>OZ021699.1:7492122-12991502 GCA_963978495.1 Athalia circularis | reverse complement strand
TTTACACGAGCACGCCGAGCGAACCGAAAGAAAGTTTGCCGTACTTGAAGATAACGCTTCGTCGTCAACGACTCGTTCCAGTTATTCAAAAGCGGTTCACGCCACTGTCCTGTCGCCGTTCGCGTTTCTCACTTTCTTCGCATCTGTGCGGCACCGCTTACACGTAATTCGATCAAACTTCTTTCTAAACGATAATATTATTCTTGTTATTATCGTCGTTCCGTTTATTAATTTCAACGCAGTGATTATAGAATATACCGGCATCGATCAAATTATAACGCTCACGTAGCGATAAATATAAAATCGATTTCTTAACGAGTCAATTATTCGCAACGATTTCACAGTAGCCCCCGCGGCAATTGAGACACTTTCGAATAGTATGTTTCTGTCTATACAAATAAATTGATCTATCTACGTATACCGCGTCGATTGAAAAGCTCAGCGTTATAAAACTGTGGAAATAAAATAACTTCAACTCGTTCACTTCCTGCCCCTGTTTAACATTTTATCCTGTCGAAATGCTATTGTTTACAAGTCACGCATCGGCTGCACTCCTAACACACGCGCGTTCCTATGGCTAATAATGCTGGCGTGGCATTATAATACAAACATTGCATGAATACGTTAGTGGGCTTTTGTTACTTTCCTGTGGTTCGTTGAAAAATGCAACCAAACAATTGGGTTCTTTAACAATTGAACGGACGTTGTACGGTGGACAATCCCGATGCCTGAGAAATACGCCATATACGCAACCTGTGGCATGTTTAGGCGTAGAACATTTGAAAACGATATTCATCGATGGAGCGATGGTAAATTCATACAATTCTTCATTTGCATGTGGGTGTAGGAAATTCAACCTGTTTTATACGAAGTACAATGTCGCAACTCGGGAATGTACAATATGAAAATTACGTAATTTCACGTTGTACAGAAAGTGAGAAATGAAATGAGCGGGGACTAAAGATCGAAAATAACTTACGATTCCAATTCGGCGAATCAACTGAAGAATTAACAATCGATAGATCAAAGAAAAACACGAGTTCTGAACTTAACGGTCGAGCTTTCCCGACTCTAATGACATGCCGAACTCGCCAGTACTGCGTACACTGTAACTTCTTTCTCCCTCTCTCCCTACCATCGTATTCCCTCTCTTCGCTCCTGTAAAATTTTCTATGGGCCGCTGCCGTGCGCACAAGCAATGCGAAATGGGCCCGAGACATAAAATGCAGCTATTCAATTGCCAATCGTCTATAAAATATTTATGTACCAAAACGTCTCGCGACGTACGGTTGATTAATCTTCAACACCACGATTATCTCGGTGCTTCGCCACGTTTGACACACTGTTCTCATTCCTATCCCGACTTCTGCGGGTATAAAAAATTAAAAATAAACACAACCAACGAATAAAATTAATGACGGATTGCAAACGGCGTTATTCACGATCGCCCTAGATGGCCGCAGCATATTGCGATCAGCTGCACGGGTCCGACAAGTGCCAAGGAATAATTCCGATTCCATCTGCCGTTGTCCGCATATATCTCAACAGGGGCGAGAGAATAATTGATTTCAACGTAGATGGTATAGGTATACGAGTATAGCCATGGATGCGGAATATCTTCGACCCTCGATTCTCAGGAAGTTCCGAGCGCCGATAGCTGTGGTGTTGTTTGGCCGTCATTCCATGAGGGTCCAGCAAGGTCGGACCTCGTCCTCCGTGCTCCTAATTCGAGTAAATCTTTCGGACGTTCTCTCGCGAATGACGGCGATATAACGTCGAGTATTACTGGATCACTTATATGGTCAGGGTATTCAAGGATTTCGTCCGGAGGTAATTCCGAGTCCGGGTTGCGGACGTAAAAAAAAACAGACCAACCGCTAATTGCAGGAAGTACTCATACTCGAGAGTTTATTCTCGGATCCGTCGATCTGAAGAGAGGCACGAATTCATTTACTCATTTTTTTCCATCAAAATCTAAGTCCATGTTTGTAAAATATTCATTAGGCGATCGGGTACGCGCATATCCGTAAGTAAGTTTCGTGCGGATCGACATTTTTGTGTCTCGAGACGTTTCAGCTCGCTATTCTAACAACGAAGACGATTCAAATTGGTAGCTTCATTTTTATTCGAGGTCAAGTTGGCAGTGAGTTTTTAAGATCGCGGCTGCTTGACCTCCTTAATTGGTAAGAATTAGTACTATTTAGGCTACTGGCTCCCCTTTATCTTTCGCGCACGCACGACGACATATGCATTACATACTTCTACACGGAGTACCAGAAATACAAATTGTGTCGGAAATAAAAATGAGCCACGTAGCACGTCGTAATCGTGATCACAAATTTTTTTCTCCTCCCGTTGTTCAACAAATGTAATTTAGTAATTCCGGGACGATCATTTGGAGAAACTGCTGGTCGTGTGAAATGTCTAACGAGTCTTTTTCTAGCGCCTGCTGTCAGGCAACTCGAACCACATTCTTTGCGCGCTGCACCGCTGAGGACACGGGCCGATTTTCGATCCGATGTTTGTTGCTGCGTCGTTAGAATTCTCAGCCATGAATTGTGTGAATATTATGAGCCGAACCGGCACGTGTGCTGAATTTTGATTTTTTTTTTCTCTCACGCGAATCATCTGGGAACGCATCGAGCAGCGTGTGCGCTGTTTTGGGTACGATAAGAAAGAAAAACATATTAGCCGCACGTAGCGGATAACTTTATCATTATCTGATCATCCACCGACGATGAGGTACTGCACGCGTTTGTTAGCGGAAAGTGTATTACGCTTGTATCGTTCATACGAGTAATACACCCTATAAACGTTCGCAGATCAATACCAATGGTTTGGCATTAATCTATTCGAAGCGTGTATCCCCGCGTTCGAGTTCATACACGATTCCCATAAATGTAGAAGCTGCAGGGGGCCAGGTATACGACGCACTTTCATCTACATGGAAAATCGCAACAAGAGATTGTTTCCGTGTCACGTATGAATCATGTGCGATGTGGAAGTAACGGACTCTGATATACGAGGGATAAGATGGGAGTGGGTTGGTTATACGAGAATGTTTTTCATCCCATCGGAGTATGGAGAAAAGTTGTGTGAAGAAGGCACGTCATCACCTCAGGTTTGCTTACGTTAGGTTACCCTCCTCCGTTGCGCCCCCATCGCCGCCCCCGCCTCCGCCCCCGCCGCCACCGCACCTTTCCCCCGTGATGATTATTCCTGCGGCCTCGTGGCTGGAACGTTGCAGCATCACATGGCGCGCACAAAGCTGGTGGGATTCTGCGAACCGAGCAAGGCTTCGAGCCGTATAGTCGTACGTGAGCCGCAGCTGATCAATAAGTCTCTTGGTGGCCGGAAATCCGGAGGCGCGGGCAGCCCCTGGCTGCGCGGTGCGGCGAAAGCTCTGTGGATGAGGGGACGGAGATGAGGAAATGAAGGAGACGGTGGTAGCGATAGGCGGGGGCGGCAGGGGATGGAGAACGAAGAGGCAAAGGAGTAGATTGGTAGCGCGCAAGCTCTGGAGGTCGGGGAACCTCCCGAAGCTGGGAAGAGAGCTTTCGCGACCGAAAAGCCCCGATTAGCCCCGAACAACATCGACCAGTGACGTGTGGAGGCGATCAACGTCGTCGGATGCTCGCCGACGACATGTCTCTGGGTCCGGCTACCTACATCGCGGAATTCTAAGCAACCTACAGAGCTTTTCTATAAGAGGCAGACGGCCACCCTTTTATCGCGTCGCGTCGCAAGGGTGAGAAATGTCTTTCTGAACTCGCTCCGGTTACAAGTGTTGCACGCTGAACGGATCACCGTTAACGCAGGGTGGAGTTTCGACGAGTTTAGCGGAGTTTCGCGTTGTGTACGGGTTGCTGCCAGTGGTATTATAGCGCGCGCAGGGTTCGTATAACCGAAGTGCGCGCTTATGCGTGCGTCTGTCATTTTTCTTGGTTGATTTGAGAAAAATATGATTTCCACGGCGTAGTCCTAAATTATCAAGTAGACAGTGGCTCTGCAGATTAGATCGCGAGGGCCGGCAGGCCCCATGTCCTGATCGTCCGAATTGTGCCGATGAAGCTTCACCGCCTTCACTTTTCAAGTGAGTATCCTTCCAAAAACCATTGCTTCCCTTCCTCACCCGCGCCTAGGGTGCAGTCGATTTGATTGCTTCCGATGAAGCGGAAAACTTTGGCCAATATTTTCAGCAAGGGTGCTAGTGCTCGGGGTGATTATAAACGAAGTACAAGTAGCTCATAAATTCTTCCTAACTCTCGATTTCGAGGGAACGTAGACGTAGCATGAACTCGCGGGGGAAAATAGATATGGCTGCTGCGTGAGAAAAAAAGAAAAAAATTCATTCCCGAAAGTTCTCGATAGTCAAAAATTTCTAACTATATCGAGGGAGCCATCGCCTCGTCGTGGTTCGTTTTTCGGTGACTTTTGCCCCCTGCAAATCTGAACCATCCCCGTTCTTGCTCCGTACAGAATAGCACTATGTTTTGATCGAACGGCTGCCTTCCACCCCCACCAGATCCACCTGAACTCATCCAGTTGAGGTCGGTTTAATAATCGCCACCTCTCAGCGATCACGCGGGCCGACAGATACGCCGTCGTGACATGTATAATTTGAGCTGTTTTTACTCCGAGTTTAGCGGGAAATAGAGCTGCAGAGACATGCTTCTGCGACACTTGGGTATAGTTGGTAGAAAATTTTCGTTCGTAGGAAGGAAGTCCGATAATAATGAAAACTTTGTCCTGAGGAGCTTCTGTAATTGATGAGAGGTTATCGCTCGATCTTTTTACCAGTGAGCGTGCGGGGGTGACTGGAGTGATGGGATGGGGCCAGAGCCCCATGGAGTTCGGGTAGACCCGTCTCCGGCCCAGCTCCCCAGCCTCCTCCGCAGTCGTTGTCTTCACTGGCCCTACTCGCGACGCAGAGGGCCTCGAACGCGATGGAGGTCGCCGCTGCTCACCAACAGAAGGAGAAGGACCCGCACGTTCACAGGCCCTGTGCCTTTGACAAGGTATAGTGACATCGTTGACGCCACGTGACCGCAGATCGAGGGATTTTTATGAAATGATATGACCGCGTGCGTTTCCAACGATCGTTTCAGATGGAGGGGCTGGTGCGGGAGATGCAAGACCCTGAGAGAGGGGTGCCCGTGCGCAGCCAGAAGCAATTCCTCACCTCAATCCCGTCGGCGTTCATGGGTGAGTGTCGTCGTTACCTTCGACGAGGCGTAAGCGTAACCGGCCATCAGAGCCAGGACACTACAGGATGCCTGCGTGTTGCAGGTTACGACCTCGTCGAGTGGCTAATGGACCGTCTCGCCATCGAGGAATCAGGTAGGAAACCATATCGAACCGCTAGGAAGTAGATGGCTGAACACATCCGCTTCTTGTCGCCTAAAACCTGCCGAAATATTATGGGCACGTTTTTGTAGTCGCTGGCTGGCCTCTCCGTCGCATCGCCTGATCGCCTTGTGTCTTCAGCTTCGCCCGCACAGATATACGACTGCCCCAACGGAACTGATCTCGTTTTACCGAAATCATTTTGCTTCTCTTTTTTTTCTTCTATCGTCTATCTCTGTTTTGTTGTTCACTTCACTTCTGTAAACTTCATAAGCGATATTAACACGATAACGCTTTATAATTTCAGCGTCAACTCTTTAGCTACAAGCGAGATAATAATTGTATACTTTGACGTTTAACCAATCGTGATAACAGAGATCATTGTAGTGGCATACGTATGCTGCGTGTATTAACTGAGCTGTCAATTGGTGGTACAGGAAAATAATATTCTCCGAGATATGAAAGTATATTGTTATGTTGACAGTAGAGGCGGTCCATATTGCTAATCAACTTTGCCAGTACGGTTACTTCTTCCCGGTGAACGACTCCAAGACTCTTACTGTGAAGGACGATAGCTCTCTCTATAGATTTCAGGTGCGTTCTTCTCAATTCTGCAGTTTTGTTTTTCACCAACTACCGTGTCGTCGAACGGCAGACGCAGCATCTTTGAAAATTTTATGTCTGACTCACAGACGCCGTACTACTGGCCCTGGCAGCACAGAACACCGGATAACGTAGAGTATGCGATTTATCTCGATAAACGCACCCGCAGAAATAAGCAACGCCACGCCCTCGAGGATTACGAAATTGTACGTATACGATGCGAATGTGTATTTGGCAAAACGCCTGGAATTTCACAACGTCGGTTGCTAAAATATTTCGAAAATTTCATCACTCATTTCTCTACATTCTCGTTTCACTATTGAATTCGCAAAACGTAGGAGGCCCTGAACAGCCTGCGAAGGAATCTACAAAACAAATGGGACATAATACAGCAACAGGCTGAAGAACAGGTGAGATCCTCACGTCGTTCTATGTTGTTGAGATTAATTCGTCATCGATGACCGTGTGACAAAACGAATTTCTTTACCGCCAGGTACGTCTTTCCAAGGAACGGAAAAAGGGCGACAAGATAGTGAGCGATTCGCAGGAAAGAGCTTTCTGGAGGGTGTACCGGCCCCCGCCTGGGTGTCCGAGCAGCCTCGAAGTGGTACCGGTACCGACGCGCGGCCGTCCCGGCGCCCCGCGTCCACCTCCGCGAAAACGCACACTCGCCGATTTGCAACGCGAGGTATAGCATATAACGAATCGGGTCATCTTCCACTTCTCAGGATTAACGAGCCCTCCAAAAAACTTATCACCTTGCAATTGTGACAACAGGTAGAACTGCTCCGCAACAGTTTGACGCGCACGAGAATAAAGATGTCAACCGCGATCGAGAACCTAAAAACGCACTTCGAAACCTACACAGAGTACGATCCAATGATCGTCCAGCCGCAGCCCTCCAATCCCTGGATCACAGACGATCAAATATTCTGGCAACTAAACAGCCCCCTGTGAGTAACAGAATATAGTTGATTAACCCGCTCGCGATACGGCTGATTATTCGAATAGTTTAATTACGATAATTACGTCCTTTTTGATTCGTAGAGTGGAAGTCCCGACGGAAAAACGCGTCAAGAGATGGGCTCTATCAATGGAGGAGGTCATGTCTGATCCAACCGGTAAGCTCGAGCTCGTCTCACGAATATTCGGTCACGATTACAGTGGAAACTTGAACCGTGTTTTCGATCGCCACAGGTTTACTGGAATTCACAAATTATCTGAGAAAGGAATACAGCCACGAAAACATTCGATTCTGGATGGCGGTGAAGGACCTGCGACGAAGTTTTCAGGGTCAAATAAACGCGAAAGTGAACGAAATTTTCGAGTAAGTGATCGACTGAATTTTCTTATAAATAATCGCCAAATTCCACGAGGTCATATCGTGTAATCGTATCAATAATTGCAGGGAATTTCTCGCGCCCGGAGCCCCGTGCGAGATCAACATTGATGGAAAAACGATGGAAAGAGTTCAGCAAGAAATGAGGAACCCGACAAGGTTCACTTTCGACGCAGCTGCCGAGCACGTCTACACTCTACTACTGAAAAAGGACTGCTATCCAAGATTCATTCGTTCCGAACATTACCGAAATCTGTTAGCAGCGGGAGTACAACCCTTGCAAAAAAAGAGGTAAGAATCTTCACGACGAATTCTTGGAGAGGACTTATCCCATCTATCTCGCGTTAAATCCCCACAGATTTTTTGGGTTCGGTGGCCAGGCGAAAAAGAAGACTTCCTCGACGTCAGCCCCCGCTCCGGGTAGCCTTCAACAGCAACAACAGCAACAGCAAACTAGTATAGGAGGAGTCGGAGGAGGTAGGCGACGAGGAAGCGATCGAAGTCTTTCCGGATCTGCTCACGAACTCGCGGTCTGCGGCGTCAGAGACATTTCTTCTGCCACCAGAGTTCCCCACTCACACAGCCAATCGAATCTCACCGACATACCGTACAGGTAGATACATCACCGATTCCTAGATATTTTTCTGCATTTCCAATCGCTAGCTCTCCAACGTCCGCAACGTATAAACGTTCGTCGCCGATCACCCGCGATCGGGACGACGCCTGATTTTGCCCGCAGGCTTTCAATTAAGTCCACTACTGGAATAGAAAATTTCTGATTTTTCGATAAAACATAAGTACATGTGGTGGCTCGATTGACAGTTGGGTATTTTCAGAGGAGATCTGCCTTGTCTCGTAAAGATCCCAGCCAGGCCTAGCCCTGCACATGATTTTCAGTAAGTCCCTGGCAATATCATCATGCTTTGTCGTAACTTTTTGTCGTACATATTTTACGCTGTAGACGCGGACTGCAGTAGTTAGGGGGTGAATAAATTTGAGAATTTTTCAAACTCACTTTTCCGAATACTATCCACACGCTATGCACGCCAAAAATTATACCTATAGTCTCTGCATCGCTACAGTCCGCGGCTGCATTTCTCCTCAATTTAATTAGTCATTATACTTACGATAAACTTCTATATCATCTTTGTCATGCTGTTGTATATCGTGTTCGACTATCAGATTATTATAACGTATCCACATTCACTAATTTCCACATCCATCATCCATTTTCACCCATAAACTTGGGATTGCGTGTTCCTCTACATTACGGTATACGGCGATTTTAATACTTTCTATTCGATCCACCTTTTTACTATATCTGTGCTAACTCACTCGCTGTTTTTTCTATCTATAGTTATATCCTCCCATACGAATTGTTATAATACAATATGTACTATTCTCCTTGCACCTCACGTTCATTTATTTGTCGTAAATTTATTGCTAAATTGTAACGAGCACCATGAATATAATCCCGTAATCATTGATAAGCCCATTTACTGCTTCGAGCAGAAATATATCAAAGAATAAATTAGATAGAAAATTCCAAACTATAGCTACGGCATAGGGAGGCTACAGTGATCGGATGTAAGTGACGAAAGAATCAAAGCGAACCACTTCCCGCTGATTGAACGGTTAGTTGAGAACAAAAGAGAGAAAGAAAAAAGACGAATTTATAGTGCATGACTCAAGTCGGGATGAACAGAGTGACGTGTTACGGTATTTTACGAAAATATTATCTAATCATCGTCAAATCATAAACATACAATAAAGTTCGTGTTGTCAGGGATGCTGGGGTATCCGGGACGACGGTTCGCCCTATAGACGACGTTTGCCCGTGGGATGCGGCGCCGGGTCCGAGTTCAGAATCGCTCGGAGATGCCGCGGCGTCTTCAACTCTACAGACGCAGGTTAGCATCGGGGGTACGACCGAAGGTCACTCTTTGGATTCGAACGCGGTTCCGGTTTATCCGCACGAGCTGAGAGCCTCGAGAAAAAATTCTTCCCAGCTAGACTCTGGCAGTTCGTCGTCGGACATAAGCGTTGCGATTGTCGAAGCGACGGAGAGATTGCGAAAGTCATGCGGGTTGCAGCAAGCGGGAGCCGGTGGATCGGTCGATCGAGGAGGAAATCCGACGATAACCCGCAACTTTTCGATCGGATCTACCGGGGGACGCGTCAAATTTTCGGACACGAGTCGTCCCTCCGTATCGTCGAGCGATTACTTCTCGCCCCAGAGATCGTTTGACCTCTCGCACCACGTTCCCGCCGACGTGAGAAACGACAAAGTGATAATATACGCTGCGGATGAAACGTCGCAGCCGGGGAAAGATGTTCAAATAAACGAAAAATCTACCACGGAGCAACTTTCAACCGATCCACAAACCTCGCAGAGGAGGGCATCGGTCATGGCGCCTTTGATAAGCATAAGCGCGATCGTCGGCGATATTACCGACGAGTCGGCGGATGTCGTGAAAGTTGGTACAGAGGAGCTGGTAAAATGTGATGGAGATCCGGACGAGGCGAAAGAGCCGGACAAAGTGACGGATCACCAAACCGGGGTTACAAAGGCGGACGTAACACCTGGTAAAATTGAATCAGACAACGATCCGGAGCTTGCGGAAGAAGCTCAAGTCGTCCCTGTCTGGGAACCGGACACCCAGAACGAGGGAACGGTTGTAGAAACTGTCGTCACGCCGCTGGATCAGCAAGACAATAATGATAACGAAGTGTGCCCATGGGAAGATGAGTAAGTTCAAAGTATAATAAAAATATCAATATAATATCGAAAGTACACAATAGATGATCGTTACGATAGACCGATATGACTATAACTTTTAACCCTCCGATATAATCAATTACAAAACCCTACGTGACTTTTGCTAATTTCTATGTTCCAGAGAAAATTGTAGAGTGGATGCGACCTATGTGAAAACCTATTCGACACTAGGTTATCTATAATCTGGCATTCGTATAGTGTACCTATATAATCTTACGGATCTAACTTTGAGGTTCGTTAATAATCTATAATATATCTTCACACCCGCATACAAGCTCAAGTGCCCATGATATGAGGTGTTATATAGGTGCCGGATCTTTTATAACGCCACATTATAGATTTTCAACACTCGGAAGAGGTTTAATTTCGATATTTCCCATTAAAAATGCACAAATGCACAAATATCACCGAGAAACACCTTGCGAAACATCACACTTTTTTTCTATCATTTCTTTTCTTTCCACATCACGCACGAGATGCGCACGAGGTATATCGCACCCGTTATTATAATATTATAGAGATTTGTTAAACTCCACTGAAATTTATCACACATACCTGACCCACAGATTCATTAATTGATCAGTTATTAAACACGCATATAGGTATAGAACTTATGCCAGTATAATTGAAGATATTATAAAAAATAATAATACTTATACTTATCACGTCGCCAGCTGTATCATAAATGTGTTTGTTCTAGCGGGTTGATAGTTTAATATTAGAATGAATTTTAAGCGACGTCAACGTATAAAACATTTACCACAGTTATAAAATATTATACATTTGCCAAAAGCCAAAGAAACCTAGTGAAATTAGAAAGAAAAAAAAAAATTAAAACTAAACAAATACCTCGTTAAAATTTTATCACATAAGCTATTATAGTCTCGGGCGTGTGAAATGAATGAAAAATAAAGTTTAAACAAAAAAAAAAACGAACAGAACAGAACAAAAAAAAATAAAATAAAATAAAACCCACGCAATATAATTATATTTACCACTGCACCGCAGGGTATGAGGATGAGAAGAATAAATAGTTAGTAATCATAGTTTCAGATAATGATTTGACTTATAATCAAACGACTATTGTTGTCAACTATATCTTATCGTGTACGCTAATTATCATATCTCATCATAACTATTCTACATTGGGTGGATAAAATTAATGAATATTTTTAGTTATACTTTCGCTAAAGGGGGTAGATATATACAAATTATACGCAGATTATGATGGACAATATAGCGTAAGTTCCATCTCACGTAAGGAGAAAAAAGTCAAATGAACTCGGGGGGGAAAATAAGTAGAAGAGAAAAACAAATTTAATAAAACTACAGGCGACCGTACGAAAACTTGCGGACTCCAACGCATTGAAAATTTTAATGCTCCCAGGGCTAATTGTAATACGTATAATATTACACATCCATTACATATATATTTAATACATAATATGTATATACATGCCTATATACGGTCACGCGTATAAGGGTAATATATTATCGTATATCGCTGCCTATATCGTTGTTACATTGTTTTTACCATTTATTGAAATAATGATTGTTATTATTATTGAATCGTTTATCGTAGCTGTTATCATTATTATTGCGAAGGTGCGCTCCGTGGGTGCCTGTCAATTTTGAGCCCTATGACCTCCCCTTCGGATCGCGCAATTCCCTCCCTCGTATACATGGTATATATTATATATGTATAGTGATATATCTTATCTCATAATTGTCGTAGAACGCAATACTTACTATAGAAATGATAATATCGCGACGAATTGGCTAAGGTTCGCGGAATAGTGAGAAGATTCTAATTTTCTTTTCTACCTTTTTAATTATATATACTATATTTATTACTTTGTTTATTCCTTAATTTTTCACTCTCTTTGGTGTTTGTAACAATTTTTATTCAACGACGAATGAATTATCAATCATTCTTTGAACATTCCATGATTTCGTGATCTGTAATCGATCGCTTTAAAAATTTATCGCTATTGAGATTCGGTGCTTCGTTGAAACGATCGTATTTGTTGACGATTCGTGTATAATTTCTATACTATACATACCTGTGTCGATTGTCTGTTCCGTGAGCAAACAATAACGAACGAAGAAAAGAAAATTTTAACAAAACTAAAAAAACTAAAAAAAATGGAAAACTAAACTAAAAATCGTCGCTGCAGTTCTGCTGTTATACTATAGCCTGTACCAGTGTGTAATACGCAAATTCTGATGACTAATCAGCTATAATTATATGCTTACTATAATTATGTATCGATGAACTGTACGGCCTACTAGGCCCTTAAGCATTGCTATACGGCATAACTTATTCTTCAATGTTAATGTTCGGACTACTATTATATTATATTATATTATACATTGTGTCTCTTGATAATCGATAGTTGCATCCTCGTTAACTATACCTACCCTATATACAAACACGATATATATATAGGTATATTTATATATACATATACATAATAATCAATACTTGTATACCGTATATACCTATATTCTATGCAATTATTAGAAATTTAAATTGCGATCGAGCTGGGATGCGAGATCAATATTCGAGGTATTTTATCTATGTATATTATCGTTATCTCTGTACGGTATTCTACATTGACATACTATAATTACGCTAGCCTATATATGTATACACAAGTCATAGCGCATCGCGGCTTTCCGTGTCGTACGTGTCACATACGTACACGGTATGTAAAATTTATAATATTTTCAACGAAACCCAGAGTCTATATGATAGAGAATATTGTTATTATTGTTATCATTTTGCTATTATCATTATCATCGTCATCGTCGTCATCGTCATCGTCATCGTCATTATTATCGCCATTATTATTATATGACTATTATTGTTATAGTGTCATTACTACATCGAATACGTGTTGTAATGAGCCGAATTTATAGGGCGTTGCGTAGTTATAGAGGAAACTATCATACTCTCGTCTTTGACGTATCTGTTGTGAAATTAATTATTTAAGTAACTATTATCGGGTTTCCTGGACCTGCGACTGCCCCAGAGCCTGGAGCCCTTATATATACGCGCATCGGGATTTCGTAAATCCAAAATTGGAAGCTTCAACCTGCACCACGAATCGTTATTCTTATTTCTATCTTTACTCTTATTATTACTATTAATTATTACCATTATCGTCATTGTTATTATTATCAATTATGCGCGGCACCGCTCGTCCCGTTTGCCGCCATGGGGTATACGAGGGTAATGGAAATCGGCAATTGACAATATTGAATTTTGCATAGGCGTTTCTTTATTACGAGATATTCTCTGTAACCGCGATGAAAATATAAGTCAGCTATAGATAATGGCTGCCGTGCGGACAGTTGAACGCGTAAATTTATACGCACTGTACATACGATGGACAAGAGCAATCGCGATTTTTTTAAGCTTGATGCGCTACATGTTGTATTTATTTATTTATTTATTCATTTCTTTTCGGTCTGTCAAAATGACCGTATGTAATCATAATTTATCCAATAATATCGGGCTAGTATTGCTTTTATCAATTTGCGTATCGCACAAGAAGCTACGTAATATTTTGTATACAGAATGATTTCGTATACGCATTTTCAGGAAATTTTTTTTCTCATCTTGCACGTAATTAATACGCGTTTTATACATATTAATTGTCTCTACTATATCGGTATATATGTATATTATATATTACCGCATCATATCCTGGACACTTGAGATTTAATTACGATGTAAGAAAAAGAAAAAAAAAATCAATAATTGGCCGTACGTACTCTTAATTCGGAGCTCAATATATATTAGAATTATTTGAAGACACGTCTCTCGTACAATGATCCGCGGCCATGAGTAAAAACAACAATAAAAATCAAATAAATAAAATAACGTATTAGCGACCAAGTATATGAATATACTATACAAACCTGATTGCAGGTACATAGATAATGATATATACACAAAAACCTATGTATTAACGTCGGGCAAAGTTCACATAATATATTATACATGTATATGTATACCTATAATTCGTATAATATTTTACCATTACAAGGCATGTATATTTATTGTTAGAGGTGAATTTTATATAGAGTTACAAAATATATCGCAGTCAGCTGTTGCTCTGATTATATCCTCGATATTATCGTGTGATTCGATATTTGGCGCGGGGGTGGGTATATAGGGAACGGGCAAGGGGGGAGGGGGGGGGGGATAACTCACCAGCGGAACTGCGAGTTATAAATATTATTGGAATAATTGAATTGCTGCAGTTCAACCGCGCGATGAAAATTAATTTGAAGCTGAAAGCGGATAAATATAACGAATAAAACACACCTATACGAGCAGCTTCAACATAAAGAGATGCATTTGAGCATGTAACAAGCTGCTATAAATAATGAATGTCCAAGAATTTATATATGATTATGACAATTATCAAATGAATGATAAATGCAAGGCCTAATGAATTTCTGATGCTGAATCTTTAAATAGTGATACACTGCAAGTATTGTTGCTGTGGTTGTTGTTGTTAATATCATTATTATTGTCATTATTATTATTATCATTATTATTTATTAACATTGTTGTTCCTGTTGTTACTATTATTGTTTTTATTATTATTATCATTATCATAATCATCATCATCGTCATCGTCATTATTATTATTTTGATTCTTTTCAACGCCATTATGAAAATTATCTTCGATCACGTACCTATACATACACAATTTGATGAATTGGAAAACGTCGCGTTTGCGTACAGGGTTGGGCATTTATTGTGACAACAAATGTTTGAGACAAAAGTTCTCAGGGTTTCAAGGGGGAAGAGACTTGGCGCGCTGTCGGTTGTCTATCAAGGTAAAATCGGGATGAACGTGGTTTTTTCAAAGTAGAATAGCGTATTTTTTATTTTAGAATCGGATAGAGGGGAAAATTCTGCATGCATAAAAAATGACTGAAACCATTAGATCTCATTGTCAGGTCAACAGGTGTGGACATAGGGCGACTGAAATAAAATACGCTTGAATTCAATACCCAAATTGACAAAAATTCGGCTAAATTAGAACGTCTTCAATTTTAAATGGCAGAAACAGCTTTTTTCATCTATCATTCATTCAAAATGTTAAAAATTGCAATTTTGTAACTCCACCGAGAATCGAGTGACTGCCGAAAGTTTGGGAAATTACAATTTTTGAGATCAATGCCCCACCCTGTGATACATAGTATGTAGAATTAATAACCTGTACTCGAATAGAAAAAGATATTTCAATATGAATCACATATATGTATGTGAAACAACAGGTTCGAAAGCTGTTTGCGTATTTTTCTCTGAACTTCTTTGATTTTTACCGAGGACTGCAGTGTTATCTAGTATAAATAGTAAATGCACACTACGAAAGAGATGCGAGGAAAAATGAAAAAGTAATTAATAAATGAATAAGAATAATACTTCACAATACTTGGCACAATAAGCAGCAGCAAGTGAATTATCTGTTAATATGACGACTAACAATAAGTTCGGTTACTCAACCCTGCCATCTGAGCATTGATCGCATCAAAATTCTCACAGAGACACAATCAACAATTTGAATAATTGTATCAAAAATCGATGTATAGGTATGTTTTAATATTACGCAGATTATAATTATGATTCTGATCTGCAAAATGAAAATGGAATCACGGACAAATTTCTCATGCTTGTTAGTGGAAATAAAAACTAAAGATAAAATATAATAGAAGAATGAAACAAATTAGTTAAAAGTAAAATAGAAAAAAAAACCTAAAAATAAAATAAAATAATATAGATAAATACCAAAAACAAACCAAGATGAAAGAGAAATCAGTAATGATTTTGGATACATAAAATATTGTAACGATATGGGCTTACTATAAGGATGTTACGTACATGCATACAAATATAAGCACTTATGTATACATATACATTCATTATTACCTATAAAGTATACGTTAAGTCGTGTTATAACCATCGACACCGTATGCCGTGTCGACCTATGGACGTTGAGTAGTTGTGTATAGATGTAGCATAATCTTTGTTACACTTCATGATACGCATATAGGTATATAATTACATATATATGTATATATACACGCCTGTATAAACATGTATATAGGTGTGCTAGTTCGGAGCAGGTGCAATTCGGGCACTGTTTAGTTAATTAGTTAAATAATGCTACGTTAATGTTAAAATTCGACAATGATTATATTATACGTACGAGGAATGAATAAATAATAATGTTACTAGCTAGGAAGGTGTTTTAATGCAGGAATATATTTTCCCAATTTAGAGAACCAGCAAACCTCATTATATTTTATTTATTCTTTGCGAAATCATCGACATCCACTTTATCTATAATCAACAGAAGGTAAACCATCCTCATTGTACTTACGGATTAAAATGTTTTATCATGTCCAAATCGATGGTTCATCTCCCCTGTTGTAAAGTTTTGAATTGGATTCACCATTTTGTAACTACCATTTTGAATATCGAAAACATAATCTCGAATCGCTGACCATTAATCCAAAGCACGCAAGACCGAGAATACAGAGTTTGATCGTTTTCAGTATTTCTCAATTTTTACACCCTCTCCGAATAAACCCTTCCACTTATAGGAGTTTCAGTGAACGCTCCATACGACACTCAACTCAGCTTCATTTCAAATTATCATGATTTGCCGCGGCGTAGAGCGGTGAAGAGTTTAAACGACGTTTTCCCCCAAATCGTCGATTCCAGAATCGAATTAATCCACGCGGCGCGAATGCGCGATTACCGAAACGTCAGCTGCAGTGACGTGTTGCAGTTGCGTCCCGGCGAAGATAACAGCTTGCAGCCATCCGAATTCAGACCAAATATTCTACATTATACGCGATGTTACGATTAATGTGGTTCCTGCCAATTCTTTTACTTTTCTCAGGATGCTCAGCATCTCCACTCGAAACCGTCAGCGACGACGATCTTATGAATCTTATTAGGACGGAAAAATATGTCATCGTATATTTTAGTAAGTTGTCACACGTTGTCAAATTTTTCTGTAAATTTATCAGGTCTAATTGCAACAATTAAGGGGGTTAGTGCAAAAAGGGTGTACATAACAAAAATTGAAATATTGCTAAGAGTTCAATTTCCGGATGCAAAAAAGTTTAGTTTTTCAGAAAAACAATACTTCATCATGACGTGGAATAATACATTTGAGATCTATTTACCAATACTCCAATTATTTGCCATTGGACTTCATCGACGTTTCATCTGGCAATGCCATCAATTCTTGTTGAAATCATAAGCGGACCTAACCTAAAGCATGAGTTAATAATGAGGAAGGTTTATTCACAAAAATTTCTGTTACAGCAAAAAAAGATTGTGAGCAATGTGACGCTATTGAGAATGAACTTGTGCATTTGCGAGAAGATTTGGTTGACTCTCTAGGCGCCTGGGTCGTCAAAGCATTAAACAGTCAAATGACGCGGCTCTACAGCCCAACCAAGGAACCTGCACTGATATTCTTCAGACAAGGAATACCATTGCTTTATGATGGTAAATAATTGACTATAATAGTCGATGTAATAGCTGATGAAAACCAGCTATCAACTCAGGATATGATACATTTGATCTTGCTTCGATTCAACAGGGTTGGCAAAGTTCGATGAAGAAAAACTATTGCAAACATTTACTGATAATAAGGAGCCAGTCGTCAAAGAACTCACAGATGATACGTTTGAACATCTGACACAAGCTAGCAGTGGTGCTACCACGGGAGATTGGCTCATTATGTTGTAAGAGGCTATCCTTTGTTACAAATTCTGTGATAATTCACTCACGATTCATTGAGCTCAAAATTGAGAAACCCTATCAAGCGTCTTCAGTCTTTCTACAATCTCTGTTTCTTTGTCCATGGCACAGCTATAGTACAGATTGTGTGGACTGCCAGAGGATGGGTGCCTTGTGGGAAGCGGTAGGAGCGGAGCTGAAGCAAAAGATGAATGTAGCTCGTATAAACAAACAAACAACTGGCGCCTCAACTGGTAGAAGATTTAATGTGTTTGACGTTCCCACATTTATCCTGTAAGCCCTCTATCAGAAGATTATCAATTTCAGTCATTTGTATTTGACATTTTCTGAAATGGTAACAACTTCCTGCTCAAATTTTCAGTTTCAGGCAGGGTAAAATGTACCGATACCAGATTCCTAAGTATGACGTTAAGTCGTTCGTTTCATTTGCTAAAGATTGGTGGAAGAATGCTCATGGGGAAAAGGTGCCTGTGCCACAGAGTCCCTTGTAAGTATCTGTTACTTATCAATCATAGTTTGGTTTTATGGTAGAAAAATTACAGACTTGGTGAGGTCAACTTTATTTCCAACGTTGCACCGTTTATTATTGCACCAAAGAAATTAGACACAAAATCTCAATCTCTTAAAGAATTATGGTTTTCCAATTAATCTTATCCTATTCATTATTATTTCCCCGTAGAATGACTTGATTGCATAGTTAGGCACTAACAGTTTTTACATTAATTTCTTTATTTTTTTTTGTACTCACTCCGATCAACGATTATATCGATGACTATATTTAATTTCAGTGATGACTTCACGCTTCTGATTGCCAACTTCCTACGAGAAAATCCATGGGTCATGAAGCTTGGCAGCATAACAATAGGTGTATTAGTTATTGTCTCGGTTGCATCAAAACTCAGACGCAAGTCTGAAGCTCCTTTGAAGAAAGAAAAGTAATCGATGGATCCTTTTTTGTATGAGAATGTATGTATGTATGTATGTATATACTTTTAAATATAACGTGAAAAAGTTAAGATTATCATTACTAAAAAACTGTATGTAAGAATTAGTGCCCAATAATCGTTAATTATACGACCATGAATCTTACGATACGGATATTTTCTAATGCCAAACTATAATTTTTCTACGTGTGCTGCAATAAATATTTTATTCGTAAATAACTATTCTATTTTTTTCACATCCAGATACCTATATTCTTTGGACATTCTGTCCTTACATTCGTCAGCCATAACTACCTTACCTCTTTGATGAGTGTTAGTTGCAAATACTTTATAAATTGACTAATCCTTTAATGAACACAAATAATTGAAGAACTTATTCTTAACGATCAGCAGATGCAGAGAGATATATTTTCACATGGGCAAGCACCTAATTGCATTTCTTCCATATGGAATCGCATATTTATCCTAACAATTCGTCCGGCCATCTTTCAGGTGTTCCATTTATTTATCTTTATACCTCACCATTATTTAGTGGATCCAGCTGGTTCGTTGGAAATATTAGGTCTATAAATAAATTCGGTGTTATTTTAAGAGATATCAGACTTTTATTTCTACATGAACGAAATCGATTTTAATTTTTCAAGTATTAATTCACAATTCTTTGCACACTGACTTTTGGACGGTAATACAAAGTAAAAGATTGGATTGAACTGAACATGAAGGCACCGAATTCGTTTGTGGACCTAATACATGGAAATTGTACATCAAGATTCAGTATTTTGTCATGGTTATTATATAAATAGATATATGAAATATCAATGGGCCTTGCCCAGCATGTGTAAAAAAGCATTATGAATTCACAAATAATCATGAGATGAGAATCTGTGCACTATGGATTATATGAAATGGCTTGGTCCGTTAAGTTAGCAAGAAAAATCATCTTCTCCCAAAGAACAATCTAGTTTAAAAAATTATGTTCATTAAAATTCGTTGTCAAACATTGTCGACCGATATATTTATCCTAAAGATAGTTTTGGGATTGCCAAGTGCAATTCTTATGCCATTTTCAAATTTTTCTTGAATGGATGAAAACTCCATCATATTACTGGGCTTTGACTCTATCCAGAATCTATCAAACTCATAGATAAGATAGCAATAGAATTGGTGGAATACTCTTATGGTCGGTAGTGTTTTTGAGACATTAAATATGTGAGTTTTTGCTGAGCCATCTCGCAATAGCCTTAATGCCATACTGGTTAAATTGATTCCAACGATAGCAAAGGCGTAGCCATAACGAGGGTGCGTAGAATGCGACAAAACATGTTTTGCTGCACTGGGGTATTCCTCTGCAAAATAAACAAGATTCTCTAATCCTAGAACTCCCATCCCCCGGAAGTCAGTCTTAGGATCATCACCTTGAAACCCTATATCTTTCCATTGTTTGGTGACTCGGCCTTCAAGACTTTCTTGAGGCATCAACAAGTTCCACAACTTCAGGAGCAGCATCTCATGCTCAGAGTTGTCAGCATCATAGGGCGTCTTTCTGATTTCTTCAGCTTGGACACACAGTTGACGATATCCCCAAATTAACTCAACACATTTGCCAAACGATTTGGCAAAATCTGGGTGGGCTATGGGGTTAATTTTTTTAGTCACCAATACAGTTCTGATCGCTTCTTCAAGTATGCTGCGCTCAGTTTTGTTTGTAATTTCACGTCTATCGCTAAGACTGTCCAAATGAGATACGAGGGATTTTATGTCAATATTTCTTGACTGTCGAAGGCTATCTTCGACGGCGATTATTCTTCGGGCACCTGTTGGCTCTCCATAACAGATTCGTTGAAGTTCACACATTTGAGTTGTCCGGTGTAGAAACCATTTAATCAAAGGACGAAAGTACCAATATACCAGAGACCAGATATAATGATACATTTTTTTCGGGTTCGACGCGAGCTTTATTACCTCACGCACGATGTCTCGGTTCAATATCATCACGGATTATTCCGACTTTTATTTAACTGTATGCATCTTCGACAGATTTCTCGAATATTCATGTGAAATATCGATTAACATAAAAAACCTAACCTACAACTGGCAAGCAAATGACACACCGCGACAGACGGAGTAGATACAGGACAAAAACGGTAACTAGGGTCGTACTGGTGATACCATGGATACTATCTTTGAGTATCTCAAAGATACTAGACACAAGTCGTTGCCACGCGCAAGTGCAGTAAGGGATACAAATCACGTCGAATGGAACGATGGTGTTCAAATCCAATTGTATGTAGGCGCGACATACTTCGCGTATGGGCTGTTTTTAATATACAGATGACATCGGACACCAGAAAATTACATAAACGTACGTAAAAGTAGTCTTAAGGATTCCCTTGTGTCGTTGACTGAGTGAAATTCGAAGAGTCCCATTTGACTGAGAGAGGAATAGAAGATGATCCTGCATCCGGAATTTGTTGAATATAATCATTGTTCATCCAATTCGCCGTACCGGTTTTACTATACATTAAACAGTCGGTGTCCTCGACGTTAAATTTCGCCCCAAACATTTCCGGCGTCATATTCACCTCGGCGTCAACTTTGCACATACTCAACGATGGACCTCCGAACATTGGTCTCGTGTACGATCCTTTTTCAGATAAGATCGATGATTTACAGGGGACGTTTCTTGGACTAACATCTGATTTATCAGCGTCACCTCCACATCGGTCATCGTTGTACCATTGCGACGCCATTTGCTTCAGAGGCTGCAGAAAGTTTGCATTTTGCTTAATCTTCTCCAACTCTTCGTCACACAATCGTTCGACCTCCATCAGCTTCTGATGATACGTATTCACTGCAAGTTGTCGACGCATGTTGTACCTTTTCTCGGCTTGCGCTAGAGCTAGAGCGTCCTGGTACTTGGCGAGTCTCTTTTCGTACTCTAATATCGTCAATTCGCTCAAAGTTTGTTCCGGATTAACGTCAAGAATTTCACCTACATAATACATCGTAAACGCTATAAATTTAATCAAGAGATTCCACATTTCGGTTTGAAAAATGATGTTATAATCACCAGGACATTTGAAGCAGCTAAATGTTAGGCCATCTATGCTTTCAGAGAGAGGAGATTCGGCCGCATAAGCCTCGGCAGCCGCACGCGCTGCTGCGGTTGCTTCCTCTAGGGCGAGGAGATCTCTTTTTTCTTGGAGAACTTGGAACTCATCGCGTTCCTTGCGCCAGAGAGAAACCTCTTTATTCAATTCTTCTCGTAATGAGATGATAACTTCGTTAAGTGCGGATATCCGATCTCGAAGTAATCGGTTTTTCTCGGATGTTTTCACGGAGCGAGGAGTTTCCTCGACAATTGACCCGTTGGTTATCAAATCTGTAAAATCTTCAGGTTCTTCGATTACCTCGGATAATTTTTCGTATTTTTCGTCATCATTTTGCAGATCGCTCTGTAATCCCGGAAAATTTGGGAAGTTAATATCCAGTTCCTTCGGAGGTCCTGAATCATTACAACACTCGCCCGTTGATGCTGATTCATTGACACTCGCGACACATGTTTCGGAATTTTGATCTAAATCTTCGTGAAAAGATTCATCCGAGCTAGTATCCGTTGTACTGCCCAAAGGCGACAGGACTTCGTTATCCATTCAAGATTGCTTTACGAATAACAGTGGCTTTGCAAATGATTTATTATTATTTAGTATTCACAATTGAAGACGAAAAAACCTTTAAAAAATTGGGTATATATTTTTTGTAAAAAAAAATTTGACGTTATCGCAATTATTTTCCCAAGGATAACTCGGTCAGCGCGCGACAGCGGTTTCCGACTCTTGAAATTAGGATGTATCGAAATTTCCCGCTCCGTTTTATGTTTTCCGTTTACGGAATTCTGTGTTCCGCGTTTGATGTTTCGTCAGTGGTTTCGGCCGACGCCGCGGCTTCGAGTAATCGAATGACGTGGTGTGTGGACGGTAGGTAGTTGACTCCGTGTTGCCGGTTGTGTCCATCTGAAATTATTAATCAGGTTATTGAATCGACATTAGAAATAATAAGCTTTGGTCAAAATGTTACAAAGCGTGTTCGATGATGTGAGGCGGATGAATAAACGTCAGGTAAAATCTTACGCCTATCAAAATCCTTAAAGAATTGACGTCGTATCGGCGACTGACATATGGATGTGACTACCACCGACCTGTATCGCTTATACTTCATGCTATTCGAATTGTTTCACAGTTTCTCTATCAAGTGCTAAGTTTTGGCATGATCGTCTCTTCGGCTCTAATGATTTGGAAGGGGCTTATGGTCGTCACAGGAAGCGAAAGTCCAATAGTTGTGGTTCTCAGGTTTGTATAAACCTAACCTATTCTAATCCAACCTGACTAATCGACATGACATACCCACACTCATTGAGTAGCGCATGCCAACGAGTTCAGATCCTTGAAAGAAAAATGATATTATATATAACAAGAGGTGAAAAGATATTTCTTTCTTATCGCAGTGGAAGTATGGAACCCGCATTTCATAGGGGAGATCTCTTGTTTCTGACGAACTATCAGGATGAACCAGTACGCGTCGGAGAAATTGTTGTGTTCAAAGTCGAAGGCCGTGACATTCCTATCGTTCACAGAGTACTCAAGTTGCATGAAAAGTGAGATATTATCACCATTATCCAAATGAACATGACCACAGGATATTATAGCAAACTTGGTTATTATGTTTCTATCTTTCCAGGGGAGACAAGAACAACACTGTAAAATTCTTGACAAAAGGTGATAATAATTCTGTGGACGACAGAGGCTTGTACGCACCAGGACAGCTGTGGCTTACACATAAAGACGTTGTAGGTAGAGCTAGAGGTTTTCTACCATATGTCGGAATGGTTACTATATATATGAATGAGTACCCTAAATTTAAGTACGCCGTCTTAGCTTGCCTTGGATTGTATGTATTAGTACACAGAGAATGAGACTAGCAATTAGGATTATTTATACATGGACTGTCGTATATATTACAACCAAGTGATACAACAGCTATTATTTACCACAACATGGAGTTGCAGACAGCAACAAACAGGAAGAGAATGAGAGCTTTAGCAATTGTGAGAGAAAAATTCACGCAACCTGAATGGAATAAAAAGGCTTGTTTACATAGAAGAAATCCGATAGAACTCCCGTCAATTTTAATCAAGAACTGATTATTTATTTCTCATAAGTCACGTGAGATCTTTTTTTCTCTGATAGTCAAGTATTATAAAGAATGGGAATTTTCAACGCGAGAAATTTGCGAGACAATTTATTGATTCTCTAATACAGGTTTGTTGCTTTTTCATCTATAAACGCAACTGTTGTAAGATGTTTTATTTTTCGCCAACGTGGAAAAATGAGGGTACAGCTATTTAGAAGTTCGAATTGACTGTATAAAAATCAAGTAATTGAACTAATGCTGTCCTTGCGGTATTGCAATTTCGGGTTTGCGAATCATCAATTTTAATATGCTCCCCTTTCATCTTGGGTGAAGTGGTTTAGTAAATTTTTTGACTACAATAGTTGGAGTTTTGAAACCGTGATTTTCCAAAAGTAAAATAATTTGATTCATCTATGCCATGATGATTATCCGTTAGTATTGCAAATTTATAGGTTCAGCTGTTGGTTCAGAACTCATAACTGAACAGTACTCCCATTCTCAATATCAACGTCATTATCTGCATTGTGAAAATAGGCACGTTGACTGAGTCAACAATAAATAGGTAATTTCAAAATCGATTATGTAAATACATGAATACTTATATTCTGAAATGTGAACCATCCGTTTTTAGAGTAGAGAATTGAACGTAATGAAGTATTTGTTTTTTGAATACAACATCCTATTTTCTACTACAGAAAATTGTTGATGAATATTTTTCGTTCCAATGCTTTACGTATTACTCTGATTATTATTATTTTGTTATGATTATTATTATCATGATTGTGTAATGAAGTAATAATAATTTTTATCTGAAAAAATTGATGTCTAGCCCAATCCACAGAAACTCGTCAGATTTATTTATTCATGCACAGATTAGTCTACAACACTCCCTGCGATCTCAAATTCTCGAAGAAGTTTCAGCCAACGTGTTTTCCTACGTATTTCGAATTGTGAATGTCGCTGAACAGTTGAATATTGGCCGGTTGCTAAATAATCTCTCCATGCTAATACAGTCGAATACGTGGTCGAATATCGAGTGTTGATTGTTGCACATGTTGCAGTCAAAAAAGTGTCAGTGATGGCTGAGCGCAACGAACAATTACGTCGTTCATCCCGCGTGAAAACACCTGCAAGATATACAACTGAAGATGACAGAAAAGGTAAAACAAATTACAATAGTATAGTTGATAATTCCATAGATTATTCGTGGTATTATGCTCGTTTATTGCTATGCAGGCCCATCGGCCCACCGCTTGAGTCCTAACCTCATCTACGAAATGTTGATAAGTCAGAAAATTGTATTCATTAATGATATGAACGTCCAGTGTTTGCACAGGTATAAAGTAATATAAAATAATTCAACATACATGACTTATGCTACAGAAAGTGTGTTTACACTATGTGTAGGCACAGAAATACGACAAAGGCGACAAACCCGCCAAATCGATATCACCAGTAATAATGCAGAGGAAACTCCAGATGAGCTGACAAGAGAACTTGAAAGTGAGCTACAACATATCGAGGAGGATACTCAGAGACCAACAGGTTAACCAATTATAGAGTGAACTTTCCTCTTTCTTCTGGGCTTTGTGAAATTGTGGCTCAATTCTAATCTACATTAGTCCATAACTGGAACTCTTTTGTTCTATTAAATTTTTATAGAATTGTATACCGAAGCACAAGACGTAAGTGGAGCTACCATGTACAAGTTCCCAACACCTTCCAAAAGTGGTGCCATGGCATTGAAAGCTGCCCTAAGCAGTCAACCACCCTTAACTCCCAAGACACCAAGGTCTCATGCTAGATTGAAATACGATACAATCGCTGTGCAAACTCCAATTAGTGTTCGCACCAGACTCAAGAAAAGTTAGTATTACTCATTCAAGTATAATTAGCTATTTTCCACATTCGGACATTTAAAGAAACAAGTTGGATTGTCATTTTATTGCTCCACAACAATTGCATCGAATCATGAAAAAAACATGTGGTACTTACCCAATTTGGTGCACGTTTGAACTCATGTCACCACTTATTGGAAAAGGTAAAAATACAATTTCTAGAATTGGCTGCAACTGTGTTATCGTCGAGTGAAAACGATAGTTCTTCTGACGAATTTGTCCCCACCGATGAGAACGAAGAAAGCGAAGATGATACCACTGAAAGTGACCAAAGTGATGTCGAAGCGAGTGATGATGATGACCATACGTCAAAACACAGTCTTCAATCTAAAGTTATTCCAACTTTAATTACCCCAAGCACCAGGTCCAAGCGCAAGGCAGACGTTAAGTACAATGATTATGTAAGTATTATGTGTCAATTAACAGCATAATTGGAAATTACCCTTCTCACATATCTGAGAATATGCAAATATGAAACAGCAATGGGCGTCGTTCAATTGTTCTTGACTTTGTGAATGTTATGCTAAGCACTTGAAAACAGACGAGTACTTCGAAACTCAATCAGCTAAGGTGTTAACTTCTGATCGTACCTTGGGAAGACTAGTAAATCCACGACTCGATGAAGAAAGGCTGCAGCTGCTCTTAGCCAATCAAAGCCACGTCTCTAAAGAACATAAAGAAGCACTCCAATCAATCTCGCAGGATCACAAGTCTTTGTTTTCAATGTGGCAGTTTGTAATGGAGTAAGTAGCGCCTAAAGGAAACAATGCTTGCACAATATATGTATAGACTTTGGTCAAGAACATCTACAATACTTTTGAAAACTATTAAGCGAGCAAATAATTTCAGACTTGCTGATCTAACTCGGAACTATTAATTTTCCAGGGAAGGCTATAGCCTGTTACTCCATGGCTTAGGGTCAAAAAGGATGCTGATAAACGATTTGCACAAAGAAGTGCTACTTGATTATCCAACGCTAGTCGTTAATGGATTCTTTCCCAGTTTGACGATAAAAGAAGTATTTGATCAAATAACATGAACAGCAAAATTTCCCACAGATTGACTAATTTTGTGAAATTTCTTTCTTTACAAAGATATTGGATGGTATAATAGTTGATCTTTTGGGACTAGAAAGTCCTTCGAATCCGAATGAGGCTCTGAACATAATTGAAAAAGTCCTTGAGGAAAATCCAGACGATCGCCTATATCTGTTAGTACATAATATTGATGGTATAATGTTGCGCTCCAACAAAGCCCAAGATACTCTCTCACTCTTGGCTAGTATACCAAACCTCTCACTCGTTGCCTCTATCGATCACATCAACACACCACTACGTAAGTGCTCATTTTGAAGTACTCAGTTGATCATAACTGAATTAGTGTCAATACAAACATGAATTTATTTGTATTTTCGTTATTCATCAGTATGGGACAACATAAAACATTCACGCTACAATTTCTGCTGGTGGGATGTGACCACATTACTACCATACGAAGCTGAGACTTCATTTGAGAGCTCCATAATGGTGCAACGAAGCGGAGCGCTCGTCTTGTCTTCACTTGTAAACGTATTTCTCTCACTCACTACAAACGCTCGTGCTATCTACTTGCTCCTCGTCAAGCATCAGTTGAATCATGCAAACAACAACACATACCCTGGTTTGTTTTTTTCTTTCATTTGTCCATAGTGCTCGAAACAACGATGGTCATTCAACAGAAAAATGAATTAGTTCGATCAATAAATTGCCATTGTTCTTTCTCCAGGAATGGCATTCAAAGATCTGTATCGGGCAGCACGGGAGGCATTCCTTGTCAGTTCGGATCTAGCCTTAAGGGCACAGTTGACCGAGTTTATAGATCACAAACTGGTGCGTTCAAAGCGAAATTTGGATGGAGCAGAGTACCTCAATATCCCACTGGACAATGCTTTACTGCAACAGTTTCTGGAACAGCAAGAAAGTGCGTGAAAACTTTGTTTCTGATATTTTAACAGCTTTTCATGTTTTGCTCGATTGTGAGATAACTAATGTGGTAGAAGTGCGATGTTTCCATTCCGTACAATTTAGATTCAGATTTCAATACCTGAACTAGACTACTTTCATATTTATATTACTCATTCACAACATCGTGTGATTTGTGTGATACTCATGTTCAAGGATATTAGCAAATATTTTTATGAAATTTCTATCGCTATGCGCTGCCTTCATGTTAGTTTTTTGGAAGAGACCTTGTTGGCAGCTATTGTGGACCTAACATGTATATGATAATCTATGTTCGATGATAGGTATCGGAATGATGGGACGTATTTTATATCTAAGAGCTCGTAATAAAGCAATTATTTATTTTTCTATTCCTACGACTGTTTGTTTTGTAATGTTCACTTCATTTTTAAATCGAGACGTGGAAAAAAATTTCACCCTCCTTTTTTATGCGAATCTTTCGTTGGCTGAGGACATCTTCAGTCAACGAATCTTTTGTCTACCGAGATCCAATCAAATATTCACTCTGCAATTTACCTCTAATATCTGTCGAAAGGTGGCAACTTTGTTTATTTGGTTATTAGTGACCTCTGATATATATTTTTGAAGCGTCCACGCGGTAAAGACAAAATACGAAAGCCTTTTAAACAGTTTAGCCAAATCAACGCTATAGCATCCGGATGTAATTGAATCTGGACCACATTTACTCATTATACCACACCCTGTGACATCAAATATTTTGTGTGTTGGAAAACTAGTTCTGTCAGTCGTTATCTTTCACAGTTCCACGTTAAAATAATTCCCAAGGCATACTGGTATGTATTGACCGAAACTTCGAAAGACAACCAACCCTCGAATCGCCATTGCTTCTCACTTTGGGTTGGTACCATTGATTGGAATCCATAGTGGCATTTGGAGTTTCGGAGTAAATTGTGCGTGTGTGATAATACGGTCGGTCTCGTATGTATTATTAATAAACACCCTGAAATGTGAAATGCGTCGAGTGTCAAGCAGTGGCTTTATAACTCAGTGATTGTTTGAGGCGGTGGCAGCTCCTGGGGCCAAAAACTCGCGGCCTTTTGACGGTGAGTTTCAACGAAAATATCGGAGTATCCCTGCGTTTTCAAGGTTATCCTCGGCTATCAACCAACCAACTCGGCAACCGTCTTTGTTGCCAGTTGCACGGAGATGGGCACAGGGTTGAACGTCCTTGACTTTACCGCAAATAAGAGCAACGTAAACATCGTGGTGTACCCCTCACCGCCGGGCGACATTTTTCCAAGATCTTCAGCAGAACTACGATCACTAAACTCGCCCCTTTCTTCGGCTTCAAAAGCTGATTCTGCAGTCACGGGCCGGTTGCCCTCGAATAAAATAATTAAGAAAAACTAACCTGTCCGTTCCAAGCATCTTTGGAGATTACAAAAACTTGAACCTTGCATAATTGCATGTATGAAGTTCAGTCGTAAATTCATTAATCCTTAGTAGCAGCGACTTTGATATCTTTTCATGACTAAGTGTCGTATGTTCTGGTTATTTGGGGTAGATTAACATTTTCTTGAGGTTGAGGGGCTCGGGTAATAGTTATAGGTTTCTGTTTGTCTTGCCTGGGGATAGATTAGTCTGTTATAAAGTTTGTTGCAAGATTATGACAGTAGAAATCTGTCCACATCCTGTACGCAGTTGGCGATAAAGGAAATATGGTTAAATGCAAAGTGTGCTGCTACTGATTAGAGATAGGGGCTGACTTGCTGCAGTTAAGATTGTACAATACGGTACATAGTACTTTGTTTCTTTGCGCTTCATTAACAAAAATCTGGTTCCAGGTAGCCGCAGTACTTTGTTACAAAGTGACTACCACCGTTCGTCTATGTTCCGGTGAGTACCTTGCAACAGCTTTTTTACATTCTTGATCATTTAATGTGCTCGCCACCTTCTGAAATTGGTGCTGTGAATCATAAAAATAATATCAATGTTTGCTTCTCATCCTTCCCATTTTTCTGACATAAAAATTTGAGGCACCCGACCAGCGATAAGAAGTTCCATGAAAACGTGTTTTGCTGTAAATTTAAAACTATCTACCGAAGTTTCTTATTCGGCTTTATGTCGTATGCTTTAAAAAAGAGGATTGTTTATTATTCCAAGGATACTTTTTTTCTCAGAGTCCGCGCGCGAACCGGTGAATTATTATTTTTTTTTTCTTGTTTTTCATAACGAGGCCAACGGTTTAATCGCGAGGAGCAAATACTTGACTAGACGTTTTGCCTATTACAAATGCAAATTTTCACATCATGGCATTTTGAATCGTGTAAGATTTTTTCCGTGGCCTGCAAACGGTCTGACCTCAAGTATAGCAAGACCTTTGAAGTGCACCGCTGAATGGTACCTATCGTTACTTCCGGTACAAGGTAATTGGATGAACGGAAAAGTGTAGTGCAGGAATGGTTGAATTTTTCAAGTTCCATTTCCTTTTTTTGGGTCATTACCGCACCGCTATCATCACCTAATCATCAATCTTTTGATCCGACTTAATTCTACCTCTCCTCTCCCTCTCCCCTCCCACTTACGCGAACTGAAAAACATCAAACTCTATTATCAGATCTTTAGTCCAAGGAAAAAGGAAATGTACGCTCTTGATATTAATCTCACATTAACGACGAATACAATGAATATAGTCTGGCCAATTGAAGTGGCTCTTGCAAATACCCATAATTGATCACTTGTCCGAGTATTGGTCGTTTTCATTCATTCCTCGATAGAGATAGACATACAGTGGTCATTTTTACGGAGTTTGAAGCCTCGAGTATACAAGGTTGAAAGTATGCGGTAAGACCATGACTGCAGTATTAATATTTTCTGTTTTATTTACGTGTGGATACGTGGAGCGCTAAAAAGCGGGTAAATTTTCGTTCGTATTATTAATCAACACATGTTGAATCACTTGTATCACGTAACATACATTAGCTCGGTTACTCTATAGAGAACAAGTATTACGACGGAATGCTTGTCCTTCTTCGTTGCCTCACGAGCTGCCTGGCTGTTATAAACATCATCGCATAATTGATCGTCAGCTCGTAGCGATCCATGTTTGATGGTTGGCGGTGGTCGAATGTCGCGTGCTAAAATGACAATGGCTATACCAGTGAATGACCCACGGCCTACGACCTTCGACCCTCAGCTCTAATTGTTGTACTTGGAAGATAATCAATCCTCGTGCGAATGAAATCTCATTGTTAACAATATCGGAGGATTCCTCGGTCGCTCGATGTACCTACCTCCGCAAAAATGTCAAGGCGACAAAGGCCGTTGGAGCTAACGACCACGAATCACTTATGCATTCGCGAATTCGAAAACACGAAAATTTCCATCAGGCTTGAAATATTTATTTATTTATTTTTTTCTTTTCCATTACTCTCTGACTCCCTGTAATGTATATTTTAACCGAATGAATTAGAGCTATACTTGTCTCGTGGGTATAAAACTCGTTAGTAATTCAAAGCTGTTGCGGAGAGATGCGGTGCAGGGCGTATTATACATTCGGTAGATTTTCCTAAGGCCAGATCCGTCCTCACGCGATCGAGCGATGTATCGAAAGTATAGGAATAGACATACGTACGAATGACAGATGGTTGTATAAAGCGTACTGCGACTGTATACGTAAACTGCAAATTGGCCGAATGTAAGCGTTATGGCAAACGTAAGCCCGTGACGTAAGGTCGGGCGCGCCGAGGTCGCCCAAACTAAACATAACATAATAATAATAGATTGCGTAATTATCTCCCACCGTCTATCGCCTTCGGTTAAAGTCGGATTGCCATCGTTGCTAACACGTCTTCTCATTGTCAGATGTACGTATTATACATCCATACCTATAATGCGTTTATCTATGATGTCCTTACGTGTCAGTTTGAGTTATATAGATACCCAACCTCTGTACAGGGTGTCAATTTTTCTTTGAGTCTCTAATATTTTTATTCAACGCATACCTATGCGAATCTATAGTATTCCTGCAGGACATCGCACACATGAATTTTGGACGCGTTATCACGACACATGTGGCTTTCCGCCGATGTGTTTTGTCAGTTACATATTATACTTGTATGTATTATACTCGAATAGTACGCAGAGTGGAGAGTGTGGAGTGTCGAGTGTCGTGTGCCGTATAGATTTTCATGCAGCATGCAACGTGACACTTGTTCTTGATTTAATAATAATTTTAACAATGACACGGTCACCGTATACATACATATGTAAAACTTGCAGCATACATTTGCTGTGCTATAGTTATTATACTTCAGCAGCGCAGAATGGGTACGCTTACAAGTCTACCCACTCGCCAACCTTGCCACGGTATGTCTTTGATATTCTTCCTTCTGCCCCTCCTTTTCATTGTTCCCGGAGTATTTTACGCCTGCACCGTTAATTTCACTCAAAACATGTACGTCTTTATCGATCTGTCACACCGCGCCAATTATCCGTCGATGCGTTTTTATTGTTTTCCAATTTTCCATCTAGCGATTTCGTTGACGTAATTTTGAAATATGACGATGTGCAGAGACGATATCGACGGAATCGGGAATGATCATCCGCTCCCGAAAACCTGTTTCGATCGATACGATTTTATTTTGCCCACGTGAATTTCGAGGCCTTTGAAAATCCTACCGCACTTCCGCGTCGTAAAAATATACGAGTGTAGGAAGTGGTGCTGCTGTAAACCAGTCTCGGAAGCTCAACCGTGCATTATACTTATCACGTTAGTATATTTTCAGGCCAATCGGTAAAGCAGAGAATCTTCGGGGAATCGAAGATGCGATTGTTGACGCGGCTTCGCGGTAACGATGTTGACACAATCGTAGGGCAAATCCATTTCCGCGTTGAAAATCCTCTGTTAATAGGAACTTATTGTTAGCAAATTTCAAATACTCTTACACTCTGTGCTGTTTCAGACGCGAGCATGCATACGAGGCATGCCCTGAATCGATCCCACGTATTATCGTGTAATTGCAAAGGACTTTTACCTACTGTTACACCTCGAGTTCCGTTCAGCCCTGCCCAGCACGGCACAACCTGGATTGATCCCCTCCCGCCCCGGTCGAATTGCTCCCCGTTCTCGAAGCTGACCGTTACCAAGAATAAGGTATACGCCACGTATACGCTACAATGCACGCTTACAGATATTATGAGATAGACCCACTCGATGTCCATGGGAAATGTATGCGATCGAGACACATCTGATCTGGGCAGTTACCTACCGGCCGACAGATTTGTGTCATATCCTTTGTTCGGCATTAGCATATAACGCGATAAAGCGAAACGGGGATCGATAGCCGAGCAACCGATCGGTTAGTATTTCGTGTGTAGAAATAATAATCTAGGTTGATCTCAGCACCGCGTTGCTTACCCGCTCGCGAGCATGTTGGCTCTTTTTCTTTATGCAAACTGCACGAGCAATCTGCAGATTTATCTGGAATTTCGTAGTCTGGAGGAGCTGGAATAGGTGCGAAGATGTGGGGGTCCCATTCGGATCGATGAAAGAGCAGGAAGGTTGAAACCGCTCTTATAAACTTTAAGGACCACTGAAACATGGAAAAAATGAATCGATAAATGAAAAATTGCCTCATAATATACACTCGATCGTATATTGTGCCACTGATTTTGCGAAATCCGAGCGAAACCCTATGCGAGAATTCTCAAATGAGGCGGGTGATTTATATAGCGGATCGTTGAATCGTCATTGTCGTGGGTAGTGGAGCGTGACTCGTATCTGTAGTTCTATTAACAGTTTACAGTTAATTATTACTTCGTTCCCTATTGGTAGTCCCGATAACTTTGAACGACGAATAATCCCATGTACCCTCTAATCAAGCGGAAACGTATTCACTATGGACAAAGCATGTGCCAATCGCTTTTTAGCGCGGTCTGAAACAGCAAAATTAAATGGTGTCTGCTATAGAGTAGATATTCGAAAGTATCGAATATTTTCGGTTTTCAGAAAAGGCACCCCGCAAATTTACTCGAAATCATGAAAACAGTTTCTTTTTTTTTACCGAGCATCGACCATAACGGTTTCACCATTTCGGACCTATATAACTATACGCTCAAAATGTGGCATAAGCGTAATAAGTGGCAATCTTAACGCTCCGAATTTACATGGTCATTTGCTACGACGTCGGGTGTGTTTCACAGTGATTTAGATTTTCGATGTGTCCTCGAGCCCGCGATTTGTACGTAACAACCGTACATGATAAAGAAAAAGTTATATATACGTTTCCTGGCGTGTAAATTATTACGCCGATGCGTGTAAGTCGGTATGAATTGAACGACTCTTATCAAGTCGACTAATTCTTATCGAGTTGACAAAAAATATTTTATCACTCAGCCTTGATTCACAAGTTCAATTAAATTAGTTGCCTGCCTCCCCTCCTCACCCCACCCCTTCTCACTTCACTGAAATCTATGCCTGCGCGGTATCTCCAAGGTCACGCAAATGGCGACTGCTAAAAGTCCCCTAAAAAATTTAACTTTTCAGTTCGAACTGACGTCAGCGATGTTCCGTAAGCGCAACGATGATAATTACGCCAGCGGTTTCGAACATCTCCGATGTTCGGGACGTACTTGGCGCTGGTCAAAAAAGCACCTTCGCGCGCTGATTCTTCTCGACATAATTATGCGTATTCTCATAAAACGTCCGTGTGTATTTATAATTGCGTGTTTGTGTATAGGCATGTGGGCAGGCCTCGGCACCGAGGTCACAGACTTAGATTCTGAGGAGCTACGGTTAACTGGTACTACGTTACGATCTCGAAGCTAAATCGTGAGCCTTTAAGCAGCTGCTGGTGCTGCTACTTGAACGGAGGCTAAAGCTGATGTTGAAGCTGAACCCATAGGCCACGCGGTGGTTTGAACTGTTTGTGTTTGATGTAGGTATATACGTATATCTACATGTTCACGTCATACCAACATCGCATAGCGCGGAGTGTCGAGTGTCGAGTGTCGAGTGTAGGTACGCTGATGGTACGACTTGATCATTGACACAGATTGCGTATTTGCCCTACTCACAGGAATAAGGACGCGTGTATGTTTATATACGCATATATATACGGTACATACGTACATCGATGTGTATGCGTTTCAACGTGGCTACGGCTATAACAAAGTTGCTTTACTTTTTTTTCAACAATATCAATCGCGTGGATCGTCGGGGGTTAGTCTTGCCGTCATGGGGTGAACTTGCAGGTCATTTATAGCTCCAAATAATTTCACTCATGGCGAACATTGTCGCTCGTACAGGGATAATTTCTACACGCGGTGTCCCAGAAAATATCTTATCGGTTTTCCAGCAAACTTTTATCCCCCCCTCCGATTGTTCGCTTTGATTATCGCATGGTAGGTATTTTGTACCGAAAATAGGAAGTGGGTGGTAAAATGTAGACGAACTCCCGCTTTCCTCACCCACTTTATATTCTGATTCGCCATTTGCTCCTGACTAGGTATGTACCTAATACACGTATACACATAGAAACGTACTAGTGCAGGGATCACGAATTCACGTATGTAAAGGCTCTGAAATTTAAACCGGAGTTATAGGTGGGCGGCTCGCTGTAATATAGCCCCACATTTCATGATATCAATCATCATTTCTCTCGCTCGTTGTTGGCTCCAATTCGTAGCACAGCTGTGATTGCAGTGAGCCGAAAGCATGTAATTCTCACTGGCTTTAACGGATTTCGTGAATTGTGTGTTTGGATAGAAACACTAACTGTAACTGTTTCTGGAATAACTATCGCGGCTGTACCGCGTCCCGTCTAGCCTGCATGTAGGTATAATCGACCGAATCCTAAATCGCGCTCTCTCCGTTTGAATGGAACGTGCGTGATTGGGGGGAAAAAAGTAACGATCGTTGGTGTTGCATTTATTCTGACCTCGAGATATGGAACGAGTGGTTGTCTTGACCCAATGGTATTATGGGTCGTTCTTGTTGCATGCATCGACCATAGATTCGCGAGCAAATCAGCGCGGCTATGAGTATTATGGTGACCCTGGAATCAGTTCACCGTGGCGGCGACTTTGGCTTTGTCGCGCTTCAATGTCCGCTTTTTGCACGCTAGGAAACGTATACCTATACAGTACTATTGGTTTCTTTAAAAGGTGATTCCTTATATTTAGGTCATTACCGAATTGTCAGGGTCTCCCTCGCGGATCGGTCTAATTTCCCAATACACAGAATGCGCGGCTGCAGACTACTGCAGACATTGCCAATCGTTCGTCTGGAACGAGTTCAATACCTGCGGTATACCCGGTCTAGCTTTACATTCAATCGGTGCAGAATCACTCTCAAATACCCTCACTCGAGAAATAAGATAGTCGAAACACGATTTTTCTCCTACCTCAATCTCATTACAGATCCATCGTTCAATTGATTCGTCTAGCGATTTTTGTTGCAAAAACTGGAATCGTAAGCCCGAATCGCGATACGGAAGAATTTGTCAGGATCATTAAATATTTTGATGAAATCTACAGTTCGGTGAGTGCGCTTCAAGTGTAGCGTACAGCTCCAATTCGCTCGTAGAATTATTAGATATATCCCATTTAGATATTCGTGCACACCGGAAACGCTGATGACGTAAGTGGCTTGTTAATCTCGTTAGGCCAGCGAGGCAGAAGTTGGAACACTTCGATACACAGGAAAAACAAATCAAGGGTCGATCCTTGGGCTGAAAGATTTGGTGAAGAGAAATTCTATGAAAAGACATTGTTTCGCCAAATCTATCCAGCTGGTTATGGTTTAATTTTCATTTAAAAAAATTCACTGTCTCCAGTTTAAACAAAGATGTGAACAATATGCTGAAAAAAAAATTTACTCCTGCCGATGTGTGATTGGAAAAAATTAATTAATCTGACTCTTAAGATTTGGCTTCTGGACTGGGATACCCCCTTAAAGATTGGGCAAAAATTTGTAGCCGTGTGCGCACACGAAAAAGAGAAGAAAAAAAATGGGCGAGAGAGGGGAGATCTATTATAGGGAGGTCCACACATAGCTGATTCTACTCGTGTTCGGTTAAGTTCGGCCGACTTAACGGCAGCGTCGATCATCATCAAGGACTCCAAGGCTCGCACGCGTTCCGGGACCGCGATGACAAATAGACTGTGAACAATATAGCAGCTTCCCCTCCACGCGCCATTTTCCCCCCTTTTCCCGTTCGTCTTGTGGCAAAGTGACGGCAGCGGGGATGAAGGAGAGGAATCTAAGATTACGGTATCACAGTACGCGTGCGGTGGTCGAAGATTTGCGTATTTACATACGGCCGCCTAAGTCACTTCCGGTTTTGAGCCCACGAGCGAAGGGCACAGCGCCAAGTGTGGCTCCCAAGAGACACGTGGCGAAGCCGGGCGAGATATGGATCGCATATCGACGGAGCATCCTTGGAAAAACTGTTTTCATGCCGTAATTTTGAACACATTTAGTCCCATGGTATGGGAATCGATTACCTTTCCGAACGACAACAGGCGTGGAAAGAGTTTCACCATTCGCACATTTTACCATGACTTTTACTTCAGCACCTTCACATTTGCGATAGACTGTAGACCCGAGCACAGATGGATGGAATCGAGTAATGGCCGAGTACTTCTATAAGCGAATCGAACCATTCTCACCATCTGGGTTAATCGTGGTCTAACAATAGGTCCGATGAACGGTTTAACCGCGCATTGAGATCTTCAGCCTGGGCTGTGTCTTTTTTTTTCCTCCAACGGAGCAGCTTCCCCTTGAAGAACTTTCTCTCGACTTGAGTCGTTTTCCAGCTACGTAATGGACTGAAAAGATAAAAATATGGGACACACGGTACATGTCGATGATGATAAAATAGGTTTAACGCGTCACGGTCGTTCGATGCAAACGTTTTAACTCACTGCAGTTATAACACATTAATTCAAGATAAAGTTTCATATCAATTTGGTACTAACAATAAGATACGCCGAAGGTCGCGGCCTGGTTCTTTTTCGAATAAAATTTCAAGGAGAAAAGGAGGGACGAAAAACAATGAAAAAATATTCACATTCGTTTAGGGAATAATGAAAAATTGAAACAAAAACATAGTTGCATTAACCTAACGATATATCGGTGATACAGAGCAGAACCCGTAGTTACAATACAGTTTAACATTACAGGCCAATCACCACGCAGCGAGGTTGCCGCAGCTTTTGTCAAATGAGAGCTTAGACTACTGCTTATTTTGACCGACTCGAGTCCGCTTATCAAGTTCTGTTCGTTCGAAAAGCTGGCGTCCCAGAAGCTCTCCCAAGGCATGTGCCGGATCTCACGGGGGGAATTGAAACTTAATATCCAGTACATGCGGTCTGTGGACCGAGGGGATACGTATATACTTCAACGTGCTTACGCTCTGGTTCATAATATCAAAATCGTAGTTCTCCGCAATCCTCTGTGTATTCAGATCGTCGCGTATATAAATGTACATGGAAACTCATGTACCTTCATACGAATACATACAAGAGGGAGTGCCGCAGGACCTTATACACTCGGTAAAGTGGCGTAGATGTTTTCATTTCATTCATATGAAAAATAACCATTTCCAGAGATAAAAAATTGGAGTATCGGATAAATGTTCGCTGACTTTTCTCCAGAGTGCAGGTAGTTATGAAGTGCATTTTTCGATCGGTCGAGTATGTATAGCTATACCCACTTGAACCTCGTCGTCACGGCGTCGTTAACGCCGTGTTGAGAAATGCCACCACTTTCACTAACGCAGCCAAGTTTCATAACCGTTATTATCGTATGACGGGTACCCACTCACACTTATTCGCTCACGCACGCAGTCACATTTACATCTCCACGTGTCCACATGCTACTCCGCTGCCGCTGCTTGCGATGCCCCCGTACCACGTGTGGGCTGGAAGAATTTTAGCTCCTTATAATGTCTTGTGTACGCCACCGTTCGTTCATGCAATGCTCTTGCGCGAAGGTCCACGTGCTCGTCGAAACCGTCCCGACTAACGATTCGCCCTTATTTCGAGCGGACGATTTGCGAGATGGACTTTTAATCGTGGTCAATACTCGAATCACTCCGATGAATTCATTCAGGAATCAGGAGTACATCCAACTCGTAGTTTGCTCATGGCTTTCCGCGTCGTTCAAAGTTGTTTCTAATTTTGTTCGCTGCATTCTGATCGGGAATGATGTACTGATCAGATATCGGAATTGATGATGCACCGGTATGAATTCGCCGTATATATCTTCGTAGACCATAAATCTAAGGTAAAATGGTAAACCGGGCCAATTACGCGATCGACGGTCGAGTTATGCTTCCGTATACGCGGTCACCCAGAACAACTCTAGCCCATCGACGATCCTTAACCAGTGAACCAATGATCAGGCGTCCCGTCGAATCCCAGAGTCCCGGCTTTGCGGTTGATCAAGTTGAGAAATCGATTCCCAGCGCGCGCTTAACCTGGTTCCCTTCCCTCCGTGTCTTGGGCAAACTATGATACGTATATTGTATTTATAAGACCTCGCATACGTGTACCTTTGTTCGAGAGAATGTTTCACTCGAATCGACATCACGGCGCTTTCCTTGCCTCATTCGAACGACTCTTATCGGCACAAAACCCATTCGCTACAGGAAAACCACGGAAACTTTGTACATATTCTTTTCCTCTCCGATTTTGGTTCTCCTGTTTTTCACGAAAAAACCGGATGATATGTTCATTCGGTGCTAAACCTGCCTCGCCTGTGGAAATACCCGGAAATTTCAACGGCTATATTTGATGGGGTCTTTCCATCGGATAAATTTGTCTGATTTATTCGAGTGAGGAAGGTTTACTCTAGTACGAGGTACTTTTATTTAACTGGCGAAGGGTAGGTGTGGAATGGGGTGACGGGATGACCGGATTATCCGGGTGTAGGTGATCGATATTATACAGAAGCGAACTGCCAGGTTGGAGGATTAATCTTGAGCAAGGACTAGGGTGAGAGCGAATTCGGCACTCTTGAGATTTTCGATCTTGCTCTTCCTTTCCGTATCTTTGGCCGATCCAAACACCCTGCCGAGCTCGGCTCAACGCCCTCTGTGCCCGATGTTTGAGTACCCGTTATCGATTAACCTGCCACCATCACCCATTCCCATGTGCTTGTATCAGGTTCTAATGTGATTGCAGGTTATTCAAGGGTGTCGGAGAACAGTGAGGCAAAGACGATTCCTTTCTCTATACGGCCAGGTCATAGATAGCCTAGTAATCGGGAGAGAAGGGCGAGCTAATATGTGGCGTTCCCTTGATCTAGTATCCTACTCGAAACACCGCGAGCGCGACTAATCGAGTAATCGAGCTAACTGGGCTAATAACTAATTAACTGCGAGACGGATAGGCTCAATGGTTGAATATTGCTGAACTTCGTAAAGGACTTGAACAGGTTTTATTGGCCGTCTGAAAATCGGATTTATGGATAATCTGCTCGCCTCGGTTATACCAGGAATGCCTAGATCCATGGGATATTGTCGCCAGATGCGAGCGGGGTGTGGAGGACGATTTTCCAGGAGATGGTGGAGCCGAACAGCGAGCGCGCGGGTGTTCGGGTGTACATTGCGCAAGAGCGTTCACCTCGTACCGTTCAATATCCGCAGGAGGCAAGGCATGCCTCCTCCGACGACGAAGAAGCCAGCCAGCCAACCAACCACCGAAATAGGTTATCCACCTCCTCTCCATGCGCACGTGCTTCGTACAGTTTCACCTCCCCGAGGAGCACAGCCTCCCTAATTACGCCTTCAAACCCACATCCTACTTCGTTATCATTTTCAGTACCTGTACACGTGCACGTGTACGTAGCTGGTATCACACATTTAAATAGAAGTCGCACTGCTATCACCCGCTCGCAAATAATTCTCGAGTTTCTCGACTGTTATTACAGGAAGGAAAGTGTGCAAACTCTCGCTAGTTCAGAGTGATTCTAAACTCTCCTGTCGCGTCGTTATTTTCCTCTACGTGAATTCACTATTACTATACGACGTTTTATGAATCTTTACTGACCAAAATCTCTCGGTCGATAATCAATAGCTGTTTCGAAAGTTCTCTCTACTTTGACCACTACTTTGATTCTGCTCAATTAAGCGTAAGAATGTCGTCTTGACGATTTAAAAGAAATTCAATAATAGTTCCGATTAAATAATCACATTGAGCCTAGCTGCTTCCTCATACACTCATGCGGGTAATATCCCTGAATGCTGTAGTGAAAATTATTCAGCTGACTTCTCGTGAGTAACAGAGCATTTCGGTACACTATATCAAGACTATATCTGATGGGTCACCCGCCCGTAACAAACTCCGGTTTTCTCTGCAATTAGAAGAGGGGGGAGGGTGGGGGGAAGGGGAGCTCTTTACTCCCCGCGTATAAATCTGCGGAGAAAGTGAGAATATTTGTTGGCTAGTTGGCGAGTTCGCGATATATCCGAAGATCAAACGTGTACTGTACACGGTTATTTCTTTGCAGTTATGTGTGCCGCATGGGACTGTAACGTGAATTTCACGTTTCACCATTATTTTCTGTTTTTGCTCTCGGGTAGCCCCCGCGACCGCTAAACTCTCGACTCAATGAAACTCGAGCGAGAGCTCACTTTCTCAGTTTCTAAGAAAGTACACTCGACTATATCCACCTTCCCAGTCGTAGATTAAGAGCTCGAACCTTTTTCGCAAATTGTAATTTCGCGAAACAAAATTTCTTTATGCATGAGAATCAAAGTGAACGGTAAATCCAACCGTTTCTTTTGAACCATTTTTTTTTTTTTTTTGTTTTTTCCATGCACATAGGTGGTGTAGGTGTTACATCATTACGCCGTCAGCTCCCAAGTATTCATATCCGAGTAGAAATATTCCACATAATTTTCTGGGACCACCGTGTAATGAGCTCATCCGTCAGAGATGTAACGTATATGCACATATGCATATTATGTATGTACTACATAGCGTATACGTTTACATACATCCATTTGTACCTGTCTGTGAAGGTGACATAGTTAAGTTTGAAGTGACGCCACGTTGTCAAAACGAGCGAAAGAGTTGGCCTGGATTTCGTGTGAGTAACGCCGGTCGCCTGGCGTCGTTCTCTCAGGACTTAGAAAGTCTTCGTGACCCGACCTAACTCAACCTAATCCAGTCAAACGGTACGGGGAAATTAGCGGAAGGTCGATTTTTGTTTCGTAATTTGATCGGTCGTAAAAACTTATGAACGCTTCGCGATGACATAGATGTTCTATCGAGTGCTCCCTGTCTCCAGCCCTCGGTCATGTGTGCATAGCCGGGTAGGTTATGTAAGGTATTAATTATTATCCCGCATAAATGCTGGAATCGGTATTCAAACGCCAGACGTCCACGGCAGATGTATGAGGAGTGCTTCGTGGCGGCCACCACCTGCTGCCCAGCGATCAACTCGTCTTGTCATTCTTGAACATTTGTTCACTGATCGGTAATATACGCCGATACACGCGTCATTAAACGATGAACATTTTACAACCGGATGGCGGTTAATAATCTCGCTGTAACACTGAAGTACGGCGAGCCATCAGTCATGATATAAATACCTTCCTTTTCACGTCACAAGTTATCATTATTTATTTGTATTTATTTACGAGATATACACACTAGTAGTAAAACATTTCAAACGTAACATAAACTGACAGTAGTCAGTCGGATATAAACATTTTAGTGAGGCAATAAAGGATTTTTTATAATCACATCTGTGCCCTCGTCCTCGATAGATTCGTACATCCATTTCCGATTCACTCTGAAAAATGAGTAATACGTTTGATAAAGTCACGAGATCGTTGGAAAAAAGAAGTGGCGAATGGCATCACATTGCGATCGAAATCATGAACGTTTTATTCACCTGCATTCGGCACCGCATTTAGTAGATTTGCATCCCGGACAGGGGAAGTGACATCCTGGACAGCCGCTTTGCAAACAGTCGCATAGATCTTCTTTCGTACGAATGTAGATCCCTTTGTCGTCGTAAAGTGCTCGTCTCTTACCACCGGGATAAAGTCTTTGGGTCAGCTTACGTATTTCTCGGTCACTTCTCTCAGGATCGAAATCGCTCAGAAACGGTTTGAACCCGTTATCGGATGAGTAGGATCCGGTCATTTTTAGAGGGTTCGGCTTACGCTGTAACTTTGATAAAGATAGTTTTTACAATGGCATTGTTTGATTCCCGGCAGTTCCAACAAATGCTGGCGGCGCTGAGAAGCTTCCATTAATTCTAACCGAAGCTCCTCTACTCTACCTTGTCATTTCGCGTGGGTTGAGGCTCGCTTTGATATTCCGAAGAAGTGGTCTCGGCGCTCATTTTTCTCGATGTCTAGGCCAGTGGCGCTTCCGTGGTAGTCCCGCTCTGCAGAGTTAATTTTCAGGTTAGATTATCAACAATCGCAAATGTAGAGTCGGGAATCTGAGGAGCATACTTTTTTCGTTGATGCCCTGATAATAATTCAAATTCAAAATTGGGTCGTAATTATGACACGATAAAATGGGAATCGCAAATTCTTCAAAGCGGATGAAATATTCATAGACTCGTTGCTTTACACTGCACCCGAATTCTATTTACATACGTTTCATATAACCTGTTCACGGCGAAACAATTGACGTACTAATAGTTCATGCGTGCGCCGCAGCTGTCGCTACTTTAAACGATTTCGAATGATTTTTTGTCAACCTGCATCGCACAGAAGTATAATCAACTTGGTTATTCGTGAAACCTGATAACGTGCGTGATAACATTTAAACTTTCTAAACATTTTAAACACTGGATCTATTCATACGAAGCTCTGATTAGTTGTAACCTCAATTACGATCTTACCGCTTACCTATATTTGCTACATTTCTAGGGTAACCCAGATTCGCGTGGGCATGAATGTAATCGGACCCATCGGGTCCATTGATAACCATAACCCTGTATAATCCGGCTACTTTTCTCCCCAGCTCGGAATCGGAGTCTTGAAATAATGGGTAACTGATACTGAAAACTGTATACATCATGTAGCATCTGATATATCCTTACGAAATGATAGGACGAATAATAATATAGCGTTTGGAGACACGTTACGCGATTTGGAACGAAATTCAGGTAGGTACTATCGTAGTTCGCAGAAGTCTATAAATTATGCACGATTCGGAATAAGGTCTGGCGGAATATTGAAAAATAGAAGAAGAAGTGAAGCGAGTTCGCTTAATATCGCCCGTGGGTCGCGGTCTCGCGGGTTGTATAGTTCGCTGTTATCGTGGTATAGGTACCACGTGTAATACGGTCGAGCAATCCGGCGCGTGTTGATATTAGCATTTATTTATATCTCTTGACCCGGAATACGCTAGCCTAGCGCCTTTCCACGCGGTGCAATCGACCCAATATCGCGTGAAAACTGGAACGGGCGAACTGACTGACCCAATACAAACACCAGAGACTAGCCATTTTTGCAGACATCCTCTAATACCGGTGGGCGATTCACCTGGATCATAAACGTAAATAATTGTTCGCTTTAAACCCACATTCGCATTTTTGGATATTATTGCAGTTGGTTATCGATCATCCGCGACGTTTGTACTTCATTCCTTGGGGAGTTATTTCGCCATCATATACGTTTGTACAGTCGATACAAAACGCTGTATGTCGTTCCTTTATACTGTGGGGTGTTTGATGGTTAGCGTCGGACAGCTAGGACCGATGGACATTGATCGGGCTAAAAAGGCCAGTGGAACAAGGCTGCACTGTAATTATTAATCGTGTTCTCTTTCGTTCACCCTGCGGTATACTCGGCTGCCTAAAATTGTTCATTTCATGCCTCTCGTGTGTGAGCAGGTGCGGGCGGTCGCGGCGTATTTTGATTTTTTCATCCCAGCGCACATCACTCACTTCTACGTGTCGCCGTTCATTCTCAAACTATACGATATAGCCATAAAAATTGAAAATAGAGAAAGCAATTCGCATTATACATTTTAAATATTATAATTTAAGCGCGCCAAAATCATATGATGAAATTATAATTTTTTTCAGGTATTCGAATACGTCGTGTGGAGTATGCATAATTGATATATATATACCTTGGTAGAAAATAGAAATGATTTTAACTCTAACGTTGTGCGAAAAAATGTATTTAGCCAGAGACTGATTCATCGTCTTTATGGTTATGTCGAACATAAAGAACGCCTGGAACTTTCGTATCCCATGCATGTCGAGTCTCACGGATAACGACCGGCGAAGTCTTGACCTCGCACAAACTAAAATGCGTTAATTCAACCGCGGCTAGATGCGCTACTACTGATCGGCATTATTGATTAGCCACGCAAAACCTGATCCGAGGTCTCCCCCCTTTTTCGCTCAATCGCCAGGTGTGCTTGAGCTCGAGGATCGTGTCGAGGTGTGCTGCTTTCCCCCACTATTCGAAATAAAATTGCTATAAGAACAAAGTTTTTGGATGACGTGTGGGAGGAGGGGGAAGGGCACATTGAAAATCGGAAGAAGGTCGAAAATGCTTTTTCTCACATTGTCCGATTCCGTAGAAGATGTTATCGGCTGCGGATCGCGTGAAGATTCGAATGGTCGCAGAACTGCTTACCGGAGATCGTCGCGGTTGTCGCACTTCTCAATTGGACACAGGTCAGATAACAGGAATTTCACTCCCCTTCGCGCGCGGTGCACCAGATATAGGTATATGCGCCTGCTCTCCTGACGGTTGATCATTGAAATTTCTGAACATAATTGCAACTCCAAGAAATCAATAATTCCCATCCATTTCGTACGAGTGTCCATATATCTGTGTGTATAATGATTTTCATAAGATTTAGATTACAAGCAGCGTATAGGTATTTCAAACTCGATTCGAGAGCTCCCGAAGTCTTCTTCGCTATCTCATCGTTCGCCCCGCGATGCCCCACCTTTAGATCTTCTCGCTCCTACAACTCCACCTTCTCCTCGACTCGCGATGCTCTCAATAGAACGGGAACGCAGGTGACGGGTCACCGGTACGCTATTTACCTACTTTGTACGCCCACCTCCGCCCACCCGCACGATACACTCGTACAATATCTATAAACTATATCAATTATATGCAAACACCACGTGACATCGCTACTTGCACCACCCGCACCGTTCGAGACTTCGTAACGTAATTTATTATCTCGGGAGCAGCAGCAGCAGCAGCAGTGCCATAAGTATGACGTCGGTTCGCACGCGATCTCGCTTTCCGTACACGTGCAAATATTTCCAACCAATAAAAATATATGTGATCCGAGATCGGTCACGTAATTCGGTTTATCGTAGGTGTATCTTGAGGTCGATTCGGTCATTTCTAAATGAAATTCAATTCCGTATACCTCTTAGGCATTTTTTCCTCCACGATCATCGTGCAATCATTCACTGTATTGAAACGATCGGCTCGATCACGTTGCCGTCGGAGCAGACGGATCGGACGCTTCGTTATTATTTATCGAGTGCTATTGCATTTGCTGCCGCTTCGTGTGTACGTGCGGAACACATACGGCTTGCTTCGCACACTCGCGTAGGCGTTGATAGTTGGTCGAGAGGAGGCGGCGCGCGGAGGGGAGAATTGATTGCGAGTGAATAGCAGAATAACAGCAACGGCAACACTATTGCGGGTGCTTTCATGTCGTAGTTATGTATACGTATTGTACCTCGTACCGTACCTGTGTGGAGATACGAAGCATCTCGGTGGTGCGGGTCATGGCCTACTTTAAAGAGTCCGCCTGCGCCGCTGTGTATCCCTATGCGCTGTGTAAGCTGCGTTACTTCCTCTCCAAGGAGTTTGGGTCGAGTGGAGTTCGTTCGCCGTATACCTTCGCCTCTCGACACGGATGAAAGCGATATTTTCACGTTTGCATGCAAACCGGGCCATCTCCGTCGCGTATAGTATAATACCGCCTGCGCTTACCGATCGGATCGGCCATTCGATTTGCCGGAGTTTCGGATTCGAGATTCGCGATTGATGTATCACTCCCTTTCACCTTTTCGCACGTTGATCCAGAAAGGCTACTCGATCCGATCCCGATGTCGTCCATGCGGATGTAAATTGCTCGCGATGTATATAAACTCAACCTAGCGTCGGCCGCATCGCGCGGTGATTAATTTCATTGAATATATCCTCTGTTCATTTATTCTCAAGCCGATGACAAATTCGATTATAAAATCCTCCGCGCACATTGGATTCCACAACGTGAGTCAGATCGATCGCCTCTCGGGTTTGTCCGACCGTAGTACTCCGATATCGCCGTTGGCTATCCTTTACCCGCTAATAACCACGCAGCAGCTGGACCGAATTAGTCGACACAAAGCGGATGGCTCATAACGCCTGGGTATACTTTACATTTTCACGACGGTATAGGCACCGTCCTTACAGCCGGCTATTGTAGCTGCAGACTTATGCTGTGTAATTATTTTGTAAAGAAGCGCGAAGAAAAATACCCGAGTGGTATGTGCAGCTTGCCAAACGTCGTCGTTACACTACAGGTATACCTACGTACGTTTAGGCGTGTCATGAGCTTGTGCATTTGTATAGAACCGAACGATGGTGATGGGTTGTTTGTATCGCGTGGTCGGCAAAAACATCGACGACGCGACGGTCCGAGGATGACGAGCTTCGCAAGCTGCAGTGTGGGAGAAAGAAGAAAAAAAAAGCCTAGCGTTGCAGCGAGAAATAAGAAAGAATGACGGCGAGCTGCGCACCGTCGTGTAATGGTCGTCGTGACTCGCATGACCTGCGAACGACCGCAAAGTAAAGTAAGCAGAGCTCTAAAACACGTGGTTGCTGCTGCAGCGTACACGTCGACGAGCGCATCGGTTTAGCAAAAAGCCGGTCCGAGACGAAACCGAAGTATAACGACGATTTCAGTTTGCGGGGTTCTCACCGAGAGTCTGGCTAACTTTTGTGCGTCGAACGAGACCAGGTCAAATCAGCCCAGGGACAGTTTAATAATTAGCTTGACCGGGTTGATCGTAAAACGGATGAAATATTGACTAAATATAGCCAGGGTCAGATGCGAAGGCGCGTCAGGAGCCGAGTGGCGGCAACAGGGGAGGGCGACAAGGCAAAATGCAAAGATGGCTGCGCTCCTGGCGTTGGCAGCTGCTGTCAAATGTAGGCCGCCACCGCCTCTTCGCGAAGACATGGATATATAGGTACAGCTATACATGAGCGTATATAATGTGCTATATATAGTACAAATACTGTTCATTTTACCACTATAAATATTCCCACACTGTATCAACGCGGCTACCGATGGGCAAATCGAGTAGCAGCAAAAGCAGAAACAGAAGCTGAAGCAGAAGCTGAAGTACCAAGAGCGACACATCAACCTTCCGCGCACAAAGTCAATTACACTGACTATACGGGCACCGTTCGGCATTCGTACGACTATGTCTAGGCGACGACATCACCCGCACTAAAAAATGGTCAAGATGTGGTCGCCTCGTCGCGGTGCAATGTTCACAGTTGATACCGATACAACAAACAACCATGGGAGTTGTTGGACACGGATATCGCCTGCCGTAATCTTATTTTATAACGTCGATGCGAACGAGAACGAGAACGAGATTCATAATTATAATGGATTGACATCTGGTCTGGGAGTCTGCGATACGATGAGAAGAAGATTGTTCGGCAATTGATCCGGCGGGTTACTCGTCGTATTTTCAAATTAGTCAAGTTCAACAACGTAGTATTATACCCGCAACGTATACATGTATATATTCAAGGTTTTTTTTCCTCATCTATTTTGCCCTCTATCTTTTTGCGACAAGGTGATTCTACGTAGTGCCTATAGTCGAACGCGAGGTGTGTCCTTTCCCAGACGCAGAAAAAATTTGAGATATGGGTAGAAAATACGACGGTGCTTCGTCCTATTCACCGTGAGTAGACACAGACATACTATGCGTGTAGAAATAATTTGCCGAGTATATTTTCCACACGCATGTGCAATCATAATAGACGAACCTCCAAACCCTAGAAGACGACGTATCTCTCGAACAAATTACTACACGACGTAGTACCACTCGTTGGAATCGATCATCATTCGTCTCGGTCGCATCGACTGAAAACTGTTCGGATTACTCGGTTGGATTTTGCCAACGTCGAGGAGTGAATCTATCGTATAACTGACCAGACAATGGATGAATTCGACTGCTCACCCAGATGAGAGCCACTGGCAAATGCCGCGCTGGGTAGCGCGAGGAGGAGGAGGAGGTTGAGCACTGTTCGGCAGGGGCAGGCGGACGGATGGACGGGCCGAGGCTGTGACCGACTTCTCGTACTCTTTAAGTGGCACGCGACTCCCCCCTCCAGAATAGGCCTGGGTTACTCGCAATCAGTCAGAGTCGCTCTGCTTTGCGCTCTGCAGTTAACCCAGCGAGCTGCTCAATGCTCGCGATCAGCGTCCTTTCAGCGATGTCGGTTGGCCATACGGAGGCGGGGGCGCCCCCGCTGTGTGTTACTCGTATAGGACAGGGGAGCTCGACATTCGATAACTCTCTCTGAGTTCTGACCGCTTTTCATTGTGAGACGAATAATTTGTTGACGAGAAGTTATATTAGGTAGGCGATCGCCACGAGTCGTTGGAGGCTCGATCCCGGCATATATGGCTTCACTTTCTCCTACTGATTGAAGATTTCAGATTTCAGTCGTAAACCTACAGCGGTTTTCTCGTTAAAATCTACTTTCCCGATTTCTATAAAGAGGAACTAACTTATTATATATGTGAATATTCGCTGGATTATTTTCTTATATTATCCGCAAAAAACAAACTTTTTCCGAAAATATGTCAGTTCATCTGGAACAGTGAATGTCCTTGGGAGCGATCGAAAACCAAAAAACTTCGTTCAAAACTCGATGGGAATTGTTTCATCGTTGGATCTTACTAATTTTCATCGGAGGAGTAGCATCTTCACTTATCAAGTAAGAGATGATGTAAAATTTGAATTATTTATGCGGTCTGACCCCTAAAGTCCTTCCGAAATTCTGAATTCGATTGTAAGAATTTTTTAATTTTCGCTAATTCGAAGGTCCCTCTTACATCATTCGGAAGATCGGTTCGTCTGAGCAAAATAAACGCGCTTACGTATCGTAATTAAAATATAAATATTTCACGAACGACCGTATACTGCACTCGGCTCTGTCGTCCCCATCAGGAAACTGAAAATTTTCCATCCTCCGCATGATCGCGGGAGCAGAATTCATCCTGAATACATCATTAAATAGGTACCGACTTACTGCATCGCCTTGCAGCTCGGTAACTCGAGCAAATAATCTCCGGAGTCTAGACTTCCACGATGAAATTTACATGAAGCTAAATCCGCTGCTCTGACTCCGTATAATAGGACGTTTGGAATAAAATATTCATCTACTTATTTAATTATTTACATTTTTTATCTGCCCACCACGTTTCAACGTCACGCTGCTCTTCGTCTGCCGATACAGCTCGGAGATTAGCATTGTTCGTTGCCTGCGAAAAAAAATTCCGACACGGATCGATAATACTGGGCTAGAATGTGGACCGCTGAATTCCATCGCTCAAATATGCCAACCTCGTATTTATTGATAAACACGATCCATCGATAACAATGTTCAGGACGTATGGCTATACGTATCGCGAAAATCAGTCGCTTCGTGATATACGCTTGGATCGATCGATCCACGAGCGTCGGATAATTTCGAGGACGGTCCCGATCGATTAATTCTCGTTACGCTGCAGCGATGGCGATCAGTTTTAGTTTGCAGAAAGAGTCGGAATTACCGTCGTCATTGTTATACGCGATTGCACGGAGTGAATTTCTTGTACCCAAAAAATTTGAGACACGCGCTATCGATTTAACATGAAACAGTTGAGCCGTTCGAGGCTGCGGTAGGTCGTATTCGCATGTGAAACGTACCCTATGACGTATACGTTATTATAGGAATATGTGTAATTATTCGACAGTGCTATTTATGCAAATATGTTTTGAAACTGTATGAAATCGCAAGAGAACGCTCCGCACCGTACGGAACAGGGTCATCGGAGTTGCGAGCCGTAGTCCTTAACTAACTATACACCTGCCTACCTCACCACCTTAATAATCGCCTTGCTTTGAGAATAAGTCGCGAATTTTTTTTCCCCTCTTCTCACCTCTTGTCTTACCTTGTCTTACATCGTCTTAAACGACGTCCTTTGAGCGGGTATGGAATTGATTATCTTCAGCTCCCAGCTTGTCCTTATTTCTCGGGTCGTTAGAGGTACTGAGGGAATGAAGAAAAATCAATAACGTCTGTTATTACGTTATTAAATAGGCATGGCCGCGCCACCCACGTTCAAACGAACCGGAGACAAAGTGAAATCCGTAAGCTATGCAGATACCGCGAATCTCCAGAAAGCTGAAGATCATTGATCGACTCATTGCATTTTATACCCCTTCGATTTTTCTAGAACAATGTCAAGTGTGATTTCGTTTTATGATCTCAAAACGATGCGAAAGTTACTTACTTTCCAAGAGTTGGGGATAATTTATTGCAGAGAAAACTCGGAAAATGGAAAATGGAACCATCAACGTCGGGCTGGCTAGAAATCAAATACTACAATCTCGCGAGAATTGCGATTCCATAAACAAAGAACGGTCGTATTACCGTACACAAATATATAGGTATACATATGTATGTGCAGAAACGCGAAAGCGCTTGGCAAGCGTTGTTTCGAGCTTAGCCCCTTTCCCTCTTCCTCCTCTCTCTCTCTTCTCTCTCTCTCTCTTTCCTTTCATTTCCTTCCAGGACCCTGCGTACGTTTCGAATCCGCGCGTACCTCTTGTGCAACAATTTTCGCGCTCCCGTCGAAACTCACCGCGCGCTTTCTCGCTGATTGTGAGTGAGTGAAAACTGACACGAGCAGTCACTTTACGCTTCCACTCTGTCTTTTTTCTTTTTATTTTTAGTCTTATTTTCGCGAATAATCACGTTTAAAGCTGAAACAAAACTCGTTCCATTATATAGTCACCGCTAATATTCACCAAAATGAAAAACAAGAAGAATTATTCTTCGGGTAATTATGAGTATTTTTCGAACGCTCTGCGACGTGTGTACACACAGTGTACGCACTCATACACGCACGTTTACGATGCCTCTATAATATCTATTTTTCTCGTCGTTCAAATCGAGCACGCGCTCATCGTCGCAATTGCCTCTGCAGAGACCCATTATGTAAATTGTGACCCCTTCCGTCTTTCGGTCTTATGGCGTTCGCGACGACTCCTCAAATCTTCCTTATAGCTGGTCTTGTACATGCACCAGTTAATGAATAGTAAAACTGACCGTGTCAATTTTGCCCTACTTTTTAATCACGTATCTCTTCTGTCCCTCCTCGCTTTCCTGTACCCATAATGTATGTATACAATTATACATGCACATATAAATACTACATATGTATTTCTAGATATATATGCAGCCATTAACGTACCAGCTTTTTGGTCTCATTTTTGAATTTCATTTTGTTTTTCTCTCCCTCCAACTCGGGCGATAAGCGAAATTCTACTCGAAACGACGCGGCTCCGCGCACAGCTTGTAGACGCAGACGTTAAATCTTCGCGCGCTTTCTCCCGCGCACGAATCCGCAACACGAAACTCACGATTAGCGGCGCGGGCCGATTGAACTAGCGCGAGCGAAAGTACGGCGGCGGCGTTAAGTCGTTCATCCGGCCCTGATTTTTATTGAACCTTGGTTCGAAATCGGCACGATGCGGAACGCCCCCCGGACGACGACTACGACGACGATTTCGACCTCGACGCTGCGACGACTTATCTTTGTTCCCATTACCACTTTTCTCCCAGCCTCCTGCTGCTGCTGCTGATGTTGCTGCAGGTTCTCTACTATACATGTAGGTATACCCGTTATTATATCTTTCCCCAGATATAATGTTTCAATGAGACGAATCTCCGATCTAGGCCGACCGATTCGCTCCCGCGACCAGAAGGCGAACACCGAAAACGCTGACTCGTTTCAACTGCAACCATTGATTGATCGAACGGAGTTACGGATATACGACATATTGACTTACGATGGAAGGATTGTGAATATTTATTGTTTGCCACGCATCGTCGAAGACTTATCGGCGGAATCAGACTCCGCTGACAATGAGTGTAAGAAGAGGACCAATCCGGGATTTGGCTCATGACTGTAGGGAACTATGGAACTTGGAGTACCGTTCCGTTCAGTGTTCAGTTCAGAAGTGATTCCGATTTCGAATTTAGGAAAAGGATAAAATTCGAATCAGACGAGGTACGATTAGCCGGTCAGTGCACTTGCATAGACGATAGAAAGAAAGGTGTCGAGTTGCGAGTGGATGGATCATCGGTAATGATCAATGAATAACAGAAGATGCAGTAATGCGACAGACACTGGACGTAACATAGCGATCTATGGATTTTTTTCGTCCGCTTTTCGAAAATCAAAAAGTATCGTGCCCTTCGTTCACTTTTTCTTCACCACTGATGTCGATTTCACATGAATTGGACGTATTTTGTCTGAGAAACCGAGCATCGAAAATTCCAAGTGAAATAAACGTGTTTCATTTTCCCTCAGCATTTAACGGAAGCGGCGAGGTGTCTCGTTGCTCTTCTATGGGCACAAAAATGCTCGGGTTTATACGCGTATATATATTCCGTGTAAACGGAGAATTCTGGAAACGGAGTTACCTATTTCCATCTTTTGTTCGCATTCAACAGACTGGACTTCCTTTTCGCACGACAGGCCACACCGCGAAATGCGGTCCAAGCCCGAGTTGCTCCGCCGTTCCCCACTTCGCAATTCTCCTACGCTAATATAACTGCACGTGTATTGACCAGGTAGCCGCATGTGCTGGCCATACGACCAAACATATCTCCTTTGTCCGTACCCCTTCCATGCATCTCGCGAGGCTTGAGCTTTTGAGAATTCCTCTTTTCGGCGTTGGAAATAATTTCAAGAAATTTCGATGATGTGACGAGACAATCGCTGCAGGGGCTCTTGGTTTTCAGCGTTAACTTATCGTCCGCACCCTTCCAATTTGGCACCTCCGTTCGATGCCTCGCAGTCGTATAAATTTGCTGCAGCGGTTTCTTCATCGAATGTAGTATACTACGTAGGTAGATGTAGATACGTGTTCTATGCGATCTCCTGACGTAATTTAGAAAGTTTGCGTTAGACATTTGCAACTGATTTCGCTTATGGCACGCTTACATCTCGTTTCCAACTCCCCTCGTGCCCCTTGTCTTTATTTCGGCACACTGCGCGCCGCGCGAGTTTCAACTACGATCGATTCGACGTAGGTACGCCTGTGCCATGTCTAAACCTCCACCTATCTGAACGACGGCTACCGGAAAACCGAAGGGTTTCCGGATCACGGAAAGCTATTCTCTTCGCTAAATGAATTCACCCTTATACGACCCGTCGTTACAGCCGCAGGATATCCACTTGAGCGATACAGTTTTATTAATAACGTGAATCAAGTCTGTCTTCCCATGTGATCATGCATGCTCACCCCGTTCCGTGCAATGTGATTAGGAACAAAACTCGTTCAGGTCTCTGCGTATGTCATCTGAATGAGTCAGTGTTGATATTTAGTTAGATTGACGCGATTCGACGACTTTCAGTTATTTGCTATTTGGGTTTCGTATAAATAGTTTCTGGCTCGAGTCCGAGCTAGTTGGGTGTGCACCGACACATCGAATACTTCAAATGCGTCGAATGCATCGAATGTGGTTAAATTTATAAATCCCCCAGGAAACTTAACTGGGCTCGACCGGATATCGGATCTTGCAATGAACATCGTAGGGACGTTCTATTCGATATTTTATTTCATCCGATCGACTCTATCGAAGCTGTACACCTACTCGCTAGAGACCCTGGCGCTATAACGAGTTGCCGTTGAGAGATCCGACACTGAGCGTCAATCAACGATATTAGCATAGCCATGAAGCAGGCGAGCTGCTGTTTCGCTAACTACTTCGGGTATCTCAACCTCGGAGTTATACTTCCGCCGTGTTTTTAATCCCACCTCCTTGATCTCCACTCTTTGAGCCTTGGAATGAAATAAAATTGAATTTTACTGAAATTCGCAAAACACTTGTGCAAATATTGAGCCCATACGTCTCATATCTCATACGCGATGTCGCTTATAGTATTATATTTATTCGACTTTCAACGCATAACGAATCGAATAATTTATCAGTATTCGAATTATCGTGAAACTTTCAAGTCCCTCCGCGCCTTCGTGTACCGAACACTCGCGATCGGTCTTGTCTCTCATAGAGGGATATTTCTCCCCCGTGAACCACATCGGCCAGGTGGGTAGGTATATAGGCGCTGCTCGTTTCTCGGGAGGCTTGCCAGGAAGTGAAAGCGACCCGGCTCAATCCAGGCGGCGTACTTTTACTCTTCGAAACTCGGCTCACCGAGCAAAGCCAACTTAATAACGTCAACTTATAGTGCACCGCGATACGGGGGACCACGAAGTAGGGAAAGACTCGGATTGCCGTACGTTTCTTGACCGGATAGCGTTTAACCAAATGAAAAAAAAGTCACTCATTTCTTCATGGATATCCGATTCGTTCTCGGATTATTTTTTCCTGCCGATTTCTGTTCTATTTCCTTCTTTTATTCGTTGACGATATTTTTCGATCGCCGATTCCGGCGCTGTGTACAATACGTTCGAAACGTTCGGTGCCTTTGCGCGCCTGACTCTTGAATCGCGAAAGTAAGACAAATGCCGTAGAGAAATTGAGCGTTATGCCATCGAATTTGCTGCGAAACCGTGTCGGCCAGTCGTGCCTTGACATCTTACGCCTTTTTTTGTTTGCCATATACTCGAATACGTGAAGGTATTCGTCATTCTGCTTTCAGCTGCACCTGTGTGAGACACACGGTCACCACATCGTTGAGATATTGTTTGCAGTTTGATTAAATTTTCATCACAGCGAGGCTTTTATGGAGAAGAAATAAAAAAAAATTGCTCACTGATGAGGTGGTATTTACCTATATTGTGTTACGGCAACTAATGCTGCGAAGTTAAGTAACCGATGTCCAATCAGTCAGTCCACTCTCTCATCGCTTGCTAAAAAAGCTGAAGAACAAGAAGATTCCTCAACGATATACCGACGATATGTACATACCCTGCGCCGACGAGACGTCGAAAGATTCGAGGACGACTTTCGATTCTTCTTTCCATTATACCATCTCGGCAGTACATTACACCGTAAATGTTTACTTATTATCTTACCTAGAAACAGCATCGGACGATATCATTCAACGGACTTGTCCAAAGCTAACAGGGAGAGGACCTTCGTGCTCACAAGATCAATACTGCTTGTTGGCACTTGAAATCGCGGTGCTTTGTAAACCAAGTTTTGAAGACGCTGTTCAAAGGTGGTGACCCGACTATTAGCGCTGACCTGATACTCGATCTTCAAAAATCGGTCCGGGGAGTTTGCTTTGGAGTTTTCGTGGCTTGATGCGGCGTTACGACATTCGGCCGATGAGACGACGCCTCCAGGCAAGTCTGCGGTGTAATAATACAGGACTCGTTTTCTTGGGGCGAAGGGGGGGCTTATTTGTTATAATTTATTAATCAATAAAATCACGACTTTTACTCTCCCAGACTTTGGCTCCGCAACAATTTATTGTCTGTAAAATGCCGCTCGCTCACCTTACCCGATGTATGTTTGTAGTACGGATCGGATACGCGGCTAGGTAACCGCGGGTCACTTTCTAACGCTAACAGAATACTTCGTGCACACGGGGTGATTCACGACTTTATGGTAATGTGCACTTTGGGAACTCGATGGTCCTACGTCCGGATCGTTCTTAAAAAGTTGTTCCTACTATAGAACGAAAAATATTCGATGGAATTGAATCGGATGAAATGAAAATGAAGCGATTCAAATTCAAAGGAACTTGTTTTCAAGTCCACGTTACATACGGATGGTGCTTGGGCAGGGAAAAGCTCGTTTTCGTTGGTCGATCGTGTCATTCAACCCTCAGTTGCACACCTCCGTAGCGAATCATTGAGTGAATTTGATCCCAACCCAATTTCGATTTCTCGGATATCTCGATTTTTTTTAATATCTCGGTATCAAATATTTTTTGCAACAAGTTTATCGATTGAAAAATATATATGATTGGTCATCAAAAAACGTGCTTCAAGTTGCAGCTCTTGCCCAGTATCATTCGATTCGGAGTGGAATTTTCGGGGCCAGATGAGGGACCTCGGGTGCACACTTAGGGACAATAAAACACTTTCTGTCTTTTGGTTTTGTTTGCTCACTGGAATTTCTAGTCCGCTTAGGGGGAATGGTTATCATAACGAGGGTTGGAAGCACCTCAAATGGTAAAATTAAAAACCAGAGTTGTGCAAAAGGGGGGACGAAGCGTAAATAAAAAACCAGCCTCGGACTTCGGTCGTCGTACGAGTAAATAAAAGGCCAAAGCTAATTCTATTGTTGCGCATGGTTTATGTCTTCCATATCTGTTTTCGTCTACTGGTCTTCCGAACCTCAGCAGCGTGTCTCTTTGGTAAACTATTATCACACCATTGCGGTCGCATCTTTTATGCCACTGTTATGTAAATTGAATGAAACCCACTCTGCATGGATGTAAAATTGAGACCGTGGCAGTCGAGCGTTCTTTCCGTTTTTATTCCCTTTATCTCTCCCTCCTCGCGCTATCCCGTATCGAGGGAGGATAGAATCCCGGTGTTCGCATTGACCCAAAGTTGAGGGTGAAAAAGGACCCTTTGAGAATCCAGATGAATCCCAAGCCCCCAACGAACGTTGGCGTCGTCGTCGACGTCCCCTTCAGGAAAACCCCATCGTCCCTTGCACGTTCTACCAATGACCCTCCCTTCGCTCCTCTCATATTCCTACAGGACTGCACCACGTCGGTGTTACACCGAATGCGGAGGCTTGAGGGCCAGGGGGAGGCTATTCATTTCGTTCGCTCGAGTCCGAACCCCTACATCGCCCTCTTCGCCCGTTCCATCCAGCAACTTCCATCTCCAGCAGGCAGGCATCTGCCTTGCTGTCATGCCAGCGAGTTGATTCTCCGTTTGTCTACTCTTCTTGCTTCCACTCGGCAGTCTGGCTGAGGGTGGATTTGCCGGGCAAGGGTATAAACGTGGGCGGTTTAAGCGGCCCACGGTCCATCTGTCCATCCGAACGTCATCCGCTGTGATACCCACCTTTGTGTAACATGCATACCAAGTATTCGTGCACAAATATATACGTGCAATTCGCTGTGGCTCACAACATGCTTGCGATAGAGGAAAGACAGCTATGCGAATCCCCGGCTGTACGTCCGATAAAAATGACAAACTCTATGCGGACGGATGAATGAAAAAGAAATTAATCTTCGGAGTAAAAGGTACAATTCGAACAAACCACCTAGATGTTTGAAATATTTCGCGTAGAGTTTTTTCCGTGTAACAATGGCGAATTCCCATGCATGTTATTATATAGGAAACCGGAAATCATCGAGACAAAATCGTTTGTTGGTATTACAATGTACACGTGAAAGGCCAAGGCAGACGAGACCGCTCCGTGGGCTCGTTGCAAAGCGACACCGGATTACCATGAGCATCGTTCACTCCGCCTGAGTCGAATCGTCGATCAAAACCTGAAAACAAAACCGCACCCATTAACTCGCGTCTGGTCTGCAGGTCGTATGAAAATTCTCATAATCAGCGTTTCTTATACGTTTATTACGCTTACGTCTCTCGGGCATTCTTTCGTCTCGATTCGGATTTCTCCCGATTCTCAACTCTCGGAGTGCGGATGGCCATGGGTAAGGAGGATTACGTACACCGAAATCTTCGAGTGTCCGCTATTTACCCACCGCTCCCACAAGTTTTCTATTTCCGTTGGCGGTCTACCGATTTCGCAAGGTCCGCACACCAGACGATCGTTTGACGCTGTTTAAATCACGGGAATTTCGTAAGCGTACAACTAAATTCCCCTATTACTAGTTAGTCGCCCACACTGATTCTCCGTCCCGAGCTGTCTGAAAAGCGGACGCAATTAGAGGGAATTAAGAACGACGAATAACATTTTCGGGGTCATGGGGCGGAGGTGATCCACTTGATTATGCAATTAACAGGTTACACCCAATCCAAAAGCAATTACTCGACCCGGCGATAGTTCAGCTCCTACACGATCAATCATAATTGCAAATCATTAGGCATTATGTGCGATCGCGATTGATCGAGCGACTGATGGATCAGATGTCCTCGCCCACTTAACCCAGACGTTACCGAACGACTCTAATTCTGTCGAACCGTCGATCGTCTCTGCTGCTCATCGGTTCAAAAAATTCATGACAACTCATATCTAGACACACGTCGTTTGTGAACGTTGAAAAAAAAAAAGTAGAAAGCAGATTCGAAAAATGAAACAGTCGACGCTACGAGGGTTCCCGAAATTAACGGACGCGGACGTTTATGGGCGCAGCTCACTATTGCCAACTAGCCTAAAAAAAACAAAACAAATATCGACACAATAGATCAGGGTCACAAGCTTCCGGTACTGTTCTTATGTGCTCGTATGGTAGATTTCACTTATTTCTCTGACAATGAACAGGTAGGTAATCGTTGACGCACTTTCACGACGAAATAAGGGTCCATCTGTCGTTATTGGTCACAAAATATGGCATAGTATACAAAACAATGCAACTCGTGTGCGTCGTTATATGTACTTCGAGACGCACCTTGAAGTGTAACCGCGAGCCATACGGTTGATACGAATAAATTTCGAGTAGGTACATCGCAGGTATCTGGGTCGCGAAGAACTCCCTGTGAGGCATATAATCATGTCGAGATTGATATTATGGATTCGATTCAGTTGGTCGTTCGACGCTCGACGTTATTCGTTTATTTCGACGACATGGTGTTGCAGGACTCTCGGAGAGTCGAGGCGTCGAAACTTCTTGATTTCTACATACGACTGACGATGACTTTTGCGACACTCCCGTTCTACTTATGTGTCGGAGCATAGAACATCGTGGGTTTCTTCAAGAACGTTTGACAACGGTTCTTTTGGTCAAAGTTCAACCCAACAAAGAACACCGTTGATTGACAGCACGAAAGTATACATACGAGCACGCGGTACGTCCATTCCCGTTGGTATTATAGACGAGCTGCTGTCGTTCGTAGAAAAATTATTCTAAAGACCCTTCGACGATTCAGCAGCTGGCTGCGATTATACTTATGATGTTTATAATAAATATTCTAGTGTAGCCTACTTATTATGGAGCCGACGAAAGAGGCATTCCAAACGCAACCGCCAGATCGTATTTATATATCACGCCTCGACATTCTTTCACTTTTGACAAGGCTTTTTCTATCCTCTCGTACCCCGCAGTTCAATTGGTAAATTCCTGAATATATTTCAATCGAATTATTTTATCATATTCGTTAATTTCGACCTCTGCACAATCGGAGCTAAGTTCTTCCAAACCACCCCGTCGAATGGGTATCCACTGTACGTAGCTTGAGAAAGTTAAAAGCCCATCCAGCGAACCGACCATTAGAACTTTCTCCGAGAGCTGGTTATTCGGGTAATAATAATCCTCATTCGTATCAAACATTTTACGCATACCCACGCCTCGTAACAAATGGAACCATATCACGCTCTTTGTCGTATGTAGGTGTGCGTAATGTAATTTGACTTCCAGTTACACGGCGGGTCGTGGGCGTTTTCTGTGTTAAACAAAATGGGATAAATGAAACTAACTGAATAATAACAACAACAACAATAACAATAATGAAATGAAACAGAATAGAATAGAATAAAGAAAAGGTAAAGAGCACACACAATGAGTCTGCGACATAACATGGGCGCATATATACAACTATGAGTCCGTTGCGGTTCGCGTCTCGTAAATGTAGTGCCGTGCAGCGGTGAAGAGAGCTGACCTACTGTCGTAAGTGGCTCAGGGCCGTTTTGGCGCCCAAATCCTCCCCACCACCTGCAACCCCGTCGTCAATAGCGTTCTGCCTCTCTCTCTTTCTTTCCTGCCCTATCTTTCTTTCTTTCTTTCTCCCTCCCTCCCTCCCTCCCCCCTCCTTTGTCTTGCTCTCGCAATCGGCCACTCACTCTCTCTACTTCGCTTACGCACGCTTTCTCTCGCTCTCGCTCACCTGCAATTAGTCCGTCCCGTTTGCTTTCTTCCCCCCCCCCCCCCCCCCCCCCAAGCGGCGTCGCGGCCGTTTCACCCTTGGCCAACCCTTAAATTGCGTGCGAGTCCAGAGAGTCCAGCCCGCGCTCAGCTCACATCGGATAATGTATGTGTGCGACACCGGAGCGAGGGAGCAGGTAATCGGGCGAACGATGAGCGGTAGAGGTTGATGAAGGTTCCCCACTACTATTTGCGGCGTCAATTGAGAGAGCTTGTCTGGTAATTGAATCCATAAATTTGCCCCTCGCTGCTCGACCCCCGGTACAAACTTTTAACTTCGCTTAACAAAGCCGTGACGAATGGAACTAGTTTAATGGGCTATATTAGATACTAGAAAGTCATGTCCTTCTATAGAGGCGAAGGTAGAATATTCGGATCGCGGGAAATTCTAGATACTACATACCTTTCTGGTTCTGTAATCAGTCGTACGAACATGACCGCGGCTTCCTTTAAAAGACGTCAATAATATCGTGCGGTTTTATTACTGGGTTTCTAGCCGAGTACACGCATACGTGTGTGTGTTTCTTTATCGTCACTTTTATGACCCAGAAAACCTGCGACCGGGAGGGTAATTACGCGATAATGCTCGATAGAATTTCGACGAGGAGATCGTGCATGGGGCGGTGGAACATCAAAGTACGACGAATTTTTTTTTTTTTTCATTCGCTGTTTTCTTGCTTTTTACCATAGAAAATTACCATTCTACGTGTTCTATAGTTTTTGAAATAAATCCGAGCGCCGTTGCAGCTGCGGGAAATAATTTTTTCCCTAGAATGTAGCGACGTAGCCGAGCTCGTCGACACAACTTTCTTTTCGCATTTCACTTTCCACTATTTTCCGATTTCTTGATCCAATTATTTGTAAAACGCTCTCGCAGAACCCGCGGAATCTATTGGGAAATTTGCCGTAGCGTAAAATTTTTCATTTCTACGTTCGACGAAGCGTCGACCGCATTGCTGTATGATTTGTGTTCGTTTATACTTTCTGTTTTAGTTCGTTTATCTATTCTTTGTTCCGTTTGATTTCAGATGTGCTTTCTTTGAGTCATCGTCAGTCCTTGTTGTCTGATAGAAAAACGCTATGTCTTTGCGTAAGTAATAATCCACTTTTATTTAATCAAGACACTCGGTATAACTCGAGTCTTGCGTCATAACTGTTATACGTTACAAACAACGAACGAGAAGGATCGCAACTCGCTCCTCACTTTTCGGCATCACCTAAATTTTTGCGATAAGAAATAATTTTTTTTCCGATGCCGCGCATCGCATGACCGCCAATGATTCTCTTTTAATTATTCAGTTTTACACGTTCCCGTTCCTATCTCCATGTCCACTCGGACGACACACGTACATAAATTTTATATCAGTTCATTTGGATGTGTCGAATCTTTTTCGAGCTCCACTTCATCTCGTGTCCGCTGTTTACGTGAATTTAATACATCGGCAAGTCGTCCCAAATTACATCACGCAACCGCCGTTACGAATCGTTGTGAATTGTAGGGTAACTGATCGAATTATTGGAAATGTTTTTTAGGGATTCTTTCCTCGATTATACGAGCAGTAGATATTGTATTACGTCACAGTTTGTATTCGCCTGCCTCAGCTGGGCTCCCCCGTGCGTTCGTAAATCGGAAGACGTGTCCGCCGATGGGATTTTATCAGGAGCAGTTATCAGCTGACACGCGTGTGCACCGGAGCTGTTAGCAATTACCCTTCAAGGTTACGCGACCTTGACGAGTCTCCGTCGCGAACACGTGCACCAACTTACTAAGGCTGCCATGAGGTGTCTATCGGTATGCGGAGAGAGAAAAAATATGTAAATCAAACGCTGATCGCAACTCTCGCGCACTTGCAATTCTCGATGAATATAAATAGTCGATGGTAAACTTTGGGTAAAATGAATCGAAAATCAGGTGTGAAAAGTTTGCGGCAATTTCTGGTTTCTTTATCAGAAATGCCTCGGGTCTCTTCGATGTGTGTCTAGAGTGATCCGCGTATCACAGCCTTGAAGTATGGTAAAATGGCTAATTTATTGAAATAACATCGATTTACATCTGCCACACATGTTACTAATTGTAAGCGTGTAACGAGCTGATGAAAATGATAATCTTAGAGTCTCGATGTTCTTATGTATTAACGGTATATTTCTGTCGACTAATATCGATTGATTGACAGCTGTGGAATGTTCTGATCGAATCGTTTGTTCATTATCGCACGACACTCGTAGTTCGCGGTGTTTTATCGGCCCGAACTAGCTCGCAGGCATCGTATATGCAAAATGGTCGCGGTTTATTTTTCACGGTCGGTTGTCGTAATTTCGAACGAATGTCGAATCGGATCTACTCGAGGTAGCGTAATTTCAGTAGCATGCGATAGTTTCAGTTCGCATCATATACGTGTACCGACGTACCGTACAAAGGTAGTTTGCCGCGGTATTGCGGAGGCGAACTCTAATGCATCGGGATAGTTATGACGACCACTGAGAGCCGCTCGTAGTCCATTTACGTAAAACTACCTTGATTGCGTTTACAACCGTGCTTTATTTTCCCACGTGCATATGGCGCGCATGTATCCGTACGCTTTGGTGTATGGGTGCCTACTCGCCATATCCGAAGCACCACAAAGGCGAAACCTCGAATCTCGTCAGCCAACCTACTGGCCTCTATAAATATAGGGACAGGTGTCCCTGTCTAATATTCACGTGCGGATACAGCGTACGATCGCAACAATGCACCGAACTTCATGCACGTGCAAAGGGTGCTTCGCAATCTTTCGCGAGAGCGATTAATTCCGCGAAAATTCTTTTACATGCTCAACGACGGCGTTATTTTTGTCCCCAGCATTGATCCGCGCTGCTCAACCAGGCGGTAGACTATAACCATTGTACAGGCATTATACGACGAAACACGCGCTTACATACCAGACTTCTAAACGCGAAGCGATAAGCGTGCAATTTTCAGCTCGCTTGTCCTTGGATTTAAATTTGTTGTCCCGAGCGACCGAACGCTCGGCGGATTATCGCTGCGAGATCCGTCTGCAAGACGGACGAATTCAACGTCGAACGTAATGTGCGATCGAAGATCGCGGCCAAACATCATCTACAGGGTGTACAATTTTAATTTCCCCAGGCGAAATGTAATCCCATCTTGTCTGAAACCGGCGCGTTAACTTTGATCGGGATCGCGAGAACGAGTGCCGCTGATGCTGCGGGGCCTCCCGACGTGACGCCGTGCAGAAAAAGGAACGGAATTTCTTTCATCCCACATCTCGCCTCTCCCTTCTGCACCTAGCCATCGTATCGATCCGATGTGTTTTGCTTCGGGAAAGGAGCTTTATTTCCGACTAGGTGGTACGACACAACCCGCGGATATTATTTATTGCCTTTTCATTTCAGACGGTATTTACGAGAGGAAAATAGCTGCCGGTATTACATCGACTCCTACAGATAGTTCTCAGTTCGACACACTTCAAGGTCGGCGTGGTACAGTCTAGCCTCTGGTATCGCGAAAAGAAGAATTTTCGAGCGAAATTGTTCCACGGCGATATGTCTGCGGCCAGGAAGTAGTACGTCGATAACAAAAAAGCGAGGAACAAAACGAGCGCGCGGCTCTCGCTGAAAATTTTTCGTGGAACATTCGATCCGACGACGAGTATTTCGAGGACCTTCGCATGATTATGACCGGCCGTTCAACGAATTTAATCACACCCGCATACACGGCCGCCAATTAGCGTCGTCGTGAAAAATTCGGGCTCGACGCCTCCGACGATCAGGTGCTGAAAGTTCGCCCGTCGTCGTGCCCCCGCAAACTTGGCACATCATTCGTGCACCTATCGTTTCGTACAGTTATGCAGAATACGAGCGAGTTATCATACTCGTAATTCCTTTCATCGCCGCTACACTTATTACGTTCCCTTCTGTATTTCGCATGCCGACGTCTACATCCGAGGCCTCCGATGGCAGAGGTCGCGGTGTGGCGTGGCGAGCTCGAGCTCGGGTGCGGACAAGGACATGGCTACGACCACACGACCGAGCCACCAACACGCGCACGACAATATCACATTCGTACGTATGTAATCGTCCACGTGTCACGCTGCCCGTGTGTCGCACGACCTTAAAACCATCGGTTCGTATGTGCCGATGTAGGTATATACCTACGGACACACGTACGCCGCCGCATCTCGGTGTTGGTAACGCAATAATCGTCGGCCGAGCACACATGTTTCTTCTTAGACGATAATACCGTGCATGCATGTTTGCATGTGTCGAATCGCGCGTCGCGGTCGTTGCGGAGATCATTTGCTCGTTTACCGGTTTCATTATAAATTCACGACCATTACGAGACACTCTTTTCTTATATTCCTTCGGCGACCAGGTGTCTGCGGTGGATTTATGCGCGATCAGCTGATCGGCCCAGGACTCGCAATTAACTCGACGGCTATAAAGGATCGTGAAAGTGAATCGCTTCGGTCTCGCAAATTGCGGCGGTACAGTGTTCGTACACTTCGCGATGTTGGACTCCTATGTACTCACCTCACCTGCAAAATTTCTATCGGCTAATTGTACGCGTAGTTGCTATTTGTATAGGTGTATCGTAGGCACACATGAGTAATACGAAAACAAATCGAGGCGCAGACGGTACGTGTGGACGAAACATTTTCGATGTCACATAAATCAGCCAGAAAGTTGAGTTAATCAGACTGATTAGAACGTCACGCTTTGGAGCGTTGACAACTCGAATCTCTCTGCTTTACACATCGTTGAGCGTAATTTGTAGCAGTATTTTTGCGTCTAGGTGTTTGATGAAAAAAACGCAGAACTTCGGTCGCACGATATCGTTTACCTACATAGCGAATTCCAGGTCAATCGCAGTTGCTATACATACACGAGCGAGTGTCGCGATGAAATTTGAGACAAAAGGAAAACGCAATCGTATATAATGCGTACAGCTAATCTGTACACAACTGCCACGTCAGCGTTGTACATGTCATTTGGACAGACCGAATTCTTTCTGGCCTTAATAATTGAATATCCCCGCATCGCGTAATCCGCATGTGTCAGCGCGAAATAAATGTATATAAACCGCGTAACTTCCATTGTCATTACGGCGAAGATGCCTACTTAGATTTCGAGCATATTATAGCTCGACGTTTCTGCTCCCAGTTACCTAAATTCAGGTCAAACCGCTGAACTGAAACCGAGCTTACAAATTTTAAACAGCGCGTCATTTCCGGGCGCGTTACTCGCCATCTCTGGTGTGTATTACAGTTACGATTGTAGATTACAATATAAATTCAATAACGTCAAATTGGCGTTGTTCTGTTTTTTTTTTTTTTTTTCATACTTCCATGGTTTTCGGATGTCCCCATAGATGTTGGTCGCAGATTCGCCGCGTCGTTCGAAATCCGGCACCTGTTCAAACGTACGTTTTCGTAACTCGTGCAATTCCCCCGATCTTTCAACACGTGCAGATCTCCGATGTATTCACGTGGCTTGATTATAAGCGAGTAAAAGTATATTGTACGATGTTCGTAACGAACGCTGTGCGATATTTGAACTTTATATAGAAATTCTAGATGCGGATACCAACATCTGCATACGTACGTACATATCGTTATTACTCCTCGTAATCTCATCGCATAATACGACACGCCGCGCATGTATAACGAAGGCCAGATGGATCAACGTGACACCGCTCGCTCCGATCGCAACGAATTCTCCGACTCCTGCATATGCTCCACAATGCATATCCACGTATAACTGTAGCGTCGCTTTGTTTGAAACTTCGAACGCCTTGACCGGAATCGCCTCGCAAGCTCCACTCCCCCTCCGCCACCCCCGCGCCGCCGCCGGTCCGATCCAATTACGCTCGGTATACAACGGGGTACGGCGTAACAGAGGTAATAAAGTACCGATCAGTTTTATTATACCAACGGACACTTTCGTCGATTTTCACGAACGCTACGTTACTCCATCGAGGGAATTTGGAAGCGCAGGGTATACGGCGGCCGCTGCAAAGTACATGTCGCATCGCTCGACCATCTCATTTGACTATCTGTATAATGCGGCTCGAACAATTATTCGACGCCTAATCGCGAACGTGAAATTCATATGCGAAATGAGTCATGATTACATCTACATGTCGGCCGTAATTCAATACAGCCGATTTCGATATCCGATTGTCGACGGCAATCAGGGCGGAAAAATTTTTGGAACGTATCTGCGGTAACCGTTGATCTCTGACAGTCCCAGTCTACGACGTACCGTGCGTTGTTGCGTCGAAGAAGAAAAAATCGAACCCTGAAACGCCGCGGAAAGTAATCCGGGGTTTTTGACGAACCGGCACACGGTACATCGTTTGTATACCGGTGTTGGTCGTAAGTACGGAACCTGCGAAGGGGATGAAGGGATGTTTGAGGTGGTAACTGGTAGGGGAAAGTGGCAAAATGGCGTCCGCGTAGCGAGGCCGTGAGTCGTGTCGTGACTTGGAGAAGGGAGCCGATGAGGGAGGAAGGGTCGAAGGGAGGAACGGAGGTCTGGTTGCACGTGCGGAGTCTGATTTCCCAGAAACGTCACGTGGGCGTTCAGGGCAAGGCCGTGGCAAGACCGAAACGGTTCAAGGGTGAAGTGGGAGCGCGGATGGGTTATGCGGACTAATATAAGGTGTACACGTACTTTACCCGTACGCGGCACATGCCGCACTTATTTGCTAATTAGTCCGCTTATGAAAAGTTGACGAATCGCCCTGTAGTCTACTCGTCACTCTTTCTACCGAGCTGATGATTAAAAAAAATTAAATGGCTCCGACTCTCCCAACAATTGTCCGAGCGTTGGAATCGAGACGAGAATCTGGAATATGTTGTTCATCGCAAGCTTCATGCGTCCCAAATAGAACATCGGAAATTGCGAACCGAGAAATTCCTCCAGCTCCACGCCACCCCTCGCATTCTCCCACTCTATATACCTGTATATACTACATAGAAATTCAACCCGCGCTAAAATACAGAACTACACAACGTACTCGATTGAAAATGATCAATCTCTGTGGGACGATCGAGATATTTTACGACTCCATTTTCGTTCAGTTATTTATTTACTCATTTTTTTTCTTCATTCTCAACTCGATCGTTACGTATAGTGCAGCTATACGCCGTGCACGGTACTCTTTTCGTTGATAAATATTACACGCGGGTCGGTGAACCGCAAGTACCGCGATGTCCAACGAGGTGGAAGTCGACGAAGTATCGAAAAAAGGATCGTCGAACGTCGCCTCCGTTAGAAAATTCTTTCTTTTTTTTTTTTGTAGATTATTCATCCTCTCTCCGGCATCCCTGTAGTTTTCAACTTTATTTATATATTCTCCAGTAGCGCATTATCCCTATGGTTCAAAAGTTGTACCATATACGCTGCTTAATATTCTCCGTGTAAATATACATGGACTATGTGTATAAATCTGTTTCACACGATACACGATTTTCAGGTGTGCTTTACACGATCGGAACGTGTTCCCATAGAAATTCCATGTTCATTTATACCCGACACGTATCGTGTTTCTGTACGTTCGTAACTGGTGATCAGGCGATGTTGGACATTGAGGTTATAAGTATGAAACCAAATTTGATAACAAGAGTTGTCTGATAAGATAATGTAGGAAACGGAGGTCGCGGTTCGCAGGGACGCAGGGTCCTCCCGCGGCGTAGAACGAAGAGGGGGTATCGACCGTTCGCCATTCCCGTGACCCGACCTCGGCTGAACCCTCCGCGCCCTTCTCCTCACCCCTGCATGCGATTCTCGTACCATCTCAGTCGGGGGTTCCCCGAATACCTTGCCATTGTATTTTCTCCTTCTCGTTAAATGCAAACCACATATACCGCGATTCTCTAAATATACCTAATTTAACCTGTCCCATTCCCAGGATCCATTTTTCCCAAAAAAAAGGAAAAATAGAAAAAAATTGGCTGTACACATAAATCAAGTTTCCGTGAAGAATATTTTCATCGTTTACCTCCGAGTAGCGGTGCGGAGGGGGGAGGGCAGCGTGTGGCATTGGAAACTGTGATATCGGGTTTGATGTGAATAAATAGCAAAGAACAGCGAATATTAGGTGACGTCGCGTATTACGGCAGGGTATGCATAAGCAGGCTGTAAACCCAAGGACGTTATATGTTTAGCCGATGTAAAGATTTATATACGTCACAGGTCGTCGTTTGTTACGCCATAAAATAAAAATGTTATTTCACTCCGGTATTAACGTGTGTGCGTGTAAGTGAGCCTATAGATATACATACGTGTACTTGGCCACCTATGGGCGTAGAAATAAGACATTGCCTTGAAAATCAATTACTCACTTCTTATCTTATCTAGGCATTGACTGCGAGCTATAACAGAACTACGTACCCACTTGCTCATATTCATGAGTGAAGAAGCTTTAAATAGGAGCGCCGCAGTGATACTTGACTCCGGGGGTCTTTTATCGTTCGGCACACTTGATTTGCCTCGTGTTAGTATTTTCACAAAAAGATTTATTCCGCAGGTGTATACGTAACGTATGGTTGGCAATTCTTTGAGATCGGATTGTACGAAAATTTATAATAAGATAACCACGTTCGCGGCGGTCGCGTAAATGAGAAATCTAGATAGCGGACATCTCGTCGAATGTCGAACGAGAGAAAATCGAGGGGATTTTAAAAAGCTGGCACGAGTCATCGGCCATCGCACGCCTCTGCGAACGATGATCGAGAAACGGCCGTTTCATATTCGCGTCTAGTCGCTGCGTGTATAACTTTCGTTTGTTCCCATTTCTCGCGCGGTTGTTTCGTTCTAATTAACTAATTGTAAGTAAGGGGCCTTTGTGTTCAACTATTGTACGTTGCACGTACACAAACTCCACCTCATATGTCGTGTATTCCGAAGCGCGACAGAGAAACGAAACGCTTGTATTTTTTTGTCGGAATTTATGTTGAGCCGCAGTTATAGTATGTATTCCGGATTCCAGTCCGCTGAAAATCCTAGGCCCCGAAAAGACATTTCGAGGACGATTTTCCGTAAAGGAATCATTCAAAGTCATATTTCAAATTCCAGCTCTTCGAACCCCTGCGTATACCTGCTCGTTTACTATACGCATTCATTCTTGTACTCGGCATGCGGGAGAGCTCGTTTGCCGGAAATTCTGGGAAGGGAGCTTTCCTCATTGCTTCGGAGATGGAATTCATTTCGTGCAATATTTTTTACTTTCTCCACAAGATTTACAACATTTCTCGGGGGTATCTACTTCCCGGTTCAACCCTTAATCCTGAAAATCATCTCGTAAAAGTCATACCTTGTCCGATCTCACTTGAAATGTGCCCCCCCCCCCCACCCGCCCCCATTAAATTCGGTCGACAAAAACCTCCGGGGCACGCGCTCATTCGTTCATTTATCCATCCGTCCTTACGCATTGAAACTCAGCTAAACAAGCGAAGAACCCACACATAAGAGAAGCGTTCTCACCGAGTACCGCGAGTGCCCTCGCCCGTCTATTTCCTGTGAACGTCGTCCCTGGCCTGTGCGATTCGTTCGCTGGAACGACCAACGGCAGCTTCTACGAGGGCGGCGGTTCAGTAGAGTTTTGGTGGTGGGGCGCGAAGGGGCTAAGGGGGGTGTGATCGGCGCTCGGCGTCCTCGTCGGAAAGTACGCGAGGGGCGTCGGGGTGGAGGCGTCGCGAAGGTTGGCGAAGGCGGCCGAGCGCTTTTTTGGAGGGGGAATCACCCGTCGTCAGACGCTCCGAGTCAGTCTCTGTCGAGCCACCGTCGTAAACGGAGTTGGCAGAAGTCGTCGCAGTCAGTCAATAGGCAGTTGCTGCAGCTGTCGCGTCCGAGCCGCTTAGCGCACACGATCGTTGTTAGATGGTGCCAAAGTGCCGGAATGAGGACCAGAGCTACAACGCTGCCGCTGTCGCTGCTGCTGCTTCTGTTGTTGTTTTAGGAAAATAGGAACCGCGATACAGCCGTCGTTATTATTCTCATTCATCGTACGTTTCTAACGGCGTATTCATCGCCGCTGATACAGCCGTTGTCCGTAGTGTGACCGAACCGTTTTTGCAATAAGAATCGTTGGTATAAAGCTCGCGATTTGTGCTGGTGGTACACGGAAGGGGAAAAAAAGTTGAGAGGCAATGCCCAAAGAAAAACATCTGCGAAACGGATACTTTTATTTGAAATCGGTACGTCTGGACCTGGATGTAACGCGCGCTCTTTACAGTAGCGAGGAATCTGTTCACAGATAAGATAGTAAATTCAGTAAATTTAAACGAGGACAAAGGAGGAGTTTGTGAAAGAGAAGAAGGTAACACTGAGAGAAAGAAGGGCAACCGGTGTGAATAGCGCGGCGTACCGGTTGTCAGTGGGGAAGTTGGTGGTTGTTGAATATTGTAATAAATATATATAAAAAAAAATCGTGTTCATTTCGTGTGTATGTGGAAAGAAGTGAGATTTCGTCGATCACAATACTGGATACCTTACCGACCTCCGTATCTGGATTATCTCATGTTAGGATGGCACTGGCACGGTACGTAATCATCGCATCCCCAAACATCTCATCCATATTCAAATTGTCAACTCGAACTCCCCAACTGCTCCGACTCTTGGAGATTCGAGTAATGCTGTGAAAAAATTTCACTATTTTCGGTCAAAGTGGGCCCAGTTTGAAATCTGCACTTTTCCAACCGAACAGAGCGGAATGTGGGTTCGAAAATATTTTCATCGGAAACAGAAGACTTTACGAGTTTTGTTCGGTTGAATAAAGTGTGTGGGTACAATGAGAGCATAAACATAATCCGCACCTTTGCGATGCGACATGGCGTGCGTCATGCTGTTAATGCGTTCGGTATTGCCAAGTTTATAGAACGTACATATGTGCGATTTTATTGTTCGCCAATCAATGGCATACGCGTTATACACGTCGTCCTTCGTTAAATGAAAACAAAAGATTAGCTTCGCTCAGCGCGATACAATGTGACTTTGGCTGGAATCACGAATCGCCGTTTCTACATCCAAGTAGAAAGATGTTCACGCATAAGTTGATTCAATGATGCGTCGAATGTGGAAATAAGTAGATCATCTAGTTGTTCAGCTTTCAATGTTAGTTTCAAATACCTTCGGATCGATCGTCTGAAATGAAAATAATTTCGACGGAGAGAGCGTGGTGCGATAGATTTCGATCTGAATCAATCATTCGATACGAGCGACGTGATTTATCGGCATTTTATAACAGACATAATCGGCGGTGTGGCTCCGTCGTCCTTCAGAGATATTCCGAGTTTGTATTTATAGTCGCACGCTTACGCGCTTCCCCCTGTTTTAATGCTGACGCGACGCTGGCTTTAAGTTACACAAGAAGACTTGACGGGAATAATACGTCCAACGACAATTTGCGGTGAAAAATTTTGCGACGATTGTAATCGTGCGATTTCGATCCACAGTTTTACATAACTCATCATCCTGATTCCCAGACTTGTCCTGGATTCGGCCGATGCTTACGTGTCTCCTGTCACGCTGTAATTTTTGTTTATACATAATCTTGCGTTGTGTCAATTTTTCTATCAAATTCCACAGCAGCTGCGTAAAAAATGCGAGATAAATAATTCAGAAAATAGATTCATCGATGGCTGTCTGTGACGGATTGCCGCTAAAATTCCGAAAAAAACGTCGCGAGTTTTTGGGGAGATTGCAGTCGCTTGACTCTGGCACAATCCTCAGGATTCACGACATGCACACGTGTTTGCCAATATTCTAGACCGATGTATATGTCGTGCTTTTTAGAAACACGTTAGCCAACTGCACTGCTGTGTCACTAAAAGTTTTCTATTAACGTGTCATTCATCCGCAAATTGAGTAAAACTTCAAAGGTATATTATCGCGTTGATGTACATCAGCTTTGTAGTTTGTTGTGAATTTTAGTACCTAAGTACGCTAATTTGAAGCGCAAATAATGCAGGTGCAACACGCAGGTGCGACGTAGAATATAGGAAAGAATTTGAAGAATTCATCCGCAACTCACAATCAGTTCCCGACTGACTGGCCAAGTTTGGCCCTCGCCTGCAGGCAGAAAGCCGGGCAGAAATATCTCGGGATCATTTAGATTTCTTTAGAGTTTACAGCCGAAAACTCGGAGCCAGGTAGCTCGCGAGGTACCTTGAAACCCAACTCCGATGCCTCCACAGTTATACCTGTAGAATACGCCAGGTGCAAAATTTCCCGAAAAAATATCCTTTCCCTCCGTACTCCGAATGTCGAAAGTCTAGACGACAAAGAGACGAAGGACGTTGCTGGGTCCTGTTAACGTTGACGAAGGAAACTATTCAGTCCTTTGCCGAGGTGGGTCGGTCCCTATAAAATCTCTACGATCGTATTTTACATTCTGCTCTTCGCTGTTCGACTGTAGAATTTTTATTCTCAGAAGACCTCGCGATGTTGGCTCATTTCTGCAACTATAACATTCATTTTGTTCGCGAACGGTTCTTCATCGGCCCAAGTCAACGTGAATTGTATTTTATTTTCTTCATTTATTACCTTTCATTTTTTCTCGTTGTTTCTCGGCTCGTCGTAACCTTTCTCGTATAATATATCCGAGGCTTCATGAAGTGTCGAGTCCCGAGTCTAGGCCTCTAATCGCAAGCTATAAGGAAAACGTGGTATCTGGCCCAGATATACTTCCGAGCCAACTGCGGAGTTCTACTTTCGGATGAAATGCCATCAGCCGTGTCTTTACGGAGATAAAAGAACCGTTCCTTCTTCTATGATGCAGGGTACATGTACGGATATTGCGGGCTAGGTGAGCCGTTCTAAAAAGAAAAGAATCGAAAAAAGGAAAAGAAAAAAGATAGAAAATCAACCGTTAAAACACATATTCGAAACTGCAGCTTGCCGTGCGAGAGTAGGATAGTGTAGACCGGGTTGTTCAGAAATTCCCTTACGGCGTACGTATTTTATTTCATATAGTTGTGGGCAGAAGAAGGGACTCGGAATTGCCGTGCCCTGCTGTTGCTGCCGCTGCTCCGGTACCTTGGGTAAAATTTATAAACGAGCTGCAGGACACAAAGAAAAGTTCTCTCCCTGCAGGCTGACGCGGGCCTTGCCTGGCTGGCATCGGATGCCTCGTGGGCGTCAAGGGCACAGGGCTCCCCCTTCCCCAGCTTTATATACCTCTCGTAGAGACCCACGCCCTGAACGTCGATGCAGTTGGGCTGTGCGGTCTCTCGAAGATTTTTCAGATATGAAACAAATTCCTGGAAATTATTTGCGATTCCGATATAAATCTCACCCGTTTACCTGCGGGGTTACTCGTCGTCGGTACAGACCTGGGGTTTCATCACCTCATTTTCAACGGAACAATGCCGGTGTGATAATTAACTCGGTCGGGTAGGGAGATTATTATTGGATCGATTAATTGAAATTCTACGATTGCCGCGCGTCAACAGACGCTCGTATTGTTAGAGAAAATACGTGTAATCTTATTCGAAACTTAGAAGAGAATTTAGAATCGTTGAGACTCGGCACCGTTCCGACCTTCGATGCATACGATCGGCCATGGAATTTTTAACTAGGCATATCCAATGGCTTCTTTACTCGTTGCAGCTGTACAGACAGGCGACATCGGTTCATGGCTGCGATTCAATTCATCGCTTTTTTTTTTTTTTTTCATTTTATTTTTTCTCGATTCCTCGAGGAGAGGCCTTGATTTGCGGAAAATAAAACAGTATAGCTATATCAAATGAGACACAAAAATAAGATGGTACGGAAAAAAATTTATTGCGCTGAATTTGAAGTTCTGGCGCCAGCTGCAGGGTGCATTTTTACGAACACCTACCGGCGCGCCTTCCTTATTCCGTATTTTAAAGTTTGAACGAAAACTCTTATTTCGGATGGACGGAAGCAAATTGTTTTCGCGGGCACTCGCATCCGCGGTGCATTCCGTGTAAATGCGACGACGTGTTGTCGGGAGTTTGAAAGGTATATGGGCACTCGGACTGCGGGACGGTATAAAGACGGACGTACCGACCAACCATGGGCAGGCCAGGCCGTTGATCTCTCGGTGGTCGCGAAGCACCGGACGACCTTGAAGCTCACGGTCAATTTGCAAAGACCAACCCGACGATGGGCCTCATTCCCAAGCGCGCAGAGGTTCCCCCGGGTCCCCAATCTTCGGCTCGGAATCGGCCACTCGTATCATTCGCTCAAATAGCCATTATACGCGTCCTTATCCAACACGCTGTATGAAATCGGAGAAATGCGATACGCGCCACAGGTACATCGATAACTCCGACTTCGGTGATCAAAACTAGACCCATTCGCGGTAACGTATCACGGCATCGCCGTGTCAGCAAATCTGCACGGCAAAATCCAGACGGTATAACGGTCGGACGTATGACGCAACGGTCATCTCGTGTTTCCACCCATACCTGTGCGGCGCGTACGTATCTCTATACTTTGCTCGTGTTATGAGCTAACGATGAAACCTATCAGCGATAACGAAACGATGTGCAACGATAGAGTCGCCGATCAAAGACCATGTCGACATTTGATACACTTGCGAACACACGGACAGGCGAACGGGCATACTATCGTGCAAATGTACGTATATCCGATGCATTTTAATCTTGCAGCGGCACTGTTACGCCGGGGTAATTTTCTACAATATAATTTCATGCATCGAACACACTTTCGCATACTTGAACAAACACTTTCCGTGAAAGTCTATGCTATACGGCTCTTCCAAATGGAAGGGGGAGAGCCAACCGCTCCGTGTAAAGTACGTAGAAATACACGGGTAATACGTGTTACTGTTGAAGCGTCGCTGAATTATTACGTTACATGTACGGCGTCATTTTAATAACGTCCGATATTCGCGACCAGATCTGAAACTCGAACGGGATCATCCGAAGGAGGGAATCGGGGATCGTGTTTCAAAGGCTTGTACGTCGCCGTGTAGGATGTATTCTTTGTGAACAAGGGTTGGAAAAGCGAACGACCACCCGGGTATTTTACTTTAAAATTGGAACCTCGTACGCATCTGTGCTTCTTCTCCCTCTCTCTCTTCCATTTCAGGTGGGAGAAGGAGACCCCTTATTGTGTTCCCTTCTATTTTCTCCGCAAGGATCCCCTCGAGCTATACCCCGAATTCTACTTCGACTTTCCCACCGTACGGCCAGGGGCGGATTCGGCTACCCTCTTTCTCACTGATATTATACCGAGCCAACCTATTAGTATACACCCAAGTTTCTAGCAGGATTTGACCGTTCAACGTGGCCTGCGATTCGTCTTTCATCTCCTGCTTTATAATTCTACCCAGAGATTGAACGGTTTTCGCTCTGTTTCCGCCAAGTTTCACCCATAGAGCCGTTCTACTTTCGCCAACAGCCGCGTTACGATATTTTAACTTCCGCATATCGTTATTGCCTACACGATTATTTCAGGAATGACTCGTTGCCAGATTATCAGTTGGGAACATTCCTCTGTTTTTAACGCGAGGATTCGTCCCGGTCTTTCTGACTGCGGTAGTTACAGTTGTAATAACATTTCGGTGATGAAATTTCGTTGGGATATTTTACACGCAGAGGCTCGAGAGTGAAAGTTGACCAAGGGAAACTATAGAAATATCGTTTGACTTTTACAGACGCAATTACGTTCGGACAACGCTATTCTTATACCTTTCACTTCTCTTCGTTTCAACTGTTCAGCTGCTGTTCTTCTTCGGGCCTGAAATAATATATCGTTTGATTATCATTCCCGCAGAATCCGTGCGATAGCTACAACCATTATTATTTCTTGTGTTACCTGCAGTAAATGTCACTTGACTCGGCGGTGGAGAAAAATTTCATTGCATCACGTCGAGTCGCAGAGGTCACGTGGGTGTAACGCGATGGATCGCAAGCGTTCGATAATAATAGGAAGAATGTTTTTTTTTGCCGCGTCGATTTTAACGGCTGATATTTCCATGAACTTTTGAAAATTTCTCGCCATCTTTTGTGGATTGATCGGTTGGTGAGGATGGATTGTTGTTACAATATTCCAGCCATGCCCACTTGTCGGATAAAATACACGAAGAATTCACATTCGTCCTTGTCGTTTCTGTTTTGGTATTGTCTGGCCATACCAACTGCAGAGCGTATAATCGTACATTTGTTCGGTAATTTCCGCCTTGGAAGAACTTCAATTAACATAAGGTAATCAACGTTCTCAGCATACTCGGACGAACTACGTGCGGTATTTATTAAATGACGCAATTGACGTAATTAACTCAACGAGGATTCCTAACCAGGGGAAGACATCTCTTTTATATTCCTCTACGCGATATCACGCGTGGAGATGATATCATTTTTCATCCGATTTGTTTATTCGTTCGTTGTTTATCGTCATTTTTTCGAGCGTTGAATATGATTTGCTTTTCGATTTTCTTCACGCAGCTTCAGTCGGTTGTCGACGAGTACAGGAAGAAGAAGAATTACATGTTCCGATCGGCAGTTTACCTTGTTCGAATAAATTATTACCTGTCATGTAGTTTTGACATTATCTTCTCTTCGCGCACGTGCTCGAACGGAGCGCATGCAGCTGGCATCCCTACGTAGCATGTCGGCTTCTTCTCAATGACCATCTTTTAGAAAAGTGAAAGCGCGTCTCGCTGGCGTAGCCCGTTCATTCCTCATTCCTCACTTCTCACGCCTCTCGGGTCGTGCGTACCTTTCTTAATTTCCTTTCAGAATGCACTCTGCTCTGTTATCCGAAACACCTCGGATGTTCGTTTGTTTTTATCTAGAGAGAATTATGAAACGGCCATCGACGGATGGGAAGAGTATGAAAATGAAGTACCTACCGATCCGCCCGAGTAATCAAAGTCGGCTTTACGCGACTAATGGAATTCTCTATGATGTTTTTTACGCTATATGGTTCACGCACAGTCGCTTGCACGTGGCTCGATCGATGTTGCGTACCTGAGCCGGATACCTTTACTAATTGTATACGTACGGAGGTATCGTACCTACATCCACAGTCCGCGGGTACGAGAGTTTACTGACCCATCCTTCTCCTCTTCCTGCACCTCCCGCCAGGGAACTTCGCGGTCGAGCGCTAGCTATCCCACGAAGAGGAAGTGGAGAAGCTCGCGATGCCATCGGTGACACGTGACGAGAAAACCACGTGGGCCAAAGTACCGGCGTACAGAGGGCTTGGGACCACCGAGGTCATCGGACCTATCCGAGTTCTTGACCGGACTTTCGGATTTTTATCTCTCCTCTTGCGGGCAAAGGTGTCGACCCGATCTCCCCTGTACTTCGATTGTATCGATGTCCACTCCAAGGCCCATGAGCTACTGCTTATTGGTAATCGTAGAGAAGCACGTCGATGGTTGACTTTTCGGTCAACCGCCACACGAATAGCTTTTTTCAAATCACTCCATCCGGATTGGGTTTGATTTTTCCAACGCTGGTATTTCGAAGCGTCGAATTTGTTCTTGGAAACGCGTGTAATTATCCCCGTAAAGCATTGCTGGGATTGTACGCGAGGTAATTATTAGGAGGGGATTGTCGGAGGTCAAATACCTTGAGCCTGACTACCGCCGGTCGAGTGCTCACGGGCAACGAATAGATTCGAGGCCTCAAAGTTGCCACTCGCGAGGCTATACGAACGAACACCTACATTTCGTGTCCGGGTTAAATGCTTCACAGTTGCCTGCGCGCATCGAGGACGCTTTCGAGGTTCTTAATATGGTTTCCTCAATTCCTTGGCTTTCCTGTAACAACGACATCGTCCGCGCGTCCACTATCACGATTTCATATACGTGAGTTTGATGCTATCCGCCGCGTGCCGCTGCTGCCTCTTCTTCTGCTGCGGGAACATCGCGCTTCAAGTATTCTACAACCGACCGGATCGAGTTATGATACCATAGAGCACAGAGTCTCCCATTCCATTGTACGAACGAACGTGTAAAACAGACTCAAACTCTCGTCGTCTTCCCAAAAATCTATGGGACTTTTTTTTTTTAACACACTTCGACTCGGTCCGCAGTATAACCTTGACACTGCGGTTGCACGGCTATACGGAGGTCGATAGCCCATGTTCTCCGAATTTCAATACAAAGTCTTCAGCACATGGTGAGAAAATATTCGTTCTCAATAAATGAACTTCGAATCGGTTATTATACGCGCGGTCTTTTTACGGCACACCGAGATGCTCTTGGAAAGAAAAGATAGTTGTGTCAAATCCACTCGACGTTTTATCTCATCTGGTGTCTTTCTTCGTGTTTCAGGATCCCGGTGGTGAGTGACTGCGCTCCGCAGACGTCGCGGGTCACGTCGAACTTGCACAGCAGCAGTAGCATGGCGGTGAGCCGGGTTCCGAGCCCTCCGCCGCCCGAAGTAAACACCCCCGTCGCTGAGAATTGGTGCTACACGCAGGTACGTAATATTCGAGCATTGACCTTATTACTACTTATATTCTACTTCGCTCGCGATTTATGACCCAACGTTCCAATCAAATCTCTTCCGAAAGTCTTTCCGCTTCTTATTTTTTTACCCCCCTCCTACCAATATATCTCCTTCACTGATCACTCTCAACTTCATTTTTCACTAGCGTTTCACGCTCGGCTTTCTCCAGTGAAAAATTTCGGCGTCTTCTCCGAGTCGAGAATTGTTGAGTGGTGGTAATGATAATCGCATCGGAAATTCCTTGCTGTATGAATAACCGGTTCCAAAAATAGGGAGATAAAAACGCCGATCATTCGTGTCTCCTAAAAACTGACTACGGATTTATCTGTATTTGTATGAAATGTCACATGCGATTTTATTCATCATTATCGGTATATCATTTTTATTTTTTTTTTTGTTTTTTTTTTTTCTCTCGTCCCCGTCGTATGTATCGTTTTTTCTGACGCGAACGATGATCATGTGTGCGGTAACTTATACCCACCTGATATTTTATCCCATATCTCCGATGTCCAGCTTTTATTTTTATGCACAATCCTAAGTTATAACCTTATACATGCGGAGTCTAGGAGATTAGTCGGTATATACAGTACATTCGTAATTGGAAACCCCGACGATGAAGGTCAGGGTGGGACGATCGCGGAATCATCTGTAATATTATGTAGTCTCTGACTGGCTAGATAATCGACAACCTAGAACACGACTGCAATTCTATCTACTTTACCTAGGATGACGGAAACTGCAACTCACGTTTATAACGCGCATCGCGACACATGACATGACATCATTCCAATTACATTGCGGAACAAAATTGAAGGTATTAGAAAAAAAACAAAAAAAAAAAAAAAAAACAGAAATACAAAGTCTTCTGCATGAAGAGGGGTATGCTTGTTATATACGAACTTTCTCGCGCTGGATAAATTAGTATACGAGGTCAGCTGGTTTCAATGCGCGCTTCTCCAGAGTTAGCAAATATTAATCATTATCGTGTATATATTATATTTCTTTTTGAAAAAAAAAAGAAAAAAAAAAACATTCGACCTCTACGATCGAATAACGCGGCTTGTATACGTTACTCGCGGTGTCCTCGTGGACGGAGATCGTGTTGATTCGAACGATCAATTCGGCGTGTTCGTACAGCGCTTCGTGTATCGGATGAAATCCGTCGCGCGTCGCGTCACCTCGAGAGAATTGCATTTGTCAAACCTGGTGAATTCCGACATTGAGAAACGATTCGTTGTATCGAGTTGGGACGGAAGCATTTGGTGATATGCGGCGAAGATTGCCGGGACGGTAGTGGCGGTCCATCGTTAGCGCATCGTCGGGCAGGCGGTTGCACCGGGGAACCCAGGTTGTCGGCCGCGGGTTGGTAGCTTACGCACTAACTTAAACTCACGCAGAATTCTAGTCGGGTGCTCGCTGCGCGTATACGCGCAGTTGGCGCTACGGATCTATTTTTAATGCTCACTTCCCGGCGATGTGAACGACCTGCAACTAGATATCTCCCGTTGACGCCGCGCGCCTCCGAGCACACCTCGTATTCCCTTATTCCCTTTATTTCGGATTCCTTCGCCGACTTTTCGCATGCACGGATCCCGATCGCACAGCGAATCGCAAATTTATTCATTTATTTACGCTCGCCGAACCAGTGCATTACTCGTACAGTTGTGTACCGGGCAAGTATTCGTCCGAACATCGTACGAACTTACTCAGCTGTTCGATGGTTCGTGACCTCTTGCGTCAGATAGATGGACGCCGTATAGTCCGCTGTTGCAGGTACATGCTGTAGGAAATTGTTACGGAAGAGAACATGCACGATCATTGTCTCGGTACGCCCCCTACGTCGTTCCTCTTCTTGTCTTCGTGTATATTTCGAGAGCCGAGAGGTGCAAGTAGAGAAAATAACGGCGGAGTGTTGAGAGGAGAGGAGAGGAAAGGAAAGCGCAGTATGATACATACAACTGTAGGTAATACACCAAATCGAAAGTCAACCCATGCTCGAGTTAACTTTCATAATGGCTGACTGCTGCTGCTGCTGCTGCTGCTGCTGCTGCTGGGTTCTTTGTGGCCTAGGATTGATTCGTGTGAACGAGCCGTCTCCGACTCGGCGTAGCTGCTGCACCAGTCTTACTCCACGTCCTGGGAACTCGAGTCGCTTCAGTACCCGACCAGCAAGCTCCGCGCCTTCCAAAGTTCTTTACGTTCCGCTCACCTCCTCGCGTATCATATCCGCGTGAAACTCGTACACACTTGAATTCTCGTAAAACAGATACGCGCGTAACTCGGACGAGGAAGCGGCTGGAGGGCTACTCACCACCCTCGCGGTAACTATCTTCATCCTCCCGGAGACCGTCGCAGGGGGGAAATCGCGAGCGCTGAAACGCCGCGGTCACCGAGAAGGGAAAACTCTCCGAACTTTTGTTCATCCGGAGCTCCTAGTGTTCGTTCGTGTATACCAGACCTGAGTGGTGGCCGTTGCCCCAGGCCGCGGTGTCATTGTCCGTTCGGTAACTGGCGGGTCTCAATCGGACCGGAAGTATTACTGCTAGCTAGCCCTCGTCCGGTGATTGACCTCGGTTAGCAGCTTGCTCGCCCGTTCGTTTGCGCCTGCGAATCGTTGACGTACCAGAAAGAAACATCGTCGCTACGCCAACGACTATCTGTGAAGATGATTCAAGGCCAGTTGGCCTTTGCTCGGTGACGACGGCCACGACGACGACGACGACGGCGAGTCAAACGAGTTGAATGACTCCCGGGGCGTCGACCGAGGCACGATCATCGGAGTCCGGGACTCCAGAGAACAGACCTTCGTGCCGCTGTTGCTTCTGCTGACGATTCACCCGTGTTACCGCGGCACGTCCGAACCTCCTTCTTATGCCGAGGCGAACATCTCCGAAGACCTCCACTGCAAGGCTGTTCTTCTCGCTATCCTTATACTCGCGAAGGATCGTCGGACGGAGGAAACAACCCGGCGGTTTGACCGCACGCGAATCAATTCCTTGCAGGACACCGATCGAATTATCGTTGAATCTGATCACGAAGCTTATCCAATGCCATGAGAATATTATCACCTACGAAGAGTATCTTCCCCTCGTTTCTACATCTGGTATAATACACATTTTGCTTCCTTCGTGTAATCTCTTGTATCGCATAAGAAAAAACTGGCACATAATAGGTTCCGTGCTACTGATTGATTCTAATTTTGTTTAACTACAAAACAAATATTCTAAAAGAGCGTTCAAGGATATGTGGTATTCGAACATATTAACGTCTATTCTTAACACCGGCGGGGGAAGGATTGCGTACACACATACTTGAATGTTGAAACGTTCGGTGCTTCTTCGAGATGTTGCACTTCGAACGATTTGGAGGCACGCTATTACCTCCCACGTATTTTTACGATATCGAAGAATCAGCGAAGACCTACTCTCGAATCCAGGCATTCTTCCAACTTACGAAAGAGCTGATGAAAATTCCAAAAATCTATAGAAACGTGGACTATTTCGTAACTTGTTTTCAAATCGATACCCTTGCAACTTCAATGGTCTTGGAAAAATACCTTTTATCGTTAGAGAATTACCAGATCGTGATAATTCTTCGTCTTCCAATTTCGCAGCGACCTTGTGGGCGAGGGGAGTACGAGTATATCGTCCTTCCAAAAGTCTGAAAAGTATTCGAATCTCATAAAGTTCATTGGTAACACGCAAGACGTGGACAGTTAGACCACGCAGGCATTCGGAGTGTCGCGGTTCTGACGTGCGATTTAAAATTAAACGTAAGGTCTTCGGGAACACTGACCCCTTTCAATCGATGGTGCAGATACTGCAGTTGCGTAATTTCAGTTATAGTAGCCTCGTTACACAATTAGCATTCGAGGGAGCATTATTGTTCGGAATGAAAATTTACCCTGATTGGACACCACCGACCGTACATGCTAAATTATAACTGATAACTTGATCGCGAAACTATTATACCACCCACTCACCTGCCCACAAATATAATTTTCATCTACCCGACTACGACGTGTTCTTCGAATCTATTCGCCAAGGTCGGACAAACTCGTGACGTCACAGGGAGCGTTGACTCTTGAGGGGGGAAGGGGGGTCGACCTCCCGCCGTTCCACCTCCCCCGTTCTAGCTTCCTTCCCGACCCCCCTAACCACACTAGTTCTTCAGCCACTCGTCACGTATGGCTTTATCATTGAACCTATTCCTCTTTTTTTTTTTTTTGTTTTTTTTTTTTTGATTATTCATCTTCGAATTTCTTACGCATGAAACTACCGATTTATTGACAAAGCTGAAATAAACGGCTCAAAAATATGTCCATTGGCTTCTTCTAAGCCATCTTACTTTTTAATGTTCAGATGATTTCTGGTTCAACCGTTTTCTCTCCTCGAATTTCTATATCTGATTATAATGATTATGAAATGAAAACTTTCGTAGAAATTTTTCTCGAAATATCCTCATAGTTTACTATAAGTAGTATATAGGACATTGTCCACCGGATAGATTCTGACGTGGTGTCGCATTTGAAGGTCTTGTGTGCACAGGTGAAGGTGGTCAAGTTCAGCTACATGTGGACAATAAACAACTTCAGTTTCTGCCGGGAAGAAATGGGCGAGGTACTCAAGTCATCAACTTTCTCCGCTGGGGCCAACGACAAACTCAAATGGTGAGGAGATAATCAATTTCCGTTCAATGCTTCGACGCTAAATTATGTTAGCAATATCCTGGTGTTTATCGTTGATGCAATTCGATTGATGCTAACGATCGATTGGTTTGTTACAGGTGCCTCAGAGTGAATCCGAAGGGTTTGGATGAAGAAAGTAAAGACTACCTCTCCCTATATCTCCTCCTCGTTTCCTGCAACAAATCCGAAGTTAGAGCAAAGTTCAAATTTTCTATTCTTAATGCCAAAAGGGAAGAAACCAAAGCTATGGGTGAGTTCAATTATCTCACGAATACATTTTTTCAGCCTACTCCGAAATCGAATTTGAGATTATTGAAAAGTGAACACGCTATACCCTAATCATCATACGTTCTTGGATTGTTTAAATATCGCTGTTATTTTTTACTGTTTGTATCTACAGAGAGCCAGCGAGCCTACAGGTTTGTTCAAGGGAAGGACTGGGGATTCAAAAAGTTCATTAGAAGAGATTTCCTTTTGGACGAGGCGAATGGACTATTGCCCGATGACAAACTCACGATATTCTGTGAGGTATATACCTTTGTATGTTATTGTTACATTTATTTAATCAATACATTATACGATTGAGCTAATTAATTCTCTAATCAACCAAACCACCTTAGGTCAGTGTCGTTGCCGATAGCGTAAACATCTCCGGACAGAGCAACACGATACAGTTCAAAGTTCCGGAATGCCGGCTTCCCGACGACCTCGGGTTACTTTTCGAAAACCAAAAATTCAGTGACGTTACACTTACAGTCTGCGGAAGAGAATTTCAGGCACACAAAGCAATACTTGCCGGTAAGTCGGGATTCGTTTGTATCGTCATCTTGTAACGCAACAGATATCGCACATAATTAATTTCATGTTCATTAATTTGCAGCTCGAAGTCCCGTATTTTCAGCAATGTTTGAGCACGAAATGGAGGAGCGAAAGCTAAACAGAGTCGATATAACCGATGTTGACCACGAGGTGTTGAGAGAGATGTTGCGTTTTATATACACAGGAAAAGCAGCGAACTTGGAAAAAATGGCCGATGATTTGTTGGCTGCTGCTGATAAATATGCGCTAGAGAGGCTGAAAGTAATGTGCGAGGAGGCACTCTGTACAAGTTTAGCTATTGAGAATGCCGCTGATATTCTTATACTAGCCGACCTTCATAGCGCTGACCAACTCAAAGCCCAAGCCATAGATTTCATTAACACGTAAGTGCCCAGTTTGATTCCCATTTGCATAGGTATCGGAAGTCAAATGTAATTCAATAGTTCCAAATTTATGAGAATTAGTTTGAATTTGCTTTATCGTACAGATTTCTTCGATCGTAATTAACGGAGTGACTTTGTATCGAATAAATTTATTACAAGTCGATGTATCTGTACTTTGCAGGCACGCAACGGACGTGATGGAAACGGCGGGATGGAAATCTATGATCCTCTCCCATCCGCACCTGATAGCGGAGGCTTTCCGAGCTTTAGCAACCCAACAGATTCCACCGATCGGTCCTCCGCGAAAGCGGGTGAAGCAAAGCTGAAAGCAGACGCCCCTTGCCCCGGGGATAACGACCACGTCGCCCCCTCCTCTCTTGCATCCCTCTTGACTCTGTGTACAGTGATGAACGGTTAGTGGTGAAATAAATGTTTCCTAGTGCGCCGCCACCCCACTGCCTGGTCAAAAGAAACCAGGACCGGGAAGAGCGATCGACCTGGCATCCAAGAGCTTTCAGGGCCACATGCCGTCGACAGAGGTGTACCCAGAAGCCAGACTCTTGTGTTCAGTGAGCGTCGGTGGTAGAGAACGATATTCTTACTCTGTGCCACTCACCGCTCGCTCACCAACCAAACCAACAACTATATTACGACTACTATTCGTTCAGTTCTTTTGTTTTTCTACAATGTTTCAAAACCGATTTAATGCGTCGTACGTGAAGAAAGGTGCAGTATTTCGAACATGTTTACCGAAGAATGCAGCGCGTGTGTTCATCTTCCCTTTTGCCAACGTCGTCGTCGCGTGTCAAGGTGTTGGACCCAAACAGCAGCCAAAATGTCGTAATGATATTTCTATATCTGCACCGACTCGGGCGAGGTGTCAAATAATTGTCGAGCGTATTTCAAGAATTGCCGATGGACCAGGAAGTGATCGATCGGACTTTATTAATTGCCACGAAACGACACAAAAAGTTGTGATAGACGTCAGCCAGACGACTAAATAATATTTTGTTCCTTTGTCAACGGATCAAACGTTACCCCCACGTGGGTTAGACACTTTGTTTATTACCGATAGTGATTTATAATTGTAAATGTCAAATTCTTCCAGAAACGGAGAAATGATTCTAGTTAGTGTTTTTTATGATCTCTTTCTCTCAATATAATTATTATGTAATAACTATTAATTGTTCATATGATTTCTATTACTACTTGCGATATCGTGCGATCTGTGCCCCCCTCCTCGTTACGTTTCCGTATTTTTGTATATTTTTTGTCCGTATACGACGGATCCTCCCTTTCCTTTCTCTCACTCCCTCTCTCTTCGTTTTTCTCTTCCTCTCCCTCTCTCCCTCTCCCAGCTGGCACAGTTTGTTTTGTTTTTATTATTCGTCTATATAACGTGTAGTAGAGAAAAGAACAAAATTTTCGAAAACATATAAATGTATTAAATTTAGGGTTGTCCATAATTTATCAAGTTTTATGTTGGTTATTGAACAAAAGAATTAGAGGGGAAAAACACGACATGTCTTTATCGTATGTATGTATGTGTGTGTGGTTGTATCTACAGAGCGGGTGATTCTATCTACTACGCGCACATTTGAAGCATACGTTGAAAATGTTTCGAGTTGTCTTTGGAAATAGTACGTTATTAGCGATAAATAAGTGAAAACAAAAAATACATGATTTAAACAAAAAAAAAAGAAGAAAAACGAAAAGCGAAAAAACACCTCTAAGAAAAAGTATATAAAAGTGAATCGAAAAAAATAAAAACCTTGTATAAATAAAGTTTAGTCAATTATAGTATGATGAAATATTAATCGTTTTGTGTAACTAATTGATAATTATTGAAACTGATGAAAATTGATTGTGTGGTGAAATGAACTGAATTATGGGCAACCAGAGACAAATGATCATTGTGTAGTACACTACTACTTACTATACTGGCTTCCCGATCCTCCTACTAGCTAGATTTATCGATCAATTTAACTATAAAATATCTACCATTACATTAACGATGTCGAATATCAATGCCATACATGTTCTGTGATAAGACCATTATATTACTGCAACAACTGTACATCTCTATCTATATCTATAGCATACACCCCATCGCCTTTCCCGTATTATTCCCAACCGACCGAAAACTTCCCCCGTCACAACCTCATCTACCAATTCCAATTTCCAAGCAGCCAGTTATGAAGTCATTGGCTTAGCAGCGGACATTGTCCACTTGGTCCTGGAGCTAGCCCAGAGATGGTCCAATTTTTAACTAATTTTAAATATCAGAACGGAAAAGAAAACATGGAAACTAAACAAACAAACCAAAAAATAACTAAACTAAACTGAAAAAATGAGAACTTGTATAAAACAGAAAATCACAGCCCTTTGAATATTGATCTTTGAATATTGATTGTAAATGCAACAACGACATTTGTAATGGCCCTATCGGTTATTTCTTTTCTTAACTTTTTTTTTAATGGTTAGAAACAAGTTTAAATTCACCTCACCATGTGTTATTATCAAGCTTTAGGACTATTTGGCAATTTCCCTTTGAAAAATTTGTAAATATTAAGAGTTTTTCTATTTTTATTTTCATTACTTTTCGTTCATTCTTTCGTAGATACCTAGTTATATTAGGAATAGTGAGTGGATAAAAAATAAATAAATAAATCAAGTTCGACATGGTTTATAGCAAATGAGAATTGAAAAGGGGAAAGAAAATGAAAAAGAAATAATTACAAAGGAAATGGCAAACAATTTTCAGCAAGAATATATGAGTGTATGACTGGAAAATTTGATAAAATAAGTACAAGTAAGACAAGTGTTACCTCATCATCAAAATCAGCATAAACGGGTCACTAACTACTGCTACACAATCGCCTACTGCTATATTTCCATTATATGCTGCATTTAAAACTGAAAATTTTCGTTACAAGAGGCCGTAGTCTAGCAGCAGTTTTTCGTGCACATTGCTGACCATCAATCCCAGCTCATACAGACGTTCATTTTTCAATTTATTTTAAGTCATTGCACCACATCAAATAAACTACATTTTCATTATATAATTTTGAGAGCTTTGAATAATTTCCGCTACCCTATTGTTGTTATTACGATAATTTATCTCCCCATTATGATTTGTATGATTATTCCTATCATTATTCCTAATATTTTTATCATTATTATCGTTTTTTCGTGCGAAGTACGCATAACATTGCTGGTGACATTGTTTTTATTTATGAGCCTATTAGCGTTTATCGGCAATCTTCAACAGTCGTATCAACAGTCTCACAACTTTTATACAATATCAAATTCCACTTCTCAATTATAAACATCGAGAATTTTGGTTATAAGTAATGTGTCTTACGTACTAATTCTTTGCATTCTCAGTTATCTTCATATAAAGAGCACCTGCATACAATTGATAGTTTTTCCGATTAATAAAGTAGATATCTTACATGATTTAACGTATTTCTGGCGTCAACATAGGAACAGGACAAGGCGAATACCTTGCCACATAACACTTATTGTGATAAGTACATTACGGTACCATAAAAAAAAGTCTATTGCTCGAATGGATGTAAAACACTTGCTGAATATTACATATGATGAACTGGGGGTACTGACGGGGATACGACGTTCGTGTCCAATTGCGTTGAAAGTTCCGACGAAAGGGTCGGAAGCTGCGTACGTTCCGATCGTCCTGGACGCCTAGTGTATTTGGGTGGAGCCTCTGTAGTAGCCATCTGTAATCGGGTATCATGAGCGTGAGTTTTCTTCTACTATTTAGTTCAGGCCTGATTTAGTTGAACAGTTTTTTCCTCACCCTGTTAGACCGCGGGTCCGTGTCATACTCCGGCGGTGCGTCTGATAAATCATTGTATCGCGGCGGCCTATCTTGAAGTCTATCGATTATGTATTGCTGAATCGAAGACACGCTGATTCTGCTAATTGAATCCCTTAACAAAGGATCTCCGCTATTTTGTGAGCGCCAACACCGCAACCCACTCGAATTTGCAATTGTAAAGTGATTGTATGATATCCTAGCTGTTATTGTGCACAAAGAAGAAAGAAAAAAAAATTCTCACCTGCTGCAGATTCTTAAAAACAACGCAATCGTTACAACTATGGCAACCAACAATGCAGTTGAAAATCCAACTTGAGCGAACGATACCAACCGCCATTCGTTGTTCCTGAAATAATCCGAGAATTAGAATTAGATTTGCAAGGATCCATTCAATCAATCAAATCAAAAGGCCAGGAATGATTATTACCAGCACGTTGTGTAACACCCGCTGCAATAGCAGCACTCAAATTCTGGCGAGTTGCAACAGATTTTACAACGTTCACTTCCTGTTAATTTAATGCAATTAAATTATTTTTTCAATGAGTTCGATCGGGGATAATGTGTTGATTGAAAGACTTACCGTGACAATTGTAGCAAGTACACGTTGAGCCATAGGCAATGCTGTAGTCGGAACAATTTGAATACTCATAGTTTGTCAAGTTTTGATGGGATCTCGATTCTGTCTGCACCTCCAGCCGCGGAGCGTAATAAAACAAATCTACGATACAATAAATTCTAGTTAGTTCTCATTAAATATCACTTGAAATGCAACACTGACAACATCATATCCTTGAAATATACCAGTTTTGTACTACGGTCTATTAGGGTTCAAGGATTCAATTGTAATTGTATCCGCGATCGATGAAATATTTTTTTTTCCGAATATCGTTGTATTTATTTTCACCTAATCAGGTGCAACTTGATTGGAATAGAGATGATTTATGAAAAAAAATATTGGGAAAACTAAGATGGCGCACGAAATACTAAATTAGATTTTTTATAACACACAAATTTCAGTGTAAACGTACCTGCTACAACTTGATCCTTAACAATAATCCACAGTACAAAAAAAAATTGAATTTTGAACCACATGATTTTATAAACACTGTCAAAGTCTGTCTATCCAAGGAGGTGCACCAATTTCCATTGTTCTATCTAAGATTAAGCGCAGTCACTTACCTAATACTGATATAAAACTCCGGTTCGCCAATGTCCGTACGACGTTAACATTTACCTGATAAGTAAATGGCAATACCTATCCCACGCATTAATCATGGAACCAATCTCTGGATCCACGATAAGTTCAATGTTATCAGTGATAACGCATATACCTATATCATGTGGTTTTCATTTGGAATGGTGAAATTTTCTGTTTACCCATAGGCTCGTTTGGCCTTGGAAAATCCAAGGACGTAGATTGCTGGATTACTGGGGCATTTTTCTGCCCGTTCATCGCGTATTTCAAAAAATCAAAGATGTCGCAGGTTACTGTGATATTCAGAGCTTACGAGCAGCGCACTTAAGACAGTCAATAAAACTCGTCGGAAATACAAGTTGTTTGCGACTGATTAAAAGTTTTCTTTACTTAATAAACATCTAAGAGTAACCGGCAGAGCTGCTTTGCTGTCCCACAGTAGCTGTATGTTGATTATAAATTCAGAGATAAGCTTCTGATAAGAGTTGGAACCCTACTACGATTTAAATTTTAATCGTGACCAAAATCGATTGGCAGTTAATACATCCGCCTGAAAAGGTGAAATTAACCGTCTGTGAGTGATTCGTACAGAATTTCCAAGAAGCCATAAACAGCCCTTCGGATACATAGTCCGTGTCCGTTGATCAAATGAATTGGCGAGGTGATGGGGAGTTATGTGAAGGGGGAAAATCCCCGTGTGGTTTGCGACCGCCGTGTTTAATGGTAGGCCCCCCAAAATGCAATGTATCAACACGGGTTGCAAGCAGCACGCAATGCTGTCCATCATTCACCATCTTCCTGCCTTTTATAAGTCTGGTACAATTCAAAGTGGTAATATATGATTTTTGGTTTGAAAATGGGCAGTTCGGAAGTTTCTGTTACTCATTGTCAGAGTTATTCTGAAAATTTTCTATACATGTTCATAGTACCGTTTTTTTATTTTTCAATTCAATTTAATGAGAGAAATCTTTGCTTTTGTGTTTCTTGTGATGAAAGATGAGAAAAACATTGGATACAGGGGAGTTTTTGGATTTCTGCACACTTCTTCAAGTGCCGCTCTCTTTTGTACACATTGCAAATTCAAGCGACGTCAAGCTGTCCGATGGCAGCACTGGTGCGTGGCTTCCGCATGGTTTACGTGTTTGGTTTGATCCGGCGAACGCTGCTCTGATAAATACTGATATACATTGGATATACACTGTCAGACACTGTGGTCAGCTGTGGTCTGGCGTGAACTTACTTTTTAAGTCAAGGCAAGAAGATTGGTAAGAAAATCGGACAACATTCCTCTACCAAGTTTTCTCAGGTTGAGGTTACTTTAGAGAATAATGGAATAATAAAAGTACAAATACTTTACGTCGTGTGTTGGATTATCTCGTGTGTAAATACATATATCAGTCGAATATCTCATGACGTTTCCCCGAAAAATTGTCATGCTTTATTATTTCCCACAGATTCTGCAAGAACATGTCACAACTCTTAGATGCGATACCCGATGTGCACATTGACGATAATGGAACATTCAAGTACATTCTAATCAATGTGTTTGATGATGACAAGGATAATGAAAAAATCATTCTCAGGGGATACCTCAGAGAATATCACGGTAAGTTATATGTTTATCGGTTTTAAGATGATGATACTTGACAGCTGATTTATGGTCAGAAATTTTTGGATTTCGTTCTGATGTATGATTCTCTGATGATATTTTGCTAAATGAGACAAAAGCTGTAGCGCCATTGGAGTTCTAAAGCGTATCAACAAAATTGCATCTACATACATGTGATGGTTATCTTTATTCAAGTCATTACATACATGTGTTCATTGATTTTTCGGTGGTGTTACATCCATCGCCTCCATAGAAAAAATCATTCCATATTATTTGTGATGTAATTGAATAACCATAAAATTGCAGCGAGTAGATATACAATACGGTCAAGATCTTATTCATACACAAACATACTTGTTGCTAGGAAATTCATACAATAATTATACACACGTACGATTACAGCAAGTATATAGGATTTTGGGTAGCGGTGAAAAAAGAAGTAATGATAATAAAATAATGGACAAATTTATCTGATGTTATGTCGTAATAATATTGAACTTAGGTATTAATTTTGTGAAGCAGGCTTGACAAGGTAATTGCCAGATTTTTTCGCACCAATTCAACCTGGTAATTTATAGTATAATCATAGACATTGTTATAGTCTATGTACTATACATATATATTATACTGACCATTATGTACAACTTCTTATTTTACATGTAAGTATAATCGACAATTTTCTCCCTACACCATCGTGTAACATACAAATAGGTGTATCATTCTTAGGCAATACCAAATCGTATTTAACGAAAATACGATTCACACACAATTATGTGCATATATCTGACTTGTGAGAGTCAGTGGGACACTCAAACGCACAGTGTTCGTAGGTATATTATAATAGTAGCAAGGAAAATACATTATTTTGGTACAGGTGATGTAGAAAAGTGATAATTATGACATGTGTCATGTATCTTTCTCGGTATGTTTATACCTGCAGCAGGTCATTATGAATAGTAAATGAATCAACCATTAACCTTTGCTGTAAGAACGTAAAGTTTTTTTTTTTGTTAAAATCTGGTCCTTTTCATGGTCGAACAATTTCGTGATTCTGTTTATTCGTCAGTGTGTTGTCAGGATGCCTGTTTTGTCTTTCATGTACATCCAGCGATGAATTTGTAATTTAAAGCTCATAGAACTGGAATTAGGGCTATTCCGGTATTGACTCCGGGTTTGAGATTGAATTATTCGTTTCCGCGGAATCAATCAATTAAATCAGCTAGCTAATTTGATGCAGTGAACCCGACGATCTTTTGCCCCTTTCCTATTACTTTCTCCCGCCTAATTAATCGATCACATCGAAATCGATAGGTTCGTGCGTTGCTTATTTTAATCAGCACCATACCTATAGTGTATATTTTTAAATATACGTAGCAGTAGTTGTAGGTATACTTTCAATGTAGCCGCAGGATATTGAATGACGACGTCTACCTGCGATATTATATTCGTCCTTATGAATCCTTGAGATTTCAGCCCTCGATCTAAATACGCACAGGTACTTAGTTACGTGTAAATATTCGTGGATGTGCGTATAGTATAAAATTATATGTACTATAGCACGCATACTCCGTATCACAACGTAATTCTATCATTGACTCCATCAAGGCAGTTTTATTTTCGCTTTTCCTCTTTTACTATTTTTTTGCCCTCCTATACTTATACAGGTACAATATAAAAATCTATTGCGTCGCTCGATTAAATTCCAGCGAGAGTTAGGAGGGTGAATAAAGTCAATTACATGACGAAATTATCGAAAATCATCCGATGATGAAATCTGTAAAGATTTCGACGTTAAAAAGGTGACTGTTTTTAATGAGTTACAGTTCCGCTTACACCCTCCTATATCTTGCTTAACATAGTCTCACGCAACTCAACTACGAGGCTCGTCTGAAGCAGCACCAAGCTCTGTGAATGCTGAATCCTTCTTTGTAGCTCTTGTTAGTGGAATTTTTGAGGTTTTTCGTAAAATTATTCTTGGTCGATTGACGGGGCATCTCTTCTTGATTGCGCACCCCAACCTCGTCTCAGGTCCCCCTGTCTTCTTCGCACCGTTCTATGAGGTCGACGTCTCCCAAGTTTTCTTTACTCTTCGGACTCCCCGTTGTTCTGAGCATCTGACCCTTATTTGATGCTCGTTCTAGTTTTGGATTATCGTTGAGGCTCGACTGCAGATAATCGTTTGAACTCTGCCGGCTTGAATCTCTACCTTCCGACTGTTGGTTGATGATCTCTCGATTTTTCTCTAACGGTTTAGCCACCGTCGGATCTCTTATGGGCGATGGAAGCCCTATCAAGTCCGGATCCGTGTTGTTGTGCATCAAACTGAACGGCAGTTTCAAAGAAACTTCACCCCCCATCGCAGATACCAAAAGTTTTACCTGTAAACATCGTAACAAACTTAGGTTTCAACGACATCACATTTTTCCAAGTCGCCAGACCCCGTCATCACATTCGATTTTCCACGAAGATAAATAGAGAAACACATAGTGGCGAAATGAAGATTACAAAGAAAGTCCTTCGCCTCCAACCCGTATAGTACGTATTCGCAATCTACTAACCTTGACGTAATAAGACACGTAAATGGCGAACACGTTTCTGTCTTCCGGGCTATTTCCGGTACTCACTACCGTCGAGGCCAGCGTTGCCCCGGCTTTCGTGTAGCTGTCCTCTAAGGCGATCCAGTTTTTCGTCGAACCTTTTATCGGTCTCAACGCGTAGCTCTTCGACAAAGATCCTCCAGGACCTATAGGACATCCATCTTGGGAGGATACCAGTGCCACAACATTCTTGAATTTTCCATTACTGAACATGCACACGTCGACGTGTTGCACCACGAATACCTGCGAGAAATTAATAAGAGCAATCGGTCATTTCCAGTCATTCGCTTATTCGAATACGAATACCAAGTTTGTTCATACCGTTCGTACTAACTAGTCTACATTCTGTCTCATCAACTTTTGACTGTAGATCCCCCCCTAATGGACCCCTAATGGATTTTATGCAGATTTTAATGCTCTTTAGAATTCCGAAAAAAAATATATTGTTCCATTCAAGAAAACCAACCCAACCTTCGCGTGACCTTAGCTAATTGAAATTCAGTAAAACTGTTATCACCATCTTCTTTCCCCCTCTCAACCCTACAGCTTTTGTATGAAAAGTTTTTTTCGCATTTTCATTAGGCTTAGAGATATTAGTCTGGGCAATTAAAAAAAGCCACCCGGTATGGATGTACCTATCTACGCACATGTATACGCAACGTGCGTGAGGAATGCTCTGGAACCGAAATTGATTAAGAATAACGCACAAAAGCGAAACCGCGCGCGATCGGTGAGTATAAAAGCGAGATTGTAGAGTTTGTAGGACGTGGGATGAAAAAACGAAGCGTGGTACACAGAAAAAGACTCTGGTAAAGAACGTGGGTACGCGCCGTTATTTATCTCTGAAAAAAAAAGAACCTATCCAATTTCGCTTTCGTCATTTGCAATGGTATGGCAAAATTTGGTGTAAATTTCAGGTTGTTGTTGACGAGCGACAGTTTGTGGGTAAATTCCTCATCAAGTTTGGGTGCGATCCCATTTTCCGGGGTGATTGCCTCTTCGCAAAACCAGAAACTGGTCGTTCTCTTCCAGACATCTCGCCTCAGCTTTGCAAGTTAAAGCTGTTTCCTGACGGGTCTACGACTAATTGCACGATATACATTCAATTACTGAACGTTTCTTGGCGCAAGCCTTGATCCCAGTCGAGCCAATTTCATCTCACTCAACGAAAAGTTTCATACTCACAGCCTATTGAAATCACCCTACCACTCAAAGTTTCAAAAGAATTATACACCCACCAAAATAGATTTGAGTATTTTTTGCATTTAAACTAATTACTTTTCTCGCCTTCGTTTCTTTTTCTTTGCAGTACATTTTTCGAACACTCGAGCTATGGATGGAAGTATTTTGATCAGTCGAACGGTGTACTTTTCGTTGAAAAATGTGCGGATATTTTATTTGACATCGCAAGCTACGGGTCCACGATCAGTCAGATAAAATATGACCCAATCCAAGGGCGGGGCACCAAGTATACGTACACAGAACGTAAAAAACCACAGCCATCGAACGTCGACGGACGTATAATACGATATGTATACGATTTTACCTACTACCCAATTTCTCCGGCCAGTGTTTGCGAATCGCGACTGGTACTACTGAAAAATTGATTAAACCAATTTTTTTTTCTACACATGTAGAGGACAGTCAGAAGCCGCGCATCGTCGATCACTCGATCACATCGAATTACCAGACTGTCGAGGAAAAACTCTACTAGTGCGATGATATTATTATTGGAGCAAAAAAAGACTGCAGCATTGGTTTGTCGCAAACCAGGGACAGTGGACTCGCCGATCATTTATAATGCACGAATGCGAATACTCCACCTGCTCATATTACGTTAATGTATAATGTACTATGTACCTCTGAATATTCGCGTACGTCGTTAAATGGTCTCGTTAAAATTCTTCTCTCTACGGGGTATTAAGGGATTCCGTAAGCCGTAAAGCCAGCTAGCCTTCGCGTATTCGTATACATATGATCATGACCCGAGTCGGCTTTAAAGATTAGACCTACGCATTGCGTATTCTCGTATCAATTTTTATACTCTCTCGACAGGGAAATGTATATTACAGTCCATCCGTGTATCTGTTCGTCACACGCGCTCGTTTCTTTCGACGTACCGTCCGATGGCGTAGAGTGAAGAAATTGATTTCCACGGAAATATCTGAGCGTAATTTAAAGCTCCGCAAAGTATCGTGTAACGAACGATATTTAATTCACGGAAAGTGATTAACGAAGTCTGTTGAACTTGATAATCGGAGGAGCAATTACGGTGATCTTGATTATTCGGAAACTCTAGATGTAACTACTCTCGGTATATTATAATGACGCCGGTATACAAACTTTGGTTGTATGTTCCGAAAGCCACCGCGCCCTTATTATCACATATACCCACCCGCCAAGACCGCTAGTCTTTTTTTAATACGTACACAAATGTGCCTACCAGCCTACGGATGCATGTAATACCGTGCTATGCCATATAGTCGTGGAGAGCGAAAGTAGCGGGAGGAATGGCCTCCCTTTGACGGCACTCTAATAAAGTTTCTGCGCACCCGCAACGATCCTCATTCGCTTTATTTTGTGTACCCATACACGTACCTATACACCCGCGCGGGGTATGTGTACACGTTTTCCTCTACCTTTCCCTCAATTATTTCAAAACCCTATTTTTCGGGTCGCGCCTTCGACGCTTTTCGTTGACCCCCTGAATTAAATAAGGTTTGGTCGTTATTCTCGTCCTGCCCGTAGGGTATGGTAGTGGCTCCTGTTTTTTTCGCGTGAAAAAATTCAACTGTGTTATGGCCGAGAGAAAAGAACGACGCGTCTAGCGTGAGTTTTTGCAAAATATTTCTGACTGTAGTACACAAATTAAGCAAGTCAAAGTAGCAAGATCTCTGCTCGCGTATGAGTAAACCAACCGCTTTGCGTGATTTCATACAAAATGCGATTTATGACGACCCGCCGGTTCTCGCGAATGTCGAAATTTGGAATTCTTACGTGACCCGACGAATCGGTAATACGTATAATTGATGAGAAGTTATACCGTACTCGTAAATTTTTGAAACGATGACCCTGTATTGGTTCGCGGGGACGGAAAATCTCGGGCAAAATAGCGAGCGACAAAGGATGTTGGTGAGTCCGGTGGAATCTGCTTCGCGATGCACTCGAGGGATCCTCTGCAGACTTCTTTCCGTTCCCGCGCGTTCACGTACCCTTTTCCAGATTTGGGTTGCTCGTATATCTCGTTTAGCAACACCGTACCTCCACCGCATCCTGTGCTCCTCGCTACCGTCGAATTTCCGACTGTAGGGGGTGGCGAAACGACAAGGCGCTATAGGTAGCGGGTATCATAGTCCTTGATTTATGCTCCTTTAAAATACACCCTCGTGTCCTGCGGCTTTAGTCCCTGCGGCGTATCGGGTAACGCAAGATGATGTACGCGCACACCACCTACCCGATCTCGAGAATCTTACGAATATGGTGAATACGGTACGAACTGATATACCGAGGCCCACCTGACGCGTAACTAATTTTCACTGCACGAATGTTTGATAAACCCACTCCTCCAAAATGAATTCAAAAATTGATGTACCTTGGTAAATTTTACACAATTCGGTGGCGGCTGGTATTCCTCCATTTTGTCATTTCTGTATAGATGCTTGTACTCTACATTATTTTTTCCCCTTGATGACGCTCGTTTTTTTTTTCATGGCTTTTAACAGCGTGCCACCCCTTAAAATGCATGAGTAAATTATACTCCATCAGGCGTAAAATTTCTCGAGCAACAGGAACGAGTTCTGCACGCGGTTAGCCGCGGCAGCCACGCTTATTCGTTGAATCAGCTGCCCCTCTGGTGCTCTTTCATAATATAGGAATATTTCACATCTACATCAGCGAAATTAAATATTATTGATCATCGCCGGACCGAGCTTTATTTTATCGGAAGCTTTGTGATAGCAAAGTGATATTGAAATATCGAAAATCAACCACAATAAAAATTATGGGAAAAAACGAAGGCGATTAAATCGGGTAAGTACGACATGACCGCGGAACGTTGGTATACCGGCGTCTGCTTCGATCGGTTGAAATTTAATAAAAATCCAAAGTCTTTCGGTAGAATGTTGTGATATCAGCGGATTAATTTATTCTTTTCACGAATTTTGCGTGCAGGATATGACAAGACTTTATATTGAAAATTGCGAGATGCGAAATAAATATGTAATTAAATTCGGTTCTTTCCAAACCCGTCGTGTCGTGCTTCCCCCTTTTTATATTTTCCCCCTTTTATCGCAGTCTGTTCATTTATTCATCCATCCAACGGGGTGTCGTGCGCCTTCGTCGTCGTGACGTCATGTTTCGACATTTCAGCCCACAGCTAAGCTACGCCGGTATTCGATACTGGGTCAGCGACGACGTGTCAAGGTCGTGAGATTGTATCGTTTCACGTATACCTACATCATTTTCAGTTTACCCCGTTAGTCACGCCTTGCATCTTCGGTACACGAATTTCTCTCGGTCTAATTGTAAAATTAAGTGCAATCACGACGAAAAGTCAATGCAGCGGTTTTTTTCTCCAAACTTTTTCACAGGGGTATTCAATGGTCTCTTTCAAACCCGACCCGAGCGTCGCCGGCAACTAAAACGTTACGTTTTACATTATACATCTAATTGTAAGACAGATTTGAGCGTTTTTTCCACGTATGAAATCACCATCATACCTCGAACAAGGCCAATTTATTTTTATAAGTTGACTAAGAACCCCGGCGTGGGTTTCAATTCCCGTCGCATGCTCATAATTTAAGGCACAACAAAACGCAAGGCGTAATATCGATCGCTATAGCGGTGGGTTCATGTGTCGTCTAAATACGAACATCTGACTTATAACGGATATTCTTATCATCATTATTATTCTTTTTTTGGTTCGTATTGTTTGTTTCTAAAAAAAATTTGGGGGTGAAGTAATGTCGCGGCTCCTTTCCACTGCAGCTGCGCGTGACTGTGGCCCGAAAATAAAGTTACAAAACAGTCCAAACTTATTTACAAGTTAATTAGTCACCTAATAAACTTTCGGTAAATCTCAATTTCATTCAAAGGGTTCTTTCCCTCCTGATAGCTCACCCCTTTCCTTGGAATACGCTGTGGTAACTTGTAAATATTATTACGAAACAAATGTTTGCGTATAAAATTAGCACAGCGGAGTTCTGCGAATTTTACCTTGCCCCTCCAGTGACTCGGTGTTTACCGGCAAATACATGGATGTGTATCATAACGATATCATTTGCAATAATGAATTCATTTATTCAACTTTGTGTGTTTTATTCCTCAAATTTTTTGTTTCTTAATCACACTCAAAACACGTTTGAACTCCGACCACCTGTGCTTTTTATCTATACGCTGGCAACTTGATTACTCGTGATTATTCTTGCATGGCGATATTTTACTGACTTTGCTCTCCGAAGTACAAAAATTAACTAAATCTCTCGATCAACTCGAGGTCGGCATTTTTTCGCAAAGTATAACTTGATCAACAAGGCATTCCCTGCATCGTATCGCAACTAGTGTTTTGAGTTTTTCGACGCTTAAAAATCGTCGAAGCCGGGTTTGAAAATTAATAACAACTTCACCTCTCTCAACCACCGTACAGAATTCAGTTCCTGTGAAACTCGAACAGTTTTAGGGAATAATATTACTGCTGACAAATTACATAAATTATAATTACACATATTACATGACGTCTTGGAATTATTTAAAGCTTCCCAGCTAGAAAATGTGTATCGCCAAAGCGTTTACGCAAATAAGGGCATAGCGTACCGTTTGCACATCCCCTGGCGTATCAACAGTCCTCTTTACTCACGGGTTCAGCGAGTCCGCGATCGCTGCGCACTCTGTCCATCTAACGGAATCACTAACATTAAGAGCTCAAAAACGACAAATATCATTCCGAGTATACGGACTTGCCGAATTACGCAACCGTCGTTCATTTTTGGTCATGATAAAATACACCTCAGGGCAGTGACCGTTAGAACCCTTGCTCATTATTTCTTATAGCACTTGTAACTTTGATCTTCTGGAAGAAAGAAATAGTCTAGACACTGGCTCTGTCTATGAAATGCTCAGCCGAGCGGAGCGGTCAACTTTTGCCGCCACGTGTGTCAAGGCGCAAAATAGATCGTAGCATAGGTGAGACGAGTCAAGATCCGTTCGGCGCACTGGACGTCTCTACTATGCCTTTTGAAATATTAAACTTCTACATACTTCATGGGAGATGCAAACAAAATTCTCCTATAAAGTCACAAGCATTATTCAAACTGTACGAACCATTACCTTTTTGATGGGGTCGTATATTACAAATGCAGAGAAGTTTACCTTCCGAAATCTTCGTGCGATGTTGTAAATTACGCGCGACCCTCAGGCCCTAAATAAAATGCGGATTTCCGTAAGCTATCGCAACACTCCTTAACGCGACTTCTCGTCGGAGATACGATCGCGATGTGCTGATTTGTGTCATGCCTGGCGGCTGATCTGGTGCGCAAACTTTGCCGAGATGAGATTAGCTCAGAGATCGCAAACAAGATGACATACGTGGAGACTGGTGAGGTAACCCGTATGAATTTTGTAACGAAACTATACGGAGGTCGACTCATTGTCAGCGCCGTTTTTCTCTTACCTTGATCCTCCTGACGGATTTGCTGCTGTTGTTGTTGACGTTTACGTGAACCACGACGGGGTCTCCATGGGAGTATATGGCCCGGTCTAGTCTGGCTTCTAATCCTACCCTCCCGTCGCTCAGTAAAAATGGTTTTTCCACCGCTGCGTGGGGCGGGGTCGGCTCTGGAAAAATCGTCCCTTGAAGAAAACAACCTCGAAAAACCAACACTCGGGTCGATTCTTGCCCATTTCCCCATTCGTTTCGTGGTATTTTCTACTTACCGTCGTCCTCTTGAGTGATGTCACTTGCGGATTCGTTGGTTTTCGTCCTCTGTGACTTGAGCAATGTGCTCAGATCTGGTGCAGCCGTTGTGGGAATGCTGTGCGGGGTGGTAGCAGGAAGAGGTGGAGGGCAGCTTCTTTGAACAACCCTTATGCCCATCCGAACCATCGTTCTTCGATGCAATTTTTCATCTGCCTTTTCCGCTGTGCATGGAAGAAGAATTTTGCGAAAAACATTGTATTTGGGCTTTCACAAACCCTTTGAAGAATAATTTCAGCAAAGCATGAGGCGTTGGAAAAGTCTACTCGTATAACCCCCCCCCCCCCCCCCCCCCCCCCCCCCCCCCCCCCCCCAGTCGACTTATTGTCCCGGGGATACATGCGGACGTTCGATTTCTCCGTGAAAGTGAGAATGGAATATCGACGGTCGGAAAACAGGAAAATAGGAGTTATTGAATCTTTGGAGAATCATGTGGAGTACGATATAACTTTCGCAATGAAGTGATCCGTGTATATCTCTGTATGTTGAAGCTATTACATGGTACTCTATAACTCACAGTCAGTGAGTAAAGTAGTAGAGTCATTGAACGATAATTGCATCGTTAGTGAGGTATGCAAGCAGAGTGAATCTTCACTTATCAATTGAATACACACAGAGTAGCTCTCACAAGTATAATGAGTGTGGGAAACTCTGTGTAGTCTGGAGTAGAGCTACACTTGTTTGTTTTAGTCACGGTTTCAGTGATATGAAGGCTGGAAATACGAAAGTAGAGTTCTACCTGGGCGGATGAGCGAAAAAATACCCCAAGTGCCGCAGGTTGTTTCCAAGGTCCGAAGATGGACTATTGGCTGCGTTCACAATTACGTGCGGTATCATTAAAATTTTATTTCTTTCTGAACGAGGTATAAACTGTAATTAGAAATACCGACTATGGACTCTTGGTCCAGGAATGGGGTCTATGCGAAGACCTTTTTCTATCTACGGATCTTGGTTGTTTCAGAGTTGTAATTCGATCGACGAGTTCATAATATCCAGCTCCATGAAAACTCGGGGACGTTCTAATGCTATTAACTCCATCCAGGTTTGAATGATCCTCTCGATTCGCGCAAGGTGATGTGCTTTCCGTTTCCCTCTGGACTTCTTCTCCATAAAATAATCGTTAAATGAAACTTACCGACATACGCTCTAACGTCGTAGCTCGTTCCGATCGGTGCACCGTTGTATTCCTTAGCGGGTACCAACTGCACCGAAGGTGGTGCCAGGGGTGTAACTTCCATAGTGAAGGCATGCGCATTCGCTCCTAGTCTCTTTATCAGCGTCTCCTGAAGCACAAAGTAATGCCATTGACCTTTGGGGAAACACTGAAAGTCCCGAATTTTTAACAGCCTACTTCTAACAAAAATGCACCAGAGTATCGAAGCTCTGTCGGTGCAAGACTCGTGGATGCTGCTTGAATATTTTTATTAGCTCGTACTTTGGGTACCTCGGTGAAAACGGTGGATCGCAAAAGGCGGGGTACGCTCATCAAGGTTCAAAGTTACATCCGGCTTTGTTTTCCGAGTTGCATGACTGAGAGTGATTAGGGTTTTCGGTGCTCTTCGATCAATCCCTTTTGTACCACATTAAGTAATGACTCGCGTGTCCGCTGTGATGGACGGATGTTCACATTATGCTTGCTCCTCAAAAAAGTTTACTCTGAACCAGTGGCCGTTATCATCACGGTACGAGTTGCATTTTTTGCCATATATAATTTCATTTAGCGATTATATCTCCCGATTTGTTACGATGAAACATGACACATAGGACACACTTCGACTGGAATGTAATGCCACACCGGCCATCTATTTGAGCTGTAATTTTACGAGGAATCCGGCGATCAGATTTCGGCAATCAATGAGACAAATTGACTGTAGCTCGGAAACTAAATTAGATTTTACAGTCTCTGCGTGCAATTCATCGGGCACGATTAAGAGGCTACCAGAATTAGAGCGATTAATTGTACAGGGAGACCGCTGGTGGATGGGTAATTAAAAAATTATAGTTTATCGCCAAATCTCATTTACTTGGGTGAGGATTGGTAGACTCGCGTAGCCAGCCGTGCGATCTAATGAACATGTAAATTGGACGTACTTTGCGGGGATTGTTTAACGGTGTAAATTGAACGATATTGGTATTCGAGGCTATGCTAATGACACGGCAGAGTGACATCGAAATTGGAGCGCGCTCGAGTAACTAGATTTAATCTTTGATTGTAGAAAATTTATCCTCAGAATGGACACGTGCTCCAGGTTTATTAGACATGGGAATCGTGAAATCGAACTTAACTCGACTCTTTGCCTCATCGTCATTCAAACTTCGTTCACTTCCTTTGAACACGCGTTTCAAATAATTCCGTTCATGAAGCTCGTGACCTCGAAGCTTTTTTCATGGTACCGCGAATGACGTGCACCTTATGTTGTTATAGTCTCTTTGACGAACTCTCACGCCCGGTTACGACCAGATGTTCACATCGACAAAATATGGATGTTTAGATTACGTAGGCGATGCTCACCTTCTGTGGCCGATTCATCGCATAATTTATTATTCAACGTGGAGCCGCTGCCGCTATTTCTCATAGAGTAAAAAATAGCGGGAAGATCATAACGGGGCACACATTCAACACGTTGATATAAGTTTCTCGTAGGCGGAAATCACGAGGCTAACCATGGGGTTCTAGACTGATCTTTTTGAGATTCCAACTTGTATAATATTGTTACGCTGCGTGAAAGCAACGTAAATAAAATGCAGGATCCTGATTCAAGGTTACTGAATTATACCGAAGAATAAATACTTGGAGGCAATTGAATCATTTTGCAAATGTGTTCTACTTAATGTCTTGAACTGGACTGTTTTTTTTTTTTTTTTTTTTTTTATAATTAATGATAATCATACAAGGGTTATTTCATCCCCCGTAATAATATGTTATGATTCTGGCATGATTCCAATCTTTATAATACCCTGACGTGGCCAGGAGTTTATGGAGTCCGGCACAAATAGGTAGGTATATCCTGAACGCTGCGGAGCACCGAATTCGAAAACTTTGATATTTAATATCGTCGAAGAAATTAATCATCCGAATTTCTTTAGCCTCACAAAATTTCAATGAGCATAATTTCGATTAGCTTCTTGGGCATCAAAACATTCCCGATCATTATACGCGTCTATACTATCTGCGTTCGCGGAACACACGGAGTGCGGAAAGCGCTCAACCGCAACGTCGACAACCAGAAGTTCCTTTCATCGGCGTGAACGCCGACAAGACCGATGAAAGGTCGAGAAAAATATTGACAACCGGAAATTTTGGAAACGTTGAATATACGGTATTATGTTTGGATAGCGATGTTTCTAAATTGCGATCAATATCCAGGTCAAAGTATACCGAAGCAAAAACGAAAGTGAAAGTCAATTTGACAGGGCAATTCTTCCCCACAAAAAACCAACCGATACGGCAAAGTTCACGGTAGTGAAAGGGAGACAGTTTTTCTTCAATGCTTTTCCTGATTATATGACGCAATCAAGCTGAATACGTACTTCTCCATTTCTCTCTCTACCTCTTTCTCTTTTCAATCAAGAATCATAACACATATCCTACGACGATTTGTTAGCAGTATTTTCTGTCGGGTTACGAAAAGTTTATAACCCAACAGGTTTGCGGATCTGGATGAAAATGTCTCATACAATGGTCTTGCGGTTTACCGTAAAGTGATTTGAAATTTAAACGGAAGTTACGCTGCAGTCGACAGCCCGTCATACCTAGCTGGAAAGTTGAGGAAATCCGGTTCGTCGACTATATTTTGACGTTGAACAAATTAACAAGCTTTCATCGGGGACGTCCAGGGCTTGCTGGAATACTCGGGCGTACGCAGTTAAGAGGTTACATAAGGTGTGTTCCAAGCCCAAGAGCGTCGTGAATTTGTCAAGTGCAGGACTCCGAAATATCCTTAATTACCTACAGCGATCTTAATTGTCCGTACAAACTGTGTCGTTAGACTCTCGTCTTGAATAACTCCGAGGGAAGTGCTGCGATAAATTTCAAAATTCATCCCGGTATCACTGTGACTTGAACTAGAATTCTGTTTCACAATTCTGTCCGAATATAAAGGAAGAAAAATGGCTTCTCACGATAATTACGCCAGGCATTTTTCTGTCTCTCGAATTTCGCCGTTCAAACTTATTTGCGTCTTGGTTTTTGAACTGCAACTGAAAGACTGGATATTCGATTGAAAAAAAATCCTCGTGTAGAGATACACTTATATATCAGAGAGACATACGCGAACAAAACATGGCTGTCGCCTCCTTCGTTTCAACGTGTTGCAACCTACAGGGTCTGAGACTCCATCGAGTCTCTTGACGTCGTCGTCTGAGCTACCGAGCTTTGTGGAATTGCCGCGTTTTTCACATACGACCAGGCATATAAATACATAGATTTCTACCCCGAGTTTGTTGGAAGATGAAGTACAATTCACCCCGCAAAATGACGCGGCTGAGTTAACCGAAAGCTTTGTTGTTTCCACGGAGGGTTTTGATACGCGTTCAGTCGCACCTACAAAAGAGAGATCTTTTGTCTCTGTTCATTCATTCGCTGACGCACCCCTCATTGTCCATCAGACGACGACCACTAAATGTGTTGCACACGCGTGCCTTGACAGTCCGGTCAAATTAGGGTATTTGTACGGAAAAATCCAAAGTGAGTGAAATTTTTGTGTACACCTTTGTATTTATAAAAATATTTGCTTCAGACGTACCGAACAAAGCTGTGCACAAAAATTCAGCCCATGTTGAGCTTTTCCGAAGTTGCGTAGGATTCCGGCCTGATCTGACTGAACTATGATTCAACAGTGAAAATATGCTAATTCGGCAAGCAATGTTCAAAGTTTCGCAGCGAAACCACTCTAAATATTCATGTCATATGAACGTTGACAGAAACGGCACGAACAGTGCAGACCGTCAACAGTTTCCTTGAATCTCAAGGCTGTTCACTATTCTTCAACTCTTTAATAACAGCTGTTGATATCCCAACTATATTTTTGACCATCTCCCCGTATGAAGAGAGGCGCTGACACGGAACAGACATGGAACGGATGAGTGAGCTCGCCGCTTCGAATACTGGCTAATAATATTCAACCCATTAGCTATGTTTTAGCGGGTGTTGCGAGGTGAAAGCAGCCGAGATGGACCACGCATCGCGACCGTCTGGGCTCTGGATCAATAGAAAACTTTTCTATAGTAGTGTACAAATGTGGGTTAGGTCCTGCCTCCTGCGGGTGAAGGACATTCCGCAGCTGGTAGAAATGCAACCTCGACCTTGTTCCACTTCTCGGTCACAGATCGGACGCTCTCCCTTTTCTCGAACACTGTTTTTTCTTCTCGTTTTTTTTGTTAATCGACTTTCATCTCGAAAAAATTCACACGATTAGTACCTTTGCCTTCGCTCGTACGAATTTCGAACGACTACTAGCTGACGAATTTGCATCCAATAACGAACGGTGTATCGTCGTCGCTTCGGCGAATGGTAATTCCAACCCCCAACCGATTCCGCCGAGTCCAAAGACTCGAAACTCCGACGTTTTTGAACAGAGGCGTCAGCAATCGATTTATAAACAACCGTAATAACGTAAAGCGTAGCGTGTTATGTGGCGTCAAAGTAGACGGGGTGTATCTGATCATCTCTTTTGTATTAGCATTCATGAATTGCAGATCGCGCCTCTGGGAAAGACGGAGTGCCGGTACAAAGCAACGTTGGCACCCCTTCAAATTTGTACCTCATGCCAACGCGTCGAGTTGGAGTTCCAACTTTGGATCGTTGTATATATCTTTGATCGAAGTCGATCATAAGTCTCTATAAAAACCTTGACTGTAGTAAATTATCATTACCGCTGATTTATATCTTTCCCCGTGACCATCCGTCAGATCGAAGAGGGATAGGGTGACAAGTAAAAGTGGCTCGACGGCTCCGTTTGAAAGTTATCGGCTGCTTCCGATTACACGACTACACCGAGCGACGCGGAGGAAACCGGCAGGAAATTGATTTCGGGCGGTAAAAAAAAGAAAAGAAAAAAAAGTCATCACGCTCTCATTTCGGGACATGATATTTTCGTCGATAATTTTCAGAGCCCAACTCGCCTGTTATATTTTTTTCTTTCAACATGAAATTTGTTGCGACGTCGGGTAATCGAGAGAGGAGGTACGGCGAATTTCAAATTGAAGTCAATTTAAAAAAAATACTGAAAACGTCTGATTATAATCATCCGCTTCAGCTACATTCGTCCTTTTTTTTTATACGACCTTTAACTTTGTGAATCATAATCTCGTTGGAGTTGGCGTCACGTGACAGCTGTCATTCTATAATCCCATTTGTAAGTTTGATCACACGTTATTCCTGCACGGCGTGGATGATTCCGGAAATTTTCAAAACGTACCTACAGATACGCGAGTTTTGTGGTACGGAGAACACGAGATACGAGGAATCGACACGATCAAATAGGGCGAATAATCGATCGGCTATCGATCGGGTGAGAGCTAGTGGTCTGAATTCACTTTGGCGAAATTATTGGACAAAGATATTATCAAAGGCAGGCGGCGATATGGTAAGCGCGGTGCATAGGTACATCCTCATTCTCATTGTCGGTGGAAGACGGGCGATCATCAAAGCCAGCCTCTGAAGAGGGACATAATTCGAGAGTCTTGATGCTCCGGCGCATGTAGATAGATAATAGATAGAAGTGGAGATAGCAGACAGATATGCGAGGTAAGTCGAGGACGGGCAGGACCAGGGCGCGAGTTCAAGGATATTCAAACGCAGAGCTGAAACTACCTGCAGCTGGGGCTCGATGAGTCTGCCCGGCGTATAAACGGGGTGTGCGAGTCGACGCGACGAGAGGCCAGGGTCAAACCCTGGTGGAGAACGAGGCTGACGTCACGACACGCAAATCTACGATGCCATGCGCAAAATCAGCTCATTCCACGTACGTATTGTACACCTGCGTGGTTGTAGCTAATACGAATTAGATACATAGACTGCAGAAAAAAACGAAAGGAACACAAAAAACAAATTCCGTTCTCCGTGCAGGAAAAATTAATAATGAAATTTTACTGCGCGGAAGTATATCATGGCTGTAATCTGAGCCCCCTGACGTTTTCTCATTAATCGAATTATAATACGGTTGTAATCGCGCTCGCTAAATTAGCTGCAATAATTCCATCGTTATGACTCAGCTGGCATCCGGCTGCGAGCTTTTTCATAATCGGAACAAAAATCAAACTACTGTGCGATGAAATTAAAGTTCTTGCAAATATTTACGTATTTTATGCGACACGAGGGATTTCGCCTGAACAGACCGTCGATGCTGAAGAGTGAAAAGCATAAAACCACAAACACGGACGGTGGGAAAATTCCGTAAAAGCTTCACGGTTGAAACATCGCCTCATCGCATGATAGACTTACGGCTACTATTTACCACGATCGGATTTACATCAATGAAATAACAAATATTACGCCTCATTTCTGATCCTTTGATGCTGCAGGCGTACTATATTTTTTTTGCTCATCAAGCGTTGGATCGATACCAAGACTACACATTTGGCTGATTCGATTGATCCATCCAAGGCAGTTTGGATATTTGGCGACTCGACCTAATTAGACATCTCAATTCGCTTGGGTATACTCCAGATTGCTCATATCACGCGTCGTATTCGCTTTCTAACTTTGATAAACCTTACACGAGGAGTATCCTGCTACTGTTCTTTGTTTTTTTTCCGCTCCTCCTAAAACTTTTGTTTGGCTATTTAATTAAAAGTCGGTAATTATATAAGGCTGTAAATTATATTCAGTCTGTTAAAACTTGAGCAAGTTCGTTCCACCTTCTGTCACACCGGTTCGCTTCCGCCGGTGCAGCAGCAGCGGCAGCAACACTCTGAACAGTTGCTTTTAGCGTGCGGAGCGGAATCAGGAAACAAAAGAAACTATTCTCCTCATCAACAGCAGCAGTAGGAGCACCCTGCAGAGAGCATAAATTTATGCATCTCTTGAAAGCGCCGTCGGAGTGCATATAAATTCAGGAGTAGAAATGACAGTTGACAAAGAGAGAGAGAGCGGAAAGGCGAAATGTATGCGTAACGCAAACTCGTATAAACACCACACCATGAAGTTAACTATTTAGGAACGTGTGCCTCCTTTATGGTATCTGTTTAACTTTTATTTCTGACTCGATGAATCGGTAGTTCACAACCAGGCGATTGAAACGATTGAAAAAGGCTTTGGCGAAAAATTTTTAAAATAAAAATTCACCATCGGTCGACGAGCTTCCGCAGGTAATGAGGTGGCAGGTATAACACGGAGTTTGAAATTGGGCGTTCGGTTCTCGGCAGCGGCAAGTTAAATTTCAAATTATCCACTCAAACTCTGATTGTAATTTACGCGGCATGATGATAGTGTTGTAGGAGGGTGCCATGCCAGAATTACACTCTCAAATAACACTGAATTTATCTGCTGAATTGCCCACGTAGTATGATTCGATCGATCGATTGCAAGCCCCCTCCCCGCGTCCGCGAAAATTGCCTCACGGTGACTTTACTCTTGCTAAATTCAATTTCATCGGAAATTTTGCTCCGTTAAATATCGATTCGGAAATACAAACGCCTGTGAAGACTGCAGGCAGGCTTCAAGTCGGAGAATAATAAAATATTCAGGTGAAACTCATGTTTCAAAGGCACATAATAGGAAGTGTTCGTTGATATATAATTTTGTTAAATAGTATGTATTGACTGGACTATAATGCATCGAGTTACCTGAAGTGGCGTGTTGGGCTCCTGATGTTCGGCACCTGGGTACGGAGGGTAGAGTTGGGCCAGACACATTACGGCTTCGTTGCAAAATTTCAGGCCCATAACCTCCTCGTCTTCTCTGCCGTATCGAAAAGTCAGGGTGACCTGGCCATAAATCTATGGGAAAATAATTCCAGAAGGATTATCATCGCAATTCTCAACTTGAGGAAAAGAAACGTTTTTCTAGATTTTCCCTTTCATCAAAGCTCGACTTTTTCACGGATAGCGAAAGTTTCTCAGTCAATTTTTTACGCGGTCATTTGTTCTCTCCGGATGTTGAGCTTTGAATGTTCCACGCAGTGGCCGAAGCTGATTTTTATAATCATTTGCAAATATGGGGTATACCATGCGGTGTTGTAACTAGCTGCGAAAAACGGTTATTCGTCAGTTTTCTCTTTTTTTTTTTTGTTTGCCAACGGATATACAGTGTGGGGTAAGCTGGAATAAATTCAGAATTTTCCGACTCGATTCGTGTGAACAACGAGATTAATCTTAGTTTATGACTCCGAAGGCGGCGCCCGTCAACACCGCGTTAGGTACGTCGTTATTACAAATGTTGACGATCGCGCAAATTGCTGCAGCACCGGAGCATTTTAAGGGATGAAGCGGAGGAGTGTTTTTTTTTGTTTTTTTTTCCCCCCTTTCTTTTTGTTATCGCCGGCACCGGATGAAAGAATAAACCATTTGATCTTCGTTTACATTTACCCTCTTTTTCACACGGAATCTCAAAGGTGTTGTTCTTTGTGTCGGGCGTCGAAATAAAAGTTATGTTCGATGATCTCTCGCTGAGAAACTAATTTTATAAAAAAGCTTGGCACGCTAAACATCATCTACTTTAACTGCCACGGCCACGACGATAGAGAGAGAGGAGGGAGGGGAGGGCGAATTGTGATTCTACGTAATAGGGTGCTACATTATATCGTCTGATAGCTATTTCGTCCATCGTGTCCCAGGCGTGGCGTTTGTTCATTGTTAATACGCCAGATTAATTATTCACATAGACATACACGCCATCACGGTACGTATCTTCTGCCTACTGGGACACTTTTTTTTAAATTTACACAAAACATTTGAGAGTCGGAATAATCGATGAGATGACTGAGACGGACATGGGAATAAACCCGCAGTTACTGTTTTCCCTTATCAAATGAATATACGCTTTTTTCTCCTTCTTTGCATCTATTCAATCGGCCTCTCGGGTGTTATTGTATCCAGCGCGGTGTATAAAACCGTAAACTTTTATTTCTTCGTTCCTTTTCCCTTATGAACTCCCCAAGTTTCGATAACACGTGATGTTATAGTTATACGATCCGCGAAAAATCTAGCAAAAAGAATTCGTCCTCTGAAAAAAGTCGACGACAAAGATATTCTGTAGAAATGAATTGAAATTATTTATACAACGTGCCGAGCACTATAGGGTGTGCAAAAATGATGTGTAACTAATCGCTTCGCCAGATCGAGGTGATGAAGATTCACGACAAACTTGTAGTCGCGAAATTGATTTGATACGTCATTTCTATCGACGAGTCGAGTTTTCCCAGCTAGAAACTTTCAAGAATTCGACTATTTCACAATCGTTGAACCTGTAACAACACCATCTTCATAGGTGTATAAAGACGTAACCTTCTGTCTCTTGAAGATATACCTCCATTCATTTCGGCCGAGTTTCTAAATTACCCCCGAATCGACAAACTCGCTTATCCCGAGGCGCACCTTTGGGGTTCGGATGGTGGTTCGCGGCCTTGTTTACAGCCATACGAATCTATAGCTCTTCGCTACATCTTTACATCTATACCTATATAGGTACCTTCTAGTTCGCATCCTCCACTTCTGTTACCCCCACGTGCCTCTCCTATCTTTTTCTTTTCCTTACTTTTTTATTTCACCTTAATTTTCATTCCCTTTTGTGTACCCAATTCTGTACATACCTGTATATACAAGATCTTTGGCAAACCATTCCGGCATCCATTTTTACGGTGATGCATTACGGGGATGTGCGTTAGGTGGCGGTTGAAAGTGTAGGTGTAAAATACATTTTTTTAGCGGTCTTTCACTTTTTTCTTCCTCTTATTGTGCCGAGGGGCAAACTGTGCCCAAAATAATACCCTGCAGAGCTGGTGGAAGGCATAATCTGCTTATCGTCATAAAAGGTCGGGAATATAAAAAGAGAAGACCATGAAGGAAGAGATCAGAAGGAAGGGGCACAGGTATTTTGCTGGCTTTGGGAAGTTCAACAATTCTCACTCTCAAGAAATATGACTTTCCACGATTCCTTTATTCAAAGATCAAAGAATATACTCATTTTTATGCGTGCAGCCGAAGATAGGAATTAAAAAAACACATCCGCCCTTGGAAATTTAATGCGGATTCGCGGATAAGAGCGACAAAAATAAATATCCGTTCGGCGAAAGTTTTACCGTGTCAAACGTTCGAATACGTCCAGAATGCGAATCGATCTCGAGAATTTAATTTTAAACTACTTTCCCCAAACTGAATTGAATTATCTCACCCCGACTTAAAGTTGAAGTATCGATTGCCCCCTGGGGCGATTAGTCCTTCTTCAAGCGGAGGTTCGAATTGATCCGGATTTTAACACTAGTATATAATCAGCACGAATTATGCAAAACAATTTTCTTTTCGTCGTACCTTTTTGTCCTGCAAATAGTCCGGGTCGACCAGCAGCACGCCTTGAAGACGATCGATCTTACCAGCACTGACTACGAGGTCTCTGCTCGCCAGGTACAGAGTCAGTTTGTTATTAGACGACGACTTTTTGAACACTCTGGAACAAAGGAGTACTCTGGTCGGTCTTGCATTTATCAAAGTTCAACTAATGCGCTTTAAAACAGGGAGAAACAAAAAAGTAAATAAATATCGGTTGTATCATTAACTCGGATGACGTATGCAGTTTAATAATATCACGGGATTTCGCAGGGGCTGCTAAACCCCCGTGCGATCCAGGCCATCAGACCTCCATTGTAAGCTCACATTCTCCTCGAAGGCAGCCTCCCAGTTTACGCGCAATATTTGCGGGTAGAGGAGGTCGCCGTTGGTAGAGCACAATGAGAGCTGAGCGTCCGCCATTGTGTGGCACGTGGCAAATGATTATTTAATGTCTGCTTGTAAATGTAGGCGACAGTAGTCGCAGGATGACGGGGGTTTCGAGGTCTGTTTCGATTATACGCCTCGGTACATGAAATACTGCGCATTCGATATGACGTGATCGAATATTGTCAAACGGAAGATAACGCTTCGAATTTCCTTTACCTTTCAACGATAAACAACAAACGTTGGGCAACTTCAATTTTTTCAGTTTCAAACGTTCGCGGTTCGCGGTGTAGGTCGCGGACAAAATTCTACGAAAAATTATCCGCGGATGGGCTCTAAAAACATTTTCGAAGATCGAGGAGATTAAATCAAGTTACAATTTCACCGATCTTGACTATAATATGTTTGTGATCTGGTTCGGAATGCTAGACAACTGTTCGAATGACGAGTCGATTTCTCCGTAGCTTCGCCCGATTGTGAGTATTAGGTTTTCATTTTTCTTTGAATTTTCTATCAAATGTCACAACTTTTCTTCAAAAAAGGTGATCGAAGGTATTTTAGGTACGCCATTCCTATTCGAGGATCTGCTATAAACCGATTGTAAAATCGACGTAAATAAAGTTTGACTTGTCGTTAAAACGTGCACGTGCTTTAATTAATTTCAAATTATACTCTCCTAAATTTATACCTTGCAGCACCTCGAACCCTGATCGGGAGATTTTTCTCGCTCACAACTATAGTTCTCTCGTCTCTGCAGCGCCAAACGTTGTGTCTTTTTCAAACGGCTCAAATTTGATTCTGCGTATTCCAACTTCGAGGTGATCAAATATATCGTAATAAATCGTTGATCGTTGTTGGAAGACATGTACGAAACAAAAACGTTAAGATAACCTTGTATCTGTACGTCGTTGCGATTTGTCAGTCAGTCTTGATTAAACGATTGTCATTTACTCGTATAAATCTGCGGCAGTAAGGCCTGAAATATCACCCCGCTCATAGACGGCGAGTATTATAATGGGACGATTATATCTCAAAGAAATGAAGACCGGGTTGATTGAAGAGGTTATTCGTTAACGCGCGACGTGCCTCGATCGATAATCGAATCTCCGCGAGCCATTGTAGACTGCGATGCAGGGTTTATTGTGTCGAACAAATTGAAAATTTGCATCGTCCATCACGGAGTTTATTCAATTCAATAACCGTACCGAGTTATACGAACCCATCCCGCTTTCACGTTGAATAAGGTGCGTCAGACGTATGATTTACCTTTGACTGTTGAAAGATGCATCGGAAAGTATCCCAGGGTTGGATTCAGTTTTGCTGAAACATAAAGCGGAAAGATTTGTTAAAACGAGAATCGTCTTCGCCGTATAGCTTTGAAGGGTAAAAAGTTCATGGAAAGTATCGGTGTATACCTAAGCCGGTATTTAATTAATTTTATCGAACACGTCGGCGCCGCTAATCCCTGCTATCGTTGTTGGCTCGAATGCATAATCTGAAAACTTTCAAATCGCGTTCAGGTACCGTAGATTAATCAAAAATCTATAACCTAGTCTAGTTCAATAACAAAGCGTGGTCGGTGGTACGTTAAGGTACGCATTTACCCAATCGATTTACGAGGCGATGACGTCGTCGAGTCTGATTGTGAGCGTCTGGCTCTGGGCACACGGCGTCGTTTCACTCCGCGCAACAATAGTCATACTTATAGGTATACGACGACCATCGGCTGCAGCGGCCACGGGGTCGTGGTTAGCAATCTAAGTGAGGCTTTTTCGTTATCGCCGACAAGATTGAAGAAAATCGGAAGAAAACGGGTTCGACGACTTCAAGGTCGCTGCGGGGATACGCGACGGAAGAGCATCTGGTATACTTTTCTTGATTGAGTTTCGACTGGTCAGGCACTGCCCATTATCTTCGCAGCGGCTATCCTTCGATTTATCACGTAACGGACTATATATATTTGGTTTGCTTGACTCCGGACCCTGTGATGCAAAAATTAAATTCTCTATTTGGAGGGCAATTTATTCTTCGACTGAAGTTCCTCGCGAAATATTTGCCGATGTCTCCGCGGCTATATTACCGCGTGGAATGCTGCGCGTCAGGTATGTACTTACGTGTACAAAATAAATATATTGAGAAAAGGGACGACATAGTTTGGGCGGAGGGTTAAAAAGAAATCAGGGAAGATCAGAGATAAGAAGTAAACAGAATCTCAACGATGTCTCTGCAGCAACTTGAAGCGGAAATTAAATCACAAACTCCCGGCCCCGGTTCTTGGATCTCGGGAAATCGTCTAGGCGCCTCTCACTTTGCACAGCGACTCCCAAAGCTCGTCGATCAAAAGGGCAAGCGAAGTTTTCTTTTACATACTCTTCTCTGCCCGATTCTCTCTTACACAGCTTCGTGTCGTTTTCTTTATTTTTTTTCTCATTGCTGTGATTTTTTACATGGGTTACTGTATCCATATAGTGACGGTAAAAGAAAAAAAAAAGACTCGTAAGTATTTTATCGAAATCCTCATATAATTTTATTAACAATTAATGTAACGATTCCAACGATTGAAGAATCGATGACGCAGGGCTTCTGTGCGCTGACCTTCACAGGCGGCGCTACCCACCTACTCTTCTAATCCGGATATTCCCCATTTCTTTTAAGACGCAAAATAACACACCAGATGGGTAAAAAATTATGCATCTCTGACGCACGACCGGGCGATCGATAAATATTATTTATTTTTTGATTGTTCGGAACATCGCTGACGGAGCGACGACGAGCGCATGGGTGGAAACATACGATGATGATCCGAGAGAATTTGATTATATTCAATTCGAAATTAGAAAGAGAATCTCTCAAGGGAAATTCATCGCGACCTTCGAGCTTCACGATTCTCGCCGCTCGCGAAGATACACATAATACAGAAGAGAATTTTCCGCCCTCATATCCGCCGCCGCCCTTTCTAATACCCGTAAATCAATTCGTTCGCGAGGGACCCGATACTATGCCTGCACTATTTCTTTAGGCTGTTCACCCGGCGCCCCGAAACACGCCAAAGCCAAATGTGAGTTTTCTTTGCCGCATTCTTGAGATTCCTTCTTTTTAAAACCCTCTGCAAAGTACATGCCATTGAGGGTTCTGCTTTTATTCGGAATTCGGGGAGTCTCTTGTATCTGTTTTGGGGGTAGATTTCCCAAATAACGAAGCAATCTTCGATCGAAACTAAACAGACACAGAGCGGTATAAGGGGCCTTATTCTGGCAAATGCTGGGAAAATTGGTAGGTGGTAATGATTGTATTCGAGTCACGTCGAAACATGGCATAAGAATTGATCGAGACATCCGCAAGTTACGTCACATCGAATTACGTAGCTTAAAACGTTTCGTTTTTATTCGTAGAGTTTGTGATATATTTTTAAGGCTGCCAGGGTCAATTTCTTCGTTGTCCTTGAGCTTAAATTGAATGATGCAGTTAATTCGCCTCAAGTGACCCACTGTACGCCACTAAAAGCTCTGATTTGTCAACTGGATTCACTGACTTATTGTTAGAATTAGTCTCAACACTAGAAGCGACGGTGTGGCGGGTGATAGCTTGTTCTGAACTTTCAGTTACTTTAACATCGCCTGAATATATTGTCAGTATTACAGAATTTACGTAATTATCACTTTCCGAAAGTCCGTTGGCGTCCTTTTGATCCTCTCTTGTACGAATTTTCTTCGTAAAAGGACAGGGTTGACAAAATGAATTCATTTAATAATTTCCTCCACGGTTACGCTTAAGTTTCGAGCACTTTGTTGCGTCGTCCCCCGTATATACCATTATTGTTGGAAATGATCATCCGCAGCGGGGTGAAGAATTGGAGAATGAAATTAGAGGAGGAACGCGGAAGTGGGAAATGTATGTGTGCAAACGTGGGAGAGTCCCTCGTTTCAAATGTTGAATTTAAAATAGGCTCCCTTGATTTTTCCCCCGCAAAGGGGCGTGCAAAGAGATCCTAGAATTCGACGTAATTATTTTTTTTAATTAAAGGGTTCAGATCCTTGTTCTGCAGAAAAAATTTGACGGTGGAATAAAAACGACGAGTGTAATCATACTAATCTCCGTATTCAGTTCAGCTGAAAAACTCATTAGAAATCGCTTTCATCTCGCTGTCACTACTCAATCGATTATATTCCCAGGGAAAAAATTATGCTCGCAGTTTCGTTGCGACGAGGGTTAATTATTCGTTCATCACGGCAGCCGTTCTCTCCGGAATCGGTTGATTTTTTTACTTTTTTTTTTCTCACGTCGCAATTGATACAAAATTTTCTCATCGTTCAGCCTCCGTAATTCGACTGTTGTACGACTTTTTTTTTTTTTTTTTCACATGTTATTCCAAACAGATTGGGTTTACTTCGGAACTTTCAACTTGTCCGCGGGCTGTTGTGGACTGTTATCGAAGTATGATCGTGTCGTTGTTACCCCAGGGGCGGCAGGCAGCGTTTTGTAAATTGCTTTCGGTGAAAGAAAAAACAAAAAATAAATGAACGAACATTATGGTCGGGAAAAAAGTTAATTCGTTTGAAAAATTATGCATCGATGCCCGTTATGATCGTCACCGAGCGATCGAAGAAGAACGTCGAAGTAAGAAGTACCAACAGCAAAATTTTCAGCGCTATCCTCTATATCCGCTTCGTGTAGTTCTCGCGAAGGGATCCGCCCGAGGTTCATAGAACTCCGAGATAATCTTCTTCGCAAGGATGAATTATTGTTTCGAGTTTTGAGTAACGTCCGCGGGGTAATGCTCGCTGCACAAATGCAGGTGAAATGTAGCGTAGCGGAGCTATTTTTAAGAGGGTTCGTCCAACCCCGAGCTCCGTAAATCAACTCATATTAAAAATATGATTACGTAGCCTGGATGCTCGTGCTGAGAAGATAAACGCTCGGTTTCTCACCTGTGGCGCTACCATCGGTCAGGGATGCACAAGCAACCGTAATTTTCGACGTACACCTACTGCGCTGAAATATTCGCTTTAATATCTGGTACCGCGCTACAAAGCGTCTTCTGGCCTGAATTTCAACAATTTTCTAGCTGGTTCAATTCACCGGTTTCAATCAGGGTTCGAAAGAAGAAAATCTCTTACGTTGATCTTGTGGCTCTGTACTTCTGACGTCTACTCTTGCCTCGACGAATAATTTCTCGGATTTACCATGGAAGAGGATGTAATAATCTGTTATAGGGAGATCCCGAAGGGACTCCCCTCCTTGGGAGGTCCCCGGGGGTCTGGTAAGGGATTTTATCAGTTTGACTCGGATGCAAACATCGTATCGCATATGTGGTTTATTATTTGCGTGTAAAAAATACGATGGAATACGTGACTCGAATGATCGTTCGATAAAGCGTACATGGGTATGATCGCGGTGGTGGTATCATAAGTGCTGGCAACCGATATAAGCGTGTGCTGGGGGCGCGTTTTGCCCCCCCCCCTCCCCTCCCCCCTATGCCTACTCTCTTTCCCCCATATACGCGAAAATAAGCTTTCAATAAAAATTCTCCATCGCATAAATCTTCATGCTTCGCGGAAGGTAGAAGTATATATACAGATACCGGAGTATCTGAGTAGGAAGAAACAAAATAAAAGAAAAAAAAAAAAAAACATAAATGTGAAAAAATAAATACGAACGCAGAAAAAAAAATACTGTATTCCGGGGAATAATAAGATGATACGATTGTTATGGGCTTGTGCAGGTTTTTCCCGCGCGTTTTTGACACATGTGTAGTCGAAGAGCTTGAGGACTCGCAATAGGACCGATGTCTTTTGGGGGTGAGCGATAGCCGCAAATATATTTTCGAGATGAGGATTGTTCCCGTTACGACCCACGTAATCGCCTTAATCTGAAGCCAACAAAGGCACTCCAAATACCGGAGTCGTCCTTTATCAACGAAATCAATTTCTTATTCCGTCTACCCAAGCTGCAGATCCCCCTTTCCTGGCGATTTCTGCCACTTATACTTCGGACCAGTTGCGAGACGGTCGTGAAACATCCCAGGGTCGTAAAATTCTCATTAGATTATTCGGTGTAATTGAATCGGACGATAGCACGTGGTACCTCGTTGCAGTATCATTCGGTGATGTAATGTTTATCACGCCTCCTCATATCATCCGGTCCGACGAATCTACTATTTAGACAATTCCTACGAAGAATAAGGCTCGGATTTCTAGCAGCAAGGATTTTCATTCAATCGCGTAGCTTCTGGCCCAGCTGCGCAGCATCCGCGAGATTTCAATCATCCATAATTGCAATGATGTCTGCTCCGTCAAACAGCCCGACGCCACGATGCGCGGGATGGGCAAGGGCTGACCAACGCACCGTTTCACCTTCGCTGATGGATGAAAATTAGTTGACGTTTCAATTTCCGCGCTACATGGTTGATTCCGCCAAGTCGGAACGGGAACTGTTAGCATTTCGCTGTATTTTAATTAATTAAAGGAGTTAATTAACTATTCATAACTCACGACCGCCGCCCCCACAGATTTGATTCAAAGTACAATATTCACCGTGTCAGTTACTTTGCTTCCACTGATATAATACGCGTAGGTGGAGCGATGAACCTTCGACTCGCCGTGAGCCGATTCCGTGCAACGTAGAGTTTCACCGATTCTAAATGTACCTCGTTATCGTAGGGTTGAAAGTTTTTTCGCGCTCGATTTTTTGCGCATCGGAGAGGAGCCATTATGCAGCAGCGGGTTATTATTCCGTTGAAATTTCTGAAATTTCCACCTGTCCGTATAATAACGAATATGTACAGCAGCGATATATCATGTTATGTACGCTTGTCAGTTGTGCGTTGAGATCGATACACCCGGTCTCATAAATACTGCAAACTATCCGCCTGTACGTCGATCTGCATGTAAGCAAGGGAGGAAAAAACGACTGTCAGAAAAACCCTTCCAACCTTTGCAACGAATCCCTGCCAACAAATCAACCGGGCGTAAAAGAAAGGCGAAGTGAAATAAGAACAAATTACATTACACTTTCTGATTGCAGCGATATTATAAAATGATAAGATTCGAGCTCGGAACAAACTCCCGCCATTTGAACTTGGCTCCTGAGCGACGGTCTAGCCGAGCGGGTGGAGGTCGAAATATACATATGTATAAAGACACCCTCGGAGATCCCATCCCAACGAGTAGCCTGAACTCCTACTTGCATAACGTTGCATAACCAGCCAGCCTAGGAAAGGAAGGAGAAATCGAGCCTCCGCTGGGACGCGGTGTTCTCTATGAATTTCCCCAGACGGCCGTACAGGCTCGGGTCATGGAGCGGTTAATGTTCATCGATCCTTTCTCTTACCAAAATTGTATATACCTACGTACATAGACGTCATAGTTGACGGCGTACCGCGTCTACTCCGACCGTGGAAAGAAGAAAAAAAAAAAGAAGAAGAACGTGGAACTGTAAACTATACCCGCCGCACAACTTAACTTCGCACTTACACCGCGGAGTAGGATAGATACTTTTGTAAAGATGGAGTTTCCGCGGCAAAAGCCGAAATCCCAAGGCCCGGAGCACGAAACTTTATGTTTATCTTCCGCCGATAGCCCACTTCGTGGCGCTGAATCATCCGGCAAGAGCAATCGCCCGGGGCGAGAGATACCCCGAACCGCAAAAGTGGTCAACAAATTGTACACGTAAGCCTGTGACGACCCTTCGAAGGGCTGCAGCAGATATTGCAAAAAGTGCTCGTAGAATGTTCTCGGTGGATATTAATGTGCCGGTACTCACTTGTCATGGGCGATGGGCTGCGTCTGTTGCTCCGAATTTTCGGTGAGTTCGTCGTCGACGTCCTGGTTGGCGGTTCCCTCGTCAAAATCGACATCTTCTCGCGAATGGTGCAGACGGCTAGTCTCCGTGGTCGTCTCGGCCATATTTTCCGCACCTTTACGACGCACGCGGAGACCCAACAAACAATAAAAAATCACGCACACAGTCACTCGGGGATCTTGCCACTTTGAAACATTATAACATACGATTATAATCGCGCGGAGTTCGTGTCACTCGAGAGAATTGTTACATCGATTATTTCTCACTTGTAACTTTCCGATAGATTTCACTTATCCGCGGAGATTATATCGTGCTTGTATACAATGAAGTAGCGTCTACAAATGTGCCAATTTACTGCGGTGAGTTTTGAGAAATGTATAACCATGTATACGTGTAACCGTAGCCGTTCGCGCGCTTAACTTCAGGTATGAAGCAATTTATTTCCCTGCATCGGAAACGTAGATCTGAAATAAATCTCTGTGAAAAGCAGCTAAGTGAATTCTACAGGGAAAATAAATTAGATTCAACGCCGCCGCCCGGCTGCCCGCCATCAGGTCCAACCTTCGCCTGCCTTTATTGCATTAGCGCGTTATACCAGGTGATTCGCTAGCTCCCAATGGATCATTCTCGCGGAAGAATTGTGCGAAAAGTTCCGAGGGAGAATATGGGTGTGGAAATATGCGGGCAAATAATGTACGTTATCCTCCAGATAATGCTATGACACTGCACGGGATATACGCGTCGTGCGGATTTGCGCTCCGCGATTACCTTTCGAGGATCGGCCGTTAAAACTGTAGGAAAGATAAAGACATACACGTGACATGAGCAACTGTTATACGATTCACTCGCGAAATCGAATATACCGTACGAAGTGTCCGAGGAAAGATATCTTTTTTTTATATCCCCATGGCGCGATAAATTCCATTTATCGCGAGATAATCTCGTTAGAGATTGTTCGCCACGTACATTCAAAGATCTAGCCACATCTCGTCGTCAACGCTCCGTGTAGGCAATGTGCCCACAATGATTCACGACCGCATGCGGTGGTGCCGCAAATGGACATGTCCCACCTACTCGCGGATCATTTATGACAATTTTACAACTGCTTCGGACCCACCAAATGTCCCTCCTCACCCCAAATTTAGCGGTATAGATATACCGAGGGTCGCTACCACGTGACCCTCGTTTCCCACCGATGTATGTGCCGCCATTTTTTTATTTCTTGTTTTTTCGTGACCGACGAATTCATGGGTCGCTCGCTTTTAGCATGGAAATTACTCAATTCTTATTGTTACCGTGTAGGATCGTCGGATGTGATAGTTGTATAACAAACACGTCCAGATAACACCCGACCGACTTTCTGCGCCGGGTATTTTTATCCTTTTGTGTCGTGGCAGAAATTCTGACAAACAATAAATGTATTCGGTTTTTTGTATTTCATTTTTTTTCTTTTTTGTTTTCGTTTTTTTTTTTTTATACATGCAGGTCTGTGGCAGCAGACTTTTATGCCTGATTATACCACTTGTCGAAGGTACTTATCTTGTTCCCAATGGAATCGATATTCACTAGGTATGCACATACTCTATCGGCTTTCAAGAAAACTCTTACCAAAGTGCCTCTTTCCGATATTTTAACGTCAAAGATGTAGCGTACCGAATATGGAGATTAATCTTCCGGCATACTAAACGTCCTCGTCTTTTAACCCTCGAACGTTTATTACAAAATCCGATTCTTGTGTAACGTTGTTGTTTTTTCACGGGCTTTCCAAAATCACCAAAAAATAATCGTCGAGTCAGGAGATATACGATATTCCTTGCAACTTCCAACGACAAAATTTTGAACGTCAAGCGAACCTGAGATGTGCGGATGTAGCGATTAGGTCGAAGGCTAATCAATCGAAGCTCTTACCTTACTTGTTTTATTCGATTTAGCGGACTTCTTTTTTTGAAACAAGGGAAGATAGAAACTAAGATGATTGGAACTTTTACCATGTCAAAGATCGTCGTCGATTGAGAAGAACCGGAATTGAAAAGTTCTCGCTGAAATAGCGGAGGTAAATTGGCGGAACCAACTACACAGACATGAGTTTTGATCGTAGATATTCTGCAATCGCCTTGATTTCCCTACGCCCCTAATTTTCGGAAGGGTCCGGGTGGTGCGGGTTTCCCTTATAGTGTACGAAGGGAAATTAATATCAACTTGAAATTGGCTAACGGTCTATGAATGGCAATCGATACAGAGGACCAAAAGGGCACAGCTCAGAAACTGTTTTTGATAGATATTATACAAATAATGTGAACACGTTTGGTGGACCATCAACAATTATACTACGGGGTCGCACAATGACCTTGGTTGTAGCGGGTCTTCCGAGGGTCCTGGACAATGGATGAGCAAGATCTCCATCGAATAGTATCTACTTCGAGGAGTACGATCATTGAAATATTTTCCAAACGATAATTTGGAAAAGCAAATTAGCGCCAAATATTCCGTATCGTACAGCGATATTGTTACCGAACCGCGTAGGCGTGATCAATTTCTCCAGCTTCAGTTTCAGCTCTACAGGTTCGGACAATTAGTAGGTCGAGGTATTCGGTTGAATATAAAGCCCTGAGCTCGGGATCGCCTTCCTCGATGTCGGAGTCAAGAGTCAGGACTCAGGACGCCTCGATGCGTATCGACCCAGTTGGTTTGCCTTGCTACGAAGCTCAATTTACACAAGCCAGTGATCAATCGTGGAGTCGGGTTGTTGATTTTCCCGTAATTAAACTGCAAGTAAAAAAATCACTGCTGCGTACGAGCTTGGCTCCGTTTGGAAATTTTCATGCGACATCGCAGGACGAAAACAGACGCGGTAGTCGCAGGACGATTGAACAGGAGGCGAGACTCGTCGTCACCAAGAGCAATTACAACTTTGGATAACAATGTTCGTTGCAGAATATAATCGAGCTACCGCAAGGTCGTTACAAATGAATGTCCAATTTATATGGGGATATTCAATTTTTATTTGCATGTCATACCTATGCAAGGATAATCATCGCGCCAATCTCGAGAAAACTATGATACTCCTTCTCAGTAAATTTGATAGAACTACAGCGATTCATCATGCCTGTGCAAATACGTCGAACTATTTATTTTAGAAGAAATGGATGTCTGGTTACGAAAATACACACAGCTGCAACGAAATATCTTTTTGTAAATCAATATGTACTTTGCACGACCGACGACTTCGCATCACTTGTACTTACACGCTCCTTCGCATTTTTTTTATACGTTCCTAAACGACGATGTACGAAATACGTGAGCGCTCAGTCTTCGATTCAATTAGGGTAATTCAATTCCAACTGTCAAAACGCTCACATTTGCGATTCCCATAAAGTATGCTTTCCATCCGAAAGGAATTTGAGAACAATCGTGGGAATTACGTGTTGCTTTTCGCAAAGCGACAATAGCGTGTACTCGAATAATCCAACCGCCGAAGTCGAATCGGACAAAAGATACGAAGTGATTGCTTCGTCTAGTCGTATCGAGACGGTTATCGACCTTCCTGTGGAAACCATTGACATTCATCGTTACGGTGATTTCCGATTTTTGTTGTCGGAATGTCCTGATTGCGGTTGGGTCATAAATTACGGAGGAGAGAAGAAGTTTCCAAGCGGACTCGCGTCGACTCTTCGATATCCACTCGAGGTCTCGGTTCCGTTGCTCGCATCTGTTGCGCATTTTTGAAATACCTGCCTATACAACAATTGTTTGGAAATACTATAATTAATGAACTCGGGGCTTGTTATACGATGTAGAATTTAAACCGCAAATGTACAACGAGATGACACCCGACTCGCGACGACTTGACGTACAATCAGATATACCCTAACGAAGATGAAGTGCAGCTCTTTCGAACCATTTGTAACCCGAGATATTCAGCTGATGGGTACATGCGACAGTAAATTAATTCTCCGGGGTTAGTCGAGTGATTAAAGTGTAGGTACGAAGAGTGAGTCGCGAACACATGTGCAGATGGTTTCAGTACCGCATCGAACAAACATTGCCAACTTGATCTATGAAATTTGTTTAATCCTCATCCAGGCACAAAAAGAGTGTGCTGGCTTGAAAGTGATCCGCGGTCGTCATTCTCACCACCTTGGATTTGACATTCGTTATATCCACGCGTTCAAAGATATTAGCTGCCGCAAAACCGTGTCAAAGTCACAATAGTCTGTACTTTCGCGAGATGAAATACCGAAGAGAATACAAAGAAATTGCGGGGTTGGAGTCGAAACTCGGGACTGTCTTCTTAAACGTTCCGTGCGCTGAATGAGAGAGTTACATGTTTTTTGTTCGAAGCCAAGTTTAATCTTGACTCGTCTTCACCCTAATTTCTCCTCATTTGTTACGAATTGCGGAGTAGCTCTGCGATAAAACGTATACGAACACACACATGGACACGTTACATCCTCGTTTTTTCTTTCGTTCGTAAAACTTTCAATTTCGTAGAATAAAACTTCGGCAACTTTGAATTTGGATTATTGTAGGAATAATAAAAAAAAAAAAAAAACAAACTGAAGAAAAAGAACTAAAAGAATTAAACTTCTACGGTGTATTTCGAGAGACGTTCCACCTGGTTCACCTTACGTTTTACGTTATTCTCGGTAATTACATGGGTAATGTACCGCGAAAATAAAATTTGGTAAACGGCGCGCTGCCAGAATGTTCGTGGCGTCTGCCCGCTCGCAAGGTTCGATGTCAACTGAGCGACGCCGACGCGAACCGTCGCGACGACCCTTGCCGCCCTGTAACTACACACACTAACCTCCTAACAAGCATTGCACCTTGCCTCCTCACCTCTCTCCTCTCTTTCATTCGTCCTTTCGTCTGCACCAGTATCCCGAGTACCTGCCCCGCTACTCCTCTTCAGCCTGATTACAATGATAACCATTTATCATAGTGCAAACCTGTTAATTTATCCAAGTCAACTTTATAATACTCGCCAGAATCGCGGACGGTGTCTTTTTATCGACTATTTTACCGGTGCTATCTGTTATTTGACGCTTCGACTCCATCTGTTCGCTGATAGTGAACATGAAACGTTCGCATATATCGAATCGAGGAACGCACAGACACAGGCTTCGCGTTTCCCCCTTGATCTTCCATGTTTGGAAACGAAATATGAAAATCGCTACGAACTACTTCCCAGCTAGTGTAAAACCCGTCGTCTTGGATTGTATTTTTTGGATTTTATCAGCAGACTCGAGGTCACCTGCGATTAAAAATATTATCGACGTTCGTTAACTTGGATGCTTGTGAAATGTTGGTAAGAGGTGAACCAATTGTGAAATTGTCTGAAGAAATGTTATTTGATTTCCGAACTTGTTTTTCTTTGAAATATGATACGTTTGTATTCTTGTGTACGTCAAGACTATCCCGATATCGAATGATCGCGACTAGTCGAGTAGATTTTCAAAGATTTTCAAGAAGAAAAGATGAAACCGAAGATTCTTACATTTCGCGAGACTCGCCGGGCAGACGATTATCCCTCGTTAAAAACCACTACATTTCAACCGCCGTACATCTTATGAAAACTGCAGTAACGATCTGTAAACTTCCTTCAAAGTCTTACATCTATATCAGCGGGTAACTTTTCCCTTTGATTAAATTGTCTCGGTCGAGCCGCTTCAACCACCATGATACTAGCTAAGAAGTCATCGCATTGCAACCCCGCGGGCGGGCTGTATACTGTTTCTTAATTAAGACCGCTAGCAAACCGCCTCGGGGCTAATAATATTAGATTAAAAAAGAGCTTTTCGTTGTCTGTTTTACATTTGATAGTACGGTAGAAACATCCGAAGCAGCTATACATCGACAAAAAGCGCTTCGTTTTTCTCTTGCAGAAAATGTCGAGCGCTCTGACCCTCGAGGGTGGTCGATGCGAACGCAACGAATTATCCTATACACTCTGTATTTCTTTCATGCCACGCTGACCTCCGTTGGACGCTGCGAAGGTTGTCGTCATGTTCCGACCGAAAAGATACCACAAAGGGTCTCTCCGACCCCAACAACAATTGCTTTCCGAACTCGTTCCCTCAAGTGTCGATTGGTCAGGTTTTCTTAAAGCATTTATGGCGCCCGCGCCGCATCTTTTCAATTCCAAGATTCTAGCTGCGAAAATTCCACAGAAATAATCCAGTCTGTTTTTGTCCATCCATAGCCGCATCCGATATTCATTTCCCAGAGAGGGCCGGCCCGTGCGCTAGCCGTCGTCTCCGGCATTGTCCTTTCTCTCCTTCGCTTCCCCCGAGATTGATAATCAGGACAAAATGAGTGGGGCAATCAATCAGCCCTCCTTCATCCTGCACAGTCTCCCCCGGGGTTCCGACCTCGGTACTTACGTGGGCACCTGTACAAGGTGAAGCGCAGAGTTCTTACGTAAGCATGGCATCGAAGTACAAAAATAAAACGCGGGGTAACCTATATTTTTGATAAAGTAATAAGGTGGAGTGCCGTGGCCGTTGCTATGTAACGTGTAAAGATCCTGCTGAATCGGTACGCTTATCATGGAACCGAAGAAATTCCGCACTCGGATTATCATACGGATGAAAAATCGTACCGAAGTCCCATGTAAAAGCTCACGTAGACGATGGTCGGAATAATTTTCAAATTCCAATATCGGCAATTGAAAGTGGCTGGGCTCGCATGTCACCCTCAGCTCGATTCTCTCAGCAGCTATTAGAACCTGCACTATACATGTTTCGCGAGGTAATCAGTTGTTATGTCTCGGGGCCATTCTCATTATTTTTCTCATGTTGTTCGATGTGACGTCAAAGGAAAATGAGGAACAGAGCGTGACGCTTGACAGTCAGGGTCTGGGAGGGTAATATCAATTACGCAATATCGATATTGGAACCTAATTTCATTGCCTTTGATTTCCAACAAGAATAACAAATTTTGACGTCATTCATTTTCCACCAAAAGTCTTCCCCCCGTGACTTCGTATAATGTATACGGTTCGGTTGATAAATTAATGTTGGAATACATTTTTTAATTCATATACCGTAAATTTCGTATTCGTGGGAAGAATAATAAACGATTCACCAAAATTCACCGTCTACTTATAATTCGCTGCATGGTTTCCCTATTCAATTAAAGGTGAAAAATTTGCCGACTTTCCAATGTTGGTTAATTTTTTCCCCATATAGTTTTCCCTCGGGGGTTGATTTTCTATCACGGGATCGGTACGTGTTTCGGAGTTATACTCATGTCATTTGTTCGCTCTTCGAAGCGGGATTTGAACGGCTGAGCCGAAGTTTATCTGAGGGTGGTGAACTCGAAAAATAGAAGTACGAAAGTTCGAACGCCTCTTGTTAGGAGGGGAGAAAGACCTGAGCGAAATTAAATGCGACTTGGAAGTCTTCTAACCTTTAAGTCTGGGATATCTCCACTTGGAATTTTTGTTCTTCCTTAGATTATACCCTCTCTAGTTTACTGCAACTGTTTTATCAAGAACGTGAGGCTTATTAATATACGTCCACGCGAATACCTCTATTCCCTACGCCTTATCGACCCATCTACTTGTTAATCTCGGAACGCAGGGCGCCCTAAAGTGCAGGACTTAAGACTATACCTACTTTCTCGCTGTTGGCTCGAATTATACTTTCCCTAATTGCTCGGTATTTAATGTTACCCTTGGGCTTGCAGGAGCGTGTTAATTCACCTGTAGAACTTTCGGAATATTTGTGAATTCCGCTAAGGAACTCGCGTATCTTAACATGTCCGATGCCTTACACTCCTCTGCAGCGCCGCTCAGGCTTTCGTTTTTTCTTGGAAATTCGAAGATCTGTAGAATGATTCGACCTCGAATTAGAGCCAAAATTACTTCCTTAGCAGGCCCGTTTTGAACGCTCCTCCCCTACGGAGAGCGAACACAGCCACATGCCTTCTCCACACTCCACACCGGTTCCGTCTGCAAAGTATGTGTTTCGCAGTTCGTTTGGGCAAAAGTGATATTTGCACGGAATTCGTTTCTACGGAGACTTTTTTCGTCCGGGGATCGTTTGGACTTACGAAATTTCGAGTTAGGTTCGTTTGGACAGAGACGAATACGACAGGAGAGACAGGAAATGTTACGCGAGAACGCGCATTTTTCCCCCACTGCTTTTAATCCCCTCGACGTTTGAGACGGCATTTTTATCACCATTTTTTCGGACCTCGTTCAGTTTTTGGGAAGTGAACCGGTAAAGTACACGAATTACCCGCCGTACCACCCTCTACTGATCCGATACTGATGCTTGTTACGTTTTAACGTAGGTGGATCGAAGCGTGATAAATGCAGTCACACAACCTGTAATGACGACATGATTACGACGAGATGATTACGCCTAGGGTTCATGATTTTTAAGGCCTCCGTCAAATTTCATTAACAATCAATTACCTGATTTTATCGAAGTTCCTCCCTTATATCGGACATGAATTACACGCCTCCCGGACCTTCGCTTCCAAGAACAAAAATGCCCCTTTTCGATTCGTGTAAAAACAGAGGGTTTTACGAGCAGGTCAAAGCGGGGCAGAAAAATTGTTCGCATGCCGTTAGGTGCAAAATTTTAAGAATGAAAATTCCAGGGTTAAATTGTGAAACTCTGATGAGATTCCACTCTGTATCGACGAAGATATGAACCTTTCTAATGACCTTCTACATGCGGCGAACCTCGTACGAAAATATAAAGAAGACACATGCGTACTCGCATAATTATTTACCGCACCTTGGATATAAAATAAAATATAAAATTACAGCCGACGAGCCATATAGGGGCATTTCGTCGTTAGCAGTACCGGTGGTAACTAGCGTGACTCGGAAACATTAATAATAATGAAAAATCTTGGGTGTTGACTTATCCCTGCAGCGTGCTATTATTAGCTGTTCATTAACGAATGCAAAGCAGGTGTATGTTAACGAAAGCGTCACCGTGCAAAAATGACAACTGCAGACGCAGTAATCATGGTCTTTGGGATCGCGTTGAAAATATAATTGCGTGTGTGAAACCCGCGAAATACAGTAATTATTATGCATACACCGATTACCATTTATCAAAACCACTTTACCGTTAATGAATTTCTCAACAAAAGCGTTGTTGTTATACCGAAGATGTGAAAGTTGGAAACGGAGTTGAAAAGAAATCAAACTTTTACGGAACAGGTGAAATAAAGATAGATTTATTCTCAGTTGCCTTATTTACGGTTCGCTGGCCAGTTTGCTCCTGAGCAAACATTCCGTAAACGAAAAAATATGGCGTCCTATTTTCCCCGTTTTTCCTCTTTCTCTCCCTTTCCCACATGTCCGGTCGTCCCGTCGTTCTCGTTTCTCCATATCTCGACCTTTACCCTCTCCGTGTTGGCGTCCGTCGTACGTACGAGGTAAGTCCGTTATTCCGGTGGTAGCAACACCGGTGTGGCTATAGGATTCTCCGCCTATCACCCGTCCATGAAACGACCCACGAGGATAACTCGCTTTCCTAAGTGCGAGTATAAAGTTTTCCGTATAATTTATATTCCTGCAGCGGTGAAACTGTAAGCCCCGCGCGTCGTGCAGCGAAGTGAAGTTTGCCGGGGGATGCGTTAAATCCTATCAAATTCTGCGATGTCATTTAGAACTACAGTCAACCGTGAGTGCACTTTACCGGATAATGCAACACGTCGAATTACGCATTCGAAACGGAAACAGGTGAATAACGCGCAGCATTTTTTTTATCAGAAGGTCATAGAATTTGACGGGGTGAATATTTTCGACTTCTCTCATCGGAATCTCTGTACCGGTGATCAAAGCTTCCGATAGTGTTCAAAATGCGATAAATTTTTTCCATAACTTTCGCAATAATTCTTAATAGTGTTTTCTAACGCTGTGGAGACACCGGACCATACTTGTAACGTATACTTTTCAACGATTAAGAATGTAAATTTTACAAGTAAGGTATTGACCGCGGCGGCGAGGAGTTTACCTCATATGTCGGGCAAGAAATGACCGCATAAACCCCTGGGTAGGTCTGGATATTGGTGCACCTAAATGAACTGTGGAAGAACCGACGCGGGTATACCACGAACATGCCGGGCATCAACGGAAGCCTCAGCAGGTGCCCGGTTGTCATGGAAACGGCTTACAAATCTCTATTGCGCACGGGATCAACTAATCAGCCAGTATGGACGTGAACTATACATAGAGGTAACAATAACTGATTCGTATAATCGCAGCCTGCAACTGCAGCGGTGGTTCTCACGCAATTTGATAAAGTGAAACGATCGGGTGCTGATATCGTCAACGTCTCCTTGGAAGACCAGACCATTTGCACCCTCATTGCGGAATGTAGGCACCGAATGGCCGAAAAATTTTTTAGATTTTATACATTCAAAGAGTATAATCTCAGAGCGAAATTTTGGAGCAGGCCCGTCGGAGCTCTTGGGGTGTTTAATTTCGGCTGTTTGCAGGCAGCGTAATATCCTGCGGAACTATTGAAACCATGAATATTCATATACTTAACCCTAAGAGACTGCAGTGTAATACGGTAGGGAAGGTATATGTACACGAGGGAATAGGACGAAACGGAGTGATTTACTTTTAACCAACCAACAAGATTTATTTTTATTGCATCATTCTTATGCGCCTAATTTTCAGGAAGATTCAAGGGGGTACGTAAACCTATAATTAGGCTGAACTTAAAAAAAGAAAAAAAGATCATCTCGAATTTCGAATTCAATAAATTTTGATACGGACTTTTTCGGTGTAAAATAAATCTTGACCAGGAAGTTTTATAGAACGTTTAAAAATATCAGTTTTGATTCAAAAACTGATGTTAGTTTGGGAAAAATTTGAGACCCATTCGACTTCTTTTCACGAATAAATGTGTAAAATTAGAAACGCAATAAATTCCAACACATTCCCAGCTACGTGACGGAATTCCTTCTGTAGTTTGCGGACTGTTTGGCGGGTGGCATCGAAGTTTGTTGAGCTGTGGAGATGTGACCTTGAATTGGAAAAGTTCCAGGATGGCATTTATTTTGCTGTTTCGTCGAGTGTTTGACCCCTGCAGCTTTTTTCCTTGCACTCTTTACGGTCGCGCTACCGCCATGACCTTATGAGGAATCGTATGATAATTTTTTGGAATCATAATTTTGCCTGGATAAAATGTATGCCACAGTTATCCTATTTTATGATAAATATACATAAGAATAGCCTATAAACGGCTATTGACCCATATTAACATCAACAGTTGATTTTTGACCCTGAAATCGAAAAATATCTGAAATATACTCCTTTGGATTTTTTCGATTTTGGGGTAAAAAATGAAGTATTGCCAACATTGATTGCAGGACACTTTTCCAACGTATTTTGACCTCAGGAACACGAATCCGTCAAGTAAATTGAGCTAGAAATAAATCCCATCGAGATATCCTTATTTTTTTACGTTTTGAAGCGATAAATTGGCGATACCTCGATCAGTTTTATAGATAGATCGATTTAGCTCGTGGATTCGTGTTCCTGAGGTCAAAATACGTTAGAAAAGTGTTCTGCAATCGATTTTAAAAATACTTCATTTTTGGCCCAAAAATCGAAAAAATCCAAAGGGGTATACCTTAGATTTTTGTCGATTTTGGGGTAAAAAATCGACATTTTTTTTTTCGCGATATTTTGACGTTCTCCCAAGTATTTTGACCCCAGGAATCCGAATCCGCAAGTTAAATTGATCTATCTATCGAAATGATCGAGTTATCGCCAATTTTTCACTTTTCAGAGCAGAAAAATTGAGATATCTCGATGGGATAAATTCGTAGCTCAATTTACTCAACGGATTCGTGTTTCTCAGATCAAAATACGTTAGAAAAGTGTCCCACGATCGATTTAAAAAATACTTCATTTTTGGCCCAAAAATCGAAAAAATCCAAAGGGGTATACCTTGGATTTTTGTCGATTTTGGGGTAAAAAATTAAGTATTTTTTAAATCGATCGTAGGACACTTTTCTAACGTATTTTGACCTCAGAAACACAAATCTGGAAGCTAAATTTATCTACCTATAAAATTGATCAAGTTATCGCCAATTAATCGCTCTGCAAAGTGAAAAAATGAAGATATCTCGATGGGATTTATTCCCAGCTGAATTTAATCGACGGATTCGTGTTCCTGAGGTCAAAATACATAAGAAAAGTGTCCTACAATCAATTTTAAAAATACTTCATTTTTGGCCCCAAAATTGACAAAAATCTAAGGTATACCCCTTTGGATTTTTTCGATTTTTGGGCCAAAAATGAAGTATTTTTAAAATCGATCGTGGGACACTTTTCTAACGTATTTTGACCTGAGAAACACGAATCCGTTGAGTAAATTGAGCTACGAATTCATCCCATTGAGATATCTCAATTTTTCTGCTCTGAAAAGTGAAAAATTGGCGATACCTCGATCAATTTTATAGATAGCACGCCGACGTGTATGTCATTTTGTAAAACAAATGTGAACTGATAATCTTGGTTATTGTCAATTAAGATAGGACATCAAATAGAAATACCCTTTATACACACGACATCTCGTATACCTAATATTTATCTACAGCGCCTGCTCTTCTTGAAATTATTTCACCCCGCTGTAGCAGTTTTATGAATTACAATCTTCGTGCTTCTACTCGCGGAGAAAACACGAGACGAAGAAGACTTCTGACAATTTATCCGAACGGAACGCCGTCGGAGAACCCAGGTAGTAACATGACGTGATTTTCTTCCCAATTTCGTTCGCCTATTTGGTTACCGCACAGCGCACTGCAACCTGCAGAATCAAAATGGCGTTCGTGACTGATCGTCATTTCACCTCTATGGCAAATAAGCCTAGCTGTTGATGGGTGTACGTAGGACGAGACATACGGTATACACATGTACAAATTTCGACGACACGCAGGGGCGTTGAAAGCCCCAAGAAAAACAGGATAATAATCTCGTTAACTGGAGCTTCAAGAGGCACTAGAGAACAGCGACAGCGGGAAAGAGAGCGGAGACTAGAAATGGTAGGATGAAAAAAGAAAAACATGCCGACCGTTCGAGCCGAAGCCACCATCTGCACTTTCTACTTACGGTATTTCGCACTTAGTGCAAACTAGCCTCGGCTCTTAGTCCCTACTGTGCCTGCCGTTCCACCAGCACCCGCGGGGAACAGCGTGTATTGATTTCTGTTAATTTGCCGGTGAAGTTCTGCGGGTGACGCTCGACTTGTTCATGTTCTCCGCTCCCTGTTTGCTGGCGACACGCCGATGTTTTCCCGTCGTCTTTCCCCAAAGGTTCGTAAGGGGTTTGACTTTACAAGCTTTCAGACATCCGCATCCCCCCGTTTCTACGTCCTCGGGGATATTTCGAAAATCTTTACACTCCTCTTTCGCTGGAAGAGGATGTCATATACGAGATCACACTTCGTGTGTACCTTCGGGCACTCTTCGAGCTCTACTCAATTTTCGGCAAAAGCTGGACCTAATTCCCGTCTTCAATTCAAATTGCCGATCGCCCTCCGGAGCTGCAAAAAATTTTGATTGAGATTCCGGGGTCAACAACCTACTCTGGACCTATTTTTCCATTATTTCGGAGTCATTGGGTCCCCAAATTTTTCCCCAAAATGATTGGGCCGTACGGTGTATCGGACCGTTTATTTTCTGATACACAACTTTATTGTATATCGGCAGAACTTTAGGCTTTACGTCGAATCAGCGACGTGTTGTCAAGTTTGCGGTAGATTTAGGCAAACTAAATGGAGTTAACGCTCACCGAGCAAGTCATACCTGCATTATCCGTTTTCAGAGTGAAACAGTTGAATTGGTGCTCAGCTCGTCATTGCCAGCAGAACAACGTCGTCTAGCGTGAATTTACTTTCGAACTTCGGGAGCCGATAATTCACCATTGGTTTTTTAGTATCGGAAATGATTCGACTTTGATATGGAATAACCGAAGAATTTGCGACAGCTTGATTTGCCCCATGATGTCGACATTAATTATGAGACTTTTTCGATTCTCGATACGATACAGTTCGTAAGTCCAGGAGCTTCGAACAGGGAATAAGATCGAAACATATAGCCCTTGACATTTTAAGGTTAATCCACACGCCTTTATTTCGCTTCTTTGCTGCACTTGAACTTTCCTGCGTCCTTCGGAGTGATTTGTTACTCACGTTCACTATAAGCCTTTATTTATATCATACTTTCTCGCTGATATTATTTTCATCCATTCCAAAGTTTTGAATGTTGTACTGGCATTTTGTATCCTTTGAGTGAAATTTATTGCTCATAAAATCGCAAGAAGAAAAGGAACGGGGAAAAAATATCCACAGTTAAAAGAGGGACATCTTTCTTCCGCAAGAAATTTCAGATACCCTATACCCTCCGCAAGATCTTCGAGCAGGAGTCTTTTCTTGAGTGGAATTTGATCTCTTTTATATGACGAGAGTTTTAGCGTGGGCAACACGCTGGGTCAAACATTCCCTTGATGGATGGATCACTCAATTTCACGAAACATCTTTCAAACATATTTTAATTATAAATTAACTTTTTCATCGCACACCTGTAAACGTATGAAATCAGAAAACTCCTGTCCCAGAGCACTTGCACAGAATGTACGTCATCGCGACTAAAAGCACCCACTCCGGCTGATTCCACTTCACAAAGTCGCAATGTGTTTACATTGCAATGCTCCTGAAATGGCGTGTATATACCACATCTATAATGCTCCGTATTATATTTATTACTCTGTCGTCCTGCGGTCTGACCGTCTAGTAATTCATTCTCGGCTTTTTTCGCCCCATCTCGAGATTGTCCGCTGTCGGCAACACCCGTCGGAGTCTCATTCATCCTTCGATTTGTCACATTGCAGCTCACATCTACGAAGAGGTTGAGGAGAAGATCCTGAAGGATTCAACGTCGGGTCTCGAAACGGAATGTATAGGCGGTGGATTCATCCAACACAACGCTGCCGCAAAGAAGATCAAGGTTTACGGAAGGTCCATGGTGAGTGTCTGAAAAAGAACTTTTTATCCTCGTGTCAAATTTCCAAAGGATCAACAAGTATTTCGAACGCATCCAGTCTACCGGACCTCGAGGAGCACTCAGGGTAGCGAGCACTCGAGTATCGAGTTTAAATCGAACACTCCTTTTCCCCGAAGGTGTTGCTTTCAATGTCAAACTGTTATTGAATTCTTCGCACAATAACGGTTGAGCATTTAATGCGACTGACGTGTGTAATATGGCGGAGATATCTCGAACTCTTCTTTTTTCTTTTAATGATACGTTGAATACTCCGAATCAAAAATTGCAGTTGGTACATGGTACACCGAGGCACGAATTTTGTCTATCGAGTTCCATATCTCTATTTCCAACATTATTTATTTCCATATTTTCGATAAAATTCTCATTCGATACCCTTACACTAGGGATGAAAGTCGGAATATCACTTTCGAATGGAACAAGAATGACAAGTATTTTTTACCGTGTAATGTGACACGTTTGGTCTTAGTGTTACTTTAGCGGCGAGGCGAACTTATGGTTGAAACATCACTCTGCTTTATTAGATCCAATTCGTTGGGATCGAAGTTTCGAATTTTCCGATTCCCAGACACGTATTCCGGCAGCTGTCCATCGCAAGGGTATAATAACTAAAACACGACTTTGCCTCGGCGAACCGCAAATTACGTGTACGGATTTTCTCTCCGTTTTTTTGTTTTCCATTGCCACGAACATACTTAATACCCCTCCGTAGTAATCTAACTTTTTTGACTTCTCTGCACACGACATAATACCGATAATTAGCGCGAGCCTGCAAGAATTATTTTAACGAATCAGAAAATGTAATATCATTATATTATTTTAAACAGAACTCTCCAGTTCCCGTAAAAGACTTTCGCTCGTGGATTAGATGAGAGATTTGTGTTCTATCTTTTCCGTTGAATATGTTGCCGGCAAATTCTACTTCAGTAGCTTCCTCTCCGCGTTGTGGTAGATATCGGTGGGTACAAGTAACCACTTTGCTTTTCATACACAGAAATCCTTGGCGCGGAACTTTAAGAAAAATGTCTTTAATAATCAGAATATTCAGAAAGAAAAGTTTCAAAGTGTAAAGTAAAGTGAAGTAAAGTAAAGTTTAATAGCCTGAAAAACCACCGTTCGCTTTTGTATAGGGATAGCTGGTACAGTATATTATACAACATAATACATACCCTCCATATATTATTTCGATGTTCTGCAACTTTCTCCGGTTTACCTTACATTTGTTCGTAAAAGCGAATATATATTTGAAATTTGGTTCTAAATTCTGTTAAACTCGAGCCTTGGGTGTACAGGTGCGTATTGCAGGTGTACAATGGTAATCCATTCAGGGATGAGTTTATGGGATCAGTATGGAGTTCAAGTATGGAAATTCTGAGTGCGCTTATTCGTGGTAGAAATTTCTATACATTTCTGTGGCTTTTTGTCATGGCGAGGGATTCAACAGCGACTCCCGGTTTTGCTCCCTGGAAGTTTTAACGCGGGCAAAAAAGGATTTTTTTTTGTCAAATCTCGCAAGATTTTTTAGTATTCCAACATCGACGTATAGTGGCCGTGGAATATAAATGTTGTAACTTACTCGCCAGATTGATATACCTCTCAAAAAGCTATCGTGTCGATGTTAGAGTGTCTTCGGTGCTACTTTCTCCTCACCCTCCGAGCTTTATTCCCGCCGAGCTTGGATTGATGGAATCCCGAAATATGTTGATAGGGAAATTGGAGAAGGGGAGACACAAGTAAACGACCGGTATCGTCCATCGATCTTCTTCGGAAATGGCCATTTTTTTCAATACTCCGACACCTACCGCCGAAACGGATACAGCTGCGCATCGAATTGAGAAATGTCTACCGATAAATGTACGCCAGTTCGATCTGCCTGTGAGGGAATGGAGAAAATAAGGCGTACGATCTGCACTCGCTGACTCTTACAGATCGGAGGCCAGATTGAAAACTTTCCAAGTTAATTCCAGAGATTCGTTAATCCTCGTCTCTCTCGTGTCTCAACATTCAATGATTGCATCGTCCAATTCGTTAGTTTATTAACCCAGAATCCTGATACGATGAATCTTGGATTACGAGCAAAGGAACACGATCAACGTGGCCGGAGATAATCTGCGTTCCAAGTTGAAGTTAGCCTCTTTTCATCCAATTGTTGTAGATTTGTGACATGTATAAACCGAAATATTCTCCTTGTATAAATATATTTTATCAAGTATAAATGTGGCTTCATAGACGCGATCTAGTTCATGCGTTCAAAAGTATTAGCCGAAAAGCGGTGAACAGATTTAATATACGTTTATAGGGTGTAGATATATGCGTGTGAGCTTTATCGACCTAATTTGATGAATATTAGTGCAGATATAGGTACGTATGGCGTTACTTACTTACGGCGATTAACAGCGACCGGCACTCCCCAGTTATCTTGAGTACCCATTTAACTATTTCAAACTCGGGTATCTGTTTCGTGGAAAAGCGATAGGACGAAAACTCAAGCTTCACAGTAACCAGTTTTGCTCCTGTGGATTATAGAGGATCGGAGAAATGACGGCGAACGCAATTACGACCCCTGAAATATAATTAGGAAGAGTTGGTCTGTACAGTACTATGAATGGGTGAAATGGTTATCCAAACTTGTCGGCGAGAAAATCTTGTTGCTGCAGTTCATAAACGAAATGAGCACTGCAACGCAACTTCAGCTGCTGTAATTTATGTAACTCAGCTAGGTAGTGATGCAACAGGTGCGCCGGATAACTATCTTCGTACCGTGCTGTCGCGCTGCAGTTCGATAATATTTACATTTTTTACATGTCACAAATCGAGGTGTGGTAAAATTTTTTTCCATGTACAATTTTCAACGAAAAATTTTTTTTCTTATAATTTGTGATCGTATGTCCTCAGGGTTTTGGCAAAGCTGATCACAACATTGCGGTTAAGCTGTTGAAAAAAAGGTATCCTGATTACGAGGTCATCACGACAAATGAAGAATAGAAGGCAGCAGCGGACATCTGTATTTGTGTCATAATTCCCCGCTTTTAGATCCCACCACACTGTGTCAAACACTTGTTCCCGGCGTCGCTTCAATTCGAATGTTCAATAAATTCTAAACCGTGCTTGTACCTGGATCAGTTGTACGCAAACGATAAACTTCACAATAATACCCGCCAAATATACAACCCTTGACATTTTAGAACAACGGAATAACCTACAATGTCGTTATTAATTTGTGCGCTAGGATCGATGAATGAATTGATTAGTTAATTTATGTAAATTATATTCACTGTCTGTGGTCATTCAATTTTTCATTCAGGTAGGTTAAACCACGGAATTTCTGACGAGCTAGTAGGAGGCATTAGCTGAAATCAATGTCCGTTTATATTCCAGTTTTCCGGGTGCGGGAAATATTTTATGAAGTGTCGTGAATTCCATGCAAATTCAGCCAAAGTTTGCCTTGTTCACGCAGTAGTATCATGCATTTATTGGTGGAAATGTATAGAGTATCACTCGTGGGAAAGAAGACTTTTGCCATACCTTCTGGTGGCATTAATGGCATCAACAAAGCAGGTAAGTTACCAACCGATAATATCATTGCCTAGAAATAATCAAGTTGGAATCTCACTGATTGCGAATCTGCGGTTGTCCCACTACAGCGTACCAATTGCAGGAACCTGTAGCGAGTTCTATGTCGATATTATCGCATGTTTGAGTTACCTCAAAATTTTCTTCATCTACAGAGACAAGATGACGCCACTCCTGTCTTCATTGTATCAGGTATCACTGATTACGGACTTTCGTGAACATGAACAAAAAGTATCTCTAAAAATAATTAGGATGAAAAATCGCGTCTGATCGCAAATAGCGTACAGTAAAGCTGTTGGATTTTTTTTCGCACTTTTACGTTATTCTGGGGACATAAGGGAGGAAAAGACTCTGCCAACAAAAGCATAATTTTGCAAATCCGCTGAGCGATATGATCCCAGCATATATCAAGGCTGAGTGGATCCATTTATAAAGATATAACCTCGGCCACTCTATGAGTCAAAGCTGCTTATCGTTGCGGTAAAAATCTTTGCTTTCTCAAGATCCTAAGTGGTTATGACACCGGGCTTTGTATACCGAAGCTTTCCCGCTTTATGTACCTTTTCTCCTACGAGGGTATAAGTATAAGAGGAACGGGGAGGGGGACGGAGCGTGGAAAATGGAAAATTGGAAAATCCTTTTTCATCGAAAAAGGAAAAAATCGTAATAATCAAAATCCTAGAGTCTGGATATTCAACTCGCACGTGAACTTCGGTCCGCCCTCGCTCGTACGTATTACATCTTGGTTCCAGGTGTCGACGTAGCGACGGTGGGGTTTACGAGGTGAAATTGAAACATGTAAGGGGATGCGTTAGTCACCCTCTGTCTCCGGGGCTCCTCATGGCTCTCCACGACTGAGCCACAATGGCATTAAAATTACCAGTCAAATTGAATTGCAAGTTGGAAATGTATCGCGTGTACGGAGAACGGGCTCTGGGTTAGCTTAGTTAGCGCGCAAGTACACGTATCAAAGGCTCTCCGAATTCAAGCTTAACAAAGCCGGCATTGGCTTTACTAACCGTGTCACGTATACGGCGTGCCTTACCTGCTTGTTACCAAAACTAACCCTCGCCTTCAAACCTTCAACCTTAATATGCCCGATGGGAGATGCTTACGAGATTGTTTCTGCCCGGGATAATATAAATGAAGAGATAATTTTATCAACTTGCGTCTCTCGCAATAAGTACCCCTTTCTCAATCTTTGTCTCTGTGTAGTCGAATTGTCCGTAAGCTTGGAAAACTTCGCATAAACTAACGATCATTCATCCTTCTAACAAACGTAATAATTCGATCTTTTTGAAAAGGGATTCGGTTTCAAGTCGTAACAGACAAAGCATGTACGGCGTCAATAAGCTGCGCATAAAACCGTCAGGTGATCGTTCACCGGCATAACAATGGCCCCGATAATATCATTTGCATTATAAATTCAAATCCGCTAACTAAATCTCCCGTTCAAATGTGTGTTCAACGCTATATAGACGTCCCTTCGTCAAATGGCTCTGTAAGTATCTACTTAGGTGCACATTTGGCTCGAATTTCTACCCTCTTCCTCCTCTCTCGTTGCCCATGACCCTACCGAGCACCAGTGTGTCATGTGCAGTGTATCTTTTCTCCATTCGTAACACCCCGATCATGTCGATGCGCAGCTTTAGCCACCGCGGACGTATCGTAGCCACGATCAGATTTGCGAGTCCTCAATGGACACAATGCTAATCTATATGAATTTCGAGTGGGTATATTTCACCCTTTTTACTATTCTATTTCATCCGATATACATATGGGGCATCTTCTGTCAACTCGACCAGCAACTTTTCGACCCACACTCTTTTTTTGATCTCAAAAAAATTTGCGTTCGTATGCCTTGTACGTAATTCATAATCAATGTTTTTCAATCGGAATAACCACTTCGAAAGTTATGGTGGTTTCAAATTTTTTCATGGCTCGTATTCACAAGTCGCTTTTACTTCTAAAATTTTCTAGCTATAGATTTTTTCCACATAAGAAATTCAACGTATGTGTACGACAAATAGTCGGACACTTATTTAGCGCTAAAAGCGACTCGTGAATATTGCAGACCTATAATTTTTTTTGGCGAAAAGTATCGAAGGCGAATCTAACATATGTGCGTTTGAATGGGCGAGTTACGCTAGCTGGAAGCTGCAGTAAGTCGGAAATCTGGGGAACGTGTTCAATTCCGTTTCGTGATTTGCGTCAATTAGACCTCAGGCGATATTAGGCAGGACGTAAAATTAGGTGCCTCCTTCCTGACAAGTCCGCTTGCATCTGCTCGTCAGCCATTGTATACGTACCTAGAACACGTACGTATTATACCAACCGATGATATTCAGCCAAGCGTGAAGGCGTGGATTCTAATTGACAAATTAAATTTCATTGAGCTGCTGCAGGGGCTGTTTAATACTCTGTTCGGTGGTAGGCGACCGCCGCCCTCAGTTTTCCAAAAGTTATGCGAAATTTTATAATCGGGTAATCACCGAGGGCCGTATGTGTGTTCAAAGGATGTTATACGTCTCACGGCGTAGGATGCACCGAATTGGTCATGGTTTATGCATTAGCCCTTTACCGTAGGCAACCGGATGCTTATGGATTTCGGTGGAAACCAGAGGTCATAATCCAGACGCGTGTTTACAAGCGCGAAAAAGTTTTTTTGAAAACGGGGGAAGAAGGGCCGGAATCGTATAAGAAGAAAAGTAATCTCCGCTACCGAATGCTCGTGTGCGTTTTCGTATTTCCATCAAAAAGCCCGCTTTGCCAAGCGAGCCTCGTATTAAGGGTGAATTATCGCAGAATCAAAATAATTCGATAGCTGCTATGCTATGGGGTGGCTTATTCGAGGCGGCAGGGGAGCCTCCCCGGCTTGTTGGCATTAGGGGGTTGCGCGGCCCTTGCGACGGCCCGGTGGTGTTGGGATAAAGTGTTGTCCGGAGATTACTTACGGCGATTACGAGTTTTCCCGGTAAAACACCGTGAATATCAAAAGTTTTACTCGTGGTGACGAATTTAATCCGAGGAATATAGAAGTTTCGTAAACCGCAGTTGCGCCGCGGGCTGCGAGGCTCCTAAAATCGGTTGGTTTGCTCACGTGGTGGCGGTCATTACTTGTGCCACTCGAGAATCATATTTATTCATTTGAGTTAATTCACTGGGCGTGTATAGCTCTATTAAGCCGGCGTGTCGATGCATCGCAGCACAGCCTACAGGCTGATTTGCGCTGTGGTTTGGAAAAAGAAGTGGCTGCTCTCGCGGGTGCACAGAGTTCAAGGGAGGGAGTTTTTGCTTTTTCCCCAGTCCGCTGCAGGTGTGAGCGACGCGGTGGTGGTATATAAAGTATAGTAAATATATACCTATATAAGATGGAAGAAGAAGAGGGAAGAGAGGAGTCCTCTGAGTCTGATGCACAAAGCATGCAGATAATAATGTAATTGAATTTGGAGTTTCAAGAGCCAATCAGAGGCAGTCTTTAATCGAGTTAGACGGAGGTGATATCAGCGGAATATCAATTACTCTAATTAACTGAGTGAGATGTTTGTGAAGTTCGCAGCCGAACTGGCGGGCGAATAACATCTTTTGTCTGTCACAAATTACTAAGGAATATTATAATCTATTCCTTAATTCTAGCTCAGAAACTGTAACATCCTTCTCATAGATGAACACATACCGCCGTCCTGAAAACTACCGAGATTTGTCCGTATATAGAATCTATATTCAGTCGAACCATTTCGCCATCGTCGCGGTATAAAAACAACGGACGATCGTACGTAAACGTTATTTGCAAAGGTGCAATCGTTCCTGTATACTGCGGATGGATCGTGATTTTCCGAAACATCGAATTTCCATAGAATTCCGGTTTCGGGTATACAAGTGGAGAACGTTTGATGACGGGTATTACCATGATGAGCTGTTTCCTGCGACCGTGGGCACAAATAACGTACCCCTCTAGCGTTCTACCGCGAGGTATACCTGCACTTGTACATATACGATGTATACAGACGTATATACCATTGTATGCAAATTCTATACACCTACAAGTTGTATCTGTAGCGCGTCAGGATCAGTGCGCGGCTCTTGACATGGCGCACGTGGACATCATGCTGCGGGTTCGGGTCGCGATCAACATCTATTATACGTCCATAGTCGGGATAGGTACATCGAGAAACATAAAAAGAGTTTTTAACACGATGTGAATATATGTATGCAATAAGTTATACATATTTGTTGCACGGTGTCGCAAGCGTTGTATAATTCGTCGTTGCATCGTTGCGGCGTTGCGTCGTATAAGTGGTAATTTCGCTTTGTGGATTGCGTAACAATTACACTCGTTAAATCAATTAGGCATCATCATTGTCGTGATCATCGGATCGCTGGTTTCACGGTGTGACTTAAAATTTGAGCAACCGCACGACGGCTCCCAGTGTCACCTGTCAACTGCGGGATGTATAAAGTCCTCCCGCAAAACACGACTATTATTACGCACGTTATACGTATGCCTGATACTGGCCACGGTATGTTCCGAGCAACCGACAATTATCTTTAATGCTACTCTTTACCGATCGGGAGTTTTACGATACACACGTATAATGCATGCGTCAGATTTTTTTTCAGGAATGGAAAGCCATGTGCATAGCGATTCCGCGGAACCCCGATCCGCATTAAGGTAAAAGGATGATTATTGATTGAGATGAAAATTAAATGAAGTAGGTAGTGGGGGCACTTTACGGCTGAGTCTGTCAGGCGTTGCTGAAAATTATGTAAATCGTGGAGAAAAGCTTTGATAAACACGCTAGTCTCTGATCGTTATGCAGATGCGGCCTTTCCGTAAAATGGCGGCAGCTCCCGGCAACTCAGCTTCCTGCCTCATCTCCCGCCGACCACCTCCAACCCCTTCCATTCCCTCCCCATCCCTTCCCGTCCCCTCCCAGCGTTTCAGATTCTCGCCTTTCATCTCTCGTCCTTTCCACCCTCGCCATCCCTCCTGCTTAATACGCCTACCTCCACATCTACCTCCACCCTCCACATCGCGGGCGTTCATTTTCACACCCTGCGCTCGACGAGGCATCACCGACATCGTGCGCCACCCGCGACTGCGAAGTCTGAGGGTGCGGATGGGCGAGGGTGGATATAGGGTGAAGGAAGAGGAGGAAGAGGAGGAGGCGCGACTACGCGGCTGCGTGACCTGGCGGCTCTCTCTCTTCGACAAGGGGACCGCGTCGAGCTCGGAATTTCATTGGAAGAGGCGTCTCGGCGACAGGAGTAAAAGGATGGCTTTGCATACGCGTAACGACACCGTTTAAACGAGAGCACATCGCACCGTCCGATCAGCGATCACTCCAAACATCGCAGATCGGACTGCGCCGGGAATAAGGCGATCGAAGTTTTGCCTCGCGTCGAAACTGCCGACGTTTCGAAGCAAACGCGCGACTCACTGCAACAGATCCGAATCTTTTTTGCTCAATATAAGAGCCGTACGACATGTACTTTATAAATTTTCACAGTTTTCATCTGGTGCCCTTAATTATTACAGGCGTTAAAATATTCCGGCGTTCTGAGGAAAGCTCTGCATCTGAATGCGAGTTATTCAAACAGAGTTTATGAATAAAACATCGACTAACACTCGAGCCGCGTTAATGTGTCCCTTTTTATGGCATGAGTTTTTAAACGGGAGCCAGAGAGGTTTGTCAAACATTTAAACCATGCAACAAAAATAGAGGAAAAAAAAAAACTCATATGGATTTCGAAACCAATTCCCATCATAGACGAAAAAGAAACACTATATTTCCGAATCGCGATACGCCCGAGTTTACCGATATAGCTGTACGACGGAACGTATATGAACGAACACAATATCGTATGAATGATATCCGAGTTTCTTTTTCCCATCTATTATTTAATAGTTATTAGTAACCGCGTTGTGTAACCGCATACATGCGGGGCGATATCTATAATATTAAACGATTTCACTATTCGATCTGATCGATTAAGCCGTTCCGAACGTGTGAGTATAAAAACTTTGGTTGTGAAACGACCATGGCGATGAACTCGTGATGCCGACCGAATCGAAGAAGCTTGGGATTGAAAAAAATCCCACAGTGTCTACGATTCCTGTAGGTGAAAAAAAAGATATTGAAAAAGAAGAAGCAGATGAAAAAGAAGCCCCGAGTGCTCGGAGCAACTTGTACCGTGTGTATAATATCCGCATTTATTATCCATGGTACATAATATCTGTTGATACTCGAGACTCCTTCCATCATTTATTGATAACATTACACGCGAGTGCCTTAATGCGCAGCGCTGCAACTACATTAAACTGCATTTGCATTTAATCCGTTTGAAGGAGCCGTACGGTATAGTTCGACCCGTGAATAAGATCCTCGGTTGAGATATGGAAGCGATCCATAATCCCCTGAAATAGGACCTGTTACGGAAAACTGCGGTATCTGCGATCACCGAGGACAAGTGATCTTATCGGAGACGCCCTTCTGGTCCATATGCTGAGCTAATAAGCTCCCTAATAACAAAATCACCCCTTGGCTGTCACCAAATATTTTTCTCCTCCAACAGGCCAACTGGGAATTCACCAACAGAACGCCATGCGTTTCGATCGTCATAATCTATGTTATATACACGCTCGTACTATGGGTAGGTACCTATATACCTACTCCTTTCTCCGACATCACCGATATATCCACACATGGGACGTGGATATCATATTTCGAGGGACTACAATTTGCCTTGCATTTCGAAACTCGCGATGTTACTCGCAAAGAGCATATAGTGTATAACCATCAGCCAGCTTCTTCTCGCCGAATTCAATTCTTCGAAAATGTATACTTGGCTTCGACTATATATAACATAAGTGTCGAGGTTTTGGAAAAAGAAAAAAAAAAAAAAAGAACAACATTTTCGGGAGTACTTTTAGAAAAAGTTGAGATCGAACCGTATCGTATCGCTGTGTTATTTATTTGATCCTTTGAATACATGTAGTATTGTGCATATAGGAGGCGCGGAGGTGAGGAGGTCGCGTTTTCATCACGTAAGGGAAGTTTTATTAAACTGGTTGTTGACGTAATTTTTGTCCGCCATCTCTCCACCTCGCTTACAGAAGCTTAATAATCCCGTTGACACTTTGACGCAGGGCTTCGTGTGTCGCCCCGGAATTGCCTGCTCAATAATTCAGAACCTCGTAATAGAACTTGTCCGCGGACTCGATCTATCATAGGAAATTGCTCACGAGCCTTTACGCCATAGTTATAGGAAAGTTACACGTTACATAGAAAGATAACGGTAACGTTATACCCGCTCATTTTCTTTCTGTCCTGTATAATCCATATAAATACCATTTCCAACAATTGATTAAACCCGGAAACAATTCTACGCCGGGGGGCCCCCAACGCGGTGCAGCAATCCTTCGGGAATCAATTCTTCGGGCCATCGAGGAGCCGGGCTCGAGAAGAAGACGTACATAGGTATGCAGGGTATACATACCTAGGTACGTATCGTGCGGATACGTGAAAAACCTACTCCGTCGAAACTTTACCGTTAGCTTAACGGGGTGAAATTGGACGGAGGTATAGGTTGCGCGCGACCTCTAGCTACGCCGCGCCGGTAGACGGCGTTCGGACGTGTTATGCAAAGCAGATTTTAAATTTATATGTACACTTGAGGGTGACTCTATAGGGGGTTGTGTTGCCGAGGAGAAGTGGAGGGGATGTTCAACAAATTAGCACGTTTTAAATCCAATCTGAGTTGAAAGCGAACTGCTTTGCATATCTCGCGCACGCCCAACATTTGAGGTGTAAAATATTAAATCCCGTAGCCCGCGCGCGCACTCTACGAGTTTAAATTTGAATGTAAAAGTGTGCAGAACCAGCCGCCCGACTGCTTTGCATTCGAAAGCTCGTGATTGCTTCTGAGCTTTGCTTTTGCATTTGCGTGACGAGGAAAATGGCGAACGAGATGGTATGTGCCACTAACTACTACCGTGTACATTTGTACCTAACGATGGATATTTTTTTTATTAAACTCACATCACATGATACATGCTTATGTACGCATATATGGTATAGCTTCTTCATAATCGACTGTCGCGAACGCGCGGTAACAATGCCTCAAATTATCATATCCTTGGATCGATCCGATCAAGAACGACAAAGACAAATTGTCACGCCCCTCCTTGAATCTGGAACACTTCAATTTAGCTGACTTATATGACACGGGTTGATATATTTTTCAAAATTATTATAGGTGATCAGGGTCAGACGTTTATATTCGAAACACGCCGCAATCGGTCCAGGTTCGGACATTGTTGCACCGCTATGCGGGTCATGGGTCACTACTGTTGGTGCTCAATGTACTATTAAATGTAACCATTGTGTTCACCGTCCAAGCGGGGTCACAAATTCACTTTCTCTATTGTAGAAATCTCCCTCAGAATTGGGAAAAGCGTGCGCACGTGCCTAGCGCGGAGGTTAATATCTGCTGCAGGAGTTTCGAGCATATTATAATACAAACTTCCTGCACCCTGCGCTATTCCTAGTCCGATAAATTCGAAAATAACGTTTACACGCATGCGACATAGTCCTGTACAATAACTTTCGGGACACGGTGTTTTTTTTTCTTTCTTTTTTGCCGAGAAACGTATTCCCCGCCGGGCGCGGCACTTTCAAACCTTCGAGAAGATTGCCGGAGTGAAATTTTTGGCAGCGAATATCTTGCGAGTTCATTTTCCCCTTCGCAAAATGGATGGTGGTATGTGCCGCGGGGATTCCCTCGACGGCTGTCATTTGAAAGGCGAAAAAAAGAAAAGAAGAGAAAAAAATAAGAAAAAAAATATATTAAAAGAAGTAAAAGAATGAAAAAGAAAAAGACTAGAAAATTTTCGTACGGGAGGGGCTGCGCGTATTCATATGCTAAGACGAACATCAGAATGGCTACAGCATTTTGCCAAACAAACTTTTCACTCAATCGAAAATTTACGGCCCGTGCCATCGAGGTCGCCTCACTTCCGGTTCTCCCGATTACGCAAGCGATTGGCTGAGGCCCAAGGAGTCGGAATAATTCCCCCTTTAACAGGAATCGCTGCAGCCTTTACTATACGCTATATCGCTATATTTGCCTCGCCCCAGAATTTGTAACAGCTAATTAATGTCGATGCTACCGCACTTTATCGACCGATAACTGCAGCGGCAGATCGCGTTTCACACTGCGGCGGTTTGAATGGGCCTCGAAATGCCGTTTGAATTAATACGATTCACCGATCATTCAGGATATACGTGTACATATATATATAATACATCGGGATCTGGTATATAAGGCATTATATTTGCGCGCTTTGGGTCAAGCTGCATATATTGTAGGTACGTTTCACCTCATATATACCTATATACCTACAATATGCTACAATATAATTTGTAGGTATGTGTTCGAGAATGTATGTGTTACACGGATATTTCTGGGTATAAGTCAGGTTATACACCGTTACAGTAGCTGCCGTCACTTGGAGGGTTAATAATTAGCGACGCAATTAATCTCGCGGATATGACGGGGCGCTTGTAACACCCAGAGTAACACGGCATCACACTTAAACCGAAAACCATGTGCCCTTCAAAAACAATTGACAGACAGAAAATTGATTGATAATTAACTGTACATATATGTGTACGTTGCATATAAGTATACCTATATACCAAGGAGAGACCGGGGCAGAACGGAAAGCTGACAAAAAAAAAGGAGCTATCGAGATTTCAACGCCGTTTTCTTGTTGCTTTTGATAAATAATTGAGGCCCACAATGATTACGTTTTGGGTTGTCTGATAAATTCTAATCTTTGAAAATTGATTATTGTATAATCGTGCTATATTCACTCGATACCCTGACGAATGCAGAAAGCATTTGACAATATAGTTCTGGAGAAGATTTTCAAACCAGCGTTAGTATTAGTGAAGCTGCGAACTTTGTAGATTTAACTCCGGTATACGTATAGTTTCAATAGCGAAGGTTCAAAGTGGGCGCTAAATTTCGAAAACTCGCGGGAAGTTTTAATTAAATTCACCTCTGAAAACTATAAATAAGGGGATCAGTTTGGTTCGTATTTTATTCATTACTTTCTCATCGTTTATGCTGGGAGAGGCGATCGTTGATTCAATCGAAATCCGACGCGAGGGTCTCGTTTCGGCTCCGGATCGAAGCGGGGGTCTTGGTCCTTCGATAACACTTTAGTAGGCTATTTCCTGCGATAACTTCGGCATTAGGCACGGTACATAGGTGCAGGCCGAGGGCGCCCGATGCCTGTAAGCAACAATGCCGCGCGATGACTCTGCCAACATTACGAATTAGACTCGGTTTCGCGTTTATGGGAGATTCCGGTCGGATGCATTGGCGTCGGTTGCCTGCCGCCCCAGTTTCCTCGATTCTTCCTACGGGAAGAAACCTAGGAAGGGATGAAAAACCGCTTGGATAGAATTCTGCGCCTTTGTCGGGTGGCGAGGTATTATTAGCATTGGTTAGCTTTATGAGGCGCTCAGTTCCGTCCTTCGTTCGGCCGATCAATAAAATCTGTCAGTCTGGAAAAATAATGCGAAATCGACTGATGCAGCTTCGTACTTTCGATACCGGAATCAAAACATCCCTCTCCAATCTGATCTGCATCCTGCAGCGTAAAAAATAAAAATGATATCTAATTCAGGTAACAAAACTCCAACTACCTACGTATCTACTTATTATTTCACTCGATGATACGTAAATGATGTTTGTCGTTATCGTATCGGTACACGGAGTGCGTCCCTGTGTGAATTTGCGCGGATGCTACAGTGCAGTGCACGGTGCGTGGTTTGTGTTGGTATGGTGAGATAGCTTCTTTATGGGCCATAGAACTCTGGCTCTTGTGGGGCAGGATCCCGGCCTCGGCCAAGATCTAAACTTCGTAAAAATTCATGGCTGGGTACATTACCTTCCCCTTACTGCGATTCCTCCCCCATTGCGCTTGGCATCGGCATGGCAGGGTATAGCCGTAACTGCTCCGCGGTTGGTTGGCTTGCTGGTGCTTTTAAAAAGAACTGAGCGAGCCAATTTGTAGGCTGTCGGAAACTTTTAAAACACTAGTTGACAAGCCGAGCCCTGTTTCCACCCCTCGCCCACCGATCCACCCCCTACCACCAGCCACTTTCCTCTTTTTTTCGAGAGTCTGAGCTCCGAGAATGCCGCTTCGAGACCCGATGGATTGTAAAATATAACGAACTTCCCTCTTTCCTATCGCGAGCAGGGAAATCTCATTTCCAAGACTTTTTTCCCGTACCTCATCGCGGCTTCGCCGAAGAAAGGTAAAGAGATGTTTACTTGGGAAAACAGAAAACTTTCAAATTAACGGAAATCGGCATGCGGTTACATACTTTCGTTTCTTCAGATGATGTCCTATATCTCTTATATTACAAGTTTTTTCTTTCCTTTTTTTTCGTTGTCATTATTTTTTTTTACAACTGCAGTACCTCTTTTCTCTTCGTGTGATTTGTTCAGCTTATTATAGTCCAAATCTAGAGAAGGGTTTTCTCACCTTTTATGGAATCGGTGAAAGCCGTTATTATCATTTTTACTTCAAGGTTATTATGATGGTCAAGCGACGTTCACCCCCGGGGGTGCAGATAACATTTGTGGATAACTTTTCATAGCTTTTACGCGAATGCCCCGATGCAATAAATTCGTTCAAGTGCCTTTTTCCATCTTTCTGTGCATCGAAATTTCCCTACATAATCGTAAAAATCTAGAATAAATCGTTCGCAGATACGAATGAATAAAGGTGGATATATATATGCGCGGTCCACTATACGCGGAATATGCTAGAGGATTTAAATCTGGGAAGTTTAAAAGTGTTTTGACGTAACCGCGACCATTTCTCATGTTTTCTATGAAGACGCGGTCTGCTGCCCTTGCGTTTGATACACACTATTAGCCGCATCTATTCTGATTTATTGACAGCTTAGCTTTCGGGATATTGAAAATCCAACTCCCATCATCGTTTGCTATTCACAAACTTTGCATATGTACCATAATAATTCAGACAGCGGGAATCAGACGGCCTGCTGTACATGTGACCACCATACGTCCGTTGCGTCGTTATGAGCTCGAGGTCGGCGGAAAAAATAATTGAAAACTCGTAATCAATATTATCCAGACAAAATGAACGATTCATATTTATATTCATCTAAATACATACATATACATATAGTTGCTCATGATCGGGTATCAAAATATATTGCACATACATATACACAGGAGTATATCTGATCAAGCAGATCAAACTTCGTAGTATTTCGATGAAATTGGTGGCTGCGGGGATTCGAAGATCGATCGATTATTAGCGAGAACAGAGGGACTTTTTGGCAAATTATAATTAGCTGAATGTAATTCTATGAGGGAATTCTGGGTCGACTCTAAGCCATTGCCGGTTGATTCGGTGGGCCATGATTTTTGTGCTGCAAAGACGATGCTCCAGGAAAATACGCCCAGAACTAATGGAACAAAAATATTTCAGATTAGTTTCAAAAACAGCACAGTCATGACTACAACATACGAGAAAAAAATGAACACACATACGATAAGGAGCAAGGCTATAGACACATTCGAGTGGAATTCTAACGTGAATAATATCTACTTTACTAATAATTAAGTAAGTAATTTTTTTTTCTCATTAGACTTTCTGATAGTTGACGAAGTGTTTCTTCATGGAAACTTTTAAAGACTTACTAGTGAGACAGTTTCGTTTACAAAAGTGAATATGACTGTGGATAAACTATAGCTTACATTTTTAATATAGTCAATTCAACTACTTCTTAGTTCGATTAATTAATTGCTGGATAAAATATTATTGATATTAAAAATTCCATCGTTGTTCAGGTTTGCTCCATGCTGTACCTAGCAACGAAGAGATGAATCCTAATTGTAAGTTGACATAGCAATTAACGTAAGCTTGTCACCTGATGCTTGGTCCTTGCAGATAATTCTTACAAATGTCATTCAGTGTTTATAAAAGTAATCAAATCATATGACTAGGGAATTTACTGAAAGTCGGTCACACGCATCGAAATCGAGGCCGACTTTTATTTCGGTTGTCGCTTAAATGATGAGCAATTATAACAAAAACTTCTATCATTTGAAGGTTGGTATGCCGAAGCTGTCAAATATCAGAAATGTAAAGTAATACCTATGAAAATGTATGAAATGGAATACCTACCCTTTATTTATGACAAGTGATTCAGTAGATATACTCACTCAGATAGAAACTCGCCAGTGGCAGACACGTGTAGTTCGATCCAAGCATATGATCTTCGCACTTATCTCGTAGAATATGTACGAATATCGAGCCACCTTGATTTGCCAGGTTGATGATCTCAAAGGTCAGCCATGGCAGAGCCTGACTCTTTGTTTTCTGTCGAAAATTTTAAGGGTCACCGACTATCATGAAGTAAGAGATATGATGATATACGATCAAATTTATAACTGCGATTCGTACTGTTGTCGTACTTACGAAAATCGTAGCTAATATCAGGGTAGCAGTGCACATCAGGTGAACCATAGAATAAAATAAAAGGCAAAAAAGCACCCACATATCTGAAAAAATAGGATAATATAGGACAAAGTGTTTAGATGAAGTACAAAATCTGTTATTTATGTCTTTTTTTTCCAACAAAATCGTTGTTTTACATTCAGGTTCATGGCTCCCGCAATTTGGTGATGGTCTTGCCCAGTTCAAACCCAAAAAAATTCTTATTTCATCAAATACGAACACTCGTTTTGAGTCGCTAGCAAATTCTTCTGCCAAAAAGTTTATCGCTAGTACAGCTGTTGACTGTGAAACAGAAAATTAACTTCTTTTAGTTGTTTCTTTTTACAGCAATACTGCAAACACTAAATATCGGAAAATCATTCCACCGAATATGTCGTGCAAAAACCAGGATTTGCTTACTAAATCAAGGACGCCAATAATCCGAGCCGCTACAGTGAAACTAACGCCGCAAAATCCCTTCATTGTACCATTTAAATCACTGTAAAATGTATAGTAATTTTTCCATGTATTAAATTAACAAACTATCGAAATCTGCACTGATTGTTCACACGAATTGCACGTTACAACAAAATTTCAACAAAATCTATCTCTCCTCGATGTTACACGAAACTGTACTGGCAATCGAACGGCGCGACGATAACATGTGTTAAAAAAAATGTAAACATACATACAGCTGTGAAGTAATTGAGCAAATAATAGTGTTACATTCTACGTCGATTGTTTCAGCATAAACTCCCATTGAAAATATCCGTACTGTAAATGTGTTATCAGGGACATCGCTTTAGATCATGAATACTAATTCAGAGTATAATGCTAACATTTAAATACGAAATAGCAACGTGCAGCGAAAAATACTCCGTCGACTAATCTTTTGAATTTAAAGGATAGATTGACCGAGTAAGAGAGATGGAGAACAACTCGCCAGAGCTGCGCATGGCCACGCAGCAGCTGGTCGCTGCGAGTGCTGTTTAGTGCGGGTTTCACGTGGTCTGTCAATAAGAGTCAATAAGTTCCGCTATTTTCCTGTGCTTAAATACGATCTAATTTCGAATTCTAGTGAGTGACATAATTAATCGCAGATTTGTCATGACTATTCAAGACATGGATATCTCTCTTAATATTTCTACCACCGCCCCAGCGAAAAGTAAATCTAAAAAGGTAATTTGTAGGTTATATTTAGGTTAAACTGCTGATCTTATTCGTAACCTTAGAAGCCGAATAATTTAACTCGCATCCTTTTAAATTCAGACGACAGGTTACAAAAAAGAATTTTTCAAGCCACAATTCAAGAGACAGATGAAAAAATTGGTTCGATCAAAGGTTCAGAATGAATCTAAAGAAAAAGATAATACTGAACCGATAACCGATGCTCCTAAACCTCGAATCAAGCAGAAGTCGTTAGCAGCTATTGCTAATAGGAACTTGATGACACAGTCACTTGCCAAAAATGCAATAAAATCTGACCAGAGTTCAAGGAATGTCAAAGTAAGAACTACGAACTCTAGCTTGGAGAAATCTAATTTCAAACAGCAGTTTGATGCATCCAATTCAAACGAGGCTCAGGAACCATCGGTTCCAGATAAACCAATTGTGTCTTTTGCTGACCCGGGAAAAGGAACTTCGATAAAAACAATACTGGCGCGGAAACGAGACAAAAATCATAATGCTGATAAAAAATCGTTGGGGGATATCTTTTCAAAAAAGTCTGATGCAGTCGATTCTGGAATCTCTTCAGTTCTGCCGATAGAGCCAACTCAAATTTCAGACAAACGTGAAACTAGGCCAGCTAATGTCAAAAGAAAATCTAGTGAACAAACTGGTGACTCTCAGGGTGCAAAGAAAGTTAAATTCGATGATAGTAGGAATTCCAAAGTTGGAAACAGGGACTTTATCAAGAAAAGTGCACAGAATATCAGCGAAAACGTGCATGCTAACCAACCCCTTCGTGGTGGTGGTGGAAGTAAAATATCGTCCTTGTTTGGAAATAACCCAGAAATACCAAACATTGGACAGCGGTTTGTAAAGCCGGTGGACGAACCAGTTTTCTCTGTTACAAAATTTATCGACTTCAATCTCCATCCATTCATGGTTTGTAGTTTCCTACCCACCAAGATAGAGATCAGAACAAATTAAATCAATTATCTTCTAAATAGGTGCAAAACTTGGAGCAAAATATGCAGATAACAAAGTTAACTACTGTACAACAAAAGGCAATACCTGAAATTCTATCTGGCAAAGATGTTCTTGTACGTTCCCAGACAGGTTCTGGTAAAACACTAGCTTATGCTTTACCCATAGTTGAATCTTTACATAAAATAAGGCCAAAACTCACAAGAGAAAGTGGACTGCGAGCATTGATTGTTGTCCCAACCAGGGAATTGGCTCTGCAAACTTACGAATGTTTCTTAAAGCTCATAAAGGTGAGAAAGACCGCACAAAGGGATATGATGAAAAAAAAATGTCCAACTTCCTTCATCATTCCTTTCATTTATTTTACAGTCGTTCACGTGGATTGTACCAGGGTATTTAGTAGGGGGTGAAAAACGGAAGGCAGAAAAAGCTAGATTGAGAAAAGGATGCACAATATTAGTAGCTACGCCCGGCAGGTTATTAGATCATATAAAACACACAGAATCACTGCGTTTGCATGACGTCCAATGTTTTGTTTTGGATGAGGCTGATAGAATGCTTGATATGGGCTATGAAAAGGACATTTCTGGGTAAGTTTTACTTTTTCTCGGAAATATCTCGAATATTGTCAAGTACTTTACGTAGGTTCTGTTGGAAAGGTCGATTCGCGGCCGCGTTGCAGTCCTTTTGTTGCTCATTTGAAAAACGTATTTTCTTTATTTTTTTTTTTTGTTATTTATTTCTATTATTCTCCTCTTATTGGTTCCGGGAATGTGATATTTTTCAGAATCGTCGGTGCTCTCGAAGAGCAGAAAAGTATGCCTAGATTCGGTGTGAAGAAAGTTGTAAAAACCCAAACCGATGATAACAGTAATTCGGGTTACAATCCCTTGCAAATGCTCCGTCAAAACGCAAAGAAAATATTCACTGACTCGGAGGTAGATGCCATGCGGGCAGAAACAACCAAAACTGACGAAACAAGTTCTATAAACGAAACTTCCTGTTCCGAAAAATTGCTCGTGGTGAAAGAACGGGAGAATGCCGAGAATGTTGACGTCGAGAAAGTGAAACCGTTGAACGTCGTTCATTCAGAAGTTCGTGCAGAGGACGAGGAGGATGAGGATGATTATGAGGGCGGGATGAAAAGAGAATATCATTCGGCAACAGAGAGCGACTCGGATGGGGCGGGGCAAGATTTTCCGATTAGAATGAAGAAAAATAACAGAATAAAACCGTTCCTTCCTGTTTCGCGTGATAAGAAGAAAATGATAGCCTCGCAGCATAGAATTAAAGAAGACACGGATGTAAATTTATGTCAGGATGATGCAAATCCGGATTTAATGGTGAATTCCGAACCGCCGCGAAATCAAAATAGAAGACAGACAATTTTGCTATCTGCAACTTTGACGCAGGCAGTTGAAAAATTAGCTGGGCTTACGATGGACAATCCAGTTATCGTCGATGCGGCTAGAGAAAATTTAGAAAAAGCTGGCGGAAGTGTCAGCGAAATAAACGAAGATTTGATCGTCCCACAAAGTGTCGCGCAAAGCTACGTTGTAACTCCTCCCAAATTGAGACTGGTCAGCTTGAGCGCGTACATCGCTGGAAAGTGCCAGGTAAATATAATCAAAAATCCATGATGCTTCATCGCGCTTTTGATAATAAATTCGCACATGTAAAACGTAATTGTGTCTTTTTCAGGCGGCAGGGCAGCACAAGACTCTCGTGTTCATGGCGACGCAAGACATGGTTGATTATCATGCAGAAATTTTAACTTCGGTGCTTTGCCAACCAGCTGATGAAAACGACGACGATTCCGAACCCCTGGTGGACGTTGAATTTTTCAAACTCCATGGAAACATGACGCAAAAAGAGCGGACCGAGGTTTTCAAGACCTTTAGGGCGGCGAAGAGCGGTGTTCTACTTTGCACGGTAAGTTTGAAACAATATTTGAAATGATTGCACCGAATGAGATTCTAAATCGAAAACCAGAAATCGGGATGGACGTTATTTTCCAAGTTCGTGGAAAGGTCGCTATATAAGAATGTACACGGCGGCTAACAAGATGTCTTAAAGATTGCTGTATAAATGATGGCCTCGATAATTACGCGATCAGTGGGTAGTCTCGGTCGAGCCTTAGTCGATTCTGGTTATTTACGTGTCAGAATTGGGCTACCGAGTTTTAGAGTTCACGGCACAAAGCTTGGGACTATTATAATTCGTGAATGCAATTTTATAGTATAATCATTGCAATTAAAGGAGCCACAATGGCACGCGCTAGGGGTGCCTCCCGAAGAACGTAGTTCATTATAAAATGTATACCCATGAGCCACCTGCGCTCTGCAGTGGCGTAGCGATCTCCAAGACCGATCACGATCGCCGGGAATTCCTGTCTAATTTTTTCCGATAAATTCGCCTTACTATTTTAATTCGGTATACAGCAGTTATAATAACGAATAGAGTCCTAATCCGAGTTGAACAGGGTTGACGTCTCCAGCTCCCAATTAATAAAAAGCACAGTGGCAAGTATTCCGGAGAAGGAATGTACTTCTATAAATTAGGTAAAAAATTCTCTATTAAAATGAGTATAAGTGCAGGTATAATCGAGCGTCGACATGACCGTAAATAAAAGGCGAGCAGCGGACGTCACTTCCGTGAGCGCATATAAAAATAGAGAAAAAATAAATGTGAAATATGGCCACCACTCCCTTATACTCCGCTGCAGCAGACGAGCGAAGCTGTAAATTAAACCGTGACTTATTCTTTCAAGAAGAAATTTAATATCTTTGCTTCACGCTGCGCTTGGGGAAAAATTAAACTCCACCGCGTGCTGCTGAACTGCCGCAATGCACACATCTTTCCACACGCATCATGAACGCACCTTGTACCATGTAATTATCATTATACTTCCTTCAATCGAGCAGTGAGACTCCCTGCGTGCTATGATTGCAGCCTTGTATTCTCTCGCGAACTTTGCAATAAATAGCATCGCGAATTCGATGAATCTTTCATAAAAGTGAGCGAGGCCCGACTTTATTGAAACTGCGTTTTAATTTTTTAATCGAATTGATTTTTGGAGAGGATTCTTCAAACGTAAAAAAGCTAACATATTTCCATGCGAGATCAAAATAAAAATGGTCGGTCTGTTTGGCGTCACAGACGCAAGGAAGGAATTTGGGTATACTTACGATTAGACTCGTGGTAACGATAGTTCCTTATTAGGCGGTATTCTATTTTTTGTAGCCTCACGTAAGTTAGCCACGCTCTCCGCGGCTATATCTAATACACAAATACCATTTCGTGGATTAATTTCATCGGACCGCGGGGGGTCGGCGACAATTTAACCGCACAATACCACGTCGTTCGATCCGACTTTACGGAACATACAAATGGGTTGCGCAAAGCAGCGCAGTTTCCATTGAACATATCCTTTTTGTTGTTTGATCCACAAAACAAGACAGCTGCAGCATAAATATCGCTTCATGTTCATCATCGCTTCATTTGTATGAAAAATATTATACTATCCTTGGAAAAAACTGACTCGTATCGACGAAAATCTATCTCACCCGTGATTCGAAATGAAAATAATTGTCACATGCTCCGATCGGATTGACGTGGGAAGTTCTGGTCGGTTATATCGTAGTAAAAACCTACAGATACGTAAAGCGTTGACAAAAAAAAACGACAGTGAAAGAAACGATTGTAGCTTGCGGGAACTGCTGTCCGTGACGTCGATGTCCTGCAACAGCAGCGGTAGAAAATAAGAGAAGTAGTAACTCGATCACTCTGAGAATAAGGATCAGCCATTGAGCCAGCAACAGCTACTAGCTGCAGCAAAAGTTAGGAGCCCATGGTGGTGGTTTCATCCGGTGTATGAAGTCTAACAGTCCTACCCAAGCGAGTGCATGGTTTCTACGTTTGACCAACTGGAAGAGTGTATTTCATCAATCCGATTCGAATTTCATGCCACGCACCATTCGCCATGGGCTCTGCTCTTTGATCTCGATCGTTTCCGCTGGAGCGAACGGGCGCCCGTCCAATCGCTACTCTCTATACGCTCGCGCAGGGGAATTCTTTGCTTGGGGAAAATAATTGGTATATAGCACTGCGTCGCGTGAGGCACACTCCCGAGTCAAATTTTGATCTCTTCGTATGATTTCTTTTCCTTTTTTTTTCTTCTCTTTTCGGTTCAAGCGAGAATCACTTCCATTTGCATTCTTCTATGGGTCAGAGAAGGCTCGATCTTATGTGAGTTTTTGAAGGTGGTTTACATTCGTCGACATAATAATAAACACTGTTGCGAGCCATTGAAGCGTATCGCATTATTTTCGTGCCTGCTTCATTTTTAGAGTACCTACTATGGTTTTTGAGAACTCTTCGGATGACTTTAGTCTCCTCCCTCGACACTCTTATTATTATAGCGCTCCTATACACATGTCTCCACATGCATATACTCACGTGGTTGGAGAGGCAGAAGCGAGCCGCTTAATCATACAAATGTCTTACAAACTGAAGGGGTACCTCGTACCGTAAAGCAACAAATATAGGTGCACACGTGAATCTGTGGACTCGTAGCACGCGGAGTAAAAGGCAAAGTGCGGGACGCCGAAGTCAGCAGTCGGCCAACCATGCGGTCAACCGCCGCCCCGACGCCCGCTGCGAACTCCAGCGGTGAGCGTTTGAGCGTCGGTCCGCGCCCGTGCTTCGCCTCCTCTACTATGTTTGGATAGGTAATGATTTAGTACGACGCGTTGGTACTTGAAATTCGAGTTGATACGAGCAGGATCAGACCCCGCGGGCGGCGAGAGGCGGGAGGCGGGTGGCCGCTGCACGGTGCCCCATGCCGAATGCTCCTCGCTCACGGGTGCCGAAGAGGAACGATTCGACGGGGAAAGGTGAAGATGTTCCATAATTTCTCCACGAAACTGTAGCTGTACCTCCGTGTATAAGAGATCTCGTGCGTATGGGACGAGTTTGGGCTCGAAAACCTCCTTATCAATGTAATCCAGAGACTCATAGAACATCCGGTATATGAATTGATGAAAGCTTTCTTGTCATCGTGATGAAACCTGGAAGAGTTAATACATGTTCGAGTGAATGAATGTGGGCTCGGAAAGAAATAAGATGGAATTCCCGAGTAAGTACAATTCCTCCAGGGATCCTCGTTATTAATTCCTATGGTGAAACCCAAGGAATGGCCTCCCGCACCGACGTCCGCCTGCCGCCTCCCGCCGCCGCCAACGATGATCTATGGCCGGAGTGAGATGTTTTGAACGGCTATCTGTTTCCGATCTTTCCGATCGCGGGCTGCTCTTAAACGATCGTTTATTTTAATCGCTGCTATCAATTTTGGTCGTGAATATCATATACACTCGCAACCGAGTACCCGGCCTCCCGAACGTTAATGGCGTCAATCGATTGTGTTTCCGTTTGTTTCGTTTAGTTGAATTTCGAATTTATTTCAACTCGTTCCATAAACCAATCCTGCAAATTGATTCAATAATCTTGGACATCGCAGTCGAGTTGTTTCTATACGCCCGCAGGTATACTTTATACGATTGCCGATGCAATTATTTTTTTCTTTGCGTCATTCGTTTATTTATTTTATTGCAAAGCTTTCAAATTAGTTGTAATAATTCGTTTGCGAATGGTGTCTTACACAAGTATTTCTAATATATATACGAGTTTCTACAGAACGCGCGGCTCATCGGACGTTCATGTGAACAGGAATCGTTTTTTACCCGAGTTGATTCTGTGCTCTTTTTCTAATCTCACCGCTTTTACATGTGCTAGCGCTATAGTAGGTAGAAAAATACGAGTCCACATGAATCACCGGCGGTCACTGTTCGTGATATACACGAATCATTTATTATCTACATGATATTGTACAAAACAATGTTCATAAATTAAACAAATGCCTAGTTCAATCAAAATCATATGTGCTTTCCTCGCTGCTTACAGGACGTTGCTGCCCGCGGGCTTGACCTTCCGAAGGTGGACAGCGTGGTCCAGTACACGGGGCCCCTTTCGGCAAGAGATTACGTGCATCGAGTGGGCAGAACTGCTCGTGCGGGGTCATCCGGTTCTGCTGTGATCTTCCTGACACCACCGGAAGTCGGTTTCGTTCGGATGTTGGAGTCGCGAAGAGTAAGAATACAACAGGAGGACATGTCAGGAATACTAGATAAACTCCTCGGCCCTCTGTCCACCCGTAACAGCGTCGAAGCTGCCGCCACCGCCCTGCAAAATCAATTCGAGACCCTCGTATTAGAGGACAAGGAAATACACAAAAAAGCCTGCAAGGGTAAGTCGAAATCGGCTGTTTTTATTCATTCGCTATCAAATGAGCCGATCGGCAAATAAATTGACGGAACAATCGAGGGAGGATGTACGCAAAGGTCAGCGCACGACGGGAAATGATTTCACCATTTGTTTCCTGATATACCTTAGAATTCGAGTGAGAAAGTTTTTTTTCGGTATACGCGTCGTCGCTCGAATGATAACTTGCTTTTTTATTTTCTCTCTTACTTTTTTATAAGAAGAAAATTATTAGTCGAACCCCCCGTGGCGGATTTAAATTATTCGAATGGATTTATTATTGCAGCAAATAAATAGTTCCCCGTGCCAATGGCAACCGTAATGGGATAACCATACCATAGCAAACAAGATCATCCCTCGAGCAGCAGCTCGTACCTCGTAGACTATGTAAATATGTAGTTATGTAAATATGTAAATAGGACTCCTATACTCGAACGCGGCCACTCGACTCCACTCGACGCACGGGGTAGGCTTTACACATCCCGATGCTACTGCTACTGCAGGGGTGATTTTATTCGACCGAGGGGATGCAGCGCCCTTCGCTAGTCCTTCTCAATTGACTTAGACCCCCCTCTATACATACCTTATACTACCTAATAATAGTAATATTAAGTTACTCGCACTTCGTATACCCAACACTTAATTTCTTATGCCGATTACCTTCTTTTCCACGCCTTTTCTTTTTTTTTTTTTTACCATCAAAATTCTCCAGGTTTCACGTCCCCTCATGCGCTGATATAATTCTCGAATCGCACTAAATTTTATAGTAACAGAATTTCGCAATTAGAGACATTCGCCACCGTGACAAATTAGTCTGTCAGGGGTAGCTAAGATTGGCCAGTCGTGTCCGACATATGATGGGGATGGAGAAGCAAGAAATGTGGCGAAAGGACGTTAAGTACCTTCGGAATTTCGCGAATCGATCGATCAATGGGAAACGGTCAAGTGGCTAGTTGTGTACCGTCGATCAAATCGAGGCTCGGCGCAAACTAATTCAGGCTCGAAACCTCGTCTTCCAACTTAACCGTTCCAAATCCGCGACTAACCTTCGTGAAAAGCTCCGGTTGACGCCGACAAGGCTACGCGCGTGAAAACCTTTCAGCGAGATTTATGGCCTGCTTTGGTTTAGCTTGCTTTGCTGTTGGTTCCGTGAGGTTAGTTCGCTTTTCGAAATACTTTGGAGAATTCAATACTTACCCACATTTTGAGCCAACGTTTAAATATCCCCATTCACGGTATATCCTACGTTTACACCTATAGGTATACGAACATGCTTCCTTTGAGAAATTTGAAGTAAGTTCGAACAACTCACGGGATAAACCTACCCGAGTATATGTATATCGTTATCCCGCTGAAAGGAGACACTAGCTCCGTAATAACGCGTTTAAATGAGGTAGAGATGGTAGAACCTTCGGCTAGAATAGCAGCCCCATTTACGGGACTGTAAACTACTAGTCGAATAAGTGAAGTACAGCTAGAAGTAAACCTCTTTTATACGTCGGTACAGACAGTGGCGCACCAGCTTGGGACGGTTGTGCAGGGGGAATTGAAATTTATTTTATGTCCGTACTGTCGGTTTATATAGCGCAGTGTCTGCCGGGACGAGTGTGGGGATAGGGAATAGGTGTACGCTGCCGGATATATCTATACGCGAGAAGTGGTAAAGTGGCGAAATGGCGAAATGGTGAAATGGCGAGGTGGATGAGAATAGAAGTGGAAATCTCGCTAATTCGTAACATTATCACCCCGATAGAGCTCAACAACCCTCAATGGTGACTACAGCTCCCGACGACAACCGAGGGATCTAACTTGGGCGGGGTTCCATGCGGTCGGAAGAGGGAAATACGGGCTAAAGGGGAAGTAAGGGGGTCGAGGGGTGGCTCTAGTCTCTATACTAAGCTGAGAGATTCATCCACTTTATCCGGCGTATACGGTTCGCACCCCTCTCTACAGTCTCTTTGCGATAATACCGAGAGTTTGTCTCGCGATTCACTTGTCACTTCTACGATCCATTCACACGCTGTAAAATCGGCTTGCCTCATCGAAACTTTTAGCACCGAGTTCTCAATTATCGATATGATTTTTGGCGATCGTTCGAACGACCTAGTCTCGGAAATCGTCGGGGATAAATATCGAGCGGTCGATCGAGCAGCGTTGTATCTGGGAGGGCGATAGAGGAGTCTAGGAGCAGCGGAGTTACGTCGAATAAAGGATATCGTTCACACCGCTGGTTCGAGGGTGGTAGGCCGACGCAATCCAACCACTGAATGTGGCTTCCGCCAGCCAAAACCACTTACGCTTTGTGGCGTGGAGAGTCTTAACAATGCGATACAGCCATACAGGATACAAATACAATAAGATGTAGTTATATCACTTAGGAACAATACCCGCCCCTTACTTTCCCCTTTCAGATTTATGTGCTAAATGGAGAAAAATATTTCTTTCGCCCGCCTTTCTTCTTTCCCTTTCGCTTCCTTCATTTTTATTTTTTATCTCAATGCGATGTTTCTTCCTCTCCTTTTCTTTCCCGACGAGGCTGCTTCCCTCCGAAAGTCGGTCTTGTGTTTCAGGTTGTATTCAATCTATGTTGCGTAAACGCTACGGGGTTTAAAGTTTGGAAAATTAGAAACAGAGTGTGCGGAATCTAGTGCACATGTGAAGTTCACTGGGGATCGAGGAACCCCATGGGTTCCCACCCCTGCGTGTGTATAGGTACGTTTATAACTTACGTGTGTAAGAGGTAGGTTGAGTACCGAAAAGTGTGTATAGGGCAACTATTAGCCACAGCACTTGACTTCCAGCCCTTAATGCCCTGTAATAGCACGCTGCGGAACAGCTCCCACCCCCTCCCGGTGCAGAAGGACCTACAGCGATCCTAATGGAAGCGCAATTAATCAGGGCATGCATCGAGTCGTTACCCCTACCATGTCCTTTAGGGCACGTGACATTATTTATCATTGTGCGGTCAGCCCGGAATTCTATTCGTGTAGAAATTAGTATACCGGTATATAAGCATTTGACAATGGCCTCCGTTGATACATGCACTGTAGCCGATACACTGGAATCAGGAAAAGCGTCGCGAGCCCCAAAGATTCGTGTGAATAATTATACGAGTGAGTTAATTTTATGCAGATTTGCAACCCTAATCGTCGAAATTTAAATTCATTTTTGTACAACGTACATAATCCTCCCGCGTTCCTTGTACATGTACCTACAGATACAAACGCATGCGCGGCGTATGAAATCATAGTCACTCGATCGAGCATCTTACTTTACGAAGTAATTAACCGTCGGAGATTACGCCGAGCGATATAACGTCTGTGTAGCCTTATTCGATTTACCGTTTTTAACGACCGTATAAATGACCATTCTTTTAAGGCAAAACCGTTTATGATGATCCAAGTTCTACCGACTACTCCAAGTAAGGCTTTCATATCCATATATCGTACCCTCACCTGTATCGAGCTCGGTAGTTCGTACCGCGGGTGAAAATGTTGGGACTACTTGAGCCTACCTCCGTCTCTCTGTCGCACGATCTGATCGTAATCTGTAATGGCATTTGCGTATCGGGTGATATCGATTGCCGCTGCAGTACCAATGAATAAAATCTTTTGGTTCGACGTTCTTGATTACAGCCTACGTATCCTGGATACGTTTTTACGCCAGTTACCCGAAAGAGATGCGAGAAATATTCGACAGGAAGGAACTTCATCTGGGACATTTCGCGAAAAGCTTTGGGCTCAGAGACCCGCCCCAAAGAATCGGAGGAATAGGAAAAACTCTTCAGGACAACGGGAAGAAAATCCACAACAATCGTCTCTCCAATGAAAGGTGCGTGACGATCCCTTATCACAATCATTTATCATAATCGATTCGCGTGATTTATTGCAATACTTGTTCTCGCTCAGTGGCTCCTTGTTCCGTTCTTACCAATCCTGTATTGTCCAGAGTTAGCACATCACTCACAAATTTTCGCGCTCAGCAGCCATGGAAATCTAGCTGACTACTTTTCTCCGAAGTTTGAGTCTCCGCGTATATCCAAAGCTGTCCGTGTCTAGTCATTGATCCGAATTGTCGTACGCTGCGTAGTTTCCTTTCACCCATTATAAATCGCTCTAACCGCGTGTATACTCTTCCTCGGGGAGTCAGTAACGTCGTGCACGTTAGAAATAATCTCTAAACCTTCCGAAATGACAGTTGAATGACAGTTAAATAACCGTACGTTTTTAGCTATAACGTGTCTTGCGGCATTAACGACAACTGGGAATGCTCCAAAAAGTTTTTAAATTCGACTCGGTATAAGCTTCTCCAGAAATGGTCGACCGGCGGAAACGCTAGTCGCATCAGTCTGTTTAATAGCCGTATTGTATAATTACGAACAATAGCAGCAGCAGCAGCAGCCGCAGCTCGGCTATACCGACTGGTCTGGTACTCGCGGAACAGTAAATGCCACGTGAATTTTGAACTGGACAAACGTGGATAACGCGGACAACGTCTGTCGTATGCTTTCTCTCCGTCTCGTGCTGCACAATCTGCGTACTTACAATGATACACATCGCATACAACCGCTGGTTGTACGCCTGATGAATTTACCATACGTTAAAAGTATGAGCATGAAGAGGCAAGGGTGCCGAGCATATAAGAGCGTAAGAGACGGTGAGTTTGTATGAGGATGGCAACAATATGGGAGATTACTGCCCACCAACAAATAGGCGACGGATGACGGATGACGGATGATACGTTACGGTGACACGATCAAGCGACAGTTCAGACCGTACAGCTCATCATCGTCATCATCGTCGTATAACGTTTCAACACGCGTTGATATAGGAGCTACCGATTTCCCTGGATGTCGGTAATTACATTGTATGAATAGCCGCGCATTCTGTTCGAGTAAGGAGAATTGATAACGCACACCAAAGCAATCGTAGGCGAAGCCGTCGTTCACCAAAATTATTTGGCGCGATTATCCGAGAGGCTAATCAATAACTCTTCTGTTCGGTTTTCGTAGTTTGGTTTTTGTCATCACTTACGAGCGAGCACGGTATGTCTGCAAAATCGAAAGGCATTCGTGCGAAGCAATTTTATCACGTAACATGGCCGAGATTTGAAAAGGCAATGTTGGGATCGGAGACAATTGCTCTTCTGAATTGCAGAAACTGGTATTTGTCGCGTGTAAGTAATAGCCGCGTAACTGTAATCGGCTCCGGGTGTGATTGCCGATGATTATACGGATGATGCGGAGCTGTCGAGTGATACAGAGTGAGCTTGGGCGTGAATAAAAACTTAATGAATTTTGAATTTTAACGTCAGTTGGAACGCTGCCTTATTGTATCAGCCTTCGCGTTACCCATAGTTCTCCTTTTTGTACCCCGGCACAAAGCGAGACATTTTTTGTAACCTTTCCATCCTTCACCGTGTTCTCGTACCACATGGTGCAGTAGCTTATTATACTCAGGTAAGCTATTCCAAATCACCCAAAATCGTTTATGCCTGAAACGGATGCCAGAATTTATGGATTTCTTATTCCCATTCACTACCATCTCTTCTGCTTTTCCACAGGCCCAAAAAAGTCTTTCCGCAAAAGCAAGGTGCTCGCGGCGTTGGATCCAGACCCGGCGTCCTCAAAAAAGTGCGAATGCTCAACACCTCCGAATATGGAAGTGGGTTGGAGAAGGTTAAAAAACAGAAGAAATTCTGATTCAATTTATGTCATTGAATAGTGTAAATTCAGACCGATATACATACGTGACTAGATTGCCGAGTGGGTGTAAAACAATTTTGTAAGTATGGATTAATAAATTGTAACCCAATTATATTGTATCTGGTCGTTGATGAAGTTATTTTTTCTAATTCCCAATCGTTGAATGGTTAAATAAAAACGAACTTTCCTCGCGATTTTTTAAATTCCGAATTCGTCAGCGGGATGGAAACACGGTGCCACTGCACGATTTGTGCACCACTTCCTCCGCTGCTGCATAGTAGCATAGGAAAAAAAAAAGAATGCAGAGAGGGAGAGCAGCCGTCGTGCAGCAAGCCTGAGAGATGATTAATACGGTTGCATTATTTCTGATTTTTTGCACTACACCGCAGAGTGCAAATTGCCCGCAAATAAAAGTGGGAGCAGCTCTGCTAGGAGAAAGGGGCGGGTGGGTGGATGTGGGGAAAGGGGAGTTTAATTTAATTTAATTATCGTTCCTTTGTCCGCTGCCAAAGATAGATGATGCTTTTGGAGAAATCGTTAAATTGTGTTACAGGCTTCGGTCGTTCGGATATTATGTGTCCGCATACCTCACATCCATAGATATCCCTACACACGTCGATTTGTGATCCTGCGGAATAAATTGCAGAAGATTCTATGTTATAAGATTTTAATCACGACAACACGACGCGATGATAAGAAATTGTAAAATCTTTCGGATGCTCGTCAAAAATAATGGAAAACCGATGAATCGTACCCGTATTATTGACGCGGGGGAAAAAAGGACGTGGCGTGCAACGTATAAAAGAAAAATGGAGAACAGTGTTGTAGCAGATTGACGACGGCGGTGGTGATGTTTCTCAACAAAAACTATGCCAGTTACATAGAGGGTCGATTATTACGGGTGATTACCAATTTCCGAGCAGTTAACAACTTTTTCGATCGTTTACACTTGTAGTTTGGGATGCCTTATCCGTCTTCGGGTGCGGTTCTTTCAGACGTTTTAGCTCTGCGTATAAATTTAATGCTCTTCGTCCGGGACGCTTGCGCATTGCTTTTTGATTTCACGCCCCGAATTAGCGTCGATCCGTTACCGAAATTAGCGTCAGACCTTGACAAAGAAAAAGTAATTTTTTTCAACCCTCCTGCGTATAGGTGAAGTTATAGAACGCGGAGTGCGTTTTGACGATTCGTAATGACAATTTGTCTGGACGTCAGACCCCCGTTTCAACAGTTTTTATACTTTACTTATAATTTCTGCTCACTGCGTATAGGTCGAGATGAAGATGTACATACCTGTGTATTCACTGTACGCCGCAAACGCGAATGCAGCTCGTATCCATGCCCGACAATCCAGGCAGCCATAACGGGTCTGTATAACCGGCTGTACTCTGCTCCTGCCGCTGCTGCTGCTGCTGCTGCTTCCGATGCATTACGATACACATGCATCGTATAACCTAGTCCGCGCGTGTATCGAAGCCGAGAGTTGCGCGAAGGCTTACGTTCGTCAATATATGCTGGTATGTTTATGCAGGGTAGGTATAAACACATATGCACAGGTGAGAACGGTACACACCGCGGAATGCTCTGTATGGCTTCTTTGCACGACAAGCCAATAAAACGGCAGGTGAGCAGCCCGAGCAGGATATCTCGCCTGTAAAATGCTAATCCCTCGATTCTCTCGCTCCTAATCGTGAGCGCTGGTAGCTATACATTTATCCCAACCGAATATAGTGAATACCGCGACGCCTCTCACGATGGATACGCCGGCGTAAAACAATCAACGAAATGGAAATAACACGCTCAATTATCGGACGAGGCAAGAAGGAAGAAGGCTCGTCGTCCTTCTCTTTCCATATTCCAACGATTCATAATCGCATCGAAACGTAATCCTCATGCATATCAGGATCCCCCCGACTTGCGTATAAATACTTCGTATATCGCGTATGCAATTGTAGTACCCGGCGTGAAAAGAAAGTGTGTTCCCGGTATAAGCCTGAGCGAAGGTTGGGGATATACGATGTAGATGCAGTATCGTGATTAGAGCACCGACAGAACTAGGAAATGAAATCGCTTTGCGAGTCGTAAAGTGAGCGAGATGATAGCAAAATACATAAAGTTATTCTTACGTACAATTACCATTATCGCAAACGCCTAGGAACGCAGACTAATACGCACGTTACCCACACGTATTTACTTTGTGAGAAACTCGGCAATTAACTTAACTTTTATTCGAATTAATTAAATGTATTTTTTTAATTGCTCAACGCTCGTCGAGACCGAATGTGAGTTAAACCTGTACATAATATGGATAGAGCTGAGTCTTTTCAAGTGTTAAAAAAAAAAAATAAACACAAAAAAACATATCAACGTGAAAAGGAACGCACTTTACTGTGATTATTTCATTTCATTGATGCGGTAAAACCCATTTATGTCAGAATTTGCGTTTTTTTGGGGGAACGTACGATACCTGTAAATAATTAATGCGAACGGCTATTAGGCGATTACTGCAGACGTTTTAGTAGCAGATAACGAAAATTGACTCAACGAGACCCACGCTGCTCGTCGGGACGTTTATCCTGAGGTGTATGGCATTATGGATATATGTACATACACGATGTATACCCGCGCCAGTATGTATCGGTGTATAAGTTATACATACACATCTGTACATATTTGTACAGCAATGCCGCGGGCGTGTCAATATTGCCCGAACGGATAACACTAAACATTCGCTGTCCAGCGAGTAAATAACTCGACCCTTCGTACGCCAGTTTCGGAATACTTATTTATCCATTTCTAGGTACAATCAGGTGAATAAATATTAATTAGTATACTTCTAGAGGGATATTAAGCAGGGAATCAAAGTTTTTTTCGACGAAAGCTCGAGTTTATGTTGAAAATCTTTTATGTGCGCGGGTGTCAACCCCATATCGGAAGCCATCGATATCGCGCGTCCTCCTTTTTTCCTCTCTCTTTTCAGCCCTTGGATAATGCCACTCGAAACTCGATGCCTCGTACGTAGATATCACGCGTATGTTTGCATGCGCAAATTCTCCACGCTCTCGGTATATCTTATACGTGTAAAAAGCAGGTAATTTCTCGGTACTTCGGGTTCGAGCTCGAAAATTATTCCAATAAAACTCGTTTCAACCGCTAGCCGCTCAAAGGAACCAATTTAAAAAGCCCCTTCCAAGATTATCAGCGACTGACGATGTGGTGGCGGGTGCCAGGCGAAGGCGGAGCTGCAGAGGATGTAGGTGGTTAGGGTGGCGAGGGGGGGGGGGGGGGGGGGGGGGGGGAGGTAAAATATCAGATTGGTAAACTTGCCGGTAATTCGTCCTTCTCGTCGTTCCGAGTCTCTTTTAAGGGTCGAGAACTCGATGAGATGATTACATTAAATATATCAAACGCGAAACGTCGTGCGACGAGTTATGTAAAAAACGACGGGATAAAATTTTATAAATATATATACTTGAATAAAAACGAGTGTATATTTTAAGCAAGTTTTCTGATTAGAAATTCTCCGGCACGCTTAAATTTTATAATCAGAGCTGAGCGAGTCGCTCTTGCTTTATAATAGGTAATTAAAGCAAAGATATAATTATCGATCTCCCAGCGCGAGAGTGAAATTCTAGAGTTTTTCTACATCCGGCCATAAATCGTTCCCCGTTTATTGGAAATATGTGGATTTCTACGTTGTTAAAACAAACGGCACCGACGCGGACGGCGTGAAATCATACACTTATATACCGGTTACCTACCTGTATAACATCCTATATATTCTCTGATCGCACTGCGGAGCGGTATTTGCTCGCTCGCAATCCTCGGGGTATAATCGACTCGACGTACGAAAAACACTCGCGGGGCTCTGGGCTCTGGACCCGCCTCGGGGCCTTTTCTTTATAGTTCGCTTTCGTGACTCGGCGAAGCGCAACTCCTTTGAATCGGACACGCGATGGCACATGTCGACATATGGTCAACCGAAAGAGTAGGAATACTCGATCATTGGCAGTTTTATTATAACGATTCATCAAATTAGAATTACGCGCGCTTTGACACGGAATCTAAATCTTTCATTAGACACACCGAGCTACGCACTACCACTTTATACTTATGCATACATATCATTAGGTATAATTATCTCGCTATATTATCGATCACGAGCTGACGCGGAAGCTGCAGCTCAATCGTCTTTTACGCTACAACATATTTTACCGGTCATCCTGTCAACCTGCGTCTCGAAACGCTCAGCCAGAGATTTACGAGTCACATCTATATCACGTGATATATGTGCGGTGCGTACCCTTCTTCGATTAAAAAATATACCTGTGTACCTAAAAAATGAACACACATGGTAATCGAGCGTATCGCAAACTGATTCTTGCCATCGATCGGTTGGTAAAATGTAATAACAGTCGTGCCAAAATATCACCCACGCAAGGATGTAATAAAAAGAAGAAGGAACGGAGGGAAGGGGAATGAGTATTGTAAAGTGCGTTAAATCTGAACAAAAATCCTTATTATACAGGGAAATATTTAGGGTTTGGTAAAATGGCGTAAGAGAGCAACGAGATACAAATCTGAATCCGGCATTCAAAAGCACCCGAACACGAGTGGTGGTGGTCGGTTCAAAGTCGAGCACGGGAAACTTTGCCAGGCAGCGAGATGTGAATTCGATGATTAAAAACGATTGGATTGTGCCTGCCTGCCTCAATTATGACCGAGGCACGCCATTCCCTCGTTACAAAAGGCTACATTTACCATACGTATGCGTACGGGTCGCACACCTTCACGTCCCGTATACCCCCACATCCGTGGACACGTATTCGTGTTCGTACGTTCGTATTACACACGGCCGGTGAACGTGTATAGGTGTAGGTGTTTCGGTCGGTATCAAGTTGGCGTAGGCGCGGTGCGGGTTTAATATGTGTGAACGCTCCTTTATTAGTAGCGTGACCAATGAGCGGTGACGTCATTAATCAAATGTCTAACGTTGGCAGCGCACCGCAGCGCCCGGTGTAAGCGTATTTCGCTACTTTGTTCAATTATTATTAAGTAGTTCTTGGCACTCTATTAATTTATTACACTTTCGTATACGCTACATACTACGTACTCCTCCGCGGATCTCCGCACCGATTCCTGACCCCGCGGACGTGTCGTATCTCATATCCTCCTGAGGGCGGCATAACTGCAGGTGCCGAACTATACGCCCTTATTTCAAATCCCTTCACAAAAATATGCATCTGTCCTCACGTGCATTGCTTTTGCCCCCTACCTCCCCCTCACCCCCCAAATCAACGATGATTGATCGGATCGATTCTCGTTTCACCGCACATTTCTATAAATTATTTTTTGCAAATTTGTTTCATACCCCGAAAAATTTTCTCCCTGTTTTTCATCCGTTATCTCTACCCTTCTAAGCCGTCGGTTATTTTAAGCCAGCTTTTGACCGGGCTAATAACGTGCTCCTGCCACGGGAGAAGAGAGAGAGAGAGAGGAGAATTTAGGGTTGGAATCTGCGCGTGTACCGAACGTTATAATGTAACCATGGTCAAAGGGACTCGCCGGTGGCGGGGATGGAGGTCGTGGCGGGGATTCCTTACCCCCTTAAATTTTGAAATTTTCTTCTTTACGCGCTTAGGAAACCATCTCCATAAATTCCTGGTTGAAACAAAACCTAAAATGGTGGAGATTACGCGAAATTATGCAAATACGGGGCATTGTAAAGCGGTGGTTTTTCGTTTTATTGGCTTGCTGTGTAGCCTCGCGCCATATAACTGAAACAAAAGCTTAGGCAACGCCGTGAAACAAAGGGTGTTCTCCCGACACACATGCAATGGCTTCGAGTGCTTCCTAAAGCATTATATTCTTCGTTAATTTATTTTATTCTCATTTATTGTCCAATTGAACCGGCGAAGGGTCAACCTTACACCCTCCGCAACAACGATACTACACCGCTAATATTCACGCACGCGATTCCAAGAGACGGTAGGCGATATACGACGCCCGCGAGGGGATGCCGTAAACTTGAAAAAAAAAACTCGAGGCTTTATCGCGAAAGAAAAATACAAGTCACACCGAGATTTCGCAGCTTTTTTCGGAACGGACGACCGTGATGAATTGTGCAGCTCGAATTATCTTCCGCCGAAAGTATAATCGTTGATTCCGTCGACGATCCGGCGTAATACTCGCGGGGTATTCGCAACGTGGCACATACACACCTAATTGGGAAGGCGAGATGAGCTGCTGATTCATGTGCAATTTACAATTAGCAACTCAGCGCGCGGATTATTGCAGTAAATTGGTAAGTGATTCGCGCGGACTAATTTGCGAATAGACCGGAAGTAACAGAGTTAACCGGCGTTAATACCTGAACTTAGCTCTCTTTGATGTTCTCACGCTAATTTCAGATAGTAGCGAAACGGGTATTCATTAAATCGTTTCACACACGGGAAAAAACCAAAATAAAAATTATAGCTCTTCCGATACACGCACCGGGTGTAACATCCTCGTCAGACTCACCTCCATTACTTGGTTTATTTATTATTCAGATTCGGGACGGTTTTTTTTTTTTTTTTTTTCGTCAAGTTGGTTACGCGATATATACGCTTGGCCGTGTAATATACGCGCGACCTAGAAGTGAATTTTGACAAAAGTATAGATAATTAATTGTTTTTCTTTGATAACGAGGAGCCTTTGAGCCGTCGAAAGGCAAGAATCGATCAGTTTTAAAAGGTGACAAATTTTCGCAAACTCCATTTTGCCTCTGCAAAGGGCCAAGTTACAATTAATTAACTTAAGCCTTGGTAATTCGCGCGGTAAGTCAAACTTAATTAATTACCATTCCCTCGGGGTTGGATCGGGAGTGAACTGTGCGTTATATCAATTGCGAACCACTTTTGACCCGCCCTGCAGTGGCGCCTCGCTTATGCTCCCTTCGACCTTATTATAATACAATCAAAATTCTAGACCTTCCTACCCACTTGTTTTTTATTCTCTCCCACATCTCTTCTGCTCCAACCATGTCAACGTTCCTCCGTCGATTTCGTACACTCGCTCGTCGGGTGTCTTTTATAATCGCGAGGAAAATAATCCGTAGCTCCAACAACCGGAAAACTCATTCTACTTCAGTTGGTTTTAACTTCCATCTCCGTATACACGAAAATGAAAAAACAAGTTTTCACTGAATCTCCACGTTTTGTGGGCTGAAAAATCACCCCCGATCATTTTTAGTTGTATGCGTAATCAAATTTATGTCCTGCGAGAACTTTGACAACGATTTAACAGATTTCCATGTTTCTCAATCGACACAATTTTTACTTACAAAACTTATCAGATTTTGAATAGATTCGCTCTAGTAGTTTCTGAATTTTCCATACAACAAAATTCTGAACGAAAAAACGAATCTACAATTAAATCAAAATCCAAAAATTTTTCGAAAAGTCTAAAACAGTGTTCAAGGACAAGTGAAATTTTTTTTGCATCCCGCGGAATGAATCTATAAAGCGGGAAGTTTAAGGGGTGGTCAGCCGAATCAATCGCTTTGTTTTATTCGTCCTTTAATTTATTTCCCATTATCGACGTATGAGACAATTTTTTCTTGTTCCTTTTTTCAATGAAAAAATTGTTTAAAATTTCATTCAATTTCCGTCCGGGCGACGCCACTGGATCGAATAGAGTGCCACTTGACGGAGACTATTAATTACAATCCGACGTCGTTGTAAGCTGCTATCCCCGAGTCGATAACTTTTCTATTATCCTCCTAAAAGGGGTTTAGAATTGCTATTCAGTACGTTAACTTTAATGCTATATTAGTTAGCGTTGTTTTAACGTACGGGGTACATGAGGTCTAGCTGAACCGCGCCTATATACATCTGGCCTCCACGATCATTTACCTCTTATTTTCGTACAGCTCTTCATGTATACACGTAATACGATACCTAATTGTCATTCATTAACAACACTATCCTCAATGGTGATTCGTTTCCAACTCAATCGACGAGTCTCGCTGTATCTCTTGAAATGAAACCAATTACCATGATTCTCTGCACTAAAAGAAAAAGAAGAAGAAGAAAAGAGGATCGAGACGAAAAACACACAAGAGTTGAAAGACACGTTTAAAATAGTTACCAAACTACCCAATTGAGGAGATACAGGAAATCTGTCGTCGATTATACCTGTGGAAATAACCGGATACAAATTTATATTATGGCCTGAATGTGTTTTCAGTGCAAAAAGTGGCGTCGAGTATTAGTTGCGCGTCGATCAATCGGATGAAATAATGGGATCGGCATCGGGGTCCTGAGTTCCTAGTATGCCTAGTAAAAAGTCGTTAACTGTATACACATCAAAGTGTCGATACACAGGAGCGAGTTTTTGTTCTCACAGTTTTTAAAATGACGATCGCTAATGAACGCTTTGATAATTACGCCGGGCGGTGTTCGAGGTTCGAGGTACCCGCGGCTTCCAGATTGTAATTAATCAATATTATATGAAACCACAATAGCCTTTGTCAGAGCTATTGTTACAGTTTACCACTATTCTTTTTATAGGCATATGCGAGCGGCTTACGGTAGGCCGAAATCGAGCAGAGGCGTCTCGGCGATCATTCCAGTTTTAATTGCGGTGTTTAATTACGACCTCGTCTACGCGTTTCGTTCGTAGGTTACATCGATGCATAGAATCTTCGACCGAAGTGGCACACCTGCGTTATACTCGGTGCAAAATTCGCTTTACACGGACGAATCCGAGCTTCTTTTTTTTTCAGGCACCGCCGAAGGTGTGAAAATAACGTGAACGAGCGCCGGTTGATCTCTCACGTATAAATCGTGTTTACAATGGCGGATAAGTCACGCGTTATCATCGCGAAAGAAATTATAAAACAATCATCATCGGCCGATGATTGAAAGGTGCAAAACAACTCACGGCGAAGAGGCACCGCGCGTTATCTGTACTAATAATTATTAAACGAATTTTTTGTACACTAATGTCTGATCGACGATCGGATATAATTAAGACCGTTAATATCTCGTCCGCGGGAGGCGCGAGGCCGACCTGGTCAGAGATCCCAACACCTTCTGTCCGCTCTCATTCATTACATTTTGCCCTGGACAAAGATCGACTAAAAAGATGGAAGTCGGAGAGGGGCGTGCGGCGTGAGGTGGTTCTTTGGGGGAGCTACTGTGAATAGCTACGGCTGACCTCCGGCTCCCGAACGTCAAAGACCTTCAAAAGAACCGCCCTGACCCCCGTCTGTTCAGAGCTCATTTGTTTCCACCACCAAAGAAAATATGATCAACGACGTCTTAAACACTATCTCTCTACTCTAACCAATCTGATTTCTACCATACGATTATACATACGCATATTTTTAGGTGGAGGGTAATCCGGCAGTATCGATTTTATCTTCCCTCACCATGTTTTTCCGCCGCAGCCGCAAGCTGATATCATTTTGAGGGGTTTTAATTAAAATCGCCATGTGAAATGTTCCACTTTATTAATTATATAATTACCGAATTATAGTTTCTGCAGTTTTCGAACGTACGTTTGTACGGTACATTAAATTTGCACCAACATTTGTGAAGATGTCCGTGATTACAGTGTCCAATATTGGCCCGCTGTTTCGTGTCGAACCGATGAAAATGAAAACTGAATAATTGAACGGCAGGTATTTCATTTTTTCGGGATGTTCGAAAAAATTCTATTTCCACGAAGATTCCAGGAGCAGCGTTATCGAAGCGGTGAACCCCCCACCCCGATACAGCCCTTTAATATCATTGCAACTTATATATTTCCGAGAGACGATTACTCGAAAAGTCTAACGCGTTATAAGGACCCTGCTGACAATTAATGCGCGCATTGCCAGCAGTAGTAATATACATGCTGTGAAATAAAATCAAATAAAACCGAAGATCTTTGGCGGCGCGGTCGTCATTAGGGCGCATTGTATCTCCCAGGGCGCATCCGAGCAGCGCGTTGCGCCGTTGCAGATTGCAAATCCCGTTCATGCTGAACTTCAGCACGCCTGCAGTAGTCTGTGCTCGTTCCAAATGACTCGTCGGCTCATAATCGAACGAATTAAACCACCGAGTTTCTCGATCCTCCGCACTCGAAAACTGTCAGCCAATAAATGGGGAGCGACGCGGATGATTTAAGATCGGGGACAGTTGATGTCATAACCGTTCTCCCGACCGTACCATTACGGAGTACTGATTGGCTTTTGATGTAAAAGCGTTTAAAAGGAAGGATCGAGTGACGAACAAAAAAATAGGGATACTATATTAGGGTGAAATTCCTCCGAGGTAGAAAAAAAAAGAAAACTTCGGGAATGTAATTTTTCACGATTGGACTCTTCAGGACCCGGACTATTTGGTTGAAATGTCTTGGGCTAGTCTGACGGATTCACGCGCTGGGAGTGGCGAGGCATCGATCATGCAAGCCGCCCGGACGAGGAGCTTGCGGGGATTGGAGCGATGGCAGGGCGCCCTGGGAGCAAAAAAAACTTAATTACCTTCATTAACCGCGCGCTTCCGAGACCTGCTTGATGCGCTACCGAAAGATCCGAGGCAGCGGTGAGCGCCAGCCTCATCGCCGCATCATATGGGTTACATGAATTCTTATTCATTCCACTTCTACTCTAATATCTCCACATCTCTACGAATTATTGTACGCGACGACAGTTTTCCTTCCACATATTATCTCGACTGCGATTATTCCGCGTGAATAAGTTGAAGGCTTGGCCGGTAACGGTGGAAAAAAAAAAAAAAAATTCTGCTGGGATCCTGAATTAATTGACACCGCGGTTGCAGCATTTATGTAACTTTGCGAATATTGAGGTTGGCTGTACGCGACCGATTTTGCATTGTGCACAAGATTCGATAGAAGCGATGCGAGATCTCGTAGCTGTGTATGCTTGTGTGGAAATATTTATAAACACTCATCGCACACTCGCATATAAGCCTATCCCTGGAGCGTTTCTGACCGATGTAATAATCCATTGCCTGTAGCCAAGTACGAGTACGTTATGTGTGTAATGACAATAATGATTCGCTCAGCCTCAAGATTCCTGATGATTCCCATTGTGGGGAATTATCTGAATTGCAGACCTCCATTGGCAAAACTTTAATACCTCCTTAAGCTGCCGCACATACCTCTGGAGGCACGTTACATCCACCTCCGTGCCGTTCATTGTTGTTATTTCAATTAATGTATTGTATTTCCCTCTTGCATCTCATCCGTAGATCTTCCGTACATCTTTATGTTCTCAATGATCGGACAAATTACCCACTTATCAATACGCGGATCAAGCATTGATTCGTTCATCAGTTTATCATCATTATTAAGAGTATGTGTTTGAAATTGCCTCGAAGTTAATAGCCTCGCGATACAGCCGCCGGCCTGGAAGCTGGGAAATTTTTACAACGATCGATTCTCTGGTAAAAATTCAGAATCCCGAAGCCATATGTCCAATGCGGTAATTCGAAGTTTCCAAAACTTTTACATTTCTCCGTACTCACTCTTCCGAATTTTTATCGTTGGTTCTTAACCGGGGACGAAGTGCGCGACAAGTACGGTTGCAACGGCCCCGTGAGAAGCTGCTCCTGGGAATTAAACGTGCGGTTCGGCTTCCGGTAAAACTCTGATTTCGCACCCGACTTATGCAGAACACTTTAATTCTCACTTACGACGGAGTTAGTTTTCAACATTCGGGTGAAAATGCTTGAAAATTTCTAAACTCGTCCAACGTCTGCTGAGCTTGAATCATCGCACAGATCGTTGCGCACGTCTCTTAATTATTCAGAGCTATATACGAAATGAAATGGCGTTTGTACGGATCCAAGATCCAAAAGTGGCGGGATATAAGGAGACGAACCGTAACCGGTATACGCGATCAATTTCGCTCTGATAGACCGCTTACGCAAGTTCGCTTATGCTTTGTAAAGATTCGTGAGGTCCGGTCACATAAGTTACTCGATACCATCCAGCACACGCTACGGGCTTCAAACCGCAGACTCTCTACGTTCCCATATGTATCATGTGTTGCCGTGCCTTGTCAACGCACATAGCACGCACATCGCGTACCTATTTTAACGTGCACGTATACGGCCGAGGTACCTTTTACGTGCATACGTGTGCGGTGTCGAAGGTATAGCTGCTGGCTGCAGCGTCGCGGCGCAGCGGTCTGTACAAACTTGCGGGTATCGATAATATGATATAACCCGATTGGCCGATCCCTCGGAACCCCGTAGGAGCTGCAGGGCAATCGCGGGAAACAAAATCACCCGCGCATCGAGTTAACTGCTACAGAAGACGTTGCGGTTCTCGGTGTTATATTCGTTTACCTTGCATTTACGATGCCGTTTTATAACGCGATCTGATATCGCCGACGTAACGGGTACAACCGTGCGGCCGCACGATAAGCGAAGATTTCATTCGGACTTTTTCAAAAATCGACGAACTTGCCTCCGATCAGCGACGAATTAAGTCGGACTCGGTCGGCTAGGGAAATTTAGCGAATCGAAGCCCCGGTTTTCCAGCGTCCCGTGTTCGCTTTCGAAATGCGAGCAGACCTGAACGTGGAGCGTAGAATTATTGGAAGGAATTTCAGCGGTGGTGACAAGCGGCGCAAGGATGGAGAGCCGCGTTCGTAAGCTCATTACAGAACGGGCGTCACCCTCTGCTCTGCAGCAGTTCGTTGTAGAAGGTAATCAAAGTCGATCGCGCGAACGAAGAGTTAACCGCTCCGAGACGCGACTGCGGTCGGGTATTGGGTGACAAAAATATTTTCAGTACTCTTTCATATCGTATGAGCGGTAAATAGACACTAGGGGAATACCCTTTAGGGGTACCTGCGCTACCACCCAGATTGGCGGGGTCAACGATTCGAGGATCGGGACGGACGAGCGCCGCAGCTGCGCCCTGAATGCGAACTGAGAAAAAAAAAAGAAAGTAACTATAATCGATTCTGGCTCAAGTTTACATATTGGAAAGCTGTAGCGGCGTGCGTTTATCCCTCGTTAATCGGATATCGCGTTTAATGAAATTTGAGAAGAAATTAACTGATATATTGATTTTCACCCGGAGAATATATAAATGAAAACGCTTGCTCCGAGCCGCACGAAGCAAATCATAACATGCGCGTATAATGCCATGGGACTATTATAGAGAATCGGGCGTTTCGTGTTGGTCATTATAGATGGTTTTTCTGTCTAGAAGTTAACCGAAAACGTCCGTGCGGCAGAAAAGTACGTGTCATTGATTGTGAGAGAGCCGTGGATATATTCGAGTCTCGGATGTATCGGCGGGCGAAGGCGGAGGTCTGGCACTGCGGTACCAGCCATGGGACCCATGTCCGTGATGGTCACGCTCACGGTAAGACGGTAGCAAAACTTCAACGGTCGAATTCCATGTACGCAATCTCAGCATATTACTTGGCTGATTGGATCGCTTATCCTTATCCGTCGTTTTTGCGGGTCACTCTGCCTCCTCGTCTCTCTCGCAGTCATAGGGGTTTAGCTATTAGAAGGTATCATTGGCCAAATAAGGTATGAATAATATTCGTTCAGAGGGTTACCCATCCATGGACTCCCGGCATGGCTGCGGTCATGGACAATCAGCGGACGAATTACCGATATGATTGCTACTTAAATATCTCTCTGCCCCGACCGACAAAGGTTCGATCAATGTTTTCCCTCTCCTTCATTCCTTTCTCCGTCCTTCGCCCATGCTACCGTCGTACCCGCCTTTATATTCTCTCATTTTCTATTTTTTATCCGTCGATTCTCCTCTCTTTCTGCCCCTCGCTTTTTCTATCCCCCTTCTTCTCGCGCCGGCAGCACTCTTTTGTTTGCTCAGTAAGATTGCCTCTCGAGAAGTATTCAGGCCTCTCGTCTTCCTCATCGCGTACCGATCGAGAGAAAAGAGGAACCGACCGTACGGCCGGCTCCGTCGTCAGCTGAAAATTGTGCGGCTGACCGAGGTTTGCTCTGCGGCGCCCGCGCCCCAACTTTGCGTCACCACAAAAATGCCACACCGCCGATGTAGGATTGAGATGACCGCTTCGAAGCGAGTATAAATACACGTTGTATCTACGTACCGCATATTCCGTGCAAACAACGTAAACGTAACGAGATACTTTTTCAAACTCCGCATACATTAATGAATCACGGCGACTATCTCACCGTGCGATCTTATTGAATCATTCGATCGACGCACCGCATGCGTTGAGTTTCTTCGATTTATCAACGCTCTCAGAGGCGTGTTTCACTTTTGTACGTATTATTAAATTAGGAGTTCGAACGATCGAAGTATCGACGCCTCGTAGCCGATGCACCGATCGATCGCTACGTCAGACGTACGTATGCGGATGGGGATGGCGTATACGAAAGTGTACCCACGTCCAGGGCGATTACCCTAAGGTGCTTCGGATGCCACGGATCATCGAAGATCAACGCACTGCACGTCGCACGGTCAATTAGACATTAAGATCATCACTTGGGTCGGGTCTCGCGTCTCGGATATCGGGTTGCCATCGTGGGCGGTCCGTGAGTTCTCTTCTGCTGGGATGCTCCTCAGGAACTCCGTAAGAGGCTTCGATTCGTTACTTGACAACCAACATCTCCTGCCTTCTCTTTCCATTTTCACCTTTATTCTCTTTAAATAGATATAACGTTGTACGCAGCTACCATAATACGACCCCCCGACAACTCGAGCTCCCATCCGCGATGCGGCAGAGATATCTACAAATAGTTTTGCACTTTACACGCGCCTCAGATATACATACCTATGTTCATTGATCCGTGCATGAGCACCGGATTATTTGACAGCTTTTTTATTTCCTTCAACTATTCTACGCCGGCTGGGGTCGGTGGCAAATCCACTTCTTTTCGTACATCGAGTTCGTCGGCACGTGTATAAAATACGCGATCGTTTTCATATATAACATACCCGTAGCACTCTTCAGTCAAGAGTGACGTTGGTCGACGTACGCCGCCGACGCTCCGGAATATTTGCAACATCAGAAACAGTTCTATATTCCGTTTTCGCGCCTCTCGCAGAATTAGGAGTGTTCTAGCAATTTCGTTACTCTGATTTCGTGGCCCAACGGCCGACCGCCAACTGGGGTACGGATCGAATCGTACGATCGCTTCCGGATTCGCAAGAACAACTGGACGTGACGATGTCGGATGCTGATCACCTTGAACCTAAACCGATCCACATTACGTAATATCTCGCACTGCACACCATATCACGAAACATTATTTCCATCAGGCAATATCGTTAGCTAAACCGTACATATCTGCATGAAGCCGTGACTGCAACGGCCTCGACGAGTGACATACACTCGATTTTCTCGCCCCTTCGATCGCCTTCACATGGCGGAAGAATTGCATTTTTATTCATCGGTCTTGTTGGAATCGGTTTTGTGTATTGTATTCTCGTGCGGTTTACTGTTTGCACGATGTTACAGGAAGAATCGATCGACCACACACGAGGTGACTCACTCACGATCTGAAATCAGAAATGTATTTTGCAGTGCAGTCCCCCCCCTCAACTTCCAGTGAGTATCGCCTCTGTGCAATGCAGTTTGGAATCGATCTTATAGGTTCCTATAATGATTAGATAAATTCTGTGAGCGTCGTGAGCGACGGCCGCGGGTGTGTTTAGTTTAGTTTTCTCAGGGATATCAGTAAACAATAAAGCACCTGCGTAATTGAAACCGCGTCGACGGTCGTGAATATCGATCCCCGATGCCCAAATTATCACATTAAACAAAATACAAATACAAACCATAACCGCAAAGCAGTCGATTCGAATAAACCTTATACAAGTCGACGACAAAGTTCGAGCGAACACGCAACGTCGTTTGTAATTTGAACGAGGCCGAATCCGCTGGAAAGTGTGTGTGGAGATTCTCGTTGAGAAGGTGTCCGTGCTTGATATGGCCGAATTCGGGTGCGACGAGGCGCGTAAGCCGCACGGACAAACCGGAGGAGACATCCCGACGAGTAACGCGAGAACACGAGCCTCTGCCTTGATCTGTACACGGAGGAAATCGTGATCGGCTCTTCTCCCTTCGCTGATGGCTGGCTCGCGCCTTTCCACCGTATCCTTGCATACATGCAACTCCCAAACCACTCCTAAACCACTTCTAAAACCCGCGGGAGAAGTGTCGAGTTGTCGGCAATGATTACGGTTAAAAAGGATCACTACTTCCAGACCTCTAGCGACGTCTGTGAACGAATCTTTGACCAAACAAATTAACCATTATACCCCATTATACCTATATCTTCTTCGGGAATCTTTTGTTTTTTTTTTTTTTTTTTTTATTTCGCATTCACACATGCGAAAGCGTCGGAATTGCCGAGTAATGTACCGTTGTAGTTGCGAATGACGTTACGCGGGTTAGCGATCGAGAGAATGTTAATGCGAATTTCTTGGACAAATACTCTGGTGTACGAGCGTCGCGAATCGGTAAGAAATTGTAATTTGACCGGGAAAATCTCTCAGGGGTCTTGTAAACCGGGCAAACTCACCGGCGAAGTAGCGGGGGCTCTTTGAATGTTGTCTGAGCGTAGCGCTGATAGCGCTACAAATTGTCCTCGTAGGAGTGGCACTCCGATACAAAGGGCGATCTTGGACGCTGCGGGGGTTCCCATCTTGTTGACCAAATAAAGGATTGCACCTTCGGATCTGCGGGGGTCCAGAAATCGGGGTTTGTGTCCCTTCGCGCGGTGGTTCCGTGGTGGATTCACTGTACACGGGATATTCTACTTCGCTTTGATTAGCAGACGGGGGATTTGAAGGGCGAGTTATCCAAATGTTCTAACTTGATTACACAAACTATAGATCAAGGAGCCAGCGGAGCGGCCAGACGAATTAGCGAGTGGGCCAATAATCGACGGGATTCCTCCCTCGGCTAGTCGTAGATATTTAGAACCCAGTTTATATGGTCTTTGTCCGGGTCTTCGTTTGATCCGCGAGGGGACAGACTTAACGGTGTGTCAAATTATAGATGCTTCAATTGAATCCTAACGTCAACGGCTCATCTCTGTGTAGATTTGGAGCGTTTAGGCATCGTAGCAGTTCACATGACTTTGTGGTGCGCGAGCTGATCGTTGCTCGAAGCATCGAATTGCCTTCGAATTCGACGAGGAGCGAAGGAGTTCTTGTAGCTGGTGCGTCGGCGACGGCATTCCCAGCTGCTCGAACGTGTGCGTTCAAGGTGTACGAGAGTGTGTGTATAGGTGGTCGTTGAGAATAGATAGAACGATTATGATACAATAGACATCAGATAATATGATCTGTCGGTATAGCGAAGATTAGTATAAAATTATAGAGAGCCACGAAGACGTGCCTTGGCTACAGAGGTTTGAGCATTCGCCTCGGCGTTCGAATGGATGGGATCCTCAAAGGATCGGGATAAGTTTCGTTCCTTCACGAATGTCGCTTGGCTATCATTACTCGCAATTATATTTGAGAACCACTGCAACCTACAGATGTCTCCGCCTAATTAGGCGGGTTGAGAACGAAATTACACGTTTCGGAGCAACTGAAATGAAACACAATTCATTACTTGGAGAACTTAAACCTCGAGTTCTCCTACGCGCGGGACCAGGGTAGGATAGGTCTTCTCATTCGTAATTGGCGGGGTTTTGCGTTGCAGCTGCTGCTGCTGCTTGCTGCTGTTGCGTTTTTTCGAAATTGAAACCGAGAAGAAGCAATTTTCGACTTTTTAAACGCTTCAGTCATCAGCTGCCTCCCATAGTTTCAAGACCTCGAAAATTGACGTCCGCTTCAAAGAGCCTCGATCCCACCAGTGTTTATTGATGTCAAATTTTGCGGAAATTGTCAAGATTTTTATTCGCAATGCCGCACTTAATTCCAAGCTTTTTCGAACGGCCCTAACGTGAATTGCACAACTCCGAGTACAATGAATCGGAATCCACTTCCGACTCTAGTCGTCATATAATCCGAGAATTCGAGCCTCTTGAATTCACCCTGTGAGTCCTGAGTTTGTATATACGGAGTCCCGATCGTTTGTAATTGTCTCTAATAACACGACGATTTCGTTCATTTAATTTCGAGTAATAATTTTCATCGGGACGGCGAATGGAGGGGTGGGTTTTGGTCGTCTGCATTTCGTGTTCAAATGACAGTAATATTCCTGCGCTGCGGTTTGTACCACTGCGCATGATTATAGTCCGTCCGCTGCATTTGATGGAGACGAACAAACCTTTTTCGAAGCTTAAAATACACTGGAAAAAGACTCTGCGGCTGGGGCAGTCCGCAATGCCCGTCGCCGATCATGCCGGACCTCTAATGATTGTATTTTATGCGTTTAATGGGGAACTTTTCTCGAGTATCTCGAGGGTGAATTCTACTCACAATTACAATATATCGTTTCGCCAATCGCCTAGACGTTCGTTTTAAATCCAAATTCCATTCGACATTTTCAAATGCTCGCCACGTACAGTACAACGCGATAATAAAACTCGCGGAGATCGTGCATAGGGTATCCTTTGTAATTTACCTGCGGTTATTGAGTTCTTTGAAGTAATTGGACCTGCTTGTTACATACCCATACATAAATCTCACATTGCAAACAATTACCTCGAGACCTTCGACATTCCAGTAGGTGACACACCTAGCTAATGCCGCACATGAGAGAAAACTCGATGGAATAAGGGGACTCCCTCATGTGCAAGCAACGAGCCTTCTGCACGAAATAGTATCAAGGCACACGTGATTTTTCTCGTCACACCTCTGAACAAAGGTTCGATTCTTCGATTCTGCAAACGAACGTGAGTTTGCTTTTCAGCCTAGAGTAGAAATGGGTCACTTTCCGTCCATTGTGCAGAGCTGGCAGTGAAAGACGAAGTTTCCGCACAGGTGTAACAAAAAAAATATTTTCCATAACACGTTAGCTATGTATTTGTTCTCGGGGGCATCGTAAAGAGAAGTGTGTCAACAATAATTTGACTTCGAATCAAACGACCGTAAGTCCGGTAGTTTGAACAATAACAGAACCTTGCAGCTACTCAACAATCGCCCGAGTGAACGCCACACCGCTCTAATACCACCTCGCCACGCCCAGCGCCCAAAAACCGGCTATCATCTTTTGTTTCGCGGTTCATTTGTCTCTTCGTGTAGTTCGTGTTCGAGGACTGTGCAACACGGAGTCAAGTTAACCTACCCTGTTCCGTCCCTAACTCAGCTCGACCTGACCTATCCGTCGCAGTTGCTATTAGAGCTCGTCTCCGGGCACTGGAAGAAAGGGTTTTGAAAAAGGTCATAAAATAATAAATTATATCGAGTAGCGTAGAACCGTAAAGGAATCATTTGTGGGTTACCGCTTATTACGAGTACAATAGAGGGGAAGGTAGTTGGCGGTAGGTGGTGGTAGTGGTAGTGGTTTGGGCCTTGCGTACGGGCGATATTTACGACTGACTTCTCGAGACGGGGTGACGAGTCTTCGCACAGAACCAACAACGATCATAGAAATAATTTGTCAAGCTTGTCAAAGTAGCAAACTATTGCTGCTCTCGGAGGGAGGTGAGCAGGTAGGGAGAGCGATGTTTCCGAGCCAGGCCTAATGCGGCGGAGAATTCTTCGCGAAACACATTGCGGAGTCTTCTGGCTCGATGACTTTTGGACGGATAGAAGATGTAACCGAAACCTTTAAAACCTGCCCTTATTTATACGTCGCAGGATCATCGCAGCGCGTGACGGGAACATGTATATATATTTCCCAATAAAAGAATGAATCGAGTTAAAAACTTTTTTTAGAACGATGATCGCGAGCTTTTTCGTAATTATAGTAGTTTTTAGCTATTAATTTTGAATTTTATCCATCTAGCTGTTACTCGATCTAACGTCCCCGATTACACGGCGATAATTGTTATAGTCTCTTTTTATTTTTTTTATTTTCTTTCTTTCTAGTTCCATCTACTTACGCAGGAGAAGTCTTGTTACAGTAATATCAATCTCTAATTAAGATAATGAGATAAATTGAGACCCACTTATTTTTTTCCTTGCTAATTTAGGCGCGCTCGTTTGTGATCAAAAACAGACATGGAAACCGGCGCACAGAAATACATGCCTAGGTGCATGTAGCCCGTTCAAAAAGGTGAGAAGGTGTTCGAAACGGTGTATAATTAAAGTTATTATTATAACAAGCCAGTTGCTCGAAGAAACGGGGATCGAGAAGGCATTGTTAGTTGCTAATGTAAGCCTTCTTTGCATCATAAAGGCACGTTGCGCCGTCGTGTCTTTTATAGCGCATTATAACAGCCCCATACCGCGGCAATACTCGCAAATGTACACGCAGTAGTTGTACATATGGTATACACGGTATAAAACTTGCCCACCTTTCTCTCCCTTTCATAAACACGATATGCTAAAATATTCCTATAAGATAAAACATCCAATTAATTTCACTTAAACTTATCTCGGCTTCGTAATCGCGCGTCTGAAAACCACGGAAAGGTCGAAAATGTAATAATTCCCTTTAATGTCAAAGTTTGAGAAAAGCGCGTGGTTAATGTAGTAGTTTCATTACAGCGGCGAGAAACCAGTCGGGTGCACCGGGTCTTGTGTGTGATGAGAGTGAAGGACGTCGGAACGAGTGTCAAAACGGGTGGAAGATTGCTGCGGAGTAGCATGCTAAAAGAACTTGGAAGATAATTAAGGTTCCGTGTGTTAGTCGATATAGCTGCCTCCGGTATATAAAGTGAATACATAAGGCTGTGACATATATTGATGATGGTGGCACTGCCATCTTAACTAATACGCCACGCGGTGGCACGGGGTGAAAAAGTATTCGGGTCTAATTTGGCAGCGTGCTCCGGTTCCCGATTTTAATTACAAAAATAATCTGATAAAACTTTGATAGTATATTTTTCTATTTTTTCTTACAAACCCGCGATAGTGCGGACTCCGCTGCAACGATTTTCGAAGCAGTATATATACAGAGACCGGAATTATAAGTGGGGTATTTTTGGGCTGAGAAATGGACGCGCGGGAGAAGTCGGAGGACGTGCAGGCGGCGGCACCCTGGCGACTCCTGGAGCCTGGACCTCGTTGAAATGATTCCACTTATCCGCTCCAGGGCGTCCTCCAAAAGAATCCGCGGTGGACAAAGCCCGAAATCGAACGCGGCTCCGGGAGAAGCCACGGGGTACCTGGCTACCGAAGATATTTCATTTACCAGACAAAACCCCCTCGCGTTGCCGCCATATTTAACCGAGACAGGAATTCGAATTAATATTCGGCGCTGACGTTCGAAATTATATACCCGGTATAAAAACGAATCCCCCGATGCACGCCCGTAAAGATACAAATGAGCGCCGATCATCTTTTTTAACTCAGATGCAGCTGATAATACGCGACAATGAACAAACTAGAACAGATACGTAGCTTTGTGCTGACTAACTGCAGCCCCAGATATCCGACGATTGCCCGATCATCTCGTTCACCAAGTCTCATTCATGTATCCTGGAAAGCAGCGTACGCGGCTGGGTACCCAGCGTATTTTCCTTCTTTTTCCTTTCTATCAATCGTCCGAGACTGGGGCGCGTATCATCATAATAATCCTTGAGTCTTCGAACTCAAGTTCTGAAGTTTTCTCACCTGTTAAGCGACGCCTATTGTCCTGAGGATAATTTAGTTAAAATAACTAATTGTTCGCTCTTTTCAAGTCGCCGCTTATGATGTTCGAGCGGTTCCTTTGTCATAATTAATAGTCCTACGCAGGACCTTATTTCTGCTTAAATGATTCTCCATCCATCTTGCACCGGATTCTGTCCGGGCATCGTGTAGCTCGTTTTGACCGATCTACGGGGCCTCGGAAATTTTGCTTCCTTTTTTTTCGTCTTATAAAAGGAAAAATGTTACTTTTTAAGCAACGCGAAGGTCATTGAGATGTCGCTCACTGCGTCGAGGACCTCCAGACCGAGCATATTATAAATTTCCCTCCAACACGTTCGCGCTTCCGAACTTCGCACAATTTCACTCGCAGTTTGTCGTTCTCCTGCTTCGGTTATTATGGGCTCGGAAATTATTCGGTAGAAGCCTTCGCGTACATTTCGAGGAGGTGTTGGCTGTTGGGGAGCTGTTCCTGAGTCAGTCAGCGAATATGGGACTCGTTTAGGCTCACTAACTGCCGCGTCCGCAGGAAGGACGCGCGCAGGTAACAATCTAACTTTTCAGCGGTTCTCAGCCGCAGCTCCGCACAAATTTCTCAGCATCATTATCAAGGCGAATCGGTAAAGTCAAAAGTGTTTCGATCGTGCCAAGTTCACGGGTTTACAAAGCTCGTGATATTACAGGCGAGAAATGGAAGTTTAAGAAAAATAAGAGCAAACGGGAGAATTAGAAATTGTCATTTTTCGTACAAATCGATCGACAAATGCGCGGTTGTAATTTCGAGTCGGGGGACCGAAGTTGACGATCGGAGAAAAGCGGATGGAGCGTTGCTCGGCTTCACACGGAACGCGCGCCGGCCTCTCTTATACCCCTAAAACGGTTCAGATGTCGAGCGGAGATAAAATCATTATCCCTCGTGTTCGCTCCTACGTGGTAATTGTCTGGGCGCCATATGCTAACGGATACCCTCCGAGAGCTGGGAGTTTGGAAAATGTTTAGTTTCTGTCCAGTGCACCAAAACCGCGTCGGAAGCCTCCGTTCAGATCAGATCTTGACTCTCCTAATTACAATATTCAAATTTACACGAACATGTGCGCTCAAGTTTGCTTCGAGTCGTATAATATAACCGAGGTGTATGCGCGCTGTACGGTGCGGCCATCGGCTAGGAGCGACGACCGATTCGCTATCTGCGTTTATCGTTCTTGCCCGTTAATGAAAAAAACTGTTGGCTAAACATTTGGCCCTTATCGCGATCGCGGTAATTCATTAGCTGTGAAACGGTCGTCGGCTCTTGTACGAATCTATACAATTACCCCGTACGCGCTATCCCTTATCCTACTCGTCGATCGCTTTCAATAATCCGTCCCTCAAACCCATCCCGCGACAACTTCCGCTCCGATCTTTTTATTTCGATCGCTTCGTTTCCTCATCCCCCCGATTCGAGCGTATCGTTTCTACATGCATTCCAACGCTAAAGTCCCACGTTAATCGTTCACCTAAGATTCGGCGTAATCGAACACTTCTCATTCGATCCGTCTCATTTTGCTCACACTGTATGACCGTGATTCAGATTCGATAATGATATTCGATCGGTAAGGTTGTCGTCGGAATGTAGTTTACCCGTTGAAATCCCCATAGTTTTACCGGTCATTTCCGGAGGTTTCCAATTTTTAAAATTTTGAATTCTTTATAATCGGTGCTGGGAGTGACATACCTGGGATGGTTATAAATGTGTATTATAATCGCGGTTTCGCAATTATTTATAACCAGTTTAAAAGTGGTGAGAGTATCAGCACTTACGGCGGCGCGAGGTTGGTCAACGGTGCAATTTCTTCTGAGTGTGTAATGGGGATAAAGAGAAGCGAGATAAGAGGGTGAGCTAAATAAGAGCGTATAATTCGTTGGAGAGGCGCAGGCACCTGTCCCGCCGAGTATTATCTCCTCCGCGTGATCTACTCGTCGCAACAAAAGTGCGCTAGAAGCTAGGCTTCGAGTTAGTGCGATCATATCTCATTGAAGGAGACCCACTACCGGACGGACAGACGAACCACTTATATACATATATCGTTAATTGCACCCACTTCCGGCGGTCGCACGCATGCGATCGGACGAATGGCTACCCTGCGTCCTGTATACCTATGTATACCTGCTGCAGCCCCGCGTCACGATAAACCTGCAAGGGCCCGATTTTTCGGACGCCGTTATTGGCTCTGCGAAAACTGTCGAATCGAAGGTGAACCAAATTTAGATGGTGAACTGCATCGCGTGGAGAAAAATTTAGACAAATGAAAAAATTAGTGGGAGTCTCTGTAGCTCCGATAAAAAGTGAAGAATATTCTCCGAACGCATCGCTGTGAAAAATGGGAAGCACAGTAATAATCGATGTATGCTTAAAATTAATAGATACGTTTTATAGTGAATAAGGGTAGCACGCGTACAACTTATAAAATTACTGACCAGATTAAAAGTATAGAGTAAAGTAGCCCGAAGCAGATATGGGAGGATTATAAAATAGAATAAATAATTAGAGAGCCTGGGGGAAGGGGGGCACGATGACGTGTTTTCCAACCTAGAGGGGCTATTACAGAGATCTTCTATGACCGCTTCCAAAACGTGATTCGTACCCACGTATAGTTTCTTCGAAACGATATGCTTTCGATTTATATACACGTAACTCGTCTCTGGGACACGCTACCATATTATCTGGTGCACAAAATGGCTATAACATTTAAAGTTCTTCCATTTTTCGGTATTTCGCAACAGATTTTGCACCTTTGCGGAAGAACGTAATTTTTCGTTTCCCGACGACGATTTTATACTCGGAGCAAATAATCGTTCCGACGGTCTCAATGTCATCCGTATACAGCGATATACGTAACATATCATCGCCTTCGGAACTTCACAACTCTTACAATCTGTCCGCGCTTAGCAACACGTTGGTTATACATTTTCATTTTTTTTTTTTTCCACCGTATTTCATCGCAATTACTGCACTTAAGTTACGGCTCAAGACGTTTCATAATTATTTTAAACTCCGCGGTCACGGAGCAAGGCGACAAAGTTCCTGTATATCATGCCCACGCAACTATGTATCTCGCTACCTCATACATATACATACCTATACGCTCTTCACATGTTTTTTTTTGTCTCTCCTCTTTATTCTTTTTCTTTCTACTCTAGTCATTACTTACACACGTAATATCCACCCGCTTGAAAAAAAAAAACATTACTCCTCACGTAATTATAACCGCGGTTATAAGTAAAAACTCTCCGTTTTGCAAAGTTTTACTTATCTCCCTTCTTAACCCATTATATAGTATATTATGTTTACCGTATAATACATAAATAATTGCAAAGACCGCGCGCCGACGACGACATTCTACCGCATACAAATACATTTACCGATTTCAATCATCGTCCCCGTCCTCCGATCGTGACGCAAATATGTCGGAATTACACCTGCGCTTGATCCTCGCACTCCCATCAGCGAATTACCTCCAACCTTAATACCTATGGGAGACAAACGAGTCCGCTGCACTTTTTTACGCATATACTCTTTAGCTGTGCGCTCGTATGAGTCGGAAAACAGTTAACCATGTAATATGGACGTTTATAATAATAACAATAATCACAATCATAACAGCAATAATAATGATAACAATAACAACAATAATAACAGGAGGAACAGACGAACGTACGGATAGAAAGACTGACTGACGGACGGACGGACGGACAGACAGGATGTGACGGCAGAAATATACGCGCGGCAACGCGACCCTCTTACTTTTTGTCCCATAATCTGGTGCATGCATAAGCCACTTTTATATTGTCCAGTTCAGGAAACAGAAGCCCCACTGGCAAAGACTCGATTTAAACACAGGTTAACCACATCCTTTCTTTTTACCCCAGCTGATCAAAACTCTGTAAACACAACGATATTCAGTTGCGTTTATTTATTTATTTTTTTGCTTTTATTTTCTATTTTTTTCCCCCTACTTGAACAGAAAACCAAAAAAAAAAAACAGAGAATAAAAAAATCGTTACGCTTTAAGGGAGCATAATAACACTTATTGTACACGTTGAAAAACCGCAACGAACGATATATGTGACTGGAGACTGCAGATATGAAGTGAAGAAAAAAAAAAAAAAAAAACACACAGAAAATTAATAGGCTGAGAAGTTATGTGTGTACATGTGTTCCATAACCATTTCCAATGTCGAACATCCGGTCAGCGTCAGTTTTGGATAATTTGGAAATATTTGTAGATTTTTTTTTACCGCGATATTTAGACGTCGTTGTTGTTTTTTTTGGAACAATCGTAGCTATATGGTTGGGTGTCCCGGCGACAGACCGTCATAAAATCGTTACGGTGGTTATATTATGGGTACCGTAACGCGCAACCGACTCACTCGCTATATAAGGGCTAACCGCTAATGGGGAGAAAATTAATTTTACGTAATTGAGGGCTACCCGTATTACCCTAATCGAAATAAAATAACCCTTCAACTCTGGCAGGCGCGTAATTCCAGCTGCAGGGCTTCCGGAAATATAGGCAAATATAGGCTGCACGTATTGTACTTCACACATGACCAAATTTCAGGGTGCTCGTTTAAGCTTTTTTGATTATCGTCGTTCTTTCATGCGCAATGTGTATAGAAATGAGGATTTAGTGCGGTTCTATAGAGGAGGTGAAACGGGGGGGATGACAAATGAGATGAATGGTGTAAATTTAATATAATATATTTCCATATAATCATCATTTTTGCTATACAGACAGTATGATACAAAGCATAGTTTATTATTCTGGCTGAAAGTACGATATTCACTGCATGGCGTATCCACTTTCATATCCTCGATATAATACATATACATATTATTATAGGTACATAGGTATATATATTTCTTGAAGAATATTAATAACCGCTCCACTCGCTTAACCGACGCCATTTTCACGTATATCCTATTTTTTTTTTTGTTTTCATTTTTATTTTTTTCTTCGTTTTCTAACTTATTTTTCTCTTTTTCGTACATTCATAATACTGGTATTTTTATTCTTATTTATTATGTTTTTTTTTTTTTTTTCTGCTTCTTCGTTTCACTCAAAGCCTTTCACGCCTTGCATCCGTTCGAATATTTAAGTAGAATTATAGCCTCCGTTTTCCAACTTATGATTGTGGATAGTATTTTATATTTTTGTTTTTTCATAATTTTTCGGTAAATTCAAAACGTGAAAGAATTTGCGTTAAATATATATATATGCATATATTCGTTATACACGTACGTATATAATATACATATATATATATATATGGGATTTGAAAAATATTTTCGAAGTATTTTTCGTTGGCTGGTCTTAAGTCGTAACTATTTTTTTTTTTTTAATATTCTATTTAATTGTTTAAAATTACTATAGCCGTTATTATTAATTAATTCTATAACTTTAACTATCATTCATATATTGTTTGCATATTATGTAATATATTTACAACAGTTACCAACGTTACGTTCAGATTTAATTTCATCATACTGCACAATTATTCTGAGATATCATAATTTCGAACCTTGTTGAGTGCGAGAGTAACGCATACATATCACGTAATAGCGTATTACACCTACGCCCGTGTATGCGTTGCACATCGATACCAGGTAGAATATTTTATTCATTTATTCAGTTATATTTAATTAAATAATACGTAATATCGTAGATAGTATTAAGCTATTGATCGCATTCTTTATACACGTATTTAGTAATAAATAAATGAAACTCTACACGGAGCCGCCGCACATGGGCTCAGATATCGCGTGCATCCTTGAATCCCGTGTAATTCGGACTCGAATCAATCGCGATCATTTATTCGTGTTTATATGTACTTTGTATCATTGATTCATTTATTTATGTATATTGCAGTTCGTTTTTGTAATGTTATCACTGTCGCTGCCCGCTGCGATTTTGTCTGTACGAGACGCCTCGGATCAATGCTTCGTTCAACCCGTTGGATTTAGCACAGATTTCATGAAATTTTCATTTCATTTCTTTCTCGTTTCGCCACTTTTCATCGTTACCGGCTAGCGCGCAACTTCCTTCTCCTCCTCCATTTGCTGTAACACCTCGTTAGATATTCTATACATGCGCCTATTCGAGACGCGATTTATTTTTTTGCTACGTACGTATAGCGTGTACACCCGTGAGGGCTAATGTCATATTAATTGTACGTTTGCGTTCTTATGGCTGCTCTGTTTTTACAAACCGACGCGCTCAGCGATCGATAATAACCCAGAAGAAGCCCAATTCGCACGCTTTTTCTCGACTAAACTTCGGTCACACACAATTTAACGCTTCAGACGTTATTCGCTGTAGAAATGACCTCTCTGGAAATTTCGCCCAACGAATCTGTATTGAAATTTTCCGCCGATATTTGTTCGGGAAAAATGCATCATTCTATCTCTTCCCAGTCCTAGACGTCGTGTATGCTCTCGTCGTCGCTATCCGCCCTCACACTTTGCGGCGTGTCTTCTCTGGGGGGTGGCGTGCTCCTCTCAGGACTACGGGACGCCCTCCCGAGGCTCGCCCTGTCGTGATTTTCCCTTTCCCTTTCTCTCTCCCTTTCCCTTGCCTCGACCGTCTCGGGACTCGCCCTGTAGTAGCTGCTGAGACTAGAAAGGCTAGAACTCGCGGCAAGGGTACCTAAGGGCGCACTGGGTCCAGCCAACATCATCGCGGCTGCGGGGGGGTAAAGTCTGTAGGGCAGTGGCTTCTGTAGAGTGACAGCCGCAGCGGCCTGTCGGTAGTAAATGTCACTCGGGGGCGGGGGCGGGCCCCCGGGATAGGGCCAGTAAGGTCCCGCCGCCGCCGGGTGTCCGGGGACTCCAACGCCCCCGGCGTAGAGGCGCTGAAACGCTGCGTAATTTCCAGCCTCTGCCAACAGCTCCAAACCGACGGCCGTTTGACGCTTCCACTTCGTTCTGTAAGAAGAAATTAAAAAATATTTGTCATTGGTGTGTTGGGAAAATAAATTAGAACGATTCCCTGTTGTTGGCCGTCCGATTTATATCGCACGATTCTTGTTCCTGTTACCCGATAAATTATTATCATCTCAATCGGTCGCTGGGAAGCTCATATTTCTCTATTAAGAAGTCGATATACTTTCTATATACGCGGCACAACCCTCATAACGGAATAACATATCCTCGACGAAGGATATATAATACATCCAACACGCGAGTGTGCCATTGGGAATGAGAATTTTCTATCTAAAAACGGGTGTTCGGAACCTTAATAGGTCGTAGATCGTTCTACAGTCCGTATGTACGTAGTTGGTGTATACGTGGGCCGTAAGAATCGTTCTAAATGACCGAGTTCGTAAGTAGCCATCGGAAAAGAAATAGGTAAAGACGGGGTGTTGCCCCGCAATCCCGATGCCGGAACGGGAATTGAGAAAATTTGTTTAGGTTTATCGCGGTAGAAAATCACCCGTAATTCGCGCCTCGCTCCTTACTCGATCCACGCTCCGGTTCGCGGCTCGGCGAGAGCCACCCTTCACGCTCCTTCTTTAATTTCCAAGCATATATCCATATCCCATATACATTTCACACGCACAGCTTTGGTCAAACGACGAACGTACGTCCAGCTCCGCGTAAGAAGGGGTGCAATTTTCTTCGTATTATTCAACGTTGACCTCCCCCCGCCCCCAGCGACGAAAGGGTTAGTCCATGTCGCCCGCCTCCAGAAACGCCTGGCATATATCGCGTGTACCTCATATGTATGTAAATATAGGTATACAAGGTGCACCCCTTGCAACGTATGTAGGATGTTGGAACCTAATGCTTGTAACATTACCCATACTGTAAATGGCAACACGTAGTATTATATGCGAGGGCGGCGCGTGGCTGCGCGGGACCTTTTCCAACGGGGAAAGGTGAAGGGAGCACTTTCCACCCTTAGCCCTTGCTCGGGATAGGGATAGTGAAAGTGGGGACGGGGGCGGGGGCGGGGGTGGGGATAGGTCCGTAGGGCACGTTCAACGCTGGCATGATAGGCGATGATTAGGCCGCGAACTCTCTGGGCTATTTGTTAGTATAATAAGCACCGCAGTGTGGCGAACCGCGCAACCACCGCCCGCGCCTAACCACTACGGGGCACGCCACCCGCTTTAGCGTAATTGTCCTAGATCGAGATTTACATACGTAGCTGGAAATCGTGATTCTCTTTCCTTGCCGCCGCCCCGGGTTTCCCCCCATCCTATTTTCCCCCCCTCATCGCAACCCTGAAGCGGCGCACGAATCCGATTGTTATGCTAAGAACCGCGGGAGCAGCCCCATAGATCGGAGTATTATTGGGCTCCGATAATCATATCGTATCTCGGCGATCCGATGTAGACGTGGGTCGTATAACCCACCCGGGGTTGAGAGGTTGGTTTTCAAGAATTGCTGCGAATTACCATTCTCTGGAACTACTTCCGATACGAAATCCAGACGTAACGCGGACTCTGACACGGGTCTACCGGAGTTCAGGAAATTGACCTACCCGCTATGGACTGTTATACGTACCGGAATCGGTCGGCGCAGGGGTATACTTCGGAGGGTCCCGTTTTAATGTATAACTACCGTTCTTAAGTTATCCAGATATACGGAAATATTATCTTATACCGTTCCTCGATCCCTAGCGATCGTGTGAATTTTTTTAATATTCGATTCGTAATTCTCCGGCTTCCTAAAATGTTCGTTCAGCCAAATTCACCTCGTTCCGTATTTTTCAACGCCCTCGACAACTCGCGATCGGGAATTTTGCATCTTCTCGGTGGTTTGCGTACGACATGAGAATTTTCTCCACTGTCCTATAATTGCATGGGAACGTGACGGGATTGTTTGTATAAAATAATTGTGACGCGACTCGCGCGGTTCACTCGAAAGGAACGAGCTCAGCTGAGGGTATGATGTAGAAGGAAAAAGGAGAAATAAAAAATAGATGAAAACAGTTGAAAGTTGAACTCAAAAAGCAATTAATAACGACGAGCTATTGTGCCAGGGCAAAACCCTAATGGCTGTCCGGATAATTCGGTTGGAAAATTCGACAATTAATATTTCTATACAAGAGTTTCGACCCTTGCGCGTATAGCCGCCGCCGTTGCAGGGATCGAATACAGGCACTCGACATTTCGAACCCTTTTGTATCGGGTATAAAATCGTTCATGAATTTTAAACAGTTCGCCCTGAATCGCAACCCGCGAATCTCTCTTGTGAATCGGACCACATAGAGTAGAACGAAGTATCGAGATCATTTCTCATTTTTGGCTGACGTGCGAGCAGTTGTACGTCTCTGGCCTACGATTATACGATGAGTAATGTTTTTTAATGTCCCGAAGAACCGAGGCGAGCTTTAAAACACCCTTAATTGCCGTGTTTGCATTGTACCTACTTTATGCTGCGTGTATGACTGATTTATTGAGAGCAAAATCGCAGGGGTTGCACAACGCTTACGGTCGACGATTTACCTATAAGGTTTATACCTACCTATACATATTTCGATACACGTGAAAGGGGATGACGACAACGTCTTCGTCCGCAGTCGCTGCCCTTCTCCCTTCCGTCCCTTTCATCCCTTACACTACCCGTTTTTCTTTACCTATTGTCGCCGCTCCTCCACCGGCTCTTACTTCTAGGCTAATGATCGCCTCTTTCATTCGGCCACTTCCGAAGCCATGCCATATCATCGCATGGTCGGCTCGAGCGTTTAGGGTGAAAGTTGTTGGGTATCAATCTTTTTCTTCTGAATTCCCCTTCCCGCCAGGGCGCTCCATCCCCGATTCGAGCGGCGGCTGACACCTAGGAACCTGTTACTATTTTACCACTCCAATTCGGCTCGAAGTCAACCTATCGAAGACCCCCGACAGTTTTCTCACAGCCCATAGAGTAGGTAGAACTGTATAACTTGAACCTCGATACCCCCTTCCACAAAAGCTGATCGCCACGACGGATTCGAAATGCAGATGTAGCCGTTCCCTGATTTTCACCTTTTCCGATAATGCAACAGGTTGCGAGTCGTAAGTTTTTCGGATTATCCAGCTTCCGAAAGAATTATACGTCAAGTGCACGAAGAGCTACTCGAAGCGTGGACTCATTTTGCGACACGCTACATTAGTGGGAATGAATCCGTTATAATGCAAGTGATGCAGTCGCGTGGGAAGAAGTATTCCTAGTTCTTCGGTAACGTTCCATGTTCTCACGATTCTTATCACGTAGCTGGATTCACCTGGCTAATAAAGTTTGTCCAATTTATCGCAGAAGAAAAATTAAAGAAACAACGATGATATGTCCCCCAATACTTTTCTGCTTTTATTTCCATGTAAAAAGATGATCGGTGTTTCCTGCAACCGCCTCTGGGTATATCTCACTGACCCCCTTCACGTCTACGGGTATAATTTTTGTCCGAACCGAAAGTAGTTATATCTACGCACCCCACATGTACATGGACAGAAAAGTAGTGCGCCACGCAACGAAGTACATGGATATCCCTGCATACGTCAGAAACAAGGTCTAATAAAGGAGATGAGAATAATAACGCGTTTCGAAAGCAGCCAAGCAAATAATAATGTCAAATTGTCGCCCCTGAGTAATATTTATTATATACCTAGGCACCGACGACCGCGGGAGTGCAGCGGGAACTGAAGTGACACTGTTATGTGTTATAGGGTAGTGGAGAATGGGGTGCTGGCGATCAACGTTGTACAGGCCAGTGACACGGCGCACGAGCATGTTGTGCATTTGTAACCGCCGTGCGAGACCACTGCCATACGGACGAGCGACCGACATTAAAAGTGCATTATATCCCCATCTTTATATATGCGCCAGAAATACATCGCCAAAGTAGGTGGGCATTAGGCGAACGTGTACGTGTGTATCTCACCCATATCCTCACCCGTCCGTGTGTGTTTTATATACCTATACGTAGGTTGCGAATTTCGTCACGTTCACAGAACCTCAAAATATTATATTCCGGTGGGTCTAGATTTGAGCGCGAGAAAAGTATATAGGCTCAAGAGGCCATTAGACTCGCCGCTGCGGGCAATCTAACCTAGCTAACATAAGAAGCGTTCATTTGAGCGAATTTTTTATAAATTTTTCGCAAAGCTGAAGCACCCATCCGTTTTCTGCCAAAGTATATCATAGCCTACCGAAAAATTCATATCAATCGAGAGTGTCGTGTGGTAGAAATTACGCATCGCGTTTTCCAAGTGGCATTCCCAATAGCTCTTCAAGCGTGTACAACGAGCTCGCGGAGCGTTTCAAAGTTGGAACAAATGACTGTGAGGTTCGGGCAAAAAGAGAATTTGAGCATTTCGGAGAATCTGGACCCGGACATCTTACCGCCCATTCGGCGCCGCAAAGCTTCGTGACAACTAATTCGAGCGAGGACTAAAAAAGGGTAATTTCAGTTAGCTACGTCATTTGTATAACGTTTCAAACGCATCAACTCCCCCGACTACTCCTGTGGGACGACGCCCCGCGAGTCGTATCTCTTTCCTATATTTTTCTTAGGCCCTGAGGAAGCTGCACAGACGTGTTGTGGTGGGGGAACGAGAATTGTGCCCTCGGGATGCGACACGTAATTCTAGAGTATTATGTGGTAGCAAGAACTTGGCGATTTACCTTTCGTGAAGTTGCCACCGCGAGCTTTTATATATACAGACCAGTTCAGTTCAGCTAGTCCTCCCGGACTGTAGCGGTCATTATACATATTATAGAAAAAAAAGGAAATAAAATAAATAAATGAGAAAAAAACAAAACAAAACAAAAAACAACTTGCCTTCAAGGCAACCACTTCACCCAACTCGATATTATTATACTCATGATTCCGTACAGATACACGTCGAATGGCACGGAGCAAAACTGTTACGTTATAGTTGGTCATCGACCGATACGCTGCCGATGTATACGTATGATGTATTTGTACGTATACGCGTGAAAAGCTAACAGGCGTAACCAGCTGTTGAAGCCATTTCATAGAAATGCATTTCAAATATGGGTATGTAGGTACAACGATCGAACGAACGATTCGACGAGAGAAGATCGACGAGAGGTGGTACATACGTCGATTTGTATGATCCTTGCACGCTGCAGCTGCTGCAACCCACATGAAATGAGCTAATATCTCATATGCACTTTACAAACTCCCGTAGATCCGGTTTTCATAAATTCAGTCGACGCTCTGTTCATGCGCCAATGTAAGCTTGGACGAAAAAATCGGCCAATCTTGATATCTGATCATCGCCTAGTACAATATTACGGGTCTGAGAATACGGCCACTTCTTTTTCTACAGGTGGATCAGGAGCAAAAGATTTCGGAAGTTGCAGGGGCACCGGTCTGACTAAAAGTTCAGCTAGCTCTCTCGCTCTCGGGTTGGTTGGTAAACTAGATGTATGTTATTATATCAGTTTCTACTCGGTAATTGACAATATAATCACAGAGTGGTGGCAGGCGGACCCCGACCGGACCCGGGGCCCTCCCATATTATAATTCACTCTCTTTGAAAAGATCGCCGCTTGACCAAACTAAATGCCAAAAACTCTCTAGTCATACCCTGCACGTAGATCTCCGCGCAATAATTGACGACGAGCCATTCGAGAATTACTCCAACCACGCCGCCTGCGACTAAACGTAGGTATTCACGGTTACGTATACAGTCTCTCGGAATCTGCAACTTTACTCACCATACGAGCGTCAGATATGATGTAAAAGCTGCGGAACGCTGTTTGCATTTATGCTTCGGAAGAACAAAAATCCCAGGGGGAATTCAACCCGAATAATGATGCGGCGGAATAGCAGGAATGTGACAAGAAAATGTGGTTGCGGTTTGTAATACGTTAAGCACGACAGGCAAGGGCAACGAATTTGTTACGGGCCTATTAGAGCAGTAATATGCGTTGTACCGTCACACGTGCATCGTGCGTTTCGTCATTGTTTTCGTGTTTTTCGTTTCTTTTTTTATTTTCTACTATTTTATTTCATTACTTTTTTTTTCAAACAGCAACGATCATTAGCTTATTAAAGAGAGGCCTGCGGCGACCGTATGGCGCTCAAAAATTGAACATAAGCCACGAAAGCACAAGAGAGAATCCGTAACGGCAGGGTAACGGTTGAGTCGCTGTGGTTTAGCTCACCGCCTAGCTATACGTACGGCACCAGATTGGATCGTGGTAAAGGAATCGTTACGCTATGGCGAAAGAAAAAGTGAAAAAGGAAAAATTAAAAGGAAGAAAAAAAAATGAAGTACATCATCGTGATACTGATCAGTGAAAAAGCATGGGCTTGTAATATCTCGTGGTTGAGGAGAACTTGCGGGGGGATAATTAACGAAGGTTAATGTTATACGATCGTACACGTCGCTGCGGGGTGGTTATGTCGAAAAACAAAAGACCGGCGGATCCCAAACCCTAAAGGGATCTCCTCTGAACTAAAACAAAAGAAAATCGCTTTGACCTTTTGGCTGCTACAGGGCGAGTAGCGGACGACGCGAAACCCTCACACGTTTGGAACGCGGGCTCGACCACCGCACAAACGCAGAAAAATTAGTAACGGTTTAACGAGCGACTTAAGGGTGCAGGTTAACAACGCGAGCTAACTTCTCGCGTTAAATCCCAGTGACTAGGTGCTTTTCCGACATCTCTTGGCGCCGGCCACACCTCGGGCGCCGTGCAGGAGAACTCCGAACGATCCTGAGATTTATTTCATGAATATCCTCGGGGCGGCGAGGGGGGTCGGGAGGTGCCTCATTTTTTTCACATCGACACGCGATACGCGATCGCACTTATAGTACCGCGAAAAAACAATTAACGCTGTGATTACGCAACTTGCAAAGGCTCGCAAGCCAAATTTGAGTTTCGAATGTAATAAAATTGAATCCAAAAGAACATCCGGTCTAGATAGAGCTGGTCGCAAAGAAGCCAAGTCAGGGCAATGGGTGATGCGGTCCCGAACTCGTCTTCGTGTTTATGTCGTTCGTGTAAGTAGGTTGGTATCCATGCACACCCACACAGCTGTACAAATGCATAAGTGTACACGTTTAGCGGCACCGCGATGCACAGAGGATTTTACTTCGTCATCTACCGGCGCCTGTAATTCGGGCCCCGAGAGTCTCGAGGATTCCCCTTGGTCTTCGGTTATTCGGTTAAACTAAACTTCAAAAGCAAAGCGGCCCCGATTCGAAGGCGAACAAATCCGAATCACACGCCTTGACGAGGCTCAGTTGTTTTACCAGCCTCCAGTGTTGGCCACGCCCGATTAGCGTCAACTACCCTAATCAAAAAAGAGGAAAAAAAGTGGGAACAGAGATAGATAGAAAAAAGTAAATTAACCTCCGATCGACGATAGATTTGACCGCCTCGTTTTATAGATCATCCGAAGATCTGGTAATTGGGATCGAATCCATACGGAACGAATTCGCTATTTGTACCCAAAATTTATAATTCGCTCTCACTTTTGTGCAATGGATTGTGAATTTTCGGTTCCGTTACATGTCCGATCGAGTAGATAAAGAATATTTCGTGGGAGAATCGCGAACTGGATTGCGTTCATTTCATTAATTGCCCACACAAACATTATTAGATCTTCGTGGGATTTCGTGAGATTTCATAAGTATTCCACGAGATTTCGCAAGGTCAAAGGATGAAGCGAGCTGTTTCATAAACAAAAATTCTAGTTTCTTGCCGTACGAAAATAATCGAAGCAAAAAAATAGATTACCTGCTTCGTTACGAGTTATGCCACTGTAATATAATTATATCCTTGTAATTTTCACTTTTGATTCGTCATCGGTAATCGTGCTCGCCGATCCTCTAATTTCCCCCGAGTCGCGACGTTCGATTATTTTTTATGTATGATCTCCTCATCGTGGAGTTGAAAACAAGGCATTACGACTGCAGTGTTCGAAAGTCGTGTATTTAAGTAGATGATCGTACACTTTACGTACCTACATCGTACATAATGTTAGCGGTGAATCAAAAATGTAACAAGCAAGTGCAGGCTATGCCGCGAAGCGGTCGCGTGACAAACAGCTGGTAACGTAAGCATTCCGATTGTCTCGCTGTGATTGCTGGAGTAAAGTGGACAACTACCAACAAACGTGAACCAACAATCATGTCATCCGGTCTTCTACCGCGTCCCGCATTGTCCCGACTCCGGCTGCCTTATCAATCTGTCCATCCCAACTACCGTTTCAAAACCTTACTCATCGCGAGTCTGGACAACATATTTTAAATTCAAGGTAAACCTGACACTGATTAATAGCCTGAACGTTGTAATTGAAACCGTCGTTTTCATGAATTACTTAAATTCTCTTATTATCGCAAAGTGTTGCTATCGCGAGTACTCGGTGTTTGATCATGGAAAGCTTACCTTCTGTTTTGGTACCATGTTTTGACTTGCGTGTCCGTCAGCGACAGCTTGGCAGCGAGTTCCATCCTGTCCTGGACGCTCAGATATTTTTGACGTTCGAAGCTTTTCTCGAGGGTTTGAAGCTGATGATCCGTAAACGCCGTTCGGGCTTTCCTCTGCTTTTTACTCAGCGCTGAACTCGATGAACTCGACGATGATCCCTTGGGGTCGTCCTCTTTGCCACCTGGAAACACGAGACAGGAATTCACCTCTTTTACTTTGTCTTCAACGTTTTGTCTCGCGATTTAAGACGCGACTATATAGGTAACCCCCTTACGATGCGCATTCCTCGGACAAAAGGTTCGGAGGAGGGAAATCACCTGGAAATAAACCTCATCGTGCTTTTTTGACGATACATCGCAGCTGCATGAAGATGGTACTGAAGGTATGTGAGCGTCGTCGCGGATGTATGAAGGAGGATTTATGGCTTTTAGTGACAAATGTATGATCTATGCGTGGATCTGGTCGTGCAGTTAACTGAATTCTAAAATTCATCGGAGATAAATGGGAGTCGGTGGAGAAATGAAAAGCGTTGGATTGGAAGTTCTCGGTGCATCGGTTTGGTTTATTATACTCGGTGGTGCACCGCACGTCTCTTCTTTTGTTTCGACGCGCGGGCAAATCGATGCTCGAGTTTTTGCTCGTGATCGCCCACGGGGATTCATTCGCGCTTCTTTTGTTTTTCTCCCAACCCGCAACATCCCGGCTTCCCAGCTCAACCGCCCTGCGCAGCCTGGTAGACATCATTGGTCGGTACGATTATTGGACCACGCAGCCGCACCACCGCAGAACAAATTGCTAACGGAGGGCGGGATTGCAGACGGAATTTTGTAAGAATGCAGATTGCAGAGATGTGCATATAACGTACCTTCCATAGACGTATACCTCGATTTACATGCATTCGTACACGGTTTACTCACGATAGTTGTTCAATTTTTTCCAGCGGATCGTTAAAACGTAGTTCCGTAGGAATGTTGCGGAGCAAGCAATGCGTCTATGTCGGCAGGTTCTATGCATATATCGATGCAGTTTGGTTATTTTTCTACTCGTCTACCGTTGTATGCATTACGATTTATGCGTCTCTGATACGCGATATAATATACGCCTAGGATAGTATTTGTATCCAAAGGACGATAATCTCTCTCGGAAATCCTGTTCGCGACGAATCGCAATACGAAAAAAAAAAAAAAAAATAACGACAACTTATATATTCCTCACTCGATGAATTCCGAAACATGGAACAAAAAATATATATTCCATTCCTCTTCTTTATTCGATCATGAGTTCAAATCGTTGGTAAAAACGTCGAGAGGATATTTCAACCCCGTAAAACCGGCGGTATGTATGAACGTGGATGTGCAGGATACCGTGTGTGTGGTTGTAACCCGGGTGAAAAGAAGAGGCAAAAATGTTGGATTGCCATTTCTTGTTTTTTGGTCTTCTTTTATTATTTTTTCTTCCATTTATTTTTGTCCCGCTGTTACCACGGCTCGGTATACATATAGACGGTGGCAAAGCTATACGCGAGTGAGCTCCCTACGTGCCGTCGTTCTCGTGTTACTCAAAAGAAGAAAACTTGGTAAAAGTTTCGCTAACGTCTTGAAAGTGTCTCAAAAAGAGAACCCGGATCCCGGCGGCGCGTCCCGGGTCCCGAGTTCTGGAGTCTCTCCTCCAACAATAAGTGTATCACATACTAAATTTAGTTTCCACCCCCGTTCGCCCCACACCATCGCCGTCGCCGCCGCCGCCGCCACCCGCGCTCCTCTCTTCTGCTCCGCGCGGGGTTCCTGAGGGATAGAGACGGCCATTTTGGAAAATGGCGATGGCGGTGGACCGTTCAAGCGAATCTGGCCGATCAAACGCGGCTAAGAGCCCACGCTTTCGCCTCTTTCGCCAGGTCTAACTCAATCGCTCCGCTCGTCCGCTCGTCCATCCGCCGGAGCTTCCAAAGAACCACCCTCCGCCAAATACTTCTCTCCCGCCTCACCTTCTCTCTACCTTTTTCTATATACTTCTGTCTCCTTCTCTCTCTCTCTCGTTTTCCCTCTATCAACCGACCGAAAACCACCCCCTTTCTTACACACCGCGTGTTACCCAGCGTCGAAGCATCCGCCGAGCGCCGACCGCCCGCGTTCCAATCGATGAGGTTGCGATAACGGCCTTTTACGTCCCTTTCCAGACGGAAATCGTCCCTAGGGGGCGAGAGGGACGCGCAGACTGTTTCTCCGTACCGAAAATATCTTTTACTCATCCACGTACTCATCGTGCAGTAGAACACGGTACCCCCGTAACAGAAATTGTATACACCGACGAGAGAATACATGGAGTATACTACAACCCTATAGTGCATTTGTACCCATACATTATTTTCAGCGTTTATAGGTTAGGTTTCTCTACGGAGCGTTTCTCGATCGGACGTTTGCCGCACTCCGTTGACTGTAACGATCGCGCTTGAATAACGAATGAACGAACAGAGCAGACAGAATCTCGCTGCCATTTTTACAGCGGTTATAGCAAGGGAAAAATTACATCACTTTATTGCAAACTACCTTTCGTGCGATATTACCGTGCAGTATAAAATCGTGCTTAACAGGATGTTTATTAAGCAATTATGCGGTGCAATTAGTGCCATCATGGCGGCTACCGGCTGTGGCAGGAGCTCCTCCTCGGTCGCATGTTTCATCGCGGCGGATATTGCCGGGAACCGGAGTACCTATACCTTATATACCGCCGCTGCTTACCACAACCGCACTGCACTACGGGTCGTAAAATTGAAAATATAAAAGTTTCGCAAAGCGCTGCAGCTTTGATTTTATTACGGTGGACGTTGATAGGCCCCCCCTTTTTCTGCTGCACCGCCCCATGGATCGCCGTGTATTACACACAGTTATTCACGTATAAAACCGAGGTAAATATTATATCTCCCGCCAACTATTATTGTATATAGGTATACGACCGATATCCCGGCGCAAGTCTTTCACACATAAACTTTCGGTTTTATTAACCATTGTCTTATGACGTTATTGTTATCGCTGTTGTTGTCGACGTTTGTATCATCGGCGGCGTTTCGATTTCCGCGTCAGCTGGGGGAGGAGACTGTAAGTTTGTAAGATATTCGGTAACACCCCGCAAAAGCCAGCTGAAGGAGGCGGTGGAGTCGAGTCGAGAGGCGAGAATCACGTATCCACTTACAGCTATACATTTGTATCGCGGACGACGGTGATCCCTGGGGTCGAGTGGGTCACGCGGGTCGCCCAGGGTTGAATCTGACCCTTGAGACCCCCCGTTGCGTATTGTGTCCCCGTGTCACTTACTTAACGGGCTAAAACCCCACGCCTATATAATAATATACATGAATTATGCAGAAATTATAACGCAAATCATTCGATCGCCTTGTATTCATTTTGTACGTGTTACATGCGGACACGTATTGTACGTATACCTGTATACAGAGCGATATGCAAGACTGCACGACACGCAAGAGCTTATATTATTAGTTCGATTGAGATGAAATTAATCGCAGGTTGTGGGTATTACACCTACCCACATCTGTAGCTATAGATGATGCAGGGGTGATAAACAGTTATGTTGTCGCTTTTAACTGAATCTAGTCATAGGTGTATCTGACCTATACGTACACAAACATCACACATACACGATGCGTATCGGTGTTCAGACCTATAAGGTATTGGATAACATGTAACGATCCGTAAACGACTATACATGGATACCTATGCGGTACATACACATATATATATACCCATATACCTACTTGTAACGGGGATGAAATATTATAGCAAAAAATGGAATCATTTGCAATCACTGTCGTATCGAATTATGCACGAGTAAGGTTTCAGTTATCCTATCTTTCTCAAATTTCATTTCACATTCCACGATCGAGAGCGCGGTGTATATCTTTTAACCCTGCAGTAGGTACGACGGACGGTCGAGATGTCGATTACAAACTTGTACGGTAGATACCGGTCACATTATAGGACACATTATATCCTATACAGTAATTATCAAAAGCTACGGCTTTACTACCGGCTTAATTCAAACGGAATGATATTACAACGCAAACCCGATTCCTTATACCGAATTAAGTTTTTCCTTAAGTGCCGTTGGAGCCACTTAGTCGCCGCTCGTTTGTTTTATGCAGCTATATACGTGGGTATATATATATGCTTCTTTTGTTCGTCAACTTCACGTTTTTTTTGTTGTTTTTTTTCTGTTTCTTCAACTTCTTTTTGTTTCGTACTCTTTTTACTTACTTACTTACCGACTTACTCCCTTGCTACAGCTCAACCTTGTACCAAACTTCACCTCTCCCTCTCTCTCTCTCTCTCCATCCACCTTCTTTGTCACGCGGGGTATAATATACCTAGGTATTCTCTCCCCTCGTCGTCAGTCATGGCCTGCCCTTGTTGCAGCAGGACAGCTTGACGCATTTTTTGTTACTATTGAATTAGACTCGACGAACTTCGACTCCACTTCTTCACTTCTTCAATTCTCGTCTGAACCTACCCACTTGCTACTGCAGCCATAGGAACGACGCGACTGTGTAAGGGGGACATAGCAGGCACCAGGGAAAACCCATTCGGGACGCCTAGTTTGAGATGATGATAAAAAGGAAATCTGGTTCCACGTCACTTCGGATTAACTTTAATCATTTCGACGCAAGCCAACCAAACCTTTTTTTTTTCTCCGTTTTATTATATTTATTTATTTATTTATTTATATCATTGTCATTACGATTTTATTTATTTCTTTTTTGCCGTTGCTCATTTCAGGCCTATGTAGGTATACGGTGCGCATGTATTCTTGTAAATTCCGCGGCACGCCACGGTGATTTACGGAATAAAAGCTAGTAATAAATCGGCGACTGTTACGATAATCGACCTTCTTTTTTTCTCCTATTATTTTTGTTCTAATCGGGATTAGAATCCTCAGCAAAGTAGCTTTGAGTAAGAACAAAGGAAGGGTAATATTCTCAGTCATAGGCTTATCGCGCATGTTGTGGACGATCAAAATCGTATCAAGGAACCGACGACTTAAATAATCGAAATAACTTACAACCATAGCAGCGACTACAAGGGCGGAGCCTCTTATCCGTTTGTTGTAGCGTCAGCCTGGAAAGAGCGGAAATCCGCGCGTTCTCTTAGCTACCGGTATTTGAAACCTTGCACGTCTTATAGTAAAATATTGTAGCCCCGAAGAGCATTTTTGGTCACGCAAAACTCGTGTTAGCCAATCGCAAAGTGAACAACGACCTGCGAGCGAGAGAGCCGCTTCTATTCCCGGGACAGTTTGACGAACGTGAGGTTATATATTTTTCTACTCGAATCGGAACTTTAAAACCACTTTGCAGGTATAACAGCCGAAGTAGGACTAGGTTAATTTTCTGAATTTAAATTATATGGATCTTAGATTTCAGATTTTCACCGAACAAATTACCTCAAATTCATCATAGTTATACCTACAAGATTAACAATCGTATGGCGAGGCGTAATTTCTTTTTATCCAATAAATTGCCGCACGATTTCGTCCGATCACGCGTTCCATGTATCATTATTCCCGGTATCTGATGTACGACCGCGAGTCGTCGTATTTAACCGGTACGTTCGCAGAGACCGCGGATGCATCGGTTAAAGTGCATTTGGTTGAAAGTTTTAATTACCGAAGTGCAGCCGTCATCGGGTTTCTCGTAGTTGGCTTTATACGCCTGCATAACAAGATTTTCCATGGCAAAGCCTGTTAGCTTTTAACCCCACGAGTCAACGAGTACCGCACTGGCCTCGCTTTCAGAGCTCACTTGGGGTGTAGTCGGATCTGCGATTTACGATATTCTCGATTTTCTCATTCCACCATTATATTCCGCTCCGCCGCCGCACCGCGTTCGCAGCTGTATACGCGAATATACATACCGTAGTGCACGATGACGCGAGGCAACTCACGCGCACGCCTCGCACGCGAAGCAATAAACCGATCAACGATTTTCAAACTATACCTGATATTCAGCCTCCGTAATTATAGCGTGGACGCGTATTTGCATCTCGCTCTATACGCTCGCCTACGATTCCGTACGAACGCCCTTTGCCAATTGCCAGAGCAAAAGCGACGAATTAGGGCCTATAATACAGGTACGTGGCTTTTCAAATAACTTGACATAGGTATGCCTAAGTATCGATTTTCGATCCCGAAACCCCAGCGGTATTTTGGACACTGTGCACAGAGTTTAAGGTATAATACACATGTGTGCGCCGATGTATAGCGCGAGTCAAAGTCGTAGCTGCAGGCTATGTACATGGAAGTCAAAGAGCGTGAAAACTCGATTGAAAATTCCTTTCTCGCAGGGCGCGGATTCGCAGTTTCGTTATACATTTGTATACCTCCGCAGTTTGTCTATAAGCCAACCTATAAATGCGTTAAAATTGTCGGCTCACGTTTACCAACTGCACGTCGAATTTAATCCGCTTATACGGATTCATTGTCAGCAGCAGCCGTGCGAGCTGTTATACCGAGCGATTGGTCCTGGCTCGGGATACCTGTGGACATGTTATACCTATACATCGTACATCGAACTCGATTGTCAAGGTGCTTCACGCCTCAAAACTGCCAACTGACTTCGCGCTAATCCCAAGACCGGAAATTATTAAATGGCAACCGTTTAGATCTCATTCGGATTAGAATTGGCCCAAACTGATCCTTGACACCGCGGCGATTCCGTTCGTCCCGCACACACAAGGATCATCGACGCCGCCTGTCAAACTTTGACGAAATCATTCTCTGCACTACAAATTCATTTCTTCATTCCATTCACTCCAAGATTCTCGCTTCCAGAGATATAATTCCTCCGGTGCAACCGTAAGGTGCACACGTGGTTTTTATGTCGTTGCGAGAAATTTACCTACGCCGAAACTGAACGGCACTTAATTTATACGTCTGTCATCACCGTCCGAGTTCCGCCCATCAAAATTTATCGATAGATAATATCGCTTCCCATTTAGAAGTTGGAAACAATTTAAGACAACATTTACCGGGTAATGTCCGACACACGCGACCGTCTCGTCGACCGATACTTATAATATATTCTTTATACCTCAGAAGTTCGAAAAACAAGAACAAAAAATGCAGCCGAATTTTCACGTCGCGCGTATGTCGTGGAAGACGTGGCGGAACGATATTTCGTTGTATCGTATGACCAGACCGATGTGTGTCAATCCAGGAAAAATTCGATCTAATACCCGCTCAAGAAAGCGGCTTTATATTATCTATTCCGATCTCACGAGCCGATCAAACGTCATGGCTGAAATACAATACAAACGTCCACACGCACGTGGTGTGGTCATAACAGTCCCACGATCAAGAAGTCACTTATATCGATCCATGCGGCGTTACGGAAAGCAATTTCAATTTCACCGACAAACTAGCCGATGATATTTTTATGAGGATGTCAATGTAGTTCGTGACGAAACGTATAGGTACCTATATAATTATATATAGCGTACGAATTGAATCGGTTCGATTCGCGGCTAAAATAATTGAATGCGCAAAATATCGGCAGTATAAATTTACGAGTAAAATAATGAATTAGCGCGCGTGCATCGGAGGAATATAAATACGATAAGGATAAACGCATGTCATATCTCGAGGCGGTTATTAAGATAAGAGAAAAGTAGCGGAACGTTATATATTCTTCGCAGGGATATTGTATCGTGAAACGATAATGGCGCAGGGCGTTTAACAATCGCTAAGTCGTAGCATGTATTATGGCCTATGTGTTGACGCGCGTTTACGGGGATCCGCGAATCGTCAAAGTGGTACGTGCGAACCAGATAATAAACGAACGGTTTTTCTTTTTCATTCAATTGGCAAAGGAAACCGGCGTGCAGGTATATCGGTTATCAACCATTTAATGAGTCAGCCGTTGATGTAAATTGGTACTTACTCATTTTCTAACCGAGCAGCCAATGTCGCTGTATAGGTATGTAAATATAATGTATAATTACTATATTCCGGCGAGTGTGTCACTCGGTGTGTGTAGGTTAGCGTGTAGGTATACGTCCGATACGAGTGAAGTTGTAGCGTGCCTTCGTTTACAAATATTATAGCGTATGTGGGAAGAGGTATACTAATCACACGTATGTATGTCGTCGACAGATAAAAAGCTAAACGACCAAACCGTTGAAACAATATTGCATGGTAAAAACGATAGCGCTTATCGTACTCTCCAATTAGAATATCGTAGTAATGTCGTAACATACATCAAGTATATGCCTCTATGTACTTACTGCAATGTTCAGCTGTATATACGCATCGCAGTTAACCAGAAAATTGTTTTACAATTTAACAAGACTAAAAATGTAATTGGGAAAATTTTTCATCCGTAGTATGGATATTTATTTTGAAGATTATAGGTACCACTGGTGTTTTATTATATCGTACTGTTATCGTCGAAGCTAGCGCGGCCTGCAGCCATTTCTTGCCGTCGGGTGCTGCGCGTGTAAGGCACTCCTTTGGGAATTCGATGCCAGGAGATAAACTGAACGAGGAATCGTATAGGACAGCATTTAGAGATCTAATGGTTCCAAATTGGATCCACAAGCACTTCAATTATGGACCATGCGCGTTTGTCCCGCTTTAATCGAGTCCGATCCAATCAATCTTGAAAAGTTAAGAACCTGCGGTATAATAAGGAAGGCTTGTCTTATAATCTGATTTCTCTGTCGCACGGTTAAGTAGTCTTGTAAAAATCGGTTACAATTTCTCAAAGATTAATTGCTCGCCGCGGACTGCTTTTAGCTCCTATATATAGACACGTATATATATCGTAGAGGCGGCGTATTATATTGTCCCTGTACGATGACGCTTTTAAAAATTCATCATCGTCAAAGACTACTATATAATAATTCACTACGGAGCTTCACGTAAAATCTGATAATTATATCGTAATATAATAACAACCGTGCGCGGTCGAAGAAACTCTTATAAGAACAAAAACCACCGTGTACGAGATATATTAAGACCGTATAACTTGGCCACAAATTACAGCGGCTTAAGCAGAGACCAATACTTATAGTTACAAATGCCTACGAAATTATAGCCGGGCAGCTATGAATTACTATCACGAGCTACCAACGCCGCATTCGAAACATACGTCCGAGTTACCAACGTGTGCGTTGAAAATAAACCGGAGATAACATCGGTAATGTAATCGGAACGATGGATTTTTGACGCGTTAATTACTCCTGCCCCTGAAAATCGGTGATCTTCATATCGGCGCGCAAGTCGCAACAAATTGCAAAAATGGTACGTCGCGTCGCCGCGCATCGGTGAAAGCGGAATGAATATGGAGAGTACAGGTAAAACGTGTGCGGATCGCGATCATGTGTTACGAAATCGATCACATTCGACTCGATCGCATCGTGGTATTTTTCATAGAAATGTCAACGCCCTCGGCTTACCGTTCGACGATACGGAGGCCGCGTCGTGATGGCTCTCGTCGCTATCCTCGTCGAGGGTGCTGTTGTTGAGGGAAGATCTGGACTGGTGCCTGACGCTGAGATCTCTGGGCGTCGACGGAGGGCTTCCAGGTGGTCCCTGGCCTTGGAGGAGACTCGAAGGGCTCGATGGACTGGAGGCTCCGGCGAGGATGTCGGTGATCATGAACCTTGACCTCTGCGGCATGGTGGTCGAGGCATCGCCCATTGATCTGTCCACCAGGTGATTGTTCCTATCGATACCGTTCCTGTCGTTACCTCTGTCCAGATGGCCGGCACCGTTCCCAGCGACGAGACGTTCGACCAATCCGTTTCTCTCCTGCTGCAGATTCTCTTGCAAGCGTCTCGCTGAGTCCAGTCCCGAGATGCCGCTCAGATTCAAACCCGCGTTACCGCCGATGCTGATGCCACCCAGGGTGGGCACGTGGTGATTGTGATGGTGATGGACCGTCATCACGGTATCAGATTCCACTTTTCCTGCTCTCCGCACGCCCGAAGGTGCGACTCCTTGCGCTACCCCAGGACTCGAGGATCGCCGGTACCTCAGAGGCGACAGAATTTTGCCGATTATCGTACCTGGCTGGTGTCGATCCTACGATGATTTCCTTCTCTCTTTATCTTTTTTACGTCCTCCAATTTTCAAACCCCCGCAAAATTGGCAACAATCGTCGTACGCTTGCGTGGTTTTCTTCAAGTTTGCTTAAGGCACTTCCTCGTTGCAGGTATAAGCTCCAGCTCAAGTGCAATTAAGATGCCCGCGCTTCGCTCCTCCGCTAATTGCTAATTGGCCACTTAACATAATTACCGTACCGCACCGCCCGCCGCACTACCATTTCCGCTTTCATTTTTTCATAATTAATTTTATATAAGCGTTACTCTTGTATGCCGTACGTTATAGTCGCTGCTGGTAAATTTTCTCACTTTTATATCAAGCGTGCGTATTACTAGACAAATGCATCCATACAGCTGTACAGGTATACGTGTGGATTGCACCCATGTCCGCACTTCTCCTTTACGTTATACGTACGTTGACCATCAAAGGTATAAGGTAATCACTATATAATTGCACTCCACGGCATAAATATGATGATATCCCGAGGAAAATGTCCCCTCGCGTTTAAATTTTTCTTTCTCTTTTTGTTTTTTTTTTTCTCCGCGAAAAATCGTGCGCCGTTTAATTACACTGCATCTCTACGAAAATGAAAACGACGATCATCGTGACTCTGCATGACAATTATACTGACTGGATAACGATGTCTTTTTATTCACTTTTTCATTACTCTTCACGCGACACACGATACGTGGACGATTTATACGAACAATATGTGAGAATGAGCTTCACTTGTCAACTTTCCAACCGTCAAACGATAACTTTTATACTTGCACAAGTTTTGTTTTTTTCACTGATTGTAATACAACGATCTGCGGCACATCCGGTCACTCCCGCGACAATAAAAATTTTGAGTTATTATCCACAATTTAGCTCCGCGTATATTTTCGAACAATCGTCCCAATGGATATATGCGATTCAATGGAAATAACGAAATTTTCACTATTCGATATCCTCGAGCGGTGCTGCTGGTGGAGTTGTCGATTAACGGAACAGGGTTGTTTCGGCGATGACGGAGGGAATCGGGTTCCTTGCATCGGGGACCCGGGGAACACATATAAAGTATATGCTATGAGCTCCCTCGCCTGAGCCAAACTGAAGCAGGGCCACCGGTTACAGTCCTGGGTCGGCCATACCGTGGCGCAGACCCGCCCCCAGGAATCCCCACCGTAAAAACTGTTCGACCAATAGAAAGTCGAAGCGCTAATCACCCGACCAATCGGGTGCTCGGATCTGACGGAGCGCCTGTCTACATGCGCCGCCCAAGTAATTCGAAACGTGTTTCAGGAGTAATTCGATATAAAATTGTAGTTAATATCTTTCATTATAGTCGGATACAAGGGCGTGCGGCGTGAGCGAAGTGGTGGAAAAGGGAAAAAGGGGAGAAAAGGGGAAAGGGGAAAGTCGACGAAGCACCAGAGTCTGCGGACAAAGACGGAGCTTATGCAGGCTATACGTATGAGGGGGTGCACCTTCCGCGTGTTGGTATAGGTATACATAGAGATTTAATAAAATTGTATCGTTTCTTGAAATTGCTCGGCGATTGGGCGCGGCGCCAGTTTCTCCCCTCGCAGCTAATAATCGTTGATCGGTACAGCTATAATCCGCAACCTCGCCTCAGCTACGTTTATAATGGCAGCGATTCAACTTTCGTTGTTATTCCAAAGTTACGGAGGGTGAGTTGGTGCCGCACGACCCATCTGATGTACAAGTGCGCCAACCACATCCCGCGGATCCCGTTATCAGCTAGCTCCTACATGCGACACGGTTACACTTTGCGTAAAATCTTCTCCTTGCTATCGATTGCAGCAATATTCCACGGCTGCTGCACTGCTGCTCCAGCTGCAGACTATCACAGCTTCGGGATATATCTTACGTGTATGCAGTTGGTACACGATACACGTAATACCTCCACGCTTATAAAGAGATGAATGTAACCAAAGAAGGGGGAGACGCATGCGGCTCGTCACGATAAATCTGAACGCACTATCATCATTGCACTTGACGATAATATGTGGTACAAACCTTGGTATATTATGAAAATACCTCGCTACAGCCGTGTCAAGAATGAGGGCCCCCACCCCATCCACCTTCATCAGTTTTTTCTGCCGAGCCCCCCCGCCCCCCGCCCCCCGCCCCGCCCTGCCCCGCCTTGACCGGTGGGTTTGAAGTTCACAGTCCGCAGATATAGGGCTGAATTTGGCCGCGGCACTCTCTTGAAGCGGTCTGAAGTACTTTTCTGAAGTCAGACACTCACCCCTCCCTCGTTACCATGACAACGCCGTATCCAGGCAACCGTTGCCATAAAAACCGTATCCTAGCAACCGTTACCATAGCAACCGTATCCTAGCAACCGTTACCATAGCAACCGTATCCTAGCAACCGTTACCGTAGCAACCGTATCCTAGCAACTGTTACCGTAGCAACCGTTGGCATAGCAACCGTATCCTAGCAACCGTTACCATAGCAACCGCACTTCGGCAACCATGACAACGCCGTATTCTTGAAACTGTTGCCATGACAACCCTGAGTGAATGTACCAGAACCGAGAATATCCGAAGATGTGCGAATATACGCAAATACATCTGAAAAACCCCGGGCATGTTCTACAACATGATCCATGAAATCTGAAAACATCCCGAGACGCCCAAACATTTTCAAATATACGGGGCAAATTCGAGGATATACAAATTTTAGAAACATCTCCGAACAATCCTCGAGCGCCTCCGGGGCGTAGAATAATGCCATATAAAACAAAGAAACAATACCGATACACAAATAGGGGGGTTGGCGCACGAAGCGCCCTAGTTTTATTATACGTATACTTGCCAGTTGCCGCAGCTATAATTCGCATATTAAATCAGGAAATATACAAAGCTAATGGCGTACTTCGGGGCTAATTGATCGACAGCTAAAGTTAGATGGCGTGAAACTTCAATGCTACATGTATAACGAGTTATTCCATATACCTACCTAATACACCAATGCGCGATGGATTTTAATACTGAACCCCGAAATGCAATAAAACAACGAAAGCAAATGTGATCGTAAAAATAAAGCAAAATACGTGCATCGCATGACGTACCCCGAGCATGTGCACACGTGTTACTCGACGTTATCATTATAATAATTGTTTCAGGATTTTCAACCTGAGCGAGTATTAGGTGCGTACAAGATCGAATCAAGGCATAGACATAATGACGAGAACGACGCGCTTCGTGACGGGGGTAACAGAATCGTGAAAATTGGGCTGCCGACGAATGAGACATCATTTGATTTGGGCAAATCTAACGCGCCCCGGGGGGAGGTGGCGCGTTTGTTTGGGAGACATCGCAGATTCTGACCCTCTGCACCGATCGCCATATGGCCCATCTTCCCCGTTCGCTCCCAAAAACTGTGCAGACGAATTCTCGACGTGCGCGTAATCCTGGGAGAGAATATGATCCCTCTGGTCGGATCAAGCCACGCGATAACACTTTTAACAGGTATAGTATAATAACGATACCTATGCAGAGATATGGCGGCGCAGTGGGAGAGAAAAAGACATGATATCGTAGCGAGCTGGCACATATGCGGCAGTCCATGGGAGCGAAGGGCGAAGGGGCGAAGGGAGCGATCGGCGTACCGGCGAGCTGCGATAGGGTGCATACAAATATATCGCGTACACTCGTATGCATATTCATGGGAGGTGCGGTATACCGTCATGCATTACTGTATGGAGCGCCGCGGGCCGTACACTGATCTTAGATTAAGGTAAACGCCGGTTAAGTTAACGGCTAAACCTCGCAGTTGCGGGCTCGCGGGGCATGCGCATGACCAAACGCGTTCGGTGTTGTGTGTAGCCACTCAGAAACTCGATCTTGATCTTCGTTTGTTATGCTAAGTGCTCATTAAGATTGTAATGCGTTTTCACGAGCACGCGGGATATATATCATATACCAACCCAGCTACGTATGTACTGCTGGTCTCGCTACGTGTACACCGAGTACTGCATATATGTATAAATGGAAATTATATATATGCATTTTTTATCGGTGTATTTTTCCCCCCGAAATTTCTCTAAACTGCAGTTATTATACTTGTACGAACACGATCGTTGCACACGTGAAATTTTACAAATGCGCTTGAAACCGCGCTGAGTCCGCCATCTTCATCCGCGGCGATGCGTCTTATCAAAATCTGCATCGCCGATGCAACGAACGGCCGATAAATCCGCAGCCGAACAGATGCTTGATGCCTAAAGTACACGAATCGAGGTACACCACGTCACGTGACATGGGCATGTGCGCACATACTTGATATCATTGTCGCCGCAGGGTAATAACGTCGTTTTTCGATAATGACCAGGCAATTATATATATCAAGATAGTATTTGCATTCGTGGGAAGTGATTTCCTGCAGGTGTTTATACGCTGCTACAGTTAACACCGTTACACAATTCACTACAGATATTCATGGCTACCTAGCATATATATAATATTTTTACAGAAATGTTGATTTACCACTCCGATATTATAATATACAGGACACCCTACTTCGGACTTCCAACGATAAATATGACACACAATCTGGTTAATTTTATGAAAAAGAACAGGGGTTGGGCAGCAGGCAGTTCGATCGAAAAAAGTCAAACTTATACGCTGATATTATATTTTCCATTCACCCCTTTCAGTAAAGCTGCTAATTATAGAGCGTGGAGAGTATAATTTGTGTGTAACGACGGTTATAATTGTTTCTCACTTATTTATCGATTTCTCATCACATATATAATGAAGAGACAATCACCCTTCCGCGCTGATCTCAATTCGCATTATCGCGTCTCACGCCCCTAATTTTCATCGTTCGATTAATCTGCGATGCGAAGTTATTTCCGTATATACAGATCTGAAAAATATAACGTATAAACTACGTTGATCAAACGGCACAATGAGATATAATATATCTACACCGGATAGCAACCGGTACGTAGCTATAAACTACCGTAATGGGTATAGGTGAAATTATGCTTTGAACAAACAATGAGTGATACGTATAATGTAAGCTGTGTAATTTCTAATTTTTTTTTTTCTTTCTACTTTTTTTTCTCCTCGATCCCTAACGAGAGCGTTCGTGATTTAGCATTATAGCTCGTTATTGCTCATTAGGTACTTGAGTTCTTACAGAAGAACCATTAAAATAATCACCGAAGTCACGCTCTTGCGCTCGTAGATTTGAAGAATTTATATAACTCTATTACAGACGCTTCGTCGGGTCCCTCGGCGCATTCCCAATGTAGAAATCGCGCACCGAACTAAATACGCTGCGCTGGTATACCAGATAATAAAAAAGAATACACGTACGGATGATATGCGTTATGCATTTATACGCCGTTGTTAAAATATTACACTGAAATTATATCCCCAGCTCTATCGAGCGAGTCGCTCCGATGCGTTGCGCTTTTATCGTCGCCGCCAACGATCAATGCAATAATTTCGAGAGGTAATTAAACAAAAGTTCAAAGATTCGGGAAAAGAAGACCGAGTATAACAGACGAGCGAAAGTAGTGAGACGATTGAGAAATCGAGAGCGATTGTTTTTTTCGGGAGAACTTTTATATTTGGGTGCTGCGTATAATTCGGACTGATTTTCCGCACACGCGCAATTATTTTGTAAACCCTATATAGGCAATAGCGCAGAGCGATAAGATCGAGCCGTTATATTTGTCGAGCTAAAGAGCGCGAGCGTCGTTTAATATATTATATATCGTAGCTGAAATTTATTCTCTCCGAAAGAGAGGAAAATTGGTTTTAAGCGCGGTCCCATGCCCGTTTAACCACCGCGGTTGTTATCTACTGTATAATACGTCGGCCTCGAATGTAATTGCGCAAGTAAACATGGCTCGCGTGCGTTAGATTCCCTATATAATTTCGACTCGGTGGCAAGGTACGTATGAGTCAAATGAATCCATGGAGGGTAAAGCGAAGGCGTATATAACGCTAACTACACAAAGTTGCTATCGCAGTCCGCGACTGTGGGGTACACGAATATATACGTACTGCCGTTGAAACTTTATGCGAACCTCGCGAGTAAGACTCGAGAGCAGCGGCAAGAACGTCGAGCAAAGGAGACAATGGCGACGCGGTTGAAACTCGGGCGAGGTGAAATACCGTAGCATCTGAGACTCGCTGAAATTATACGCAGTCCCTGTTTAGACTTCGGTGTGTTGTTGGGCTGGCAGCATTGTCTGACAGCTTAGCGGTTATTTTACACCCTGTTGACTTGATAAGGTAGACTCGCCAAGTTTACCGCTGTTTCTATGCTAATGAGTCGTCGTCTTCAACTTAGGCCAGGTCTCAACTCGCGAGTTATGCTTTTCTCCCTGCGTCTGCACGTGAACTCGCATGCAGGTAATACGATCGGATTCGTCGTTCACTTTGGATTGCAAAACGCTGAAATTTCGCACACTATATTTCGCGCCGCGATCCGAACGAGACTCGCTAACTCAATTAACGTTACACAGGAGGAAGATATAAATTGAGTCAATCGTATTCGTTGGTATAATGCGTGTGTGTGTACGCGGATGAAAGTTTATTATTATTGTAAGACAGGAAACGCTGAAAGAGCATAAAAGTCATAAAGACAAACCATTGTCAAGCAGCAATTAATTCTTAAACCGTTTCCCGCGCACGGAATTAAGTCTTGTTTTTTTTATTTATTTATAATTTATTTATTTTCTTCTGTTCTTTTTTTTTTCTCTTCTTTTATTCTTTTCAAAACGCAATTAAACCAATTACGAGGCGGAGAAATTAAGGTGAGTTACGTAAATTAATTGGTTACCTGCGGTAGATTTCACGTGTCGACGTGCTCGTATATCCTGTATACACACACCCACCGCGCATCATCGGTGTGTATTATACATGTATAATAATTCCGTATGGTTCCTAAAATGATAATTAAGGAGTTATTAAGCTGCAGCTAACTCTTTGCTTATTATCGCGTTACGTTTCACACGAGCGCTCCATATACCACATACCCCATTAAATACCCATACGAGTTACACTCTGTAATATTATGCGTGGCGCCGCGGTGCTGCAGAAGGTGCGCAAAGGACGCGAACTGTTTACGTGGATATTATACATGGGTATACAGTATATCGTTGATGTTGCTACAAAGATGCTCATAAAAAATACGCGTCTGTGAATTAAGACCATAGTATCGTTATTAAAACCGAGGAGAAATCTTTTATAACGATACACGCTCAGATATCGCCTTGTATATGCGTATAACCTGCGATATATTTATATATACCTATATGTACATTATCCATGGTGAATACGTGTGCGGCAGAAATGGGCAGGGGGGGGGGGGGGGGGGAGAAAAACTTGAGCAGTTGCGTGACTAAAAACAGGATGCAATTACTAGCCGTAAGTGTTATTGTTAAAACAAAAACTTATATACCTACACTTCATAATTCTCGGTTCTCATTTCTTACGCCCGAGCTGTTCGCGTTGCAACATTTTCGGGGCCGGATCGTGCGATTTAACTCGAAGAGTTGGGAGCCCCTGGCGCGCGTAATTAGCGTTATGAAGTTGCCTGCTTAGCGAAGATGATTCTTGAATAACACACGATTATTGTTGCATCGCACATGTTCAGCTTTGGCCTTTGCAGGAACATACGCGTGGTCTCCGATCCGCGGGCGTGTGAGAGAGAAGTCGTAAGGGGTACGTGAAAGCCTCCATATTTATACAGTCTCTTTGCGCAATACGGTTACACCTAACGCGACCGTACAAAGTGCTAAAAGACGGACGAGCGACTGCGTTTGACGTCTCCTTATTTTTTTTTTCATTCCCCCCACATATTCCTCATTATTCGCGTCTGTTTTACAAAAAGCTCCGAAAATTCGAATCGTATCGTAGGTATCTAAACCCTAAGTATAGATATGTGCGTGCGGCCGTGTGTTTTATACGATGTTTAGACGTCGAGCTGCAGTTTACCGCTGCAGCATTTTGCCAAATTGTTGTTGAATCGAACGTTTTGGTAGCGAGTTGCATTATAATTTCGGATGTTTTGTTGGGAACGATCGTTTGCGGTGTAGGAAAGGGTTATTCGGAGGATGTTTGAGCGGCCCCCGATCATGTTATACACCCATGGAGAACTCGAAGAGTCCCGTAACCGCGCGTACGGGTTCGTCCCACCGATGATCCCAGCAATCCTGCAATTCGAGTCCCGCCAGTCCCGAAGGTGAGTCTAGGTACTCGACTCGAGTCGACTAAAATCTCCCAGCATCAGCTCTGTCCGCGCGTGATTGCACGTCTCGGGCTGGACCATGATGGCCGCTGTAGAGCGTGATTGGTCCGCGGATAATCATACAGTCCCCCCCTCTTTGAGGTAAGAGTTACCGCCACCGCGCCGCGGCTATCATTACGCGATCGTTTTTTCATTCCGCGGCATTTAATTTGAACAGCCCCCTCCCTCCGCTCTCGCCGAGATCGCCCTCGCCCTTTCCATCGGTATACTCATCTCCTCCCTTCGCCCTCCTTTTCCTATTATCCCTTCGCTGATCGTTCCTTCGAACGGTGAAGCTCCTCTCAACCTCTGTCATTATGTATTACCGGATGGAACGAGACCCGCGCTGCGGAGCACTTCTACCGCCGATATGTAGCTTTGTAAATATATCAGTTTTATTTTATACTCGCCGTTTTCCAACCGATCCAAGTATAGACGTGGATGATAAGACCCGAAGCTCACAAAACGCACGCCGTTGCCGTGGCAAACGTTCGCAGTGTCGCGTCGAAAAAAATACTAATCTAGTTCTGTTTCTGTTGTTTTTTTGTTTTCCTAGGGCGTTGCACCGCGGTTAATTGGAACCCGGGACAGAGAGTCGCTCGTTTTTCGTTTCGTTTCGTCCCTTTCCATTCTTTATTTTCTCTATAACTGTTCACCTAATTCTTAGTAAAAGTCACCGTCTACTCGCGGAGTCCCATGGGGACAGGGCGCGGGGTGTGGAGCACCAATTTGTACAGTTGAACCTAATGCGAGTCAGCAGCACCGCTTGGCGCCGGCAGTGTCGCCGACACTCGGAGCCCGGATAATATCCTTCTCGGCGCCTCCAAAGATCCCGGGGATTCCGAAGACAGGGACGATGACTACGACGTGAGCGCCATTGAACAAGGGACAGGTATACGAAACTAATTCCGAGGCATTAGCTCGCTCGTCCCATTCGAGATCACCTTGCGGCTATATGTATGAGAAGCCCGAGTGGAGACCCTTAACTCTTATAGTGAATGAACCCAAAAACTTGTAAACCCTCGGGGGGTTTGTGTGACGCTGAAAAAAAGCAAACAAAAAAACAACCAACGAATAATAATAACAGTAACGAGTAACAAGCCTGAATGAAAGAAAAAAACGCTGCTCACATTGCAGCCCTGAATCTCTGAATGAATGTAATTTGAAACTTTCTGCGGTCTGGATGGGACTCGGTTCCGACCCCCATTCTCGGGGTTTTACAATTTTCCCTCCTTCGAATCATCGAACAAATGACACACCGCGTGAATTATCTCAAAAACGGCTTATTACGCCCGCTTCGCCGTAATAAATAGATTCTTTGAAATCCCTGCAGCTTATACAGACGCTATACGGGTGTATAGAAATCTGATCTGTAATTTCAATAATCAATCGCATGATCGTCGTTTAATTTTTATAATGACCACCTCGATCGAGACGTATAGTCCTCAGCGCCCGAGCCAGGGCCCTGGGAAAGGGTGAACCGGCTCCGAACGATCGCCAAGGTTCCTCGGCATCGAATAACGTTTTAAAGCCTCTTCAAATGCAATTACGACCGTTCATCTTCCTTTCCATATTATTCGAATGAAAAACCACCAACGTTTGTTACGGGGTTTAAGAACCTCCGACACCAGAAAAGTAACTTCCCTTGTAACAGACCTCGTCCCAACCGCGTCGTGCCTCAATAAAATCGAGTTTATCCCGATCGAAAAACCTCAAGTATCACTATTTCAGATAAGGAAACACACAGCGCGTCCATCTCAATATAGTTGCGTGCCATGCGCTCTGCGGTATGGCGTGGAGAAATAAATCAAATGCATCCAAGTATCGGATCCGGAGGTCTCAGCTTCGGATCGGCTCCGTCCGGATTTTCGATATTACCGCACCAGCCCTATGAGCCTACACGAGTCTAGATCCCGCTGTGGCCTGGGTGTTTGGACGCTGAAACATAATTAGAAGTTGTTCCCTCCTCGGGAAGTGATAGCCATTGGTGCAAGGGGTTCTTCGGTCATTATTTCCGTGTTCAGATAACGAACGAAAGGTGTCTACGGATCTCGAGGCCCGTGAGTTTCGTCTCTGCGGTCGTCTCCGTACGTTTCGACCCTCCTTCCCCTGCACTTATATCGCAGGGTGACCCTAAAAATAAACGACCGGTCCAAAGACGCTTCCTCACCCCCAAAACATGTTTACAATGCCGCAGAAATTTCTGTTACATCAGCTAGGAGTAACAAAATTTTCGGAACGAACTGACACAGAACCAACTTTCCACGCCGTTATACGAGCTACCTCGTCGTGATATGATTTAATTCTTCCGGAAATTATATGAATGGAGAAACAGTTTTCTCTTCTCCGAAATTTTCGATAACTTTTATTATATTCTCATACACTTGTTTGTTATACAGGCACGCCTTTTAAGTTGAGAGAATGCTTCGTTGCTCGTATAACGCGCCTGGAAGTAAATAATATATAATAAAGCTATCGTACTCAGATTTACCATTCCATAAATTATCACGGACACGCTTCCAAGTTACGACTACATCGAGTGTAGGTACTCCATATGCGTTATTAATATTTCGCGGCAAAACGCCTGTTTGCACCCAATTAAGAATAAGAAACTGCGCCGGCGATCGGTTCACTTTTTGTGTCTGTTTTAATTTTTTTCTCAGGTGTATCCCGTCGTGGAGAGAATCATAATTTCTCAATCGACGGCAATATCGTGTATTTGCCACGATTTTTAGGAGCACATAAATATATTTGAAATAGGATACGGGGACGATGGAACGCTAGCGAAGCTGCCAAAGTCGGAAGCCTGCCCCTGCGATGTAGTCGAAAGCAAAGCAAAGCGAACAACGATGTGTTCCGAGTTTACCACATTTTTCTGGAACGGAAGTGGCAGTTCGCTATAATTTAACCGCGCAGTTGTTGAATGTATACCTGGCTACCTGCGGCATATACAGGATAGCCATTCACACACGGTTAGTGAAACAATTAGTTGATTTTATCGCATCACCACCGGGACAACAGCAACAGCAACAGCAACGCCAACGCCAACGCCAACGGCCTACGTGCTGCACCGTCATCAGCAACGCCACGCTGTTAGAGCCTTGAAGAGCCGGTAGCTAGTAGCTTATGCGGCGCGTCCCACTCCGCGGTTTGTGAGCGAGCGAGTCCTCGTAGCCCCCAAGCAAACCGGAAGCTGCGTCGGTAGGGGGGGCCGCACTTCCGCCGACACTCATTAACGCCCCGCGTACCGTAGATACACACCACGGATTTGTTGCTCGTAATTGTTGCGTGCTTAGGTAATCCGATTTCTTTTTTTCTACTTCGATAACCGTCGATGTGGTTGATGCTTTCTTGTCCCGGTGATCGACGTGCGCTCGGTGATCGAGTTTTACCGATAAATGAATTCTTATCGATATAATTTTTATCATATTGTACATGGAAATTGGTTTCTGCAGTTCTAATATAACGGCGGTGGCGGTGGTGGTGAGTCGCCACCTGGCCATCTGGTAAAATTTCCACGCCACATCCTTTATGCGTGTTAATGTTTTCGACGCTGCGGGGGTGCTAATTTTGGGGTGAAAATATAATTACGACTAAATTGGTGTTCATCGGCATCCCTGCGGTATATACGCACCGCCGATGTAATGGGCCACTGAAGCAGCGCGCAGCAGCGGTAGTCGGTTCTTTATATCAATAGTCAGAAGTCAGAGTTTCCAAATTGGGCCCAGCGGGTCCGTAAAATGGGACGACGCGAGATCTAGTTGTTGACGACATGAGAAAAGAAGAAAAAAGAACAAGAAGGAGAAGAAGGCCCTTCACGGTATAAGAAAAGCAATGTCTCCCATATATACGAGGATTACAGAAAATTAGTGAAATACTTCGAGGAAATCTCGACCAATTATATACCCGGTCCCATTCATAAAAGTTGGACCCATTCTTCCGAAGTCAGGCTGCAGGCCCGCGGGCTCTCTTTCAAAATCTATTTTTAAGTGGAGGGCCGCCATTGAGCGTTTTTCGAAAATCTGAGCGCATCCGGTGTTTTGCCAGTAGAAAATTAAACGACAAATCACGAAATTGCCATCCGGAGGTAGAAGAAAAGTTGAGGGCGAATTTTGAAAAGTCATTTGTGGTCTAGGTTTCTCCTCCTATAATACTCTTTCTTTTCTATTCCAGCGTTCTTTTTGTATACCTATACGCGTAGCTTTTTAGATTCTTTAGCTCTTCGGTCAAGTGCCATTTAACTTACTCCGTTGGTATTAGTGGTGACGTCACGGACGCTATTTGCAAGCCTGTGGTTTTCGGTCATAAATCTTCATTTGGTCACCACTTTCGCATTTAGGTAACGCTTAAAACTTGTCCTGCGGAGGATGCGACCCCATTATATTCGTTACAGCTTCTCTTCGTGACGCCGTAACGTCACGTTTTCTACCTACGAATCACCGAAACGATAAAGTACATATTTATCCGGAATGAAACACGTATAGTTACGGCACAGGCCACAATATGGCCGCGTGAACGGTCGGACGGATAATTAAATGACAATTAAGCTCAGGTGGAGCGTGTAGCTGAAGCGTCGTAGTTCGGACCATGGGGATAAATTCTAGCGTACAACATATGGCGCGGTACGGGGCATGAAAAGTGCCAATTCATCCCGGATCTTGACGAGCGTTGTTATTTTTTCCCCGTCTCCTTTCTTCCTCTCTACGTAGATACATACCTACTGTTCGTGGTCACTCGGCCGCGAAAATACCCTATATGCGGACAGGACGCGCGGGAGGCGCACCGCGTGAATATAGCCGAGTGGGCGACTTCCTTGGAAACGAGTATCATTTCATGTTCGTACCAACGATGCATGTAAATTCTACAGTACCTGCACGTATGACAAAAACCCGTAGAATCGAAACGTCGAATTGCTCGCGTACCTCGCTATTAGCTTCGATATCTGCTCGTGTTACATCCCGCGATACGCTGATCTCTTCTACATTATAGAATTAACCCTATAAATATAATTCATGCTCTCGCATGGTTCGTTTGTGCCGGAATTTATTCGACGCCCGTTTCGTATAGGTATACCGACGGTGGCCTTGGAGTAATCACGTTTTTAATAAAACAAAAGGGCAACATTTCCTCATATACTCGGCGAAACGTGCCAGCGCGAGAGCTTGGGGTGCTGATCGAGCCGGCGATTGGACGAAGGATTCTAGAAGCGCAATCACGAAGTGCCCATAGCTTCAAGGGTATACGTATATTGACAGCGTTTTTCGCTATGAAATCGTTTCGAAATCTGCTTACTTCCGTGCTGCCCATTATTTTCTTCGGGCAGCAGAAGATCGTTATCGTGCAGGCCTCGTTTAATGCTGATATACGCGTCATTCGCCCGTTTCATGAAATCGTACAAACGCGAACCATGTACAGTTCTATAAGGTTTGTTTTAACGTACATTTCAGTTGCTTATGAGAACAAAATACTCTGCGTAAATAAGAAAACCTACCAATTTACCATGTACAGGGCATTCCGTGTCGAGGCGAACGGGCCGTTTCCTTGGCACCCGTTATCTGAAAAATGTCGAAGAAATATGAGATAAAAAAATCTGTAAATTTTTCGTTCGACTCGACACGGAAAGATCCATAAATGCACGTATCTACTCGTCATTGTGGAATAAAATGCGCCCATTGCAGAGCTTGACTCCTGATCCTGAGTCATCTGGTCTCTGAACGAAACGACCTGTAGAAAGGTGAAGAAAGAGAAAAAGGACAATAAGAAAATGAGAAGAAAAAGCGAGAGGGGAAAGAGAAGGATCCGCAGCCTCTACTCTGGCGTCGAGAAGATTCACACTTTGATAAGCAGCCCGCGGCTCTGTATGGGTGGCATACCCACACGCCCGAACATCTCGCACCGACGCATCCTCGACTCTGAGATTCTTCGGTGTCGTAGTCATACGACGGATCACATTCTCTCTTTCTGCTTCTCACACGCCCGCCGCTTCTTCACTTCTCTACGATTTACTGCACCGTAGAATAAGTTACAACGAACTGCAGCCGGTCAAGAGGCAGAGCCTTACATCGGACACGAGTCGGTTATGCGTCCGGGGGACGGAGGGGTCGAAGGGGTCGAGGTAGGCCCGGATGGATTTGAATATTGAAACAATAAGAGATACTACTAATAACGAAATTTCTCTCCCAACTGCTACCGGACAAGGTTCCATGTTTGAATTTGCATCGGTAAAATTTGTTCGTGTTCGCCGTAATGCGACGTTGGATAGCGCGAGCTCGTGAAGAGTTCTTCGATCCTGTTTGCCCTTCCCGAAGTTCTCAAGGTAGGTGAACTTTGAACGAGGACACCGTAACCTCTCGTCTTTATTACCTTGCCGTGGTGGGGATGATTGATGCTGCCGAGTTATCAGGAACAAGGGCTTCGGGCAAGAGATACCCACCCTCCATGGTATAGGTAGACGTATACGTACGCCGTGCGCACCTCCGAGTAACTTGCGTGTGTGCGTCGCACGAGTGGGTATGGGAATACCCATACAAGCGACTCTGAAGACCGGCTGAATCTCGTTACCGTCACACAAGATTCTTCCAATCATTTTTATTAATATGCCCCATCAAACGCCCCACCCACCCCCACCTCGTACGTGCCGGATCGGGAGCGTCGAGGAACATGAAGATATCGAAATTGATCGATCGACAATCGACGTACAAATATATTTGTCGTAAAAATTTCACCCAGGCAAACCTTGTGCGGTATTATTCGGGGACAGCTGTTTTTCAAAATTGTGCATTCGACGTGCTGCGGCAACACGGATCGATAAATTGCTCCTAAATGTCCGGGGAACGTACGGAGCGGAGCATCGGTTCGATCCGAGTCTAAACGGAGCCAAGATCATAACTCGAATCTTTATCTGCGTATGGCTTTCCGGTCGATACGGGATCGATTTATTTATCACCGTTTGTCGCGAGGCCCGTGTATTATAATCTCAAAGCATAGGCTATCGGAGTAGGTTTGCCTGTACCGAGGAGACAATATCGCACCATTCTATCAAATCGAATAGAAGGTCCGAACCACTAATTTCGGTTCCTTATCACCCCGCCTGTATTCATTGCAGGATGCGCTTAGCTGCGATTCCGGTCTACGTGTATGCGTACAAAATCGTTCGACAAGTTTCAAAAATCTAGATCGGAGTCGAGATATGGAAGTCGAAAATGGAGATAATGCCTTTGAAAATCGGTGAAACTTGTCGAAGCCTCCGATAAAACGACATCGAATAGTCTGTGGGAGTTTTCGGGGGGTGGGAAAGCTGAGACAGTGACGGCTCACATATAGGTGTATAGCGATCAAACTATATATAATATAGAAACCGCAGGTAAGGGATTCGGTGAGTTTGCCGGATGGATAGATCACGGACTGACGGACCGACGGACAGATAGAGACATTTAATTTGTGAACAGCTGCCCCTATCGCGTTAATGCGTATAAATTAGCTACAAGCCCAGAGACCGAGATAAAAGCAGGTCTGAGTTATTCCAAATCGCTTTGGGACTTTATCCACGGAATGTTCAGAGAATTAAGATATCCCCGGGACCTCACGTCCCCGCCATGTGTGTAGATACATTATACCTACACCCATCTACAGGCGTCCAACCTCGCGTCCAGCACTCGGGATGCGGAACCTACGGGTATATATGTGTGAATTATATCTTCCCGGCACTCCCGCGGCGTCCACCTCGCACCTATTTTTATTTCGAGCTACTAAAACGTTGCGCGACATTCACGCCCGGCTAAATCGACGCTATTAATGCGAGACAGCGGCAGATATATCCGAGTACCCCGGATATTGGAATCGAAATCATCGCGATGCTCGGCGGATCGATGGATCATCGATGCTGACGTCGATCGTCTGGTCGGGGACGGATCCGCGATGTGCTGCGCGAGGAACATCGGATATCTAGCGATTACATATTTGTTAAATGTGTAATCGAATAACCGAGGATTACAAATCGGAGGGGCGATGATCCTGCACACGGTGAGCGGAGGTATCAAGATGCTCGTTACGAGGCGAGAAATAAAATGTTGAAGGTATGATGAAAAAGGAAGGAGTCTTTTTTCAGTCGAAGCGTCCACGAAGGGTTCCAATCTAAATGATTATCACCTAATTAATTCAGAATAAATCACTCCACCGCCAACAAACTTGCCTTCCCACACGTGCAGGATCGTTATACACCAGCCACGGTGCTGCACCGACACACCTATGGAGAGCGTATCCCTCCCTTGGGTTTTCGACAAGCCACGCCGCGCTGTGCCGTGCCGCGTCGCATCGTTTCGTTTCGTTTCGTTTCGTGTTAGTTTATTTTTCCCTCGTCCCTCAGAGTTTACTCGTTATTTTTCCTCTCAGTTTCGAATGAAATCGTGTAATGGCGCGTACAAGCTGCTCCGAGGACATCTTTGGAGAGCCTCCCGAGGGCCTCAGCTATCTCCCGCTGGACACAATATTAGTATAGGCACTTTGGCTATCTTAACGGAGTGGTCTTCCAAGTTCCAAGTTTCACCTCTCTGCGGTATACTTATATATACGGCGTCAAGACGCCTCTCCTCCGTCCCGAGACTCGCGGGACTCGTCCGATTCATGGCTCTATTTCGAACTAAAACCGATCACCGGTTCGGACCTTTTTTAAGAGGATGTCCGCGTCAAGTGGCTATTTTCGCTTTATGGCCTTTTAATCGGTTAAAATTTGTCAGCTTCGCTGGAAACGTTCTCGTATTTATTCCGAGGATTATAGTCGGCCAGGTTAAAACCCTATATTTTAACGATTCGGAATCAAGGACGCGGTGGGTTCTTTCATTCTCGTCGTCATCCGCTTCGAATTCTATACACCTGTTTTCGCGGACTTGGAAAACAAACCGCTGTCCACTAGCGTCATCGTTAAAAAATTTGACGGGGAAAAAAAGTATGCAAACCATATCATCTCCACGCGTAGCTGGAGCAGGTGGTGGCGCGTCATTCTTTTGTTATATTACATAGTTACGGTGGTTTGATTTCGCGTGACCAGTCCATATATCCAAGTGCCTCCCTTCCCTTCCTTTTCATTCCCTCCCATCATTCCTCGTCTGGACTCGGCAACCACACGACCACTACGCTAATGTCCCTAATTACATCCTTGCTTGATTCCTGTTACTCTACCACGCGTTGAGGTGCGGTGACGACGATCCATGGACGCGTATAGTTCGATCCGGAAGTACAACGAACCGAGTTCTATGGCTTGTTGTACTCATCGGTCGGAACTGTCATTGCCACGTACTTTTATGTTCTAGGCCATGCGAATCGTTCGTCATCCGAACCATTCGAAATCGGTATCCAGGTGGATTTGCATTCGACCAGCCGATTTGGAAACGAAGTCGAGTTTTGAATATCGTCTGCACCGCGAAACTGTCTGGTATAATAATTAGCAAACCGCGATATTCTGGCTAAGTGGGCGTTGAAAGGCGGTTCTGTCGGAGCGGCGAAACTTATAATTCGAAAAGCTTCCTTAAAATTCTAGGGTGTTTTGTGCAGAAGCCATGTTGTTTTACGAAATAAGCTTCTCCTCGTGGAAAAAGGTGGAGATGATGTTGGGGGCGACAGCGAAGCGGAGCAGGGTTGAGGGTGGGAATTGGAATGGGGAATTTGCATACTCAAATGAACAACTCTCGTGCGTAGCCCCTCTTGTAACGTATATACGTGGGACACTGGCGTAGCTTTCGAAATATGGCGAATTCTGACCGAAATTCGTATCTAATCTCCCGAACCGCTCGAGATGACGTCTCAAATTTCATTAAAATATAGCGACGAAAGTGAAATGATCGAAGAATTATATCGACTAATTCACGTTACGCGTTTGTTCCGACCATCGAATACCCGAAGTAGCAGCTGCTGTCCGCTCTGCACATCTTGGGAATCTCCATAATTTTTTTTCGATTCGCTATGAAAAGGCAGAACGTATGAAACGAGGCTAACCATTCCTGTAGCGTGATGATTACGCTTGGACATTCATTAACTTCAATTCACCCGAAGCTCGACATGCCACGTATTCTTTCTCTCTCAATATTTCATGTATTTCTGCACATTAAATGCACCTGCGGAAACCCAGCAGCGGGCAACGAGCAAAAATTAAACTGAGAGCATTATTACGGCGAGTCTTCCGTTTTGTCAGCCACGGAGGCCGCGCATTTATACGCCACCACCTGTCACCGACCGTTGACCGATGAAAAATAATAACGTGTGTAGAAACGCAACACGAATGTTTATATGCTGCGGATGGAATAGATGAGAGTTGAAAACGCGGATGCGGAGCGCGGGTGCTGCGGAACGGTGTGAGTTCGTGTTTTCTAAAATGTGAACGCGGGGCGATTTTGGAGACGAACTACGATTCGAACATCCTCGTGTTTATGGCTCTAACTTGACTTTGTTCGTCGCAATAACGTAATATGCAAATATAGATTTATTATTTGCTACGACGCCTTTGAGAAACTATGATATCGGCGTGCTTTGAACGTGCGCGGGACATGTTTCGCCGTATGAATTGCAAATAAACTCACCCTTCCATCACCCACTACCACTTCACTGCCACTTCACTCCCACACGCTCCACACTTTCCAACACTTCGCACGAATCAGCTAGATCGTTGGAAATCTTACGTCTCTCAGCGACTCTCATGCCTTTTCATCAAACAGCGGCGGCCGCGAGCGACGCGCGAATCCGATCGAGCCAAAACTTGATCGTCGGACCGTCAAAAGGGTGTTAAACTTTGAAAATTTTTCGAATTCTATTAAGCTACTTATTCCCAGCGTTCCTTAGATTTGGCGAATAAATTTCGCTCCTCAAACTGCAATTCGATGATCCGCGTAAAACTTTGGTATAAAAATCGCGGAAGAGACTCTGGAGACTGTCGACTCGTCCAGAGCGTAACCCCGCGCGAGGAAAGTTTTACGGGAAGTCATAAATTTTCTCACCCTGGAATAAGAACATTCTGCAGATCTGCTGCAGCTTCAGCTCACCGAATAGCACAGTTTCTCCATCTTAACTCGTGCGAGGATGGGCGCATTGTTACTCGAAGAAAAGTTAAACGTAGATATACCAGCAGCTACTCGCTTCGTCGTGGTTTGTTCGGAAGAAAGTGACTGATCTTATTTACAGCTTTCCCTAGTAAGAAGTACGGCCACGAGTCTGTCGTTCCTCCGCAAAATGTATGTGAGCCGGTGGCGGAGCACAGGGAAGAGGGAAAAGGATGGAGACGAGAGGAGAGGAGAAGGTACGATTTTCTCGCACCTCTTCAGATGAGAAACACGGAGAATCCAGCTATTTGATATGTATGCTGAAACGGCCAAAAGTCGTTTGATGTCGCCATTTTAATATTGAGATTGCCGACGTCTTGTTGAATCTACATATAGCGGCGCTGGAGATATTCCACCTAGTAAATTTCCTCTGTTTTGCGATCTGCGTATAAAATTTTCGATAAAAATTTCGTTAAATTAGATCGAATCCCGTGAAAAGAACAGACAGATTTCCCTCCGTGAATTTACTTTTTAACCGTCGTCTATCGTTCTACTCGGAGGTCATCTAATGATAACTGTTCAACGCTAAGCGCCATCCTCTTGTCGACTCTCGGATCGTGCCGTGTGGCATTTAATTTGTGGCCGGGCATATGGCTCGAGGCCCTCGAGATTTGATATTCCGGGTAACAGAAAGCAGGAATTGAATAACAGGTGTTTAATATTCCGCGGTTTGCCGGACACGTCCCAGTTACGTGGTATGGAAACTAGGGGCATTTTCAACAGATTTTTTGATCATGCGGTTGAACGCGAGCGACCATAAGCTACGATACGCTAAAGCATATGTTACAGAACCGAGGTCTAGTGATTTTTTGTGCCTCTTTGACTAAAGCGTTTAAAACATATGACGATCGACCGCAGACCGATTTTTCAACGAGCAACTGCCACACGAGCAGCAGGCAGAAGATCGGCAGCACGCGATCACTTTTGTTTATTCTTATGGGGGAAGAAATCTGAACGGTAAGCCCCATTAGGGATGCTGCTGCATCAACCGACGGATTGATTTTCTGAATAAATTGAAGATATTTCGTACAAGTCGTTCAGAGCGGCACGATATTTTTAGATCATACCGTTCCAAATTATCTTCAGCATGTACCTATACTGCTACCTTGGAGAATTTTTTTTACTTCTCATTCGCTCATATTTTTAACCACGATCAGCGGTACACGTGACGTGAATACCGATTCGCATATCGGCCTTGTAACCTCTGCACGATTTTATGTATACGTCTTATATAATATTTCCTAGGGATTCGGCCACTTTTTCCTCAGAGAAGGATCAAATGTATACATACGTTTTTTGGGATATTCAAATTCAAGATCAAATAAATCGAGGGCAACGCGAAACCGTATACCAATCGAATCTTCAGAACCGAAAACCTTCGAAAAGACAATCTCAATTCATGAATAAGCAGTGTGTCTGACCAACCGGCGGACCTTTGCTACTACCACTTTATTTCCAGCTCATAAATATTGCCAAATATCTGCCTATCTACGTCTTTTATACTTACAGCGTGCTGCGAGAAGATGTTATTCTATCGTAGTTTCCCACGTCGCAATTCGGCCGACAAACGAAATACTTATGCAACAAACATGAGAGCCGTCCAGTCTCTTCTCATGTTTCTTATACTTATCGATTGCTATAGTTGAAAGCCCGAGTAAGATTGACGGCATAGGCGATGAATTAATATCGAAACACGTCCGAGTACTTTGGGTCTATTCAATCCCGAAGAGTGATAGTACGATGCCATAAATTCCATGAGTCTTATTGTTCGTGGCAATTTTGTGACAAAGAAAGCGCTGAATCGGGTCTTGCTCATTTGGAATAACGACAAACGGACTCCTTCCGAAAGGCGGAAACGCAAAGCGCAAAGCGGGTATCCTCCTCAATCAATGGCCGACTTTGACGGCGGTGAATGGACACCCTTCGACGCTCTTCATACCACGAGATACTTGACTGCTAGACTCGCCTCCCCGTATAATTCTTAGCCTCTTCGTATTTTCCTTTCTCTCCGTCGCGTCGCCACGCGTCGTGTCTCGGCCTCGCACCTCCGCCTGATTGTGAGTATTATAATTGAATAAATTTACCGGTGGCATTTTCGCTCCTGCTGCTAAATAATATAGAAGACACCTGGCGTTCCCGCCGTTCTACCCACGAGTTGACGACCGACCAGGTAACACCGTTTCCTTCATGGTGATTGATTTTATTTTGAAAGGGACCCGTTGTCACCCCCATACACCCACGCGTCAGGGTGGACAACTGCATACGGTGCGGTTCCCAATATCACAATTTCAAACACAGGGCGTTTCGTCTTTCAGGGTCGAACAGAAAGCGGTTCAATTAGTTGCGGACAAAACGGCACTTAGCTAATCTGATTCTCTCGAAGTTCAAATTTTATACAGCCTTGAGATTTCATCTGTTGTTCACTTTCTGTCTACTACACAACCTTTTGAAAATCAAAAACGTGACCATTCACTCTGTTAAATCGAAATAAGTGAACCTGTATTCCTGTGTGTATGACACCATAGTAACAGATACTTTAATACCCTCCACTCATATAGAGAACGCGTTAATCGTGCCACTGCAGTATGTAATCTACATTGCCACAAAGAACCACGCCGTAGACTATAAAGTCCGGCAGTTAACACCCAGCAGTCAAATCGTATCACGCCACTTGCCATTTCTATGTTTTGTACGGCGTGAAATTCGCTGTGGTTTGGATTTTCCTAGCCGAGTTCCGAGTAAAATAGTCGAGGGAATTGATCCACGACTCTGGATAAAGTCTCACGTCAGTGACGAGCCGAAAGTAATTGACTCCGATTATCCCAATAATTATCACCTTCTGGATCTTGACTCGAAAACTCGGCCGGATAATCGAGGGGGCTTGGAAACGCGTTGAAAATTCAATTTCGTTAGAATCGTTCGAATGCTGATCGCTGAGCGCAAAGTGAGGACGTTAGGCGATAGATTTTCAGTAGAAGCAACTCGTGCAGTCAAAGAAGAAAGTTCCACAAATACAAGTTGGCCAAAATAAGATTCCCGGTGGGCAGTCACGTACCAAGGAAATTCGGTTTTTCTCATTTTCTGCTCTCGATTCAAGAAACTCCGCGATGAGTTCGCCCGGGAACCCAACTGTATGGATTGAGACTAGCTGGCGCCACTCCTGCGAATAATGCCAATAGGATAGAATGCCCACGTCGCTCTTCCCGTGTATAAACTAGGAATTACAGCTGTGTACACCCCTTCGGGAATTGTCTCGCGATCGCCATATCGTTGGAACATCCCCATTGTTTTCCTGCAACATAGCAGCCCCGTCATCACCGGCAGATCCTAAAACTGTCGAAACCTCCGGTGCAAATTCTCGCCACTCATAATCAAATATCTCTCTCCGTTTTACGCGATATGTCGTACGCTACTGACTGAAGAATAACGCGTTATAGTTTTACGTCGTAATCGTACAGGAACCAATGACGGTATGTCGACGAAGCACCAGCGATCATGTTCCCTTTCTGGATCGACTACAGAAGCTACTCGTTATTACTACTTTTTACTAGCAATTCGGAGTCCTCCGAAAGTTATTCCTCGGTATAACAATACCATGCGTTAATCTCGAGCTAATTATGGCGCTGAAATTATTTACAGGATTCATGTACCATGCGGTGTCTGCCGCGACAATTTCAATTTTATTTCAAACCAAACGTGTATGTATGCACACGTATGTCCTCTGTTCGATCATGCAGGAGGATTTTATCAGGAAAGAAAATCACCAGTCCCGCAGTAAAAACGTATAACAAAAGTTACGAGGTAGTCATCTCATAAAATACACGTGGTCGCTTTGTGTTTCGATCGAGTGGATTTTTTGAATCAATCATCTCGGTGGTGTCGTACCGTTTATACGCGATCATCGCGACTTGATGCAAAGAAAATTACTGTTTATCCAACGGCTTGACTGCAAATATTTTCTTCCATCGACGAGTCAATATTTGAACTGAAATCGGCCTTCGCTATTCGTATATCTGGCGGTACCTGACGACGCGAAAGTCTATATTTGAGCAGACATTAGAGGTGAAGGCTTCGAAGCCAATAAACCACTCTGTCGTTAGCCCTCGACCAGTAAAGTATGTAATGAGCAGGTGTTGAACTTGCCAGGGCAATTTTACCGATCCAATTACTATCTACTCGACCGGACTGTGCGGTGTCCAAATTCGAAAGGACACAATTTTTAGTTTAGTAATTTTTAGTCGAAAAATTTTTCGAACGAGATTATATGATAAAGAACTACGACTTTACACGGATTTCTTTACTTTGGCACAATCCGACTGAAAACAGAGATATTTGACTCGCGATCGGTGGAGCGTAGTAAATGGGCGAAGATCGGAGCGTACAAAGCTGCAGGCGTACAGCGGAGTTCGGTTGGCTGCATATTATGTAGAAAATAACATTATTCAAAGCGTCGCTCATTTGGTCTCTGCCCCATGGCGGTCTAAACCTCGGTTTAACTGCACAGCTCCAGACACTCGGGACACGCGCCGCCACGTGATCCTGCCTGGATGTGTGTGCCCATAACGTGCCTCCCCCGAATCGAAATAATATGGATATAGTCGCGTGTGCACAACGTATCGTAATTCTAGACGGGGTAGGTAGGCATATATGATTTTTCAGAAAAGTTCAACGCTGCGCACCAAGTGTACCTGGAAAAAAAGCAGCGAGAGAAAACCGAAAGCAATAACGAATATTACGAAACCCACGGGGGTACATCGAACTTCGGGCGAATCGCTCGTGTCAGTTAGGGCGATGTGGATATGTCGACGTTCGCGGTCCACCGGGATGACGACCACGCGACACGTCGTTGCCCCCGTATTGCGTCGTTAACCCCTTGATATTTAACCCGTAATTACCGGTACGTCAGCACACAGCGCGAGTAATAACGCGTAGGAGAAATATCCCCCCTGCCCATCCCCCTCCCCCTCCCCCTCCCCTGCCACCCCTGCCACCCCCGCCCCGTATAACGCGTCGACGAATAAACCCCCAAGCGCCGACAACTCCGATGGGGTTTCCGTCTGCGGACACTGATTTTCTGATTAGCGGCGGGTCGACTGCCGGCGGTTAGCCGTTGTTAGGTTGACAACGATTTGTATGCATGGGCTGGGACTCGAACCCCGAACTCCCCGAGCTGGGACCGTCCGTGAAGATGTCGCACATGTGTTGGTTGCCGTCAGGCTACGTGTTCGCACCAACACCACGTCGCGCCCACTTTATCCGCTCCGCGCGGTGGCGACAGGAGAGGAACGACGTATATCCTACAGGTATTACCTATATCGGCGTGGATTACCTGTAGACACTCTAATTTCCCCGTACCTACAGGCTCGTATATGTTCAACCGCGCATGTACGTTATGATCAAAATACCCACGACATTCCAGCTTCAAATTTCCCCGCTGCTCATAGAACGCGGAGTCCGGGATCCGGGGGTGGCGCGAGTAGTTAGGGGGAATAAACTTCCGGATTTGTTTCAACGACCTTCGACGGTGTGGAAATTAGAAATCGTCGTGCGAAAAAAAGAAAAAGATTTTAGAACAATGAATCGCCGGACGATTCGAAACTCGATTTATCCACCCCTCCGTCATACACCGCTCGCACCGCTGCGGTGTATCCAGGTACCATTTTTCAGCGGTTGACTTTGATTTGACAGCGTACGTTCGCCCCAATGACGCTATAGTCCTAATGACTTCACCACGCCCTGCAATGCGAGGACGAAAGGCAACCACCGGCAACATACCGCGCGAAAGGAGGGGATACAATTTCCCATGGATAATGGGGCTTTGATTACCTCGTGACGCCATGCGCCCGGTCAAGTGGCACGCTAGCTAAACCGACGCCTACTTGAAAAATAAACGCGCATGCACGGCCACGTCTACCTGTAACATAACGTGTGTTACATGTGCTACAACGCAATGCAACTAGTATACCTTCACAGGTACTCATACGTGTTACACATGTCGCTCGCACGCACACACGTGTAATACACCAAGGGGTCCATCGGGTGCAAAGCTTTTCATAAGACACTTGACTCCGCGCGGCTTTGAATATATCGTTGGAATCGAACCCAACGGATAAATTGAATAATTCTTCAGCCCATGACCAGAGTTGCTCACCCCATCGCATTCGCAATATACATGAACACATGTTAGCTATTCGTAGAGCAACTGGTAGCGAGCAATTTGAACCTCGTTGAAAGTGTTTTAGTGCTTTGACGGTTCCCCAGGGTCACTTCGAGGGTCGAAGACTAGCCATTTTTGGACCGTTGTATGTGTCGGAGGCAAATCTTTCAACGTCTCCCACCGGTGTTCCTAGCTTCTGTTATCTGCAGCGCCGGGTGTTTAGGAAAAAGCAACGCGTCGAATTTGCAAATTGATTGTCGGGATGGGGTGCGGAGGAGGGATAGACACGACCACGCCCGAGGCTGCGTCGGTGCGGTGGGAGCGAAGATTTATGGGGCAGGAAGAGCAAATACGGTAAAACTTCCCCGTTTCCGGTCTGGCGAAAACTTTTCTTCGGAATTCCAGTTTCTACTGCTTTTCCTCAGGAGCATTTTGTTTCGTTCTGCGGAATGCTTTCGCCGCGCGGCGCAGTGATCCGGCCCGATCGTTTGTTCTCACTTTTCTATTGTCCTGCAGGACCTTACCGAACTTATCTCTGCCTTATAAAAATGTCTGAAAAATATCCGCCAAAAATACGTGTGAACACGACGATCGTAGATACGTGAATTTCTTATTTTGTCTTCATCGGAGATGAAATTGAGCATCGCTGATACACCATCGTCGAGTTATATTATGAATTTTCGGGACACCCTTTGACCCGACAATAGGCGTTCCCAGCGGAATCTCTCGCGCTTGTCTGGCTATCAGGACTCTTAGAAATGGGCAAACTTCACCCTACCGAGTAGCCGACCAACCGAACGGTTTTCGTGGTTCAGCTCCTCTATTGTAGCCGCTTGTTCTTCCTAGCCGACTTGATTCGACGGTTACATCGACATCGATTTCGTTATTGTCGTCGCCACTAGAGAAATCGCAACCATTCTCGGGCTCTTGCCCCTCGAGAAAAAAACGATCTTTAAACAATTGCCAAGCGGTTGTAAATGTATATTAAACGCACTGAAGTTTCGTTCAAGGGCATCTCACCACCTCTTCGGCATCGAGTTCGCGTAATCCATTCATCGGTACACTTGGCGGCCTTATAGCTGCCTGCCCGTTCCCTCTCCACTCTGTGGCATTTGGCTCGATACACTCGAAACACACGCTGAAATACCCGAGATGGCCAGGGTTCTCGCCCCCTGCGTTTCGTCAACGAATTATTGTAACCCTGGCGACTTTTCAAGGGCCCCATTGATCGCGTACTACAAGCTTGTATACTTGCAAACCTGCAATTGAGAATTAGGAAGAAAAGAGGTCACTGAGAGGCTCAAAACTATGCACCATGTACGTCGATCGCTATTGAAATTCTTTGGATCCGCCAGTCGTTCTGAAAAGGCTCGGCGAAATCTTCGGTGCAACAATAAAAAGTCAGAGTTTAGTTGACCTTAATTATTTCCCCAAGCATTTACCGCAACTAACTCCAAAATGTGTATCACCGTAGGATATGCTGGATATTAATTAAATAATTAACCCGCTAATTAACGGGATCTCAATCGCTGCAAACTCAAATCGGTCATTGAATAAATCCTTCGAATCCTATGCTATCAATTAAACCTATACATATTCAGTGCTTGTATTCATGACCATAAACAATGTAGTACACGCTCATATAGTACAGTAATCGTCACGATCGCCTAAATTCTGGGAAATTATGCTTGAAATAGGAAATCAAAGGTGAATTGCTATGATAGTTTTCTACGTAATAAGAATCATTATTTCGAAAGATTGTCAAGAATTATAGTCGTCGTCAATATCATAACGCCGCAAGCATGTGCACAGCTGGTAATTGAGCGAGTCTGTAGATGATGTCGTTTACAATTAACACAACAATGCCAACTTTGCAGGACATTAGTGTCGACATCTTGCCTCCGAAAGCAAAAGCTCACAAAGTATTTTACCGACTATGTTTTTCTCTACTTCGACCCTTCGGGACTTTTGTTGAACCGATGTTCTTTTTTTTTTCATGCGGTAGGTTATTGATGGTTCGCCCCTCGCCACCCCTGCCTGCGTGACCACATCCCTCAACCGTCGTATAATAATATAATTACGTGTGTGTTGACAAATTGAATCGATACCAATTTATTCTTTTCAGTATACGTCGGTCGCCCTTATACAGCCTCGCCATTCGACGGGATTATAAATATTTCATGGGTTACGTTGAATCGCCGATGTAGCATTATATCCCTCCGAATTTACGCGACGATGCTATAAAAATCTGATAATCTTTCATCAATCAGAATCAAAGCATGTTTACCTACCTATATAGTCGGAAGCCAAGAACCGATCGTACGTAACACTGACTCGCTAAGTTTCTGGAACAAATTTCCTCAACAATCGAATCGAGTCGATCGGTAGCTCATCTGTGGATAATATATGATGGTATTTCCGAATGACTCGCGACAACGTAGAAGAAAGCAACGCCGATGATCTTGTCCGGTCGTCTGCATGCCAACGTGACGAATAATTTCTTGTCCAACACTGCGCACCCAGTATCAGAAATTTAACGAGCGATCGAGAAGCGATTGTAATTTCCACCGCGGTAATTAAAACGAGGATACAGCCGGCTCGTATAATTTCCAATGCAGGATTATCAATATAGTTGTTCTAGCGTTGAACAGACCCATGTTTTCATCGACGTCAAATTGGCAATATCCTGGACGGTGACGATTCCTGAATTATGCATAACCCATATATACATACATATACACAGATGCCCAAGTCGATCCGGAGAGGAGAACGCTCTGGGATTTATACGCCCCCCCCCACCCCCACCCATCCCTCATCTTCCCTCGACTGCTCGCTCTTCTGCACCGATCAAATCCGTCAAGTATATCTCGTAAATTAAAATTCGAAGCATGTGGAGATGCGTCGCATAATCTACCTATATCTCAGCGCTTATTTTTTAGTTTCAGCACAGAGTGTGACGATTCCTTAAAAAATTCTCGCTTATTGCTAGAAAACTATGAGATGTATATATAAACGCACGAATTATGGGCGCAACGGATCAACACCCGTTTCAACCCCGTTATCAGCCTTGCGAACGGCAAAAGCTTTTAAAAATATTTCATTGAATTACTCGATCTGCTCGGTTCATGCACGAGGCTGTGTTAGCGGGCGCCGAACGGCTATTTGCGAATAAAAATTTGACAATTTCGAACGGTGTCATAAAAATTTCAAACTTACGACTCGCTGCTCCCAATGGGCTAACGGTTTTCAGTGTTTGGGTGAATTTATACGCTTTTAAGCGCTTCTATACTTAGTTTGTTTTTTCCTGTTGTTGTTGTTTTTTTTTTTTTTTTTTCGTATCCGAACCCGGCTCGATTGTTCCGTTGATTTATCATATCTGGCTACACTATGTACGTAAAGTGGATGAATTTGAATGAAATCGAACGAGACAAGATATTTGGGATGAAAACTGTCGTTTAAGAACACTCACAGCAATGACTCACGTCTGATCTCTGGTTCGCGATCAATGCAGGTCGATTAGCTAGTCCCACCGATGATCGGGAGAACAGGCAAAGATCTTGCGTCTGAATCTTGCGATTATCCGAGGGAGAGCTATGAAATTGGCATCGAAAGCGGTACATTACAATAATACCGACATTTATATGATAGCTAAGTCTGAAGAGGCGGAACGCACAGGGTGGGGCGGTTGTGTTTACTAGTTGTTATCATTTTATTGGTCGGGTGAAACGTCATGAGTTCATGATATCATTCTGAGGCCAGAGCTGGCGACTGGTTATACTGGTGAGATTTATTTGATCATATAGGTTTCGTTTTCTTTCAACTTACAATTGTATCACTTCCAAAGCTACTTCTTATTGTTAGACGAGCAAACTGGTTTCGACGGGCACCAAGTGTCCTTGGGACACGGCACTGGCGGTTTTGAGGGGCAGGGAGGCTGGGGGCAGGATTTCTTTGAAGATTCGGCAGCCGTCCTGACAGACGGACACGACCCCGGTGGTAATTTCGGAGGCGGTAGGCAGGGGCAGAGGCAGACAGGACGACACGGTGGCTTGGGAAGAGGTGGGGGTGGGGGGCAGGCTGATTTTGACGGGGCGGAATTCGGGCGGGCAGGTTTTTGGAAAGATCCGGGCACGGTGGAGAGCCGACGAGCTTGGCGGGCGGGCAGACCGGTGGTGTCCACTTGGCAGAAGTCGACGGGGGCGGCGGAGGCGGAGGGGGTGGTGGGCACCTCGGGGTCGGCGCACATTGATTTGAGCACTTTACGGCCGATTTTTCGCAGCGCTTCTTCGGTTGCGCACATTTGGACGATTTCTTCTTTACGGGCGCACACTTCTCTGAGACGTTATCACTCTTCGATTTACTGCCCTCGCAACTTTCGCTCGACTTGGACGGTGGCTCAGACTTAATTTTGGACGCAAAGACCCCGGGTGACGAACAAATTCTACGACGGGGCACCAGAAAAACTGGACATCGTTGCCGCAGCATACCCATCGGAACCGCAGCGATAATATCCTGCAGTGGTGCAATCTCGTTACATTGCAAGTTAAACAATCACCGCGTTATATTTAAGACATTTTCTGACGAGCATTACATTTCTTTTTGGACAGCGCACTACAGGGTGCAGGTAGCATGATAAAGTCCTTGCAAGCAGAAGACTTCGGGGGTGGACAGGGTGGGCAAGGCGGGCATGACGGGCACTTCGAAAGTGGTTCCTGTAGTTTTGCTTTCCATCTAGCAACTATAATTCTCAGTATACAAAGACCCGGACAAAACGTTCATCCTTGTATAGAGTATTCCCTGAACGATCGAGGTGCACTTGACGCAGAATGTTTTTTACTCTTTCTTTCTCTCGTCGTGATTATCGTCTCGGTGAAACGGAAACTTCTTATCCCTTTCTGACAGCGAGCGGTGCCCACAGCTCGGTGGTCCCCCTATTATATCCAAAAAGTCTTCCCCTGTCCGTTCTGCGGTTAAATAAGGGGACAAAGAACATTATCCTGCTCGTTTCGTCGCATGCCACGCCGTTAGTTCCACTCAACCACCCAAAGTCAACACCCGCGAAGCCCTCGAAAGTCGTACGAGTTTACGCATTTTACGCTGTTACGTTCTCGCTGTCTGCAGCCGAATGGCAAAGCACCGTTTACAATAGTATATATTATAGTTTTGCTTTGGGTAAAAAATATAGTAATAGTAATTTACTTAAAAGCAGACGAGTACGATCTGTAGTTCGTTGATCACAGGTTAAAAGCGTTGCTGACGCCCCGTGGCGACGCCGCCTTGCGAATCACCTTTAGAGTTCTCATGTTTTAGACTGAAATTCGCTACACCGCCTGTCAAAGGATTCTCACCCTTCAATCGAAGTAGGTAATTATCGCTTGAATTCTTCGTCAACTTTTCTTGTAGCGCCTTTGCAGTTTCTTGTGAGCTTTGTTCCCGCTCAAATTTCCAATTCGCAGGCCGATGGCGTCATGTTCTCTTAATTCATTACCTCCATCGCCGGCTACCCAAGAAGATGTGGAACGATACTTGTAGTTCTCGTCGATTTCGGATAAAGTCGAGGATCGTACGACAACTTCTTTCTTTCCGGATGAAATTCGCTGAGCCTGCAAATCCGATCCCCTTGAATCCAGTTTCGATTCACGTTCCTCGTCAAGAGAGATAAGTAATGCTCATAGCCGGGAACCCTCCGGACTTCGGATTCTGAAATTAGTTCAAATCGAAACATACGATTTCTTCCAGCTTCGTGAGGCATACTGTTCTCCTTAGCTGTACACATCTTCTTTTCTGTCATAGAGATTTATATTAGAATTTCCACGACGTTCTGATTACGTTCACGACTCATCTATTATGGCCCCACGAATCATTGGAATTTTGCCAATCATTTTACATTAACAGCCACAGCGAGCGAGAACGTCTAGGTAAATGGTGACTCGATTTCCATTTTTTTCGTCTAACTATCAAAACCACAAGCATTTCGGATGAAAATTAACGAATGCAGTCACAACTGCAAAACCTCTCGATAAGCGATCCGAGTTGAAAATTTAACTTCTTAGACTTACTTTCGATGCGTAAGTTACATCCCGGGTTTGGGCGCACATGTTAGATCCTGGAGTCTTCAACTGCAATCAGAAGATTCGTAAACATCATTGAAGAGACGCAAAAAATATTAATTTTTAAGTGAGAATTTCTTTGCAATAGGATAAAACTATTTCGATAACAGTTATTTATTTAATACTGGCAAAGCAATTACAGACAAAGATTCGACAATTTACGTATCTATACCTTCACGATAATTATTTATATCGCTCAATGAGATTACGACCTTGATAAAAAAGAAAAATTTCGCGAGGTTGCCCGCTAAGAACGTATAAAACCAATAACGTCAATAACGTTTATGCACTCGAAAACAATTTCTTATTTGTGTCCGAAGTCCCTGGCTATATGCCTTTCTTCCGAGTCTGTACTATTTTGGCCCCTATACGTTTCTTTTTTTGTTTTTCGTTTCCCTCGTGTGTCACAGGCTGGCGGGTTTGGTGGTGATTTTTCAAAACTGGAAGTAGACTCCTTCGATCTTCTGGCCGGCCCTGACTCGGTTCACATTTCTTCACTGGCTCACCACAAGCATTATTTTTCGAAAGATCAGAGTTTATTCTTGATGGAATGGTGGTGGAGAAGTCGTGCAACAAAGTCGGTTTTCTATTCGATAGAACTGCGGGAATTATATTCGACCGCGTCTTTCGTTTCGAAGATATTTGGAAGAACCGCCTTGAACTCTTGCAATTAGTAGCTGGGCGAATTCTCTTCGCCCGGATTTTAGCCGTTTGTGTAAGTAACTTTTTCGCCGGTCTCGATTCACCACCGGGAGTGTAATTCAATTTTTTCGTCCGCTTTTTTTTCATTTTCCTTTTTATGTTAAGTCGAGGTACGCTTGCGGTCATCGAGGATCGTGTGGCCCTGTAGTGTTCTACCAGATCTAGACACCGGGATTCCAGGTCAGTTCTGGAGTAGCTGTAGGATTTAGGGGAATAAGAAGACGGCCCCATCTCCCCGAGAACCTTCACCGGCTCATTGTCAGTCATACCACTCCGGACTCGGGTTCCCTGGGAACATATAGATGAGCGACAATCAGGAACCATAATCGTTAATTTCATTCCGCGGACTATTCCCAAGTCTTCGCTTCCATGTTGTTTGTTTAACGAAATGCATTGTATGCCTTTCCCTTCGACCTTGTGAGTAAACGTAGCACTTTAAAGTTCATGATTCTACAATCTTCATCGTTTTTCCCGCTTTGACGCGTTTTTCCCATTTTCTTCCGAATTGTCACTCACATATTATGAGGGATTTTCACAGATACTGTTTGGTAATCGTATACAAGACATAGGCAATAAGTATTGCAGTATAGATTCTGTAAAACAGTCTCGCTCCAGAATATTTTAGTGTAATCTCCGGGTCGACTCGACTCTTTGGGAGAATTGATTGGAGATAGGAGAACGACACTCGTCGCATTTCGTCACTTGATTAGTTCTCGCGTTCGATTTTTGCTCATAACACACAACAATATTTCAACAGCAATATCTCACCTGTTTGCAGATTCCCATCATGCCTGGCGAGAAAGCAACAACTGGAAAGTTTTTCCCCCGTCGATTGAAAGAGATATTGTTTTTTTCTGCGGCAAGAAACTTGTGCGGAACATCCAGCAAATTTACAGCAAAAGACTGAAAAGTATCATTGGAAAAAAAAAGGTAAGCATGAATTATTGAAATCGTCTTTTACTTAATTAGATGTTATGCTACCTTTTCTCTCTCTGAACCTTTCTTAATCGGAAAGTCGCTTTGCTTGGAGGGCGGAGAAGAATACGAAATAGGTTTCTCTGCATTCTGTTCAACCATTTCGGGAGGTGAAGTTACCGGGATATGTGGCCTCTTTGTATCCAGAACAACAGCTTGACTCGTCTGCAAAATCATTGGATATTAAACTCATGATTGTGACGTATTCAAATTATTCAGGGTATTCAAGTATGAATTTGCAGTACGTATATTTTGCACGTTTCGGTTACCGACAAAAAATAGGTGATTGTATACGCAACCTAAGTATAAGATCTGGTATACTGACATCACTCTTTATACCTGCCCTCTGTCAAAATTACGACATGTAAAATCGGAAAATAGCACGCTGTAACTGATTGTGCAGATTGATGTGATGGTATAATAATACGTACGCTGACCTTACGATAATTTCTGCGTCCTACATTTTTCACAACTGATTTTGCGGGCTGGGAAAACATTGTACATTAATTTAAATTTTTTTCACGCTTTCATCGGAAATTTTGCTTCCTAAAATCAATAGTGGAATGCGTCTCTAGGCAACTCATCGAACATATTTCGCATGTACTGTTCATGCGAGATTATTATCCTCTCCGCTACTTCAGTCATCATACCTAATATACCTTGATTATTTCTCTTACAGGTATCAACTTTGATCTAAAGAAATGAGGAGAGATCGAGAATTCTTCTAACATAAGCATCAGCCAGGCAATTGACTACATCTGTTATCATGAAATGATCTGCAAGGCCTTGTTGCGTTGACTGAAGATTGTAGTCAACGCTTGTTGCTCTTAGATTCTATTTTAAATTATTGGCGCTCTTCTATTTATCGAAGTTGCGGTCGACGGTTAGCATTCGATATAAAAAAAGTCATTTTCATGCGAATCGACTTAAAGGATAGAGCGCATGCGAATCAACAATGGCGGACGAAGACGTAAATGGCGACTCGGATGAGGTTCAGCAAGAAAAGTCTCAGAAAAAAGCAGCAAAGTATGATAGTGGTGCAGCAGATTTAGAACGGGTAACAGATTATGCGGAGGAAAAAGAAATTTCTTCGTCCGACGATTTCTCTTGTGTAAGTTCAACTATTCACGTGCATGATTTCAGTCACAGGTTCTTGTTTATTTGACAATATAAATCTTATTATTCGCTTGCATTGTACTGTATCTCTTGAAAATTTAATTTGGGAGAGTGTTTGTCGTTTTACCAACCCATCACTTCGTTAAAGCAGATTTAACCGCGAATGTACGATTTCAAACACAACCCGCGAAAACTAACCTCAAATTTTGTCGCCCCTCCAATCTAGGCATTAACCATCATCGGAGATCGACGGAACAAAGAGGCGGCTGAAAAAATTGCCAAGGAAAAGGAATTGCTCAAAGTTTCCATTCATAAAGAAGACGTCGATCTGATTGTGAGTAGTTTTTAATAAAACTTATCTAATGACTGTATTCCATCAACGTTTCAATTCACATGGCAATTCCACTTCAACTTTGGTTGTCTCAGTTTCAGAGTATTATGTCGCTGGTAATATTTAGCTCTATAATTTAAATGTACTATAGATACCCCGTATTCTAATGATGCCTGATCATGAGTGATTCATATTATTTCAGATGAAAGAGATGGAAATCAATCGAGGCTTAGCAGAACGAACACTCAGAGAGCACAGAGGAGATGTTGTCGAGGCCCTTATTACGTTGACCAACTGATAAACGCCCTTGAAAATATTAGCTTCTTATACTTCCAAGTACCATTGTAAATTGAAAACAAAACATATTTACACATAGCACTACGAACACTTGTGATTCGGGAGTTTTAACACGGATATTTAATATAAACAACACGATGAAAAAAAAAAAGTGTAACATATCATAGTCAAAACTTTTAAGGGTGGTCTCGACAGGATTTTGATCGAAAAATCAGATAGGCGTACAATAAGCGTCCGCATCTGATGAGATAATAATTCACAGAATTATAGACGATTTTTGTCGCGCTTTTTACTAGAAGATTACTGAAAGGTTCTCGCTTTTTCCATCAGGTAAGTACTAGAATTTCCCTCCGAATTTTTGTCAAGTTATCAAATACTAATAGGTAGTTTTGATTTTGCCACGAATTTATTGGTGGAGTTATGGTATAATTACTAGTAGGTAGTTACATCTGCAAATTAAAAAGATCTACGATTTTACAAATTTTTGGGCAGGTGAGCAAAACGGGCCCTCTTGAAAATTTTCAGGGGTGTTAATAGGGTGTACTGGAACGTGCTATAGACTTTTGCTGTGAACAATGTTCGATTATCTCTAGAAAGATAATCGCCAACGCCCACAAACAAACTGAAAATCTAAAAATTCTGGAAAATCCATATCTTCAAAGAGCATGGCAATTTAGATCTCCCTGCCTACACGTTCAGTCGAGATGCAACTGAAAAAAAACTGACGAGTTACAAACGTCGTTTAAACCACGTGAGCGCTGCCTGTGGCGCTACCACACCTATCACGAGCCAGTTGTGAATGTGCAGCTTGAGAAGAGCTGGAATCCGATGGCCGTAAGGGGTGGGGGGCTGCAAACTGCAAAGTGCAGTGACGTACCGCGTGTCACATCAATCAGCCAACTTTCTGTGATTTTGTAAACAAAAATGCGCTAAAATCACACTCTGAGGATAACTGGAAATACAGTTAATCATCATCACAGATTGAGCCGTCATAATGTGGAAGTGTCACAAATGTGGCAAACCCGTGTATTTCGGTAAAAAAAAGTATTTTCTTTTCTTCATCTTAATTCTGTGACTCAAATTCATAAATGTAGCACTTATTTTGGGTTGATCTGAAACATTATCTTGTTATTAACACGTGAAAAATTTACTATGATGGCAGCTCATTGTCAAATACGATTGACAATAAACTCAATTTTGAATTCTAGTAGACAAATTGCAGGTCATTGCACTTTGTTTTAGGTTATGTTTCACTAATCAACCTAATAAATACCAATTATCCTCATGAATAGAATACGTCTTTTCGAAGCGTCTATAAACTTTCACTTTAAACAGTACACGGTTATGTTTACTATCAAACAACTACCAAAAATCTCAACAAATCTCTCCCAATTGTAACCCAGATATAGAGACCGAATATTCGCATTTAAATTTTCATCAACAATTCAAACAAATTCATCAGCAATTCTTTCACAAACAATTTTCTAGCTGAGCGAAAACAATCGCTGGGGTATGATTGGCATCCGGAGTGCTTGCGGTGTGAGGAATGTGGCAAGCGATTAAATCCAGGACAACATGCTGAGGTAATGTTGACTCATTCAAAAGTAGTCACCTTTGGCAAATGAAAAGCTACCATTGTTTTATCGATGGCGTTCTCTTTGCATTCCTAGCACAAAGGAGTGCCATATTGCCATGTACCTTGTTACGGAGCACTATTTGGACCCCAGTTATTCGGGCACGGCACAAGAGTGGAATCTCACACAAGCTTTGGAAAAAAGGAATCTCGATCAACATTACCCAGGTATTTGATTGATTTCTTCAATTCTGGAGAGTCCCTGGAGCATGTGATGGCATAATTGAACGTCTAATTGCGGGTGTTACTCGAATTGAAACCCGGAATATAATATCTTTTGCTGGTCTAACTAAGGTTTTTATTTTACTGAGATATCCAACATGCGTTCTTTTGAATCGAAAATTATGTAAAAACACTGAGAACCTAATACTCAGAGCAAAATGCTACTTATTCCATATGTTGATGAAATTCGAATTGTGAATTTTTCTTGCATTGTAGAGTGTTAAAACAGTTATCCATTCTTTTGTCTACATCATCAGCAATAATAACTTTTTATTCTTTTGTCTATAACAACGGGCTGTCTTACAAAGTAGAGAATTTCTTATTTATATTCAGGTCGCATTTGGAATCCAAGTTGAAGCTATTTAATCAATATTACGAGGGCAAAAGCGGTGGCATTAGAAGTCGTGAGGTTTGTAGCAATTCCGAGATTATTTTCTTCACCTGCATAATTTCAACCCTTCATTGATTACCCGATCATTTCCTATCGCAGGTGAATGGAAGATTGATATTAGAAGGAGCTCTTAGAATTCACTGGGGCGTTCGAGGTGTCATTCACTTAAAAGAAGATGATGATCAGCGCACTGTTGTTACAGCTCGGAATCGAAATTCCTGCCGGCAAAGTGTCTCAGAGGTAAGGATTTTGGTTTCCCATAGTAGGTAATCCTTTCAATAATAGTGAAGTATGTTTGAAAAAAATGCATCAAAAACTTTCATTCAGGATGGAGGAGATGAGGATCATACAGATGTATCATTAAAGGATCTTTCCCCACCTGAGACTGAAACTGAAAGCGAACCAAATTCAGTTCCTGTGTCCCCGGATCATCCCAAAAGTCTGACGCTTCCTATGAAACTTGACGTCAAAAATATGGAGTGGGACGAACTAGATGAGCTTCTTCAGGTAACCAATATTTAAATATTCGCGATAAAACTGTGATCATAAATCACTCTTTGATCACTCTTTTCATCCAAGTACTGTAAAGCCCAACAGAAAGCGTTATGACAGCGATGTTCTAGAAACTAACAGAGTTAATGAAATATCTTTATTTTTCAGGTGGAAAGGAAAGTGGATGAAGGTGATAAGCTGTATCAAACAATGCCGGCAGGTGTACCCTCAATTAGCTCACAGTCAAGTACAGATTCCTCTCAGGCAAAGATTGAGGATCCAATTGACTCAGAGGCAACTGAATTGAATAATCCGCAAATTCAAGGCGTGAAAAGCATAGCAGATAATGACAGCAGTATTACCAGTACGCCAACGCATAGTATGGATAGTTCTTCCAGTACGGATACACCAAACTATCAAGGAACTCCAAAAAAAAATGGAACGCTGCGACGAGTGGAGTACTTTGATAGTTTGGAAAAGAATATCGGCGTTAGTAACAGGACGCTAAGTAACGATGATAGCTGGATTGAAAAAGGCTTAAATCGTTCAATGTCTGGCCCCGATTGTCTGCAGAGGCACCGTACTGACAGTGATACAGATTCGGTGAATTCCCTCCATTTTAGGGATGACGATAACATGACCATGTCCACTGACAGTGGTCTCGAAGTAAGTACTTCGATTTATTTAATGAAGTCCCTCAGCCCTTATTTCGTAACATTGTCAAACATTTAGCTGGATGGAGTCGTTTTACGTCGCAAACAAGGATCGACCGCGATAAGACGTCGACCTGGCGGGAGGCGCCAATCGCGAAGTCGATTGAGGAGACGATGCTCTATAAACGGACACTTTTATAATCGAGAAACAAGTTTTTTCACGCCGCCACATGGCTCTCAAATGTCTGTGTGGGTAACGAGTCTGGTTAGCACTCAGGAGGTCATAAATCTCATGCTTGATAAATACAAAGTGGACGCGAAACCGGATAATTTCGCATTATTCGTAGTTCGCGATAGCGGAGGTAAGTGTAACAAAGAATTCTCAATCTTTTCACAGCCACCTGTACCATTTGAGTCAACAGATTTAATCTGTGTTATGATTGCAGAACAACGGAGATTAAGAGACGATGAATATCCGCTAGAAACCAGAGTAGTTTTGGGACCGCATGAAACTGTAGCTCGGCTTTTCCTGGTAGACCGTTTTTCTACACCAGAAATAAGCTCCGATGTGGCGCAATTTCTAAATTTATCCACAGCTGAATGTTCTGGCATCCTCCAGCGTTATCATTACGAGGAGGACCGCCAAATTGCACTCCTCAAAGAAAAGTAAGTATTTCATTTATTTCTTTCATGTCACATCATACAAGTCAATTGTTAGTATGACTTATCACTAAATTGGTTTTCATATTCTAGATATAAAGAAATGAGGCGCAGGATTATACAGCGAATGGACGAGCTGAAAGTTCGCCTATAATGAGTCTCAAATACTGTGAGAAACGCAAAAATTGTGTTTAATTTTCTCTAAATCTCATGTCGTTTAATTCCCCTATAATTACATCGGATATACTTAGCCCCGCCAGTTGATGGGACTTTGCATATCGTCGAGTTTCAGGTCTTTTAACACATAGGTAGGTAGGTAGTGACCTATCCACGTTTTTATTAATATTATTATTGTTATTTCTGTTGTGACCGAGTCATCAATTTCGAAAACGTTCCATGTTATTAGGTATTATGTATATCTGAACTATCGAACAGTATTCAGTTTGCACAAAATATTTTCTAATTTGATTTTTATATGTATAATTAAATGATATTTTGAAGTTTGAAACCCGGTGTGTAGTCTTACTGAAAATATTACACAGAATCTTTGACAATTTACTAGTGGTAGATTTATACGTTGTAGAATCTGTTCAGATATTCCCCGTGTAATTTCAAGTGTATAAGAAGATATACACTAACTTTTATAAAGATTCGTCTGTATAAATATAGTCTGATTCGTTCTAAAATTTAAGTGAATTGCGATCTGAGTCTATACGTGCACAGTGTGTGTATATGTGCGTGCGTGTGAATAATTCCGTCACACAACTTATATTATTCAAATCTAAGTAGAAATATTTTTCATATTCTGTAGCCTAATTATGTATATTGTAATATTGAAAATTAATATGTATCTCTCACAAACGAACACATCAAGAATTTGCCATGACTTGATGTTGAAAGAACAAATGACATTCTTACAATGATGACAACTTCAAATCCGTTTGTCAATCTACCTACTGACACTGAGAATTATGAAAAATGTATGATCAAGTTAAAAATGTAATAAAATAATATTGTTGCAACTTCATTTGCCTGCTTTTAAATTCCAGTACCAGTAATTCTTACAGGAAGAATTCAATTGCGGTCGTTAAACAATTAACATCTGTCCCTTCTATAATTTACTATTTGCTATAAACACATCATTACCAACATAGGAAATAAACTATCTTGCTGTGTCCGATACACTAGGGAAATCGAATGAGATGTCGACTCACAAAACAACGACACTGCCGTCGAAGAGAAGCGCATGCTCGTGTTGTGTATTCATTAGTGGAGTTTATTAATTTTTTCAGCAACGACGGTGTAATTAAATGAATTTAGTTATCAAGTGGCAATAAATAACGTATAAAATTCATATGTAGTGTTTCACTAACCTCGTGGTGCGTTAAAAGGATCTGTGTATCAGCTAAGTTTGCAACTTCGCTTAGGCTATGAATTTTCCTATTCCCTACACCCAGAGAATAAAAAGGAATATTAGAAATTAGAGTCGCCTGAGAAAAAAAAAATAATTTTTAATCTATTGACTGACCAAATGACTTCTACATATTACCAAAACGTTGCCAATGACAGAATAGCAAGAATGAATTTTGCTAAAATCTAGAACAGGGTGAGTTATATCACAGCTTATGAATCGACTCTAGTCAGGGTAGTTTGTTGATTTATTTTGTGCTTGGCAGCGGATCGACTGGTCGATTAAAATTAAAGGCTCACTGAAATGACTGATGTTGGAAAATCTGCTTCTGGACGAGATACTATAATGAAAATGTTGCTTTCAACGGGGCCCGTCGTTCAGACATCATCAACAATAGGTTCAGGACTACATAGTCCAACCGGTGATACGTTTGAAGATAACTCAAATACATTAACCACATATTTACATCAGCTTGCTGGATGTTTTGAGAGTGAAATTGACGTTATTGTGAAGGATCACTGCTATGCTCGTCCATGGAACTGGAAACCAGAAAATGTCTATGTTAAGCCTGTTAAAAAATTATTCTTCAGTAAGGCGAAGAGCTCTTTTCTTACGTGAGTAGAAATCATTGTAGATATTTAGTTCCAGTGAAAACCCAGATGCTACAAATTTTTTAATAACTGGATGACTGTTAGTACTGCTATTTTTTTTCATAGCTGTTTACACTATACAAAAATAAAAAATCACGAGACTAATTTTTATTTATTTTCTTTTCCTTGTATTGTATCAGCACTTTTTTTATAATCCAAATTTCTTTGTTTTGTTGTTCTGGATTATAAACAATAGGGATAAACTAAAACAGGATGAAGAGGTCGACGTGGAAGGTGATTTAACGGAGCTTTTGACGCCACCATACGATTTATCTAGGGCTCGTCATGTCATGGATGAGTTCCAAAGATTAGCAAATTTTGCCCGTCCTGACGAGAATGATGATTGGGAAGAAAAGATTGAAAAAATCTTGTGGACCCCGGTTCAAAATCGTATTTTTACTAAAGTTCTGCGGGTATTATCTTCGGAACGTTTAGCCAGATTAGCCAAAGCAAATCATGCAACTGAACCAATCTTTCGAAGAACTTCGGTGGATGTAGCTGCAAGGAGGTTTCGAGAAACATTAGCATCTGCAAGTTGGGATTGGCGAGTAGCTCAATGGCTACATAATTTACTCTTTGAGAATCTTCCCCAAGAATACATGGCCATTTATCTAGATATCCTACAAACTTTACGATCAAAAATTCCACAACTGATTGACAAGATGATTGCAGTTCAACCAAATTTGAATGCTAAAGCTGGCTCGATTACATGGGAGACCCTTGGGCCATTACTGAAAAGATCGTGGGATCCAGTGGTATCAAGTTTAAATGCAAACAGGCCGGTATGTAATGTATACTTCATGTTCCATGTAATTAATTTGTGTATGATACTAAATTGCAAATATTTTTATATCTGGCACCTATTGGGAAACAAACCAATAATTATTTTGAACGGTCTTACTTACAGAAAAAATTACCAGGCAATCCAATCTTAATCATAGCACCATCAGGAGTTGGAACCAGCATAACTTCGCGCCAACACAAATGGACATCACAGTTGGGAGCCTTGGGTATGGTTGTCAACGTACATACGCATATGGGACTAACTGCGAATAGAATGACAATGATGGCATGCATGGAACAGTTGGTACAAGCTACCAGAACTAAAATACAGGATGTTCGAAGCGATTGTCCTGGAAGGCCAATTATTCTAGTTGGGTTTAATACAGGAGCTGCCCTCGCCTGTCAAGTGAGTTAATATTTTTACTTATTTTACTGCACTGCTGTGAAAACAAAGAAATATTAATGGTATGATTACTTTTCAGGTAGCACAAATGGAACATGTTACTGCAGTAATATGCTTGGGTTTTCCATTTACAACCGTTGAGGGCAAAAGAGGAACACCGGACGACACGTTGATGGATATCAGATGTCCTGTAATGTTTGTCATAGGCCAAAATGCAACATTGGTGAGACCTGATGACTTGGAGGATCTGAGAGAAAAAATGCTGGTGGAAACAAGTCTAGTTGTTATTGGAACTGCGGATGATCACTTGAGAATATCTACAGCCAAAAAAATATCAGAGGGTATAAGTCAAAGCATGGTCGATAGATGTATATTGGATGAAGTTGGCGATTTTGTTGGCAGCATTTTACTGCAACCCCATCCTCTGCCTCTAAGGCCCAATCCGTTATTGAATTTGGATAAGACGAACAAAAAAGAATCACGAAAAAGAAAAAATTCTACGAGTAGTTCTGTCGAGAGTGAACCACATTCACCAAGCCTCAAAAAAACGAGACCCTTGACTCCCATTACATCAAATGCAATCTCGGGATCAATGGGATCTCTTGCAAGGTCAGGAACTATGAATACTCAGCCAACCCTTGTGGCGATCAGTGGGACGAATTTAAGTCACCCTTCGGTAGCTAGAAGAAAACCTAGAGTTATTAGTAACCAGAAAGTGAATTTGGCTGATCAGCTTTTGTCGCCCAGGCTTTCAGGGCAGGTGAGTTTTTTTTTCTTTTGCTACGTCTCAAAATCTATATCAGCTGATCAGTTGCAGCAGATCGATTATTATTAAAAACAATTTTCACAGCCAAACACAAGCAGCGCATCTGGAGGTATCACATTAAACATCGGTTCCCTAGCTAGTCTAGCACCAATCGGACCCTTGCGTTTAATACCGACTAGCGCTGGTCAAACAATCACAAATACAACAAAAATGAACAATGTGCCTAGACCATCTACGGCTTATTCTAAGGTGTCTAAGATGATGACGACAAATACGAGCCCTCAAAGTGCTGCAAAAATGAAAACAGTTATGTCAGCGAATAAAGGTTTCTCTAAAGTCATGACCAGCAGTTATAAGCACATCAACATAACAGATAGGGGTGGTGAAGCAAAACTTGTGAACGTCCTAACGACAGCTGGAAATCAAGTTAGAGTCAGTGCATCAAGTGCAGCAGGTAAATCACGGCTTCTAACACTATAATTCAACAATTTAAACTTCGTAAAATTTGTCGAAATTGGGGGGATGTTACTGGATTCACATCTAGATGTTTCACCTGATAATCTTTTTTTATAACTGAACAGCGACAAAGGTTGAGTCAGTAACTAATATTAGTGGGGCTTTATCAGCATTGTTGCAGAGCAGAAGAAGTCCAATGGGAATAGTGAGCGGTATACCTTTGGGCAAGGGTACCTCTGCATCCAGTATTTTATTGACTCCCACTGTTTCAACTACAAATGCACACACGATCGCTTCTTCTTCAACAGCGACCACACCAAAAGGTAGAATCCTATTAACCAGCCAAATAATTAATAAGTGATACATAATCTAAAGGCGATTGATGTTTCACATGAAAGATTTGTGTGAATAATTATTGTACAACGTCTAACGTGTTTAAGAAAAAAAAAAATTTATAATTCAGGATGAGCGCATAGTGATTAGGAAGTTTGGTAATTGTTTTTCAGTCTAATCATCAACTTGAAATAATTTGATGTTTTTTTTTATCTATTTTTTTTTTTTTTTTTTTGGAGCAACGTAATAACGTCTATGTTTGATACTAGAAAAATATAAAATCACAATTACACGCGATATTAGATAACAGCTGTAAGCACGTTGTTTAAAATATCATCATTATAGATTTGATAGACTGCTGACATTTGCTTTTTATATTTTATTGAGATGCATAACTTTAAAGTAATGTGATTCGCATTAATTTGTCAGAAGAAATATTTTATCATGTGTACATACACCAATATTGCCTTATATTTTATGTTGAATAAATATTTTTATGTAACTCGGTTTTCTTTTAATTCCTATCCCGAACCCTGGTGATAAGCAATTTTAATAGGGAATGTAAATTCAGTATCACTATTTCATGTATTCATCCTTACTGATGACTAATTAAAGCTAGATACAAAGATATTTCTTCGCCCATATTGCATAAAAATATTATATTACTTAGGAATTAGCTATTGCTTATTCATAACTATATTTCAAATGATGTACGTGGCAACAGCAATTCCTCACGATCGACAAGCTTAAGACATTAGAGTAGAAATTATGAATGAAATGTGCAGACACTTGACTCTTACTTCATTTCTTGAGATCGAATATGGTGTCTGAACTTCAAATGTCATGTATGTCCTCACTCTTCCGTTCCTCTTGCAATATCTGAGAACGGTATCTCTATTTTATAGTGATGGACAACAATGGAGCGAGCAGCAGCATTGAACGGTCAATACCTACATCTAGTCGTCCTTTGGATGTGAATAAGATGTCTCTGTTGCCTTCACATGCCAGTACATCGAATAAAAACTACCCTCTTGCTGTATCAACTGGAAGCGTAGTCATGTTGACTGATAGTTTGCACAATTCAAGAACTGCTTCAATGCTAGTTCCAATATCTGGTCAAAATCCAATAACCATTTTACCGCTATCAAGTAAAATAAAAATGGGCCAAAAATCCATGAAAACAGTTCCGAAGATAACAGTAAACAATTGCAATCTTCAAAGGACACAAAGAGGTGCCAAGCCGCAATCGCCATCAAAAAAGAAGATCAGCAATAATTTTGACGATGACTTAGGTAACATATTAGATATTCCAATAATATTTGCTAAGGATGGAGAGAATTTAAATGCCATAGAAAAGGCACCGACGATCTCACAAATGCCAGTGGTAATCGATTCCTTCGATAAGAATATTCCAAAATTAAGTGGCACTACCAAAGTTGTGTTAATTAGTAATAAACATGACAAAATGCAACCTCTTAACTCAAATACAGCAAATTCACAATTTCAAACTGTACTTCGGGCGACGGGTCAACAACATCATATTAATCGGACGGTACTTCAAGCTCGTTCGCATAATCCATCATTAACCAGTATGAATCGTGTCGCAACACCGATTCAATCATTACCTCGCTTGAACCAAGCTACAATCAAGTACACAAAAATTATTTTGGCTAAAAGGAATTCTGTTGGTGGTAATATTCAGGAGGACAAGAGTGAACAAGTTATATTGACTAAAAACAACCCTAAGATTATCAGTCATGACAAAAATGAGCATAGATATGCTCAAATCTTTCCAAGACATCAGATCAAATTCCAAGAGATCATCCAAGATGATGCATTGGAAATTGAAGATGCCATTAAAACAAATATTATTGAGAGAAAAATTCAAGCTGTGCCAGAAATTGATTTAACATCACCATCGAAAAATGGTCACAGCGATGAATCACTCAATAAACTCGATTCCGGTAAAGAAATGGAACTTGTAAAGACTGACGTTTTCTTATCTGATACAAATTTCTCTGCTAGCATCGCTGAATAGAAACGGTAAAAATAGTCGTTCTAGTGGAAATAAGAGCTTTTGATCAAGCATAAATAAATTTGAAATTGTAAATTAAGAAAAATTAAATAATTTAGGAAACTAACCGTTCTTTTACCAAAATCCATGAACAGATATTGTTCATATGTAATTTAAATCGGTAAAGTTTGACTAAAGTCGCAGCTTTATCATAGTAACTTCGTTTGATGTTGAAGAAGAACTCTGTTATACATTTGTAATGACAATAAGGTTTATTTGATTTTTCCAACATGCAAAGTTAATTTTTAATTTATTCAAGCATAATTTTCTTGGGCATACATATACAATAGGGCCTGACAGCATTTAGTACGAGGTAAAGAACTCTGTTACTATTTTCGTTTTTTTTTTTTTTTTTTTTTTAACAAGCGTACGATTCCTGTGATTATTATTAACAGTCCTACACGATGTTATATTGAATTTATATTTGAAAGACATTTCTTTCAATATCTTGATATGATTATGATTATGTTGTTGCGAGTTTTGTCACAAATCTATTTTTTGAAATTTTCATTATTAATTCTAATGGTAGGAGTAATTGTTTATTGCCAGGTATCAAATATTACGTACCCCAATAGTCAAAAAATATGCCATTATTTATTTGCTTGTATAAAATGTAATAAATAGTTTGAACAAGTAAACAAACTTTCATGTAAGAAAAACATGCATTGTCATTTCATTACTGAAGGAGCTTCATGTTTGCATTGGTCAGAGTAAATTTAAAATAGTCATTTAATATATAATTACGAACGATATTATCTAAACACAGCCTCAGCGAAATTTCCTTATAGTATTTTCAAATCAACGTATTTCATGTTAAAAATAAAATCTTATACGCTATGTATGATATCAAAATAAAAGAAAAAGTTTGTACACTAATAATATCAAGTTTCACTCAGGTTTGTTCATCGTCCAGAACGGCTTCGCCATCCTCAGACGTGAACATGACATACACTTTTTTGCTAAGTTCGGGCCCTATTTTGCGGATTGCTGTAAGTGGGCCAGCAGTTCTTCGAATCTGTTGAGAGAAATAAGATATACAATTTCAATTTGAGGAATATTAGAATATTTTTTTAAAACAGGAAATACATTATTAAATAGACTCACAGCAATGTGTTCGAGTAGTTTCTTGCCTTCTGAAGGTGTGCAGTTAGCGTACGCCTTGGAACATAATACCGGGATTAGTAGGAATCATTTTCAAGTGGAGGTTAATACCTACCTCCATCAAATGCAACGGCGACGGATATTGAGAGATGATAGCTTCTGCAGTTTCTAATTTAGCCATGTTGAATTGGCAGAGCTGCTGTTGCCAGAGTCTTTTCAGGCCATTTCCTTCTTTGTCTACTCGCACTGTGTCTCTGTTTTCTGCGACTGAATACCAACCTAACTCGTTCTCTTGTAGCACTTGCTGTTTTTCCAATTTATAAGGTGCCTCGGCAATCGCTTTTGTGTATCGATGAATCACTGATGCTAAATCTTGAGAACTTTCAATCAATTGACTACTACAGGCGAATCTTAACTTGATTTCTATGAGACTTAATTCCAACTTTTTTCTAGTTATTACCGGCAATCCTTCAAATTCTTTACCACTTCTGCCTTTAGTATGTAACCCTGCATTTGTTCGGATTGTCCTTGATTTTAAATTCTTATGATGTTTAAAGTATTTCTCCATTCCATAAATAATCAATGTTAACACTTTCTTAGGTGTGAGGTCCTTAATATTCATAATTGAAGCAATAAAGGTATTATTTTCAATGTGTTCTAAAGTGTTGCGGTAGTCCCAAACCATAATCACATGATTTTCCTCAATTGAATGGCTGATAACACTACCAGTTTCTTTCACAGTCCTTGTCCATGTAATGGAATTTGGAACTCTTTGGGATTTCAAACTATAGGTAAGCTGAAAGTTTCGAAGCTCAGTTACAAGATCTTCAAAGAAGCTAAAGTCCTGAAATTCAAGATCTACTGCAACTTTAATGTACTTCATGCATTCTCCAGGCTTCATGCTTTTCAAACGCTCTGCATTTGCCAATTTTTCCGCTTTTTTATTCCCAGCGTCTTTAGCATTCTTTATTCTTTGGATTTTCAATAAATCTTTTTCATTGGTGCTTAGTTCATCGACTTTGCAAGCTGAATTTTTCTTTTTTGCTTCAGTGATTGGAACGCTCACCAGCTTATTAACCAAATATTTGTTCAATAAATTTTCTTCAATATTACCATTTGATTTTGTAATACTTCCTGAAGATAAAGGCACAGTTCCTGAGTATTGTTTTGCAGCAGTTATGCTGGAAAAAGGGACTTCAGGAAGATCATATTCGTCATCTGATATGCTAAATGGAAATCTACTCATTTTGGTCAACTCTGTTTTGCAGTCATCAATTTTCTGTATATTGGTTTTACCAAATTCATTTATCGGCTCCCAATCATCTGATTCACTTGACAAGTTGATTACTTCATCCATGATTTTGTAGTTATTTCAGTGTGGTGTAAAATAAATTTGTAATTAGCAGTAACCTCAAAAAATTATCGTCCACTGCGATAATGTGTCTGATCAGTACGAATCTTGAGCATCCAAAACCTTTTCATCAAAAAACTTTGTCTATATTGATATTATAGAAATGAAATTATCATACAAACTCGAACTACTTGTTGATACATGTGTAACCGGTGGACGGAATTCACTACGGACGTAGTGACGGACGTTCTGACACCAATAGTGTGATGGTGTGGTATGGGAACGTATGGGACCATTACGCACACAGATTTAAACCGTACTTTATCTATATTGATATTGTAGGAATGAAATTTATATATTACCATATTACTTTTATCTTGAAATATCCTATTTCAGAGCATGATTGGCAATGAAGAACAATTACAGTAATATAATAATTAATAACTCAACATTTTGATCAAATATTTAAAAAAGTATGAAATGAACTTCAAACAAATTAGTTGTTCACAGAAAACTTTATACAATCATATATTCTTTTGATACCATCACCAACAAAATTTCTTTTGCTTTGATTTATCGAGGGCACATAGCATGCCTACCACCATCAACTGGTATTGTAACACCAGTCATGAAACTGGCATCGCTGCTAGCAAGAAAAGCAATCGCATTGGCAACTTCAGTCGCATCTCCAGGTCTCCCAAGAGCGTGGGTAGTTTTGCTGCGCTCAAAAAAGGCCTTTAGCTGCTCTTCCGCCATGCCGCTTCTTTTGTGTATGTTTGTTATTGTGACCCCAGGATTAACGCAGTTAACACGTACCTGAAATTAATGTAACAATAAGTTGACTATTGGAATTGTTTTTTTTTCCTAATTTCTGCCGTTTGAAATACTCAGGATCTACTGACTATTACCTGTTTCTCTGCAAGTTCCAAAGCAACGCATCGTGTGAATTGATCCACCGCAGCTTTACTCATGCAATATGATAAAACTCCCGAAAAAGCTCTGATTCCATTAACACTTGATACGTTAACAATATTGCCTTTAGTTTCAATTAAGTACGGTACAGCCAACATTGTCAAGTGATACATAGATCGTACATTAATGTTGAATATCCTGCATCATTGAACAATATCATGATTAAAAAAAATATTAGGGTTTGCTAGAATTATTTAATTAGAACCAGTGGATTACCTATCGAATTGCTCCAAGTTAGTATTTTCAATCGAACCAGATTCCAAGATTCCAGCATTGTTGATGAGAACATCAAGTTTTCCATAATGTTTTATAGTTGAATCAAGAATATTCTTCGTATCACTTTCATTTGTTAGTTCCCCAGTTATTAGAAACGGTTTAGGCTCGCCGCATTTGTCAGCCACGCTCTTTAAATTTTCATAATTTCTTCCTGTGATAGATAGAGAAGCTCCAAGACGTGAAAAGTGGATTGCAGTCGCTGCTCCAATCCCAGAACTGGCCCCAGTGATTAAGACAACTTTACCAGCAAAAGACATATTGAAAGAATGATACGCTCTACAACAAATATCGTAAGATCATTTTACTCATCTATGAAGCTAGATTAAGTAATTAGTAATTTTATACCAAAACACTACCAGTCAGATAAGGCACTGATAGATAAATATTTAATTTTGATATAAGATTCTTTATTTGTCACAAGGTTAAAAACCCAGCTCGTTGGAGTCTCGATCGGGCCACATATCTGTGTAATTAGGTAGTTTTGATACGCGATGAAAGAATAAAATTCAATCACTTCAGGAACCACGAAAAATTACGAATCTACGTACTGTTCTTGTAAAAATCCTGATTTAGTCAGCTTACCAATATTGCGAACCCAACGCCTGTAAAGCTGAAATCAGAATGACGGCTTCGCAACAGTTCAACAGATCATCATGCAGTAGCTCTAGTTAAAAATCACGTGATACAGAACGGCTCACTCACTTCACATTACGTTATAGTTGAGGAGTAATTGAACTCGATATTGATCAATGGCATAATTAGGAGCGTCGGTATCTAATGACAGTACTATCGTTGATAATATTTTCTCAACTTGCTACGAGTTTGGAGATGAGTTGCCGTCTTGCCGAATGACCGTCATGTTCAAGTTCACCGCGAAACTGCTATGGCCCTCTGTGATTTGCGGAGATTGCAAATTTGTTGATCAGAAACTGGTGCCCTCTTGTGCCGAAACAATTTGATTGTTGAATTGATGGTAGCTAGCATTACACGCGCGGACTTCGCGCGCGCCACATTCGTAGGTGCGTAACTTAGCCATTCAGAACATTCTTGATGCTTTAATTTCACTTATTGTTAACAATGATTACAGCCTCTAATTTTTCTCGATTGTGAGGTCAAAAATCAACATTCTTTTTTCGCAGTCTTTTTATGTATTCTTATGCATTTTGAGGTCAGGAATCCGAATCTGCCAACTAAATTGATCTTTCAATCGGAATGATGGATTCATCTCTTTATTGGGAGAGAATTTTAAAAGATGAATTAATTGAAGATCAAGCGCGACCTGCGATTATACTCTTGAAAATTTTTTCATCTAAACATACTCCAATATGATAAACCTTGGTCATCTGCGTATATATATAATTTATTATATTCAATATCTCAAAGTTTTTATAACATTTTATTTTAAATAATTGCGTTTAATTTACAATAGTGCATCGGACGGAGGTAAGTGTTCATAAAGCACTTCATAGGACACGCAGCAACTTTAGATCATGCTCTACAAAAATCGACGAGGGAGTGCCACAGAAGAATTATGAGTTTTGCGCTTTCGCCAGCTCTGCAGATAAACGCTATTTAACACATTTCCAAAAACGCTTCATTACGCATCCGGGATTAATAATCATATATCCAAGATTCATTTTCAGATAGATAATTCTACCGTCGGGTTCTCGCATTTTGAAACCACGATTATTTTGTGCGTCTTATTGCATTTATGTTTCATTCTATCACTAACATAAAAAAATCCCATGCAATAATTAAACTCGACAAGGTAAACTGGTCGAAGGATGGGTCGGCGAATGTGGACTACGTGTGACCGGCGTAATCGCTGGGATAGGACTCATCGGAGAAATTCCCGGCGTCTGTTGTTTTATCAGCATATGTCGCAGAGACTGTGCTTCTTCCCGTAGAGTAAGAACTTGTGCCCTAAGAATAGCGTTTTCATGTTCTAACATCGTTGCCCTGAGTGCAATCTGCCAAAAAAATATGGTGTTTACAATGGAATCATTTTGTCACAACCGTAGGGATAGCTTTGCCGCGCACTCACGTGATCTTCGCGTATTTTTCTCGCGTCTCTCGATTTCTTGGCGGCTTGGTTGTTGCGTTTTCTTCTTTCATAATATTTCTCATCCTTTTGTTCATCAGGAATTGGCTTTTTTTCGCCGCGTTGTCGCCTGTGAAGAGCCGCGCTCCCTGCTCCGTTTGTACTCACGAAATGACGACTAACGAGTGTTCCTTTGGAAGAAAAAACCATGGACCATGAAAGAAACAATCACCTTGCACCATGAATTGCAATCAGACTCAAAAACTACAAAATTAATGCCCCGGGTGAGGATCGAACTCACGACCTTAAGATTATGAGACTTACGCGCTGCCTACTGCGCTACCGAGGCCTGTACAGAAATGGACCGCACCATAGAATATCATCTAACAATTATTTGCTCCTTGATTTTTAGGATAAGAAAATCATATCTTTGGATGAGAGGTATTAAAAACTGATTGTAACCGAACCATGTGTGACGTCGGAGTTTGGTTGGGCGACGTTTATCGATTGCATAAAAGGCGTTGGAACGGCTGTGAGAAGTGGTGGTGGTAGCAAACCAGCTGGAAGTGCGAAAGCTGTAGTTAACGAAGAAACCGGGTTTTCTCCAGAAGATAATCCGCGAGGTCTTTCCGGTTCTCCGAAACCGTAATCCCGCCCTGCTGCAGTGAAATGTTCGTATCTGCAGAGATCTGAAATTTTTTTCATCATCATTACAATTATGTGCGTTGCTTCTTATTGAACAGTTTACAATTATTCTAACATCTCGCCATATTTAGTTCAATAAAAAACCAACAGAAACTTTCTACTATTTTTCTACGTTACTGGAAATAAAAAATTTAAGATTTTTCCCAACAACAGCCCCTGTGGCCTAATGGATAAGGCATCGGTCTCCTAAACCGGGGATTGTGGGTTCGAGTCCCACCAGGGGTAAGTGATCGTATTTTTTTTGTCCTCTAGCTAATGATTATCGTGCTCCTTATTTATAATAAATTAATTCCGATCATTTACTTTTCAAACAAAGTTGAGCTTACTATTATTAAGGGTCAAGTTATCATTATATCACGTCGTCGCCATGTTTATTTACTTATAAGTTTTTATACACGTACAAGTTGGTGAGAATTTGTCAGGTGATGCTCGCGCGTGTTTGTCATAAAAACTTCAACTTATTTCAATCAAAGAAATGTGCTTTAAATTGGGCCACGCTCATTCCGTCAGCTGGGGCTTCAAAATAACCCGTGCAAGTTATTACCGTTGGAATATACATTTAAGTTTCACGTAAGGATTGCTTTGTATAAGACCCACGCAACACCATAAACAAACACGCACGCATAAACACCCGTATAACTGTGTCATAATGTACCTTAAAAATATAATGTATACAAATATAATGACTTCGGCTCTATTACATGTATATGAATTTTTAATTAGGCGCATGTGTTATTTCATGACGATGAAGATTTTAAGATATCAGAAAGCCACATGATCTCACAATCAGAGGTATGAAAATAAATGTAAATGATAATCAAAACCGTGAATATGTAAAGTTGAAGCGAATTCTCTGCTTGCACTTATATGTGTGCATACTATCTATGGTAACATCGATAATGAAATTGCGTGCATAAGAGAAATAACCGCGACTCGAGATAAAATGAAATAAATATGCGCTGCGGATTAGAAAAATCACTGATCATGGATATATTTATATAAGTGACATGGAAACTTTGATCCTATAAATCAATATAATCGCGGACAGTAGATTTTCTGCAATTTGTAACGATCGTATACATATTCTCTGTACTATTTATTGTTGTCCAAGAGTGTATATACGAATTATTTAAACCATTCTTCTCTTCACTTTATTTTATTTTTTTTTTTTCTATGGATTTTCGGTGATATCTAATGCGTCTGATGGGTTCTACTTTGTCCACAGAATTATACCACGGAATTGGTTCTGAAGTCTATAGGTACGAACGTAAATAAAGAAGGTTGATGATACATAATTGCGTGAATAAAAGTTCATTCACCATAGCAAAGGGGCTGATGGAATTGTGGCGGTCTTCATATTTCTATATCAATGATTTATGATAAAAATATGAGGGCATTTTTCCCTCCTGTTCACATCAGATGTCACGTCAGAGACCTTATACTATACTATACAGAATTTTCAAAGGTGAGAATAGACTGCGAAATATAATTTAAAAATTAGAACGTTCGAGGAATATACAATACCTACAATAACACACATTCGAGATGAATTAATTTCTTTGATGTCGCGTTTTCACAAAAGCTTATTTTTCCACATGCTACCGATTTTTATCGGTGCATTAATTTTCTTGTCATACGTTTTTATTATTAATTGTTAGTCCTTTTCATTCAAGTATTATTCAAATGTCTAATTTAATAAATGGAACTTATTTAATTACATCAAATTATCTGTGTACTCCTAATTGATAATTAATAACTATCGCTTTAACGAAAGTTACAGCGATTGATGAGATACTTAGATTTTTTGTCACAGAGCCGAAATTCAAATTTTTTCATTTGTCAAGATAAAAAATTATAAAATTAAAAAAAAAAAAATTTTCTCTGCCGTGACAATGCATTCGCATTGCCGTGACCAGGATTCGAACCTGGGTTACTACGGCCACAACGTAGGGTCCTCACCACTAGACGATCACGGCTATCAGAGAATGTAAAAATGGTACGTTCATTTAGAAAATTGATCTCAGAGTTCGTTCGACTTACTAAATCAAGCGAAACGGCCCCCAAACTTCGACTTAAACTACAAAAACTGACGATAAACTATCTTACCTGGAGGTGGGGCGAGTAAACTATAACTTCTCAAGAGATGAAGAGCCGAAAATGCACCAGAAACATTGCCGGTCGTACAAATTGATCTCGCACCATGCGTGTGCGAACCCATCGTGCGATGCAATTTCCGAATTACAGTTTATACACACCCGGTATATAGAAAAACGTGGAGAAACACGTGTGCATTCAACGCGTACAGATTCACTTCGTGATATTCACCTGAATAATTAATTAATAGCAAACAATTCTGTAGATCGCGCATCTCCAATCGTTCGGATTTACATAAATCAACACCATATGTATTTTACACAATGTCATATCAATTCTTTTCTCTTCGAACACAATATGATAAAAACACTACCCCATTTTTGTCGAACGTTTTTCTTGTTTTTCGTTTTTATCCAAGGGTGGTTCTCAACTTTTACCATCCGACGACTTTTTTATTTTAATTTTGTCAAATTTATAACTTCCATTCCGCAATTTCGGTAGAGTTGTTGGCAAAGATCAGGTATTTGACTTTTGTTGTTGTTTTTTTTGTTACTCAAAGTGACGATCCGCATCGTTTAAAGATTACGCGTAAACATATTGTATGTACTTTATGATAGGCAAATATATAATGTGAAAACTGAGCGATGGTTAACGTTATGGAATATAGAATATATCGGTGAAAGGTTGACGCGTGCCGTAGGGGTTGCTGATAACGACCAATCGGATTATCTCACCTTCTGCTCCGCCTTTCGGCACACGCGCACCTTTGTCAACCCCTACGTACCGCCTATGGTTTAAATAAATAAACACACTTTGACCAACGGTGACTTTCGACCCGGGTCTTATACACGCTTGACCCCTGTTCGACCCTGAGCTAAGCACCTCCCCTGAAATGACATAAAATATACATAACTTTGGGGTGGTTTTGCGTTACGCCGTACCGACTCGCTACCGTTTATATGGTGCGGGTAATCACAGATCGAATTATTGGCTTTTACGACGTAAAGCAATGTTTGACCATATTATAACAGAATGACCGCTCCGCTAGATTATATACGCCCTACTTATAAAATGGTCGTGTACATTTGTTACAAATTAACTTACCGTTCAATATATCTATAGAAAAAGCTCTATTATCGGATCTTTCAAAAGCTAATTTCAAATTTATTTCACGATATCATGTTGGCTGGATTAGAATCTTCCAAATCTATCAAATTATCGCCATTTTTCAACATTTTCCAAAATGATTTTTTTTTTTTTTTCAACTTTTCACATTCGCGAATTCTCTTCCGAACAACAATACGAAAGACAAAGGTTGAGAATGTGCAGCTTCCAATTCATAGCATAGGAAAAAAGACGCTGAAAATCGAAATTTTTACGTCCAGAAGTGCAGTTGGAAGATGGCAAATAAAATGCGTTTAAGAATTGCATTTGCTGCAAAGCAGTCTAAATTTGGTTACGTCGTCATCGGCGTCATGACACTTGTGGTTCCTGTTATACGGGGAGTTCATCGTATAAAAGGACTAAATCGAGTCGAGGGTACGTTTTGCACCTGCACGAAGGTTCATCATCATCATCATCCTGTGTTGGTATAATACACATTATAATTCTGGGATACTCACAGCTGCGTCGCTCGCCCTTGCAACTCACCCTGCACTGCTGCACTTAAATTTACAATACACATACCATATTGTCAGATAATCGTCTACGGTTACCGCAGTAGGTACACTGCACTTTCCGTAGGACACCCCAATGTGTTTCGTTGTATAAATAAATATTATTACAGACATTACGCTGTAATTGGATGCTCACTGATTCTTTTCTGAAATGCATTATTATTACCTGCAGTACGATGATCCCATATTCCCTTCAGGAAAAAAAAAAGTTCAACTTCATCCTACGTATAAGTTTACACATGGTGATAAAACATGAAACCAATGAAATCTAGAAGAATAAAATTCCGACGAACTGTGAAGAAAGAAAAATACTTTGCGGAAAAAAAGAATAGTTGGCGTGTGCATTTTTTAAAGAAATTTCAATAATTCAGAGGCCTAGAGAAATTATCTAGCTGTACGATACGTATGCAATTTTGCAAAAAAAAAAAAAACAAATAAATAGAAACTTTCTTCTTCTTCCTTTCTTTTTTTTTCAATATTTTTTTTCATAGAACTTATCATGCAGACTGGATATTATACCTGTTCGAATATATGTAGCTTATATTTTACAGTGAACGATTTAGACCGCGGTCAACGATCAGGCGTTTAATAATACCTTGTGATCTACGTTCTACTCTGATGTCCATGTCCTATAGAATTCATGGAGTATATGCATGGGGCATAGAGTACGGGTGAAATAAGCATCGTAAGTGTCACGTGCTTGTGATCTCACGGGACGTATAACAATTACGTTCAATATGAACCTGTATATGGCGGAAGGAATTATGGGATGTGTTAGCCATCAGTTCTTCTCCCCATCAGCGTCCCCTTACATCCTTTACCTGTGGTAGAAACAATTATGGAATAGATAATTGCCATTTAAAACCCCTAGAAACTCTATGGACAGGCACCCCTTCCAAGTTTTATAACTATACCTAGATATGGATGTTTATTTTTTTTTCCTTCCAAATTTCATTTTGTTTCATTTTTTTAAACCCGAGGGTAGTAGGAATGGAGATTCGTGCTTGATATATAGACAAAGTTCAAGCGTCACACATAATGTCATGTAATTAGATCCGCCCTTATACAGTAGAATTTAGTACGAAGATCACGATATGAAAACTACGTGTAATTAACGTCGTTAAAACAAAACAAAAAAACAAATACAAAAAAAAAGGCACCGACGTGGTGGATAATTTAACTGAATCGTAATAAAATTTTCATAAACTTTTCACTCGGGGATTTTGATTGGTTAAAATTTTACCGGGTTATATGTACCTGCAGCTATATTTCACCGGGTCATCTCGATCTGAATATTTAACGGTGGTTGGTTTCTAGCCATTGGTGAATTAGTACCGAGAAATTTAATGCGACATATTTCTGTAATTTTATACTTTCTCGCATTCTAGGATCAATCATGGAAGGCGGATATCTTCTCAGGAATTAATAACGGAACATTTTATTCTATATTATTACGGCCGTATCGAGGGACTTGAAAATATAGGTACTTATGATTCGCAATGGTTTTAAAATTCACTGTAAAATGTACATTAATTTGTATACGCCACAATTTTTTCTTCCGTTACGATTACCCATTTTCTGAAATAATCACAATTTGGAAAAGTGATTTCTTTCCAACGGTTATCATTCAATTTACATATACTGTAAAAAATTTGTCCGATTATAATTTTTCCCACTCATGTTCCATAGAAATCTTTCTTTTCTTACTTATACAGATTTCTGATATTCATTCAAGTTTTTTGCAAAAAAAAAAAAAAGCAAAGATATTTCTTAACTGTAGAACCGTACGAGCGATAAAAAAAGAAATCCTTCAGACCAGTCGCCAAAAAAAAAACTCATGAATGTCGAAGAAAATCAGCTTTTTGCCACTTCAACCTTAATTCGAAAAAAAAGGAGAGTGAAAAAAATTCTTTCTCGCAGTCTACCCAGTACATGTGAGTATTGGACTGAATAATCTTTAGCCGTCATTTGGTTGAAATTAGCAAAGGCTTAACCGGACTTGTCCAATTGGTCTGGTGATCCAACCCCCGACGTAGCGACATTATCATGGCTACTGTCTGGTGTGCCGTATTATCGTCCACTCCATATATATGTAGCGACTAGTCGTTACGCGGGGCTGGATTTACGTCGGGTTGGCTACTCGCGTTTGTAACGTCGCGGCACGTAGCTGGTAACATATTATATACGTATACCTGTACATGGGGTCGAAAAGGCAGGTCGTGGGGATCTGCGGGGAATTGTGCGAACCAACACACCTGTCGTTAGAGGTACCTGCTACCTGCTATAAGGTAGATAGATATAACGTGACATCACGTCACGACAGACAGACCCGTCGCTGATGGCCTCTGACCGTTTCCCCTCCGTTTCCTCGACCTCTCGCTCAGTCACCTAACATTATAACGCTATAACGCTTCAGCCATCCCCTTTTAACCCCCGGTGGGGATGATTCGGAAAGAGGAGGCAGGGGTTAGCCGTAATCACTTTAATCGCTGTCCTGGAAACTAGACACACGCACTGCAAAATATGTGGCTGTCGTGAATTTAATCAGAATTTCTCTAGTGTTTTCTAGCGGTAGACGTACGTAATATAAACTGCAGCACGTACTCCATGCTGCGCGAGGAGAGATTTTATCCTACAGGAATTCTCTTTTTTTTTTCTCCATTCTTTTTTTTCATCAGCAGTGGTAATCTCAGGATCAAAGAAGCACTCTTCTATGCCTATCGTAACTTTCGTTTTGTTAAGTTTTTCAATGATAAGATGTTTTTTGTTATTCATTTTTTTGGGGAGAAATTCCGTCATTTTTTCTTCATCGTATATCCTTCGCGTAAAAAAATAAGCATATTTCGGGGACACCTCGATCTGCTCGACACGTAGCCGTTATCGCGTGTCGTTGCGTGCCGTTCCGATTTACCTGAATGTGGCTGTAGGTCTATTTGTATGTACAATATTTTATATAAATTCATACATACCTATATAGGTAAATATATATAGCGAGTTCGCATCCTTAATTGGTGACACAGAACCTTCTTTTCCCCTCGATCATCCTGTGTAAAGTCACGGCGGGTATAACGACAAAGTTATCTCATCAAGTCGTCACGAGTAACCAGAAAACTTTTACCATAGTTTGTCTCATCTAATTTATATTTCCTTATGCATATAGTAGGACGTATTCTTTTTTTTTCTCACACCGTGAGCTTATGCATAAATGCAGGATAATGAGGAAAACGATTATCCTTTAATTTCTTTTTTTTCTTGCAAAAACGTGAGCTTCGAGACACGTGAAATTTACTTGACTTTAACAACATAAATATATGTAGATTCGATGATACACAGGCCGGCTTCGGTAATTGCGAGGTTGGAGCAATTAATGGACGACTTTAATGTTGACGTTCATTTGTTCCACAGGTCGTAAAATTTAATAAACTATCCACGTTGTTGACGTTCTAAGAATTTGCAGAAGGTATATATAAAAGCAATCGCACAATTAACTAGGTCAAAAGAGCTGGGAAATAAATAAAAAGTATATAAATAGTTACGCATTTTGGGCGGAATGTTGCAGTTCAGTTTTCGATTACCATATGTCGTTAGATCATAAATGAGGAGAGAAAATAACTGAGATGCGCGTAGGTTTCTACCGGACATCAGGATAGTCAGGTGTATTCTGAGAAGAACGATCAATTTTGACCGTATATTATATAGTTACTATGTGTACACGGAAAATGTGAACGTGTCACGGGGCACAATAAAGTGTCGGAGTACACAACGGTGTGTAACCGCGTACGTTAGGTATTGATTTACAATTTAAATAGCGACAGGAAGGAGTCTGATGAAATATTAATATGGTCGCATTATGCCCGACGTTCGAGGTTCTCGCGGAATGACCATCACGGTTATCCCGATGATGCGGGTCCTGAAACGAAAAAAAATCATCATTTCGTCAACCTAACGACACTCGTCACAGAAAAAAAATGATATACATATGTAGCTAATTCTTGATGATCCTCTGGAATATCATCAGGAAATCAGTCCGCACGTGTCCCGCACGTGGCTCGTATAGTCGTAGACCATCGGATCGTGGTTTTCATAATTCCACCCTCTCTGTGATAATATGAGGCTAAATATTTGGTACATAAAAACTTCAGTCGGCACGTGGACGTTAATTTACGTGAAAGTTACACCGACGAGTTAGATAGCCATTTTTTTTATCGAGAAGTTTGGCACGGTTGTAAAAATTTCCGCGCAAAAAATCGCATGGCGTTTGTCACCGCCGATTAGGCTCATGATCAGGTTTATCCGTACTGCCTTTTGCATTCCGATTAGATTTTTTGTTCCCGACGAAAATTTAAAAATATGGGAAATTGTGACGAGGAAATAGACTACGAAGTTAATCACGTGATCGATCAGATTTTACGTGAGGATCGGCTGGAATCTATGGGTGTGAATCAATGTCCTGATCCGTGTGAACCGGGCTGCAGTGAAGTTAGCGGTCAAGGTAGACAGAAATTTAAAAAATGTCAAATACAAATAAAATAACCAGCGTAATCCTTGTATAACGATAATTATTTCATCTGATTAAGCAAGAACTTGCGGTAGCTGACGACTGCAGAAACAGCAGCGTGAACTGCGCGATAGAAACATCGGCGAGATTTTCAATCCGAATTTTGGAAGCTCTGCGCGCCGTTCAACGTCAAAAATGTGGAGGAACTGGATCATTTTCCACCATGGAGGAAGTTGTGCAATACATAAAACGCAACTATTACTACGACGGTGATCTTTGCTCGCAGGTTGAAACTGCGTTGAATCAAGTCACGACTCAAGGGTTAGTTCTCACTATAGGATTCACCACGAGCAGCGTCGGGTGAACCGGCGAACTACTGTAAAAAAAAAATAGTTTCTGGTCTTAGATTTGTTCTGAAATTGGGTCCCAACAAGTATCACCTTATGGGACCGTTCGCCTACATTCTTCAGCCGTCGGTGACCTCCTTCAGCGATGAAAGTCTGCCTGACTGTAGATCGCCGAAATCATTTCCGGGATGTGGAAGAAGAAGAGGAGGAGGAGGATGCGCGCCGTTCGCAAACTCGACCTTTGCAGCACCCGAAATTGGAAATTGTCCGAGACCGATCGATCAATTACCTGATATTTCCGCTATCGCTGGAGATCGACAAGACGATCAGTTTCAAAACAGACGAAATGCCGGCGAGGCTGCTGGGGCTGGGAGTTTCGTCGGGGAAAATGGAAGACAGGAATTTGACGTGGATAGGACGGTTTCGGTGATGCGTGATGTACATCGGCCTCCTCGTCGCAACCCGGTAAGGAGACCAGGCGGAGGTATTGGAAGGCCCGATGTCCAGGTGCGAGAAAGTAGTTCTGACGATAACATGTATCGAGAAGAACCGTTGAACGCCGCAATCTTTAACGAGAGATCCAGATGCCAGCAGCCCGGAGCCCGGCGATCAGGAGGAAATAGAGATCGTAGTTCTTCCAGCGGAAGTTCTAGCGATACTATAACTGGTTCTAGATGTGCGACGCGTGGATCAACGACAAAAAAATGCGATTCTAGCTCAGACGCGGATGAAAGTGAAATGGATTTTGATGAGTCTGATGAGGAGGTGAGACCGTGGATAGAAAATTGTCAGAAAGACAATAATCAGCGGTTCAATCGTCGCGAAAAAGGATGCTCGTCTTCTGTCTACGAATAGCTGTCTTAGGATGGGGATGTTTGATACCATTTTTATTTTCCGTATAAGATTGCACGTATATATACGTCGACATCTCATCTTCTCAATCATTTCCACACATCTGAGTTGAGTTGTTATATAACGTTGTGATGTCTTTTATTTTATAAAAAAATATATCCAGTCTAAATTGAAAAGCTTCAGCTCATGCCAGACGAATTTGTCTTTTTACTTTTGACCCTGCGACGAATAATTTTTTTTTTACCCATTCTCGAAGAGAGAAAATATCGAAGGCAGAGGTCATTAGGCAGCGATCAGTATTACGGGTTTAACGACACATTATATCTTATGCACTATGATATTGTTTGACATACCGAGATACCATCAGACATTAGGGTTACTTTATTTACTCGCCACGGGCCTAGAGTACCACAAATTTTATTTGAACAGCAAGATAAGTGACATAAGTTTGATTCGCATTTAATCATTCTTATTATTGTCATTGTCAAATATGATGAATTCCGCATTTTTCATGTTAGGTATTTCCTGTTTTTAACCTTGCGAAGACTCGATATAGTCCGCCTCTTTTCTGTCCACCTTTACACTTTTCTCCGTCTTTTTCTAGCTGGCCTGCGGAGGAATATTGCAAATCGGTTAAAACTATCACCGACGAATTCATGAGGGTGATATTTACCCTGTGCTGCCGGTTTTTTTCCTCCCTCTGATGTAATTCATCGGTCTCTTGTGTTTGCTTCTTGATCTATCGCTTTTTGGCTTACACCTCGTCTTTCCGCATACACAGGAGGCCGAACACCCGTAATTTTTTGAGATTTTTCCCTTACTTCGTTGGCAGTTACAGCGTTTTCCTCGAATTCCGTTATCACGTGCTACTTTTTCCTCCATCTTCTTAATTATTCGAAGATCTAGGGTAGAGGAAACGTGGTATGCATTTCCTTTAGAATCGATTGGTGCTAAAAGTCCTGTATTTACACCAAAGGAAATCGCTTCGCTGACATATCGTTTAGCACTTTGGTGCAGGGTACCTGTCGACGAGGGTGAATCAATAAGTTAAATATCGCGCTGTATTTGTATTTGGTTGATCTTTATAATTCTTAGCTGATTTATACTTTCGCTGAAAGCTTCAATGTAATCTTTGACTACGTCACTGTAACGGGGTGATCGACTGGTGCCGTCAAACTTGGGGTGATGTAGTATTTCAGGTTTTTGGTGGATCTGATAACCCAACTTGACGGAATTGAAAGCGTCTGGTCTTCGGTTTTGTTCATTAGACTTCCTAACGTGAGTTCTCTGGAATTTACTTCGAGCATTATTCCTTTGACGTCGTTCAGCGTTCAAGCTTGCAACTTCACCGAGAAATTCGTAAACCAAGTCCGAGATTTTAAGAGTTCCAGGACGAGGATCTCGTATAAGACGATCTGAATCGGGACCTTTCAATGCTCGAGACTCAAGTCTCTGTGAATTTTCCTTCCCAGGAGATGTTCTTGTCGGCATTATTTCTGTCTGTGATTTACTCTAATTATATGTTCGACTTGATAAACAGGTGGAGAAAAAAAAATAATTCACGATAATTTTGTGTTCCTGAGCATCTGACTGTGATTGATTTGGCCACTGTCACTGAATTTATTCAATGCATGAATAAAACGAGATCGGAGACAACTCGCATTAATTATATTTATTTTCATGCGCTGATATTTTCATGGAGCCTGAATGGAGCTGAAAAAAAATATTATTCGCATGGCCATGCGCCTCAGGAAAGGTTTCTTTTCGTTCATTGGAGATTTTTTTTATACTGACTGGTGGAACATTCAGGATGGGGTTGGTTGGTTACTGGCTGGAGGTAGCAGCTTTCTGACCGTTAATACAGAGACAGCAACTGGTAAAAATTGAATGCCAGGATATACATAAATTTATACATCAGTGTGAATTTTTATTAGAGCATGTTTACAATTCAGTTTTATTAATAAAAACAATATTCAAAATGAAATTTATCTTTTTGTCTTTAACCCGAACGTATAGGGGTAATTGATTTTTGTGTCGTTGCTCAACATCCCGTTAGAAAACGTACCCTGGTAAAGTGGAACACTGCCGTGACTTCTAACGATCCTCTGTTATTGATTCTGAGGAGGATATTTATGGATTCAGGTATTTTTTCATAATGCGGAAGGATGAGCAGCATTTAATTATTTTGTGGAAAAAACGAAAAAAACTTATCACTTCGAATTACAATTTTTTATTTAAGATTATCATAAAAATACTTCACTGATATTATTTTCGGTTCAATAAGCGTTATAGCTACATTCAGTAAAAAAACTTATAATAGTTGGTTTATCGAATGTACACTTTATCAATTATTGTGTAATTTACGGGAATGCTTCCACAGTAATAACATGCCTCGGCATTAAAATACCGAATAAATTATCATTAATCGTCTTATGTAATATCAATTATCGTTTAATACAGATTAAACTCTATCAGACATACCGTAACAATAAAACGAGTCCAGCCAATATGGCACGAACAAGATAATCCCGGAATATCCGTTCGCTAACCAATGGCGTTAACATACATGATAGAAGGATGGCACGAATTTGAAGAAAATAAAAATTATATTAGCACCTACGTAAATAATACCCCAAATTACAATGATATAGGCAGGTAAATATGCACGCAGGTTCTTGATACGTTAGTAATACTTTAAATTGTTCATATGATATTTATTATCACAATTATTTATTGATCGCTTCATTTATACTCAATGTCCGTTGTTGAAAGTTGATTTCTCACGTTAGCATATTATTTTACCTTTGTTTCTATTTTTTTTTATAATTAAATTAAGATCTTAAAAATAAAATAATAGACTTAACATCAATTAACATCGATCACGTTAGTCTTTTGGACATTCCACTGAGTAGCACTTGAATATTCTTACATATTGAATCGCGTAAATAATAATAATTATTAATTGTTCTGTTCGCACGCTCGCTAGACATACACTAACATCCCAATCACCATACGTACCACAGGGCATAGAGCACAGATGATACATCTATAATACATGATTTAATCGATGACACATTATTAGGAATATAACTTTTATGGTTCTGCGGCACGCTTATATAATCAGAATCTGTTCAGCTGTCCGATGAGGAAGGATGATGAGATATTTCGATATTTTTTAAAACATGAATGGTCGCGAGTGTTTAAAGATTGGAAAGAATGGATGTCATACTTCGACAGGAAATAGGAAACAAAATATCGTATAGCAAACTTTAAATGAAAATGCAGCTAAAATCTGGCTCACTGGTGGTTCAATCTGCTTTACATTTTACTTAATTTACCACTGAAATTGAAGACCTTTAATCCACGATCAACAATCGCCGTTGGATCTATCTTCCATGCAAACGATGTACTTTTGCTCTTCACATTTATAAATATAGTTCTAACGCTAATCCTACGTAGGTGAACAATATACGAATTTTAGTGTACTGTAAAGACATATAATCGCACGAGTGGATGTATGATCAATGATCAATATCCAGTCATATTAGTAAAATACCAATTCAACGATCAATATGTCCCCTACAGTACGATGAAAACTCTGTTAGCGATAGCTTAGAAGAAAATTGGAAAACTGTAACACATTCAATTTTCAACAGTATCAATTAAACAATCAACAGATTTTGGCAGCCTTTGCTACCATTAATAGGTAGGATCAAGCGCACTGCATAGAAGCGAGATGCTTACAGTGGATAAAGTGAACGATGAAATCAGGACACGGATAGAATATAATTAAAAATTGTTAAAACTGTTACAGATTTCCGGTGGATAATCTATAGTATGTATACTAGGTAGACTACGTGGGATGAAATTTTTAGAGAATTGCAATCGCGAACTCAATAGTAGTTCGGAAATATGATCGTTTTGATGATGGTTTTTCAAAAAAAAGTTCATCCCTCGTTGTTTGGTTTACAGTTGTTATAAGTTAAACGTATATTTAGATACAAAATTATCATCTACTACTGTCGCAGACTTTCGTACAGCATGGGTATACTGTTCGCAGTACGCAGTTTCCTGTTCCTCGATACATGCGACGAACATAAGAACGATAGTTACGTTTACTCTTTATTTACAATATCTCATGTCTTAAGTCGCGCATGTATAAGATTGAAAATATATGTAGTACGTCGTAGATATATTTAAATAAATCAAAAACAACTGTTGGAATTGGCTTCGTTGCATGTTTCTGTTTCAATTTCATTAATAATATCCAATTGATATGCTGTATCACATATGGTACTAGTGTAATTCCTGCGCTATACCTCAGAGAATCCTAGAATCGCAGAATCAACATTTTTATCACTGATTAATGCGAATTGTAACTTCTAAACTTATCCCTGTTTCTCCGAGCGGTTCAGAAATTATTTAGCTCGCATAAATCGTATCAATATTTTTTTGTAGTCGTATGCTAACGAGGTACACGCTGTTCTAGAATTCTCCAATGAATGCGTCAGTATCAAAAAATATTTTATTCAGTAATAAGAATGGCGATTTTAAGAACCTGTCTTTGTTAAAATTAGTTGACCGAGAAAATTTCTAGAGGAATAATGCGGTGTTATCAAACGAGTGAAACGGTAATTCACTTGAGAAGTAACAAGATTTTGTGGGCAAGCGATTCAAGATTCCCTTGAGAAGGCAAAAAATGGAGAGACTTTCGTGAGTTACGACCCACAGGTTCGATTGGAATAAAATAATCAAACTTAGGATAGATTTTTAGTGTAAATTCGTACAATTGACAATTAGTTTTTCATGAAGTGAGAGTACTTTCTGTAATTTACAATTGATTTTCAGACATTGTTTCCGGTAACCATTGAAAAACTAAAATATACAATCTTACCCGGCAATCACGGTCTCTATTTATCTCTCATTTGATAACAATACATAACGTACTAGAATTAAGAACAGATCACCTACAGATTATCGACAAGATGATGAATATCGCAAGAGCCGGAATACCGAATGCGGTTCTCAGACCAGAACCGCAGTGGAGATTGTCTCTGTGATAAAATGTAGCTGGAGGATGTTCTTCATTAATCTTACACCCCGAACCTTGGGCTTTGAACTCCGCCTGAAACAAATTTAAAAAAAAAAAAATTTTAAAACACGTTCGGATTTAAATTAGATGTGCTCTGTTTTAGATTGACACATCCATCTAAAGATAGAAGCTGGGACGTATGTTCGGTGAAGCCGATGGCTTTTACCTCAATACCTCCTATCAGATAGCTGATTACATTATTCTACACTTAAGCACTCGACGTCGTATCTCACCTCACAAATATCTGTGCAGGAGGGGCACTTCAAAGCACCCTTGTGAAGCCATTCGTTATGCATTATTCTTATAGCGATTTCTTGGCCAGGATGAAAGCACGTGTACGTGTAGTTAGCCACCTGTAAAATATTCGAGGAATAAAAATCAGTCGCATTTTCACCATAAAACATCAATGTGAAGGAAAAAAAATTTAACTGAATCGCTGGGAGTACTTGTTTTCTCTTTACCATAATATGCAGTCTTCCAGCTTCACATTTATACTGATAACAACCAGATCCCCAATGTTGCCACTGCCTGGCTTGTTTGCAGGTTCTTTCCTCCCACATCTGATTAGTGTGATCAAAACACTTGGAATGGGCACCGTATTTTTCGAGGGCAAAGTTTTTTTCCGCGTCTGTAAACATCGTCGGATTATTGCGAGACTATATAACATACCTATCCTGCAAACATCACAGAATTCTACGTCTACCGAATTCGGTTACATGTATCTCGTTAAATAAAAATGTGCTTTATTTTCTTTAGCGTTTCTGTCGTAGGTCTCCGAAAAATAACAATCCTTAATACTTACGCGGATTATTTTCTTCGTAAAGACAGTGAGATCCTCTGACTACTATGTGCCTAGCTCTCCACGTGAATTCTTGAATATATGGGCAGTAATCAGCCAGAGATACGGAACCTCCATAATATTGTTCCCTACCGGGTGGAACGTGTGGTATCGAGTCAAAGTTCTGTGAAATGAGAGAATTTCTTGATCTCCGTTTTTTAGTACTTCTAAAAAATGTAGTTTTTCTTATTTTTCTATAATATAATACCTGATATCTTTTGGGCAGTGGTTGAGGGTGTTCTACAAGGTTGCAAAGTGCAACTGAACTCCTGTCATCGGTACATTCGGTCTGCAGTGGATCCTGTTTGACCTTATTGCAGAATGGATGAATAATTTTCTCCCTGGAACTATAAGGAATAAAAAATTTTCAAAATTGAGCTCAAAACTTCTCAAGAGATAAAATTCCCAACATCCAACCCCCTATGAATATTTCGTAGTGACGATATTTGAACTCCTCCGTTTCGAGGGTGAAATTCACGAGGCAGTGGGTCGCGAGGAGACGTGCTTCGTCGATTGAACCAATGGGGGGAACTTTATCGGGTTTGATAGAGCCGAAAATAATTCATTTAAAAGTATAATATATCGATTTTATGTACCAAACGATGCGGAACTACAATATAGGTTGGAAACCGCCACCTGCTCGCGCACTCACTAATACAACAGCTATATACTAATATTTATGACCACCCGATAGATACACCGTTAGCGCATCAAAGTGGAAACAAATTATCCCTATACGGTATACGTATACTTATTTTTTTCTAGTTTATCCACGTCCTGATAGAATACTTACTTCTTATCTCTGCATGATTTCCATTCATGGATAGCGTGCGCACAGGACATTTCATGGTTTTATTAACTCTGATTTCGGCTTTGATTTTTATGCGTGATTATTTGCATAGGAAAGAAAAAAAATTAATAATAATACTTACAAATGACGAGATGACCTGTTGGATATCCATTCCTTACAAGATTTCATGGCAAATTCGCATCCCAGTTTCTTACCCCAGCCCAACTCTTGAGCCATGGAGTAATTAGCGCTGTACCAACCCGTGTCTTCCATTAGAGCTAAGGTAATGCGAGAGTAAACAGGATTCTGTGTGTGCGTTCCCGTCATCGCTTCGTTCTGTTTAAACAAATATAGAGACAACCTTAGAGATCCATACAAAATTTCACGAGATCTGTAGAAATATTACACTTTACATGATATGAGTTTCAAGGTAATGAACATGATTTCGTCATGGCTTGAAAAAAAAAAACAAGTGCGGGCTAAGAGCTTACTTCAAAGACTCGCTTTTCCCAGTGAGTTAACGCAGTTCCATCTTCTCCTTGATCCTCAAGTTCCGCGCCCTCGAGTCCTTCGCACCCAAAGTGGCGTTGTACTTCTTTCCGCACGTTTGGTGTGACGATCATTTGCATATATCTTTCTACCGAACCACCGTGAACTTTCCAGTCTGGTCTTATGACCGTTCTGATAGTCTCTTCACTCCACTGATGGGTTTGAAGTCTGAAATTCAAGGAGTTATCGCGTTACTTTTTTTCCATCCGAAAAGCTCGGGGATTTTGGGATCCAGTTACGATAAGCTGAACCGTGTTACCTTTCGTTTAGCGTTGGTTTTCCGGTATCAGGACGCCTCGGTGTTCTTGGTTCGCCATTTTCGTCTCTGTAGAACGCGTAAAGGCTCACAGAGAATCCAAGGGCATGTAGGATCTCATGTTTGACGGTACTGAGGAGTGTCTCTAGTTCTTGGGGTTTCGTGCTGATGCTGCCTGGGCAGAGGTTCGCGTGACCGGCTATTGGCCTGTGTGAAAATTGAATTTGTAAATCGAAAAATATTATATTTGAACATATGAAAAGATAAAAAACGATCGTTGTGAAAACGCGCAAGAGCATGCGAAAAAAACCATGACCCGAACTCTTCGCGCATGGTTGATGAGATAAATTTTTAGCACACGATCAATCGATCCGCCCCATGCGCGGGTCAATTGTGCTAGCGAATTCGAATTAAGGCTATGGCGTGATCCAATCATGGAATTGTTCGAATCAGCGCTTCCGTTAGAAGTTATCCAACAGAAAACAACGCGCCGAATCGAGCCCGGAAAGTAATTCAAAGTGATCGAACGGGAATTTGCTTTTCGATTGAAAATGTTATTTTTCTCTCCGCATGTTTTCAAAAAAAGGAAATAGAGAATAACGACGAAACACTCACCGATCTAACGCGGCTTCCTGTTGGCAGTGAGCAGCGTAAGCAACTGTGAGACCCTTATGACATCTTTCCGTCTGCATCGCCGAAACGTAGAATACAAAATCCGACCCGTCGATTCCTGGTCCCGCTTTGCTTCCTGCAGCTACTCCACAGTCGTGACCTGTCGCGTTGCAAGTTCTGCAGACCTGTTATATGAATAGAAGTTGAAAAATTCAACGCTCGTACACGCCATATCAACGGTAATTATTCACGATCGAGAAATTAACGGAAAGAGGATATCGAGGTGAAAATAACTGCAAACTCTCGCGGCCATTTTTTTTTTGCAGTTAAATTACGCGTGATGTGATCATCGGGTACAACTTCCGATTCTCATGTCATCGCGATACGTTCAAGTTCCGAGGGATCGTTAGAGTTTCTTATTAAGTAGGTATATAGGATATAAACAGAAAAGGGTCCTTGACCAGGGTATATAACTTAGCAAACTTGTTCACTTGCCCGCTCGAAGGGAAGTGTTAGATTCGAGAGTTTGCGTATATAGTTATAAAAGTGGTAAATCTAGGGCAAACAAAAACCCAGCTTAGTTTATTAATTTATCTAATAAAAACTAATTGTATACCTATGTAGAAACTTAATTATATGACTATAGATATATAATTATGGTATCTTTCTACTTTTGGTAAAAATCGAAGAAGCGAAAAAGTTCGCTATAATATTCAACAGTTTGTATTACAGGTATTAAGCTTTCGATAAATTTTTCCACCATATCGATCACAGTATACTTTGTCGTTCGGCGACCACCAGCTACATATTTTTATTTCATCTAGTCGATATACAGCCATGTGATATGCACATAGGTATACCAGTTATGTTATACATACCGCATTTGCGTAAAGTGTATCGTCGAACATAATAAATCTATATACATAGTTTACAAGTATCGATTATCTATAGCGAAAGTGTCACATCACGTGTATAACCTACATCGCGAAAAACCGATTTTTTTTCCATTCATCCTCGTAAAATATTTCAATCCGCAGGCTCGATGTGAAATTATTCGATCATAGAAACGACGCGACAGGGTGCCGATTCATTGGGGTAAATTTTGTAAAATACAAATGTAATGTACGGTGAGACCATATTAAATTTGAAAAAATAAAAAGAAATAGAATATCTTGTTAGATATTGATAAAACACGTAATACGTAATGCCTGTAGGTACGGATTTTAAGGTGGGAAAACGCGTAGAGTGCCTACACAGAAAGCCCGTTGCTGATGGTGTTTTTCGCGAGGGCGTACGTAGGTAGTAGGTGGTATAATACCTATTATACGATACATACTTTGCGTGAAATTCTGAAGCATGAAGAGCCGCGAAAATTCGGTCGCTAACACAGCCGTTATACGACTACCCGCACTCATTACCCTTAATATCCGCAGCATCGCGCGTTGATGAAGTGGAGAATTTATGCTTCCCCATTAATCTCGACAATGTAATAAGTCATCCTATAGCTATTTATATTTGGGGGTGCAAGCGGCGCGACGCTCACGAGATTCTCACACACCCCATACACGCATGTCTATAGCTGTATATCTGGATTTACATATCACTGATTCTCTGTCAGGGTCACGACCTTCCGACGTACACACACATTTTTTTTTTTTTTTTTTTCGATGTATAGTTTCTTCAATCCGACCGGTATACGATGGTATGGAAGTTATTCGTTATATTTCGTCGATGAAAATCGTAATTATTGATTTTTAATTTTCTAAGAAACTTACGTCGAGGTGTTCCGGTGGGACTACAACTTCGCCGCAGACGGTTTCGGCCCGACACATGTCGATGCAGTAGGTGTGCTGGTTCTTGACGAAGACTTGATTGCTCTCGCACTTCCTGAAACACGTCGATGTAAATTGGGTTTAGTTTGGTCCATGGGTAGTTGGTTGCTACATCGCCACAAAATGGTTAATTAGCATTCGGTCGTACGACTTTGCCCAATCAAGGAATCTCCTCTCCTCTGCAGCGGCAATACGGCAACACCAGCATAACTAACTATAGGAGCGTGAAACTCATGACAACTAGCCCAGAAATTCGAGACTTTCTAATCATTAGAATATCTCCCATAATTGTCTTCACATTTTCACGCGCGTAAAAAAATGGACGGTAAGGCTCTCGTAAATTTGAAACGAATCAACTGAATCGTTACCACGATTTACGAGTAAAAGACCTCGGGGAAAAGGATCGAAAAGAAACGAAAATCAAGGGATGATTTTTTTTTTTCTTCAACACAAAAATTTTCAAGTACCATAATTGTGCCACCTGTAATCTCACGCGTCGAAGAACGGTGTTTATTTTAACGAGGATAAAAATGGCGTAAAATTTAGTCGGTACACACCCCCTCGTAACACATATTGCTCGTATAGTGATATACCACACCGGCACGAGATATTATGTCATAAGAATCATGTCGCGATCGTATACACAATATTATATGACACGTTCGCAACACGTTTCGAGCGATCGATCTGTAAGTTTGTCGTGATTTACGAATTTATACACACGGGGTTCTGCGATCTACATGCGTTTTTCACCGGCGTCCTGCTGTGTTCGGGTTTCTCCGACGTTAACTCGCACGCGATAATTTCATCTGGTTTAAAGTTACTGCGGTACATACACATGTAGGTATAACACCTAACGGTGTAAAAAAGAAATTCTTTACCTAGACGGCGTTTGTTCTAAGTTTTAGTTTTATCAAATTTCATTGGCATCACTACACTAGCGATTATTTTTGAGAAAAATATTCTCGATCGTGTTCACCTAATCCTCGGTATATATGCTTTGTTCAATTTTTGTCAGGTGTTGAGGGAAATATGATTTTCCGAAACCTCGCCGATTGTAATATTTATGGTTATTTCCGGTGTAAGGTGCGTGCGAGTATAACCGTGATGTTTCCGGGTCGTGCAGAAGAGTAGAGTGGCTTTAGCTGTAGCTGTGTAACTGTGACGTTAATGTTGGGGGGTCAGTTAAAAATCGACAAAGTGGAAAGCGTCTCGCGAAAAACATTCGTATATAAGGTATATGTATACCGACGTGTTTCGTACACTGTATATTCCTATACATACCTACCCACCGATCGAGGGATAAGAATCGGTGACGAGCTGCACGCGATGGTTGAAAATATAACGATAACATCAAAGCTCACCCCCAAATGTCAAACAAAGTCTAATTTATGGGATCAGAGACTTCACCGCTGTTAAGGAAATTTATTTTCATACCAAATGAGGAAATTACCAATCCCGCGCGCAATATGTGTCGTGGTATTATATACGCGGTGAAGTAACTAAGTTCCTTTTTTTTTCCTCTACTAAACCTGAAGCAAAAATCAGAAATGATAAATTCGAAGTATCATAGATGGTGCAAAATGTATCTCAGTTTATGGTTCGTCGAAATTTAATCTAAAAAAAAAGAGACTGAAACAACTGAATGTTAGTCCGGGCCGTATACATCGATTTGTTATATAATCGCAAACAGTCCTTTCCGCCCCCCCCAGCCCCAAAAGGTATACATACGTATACATTGTAACACCACCGCGTAAATGTTCTATAATATTATACGGTATATAGATTAATACGTCTGTTATCTTTAGCCGTTTAGATTTTGTTTGCTCCGTTACCGGATTTCCGGTGAGCCTCGTTAAATCCGCCATATTTAATCGATCGATCGATACGGTATAGAGCGTTCTATTTTCGGCTTTATATCAGTCACAGTAGTAAACTAGGATAATCTGATAAGAAAAATGGAAATAAAAATAAAAAAGGAAGAAAATATCTCCACTAACATTTTGTGCGGCAGGTAGGTGTATATGTGAAAAAAAATGAAATACACATATTTCCAAGTGAGAAGTCCTTTCGAATTCACTCGTTGTTCGTCGCGTAGGTATTACGATATTCGACCGATCGTCAAAGTCCGCCAATGAAGAGGAGAAAGAAAAGAAAGCAAAAAAAAAAGAAGAGAAGCTCGAAATTGTGCAGAAACGCGTCCACTTATCGTAAACGAGGGTTGAAATGGCATATGCCTGATATAATGTGAACCGTTGAGTGCGAGGTGGTTATGCTGCAAGTCATCGGTGTGCTGCACGTTGAACGTATATAAAGTAGCGATATCTCTACGTACGTTGTACATATCTCTGTTGCATGTGTGCGCACATGTGTTATGTACGAATACATACACATGGAATATCTACACAAGTTTCGAGTCCTCGAAGCGCCACGGTTGCAGCGCTGCACATAACACCTACTATAGCTGTACCGTACGTATCCATCCAACTACCCAGCTACCTTCGGTACGTACAAATGTGCAGCGGAAACAGGTAAGACGTAGTAATGGACTCCTTGCTCCTTCCCTCGTTTATGCTAAAAGGCTCACTACCGGCGTGCCGCTGCTGCTGCTGCTGCTGGATATTCGCTTGCAGTTTGGAGAAACTTGGCGAAGGAACTTGTCGACCTCCTCCTTACTCCACGTACCATTTCGCTAAAGACCCCAGCCCGCGTCCTGTAGCGGGAGATACTTTGCCTCCCTTTTTAAGTATTATAGAGGGACCTCTCACCGACGAGTTATAAGAAAAAATTTGACGAAAAGTGAAATCTGGAGATCTTGACGGAATCTTTTTATTTTCCTCGTCAGCTTCCTGATTTTTGGGACCATTGGGATTTTTTCGAAAATCATCTTCATCGTTCGATGCAAGGTATTTTTTCGAACCTTCCGTCTCAGAAAGACCCAAGGTAAGATTGTTGAGAATCGGGTGGAAAGTTTCGAGTCCTGGTCGACTAGAATTCGGCCGAATTAACCGTTCGTTCTTCGGAGAAAATGAAGCCGAAAATTTTTATAAGGTCGGCTCGACCGCATATGCGTTACAACCTTATATGGCATAATATTCAGGGTCGATGTATCATGGCATCTAAACGTTTTGGGTGCTTTTAGCGACCTGCCCCGTGCTCCCAATCTTCTTAAGGAGGGCTTAAGGCGGCCGTTTTGGTGCAAATACCGGCGAGGGGGGAAAACATCAATGGAGGAGAATCATAGAATCGGATAAAAATCGAACGCCCGATTTCCCCCAACACGCGCAATTTCACTTAACCGTTTGGCAATAACCGTTAGCCATCCATTCAGCGAAATCTTTATCGAACCTGCGCGAGATTTTATCCTGTACAATTTTATATGCGGGATATACATAGGAATAAGGTTTGCATAGTAGCGGCGAACGCGTATATAAGGTTTCTATAAATGGCAACAAAAAAAAAAAAAAAAAAAAGAAGAAGAAGAAAAAAGGAAATCCTAACCGCCTGCGGGATTCCAACGCTTATACGCGACGCGGGGCGCATGGAATATACATACATAGCGATTTTGTTTCCCTGACGACTGTCTACCGAAAAACGTTACGTGCATCTATAGAAACCGAATCCGGACATTAAGGTTTTCTCGTGTGCGTCTCATACCCCAAAATATGTATCGTATATCAACCGATCAGTTTTATATACTGCCGAATTAAGTAAAGTTCGAACTTTAGCTGTCGAACATTTTCACCATCTTCGCTAGCTGCCAGGGTAATCTTTCCCTACATATTCGTTTAGTGTTTTATAGATAAAAAAAAGGGAAAAGGGAAAAGGTATATTACAGTGGTGGGATCTCCGTCGATATCGCAGGTCAATTACAGAGGAGGATTGTAAAATCACAATCGTCGTCGAAACGAGCGAGCCATACGCGGCGCCGATCGTTAAACGCGTGGACCCGATTTCTCGCCCTCACGACTCTGATCCTCATCCTCATTCCCGTTCCCGATGTCCTCGTAGTTCCATCTATGGTACAGGCTATATGTGTATATGTGCGGCAGCTAGATCTCCTCATCGCTCGAGGAGCAAAACGCCCTCGTACTGTATACGCAACTGGTATATACCGGCAATAGGTCAATTTACGAGGCTCTGTTATGTAAATACAGAGACTCCAGGCGGGACCTCTGGACTCGTTAGAATGCGGCTAAGGATTTTCGAAACACGTCATGATTTACGATATCGCGTCATAAAAGGGGTTTTGACGACCCTCGGGCGCGAGTAATTAACCTCTCCTTTATAATGCTGCTGCACTCTACAGAATCTCTAATTGTCGGACACTAAAAATCAGTAAATTATTTCGCGATTATCTAGAAGTTTTAGTTCCCTATTTAATATCGATCGAATCGTTCACGATGAGCTGCAACAGCTAAAATTAAGTCGTTGAAAATATCGAAAATCTTTACGCCATCGATATAAATTACGTGCGGGTATAAAAAAGTAAAATCAATGAATTTATTTTCTGGATTTTATAATACCTCACTTTGCACGTTATATCGTTCTCCATTAATATTCCGTTTTGATTGAAATTAAAAAAAAAAATGATTAAATCTAAAATACGCGGAGTGCGATAATAAAGGGGGGCGAGAGGAGGGGGGGTTGGTGAAAAAAAGAAGCCTGTCTCATAAAATTTTAACTGACGAAGAACGGGCTATTACCAGAGTTAAAACACTGGAATAATCTTTACCACAAATTTTCACATTCTGCAAAGTGTCGCTCAAATCCCATGTGTCTGACAGATGAAATGGCCGCTCGTTTTCGAGGGTAAAAAAGACAAAAGCTGGTGGGAGGAGAAAATACGAAAGCAAAATGGGAAAAAAAAGGGGGAAAAAAGCTTGATACGGCGAAAATGTAATAGGAGATGAAGGAACGAACGTATGTATTGTACGAATGTGTGTCGGACGACGAGCTGCACGCACATATATCGCCGTTATACGAGATAGGGCAAAGTGTCGCGTAATGTGCCCGGCTATTCTGCAGAGTTGGCTTCTTGTTTCCTCGTACGAGGCGAGGGCGACGAAAGGCGCATGAGAATTTTGACGATCGGTGCGAGAACCGGATTAGGGGGTAGGATACAAGGGGGGTTGACGCGGAGCTGAGCGAGTGGCGTATGTTTCATTAGTGCCGTGTTCGAGATTACGAGAGACCCGGGGAAAATTGCGGATCAACGCCTGGGTCGAAACAAATGAAACGAGAAAAACGCGGGGAAAACTGTTGTACAGAGGACGCGAAAGAAAACCAAAGACGGGTGTCTGTACGACTGTACGTTCGTTACACACGCCGAAAGGATATTATGGAGGTAGAAAACAAAAAACGTCTGTCGGGACTCTGCGGAAGTGCCAGCTTAGAAATCGTATACATAATGTAAAGACGAATCTTTGAGCTTTTGTCGTAGCACGCGCGGAAACGTCGAAAATTTAGTTGGGAAGTTCATTTCACGCGCGTCTCTCCTATGATTTTGGAATACTATATACATCTACCTACGCATAGTTGTGCATTTGTTGGCTGATAGCGAGAACTACTGTGCTGCAGGTATTTGATGCGCATATCACTCATATACTCGTATATATATACCCGTTTCACGCGCGTTATACCAAACGACGTCAAAGCATGCAGCAGCGAACGATATTAGTTTTGCATGAGAAATGGGCTTGTCGGAGTTTGCAAAATGGCAGGCGGGTGGCTGAGTACGTACTTCATGCTGTACACGTATATACAAAACCCTCGACTGATGCTAACCCTTTCGGCGGTGTGACTGAGATCGGATGAAGTGGAGGTGGGGGGAAAAAAAACGAAAACGGAAAAACAAAAATATACACATAATATTCTGGGCGTGCAGAATTTGATTGAATATTTTTTGGAAGAAGTCCAATATCGCCGTTGCGGTTCTTTTTTTTTTCTCTCTCTCTCTTTGCTCGCCCTAATTATTATACCGTAATTAGTACGGCGGATTTGATGCAAGTATGCGTGGGGTTTGAGATATTAATTGTTGCAGTGCGGATCACGCGACCGTAGCTTAATATAGCGCGGGGTGATTTGCAAATCAGTGACTCGAAGAGGGTGCCCAATCTAAAGTGACGAGGGGTTAGAGGTTGATTAATTCTTAACGGAACTCTACGGCTTTAATGATTCAATTAAAATGATTTAGAATTGGAAAATCGCCATTTTGGTTAATATGTCTTTTTTTTTCTTTTCATCGGAAAATAATTAAGGTGCGATGTACCAGAATTCGAACGGTGAATATATTTTTCGTGTTTCTTTTTTCTCTTCGAGCCGAACAGATTTCTCCCGGTAAAATTTTCGGTGACTCTCGAAGCCGCGAGCGAGCTTTTCGACGATCCTTCATCCAGGTGGCGTAGAAATATCCTCATGGGTGAAACATCGCTTGGATCATATATATATATGTATGCGCATATATGTACCTGTACCGTATCCCACGTGTTCCGAATACGTAATTTTTTACTATTTCGAACCCTGCAGAGCGCAACGGTGTTTCGATCTCAGTCAGCCCGGAAGCTGACTCTGATATATGATAATAAAAAAAAAAAATCGAAAAATAAAAAAAAATAAAAAAAGTGAAAAATCAGTTTTTCAGTATTTCCAAAGCTGCATGATCGCGCGACGTGTGTAGAATTATTAAAATATCGTCTAGGTTAAATTCACATAATAATATTACGGATTGAAATTTGAGGACGTCTATAGTCGCACCGCATGCATACATACGTAATACGTATAGTACGAGGGTAATTTTATCCGGAATATCATCACGGACCGCGCATAGTATGCTGGGACAAGCTGTAGCAATATAACGCGGATTTATTATAAAGATTAAAATTCATATAGTCAAAGTGCTGGCCGTCGTAGCTACGATATTATAACCTGACCTAAACAATAATGATGATAAACCCGATTGTTACCCCCGTGCGTCGTCGTATAGCCGCTACTACCACCGCCTGCGGTGACCTAAGCTGGCCGCTCTAACAAACTTTAACCTACCCAGAGTCCTATTTTGCGTGGATTACCGGCCACTAGCTAGAACCGCCAGTTTCCAGAAACGTCCGCGTTATCTACGGGGCACCTATATTCCCACCAATAACCGCAATTACCGGGACGAATAACATTATAAATGCTTTATCCGCACCCTGCGTCAACTTCTATACTCTATTTTCCATTAACTTTACATGACAACTTTACAATACATGTTCGTTCCGTCAGATGTGCGGATTTAATTGGAGCGCACGATACGGACGCTTTTGTACACTACACGTTAATCGCATATAAATTCTGCCGACATGAGTTTCGACCAGACGTTGAACGAGTTGCGATATAATAAATTAAAAAAAAAAAATTTTATCCGTCGATCTGCACGTGTGTGCCCCGCGGAGCACGTAACGCGTCAATGTCGAGGTGTGAACCGTGCGTTTCAAATGCGAGAATCTGCAGATGACGATGACGACGACAAGAGTATGAGGCGCGGAGGGAGGAATCGTACCTGTGTACATATCGGATCGGTGAATTATAACGCGGTAAAAACTTTTGTGCTCCGCAAAATTACGTTGCAGAGGTCCGTTGTTCAAAGGATCGCGCATCAACGTCGTGCTCCGATGAACGAGAGAAGATGTAGGAAGAGGAAAAGCAATATATGAGGATGATATTAAACATACCCATACATACGTACGTCCGTATGATGTAATATGGGATTTTTCTCATTCTCGGGGTTCCCTTTTATTATAACCCCCGCGCACGTTTTCATTTATCGACGAAGTAGAAGCTGATATAGAGAAGACGCGAGCTGCGCCGCTCTCGTGTTTGTAAGTTCTTAGTTATACCTATACTAAACCCGACCCATCTATACGCATCGATAAGGATGAAAATAAATGAACCAAAAACGGGGTCATCAGAAAATAAAATGAATGTGTAGCCAGTTTTCTGTCCTCCGCGACCCGCTAGGGGTTGAGAAAAGTGAAGCTAAATTCTAAGCTGATACAACAAAACGAGTAGAAAAAAAACAACATTCATCCCAGCGCCTTCGCATCGAGCAAAAACTTTCGTGCCAAACTTCTATTTTTTTCTTTCAACTGTACGGAAACCTATACGCCTCACACTTTTAGGGGAAGAGGCAAATAAGGGAGAGAATTCTGGACGTGGATCATAGGTACATATGTGTGCACATGAATTTGTAAACAGGATATCGAAGCTGCGTGAAATAATTTAATATCTAAAAACTACAAGGTAAACGACTGATTGTGAGCGCCCGATGCGGATGATTTACCTTATTGTTAGAGCTGTGGTTTCAGCGAAATTTCTGATGGGCTATACGATTCGGAGATTCGCGGGGCGATATAATAAGATTCCCTTTCTCCCGCGTCTTCCTTTATCCCGTCGCAATAACCGAAAAGGATAAAAGAATTTCCGCAGCTGTTTCAGTGTAAAATATAAGTAAAAGAGCGACAACGAAACGTCCGCGATGTGCAGCGATCTCAACACGTGCAGAAGAAAACAAAAAAAAAACAAAATCAAGTAATCGAAAGAAAGAAGAACAATTAACGAATAAATAATCACGACAAAGTTTAACGTACTATACGTAATAAAGTACAACCGAGTAATAATTGACTTTGTATCGGCATACGCGGCCGGGTGCAGGGTGTGAATGCGAAAAAATGTGCTCACGCAGCGAAATGCATGTGGTGGTCGGGTAGAGAATTCCGAGTGCTTTCCCATGCACCTATTCTGTCTGTCTTTTTTTCTCTTTCTCTTTTTTTTCCGTCTTTTTTTTTGCGAGCCTTTGAAATCAAATACGCAATTTCACAGTGTACCGGCGGTATGTGTGTATAAAGGTATATAATATAGCTATCGCAAACGTTGCAGTTTATATGTACGGCTTTGAAGTGACAACCACACGTGCGGTGCCGCTGCAGGTTGTTCTGCGGACGGCCTAATGACAGCCCGGAACTGCTGCGTCAGGATCTGCAACATCAGGGTCCCACTCTGGTTACCCAAAACATTATAACCCCCTCCCCCTTCCCCCTCCTCCGCCCTCCCGGAATGTGCCCATAATATCAAGCTACCAAAATTACAACACACGTGATATATGAATATTCGACGGTTTTTGATGCAACGACGTATCCCTGCACGGGGTTTTCAGCTGCCGATTTTTTTTATTACGGCGATAAGATTCCAAGGACGACGACGAGAGTGGGATTATTCGATTATTTTGGATATATATGTGTATTTTTTTTTTTACTTTAGAATTTGAAAAAAATTTGTATCGGAGCTTTTTTTTTTCACGCGTGTAAAATTATACATAGAAACGTAGAGATTTATATGCAGAGTGCAGAGAAGAAGAAAAATGGAAAAAATGAAAGAGAGAATTATGGAGACGGAGTGAGAGGAGCAAGGGATTTGTGAATGCAGAGCAATAAAGCGTGTGTTGGTTGAAAATCGTGTGACGCGACGGGTTATTGCGTACGAATCAGGCGCCTTGTACTACGGTGTATACGTATAGGTATGTGTAGAGGGGGTCCTGCGGAGCTTTCAAGTCGTTTTTTATCGTCTTCGGTTCCCCTCGCAAGTTCTGCCAGCGGAGAAACGGGTCAAAAGCAATTTTCGACTCGACGACGGTGTCATCTAATAACGTTATTATTACGTTTCAGAGAATAAATATTTGAGATTCTTTTTACCTCGTGAATATAACGCGGACGGATGGGTAGATAAAAGAAAAAGTGAAAGAGAAGATAAGGAAAAGGAACGAAAAAATAAAGTAAAATAAAAGAAAAAAAGCGGGAAAAGCAAATTTTTCAATAAAACGACCACCGACGGTCGAGGGTATGGGTATACTATATAATTCCGTCTTCGTCGGATAGGTTCTATACTTATATTCTTTTGTCATGCAAGCAAAGTTCTTTTGATCTCGTCAAGCTTTCTTTCTGTTATCGGGATCGTAAAAATGGAATGTCTTTGCGGCGGAGTAGAGTATATATCAGAGACTCTCTAATAATTAATTCTTGCCAACAATAGACTAGTGATGCAGGTCGCGTGGAGACGTAAGATTTATTTATTTATTTATTCATTTATTTATTCACGTTTTTTTTTTCTCTTCTAAAAATAAACACTCCGAGGAGTTCTCTTACAAGAATACGTACAGAATCACGTACGGAAAAAATACAGTGTACAAAGTTCCGAAGGTTGTTCTGCAGTGCATCGAAAATCATGGGATGCGATACTTTGACAAAATGAAAAAACAAAAAAAAGAAAAAGACGAAGAAAAAAAAAATTTATATTCCACTGATACGTTCCAATTGTCTACCTCTTTCTGAAATTAAACTTCGTATATGTGCAGTACGCACTCCGTGCAATATTTTTTTCGTAGTATTGCAGCCTTGTAGTTATGCAACAAGAAAAGTAATCGCAAGTTTCATCAACTAAATGTAAAAGAAAATGCGACTCGGTGGGTCGTATTTTTACTTCTGAATATTTTTTTTTCACTTTTTATTTTTCGTTTGCTTTCCATTTATTTTTTTTGTGTTTTGCGAATCATCTCGTATACTTTTCCTTCTGAATTTACTCGTTGTGTCCTTCGTTGTATTTTTAGGTTAAGTGCGGACGACCAGGAAATCAGGCTAGTTTACATTATTCCAAAATCAAGAGTCTGCGAAATTGGATATTTGTTCTTCATTTTTTTTTTTTTCTAGGGGGTTGTTCGGGCATGTCCTTATCGAACGATTCAACTCGTTGGACGTTTCGATGAGACAGCTGACGTGCGAGGGGTCGTCATTATAAAAATCTACACGGCATATATTTCCCGCAAAATATTCACCATTATATGATTTTTACACTGTATTTTATACATAGGTATACATTGGGGCAGAAAATCCCTTAGAAATCCGGCCGCAAAATCCCATTCGCACATTGCACGGTAATCCGTATATTGGATTTCTTCGAATTCACCAAAGGAGAGAACGACCGAAGAAGTAGCTGAGCGCGGATTCAGACATATCGCGCGGCTGACAATACGCTGAGATTCTCTACTAGCTTCGCACCACCGAAAATGCTGAAAGATCCTTTTCTCCGAGTCCGTGCGGGTATCGAAGTTCGGAAAAAGGCGTCGACGATACGATCGGATGATTAAATTCAATTGACAATTCATTTTTTCATAATTCCTCTTATTTCATTCTATTTTTCTTACTTGCGAAATAATAGGATTTGATCAGAAGTTTGATGGGCATCTGGAAATTTTTGTATTATAATGGATTTTAGAGTGCCACGTAACAATAGGTTAGGTATATACTCGTATAAAACTGAATCGCAATTTTATAAACGACTTTACCGCTCTCAGCAATTAAATTTTCTTCGTTTAAAACACAGTAACGTGCGAAAAGCGTTATATGTACTACGACTATACGGTTCAGTCTGACGCGACGACGGATTGAATAAAATTCGTATTTCAGTTACACATCGAGGGTGCAGGAGAATAATTGGACCGAGCTGCTGACGTCAAATTGTCGCTGGTTATATACATTGAAATTTACTATACATATTTGAAACCGACGTGTGCGTGGGGTGACTATCGTTCTTTGTATTTTAATTTATTCATTTTATTTCACTGTCAGTAAATATTTTATATAAATATATTATATGCGTACAAACATATCGAAATTGATATAATTCGATTATAAAAGGTTAATATAGTTAAAATAACGAAGATTAATTTTGCAAATTACGTATATTTATCCTTCGAAAATAAAAAGCTTTTAATTTATGTAAACCGATAACTTTACGCCACGGTTTTATTGTACGTATCTGTGCCTGTATATTCTGGCTGCAGTTTTACATTAATTAAACTAATAATTACCAAAGAGACTAAAATATTTCACGACAGCTTTTAAATTAGACGCGGTATTTACGCGCCCAATGCGAGCAATTAACAGTCTCTCGGTGTAAGCGCTGTATTTATCGCTAATTACGCTCATTAATTATCCCGCCGTTTTGTTCGACCACTCCATATAAATCCATACACATATATACGTATACCAGCCCTCGAGCGCACGCCGATGAAGGTTTCAAATTTTCGGCTTTTAAATCCGGTCATCGAGAATTAGCTGATATCCTCATGAGTGTAGGTATATAACGTCAATTTTACGAGGCGGCATAAGAAGAGAAAAGTTCTAAAGCTGATTTAAAATCCCTTCGAATGCGAGTTCTGTTCTTTGGACCCTAACGGTAATGATTGAAAAAAAAAAATCACAATACGGTGCATGAAATCCCCTAAATTTACTTAATGGTTCGAAGATTCCGCTGAAGATCTGCCGGCTGCTGTTAAAAATTTGAGGAAAAAAAAGAAATAAAGAAGAGACACGATGTTGGCTCTGACGCGAAGGATAAAAAAATAAAACAACTAAATAAATAAATAAAGAAGAAAATATTCCCTCATACATATTGTAAAAAAAAAAAAACTTCAGATGATTTGCGCCCGATATTATACATTCATAAAATTTGATAACGAGTGATGGGCAAAAAAAATGAAAAAAAAAATTTTCAGTATGTGTATAAGAACAATCGTTAATTTTTTTTTGTACCACGATATACGAGGGGGTGAAAAAAGGTGGGGACAAAAAAATGTCTTTCGCTGAAACGATAAAAGAAAACTCAGCGGTGGCTGGCTGGGGGTGAAATTTAAAAAGTGTTGACTTTGGAAAAATATAAAATAAGGACGCGCACCCCGTAGTAACACCGATGACGTGCCCTTGAAAGGGTAAAACGAGGGGCCGGTTTGAGGGTTTGCATAGGTTTGAGTTTGACCGCGTATACGTCGTCGCGTGGGTTTCGGTCGGCTCCGCTACGTTTTTCTTCGTTACAGAAAGATGCGCCTCGCCGAGAGAGGGGTGGTAGGCAAACGTCTCTTTGACGTGGTTCACGAGTCTTGTTTTGCGGTGGTCGTGGTTAGCGGGGCGTTCAAGGCGTGTATTTCTCCCCCTTCTCACCCCGCGTCTTCCCCGGGAAGAGAAGGAACGAGATGAGAGAAGCTACGTTAGTTTCCCGAGGGATGATACCAAGGCCAGGGCATTGCCCCGTAAAGTGGTCTTTGAATGTCCGACACTATGTGTATATATAGATATAAAAAAGCTCCTCACTACTCTCCTGTACCTTGGCACCATTACCGTGTCATTAACGCTTTTGCAGCTGCTGCTACTGCACAACGAAAGATAAAGAGATAGACGGTGTTAAAACTCCTCCCGAATTCGAGTCCGTATAATTATATGTAAACGAGGGATGCCCCGTCTGTTGTGTCTTGACTTTCGAGAATGAGCTTATACGGAGAAGAGATTTTTTCATTTCACATTTTTCAGTCCTTTTTCCTCACTTAGTTTTACGAACCCCTCGACTATGGTACACATGAATGCACACGTACCACGTGAGAGTTTGATGCGATTTTTTTTTTCTTTCTTCACCACTTTGGAAATATCTGTATATCAGGTGCATTTCAGAGCTTTGTGTAAATTAATATATTATCACATATATGTATATGTATATATATTTCATACTTTATTGGCCGCAGAGAAACGACTGCTGACATTTTTACGTTTGGTTATAAAATTAGAAACGACAAAACGACCGGTAATGTCGTTTCGTATATATATGTATATAAAATTTATGTACACACCGTCCTTCTATATATGTGTATATGAGTCGTATACATAAAATGATTGCGTTTTATCGCTGCTCGTATACGATATAAATACATAGCTACTTATTTCTTTACGATGTTTTCTTTGTTTTTCTTCTATCTTTATTCATAATTCACAAGATCCTTTGAAAAATTCAGGAAAAAGAATTTTATCGAAATGATTCACCCGCGATTTCTATCATGTAAAAGAATTTTGGATCTACCATTTTCGTAGATTTTATAATCATTTTTATGTGCCTATATTTATTTGGGAGAATTTTGAAATTTTGTGTAAATCTTTTTATAGTTGGGAGGCGAAGAAGAATACGTAGACACGAAAGGATGAGGTGAAAAAAAAAAGCTAACGGGAGGGAAAAAAATTGAGCGTTTCATTTGAGAAAAGGAAGAGACGAAAACTCTGCGAGACGCGGCGCATTATTCGAATCGCGGTATACATCGCGCACTTTCGGTACATTAGCCATCGGTAGGTTTTCCGTTCTTACGAAAAAGAAAGAACATTAATCTGAGGCTTTGTGACTAACAGTGTATAGAGACATAGGCGCGGGTTGGAACTGCAGGTTTGGGGACATTAGTTCTTGATGTCAAGCTTCGCTGAGCACGCAGGATATACCGCGAGCGATTCGGTAGAAAAGGTTTGCTCTTCAAATAAAAGCTGCGTTTTTTTTTCCTCCTCTTTTTTTTCTGATTTCTGATATTAATCCTCATTTATAACTATATATCCATCCTTCGTTTGGTAGCGATGTATTTTTCTTTTTTTTTCGTCCTTATTTTCTTTTTTCAGCAGCACCGGGGAAAAGCGGCATTGACCATTAAATTTATATCATCGGGGAGTCGAACGAACTTCTCAATTTTATAAAAATATATATTTTCTTTCCTTTGACGTAGCTATGGGGTCTCCTTCGGGGTTTTTCTCCTTTGCCATTTTTATTAGATTTTTTTTTTTCAACTTTTTTAGTTTTATTTTCAAAATATTACTCGAGACGAAAAAGGTATTATATGTATGAAGTCTTCGGTGGACCCCGTCCGGTAGGTACGTGTACCGGAATTATTTCGTTCGTTCACCCGTTAAATTGCGAATTTTCAAAGTTTCCTTCGGTTACTTTGAAAAAAATAAATAAAAATAGACCCCGGGTATAGAAAATAAAAGGAAATTTCATCGGGAACGTCGAGGAAGGACCAAGACTCAGGGTCAAATCCAATTTTCCTAACTTCACCGAACATCCGAATCTCCTTGTCGACTGATCTCAAAATCAACTGACCAACTACGTCAAAGAGATTTTATGAACTTTATCATCTGAAACATACTTGCTGAATGGGTATGTGGCTTCCAATCGAAGAGACGAATTCAAAGCTATACATCGGACAGTGGAAATCGGATGAAAGCGAAAAAAAATGCAAGAAAAAAGTCCTCGGGATTTCTTTTTTCATCATAATAACTTGAAAAATTAAAATGAAAGAGAATTTTTTTTTTTTTTTTCTTCTAAATCCGATACTTTACACGAAATGATGAGATAACTGCGAGGCGTGCACTTATAGTATACGTTTCTCACGGTATGAGACGAATTACGAATAAATACGAAAGTTTCGTCGGTGGATGTAACTTTGACTTGCAAATGTCTTTACGGCCTAATTGTATTTCGGTGTTACTTTAGCTCCCTCGGATCGTCACCGGCCGTTCAAGTTTTTGCTTGAAAATTTAAGTTTTTAAGACGCCCCGCGTTTCAGCCTCGTGGATTTGGATTATTCGCGACAATAATAATATAATTAGAGATAAAAAAAAAAGGTCACGTATAAAAGGAGCCATAGTTGCGTCGCACTCAACACTCGACACTCAACTTTCTTCGAACACCCTGAACATAGATATAAGTATGTGTATGATTGTATGTATTACATAATGTGTATACCTGTATACGATATAACTATGCGGGGATGTTGTTACTACATAACTTAAAGAGGAAAACTTTTCAACGCCATTACTCACGCTATATACTAACGTAATTAAATGCAAATATTTTACAACTACCTCGGTTCCTGATCCCCGCAGAGATAGTATATAGAGTCGTGACATTAACAAACAGCTAAACAGGGCATCTGTTTATCCTTGCCAACGACATTCCCTTTAATTAATGAATCTCGAAAGATCGAAGGAAGTGCTTTTTGCGCAGGACGTACTACCTGCACTTGCGTTCCTGCAATATTTCATCATTCTTCTTCGTCCTGTCCGATAACAGATATCGCTGGAATGTAAGAGATTAATAATCGGAAAGGGGTAAACCGCAAAAAAAGTTCTGATCCTGCATAATTAGGGAATAGCTTTGAAAAAGTATTAAAAAAAAATACGTCGATGCGAAAAAAAATGGCGGTTCAGAAATTCGAGTCTCCGATAGCTGGTCTTTCACTTTTTTTGAGGTTGGGAATTCGAATTTTTGATTTCTGAAAATTGTACGAACGGGAAACGAGTCATGGAAGTGTTTGTGCGAAGTGAAAACTACGATACAATTTCTAGGTATTTGCGGTGAGCGAAGAGTAGGAATGTGTGGGCTGTTAATTACGATTCAGTACCTGATTCGTACGGGCGTTGGAGGGTCAAGCGCGGGTATTTGAACCGCTTAGTTAGACATTTGTGAGGTCGCTTAGGATCCCAGAATGTCACGAGGTAGGTATACGTTCACGTAGAAATTCAGAAATAGTTAAATACCTCTTTATATCGTTAACATCCCAAAGGGTCAACGGGTCTAGCTATTGCAGAGAAATTTCCTGGAATTCTCAAGATAATTGAATAGCGAATGTATACAGGGGAGCATGTAGTACAGGTGCATTGGAATGTTAATTATGCAAACAAACGTAGTCTGAAAATACTGACTGTAACCATCGATCGTTTTGATTTATTTTAACGTTCGAACCGGCACTTCCGATCCTCATAAGAAACGCAAAGCGTATGCGAAATCGTTCCGTTTCATAGGTATATAGATACGAATCGATTTCCCTTCGACTTTTAGGGGGTGGTAAACTTTTCGGTTAGGAAATACCATAGGGTAGATCGATTTCTCCGACTACGAAAGCGAACGAGGGGGTTGATCGGGTAGCTACACGGATCCAGGCGAAGGAAGCTTTACTAATAAAGTACGAGCACGTAGAGGGTTCCGTGAGTGCTGCTGGTGTATAAATAAAATGACACAGTTTCGCTATTTACCTCGAGGCTTTGCACAGGTATACCTTGTATGTGTATGTGCGTCGTATCTACACCGACTACCTTTCCCCGAAGGGAAGAGAAGAGAAACGAAGGGAACTCCTGGGGAGGACGACGAAGAGGAATTTGCGATCCTGGAAGCGATGCGGCTTCTGTCAACATCATCAGTTGCTCCTTCTCTTTCGCACCGCCCCTGACAATATTACGTGCGGTCTTGTCTGATTAATTCGAATGTCTTATACATAGATATATATGTACAGATATAGCCATGTACCAGTTTTATTTATTACAAGCGCGTGTGTACATAGGGCGAAGGCCTCGGTGGAGACGTTCTAACGATGTGGGCGGTACGTCATCTGAGAAAATAAACTCCGTCGAATGTTTCCGTTGAATCGTTACAACAAAGGCAAGAAAAAAAAAAAACGAAAAAAAAAAAAAAAAATTGATCGAAAAATACATTATGCACGGACGGGCCGAAAAAAAAGTCGATTAGAAAGAAATTAAAAAATTTTGAAAGCGTCACGAAATTGTGCGGCCAACTTTTAATTTGATGAAAAAATGAATTAGAAGAAAAAAAATTTCAATAAACAATTAAGAACGATTCCTGCAGGATTCATGTTTTAAATAAGTTCGATCGAAAGTGAGCCACTGTATAATTTTGTATGAAAATTCTTTCATGATATCGGCGTAGACATCTCTGTCGAAATTACCGAACGGATGGTTGTTATAAATATTGAAAGGGTTTGATAAATAATTTATACGGCCGGGGCGTGGTAACTGTGTGTATATACAGGTGTATATAGGTGTATGTACATCGAGGTGATGAAAAAGATAAGGATTGCGTAGAATTTGATGAGATATCTTGTTATAACAAGGCGGTATATGGATAGAATAATTAATGGAAAGGGGGTGAGTCGGGACTCCCGTTTCCCGTTTCTCGTTTCGCTCGCCGACCGAACTGGATCAACGGGTGTATCAGTAACCCACGGGAATCTGTGGACACGGGGCAAACAGACGTTACAGCAAATAGGAGGCTTGTTGTTTTTGGCCAAGAAGTAGTATAGTAGGGTACAATCGAGAAGGTTACCAGACTAGAATAACACCGGTTCGTTCGCATGGCATTACGAAAATTGGGTCGAGAGAGAGCGAGAAGGGGCTCTTGTAGTTTGTCAAATTCTACAAGGGTTGTGATTATAGATAATATGTGGCATACGGAGCGTGGCAGGCATAATATTATTTCGCAATTTGACGAGAAACCTTCCGGTAGAAAAAAACTCTTTCCAAATTGATCCACTTACCATGAATAAAAAGTGAAACAATATCCTTTTTCGTTTTTTCTTTTCTTTCCATTTATTTTTTTTTCGAGGACGTACGTCGCGCCGTACGTTTCCTCGGATGCTTGCCTTGGTTGAAAAGCGCCCCGTCTTCGGTGGCGAAATCTACTTGGTCAGAGGTTCCGCCAAGGAGTGAATACAAATAGCTTGAGGGCGGCCTTATCCCGTGGCGCTTCGCTTCTCCTTGGCATGATAGAATTTGCGGGATAAGGCAACAGAATCGGGTTGCTGAAGGATGAGAGAGAAATAGGAGTACGCCAGAGTCGTTGGCTCCTGCGGGTTGCGGACGAGTTCTCAAGTTATGAGGCTAGATCGGACGTCGGGTGGTTCGCGTCGCGACGCCTCCTCGCGTTACGTTACCTCGGACGACCCCGATGACGACGACCACGTTACGTTAAGGGTCGTTGTCGCCGAGGCAAATCCCTCCTGTTTTCAGGGGAATAAATTAGGCACGGTTTCCCCGAGTATATTAATGAGCAGCAACACCACCTCCAGAGGGGGCCGGAGGCCCGACGCGTTTCATGATTTTCTTTGGTGCGGGGATCGGTGTGTCTGATGAATTTTACATGAGATGGGGAATACTTCTTTCGCACAAGACCTCTTCTCACTTCTCCCAAAGGACTTCGCCACCCGTCGCCTTATACGCGTAGATACCTGCGCCCAGTCACCTTGCGGAATTTTCTTCCTTACTCGTATCCTTCGACATCCTGTACGGTTTGTGTTCCAGATTTCATTTCGCGTGAAACAAAAGCTACAGCTGTATACCGTCGAAAAGGTCGAGATGATCATCGCAATAATCGCCGGGTGGGGCTCCGGATCTTCCACGGTGGAATGCACGTGGAGGATCGTTAGCGACGACAAAGTGTCTCGTCGGTTGCGCTAAGCTCCTCTGGGTTCCGGAAAATCCTGGAAACAGTCGCCGTTTATAGAAACGTCGGGAAACTAGGCTGTGGGCGTTTCTTCGACAAGCATTGCTCTGAGAGAGAGAGAAACAGCGGGAGACAGGAGGAGGGACAGAGAAGAGAGGAAGCTGAGTAATATCCGTCCAAAGAGGGGAGAACAAGGATCGATATAGGTCCTTGCCGAATGTTGGTGAACGTATGTCTTCGCGTCAGTGGTACTGCACCGCCGGTGGTAACACGCGCGCAAAGGGAGGAAAACGCCTCGGGGCATGACGCGCCAAGGATCGAACGAACCTCCGCGCACGCGACGACGCCGTGTTTATCCAATAAGTTGGCACGACGCCGGGTGCCACCATATTCCTCCTCCTCCACTTCCTCGTCCTCAGCTTCTCCTATTTGCAAGAAGACCGAGTCAAAGAGGAAGAGGAATAGGACGCTCCCTAGCTTCTCATCCCCATTGCACCAGCACTTTGGCCAAGACGTAATTCTCCCTTGGCCTACTCCGTTCCCTTCCAATATGTGCTGCAGGGTGCTGTAGACGGCGGTGGAATCGCGGCCGATGTTACAGACGTGTGCACCACTCCGAGGGATAGACGAGGTTTTACAGGAAGATTGCTTTCCGTGAATGCGTCGGAATTCCATTAGTTTCTACGGAAAAGCTCGTTCCTCGATACCTATATACGTTTTTAAGAGCTTACGTTCTTGCCCATTTTTGCAGCTACTCTTCCTCCACCGCATTATATTTCTCTCGTTGTAACGAACCCAACTATTCTCCTCCATATTCAATAAATTATCGACTTTTCTGATTACGTAATGAGGTACGCGACACCGATGAATTTTGAACGCTTTTTATCCACCTCGACGCGACGCCTACGCAGGCAGCTGTATATGACCTCCTCAAGGACATCGAGGACGTCTTCGGTCAGAGACAAGTCGAGTGGTCGGAAAAAAGTAACGAAAAGAAAAACCGCTAAGCGACCGAAGATTATGATATAGCTGCCTGTATCTCCTCTCACGATCTCGCTTTTCGTGGTACAGCTTCTGTTACGCCCAATTTAAGATGAGAACCTCTTCAGGGCTCTGGCGCGACGCCCTTTTTAGAAATAAAACCCTCGAGTCTGGAGTACTCGAGGATTTAAACTGTCACAGATCATAAGGATGGATGTACGACACGTCCCTTTTTCACTTTTTTAACCATCGGCTGTTACAGCGCTAGCAGCTTTTGTTTTATCACAATTGAGAGAACGAGTTGAAATTTCTCGAGCTTATTTAATTTTTAGCGGCCGATTGAATTATTCAATTGAGTTCTTCTTTCAGATACACAGTCATGGAGAGGATAAAAATTTGTTATCAGAAAAAAGTTTGTGCCGGTGATAAAATTATTGAAATCTGGTTCCTCGGGGCAAATGTTGGGACATCCGCCAAAAGTTACAGGAGGGGAAAAATTAATTCAACTTTTAGCGTATCTGACGAATACCTACCGCGGTTACACAAAGCGATCAATTTCATGCTCTAATAACTCGGAAATATCCTGATGAGGGTTAAGTTTAAAAGCCGATTGAATCCGGAACGCTTGTTCCATTGTCGTCTTCTTCCTGTTTCTCAGATCCCTGCAGATCACAAAGGATTTCCGACCTTGCAGTATATAAAACGGTATATAACCCTTTTTACGATGAGAATTTTTCCACGATTTCTCTCATTACTTTTCGTAGTCAGCTCCGATTTTACTCAATGAGATAATTTTTCGTCCTCCGATCTGCGCCGCGATATTGCAATCCACGAGAGCCCGTCGCCGTTTGAGAGCGCGAAAGCGTGAAAAGAAAAGTGAATTAGGCTCCAGTACGAGCTTAAAACACCACCGGTATAAAAATAACCGTCTCGAAACTTTATATGGTACGACGAGAGGACGGTAAGAGATTGGATAGAAGTGGGTTGACCATTTTTTGCTCATACCGCACGCCAGTGGTGGTCGATCTATCGAATGTCGATAAAATTGGAAATTGAAAACTTGGAAAACTAGCGACCTTTGAGTCCTCGCTTCGCCTCACCTCACTGCCACTGTACTACCGGTACTGGAACTGGTACTACCGGTGCCGCTGCTGCTCAACGGTCAAATTTATACCGCTCGAAGTAACCGACAGAAATCTTTATCCTTTTGCAGAGATATCGGAACTACCTCGATCCTTTATTTCATCTCTTTTCCGCCCTGGTGACTTGGCAAAATTCATCTTTATGCGATTCACTGAATTTCGCGACGAAATTTTCTCTTCCGCGATGGCACCTGCACGCGCGCGGTATCTCACGACGCTTATAGTACACTCCAAATATTTGAATAATTTTCAAATCCAAAATGACCAAACCATCACTTTTGCTTCACCGATCCCGATGAGCGTCGAAACACGCTCATCCCTTTCGTGTTTCTATCTTAAGCGATTCGTCAGCGTCGTTCTTCGCAACCAAATGAGGATATCTTGGAAGTGGAGGAAACAAAACGCTAAATAATAGCCGAATCCATCAGGAGGTCATGAGTCTCATTGGATTTCCAACCGGGAACCATAATTCCCATGGGAAATCTGGACACTTCAAGTGACGCGTACTAATTCGTGTTAGTCCCGCTTGCTCGGCTATATGTACATACATAATCTCGGCCCGCGCACCAAGGGGCCGATAGTACGGGATGTGAAAAGACGCGGAAATGAATCAAAGAGATTTGCATATAACAGGCGCGACGCTGCAGTGTACCTACACATCCAACCTTTTACTCGTTCAACACCCCCAAGGCACCTCTCAACCGAGTCCCCGGCCATAAATCAATCCTTGACAACACGAATATACAAATCTTCGCTTGTATGCATAATCACACGCCGTTCTATCACCTCGCCGCAAGAATTTCGGCCCCATCGGATGCAAATTTCAGCTATGCTCCTGCTCCTCTATTCGTCGACGTAATATGTGGCGAATAATAACATTTCTGTTATCAGTTTATCGGAAGTAATTTTCCGAAGCGGGTATAAAATATTTTTGCACCCGCGGTAAAGGAGAAAAAAACAAAAATGTCCGATCACAATTTCTAAGGCTTCTTGAATATTTTTTAAAACTTTGAGTATAATTCAAAAAGTTTTAAGAAGATTTTAATGCATTCTTTGATCTTCACTCACCGATTCAGTCGTATCGTGTTTTTTGTCTCTCGTACCATCAGCGCTCTCTCCCAAAAATGGACGGCCTCGGGAAGAATCGTGTTCTGAAATCAGAGGCAATCATTTTTATTCGTTTTATTCCATTCCTTTTTTCCTTTCCTTTCTCTCCATAGGTTGTGGGGCAGTCAATTTTTCCGAGGGGAATAGTTGATTCGAAATAGGTAAAGGATTCGTGTTCATAAAAGCGGAAAAAAAATGGCTCACGTCACGCGATCTATAGGTGAGTGAGGTTATGTTGGTATAGTAAAGCGATAATATGCTGTGGGTAAAGTAAAACATCCCTACATTTATTCATGTATATGTAATTACACGATGTAACGTTGGGGCTTTGTTCGAACATTGAAGGATTTAACAAAAAAGAATGGTTAATAACTTTTAATAATCGATTCTCGGAGTGACATGAGGTGCAGGTCTGTTGTATAGTTATTTAAAGTAGACGATCAACTAGAAAACATGATGGATTTATTTTTCATCATTCCGATGGTTATCTCACGTTATATTGGCACGGCATCTGTTTATCGATGAGAAAAAACACAGCCAAGTAGTTGAAAGCCGAGAAAGATAAATAAATTCGTTTTTATTTTCCCGCTGAAGCGGTCGAGGGTCTCCGAAGTTAGGGGTCTGTACCGCGCACAGTTGCGAAGAATAAAAATGGAAGGAAGAAAATGTATGTGAAAGAATAAACTAAATCGAAAAGTGAAAAAAAAAAGAATAGCGGAAACTGGCACGCGGAAAAAGAAATAACATTCTTCGAGTACGTAACAATATCTGGGTTATGCATGGCAATTTTTGTAGGTTATAGGCCAGGATTTCTCTGATCTTGATTTAACTCCGTGCCTAATTGAAAGCGAACGAAATTAATCTAGTTCTACAATTTCACACAAAAGATAAGAGATTGCGAAACGACGAGGGTTTTTTTTTTCTCTACTGTTTAAAATTAACCGAAGTCAGTAAAAAGCTCGCTTTGCGTTTATATTATCCTTGCACCGCATCGTAGCGTCAATTCCCAGGTTAAACAGGGCTCGGAAAAGGTTTTACTTTTTTAACTTTCAGCTTTACCCTTGCACGATATATAGTTATACATACAACCACATTTATAACAAATAATTATTACAAAGCTCGTTGCAGGTGCCAAAGCTCTGTCCTCGTTAATAATGGGCTAATGAGGCGTGTTCATGATTAAAACAGGTGCCATAGGGAAAGTTCTAACGACGTCTGAGGCCAAAGGATCCTACGAAACTACCCCGCATGGCACTAACCTTATAAATTTCTCTTTGACTTTGACGCGTGCGTTATTGCGCTGGTCGCTCTCGCGGTTTGCCAGCTATCTTCACAACGTACTAATATATATCAGGTCTTCCCAACGTTCGCGTGGCGCGGAACAAAGAAAAACCAAAACCAAAAAAAAAAAAAAAATAGTAGGTGCCGACTAATGATAATTAAACGATATAGTAATTAGGTAAAAGGCTCGACATATTTGTCCCACTACACGCCGCCACCTTTTTTGATACTTTTTGACTCGCGACTCCATTCAAGCATGAATTCGCTCAAATTTACACAGATTCCGGGTGAAAGGAAAAAATAAAATTACAAAAATAAACGAACAAAGGAATTATAAATTAAAAGCCACTGTGTATACATACGATATTTATCTTTCTTATTATATGGTGTTTTTCTTTTTTTTAGAACTTGCAGAGCGTTATTTTGTAGAATGTTTTGTACCGTGCAGTTGTTCGTGCGACCTTTTCTTTGCTTTTTATTCCTCTTTTCTCTACTTTTTTTTATATATTTTTCTTTTTCATCCCCCCATTTGCGGTGGTAGTGGTATCGATTTATTCAAGGACGGAAATCTAGCGTAACAGCCCACAAAATACCTCTAAACATCCTTTTTGCGGCGCCGGTATTTCGCTCCTGAATCGAACCCCTTATCCATCACATTCCCATTCAACTGCCCGGCGAAGTCCTGATCCTTCACACATGCTTACCTTATACGAGCCAGGACCGTTCGAAATGGTTTTCTTTTTTTTTCAGATCTCCTACTTCTTCCTATATGCAAATAGGTTATCATCATACTTTAAATGTATCTGATCAGTAGAAGAATATTTTCTTTCTATGGTTTATTGCTTCAGATTTTCTAGAAGATTTTTCATTCCTTCACGTAGTACAATTATTATGTACATCTGGATTCCAGACGTTCGAAGTTATATTAATATAAGGACTCCCTGATACGGAGTTGAAAAATTGCAATTATTAATAACGAGAGATTTTCTTGAGGGATGAGGAGCGTTAATACGGAGAAATAAAAAAAAAGTCAGAAACGGTATAGGAATGGGGAATCAAAGAATCCGCGGGGCGTAAAAGTAGGTGATGTGAAAATAAATATTGCAAATGAAGAAATACAAGACAAAAAAAAGGAAAAGGTAGAAAAAGTACGAGGAAAGAAAAGGCGAAGTAAAAAACAGCATATTCATTCATTCAGTCATATATTAAATAAAAGAGAAGCTTCGTTCTTTGGTATAAAAGCGACTCTTTCTATCTTCGCATTCGTTCCGTCGTATATATACAGCTACACGTAAGCTGGTTTATTTTATTTCTTAGTCTCTCGTTTCAATTTATTCACTTAATTACCTCAACGGTCACGCAATATCGTTCTTCTTCTTTACCTACCAACCTAGCTACCCACCTACCCTCCCCCCTGCAACTGGGAATCACGCGACTTGAAAATTGTATTCTAGAATCTGCAATTTCTTTGAACCGCAGAACTCTATGTGGGCGGGCGGTTGGAGGGTAAAAACGTGTACAGGTGATGTAGAAAGTTGGAAACAAAGAAAAAAAGGAAAGTGAAAAAATGAATAAACCTGCAGCAGATTTATGTACGCAAAATTCATCCACCTCTTGAACTACCCTTCTCACCATCCGCCGCCCACTTGCGGTCAAATTTTAAACCGCGAAACTTCCACTTCACCCCCATCCTTTCTTTTCAATTTTTCTTCATCCCGGAACGAAAAGCTCGCCAGATATTCTAAAGGAAGGCAGGGGGACGCGCGAGCTTTTATTCTCGTTAACTTTGCACCCCTATATATATTTAACCCGGCACCCTATACGGCACACTGTTTATCATTACTTATGAGGCACACCGCGGTGCTTCTCCTTCATCACAATATTTCTCAACTCGCGCGCGCCTTTTTCGTCTTATCAACGCCCCGCCAAAAAAAGCCCAGCTGTTGTACCCTCGCTTTAATTTCTTCTTTACCTTTTTGTTTCTATTTTATTTTATTCCTTTTTTTCTGCAATTTCTGTTTCTCTATCTTCTTGTCCATCGAGGTTCTCTTCTCGCGAAGATTTGACAACGTACGGTACCAAAGTTTCCATTTTTCCAGTTTTCAATATTCGATATATATCGCGCGATACGACGTATCATATACAATGGAAACTCTGAATGGAACAAGACACTTGAAAAGAGTCGGAGGAAATTCACCCTCGCGATTTGATTTTTGGTTTTTCACAAGAAACGGATGTAGAAAAAAAAGAAAAGAAAAGAAATTCGAACGGATGAAAAACCGGGGTGAGAAATAAAAATAATTTCAAAGTTGCTATATTCTTTTCTCTTGACAAAAATTAGCAAAAAAACATGGATCGTCTTTCTCGACACTCTGAAGCTCGTAATTTTTCCATTAAAATTTTTGGTCGACGATAAATTAAAAAGTTTTTTTTATCGAATCAAGATATCAATTCGTACCTGAGTACGGAGCAGAAGGTAATCGTGAGGGGGGGGGTTCGGTATTATACTTGAGTGAAATTTTTATCACGGACTGTCGTTCATATTAAATGTAAATTTGGTATAAGATTTAAATTTTAGATGTAATTAGATTCATTTGCTCACGAATGTATATACGGCGCAGTTGAACCCGCGAATGTACGAATGTATAAAGAGGAAATAGGAAGGACGATGCGAATTAGTATATATTAGGTAAGGTATACTATAGGTAGGAGTGTAATAAAAGGTAAAATAAAAAATACCAAAGGGGCGTGTACATCATGAGGGTGAAAAACGTTAGTTCCCTTAGAAAAGTGAGCGCGGGTAGGGGGGGGGGGGGGGGGGGTTTGGATCGGGATAAAAATTATATCCGGGTTACAAATTTTCGTGATATGAGAACAAAAAAAGAAGAAAGAAAAAAAGAAAAACGATTATCTTTATCCCGGTTGCGCAAGAATTACAATACCTATATCCATCTGACGCAGATGGTCTAATACTGAAAAACGGAATTTATAGGAAGGGCGCGACTATATATCGCGTGCGGTATATTAGATTTTCGGATTTTAGGTTATGGCGGTAAAACGAATTTACGATCCGGATAACTGCAATTTTATTCATGAACTGAGTCGCATTAGGCTTCGCGGTATAACTAGCGGGTAATTTTCAACAAAAGCAAACTTCCAATTTTCGACTCCGTATTCTTCACGCATACCGAAAGGGGTACGGCGGTAAGGCAATCGTTTGGGGCAAAACACGTGCAAATGTAGAGTATGAACTGCAGTAATCTTCTTCGAAGCATAACTTGTACATTTAGACGATCACGTTAAAATAGATAATTAAGTGTAATAAACTTGAAACTTATTCGATTAAAATTTACGCAACGTTCATATCCCAACGTTAATCGTTACGGTGTAAGGTTTACCCTATACATACATAAGATTATCATCGTTCGCTTTTTGAATACTCAACTCGCATTAAACGAAACCCCTAATTATTTAGTTACGAGTAATCGAAGGTTAGGTCAGGTATATAATTTTACGCCGAGTTCAAATTCATTATTAATTAATCAAACACGCAATGTGACGCGATGAAAACGCGCATATACTGTTTAAAGCAGGTGATATAAAATCAAACACTTCGAATAATGAAAATCGAAGAAAAAAATTATATTTTCATCCAGATGAAAATTTTCTTTTGAATTATGAGTATGTGAAAAATATAACTGGTGGGTATGAAAAAAAAGGGGATATAACGCGACGTCTTAATCACCATAACGTTGGATAAAATTTTCAACTTTCCTCGTTACCCTCCAGCAGCTCTTTAGCTTCCATATATACGTTAAATAATATTACCTATATCGGCTCGCTTATCTGACCGAGCCGCGCAATTAGCTTCGAATAAATTTTCTCACCGAGTTTTATAATGCCTTAAAGAAATTTTCACTATACTAAATCAACATCGGTTATGGCTCGAGACGGTAAGAACACGAGCGTGTAAAAAAAAGAAGAAAGAAAAATTGAATTAATTGAATAAAAATTCATTTTACTCGTGGCGTAAGAACTTTTGTATAATAACCAGCATTACACGCGCGCGCTTCGCGCGAGCCGCATTTAAGTTCATTTGTTTTTTAAGTTTTTGTCTACTGTTTTTTTCAATTTCATATTACTACATCTCAGACGCATCACGTGTCCATATCCAAATCAAGAGTTGATTTTTGACCCCAAAATCGACGAAAATCTAAGGTATACCCCTTTGGATTTTGTCGCTTTTGGGGTAAAAAATGAAGTATTGGCAAAATTGATTGCAGGACACTTTACCAACGTATTTTGACCTCAGGAACACGAATCCGTCGACCAAATTGAGCTACGAATTTATTCCATCGAGATATCCTTATTTTTTCACTTTTTGAAGCGATAAATTGGCGATACCTCGATCAATTTTATAGATAGATCAATTTAGCTCGTGGATTCGTGTTCCTGAGGTCAAAATACGTTAGAAAAGTGTCCTACGATCGATTTTAAAAATACTTCATTTTTGGCCCAAAAAACGAAAAAATCCAAAGGGGTATACCTTAGATTTTCGTCAATTTTGGGGTCAAAAATCGACATTTTTTTTTACTGGGGTTTCTATGGTATTCTTACGTATTTTGATCTCAGAAATCCGAATTTGAAAGCCAAATTGATCTATCTATGAAATTGATCCAGTTATCGCCAATTTATCGATCTAAAAAGTGAGAAATCAAGGATATCTCGATGGGATTAATTGGTAGCTCAATTTGAACGATGGATTCGTGTTCCTGAGGTCAAATTACGTTGGAAAAGTGTCCTACGATCGATTTTAAAAATACTTCATTTTTGACCCCAAAATCGAGAAAAATCTAAGGTATACCCCTTTGGATTTTTTCGATTTTTGGGCCAAAAATAAAGTATTTTTTAAATCGATAGTAGGACGCTTGTCTAACGTATTTTGAGCTCAGGAATCCGAATTCGCATGCTAAATTGGTCTACTTGTAAAATTGATCGAGTTATTGCCAATTTTTCGCTTTTCGGAGTGAAAAAATTGAGATATCTCGACGGGATTAATTCGTAGCTCAATTTGGTCGACGGATTCGTGTTCCTGAGGTCAAAATACGTTGGAAAAGTGTCTTACGATCAATTTTAAAAATACTTCATTTTTGGCCCAAAAATCGAAAAAATCCAAAGGGGTATACCTTAAATTTTCGTCGATTTTGGGGTCAAAAATGAAGCATTTTTAAAATCGATCGCTACACACTTTCCTAACGTATTTTGACCTCAGGAACACAAAACCGTCGAGTAAATTAGGCTAGTCAACTTTTTAAGATAGGATATGAAACATAAATTTTAATTTCAGAAAATTCAAGCTCTGAAAAGTTAAAAATGTAGGTATATTCTTTGCGGTTATATACATGTATATGAATTTAATACCTCATTCACCTGTATATACGTATTTATTGGATATCTCAAGTTTCTCGCTGTATATACGTAAGAAATTTGCGGCGCGCGTTCCGTAGCAGCTCGTGACACGTTTAGATTTTACCAAGCGCGAACTTTATAATCGGTTTAAGTAGATAAGGTTTTCGTTCATCAGCATCGAGTTATAGGTGTGTATATTAAGCGATACGAAATTAGCTGTGGCTATGAAAATTGATAATTTATCAACCCGCTTCCTCGGATATAATACACCCGTGTACTATGCGGATTATTTTCAGCCATACCGATTATATTGTACTACCCGAATTAGTTTCACGATTTAATATGCCGGATGCGGGATGGACGGCGCAGTGCGACATGAGAGAAAATACGACGATCAGGCGTATATGTGTAGGTAAATGGGTGACGCGAAGTTTCACGTAATATAAGCATAGTTTTAGTTATATTTCTTATCATTGTGACGCCACGAAGTTGGGGTTGGCTTCACGCTCGTACGATGATATAATACACCCGCCTAGCGAGAGCTAAATGGATTCACGGTAGTTAACCTGCTAATTGCTCTTCACGCGCCGGGACCAAATTTACTTGGTTTTGCTAGACTAAATCAGAAGCCTTCCGCCTCTCCGCTACTTGACGCTTTATACAGACAGTCATATACCTCTTATGTATCCTAATTAAAATCAAATTTATATTAACTCATCGCTACCGCGCACGTAACACGGACAATGAAACTGTAAGAACAGAATTGCAAAAAAAAAAAGAAGCATTGGAGGATATTTTCTTATTTTCTGTTCTTACCAAAAATTGCTACCGTCTCTTAATAGCGTAGTTAAATAACATGTACCTTGTATTTATATACTTATTATACCTATGTACAGGTATATTACGTTTCGTAGACTCAATTGCTTTGAAGTTTTCAATTAGCGGTGCGGGAAACCTTTATACATGTTTACGAAGCCTTAATTTCTGAGCGAAGATCACGTTACGCGCGCGGTTTACGACTCCGGAAATAATCCGCGTCCGGACGATGAGGGGCGGCACGGCGCCCGCGTCTCATAGTCGACGGGATAACGTTCGCGCAGGTATAAACTAAACCTACCTAACTTAACCTAACGGGTTTACGCCGGTACATGGGTATGTATAATTGTATATACATATATCGTAGGTAGTACGTATGTATGTATATCTAGTATAGCGCAAAGCCGGGTTTGGTTTGCGAAACCCAAAACGGACTAATTACGCTAGCTTAACCGTGGTAATGACTATACCAGAACTATACCCCCCAGGCTAAGGATCGCGGACGTTGTGACAATGGAGGAACCCTCCTCCTCGTCCTATGCATTAAATCCCGAAATACAAGTCTGCGCGAAATTTAGGATTTTCATCCAACATCACATTTGTACTCGATGGACGCACACATTTTCATTGAAAATCCCGAGAGAGAAGAAAAGAAAAAAAAAAAAAATCAGGTCCTGTGGTGTTTGAAAAAAAAATATCCTACGAGGATCATATGCGAATCGGATTCGAAGTAATACTTATAAATGTATAGGACTCTGGATGGGACGTAAATTTTTCGTAACTTGTCGTTCACCCGTAAACATATATACGTCTATTCGCCGTTATATAGTATCAAAAATATGAGCATGTACGGTATGTGATACATACGTATATATGTATACATAATATATAGCATGTGTACATACGTGGCTTTGCCTGGGTGCAGCTTAAGCCACACCAACGGTCCTAACTCCGACTTTGGTCGAGGATCTAGGGGAACCTGGGGAGATTTCCGAAGACCCTATGTGGTTTACGGGGTGGTTGCGCGTTACTGCCCCTTCACCTTCCCTTTTCCCTTTTCCCATTCCCGTTACCCGCTGCATCCCTTAGAGGATTCCTGATAACATTTATTAAGAAGAAATTCCCTAGGGAACGAACATGGCCGTCCGAAGAACTTGCCCAACTATAGCCGTGTGTAATACTTACATTTATAGCGCACGATCTACTAGAAAATTTAAAAAGTTATACAAGTTGGATAAAAGGAAGTTATTACTTTATACGTATGCGTAATACGTTTTCCTATTCTTTAATTCAAATTATCTGTGGAAATCATAGGCGTATACGTGATAATTACGTGCGTATAGTAGACTTTGAGGGGGATGAATGAAGTTCGTTAGTTTTGTTACATTCGCAGATTTCCTCATTCATCTCTTTACACCACACCAAATACGTGCGAGAGTCTTTTGAAAAGGGTCCTAAAATCGTTATACGTTTCAACAGCCGGTTGCAGCAGTGTGGCAGTAAAAGGAAGTATAGAAGGAGAGGAGAGGCGAGCCTTACAGCTGGCGAACGTGATGCACAAGAGAAATGAGTTCAAGTGCAGTTTGAGAGTTGCGGGCTTAATGGGCAGAAATGAATTTAAACGCCGTTGTTAGTTTCCCAGTGCGCGGTATTAGCTCTTCCCTTCTTCCCCCCTTCTCTTCCTCTTTTTCTTCCATCTCTTCCCATTTACCCCCCGACTGCAACGTGGTGGTTATATAACTTGCCTGGGTCTCGCGTTGATTGCAGCTAAAACTTGCAAGATTCAAGCACCGGTTGAATATTCTCTCCAGGTTCTTGCGGTGACGTTGCATTTTATCGCCACAACTCACCTTGCGATTTTATTATAGTGTCTACGATGTATAGTAAATCACACGTCGCTCTCCCCATAAATACTTTTCTATTGTCCGAAATAGTTGGCGATGAGTAGGAGAAAAGGACCATAATTTGGACGAAGGCCACACCTCGACTTCTCGGTTGTTTTAGAAGAAAAATTCATTGCTTTTGTGATTTTGTTTGATTTTTTTTTGTTTGTTTTTGTAAAATTCTCTTCGTTTCTTTTTGTTATACTTATTTGATTTTTTGTTGTAAAAGTTCCACGCTTTGGATGTTTCTAAAAATGAAAGAACGAAAGACTATGAGCTGATTCGGAGACAAGATAAAATTGAAAGAGAAACAGAGAACAAAAAAAATGGTGGCGATAACAATCTGGTAAAGTTGACGTGAAACGCCACATACATATACCTTGTAACTTGTTAGTATAGAAGGTGAGCTTTGCAGTGAGCGAGGGGGTGGTTTTGGATATAGAGACGGTCAGCGCGAAGTTAACTCGATGGGAGTGGGACGCCATTAGGGTTCCCTAAAAAACGAGCGGGTCGGTGGCTATTAGGGTCGAAGGGAGTTCTAAGGGGGCTAAAAGGGCTAGCTACAGAGGCCGAAGAGGTCAGTCCTGAGAGGGCTAGGTGAGGATAAGGTATAAACGGAAGGAGAATCGTCGGCGTCGCGACGTTAGACGCCTCTCGTTTCGACCTCTCCCGAACCTTTTAGGGGGGGTTTACAAAAATACCGGCAGCTTCGGAAGAAATTACGGCCCTTCTTAGGTTCCTTTATACCCCCCGCGTAACATTCGTCACTTTTTTCACTCTGCATATCATATAATATGAAAGAACAAAAGGAGAAAAAAATCTGGAAAATAAGCGGCTCGAATAAAAAGTTGTTGTAAATGACAAATATAAATGTCAACGCATGTGTAACTGGCTAATGATATCGTTGTGCGAGACACTTACGTTTATGAGGTCGAGTTTCTCATCGTCCAATCTGAAACATAAATAAAAATAGTTGAAATGATGATTTTTGTTTTTCATTTTTTTTTTTTTCTCATAAAATATAATTGGTACGATTCTCTACAAACAGGTTTATAAATTATATACCGCACCTGTGTAAAGATAAATATACGGAAGAAACTGCGTTTTCAAACTATTTTCTGGAGGTGCAGAGTCACATCCCATGTATACGTATATAGTTTGTTAAAATCTAATTTTGGAACTTGACTCGCCGTCACAAAACTAATTTTCAAACTAGTTTTAGATCTCGGATTCTCCTTCTCTCAGGTTACTTGGCTATGCTTGGTATACACGTACGTATACGTAGGTATACAAAGTAGCAGAAGGCAAAACCAGCATCAGCATCAGCATCAGCTAGTAGCTACGTTCAAAATTACTTTCGTAATACTACGTAGGAGAAACCAAGTGGGTACAAGGTATATATTATAGACATAATTGGAGAACCTCCACCTATATCTGGGGGATAGAATTCGGTATAATGGAATGTCAAGACTTTGATCTAAGGGGTCCAACTACCCCGTCCGAATATAATACCTCCGCATAAACAACCAAAGCACGAATCGTATCTATGCGCCTACGTAAAGGGTGGGGCAAAAAATCAAAAGACAACAAAAAAAGAACCGCGCATTTCAAAACCCACAACTTTTCTGAGACAACTTTAGTAGGTTGTAACTCTGGCGCATTATATACAGTGCTTTCAATATCACTCACCACGTGATTGCGGAACTGTTTATTATCCTCGGGGCGTACCGCTTTAATATATCGCGATTATCCCACAATAATTATTTTAATTGCGGTAGTAGAATATCAATATGGATAAGACCACGCCGCATATGTATACATTTACATACGGAGGTGGGTCTGGCGTGAGCAGATTCGTTTCCATTTCACTATCATCGTCATTATGATGATAATAATTATGATTATTATTACGATGATCATCGCCTTTGAATGAAATTTGTAGTTGGCTGCGTTTCATCCCCGATACGAACCTTACACCCTTTGCCTCTATTTTGGCAAACGTGCGGCTTAATATCGGCGGGCGACGTTATTACGCTACTCCTGTTGTTAGCAAACCCTGACAAGGATGGAAACTATACGTAGATATACTGGATATAATATCTGCCGTAAAGACCGATCCGATAACGGGGGACGAATCGCTGCTAACATCTGCGATAAACTGTTCGTGTGCTTCCGTAGATGTGAACGACAACCTCGTTTGCAACCCTATATACGATTCAATTTTTAAAGATACGACCCAGACGGCGGGGATTCAATTTTTTTATCCTCAAAAAGATTGAAGTTTCCAATTAGACGTAATTTCCGTGTTGAGGAATAAATGTGGCTTACGTCCTTCTGGTTCTAAACCCTGGATGTACACCCGGTTAGGTTGATTGTGAATCGCTCCGCGGCCAAGCGATTCACAATCGATCTCATCGGGTGTACGTTTAGCTACCGCAAATTACAGTAAACTGCGGATGGTTTTGTGAAGAGATAAAGAAAAAAAAAACAAACAAATAAAAATAAAAGCGTTTCGTCTTTGTTTCCGAATTTCCTTCAGTTTCCACATTGCACCCCCGAAAGGAGAGCTGTGCAGGAGAGACAAATAAGCTTCGTTCCGTTCCGTTCCATCCGTATTATACCCACCCATATACCGTAGATCTTGTAAATGGGATTCGTCTCTTGCTCGAACTACGTGTCTAGGTTGATGCAAATATACCTATGTATGTTGGCTATAGCTATACAGGTAACGATCCAAGTGCATCTAAGACGTGAATTCGTCAGCAGTTTCCCTTGCTGTTCAGCAAACCAAAGTTGGTTTCCAAGTATTGAAGAGAAGTTTGTTCCCTTAATTAGGTATTGCAAGAAGCCAGACTCGCGTGTATATGTGTATAAAGTACGGGATGTGGCTCACTCGTATCTACTTTACCTGTAGAGTAAGAGCCAACATTTCCCTCGGTTTCGTGATCTTTCGGCTCGCAGGACTCCGTGATTGTCTACGTACTACGTATAACACTACAGCGCTGATATAAACCCTGAGAACTTTCTAGACGGATTTGAGATCGTACTAAAAATTCCGAACCGTTCAAATGTTCGTTTCAATCTCCAGAATTCCGTCTGCAAATTAAAAGCAGAGTATCGTCATTTTTTTCTCTTTCCTCGAAACGTTTAATTTCAGCTAATTCGTTACCGAATACTCATTCTTCAATTTACTTTTTCATTATTTTTCGCGTAATTTTTCATTTATTCCGTCTGGCTGAGCTCGTGCAATTTTCAGTTTCATCGTCGGGTGATTAAGATGCTTAATCTGTGCGCGTCGCTCGTAGCAGCAACAGCAGCAGCAGAAATTGCAATTGGGGTTGCTCAGGCCTGTAGGGTATGTAAGGTATGACGGCGGCGCGCTTCTGACGCGGAATAGGAGGGTGAAATTTAAACACGGAAACGCATTTGCGGTCGACGCGCGACGAGATCTCGACTATACGGAGAGGCGTGCAACTACGTGTGTACCGTGTATGAAAAATATACACACTACGCGTATAACGGCGACGATCATTATTTTTTCACGCGCCGAAAGTACGTCGAAGATGTAAGCAGAGAAACGCGGATATATATATTTCGAAACTCTTATTTTATTCAATTTTTTTTCATCGGATTTTTATAACTTCGGTTCGCATTCGAACTGCACGCATGAATAAATTTTGTAATATTTTACACGATAAAAAATAATCTTCAAGTTCTTACAACGCCCGTATATGTATACAGATCGGAGTGAGATAGCCGAGAATGTGTTACTCGCATTTCTTGATGAGGAGGAACAAGAAAAAAAAAAAAGAAAAAACGAAACGAGTGCGAACGAAATAAATGATATTTATCGCGTATTTTTCTAACAAGTCAGGGTTAGTTACTCTCAGCTTCCGGAGGTTTAGAGGGTGCAGATCGGGCAGGGGGAAGGACAGAAACTGAGTTTTCCCGGTTTTTATCCAATTTGCAATAAAATTGAATTGCAAAATTTTCCTGACGCCGAGCCGCCAGCACGCGGAATAGCCGGCTACGGGATGTATTGCGAATTCCTTCGACGATGTGATATAAGTTTTCGGCCAGATAAATCCCCCTCGAAATTCAATCGCAATAAAATACCATAAGGGTAATTGTTTTTTCACCTCACTGTACGCGCACGAATTTCGGCGCGCATACTGCTGTACAATACGGAAAAACGTGAGACGTAGTTTTGCACGGATTAACAGCTGGAATGCAGACGACGCTAGGCGTCGCGGCGTCGCTGCGTCGCCCTGTACGCTGTAAGGTAGAAAAGATCCCCGTTATGCGATATATAGTTCGTATACCTACGCCTACGTCGAGCGAGAACTCGTATGGAATATTCAAGTAGTCTCTTGCTAAAATATGTTGCCCAGGGTAGAAAAAAAACCGGTACTTACCCACGCGCGAGCCCTTCAAACGGCACATTTTTTATTTCCTGTTATTTTATTTAGCCTGTTTCTTTTTTTCTTTTTTCTTTTTTCTTTATTCTATTTTCCAGTCGCCACCCTCCATTTTTTCCGTTCTCTCTACACGTCAAACTCTTGATTCGCGTTTTTAATACGATGCAGCAACGCCGGCTAACGAATCGGCGAGGTTCCGTGGAGGGGGTTGAAATACCCTTCAATATTGCTGCTGCAACTCCTCACCCCATCCCCCCCCCCTTTCTCCCTCCGCCCCTCGTCGGATGATCACATGACTCGTGGGACTCTCTGGCCTCTCGGATTTTGCGGAGCTTTTATCGCGATCGCCGTTAATTGCACGATTTTGGTATAATTATCCGCGAGAGCCGTGGATCTCTATACCTCCGCGCGTTTCTCCGCCAACACCTGGTCCGCTGATATTAGTTTGTTAAAATAAATGGCCCGTTATTGCTGAACGATAAATATCACGTTGGTAACGATCATTTGGACTCCCGTTCTCTCACTGCAGTATACATATACTACCACCCTTGTTGGCCCATGTAACGAGAATATTTCAGCGATGATAGTTTTTTTTTTTTTTTTCTTCTTTTATTGCATTCTATTTATTTATTATTTAATATCTGGTCGATAACTTACAGCGATATTTCAACCCTCCTTTTATATATACTTCCTTTCCGTTTCTCTTAACCACGAGGTATAATTATTGTGACTTCTTTTTCAACTGTTCGTATAGATATATATAGATATATTTTCTAGGTACGGAAGTACAGGAAAAGCTCGGACGGTTTCTGGTGCTGCTGTTTCCGCGACTTCAATATCTAATCATTTTTATTATCCTTATTACAACCGGCGGAAAAGTTTAAATGGGAAAAGTTGTTGTGTTATGTATACGTACGTCTACAATACATATACCGTATGGATGAACAAAGGTGGAAATGTGGAGGCGGGTATAAAGTTCCATGGAAAGAAGAATCATGAAAGCCAATCGAACCAGTTTTGGTCTAGTTTCAGCGATTGGAATTCAGATATTACATACCGTATATATACATCTGTACATGGGTGTATACGCAGACATCCGTACATCTTCATTCGCGCGGTTTCGCACCACGGATATAAATCGGATAACGCTGAGGAGGAAGTTGAACGAAGAATCGATTCATCAGCCCCAAATAAATGAGTGAAAAAGGAGAAGAAGAGGAAGGAAAAGAAAATAAGTGAGAATTCAAAGTCCGAGATGATAGAAAAATCTCGCGCATCTTTTCGCACAATAAAGAAGATGGAAGACAGGAAGGAAATATGCAGGAAACGTGGAAGACCGGAAGACGGTATAAAAGGAGGGTAGATAGTAGATATGTACGCATAGGTATACATGGGTCGGTTAAATTTCAAGCGGAGTAGAGGAGCGCAGTTTTGTCGTTGGAAATTACAAAAGAAGGTTGGGTAATCTTGAGAGTAAGTTATACACACCAGTGTCGGGTATAACCGGCGCGGCCGCGACGTCAGGGTAACTAGTAGATGGTGTAGCTGCTGCCATGGTGGTGGTTAGGTAGCTTTCTTGTTCTTGCATACACACTATTTGCATAGAGCCATTATTTTCCCGAGGGATTCACCCTAAAGACGCGTATACCAACCTCGAATAATGGGCGCTTTAGAATGAAATAACGCGTCCGTATCACGAGGCGTATTAACCTCGGGGTAACTTACTTTATTCCCTTAAGAAGAATATTTCCCTAAAGACTCTGTAGGCAACGATGTAGCAGGTATCTATATGCGTACAGATATACCATACGTACCCGTAACAGCCTATGTATGCGTACAAAACTGAGTGAGGGAGTAATGGCCACTTAAAATAAAAAAAAAAAAAAATAAAAAAATCAAACGAATAATAAGATTCAGAGGCGCAAGTATCAGAATAACCATTTAGCGACGGGGATTGTCCGAGGATTTCACTCACCCGTGATATCGGAGTTGTATCAAAATCCCATCGCGATAGGCGTCACCTCAAAAATGTAAATCCCCTACTTAGGTTTATCCGAAGGGTTTCGGGGAAAAAGGCGTTGAGTGGGTCAACCGCCGCCCTGATCCCAGGAAAAAATATATCCTCACGAATTTCAAAATGCTATACCTATACCTATATATCCCGACTGGGCTGCTGATGGTAAGACGAAAATAAGTACATTTTTTTTCTTTTTTTTTTTACTTTTTCTACCGGGTTTGGTCTGGTGCCCTGGGATCAATTTATTGCGATTTCAATTCCATACCGAACGAGTTTTGCGAAAAAGGCAATTTTTTTTTTCGTAATCGTTGGTCGATTTCGTTAAACCTCCGATTTTATTTTTACCTCATTACGCGGCAAACTTCTCATGATAAGTCAACTCGTTGAGGGAAGTCAATAGGCAGATGTATACGTAGATAGATAGATAGCTACTTAAAAACTTCTAACTAGTGTAGAGAAACTATGAAAGTTAGCAGCCTGAACTGATCGGTTGAAAAGCTCATATATATGGAAGTATTTGAAATGTCGATTGATTCACGAACTTCTGATTGACTTTTATCTCATTTATTTACCGTGATATTCAAACTTTTATCAATAAAGTCAATTTTACGACCCTCGAACCGAAAGTTCATCCCATATTATATGCCAAAGCAGAAGCCCGCACGGATTTTTTACTTATGAATGATCGTTTCGTTTTTATTACCGTAACACATCCACGGTCCCATACATCAATTCTCAAAAACAGTAACCAGAGATCACGTGGGAATGTTTTCGCGTTTCACTCACAAATTTCCACCATCATTGCCCCGAAAATTAAACTTCTTATGCGGAGGTGTAAAATTTGTAAGAAATTTTTTAGTTGGATCCAAAAAAAAAAAAGAAGAAAAATGATGTAATAAAAACAAAATACGACCGAATTCTACCATTTTCCCTGTGCAATAAACCGATCAACTGATTGGCCTTTGGCCAATTTAGTAATGCGGTTCAAAGTTACAGTCTGCTGCATAGGTATGTAAAATTTATACGTATATGGAACTTATCTTTTGCATACGTGCGAATAAGAGGTAGAGAAATGTGTATCGGTGCGGCTACTATTTATGATATATATAGGTATGTATGTGACTCGGGGTGCAGTAGTTGAGGATGTAGAATGATATAGATAATGCCAAAACTTTGCGCTTTCACTGGCCGTCGTTTAAGCTATACATGGTATAAGGTATACCTGTGAAACTGTATGTACGACGCGAGTATATATTCATATGTACCGAGGTATGTAACGAATTTTGCTTCTGGCGAATAACTATAATAATATCAAGGGAATGTAGTAGCGGGTAAAATGAATCGGTATAATATGGGAACGGTCTCGGTACGATTTTGGCTTGTTCTCGGGAGCATTTATCCACGGCATATCAGGCTCACCCGCCCGCGGTATCCTCGAGCTCCATCTTCCCCTATTTTCCCCTTTTCCTCCGCTTCCCGCCCCTTTTACACCCGACCATACCGATCCCCCTTTTTCCTAGAATACTCGCGGGAGCTTAGCCGTAAATTGTAGCGGTCGTTGGTAGATAGTGGAACGGTTAGAGATGGTTAATTACACGCTAGAATTAGTCCATGTTCCTCCGCAATATATACCTCAACTATGTATACGTGCATACGTATCGCCCGTCGTTACTTCACTTCGTTCCACTCAACTCGCGACTCGTCGCCGCGATGTCCTTACCTCGCGAATTTTTGCGGTCGGGAAACCCCGTCGCCCAAACTGCTCTAAACAGTTCAAACTTTCTCACGGTATTTCATCGATTACTTTCGACTAGCAAAAAGCTCCGTGATTCGGCGATAAATCGAAACTATCCACCCCGTATATGGTAGATAGATGGAATGTTGAAAAACGTAGAGTAGAAAAAGTGGGCGAATATCAACCGGATATACACCTTGCAGCGGATTCGATTTTTCTCACTTAGAATCTGACCCGATGATAACTACCTAATGGAAGCTAAAAAGAAATAAGTAATAAAAAAAAAATGCCAAATATACCGCTTTCGGTCGCGTCTTGCGGATTCATTTTTTTCCGCCTTGCTTCAGGTTCGGAAGAGGAGCAAAAAAAAAAAAATATTAAATAAATGAATAGCAGAGAATTTCCGAGGCGAAGACGAATACTTTTCGATTTGACATTTCGAGGTCTGAGTGTATAGGGAGAACGTGATGGGATACCCTGAAAGATGTGTAACTTTTTCTTTTTTTTTTTTTTCAAAATTGTATATGAGGTAAGTATATGTAAACACTTTGATGATATTCAATATTTATGGATGAACCATACAACGTAGTTGATATACTTCGGTGAAGTTTCAACTGAAATTCTTTCCGTTATATACGGGCGCGGATATAAGATGCAGCACGAAAAGTTTCAGGTATGGAAAAGGCTCGGGCGGCAGCAGGAGCGACGGGTGAACTTAATATCGACTACTCTCCTCATACACACGTAGGGAAGAAAGCTCGTGGGGATTCTTGTCGACTCTGCAATTTCGAGCCGAAGACTACGCCGCACGCTGCGCGATGTGAAAGTAAACTTTTTGCATTCGGACCTACGGCAACTTCGCGTCTTCTCTGCGCTCGAAGTGCACGGGGATAATCAGCGTAATTTTTGGTCCTCCGAATCCGGACCAGGTAATAACGCCTGGCGGATTGGGCAGGTTTTTCGAACCCACGAATCGAAAGTTATGAAATTCAGGGGTGGGACTCCGAGGGTCACTCGGTATTCCTCTTGAGGTGGGGCGTATGGTGTTCGCGCTAACAAGTATAGTGTTCGTTGGTTCCTGCAGCGAAGGTTCTGTCAGATAGGGTAGATTCTGTCGAGGAAATGCTCGGTATCCAGTCAAGTGGGGTCGAGGTAGGTAGTCGCTGAAGAGGCGTCGATTGACAAATGACGTCACGGACGAACGCTTCCGAGTTTCGCAGCCCAATATATACGCCCAGCTATACCCGCCGTGGAACCGGAAAGGGATGAAGAGGAAGAGAAAAAGAGGGTGGGCGGCAGAGAGGAGAAGCACTTGGGCGTAGACAGCGGTCGATGGGTTGCGGATAGCGCGATGGACTCCGCTCTCTCTCCTCTCCTCCTCTCTTCTCTCCTCTTCGCTTTTCGGTATACACGCGGGGCACCCAGTGAAACGCGACACATGTTACCGCAGGTGTTCCGCGTTTAGTGTTCCTTGTTCACTACGATTCGTCGAAATCGACAACAACGCCAGCGTTGGCCGCCCCTCGAAATCACTTGTTCTTTACCCTATGAGTTATTCAAGAGTCGTTATCGGACTTCGCTTATATACTCATTGCTTTTTCCTCCCATTTTCCTCCCGCACGTTTCTTCGTTCGATCTTTTATTTTTTTTTATTTTTTTTTTTGCTTTGTCTATCTCCTGGTTTCCTTATACTCTATCTTTTCCCATTTATATTCCACCCACAAACTTGTACTCTACATACACGTCCACATCGTTACAAGAAGTAACTGTACACGTACATGCCTATGTACGGTTTTTTTTTTTATTTTTATTGCAAATCGAGGATATCAATATAAAGCAGGGTACGGCCTTGCTTCCGCCCGTCGTGTAGAAGGCAGTGAGCTTTCGGCAGAAGCGGCTATTTCGTTTATATTGCCTTTAGGGATTAAGTTACGTCGTGTGGTCAATGTTGAGGATTTTCTTCATCCCAATGTGCTTGAGATCGACGCCCGCGTCGCGAAAAGAGGTGTTCCACCGTTCTTCCTATCCAGCAGTGAATTCGATGCTTTCCTTTACTTTTCTATTCTCAAATTTGTTGAACCTGGAAATTCACAATTGCGCTAGATAATTGCACCTGCAATTTTCACCCGACGTATCATCGTTCTTCCGACTCGCTTTGTTTCCTCCATTTTTCTCTCCTACTCATTTATTCTCCTCTGGCGAACAAATGGAAATTGTAAAGATGGACTAAACTGGCACATGGCGTGTACGATGAGAGAAATTTTCAGAGACGTGCTAAACGCGAACACCCGTGCACATGTTGAAAAATGCTAACGGTCGAGCGCAAAAAGATTAAAAAGAAGAATAAAGAAAAAAAAAAAAAAAGAAAAATAGGAATGGAAGAAAAGAAAGTAAAAAAAAAAGGTAAAAAAAAAGGAGGTAACAAATGAAACAGAGTGAGGGAAGGAAATTATGCTGACGGGTAAAAAGTTTGAATGCGTTCGCTTCACGACTTCGAGACTATATATATATGTATACGTATATTTTTGAAGCTTTATAAACGATGTGCTTAATTCTTTACCTCCCGTTCTACCACGTTTCTCTAGAATATGCCTTGTCATAATTGACCGTTTTTTATTTTTCATGTAACATCTACGAGCTTTATCGGTATAGATTTCACAGACTGTACATAACAAAAGAATGAGGAGAATAAAAAGTGTCCTTCGGATCTGTGGGTTTATCAGCGAATTTTGAGGAGTAAAATTTTTTTTTGGTCGGTAAATTGAATTTCGAGCACGATTTAATATACGACCGTGAATCGGACCGATGTATAGAACGGCGGTCATCGTTTGCGTTGTATCTATAGGTATAATATGTACAAAGTGCGCACACCACGATCTGTATTTAACCCAGGCAACCGGATATACGGAATATTATTCCGCTCCTCAGGTAGCGTAATTTCCATCTCTGAAATTTCGGCTTCGTTCGCACACGCGCACACGCATACACAAATACAGGGAATCGCTCGGTCTAATTTCGTGAGAGTAATAACTAAAGTAATCAGGGGGAGTGTCCGTAAAGCAGTTGGTTTCGCGGGAGTTAATTGGTTGTGTCAAATCGATGACGTATACGGAGTTTTACTCATAGATATACCGTAATGAATCGTCGTTATTTCGAGCATAATTGATACGAAACTATCAAAGTTTCTAAAAATCGGTAGAGTATTCATGTTATCCGAATCGTTTGTAAACGCGGTTAAACGATCCATGGAGCGTGAAAAAAACTTCGAAGTTCAGGCGGCGTTTTGATTGGAAATAGAAAAGAGAGGAGGTGGAAAAAAAAGAACAAAAGAAATATATGATCGCGAGGCGAAAGGAAAAAAAATTACGGAAAAAAACATTCAAATGAAAAGTTGGGGAGCGAAAAGCTTCCGAAGCACATGTCAAAGCACTCGGGTGGATAGTTACTACGTGTTGGCAATACCTGGGGGTATATATGTGTATGTGGACGTAGAAATCCCTTCATTGAAAAAGTGGCGAGGGGGGAGGGGGGGGGGGGGGGGGGGGGAGAAAGTAGCAGAGAAAAGTTCTTTGAGTTACTCGTTCTCTACCACAAAAAGCTTCGATTTGCTCTGCGCATTTCCTGCTGCTGCTGCTGCTGTTGCGGCTGCTGTTGTTGCGGAAGAAAAATAAGAAGAAAGGGACGAAGGTGAAAACAAAATATCAAGAAAACCGAAGAACTCTTGTCGTAGTTGTCGTTTGAAAAAAAAAGAGAAAGAGAAAAAGAGAAGATTCTCGTCTTATTTCATCTCCGCGTAACCTGCATAGCTGTTCTGGAATTTCTGCGGAGCCATTGGTTTCCCGGTACGGTATGAGAAAAACGGGAGTAAAAATACATCCATTCCCGTTTTCAAAGCGTTGAGGACTTTAAGAGCTTGCAATATGACTCAATTATATGACGACAATTTTATACCTGAAGCACCACCAACTACGAATAGCAGCGACGGCGGGTAATAAGAAGTAAAACCGAAATGGTTTTTCTACTAATTAAACAAGTTAGTTCTGGAAATAATTTTGTTTGACGTAGGTAATTACCGGCTATTTTCGTGCACATCTGAGTACCGTTGATACATGAGATTCTGGATTTTTTCGAAATCTATACGTATAATCTCGGCCGCAATATCGTAGAAAGTCGTCTGAAGAGGTGTTGAAAAAACGTTAATAAGTCAAGACGATCGAGTTTTCTATTTTCGATATTCCCGCCGGCGATTCGGTGCTATATTCGCACATAGGAGATACCTCAATATCGAACGATAAGATTCCAGAGAATTTTAATGGAATGCTATTAATCATTCTCAGGACAATGATTATCCCCCGATCAAGAGCATCAATTGTACGTACATCCTGTACCTCCGAAATTGAATTATATCTAGGTACGCTTTACTAATGAAAGCCGTACGAAATATCCAGGGAAATCCTTTAATCTTATATAAATCCATAAGATAGGTAACAGGTACGTGTGTACCCAGCTCGACATCTACAGAGGTTGAAAATGTCGGGGAGAAAATGTGAAATTGAAACTCGCGAGACATCGAGAAACATGATCCACAATCATGAACTTCAGGTACGAGGATATCAGGGTGAAACTCACGCATCTACAGGGTGATGAAAAAAAGACAAAGAAATTTAGGAAACAAAATCAGCCCGCCCACAGAATACGTCTGCGTAATAGCTATACAAATAGGTGTATACATATTTGTCATGATCTGCGTGATCTAAAATGTGCTATTTTTTTTTCTTCTTCTTGCGCTTCACTCAGCGCAGGATATACGTCGAGGACAATTAACGTTTCGCCATGTCGAGGGATCTATGGTATAACGGCGGGTGGGTAGGTAGGTAGGTATGCACGTACTAACGGAGATATTTAAGAGGAAACCGGCATGCAGGATTTACTGAGACAATCGCTTTCATGTGTAAATTCAGCCAGGGATTCGTACACCGCGCGTTTTACTTTATGTCATACCTACTGAGGTATACGATTATACTGTGTATGCCTGCACAGTGACAAGAACGACTCCACTTCCTTACCTCGAATTACAATTACCTGCAGCTCTTCCGTCTTTGGTATAATAATCCCGCTCTGAAAATTATACGTATAAGAACCACGTATATATGCACGTGCGGGGTAAATTTTCGCTAAGAAACTAGATACGTAATTCGTGTATAATTTCTTGGTCGAAAGTAAAACATATATACATGAATTTCTTCTCTGTCTCGCTCGCTTTTTTCCCCCTCCTTTTTTTCTTTCCTTCATTCGCTTCCATAAAAGCTTTCATTTCAAGTTTTCAAACCTTGTTTTGTGCGTAGGTTAGAGAAACCGTACGCGCGGTGAATCGCGCTTAATTTCAACTCCGACTGAGTCATGTTAAACGAATGAACGTATCTTCAAAGGAGTTTGATTCACGGTGTATTATAAACGTGGAATAACAATTGCGGACTTATTATACGTCAGTACGAGTCAGTAGACGGGAGAGTTTTGCCCAATAAATTCCCAACACGCCCGGGTCGTTGACGGCGTATAAGGTAAGGTTGGAATTACATCGGGACGAGATGTGAGGTGGTCTATTCCGCACACACACACATACCGTTGGAAGTAATATACCCCCCATGAATACACACACACACGTATAAATGTGCACGGAAGAAGATAGTGCAGATTAATCGTAGTTAGAAATGTGTCATGGAATTCGGAAAGCGTTTCGATGGAAAGACGGAGGGGAGGGTACCGTAGGTAATGTCGGTGTAAATAATTCAGACGCCCTTTACAAATTCATTTCAATTCGCGAGGCGTACAGAACAGATTTGGCAGGTGCTCTATACAGGAGTGTATACACACAAGTGTACACGCGTATACGTATATAGGAGAGAACGTCGCGGCGACGTATTTCCGGGCTGGGTATTATAGGGCCTTTTCGAGTCCCAAAGATAAGGCGCACGGAGGATGGTAAATGTTAGAGAGAAGAGGAACGAAGAGCCCAACGGCAGTAGTCACTCGCCCCTTCGCCCCCCCCCCCTGCCCCCTCTCCCCCCCAGCGGGATCCTTTCTTACGATCGCTTCGTATGCGACGCATTCGCTTACCCAATATATATACTATATATATGTATGTATGTATGTATATATGTATATAGATATATACACAACGCATATAGAGCGCGGCTCCGGGAGTTAATCTATATTCTCGACTTCCCCTTGCAAACTCCACGACCCTTTGCGTAGGTAGTCGTTTGATAGCTTTTCCCGCCTCTCTACTTCTCTCCTCTATCTGTACGTGGTCCAAGTTCAAATTTTCTCCCGTGTTTCAACCGAGAATTTTCTTATCTATATTATATATACGTGAGAACATAGGATCTAAAGTTTCGAACGCGATAAAACCAACAGATAAAAACAAGGCTGTACTTAGGTACATATGTACGCTGTACATAGACGGAGTGTCGTATACTTATACATATATATATACTTCTGAGGGAGCTTAGATGAGATTAGAATTAGCCATGATTTTCATCACACGCAGATCGATGATGATTCAAATGATTAATTTTTTTTCTGCGCCGTGTAAAACGATTCCATTTTTGAGAATCAAAAAAAAAATCAAGATGGAAACGTAATTAGAATATATGAGAAGAGAAAGCAGGAAAATAAAAAACCAATTAAAAATTAAAAGAAATTTATATTACCGCGCCATTTGATCGGTAGCTCCCGGTGATCTGATTATAATATATATCCCATGTATATAATAAAGAGGAAAATTTTCCTGCGAGGTGGAGGGGAAAGGGCGGGTGGCTATAATTTACGCATTAGTGCTCCGAGGGGAGACTAATTCAATGATATCGTGCCCTTCGAAATTTCAAATTTGTGTTTCACGCGCCGGCGGAATGAGGCGAAGACAAAATGGTCGAGAGGGCCAGCCGAGGGTTGCCGGGATGCGAAAGGGGTTAGGAAGAAGGAAAAAAAAAAGAAATTATATATCACGAGGCGATTTGCTTTTCCTTAATTTAATTGTCCCGCGATAGTTGGATATCAGAGGTATAAAGTACACGAGTTAAGGTAATCGACTTTTTAAAGCGGAACTACTTTTTCTTCAATTCAAGTATAAATTACGCGCTTTAGATCGTTGAGAATAATATGAAAAGCCTCAATTGTAGTGAGTTTCGTTGCGAAAATCGATGCGGTGTGAAATGTGTAAAGCAAAAAAACATGAAACGTGCGGAAAAAAAGGAAATGAAAAGGTACTCGCGCGATAATAAGGACTCTAAGGATTGTGAAGTTTCGTAAGCCTTTGCCTTTTCAGAAAAAAGGAGAAAACAGAAACGAAAGAAACAAAAAACCAACAGAGGGATGAAAAAAGGAATCCCCAGTTTCAGACAAAGCTGAGAGACGGTGCAGGGGAGTGGGAGAAGAGGTGGGTAATCCGGACAACGACGAGAAGAAAGGCCTGCAACGGTGTAAATAACGTATAGGCACATGTGTGCATAAATATATAGGGCATTCAAATGCTACGTCACATGCCCTGCACTTTGTCCCCTTTGTCACGATGTGTGACAAAAGGTTGATATCGCAAGGAAAAGGGGGAAAAAAAAAGAAAAGAACAAAAGAAGTAAAAGGCAAAAATCCTCGTGGTCGTTATAAGTTTTTACTTCGACCGGAAAATTTACTGGAGTTACGTCAGTTCATTAACGAATATTCGGCATATGAGGTTCTTTTCGCATTCCTCCAAATCAACACCGAAAGGACTTTTTTTCTGTCTCTTTTTTGTTTATTTATAATCGTAGGTACATCAATTTTCTCTTCTTTTCTTTGCATTATTTTTTCCAATCCTCTGGATTCGTTCACCTCTGTGTTTTCATTTCAGATTGTTTTATCTTTTTTTATTTTTTTTTTTATCTCAACGTCTTGTCGTCGATTGTTGGGGTGAATATGCATGTGCGTATATATATATTTACATGTATTAGGTACATAAAAGCTGGCAAAACAGAAAAATAGCGCGGTGTGAAAAATATAAAAGAAATTGGAAGGCCTTCGCGAAGGAGAAAAATGTCGAAGGAAGGGGGTGAGATATTCTTGATTTAAAGTCGCGCGCTTGGAGCAGCTCGATCAGCACCGCGGCGGAGACAAAAAAAAAAGAATACAAATAAATAAATAAAAGAGCCATGCTTTTTCTTCGTTTTCGAAGCTCTTTCCCGAAATACCAAACAATTTGAGGAACAGAAGCTATATTTTCACTTATCGATGTTCAGATACTCGGAAGATTGAACGCCGCCCAATCCCCGCGCTAATTGAAACCTTCATTCGTAAAAAATACGAAAATCTGAAGCACGGATTTAGAACTCGTATTGTAACTCCTCGATTTTTCTTACGTTTTTTTCACATCAATCTTTCCTCTCGAAATTCACGTCGTTCCGTTTTATCTCAGTTAATTTTAGGGGCGAAATTTTTACCAAATGAGTTTTATGTCTGGATACGATAAATACCTTATCTCAATTTACAGAAGTACTCTTCACTTTCTACTCCTCCTCGCGCTTCTCTCGCTCTCTGCTTTCCACTCTCGATATTACTCTTCGTTCCAAAACTTGCTCCCTCCCCGCCAGCCCCATTCATGGAAATTGATCGATTCGAAAATAAATACAATCTACGAAACGACTCTTCAGGTAAACGAGCGTGGAGCGGTTGTATTTTTTTATGTATAATATTTTGCATCATCAGTCAAATCGTGAGAATTAATTTAGTCACTTATGAATACGTATTTCCTGTACTGTGCTTCCGTTCGCGTCAGTGTCTGACCACACGCCGAGCGTTACTACTGACTGCGTCGTAACTCTTTACATTTTTCGATCTTCTAATTTTATCTCCCCTTACGAGAGGCTCACGCAATTTTTTCCAGAACGAGAGATTGTCCGCCAAAGTGGTATGGAAAATCGGGAACGCTTTGATTTTTACGAAAGGAAAAAAATCGCAGTCTATCGCGACCCTAGCAATAATCCTCCTTGGTGAAAAAAAAAAAAGCAAAAATTTTCTTCGAGTCTTCCAATAGACGAGGGTGAAAATAGTGGAAGGGATGAAAATTCACGTCTCGCATCAACGCGCGGGTGGAGGGACAATAGGGAAAGACGAGAAAAAAAAAATGAAAATGAAAAAAAAGAAGGAGAAGAAGAAAAGAAATTCATTGCGTAAACTGCAGTAAATCTTTTCGCGAGATAAGATTACCTCGGTGGACGACATCTATCATATTTTATTGAAAGGCAGGTTTCGAGTCGGCTTGGAATTCCTTCGCGAGTTAGGAAGAGAAAATTTATCAGACTATGAAATATCATCTTGCGCCAGGGATTCTGGATCCTTGAAAACGCGTTGGTAGGAAAATAAGGGGAGAGAGGTAGCGATGACGGGCTTTGCAAGTCAAATATTAAAATACTCTGCCGCAGACTCAATAAATCTGATTTATTATAATAAGATCTTCTTCGCCCGGGACGAGAACGACGACCAAGACGACGAACACGGCTACGCGCCAGGGATATCTCATACCCATACCCACCTATACCATCAGCCGAGATCCACATCCTTCTTCATACCTCGAAGAAAGCTCCAGAACCCGCGAGCAGAGCCGAGAGTTCCGAACGCTGCGGAGCATTTCCAATCAACCGTGAAGACGTTCCTTTCTCATCCTGCAGAGTTTTCGGCTAGGACGCGATTCGTTTCTTACAAAGAATTATGAAAACGTCTTCGTTTCACAACTTCCGGAGTTTTAAATCTTTTATCGTTCTTTTAGTTTTGAAAGATATCGGGAAGTATGAGGGTGCGGGGTCAAGATTACCTTCCCCCCTGCCCCTCCCCTAATATTACTTTTGAATCGAACTTTGAAAAATGGTTATTGTCCGCTTTGCGCAACTTGAAGAAAGAAAAGAAAAAGATAAAAAAATAATCAATATCGGAGATTTTGGATCAATCACACCGAATCGTCCGGAAAGCCGTAAGAGCTATTTGGAATATTCTCTGTTGCATGGGGGGGAAATCTGCCACTCTAATATACCGCAATGCACCAATCGATGAATAACTATAATTTGATTGTACGGAAACCGGCGCACTTTGACCAGACGATATTGAATGTTTGGTGAATTTTTAGTGAATCACGAGTAAGCGGAGAGCGTCAAGGTATTCTCAATTGAATAGATCGTAAAAATTATCTACCGATGTCGAGAGCTGATGTTAGCGAAATTTTCGAACATCGGCTTATGTGTACCGAATACCGTAAAAGGTTATAAATTATTTCCACCTCCATTAAAATTTCAATTAACGGATGATCGGAGGGGTTCCGAAAAGCCCTGTGCTTCGTTTCAGATCGGGGAACCGTATGAAGTGGGTAATTGGATTTGGATATTGGTCTTTCCTGTAGAAGCAATGAATGCATCAGACGTATCCATACCATCATCGACGGTACTATCGATAAATTAACCCGGTCAGCCTGTAGAAATCTGAATATATACGCATAGGAACAGCCATAAACATAATACACATATATTCACGTGGACAAATAGCAATTACTATAAATCGAAACCTGGAAATCGGTACCATTGAGTTTTGTAGTTAATGAATTAGCCAGATTCACCCGGTGTATATTTCCGGCCGGCCGGCTGAATGACATACACGCATCCACATCCCACTTCCTAAAATTAGTGGAAGGAGGAACCGGAAATGTGAGACAAAAGTTTCATCATTCTTTTCTCTGAAGAAAAAAAAACAAGCAAACAACCTAAAAAAGTTGAGCGAGCTATGAAAATATATTTTCACTCGAACGGAGTTATGAAGATTGCGGTGATACTTGCTCGCGTGCTTTCAGAATTCCAGCGATTCGCCGTTTAAACTTCAGTTCGTTCAAACGGTTCCTCATCTGGCCGATGGTTTCGAGTAAATTTTTTTGGCAACAGTTTCTCCCCGACGAATATTTGTGCAAGACATGGTCGATAATCGAGTGAACGAAGAGTTATATAACGGCATCGTACAGCTACGTGAAATTCGTAGCTGGCAGAGATCGGTGAACGCGGAATGATGAGAATTAAGGAAAAAAAAAAGAAAGAAGAGAAAAATAGGGAAAGAAGGGGGGAGAAGAAAAAAAACAAGAAATGGCAAAAGAAATAAAATGCAGACAACAGTACCTATTTGGCGAACGAAAAAAGCTTCTACTGTTTTCACAACCCACTTTACTGCAGTGATTTGTTGATTTTACGTTGCCACTTCCCAGGGAACGTTGCTGAAAGCCTCGCGAGCGATTTACTCTCGGATGGGGTAGTTTTTCTCGTTCGAAATGCATTGCAAATGCACTTTTATCGAAACTCTTTTTACCCTGAACGTGGTTCACAGATGTACAAGCAGATTTTATCTACCTTCCATTCCAACCAAGGAATCAATCCCTGAAACTTTTTCTCCGGATCTAGTTCCGAGCCCAAAAGCCCTTTTTCCCTACTCGATTGTGCATGTTCTTCCGCTATTTCTTTTTTTTTTTTTTCTTCAAAGAATTCATTTTCCCAGTCGGAGTGAAAAACAGTAACGGACATCATACAGTGTACACATTATATACGCAAGCGATTGTTTAATGTACTCGTATTATCCGCTCTCGACTGTTTACGGAGAATAAACACAGAATATTTTCCTCACAAAAAAGAAGCTCCGTAAACGAAGCCCGAATTTTCGACACTGGCTGGTCGGGTATTCGGTTGTAAAATGAACGAATGGAACTATACGTGCTCGGAGAAAAACGGGTCCCAAAAAATTCCATTTCATAAATCTGAATTCATGTCCGGCGGTATATCTGCACTGTTTTTCAATCGCTTGAAAAACCTTGATGTGGACCCCAAGCTGTGCTCGGATACGTGGAGATAATTGGTGGAAATGTAGCGTCAATTCTGGAGGAGATTGGAAGACCTGAAACAGCATCCTCTACGCGGTATAAGTTACGTCTCCTGCAGGGAAGATGCAAGAAACATCCGAAGCGTCCAACTCGTTGGATTCCTTCACGCTCCGTCTATTGGAAATACGCTTGGCACATTTCCAAGAGGACGACGTCGACGGTTGGGTCCCCGGAGTTTCCCTAGATAGCCAGACCCGAACCACCGACGCCACAGAACTACAAACCGTATTCCCGTGTCTTTTTACCTCGAGGGACAAAATGTCTCACCGATCTCCAACGATTCAATGAGATTAGAAAAATTGAGAATAATTTTACGAATGACGCAGTGAATTTTCTGGCTACGAACGTTCGACGAATCGATATTAAAAATTGTGACGCAGATATGAGTGGGAATAAATGTAACATGAGACGATAGAAAAACTTATTCGACCACGCGATGTCGGTCTTCACCTACTTCCGCTCGTTCATCGTTATTCTTATATTCCGGTACTTTTCCTTCCTCCGCACTAGGATAATAAAGCAATAAAGCGGTGTTTCGCACCGCTGCCTCGTCGTCCTCCAGTTCCCATCAACGATGCTACGGGGGTGTTGCTCGCGAATAAAAATGGTAAAGTAAATTACTCGTGGCGCGTCGTTTGAATTGGAACCGTTCTAACTTAAAGAAAGGCTCTTTTTTAAATTAACTTCTTGCACCTTAACGTTGGCGGGAAACTGTTGAGAGAATACTTCCGTGTCGTAAATATGTGCAGCTGCTACATTCGGGGTGTCTATCTCTCGGCGGATATACGCGCGCTTAAGTATATAGCGTCAACATATATACCTACTTTCGTTGTAGTACAAGAACGAAAAGCTCGTTGTAAAACAGGATCCAAGCTTTTCGTTTCAGGTACCTCAAAGTTTCACGAAAAATAAGTTTAAAGCTCTCTTTAAGTCAGTTGTAAAGCGCGGGCTGCTCTTGCAGAGGCGACTTTTCCGTATTCTCGGGGCAGCTCTGCACCAAAAGAGATATCCCACCGACTGACTTTATTCTTTTTAACGGCGGACTATAACGGCGTGGTTGAAGCGAAGGACGAAAATGGAAAGAGATGAGAGGACAGTGGAGAAGCTGCAGGGGGGGGAAAAAAACTTTCACGGAAGAAATCAGAACTTTTGTTATTTGACTCGGCTGGACCAGATGGCGAGCCACTTCAGTGACACGGGACAATTTGGGACGGTATTTATAGCGGGTAAGGAGAAGATAAAAGAGTATGGGGTACGGGAGAAAAAAAAGAACAATACAAATGTAAAAATAAAAAAAAAAAATCTGAAAAAAATTAAACAACAGAAGAAAATTACTTATAATAATAACAAACAAATGAAAATAAATAAAATTTCAACCACCGGGGTAAAAGGCACCGGCCATGTACCTATAAGTAATAGGGAGAAATTTTGCGGAACTCGTAAGTTCGCGGGGTACGTCACCTTTTAAAAACGCGAAGGAGTAGGAGAGAAAATCGTACCGGTTGAAATATGGACCACTTTACTCGCAATCGTTTTTTTTCTGCTTTTCTTTTTCCTCTATTTTATTTTCTTTTTCCTTTTTACGCTTTTTCCTTTTATTCTCTTATACAGTTTTTGTTTTTCCGTTTTTCGATAAGGAATAGAACGACCATAAGCATCGCCATCTGTAACCTCTCGTGTTCTTCTTTTCATCCCACTTCCGCCTTTTTATCCCCACTTACCTATTTCGGATCTTTTTTCTCTTTTTTCACCTCCTTCAACCGTTGTAAACATCATAATGCGTCGAGACTGAGGTGAAAAAAAGGAAAAACTGCGGGAATTGAAGATCTTTCTAACTTTTCGACGGGGATTCCGTTGCGGCTTAGCGATATAATACGTTTCATGGAATAGAAAACGAAGGTGGTTATAGCGGTTTTGGTAAGTTAAGGAGCGCTGATTCATCATGAACCACTTCTAGGTCTGGTTGAATCATTGTTCTAAGATTACTTAACACTTACCGAGAATCCATTAGCACGTGAAACTTCACTCTAAATGGTCCAGACTTCAGACTCCAGAGTCTCAAACTTTTACCCCAACTTGAACTATGAAACTTGTAGGACAGAAAAAAAGAACCGAGAAGAAAAAAATGTATATGTTCTCTACGAACTTAGGACACTACTTAGAACTTTTGATATCTATTCAAAGACCAAGTTTAATGCGGGTATCAAAGTTGGTGCATTTTTTTGGGAATAATTTTTTCGGCTACTTTTGGAAAATGAATTTATAATCAGAGGTTTAATTATAGTCGTAGGAGAGACACGAATCGATGAAAATTATCGTCCATGTGTTTTCAACGGTCGAAACTTTGATCGAAAGGTGATTTTTTTTCTCGCAAAGATTTTCAATTTTTACGAAGCTAAAGGAGCCAGCTGTTAGTAGCAACACTGAAAAAAATTCCATTCTAACACATTCTTCAGTCTTTTTCTATTCGCAAACTCATTTGAAAGTTAAAATTGGCGCGTAGGAGGCACCGGCGGACCTCGTTGTTCTACATCTGCTCAATTTGTCTCCTGCAGGAAGGACAAAAAAAGATTTTTCACCCGACCCAAATACCTAAGACGTTGCAGAAGGTAAAAAAAAAGAACACAAGAGGAAGATAAGAAAGAAAAGAAAAAAGGAATCTCTCAGCATAAAACGATCCTACAAAATCCTATCCTCGCAGGATTAATCTGCCCGACATCTACAAGGATCGTTGGAGATCCCTTCGACTCAGATTAAATTCAAGCTCGAGTTATCCTGATGGATTAAATTGATTGGGTCAAGAAATGCGAGTCAAAGTTCTCGGAATGAGGGCCATAGAATATCTGATTTCGAGGTCGTTTGATTCAAATCATTCAATTTTCACGATTTCGTAGAACCGCCAGGTGGTGAGGGGAAACGATTTTTATCACCGTTCCCGAAGGATAACGATCTAGAATAAGTGCGAGTCCAGCCAATGCGAAGGCTATCAAAATTATGAGAAAAAAATGTACAGTTTTCAAATAAATTCAATTTCTGAAAATCCTGATCGATAAGCCCATTGTATCGAGGATAAACCTTTCGTTTCCCGATTTGCATCGAAAAGTTTATACATACACCCGGGGCCACAAAGGGCAAAGGGTTTTCAACATCCTATACATTATCGGTTCCGGTTTATACGAGCGTACAGTACAGCTTATATATCTAGTTACTCTATACCAACATTCTTGGCAATATGTGCAGCTCTCCAAGGATATATTGCGCCGTGTTTTCCAGGACCAGTAGGGCGCAGCCCCCATGTCCTTCTCAACGCTGCTGCCGCCCGAGTACAGGAATGTCGACTCCGTTCAGTGTTCACCGATCGCAATATCGCGATCCCCCGCTGCCGCCACCTGCAGCACCGACCCAAGTCTCGTTCTTCTAAACGAACCAGAAAGATATCACGGCAAAAGCGACGTTCACACTTTTTGTCTCATGCCCAATTCATCACACGACGCACGCGTTTCGCCGTTCGCCAGTCCATAGCCCCCATGCTAATCACGCGATACACGCGCACACCTACAACTCTTATCTTATTCGCGTTCGGCTGATCTCTGATCCTTCGTAATGGAGGTGCGGAGCGCAAGCCGATCAAAGGATTAGGACTTCTTACGGAAAATTTTCGGGACGGAACTCGAGGTTCGGAATGAAAGGGCTGAATTATTTCATCCCATAGACGAATAAAGGCACGACATCGGAGGCCCGACCCTCTTCAAACGCCGAGCCAAATTTTGACGCAACTTCCACCCCAAGCCCGGCAAACCCCTGCGTCGTCTGAGTGAGTGTTGGAATTATACCAGGGACTTGCAGAGGTCCACCGGCGCTTAATTATACCCAACGGAAGGAATCTTTAATTAGAAAAGCGCCCGGCGCTCCGCTCGTCTTTTCTCGAGCAATAGGCGATACCGAGTCAACAATAAGGTTCGCCGAGACTTTGCCCGCGTTTGTAATAATCGTCGATTCGAGGTATCGTTCGTTACTCGCGTCAGTTGAAATATTCTTCCAAGAATTGTATTACCGAAGTTAAATTAACCTGCCGATATCCTCTGAAAATCAACCGGCCAGAAAACCTCTATCCCATACTTTATCTACAATCAATTCGCGGGCCAACAAACAACAGCAGTGGGCACCATGATAAATACGTGTCTCTTGACTTCTGGTTAAACTGGGACAAAATAAATCACGTTCGATTCGTATTCGTAATTTACGTTCGTTGTAGAAACAAAAAAAAAAAAGAAAAGGAGCCAACGAATCGAAAGAAATAATGCTACCGGTGCAGTGCGGTTATTTGCTCGGCTGTTTGTCATTGGTTCAATCTCACGTGCACGTTTCGCAGATATTATATTTCCACAGAGATTCTTAAAAAGGAAACAAAAACAAACACGCACGGCGAGTGAAAGATGTTTTTTTCCGCTGCTGTACGGTGCGATTTTTGAATAAACTCCGATGGCCACAGCCGTCCGCGGAGATAATTGGAACGCTCTCGTTATACGCTCTGACATCGCATCGAGCACGCGTTACACGTGAACCTTCATTGTTCTTACGATAGTCGATAAAAAGTGCGAGTTTTTAACGACGTAAGAAACTGCGAACCGTTTCACAGTCCAGTGCATGGAAACAAAGAGATGTGTGTGTGATGAAGAAGGGTGGGAGGCTGTGGCCTTGTAACACTTGGAGATCGGAACGAATCCATCGGTACGTGCGGAATGGTAAAACCTTTCACTGACAATGACACGAATATTAATTAACTGTAAATATACTCATCAATCAGCGGCTGCACCGTGAAAAAGTCAAGTTGCAAAAAGTAAAAAAGTGAGTTTTCAATCTCCAAAAAATTAAAAATAGAAGATTGGTCCTTGGCTGCAGGTTCTTTTTCACAGAGGATTGTGTTCTGGCCCGGAGCCATCGATGGAAAGGAAGAATAGGATGGGGAAAAAAAAGGAAAGATTTCATTCTGCAGTTTCACGTCGCTCCTCGGTTTGTTCGAAGGTTTCACGTAAGTATAGGTCGATCTGAAAACGTGAACTCCGCAGAGCCATGGTATGAGCTAAAAGAACCTGGGAACTGTTCGCCCTTTGGAATCACGTCGTGATTTCTAGTCTCGTGCTATCGATTCCGTCTACACCGAACGCAACCTACAGACCTATCGTTTCGCTGCACAATTTTAACGGAGATTTTTCGCTGTCGGATCTCATCGTATTAAAAATTGAAGAAATAGAAAAAAAAGCGAGGGAAAAGTGAAAAACTGATCACAGATTCGTTCGGCGGAATATATCCGAAATACAGCTATGTGTGTTGGGTGGTCGATAATAATTTTAGGTGAAATAATTTTTTGTTCTGATTTTCTATGAGGTGAGCGTGAAAAAAAAAAAGAAGGACGAGATGACGAGTGATGAATATTGAAAATCTGGAATGAAAAGGTACGAGTTTTGTGGAAATAACGGCGCATCAGCAACAGGTAGATATTCGATTCCTTCGATAACGGATAAAGTTTTGTTGGCGGCCACACAGGGTTTTCCAGGTTGGTTCGGATGAGATCGTACAATGCCGTTTTCAGCGAGACGTGTTAACGCATACGGGTGAAATTCAAACGCTGCATGGCAGAGACGCGTCGGTAGATCCGGGTGATAATTGGATATAAAGTTGGTCGCTGCGATACCGAGAGATCGCTAATTCCGTACGGGTTTTACGAAACATTGGTGAATAAAAAAAAAAAATCAAATTCACGAAAAGTTCGAATCACCTCGAATTCGGTTGTTGGCTCGGAAGAGCTTTTTGTATCCCCGGGAATTTCAGTCTTCAACTTCGACGATTGAATTTTGATCGATAAGCTAATTATGAACCGAGTCGTCCAAGGGGCGCTTGAATTCGATTGAGATTGCGCGTAATTGAAATGGGATTAAAACCTGGCGTCGTTTGGTTTTACCTGGTGGGCGAAAAATCGAGGATACAAAGCGTAAGGGTTGTAGAAAATAATCTCTTCGTACGTGACGTTCGAAATTACGGGACAATCGTGCTCGCGTGATATTACGAATTGGATAATCCCTCGTTCTAAGCGAGGGCTTTCGAGTCGAATATTTCCACCGGATGAGCTGGGCGATCGTTCGTTTTGACGTTTATTACATTTCTGCCTACCTTACATATAGCGCGCCAGCCCTCCCATACACACTTCGTTCATCGGTTTATACCTTCGCCAAAAAAAGGTTGGTATATGAGATGTTTTCAAATATCACGTGAATAACTCTCCAAATAAATATAATAACGAAAAGGCAAATAACAGAGAGACGTCAATCAGAATTCACCGCGTGTCGGAAACAATATTATCCAATCATATACCTCGGCCGAGAAAGGGCTGGGAATAAGATCTGCATTATTCCGAACTGCAGCGGCAGGATTGTTAAGATAGTAGAATCGATTCCATTGAATTCGGCCAGAGTATGGTAAACGTTACACTATGGATACATTGTGTGTATGCACATTGCATTGTGCATGAAAATCTTAAGCTATCGGGTTGGGTTTGATAGCGAATAAGAAGGGGGCAGGGGGGGGGGGGGATTGTGCCAACTGTATTACGGTAGTGTCAATGTAGGCATTACGTCCGCACAATGGGGTTTTGCTTTCAGAGGCACGTAGATGTTGAGAGCAACTCTACCCTCCTTCCTCTATCCTATTCGCCATTGTCTTCTCTATATATGCATCGCGTATACGGGGATATTCTTAACGTAGAGACAACGTCAAAGCTCGGAAACTCCCACGTTTCCATAGTCCGCACCTTACAATTAGTCCCAATTCCGCCTAGACAACGGTAATTTGAAACGGGGAGAGTCACAGATGGGATGAGTTTTAGTCCACCGTATAAATGGCAAACTCCTCTATTCGGACAATATAGGTACTTGGAAACGTCCTTTACCCACGCTTACACATATATACAGCTCCAACCACCTTATCTGGTGTGTACGCAGCGGCTGTCCTCCTTTTGTTATCAGGCGTATCGATTCCGTCTACCTTAATTAACGGCGAATTAATAATCAGGGGTTAATGAGAAACCCGATTCTACTTTCTTTATTTATTTCAATTTTTTTTCAACTCCTATCATCCTCGCGAAACAAACAACGTGGGGGGGGGGGGGGGGGGGGGGGGTGTAAATTTTTTTATCGCACATCGCATTCTTGTTCCAATTCGTTTGTTTTTTATTTCATATTTTTCTTTTTCACAAATTTTCTACACGTGACACAAGTTCGCGTGTTCTGGATGTAAAAAAAAATTGAATACGTATTGCGGTTATTATATGTTTATGGCGAAAATTTAAGGCTTACGTACAATAAAGTAGCTCACGCACGACCTCGTTAGCCTTTTTATACGCACACCCTCCGGCGGTAGGACATAATCGTTAATAAATCTTCACACCTTTTAACATCGACAAGAAAATTCGTATTATTTGGAACTAGAAGGTTGACTCGTACCTAATTTCGCAGTAGATTTTCCACCGTTATCATCTGACCTCCGACAGATGGCGGCTTGGAAGTTCTTGTACTGAAACTTCACGCTAAGTGGGCGGATTATAAGTACCGGTATATATCCATGGAACGAGGAAAAAAATAAATGAATAAATTTAAAATAAAATATATATAGAAATAAAATATTGCACCTCACGGTGCGGGTGCAGGTGCAGGTGCAGCGGGGGCGGCGACGCCGGTAGTGGTAACAGTTGGTAGCGGCTGGCGAGCTCTTTAATTCTAGAGAGTGCATCATTTGCATCCGCTCTAGTTTGCGGGAGGATCAAATGGACGAGGAGAAAACTCGCAAGAAATCTCCTTCGCATAGGTATATACCTATATACGTAAGTAAATATATATATACATGTAATACAGTTTTGTACTTTTACCTCGAAGCTAGACCGAGTAAGAGAGTGACAGACAGACGGACAGACAGACAGAAAGACGGACAGACGTGTGGAGGGGGTTCAAGGGGTTGGAAAACGAAGTAAAAAGAACGAAACGTTCTCTAAAAGGCGTTACCACACTAACGACGTTTCAGCGTATAGAGCAAATTTGCTTCCATTTCAAACTTTTTACCGACTGTTAACGTACAACCGCTATTTCTTTTTTTTTTTTTTCTCTCTTCTCTTCTCATTCTCTACGCGAACACTTTGCGGAAAAATTTTTATTCGCACAACCGCACTAGAAAGTTGTATAGTACTAATCGAATCAACTTGAATAATTTCAAATTTGCAAGTCTGATCGACCACATGTCCTATCTTGAAAAGTCGAACCTCGCAGTACGGAAAAAGCGACTCGCAAATGCACGGGAGAACCGTCGAGCGATGTGAAAAAAAGAAATCAAGATCGTAAAAATGTGGGGATAATTTTATTCGGGACGAGGAGATATACGGTCAGGTTTACGTCGCGCATACAGTTCTTCGTGGGGCTTTTGGATATGAAACGGGGTTAAATTATGAAAATCCTCAATAAGCTCGAGGCACTAATCGTACGGCTTTGTAGTTCACTAATCCGAGTGAAGTCGGTTAGTTGTTCCTCGAAACCCTGGGGTCTCTTGTGTATATCTAACGTGGAAGATCTTCGGATAGAACGTTTACGTAAGTGCGTGAATATACAGGCGAACGTTTACATTATAGTAAACTCGCGTAAAACGACGCGCTTCAGTCTCCTCTGCTTACCATTTAACCAGAGTTAGCATTGGAAAGTCTATCTTACAATTGTCTGATTACGGTGAAAATAGGGACTTATATACCCTAGAGCACAGTTTTTTTATTCACATATATTTGGGTGTTGAGTGTAATGACAATAGACGTCCAAAACGTGTACAGTACCAGCGTATATTCTGCGGGAGAGAGCTCGGATCTGCGTTGTACCGATTCAGGGTATATATGCAGAGGCTATAACGCTGACGATGCTCTGATATCGAATTTCCTTATCTTTTCGAATCCGGATATACAATTTCCCGTGCAAATACAATTTGCAATAACAGCGATACTGTACATTATCTCTACATACACCTAGATACCATTCGCTCGAAATCTCATGTTTAAACGTGCGCGGTAGATCTGTTCATATGCGGTACATCCGCCTCAAACAGTCTCGCAAAACTGACAAGATGTAAAACCGGATCGACGTCGTATATCCGCGCGAGAAATTTAATAATTTTTGATGAAATTTTTTCTTTCTTTTCTAATCCCATTCTATTCCCGCCGCGTCTACAAAACCACGGCTCGTACGTACAACGTTGCAATCCACGTACGCGGTATAGAATTTTCCGCAAAGTTAGTTTTACGGAAAATATTACATATAAATACATCTCTTCTAATACCCGCGCATATTCTTGTAGCATGGAAAAAACGTATGAATCGCGATCGTGGAGAAATGTAAAGCGAGTATAGCTTATTGTTCGCCCGAAGTTTCCTGTAATAAAAGCGAATGGCAACAATAGAAGCATTTCCAGTCAACTACTTATACCGCGAGGACTGGTACCACTTGGTTCTAGGGTATATTTCTACCCTCTCTTTCTTCCATTTTCTATTTTTCACTCGTTTATTTTCCCGATTTATTTGTATTTAGTTGTATTTTCCCCCCGTCCACCGGCGCTCGCGCCCTCGTGTCTATTTTCCTTCATCCCTTTGTGAACGTACTCCTTACTTTTTATGCCACTGTTTCACAGCGAGCATTTGTTTCGCGGTGTATTTTTGAGAGGGGGTAAGAATCGCGGTTTCTATCGGTTACGTGTAGAAAAAGTGAGGTGAGAGCGAGCGAGTGAGTGGTGGAAAGGAATCTTTAGGGTTTATTATACAGGAAAACAATTTCAACTGGAAAATTCAAAGACCCCTGGATATAGCGTGACTAGAAATATTTCCGCGGTGTAACTAAAAGAGTGTTCTATACGTACTGCGGCACAGGTATGTAGTACGTGCAATAGTGCGGCTGGTGATGTTGAGAATGAAGAAGAAGAAGGGAAAAAAAAAAAAAAACCGAATGAAGAAATAAATTTTCTATGAAATAGTGACGGTGAATAAAACCAACGGAATAAACCTCTTTCTACTTTTCCTCTCCTTTACTTTACTTTTCTTCCCTTAAATTCAATTCAATTCAGTTTCAACGATTGAATATTTATTATAAAACAGTTTCCACCGTGTTCTTCTCAACGGAGCATTTCGAACGGACTTTATAAATATACGATACTGTATACAGATGTATATATTCACGTATACCCACAACAAAAACCATTATACTACGTCTCGAATGGCTTTTTATCGATGAAAAAATAAAAGAAGATTCAGCTTATCAATAATCCATAATACCGTCTCACAATTTACAGCGAGATTTATTCGCGTATATAGGTATGTATAACGGCGGTACAGGTACATAATATATGCGATATAAAAAAAAAAGAAAAAAGAAAAGAGGGGGGGAAAAAGGAGAAGAAAACACTGACAAAAGCGATCGATCCGTACACTTGAGGAATAAATTACCGGACTCTTAAAAGTCGATCGAAATCGTTTACTGCTTCTGTAGAGCGTCGAGAGTACCGGAAATCAAGCGCGGAGAGGCGCCATCAAGTTTGAATAAAACGACACCATCCGACAGAAATAAATGATAAATATGTACAACATAATATAATTACACGAGTATGATATAGGGACAGTTTGCGCCGTTGTTTATACGCGAGTAAAAAAAACTATCGCATCTGTTGGAGAATTAGTAGTTTTTTCCAGTAGAAAAAAAAACAAAAAAAAACGGAAAAAACGGAAAAAGAATAATAAAAATAGAACAACGTTCGGAGCAGATGTTTTCTTGCATTACATAGCAATTACTGGTAACGTTATATCCATAGAATTACACCCGTTCGTTGCTGTTGAAGTTTGCAACGTTACCACACCGCCAGGGCAACGAACAGCACAGGCTATTACGACTTTGCTATAACACAGTCTGCACGCTACCGAGAGCACCGAGAGCGACGTTTAGTTAGTCACTGTGAAATGGACAGGAATTGCCACTAGAGAAAGCCACCGTTGGGGATTTCTTTTTTTTTGTTTTTTTTTTTTTTGCTTTTTACTTTTTTTTTTTATCTTTTTCATGGCATGGCGACGATGATGTTTCTTTTTTTCCCCTCCCCCCTTATTCTCTTTATGATCGCAGGCAATCGAGGGAATTCAGTTTTACAATTCAAATATAACTACCATCGAACGAGTTATCGAAATGAAATCGATACTTCGAAGACTTGACAGGTACGTTATGATGATTATTATTATTATTTATTTATTTTCTTTTTTAATATCTTCGATCGATGCGATGTAACATCGGTACGCGATAAAGAGAGAAAAGGGTGGGGAGAGAGGGCCCAGGAGTGAAAAAGATTTGCGCGACGATGTAGCGGAGTTGCAGATTTTATGACATAATTGAAGCAATCAGTCATCTGAAATCTCCATTACGAAACTGTCACGTATACGCTCACGTAGATCTGTCACTCTGTCGGAGGAAAAATGGGAAATAGTGAGAACTCCCAGCTACATGTAAAGATTTCTGGTTTTCTATAAAAAGAAGAGGAAAGAGAAAAACAGATCAGATGCGTGCATTTTCGTATACCGTATATCATATTTGACAAACGGCAAATTTTTTTCAAAACCTACACGAAATTCAATGCTCTCTGTTTACAGGAATAGCGACGATTAAAAGATAAACGTGAAGAACAAATTTGTTGAAACGGGTACATAATCAGTTGAACACTTTTTACTTATGTTTAACTTTCGAATAAACTTCATGTTATACTTTGAGCAAATTTTCATTTGTTTCATTGCAGTTCAAATTTGAAAAAAAAAAAGAAAAAAAAATGAAACAGGAATGCCGACGAGTTTTCGTAATCCGTATTTTTTTTGTTGCCCTTCTCCTTAATGAATTTTTATGCAATAAGCTACGCAAAAGTTTCCGCGATAAAAACTCGTAACCAAAATCTGGGGGGTGAAAAGGTTAAAGTGAAAGAACTAAAAATAGAAAAAAAATTGAAAAAAAAGAGTCGTTCAATCGCACGAAATTAAATAGGCGTTTGTTTCAACGAAGGGTTGGCTAAGATTAGAGGGGTGAAGGGATTATCCTGATTCGGATCTCGTCGATTTGTTTTCGGGAATTGTTGTTCGAAGAAGAAATGGTGTCGGCCATAACTGGACTGGCATATATAACGTGAAGTTGCCGCGCAAGGGTGGTTGGTTTAGAAACGACGGTTCAACCGGAGCTTGACAACTCACTCCAATCCTAGTTTGTGTTTAATCGCATAACTGTTCTAATCCTGGCCCTACGCCAGCCCCGACGCGAGACGTATACGTATAGCAGGCTTACGTACCAATGCACCTTACATAACCTCACTTATCTCCACGCTCGGTTGGACATTTTACAATTTTCTTTTTACATGCCGGAATCGCTCGGAAAGGATTCAATCTGCGGATGAGGATCATGATTTTTGAGGTAAAATGACAAACGAAGAGGACGAAAAGAGAGAAAGAAAGAAAGAAAGAAACGGACGCACTGCAACAAGCTTTGCATTTATATTATCTGATCATTTTCATGAGTTCTCTGCAGCTCTTCCATTCTACGAGCTCGGGTACGTTCCCTGAAATTGTCGATGACCGTTGACTCGATCTAATTTGACCGCAGCAGTTTTGGTACGAACTGATTGTATCGATACAAGCAACCTTAATTGGAATATAATACGTGATATTGGAGGTATAATAAAGCACGTTAATTCCCGCCATGCCTTTAGTGGTTCCGGAGGATTGGTAAATACCTAATATAATCGATGACTGATAAGTTTCACTATAACCCGGGCTTGTTCATATTGCAGTTAGAGGCAGAATTAATTTTCCACTATTAGGTGTAGTTCCGCTAATTGACCCGGATTAATTGATCGAAGCGGTGATAGGATATCCCAATTTTTATCCTTGCATTTTTTTGCTATTGAAAAAAAATCTCACTTCCTCTCTTCAAAATGAACGCGATTTTGAACCCGGAAAAATGGAAAACACACTTTTTTTTGTTACGTAAAAAAAAAAAAAATACCGGACATGGAACGTCAGATTTTCAAATATTTTCGTACTACATAGCTACGTAGTTTTTGTCCAATCAGTCGCGATTCAAGTGTCAAATTATCTGTAGAAAAATGTATACGACTACCGAAATCGCTTTTTTTTCGTTCGTTCGTTAGCCTCGCGCAAAACGAAGGAAATCTGCAGGAGCGCGCCGGTATAATGAGATAGTGGGAAGGTATACGGGGACAGTATGCTATCCACGTCCGGACATTTTTCTCGTTTAAGTCGTGCGGCACCGCCCCCTCCTCCCCCCCGCCCCCTTCCACAGAGTCCTGATCCCTCGGGATAATTAAGATTCATTGCGGGTAAGGAGAAAGGAGAAAGAGAAGGATAGCTGCGAGGGGATGAAACTCTGGGAGTCGTTGGCTGCACCGGCAGGAGAGGAGGGTTTTAATCAGTCGACGACGAGACCAGCGCCAGCAGCATCCCGTACACCGGTGGTGTATAAACCTGTGGTCCATCCATAGAATATCCAACTTTCAAAAAGGTGAGCCCGCCCCTCGCAATTTCCTTCCTTCTTTTTCCTGATCCCCAATGCTTTATTTCTCATCCCTGCACCGAATCGCGTCGCTCGCGTTTCTATTTTTTCCGATTTTTGTCTCACGGTTTTCGTGCGGATCAAGTGTTCTATGAAATTTTTTCCTACCCATAATTCTCTGGTCCTTTTTTCATTCCATACGTTTACGAGCTTATAATTTTATCTGAATATGAAATAGAAAATTTTTCCCTTCATGTTTTTTTATTCTTTTTTCTTGTGTTTTTTTTTTTTTTGGTCATACAAGAGCCACAACCTGCAGCACCTCTGTGCCCGCAATAAATTGCGCGCATATTTTATGGGGTGGATCGTAAACAGAATGGCCACCACCACCGCACTGTGACTCTGGCTGCGTTATCTCAGCCACCTAATACTCCGCTACCTTTTGCCTCTATCCCGTACATACGTATATAACCCATTTCTCTTCTCTTCCTCCGACTCCCCATATTATACATCATATATCCATACCGAATACCCACCCCACCATGGCCATGCCACCGCCACTGCTACCGCCGCCCCGTCGTCCCTGAGTAATAAAACATTGAAGATAATACGAAGACGATACGACACGTATGTTAGCTCAGCTACAGCTTCCGCCACGCCCTGTTTTACAACAGATTTCTAATATCAGGAAACGTGGTGAATTTCGCAAGCGCTGGATCATTCTGAGAATCTCCGAGGTTTTCCTTCGTATCAAGAGACTCGGTAGAGAATCGCGCCCGAGGTGCTTTTTGGGGGATAAAATATACAGTCGACGAAAAAAATCAGCAGGACACGATTTCGTCGCCGCGATGTACGCGGTTTATGCGCGTTGGAAGGGTTGGTGAAACGTGCCTGTAATAACCCAATCGCCCTTAGGTGATTTAATTCAGTAAAATAAACTAAAAAGAAAAAAACAACAGGATTCGTGAAACGCGAGGAAAGTTTATACACTTCGTTGCTAGAGATATAGTTGAACGAATCGCACGGGTTGTTTTAGTTACGAAGGACCCTTCGTTCTTACTTACCCTCTTCTCAATTCTCCTGTAACTTAAGCGCACCCGTCGAAACCCTTAGAGTTCCATTTTCCCGCTCTCGTTTCCTGGTATTTCAACGACGCTTTTACAGTTAATAATTCCGGGATACGGATACTCGATATCACCGGGGTGCGGATGTATTTTTGGGATTACTAGATACTTTTCTCCAACAACTTTTGCGAATAGAAGATGCGATAAGGAAAATCACCATGATTCTTAAGTGCCAGAAAGAAAGAAACAAAGAAATCAAACTTTTGTTTTATTTCAAATCTCTTTTTTTTTCTTTTTTCTTTTCTCTTTGTCATCGAGTTACGCGGCGAAAAAAGTCTCATGAATGGTAATGCTTTAATTTTCACAGTCGATTTCTCTCCACGATTTTCTGACGGCACACCCGGCGCTTTTTCCCTTGACACTGCCCACCGCAAACGACTTTGCTCAAAGTTATGCATTTTTCAAGGACCCTCAAGTTCGCAATTAAAACCGTTGAAAGGTTTCTCCGTGGAGTCCGCCAACTTAAATAACTTGTTAGCTACTCGTGGCGAGCTGTGCACTGTCCGATGTGAAAGCGATTTTTTACATTATATATCTGAGCAGATTCACTCGATTCCGCGAATGTCAATCGGTAGTTTGATTTCAAAGGAAGTTTCACAAAACAATTCACATTTCAAGCGCAACGATGACAAGCCATACACTTCGGGACTCCGAATAAAAAGAAGGAAGAATGATGAATAAAATGGTGTGCAATACATGCATAAATTGCACATGTGATTGCAGCCCTGCAGCGATGGAAGGACTGGAAAAAAAAAGTATAATGAAAAGTGCAGTGCAAGTAATTTCCGATAGTGCTCCTAGAAGGACCGTGAGGGAATGTCGACTCCGATAAATCCTACTATTCGAGACGCAGGGAAAAGATAAATATAAGAAAGAGAGATCACTTTTATTCGGGCAAAGAAAAAAAAAAAAAACAAAAAAGAAAAAGAGAGAGAAAAGAAAAGCAGGGTCAAATCCCATGAAGAAATGATAGCGACCAAATCCGAAAGATATTGAGCGATCATTTCATCACGAAAGGAGAAAGGATTTTAATCGAATATCGAAAAATAGTTTATTTCCTTCCTTTTGTTTTTTCGCGTCAATTTTTAAACTGTCGATACTCACGTCTTTCCAAATCCTGAACGGAGAGAGTCAATATAATAGGTTCACAATCAAGGCGTTCAGTTTCAATTTGTGAGATTCGACGGTGCGCGATGTGACCGGGAAAACTATATATCAGTCTCTGGACAGCCGGAAAATCCTCGGGGCAGAAAGTAAGCGGTTTTGTCTCGAAAGAGTAGAATTCTCAGTGGCTTACGGGCTTAAGAGAAGTTTCGTGGACACGGTTACTCCGCTCCCGAAAGTTGGACAGCTAGGTCAGACGTTATTGGCTAGAAGCATAGGCTCCCCCAGCTATAGATGTTCGGACCACGAAAGTCCAAACTAAAGTTCAAAGTCCTTCCGACAGTCGATTCAAGGGGGTTTGAGTCGATATCGCGTTTAGTGGCTCGGGGCTAGCCCTTGTCCAACCGATATCCACCGTTGCGGCTGAAGAATGATTATACCGCGTCCAATTATCGCTTGACACTCTTAATAAGTAGGAAGATTCACCCGTCGTTAATCGTTTCATAATTAATCCCGGATTTCGTCCCGTTCGCCCTCCTAACGTAACGATTTATCGGAACTCCAATTCGAGGAAAGAAAAGAGGAATGGCGATGGATCGACTGTCAGCAACGTATTTCAGGTTTTCGTTAAATTGGGTGACGGAGAAGAAAGGGAATGCGGAATTTTATTGCACATTTTTTTTCCTCGACTTCCCCCTCCTGCCCCGTTAAAGAGAAGAAATTTTTTACGTACCTTATACACCCATATCCACTCTTTTGACGGTGCTAAGAATTTCTTTAGTTTCGTAGTTTCTTTTTAGAGTATCCAAATCCGTCATGGAATATATTTTCTCAGTTGACTTTTGAAACTTTGCGAGACCCTTACATCCGGTTTTTTCGGGCAAACAAGAGGTAAAAAACGAAGGAAAAAAAACTGTATCTTTTGGTATTCGCAGAAAAGCTAGATGGGTATATATATGTACGTTGTAGACGTTTCCGCACGGAGTGAACATGAGCCGAGAGGTTTTCTTTCTTCGAAATTTTTCGTAGACCTTTTACGAATAAACTTATGTGTAGTAGCAGAGAGAGAGATAAGCTTAAAGAAAAAGTTAAAGAACGCTTAACGAAATTTAAACGCGAGCATGATTTTTACCAGACTAAATCCATGATCGTTCTCCAAATACGGATTAAAAGTTGAAGATGGCTATGGGAAAATTATGAAATATGATGATAACGTTGGATGGTTCCATTGACGTAATCTCCATCGACGGCGATTTCAGTGGTGGAAACTAATTCCGCTAAATGGTATCGAGAATTTCTCGCGTGGTTGGGTCAAGTGGTTGATTTGGTAGGACAGCTTTAGCGCATGAGATGTATTCAGTACCGCACATCTGGGACGACAGTGTCCCAGCTGGTCCAACTTTCCGACCAAAAATTGTCCACAGCGATGCCAAAAAGTTCTTCATCCATTTCCCACACCACGAAGAAATCGACTGTGTCGTTTAATTCGAAAATCGAAGAGAAATCCGGCGAAATGAACCGTGCGAATAAAGCGAAATTTCGCAGTGGAGAAAATCGAGCGGTGAAAAACTGTGAGGTATTTAGTTGTTTGTTGGTTTTATGGGGTAGCTAGGAGGATGAGGAACCCGTTGATCTACAGTGACAGCGCGGACCGATTCAAGTCTCCGTTCCACCTCGATGTTACGCGTATCTACCGGTCAAGAGGGAAATCAAACTGCCGCAATCAGCGAATTCAATTCCGAACGGTTTGCCGATGTTTTTGTCCCCTTCTTTCTTCTTTTTTTCCATTTCATTCCTTTTTTCGCTTTTTCTCTCTGCATCTTTTTTCCCCGAGGTAAAAGTCGAAATCCCAATCAGTAATTTTCCGATTGCAATCAGCGCTCCGCTGTTCTACATGTTTGGAGGATAATTGGTAATGGTGTAATTACAGGAACTGATTGCGCAGTGAGTGTTGGGTGAGAGTAAAGCGAAGCCAAGTATAAAATGTACAAGAATGAATACATCGCATACCCGATGTGACTGAAACTTGGGAAAGCTTGAAAGTTTGAAAGAGAACGGCGCGCGCGTCCCCGACGACGCCGAAAAGCTCATTTATCACTCTATTTATCCACGTGTTAAACCGACGCTTTTACTGGGCGCGGCGTCGAGTCGCCGAATAAGCTGCACGCGCCCAAACCTTTTCAAAATTATGTACGGTATGCGAAATGACGTTAAGAGTACCCCGGGATTGAACCACGTGCTGTAAAATTTACGACACGGGGTGTTATCGAAGTCGAAAACGCAAGGTTAACAGAATCGGAGCTTTCAAAGCGTGAATTAATGAGAAATCTATATTTCAGTGAAAAGTTATTTATTTATATATAAAGAAAACTTGCTTATGCAGGATATATTATGCCATACACCTGCTTTCACCCTCAACCATGCAAAAGCTAAGGTTTCCGAGAACTTTGAAGAAGTTTGTACCGCTTCGTATCGACTTTCATCGTTTGTTTTGTTTATATAATATTACAGTCTATAATGTCTGGCAAAATAAGTCTTGAGACTCGAAGGTTCGCCGTTATCAAGATTGACAGTCAGACCGCCGTGAATATATCAATTATAATATAAACCTTGACATTTTCAGGAGGGTAACTTATAAACACAAATTGAATAGGACGGGGATTTTCCTTCGTAATCCAAACTTTCAAGACACGATTAAAATAACGATAGAATTCAACAAATTTGCAAAAGGGTTTTATAATTGTACATAAAGCTCTCGCAGCACTACAGAAGAGGTCAGACCCAAAGCCACGCCGGGTAACCTTTCGGGGCGGCAGGGGGGAAAACCACTATGGTAATTATTTTAGGAATTTGTACCGAGCTACTAAGCATCCTTAGCAGAGTTCTCTAATCCAAAACTACGTATACCCCGAAATACCTCAAGTTTCCCAGGAGAATAACTCGCTTCCAGTTTCACGCCAAAATTTGCAGGGGGACAAAAAGTGAGGGGCAATTCCCACATATCATTCGAAGCGTGAAAATCGCAATTTTCGATATCGGAATCGGTTGGTAAAATTTGCGCGCAAATTATGTCCGTATACTCTTACTTCGGAGAGGAAGAAGTAAGTGAAATACTAAGTCCTTTGAACGGAGTTCAGTTTTGACTTTCAGGTGAATATTAGGCGCGCCACAAACCGCAAAACTTTTCCCATAGTTGACCCTGTTTGACAAATACCGTCCCTCGGGAGTACAAAGACAAAGTAGGGAAAGGGGATTTTGGTCTGTTAGCTATACGTACACAGATAACAAGGCCCCTCAAATTAGTTGGACTTGACATCCGGTTCTCGGTGACAATTGATATCTGCCCGAACTATTTCTGATTCAATCGTACCCCGATCCTCTATTAATTATGGTAGATCTGTCCCTACAGCTTTAGGCTGGATATATATGGGCCGACGGTGGGCGGCTGCCCCCCTCTGCCGTTATAAGCTGGAAGCCAGCTTCGCGTTCACCCCACGATTCAAAGGGGTGGGTATCCCCTTAGCATATAGAACGTAACCATCTTCTCAGAAGGGCGATCCCACCCTTACCTCGGTGGAATAATTCCAATTATAATTAGCGGAGAATTTCGCGAGACAAGACGAAAAGAGACGAGACGAGATGAGCTTCAATCGACAATTTTGGTAGCTGGTTCAAAGCTTCATGACCCGGGTGGTGATCGTGAGAGATGTGGTATTTATTTTCGCGCTATAGATTCGTCAGTCGAATCGGCCAAATATCCGTTCACATTGTTCGTCGTGTGAAAAAGAATCTACTGAATTTTAGTAAAATCACCTCGTAACCAATTACTTCGTAGAGCGGAAGATTCGAAAAAAGAATGCGAGCGTATAGAATATCGGAAAAACAGCTTGACTTCTGATCCTCAAGACTCGATTATTCCAGAAGAGTACGAACCGATAAAATATTTTCACCGCACTTTGAGAATATTTTATGATGAGCCGTTGCGGGGAATGTTCTCGATCGACTGTTTCTTTTACTTTTTGTTCATGGTTTTTTTTCAGTTCTTCTATTATTATTATTATTTTTTTTTTTCATCCTTCTGGACTGTCGCACCAGCCGCGCAATTACGATGTCAATTGATACATAAAATTAAACTAGAAAACTTACTGCGAGTGCATATTTAACAAGCACGAAGCAGCACTCAAGTTCTCGTATGTATCCAGCCGAGTGAATGGTGAATGGTAAATAATGTAAATTGCTTGAGTTCTACTCGCAGCTGTGAAGGTGCCTAAGGTATAGATGAGTAGTCAGTCTGCTGTCTCAGCATCAAGTCGTCTCGATACACGTACAGGGTGAATCGCTTCAAACTATGAAACTGACAATGGGGGGTCGGGGAGGAAGTGCAATCTGGCAATCGCAGCTTCCCCTATTCGTTCGACATGCTAATCTATGAACGGAATTTCCCCCCTCGCGATATATCCTGATCCATGAGCGCTGAATGAATGAATAAAAAAAAAACACTGAATCAGGCCCCATCTGTCCTCAGAATTTTAAGCGAGTCACCCCGTGTAGCCATATTCCTGTATTATCCGCCCGCGGATGATGATGCAAATAACAATTGAATAACGCTCATTGCGATTAATTCCATCGATCGTTATTATACGCTCTAATTGAACGGTATTCGAAATCTCTTCGGCGTTCGTGCCTTCTCTAATTGCATGGATTTTAAACTTCGAGAACTCGAATTTACGTTTACTTTATACATATATAGTTTTGTCCCCCCCATTTTAGGTTTGGGTATTCAACTATATACCTGCATATTTATAGTCGACGGTATTCGCAGTGAAACTTCCGTTCTACGGAATTATGTTTGACAACGAATAGCAAGGCATTCATTGTCTTTTCAAGAGAGAGTTCCACGGTTTGGTCTGCGGATTGGAATATAAACGAGAGTAAAAGAAAGAAAGAAAAAAAAGGAAGAAAGAAAAACGATAAAAAAAAAATAGAAAATAAAAAAATAAGAGAGAAAGAGAGAGGGAATATAAAAGTGGGAATTTTCAGGGATGGAAATTCTTCCCTTCACACTTTTTACGAGGTTCCTCGGCTAAACCACCATTAAAACATTAAGCATTCTTAGCCCTCTCTTTTCCACCTTTTTTCATTTCCCTCTCATTAGGGTGAAAGGCAAGTGCCGGTGGATTCGCAGGAGATTCCTACTGCCTTAAGTAATCATTATTTTTATTTAATGAAAAGTTTTTGCTCCCGTTTTTCAACGTTTCTTTTATACAAGCAGGTATAAGAAAAATCGTTCCTTTTTATTATACCATTTCCGGGACTTCAAAGATTTTTACTTTTGTATTTTTTCATACACCTTTCAAATAAGCATTACAAACATATACCTCGCGCTTAATTAACTTCAGGCAGAATGAATTCTGAAGGGTCAAAAAATTGGCAAGTTTGTAAAAATATTCAACACAGCGGCGGAAAAAAAAAAAAAAAAAGAAAAGAAAGAAAGCTTTCGCGAGCCATCCCACGTGATCGTCACAGGTCAGACTTTTCTCGAAAACAATTCCAATTTTTTTTCTACGTCAAGTTCTCGATTCTCTCTGAGCAAAAAACAAACATTGAAATTCGAGCATGTTTTTGTATACTTGGTTAATACGCGGACACACGAGAACTGAATTTTCCCCCCCCCCCAATCCTGATCACGAGAACTATATTACACGGGTAGAGAAACACGACGGAGGAACATTCATTCGTTGAGGCATGCACTATACATCTGCATGAACTGCTGCATCAAGGGAATAGGGAACACTAGTTGTTACTGATGTTCATCGTAATTTCCCCATCCATCAAGCCCACAAGCGGCGGGGTTTTCTCTATTTGAAAGCTGCAGCAACGCAGCCAGCAACAGTAGCGGCAGCAAATCGTTGAACGACATGCGAACTAAACACGTACAAGAGTAGCACATGGCAATAGCGGCGGTGGAAATACCCTCGCGGGTTGAACACGATGATGGCATTCGGTCACGGCAATCGAACCCGATGCAAGATCCGAACCTCCATAGCGTTTAACGATCCGCTATTATACCATACTTTTCATTCCCACTGCAGATCCGTTGCGAGCTTATCCTTGAACGGATGGATCGACCCGTCTTTTTTTTTCACAGGCAATTTCTTCTTTTTCTCCTATTATACTTCTTTTTCACCGGCTGCAGTTTCTCCGCTGCATTTTTCACGTCGAACAGTTGAATTGGTAATAAGTAACTGAAAAATTTCGAATTTTTCTATTCTTCACTCGCGCGCTCCAGTTTCGAAAAATTTTTTTTTCGACCTCGCCGTGCAGCCGGCTCGGAAAACTAGCGTGATCTATTTTTCTTCTCGAGCTATTTTTTTTTTTTTTCTTTTTTTTCCATCACATTTTCGACGTTTCCCTAGCGCCTTCCACTCCGCATCCCACGCTTCTCGAAGTTTCAAACCAACCCCATGCGATCCCTTGTGACATATTTCCACTCGCCTCTCACTAATTGTCCGGGGTGCGTCAGACGATCTCGTTATTTACTTCACTCGCGTATCTTATTTCTTTTCTATCTTCTTCCCGCTCATCTCTCCGCGCGCTTGTTGAGCCGCGTTAACGCTACATTGTTCCTCCTTTTTTCAGGTTGTACTTTTTTTCATTTATTTATTTATTTATTTTACTTTTTAATTTCCGTACACCATTTGCCCCGCACGTCTCTTCGCAAACTCTTATCTGTAGCGCGTTGACAATAACGATACGAAATCATCCCCCTCGGCGCCTTACTTTTCGTCGTTGGATTGGCTCAGCTCCCGAGTTAAAACTCTGGAAGTTTATTCGTTAGGTATAAGATTGATAGGTATTCGGCTCGACTCGATTTGAGAAAAATAAATTTAAAGATATGCGTGATCGTAATGAAAGGAGGTGCGATGCACGAGTTATTGAAGGAGAAATAATAAACGAGTGTCAATTCGTGAAAATGAATGAAAATTAATAAATCAAATTCGATACATCGCGATTCGCGTAATGACGATGATAATGGGAACGATGATGAGAATCATTGTGATACGTTTGAAAGGGAGCTGGTAGTTTGCGCCCTATACAAAGGTCCGGACGGTTGATCGATACATTATATCGCGTTCGCACGAGTTGGTTGTATGAAAGTTAATCAACCGAGCAACGGATGACGTATTTGGAAAATATTTAACGTATACGAGTACCGAATGTATTCAGCATTTCGTACATAACTAGATATGTGTGTGTATTAATTGTACGAAAGCGGCGAATACATTGGTATACGTATGTATATGACCCTTCGGTTTACTGATTAGATACGCCAGGTGAAATAATTTATTTCCCTCGGCACGCATGAGAATTTCTCTCTATAAACCGGGAGTGAATACATCGCATGAGGTACATTACGAATCATACGTATGATTGATAACTTGCAAATGTAATGTTCAGAGCCAATATTGGATACGAGCCTGAAATCCTTTTCTATAATTTTTGAATCAACGAATCAGCTGCATTAATTGTTTCGCGCTACGTGGCGAATACCGTACAACAAGGTTACACCACGTGGCAATTAACTTGCGCATCGGGTGAAAGTTGCGTTCAGATTAGAACGCGTAGCGCCACCGCGTCAGAACTAAGGTAAAAGTCAAGTTGAATAGCATGGGAACGTAACCAAGAGGGTCGCGAGGTTACATGTCTACAATAGTTCTCATGCTCTATGGATCGTCGAACCGGTTTCTGTCTCCGCGGTAAAAAAATTTTGGGAGAATATTCCACGGCTGGTTACAAACAAATTAAGTTCAAGTTCCATTTTTATGAAAAATTTATTAGCCAAGTTCAACTCTTTCGGAACGAGGACAAATTTTACTGGAACGATGAACTTTGAAGAAATCGATCCATAGATGGAACCATTGTTGGGTGACCTAAGGTTTCATTGGGTCAAGATTGTTTTTCAGCTTTTCGTATCAACCGGAAGAAAAAAAAAAAATTAAGGAATTTAGGTATGAAGAAATAAATATATATACATTCTATACAACTTGATTTCAAAATTATTACAGACGTACCCATAGCTACTGCGCCAGCTGCAGCTGCAGCGATGGGAGAATAAGATCTTGTCATTTCGCCAGGTTTGTGGAATATAGCTACCTGAAGAGGATCGGAATTCTACTCGAGGTTTTAGGTGGTTCGATAAAAATTTCATTCAGGTTTCGTATCCGATGGAACTGATCGAATCTCATTTTCAAGTTATTGTTTTTTTTTTCACTCCTTTTATTAACAATTTACATAATATGGACTTTGATCTTTATCAATTTCCGATTTAATATAATACCCAAATACCTCAACATGATGTTCACTCTGCCATTCTCGTTCAATTTGATATCGCAATTTTGACGACGTTCGAACGTCACGTTGAATCGCTGGCTCTGATCTCCTCGACTGTCACGAGCAATTCCTTAATGACATCGATTACTACGCCGTCATGTATTAATGGGATTCATTTTTCGCTAGATTGCTAACCTGTCAACGATCAGCAAAATATTCAGCTCTCAACGTTATAATCCGCATTCGCTGATGCCGGGGCGCGGTTTCGTCGCGACGGTGTAGGTTGAAAAAAAAATTCGAGGCTCGTTTTTTTGCCCGCCTAAAAACGAACGACCTAGCTTTTCTTTACTCATTTTTCAGGGTTATGAGGAGCAGCAGGACGACATGTCTGTGTTTTTCAATCGCTTCTTCTACGATACAAATAAATTTTTCAATGAAAGGGCAAAAGTGATGAAATAAAATTATTTGATACCAGGAGAGCGGTTGCTTTTCAGAGGTGGTATCGGATTGAATTGGAAGGCATGAGGAGAGCAGTGGTGTTGAAAACAGAAGGCAATCGGATTTAATCTTGCTTAGCCACGGTGGCCTCTTGACAGATTCACGGGTAACAACTGCAGCAAGTTTCAACTCGATAATGAAACGCCCTCGCTTCTATTGTCCAAAGTTCGATCACTCGATCATCGCGTTTGATGAATGAAATTGAACCGTGGAAGTGGAGGGAGAGAGCGAGAGAATGTAAAACGGGGAAAAACAGAAAAAAAAGGGAATAATGGAGAATCGGAGAGATGAAACGGACGGTATCTGTTCGAATGAAATGCGTTCGGTAATGAATCCGGTTAACGTCGACAATCAAGCTGACGAGTAGTTGGCGCCCGTGGGATGCTGACTTGTACAGCTTTGGTCAGGAATATATAGACACGTATATATGCAGTGTTATATTAAACCGGCGAAATTAATGCCTCGACCTCGATTCCTGCGGGGTTGGGATAAACACTATACGTCCTAGGCTCCCTCAAACTGCAGTAGTAGGTAGTACCGGTACCAGGACTGCACTGCACCGAGGTTCAACCGTATTGCCAGATAATCGCGGTGGCCTGCGGCGAACTGCTAATTGTAAGAGGATGTCCAGATAACGAGGAAAGTGGTCACCACGGTTGCAGCCAATTTCCAATAACCGCGACCTTCAGTCTACCTGCAGCGCCAACGACGTCGACGACGACTTATTACTCGCCCGCTACCGTGTCATTGTTTTTTTTCATTTATTTTTCTCATTTCATTATCTCAACTATACAAACAATTGCGTCCATTTATTTCCGCTGATCGAACAGCGGGGGTAATTCGGAGAAATGAAACGGAAGCGAAAGATAAAAAAAATAATAAATTAATACAAACCGGGATGCGGGCGATGAAATTTCTCCATCGTCGAGTATTTGAAACATTTTACAAAAAAAAAATACGTGAGCCGTACGTAATATTCGCCTTTGTTTCGTTCCACCGTTTCTTTCGAATGGGATTTTTATTTCCGCGTCAAGAAGTCTGCGTTAAAAAAAAAATTAAAACAAAAAATAAGAAAAGAAGCGCCCGAGCATTTGGGGGAGGGGGAGGGGGGGGCGGTTAATTTGGTAAACGATGGAGAAGAAAGTGGAAAAAATTGTTCGAAAAAAAAGAGCGATCGGATCGGAGGATGGGGTAGATCAGTCGTCGCGACGGTACCGCGTCGTTTTTAGGATATATAGGGATTTGGAGATGGGTAAAGTTCGTTTGGCCAATATTTTCGTTCGATTAACTCTGCGTGACGAAAATATTAGTTCAAGTCGAGTTGGGGATGCGGAGTAATGTAAGGTAAGGTAAGGTTGGGAAGAGCGATTGGAAGGAAAAGCGGCCGGTGGGGGCGTGAAAATTGAGAATTTTCAGGTCGCGTGGGCGTGCTGAGTTAAGATCCTTCGCTGTATATATGAGAGTTAAAAAGAGGAAATGATGAAGCCACGTCTGTCTCTGTCGATCGTTCGACATGGCGCAGTTCTTTTTTCGAAAACTCCGATAACTCATGTTCGCCGAGACTCGAAAGCTCTGTTTTCTACTTTTCTTGAGTTCTTTTTTCTTTCCACTTCTATTTCTTCCTCTCGTTCCTCTAGTTTTTTTTCCAAAATATTTGAAATAAATGTTCGACTGTTTACCGGCGCTCGTGTCTTCGCTCTTCTCCGATGTAAGCTACGGCTGTACGAGTGGGGAAAAGTGTGCGAGGCGGTGTCGTCTCCCAAGAGGAATTCGACCTCCTCAACTCCGCTAAAGTGACTCGCACGAAGGGGGCTGCGGAATTTCATTTTGTCTACTCTACTTATTTTACGGAGAGTAAAGCCGAAGTGGTGCCATATTAATCCTGAGGATTGAGCAAGTTGTCCCTGCAACGTTAGGTAAAAATATAAGGAAATAAAATGAAAAAAATCTCACCTCACGTCCAACAAAATATTACACCTCATACCCAACAAACCTCATTTTTATATAATTTTGTATAATACTACGCCACATTTAATTTCATTGGTTTTTTAAATTTTTGTTTACTATTTTTTTTCAATTTCATATCGTTACATTTCAGACGCATCACATGTTGAGAGTTTTTTTTTTTATCAATCTGCGGTATTGTTATCGCAATTTGAATTTTATGTTCAGGGTATAGGTTTGGACGTTGGGTACAAACCTTGGATTTTTCCGATTTTGGGGTCAAAAATGAAGTATTGCCAAAATTGATTGCAGGACACTTCTCCAACGTATTTTTACTTCAGGAACACGAATCCGTCGTTTAAATTGAGCTACCAAATAATCCCATCGAGATATCCTTGATTTCTCACTTTTTAGATCGATAAATTGGCGATAACTGGATCAATTTTATAGATAGATCAATTTGGCTTTCAAATTCGGATTCCTGAGATCAAAATACGTAAGAATACCATGAAACCCCCAATAAAAAAAAATGTCGATTTTTGACCCCAAAATCGAAAAAAATCTAAGGTATACCCCTTTGGATTTTTTCGATTTTTGGGCCAAAAATGAAGTATTTTTAAAATCGATCGTAGGACACTTTTCCAACGTATTTTGATCTCAGGAATCCGAATTTGAAAGCCAAATTGATCTATTTATAAAATTGATCCAGTTATCGCCAATTTATCGATCTAAAAAGTGAAAAATCAAGGATATCTCGATGAGATTAATTGGTAGCTCAATTTGAACGATGGATTCGTGTTCCTGAGGTCAAATGACGTTGGAAAAGTGTCCTACGATCGATTTTAAAAATACTTCATTTTTTACCCCAAAATCGCAAAAAATCTAAGGTATACCCCTTTGGATTTTTTCGATTTTTGGGCTAAAAATGAAGTATTTTTTAAATCGATCGTAGGACACTTTTCTAACGTATTTTGACCTCAGGAACATGAATCTGCAAGTCAAATTGATCAATCTATAAAATTGATCGAGTTATCGCTAATTTTTCGCTTTTCGGAGCAGAAAAATTGCGATATCTCGATGGGATCAATTTGTAGCTCAATTTAATCGACAGATTCGTGTTCCTCAGGTCAAAATACGTCAGAAAAACGTCATATGATCGATTTTAAAAATATTTCATTTTTGGCCTAAAAATCGAAAAAATCCAAAGGGGTATACCTTAGATTTTTGTCAATTTTGGGGTGAAAAATGAATAATTTCTCAAATCGATTGCTGCACCCTTTACTAACGTATTTTGACCTCAGGAACACGAAACCGTCGAGTAAATCAAGCTAGTATCAACTTTTTAAGATAGGATTAATTTTTCCCGCGAAATAACCACATCCGATGTATTTTTATTTGCGTTTCTGGATTCGTATCTCATAATTTTTCATCAATTTTTTCATCGAGCGCTGTTAACGAGGCCGTCGTTTTTTTCTGTTTTTTTTTCAAATTTTATTTCACAATTTTTATTTCGTTTTTTTCTTTCATTCACGCACGAAGCTGTAAACTGTCGGAAATATCTCGTAACCTCGTCCATCTTTCGATCAGTCAACGTCACAACGATTCTATCAGTCGATCAATTCGTTTGGGGGTGTCGAGCATGTAAACAGGTAGGTATTGGCAATAAAAAGAGAGGCCATAAAAAAAAGAAGCGGGGGTGGTGGAAAAAAAAAAAATTCCGCCGATTCTTCCGTGTAGTGTATTGTTCGGACAAAAGCTCGTCCGCCAACGAGGGAAATACATGCGAGGAAGGGATATATTTAATCAGGACAAATTGCCCCGTGGGAAATATTATTATATACTACCTGAAGAGGAACAACGTCACACGTCATGTCGTGTCTGTCGCGTGTTATCGTACAAGCGTAAACCAATCAGATCAATGATCGGTAATACGTACACACAAATTTGTGTACACGTGTAGGTATATAAATTCCACGTAAGAAATAATTCATCTACAATAACGATCTAATTTTCTGAACCCGCCACGAATATGCAGCACGGTGCGGAACTTTATGATATTTATAGCGCGGAATCGTAACCGGAAAATGTTTACGCTCGCTAAATTTTTCCTCAAATTATTGTTGTAATATTCCGGCAACGCTGCAGCACATTCGTGTACCACATGTACATTTCATATGCGTATAGCGTACACCTCCACATACCGTATACATACTTTCGTCTGGCAACGAGACGATATGAAGCACCGTTTGATTTACAATCCCTTGTAAATCACTGTGCGGGTGGTGACAGCTATAACTTTACAACGGAAAATAATTGTTCGCGGCTCAACGAGCGGACCGCATTTATTTATGCATTTTATTCCTATAGGTATATAATATACCTTATTTCGAACAAAACTACGTACACATATATATACGAGCAAACACGGACAATAATGATGATAATAAATCGGGTGCAAGTGCCAAGAATTTTATTAACGGATCAACCGGCGCGGTATCGGATTTCATCTAATTTATTATTTACTCGATCGTTAAAACGATGACGTAACGAAAAAATGAATAAGTAAATAAACTAATTGATGAATTGAAAAAAAAGTGACGGCTGTCCAACGTTCGGCTCCACATCGTCGATTCGGAACGGTCGAGAGTTTCAGGCGCCGCGGCCATATAAGCCTAAAGCTCCGAAGTCCGCATAGGTGAAAGTGCAGGGGGGCTGGGTGGTGAATTTGAAAGTTTGGAAAGCCGCCAAGGTAGGAGGTCATTCTGGTAACTTATGCTTATTGAATTCGGGGATTGGAATCGGCATTCGCTTATATTTTATGCGATCGAGAATCGCGGCGGGCGCGGGATGGCCCCGGTTTTGCGAATATTAAATCCATAGATTTCAGGAGGAAAGTTGTCGGAAAGAAAATGAAGGATGCATACCTGCCTGGAACCCCTTTCTTCAGTTTTAAATTCACAAATGAAATATAGTGCACATTCACACAAGCGAAGTCCAAAGAATCGAAAGAATAACAAACATTTTCGCTCCCCCCGCACTTCGACATCGATGTAATAATATTAGATACCTACAAATAATTCAATTCGATGAAATAAATTATTCATAAACAACCACAATAATAATCCCATGGATATCTAACTCTGGAAACGTGTTTGAATCCATTTGACTTGATTGTATCTAATTTTTCTGTTCTTCTTCTTTTTAACGAAATCTCAACAAACGCGGCGTGTTAATTCAATCATATTTGATATTTACATGAACTTTAGAATCTGATGTTGAATCGCGTGATGAGAATTACGTAACATCGGTTGGCTTGTCTTCGAAGCCACGTGCCTCTGATAATATAAATGTGTACCTAGACAGAATCTCAAAGACTTATGTCATCGCCAATTTTATTCCAACGGCAGATGATCCTGACCTGCAACTAGAATGAAGAGAAATCCAGAAGGTTATATTCCTCGGTAGCTAGGTACAGATCGATAAAAAGTATACAAACCGCATCAACATGGCCGCTTTTCTATGCCAATGAAAAAAACAAAACAAAAAAAAGCAAATAACAAAAACGAGAGAAAAAAAACAGGGTACACTTTCTGTCAGTCTCCCGCGTAACTCGCATGCAGATCGTGTATTATACCGCAGATACCGCGTTATGCAACAAAGAACATATACCGTAACCGCGCGAAGCATATAATGTAATGTAAAATTTTCATCGACGACGTACAACACCTCGTTGCAGTTGTAGTTACATTAAAAAAAAAAAAGAAAGAAAGGAAGAGCAAAAAAAAAACGACGTTGAGAAATTCCCGCCTCTTTTCCTCTGCACGTAGAAGTCGTTAAACGATCCCCTTGGCGTCAAGGAAATGCGAAAACTTTACCTTATCTATATGTATTATACATGACTGTATTTTAAATGCAGAAAAGCTCTGCGTTTTCTTCAAATAACCTAACAGCTAGTACACTGTATGAGGGATAAGAAAATTCGTGAAAATTTCAGTTCGATGTGAAATATAGAACGCGGCGAGTGTAATATTGAGCAAGTCATACCGCAAAAAAGCTCGCACTTGACACGTACGTATATCTCGTCGGTTGCGAGGTAAGGGAAGTTATTGTGTAGATTCCTACTTTACCCCAACATATACCTGTGAGTCAGGTTAAGTTTTTGGTTAGAAACAAATGAGTAAGAGAGGGTTTTTCGAAAGAGGGTAATAATCTTGGAAGGGTGCGTCCCACGCGTGTCGTTCGGATAATCCGTTGAATTTTTTTCCGTTCGTTCTTTTTTTTTTTTCTTATTCTTTTGTTTATCTTACACTTCTAGTCTTCTGTCTATAAATACGGAATTGCCTTCGTTATCTCATCCGACTTACCTCGAATTCGGGGGTATGAGAATTGTTGTTGCTGTATTTTTTATTTTTTTTTCATTTTTCTCTCTTCAGAAACAAAAGGTTTTGCTTACGAAGCGTGTTGATATTATGGGCATTGAGTAAGTTATAACAATACTTTACGTCACTCACTACCTCCATCACTCTCTCTGCCTCTTTCTCTCTCTCATTCTCCCTGATTTACTCTTCGTCTCGCTCGCTCGCACGCACACGGGGTCTGGAATCTCAGACTAGACATAACGAGTTTGACTTTCGAAGTTAAATTTAGTTAAAACTTTTCAAGTGTTTATATAACTAGCTTTCCTTCCTTTCCCCGTACGCGAAAACCAGGCTTCCCAAACTTTTCGTCAAAGTCTATATGTATACGCCGACATGAAAAACCTCCTCCCATTTTCCCTTAACACGTATACACCTCGAGGATTTTGACTAATTTCAATCAGCTGCTCTGAGAGCCTCGACTTTAATTCCCACTTTTCACAGAATTGTACGAGAATAACAAATGAGTCTTAAGAGAGAAAAAATGGAAAATTCTAATCAGCTGAGTAAGTAACTTCGAAAAATTTAACGTACGACTTATTCGAATCCTATTTACGGACAGAACGACCTCGTGTCGTTCTAAGAAGAAAAAAAAATATTCAAAACAGCAGCACGATCTATCGGTAAACAAATTGGGCATAAGTGAGGTCATTGAACCGTGACCAGGAATTTATAACGACGTGAAGAGAAAAAAAAACATGAACAAAATCTCAATCTTCGATTCGAATGCATTTTATCAGACACCCTCTGAATGGATATTATTTAATCGAACAAATAATGCGCAACCTCTCGCTGGAAGTTTGTAAAACGGTGCAGAGTAATGCATAACTCTCTGCCATATATACATGTACATATGTATATTGCATGTACGTATAAAAGTACATTAGTGGTAAGGATGGATATGTATAATAGCTCCAGCTACTACTGCTGGAAACTAAGATGAGTTTTTAGGGGGTTACATAACTTTAGGGGAGAAGGAAACTCCGCGGGTTCTTCATTGCCAACTATTATTATACGAGCAAAACTATAATATTATCGCAAAATTGTTTCGCGCGGTTCAACCCAACATCTCGTATTATTTGTATTAGGATATAAACTCCACATATTCTACCATTATTATACCCTATTCTCCACTCCCATCGCCAACAACAACAACAACAACAACAACAACAACAATAATATTAATAATAATGATTATTATTATTATTATCATTATTATTGTTATTACGATGGCGCGCTCCGTGTACTGCGGGAGGGTAAGAGCATTCGAATGCGAATGAGCGGATATTTAAATTGCCTGAACATATTTACCGATAATATTTCATGTTGATTAAATGGGGGTAATAAAATAGGGAGGGGGGGAAAAAATAAAAAAAAAGAAACATCGACGGCGTGTAAATTGTTGCCTAGATTTGTGGATAACGAGGTGTTTCACGGTTCGTAGAGCGAAGTAAGTAAGTGAGTGAGTAAGTAATGTAGCATATATACGTGTGCATACGTATATGTATGTGTACACCAATACCTATATACTTAGATGGGTAATCCCCACTCCGTTCATCAATAATTCCCACGGGGTAGTGGTGCGAGTAATTAATGATCTGTGGAGGATTGATTTTTCTCTACTCACCGATAGACGCTGTGGTCGTACCAAAGTAAGATTCTGAGTGGCTGACTAATGCTGCGCTTCTTCACCTCGTGTACCGGATCAATATGAACGCCGTGAACCACCTGGAACATCGGTTGAAATTTTTTAGTCGTTTGTTTGGTCATTTGTTTTTTCGTCGTTTCGTATATTCTCAGAGGGCGCAGGCCTGATATTGTTTCAGTTGATAAGCAATTAGGCAATCGATCAGCTCAGACCGAATCACCTGAGAATATACACATCTGTCTGTATATTTATAGACATCCGCGAAAGTTCAATCCTGAAATGTTGAATAGAACGAACTCGCGTTGTGCGGGGCTGTAGTTATTATTTTTTGTTCATTTGCAGTTTATTTTTATTTTACTTCGAATTTTCGCGTAGACATAACATTCGTTAATTGCGGGGGTATAGCGGCACAATTAACGCGCCACTAATTGCATCCGACTATTGAACCCAGTCGTAAATGCGTGAACAACCGAGCAAAAGTTTTCATTGGCAATATACCTAACCCACCTACCGGTTCTATATATTTTCCTAACACTGTAGAAATGAAGGGGGCAAAGTTACACTGTGCTCATTTTTTACGAACATAGTAAACTGGGTTGTTAACAATGGGCTTTATGTACCTGTAGGAACTCGGACGTGTAGTACAGTAGGTACCGTGTTCTGTCGTTGGTTTTTTCTTTTTTTTTTTTCATGCTTTTTTTCCCCCCCTTTCATACTTATACGAGGGCGCGATAATCACTCGATAAAAAACAGCAAGCTTCAGAAACGTGTGGGACAAAAAACGGATACCGGTAAAAGATATAGAAAAAAAAGGTGGAAGAAAAAAAAAAGAAATAATACAGAAATGATACGGGGAAAAGGACAAATCAAGCTAAACGAATAGATTGCTTTCTCCAAAAGAGAAAAAGTAAAATACAGTGCAGATCGTGAAACTTGATGGTTTTTACTGTCCGTGCATTATGAGAATTGTGCGCGAATTAAATCCATATGTCTGCAGACGCTAATAGAAATAATCGAAAATAGCGCCTCGGTGACCGAAGGACTTTTGGAGTGAAATAACACCGTTGGTATCCCGAGGGCTAGGGGTGGGATTCGGCGTCGCGACGCCGCGCCGGGGTTGCGGACGTCACCGTTGGGGGTTTTGCGCCCACTGGTCGGAAATTTGCCAGTAACAGTATCATCGGGCAACAATTTAATTTGCCGAGAAATCCTTTAGAATCCTCTTGGGCCCGTGGGAAAGTCTGTGGGAAAGGTCGAAGAAGAAGAAGAAGAAGAGGAGAGGGGGAAATAAGATGAGAAGTCGAGGGGAGTGCCAGGCGCGTAGAAGAGCCAACTTCGAGGAAGAAGCTTCGAGGGTGAAGGGAATGAAAGTTGAGGGTGAAGTGAAGAGGAGTATGAGATAGGGATGTAGCAGCACCGTCAGGAGCCGACAAAAAGAAGCGAAATTATCGCTCGCAACACACTCGAAGACCCTCAGCCAATCTCGACATTGGTAGACAGGGCGAACGCATACATACAAGTTTGCGCTCTTAATCTCCCGTACAGAAGGCTCAGATATCAATTAATTGGCTTTTCACAACTTCGAGATAAACGACCTATTCGCCTAGGTATACCAATAAGTTTGGAATCCCGTAAACCGAAGAGAGAAGAAAAAAAGGGAATCAAATGATCCTTCCATCGTCATCTGAAAAATTCCACGGCATAAACATATCGATGAAATAATTTGTTTCGTGGCGATTCAGATCATGGGTTGAGCAGGTTTCTTGTTACGTGAACGTAAAACACGTGGAAAATTCAAGCTCACGTGGTATTTTTAGAGTGCCAATCTACTTTAATTCTTGGACAGGAGGAGTTCCGCTGTTTCGCAGTGACATTGTTGGTTGCATATTGTGTCGTAACCCGCACCTGTTCTTTTGCCTGGTAGCAGCCGCTGAAACTCCATGGCGAGCAACCATATCGCGCGAGAGTTGCAAGTGCTGCAACTTATATACCGGGTACAAAGTTTAATTTAAACGTACAAGTGGGCAACGAAGCCGTACCGAAATACCCCTGCCTCCCCCCGAACCCGCAAAGTTCGAACTTTCAAACTCATACTTGCATCACCGGCACCGTTAAATTCAGAAGCTTTCTAGTTACCTTATACCGCTGCTGTTGTTACCAGATCGAACTTTGCGGGAGCTATGTTCTGACGTACAACACGTCCACTGCACCAAAGCTCAACGAACGCGATAAAAAGCATTTGAAAAAAAAACAAAAAAAAAAAAAAAACTCCCGACGTCAGAAAAACTGCGGCGTTTGTTCCACCATTGAAACATCAACGTCATTTTTGTTCCGGCTTGTCTTCGTAGTTCCCGTGCAGCAACTCGATTTTACGGTACAGACGAACCGCTCGAATTGTAAAATAATATCGCCTTGTCAACTGGCAGAGTCAAGTGGAAAAGGGTCTGGAGGTAGAGACAGGGAGTGAATTGGGGTAAGATTATATGGGGTCAACCGAAGGGCAGCGACAGTGACAGGAGGAAGTTGTTGCCGCAAGAAATAGGTATAGAGGCGTGGGTAGGTCGGAATCGCACTAGAGCTTCCGAAGTAGAGTTACGTGTATACCTCGACGAACTTCGCTCTTAAGTGCGTCTTGCCTCTTAATTATCAAACTTCGGTTAAGTAGGGTGCTAGTAGTCACGGCCAGTTGCCTCTTCCGGCCTTCACGCGAAGGTAAGAAACGGCCCTTGATCGTTTCATGCCATCCTGTTAGGTTAGGTACCCAAATTGATCGCTGTGGAAGTTGTTTTCTTTTTTCTTTTTTTTATTTTTTCTTCGCTAATTGCTGTCGGCCTACAGCTCAATCTCACCCTCCACGCGCTATCTTGCCTCCAGGGTTCGCCCTCCGGCACAATTGACCTGACGACCGTCGATCTCGATAAAATTTCATACATCGAAATCAACGATCAAAACCTGCACGCGGGGGTGAATTTTGTCAGCAAATTTGTAGCACATCAAACGGGTCTCGCTATTAGCGGTCGAACCTTCTTTCAATTTCGACTCCCTTCTACTCCCCTAATTCACATTCTCTTTTTTTTTTCTTTTTTGTTTTTTTTTATATTCAGCCCTCCAGATGAAATCACCGAGGAAAATTGTTATTGCATCCGGTCCGGTTCGGTGGCAAAGATGCGCGTATAGGGTCCGACTTTACAACCTCCGCGTGACCCGGTCAGAAGTACCAAAGGTCCGTCGTCGTACACGTTCCGAAATTACGACCACTACCGAAAATTACTCGTCCAGATATTAAGTCGTAAATTTGAAGTATTTTAGGGTGATTTTTCTTTTCTTTTGCCTGCGGGGTAGCTTATATTTAATATATAGTTATGTAGCCAGCACTGCGGCACGCGCCGTCTAAAACCTGTGCAATTTAATCGCGACGCAGAATACTAGACCAAAATGGCGGACACTGATCGTTTCTAGTTCTCTTTTTTCGTCTTTTTCGAAGACTATATACACGGAGGATGCGAATTATCTCTTATCGGATCTCTTCGAGGTCTTAAGGAGTCTCTACTGGATGCCTTGTGGATCTTTTGGCAAAAAAGAAAGAGGTAAAAGGAAAGAGGAAAGCTGAGGGAAGATTGTCGAGGGAGTCACGTCGGGAATAACGACGCCGTAAGCCGGTTCTTGATTCACCGTTCCGCATTCCAAAATGGCGACTAGCTAGTCACGTTCGCCATTCAATGAACGCGAATAAAACGTACATATATATATATATATACATATACAAAGGTTGCGGAAGACGCCCTGCAGGGTATTCTTCCCTTTTCTCCTTTTCCTTCCTGTTTGGTGGAAAAAGGGTTCCGATGATGGGTATCGAAATTTTCCTTTGATTCAACACCGATCGTTGGAGAAAACAAAAGGGGGAAAGAATTTATAAGTATAAAACCTATAGTAAAAAACTCGATCACTGCAACAGCGCTGCGAGCGAGATTAAATCCGATTCATCATTTCTTTGTATCTAAGAAAATTACCCGCGCGCGCGTCTATAGTAACCCCAGATAACGCTTACGGAATGAATCCCCGAGAAAATCTACCCTGGCAGCAGCTGATCGACTCCCGTTCCGCTCGTTCGTAAGATACCTTCATTTTTGTTTTAATTTTTTTCTGTCTTCTTCCTTTCTTTGTTACCCTAGTTTTTGTTTCGTTTCCTTCTCCTATTCGTAACTCTCTGTTTTTCCTTCATTCGCCCAACTTCCGCTCTTTTATCATTCGACTGTTTATCGCTGCGCTTCCGCGCGGCGTATATCAAGCTCGCGAATTCCACAGGGTATATTATGCCAAATGGAAAGCACAGCTTCAACTTCCTACAGGAAATCATTATAATTTCAACGCGAAATGTAGATACGCGATACACATCTATTCAAATACGTACACATGAATGATACGTATACAATAGTGGGTATGTCATAATAAATTCGAGTTATGTAATAACTTATACGCGCATACGTATATCGGGTATATAACGTGCGATATACAATAAAAGATATATGGAATGAAAATTCACAATGAGGATTACCGCAAAAAAAAAAGAAAGAGCGCGGGGGGATAAAAATCTGATATTCCAAAAAGATCAGCGAAGCGCAGGCGGAGGGTAATTTTTCGGAAGAACACGAGAGTGGAAAGTAGAAAATGGGAAGTGAAAAGTCGAGTGGGGGAGGGGAAGTGTGTAAGGGGCAAACGGGTGAAAAAAGAGGAACGACGAGGCACTTTTCCTTGCTTCGTGGAAGGAGGAGGTTTATTTATATCCGCAGAAGAGATAAACGGATGATGCAGTGGGGTTCACCGTCGAAGCGCAGTTGTATCATAAGGACCGAAAAAGAATAAAAAACAAAACATAACAAAACAGAAGAGAAAATGAACGAAGGGGGTTTCGACAATTCGAGTACAATAAAGTTAGCCTTATTCCAAATACTCGAAAAACTCGAATGTCTCTTGGACTGTTTTTACCTGTTTGTATAATTTTTTTTCCCCCCTTCCCACCCCCTCGTCGGTCTTCCACCTCTTTCTTTTTTCATTATTTTCTATACAGACTCTCCCTGTAATGTAGTACGCTGAAAAGCTTACGGGAAAAGTGTTTAATTGCCAAAAATCCCCAAGGGGTGGTCTTTGAAATGGGGATGAGAGAGAGAGAGAGAGAGAAGTTTGAAAATGACTGACATGATTTTCAATGGGGAAAATTTTCTCTCTTCAGTCGCGAGATTCTACATGAGATTTCGAATTTTAGGTTCTTTGATCCTTTTCAGGGCACTTTGTTCTTTCATTTATTTTATTATACATTTTTTTGTTTCGTTTTGTTTTTTTCTTTTTTACTTCAAAAGAACAAAGACTCTACTTTTCTTGAAAGGTATAACTACCTTTATCTTTTTCTGCACCTACCCCCATAGGGGTCGGTAGGCAACCAGATACCGTGAAATTCGTTTCGAAACATATAGTAAGGTAGTTACTATATATATGGTACATACATACGTTAGGCTGCCCATTTCTCGGGTATAAAGATCTCCTCGTGAAAGTTTCAGTATATAACCACAGCGCGCTTCTAATGGCGCTGCCTGCCCACCCTCTCAGAAATGTATAAAACTTGAAGAACAATTTGTTAATTACTTTTCAACGTCTGAAACTAAGTCGGTATTAATATTGCCTAGTTTTCTAGCGGTTGTTCCTCATTCGTTTCGATATTTTAACAACTTATATTTTAACCCGCGAGCTACATATCAAGTCATCCGGCTTGTGTATAATTCTTTAGAATACCACAGTAACAGAAACAGGTTCATTAATCAAAAAGACAGCGCAATTGCTATATTATTATTATACATTAAAAAAGAAAATTGAACAATTACATTTATATGTACAGTGACTGCATTCCTTTGCCGAAGTATATCTGTGTTATTTACACAGGTAAACTTTTCGGTGCGTCGTGCAATTTGCATCAACTTTGAGAGTTTGAGAATTTTTTAATTCACCAATTCTGATTCCACTCTGTGCGACTTGGTGTATAATTAATTTATGTATATAGCTATACACGTACATAATAGATATGAAAATGAGACGAGAATAAATTTCAAGTATAGTCTCGCGGAGTTCGTTCGTTGGTTCGCCGGTTAATAGGCACTTTTAATTATGGTATAATTCTCCTGTTTCATCGCAATAATGATAACACCAATTGCCATCGGGCGTCGAGTCGGTTGTCGTTTCTTTTCGACTTTTTGTTTTTCCTTTGTTTCCTCATCGTTCATTCTTCTCAAATGATCTTATTCCCCCCTTTTGTTTTCACAGTAATAATTTTTGGACAGGTATCTTAGCGGTGATATATATATATATTTTTTTTTTATACACCGTAATTCTCGCATCGCCGTTACAGTAAGAATTTTATACATGCAACATTATATCTTTACTAAAATCTCCGCCTCATTCTTCGCAGGTACTCAGCTCCTTTAACTTATACAGACAAAAGGCATTTGATCCTTATTCGCAGGACTTATAACCGCGACTCTACCTCATCGCGTGTTGCTATAGGTACCGCTGCAGCGATGCCAGCGATAAGTATATATCGTTAAAAAGAAAATTAGGATCTCTTCGTTGATGACACCGTTCAACTTTTTAATTACCCCATCTCAGGATGAGAAGAAGCACTTTCGTTCTCCCCCCCTCCCCTCTTCTGCCGCCGCCCTCGCCTCCCCCTCACCTAACCACCCTTGAGAGAGGTCGTTTCTTGGTTCGCTTATTATTACCTGTGCCGCTGTTGCAAGGATGATGATGATGAGAAAAGAATATTGATCCATTTGCAGCGGCGATGTAGGGTCAAAAAGTAGAATGAAAAATACCCCAATTTTCTTACACGTTCATTGCTTCAGATTATAACTTTGGTAACAAGGTAAAAGATATATCTCGATTTTTGGACATCAAAATAATTAGAATTAAGAAGAAAAAAAAAATAGAAGAGAAAAAAAATGGAATCTCCGCAAAATTAGGCTTCTATCGGGTGATCGTATATCACGCGACGGTGCAGTTGAGATCAATTTGTGACAATATTTATGTATTCATATTCGTGATAAAACACGATAATGCGACTGCAGTTATCAATAACTATACGTTACGCGTGTATAAATTTCACGATAATTACAACGAGAATTGTTTTATCTGTTGGTCCAAAACACATATTTGCAGATTTTCGCCACGATGTATATAGCAACGAATATACATAGATATAAATTATACGCGTTCATAGTTTTGTGAATTTTATCACTCACTTTTACCCATCCCAACGGATATGGTCATCGATACCATACGGATACAGGTGGGTATTGATTTTCAATATTTTTGTTCACTTATTTGTGGAGATAATAAATTGTCTTCATTATATTCATAGATTTAGCTATACGCGCATATTTATGTGTATAGTATGAAATATAGTAACTACAACCCCTGCGGCAAGGGGGATGCGAGTTGGGATTCACAATATAATTAACCTCGTTTATTTCGATCAAATAAAACGATATAATGTAGAGAAAATGTATTCCATTTTCTATGGAAATATGTATATGTAGATATATACCTAGTGTAGGTACTATATGTATACATACAGTAGCCAATTATCGTTAATCAAATAGCCGTTGGATTCTGAAATGATGTTATCACGCACGTATTGACTCATGCGAGAATGAAAGGTCGTCATTTATCGAAAAACGAGATGGTTACCCGGCTGAATTTTTTATACATGAATATTTAGGTATACAATTATATGGGTAGGTATAATACATATATACCCGCTGCCAGGATTACATAGGTATAGCTAGAAAATTAATAAGCCGCGCGCTCAAATACCATATTTAATAAAATGAAATTAAATGAACGTTAAAACAAGGAATAATTTAGGAATAAAATTAATATGACCCTACGGGACTCGGGTACACATAAACCCTTTTGAGAGACAATGAAGGATACTTTTCACCGTCCATCCACTATGTACCCAAATAACATAAACCCCGTCAGCGTGTGTGCCAAAAGGATTTAATTAAATTCTATATTTGCTTATTAAAGGACGCCGAATGAAACCATCGAAAATAACCGAACCAAATTCACTCCGTGTGGTCGAAAAATTTCAAAGGGTGACCAAAAAAAGAGTGGAAAAACACGAAAATACCTAACGAGAAAACACGTGAATTTTTCATAATACCGAAAAGCTCCCGGATAAATGGACGGGGTAAATGTTATACAAGCGAACGATAATTTGTGGGTAATTTTTGATAGGGTTAGGCTTCGACGAATCGGTATGTGATACGTCGCATTATTCGCTCGTCTGCGGGGACCAATTTATCCCACATAAAATAACGACGGCTCTGAACTGGACCGATTGAACTACACAGACGAGTGCGATGTACATAAATTGCTAATTGAACCAATCCGTAATTATGTGAGCTTACGGTGCGCCGTTCTGTGCTTATTATCGATCAGCGCGCCCGTGATAAAAGTAATGTAGTAGAACTGTGTATACCGCATTACGTTAGATTATCCGTAAAAATTATTAAACGCTTAAATTTATTCTAGATCCATAAATTCGCCCTACCTTCGTTCGACAAAAACAGAGGTTGGTAACCGTTAATTAAACCGATACCGGAATCGGGTATTTTGCAGTACGGATGTATGTTGCACACATACGTGTGTTGGTACCATAGTTATTGGTAATCCTGGATTTCGTGTAATTTTGGCAAACTGGAAGCTTCTAAAAGCATTTTCCCCTTTGATGTTGCCACCATACACAGCGCTAACTATTTGACTATATGACGTACAACTGGAGGTATCAGTCGCTTGGCAACGTGCGATAGTCAGTCCCGTGATTCGATTCGCGTGAACGTTAATATTTGGAAATAGATTCGCGAAATCTAGCGAAAACTGGAAATAATACGTAAAATGTATACGGATAAAAATCAGACTCCAACGCTCTTACCAGTTTCCCAATTGGAGGAACCAGTTGTTGAAGATGAAGGTTGATAATCGGGTGAAGTAATCGAGATGAACAAGGAAAATGGCAGAAAGGCGTTAGAGTGGTAAATTTGAATGTAATTGTAAACCGATCGAGTAAATTCCTATGAACGGGGCGGTAAATCGAAGGTTTCCGTAAACTCCAAACCCCCTCGCCTAGAAGGTACGATCTATGCGAGGGACTTCCGAGGTCGAACCATCCGTCCGTAATACGTAGAACCGTTCGCTTTCGAATCCCGAACTGTTTAGCGGTTTAACGAGAGGGCACGCCATCCGTCTTGATTGGAGAGAGAAAGAGAAAAGAGAAAAGAGGAAGACGGAAAGAGAAGCACGGAGAACCAGAAGGCCGGGTGGCAGCCCCTGCCGGAGAAGAAGAAGAAGGATGATGAAGACGAACCGCAGCAAGGGCAAAACCAAAGGTTACTAACGAGCTCCGCTGGATGTGGCATCAGGATGGAAGAGGGGCTAGCGGTCAGAGTTGAATTTCCTTTTCCTGTTGGAGATGAGGACGAAGAGGGCGCGGAGTATGGGAGAAAACGACGCGCCACGTCCGCTTGCTATTTACGTTGCGCGACGTTATCAATTCCGGTAAGGGGGTAAGAAAATTCAAGCCGCGTCAATTTGAGGAGGTTTTCCCTTTCGCCTTCCTCCTTCAGCGCCGAGGGTCTCGCGCGTTTCTTGTTACAGTATTGGAGTGAATTTCTGAAAGCACGAACTTCTTCTACAGAGTGAGCTGACCCTTTTTTCCGCCCCCTCCCGCCCTTCCGGTATCTCAGCTACTTCACGTCATCTTGATCCTCTTACCGGGTATAAGCAAGGTACGTGTGCGACTTCCATTTTCTTCTACATCTTACCACTCTTGTTTTCCAGAATAAGTCAAAGCCTTAGAGGTTCTCGTTTTTCTGCGACACCTTCGAAAAAATCCGGAATCAAACGAAACAAAAAGACAGTCAAGTGGAAAGTGAATGAAAAACAACGGTGCGTCCAGCTGGACAATTTTCCGATCTAATTTCGATCGGTGGAATGCAAAGACGCCTGGAAATTTTGGAAAATATTTTCATCTCGGTCGAAATCAAGTAACCTTCCAATGACTGTCCTCCCTCTCTCGCGATTCGTGGAAGCTCTTCGAAACCCTGGCGAACAACCTCTTAGAATTCCAAATACGAATAACGGATATTACCTCGCTACCTTCGTTGAACATAATATGTGAGGTCTTCGCTACAACGCGCAGAGAGAGGGATGAGGACGCGGCACACGAAGGAAACTTTGTTGTATAGGTTGAGTTAAAGCTCGAGGATCGCACATGGAACACGTCCGGGACCCACACGGTTGTCCAAAATCACCCGAATCTGAACGGCGGTTACCTAACCAAACAATAGCTTAGGGCTTTTGTATAAATTAAACCAATTTGCATCTCATCGCTACGCAGTTTTGACCCGTTAAAGGTCGACGCGGGGTGCTGCCCGTTCGTTTCCGTGTGCCAAACTAGAAAAAAAACAAAAAAATAAAAAAAATACATACGGTATAAGGGTCAGGAAATTTCGCACATCCTCGCACTCTGTACGTTCATCCTGCGAGCTCACGGCTTCCAAGATACAGTATATTATTATTCAAAAAAAAAAAAAAAAAAAAGAAACCTCGAGAACAATACCGTGCTATTCGAAAAATTATCATTCCATTTCATCGGCTCTTTTCGCGTGTATTTTTTATTAAAGGAAATTCTCGAAACTCGTAATATTCATGAAGATATACCCTGCATTCATGAAGTGGTGAAATGGCGAATGGTCAATAAGTCCGATTTCGTTTTTTGTTTTTATCTGCAGGAGTTTAAAAAAGCCTTTGCCCCTCTGAAGCCGGATTTATTAATGTATTGAAAAATGCCGATGGTAAAAATTAGCTTTGAACCAGCCCGCATGAATTCCGAGTCTTGGAGTCTGCCCAGCTATCTACCTGCAGCGGGGTAATTCACGCCATTTTCGTAATACTCGGAATACTGCAGATCTGGAAAATAATTTATCAATGATAATGGGGGGAAAAAGAAGGAAAGGAATAAAAATGAATACCCAGATAACTAGAATATCTCGTTGGAGTATGAATAATTTCGTAAAAAATGCAACGGCCACATGAATAAAAAATTATACCTATTTCGTTGCGTGTTTGGTGAGCGAACCGATCCGGTCTCAACGTTACCGATCGTATCGATCCACGTAGGTACGATGATTTAATAATCACTCGCTTGCAAGCTTACACCGAAGTGTCTATTAATTAATGTAAATCAGAAACAAACGCGTACAACGGATCCCTGCAGTGGTTCTAACACGATCCGTATTATAGCATCGTTTCAAAAGCGACGAAGCGTAGCTTATTTGAATAATGTTCCGCAGGTTCAGATATTCGAAACGATGGAGAAAATAATATGCTGGAAGTAAAATAATGCAAAGAAAGCATTAACCTCTCACCCTGTCGGGTAGAATTATGTATAAATTTCTGACACATCTCGCGTCGTAAGTAAAAACTCGGATATAAAGCCACGACTAATATCGAGACGTAACGCAATTAGCCTATGGATTATTCACGACGTCAGATCTAACCAGACAACAGATGGTTGACGGATTCCGTGATGCGATGCAGCCGGAGACGCGATAGGAACGACGATCAGTCGGGCGCGAGCGACGGTTGAAATCCAATGACAATGTTCATGAAATTCAGGAACACAGGTTAGCGGAACTGTAACGAGAATCTAATCTCCGTTTAATCGAATGACGATCTTCTAATTAATTCAGATGATCTCCGTTGCGGATGTCGCCGTATTATGTACGGATGGAGGAATTCGAAGCTCGACGTCTCGCGGCGCGGGCGGTACACCGTTAAAAATTATCGAGTAGAATAATTAGTCTTTCCAGTCAGTCCCTCCGTAATTGTGCAATTGCTGCGGCAATGACAATTCTATTAGACGTTCGTTCATGAACACCGACAGGGAAAGGAGAGGAGAATATCCCCGCGAGAGAGAATCCAACTAATTCAACGACATTATGGCCGGTTACAACTGCACCCGGTTTGCCGCAGAATACGATCATCGTTGGTTATATCACCCCAGACAACGCGTTACTCCCAGACACTCGTCGTCTGCCTCGTTCTTCGCAGATGTTTGGTAGCAATGTCCTGTGCAGCGGTGGGCGATAAAATCACTGAAACTACCGCGATTGAATGTAGCAGTTTTTACTGCATTTCGCAAACACTGTATACGTGCGTTCGCGACTACGTGGCTACGTAGAAACTTCATACATGGTACATGTGAGATGCGGATAGTAGGTAGCTACATGGATGGAGATAATCGATCTATATTTGATTTCCGATACGTCGTGTATAACGGCGGTGGATAGATACACGAGAATATGAAAGTAACGCAAGCTTATTCGGAGGTGAGTAAACACAGGGAAAAATTGATGTAAGAAGAAGCCCGTCTCGCTACTTTTCAATTCAGATCCAGAAACTCCGGAGATACATGAATGAATTATTGGGGGAAGGAAAGAAGATTGACGTTGTCGGGCCATGTTAACGTCAATTCCGTTCAGATTGAAATAAGAAAGAAGAGGAAAAAATATGGCAAATGAAGTATGAGATTTGTCGCGTACCAAGTTTCGATCTGTGCCGAAAATCGATACTTGGTTAAGAAATTAAAACAAAACAAATACATTATTTTCGAACTGAACTGTACGCGGTGTGATTGGATATTCTTTTCACCGGAGTACATAATGATAACTTGTTGCACAATTCGATCGAAGTTCGAGTTGGTATTTTTACGAAATCTTGTTCTCCGAGAAAATCGGCAGGTTCGAACGGCTAGTTTCTTACGATGAGGAAATCGAAACTGGCGTAACTTGAAATCGAAGATCAAAAGTCCAGAATTTTCTTCCACCCTAGTGTACATGTATAATGATTTCGTAGAAACGATGAGCACGATATTGACTCGTAGAGCGTATGGCACGGGGTAAAAGTACAGGTAGATACGCAATAAAGCCTGGGGCTAGAGAATCGCGGTACGTGGAACATGAAACATGAAACACATGAAACAGGAAACAGAATTGTGTTGGTAGCGTGGCTCAGTCGGCGGTAGCGGTATAGTAGAGCAGTAGCGGTACGGCAACAAACTGAAATTCGTCAGCGTCGCTTCCAACTGGGATTGAGCGTTCCACGTAGAAGGTTGACTGCGATATATCGGAGAAGTTTAGGAACAGGTACCCGACGCTCGACTCTCCCTTTTCCTCCAAACCATCCCAACTGTGCTATATAAGCTCGGTACGATAACGTTGAACAAAGGGGATGCGACCGAGGAACCGCCGGCCCAGGAAATTCTCTCCTCTTGCGGAAATTTCTCGCATCTGACCACCGCCCAGACAACTAGATAGATACGCGGTAGCACAATACTACTCGGCACGTTACACTCTTGCGTTTAAACCCTCCAGCTGATTTTGAGCCGCCCCATACATGTGGCCAGCATTTCGGACAAATGGCAATCGCTATACGTATAGATATTCTGAATTTCACCGCATCGGATAGCTTGTGCTACTTTTTTTTCTTTCTTTCGTTTTTTTTTTATTCTTCACCATCTCAAAATTCCAGATATATCGCGGTACCTCACGGTCGTCTCCGATTCATTTTTTTCACGGTCAAATATATTCGAAATAATTAGAAAATTTCAAATTACGAACACGTTCGGAGATAAAACAATAAATAATTGGTTGAAAAAAATTATAAAGATTTTGGTTAAAGTATTTTATGTCGTCGTTATAATAAATATTATAATCTTATTTCGTGTGCATGTATATGTATAGTATATATATGCGGTAATTACGAATACATTATACCCACCCTTATTTATGAAAGGGAGTATAAGTAGAGTATAACTTCCCCCGCGTATTATATAACCTGTATACCAACCCATGAAACAAGGAACCACAGGCTCTAATTATTCCTCCTCGCTTTCCCCAATTACAAAGAAAAAGAGAGGGGGGGAGAAAAAAAAAAAAAAAAATTTGAATATTTAAAGAAAAGTGCCTCAGGAACACAAATGGTCCGAGCACTTCAACGCCAAATATAATTATGATCAACGAAACCGAGGATTTATATAAAAGTTAAAAAAGAAAAAAAACGCATCTAATAAGACTTTCTAAAAAATTCCAATCTTTGGGGCCAAAAAAAAAAGAGTAGATTCCAGTCGCGCTGATGTTATACGTGGTTCTGTGAACATCTGCAGCTGTTATATGATATCATAGACACCCGGGCGTGTTACTCTAATCGTTTTTCCGTGGGTTGCTTTTAATGCGGTGCTTTTCTAGCGGTGAATGGTGAGGAGTTTGTAGGAGGAGGGGGGGAGGAGAGGAGAACAGAGGTTTGTTCCGTACCTTCGTACCTAAATGGAAAGAAGGTAAAACCTTCAACGTTTTCAGCTTACAAATGTTGCTGAGCATTAAAATAAAAGAGGTAAGCTTAGTTGGAACAAGACCTGATTTCCGCTGTACACGAATTGCGAGAAGAAAGCTTTAACTGTAACAATTGCCGAGCGGAAAGCTTTTTCCAATTGTTAATCCAACTTTCGACATTCGTACGTAGGAACGGAACGACGCGAACGCTATCTAACGAATATCTAAACTCTTCGCTATAGTACGGAAAAATTGCTACACGCGTAGGTATACTCTGTAGGTATAGGAAGATTCAAAAAACGAAAATGAATGAAAGAAAAAAAAAAAAGAAAAAAGAAACCAAAAACATGAATTAAAAAAACTCTAGTTGATGCAATTAAATTGAAAACAAAAGGGGAAGAAAAGAACAACGAAACTTTAACAGGTAACATCAGTGGGAACTTAGTTTTAATTAAACCGGTTATATATCATATAATATTATGTGCGGTAGATTGCACCGGTGCAGGCAGCGCTTTATAATGTATATAAGTATGTATATGCGGCTTCGGTACTGTCACGTTTTAATTATCCGCAAGTAATTATTATTCAAAGAATTAGGAATATCGGGTTACTCGTTATAATTATCATCATTATTGGCGCAATTAAAGTTGGAGTTTTCAAAAATTGTTCATCATAATTATGTGGGAGTGCTTCTACCTTATATAATCGACGTGGTTGGAGGCATTGTGACGAAAAAAGAAAGATGAAAAACGGAGAACTCGTTAATGCGCCAAGTATTTTTATTTTTGAGATAATAATTAACCACATAATTCTTTATTTTTGAGAACCAGAACACCTGCTGGGAAGAAAATTTCTTTTTTCACAATCAGAAAGTTTTTGCGCACCTAATCAAAATTAGACCGCGCCACGGATCACGAAACGGTACGATGTCGACAGAAGTAGTTATTAATGGGCATATTAGAATTAGGTAAACCGTAAGTTCCTATTCTGATAATCACCATGTATCTGGATTACGGCTATCCGGATACGCGTATAAATATTTTGATCCGATCGCAGGGCAGCAGATATGATGGGAAATCGTAAATCATATTCAAACAACTATCCGCGATCCGGGATTTCCATGGAGCGCGGCGGTAATTGGTGAAATTGATGTAATATTATCACAGTAATATAGCCTGCACCGTACAGCCTCCCTGCGGTGACTCTGAAATGTATCCTCATGATTCACGTATGCGTAGAGAAAATTCGCGTAAAATATCTGGTGGTAAAATTCATGGAATTTTTTATGGGCTCGAAAGTAGCCGGTCATTTTCCGTGAAAAAATCGATGATTTTAACGACGAGTATCGCGATCGTATTCGGACGAAAAGGGTGATTTTCAAATAAGTCCAGCGGAGCTACGTGTGGATTGCGAATTGAATCGCCATGCGCCAAAGGTGGCAACTTTATGTACAGATTTTCAGTTTGCCACGTGTATAACATGATCGTCGCGACCGTAATTTGTATGAATAAATTTAATTAAAATGGCGAAATTAATTTCAGGCAATAATTGATTCCGATATTTTTTCGAGTACCAGCCGCTCTTCGATTCACTCGTAACATCGTGCGGCGAAATTGCTGCAGGTGCCATACGCAGCGACAGCACACCATAATGATCATCGTCATTATAATTAAAACCATCGCGTTGCGGGAAAGAGGAATGGAATAAAAATCACTAAAATGTTCGCGTTCTGTGTACCGATAAAATAAACAATAACATAAATTCAAAGTGAAATGGTACAGGAGGTCACCAAAGTTCGATTTCAATCGCATCGCGATGCCCGCAGTTCTCCGAACCATGCCAATTTTTCTGTTTCATCGATATCGCGATAATTCGATATAATTATACATCATCAATTCGGTATAATTAAACATTCCGATTCATCGAACATCGTATCATTCTCAACCGTTATTCATAACCGATCTGCAATTGATCAACAATTACGTTGAAAATGAAAACTCTCGAGTTCACGTGTACCAAAATAACGTATCAAAGTTGACGTAATTGTCGTGCAGAATAACTGTATTCAAATCTCGAAAACTGACCGATGAAAAAAAAAAAAACCGGCGCCCTCCCCACACATGCGTGTGTATTTTTTTCTCAGCGGGATGTTCTTTGATTTTACATGTGTAGATAAAAAAAAAAAAAATTACATTCAACTGCGATTTCCCGCGTGAATTCTGCTTTGTCCGTAAACCATACAGGTATGTACAGGTACTACGTATACGTGCAGCGACGATGACTGTTTTTTTTTTTTTTCGTTTTTTGTTACGACACAGTACATTTCTCTGCGAAGATGAAAGAGACTTTTGAATTCTATAATAAACGAGGAAACTGTGTAACATGAAAAAAGTGAAATGAGAGGAAAAAAAGAAATAACAAAAAAAGAAATAATAGGAAGAGTTTATCACGATTTTAAAACAATGTCCTGATTTAACAGTACAACACGTGCTTTGACATAAATCCGTGAAATTAGTCGTCATACGTAATAAAGGTATAGGCATAGGTGCGCTTGTGTATTTAATTAAAAGAAATGATCGAACACGATCGATGAAGCAGATTAAAATAATTAGAGGGAAACGAAACAAAACCCCGAAAACAAAAAAGGTTTCATCGAATCCTGTGCGTATGCGTGGGCGTGTAGCTACCGTAGTCGGGAAAAGGATGATCGTTCGAACGTGAAATGAAGCGTTCCGGGCATGCGGGGGGTGTTTGGATATGGGGAGATTCAATGTTCAAATGCAAACGAGACATAGCCGCGTGGGAGATACAACAGTTTGCGAGCGAAATGATTTCAGATCAATATATCCAATCCGCCTTCCATAACCTTATTCCGACCGCTGTCATCGGTTCGATGCGTCGATACTCAAATCGTTAATGGCGATCGTTTGATGACGAAAACCGCACGATGTGTAGCGAAACGTTTCGCGGTTTATTCATTTATTTATTTTATTTTTTTTTCTTTTTACCACGGGTACGTAACGCAAATATTTATTCATGCTCGTATATTTACGGAACGCAGCACTTAAAATTTCTGCAGAAAATCACGAGCAGATTTTTTTCCCTCTCTTCTACTCATCATTTATTCTTTTTTTCATTTCTTCTAATTGATCTCACAGTATCGGATTTGGTATTCGAGTAGGCCGTAAAAATGTTGAAATCGATCTCCAGCCATATTCTGCAGCGTATCCTCTAACCGGGTGCGTGCAAATATTCTGATTCGATTTTGGAACGCGGTTTTCGATATTGAAACAACGCGGAGTTATATGTATTTTACATCCTGTACGTGTATAATGATCGATAGATAGAGACTGCATACGGATACGTTCGGATCGCGGTGGGGGTTCCAATTTAAAATTTAACGATCAAAACGGGCGTCGCGGCGGAGTCCGTTGGTCCGCTCTGCAGAAGGTAATCGTGGAAAAGTTTAGAACCTCCGACACCACCTACGGGGTTTACCGCATCCATTGCACCCGCGAGTGACTGTACGTGTACGTATATCCGTATATGTGTGCAATGAGTACGAGACCAAACAACAACGTATGAACCTGTCTACCGCAGGACTTCCAGTACTGAACTATTTTGAACCTCCACCGCTAGCTGCACTCACTATGTGAAACGCGAGGTGAAATGCGTGCGAGAGACGACCGACTGTACGGCCGCGTTGTTGATGCCGCGTTAGCTCGCTCCGCAGCATTGTTTTCCCCGATTTAACTCGGTCTCTAACTGATCCGGAGTCCGGATTTCAGGGAGTGCATGTTACGTACACGTAGCTACGTATACCTATGCGCATCGCCTATCGATACATCGATCATTCTTCTCGGCACACAAGCTTCGCGTTTGTTTCTGGCGGCTCGAGCACACTGCGAACCAACATGCACCACGTACCATGACCTTCGTACCTTCGTACACGTGTTCTAGAATTTACCCCGTCGAATGCACGGAATAATTTATGACGCTTATGCAATTTACACGCCCGAGGTATGCCGGGGTACCTATCGTGTACCTGTCCGAACGAGACGACTACCTGAAACCGAATGTACGGATCATAAACGAACAGTAGAGTGACTCGGAAGAACTCGGTGAGAAGTGCGAAGTTTTCGGTACATGCGGAGGGAAACACGTAGGATACATAGGTACGAGTTCGACCGGTAGACGTATAGTTACTGCGGTAGCAATGGGAACCATCTAGCCAGTGGTGTATTCAGATCCCTGCGCGGCGGCTCGAGCGACCAACAAACGTGGAGTGAAAACCGTAGTAACTATTTTCCGATAATGACGACATTTCGAAAACCACCCACCATATACAACGGTTGAACTTGTGCGACGTTGAACAGATCCTGCAGCTACCGTTGGAGTTGGGTCAGTTTAAATTCAAACTGTTCGGGAAATGCCCGCGAATGTGCAGCGATCATTTGGCACCGGTGAAGCGGATCGGGAGAGATAATCTACATCGGTTCAGTGGCGTGTCACTTTTCCCAACTAACATTCGTCGGAACCAAAGCAAAGCTGGAAAATCCAAGCAGTTCGTCTTACCCCGCACTAAAACCCTGTTCAGAATTATGGTGGCGCTGCATACCTACGTGTGTAAGTTGGATGGAAGAATACCACCCTATCTTATCAAATAAGCATGGCTCAACCAGGTCCTGCAAAGATAGCCAAGAAGAAGAGAAATTCCGAGTAAAGTTTCGATAAAAAGTTTCCGCGGAAAACTTACAGTTTGTAAAATCTATGTGGGAGGTGTAAAGCTCCGAGCGTATCGCAACCCATATTATAAGTCTGGAGAAACCATGTAGGCAAAAACAGGACGGGAGAAAAAAAAAAAAAAAAAATCCATCAATAACAGATTCGCGGTAAAAGAAATGTCAAAAGTTACGATCATTTTACAGATTTATTTCGTTAACGGGTGCCGTGGAATAATAATTTTTTCAACCAACTCTTATCCCGAAAATTCACGTTGGAGTGTGCGACGTACACGTTCTTCGGCAGTCTGTCGCGAAGCAGAAGCAAAAAGAAAAAAAAGCGAAGAAAAAGGAGAAATCGCACGAGACGCGGGAGAGACTAGAGTGTTTGAAAGTGGGGGGATAGGGGCGGAGGTCTTCTTATCTCTCGGCATCCCCTGCAGGCGTCCATGAGTCGTGACAATAGTTAAGTTTAAAGCACGTTCTCTCGTGAGACGACCGCTAAAACCAGGTACATCTAACCAAACTTAACGCAACCCAACCTCTTCCACAACGAACCCCGCACTTGGCAGCTCAGAGCGAGCACCCGTTGCGGTTAACTACGTCCAGTGGCTAACTTCTATTGACACATTCAGCAACTCACTTTCCTTCCTACCTCCTTCCAATGATACTTAAGCTCCGGTTGCCATCGCTCGTCGCATTACTTCTACAAATATCGATACTCGCGGATTACCTTGTCGACTTTCCTGTCGCCTCTTGGTACACAAAATATCATTCCGCGCGCTCAACGTTGTATGAAAACTGTTATTAGCTCGATAAATCCGCTCACCTGTAACAAAGAAAAATAGAAAATCTTTAGAACACCTCTTCACAGTTTCATTTTGTAGGTTAAATAAATGAACGGTGTCATTTTGTGTGCGTTCGGAAGGTACGCGTAAATATAAATATTTATAAATATTCTGCGTATACGCACGGGTAGAATTTTGGGTGCGTCAAAAATGACGACGGTTTACACCGTGCAGAACCAGCCGCTACACTTTATATATATATATATATATATATATATATATATATTGAAAAATTTATGCGAATTCTACCAATCCCAAATGTCGTTGGACCTATAAAGGGTAAAACATGTTACCCTGCGTGACAAGCATATAATTTAGCCCCGCACCAATCACGTCCTCATATACAGGGGCGTATATACTTTCCGTTTATTCTCTCCCTCCCGGACCTACGCAGAGGGGTAGAAAAAAAGGAGAGAAAAAAAAAATAAATGAATAAAAATAAACAAATGCGAGTGGCGTGCCAGAAGCACGGGATATATATAGGTATCTGTGTCCCGAGGCTGCAGCTGAAGGTTATAGTTGACGGAAGGGAAACAACCGAATCTTATTTACCGCGGGGTGTTGACTCGACTGTTCTTCATTTTGAGAATACTTCAATTCTATACGCCCATCCGAATCTTTGAGAAGAAAAGTATATAGACTTTGGGGGACGCGTATCTCTTCGGTATAAATCCCTTACAACACTGCGTACGCGGTAGACCATCCCTCCCTTCCAGGATAAATAAACCTACGATCAAGGATATGGTTATGTATTTATAAACATTATCATACACGGCACGTCGAAAATTGTTACTTGCCGACAACGAAATGTAAAGGCAAACGCAAACACACCCCTGCCTCCATCCAAACGATCAACAGCCCAGCCCCTCCGACACCGATTTGTTTCGACGCAAGTTTCGGTTTGTCGCGATTTGACGTTATTACGAAATTAGGTGAAGTGAGGGATCTCCATAATAACTGATCGAGTTCGCTCACATATTTACAGAATTTAATCTACGCCCCCAAAAGTGTAAACAGTGGGGTCGAAATTAACGACTTATAACATAACCTAACAAATTTTGATGACTTCCGTTGCCATACCGATTAGATTAAAACTTGTCAGTAGCTGTAACTATAATACAAGTTCAATATATATGGCCGACATTGGTATACCCTATACTCGAAAGCTTCAAGGACGACACGCGCAGCTTGCGTATTAAATTATTTATAGGGGTGAGGATATCGTTACGATAACCCTGCACAGAGCGCGGATGTGTTTCTGGTAAGGTATGTGTATACATACAAATTTTATGTACACGAATATTATACATATATAATATACAGCTGACTGTACACCTTCGATAATTTTCGATCACAGCTAGTTCTGCACATTATTATTATCATTAATACCATCATATTATTGTTTTCATTGTTACAAGATTCGGATTAATCCAATCCGTGGAGCGAGAACGAAGGGGTTGCAGATTTTGGCAATTTTATAATTTCATAACGTAAATTATCAATCCCCGTACATAACGCGCGCGCTCCTTTGTTCCTTGGAATTGCGGATTGGATTACGAGAAGATTTCCTGCGGGCTTATTTGATTGTGCAAAAGTGGAGAAAAAAAAAACGAAGAAACAAAAAACGAAAAGAAAAAAAATTAACCGACCAAAGAATGATTCAGTGTTTCCCGTTGATTATAAACCATAAGGATAAGCGGAACCGGAGGGGAAAGAAGAGGAGGCCTCTGGCAGCGATGCAAAAAAGAAAATTGAAATTAAATGAAAAAAGCAAAGAAAAAAAAAAAAAAACAAGTGAAGAAAAAAAGAAGGTATGCAAAAGAAAAAAACTGATAGCTCTGCTGCTGCACGAACGATTTCAAGTTATATACGAACGTCCGGGAATTAAGCTTAATCCGTAATTAACTGTACGGATTAATTATCCACAAGGAAATTCAATTATCTTTATTATATCTATACATGGATTACGCCATTATTGTTATCCGTTGTTACTCATTTTGAAAGCACGTGAAACGTGTATTCTCATTCGCATAAAACGAGGTGTCCACAATTCCACCTCGAGGGATCGAGAATTTTCTATTTTTCTTCAAGGACGACGAGACGAGACGTTCGAATTTCAAATTTCTTTGATAGCTGGCCGTGTTGCACCTGGCGGATTTTCCACCTTATATAATACGAGACACGTCTGTGCGTATGGAGGGTAAGAAGTAATTAACTTTTAATTAAAGTCAAACAATTATTTACACAATCCTTGAAGTGTACGTGACACAAGGTGGCCCCGGTACACATGTAATATCTCCTTTCATCTCTAATTCGAGAAATGCATGTATCACGTTACGTATACATAATACATTTCTGAGTTGGGGAAAATTCAAAAAATTCTTCAAAAGGGGTATGAATATTACAAGGGTTATATATTTCTTCACCCCCTCGCAGTACGAAGCGATCATCGGCCGGCTACCTTCCTCGCGCATTTCCCCTCGATTTTCATCCTTTCACCGTCTAGCGATAAACCATACATGTATACGCCGTTTTATATGTATTCCGGATCTACCAATAAACTTTTTATTGCCCGATCGATTTCGCGCATTCACTCGTTTAGAGAGATATGCCATAAACCATGTAGAAAGAAAGAATGAGAAAAAATAAAAAATAAAAAATGAAAAAAAAGGGCGTTCTTTGCTCAGTTCTTTCTTTTTTATGGTTTTTCCTCTCGAAGAAAATGCGTAAGATCGACGTCTGAAAGGGGTATACATCAATCTAGATTTTTCATTTCTATAAGCATAAATGTATACGCGCATAGAAAATGAACTGTGGCCGATCAAAAGGCATCGAAAATTGCGTGCGCTTTCAGCGTTCGAATAAGGTATATGATTCTCTCGAGACATGAGTGAAATAACGTTATTCTTTTTTCTGTCTAAAAAAAAAATTCCATACCTTTCCCCAGTTTTCGCGTACAAATATTTCGCGCGAACGCCGCACCGGTCGAAATACGTACGGAGTAAAATGAGGAGCGTTGAGAACGAAAGTAATTTCTACGGTACGGCGATAATATATCTGAATCATATTTCTGATGGCGGCAGGTGTGAGTGATTTAGAGACGATGTTTAAAATATAGTATAATACAAAATGGGTATGTAAAATTTGAGAAAAGCTACGTGCACCACATTTAGGTACACATACAAGCGGGGACGAATTGTGTACACATACATGCAACACACCTGTAACGGTCCAATAAAAAATTTTACTTTCGTATTAAATCGCCGTAAATGAGACTTTTACACCTGTTTTACTGCAGCAAATGTTGTATTATTATATGTATATGGAAAGGAGAGATTTGAAGAAAAGCTCTTTTGTTCCATAAATAATTTATAAACTGCGCGTATTTTACGTGCGACGCGCTATTTATTTATTTCTTTTCACATTTTTTTATTTTTTTTTTACCCTTGTCTTTATTCGCATGTATCAGTGTACTTTGGGGATCAATTTTCGCTTTTTTTATTCCTTCCTTTTGTTTTTAATTTTGTTTATTTGGTTCATCTTCTAATGCGGTACAGAATAATTCCGGTGATCGAAAAAATCCAAAATTTACTGAAATATTTTTTATGCCGGGTTATGTAATGTGAAATAGTTTGATTTCTAGACACATGCAAAGCGCTGATAACCCTAGAAAAGAAGATAGGAAAAAAGGAAGGGAGATGACGAGAGAAAAAGTATACCCTAAACCCAATCCCATTTAGTTCTTCCCCGTCACGTAACATCAACAAATCCCTAATCTCTACTCACGCGGCGATCGTTGCCCTGATCCCCAAACTGCGGAAACGGTTGCGTACAAAATGTATGTGAAGGTCGGATTTTTTACCCTATGAGACCGCTAATGATCAGCCGTAGCTCTAATGGAATTATTACACACGGATTAAAAGAGAGTTAAAAGAAATGATGAAAATAATCAAACGAAATAATTCATCCACATCGCAGTTGTCATTACAGATAATATCATCATTATTCTATGTGCAGCGCACATTAGGCACAAAGTTGGATCATTATTTGTTTATTTATTTATTTATTCGTTCATTTTTTTTTTTTCTTACGGGAACTAAAAAGTAGAACGCATTTCCAGGTCAACTGCGATCTTCCTCGTATCGAGTATCCGACGAGAATTGAACATAAAAAATGCTTTTACTAGATTAAACTATATAATTGTATAGACCGAGGACGAAACTGCTATAATAAGATAATATCATATGGCCGGAACAAAGTGGACGCATTCCATGGAGGCTTTTCATGTTATTTACAAAACTGATCGTTATGGGAGCGGTTCTCCTTTTTTCTCCCCCTTATTTTTCTACAGGCCGAGAATAGAGGGTAAAAATTTTTCGGTTCGACTTGACAATGTTTTTCTGTTTCTTTCCTGTAATTTTTTTTTTTTTCTTTTAGTATGTCCCTTGTGTGTAGCGAGCCATGAGGAGGAGCGAGGAGATTTACTCAACGATTAATTTAAACTTTCTTCTCGCCTTTTTCCTAACGGGGGGGAACAAAACAGAATGAAAAGCAAAAGCTGCCAAAACGTGAAAAAAAAGAGAAAAAAAAAGAAAAGAAAAGGAGTAAAGAGAGAAAAAAGACTAGACAGAAAAAAAGTCTACAAATAAATCTTAAATCAGACAGCCTCGCGTATAAGGAGATAAAAGAAAATGTAAAAAAGCCCCGAACTTGGACGGGCGTTTACACACCTATACGACGTAAATATATTTATCAAAGTAAGGAGAAAAAGTATTTAACGCGCCCTGAGAAATTTCCATAATAATTTTTTATTTTCACATTTTTTTTCTTTTTCTACTTCTTATACAATTGCGAGAAGAAAAAAAAAAAAAAAAAAAAACAAAGGAAACTAAATGAAAAATTGACTGCAAGCATTATAGTTTTTTTTACACGCGTAAAAAATTTATTTCCTCTTTACCCCCCGTTCATATCTCTCAAAACGGAGTTTAACTCTTAACGAACTCTGAATCAGGCGCACATAACTCTTGCAGAAGTCAGAAAAATAAAATAAAATAAAAAAAAAAGCTCACCCCACATATATTTTGTGATCCGTCGCGTCGCTCCACGCGGTATTTTGGTGGTGAGCTTTTTTTATCTGTTGCAGTTGACAAGATAATCTTTCCATATTACTTTGTCACTCGTTCTATGGTAGACGGTATTATAGTACCTGTCTACTTTTTGCCTGCAAGATGTACACATGTACATTGTACGTATACTGTAATACATTATATATACGTACACGACGTTCACGGCCAAGGATCTTAAGAATAAAAGAAAAAACGAAGAAAGAATAAGAAAAATATAAGAATAACAGATAAAAAGAAAGAAAGATAAAATGAAAGGAAATAAAACAACATTTTTTAAGTGGGTACGAAAAAAGCGAGGGTGCAAAGCGAGAAGCTTTTTGTGTGTATACGTAGGTATATAGGGTGTACACCTGCAGGACCCGGGCGTAAAAGTCCGTCAGCTTTAAAATTTGATTTTCGCTCTGGGCTGCGTGAAAAAACACTCAGGCAAATCACTACGCCTTCGTTTGTTGTTTGGAAAGCAATCTCTCAACTGAACTACCCGGGGCACATATGTATAAATTTGTATGTGTAGATATATCTGCACGTGTATGTAACATAGCTACGTACTAAACATCTCTACATATATACCCACATATTTGGTACATAAGAACAAACACCGGCTAGTTCTCAAAGCGGCGACGCGTCGTCGACTTGTCGGAAATATCATACCACATGAAGGTTACATGTCTAGCGGAAAAGCTCGAATCACGTCCTTCTGACCTCGACCACAAGCAGGCCTACAAAAAATATGGACGAAAACGAAAAGAAAAAAAATAAATAAAGAAAATCCGGTATCCGAAGGCTCGATAATTTTTAGGGGTACGACCTTCTGACAAAAAGCTCCAGACAGTTAAAGAATTTAAGTTTTACAAGGACGTATTCCCAACGAATCGAAAATTTGAGAAATTTTTTGGTGTAGATATCTGTATGAAACGAGGAATAATTTTGACATCGTTGGAAATAAGATACGTCGTAATCTGGCTTTTCATATCGCATGAGCGGTTGGCTGTGGATATAAATTGCGCGTATACACGTACATGTATAATACAATCGAAAAATAAACTTACCACGAACATTAGCGATCAATCCTCCCCGCGGGGGCCGCGCCTGCACCAAACGGGGTGGAAATAGCGGTTTAGAAATTTACTCAACTATACGGCGGACCCCGCCACAGATATTTGTTGAACTGCTGAAACTTTACCGTTAGCTTGAACCATGGTGGTGCCCACCCCGCCTATATATTTTCCCGCAGAAACTCGCCCGTTATTCCTCTTGGAGAAATGGACTTTGTATATTTATATACACACACATACGTACGAGGATAACGTATGTAGGCGTAAAAACTCACACGCGTTCAATTCATGAATAGTTTAACCGTTTCGAGAATTTAGAATGCGCGTAGGTTGCGCGTTAGGTGTATCTGAAAATGGGAGATATAATAGAGCGCGGTCATTTTCAAGTTCACGATAGTCATTCGTTTCTTTTTTTTACCCCCACTAACCTCAACCCCCTCTCGTTTTCTTTCTGAAAAATATAACCGGCTATCTCGGATCCAACGGGGGGGGAAAAAAAATTCCAACACTTGCGTAGAAGAAAAATATCATCTCTCAAAAAGAATTTTCAAAGTGTAGAAACTACGTGTATCTGAAGTTCTGAAATTTGATAATTTTTGTCATTTAACGTACGACCAAAAAAGCTGCTGGTTATTCGTCGATTGCGACGACAGCTTTCAACGTTTTTTTATGTAGTATAATAATATGATAAGTATTATGTAGAGTTCTCTGTTTGAATATGATTCCGCATTTGAGAAATAAGCTTCTCGTGCCATTCCGCCCGAAAGTTTCATGATTCGCTTAAGAATTCAAGCAAGCTATGGACTGCCGAGAAGTCTTCCGGAAAAATTCCTCCATGCGAAAACATGCGATACCTATTTCTATACGTGTAGAAAGAAAGAAATTCGGCATGGCTGAGCTTTGAGAATACATAATCTGTAAGAATCGACTTAACAAGGGTATGAAAAAAAGAGGGGCGAGAGATAGAAAAAAAAAAGAAAAAGAAGAATTCCGATACACTATTGGAAATCTTCACTTATTATTTCCTTGCGCTGGCGCGATTGCTTTTTTGCTTTCTGAATATTTCCCTTTTGTCTCATCTTTTTTCCCAGCGCGTAATTGAACTCGCGAAGATAAATCCATTACCTGTCTGCTTAGATTTCAACTTCAACTCCAACGGATACTTGTATGCGTATAATGAGATCCTTGATACTGCAGCAGTCGCGACTCCATTTTCATTATTATTTATTTATTCACTTTTTTCATCATCTTGGTAACCAAAGATTGAATTTCACGATCGCGGCAGCAGCACGCGCTGCGATCATATGATTTGGAACGAGATATCTAGACGGATAAAAACGAGAGATATAGACCAAACAAACTCCCCCTTCTGCAGACGCGATACTCGGCAATACGAATTTCGATCGATATGAATGCAGGTGAAATCATCGATACCTTGTACTTTATTTCAATGGGTCTTTGATCGAAACATCGAACGTCCTTAGTTGTGAGAATTAATAATAGATTTCTTCGGAATGCCTTTTGTAGGATTCTTCATGAGACTCAATTTTTTTCTCAATTATTAATATACTTTATAAATATTTATATAATGATCCGAGCTCGGTAAAACATGACTTCATCGCGCGTACATAGGGAGACCTTACAACGGCCTTCTGCTCTGTAATTTTCTAAATTACGATGCAGCTCTGCAGTATTATGGAAATGCAACACTTCGAAATCCGGATAAATCAGCTATACAGGCAGCTCCGATGCAGAAAAAAGATCTGCAGGCTACTGAACATAAATTATCTTAAAAATCAAAACGATTTCAAATTTTCTGTAATTATTTATTCCTGGATTCAGTCGATTCAAGTATCATAAATTAAACATCGTTACGAAAAAAGATAAACACTAACTTTTCAAAATATGAATTTTTTCAGCTGTTGTAAAAGAATGAGGTCAAAAATTGACCCGTTTAAAAACTTCGAACCATTGATATTTCGGAACCGTTTCGTTCAGCACGTGATGTGTTTGCCCGATTCAAACGAATTCAACAATTGTCACATTTATCATTGTATATAAATATATAGTCTTTTTCTCGTTCTTATTTTTTCACTTAGGTACCCTAAGATCGCACAACTTTTTCTCGACATATCATGGCCAACGTTCGAAGCTTTCTAAAATTTTTACTGTGCATAAAATTCTTTGAATTTAAAGGTCACACGATGAAAATGCGACACTTTTTCGTTTCTTCTTTTTTTTTTTCTACAGCCAGACACCCCCTCTATTTTTTTTCTGAAAAGGTAGAAAAACAGAAGAGACGAATGAAAAAATCGAAGAATCAAATATTACGAATCTCTTTTGAACCTCCGGAAACGAAAAGGCAAATAATGCATCCTCCGGATTGGTGTGTGGAGTAAATTTACAAGAGGTCAAGGTCGTCTCGTCGCTGCAACCGCCGTATAAAAATCATATCTGATATCGTGTCGCGGAAAATATTGTATCATGAATATAAATACCGCATTTATGCTTTGAAATTCTGGCTTGAAAAATTTAACAGGTATAAGGTCAACACATACATGGTACGGGTGCGTATACATAGATGTATATATTAAATAGGTAGCACAGATATTTTCATAACGAAGTAAAATAGGATATACGAATGCAACAATCTGTACGTCATTTGTTTGCAATTATACTTAGATTTAGTGGAAGTTTTTCATTCGCAGCAATATTTAATGAGTAAGATTAAAGTTTAAATAACGAGTAATTCAATTACACATCGACAACGCATAACCCGCTGTATTAAATTTCATGTAAAAAACATTAAAAAAAAAAAGTTTTCAAAAAGCAAAAATAGAAATAATCAAATCATTTGGCTTGTATGAATAGAATTGAGTATTTAATTGGATTAAGTCGATTAATTGTCATTGCAAAGTTTTTCATAAATTACAAAAAAATCAGCATAACAGAGTAATTAATCGGAATTACGAATAATTTTAGATATACTAATTGCGTAAACTACGAGTAATTTTTCAAGAAATTTTTTCTTTTCTTTTTTTTCTTTTCCACGTACACATATCTATGGAGGGAACCGCGCCCTTCGAATATCATTTATTACATATTGTAGTACCTATAATACATGTTCCTACGTATAAGTTATAATAATGGCAACACGTGTTCGGATATATTTAGTGCACCATAAATAGAAAACGTGCGCGACTTACGTTACGTAATAATCAACCTAAATTAATACATCAATAATTAACGTCAGTAGGTTTCACCTTAATACATACATCGGTATATATTATTATAATTAAATTTCAACTATTATACTAAACGACACGTATAAGGTATATACTTACCTATTTTAGCACATAAATATTACGCGTACATACCTTTACCCGTACGCCGATTTAATATAAATTACGGTAATAACAATAACTATTATTATCACATATTTCAATTTTTTTTTTTTTCTTCCATTTCTGCTATCATGATACCGACTCCGTTTGATTCCAACGATTGGACTCTCGTATAGAATTAATGTGCGTACATAAAGATAAAAATAAAAAAAAAAAAAACGAAAAAAAAAAGAAGAAATATTTTAATAATTACGGTACAGCGCGCTTTTACCCCCGCCTGTGTAATTTATCTGAGAAGATTTATACGCCGTGCACGCGATAAGAAGATTGTACATAGGTTTATGTGTAACATATACCTTATATAAATACATCAGGCATAGGTGCAGGGTTAATGGGATACAGGTATATAGATTTAGATATGTATATAAACAGGTATATACGTACAACAAAAATTGTGCATGCCTCTGACGGGACGAATTGCAGGGTTGGGTAGAGAAATTAACACGTGATCCAACACTCTCGTAAAACTGGGATGTATAATACGGTAAAACAAAAACGAAAGAGCGGCGGGGGGGGGGGGGGGGGGGGGAGGAATGAAACGGGAAAAATAAAGCAAAGTTCTGCACGATTGCTAAAGGTGAAAGGAAAAATAAAAACAGATAAAAGTGGAAGGTGGTGGAAAACTAGGGGGCGAGGGGGTCGGATCATGCAAAAATTATACCGTTGTCGAGTTCTAAAATAGAAAAAGAAAGAAAATAAAAACAAAAGAAGAAAACGACGTCGCGCGCGCGTTAATAACTTTATCAAAACTCGCGTGTACAGAATTCTCCGTAGTTTCAACAGTCAAACTATGGGAAGTGATTCGGCTAGCGGGTATTTTATTTCCTATGTCTAACATTCATGCCCTTTACAATACTCGCTCTCGTCGTGGTTGACCTCCTCATGGAATTCACGTTGCGTCGCGAAGTTATCGCGTGACCGATAATTGTTGGCCATCACCTTTCGCACACGTATATGCGATATACGGAACGTGCTAATTCCTACTTATTTTATATGTACTACAGTGCGAAAGGTTCTCTACCATAAATATAGGTATTACGTATTTCAACATGAGGAAAACTTCATGAAAACGGAAGAGAACTCATTTATGTAAATTATTTTGCGTTCGACTACAGGTCGATTGTCAAAGTAACCAACAACGATTACTTCTCGCTATTCCGCTGATGAATTACGCGAAAGGCACGAAATCTTTCCCGACAAAGATAAAAAAAATGTGTCGTAACGAAAAGCAGCACGGAAAGCCGATAATGTTTAGCTTTCGGTGGAGGTCGGTTGGGAATAAAATTTTAGGCGACAAACAAAAAAAAAAATAGAAAATCGTCTAAAGAAAGAAAGGCAGGCGAGTCAAAAGTTCGTTTACATGCATTCATAATTTTAGAATTGTATATAGGTATTAATACAAGTAGAGTGTAGATGTCATTGTTAAACTTACGTATATACTGTAGCTGTACAGGTGCAAAAACTATTCATTCCCAAGGATAGAATTTTAATTCAGCGAAATAACAACTACAGCAACACGCGCTTTCGCAAGGCTTTAGCGAAGAAGCTGCAGCAGGAAAAAGTAGAAAGTGAAAAACGGGAAGTGGAAGGCGAGAAGCAAAAAGCACTTACATGCGTGTATACCTATACTTCCAAAGCACGGGGGTCTCAATGCTGCACCGTGCAGGACTTCTCTTGTTTTCCATTTTTATTTTGTATTTTACTCGATTTTTTTGTATTTTTTGCGGAACGTTTTTTCTTCCCATTTTTGCAGTTTTCAACGGAGCCCGTCGTTGCACGTTGACTTAAAAAACAAACGATTCTGACTTCCTGCAGCTTGCACAGTGAAGAACTCGGATTTCAATCTCTCGCTGATATAATAATAATTTTTCACCATTTTTTCTTCTTCACATTTTCGTCGAGCCTTTTTTTTCATCTTTTTTCTTCGTATCTGTTCTCACGATTGTAAATTTTGGAAAATCTGCGTGTTCACATCTTTGCGTGAAAAATTTTTCTCCATTCTAAATGCAACGCGAGAAAAACAGGAGGGAGAGAATTGAGCGAAAGAGAAAAAAGATTAGGCGAGGAATTTGCTGCGGTAACTCATAAACGTATCTTTAACGACTTTGCGGCGTTAATGGACACGGAACAGAACAGAAGTTGATCAGGTCTGGAGATTATTCAAAACGGCAGGTATACGGTGTACCGACCACAGCTTTATTCGTGCAAGGTTAGAGTATATATGCTACGCATACATATATATTATATTATACATAAGGTATACGGCAAGAGCGCGAAAGTTGTACGATAAGCTCCATAAATTCTGATTTATTATCACCGTGCGAATAATGCAGGCGACGGGAGAGAAGGGGGTAATTAAAACAGGAAAGAAGGGAACGATCCATCATTTTTTGGCAATATTTGAACCTTCGCCACTTTAATAGGTGTACGTGTGCGCGGCTAAGAAAAGGAGAAGAGGAGAGAGAGAGAATCGCTTTTGAGGGATCGAGAAAAAGGGAGAAGAGATGAGAGGATCGAGAGTCACTTTCATCTCGGCAAATTTAGTTAAGGCGCGCACGGCTTTGAATGGGTTCATTTAATCAAAGCCGAAATTTAGTTTGTCAAAATTTTGTATTAAATTCGTTCAAGTCGTAAGGTCATTCTTATCCTATTCCTGTTCGCAGACGCCCCGCGAGCTGGAACACGGCTCAAATTTTTCCTTGCAAAAAACTCATCATTTGATCTCCTCGAGAAAGGGGGGAAGGAAAGAAAAAGAAGTGAAAACGCGATACAGGCAACCTGGACCGAAGTTGGATCTTCAGTTGGAATATTATATTATTGTTCTTCGAAAGGTTGGAATATATGGAATGAATTTTTGAAATTGCATTCGAATTCGAGTTGATCCGCTTTGTTTCAATTTTTCAACGCATACGGTGCACAAGCCAGTCCGCAGTTCGTCCTTGGAGAAAAGGTGCGGTAGTATTTCACATTCGAAAAAGAGGATTTGAAATACCGTAAATCTAGATAGAAACTAAACCAATATAATCTTCGTACGTAAAGTTCTAACCTGCATGGATTTCATCGTGGAATTGGATCAGGTATAAAAATCCAGTGGAAAAGTGTTCGTGGAGGTGAACGCGAAAATCGAATAACCATATTGAAAAAATAAAAGAAACCAGAAAAAGGAAGACGACGATGAACAATTATTCGGAGTTTGTTTTTTGCAACAAGTTCTAGGATATATTTGCGTAGGTTATACGAAATCTCTGAGAAGCGCAACCCTGGATTTATTCAACCGTATCCGATAGGATTTCGTCAAAAGCTTGGCGCGGTGTTGGGGCGTGGGAAGCTTAAGTCGCGTACTGCCGTAGAGGAGCTACATAGTTTATGGATATATTTAGGGTGTTAGCATTTGAGATAGGTCTGACGTACACAATATAAGATCTAGCAACGTGGATTTTCATGTCGCGACCGTATAGAACAACAACGGAGTATGTATGCCTTACATAACCTATAATACCAACCCTCGCCTGACGCCTATGCATGGTAGGCAGCGCCACCATAACCGAAGGGTGACGCCTAATCAAACAAAGGATAACCGCGGTACCGATGTAACATCACTAATTCAGGCGAGACATCCGCTATCCTATCCCTCCAGCACACCTTATATTTGCAACTTTTACACACGGGGCATTTCGTGCCCGATCATTCGGCTCCTCGCCTGTATGCTCGTTTTATATTTTTTCTTCGATCTCTCGCGGAATACGCCGTTATTTTTCATTCGAAAGTAATCCATAGAAATTTCACTACGTGGAACGGAGAAATTAATTTTAAGACCCGAACCGCAAAAAAAGGATTCTAGAGATTTTCTACGAATAAAATTTTTTTCACATCGTTTGCCAGAGGGATTTTCACTTGTTGTTTGTTGTTTCCACGAATGTCTGCCACCTGCGGGAGTTTTTCTAACGCGCGATTTTTTTTTTTTGTCAATTCATTCATTGAATCTTCCTCGAAATATTTGAATCCTTTTAAAGATATTGGAAAAGAAAAAAAAACGGTTTTCTGAACCACTCCCATTGAAAATTCTGTAGCAACGTAGTTTCTTGTTGATAAAATTTCTCGAAATTATAATTTTACTTTCAAAATAATGGAGTATTTTATTTTTATACAGCTGTACATAGAATTCAGGATAAGAGATGAAAAAAAAAATATTTCTAAAACCGATAATCGCAGTGTAATAATAAAACCACGAAGACAAAACATTGCAGTCCATTCCACAGAAAACGAAGGAAAAAAAAAATATTGAAATAGTCAAGGTCGTAGGGTAGATAATTTAGCACGAAATTCCCCGTATATATTTTTACCAGAGTATATAGCTAGAATAATTCAGCTACGTCAAAAATCATCCGACGTGAAAAGTTGGGTCGAAGGTGGATGTAAATAATAAATCCTCGTAGGCTAGCTGTATCACTTAAGTGTGTATTTTTGTTCCATCACTCAAAGTGCAGAAACAAAAAGAAAAGAAAAAAAAGGAAAAATTGTTTCTCGTTTTTTTTGTCTCTGTTATTTTTTTTGTTAAGCGCAGCATCAGATCCGCGCGTCGGTGCAGCAATCGTGTACCGCGAGTTGTAAATCACCGAATCAAGGGGTTGATTAGTTTTTCCAACCTGTACGGTACGCCGAGGACGACGATGACGAGGACGAGGACGACGACAGGGAGGATAAAATACCACTTGTTCGTTTGATGTATTCGATAACTGACGTTCAGAAAATTTTCGACACCTACTGTGTAAATTATAAATATATTCAAACGGCTGGAGATAACAGCGCGTCGCAGCTGCCAATTACGACTGTCAATTTTTTTGAAACTCGATGCCATGCAGCTGCGTCATGACGTATGTACGCGGTTCTTCGTATATCGATGTACGTATAAATTGAAACCTTTTTTTTTGTCCTTTGTTTCCGAGATATTGAAAAAGCGAAATTTTTATCACAACGTTTGGCCATTAACTCTATTTGGACGCGTCGTTTCCCAAAGCTTCGTATGAATCGAAAGCGTCGTTTCGAAAAACTGTACGATTCGCGCTTTCTGAACCACCGCGAGATGCGGGTCTTGATGCTCATCCGCGGTCGTAGCTTTTTAAATACACACGAGTCAAGTCGGCTGCTTTGACTCGGATTCGAGCGTACACCGTGCATATAGTATTTCTCAGGATAAACGCGATTATGCGGTGATTTCAACTCGCGGTGTTCGGTATACATGCGAAAGTGGCTAGGCTCGGGGTGTACGTGTAGTATAAGGAACCTCCTATCCGACGTGAATTTCTCTACACTATGTACAAAGTATGTCGTATAATATACACATGCATACCTCAAATTTACATAGAGGTAGATACAGCCGGTGATGTATACGAGGTAAATATACAGCATACATGTATAACATCCACATAAGTTGCAGGGGTTTCTAAAGCGCGACGTTATCTCGCGTCGCTCGAAATCGAGGTGAATCCTGATTGGCTTCGTTGAGAACTATCCCACCTATATTATCATCTTTCGAGGATGCTGCACCACCGGGTTAAGGTTGTATTACAGACATATCTGCGCATATGTTACATGCGCCGCATACACGTGAAGTAAATAGATTAAATACGTTATCTAAATATAGGCACCTATGTACGGAATATAATATACATACGTATACCTTATCACATAATATGCATATATTGGCAGTCGTACTCTCCGGTGGTTTGGCGTAGTAATAATTCGTTTCAATGAATCCGGCCCCTTTCCTTTCATTCCCTTTGCCGCTCCGCTGTTTCGCTCTCCCGCTTTATACTATACGCATGTATACGCCGACGTTGCTCCATGCAAATGTATTCCCTGAATGAATCCCACTTAATTACGAAATTACATTTCCACGAATGTCTGCCGCCTGCCGGGAGGGATAAAGAATTTTCTAGCAAGAGGACGACTGTTTCTCGTACAATCGGTTAGCGATATCGTTGCTTAATTAAAAGTTCGTCAATTTTTTTTTCTTTTTCTGATAATCATTATTATTTATTAACTTCACTTCTCCCGAAGAGTATCCCGTTTAAACGGTAGAAAAAAGAAGCCAATGTAAACGAAAGAAGTTACGAACAAACACGACGGGTTCGGTTTTCATTCGAGATATCATACCTCGTGGTCATTGACGAAAAAACAAGAAAAACAAGAGAAAAAGGAAAATGAAAACAAATTTAATCAATGCGATAAAATTGAATAGTTCGAGTAGCCGTTGAATTTAACCAAAAAAATATGCATCAGAAACGTCATGCAATTCCAATAACCGGAAAAATTCGTAACTGGACTTCCGCGTGTTCGAAAATTTTTTAATTTTACTCTCCGATAATTGAGCTTGCAAGCCCCGAAGGAGGGGAGGCTGGTATATTAGTTGTGTAATTCGAGAGCGGCCGGCTCGTTTCGTTGGGCGTTTCGAGTGTTTGGGAGGAAAGAGAAATAGAATTTTCTTCTTGTTCGAACTAATAATTAGTTAACGTCGAATTTCTCAGGCAGTAGCGAGCCTCTTATTCTCTCTTATACACCCGACAACTTTTTACAATCGTATATATTTTCCATGCGAAAGACGCCGGTGGGCGAGGCGTGCTTATATCTTAATTAAGCAACTCGCGAATGTAAAACATATGTACCTAGTACGCAGACAGAATTTGTTTCCGACGCTACAACAGACCCCGAAAAAACAAAAGAAATATGTAGTACATAGGTATACAGATACTTACGCAACATTATATTTAATCGTGAAAGTAATAAACGCTCGCGTTAATGATGCCCGTTTTCTCATGATGAATTCTGAGCAACTTGGCTAATTTTATTCCACCTTTACGATCTCCAATTTTTTTGTTACAAGTCTTTCGATGTTATCCTATCTATCGTTACGAAGAGCCAATTCATTAATTAGGTATTACGATAGAGAAATAAAATTTAATTAACAAAAAGTCAATCAGTTTTGCTAATGGCTACTGTTTCGCTGTTAACTGTTCACTCCTCCATCTGGGTTATTGAACTATAGCCTGGCATATATCGACTGTTTTGAAACAACGGCGGGACAGCTGGCTGCACACGAGCGCAATTAGGTGCTAATTAAGTGAACGCAATAAAATAGTACGAGTCACACGAGCCGTATTAGCTGCCATGGATATCAGCTTTCGCGAAGAACTAAAACTATAATGTACCAATAAAGTGTAGAGCGGTCAATCGTTGGGTACCTACGGAATTTTCTATTCCTTCCAACTTCCGTGCGTTAAACGCAGAGAAATTACCGCGGTCTTAAATGTAAATTGTATACATTGCAGGAAATATCCTAGAAAACTAGCCCCTTTAGAGAATTACTATCCGAGTAAACAATTCACTCCGAATAACGTGCGGGAAAAGCGAAATTTATTTTTTCAATCATCGTTTCATTCTTTTCTACCCTTCCATTTTTCGGTTCGCCCAAACGCGCGTACAGGAAGATTGAATTTGATCGCGTAGCGATAGATATATTAATTAAATTGGCATCTGCGCGGGTATTGGACAAAAAATTTTTTGACAGCAATACGATCCGCACTCGTATAGTTCGTAAAATAGTTCGCGGGCAAAGCTTCAGTATGGGTATATACGTATGAATGGAGTTGAAAAAAAGAGGATACGTTGAAAAAAAAGGGCAACAAAATCGCGTTGCGATTTAGGATTCACCCAATTTTGAAACATAAAGTGCTGCAGTTTCCGCAGCGCACATAGCGCTATGCACTGCATCATATTCTGAAAAAGCTGCATGCAGTAGCGGCGGTATATCCCCCATGGGTGCCGCAGATATTCCGTATAATAAAACTTTCGAACGTATATAAAAATGTTTTAATTTAATAAGCTGATTCAACCGGTAATATTTCAAAAAAACTTTCAAAACTAAAAATATTTATGTACTCCAGAGAGAGTACACCGCTACAAAACTCGAGATGAAACCGGGAGCGTTCGAACGCTACGCAGTAATTTTACAACGTAATGATTAAATTTTACATCGTTAGAAAAGAAAAAAAAAAAAAAAAAACCATCACTCATCGGGCATTCCGATATACATAGATGGATGAATGTATTTCGCAGATTCAGAAAATTCGTCAAAACATGGAAACGAAAAATTGATAAATGAAGCTGAAGTAACAACCCCATATGCTGGTATGGTTATGAAAAATCAGGTGTAGAGCTTCGTTTGCACAAGGTGACATTCTTTCTTTTTTTTTTTTATTTTTTTTAAGCGAACTTCAGTTCGGTATAGAACGCTGTTTATCGGCGCTAGTTGACCTACTGTAACATTTTCATGATTAAGTTCAAGTTATAGGGCTGAGAGTTGAAGCTCAGGATGAAAAGGGAGGCAATCGAGCGAGTAAAAGAGAATAGAGAGTGGGCTATAGGGTGCGGGAGAGTTTGTAAGTTGTACAATACAGGCGATACAATAGCTCAGGATGATCGATCGAAACCCACAAGATTATCCCACTAATTGTCACCCGCATCTATTCCCACGTATATACTATACGCCGACGTCACATAATACACGTCACTGTACATATGTACGTACCAAATCCTCGAACAGCTCACGCTTTATCCCACCGCACGCATGATCAATTTATGGTTTTCCTGCTGCAAGTTTCCTCTCGCATGTGTTCCAAATATGCGCACAATGTGCGTTATATTGTTATTATCTCACACAGAGCTTCGGTGTGCATAGAATAAGAGAGAGAGACGGGGTGATTATATATACGAAAAGTTACGGCGACGACGACCTAATATTCGAGCTCAAATGCCGTAATATACTGGCAATCTATGTGGGAGAAATATTATCTACCTTGGATGCACGACTGCACTTGAAAAGAAGCTTTCTCCTTCCCCTTCATCCTCGATAATCCCCCAGGTAGCATATTTCGAACTTATCGATGCGAGAATAAGTTCGTTTTTCGTAAACTATATAGAGATCGAGAGAATCGCCCAGAACCATAGAATAAATAACGTACTCGAAGCTTTTTTCTTTTCTTTTTTGTTTTTTTTCCCCAGGAAGCTTTGACCTTGAATAATTCCGTGCGGAAGTTCGGAAATGAGATATATTTATAATTTCCTCGGAAAAACGCGGTGACTCTGCGTTGCAGACGGTAAAGTTCTCGATCTGCAACAGTTTCTTTCGCAAGAGTTTCGTTCCAGTCCGTCCAGATAGTAGTGAGTTTTTTTTTCATTTCACAGCGCGATAACTGTAGCTGTTACAAAAGCTAGAGCTTAGAAAGTTTTTTTTACAAATATTAGATTCCGATCAAAGAGCTTGCGGCGGTCGTTAGATTGAGGAGGAACTTCATCCGCTCAACACCTTATAACCCTCCCTTATTTTATTCTTCTTTCCTCTTCATGCGCGGCCAACTTTATCCCTGTATATAACTATAAAGGAAATCCGATTAGAAACCGGATTATGTGCATTAAACAAACTTTCGAGTGCAGCTTATTCTTAGTACGCTGAAGTAAAACTGATACTGACGAAAGGGGCGACAATTTTTGAGCTATTAATATGGAAGTTCGTTGATAGGTAGGTATGCCTGTACCTTCGTCGAATAAATCGAGTGACGTGGGTATAAAGATTTCAGCAATAATATCATTCAACGTTAATTGATTCTCTCCGACGGAGATTAACTATAGAACCACCCGATATAGTTGAGTAATTCTTCGTTTTCTTGCGCACATACCTAACTTTACTTTATTTTCTCTCTCATTTTGTATACATCGTCAACTTTTTCTGTTCGTAGAACTGAAAAGTTCATCTCGAGAACGAGAATTCCTTCGGCGGCATAGCCAAATCTTTGTGTTTTACAATTAAACTTTTTCATCTCATTCATTTACATTTTTTTTTTCTTTTTTCATGTTTCTCGTATTTTCTCTTCTTTCTCATATAATATCTCGTAAAGTGGTTGAAAAAAAAAGATTTTCGGTGCTTAAAAAAATTAGAGAAATAGAAGAAAAAAAAAAATGTTATCTTCGATGAATAATTTTGCAAAAATGAACATCTTTTTAAAAATCACATGTATCAGAAAGACAATAAAATCATCAGATGCAATCGGCTAGAAATGTGAGAGACGGCATTATATCGTAAAAAGCGATTTTATTTAAGCGGATAGAAAATGAGAAATATCGATCAAAGGAATAATGATATCTACGTCTCTTTACATTATAATACCTGTGTCCCGCAATTAAATAGAAAGAAAATATGAGACTTGTGTACTTCGCATTACAGCACCATTGATCGTTGAAAAATGAGAAATATTAATATAAATTAAGAGATCAAACAAACCAACGAAATTACAATAAAATGAAACAATTGATAATAATATAACGGAAAAAAGTAACAAGCAAATTCAGAGCAAAGAAACGTCAGCTGTGTCGGTAATTAGCCCTGAGAAAATACGACGGTTGCCTTGCAGGGTGGTATATACTACTATATATTTATACATAGGAATATGCACATATATACCTGAAGGAAGTTGTCAAATCTAATCGGATCCCAAGGCTCTGTAATTGCAGCCCCTTTTCATTTCCAGTTTTGCAAACCGGACGCGCCAAGCCCACTCAGTTGTGCCGTCGATCGAACTGAGCTTTCCTTGTAAAATCCACCTCTTCCATTTCTCTTGCGCGGCTAAGTTACCAATTACTGTCAATTGGAAGAAGATGAAATTCACGAGCTTCGTTTTCCAATCTCTCTATAATCGTGGGCGCGGGTCGATTTATAATAGAAAATACATGCCATAACGTACCGCTCCTCACAAATTGTGTAATAACCCATACGTTTAAATTTTGTATGAAAGAATTGGACGTAAGCTTCGAAAAAAAAAGTTGCCCATGAGCGTGAAACACGTAAGCTTTGCAAGTTTCGACTATTTTTACATCTGCGTTTTTTTCTTTTTTTTTTTAAACGGTCGAATATTCACCCCATCAATTATGATACAGTTGCACTGCACGCCGCGCTGTGAAGAAAATATATTGTGATACTTTTTTTAACGTACGGCCATAAAAAAAAAAAAAAAAAACTCGCGTGTAACGGACAGTTACGCACTTACCGAGAGAAAAATGAGAGTGGAAGTGTAAATAATATGGCACGATAAACGTCAAATCCGGAGACCATTTCCTGTACTTAAAATGTTCATGATACATATTATTACGTGCAGATAAACTCTCAAAAAATCCTGACGGACTGCACTGTATCCAGAGACGTGATATTTTATTCGCGAGAAAATCACCGCGGCCTGCGTCAAATCTTAGCGAGTAAAGCAGAAGAAACGAAAATAAAAAAGGACCAAAGAAATTATGCGTTGAAAAATAAAAAACTGCAATACCGACGGAAAACCCGAGAAGTGAACCAAAGCAAATTACAGTCTGATTCAAAAAGTCTGTTTTGCGGGTACAAAAAAAAGATAGAAAGAAAGAATTCGCCAACTCCAGAGGTAAATTTTATCCAAGACGAATTTTGCTCGGTACGGATCTTGTGTAAGGATCGTAAGAATATACTTGTCCCGCATAAAAAGGAGCGAAAAAGAGAGAACAAAAAACACTGTACCTAACCATATTTGAAGAAAAACGAAAACAAAAAAGAAATAATGAAATAAAAGACACTCGGCGGTTTTCCTCTCCTTAACGGTGACAAGAAGCAAACGAAATGGGAAGAGGGTTTATTTCTAAACGACGCGACATTCACGCCATCCACTTGCACAGCCGCATCCTCGGAGTGTAAGACTAGATCCAATTTGATGGAACAGTGAACGACTGTTGAAGAGGACGGAGCGAATTTCGTCGAACAAAAGTGTCTGCTGCTGTTGCTGCAGATCGTATGAAAATAAAGGGAGAAAAAAAAGAAAATCGGAGTGATCGCGGAGGAATGGTCGAGAAAGAGAGAAAAAATTGAAGATGAAAGGAGTTGAAAGAAAGATGAGAGAAAAGAAAAAAAAAATCATGTCTGTTACAACCACCCCATCCACCCGGTACACACGTAGTCGACGCCACTCCTGCAGGATAAATCCTTCGGGCTGCAATCTTGCAATAGCCTCGGATTCTATGAGTAATGTATATATGTATTATATGTAGTACGTACGTATGTATCTACGTACGCTAGGTACAGCTCAACCACACGGGAGTATGGGAAATAGATCTTTCTTTATTTCACATCGAGAGAAAAGTGAGTCACGTCCACCATGACTTTAAAAGCCTTCGCTCCCGTCAATCTCTACAACCTCCATCGCATTGGTATGGTGTACACGGTATATCGGAGAGAGAAACAAAAGAGAGCGGAAAAGTTACAACGCGGTTAGAGGGAGGAAAAATAGTAGAGAAAAATAAAAATGGAATAAAAAATTTGAAGGAAAACAAAAAAAAATTATTCACAGACACGACAGTCAAAGTCGATCGAGTACGATGAAGCGGCTCATGGCTGTATTATTTGTTTTTTTTTTCGTTTTTTTTCGTTTTTTTTTTATTACTACTAACAGTAAGTACGCAGTTGTAGTATAAATATAGATGATGTTCAAGGAAAGACGATTTTCTAAGAAAGTCTAGCATAAATATAGATAGCGAATGAAAGCTCCTTAAAAAATGTTGAGCTGGTTACTTTTCTACAAAACCTATAGTAATACAAAGAGCTTTTCACTCGCCATTATATTCGATGGGGGATTGGGATACGTAACGCTGAAAGTTTTCACGTGTATAGAAAAGATGGGCGTAACGCGCGTTCTGAACAGGTAGATCGGGTATGATATTTTCATAGCGAGCGAAGAAAGGAGGGCCGGCAAAGTCGATGTGCAGCCGGGTCCAGGGTTTACCCGGGCTTTCCCAGCGCTGTATTGGTGCTCTCGGTGGACTTGACCGTGTCTCTTGGCATTGATCGCAGTTTTTAATCATTATTTCGAGCTCTCTAAATCGCATTTCGGTCAGAGTATAAACGAACTGCTAGCTCGGATTCATTTTCACAAACGAAACCAACAAGAAAATGAAACGCTCAAGGATTTCGTTCGCGAGATAAGAAAATTAGCGATAGATTGTAAATTCTCGGGTCCTGACGGAAAATTACCGATGCATATCATGCTACGCGATCGCTTCGTGGCAGGAATACGGAACGAAGAGCTTCAAAGATACTTATGCCGACGACACGAAGAATCGGTAACGACAACAAACCCGGACGGATTATCGCTAGATAAAGCCCTAGAAACAGCGTGTAACGCGGAATCAGCGGAACAACAACAAAAAATACTCCATCAACCGGACGCGGAAATGGTTCAAAATATTTCGCAAAATAAAGACTATTCTAGTGTACTTGCGTTCCCCTGATTCCATACATAACAAATGGCGACGAGGATGGGATGATATGGCGCAATGAAAATAAATTCGATACCATTTCTTTTGCAGAATTTCTGCATCTCTTCGGATCTGAATGATGTATCATTATCTGATACTATAGTTTCGGGAAGACCGAACGAAGCGAAAAGTCGTCGGAGTTCACGAATGACGTTGGTCGAGGTCGTTGATGGAACGCGACATCCCTCCCTTCTAGATTTGATTTAATAAACGTAGCTAAACATCTCTTTATTTTGCTCTGCTTGCACTTTCACAAAATCCGACACGATCTTCCGTAATTCATTAATGTTCGTTAACGGCTCTATGTCGATGTTATAGTGGTCACAGATTTGTATTAATGTCTCTTTTGTCTGTTCGTAAATCCACGAGGTTTTTCCTGTCGCCACGTGTTCCTCGATTTTAGTCCACTCTACACTCATTGCTCGTTGCAATTAACGTTTTTTTTTTTTTTTTTTTTTTTTTTTTTTTTTTCACTAAATGCACGATATGTAATTCGTTTCTTTCCTCGTCGCCATTTGTTATGTATGGAATCAGGGGAACGCAAGTACACTAGAATAGTCTTTATTATAAGTTATACAATTGCTCCGAGGAGCTAGCGAGACCGCGTAGGACTGGCTGCTGATGGCGACCGCCGCGTGCCCCGCGTGAGCCCCGCGGCAGGGCCGTACGCGACAACACGGTAAGAGAAACAAAGAGTTGTATAAAATAATTGGAATTCAGTGTAATCCTGAAGGAAAATCTAAACTGCATCCATACCGGAGGGCTTTAAATGCGCTGAGATAAAGGACGCGATAGCGAAAGCAGTAGCCAACCAGTCAAACGAACCGAAGGAAGGAAACGAAAATGCGGAAAGAGAGTTTGGAAGGGGTGGGCGAGGGGGAAAAAAGGAACGAAAAGAGAAGAGAAAAAAAAGAGGGAAAACTCGTGTCGGTGGTATGAGGTAGAAAATAAGACTTGGAAAACGGGGATACCAAGTGTCTAATTTCAATTTCCGGGAGTGGGATTTCCCGTTGGTCGTTTAATTAAATTTATTTAGAGATAAAGCAGAACTGGAATAAGACTAACTATATGTACCCATGTATATTCAACGGTAGCTCTCATTTGCCTATTTTACTAGAAAACCTCCAGGTACGGCAGCAATGAAAATTCCACCTGTACACCAAACTTCCCCAAAAGTTCTCACAGAGGCTCCTAAATTCATCGCTCAACTCCATAGTATATTCACTCAAACACTACCCCATATCCCTTTTCCATTTCGCAAAGAACATACATTAAAGCAGAAAATATATGTATACGTTACACGCAAATATGTGCAATTTCGGTACAAACCAAATGAATAAAACACGTCATCTGGAGGCCAACTATACTTTGCACGTCGTCGATGGCGTTGGACGCGAAAAGAAATCTCATCTGCAAACGCAGGGGTTGGGAGGGGGGAAGATTCACCTATGTATAGCCCAGTAGTACCCGCGATGAGATGGAAGCGATCTGGTCGCGACATTCGAGGCCCGTCAAGGGACCATAGAAAAGGGCTCCCTATAGAACCGGGTAGTAAATGTTTAACGGAATACAGTGCACAGGTTCCCACTTCCCATTTTCCGCTTCCCACCCAATCGAGACGATCAATCCCGCGAGAGGAAGGGAACGGCCTGCAGATTTCCGCGACTATATACATGCATGTGTACATAGATATACCTATGTGTACCTATATGGCATGGCTATGTGTTACACCCATATGTATGTAGAGACAGATACGCGACGAGAGACGATTCCGCGAGCGAATTCGACGCGACGTTTGCTCGGTGTATGTTATACTCGTTCCCGGAACACTTTCGTGCATAGGTAATCGAAATTGGAATTCAAGACTTCGACGTCTCGTTTTCTGGGCACACCTACTCCGTATAGTTACTTACCTATATATATGCCGTATAGTCTACAGGGAAAGATATAGAGAACCATACCATCCCTCATTCCAATAGCGCAAACCCCCTAGGTATGTATATATAGACGTTAGACAAAATCGAGAAATTCAGTTCGATTTACTCATTCCTTCGTCCTTTTTTCTTTTTTTTCTCTCTCTCTCTTCTCTTCTCTCTTTTTCCCCCAGCGTCTGTACGACGGTTTCTCTCTCCGCTCGCTTCCCAGGAATCACAGCAGCCTTTTCCCTTTCCTTTTATACTTACCCTTGATCTTTTCATCAATTTTCTTTTATTTCTTCTTCTATGGTATAACCTCGGGAAATATACGAGGGCGATAATTCTGCAAGCTCATATAAGGTACACGTAGTGGAATACCATGAATCACGTAGTGGTAAGCGATGTACAACGATATGATCAATCGCGCCAATGGTAACCGGATCGGTAGGTGCATGTGATATATAACAATTTATACGTATACATAGGTACTGAAGCTAAAAAGTCACATGACAGCTCTGCAGTTGATTAGGTCGATTGCGAATCGCTTCGCGGCCAAGCGCGCGTTTGGACAACTTTTTCGTGTAGCTCAGTCGGTATCGAAAATTTGTCCAAACGAGCTTGGCTGCGCGAAGCGATTCACAATCAACCTAACCGGGTGTACATCTCCAGCCACACACGTGTATCTCGGGTACACGTTACACCGCCTACTCTTAGATTCGCATTTCAACCGATCAAAAATCTCTCCTTATTGCTAAAATTTTTCGAGTTTTACCCTCCGCTTGAATTTGTAATTATTTTATTTTTTCCCCCCATCGGTCAGCTCCTCATTTTCGTGACGATACTATTAATATTTTCTGACGTAATTAGTTATGTTTTATACGTCAAAACATATAAATTACGTACGACTACGATCGTTAGCGAAGATACAAACGGTTACTATGTAATTTCCACCCCCTCGTGCAAGAGCGACCTTACGTTGTATATTACATACACGACGACATACATATATGCACGTTGTACGATAAGGGATTGTTTCTTGTACCAGCGCTGGTTAAAATGACGATAATGAAGACGCGATGTGAATTAATTTTTATAATTTCGCAGTTATACAATCCCTCAGTTCTTTTTTTTTTGCTTTCTCTTCTTTGATATAACCATATTAGATACGTGTGAGGGTTTGTAGTTATTTCATGCCCAATAAAATACGCGATGAAAAGAATAAAAAAAAATAAATAATAATTTATTCGACATCGTACAATAAGAGACGAAAAAATATTTTCGGCAAAAGTGAAACGACCGTTCGAAACGATATAGTTGAAGCGGTTATGTCACATCGATCCGACGCATTTACCCTATAATATACAAGAACGTGGCGACATAACGACGGCGAGGAGGACGATATAGTATAAGCTAATACTTGTTAAGTACGATGAAATTGACGAGAGACAGAATGAGGTCGACAAGAAAGTAGATTACGACGTGGTTAGGTACGCAGATAATGTCGGTATAACGGCGTGTGTATAACAATCCCGAACAACCCCCCGCAAAGATATACAAAAAAAAGAAAAAAGAAACGAATAAATTAAAATAACAAAATTTCTTTCGAAAGTAAAAAAGAGAAAAACTTTTTTAAATATAATAAAGTGGATGCGAAATAGAAAAAAAAAAAAAAAAAAAAAAAACTACCCGTACAAATCGCACCGCTGAGGGACGTTATTGTTTTTTTGTTTCTTTTTTTTTTTGATTCTTTTTTGCATGAAAAGTGAAGCAGCTTGCTACTATAGAGGGTTGGAAATTCGTTAGATTAGATACACACCGTGGATGAACGCACGTTATATACCATATAAAACAAATATTCATATATATATAACTGGAACTGACCAATTCGCGGAGCTGTCGCAACGTGCGAAATACTGCGACGAAGGTAAAAGAAATAACGACGAATAAATAAAAATAAAATAACTCAGAATAAAGTAATACCGTAGCAGGTACTTATACATAGGTACACATACGTATGCATATAAAGAGTGGACAACAGAATCCAATTATTAAAATCGTTACAAACGGTGTGAGAGGTTGATAAATTACGCCGTACGCCGCGGACAAGAGATAGGAAGCGCGAGTCATAAAAATGAAAAGAACAAATAGAGCTGGAGCAATAATGTTTTTTTTTTCCAAATGAGACAATTATCATTACATAGTTAATTAACACGGACATGGTGTAATTTTAGTATTTTCTATTTTTTCCCATTTTCTCCGTTCCAAATATATCTCTTAAAAAGAAAAAAAAAGAAAAAAAATAGAAACGTAATGAAAAAAAAACGAACAAAATAAAAAATATAAAGCGAACGTTCGGTAAATAACGCATTGTACGGCGGGACTGTTACATATATTTATATATTTTTATGGGGTCCCGGGTAGGGTCCGTTCGTCCGAACGCTACACGCCCAGCTATCCTCCCCTTTTAACCCGTGACAAAGTTCGAATTTCCTGAACCTCCGAAAATTCGTGACAGAAATATAAAAGTACAAATACATAGCAGATATATGCGTACGTACGTATCTTACGTACACGTAGCTAGTACGGGGGATGATTCCCCTCGAAGCATATATATATGGAGGTTCTCACGCGTGGTATACAAAACATGCGTTAAATAATAAAATATTCCGGGATGCGCGTATAACGATTCAAACCCGAAAGCCAATGTACCCGTTATTCTCTTGTTTTTATCTTTTTTTTTCTTTGTACTTTGAAAATTTGTATATCTTTTATTCAAATTTTCTTTCATTCCTTTTGTTTTTCCGGTTTGTTATATATACATGTATTTGCTTTTATTTGTTTTCATACATATATACATTTTTTCGTTATTTCGTACCGTTTCTCTCTGTGTTTTTTTTTTTTTTTTTGTTTGTTTTCAGTTTTAAATTAAATCCTCGTCCCCTATCTGCGCCCTCGTTTGCCTTGCCCTTCTACAGCCGAACGAATCAACCCTCTATATAATAATATAGCTCTGTTGCTCAACGGGGCAAACCAATCCACGACCATCCTTTACCCTATACAACCCTTAAGCTCCATCTTTCTCTCTCTCTCTCTCTCGATTCCCCGCGTTCTCCCTCTCGGTGAATGTCTAAATGGTATGTGGGCACGTAGATGTGTGTGGATTACATGCTCTGTACGCAGTATTCCGTACTTGCTTCTTCGCAATACGTCTACATTTCTACCAACTCCGTGCTACGTGAAATGCCGTAGTCTGTGCTCTGCGGAGCTTTCCTCTTTGTTATACGTACTTCGCGCGTAACGGAAAACAAGTGTCATCAACGCTGCGATTCGAATTGCGATATAGTCTGCCTGCCTACCTACCCACCTACCCACCTACCCACTACCGCTTTCCTACTTGCCAAGCTGCACCCTCGACCCTATTCGAACAGCACGGCGTAGATAACGTGTTCCGAATAGTCGACGTCAACTTCCATTTGTCGCGTTCTTCCGTACGGCGCTGCAGGGGTGTCCAAAACTCCGAAAAACGTACCTAACCTATACTTACATGCATACCTCGCATGGTTCTTTTGTCGCGACAATAAAAATATGCGAAAGTGTCAGCGGTTCCTGTCAAAATTTTTTTTAATCGAAAGATAAAAAAAAAATGAACGCGAAATTTTATCGTGACCCCCGATGTCAGACAAAATTGTACCTCATATTCGAAGTGAGCTTTTCGAGTAAAAAATTGTGAAGGATTTTCGAGTTTTTCATCTATTTATTTCACATAGGATGCGAAGAACGATTTTGCAAAAAACGCCGAAGTTTGTTTTCGCTATGCGATTCAGTGGGTCACGATACCGTACAAGTTACGATCTTGAAAAGTACGAAAGTAAAATTTCAGGGCGACCCACAAACACCAAAAAAAAAGAAAAAAAAAGCTTCGTATATACATGTACGTATACGGTGTGACCCGCAAGACTAAAAATCTTGTTGCTTTTGTCGTGTAATAAAATTTCAAGGGTCGTAACTCACGGAGGCTCTCGATGAAATTGGGTGTTTTAAACTTAGTTTTCAAGTTACCCTCAATGTTATCAAAAAATTTTTTCTTCTCTTAAAGAGCCTCTTTTTTTTGCTCTTCATACAATCATTTTATTTTCCGCCAAATATAGAGAACCGATTAACAACGCAAAATTAATAATAAAAAAAGAAAAAAAAAAGGAAAACTCTTATTTTTAAATGGAACACGTTGTAGGTGATTTAGAGGAAAAAAAAAGGAAAACAAAAATGAAAAAAAAAGCTTACGTGTCACGTATGTAACGGAGCTTAAAATGTTGGTGAAATGCAATATGCTGCACGAGGAAAAGAAAAGAAAAAAAAAGAAAAAGAAAATTAAAAAAAAAAAAAAAACGAACAAGTGTACCGTAATAAAATATGCATGTTTTTATCATGAGTTGAATAAATTTTAATCCGAAAAAGAATAACTGCAGGCAGTAGTATGTATGTATATGTATAAGGTTATACCTAGAAAATAAAGCTATTCGGATGAATCTGGTACGAAGTTTCTGATTATTGTTTTTTCAAAATTTACATACCTAAAATATATGTGTGTAAAACACACTTGCGATACTGAGCTGCAGTGCCGGGATTGAAGAAGAAATATCGATTTGTCGACGCAATTATTACACGCAGGAAATGTTTATAGGTATGCGTTATTTAATTTTATTATTTTATCTACGGTAAGTAATTGACAAAATTGTTGCGATATATACGGGTATCGTTGTACGGGTGAATTGTATAACTGAATGATGTAACCGGTAAATTTTCCTTCCCCCAGGGTGAACAAATTTTATTTAGCCCGTTTTCTCGCATCGTTGGGATTCGCATGTGGTCATCCGATATACATAGGTATGTATATATACAATGTACATAAATATGTATAATAACATAGCGTTCTATATTAATTTGGCTAACAAACGAGCTTCGAATGTACATACATACGTATAGCTATATATAGGTGGAAGCCATAAATGAAACTGCAATAATGGAAGCCTCGCACAAACGTAGGTAGAGAGCTCTGTATTCATGTGTACATAAATTACCTAATACTAAAAAAAAAAGATTTCAAATAAAAAAAATTAAAAAAAAAAAATGGTAGCAAACAATAAAAATGTACGATCGAAGTAAAAAAGTGAACAAAAATATTGTATATAGATACGTTAAAAAATGGAAGATCAGAATAATGGAATGTAAAAAAATGAATGTTCACGATTATGATGTTATACATAAAAAAAGATCGTTCCCTTAAATGGAGAAAATTACGTAAATGTTATGTTGTTAATTCTTTTTTTTGTTTTTTGTTTTTCATCCCAAATCCTTCGTAACGATCCTTATAGCGAGCTTAATGAACTCTAATTTCACAATGTATATGTGTTCGTAAGTATATCATAATAATAACGAAATCTTAATTTTTAATTTCTGCAGAGGTGAAGCAATTAAGCTCCGCACAAAAGAAAAATTAAGAAACAAAAAACGAAACAAAAAAATAGCAATAATAACAATAACAATCAACTCGAGAATATTATGCATAAGCTGCGAGGAGTATAGGTACGATAAAATGAAAATGAAAATAAAAATAGGGGGAAAAAAATGAAATAAAAAAAGTACGGTAATACCGTTTTGCGGTTGGATATTTTATTCTTAGACTACAACATTCATTTATCTTCATTATATGATTTGGCGTTGCGGAGTGTTAGTGGAAAAATTAAGAAAAATTGTTTCCCCTGCAGCAGTGAGCGGGCGAAAGAAGGTGAAGAAAGTGAACTGGGGGGAAAACGAGGGAAGTATAAAACCGAAGATGAAAGCCTCCGAAACTCGAAACAAAAAAAAAAGAAATATACAAATAAAATAATATAAAATGAATAAAAAAGATGAAATAAAACTTTTTCGCTCGACGAGATTCGTTCGTTCGCCATGCACGGGGTGAGTCAGGACATAACGCGTAGACATGGGATTCAATTTTTTTTCATCCCGTCGCTGCTTTTGCTCGTCTTCGGCAGAGGCGGGTGAAGCCAGACTTAAAAGTTCCCCCAAAAAGAAATTATAATGAAAAAGTAATTGAAAGAGTCATTGAGAATTTTTTCTCTCTTCTCTTTATTCTTTATATTGTCTGCATTTATCCGCTCTCTTTTTTATTCTTTTAATACATATTATGTTTTTTTCTTTTCGCTTTTTGTTTCTTTTTTTTTCATTAATATTTGCGACGTACCTATATATATATGTCACTCGCGCCGAAGGATTGGCTATTGCGCAAGCCGCGGATAATGCCGTCGCCCGTTGGCGGGACGTCAACCCGGTAAAAATAGAAGAAAAAAAATCAAAACAAAAGAAGAAAATAGAAAAAGAATATATATACCTACCTACCACTAGTACTATTATTTGAATCCGCAAGCTCTTCTTCCTTATATTGGAATACCACGTACAATAGAGTCTAGAATGCTGCTGCAGACAGAACTGTCAAGCATTTTCTTCATTCTACAATAACTCACGTCGTCGTTAATAATAATAATATATGAACGTCGTGAAAAATGCCATATATAGATAGGTAATATCGAAGGTGACGTATATATTATCGGAAACCTTGTATACGTCAAATAAAAGTGAACATCACTGGAGGAAAAAAAATGACAACGGTACGTAGGGTAAAGTATTCAGGAATAATTCGAAGACCGAAGAATGAAATATTAGAACTTGAATTTGCGGCAATTAATGATTGAGCCGTTTTTCTTATGTATATACGGTGTTCGATCTTGAACTCGGTTGTTTAGATTGTACAGTATTTTTCGTATATACGTATACGGTGGTCTATAATTATGTAGCAATTAATTTTACTTATCGCTATTCCATCCCCACAGTGAGATAATTCCCCGTTATTTTATTCCATTATCCTATCGCGCAGCAGCTGAACCCTTCTGCTGTATAAATACAATTGACCCCTGATTATTCCGATAAGCCATTGCGCCACCACAATCTAGAGTCTAGAGTCTCTGCACGTATAGTCTACAGGTATATACCTATACATAAGCATTAATCGCGTCGAATCGATATTTTCGTCCTATGTATAATACGATATTGAGACTGTCCTAATTAATTATACCTTCAGGTACATTTATAGGTACAGTTACTACGTACCAATGTAGATAACCGAACCTGATTCCCATGTATATAGTTCGTAACCATCATCTGCAGCGATGATCGATTCCGATGTGTCCCAACAAAAGAAAGTTCGAATTTTTTGCGCGTCGATAACTTCTATGTAATCGTTATAACGTGTATGATTTAATGATTTTACCGAATAGAATCTCATAATTATTGAAATGAATAATGTGCACTTCATCTACATGCATAGGTATATAGGTATGTTCAAAAAATTCATTGTTAATAAAAAAAAAAGGATAAAAATCAATTATTGTGCCAAGTACGTGTAACTTTGCATCATGTAAGGATATACAATTGGAAAGTGAATCAATGAGAATCAATTCAAAGAATCAAAAAGAATCAAAAAAATAAATTGAATGAAATATAGAAAAAATCATTAAAAAAAAAAAATTGGAGGTAGTGGGAGGTAATAGAAAAAAAATCAAACAAATATATCAATTAAATTGAAAAAAAAAAAAAAAAAAAAAATTGGAGGTAGTGGGAGGTAATAGAAAAAAAATCAAACAAATATATCAAATTAAATTTAAAAAAAAAAAAAAAAAAATTGGAGTACGTGGTTCTTGGCGAGCTAATGTTATATTGCCGTACAAGAATTCTGAATTCTTTTTCCGAAAAAGCTCGCCAAGTCCCACTACCTCCAATTTATTTTTTTTTTTTTTTAAATTTAATTTGATATATTTGTTTGATTTTTTTTCTATTACCTCCCACTACCTCCAATTTTTTTTTTTTTTTTTTTTCTTCAATTTAATTGATATATTTGTTTGATTTTTTTTCTATTACCTCCCACTACCTCCAATTTTTTTTTTTTAATGATTTTTTCTATATTTCATTCAATTTATTTTTTTGATTCTTTTTGATTCTTTGAATTGATTCTCATTGATTCACTTTCCAATTGTATATCCTTACATGATGCAAAGTTACACGTACTTGGCACAATAATTGATTTTTATCCTTTTTTTTTTATTAACAATGAATTTTTTGAACATTTAATGTACTTGGCGAACTTTTTTGCACCGTAGGTGCCTTTTGGGGGGATTTCATAACTTTTTGCATGTTGTTAGAGAATATTGTAGTATTGATTATGCTTTCTTTGGTATACTATTGTTGTAAGATGTTAGACGGGTTAGAAAAATTTTGTTACTATGACGATTTAGTTTAGCAGATATCAAGAGATTTCGGTATAGTACTACGCGTTTGCAATCCAACGATTAATTACTTCACAGGTCGGTTTCATATGCCTTAGACGATGTGTTCTATTGGAATGAGAAAGCTCGGTAGCTGCTAAATTGCGATTTGAAGTCCACGGTTTTTTAGTTCACAAGATATATTTGTGCGGTTTTATCACAAGTTACCAGATGCAGAGTATCCTCAGATCATTAGTTTGACGAAATGGATCTTAGGTTCGAAGCTACAGCTTATCAGTATTTAACAACATACTAGGAGAAAGATCGGTTCCTTTTCCTTTCTGGTAAGATGGAAGCAAGGGTCGAATCCTTTGGCATCAGTTTGCTTGGTTTGTGATATTAAAACAGAAAATGATACTTCTTTCATTAACGATATGCTTGTAGGTGAAAGGAGTGTTAGTTATAATGAATCGGTTCAGTAGGTCTGAAATAAAAAGAAGGATTATAGTTGACTTATGAACAACTGTTAAGCAGGTGGCCAGGATGCAGTTTGACTGCAGTTAATAATAAAATGTAACGAAGAGAGACTTTCATTCAAAAAATTCTCACATTGGATTCGGCCGTAGCTCTCATTGATGAATAGGATTGGAGAGGAGCTCTTGGTTTATATTGTGCCAGGAAGAAAATTGAATTTCCTCAGGAAACATAAAAGGAAATGCTGAGCACTTCAACTGCTGCTTATTTTTTTGAGGGAGCAGGAACTTTTGGTTTGTGGCATTGGAACTAGAACTGATACTTCCGTCAATGTGATTATGCTTAAAAGAAAAAGGATAATGTTAGTGTCTATGAATCGGTATACTTGGTATGAAAAAGAGGGGATTGTAGTTGGCTCACAAATAATTGCTTGGTAGGTGACAAGGATATGATTTGGCTAGACTTCGTAGACTTTCTTCTTTTCAAAAACTCTCCCGTCATTTCAGTCGTTCGAAACTTTTGTCGGTGAGTAGGAATCGGAGCGGAGCTCTTCGTTTGTGATATACTGGGAGAAGGACTGAGTTTCTTTATGAATTAACACAGGAGGATCCAAAGAATTTGTTGACGCAAATCATCTATGGGAGTACGATCCTTTGGTTTGTGGTATTGGAACAGAAGCCGCTGCATTCTTTGATATCGGTATACTTGTGGAACAGGGACAGATGTTAGTTATTTCAATTCGATACAGTAAGTACGTTAGAAATGCAAAGTTTATGATTGACTCACACCCATGCTGCTTGTTACTCATGTGATTGCTTCGTGGATTCAACAAATTTGAACACCCTGTCTACCATTATTGAATACACCTATATTGTGATATATTAAAAACTTCATTACGCTATCACTGCCGGTAACGATTACCGCTGATTCGACGAGCTTTCTCCTCGTAACCTTACAAGTAGTCAGCGAGCTGGCGAGTGAACACCTGACGTCGTTATTATCGATAGGGTAGAAACACGTGTTGCGCTGGTAGAGTTTTATCTACGATTATTTGTGTTCATTCACGAAACTGAGAGGGCTGTCAAAAGGACATGTGTTATACAACCCACATTCCAGCAATGACAAGCCCGCCACTTTTATGGGGCCTCTGCCATGTTAGACTTATCAACAGACGGCAGCGGACGACGGACATTTTTAAATTCCTCACGCAGCCAGGGCGGCGAACGGTAGCCAATGAGAGCACCGCTTTTCTAGCGCCCAATGAAAAGAAATCGCTAGGCGGTGGCGAACTCGGTAAGAAATGAGACAGGCTACACTGACGCGACCTGCTAGGCGGACGGGAACTACGACCTTTTTCCTACTTGACAGAAATATCGCGCGAGCCACGGCAATAACCACACCGCGGCTTTCCTTCTACACAATTTATGTTGGAATGGTTTTGGTTTCCAGATGACATATAGCTAGCGTACGACGACGACAACGGCGGTGCTTAATCGTGAAACGGGCCTACCGGTGATCAGAGATTATCATACCTCAGCTCTCCGACCACTAATGTTATTGAAATTACGCTTAAATGAACCCGCTACAGTGATTTACATCGCTAAAGTGCATCCAAATTTCCCGAAACGCTTATGATTTCGGAGATACTTGATAAAACAGTTGGTCCTACAGCGCTTTCTCGCTCCCCTAGCAGTAAAGATACTCGGTAGTCCGCCCGTTACTTTGAATGTACTTGGCGCGAGACTCTACCGAGTCTCTTGATATGCGATTTTCTATACGGATACGAATCGTTATTTAATAATAGAAATTCTGAAGGGGATTTTCATCGCATGATAATGAACTTATCTATTTTACCAACCGCGGTATGATACGCTTTTTAAAATAAACATTAGAATTGTAAATATATATAACTCAGCTACTTCTGCCAGGTATTCATTTACACGTAACGTTCTATATTAATTATATTTGCATTCGCATCGCTGAAACTTTTCACCCCTATTACACGAATGATATTAATTAGGTGTGTTGTATTCGACATAAAATACAGTAAAATCAGCGAACCGTGAATGTTATAATATGGCTCGTGGAACGCGCTCGAGATTTTTATACACCATTTTCGATGATACCGTTATCTATGGTAATCGATTGAAAAAAAATTAGAAAAATGATGGAACTAACTTTTACATACATAATTCGAGCGTGTATGCATTTATGTACAACTATACGTGTCGTGCTGCGTGTAAACACGAGGGGTAGGTATAAAAATTAAGCCATCTACTTGATTCACGCCCACGTTCGCTATCGCGTCAAAATCCCCTTTCCATCTACCATAAAGGTTGACCAACAACACGAGATATAATCCTATTCCCATGGGCAATCGACCAGCCAGTTTTGTCTTTAGCAAAAGTTATATCAATCTACGCATAAACGAATTTAATTAATTAACGCCGGTCATCCGACAAGAAAATTTTCAAACTCAAAGGTGTAGGTCAGTTTTTTTTTTTTTTTTTTCTTCTCGCATGCGTTTGACCGACGAATTTCGAAGAAAAAAAAGAGGAAGTCCGTCTCGTCCTACGTGATGATTAATTTGAAGATTTTCAAAAACGTGGTTCAGTTTAAATGTGAAAAATTAAACTTTGCTTCGCAGGCTACTCGTGATGAAAATAATTCATCCAACGAGGCAAGACTACTTTTCGCTATGTACAGTATTTCGCGAGAAGGTATAATTGAAGTAATATTCCTATGCTGTGGCAAGTGCTGCATATAGGGTTTTTCACATCCATCCTGCACAGGTATATTATATATATATACGCGATGTGTAATTGGCGCGAGGGTGTTTCCCAGAATTAATCATCTCAGAATATAGGTATATATAACGCTTTTTTCCACCATTCGCGTTTCTCACGCAATGTCAAGCGCACTACATACGTGATCCATGTATGTATAACACAGGTAGGTGTATCGTACGTATTACACGATATCGAAGGGGCTTCGACCTACGCCTACCCGTACCTCAACATTACCCGGAAATTCGCGAACCACGAACTATGTAATATACGAGGAAAGAATTAATTGAAGAATTACATAAAGAGAAAGAAAAAAGAAGGAAAAAAGGTCGAACGAATTGAGAGGTCCGCGGGGCGAAGAAAGGGAGGGAACGTGATCGATAATAATAATAGTAATTTAATTTCCCCACATTCTAGAGCTGCAGTTCATCGAAATGAAAAATTCCTGCCCTCCTTTTCCTCAAAATCTGATCAAAATAAAGGTATTCAACAATACTTTTAAATCAAAAGCTATGATTTTTGTACCTCTCCCACTTTGCTCCGCAGGCTTCTGTCTTGACTCGTACATAATTATGTCGTTAGTTTGTACGGTGGGAATCGATGGATTAATTCAACATGAAATCGCGATGATCGTTCGAAGCAAATATATACGTACTTGCAACAGTCCCGTCGACGGCAAGCAGACGGTCTCTCGGGAGATGAGGGTGGTTTTGTGTATACAGGTGGGATAATATTCGATTCGAAGGGAGACAAAGGACTTCTGACGACAACTTCTGCAACTTATTGTTAGGTGTCAAGTTTCTAGTTAAATGTCTCGAAGGTTACAATGAACAATAACGTGAAAGCTTATGCTTTAGATATCCAGCGACACGAGGGAAGATATTATATTATTCGCAATTATATATATACGCCAAAACTGAACCAAGTTGAACTTTCCAAAATGTCACCGCAATTTCACAAACTTCGATTACACCGACGTCTCTCTGCGGATGATGTAAGACTTCGTAGTATTGTGTACATAAAATAAGGACCCTGATATCTCGGTTACCTACGCAACCTCAATTTTCCTCATTTTTGGAGCGTTTAATGTCAGGCGTAATTTTCACGTCCGTTTTTTTCATCTTTCAACTTTTAATATTCATGGGCGCATCAAAACTACACGTGTGCTGACGGATACGGCGGGCGGTCGAGCGTCCTTTTTTCTCGTTTGTACCGCAACGGACGAAAGTTAAAGAAAAAATAATGAGATACGTTTTTCGTTTCGTTTCGTTTTTCTTTTCTTTTTTTTTCTTTTCTTTTCTTTTTTTCATTTCAGCAGCGTGTCGAATGAGTCTTTTGACGTTGACTGCTGCCTCTTGTTGCTCACACTACTTTACTATACGACGGGAGTTACACAAGGTGTGAGGCGCCGACACATAAAGTTAAGGGCGAGTAAAATCACGAGTTCAAAGGTTACACACGCGACAAAGTAAAAATCTCGTCAGCTGTTACTGAACTAGTTGTGTTCGTAAAGCGCAGCAAAATACCAACACATCATAATATTGTTTCTTTTAACGGAACGGAAAATATTTCAAATTCAAATATTTCTCCTATAGTATGACTTCTTTCGAGACTTTGAAAAAATTCAATCAAACATGAAGTAGAAAAAGAAAATATCAGAACTCGATCCATAATGCATGGGTTAGTCGATCTGGGCGTTGGAAACTATAAAAAACAAAACGGACAATATAAGTAAAAAAAAAAAAAAAAAAAAAAAATTGTAACAAATGAAACAGAATAAAGTAAAATAAAATTTGATTCATGAAGCCTGAAATGGAGAAGTTCGGGTGTGTGTCGGCGAAGGACAGTTTAAAGCATAGTTTAAACTTTTGAAACCATAGCAAAATTTTGCTCCAGGAGTTACTTTTAACGGGCAAATAAATCAAGTTTTTCTTCCCTCCTGAAGTTGTGTGCAAGTGGCGTTAGGGGTGAGTGGCGAAGGGGGGAGGGTGTGAGACGAAACGGCATAGTGTTGCGCATAAATTTCATTAGCTTAATGAATTCTTTAAGAAGATCGCGTCTCTCTCTCTCTCTCTCTTTTTCTTTCCCCATAAGAATTTCGCTTCTGCTTTTCTCCCGTTCTTTAAACCGTCGCGTCGCGCGTCGCTTGAGCCGCTGCGCTTCGTTTTCTTGGCGGGTATTCTTTTCAGCGGATATGTTTCATCCTTGTAGGTGTACAGGGTATTTCAACATAACTCAACCTCGATTCAACCTCGGAACGTAGCAGAATATGTATATTAAAACGCGTATAGCAAACGACTTCCGAGACAAAAGGGGTGTAACTTTTTTCCCACGACTCACTCGAACTCCACTGTATCGTACGATGACACATTTTAGCTGACACGATTTAGAATCTAAAACGTAACAACTTATATTCCATTGAATTTTCTACATAATAGTTGATGGCATCAAATTTTATTGGAACCTACATAGATGCACGGATAAAAAAAAAATTCTCATAGAAATTGGGTGAGAGATGAAACTTATGTGAAGTAAAATAATCGCGTTTCGTGATCCGAATGATTTAGGATAAATCCCTCGGCTTCTCTTGGCAATCAAAAATCAATTAGGTATATACGAGATATACACACACACATACATATATATGCATCAGCACATCAACGGCGAAAGCGGAAGCTAGACGGGGACGACGACGACGACGACGACGACGGAGGAGAAAACGAGGATTGCAAGGAAAATCAATTAACGTGAGTTGGTGAAAATTTTTTCTTCATCCAACTTTTTTCTTTCCGTTTCTTTTTCTCTCGATCCTTCTCTCCTCCCATTTTCTTCAACGTTTTTTTCACAACCGTCTTTCTTTTTTTTCTCTTATCTCTTTTGCGCGCACACATATATTACATACCTACACATTTACGCTGCGGGTAAAAGGTGAATATATATAGAGCAAAAGAGGGAGAAATAAGCTGCGACATTGCAGAGGGAAGGGATGAAGAAAAGTAAGAAATTAACTGTTCAGATATGATGTTGAGAGAAAAAGACGAAAATAACCGTCGGCAGACGTTTTCAGATATACATTGATGTGTACCCACGTATAACGTTTTTCCCCGACGTAGGATCTGAGGCACGAAAATCCGAGAGATAGCTTCAGATTTTTTCTGACCATTCCAACGACCTCCTTTCAACGCGGGCTTGTGTGCAATAAAAATATAAAAAATCGTACAACCTATGTAACTTATATCGATTAAGATATTTTCGTCGCTACGTAATTAACCGCGCTGTCGAATATATGATAGCAGAGTTAATTTGTCTAAATTTAAAAAAATTTTACAAGCATTCGTACGTGTGTTGGAAGAAGAAAAAAAAAGAGTCAATTGAAAGCATTCCAATCACTTCATTCCATCTATTTGATTCAACCCTCTAATTTCAGTGCAGCAGTTTGTAACCCGCATCTCTTTCGCGTGGGAATACCCTCATATTACAGTGCATCGCTTCTAATTTCCTTGGAGAATCGAACCACTGTTGCGTCTGCAATACATGCAGATACTATACAGGATCGTTAGTTGTCTCTGATTCTCAAACTGCAGGGCGAGGAGACTAATTTGAACGATTGCGGGGCGCGGAGGGGTATCTTATTTGTTACAAAATCAAGATAGAAAAAAAAAAAAAAATATATCCCAGAATTAAACGCGATTGAAAAAAAAAAGAGAAGAAATAATTCTTCCAGCCGTTTAGTTTTTTCCGATATTCAGCCGGAGGTTGACGTACGTAAAAATTTGATTCGTCTGTGTGTGTTGCGATTTACGGCAGAAATATCCAATTATAAGCGAAAGAAGACTGCGTAATGCAGCTTGTTTGAAAATTTTAAACATCGATTCTAAAGTTAGACACGGAGAGAGAAGCAAAAAAAAAGAAGGAAAATCCTGTGAACTGAAATAGTCGTTTTAAAGGACAGCAGCGTTGATCCATCGTTAGTTTCACCTATCGAAGTGCCTCAGCTTTAGAAATATTATATCACCCGTACTCCGCGGTTCAACGACAGAGAAATAACGATAACAATTTTTATTGCTTCCTCCATATAAACGGATCATAAATAAGTATAAACCGCGCTCGAATTTCACAAACTGTGACCACGGGCCGCTTTTATAAATCTACACCATTTTTTATACATCGCATACATCATCATCACGAGATGTTAATTACACTGGATACCTAATTCTGTTATAAACGTACAAAATTAGTGGAAAAAAAAATCAGGACAAAGTTTATAACAATAATAATAATTCGAAGAAACAAAGAAGCGAAGTATTCAGATTGAAAAGAAAATGAACCTGTTCATTCTTCGTGTACATAAGCCCGAGGGATAAATGTCTGATTTTTAATTCAGGGTTTTAATTTTAGAGAAAAAAAATTTCATTACCTTCGCCAATTAATCATACGGTTTAATTAGACGGTATAAACAAAATAAAAAATTAATTGACAAAAGTAAAATTGGAGAGAAGAGAAAAAAACAAAAAAAAATGTGGCGCCGCCGTGAGCCCGCGTGAGATTCTTTCCAGACGCGCGCCGTCTTAATTAAGACGTGCGGAACGCTGGCAAAGTGTAACGCGATTAAAGTAATTATTTCATATATCATTTATTCATATACCTATATCTATCTACACATAATTATATATTGGAATTCTTTTTCTTTTATTACGTACCCGAGCCCTCGCAACGATAAATTATAAGAGATATAGGTACGCTATATAGACGTGAAAATGAATTCGTGATCAAAGAGAAAATATTCCACGAGTATACCTATACCTACATATATAGTATGTAATTTTACGTACATAGATATTTTTGTTTTTGTTATTGTTTTCTTTTTTTTTTTATAATCAAATATACGTGCATTTACGAGCAGGGAGCGCAATATCCCGAATTGAAAAAAAGCAAATCAAAATTAGTAAAATAGAAAAAAAAACATAGGAAAATGTTTTCAAAATTGAACGTTAATTCGACGCACGATAAATTGACTGAAAATGAAAATCAGAGTAGCGGTGGTCTGCGGGAAACAAACGCGCGTATAGGTATATGTGATATGAACGAGTTATAAACTTGCAGCTGCGTGCAGGGTGAATATGAATGATCATCGTACGGGGAAATACTCGGGGATTAATTCCAGTTCATTAGACTTCGCTTTGATATACCATTGAAACACCCACGCGCGTCATCAACTTTGGTGCATACTTTTGTAATTTTCATTGATCGATTATAATTCTAGTTCGATTTTGCACAACGATATTAAATCTGTTGATCTTTCGACTATTTGCATATTCGGAGTATTATTTATCACATATTCAATGCTGCGTCGATCGTATAATACAGATCAAACCAAATATACATAAATGATATTACATCATGCAGATTTCAAAAAAAAAGATAAATAATTATTATTCAATATAATAGTGAAAAATGAAAATTACTCTTAATTACGGGGTGATATGGATACCCATAATACCTATATAATTTCTATACGTACCCGACGCATGCAAGATGGATGTGAAATTATTCAGAAAAATTTCAATAGCGATATATATCACATATCCCGGAAAACCTGGAAATTCTTTATCCATACATCAGTACGCGGATCAAATTTTAATTAATTGCATCGATGTTTTTTTTTTTTTTTTTTCTTTCTCTTCTGGATTACTATTTTTTATTTCATTTTTTTGACTTGCTTCTCTTTCGCGTAACGTCCAATTAAAAAGAAGGTGATGTGTCATTGATTTATACATATAGATCGGTTGTTAGCGAGAAAAAAAAAAAAAAAAGTAAAAAACAATCTCCCGTATACGTATATTATACTATAGCCAAGAGATTATAATTACTCTGACGTTTCGTAACTGGAGATAATATAATGACTGAGATAATAAATTTAAAAATTATTTAATTAGAGAAATTAAAACAAAAGTCTTCGTAGTCGATTCAAATAAGGTAGGTATAAGCCCATCAATTCCCTCGCAACGCTTTCAGAGCCTATACAGGAAATATTTTCAGTTTATATGCCCGTTATTATACGACGAATAAAAAGCAGAGAAAATGGAAAGAAATTTTTCATATTTACGAAGCCTATTTTATTTATTACTTTTATTTTTTAGGTTTTTCAAGTAAATTTCAATTCAATTTCGCACATTATAAAGCATCGTATATACATGAGAAACGTCAGCGCGGTCTTATGTGTTATTATACTTTCACTTGGATTTTTTTTCTCATCTTTTCTCTCCCTGCCTCCGTCTTTCCGTCTCTTTTTCTCTCTTCCTTTGCGTACGTGTGCGTTCGTACGGAGTGAAAGATCATTAATTACGATTACGTACCCGACAAGTGCCGCCCACGTCGTAATATCGTTGCTCAATAAATTATCGCCGCGGCTTTAACATTAAGAAGCCTTCAAAAACAGCTAATTTATAACTTTGCCCAAAATTTTTTTCCCCGTACACATCACATCCATATACACGATACAACCAAGTTCGACTTCAGATGTATCAGATCGGATGAAAAATCACATCGCGTTCGAATCGCGAGATCCGCCAAACGTCGCGATTCTGTTTTTTTTTTTTTTTTCTGTTCTTCTGGATCAGATCAGAATTTTTTTTTATCTTCGTCCGTACGTTCAAAATCTGAAGAGCAGCGTGAGCATGGGTTATACGTCATTGAAATATCAGTGAATTACAAATTTATATACGCAAGCGGGTAGCTTTTAACTTATGCTAGTTACTTATTCATGAAGTTTAAAGGCGGGACCCGACCGTCCAGCGGATCACACCGGACAAATTAACCCGTTAATTACGTCCCTCCTCGTTAAGTTTTTGGTGATTCCTCGATCTCCATTACCGCATATTTTTCTACAGAACGGAGACTCACCTGAAACAAGAAAAGAGAAAAATTTTTGTTTAGAAATGACATCGTACGACGCATGTTCTTTTTTCTTTACAATTTCAATTGACAGTTTGAAAAAGAAGAAAAATTTGATCAGTGTATAAAAAAGAAACAGATTCCAGGGTATGACGAGACCATCGATAAAATTATCATGTTACCTCGCCACTCCGCAATCTCTCCGTACATTATATACTATGTGCATAAGGGAGAAGTATATAAAAGCTGCAAGGAATAAAAAAAAAAAAAAAAGAGGGGCGATAATTTTATGAAGCCTTCACTCGAATGTTAATTAACGAGGCGTAACGTACGTATAGCCATACCGAAGGACAATAAGTATAAATGTGCTGACTTGCAGATGCTTTTGTATATCGATGATTATCGGAGCATCGATTCGGCTATTTTAACAACCCCCAGCAGCTGCCTTTTACTCTAACCATAAATAAACGAGGAGCGTATAGATATAGATCGTGATACGATGAAAAGTTTCAAACTGATTGTTGTCGCTAATTATCCGCGACGTATAGAAAAAAAAAAAAACTTTCTTCCACATAATTTATTACACCATTATTTAACACGTCCGTTCCAATAATTGACGACGTATAAAGAAGAGAGAAAAAAAAAAATGTTTAAAAAGTACACGCCCGTTATAATAAGGAAATAATACGTGTGTATACGGTACGATTATTTGAGCATTATAATAAATGTTGCTTTGAAAATTAACTATACATATATCATTTATGCGAAGTGTGGAGAACGAAAAATTAGGTGTTTCATGCTACAAGTTAAATTAAAGCACACTTTTCCATTCGCATATAAAAGCTCTAACGTTTGAGTTATTAACTTTAGAAAACATACACATTCGTACATGTACTTACACACAATCTGCATATACCGGTGACCATTTCTATTGTTCAACGATACAATTATTCTTAGCTACGTCAGAGGTGCAGGGTAATTACAATTATATATATGTAAAGATATAATTCTTGAACACATTTGTATTATTCAGGAGTTTTTATATCCGAGAGAAATCTGCTACAGTCTATAGAGTTGTTAAAAAATTGTGTAGAGGTACCTGCACCTCTCTTCGTGCAGTTCGCCACGGCGAAGAACCCCGCGTACAACCTTCAAAGCTTTTTTAATTTCATTTTACAATTTTTTTCCATTCGTTTATTCATTTTTGTTTTTTTGGTTTTTTGGTTTTACAAATTTGCATGATTCACGCGGACGATTAAGTCCTGTATACACCCGGTATATTTATGTACATACTTCGTACCGACGGTGTTTGAAAATATAACCGAAGACCCATGAACGACGACGCGACGGCGATGACGATCATCGCGTGGAAAACGAAGGCCGTTGAAATCCGATGAATATACGCGCGGCATGGAATCGCGAATTCGCAACAGCTGCGGAGCTTGATCACGACTTATAACAAGTTTACCATTAATTATCAGCGCATTAATTTAGCAGTAAACTGTAGCTAAATCATCGCACCGTGTGAATAGATATAGTTATACCTAACCCACCCATTCGGTGATTTCGCTACTATGTTACGATGTGCGCAGCCCACATTCGTATGTAAACGTGGGAAAACTGTTCTAATTCTCATGAAATATTTTCAACAACAGCTCTATAATTATATACATCTACGGATTATGTATCTAGTTATACGGATATTCAAAAACTATATGATACGTCACGACCAATTATGGGATACGAAATACCCAAAAAATTTCCACACCATGTCCCATGAGAGAATAACAAAAATCTTCGGTTTCAAGTTTCTCAACCGTACAAAGAGCGAAAAGTAACGTTAAATAGCAAAAAAGAAAATTCAGAAATTCAGACGAAAAAAATGCCCGAAGCCCAGAAGAAACGAAAAAAGAAAAGAAAGAAAAAATCCTTACAGTCACTAACCAAATAAAAATCCACGAGAATGTCTGAAGGAGTTTTCAGGCTGCACAAGCCTGTTATGTAAAAAAAAACGAAAGAACTGGAAAAACGTAATAATAATAATAATAATAATAAATCGTTGGAGGAAAGGGAGATTCGTTACCGGGGCAAATATTAACTCAGGCGTGACAATGCATATAGCTGCGCGGCTTTTTGCACTCTGCTCTGTTCGTTCCTGCTGGCGAAAGGGTTTTAGGGGTAGCGGGGGAGGGGATGAGGGGCCTCCGGCGATGACTTAGCCAAAATATTCCAAGTTTTTCGCTCGCCGGTTGTACATATGTATTTTTATTGTTGACCTAACGGGTCGAGAACGATCCCTGCGAACTGCCTCCGTATCTTGCAGACCATAGTCAAAATAACCCTTATCACGTAGGTAGACCATACAGGGCGGCGGAAAGGAGGAATACATACGTTTGTATTCAAACAATTAGTTATACATTTACATAGAAGTATAATCATCGCGGAGATCGAGATTTTGACTTTTGAGAAAATTCAGCAGAATTCCATGTATGTTTTATAATATCTGATGGTACAGCGGAAATTACCCAAGCAGAAACAAAGAATATAGAATAACGGGTATGTGGGAAGACATTATAAAAGGAAAAAGGGAAAGAGGATATCGCGTACCGCAGTCCGTGTCACTTTTCCTTTTCTTTCTTTTTTTTTTTCATTTCTTTATTTAGGTAATTGTTGAAACAACCGAGTTTTCATCTAGCTTACTTGCGGGAATTACGTGAGTAAAGAATTTATATAGGTAATATACGTATGACGAGGTGAGGTAAAAAGGGAAAAACTTTTCTCGGAGATCGTGATGAGAAAATGTGTTTCTACCTGTAAAACTCGCACGCGTTAGTTTTTCCTTTGCACTTTTTAGGAAAATTCAAAGAGAAAAAAAAAGGGACAATTTTCTCCGCTCAATTTTTATGGGTACTACGCGATACGCGAGGATTGATCGACGATGACGTTGGAAAGAACTAACTTAATATATTCCACGGTCTATTTTACGTGCATAGCTATCTATACGTACATGGATTGTGAATGAACCGGGCTCGCGGAGGTCGTTCCGCGAAAAAAGTAGTCGCGATCTTCCGAAGATTAGGAAAAACCGGAAGCCGAGGAGTGACGATCAAGAAAATCTATCGAAATGTACCCCGAGCCGTATTCCCCTGTGCCAGAACCATTTGAACGATCATCGTCGTCGCGCGAGTTTTGATGTGCGTTTACCTAATGCCAAAAGCTGATATAATCGGATTACTTATATACGAGGAAAACCTTGAGCTCATCTCGGAATTCCCGTACACGTGTGTAAGCTCCTGGAAAAAAAAAAAGAAATCTGCGAAGCAGGTTCGATATCATCGCGAGAATAGCATCAAAGTGCTCAAATTTCTGTGTCACGCGTGGGTGTCTTTGGAGGTTAAGAGATCAAAAGAACTTGAAGAGGTTAAAAAACAAAGGGATGGAAGAAAAAAAAAAACAGAAAATAAATGAAATAAAACACCTAGAGAAATTGGCAAAAACTCGTTGGCGATCCAGCGTACGTGGATCGTTAAGGTCGTTAATGTCGCGATAAGGTTCCGCGGTTCTTATTCTTCAAGGTACATTATTATAGCTGGCTAGTTAGGTATACGACCGGGTCATTTTTCTACCTGACGAGTGCGGTAACACTTCGTTATACTGATATAACATCTAGAGAAGGAAGAAAAACGGAAAGTCCAAAACGAGAGAGTTTTGTTTTTTCTTTTTTCATTCCCTTTTTTTTCTTTTTTCGTCGTAGGGGAAAACGTCGTCACATCTCTGCAGAGGGGGTCGACGGGGGTGGGGTGGCTAAGCGGGAACGTTTTTTCTCATTAACGAGACCTCGTCGTTTTCTCTGGTCCTGCACAGGTGAACATTGAACTTTGAACTTTTTAGTTCCATCTCCTATATCTATTCCGCTCTCGATGACCGGAAGAAAGGTATACCTGTATGGGTGTGTCCGTGAATTCGCACGCAAAAAAGAAGAAATAGGAGAGAGATAGAGGAATAGGAGAAGAAAACTCAGGGACATCCTGGAGCAAGAATAAACGCCGGGTTTTCGATAATTAAACAATTTGACAGAAGAATTGAAATATAGACGACTGAGAAATGCATTCGATCGATGGACTTCACCGTAGTTGCCATTATACGTGTATACAGGGTGAGCCGCCGCAAAGGTCCGATTCGGGAGGAGCTTCGATTGGCTGAGGCTCCGCCTTCATCAATTCGTACTGGTTATCTTCAAAATTTCGACTAATAGAAATATTCGAATGTCGATGCCACCTAATCGCTGATTGGCAATACAAATTTTGAGAATAACAACTGAGAATGGACGAAGGCGGAGCCTCGGCCAATCGAAGCTCCTCCCGAATCGGACCTTTGTGGCGACACACCCTGTACATATAAGTAAATACATATACCTTGGACTGTCAATTTATTCAATCAACAAAGACTAGACCCCACAGGCTATATTCGATCGATCCATAAAATTATCGACGAATCCATTATGTACATCGTGTATACTATAATTATTCCAGTATATCTATACGTTCGACAACGTCATAGATAATTATGAATTTTCACGAGATCGTATTGAACTTGAAAAAAAAATGACACGTAATTTTACATTTTATATTTCATTCACAATTTTTATATTTCTAGACGATTCTTTTACAGGCGAAAAAAAAAAATGAGACAAAAAATCGAGTCCTTACTTTTCAACTTTTGCAAGATTTTTCAAGCGAGTTGTATAGGTGTATTCGTAGAAAGTAAAAATTTTATCCGGAACTTTTGTGTCTCTTATCTTATTCTTTGACGGAAGATTCTTTCGGGATTTTTATACCCACGTTGGTTTCGCCGATGGAAGGGCGATTGCAAAAGAGATTCAACGGAGCGAACGTGAATGCGAAGGAAGGTAACGTTAACGAACTTTTAATGCGAGGATAGAAGGACTCATTGCTGATAGTTAATGGCGGTTCACGACGCGGTTGTGGAGCTCTCGGGGAGAAGAGTATAATAATAAGGGAATAGGAGAACGTGAAGAAAAGAAATAAAAAAACAGAAAAAACTGGGATAAGGAGGAAGAGGGGTAGAAAAAAAAAAAAAAAAAGAGAAAAAAAAAGCGAAAACGGTAAGAAGAGATGGTGATAGGACGTAGAATAAGGCGAGTGCGGAATGGTGGTTCGATAAGATCACGGAGCCATCGACGTTACATATACGCCACCAACTACCCTCGATTCGCCTTCCCGATGGTCAGCTATACGGATATACCTCGGGGAGCGCTACTATCAAAACGTGCTATTTCCAACGCCGCTTTGCAGGTATTGTCCGTGCTGATGCATCGATGTCCGAAAAATTCGTTCTCTTCGAACGTGTCTCAAAGCATAGGTAATATAGTCCGCGTTCGCAGAAAAAAGGACTCGCAGTAATCACACGAGCCACTATTTCTGGCTCCCGCAGTAAAACTACCAAGTATCATTTTACCTTTCCGTCAAATTTTTTCCGACGCTCAGATCTTCGTAAATGATTAGTTGTTACTTAATTTTGGTCTTTTTTCTTTTTTTTCTCTCTTCTTCATTTCACATTTCGAAAAAAGCTTATATTTATCGTACGTACGTGAGAAGAAATTACTTTTAACCTTGGAGTTTTAAATAACGATGGGGGGGGGGGGGGTGTATTCAGATGTATGTTTTCAACATATCTTCAATGGTATACCTATGTGGATGTAAGGTCGAGGGGGCGAGTACAGAATTTAAGCGTTTGAAAGAACGTCTGCGGCGTGAATTGAGTTTAGAAAACCTTTCACGTTCAGCTGGGGGTTGTTTCTTTTTTTCTCTCTTTTTTTTTATTCTCTTCTTTTTTGGGACAATTCCCGTAGGAAGACTTCGAATTCTTCACGTCATTTTACGTGCGATCTTAGCGATCTCTACCCCCGCATAATACCCACCCCTTTTATTTTCTCTGCGTTTCTCTCATTCCCTCGTTTTTCGCTTCTCTCGATTCGGAAGAAATTAATTTACTATACTCCCGATCACGTGCAAAAGAATTCCTTACCACACTATACAACTATATATACCACGTACAAATACACGTACCTACGGCAGACACGTATCCTACATACGGCAGTTAGACCCCCGGTACTATGCGTGCCAATTCGAATTGGAATTTCTACTCTATTATTCTACGTATATATACAGCGTTAATTCACGTTCTCACCGAAACCCTCATCATCTACCAATTTTCAACTATACATAAGCTATGTACATACGTAACAACGTATCAGAATATTTATTCTCCCCCATATAAAACATTTTATCGATATTCTACGATTTCAATATATTACAAACTCGAAGGGGATGAGGACGATGCGGGGGCGGAGCAGGGGTGGGGGCAAAACTTCAAAGAATGTATAACATATCGTGTACAATGTTACATCTTCAAAGAATTTCTTTGGATTTGCATCGGGAAATTATTTAACATAGATATAGATTTTAATTTTCTACTTTCCATCGATATCAGCTGCGAATGGTCTTGTAAATGATGGATTACATTTTTCTTTTTGTTTCTCATTTTTTCATCATATCCGAAGGGATGTGTCAGGTTTCGAAGGCGTGCATACGAGAGAATTGATTAATTTGAAATCAATTTGCAGTTTCGATAGTTACGTAGAGACGATAGGTATACGTTGACCGGGTGTCCGGTAAGTGTTCCGAACAGCGAGGCGAAGCTAAAGCCGAGCCAAAGCCAAAGCCAAAGCTGACGCCTAATTGTAAGCCAAGCTCGAAGCCAGTCTAATATACCTGGGTAAACTCTATATCTATAGCCAGTTCTGAACAGGTTGCCTTGCACGTGAAGGGAATAGGTGGAAACATACCTATACGAAGGGTCTAAGAGAGGTGCGGAGAGAGTTTGAGGGGTAAAGGGGTTGTAATTTGGCACACGTGCTACCGACGACATTAACGTCGTACGCCCCGTTTAACGTACGTGTAGATATACGTTGTATACGTATCTACATATCCGTCGTACACCGAAAGTTAGCCCGGGTCACACAATTTCTACGTATATGTTGTATACGGCATAGAATACCTACGTAACTATAGAGAACGACGTTAGGTCCGGTTTCGTAGTCGGGTAATACGTACATCCACAATGTACCATACATCTGTATATTGTGGGCCATGTACCCCCATATGCACCACCTATAAATATACGTTAGGTGAGTTAGCTACGTGGTTAATGACGATGATTGTGAGTGATTGGCGTTAGTGCTCGTTAACCGGTGATACGAATTCCTGCAACGGTGCGCGGTACCGTAGGTGCGGTTCGACATCGGTGTGGATATTGGGCGGACACGTAACGTTAACGTCGCCGTCGTCGTCTAATGGCAGAAGCTCTGGCAACAGCACGTGCCGCATGGCATAGCTATAATAGTCTTATGTTTCGTGGTGGGACGATTTCAACGTTGATTACATGCATACCGTAACCGTATGAAGCACCGCACGTCACGAAGTGAATAAATCATCGTTTCGCTCGTTCGACTTTATCAATTTTTCAATGAGAGGGATGTGTCATTCGCTAATGTCCAGGGGGTCATATAGGTGCGAAACTTTAGCGTGAATCGTGGCCATTTTGCGTGCAGGTTACACGAGGCGCGAAGAGTATAAAGTTACATCGCGCACGGGAAGTTGAATCGAGTTTCGTGTATTGCAGTAACTAGCAGTGCACCACCTTGCACAAAGGTGGTGTACAATATGCGGACGTATACGTGGATATGCATTTCGAGGGAGACACGAGCTGCAAAAGTTTGTCCTTCCTGTTCTCTCTTCTCTCTAAGTCTCGTCGTTAGCATCGAGTTTCAATTTAGAACGTCCCACGCCATCCGACATCAACCATACATAATATGCATGTACATGTATGTAACTGTACATACATACTGTAATATTCACGGGCAACTTCAACCCGCGTAGCTAAATTATCCAACCGCCACATATGCTATGAAAGTTTTATGCATGTCCGAAAAACTGAATCTAAGATGGAAGTGAAGTTGAATTCATTTCATCTGGACTTTGTTCAATTTCCTATGATTTTAAAAAAAATTTGATTCTGCAGGTTGACCACTTTTCCGAAATTTGTTATTTGAGCTGTCTCAAAAATGGGGATAGTTTTTTTGATTTTGAAAAAATTGACGCGACGAGAGGGACGATTTTATTGGCAAAACTGTAGTGGAATTCTAATTTTCTCCGCAATTTCCTGATGGGTTTTAATATTTAAAGATTACGGGTTTTATGGGTGGATCTGTTGTGAAACACCCCATACGGACGTGCACCATGAGGTTGGGGGGCAGCGTAGCCGCAGGAATCGGGTTTCTTTTCGTTTTTAGAGATACGGCACCTGTGACGTGAACGCATTACGCAAATTTGCGTTAAAAGCTTGTCCCCAGCGATTTACCCAACTCACCAAACCCAACAAGGTATACGTTACACTGCGCACCACTATATGTGTAGGTACATAGGTGAAATTTTTCAAAAGCCGACCAGATCCCAGCATCGTCCTGCATAATTTCCTTTCCATTATACATAAATTCGCGGTTGTGCGGTGCGCCTTGTCACGGGGGAGAGAAAAAAAAAAAACAAGAAAAAAAGAAAAGAAGAAAAATAAAATAAAAAAAAAAAATTTCATAAAAAACAAAAGACAGAAGGAGAAAGAAAACTGTTACAATTCGCATTATACTTGCGAGACCAACACCTTATGGTAATGTGTATGTCGCCACCCCCGCGAACGCCGGCAACAACGACCTACGAGTTTTTCCTCCCCTTTGTCGCTTATATATTCTTTTCTTTTCTTTTTTTTCATTTTTATTTATACCTCAAAAGAATTCAACCAGACGATATTTTAGTATCTGAAGATGAAAATTGGAAAAAATAAAAAAAAATAATACAAAAAACTGATTTCCACAAAGAATAATGTGCGAATAAAACGATCGAGCGGTTTGGTAAGAAAAAGGTTCGCTTTTTCCACGATGTGCAAGCATTGTCAACTACGAGAGAATTGAGCGTAGCTATTTCGAAAACGATTTTTTGACTTTGAGTCCGCAAAATTTTAGATACCTCGATGGTATTAATTCGTAGCTTAATTTAGTCGACGGATTCGTGTTCCCCAGGGCAAAATACATTAGAGAAGTGTCCTACGATCGATTTTAAAAATACTTCATTTTTGCCCCAAAAATCGAAAAAATCCAAAGGGGTATACCTTAGATTTTTGTCGATTTTGGGGTAAAAAATCGATATTTTTTTTTATTGGGATTTCTATGGTATTCTTATGTATTTTGAGCTCAGGAATCCGAATCCGGCAGCTAAATTGATCTTTCTGTCGAAATGATCGAGTTATCGCCAATTTTTCACTTTTCAGAGCAGAAAAATTGAGATATCTCGATGGGATAAATTCGTAGCTGAATTTTACCGATGGATTCGTGTTCCTGAGATCAAAATACGATAAAAAAGTGTCCTTCGATCAATTTCAAAAATACTTCATTTTTGGCCCAAAAATCGAAAAAATCCAAAGGGGTATACCTTAGATTTTTCTCGATTTTGGGGTCAAAAATCGATATTTTTTTTTATTGGGATTTCTATGGTATTCTTATGTATTTTGAGCTCAGGAATCCGAATCCGGTAGCTAAACTGATCTATAGATCGAAATGATCGAGTTATCGACAATTTTTCACTTTTCAGAGCAGAAAAATTGAGATATCTCGATGGGATAAATTCGTAGCTAAATTTTACCGATGGATTCGTGTTCCTGAGATCAAAATACGTTAAAAAAGTGTCACACGATCGATTTTAAAAATACTTTATTTCTGGCCCAAAAATCGAAAAAATCCAAAGGGGTATACCTTAGATTTTTGTTGATTTTGGGGCCAAAAATGAAGTATTTTTAAAATCGACCATAGATCAAAATACATGAGGAAACAGTCGCTGATGCGATTAAAAAACCTTACGCGTGACTCCACTTGTATGCAAAAACCGCTGATGACTAAAAACTGGAAGTAAAAGAAAAGAAAAAAAAATAAAAAAAAATTGCAAAATTGAGTAGTGCATAAATTTACCTCGATGTGGGTATTTTACCAGTTATGTAGGTTGTACGGATACGTGTACATACGTACGTACATACCTATACTGTGTAAGATCGTTTAAGCAGGTAAATATATGCAGACGTTTCTAGTGAAGTGAAAACCGCCCCCTAAAGTGCAACAGCAGCTGCAACGGCTCAGGTCAAGATACAGTAGGCGATTGCGTGCAACGTTGCATCGCACGTATCACCGCATATATAGAATAAAAATGCATATGTATCGAGGGAAGGTGCATATTGTCAGTATATATACATAATATGCAAATATGTACGTCTAATATTCTACGGTTGATGGTATGCGAAGAGAAATAAACAAAAAAGATAAAAAGAAAAAATACGAAAAAGGAAGAGTAAGTTTTGTAGTTTACTACACTGGTGTATAGTCGCACCGGTGCAGCGGCGTCGTGACGTCACGCGTCGTGGTCGTCGACGTCGCGTCGTGATGTGGTTTCCGTCAGCAGTCTTTGCAGTCAGCAGCACGAATCTACCTAGCGAGTAACTTATCTTTATTTCACCCCCTTGTAGTAAATTAGCGTTCCCCCGGCGCTTTCAACTAATGAAAATAACTACACGTCGTTTGCGTTAATCGCATAGCTCTCGCCCGGAGTGTGCTGCAGTAGATAAATTATATACGTGTATTAATGTAACAAATTTGTATAAAAACCATCGGCAAGAGTTCCAGGAAGTTGGCTACCCGCGCTCGAGGTTCAAGAACTTGGGGGCGCATTAGAGGGATGGAAAAATCACCCCTTCAGAAAAAGGAATTTTACATCAACGAGGATATACATAAAATTAGGTACATCTTTCACAACTCTATAGAATTTCGACGTCATTATATTTTCATCTAAATTCTTCACGAGACGTTGACACATTCTTTGGCATCATATTTTCACCAGTATACTTAATTAACATCAAAGAATTTTCTCATTTTTCACGAATGCTAGATATCAATACGGCTATATAATACCTATAAATTAGAGTTTCGTAGAGTGCGGAATCATTAAAAAATTAAAATCATTCGAGTACGAAGGATAATTAGTCAGCCTCGTCTATCGCTGTATTAATTTTACATCGAAATACAATAGAAAATATTTCCTATCCCTCGTTTTCGTTCGGTTAAAATACTGGAGATGCTGGAAATTCATACAGCACATGGACCGTAGGTATGTACACATGCATACATATATATACTTGGCACTGTACACCACCGGCGTAATTTGACGAGGAAGTAAATCATCAGCTTCATAATTTCAGCTCCATTTAATTATAGCTCGGTGGTGGTTCCCTATCATGTAAACAAGGTATATGTACATACACCCCGCAGCACTATAGGCGTATGTACCTACGTATATACCTTTTCATGTACATATATGTACCGGGTAGAATGTAGATGCATATAGAGAGGCCGAGTCTGGACGGCATAACAGGCGAATCAGAAACGCACCTGACATTTGGGCAACCAACCCCTGCGGTGTAAATATTGACACATGTCGCGCTAATTGAACCCTTGGCTCAATTACGCGCGGGGTGTAAGTTTGTTCATGTCGCGGAATACCTACCCACTGCTTTCAGAAATCGTCACGCGCTGCATACGCAAATATAGATATAATTCAGAAATATAGATACATCGTTACATACGTATTCATGTGATACATAAAACCCGGTTTGATGTATATTTTCAAATATCATTTTTCTCGGTTCGTCATTTTTTTTTTTAATTATTTTTTTTTTTCACTTCCATTTTATTCATCTTTTTCAACCCTCGAGGTTTGCCGATTGCCGTGTAAAGGAGAAACCATACGAGGTAAAAAATCCCAAAAATATAGAATGGAATTAAAAACCAAAAACAAAAAAAAAAAGATTCCGATACGTCGAACTGTACCTGCATAACTATGGCTTGTTAAAACAAACGGGTTGTTGAATATGAAGTTTATCAAAATAAATATAAAATAACGAGAAAGCGAAGTAGGTATATGAATTTTTTGTGCCCGTGTACGCAAATTATTGAACTGCGGACATAAAAATGAGAGAGAAGAAAAATGTTACCAATTATCAAATGAAATCGAACAAGAATAAAAGAAACACCAAAAAACCAAAAACAGAAGGAAAGAAATTTTTTCGCGTCACGTAGAAATTTTTTTCAACGAACAGCACGGAGTGCAGCAGGTTGATTCGTTCAGATATGTCGTGTGTATGGGCCGTTGATCCGTACTCGTAATTTCGCTCTATATGCAAATTAGCGGAGAATTCTCTTGGCGATCGTCGTGTAATCCTTACTGTTCTCAGTAGCCGCGTGGCGTGGGGATGTCAACGTTTCCGTTAACGGTTAAAGGGTCACTACCTACATCAAGAGCGGAAGAGTTGTTCGTTGGGGTGGTAAAATTGTGAAAAAAAAATAAATTCTAAATACCAACGCGAATTTGCGGCGCTTTAAAATTCTGCTGGCGGATTCGAACCATCTGTGAATCCGCAGCTGCGTCTGCGGGTTTGTCAAATGCGCTGCGTATTTGCGGCGTTGAAAACAAAAAACAAGAAGAAAACCAAAAAAATCTAACCATGATATAGGGAATATAAGTGAGAGAACTGAGCGAACGTCCCTCTCTATACATACGTATACAGGTGGATAAAAAGAGCGTTGGGTTCGTTCCCTTTACAGATGGATATAATTGTTAATTAATTTTAATTGCGACTCGCCTAGGGCAACAGAGTATACAGTTGTATGCAGCAAGTCGGAATTTTTTATTGTCAGATTCTGCCCACGTGTATGAAAACCTTCGGTAAAGACCGAAGTTAACCGCCGTGAATATAGCACCCGAAAAGTTGGAAAAAAAAAACAAAAAAAAAAAAAATTTTCACATTTTTATTCGACCACATAAACATATTTTTTTTTTAATTTGTTTTTCTTCTAATTATTGGTGACACAAAAATATTCATTTGTATGAAATTCGAGAAAAAAAAAAGTTAAAGCGGTTTGAAAATTTATACCGCACCCGATTTCGGTATATTTTTTGAGAAAAACGAAAATTTCTTCGTATTATCGAAAGTCGTTCGTTTTTTGATCACAGACGTAATTAGGTACTAATTGAGCTGCGCATTAAGGTTCTCGTTAATTTGACGAAACTGAAAATAAGAAATAAAGAAAAAAATTAAATAAATAAACATAAATGTAAACCCGACAGCGGTCTAAAAATAAAAATAAGATTAAAGTGGCGCGGCATCGGAAATAAACCCCCAAAACTTCAAGGTCGATAGCGATACCCGCCATGCATAGCAAACCGGTGGATCTGCTTTTGGCAGAAGATTAATTGCCTATATGGTACACGACAGCCTCGCGATGGAAAAACGAGACCGGTTATCCGTATATTAAAAATTTATCATAGAAGAAAAAAAAAATATTTCCAACCTATATAAACCGTTATGCTCCTCTGTAGCCGTATTCAGTGCGGCAAAGAGATACTGTGAGTAAGGCAATTTTCCGGCTGAATTATGTCGTCCGATTTATAAAAGACGTGAAAATTGCCGGATTTAAAAACCAATCAATTTCGAGAACTTGCTGACAGAAATATTCTAATAACAATAACATCAATTCGACGCATGACGTTAGAAGTTTGGTCGCAATACGAGAGAAATCACTTTTCAATGAAGCAACAAATGAAGAATAAAAATTCGTAGAATTATATTTGAAGAACAGATCCGATATTTTCCTCGGAATATTCGTTTATCTCGTTTAAATGTGATTCTTTCATAATAAATTCTATATTTCTTTGTTTTCTTCTTTTCAATTCATTTCTTCTTTTTTTTATTTTCCACCCTCAAGCTTTCACTCTGACTTTAAATTATTCAACTCCCACTCAAAGGTGTCTGAATCTCGAGACCATTCGCATGTTGTTATCTGAAACGATTGCGTAATTCATTAAACAAAATCGATTCATTACACAGCCTTTTCGGGTAAACTCAAACAAAGCGTAAAATAATGATGATGATGAAGAATGAAAAAAGAAAACCACTCGACCGCATCTCAATTCTTCGTCTCACCGATGAACCGATTCATTCGGCATTAATCACCTCAAAAAATTATACCCTTCATCGCCACAAATCGCTGTCCACTTGCACGTACGTGATAAGGGAAATAAAAAATGTGGCGAATCGGAAGAAAAGCGAGAGAAGAAAATAAGAAAAGAAAGAAAAAGTCATTGAACTGCAGCAGCAGCGATGCGGTAGCGGCAATATCGCCAAGGCCGTCTGCGGATGGTAACTCTTCCTGGTTCATTGCGCGTGTGGTTTGATACCGCAAAAGCTAATCCCAGAGTTATGAATAAAGAATAATCGTTTCATTCTCGTTCGCCGTTCACAGATGGTTGTTTCATCCGGTAGTTGGCGGTGGATAAGATGTATAGATGTGTATATATGTTTATATTACACCGGAGCCGCGGTATCAGCTGAGGAAGGAGAGCGTAAACTGGGTCAGGAACGTGTGAAGAAGAACACGTCGGCGAACTGCACGAGGAGAATCAAGGGGTTAAGTTTACGTGTACAACGCAAGTCATATAAGGTGTTGAAGCTGCTTGTGGCGGATGGTCTCTACATACGGTTGTTATAGGCACATCGTTCTTGAATAGTTTCCAGCTGTAATCTCACGACGAAGTCATGTGGGAACTTAGGCTTAATTAATAACTTAATAACGAAGCTCCTTCTCCAAAAGTTACGTATGTGCACGTGCATACGTTTATACGTGGAAGGTATTCGGAATCTGTACATAATTTCAGGGAAGAACTTTCGACGAACCAACTAATTTACTCCCACATGTTCGATGCGATAATCGAAAGCTGACAATGAGAGACAGAAGAAATCGAGTCAAAATGTTCAGGGTATTCGCATCGTATCCGCATGATTCGAAAATCGAACAAAATTCTTGAGCAGAAATAATGGGAATAATTTTCTATGAGTGGAGTATAATGGGCGAAACGAGTGAACCAAAAAAACAAAGGATAATGTATCGAACGATGATTATATAATGACCAAGTGAATTGATTCCCATCATTTCAGCTCTACGGGAAGTAAAGTAACTCGAAAATTAACTCTTCCCTCTTTATAACGTTATCCTGGAATCATCTCTCTCTCTCTCTATTATCGTTAGTTCAGGACCCTGAATCTGACGGGTGTAGAAGAAGAAGTAGTCGGAGGATGAGGCGCAATGATGAGGTGGAGAAAGACGTGGGTATAGGGAAGACGAAGGAAGCGAAGGAGGAGCGCCGAAAGTTACTCGAGCGAAACTATACGACAACGGGTAACCAGAATTAATTAACACCTGACACTTGCGCTAATTGACATTCGAGCGGTTTGCGATTTAATCCACTCGGAAAGGAATACCCACTTGGCGTCTGACTCTACCAACGATCTGAAATACACTATAGATGAACGAAAACAAAGCCTATTACCACCACCATTACCAACATCATCGTAACAACGGACCAACGACGACGAGGATTCCTCGCCTCGAATTTCCGACGTTGCCGTCGCGCCGCTGCTGCCACTCCCGTTGCCTGCAGTTGGCAGCTCCGGGTTGGCACGGTGGGACCAACAAACAAAAACTTAATTCACTCGCGAACTTCTGATTTACGCGTACATAATACCGCAGATAGAATTCCTCGAGGCGGAAACTTTCTCGTCCTTAATTAATACCCAATCTGTCCCGTTTTTTCCCCTCCCTCCTTTTCTTCTTTCCATTCAATTTTCCATCTCCTCCCTTCGTCCGTACCTGCAGTTTTCTTGCTTTTTTTTTTCAACCCCCTGTACACAGGAAATTCGATCCTTGCTTACAATCGCTGAATACTATATAAGATACATAAAATGGGAAAATTCTCTGATATATATCGATATAATCGCGTAGGAAAAATAATATTCACAGGTATATACAACAGTCGAGTTTATATACATGTACAGAGTTTTGTATGTACATTCCCGGAAATTATATACCTATATGTATATCGTTCATGCAGCTAGCTTCCAATATAACAGAGGCCATTATTTTACGTGGCAGCATCTGCCTGCTTCGACAAATCGGATTAATAAGTTATTTATCGTTCATAATTTCAATTTTTCCATACACACGGAGGCTCACCTATGTAAACTCGTTTATATACATATAATATATATTTACATAGGTGTGTAACAATCATGGTGCACTACGGTATTCGCGCGATATAAGCTCCGTTTACTCGGCAGAATATATTGAGTCGATCGAACAAAATTTCGTGCATATCAAAATTAAGTGCCGTACCAATCGAGTGACTCGCTCCAAAAACCCCTGCTATTAGTTTAAAAAAAAAGAAGAAGAATCTATCCCGTTATCGCTTTGGTTTCCACGATATAAAGTTTACACCCTGCACCTCTAGTGCGTGAAATCTACTCTCAATAATTACCATTAGAAACCGGAAATCCCGACCACAAACACATCGGATTCGCCGTATCTATTGGGGTAGGTTGGATCGTATCGTCCGGATCGAGTGAGGAGTGCGGATTGTGGATTAGGGATTACGGATTCTGGACTTGCACTAGGTACACATCTCTACGTGTATATTCCAGAGCTCCGTGCTACTCTGTAATCCGGAATCTCACAGCATCCTCATTAATTACGTAGAACGATAAATCACAGACCACACAGGCAACGGATATCTCATCTAGGATAGTAGATGGATACATACGTGGAGTACCGCAGCGCACGACAGTCTACAAATGGAATTAAGGGTTAAAACCACGTAATGCAATGACACGATCATCCGCGTATCATGTCCCGATCGCAAATCCCTGCATGTATAGCAAATCGCACGGTCTCCCGGTTCTTCATTTCCCGTCAACGCACGCGTTTTCTGTGTCTTCGTTGCATTTAATGTCAAGTATATTATAAAGCAAGTAGTAATGACATCCTAAATATGAAGCAGAGTTCGCAAGTGCAAGTACATCTCCGTATAGGAATATACGTAGGAAACTACAGAGCGAGAGAGATTTCTCTCATCCACCTCTGACAGACAATAGCTTCGTGGCTTTACTAGACTAAGCTTAAGTGCGGAATCGAGTCACTCTATATATAGCGTCGACTGGATCTAGGAGGTATACCACCTTCCAACGACCACTGCGACGCTATTCTCCCGTGCACCTATAATATGTGTATGGAGATTTACGTAATACGCACGTTTCCATACCTCATCGGAGGAAACGTGACATTCATGTTAATTCGTACGAGAATATAATATATTATCATTATTATTATCACCGAATAATCAATCGATCTTTTTTATTTATTTATTCATTTATTTATTTTATTCGCGTTTCACGAAACACGTACGTACGTACGGTACCTACCCTGTGGTTTTAAATTTGATCGACGTTAACGGAATTCTCTTCCTTTTTTTTCTTTTTTTTTTAACTTTTTTGCTTCAATTCAATTATATTCGGAACGTCGACGTATCGAAGACAAATTTACATATTTTATTATTGTTTTTATCACTATTATTGTTGTTATTATTATTATTTCACGGCAGTGGGATATTTCGCGAGGGGATGAACGGCCGAAACTCTTTATAACAATTTCGTTGCGGTGGACGGACGGACGTCGAGTTGACCCTCGGTAATTCAATTTAAAATTTTCGTCATTGCTTTAATTTTATCTCCACGTTTCGGTTTCACGCAATTTTCACGTATACCTACGCGGTATATGTACGTGGAGGTAATCGCTTCCGTTTGTTAACTTGCATATTTTTTTTAACCGAAGAAATACTTTATGAATAAATATTTATCCTATAAACATGACCGAAAAAAAAAAAAACAAAAACAAAGTAGAAAAAACTTCTTCTCGGTTTGGTAAATTTTAAATAATTAGGTACGTCGAAGAGACGATGAGAGACAATTTTTGAGAGTACGTTGAACCGCGGTAAAAATTTTGTTTCTGTTCTTTTTGTTTTCTTTTTATCTAGATGTATGAAGAAGAGGTAGTGAATGCGTCCCGAGTAGTACCCGGAGGTAGAGAGGAACCAAAGTCCCGGTAGCTTTGGATCAACAACGTTGTCACAATACCCGTATAAGGTACGTGGAGAAATTGAAGGGAGTTGATGGAAATTGAAAGCATAGCCTTGCTGCAGTTCGCAATTGAAACTGATCTCTTGAACGGGACTCCGTTGAGATGCTACAAAAGCTTTATACGACACACAACCTACCTATACCACGACCCGACACGCCGCTAATATCGAAGTACGTTATACGTACGTACGTTACGTACAGAGAAGTACTTCGTACCGAGCCATAGAAACTCCATGAAATACGAACCCTGAATTCAAACGAGTATAAACATTCGTACGAGTGGTTACTTTTTACTAAACGTTGCGCCCTCGCGACGACAGGTGATGAAAAAAAAAGTTTAGAGAAAAAATAAAAAAAGATACTAAAATTAAAAATAACAAAATTATCATCCTCTACTCCCTCGGCACTGTATAATGGCATACGCAGCTATATAACTTATACAGCAATATTTCGATAAAACACGAAATTAAGAGTAAATAACCGCGCGAATGAACATAAATGCAAACAGTAATTTATATACGCGTACACCGTACGTAAACAGCGCGATCGAACAACCTTGACCGATGAATTAAAAAAATTTGAAAATGAAAAGAAAAAAAAAACAACATCCGCACTAAAAGCCCGATCTAATTTATTATTCATGATATACATACGCCGAAAGTTTAGTTTATATATGACTTCAAAAGCTTTTTTCGAAAGATGCGGTCAAGAGAAATTTTCAGCATCTATAAAAAATCGAGTAGGTAGGTATGTATAGTAAACCAGGAAAATTCTTTTTCGCTATCTAATTTATATAAAAGGGGGTTTATATAAAAGGGGGATCGGCAAAGAACTTTTGTTTCATTCGATTTTATTTTCTCTTTTTTTTTTCTCTCACTTTTCAGTCTTATTGTCAGTACGTAATTTTGTTCAGCCCATGACTCGTGGGGTGTATCTGATATGTTCGGTTATAGCGTAGGTGTAATATATAAGGGGAGGATTGGAAGACTTTTATAAATTTTATTTCTTTTTTTTCTTCATTTTTGTTATTTTTTTTTTTTTCAAATAATTTTCTCCTTTTTCCCACAGACTGTACACATACAACGTTATACGCGACATTTTACGGGAAAAAGTACCTACTCCCTCATGATATCCGTTGGGAACACACACCACACACGAAACGTGGTACATTATCATAAAGCAACGGTGCTATTTACATATTATTCACCATATAACAGCATCAACCCAACGACTACGTTACACGAAATACATATTGCTATAGGTATATATATTACATGCACACTAACGCCAGATAAACACCCTTAGGGCAGCTTTTATACATCTCGCGTACACGTGCTTTTCTTGCGCGCGGATCATAAAAATGACCGCAGCTGAAGATAAAGCTTAACAATAATATTATATCGCGTCGGATATGGAATAATATTTTCAATTTGAGAATGCTGAAAATTAATCGATTCTCTTTTCTTTTTTTTCTGTGTATTTTCCATGTTCTTTTTTTTCTTTTAATTATTTTTATTTTTTTCAATTCTTCTTACCTGCGACGATCGACGTTCAAAATGAAACTACGTGAGCTCTCGAGAGAAAATCTAGAAGAAAATATAGCGGCGAAGAGGATCGCTACAAAGTAGAAAGGAAGGAAGGAAGGAAGGAAGGAAGGAAGTAAGTAAAAAGAAGAAGAAAACGAAGAAGTTTGCTGAGAAAGTAACGCGATCCCTTTGCGAAAAGGTAAGACCAAACATACCTGACCTAACTTAACTCGAGTTATAGCTTTGCCTTACGTTCTTGCTGCAATTTTACACGCGCTGCAGCAGCAACTTTTACTTTGATTTACTTACTTCGCTTCGAGTTTTCTTACTTTATTTTGTTTCACTTTATTCTACTCTGTATACTTCAAACTTAATATACCGCATGTATAAACGGGCGCGGTTAAAGTTGAAACCTTTTAGAAGGGAAATAATTTCGAGTCGACCACTGTTTTCCACCAACTCGTTACAACGTTCAATTAAAAATTGTAACAAGCGTCAAATTTTCTCATTTTCAAAGGTAACTAAAATCCGTCAGAACTTTTACCGAACTCCTTCACACCGTGAATTCGGATTCCAACTGCAACGATATCAAAAAACCATTTCTATCGGAATAAAAGAAAAGTTTTCTTACTTCAAAGTTCGAAGCGTTGCGCAGGTTGCGCAATCAGATTACGTGGCTTATGCACGGAGTAATAGGTCGCAGTTCGATTTTGAAAAAGTTTCTCCTTTTTTTTTTGTTTTTCCTTTTTCAATGCAATAATGAAAGACAATTTTCCACGTTTTCAACATTTGGAGACAATTTATCCGAGGTAAAAACACATTCCTTTAAGAAAAATAGCTTTGACAAAAAATTTTCACTATATACGACGTCACATTGCAGGCGCGAAATAAAATTCACCAAGAGACAGAAAAAAAAACGAGAGAGAGAGAGAGAGAAATGAACAAACAAAAAAAAAAGGAAAGAGAAATAAAAAAAAAAGAATGAAAGAAAGCGAAGTGGAGTGAAGGAGCTGTGAGAAAATTTCAAAGGAAGCTAACATGAATAATTCCACAGAAGGGTATATACGTATGGTACGTATAGCAGAAAAGCGAGGAAGGAGGCGACAAACGAATGGAAGAGAACAAAGATTGTGAGGGGGTGGCAAAGAGGGAGGGGATCAAACTAGCTCCCAGTTTACACCAACAAAGTAAACAAGCAAGCGAACGAACAAACAAACAAATGCTACAATTACTTCGTGAGTTGCTTTTCCGCTAACTATATATAGCTGATGTAATACACGTATATACATTGTACGTACATGCACACCTGTGTATTTATAAATAGGTATCTGCAGCGGAACGCTACTTTTGACGTAGGTAGATACGACGCGAAACGGTTTTTACCCGACTCCTGAAACAGCTTTAAAGCGTTATTCATCGTCAGAGTAAAAGCTGAGAATAACGATCATTTCAAGCTTCCATCTCCAATTAACCGACGTTTTATGCGCTGCATAATTGCAGTGACATAATTTTTCTCGTTTCACTACTCCGGGGCGCGGTAGGTGGGTAGATAGCGTTAATGAATAATGAAATTCAAAACTCGCTACCCCCGCGCGTCCCATTCGTTCGAATTAATTATCCCCGATATGGCAGACCCCGAATTCGCAACTAGCGGGGTGAACTGAGTGCGGCTAAAAAAATTTTTTCAAAAATATTCCGGCGTTTTAAAAGAATTTCCAAATCGACCATAATCGCTGAACACAATTCAGATCCAATCTCACAAGGCGCAGACTTTTCTGAAAATTTCACCACATAGATGAAGTCATGCACGCTTCTCTTATTTTTTTTATAACACGTACATCACGGGTACCGAACAAACAAAGATGAGGTTAATAAGTTTCGGTTAAACTTTCACTATCGCTTTTCTGAAGAGCCGTTCTTACCGGCGTCGCTGCCTTGAGGGAGAAATAACGGTGTGGCAAGCGGTAGCTGATAAGCAAAAACGAGGAGATAATTTTCGCGAGTGACTTTGGTGTTCCGAAATAACACGATGTACAACAGAACTCCCGGCGAACCTGAAGAGGAAATATTTAATGAGGGATTTTTAAAGATCTGATAATTTTCGTAATTAACAAGGGCGCGTCGGATGTATTAGAATGAAAAATGCACCTCTCGTTTCGTCGGTTCAGATGGCAACGACACAATTCGCATTCACTCGGCGATATGAAACTAAATTTTTATGAGTTTCGAGCCAGTTAATTGCCCGCGTAGTATAAATGCGCTACGACACATTCAATTATGGTTTCTTTATTACTTTCTCCTCGCTATGACGTTTGATATTTGCACCGTGATAATTTCAAGTAATTTTGAAAGACCAATTTCCGAGGCGTCTTTCAGCAGAGGGGAGAAAAAAAAAAGAATACGAAGCAGCAGCAGCGATGGAACAAGACGTATCACATTTTCAGAATTAATGTTGTCAAGGTACGTGCACGTGGTATACGTGGAGCAGGTACGCATACGTTGTGCATAAAGCGAGGAGAATAGCGAAAAGTGAGAAGTGCAAAGAGGAATAAATGAAGATATAACTGCAGCGGAGGTAAGTTGGTATAAGTATAAGGTAGATACGTATATAATGAGCACTTGGTATTCTCACGAACGACGAGAAAGTCTCTTGTCCTCTCCTCGCGACTTATAGCTTACGGTCTTTGGCCCCATTCGACATCGCATAGATGCGACTCGCTTACATTACCGCCTATACTTCACACACGTAATAACCTAAGAATACAAGCGCGCGCGAATGCTAGCGATGAATGGGAGAAGAAAAAACGAAATAGATAAAAAAAAATAAAAAATAATCAAATGAAATAAAAAACCACAAATGAAGAGAAATAGTTGAAATTTCTCAAAAATGCCTATACACCTACAACCTACTTATCACAGTGTAACACCATAACGGTAAATTCGTCAGGTTCAACCGTCTCGCACCAATCGACTAATTTTCATTTATCACCTCAGCGTTAGTTATTTAAAAAATGACACGATAATATTTATCCTATTCATCATTCGTGGAAGAAAGTCCAGTTCACCGACGGGTACAAAATACGTATTGAGAGGTGAAAATTGCAAAAACTAAAAACAAAAATTTTAATTTGCATCGAAAAAATTTGGTGACGATTATGCGGTTAGCTGAGAGAAAGAATGAGGTCAGTTCAAGTCGGTTGGATGATCATCTGCTATTCGTCGTATCGTTTCGAAGATGACCATTTGCTGTAAAATTTCATTGCGTACTTACAAAGGTGTAATCGATGACGCGGCTAAGAGTTATCCTGTTGCGTTTGTGCATATTACCGGTCTTACGTGGCACAATTTATTGCGTTTGTAGCATAACATCAGTCACGTGGAGATGTAGGTAATATGTGTATACAGCGAGAAACGTTGATGATTTTATTCAAATCCCTTGCTCCGTTATTCCTTTTATTTTTCATCTCTTTTTCAACATCGTCGCTAAACAGGTTTTTCAATATCAAAGAGAAGAAAAGACGAGTTTTCTTATTCACTATTCACTTTTTCAATTTTTTATTCGACTTTCTTTTTTTCTCTCCTCACATTTCATTTTATTTTATTTTATCTTATCTTATTTTATTTCATTCGTCAAACTACGTTGCACGTACATGTGTAAGTCCATACCTGTATATGCATACCGTACAAGGAGACTGGCCGTGATACCCGCGAGCTTGAAAACTCTTCTTTTATTTTTCTTTATCGAGCATACATGTCATGTATATATCCACGGCATCGAATATCGATATATATGATGTATAGTTTTTGCCAGAAAAATTTCTGCATTTCACATATGTTATTACATAGTTCGTACTTTTTTCTAAAAATTCAAATATTACCAATAAGTTACAGGGTCACGTTTTATTCGCGATGTTACGCTCTCTATTTCGCGGTCGATCACTTTGACGCTCTTCCAAAGTGGATTTGAAAAAAAAAAAAAGGTCTCTGATACTTCATGTAAAATGATTTGCAGATTCCCATAAGGTGTATACTTTCGTAGTTACAATACACATGGGCAACAGAAAGATGGAAAAAAAATAAATCAATAAATAAATAAGCGTGAAACTGGCAGGAATTCTTTTATATGGGGGGAAAAATAGACTGCGTATGTATACGAAATGAAAAAAAAGAAAAAAAAACACAACCCCATGCAATCGCTCGGTTTTTCAGTCGATAACATTTTTTCAACCGATTCAACTGTATACTCTCTTTTCACCTCGTCACAATCGGATTGAAAACTCACATATACCCATAGGTAGTTTCACTATATTCCGCACAATTCTATACACCCTTCAGTTAGTATAACAGTACAAGAGAGAGAGAGAGAAAAAAAAAGAAAAAAAATTCAATATAGTTGCTGCTGATGAGAAATAAATTTTTTCTAGCATCGCACTGCAAATGCGTTAGATATACTTTCGATCTCTCCCTTCGTAATGCGATGTGTATCTTTTTTGTTTTTTTTACATAGTTACATTCGTTCATACATTTAAATTTGACTAAATGACGATGTTCTCCTTGATTCATTGATTTAGTTATTCGTTGTATTTTAATTTTTTTTTTCTTTCTATAGAGAAGACGAACCGTCACGAATTCGATGTATAACATATTTTATTCAAGACTCGCGATCGTTGTTTGTAATCGAATTAATGAGTTCAAAATTCATAAGATTGTATCAACATACCGGTAGTTCAACTTCCACTGAATAAACGATGCATTGACTATACACAGGTTCGAAGTATCCACATATAACCAGCTCCGCCGGTGAAGATAACGCTATACTTTTTCTCTCTCTTTCTCTCTCTACCCATATAACAGCAGCTGAATCATAACGCAGTTTACGACCCTCGATACGCGATACGTGGTATCATCCTCGATCTCTATATTTCCCTTTTCCTTTTCTTCTTTTTCCCCTTTTCTCTTTCCCCCCTCGTCTCCAATCCCTGTATACATTGCAACAAAAGAGGAAGTTCCTTCCTTTCTTTCTTCATTGGCGTCCCTTCCACCACCCCTTGTACACGGACACGGTATACCCATGAACTGATCCTGATGTAGGCTCAAAAGGATATACCTATATTACGTGTATAAATATACACATAGCAAGGTTTTGAATAAAGGGCAGCGGTCAGGCTAATTAATTAAGGACTAGCCCGAAACACCGCAAGAGCTTGGGAAGAGCTAAGCCCCTATAGAGAGAACCTTAACAAAAACTTTAGGTGTAGCAAAAGCCCAAGGGTAAAAGGAAGCCGATGGAAAGAAGGAGATTTGACAGAGACAGAAAAAAAAAACAACAAAATCAAATAATAACAACAATGATAATTTAAGGCGAAAAAGAATCCATCGTGCTAATTACCCCCATCAGATTTCTAATTAAATAAGACACAGAAGGTACACTTCACTCTGTACGAAGTGAATACTTTACATGTCTATATTATACCTTTTGCAGTTTTACACACACACATGCGGAACGTTGCTATACAATTTTCTGCACTGTGAGAGAAAGTCTTCGATATTGCAGAGGATGACCCCTAAACTTAACCGTATTACACAGAAGAGCAAGAAACGTATGAATCATCGAGTCGTGAAGATTTGTGTGATGAATAAAAATTTCTCACCATAAAAATTCATGCTCCAGAACTAAAGATGAAAAGTGTTATTTTATATAATTAGGTAGTTCGTATTCCGACTTTGAGGTAAAGAGACATAAGCTGATGCATGTAAAGGTTCACATTAGAACGGGCACTTTATATACCGACGAGAAGAAGAGTGAAGAAGGTAAAAATGAAAGGGTAAATTTATACACTAGAAATATAACTGGAGATAAAATAAAAAAAACAAAAAAAAATAATAAAAAGTCTTCCATTTCCAGCAGAAACCAAGCTGCCGCTGCTGCTGCCACCGGTGTAGCTTTTGCAGCAGCAGTAAACCGGTGAGTCAATAAATATACCTAGAAATATTACGAGTCTAAAACTTTGACTTTCTCGCTTCTCTTCGCGATGAAAAATATTGTTAAAGAAAAAATATCTATACAATTTTCAGGCAGTAAGTTTATGCCGTGCATGATGATGAAACGTTATAAACAAACTAAAATTATGTAGAATAAACTCCTTCCGTTTATATTTGCAGTAATAATATTGCCAAAGAATCACAGCTTTTTTCTATCTTCCAGATGTTTGAACTATTAAACACCCTGTTATACACATACACGTAAATCAGCAGACTCGGCAAAGGGAGTCTAATTAATCCGGATTATATTGCGCTCTTTATTAATCCGAAAGACAAATTTACACCGCGTCGAGCGGCTGACCAATTTCTATTTGTTCATCGGCTGATGCAAACTCTAAAACGCTTATAGAAGAACAAACTGTAATTTCACGCAAAAGTTAAATAAACTTAAAGAAAAAAAAAAAAAATAGAAAGAAAATACAGACGATTCGATAGCACCACATACTTTTGAAGAGGATATAATTTTAAGGTCCCGTATAAGCTATTTTGGGAATCGAGTCGAAGGGTGTGGAAAGAAAGAAGACGAACGTAAAGCTCGCGCTAAAGCTAGTATGTCAGGAGGGTCGATAAGGGGTTGAAAATGAAAAGCAAAAAAAAAAAAGAAAACGAGAAAAAAAAGGAAAAGAGAAAAATGAAGAAAAAAAAGAACCTACGTGGAATCGCCGGGAGATTTGCGGGATCGCAGATGACCAGAGCGAGGAGCTGAGTGGAATTGAATGGTTTCCCCCTAGCTCACGACTGGGTGAAAATCGAAATTTATGGTAGAATCGTGATCACGAATCGCCCGGCAACCCTTCGAATTTTCGGGATATATAATTCCGCCGTGCTACCGCGGCAGATTCCAGTCTTATTAATCCATCTATATATTTTTTTCGCTTCTTGTTTTTTAGCAAAATTAAATTTCCAATTCAAAACGAAATATGAATAGGATAAACTGTAAGACAGGCGTAATAACAAGTTGTATATCCTCTGCGCGATCATCGACGTTTATATTTTCGCAAGGATTATTGTGAAAGACAGTTCAATTACGAATAGGTATAATAATCTTTGAAAAAGAGGTGTACCAGAGTTGCGGGGGAGAGGGGGGAAGAAAACGAATAAATATAACTTCACCAGAAACAAAGGAATCTGAAATCAGTTTCGTGATTGGCACGATGATAATTTTCCCTTACGACTTCTCAGAGAGATTTCTATATGTCAGTCTCTCTTTCAGCTGTTGTACAGAGAGAAGTATACTGTAATGATGGAAGTTTGTAATGTATACATAATATAGTATATAAGCCAACAAGCGAAAGGCAAAAGGCAAAAGGCAAAAGGCAAAAGGTAGGAGGCACTTAGCTTGGGTATACGTACATCGGCATAGATATACATACAATGACTATATACACGTGACATAAAACGTACAGGGTGGAGGTAAATTTAACGACTACGTGTATGCGAATACATGTATGGCAAAAGCGTGGGACAAAACCGTAGGTATACATGTGTAGCGAGTGTCAAGTGTGTGGGGGGGGACGAGAGGGGGGGAAAGATTTCATTACAGATAGTCACTAGCTCCGTCGTTTACGCGTTGTTTGCGTTTACATTTCCCCCCGTACCTCGCCGCGAGCTAAGAAGAGTAGCTCCGGTATAAGGTGAGCAGTTGCAGTTAAGTTCAACAATGAGAAACTATCGAGGATCGACCGAATGGCATGTGGCACAATGAGCGTGCAGTAAACTTTGTTCTCGATTCGCGGTGAAAAAATTACTCACGATTTGCCCAAACGGGATGAAGAAAATAAAGTGGGTAACATAACATCGCGATGTATATCCAATTTTTAGTCGCTTGGAAATTGACAGTGTTCGAGTCTTCGTCGGACGTCCTTACCTCGCCCACGATTCGATATATCCAGCTTGGTACGATACATGAGACTGCCGATCAAACTCTATTCCAATCTTGATTGAAATTAATTCAAATCAAGGTCATTCGAGAACGTCAAATAATATAATCCGAACTAGGCGTGACCAGACATAGAGTCAGTGCCATTGACGAGACTACCGATCTGGCAAATGTGCCTAGCAACGGTTAATAGTTCATGTGTACCAACATACCATGGCTAAAGATCACATCAAACGCTCACCTGAATTGGGCGGACGAAAAAATATTCGAATCGGTAAAAGTCCTATGACGAAAGGTTTGCAATAGCAGGAATTATCTGGACACGAGCCTCGATCGGATCATTCAATATCTTGATTTTTCCGTTCGATTATTATTTTTTCATCATTGGAGCCGACGTCGAATTTTGTACGCGATTTCGATACTTTACCGATCACATTTTACGTATGATGAAATAGCGGATTCGAATTGGTATTCGGCACGTACAACAGCCGAGGGGAAAAAATGAATGAAACGAAAAAACAAAAGAAGAAAAAAAAAGAATGGTCGGACATATGTGTAACTCTCTTTGACAGACGAGAATGATACCGGGAGTGGGATTGTTCCGATTCATATTGCCGCGTGATTATAAAACTGCGGTTGGTTGAAAATCGGTGATCAAATTGTGAAGGAAGAGGGGAAGAGGAGAACGGAGTTAAAAATTCGTCAATTCTGATTTGCGAAATTCTGCCCGTTGACAGGTCACCGGGTTTTGCGGGGCTCGCGGTATGGACGTTTATCGACATTCATTGCGAAAGCCCTTCCCTTCGGTATTGGAGGCTATTCGATCGTTGTTAGAAAACCTTTTATTTTCAGTCCGGCCACGACCACGCGTATTCATACCTACCTATAGCTAATCCGTTTATCACGCCAAAGTGTCATATTTCTTCAGCAATCCGATGATCGGATGCTTAAATACACGCAGACTACATACGTTGCAGTTTATTTTATTTACACATTGCGAATGGATCATTTTACGCTTATTTCGCTACATTCATCGAACGTCATACTTTTCTTCCTACCAGAAGTTTTCTGGTATCCGTACAGCGATATTCAAATGTCAATAATCGCGTAAATATGTCCGCAGCGTCTCACCAGAATCATGCAATGTTGCAGATATTGGACCATCGGGCATAGCATGTTGAATTATTGAATCGATCTCGTCACGGAGAAACTCTTTCTCCGATTGTTAACCTTTGTTCCAGATTCCGTAGTCGAGTCTGAATTAAGGCCTATACTCTACTGTTGAAGACGAAAGGAATTAAACCGTGGTGCGCGAAGATGCTCGCGATGAAATTTCATCCATTGTTCACGGATACGTCAGAAACTGGCCGTCTCAAAACAGAATCGGAAAGAAATAGAAAAAGTAAAATAAACCGAACGAAAGGGAAAGAATGGATTTAATTCTCTTTCCCTCCCCCGATCTCCATCTCTGTCAAAAGCTCTTTTCCTCTTAAATTCCGATAGACGATAGTATAAGTTACATATTACAAGGGCTTTCCCCGAGTTCTCCCGGAGATAAAAGTTGATCCCTGAATAAATATATCCAGGAATATAAGTGAGATTCATGGTCCGCTGTACCGGCCCCGTCCCCTTCCCGTCCCCATCCTCATCGCCTTGCTGCTCTTAATCTCCCTCTCTCTCTCTCTCTCTCTACCTTTTTTCCGCACTTTCCGATCGTTCGCAGCACGTCAGTCCCTCGGATCCCAAAGTTGTGAGGGTTCCGGACCGCTTATGTCAACGCCAGAAACACGCGGCTTCGAAACCACCACTACCACTACCGCAGCCATCAGCTCGCCTCGAAGTGGAATCCCAAGTTTTTACGCGAAACTCGTCAAGGGCCAAGAGACCCGGGAGGAGAAAGTGAAAGAGGGATGGATACGAGAGGCCGTAGGTGTTGTTGAGTGTGGAGAGCAGGCCAGTCCACACGTGGTTACGGTATGTCGCTGTTGAGACGAACGCGTTGAGTTAACGGGAAGATCTCGTAGCGTCGCCATGTGCCAAGCCACCGGCGATCATCGATCATCCCTGAATGGGTTCTCTCATTCCTCCGCAGGTTTTCCTGTTTCTAGTTTCCTCCGTCGAGCTTTTCTCCGCCCGCCGAAGACGTGTCGCCGACCGAGTCCGCTGGACATCAGCGACGGATACATCGTTAGGATGAAAGGTTTAATTTTTTAAAGGATCATCATGCACCCTTGGCTTATGGAGAAGGGTGGAAAAACATCGCTTTTATAGACCGCGAGTTCTTTATTACATCCGGGATCGTATTGTGCGAGGTTCGAAAAATATTTTTCGGAAACGGGGAAAAAGCTTGTCACGATACAATGGTGTGTAATTATCAGGTTCGTAACTATCGATGGTGCAGCTAAAGCTGAAAATTAAAGGGAAGAGCGAAGCTACGGGTGAAACTGAAGCGTCGCGACGCGATGTTGCGGCTAAACTCATTACAGTCGTAATTAATTACGAACATGGATATACGCTGTGTGTAATTAGTAGAACCTAATTGCATCGTGCGTATATATACGCGATGTGTATAAGAGCCTGGATAAAACGCGATTCTTGAAAATTTAATTCAGGCATTCCCTCGAATCTCCGGAAAGATCTGAAAATTCTAGGAAAGATTTTCTTATTAAAGAAGATATTAAGGTCTACCCCGCACAGGCGGCGCGGCGACGGGCTCGGCTACCAGGATTAATTTATTCAAAGGACCAAACCTGCCTCCCCCCCTCCACATATACAAACAAAATTTCACTCCGGTCTCATTCCGTTTTTAATCACTCCCGCACACCCGTTTCCCGTCAAATTAACTTTTCTTTTTTTTTTTTTTGGTTTTTAATTGCGATATAATTTATACTTTTCCAAAGATATGCGAAGAATAAAAAAAAATCATTACACATCGAGAAAAAAAAAAAAGAAGCTGATCGTGAGCCAGAAGTATTCCAAGTTAAACTTGCATGCTTGAACGAATCGCGACTTATACTGACGAGTAAACTTCCACTATGGGAATGGCACGTTTCATCATATACGGTGTACACATATCGTACGTAAGGATCGATAAAAATTTATCTTCAGAAGCTAAGAAAAATTCCAATCCTCGCAAAAGCCGACCCTACCTCGCGATAATGGTATTATCGATCAAGAGAAATTGAACGCTGCCTCCTTGTTACGTATACGAGAAACCCCCATGAATAAAACACGTATAAATGAATGGGTCCGATGGTAAATCGTCACTTTCCATCGAGATTCCATTATGACCGTATATATTTATGTTACACTATACAGGTACAGTTTTTGCACGAGGACATCTTGAGTAAATTACCAGCGCATTTTGTGCTGCAGAATAATTTAACGGTCCACGACTCGTATGCAATTCTTTTCATTCATTAAATTCTTGCCTTTTTCCTTTCTTCGTTTTTCTTTTTTTTTCTTCTTTTCTTTTTTCTCGACTGTAGTACGTATCACGTACACCAAAAAGTTGTCGGAATCGTTCCACTCGCGGCTTCGGCCGTCCGCACTTCGCCACATTTGCTAAATATACATATATACATTACATGTATCGCCAATACATAACAATTCCGAGGTTAACCTCAAGTGCAAATCAGGTTACGTAAACGCGGCTGTTTAAAAAGCTAGTTTAGTGCCTCGGGAGGTAGAGAAAAAAAAAGAAAGAAAAAATCGCTGTAAAGCCCGGCACCGGAGCTACAGCCATACGATGGTACTCGAGATTTGTAACGGAAAAAATATATTCTCTCTCTGATCTCGTTCGCCCTCAATTTTACAGATTTACTTTCAACCTCTCAAAGCTAATAATTATTAAACAAATATAGGTATATTATGTGTATACAGCGAATATAAATACGCCTCGAAATTCTTTGAATTATCATATACGTAGGCACGATTCAACTTTATAAGACGAATTGTTCAACTTATGCTCGAAAGATTTTCCCTTTGAAGAATGAGAGAGAGAACGAAAAAAACATGAAAATCAAGAGAGACAGAGAGAGAGAGAGATCGTGAATGTAAAAATTGTATCGTCGGAATGGAAGGATGAAGGAATATTCAATTCTTATAGACTTTATCATTATGCGCTGTATGATAGGAGGCAATGACCCTGATTTATCTGGCTTCGATTGTTTTATAAAAGTTATAAAAATCGCTCACCGAAAGATCGTAGCAACTTCACAGTCGACTGCAACGTGAAGATTTCATGTGTATATGAATGATGTTATTCGTACCACAGCTACACTTGAACCTAACAATAAGTGAATAATATGCGGAGTCAATTGACGAGAATGCGAATGTTATTAATATCGTGTTGCACCGAAATTACTCCGGAGTATAAATTATTTGCGCTCTCGAGTATAACGGAAGCAACACGTGTTCTCCGCGAACTAATTTGAATATTATATACACACATATTCTCACCAACCGCAGCCACCTCCGGTGTAGATTTGTTTCTAGAGAAATTTCAATTAATCTGCTGCACCCCGTTCGAAGATAGTTTCAAGCGGTGATATCGGTATTTCTAGTCATTCGTTCATTTGTTCATCCGTTTTTCATTTCTCTACTTATTCACGTCACACCGACGAAGCTCAGGTAAGGAACTCTCGAATCAAGGGGAAGGAATCGCGTTGGAATCGATTCATATTCTTCGACGTGAGTTTTTTCTTTTGTTCTTTGAAAAATTCATTCCGGTTCGGATCGATAGGAAAATTTTTCACAGATAAACTTTTAATCTAAATACCAATACATACATGCGCGCACGTCGCATGTGTGTACATTATAACGCTGTATACACTGCAGTCTATGTGTTACATGCGCATATAGTAATATTTTTGCCAATTGAAATCGCGGATCGTTACTAATTCGTTGCACAATCCAATATCCGCGATAGCTGATGCCGCTGTGCGGTATTACGAAAAATTGATACGATTTTATTTTCGTCATATCCATTTTATTTTTCGTCTATATTTTGCTTTTTTTCTATCCACGAATCGCGCGTCGCGCGATCAAAGTATATAACATCGAACGAAATCTGTTTTTCCCGACCCTCAATATTTCTCGATATCGCGCTTTTGTTTCTTCTCTTCATCTGTAAATTGTTTTTTTTTTTTTCATTACTTTCTTCATTTTTTCTTCAACATCCATATACGGAAGTGGTGTACACTTTCGCAATGATGCATGTAACGCGTAACACATGCGAGGAATCTATGGAAAATGTAAGCCAGTGGGTCTCGTTTAGTTGGTATTCTCGATCGGTAGCGAAATCGAGATTCCAAACACGATCGCGGCAGTACTGCAGAGGAGGTTCTTCGGCGTAGCCACGTAGTACACGTGTCGCGACGCAACCCTATCCAGTGGACGACGCCGATTACGACACGACGCACAACCTGCAGATCTCTTTATATTCCTTCGACCTCATGACACGGAGAGATATAAGAACAATTCTTTGCTATCTATAAACTCAGCCGATCTCCTCGAGCCGGATATTATTTTTTTCACGTCGACGTAAGTTTCATTGCATCGCGATCGATGACGCGTTATTCTTCCTCGTACGATTACGGGTGGAAAGTGTCCGGCGTGACTGTGAGTAGGTGGATTTAAAAAGATTTAAAAATCTAGGTTTGGAACGTGCGGCAAACTGTCGTGCGCAGGTGTGTAAAAATCAATCTAATCCGCAACGTGACTTTACCGCCCGATACATGAGCAGCGACGGCAGATGGTTGGCCCGGAGACGTTGTGGAACATAACTTTCTCAAATGACCATTTCTTTATACGGAAGCATGCATTACACATTTTAATATATACCTGTGTGTAAAGTGGGGCTTTTGTTCGGTTACGGACACGTTCGTTAAATGTAGGACGCGATATATACGGTACACAAAATATAACATATTCGTGTAATTTGTACGATAGTAAATGACGGTAGATTTCGACAAACTGATTAGAAATTTTATGGAGAATATAGTTTCTTGAGCAATAAAAATTACGCGAAGATTCTCCGGAGAAGTGGGTAACTTTTCAGGGTTATATACGTAAGTATATATATATTAAGCGGCTACGTCGTAATCTGTTATCGCGTAATGGAGAGCTGGGAGGTTTCGATGAAACGATTAATTAATGGAAAAATATCAAAGGGTTGGCATCCCTCTCGGGTCGTGCAAACGTGCCCTCGTTCTCCTGGTTTCCTCAAAGATTTTCCTCAAAATCCTTCTATATACATATATACACGCCTATGTAAACGTGGATGCGAAGAGCTTAAGAAATGGAATCTCGAGTTATATACGTTGGTAATACATAAGTGCGTAAGAATAAAAAGAGGAAATGAACGAGCGAAGATGAATGAGAGTAAAAAGAAGAGAAGAAGAAAAATAAAAAAAGAACGAGGGAGGTAAGGAAGAAGGAGAGAAGAAGGGTCGCCTTTGCTTATCGTACGCAAAAGGACTCACGAGGCGTGTTAGCATTATCTGATGACTTGCCGGAGGGTTTCAACAAGGAGTAAACCTTTGTTCTGCGTGTCAGGTTCAAGAGGAGACAGACAACGCGTTCGCCTCCTTCCCTTTCACAAAATCCCCCGGAGCTGTTGTCTGCTTCTCTCGGTAGAAGCAGATTGTAATTCACGATCCGCATCTCGGTTGATTAGAAGCGAACGAAACTGCGTCATCAATTAGAGATAATTCATTAATTCTAAGCTATTTCCACTAAACCTGCACCTGCACCACCTGCCCATCAGACCTTCCGAATATAATTCTCTTCTCTCGTTACCCGATTCATCGTCTATCCGCGCCGTGTATGGAATGCCACGATACCAAGAAGAACAAAAAATAATCTACTAAGGTTGACTCCAAGGTTGTGAGAACCGATGTATCAGGACCAATTAACCCAGAAATCATGTGAGACGTCTGCGATTGTACAGATCCGGGCTTACCGAGCGTAAACGCAAACATCTAATTAGTCCAAGTCATGTGCTATCACCAATTAGCGAAGTACCAAATTGACTCGGCGCTACTACGCTACGTATAACGGATATAAACGGGGTGGGCGAGCACCCGTGGAATCAAAATCGAAGGGCATTACGCCGTTATTATTATAGATCATCGATTCGCGAGTGTGTTACGTATAGTGCGGTGGAACGCCCAGCGGATGAAACTACTTTCGTTACAGTGAAAATACGCAGGCATCCGGAGTAGAATTATTATCATCATTTTTCTTAGTCAAATCCACAGTGAATTTATCGTTGTAAACTTCGTTAATTATTATTCGATGTACACGAACGTAAACATTCGAAGAATTTTCCTTCCGTACGCAGTTTTCACCCTGTATAAAAATTTTCATCCCTCGATGTAACAATTGAGCCGAAGAAGTTACGTAGTTACGTGCAAGTAATACTCGAAGAAGAAGAAGAAGAAGAAGGAGAAGAGGCTACTCAGCTGTGAGACTTTGTGACGTAAAATATAAACTTACATCATAGACGTTGCTAAGCCCAGTTTATCGAGCGAAGAAAAGATACACACGGTATATGTAAGGGGCATCGGCACACACATGTATAATGCATCCCGTACATCTGCGTGTGTGTAGATAAGGTTGTATGATAAATTGTAGGTGTATATGTGATAATAATGTTTAAGATCTTTGGACTAGCGGAAAAAGTTTATCCGGAATAAGTTAAGCGAAGAAAATAATATTTTCTTCACCTTATACAGTGTACGTATAGGTGTGTGGCTGCTGTATAGGACAGTTGACTCAAAGCTCGGTGAAAAGTCTGAGGTGTATAAGTTTGACGGTTCCAAAGTTGAGCTGTAAAATCCTTGAGCTCAACTGCTTCATCCTGAAACTTATATATCTGTGAGACGAGCCAATTTCTCCTATAACCTACACTGTGGGTACGTAGCGTCGAATCTAGAGACGAAAATCCGCGACCGAGGTTCGAAAAACGATTAAAAAGTAAAGACAAGGTTTTATTTTGTAAAAATCAAAAAATATAAATGTCGAGCGTACAAACGTACTCCGACATAAATTCGAGTAACCGTACAGTATTTTCTGTGAAAAGTCAGCTCGTTGCTCCAGTGGGACTTGATGCCCCAGGGGGCTACTAAAAACTTTGTACGTTTCTCTCTCTTTTCATTGCTGTATGTATATTTACACGGGGCTTATGGGATGCCTTTCTATTCTACGTGTTTCTTCGCAACTCTTACTCTCTTTTTCTCTCTGGTATATGATCGACAAAGATGAGAGGGTATTTAGAATTAAGATCTATGCACTCTCACTCGGCTCGATTATTTTCCATTTCATTTTTCAACTGTGGAATAACGTGTATAGAAACTCATGAACGCTCGAAAGTAGGTGGGACTTTTCACATCGGCCAGGGTACGAGATTTATTTTTTGACAGACGTATAATCAAGGACAAGCTAATTGGAAGTTGGTGATTCGATTGTAGAGACCCGAAATTCATCTCTGAATGGTAATTGAATTTCAGTAGACGTGTAAATCGAACACGAATTAAATATTAAATACGTATGAATATCTAGCGACAGTTCAATCTCATATACCATTTTACTAATTGACTCGTTTCCGCAAACCCTACGAATTATCAGAGTCAAGTTAAAATTTATCTGGATGTATATAGCACGGTGTACGAGGTATGATTAATAGTTGAAATTTCACTTTTTTTTTCTTCTTCTTCCCACGACAGCTGGCAGCTGCCGGGGGGGCCGGTTGTTCAAAGTGGTCGAACCGAAACCACTTTTGCATAAGTTTGACTCGTCGAGTCATTAAGTCGCTCAACAAATTGAAACTTGTCCCAAGCGAATTATAACCCCATCAAGAATTAACTGAGATATTCAAGCGGTCTATTAAATGTAATTTTAATACCTCGATAGCGATGTCACCTATGCATTAAAAAAAAAGAGAGGAAAAAAAGAAGAATCGCGGGTTGAATCAGTGAAGATTAGGAATCGGGTTTGATAATAAGAGAGTTCACGATTGATGGAGCAATTCTATGCGGGATACTAAAGTGTCCCGGTTACACTAGAGCTTTTCTTTTTCCTTTCTTTTTTTTTCATTTTCTCTCTTCATTCTTTTCCTTTTTACTCCTTTTTTTTTTATTCTTTCTTTACCGACGGAGAGGTGGGTACAGTTTTCTCCCCGCTAAGCGGCAACCACTCGATTTCGCGGCCTGGTTTTCTCCCGAAGAGAACCAATAAAAGTCTCGATTGATTACTTCGGTCTGATTGGTTTACTCTCGTTCAAAGCGTCGCGACGCCCTTTGGCCCTGTCATAAGTCCACTCGAAATTTCCTTTCAATTCTTAACCAAAGTCTGCTGTATAGTTGTAGCTCCTTTACCTACAACACCGCTTTTTTTTAGCTTTTTCTTCTTTCATTTTCATTTTCATATCTTCGACACTTTTAGTTACCGCCACCTATTCTTTCACGAGTACCGTAGTCAGAATAAATTAGATTGAAAATTTTCCACACGAATAGATTTACATGCAAAAAAAATAAGACAAAAAAGTCCATAGAAGTAGTAGATAGAAAATAACGCATATCATGGGCTATCATGGATATGATGATACCGCAGCTGGGAACCACATAGAGACAACGATTCATATCGATCACCCGTCAATCATGTAGACGTACCGTAATATATGTTGGCATTATCGCGGTACGCGTTCCCGACGTCCTTATATTTTTATCGTCTTCGATAATACGAGACACGCGTAGTTTTAAAAACAAAATGAAATGAAAAAAACAATAAATAAAGTAATCGACGTGTTCGATTACCCGATTAAAATGACGTGTGCGCGTCTATCCAAATGTCCATATTTATACCTGTCAATTTTCTATACACATAAATGTGGTTAGAAAATCCGCGAGCGGCGAGGACGCAAACAATATTCCCGCATAAGGTATATTATTATTGTATATTTGTATAGGTAAGTGTATCCGTGTTCATATATGTATCTGAAGAGATAAATATACATATGCTATGTATGCATACATGAATGTGTACTACGCATAGAACCCTCTACTATAATCCCAAGGGACAGGGTCGGTGGATCCGTAGGACTCTTGTTGTTGAGGATTTTCCATCCCCATTCCTTCGTCCCTACCAGCCGTCCCCTCATCGCTTCTATTTGTTCCAGGCACCGCACCTGTTATATTGAATAATGTGCCGGCAAATAACTTTATATCAATGTATAGACGGAGTTGCGCGCAATGGCTTAAAATAATTCGAAATTTGGAGAAGTGAGCCTAAAAGCGTCGTACGGACGGACCGAAGAAATCATAATAGCCTTCGAAATTACCCGTCGCGTCGGCGTTCTTTGCAATATTTGCAAAATTCAATAAACCTACAACCTTCCCGTTCCCGTATTCCGGAATAGCTGGGACTAGGTATATGAAATAATAATGGCGTACGAGAGTTATTCGATTAACTATAATATAATTAATTCAAGGGATGGCAGGACGCCAAGCAACGTCGCCCGTTCAAACAGTCTCGAAAGTCCTTTTACCCCTCTTTGCACTCTCTTCTTTGTTTTTCTGTGCCGACCCACCTTGGTATGTAGGTTATTACGTATATCAACACCAAAACCAAAATCCGTAAATCCTAACAACCAAACTAACCACCGCTACTGTGCAGTCTGCCTGCGGTGTTTCTCCGTTGACGCGAATATATCTGACTACGATGAAAAAAATGTTTCAACGGTTTTCTTCGTTTTTTTTTTTTTTTTTGCGTCATCCAAATTTTCAATGTTTTCTCAAAGGATTGACAGCTGCGCGAACGTCAAATGTTGATTGAAAAAAGAAGAAGGGACGTTAAATATTTTTATACAAGAATCTTGAAAAATTCAAATTTCGCATACCGCTCGCGCACGTGTAATATATTCTCATATTATACAATCATATATGTTCCACATATGTGCGTACTTATGTACACATATCTATGTGAAATAGAAAAAAAAAAAAAATTAGCCCAAGGGAATATTTTTTTTACACATGATTTGTGAATTATACGTAAGAAAGAAGAAATTGAAAAACGTCATACGTTACGAAGGTATAATACAGATCTATTATGCGATTCAAAGGGTTGTGGTAAATTTTCACAAATGGAAAATAGCGTCTTCTATTTTCGTCACTGCCAGCCACATCGTAATTATAATCATTTCACTGCATACTTAATTTAATGCATAACTACGACATGACGTCGACCTAGAATCGCTACCTATACAAGATAAGTTATACGACCTCCTTTGATTGATTTTCTCAATCAATCTCAATAAAGAAGCTATATACGTGTACGTATTATTCTCGTCTCCCAGAAAATTAGCAATTAAGAGTGAAAAAAAAAGAAAAAAAAAACAGTTAGAAAACCCAAGGACGCGAAACAGAAAAAGATTCTGTTGGCATCGCACACTATACACGGCGTTATATCTGCCACATTGCGATCTCTTTATATTAAGAAACGGAAGTGGAAAATCAAGAAGTAAAAGGGAAAAAAAAGAAAAGAAAAGAAAAGAGAAAATGAAAGCGCGAGGATTCTAAATCTCGAGTCGTCTTTGCCTCGCTCGCAATCAATCACGTCGTGATTTAATTCGTCTTCTACCTGCAGGGGGTTGACGGGATCCAACAATGAAAGAAAATTGAGAAGAGAGAAAAAAACAACAAGACAAAAACGAGAAAAAAAAAGAATATCAAAATTGGATAAAATAAACTTCAGCGACGAAGTCAAAATCCGTATACGGTTCTTATACGCCGTTACAGCGTTACGATAATTTAAGCTCCATAAATAATCAACGAATTAATCGTATATTTTCCGCAACAACCCCTAAGCGAAATTTTATTCGTGACGGGCGTAAATATCAAATGCCACCATACGGCCGTCGGTATTGTAAATTTTTATACGGGTCTTAATCATAAAACTTTCCGTTTGTATGGCGAAACAGCAGAGATTACACCGTCGCGGAAGCGTGAGAGCTGGGATCGAAAAAGGAAAGAAAGAATAGCAAAAAAAGAAAAATGAATAAAAACAATCGAAAAAAAAAGAAAAAAATGAAAATGAACAACCCGCAGCTGTAAAGAGAGAAACGCTGCAAACGCAAAAAGCAGGCTGCAGGAAGATCGCGAGGTGGAAAATATGACGTCGAAATGAAGAAATCTGATTTCCACTCCCTGCAAGCACGCATTATATTCCTCTGCAGCAGCGCGCGTGTTTGATGATATTCTTTTGACGTTTCGTTCGTCCGGCCATATTTTCTGATCTGTTTTTTTTTTTTCATGTTTCGTTGTTTTTTTCACTTTGCGTTCGGTTTCATATCCATTTTGCAAGTCGCTGTGCGGATACAACCGATATAAATTGATGGTTTTTTCACCGTAATACGGAAGCTCGCAATCGGCGAATCAGCACGCGGTGCATGCGTTATTCGATGTAATAGTGGAGCGATGAAGATATCGTAAATGAAACAAACGAATGACTTGTTCATATAGAAATTGTTAGATCAGATGCAACGCAACTCCGGAGTCGGTCTCCGCATCAATACGGGCAATAAATGGAGTGCAGAGATACGCTGCAGCTAGTGTTTGCGCTTAATTATATCACATCGGCGATATTAATCGGCGGAGCGGAAAATCAAACAGTGTTTCAAGCGATACATAAACGTATATAGTAGAAACGAACAGACTGCAGGCTAAATTCTCGAACTAAAGCAGGTTAACAGAGCTGAGTGGAGATCGTCAAATACTGCGGTATAAAGTAAATCTAAGGAATACATACGTGAACCAAAGTGAACCAAATTCTAGTTCTATACGCGCTTGCATTACACGTGCACATGCACCCAGAATATGCACGGTTCATGATTCCGCAATTCCCGAATTGATTCGACGTTGAATAAAAGTGACAAGATACCTAACCTAGGTGAACTACACGCGTATAGCTTGCATCGAGCAACGTATTTGCACAGAGTGCTGCAGTGTCAAAGGATGACTGTAGTGGTCCGGAACTGGCTGCAGTGTAACAGATTTCGGTAAGGGTTGAAAACAGGAGAGACAAAGTGAGAGAGAGAGAGAAAGAGAGAGAGAGAGAGAGAGAGGTCTTTGCAGTGTCGGGAAACCTGAATGGGGAAAGCATCTGATTCACTGTCAAATCCGAAATTGGAGTGTATGACCATGTAATCAAAATGCCAATGTTGCATTGGTCGTGAAATATATATGTGCACATGTGGACAAATGTGCCATACAACTGCGAACATCGATGACTACGGTGCAGGGGGACTTTGGAACGGGAACTATAGACACCGAAGAAGAGCTTCGGAGCTTAATTCGTCGTCGGGCGAGCGTATAATTTTACGCTCTTCGCGAACACGTCGCGTCGACCTAGCATAGGACGAATCAGGTGCAGCGAAGCTGCATATGGTGTCCAACTTCAGAATTCCAATTTCCGAATTTCATACACCAGTTCAATGCGTCTGGTATCCGACTCGAATTAAATGGGGGAGACCAGAGTTCACGTTCGATATTTGAATGAATGTAATTAAAATATCGAATGAAAGTATCGCTGAAGTTATACGCAACTTAATGCATACCTATATGCGCTGCGAACCAAGACTCCGCCGAATTATTTCTATTTAAATATATATCGTACCCGTATAACTTGACGATATTTTGATATGGGTATATTCGTAAAATTGGAAAGGGGTTGATTGAGGGGAGGCTTTGCATAGAATTTCCAGACGCCTGCTCCGGGGCACGTATGCCTGGATGGATGTGTATCTATAAAACCGGAAGCGGATGGCGGACGACTATTTGGCAATCGGCCACGCGATATGGAAAACGAAGCGTATAAAACGCTGCGGAAAAGCAACGTTATACCCACTATACGGCAGCAGCAGCAGCAGCAGCAGCAACGATAGGATAGGTCAGCGCAGAGGTCCGTAGGATGGATGCCGAAAATTCAACGCCGATAAGCCGTGATTGATTTCGCGAACATCGAGCCAGAAATTTTTCAGCTTTAAATTTCATTTTCATTTTTTTTTCTCCTCTGTTTTCTCTCGATATCTTTGCATTCGTCAATTTTTCTCAACTATTTTTACAGGTGCATCTCTCGAGGACAAAAAAATTTACTATACATAATATAATATATCAGATGAAAATGATTATTTCCAGAATGAAGTATACGCGTTAAATATAGTCCCTATAAAGGGGTGAGCTCCGTTCACTTTCACTCTAAATGAAAATCTATGGGCCCCACGTGTACCAGCGACGAATAGAGAATATATTTTTTCATTTACATTCAACTACCTGCATATATCTAAGTTTTATATAATACTTTATGTAGAAATACAACTGAGGGTTTATGAATAGACGTACTGTATTTCGCTCGCTGATGCATTTATATCAATGTGCGGAAAGAAATAATATAGGTATAGGGAGGAAAAACTGAGTTTGGATTTATTATATTCATTCGTTGGTTGTGTCTTTTATTTATGTTATTTGTTCTTTTTTCTTTTTAGCTGTTTCAATTTTGTCCTTGAACTTGACAGACTCATCCGCGCGGCGCGGAAATATCAAATTTAGTTTGTCGCAGCTTCAAAACGTTCCTCGACGATTATTTCATTTAATTAGCGTCGCCCCTCTCCTCATCAAATGAAAATCGACGCAATACGAAATACGATCAACGAATCTTTTTCGTTTCCCCGGAACACGTTGATATCACTTTTCTTTTTGTTTTCAATAAACTAACCTCTTATCGAAGAGAAAAATAAAAATTATACTTTTTGCACTCTGCGACATGCAGAGATGAATATTTCATCGAATCGTTTTCCGATTACTTAATTATTATCATCTGGTTGGAATTCGAATTGAAAAAAAAAAGAAGAAAAGAAAAGAAAAAAAAGTCAATCATCGTTTCGCAATTTAATCCGAATGATGCAAACAATTGTATTTATGAACCCTAAATATCAGAAGAAAAAGAATGATGAAAATAAACAAAGTGAATAAAAATTATAGCTTTATTTTATTTTATCGTTATTAGTTTTTTTTCCCCTCCTGTTTTTATATGCATTTAACGATCTTTCACTCTATCTCGTATAACCCGAACCGCCTATCTGTGTAATAAAGAGAGAGAAAAAAATTTATGGAGAATAAAAAATGAAAGAAAAACAAATAAAACAAAAATAAAAATAAAAAGTAATGAAAATAATAATCGGTTTAGCCTGTGCGCGCAATCATATATTTTACGCGCGCTACGTCGCGGTAACAATTTAGGTACTTAGATTCAACGTTTCGATATCTCCTGGCCCCCATGAGGAACGTAAATACATTTTCAGTACGCAGTTTGGAAGATTGATTCTTCCTCTTTAAAACAAGACCACTTACGACGATGGAAATAGGTAACTCGCAGTACCTACTGCGTAATGTTATAATATTATATCCGCCGTCACTCCTCAGTTTAAATCACTTCTGATTCACTCCCCCGAATATTTACTACGCAACGCAACAACTGATGTAATTGAAATTATCAGGCTATCCCATCTTGAAAACGAGGCGCTCACTCGAATCTCGCATTGCGAGGACGGGAGACTCGAGAATTTTCAATTTTCAGCTACAGGAATCAAGAAAAATCAAAACACTGGATGTTCAGAGCCAAAATCGGAGTGTTTTTTTTTCATCGTTTCCACAGTATTTTGACTTCGGGAACATGATATCTGGAATGATAAATTCATGTATCATGTGCACATGACGTAACAACGGCATCAAAGAATGTGTAGGAAAAGGCGACGTGCGTACGGAAGCCAAGAGCGCCGCAAGGGCCTCGGATTGACACTGATTCGTTCGAAACATCCGCGTGTCACTTCGCTCCCTTAGCACTTCCGTTTCCTGCATTTTGTTTTTCGAAAGACGTGCGAATTCGGTATGAGCAGGGGCGGGTATACGTATATCGCGTATAACGTATCGTCGTGCCTTTATACGAGGTAAAAATTTTCAGCCCGGAATATAGGGTATCAGAAATATATGCACGGTACTCGGGGGCAGCGACGGCAGCAAGCATTGAAAATATGTCGGTGCACAAGGTATAGAAGTATAAAGGCGAAGACAAAGGCAAAGGAAAACAAAGGTAAAATATATATAAAGGTATAAATATACAGAGAGCCTAGCCTAGCTTGTTGCGGCCTCGATCTGTACGAGGACGAAAAAGAGAAAAGGTAGCCGGTATCGCAAGATCCAAAGTAAACGTGGATACATACGAGTGGGAAGCACGACCATCTATTTTGTAATAAATTTCAGTTTCCCCTCTCCCTTCTTCTTTCATTCTTATTCGCGGCAACGGAAGAAGAAAAGGAAAGACACCCGCGAGACGGTCTCGCAGGAGTTCGGAATCAAATCCCAAGCTGATACGATAGAAAATCCTAGAGGAAATTGTTGTACGTACCCACTACTATTTTTCAGTACCCCGCAACTTCATGCATTTGGATGTATAGGTATATGTACAATACTTGCAACGATGCGATACGATATTTTTTTTTTTCATTTTTCATTTTTGCAGTACATAACATTGTTTCGCACGTACTTTAATCACATAATGTGAGAAAGTATACGTGGAATCGATTTTGCTCGCATTAAAACTTGCACGTGAAAAAGGGAACGAAAAAAGAGAAACTATATATTCTTAGTGTAATTTTATAGAGGAGGGATTTGAAGAAAGAGAAAAAAATCAATCTCCATTCTGATACGTCGTTTGGTGTGGCGAAAGAAAACTTGTACAGGTGAATGAAAAGCTGGAAGAAAAACTAAAAGGAAACCCTCGACGAAGACGAAATTCGGAATGGAATGGGTAAAAAGTTGGCGAAAAGAAAAAAGGAGAGAAATAACTCCACGCCCAATATACATATATTCCTATTTCATTCAAATGCGATAGGATATATCGAGGAGGAATTCACCGCCATCCGTCCCTCCTCTGGACTGTACAGCGTCGCGTCGGTGGTACCGGGCGTCTGTCTCATACTTTTTCTCTTTCTCTCGCTCCCCGCTTCGATATGCAAGGAAGTTTCAGTGGGGGAAAAAGGAAGAGAAAATCTTTCAAGGTCATAGACTGGTACCCGCTCGACTAGATGCATATGTATGGGTATTAGTGTACAGTTCCCTGCATCTGCTACAGCGCGGCACATTGAACGCGTAAATGTAGCTACCTATGGATATGATGTAGCATACATCGTGTGCGGGACGTAAAAGTAAAGCGGTTTAAAAACATTGCACAACACGTGCAGCGGTGAGTTCATACCGTGCATTCCAATACACCGGTATCCTCGCACGTACAGAGGATGAAACACACACACACGAAATTTCTATCTAACTCCCATCGTTGCAAATTAGCGAGATATCGTGCACAGGCTGCCGCACCGCGTGTCGCTGGAACTTTTGCACGCGTGCAAAACGAAGCGTTCAACAAATAGAAAAAAGAAAAAAGTAAATAAATGAATAAATAAAATTGTGTTACATAATTTTACACACGGTCGCTGTCCACCGAGGCCTCATTCCGCCTCTCATTATATTTGTCTTTGTTTCGCTCTACATTTTTTTTTCGTTTTTTTCTTTCATTTTTGTGAAATCGTAGAAAAATTTGACCAGTCACGCACCGCGCGCACAATTCGAGCGATCGTTGTTTGTCGGGTTACACAATTTCAATTGTACGCTCTGCAGCGAATGACTCGAAAAATTGACTTACTCAAAAAATTCAATCATGCGATTGACCCACATAGTCGGAGAGTATTCGTAACAATGTTACTGATATTTTTTCTGCTATACCGATTGAGAGAATTGTCAAACAAAACACGAGTCGGTTGTGAATTAATACTCCGATAGATAATTAGATAAAATCCAGAGAGTGAGGAGGAAATTTATGATAATCCGTATACACGAAACTTTATTCTGTGTAAATAAGTTTACGCGAAAGTTTTTTTTGTTATAAATTTTTTTGTTACCGTTATTATTTTAACGCGAACGAACGCGACAGGTGCGTTGCTTTTTTATTTAATTCTCTTGATATCTCAAGGATAAAACTGAATTGGTTATGAATATTTTTAAATCGTAAAAAATGTAAATTTTTTTTGCAATCGAACTGAAAATTCACTTCACACTTCGATAAATATCAGCGAGTGGTGGGGACGGTATAGATATGCATAGGTTTTGTTTTAGTTTGTAGAATCGAGTCCAATGTCACGAATCGCAGAAAAAGTTTATTCAAACCGCAAACGGGAAAGTTTTTATACAACATGTAAAAACCCAAATTCCACGTGTATGCCGTATCTTTACATACCCAGAAACACCACCGAATGCAAAATAATTTCATCGGAATCTGAAACCGCGGGAAATTAATTCGCGTAATTAACACGATTCGGAATGAAATGTAGATTAAACTTTGACGACACTAAAAACTGGTTTTAAAATTATAATATTAATATTAAATAGCAATAAAATTGTGGTATAATACGAAGTAATCTATACGGTCGTCCCGTATCTCCACGTGATCCGATTAGCGTTTAATCCATTCGTATGCAAGCCACAATTTATGTAGGGTGTGTACATACATTCGTGAATAAATTAGTTTATAGTGAAAAATTATAATATTTCATATTTGCGAATCAGATATCAACGATCCAAGAGCAACGCTCCTGTCACCTGGTCACGTGTTCTCCTGACAGCTGATACTAGTTTGTATACAAACTGTCAGACGCTCCGAAAGCGTGGAGGCATTTAAATCTAACTAACGAAGACCTTTAATTGAGATGCAGAAACGCTCATAGCAGATGCAGACTATTGAGATTCTATTTTTTCGTTCTTATTTTGTTTATAGCTTTTTGAACAAGTGGCGGGAATATGAATAAAATTTTTTTTAGCGATATCAACAAACGAATTGGAACACTCACGTGTCAGTCCTAACAAAAGAAAGTTTCGAAGTTGTTTGGAAGTATTCTTATTTAAAAAATGGAACAGACAGAAGTCGGATAAAGTGATGCCGTTCGATAATTCAGCTGTGAGTCTACCGAATAAAAGGGAGAAAAATATTATCGACTAAACTGCTACCGGCTGACTCCATAAAACAGCAGTGGTGATCGTAAACGGAGGGGTTGGTAGGAAAGTGACATGCGGCTCAAATAAGGAAGTATTTGAGGTTATCCACCGTCTTTACATGGATTTAAAGATCACGTACCTCATGCGCCAGCGGATGTTGGTGGCTGCATTGTCTTCGTTCGAACATTCCATTTACAAAGTCCACACCGTACACAAAAAACACAAAAAACAACGCGGCGCGTTGCATCTTCAACCGCACTCTGACCATCATTATAGACCCTCGCACTCGGAACTCATGACACATACTAACGTGGGGAACTCGTGCCTCCCGGTCTTATACGTGGGAGCCACTCGTGAGAGCGTCGCGACGCCCGATGGATTTGCCCGCCGATGCGGCGCCTACCCGACGCCTTTGACGCCTGTGACGCGCGCCTAGACCTCACGCCGTCTGGCGGATATCGAACGCATTTCCAAAGCCGCAACAACAAAAACCCCGGCCAATCAAATGCCTAGAATATTAGAATCGCTGCACGTGCGCCAAGTTTGGCCCAATTTTTATATTGTTGCAATTTTCGCGACGAGATATGACTTCAGTAGACCGAAAAAGAATTCGCATACAAAATTAGAAGTGGCTGAGAATTTTTGAAAAAAATATCACTTTACGTCAAGTCGATTGGAAAATAGGCGAATTGCAAATCAGACGTGACGTCGCGATTTTATCGATGAATGAATTCGCGCATTCCGAGCATGAATGTCAAAGCAGGGATGGCGCACTCCGACCTCTTTGAAGGCCGGCGGCCGATTCGTCATATTCTATCATATATTACGTGACAAAATTTAGAGGAAAAATAAATGGATGGAGATGCCGAGTTCCCTTTGCTTCCAGTTTGAGTTTCGATTGAACTTTCGAAGGTTGAACCTAAAAATCCCTTCGGACATGAGATCATCAATCATCGGTGTAACGTGAAACTACGTTAAGAGATAAACGAAAAAACGAGATGTATTGATTCACAGCGACATATTTACGTGTTATTTCGTCACCTTAAATCTTCGAAGCCGTTGAATAAGAAAAACAATATTTTCTAAAAGCATTAAAATGTTTTCCGAAATAGCCAAATGCAACTTGTTCCAGTAAATCGAAAGACGAGATAATTGAAAATTATTTTTTTATTATTACCTATAATGCGGGACAAACAGTTGTTTTGTACGCCTCATTAGGAATTTTCAGTTATGTAATTAGAGTTATTTCACAAGTGCGCACTGCACACTATTTCATACTTTGCATAGCTTTGCAAACCAGGACTTGCTTTGATCGCATCTTATATTTATACAGTGAGGACATCGAGTGAGGAACTTCGGATTTATCGGCTGATCTGACTTCAAATGCGTTGCAACGATGTCTGTCAAGGCATCTATAAATAAGGGATGATCATTCGGCGCAGCAGCTCGGCGAATTTTTTCGATTCCCAACTGGAGATATTGACAAAAAAAATTTCATAATAAGTTAAAAAACTTGTTAGAGCTTCGAGCTCTCATGAATAATGATATCGGAAATTATATTTGTGATTGTTTTTACCTCCTTTGCCAGGTCATGACAATACTCGATATCCATTTCATGGAGTGTTTCAATGTGCTCATTGACAAAGGCGATCGGTACTAAGATGAAGTGTTTTCTTCCTTGTTTGACGTATCCTTTCAGAGCAGCTTCTGTAGATGGTGCTAACCAGGGTAAGGGACCGACCTGTAAAAAAGGGGTCAAAATTTCAGACGGCTGTGGAAGCTGATTTGAGATTCAATCATCTCACCTTTGATTGCCAGACCAAACTGTAAGGATTAGAGTATTTCAACTCTTGCATCACCAGCTGAACTGTGGCTCCTACCTCCGATGGGTACGCGTCTCCTCTATTAACTGACTAAAAGAATCACAATTCAACGCAATGAGGATAAAAGCAAACTATACGAAAAAATACGAATACTCAACAGTACAATTCAATGCTCTCTATATCAACTGACCTTGAGTGGAAGAGAATGAGCAGAGAAAAGAATTAATACATCCTTTCGCACGTCCTCTGGATATTGAATTAACTGTTCTCTGATCCTTTCAGCAAAAGTTTTAATCAGGAGAGGATGCAGCGCCCATCTGTCTATTACACTCCACTTCATGTTGCTTGGTACTGGTCTGAGTTTTTGATAGTTTAAAATTTAGAGTAAAGAATATTCATTTCAACAAGAATAAATTAAATTAACAAAATTAGCCACTTACTTCGACTGATAATGATCATATATAGAAATGAAACTGGATCCAGAAGTGGCACAGCTGTACTGCGGGTATTGAGAGAATATGACTGTGCGTTCAATACCATCCCTGGAGAAATTTCATGATGAGGAATAATATTTTGGTTCAGCTATGGTTCAATACTCATGCTATGAATTCCTTACTCTTCGATTTGCTTTAGTGAATCATTGACCAATGGATCAACGTAACGGAATCCAACGTAGTGTTTATGTGGAGCAGTTTCAGGAGAGACTTTATCCAACTGTTGACACATGAGTTCTCCCTGCAAGTTGGTCCACTTGAGTATAGGAGATCCTCCGCCAATTTCTTGGTACTTTTTCTGAACCTCTGGAGTTCGCCGTTTTGCAATCCACGGTCCTAGCCGGCTGTAAGAATTTGAATTTGAATTTACAATGACACTAGTAAGTAAAAACCAAGGAATTACAAACATCCTCGAGGCTTCAAAGTTTCCTACCTTTGAACCGGTAACTGAATCATGTCGCCGTCTGTCATGATCCGTAACAAAAAATCATGCACTTGATCTGTAGTTTGCGGGCCACCCATGTTAAGCATTAAAACTCCTGTTTTTGGTTTAGTAGAGAATTTTTCTTTTGGCTGAACAGCAGTCACCGTGGCCATGAGGCGCACCGCTGATGTTGGTGCCTTGATACATTGCTTGCCTGAGAGGATAAATCTGATGATATTTGGCCTTTTATATATGACCATACAGCATAGAAAAATAATTACTTACCAAAATTGAGCATAGTAGACAGATTACCTAAACTGGTATTCATAATTATAGAAGTTCCACAAAACTATATGATAAATTACACCACAAATAATCGGAGTGTCACTGTGATTGATCTGTTGTATCATGCAATGACAAGCTTTTATGCTATTGAAATGATTATGCACCGGTTGATGTCGTCATAGTTTATGCGGATTCCGTTATCTCTAACCTTATGTAACGCCGCACTATTTAGTCTCGGATTCTTTATACCTTGCTCTTGACAACCAATACTAATATAAGGACATCACCGTAAAGGCTATGTGTGTGTACAAGAAACACTGGATTTCACCGACTCACAATCAACCGTCAAGCACTTGACCACCAGTAGAGATTGTGTGAGAGTTCATCTCGTTAGGTTAGAAGGTAAGGTCAAGTTAGGTTAGAATAGAAAGCGAGCATAGGAGTGCAATAAAGGTACCCCTTCCATCGACATGACGACAAAACCGTTGCCCAAAATCTTCTTAGTTCACAAGTTAACAGTTCATGAGGGATTAAATTGATACATCACAAGTCAGTAAAAACATATGTTGGTTAATTAAAGTTGAGCTCAATACATTTTTAGATATATTGATTGTCTGAAATGGCTGAAGCCCCACAACAAGAGCTCGATCCCTCCGAACTAGGAACTCAAGATTAGTGAGTATTGAGTATGACATGAAATAATCTTAGATTTACTTAACAAATAATGAATAATAAAAACTTAATATGTCCTAACATCATCTTCAATGTCCATTTAAAGCTGGGATAAAACATATTTATTGGAAATAAACAATTTCAAACATCACGGGGATGTCGGAGAAGTTTGGTTCGGAGAAGATAGTGCTCTCAGGATAGTTAGGTGCTGTATTTTTCATCGTCGAATGAATTCTAATTGCCAAATGCCAAATGCATGTCTAATTGTCAAATATCATTATCAACAGGTGGTTGAGTTCAAGACCAGAGTTGGTGAATGAAAATGATAAGATAATTGATCTTGGATGCGGTAATGGAATGATGCTGGTAGAGCTACATGACGAAGGTTTCACTAACTTAACTGGAGTAGATTATTCGCAAAATGCTATAGACTTGGCATCCCAAGTCTTGAAAGACAAGAATCTCACTGATATCACGCTAGAGACTTTTGATATCTTGGCGGACGATGTATCCCGTTTTAGATCAAACTTCAAAATAGCACATGATAAAGGAACTTATGATGCAATCAGCTTAAATCCGGACAATCCAAAGGAGAAGCGTGAAAAATACATAGAGAATGTCAAGAAGCTACTTGTTCCTGAAGGTATTTTGATTATCACTTCTTGCAACTGGACAGAAGAGGAACTACTTGGTCATTTTGAAACTGGTAAGTTGAGCTTGGATTTGAATCAATAGTACACATAATTAATACGTGTTAAAAATATCAGTTGAAGAATATAAATGCTGTGTAACTTCTTCATTGCAGATTTTGATCCACTTCACACCATACCAACACCTTCGTTTAGATTTGCCGGACAAACCGGGAACCTGATCAGCTCCATGGTCTTTAAAAAAAGGTGACCTCAAGTGCGCAGTCAAATATTTTTCATCAGTGCTATTTTGGACCTTGTTACCAAACCAATAAAACACTTACCTCATATAATATTGTACATGACCAATTTGATTGGATTTTTTAATTAACTAAATCAGAATCCATATGAATGTAGGATAATCGTTCTTATTTCCTCGGTATTATTTCTGTTCGTAGTCTTTATTGTGCAGTAAAATCTGAATCTTTCAAAACGATAGTCAATAAACGAATTTGAACGGTGTTTTGCATAAGGTAACTATTGTTTTACACATACAAACTTTACAAAATACGCTAAACCTATACATAGTATAATGTAATATGTTTACATAGATACAATATATGTATAATTTAATATTAGTAAAGTAGTATTTTGTATTTGACTCGTGCAGCCATTTTTTGGTAACCGTAATTTGTATAAGGCATTCTTGGCGTATGTAGCAGAATAGCCGCTCACATACCTAAGTAACTAATATGTAGTATTACAAATATCCGCGTGTTTCAGGTCAATAAAGTCAATGATAATTAGACTTAAAGCCGCATTAATTATAAGGCTATAGTGAGAATCTTTATAATATGTAGGCACACTTTTGCATTTTACCATTTCCACTCAAATTTCAAACGCAAAGGCACACTTTTTGGTTCTATAATAATTATCATATGTTATGTTTATTAGTAATTCAAAATACTTTCCTGCATACGCGCATTGTATGTTTTCACTTATCATACAGTATAGATTCATCGGCCGATACAAATCGCAGTATCGTAACATTGATAGCTTTTCGTATAATTATAGTATCGAGAATTGTTCAAATTCACACGAACTCACTGCGCGAATCATGCCGTTTGAAATGTAGGTCTAAATAGAGGCACTATATTTATGTAGGATTGAAGCTTTGCAAATCTCAAACCACAAATTATTTGTTAAAAATTCGACGAGTTAATATTTGGTAATAATTAATCTCTACTATATCCTATCATATTATGACGTAACGGAATAACTTTAACGTTCATACATCAATCAGGTTCGTTAAGTAGAGTCGATTACATACCGATCGCGCCATTGTTCTTGGTTTATTTGATCTTCGTAGAATATATGTATACGTATATATAATATTTTTTTCATAAGTAGTTAATACATGGATAGAATTTCAATAATCAGATCTGTGCTACTATAATTTTGAGTACGCGGGTCGAATGATAACCAAGTAAAAAATGATATAAATATTTTCAAACGACGACGAAACTCGGTCAGAAATCTCGAGGTTTTCTCAATTGTTAGTTTATATTGATTGAACGTTCTGTAGCAGAAGTGCCATTCATTTTACTACTAATTATGATTGATTTCTTTGATAGCCGATAGGTTTTTGTGTCGCTCGATATTTCTGACTGATTCTAGCGCAATTTCTATACTATTCCAAGTTTTCGATTTATGTTAAACGCTTCCAGAATTTATTGCAGAATGAATTTCCCCGAAGCCGTTAACGTCAGTAGGACCGCCAAAGAAATTCTCAGCAACGGTGAACTTCCTAAAATATAATGAAAAGAATTGATTAGATATGGAAATGAGCTGAAAAAATATTCGCAAAAAAGTAATCACATCGTTCACATGAATAGAAATGCAATTTGTCAATTACCACTACAAGCGAGGTTCTCTTCAACGTAACCATCCTGGCAATAACAGCGCTTTCCGGACATCGTATTGTTCCCTTGAACGCAATGGGCACCTTCGCTGCACTCGGAATCTTCGTTGCACGGAGATCTGATTGCTGCAATATCAGATATCATGTTACTAATCGCAATTATTTAAATGCTTCGCATTTTCAATCGATGAAACCGGATCTGCAGTATAGGCATTTACTGTTACATTATATCATTAAGGAACATAATAGAATTACTGCCGAATCGAGGTGGCTATAAAAGTGTAGAAAAGCGTTAATTCGATACGGTCAATATCAGCCCGCGGATTGTTGGCTATAATATCGTTTTGCAGCTACGGTCGTATAGACGCGAATGGGAGTATATGGGGAATAGCAATACGGACAAACAGAAAATACATAGATACAGATACGTATACCGATGTATGTGCAGGTTTGAAAGTACAAAATTACCATCAGAATTTGATTCGCAATTACGTTTATTGCCCTACGATTAAGCAGAACGTGAGCTCTTTCGCAGATGCAATATAAATTACGGTTCTACGGCACCTCGACATGCGATGTCTTCTTTTAATTCGCATTGTTATCGGGTTAAATTATCGCGCGTTGGGGTGTTTTTTTTTTTCTTCATTTTACGATAGGGGCAAAGTTTAAACTCCCGAAAATGTGAGCAATTTTTTTTCTTTAAAAATTCTCCTGAACCCGAGAATAGTTGCGGGGATACACATATTTCTTTTTCTTTAATTCTTTCTGACTGCTAACTTACCCTTGAATTTATTAGTACAGGCACCGTTCACCGGCGCCGAATAATCTCCGCAAAGACATCGCGTTTTTCCGTCTCTAGGATCGGCTATACAAGTTGTGTTTTGAATCGCTCCGCAATCTGATTCGAGCTTGCAGGTGCGGGATTTTCCGACTGAAACAAAAATTGATAATTTGACAGCGACAGACGGTGAAGAAAAATCAAGTAATTAAAATCTCGATAGACGATTTTTTTGAAAATGGGCACACCGACAATTATGCATATTTCACAAGTTGTGTCAGACGTGCGGCGAAGTTGAGGTCAAGTGGGAGTAGGTATTCTCCGATTAATTATGAATGTTGGAATGAGTTTTTAAAAACAAGGGCTTTCGTATCACGTAATAGTTGATATATCAAGCGAGGCATTTAAACTTTTTACGTCAGGGACACACGCGCAGAGCCAAATCACTCCTGACCTAAATCAAATTTGATCGTGGAAGTAGAATTAACGAATTCATAGCAGCAGCTCTTACGTTTACATGTCGTGCAGTTCCCCTAACTATTATTATTTAGGATCCAGCTATACATACCATGTAATACTTTCACTTTGATAGATGAGACGACGAAGTGAAATAACTTTTTTATAAGTCACGCGTTTATACAAAATTCATAAACCCGAGCGCTACAATTATGAATCAAAAATTAGTGCTTCCACGAGCTGTGCTACATCAATCATTAGGTGAGAAGCTGAGGGAATCAATCAATCGAACTAAGATTGTTGTACATCAGGATAATGGAATGGATGAAAGAATTCTTTGTGAAATAAAAAAATGAGAATTCATAAAAACGAGCTGATTTAAATATACGTGCAAGAATAATTACCAACAGAAAATTCTTTAGCCAGTATGGTATAATGAGCATAATTAGGCAGCTATTAGTATATTAAAAAGCAACGTGTGTTATACCCTTGTTGGGTTTTAGACAATTAATGATAAAAAAAAAACACAGAAAGCTACCTTCATTAGTATTTGTCACTCACTGATCTGGCGTGAGTTTAAAAATTATGTCATATACTATGTTGTACTTTGCAGATGTATCAACTATATACATGTACAAACGTCAAAAGACTGAGGGCACTTGGTATAGCAAGTTAAGAGTTCGCATGATACCGAAATTTTCCTCAAAGCTACTCACAGCAACCCCTATTACGATAACAATTACGGTGTTTCCATAAGTATATGTATATTATAAATACTACCCCTAAGTAAAATCGTTTTCAAAACTAGTTTTGTTGAAGGACACTTTTTTTTAGTCCGCCGCGATACGTAAGCGTTAATTTTCGCGCGCTGTTGAGGATTGAAAATTAACCGAAGTTTTTTTTTGTTGTTTTTCTTTTTTTATTGTGTTTTTTGCAAGTCAAGTCCAGACGGCCCATTTGATTCACTTATTCTGATTAGCTATACCGTCCGATTCGACTCACATTCGCCATGCCGCATAGGACGATGGCTGACTCGACTCGTGCTTTTTCTACTTGCTCCCGCCGATCTGATCTGCGCGTTCTCGCTGCCTTGCAGTTCTTCGCGATTTATTATGGGTAAGACATGAGTCGACTGGATTCCTGAAAATTCACGGAGCGTGTTTCGTCGGATGTGATTTCCGGATTCGTTACTCTAATTTCGTGTACTAGTCACGAAATTCATATATCCTTGGTACTTGCACAGGTAGGTATATTATACGTAAACGATGGGACATGAACTGACGGAGAAATTGTTGACTCCGGATCGAAAGATAGGCAAAAGTGAGACATGATCTTTACGCCTTGCTGTCACGCAGCTTGAGTATGCGGGGTTATCCGCAGTTTCAACGAAATAGTAGTTTCTCGACATTGCCGGTTTTCACGGGGGTCCGAAATACGGGCGTGTTTATCCACCTACCTTGTCTTTTAGAATATATATTCAGTTCAATATTTTTTTTTTTTTCGTTTATGGTTGCACATGAATTTATAGGTACCGTCTCTCGAACTCGCACCAATAATAAACGTTCAACCGAAGGCATCGCGTACGTGGCACGAAAATTACCCCATAAGTCAGTGTTTTCCATCGATTTCGACTGTAGTAAGGGAAAAGAAATAAAAATCCCAAGAAGATCGATTCTTCGAATTGTTCTTCTGTTCGATTTTGTGAAAGTACGTATATTCGATTTTTACCAAACGTTACGATTGTTATAATTTCCTGTCTGCCTATACCACTCTAGACTTTTACAGTGAAGTTAACAAAAAATTCTGTTATACGTACAACAATGGCTACATCGATTAAATCGGCACTCGCAAGTGATTTGAGTAATAAAGAATCAAGGGCGAAAATGACATCACGAAATACGCTGGCGGCGGGTTTTGATCGATGAAAAATTATCCATTCAATAGGTAAATATCGACTACTAATGACAATGAACTATTGAGATGGTTGTTGCAATTTTCTGTACATTGTTCGACTTTGGAATGTAAAAATTTTGTGAAAGATATAAGTATGCGATATAAATTATCGGCCCAATTTTAAGCAGCCGACCGACATTTTGTTCTGCTCGGAACTTCTGCGGAACAAAAAATGGAATTCATTCACTACACGTTATAATTTTTTTTTTCTCAATGTGCTCACCTGGCGTGGGCTGAGGTGGTGGATTTTGATTTTGGTTTTGTGGATTTGTTTTTCCAAATGTTGTAAGTGCGTCGATACTCGGCACCATTATGAGTCCCAGAATCGGTAGCAGTACCAAAATGCTCATCTTCATTGCGTCCCTCATGATCGCGTTGATTCTTTACCGAGTATTTCCGGTTCCTCCGATACGCGTGTCGAAGTAAATATTAGAATTAAAAAAAAAAAAATGATACACGCCGTTGTCGTGCGTATACCTCCACCGATATTGGGTAAATGAATATGAACAAACAATTGAAACGCACTTCAGGTCGTGATCGAGGTGAAAAAAAAATTATCGAAACAAGCTCGTTCTCTTTTCTGTAGTGACGAAAAATGTTTTGTTTCCGATTTCGCTTCAGCTTTCAACTTCCCTAATTATACAGCGATCCTTCTTTGGCTCACCGTTGACCACAGTAGTAATTTCTGGACTGCGTGACGCCAAGAAGTCGAGCCACCTTATATGCCTTTCAGTTTCCCCCTCCATAAGACGGTTCTAAACCCCACCCCGAACCGCAAACCCAAACGTGGCAAAGGCACCCCTACGTCTACAAGTTTCGTTGTTACTATACCTAATACCAGACCTTAATCAAACTGGCAGCTGAGCCTTTGTACACTTTTCCCAAACTATGGATGGCGGGAACGCACATCGACGACCTACGCTATTTCATTTCCGGCTAAAACCATCAACTATCTAGTCTTCGTGTGACTTGGAATGCAAATATTTTTCATCCTTTCTTTTTCGTTAAATACAGTCAAGGACAATTGGAATAATGTATAATTGAAATAATCACCTGAGAATCTGATTTATTCAAGTTTGTTTCGCATATTTCTGTTTCTTTTCTCTTTCTTTCTTTTAACAGAAGATTCAGCGACGTCCCTAATCTAGCGCAACGTTGTAACACCGAGTAAAGTAAGATCGTTGATATTTGATAACGATACATTAGCCGGGCAACCGACGACGCCCTAAGAAACGACGACACGCTAACCGTTACGTCATACCGATGCGGACTGAAAAAGTGTAGATGTAGCTGGTATCACACGGATTCGTGTACACGGGCATAAAATATGTGAGAAAGAGAGAGAAGAAAAGGCCTGACCATGAGGTACCAACTATGACGTCAAACCGAAGAGTGACGTTTACATACCGCGCGTGGTCGTACAAACGTACCGCAAGAATTTTCGTAGAAAATTGATAAATTTTATCCTCGGTGAAAAAGTACGAGGATTTGGATTTTCACAGATAATACCCTCACGTATCGTTGACAGGTGAGCGAAGAATGTCCGCGCGGGCCACATAAAATCAAAAGACGCAAAGTAATAAATCGTTGAACCCTTCGTGCCGACGCAAAGTCTGTCTACGTTATACCGCTTCTTATGCACAACCTGCAATTCTGTGATTTGTTTTACCATAGAGTTACTAATTTTACTCTTTCCGTGTGCTGCACAACGGCAGAAAACCCACGACATCCGAGCGCACACGCGACTTTTTCTTTTTTCTATACTCTTAACGCATATACATATTACGTATTTAAATTCAATTAGAATACAACGCTCGCCCATCGTTTGTTTGTCTCGTGGATTATGATTCATTGGAGATTTTTCGGATCGACGAAAAAATTATTATTCATATTATAGATCGTCCGAAAACAAATCGAAGTAATATTTCTGCAGGTCTGCCTCAATATATTCAGGTTTCGCCAATGCGGATTGTCTACTGCATCTAAACTACGTAATGTAGATTCTCTCCCGTAACGTTATGGGCCTGCAGTAGATAGCCGGGTTCTAGTTTAGGGAAAATGTCAACCGATTTAATCGTTATCGGTACACTGCAGGTTTGTTAGTTATAAGGTACGGTAGATAAGTACATACCTTTTACCCGATATACCGTACTTACTCGAGGCCATGGTAAGCCAATAATTCTTCCGCCCCACAGTTATACGGCCGGCAACGAGTTCACCTGGTGAATAATTATAGATGTCAGTTTCTCTATGGATCGATTTATAATGCAGATCCAGATATCATTCGCGATCAGAAGACGCTGCAGTGCCTATTCATCTGCATTTGGAGAAGAGAATTATTCCATCACGTTATCAACGAAATAAAATAAAATAAAACAACTGAACATCGGGAAAAGAGAGAAATCGACAGAGGTTAAAGAATATTGCGATGACGCGACGGTAACGAAGATATTATTATCATTATCACTCGGACTATTATACATATGTGCGTATCAGACGTAATAATTATGTGTACCATATTTGCATACAACTGCATTATCGCGAAGATGCAGTCGTTTAATGTTAAGCGAACGCGTATAGATTATTGGAAGATGAATTTGAGACGTGGAACATTTGTAAGTGTGTCGTAATGACTGAGTTGACCTTTGCAAGCTCTTTCTTAGCACTTCAGATATATGTTACATCAAGATAAGACGTGAATTCGCTTAACCAACGAGCCCAGATGTGCTGTAAACTTAACGAGCTTATAATTTATTTGTCCGTTGGTTGGTTGATTTTTTTTTTGAATTTTTATTTATTTATTTTTTTTCGACAAGATGGGACTGAATTGTTATTATTATTCTTGTAGCTTCTTATCTACCACGAATATATGGATACATGCTAAACAACATTTTTATTTTACACGTCATCGCTTGAGATGATAGGAATATTTTCAACAAAATTTAACTCAGATACTCAAGAGCGTTTTTATGTTGGTCAATAGATTTAGGAATTTATAAGATAGTTTTAATATATGTTTTTTTTTTTTTTTCACAGATTAATCACTGTATGCAGACATTATTATAATATATGCTGTATATACACGATTACAATTAAAAATAAATAGAGGATATTAGGCAATGATCAATTTTTTTTTTCCTCAACGTCACTTGTTAAACTAATATATACTTTTAACGAAACATTTATAAATTTATGAAAATGGCGTTCATAATGACAGCCATATTTTTTTCTTCTTCTAATTTTAAAGAGTAAACTACTTCTCATTCAATTCCTCGTTCGACGGAAATTCCCTGGAAACGTAATCGTCATTGAGCGAATTCATCCTTAAGAACTTTTTGTGAAGTCGGTCAATGTGGGCTGAAATAGTTTCCATTTTCTTATAAAAATTGTTGAGCTTTGCCTGAAGAGCGAGCTTCTGCTGCCTATCCGTCAGCGAGATTTCGTTACGAATTACGTGGTTCTCGTCGTCAATCGCCTGTTGTAAGACGGCCATTTTACCCGCTGCATGTTCCGTCAACACTTCGTCGTCGAAAGATACTGAAAAATAGATCAAGAAACACGATTTACAACTGCGAAAAACACTTCGTAGAAAGATCTGGTGAGAAAACAAAAATTCAATGAACTCACCTTGTGCTGGGTGCACATTGTTCACAAAACGTTTTGACCTTATTTCAGCAGAATGAGGAAAAGGAGGAGGTGGCAGATCTGAAAGCACCTTATCTGAATCCCACCAATCATAGTATTCGGAATCCATTGAATAGTCTTCATCCTCACTATTTGGTAGCGCAAATCCACCCGTTTTCTCTATTTTCACAACAGCATTTTGCCCAAGCGATTCCGCCGTAGTGTCGTCAAGCGTATCTGCAAGGTGCAACTCCCCGTCCTTGAAAATCAACTTGTAAAAATGAGGAGCTGTGGGACCCGATTTATCTAAGATAATTGTCTCTGGTTTATTTTCTACTTCATCCTTAAGAATTGGAAGAGGCAATTCTGACGAAGAAACGGGTGGAGTAGCCGTTGTTGGGTATCCAACTTTGGGTTCCTCGGTTGATGGACTGGATGTTACTGACCCTGTTTCTGGTTCGAGGAGCGGCGGTTTCCCCGTGGCTTCTTCAGCCTCTGATTGATGGATGTCATCGAATATATAGGAATAATAATCTTCGGAGGCGTAGTCGTAGTCCTCGGTCATTGGTGATTTCACGTGTTCAGATATTTCTGCATTTCGTTCCCGAGGTTCAACAGTTGACGTCTCTTCGTTTTTGGTCGTTGTGACTTCTTGAGCCACACTGTCCAAGGTCACATTCTCGTCTTCATCTTCGCTATTCCATCCCCAGCTTATGGAGAAAGGGAAAATGTGTATTCGACTGAGGAAGCCGGTACTCTCTTCCGACGACGTCTCTGTCTCCGATAGATTACTCTCGGTGTCAATAGGTCCTTCGGTGGTTTCTGGGTCCGAAGACGAAGCACCCCAGTTACCAAAGCTGAAATGCCAACTCCAAGACGATTTTGTTTCTTCGGTTGGCGCAATGGTTGAGACTGCTTCTAACATTTCAGTTGTAGACTCAGTGGATATTTTTACTTGAGGATTCTCCTGATAATCATTGATTGAAAACCCGCTTCTCTGTAAATCACTGTGAATATTCTTTTCGAAAAGACGTAATGCGGCCCATGCATCTGCATAGATAAAAGCTGCCTTTGCCCAATCTATTTTTGCCTCAGACTCACGAAACAAATTGTCTAATTCTTCGATGCGCGTTTCAAGTTCATCCACTCCGTCCAATTCCAACATGAGTTCATCCGTTAAATCGATCTCACGCCGGCTAGCCGTTGTCGGTACGATCGTCGTTGTTGCTGGAATTGCAGTCGTCCCGAACTTTATCGACTCACTAAGCTCATTTATTTTTGCCTGCAACTTTAACAACTGTTCGTGGTTGATTTGAATCATATCCATGTCCTGTATTTTACTTGAGTTTTCCGAACTTGTCAAAAAAGCGCGTGTGCTCGGATCCAGTCCATCTCGGTTCGAGAAGTCTTCCGTTAGTAACTCAGAGCTTATTACCTGATGAACCTCGTAAGCAGCAACCACCAGAAGTACAATCGATAGCAAGAAGAGAAGAAGTTTCACTAAGTTATACGAAATTCCACACTTCCGGATCGGTATAGGATTGGAAATCGGATTCGTTGGCTTCTCTGACCACGCCAGGCCCGCCTCGAGGCCCACTAATTTTTCTGCGCATCAAAAAATTCAATATAGTCTGCAGATGATAATGAAATCAATGCTGTCGGCTGTGATATTCCTCCGGTTATGTTATTTCGGGTACGAACGTCAGTTACATCGAATACAGCGCAAACGGTCAACGATATCACTGGCATTACGAACTAACTAAGCTGTCTCAAAGTCACGTCAGTTTTACAGAATAACACGTGAAATTTATCGTATGACTGATAATAACCTCAGCAGCATCCGTAAGGTCTAGGGCCGGAGGGTTGAAGATAAAGGGCGAAGTTTGTTGAAACAATTTTACGTGTGGATCGATGAATCTATGGATTGAGAAATAAAATGGTAATCTGTACTCACCGTTACTCCCATGATTCTCCATGTTGATCGTCGAACGATCACTGCTTGACTACAGAGTATCGTTCAGGTCTTAGACCACGATGCGATCTTAAGACGCACTTTACCTCGCCCCGGCTGCGTTTTGTTTCCAGAAAAAAATGCCAGCCGAGCATATACAACTGATTAGCGTATTTGAGATGATGCTAGGGTCATGAGATCGCCCCGTATCACCCGACCAGTACCCAGAAGTGCTAGATTGTCAACAATCCTATGACAAGTATTACATCAAACAACCACACATTGATTATCGCAATTGCAATTTTCATCCAATCAGTAGAGGAAAAACTTTGAATACAGATTTACTTCGAAGAAATTAAGCATGAGCTATTCAACCATCTTTCGTGATAATTTATGATACTGTTCTCCAACTACTTCGTGCAGTTGGTCTCAACTTGGACGGAATTAAAAAAAAAAAAAAAATTCATTAACTGCATTAGTAATTTCTTCGAATATCATTTAAAAAAATTTTAGTCTGCGAATCATCCCATCGATTACTGAATGATATCACCGATGATTTTTCCACCGTGTTTATACGGAGTTGAAGATCATCGTATCACTTGATCTCCGACGCAAATTAGTCTCGTGATTTCAAGTAGAAGCATTAATAAATATTATTCTCGACCAATGAAAAAAAAACTCGACGCTCGTTGATGGGGGGATGGAAAAACACCCAATCTCTTCAATAATTGTAAAATCACTAAAATGAGAATCCCTGCGTTGATACACACTGGGGCTTTTCGGGGCTTGACGCGTGCCCTGATTTTCAGGAAGTCCGTAAATTTTACCCTCTGCAGGAACGTACGTTCATGCAAATGACCACCATGTAAATCTATTTTCGGAACCATCGTCGTTCATCCCATACTTGGGGAAAAGGATCGGATTATTCGTGACGTCAGCGCCACGAACGCGACTAAGATTAGGATATCAACTCGCATTTCCCATTCATATCGCCGAATAAATGGAGAATAATATTCGCACGCGTAATACCCATTACGCTTGCATCGATGTTATTTCAAGTGAGCATCAGGAATTTTCATCACACGTCGTATCGATGGCTCAACTTTTCTTGGCAATGATCATCCCAGTCTATATTTTCGGGTGTTTGCTTTATTCTGGGTTATTCCGGGGGTCAGATGTGAAAAAATTACCGACAAACATCGGTCGTTAATCATGAGACGAAAATTTTCAAAGGATAATAATAACATATTTGAATAATACATGTATGTACACATATTTACATCACAGCTGCTCTTGCGATAATCGCTCTCAAGAACTCTTATCACTTCATTAAATATACTCGCTTTATATTACGAACCATTCGTTTTTGGAGTTTAGTTGCATCGCATCATTTTAAAATAAACCTTTGGATTAATCGACCGGCTGAAAATCAGGGCGTGAAAGATCTAAACCGAGCTGTTTTCTGGCGTCCTTGCACACCGGCTAATTGGAAGACGTTGATTGATTACACCTTCATAGTCGTTGAGAGAACATGAATTTATACCATCGTGAACACAGGATACTAGTAAATGGATAAGATTGTAAGGAAAAAAAAACAAAAAGAAAACTAGGTATCAGACAGCTGTTACCGATTCTCATATCTGATATAAACGCAGGTGGCTGACCGCGTGTGTACTTCATATGATAAAAAAATTGGCCGGAATTTTGCTTATCATAAAAGTAAAGAACGTATTTAGAATCAGTCGATTACTTCGAGCCGTTGAATCAGGTTCAACCCTTCGCTTCATTTCCGATTAACGTGCCCGGCAAGAATCAAAATGTGGTTAACGAGTCACATTCTCATCCCATTCGTCTTTTGCATGGAATTCGCACTGCTGGTTAACGGTTTGTAAAAATCACTTTACATTGAAAAACGATACAAAAACAAAAACATAGAAAAAGGAACAAAAAAACCCTCGAAGGGTTTGAGGACGAACAATTCATTAGCATCGGGTTTACCGCAACCTTGACCTTATACAATATCAACGTTAATCCTCAGGGGGTCCGAATCCAATTTCGCTCCAAAAGTCCATAAAGGATATCCGAGTATTTCATACCATCCATCTGGCAATCATGTTCTCGTTAGTTTTATCTCTGTTTTTTCTTTTCATTTTTTCTTTTCTTTATCTCGTCGCATTGGGTTTTCCGCGCGCATATAGGTCACGCGAGATTTATCCTTCGGCGAATCGTTTCGTAATACCATTTGGCAGGTAGATGAAATTCTAATTTGAAAGGAACCGACACCCAGTCTCTTCGATCAAAATTTTTTTTCTGTTCCTGTTTTTTCTTACAATTTTTTTGTTGTTCGTTTCCGCGCCCTTCTATCGTCAGCAGCGTCTCGTCTGTTCGTCTCTCTCGTTCGTCTATGATAAATCACAAAGCTGCAGGCGGTATATTAGTTATTAGATGATATCCATCAGTTTTCTGAAGAACGTCACGCAATTCGCTGTCCGTTTCGTGCGGCACCACCGATTCCCTTCTATTCGTGACTGAATTTTCCAACGGACTATACGGAGGGGATTTGGACGCCAGTCATCGCGACGCCCCGTAAACTTGTCACGTGGTTATTTCACCGCTTTAAATTGACCTCTTATTCGTATGTAACATGTATACGTTATTCCTCTGTTTCGGGTGTTCTACACATACCTACCCAGAGTTTTCCTGTAGTGCTGACTTAATAATTTTGCACAAATTCCTTAGCTTCGCGTGTCCCGAGTTCTTCGGGCGTTAAAAACCTCCGCCACGGATATCTGAAACCAATTTAACAATCTCGGAAATAAAACGCACCGGAATTTTCCCAGACAAATCGCAGAATTTACCTCGATAAAATATAGAAGAAAAATATAAAAATATGTAACGATTTTCTAACACCAACCCACAACCGATCAGATACGATCTACGAAATTGAGATAACGGGTGTACAAGCCCGTCCGTCGATTGTAAAGAGATTATTTACTTTGTATTGAAAAAAAAAGTCGATTCCGATCGATAGAACACCTGCAGATGCCAGGTGGTGTCTCGCGTTCCTGCAAATTCAAGATACAGCACAATCAAAATCCTCGCCAATCACGACGATAGCTAGCCATTATTTTCGAACGACGATAACCTTCGAATTTTGTTAAAAAATTGGAATTCTTTTTCTCCAAATTTTCAGGAAGTTCAAACTCAGAGAACATTCTGAGCAGATATTCACAATGGGATTGTGTAACGGACGTCGAATGTACGGCCAACGGCACTTCCTGCGTTTCTGGTTATTGCGAATGCAGTTCTGGATATTTTTTGAACAATGACATGACCGAGTGTCTTCGAAGTAAGTTGATAAACTACGGAAACGTCGAACAGCTTGCTAAAAAAAATGTCATCCACGTCGAACGATTAGCGTGCTAAAAAATTTCACTCGATGCATTTTTTCTTTTTCATCAGGAGCCACAGCCTACGGCGATGCATGTAGCGAAAAGAACCAGTGCAGCAGCTATTTACTCGCCGGTGGAACTTGTGAAAATTCAGTTTGCGTGTGTGGCGATGGTTATCATTACATTCACGGGAGATGTTATCCATCCTCAGGTGAGTAATTTTATTTATAACTCGGATGAATCAGTTTTTAATACTTTACAATCTAGGTTCGACAATTCCCTGATTATTTCTAAGTCAATTTTATTTCGTCTCCAACGGACTGCCGAATATCGATAAAAAAAAGATTACCGCAATATTCTCATGGTTTTTAGTCAATGACTTAAGTTTATGCATGATTATACTTGATCCTGTATTTCAATCGGCATTGTCACGCGTTTGCTTATTTTATACTTTCATTTTTAGGATTGGGTGAGGCTTGTGATGAGGACGTAAATTGTTACGTGAACGCAGACACAGAGGCTCTTTCTTGTGTCAATGGAACGTGCGTATGTAGCGAAGGATTCTATCAACGAGAATATCGCACTTGTCGTCGTATCGGCTATGGTAAATATTTCCGATGGTTTCTGTAATTAAAGCATTTCATGATAAGTTAAATATAATCGATCATTCGCAGCTGTCGGTGACGAGTGTGCCATTGACTTGGACTGCAAATTCGAAAACTCTTATTGCACCACAAGTTTTGTTTGCGCCGTTTCTGTTGACTCCGACACCACCACTGCCGAGATAACGGTCGAAGAAAATGACCCCATCAAAGACAGTCAATTTGTAGAACGAAGCGTTGAAGTCCGTGAGTATAACCGCAACAGTTTTGTCAAAACTCGAACAAATATGAACCGCCGAAGTCATTCCCATGATTAAAATTTATGTCTAGCCGTCGGAACCCCGTGCACTTCCGAAGGCGACTGTTCTGACCTTGGAAACTCAAGTTGCGGTTCCGACAACACCTGTATCTGCAACAGTGGTTACTACGCATCTGATGACCTTACGACCTGCTTACCAGGTCAGTTTCGAATGTTTATATAAAAGCGAGAACTCTCTTTTCTAAATTCATCATTACGTCTAGCCGTCGTAACCCCGTGCACTTCCGATGGCGACTGCTCTGACCTTGGAAACTCAAGTTGCGGTTCCAACAACACCTGTATCTGCAACAGCGGTTACTACGCATCTGATGACCGTACGATCTGCTTTCCAGGTCAGTTTCGAATGTTTATGTAAAAGCGAGAACTCTCTTTTCTAAATTCATCATTATTTCTAGCCGTCGGTACCACGTGCACTTCCGATGGCGACTGCTCTGACCTTGGAAACTCAAGTTGCGGTTCCGACAACACCTGTATCTGCAACAGTGGTTACTACGCATCTGATGACCTTACGACCTGCTTACCAGGTCAGTTTCGAATGTTTATATAAAAGCGAGAACTCTCTTTTCTAAATTCATCATTACGTCTAGCCGTCGTAACCCCGTGCACTTCCGATGGCGACTGCTCTGACCTTGGAAACTCAAGTTGCGGTTCCAACAACACCTGTATCTGCAACAGCGGTTACTACGCATCTGATGACCGTACGATCTGCTTTCCAGGTCAGTTTCGAATGTTTATGTAAAAGCGAGAACTCTCTTTTCTAAATTCATCATTATTTCTAGCCGTCGGTACCACGTGCACTTCCGATGGCGACTGTTCTGACCTTGGAAACTCAAGATGCGGTCCCGACGGCAGCTGTATCTGTAACAGAGGCTACTACGCGTCTGCTGACTTTTCAAGCTGCTTAAGAGGTCAGTTTTCTTTGCTAAAATGATAAAGAGAACTTTCTTTTTCCAAGTTATCATTATATGTCTAGCTATCGGTGAGGAATGCGGTGTAAATGATACGGTGGTCATCAGAAACTCTTTGTGCCGTGATGGAACTTGGAGTTGCGGTTACTCGACCGTTGCATCTTTGAACCAGCAGATCTGTAGGAAATGTACGTTCCTTGAAATATACTCCGTTTGCATATGAGAAATAATAACAATAACAAATAATCATTCCATTCTCATGAATGAATAAAATAACCAAGATGAAAAAACAATTCTCCTCAGCAACAAAATCTTACAACTTTTCTTGCGTCTACGACGAGCAGTGCTACATATTTGGTCCCGACGCTTCCTGTCAGAGGAAACGTTGCCTTTGCAATACTACACGATCGCATTGGCTCGAGGATCAACTCTTCTGCTGGACAAACAAAGGGATCGGTGAATCATGTCTTGTCAGCGAGGACTGTTACGTCGAGGGACTTGGTTTGGATTTGAACTGCACTGATTCAGTTTGTACGTGTCCACCGGGAACAACTGCAACTTCCGACAGAACCAGGTGCCGTGACATCGGAGCCGGTGAGTCCTTTGAAATCACTGCATCTTCGCAACTGTGTTGTACCGTCTCTAGCTAATACATTTCTTGAAAAAAACAAAATTCAAATCTCTCAAAAATTTTATCAGTTCTCAATGGAACTTGCGAGTTTGATGTAGACTGCACGATCGCAAACTCTGTGTGCATCGATTCGATATGCAGGTGTGCGGAATACTACGAGGCCGTCGATGGAGCATGTCTTCCAGGTGAGGTATCTTTGACACAATTTTATTCGCACCCTGAAATTAGCTGAACTTGCATCGAACGACGCGGATGAATTTTTCTTCTTCATCAACCCTTCGTATCACTACAGGTCTGAACGCGACGTGTTCGATCGACAGCGACTGCACCGTTTCGAGTTCGATCTGTTCAGAAACAAACGTGTGCGAATGCGGCAACAATACGGTCGCCGCAGGAACCAACCTCTGTAAGCCAGGTAAGGAAAACTAATAACTATACAAATGTAGATAAGTTGCGACCAAAGTATCAAAAAAGAAAAGAACGTTAACTCGATTACACTATGATAATTAGTGGCAAACTATGGCGAAGAATGCGAGTACGACATCCAGTGTTCCAGTGTGGTGGAAAACACGTATTGCAGCAGATTATCTGACATGAATCAAACGACCGTCTGCGCGTGCCAATCAGATTACGATTACAGAAACGGTGTCTGCCAATTCAGATCAAGTAAGAATTCATATGTTATCGATATAACGTCGTTAATCTATAAGTTGAAACGCGTTGAATCGTAATTCAAAAAAAATTCCTCGTCTTCACAGGGTTAGGATCTTCCTGCTCATCGATCCTCGATTGTTACCTTGAAACTGGTCAGGAAAATGTCGTTTGCCTCAAAGGAAAGTGCGCTTGTGATTGGAGTTCGACTGCGACTTCTTTGACGTCTTGCGAAGTCGTCAGAGGTAAGTGAAGAGAGTTAGAAACAAATAATTTGAATAATTTTGTTTTTTATTTTTCTTCCTTCGTTTTACCAACGTCAAAATTGCAGCGCCTCGTGCGCTCATTTCCATCGATCTTTTTTTCGAAGCGTTTCTAACACAATCTACAAAAACTTAATCTAACCATCGACATATTTTACTTCTGTAGTTAGACTATTCAGAAATAACAATTCGAATTGTAGGAGGCACAGGAATTTCCTTGACATTTATCAAATTGCCGCAACGTCCGGTATACATATGAATATTATAGGTACATATAAATCCGCATACACAACTACGTACACCCGGTTGGGTTGATTGTGAATCGCTTCGCGGCCAAACTCGCTTGGACAACTTTTCGTGGCCGGCCGAGCTACGCGAAAAAGTTGTCCAAACGCGCGCTCGGCCGCGAAGCGATTCAAAACCAACCTAACCGGGTGTACATACACCGGTAATTACACACCCTCGTATCTATAACGCGTATATACCTGTGTACGCGGACGTTATACGAATATGTATATATAGATATTTTTACATAACTCTTTGCAATTACGTATACGAATATATAGGTGCGCATGGATTCGGATTATGCATACGAATTTCGTTTTACGCGGTACATGTGCATCGTATACAGCCGCAATTATATGTAACTGCGACAAAGATCGCCCGCACCATATACAATACAGTGAAAAGAACCGTACCTTCTGTTGCGACGCTTTCACTCAGATTAGAGCTGCAAATTAATATGAATTAATCACTCGGTCGGTACGTGAGTAAGTGCAAGTTAACCGTGGTTTATACTGTGCAATGCATTTCTCCGCTGTTTATTCCAAGCTTTAATGTGCTTATAATATGTCTATATACTGTACGAACCTGTACCTCATATTTACAACAATCGCAATCACTGAAATAAGAAGAAAAAAAAAGTTTATAACACGCAATATGAAACGCTACAACGATTTTTCAAGGTAATTCATATTTTATTATTTACGAGCATTGCATATTATAAATTGTCTTTCACGTACGAAAAATTCATTTCTGTTCTTCGACGATTTTTTACTTCGAAATTTGGATTTCTGTCCAAAGGTTCAAATCGCAGGTATTTCATAGTATTTTGTTTCTGTTTTTGTTTTTTTTTTTCTTGATTTGTTGGTCGTGAGAAAATTTGTTTCCGATTGGTATGCGTGACGTTATAAAATATCGTCTCTGTAGCCCGCGAAATGTTAATGGGATCGAAAATTTTGATTCGTTTAAAACTCCAGAGGCTTTTGAACCCAAGGGTTGATTGACCTCTGATTACCGTAGGAGCTTTTTGGGTAGAGTATTTGGCCCGTCCAATCAGGAATAAGGAGGACAAAAACACCGCGCAATGTTATCGTATATACGATATGAAGAAACTGCACGCAATGTTCGCCGATTGTTGTTCTACTATGCGTATATATGACGTTGTCTATCTGTATACACGAAATTTCGCGGACAATTATCGCGCGAGTGGATAATTTCTTTTTTGTTAATCATGGTGTGTTTTTTATTTCATTTCTGCAGGTGATGCGACGACCTTCTTCTTCTCCACCTCGTTGGGTCTGGTTCTTTTGGCTATAAAAATCCTTATGGTCTGATCGTATACGACTAGCAACAATTGCAATGGATGATATTAATTACTACGATGAAATTATATTTATTGTCACTTAATTATGTTTTTCAGTATTGATATTTATAGACGATACGAATTTTATCTTTATTGTGATTCGAAAAAATTTAGAGTTAAATTATGCAAGAATAATATAATGTAAGGGTTGATTGACAATCAATAAACGTACGATGTTTTTTAAAACCAAGAAATTTCACTTCCGACTCCATTTTCAAAAATTCATACGATAATATACATCAGTTGTATGTACGGATATGGGCATGGGTATAGGTATAGGTTTGGTCTATAAGGAGAGGTAAGGTGCCCAACGGTTATCGCGAAAACTAGTTAATCTTGATCGAAGACAAATTGAACCGAGGCAGACCTACGGCTCGCATTAATACAGATTTAAGTTGTGGGGCTTAAAGCTCCACCCCTACTCGCCCTCCCTTCATAAATCACAAAACAGGACCACCCCGCTACGAACAAGTAGTGACGTCATAGCTACTCGATAAATGACGACGTAAGTATTCTAGACACGAAGACCTGGAGCTTAGAAAGTTACTTTCATCAATCGGTAAACTCCGAGTTTTGAATATCTTCGGATATAAAATGGGCCGGAATGTGAAAAATTTTCTCTAACCCTCCGAGTATTATTCATGATTAGCAGAAAACTAAAATGGGGAGAATTTGAGAAAATTCTTTTTCATCCGTCGATCGTACCAGTTGGGTTTGATGTTTCGATAAATCTATCGTTTTTTATTTTGACATTTAGAAAAACTTGAATAATTTTTCGTATCGCGGTTCGATCGGCTAACGTTTTGCTTTTGAAAGCTGGACGTCGGCGTCGCGTCGGTGGCGTGATTCGCAATCGTTTTCATCGTCTTGGTTGTTCCTAGATTTCGGAAGACTAAAAACGAACCTATACCAGATACACGTATTCGTATACCGGTCATCGATTACGTTACGACCGACGGTTACGTCATCAAAGCTCTTTTTTATTCGAGCGAATAATATAACCTGTAATAAAAACGACGTCATGACCGCGGAGGCCGACCTAGCTGACCTCTAATAAATTATCTACCGAATCTACTGGGGAAAAGTAGCAAAGAAATGAACCGCGAAAGAAAAAAATTCGGTCTCGGAGTTTCTAACAAGCATTTTATATTTTATTTGGTACCGTATTACAAGTCGAATAATTCCATAGAATATGCAATGATATATATTTATGAGTATCGCGCACAACCGCTGAACAGAAAATTCCGAGAGCTTGATTTTTTTTTTCTTTTTTTTTATGTGTTTTTTTTTTTTTTCGCAAAAGTGCATGTAAAACAGAAATTTAAAAAGAAAAGTTGACTTCTTTCGATTATTCAGATTAAACAATTGATTTTTGAATAAAACATATAAATCCTGGGGTCAAACAGTCTTTTGGTATTCGTCTGAAGATTGTTATACGAAACCGCAAAAATTTATCTAAACTTTCCATCAACGGTCGCCATCCGCAGGCGTGCTCTGAGGTAATACCAAAGTAAGATTACTTCGAGATCAAATTCCCGGATATAAACGCAATTCATACCTACACTACACAATCTGCATTACACCTAACGAGAAACTCTTCACATTTTTATACTTCGGCATAAAATTTGAGTTTGAAATTAAAAGAGCAAAATCGATCGAACGAATTTCATGGTCTGAAGTGAAGCGGATTCGATAGCGAGGAAGAAAGTAAAAGAAAATCGACTTTCCTGCGCTGTCCAGATCAAGGAAAACAATCGGTTGAACCGGTCGAGTTCTCATAAAGCACCTCAAATCGAATTCGATCTAATATTTAGTGGGCAGTGAAGAAAAGGAAACAAGAAAACAAGCGAACGTCTGATGGACAGAAAGAATGACTAGGTAATGACACGTCTAATTAATTATTTGATGACCGAATGGATGAGCGCGCTTTTGGACCGTTGAAAGCTGGATTAAAATGGAGAAGCACACAGTAGCGTATCGGGTTACATTAACATTAGCGGGTTAGGAGACGGTAAAGGTCACACGCCAAGCTGATATGGGCTGCCGATAGGAAGCCCGCGAACCTGCACGACCTCTTTTCCTTCTCATTCGTATACGTATTCACGACTACTTAGACTCCCTGTAGGTTCCAAGATATATACTACACAATTGGATACATTTCCGGACTAAAACTTCCGCGCTATCTTACCGGACACGAAGGGCTCGAGGGCGCATAGTTTTTAGAAATCTTAGTTACGAAATTAGTCACCATTCGTTTTCTTTCTCTCTTTTTTTTTCACTAATCTTATGGGCTCGGAAAATCTACCTCGATTATTTTCCCACGGAGAAAATTAGTGGCGGTATAGAATTTCCGCGGAATAAGCCGCGGGGTTGGAAGGTAGGAGATTGAATTTCATTTTTTATCATAAACAATGTTTGAAATCTCAAGTGAGCGATGTGCACACCGTAGACATAGGTGAACGATTGCTAATCTCGGGCAAATCACTGCGCGCCTTAATGTGCGAGGGATGAAAAAAGAGTGGAGAAAAAAGTGTTTATATAAAACATACAACTATATCTACGCGTCCTTCATGAGGTGGTGAGAAAAATATGCGACCGGTTGTGGGAAACCGCATAATTCTAACGACTCTCCCGCATACCTGTGGTACGTACAGGTATATTACTGAACTATTTAACAACACCCAAGTATTTGAAAACTATATACTTATACATCGTCCGGTTTTGCTGCACTTGGCAAACGCGCGGTTGGACCATCACGGCGTTAAAGTTAATACGTACGTGTACCGAGCAGCGGTTACAAATAAAGCACGGTACGAGTGTAAAATACATTAGAAAAGGGGGTGCATACATACCTGTGTATATGTTGTGTATATGAATCTCTGTGTACATGCATGATCAGACTGTTGCGAAGTTCGCGTGTCAAGCGCGTGGTTTTCTTGTGTGTTTTGTAATATTTAGTACCATGGTTGAGGTCAAGGCCAAGTCTTGCAATTCCATCGAACGTACTACTGTGGAAAGAAGTTGGAAGCAAAAAAGAAAATGGAAAAAGTGAGCGAAGAGAAATTTACGTTTCGGTACAAGTCGTTGGATTACATATATTTTTTCATCATATACCACTGCGGGATTTTTTTTATTCCTACGCAAAATTAACACGGCGCTAAACAATTTTGAGAATTGCAGCAGTTCAAATTGTGAGAAGAAAAGCGAAGAATCGAACCAAACTCAAAACTCATTGTGACTCGTTTGAAATTTTCTTTATAAAGCGATTACCGCGTTGGTGTCGTTTAAAATATGTTTCCGAGATAGACCAAAAAATGTTTCGAAAATTCGTATTATTTACAATAATCCAAAATATGCGTGACCGTGTGAAAATATTCGAAACTGTTCTAAGGAAAAGCTTCGAAAAACAGAAATTATTAATCAGGTATTTGGGCGATAATTTCTTTTCCAAATCATTCGTTTTTCAGGTCGGTTATCTGTGTTCTGATTCTTGGAAAAAATATCCTTGGAAGAAAATATCCTCTGGAAGATATTTTGTCTTAAGGATATTTTGTCTCGCGGATATTATATCGGAGATATTTAATCCATGGTTTAAAACACGTGTCACGTTTCAAGTCTCTCTTCCAGAAAAAGCGTATTCTGTTCTATTTTTACACACCAGGTATTATACTTGAAACCTTCGTGTTTTCCCATGTGGGAGGGAATCCGGAATCGTACATACATATGTGCAATTAGCACCCTATTCGTACGTAAAATAGCTAAAGCTATTCTTGGCACAATATGTATATAGGCAGGAAACTGTATATTCTAATATCGCAGATATGAATGTATAGTCGAGTGGCATATGGTCTTTGCAGGGGCAAATCTCTGTTCTCCCGTAATATAAATTACAACAGAATTTCAACGTCGTTTACTATTGGCGTACGAATTAAAAAATCGACGTGCGTTGAAGCATCTTTCAAAACCTATAATCTAATCGGCAATTCCAATGCGATTCTGACCAACAATAACTATATTATTGTTACTGAAAACGACACACATGTGTTGAGATATAAAACGCATAACATACTCACAAAAGAATAATCAATACTCGAGTTTTTTTTTTCTTCATTTTTTTTTTGAATAAGTAATTTGCTTAAAAACGAGGTCATCTTACAATCCGTTTCTTCCATAATAACGCTTTGGCGGCTAGAATTTTGAGCTTATCCCCAGTACTGCGGTCTACAGGCTGGATTACGAACAGCTAAGCTTTTTTCCAACCATCGATCGCTTTGCCTTCGCCGATACCAACGTCTGGTAGAACCGACAAAATTGCATCGCACCCCGAAAGGGGTGACCGCGCGACATCAGAAAAATATCTACTTTATTAACCGCCGCGAGAACTCAGCTCGCGTTTAGGATGGATAAAAATTTTTATTCGACAAGATTTTTTTTTGTCAGCCGCTTATTCATCAACTACTAAATCTCGTGGTTGAAAAGTTCAGTCAAAACTACAATAGCAATAACGTCGTATGCTCATATATTTTTCATTTCTTTATTTTTTTTACCCTGAAATTGTGACTTGTCTGAGAAAGTTTTTTTCAAATTTTAAACTATACGACGATGCGCAATCGTTCCGACAATCAAATGATCTCTCATTATGTTTCTCACGATGATATTCCGCACCTCATTTCTTCTTTTTTTCTTTTTCTTTTTCTCTTTTTTATCTTTTGGCCCCTATCGTCGTTCGTGCCACGCGGAGCGGCTATTCAAAACTGCTGTGGCTGGTGGAAAAAAATGTTATCTCGCTGGTTCTTGACGGAGAAAAGAGCCCTGGAAAATGGTGGAAGAGTGGCTGGTGCTTTTCATCCGAACTAATCATGACGCCGGATCGCAGATGCATCTGTGGTATCTAAACTCCTCCGGGCAAGCCTCCCGACTTATCACCCTAAGCATATAAATCGTTATATACACCAATATAACCCCCCCGTTTCCATGACATCGCCCTGCAGTCACCCTTCGGTATCGTGAATCGTCAGGAAAATCTGCAACCAACGGCCGTCCCACCGACAGACGTATTTAATACAAAGAATTTTAGCTGATCGAAGCGATATTTGCGAAAATATCAACGCGTACAGTGACGATGAAACATAGAGTATATGGTGTGCAAAGCCGCGAGTACCTCGATATTCGATTCTTTTGTTTTTGGTTTTTCCTTCGATGGCATATTTTACGAAACGGTCGAGTATCCTGCGGATATCGACCGTTTTCTCGCACAGCTGTGAACACTTCGTCAGCTGTCAGCAGGAAGCGCATGAAGTACGCGTCGTTAAAACATCCCTAAAAAAACCGTATGTCATTGGCAAAGTAACGAATCGATCGCAAGATTTTCGCTGCCATAACTTGCGTCGTTTTAACCTTGAGGTCAAACGAGAGACGAATCGTGGGTGTCTGTCAGGTGGCAAGGCCGAACCTGCCAGGGTGGCTTGAAATATTTATAATTCAGGACACTCCCGGTAGGCTGCATGTCGGTGAAATTTATATAGGTCTGCCGAACAAGCATATCCCGTGGGATATCTTAACCGCGTATTTTCGCACGTGCAACATGCTCGACGTTCCACGATGTACGTAGACATGAAATTTGTAACCCGATGTACGGGCGCGGCATACGTGCTCCACATTTTCGTGCCTTTTATTGCTCGACTTTTTACGGGTTTCGTATAGTTGAATGTTCGTTGGATAAATGTTTGCAGCCTTGTATAATTTTGACACGCGATGATATCCAGTTTCATTAAATTTACCGCCGTCTGGTCCAATCCGTCCGACCGTGCCCAGCTCTCGAAAATTACGTTCATTAGACAAAATGTTATTAGCGGGCAGCACGCTTCGCAAAATTGTTAGTACACTTGAGCATGATGGACGTATCGAGGGGTGGAGGGCTAGACTATTACGAATGTAAACTAGAATCTGTGTAAAAAATTATAAACCAAAAAAAAATTGACAAGGATAATTATAAATTAAAACATGAGAAGCGGGTTGATTTTTGAAATGTTTAAAAAATTCAAAATCTTGCATATAGGTAGGTGTTATTTGGATTAAAAATAAAACGTCGACGAAACAAGCGAAATACGTGATATCTATTTCTAGAAGAACTGAAGTGTTGCAATGCTCTATGGCGGTGGGTATTTTAATGAGAGAATTTCGAACGAGAAATGCACGAGAGAGGGTAACAGATATTGAAACTCTTCGTTGCTATTCAGGGATTCCGAGGGTCGTTAGGCGGTAATAATAATTCAGGTTGCTGCAGTACCACTGAGTTTTAAATTAATTCACTGCATCTTTAAAAGCTATAGAGAATTTTAAATGAATTGTTCAACACCTCACGACACGTAATTAGCCATAATTTCCATGCATATAGTTGGAAGAAAACAAACTAAAATACTTTTTTGAAAAAGAATATTAAAGTATACACAATGTACAATATACTACATATCGTTCAACAAATTTTTTTAAAATAAATCATAAGATTCAAATCCAGATAATATATAACACAAGAGATATGAGATGAAAATGTAGCTCATAAATCTCTATAAATGTACACGCAAATGCAGAATGAATAAAATTACGCATGAAATGTAGAACATTTTTTTCAATTATTAAAATTATTTGCCCTTTGAACCCACCACATAGTATTTGGCGACTGGAAATTTGCAACATACCTATCAGGATTTATCTGTAACTTTTGATTTTTTTCGATTCCGTCAAATAACCGAGAACCGTTGCTTCGGCGCCAATTAATTTGGCAATCAACGCAATCGCTTTTATATTTAATGTTATGAAATGCTAATTGCTGCTCGCTGGAAAAAAAAAAAATTGGTCTAATCACTTCGAGTGAGTCTGAATCGACGCGTTATCGACTTCTCGCTTCTTCGTATCGAGGAAGCGACGAGATAGAAAAAAGAAAAGACAAAAAAAAAATCTCAACGAAAGTGAAGATAAAAATATTCTTTTCTTTGCCGACAATGCATAATGGAGCAACTTCCGGTCCTCGAAATGACCTTTCATAAAAATCTTATTCTTTCGGCCTCATTCACACAGCTTCCGATTGATCAGTGACAGTGTTCTGGATCGGCGGCTTCGTAAACGGCGAAAAAGACCGACGCCCAACACATAAAAATCACGGTGAGCGCCGGTACAGTAAGGCAACTGAACCGATTCTATCCGAGAATAATCTGGAAGGATGTCAGATTTAATCGGAGAGATGGAACGCCTGTTTCTTTGCCATTTTCACGGTAGATTTCCCGGGTACTTATGATCGAAATCTCTGCACTGGGCGAGGAAATTTCTGGTATTGTTGGAAGACGCTAAACATTCGCTCTGTCTCATGCCAGTTAGAACGAGGCTAATGATTAGATTGCAATTATCTCGTCTTCCTAAGTCATCCATCGATCAACTTTTACCAAACCTATTGTCGGCCGCAATGGATTGAGGAAACTGATTAACGATTACTGGTCACTTCATCGTTCTTTGGATTGTGTAATCGAATCCGGATAGCGTCTCGGATTGCGATGCGATTTTTTTAATTATACGATACTTGGAGAAAAAAATGCATGAAAAATATGAAACAGCAAATGTGTAACTAGATTAAAGTTTTTTGGCTAGAGTTCTTATTGGTTCTTAAAATGATCTTGAGAGTCCATCGAAGCGAAATTTGAGCGGCGATTTGACCCCGATTGTGAAATTGTTTCGATCCTTGCGGCACGAAACTTGGCGCTTATCTCCTTCTTGACATTTGATATTCTGGATTCGTTCCAATTTTCGCAAACGGTTGCCCTACAGATGTGATTTTAGGGATGGGGTGAGTTTAAACAGAATATCAGAAACTCGACTGGGAAATTCGAGTAAATTTCTTCGCTACATCATGATTATAACACCTCGTTCATGCAGCGGCAAAGTATGTTGCCTGATTAATGACGCCGGGCCGATGAACCATTTCGTTCACTGTAATCGCGGAAAATCAAGATATCCCGTATCAGTCACGAGCGGTTGGAATCGATCAGCAATTTAATTATGACTATGGATAATGATATTCGTTAACCAAAACCTCAAGGCGCTCTGCTGCAATTCAAATGAATTCACACCATAGGAGAATTACTTTTAGAGTATAATACGCAATGATATAACCAAGGTGGAGTAGCAATTAGAGTTGATTTCCTTTTTTTTTTTCTTAAAACGAGCGAATAAAAGGTATATCGCCAGACATTTTACAGTCACTTCGGTACTTTGCTGATTATTAACATCGCGAAAGGCCACAAGTAGCAATTTTTTACCCATTGATCTCGCGAAATCGATGTTCGAGATGAAGCTGAAAGATTACAGACTTCCCTTTGATAATCGACTGCTCAGAGTTTTTCTTTTCCTTTTCTTTAGTAGAAGATATTTCGGTATAATGCCCGCTTGTCAGTAAACGTTAATTGTTCGCCTCTACTTATCCGATTTAGAAATTGAAAACTTTGACCGCAGACTAGAGAAATCTAGTTGCGTCTTGATAAAGCAGAAGGTTTAATTGTAAATGTTTATGCGATTAAAAAAATGATTTGCCAAATTATTGTAGATTGGAATTTTGACGATTTTATTCGGCTTCCGATTACTCCTTGGATCGATTTCACGCCAGAGTTTCATCAGCAAGCGAAACTGGGTGAGACGGCTCGTTGCAGATCTTATCAAAGTGTTTCTATCGGTTAGTGAGTCTCCCCAATAACGCGGCTTCCGATTTATCAGATCTGACGTAAATTCATCTATGGAGAATCGAGCTTATTTTCTGAAATTCATCCTAAACCATATAAGCTTCCATTTTTAATTTAATCTCCTTGAACTCCTTGCATTCGAGTGATCCTCGGGTTGTCCATATATTTTTCGCCGCGTTCGTCATAAACTCTTCAACTTCATCAACGAATTTAGGTTAGTTTGGTAGCTGCGTTAATTGCAGCACTCGGTAATGTCGGTGCTAACTTTTTGCCAGGCAAAAAGCCAGTAGCCGAAAGCCCCTCCCAATGTAATAGCAATGCAAAGCCAGACGTTGTAGGTCATGAAAATCAGCATTAGAAAGTAACTGATCACGATTTGGATTATCTGAAGAAAAGTCTGAAGAATGTGAACGCCGGAGAGTAACGAAGGCCTGAAAAAAAACAGCAATTTAATTCAGGGCAAAGGAAAAATAACCTCAGTGAAAATTTTACTCAAATTTTATGCTCACTCTTTTCGATCCCCGATGCGAGCTAGCGACGCGCTGATGAACAAGTATTCACTGAAAAATTAATCAAGGATTGTTGGAATTCTTAGAAACAAAAAAAAAATTAAAAAAGTTCGTTTTCAAGGGCTGTTACGCCTTTTCAAAAATACCGATAATTTTTTAGACCCTCGTAAATTGCTGCCATCAGAAAAATTCCAATCATGGAGCCTACAATGCCCTGCCAATTATGTGTCGTCCAACCACTGAAGAGGATTGTTTCCTGGAGTCCAGTTTGAAACGACATCTGTGACAGAAATAGATTTATCAATTAATTTGCCATTTCAGTCTGAGATAATAAAGTAGCAGTTTGGATCCGATCGCAACTTACCTCCATGATGCTGGCGTTGAATTTTTGCTGTGACGGGGTTGATTATTCGCAACAGAATGAAGAGGTACTCAGAGAGCCGTCTCTTCCAGTTCTCAAGACAATGTCCTTATCGTATCGATAAGATACCCTCTTATCTAAAGCAAGCTGTAAGATGACGGTGGAGAACTCACCACTACACGATCGATCTTATTATCTCTATACATATTTATACATACCGATCCATCGATCGCCTCTATACCGACTCCTTTGTAGGATGAATAATGTTGCAATGGTCCTGAATTTCGTCCAAATTTTACCGAATTCCCTATTTAGAGCCATTTCCAGATAGCCAATATAGCGGGTCCATTGTATTCTCTACGTTGAAATATTCCCGAGGGATGAGGGATACAATAATTCAGGTGAGTTTGCAATATTAAATGAAAATTTACGAATCGTGGCGCGTTTCGAAAAGTAGTTATTTTACCGACGTATCGAACGCATAATACAACAATGTACAGAAATAATAATCACCTAATATATATTCCGACCACAAATCACCGAGCGATTCACGTTTTTCACTGCGCGTCGATCGCATTGCGTGCACAACGCGTTCCATTGCCATATTCACCTTATTGGTCCAAATGTCAAGGGGTTATGATAAGGTTGATGCGACGTGGTAAAAATCAATACCGTTTGATAGATCATGGCAGAGCACGAGCACTCAACATCGGGAAGCAACGAATCCTCGTCTCCGAATTTATCGGAGGGCTCGTCCGACGTGGAGGCATTGCAATTGGAGGGCTTGGAAAATGAAGTAGAGAAAGGAAAATCTTCTTCTGAATCGGAATCAACGGATTCCCAGAAAAAAACAGTCGAGGTTAAGGTATACGCATAAAAAATGAAGAAAAGAATACAGCGATCGATCAACCTGCCGAAGTCATTCTTGCGCACTCTGGACAGATCGATTTTCCGTTCCCTTGTCTTTTCTGCATAGCAAATCAAGGAGGGTGTCTGGAAATCCTATCATCACTGCTTGGTCGCGATTTTGATGACCAACATTATCCACTACTGGAATCTGAGATGGCACGATGAACCGGAACATTCCGGAGCAGGTGAGTTCACGAAACAAAATTAACTCGAACGTTCGAAGGCTCAGACCATTAACGCTGACCCCCTCCAGTTATGCTCGTGATTCACTTCATGCTGATCATGGTTTTCGTACATCTTCCTATAAACTACGTGGAAATATTTCTCGCCCATTACACGAAACAGCCGCCGATAAATCTATGGAAAATTTGTCCTATAATCATAGGTAGAGTACCTATCCAATTCATGTGCAATGACGTCCACAGTTGTTCCGTGGAATGTCAATAATCTGTTTTTTTCGTAGGCTACTGTTATTCCATCATGGCATATTCGACCCTCCAGTCATGGTTGGACACGGTCTACTGCGGTAGAAACTTGTTCTATTTGATCGAAACAATATTCGAACAAGCACCTTGGCTCCGATGTCCTCCAGAATTGAGTAACAAGTGTCTCGTCGTCACGAGCAAAACAAAACTATCCATGGGGTGCAAGTCGGTTGAGAACAACACTCGCATTTGGTGCCCAGACAGAGAGACCTTCGACTTTTCAGCTCAACTGTGGTTCAAGTTAAAGCCCCTTTTTCGCGATGGGCTTCGGATGAAAAATAAATAAATGGATGAATAAAAATTTGTCCATAGATCGCGATTCCCGACCGAACCAAACGAACCTTCTGCGCATCTGGACACCCAATGGAAACTCGTCCTATGTTCGATCGCTCATTGGATAATTGTAATGCTCAGTGTTCTGCGAACTATTTATAAATTTGGTAAGGTGGGCGCCAAGAATGTTCTGAATATTTTCGAGTATATCTTGTAACGCTCTTAAGCAAAAGAGAAAAAAGTAAAAATCTGAATTACATGTCAGACCATCTACGCCCTGAGCATAGCCCTTCTCATCTTCGGTGCGGTCCACATGACGTACATTCTCTACAACATGAACGTAACTGCTTTAATAAGAATCGCATTCCGACCGCCTAAACTCGAGGACTTTATAAATGGAAAGGTAATGTCCCCTCTGCACGAGACACTTTTCATTTCTTTTTTTCTAAAGCTCTGGGCAATTGCTTACATTTCTACATTATGGCGTGCCCACGTGACGGTGCCTCCCTTGACGATGACCTTCATCTCCCGGGTCGATTCCAAATTCAACGTTGGATGGTGCGCCATAACCGTTACATTCGCTTCCTTTTTTTTGATGTTATTGAAAACGACGAGTCGGGGAGGGTTACTTCGTCTGATAGCGAAACGGTTGAACGTCGAACCTCAACTTCTTCTTTTAAACAGTCAAGTATTTTTTCCCGCCCTTTAAACTGATCGCCAATAAAATCTTCTGAATTGTTTCAACAGACGCTAGCAACTCTCTTGCCATGATGCCCCAGTACCTTGGAACACTGCCAATGCCGCTTATGTGGACATTTTATTGGTTCGCTGTTCGATATCTGCTACTATGGCTTCAATCCGTAAGTGGAGTACTCAAGCGACTTCGTGCCTCTGCTGAATTCACATTTTTAATTGATTCAGTATTTTTTTTCATTTGCATTTTGGTGTTTTTCTTATTTCAGACTATGGTGGTAGAAGCCATACTGGAAAATATATTTTCGAAACACAATATAAGAAAGGAATTTCGAATCTATTTTATCGGCCTCTACTGTATAATTGGCTGCATCGTCAACGTCACAATCATCGTAAAGGTTTATCGTAATGTCAGGTGTCAAGCAAATTTGCGAATCTCAATTCTTATTCCTTCTCCAGCAAACCGTCATGGCCTTAATGAACGTCGTCTACGCCCGTATAATCTTGGCCGGTATTGCTCTGCTGCCATTAGTGGAGGCAATTTTCATCTTCCTTATTTACGGGCTCAGCGTTTTCGTCAACGACATCCACTTCACATTTGGATCACCTCCTTCTCTATTCTGGCGTTTCTCTTGGAAAACGCTTCCCTTCACATTGCTGGTTGTTAAGACTTGACTGGTCGATTGGATTGGCAGTTATAAAAGCTCAAACTCGAATTTCTTTCACAGTCTCTGTACCTGACAACCCTTTCCGGGGAATTAAATGCCCGCTTTCCAGTACTCGGAACACCCTTGATGCTGCTCAGTGCAGCAATGATGGCTATAATTCCGGTATTTGCGCTCAAGCAAATCATGTCCGCCATTTACAACGAGGTAAGTATGTAATTATAATTAGTATGTATCTACGGAAAATTTTCGAACGGCACGCGTTTCGTCCGCCACACCCTGTGCAATTAGCCGTACCGGCTATCAGATTATCAAGTGTGTTTACTAACGAGGTAGAAAATGGTCGGTACGTTCGTTCTATTTATACTGCCTTAATTTTTATTTAATTTATAATTATCTCTCTGGCTGAAAATTGGTTTGATGAATAATTCCGAGTGATTTTCTTCGCAGAATATCGCGTACATTATGAACCCCGTATTCGACTGGGGTCCTCCGGACAAAGAAGTGAGGAAGGCGAGAAAACGTTTCAACCCTAAAATCGACGTACGATCGCAACCCGAACGCACCGTCGACTACATTAAACCAGCAAGTTTGGAGCGTAACGACAGTATAGAATGAAAAAGGGTAACCGGTCGAAATAAAGTCGTGTCCAAGACGATAATAGAAATCGGAGTAATTCGGAGGCTGGAAGGGCGAAAATCGGACGTGCAGAGGAAATTCCGGTGAGTTTAATACTTTCGATTATTCCCTCTGGTTTTTGATCTCGTTCTTCGGCGTCCGCTCCGAGCAGTCTGGAGTACGACGTACGTTGGGATGAGGCGCGTGCGCTTTGACCCGTCTAACGACCCCTGGAATCCGGCACGAGGGCTTCGCGCCATCCCCGTTTGCTTCGACCCCATCCAAAATATAAATTCGTTCGTCCTTCAGGCTACCCCCGGTAACCCTCGGAAGGTTGAGAACGCGCAACCTGTGGCTCCCAGAGAGTGGTAGTTCGGGTTGGGCCGGGCCACCGCGAATTGCTATCGGGTGCTAGCGGGAAATCCCCCTTTTTGCCGGAAGTGATCCCCACGTTCTGTTCTCGGCTACTAGGCTCAGTGTCACTCTCAGCTCCGGGCTGGTCGTATCGTCGAAGTCAGCGACTCGCCCTTTTCCACGCGAACTCTAATTACACGAGCGACAAAAAATTCCCAGCCCATAATTGCCGCCCGAGTGACACGTTTTAAAGAGGACCGTAAATGCGACCCGCGAAAATTTACGAAATTACCAACGTGTAAATCGGAGCTACACGCGACTGCGTGAGATCGTCCGCCTGTAAGCGCGGACTCGTGAGAGGGAGAGAGCAAGGCACAGCTAAAGATTCAGTCAAATCCTTCGCCCCGAAGCGTTTGCATCCGAGAGACGACGCCCGTAGACGCTGTGTTTTAATTTCCTTTTTCATTTAAACGTTAATATAAATACATGTGATAATCAACCACGACATCACCGTTTTAATCGAAAATTTCATGCAACGAATGGCGTTGAATTCGTTTTGCTAAATTAATTGAACGGTATCGAATTTCACTCACGTTTTTGGGGCGTAACAGGTGATCCTAGGCGAAAAAAAGTTTTGGGGTAAAAACACAAATTTTCAATTGAATTTTTTCTATTCCCATCGACGCTAGTTAAATTCCGGGTGTGTAATATTCGTATTAAACTATATGAAAAAAGTGAATAAATAAAACATCTTAATTTTCGCTTCTGATGGGATGATATTTAAATGAATGGATAATTGAGTGTAGCCTTTTCGATGAGCACCTGTTAGAACGATTACATAATTTAAAAAGAAAAGGAAAACAAAAAAAAATATTCATATCGTGTATAAAAACCACAAGCGCATCTGTTTCTCTCGCGTAATATATCTTACACTGTGGAATTATACGTACTCACATGCACTACAATTGAGAGTAAAGTGTGTCAAGTTGACAAAGTGATTGTTCTTTACCAGAGCAAGTAGTTGCTCGAGAGCTCTTGTTGGAAAATTAGCGGCACGGAAGGCACGCTGCTCTCGTCAATACCTCCAGCGTGACCCACGGCCGGGTTCAAAAATTGCACACTCCACCTACAGTTGTTACAGTTTGTTTTTTATTTATTTATTTATTTTCTTTCATTCCTCTCATTCAACACTAGGGAAAAAGCAACCCTTACGTAAACTACGATGAACGATTCCCAGATCGGCAAATCGAACGGAGAATCACAGGTAAATATTAACGGACACATTCGATTGAAAAATAAGGTAGTAAAATGAAGAAACCCATTTCCTTAATTTTCGAGTCCTCATGGCATCCGGTTCTTTTTTTTTTTGCTAAATGCGTAAAATAAATATGAATATATAAAGATGTAATGTATGAATTACATACATGACATAGCTTATATCGTATCCCGATAACGTTTGACCTTATATTACATAAAGATAAACTTTTCATCAAAGAACAAATTACCACGATCTTCTATGTACGTATGTAACATGTATAAAAAAAGCAGGGGCCATTAGCCCTTGAAATCCGACAACAATTTCAAACGCAAATTGCGATAATTATTACAAATTGCGGGGCACGATGACGGTGATCGAATAATCTTAACCTATTGACCTGTATGACGACGACCTATCCCCCACTTATGTTCTCCCCATTCAGCGATGATGATTACAATAATAATAATAATATAATAATAATAAAAACAATACCGAGGACCACGAGGTATCCGTAAAACGGCTCTGTCAATTCTCGACGAAGGTAGAGCATGACAAAAAAAGAAAAAATAAAAGGAAGAGAGAAAAAAAGAGGAATGTCAAAGTATGACGTTTTCTCAATAATCGTCGCCTGCTGCAATGAACAGGACCGTTCCAATTCAATCAGAATGGAGTATGTTTAGCGAGGGGATCGTTTTTCTAAACTTAATTCGATCAACAATCGATCCTCGTTAGTGTCCGGTCATTATCTTTGGGCGTGAAAAAATGAAATCGAATCTTTTTTATTTTTTATTTATCTACCAGCGAGGCACCCCTGTTATATTCAAATTTCCACGTCGTTCTACTGCACAAATACATATTTATAGAAGCGTACATAATCGCTACGAAAATGCGACGTCCCCTTTATTTCGGAAGGTCCTTTGTGACCAACATAACTGGGTCCCTGCAATCTGCATCGATCGATATTTTTGTCTACTTTCTAAAGGCACACCAGTTTTCATTCACAACAACATCAAATTCGGTTAGGTAGGTATTATGTGTCTCAAGAATTTGGGTAGTTTCCAATTCTACGGCTGGAGCCAGCCAATTCTCATGGAAATCCTCGTCCCTAGAATCGGAAGGGAAAAAAAAAAAAAAAACTTATTTCGGGCACGCACTGAGTTTTACCATTTTTTTAAATAGATTATTTATTTCAGTGCTCATAATGAAATATTTCATCCACTTATACCAAATGGCGGAAAGTAATTCGATCAGCCCGATAGAAATCCCTAAGCCTATATAACTTCAACTAACAGGATCATGACACGACCCTCGATTACGTCTTGTAATACGTCACTCGAGTTCGCCAGAGGAAAGAAAAATGTATTCCACTCCTAATTTTACAAGTGAAAAAAAAAAACAAGAAATTCAACGCTCCAACGAACTTGCAGGGGTGTTTCCATCAGATTTGTTCAGCTTTAAATCAGCAACTTTTTGATATTCGATCGTGTAGATGATTTCATTTCTTTCACTTATTTTTTCTTTTCAGTTCTTCCTGTCTTGGAGAATTTCAGAAATATAAAAAAAAAGGAAAAAATTCTTGTGATCCGAAAATTCTGATTCTTCGATCATGTAACACTGCTTCCTTTTTCCTCTCCTTCTCGCATACGACAACCTTTTAATCCCCCCGATTTCGGCTAATTATAGGATATCACCGCGAAAGAATGTGATTCTAAGTTCGAGGCGTCTAATTTTAAGAGTATACTGGCTAATTGCACGTGTGGTAAGAATCGCAAGTAATTCCGCTTCCCTTCCACTCTCATTTCCAAAGTATAACTCTTAGATTTATTTGAGTTTTTTTTTTTTTTAAATCAAACAAACAAGAGCATTATGTTAAAGCGAACACCCATTTGGATTTTTTCGATTTTTGGGCCAAAAATGAAGTATTTTTGAAATTGATCGTGGGACACTTTTCTAACGTATTTTGACCTCAGGAACACGAATCCGTCGATTAAATTGAGCTACGAATTTATCCCATCGAGATATCTCAATTTTTCTGCTCTGAAAAGTGAAAAATTGGCGATAACTCGATCATTTCGATAGATAGACCAATTTAGCTTGTGAATTTGGATTTCTGAGCTCAAAGTACGTAAGAAAAGCGTCCTACGATCATTTTCAAAAATACTTCATTTTTGGCCCCAAAATTGAGAAAAATCTAAGGTATACCCCTTTGGATTTTTTCGATTTTTGGGCCAAAAATGAAGTATTTTTGAAATTGATCGTAGGACACTTTTCCAACGTATTTTGAACTCAGGAACACGAATCCGTCGACCAAATTGAGCTACGAATTTATCCCATCGAGATATCTCAATTTTTCTGCTCTGAAAAGTGAAAAATTGGCGATAACTCGATCATTTCGATAGATAGATCAATTTAGTTACTGGATTCGGATTCCTGAGCTCAAAATACATAAGAATACCATAGAATCCCCAATAAAAAAAAATTTCGATTTTTTACCCCAAAATCGAGACAAATCTAAGGTATACCCCTTTGGATTTTTTCGATTTTTGGGCCAAAAATGAAATGTTTTTAAAATCGATGGTATGACGCTTTTCCAACGTATTTTGATCTCCGGAACACGAATCCGTCGATTAAATTGAGCTACGAATTTATTCCATCGAGATATCTCAATTTTCTGCTCCGAAAAGTGAAAACTTGGCGATTGATTACTCGATCATTTCGATAGATAAATTTATTTCATTGGGAGTTTCAGATTCCTGAGCTGAAAATATGTAAGAATACGCTCAAAAAAATATTTCGATTTTTGGCTCCAAGAAAGGGTTACAAACGTTTTACGAGGGCTTATAATTTCACGTCTGTAACAACAGGGATAAAAATAAATGTCCAAGGCTTTGACAAATAGGGTATAATGATCGTCGAACAATCCGATGTATTACAAGTATAAAAAATTCTCAAAAATAGAATCCTGAGAAATCTACAAATTTTGTTCTCATCTATGGCTATGAAGATGTCAAGAAATAGGCTTGAATAATATCAAAAGTATTAGGAACAACGTTCAGAGTGAATTAACACAAGGAAGGATAAATTTTCTCAATCAATAGAGCGTGATTCAAATGATCCTTAAATAATCACATTTTATCCTTTCGTTTCAGTCCCACCGTAGGATCCAATGGAGCGAAGATGCTATCGGATTTAAATTTTTCCCACAATGAAGATTTGGGATATTCCGACAGTGTAGAGTCGAATAAAAATATGGAAATTCAATCGAAATACCGGCTAGGAAATTTTTAATCAGCTTATCAATTGGAAAAAAATTTTTTTAGTGCTTTAAACCAGAAATGAAATAACTCGTTGCCAATTTTCAATAAATTTCGATTGAAGAAACAAAAACGTTTCTCATCCATCGGTCCAGTGGAAGTGAAATTTCTGTAGAATAGACTATGCATAAAATACGCAACTTAATTTACGTAAAACAATTTTCTACTGATATTATACCTACCTAGAGCTTTTTGACGCAAATTTTTCTGATATCTTTACCTATACCTATTTAATTAGACAAAATTAACTATACCTGATTCAACGGGACCAAAAACCTCATTTGAAAGTACGTTGTAATATCTATTCCTAAATTTGGGCTAATTACGTTGCACCACGATTTTCAAAAACGAAACATATCAGTGATCCGGAATTTTTGAGCTTGAAATTTATAACAGCTTGTAAAAAAACTTACAATTCGAATCAATCATTTCCAAAATTTGCGATCCAGAATCTGTTCGGCTTTGAACGGATAAAATTTTTTTAAAAAAATAAGAAAAAGTTAAATTGAAGGGGAAATCGAAAGTAAAAACTAATAAGTGGTAGAAGTGTATAAGGGGATTCGAAACAGAGAAAAATAAGAAAAAAAGCAAAAGTGGAAAATAGTGAGAAGAAGTAGAAGAAGAAGAAGAAGAAACAGACAGGATGCCTCCACCGACCTCGACGCGGGAGAATTCCGAAGCAATTCGCATGGAATCCCTCGGGAAGACTTCCGGTTCTCGACCGCCCGGCCAGAACGGAAACGCGAATACGGAAATACCGGGAAATTCAGGTACGCTACGATATACCCACTAAAACTTAGCAATTAAATTTCTAGTAAACTAATACAGATAATCTCAGTGACCTGTGATCTTGCGATTTGCTGAAACTTTCGTTCAAACTTTTGAAGCGAGAATTTCTGCGATAAAAATTTGCGATCCTACGATATAACGTACACGTATCATTTATAAACAATCTCTAAATATGAGATGATCCCGCAATGATCCGTAATAAATAATTGTGTATTTGGTAGTGCATGAACCCGATGGGATATAAACTCCTCGGGGAGAGTAAACTTCGAATGAAAGTTTCACGAAGAAAAATGGTCTCGTAATCCGCATGGATCCGATCGGTGCCGACCTTCTTTCATCCGCGTTACAATATTTCACGTAACTCGGAACGTGCGGATCTTGCGCCCAGAATAACGCAATTTATATGAAAGTTCCACACAAGCTATTCCTCGCATCAAATCCTCGATTGAAAAAATAAACTTCATCCTCTTTTCAATACGCCGTATTCGTGTAGGAATAAATCAAAGTACTACGTCGGGTTTGAAATTCTGCACGACTAATTTATAATTTACTACGGTTATATTTTCACCCCTGTCAATTCTTCGGGGGGCCGTAGCGACGCGCTAAAAGTTTATCTCCTAAACTGACCGGCGTCGCGGTAATACGTGTAACTTCCGACGGTGAAGCTTTTTCCGTACATCTAAATCGTTCTGAATATTCGAGCTGCACGAAGTCGGAAATAACCTCACCTTACTGCTGCTGCTAGTGCACGCTTTCAGGAATATTGGAAACACATAATGTATGTATAGGTATACACGGCATAGGACCTATCAATGACCTCACGGCGGTTACTACGACGTACCACTCGGATGCATCGGTCCTCCAAAGATCAAGAGGCACTTTGAAACGCGATGTGAATTGCACCTCGAGGTTTCAGGCCTCGATAAACCTGTTTATCCAACATGGCATAAAATTATTTCAACGTAGGCGTGTGCAGAGTGAATAGGTAATTTGTCGTCTTAGTGTAATTAAATTCCGTCTATTGTGCGTGGATAATTGCTAAAAAGACAATGGATCGCACGCCCGAGTCCACTGCAAAGAAAAGTCTTGCACCGGCTGCAATATTCATACGTTAAGAAGCAGCTGGAATTTTACACCTGTACGGAAATAATGGCACGAATATCAGCTGTTATTCATAATTACAGGTACTCAATTAAACGAACGCCTTACGTAATAACGGAGTGCAGTGTTGAGTTCGAGCCTCAATTACTGTTACTCAAATATATCGATGTAGATTAGTCGAGCACACAGCTTAGAAAGAGCCGGAGGCTAGTGGCGAAGCAAATCTTGAAGGTTCCTTGTCAGAATCAATTTTTAGTTTTATTTATATTCATTTTATTTTTTATTTTATTTTTTTCCGTTTTACTTCAACACCCTGCAGTGTAAAGTGACGGTTCCGCATGTAGCGCCTAGGGGAGTCTTTTGCGGTTTACTTACTCGGTTAAAACGTCACGTTTCTGTGACGGTGTAATGTGCAAAGTCTGCAGATATACATAGTACATAAACGTGCGAGTTAAGTTCAAGGATTATTTCAAGGAGCGGTGAGCCACTTGTAATTAAGGGCGTAATCCCCATCCTCGTGCTCGGTATTACGCACTTCTCGTTCTCCTTATACTTGTTCTTTCCGAAACAAAGAACGGGACTCTCTTCAGCTGTACCGAAAAGGATGCTCGATGGGATCAGAGGAATTAAGTCGCGCAGCTCAGAGAAATAAAATTGGAACGAAAAAAAAAAAAGAAGAAACGGAATCCTTTCGTTTCAAACGTTACGTCTCGGAATTTGATTTGTAACTCATAGAATATTACATATCCGCAATACACACACGTATGAATATGTGCACGTGAACTTTATTATAATTCGCTAGAATGAAATTCGACGACTTTTATACATCACCCCTGTGACCTTTTGACCCGTATATTTCAGTAACTCTCCTATCATATAACTTCATACACGTGAACTGAAAGAAAATCGTTGTTCAAGCGAAAATATGACGGCTCAACGGATTCTTTAAAGATAATTATCATCACCGACACCTGCCGTCGGTAGTTTTTCTTTTTTAATTTTTTTGTTTTTTTCTCTTCTTTCTATAACTTGTATACGAAGTGCTCCGCCACCTATTGAACATACTCCACAGCCCTCGAGAGACCTACATTATTTTTTTAGTCGAATAAGTTTATAAAAAACGGTGACGTAGAAACGGGAAGCGTATAGAATCCTTTTATTTTATTTTATTTGTTTTCCTTACTATTTCTAGTTCAAAAACGTGCTGCTCGTACAAGAGATCTGTTTCCCCTAAAGACGGGATGAAGATGAGAATAAAAAACGCACGAGTGCAGCTGGAAAAATTATGAAAACTGGTCTCGGATTTTTTTTTGTCTTGTTTCTTTTTTTTTTGCTAAGGGCGCAAGCGTTGGGTTTTCGAAATAGGGTCAGACGTGTGCAGAGAGATCCGATTTTTACGGGGTTGGGATCCGACCCCTTTTGAAACGAATGGTACATAAAATGCGATTGTGGAGATCGGTGGTCGAGTTCGAAGACAGTATTGTGACTGGGGACGTCGAGGGGAGAGAAACACATTCAGTTAGACGCCGATCGATGCGCGATTCATGTTTCTCGTCTCGACGAACCCGACGCCACTGCGATCAGGGGTGGCAGATGCTCCCACGTCTCCTCAATGCCGGAAGACTCACCCGTTGTTGAAGATCAAGAAATATCTTGTGAATAACTTCCCCTTTTTTTTTTAATCGAATAAAGAAAAAAAGAAACGTTCCAAAGCGCCTGCGCCCATCGACCAATTTCTTCCTTTCTTTCTCCTCGAATAAACTAGATATTTCATTTGATTTGTTCTGATACTGATCGTGAAAAGAAAACGTCAATCATTTCTTTTCGCATGGACCCGAAACGCAATCTGGGTTAGCAGGATGAATTTTATTTCTTGATAATTTTTAGGGGAATTTTATTGGCGATTGGTTCGAAAGATATGAAATTCGAAGAATTACGTTGCGAATATATTCTCTCGCGCAATTATCGAAGTTTAAAATTTTTCAGCCCCCTCGTAATTACCCAGAATATTTACAACGTTGGGCACAGCCCTGTATCAGCGACTAGTTGACATAAAATGAAGGAACATAGTCGATTGCTTCCGCAAATTTGTCGGTACGAACCGCGGCGGAATTTCCGGATTTATATTCCTCCGGATGGTCTCACGGCGGGTGTAGAATTCCGAGACGAAAGGTTACCCCTAGTTCTGGCGATTTACGTTTAGCCGTCAACGTCGACGCGTTTCCATTTTCCGAAACAGGGCCGGTAGCGGCCGCTGTTTAATGCCTGGCAGTCGGTGGTTTTTATCAGTCGGTAAAATGGAGCTTGCATTTCTCTCTCGTGGAAAGGATGTGACGAGGATTGGTTCCTGCCCCAAGAAGATGGCAACACTCCCCGCGGCAAAAAAGGGGAGGTTGAGATGAGCCACCACCCCAAAAGCTCGAACCACCCCTGCAGCCTCGACTGGGCCAAATCGACGAGCGTCGCCATTGTTGCTCGTCCCACAGTCGCTATATCGCAGCCACAAGAATATCAATGAAATGTCAAGCCACGGTGCACCGTACGTTGCTTTTGATCGCGGTGATCTCAACCTCCCCTGCGATAGCTCAACCTTCGTTAAAACCGTTTTAAAATTCAGCGGAGTGCAGTTTCACGTAGTAAAACAATAATTTTTCAAAAAGAATATTAGAAAACAGAAAAAAAAAAACAAAAATCAAAAACGAAACAAAATTAAATCCGAAACAGAGATTGAAAAATTGAAGAAAAAAAAAGCTTCGTAAAGTGTACAGATGCAGATTACACGTATATCGTGCCGCGTTTCTCGTCCCTCCTGATTCGTTAAAGAGGAGGGAAAACTAAAGAGGATAAGGGCATGCGGAGTGCTGTTTCGTCCTTAGAAAGAAAGAAAAAATCTAAAATAAAAACAGAGTTATAAATATAAATGTTCAGCATGTTGGCGCGCACACACTAACCCACATCAGTCGTACGTCTGCACGTATGAAAAAACGAGTAGCTTTATAACGTGCGCGGTTGCTGGATCAGTCTTCCTTCTGTATATCGAGTGTTAAACATCCGCGAAAATCCATTGACCTTCACTTGACCCTCACCGGTGACAGGGAAGAGCAAAAGAAAAGCTTTTAATATTCAGACAAAGTTTGTACAGAGTTGAATTGTGGCGGAACAGAGAGAACCGCTTATTAAGATATCATACGCCTTGGTAGAAGGCGACGTCAAAGGATTTGTTTACAGAAGACCACCCCCCATTCAGTTCACTATGAGTGAACAGGACGTCGACGATGTTGCCTTCCTGACAGGTGAGAGATTCAGAGGTATAAATCAGGATGTCGTTCGTACTATGTGTTTAGAGAGGAAAAGAAAGAAAATCGGATTTTTCGTAAAAACAAATCGCAGCATTTCATATGAATTTTTTACAAGCGCAACGCGGTGGCCTCCAGAGTTAACTTTATAGCCGCTGCTTGTCCGAGTGGCCCATTTATACTGTGATCGACATTCCGGCCTGCAGCCACCGCTCGCATAGACGCGGGTAACACGTGTCCGCGATCAATAATGCCGCGAGCGCGTTATGGGCATACACCTACTTTTATTTAATACCGACAAGTAGCTAAACCTAGCTCAGGATTATTCGATGCAATGCATTTCCGTCGGTCACCTCGAAATCTGATTGATTTTTTTTATAGTATTTCCGGTTTTACCCTCACCATAGCATGAAAATTGCGTGTACGGCTGCGAAAACCTGCACAGGGTAATTTTTGCTCGTAATTTTTCTGACCCATTCTCGAATTTTATTCAGAGGTAAATGTGTAGATTCGAAATTGATTATTTGCCCCGATGGAATAGCGTGACGTACGGATGCCACGTTAATTTTCCCTCGACAAATCACATTTCCATCACATTAATTAAGGACGTAATCGGTATCCATACGTAAATTTCATCGATTCATACTCCGATGAATTCGCAAATGCGTTGATCGAAAAAAATCCAATGAATATTATTTGCTGAAATTTTTTCAACGTATCGAGGATAATTTATTTCACCGATGAATAATGGAGTGGTATCATTACTTTAAGTACCTGACAAACGAGACACCGACCCAGCGCCCGGGATTCGCTGCAGTCTGACTGCGTCGAGACTTTTACTACTGTATGTAGCAGTTGGCGCGGTGCGGACGATTTTTTCAAGCATTTAGAATATCGATGATAAATATATGATCATTAATATAGGAATGGCAACTAATTGGATCACACGATATGATTAAGAAATTACAAAAACACACCACGTGCTCAATTAAACCCTTGTGTGATAATTACGTTTCCCCGGTGTGCTCTCAGGGGATAGTAACACTGGCCTACACAAGCGCAGCATCTACGAACACAACGGGGTCGCCGTGTGCTCGCAAAAAAGAGCATTGTGCATAGCAACCATCGTCTTCGCCATCCTATTCGCAGTTTCTTTAATCATCGCCTTCGCCGGGCCACAAAACGGTGAGGAAAAAACTCACCCTTTACACTACTGCATGAGGGGTTGGGACATGGAGACAAAAGTTCTTTTTAATCAGGCATCTGGATGTCGGGATATTGTTCTTTTTTCTTTTGTTTCTTTCTCTTTGCTGTTTTGATTTCGAATTTCCAACTGATCCAGTATTGCTACTAATCGAATTTCAGGTTCTCACTTGTTTTGAAAATGTCGTTTCACAATTTCGTCTGGTTATAATGTTTTCGTCGATTTTGTACATGTTTGTATTTTTTTCCTTCGACGCTATAGATTGTCCTTGTGCCGGCGAAAAACCTGCCAATTTGGAGGCGGAGGATGACGGTGATTCCGGTGGACCACTCGCTACGAATGGAGAGGTTAAAAACATTGTCTCTTTTTTGATTACCCTCGATTAGGAGCTGTTCGATAATCATTGCTTTGAAATGTTGTTCTCTTCGTAGATATTTCCATGGAATAACGTCAGACTGCCGACATTCGCACATCCAACAAGATACAACATCACGATTCATCCGAATCTCACGACGCTGGAAGTCAAGGGTGAGCTCATTCCTACTTTCGAATTTTTTCTCTATAAAAAATGTTTCTCATTTTCATCGTTACTGATATGTGCAATCGTAAAATTCCAGGTCAAGTCACCATTGAATTCTACGTCGACAAAGAGACCAATTTTATCGTCTTCCATAGTAAAAATTTGACAATAAATGAAAAGGTGAGTTCAAACATAATCCGGTGTCTGTTGGATTTTTTGATCAAATTTCACACCGAATGCGGTTATTTTTATTGCAGATGGTCCAGGACCGCAAAGGCCACCGCCTGAAAATATCTCAACTGTTAGAATATCCTAAACATCAACAGCTTTACTTAGAACTAGAGGAGAGTAAATTTCGTAAGAGAGGAAATTACACGGTACATCTAAGATTCACTTCCAAACTCTCGAATGAGCTCGAAGGATTTTACCTGAGCAGCTACATTACGCCGGAGGGAGAAAAAAGGTAAGGATAATAAATGACGATGTGATTTTTCATATTCGTCGATGAATAATTTTCGAATATTTCATCCCTCAGGCACCTAGCCACAACACATTTTGAGCCGACTTACGCCAGGTCTGCATTTCCCTGTTTTGACGAACCACAGTTCAAGGCGAAATTCAAAATGTCCATATTCAGGGACAGATTTCACATAGCGCTTTGTAATATGCCTGTCGTGAATACAGAGGACGCTGGATTTTACATGGGAACTGGTCTCGTGAGTCTGATCAATGATCGTAATACGTGTTTATTTTTTAAATAATTTTCTTCCGAAAACTCATCGCTTTTTGCCAATTAACTTGAAAACAAACGACACAGCTTCTTGCCGCTGACAATTGGTCGTCCGCTAATTTCATCTGAAGCTTTATAAAATCGCTTGTACATTTCTAACTTTCCTTCTATAAGAAAATTGTGAATAACATCATTCATTATAAATATCATTCAATTTACCGCGGATATCGAGGGCCAGTACAATACGCCGACGAATAATTTAGAACGAATCATTTTCCCAGCTTCGCGACGACTTCCAAGAGTCGGTTGAAATGTCGACTTATCTGGTAGCATTCGTCGTTTGTGACTACAAAAGGGTTACCGATATGACGTCTAGGAACGTCTCGGTCAGCGTTTACGCACCGGAAGCCATGTTGCCGCAGGCTCAATATGCCGTAAAAACGGCAGCAAAAATAATGGACTACTTCGAGTCTTACTTCGGCATACATTACCCTCTTCCAAAACAAGGTGAGACAATTTTTTAGAAAGCTGCAAAAATAACGTACACGCTTTAAAAATGTTCATCGATTTCGTTTCAGACTTGATAGCCATCCCCGACTTCGCTGCCGGCGCGATGGAAAATTGGGGTCTGATAACTTACAGAGAAGCTTCGATACTTTACGACCCCGAAGAAACATCAACAGCAGCTCATCAGTGGGTAGCGATAGTGGTAGCTCATGAACTGGCTCATCAGTGGTTTGGTAACTTGGTGACGATGCGTTGGTGGAACGATTTATGGCTGAACGAGGGTGCCGCAAGTTTTTTCGAGCACAAAGGTGTGGATCATGTGGCACCGGAATGGGGTATGATGAACCAGTTTATTCTCGATAAAACGCAATCTGCTCTCGATCTCGACGCATTGGCAAGTAGCCATCCGATCAGTGTACCTGTAAAAGATCCATCTGAAATCGAGGCGATATTCGACACTATAAGTTACAACAAAGGAGCTTCGATTCTCTATATGCTCGAGGAGTTTCTACTGGAAGACGTGATGAAAAAAGGTCTAAACGATTACCTCAATAGCCACAAATACGGAAACGCTGACACCGGTGACCTGTGGGCTGTTTTTACCAAGCACGCAAATCACTCGTTCGATGTCAAGGTAGGTCGATCTGGGCATTAGGTCGAAACCCCCAACGACATGTTTTACGATGCACCTGTTGCTATACATATCCAATCCACAACACACCTTTCAGAGCATAATGGATACCTGGACGCAACAAATGGGCTATCCATTGATCACGATAAACCGGAAAGGTAACACGATATACGCGACCCAGAAAAGGCTGCTTTTGTCTCCCAGCGAGAACGAAACTGATCTACTGGAACCAAAATCACCCTTCAACTACAAGTGGTATGTTCCCCTAAGCTATTACACGGATATTGAACCTCGGGTGTCAAACAACGTCTGGATGAACTTGACCGACGGTGAGTATAATATAGCGACGCCGAACGAAGTTTTTTTTCTTTTAATCTCAAACCACATTTAATGTATACATATTTTTTTGTCCCTTCCAGTGTCTTTTGAGATTCCTGCCGCGGTTGAATGGATCAAAGTAAACGTGAACCAGACTGGTTTTTACCGAGTTACGTATTCCGAGGAAATGTGGACTTCGATTATTACAACCCTCCACAACAATCACACCGTTTTCAGTCCTGCCGATCGAGCAAACCTGATCGACGACGCTTTCACACTCTGCAGAGCGGGGGTACTGAACGCGACAATTCCATTGGAGTTGTCGTTGTATCTTCTGAACGAACGGAACTTCGTCCCTTGGGCAACGGCGACGCAACACCTAGAATCATGGTCCAAAAGAATGAGCGAAACTTTAGGATTCAAAAAATATATTACCTTCATGAAGACCTTGCTGGGACCCGTCACTGCTTACGTAGGGTGGAACGATACAGGAACGCATTCGACCAGGTGAGCGTCTTCGAGTGCTAATTTGGCTTTTTGAAGGTATCTGAAAAAAATTCGGAAGCGGATTAAACCGGAATTCGTCTTTTAGGTTGTTGAGAGACAACGTTTTGCAAAGCGCGTTGACGGTGAACATCGAAAGTGTCGTCAAACCTGCAAAAGCACTATTCGATAGCTGGATGAACAAAGGAACGAGAATTCCTCCTAATTTACGGGACATCGTTTACACCGCGGGTGAATAGAGCTTTTTGTTTTGCAAAAGTATTTCCCGTAATCTTAGGCAGATCCTCATAATGAAGAACCCTTCATTATTCCAGGCATAAGATACGGAGGTGAACAGGAATGGGATCACTGCTGGGATGTCTACAAAAAAACTCAGATACCAAGTGAAAGAAGGATCCTCTTGAAGGCCCTCGGGGCGTCGATGGATCCTTGGATTCTGCAACGCTACTTGTTATCTTCGTTAGAGAGGGAAGAAATCAAGCCGCAGGATGTCGAGGCGGTTCTTTCCGCAGTGGCGAACAATCCAGAGGGGAGATTCCTAACGTGGCGTCACTTGAAAGCTTATTGGCCAAAATTACAGTCTATGTTTGGAAACGGAACCTTTACAATGGGAGGACTGATTTCTGTGGTCACTTCCCATTTCTGTACAGAATACGATTATCAGGAGGTGAATATGAATGATTATAGTCCGATTAAAATTGACAATGAAAACGGTGGCAGTTTTCAGAAAATTCACAAATCATTCGGATCGACTAATTAATATTATCGAAAATTTTGTTAATTTTTTTTTTCAGGTGTCGGAGTATTTCAAAAAAGTCGACGTTGGCAGTGGTCAACGAGCTTTGGATCAGAGTTTAGAGACGATAAAGCTGAACATTCACTGGGTAAGAGAGAACGCCGAAACAATAAACCAATGGCTACATAACTATTTGAACATCAAAGGAAGAAGCTAGGTGAATTATAAGTGAGTTTTTTATTTCTAACACTAATCCAGAAAGGAAGGGCATGGCCCAACCTTTTTTTGGGTAGACGATTAGATCATTCATCAATAACAAGAGACAGCCAGTTTTTATAATTGAACAATTGGTCGTCGACGTCCAAAGTTTTTCAACAATTCTTTGATGACCGATAAAATTATCCCTATAGTACAGAGAAGGCCAAAAGAAAGAAGGAGTAGATGCTCGTCTGGATTTATTCATTATTTTTCTTTTCTTTTGTATTTTTGTACCATCAGTCGACGACGTCCGAAAATTCCGAACTTAGTAATTGTAATTGGATCAGGACGCGTCGTGAACCAGTAAACAAAAATCCATTTAAAAAAAATATATATATATTCGATTGTCAATTGCAGCACACAAATATATGCTTACTTAAATATTAAACGTTAAGTCAATCGATAAGTAAATTCATAGGGACCTGCGAATTCGCTAGTACTGCCTTAAAATGCACTTTGCATATCTGGAAAAAGTTTGATAATTAACAATGAATTTATTAATCAGTTAGATACAATGATAAAAACTAAATAAAAGAAATTTAAAAAACTAAATACTAAAAACATAAATAGGTAAAAAAAAATTCCTCTTTAATATTATATTACTATGGTTCTGAACAGCCAAAGGGGTAACAAACGATTTAAATCTGATTCGATTTTTTAGGAAAATCGGATCAAAAAAATTGTCAAGCACGGTCTAAGATATACGATTGATAAGCGAATCCATCCATACATAGAAAGAATTACATGGCTGAACAATGAAGTTTTCGATTAAATCTTACCAGAAAATCAAACATCAAGTACTATTTTCTTTTTCCAAGTTTTTCACTCTAGAAGAAAGAGCAAAAAGAAATCAGAAAATTTTACTGTTGAATTCCTAAGCAGAATTTGGTTTCCTGGTTTGCATTTTCGAACCTAATAATTATTGTCGGCTTCGAAACGGAATGTGTACAATAAACCAGTAAGATAAAAATTGGGGAGTGAGAAGATCTAAACAAGATTTAGATTTTTGGTATATTATAATTGAAAAAAATTACAATATAAATAATGATAATTATTATTATTATATAAATTTAAGTAGCATATCAAAATTCAAATTAAGTTGCGTATAAATTTGTGTCAGGTGACACAATTTAAACTACGTATACATGAGTACATTATACATACCTAGAAATGAAACGTTAGAGAACTAACCTAGACTAATTAAAAATAATCCTGAGCCAAACGCGTTAGAATTATAAATTATATAGATGTAATAATATTATAAATGGTGAGAAAAGTAAGAACGAAGCAGATAAAAAGAAAACTTAAAAACAAGAACATGAAAAATGGAATGAATAAATAAATAGTACTTTACATGTTGTGCGCAATGTGTTCATGTTGCTGAAATTAATTCGTATAGCCTAATTAATCAAACAAAGGCCTGAATATCTGGGTTTGTGGTTCGTTCACCGTCATACGGCATAAAGAACATACAATATATATATATATATATATTATAGGTATAAGGCGTCGAGTGATTATTAACCAGATTGTGTGCGTTCGAAAATTCTATAAAATTGATAAAATTAAAAAATTCGATATTTTACTATACTGCAAAATAAATATATGTATAATTAGCGCAATTGTGAGTAACAACGATCTACACGTGTGTGCATCAGATGTAGGGTCGACGTTGTCAGCGGCAAATTTTTGGATCTTTACCAGTCCACGAGAAAGATTTAAAAAAAACAAAAAAATAATTCAAATATTGAGAAAAAAAACACAAAAACAAATTAGCACAAATCTCGTCAAATCTCATAGTAACATTAAAGTTAGTAAAGAAAAAAAAGTAAAAACCTGAAATGAAACCCGATAGTCCGCGATCGTATTTTGTCACAATTTTCGCCACTTGCCGAATTGTATAAACGATCAATCGATTGAATGGCGTGGATATTTTTCCCTCCCACAAACTGTAAATATAAATAATACCAAAAATTTTTCATAAATTTATTTCAATAGATTTTTATACACGACTATTTTTGACATTTATAATTATCGATTCGTGACGCACAACTTTTTAAATCTGAAACTACCCCTTTTTTGCTGATAGAGGGTAGCGCAGCCGGTTATATACGCGTGTATAGCATATTTTTTCACTGTAACAATTTCCTGTTGAAAAAAGAAAAAAAAACGTGACGATCATCGTTTCAATTTACGTACGTATATCTAACATGTATTTTTGTTTATGTTTTTTTCGGTTTTTTCAATTTTTTTTCGTATATATAATATGTTTTGAATGTCGTTGTGAATTAATGAAATACGTGATTACATGAATATAAAATGTAAATTGGCAGAATTCCTAAGATTTACCGTTTTTAACTAATTACCATATATTCTATTTATGAAAAATGTGTATGTCATTTACACATGCAACAAACACGTAAGAAAAATCCAAAAATAAATAAATGAATAACAGGGACGATACGATTGATTAAATACAATGCAAAATGAATATTATAATATACACGTTAAAGACTGGACTAAATAAAGAGATCAAAGATTAATTTATTAATCGAGTAAAAATATTTAATGAAAAAAAAATAATAATAATAATTGAATGATTCTAATCATGTTAATAGCTACAGATCGGTATGTGTATGTATTATAAATGACTCAAAGAAAAAAGAAGAAAAAAAAAACAAAAAAAAAATCAATATTGTCTCATGCTGAATTTCGTATTTGAGGAAAAATACGAAAAATGTCGCATATATTAATATATATTAATATTGTATAGTGTATATTGTTCTCTATACATATATATACTGTACGTACTGTTGTCATAGATATTTTGTTGTATCAAATTAAACTATGTAAATCACACAAAATGAATATATTATATGTTTAAAATACAAATAATTATTTATTCTTAACGATAAGTAACAATGGTAACTAGTCGGTAACGAGGTGGACCCAAAAATTTTATTCATCAGCTCAAATGAAACGAAATTTAAAAGTGGGTCCCATTAAAAATCCAGCCATGAATATAATCCGAAGTTTTCCGCATGATCCAATGAACCCGAGGTCACGTATACCATCAACAGGTCTTTGCATACAATAAGAATTTATTTTTATCGCACGATATAGAAAACGCCAATGTTCATTCTTACTTCAGTTCCTGCGATATTTTATCCCATTTTTCAAATGTTTGCTGCTTTATTATTCGATTACTATTTGTGGTCATTCAAAACATCGATTGGTACGAATTACTCCTGTTCGCATCAATATTTTTATTTATTTTGCGATTACCACTGATATTTTTTACGACGAAACAGCCAATAATGTTATTTTGAATAGGTCCACACCGAAGATTCTGCGCGGAGATCGAAAATCGCGTGATCGCGCCGCGCGAGTTCGTTGCATTTGAAACTCGAGGCGTTTAATCAAGCGCGGGAGAAATTTAAACTGGAATCACGTTGTAGTGACGTCATTATAACATGATGGTAACCTTGGTGGGAGAACGACGTATGCGGCTGCCATTCTCTGCTCATATTTCGTATTTTATCAGGAGAAACTGCTTGAAATTGTTTAAATATAAAAAAGTTCCATTAATCGCATCTCTGTAAAAAGTGTAATTCTACATCGTAAAATATATTTTATTTATAACCACGCGAGTGAAGTGAGTGCGGATAAAACGTCTCAATTAATCAAAACTTCGTTATATTTTACACTTGTGAAAATTACATACGTCGGGTGGTAAATTTTTTCAGTCTGCAAACCCAACGGACACAGCTCTGCGCTGTTGGACGTTCGTAATTATCAGCAATCGATGCGTTTCTATTCGATATCGTAAGTGAATTCGAAGATATCGCTGCGAAGATGGAGATGTTGATCGAAAGAGGTGAATTGATGCAGCCACTCAGAATGCAGAAAAAAATGCAACACGAGGTAAGATCGTCGAAACGAGATCTTTTTTTCGTTCAAAGTGAAACCGATGAGTTATTATTTTATACACTCCATTGGTATTCCCTCATCATTTTCCCATGTATACGTACATATTAATTAATCAAATACGTTCGCGTTGCGTATATTTCGAACGGAGACGGTACTCCTTGAGTGTAAGATATTGTTAATGTTGAAAGGCCGGCAACACCGCAGCTGTTGCAACACACGATTGCGGGCAAAGTTCGCGAACGCAAATCTGATTATTTCAAATTGCCATCGTAGTGGTTATGTCGCGTATATTATTTACATCTTTATTAGCTTTCAAAACGACAAGATATACAACGTTGCTCATAGTCACATACGCCATCGCCTCGTGAACGAGGTGCAATTTTTCATTTTTTATTTTCTTTATGTTTCATTCTTTTGCCATTTTACCACGCGCGCGTTTAAATGTGATGACCGCGACTTTGCAAAGATGCGCTTACGCTTCATGCTCACGTTTCCTCAATTTCAACAATTATTATTAAATTATAAGGTGCCGCGCACTGTTGCGCTTCAATCTCTTTATTATACCATATTTAACCATTCACGTATACTTCTCTATGACGTCTACGTACAGGAGATGAAATTATGTATCCAGAAAAATATAAATGAGTGCCGGCCAATGAGCCTCTCGTTGAAAATATTTCTATTTTGCGCCAGCAGATTTTTTTGATTAATTTGTTGACACATTTCACGATACACTTCAAATATTTGAGAACGAAAACGGAAGAGCTAGAAATACAGAAAAAGAGAAAATGCAGGCTCGAGTTGTGTGGTGCGTTACACGAACGACGGTCGAACAGGTCTCCTCCTATTCTTGGAGGGGCAACGCGTTATTGATTTATTGATAAAAAAAATATACCATCGATGCAGATACCACACTTTCAGAAAAAATACAATTGTGCTAATTAACGATCGACATACATCTGCATCAGGTATTTATTGGTTCTTTATTTCCGATTATTTACAAAGTTTTTACGCAACACAAATACACGCGAATACTCTGAAGGATTGAAGATGATACGATAAAACACTACGATACGTAATTCACGTGGTTATCACTGTTATAAGATAGTTATTATAATTGTTACAATACATCAAGGTCGTGTTCGCTTTGTCCGGTTTTAGATCACTCCATATTTCTAAATTTCTTTGTCACAGTCACGAGAAGCTGACGATAACATTAATATGTTTAAATCGAGTAGATCCTTCTTATCAAATTAATTGATTGTAACTGTAGTGTGATAACGTTACATAAAGCATCAGAAAACGCAACAATCATTGATACATTATCTGAAGTATATTCTGCGAAGTAGAGAATGAAGGAAATCAGCATTATTGAACTGAACAAAAGATACAAAGTTTAAAAACCAGCACTTTGAATATACGCAAGCGTGTGTCTGCGTAATAGTAAGTGGAGGGGGAACCCCCCGTAAGTTACGGCCCTGGTCAGTCGACGTTGCCACAGCGTCCGTGTCATGCTGAGTCACATATCGTCAGCGATCTCTCGGAGCGTAGGTGTGCTCGTTTTCTCAGGTTCCTTCTAGATTGAAGACCACCATAATAAAGGGTTGTTAATTGTTTGAAAATAAAGAGCCACGCATCGATAAATAAAAGAATAAAAATGGTGTAGTGAAAATATAATTGTGCGGTTACCGCTGGCCTCGATACTACAAATACGGTAATACGCGCCGGGTATCATAGAACTGTCAGTGCGTGTCAGTCTCGCGGGTATTTAACTAGTTAAAAGACACAACTCGAAACGTAACCTAACTTTACCTCATAACCCAACTAAAATTTAAACTTAAGACAACGTAACTAATTTAAAGTATCTATCTCCACGCTTTTACACAGGAGAGTATACATCTGTGAAATATCTGTGACAGTGTTTTTATATAATGTAGTGAAGGTGTGTTGATTCTTTGATGATTTAAAACTGTTTAGGGATTTATCATTTAAAGAGACCACTGCCTCTACCGTTCTACCATCGATTTCGAAGCAGCTGTAGTAGTCGAACGTATTTTAAAAGGGGCTCCGAACTTTGACGTACCGTACCGCCTCTGTTTTGAGGTTATTTTTGGTACCGAGTAACTGACCTATGACTAGCGGAGCAGAGAACAACTCGGGGCTTTATTTCTGATCTGACAGTCGTACAGGGAGGTTGTGCCTTCGGATACCGTGCTGCACAGATTAAATGATTCTTTAGTAGACTTCGTTGTCAATAAATTTCAACATGCGTTACCTCATATTCGTACTTAACATCAGAATGAGCCCACAGCTACTGTGACGACGTTTGAAAAGTAAAACGTTAATCAAATTTGTGAGAGTAGAAAGAAAATAAACAACAAACAAAGGTGTCAAATTTTGATAAACTTGAAGTGCTAGTTCAAAGTAATATATTAATTTCATAGATTAAATTCAATAGAAACATCATAAACAATGCTGTGCCTGAAAAAACTCTACCGCGAAGAGCTGCTGCAGCTTGCACTGCTCCTTTCGCTCCTCCGAGTCGATCCGGACTCATACCTCGGTTTGGACATTCAAACCATAGGAGTTGGCTCTCTGGACCTACATAATGGTTCAGGATGGCATACCGATGCTCATACGATCGTGCATCGCCCGATGTATGTACATCCTAAAAACTTAGACTCAGTGTTGCTCAATTATGAGAGAGATCTCTTCGAAGACTTGAATTCCCTTGGTAGATACAACAGGATAAACTCTGGCCAAAATGACATCCACGCTTACTTGCTCAACGTCGAAGAACCCCAAAGGGATATCGATGTTCCTGGACCCAGCGTATCAACTTCGAACGATCCTGCAAGAAATATGACTTCACCTGATCCACCAACCCCTGCAGATACTCAGAATGGACATGTCGGAGCTGCTGAACTTACCCAAGAGGTGAGAGCGGCTCTCTTTTCTCTTTTCAATTGGTAACAGAGTCTTATTGTTAAGTTGTTCCATCGATAAGAGTTGAAAGAAAAGAGTCTTCTTGATTCTGGCAATCTATTTCCTAGGACAATTTCGCATCTGACAGCAGGTGAAACATGGAATGACGCTGTGACAGACTCTTTGTATTTATCTATAATCTTATCTGCTATTTTCGGGTATTTTCTGCTCTGATTTTTATTCTCGTGTTTTACTTTGACAAATCTCCGTCTAACAATAGTACTTCTCTGTACCTTGATTAAAAAAAAAAGTTGTTGTAGCGTCGTTATAAAATGATGGAAACTGACCCCTTAATCTGAAAGAGTTGTTTCATATGTTTGACTTAAACCATTGCACATTGTCGTTTAACGTTGAGAATATCGTTTGAAACAAGTGTATGTAATTTGTATCGTAAACAAGTCTGAATATTCGAATCCTCTGTCTGGTTTTTATGCGTACCTTTGGACTGGATGAATATCAATACAATTTCTGGCTCACTGCTTGACTGAATTCTTATCAACTCCAATTATATCTGATTGGGTTTAGTGGATTGTAAACAAACAATTATTGATCAATATTTTCGCTGTGTTGGAAGGAATAAGGAGAATGTATATAGGAGATTATCAACAGTATCATAATTCATAATTATCGAACGAGCGAATAACCGTTACGAGTCATCAAAAGGTGGATAAAAAATATTTTTGTAAATTTCACAACCTGAAATCGATTTGCGAGTGAAATCCTTCGTATCTATCTAACATCTACAAACCACATCCGGAATTCAGTGAGAAAACATCCTGCGACGATAATAATAATTCCATCGACGAGTTGAAAACTGGAATATCTTCTCCGAAATCTCCGAGTTCAACTTTCTATCTTCTTCTATCAGCTGAATTTCTGATGTGCGAGGCGTCGCCTCTCGGAGAAGAAAATTAGTCTTCGATCGTGAGAGTTGAATAACCAACAGGTTAGCGCGTTCAACGTCCTTTTCTCTGCTGTCTGGCTCGCAAGGGTGGTTCAAGGGTGAATCAACGGGGGTTCAGAGGGTGGCAGACCGACGCCGCGCTCGTTAAACCCCTGAGGGTATGAGGGAACGAAGGGCTACTCGAAACGCAACCCTTAAGATCTGTCTGTGAAATTCCATATAACTCGTGCTTTCACGATAACAATATATCGTCACGCTATTACAATAATAATTGTAAATCCATACGCATCTCGCGATTCGGTGACAATGTAAAATTATTCTATTCAATTTTTTTTTTTTTGTGTCTTTGACTTCAAAATGCGGTAGAATTTTTTTTTTCCGCAGTCCATTGTTGTTTACTCATATATGTCGTATGCGGTGCACGAATTTATTTTTACAGTGAGGGCTATAGCCCCGTGGGAGGTACTCGACTCGTGAAACGAAAGTGCATTAGTTTCCTACGTCGTCCCCCCGACGACCTTGCGAAAATAAATTTCTTACATCCCTTTCTCTTCTTTTTTCTCCTGTCAGTCGAAGAATTTTATCGCGTCAACATTATATGATACGGTTGCTATCTGACTATCTTCTAGACATTTCGTATCGAAGTCAACTGCATAATTTACACGTGCATAAAAATCAAAAGATAAAAAAAAAAAAAAAAAAAAAAAAAAAAAAAAAAAAAAAAACAGGTAGAGTAACAGATATAAATTTTTTCTATACACATACCGCGCGTATACACTCATAAACACGCTCTGGTACGTGTGACGTGCGGATTATTTGCAAGTTATTTTTGAGGATTGGCAAACTTCAACCTCCCGATCTACGTGTACGTTCGTTGTGTGTACGGTACATATACCTATACGTTTGGTCTTGCGACTATGTGGATAATGGCATACGGTACAACGTCTGCTTTTAAGTGACTACGTTGTAGATAAAAATGTTAACTTTGACTCTCGAAATACGTATGCACATAGCTGCAGGATGCACGTGTTTACGAGGCTGCCTTCAACTTACGTATATACCTAGCGAAGCTCTAAAAGTCATTGTCCGAATCTTCAATCCCCCCTCGCCTTCTTCTTTACTCTTAACCCCGATGATATACTCGAGACGAATCTGGACTTGACTTTCGTAATATGACCTTAGAGCTGACCGAACCGATGTAAAAACATGTTACAAGTTTATATTATCCTCTGAGTGAATAAAAATTTCAAGGGTCATGCGACACATTTTATACGTGAAGTTTTTTTTTTTTTTTTTTTTTCATTTTTCTTATCAAGTGCGCTGGCGTCGTCCATTTTGACGATCACTTTTTTTGTCACGCTCACAAATTGTCACCCTTCAAATTCTATAAACTGTGAACAGCTGCATTACATGAGATAACAATCATCTTCACGGGTCTTTTACATTAAAATTCACGCAGGAACTTATTATATGGAGGTTAAGCGTCGATGCGTCGTTGCATTTCTTACAAGCATTGCGATACGTATTATTATACCTTGCGACGATGTATACGCGATTTTGTCCCGACGTCCTCGCGTACAGAAGTGCCCGACCAAAGATGAAAAGTAGAACTACAAGCCATATTGGTTTTCTTGATCTAGGTCAGCCATTTCCACTTTATGGGGTTTACTTTGCCAAACATAGACCGCGAACACCTTTCAAAGTGTGAAGATTTATCCAGGGCTATCCACAACTCTGGGTCGATCGTCGGACTCATGTAATAACCGAATTCCGCGTGCATAATAGTGTTGATTATTCGCACAGGTGTGCAGAATTTTAATCAGTCAATATTGCAAGCTTCTGAACTTTTATCTTGTTTTATTTCCTGTTTCATAATCTTTCGCATTTTGTGGTTCGAAACTCGATGGTCCTCTTTTATTTTTTTCAACACACCCCGCCTCGCCGTACTACCTGGTGACCATCACGCCACGTAAAAGCGACTCTGTAGATCTTCGTTGTTAAAAATAATGTGCATATCTTTTTTTCCATCTTTTTTTTTTATACAATCGTTAATCTCACGTCTATATACATTTATTTAAACAGTTTTCTCCTGTAGTCAGCGTTTTAGCGTCGAGCTGGTCACTGACTTATGACTCTTATATACGTTACACCGAGTCGTGAGTCACCCCACACATAGTCGGGGACGAGCTCATTGTCAGTCGTATAAATATAATTAAAAATTGATACGTATGTGCATGAAAAGAATTTTTTCGCATCGCGCTGTTACAAAAACAACTGAATTAACTAATTAAATTCATTTCTTTCATGCGCTATACGGTATTCAGTGCGAGAGTTCATCACTCTACGCTGAATTTCATTTTTTCTATTTCATTCGTATCTATTTATTTAATTTTTTCCGAGCGATTACCTCGAGGATCACCTGCAGTTGCGTTCGTAGAGTTTCGAATTATCTTATCAGACGGCAATGTAATCCCTTGTAAGAAACGACGGTGCGATCAACCTTCTCACCTACGTTAATATATCTGGATCAGTGGGCCGTTTACATGTCAACCGTCCTTCGATGGCTGCTGCAAAGCACAAATGCGATACCAACGTGCAATTGCACGTGCGTGTTGGGATGATTCACATTGTCCAAGTTCAGCAGATACCATTAATAGCTTACGAAAAAAAAAAAAAAAAGAAGAAGAAAAACCGAGGACTAAACGGCGAACAACCAGTTTTCCTATTTAGGATTGTCGTTCCAACTGCGCTTATGAAAAGGAAATAAATAAATAAATAAAATAAATAATTCTAATCGTTAATTCTCTTTGTGATTTTGAAGTTGTTTTCTGCGATATATTTGAGCGTGAAAGAAAAAAAAGAATGGAAAATCCTTTTTCCGCTAACGCCGGTATATATTATTTTAATATATACTACAGGCGATTGACCGCTTAAAACTTTCGACAAACAAGCTACTTCAAGATCGGTACAGTATGAGACAGGATTTTTATCTCACCCGCGTTTTCAAATTCAGATTTTGCAGCGATGCGACCTCGATATTTAAAATAATCGGACAAAGTGGAACGCGATGGCGAAGAAAAAGCAAAAGAAGAAAGAAAATTTGTGCAACATATGATGCGAAGCAGATGGGTGGCCTCGATTCGCGAAAATTAATGCATTTTCCCCCCGCCCGATTATTTCGGCAGCACCGCCGAAGGTGCAGTCCCATTATAAAATATTTTCGAATTCGGGGTCCGTCAAATTTATTTAAATACGTCGACGAGCTTTTTGTTTATACACAGCGTACTGAATTATCACACCAAACCATCACAAGGCTTTTTGGAAATTTATCATCTCGCGTTATTTCCAGTAACTCAGGGTCGTTCTTGCGTGACAAACTTCATGCCGCTGCATCACTCGTCGCCATAATTTACCGCTTCAGATATAGTATAATTACATTAAAAAAAAAGAAATAAAAATCTTCCCTGCAGCGAATGTCCTCAGTAATCGTTAAAATCACTTCAGGAACTATTTGACAAATTTTAAATTCGGTTATGCAAATCAATTTCGTTTTTTGGAGGGGGGATTTTTTCTTTTTACTATATTTGGTTTATTCAGACCTTCAAACTGATTGGAGTATGGTAATTATTTTTGTGATAAATATTCAGCGTACATAATCTGTTTATCAGCTGACGAAATTCTTTTGAGAGTTAAAACGGTCGAGAACGTATCTAATTTTCATTTATTTAAAAAATTTAAAGACCCTCAGCTCGTTGATTTTATTTCGGTCTGTAAGTCTTCTCGTACGTCAATTTCCAAGACCTTGGTGCGTAATCGGAGATTGTTTGCTTTAACTGCATTTGCAAGATAATTATAGGTACATTGAACATACATACCTTGGAGAAAAGCAAATACCTAATCCTGGAAAAAATACCAGTCAAAAGACCCGGCCCAAATTTCCGGCTTCTGTTTAAGTCAAACTGCGAGTTTGAAAATACTGCAAATTTTGACCTAGATCGCATCTAGCGCCTTGGGTTTGCTGTTGACGTTGTTGAGCTATACCGTATTCAAAAACTAAAGAAAACAGGGGCACGATAAACGATGAGCGTTTAAAGAACGCAACTGACATTTTACTTGTGCCAAATTTTCTCCAACCACTTTAGTTGGAATTGCGAAAAACTCGACCGCTTGTACATGTACTTTGACGCATTTGGAACGAACTGAAATACCTTTAAAAGTTTCTCGCAAAGTCAAGAAAAAAAAACAACAAGAACAATTGGGTAGAAATTGTTTCCGAAAATTATTTCTAAAATCTTGGATTTGAAAAAAAAAAATTTCAGAAGATAATATTATAAGTTGCATAAACCTGATGCGGTACACGTATCATTTCGGCACCCTATTTGCTACTGTGATACACGAGAATATAAAACCGAAAAATTCTGCCCACCAATGATCATTTAAGTGAGTCGTCGATCTATCTGATGAACGTTTCAATTGCTCAATAATAATTAATCGATTAATGTCCGTGACATATTTCTGAAGTGGACGAGAAAGCCTGACGTTCCATGATTGAATTTGATCGAATATAATATATTATGTATTATACTAACCCGCAGTGAAGCGAGCCGATTATAAATAATTAGTTATCAAAATCTATTACGATTCAGAAATAATTAAATGAGACAAACATATCCGACAAATTCATCCATCTTACTAATTTATCATTACTTCACTTTTATTATTCAACGAGTCACTGATTTACGAGAGGCTACGAAATGAAGCTCTGTTTTCATTCCATGATGCAGCCTTCGTGATCGTTTCCGAAAAATAAAAAATTCGCCTATACACTCAGCCGCATCGCTTGTGCAATTATTTGAATATGTGGATGATAAATAAATCGGAGCAACTCGAACGCGAGGACGTACCCAAAGTTTAAAAATTTTTCTTTCAAGGTAGCATTCCCTCTCGCACGGTTATCGAACGCGTCGCCATAGGCATGGAACGAGATTTTTGAGCACCCGGCTTAGACGAAAAATCATTACATTATCTGCAGCGCGCTGTTTCCTTGTTTCTTCGCTTATTTTTCTCTCCTCCTAGCTCTCTCCCTCGAGCAGACGACCTCGGAATTTTCGACGGTGTCTCTGGTTTGTTCGCGGGAGTCTGTGCGTGGGTCGGCGCCGTCGATGGGTGGGCATCACCCGATCTGTTAGGATAGGTTAGTTGCCCGACCATGACCTTGCCCGTCCCCCCGCGATGCGCATCTGTTTCGCGGTAGCATATATCTAGGTTTTAATATTGGCGCGGGTCGGAATTAGGAACGTCAATTTAATTTAGCACTTACAATTAGATCGTGTTATTTCTTATCCCGCGAAAGTCGACGACCTCTAAATTAGCGATCGACGTTGTATTATCACTCTCGTATCTATACGTCCACCTGCAGCAGACCGCAATGTTATCCAAATATTTATAACATCGATCAAAGCAAATTCTATTCTCGCACACCTGTCAAGTTTACCGAATACCGAGCTCAGATTCCTGTCTTATATATCTATGGACTTGTATACACACACCTATGTATCACCTGCGATGCATAGTTGAACAAACTTTTCAAGATAAAAATTTTAAATAAACTATCATACGCCACACTTTTGTTTAAACTAAAATCTACGTACATATATTCTCGTTGCTAGATAGAATAAACGGTCTATATTAAACAGCCAATGAATGAACGCGACTTTATCTTGACCTGTGAAATTCGTACTAGCGTAGTTCGTTGAAAATATCAAGATTCTGAAAACATTACATTTTTCCTCGCATTTTTCTTCACAGAAATTATGATTTTATTTTGAAATTCAAGTAGCTTTTGACTACAGCTTATTTCCGCTCACTCGAGACATCGGTCTTGCACAGTAGTATGGCGAGAGAAAAAAAGTTTTTGTTTTAATTTTAGTTCTTTTTTTTCCGCTATACACAGTGCATCCAGAAGCACAGCCAAAATTCAACTGTAACCTTGACACCTGTATATTTTGACTATATTTCTTTTTTCTCATTCTCTTGACTTTTTTCCAAAAATTTAAGACACCTGAATTATGAACGTAGCTACGCCAGGGCGACTGATTGTTTTATTGAATACCCTAAAAAATGTATGTATTTGCTAATATGTGTTTGATAATTTCAAATTCTCGTAATAAGCTTCGCAACTGAAATTTGAATTGTTAGGTGGAAATGTCATCGAATTTCCAACTTCGCGACGCTTGCATTTTCATTTTTAATTTTTTTTTTCCAACACGGATGCGAATTTTTTTCCCAATGATGTGAACATCTCTTTCTTTAAAATAGAAGATTTTATATTCGCAAATTTCAGTTTTTTTCTAGGCTCACGATTTATGTAATGACAGCATACGCGCGATGCCACTTCGCAGGTATACTTTATGACATGTTGCCGAAAAATGATGAGAGAGCAAAACAAAAAAAAATGAAACAGAATTATAAGTAAAACGAAAATACGAATACAAAAAAAAACTTTATGCTGGCCCATCGCGTCACCGATAACGGATTATTCATCAACGCGAAAAAACATCTCCCACTTTCCGCGCTCACGGGTTGACATTATCTTTCTTTTTTTTTTCATTACATTAATTTATTTATGATTTTCGATGTACGTATACGCACCATGTGTGTGTGTGTGTTTTTTTGTATCTTATATGTTCCTTCGTTCTTTTTTTTTTTTTTTATTTGCATCATTTATTATTTTTCCTCGTAAGAATAGACCAGACTTATGATCTTTGATAAACAAGACAGAAAAAAAAAATTATACCACGAGGTAAAAAAAAAAAAAAACAAGTTGTGTAAATTGGCGAACGGATTTCAGATTTGATTGAACCGCATATAACGCGAATAGTAGGTATAATAGGTATGCGAAATGAAACGCAACTCGATCGAGCTAAGCGCGCGGCTTGTAGCAGCGTAGACACGTAAAAAGGTAGAAATAGTCAAATGATTTCGCATGTCTATTCCAATCGACCTTCACCACTTGTATACAGATACCGCAGCTGATGCTGCTGGTACTCTCTGATTGTGAGATCTTGTCTTCTTCCACATCATACAACTATTCACATCGCTCAAGATTCTTTATACCTACATCAAACTGGAAATTGAATTGCGCGACTAATGCGACATGAGAAATTATACGTATGCAGATAATCTTCTCAGCATCGAATCATCACCGTATAATTATCATCGTCAGTAGTTTTGGTCAAAGTTCTGTTGCGTTGAAATGAACGTAATTATATGCATAATATGCATTTTATTCGAGGTGGAAAAAAATTTATATTCCCAGTTCCGATTTTGTTTTGGAGATGCGCTTATCTTCGTGAATCGAGAAGAACGTATGACGTAAAGTCCTGAGATTTCTAGTTTTTTTTTTTCTTTCTTTTTTTCATTTTTTTTTTTATTTCACATTAATGAGCAAAAAACAAAACTGGTTTCTTCGTTACAGTGTGTGTGTAAAAATGTAAAACTGAAACCGTTCTTTTCGAAAAAATTGTCAGCTGAAGTAAAAATCACGGTGGTCGACTATATGTATTTTATTTGCGCGGTAATTATTTTGCAGCACTCCTTGTTCCGTATGACTTTGTTTATAGAATATTACGGTATAATGATCTTCTTTTTCTCTCTCTTTCTTCTTTTTCTTGTCGGACTGAAAGAGGATCTTGGCAAAGTTCGGAATATTCATAAAAATAACCGCGCTCTAATAAAGTACCTAAACTATTTGTGAAGTTTTTCTTTTACACACCATGCACGATTATAATGATAATAAATACCCGTCCAAGGTGTACCAACGTAACCAGATATAATTCGAGAACACTCGGTATAATTATAAACGAAAGTCAAGGACCTTTTAATGCGGCTACGTGTGCGATTATATCTAGCCGACAAATCATCGAAGCTCGTTTCATTTCGGTAGTTATAAGCATTTAGGTAATACACCTTGTAACTGTATTAAAATTTCGAGAAGAAATACACGGAGTTAAAATATTTGAAGCATTACGCCTCAAAGGCGTATACAAAAAAATGGAACATGTTCAGAGGAATGGGAGGAAAGAAAAGAGGAGGTGTGGATCAAATAATTGGATCGATGCGACGAATATGAGGCTCTCTAAAATAAACTCACTGATCTCCGACGTGGATATTTTATCGATCATTCAAACGATACCAACCGTTGACATTGGAAATTTACTTCCGTTCAAGGCAACCCGCTCGCTTTCTGCTGCAGAATAGTATACGGTGAATAAATTAACGATGGGACTATGTTAATTAAGAAGTATGGTGTACCATCTGAAGTATGCGGTAACCCTAAGACGGATTAATATTTCTGGCAACGATTTTTGTGAAAATATTAATCTTCGTGTTACCGCCAATTCGGATCTTGTCGTACTATACCAAACCACCTGCAATCAATGCGGTCATCGTATCGAATAACGAGTGTTTTCTACGCCAATCGGTTTCTAATATACACAGCGATGAGTTACCAAACTGTTAAACAATGTTTCATCAGACTTGTGGTCTGGGAACTGGGAAAGGAGAATAACCAACATCGCACGATGATTAAGCGTCTTCTTGTCTCGCTCTGTTCGCAGCTGATCTTCCTGGTTGAAAACCTCTCGCAATACACTACGACATGATCTACTGCACTGTACATACCAATGTATTTATCTGTACTCGAACACGTGTGTGTAATAGATTTCCCACCACGAAGTATAAGGTATATTTAGTACACTGCGTCGTCGTCCGTTTTGCTGCCGAGGATTAGGCGTTAAAAAGTTGTCTCTGACAATTGTCACCTAGTTGCTTTTACTGGCAGATGAAAATAAGAAAGAACGTAAAAACCTTGCCAGCTGCGTGACATCGGTTGCTGCAATGCAGACGCCGCTTCTGCACGGAGAACTTGTTACAAAAGTGATGAGTTTTTGCACCGAGTGCACATGTTGCTGCTAATTTCGACTGAAATACCAACGCATGAAATGATCGGCACGTGTAGAAAATCTGATGCAATGCGACGCTACTGTATGATCACTATCATGATCATGATGCTTTTAGGTAGGCGTTGATTGACTTTCTGCAACATTCAACAGTGTATAAAAACACGTCGGTCGTGCGTCGTAGACGAACCGTGCAAGCCACCGTGAAGCGCACCGGGGATTCTCCCCCGCTTACTTTTGTCCACGTGGCAAAACCACGCGCATGCCAAAAGGAGCCACGTACAAATCATGTTAGTATCTCTAACAATTCATCACGTGGTACACTAGCAACAATTATTATGCGGTAAACACCGTTCGGATTTGCCAGAAACGCGCAGGTGTCTATCCGATGTTACTCTCTGCTGGTTTGAAATTGAAGGTCGGTCTATAAAAAAAAAACAATACACCTGTTTCGTGTACCGTTGCATGTTTCGATCTTTGCAATCTGTACATTGATCTCTTTTTTCTTGCATCGCAACTGCGGCTTGACAAAAATTATTTAATCCGAGAATGAGTCATAAGAAAATATCGGGTATATTCAATCTAATAACAAAGCAACCGAGGTGCAGGTAAACGTCGAATCAATCGTTATCGTAGGTCAGTTTAGATGTCAAGAAGATACGAAGATCCGTTGAATTGCCATTCAGTGATGGGGGACGTCTGGCTAAGATAACCGCCGTAACCTTCGTTTATACTACGATAATTAAAAATTCACGGATTCCTATCTAATTGATCGCATCTTCTGTCATGTCTTACATCTATTTTTTCCAAACATTTTAGGTCAGGTTTCTACAGTAAAATAAATGACATGCAATCCAAGATTGCGGTTTCTCATAATACACAACTCAAGTTTCTTCGGCTTCCGAATGGTTGGACTTGTAGAAGAATTATTACCGATGAATTTCTTCTCCAGAGAATGACATTACAAGAACATACACGCATAGGTACTTACGCCGGTATCAGGACCGTTTGCATTAAATTGGTACAAGGCTGAACAACGGATAGAAAACAACGCCTTATAAAGTGATTATGTTAAGTAATAGTCGAAGAATGAAGCCATGACGCGTATCATCAGCGCACGCGCGAAGGTTTGTGAAAAAATCGGCCCGATATATCCAGTTCTATAAAGATTTTATTCGACCGCATTTTAATTTCAAATAGCCATTTTCATATCGAAGCCGAATCGATTTCTCAGGCCAAATCAGATTCGAACGAAAATTCCTGTTTTTTTTCATGGCTCGATGAAGAAATCGGCTGGAAACCACGTCATTTCGCTTCCTACATGATCGCGCCGCGTGAAACGAAGTGAAAAATTATTTGGCGAAGATCGTCAGTGATGGGGTTAATTGAATCGCGAGTCTCGGTCATTTGATAAAGTTATACGTCCACAGTGACGTCAGGGTGTCTCGCTACATGACAAAACATTCGATTTAATCGAGGAATCGATTAACCTGGCATTTAAGTCGAACCAAGCTCTACCTGGAAGACTGGAAAACAATGTTGCCGTTGAGAAGGAAGCTTCGAAAATTTCCATAAATCAACATACATAGATATGGTTCACACGTGAGGACGTATGTACTGGATATGCCATAACCGATCGACTTGTTCGACCCGAGGACCTTTGATGACCTCTTCGACGGGAAACGGCGCAGAACTTGACGGGCCGAACACTTTCGTTGAACACCAGAACCCGAGCGGTGTAGGTCTTTTAGTCTCACTCGAATGCCGGTTTTGTTGCGTTATGGTATAAAACCGGTACTTCTGATCGCTAATCGACAGATTAGGTTGGACTCGATTTGTTGGACAAATGTGGTAGCCGTGGTAGTCGTGGTGGTGGTAGTGGTAATGGTTGTGGTGGTGGTGGTAAAAGTGGTGGAGGTGACGACGACAACGACGCTCACGATCAGTGACGGTGGTTAGAAGATCGTTCGACAAAAAAAAAAAGTAAAATAATATTATCTCAAAACAAAAGATAAAGGCGAAATACGATAGGAAGAATTATCCCAGGAGAGAAAATGAATGGCGCTTAAGAGGAGGAGGAAGAAGAAGAAGATAACGATGATCTCAGTCTTCGTTCCTGACGATGTATGCGAAATATGCCAAATATTAACTCGTTCGGAAACGGTAAACCTTAAAAACTTTCGTCACATTCGAGAGAGAAACGGAGTTGTGTTATTTTACTTCCTTATCATCGATTCTGTAATCTTCATTCCCTATCGACGTTATGTGGTACCGTTATAACACGTGACTATAATATACCCGTGATTTTATTTGCGAAAACAAATTCTGACGCGGAGGGGGCGGGGGTGGGCAAAGAAAATAATATCGCCGCTGATCTTTGGCCTACAAAAAAATATCAGGGGAATATTTTTTCTACTTTGAGATTACAAAAATTCGAAAAAAAAATTTCTGGAACCGAATCAATTAAGTGTACTTCCGATTAATTGAAACTTTATATTCGTGCCCACAATCGCGACAAAACTAAAAGATAATTGATGATGAATTCGTGATTAACAGATTCTTTTAGTATTTTAATAATCATTATTATTATGGTTTTTTTTTCTTCTTGTATGGATCATTAATTTGCTGTAGGCTTACTAATTTTGTAATTTCTATCTTTGTTTCAGGTACGTATTTCTTTGAGTTACGTTGCCAGTCGCGGTAATTATCTTCTCTTAACGATGAATTCGTCGAAAGTCGGTACGTCTTATTTATTCTCTTACGGCGATCCATACAACCTATATATCTCATTTGGGACTTTGTTACTTCTATACCACTTCGCAATTATGCGGCTGTTACGCAATGCATACACTTATATACGCTCCTTCGGTAATTTAATTCAACAGCTATAATGTACTCCTTTCGAACGATTTCACCGTTTCTCCAAATACTTTTGATTCGGAAATTAACTCCATAAGATTTTACCGACCGGCGGCTAAAACCGGGACGAATTAAACCCACGCGATTTTCTTTTGTTATCAAATGCCATGTACGAAATTTAATTCAAACCAGCTCCGTTATGTTATTTTTCATTTTCATTTTTTCGTAAATCTTCTATTCAAGGCCATAAGCATAATTGTATGTATTTCATATAGTTAGTGAAAACCGTTTCAATTCGCTCTTGAATATCTTGACAATTGACGGTTAAGTTTTCATTGTCACGTCTGTTTTGAACAACATTAAAGCAAAGAGAAAAATGTCGACGATTTTCATCAAGATCGAGGTTGTTCGAGTATTACGTGGTAAAACTAACAATAATTATACAACAATTTAATAAAAATTTTCCACTCTTTTTGGTTATCTACCGCAACTGATCGTGAACCTAATTAGAAGGTTTACAATTTCAGAGCTTAGACTCCAATTTGTTGTCTTAGAAACTAACAATATTCATTACTCGGTATTTCGTCTTTGAAATTGAATTGCAATCCTTGAAAAGAAAAAAAATATATATATTTATATGTACTCGTAATAAAACTTAACATTTCAAATAGCTTTTCTAGAAAATTCCCATGCATGATTGTTTCGAATTGGAGAGTCCATAATTTTCGCCTCCGTGAGGTCGCTGAATCAGCGAACGAAATTGGTGTGGGCAGTTGGCTTTATATTACAGCTTCTCTTTAGTGTCTCTTCGGGGATTTCCTTATGATTGGATTTCTCTGTTCTCTTGTATCGCATATGTATACTCAACTCAGTTTCGACTTTGTTTGCCATTCTATTTTCAAACTCACCACGGTATATCACTGTATCCATCAATATTAAATTACGCAAACAATTTCTTTTGTCTTGACAATATTTTTGCAGAAGATAATTTTTCTTCTTTCTTTTTTTTTCTTTTTTTTTTTATAAAACGTGGCAATATTACTGTTGAGGGATTTAGATAAAATTTAGACAACGCCAGTTGAGAGTACGAAAAAATCTGTGCAATACGAAGAAATAATTTATTTCAAAGCGTCTGGCCAGGGTCAAACCAAATGCAACGAGTTTTCAAAAATAAATCATGCATGTACTTAAATATATATACCGATGCAGCAGTCAGCCAGATACCGAAATTGCTTTTATGTACCGCAAGGAGCAAAAGACCGCTGACCTTCACGTCAACCAAAAGTTTATTTAAAAATAGGCTCTAATTTTGTTTTTTTTCCTTTATTCTTTTTTTTCATCTTTTTATTTTACAAATGAAAATTCGACAGAAAAGAATAGCATTTTATTAATTCGCTCGTAAATGAGACGGTGACATGGATTCTTCGTTTATACTTAACACATTTTTCTAGAACCAACAATTTCTCCGAACTTTGAACGTTCGGCAGTTTTATTTAATTCTTTTTTTTCTCTCGTATTCTGTATCTGTTGGATACTTGAATTTCTTAAAAATAGTTCAATGAAATTTTTTCGATTCCGCAAACTAAGTAGAAACGATTATTTGTACATACACTTTTATCACAGGTATAAACTGGGATCTAGACACATCGTCTTCTCTCAATTTCTAAATATAAAACGCACGCGAAAACAAGATTCATAAAAATAATCACGCAACTAATGCATAGCTCTTGCTCTGCTTGGCTCAAAGAGCAAACATAGTTTATGAGAAAAATAATAAACCTCTCGGCGTGATCAAATTATAATTATTATTATTTATTCGTTGTTTCTTACTTTTTTTCCTCCCGTTAATCTTTTTATCTCACTTCAATTAGCGAATCCGAGTAATTCTTACAAGTCTGTCAAATAAATCTCACGTCTCGTGAATATATCTAGGTACATGTAAAATTAAGGGGAATAAATCGATTCATTTTGTTTTACATCAGTCTGGATTAATTAAACCGTGAAAATATACTCCCTGTATCAATTTACGATTAAACATGCATTCACATTTTTTTGAACCACGGATGTGTATAATGAGTGTAATATGCACACATGTTAAACCGTGAATCCTATATATACCTATATTTATTAGCTATATGCGTGTAATCGAATAAAATGCGATGAGCAGCAGCCAGGTCATTGACTCCTGTACTTTCTTGATCGAGTCTTTATCTTTGTAATGGTTAAATGTATATATTTGAACAGCGAGCTAGCGGTGCAGAGGCGTTTTTAAATGAAACTTACTCAAAAGACGCATCTGAATTTCTTGTCGATATTTTTTTATTTATTTTATTAGTGTCGTATACGTTTAAACCGTAAAAACGCATCTAACACAAGCCTAAAACTCATAACAAATTGTGGCCACTATCCTAGGAAAAAAAAATCAGCAACAAATCTCAATAAATTGTTTAAATAATTTCTATTAATAATCTAAGCCCAATAATTACTTGAGTAATTCAATTTTTCGTGAACAAAAAAATGTATCTCTTATTTTTTGACGTAAGATCTATTCATGTTTATAACTCAGTCGGTAATAAATGAATTTCTTTATGAGCCGATACGAAGGGCGCGTTTTTACCAACTGAGTAAAGCTAAGTCAGTAAAGAAGTTGATCCGCAAGAAGAAAGGAAACTGTAATCATGATGGATCTTATTTGTCGGTAAAGAAATTTTTGTCTCTATTTCTAGATCATTGAGATCTGTGAGCTGTAGGAAAGTTTGAAAAATTCATGCGTAGTATCTTAGTCCAGAGAACGTTGCTCTTCACGGGCTGGCAAACTCTGAAAACTGGAATTACCCGTAATAATTGTAAATCGGGATTTTGAACGTGGTTATTACTTTTATAGATGTTAATATGAGGAAGCCGATCAACAAGTATCTTTTTTTTTTTAATACAGCCACATTTGCTACTGAAGAACCGATTATATTCCATTTCCTGTGTCACGGTATAAGCTGAAACCACCATGTGTTTCACCAAATATATTTACGAGTCAAGAATTTGTATTTCAATAAATGTTGAGGCAAGATCCGCTGTACATGAGATTTTCAAACTGCAAACAGGTTCTTGAGCAATTATTTGATCTGCACTCTGCGCTCCTTGCGATACAGATTATTATGTATTACTCGACTCTTCTCTATTTTCTTCATTAGGTATATGTATACGATATAGTATGTATGTAAATTTATAATGGTGGAATCGGACACACGTGTGCCATCGCTTGAAATAAATTTTTATGTACATGAAGATACGGTCCATAGTCCTGAATTTTATTTGTTTTACTTTAATCAAGGTTCAACAGGTTTTTCAGATATTCAAACATCGAATCATTGAGCGGGTATTTAATAATAAATTTTTTGTTCCCGGAATTAAGATAACTTTTTTTTTTTTAACTATTCTGTCATATACGTCCAATGATCAGAAATTTTTCATGAATCTCGTGTGTCTCTGTGTGCACTTTCATCCTACGCTAAAAGAACCTACGCGTGAGAATCGTTTATTTCTAACGATGAAATTAAAAAAACAAAAATGAATAAAAATCGATCTCGCGTGTGGAACTGTACGTAAATGAATCTCGCAATTTTATTCGTCCATTATTCGCGTAACCTTACAATAGATAATCATCATAGATTGAATGCTGGATAGAAATTGATTTTTATGTTAGGTATATCTACAAAATTATTGGAGAAGACCCGGCATCATACTTTCGCGGTATATGCGATTGAAAAATGTAATAAAAAAAATTATTTCTTGAAAAGAATAAGATTACGTATACTTTTACATCGTCACACGTACGCCGATTTAAGACGAGGATGTTATTTGTGTGCATGAGGAAAAACTCTACGAAAAATTTTTACGGAGACGATGTTGCAACTCGAACTCGAAATTTATATGTAAAGTACGTCACATCTCCAATTAAAGCATAAAGGCGTCGAGTTGTACCTTACAGTTCACATCTATGTGTACATGAAATATCTACACTGGTATCCACATAAATGATATATATGATATTCCTGATGTTCACATATTCGATCATGACACATGCACTCGTTTATTCCATGTGCAGTTCTCATTAGGTTACCGGTTAATTCTACAGAAATTCGTGCTCGGGCACCTTGGACTCTTGGAGTTTAGAAAGTCACTACCAAAAATATCCCTCCATTTCATCTTTCTAATAGCCGATCGATCACCTATAGCGTAACACCCATATATACGAAAATATTAGAATACCTCAGACCTTCTGTGTTCCAATAGATCATCGAATTAATTTCAAACCGCATTCTAGACTAAAGAAATTGAAAATTTTTTCAACAAATTTACCTTCTCTCTGGGTACATTTTTTTTCTTTTTACTCTTCTTTCTACCCAGTAAAAAAATTTCCGTTTTCGCAAACTCTCGCCCATATTTTCATCATTTCTTTATGAAAACTTCAAGTCGAATTGAAATTTTCTTTTTTTCCCGAATTTTTAATACCGGATCATCTCCCCCCTCTAACTTTCAATTTTTCGCTCCGTACCGCTAATCGCGTTCCCTAGTGGCTGTACGTTAAACTAATAGTCGCGACCCGCCACACGCTCGTTATCTTCAAGTTTACACACAGCCACATCGTCGCCGTTGCTTTCAAAACCAAAAGAGTCGAGGTGAAGTTAAGCAGGATATTTGGTGCGCGCGTTATCTTATTCTATGATGATTTAATCAAAGTTATGAAAAAACTGTGTGTATTGATCAGATTTTTATGTGACTTAAATAACGTGTGATATGATACTAAAGAAGAGATAGTTTCATTTGAACTGGACGTACTTTAATTATCGGACTTGATATCCCTGAAATACCTATACATCGAGTGTTCATATATGAACATTCTTTTTGCGCATATTAACGGATAATAATAAAACCCATCGAATTTTCACATACCGGTGAGTCTCGTAAATTTTTTCTACATCTCTCCTCGTAGTACCATAAGATCATGGAAATTTTCATTCGAGCAAAAATCAAATTCAACTCTACGGAAGACTAAAAATTTTATTTGTTCATCTTTATTTCAATTTGTACGAAAACTGGAAGTTAGTTAACCGTTCACACGAAATGTTGCGTCATGCCAAAATAAAATTTATTTTAGAAAGTTTTTTTTTCAAATTTTATGCATAAGCTATGTTACCTTGGCGCCAAAATTTTCTTCCAGACATTTTCGAACCCCTACACATTTGTAATGTTGCACCACGTGCGTCACGTGTGTGCGTTTATCTGTATATGTGTATTTCTGTGCGCGTTCTGTATCATCCAAGTAATGTATACATGTTCATCCGATGACGTCACGACCCGCTATACATAGATATACATACAATACCATACAAATATCCATGTAAACATGATTGTCGTTGCTACTTCGTGCTAGAGTATGCCGATTATTATCAATCAGACTCATACACGTGTGTATACATACATATGCGTGCGATATATACCATTACGTAAGATGGATTTTTATATTATTTATATATGTATTCGTATGGAGAAAGACACATTGTTTTATATCATAGAAAATTAGCAGTTAGACCCGGTTATCTATGTCAATCAATATTTAAAATAAACAATTCTTAATCCGTCAGAGATTATTATAGATAAGAGTTGAATTTCCGGCAATGCGTGTAACACGCGTGTGCAAAACGAGAGAAATTAGTTGCGTATAATAATAATTAACATTCTACACCTATTCGAATTTTTTTTTTTTTCAAATTTTACTCCAGTTTTTTCTGTATAGACCGATAAAAATTATCGTACAGCATATTTATCCACTATCGGTAAGTAATTTCCATATATTTAGGGTGGTAATCAACATCCTACCGTAAAGCTCATTTGAAAATTATGCATTCCATACAAGAATCAGTTCGAAAATTCAATGATCATTCGAAGAGCCATGAGCTAGAAAAGATTCACTTGAAATCTCGGTACGATTTCAATCAGATTTCAAGAAGATCAATGAATTTTTGAAAAAACTCTAAACTTGTTTTTTTAATTTTATGTTTGTCGTTCTGTAATTCGTGATCACGGTCATATCGTAGATATATTGTTATTTTATAATCGCGGACACGCGAGATAAGATTTGAACTTGATACATAACTTCATATTTTCCCATAACTGTATATAGTTATGTAACGGAGCTGTGCACCCATATTTTGCGACAAATATTTTACATCATTCTTTACGTATTTCCTTCAATTTTCCACACGTAACGTATATTTGTTAATCTCTGTACACGTCATGCGTACATGCAAGTGATATACATATAGGAAAATTTTTCTTCTCTACAAACGCGCTGCATTTTATATAAAATCGCGTCACAGTTAACAAGAAGAACTTGAGACCAGAACATTTCTGAGAAATTTTTCCTGATGTACATATCATTGAATCGCTTTATTTCTGCATTTTATTATACTTGATGAAATATACTAGCGTTATTAATTCACCGCACATCGTATAGCTATTCCGAAAACATTATGGTTTTTTTTCAACGATCTATTTTATCTCCATCCTAAGCTATGAGTTCCATGTTTTATTTAATGTCTTAATATTCTACGCAGTCTGAATATAATAACTTATCAGCTCGTCTCATTTTTTTAGATATGGATTTATCTTTGTACGTATTTATTTTTTTATTTTTAATTATTTATTCGTCTGTGAATTTTCGACTGTACGTGATAACGTATACACATCTTAATCTACGTGATATGAGATATAAGGTTCAATATTTTATCCAGATTTGGAAAGTCTCAGCCATACTCTGTGTAAACTTTCGCCCTGCCGAAGGAATTATTATATCCACATAATTATATAGTTTCTTCTTTTTTTTTTTACGTACAATTTCACTCCCACCTCGCTGAGAAAAAAAAAATTCAATGTTGTTAGAAAACACGCCTACAACGTTGGCACGAATTTTCATAAATAATTAATGATCGGTACAGCCTTACGGTCTAAGACAGAAGGACGAAATCGACGTGAGGTTATTTTACTATTCTTTTTCGTTAGTTATAAGTATGCCTCGAGGGACACAAATTCGCAAAATTATCGTATAGTTATTCGATGAAATTACTTTTACCTATATTTATTATTGTTTTGTATTTCTTCTTTTTTTTTCTTCGTACGATGGATGTACCACTTTTTTATTCTATGTGGTCTTCAATTAATTTTTTTTTTTCTTTTTTAGTAATTCCGTTTTTTTTTTCCTAAACAATATAATTATCCTCGTCTTTCCCGCAGCCCCGAGGGATTTACCGGTCAAAGTCTAACGAATTATTAAAGCGTTGCGGATATGATCAAACGGTATACTTGTTCGCGCTTAAGGTGCGGCAGGTCTTGAAAAAATTTTTTCACCATGCCTACCTATAGATATCTATGAATTTTTGAAATTTAACTTAATGGAACGCTTGTGCGTAATTTTTGTACATATATACTCTATGCGAAAAATCAACTGCGATTTCATCTATTTGATTATTTCGCGCCCCCCCCCACCGATTCCCGTCGCCGCCGAGCACTCGTAACTAAAGATAATAAAAACGCTTCGAAATTTTGTAGGTACCGAAAATTTTGGTTTACAGTTAGTAGGCAAATATGGAATGTTATGTACCTATGTATAGCATAATGCGTCCCTGATGACGTAACTTAATTTGATATATATCAGACTAACCACGTCTGCGTAAGTTTTATTTTTCCTGTTTCATGGTGATAATTAACACCACGTTTTCCCGGGATTCTGAGATATATAACTTATATATTATATATTATATACTCGTATGTATTTATGCATAGTACGCAGCAGATCCAAATGGCTACCATGCGCGAGGAGCTTTTCTCCATTTGATTATCACGAATAATGGAATTTGCCGAAGAGAAAAAATTACTTTACCTATAGATTATAATTGCCGAGCAATTTTCTTCGTGAATATATAACTTTTTTTTTTATCCGTAAACTGCATATGTTACGCTTATTTTATACATACTATTATTTGTGACGTATACAACCACCCCATTTTTTTACAGCGATATAATAATTCATATATGAAATTCAATCATGCAAGATTTATTTCATTTCGATCTTTATTTTCTTAACACTGATCGTGAGATGTATAAATAATATTCGCAAAGTGGAGACAAACGACGATCGAGCGCAAGGAGAAGGAGTTATCATCATTATAATCATCATCGTCATCATCATCGTACTCGCAGTTATGATATCAAATGAATACAAAACAAATCACGTACATTATCATACCTATTAGCGAGTTTTTATTTATTTATTTCTTTCTTTTTTGTGTTTTTGTTTCTTTTTTTTTCTCTTCCTCTAGTTAATTTCACGTAATTTGCTCTGTGTACCTAATTACCCACTTATATTCACAAACCTAAGTCTCTCATTTGGTTTATTATTTCTAAATTCTAAAACACACTGTAATCTATAAGTTACGAGGTTTAGAGTATTTCATGAACAAAACGAAAACCTTGAGAGAATAAAAGAAAAAGAGAAAAAAAAAATTAGAAGTTTGTCTCGAAACAGGTTCTGCTCAGGTTTTCTTTTTTTTTTTTTTTCGTATATAATTATCATTTGTACTTGAATATAAGTTTACTCCCTTTTGACCCTCACAATCTGAAGATTGGTTAATATTTTCCACATGCTATCTCGATAGGTCGTCGCTCCGTCGAATTATATATGATCATCGATGTACACGTATTCTTACATAAGTATAATGTAAATTGTAATAATATCTTTACCGAAATAAAATATACTGTATGCGAATATTTTATGGATGTAGAATTATGTAAGAAGATAAAACGTATATAATCAAACAAAATATACGAAATGGCACTTGGCATGTATTGTAGATCCAAATATCGTGCATTCGTACGACGTGTGGATATGAAACGCAACGATTCTAAGTTGTGAAATAATCGTACATAAAAACTAATTAAGGTATCTGTTATATATTCTTTTCTACATGTATGTATACACATATACATTTGGAACGTGGTATCAACGTATGTGCTTTAAATATCATGAGCGCATAATTACGGTCTATTTTCATGTATTCTCTTCGAACATATTTTACATACGTTCCCTGAATAAACAGACATGGCTATCGAATCGATAATCTTAAAATTGCGCAATATGTTGAAATCCATAATACACGCGCAATATGAAAAACAAAAAAGAAATAAGGATAGAAGAGCGAAAAAAAATAGATCAAATTTTGAAACATTTTTCACTATGCGATTTAAACAACGTTCGTATACACTAATATTATATGCATATATTTGCAGTATGTGCCGATAGTTTCTCTCACAATTATCACCTACATGGTTCGTACGTAATTGCATAACCGTACTACAGATCCTTTTAATATGAGTTTATTTTCGGAGCAGAAGAAATATTTAGCTCCATAAAAATAGTTGTAGAAAATTTTCCTTCGTATAGTTTAAAATGCACGTCTCGTATCACAAATGCGTTCGTGTGTAATAAGACAACCTGGACGATGATGATAATGATCGAACTATTTTTCCCGTACGCGGGAATCATGCGATTGATTCGATATGAAAATCAGAATTGTTCTTTTTTTGAGTTTTCTTTTTATACAATTTTTTTGCCCAACACCGTCGCGTATACTTACATAGAGACGTGGCATATTTATATCCTGATTGATGATGCCTATAATCATTATTGTAATTATGTATGCACGTATCTGTGGAGTCGAAATGTACGAGTGTGAAATTAGTACTTTGTTTTCTATATTCGTATAAATAGTCTCCGATATTAGTTATGATTTATTATTTGACCGTGTGATGGGTAGGTATATTTCCGTGTAGATAAATCATAAATCAGCTAAGACGGTGTTATATCATTTTAATTTTATTACGAGATAATTGGGGAAAAAATTAATGAAGAATAAACGCGCAACGTCGTCTATTAAATTCGCAGATTGTAATAATTCAAAGATAGAAGAAAAAAAAAGATGCAAACATTCTCATATTTTTAATACGCTACAATTGTATTCGTTTGCAAGTTCTTGATTTTTTAATAAAAAATTACGATTATTGAAATTAACGTTATGCGGAATCGGTATCGCGGATGCTGTAGCCTATTCGTGTGCGCGAAATTGCGAGTGGTTTACATTTCAACTTCCGCGGTATGAAAATTTACGATTTCCTGTGCCAACACCATGCGATTGTTATTCAATACGCTTGGACATTGGTCAATATTAACATTCGTCGATCGAATTATCGATCTTATGCACCAATTACATATTTTTCTTACTCAGATTAAAAAAAATCCCGGTATAGAATTATACCTTAGCTGTTAAAAACTCTGCGGGCAGCAAAAAAATTGTAAAAAGCGTGTCGGCCTCTAATACCATAGAATGCGTCGATTATATTAATACGTATGTACAATTCGCGTTTCGATTCGCGTGACAGAAGAGTAGAGAATAAAAAATGAAATAAACCAACAAACTACCTATAACTAACTAAGGAAACATAAAAACTGTTCGCGAACAACCGGTTTTTGGTGTTTTGTGAAGAGATGACGCAAATTTATATCCGCCTTTCCAGCTCGTAAGATCCTGGGGCAACTGAAATCTAATTTTTCTATTTTTATTACTCCATAAACTAATTTTTTTTTTTCTTTATCACCAATTTTAAACTTGTAAAAACTTTTTAATTGTTGGCAAATATTCTACGATAATTTTTTTTATCGCACCAAAGTCTCCGAGCGAATTGCGTTCAAGATCGAAGATCGCGGTCTTACTAGTTGTCGTGAAGTGATCTGCGGGTGGTAAAGTAGAGATTTATTCATCCTTAAACAACTTACAAATAAAAGCCTCGTAGCTACAGCTGGTACAACAGTTGTTCAAATTATTTCTCGATAAAAATGTAAACGTATTTCCATATAATACCGTTCATATCAAAATCCCAATATTCAAATACCTATCTTCATTGTTTTATTGAATGTAAGTAATAAGATCAGAGTTTCCAAAAACAAGGACGAATTATTCCTCAAAGGTATCGCCAGAGATGAAAAATCGATGCTGGTCTTCAACGCGTATGAAATATTAGAAATACTTACCCAAGCTACTTGACCTAGTATTTTCCTTTTGTTTCTGGGACCAAATCTATCTAATCTATTTATTTATTTTTTCGTTTATCCATTTCCGTGTACAAAAAAAAAATATTTAATCTCGACATTAGCGAGTAATAGTCGGCTAATGAAGTCTAATAAAGATATATAGTTTCGTTACGTTATGTCACGTGAATTACAAGGTAAAATATATATATTAGACGATACACATATATTACATTATCGTATATGATATCGGAACACATGTAACTACTGTATATAAATAATGTATCTCAAGGCCCTACAAAGTTTTTCAAATTGTCTAATCCACGTATAGCCTATCCCCCAAAATGTTCAAGAATAACTACTGCCTGAAAATCTTCAATATGCAAAACTAAAAAAAATTTATCCCTCGTAGGAAAAAAAGAATACAAATCAATCATTGTGCCAAGTACATGTAACTTCGCCTCATGCCTAGTCGTACTGGAGAATGGAATAAAATATCAACCAAACCGGATAAAAGATCAATAAATTGACATTGATTCGAAATATATATTTAAAAAAAAAATGAATAAAATAACAACTAATGAAAAGAACAATTCTGAAAAATCGGAGTACGTGATCCTTGGCGGGATACTGTTATTTTTCCTCATTTAAAAAAAGACGACGACGACGGTGAAAAATATGATCCTGAAACGAGCGAATTCGTGAAAATGATTTTCATCGAAAATAGGCTCAAATGAAAGCTCGTCCTCGATTCATGTGGCAAAAGTGATTCCAAATTTGTTTTAATATTGTTTATTTGGGAGCTCTCTGATAAACGCGAATCCCCACTCCGCATCCGAGTGGTCCTTGTAGATACTCCGTGCCGTCCCGTTCTTTTGAATGTGCTATTTGCCCATCCGATAAGCTTCATCAGAGATGACCTATCGACGATATTATAGGTATAGACATATATATATATTATTGCAGCAGGCATATGGTTGATAAAATCGTTGCGTGGTGTGCAGGGCGCGAGGGATAAGATAGATAAGTAAGTTAAGGCTATAAATATAATACATGATCGCCACAAGTTGTTAGTTCGAAAAATAAGGTGGTCTCGCATCGTGCTCCTATCAAAGTGTCATGCTTACGACAATAAGGACTCCGTCCGTCCGTCATTCTTCTGAATCCGAAGCCTGCAACAAACGGAGGCTGCGCGCGGATCAGAAAACGCAAGATGGTCAAGGTATATTAAAATCAGACACATACCATATATGTAACGTATATAATTTTTTGAAATTATATCGATGTTATGTGAAAAACAAAAAAAAAAAACAAAAACAAAAGTTGTATATAATTCGGTACGCAATTGCCGTATATGTAATTTTTTCAAAATAATATTTTCGTTGCGCGATTTTTGTTACGTCTATGCATAAGATAGTTTTTCCTGTATAAAGGATCCTGTTGTAGGATAACAAGTTTTCGACCACCTTTGGAGACCCGTAGAGAAAAAATCTTGTAGGATTATCATAAACACCTCGACCACCCCCGATGGTCGTCCTTTTAGATAGAATGGAGATTTCCTTGTCCTCCCAAAATATATAAGTTTAGAAAGATGCTTCACGAAGTGACTAATGGTTCGCGCAGGATATTCGAACTAGGGAAATAGTTACTATATCTGATACTCTCCCTACCAGAGCCTCGGCTGTGAAACTTGGAAGAAAGCAGGGAGAAAGGGCGGAAGGTGCAGCGGATGGAATCCTCCGTATAGGATCTAAGGTTTTAATAGTTTTGCTTTTTTTTCTTCTTCTTCTTCTTCGTCTTTTCAAATTTACCGATCTTCAGCGAACTGCAGGTTGGTGAGCTAGGAAAATTAATTTTCTTTTCCATTTTTTCCAGATAATTTATTTAACTACTTGGCATTTTTTCCGCAACGATAACGACTTAACGAATAGAAATTCCTAATTATATATTAGCGGTTAAAAAATTAATTTCAATCAATTGGAAGAAAGAAAAAAGAACACAAAAACCTATCTGTATGTCCTGGGATTTGATCTTAGAAATTCTAACGACACCGGGCGTACACCCCATAAATATATATACATGTGTAAATGTATGTAATTCATATACGCGCGAGATTTTTGAATCCCGCAGTATTTTTTACCTCCTCCTCCTCCTCGTTCGCGCGTAGGTATATCTATCATAAGGAGACACACGCCTGCCAGAGAATAGGCAGTTTGTAAGAAGGCTTCAAAAGGATGCCGCGTCTTCATTTGTCACCCTCGACGTAGGAAAAGGATCGAGCAGATCACCTGCGCCCATGTTATGCCATGTTATACGCTCCTCGTACCTACTACTGCTAGCAAACTGCATTTAACGATCGAAATTCTATGTAAATCCTGTACATCGGGTATAGCTGTACATAACACAGTAGAATATGAGAATTATAGTTGGGGGAAAAAAAAGAAAAATTATTTCAATCGTTGCAGGTGCGTCGATACGAATGATGGAATTTATCATCGCGTTTGGTGAACCTCAAATTTAGTTGTAGATACAGCTTTTTCGATTAAATTTCTCTAAATTTAATATTTTACAGTGACTGCGCAGATATATTCGTTTGATCAGATATGCATTTTTTTCTGTTTTTTTTTTTTTTTGGTTTTTCTGAACCAGTCGACCGAATTGTCTCTATAGGGCCGGTGTGAAAATTTTTCCTGCGTGCGACGCGTTAAATATATGAAGAATTATATCAAATACATGGGTGTTATTATAAATATTTCCGAAACACGCATACGTCACTGCACGCGCTGTGTATGTGTATATAGGAATACTTGCGTGCGTATCTATGTGCATTATGGCCGAAATATGCCCGATCCAGCTTATGACCGAGCGACCGTAAAATTTGTGCAAACATAACGTTGAGAAATATTTTGACAGCGTAAAGATTTATCGGTATGATCGATGCGTGGATCTTCTTGATGCGCGCGACTCCCAAGAGATCGACGTGCTGCAGGTGTGCCACAGGAGATATAATATTTTTTAGATATAGGATGTATACAACGATCACTGCATAAAAGATCCCGACTACAATATTTTTGTATATTCAGGAGCAAAATTACGATTTTTTTAACGCAATTTTATTTTTGACTTGTCTCGTATATTAGCTGAAATTTTGATCGTTTAGCTGCAATTATATAGAAAGAAAAAATAAAATGATTCTTCCACATATGCGTATGTGTTGTTCGTATGTATAAAGATAATGGCGACTGCACCGCAGCTGTAAACAGCCATCCGAACGAGAGCTTCGGGAAGAATTATTTTCGACGAAGCCGTCGGAGCGATTGGCTGGAATCTTGTAATTAGTCGGACTCGAGTCTGTATGGAGGGAGAAAAACCGGTCTTCTCTTCTCAACAATATCAACGCCTTTTTCGTTCCTTCGGTGCAGGAGGAGCAGTAGATTTCATCTATAAATAAATTTACACGTACATGTATACGAGTTTGAAAAGTTTGTAAAAATCACCCGAGCGAATCGTCGACGGTTACCTATAGCACCTGACAAATACGTGCTAAAAAATTGAATTCTCACTACTCCAGAAATTTGACGAAAAATATCCTATACTTTTAGGGAAATATCACGTCGGGTGTAACTTTTTTCGCCGTTATACGACACGTGTTTAATAATATTATAAACGCGCGATATTCGGAATCGCATGCAATATCTAGAAAACAAAAACAAAAAAAAGAGCAAAAAATCTCGCGCGGTTATAATATATCTGTATAGAGTTTGTGTGTAACGTATCGGAATTCAATTTCCGGTAGTACCTATACCCCCGCGAATACCAGATGCGGTTGATATATTTTACCGAAGTATAAGCGTCGGGACGCCGGACCGTCGCGGCGCCGAATACAAACCGCCATGCTGTTGTAGCTGTTGGCCAATCAGAAACCGGCTCCAATAAGCTTTGAGCTGTTCTCCGACCGCGGGACTAAACGCGCTCGTAATCCTCTATCTCTTTCTCTTTCTCCCCCTTTACTATTTTCTCGTATTTTCTCCTCTCGCCTGAGTCTTATTCTTCGCTCCCGCACTAATTATCATATTAATATCCTCCATCGCGATCTCTATATTGCAACAACTATCTGTGCATTATTACACACATCCGCTCTTCAATACAACTATATAGACAAATCTATACAGTAACAATATAATATGCTACGCATACCTCGATGTACGTATAAATAAATTTTTTAATTTTGACGTTGCGCGATGATTGTTTATTACACCGAGTTTTAATACATCGTGGAACATAATGTACGGGTGATGCGTGACGCAGTCAATTTATATTTATATGAAAGTAATTTTTGCCGCTATATACCTCATGCACGTACCATTGTCAGTATAATAATTATAGGGACCATAATTAGAACCGATTAAGATTACTGGTTAATTATCCACACTGATCTATACACCCGTGCACGTATATTTACCTATGTATAATATGCTACGGTATATGATGTACATAGTCTTATTATATTCACGACTTATAAAGCACTTTCCAACACGTGTTTATATTTCATATAATTTGCTCGCGAGCCAGCATCAATTTATGATTTTTTCTTTGCATTATTCCGATTAAAAAATCTTATTGGTACATGGACGTGTATAATATTCCGCAGATATTACACGTAATGCGCTGCACGCATGTGTGTCCTCATGTATTCGAACATGTTTCATGTATATATTAGGTACTAATCGCTGGAATGTGTAAAACGGATTAAAGATTATGTACGGGTCATTTGATAGCGTATAATAAATGTTATAATGTGAAAATGAACAATAATGTGATCTAAGACCACCGACCGCTGCAGCAACGCCTTCGACGGCGATCGTTGTTCAAGATACGGAATTCATGCTGCAGCATAAATATATATGATACGATGTATATACCTTATATGTGTGGGTACGTATAATAAACGCGTTATATATCTTGTAACTTATTATCCAAGGACCCAATCTTCTCCAGACACGTACAGATCGAATCGAGGACGTACTTATGTATATATACCTATTATCGCGAGCCAGCTATTATTGACGTTACATCGAAATTATATTTGTAAAAACTGAAAATTTTTCCATTTATGTAATGAGATATCGGGACATCTACTATAGTAAACTCCGAACCCGGAAGCTCACAAATATATAGAAATTTGAAAAAGAAAATGTGTGAAAAAAAAAAAAGATTACATCTTATGAAGTATAGTCGAGTACGCGTATATATCACGATATCTTGCGCGGGTTGCGGATATTACATTATATTTCGATCTTGAGCTAAGACACACCGAAGAACAGAATCCCGCGGGGTGCCGAGGGGAAACAGGCGGGTGGGGGATATAAAAAAGGGGGAAACCCGATAGCGGAACGATAGGTTAGAAGGCGAGCCGCGATTGGACCGACCGAAGCTGCAGGTTGATTAATGATCTTTTCTTAGCAACCCTCGCGCTTCTCCATTTCGCCCTTTCTCACTCTTTTCTTCCCATCTTTTTTCTCTCTCCTCTGTTTCTTTTTTTTCTGCCTCTTTATTTTTATTTTTCTTCGTTTTTTTTTTTTTTTCATTATTCCTCTGTCGCTCCTATACATGTACAGACCATGCGGAAGGTCTTGTAATTCTCAACTCTGCAGCTACCGCTTGACGGGCCCTTCGAGACGCCTTATCGCGGTGTAATACGTAGGTACATAGGAAGAACCTGCAACGCGTATATCTCTATATATTATACGCGCCCATCTACCTACACAAGCTGTATAGTCTTTCTTATCGGTTAAAGAATGGTCCTTCGGTGATTGGATCTTCCCTACTTCTACGATCGCTACTCAATCTCCAAGGAAATTCGGGGCGCGAGTTTAGCCGTTACCGATATATCTATACACATATATAGTGCTTATATACATCTATGTATAAATACATGCGTTTTATATAACTTCGGACAATGGCCAGACTTCAGATCGTATGTATAATATTGTACACAATTCAACCATTGAATTATCGCAGGACCACATATAAAGCTGCATGGGTATATAATTTTTTAATTCACTATATTATGCTATACCGAACCTAATAATTATATATATTCAAATATATAATACCTAAATACAGGTACTGAGATTCTATGTACACGTCACTCAAAACTCGCGAGGTTGTGGAACAGTTTGTCTATTCACTTTATTTATTCATTTATTTTTAAGAATGCTGTACTGATTATTACGAATATTCTTCAAATCTCTAACGGAGGACTCGATGAGAGGGATCTCAAGGGTTCTGAAATGGACAAGTTAAACTCTGGGATATAAAGATATGTATAGATAAATATTTATATGGATAAAAAATATAACTGGCCGGCGTCGGGACGTCGCGACGTGCGGACGCATGTCCGAGAAGATGCCGGCTTGCAGGCGTCGAACTCACCTCACTGTGCATAACTTTCGAACCGATTATAATTGTTGCGAATGAAAATGTTAGAAGAGAATAAAACGTCTATTGTACAAATGTCCGAATTTTTGAAACCGAGGTTTTATCACCACCTGCACCAATTACGAACGGATCGTTGAAGATTTAATATACCATCGACGACGCGTTGGAGAGGACAAAAAGACACAAACCGCGAATGAAAAGTCGATTTGCATGTGGCTCTCTAGCGTCGGCTTTGAAAAATCAAAGGATCGAAAAGCGAAAAGAGAAAATCGAAGAAAAGATCCCAAGAACAGAAGAATGGATGTGGGCGTTTGCTCTACGGCACCCTTGGGGCCCATTAGCGGTCACTCACTAGTCCGTCTCACCGCAAAATGTCCAACTATCTTCTTAAATACGTGAATATCTTGAATGCTAAGTAATTTATGGAACTAGCAACTCTGTGACGAGCAGGTACAGATTTTATTCCAAAAGGATCATCGTATTATATATATAGTAGTCTCTATATAGTCGCTTGTGGTCTCCACTGTCGCCCCTCAAATTTACCAAAATTCGAGTTGAAAACTACCTCGGTAACGGGTTGTCGTAAAATATACCATAGATCATGGTGCCTTCCCACGCAATTGTTTGTTTGTTTGTTTTGCTCGGCTATCCCAGACCGCAGAAACCCTTTGGCACGCATTTTAACGGGTCGTAATTGAAAACTTCGAACGCTTTTATTGGGCATATTCGAAAACTAAAAGATCGAACGCATCATGACGAGTGCAATGATCGTCGGAAATTCTCGAATGACCATCGAAATCGGTAGCAGCGATTTAATTGGCGGATGCCTTGTGCGGTTATATGGAACAATTTCGCAGTTTTGTTCACTCCATTTTTACGGTTCGTGCGGACCGTTTGGGTTCAGAGGGCTCTTCGTCTTCCTACTTCTCTTTCTTCTTCTTTTCATCGTGGCGTCGAGTGGTGGAGAGGGCTTGAAAATATAAAGCATTTATTTCCCGGTTTTAATTAGTGCGTCGCGCACGCAACCGCCGCTCCATAATGGCGGCCGCTTCTACCGTGCCTGGAGAACGCGGTCGAGGCGAGGGCGCCGTTAAAGAACGAGGGGAGAAGAGGGATTTGATTAATGATCCCGCGGGATGTTGTATACATATACATATATATACAGTTTGGTATATAGCGAGGGGAAAGAAAGCGTGTATCCTCGGGGGGATTCCCGGACTTCTATGTATAACCGCGAACAAGGGTGAAACTTAGGGACCAACTGCCCCTCCGAATCCTCCTTCCAAACCGTGCTGCTGTTACCTCGGAGAAATCAAGAAATTTCGGCTTACCGGATTACCGATATAGATAAAAATTCGACGGGAAATTTTCTCAGACCTATATTGGTCAGTGTTTATTTTTTTCTAACAATTAGGTGTCACAAAATCTTCGATTGATCGTGCTCTTTTTTTTCGAACGGGTTTAAGGAGGATATGAACCATACATATATGTATTAATGACGGAAATGTATGTGTGGAGTAAAATCTTTGGAAGGTAGTTAGATGATCGGGTTTTCTCGGGTTTGTCGGGTGCTGGGAGTCTAAAGTCAGACAGGAACCCCCGCTGTTCCGATACTCCGATAAGCGCCTTATTACCTCCGCCTCTCAGTATCCGTTGCCTTCGTCTTCTTCGTCTCCTTCTTTTTGGTCTCCGTCTTCGCAGAGCTGCGTATCTATACATCCAGGACAAATTCCTTTGGCTGCTGGCCGGAGTCAAGACTTACTTACAATCCCAGGGGATCTCCGTAAGGATTATGTAGTTATTCCGAAGGAATTTGAACACTCCGTTCAATAATCGCTATGTGGTCGTATATCCAAAAAAGGTTGCGTCAGAAACGCGCCAGCGGAAATGTTTAGAATATTCGAAAAATTTCTTAATTTTCGTACGTTCGGAATATCACCTGTAGCACATTTGCACCTGGTCATTCTTGTCATTCCTTATATAATTCCAAGACTCTGCTGACGATCTTCCCAAAAACAAACAACGGGGAAAAAAATTCGAAAGAACTGAACGAAGGTGCATTACGAATCTATTGGACTACCTATATATGTGAAGTGGATTTCATCCATTTCTACGGTGGTGTACATAGGGTCAGGATATATTTATATGCCAAAGAGGTTGGCGTGGAAATCAGGGATAATGTCGGAGTAGAACCCTAACGGTAGTCGATCCATTAGAGGTAACTTCTGCCGTTCGTCTTTCTTAAATACCGCATCGCAGAAAAGTCGGAGGTCCGAATCTCGAGAAGTCGTAGGAGGTGCAGGAGAAAAACCAATGCCGAAAGAATCCGAAGGCGTAGAGGCTGTGAAAGGGTTTCATTAGATTTGCTATCCCTACCGTGCGGAAAAAAAAAAATGGCGAGGGTTGGAACCTGCGATGCCTGCAGTGTCTTCAGGTACCTCATACTTTTTCTAGAAGCAATTATCAGCGTCTGTAGAAAAAAGAATTGAAATATAAGGCGGCTGGTTTCTTCGTCATTTTTTTTTTCTTTCCACTTCCCAATACTATAACGAGATTACCAACCAATTTGTAAGGATTAGGGACAACGCGATATTCAGGTACATCTTTTACTGCTATGGGTAGACACTTTTGTATGACTAATTTCTGAAACCAGCTTTTCGTCAGAATCAACCCTTAAATGTCAGCGTTAAAAAATTATTTATAAATACCGCAGTCTTTATGATCCGATGAGAATTTCATTGATAGTAAGAAAAATAAAAGAAAGATCCGTTGTGTTGTCGCAATGAAATTGCAATAGTGTAGTAATTATAAAATACAGTGAAACTGCACTATACGTGCTGCAGTTATAACGGTTTACTCTCTGGCGACGCTAATTTCTTTCTTTATACAAACTGGGTATTATATTGTTGCTGATTGAATGGAGTATTCATTAAGGCGACAATAAGTACCGTGAGAAATATCTACATAGCATATATACCCAATTTTCTTATACTGCAACAGTCGATAGGAATTAATCGGCATATCTGATAATACCTATAATTCTATGTGCATGGATTTTTTTTAAAGTTTCATACTTCCAATTCATAATATCCTGATCAAAAAATCAGGAAACAAAAAATTAAACGCTGTAGCCCTTGAAAAACCTCGATTTTTGGGTCAAAAATGAAGTATTTTTAAAATCGATCGTAGGACACTTTTTTAACGTACTTTGACCTCAGGAACACGAATTCATCGATTAAATTGAGCTACGAATTTATCCCATCGAGATATCTCAATTTTTCTGCTCTGAAAAGTGAAAAATTGGCGATATCTCTATCATTTCGAAAGATAGATCAATTCAGCTAGCAAATTCGTGTTCCTGAGGTCAAAATACATGTGAAAAGCGTCCTACGATCGATTTTAAAAATACTTCATTTTTGACCCCAAAATCGAGAAAAATCTAAGGTATACCCCTTTGGATTTTTCCGATTTTTGGGCCAAAAATGAAGTATTTTTGAAATTGATCGTGGGACACTTTTCTAACGTATTTTGACCTCAGGATCACGAATCCGTCGACCAAATTGAGCCACGAATTTGTCCCATCGAGATATCTCGATTTTTTTGCTTCGAAAAGCGAAGAATTGGCGATATCTCGATCATTTCGATAGATAGACCAATTTAGCTTGTGAATTTGGATTCCTGAGCTCAAAATACGTAAGAAAAGCGTCCTACGATCATTTTCAAAAATACTTAATTTTTGGCCCCAAAATCGAGAAAAATCTAAGGTATACCCCTTTGAATTTTTTCGATTTTTGGGCCAAAAATGAAGTATTTTTAAAATCGATCGTGTGACACTTTTTTAACGTATTTTGATCTCAGGAACACGAATCCATTGATTAAATTGAGCTACGAATCAATCCCATCGAGATATCTCAATTTTTCTGCTCCGAAGAGTGAAAAATTGGCGATAACTCGATCATTTCTATAGGTAGATCAATTTAGCTAGCAGATTCGGATTCCTGGGGTCAAAATACCTAGGAAAACGCCAAAATATCGCAAAAAAAAAATGTTGATTTTTTACCCCAAAATTGACAAAATCAAAGGCCCCAGTCTTAGTGTCTATGCAATGGGCCAAGAGCTGAAGTTAGATTTCTCGGAATCTCCGAATTATCCCACATAATTCAGTGTCCGGCCGGTATAGGACATAAAATTCTTCATATACCCATCTAACACCCGTTTATACATCCAAAAGTTTTGACTACATATAGGTAGGTATAGGTATATATACCGTAATTTGACTTCTATGGAATACAATCATTGTCTGCGTGCGACGTCGCGTGATCGTTAGCCCGTGAATCGATTTGTCGACCCAGTTAGTATCGAATTTAAATTTCAAAGTTTCTCATCTGATGCTACACTGACCATACCGTGCCATACCGTCGATTACAATGAGACCCGCGACACCGAGAAGATTGACTTTTCTTTTTATATAAATTTTCTATAAAAAACACCGCGACGATATCAACGCGGCGCACTCGCTTTCACCGCAGGTGCACGAATAAATATCACATTATTATTATTATTGATATTATTATTATTGATATACCCGCTGCACAATTCTATATATTGCATTAGTATAGTACATTATAGGTAACAATCTTAATGACGATGATGACGATGTTGGTGAAATTTAAATAAACACAATCTGTTACGCTTCTCAATTATTCTTCTGCAAATTGCTTTGCATCACGATATCTCCGATATCATGCAACTTCGACATTTTTCTGCTATTAAACTGTAGTCCACGAATGTTCGCTAATTGTAATTCGAACGGTGAAATCAATGATTGAATTTCTTTTTAATCGAGCTGCAGGATGTTTAATCTTATATATTAAAGCGACGACAAATTTTTTCGTCTTTCGAATGATATCGAATCGATTGCGTTCACTTATTTGTATTTCTTCATTTCTTTTTTTCTTTTCATTTTTTTTTTTGTAAGAATATCCTACGCCCGGATCATGTAGAACCGTATATATGTATACACAACGTCTGCAATTACAATCGTACCTAGGGAAAAAGTTTCGGAATTTTTATTCCTCTCAACGCACGCTCGCTCCAGGGTTTTCCCAGAACTGAAGCGAAATGTCCTGGAATTAGTTTGCTGTCTGTTAGAACGACTAACTCGACTCGAACGTTGAAGCGAAACCGTGAATATTCAGATTTAGTCACGGGATGAGACGAGCCAAGTAACCAACCTGATCCTACGCGGGAATAATTTGGAATAATAGTGTGTAATCTAAGATCGGCGAATACGTGATGCCGAAACCATCTATATGTATTCCTCAGTAAACCAAAGAGCGCAGGGTACACACAGTCGATCATCAAATATCGATTTATATTGTCCAAATATAACACCAACTGCATACGTGTAGCTTGTATAGGTACCTATAGAAAAAACAAAATCATTAAGTTCTCGGCACTATATAGTATATAAGCGAGATGCCAGATAAATCGTTGCCCATTACCGCTATGTAATTGCTGATCCATTGATATATCATGTATGACACTGTGTATATATACGTTGTACATTACACGCACATTAAGATTTCTTTTCTCACACCTCGCTTTCATGTACATAATATACTTATTCGATCCATATATCCGCGCTACGTACTTTCCCTCCCCTAATTTTGATCCGTCTCTGACTTCCGGTGATCCAAATCTTTGAATTTTTGGTGCGCAGAAAAGTGAAATTTAATCGCGTCATTAAATCCGCATTCAAGGGATCAAAATCATCGGCCCGTTGAAAAAATACCGCCTTATATTTCTTAGAAAAAAAAAAAAAAAAAAAAAAAAACGCGGACCAATATAATGTGAACCTGGATGGACGCTGCGGCATCTGCAGGGACGCCTAGGCGTGGGTGGCGCGCGTATAAGCGGCCATGTTGAATTTCACAGCGGGACAAACTCGCGCCGCGCCCATCCCTGACCTGTCGGTTCCCTTGCGGCAACCCGGAGCTCGTCCTGTTCCTCCAATTTCGAGAGTACCTTTTCTCTTTGGTACGTTCGATGCACTTCGTATAATCTGAAAAATTCACGAAGACCGGTGCAATTACACGAAAATATATAGAAATGGAATTGATATGTGCAGCTTGGACACGCGATCATGTTTTATATACTCGCGTTAATAATTTTCTCATTTTCATTTTAATTATCGTGGAAAGCAACGAATTTCTTTTTTTGGTTTTTTTTCTCAAGCGCGAGATCAGCTCTGCAGCAAGGAGATTAAGCGTTATATGATGACGCGATGATCTAATTGCACTTTCGAAAACGATTCTAAATTGGCGAGGAAAATTCAGAGAGATTGGGTAACGAGCTCAGAATGCTATAACGAATTCAACAAATTGACTAATTATCGTTGAATTACTTGTATAACTGCTATGTTCACACATGTAACGGCGTTTAAATATGGCGATGCAGACTTTTTTATATTAATTCCTTTACTGCAGTGCAGACGCCCATTGTCCACAACCCTTATGGGGGTTCAGAGGTCAGAAATTTGTATCATATGCGACCAGCGCGCAGCTGCCCCGAATTTCAGCGTTCGATTTTAATTACTTATTTCGATCTTTGAATCTAGTGAAAATATAATTCATCCCTTCGATCCTATATGACCTTATTTGGATTATGGATTTGTCTATTGGTTTTTTGAGTATATTATGCTTTGTCGAACAAAATAGCAGATTATCGTCATCGCGGAAACGGAAGTCGTATTTTTCCGAAACCTGATTAATTTGCGATCTATGACGATAATAGCTATTTCAGATAATTACACGGTCGGGTGGTTTTAACCGCCAATCAAAAGACTGATGCAGCAGCTCTAACGATGATTGTAGATTTTTCATAAGATCGAACAACGTTTCCTTTTTCTATTTGCAAGCGATCGCGCTCGTTCTAATCGACAGAGGGATTCCCATCGGGTATCGTAATAAAATAAAATGCAAAAAGTACCCCACCTGCACCCTTGTACACACAGAATTATTTTCTGCTTCGAAACGAAAAATGTAGCGATACGATTCTCTCGATTTTCACCCATTCTTTTCATTTTTTCTTCTTCTTTTGAATCACTTTCGAAATTCATGATCATTATTTTTCTGACACCTGCAACGACTGCACACTTGGAAGTAAAAAGTTTATTCTTAATCGTTTGACGGCTCTGGTGCTCTAGGAATTATAATATTATTCGGTCGAAAATGTCTCCCCTTCAACCGAACCGTGAAGGCGTAAAGTTAATCGAATGTAAGTAAGACAAGGATATACATACGTATCTACTGTGCATGCGTGACCGATCGCACACGTGATGACAATGGTGTATACGTATAATACTTGAAGTTTGTTACATACGACGTGATTAATTCGCGCATGCGCTTTCGTGTAATCCATGTGCCTAGAAACAACTACGTACCCTGTACCTATATATACGATAGGCACGCAACCCCCGCGCAAAATGGCGGACCCGTAGGTCGCCGTTGATAAAACTCAGAATTAATTATGTGAAATTATGAAAGTCGCGATATGGTTTGATTAATTGAAGAGTACTTTATGCCCGATTTTAACGTTGGGATGATAATCAGAAATGCCAATTTCATGGCTGAATATATATATTCACGTCTCTGAATTCTGCAGCTCTCGAATGTTATTTTTTTATTTATTCAACGTTTTTTCAACGATCCGCGCACAGTGACAATTATACACCTGGTAACCAACCAAAGTCCGGTAAATCTGCAACGGCGTTATATGTTGTTGCTGTATAGATCTCTATTATCAGATCGTGGGATTAGAAAGTATAGAATAAAGATTGATATTTCCCCAATAACCGTTGAAAACGAATGTCCTTCTATTACGTGCAGGATATCGAAGAAAAACTTAATCGAGGATGAATCGCTCGGATCGCAGTGATCCGCTCGACATCGTAAAAATAAGCACCTGTACAGAAAATTTCACAGCGTATATAATCGTTGCTTAAATTTTCATGTTTACAGGACATGGATCTGATTGAGGTCCTATGGAAGCAAGACGTGGATCTTGGATTCACTCTGGAAGACCCTACACCCTCTGTCAGCGACAAAGGGGTTTCATCCCCCACCGATCCAGATCCGGAAGAACCCAATGAAAAATTCGAAAAACTGAAGACACTCGAAGCAACAAATTCTACGGAAATACAAGTGAGTCATTTATTTATTTTTCATTCTTTTTTTCTCCGCAATACAATAAGGGACAGAATGTATCAAAGTATAGCAATATCGTTAGCAGTGCGATGGGAATATTATAAATTCATTTAAACAATGAATCGAACGCTGCAGGATTTATATAGGTATGTATAGTATACATAGCTACAACTGTAAATCGATCGTTGTTCGATGGCCCATAACATGGGGAAAAATAATTTACGATCGCGAACTGCAATTATAACGAGTTGATTAACAGCGACTATTCCGCTCGATTTATTCCGTTCGTAGGCACAGTAATTCCTGCAGTACAGATATAGATAATATAACTTTCTATAGAAGTTTAGGAAAAAATATTTTTACCATACATTTCATTTATCGGTTTTCCGCACGTTTATACTCCATCGTGATTTTTATTTTATTCGATCGTCCGATCTAAGTAACTATATAGTGAACCATAGATTTTTATTCCGCATAACCGCGTTTGTTCATTAATCACTATACATACACGTCTTATTCGTGCAGTGATTTTATACGGATTCCTTTTTTTTTTTCTTCTTTCTTCTCAATCACAGAATATAAGTCGCGGGCAATTAATTACCATCGATTTCAGTCCGTCGATTGTATAAACCGTTCGTTATGTTATGTGCGGTGTATTAATCACTCTGCACAGTCGTCTTAATATCCCTTTCGTACCTGTCTCAAGTTTTGTAATCGGTAATTCGTATCTTCGAGAACAATCAGAGCGAACCGAACGGAACGGTGGTAGGTAATCTTATATTTTTAGGAACGTATACCAACGGCTAATGTCGTTTCACAAATTCAGTCCTCGAACTGAAACGTCAAATCTCCAGATTTGAATCTCCGGAAGGATGATTCGCCGCGACGATAATACGTCGAGATTTTGCTTTCCATTTTTTTAACATGTCTCTAAAATTTGGACTATTTTTTTACTCTTCTGGCTAACTATATATGCATTAGCGGGTATCATTTGCGGTGGATATATCGATACATAGAACCCGCGTTGCTCATGTATATACGATGAGGGCGAAGTCACGGAACGCCTAAAGAAGAAGGAAGATGTGATGTTGAGTTCAGTTGGCTCGTAGCCGCGTATCGCTGCCTTGTTCTGGCATGGCCTCAGGGGGTGCGGACCCCGAGGATGACGTTGCGGCGGCTGGCTGGGCGGGTCGCCCATCACACAGCCTCCACCTCTCATAATTTTCTCCTCTTCTATTCGATGTTTTCTCTCATTTACTCTTCTGCTGTAAGATACGTGAGCTGTGGTCCCTGATCTCCCTCTATACTTCGCGTATAACGCATTGTTCACAAAGTTCTTGAACCTTTGTGCCAGTGCCAGTCGCCGACGCCGACGCCGACGCCGACGTCGAAAAGTCTGCTTTACAGACTTCAAATATCACTAACCGCGATCAGAAAGAAAACTAAAGATTCAACAAAGACGAGACAAGGTGATCTAAGCTCGTATGTGCTATGTTTAGATGGTAAAACAAACAAGAAAAAACGCTGCCATTATGAGAAAAAAAAAGCTCCTGATCCTGATCGATCCTTCTTCCATATCATCGCATCGTCTTGGAAACAATAACACTCTGCATTGGGGTCATAAAACCTGCATCTGGATGAAAACTTGAATATTCAATGACATGTGCATTGTACGTAAGAAAATAGTTGATACCAGAATTACGACCGCCATTTTGTCGAAGCATGCTGCACCAGCAGGAAACAAGATACACGATAGACAAAAAGAGGAAAGAGTCCCGACCCCGACGCCCACTCCCGTTTTCAATTTCCAGAACCATTAATACCTTTACCACCAGCTCCCTTCCCATTGGAGGGAACCCGAAACTGGTCCATGTTTCTCGTCCATCATCTTTCCCTACTGCTTTGCAATCCCCTAAAATTCGAGCAGGCGCCACACGTATCGAAACGCAGACTGGCTGAGTGTTATTATAGTGCACCAGGAGAAATGATCCGCGCGCGCAAACGATATCAATATATAACGTGTAGGTATCCAAACTCTCACGTCACATCTGATGCGAAGTCGTTGAATATGTTGTTTCACTCGGCGAAACCCCGGACCATCATAGGGGTGGGTTACGAGATCCTTTTTTTTTTTCTTTGTCAATTCCATTTCGTTCTCTTCTTCATCGAGAGCCGTTTCAAATCATGAAAACACGAGCCGGGTTGGCGCAAAGTACCCGGTGAGTCTAATGCGGAATAAATCGAGGGAAGAACGATTCCGTCATGTCGGAGAACTCGAATCATCAACAACCTGAAAATGCCCCCCTGCGTAAAAGTTACGAGCCAATGTCTTGCCTTGAAAATCCAGGTTCGATCAAACATCGTTCCGGTGTAGTATGTATGATGCGCGATTGAATTTTGCGAGCCGCTGCTCACTTGTAAGTATACGTTCTTTTTCCACGACGAGGGAGGGTAAGCCGCAGCGGTGGACGACAAAGATTGGAATGGTGGTCGGTTATTTCACCCCCAACTGATACCGAGTCAAAGCACGTAGGACCTTCGCCCTGTAGCTGTGGCCTATCGTATGACAAGGCTCGCGCAGCTCTTGGCAGGAGGGCGTTTGGGGGATCGGAGAACCGTGACTGGCACCATTTTGCAGCTTTGGATATGGCTTTGAGCATGGTCTATACGCATACTTTTAAAACTAATCAATGTGTGCGCGTCACATATGTACAGGGGATGAACGCATGTCAGAGTTTCAAAGAACGGATGGCATTGATTTTATACGTATTCATATTATAACGACGAAGGTTGAGGTGGGTTATAACGTTCGTCGTATACTACGAACCGCGCGCCATGGCCTCGTAAAGTTCGTCATCTTCCTCTTCTTCTACCTCTTCGCTTTCTTGCTCCGCAGCGCGTCGGCCGGCTACACAGTGACAGCCGGAGAGTCAGCTTGCCCGCTTAATTGAGAGCTATGCCAGAAATGTCTGACCGTCTGTTCGTCGATGACAGAGACCTCCATTGTAGAACGGATGAGGAATTAAATGAAGATAAAATAATAATAATAATGATTATATGAGTCGGAACGATCATAAGATCACAATCCCATTTGATATAACAACACAATGATAATGAAAGATATTACAAACTCGATGCACTGCAGCTGTAGTTATCACAGCGTGAAAAAAAAAAACGAAATAAATAAATCAAATCGAGCAACAAAATACATCGTAGAAAGGAAGGAACAAAATAAAAAGGAATATGTTTAATTAGAGTGAAAAACACACCGATAATGTGTTCAGGGTCACGTAATGTACAGTATTATTTGTATGTATAATACGGTACGGTATACGTAAGTGGACGCGGTTTTCATGTTGGCTTTGATCTCTGGTAATGAATTCGTGGTGTAATTACAATATAACGAGAGAGTCAAAGAGCCGGCCCTCCGCGCCTCGCAGAGTCGAAGAGCTTTATATAAACCCGGAGTGGCGGAGTGAAGGCGGACCGCGGAGTGCGGGAGTGAGCTGAGTATCCGAGGGTGGTTTCGTATTCAAAAACCCCTCCAGGGCCGCGGTCGGCACGCAACAATACATCACGGTCGGATGGATGGTATCGGAACCCGGCTATGATTAATGGTCACGACACAATGCTGTTTTCATTAAACTCATTTCACTACAGTCCCGCGGTGTATAGGCGTGTACGCGTCCGCGGCCAGGGTCTCGTTGGGGTCACGAAGGTCAATTCGTAGGTAAAATTTCAACCCAGTGTAAGTTGGACTATCAAAAGTAATGTGGATTCTACTTCCGGACGATGATCAAATTCATCGAAGCCAATGAGCTATACGCGACAAACCGCCATTAAACGGCGATATATCGCAGTGTTTCATTTCTCGCGACGCACGGTTGTCGGAAATTTCAGTCGTATACCTTTGGATCATTTGCGTTGGACGAACCGTGGATAAAAATATGGAATGTGACAGGTACCTTTGTACGTTTTACCTCCCGTCCAAAACATGACTTGGTATTCTAACTTTTCAAACCAGCTGTGTTACGGAGCGATGAAAATATCCTTTTCTCGTATTGTACGGTGTACACCTACGTGTCGCGTGTGCAGCGCGTCTGTTAATTGGCCCAAACGATTACCTGGCAGAGCCTCGAAGCTCGGGCAAAAGGGAAAGAACGTACCGTATGGTGCTTCGGAGGGTGTATAAGATGTGCATTTCAGATGCATTGTTGAAAGAGAAGAAGATCTCCCGGGCCCACGTTGAACGCCGAGTGACGAGTCTACAACAATACTTGCAATCATCCCCGTCACCACTCTTATACAAAACTTTCAACGTGCGTACTATAAGTCCCCGAAAGGGTCTCGCCAAGGTCCTGCAGGATCGCTATTAACGAATAACGAAAGAAGACGCAACGACAATTCATACCTTTGCCATGCTATCCTAATTCTGCTTCTACCCCCGCTGCTGCTGACTCGTCATATCGTGCGGAGATGCCCGTTAGGGTGGATTGTCTACGACGATGAGCTCTAACGACAACGCAGTGTCACGTATCTTTTAACTGCGCTTTCCACACCCACCCTGCTCCGATGCTCCGATGACGGGGCGTCAGACGTTGATTTCTAAATTTCTAGTCTCATGTCAGTCGAAGTCCGAGGGCACGAATCCTCGGCGCAATTTTCCAAGCGTTCTAAAAAATTAGAGGTGGAGGGGAGATGAGTGAATCGAACCTGGAACCATGATTGGTTCGGATGGTTACGGATTAAAAATATCAAATTTCTGCCCGCTTATTTCAGGATTCCATTGCCAAGGATGTTGAAAAAAATCGAACCGAGGACGTCGATCCGTGGGCTGGACTTCCGTACACCATTGATTTGGAAACCGGTAAGTTTTTCAGAACTTTCCAAACTGTTATGATTCCATTCGTGTCTTCGCATCGGCGGTTATTACGGCGTAAGATACATTCGATTTCTATACCCACAATTCCGCGTTGTAAAGAACGATGTCGAGGGATGTGTAGAGGAATAATTAATTCATTCTTTACGGGGAGCGCACGCTGAGCACAAACCTTGTAAAATTAAGGCAGTAATTTGTAGGTACACGATAATTCGGACAAGGCGGTGGTAGTTTTCCAGCATAAGCGGGACTCTCTGCACCTGGGTGTACAGCCGCACCCTGTAGATGTTATTAACATAAACATAAACTTAAACACGACGATATTACGGACTAACTATACAGCTGGTTCTATAATTATACGCGGAAAGAGGACCCCTGCGGGCAACATCCCCACAGATCCGTCTTCGTAAACATATTTTACTTTTTATCCGATACCTCAACTGGCAGTTTAACGGGTTGAAAAAAATGCAGAAACTTCTACTTATACGTTGATTTGAAATATGAAGAGAAAAAAAGTTGAATTAAAATTCAGAGCAAAAACATCGGTGGTGGTACGTTTTTCTTGATTAGGTACCTCGCGTATATTACCGATGTCATGCTCGTGGGTTGCGGTTCATCATTTCGAAGCCCGTATCTGGTCAGTAAAATAAAATCAATCGATTGGCAATCATCTCCGTAATAAAGTGAACAGTAAAAACTATAACTGATCGATTAATCTAGTCATCGCGCTTGGTTTAATTAGTCCACCTACGCGATTGTCAATTTTGGTAACAGTTTCACTAATATACTATTGCTCCATTATACACGATGTATCAGACATGCGTGAAAAAAGGAATGTAAAAACAATTTTCCATTCCAAGTTTTTCGGTCAGATTTCAACCCCTGCGATTGTCAGGTGTGCCAAACTTCTCGATGAAATGCTACGGCGTTATTTCTATCCTTATAATAAAATAACGACGTGCGTTCGGAGAAGAAGAACGATACGAGAGGTGATCGGGACCCTCCTGCGGAGTCTGGGCGCGCAGTTCCGGATAACGTGGGGAGTGGCTCCAGGAACGCCCTCTCTTCCTCTGCCCCTTCTCATCCAGATTTTCCCCTCTACTTTCCTCTTACCTTCCCCTTCTATCTTTTTCATCCTCTCGTCTCTCTCGTAATTCTCCCCCTCCAATCGAATCCCAACGTTGGTACCACCGACTCCCCTCGTTCCCCCTGCATTTAATTACTTTAGACTAGACAGGCTCGGGCGCTTCTATATATTTTTCATACCCATCCTTCTCTACCCGTTCTCAAATTGGGTACGCCGGTATACAGGCTATAAATGTTAAGCGCTGTATTATTCGTTAAACAAAGATTAAACCTAAACCACCTTTGGATGGCCACGCCGTACTATAGTCGATATGTGCAGCTGAAAATCGAGGTCAGTTAGGGGGCAGGTACAATCGGAGTAAAGAAAATTGTTTTCAGTAATTACGAAATACTTACGACTGTGTGAAACATACAGCTGCAGATGATATCAAAGGTAGCTTTTGATCGTTATTCTCGCTAGCTTTTGATCGTTTAGATCGCGATAGCCGTGGGCGTCTTGTACTTGTCGATTGATTAGCTTTTTAATTAGCCCCTCCTACGTCCGCAGATGTGTTGGGTGTACGTTATAGGTACACATCTAATGCTAACGGGTCGAAAAATTATATATGTGTATCTGATACGGTGCGTACGAAGCTCCTTATAAGTACAACACACGAGGATACGCCGGAGCTGACGCTATGTTCACCTCGCAACCCCCCAACTGATCACATTTGTGTCAATCAATAGCTTGGATTTTTTTATTCGTCGATTCGATTTCCGTGACTTTTCTAATCATGGTTAATTATTCAACGGACAAACGATAAACGATCGATGTTATACCCATCGCTATCTCGTGCTCGACATATTCTAATGTTTTATTATATTAGATGTGATCAAATGCGTTGCAAAATGTAATTACTCTGAATATAAGATCGATAAAAGCATTTTTGTTATTTCCATCTATCGTCGGTTCAGCTGCTGGCTATCCGTATACCTATATACGTCCGTATGTAACAAACGAATATGTATGTATATCGGCGCTGCACCTTTCGGGCCACAAGAGCATTGATCCATTAATCAAACGCCGCCATTTTGAATAAATATTTTTATACGTATGTGCCTGCAGCATGGGATATGTAATATATCCATACTTACACACGAACATTAGTTGAACACGTAATATCTTTGTGTATGCGTTCATATTATACAGACGAACATTTGATCAGCGCACAGATTGCTCGGTAATGAGTCTCGGGATTTGCCGCTGATCTTTGGATTATAAGATTCATTTATTTCTCATGCCCCGACTCTATATGCTGCAGTTTCTATCGATCGATCGATTCAATCGAATCTCGATGTAGGGTCGAGTCGTAAATGCAGTAGGTAGATCGTATCGCGATCATTGATCTGTGGAACCAAAAAATCATCCCGATCAATTCCCAATATTAACGATCACAATCGAAAGTTTATAATACTGCAGCGATCGCGCAATTCTGATAACAAAGAGAGAGAGAAAAACAAATAAAATCACATGAAAAATCTCGATAGTAACAGACCAAAATCCGCGACTTTAGATCCACTTATATATTCGTATATAAACCCGAACCTTTTTTTTTTCTTTTTCTTTTTTGGTCTCTTTAACGCTGCGCAGATCTACTCGATACCCAAGGATGAAAAAAAAAAAAAAAAAAAAAAAAAAAACTTTCACGGGTAATATAACCAGAGGCGTTTTATAAAACGCCGATGCCAATCGATAGGCTGCGATTGATCGTGCTCATCTTCTAATACAAGCCGTATCTAGTGATAAAAAAATAATAAAAAAAAACTCCACGTCGAATGAATTAGCGATAGACATTAACTCGATTTCGATTTCTACGAAAATGAACGTCTAGCTATGATGCTACATTTGATCTCTTTCTTCGATTTGTCAGCCCTAATTATTCACTCAGCTACTTTTATTAATTATGAAATTTATTATTATTTCATGGTTTTTTTTCGTGCGGAAGAAAGCGGCCGCATATCGTTTATTCCTGATGGGGATCATTTTCATTCGACTCACAATTATAGAGCTGGCTATTATAACACTTCCGGCTGCCCCAAATATTCGGAATTATTTGTATACCTAGTCAATTAAAAAAAAAAAAAAAACGAACTATTCCGAGGAGATCAAAATTCATAAATATTCATTCCGATCGTACGTGCAATGTCACGAAAATATACATATCATCTGTACGCAATGGTTTTTTATACCTCGCTCATTATTGTGTAGCTCTCACATTTTTTTTTTTTTTTTTCAATTTTTTTTGTTTCATTGATAATGGGGACAGACAGTGACGAATAAACGGAACGTATACATAGGAATTGTTACGCACGTAGTAAATACGCGTTATGATGTAATCGTATATACATGAGAAAGATCACCACGTGCCATAGTAGCCGTGGATCGTTTTAATGTCCGTCGGTTGCTGGCGTCGGCTGACTTTCAATCTGACAATGGATTGCGGATATCAGAGTCCTACGCTTACATACCAGGTTGATGGATTATCGGTAAACACCGCGGGCCTCCCGTACGTAGCAAAACTTATATTCGAACGGTTCTGATCATTCGGCCACCCACCAGGTTTTCTTCTCCCGCTACGTCGTTCGATCGTCAGAGAAAAATATTTTTTACATTCAGTTACATCGAACGTACAGTACCCCGTTGTATCATCCATCGAAATATGTACGGACTTGAGTCCGGCACAGCTGCAGCGGCTATTGCAGTCCGATGCGTTCCAACGCCGCAGGCTGCACGAAGAGGGTCACATATACGGGGGACAAATTGTTATGGGCGTATGATTTTTTAGTCTCCGCCTTCATCGATGAAGGTATACGATCCATATAGTTCATAGGACGGACCGAGAGCCACGCGATATTACCTATAGTTCAAAGCTGATAATCGAGCCGGAAACCTTTTCCCCCCTTTCTTTCAACCGGAAAGAGACACCGATGGAGGAACGAGACATGACGACGGAAAAAAGAAAATGATCAAATAATAGTAAAATTAAAAACAGAAATTTCTTGGAAAGTTTCTCGAGCGGAAGTCCGATCGGACATCACTTCGCTTTTCATCTTTAATTTTTCTTCCGAAATACGACGTACTTCCTTCGACATGTGGAATCCGGGAGAAATTCAAATTATGTCAAATGATGTGAAGCCAGACCGGAAAGATCAGCTTTTTTTGAACCGAACTGTATACACCTTCAATTTTTTGGAGTTCATTGAGATTCGAGCGATCGCACCAATTTTTTGCGTCGGTTCTTCGGCGTTTTCATTGTGTATTGAATAAGTACGCATGTAGCGACCCGTGTCGGATTCAATGAAGATTCTAAACTGTTAACTTCCGGTTTCACTTCCTGGGCATTTCAAACTTGCGCTAATGTGTATAATACAACAATTATACTCATATACAAAAATTTTATCTAATTAGCTGTGTAGTTGGCTGTTCGACGATGTTTAATTAAATTTTATGTATCCCACCATATATAAAAATCGGATTTTCAACGGCGCAAATTGATAATGTAGTCAATATTCCTGTTATTATACAATGGGATTTAACTTGTGAAACAGACTTGAGCAGCACATCGCTTCACGTCTACAAAAATTAAGAGCAATTCTGAAGTTTTTACTTATTCTTTTTTTTTTCGGTAGAAACGATGCTACGCAAGAATGTGGTAACTTGCGGTAAATACAACGAAAATTATATTAATATTAACGATATTTTAATTACATCACATTCCCTTCAACGACACGCCTGTGGTAGAATATCTTTTCTAGTTTTGTATTAGAATGCGTTAAACTGTACCGAAAAATTTTCGGTGAAGCTACGTAAGTGACAGAATAAATTTTTGAATACGATAAGTGTAATACGCATGAACTTGGACCAGAAACTGGAATTACGTTATACGAACAACGAGCGGTTCTTCTGCTCGTGCTGTTGCCGAAGAAGAATATGTTGTCGGAAATTATAAACGACGTACGCGTGACACCGGGAAATGGCCACGCCTACGAAATGTTTTAAGGAAATTGCTTGGTTTTATTTGTTTTGTCTTTGTTTTTTTTTCATCTTATTAAACGTATAACTCATCTGCCGCGGTACTTCCATTACCCCTGAAATAATTTCCCTTAAATTTTTCTGCGGGGCGTATTGACATTTTTCGAATGATAATTTTTGAATCGAATGTAAATTCGAAAGAGGAACCGTGCAGTTGTGTTTCGCTCTCAAAAATTTTTCCTCTCAAATTACAGCGCAATTTTTCTACCGAATTTGAAATTACGGGTCGCGTAGTAGGCACGTCGTGTTGTAAAAGGGCGACCAGGAAGGAACTCAGACTCCGATGTAGATGCTCATTGTAATTCAGATCACTTTTCCGTCCCACGAGAGAATCAATATTTGGAGCTATCCATGTTCCGCCATGTTAGTCTGCCTCGCTAGAATCCCTCGGGGTTCTACCCAACCCCGGGGGCAGCTGCTGCTGCCGCCGCTGCTGCCTGGCAAGGCATCCATAACACTAAACCTACTCGGGGGTTGGAACCTCGGGCATCATGACTTGCGACAACCACCCCTGTTACACGAGTACACACCATTACTCATATCATGGCTCGCCACGCGGTGTAAGTTCAAACCCAACCTCGATTCCGTTCCATGCCAATCGGAGAAAACAACGATACCGTTTTACTGCAGCTAGGTAGATATTTGAGAGGGAAAAGAAAATGTTCCGCCACGTTCCGATCCGACGATTCCTATTAAAATTAAAACTGGAAGTATGTTAAACCTATTTTTCGATATAATCCAGGTTCTCGTAGGATGGCGTTAAATGATGTGGAATTTGTGATACGATGGCAATCAGAGTGGCATAGAAATTTCATGTACACGAACAGTATTGGAGAGAAGAAAAATGGTGATTGTTGGTTAGAGAAAAGCGTGGAAAATATTCTGAATAATGAGGGAATTCGTTGTTGCTGCTTACATACTCCGTAGGGAGTTGGACAGCTGAATTTTATCAAAGACGTTTCAATTCCCTCAGGATTAAAACATTTACATAAAACCTATGTTATGAAACGGTCGCATGCACACACGGTTATACTAATAAATAATGATGTGTCAATGCCAATGAAAAATTAAACTTCACTCGACTAAGGCTTTTCGGAATACCAGCCTATAGCTGATACAATGCCTTTTTACCTTTTATAAATTCCACTACTTTTTACCTGATGCAGATAGGATGGAATATACGAACGTTATTATAGAAAGGATTTTGCAAATCATTCAGGCCCTCGAAGTTTCATTTAAGGGGAGTGGATGGTATGGTTTTACGCTACAAAACCATCCGGCCAACTTGATACAGCCTATCTTTTTTTATATTTCATTGTTTATTTTTATTTATTGATCAAAGGTTGTGAAAAATTTCAAGTTTTTCGATAACGTCGTCTAGCTGTGACCTAATTTATAAAATTCTGTTACTAGCCTGGGTACATATTTGCTCGCATCATAGATACAATATTTCAAAAGTAAATTTGGAAATACAAAAAGTGAAGAATGCAAAGCTCAACATTAAACAATGAGGATCAAGAGCCCCCGAGTTCTCGGACGTGTTGGTTTAGGCTAGATATGTATCTGACTACAGAGGGGTTGAGGTCAGCCTGTCACCTGAAGTGCCATTAGCCCTTTTTAGATGCCCTCTCCACCCAGCTCTAACCTGTCATTATTGCATAGGGCCATTTTTTCTACAAGGACTTTCCTGAGAAATCTTTAGCTGGTATAAAAAGTAACAAAGTTCTCTTCCTAACTAAACAAAGTCACGCAGTCACAGACGTCGGTGTACGAGGGTCTAATTTTGTCTCTTATTCCGCCACTAACTACGGCTCGGAAGGGTTCAATTTTATCCGAAAACCCTGCACCGGTTTAATGTGCGATAAATAACGCGGCGCTCTAAAATCTTTGCGCTATTAAACAATCGACAGATTTTTATCTTCGGAGACTAGCAACGTGTCAAATTAAACCTCCTTAAAATATAATCCAAACGTTAAACCGCTTCGAAACGAGTTCCGAGAAAATAAGGAAGCGAGAAATTCTTTCCTCTTCATTCACATCTCACGAGTTCTGATCGTCAAGTGTCCGGGTGAAGAAGCCTGCGCAAACCTCACCAGCATATTTATAAGTAGTACGTATCCCTGCATACACAAGGATAAAAGTGTACAAGTACGAAAAAAAAAGGGAATGTATATCTATATATATGTTGCAAAAAAATAAAAATAAAAAATAAAGTTAACCTTGAAACCTGCTGCACTGACAATGAGTAACAGAGAATATCAAGGTAATAACAACCTTGTGTTTTTTTCGCAAACTGCGGTCCGTGATCAACGAATTCTCGTTTTATTTTATTTCCTTTTTTGGTAGTAATCGGTAGTCCAAATCACTTTTTTGTTAAATCGATACGCGAAATCGTTATTGAAGCGAACGCTGCATCGGTTAACTTTCGTAAAGTGGGAACAAATTGCCGTGTCGGCAAGTTCTGTATTACATGTGGAAAATTTTACAATCGTGCAGTTATCACCTAGTAAATTACGAGATTTATTTGACGCTTATCGACAATGAGGTGTCTCGAGCCGTTGTAACGTTCAGGTGTTATATCTTTTCTTTCGTACCGAGAAAGTTTGAATCGTGAAAGATAAATACCGTATTTACTGCGATGTACGAACTGTTGCTAGACGGCCACGGAAGATATTTATGAAAATTGGTCCAATATTAAAAATTTTCAAGTCGAGCGTGATATTGGAAATCCACCGACGATGATCCTGAAACCCGGAACTCGATACGAGTGTTGAGAATACTCAGCTACTTCAGATTCGCTCCGAACAAGTTTCTTTTTATTCGAACGACAAATTTTACGCGTTTGAGTATCCACTTTACAAGGAAATATGAGCAGAAGACCTACCTCATCATTGACGCGATGACCGTGCACTGGCTACCAGAGGTTAACATTCCAACGGTATCTAAAAATGCAAGCAACATCCCAAGAGTGTAAGTCATACTATGAGGTGGCAACAATGGTCATTGACGGGGCACAACAATCCAGAATGACTTGTGCCTACTCCTGTAAGCTACTCCTATCTACAGGTCTTTGACCTGGTTTAACAAATTTTTCAACACTCTATTCTCACAGGATATACATCTAATCGTGGCCCGACTTCCAGTTCCATTAATTGACTCATCCACATTTCGGTCTCATCACCCTCCCAGGGTCATATTGTACCCATAAGAAACAGTCGGTCAGTAGTTCGACTTGCGCCAATTTTTCATTTGTTCGGAACGGATGATTATTTTCATCGTTTTAGTAACGCGTAATTTGATCGATAGAGGTAAAGTTTCACAATTCACATCGAAGACCACGTGTACACATTTACCATCGATACAACTGGAGCGTAACGCACTCGACTTATAAATCTGCTGACTGTTTGTTTGGCAGGCAAGGTGTGATATTCTTATAGATCTATTCACTTGTACATTACACTTACGATCCCAACAATGACCGACACTTTTAACGTTGATATTATTCCACTAATTAGATTAACTTGCAGGTAATTTAGGATACTTTGATGTAGGTATCATTCCGGTCATTGATATCTGATATAGCAACGATCGTTTGTACGGTACGAAAAAAATTTCGGAGCAAAAAAAAATCTGTTTATATGTACGTATGATAATTAACGTTCATCTTGGATTATAGGCATTGAAACGATTCGCGCAAAATGCGATCTGAATTCTCGTATGAACTCATTGCCTCGATTTCTGTTGGATGTAATATTCAAAGCCCTGTATTATTATATCCTTTGGAGAAATCTATCATTGATTTTTTTTATAGAACGCTTCACAATGTAGCAAAAGCACAAGTTCATGCCGCCACTATTATTTACCGTAGACGGGGTGCTCGTGTCCTCTAGTTGTGTTCTTTAGCAGCGGTTCCACAACACCTAACATATATTGTTATGTTAGATTTTGCCTAGGCATGGGTGTAGCATAGAGTGATTTGCACTTATCAGTTAATAAATCAATTCCCCATGCGATACTATTATGAATCGAAAAACTCGCCACTGTACGTATTCTCATGCATTATTCAACAATACTCGACTTATAGATCGTGAACACGATAATTTCAGATTAGTGTAAGCAGCTTGAATTGAGAATGGCAAATTTTCTATACGCGACACATAAAAGGGAAGCAAATCATGAGGGAAATTCGTATCATTTGTGACCCATGGCCTCATAATTTTAATTCATTTTTTGATAAATATTAGATGGAAGATTTTCTGCTGAAAAAGAGAGAAAAAAAAAACAGATAGAAACTTTTAAAAAATTGGAGAAGGCGTAAAATCAGGGAATTGAAATATATGGACCCTCGCAGGTATGGGATGTAGTTAATATAAGGGAATGGTGCAAGAGGAGTTTTTTTCACTGACCCAAAAAGAAAGGGCACTGGGAGAAGGACGGGATAAAAAAGCAGTGGGAATATCCTCCAAACCAGACAAAGGCTGAGTGATCGGAGAACAATAGATGCTGAGGCACTCTCTGCTTCGACGAAACCTCTGCAACACTTCGCTCTTCTCTACTTCTATCTCCCTCTCTCTCTCATAGTCACCATATTATTCAAATCCTATCAATGAGATTATTACTCATGCATCGCGACCACAGTTTTACCGAGCATGTACTACGATGTTGCAGAAAGATGTTCCAAGATGTTTCTTATTGAAATAGAAGAAAACAACAGCTACCCCAAATCCTCTAGATAAATTTATTCCAAAGATAAACTGAGATAGATGAAACTCACGATGTTAGTGGTAAAAGATAGCGGAGGGCTTAAGTTCTCTGTATAATATTGAGCATCATTTATAAACCTGTCGGACTAGCTGCTGCGCCACTCGCTGTTGCTAGGGCACCGCCACTCTCTGATTTCCACTTAAGTCTTGATTAGATTTTAAGAAATGTTAGAAATTTTTCTGTCATTATTTAAGTTTACTAACTAATAAGAATTTGAACCTCGACATATAGTGCTGAAAGAGGGAATAGCACAAAGTTGATCGTAAGACAGAGGTAGAGTTGAATTCTCCGAAGCTCAGTATAGTTGATCCAGCGTAACAGGTCTTTGTAAGTAACATTATGCCAGAATATATTACGTACATTGGAATACAATCTTATTGGTGGTAATTACACGGGCAATCTGATGGAGGTTGGTGGGCAAGTATCTCGAATCGAGCACTAGTGAGAGTGATGACACAAGAATAAAGGGTATCAATAGAGGAGGTATTTGACAGGATTTAGATACAATCTAACAGCAGTGGTTTACAACCTTTATCTAAGTCTAGGTCTGATGCCGACCGTTGACTGACTCTAAGAATTGCTAGTCACTCAGCCACTGTCTTTTTATATAGGATTATACTGGATCCAATTTTGGGACTATAAATGCCCTTCGGATCAATGGCAATTCAGTGGCGTGGCTTAGGTCAGTGATTTTTTTTACGCCAACACTCGAGCTGCTACTAGTTTTGACTCATATCCTGCCAACAATCATCCCAACAGAAGTTACAATAGATCTCACAAGTTCTCCATATTTACTACCAGAATCTCATGACTTTGTAATGAGAAAAATGCTCTTCGAAGGAATAACTTCCCAGCTAGTAGCCAGCAATAGTACTTGGCGGATCACTCTTATAGTTGGTGATACACAATGAATATTGAGGGGGTGTATAAGGTAAAGGAAGTGCTAGCTAAGGGTGGATCTGTCCCTCAATGACTTGGGGTTTGGGAGGAAGCGATGCACCCCTGGCTGTCGCAGCATAGCGAGGTAGACCGATCAAGCTTTGGTAACGCTCCCTGCTCAGCGGGGAGTCATAGAATGGCATTATGGGTAGAGACCTTCCCCCTCTAGCTCTGAGTCCTCCGGCTCACATTGTCTGGCAGCCATATTGGTATAACAGCCAACCCCGTCCTGATTGGTTGGTTCCTTAACAGCAGAGCCACGGCCCTGGGACAATGCCTCCGCTGGCTCCAGTTAGGCAATGCTTTGCTCTGCGATACTCTATCAGTCAACTACATGCACCGCTCCAATCAAAATCATCTAACATTAGAATCTTGTGGATCATTTGTTAATAGTTTGACAGTTGTTATTACACTTGTGATCAAAAGCAGCAAAATTTTCATAAATAATATTACTATTAAATTATTGCCAGTAAAAAACTGACATAATTTTATAAAAGAGTGCTTTTACCTTTTACTAATGTCTCGATTAACTTCTAATTTTGGAATATATTTTTCTGTCGATTAAAGTAAAAATTACCCAGTAGTTCAGAATCGTTTTTCTTTTTTTTTTTTTCTTTACAAGTCGTTGAGCGACGGCGGGGAGTTTCACTCAAAAAATTTCAAAGTGATTTGCTCGTGCAATAGTATGTGGACATAAAAATGCATTTATTATTCATTCGCGTTTTGGAGCAGCTTAAAACTCTCATATGCCATGAGGGATGTATTTTGGATCATCGAAGACTGTTCGTATAGTGGTGGTTCAAATTTTTAGAGAAGACAAAACTATCGGTTGCTGCAGTAGTGACGGGAGTTAGATAAAAACTGGACTTATAAAAATTGTGCTGTGATAAAAACCGGTGTAAGCCGTTTTGGATTATTCAATTTTCGGATTACGTCTATCTAGGTGAGTTTAAAATTCTACGGATGTAATTTTACACGACTTATTGAGATTGCAAATATTCCATCGTCTGCAGTTTTATTACACAGTTAAAATCTTCTCACTTGACCACTGTAGACTAAAAATTCTATAAAATGTAAAAATAGGCGTCGGTCACCCAAACTGTGGGAAGTTCTCACCGTTGAAAGAGTTGACAGCTACAACAATAATTAATACTAATGATCGCAATTACGACTTAAGCAGCTCGTGCTGCCAGGTGAAGAACCTGGTCATTTCACCCGTTTGTACAACAAAAGATATACTGCATATTCTTGAGTGGATGATCACCGGTAGTAGTACGATATGAAAACTGAAAAACAAGATGTCAAACCGAACAGTTGTGCTATATGCCATTGTAAATAATTTCGGGACTTCGTCGCTAACGCGGGTACAATCGGCATGGATATATTTGTCAACTAGTGGGACAATGCTGTCAAGATCGGGATCGTAGCTTAAGCCGTATAGATTTTGAGAGGTCCCAATTTCTGCGCCATAAGGCCCAATGAGGCTTCTGTACGCGTGCATCACGTTTATATGTTATATTTATCGTTAGATATAAAGGTGTGCGTTGGTCCCAGATAGTTGTGTATAAATAGAATCTAGTGTTCATCGGACCCAACGATAGCCCGGCGCATTGGTTGGAAGGTAGAAGCGAAAAAAAAAAGAAGAAAATTTTGCCAAGTAATGCAAGAAATATTATTAGGAAAAACGCCATTAACCGAACAATGGTGAAATATGAGAAATGATCTGTCAGAATTTTCGTGTCTAGGAAGTAGTTTGTAGGCATAACTTCAAAGGTGTATCGTTAGAATGAAAGAGATTTTTGCATCGGCTGAAAATCCACCATGAGCATGCGCTTTTTTCGACCGACCGACTTACCGCGTTTTTCATCAACCAAAAAATCCCATGAGAGTATAAATTCGGGTAATCGAAGTCATGTAAAAATGGTATACATGGTATAACCCACCGAAATTACAATACTGAAACTTATTTGGGTGTCCTAACGAATCCTTTGTCGTATATCCCGAGCATTCGTCAAAATATTCTGCCATAGGAATTTTTTTTCACTAAAAAAATGACTCGCCATGAACCGACGGCTATCACATTCGTGCCATATTTTTGCTACATTTTTTTTTCTTTTTTTTTTCAATAGAAGCATACAGGAGTAAAACATTGTTCGATACTTTTTACGACGTGTGATGAGGGAAAGGGAGACGATATCTAGGTGGACTAAAAAAAGAGGGGTGGTGGTTCAACGGTCTTAGGTTATGGGGGTTGTTGTTTATCTGAATTTTGATTGATGGTTTTTGTGCTCCAGTGGACACTGAATTATTATATTCTGGGTGAAACATCACGACTATATTCGAGTTACATACATCGGTCGATTTTCAAATTCAGATTTTTCATTCGTGATCATTTTTATCGACACCTTCTGTAATAAGCCAACTAATCGTACGCTCTCCTTGGATCATTCGGGCACAGTCATGCATCGTGCATACAAGAAATTGTGGATAAATTAACCATGCAAAATGTTTAATTGAAAGTCTCTATGAAATAAGAAAAGTTTTAATATGAGAAAGAAGCGTTTCTTTTCACCTGAGAAAGTACGAGCATTGTTAAATATGGACATTTTTAACCAACCAGAAGAAAAGTATAAATTATCTAGTTCATAACGAGACCCCTTTTTTATCATTCTTCACTAACCATTTATGATTAACAGCGTCGCTACGTTTTTATATTCTAACAGAAATCTACGTTCACATTAGAATTGATAAAAAAAAGTGGATAATTCTTTTTTTTCAAGAACCATGCTTCTGAGCTTGTCCTTTCCATTACACCTGCACCTGGTTGGTTTGCCTGTATTGAAACTCTGCGGTTTTAAGGGATGGTTTAATTTTAAGTACAAAGTGAAGAAGTCGGCGGCGGCGGTTAGCCCCATGGATCCAAAGTTCCCCAAAATTACGACGGCCATTGTGGTGGCGGTCAGGGGTTGAATTTTCGGGCTGCAGACAATGGCGTCCGCTTCGACTTGTTAATCTAATAGCCGTCCCGAGCTGCCAGCACCTTCCGTGCCTTAGACAGAAGACACGCATTCCTATGGGATCCCTTAAGAGTTTCGAAGCCGCTCCAAAAGTCAAACGCAGGTGCCCAGTGACCGATCTACACCTCGACTTGGTTTCACCCCGTGGTTCCCACTTGCCACTACGTTATTATTTTATGAGATTATTATCTCAAATAACATTTCCCTTCGGCAGCTACCCTGCTGACGTTCTTTCAACTGCAGAACACCTTACCGACCTGTAGCGCATCAATTTTAAAAAAATAACATTTTTCTAGTCCTTGGCCGGTTCTCGCGATGGGAATTAGGAAGAAATGAAAAAAAAAATTATGAATGAGCGCTGATTTAGGAAAGAGGATTTTTTTCTTCCTGGCTCCTGGGGAAACAGCGTACGAAAAATAATTTATACTAATTTAAAAATAGTTCTCACTACCACCTTCCCTCAGATAAAAAAGATGAATTTTCGACGTATAGTTTTGGCGTGCAGAGCAAGTAAAATTTTTTAAATAATTTTGGAATCTAAAAGGAGAGCGAATTGTTGGGCTTGTATATAGGGGTGGTTCGAGAGCTGCGATTGGTCGAGGGCGTGGCTCAGCAGAGGGTTGCGTCGGGTGGCGAAGGGAATAGTGTTAGGGACCAGCAGGTGGATGGATCTCTCCAGCACACACCCTTTATATTTCTCTCTCAATTAGTTACGTTTTTCCTTCTCCCTTCTCCCTCTTTCCCTCCTTCATTCGTTTCGCCTCTCTTTTGCCTCTCCCTTCCTAATTCCTTCGAGCTATCCTCCCTCCCGCCAGCGCGCCCTTCGTCCTCCTCTCTTTTTTAAATTTTTGTTTTTTTCCCTCTCTCTATATTTCAGTATATACCTTCTGTATACCTATACCAGTTTTTTCTCTTTCTCTATTACCCCCAAAAATTTTTAACTCGAGCCTTAGGAACCCGTCAGTGTTAACGTGGACGTTTTTAAATACACTTCAATTTCCGCTACGTGTAAATACAATAAATACGTACGGTAATAGTTGAAACAAAAAAACATCAATAGACAAATACAACAGTCAATCTGATGCTAGTGATGTTTGCAGATAGTAAAAAAAACGATTATGGTGTGAATGATAATGAAAACTATCGGTTGAAAATGGTTCCCTAATTAATTCGGGATTAGTGAAATTCGGTGGTGCAAGGTTTATTTAATGGTGGGGTGAAAGGAAAAAAAATATGGTGCGCGAGTTTATGACCCGCGAATATATGGGATCCTAAAATGTGTCACGAACGAAATAACAGTTTTTTTATGGACGTATTTTGTGTCTTGTTCGTGAATATTAATCGAACTCTCTGATTTTTGGATTACCTCAAACTTTTCGCACAAAATCCTAGGATCTTATAATATCGAAGGTGAATAAATGGTTCGGGATTAAAGAATATTGGAACACCTATTGAGAAATTGTCGCGGATTACCGAATGAAGATGAATCTGTTTTATTTCAAACTACCCATATTTCGAGAACACTCCGTAATTAATTAATTTTTTTTCCCAATTACAGGCGAGTACATTCTAAAATCAAACACAGCTGGTAGCGAGGACGCCGCGGATCCTGAAGAACAGCTTCTTGGCAGCCCTCTGAATCTGGGTGAAGAAAATTTACTTGACGACGATTCTCTCGCTCTAAACGATACTCTGGGTCTCGAGAATGATTTCACCTCGGTTTTACTGGGTGGAAGTCTCCTAGGACCCACGGGAGTGGAGGGCCTTCTAAGCAACGACTCGCTCGGACTACCCGACGGTTTCAGTCTCGAGGAAGCTCTGCAACTTGTCGGCCTCGATGAAGTTCAGCCCCAGGTAACTACAGTCGACCAATAATCGGGGAAAAATCGAATCTAAATACAAAATCATAACCAAAATATGTGACAAATTTTTTTGCTATTCTTTTTCAAAAGAAAGGGGGCATATTCGCGCGCAGGGAATCTTGGGTTAAATATAATATTTTCGTGTAGAAAGCAAAGCCGGTAGTGAACGAGAAGGAAACAGGTTCCGGATCTAGCCAGGACCAGAGCTCTGAAACTGGAGAAAGCGCGTCACCGTCGCCTTCCGAAACCAGCAAGGATTCCGGAACAGCCGCCGACATGATTCACACGCCGCAGTTCCATCATCCCCATCATCCCCATCACCCACATCACCCGCATCACCGTGGATTCCAGGTAAGTCTTTCTACAAAATTATGAAGAAACAACAAGTGTCGATACTGCACGGTACTATACTTTATTCTGATGAAGAAAAATTGAAACATCTTGAGATATGTCGATAAAAAATAATCTAAAACAAATGTATGAGTAAAATATTCTTATAATCTTATGACCAACGGTTAAACGGAAACATCCACTGACTTGCTGATATTCCTTAGCTTACTCCTTCCCATCAGCTATTGTGTTCCCAACCGCCACTTAAAAAAATATAATCACTGATTACGTAGCGATATTATGTTCTGAAGTTCACATGCTGTATGTAGAGGTCGATGCAGGCAGGCATGAATGCATGAACGAAAATTATTACGAAGAAGCTGGAATTATTGAGGAAACTGCAGGACATTAGGAACAGAAATCAAACACTTGTGAAGTTTCGGATTCCCAAGAACAGGATAACCGACTCGCTGAATCGCGAGCTGCACGCGTTTGAAGGAATGACCTTCCCACCTTCTAGTAGCCAATGAGAGAACGTCCTTTTTGTCGGACCTCTAATAAGAGATTCAGCGAGTCCCTCTTTGCAGCAAATCGCCTCTCTCCCGCGTTGCACATGTCCCTCGGTGTATCTCGATGCTACCTTCCACACGCGACACGAACTCCGAAACGTTCGGACAGTGAATAAAAATCACGAATCTTCCGGTCGATGTGTGCAACCGGCTCGCACGATGTCCACGTGGATTCGCATCTAAAAATTAAATAAATTCTGTGACGATGCAGATGAAAGGATTCAGGATGAATTTTATGCCGAAGAAAAATCGCAAATTTCATGTGAAATTCGGTCGATTTTTTTTTCATCTATTTCTCACGGAAGAATGTGTCAAGTAATTTTGTTCCCCTCGATTCGGCAAATATTACCATTCGAATCTTGAAGTGTTTGTTCGGCACCCTTACGATTCAACTTAAAAAACAAAAAAACAAACAACAGTGTCAGAATTGTGTGAAAATTCATTTGTCCGACGAACAGCTACGAGATATTAGGAAGTGGACCATCTAGCGGTAGAAAACTAATCGATAAATTTACCTGCTATAAGTTTTTCGTTAATTTATTCATGTACGCTCGATTCCAAATGCATATGGTATGCTGAAAGTGCAACAAGCGACGCCACCCGCTGCAGATTACCAAAATTTGCAAAGCCCAGAATGTTGGAGGCTCATACTCGAAGAAGGACTTTTCCAGGTACAAAATAATCTTCGTAATAAAATAAGAATAAGTGATTTTCACTCGAGCACTGTGAAATTTTCGTTTATTAGGTAAAATCGCATTCTACCTATTTTGGTATCTGAACGAAGTTGATTTTTCCACAGTTTCATTCGCGGCGCGCGTACCTCGCGTTGAGGGTTTTTAAAATTCGTGTGGGTAATTACCCGCGTAATCTAACGACCTCGGCGGATATCCTAAGACTCGTTATTATACGTCCGCGACTACAGGTCGAGACGGTAATTTAAGCTTTGCTAGTCGCGTAATGCTAAATTAATATATTTCCAGGTCTACGCCTCCCGTATTTCGTAAATATATCGTGTTACGAATATAGGTAGATTCGTACAAAGTATATACAGACATGTTATCCGTAACTTTATGGCAACGTAGATTCGTGAACGACAAAGGTTTTATTTATTTTTCGTATTTTTGTTTCATTTTTCTCTTTTCTTCGCGACATTAACACGTAAGTTACGCAATCGAATATAGGCCGCACTTTGCAACGCTGCGTTCCTCGATACATCGTAGACAAACGTGTCATTTTTGGAACCCGCTTCTCACGCAAATTGTATATTAACACTGACCTTACTCACCTGTAATTATAACCTGCTTATATCTCTACCTCTCTTACTTTAAATCCCCGCAAAACACCGCCACGCATAGAATACAACGTATACATAAAATATATAGCGAGAATAAGTAATAACGAACAGTGTATATAACGAGAACGATTTTTTCGTTCTTCCTCAACTCATGTATCTATACTTTATCTTCGTTCAACAAATTGTATTACCTATTATAAAGTTCCAAAGGAAACATCGCTCTGTACCTCCGACACTTTTTTATTACCAAACTGGAGCGGCACCATTAATTTTTGTTCTTTTACATTGAAAATATGATCCTAATATAGGTACGTTACAATTGAAAATTATAATTTCTAACACGAAGAAAAGAAAAAAGCAAAACAAACTATCGCAGCGATTAGCGGTCGAAAAATATTTACCTTGTGGACTCGAGGGGCATGAAAGAGTCTATGTAATATTTTTAACTCGATTTTTAAGACGTTCTGTTCCTCATAAGTCATGTTCAAAGTCGGGAAGGTGACCGTCGTCGTCGTAATCGTTGTCGTCCGCGTCGTCACGAAGCTTTAAGTAACTGCATCATACAGCTTCTACCGTAACCTGCGGTTGCCCATGAGCAAAGTATGGATTGTAATACACTATAATTAAATGCGAGTTACAGAAATTATTTCACCATCAACCGACTGCATGGCAGTCTACAACAGTACACTGTAATATATGTGCAAAATTGAAACGAATGTCCTATTTGAATGAAAAGGAAAGAAAAAAATATATATATATAAATGCAACTTTGATTGGAATAAACTTTGAACGGTCATTTTACATTTCATACAGCAGACCTTGAGGAATTAAATTCAACTTATATGCAAGATTGAAATAAGCGTTTATCACCGTGTTTAACACGCTTATGATAGAAATTCTTATTGCACATAAAAAGGTATAAGCGTACAGCGGTATACTTACCCGCAGAAAGTACGGTGCGCAAAAGAAAAGGACATAATCTGTACCCGATACAAATCTGAACACCGCAACAGTACTAATAGCTTTCTTCAGCTGTGAGAATTATAGGTACTTTTCGAGTAAATCTATGTAAACCTTTGCTACAGCCCACTTAATTACCACACAAATCTGTGGGAGGTCTCACCTCTGTCAAAACTCTGACCTCAAGAGGAGGACGACAGTCGTGAGTAGGTATCTCATACCTGAAAATTTTCAAGATATTCAAGGCGTGGTTTTAAGCCCCTAAATTTTGAAACTCTTGACAAATTGTAGCTGACAATGAGTAAATGCGAGCTGCGATGGTTACGAATTAATTTCCTTTTTTTTTTTTTTTCAACTTCAGAGTTATAGTTTCAGCTACGAATGGCACTTACTTTTGGGTTTTAACGTACCAAATTTTTTTCTTGTCTTCTTGTTTTTATTTTTTTGTTAGTTTATTTTATTTTTCATCACTTTGTAGAATCGGCAGTCACGTAGGTAGAAAAGTTTTTGCTATATGATGCTCGGCGCAATTACTCACAGGTAATAAGTAACGCCAAACGAATGACAAATAGCTGTAACGACACTCTCAACCTCATCCTGGACTTCTCACACCATCTCTTCCAAGATTTGCACCATTAACGAGCTCTCCACTTTTTGTCCACTACGGTACACCAAGTTACGTGCACATTTGGTCAGAAACTGTAATCACTGGCTCGAATATTGTTTATTTCAAATAAAAAAGATAAACATCCATATGGTCTTTATTGAAAGGCTGTATTAGAGGAATAGATATTCTCTCGGACCTCGCAAAAACAAAATCGAAATTCTTCTTGGCATTGACGAATCGAATCGCGGTCGAAAAAGTTTTTGAGCACCGCGGTCGAGGACGATCAAGTGCATGTAATGCGCCATTGTTGAAAAAAAAAAGAAAAAGTATAAATGATACTGAGAAAAAAAAAGGGTCAAGGTTTTCAATCAAGTATTAAATATCGATAGAAACATATTGTCATGATAAATTGCAGCTTAGTGCATTTCGCAGTGCGTGAAGATTACTAGAAATTTTATAGAAAGGCTCTATTTACCCTCAGCCTTAATAAAACGAACTGATCGCTAAATCGAATTCAAATTTACTCGCTTTCCTAAATCGCAGCTTATGCTCACAGAGTAAAAGTTTTACTCAAGAATGGATGAGGGGCGTGGAACGATAACTTCGTTATATCGATCATTTTTTCGTGTACTGAATTTGATAGCGTCTGAATTTTACTACGAGCTTGGTAAATGTGATCAGTAGATACTCTGAAACGATCGATGCCTCGGAATTTTTGCATTGAACATTTTCGTCTTATTTTTTTGTGATGAATCCGCCGGTATGAGAAACTGCGTTAGTTGCTGGACACCGTGTACACCGAATAGCTGAGTTTTGCTGAAGAATTTCTTGGTTTCGCATGTAAGAAATTCAAGCAGTTGTTGGATTTATGCGGTGTGAAATGTATAATGTTCCCATGTCCAAATGATCAAGGATGCCTGAGACCAATTCTACGAGTGGTCATTAAGGCCACCTTTATACATACATGGGCATGTGCAACTACCAAACATCTGACGACGGCACCTTTGCTCGAATACTCTTGCAGCAGCAGCAGCAGCAGAAACCAGCAGCTTCGTGTCATTAGGTGCATAAAGTAGCACCGCGTTCCGCTGTGTGAAAAAAATAAAACGATAAAATATAAGAGAAAACTTAACAACTGTTACTCAGGAATGAATATTATCAAAACTGAAAAACAACCTGCAATTTTTACATCACTTCTTCGTGTAACTGCAGAAACAGCTCCTCACTCGTACAGCTATTCGAGGATTCACATATGTAACCCTTTTTGTAGGCATAAACTTGGGGATGTTATATCGCCTGGGTATTGATAGCCATTTTGATTACCGGTCTTACATAGTAACACTGCCTGGCCAAGTGCTATCAATAGCAACTCGACCTCAGCAAATAAACCAGGTCAGCCACAGTCGAGTGGACGAGGAGAATCGATCAGAGTAGTAGACAGGAAATAAAAGTGGAAAGTTAGTCCTAAAGTTTGGAGGACATAATATTTGCTCCTGCTTTGACCGTGAAGATTGAGATGAGCGGCGTCACGTACAAGCGTTAAGAGAAAAAAAGAAAACTGCGAAAATGATTAAGGAACGTAGAAAACTAAGGTCGAAGCGTTCAAAGCGCGACCTTGTCAGGTTGGCTCAGCCATCTGCCTTGCCAGCACGTTGATACCGGATGTTATACCTACCACAATATTAGTATGGGACCCGGAAATACGATTGTTGCGAAACAGCTATCCGTACATCAAGTTTCGTTTGAATTTTATTTCTTGCTTTCTTTTTGTTGTATCCCATTCCTGGATTGATTTTTCAACCTTATTGTTTATTTTTTTAACGTTTGTTCGGAAAAAAATTTGCGAAATGCGGTCTGGGAAATTTGAAGAGTTAAAAATGTAAAAGGAGAATTTTGAGTATATTGTCTTTACTAACCGTTGGAATGACAATTAAGTTGCTGTTTACTTAATTAACAGCGAAAAACTAATTGCATAAGGTTAAATCGCATCAGCTGCAAAGCGGAAATTCACAAAAACCAACGCTAATCGCAGTACAAATATTTCAGTCATTGCGGTCACGATTTGCTTCACTAAATAATTTCAGTATTATTATTCTATTTCAAATTACTTAATAAACTTCGGATGTCCAATCTAACGATAAGTGCAAACATGGAACGGAAGACCCTGTCCATGCAAGAATCAGAAGGTTCCCGTTACTGTTGCAAGTGAAAAAAAGGGTACGATGAGGTACAGGTGGATTCTCAGCGAGCTTTGTTTTTAGTACGCATTTTCGGTTTACCCATATGGTTAAACTGTCCTGGTCGAGAGGGGTCATGGATGGCCCCGCATATCTTTAGATTATTCCCAAAACTTCCTTCGCCCAAGGAACGAGGAACCAGCGGGGTTCCTGAATATCTAGACGTGACACGCGTCATACCCGCAGGTTGGATGCGACATCAATTCTGTTGAGGGACAGGGGACAGATGAACATGTGCCGGAGAGAAATATTCCTAAAAAGGAAGAAGTTGATGTGATTGCCTTGATGCCTGTCGCTTCCCACATTCCTCTTCTTTTCCATCCTACAGAATTCCATTTGAAATTACAAACAAAATGAATTAATGAACTGCCCTCTTCACGTTTAAATCGGGCTAAAAAAAAAATATATTGTATTCCTGTACTATCTGTAACTTAAAATCCCGAACTGATTTAATTGTTTTTATTCATATCTGACTTGAAAGCTTTGTATGATCGAGAAAAAAAACTCTTTTGCTTTAGGGCCGTATGCCCTTTGTGCGCGCAATGAGCATGGAACAGCGATGGCAAGATTTGGCTTCTCTACTCTCACTTCCTGGTGCACCACACGAATTCGCTCATCCAGGACACCCTGGTTACCCAGGACACGGTATCTCCCACAGCCATTATGAAGCACAGCGCAATGTGTTGCTTCATAACGCAACTCTCGCACCACCAGTTGGAGATCTGAACTCCACGGGACCTTATCCTCATCACAATGTTGGTGAGCATCATTCACTTTGACTTCAAACAAAAAATAACCACATTCAAAGATACAGATTGAGCTAGATCTTTGAATGCCATTAATAATGTAGAATGCCATAAACTTTTCTTTGAATTATGCCAAATATTTTTTGTCTGAACTAAACTGCTCACTTGTGCAGGGGGTCCGTCGAACCTTGGATCAGCAGTAGCCACATCAATGAATTTGACTAACAGCAGCGAACCTATGGGTGGAGCGGATAGTTCTAGTGCCTATAAGGCGGAGCCCAATGATATGATGTACTATCACGCGCCATCGTCAGACTCGATCAACCAAACCACCGATGGATTTCTGTCATCATTACTCAATGACGAAGATCTGCACCTCATGGACATGGCTATGAACGATGGTAAGTACCTTTCCTGTTTTATTCTTAGATTTAGTACTGCAAATGTTGGACAAACTATTTCATTGCGTCGCCGGAATTGTTTAAAAGATAAGGGATGATTGAAAGGCAAAGCTCAACAGGAAGGATTCTAAAATGAGTGAACTTGTGAAGTAGATAAATTCAATACAGAAGTACTAAACAAATAATTTATAAGCGACGATTGAGTAAATGTGTTTCACATGTCGGGTCAGGGAACGATAGAATGATTTTTAATACTTCAGATCTCGAATGACTCAATAAATTGATAATTACAAATAAAAAAATGTTTATTATAAAGATGAACGTAAAAAGTAACAAAGAAAAGTCTACCATATGATAGGTAGTTTTAATACAATATCACTTACATTTCGTAATACTGAATTTGTACGTTTAATGGTAATCTAGACGTCTAACGCCCATGTCATAGTGTCGCTATAACTATAGCTTAACACACTAGAAGTCTTTTTATTTTCTTAACAACTAAAGTCGACGCGTGAACGTCATAGAGTGAAGCTCTTCTTGTGAAATGTTAATTCAATTAAAAATTAAGCTTAGTTATATTAATATCACGTTCCGAATAATTTTATGATTATCCTCGGCGACCAATCTCCTGACCTACCACTCTTCAGCTTCCTCAGTCGGTGCAGAACTATAGGCACTCTCAGGATAAGCGTTGTCACCATCTCCATTGTCAACCTGTTGAAATAATAAAAAAGTTCAAAATCAGTATAAATTCACCCATAAACTCGATAATGCAGAAAATAATCTTCACATTAGTTCAATGATTACTCGGGCTTTTTTTTATTACAAGTTTTGACTGAATTGAATTGAATTTATAATTTAATAAATGAAAATGATATTTAGACTCACAGCGCGAACATCTCTGCCACCAAATTTGCTGGCTTTGCTTGGAGCATAGCTCCCACCACCGCCCGATCCAAGCCATGCTGGGACAGGTTGATTGGCCTGCTTCAGAATTCGCGTGAGATCACTGACCAGTGGCCCATCTGCTTCTGTGTCAAAAAAGCTGGTCGCACGGCCCCTGTTGCCTACTCTTCCAGTTCTACCAATTCGGTGAACATATTCTTCGATGGACTTTGGCATATCAAAGTTTATGACATGGGCAACACCTTTGATGTCAAGACCTCTGGCTGCAACAGCTGTAGCCACTAGGATAGACATCTTTCCACTTTTGAAATCTCTGAGGGCTGTTTCCCTCTCACGCTGTTCTCTGTCACCATGGATGCTCGTGGTTGGATAATTTTCTTCAGATAGGAATGCAGCCATAAAATCAGCAGTTCTTTTCATTTCAACAAACACTAGAGTTCGTTCAATTTTTCCTTTATCCTTTTCTGCTTCAAGAACTTCCTTCAACTTTTTCCTTTTCTCAAACTTTCCAACTTCGTGAAAAGTCTGTTCGACATCCTCACACGCTCCTCCAACTATTCCAATACTCAGGAATAGGTAATCTTTAAGAAATCTTATAGCCAAACGTTGAATTTCATCTGGCAAAGTAGCAGAAAATAACAATGTCTGCCTCTCCTCAGCAGATACCATGCTTTCATCGTCGAGTATTTTTTCAATATCTGGTAAAAAGCCCATGTCCAACATCCTATCTGCCTCGTCAAGCACCAAAAACCGTAGAGAAGAGAATCTGATTGTTCCTCGTTGAACAAAGTCGGTCAATCTTCCAGTTGTGGCAACTAGAATGTGGCAGCCCCTAAGTACCTGTTGCCGTTGATGGAAGCATGCTGTACCTCCATATATGTTAACACATTGTAATATCGAGTCTTTAGCAAACTTCCTGGCTTGATCGAATATTTGGGTAGCCAGTTCTCGAGTCGGCGCTACAATGACAACTTGGGGTTCGACGCATGTGGAGTCCTTGATCATGTCTCTCGGATCGTTCAATAGTGTATTCACTATAGGTACCAAAAACGCAGCCGTCTTACCAGATCCCGTTTGGGCACTAGCCATCAAGTCTCGTCCAGCGAGTATTATAGGTATGGCATATTTTTGAATTGGGGTGGGTTTCAAGTATCCAGACTTCCTTATGTTTTCTAGCAGAAAAGATCTTAGCCCAGCTTGTTCGAACGTCTCAATAGGTTGTGGGGCATTTTCTCCCTGCACCTTCACAGGAATTTTGTCGTATTTGTCAAAGTTGATGCCCATCTCGACTCCAGTACCAAATATATCTGCATCTTCATTTGATGGCTCAGGGGGAATGTATATTTCTTTGTTGATAGGCTGTGGAGTATCTCCGTCGTCATCAAAGCCACCACCATCTCCATTATCGTCATTTCTTCGGCCTCCTCTGCCACCACGACCCCCACGTCCACCTCCTCTTCCTCGGCGAGATCCTCCATCATCATCTCCATTTTGATCATCATCATCTCCAAATCTGCCTCCTCCATCTCCGTCACGTCCACCTCTGAATCCTCCACCACCTCGTCCACCTCCACGACCTCTCCCTCCTCCTCTACCTCCACGCCTATCCGACCCTTCATCGCCATACTCATCATTGTTATTGTTTCGGGGAGCAAAACCACGACCCTTGCCGTAACTCCTTCCCTCATCAATGTCACCATACTATTTTTGCAAACAGATAAAAGCAAGTTCAGACGATAAGAACAATTTTTAATTTCTGAGTTCACATCTATTTCTTGTGGTGGAAATCAAATCAACTTTAATATTGAACTGAATTATCCTGCAAAATTATTAAATTTGCTCACCTCTGTTGATGGAGTGCCTGTATCATCCCATTCATCACCCATTGTTTAGGCAGTTGTTTTCAGATCTGTATGTGTAGAGAGAAAAACCAGAAATTTATCTCAATTATTCAATGATAACTATCTATTATCAGAGTTACTTAGCGTGTAAAGTGTGACACTCTTGGATGCCCAATCTCACGTGATAGAATCCAAACAATCGTATGTTCGAGAAATAATGCACGAAAAGGAAGACAATAGAATGCCACCTCGCATGCAGGAGCAGTTCGTATTAGAATCGAAGTACGTATAAAATAAGAAAATGAAAATCTGCTAATCAACGTGCATCACTTTAAATAAATAGGTAAATCCGGCTATATCAATTAAATACCGAAATAAGAACTGAAGATAAATCCGAAAAACTAAAATTACACAAGAGAATTTAGCGTGCCACGTGCCGCGGCATCCATGTCTTGAACAGAATATGTCCAACCGGTAAAATTTCGCAAATAATGAAACAATACTCACAGTATATGGATTCTATGTATGCTGGGGTATCAGCGACAAAATTAAAAGCTGAATCTAGGAAGATGATCGTAGATTTTACCAACCGGGATTAAAATTGGAAGCGAAGCCGACTTATCAAATGGAAAAAATTCCGACCCCGTTGCTGAGCCACCAATTACTGACCCTCGAACCGCAGTCGCGAATCACGAATGACTGAGGAAAGAACGAGTTTCGCGGACCAGCCAAGCTGACTGTGCAACTTCAGAGCTAACCAGTTCCCGCGGTTCGTATATCGAACCTGGGAACGACGTTTTAAGCGCATGCGCCCCAAAGTGCGACTAATTGCACATCAGGAGCGGTACAAATTTAAAGGTAACCCCGGAACTCATATGGATTATTCGGCTTGATATTGGCCGTTGTTTGAGGTGAGCAATCGCACAATTTTTCGCACAGCCCTGTTGCTTAAACTGCTGCGACACACCAGCTCCTCGATTATCGATTCTATCACGCGGCTCAACTTCAAATACTGCGCATGCCCACGGAACCTGAACTATAATTTTCTGGGTAATATGAAATTTGTAAACATCCGGTGGAATTGAAATATTCAAAATTGTATTAAATTAATATATCTCAGGGCTTGCAATATTTCAGGGTTGGATTTATTAACCAATCATCACTTTGTGCGAGTGGCGTTCGCGTTACATGTATCTCTATTCTATCTAAAAAAAATTACTGAAGCTACAGGCTGCGAGATACTATTTCTTTATTTTATCTCCAGTGTCAGTTTACAATTCTCATCAATACACTCGTTATGAGCCAACGCATCGAGTTTTTCATAGCCAGATTTTCATTTTCTTGTTTACAATTATTGAAACCGCTTATAACGCGGGCATAATCTAATCTTTGCATTACAGAATCAAACGTCAGTAGCTGGCCCACCAGTTGGAAAGGGACGGGGTAAGGTTTTTCAAAGGGGAAGAAATGTAGAGTACGTTTAATATACTTATGTATATCACTAATGAGAAGCATTGCCGGCAACGCGATAAGTAAACGCTGACTCAGCACGATTTTACACTACGTTCACAGACCGATGGTGTCCTCTTTGCATGTGTGTTTGTTCATCGACGTCGTAATATTGTACATATGTAAATTGTTGCGGCTATATACGCAGCGTGTCTCTTTTACTGGCTGCGATCAGCTACAGTGCTGAGTACAGTCTTCTTTCAAAATCTTAATTTTATTTTTAAAATCATTCGCCCCGACATAACATACTATCGACACATCTTCGATACATTTTTCTGCTGAATTCTGCGCGCATACGCGTACGATTACATTGTAGTTTTATACGATTCACAATACCCCATGACCTTATGGAGTGGTTATCGAGTATGGAAAATACAGTACCAATAAGCTGATTGTGTGACTTTTATCATGCACAATACAATGTTGCCGTTACGTTCCTCCGATTTATGAGGTCAGAAGGGTTCATCAATGCGAACAACAATTTGCAATATTTGATTATTAAGACGAGGACTCTCTACTGCTCTCTCATTAAAATTTCAGTTCTCAATATTCGATCGCAGGATATGTACGGGATTCTCTATGAGAAATATTATGTTACTGCAATGATATGCAGAACTAGATACATGTTAAAATTGTCCGTCCGATCAGGTACGAGTACGTGAATCAATCGTAAGCCTTGTGAGTTTCAAGTTTCTTTGAGAAACAATTTCGAGATCACGTGTGGTCAGACGATCGAATCGACGCGCTTTTAGCCTCAAGCCTTCTTTATATTTTGTCGCCGACTGTATTTGCAAACTCGGCACAAACGTGAACATTATTCAGTATTTCACGCACACTCGCGACTCGCGGATGGCCAAATGACACAGAACGCGAGTTGTCTGCAGTCCTATCGTCGGTGTGGTGAAAAAGTGAACGCTAATAAGTTGTTATCTATTACTTGAAAAGTTTACGACATGCCCCTGTCTTCGTTTGATTGCCTACGGTAGCGACCGCAAAAAAATTACCGAAATTATTTAAAGACTTTTTCCAAAATGGCCTTATAATTCCCTGACTTTTATTATTTTTATCGTTCAACATGTAACTCTGCGTATAATATAATTTTCATTAAATCTGCCCAACCAAATCAAAAGTCTTAGATTACTGCTTTAATCGATGTCGTTAAATGTATGCGATATCTTATCACATATTGCTGCCCCCTGCAGAGCGAACGGCTTGAACTTTCGGCGCTTTTACTGAAATCATCCGAAATCTTATGAGACGAGAAATGATGACTTGTACGAATCCTTTAAAATCTTACAATTAAAAAACAGTCACGGAAATTTGAATATCTGTCGATTTTTTTTTTAGCGAATATTGTACACGAGTTCTCAAATATTATTCATTCGCATCGCTGTCTCGTTGGGCGTGCCTCGAAATTATTGTTCCTAAAATTAAATATGATTTACGTACATCGTAAAATATTTTTTTTTGCGTGAGAAGAACATCGCCCGGGATATTGTTAGATATCTGGATGAAGTAAGTCTCTGGGCATTTTTTATTTAGCATTTGAATCACACGAAGTCGTTTCGACTGCACTCATGCCTCGTCAGACTCATCGTTTCACACGTTTATTGCTCTAAAAAAGAATTCGCGTAACTAGCCAAGAGAAAAATTCCTAGGTTTTTTTTTTGCTTTTTTTTCACTTCAAAAAAATTCTAGTCGCCAGATTTTCTATACAACCGATAATTTAGACGCGTACCTTTTTTGCAGGCATGTATTTTCTTATACGCGATATATACCCAGTATACCACTTGCACGTGGGTTTCTGGACATCGTAAAGTTTAAGAACGAGTCGTGAATTTATTGAGTTTTGAGGATTATTGTTTCCCACTTCAAGTGGCAATCTGGAGTCCGAAACGCTTGGAAAAACCGCTGCCCCGTAAGGGGAATTCATGGCGCCCTTAGAAAAACCCTCAGAAATTTCAAAGCGGTTGTCGACAACACTTGGCCATGTGATTTTCTTCTTTCATTGTCAGTGTAATAAATAACACAAGTTTCCTTTTTTTAGTGCTCGACAGTACTACGGCTTGTTTTATTTCATTTGGCCACCCTGTAAGTTCGGAGAATCGATTCTCTAAAACTAATTCGCGGTGATCGTTTGAACCCTGCTTTTTTATACACGATCTGTGGGTATCGAATGTATGCATACATGTGAAAGAATAAACATCCGACCTATGATTTTGAAGTCGGATACCGCGAGGCTCGAGCCATTGAATATTGATAATATAGAGGCGATTTATTCCGCACAACATACGATCACCTTTTCCGTTCGACAGAAATAAACGACGCCGCATTCAATCGCGAATTTAATTTGAGCGGGTTGACTACTTGCGGCATGAATCATCATCTCGTTGCTGCTGCTGCGGCTGCTGCTGCCGCCGCCGAGTATAATAATGTCGATTCGTTGCGTTTTTCTTTCGCTCACTGAACTCTCCACGCACTTTTGTGAATAAATATACGTTTAAGTCCATGAAAAAAATCAATGTAAATGTATCAAGCGTGATATCTATGTAATTACGAAAATACAATTAAATTTTTACAAGGTGCCGAGCGCAGTTTGCATAGAAAACTTTCTCGCTATTTTATACCTGAAAAATTAACGGCGAAGATTATTTTCTCGTATAAACTGTTTTATCTCGGCAATAAACGGCTAAAACTCGTCGTCTCCTTATCGCAAGTTGGCAAATGCGGATTGCCGGTCACGTAACCAAAAGAACGGTGAGGTTCGTTCCAGCTGCAACGTAGTGCATGCGCGAATAAAAATCATTATTATATATATACGCGTGTATACATGTACATATATTATCGGCGGTGTAGAAAAGTGCAGAGCTAGACAAATGTTACAACGAAAAAAGAAAATTATGAAAAAATGAAAAATCACGCACTCTCGTAACCCCCTGATAAATAACTTACTCTTTTTGCTATTACGTATTATGATTACGCTACTGCAGCAGCAACTGCACTATTATTAATAACACTGCAGCGGTATAATTCTGACAAACGATTTAATTCGGGCCCGTCAAAGCGGTTGAAAATAAAAAACAAATCATTTTAGTCGAGAAAAATTGAATGAAAAGAATTCAATCAAACTTACAGGCAGCGATTATAGGCGGCTCCATGTGTAATGCAATAGTTTATAGTCCGTGGAATTATAGACGTTCGAATTTTCTAACAGTTATGTTACTAGAAATAGACGAAAATTGGCTGCTGTACTCAGTCCAATAAACAACGTTCATATAACATCCGACATGCAAGACTCTACGTATACTGACCCATTTTCTATCATTATGCCATCCAATCAGCCAACTCATTGTGTTATTTTTCAGCATCACGCCGGATTATCCCGATAATATTGTTGCATTTTTACGCCATGATTAAGCACGAGTAATCGTGTGAAAATTCGGTGAATACAGACTGTTGACACAAGTTGATAAAAATCATGAAAACGCAATTAATTGAGTTCCTTTCTCTTTGTAAATTTTCAATGAAAAATTACTGGACAATTATCAGTCGACAACCGTCTCCTCGATTGTCTCTGTAGTATTTATCAATTAATCATACCGCTCAATCCCGGGTCACGCGATTGTTGTTAATCTATAAATTCAATCGCAAGAACTGTCGTGAATGCGATCAAGATACATAAGCAGTATAACATTAAAAAATTTCATCGATTTTATTTCATCGTACCGCACCGTATATTCATATATTCAATTTCTTCTGCGTTGTGAACCGATAAACATGTGTATTTAAAAATCAAGATTTTTCATAAATGTTAACCTAATCGATAGGAGGAGACAAACGATGAACATATATTTCAACTGTTGAAAAAGATATTCTCAAAATATTCATACAAAGTGTCTTCGAGAACGTGAATTTTAGCCAACAAACGATGTTTGCGAATAGACATATACCTACCTACACATATACAGTCGATGCAACATTCACGTAACGATTAAATAATATCACGAGTGGTTTCATAAGATTATATAATCTTTGTATATATCGGTAGAATGTTCCAAATTCGTGGAAATTGAGGAGACATTAAAATTTTTTTTAATATGTATGTACAATATCTAATATGTACTTTACATCATATGCTTCTCGCAGTAATCACATACGATTCAATGATCCACAATAATAATTAATTGTACGTTCAAATTGGGGGTGAAAAAACAAAGTAAACCAAAGAAAAAGAACAAACTTTTCTAGAATAATATACACATAGGCATGGGACTGGATATATCGACTGCCTTCAATAGAATCAATGGTAAGATTAAAAAATCAGTAGTTGTCAAATTTATCCTCATAAAACCCCTACCTGTTGTCGACGTGATATTGTATCTATTGATTAATGCGAATGGACTATTACCTTTGGCTACGTGCATAGGGCATTGATAGTAAGCGAACTTTACCGGTTTATTATCTCTAATCAAGGCCAGAACAAATCGAGATCAGAGGCATCGTTTTATATCACCATCTGCTAATTTCCGTACATCGGGTCGTATGAATTTTTTGAAACACGCTTCTGTTTTACGACATCTGTAAATTTCCGACCGCATTCCGAAATCGATATCCGTATTAGAGATTTGATTATTAATTTTTTTTTTTTTTTTTGTCTCACACAGAAATTCGTTCGAGCAATTATACGAAGCGTATTTTTATCACGTTTACGAGCTTCTCCGCGGTCGCTAAAATTATTCTATACAATTCGTTGTTCCCATTATGATTAAGTTTTTGCGTACGCTCGTTACACCGCAAGCGAAATGAAAATTTACGAGTAAATTTAATGCATTTGTACGCGGCGATATTCTCGGATTCAAATTTTGCTTCTTTTTTCTTTTCCTTATCATCCCATAACTTTGATAATACATGTATATTCAACGGGATTAGTAAATTTTTCATTTCATCATTCGATTTTCCCATTATTTCATTACGACGATTTGATTCATATTATATGTGTACATATAGAATGTAAACCCTACACCTAAATCGTATGTTATACATGATCCGGTTACAAGTTGCGTCACGCATCGTACGATTCAAGAATTTGTCTACGAATACTTTGTCACATTGCAAACCAAAAGCGAAAGCAACGGGGTTTGTGTCGTTGGTATAAAAATCTGCGCAACGTGACGACGAACGACGGACGGTGGTAACTGCAGTGGCGCGTGGTGCGTCAGCAAGCTTCGTACATGAATCAAAGAAAAAAGAAAAGAACAGAATTGAAAAGAAAAAGAAAAAGTATAATAAAATTAGAATGTAGTGCGTGAGAAATAAGAGACCAACAGACGACACATAGCTTTTTAACTACACGTAACCATACAATCGTCATCAATATGACGATCAGATGTTCAATATATCTATGATCGATATCATAATGTATTGAGCAATTTCCGTTATTGAAAAATAAGTTTTCTATGATATCTAATAAATATAATCCCTCTTCGATACGTTTACCAAGCGATATCGTGCGTGTGGAGGAAGAAAGAAAATAAATAAAATAGACAAATAAATTAAGCAACAGAAAAACACGAATGATTCATTAAAATCTAACGCTCCGGTATTTTGCGTCTAATCTAATTTTTTTTTTTTTTTCGTTTAGTTTTGTTTTTATCATTTTTAAATTTACAACGACGTCGTACGCCGTCTGATCGATCCAGTGAGTCATATTTGAAATTCTTCCGAACCGTACGTAATGTAATAAATTCTGACCAACGTGGGGTTCGACTCGCTTTCTCGCGACTCCGATAAATTAATGAAAAAAAAATAGAAAGAAAGAAAGAAAGAGAAAAAAGATTTTTTACAAATAAAATTGAATGAGAATATAGGTGATCTATATGTATTATATATTTTATTTTGCGATCAAACTCGCCTTCCAAATTCTGCTACTCATCGATGACTTTCTTCATTACTCATGTTTATATATATCATGCACATGTACATAGCGCCTCTGCTTTGTGCGCGGCGATGTATACATAGTACATAATGATGCGAAGTGCAGCATGCGAGTCACGTCGATAACGAATAATCCAATCGTTCGATAAAAAGCCAAGGTGGCTGCTGCTCTACTAGGCAAACACCTTGATGAAACATTTGTCTACGTACGTATGAATTTATTGTACGAAATGAAACGTCGCATCGTGATACTAAGTCAATAACGTCATCATCATCATCATCATCCGATGATATCTATTCCTCTGCGGTTGGTTTATAATACTACACGTGTATACAGTACACAATGCGCCTGTACTGTATGTTTTTGCAATTTCTACAAGTATAGAACAATTACGTAATGAGACAATAACAACTATTACAAACGTTTTCGTTCTCTGTCAGTTAATTGTTTATTTGTTTATTTAGTCTCTTTGTTTTGTTATGTTTTGTTTTTTCCTATCTTTTCCATCGAGTTGCAACGTTCGTCCGTAAGACCAGTCGACCGACCTTCGTTCGGCCGTCAACTAATTTATTTTAAACTGTTGCTAACTATTGAAAATTAGTATAAGTAGGTGCAGAAGATAAGCGAGTAGGTGCGTGGATTTACAATCTGTAGTAAAATCTGGAAATGAATAGGTTTAATAGCTGTACGTGTTAATTTACTGCAATTTTTATTACAGTAAAATTTGTTTATTTTCTTCTTTATTTTTAAACATATATATATATATCTTTCGTTGTTGTTGCAACACTGTAGAAGATTCCTTTTTGTCTGCTTACATATTTTTTGTGCAAACAGAAATGTGTTTATTTAATATTATACGAACACATTTTGCCTCGCGCGGTTAATAATCTTTGCAGATGCAAATTAATTAACGACACCTAGTTCAAGCTACTAAGACGTCTCCGTGATGCAACGTTTACCTGTTTCAATTTATTTTCATTCTCATTCTCATTTCCATTTTTTCCCCCTTTCTTTCGTTTTCTTCTTCTACTTAAAAGTAACAATGCGTTTCACACTTTTTCACAGCTATTAGTTTCGAATAATTTTTAGTCGTCGTCAACGCGGTTAAAAACGCCAACTTGAGCTTCGAAGGTGACGACGTCCCATTACCTTCGAAAGGAATTATTCAAATATTTATTTATTGCTATAACTACAACTTAATGAGGTTATATAAATAACCTATCTTTTACAATTGTTTACATTCTAGGGTATCACAAAGCGATTATATATGTAAGTGTAAATAATTTTGCCGTTGCGTAAAAGTTTTATTCTCATCAAAAAATAGGATAGAAAAAATAATTGTCGTTTTTATTTTCCCAATTTTTTTTTTTTTCTCAATGGTGCGAAAAAATTCTTTCGTACAAATTTCAATTCTTGACGTTGAAAATTTATTACAATGTCGTGATATTACCCGCATACGATATTATAACGATTTACATCAATTTTATCTTCTGTATTTATCGTCGCAAATTATGAAACGTGTATCGATTATAGTTTACTTATAATAGCCTGTAGATCATCCACAGAATGCTTCCTACATTGTTGTCTACGTGCTCCGAGACACGAATTACGATATTTTAATACAATATAATTTTATCAATAACAAGTTTTTTTATTTTTATTTTTTTTTATTTTTATTTTTTTTTGTTCAAGTAAAAAAGATGAAAATAATTTCGGTCATCTATCAAAGAGGTGGTTCATAAGTGTTCGTAATCGTAAAACTATATCTTGACCTTATAAAAAGCTGACGCCTCTCACCTGTAAATTAAAAGTTTTTTAAATTTCAGAACTTGAAATCTTAAAACTGCACGAACTGGTTTACTAATTTCAATTTGTTGTTTTTTTTGTTATTATTTTTCGTAATTTTTTTTATCCTCCCTGTTCGATGTTTTTGCCAAAAATTTGTGCGTACCCGATAAAAGTATGTTGAAAGATATCGTCTTGGTAATTTCTAAGACGATATCTTCTCAGAATAGGATTACAATTAATGTTGCTGTCCAAAATTAACGCGATGTGCTCAATTCGAAGCAGGAGACTTATCGTCTACAAGATATGCAGGTGTAAATTTACTCATGGCAGGGAATATATATTTTCACAAATGGCCAGGTGATGTACGTCCAAATCGTGATCATGAAGTGGGTGATAAAAAATTCAATCTCGTATCAGTAAATGATACGATTATCGGATCTTGTCATCGTCTATATTCGCACTGCAGTTGTGACGAAAATTATTATGAATGACGAAAATTGTTTTTTTCTCTCTTTTTTATTAAAAAAATCGTTATTGTCAGACGTTATAAAATTCGACGACAATGATAAATACATTGCTGGATCTGTTTCTATTTTTCAAACTAAAACTAGGTCTAGGTCGGACGATGATGGCGATGATATGTAATTTTAAATTTATCCCTCCCCCCTCGTCCCTGCACTCAAAACGGCTCGAAATTTTTATAAATTTTAACGCCGCTACGTGGAACTTGATGATAAGATAAAACTCGAATATTAACCTGGTAAATAGATGTTTACACATAACCATATATACAAGTGTATAAATTTATTATTTTTTCTTTTGTCAAAAAGTACAAACAATTTAATACGGGCATCTATAACTGCCAGAAAATTTGTACACTCGATGGCAGACACCACCAAATCCATGTAAGGTCGATAATGTCCATAATTTGTTCGCTATAGTTTCAATTTTTTTTTTTCTCTTTTTGATTATCATCATTCTTGTCTATTTTATTTAGCAGGATTTTTGTGACAGACAGAACACAGATAACATGACTATCTTTTTTTTTTAAGCACTTGAGCTTTCGTATTCTTTTCCAAATTGGTGCGATAATATGATAATAATTTGCGTCATGAAATTTTTTTCTTTTTTTTTTCTTAGTATTGGATTTCATTTATTTTCTCTTCCTCCTATGTTCTTAATTTCCTACGACTGGATTGCTAACGTTAGGTAAGCGGAGATGCTTCTTGATCCGCCAGTGAGTTATAACTAGCCATAGCCAGTAGGAGGAAATAACAGCAACTTGTTTGCCCCATTACGCTATTTCCTCATTAACTGTACCTACTTGATCGCCGTGTATATATGTATACATTGCCATAAATTGTCTACGAACGACGCTAGAACTGAGGGAATAATTATCGATATCAATCGATGTAAATGAATCACATTTGCTGAGAAAAGACAAAGAAAAATTTTTCGATAATTTCATTACGGTCGTCGGTACAGTTCGGAATTATGCAATAATTGGTACACTATACTGTACATACATGTGAAAGGGTAAAGGCGATGAAGACTAATTTATAATGCGATTTCAACCCCCACCAGTTTCGATCGAATGATTTCCGATGAGAATGCAGCGATATAGGAACGTAGGTGGATATGTACGATGGATATAGCATCGTACATAGGAGAAATGAAATTAGCTAAAAGAGTTGGAAGAGCCAAGTAGTCGAGCGAGTATACACGTAGTGGTCATCGGACAGAAGAGTAGTAATAGAACCAGTCGGTAATGATGACGGGGTTTCGGTGACTCGCTAGCGAGTTTGTTGTAATAGTTGTGCAGAGTTGCGAGTGAGTAGCGGCGGGGAATAAGCGCGGGAATGCCCGGCATATTTTCGCATATACCTACATACCACTACACACCATGTATTCGACTTGGTAAAGAACTCGCGTGACCATCTTACGGCTCACAAGTTGTCTCGGGACAGTTATAAGTTAGTTCTCGAGTTAAAACCCGACCGTCATCTTCCTCCTTACGTAACGCAACCGCCATACCTATATTCTTCGCGCTGCGACAAAACATATTTCGCTGACTAAACGACGTTTTACCTGAAACGTCAGATTATAGAAATGGAAAATATTGAATAAAACAAAATAAGATCGATGGTATTCCGTGCGGATGTGTGGGATGATCTCTTGAGAAAAAATTCTTTTAAGTGAACCGATCGCGGGTTTTTTATTTGAAGATTTTTTGAAGTGCGCGACGCCCGGGCGACGCGACGCGACGTTGGCGTAAGAGAATAAGGAAGAGTGACATTGCTACTCCGCCTCGTGGGTGCGGCGACTTATTGTTGAAGTGACGCATCTTAGAGATAGAGAAGAATAAGGAGGAGGTGGAGGAGGAGGAGGAGAACGGAACGAAACGGAACGGTAGTGCAAGAATTTGAGGGGAAAATTTCAATAATTTATATTATATGTATATAGACTTTTGACGATTCTTCCGCATTTCCTCGCCGTATATATTACAGGTACACCAATATACATGTGTGCGTATTACATATCGTGCGTACGTGTGTCCACCTGTATACACAAAAGCATATACTTTGTATTATCACTACCGACGACTACATACGCGGACGTTATCGGCGCGTGACCGCAGAGGCTTCGAGCTTCAAGCTCTTGCGGGAGGAGAGAAAATTGAGTTAACCAACCAGACCCACAAAGCGCTTACTTTGCTTCGTTCATTATTACTCTCGACGTTCAACCGCGCCGTTATAATATGTTGTGTGTGCGCGTACATTAGAATCAAATTTACATCAAATCAGTGCTTCGCGACCGCTTCGATACAAATTAATATTATTCTATCACCCAACCATCGAGGCATTTTTTAATTTCAATTTCGCCATCATCTCAGGCAGGATCGTTCCTCGATTGGGTTCAGTTTATTTTTGGATAGTTCTTAAAATATATACAAATATTACGATTACTATTCATTCGGCAAGTGCGCTTAGTACCTGGTGCGACATATGAAAAGGATTGAACTTTAAAGCATAAATTCGGAGCTGCCGGTATTTTATTCTTCCTAAACCAGGTGGGAGAGTTCAACGCTCATTTGTATCGCTCCTATTTTAGGACTTTAATGAGAATATGCTACAACAGGGAGTGAGAGTTCATACGAAAATATTGGACGACTAGATAATTGCGAGAAAGAACCAAAAAAAAAAGAAATTACAAAGTGTGCAGAAGAAACGAAAGAAAGGAGAGGAACAATCGTGAAAGTTGATAAGATTAGTGGGAATACCGTGGAGAGGGAAATCATTGGCAAACTGGAGACACCGAGAGTTTTTGGTTCATCGATTATTTACGAAATAACGGAAGTTGATCTGATATCGGGAAATATGTATAGCTATACTCACTACAGTATCTACTATGCCGCAAAGATACTTGAGATTTAGCCGTGGGATTATTTGAAAATCATTAAAATACAGATATTTTCATTTTTTTCATTTATCTACGAATCTCGCTCGCGCTGAGCTGATTGTAAATATTAAATTGTATCACCCATATTGGGTTAATAATTGTTGATCATTGATCGGTGTTAAAACATTCGGCGGCCAAATTCTGTCTCAAGTGGATCTGAATCGGCGTACTAAATCGTGAAAGGATAAATTTCAATCCTTCAGCTGGGAGGCAACGCTTCTTTGAATGGCGACCATGGGAGTCATCGTTTATCCGCCGAGTAGGTATTTCAGTTGCTGATATAAAATACGTTTTCTTTTTATTTATTTGTCTATTTTATTTTATTGGTTTCCCTCTATATATTCCAGTATGCGCGAAATTATACAAAAAAATCTCCTTCATTATATCCAAACGCATCAGAACGAGGAGAAAAAACGAAAAAATTATGCTTCGTTATACGCCTTAGGGGTGTTGATTAGGTTTGTGACGTAACCAGCCCCATTAAACGAATAGATTTTCTCGGAAATTCTAATATAAACTACACATGTACGTGAAAATCATTTTGTACAAAGTTATCACACACATATATTATAAAACTGACGATAAGCTTAAACCCCGGAGCTCAATTTGGCCAAAAGACATCACTAGAAATGGGGCATATGAGCCCGCGCGATAGCGCCCATCGGTTTTCCATTTTGAAAGTCACGATGAGTTGCAATATCGCATTGATTATTTTTGTAAAACCGGAAACGTTTTATGTACCTACTGTTATATTTACAAATCGGAACGTCGTTTCTCAATAACAAGTACATACATAACAATCAAATAAAATCGATACATCAATTCGCGTAATCTACTCAAAGTCAAAATGTATATGTTAGCTTGACCACACAGTAAATAAATAAATAAAATTCATACGAAAAGTTTTAAACATAAATTGTTACAGAGAAAAACCGGGCCCGGCCAAACCAATGGAATTTTATAGAAATAAATGATAAATCGTTTTGCGTCATTGTATCTAATTTACAGATTAAGATCGCCGATTAAGAAGAGCAAAGAGGCCATTGAAAAAAGATAAACTCGGCACTGTTCCATTGTTTTGTCTTTTTTTTTTTATCATTCGATTTATAATTATCTAATTTTTTTTTTTTTTCTAATATAGGCTAGGTATCTCTATCTATCAACCTGCAGCCAGGGGAAGTTGTACAGATGCGATACTAGCTTACTCACAAGCTATTACTTATTTCTTCTAATCAGATGCGTTTTCTACTTCAAATGTTTTTCTTATTCTGTCAATGACGTAAAACCGCGCTTGACCGCGGCTGTATGTATGAACTGACCTCTTGGCGGATAGATGTGATATTCCCCCCCCCCCCTACTTTTTTCTTTTTTAACGTTTTCTTCCAGATTCTTCAATAATACATAATCAAGTTTACAACACTCATCTAATTGGAATTTTACTATGAAAAAAATTTCAACAAACTTTGATTCTCGATACCTATTTTAAGTTACTTTGTGTGCGTCGTGAGAAGTTGATACTATGTAGATATTGACGCTTATCTTTAATTTTAAAAAATTTTTCATTTATTCCAAAAAATCACCACGAAGTCTGACACACATAGGCTGTGGTCAGAGGCTATGGAACATTACGTAAATGGTTTATTTCATAATTTTTTTTTCCTTTTTCATCTCACTCTTTCGCTATAGTGACTTTCCATATTCTTATGCGAGACACGTAAACCTAACTATTACGCGTAAACATTATCTCGCATAAAGTTGAACGTAATTATTATAATAACTCTGGTAAATATGAGCCCAGCGATAATGAAGTTTGCTGTTTTTAGAAGCCGCACGTTCATGCCGATCTGTTTTAGTACACAGTAATGAATGGGATGTTAAATTCCAGAAGAAATTTTCGTTACATTTAGATAATTTTTTTAATTTTTAACATACTTAGGCTTTCCGTAATCATTGTTTCTTTCGCTATGACGTTGACTATAGATTACGAGATGAAAAAAAAAGAAAATAGAAAATGTACGATTAGCCTTACGCAAAACATCATAAATCCCGTACGACTTGCGTTCAATTTTTCATAAGTTATTTCTATATGGTAAAATAAATGTGTTCGTCGGAATATGTTTTATTATATATGAGACATACCACGGCGGTATGCCTATTTTGCTTATCTCACAATATAATATTCCATTACATACACATAGGTGTGATGCATGGACAGGTGAATATCATGGACCTGCATGAGCATCGTACACTCATACTTTCATTGCGCTTATCCAATTATACTTTGTTCACCAACCTTACGCGATAATGTTGATTGAGATAGGAAACGTTCCCTTCTAACTTTCGAATTATCGACACGGTTGTGTCGATTGATTATTTACTTCGATGATTTTGACGCTTCGCTTATCAGCTTTACGATAATTTGTGGGGAAAAAATAATTTATGATCAAACCACCATTTCAAAACCAAGCCCGGGGGTCGGAAACCGATTCGTCTATCAGAAAATTCGCTATTTTTTTAAGTTGTAATTGTTCTTCGATGTAATTTTTGAATCAGTAATCTAAGGTTTCTGGTTTTCCTTTTTTGTTACAGGCATGTACACAATGCGAATGTTGGACCACAACAGCAACAATGCTTCTGGACCAACGGGAGCTGCTGCATTGCCCGGTGTACAATCGGCGGGAGGTGCCGGCACCGGTACTCCTGGTGTAACAACCCTTGCGGGAGTAACAGATGAAAGAATGGACGCATCAAGCGACAGTGCTGTCAGCAGCATGGGGAGTGAGCGGGTACCATCACTTTCCGATGGAGAATGGATGGAAACTGGTTCAAACTCGAGTCACACACAAGCGGACTCTCATTACTCGATGGACTACGCCAGGTGATCATTCGTTTCATGGGCCTAACTTCAACAGGCATCTTGATCTCATCCATCCCATTCCAACAAACATTTGACACGATATTAAACAATTTTCAGCAAATACCGCATGCCCTACGACTACAGCTATACAGCATCGGGTGGCAGAAATGGAGCATCTCCGAGATGTCAGACAGAACGCCCAATGCCACCGGTTGCTCAAAAGAAACATCAAATGTTCGGAAAAAGATACTTTCAAGAACAAGGCACCGGTAATTTTCCGAATTATTTTAATTATTCTGAATTAGGGAGAGTATTTTTTAGTAGTTTCATAGCGTCTGATAAAACCCTGAGACTTGGAGTTCGGAGAACCTCGGATTGTGTCATCCGTGCTTAGTCAGACTTTATTTTATTTGGCGTATGAAATTTATCATCGAGTAAATATGTATCAGATGATGCTAATATTCATATATTTTTCTTATCTTCAGGATCGTCATTGGGAGCCACGGCTCACCCGACGACCCCAATAAAGTATGAATACAACGACAGCCAAAGCGTTGGTGCTAGTGTTCCAGGAAATGCTTATTCTGGGCCCATCGAAGGCGCGGCTGGACCACAGCCTGAAATAAAATACAGTTGTAGCGTCGATTTCACTCGTCATCATTCTGGTAAGCAAAATTATTGTTCAGCTTGTCCCTGAATTGGGCAAATGATTTTTTTTCTCTACAAAGAAATCGCAAATTAACAAGACATGTTCTGAATTGCAGGCAGATCTGCCATCGAGCATGTCCACCATAATCACACCTACCACATGCCTGCTGAGAGCTCCGGCTCCATGCATCGCCCCTTGTCACGTGACAAGAAAGGTAACAGTGATAGACATTTTTTGAATCATCTTGACAGTATTTTTTACAACACTGACCCGTAATTTCGGTCACCTGAATCACGTTGGTCGGCTGAAATATAAAATTCTTTAATTTTTAGCCCGAAAATCTGAAGCAGACGAGCACTTGACCCGTGACGAGAAACGTGCGAGAGCGCTCAGCGTACCAATCCCCGTTAGCGACATAATCAATTTGCCAATGGATGAGTTTAACGAACGTCTCAGTAAATATGACCTAAGCGAGGCTCAGCTTTCTTTGATTCGTGACATAAGGAGACGTGGCAAGAACAAGGTGGCCGCACAAAATTGTCGCAAGAGGAAACTGGACCAAATTGTCAGCCTCGCAGACCAGGTCAAAGAGATGCGTGACCGCAAAATGCGCTTGATCAGAGAGCGCGATTTTATGCTACTAGAAAGACAACGTGTCAAGGACAAGTTCAGCCAACTATATCGGCACGTTTTTCAGGTAAATAAATAGCTCCTCACTCTGTTTTCTTTTTTTTTTTTTCATTATATTTACAACGAAATATAAGAAAGAAGAAAAAAAAAATAGAGACAATTTTCGACGACCCATAGCCTGATGTTATTTTTTTTCTGTCGATTTTCAGTCTTTGAGGGACCCGGACGGCAACCAATATCACCCGTATGAATACAGCCTCCAACAATCGGCCGACGGAAACGTTCTCTTAGTACCTAGAAACGGAACGAATACCCATCACCCCCACACCTCGGCTATTGAGCCGAAAAATAAACCAGATCCAGAACACAAGGACTGAATCAGTTTTTAATTTTTTTTTTAATTTTTTTTTTTTTTTTTTCAAGTGGGGACACTGGTTGGAGAAGGTGTTTCTTGAAGGTGATTACTAATCAGGACACTCGATTGTGTTAAACCACAGCTGAGGATAATGATAACTGGGAAATAGGATGAATTATCCCTTTGATTATCACATTAAAAAGAAAAAAATACCCCTCATGAACAACGAATTTTTTAGAATATATATTTACAATTCTAAAATACATCAGCCACTCCATCAGCATGATACTTGTTCTGGGAAAGATTACAGATAAAGTAACGACAAAGCAGTGATAACACTCTGGTGAATAGGACGGATATTCAAATTTCTTTGAAAATAATTACGTATTCAAGTGTATTTTAGCATTCTCGTTATCGGTGGTATTGAAGAGTGGTCATATAATAATTTTATGAAAGAAAACTCGCAATACATCGATCAATGAAATAGATAATCGTTTTTTTCAATACATCTATTCAAAATTGTTCGGAATAATGTTCATCCTATGAATCGTAGCGACAAAACAAAAACCGAACTATGAAACTGGATTACTTTTTATCAAAACCAATCATGGCATTTTTGTTTTAGTTCAATTATTTTGTTTTTATTTTTATTTTACGATTTACGAATACAAGTAGACTTCGTAGTTATAGAAACGAGTGTGTATTGATCAAGTACTCTAATTCTAACTCGGTTGAAAATATTAGAAAAAATTCATTTTGAAATACGTGAAGTATTCAATAGAACAAATGGCAAAAGCTTACATAGTTTGATGAGATTGAACGATCTATGAATAGTATTACATATTTGAAAATGAATATGTACTTCACATAGATGTAAATATGAAACGATTTCATTAAACTCATAACGAGCGGAGGGATTGGAGCGGGTAAAAATTATATTCATTACTTTATGAAATGTAATGCATGTAATTTTGAGTATCAAACTTGTTAAACGGAGGTTCATATGAATATTTGAAGTTGCATCGAATGCATATTAATGTATTTTCGTGCAATTATTACGAATTATAAAAACGATTGAAAAATTAAAAAAAAAAAGGAATTATGGTTGTTTGATAAAAGGCAAATGCTTGAGAGGTATTGCCTGGATAAGATAGACGTTGAACAAATAATAACTATGATAATTGTTTAATTTCTCTCTTTGATATGAATATGAGAACACTGGCAATTATTTCGCTTCGATTGGCACACGAGACTGACGTCTGTTCACAAAGTACTAATATGATATAAATGTATAATATGAAAGAAGAGAGGAAAAAAAAGTTAATGAAATAAGAAATTGCAAGTATGTGAATATATTAGCTGCAATATATGTATATGTTCATATATATATTGCTACAATATATATGTACCGATTATAATGATAACGTAATAAAAACATATTTTTATAATATAACACATAAAAAACATTCAGGTATTTCACATTTGCCTTTTTATGTATATATTGATGTAGTTAGTATAATTTTCTATATATATAAAAAAAAAACTAAATATATGTTAAAAGAAAGAAAAAAGAAAACTTGAAAAAAATAATACTAAAAAAAAATTCAGACTAAATAAACAACATTGCGGTTTCTGTCGATAATTATTAAATAACTGTTTGCTAAGGTTTACATAATAATTATACATACCACTGGGTGTAGGATGGCTTTTGCGTACCACATGTGGTAGGAAGAGGTTTGAATTAATGATTTTGTTATTAATTACAGATAAATTACCATAGACTCTATGTAATTAATATCTTGTAGTACAAAAGTGAAATATTAATATAATGATAATTCGTTTCGCATCCAATTATAATAAATTTTCACACCTCTACCGACCGCCGAATTCCTATATTGTAAAATGAAGCTGGAATATAATAAACCTATGGGGAAATTGAAAACAAACATAAAATATATATATATATATAAATATATATATCGCGATGCTCTGTAAATGCGTGAATCGTAAAACCCCTCCTTTAATATAATGGTTCGTATCACGAACTGCAAAATATTTTGTACCTAGCTTTGTGTAATGTAGCTATACAGCAGTTAGCTTCGGAAAAATCTGCATAAAAATATGATAAAATTGCCTGTGAGTATGAAAGATGTATGAATGATACAGCTGTTATTAGCGCATTATTAATAGAATTACGATGAATAAGTTATATAAATTAAAAATTCTCGAATTTAAGATAAGAAATAATTATTATATAATTAATAAACAGTAACGCCTATGACTATTTAATTAATAAAATACGAAAATATAAAACCATACACGTCAGCGGTTATCAGCTTTCCATCGCATAATACCATACATATTAATCTACGCCACTCCTTTTACATATTATTACAATCATATGTATCCCATTTTTGTATTTAATATTTGAAAAAAATTTTCTGATTGCAAAATCTAAAATTTTCCAAGTAATGTAAATGTATTACTATGATCATTTTTATTATCATTGTGTTATGAACAACTATTGCCTGGATAATTAATTCATAGAAATATAGGTATAGAGAAAATTTCCCGTCGTGAATATGAGAAAACTTGGCAAAAGGCGTTCGAAAGATTGCTGCAATTGTTAGAAATAAATACGTAAATATTATTGAAGATGGCACGTAAAATTGATCCATGACGTGGCGCCACCTAGTTGGGCACTACGTTATATAAATTACAGAATTCGCAAATTGGTACTTCTACCGTTGAGAGTAGATGGGTATCTCTCAACACTTCTACCAATGAGGTATATTACCATTGAGAATACTAGTCAGTTTCAGAATGTCGAGACTAACGCTGAGGGTTTCAATTGTTGAACTTACACGCAATGAAAGAACGCAAAAATAGTTTTTATTTAAAATACTAAATACCGTATTTACAAATACTTAACGAAGAATAACTCTTTGATAGCTTGAAATGTTCGAATTCAGTCTAGGCTTGTAGTGTGTTCCATTATTGAATTATTCACAATTTGCAGTCGCAGTGGAGATTCAACCGGAAGAAGTTATATTTCGCATTTGTCTAATTGCAGCAACAACCCTTGCATTACAGCCCAAGCTTCCACTCTGATAATCTTCCGGGCTGAGTCTGAGGAGGGTAGACATTTGTTGCAGTTGCTCAGTTAACGAGAGACCCAACTCTTCCAGAATGTTTCCCAGATAATCTAGTAAACAGCCAATACATCCCATTATAATTGGTATTTATCCATCATCATAAAAGTAGCAAATCGTTTCAAGAAAACTCACCGATATCTGTAGCTAATTGTTTACAGGCGCTAGTATTCAGCTCGCGAATGCCCAGTGTTTGATCCTGAAACATGGTGCAAGTTCCTTTCGCCACAATTCCCAAGAGAATATCAGTGAACCCCGATTCGCTCGATCCTTGAGCGTACTGTGGATCAGCAGCTCTCAGAGCTTGAGTTAAGCTCGGATTATCTCTTAGCAAAAACGGCTCCAAGTGTTGAGGTAATGTCATAAGGTACTGTCCAACCTGAGTGATGTATTCTTGAGGAGCAAAGCTGTAATCTGGTAAGTCTGAACTCAAATTTGCCATTCTATTAGCTCCCGATGACCAGGCAGGCGCCTTTTGGACGAGTAATAATTGAGCAAATATTGGTGCAAATATCACTTCGTAAGTTGTATTGTGCAAGTCCGAGCACAACTTGTGTATCGATTGTGTTGTAGAATCAAGAATAGTTTTATCCTCTGCAAAGAATTACTGGCTTTTATTTTCAATCGAAAAACTTTCCACGATGAATAGTAACGACGTATTTCTTACGATTTTGAAAAGATGCTAGCATGTTGTCCAACTCTTTTCTCCCCGCGGTATCCAATAATAATTCTTTGTAACGGGTGAAGAGACTATTGGTATTCTGTAATTTGTTATTAGTGTCCACAATATCTGCTACAAGTATTTTTTCAAACTGTTCGATGTTCCCCAATAGTTCACCTACATCAAATTTGTTAAAGGAATTAATAATCATGATACATATAAATTACTGACTGAAAATCATATTGGAAGAAATTTACCGATGCTCTGCAACAGGGTCAGACACATTTGAAATAAATTCCAGTCTTCTTGCTTGTTTTTTTTCCTTTCCAACTGTCGAATGCCAATTTTATAGGTCTCCAAATATTGACTGAAGTATGTCTGCAAATTAATGGTATCGACTGATTTACGTAATTCTCAACAATGATTAATTAGAACTGTAATCAATAATGACTGCCTTACGTTTAGTGCTTTCAATAACCCAGGATAGCCACAGCCAGCGGTGAATAGCTTACATCTCCTATTAGCGCTGTTCGCATTGTCAATTGCTCGTGAAATGCTGAGAGAAAGTGCATTTATTGTATCACTAAGGTCATCGTAAATGCAATCTAGAGTTTCAATCTCGCGATTCAATTTAGCAGATTCATAAACACTGTATCTGCTTATGTATGGAACATAGGGCGCGTATACAGCTTGTGCCAGTAGCAACAGAGAATTTTGATTCGATACTTTCCCATGGGACGAATTTTCAATAGCACCATTCAAATTCATAGAAAATTCGCTTGCGTTTTCCTTCAAAGTAATCAAAGTTGCCAAGTGAGTGTCACTTGCTTGTTGCTTCAAGGCTGATTCTATACATTCGATAAAGCTTGGAGAAAGACTCCGTAACAAGTCTGCGTATACATCAATCAAAGTTTCAATCGAGGAATTGGGAAACACTTGATTACACCATTTCACCTATACAGGGAATTTCAGTGAAAATTAGACTGATTAACAAAAGTCAGCAGCACTCATAAAATGAATTACAGAATTCTAAATACCTGATTAAGCCAAGTAGACAATAATGTGTCGTAGTAAATTCTGAGCCAACAAATAATAGTCTCTTCCTGCTCAAGTTGCTCTTCAATTGTTTTTCTCCACTCCTGGGCCAAAGACACTTTCAAACAATTATGATAGTATTTCAAAAGCTGAGGTAGCCGATCCATTTTGGTAAAAATATTGACATACATCTTTGATTGGTCTGAAAAGGAATCAGATTTTAAACCATCACTGACTGAGTCATTAGTCAGTCTCATCAGAGGGGCTTGACATCAACAAAGCTAAATACCTAAACTTGATGCTGTGAAAGCTTGAACCAATTGGGGACTCGCCATAGCTTCCAGTCGATTTTTCAAGCCCTCAAGTTGTAATTTTTTATCCTCATAGTCTAATACGTTTGCCAGCATTGTTAGTGATTTTTGCATACTGAACAACTTGTTGGCAATCTTTTCAACATCTCCTGATTCGAATACCTGAAGCAAAAAAATAAATTGTGTACTCTCTTCCATCAATACGTATGTCTTATTGAACAGGATACACTCAGCAAATACCTCCTCAACGTCGTTTGCTAATACAGTCCAATTATCAGCTTCGTGTAGGCCTTGCTTAGCCGTTTGTAAGTCTGTTTTGATCCTATCTATCCTCTCTAAGTTAACCATGGATAGTCCTGTGTCTTTTTGTACCTAAAAAATATTTCTGATTGTAGAATATAAGCATTGATGGGCTGATGTTCACATCAACATACTTTGGCAATTTCCTGCTTCACAGCAACCATTTTTTCCCGTAAGAGAAGAGCTTCCTGCTGTAGTACCTGCGTGTCACGTAAGACACGTGGTAATCCCGACAATACCGATTGACTGGTTTCCTCAAGAGCTCCATTGACCTGCTGCACGTACAGTTGCAGCTTCATAACCAGCGACGATACAAAAGCCTGACCACAAAAGAAATATTCTAAGCTCTGTTACAGAGTAAGTGCAATGTGATGCAAGTGAAAAGATTCACTGGACAAGAGATTTAGTTGATGAAGGGATTAGGAGCAATGATCGGCCTATGTATAAGTCATTAATTCCTAAACCTAGGTCGTGTTAACTATATGTGGCTATAGCCAATGGCAAACATCAGTGGCAGTTTTGACGTTTGGTGAAAATCTATAGAATCGAACAATATGCTCACATCTTTGTTTTCCTGAGCCTCAGCTGACTTGAAAGTTCTATTGATCCAATCTTTAACGTCGAAGTTATCGTCGGAAAACGCTGAGACATCCTGGAAATAATATTATTTTAGGGTTAGGAACCGAAGAGCGTTGTTGCCAAACGTTGCCGATGGATTGGAAGGAGACTGCGGTGTCAGTGGTTGATGGACAGTATAAAAAGGCTGCGGGTGCGTAGGACATAGGGTATGGAAATAAATGGTGATGAGAGGAATGAAATCCATGCAACATTGTCAAGTGGCAGGTACCATTGTCCGAGTTGAGGAAGAGTCGCAACAACAACGATGACCTTTTATCAGATTGAGAACCGGCGGAATCGAGGCGTCGAGGCAAACTACGGGTCAAATAAGGTCACCACTGTTCGGATATCGTTTGGTCCACGGGAACGAATGTTGACAAGTTGGCTTGGTTCAGTTTAGTTTGGTTTAATTCGGTTTGATTACGAAGTTGAGGATGACAACGTTATCATTTCCGGTAGCTGCTGCTACAGCCTAGCAGGTCTTTCGTGTGCGCCACGCCTCCCTCCTGGTGAAATCTAAAGATGCGCATCGTGTTTTGCGCAACAGTTGGAAGTTGGAATTTTGCCCCGAATTTCCTCCCTCCCCCTATACCCCCTGACGACGTCCAAAAAGGAAAAACGGCCAGTACTTTGTTAACGTTTGTTATATTTTTCTACCATACTACTTTAAAATAGAAAAAAATCAAACGCCGTTATATAGTATCGAGTATATTTTCATACGCGTCCAAAGTATAAAGATTATTCATATTTTTCTATGCTATCGGTAAAAACAACGAGATACTTAATACTAAGCCTATAAAACTACGAACTGCGACAATTTAACCGAGAACGAGTTTACAGTTGATTAGCAGTTCATTTGAGGTTAGTTAGCAGCGATTGTTTAATCAGATTCGAGAGACAAAACTCCTAGTTCAACTCTCTACCTATATAAATCTATCGCAACACACATATGTTACAATATTCATAGACTCTACAAAGAGAAGAAGAAATAAAAAAAAAATAAACTCGGTAAAAACAAAAAACAGTAACTAATATAAAAATTCAGAATAACATGTCGACGACGACGACGGAGGATAATAATATGGCGTCTGCGCCACGGATACGACGACGCCGATGCAAATTTATAGGAACCTGGTTGTCGCACAACCAATTCGCAACCTGGCTAACGCCAGTCCGCGGTGATGATCACAAAGCGTACTGCGCGCTCTGCGACAAGGTGTTCTCCGTTGCCCACGGAGGCTTGCACGACGTGCGAGCCCATTGGAAGGGCAAACGTCACATCGGCCTTCAAGCAACAATCGGAAAAACCACCGAGATCCCTAGCCAATCCGATCAGGTCCTTTCCCAAGGAGCAGGACACCACCACAACCAGCTGCAACCATCTCAATCCCAGCCACAGCTGCTTCCTGGTACTTCCTATCAGGTCCACCAACTGCTCCTCAAAAGGAACACTCTCGGTGATCTCGAGTTCAGCGAGCAGGTAATCGTTTTCTGTTGTTTTTTTTTTTCTTTTTTTTTCTCCTTTTTTTACATTCCGTCCCTTCATTTCTCCATTTCTTTTAATTTTGTTTCTTCTCATCTCCCTTCACTCTCTAATTCATCTCTCTCCATCCCCCCACCCTCCGATCCCAACCCCCTGGCGCCCTTCTCCATTGGTTTTCGTTCCTCCTCTCCTTTTCTCTTACTTCGTTTCATTTTATTTTTTATTTTACTTCTCTTTTTATTCTTCATTATGATTATTATTGTTGTTATTATTATGATTTATTTTTATTTTTTACGCTCTCGTTCTCTTTTTCAATACACTACCTTCTTTTATTACGAGTATATTGATTTTTACAAATTCTTCGACGGACGCCAGAGTATACGAACGAACGAACGGCAATGCGAACCGACGAACGAACGAACGAAAGAAGGACGGCGGAGCTCGGGGGGGAAAAGCGGCGGTTGCCCGCTGCCTGCTGCCTGCCCGCCTGCGACGGGAGGGTTCCGAAGCGAACGGACGACCACGGCGGCGGTGGCGGTGGAGTCGCTTGTTTCTCCCTCTCCTCATCCACCGCTTCTTCCTCCTCCTTCTCCTTCCCACTCTGCTCTTCCGCCGTCTCCACCTACTCCGCCGCCGCCGCCGCCGCCGCCGTCGACGTCTCCCCTGCCCCGGTATTCGCTCCGTCCTTCTCTCGCGCTCGCTCTTTCTCTGTTCAAATATCTCCGTCTCTTTCCTTCAATCTATCTCGCTCTTACTCTAAATTCTTCCCGTCTCTGTTACTCCACCGTTCTTAACGTCAAACCACTTAGGGCCGCGGACCTCGGCAGTCAGTCGATCTTTCGTACCATTCCGGCATTTTCCACCTGATCGAGTGCAAGCACGCCATTTTGGCGAATATTAGTGCGCGAATCTGTAAAACGTTGTCAGTCACTTGGTGGTTGACAGAAGGTTAGATATCGGATCGTCGTTCGAGTGTTTGGCGGCTTTTTTTTGTTTTTTCCCCTATTGTCGATATCGTTGATTGGTTTTGAGATCAGTTGTGCATCTACCTCTCCGACGAAACAACGCAACTGTAAACGAGGTTTGACCGGTGTTTCTTTTGACAACGTCGGAAGTGTGTGACCACAAGTGCCTCGAAAAGCAACAACGCGTGTGTGTGAGACTGAGAAACAAACGGCGGCTTCTGCCGAGTGTGGCGTGCTGTGTGGCGTGCTTCGAAACGCTGGCGTGAGTAATTCGCTTCATCGCTCTCGAGCTGCTTGCTTGCTTGCTACTACTAGCTCTGCTCTACTCGGCCAAACGTGCGCGTTTATTATGCGGGCGTGAGTTTACTAATCTTAAGTTTTCTTTATAACAAACAGTTGACACATCGTTATTACCATCCGATCATCGACAGATTACTGCGCGACAACGATTTGTCATATCGTTATCACGATTCGTAACAACATGCAAATACTACCCACATATCGCTGCTCTTTTATCCACTGACCGGCGTCTCCGCGTTTTTACCGGTAAAACACCACGCACGTGATGCTCGACAAGAGATTCTTATAGTTTTCGAATGATTTACGTATATATATTGTCATTTATTACGCGATATCTTTTGCCACGTGTATCTGGTACGATGGGATGTGAATTGATGTTTGTTTGTTCGTGCGGATAGGGGAGGGAAAAAACGACGAAGGGGACGACGACACGCATCAAGTACGCAACTTGTAGTAGAGTTGAGTTTTAAAGACGGCGTAACATAAAACGCGCAACATAACATCACACGTACAACAACGTATGTAGCTTTTATAACTATCCGAGGAAACGAAGATGACGACGATGACGAAGATGATTATGATGAAATATCGTGTATTATATTTGAAATAGATCGAATTTCAAAATATCACCGGTTTCATCTTTCGATCTCTTTTTATTTTTATCTCTTTCTCTTTCTCTCGTTTACTCCGTCCCTCGAACAAAAACTTCAAAATTCCTAAGGAGTTGCGACGCCAGTCACTCACTCACTACAGCACCGTTATTAATGTTAATGGAAGTAATAAAACCTTGGTATTTTAGAACGCGAACTCAACTTTATATATCTTATTATTTTCATTTTATTACAATTGTCCGTTTAAGGGATACAAAAACTATATCTATATATATATATATAAATGCATGTATATTCATATTAAAAAAAGCTTCAGATCATGCCTCGGTAGCAGTCGAGGGGGGTGAGGCAGGGGCCGTCGAGGGGCAGGGTGGACGAGAGAAAGAGAGAAATAAAAAAAAAAGGAGAAAGATAAAGAGAGAGACGGATACAGAGACAAGTGACAAGCGGGCCACTGCTTGCTCACCCCTCCTGTCGCGCGCTGACGTCATCCACTACAGTTTTAAACAAATCATATAAATTGATTTTGTAATTAAACGACAACCGTCCTTTCTTTGACTATAGGAACGACGACCACCGCGACCATACCAACCGGGACATACCCCCCTAGTCTTATAAGAGAGTCAGTCGGTTGGTAGTCGTCGTCGTCGTAATGCGAAGCGAAGAAGAAAGTCAGCTGGAAAAGAAATAATAGAGAGTATGAAGAATATAAATAATTATATCCAGATATTTGCCGTCAGCGCATTGTATCGAGAATACCGTCAATTTTATTTTCTAATACACCGGGTATAGCGCGGAGAGATTCTAGTTTATTACTATTTCAACGACAACCGTCACGACAGTTAGGAACGGTCTAAGTTATCCTGTTATTACGATAGGTTTTTTTTTCTTCGCTTTTTTTTTTCCTCAGTTTTTTAATCTTTTTATTTTTCTCTTATTTTTGAGATGACTGTACGTAAAACTTAGTTTAATCATTTCAACTTCCTTCGTGGAATACCAACACTACGCCGCACGTGTAGTAACACGGAGATACAGGCGTCGGTATATAGGTGTATCATATACTATACATTATGTGGTATGTGAACATAGACGAGATGCGCATGTGGATGTTATACACGCCGGCTCTTAAATTTCCATCATACGCGCGCGCGATGTATGTATAATTTTTCACAGCGTAGAAAAACTTGAGTTTGCCGTAGGTATACCTATGTAGGTATATGATGGGCACATATTGTATATGTAATAAAAAAATATATATATATTTGTATATATGTACATTGCATATTATATACACATACAGATTATCATTGAACGAATTCCACGTAAATGAACAAAATTTTTTAATCAGCGCAATTATTCTTCATACCCTATTATATACTGCAGAAGATGATAATTCTTTTTTTTTTCCGTTGAAATTTAATCGGATATTGTTATCTTATTATTATTCTCTTTTGTACAAATTGATATTGTACAGATATTGTCTAAATATTATTTGTTCCCAATCTTTTTGCGTTCAACTTACCGGTGAAATTTATTGACCGACTAGGTGTAACATTTATTTGTAACCTCGTTCATGCCTTATACCTTCCAACTAGGTGACTTTTCAGTATTATATATGTATGTATATATGTATACCTATGTATTCTATGTATCTCGTTCCGTCTCTATGTAGGAACATCCATGTACAATATTTGTGTATGTGTCCGTGTATATATTTATAATATCTTTGAAAGAAACCAATTCTTTGCTCGTATAGTTCGTGGAGCATAAAAAGAAATACCTACAAAAAAAAAATAAGAATAATAATAATCATCATTGTAATAATAGTAATAATAAATAAAAAATAAATGGAAAAAAACGACGAATAGAAAAAGAACGTAAAAATAAAAATGAGTTTCAACGCGGAGCTCTCTCTAAACTTTTAAGTCAGTTTTGCTTCGTGTTTTCTTCTTCTTTTATTTTTTTTCGTCTTTTCGTTCTTTTTCTTTTTTGGTTACGACGCTATCAGTTTACAGATAACTTAGCTATAGGAACCTTAATTTGATTCAAATTTTTCTGAACGCGCTTATGACGACGATGTTCGAAACTCGCCCACCACCATCACAAACGCCGGTGATTTTAAAACATTCATTTATAATATACCGGAAGGGAAACTCGGAGAAGGGGAAAAATAAGGGGGAAAAAAAAGTTGTTAACTGTTTTTCTCTCTCCCTCTCTCTCTCTTTTTGTTTAATGTGTATTTTTTTATGTCATTTTACGTATCACATAGGTACACTCCGCCCTGAAAAATAATATGTTTGAATGTATTTACTCTACGTGTATGTATTTTCCCCGTACACGTATTTCCCGGCATTCGGTTCTTCCATTTCGATATGTATTTTCAATTACCAATTTCTCCATTGTTACGATGTCCTGCAAGCTCTCTTGGGTTCGAAATTCTTCAAAGTTTAAGTGGGGCTTAACTTTCATATTAAATGTCAAAACGAGCAAAATATATAAAATATCTCTATGTATAGTACGTAGGGGGTTTTTTAGGGAGAAGGAACGGGCGATCCGCGGGGAATCGCAACGGGGGTGGCGAACGCGAATCCGCCAGTGGCGAACCAGGGGTGGTTGGCGGTAAAAAAAAGAGGGGTAGTGGGATGGGTCGGCGGAGGGGTGGCAGAACAAGCCCCAAAAAATATATATATATGTGTGTGTGTGTGTATTATATTTATACGGGGGAGCAAAAGAAGGTGCCTGGTAAAATTGCAGGAGGAAAAAGGGGAGGGGGGGGAGGAGGTTCCCTTGACGAAGTATCTTGTAGAGAGGGGATGATTGTCAAAACAGGGAACCCCACCGAAAAATGTTCGTATTTATGGCACTATTTCCGTCCCCTCCTTCGTCGTTCGTCCTCGTCCCCCGTCGACGGGTTCGTTTCGCTCCCGTCCGTCGGTCGCGGGTCTTATGTACCTCCCCTCTTCGAAGCTACTCGCGCGGCCGCCCGCCTCCGTCCCTCTTACTCCTCTCGCCCCTTCGGTCCGCCGTCGGTGGACGAACTCCCTCTACTTTACTTCGTTGCCCCCTTGCCTGGCTGCTGCTGCTGGTGCTGCTGGTGCTGGTGCTGGCGCTGCTCTTCTCCCACCAATTCCACCACCACCACCACCACCTCCACCGACGACGCCACTTTAATGTTACATTAATAAAAAGCAACAATCAATATCTTCGCTGTAAAAAATTTAAATCTATAACAGAATTCCCGAGGAAAGCGAGGCACCACCACCACCACCGTCACCAATCGCCGACAAACACTAACACTTCCCCAACGGGAACTGAAAGACCGTTGGGAACGTTCGGTTCAGGGGGTCTCGCAGTAACGTATCATCGTAGCGAAGTGCCCTCGTTGATTTTTCTCCTTATTTTACATGATAGATTTATGGGAATCCGATTCTCCTACCGTAGGTCGGTACGGTTGAGCGGTATTTGCTCTTGTTATTATTACTACTATTATTATTACAATTGCTGTTGTTCTTATTATTTTTATGGGATAGTTTAACGCGGGCGTACGTCGACCGTTTGACCGTCCATGCGTGAAGTGTGAAGCGTTACTTGCGCGTATTTGATGGTGAGTGAGTAGAAGTTAGAGGCGAATGAGTGAGTCGGTGAGTCGGTGAGTAAGTGAGTGAGTGAGTGAGCGAGCGAGTGAGTGAGTGAACGGTGAGCGTTGAGCGCCCGCGTGGTGTTCCTGTTGTGCGTAGTGCGGGCGGGTCTCTGAATGAAGGTGCGCGCGGTGGCTGCGGAAGGAGTGCGAGGGGACAGGAGGGTCACACCGAGTGAGTGAGTGAACTACGGGGGTGGAGTACGGGGGGGGGGGGCTCTTCCGTGCGTACGTGCGTATTATACTACCGCCTCCGTCTGCTCTTGCTCTTGACGTACACGTGCATTACACCGCCGAATGGGAGATAAATAGATAGACGGATAGATAGGTAGATAGTAGATGGATAGACGGATAGATAGACGGAACCTGTATAGCTCGTCGCGTCCTACGATTGTTATAACATTTGTCTACACACTTTAATTTGCGTATATTAACACTTCGATTTTTTTTTTTTTTTCATCCAGTCTCTTTTAACGAGCTAAGCAAATGTTACATTTTCATAATTTGTTTTTTTTTTCACATCAGTTTTTGAAAACCACTCATTATAAATTTTGCCGGTCGCACGTATTATATACAATTGTTCATTCTAATTATGGATTCGTTATTTTTATTTATCTTTTTTTTTTTTTTTGTTCCTTCTCGTTTATCCGCACATTCATTTTCATTGAGTCATTTTTGAACAAATTGTTTTTCTCTTCGGCTCTTATTTCATTATGTATTGTATAATTACGCTGTAATATACGAACTGACAGATACATATAGTGCATCATATATCGCGTTCTATATTATCCTATCTATCCATCTCTATGCTCGTCCGCGTGATACAGGTAGACCACCTATGCATGTAGGTATCTTTAAACTTGCATTGTTTTCTGCTATTACCGAGTAAAATACGATACACAAGTTGCAACGAGTACGGAAAGACTCTCGCCGAGATTTGATTAAATTTTTATTTTATTTTTTCAAACCTATCGCAATTTCCTCTGTTTTAATTTAATGTTCGGTTTGATTGAAAATTGTGGATCGAATCGGTCGGCGGCGGGCAAGATAGAGGGAAATGGAAAAGAAAAAAAAACTGAAGAAAAAAAGAATAAAAAATTCGATCATTGCAAACTGCATGTATTCTATTCGCACACATAATGCATTATCGTCGCTCGTATTATATACGATACGTGCATTTTAATATTGAATAAAAAAAAAAATAAATAAATAAAATAAACCAAAACATCCCAAGGCAGATAACATTGACGGAAAGAATATTTAATGTAATAAACAAGAGTAATGTCCCCGCGGCTGCAATTCTTCGATACACATACTACATGCATAATTATACGCACGGAGTTACGTACGTGTTAGTCGCGATTTATCGCGCTACATACATATATGTAATCGTATCCCACGCACATACTGCGAGTGTACATGAATGTATTAAATCATCGGTGTCAGTCGTCTTGCTGCAAAAATTTTCCCTAGTACTCGCGATCTGCAATTAAGAAAAAAAAAATCTTTTTTTTTTTTCCCTTTTTTCTTTCTACATCTCATTTTCATTTTTCTTTGTTTCTTGTTTGTTTGTTTTTTTTTTTCTTACTTCTGCAGTTGGATTTATTTGATTTTTATTTGTTTTTTTTTCTCTCATTTTTATTTCCTCTGACTTTTTCTCGTATCTACGAACTTGGATTACGTATACGAACTCCTAAATGAGATGATATTTTTCAGGTACACATATACATTTATGTGTCTGATACATAGGTTTGCGTTTAGGTAAAACGATACACCATGTACACGTAGAACGGACCTCACGCTCGTAAATTGTCTGTCATATTGTGCAAATATTTTTACTGAGTTAGAAGAAGGGGGAGAAGAATAACGAAAAAAAAATTGAAAAAATTTATAATTATTCAAAATTTTTATACAATACACGGTAACTGTACGTTATATTTTCAAACATGTATGTACATACTTACGTGTATATATATATATAGGAGAGTTAAACTAAATGCCGGGTCATCATCAATTAGGTGGTGGAAGACTAATTTACGATGTAAACTCCGACCAAAGTTAATTTCCTAGATTATACATCTCGGGTTCTATAATTTTTCTCCGTCCTTCTTTCTCTCATTCTATCTGTGTTCATTTATTTATTTATTTTTCCCCTCGATCTGTCTTTTTTCTTTTTTATCTTTATATATATCGTGCACGCACACACGTGCACGTATATATAGATCTACAAAAATACAATGGAAATTATTTCCAACTCCGAATGATACCGTTAGATCAAAACTCGCAGCCCACAAATAACTGATATTCGATTTTCACAGTGTTTCTTAAGGCTCCTTGCCCCCCACCCCCCTCCCCCCACGGCCCATCTCACCCCCTTAATCTTCCCCTGGCCCCTCATCTACGCTGCTGAATTGTTCCGCTGGCTGCCTCCACGCTTGTTCATCGTCGTTGCACGTTCTCTATACGCCTTTTACCCGAGATACGTATTTCATTTGTTCTTCGGTAGACGTAACGTATAAGGGGGCAGGCAATAAGCAAATATTTACAATCCATTCTTATAACTTCCCCAATTTCAGTCGGATTTTTTTTATCAATTTCAAAAATTTTCTTCTCATTTTTTCATTTTTTCTTCATCCGCCAAAGTTCCAATGCGCACAGGACACGCTAAATATTTCTATACGTGTACTACACATGTACGACGTGCATAGGAGTAGGTATCAGATTTTTTGTTCATAAAATAATGTAGCGTGAAAGCCGTGCTTTTCGGCATTCGGGGATTTTGGAGGTTGAAATTTTTTTTTTCAAGTCTCTTTTTTGAACGTGGTTTTTTCTCATCAAACTTCGGTGATACATGTAGATAATATTTATTTGGTATAGGTGCATCAGGTATAAATGTCTGGTGTTTGTGTGAATGTATGTTTATTGTAAAACCTTTGGAGTAGGTACCCGACACAAAAGACGGCACGGAGTTTCGTGCGGCGATCAGAGAAGATTTTACAAAAACCAGGCCCGTTTCTCCTCCCTTTACTCTTCGTTCCCCCGATACTCCCCGGTTCCCCTTGCCCCGTTCCTGGACGACCTCGGCGATGATACGACAAAAAATCAGATGCACGGCCATTGGCTGTTCTCAATTCGAATTATTGGCTTCCCCCCGTCGTCACCCCCCCTCGTATAGCCTCCCTCCTTCTCCGCCTCCACCTCTTCTTCCTCTTTCTCGTATATTTCTCTCTTTCTCCTCTTCCTCCTCCGACCCGCCGTCGACGTCGCCGTAGCCGTCGTTCGTCAGACCTAACCCCACTCCACCCCCGGGCGCCGCCACGAAAGGGCCGAAAAAACTTGGAAAAAAAAATCCAATTTCGTTGCTATGGCGACCGGCGTACGTTGACTTTGATAAAGATCCCCCCCCTTCCCACTGCCGCTACTCCCCGTAAAACCCCTACCTCTCCAACCCTCCCTTTCCTTCCTCCCGACACCCAGCCACCGTTCCTCCGTGTTGGGGTAATTTTTTTCATTTTTGTTTTTTTCATTTTTCACTTTTTTATCATTTTATTTTATTATTATTTTTTTTTTCTTTTCTTCCTTTTTCTTTTCCTTTTTATTCTTCTTTTTTTTTTATTTTTTTATTACGTCCCTCTTTCGCTTTTTCTCTCGAGGTGTGGGGGTGGGGCAAGGGGGAAATGGAGGGGGATTTTTTCTTTTTTGTTTTACTTCATTCCTTTTTTCTTTTTATTTATTTATGATTTTTCTTTTTCTCTCTCTGTTATTTATCATTATTATCATTATTGTTGTTATTATTATTATGATCAGGATTATTATCATTATTGTTATTATTACTTTTTTTCTTTTTCTTTTTTTTTCGAAAAAAAACTTTTTTAATAAAAAAGTTATGTCCGTATCCCAACGGCTTCGCATTAAAAGTTTTACAGCGGACGATATTTCATAACTTTTATATTTCGAAAATGTAAAATGTTTTCTACTTCTCCAATGCCGAGCTTCGATAAATATATATGTATTGTGTTATATTATTATATATATATATATATGTATGTGAATGTATGGATAGGTAAAATATATATACCTATACATAACTACACGCGGTCGCGGTAGATACATACCTACCTGTGATCGTATATACGGTGTACTACCAAGTCTCACGTGCTGAGCTTTGTAACGAATATTTCAAATGTTTCAACGTCAAACATATTTCTCTGAAGTACAGTCTCGACTGGTAATATTATTTTACGAACGACGATGACGACGACGACGACAACGAAGATGACTTATCTCTCTATAGCGAGAGACAAAGACACTTTGAATTTCCGCAACCGTTGCATTTGTATCTGATGCATTCTGCATTGAATTTGTTCTCGGATGGGTATATAGATGTGCGCATTTATAATGTACACACACCTACGTGTACGTAGATATTCTCTGTATGTATGTCTGTCTGTGTGTGTGTGAAACAAAATTGAAGAAAAAATAAATGCAGAAATATTGCGGTCTAAAAAACCGCAGACAAAGTCCGCGCTCGATCCTGCAAAGAAAATTTAATTCCTCTCTTTTTCTTTTCCTTTCCTTTTATTTCCCTACCCTACCTTACCCTACCTAACCTTACCTTACTTCACCTCGCCTCATCCTACTTCTTTCTCTTCGTCTTCGGCTTCTTCGTCTTCTTCTTCTTCTTCTTCTTCTTCTGCTTCTTCTTCTTTCTCGCAGCTCTCCGCGCGCTGGTTTAAATTAACGTTCGCTGTACAAGGTATATATTACATACATACATATATATATGTACGTGTAGGTATATATATTATATACATACATATACACAAGGGGAATATATTTTCCTGGGGAAAGGGTAGATTGTAAAAAAATATTTTTCTAACGATCGACCGTCAGAGGAAAACCCGCGCGCGAGGAAAGCAGGTATCTTTTTTTTTGTATTTTTATGAATTCTTTTTTCATTATTTGGTTTTTTTCTATTTTTTTCTTTTTTTTTTCAAACAATATAATTAATGGACTTTATATCTTGTATCAACCGACGAACCACGATTAGTGTATATAAAATTTATATAACTAAGCACCGCGAATGCATGTGGGTATATATTCCATAATATGCAAGACGTTGCTTCGGTTGAATAATATATCCTCGTATTATTGGAAAAACAAAGTAAAGTTCATTGCAAAAGAAAAAAAAACGACAATAACGTTTTTATCTTTTGAAAAGATTTTCTGTAGTAATAATGCATTACACTTATACAAACATAAGTATATATATTTGCGGGGATTTTCAATTGAAAGATTGCGTAAAACCTTCTACAGATCACACATATACACACACACATAAAAGACGTAATAATGTGATGCGGGAAAAATAATTTCCTTTTATACATATATATATGTAGTATATATATTTGTATTCACATGTATAAGTATAATAAAAAATGTTCGACGTCAGCGGCACATTCATCTTTATTTTGCTTTCATATACTCGTATATATGCGGTCATCGATTACAAAAATCGTTGTTAAGAATAAAACTTATGCGGTCGGCGAGCTTTTCTCGCATTCTTATACCATACACGAATGCGAGATGAAAATACATTTCGAAATTTTATGTAATTTTACTTAATTTCAATTTTTTACTTTGTTTTCAATCCAACGTAACGCCTCGAGACGGTGATAAAATTTGCGATAAATTCCGTTCGGTCGCGATGTGTAATTTTCCTCGTGCATGTTCGAAGATTCCGTGAGGATCTGCAGACGGTATAGCCGATGTTTTTGGAAATTTATCGAAATCTCCGGATCCGCTGTCTTCATTTAGGCACGTTCTACTTCATGAGAACATTCGCAGATGATCACGAATGAAAATCCATCTATATTAAAAAATTCGATTAGTTAATTAGAGGAGAAAAAAAAATTGCCGCGCACTCATTGGCGATCGTGTATATGAATTTTATTGAAAATATTTCGAAGTTTTCAAATTCTGCACGCCCTAATGCGATGTTTTAAACGAGACGTCGTACAATATTTTTTGTATTCGAGATTGTAAAAATCGATAGGAATGCGGTGCAGAAGAAAACGGAGAAAAAAAATGGAAAACGAGTAAATAAACATAAATCAATTAAAAAAAATTAAAAAACAGATAAAACAAAATCGAAAAAGAGAAGGAAAAAGAAGCAGCCCAATTGACGTGCGAACTCATATTTGTACGTATATATCGCTTCGTATAAGGAAGTGATATTTTTGGACCGCACGAGCGTATATGTATATGGGGGGTTCTCTCTCAAGCGGGCCACCTTTCTGCGCGTAGGTCACCGATTTTGATGTCCTTCGAAATTCTTGTTCTCTACCGACCCCCAACAACGAATCCAGAAGGATATGCCCAAATTCGAAATTATTCGGAAGATATCGGATTTTCAAAATTTCATCAAAACCGCTCTGAGGCGCGCGGAGCCATCTTAATGCACATGGATCATCGGTTCCTTTGGCTAGAAATTAATTTTTCTATAGTGATTCTCGATCGTCAGAGAGTCACTTTTCAAGCTGTGGTGTAAAAAAAAAATTTCGAATCCGCCATTTTGGATCTAGGCCGTTTTTTGATTTTCGACCAAAAGGGCATAAAATTTTTCGATCAAAAAAAATGTTAAAATTTAGGGTTTAACATAACGAAGAATCCCTAAAATTTTCAGGAGGGTGTTCGGCTTGGTTTTTTTTTTATTAATGTTTTTGTTCATAAAAAATCTATTTTAGGTAAAAATTCACTTCTGCAGTCGAAATTGCTGTTTTTCAACCAGAAGGGCATCATATTCTGAAATGAAAAAATCATCAAAGAGTAGAGTTCGGTACACCCAATAACGCCTGGAATTTTCATAAGGGTGTACAAATTTTTTTTTTTTTCTTTTAAATGTTTTTATCTATGAAATAGTCGATTTTGAGTGAAAATTCACCTCTGCAGTCGAAATTGCTGTTTTTCAACCGGAAGGGCACTATAATTTTTGAAATGAAAAAATTATCAAAGAGTAGAGTTCGGTACACCCAATAACGCCTGGAATTTCCATGAGGGTGTCCAACTTTGCTTTTTTTCATCAAGGTTTTAGTTCATGAAAAGTCGATTTCACGTGAATATTCGACTTTTTCATGAACAAAGACCTTGATACAAAAAAAAACAAAGTTGGACACCCTCATGGAAATTTCAGGGATTCTTCGTTATGTTAAACCCTAAATTTTAAGATTTTTTTGATCGAAAAATTTTATGCCCTTTTGGTCGAAAATCAAAAAACGGCCTAGATCCAAAATGGCGGATTCGAATTTTTTTTTGTTTACACCACAGCTTGAAAGGTGACTCTCTGACGATCGAGAATCACTATAGAAAAATTAATTTCTAGCCAAAGGAACCGATGATCCATGTGCATTAAGATGGCTCCGCGTGCCTCAGAGCGGTTATGATGAAATTTTGAAAATCCGATATCTTCCGAATAATTTCGAATTTGGGCATATCCTTCTGGATTCATTGTTGGGGGTTGGTAGAGAACAAGAATTTCGAAGGACATCAAAATCGGTGACCTACGCGCAGAAAGGTGGCCCGCTTGAGAGAGAACCCCCCATATAGTTAATACGTATACATATAATAAAGTCAGTTTTTGTCAAAGGAAATATTAAGTACAGTGGTGCCTGTGTGTTGTATCTGGTTATTTGCATCGGCAGTGGGGGTGGGTTTTTATAGGAAGTACATACCTGTGCGCACATACATGTTTCTTACATACACCAATGTGAATTGTGCCGTAATAATAAATGCGCAGATATGTAGATATATAGAGCGTTTTACGCGCACCTAATGTGTTCGAATCGCGCGCACGGACGTTTGATATATATTTTTTTCCCCTCCCTATTTTCTCTATATAATCATCGATTGATCGATTTTCAATTAACGAGATGCGCGTGGAAAATTGCTGCTGCTGCTCCTGCCGCTGCTGCTGCTTCTTCTTATTTTGCGTGGTCGGTCACGATACGACGACGAAATAGCGACCATTATTACTGACTATATGTATACCTACGTATTCGAAGAACATATATTCGAATATTCGACAGAGCAACGAAAATAATACAATTTATGTTGTACGTTCATTTGCCACGTGGTCTTATCATATATAGTGGCGGGTTGATCTAATAAGACGTTATGAAAAATAAATTCAATTTTCTTCAAGTACAAAAGCTAGCTCTATGGGGAGTCGTGAATTCCTCCCTCACATTTATTCTTCGAAAAATCCATGTCACGAAATCTCGAAATTATTGAAAGATTGTCATCGATTTTCTGCGAAAAATATGAACATCTTGAAATTCCAGCGGCATTCTTCAATTATCTATGCGTTTTTGGGCGTTAGCCGCTTCTCCATTTTTGGACATGATCGAATACTCTCTTTTAAACACAAGTCTGCACAAAGTACGAAAAATAACTAATGCGGGATTGTTGGTTTTATACTTTATAGCTAGTATATATTACCTGTCGTACATACATGGTATCCGGCATACATTAGGTATATGAACGAATGATCTTTTCGCGCCCACAAACACCCCCTTCCCCCGGAACACATATACATGCGGTTGATAAATTCACTCCCTACTGTTCTCAGCCCTTCCTCTTGGTGGAAAAGGTAGGGGTGACCGGGGGGCGAGGGTGTACATTTTATATACGAGGTATCTCGATTAATCAAGTCGTGACAATAATCTATTCATCTGTATTCCGTATAAAATTTGAAAATGAAAAATAAAAGAGCATTTCGTTAGAAACAAAAAAAAAAAAGAAAAAAAACAAAAGAAAATGTAAAATGGCTGACGCAGATCGGAAAAAACGAAATAAAAATATTTTCGTCACGTTATATTATATTTTTTTTCTTCGCACTATAGTAGAATTTTTGCCGCTTTTCGAAGAGAGAGAGAGAGTGAGAGAGATTGATTTTTTTTTTAATTTGCACGGTTATCTTCTTCGTACAAAAGCTTTAAAGAAGATTGGGCAAATACAAAACAAACGCCCCCTTTTATCGGTCGGGGATTCGAGTTATGGCTTTGTACAATGACGTATATATGTGCGTATTTTATACTAGAGTAGCTAAAGTATGAAGGAATTATAAAAATTTCCAGATTTTCTCGACCATTCGCGGTCTAGCTTTGGTGAAGCTGTATAGAGCTTTTATTTTCCGGAGACCGAGTCCTGCACCGCGCCGTCGTTCCGTAAACTTTTTTTTTTTCCATCTTCCACGTGTACCTGAGGTTGCAAATTTTTATTTCTTCATTTTCGTTCATTTTCAAAAATTGTTCCGCCATTATCGCACAGCTGTATGTGTATATATATTTCTCGCAGCGAACGCGATGGCACTTTCCGATATAATCTTCGATTCGTTCTCGTTCTTCGATTTCTTTTTCCCCCCCATATAACTTTAGCGTGGGGCAATTTTTCTATTTTTCTTCCTTTTTTACGCGATAAGCCGCGGGTTTTGTTTTTCCTTCCTTCGTTTTTTTTTTTTTTTTTTTTTTTTTTTTGTTTCGATATTTTTCTCAGAAGATATAGAAGAGTAGTCCATTGTATACCTATATACGTATAGATGGGTATATAGGGGTATATATTAACTCCCTATACATTTTCTTTTTTTACTCTGGAAATCGATACAGAGAATGAAATTCAATATCTGAGAAAGAACTGGCCGCTGTTGCACCACGAGGGGTATTTTTCGCCTGGAATTCGAAATGATGAGAGAAGGTTGGCAAATAAAGAAAAAAAAGAAAAAGAAAAAAAAGCGAACGCTTCGCAATTTTTAAATTTCAGAGTCTACACGTTTACCGGTGAGTTTCTGCTCTGCAGGTAGTGCAGCTGCATTATAGATCATATATATATATATATATATGTGTGTGTGTATGTATAGATAGACACACACATATGTAATACATAGCTACGTCAGTCGGAAGTTTTTCATTTTATTCTATATAGTACACATAAATTCTTACATATTTTGAGTTTCAAACGCGAGGGGTCGCCATATAATACTTTAACAATTTTTCACTCAGAACTTTACCCTCCTGCATCGATCCTTTTTATAAAAAATGCAGGCCAGCTATACCTATATATATGAGTGAACGTGCATGTGTACGTATCTTGTGTATACACATGTACATCGTATACAGGAAAGCTACGAAATGACTACATATACATCGGACCAACGGTCTATCTCGCTTTTTTCGCCGCTCTGATGTCCTCCCTGCAAGAAACGTTTCGTACCTACCTACGTTTACCCATTTTCAATTCTTTTTGTGGTCATCGCACCGCTCCACGTTAAAAAAAAAAACGAGAAAAAAAAAGAAACAAACAAAAAACGATACCAATAAATTATTAAGACAATATACGTATATGGTATGGAAAATCGAAGTGTAATTAACACAAACTGTTGTACACGTATAATATTCGTTTCAACTTATAATATCAACGCGCGAAGATGTTTGTACGTATAAATATTTTTCTCTCATTTTTATTATAGAAAAAAAAGAAATGGAAAAATGATAAATATATATAAAACCTACAGAAGGTTGCAGTCACTGCAGCTTTTATTGTAACAATCTACAATCTGGTTTCTTCCGTTATGTGGCGATGCAATCTCTTATCTCCGTAGAAAAAAAAAAAGATTAATATATACATATATAGGTATATATATTATAATTAAAATAATTATTATCGTTACTAACCGCATAACTTTCGGGTATATGGGCGGGAGGGGGGAAGGGCGAGCGGGGGACGCAAGATTCCGTTCGGTAGACTTTGGCGGGGTGAAGAAGGGGAAAGGGGTGGTTAATCCGCGTTTCTTAATATATTACAGAAAAATATAGACGACGTCGAGCGTTGCCGGTATTTGGTGGTGGTGGTGGTGGTGGTGGTGGTGGTAACGGTGCTGCTTCATCAGTTCGGTTGTGCAGGCAGCTTGTATAGAGGAACGAGGGGGAGCCTGTGGGTTATAAGCGGGGGTGATGGGGATCGGGGGTTTGTTGGCGGTGGTGGGGAGCGAAGCTTGAATCGCGGAGGGGGTAGACGGCGAACCCCGTCGACGTGGTACCCGCGAGTCGTGGGGGGTTGCTCGAGAATTGCACCCGCGATGGGGGTGAGGAGGAGTCCCGGCGTGGCGGAGGCCGACGGGGGCAAGAGGGGTGGGTATAGGCTTTTGAGTTGGTGAACTTTGTGCCAAGTTTGAAACGGGCAGTCGGCCGCCATGACGCCGTTGCTTTCTCTCTCCATCGCTCGCGCTCTTTCTCTCTCTCTCTCTCTCTCTCTCGTTTTTTGCTCGCTCGCTTTTTTCGTTCTCTTTTCCCCTTGCCGTCACCCTTCTCTTTCGCCCCCCTCCACCCCCCTATCCCCCCATCCCGCCCCTTCTTCTTTCTCTTTCTGGTCCCATCCTTAGGTATATATTATGGAAATTTTGAACCGATTCGAAAATCAATAACTATGATAAACGCGACATGTATATATATATGCATGCATGCGCACATATATACATCACGTGTACATGCATAAACTGTATATATATATAATCTTTGCACGATAGAAGCCAAGTTTTTAAAAGTTATATACACACCGTCGAACATCCAGTATAAATCATAAACTATGTGGAGTAATATATAGATGGACGGGGGGTAGGCCAGTTAGCTTTCGTACAACCATTATGTTATGGGATACGCGTATGAGTTGTCCCGAGGGATACTCTCATGGAGCATTACCAGACTCGTATGTATTGTGTACTAGCCAAGAGAAATAGAAGAAGAATCGGATAGAGAGAAAAGAAATATCCCGATTCTCGACGACGAGCAGTTCAGCCTGAGATGCGCTATAACCATCTACTATAGAGTGTGGCTGCTGCAACTCACTGGCACGTCGTCGTCGTCGTTGGTCGTGGTTTTTGATGGTATACGGGTTGCCGTTGCCGTTGCCGTTGCCGTTGCCGCTCAGCGCGTATGGTTCCCAAGCTGACTGAGACTGAAAGAAAGAAAGAAATAACGAAAGAAAGAAAAAGAGACGAGGAAAGGAAGAAAGAAAGGAAAGAAGAAAGAAAGAAAGAAAGAAAGAGGGATGGATGGATGCGGCGCGAGTGAGAGGTAGCGTCGAGGGGGAGTAAGAGAAGAGGGAGAGAGAGGAGCTTTTTTCGTTTTACAAACGGGTTCAATTTTTTCTCAAAAAGCGGGTGAATACTGTGGAACCGGTTGTCTACGGTGGGGTATATACCAGAGCTGCCAAGGCGTTTCAGGGGAATGCTATGCTGCTATGCTGCTGCGCTCGCACTACCGTATGCACTTTGATCAGGGCCTCGTATACTCATTTTATGCCTTTATCGAATAATCATTAATCTTCTCTTTTTCTCGTCAGATTTTTTTCCCCCCTTATTTTATTTTTTTTTTTAATCTTCTCTAAAATGTATCTACCTGTGTATTCATCGATTTTACACCATCTCTCATATTCCCGCGACCCCGACCGCCTCTCGATATGCCCGATATTTTCAAGTATCCACCTTGTAGTACCACGTATAATATGGATTCAGAAAATTACACAGAGATATGTTCGTTCGCCGCGCAAGGATCGTATGAAAATTGTAAGAAAACGTTTTCGCAAATGGTAGCGAATTCGAAGTTTAAATATAGTTCGGAATACTATATATATCCGTTATAATTAAAGTCGCGAGTATTGTAACGGAGAATTAAATTAGTTGAGAATGCGCGGCAAAGATTGACGTCGCGGTGAGTTGTGAACCATACGCGCGATAAAAGACCGCTATAACCTACACCAATGGAGGTATTATACCGTATACCGCAAATGCTTGAACTGCGGAGGAAAAGAGAGCATAAGAAAAATAAAAAATAATAAAAAGATGGAAGAGAGAAAGCGGGATGAATTAATCGGGGAATATCGAACCTACACACTGCGAGTATATTGCTGCAAGGAAAAAGTAAAATGAGAATAGAATAAATTTGACAAAAAAAAAAACAGTCGAGTTACGGAGTGCGGGAATTGCAATTAAATTTACCACGAATACAATTCTTTAAATGCGGATTCATCAAATTAACAGATATAACAATAGATAGGCATGTACATATATCGTATTAACTATGCGAAATGACGTCATTTTTATTATATATTTAGAGGGTCTTCATAAACAGATGTTCTTACGTTACATTAAGTCCAATATGGCGCGTTAATCTTTGTAGACGTCGCATTTTATGTTATACTCATCTCACGTACATACACATGCACAACGTACAATATATGTAAAGCATATATATATATAAATAAATGAAGAAAAAAATAATATCATTTCTCTTTTCCCTCTCGGTTTTTTTTCTGCTCTTTTTTTTTTTTTTTTTTCTTTATTTCCGCTCTTTTTTCTTTCTTTTTTTTTTTGCTGCTTTTTCTTTCATATATGCCCGCAACAATGGAAACTTCTCATCGCGCGTGCGCTGCAGTAGCAGTAACGCAGAGGGGCACTGACAGGACATGCTATATATACCTACTGTACATAATAAAATACATATATATATATATATGAAACATGTACATTTACATCCCTTATGTCCATTTACATGATATGTGTTACAAAAAGAAAAAAACAAAACATTTACGATATATGCTAGGTTCGAAAATATTATATCATATACATAACGTATGTATGAGAGAATATCAGCGAAAAAACAAAAACAAGATGGATAATGAAGATGAAGGAAAAAATTGAATTGAAAAAAAAACAACGGTGAAGTCGAGTAAGAAAAAATCTAAAAAAAGGAAAGAAAAAAGCTGAATCCTTCAATGACGTCAAAAATATCCCAAGTCTTCGTTCTCCCATGTACACGGTGACTTGACTTTAAAGTACTTTCGCGTCACGTGATCGCTATACACTATATACATGTACGTGCGCTTTGAACCGAGACGCTGAGACTAGAGGGCATATGTATAAGCTTGTATAATGTTAAATAATATCGAAGAAGGTGTATAGAAGTTCCGCTGTTGCTGTTACATGCTGTTACAAACCGCATAATATGCATATGCAGGGGCTGCTGCTGCAAGCAAGACTGAATTCTCATGCTCTCTTCCAAGTTTGCTGTATAGTTACGCGAGCTCAATGAACGCCACTTTCGGAATCTGATTATTTTTTTCCCCCCGTTTTGTTTTTTTTTTTTTTTTTTTTTAATATTTTTCCAACCGTCGCCAACGCGATTGCGAAAATGAAAAACACGCGAGAGTTGGAAGGATTTTTAAATCTTGCTTTAGAACGACACGTACGTTCGTATACTCGCGATAAATTTACGCTCGAATTTACTATCATCAAAAGTATATCGGGATTTCACAGTTTCAAGTTTAAGAAAACGCGGGCGTTCGGTAAAGTTACGGTAAAATTCGACCCGAGACTAGCGCGCGCGATTCCGTGCGATGCACATGTTACACGGGATGAATGTTAAGCTCACTTATCGCTTTCTCGAGTTTTTATTATATACGTTGTTGCACTTATTATCACAGCGATATCATATTTTCCACCGTACGATATTTCGTATTTAAAATTTTTTTTTTTCTCTTCTCATCTAAAAATTATCATGATTTTTATTAATTCGAAATGATAAATGAATAAAATAAAATTTCAATACGAAATTCGATGTCGTGTATGATTAATGAAATTCCGTGGAAGGAAAAAAAAAATTTTTTTTTTCCACCATTTTCAATCCGGCATAAAATTGTTCGACCGTGAAATGAAAGAAATTTTTTTACCTCGTGTATGAAATAAAAAAGAAAATTTCTTCTAAAAAAAATATAAAATGAAGCAAAAGAAATAAATGTTTCCCATGGTCCAGATGTATACGGTAATATATATGGGGTGATTTGGAGATCTGGAGTATTAAAAATTCGGGGGGAGGAGTAAGGGGGCGAAAATCTCTTATTACGTTACTGTCAGGGGGGCAAGAACGCCGGGATTGAGTGAGTAAGAGAGAGGGAACATTGGCCTTAAGAAGGGGCTGCGATGGGATATGTGGGGAGCAGCAAAAGCCAAAAGGAGGGGAAAGGGGGCGGGGGATGGAGGGGGTAGTTGTGTAGCATTTGTAGCATTGAAGCACATTGTAGGTCGTTGCGTTTTATAACATAACTCCTTAATTTCTGTAGTGTCAATGCACCTTCGAGATACGAAGAAGCCTCGCTGCTCTTTCATTGTGAAAACTATAGTACGTACAAGAGTTAGTTTGAAACATCGGTTACACATGTATATCTGTATTATGGTATATAAAACCGCGTAATTTCTGTGTGTGATTCGTGGGTTCGTATGCGCGTGAATAAAAGTGATGCAGTTTAGTGCAAAGTTTTATTATACGTAAAGTTGAAAAATCTAACAAGTGGTTTTTATTTTCGTTTTTTATTCGTTCGTGTTCGGCCGTTTAATTTTTACATATTTGCCCAACACTCGATTGTACAGTATATACCTATATGTATAGACGTGTGTTCGTGTTTTTATAAAACAAATTGCTGAGGAAAAAGTTTTTTTTTTTTTTTTTTTTGTTCCTATAAATATTCAAAATTCAAATAAAACTTTCAAAGCATGCGTGAACCGACAGTGAGAACTCTACTCAAATTTTATACCGCACTCGGAAATGTTGCATCTACTATACCATGGAGATATAATATTACACCTATATAGATGTACGTACTCTATAATATCAATACATAGATACATATTTTATTTGTATACATGTGTATGTAATACGCGTCTAGCCGCGGCGTCCTGTTCATCGAACTTATCTATGAACAGATAGGCGATAAGCTTATTTTCCTTCAAAAATTCCTATATTATATGTAAATTGTGTTTAAATTTTTCGCTTATAACGTTCGGAGATTTTTCTCTTTCTCTCTCTCCGCGTGTCTCTCTCCTTTTCTGGGTATACTTTGATGCTTTGACCGAGGTTATAAACTTCTTATCGAGTTACACTCGTAATTTTCATATCAATCACGAGCGCGAGTCCCTCGATTCGCATAAATATCCCTATTTTTGATATTATTTTTCGTTCATACTTGAAGTAATTTTTTTTTTTTTTTTTCATGAAAATATATTTGTTTTTTTCTAATTCAGCTGAATGATAAAATAGATATATATTCATATATTTAAATATACAATTACATATGTACGTTATACATGTGATACGCATGATATACGCACGCGTAACCATATCAATGTGTCAGTTGTAATCGCGGCGTGTATTATAGTGCCAAACAAACACAGAACAGTTTTGTACTATACGCTACCCATCGCACGCAATAGATTAAAACAATTCATTGAAACAATTGCGGAGTAAAAATCATGTGCAAAAAAAAAGAACGAAAAAACGAATGAACATTGATTATTTAGAAATAGAGAGCTTTAATATCCTGTTATTCCCGATATGCGAATGATGCATTTATATTTATCACCTGCTGTCAGCAGCAGGAAATTTGATAAATAATTTTTTTTGTTTCTGCTTTTTTTTCCACGTGGAATACAAGCGTTTTAATCAGAGTCCTTTTCAGTTCGATTAAATCAAAACGAATCAAAAGAAGAGATTGAAAGGGAAATCATATTTAATTCGTAGTATTCTAAAAAGTACAGATTATAAGCGACGAATGATAAGAAGAGAGGAAAAAAAAATCCCCATTGAAAAACAAGAACAAAAATTGATAAATGAGAGAATAAATATAGATGAATGACCCTCGGTGAGATATCGTAGAGACGTATTTTATTTATTTATTTTCTGTTGTTTTTTTTTTTTTCGTCGAATTTTGTGTTTGACTTTTATATGCCCGGAGCTTACTATTCCTCGGTGTATCCAAATACTATATAGCTACGCATGTGTGTACAAGTGCATACGTAATCGCGGTTTTACGTTTTTCTGTGGAATCATTTCGCTAGAATGAAACATGTTTATGTGACGTCAGTTGCTATCGTGGATGGAATGATTCTGGTTTATAATTGAAAAGATTTTTAAGAATTAGAAAAAAAAAGAAATTTCATAAAATGGAAGCGTTGAAAATTCGCGTACTATATACCTGTCGGCCGTTTCAATAATACATTATTATATTTTCACGTTTAGAAACTTGATATTTATATTTTTAATACAGTAAGATAAAAAGCAATAAGTTTATACACATGTGTTGGTGTTTGTTTATCGTATACGTGCCAGAAGGTTTGTTGTGGATTGAATTGAAAAACGTATAAAAATACAAAAAATAAAAATAAAAAATAAAACTGTAATGTTAATTAATGTTTGTACGTGTATATAAGAAACTTACATACAGGTATGATCGTGTATAGGGATTTATCAGAATTTTGTGATTAGTTCAAACTCTAAACCGCGCTTTCCTTCTGACCGCTTGTGACCGAGATTATATAGTTCAGTACTGCGGTTTTATACAGGCGTACCCACGTATATAGATTATTATACTCTACGCATTTGTCAGAGCCACAAATTGCGGTTATACACATATGTCTATTCGTGTTCTACTAATATCAAAGTAAATTCTTCAAATAGACATCATATTGTAAAAATAGAAGCATTATCTAATTGGGACCATTCAGATTTAATAAATTTTTTCTCTTATTCTCCCGAAGCCAATTGTAAAATAATAATAACGAAGTTGTCCGATTTAAATTATAGTCAAGAAATACGTGGCTATCATAATTTGTCACACGATTCAATTAATATTATATATATTATAGGATGTGAGATTTTATGCATGTATACGTATAATCATTTCCTCATTTTTATCGAGACCGAAAACCACATTTAAACGAGGAAATGTAATTCGTAAGATTGTTATCGGTTTATATTTGACGCTTTGATATGTTCTAATGCCGTACTCAATTCTATCGTCAATATACATATACCAAATAAATCATTTCAAAAAGAATGACTTGGAAAGCTATTTTCTTTTTCTTTTTTTTCTTTCGAAGAGTAAGGATTTTTTTTTACGCGGTAGTATTCGCGCGTTTGAAGTACAGATCTACTTTTTGGCGATTGTCGATATAAAAATAATATGCTTGAATATATATACCTATATATATTTTTTTTCTCAACGTCCGCTCAGCAGCTGTACTAAAATTAGCTTTAAACTGTTGAAAAATTTCTCACCAGCAAATTCGAAGGCTCCTTTCTAGCTTCTGGGTAACAGAATTTCAAACTTAAGATCCCTGTGGCCTTCGGCTATATGTTAAAAATATAAAGAAAAAGAAAATACTTTATGTCATAATGACATCTGGCTATATTTATTAGTATGAAAAAGAAAAAAGAAGAGAAAAAAATTGGAAAGAAAAAGCACAAGAAACAAAATAAAACCAACAAGAAAACATAATTCTATTAACTCATGAGGTAGAAATAAAAAATTGCTAAGCACCTTTGGTCAGCCGAATATCACTCCGACAGAGCATATTCTATGTGTCATATTTGAAGATATCGTGTCAGATTTATTTCAAACCTTGAATAAATGCTTTTATTTTTTCTTGCATTTTTAACCGCTTAGTTTGTGTCTGTGTATTATTTATTTATTTTTTTTTTTTAATTCATAAAAGTAATCATCGCTCATAGATATCATATTATCCATCCCGTCGTGCGAATCTGCTGTACAAAGTTTAGTCTCTCACCTTTAGGTTATTCACAATGATGTAGATTGTATGTAAATAATTTCAACCTTCCTTCAAATGCCAGCTAGTAAATTGACGGCAATTACTGTAACCAGTGATAGTCAAAAGTTTGATAGGATGTTCGTACAAAATTAAGCTTCCGTTCTGGTATATTTTGATATAAATATTTTATTGTCAACGAGAGTTAACAAGACGTATAATATTGCACATGTGTAACGCTTATAACTGACCGAAAACTTATTTTTATCTTACAGGAAAATAAGTTGGTGGTTCGACAAAAGTTTGATAATAAGGAAGAAGGAAACGCAGAATCAAACGGCAGTGATTACGGAGGAGATTCACTGTGGCTAAAAGGAGATTTGGAAGAACTAGTCGAGGCGGAGGATATACAAGAGATCGACGAGTTCGAGGACTCGGACAGGTTCGAATTCGAACATCAAACCAGCGATTGGTCCTACCTCGACGAGGACGGAGACGAAGGCACCGGTACGTATTGAATGCTGAAAAAAATTTCCTCTACGACTCTTTCTCGGTTCCCGTGACGAGAAGTAGAGTTCAGAGTAGATCGATACTAATTGTTTGCTAGATACGATTGTAATATCATTTTTTCTTTGATTGAAGTGACTGGGGTAGAGGAAGGCGACGAGACGGTGAACTACGGCGGGGAGGGAGGAGAGGTGGTGCCCAGCTTGCGCATGCTGCAGCAGCGAGGCGGTTCAGCGTCAGCGTCAGCATCCAGCGGCAACATGTTCCCTCAACAATACTGTCTAAGATGGAAATATCATCACAGCAACCTACAGACTATGTTCTCACAGCTCCTAGAGCGGCAAGCATATTGTGATGTCACGCTCGCCTGTGAGGGAAAAACCCTACGTGCCCACAAGGTAAGGACAACCTGTGGCTTACTTGCTCAGAAACATATTCGACACCAGAGTTGGAGTTGAAACGATAATGGAAAACAGATTTCAACCCTGGGACTCTGATTCAAATGAGGATTTCTTTTTGAAAATGGTTGCCAGATAGCGGCATCATATCTTGTATGGATTATACCCTTAAGTCTCAGCAACCCTTCCATCTTGAAAAAAGCTCTTTGTGAAGAGTGATTGTCATTGATGAGTCAGAATTGTAATCATTAAAACTACTTGGAATGTGACGGAAGTAGTATTATTGCGTAGCAGTGAAATGAGATTGACCATCTTCCAAGTAAAGATCCAATTCTATGTACAAAGTTGCTCATTGCTGTTCTATCTGGAACAATTTTATATTGCATCTCCTATCTGTGCATTGAACCAAGCCATGTACAGGCACTTTATCAAAGTAAAGTACATTTGGCTTGGTTTATTTTTTCTTTGGGAGGGGTCCAAATTGTAAAATCAATACTTCCTCCTAAATTTAGAAGCAACCCAAGAGTTTTTGCTTTACTTGGTACTGTATGACATATTTAAATGATAATACAAGGGGGTACACTCTGAGTTAAAAATTTATTCCCAAATGTAATAAACAAAGGATGTCAGTCACCTCGGTATAGGGGAGAGTATTGGGGGGAGTGGAGTTTGGAGAAGGGAAAGACAGCTGTTTCCCCATCTACCGGCACCTGCATCCAGGTGTACAAGTATGCAGGACATTATTATGAAAAAGTAGGAATTACTATCTATGATATTTTGGAAAAAAACTAAACTTAATCACCGTAGCGTTAGACTTTCTAATTCGATATTTGTCCCCCAAAACATATCCACCGCGAATCATCTGAGATCGGGTCTCGCAAATGTACAGTAAACTACTCTTGGTATTATTGAATACTTTTTTAATATCATGTTTATTAACTACTATATATTGTAGACCAAAGAGATGAAGCTGGGTACCGTTATGAATTAGCGATATCCGATGATACGATATTTTCAGGTGATAGGAATGAAATGGTGTGCAAAATTATGATACGAAACAAAAAAATTAGTAAAACTGCGCGTTTGTGAAATCTCGAGGCCTTGGTATTTGAAATCTACTTGTTCGTTGTCAGAGAGCAAAGATAAAAATGAAATTTTATTGTACCTATAACGCGAGCAAAGAAACAACGTTTCACTAAATTAAAATTTAATTCTACGAAGTGAGCTATAAAAAAGTATGATCAATATTTTTGTATGAGTAAGTACTTTTCCCTGGTGCCACTGTGTATTTGAATTTGTGCCCGTGCTTCACTCCTATACTGAGTCATTCCTCACACTTACAGTTTGTTTCCCCCCACCTCCGCATCCCTTCACCATTCTAGTTCCTGTTCCCTACTCCTCAATGTCTATCTCCTGCATTGGTTGAAATTCGAAAATTTTAATGCCTTTTTTTACTGCCCTGGCCTTCGCAGCTGACTGGTTTCTAAGAATTTTGAGCTACGAGGCACTCTCTAGTTTCTTTATTACAATATTTTCATCCTTGATGTGGAATACTTTGAATGTATTCTTTTTATAATAATTGAAACCAGATCGTATAACACAAGTACTCTGTACATCGACTTACATTTGAACCACCAGGCGTGTGTAGTTTATCTAGATGTCGATATGTACTTATTAATTGTAAGCTAGGAAACGAGATTAGACTGAATTATTTTTCAAATATAATAGCCATCGGATTAGAAAGTTTTTACAACTGTACCAAATGATAGTACTGTTCAATCGTTTAATTTAACCAAGTACCGTTTTCTTCTATTTCATGTTATTTCCCACAGCCTATAATTACACAAGCATTATTATAGAGTTTCTAGTCTGTTTTATTTATACTTCGTTCAATCGCACAGGAAACTAATTTTCTTCTTCTTTTTTTTTATTTCCCATAAATTCGTATAATACTTCATCAAGAAATTTTTATAATCCACGTACTGTTTTTTTAATCAATGATGTAATGAATAAAAAAATGAAAAAAATGACATAAAAAAAAAATAATGTAAATTAATTCCAAGCTCGGAGTTGTTCAAGAAAGGTTGTATAGAAAAAAAGATTGTATACAACTGAAGTAATGACGCGATATAAAATGAAAAATATAATTTATTTTTTATCGCAGTATTTTCCCATAAAGGCTTGGGGGTGAAATAAAATAGTATATAGCTGCTCTGAAAAGTAACGTGCCTTGGCTTTATGACCTTATTTGTGGAGACATAAAAATTGAGAAAATCAATACCAACTTCAGATATTAAATATTCAGGCTATTGACTGCCTGGAGAACTTGGGTGGGGCTATACTAGATATATATTCATTTTTTTTCTGTGCACCAGTTTATAATTATTATTAATTTTTTAATTTTTTTTTTTCAAAACATTAATTGAAACATTTTTATTCGTCAAACAGTACGTGCTGTTCAACGATAAAAGTAATTACAGCGAATTACAATGAATTAATATAATTACCGAATGCATTAAGATTCTAGCTGTTTGCTTTACATCTTAAAATTTACATATTTCACACCACTTCAGATATTATGTATTTTTTGATTTATGTCCGTATGCTGGTTAAGAGTGTTTTCAACTATACTTTTTGGAAGGATTCTAATTCTCATTAAGTTGTGAGATAATCATTGATATCGAGTCATTTTTTTTTTTTCTCTTCTAGTTCTGTTTTGTTCACATTTTCCCAGTCCAACGATAAGTTTTGTCGAAAACGTCGCATTCCAAATTTCTTCTCATACAAATTATTTTTACTATTCGTTCTCCTCTATAATTAGATAGCCTTGTTAAATTTTTTAATAGTTTTCGTTGAGTCATTTTCCTATTGCTGGTCTGTCTAAGACTTAAATGGCCTGTAAAATATGCAGATCCACTTTTCATAAAACATACATAATTTAAATACTCTGAGGACAATTGTTGCTTTGTCAATTTATTATCAAAAAATTATGATAGCTCGAATTGTTTTTGTGTGTTTACTATCATTTTTCTAACAATTCGATATTTTGCAACGCAGGTGGTATTATCAGCTTGTAGCACATACTTCGACACAATCCTATCACAGTACGAAGAGAAGGATCCAATCGTTATAATGCGGGACGTGAAGTTTTCTGACATAAAAGTTCTCGTAGAGTTCATGTACAAAGGAGAGATAAATATCGACCACGTGAGTATTTTTTTTTTGCACTTCTTTGGCAGATTGTAGTGATCATGGTTGCGGAACAAAGTAATGCATGTTATACAAGTTATTTGAACACATTGAAGTGGGATTAGCTGTTTGCAGTTTGACATGTTTTATCATTCCTCTTATTGATTGAAAGATGTATAAGAAATGTCTTAGTAGAATCATAAAATTAATGAAGGCTGATTGACTTAATAAATGAACTAACAATGTTTGTGAATCAGACGTGAGTGAATGAAATCCAAAGTAATTTATACATTGCATCTACGCTTCTTTCTCTGAACTAAAAAAGAATGAAAGTATGTATTTTTGAAATACATTATTCTTGTTACTCTGGTGACCCACATAATATTTTTCCGATTCAGCCAGCAATAGAAAGCTGTTTGTAGAAAGTACATATTATTTAGCATTCAGAGGCCAGTGTATTTGAGAGAAAATTGATAAATATGAAAGCGTCGTTTATAGCGAAAATTCCTTTGATGAAAATAATAGTACTTATTTGATCGAAAATATGTATCCCACTATATGTATACGATTGTAATGGACTTTAATATTTTTACTTACCTAACAATCAATATTTTTTTAGACAAGGTTGTCATCCCTACTAAAAACAGCGGAAGATCTGCACATCAAAGGACTGGCTGAGGTCAGCTGGCGTAGTGACTCGGGTCAAAATGACTTGAGCAATAGTGGCCACAGTCCGGGAGCAGCTACTCCTGGAGTGGAAGCAGTTCTCAGAGAAGGAGATGCCGATGAGCCTCCGCCTCCCAAACAAAGACGTAGAGGTCGTCCTCCGCTCGACGATCCTCCATCTGCACACGATGTTTTCACACCAAAAGTCACCTGTGTTACTGGCAATGCTGGCTCAGAAGATACATTTAATGTAAATTACGTGACCTTAGATTGTCACACATGAAATACTTGTAAGTCACAGCTGTAGTTAGTCCATGGAGTAACTTTGATTTTCATTCCACCCACAGGAAGAGATGAGCGAAGGAGACCATGAGAGTTGGGACGGTGAAATGGTGATGTCTGAGAATAATGAAACCCCATTACCAGTGGTGAGCTACAGTAATCTACAATTTTCTTTGCTCATCACATTCGAAACAATAGCTTTTGGCATTTGTTTTACAAATTATGTATAACTGTTGATTTTTGCAGTTATCCTATATGTCGAAAGATGACACAACTCTAGACCAAGAAAAAAAACGTATGTATTGTTGCTACATAAAGCTCATGTTTATCTCTGCACGTGACTATATATTTATTTTGTCACAGCACCTTCCAACACGTCTAATTCCAACGCTTCAAACCCAGCAATTCCAGAACAATTCCGAGATGTAGTGAAAATGAACGACTACTTGACGACTGGACGTCGCCAAGAATTCTGGGAGGAGCCCTTCACGCGACGTGTCATGGATGCTATAAAGAGCAAGGAACTGGAAATGAAAACTGCAGCTGAAATTCTTGGTGTGTCTTATGGAACTTTGTATGGCAGATACCGTGACAGCTATGGTTGCCTTAAACACCCCTATAGGTTTGTGAAATTTCATGTTCTTGCATTCGAACTTATTGTTTTGTGCTGAAACGCATCGCTCTATCTATTTATTTCTGGTTAAAGCTATTCGTTCAAATATCTATGATTCTTCGCATAAATTAAACTCCAAACAGGACTTCAATTATCTACAAAGCATGTGATGGTAATTAATTAGATCGCGCTGGCATAAGCTATCTCAAAACTAATCAACATAATTGTGTACACCGTAAATAGTAAAATAGTAAGATATGTAAATACCTGTGAGTTCAGCCAACATATGAATATAAATATAGTTTAGTCCATACAGAGTAGGCATAAATGTTCTTGTTGAGATCATATCTCTATAGATCAACGCATCGTCATGCCATTATGCACGAGACTTTACTAAACTACTACCAGTTGTATATAAATTAATGCTCACAATCAGTGGGTTTCATTTGTTGTGTTGATCTTTTTTTTCGTTTTTTAAAATTCTCGTAGCAATGAATGGTACGTTTTGTATAGTCGTTTGTAATTTTCAGAGTGAGAGATTTCTGGTCAGAACCGGGCCCCGCGGAAGTCCTGGCCAAATTACGAAGGAAGGAAATTACACTTTTTCGAGCTGCTGAATACCTCAATGTAACTGTTCACACTCTCGCCACATACTTATCGACGCTTCAAGGATCGGATAGAATCTCACTTTCCGGGGAATTAGCTGGTCCCATTTCTTCACTCGACGGCAACATGGAAGCAGAAAATGATGCGGTGAATGAAATTCTTCAGAAAATTAACGCCAACGTCGGGGTGGTAGCACCGAATTCGTCGTCGACACCCATAAAACGAGAAGGTGGTGGATTCCTAGATGTTTCATCTACGATATCTAAGGCTGCAACTTCAGTTCTTGAGAATAACCCCGATATTACTATAGTGAAAACGGAAAGTATGCCTCGCAAGCGGGAGTACTCGAAAGTTCCAAACTCTGAAAACAACAATGCTAAATTAATGAGTGGTGGTGGAGTTAGCGAAGCGTCGCAACAAAAGCTCTCAGACTCGCTATCGTTGAACAGTGACAACAACAAACCCTAACTATTCAGGCCGTACTTGGCTCCTATGAATCCCAGAACATCCCATGCCAGCTACGCGTCTGAGCTCTGTCCACGCGGATTTTACTCTAATGTTTTTAGCAGGTTTTTAACCAATTTTCAAATGAATTAGCCAGGCAGGCGTACTGATTTCAATATTTACTATTGATTTGACTTGGCATTTAAGTTATCTTTGCTCGTCAATAAGGGATTCTTCTCTGTGCCCTCAATCAGATGGCAGTGGGTTATGGTTACTTACATCCAGTGATAAAGATATTTTATCGATGTGGAGCTGATTCATTGTGATTTAATATGTCATGTTTATTTCTTTTATAAAAAGTCTTGAATTTATTACGTTAATCGAAACTCGAAGTTCCATTAAGTCCTAACGTAGGTAGATAATAAATTTTGAGATGACTTGATTTGTCATCATAATGGTAATTACAGACATGTTCTGCAAAGATGAAATATTTTTTTCTGAAACCTCAGCTACTAAAGTGGATGCGTGCTATTCGGATTAGGTAACTTTCACACCACAGATTTAAGAAATCCAGTAAAATGTTGAATAACATTGATACGAAGAAAGCTTTAAATAATAAGAAATATGAAAGTGTTTCGTATAATCCCTTCTTGATCGATCAATTCATTCGTGAAGTTAATATATAAATTGCTTTCGGAAAATCGACCGCATTGAAACACAAATAAGTTTAGTTTTCAATGCATAGCATTTTTATGAAAAAAAATCTCATTGTTTAATTAATTGAACTTATGTGTAGTGATGACCATGTACATACATGTGTAACTTGTGAAAACCCTGGTCCACAAAATCTGGATTTTTTTTTTTTATGTTCAAAACTCGTAATATACCGCAAGTAGATCTTTTAGACGAATTATTAGAAATAAACGCGAGCTTTTTATAGAAATTTTAAGTGGTTTTTATTTAGTGATTATCAATGATTGATATCGAAGATTACTTTGACACAGTACGAAATATAACGTCCATTGTAAATATCGGTGCAATAGTGGAACCTAAAATTAATATTATTTGTCACAAAATCATGAAAGCTATTCTAAGATAAGGATATACCTGTATTTAATTGTGCAATTATGTTATTTTTTAAAAATTTTTTCTATAAGTTATTGCAAATAATTAATATCGGGGTATATCTTGGTCGTGTCGTTGATGCTTTGTTGGATTATGTTCCAACTTGCATTTCAAATTAGTTTATTTCGTGTGAATTATTTTGAATTCAGTATCTGCTAAGGCGGGTATCAAATCTAAAGCACACGTTGACCGTACTCACGAGATAATGACTGGATATGAGTATTCCTGCTTGCTGAAGGTGAATAATATAAGACCTAAGAATATGATAAACGTATTTCCATAACACAATGATATTTTTAACGATAGAAAAAGAAAAGTGTCCTCACATACCTAACATCCATGATTAGGGTGTGCGTAAAGTACTTGGCTGAAATCCGGTGAAAGAATTGGTTGCTTCATTGAACATTGTACAATTTGTGGGAGGATTATAGATTTTTTTTTTCATTCGACAACCATCAGAGTATTGCATATTAGTTAAACGAGGAGGCTAAGTTTATAGTATTTTTTTTCCTTAAAAAGTCAGCTAACAATCATGAGAATACTAATCCATATATTTATTACAAAAATCGATTTGTTTTTCACTAATTTCATTGTGAAAATGTTGACACATATTTCAGTCACTTTACGAACACTCTATACCGATTGCATTAATTTTTAAGTTTATACTATAACCATTATTCTCACTTTCCAATGTTCTGATCATTACATACAATGAATACAAAAGTAGATCTGCTCATCATAACGACTAATTCAAATTTCAACAAACTCATTACGTCTCGTTAAACTTGTATTAAGTAAATAATATTTTTACTTTTTTTTTTCTTCCATTTTTTTCTGTTTTTTTTAATAAAATAAGACTAAGACATACCAAATGAAAAATGTAACGACAAGTTTTGTTAGGATAGTTCTATCGCATATCAAGAGAGCAAAATACATGCTGATGCTCTCTGTATTGCCTACGCACGCCCCGAAGATTAGGTGCATCGGGGCGCACAAAGACCATTTCTACTCTAGCAAGAGTATACGACTAGAAGTATTAATATTAAATATTAATAAACAGTACAGCGGTTTGCAAGTAAATGGCTACGTTTTTTAAAATTATAAACATACGCTTGCATGTGATTTATTTAAGATATAAACTATTTACGAAACCGAGAAGATTCCTTATTTATTACGTTTCATAAATAATTTCACTAGTATTATTCCGAACAAGTAACTCTCTCAAAGCTCACCGTCACATTTTAATTATCATTTTTCACAACCAAGGGCGAAGAAGCTCTGTGTCAACACCCCAATTAGTTTGCTAACTGTACATAAATTTATCAATTAGCTGACCATGATTAGTCAGTGTATGTAAGAAAGCCTAAAAAAGAAGGAAAAATAATGAGAATTCCGACAAGACAAGGAAATTCGGATGCTTTCTTTGAATATATGGAACGCAGATTAATATGATAAAGATTTGAAGCAACTGTTGAGTCTCAATTTATTTAGTCGAAATGAATGAGTTGTTAACACTGTGTCCCATTTCAAAAATGTATTAAAATAATGCAAATGATTGTTTACAATTAAGTGTTTTCATTAATGTAACTTTTAACCAAGGTTTAAGGTAGTTCAGTACAAAGATCAGCACTTTAGCTCTTATTTATCCCAACTCGCATATAATAATTATGCAAAACTTTAGTTATAAATTTTTTGAAATGTGGCCACTCGCTTGGAAATCTCTGTATTGATATCACGTAACAGAACGTGCTGTATTTGTGATGCATGCGCGTGACCACATTGACATTGTACGAGAAGACAGGACAAGACTAGCCTATTGGCAATAGATGCCATTTACTACGGCTATCACACCATGAGACTAATATCGATATCATTAATTACATGTGTCGTTTGATATAAATGAGTAATGAGTATAATTATGTATAATCAATCGTTTTATACACAACCTAATTATAAACTACGTACACTATGTACATTCCTAGTATACACGCTCTCACTCTCACTCTCACTTCCATACACACAAAACATTTACATTACAATACATTACAATACAGTACATTACATTACATTACATTACACTACATTATACACGCATAAAACGTATGGACCTATTATATATTTATAACGATCATATAGTTATTCTAAACGGACCACCGCAGCATCAACATACCGAGATCATTAAATTAATAAATTCATTAACAAAACATGCCTTTGCCTAGATACAGAAATTCGTTTAATAGTTACCTAGAACTGGTTAGAAAGTGTGTCCCGTGTATACAACAAATATTTATACCAATACTTCAAGTTCAGAGGCAATAAATGTCCTTCCTATACATTTGCATTTCATTTGAAAGAAGATGACGATTAGCTTTACTCGACGATGTAGTTAGAATTCAGAGAATAACTAATGCAGGTTGATATGCCGGGCAATATTATTATTCTGAGTTATTATTCAGACGTTGATTAACACTGTGCAATGGTTTTGACAGAGGTTTTATACACGAGACACAGTGAAGATATTTTTCAAATAATGTGAAAAGAAGTTCATTAATTCATGGTAATTCAAATATATGTATGTATATATATTTATTTATATAATATACGTATGTATATCTCAAGAAATACCAGATGTATTTTCACCGATCACTAATAATCAACCCCAGCGAAACACCGAGCCTTCATAGTTTCATACTGACCTTTACTTCATTTAGTCTGATATTTCGAGATTCAAGAGCATGATATTAAACTTAGGACGGAGTTAAGTGAACAGAAAAAGAAAAAAAAGAAAACTTGAATCGTACTCTTTAATTAAGAAATATCAATTATTAGCCAAAGTTAGGGTTTTGCGTTTACTCTTAGTTATTTCACACACGATATATGTTTGACATATGATTATTTTAATTTTTTGAAGTATGTATTATTATAATCGTGGTAATTTTTAGACTAGAGAACAATATATTAGCGTATAGAAATTAAAGTATACATAATGATATAAAATAAAAAATAAAATAAAATATATATATTGATAAAATATTATTGAGGTCGCGCCTAGAGATTGGAAGTGCATACAATGCTGGGAATGAATGAAATTGAAAAAAAGAGAAAAAAGTTTGAAAAGTGGTATAAAGCAGCTTAGATTGCGATATGTAGCTAATCAGGCTGCTTGCGGAGAGCATTCATTGATTGAACAAAAACTCAGTAAGTGTAAATGTTTGTAAACAAATTATGAAACATTATTTGTTCAGTGCCTACATATTTACACAGTAATAATAAACATGAAGATTAGTGATATCGTCGTCTTATTTTATCATCATTTATGTAGTCACACCCCTCTTAGTAAAAAGGAAAAAAATAAAGAAACGCAGAGAGACAAAGGAAATAAATCAACACATACCCAGGGCTCTTGCTGATCCCATAAACTATCCACTTGATCCACTTGTTCACATCTGCACCTGCACTCGGCTGCACATCTCTAACTTTTCCGTCAACTTTTCACCCCTGCCCCTCTGCTCAACCATAAATCGGCGAATCGGTGTTAAGTATTTGAAGGGTAGTTGCGTGCGCCTCGTTAATTTTAGCATGCAGAAGAAGAGTGTCCAATAGCGAAAGAGAATTCAAAATATTTGAGCGTGTTACAGAAAGGAGGTGTGGATATTTTCAACTTGAACAGTAGAAGCTTTTCGCGTGCCTCTCAGCGGTGACGTCTCAAGAGGGGCGTCGAAATTTGAAAGAGCGTCGCGCTCAGCTCAGTTCTAGACAAGTAATCGTGTTGAGTGGACGTGTCGCGTTTTAAGGCGTTAATCGCTTCGGTTATTCTGATATTTAGTTTTCATCGCGATTTTCATATTAATATACATATCTTTTCTGTATTAAGTACTACGGTTCTAGAAAACATTATACATTTTTTCATCGTTTCCGCTTGAGCTTCTTGCCCGTTTGCTTTTGACAAATAACTATCTCTCAATCGCCAACATGAAAGTTCTGGTATCGCAGCAGTTGCCGATGCCAAATGTGACGAATTCTTTCTTCCCATATAATCCAAGCCTGGAAGAAGAACTGAGGCGACTTTTCAACTTTACTCTAACCGCCGATGATTGTGAGCATGGTAATGGTAAGTCGAGTTTCTTCTATTATTAATTGATATCTACTAGCTAATATTGTTCAAATTTAAAGGGCTGATTGACATCAGCTGATTTTACGATTTCAAAGTTTGATCGCTCGAATTTCAAAAATGATATCATAGACTGAACTTGCGCTTGCTAGTGTTGTACAGTGTTACGTTTAACATAAGTTTTATTAATTTTTATCAATAGTTAATTCTAGAACTAATTTTTCAAAATACGGCACCACGCACTCGCTAGAATTCGCGAATTTTACAAATCTATTCATGCTTTTGAGTCGCTGTTTGATTGATGAACTAGAATCCAACTTGAAGTTTTTTTTTTGATTTTCATCGTAGCTTTGCTGAAAAATCTCGGTGCTGCGGTACCAAAATTCTAGAAAGCTCTGCTACCAAAAGTTTAGTGAGATGATTACATATATTCAAAATAGGTAAACGCCGTGTTACGCATTTAATCGGAATATTAAATATTATTTCTTCTCGATCGACGTGCGTATGACTGTGACGAGTAGGAACCGGCTACTTTGTACAATAGATCAAAGGGCGCCGCTGCCGCATCAAGCGGCTGCGGCGTCTTTCCGTCCATAAAGGTCACGAATGCGAATTTGAAAACAAAGCAATGTACGTACTAGAAACATTTTTCTAAATTTGTAGAAAAATAAAGCTAGCACTGTAGCAGAGGATAAGCAAAGAAATCGAATTTCGACAACATTCTATCATATTTTTACTTTTGTCGGCAAAACCTTTGATGTCGGCATTCCCTTTCATCTGTTACACTACACGTACATTTTGCGAGATTTATTTGCATTATTTTTCGTAAACAGCTATTTATTGATACTGATGTATGAACACAGCTAATTATAAACTCGTACAGAATTAAGATTTTCTCGTCGAAACCGCTGACAGAGTGATTTAGTTTTTTCTTTTCCTTTTTTTCCTGCTGGGTCCTTATCTTTCGTCCTCACGTTATCGTGATATCGTATTACCAAGCTCTCGCTTTACTCTCGTCTTTCGTCGGGTTCTGTTTATTTCAAGTTCCGACCGCGTGCTAGCTGTCGGCTTCTAAGTTATTATAAACATTGGTTGATGTCGATGCACAGGCATAAGCATTATGAAAAATTTGTTTGAACTAAAAACAACCGAACCACTGTCTGTCCCAGAAGTAATTAAAAAGCCCTAATTCGACTCTCGCTTACGTCGAGATGTTTCTATGATCGTCTAAATCAAACATTTAATACATTGCGTAATCTAATGAAATCCGATTTTTAATTTTTGTTACTTCTTTTGGCGTAGATGTGAGGGAAGAATTCAAGCAAAATGGTCAAGATTCCGAGTATTGCCCAGAGTTGGAAACTGGTGCAGTTCCTCCTCCAAATCCTAGGAGGAGAAAATCTAATAAGAAGCCGCTTGCCACAGAGTGCGTCTTTTGCAGAAACAATGGGGAGGAAGCTCATTATTATCGTCGTCATTTGCTCAAAGATGCCGACGGTCGCGTTATGTGCCCAATTCTAAGGTGAGTCAAATTTATTTCGATAAAAATAAATGCCCGATTCTACTACAAGAGGAGGTCGTATTACAGTGACTCGTCACCTACTAAGAATTCAATTCTCCTTAATCTGAAAAGATTTAATTTTTTCACTTCACTTTTTTTTCGTTTTATTTTTTGAGCGCAAGAACTACGTACAGGTCTCTGCAAATCATCGCTATTATTATTATCATACTTCTTATTATATGTATTTGTAACGAAGCTGGTTTGGGTGATTTCTTCCTTTTCTACGTTTCGACTTTGTTTACAAACTAAAGTCAGCTTACCGTACTTACTTGTTGATTGATGTATGTACCCCTATTGAATCTGCGTGCTGAGGTACATCGTGAATTGACGTTATTATTTTCAGCTATTTTTTCACGTATGAAGAGCAAGCCATTTTCAATATATTTAACGTAACAAATATTGATCACGAGAAATGGAAATAATTAATCATTTTCATCTATTTTTGTAGAGCTTACACGTGCCCGATTTGTGGAGCGTGCGGGGACGCAGCACATACGATAAAGTACTGTCCCTTGAACAAGAATCCGGAGACCATTGCAACCGTAAACGCGTTGAAAGTTTTGAGAAACTCGAGCGGCAAACGTCGTTCGAAGTAAGAAATCAGCAACATCGATCTATACAACGATGCCCTTGGATTTGGACGATGCAATGAGGAATCATGAAGACTACTGAAGGAGTCGCGCTACGCTGCCGTGTGAACCGATGCCATTGACCAGTGAAGAAACATTTTCAGAAATTATGGTACATTAGATATACGCCGACTTACCGCATACGGCCGAGTTTCCTCCGACGATGCCTCGAAATTTTCCTCTTCTCGGGAAATTCGTGCCTTTTTGCTGTCGCAGCGCTTCCTATGAGATAAAAGATCAGATTGTATATGATTTTAAAATACCGTTGAAGGCGTCCGTGTTCTGGCAACGGTTAATGCGTTCTATCAGTTTATTTAAAATTATGCACAACCCATAGCTTCTAGTGTCACACAGGATGCGCTACATTTTTGTTACGGTATTTTCAAAATGATCAACGTTTAAAATATGACTACGTTTAGTTATTATCGCGCAGCTATATTTTATAGCCTTGATTCATTTTCATTGCCACGCTTTCATTTTTACTTTCATTTCGTCAATTTCATACAGACAGATGCGCTAAATTAATAATAGCATTTTGTTCACGCGACGGCGTCCGCGGCGATGTAACAAACGTCCGGCAGTCAAATCACGGGGCTTCGAAAAAAAAATTCAAAAACACAAATAAGCAAGTGTAAAAACCGTTTTTGAAATCATATTCCAAACCAATCAAGTATTATAATATTAAGAGATACTCATAATTAGTAGTTTTGTTTTTACTTTTCTATACGATTTAGAAAATAAGTTCGTTGGATATGGTAAGAATACTCTCAATGCCGTCTAATACCATCTTATGATAACTATGCTTAAAAAATAAGGTTTTCCAACACATTTTTTTCTAAATACCAAAACTGATCATGGTTGACCGTACTAAAAAAAAAAAAACGATCCGCGTTGATTACACGCGGTCAAAGACGAATCACGCCACAGTTTGATCATTTTCATCATCTACTACTATTCATACCAATCATGATTTTACAATTTCACTATCAAACCGAATTAAGTTGGTTTTACACATGCGTGCACGATTATACCTATGCCTGCAGTAAATCAAAATCATTTTTAGATGAACATAGCTACAGCCGCTCTGATTTATACACACACACGCGTGTCGGTATCTACCTGTAAAAGTGGTTGTTTTTTTTTCGTCTAAAGAAAAAAAGATCAAAACTATAACAATCTAAACCGTATAAAAATCTTTATAGGATTTGACCATTTGAAATCAAGCATTTTAACGTTCGAAAAAAGCAAAGTGAAAACGTTTAGCCACCAAAATCTGTGTCGATTGTCTATTGCGCAAGCGGAGTAAGGAGCGATTTAATATTGTCTTTTTATTTATATTATATTTATGTTTTAAGTAACTTTGAAATCGGCTCTGAAAATTCATATTATTTACAATTCGTCCTACCGCCCCTCCCTTTCCACGATAAGTGCAGACCCCGATTTTATCATGTACGACGATTTTGTTATATATGTGACAAGTGGATTTTCCGACTTGGATTTCATCCCTTCTATAATATCAACTTGTTTCGTATTCCGCGACGGTTGACACAGTTTTAAGGGATTGGAAAAGCGTTTTATTCTTCTTGCGTTCCCCGTATAATTGCGAAATGATGAGACTGAAAAAGTAGTTTGAGGAGAATGTTTATTGGAGTAAATGAGAGCGTGAACGACATTTGTAGACGTTCCAAATTACATTGGCCAGAGACGATCAGATCTTAAGTGTTCTGCCATATTTTCTATTTCTTTATTTTCTGGTTGATTTTTTTCATTATTATTTTGTTCGGCTTTTTAAAATAAACCTCTTCGGAATTTCGACCGTTCGACTGTCTATCGCTACGATTGTCTACGTTTCTTATAAAGTATAGCTGGCTTCTATTCACAATCTTGAACAGTCTAGTCTGGGATAATACAGAGCTAAATGTTGTTTACATCATACTGATCGAAATTCCGACGAAGATATTTTCAACTATGACCTAATGTAATCACAATTATAATACATACTTTAAACCACGTTACGTACTTATAAAAAAAAGCCAAAAAAAGCCACAAAGAGCCCAAAAAAAAACAAAAACAAATCGTATCAAGTGTGATTAGTCGTAAGTTGATTTCTAAGACGTACCTTGTTAGATATGTATAGGAAATAGAGATTATCGGGCTTCGTCCTCGGTACTTTACTTTGAAACAAGTTTTCGGATCTGATTGAGATAAGACTTACGAATAAATCGTTCGGACCTGTTATAATATATAATATATAATATATACGGATAAATATATATTTATGTATGTTGATATTTTGCACAAGTGTTTTGCGAACTCTAATTGACTGACTGAAGTCATACATTAATATTGGTTAATATTAAATGATAAGTGTTAATTAATCAACGATTAATACTCCCGTAGTATATATAATACATAACTCGAATTGTTCCTACATAGTTTATAATTTCCGTCATAGTATGCTGAGTGGTAGGTACAGATCTCATGAAAAACCGTTCGAGTTTATTGAAGGTAAAAAGGAAAAGAAAAACACCATATGCCGAACGTATGATCCATAGAATTAAAAATAGTAAATTGATCATAGTAATTGTCTCACCGTAGTTCTCATTGCCCGAAAAAAGGTATTCAGTTATTAAATAATTACCAGAGAAACCGATAGATAGATTCTGTAATTGCGTCGCTCATTGCAAGAACGATACCCAGAAAATAAGTATATGCCGTAAAAATCCATAAAAAAATATTTTAATTTCATTTTTACGCCCTATAACTTACAGTCCGTTATAATTTGCATATTTTAAAAAATTGTACAAAAATTAATTTTCCATTCCACAGCTGCGAAATGGGGATATTTACAATACCCAATTGCAGCTTTTGCACATATGATTTTACCAGTCAATTTTTCTCCAACAGGCATTTTGAAATAGAAGCGATAAGTTGTAGATTGACGATAGTTTACGCGCACAACGTTCGGTTTGGTTTAAATACCACATAATGCATTTCTTTTTTTTCCGCTCGTATGGAATATCGCAAATACATGTTTTTTTTTTTTAATTTTTCTTTCTTTTTCTTTTCTTTGTTTCATTATTCAATTGAAACTCCTTATCGTTTTGATGCCGTTCTTTATTATTATTATTTTTTTCGTACTGATCTGTCCTTTACGTACTACCGATTTACATTTAATTATATTATATTATTATTATTGATATTATTTAACCGTTTGTCTCTGTGTGTGAATTTATATCATGATTGATTGATATTTAATTGCAAAACAGTATCTTGTAAAAAAATCATAAAAGAAAAAACAATACAAATAAATGAATAAAAGAAATAATAAAATAGTCTGGTGAATCTCGATTATTTTGCCCTGGCTTTGTTCTGACGTTTTGTTAGATCTGTATCAATGCCCTACTTGGCAAAAACAAAGGCCTCTATGTCGGTAGCTACATAATTCGATTCATATCGGTATTATAATCTATTCGAATCGATTTCTTTTAGCTCGGATTGACTTTTAAAAAAATCCATCGCTCATTGGATGCAGCAAATTTCTGTATGAGTTTAAAGAATTTTTCATCCCTTGAATGCACTCGGCGTCCATCTGATCCCAACATTTTAGGTCAATTAGCTGAATCTTTTTATTACCGCATACTTTGAATAAGTTTGTCAAAAATTTTAATGGTTTTTGTTGTTTATTTTATTGTCTACGCGCAATGTTTGCTGTTTATTTATTTATTTTTTTAATTAAGATTCAACGAATGAACTGCTCGTAGAATTATTAACTCCACCTTTACCCTTTATCAACATATGCACGCTGCTGTTCATCGTATCTCCTGATAGATCAATGCTAAATTATTAAACTCGCGTGCAACGTTTTATGAACGAGGGAAAAACCACGAGAGGTGCAACACTTCGCTTCGTGTATACAGAGAATGCGAATGTTGGTCAATTGAGCAGTTATTATTGTGAGTTCACAGCTGACCTTAGCCTACCTGTTTGCGGTTGGTTTTTTACCCCATACGTCATACGCAGTAATTGGATATTTTTTTAAGGTATGCAGTTCCATTTTATTCATGTTATACAGAAAGTGATCAAGCATCCGCCGCGCCCTATGATATGCAACTTCATCTTCGCCTTTTGAATTCGCCCAGTCGGTAGCGCCCCCTCTGTAATAGTTTTTCATGCCGAATTAATTTAAATATGAACATTATTCAATTATCTGAAAAAAGAATTGCCATTTGAGGGTCAAGCAAATTAACTTTTCGCAAATTATTTTTGGGTCAACTGTGATTCGATGAATTGTCATTGCTTTAAAAAATTCCTGTTTACTAATCGTTGTAAGGGTGCGTGGCGAATTATTTTAGCGAAATATCGATAAATTAAAAATAAAATCATTTCATCGATCGTTATTCAATTTGTCGCGGACAGATCGATAATTCAATTCTGTGGAGATTCTCCAAATATAAAATTTAGGTCGTACACGCATTTAACATTCTTGCGCATCCGAACACTGCAGAACTTAATTATATCCCATTTCAATTCATTTTTTGCATCAACCTTCGGCTCAATTTCAAAAAAATTTCAAGGCACACCAGCCGCTCGCATTAGAATGGATATTTTTTGCACCTGGGTTCAAATCTCTGGTTCGAAACGGTAATTGATCACAGCCTATGTCCACTACATACCTTTGTCACTTAGGCCCTTACGCTTCTCAATTCATGGTGCGAAGCTACGCCGGATGAACGTTATTATGCGCTTAGAAATTCACGTCCAGTATCATTCACTGGGACGCAATGTGTCACCATAGTTGATAGTGCAGTGGTATAACAAAGGTCTCAGAACCCGCAGGACGCTCTGCGTGGAAACATAAAGGTTGGTGAAAATTTTTAGAAGCTTCAAAGTTGATCCTGGATTCGCGGAGGCTGCAGAAATCTGTCAACCGGAATAATTCTGCAGGGTAAAATGGTCGGAAAAATGTTTGCGTTTTTGATAACAATCAGTATTTCACTGGAGACGACGATTCTGATTTCGGGGAATTTTCTACATCCGTATAAGAACATCGTTTCGCCAGGAGATACGTCGATCGCTACCCCCGCGTCGTCGGGTTCGATGCCTCTGTTTTTACTTCATATTTTGAAACAAAAACTGAGTTACCCGAAAATTATAAGAGTCGTCACTACTACGGCTGCATCCGCCACCTGCATATGCGTTCCTTATTACCTTTGTGACTCTAACAACACCATAATCACCGATGGAATGGGAGTGATCGATATCAGGTAGAGTTCAACATTTTTTGTAATTTATAGTTGAGGGAAAAATTGAATTCATATTATTACTTCGTTCCTGCCTTTGGTCGTTCCTTTTTTTTTGGTGCCTACAGAATTCGACAATGCTCGGGGGATTTGGAAGTCTGCTGTTATCTGCCTAATATCAACGGATCTACACCTCGACCCATTCCTACTGTTCCACCAACTCTGGCCCCGACAATGCCACCAACAATGCCTCCAACGATGGCACCAACAATGGCTCCGACGATACCTCCGACGATGGCACCAACAATGGCTCCGACGATGCCTCCGACGATGGCACCAACAATGGCTCCGACGATGCCTCCTACAATACCACCAACAATGGCTCCGACGATGCCTCCGACAATGCCACCAACAATGCCTCCAACAATGCCTCCGACGATGGCACCAACAATGGCCCCAACGATGCCTCCGACGATACCACCAACAATGGCTCCGACAATGGCTCCGACAATGCCACCAACAATGGCCCCAACAATGGCCCCAACAATACCTCCGACGATGCCACCAACAGTGCCACCAACGATGGCACCAACAATGGCTCCGACGATGCCTCCGACGATGGCACCAACAATGGCTCCGACGATGCCTCCGACGATGGCACCAACAATGGCGCCAACAATGCCACCCACAATGCCACCAACGATGGCACCAACAATGCCACCAACGATGGCACCAACAATGCCACCAACGATGGCACCAACAATGCCTCCGACTATGCCGCCGACAATGCCGCCAGTAACGGTATTCCCAACATCACAGCCAAATTTAAACTGTGTATGCGTAGAATCGTATCAATGCGATGCTACAGGCGTGATAATCGTATCCGGAGCAGGTGTGATCGACCCCCGGCAGCAACAAGGTTTTTGTCCGATCGCTACACAGGTGTGTTGTCGCATCCCAACAAATATTGTAGTATTCCCAACAGCTATGCCCATGGTTACTTCAATGTCTCCGGTAAACCCGGGGGAAATTTGCGTCTGCGTTAGACCCTGGCAGTGCGATTCAGCCGGTTTTGTCATTGTCTCTGGCGCCGGTAGCATCGACCCCCGATTCCCAATCGGTCGTCAAGGTCAGCTAGGTGGTAGCTGTGGAATAGCCGATGAAATATGCTGCAGGATTCCATCCAATGGGCAGGACTCTGCCGTCGGTCTCCCTACCAATACCGAACAGTCTTCAGCTACTACAACCCTCGGACCCCTCAGGAATCCTGGAACAGACCGAGCCTGTATCTGTGTTCCAACTCTACAGTGTGCCGCTGGATTTGTCGTCAGTCAGGACGGCGCTGGGATCATTGACCCCAGATTCGGAATCTGTCCAATGGCTCAAGACGTCTGCTGCCAGCCACAAGGAATCATGGTATTTTCAGGTTCGAGTGGAAGGCAGACTCTAATCGTCGCTAGTGGGACACCCGCGACCTTCGATGCCTGTGGGATTAAAGGTTCAAATTCCACTTCCTCAGGTAGGTCGAAAACACCCCACAATCAGTCCTCGCTTATCAAATAGTATATTCTCGAACCTGCATTTTTTTAGTAGATCAATCGTTGGCTACTGGATCCGGTGCCACCGCCTTTGCGGAGTTTCCATGGATGGTAGCACTTTTAGTGCGTCAGACCAGCGCCCCTTTGCTTTTCCAGTGCGGAGGGTCTCTTTTGTCAACCAGAGCAGTGCTTACTGCCGTGCATTGTGTAACTGGGTAAGAATCTGCAAAAAATACCCGAAAAAAAATTAAACTAGAAAACTTGGCTAATTGCTTGAATAACAAAAACAGACAAGAAACGGGCAGACTGGTAGTACGCGTTGGCGAGTGGGACACAAGAACTACTAATGAGCCGTTGTCCTATCAGGAAACCGGGGTTCAAATGGTCATAAAACATCCGCAGTTTTACAGCGGTGGTCTTTACCATGACGTCGCCGTCCTCATACTCGCATCTGAAGTTAATTATCAACTGAACGTTCGTCCAATTTGTTTACCTCAACAAGGGATGGTTCTCACTCCAGGAATTAGATGCTTCGCTACGGGATGGGGACGTAATGCTTTTGGTAAGATTTTTTCCTGTTTTCGCCTCCAAATTTTGCGTGTTCTGCTCTTTCATTATCAATTAATTGTCAAGGAGTGGAGGGGCAGTATCAAGCCGTTCTGCGACAAGTCGATCTGCCGATAATCGAACGGGGCGAATGTCAAACGCGTTTAAGGTCAACGCGGCTCGGTCAGTACTTCCAATTGCACGGTAGCTTCATGTGCGCCGGCGGTGAGCCGAGCAAAGATACTTGTACGGGCGATGGGGGAGGTCCTTTGGTCTGTCCTACTTCATCGGGTAGATACGTTCAGGTATGTATCAATGCTAAAATCCTCATTTGCATGGATTGATTTATTCTCATCCTGAACATTTTTCAAAAGGTTGGAGTCGTAGCCTGGGGAATTGGATGCGGCGCTTCGAGCACTCCAGCCGTCTACGCCAGCGTTTCTCAGCACCGACAATGGATTGATCAACAGTTGGCTAATTACGGAGCTCTTTAAACCGTGATAATTGTTTTATTGATTATTATTATCATCATCCGGGTGATATTTTACTCGGAGTTTTGGTCTAGTCGTGTGTCGTGTGAACTATTTATTTTGGATAATGTTTATTACCTAATTGCATTTCTCCTGGATGCGATAGGGTCAGCCTGATCCGTGGTATAATTAATTGAGAAAGTGTAGCTGTGTTCCTATATCCACGATCAATATTATCTTGCACTACTACAGCCGCGGGATTTATGTCCGTCTGAAAATGTTAACTCATATATTTTCCGAAATAATCGAAATAGATTTATTTTAGCGATAATTGAAACCCAGGAAAGTTTTTTCCTTTCTACGAACGATCAACTTACATCGATTATCGGTCTGCTGTTATAACACACAGTTTCATGATTTAGAAATCGTGTAGATTGACATTCCCGAAATTTCGAAACAGCTTCTCCGCTGAAAGTTTATTTAATATTTTTCCTGGTCATTTGTGTGTATATTGCCACTAGTGACCGCCTCTGGAGTACACACATATATATATATAAGGTATAATTACCCATTCATCGAGCACGCGTTTTATGTTCTGTAGTACGTGGAATTTTTCCTCCGCGATTCCCTGCGCATTGTGCAGTAATTAGTGGTACGCGGTCAATCCGTTTTTGCACAAAGCCACGCTACAACCGATGACAGAATCTGACAACGCAGTGCACGGTGAAAATCTATAGCCAACACAATAGCGTGACTGATACTTCTATTATTGCCAATTAAGTTACGGCAAATCCCCCTCCCCATACATTTTATATTTTCCTGCACCGACACGTTGTGGTATGAGTGTAACTGACCCATTTTTTCATTCACCCATTTCAAGCGAAACATTAACAGATCGAATCCGTTTGTCACTTTTGATGCGGTATGCAGTCGGTCATTTTTAAACTTGTATGTAACGATATCAATTTCGTAGATCCAACTCGTATCATTTGGGGATTTTCGCAAGATTCCCGAGAATTGTTCTTTTCACTTACTTCGCGAATACGTCGGTTTGCACAGAGCGGAGAATACGCAACTTGGTAGACACTTGTTAATAAACATTAGCTTCAGGATGAGAACACGCGAAGTATTTTACATAACAAAAATGAAGTTTAAGGTCAATGGCGTGTATGCACGGTCTTGAGACTTTGTTTGATGTAACTCGGCATTCATATCGCTAAAGAGATTTCACGTGTGCGGAAAATACATTTATTCATTTACATGCATACCGGTTTTCCCCCGGGTAATGAAATACGCATAATTATTATCCATAAGTTATTGCGGAATACCGATAAGTGTTGTGGATCGAAGAATTTTCTCTGAATCGTACATTACGTCCACTAATCGAACGTCTGCGTGACGTAGGTATACAGCAAAACGTGATTGGCGAACCGGTTATTTTTTTTGTTGGCAGAACAAGATTTGGAAAACAGTTTTGCCTTTTACGGATCTATTAGAAAAAATAGTAAATATAGGTAGCTTGTATTTGATCGTGACATTTTATTATTAATCACCAATCTTTGTCTATTACAATAATGACTTTGTTATGCGACTTGGATCATCTGACAAAATTTTTAAACTCGTGTAGAAAGTTGCCCGTTATAAAATTACCCCGGCAATGACATCGGGCAGGTGGTTCAATTAGTGTCTAAAATGGAAAATATTTTTTATCCTATTATCTTTGTCCAAAAAGCTGCCCTCGTGGACGAGAATACAGGTATGCAAATGTTTCGCACGACTGACCAAGGACGTCGTACCTTTTATGTCCATATTTGTCATCGTATTTCCTAGTGGTAAGGGAAGGGAGAATTTTGATAAACACTAATTCGCCAAGAAATGAGTACTATATAAAATGAAATTGGCACCGAGTGGCTTTATTACTTTGACTTTCATGGATGATCGCGGTAAGAAATGATTTTACTCATCACGAACGGTATTTGAATGATCTACGTCATCCCGCAGCTCAGTTGTATATTATTATTATTTATCGGTTCAGATTTATTTGAACGAATCGCAATTTGTTAAAATGGTGCTCAGACTAGAAGACCTTTGATTCGGTGTCTCCGATTCGTGGAAGGCGTTAACTAACAGAAATTCATTCGCGATAAGAAAACCTGTGTGCGGCTTTACTGACATAGTTTACAATTAGTGGAAGTGGCAGAAGGGGAAATCCGAGGATAAACAGCTCTGGTCAGTAGAGGGGAAGGAAAGACCGGTCTCCGTCGCTGATCGTAGCAATGTGATATAGTTGCAATACGCCAAAGGTCCGTCGATTAGTGAAGTCGTTCGCGTCTTATTTCCAGGATCAGCTCGACGTTACCTCTAGAACGTTTATCTCCTGGTAAGTAAATCCAGATCTTGTTTTGAAATGTGAAACTCGACAGTTTGGGGCTTGGACCAAATTCAGAAATATGTGAAACAATCGATTTACTTTTGTACTCATTGTCAGTGAATCCTGGCAGATAATACGAGCGTTGTGATGATCTAACTATTGAAAATTAAAAATAACTCAGGTGTTTTCGAGAATATCATTAAACTCAAGGACAGCCAAAACCATATTAGTTCCCGCGTATTTGCACAAAATGAATATAAAAATTTATACATATAATTAAACAAATATTATTTTTGCATTATGTATGGTTCAACCATCGGTCAAGGACCCTTCAGCTCGAACAGTTTACTCAATCCTTAGTTCCTCTTATCCGCCCGACAACCAAGAGGGGGAGTCGTTTCGAAACTATAATTCCCACTTGTAATTTTAGGAACGGCGCAGTAGTCCCGTGTACGAGAAACAGAAGACACTTCAAATATGCGGTGTCTAGGAGTTTTGATCGCGCTTCTGGGAGCAGTCAGTGCGGCACCAGAGCGAGAAAAACGCCAGGTCGGAACCTCTCTGGTTGGTTTACAGTGCCAGGAAATTTTTGGCGTTCCTTGTGACTCGCTAAACAATGCGTCACCTTTGCCACCCTTAAAGACGGACATACCCACAGAGGCACCATCAGATTGCGAATGTGTTACGTACTATTTGTGCTCTGGGGACAAAGTTGTTGTAACTGATGGTTCGTTTGTCATCGACAAAAGGTCAGTATCTGAATGGGTTTCTTTAGGAACTTTGAACATCGACAAGTTTATGTCGTTCTTTATTCATATTTACTTTCTACACCAGAATTGGTGAGACGTGTCCCGGGATCCTGGATGTCTGTTGCAACAAAGCGTCGATCCTTCCCGCTCCGATTGACCAGACCCCAACGCCGTCGCCTGGAATTCCAACACCAACACCACGACCAAACCAAACGCCAGCGCCAACCCTAACGCCATCGCCAATTCCGCGACCGACTGTAAAACCAGCCCCAATTCTGCCAGGCTGCGGCCACCGAAACCCTGGTGGAGTCACTATTCGTATTTCTGGAACAGACACCGAAAGCCAATTTGCCGAATTTCCATGGATGGTAGCAGTTCTCAAAAAACCATTAGTTCCAGGAGAACGCAGCGTTTACGAATGTGGTGGTTCTCTGATTCACCCCCGGGTCGTACTCACGGCAGCTCACACGGTGGAAACGTAAGTACATGGAGTTAAGGAATTAATTCAAAGGTGATAAAGATTTTTTCGTTCGTTTGAATGGAATCATTCATGAATTTTCATTTTTTCCTTCTCAGGAAGAACGCCGCAGAATTGCTCGTCAGGGCAGGTGAATGGGATACACAGACACGATCAGAGCCCATTGCTCACCAGGAACGTCAAGTGGTAACGAAAATACTACACGAGAATTTCAACACTAACAATCTACAAAATGATTTTGCGCTTTTGATAGTGAACGACCCTTTCATAATTGCTCCCAATGTCAATGTGCTCTGTCTTCCACAACCGACGGACGTCTTCGATGCTGCAAGATGCACAGCTACCGGCTGGGGAAAAAATAGCTACGGTAATTTGTGTTAAAGTTTTCACAAGTTACTCTCTGCTCCGTATTTCGGCACGATTTTTTAATCTGACTTTTAATTTCAGAACAAACCGGCCGATTCCAGTCTGTCTTGAAAAAAATCGAGCTTCCCGTGGTACCCCACGACCCGTGTCAAACATTCCTGCGTTTGACGAGACTCGGTAAGGCGTTCATTCTTGACAGGACGTTCATCTGTGCCGGAGGAGAAGCTGGACAGGATACATGCACGGTAAAATAAAATAATAATTAAATAAAATAGTATTGACTCGATTACGAATCCGTTTACTGATAGGATTGATCATAAATGAGGGAATCTGTAAACTGTGTCCATTTTCAGGGTGATGGTGGAAGCCCGTTGGCGTGTCCTTTGGCGAACGATCCAAACCGTTACGTTCAAGCCGGTATCGTGGCCTGGGGAATTGGCTGCGGAGTTGACAGACAACCCGGAGTTTACGCAAATGTAGCCGGAGCTAGACGATGGATCGATTCTAAAATGGCACAATATAATCTGGACACTTCATCGTACACAATTTGATCGGTGAAAATTGAGCGGAAAATCCTGATTTGGAGGATTATTTAAATGTTCAAAACGTAACGGCACATTGAAGCGGAGCAAGACCCGCGATTCAATGTATTGATTTTTTTTTTTTTTTTGTTCTGCACATATAAAGATAAGCGATAACTCATACTTGACCTCGGAAAGAAGCAATGTTTATTTTAAGTAAATAGAATTGAATAACAAGTTTTAGTATGTAGAACAAAATGAAACATTTCGATGATACCCTCGGTCTGATCTCCACGTATTTTCAGAGACATTTACTCGATGATAAATAGTATTTTCGCTATGAAGTTTGTATATAAGTATGTATCTCCTTTTCACAATCCTTACATCCGAAGTCGTAACGTAATGTTTCGTCGCACAATAATTACGACAACGCTCTTTATACGCGATGCAGTGATTATGATAATTATTAGCGGCACTCAATATAGGATCAGTAATAACAATTTGTGAAAGTCTTCGATTCGTATGAAGTGTAGCGTGCTACAAATCGTGTATCCTCCAGACGTTTGGTACTCGTCGATCGTCGCAGATCTGGCCGACCTTGATATTTATGGTGAGTTGGATACGAAACTCATGTATTAGTGATCGAGGGGGAAAAAATGTAACGCGAGTCAGCAATGAACAGGTATGAAAACTTAAACCAAATAACACAAGAGGAAGGCGTGCCCGGCAGCTTATTTGGTCATTCTAAAGAGTCATTAAGAAATACAGCCTACAGGGCGGATTCCCCCCTCTCTCTTTTCCTCAGCCGAGACTCACATTAACAATCCCTCCTTACATATTTTTCAAAGATAGCGCGATTGCACCAGCGGGAATACGTCTGCTCGGATCGGCTTCACCAGTTATTCGCCTTCGTTCACACGAGAAAACATACGTGAAAGCAAAAGTCATGCGGCTCGCAGTGCCAGCATATTTCTTCGTTCTGATATCGGCCCCATTTTTGTTATCTGCCATCCCACCGACGACGAGTAACCCTCAGGATGGAACGCTACGATCACAATTGGGTTGTGTCTGCGTTCCTTACTACCAATGCAGTACTGATAATACGGTTATCACAAGCGGTGAGGGTTTGATCGACATCAGGAGTTTGCAGTAAGTGAGTTTATAGTTTATTTAATACCCGAATCGTCATTATTCTGAAAGTATTTTTCAGAACGAGTCCCGATCAGCTGGAAGAGCTTTGCGATGATTATTTGGATGTTTGTTGTAAATTACCAGACTCAGTGTCGCAACCTAAAAAATCAGAATCTAGTTGTGGATTGAGTCGTCCCCGAAGACTTCAACTCCAGGTACCTCGGCTTGACGCCGAAGAAGCCTACCCAGGTGAATTTCCATGGATGGTTACGATATTTCGAACAAAAATTGTCCAACGAAAAAACGTTGCCGAGGGGGTAAAGGTCTATCAGTGTCAAGGGACGCTTATTCATGAGAAGGTCGTTCTGACCACTGCACAGTGCGTTAAAGGCTGGAAATCAGGGTATAGATTTTTTGTCTCTCATGGTCGTTGAATTTGTTTGAATTATCGAGAACATAAATAAATAATAATAAATTTTCAGAAATGCAACCGATCCATTATCGATACGAGCTGGGCAATTGGACACTATGACTACAAAGGAGGAATTTGACTATCAAGAGCGTGATGTGCAAAAAGTTATAACCCATAAAAACTACAACTCTCAAAGACTGAATAAAAATGTCGCTCTACTCGTCCTGAAGAACCCAGTGACCATAGGAAGGGACGTTGATATCACCTGTTTAGCCAAGTATAGGGACGCAGAATTGGATTTCCATAATTGCGTCACGATCGGCTGGGATAAATTTTGTAAAAATTATACCTTACATAAAATCCCAATCCAATTTCCATACTTAAATTGATAGGTTTATTTGTTTTTCATCATTTTTAAGTATCGCCGGAGGACGCTTACTTCCAGAGAAGCCAGGTCAACATATTAAAAAAACGAATCGAACCGTACGTGGCGACTGCTGAGTGCGTCAGACTGCTTCGCAACACTCCTCTTGGCCGACGTTTTAAACTTGAAAATAGTTTTATTTGCGCCGGTGGAAACCCTGCGAAAACTTTCTGCTCGGTAATATACAAAATATTTTTATCTTTCAATAAGTATCAAGAATATCGAATCGAAATTTGGACACCGATATTTTTTTTTCATCTTTATCAGCGTGAAATTGGAGGGCCCTTGGCGTGTCCTTTGAAGAACGAACCTGACCGATATGTACAAATTGGTATCGCATCCTGGTGCATTAGTTCAGGTAATTACCAGACGCCGAGCATTTTCACAAACATTCTTCAAATCCGACGATGGATCGACAACCAAATGAATAAACTGCACCTCAACTCCTCTGTCTACGATGCCAGGAGTCCATGAAGAGGCGTGAAGTGATTGAAATACTCGAAGACTGATCCTATTCCAATTAATCGTAACAGAGCTTCGTATTTTAATTTCTTAGGGATTTTAAATAAAATATCTGAATTTATTTCACGATGTATAAATTTACATCTATCGCTATTTTTTTTTCTTACCTTCCATTCATTCACAGCCTGAACTAGTGATGTTCGTTTATTAATATTAATTACCCATTCGCAAAAAATCGATGGAGACTGAATAATCGTCGAATGAGCTAAATAAATGATTATGGGTATAGACCTGTAAACTTTCGGTTTGATGACGTCGATGAATCATTTACATTTATAAATAGATAAGACGATCTTTGCCAATGCCTGTTTGTAGGCAACTTCGGCTACAGGAAAGTGAAAGAAATTGTTATCCTGATCGACGTATTGAAAATTGGGAGGTCCTCGACGTGGCCGTGGTTAGTTTTAAAGAGAAAGAAGGAAAAAATTCATTAGCTCAAGTTTTTATTCTCGTAAAATACAGGTTCGATTACAGATCGTTCGACCGTCGGGTAAATTAAGTGATATAAAAATCGTTCTCGGAAGAGACGATTTCTCTTCCGAGAAACCCAAGAATTTTGGTTACCAAAAATAAAAATAAATAAGTAAATCATCAACAGAAGAAAAATATTTAAACAAGAAGCTGACCTTAACACAGAATGAGTAGAGGCCGTGAACAAATTGCAGGGTTACACAAATACATGTACAAGTAATATATACATATTCCAAGATTGTGTCGTAAATAAAAGTACAAGATTACAATAATCCACGCAACTCATATGGTACGTGTTAAAATGTAAGAAAGAAAATAATTAAAACTGTGCTTTGCTGTTTTCGGAGTATAATTAATAAAACTGAAACATCAGTTGAGGAAAATCATCATTCTCAGAATTCTCGAGAGCAGCTAGATAGATAGATACATGCATATGATTATACATTCACATACTATTACAAAGAGTGTTCGCCATTGCGCAGCTTAGGTAGGATAAGCGGTTCAGTAATCTTTAACTCATTGGAATTCGATAATATTTTGCCAGGTGAGATCTGCAGTTGGTGGAAATATGTCGGTATAAAAGTGTCGCTGATATCCTTTTAAATTTATTGGAAAACTGCAGCTCCTGGTGAACTACATCGGATTGCAAACGTGCATCCAACGATGTTTACCTTCAAACTACTGAGTGAGTGTAAAGTGAATGACAGCTTTCCGTTACTTCCGTATACCCGTGTCATTGCCAATTTCATGTTTCCGAGTAAATATATGTATTCTGAAAACATATAGGATTGTGTAAGCAGAATAATTGCGGTCATTATATCCTATTGTGAAAATGGTCTTTGCGTCAGTCTCAAGTCACTAATTTCGTTTCATGCCAAACCACTCGGTACGCAAGTATATTACGTGCGGTATAACGTACAAGGAAAAAGTTCGAGAAAGGTGCGTCCGTGATATTTTTCTATTTTGTTGATGCAGAACGTTAATTAGGGGATATCCATAATGAAAGTGAGATTTATAAAAGATATTAATAAACCGTTAAACTATCAACGTTTCCAAGAACTCTGGTCAACCTCGAAGCCGGATTTGCGGTGATGAGCATAGAAGAGCAAGGAAACGGGGATCCCCTGATCAAGATATGTCCATTTACTTATCCCGCAAATTACGGTACAATATTAATTACGTCAATATTACTTTTTCTTTTTTAATCTGCAATCAGGTTTTTAATAGACGAATGAATCAGAATAACGAAAACCATACGGTGCTTCCCTAACTCCGTGTATTAATGAATCAGGATGTGTACGTTCTACATGAAACTTACAAACCCCGTTAAGGTTATCAATATCGTGATCGACGAATGACATACGAAAACTGATTAATTTCTCCGTTTATTCCAAGAAATTAATCGAATCCGTTTGGGTCTACTTTGTCATTAGTCGTCGTGCCGTAATGAGAGCAGTTCATTGTCCAACCGTAAGATCTATGACCCTGTAAGCGGCATAAAAGGATGCAGAACACCTGCTCTGTAAAGAGAACAAAAAAAGGTAGCTGAAAAAAGCGAAGGAACGAATAAAAGAATGGAAAAAAAAAAAAAATTATAACACATGTATCCCGACAAGCCACAAGTCCGAATATCTACATACGTATAATATCGTCCGGTCTTTGCTCTCGCGCGTTAGATCCTCGCATCTCTTGACTTCCCATTTCGCAAAAGGCTGAATAGAAAAGCTGGATAAGGCGTGTCCGATGAACGCTTAACGAGCCCTGGTAGTTCCCCTCGCTCCCCTGTAGGAGCTGTTAAAGGAATCTTGCCCCATACGCTCGAGGCGTACTCCTGCAAAAATCCCCGCTATAAATGAGAATAGATTTTTTTTATTCCTCTTGTCCGAACTAAAATAAAAAGATTTTACACTTGAAGGCAATTTGCACGAAGCAGCAAGAGAGGAGAGTCCGAACCAGTGTGGGGGATGGTGGGGAGATCAGGATATATACCGAGGAGAAGGGATGGACGAGGATATACGCCGCGCGCCCGTTCCGTCGCCTTCGTATCATCGCCGGTCCGTCCTCTCCTATCTCTCTGTCTCTCCGTCTACTATCTGTCCGTACTCGGTTCCCACCACGTTTTTTTTATTTTTTATTTTTATTATCATTATTATTTTTTTCTTTAATTTCTTTATTATAAAGAGGAAAAGATTATACCGTAAACCTCATCTTCTCTTCGACCGTGGTGAGTACTGCTTCTGAATCAATTGTGCTTTATCGTTAAAAATTCATCACGTTCATAGTTTGATTATAGAAAAAAAAAAAACGAAGTTTTTTTCTACTTCTAAATGTGTGTACAGCCGTTATTAGGTCGAAAAGTTCGTTAAAAGGATGGAAATTTTGCACGATTTATCATTTACGGAGACCTCAAATTATCAGTGCGATATTAGATGGTTTTTGTTTTTTCCCCAACATCGAATGCGAATCAACCGCATTTACATTTATGCGTCGTATTATATATTATTGTTGTTGTTTTTAAAAAGTTCTATTTAAAATACGCGGTGTTAGAGTTCACGGAATCTTTCAGTTTAATTGATGTCAGCTTATATATATGGATATTTACGTCATAATTCATCGTCGGTTTGAGATTATTCATTTATACTCATATAGTGAAATAGATCATGTCGGAAAATCTAAACTGTTTATTTACTTACTTTTGAACTTTGATCGTGAAATAATAATTATTACATCCACACGAGATGTACGTTTCCAGATGTACGATGTGGCCGGAAGAACAAAGTCTCAAACCGCAAGTTAAACTACTGAGGATATCCTGTCCTTTTTCTTCATTATTATACAGATAACTTTACGGCCTTGCTTGATCCTTACGTGATTATAATTTGTAAACTATAATTATGTCATATGTGCGTTGAAAAGTTTATTTGATATTCATAGTTGACGATAAACAAATACAATGCACGCATACTTTACATCATCGCAGTGAAGGATATCGCGAAAAATTTTGTTTCAAGTTCACTAGGACCCCTACGGAAAACGTATATATGTGAAATTAGGCGTGTGGGAATTTGATCTATCGAAGTTACGTAATTTCGGATGCTCTCTTCCGGTAACAATTTGTACGAATTCATTTGCGAATTTCACGAAACGCGCCCGCTCATTGCCATTTCTGCATGTCCCCAATTATAATTGGGAAATTAGCTCGATATTTTATGTGTTCCATAAAGCGGGTTGTACAATAACTTAACTTCAATATACTTTACTTGGTTTTCGGATAATTTTATATTTTAACGTTCAGCACTACAAGGCGGCTATAAAGGCAGGATTATAGGAAATGGGGAACATCTTATAATATCCAATCGATTTTTAAATCCACCGAATCGACTCCGTCAAAGGATCGAATGAACTCGGATTATTGTTAAAGAAAGTTGAACATCACAACGTTGATTATCCCCTGAGATTCGTAAATCCAGATTGCTGTCATAAAACTAGAAAAGTTCTATCGTATGGTATTCCGGTTTTATCGGAGGGAATCGATTCGGTATGGCATCGCGTGTAGTGGAAGGTATATTCCTGAATATACGTCGCACGTTATACATTAAAAAAAAAAGAAACAAAAAAAAGACGTTCCTTGAAAGTTGTACGGTGGACGAGGAAAAAGAAAAAATGAAGAATTGAAAGAAGACGACAGCCTATTTTATTCTCCTTAAGAGATGAATGATCATCGACTGCCAAGATTTAATTGATAACAAAATGGCGATTGGTTTTTTTTCCGCTTCCGAATCAATGTTAGAAATATACACATATATGTACATATATGTACATATTATACAGAGTGTAACGTGAAAACTGGTCACGTAAAATGAATTCATAAAAAATGTAAATATCATACGCGGTAACTTTTTAGTTGTTTGCATACGTGGAAATCGTTTAATTGTTCAGCAATATTTTTGAGGTACGACTACTTCCTGCGTCGTTTAGGTGTAGCTTTCGATTACTTCTTATGTGAAAAACATTTTATAAAGTGAAAATCAAAGGAACAAAGACAAGCAAAAATTATTAATCATCAGTGCAATATTGAGAGAAATATTTATGTTTCTTTTTACGCGTGCAAAATTTTTTCCATTTCTCGTTTAAATTTAGAATTTCGCAGACAATTACCCGATTGTTAGCGGGTTTAAAAGTTCAGCATCCCGGCCAAAAGATGCGCGCGAGATAATACACAAAGTATGTACCAGTCCCGAGACAACGCCAAGGTCGGGATTACGGGTATGGTAATCAGCATTGGCCGTTTCTCAAGCTATGTCGATAATACCATTGGCGGCTATATCGTTAGCCAGACCACGCGGTTGAACTAGGTTAGTCAAAAACGGTGAATTTTGGGGCTGATATTAGAAAAATTTCGAAGCAACTTTTTTTTAACCTCACTATAAAATTTGGAGCTGTCCGGCGAAAATGTAAGCGACTTTTCAATTATTCTTGATGAGATCGTGTGAAACTATAAAAAGATTAGGGAAAATAAAAGAAATCAGGATCCTTCCGATTCGCTGATCGAAGCTCGAGTCGCAAGAAGTTCATTTCACGTCGTCGATTGTGTATATAATTGTGAGCTGATGAATCCGCGCTCATTTGTTACCGACGTCAGAGTCTAACAAATCGCAAATAACAGGCGTAACAGGTTTTTGTTGATTTTTCTCTCACAATCAATAGTTGGGAATAAAAAATAAATAATTTGGGATAATTTTTTGAAACGTAAATAGAAAATATGGAGATGTAAATTCTTGAATTCACCATTTTGCGTTATTTGATAATATAAGCTGAGCATCTATTGAGTATTTAGTTTACGAATTCCATTGATTATTAGCGAAGAATATATTACACTTAAATTTGAAAACCATATATCTCGGTGTGAACACGATGACCCTGAAATCCCACGACGACTTATGTGAAAAAATAAGAGAGAATCCAGAAAAAATGAGGATTTCAAATGATATAGACGTGTATGAGTATTGAAACGAATGAAGAAAAGAGAAAACAGAGTCATTAGGAGTCAGCAAGAATTTTTCTTCTTACTCGTTATCGCGCAAAGCCGACTAGCCTATACTCATGAAATTGTGAAAAGTATTCTTATCGCCTTAGCTGCTTATACCTAGTATCGTAATTGAATAATAATTGAGTGGTCGGAAGATCCGTGACTTTAATAACAATACTAAAAATAAATTTCTGTCCATTAAAAACCCACTCCCTCTTACTCGGCACATCAGAATATTTTGATTTTCACCGCAACGAGTTCGTATGGATTTTTGATTTAAAAAAATTTCAAAATCTTTGCAGATCCGACCGTGGTCAGCTGCAGAATGAGGTCATCGATGAGGCTGATCGTTTTTTTGGGTTTCATCGCCGCTTCTCTAGGGGCCCCCCAAAAATGTGGTGATCTCGATTGTCTGATCGACAGTATTCAAACAGCAAAATCACCGACAGGAAGTAACGGTGCAGCGACTCCGTCTTCAATTTCTAATGGCGGATCAGTTCTAGAGAGCGGAGGTGGAGAGGATGATTGCGAATGCGTTCCATATTATCAATGCCAAAACAACACAATCGTCACCGAAGGAATCGGTCTCATTGATATCAGGTCTGGTATTCAACATCGTAGCGATTTATCATCAAGGAATCGGTAAGTGTCCTCCTCCAGTTCCGTCCAAATCGTCAGCACCCGTTGATGTCACACATTCGATTATGGAATTGCACTGGAGATGATCTTTGCAATTCTGAATTGGATAATTTTTTGAATTTTCCTAATCGTATTTTTGAATGAGACGTACACTATATTATTCGTTGCGGAACTGTGAGTATTGGCGCAGTGGAGGAGGACACTTGTTAAATTATATATCCTTGAACGTCGTGTTAATTTTGTTGAGTATTTTCTAGGGAGAAGAAGAATAAAAAAAAGAATCAAAAAAAAATCGAGACATGGGAGAAGTTTTCCTTGAATTATGAATATGGCGATTAAAACATATATATTTCTTGTCACTATATCTTCTGTTTTGTTAAAAATTTTATAGGATAAAATAATCGTGTTCGATAATTTTATTCAAAGGTAACGAATATCCGATAACTCAATGGCATTTGCATACTCACCCACCTAACTGTAAATTGGTATGAAAAAAACTTCAAGAGAAATAACGTGTGTGTATATATTAATCGCCAAATTAAAAATTTATTTATATGCATCGCATGCAAGATAACTGAACCTCTTTTTTTTCGTCTTAAAAAATATTGCATGCCTCAGGCGCGTTATATTGTACAAGGGAAAACCTTGATAATCATATCTATTTATGTAACTGATTACGATGCATGATTATCCCGTCATAGTCAGACAATGAAGCTCGTGATATTTCATTTAATTTCATCTCTTAAGGTAGCGAAATTCGTTTCTCAAGGAAAGACTATATATTTTTACGGATATCTGGGAGGTAAACTTATGCTAATTTATGCACGATCCATCCTCCGACTTTAATCAACCTTTTGCATCTTGTTAGAAGACCTAATTGGCAGACTAATTACCAATCTTAGTTACCCTGCAATTTCGTATTCTGAGATTCTTCTTTCCTGCAGTTATGTTACATGCGGAACTTTGAAACGTTATTCACATGCGCCATTTTTTAATTTTTAATTTAACTTTTCTTCTCTCATCTTCTCATAGTTCAATGACCGACTTGTCGATGCGTTTTATCTTTTTTTTTTTAATTCTAAATACTTATTTTTCAATTGAAACGATTACAGAGTGAAAGGTGCTTGCGACAACTACTTGGACATATGTTGTAAGAAACCAGACGTGCTGAAACCGGAAGATAAGGTTACTCCTAAACCGCCAATCCGACGAGGATGTGGCCAACGAAACCCGGATGGAGTTGGTTTTAGAATAACTGGACATACCGACAACGAAGCTCAGTTCGGCGAATTTCCTTGGATGGTTGCCGTCCTTAGGGAAGAAATAATCGGACAAAATGCTGAAAAACTTAATGTATATCAATGCGGAGGTGCCCTCATTCACCGCGAAGCAGTCCTCACAGCTGCTCACTGCGTCAATGGGTTAGTACGATTTACTGTACTAGCATTACAAATCTGCTAATTAAATTGATCTGTGTATCGAAATTATCGAGAATCATTCGTCAAAATCAATTTTACAATCTATCGGTACGGAGATGCCGTGGAAGGAAAAAGAAAAGAGATTAGTCCTATTCTAAAAAGTTGACTAGCTCAATTTACTGGACGGTTTCGTGTTCCTGAGGTCAAAATACGTTAGAAAAGTGTGCAGCGATCGATTTGAAATATACTTCATTTTTGACCCCAAAATCGACAAAAATCTAAGGTATACCCCTTTGGATTTTTTCGATTTTTGGGCCAAAAATGAAGTAGTTTTGAAATTGATCGTAAGACACTTTTTCAACGTATTTTGATCTCAGGAACACGAATCCGTTGACCAAATTGAGCTACGAATTAATCCCGTCGAGATATCTCAATTTTTTCACTCCGAAAAGCGAAAAATTAGCAATAACTCGATCAATTTTACAGGTAGACCAATTTAGCATGCGAATTCGGATTCCTGAGCTCGAAATACGTTAGAAAAGCGTCCTACTATCGATTTAAAAAATACTTAATTTTTGGCCCTAAAATTGAAAAAATCCCAAGGGGTATACCTTAGATTTTTCTCGATTTTTGGGCCAAAAATGAAGTATTTTTAAAATCGATTGAATGGCACTTTGTTAACGTATTTTGAGCTCAGGAACACGAATCCACGAGCTAAATTGATATATCTATAAAATTGATCGAGGTATCGCCGATTTGTCGCTCCAAAAAGTGAAAAAATTAGGATATCTCGATGGGATTTATTCCTAGCTTAATTTACTCGACGGATTCGTGTTCCTGAGGTAAAATATGTTGGAAAAGTGTCCTGCAATCAATTTTGGCAATACTTCATTTTTTACCCCAAAATCGGAAAAAATTTAAGGTTTGGACCCCACGTCCAATCCTATACCCTGAACATAAAATTCAAATTGCGATAACAATAATGTAGATTGATAAAAAAAAAAACTCTTAAAATATATTGCGTCTGAAATGTAATGATATGAAATTGAAAAAAAATAGTAAACAAAAATTTAAAAAACAATTGAAATTAAATGTGGCGCGCGCGTGCAATGCTAGAATAACAAATGGAAGAGGGTGAATCATGAAAAGAATATCAGGAATCAAAGTTGATTTATTTGTTTCAAATCACTTCCTCATTTACATTCAACTTATACGATGTTAATTTCGGTGGTCAGCAACCATTTTATTGCGTGCCATGTCCGGAAAGCAATTTGTTTGGCTTTTTAGTTTATAGTTTGTATTTTTTAAAACGGGCGCAGGAAGCAACCCGAACAATTGAAGGTTCGAGCTGGTGAATGGGACACTCAAACAAAGAACGAGATTTTCCCGCACCAAGATCGAGATGTGTCGAAGATCATCGTACACGAGGGCTTCCACTCTGGTGCTCTGTACAACGACTTGGCCATCCTGATTTTGAAGACCCCCGTTGATATAGCGGAGAATGTCGATCTCGCTTGTCTTCCAGCATATGGGGAAACATTTGACGGCACCCGGTGCTTCGCCAGCGGATGGGGAAAAGATATTTTCGGTAAGATTTGATGCGTGAAAAAGACCAGAACGTATTAGAATTAAAATTATCAATGACAAATATCAACAAAAAAAAATGTTATTCAGGTAAAGAAGGCCACTATCAGGTGATCCTTAAGAGGGTGGAACTTCCTATCGTTCCACATGACGTGTGTCAATCTTCCTTGCGCACAACTCGACTCGGAAAATACTTCGTTCTTAACCGGAGCTTTATATGTGCTGGCGGAGAATCCGGCAAAGACACATGCAAGGTATGAAATTAATTATTTTTGCACGTTCACTGAACCTTCTAATCATGTCAAATGTATGCGAATTTTGGAAACGGTTACTCTTGTTTTTCTCAGGGTGACGGAGGAAGTCCTTTAGTTTGTCCTTTGAAGAATGACCCATCTCGTTACGCTCAGGTGGGTATCGTGGCCTGGGGTATTGGATGTGGTGAAAATCGTGTTCCTGGTGTATACGCGAACGTAGCTGGAGCACGGCATTGGATCGACGAGCAGATGGTCTACCATAATCTTGACATAAACGCTTATCAGGCTTGATTTTGATCCGCGTAATCTTCGTCTACCCCGTCGTTTAAAATCATACGTTGTCCCAAGAAAGACGAAAATCTTGCAAGATTGATGGGGGAGAAATAATCTGTTTTGGATTTTTCTTTTACCCAAGAACAGGAAACTCCCTTTAAAATATAGCTAATTAGATGTAATACCTACGCAAAAATTCTGTTTCATTGTTCTGAAAAACAAGCTTTTATTTCATTTCAGCGTAATCAAATAACGCATTTTATGGATTTGAAAATATTAATTTTTGACCCGCAATCAACTATTGAAAGTTATTTGTTCGATTGGTAGACAGAATTCGTTTAGATTTACCGTTCATTACATATTTTGTATTTGAAATGAACATTGATTTTGTATAATTTGTCGATTTTTTTGGGCGCACGTTACGTTGGTTACAGGTCATGCTGAGATTGAAAGTTTTATTATCCTTATTTTTTTTATCTTTCTGCTTGGGACGTTATTTTACGTTTCTTTTTTTCGACCGTAGTGCGAGAGTAGCGATTTCAAACATTATAAATAAAACTATAATGCAGTTAACGTATACGACGATCGTAATTTAATTAAATTCACTAAAACGTGAAGCGTTTTTGATTGCAATTAAAATCAAAATATACAAACATCGTCTCTCTGCCTTGTCCCTCGGTATGAAATCGATACCTGGAGGGGAAAAATGCTGAATAACTTTGTATCGTGGATATTGTGATAATAAAATTTGAAAAGTAATTTTTAAATCCGTGATTTCTTTGTTTAAGAATTTTTATGATCACGTTATATTTAAGAGTAAAATGATGTACGCAAACCTACACAGAGAAAAAAAAACAAGTTACTCGGGGAGAATTTTTACTAAGTGCATAAGTCGGGCGTGAATTTTTTTTTTTCACGAATTATGAGTTGAGTTCGCACTTTGTCGCCGGTTTTGATCGTAAATTGAATAATCAAATTTGACGAGCCTTGATCCAATGAATTTAATTGTTCGAATACTATCAAAGTAGTACGTAATTTGCTAACCGTACCAAAGACATTCGGGTTTGAGGTCCGATCGATGGATTCCTAATTAAATATTCCGACCAGCTATTCAAACGAAAATCAAAATGAAATTTCAAATGAAGAATTTCAATTATGAGCTACTGTTTATAAAAGAGAATATACATACTTCCACGATGTAAAAGTAATTCCTGGACACAATCTAGGATAATTTAATTATTGTAAACTTTTCTCCGGGATTCTCTGGCATCTGATCAAAGGTGAGTAAGATAATTGAATATCGTTCTTCCTGTAATAATTACAACATCGTTCGAACGGTATGAATTACGTACCATGTGTAGATGCATATATATCTATATATCTATTCATACCAATCAACGTTTCCAGGTCATTTCCGTTAACTGCAGAGATATGAATTCCGGAAGTTTTAAAACTGAAATAACAATTCAAACCTGGAATTCGCAGAATTACCATACAAGAATCTACAGTTTTAATTGAAAGCAAAATAACTCCGCTGATTTGCATCTGAAACTCATCGGATGAAAAATCTGGCGGAGGCCTGTTTTACCAACATTTTACCGAGTTTGGCAGCGATTTCGTAGAGCGCAGATTGCGTGCCGATAAAACTTTCGAATCACCTCGACTTTGCACCTGAATTATCCTTGGCTTATCAGGAAATACGCTCTGGTAATCAGGACATAAAATAAGTGTCGTACAAGTTAATAATTTTTTTTTCAATTTTCCGATGCTGTGAAATCAGTCGTTGCTCACACATTCATTTTGATTTTTTTTCTCTGCATAATTGATACAATTATTTAATGCAATCCATCGGACCAAGTCCACTTCCCTAAAATCAAGATACATCAGAAACCAGCCGCTGAAACGATTTCAAAATGATATTTTTTCGAACAACTTGATCGAAGGTCAAAAGGAGATCAAAATGTGCCGAAAACTAGTCGCAGAAGCAATTTGGAAGAGACCTAATTTTCCGGCTTAGAAAATTTTTAAAATCCATGCGAGTGGCAGATGTTTTCATTCAAAATAGTTATCCACCGGGCGCTAGGGGCGCTGCTGTCCGTTCTGGAGTTGGTTGATGCTCATTTGCAGTTTCAAGCTATTATCAAATTTTGATGGAGATCGAATTTCATTCATGTGTTCAACTTACGTTCTATCGTTTCAAAGTTTTATCTATCTAAAGAATTTATCGATGCACTTGACTGTCATTAAATTTTTTTATTTTTTAAATTTCATAAAAAAGTGTTCAAAATCTATTCGGCCGAAACATGCGACAACAATAACAAACCTTTTCAACGTTTTAATAAAATCCCCTCGTACGCTCGCCTTTACTGAAATAAAAATAACGCCACGTGGTCTAATGTCAACATTACGTAAGGGTCAGCAGCCCGCCATCAGCTGAACGTTACGTCGCGAATTCCAACCTCGACATGACAGGTGGAGTTTTAGGTCCCCTCAAGTTGAAAGTTCAGCGATCGAATGGCCACCACCGACTTGAATAAAATCTAAAAAGTTTCGTCCACACACACCCATTCATCGAAGTAAGAATAATGCAATAAAACTTTTGTTCTCCTTCCGAAATAAACGTCGTGATTCGTCGTGACAGTTGAAGTCGAACCACGCTGAACTTGGAAAGCTTCGTCACGCACACCCGAATATACCAAAAAGCAAAAACAATTCCAAAAACTAGTTTAACCCCTTCGACGTCAAACAATAGAACAAGTCTAAAGTCTCACAGCTGACAACTCGACGTATGATCTTGGATTGCAGCGCAGCTGAGGAGCGGAAAACTCAGCGGCGCATAGTTTGGCGCGAGTAGCAGGGTGGGGAGAAAACGGCGGACTCTGATCATAGCAGAGCGCCTAGTAGTGGTCGGCCATGTTTGCTGCGCGTAACGCGTCGTATTTTCGTCCTCCGTGAGTGGCTGGCGTTGTTATGGTGGGGGAAAGTGTATTCGTGACGTCACATAATTAGAGTAAATACAAAGTAGTCTTGATGGGACAGCGGCGTGCGCCGCACCATGAGTCGCTGGTCCGCGCGCGTCAAATCTTCTGTATCTATTACACACGCGAGTAAAGTTTAATCGTGTTAACACTATGTGGATGTGTTTATCTATGTATGAATATACATAAAAAGTTTACCCTTACACACAAACAAACGAATACATTAATTAATTAGTAAATAAATAATTGAATAAATTAAATGAATTCATGAATAAATTAAATTTACAACAAAAACAAAAAATATACATACATATATCTATAAACGAAAATTTGAATTATCACATAAAATGAATTACATACGTGTTAATATGTATCTGTAGTTATATACATCAATTAATATCAATATACATAGATAGTTAAATGAATCATTGATTAATTAATTAATTCATTGATTATAAAAGTGTTTCTAAAGAAATTATATACGTGTATCGAAACAATGATAGTTTGAATAGTTATAAATAATTTAGTAACAATTGAAAAAAAAAAAAAACCAAACAAACTTGTAATCATAACAACGGTAATATTAACATCAATAATTAATTATAGATGTATGTGAAAACAGTGAGTGACATATACACATCTAAGAGAAATGGATAAGATCGAGGTGAGTTTTTTTTCTCATATATTTATTTTTTGCAACTTAAAATTAATTTCTTCAAATATTAAATTTTTTTTTTTTTTTTTTTTGTCCATTCTGTTTACGTTTTCGGTTTACACGACTCTTGAATAATCGTGTATGATTACCATAGTAAAAATTACCTTATTATTATTATCATCATCATTGTCATCATCGTCATCATTATCGGATTATCATCTGTACGCTATAAATATGATTGGTAATAATTTTCGACAAATTTCTGGAGATTACTGTACGCAGGTTTATACCGACTGTGTGTACTCGCGCGTTGCGCGTGTGTGCGAGCGAGTAATATGGCATGTACGTTGTGTTTTTTTTTTCTCTTGTCTTTTAATTTTTCTTTTCTCTGTCTTTTTTTTTTCCTGTTCGTACATGTATATAATACAATACATATATAGTATGTAGTCGATTCGTCGTCGAGCAAGCAAGCAAGCAAGCAAGACATCTGGCATCCATACCATTGTGTACTACCTCCTCAACGAACGATATTATTATACAAACTGGTTGCCTCTCTCTGATCTCTCGCTCTCTCGCTCTCTCACTCTCTTTCTCTTTTTTACGTTACTCTCTCTCCCTCTCGCTCTCAGATCTTCAAGTATTTATAGCAGTGCCTTAACCCGAATTAACACATTCCCTTTATTCGTTTGTTTCGATACTCGATAGCTGTTTAATTGTTGAATTAAATAACCCTAACAATTTATATCGTTATGTAGAAGAGAGAAGAAGAGAAAAAAGAAATAGAAAGAAAAAATAAAAAACTTCTTTTTTTTTTTTGTTACGTTATTTATATGTACATATATATTTATAATCTAACTTCGAGCTGTGTGCAGCAGCACCAGCAAAAGCAGCGGCATATCGTAAGCTATGAAAAATAACACTCGACTTATTTATACGATATGTATTCTTGACGCGTCACACGACACACATACGTATGCACACGCGACACATATGTACGTATACATATTTCCTATATATACACGTTGTCTATATTACATATTAAAATATATAAATCTTAATTAATTGACAAAAACGCGTAGATAATAAATTGGATGTGAAAAAAAAACATAATGAAATTTCATGAAATTTATATTTATATCATAATAGAATGAAAGTGAATTTGAACATGTATTCCATTTAATGATTTTTCAAAGTAAACAGGCAATTATCAATTTTATCATTCCGATTAGAAATATTCAAAAACTGTAACATGGATATACACAATACGTAGGCGATGTATGTGTGCGTGTATTTACAACCAAAGTTTTAACGATTAATCCAATTAGTTTTTGAATTCTGAATTTTCGAAGCGCTAAAAACTGAAGATAAATATGAATTGTATTTAATTTCACGAGTTTTAGTAGACTGTTAATATTTACTTCTACTTCTCTCTCTCTCTGTTATCGCGATTTTTTTTCTTCTCTTTTTTTTCTCTCTTTGAAATTTATTATTATTATCGTTATTATTAATTGTTCAATTTTTGCCACGAACTGTACGCTGTGTACGTAGTACGTTATGGTAAAACTTTAATAGATAAAATTAGTCAAGAATACGTACAGTACGTTGAAAAAGTTTATTCTGTGACCGCAATACAAATGATGAAAGTTTTATAATATGAAATTCAATTTTCTATAAAGCTACGTTACGCGCGCCATACTCGAAAACGATATTAATTATTATTATTGTTTATCATCGTCGTTTAATTATTATGAAAATATGTGCGAACGTTGGAATTAATAATATTCAACGATCTCATATTACTGTTATATATTGTCCCCGCGATAAAAATTCTACATAAACTATACCGACTCCCTCGGTCGCCATTATAGACAAACCAATTTGCTTAATATTGATTAACTCTCATATTATATCTACCTACATGTATATTACATACATATGTACTTTATATACACTGGTTTTAATTGTAATACGATAATTTCAAAACAAAAAAAAAAAAACGAAGAGAAAAAAAAATGAAAAGAACAAAGGAAAAAATAATGACATGAAAAAAATTGGAGAAAAAAAAAACTGTTTAAGAAATATTAAAACAAAACGCGAAATAATAATAATAATAACGATAATAACAGTGACAATAAAATCTTTGGAGAAAAACAACGTTTGTTCACCTATAATTATTTTATTTAATACACGGGCAAACTTCGTTTTATTCAAATTTATATTATGTACAGTATATGTATGTATACATATATATCTATATATATAGGTATGCGTACCTACGCGTTGCGATTATCGTCATCGCCATCATCATTACTCATATTATTATTACCGCGCTGTTGTTGTTATTGTTATTAATATCATTATTATTATTTTTCTCTTATTATTATTGAATCAACTGACCGTTAATACCTAGGATACATCTCGAATCGAATCGTCGGCGTGTGTACATATGCGTATAGATTTAGGTATACACTGGTGAGTGTATTTATCACGAGGCTGGACTGATACGGTGGCATTTAAATTATATGTATGTCCGTTGGCGTCGCGGCGGGGAGCGTCGGGGGGAATCGGGAGGGGGGGGGCGTACTAGAGAGACGGAGGGAGGACAACCTGTGACAGGGTGGGGACGGATCTGTCAGCGGTGAAGAGACTAGTGGGTCGCTCTTTAAGTTGTGAAAAGAAAAGAAAAAGAGAAGGAAAGAAGAGAGGAACAAAAAAACAAACAAAAAATGAAATAAAATAGGATAGGATAGTAACTCGGCGGGTCGGAGGGGGGAGGGGAAGTTGTCACGCCGCGCGGGAGAGAAGAGCAAGGTGCATAGCTTCTCCGATTCATTGTCAGATATAGTATATAATAATTTATTTATAATACATTCGGGAATCGATGAGCAGAAACGAAAAGAAAAAAAACAACAAACTTTTTTTTTTGTTTCTTTTTTTTTCTATATTATCATATAAGAAAGAAAAAGCGAATCGAAAAATAGATTTATTCGAGCGCGATGTTATCTGATTATAATAATTATTATTGTTATCATGTTTTTTTTCTTTCTTTTTTTTTTTTGGCTCGCTTTGATTTTTACGACGATGACGTGTCGGTGAAAAAATGTCTTTTTTATTTGTATGAAATTCATTTATTCGTTTTTTTTGGGTTCTCGGATCGATGAAATCGGTATTTTTCATTCCAAAGTTCAGTCATTGAATTTTAGAAGTAATAAACGTACATGTTTATTTGGAAGAAGAAAAAAAAAAAAATTCATTTTATATGTTACTACTTAACTTTCAACTCAACTGATAATGTGGTTGACAAAGAATAATGTTGTGTACGTAGTACGTACATACGTATACAAATATCTACACATATGAGTATGGATATGTTTATATACGGCGATAGCGTGCGAGCGAAAGAAGAATCGAAAACTTAATGTTGAAGAGACCGTGATGAGGGGAGTTAATAATTACGTAATATACGCGTTTGTGAATATCTATAATATACCTGTCGAGAATTGCAAGCCACGAATTGTATTTACGTAATTCAATTTCCGTACTGCTGCTGCTGTTGCTATTGCAGCGTTATAATTCTTCCATTCTATCATTCTCTATTATTCCACTGTTCTACCTTCTCGTTGGAATAATATCATTTTATCATTATTTCAATATAACATAATACATAGAAAATATACATTACACACATACATCGGAAAAGAAAAAAAAAAAAAAAAAAAAAAACGCCGTACAATAAGTACCTAAACTCACGTTGTAACGACCCAAAATTGCAATATCATCGGAATAATTACTAATTTTTTTTTTTTTTTTTTCATCTCCGTAGCCTCATAATTATTCACGGTTTCGAGTTTTTGTATACATATTTTATATCGTATATTTTATGTATTATATTTAAAAAGAAATGCTTCGAGAAAAGCTATTCATTGTTCTTTTGGCTGATTTTTATGTACCACATGTGTATAAATTATTCGTTTAAAAAAACACATCGGCTGGTTGGTCGGTTGGTTAGAAATACTGAAAATTTATACTGGAAACTTTGTAATGATAATATAGAGCAGAAGTGCAGCAGATGAATATATATATGCGTGTGTGTGTGTGTAACCTTATAATACAATTAGCCGATTAATTCAGTCTACGCCGTAGTTATTTTACAAAGAAGATTGTATAGGATATGAAAATTTAACGGTGGAGAATCAGGAAACTTTATTGATCGGTGCATAATTATGTATACACATATATATATATTTATATATCTTTATTCGTCGATGTGACGTAACGACATGGTAAAAATATTAAATAATAATAATGATGATAGCAACAATAATAACGATAACAACAACGACGGTATAATGATAATGAGAAGAAGGTAAACTTGCATAGAGCTGCAGCGCGATCGTGGGAACTGTATAGAAATCGTTCACAATATATATCGATCGATATCGCAGAGAAATTGAGCCACATGTATATTTATATAATACGTGTATATAAATATGTACGTAGATACGTGTGTACGTGTGTTTATATATAATACACGGTTGACATGATATCCGTACATATATATTTATATCGCTATATAGTTAAAATAATAAACATAAATAGTTATAACTGTACGCTAGTTGGTCTTTCGGATCTAATGTATGAGTGAATTCCTACTGTCCGCAAATAGCCGAGCAGAATATGATGCAACGTATAATACGTTGCCTTTTCTTTATGCCTTGACTTGTGCGGCTCGCAAACGCGACACTTTCCCTACCGGGCGACGATTATTTGAAAAATAAAGAAAAAAAAAAGATCATTTATCACGTGTACATATTTATTTATTTATCACGCACGCGGGATTTCGATCGAGAAAATATTTATTTGTCGCTTGAAATGTTGAATATAAATATTTATAACTATCGATTTGCATATTAAGTTTGCTCAATCGATTAAATTCATTTCCTTTTTTTCTCAAATTATTTATTTAGTCATTGACCAAAAAAAAAAAAAAGAAAAGTACTTGCGGAAAAAATCTAATGTAGTCGATGCGTGATTTTTTTTTTTTTTTTGTTAATTTTACAATAGTAAATAGTATTATACATATTTGCATAGCGACGGAATGATAAATATTTCGAGGTCGCATCTAAGGTATTTGTAAATTCTCTTTCCAGTCTAAAATCCAAAGATTTTTTTATTTCACATCGCTCGTATTTTATCGGATATCTTATTTGTTTTTTTTTTTACCTGTGTACTTACAGTTAATTCGTTAAAGTAGCCGGAATTTCAAGCAGAAATATTTAATATTCACCGGTCGCTCAAAGGGTATGAAATTTTCATTCCCTCCTCCCGGCTCGCCAAAATTGAAAAATAAAAATCGTAAAATTTGAGTTTCATTTAGTTTTCCTCGACTTCATTTATTCATTTTAGGAAATAATTTTCTTTTTCGGTTACAAAACTTTGGAAAGAAATTCTGATAATTGGACAAAAATTTGTCTATTTTTAAGATCACATGAAACTTACCGTCCCTCCGAGCGGCGACATTTCACTAACGTCGCTTTTGAAAATCAACCGTTCGCAAAAAGCAAGAAAGTAAAAGATCGATAAAAAAAATAAAGACAACCAGATCAGTTGTAAAGAGAGAAAAATCAAAGAAATACACGTTCGAATGACGATTCTTGAAAAAAAAAAAAGAACAGATATTTTCGAACACCTTGACCAACCTCTGAATACTTTTTATCCGGGTAAAAAGTTTGGCCACGATTTTGTCGTTGTTGTGTTATTTTTCCTTTCCTAACCAAGCATTGATTTTTTGGTACAGTTATATACACATATGTATAGGATACTCCGCATTAAAAAATAGATCTAAAAATATGACCACCTTGGTAGAGTGAGAGTATCTATGCGATCGCGTATGTTTGTTTGTTATATTTTCTGAACGAGGAAAATCTGAGAAACAAATTGACGAACTCCAACCGGGGTGGGCGCGGGTGGGGGAGGGGGAGGGGGATGGTCGTCGAAGACGGGGGCCAGTTGAGACTTGAGATTCTCTCGGCATAATATCATAACGCATACACGGAAAGAACGGCGGGCCATGTCGTATTGCTGCTGCTGCTGCTCTGCTGCTTCGCTATATCCACGTAGTCTAGAGAGAGAGTAAAATAAGAGAGAAGTGTATACGTACACGTACACGTATATTTATATATTATATATAAACAAGTGAGTGTGTTGAATAGAATGGAATGAAATGAGATAAAATGGGATAGGCTATGGAGAACCTGCATGCGGGAGGAAGGGACTCCGCGTATCATACCTGTATAAAAGATGAATAAGGACGGAACATCGTGCTACTTGTCTCTGTCGTTTCTACCGCCGGAGTTACTCCGAGTTCTCTTCTCTCTTCTTCTTCTTCATTTTTTTTCTTCTTGCTTCTCTCATCTTCTCTCTCCGCTCTGCAGAACCATCGCCGCACCACCACGACCACCGAGAAGAGACGAAAGATGGAATCTGAACGCGTATGCTGAATTCACATTCCCGCGCAGGCTTCTCATATGTCGTTATACGCGACTTTTTTATTCCTCCGTAGTTTCTTTGTTTTTTTTCTTTTCCTCTTTTTTCAACTCGAGCGAAATTTTAATATCACTATTTTCTAATAACCCGTAAAGGGTGGTGGGAAAAAAAAAATTCATTTCTTATTTCTTCCCATTTTTTTTTTTCCGACGTAGCGACGATGCACGTATCTATATATATAACGTCGCTGAATGTATATATACGTATGTATTTATGTATGTACACCATTGTAACTGAATCTACTTGGTAATTTGGTACATAGATTGCGTCTCCAGGTCGTTATTTTTCAACTTTTCTTCTTCTCTTTCCTTTTTCTCCCTTTACCCTCCATTTCGAACACCACGCAACACAAACGTGTACAAAGACCATTTCTGACTGCGCTGGTTACATTGCGGGGGTCGCCGCTGCCGGTGGTAGTGGAGGTGGTGGTGGCGGTGCTGCGAAGAGAGAGCGAAAGTGCGAGAGAAAATAGAAAGGGAGAGGGAGAGAAAGTGGAGAAAGAGTGGAGCGGAGGAGAACAGAGAAATAAAGAAAGAAAATGGGGGGAAAAAAAAGAAAACAACAAGCACGATAGAGGGTGAGTTTATTGCCTCGGAGGTAGTAGGGCGGTTGAAATAGGGGTAGGAGGTAAAATCCAATGGCGGAAAAAGCTCAATCATTAACATTTGAAAGCGAGACAAATGAAAAGTCCATTTTGTTTCATTCCTTTTTTTTTTATTTATTTATTTTTTTTCCAAATTCCTTCGACATTAATGCGACAATAGCGCGTACCTTATGAATAGTTTGACGAACGGAGAGAAAGACGGGTGGGGGAAAAAATTGAAATGAACGGTAGAAACAAAAAAAAACTTACGTACTATAATGCGAAGAATAAAAAGAAAATGTGAATTATAAAACGATACAAGTTTTATCGCGTTTAGAGTTTACACATGCGTACGTATGTGTGTGCGCATGTATACGGTCGTACATAAGTAACATTGTACATATATAGATATATCACTAAGGTCTAATAATGAGTTGTATGAAAGTAGGCCATTTTAATTACATACACGGAAACGTTTGTTGCCGCTTCTGAGGTCGCTGAGGTCGTTAATATAGTAAATTTTTTTCTACAATTATTACTATATTATTATGCATGGATATGTGTGCATGTGTATAAACATTATTAGTGTTATTATTAATAATTCCTTTTTAAGAGCCGCTGCGCTTTGTCCGATTCGTCGATATGATGAACGAAAATTTTATCGGTCACATAAAGTGATCATCGGTTATTTATTTATCTATTTGTTTCTCTTTTTTTTCTCGCGAATTTTTTCTTTTCTCCGTTTCTTTCAATTAAAAATATTCCTTCCGTTAAATAATTCTCGCTAAGTAAGCTACAGCACACTTTATAATCCGTACATTATCGTTCGTTTATATGTATGCCGCTATCATCGTTAGGTTATGGTAGGTTTTTTTTTCTTCTTTTGTTTCTTTTCTTTTTCTCTTTCTTATTATTAATACTATTTATATACGTAATCTGTACATAAACTATACATAGCCATGTAAATCTAGTTTGTTACTTTGTTGTTGAGAAAGTTGGAAAATTGTTGTGTGATACACACGCATATCGCACACACACACGTTATTTGTAATATATAATATATATCACATAGATAAATACATGCAATATATATAGGTAGACATTTATACTTGCAGACGCATAAATTATGAATGTGATATGCGGTTTAGCGATGAGTAATGGTCGAAAATTTATTTTATTAGAATACTCATCCCGATACCCACACTATGCGCATGTTATGTAAAATAGTATAAACGTATTATACATATATTTGTAATACAACTTTTTTTTGTTTTTTTTTTTTGTTCGAAACAGATATCGGAGGATCGTTTAATCGTGGTACAAAAAGACTATGGGGGGGGTGAAGAGATTGAGAAAATGAATTATTCTTGATTAGAATATTCATGGATAAGGGAATCGCGTGGTATTATAATACGTGTATCGCGGTATCAATGTCTGGTGTTTGCAGTATAGAACCGTTTTTATGTATTCGAACCAATAAATTGCTGGCGGGATCGCATGAGAGAGAAAAAAGAAAAACGAAAGAGAGGGTCGAACGATGGGAGGGTGGAAATAGTAGGGATCTTCAAATGCTTCGGGGTTTGATCGTTCAGAGGTCGCAGACTGCTGCTGCTGCTGCCGCTGCTGCTCCCGGTTGACTTACACAGTAGTAGCAAAACACGCGTCTCTTTATTCGTGCAAATAATCGACTCTACATACATACATACATATATATATATATATATATTATTTCTTCAAAATTACGAAAAAAAGAAATCTCGATCATATGTACCCATGTGTGGTACGCATACCTCTGAACCGATTAATTGTTCGATATCATTTATCATGAGACGAAAAAAATGAAAAAAGAAAAAAAAAAAAAATCCACGCTCATTCGTGTTACTGAAATCTATAACGTTACGCCATTTGAAAAGAATAATGACTTAAAATAAGCAAGAGCACAAAAAAAAAAAAAATTAGAAATAAAAACTGAAATCGGGGCGAGGCTGTTTATATACAATATTTATTCAGTCACGATGTATCACATACGTTGTACATGGTATATATATATATTCATACCGAAATGCACCTGTTGTATAGCTGATATTTAATTTAATTACGCTTTCTACACGTATACGTTACATACATACACATATACGTTTAGCTACTTTGACGGTAGGAAGATTCTTGATTATAGATAAACGAATCGATGAAAAATTGTGAAGGGTGTGTTCCGAAGTAGGTAAATGGGGAATGGCGGCGGGAGGAGGAGGAGGGGGAGCGGCAAAGGGAGGAGGAGGGGGGACGATATTCATGACGGGATATTATCATCTTCTTTATTTCCCTTGAAAGATTAATTTTCGTTTCCTCCCGCATCATCTCTAAAGAATTTTCGTTGCCTCTGGGCGTTTGTAGAAAATTGAGCGAGAATTGTCAGAAATTACGTGTTACGTCAATTCCATGGTTTTGAAGTAAAAAAATATAAATAAAATAATAATAAGAAGAAGAAGAAAAAAAAGATCAAAGTATGGAAAAGAAAATTAATTGGCACAGAAATCTATGGTGTCAGTTATAATTCGTGAAAAATTTTTATACTCAATTGCGAATTTATAGAGACATGAATATATGTGTATATATGTATAATAATAACAATATTAACAATAATAATAATAATAATAATAATAAAGATTGACGCGCGGTTTATAGGTTATAAGATATTACATTTATAATACTTATATTATAGCGTGATACTTTATACTTTCGAACCTTTAAACACGTATGCATGTGTATATGTATAATACCGATATATAATATATATAGTGCACCATGCTGCGCGGGATTCAAAGATCGAGCAACGATTCCAACGGAGTTACACACTCCGCTACATAAATAACCAAGAATCTTGCTATGTGCTTTGCAGCGACTCGTTTCGATCTCTATAATAAAAACCATTACATGTATTATGTATTTATAGATGTACTATGTACATTACATACATACACACACATACACCTATGTATACCATATATATTTAGTATGAGAGTGGAAAAATAATACGAAATTTCGTTCACGAGACACATTTTCGATATTAAATTATGATTAATCATTTTCTCTACCAATGCGCATCTATATAACGTGCTCGGCAACGGCGGCGGCGTGTAGCGACGATATTCGATGTAGAAAATGATGAAGAAAAAAAAAGAAGGGAAAAGAAAAATAGAGAAAAAAAAAAATAACGAAACTTTACTTCAGTCTGATCGTAGTTTTTTCCTCCGATTTCTTTTTCATTTTATTTTATTTCAGTTTATTTATTTTTATTTTTTATTATTATTTTATTTTTTTTTTTATAGTATATATGTGAAACTTACGCTCAGCTGTGCTTCGCGAAGTTGAGGAAAAATGTTGTAAGAAAATTCGCGAGAAAAAACAATCGATGAAAAGAAAATTAATGAGAGTAGAGAGAGAGAGAGAGAAAAAATAATTATGATTAAAATAAAGCAAGATCGATAAAGAAAAGAGAAAAAAAGGAAACGAGCGTTGAGAAAAAATAATAATAATAATAAAATAAGGAATAAAAAAACGTATATATATATAACCGACGAAACCGGTAAAACTGCCGTCTGACTAATTTCGACGATGAGAACTGACGACGAATACGAAGAGAGGAGAGTCTCTCTTTTTCTCTCCTCTGACTCTTTTTCTCTCTCTATTATTCTCTCTTTTTTTTCATCTTTACCGATGCACATAATGGTATATAGGTATATACATGTGAATTATAATACGTTGATTTAACAACGTAGATAAATTCTACCCACGGGTTAAACTTTGTTATTCGATTAAAATTTATCCTTAACGTTAGAAAGTTTTGGATGAGTTTATACCGCATAAGCATGATTATGTATGTATATAGGTATACGTATGTACCATGTATATGTAGAGTGAGATACTCGCTGGTGGTATTTCTGCACGATTTTCTTGTTTTGGTGGTAGTTCCTACCGCTACTATACATACATACGTACGCGGAGAGTAGAGTATGTACTTGCAATCTACGTTATACATCAAATAAATATAATCCACGTCAGTAACAGTCACTTGCACACACGCACACGTACGCATACATTTTTACCGACACACATGCGAATTGGTATTTTCAGAAATTACATTTTACAATTTTCAACGATCGTCGTTCGTATAGACGACGCAAGTCCGTGAAATGTTATTCGTGGTTTATTTTTCATCTCTTTTCAAATTATCGGATGGAAACAAGTGTTTTGCTTCTTTTTTTTTTTCTCAGATTCAATTTTATTATATTTAATTTATTTATTTATTTGTTGGTTTATTTTTTCGCGAAACATCAACGCGGTTACCGTTCGTTGAATAATTTTCGTGATTAATGATTGAGGCGAAATGCTTTTTGCGCAATGTACGAAGAAGAAAGGAAAAAAATGAAGAAGAAAGAAAAAAAGAAAATACCGGAATAAAGAGAGCAGGAAGAAGCGGTTAGAAGGGGAAACGGGAGGACTGAAAGACTTCAATACTTTGGTAAGGTGTTTGCGCTGACGAGTCAAGTGCAGTGGGTAATATCTACCTGAATCAAATCGAGGCTATGTATGTTAAATATATAATACATAGGTGACGCGTTATGTGCAATGTATGGACGTATTAATATGTAAATAAATATACGTATACCTATACATCCGTAGGGAAAGATGGACGATGTGGTCCCTCAAAACGCGTGTCTCTACGTGGAGTCGGAAGTACCTGCACATAGACGCGCTCGTATGTGTGTGAAATCTATGTACCTGTGTATGTAAACATAATACGTATGTATATAGATGAATTAGAGATAGCTATACACGGAGCTCGTGCAGCAGAGCGCACGTGCAACGCGAACGGAGAGAAAGACGAAAATATATTCGTCGTCCTTGTCGCGTCGTATGCATCCCCGTGTATATATAGATATATGCTTGTATGTATCGTGTATACCCACCTTCTATCTGAATATTATATGATGGAATTTTCAGGAGAGAGAAAAATAAAGGAGAACCAAAGAAAAATAACAACACATTCGAAAAGTGAGATGAACGTAAACTGGACGGATTTCTGGCTATGTATCTTATCGTCCGTGTATCCGTGGACATACATGTGAATGTTGGAAAAAAAAAGGGACGAAAAAAAGAAGAAGGAGATATCCGTCTCGCTTGTTCTTCCATTTGTTTTTTTTTTTTTCTCTCCTTTCTTTTATCTCTCTTACTCTCTCTCTTATTTCGTTGGAACCGCAACTATCTTCAGTGATGAATACATGCGTATCCTGTGTATCATGTATACTGAATCAAAAAATTGCAGATATGCGGTTCTGTTCAAATTTTTTTCTTTTTCTTCTTCGTTCTTTTTTTTCTTTTTATCGCTCGAGGTCAAATATTTATAGAATATTTATTAATTTATTTAATTAACTAGTTGTTTTCTTTTTTTTTCTTCTCTTTTCCATTTTTTTCCAAATCCGGTAGAAAAAAAAAAATTCAACACATCGTTCAACACAAAAATTTAAATTTCACGTATCACGGAACAACAACAATAATAATTATAATAATAACAATTTCGTGTCGTGTTTTATCGTTTTTATAGAGATTTTTTTTATTGTTTAATATCCGACGTATTAATTTAAATGATAAACTATGAATGTCTACTTAATTTCATATCATATTCTCGCCAGGCATATAGATGTATATAACATATAATGTATACATTATACGTATATATATACCTACCGGTTATAACATTCCTGATCGAGAATAGAAAAATGGCGTCGAGGGAATAACGTATATGACAGAGCGGAGGGAATATACCGGAGAGGGGAATATATGGTTCACATATATTTACACGCACCCTTTGCTATATATACATAAATATTTCATGCACACACACACACGTGTATATATACATACCATATACCAAATCGGATATTTACTTGTTTTTAGTACATAAAAATGTTACACATACATACAATATTTCCGACACAGCACGCATGTGTAACGTACCATGAAGATTTATAATTTTTTTCTTGCCTACTGATTTTAAATATTTATATACAATATACACGTATGTATTACTGTCCATGTATCCATTTATGTACGTATAGAATTTTTAGCGTATTTTAAGTTATACATATATATATATATATATAGCGACGTCGGCGACATTACAAGCTAACGCGGGTACAGCTGTGGTAAAATAAGATTGACTCTATAAATACTGACGGTAGTATATTCTCGATAATTTTTAGCTCGGACTGTACCCTTAAAACATTGGAAATAGTTATGCCAGCGGTTCTCAATTATCCTACCCGGCAAATGCTGCATCTTTGAAAACTTTATTGATTTAATTATATAACTTTATTGCTAACAGTTTGAATATATTATATATACTACGTTATACGTGTATACGTAATAGATGTAAACACAATCAAACGCACACATACATATCTATCCCAGAGTTAATGGATTATATCGTTTTTATTTTAATTTTTAATTGTTTTTTTTTTTCTTTTATCCAACGTTTTATCTTTCGCTATTATATGCCCACGTATTATTCAACTGCACGCGAACGCCGAATGCTTTTTTCTCTGTTTTATTTTTTTCATGGATGAAAGTACATACAGATGTATAATATATATTCATAATAACAACAACAACAACCTGTCAAAATGGTCCAGAAGAATCGCATTTAAAAAATTCGTTCCATATATTTGAAATCGAAGGTAAATAACGTGAAAAAGAATAAAAAAAGTACAAAAAAGAAAAAAAGGAAAAGAAATTGCAAACTCGTTGCAAAGCAGACGGGTACAGTCAGTTTAAAAAACGAGGTCAAGCAATTTTTTTTTTCTTCATTCTCGCGAGATCATTCAGCTAGGAAGGTCTTATAAACACGATTAAATTCTGTACATTATTATACTCGTTATTCAATTATTCCACTTGTACATGTTTCTGAGTGTACATATATGTGTGTGTGTGTGTGTGTGTATAGTTTTCTAAATCGGTATAAATTTATCAACGCATTCGGAATACTAATAGCGATACCGATCGCGAGGAAAATTATTTACGATTGTCCGATGTTCTGTTACAATGAAATTGCTTATAATCCCTGATATCTTTGATATCATTAGCCGTATATTTGCACACATCTACGTACACAAATAATTTAAGTATCCGTGTACTTCGTTAGATGAGAAACAAAAAAAGAAATGAAAAAATGGAGAAAAAACAATTTTTTTGTAATAGGAAGTTATAAAATGTAAGACGATGATTAGACGCAACGTGAAAACTTGATTTCCACCATTTTGTGGAATCTCATACGTAGCTATATGTATAGTGCGAGAAACGGCTGAACTGCTGCCGCAACCGTTTCTGTGTATTTAAACTAAACTTACGAAGGAACCCTGCACCACCAGTTCCTTTTCGTTTTCTTGTTCTTCCTCTTTTTCTTCTTCTTTTCCTTCTTCTGCTTCTTCTCCCTCCTGCCGACAACGATTCCATATATACCACCATACACACGTATGGCATGTATAACTTTACTTACAATTCCAGTTCCTAGAGAGACAGATATACAACCACTTAGAAAATCAATGCAACACACTCATATGTACGCGACAAAGTCAACCTCTAACTTACTACGCTTGAAGTTGTATAGGTATTCACGTATACGAGGCACAAGCAAAGATCACGAGCGCTTAAAACCGGTATTCAATTGTCATTCTCTCTCAATTCCTGTATTATATCCTACTATATCCATAGACGCGATGTACAATACGTAAACTAAACACATACGTTCAACTTCGTAACACCTTTTATTTACTTCTCTTTTCTTTTTTTTTCCTGCAGTTATTGTCATTGCCCTAATTTGAAAAAAAAACGAAAAAAAAAAAATCATTTCTATTTTGACAAATCATGCAATCTCGGAGAGTGCAGCGTACGTCGATTAATTATTTTTTTTGTTCTTTTTTTTTTTTTACAGTCACGTTCAAAGAAATCTTCGATGTTGATTACTCGAAATTTGCATCGTGATTCATAAGCCATATTTAATTATGATGCATGTACTCAGATTGTTGAAATTGAAATTCATCGATTCCCTATTGTCTGTTCACAGCTGATGAAAGACGATCTCATTTTCATATATATTACGTAATCTCAATATTTTGTAACCAAATCTCGATACATTTTTTTACTTTTTTTTTTCTTCGTTTTTCTTCACTGTTTTGAAATTCATACTTTAAAATTTTAATTCTCTTGTTTTGAATTCTATTTTTTTTTTTTTTTTTCTTATAACGTATTCGTCATTATACGCACTATATATATACTTGAAGTTTGTCACGTACCGACATAAACGTACGTATACGTATAACGTTATATAGTAATAGACGTATTTCCCATGTAGATTTTACGGTTTCACGGTAATACTTTGTCTAGTTAAAGTTGTGTTTCTGACGCGATATGTACAATAAACTTTCCTTTTGAGTCACGCTTTGTTTCATCGCAATCGGTCCCCCCACCTCCCCCCCCTCTCCTCTCCTCTCCCTTTTTCATCGTAAAACCCAATCAATTCCATTTCGCTACAACGAACTGGATATGATATAATTATACGAACCACACACGGTATAAGAATATCGATCGTCATTTTCATCGTTACATTTTGCGATTATGGTTTTACGTAGGATAATTGATATTATTGATCCTTTTTTTTTTATTTCCTCGTTTTTTTTTTCTTCTCAAAAATAATTTCGTCAATTTGGTTTATATCACGTGCGCATGAAACGAATATTTTACATTCCGTTGAGCTTTGACCAATTTTCATCGAGTCGCTCCGCATAATACGTTGAAATATTAAAATATATATATGTATAAAATGAAAGAAATATATATGTACACGCGGAAATGGAATGAAGCCAATTCTGGCCTTTATATTACAATATTATTTATACCATACCGCACATGCATATATTGAAAATTTTCTACGTAGATAGAATAAATATATAGAAAAATTACTCTGTCAAAGTTAAATCAATGTCGGTTTCGCAAATCGATGCCTACGAAACAACAATATAACGATGATGATTGGTTTTTTGTTTTCCTATTTCTTTTTGTTTTTTTTGTTTTGTTTTTTTTTTCTAATAAAAAATCTACCGATCGTTGCGCCGATAATACGTGCACGGTGCCTATACATATTTCACTTCGATGTTCTCGTACATAATAAACTATAGAATATACTGTACGTGTATATATATGTTATGTGTGTGTATATATATATATACATCGCGGCCGAGATGAAGGCGATCCCCCAAGTTCAATGCCTATATCCTATCGCTGATCAGTCGCTCTGATCCGATCGCTTCAATCCCCGTCCGCACGTCCGTTCGTCCGTCGGTCCGCACGTCATTCGTTTCTCTCGGCGAATAAATAAATCGCGTGGCATTCTACGCTATCGATATTACACACATGTATATTGCACAGGTACGCACACGTAAATATAAATGTAATACGTGTACATACAATATATATACATACATATATACAACGTTAATTATATACGTTATTTCTTGCAGCATCATGAGGATATTATCTTGTTTCGCTTTAATGATGATTCCATTTCTCTCTCTCTCTCTCTCTCTCTCTCTCTCTCTGTTTCTCTCAAGGAAAGGCGTTATTTTAATTCTATTTATTCATCCATTATTATTATCATCATCATCATTGTTAACGTTGGTTTCGTTATTATTTTTCATCAATTTGTTTGACTTTTCGAATAAACTGATCACAGACGCGATAGAAGAAAGTTTTTTTTTTTTTTCTAATATTTTTTTTTTTGTGTGAAAAATAGGTATATATTATACCGTATATATATATATATATATTGAATTCATAATTACAAGGATATTTCAATTTGTGTATATTACACCGCTGGGAAAAGTGTGAAGGTCTGTTTATAACGAAAACGAAAAAAGAGAAAAAAAAAAAGAAAAAAAAAGAGAGAGAGAAATAAAAACGTAGGCAATAAATTTATACGTAAGCCGATTATGATCGCGCAGTGATCAGGCATGTACATATAAATATGATACGTATTATATTACCCAATTGCGTGTATAGTATATTATACGTATTTAATGTACGTAGAATTACGTTTTTACCTTGTTTTTTAATTTGAAATTTCTTTTTAATTTTTTTTTTTCCATTAGTTTTTTGCACTTTTAAGTTTTACGTAATACAAGTATCTAGACAATATGGGTCGGTGATCTCGATCGTGTGATTTTTATAGGTGGAGATTTGTCAGATTTCTCTCTTTCAGGTATACCTGCGCATAAAAATCTCATAAATTGGTAGAATGTGGATATGGAATTGCGGAAATTTCAATTTCAATTTCATTTTTTTTTCTTTTTTTTCTTTTATTTAATTTGTTTTTCCAAATCCGTTTTACGAATATAAGTTGAATTGTAAATTTTTAATATCCTTTTTTTTTTTTCTTTCTCTTTTTCCAGCTCCTTGGAGGGGCGTGTTTCAGCCACGGGCCGTACACGTTCTACAAAGCGGTGCGAATCGGTAACGGTCGTGTTCTTCGTTTGGGAAATTTTTTTCTCACAAAACTTTGGAACGATGCAGATTTAGTGAGCATTGGTGAACTTCAATTATTGTGGCTAGATAGCAGGGGTCCTAATCAACCCTTAGCATCGCTCAGACTTTATTTTCTACCGGAAAACACACCGGATGGACGAAGGGATACGCACGGAGAGGTGAGTCCTTTCGTACCTATATATATTATCATCACTATCATTATTTTTACAAATTCTTTCTTCTCTTCTCTTTTCTATTTTTATAAATTTAAGTATCGTCATTTTTCGACCGAATACGCGTTCGTGAGAGCGAATGCAAATTTCAATTGCTAAAAATTTGAAAACGATCAACGTAATTAGACCAGCGTTTTTTTTTTTTTTTTCTTTTTTTTAAATCTCTCATTCTTTACCGGCTCGCACTTTTCCGGTTTCTAACCCTCGAAATATTTTTGATACGGAATATTCTCTACTCGTGCCATTGCATGTATACATATATACATACCACCCCGATTCGTTTTATATTACGCCTCCGTATATATATATTTATATAAATTCATACATACCGATATATACATGTATGTATATTTATACATGAGGTGAATTAGATCAAAGGTATCGGGGAAACCGTGGAAACCGCATTTTTTTCTTCTTCTTTTTTTCCCCCTTTTTTTCCTTCACAGAAAAGGGGATACTGAGTTTCTCTTTTGATACGCATATAATACACATATATATATGTGTATATATGAAAATCTGTTACGTGTATATATGTATACATATTACATAGTAAATCATAACTCGTACATGGAGTACGGAGGTGGATTATTCATAAAGAGGAAAAAGGGGCGGGTGGAGCGAACGACGGTCCAGGGGAGCGGCTTGGGGGTGGGGGGGGGGGATGCTGTGGGTGATACTTTTCGCTGATAAATTTAGCCGTCAATGGATACGGCGTTGTCTAATCGATCAGTCACGGTTGCCGCTCCGTTGCTCATACGTATAGGTGTATAATGTCGCCGAGAGATTCTAGAAGTTCAAAATAGTCGGCGAGATGATGATTATGCATATTGTATGTATAAATATATGTTTGTTACATATTATAAATACCGATGATAAATTCGGATATTTCTATCATTCATCTACTTAATAAACAAAATTCTGAAATTTTGGGATGAAAAAAGGGGATATTGGCGTGAGCATTGTGTGCGGTGAATGTATAATGAAAATACGTACGTGTAAAATCTAGTTTTAAATATAGAAGGGGTGCGTTTAGTGGGGGTGGGGAAACGGACTGCGAATGGGGCGGTCAATCGATATTCGATAATTCGTAATTACCTACGTACGTATATTATACACTGTGAAGTAGAAATTGCGAGTGGGGGGGGTGAAAAAGATGAAATAAATAAGAATAACAATAATAATTAGCGAACCGGTGAAAATTGTTCGACAAGAGATGAAAGAAACAAAATTGATAAATTAATCTGTGATGAGATGAATAAATATAGTGGCAAATTTCGTTGCACAGACGACGTATGTACGAATGTGTGTTTAATATATGTATACCTGGTATGTAAACGGAAGTAGAAGCAGCAAAGCTTTTGAAACGGATTTTAAAAGTTGCGGGGGATGGAAGTATGGAAGTTTTATATACGCAAAGTTAGATGAAAGGTGATGCTGCAGAGAAGTGTGTAATACGAGTACATGTATTTATATGTTATTTACATATACACACATATTTAAGGATATACATACGTTCGTACATATCTTCTACGCCCGCACGTAGAGCAAGGGATGAAAAGTTGAGGAGGGTAAGAAAAAAAGGGGCCGGGGGGGGGGGCGATACGAGGGGTTATTGTGTGCACGCCGTATGTACGCGCTGACGTAGTCGAATCCACACCCTATATGGTATATATCGTGTATCCGTATCCGTCATATACTATACTTAATACTTACGTTGCTTCTAATCTCATCATTTCACCCAACGTTCGTTGAAATTTCATCCGATTCCACGCCGATCGAGTGAACAAGTAGAGTCAAAGTGTATCCTCTGGCCGCTCACCTCTTAAAAACGTATCAAAGCAGTGTAACTATTCTGGAAGTACCTCCACCGTTTGCTTTATAGTATATGAGCCACCTTGATACGTATATGAATATATTTATGTACACATAGCCCGTTGCACGCGAAAATTTTTATGGATTCACGGTTTATTCGATGGATGGATGGATGGATGGATGGGGAGGTTTAAAGGTGTCTGCGAGGGTGGTATATACAAACATATACATATATATATATATACATGTAGTATGTAGTGTGTAGTATGGAGTTTGCCTCCCGACGAAAGGGAGCCCTGGAGCCCTGGAGCCTTGGAGCTGCTTTTCGAAGCGGGTTGTTATTTGGACCAAGTTTTACTCAAAAGCGGGAAGCGGGAAGCGGGAACCTTCCGATGATACCGAGAGAAAGAGGAACGGAGATGGAAAATGCGCGATGGAGGCGTATATATATGTATATTATATATACATATGTACAAAGGTGTACATGTATATCCTTTCCATGTGTTGCGTATATATTGGGGAGGGGAACAGGCTTCAGGGGTGGTGTACGGCTTATGCTAGCGATCGTAAGCAATACTCACTTACCTAACCTACACTTACGTGCCCACATATATATATACATTATACGTATACATACATGCGTACGACTACATATGTATAGACGTATCTAAAAGGCAAAGAGAATATTGCCAACCCTCACTTGATAACATTAGGGTTTGAGATTAAGGCTCCCCCACCTCCCCCACCTTCTACTACTCCATCTCGTTCTCATTCTCCCCATTATATTTCCATCCCCCTTCGCCCTTGAAATTATTTCAATTCTATACACTCATTTCCAATGTTTCTTCTATTGTTCAATTTATACGCCTATATTATGCGCGTTGCGTTGTTATTTTATCATGTCATTTTGCACACAGAAAATTATTAGTGACAAATCGTTTTATTGCCATTGTTTATTTAATCTTTTTTTTTTCTCTTTTTTTTGTCTCTTAATCCATTATGGTACATAATTTAATTTAATTCTTTTTGATACTTTGACTTCTTTTTTGTTAGTAACATTTTTTTTTTTCTTCTTCTTCGGTTTCGTTTCACACGCTATTATTTCTTTAGTTAGCTTTCTTGTGTCTCAAAGTTTTTATCTTTACTTTTCTTTTTTTTTTTCTCCTTCTTCTCCACTGTTTTTTTTTTCTTTTACGTTACTTCTTTTTTTCCTATACTTTATACATACATTTTTATTACACCTCTTATTATGTATACATATATCTCTATATACACACACGTATACCTATATGGGTATATCCAGCGTCTAGTCCACGCGATAATAGAAAAAAAAGAAAAAAAATCAAGAGAAATAAGAACAACGAAAAGAAAGAAAGAAAAAAAAAGAAAAGAAAAGTAAAGAGAAAAAAGAATGTATAAAATAAAATGAGAGAAAAAACAGAAAGAAAAAAGAATGAAGAAGAATAAAGAAAAAAAAAAAAAAATCAGAAAAAGAAAAAGAGAAAAAGGTCTAAAAGCGGCGTGGAAAAGGGATAGAATGAAGAAAAAAAAAATGAAGAAAAATACGAAGAAGAAAAAGAAAAAAGAAAAAAATATTGAGGGTATAGAGGAAGAAAAACGCCACGCGTAGAGGTGTATAAAACCTACCCTTGTATACCTATGTATATTATGTGTATGTATATACAGGCTTATGAATTCACGAGGAACGAATCTAGCATATAGGTGTAGTACATATACTGTATGTATATAATGTGAGGAGAGAGAGAGGGAGGGAGAGAGAAACGGAAAGAGCGGAGGAGAGAAAAAGGGTGGGCAAGGGATGAAGAGACGAAAGAGGAGAAGGACAAGTTTATCCTTCCTATACTTTCCCCCTCTGGGCCACAGAATTTTCTGCAGCCTTCTGAAATTGCACTTCGCATACAGGTATATATATATATATATATATATGTACCTTTATACACGCGTACTGTGTAGGTATTTTAAAATACACACACGTGCCCAACGCATACCTATAGCTGCTTTTATTACTCACATATTTGCTGCTTATGTGTTCACTGATGTGATTATCATATGCGACGGTGTGGATGGAATATTATTAATATAACGATGTTATAACGCGCCGTTAAACGAGAAACTAATTTCATTATGGATGTGCATGTGCCATACATACACTTACGTACCCACATTCGCCTACCGATTATTGTACAAAATTTATTATTGTTGTTGTTGTCGTTGTTATTCTTATAATATCGATATCATTACCCATTATTGTCATTGGTCTTATTATTATTTCAACTATAACGTGCGTGCGTAGGGCGTGTAGGGATTAGGGATTAGGGATTTGGTTAATCGTAAGTTGGTGTTGTGGCGGCGCGGAGGAGGAGGTTTGGAGCTCCGGTATAGGTAGTTAGATATAGATATTAAATTAGGTAAGGTTAGGTAGGGTAGTCGCGGGGTAGTTTAATTGGCTGTACTGGAGGTCGTTTGCGAATATTTTATCGCCATATATAGCGTAACTCGGTATGTACGTATCTACACATATATATATATGTGTTCGAGTGTTCGTACGACATATTCATCTCGTATACCTATATGGTATGTACGAATGTATAAATGTATAAATTTTATACATATATACGGTACAACTATGCGCAGGTACGCGATAACCGGATTTCCAATTTCAAATACACCAGATTCATCAACTATTTAATATTGCCAATATGCAGTCGACGCTCGCGTCCATGTATAATACACGACCTATGTACGGTATGTGATATACATACAATTTATATGTATTATATTTATTACACACGTATACGGGAGAGACGAATTCGAAGCGTGAAAAATTATTATTGAAACGTTAGAGAGAGAGAGAGAGAGAAAAAAAAGTGTTTCAAAAATCATGTAGTATCGTGGATAACGTAATTGGAAGGATAAAAATTAATCACATATCGAAATACAATAATTGATCGCGAAAAGTAATTATTTTTTCGTCTGTTTAAATTGTTTAAAAGAAAAAAAAAAACAAAAACTGAATAAAAAAAAAGAAGAAAGTAAAATGATATTCAACATTTCTTCTCGCTCTTTTTATCACGTGGCACAATCGATCCTATTTCTTTGTCAAACGAAATATGGGTATGTGTATATGTATACATGTATGTAAATGTGTATACGTATATATGTATAGGTACGTATATTTGCCGTGCGGAAACGGAAATATAGAATATCAAATATATTTCACCGGTTTACTGCTGCTGCAGTGGTATGGTATGGGGATACCTATTTACATACATCTACTTTTCATGCGTAGTATATAGGTATGTATACATGTAAAATATATATCTATAAAAGATTCGGATGAATTCGCAAAGTACATAAGCTGAATTCCGTTTTTAATGAATTCCCTATTCTTTGAAGGTGAATAAGAAAAAGAAACCCAGAAAAAAAAACAAAAAGTAAAAAACACGTTAAAAAATGGACCAAAAAATATTAAAAAAAAAAAAAGTAGCGAAGCCCTCGGGCTACGCACGCACACCGTCGCAATACGCTATCCATGTGTGATATACGTCTCTATTTTTAAATATACATATATATATATATTTAGGTAAATCGTATTTGGTTTAGGAAAAAGAAAAGAAGCGAGCAAAAAAAAAAAAAAAAATCAAATACGATTTCTTCCATCCACATCTACATGTATATACTGCACACACACATGCGCGAGTACACGCGAGGTGTTTATATTATAAAATATTCAGTGAAATACATCTAACCATGTAGGTATAATCGTGAGCGAATTTATAATAACGATGATGATGACGATAATCATAACAACAACACCGATCATAATGATGATAATATCCGTGATAATAATAAGAATTGTATCTGCTATTTAAATGAGCGAATGAAAATCCGTTTGCATTTATGCGACGTTCGGAATAATACCGTGAAATTTGATTCGGTGCTTAAATTATATGTGAACCTACACATATATACACATGGTATACGGTGTACGTTTGTATATAATGCATTTAATACATGTATATGAGTTTGTAGAATTAGTGTGTAGCAATAACTGGACACACTGTTACGATTAATTGTTTAATTTAATTACACATATAGTTGTGGATATTACAACTTATGTATTTCTATGTACGCACGTAGATAGTTGAGCAGATCTTGTCGTCGTATAGTTTAAATATATTATATATATATTATATACATGCAACGAAGCTGGAATAATGACGCAATGCAGCAGCGGCGGCGGCAGCGACAGCTGTAAGTTTCTCAAATGTGTATCCAATTTGCGGGTTGGTTGCAACGCGTAGGTATTATTCGCTGACTGCGGCACCACCACATTCGTATCGCCGTGTATATTCACCGACCACCACGGTGCGAGTGTGTCGGTGACGAACGTGTATGCGTGTAATATGCACGCCTGCTGCACGCGCTTATATACTACCTAAATATACAAGTCACTCGAGCACGCCATCTAAGCTTGATATTTAAGATCGTTGTTTTATTTTTCCTTTAATATATATATACACACGTACGTACATATATGTTTTTTTTCTCCAACCCATACGTATATACTAACATTATATACCATATGTATAATGTATGTACATAGTTATATAGTTGTGCAGGGCTCCCGCTGCTCAGTCAGAGGCATTTCCGTTTTATTTTCGGCGTTCAATCGCCCCCTCTTCTTTTTTTCGTTTTCTTTTTTCTCCGTTTGTTTTTTTTTTTTGTTTGTTTTTTTTTTCTCATAATATCTTAGACACAAATTCAACAGAAATATATATTTATTATAATACAGTACGTACAGTCGTATATTTATATTAATACACGCTCGCCTCTGTCATGTGCGGTGATCTCGCATACACTACGTGTGCATGTCGTTTTTTTTCACATATTTCGGTAAAATATTATACAGCGTATCGTAAAATATCATTTCACTTTCCCATAAACGAGTTTGAAATTGTAAAAAAATCAAAAAAAAAATAATTACAAAATGAAGAAATAAAAATGTAAAATTATTTTCCTAAAATTAAGTTTTCACACAGTTTCGGTCAAACGATAAATTTTAATGAAATAAAAATGTCCGTGGCGACGGATTTGCAGTTTCTATTTTTTTTTTTTTTTTTGTTCATTTTCTTTTTCCTTAATACGTGGCGACGAGATCAGGTCGATGGTTTTGGCTCGGATGATGCGCGTTTTAATTTATAAACACAGTCTAGGTGCAGCGATGCTGCTGCTGCTGCTGCTGCTGCTGTCGACTACATCCGTGTGCATCTTCGCGTCGGTGTTGAAGCTTATTTTATGTGCTTGCCGGTTGAATATGTTTATAGGTTAGTGTCCAATGTACCGGGTGGTGGATTCAAACGGTCGAGAATACCCGGAATTATTAGGTGTTCTTATTATTTCTTGCGCGCTCGATACGCGGATGACATTGAAAGAAAAAAACCGAAATTCGACAAAACAGAAAAAAAAAAGAAAAGTTTATTGAAATTGACGGTATTCGATCAAACCCCCACCCCCCGTTATGTATGTTTTTTTTTGTCTTTTCTTTTTTTTTTTTAATCATATTCACACGGGTTTTGAGAAAAATTTCCATTTTTCTATGGATATCGTAATATGATCGCTTGGATTCATTTATTGTTGTATGAAAAAAAAAATGTACGCGGCGTTGCCGGGTATAATAATATCTACGGTTTACTCATATACCTATAGATATATGCATATATGATATCCTTCTCTCTCAGTCCCTTTCCCTCTCGTTTTCTCACGCGCGCGCCTTTATAACAACCAATACATACGAATTTATACATATATGACTATATACGTTCATATATATCTACGTACATTGGTGCGATGGTCGGAGGATTTTTAAATGTGCGCCTAAAGAGTTGGATACGCACACACGTATCTTTTATATACACAAGAAACTGCATATATATGTGTACGTCGATATCCTCTATATAGTATGTACGGTATATATATCCAGAACTGGCAAGTGAGAGAAAAACATTTTAGTTCGTTGAAAGGAAGGCCTCGGCTATAATAACCACATATACCGACGGTACACCATATATACATATGTAAATACCTCTATATACACACACCTACATAGTTCCTTAACGTATGTAGTCGGTTTCGTCGTTACTTTTTTTTTTCTATTTTTTTTATTTTTTTTTTTATTTTCATTTTCGTTGCATCTATTCGTTACACACGCGTAATACGATACAACCGTTTATGCGGTAGAAATTGTTTTTATCCAATAGAAAACGGTGATATTTGCAGAAAAAGAAAAAACAATTAGATCAAATAAACCGTGCGCGTATGATTTTTTTTTTTAATTTTTTTTTTTTTTTGAAAGTGTGAAAAAAATCGGAGAGAACAGGTATCGCGACAAATGAACGAAATATTATCTTATGTGAAAAAGAAAAATGGTTACCGCGTATAGGAAATGTTTGATTTTTTTTGTTGGGGGGGGGGGGGGGGGGCGGCTCTGGTTCATTGTCGCGAGCCATGAGATCCCTATTCTCTGGCTCTCTAACTCCTCGCCCCCATCCCTTTTATTCTTGTTAGATCTTAAGTCGTAACTACGAGGGTCGTCAACCCTCCCCAAGAGGCAAAACGTTCGTTCGTTCGTTCGTTCGCCGTTGGTTCGCTCGCTCGCTCGCTCCTTCCCTCGGGTTTGCTCGAATGGAATCCCAACGTTGCTATAGAGCGGAGAGCAGAGAGGGGAAGGGAGGGGAAGAGGGATCAACGATGAAACACAAAAAAGAACCCGTTAAAACTTGTAACACGTATATATAGGTATTTTACTAATCTTTAAGAGAATCGAAACACAAGAATACACTATATGAAATTTTGTTCGGAAAAAAAAAAATTCAATCACGAGAACTTTATTTTTTCATTTTTATCATAATTATTATGTTTTTTTTTTTTTCAAATCCTTTGAATCATTCGTGTGTGCAGTATGAGGCATTCCGTGTCGAATCACTTTGCATGTGATCTCGATTATCTTGGAGAAGTTTTTTTTTTATTCTTTTTTCTTTCAATTCCTTTTTTCTTATTTTTTTTTTCAAGCACATCGATCGTATTTAAAAGATGCCATCGGCAAACATTCCCCGATGTTAAAAATTCACACAAATTTCGTGATATTTCGTTTTGTACTTCAGGATTGCCGCGATATTGCACATATTTATCTCGAGAGATAGAGAGAGGAGAGAAAAAACGAAAAAAAAATTCCAGGTAAATAATTATGAAGAAAAAATTGAAACGGTCGGGGGACACGGGTTTGGAGGAGATTATAAGACGATCAATTTCGAGGAACCCTTTTTCTGCTGCGATCATTTAATTTAAAGTTCGTACCGCTGTTTCCATCGAGTTCCATCGTAATGCGGGTTAAATGGATGAATGGAAGATATGGGTTTCCATTATTGTGCAGCAGCGGCAGCAGCATCGGTACGATGTTATAACTAGAATAGTGTCTAGAATTACCTGGCCTAGGTTAGCAACGGCATCGTAGCGCTATGTATATATTTGTATGTACGTACAGATACACCATGTAGGTATAACATGTATATACGCGGTAACCGGCGCCGGCCACCTTCCAACCTCGACACTAATTCACATATTTTTCAACCATCGTCATTGCAGTCGATATAAAAGAAAAAAAGGAAAACGAAACGAAACAAAAAAAAACAAATAAAAAAAAACAAAAAATTAAAATGAAAATGAAAACATAACCTCATACACAATTCCCATCCACCCACGAATATTTTCGTTATTGTTTGGAAAATAAATTTTTCGTCGGATAAAATAATACAAAGTCGGTAAGAAAAGAACTTGAATAATCATACATCGTATGTATTCCAGATCGAATGCTCGTCATCGACGATGAATGTTGTATATTTTTTTTTTTTTTTCGTTGTTTCGCCGGGGGTTGAATCGTAGGTAAACTTTGAGATTCGATTCCACGTAGTTGAAAATAATCTGTACCTAGTATAATATCCACATATACGTCGACATTATATGGAATGTGTACATAAATTCGAGGATGTACCTATACGCTCTGCCTAACCCCTATTTACATATTATGTATATTATATATATATACTCTACATATACCATGTAGAGTTGGGGCAGGGGGTAACGTTCACCCTCCGAGTCCAAATCCCATAGTACAGTAGAGACTGACCGCAGAAGGAATTATTAATTCGGCTCCGTGTTTTCCGCGTTTATTTCGCTCAGGTTCATTTTTATTGTTCTTTATTTTATTTTTTATTTTTATTTTTTTTTTTCTCTTTTTGTTTTTCTCGCTTCTGCTCGGAAACAAATCGTAGGAAGAGATGAAACTTGAAACATAAAAATGAAGAGATCAAAATAACAGAAAGTTTCGCGAATCGCGAAATTTGATTTTTTTTTCGCGTTTCATATTTTAAATTCTATAATTCTTCTTTCTTTTTTCTCATTCTGTTTTTTTTTGTTTGTTTGTTCCTTTTTTTTTTATGAAACGCGAAACTATAATATTAGTCGAGTGGTATTAAGTTGCCAACTATATACTAAACCTCCGGTGCAGGCTTCTTTTATATCCTATAGTATCGTAAGCTTTTTTTTTCCTCTTCGCACGCGCAGTCTTCGTAGAAAACACGAGAAAACGAAAAACAAGAAAAACAAAAGAGATCATAATGATAATAATGATGATAATATTCGAGAAATGGAAAGATTTTTCTAGTTTCCGCGGGCGACACGAGCATGCGCGAAATCGAAGAAAAATTCAATTCAATTAAATGAAACGAAGTATAAGTATATAAAATAATATATCTTCCGACGAGATATTTGTGCGAAAGTAATTTGCGAATAATATTTCTAACCTCTGTAATATTATATCGATTTCAACGATGGAAATAGAAAATAGATTCTCTTCTATCAACCATCCAATTATAGCGGGAGGGTTTCCTTTGAACTTTGAACCAACCCCATCGCAACCCCACCCTTCTCTCTCTCTCTCTTTCTCTCTCTCTTCATTCCACCTTCCCTCCTCAACTCTATTAACCCCACCCATCCCTTCTCCTTCTCTTCCTCTCGTTTCATTTTCACCTACGATCTTCAATTTATTTTTCTTCTAGTTTTCTTTTCTTTAATATATTTTCTTCACTTTATACATCGCCGAGAGAAATAAAAATAGCCGCGTTATATCGACGGAGATAAATTTGTCTATTATTATTATCATTATCATTATTATCATTATTTTCTTTTAATCTTGTTCCATCTAGCATGTTGTACACATGTACATGTGAATACGCCTAGTTTGGCGTATTTATCTATTCGTATCGAGGTTCGCCTATCGGGAGATCAATGCGCGGTATAATAATCGAGGCAAGATGACGATGATGATCACGATGATGATGATGATGATAATCGCGATTATTACAGTGACGGTGAATTCGCCAGTACATAACGATCCGCTGCAGGATCTCGGGAGTAGCCAACTGTGTACATGTGGGTGTATAACCCATGCATATAGTATATAATGCGTATACCTATATTTTATACTGTGAACGGGTTTCGTTCGCTCGCACCGCATAATACCTTTTACGTATATTGTGTATAGTTCTTTTTTTCTTTTCTCTCTTTATTATTTATTTATTTCTTTTTTTTCTATTTTTTTTATTTTCTCTCTCTCTCACTTTCTTCATTCTTCGGACGGCGCGAAACAAGGGTCGACTTTTAATGGATATCAGGGAAGCGACTGCGGACCCCCATAGGCGTAACTAATGTACAGGTGGACACGTGTACACGAAAAAAAAAAAGAATTAAAAATTTTCAAACAATTTCATGGAAATAATTTTCAAGTTTTCGATAAAAATATTTTCAACGATCTTTTCTCGTGTGTTTTGAAATATATATATATTTTTTTTTCTCTCCGACAATGAAAGAAATGCTACATAGGTATAGATACGAATGAATAGAACGAATAGACGATATTTTTCGATGACCCCCTTTTTTTTTAATGTGTATAGTATGGCGAAGACGAATACATGTTAAATATATTTCGGAATATTTTGGGAAACCCGTATAATTATAGTGAAATAAAATGAATTAGCGAGCGAATTGAGTCGGGCATAAAATGCATACCTGTATACCTGGAATGGGTAATTAATAGTACCTGTGTACAGGTAGGTGGTTAGGTGTGCATGTATACCTATATACACAGCCAATTAACAAAATTTTTCGAAACGGTTGTTTGCCGTCGTTTTCGAATACATGAGCTGCGCTTTGTATGCAGCTGGTTTGGCTATAGAGCCGATGCGAACATATTATACCCTATATACATATGCGCGGATATGCTATAGTTTACCAAGTCCTATGTACATAGGTACGTATACGTGTATGTAAACCTCAATATGTGTATATACCTATGCAGGTACATTGGCCTCTAGAGAGCCATGATGCCGTTTGCTTTGAATCAGATTTTACTATGCGTGTAAATGTGAATGTATATATATATAGTCGTCGGTAATATATATTATATACATATATAAGTATTACCGGATAGGTATACAGGTATTATAGGTACGTATCTATATGTACAAACAATCTATGCTTAGGTAGCTTTTAGGCAAGTGGAAAGCTGAGAGCTTTGCAAAGCTTAACGAGCTTTTGCCGCGGCAACGCGGGGATTGGAGTGAGAGGAGGGCAAAGAGCGCGAGTTATAAACCGTTGAAATTGTAACGAGAAACGACAGAATTTGAACCGCGTAATAGCTACTCAAACAACATGTACTCCTCGCAATTTGTTTAAACAGTGAAAACGAAAAAAAAAAAAAACAAAAAAAAACAAATAGAAAAAGCAGAAAACAAAAAATGAAAGAAAAAATGTCGTTATTGTAATTACAATCGTCTACTCCGTCGAACTCGTCGAAGGTGAGGAAAAGAAGGAAAAAAATAAAATGCAACGAAGTCAAAAATATTGTAATAATTTGCACAAAAAATACTCGAATCCGACCGATGCGATGATTGGAAAATAAATTTAACACACCTAATATTGAAGAAGATTGACATGTACCTTTTATGTTACACGTATTTACCGTATCTGTTTCCATAGTTATATTTAAAATAATTTATCCGTACGAAGAATCGTAATACGTTATGTTGATTCGATGTTTTGTGTATATAAATGTTTTTTTTTTGTTTTTTAATTTTAATGTAGGTGAATTGTTTGCTGGTGTATCTTATGTATACATATATTACATTTACACGCAATGATTACCTCTACCTCTAGCTGTACATATTATATTACGACAAATAGAAACGCTGACTAGGTAATTGAAGCCTTCAGTCGGAAGTTGTTTAGTAGCTATGCTAAAAAGTAGGTGGAGCAGGAATGAAAAAATCGAGTTATTTCCACTTTCCGATTACAGTTTCATGGTCGTTATACACCTTTTTCTTTTTTTTTTTTGTTTTTCATTTTTTTATTACATTTTTTTCGTTCGTTTTTTATCTCTTTGAATTTTTTGATTCTTGTATCACATTTCATTTCATTTCATTTTATTTGATATTTGAATTGTTTTTGTTTCTTCTACTTTTTTCATTTTTTTTTGTTTTTGTTTTTCTGCTTTTTCAATGCAATACCCGTTGCATCCACTATAAAACTTTTAACGAACAAACAATTTCGCTCTACGTTTATATATATGTATGTAGAATTGTGATGAAACAGAAAACGCAAACTCGCGCGTATCACATACACGCGATACACACATACTTATATGGTTTGCTTCGAATATATTTCAGTTTTTTTTTTTTCGTTTCGTTGTTTTTTCTTTCTTCTCTTTTTTTTGTTTTTTTGTTATTTTCAGTTTGTTTTATATTTCGCGTTCTATGTTACACATATATATATATTTGTATGAATGTGCGCACACCTATCTACCTATAGGTGTATATATATGGACATGTATACTGTAACCTTCATTCAACCTTTGCTTCTATAACCTTATATCGCACGCGACGTGAAAATATTTGACGACACGATTGTTCTCGAGTTAATCAAATTTTCCCCTGTTGCTTTTCCCCCCACGTAGTTTTCTCCACCCCTGTTTATGTATTATACATATAGCTATGACTCTCGGTTTTTTTCTTTCATTTTCACATTTTCTTCTTCTTTTTTCTCTCTGCTTCGTTCCGTTCCTTTTTCTTTCCAAGTGTTGTTGTTTGTTTTTTTGTTTTTGTTTGTTTTTTTTTTTTGTTATTCTCTCTTAATTTTCAAATGAAATTTAAAGTTGTAAGTCTGCAGATGGAAGGTGAAGAATTAGAAATTTTTTTTTTATTTCAGTATTATATATTTTATGTTGTATATAGGTAAAGTTGGGTTTTATTGAATTTAAATTATATTATATACCTTCCCTCTGTATACATTTACCCTACTGGGGAAACTATGGAGACTTGTGATTCGAAGAAGGGGGGAAAAATTGATTTTCTCTCTCTCCCCTTCTAACTCCCATTTATTTTCCGCGCTCTTTTTTTTTCTCTCCACTCCTCCTTCGGCCCTTTTTTTTCTGCCTTTCTCTCTCTCTTTTTCCCATTTCGCTTTAAAAACGGATTAAGAACTACCAAGTATTGTATATGGAACAAAGGGTACAATAATAGCCGATTATAAACGGATTATTTTATTATAACCGATGTGAAATCATGTTATTGTTGTTTTTTTTGCACGTAATTATTTTCGTCAAGTTATCATAATCGATTAAATTTTTCATCTCTCTTTTTTCCCCCCTTCTCTTTCAATCCGTCTCCCAAAAAATGCTGGTATATGGATCGTGCGATTTTTTTTTTCTTCTCTCTTTTTCATCTTCTCTCCCTTTTTTCTTTTATCTTTTGTTTTGTATTATTCGGTTGAGAATTTCAAGCCTTATAAATACCTTTGCTAACCGTTGTGGAAGGCTGACGCCTATGGGTCGGCCTTGGCTATATACCTATACGTGTGTATATATATAATAAAGCGAGATATACATACACATGTACGTTTAATATATACATATACATATAATGTATACAGATATACGTGGTGCGCTCGGTGGCGGATAAATAATTGTCAGGACATAACTGAAAATGTTAAAAGTTTCTTGCCGAGTCTTCGGGTCAATAGATTTCCATTTGTTACTCGGCTGTAGGTATATAACCCCCTGGGTTTTACAATAATAGGGAAAAACGTGGCTCCCCCCCCCCACACTTTTCATCCTCCTCATCCCCATTTTCCACCCTCTATACACGCTATTCAACACCACTACTACTACCACCACTACCCCTCTCTCTTTTTCCCCCCTAAAAAAAAGTGGTTATTTCGTAGATACCGTATTTTATAATTTAATATCATTAATCTTGATAGTATTATTTCACATTATAACTCACTTCGTACTTTATCAATCAGAACGGATAAAAAATAGTAATTTGATTAAAAAAAATAAAAAAAAAAAAAAAAACAACAAATAAAATTTGAAAATTAAAATTAAATTGAATTTTCCGTTTGAATAAAGAGAAAAAAATATGCGATGACTCGCTGTTGCAATTGCAGTATTGAATGTAATTCAAGGTGTTTGCGTGTGAGTGCGTTCAAGGTCGTTCTAAAATAAACGTTTATATATTCAACGTAAAACACGATATTATTCGTGTCATCTTTTTTAATTGATGAGAAAAAAGAAGATAAAAAGAAAGAAAGGAAGAAAAAAATAAATAATCTGTTGAAATGAAAAATATTTTCAAATTTTTAAGGTACGGATTTGTATTAATTTTTTTTCTCTCTCCTATTATACCGTAGAATATTTATTAACGTATACCTCGGAGTTTCTGCGAATGTCATATATTTTGGTAATATTATATGTCTTGTTCAATTTTTTTCTTTTTCTTGGTTCTTTCTTTTATTTATTTTTTTCTTCGTTCTTCTCACTTTGACTTTTACAATATTCCTTTACGCACGGTTGTATCAAATTTTGATTTACATCGGTGAAACTTCGGAAAAAAGAGAAGCGGGGGGAAAAAAAATAATACGATATACATAGCGATACTCCCGCGAGACAGATATTAAACTTTATTCTTTATTACGTACTATACGTACCCCTACATACGTACGCCCATGTTTTATTTTTCGAACAAAATGGCGTGCATTTTTTTTTGCAACTCGATGAACAAAAAAAACAGAATCGAAATTAAAAAAATCGAAAAATCATTTTTTCGCAAGCTTAGATTCGTCAACACAAGGTAGATATATCGTGTGTACACACAGACGGTTTTTTTTTTTCTATCTCGATAATACATGGATCGTTTTTTATTCCCGTCTATATATATTTAGAAATATATATACATAATGTAAATATCTGGGAGGTAATATAATTTTCTGTTAGAGAAAAAAAATTTTAATAAAATAAACATGACCCAGATTTCGATCGATATTGTAGCGTAAGGAGCTTGAGACCGTTGCGCGTTGCTGCGGTTGAGCGTATTTCCGGTTGCCTATAATCGGGCGTAATATACGTGTGTCATCACCATAGACAACGTCTTAATTTTTTCATTTTTTTTTTATCTCGGCTTTTTTTTTTCTACTTTTTTCGCGCTCGTATATCTTATCTGTTCATTTTCAACGTCGAATAAAATGAAATAATAATTGTTTTTTTTTTTTCTTGTTACTCTCTATATGAATTATTTTAAACGTATATAAATATTTATATGGTATAAATGTGTAATTGTGTAGATGTGCGTAATAACGTGGTAATTTTCTCTTCCTCGCGGACCACGACGACTACGATATAATTCCCTTTGGTCCCCGTAGAAACTCTATAATACAACGCCGAGGATTAAAACGGTGTTGTGTTACGCATTTAACTATGTAACATTCTCGCAGTGGTCGTCGCGTTGGCCTTTTTGTCACTTTCTCCCCTCTTGGCTCGGCCCTCTTTCTCTATTCCATCAACAAACATTAATACGAATAATTCTGTTTGTTCCCAAAGAATTTCTTCTTATTTCTTTTTCTTTTTTTTTCTTTCTTTCTTTCTCTCTTTCTCCCGTTTTATTATCCTGATTTTGCACCAAATGTGTACATATAGAGATACATACGTAACGTAATACAATATTTACCTTACAGTAACACACGAATACGAGATATTATAAAATACATGGGTATTACATATGTGTGTATATAGCAGTATATTATACCGTGGTGGATTCTCCTATTAATTTGCATATCTCGCGCGATCGTTATATTACTTGTTATTATAAATTAGAAAATGCTTTGAGGGCCGAATAGGCATTATATACCGTTCGCATATACATTTTTTACATATGTATCTATACTTATGTACATAACTACGGCAGTAACAACGGCAACATTATTTCTTGCCTATATGCCCACGCGCTCCGTATGAGAATATACCTTTGCCTTGCCACTAAAAGTTATTTATACTTACATTAGTTCTCTGCTCCACGAACTATACGTTTATATATATGTATACACGCACGTACATATGTGTACGTATACATAAAATATAGAAAAACACAGCGGCAACTATACACGTGAGATTGTGTTATATATTATTGCAGTATAGTGCGCTGGCGTGTGGTAGTTGAAAAAGAAGAAACATTATTTCCATGTAAATACATATACACACACATGTACACATGCACAGAATTACACACACTGTACACTATAATATTATATCTACTCCATATGTATAACATGTATGCATGTATATATACATATATTTTATACACGCGACAGCTATAGTACGAATGCCGCGCGAGGTACAGTCGAGGACAAAATTTAATTTATTGCAGCTATTCAATTTTTTTTCTGTTCTTCTTTTCTGTTCTTCTTTTTTCTTCCTCTGCAATAACGAAATTTCAAACGAAAGTCCGTTATAAATTTGTATAAAGCAAAAAACAGAAAAAAAAAAAAATTGGTGAATTTATTGTTGTAATTATTATTATTATTTCTCATCGTTTCTCGATCAATTTTTCCGCGTTTTCTCGAGAAATGTTGGTAAGTTTTTAAAATGGTAACGATTTAATAACGCGTTATAATTATTGTATACGTAGTATACGTATATGTGTTTAGTGATGAATGACGCGATAACTGTGAATTGCAATTATTTATAAATTATGATTGCGCGAACACTTCGTGCAAGCTTTGCTTTTTTCCGCATATTTCACTTGCGACATGTGTAACCACCTACGTATCGTCCCATGGTCAATTGATTTAATATAAAATTGACAACAGGTTTTCTTTGCATAAATATATAATACGACGTACATGTGGGGATAATGTTTATTATAAATATAATCGAATATATATAAATTCATTGATTCGAATCGATGATCATATTGTTTTTTAAACATGTTTCCATTGTCGCGGATCAGGTATATATTATACAAACTTATTATAGCTTCTTTGAATTTAATTAAAATAATTTCTTTATGACATACGCGTTTACTCGAGATATCTAATGTGCGTATGTAATAATTGTACGTTCGCGGTTCTCGCGGTTTAATACGATATACCGTAGAGTGTGGAATCTTTTGTGTCATCAAAATTCTATACATACATCCTATCGCATAAATATTCATTTACGTATAAATATAAACATACTTGTGTGTGTAACACATGGTTATGTATTCTTGTCTCTGATAACGCTCCTCCCATCTAATAATAAGATTAATAACGAGATGTCGGTCATTATAATATTTCATTTCACCGGGGTGCGGCGGGGGGGGGGGGGGGATAATAATATTAATAGTAATAATCATAGTAGCGATACGTTACATGTGTGTTGTATGCGATAACCGAGTTCACAAGTGTTCAATGGACACTGCAGTAGCTATTACGATGCGACGTTGTATATATAAATATATAGTGCATTCATTTATATTTATGAACATATACATGTAATACCTAAGTATATACACACGTACGTATATCAATGATTTAAACGTGTGGCGGACGCATCTTTCAATTACCCCTTTGTAGAGCTTATATTTGTATACAGGGTGTTCCGTTTTAATTAAACCATTTCGATTAATGTACGAAGTTAATTCGGTCGTACGAAAAATAAAAAACTTATTTTCCCCTTCTTTTTTCATCCACGATGATTCATATTTGATACGAATGAGGAAAGAATTTATTGTATAGGTTATGTGTGTGATTTTTTTTTCTTTCTTTTTTTTTTTTTAGTTAGTAACATGCGAAGTCTAGCGGTAATGTATATTTATATACATATGTGTATATATATGTATCTAGACATTGTACATTTCTTTTTTTTTTTTTTTTTTTATTTTCGTACCTATACTGCACTCGCGTACACCCGGTCAGGTTGATTCTGAATCGCTTCGCGGCCAAGCTCGTTCGGACAAATTTTCGTAGCCGGCCCAGCTAAACGTAAAAGTTGTCCAAACGCGCGGTCGGCCGCGAAGCGATCCAGAATCAACCTGACCGGGCGTACGTATGGATTTTGTTTCTTTTACATAGGTGTGTACATACATGTGCTATATATCATGAGAAACTGGAAACTGGTAATATTTGCGTTATGTACGTGTGGATGTATATAATATATTTTATATATATTTGAATTTCATACGGTGCGTATAGTTTACGCAACGCGTTTCGCCAATTATCGTTATATGTATTACACCCATATGCTCGAATACCGCAAATTTCACATGGTAATACGACACGCGGTAAATAAATATAAATACACGTATAATGCACACGTGATATCGATGCACATTTACACTCTTACATAGGTCCCCGCTACGTTAAATTTTTCTTCGTTTTCCTTTTTCTCTTTCTCTCTTCTTCTCTTTTTACTTCCTCCTTATCGCGATTATAATTATCGTTTTTTTTTGTTTTTTGTTTCTTTTTCATTACTACGCATACTATAATTAAATGTATATTTATTATAAATAAAGAATATGTTTATCTCGTATATAATGTATATTATAATATCGTACATGATAACGCACATACCGCTTTCACGTGTATTTATAATCTATTGTACATAAAGGTACGTACGTTTATATATGCATACGACGGCATCGATGTGCATTCACAATAAGAACACCAGGTATATTAATATTATCTTTATAGATTTACTAATAATTATTTACTTCTCGAAACTTCGAATACCTATCTTCAACCTCAATTAAATATAAATATAAATATAAATTATATTTATGCTGCTATCGCATTACCAAAGAAAAAGAAAAAAAAGAAAATATATTTATTATAATAATAAATAAAAACCATGACGAAGGTAATTATATTGCGAATATAAAAATATACTACATGTACAATAAAGTGCAACCGTGTGTGTGCGATGCACGTATACTTGTACGTTAATACGAGATAAATATTTTTAGTTTAAAATGGCGTCGCTCCTACCCCTTCCATGCAATTACGTACTACAAGTGTAACGTTATAATTCTCTAGGCGCATAAAGTATCTTATTTAAATCATTGGAACGATCGTCGTCGTCGTCGTCGTCGTCGTCGTCGTCTTCGGTGTGACGTCACGCCTGGTGATGTGACATATAATTGTCTCTTTTTAAAACAATACATATGTACGTACAGATATATATGTATGTATATTTAAATAAAGCCAGTCTATATGTACAATTTTACCTACTCTTGGTCTCTCTGCAGTTGGTAAACTCTGCCAAACATCTGTCTCTCATCTATATATATATATAAAAATATGTATACACGTACATTATATCATATTTATGATATAGATACTTGAACACATATGTATGGAGAATGTGTGCGTCCGTCAAAAATACGTGTTTGATTCGATCGCGTATAGATAATATCTTACGTACACACATACTTCATGCATATCACATGTGTGCATACATATGTATATGACGTATGTAAACTTGCATTAAATATAATATCTATACATATATACGCGTTGTAAATGTGGGCATTGAGATAGGCAGTGGTTCTCAATTATTTGTTACATTTCTTTCTTTCTTTTGTTTTTGTCTTTTACATTTGTTTCGTTTTTGTCTTTTTCGTTCGTTTGTTTTTTCTTTAACTTTCCATCAAATGGATACGATTTTTTTTCAATATATTCTCATGCATCTTGTGTGCAGCGGTAAAAAGCTGCCCCCCCCCCCCCCCCCCTGCCTCTCCAATTTCTCTCTTTCTATACGCACGATATGCCCGATGCGTTGAAGAGTGAGAAGAAAGAGGAAGAGAAAAAAAAATCCTTCCTTCTTGCATCGAAAATATAATAAAAATACGCATGTTATTATATATATATATATATATATTTATACCTTTGATAAATTGATGATGTATTTAATATATGCATATACGGAGAGAGATGTGTACATGTAGGTACTTGATGTGCACACATGTAAGCGTAACTTTAAAATATACATATACGTATCCCTACATCGGAGTTCTTTTGCTAAAAATAATCTCGCCGAAGGTATATTCGTGAACATGAATACTGTTCAAATAAAATGAGAGGCGGGGAGGGGGAAAGAGATGGAGTCGAACTCTAGGCGGGGGGAGAGAGAAAAAGAAAGAAAGAAAGAAAATAAAAATAAAAAGTAGGATGAAAAATAAAGGAAAAGAAATAAAAAGGAATGAATATAATAGAGATAGACGTAGAGAGATAGAGAGAGAGGGGGAAACTGATGTATGTTAGCGAGGTACTTCGGTGAAGCGAAAAGCGGGGTAGACCTGATTTATATTGCTGTACCGCTTTATACACGTTAACCATATATACATATGTATAATATTATATATATAGATATACATACGTACACACATATTTATACGTACATGTATTTTATTACGTACATACGTGTGCGTGCTATATCGTATTATGCTATCGCGTATCGCGTATCTATTGTATATACTAACTCAACACTGTATATCATGTGTACGTATACATATACATACGACGTGTATGATAATTTTTTCATTTATTTATTTATTTTTTGAAATTTTATTTACTCTAATTTTTTTTTCTTCTTTCTTCTTTTTTCTTTCGTTCCTTTACAAATATATTTTATTTGTCTTTTGTTTTTGCTTTATCGGATTCACCAGCGCATATACATATACCTAATAATATATACATAGGTATGAAACTGAATAAATAAATTTATGCACGTGTGACGTGTGCGTATGGATATATCGATGTACATTTTTTTTTTCTTGCCGTTATGAAATTGTGGGAGAACAATCTGATGTCGCGATAAACAATGTATCAAAACAATAGATCAAATCCGGTATGCGCACATATTATATACGTGTAGTAATAATGTGGTAATTAAATTTTTATTTAATTCCAAAAACAAATTAACATTGCATGGAATATTATGTCGCATTATATCGTACATACTACACGTTTGCATAGTTGTAAAAGACCAGAGGTTAAGAAAAAGAAGAAGAAGAAAAAAAAAGAAAGGAAAGAAAAAAAGGTGTGCAGGAAAAACTTATTCTTAAAATGCTATTCGTATGCGGAATGTTCATCTTTAACTTTATTCGAGGGTTTTTCTTATCGTGCCACGAATCGATTTTTGTTTTTCGGTTTCTTTTTTTTTTCTTTTTTTCATTTTACTGCATTTTTTTTTCATGTCTCTTCTTCTACTATAGATATACGTGTGTAGCGGGGAACACGTGTTATCCTTACCCCTAGGGTGAAATAAAATTGAAACTATATTCGAAAATTTTATATTATATATTTGCAGGTATAGGTTTTATGGAAAACGTTTTTTTTTTCTTTTTTTGTTCCGTTTTCGTTCGTTTGATTTGATTCGATTTTATTTCATTTTATTTTATTCTATAACAGATTTTTCTTCACTCTTTTTTTTTTCTCATTATTTCGTTTTTATTATTAAAACGATGATCACTGCGGTACATCGGTTGTGTTACATTTACTTACGTATATGTATCGAGGAAGTAATGTTTTTGTCTAGAAATTGTGTTGAAGTAAAGAGGAGAAAAAAACAAAAAACAAAAAGAACGTCGAACGCGTACGTTAGTTTAAATAAATTAGTTACTTTCTAATTCGAGATAAACTCTGCGTAGATATTATATTCATACGTACGTCTACATGTATCTACATATTTCTAGGTTATTCCCTCGGTTATTCCTGCAAGTAGATATATGAATATATGTAATACATAATGATCGTGATTTTCATTTAGAGATTATTTTTTTCCTTTAAATAACAACACCGATATAATATCGTGATTGTGGTTTTGATACGTGGCATGAATATTAATCGTAAATTTCATGACATTTTCTAAGATCGTCGATCTCTGACGTAACGCGATTCTTTAATTTATTTTCCTCGACTTTTTCGTCTTAATCATTATATTTATTTTTTTGTATCTAAATTAGCAAATTAATTATATCCAACTCGTTACTCCCACGTACTCGTCGTATACGTGCACTGTATTAGTTTCGAACTGTGTTTAATTTATGCGAAAACAAAAGAAAAACGAAAAAACAGAAAAAAGCGAGAAAAAAAATAACTAAAACTATAAAACTTGCATGCAGAAGAAACTCTGTAGATATATATATGCACATATACATTATATACTACCTCAAGGTTCGACGAAAAATTGGTTCTCTCTCCCTCTCCGTTTATATATTTCCATTATTCTTTTTCTGTTTTTTTTTTTTTTGTTTTTTTTTTCTCTCTCTCTCACTCACCAGTACTTTTGGAAACCTATATATACGCATATATATATATATGTGTGTGGGTGTGCAGTACATACGTAGAGAGAAACACAGGCATTTACCGACACAGTCGCGTATATAAATTTATATCGCATATATACCTATACGTACATTGGTATATATGTAGAGTAGATATATAGGTATATATGTTGGTATATACCTGTTATAAAAGCGACCGCGTTCGCTATTGGCGGGACGAGGGGATCGAAGAGTAGTGCGGTAACCGTCGAACGTGGCGGGAGGAGAAAAGCGCGGGTGGGGGGGGGGGGGGGGGGGGGGATGCATGGGGCTAGCGGAGAGATAATAGTGAAATGCAGTTTGAAAACTTATTACATTATGACGTAGCCCACGTTATCGAATTCGACATTATATGCATCGCGCATACATGCCCGCCGTGTAATATACGCACATGTACATACTCTGGTTTTTACATATGTATATATATACACCTATATCCATCCCTGTTGTAATATACATGGATGCCGGATATTACGAAGAATGATTTTTATCCCATCTCATACGATTTTCATCACGTTATCGACGACGATAGTATAATAACAGTGTTTGATAATTTTGGAATATTATATACCGATAACAACAACAACAACGACCCAACAACAATAATAATAATGATAATGATAATAATTATGGGAGAAATTTGACGCAAGGTGACAAATCGTCAAGGGTTATATTTTCACCGACAAATATTACACTCCCACGACCCGTATTTACCTCACCCTCCGACCTTTTCCCTCACCACCCCCCTTCCCTCGGCCCCAACCCCGCCATTTTTCCACCCTTATACTACGGCACTGTGCCGCGCCGGTATGCGAGGACAATAGTTTCTCGTACACGGTATATCTGCAAATTTATACGTAAAATAAAACGGCGCGGGGCCGGCCGGGGGAAGGGGGGGCTAGTGAAATTTGGACGGGAATACAATTGTCACGTGTAGCCTTGTATATAGATATAATTTGTACATATGTATATTGAGGTATGCTCATGTATAGTAGGGTAGTTGGTATAGGTTTGTGGAAGTATAAGGGAAAAATGAGGAGGACGGGGGTTCTGCCGCCGCTGCTGCTGCTTGCTGCGCGCGAATTGGACGCCGCAATACTTTGAAAACTCCAAGTAAAATTATCCTTCTACTTTATCGCGTTAGAAAAATGGTGTCCTATTTTTTTTTTACCGACGCGCTTATCAATGTGGTAGAAAAAAGAAGAAAAAAAAATTAATAAAACTAATCGTAAGACCGAATTTCGCTGAAATTTTTTTTTTAATTTTATTTTCATCAATTCATTTCTTTATCTTGTCCGTATAAATTTTCACATCGATATGTATAGATACTCCGTATGTATTCGCGTACCTATGATATATCACCTATATAGTTTTATACACATACGCACGTACCTCATACGCTTCGTACATAGATATAATTCATTGTTCAACTAATCGATATTCTGCTCCATGTTTAGATCGGTTGTGCACGATTCTGCATACGGATTCTATACATAATATGCATAACGTATGTAACTATCGAACTATACATGTGTATAAATACTCATTGGTATATGACGATTATTAATACGAAGTTGTTCACAGAAAAAAAAAAAAGAAGAAAAAAAAAGCACAATAGATGACTCCACTATTGACTGACTGACTGACTCAGATTAAAGAGATTCTTCTCTCATCGACGATCTTTTTCATTTTTTGTTCTTTTTTTTTTCTCCCCATCTATCTTACCGCGTGTAAATTTTTGTTTTGTTTGTTTTTTTTTTTTTTCTCATATTTCTTACGTCAAAGGTCTTCGCGATAAAGAGAAAAGAATTAACCTTGAATATCTTGTGTATATCTTGTGTATGTATTATACGTATAAATTTATTTCTTTTTTTTTCGTTCTTTTTTGTTAAAATTTTCATGATAATTTTATGAACGTACGCGGGTGGTACGTGATATTGATAACGATTGTTATTATTATACGTTGTAATGATGATGATTATGATAATAATAATAACAACGGTTTTAATTAAGGGAATTGATTAGGGAAAGTTTTCAATGAGTTGTCGCCGAAGTGATTCTGCGAAGCGAGAAATTACGATGAATCCAACTGCAGGCTGTCTGCATCCGGACATTAAAAAGTTTGTTTCAATATGTCTGTTTTATGAAGATCGAAAAATGAAGAGAAAAAAGAAAAAAAAATGAAAAATGAAAAAGTTACGCGTACGGACACCCGTATAGTTGTGCGACATCCGCAACGTAATTCAGTTTTTTGTTTTTTGATTTTTTTTTTTTTTTTTTCAAAAAAAACAAAACATCGAGTGAAATGTATAATTAAATTGTCCGGTCGGTTAGAGTTTCCGAATATTTGAATCTTTTTTTTTTTTTTTTTAATTTTTTTAACAACTCAACGGATCAAAAAGAATGAAAAAATTGAAAAATTTCTTCAAATTTGTATCTGGGCTACGTGGAATGAATTCGAGGCGAATCGAATGAGAAAAGCAGCGAAACAAAACGAAACAGAGAAAAAACAACAAGAAAAACTTGAACGTGGAAAAAAAAAATTTGAAATAAAAAATAATAAAGAAGAAAACTATTACGTACGCGGTAAAATCTTGTCGACTGCACTGCATAGATGAAAATTCCGGCTACTGCTCTATGCACATATATACGTAGTGCATATCTATATCGGTGCAATAAAGTTGGGGGTGGAGTGCAGCGAATGAAAAGCGGTAAATAGGGTTGACTGGTGTGGGTAAATAGAAATTCGTATATGCATATGTATATATATGTGTGTGCAAAGTACGTATATAGCGCTACTGGATGTAATTCGGAAGGGATGGCGAGGCGGGAGGGGGAGGGGGAGGAAATTTGTATCGGGAAAATTTGAAATATGGCTTCAGACTAAACATTTGGTACCTACCTACTGCTGCACCAGCAGCCCGGATTTCTGTCGTTTTAACAGCGAACGCTGCTAAATAATGAAAATAATCCACGATCATGCGTCTCTAATATCTTGGATAATAAATGCTAAATTCATTATCATCATCATTATTATCATTATTATTATTGTTGTTATTATCATTATCATTATTATTATTGCTGCTGTTATTGTAATCATCGTCATTATTTCCGGCCGGATACGCAATATAAGCTGTTTCCCGCCCATGTAATTCAGGTATATATAGGTGTATATTATATACATATATGTATACCTACACTGTTTCCGCAAGATATGTATATATGTATTTGTTTCTACCCTTCTCCCCGCCCCGCCACATGCCTTTTATATTCCCGTATCGTTTTGACGTTGTTGTTATGATTATTATTATTTCGTTATTTATTATTTTATGTTTATTTCGAATGTATATTTCGAATATATTCATATCACAGAATTCAGTTAAAATTTTCATTCTATAATATCCGCAGACGTGTATTATACGAAACAACGTATAATTAATTATGTATATTGGTATTCTTTTGTCTTCTTGATCCGCATAGATGATTAATTATTCATAACATTTATGGTGTGTTATAATCGTAGGGAAAATAATAATATTTGTTATATTCACTAACCACTGTTACAATTCAAAATCGTGTGTGGTTATGTAATCAGAAAATAACAATTACCCTGAAATGCACATGACTGATGTAGTGTAATTTCGGTTTTCTATGATTCGGATCATTTCCGATGATAGAATAACAACAATAATAATAATAATGACGACGACGATGATGATGATGATGATGATAATATTCTCTCATCGGTGCTGCTGCACACCGAGTTGAATAGTAATGTTTGGACGACAGTATATGCATTATATGTACGTATTATATACCTGCATTTATGTACATACATACATTCGTACGTGCGATTATATGTGTATATATTGTTTCCCTAACTCTTCCAATTCCACACGAACTCGCGTGGAAACATGTACATAGCACAAATGCATTTAAACATATATTTATTCATCCATATATACCTAGACTCTCTCTCTCTTTCTCCCTCTCCCTCTCTCTCTATGCTAGCCGTTGTGTTTAACTGTGTGTATTTCCGTTAGTGTTGGTATGATATGGGGGAATCGTATGTACGTACGTGATTCATGTGCCAATTAGCACATAGGGTACATATATATATACACGTTGCTTCGATGCACTGTGAACCTCGCGTACTTTAATTACACATATTATATACATTTTCTTTTTCACGTATACACGTACGTACCGTGTTTTTAAACGTTCGAATAGAATTTGAATTTGGAAAAATTCAAACGAGTGTGTTTTCTTTCCCCGATTATTATTCTTATTATAATTATCGGCATTTCGTTTTTATACTTCTCTTCTCTCTCTCGCTCTCTATGTGTATAAAAGTATCGTTTGTTATCCTAGTTCAATTAAATACGACCTAGTTTACATGCGTAATATGGTTATAACTTATAATGTTTGTATAGCTCGGTGTTAAGAGTATCGATCGAAGTAGAAATATATATACGTATGTATCATAAGTTTTATATATTATATATAACTATGTGTGAAATGGAATTGATAAACGATTCTAAAATCGTTTTCTCAGAGCTGATTGATTCGATTGATTGATTGATTGATTGATTAACCGATCGGCTGATATTCTCGCATCATTTTTCTTTCGTAGCTTCAGTTTATCTTTATTTCTTTCAACAACCTCTTAAAATCAATACGAACTTCTGAATTGTACGTTGTAAAAAACAAAGAACAATAAAACAAAAAAAAGTTCATCTTTTTTTTTTTTCTCCAAGTTTCTTTTCTTTTTCAAATCGTTTCTTATCACTATTATTTTCTTCGTCTTTACGATAAACGATATTCGATTACACTGTACATATATACGAGACATATATGTTCGAGTGATTCTCAAATAACAACAATAATATATAGTATACGTGTATTTATTATGCATATAAAAACAAGAAAGGCCTTGAGAACGATCAACTTATACGCGTTCATATTTGAAACTCTCTTAACCGATGATGCAGTTTGTAATGCACACCATTTCGCTGCTATTTGTGTATTTATATACCACGTATAGGTATAATGTGATTCTCACCATTTCTCACTCTCTCACTCTTTCTCTCTCTCTCTCATTCTCCATTTATTTCTTCCTTCCTTTTTCGTTCTTGCTTTTTTTTTTTTTTTTTAATCTGATCTTTTTTTTTCTCGTTCATCTTTCCGTATCTTCTGCCATACTCGTATATATTCCGGCATAGTCGCATATATATATATATATATATATGCGTGCATGTAATAACGTAACGTGCATGTATATATGTAAAATATATGTACATCGGTAGAACAGAGAGGACTTGACACGACAAACTCCGCGCACGGAGTGAGACGAGAGACGGTTGAGTATCCGGTCGTTGCCCACGTCCACTTGTTTTGTCTCTCCTCTCCCTTTCCCCACTTTTTCTCTCCCTTCCTCGCGCCCCTTCGGCGCTCTCTTTCTCTCTCTCTCTCTCACCCCCACTTCTTCCCCCTTCTCCCTATTCTCCCCCACCACCCTCTCCCTGTCCCACCGCAATGACGGTTAAGTCTACTGCTATAGGGACTTGCCAACGTGTAAAGAACGGACTGTACGCGTTAAGGGTAGATACGACGCTTAAAACACACGGGAGTCGCGGGTTACGCGGAGGAGAGATAAAAAAAAAAAAGTCGCCTCTTGTCTTTTAGTTTTTTAGTTTATTTTTTATTTTTCATTTTTTTTCTAATTTTCATTTCATTTTTCTTTTTTTCATTCTCTCTCTCTATTTCTTTTTCTTCCATCCTAATCGGGGAAGATGAAGGAAGTTCGCGAGCAAAGTATGGTATTACTTTTACAACACAACCACGTCTGTACAAACTAAGAAGAAAAAATGAATAACTACAAGAAAAAAACAAAAAAACAAAAAAAAAATAACCTGGGGTGAAGAAAAGAAGATGATACTCGGAAAGGGAAGGATAAGGAAATCGCGCAGTGTCTATTCCGGATGTAGGTTAATTTTCCGAATATCAAAAAAGTTTATTATTTTTTATGTATTTTTTACATTTTTTCTTTTTCGCGTTTGCTCTTCTACTACATTTTAGTTCGACTCCCTGACTTGGAGTCGGATAAAAGAAAAAAAAGAAAAAAAAATTTTTCTTCAAGAATCATGCGAATCTAATTTATCGTAATATACGTTATATGTAATGCGAACGTTATATTATGCGTCCTAGTTCGGAAATACGATCGGAGATACCAAGATGGCTGCTGCTGCTACCGCTGCTGCTGCTTTGCCCAGGTTTAGAAGATAACGAAACAGATATTAAATCCCTCTTTATAAATCGAAAAAAGTACGTGTTACCCGGTGCGTTTTCTCTCTGTCTTTTTTTTTTCTGTTTTTTTTTTTCTCATTACTAACAGTACAACATGTCGGTACTTTCGTTCTACCTCTATCTCGCGGTTTCTTTTCCTTTTTTATTGACATTTATTATTGTCAACTCAAGTATATCTGTGTACGTAATATAAACCGGTTTTTATTGTGAAAAAATAATTTATTTCTTCAGATTTATCGAATTGTACGAAATTAATTTTAGCTCGGACGGAATCGAAGCCGTGCATCGAATACGTGATAATTTAAAAATTTCAACTCCGCAACGTTGAACGTCGCCTTTCAGCAATTTAACTATTTTCATTTCATGCCCTTGGATTTCCATTCGAACTACAATACCCTTATGTATAGTTTGAATTTTTTTATATCGGTACAATATCAATTCTTACAATAATAATTGTTTCAAAAATATATATAATATACCTACATGTATTGAAATTTATTTCAACTCACTCGACTACGTATAGTATATACTCTATACGGATTTATAAATACTCCACCGCTTCATCTCTACCCCTTTTTTCTTATTTTTTATTTTTTTATTTTTTTGCTCCCATCTTCTCTCTTCAGTTTTTTTCTCTTTCTATCTCTCGCCTCTCTTATACCCCCGGAGGGTTTCTTCTCCGAGGAGGATGAGGAGGACAATATTTTGCCGGTTTTACTCGTTGCTATAGCAACGGCTCGACTCCGAACTTCTCGGCGGTGTATGTCATCTGTTTTTTTTTTCAATTTTCTTTTTCAATTCCTTTTTTTTTCAAATTATTATTTTATTTTATTTATTTTCGTTTTGTTATCCTTCTCATATCTCATTTGCAATTATGTATTCAATGGTATTTTATTCTCACATATATATTACTATACATTTTTTTTTTTTGGTTTATTTGCCAATTTTTTTTACTTCGTCTTTCTCTTGATTACAAAACGTAATATCTAATTCAGTTGAAAAATATTCTCCCTTCGATAAATTTACATTCATTAACGTATATATGCGTGTTTGTGTGTGTGTATGTACTCGTTATATACATATACACGTTCTTGTTATATTCTTTTATCCGACAATGACACGTGATAATTATTATTGAATGAAGAAGAAAAAAAAAATAAGAAAATGAAGAAAAAATTAAGGAAAGAAACAAAAAAAAATTCCTTCAAAGACGAGTATCGTATTTCTGAGAGATAAGCGTTCGTCATTAGCTTCCCCTTCCTCAGCCCCGCCCCGCTCGCATATTATACACATACGTTATCTCGGGACAAACACATGAGGCGCGCTGCTGCTTTTGCTTTTGCTTTTGCTTTTGCTGTTGCTGTTGCTACTGCAGTCGCTCACGGCAAACTAAAATAATTCATTTCTTTCTTATATTATTATATACTCTATACGAGTTTCACCTTTCAAAACGACTACGCGAGCACGTAGAACGGACGAATAAAGGAGAAGAACTTATATTCCGTATAGGTATGTACGGTCCATACAGACACGAGAATCTTCGGGATTAAATTCACGTACGGAAAGGGAGAGTGATCGAGGAGTATTTTCTTTCCTTCGTTTTTTTTTTCTTTTTTTTTTTATCATTCCTACCCTCTTCGTCTATTCCCCGAGATCGTTTCGATAATTATTATCAGACTATCGGATTTTGATCGTGTCACTTTTATTTTATCTGATTTCATATATATTGTTTTTTTTGTTGTTTTTTTTTCCGGTTTGTTTTACAATTCCTACTCGCTTTCACCGTGATTATACTGCACACAGTGACGATTATTTGATAATTTACACGTACATGTATTTAATCAGATTTGAAAAATCTGAAATTTTCGATTATTGCGAAATTTTTTTAAAGTTTTTCAAGTTTCAGAATTTTTCATTTTTATCGTGTCTGATATTTGGGAATTTTCTAGAAAAAAAAACACACGCAAAAAAGAAAAGAACAAACATCTTAATTATTTTTGAAGAATTTGAGAAAAATTCAGCAGCTGCCTGGACATTGAAAGAAAGTGTGTTATATGTACGTAAATACATATACATACGTTCGCACATACATACATATTATAAAGATACAGAGCGCACGGTTTATCTGTACGAAACGTCGTAACTCGTATAACTTTTTAAAAGTATATCTAAACCAAAGAAAACGACAAGCTCGGAACGCGGTGGCTACTGCTGCTGCGGAAGATGAAAAAGAAAAAGAGATAAAAAAGAAGAAGAAAAGAGAAAAAAAAACGACGAGGAGAAGCGACCGCGGAAAAGGGGGGAATACCAGAGTATACCTTATACATACCTTACCTTACCTTACCTTCGTACATAAATGCAAATAGTCACGACCAGCGGTTATCTTGATCGGTATTACGAAGATCGAATCTGGATAACTGCCTTTCAACTTTACCCATATCATTTATACCGATATGGATACCTACATCCCAGAGTCGCATATAGGCATGATCGTTCGCATTAAATGATGAGTATTTTTAAGCGATTATCGTTCTTCATTTTTTTTTTGTATTTTATTTTATTCATTTCCATTCTTCATCCGGTTAATTTTATGTAGATACATTTTTTTCAAACATATCCTATTATGCTCACGATCGTCGAAAAAATATTTATTATTACAATCTGTTTTCGTTCCCACCGATAATACCTTCGTTACCGACCGGGTAACGTAGTTAATTATTTTTTTTAATCCACTTCTTTTTTTCTCTCCTCGTTGCTTTCAGCTCGCGCTGAATTCCGGAATAAAAATATCGGTATAGACATTTACCTGCCCGCGATGACCGTGTAATTATCTTTAATTAACGAGTTATGCGTAATTATGTGTGCGAAGAATATTACGAATTTCGTGAATTCCTATTGTATCTGTTACGCGTATTTTCGGTTGTTTAAGATCGATGATTAGTTTTGTAATTTAATTTTACTTCCGTCGGGAATTTTTTCTTCCAATTTTTTTTTCCGGTAACTTGTTCATTTATGCCTTGCATTTCATATCGTTGTTGATCTGCTAATTGAATTCACCTGTACATCGAAATGATCGAGTTATCGGAAATTTTTTCGCTTTACGATTGGAATATTTTTGTGACTTTTTTCCGCATCGCGAGGTTCGAGTGCACATCTCTTTTTTTTTAAACACACAATCATAACTACATTTTATATCGTTGTTATTATCATGATTATAATTGTAGTTATTATGATTATCATCGTTACTTAATTTCTTTTATTCTTTTGCTTTTCCTACTCGGAAGTTCTCATGACTAATCCTTTTTTTTTTTCTCTTTTTTTCACTCTTTATTAGTATACGTATACAGATATATACCAGATCCTCATTTTATCGCAATGGTGGTAAATGGAATCGTTGAAATTCTGCTTACGACATAGGTATATACTGTACATAATGTATATACCACGTACACATATATATTTTTTCTCCTATTCAGCTGGTTTAAAATCTTTTATTGATGACTAGCTTTTGCCTCTTTTATTTATTTTTTTTTTTATAGTTTAGAATTTTTTTTTTTCCATCTTTGTTGAAATTTAGTTAAATATTATACTACATACGTGTTTATTGATATATATATTTATACGGATCTAAAAACGTTCCCGCTTTCGATATCTATACCTTATGTATAACATATATTATGTGCATACGTGTTAGTGTATAGTATATTAAAAATCCTTATCGAATAATTTTAATCTCTTTGTCACGAATGAATTATATAAAAGTTTTGCGGTTGTTTTAAAAGCCGATGGTTGCCTGTGTGCATATCATATGTTTTTATGTATACATAGATTGGTGTATCTAAGTTATGTTACATATCGTCTTTCTATATATACACCTCATTCTCTAACATTTACATGATAAAAGTTTTTCTAACAACGTATAAATTTACGAATTATACTCGTTCTCACATACATACAGGTTTCTATATTTATTTAACTACATATATATTGTGTGTTATATATATTTAAATATTTATATACAGCAATTTTGTATAATTATATCAGATTATGCAATCAATACAAGGCCACGCAGCCGCGAGGGCACCGAAAGAAAATCATATCGATTTCTCAAACAAAAACCGCGCGCTTAGGTATATAATAATTATCATAAAAATGATTATAATCATAACAACAATATAATGACGTTGCATTAAATCAAAGAAATGAAAGAATCATATTTTTCTTTTTTCATTCTTTCTGGTTCTTTTTTTTTTCATCACCTATGAGCCTTCGTTTTCGACTATTTCATAGCAGTAATTTTCTAAAGTGATCATTGATTATTTCATAATTTCGAATCGATTGAATTAAATTTGTATCAAAAATTCATCGCCTTTAATTCCGCCATATTTTCTGCGATGACGTTGTGCCGCTCAGCCGCTTATATCTTTGTCCGAGCTGCAAGACGTTTGCTTAAAGAATCTTTTTTTATTTTCACATATGTATTCATATCTATATACGTGTATTACACGAGTATGTTTCGTATGCGCGTTAAATACACGTTTTCTATATATTATTATACGTAAATATACGTAGGAAACTCTCACACGCGGAGTTGCACACGCGATGATGAACTTGAAACCTCAGCACTAATAGCTATTAACGCAAGGCTAGAACGGCAAAAACGAAAAAAAAGAAAAATAGTTTATGGAATAAAAATGATTATTTATATACGTTAGAAGAGAAAAAAAAAAAAAAGAAAAAAATCAAAATCGCGATACGTCGGTCTAAAATTATAATCACGAGTTTTAACATCTAATAATATCGAATGACCGTGTACATAAATCCCATTATGAAATACGTATAAGTAATAAATATATATATATATATTTATATATATGGGTATATAGACATGGCGTTGTAATAATAGCCTTCTTACATAATTATTTTCCCATTATAACAAATTATGATTATTTTACTATGCTCGTGTTGTACATGGAATATGTATGTATAAAAGTTCTACACGGTCGCCGCTAATTTTATCAGTTTCGAAGATAAAGTTTTGTTGAATGCGTACAAATTTTTATAGTAAATATATACATATATATACACACATGTGGATATGAATAAGATAAGACCTGCAGCAGTTTCATACACATTACACACGATGCGTGATTTTGATTTAATTAATTAATTAATTGAATAATTAATTCATTTATCTCACGTTCCCTTTTTTTTCTTTCTTTCTTTTTTTTATTTTCTCTTTTCAATTTAACGCGCGGGGATGAGTTTCACCTTTGAAATGCATTAAAAATATACATATATTATAGATATCATTTCTATTGTTATCATAGTCGAAGTTTTATCAGCCTTTTTGAATTATCTCTACTCATTACTTCATCATTATGACACATTGGATCGATATACACATGTATACATATATATATATTATATACGATGCGGTATACATATGTACAGATGTATCCATTCTCACACAGTGTGTCACGGTTATTATAATGTACGTCCATACAGACACATTACATATTAGGGGTGCATATATATATATATATACATGTACATTGCACATATGTATCACATAGAGAGACAATCGAACATCGGTGATTTGTTGTTGTTGCCGGTATAATAAGCTTTTGCGATAACCTTTATTCGATTAATATTACACAGTTATTATACTGATTAATTGGGAAGGAGGTAATTGTGATTGTAGTGGGCGCTGTCTCTCTGTCGTTTCTCTGTACGTGTGTGCGCGCTGTTCGATCGATAGAAATCGACCTGACCTAATCTAACCTGTAGTACGTAACGTAACATACGTATGTATGTACGTATAGGTTTATATCGAATATTAATAAATAAGTATCGATTTTAAAATCAAATTTCACTTCATTTCGTTATTTTTATTTTATTTTTTTTACCTATAATTATTATTCCGCGTATAAACTGCATATTCACGTCGTATTTCTGCATCGGTGCAATGTTTACAGTATCCACATTACTGAATATCGTAATTTCCTGTATCATTATATTAAAACTCGTAGTTTCATTATTATCATTATTATTGTTATCATTTAGTTGCGTAACAATCAATTACGTTGTTCATTTAAACATTAGCACGTAAATGAATTTGAAAATAAAAAAATGTATGCACATACTATGTACATTGGAATATCCATATCGAATGAGAACAAATTAATTGTGCACATTTAAGTTGCGATAAATTTATTAACTATTCATGCGTATAATATATTATTGATATTGTTAGATAGGTCTGTAGATTAGCGATATCGAAAGTTATATTAAACAAAGACCGGAATCATATTATCTCCCCTCTTTTTCATACGTATACATTATGTATTATTAGAAATGTATAAATTGTTTCTTTTTTTTTTTCTTCTATTTTCTTACCCCCTTTCTTTCATCTTTCTTTCCTTCTTTCTTTGGCTACTAACTTAAAAGCTGTCTGAAATATGCGCGTAGTTGAGCAAAAAAAAAAAACGAAGGAAAAAGAAAAAAATTACATTAAAATAAATTATGCAAAATACTTTCCTTCGCCTGAATATGAAATCGTGGCCAAGTACGTGTAACACGACGCGAAATATGCTCGAAACAATAATATTGATACGGTGAAAAATTTTTTTAACTCGCAACGAATAATGTTTAATATTTTAATTAGACTCCCGAAGAAATGAAATGAAAATTCAGCAGCTCCTTCGCGTGACTCGAAATAAAAATCTGTTTTATCTTCGTGGTCCGAAATATTTATTAACACACCCCCAACTTTGAAATAATAGAATTTTCGGATCGTGTAACGTGTTCTTTGAACCAGTCGGGTCCGTACAGTGGGGGATGAGAGAGACGGGAATATTGTAAGGGCGGGAAGGGGGGATACAGAAGTGGGGATTGCGGAGCCAAATAGAGGGGATGGAAGAGGGAAAGGGCGGGTCGAAACGGGGCATAAACTGATTACGTGTTTGAAATGTGTGTTTTTGTACCGCAAAGACGCCATCGATTCTATCATATATAGTATATTTTATGTTACATAGGTATAATACATGTATACATGTATTCACGTATCTACATCATTTCTTTTTTCATACAAGCGTATACATTTTTCTTTTTTCTTTTATTTTTTAGCCTCTCAGTTTTTCATTTATTTTTCTTTATTTATTGAGTGATTTATTTTCATTATTATTTTTTTCACGTAATTTCTTCTTTTTTTTTTCTCTTTCCTTCCCACTTTTTCTCGTTATTTCGGTATTTTGCCGTATTCGAAATCTATTGTATTTCTTCGTACGCAATGTATACCTAGTAGTAGAATGGGTTTTATAAATGAATACCATCAGGAGGAAAGAAAAAAAAAAAATTGAAAATCTTTTGAGACATGATTAACCGTTGGCTGTCTTTCCGTCCTAGGGACAATCCTTCATTCTTTTATGTTCTTTCACTTTCCTCATTTTTTTTTTTTTTCTCTTCATTTTTCATTCGAGTCGTGTGATAATTTTTTTTTTTTTTGTCAAAATATTTATGTATCTGTAGCATGGCGCTGTTCCACCGACCTGCGGATTGCAAATTTTCGAGTTACGCGATTGAAATGTAACAAGAAAAGAGGGAAGGGAGAAGGAAAATTACAATTCAATTGATACGATATTTTCTATTTTATATCTAAAATATTTAATGTCGCGCACGTATATGCGACAGGAGTTAACACATCGTCGTCTTTCTTCTCAATCAGCTACTTTAACCCCTTGCCTCGCGAACGCTGATCCTTAGGGGGTATGAGAAAGCTTACACCGAAGCTCCTTCTGCAGACTTAGAGAGGGTTAATATTTCAAGTATATAACTATAAAGATGTATAGTATACGTATATGTATATCAGTTGGAAACACATGGCTGGTGGCGTATTCCTTACACATACCTATATACATAGCTCTGCAGTATATACACATAAATTGGATGGGACATTATTTCCAGCTCGTTATCGTCGTTTTTTTTTCGTTGCTTCTATCTATTTTCTCATAGAATATTATTTTTTTTTTCTATCCATTTACAATACATACAATATGCGTATAATGGAGAAAATTTGTTTATCGCAAAATTTTTTATAACGATAATTTCTGAATGAAATCTCTTTGTACATAGGGAATAAATATATATATAAATAAATATACATCTACGTAAAGTTAATAACAATAATATTTGACGCCATTTTTAATTCGATCGCTACACCATCCGTGTATAAAGTTTCTTTCCGTGTATAATATAACATGAATAGGTGGGGAAAATTGTCGTTCGAGGTACAAGAAGAGAGGGAAATAAATGAAAAGAGAGAGAGAGAGAGAGGGCGAACAGAGAGGGGGGGATATAGAATTATAATATTAACGCGTCTGCAGTATATCGTCATCGCGTTGGAATTATACATACTTATTATGTATATATATCTATCTATATATAACGCCTTCGAAGTGCCAGTTAAAAAACTGTTGATGATGCAGTGTAATTTACGTGATTTATTATACCGGTATATATAATATTATATACTACATACATCGATAAAAAATTGATCGAACAAAAATTACAAATATGTTTCATTTGTTTTTTTTTCTTTGTTTTCCTCAATTTTGTCATCGACGGAGTCGGATGTACCATAATTTATATCTTGCGAGAATCGTGAGAAAATAAGAGCGCGGAAAAAGCACGTATAAAACGATACGGAAAAAAATGTCGAAGAGACGAAAAAATGAAAGAAAAAAACAATGAAAATAAAATAAAATAATATTAATGATAACAATAATGATAAAAAGGCGTTAAATACCTCGAGAACGGAATTTCTAATCTAATCAATAGCTGGAATAATAATGTACATGTCGTATAATTTTAAAGAGTATATATAAATGTGCAAGTTAATATCGCTATTCCAATGCCAAGTATAATTCCCTATACCCTTTAACGCAATACAATCTATATAACTCATGACAATTACCGATGTATAAACCTCATACTCTTATTATATACCAAAGAAAAAGCGAAGCTTATACGATTATATTCAAAATCTCTTGCGGGGTTTATTCTCCGTGATCGTAAAATGAATCATATATAAAAATATCGTTTGTATACCTACGACACATATGTATATCTAGGTGTACATATATATACACGTATATCATATTCATGTATACATTTATGTATTTATAATGTATATATTGTACAGTCCGTCACATAAGTCACTCACTCTTATAACCTATGCCAACGACTCATACATATGATCATTAAACTGCAGGTACAAGAGGTGTAGTATATAAATGTTGTATATAGATATATCCGTATATACGTTTATACATACACGTCTATGTATAGGTATGGATTTTTATGTATACATAATATGGCTGCCCGCGTGAACGAGGTCAAAGAGAGAAATAAAACGGAGCGAAGAAAAAAAAAACAGAAGAAATTTAAAGAAAAAAAAAGAAAAATTTTACAGAAACGAAATAAGCGAGAGAGAGAGAGAGAGAGAGAGAGAAAGAATCGGTAAAACTGGAAATAAAATCTATAAAACAAAAACAAACAAAAGGAATGAAAAATTGGAAAAGAAAAAGGATGGAAATAATTTACTTTTCAAAGAATTCTCGTATAATAATAATAATAATGGTATGTATAGCGTACTTGAATTAATATTACCATGATTTTGAAGCTCTCATTGTTATTATCATTATCGTCATCGTCATTATTATCATCGCTATTATTTTTGTTTATTTACTTATTCTTTTTTTTCTGGTTCAATAACATAACGTGTACCCACATACACGTACATGTATGTATACATTCGTATATCTGTGCAGCAGGGCCAACAGCACCGTCGGTAGTAGTGGGACAGAGATGATTGCCTTTTCTCTCTCTCTCTCTCTCTCTTTCTCTCTCTTTATTTTTCTCCGTTACACACACCATTGCCGTATGCATGCGCAACGGCGCACACGGTTATAGGGGGAGCTCCGTATTCGGAGTGTATAAGTATATTTCCCCCGTTTCTCCCTGCCCCGAAACTCCTCCCTTCCCTCCGTGCCACCCTTGCTTTCCTCCGTCGTGTTCTATTCCCTCTCCCCTTTATTCTTCCTTCTCTCTCTCTCTCCTCTACTGCTCTTCTCTTCAGTTTTCTCTCTGCCCCCCCCCGGCCCCCCGCCCGAGAGTAACCTCCTCCTCTCTTGCTCGCTGCCCCTCACATTATTTATCACAGTAATTCTCAATAAACTACTTGCTTCCCCCTCTATTTATGTATATACGTATGTATTCGTACATATATACATACACATATGTATAATTGTATGTACTTACGCATGTATACGTACTTTATATATATGTATCCTACCTCTTATTCCAGAGCTCTTTATACTCGTAAAGTAATAAACTAAATTTACTTCGCCGCTCTGCCGGTGTGTGCAGCAAAGTTCTCTTGTTTATATAAAATTAAAAGAAAGAGAAAAGGACCGGAAAAAAAAAAAAAAAATAGAAAAGAAAGAAAATTTGAAATTGAAACAAGATAGAAAAAAAAAAAAAATCATTCGACTATATAATTATATCATATTTGTTTATTCATTTAATGATCGTTATATTGTTTGTTATTTATTTTTATCCACTAACCGTATGGTGAAACTTTTTTTTTTCTGTTTTTTCTGTTTTTTTCAAATTATTCAGTCGTTGAAAAATTCACCAAGTATGTATAATATTATGATGTTTTGTTAGCGCGTATGTATTTTATCGATGGATCTTCGTTAGATAAAAGCGACACATCGTCATCATCATCATCATCTTTAAATTGTACGTTTGATCGTGTTGATGTTTCGTCACGTTTTATTGAATAATATAAATTCCGTGATTCGCTGTGTCTTGTAGTATAACGTACGGTTATCATCGTCGCATCGATCATCCGACAAGTGTATAATATACATATCGATATCTCCACAAATTTATAATTATCGCGATAGTTTTCTTTAGCGCGATATCATCGTTGTGTTGAAATATTTGAATATATCTATAATTTTCCCTACGGTACATGAGTATTCGCACACGGAGATAACGCGTACTTGCCTTCTATTTTATCCTCGATGTTATCCGTCAGTTTAGATGCGGAGTAAAAAAAAAAAAAAAATTAATTAAAATTCAGCGAATGTGAGTCAGACACCGATATTATAATATTATATTAATAATTACAATGCTCTCGTACTTACTCACGTCTGTGTGTGTATGGGCAAAAATGAACTTTCTAAAAAATATATAGTGGCAATAATAATATTAGTAATAATAATTGAAGGAATGTTGAAATTTTTTCTTAATTATTCAGTTAATTTGTTTAAATAAAAAACAAATTTCGCGTTTTAACGCGCGTTACTCGGAATTTCAGGGTTTTCCTTGTATGGCAATAATAGTAATCTCTCGTTCAGTTAAACGAAAAAATAAAACAAAAAAAGAACGAAAAAAAACAGAGGAGGCAATAATGAAAAAACTTATACTTCGATACGGCCAACCTCGGTGAATGAATGTAAAAGAATTAAAAAGATAGATAAAATGAAATCAATTCTTTTGAAGATCGTAAATTGATTGTCGATAATTGGAGATTTTAAATCCCATCATTTATCAACGATATTCAATGTACGGAGGGGTTTGTTTGAAAATGAAAAACTTTTACTTTGAGAAACACTGCTTCGAGCAGGTTGACTCCCTCTCACCCTCTCGGGGCTCCCTCTTCCCCCTTAGGATCGTACTCGGGACCATAGCGGTGTCGTCCGTGTTACACGAGGCCGTGGAAAATACTCGAGGCTCAATCGATAAATGCCAGCTTAATTAATTAAACTGCTAATGTAGAGGATATTTAATTGACTTTTTATCGCTTTAATATATTTTCATTTCATATTAATTTATCTCGTTTTTCTATTCCGTTATCTCCACATCATGCGCGTAACGCGTTTTGTTTTTCTTCCTTCTCTCTCTCTCTTTCTATCTTTCTCTCTCTCGCTCTCGTCGATTAAATTTCTATTACGAGGATGGAAAATAAAAAAGTGAAAAACTTCATGTTTGATGATATAAAAATTGAATTTCTTTCGCTTTCCTTTTTTCTTTCTTTTTTTTCGCTCTTCAATTTTATCCGACAAATTTTTTTTCCACCCGTGTGTTAAAATTTTCAATTGTTAAATTTCAATAACCGATATCAGGTGTAAATAATTTACGAACGAAACGAAAACGATAATAGAAAAAAAAAACAAAAAAAAAAAAAAAGTCTAAAAAATTTCTGCACGTATCCATGTTTATAATGTGCGAATATAATTTTTGGTAAATGATGGAGGTGTTTGTATATTATACCTGTTTAAATACGCGATGTTAATATCGGAGGATGAAAGGATTAGGTTTAATTTTGGTAAAAACCGTGAACTCTGTATAGCGTCATGATGAACGGTCGCGGTAATTATACCCACGCATCATAGGAGGCTCACGGGACCTGCGGGAGTAGGCGATGTCAGGCGATAAGGAGAGGAATATATATTCAACTCCTTTCGTCTTTCCTCCCTCCTGCCCCCTCCCTCCTCGCCGCTCATCCTTTTTTCCTTTTCTCTTCAGAGTTGATTTTTGTTTCAATTCTTCCTTTTCCCTCGGTTCTTCTTTTTTCCTTCTTATTTCGTACAAAGAATTTCTCGACCGAATATTGAATACCCCCAACTCGTCGAGAAAAACTTTAACTCGGGACTCATCTTCTACTTTCTAGATAGTTCTTTATTTTATTTTTTTTTTCTGTTATTTTCTTTCAAAGGACATTTTTAGAAACAACAAAATCATCGTTTATTTCTATCACCGCCATTATTTATTTCTTCCATTTTTACGTTTCACATTGACATCCTCTTTTTTATTTATTCTATTTTACAATAATCAAGAACAAAAATTTTTTATTCGCGTTTTCAAACACCGCGGAAGATTTGTTTATTCTCTCTGAAATATATTATTCACATACATATGATCGTCCGAGAGTTTGATTGAAAAAAGAGAAGAAAAGAAAAAAAAAACAAAAAATGAGGAATGGAAAAATTTTATAAATTTTTCGTCGTCGCTGTACAAATTTGTAATATATGATACGCGTTTCGTTTAGTAGATAATACTCGCGCGCATCGTGTACCGTTGCCTTCCGGAGACAAATAAAATAAAAGAGATAAAAAGAGAAGAAAAACAACAAAAAAAAAAAAAACGAATAGAGGTAAAAAAAAACGAATAAAGAAAAGGAAAAAAAATATACAGAAAGGGGGGGAAAAAGGATGGAAAAAATAAAAATAAAAATAAAAAATAAATAAATACGAAAGAAAGAAGACAAAGAGAAGAATAAAAATAAAGCTGGAAAAAAAAGAAACTAAAAGAAAAGAGAAAAATACAGCGAAAATGGCTGCTTCGATACATTATCGAAGAAGCGAAACTTCTTCGGTGTGCACAGTATATACATGTATATATGTATACCATGTGTATATTGTACATCGTATATACGTGTATTATATGAGATCGGTATAAGCGGTATAGTGGAATTGTAATATTTATAACCAGACATTAGGCAGGCCGTACGTATACCGATACGCACGAATGTAAAGTATATATGTGCATGTTCAGTACATGTATGAGCATTTATATATGCACGCATATAGATAGATATATATATACATATATGAGCAGTTGAGCAGCTGTCGCCGACTGTACTACACGTATGCGAACGCGGATATGTATATTATGTACGCGCGTATTTACCCTTGTGTATTGAAAATTTTTCGTATTTAAATATGATGTACATAGATAGGTGCACGCGTGTGCGTATATCTTTTTTTTCCCATCGCTGGTGCAGATGAGAAAAAGTGGGAATTTGATATTACACAGGCGTATGTGATGAAAATTTTCAACACGGACTGTACGCTGAAATAGAAATGATTAAAGTTTTAATAACTGACACAGGGCCGCGGCAAATATATAATTATGTATTACATATACTTGTGTCTATGAAATTTTTTACATACGCTGCACGTGTCCTTGCATTATTATGAAATTGGCATTTATACCATAATTAATGCGGATTATGCATTAATTACATATCATGCGCGTATGATATTTAGCGCATCGTTCTACCGTCGCGCGTTATTGTTCGGCACATTTTTGACGGTCTGCGAAACTATGGATCGTCTATTCGCTTCTTTTTTTTTTTCATTCGCACACCACGCGTTTACGCTAATAAATTTTAACCGATTGATACTTTATTTTTTTTTTTGTCTTCCGTTTTTGTTTTATCGAGAAATGTATTGTTAGGCCATTAGTCGTTGGTTTATTGCTTCTCCACGATCCGTCTGGTCGTTGCAATCGCGGTATAGAGAAAAGGGAACCCGTAGAAGCAGCTAAACTTGAAGAATCTAAAAAAAAAGAGCAGAAAAATTGAATCTCTCTCTTTCTCTACCGAAGAAAAACCAAAAGAAGAAAAAACAATTAAAAAAAGGGGGAAAAAAGCACAATGGCCGCTTTGCCCGTTCATCGGCGGGAGCTTGGCTACCGCTGCCTCTGCGCCGGCAACAGAGAAAACGAAAAAAAAACAAAAGAAAAACGATAAAAAGAAAATGAAGAAATGATCGAAAAGATTTAAAATTTAATTCGTCGAATTCTTCCTCGAATCGAATGTCATAGTTGAAGATTACGATCCGCTGCTGCTCCGGGTAACACGAATAATTATTTTTAATAAACAAATTAAAGTACTTACGGTATTTGCTACTCCTTTTTCATTTTGTTTTTTTGCCCTTTTTTCTTTAATTCTTTTCAATGCAACGTACGAATGTATTATAAATATATGCATCGTATTATACATACGTATATACACTGTCATATGTGATGCAAACTTCAAGGACGACATGTGCTGACCAACTCCACTCGACGGCGTCATGATAAAATATACGTACGAATTGGTATAATAGACGCGTATCAATGTACAAACTAAGATTACATTTTGTACGCCTCCGAAACGTGAAAAAAAAATTTTTTTTTTCAATTAAAAAAAAATAATAATGATAACAATGACATTAATATGGGGAAAAAACACAAATAACAACCTTCTAAGCAGAATAAAATGTCTGCCGACATTTTTCGAAAAATACTATTTTCCGTTCACGATGAAATTGATTTTTACGTTCAATGTCGCGTACAGAATGTATGAAATAATCTTTGGATAAAATTAAATGTTAAATGCGTCCCTGCGCGTGAGTTTATATATCAAACATATCGCGCTACGTTCTGTACGTGTGTACGCACCTATGCACGTGTATGCATACACATACACCTATATACGTGTGATATATATAAATATAAATATAATTTAAATATAATTCACATACGACTCGATCGTCATCGTACTGACATAGAAATCTACGTGTTGTATTCAATGGGGGATACGATTATACTACACGGTTTACACAAACGAACCTCTTCGCACACATGAACGAACGCAGCAGTAGGCGAGTGAGCGAGCGGGAATAAAATCTTAACTGTTTCCTGTCTCTATATTATTACGCTTGTACGTGTACCTAATGTCTTTTGTTTTTTATTTGTTTGTTTTTTGTTTGTTTTTCATTAATTTTTTTTTTTGTTTTTATTTTTTCAATATACACGCTCACGCACACATGTGCACGACGTACCACATTAGATGCAATAATAAATGCTCGTTCATTAGCCACAATAACTTGATAATGTATATAATTATATACATATATATATACGTATACGTTAGGTTGCAGCGCATTTTTCAATTGCATTATTCTGTTTTGTTTTTTTTTCTTCAATTTTCTTCAATTTTATTTTATCATTATTATTGTAATTCTTTTTTTGTTTTTATTTCACTCTTATGCAATACGTGTGTCACACGAACGTACGCACGCACATACGTGTGTATGTGTACAATAACTCGTGTACATACGTCATTCATCCGGTTTGAGGCTGGAAAAAAGCAAAAAAAATAAAAAAACAAGAAACAAAAACAAAAAAGGAATGAAAAGAACAAGAGAAAAAAAATTAATGTTTTTATAATATAAGGCTTTTGTTATGTTACTTCGGTATGTGTGTATATATTAATGCTGTAAATGTATGTAAAGTACGTTACTTTGCGAGGGGCGGAGAGGGGATGAGGTGTATGTGAAAAAATGTTGAAAAAAAAAAACAAAGAAAAAAGAAATGAGGTAGAAAAAAAAGTGGAGCACGAAAGAATAGCGCGTTTCGAGCCTCCCACTTTGCATGAAATACTTGGATACTGATAAAAATAACTCCCCGACTTCTCCTACCGAGATAATAAATATATTACTTGTATATAATATAAACGTAATAACGTATCGTACCATACCTATGTACACGATGTATACGGTATCTCTATATTACATGCATTCAACGTATGTGTACGTACGTCCACGTATACTTTGCATCTGCGTACCGAGAAAAAAAAATGAAGAAAAAAAAAAAAAAGTAAGGGCGGTGGAGGCGGAGGGATAAAAAATGAAAAAAGAATAAATAAATAAATAAATAAACGAATTAATCTAAACTCCGCGTAGGTGGATTATTTTATGAATTGCACGTGTAATATTTCGCGAAAAGAATTTTGAATATTTAAATTTTAATCATGACTCCTGCGTTTGTATCTTTTGAAAAAGAAAAAAACAAAACAAAAAAAATGTAATTGCGTACGACTCGGTGAAATGTAATTTCCTTTTTTTCGTTTTGTTTTCATTATTATTTTTTTGTTTTTTTTTCGTTTTTCTCTTATTATTATAATTTCGTTTTTTATTAATTAGAAGTCGAGCGCGAGAAAAAAAGAATTTTTATTTTTCCCTGTTCGATTGTATTTTTATTTATTTTTTTTTTTCGTTTCTAATTCAAACAAATTTTTTCACGTATCCTTTTTTTCGTCCTATTACAATTCATTTCGTTTCATTTTAGAAAATATCGCGCGGAATTTATTTCTTATCACGAACTCGGCATATATATATCTACCTATATTTATATCAAATACATATACGTATACACATTTATTTTTACGTCTGATAAATATAACCTGACAAGTAAAAACCATTAGGAGAAATAAATAAATGAATAAATAAATAATAGAAAGAAATCGAAAGGTATTGGAGTTTTGTTTTTTTTTTTCCCTTTTCTTATTTCATTATTATTATTATTGTATCGAAGAATACGATTCCGTTACTTATGCATCTATCGTGATTTCGATATCGTAATCATGATCATTATCATTATTATTATCATTGTCATTATTATCATCATGATAATCGTTGTAATTCAAATGTGTGCGATGCAATAAACGGACGCGCAAATGCAGCTCTGCATGAAGATCCGTAATATTGTGCGTGGGCGTGTGTACTTTGAATAGTGTAATTACGTCGAACTAACATTAGAGCGGGCGAAGGGAAAGGAGGGCGGTAAAGAGGGGATCGTTCGCATCGGCGGGGCGGATGGCCGGTAAGAGGGGAGTGAATGCTAATTAGAGAGATGCCTCTATAGAGCTGTGCTAGACTTACGGGGTCCTTCTTATTTCTCGTTGACACGGACACTTGCATTAAGAAGACGATTCGGTATATAGAGAACCATTACATAAAAGCTCCTTGGGCGTACATAGGAATTTATTATTTTTATTGTTATTCTTATTATTATCATCATAATATACGTACGTTAGATTAATTCCGTTTACACATATCTTCAGTATCACGGTTCTAACAGCGACTTAATACGACATCTACTAGGACGACGACCCGCTAAGAAGAGAGTAAGAAAAAGAAAAATGAAGCAAAAAAAAAAGAGAAAGAAAAAGGAAATAAAGAAAGAAAGAAGAAAAGGAAACAGGGATAAAAAGGGAAAAAGAAAATGTTAAGAGAGGGAATTGGTTGGGGGAGGTCGTTGTTCAGTGGGGGGTGGATATATAGGGACGAATATAAAGAAAGAAAGGAAGACAAAAAACGTAGAAAACATAAAAAGGGGATGAAAGTTTTTATTTATTTATTTATTTTTTTTCCGCGTTTTATTTCTTTGCTTTTATTATATCTTAGGTATCATATGGGGAATTTCGAAGTGATAAAATAATGGGAAACCTGATAATTGTATATTCTACTCAAATTTATATGGAAAAATTATTTTCGGTTAAAGATAATGTACGAGATGTTATAAAATTTATTTATTTATTTTTTTGTGTCTTGTTTTTTCTTTATTTATTTATTTTTTTCTGACTCAGGGTTTAATGAATTAAATAAGAAAATAAACACCCCTAAAGTTAGACGACAAGAAAACACGTTGAGTTTGTAATTGAATAAATTTAAACCGAATTAAGGTCAGGCGAAGATATTCTACTATATTCCTATATACGCAGGACTCCTCGTCTAATTTGAAACTTAGAATTTAGGCGTGTATGTTTCCATGTACATATGTATCTATGTATATAATATATTACCTTTACATATGTATTTACCGCAGCCGAAGCCAGTCTCTAAACTTTACAGTAATACTATATCCACAAACTACGTTATACACAGCGAGAGAAATTACCCTGCACTAAACACGTATATATATAGTGTCTATATAGTGTCTATATAGTATACATACACATACGTACATATATATTATACATGTTTGTATACATATGTATACATAATATACACGTACAGGCGGGTGGAAACGCATTTCCAAGCACGCAGAGCGTTGAAGTGGCCGGTAAACGTTCATGTATTGTATGCTATATGTGCATTTAGCCGTATTACATGTACAAGTTATACATATTAAATATACATGTTATATACTCGGTGTCGTATTTATTTTTATTTTTTTTCCAACCGAAACTCGATGTGGTACTAAAAATTTCATGAATCAGGTTTATAATACGTATGTTTGTAATAATAATAATAACAATAAATGATGAAAATCAAGAGAAGGAAAAACTGGTAACAGGTAATAACAATGACGACGATAATTCAATGATTATAATAATAACAATAGAAGATTAAAAGAAATAAATAAATAAAAAATAATAATAATAATAAGAAGATTCGTTATCGCATAAACCTACTATGTACAATATTACACGTTCATTCTCCGTAGTGTTTTTCTCTTTTCTTTTTTTATTTAATTTTTTTTTTTTCTTCCATTTTCAACTTGTCATTTCCATCCGACTTGATATATTATGGTACAGTATTAATATACATGTACATAAGGGTCCGTAAATGTATACATACATTATGTACATACGTACATATACAGATATACATTATATATCCACATGCGCATATATGTTACGTGTCTAATTATCTGTAAAAAATTTTATAACGCCGTAGAATTCCCTGCAGTGTCGCTCATTCGTACGCGTACGGAACAGACGAACGTATTTGCGCGTATGTCCGTGAATGAAGCGTAGTGATTTTTGATGATCGTGGAAATATTCGAAAAAAAAAAAACAGTTTGAAATCGGGAAGAAGAAATGGAAGAAAAAAAGAAGTAGCGTTTTCTCCGTTTTCACCGGTATTTTTACCAATATCGTTTGAGCGTCACTGTCGCCGCCTCAAGTCACGCTGCAGGAATAGCTAGCTGCTGCTCTTCTCCACCGAGGGTCGTCCCTCCCCATCTCCTTTCTCTCTCCTCCTTCCCTCCCTCCCTCCCTCCCTCCCTTCGCCGTCCATTTTCTCTCTGCATGTATTCGTTCTACCCATGTATACATATAATATATAGAGGCGGATACATGCAGGATATGTCCAAATATATACACAGAGTTCATATTATGTGTGCCCGAGACTTATCTATAGCCGAAGTTTTGAACTTCGTATATATACATATATATATATGTATGTAGAGATACGTATGTATTATATTGTACGTAACTATTTACGTCGATATGTATACGTAATGTGTGCACATACACTTGTGTTCAGTTGTACGCGAAGCGTGTATTACGTACGTTTTAGATGTATGTGCGAGGGTTTGCTGGTAATAATCGCCATCTTACCATGATCATTATTTCGGTTGCTGCTGCCGCTGCCGCTGAGAGTGCATTGCTTATGTTTCGGTCGACACGTTGAAATTCCGAAAAAAAGCAAAATAAATAATAAAAGAAAAGAAAAAAAAAAATATAAATAAATTATGTAACATACATATGCATGCCTGGCGGTGCGGTGTACCGTATTGAGTATATTACCATGGGTGCAAAAATTTTCTAAACTGTTCCCGATATTTGAAAATCGTATATTCAATATTCTCCCCAACTGTTTTAATACTATACGATCAAACTCGTCGTGTAGTAAACCGGGACAGTAATTGCGTTTGAAAATTTGATTATCCTGAATATCGTTATCGTTATACTGTAAATGACGATGATTTTCCGGGTTTTTTTTTTTTTTATTTTTTTTTAATTTTATTTCACGTAAAAACTGTCCACCCATAATATATCATTCGTATATGTACATAGTTTGTATAATAACCTGTCATTGATTTTCCGCTCTGTTTCTCTGTCGCACTGTACATAATGTATAGGGAAAATGTATTATACAGACGTATGTACATATATTTTATACGTTTATGTACAAGGTACAGTATATATACATGCGTATTCCACACCCCCTCGATAGCGGCAGCAGCAGCATCAGCATCGATGCCTTTTATTTCTGTTGCTCCGGGATTTTCGCGTAGCGTGAATTTAACTGATCAATTATAAACACCTGCTCTATGCAACGCCGCACGAAACGCATCCACCCATATTTACGTACACGTAATGCGTACGTGTGTCGCACACGTTGTATATCATGTATCTGCGTATACGAACAAATGTAACATGTTTTAAAATCATGCACACATACAGGTATGTATAACCGGTATATGTAACGCACGAATCCCACCCGCGTGTACATAGCCCACGTACATGAATACATATAATTCACTATTTATATTACACGCGCGCTTGCACGCGAATATCGCATATCACGTTAATATATAATATGTAAATGTACGTATTTTTTATTCTTTATTCTTTTCACAACTATGTTCGAGTACACATCCATATTACCTATATATGCGTCTGGTTGAAATTTCATTTCAAAAACATTCCAATGCTAAACGTCCGTTATTTCAAACATGATATCAAATCCACGCACCTTACTCCACTTACCGATTGCCGATCCTGCGGATGAAGAATGAAAAAAAGGAAATAAAAAAAATCAAAAAAAATGAACAATTTTAGAATACGATGTTCGAGTGAAACAGGGAAAATCGGGTAATTTATGTATGTGGGTGTGACCCGGAATTATGTATTTATATTATTTTTCGAGGACTGATATTTTTATTATTCTTTCACATTTTGTTTCTTGACATCGTATCTAATTTGGAATAATGATTTTCTGTTTCTTTTTTTTCTATTTTCTCTCGTTTCTAACGTATACGCATATAATTTATGGAAAATATGGTACACGGAGGCGATGCAAATTTTTTCCTTTCTTCTTCTTTCTGTTTTTTTTTCTCTCCAATTTTTTTTTGCGTCGTTCGTGTATTTTTGGTAGCGATAATGTGCATAGGGTTATTATATCGTGGCGAGTACATAGAGATGCTTCGGTGATAAATTAATTCCATCGAATAAACAAACAGGGAAAATTAACATTTGGGGCCATTAAACGTCCTTCGTAAACGCAACGAATACATCAGAGCGCGAGCGCGCGCGCGGTTTCGTAACACTCAGAAACCGATAGTGCCGCGAGTAGACATATAAATATGTATACTATGCGTATATATAAACAATATAAATGTATGTATATGTCTCATGTACGTACACACGTATGTATCTTTGATATACATTACATATAGATACGGCTTTGCAGCAGTTTATAAAAAGAATTTGAGCCGTTTTATAAAGGCCCATTTACAGCAGATATATCTTTATACGCGTAAAGCATGTTTGAATAGCGAAAAGTCCCGGTGAACTTCTTTTCTTTCCTTTTTTCCTTTCTTTTTTCTTTTCTCCTTTTTCCTTTTTTTTCCCCCCTTTCTTTCCCTGTATTTTCTTTTTTACCTCCCTCTTCCCCGCACTCCGCAGGCTGCCCTTTTTCTTATTGTAAATCGAAAGTCAATATATATCTAGAGAACCAACGGCGTAAGTATATCCGGATTTTATACCTACGGATATCTTCCTCTTTCTACAATTCCCACGTATAATACGAAGGGATTCCGAAATTCACTCGAAAATTCTTTCCACCTAGTCTCTAATTTTTTTTTTTATATTTCTTACCTTTTTTCCTCTTTGTTCTACAATTTCTGATGGTCTTTATATTTTCATACAACGATTTTGTATACTAAACGTTAAAAATTTTTATCGAGAATTTTCTCTTCAACTTTTACGCACACATATACGCCATTGCAGCAGCGCGGAAGTTTGAAGGTCCGTTGATACAAATGAAAAAAAAAAAAAAAAAATGAAACAAATAAACAAATAAAACTACAGAGAAAGATATTAGAAAACCGTGCCAATTGTATGTGATTGAAAGTTATAAAAATCCGCGTACCGGAATAAAAAAGCAAGTGAAAAAAGAAAGAAAAATGTGGTGAAACACGACGTTTGACCATGTGATTTATATCGTAACGTCGAACTAGTCGCCAAATTTTTTTCTTCATTCTTTTTGAAAAAAAAATGTTTTTTTTTTTGCAATTATTATAACAAATGACGTACGGTAATAAATATAGCTACATCGACGCACTATTTATTTCTACATACTTATATCCGGCAGCTAGATAGTTTAACGGAAAATTTTCAAGTCTCTGTACGGATTTATTGATTATTCAAAAAATTTTTTTCATCTCATTCCTAAATTTCCTTGCATATCTGAGATAGCGAAAATTGAATAAAATACACGGTATAAAATTTTATTTCGTCCGATGATTTGCACCAAAAATCGCCAATTATTAACTATATACATACTTGTGTACTTAAATACATAAGACCGCGTCGACTCTGGCCGCGATATGTATAGTAAGTATATAATGTACCTATATACTTACTATATGGTATATTCTACATATACATATATAGCAGACTTCACTACCTCCGATTACTTTTTCAGAGGGCGTCCAGACATTTTTTTTTTCACGTCTGTTTTTTTTTTTTTCTTATTTCCAACTTCTTTTCCATTTTTATTTATATACTTTTCTTTCTTATTCTTTTTTTTACCTTTCTTTTTGTTTTTTTTTCTTATTTTCCTTTCGTGCCACCCACACTCCTCGATTTTTTCGATCTTTACTTTATCAGACGACCATGTACATCGCGATGTATATATGTACAATGTGAATTGTTCATGTACACGAACATATATATATTTATATGTATTCATATACGCGCATGCGAATTCTTGTTATTAAATTAACCACGGAGGAGAGTTTGTTCACATACATATACGCCACGTACCTATATTATACGTGTACGATATTATACGCCGAGATATTGCAGCAATACCTTTTTAAACTTTGAGAAAATTAAATAATAATAATGATCAATATAATTATAATAATCATGTATATACGACACGCAAGTACATCGCACATACATACCCGTATATATATCTGTATTATATGTATATATGATCAAACTTCGTAATATAATGAAATTTAATTAATTTCCATATAATGGTCAGAGTAAGAATTTTCCTACACGATTCTGACCGCGTATAATATATGATATATATGTATATATTTACTAACCCAAAAAAAAAAAGAAAAAAAAAAAGGCTCAAATAAAATGAAAAATCAAACAGAAAAGTTACGCGACGGAAAATTTAGTAAAAATCGTTTTTCTTTTTTTTCTGCGCTCTATCTTATTCGTTCGGTAATTTTCTTCCGTTTGGCTCTTGAAGCGAGGAGAAAAAGAAAAATTGAACAAAAAAGAAAAAACGAAAGAAAATTTGAAAATTGATCAATATTTTATAAGCCACATATAGAGTATAGTACATTGAATTTAGTTAATGTAACAAAGCAATTTCTACGTTGTATCTGCAGATACGTAGAGTTCCGTTATGTCTGTATAGTTATACATTAGTTAATATATTTGTGGGTTTATATAATACATACGGGTATTATACATACATAGATATACACCTATGTGGATGTAATATAGTTGAATAGTTTAGGCAGGAGTTTAACCGCACTGCAGGGTAGGGTGTACTCGTGTATGTTTTGCTCATGGCGAATCGAATAGCTGTACATACGCGTATAGGTATATACCACTCGGGTAAATGTGTCGGTACATCGGTACATAGGTATGCACCTATATATGCGTATAAATTAAACACATACCAACATAACCGAATATGTTATATACACTCGGAGCTCCCGGTATATCCGTGCATCGAACGTGTAATAGAAGAAGCTTGAAATGAAACTGGGAAATGCACTTCTCGCATTTATTGTACCCGCGGAGTTTGCCGATAATTTTTTGGTATTCGAAAAAAGGGTAAAAAAAAGAGACGAGACGAAAAAAAAAAAACAACAAGTGAAAATTGGTCGCGCGTATGTCGATGTATTCGTGCGTGCAGATATAAAGAAAAACGAAGAGAGATAAGGTGAAAAAAAGAAAATAAATAAGTAAATAAAAAAAAAAGAAAACACCGTCCGTGTAATACGTATAATTTATTATTATATACCGCAGCGAGTTATGCCGCAGCTGCAGCGATCGCGTTAATTATATTTGTATCATATACACCGACCTACCTGGTGACGTGGAATGAGAAAAAAAAAAAAAAAAAGAAAAGAAAAACAGAGAGGGAGAATATGAAGCAAAAATTTAGAAAAGAAACAACAACGGCGAATGAAAAATTCCAAAACATGTTCAAATGCGAAAGGAATTCGGAGTGAGTCAATAGTTGGATTTTACGAAACGTGCGGTCGATGGTGGATATTTTAAATTGCGATGCGATCTATATTTACAATTATCTATTTTTGAGGACGTCCGCTCGAGCTATGGATTTCGATAAGATGCAACGTAAATCGAGCGTGGCGATAAGAGGGGGGGGAAAAAAATGAATGAATAAATTGAAAGAAAAAAGAAAAAGACAAAAAAAAGCGAAGTAAGAAACTCGGTAAAAAGAAAGAAAAGAAAACTCTTGATTCAGATTAATCGCGGGGCATATAATCTTTTGAAATTGCATTCATACCGTGTACCACGTATATAGACGGTACACGATATATACCATACCCCGGAGATGTAGTCGTGTAATCTGCAATTAAGGGAAGAAAAGGTGAACAAAGAGGAGCCAGTTGTATATAGTATACACATATAATACACAGCCAGTATATATTTGGTACATATACAAAAGGGTAAAAACAAAGAATAGGTAGCAACGTATCGTCGTCGTGCGTTGCATGCAGCAGCAGCAGCAGCAGCGGCAGCAGTCGCGTCGGAGATGAGAAAACTGAAAAATTCTTTTTCCATACCAACGCCATGCGGCACCTCGCGCGACCGGTCCACATCCACATCCACGTCCACATCCACGATGCACGTCGTGCAGCTGGGTACATCTTTTTAGTCGAGTCAGTTGCAACTCGCTATCACGTTATACGCTATATCTGTATGTATATAAAAAATATATGTATATGCATTATACATGTGCGTATACACGTCCTTACACAGAGACACGTGACGCGCTGCGCGAGTTTTTTGTTTTGTTTTTTTTTGTCGTTTGTTCTTTTCATTTTTTTCTGTTTTTTTTTTTCATTTTCATTTTCATTTGAATGGTTTTTACATTTTTTATACACATTTTTTTTCGATCTGTTTTTTTTTCTTCACTCCCCTCCACCCTTATTTCCTTTCCATTCTTTTCGCCTTTCTTCTCCTTGACACGAGCCAGAAATGCCTTCGACGATAGATGAATGGAAAAATGCTTGTTCAACTTCAATGCGTTATGTGCACCGTGTAGGTACTTCGAGGGACACTCAACACCAAAAGTACATGCAAATATATATCGCATACGTGCAATATATGACGATGAGAAGGAAAATGATCCGTGTGTATGATCACGTCATCGGATTTGGTTTTTCTGTTTTTTCTTTCGTCGTTTTTCGAACTATGCTATTCTTGAAAAAAATATGTTCATATGCTATATATAAGTATGTTACACGTATATTTCGGGCTTAAATTTTCATTCAAATTTTGTGAACTTTTTTGAATTGTTCATCCGGATAAAAAAGTGTGAAACTTGTGTGTCTCCCGATTCGTTTAATAGATATTTTTCTAACACTGAGATGAATAGAGCGGGAAAGAGAAAAATGAGGGGTGGGGTGAAAGAGGAGGTGGGAAGTAGGGGGAAGAAAGGTCTAGATAATGATATTTGTTGGTGTACGTGTGTGCGAGTTTCTCGTATGTCCATGAAACGGTGACACCTTTACGCCCGAGCTAATTATATAACCTGCTAATTGGTATCAACGGTATATTAACGTTAATTGGAAACCTTACTAATTGGTTTGTTGCAGCAGTAGCAACGGCAGCGGCAGCGACGCTTACTTTTCTCGTTATTTGTCATTGCTAAATATTAGATAATATGCAAATTAATATTAGACATTACACACGTAGGTTCTATACCGTACACTGCACTCGCACGAGTAAATGAGAAAATGCACAAAATGTCTGCTTACGCAAATTGAAAAGAGAAAAAAAAAAAAAAAAAGAAAGAAAAAAAGAAAATTGAAATCTAATTAACTTGAATAAAAGTGATAAGCGCGCGAAACAAAATATCAAACACAACGTGTGTTAGGTAATATTTGCTTTTGTTCGCGTGCACCGAGTAGCGCGTGGCTTTTTTTTTTGTCTGTTTTTTTTTCTTTTTTTTTTTTCGAATTGCTTTTTTTATCAATGATTTCTCTCGATGGTTTTTACGCGCTATGATATACTTTCATTCGACATATCCTATCAGCTCTCGCGCTCGTTATCGATCACTGTAATCCAACACAACCTGCCTCCTGCCTGCCTGCCTGGCACGGCATGAGGAGGTATACATTATACATGCATACGTACACAAGCTATGTACATGTGTATACATCATATATATATTTGTACATATATATATAGATATATTTAAACATTATATAGACGGTCGTTCACCAGCGGCAGTTGAACGAGTTCTATTTCTCGAGTTCTGCTGCAGAGACTGCAACCACATTTCAATGCGCCGTTGATTTATTTTGTTAATTTTTTTGTTGGTTGGGGTTTTTTTTTTTGTTTTTTGTTTTTTTTCCATCACAAATTTGTGTTGAAAAACAAATGAATTGAAAGGAGAGTAAGCGTAAAAAACGACCGGGTGGTTATTATTTATGTTTTGTTTATTTTTTTTTTTGCTCATGTTGTTTCGTTGTTTCTTCTTTTTTTATTATTTTTTGAAATTGCATCGCGCGGGGAGTTTATTGGATACATTTCCTCTAAGACTGTGTCCCTTACTCCACTTTCATCCCATATAGTGGTGGATACTCTGGGGTTTAATCTAACAATGATTTATAACCGACGCGGTACGGGATCTCAACTTCTTAGATCACCTGCGCCGCCGAACGATCCAACGATGCATCGAAAATCCCTCATTCTTTATGGATCGATTTAATTTTTCGTCGTTCGATTTTGCTCAAATTTAATTCGTTACCACGGGATAAAATTGTTGACTTTTTTCTTTCTTCTTTTTTTTTAATTTTCGAAACGATATCAGATCTACGGATCTGAAGATCGTCGGTAAAAAAATCACATTCTACAAATTCGAGAGAAATATCATAATCTAGTTTTTCTCTTCACTCTTTGAAAAAAAATTATTGGAACGATTGAGAAATTATGGATTGAAAAAAAAAAAAAAAATACATCGATAAGAAAGAAGCAAAAAAAAAAAAGAAAATCAGAATCGAACAAAGAACAAACTCATCCCTCCCGTGCGAAGCGTACTATACATTTTATTGAGAACCACTGAACACGAGAGTTGCAAGTATGTTTGTGTGTTGTGTATTTGAGTCAAAATATATAACGCTCTATGTATATTAACCCACACGAAAGACGATCGTTTCTATTACATATCTATATACTGTCCCTACACCCTCTGTTTGTTATATACATACCTATACCTATATCCCCACCTGAAAGTAACCCCGCTACATAGGTATATCCATATGTAGATGGTCTGATTGTGAGTTTACGTTATGTTCTACAGTGGTATACATATCACATATACGTATACATATATTTAATATGGTTATTACAGTTGTTCTTCTTGTTATTTATATATTATGAATCGGAACGTTATTACATAAAACGTACAGCTATATCTTCTTTCTTCTTCTTCTTTTTTTTTTGTTCTTTCAATTTAATTTGTTATTTTTATTTTTATTTTTTCTTCTTCCATGCGCAGTATGATATCGATTCGTTATACCTATAATGTATCTCGTATTTTCATTATTCGCAATGTACATATATGTATTTACGATATAAAACTAGGAAATTTTTTTTTTCTTTCTTTTTTTATATACCGGTACATAATACGCGTACGTGAAAATTAATTGAAAATTTAATATATGTACATATGTAGTATACGTAGTATATCCGTTTAATTAATATACCATGGTTGACTCGTGCAGCTGTTTTTAATTATTTAATTACAACTCTCAACATTTTTGATTAACCTAATTACTTGATAACAACTTCTTCTTTTTTTTTCTTCTTTTTTTCATTTCCGATCAATAGCGGAGATCAAACTAATAACTTCGTCGTTGATGTATATTGTATACCGTTCTAATGATATAACAATCCGGTTTGAGAAAAACCAAAAAAAGAAAAATAAGAAAAGAAAAGAATAGGAAAAAAATTTCTACATAAATGTAAATCATAAAAATGGCGGACGGCTTCGGTACGCGTCAGTTTTATGTTTTAACATAACCTACATGTTTTCTAAGCGTTGCGATGACAAACTGTGACGTTACAAATTGAAAATTATTTATGTATGCGTGAGAAACTCTGGTATATACGTATGATGGTATGTGAGGGGGCAAAGGGGTGAGGGGGCAAAGGGGTGAGGGGGGTAGGTTCGTAATTATGTATTTATATATGTATTATACCTACCAGCTACCGTTTCGGGTCGAAAGGGCGCAGCAGTCCCGACATCCCTCAACATATAAATAAACTTGTGCAAACGTATAATATTACACACATCTTCACGTAAAACGTGAATTCCGAGTACCGTAATAATCAAAAAAACAAAAAAAAAAAAAAAAAACAGTGATGAGGCAAATTGTTAATTTCAATCGATCTTTATCTCCGGTATTTCGATTTCGATTTGATTTGATTTGATTTTTTTTTTTTTTTTTTTCCTCAGTTCTCTTATTTCTTTTTTACTTATCAATTTATTCTGTTATTCTGTGGTATTAATTTTTTTTAAATTTTTAATTTTTCCATTTTAATTTTTCCTACTCCCAGAAAGCAATTTTACCGTCCGATATTAAATTCTCGTTCCGGTTTCGGATTTGCAGCGGCGGAAAGTTTGCGCGTTTTCAAACCGCGTTGCATACAAGTGATTTAGAAGCGAATTTTCTGTAACTCATACGTTACGAATATTGTATGTAAAATTTACAATACACATGTGCGAGTGTGTAACCGGTAAACACATAGGCGCAATATACCCACGTGACACGACATTAAATATACAGATATTTTATGTACGTGTACATACGGGGGGGTGGCGGTGGTTTGTACGTGGGGAAAACGACGAGGTGCATCGACGGAAACAGATTGAAAATGTATTCCGGCGTCGCCATGGCGACCCATCACGCCCTAAATACATCGATAACCTATCAATTCACGAATACTACATTAAAGGTGGTCGAATGTCACTTAAATACCTGATGACTACTAACTCCGACTGTTCAACACCCGTTCGACTGTCAAAATTTGATAAAGAATGTTTTCACAAATTCCCATCACATGGGCAGACGCGGGTGTATTAGCGAACAAATGACGAATAATCATTCAAACAGACGTCGATTCATCGACGATAATTATCGATCGATCGTCAGCTAATTAGGATATGAAATATTAAAAAAATAAAAATTCATATCGAGTGAGCGAAAGAAAAAAAAAAAAACGTGTAGAATGCAATGACGAGACATGTCCGGGGAGAGCAGGGTAGATATTCTGAAGAGTCATATCTTTTGTTTTGATTGATTTATTTATTTATTTATTTACGTTTTCATTTTCCTCTTCTTTTTTTTCATGTATTATATGTATTTGTTTTTTGGCAAACAGCCGAAACATATTTTACTTCGGTAAATCTTCCGGCTGTAATATTCATGTTTAAAAAAGCTGAAATAATATAGCCGTACATATACGTATACGCGTGTACGGAGGCTACACACAGACGCGAGGCGCAACCGCCGGAGGGTAGACTGGAAATGTATGTATAGGTAGGAATGAGGAGAAAGAGGAGGAAAAACAGGGTGGCTAGGGGCAGGGGGTGAAAGAAGGAGAGCGAGAGAGAGACGGACGGATGGGAGAAGCAGAGAATGAGAGGACGAGGAACGCCTGTGTATGAAAAGTTGAAAGGAAAACGCTGGAACGCTCGTGGGAGGTTGGTGGGGACCGTATCACGCAGCTGAAAAGAGCCGAAAAGCATAAGTGACGGCCGGGAAAAATTGAAGAGAAAAAAAAGAAATACATTTACAAATGAGAAAACAGGGGAGAGATTTTGGAATAGAAAGAGAGAACCTGAAAAACTGAAATGTAAAGAAAAAAAAATCTTCGGGAATATGTGAAAGAAAAAGAATTCATTTTTTTTCTTTTATTTCGCAATATAAGGGAGGAAAGTCGGAGCAAGATTTCTCGCACAATTCTTAGCTGACGCCCTGGTCATGTGTCAAATATCAATCGTATAAATAATTCATTTATATCGAGTATACATATGGGTGTATGTGTAGAATTTATACGTCTGTGTGTGTGAGTAAATAAAAATAACTGTAATAATAATACTAATAATAATAATAACGATGATAATACGCCCATCTCGTGAATCTATTTCGCTTTGAGGGCTCCCAGAGGTTGGGAGGTAGAAAGCTTTGGGAGGATTCATAACTCTTGCCAAAAGATCTCCTATCGATTTGGTTTATCCTGACTTTGTAGGGTGGTCGTGGGGTCGTGGAAAATGGGGAGCCTACCAGAAGAGTGAGAAAGAAGAGAAACAAACTGAGGGGGTTGGGGCCGTAGGTGCAGAGTAAAGAGGGAAATGGAAAGGGGGTGGGGGAGGGGCAGGAAAATGGGAAATGGGATGTGAGAAACGGGAAATGGGAAATGGGAAGGAGAAATATAAGGGGAAATGTTGTAAGAGTATAAAAGAGAACAAGGGAAAAGGATAGAGGGGTGGGAGTTGGGTATTAACGGGGGTGAGAAATTTTCCAAAACTTTTCTTCCCGGCTATAAATTAATAATATATAACCAAGGTTTGCGGTTCATGAAAGGGGTTGTTATTTCCGTACACATACCTTTGAACTTCTGTTACATTTATTTATTTGTTTATTAATTAATTAATTTATTTATTTATTCATTTTCTGCTTTTTTTTTTTATACTTTCGCAGAGTAAAACACCTGTACAAACATTCTGTAGTCTACTTATGACTGCGCTCAAAACAGATTGAAAAATTTCTCTTCATGCCCATACGTGTATCAAGAATTTTTGCACCCTGGTAAAATTTATGAAAATCGATGATAATAATTAAAACAGAACGTTGCTACGGGATTCAAATTGGACGTGAACGTTACAGCGGATGTCGCTAGCTTCGAGTTTTTTTTTCTTATTTGTTTTTTTTCGTTTTTTTTTTCAAAAAAATATCATCAACGAGAGCTTTTATTCACAGTAGTTTTTGCCATTACCCTAGATGTATATATTGGCATTGCAGCTTCAGGTAAATAGGTGCCCATGTATACATACCAGGGTAAAATGAACGCGGGGTATAAGGGAAAATGTGAATATTCTGTTTACTCCGTGTAACGTAAACTTCGGTCGGCGAAGAAGGTTTCGTGAAAAAGGCGTTCATTTTTATTGTCAACGGATACATACCTACGTATATGTCTGGTACATTTTTCTACGTTTTGTTTTTCCTTCTTCGTTCCCCCTCCCCCTCCCCCTCCCCCGCCGCCGCCGCCGCCTGAATTTTTTTCACCCTGTATTTTTTCATGAAATAATAACGCGGTGTTTGAAAAGCGAGAAGTAAATTTTACCTACGTACAATCAGCAATAGCAGTACGTAAATATTTGTGTAATTAGGTAGTTAGAGGAGGGGATAATTTAAAAAATAAAATGGAATTCATGTGGTTTCGCGATTCGACATACTTCAAACATTCCGTTAAACTTCATTGCATGTGATGTGGATATAAGCGATGCGAATAAGTTATGCATATTTATTCACACATAATAAATCATCTGGAACAATACCCGCGACACGTCATCGAACACCTTATAGATATGATGCGATGAAAGTGAATTCAGTCGGTGATTTATTTCGAACACACGACAAAGTTCGGATATTTATTTATTTTTTTTATTTTTTATTTTTTAATCCATCAATTTTTAATGAATCATTCATCAAAATTGATGATATAAAATTTCATTATGGATTTTGTAATTAAAACATTTTCTAGGTGTTTGTGAATTGTGTGTACCTAGTGTGACATAAGAAATGTAAACTCAAGCCGGTGACCTTTTAATGAAAAAAAGATCGATGCCCATGTAAAGAAATGTAAATACATAGCATATATATATCTACATATACTGAAGTTTCGTATTCGACAAACAGATTATTCTATACTTTTATTTTACATTGTACGCGGTCTTCTTCACTTTCTCCTCCGCCTTTGAACCGACCGTGTCGTTTACGATTTAGCGGTAGGAACAGGTCAAAGGATTATTTTTATTTGTATTTATAGTTTCTTGTTATTTTTATTTATGAATTTTTTAAATTTATCCATATTACATGAAAATGTTTTAATAAAATCGTGATAATTTTTTGATTGCAGGACGAGGTGTTGACGATATCAGAAAAGGTCGTAGTTCGCGTAAATGATTTAGTCACGTGGTTATCACCGTCATTGGAATGGTCCTGGGGTCGAGAAGTTTCGCCTATTTCTCCGACGGGATTATCACCGGAAAAAAGTCCCGGCAAAGACGACCTTCCATTGCCAACAGTCTTGACGGATCCTGGAATTGATTTTTCCGACGTTGAAAAACAGCAAAAAGAATACGAAAGCAGTTTTAGCGGTACGAAAAATGAAGGACCCACGCAAACTAGAGTCGTTGTATTATCCTATCCGAGGTATTGTCGGTATCGAGCTCTTCTTCGACGTCTTCAAGGTGCGGAACCTTCATGGCTCTGTTCTCCGGTCGCAGCAGCCGTTGGAGGATTCACAGCTTTGCCAGGAACCAGAGTTCTATTTTGCAGAGACACCTTCGACTATCCCGACCTTGAAACTCACGAACTACTGTGCAATCATTTAGGTGAGCAATTCAGTCCAGTGGCAGAGTTACGCCGAAGTGATTCCCTTTGTCCTTTTCTTTGAATGATTAAAATCCGCATACTTTGGAAACGCATATAATTAAACGTTCGATGTCGATTCGGGAATCGTTATCGTAACATAATTATTTAAATTAACAACCCCCACTTTGGGCCATTTTTTTTGTGCCGATCTTGGGGACCGCGATCGCACCCGGAGTTCTGACAGCAGCAAACGGTACGATTCTGCGAGCATACGACTCGCCCCATAGTTTCAATTTGACCGTGATCATAATAGGTGTCCGCGGGCGCGCACGTGTTGTCCAACGAAGTTACGAATAACTAATTTAATTCTATTCTTTTCATAAACGAATAATCGAATTACCGGTTTATGAGTACATCACATAAAATTAATGTGCAGAGGATTATTCGAATTTGAATTTTCGATTGTAAATTATTGAAATTTTCGATACGTACACTGATAAAAAAGTATGGTGCTCGTGTTTCAAGGACTAATTGAACTAACGATCCACTTACGATGACCATTGTTATGAGGATTTCTATACCCGACAATCGTATCACATATTTCAAAATAATAGGTAATGGTACACCCAATTAATTTAAGTGCCTTGTGAAATTTTTGATAAAATATTCCTAGTTTCGTGGTATTTTTAATAATTTATTTGACTTTTTCTCTGATCGTTTTATTCCAACACATACGTGAGCTTACCGGGAATTTTATTACATAATTTTCATCGGCGAATGTAAGAAACAAAAGTATGGGATTGTGTGCGCAAATGCGGAGGAAAAAATGTGTCACCCTCGCGGTTGTTAATTTGCATACATACATCATACATGATATACATAGTCGTCGTAACGTGTTTTAATTCTTATTGTTAACGACAGCTTCTATGTTTGTCTTTATTTTTTTAGTATTTCATGTTTTTCACCGTAAACCAAAAGTGGTATAGATTTTGTTTTTTCTTTTCCTCTCTTTTTTTCTGGAAACATACAACGAATGCGAACCGCCTGTCTGTTTGTCTCACCGTGCGTTTATTTACAGTAAATAACGTACAGTAAATTACTGTTACAGGATATTTGTTTCCGATGCTTTACCGATCTGAACATTTATACTCGGAATTCGTGTTCGATGTGATTTTTGAAAATATTTTTGTTACATTTAGTCCGCGTATTTTTTGGTTCGTTTATTCAATTTGGTCGATCTCGCTTTTATTTTTTTTTTTAATCAAATTCGGTACCTATATCGTGTATTCAGAATAATCACGCATTCTATGTATCAGCAACCATGTCGCTTCAATTAACGCTACATTGTTTATCGTGTATCGAATTTCACATAACTTTTAATTGAAATGAATTTCATTGGTCTCGATCCCTGCGAAATGATTCGTTTTATACTAATCGTAGATTTTTTTTTGTCAATTATTTCTTTGTAGCGCCAAAATTAAAAGGTAGACCTCGTAGAAAACGGAAAAAGCGTAGCACGTCACCTGGGGAATCGAGCAACGAAAGTGAAGCTTCTGTTGCGTCTACCTCAAAGACTGTTACTGCCAGTATTGTACCTGGACTACGACCACCTTCTTCCGGGGTTCGTCGAAGCGAGAGAAAAACCAGCTGTGAAGAAAAAAGATTCCTCTCCGATGTTCAAACCTTCATGAACTCTAGGGGAACCCCCGTTGGCAAGATGCCGTTATTAGGATACAAACAAAGTACGTACGCCCTTTGTAAAATTTATTCTATTAGTTGTGGGTTATTTGTTTTATTGACATTTATTTTCCTCTACTATTTTAATACTGACTGGTTTTCCCTTTTTTCCACAGTTGACTTATTTCTATTTTACACAAAAGTTCAAAATTTGGGTGGATACGAATCCGTCAGTGCCGGCAGATTGTGGAAATCCATTTACGACGAAATTGGTGGAAGTACAGGATCGACCAGTGCTGCAACCATAACTAGGAGGCACTACGAAAGGTAGGATTTTTGTGCATTCATATTTCCGAGTATTATTACTAAAGTTTATTCTTTTCAATTAAATGACTTCTATAATTTGGCTTGTCGATTAGGCTGCTCTTGCCTTTTGAAAGACATCAGCGTGGCGAGGAAATTAAAGTAAGACCTCCTCACGGAAGGCGTGCAAAGACTGGTAGCATGTCCGAAGAAGTTGAGATGAAACCGGAACCGGAATCTCCGAGTCCATCGCAGTCACCGCAAACATTTGCCACCTCTAATACTCCCACTTCAACACCGGTCACTCCACCTCCGCAGTCGATAGTCTCTACGGTAAGACTCGATTAATTTCAGTTGTCTTCTATAAAGTTCTATGCATTATAAAATGGAGAATGAAAAATTGCATGAATTATTATATTTGTTACAGCCGTTACTTTCTGCGGAAAAACCGAAGTCAGAAGCTGGAAAGATATCATCGCTACGCAGTGTGAGAGTTAAGCCTGAACGTCTTAAATCGCTAAACACAATCATAGCGAACACCCCAACACCCACCAGCCCCATCCACCTACCAAGCTCTCCTCCGTCTTCTAACACCCCTGTAACAACACCGACTAGTACGCCATCGACAACACCCTGCAATGATGGTCAGAGCGTATTGGAAAGACAATTGAATAGTCCTTTCATGTCGCATCAAGTACCTCCTTCGACAACACCGCCAAGTTTACCTGTGAACAACGTTAATACCACGAATACGAATGCTTCGGCTGTTGTGACGTTGACACCACCACCGGAAAATGATATTAAAGAACTTAAATTGGACACTAAACAAACTGCCCTGCTGGCACAGGGAAAAGAAAATATACCGTTGTTTGGTGATAAGACAATAGCCCCGCCAAGGTCACCCGAGGTAATTGATCTCGAGACTGAGATGGACACTAGTAGAGATAAGATTATCATTCCTAGCTTCAAGAAGCGCAAACTCGAGATATTGAGGGAAGGTGGACTCGAAGTCACGGCTGTTGATTTAGAGGCAAGGCCAACTGTGATCCAAGCAACGATAACACCTGTTGTTCTACCAGTTTCGGCAGTTGTGAAACCTGAAGAAAAGACTGTTAATGCACTAACTACTCCAGTAATAACCAATTCTAATACCAAATTAATATCCGTAACTGTTACCCCCGACATAAGTCACATGCTACCTTCGCCACAAGATAATCAAAATTGTCAATCTCGGGTTCTCCATACGCAACATCAACAACAACATCAACAGCAACAACAGCAACACCACCAACAACTTCAACAGCACCAGCAACATCATCATCATCATCAACATCCACATCAACACCAACCTCAGCATCAACATCAACATCAACAGCAACAACAACAGCAGTCTAAGCAAGTTACGAACAACAATAACTCGTCAATGAACTACAACACTGTTCCAAACAGCAGAGTTATTAATCTTGGTAGTTCCAACAATACGACGTTATTGCAGTTGTACGCAAACGCTGTCACAGTACCATCGAGTAACGGTAACAGTAATAGAGTTTTGCCATCACAGCAGGCACCCAATGGGAGGATAGCACCACCAAAAGTAACGCAATCTCGTTCAATATTTTCCCATAATGAGAAAACAGTATATGGAAATCCTAAAGACATTCTGATGCCACAAAAGTACCTGCCGCCACCTTCGTCGTCTTTGTCTTCTTCTCCAAGAAATCACATCAATAATAATTCAACTGGCGTTTTGGATCTGACTCAAAAAGTGGATGAAAAACCTCCGACGTATTCTAGGCCGAGCTTAGAAATCGTTAGGGTTCCAATCGTACCAAGGCCAAATCCTCTCAATTTGGAGATGAAAAATAAAGAGAAACAAAACCCACAGCAGCAGCAGCAGCAGCAGCATCAGCATCATCATCATCAGCATCAGCATCAGCATCAGACTCAGCATCAGCATCAGCATCAGCATCAGCATCAGCATCAGCATCATCAACATCAGCAACACCAGCAGGAATCACCGAAGAAAAATTTCAACTACCCTATAATCGATTCTAGAACTATGGTGTCGAACAACTTAGAGATCACTTTGGTAAATCCGAATAAACAAAAATCTCCGCCAGTGTTAACGGGACAACCCCAACATGTGTCTCAACAAATACATACAACAAGAAACAATGCCGTTCTGCAGCCAAGAAGACCATCACAACCGCAACCACCACAACAACAACAGCAGCAACAACAGCAACAGCCACAACCACCACAACCCCGACCACAATCACAATCACAACCACAGCAACAACCACAACCACAACTACATCTACAGCCACAGCCACAGCCACAGCTACAGCCACAGCCACACTCACAACTACAACCACAGCAACAGCAACAGCAACAGCAAAACCAACATCAACATCAACAGCAACAGCAACAGCAACAGCAAAATCAACAGCAACGTCAACATCAACAGCAACATCAACATCAACATCAACATCAACACCAACACCAACATCAACAGCAACAGCAACAGCAACAGCAACAGCAACAGCAACAGCAACAGCAACAGCAACAGCAACAGCAACAGCAACAGCATCAACAACAGCAACAGCAACAGCAACAGCAACAGCAACAGCAACAGCAACAGCAACAGCAACAGCAACAGCAACAGCAACAGCAACAGCAACAGCAACAGCAACCACAACTGCAACAGCAACAGCAACATCAACAGCAGCAGCAACATGCTAACGGAAAATTTCCCGTGCGAACAGAACCCCTGTCTCCCTACACACCCAGAAAACCGAATCACATGGTGATACCGAATATTCCAGGAATTCCGAACACACCCAGCGTAAATCATTTAAACAATATTGCAAATTCACCATATGCAAGGACGAATCCGCAACAACAGCATCAGCATCAACAGCAGCAACCACCCATCCCTGGAGATCGAAGAAAGTCTGATACTCCAAAGGAACATCGAAGAACAAGCGAAAGTGAAAGATGTAATGTTACGCAACAGCAGCATGAGAGTTGCGAAAGGCAGGGTGAAACGACACAGCAAAGACATCATGGTTCAAATGCTCCGACTAACTATCACCATCCTCCACCTGCAGTACCTCCTTCTTCACACTTGCCACCCAATCCAGCATTTCTTACCCAGTTACCAAACCACGGGAAATTCTTACCAATACTTGATCCAATGTACTATTCTGCGATTTACAACGGTATGTTTCCACCTCCGATTCCTCCATCAGCACCCTTTCTATCTCCTGAGTTCAGGGCTTATTACAAAGAATTTTTTGCCGCTCAACCAAGACTTGCGATGGCCGGTCAGCCCACTATCCCAACATCCAAATAAAATTAGGGATCTCAAATTAAGTTTTAACGAAGAGTAAGTCCGTACTGTTTTTCCATATTTCCAGGTTCTTTGTATCTCGTTTCTTTTTCTCCTGATTATTACTGTTTTGTTCTTCCAATTTTTTTCTTTTTTCCTTTAACATCGCATCGAGTCACGTATATTAATGAAGTCAATATGTTACCTGGATGATTATAATAATTACTATTATTATTGTTATTATTAATTTTAAACAGAAATCTTTGTTACTGAGGCTTTAGAAGCAGCCATACAAACTGAACACGAGATTTTAGGAGACGATGAATACCAGATTATACTCTAACTCGACCAATCGTACAAAAATGCTATCTCATTTTGTTTTCATTCAAAAAAAATAAAAAAATTGATATTTCTAATTCTTAAAATTCTTGGTCCAGGTAGCTTATCATCAGTGCGTACGGTATTCAAAGTAATCTGTGATTGGCATTATAATAGACAAGCTGCATCATTCTTTTAGTACGTCAGAGTTTAATACGATGTTCTGTTTTTTTTTTCGTTTTAAATTCAACCCTGTGATAAAGAGGATAAAATTAAGTATTATGAATAATAATTGTACATCGATGCTCGTTTTTTTTTTATCCTTTGTCCCATTTCTTTATCTTTTCGTTGAGAAAAAAAAAAAACAAGAAAAGCAGAATAAATGAGAATGAAGAACAAAAACAGAATATTAAACATAGTTGGCAACTATATACGACGGGAATTATTTCGTTCCATTGATAATTGATGATTTTTTAAAGTTTTTAATGCACTTTTCAAGCGCGTAATGTGATATACTAGAAATGGGGTGCCGAATGGCCGTGTGTATGGATATCGCATAGGTATTTAACTGCATCCCCGATGTTAACGTTGCGGAACTGTAGTGTGGTGCACGATGTTCTCGCTGTGTAATTATTATACCGATTAAGTTAGCTAATTTTCGATATACCGTACAGAGTTTAGTTAGTATATAAATACCATAAATATAATAGCAACGCTGAATACATACCTATATGTAAACGATGTAATAGCGGTTATAATATAAAAGAAAGCATGTATAATTAGAACACGTGTAGTATATACATATTATATATATACATATATATATATATATGTTCACACATACATATAAATAAATATACATAGTTCGGCTTTAGGAAGGAGACGTATACATAAGGCAGCAAAATGTATATAGTGTACATACCAACGACCTAATCTCTAAGTTAGTTAACTTCAGAATTATCATTGAATATTATTATAATAATATTATTATCATTATCATTATTATTATGATTATTAATATTATGATTATTATCATTATTATACACAAATAAGATTAGCATAAATGCATATATATTATAAATATATTATATATATATTATATATACATGTTAAACAATATATATATTATAATAATATGTGCACCGTATAATAATTAGGAAATAATGAATATAAATACAACTATCTTATTTGAAGGTAATGAGCAGGTAACCCTTATTGCAAGTATGATCAGAAAAACCACTGAAATTCAATCCGAATACCTTGAACAATATTAGTCGAGAATCGATCTCTTTTAAAGAAACAACTAATCAGTTCTAATTATTAACAATAATTTTCAAAAAGATTTCAATCATTACCGTGAGGTCATCTCTCCTATGTATCGGTTCGTTGTTTCAAAATCGTAAGATGTGTTTTTTTTTTCTTTTTTCACTCCTATTTTTGCTTTCAAAGACGATTCTCAGAATGGAGTATACTCGTATACACAGCCCATTATTTCCACTTTTTTTTTCTTCTCTTGTTCCATTGAATTAATTCACAATTAATGATTTGCATGCAACACGAGATCCTCTAATCGATTTTCTTAATAAATAAAAAATAAAATAAACCACAGTAAAACAAAAGAACTAGTATAAAATATAAGGGCTTGTAACGGAAGAAATGTGCCATAAAAAGTGCTTGTAGGTATAGATTTTAAAATCATAAACACACTTGAATTAGATATATTTAATTATATGAACTTTGAATGAAAGAAAAATTATTAATATTTTTATTTTCATTTTTTTTTTTCACCGTTTTTTGTGAGCCCAATAATCAAAGGCTAGGCAAGAAAAGAAAAAAGAAGTTTTGTGAATAAAAAGATTTTATTGATTTTTGTTATCTGTTTTTTAGATACGACAAATTTTAACGTAAAATCCCAACTGCTTACATGTATATAAACATGATAATAATAATGATGATGATGATAATAATAATATGGAAAAATTTATGTTCGTTTCTGTGTGCGAAAGTTTTTTTTTTTCACAATTAGCTGCAATTTTACGTTAAAACTGTCCCGTTCATTATCATCTATTTTATTATTTTTTTCTTTCTTTCATTACCCTTCATTACTTTAATATTAATTCTTACAATATAAATATTTTTTATCATTATGGGCATTTCAGTTCCTAAGTTGGAAATAAAATATCTACCATAAATTTCTTTCGACTTTTCATTTTTGATACATTATCAAACGTCAGGATATCAATTCGGTCAAAATCATATCAGTTTTGTTGCGTTGAAAAAACCTTCGAGGGCGATGGTCGTTTTACGGTTATTCGTCAGAGCGCGCTGCTCGTGCCGAAATTCCATTATGACTTGAATTTGAGATCTGCTGTACCGAGACTCGAGGCGGTAAATCGAAATGTATACCGCAGAAACAGCATCCAAGATGAACGCACGTTTTACCGCTCGGCTGAAAAGAATTTAAAAAACAAATTCTCCCTCTCATTTTGTAGCAGCGATCAAACGTTATTACTGAAGTTACAATTACCTTATAATTGCCTTGTGATATTTCAGTTGGGATGCACGGTAATCAAAGGCTATGAATAAAATCCCGCAGTGCAGCGGTCGGCGATTATCTCCAATGAGAAATCGCGTGTATCTACCTTATTCATACCCCGCGAAATTTAAAATTATTTTACGGGCAGCCATAAAACGGTAACCTGTTTAACCTGTCTGGTGCTGATGCACCGGCAAATGGCATGTATATAGTCATGCAGTTATGCGAGTAGCTTTCTTTAGAAAAATCATTCAACTCTGTATTTTTATTTTTATCCATTTTCTCATTTTACTCTCATTTTCATCCCGCGCGATTTAGAGTATCCATGCACCGTATAAAACACGGCATAAAAAATGCTACGATTCATAATTCACGCATCACGGGTCGACCTCTTTTTTTTTATTCTTTATTTTTAATTACTAGGATCGCTACGGGATGATACGGTGAAAAAATTTATTGAGAAATAAATTTTCAATATTAATTGTAATTACAGGTTTTATTGAATTTATAAATTGTTATTATCAAATTATCAGCGCTAATTAATATAGTAGGTGAGTTACTACGGTATAACATATGTAGTACATAAATAATAAATGATTATCATACCCAGTCGGGAATTGGTTACGATAACGAAATAAGAATATAAATTCTCCGATAACACGCATGAGGCTTATATACATACGTATATATATATAAATATACATTCATAATATATAATTCTCACACACGCGAACATTTTTATGCATAAAGAGTTATTCTAGATCCATGAGAGTATATAATATCGTTGAATCGTATGCTATACGACGTCGGGCCTCTACCACATGAGTTAAAATGTAAAGGAGAAAAATTATTGTCCTTGACACATTTCCTTGCGTCCACTCGCACTGCAACCACATTCAATAATATTTGTGGATCATAAATATTCATTTTCATTGCCCCCTTGACGTTGCCCCCTATCTTTTTTTTTCCTTTCTCTCGTACTTCCGAATTGCCCGCTGCATCCCTCGCCCATTGTTTCTCCCTTTCCACGATATTACGGTACAAATTGGAACAAACTTTCTGTTAAAGTCGCGTGTGCAACGTTTGGCAACGTCGCGGGGTTGGATGGAAACTCGGCGTCATGGGGTGGTTTTTGGGGGATGGTCGCGGCGGTCGGGTCGTGGGCGCCCTGCCTGCCACCGAGTAACGTACAACGGGTAGGAATGGGAGGTTTGTGACGCTGTGTTTACTTCTCCACCCCCATGGCAACCGGCAAACATACACCCCCGCGACAATGTTGCGCCTTACCACACATACCCCATCATACCTTTCCGCCACACGGTCACGCGCCTCGCAAGGACTTTATACCTATATACCCACCGTCATACGCGTAACGTAACCCACCTCATATACCCACGCAAGTTACAGGGGTATTATTATGAAGGGGTGTGTACGAATACATACAGACATATATTTATCTCCGTACCTGCGTACATCGATACGTCAGAAGAGGAACGCAAAGCGTAAGATTCGCAGATCTGCCCGATTTATAATTCTGGTAGATACGATCTATTTTTTCCTCCGTATGCAGTTCGGGTCGTGATAGCGGAATGGCCGCGAGGCATCGGAGTGCAAGGAAATGTGGGGTATGAACGCGGGTGCACAAATATCGCGTATAGTTGACGGTTAAAGCGCGATGACGGCGTCGGCGTCGGCGTCGGCGTCGCCGGCCTTCCCGTCCGAGGAGGGCGAGACCCCGAGAACCGAGAGCGCGCGGCCACGGAGGAGTTACACCCACCAGACAATAGTTTGCCGTATCGACCTAGCGCACCCTCACCCCCCTCCTCTACCCTCTTTTCCACCTTCCCCAGCACTCTCCATCCCCTCGTCGTACGCTTACTTGCTTTGCTCGCCTCCTTCTGATATTTGTATGTACGCACATAGGTACAAAATATAGTACACTTGATTCTTTTTACTTTTTTCTTTCTTCAGTTGTTTTTTTTTTTTTTTCAACTCTCTTCGGCCGCGCGTCCTTTTTCATCCTTTTCCTCCTCAAACATTTCGAGTTTTCCAGATCTTGTCTCTATTTTGATACCACCCTCTCTACGGATAGCCGCGGAGACAACGAAATCACCCTCGTTATCTGTCTCCTTTACTATTTCAACGCTGAAACTCGAAGTTACTTTTCTATCAAAGTTTCATTCTAAGCGACTGTTTTCAACAACTTTTATCACCGTCGGATTTTAAAAACAAATTAATCACCTTTTTTTTTCTTTCATCGCTATTACGAGGCGAAAAAAATCCGAACGTCTTTCGATCAATCGAATTAATGATCGTTGCGCAGTAAAATTTATCACTCCATCTTATTCCCTACAATTTTTTACTCTCGTTTTCATTCTCTCATTCTTTCCTCTCTCTAGGTCATTCGGATGTGAGATAGTTTTGGGCGAAAGGAGGGAGGCTAAAGCGAAGAGAATAAAAGGAGATAAGAGGAATAAAAAAAAGAGATGGAAAAAGAATCGTATTAGGAAGGCACTCGACGTATTTGTCGAGATGTATTTCACCGCCCAACAGTAACCGAGCAAACATCCAATATCCTGTACCGATATAAGCACGATGAAAGGAAATGATATTTCTGTTTGATTAGCTGTATTTCTTTTGAGCTACTACTGCTGCTGATGTTGCTGTGCTCTTGCACGTGGGTAGGTAATGTTAATACACGACTGTAGAGCATCGTCAGAAGCTATAATTATAATACATACATTTTTCGTAACTGCACACACATAGAACAAAAAACAAAAAAATTTTTAAGAAAAAAAGAACACAGAGAAACGTTCGTAATTCGGTAAATTAGTACGCGCGTACATTTGTAACAAATGATTCCAGTTCGTTAACGTTTCTTTAATTTTCTAGTAAATATTGAGAGCGATAAACTTCAATTAGGGTTGTTGAAAATAATCAGGTGAGGAAAATTAATTGGAGATAAAAAGAAATAAGAAAAATTTTTTGATAAAAACTTCGTTTCATTTGAACGCGTTTACGTGGCGCTCTTACATTTCACTACGATAAACGGTACTCCACGGGGCAGTTCTCGAAGGTCGAGATTTGTTTCGAAGTTTGTATGAATGAAGCTTATCCTAATATCTTTGAACGCAAACCAACAGCAGCAACAGTATAGTCAGCCAGAAAGTTAGCCATCCAGCTGCCATTCGCCAACAGTTTTGCTCGGCCATTTACTCGCGAGAACATATAGTACAGGTATCTGTATTCGTACAGTATATGTAAGGGAAGTTAAATTTCGACCACGTGGTTTCTCACTCGCAACCCTCTCTGTACGAGAACATTATAGGAGTAGAACGGCGACCGAACTTATTCTCAAACTTTCGCAGAGCAATATAATCTAGAGTAATTTCCTTTTTTTCCACATTTCTCGTTTCAACACCTTCGCGGCTACGCGAGCAAAAAATTAAAAAAAAAAAAACATTCTACCGAGGTATTGTTGCCTATGGATATTCTACTCCTGGTATTACACGCCGTCTGTATCTAGACACATTTTTCTTCATTTGTATAAAAAATGAATGACGAATACGCTCGTTGCGTTCCTTCTCATGATCATCGCTCGTATTGTATATACAAAGTACGTACGACGTATACATATGAGCAACGATAACCCATGTTTGATATAATTTGATACAGCCATACCACCTTTATTTACATTCGGACGAGACACTTGAGAATTGCAAACCTTTTCGCGGTATGTATTTTAGATCCATACCAAAATTTACCGCATGCAGTATGTCTAATAAATGAAAGAAGAAGAATGAAAATTTTCAGAAATCAATCTTTCGATTTTCGTTTGTTGAAAATATTTCGTCTTTCCAAAGTCGCATGCATGGTTATAACCACATCGTATGCGCGTACATGAATAGGACAAGTACATATAATTTTAAATATGAGAATCCCGGGCGCATCGCATCGCGTCTTGCCGGCTGACCCAGCGCATCGTCGGGTTATCAAACGGCGTTTATATACGCACGCCAACTATACGCTGTCGAAAAGATAGCGATCGGCCATCATCATGTCGAATGGAGAACGGTCATGGATGGGCAGTGCGTGGCAACTGTCGAGGCAAGGTCAAATTATTAAAATAGCTGGTATTCGCAGACTGACGCGGCCTTCGGCTTTGGATAACGTATATAAGCTATATACCACATATGTACGCTGTACATATATATAAGTGTACATGTACGTACCATACGTACATCATGCATACGACTTCAGACTTGCTACAAAGCTGACGATGGGCTGGCTGGCTGCCTTTCTAGATTCTCTCTTGGTTACGATGCTTGCTATATGCATCGCGCACATTAACGCGCGCGTCATCTTTCCAACGTTATTAGCCCGTTAAAATTCATTACGCGCGACTCCATTTAGCCCCGCGCAATGCCAGCTACCGTAGATTGATTTATTACAGTAACCAACTCTTCTCATTTTCTTTTAATCGATCCTCTCCTCATTTCACCATTTAGCACATTTATAAGTTTCTCAAAACTGAAGTATGTAATATAACGAAATTTCTATACATGTATAATGTGACGAATGGCGTCGTATATCATGGAAGCTGTAATGGGGGGTGTTGACCCAGGTCAAGATTCCGAGGTACCTTGCAGGTCACTCACTCTTGATATCCGGTTTACCATCAGGGGGTGTGAAATCTGATGAAATTTCTTCGCCAATTAAATTTTGTCAGATGTAATCAAAGGGTAATTATTCAACAAGCATGAAATAACATACAAAAAAGAGAAAAAATAATTTCCATCACCCTGGCCCCCCAAATTACACGGCACATGTCTCGCCCCCTTTTTTTGACCCCCTGACGTTTAACATTGTCCCGCCTCTTTAGGTGGGCATAGTTTTTGCGTAGATCATCTTAAGTTTCAAACGAAATATCCTCGGGGAGAACAATGTAATATCTGTACGTGGTAAACGCTGTGTATGCCGCAGAGGGGAAGAGAGAATTTGTTTAGAATCCGAGGAGAGTAATAAAGACTTTTAGCCGGTCCGTTAACGGTTAGCCTTCTTCTTTATATTACATATATATATATTTAAGAATCGGTGAGTTTGATTTGCAGCTGAATAAAAAAAATCATGTTCTCCCCTCGCTTTTATTCTCTTATTTCCTTTTTCTTTTCTCTCTTTTTCTCAACCCTGCAGCACAGCAGCGCGGGCAATGTACGCTTTCATAAAATATACACGCTCTACATATACCCATAAGTCCTCACGAAGACCCGATCACCGTTCCGTAGTAGGAGCTTCGATCCTATGGACCCGAAAATCTTCCTATACACGCCTGTAATTCGATCTATTTTTTTTTCTGTTTTCTTTTTTCTTTCGGTTGTTTTCAGATCGACCATGCGAGGGCGAAGCCGTAGGTGAGAAAAGATGCCGTACTAGCCGTTCTTCCGCTGTTGTATATCAAAGGCTTCAATTTTTCTGAAAAATATCCTATGGACAGATATCATTTTTTTACTTCACTCCACACAATCTGCGATGTACAATTACGTGGATCATTATGTTGAAGCACAATTGCAGATGAAATTCATTACCCTTATATACATAATAATTTTTTAAATTTCTTCACTTATAGCGCTACGCCATGAAATATATGTTGGTACTATGTAAACTATGAGAAGAGTATAAATTATCCCTAAGGGACACTAACAGAGGTGTATAGAACTGGTAAACGAAGTCGGTATGTATAAGCGTGCGCCAGGTGCTTGACGTCGAAACATACGCCATAGGTATGTACCGAATATTATATAATACCTACATGAAATTAATTATTTGCTATTAAAATGAAGAGGTTTTTTTTCGCACCGATGAGTAAATTTCAAAATCGAATTTCATATCCGTATATTCCGAAAAGTTAAAAATAATGGATCTGAAAATTATCTCCGTGAACAAATGAACGAATTAATTAGGCTTCCTATGTACACCTTTTTTCTTTTTTTTTCGGTTGCGAAATTCCGAAATCACCGTTGATGGCTAGTTCACCTTATTGTTGTAGAAGACGTGAGAGCTGAATAGAGTACATAGTAATATAACATTATACGCAGCTGCATGTGCAGCATATTATCGGAAATTAGCGGCTCCGTGAACGCCCGTTTAACGATTACTAATACATTTAACGTATAGACAGAGTAGCTGGTAGTCTTGCAGAGCAGACGAGCGCGTTACTTCACAGAGTGAGGATGAGGATGCAGCGAGCAAGTGCAGAAGCGAAGTGACGATGACCTATCGGCTTGCACCGCAGTATAAACAATTGAATTCACTGTATACATAAAGGGCGATAACGTAAAGGAGTTAATTCAGCAGTCGCTCCAGCCCACAAGGACTTTCGGAACTTTGAAAGTACGATTTATATGCGGTCATTAAAATCACCGAATTAATTTATGTACGTAATCAGAACGCACTCTGTAGGTCAGATAACGAACTCGCGTCTTCAGCTTATTAACAATTATGAAAACAACTAAAATGTTGTTTTTGCGAAACAAAAATTCTTCTCTCCTTCATTATCGTCGAGTGTGAAAAATTCAAGGAGAATACATTTTAGTATTTAATCATTTTTGCATTCGACGACAAAACTTTACAGGAAAATTTGTACATCGAACAAAAAACTCTGTTCCGTAATTGAAAAAAAAACCTAACAGAATTTTCTCATGACGTTTTAATTTCAAGTTCTGCTACTGCACACTGAATTAGTAAGGTAATCAATGACGTTTAATATACTTGAGTCTGTAACACCTACTTGTATCTGAGATTAAGAAAAGGGGTAAGAAAAAGTACATATAGCGCTCGGTGCATCATATTAGCCTAATAAAATGATGCCCCTTCATCTATCGGGTAAAGCCGTTTCTGAGAGGCCCCGTCGCGGGGTGATCAGGGGTACGTATAAACGTGAACGTAAACGTGAACGTGAACGTGAACGTGAACGAGAAACGGGGATTCGGGGAGTGGGAAAAAGGGAAGGACTCGGAGAGCAGAAGTTTATTGATTTTTAGGGTGACACTGTCAACCGGCGTGAGTCCCCGTCATGGGAGACTTTCAAGCGCGAAAAAAGAAGAGAAAAATACCAAAAAGAAAGAAAAAAAAAAAGAGAAAAAAAAAAGAGTATGACGCGGCGCTAGTGACGCGAAACTAGTGACGCCGCGCACGTTGCAACCAACGCCGCTGCTGCAGCCCCCGCTGACGTTTTCATCCCAGCAACGTATTAAATTACTAATTTAATCTGCGCAGAAATAACATTACACTAATTATTAAGGGTATGAAAGTCAGTGTCTCGAAAATCGCGCGGCAAATTCATGATGGTAAAATAACGAAAAGAAACCAACTGTTTGGCACATCGGAGGCTTTTGTAGCCGGTGGTTGGCTGGAATCGTTGTAAACCGTTGTTCGGTTGTTTGCTTACAATAAAATACTGGTAGATTTATCCACATTTGATGTTGAAATAATTAATTCCTTTATTACGTATGCACACAGTATAAATTCGGTGTAGATTATCTACGGTAAAGGATTAAGGGTGATCAGAAGCAGGAGCAGCGGCAGTAGCAGCCGCAGCCGCAGCAGGAGCAGGGTATTGAATAATAATAAAGAGGGCAAAGAGAAGAAAAAAATAAAAAAAATAAAAAATAAAAAAAAAGAGGCAAGAAGTTTGTCAGATTGAGTAGCGCATTGCTCCGGGTTTTCGCAGGGCGCCATGTGGTGGTTTCGCCTTAGCCTTCGCCTTCGGATGTCGCCGCGGAGCGTCGAGAGTCGCCACTGCCTCTGCTAAAAATGGCAGCACTCGGTGGCTTCTCGCAGGATAATTTTTGCCGAAGACCTAAAAAGAAATCTACCAGTTGACAGTTGGGCGCAGGGACGACCGGCGCACGTGGCCGAGCGCGAACCGAGCAAGCTGGTAACGTCGAACGTCGTCGTGTCGTTGTCGTCGTTTTTCGTTTGTCGTAGTGCATCGCGTGCGTGTGCGTTCCTAAAATTCCTCATTACTTCACACTTATGCTTTTTAATTGATGTGCGTGTAGTTATATCACAGTGATTGTGTTACCTATTTAAAATATATAAATAAATAAATAATTGATGATGTGGTCAGTTTTTAATCAGGCATACGTTCATCTTTCGGTGTGTACGATAAGAAATAAAATAATTATAAGTGCATTCGTCGGGTATTAGTGAATGAAAACGAAAAGAAAAGAAAAGAAAAAAAAAGAAGAATAAACAAAACAATTACTGTGAAATAATTAAACGTCTGTATAATGACAAGTGACAACTTCCAACATGCCAAATTCCGAATAAAATTATATAGTTACAGTGCTTATTTTCGAAGTGGGTGAAATTCTACCCCCGTGATAATTAATGTGCTACATGAGAATTTTTATGAAAAGTTCTTCTCTTCTATTTATCTTTGTTGATTTTTTTTTTGTTTCCAAATTTTAATCTCGATGAAAATAGAGTCGGCGCGGTCACGGTGCGTGTTATTAATCCCTGTTGAGTTGATACAGGTACGATTTTTCAACACAATAAATAGATATATATCGAAAGTTTGACGTGCAGCAGCAGCATCAGCAGCCTCCGAGCCCATTGGGCATCGCATCGCATTACCGGAGTCAGTCAGTCAGTCAGTTAGTCAGTCAGTCTAGTCGGCTCGGTTTTATATGAAAGTTCTCGCCGCGATGTGTTCCTTGTTTTGATTTGTTGTCGCTGCTAGTCAATTGAGAAACTTACGACGGATTCGTTAGGAGTTCTTAGTTCGTTAACCGCGACGAAATCGTGTTTTATATTATTATTTCAATGATAACCTCTTGAGAAACAGTGTTTCAAGTGCGGTGATAATTTATTTTTGGTATATTTAAACTGCGAGTAGTTTTTCTCGGAGTTATTTTGATTACGGTGGTGTTTACTTACTTGCTCTAGCCTCACATACAACACTGGCATGTCTCCCTCCCTCTCTTAAGGGAGTCTTGTGTTTGGAATGTCGCGAAATTTTAGCAGCAACTCAACAACGTGACGATAAAAGATGAATGAAAAACGTCACAAAGTTCGGAGCACCGACGATCCGTGGGATACAAAAAAAGTACGTTAATTACAATGATTTATTGTGAAAGTGGTGTGAAACTATTCAATGTGATACGTTAGCAGCGGATCATCGTTGCATCGTCCGTAGTGTAAAAAGAAAAGGAAGAAACGTCGAACGAAAAAAATAATTAATCTGAAGGTGAAAGAAAAGAAAGATAAAAATACATGTGAAAATAAAATATTGGCGTGAATACTAAAAACCGTGACGACTCTATGAGGGGTGAAAAAAATGCCGGCAACAAGATTTACTTTGTTTTATTGTAGGTTCGGAATATTTATTGTTTGAAGATTTCAGTCAGATGGAAAAATATCGCAGACTTACAAAGGAACAATACATGATTTATAAATGTTTAAATTCAAAGTGTACCGAGTATTCTGTACCGCAGAAATCCAACGCTCCCTCGAGGTTAGGTCGCCGGTACATAACCTCTACCGTAATCATCGTCGACGATCATTCGATCGTAAATAAATAATTTTGTGGGATATATTTAACAATCAGAGACTGTTATTACGGAATGAATGCATTGCTGACCAAATAATGAAGGCGAATGGAACGAACAATGGTGATTAGAATTTTACTTCACAAAAATTAGCAGCGTACACTTTTAACATTAGCCCAATGCTTATAAATTGTCACCGGTGTGCTTCTCAAGTCTTCTTTCTACTTTTCAACTGTTTAAAATCTACGATATCGGTTAAAAATTAACAGAATTTACAGTACGATCAATATTCGATGCTTTTAGCTAATGTGTCGCTTTCTAGTGTGTCATTTTTTTGCTTCTGTCGCCGATAGCACCTATCGTAGAAACTTGTTAATGGTAATAAAGCTAGAGGAGATGAATTATATGTGAAGAGCAATGCTAGTGATTGGCTAATTTAAAACTGAATATAGCAATCTATCTTTTCCACTTAAGCTAATCTTTCACACATAGTTTATCCTTCTTTACTATGACGTCCGATAAATTTATGATATTCCTAGTACTCTTGCTGAATTGTACCTCATTAGAACTTAACCAAATGTGAATCTGTTTTCCAGGCTGTAGCCGCCTAAATACGCCACTGGCTGCAACCACCACCCTGGAAGATCCAGGGACTCCTGCCTCCTGGAAGGGCCCGCCGCCCGGCTCGGAGGCTTCGCCCTACACGCCAAACTCAGTTGGTCAAGGACCAGGTCCCGGTTCAGGTCCTTACAATAACTCGGGAGGTCCACCGAGCAATACGGGAGGTTTTCAGGGTCCTAGCCCGTTCCCCGGTGGGGCGGGCAGTCCAGCAGGGGCTCCACCTTATCAAGGGCCCCCTCCAGGTTCGGGAACACCTCAATATACCGCGTCTCCTGCACCTAGTGGTTCTTCGACCCCTGGCCCAGTGCCGCCCCCAAATTCTGCGGGTTTTCCTCCCCCACCGAACAATTCAGGCCCCCCTTACAATGGCCCGGGTCCAAGTCCATTCGGATCTCCTTCTGGAGGTCCACCGCAATTTGTGGGACGACCGGGTTCGTCCGGACCTCCGTTTGTGCCCCCCGGTGCAGGAAATCCCCATTTTCCATCTCCGGGACAACCTTTTGGAGGACCACAATATGGAATGCCACCTGGAAGCCCTTTCGGACCCGGTGGACATCCCATGGGTGGGCCTATGGGCCCTGGACATCCTGGAATGATGGGACCTGGTGGCCCTGTTGACAGGATGGACCAAGGGTGAGTGAAGTTTGAAATAATTACAAAGTAGATTTATCTCGGTTGGGTTCGTCCTTCTTCTCCAATAATAACAACTTATCTCGGCCATGATGTTTACCACGGATTTTCGAATCTGAATTCTTATCCCAAGAAAGTAGTCTCACCTCAAGAAAAAGTAGAATCGTGAGAGTTTGGTCAGGACATTAGTTCGTTAGTAGATGAGTATGTTTTCAGCCAAGCACGATCAAAAACTTGGCTATTAAACAACTAACGTACATCGCCGATGAGTATTTGATGCTTAAAAAGTTTTCTGTAATATAATCGTTAAGCGCCTACTTCGCCCGGCAGCAATCGCCAAAAATGATTAGCGCTCTCATCTGCGCATACTTAATATACTTTCAGTTAATTTATCACCACTTAAAGTTTCGCGTTGGCCATTGACTTATAAGTATCTACGATACAGCTACAACCATACATTATACGAAGATATATATTTATCAACACGTAAGCGGTAAAATGCTCAGCTCATTTTTTATTGATGACCAAAGCTAGTACACGATATATTCAAAGGGTAGGTGGAAGACGCGTGAGCATATCAACGTATGCCTCGAGAATCGTCTTTACATTCCGCACGATTAGACCACGCTGCGGAGAAAAGTCTCTCGCACTATGCGATGATCGGTCGGGCCGCAGGTATAAATGGTTACATCTACGTATTTACACCAACATGCGTTACGCATCCATGCGATGACCACCGCGCGTCGTCGTAGCCGCGGCGTGCACATCTATCTATTGCATCGGTGTGAGTGCGTGCAGGTATACAGAAAATGTTATTTATTATTGTTGAACCCTGGTCGGTCCGCATTCTTGTTGATAACCCGAAAAGTATCGTGCGGTGAAACCGGACCGCGCCAGAGATTCGTCTCAATTATTGCAGAGCGTCCGACGTGCGTATCCACCTCGTACACCACGTACTACCCGCCATGATTTTTGTCTCCGCGTTCGATGATCAGTCAAATGCTTAACGTGTGCACACGTATGTGTACATTGTTATACGATTGTATTAATTATTTTTTTTTTCTTTATATTTCATTCCATCTATATCCTGAGTAGGAGGTATAGCTGGTCTTTCCTTGAATTTTTGTTTTGTATATTGATTATTATTTATTCATTTATTATTCGTCTGGATTCTGTTTGTACTTGTCTATACGTTTTCTTCTTCCGCGAAATACAATCCGTAGAATCGTTGGGTAGAGAAACGGGACGAGGTGAACGAAGTTTGTAGATAGGAAAACGCGCCCGGCTCTCCCCATTGGATTAGATTAGGTCACCTGCAGCCTGGTTGATGCGAAAAGGTATATATTGTATCTACATGGTATTCTTCCCACACTTAGGAATTTTACAAAAACTGATCCGAACGCGGCTGCAGTTTCTATGGCTTATTGTGAAATTTGTAAAAAAAAAAAACATTCAAAACACAACGCTCATCGAACTTTAATCGATCAATTTAATGTGGCAAAAATTTTTTTGTTCTCACCATTATTTCGTTGAAGAATTTAATTAGAAAAATTAAAAAAAAAAACAAAACAGAAAACAAAACAAAGTAATGAAATGAACATTTATCCCTTGATACGTTGGAAACAAATAAAACTCTTGTAAATATATATATTAGTTTTGGTATTGTTTGTACACCGCGGCGGCGTCGGTGGTGGTGGTTTAAGAGGGAGGTTAAATATTTTTGTAGGCGACTGTACGCGACCCAACCCCCCTCTCTCCCCCCCTTTCGGCGCCCCTCTCCCCAGTACCTCTCTCTTCTTCACCCCCTAAACCCTCTCCCTCAACCACCCCGTGTTACGGAGGGAGGACAATGGTTCTCATGTTTCGAATATTTTCACTCCTTTTTTTTAATCCCTCTTCAAGATTTTTTTTTCTTTTTTCTTTTTTCAATTTGATTTTTAGTAACTGCAACACGAATAATAATTCCGTCAGCAATTTCTTTTACGGATATACCATGATTTTTGAAGTCTGTCATTTTTTTTTTTTGTTATTCAAAATTACAAGGATAATATTAAGTATATCTTCTTCAAAAAGCTCTATATACATGAATGAGTTTTTTTGAAAGTCGAGTCGATTTCAAGCCGCGTAATTCAGTGATTAGATAATTACTGGAACGCTTGAAAATTCGTGGCAAGGGCTCAGATTTCTCGAATACTTAACATCTAATGATCTAATTGAAAGGTGAGACCCGGTGGTGATAATAACTTTTTAAGGCGAAAGACTTTGTAGTCCGGATAGAATGATTTTATTATACGTCACGGTTTGAGGAGCGCGGCGAGGGTATCTCGGCCGGTTTTAATTAAAAGTATTAATTGGGAACCCCTGCGGACTCTACCCTCCGCTCCCCTCTTCTTTCTTCTTCTCTTTTATTCCGTCCACTCTTCTCTCCCGTTCTCTTCTCCTCTCATCGTTGGCTACTCTCCTTCTCCTTTTCTCTCGGTAGAGAATCGCCGCGCTTCCGTCCTTTCGTTCGTTCGTCCCGCCACCTTCGTTTACACTCGCACATATCCTCGCGTGCGGGACCAAATGCCAAAATCTTTTCGATGAGATTGTTTTTCATCATTATTATCTGGGTAAATAGTGATGCGAAAAAAACAAAACAACGAGCAACCGAATAGCTTTGTAGTGTCGATACGTCGTGATCGGTTGATCGTATCATCCCCTCCCCCCCAAAGATCGTCGAAGTTTCTAACTTATTCTTTTTATTTTTTAGTCTTTTTTTTTTGTGATATTTGATTAATTTATGAGGCATTTTTTAACTCGGATGGGACAATATGAAAATTACACCTGTATCAGTTTATGACTGTGTGTATTATACACGCGTTATATACCCTAAACGGTTCTCTCCGTTGAATGAAAAATCTAATTTAAAAATCAGGGATAAAATATTTCACAAGAATTCATTCCGCATGCCCATAGAATTTACGTTCACCTGTTCAGGGTAAAAAATCTTCCTGCCCGGATCAGATGTATAAAATTTAATGAAAATTGTATAATATTCATTTAGCATTTTATCCCCTAATCAGAATTTAGTCTTGCTTCTCGCAAAACACGTGCCCTCTCGTCTCACGTACCTCGGAAAGTCGCGATCGGTATGAGGTGTGTTATACATACAAATTAGTCGGTAAAACTAGCTGCTTAAAATCTGTACTCCGGGTGGTTTACATACGTATAACTCGGTAACATTACTCACTGCAGCACCTCTCGGTTAATCCCTCAAAAGTTTCTACAAAATTAGTTCAAAACTCACCTTTGTCGGGCTACACCTCCTACCCCTCGCTCTCTCTACATTGCGAATTATAGTATATTAACTATACTATCGTGTAAGAGAAAAAAAAAGGACATCGAAATGACTGCACATACATATGTATGTAGGTACATAATAATATGTACATTTACACGTACGCAAGACACGCGCACATACATGTATGTACATAATATTATACAATATATATATACGCGTGTACATGTGCAAGGGGAAAGGGGCGGGAGGGGGGGGAGAGATAGTATTGATTTTTACCGATATTTAGCCGTGGAATTATCCTCCCTTCTACTCCCTTCCTTCTCATTTCTCTCTCCCTCCCCATCTCGCTTTATCTTTCTTTCTCCTTCCATCCACCCTTTAGTATGGCTTGGAGTAGCTAACCCCGACTTCCCTTCTCCCGCTCTCATCCCTTTCCCCTTCCCCCGTCCCTTTTCCACTCCTCTCTCCTCTCCTCTCCTCTTCGCGTCTCTTCCCTTCCCCTTTTCCGTACTCTTCAAGCCCCCGACTTCCACCCTCTCCATCCCTTTTACTCCCGTCTCCCTCTCTCCACCCTACGACACACCAAACCTGATCGTAGAATTGCGCTAGGTGTGGAAGAAATTTGAATACCTATGAGTCGGAAAGAAGTTTGTATGCTAAGAGCGCGTTCTGCAAAATCACCTCCTTTTTTACGATTTTTTTTATTTTTTTATTTTTTTTTTGGTTTTTTCGTTTCGCTTTTTGTTTTTTGATTTTTTGCATTCGTCGAGAGAAAGAGACAAACTGTATAATGTAACGATGTACGACATATTTATACATTCAGTTAAATAATTAATCGATGTTCGTATAAGATAATCGGGAAGCATTGAGTACCTACTTTTATTTATATTAGGGGAGGATCTTGTTGTTGTTTTTTTTTTTTTTTAAATTTTTTTCTTCCACTTTGGTAAATTTTTTGTTTATTACATAAGAATACACCCTGTTACATATTATCGTCGGAATATCCCTTACGTGAAATTTATACCATAATCGATGTTATAATTGGTTGAAATTATGCCATAGCTTTTTATATAATATAATATAACCTATGTATAGATGGAGAGAATGTTGAAGGGATGCGAGTGGGCGACAAAGTGAAATTTATTTTTATAGACCGTCTTGCCGCGAACACCCCCCCTCCCCCGACCCCCGAATGATGGAAGATCAAGTTTTTATTAATAATTTTGTTTTTGAAATATGAAGGTGGTAAAGGAATCTTGTTGGGGATAATTTACACGATAATTTTAACCTTTATGTGTATATAACTTTTTTTCTTTTTTTTCAAGTTTCATTATCGCGTTTTTATATGTACCTCAAAAATTAACCCGCCGTTACTATCGAACAATTATACCTATAATTATGGAATAAAATGAGTTTTTTTTTCTTCCTTTCTTCGTTGAAAATGTTACGCTAATTTATACACGGCGTTGAATGGAGATTACGAAAGAAAAGTTTACTAAAATCGATTTGATATCCTTTGATTTTTTTTCTCTCGCTTTTGAGTAAAGCGAAAAGGTATATACAATTATTAGGTACATGTGATTCGTTCGAAGGAATGCTGCAGCAACGAGTGGAATATTTTCTTCTAGTTTATATTTATTACGGGTAGGGTTTGAGAACCTCGGTTTTATGGAGGTAGGCTAAAGCCGTATAGGTACACTCTTTACTAAAATACAAAAGTTTCACGCAAAACTTTACGACTCCTCCTATGCTCTTTCTAGCTTGATATAACCCTCTTACTGAACCTTCTTTCGAGTATGGGTATACCGACGATATATGGTACATACGTATAAATATGGTACACCATCACCGTCGGGTCCTGCGGTCTTCCCAAGGTATAGGGATACCTTATGATCGGAGCGCACGTATGTATATATTTTCTCATACGTGACGTCATCATTTTACATAAAAAGTCTTAAATAAGCTGCACAAAGCTGCGCAAGGACAGCAGTCAGTTCCATTTTTTTTTCCTCATAACATTTGATTTTAAATTATGGAAAAATTATGGAAAGAAAAAACAACGACTCAATTTCGTCATAGGAATTTACGGTTGCAGTGATCGATTGGTTTTTTTTTTTTTTTGTTTTTTTCTCTCGTGTCAAATGTTGAATATCTAATTCTATTATAGGTATATATACATATGCACACAATACCTATACGTCGAAGAATAGATCGAATCGCGTGCGATCCTATCTGGTAAATCAGCAAGCGTTACTAATTGGAGGATTTTTTCGGTAATTAATTGACGAACGGCCACAATTACCATGAATTTCCGGTGACCGATTGAATATACTGTAATGCGTAGCGAACCACGTATACCATACATATGCATATACGAATATGCCGCCTACGTCAACATGGCGTCCAAAATTTTATTTTCGTATTTTGTGGATTGAAACGTTGTTTTTTTTTTTTTTTTTCTTAGGACTTTTTGATACAGTGCTACCGGTTAGTTGCACACATTATGCAGTTAATTCGCCTGCTCGAGTGCCTTCGCGGTGTCTTTGATCGTCGTTTTTAAAGCCCTTGTAATTATTGTGCTATCCCGTATGGTAAAAGTTTGCATCTTTTACTTTAGGGAAAAGTAAATTACGAAGAGTAGGAGAAGCTATATTAAAATTTATTTCATATGCATGTATGCGGTATACATATACGCATACCTGTCGACCTACCTACCGACTGTGCAGAATTTTAGTAACGGGGAGATTTCTGTACGTTTTACGCTGCAGCCGCGAGACGTCGCCTGTAGAAAAGCAAACCCCCTAAAAGCAGATAACGCCACCTTGCAAAGTTGGGGTAGCTACGTAGATTTTTACCGGGATTAAATCCGCCCAATTTTAATGATACCAAAAAATCCTATGCCAAGACAAAAAAAACAAACAAACAATTATAATAATATAATGACAAAAATAACCTGTCTGCACTCCGTTTTTTAATTGTATAGCAAATGAGAAAAATGGTGGTGCGTGTAACAAGTTGATTGATAAATTTTTTAAACTTAGCTCGTACGTTCGTACAACCCTTGCTTTATGATGTAGGGATAAAAGTATGTAGAAGGGTTCGGAAAAATTCTGACGAATGGCGTTGCTGCTGCTGCAATGTTGGAGGTACATGTATACACATGTATGTGTGAGTAACGTGTGTTAACCCCGTCGTTATATCGAAGGGGGGGAGACAGATGTCCTATTGTACGACACTCTTCTATCGGGTGACTCATTTTCATTTGTAGGGTTTTGCCCTTCGACCCAGGTACTCGACTCGCGCACTTCCACCTTCGTTCTTTTACGATCTCCTCATGCCGCAGCCCCCATTATTAATACGCGTCACCTGGAACTATATTTTTCAATTCTCCCGCTCCGATTCGGCGACAACTTGACCAAATAAGACCCTAAATATCAGTCAATGAAATTGGTTGGGGCGAATAGAGAAGGAAGTAGATTTTTGTTCTCTCTCTCTCTCTTTCGCTCTTTCGCATGTCCACGCGCTAATTTTCACTCGTGCTGCGGTACGCGCGATCCAATTATGGTATAATGAATTTAGATCACGCGCAAAAGCAGATTTGCGGGCAGTTAAACAGCGGCAACCATCGGCCGCTGCACTCTCTGGGTAGGTTTGCAAGGCACGGCGAGGGGGACTTGTAACTCTTACTCGCTGGTTAGTTGGCATTAATAGTGTGTAAGTAAGATCGCAAGTTTCGATAAGGTATATGCTACACGACACCTGTGCCTCTGGAAAAATGAGACCTCAAATGTTGACACAACGTTACGCCGCTGCCGCTGCTGCAGGTGCGTCCGCGACACTCGAACCGCATAATGCGAAGTCGGTGAGGTGAAATTATTGAACTCAAAAATCGCGGATCAAAGAAAATAAAGGAAGAAAGAGAAGAAAAAATTTAATCGCGGTTCAGTTGCAGGAATAAGTAAAAAATTTGTGAACCTCCCAAAGGAATTTACGCGTATAACGTTATACATAAGTATATAAATTCACACACGAATTACAAAAAATCTGGAAAATTGAAATAGTCGCAACCTCCGATTAATGGCTGCAGCGTTCTATTTCTCTTCAATTCGCGCACGGCCTTATATATATTCACATCCCTACTAATTGCCGTATAAAAGCTCGATGTAAAAAAATTTACGCATATGTTACATGTACATTTGAACAAAAAAAGTGATGAAAAAAACGTCGGATTTTATACACCGCTGTGTGGGTATAAATTAGTGGAAAGAAAAAAAAGAAAAAATTGATCGTCCGTATAGTAACGATGTCTATAAAGTTTAAATACAATAGGTGCAAAGTTTGTACATGGCGCGGGTGACTGAGGAGCAGAAAGGAATGGGGGTCGGCAGGGGGGGAGGGGGCGGCGTCCTCCTCCGCGGAGGAGGCAATTACTTGGCAATTAGTCGTGTGCAAGCAACAAGTGAGCATCGCCAGTCGCCGCAATCCTCCGCGACTCGCTCTCAGCTCGACGGCGGTTTCCCTTGTTCCAGAAACAAACGCGTTTTACACGACGACCGCTGACACAGAAATTTTGCATAATTTTCGTCATCTCACGTATCGCGAGAATAACGTAAGAAAATGATGTCCCCCGATTTCCGTATGGGGCGTCGTATCGTTTTTTGTTCACATGCGACTTTTAGCGATCGGAAAATTCGTTCTGGATTCATAACCTACACTGGAATTAGTTGAAAATCGAAATTTTTCTCACTCTACACGTATGGAGCACAATTCAAACATGTACTTATAATTTTTCATATCGAAACCGATTGTGCAGAGGGTGGGTTTAATGTACTTTTCGAAGCATAAAATCTTCAGGTAGACGTATCCAGGTATATAATATGGTACAGCTAATGAACTACGCGATTAATCGAGAACGTAAATTTTTTTTCATGTACCCGTTTAAGTATAGAACGGGCTGTATTTTTTTTTTTTTCCCCCTTTTACGGTTTAATTATCAGTGCCGTAGCACAATTATTACTGGACTATTAATTTTTAATACACGAGTTTATTAATTGTTGCAAAAATTATTAAAATACCCACTTGTCACGCGCTAAGTTTTTTTTTTTTTTTTTTTATTGTCGATGAAACATATATAAATGAATAAAATTGATTGAAGAGAAAAAAAATGTTGACAAAATGGTAAATTTAAATGGCGCTGCAGGTAGACGTGGAGTAAAATAAATTAGTAGACAAGTGAGTGAAGGGTTTCTATGTATGCAGGTAAAAATCAGTATTACATAGGTATATATGCGTGATACGGTGACAACTTTGCTCCGTTCCTCCAACACCACCACCACCCCCTCCGTTCCGTTCCGTTCCAGTTCCATCCTTCTTCTCAGAATTCCCACTCCGGTTCATCCCTCAGCAACGACGGGCGACGACGGGGGTTGGAGAACGAGGATGAGGATAAAATGGAAAAGAGGTGGGGGTCGAAGAGAGAGAGAGAGAGCGAGAGGGAGAGAGTCGTGTCGGGGAAGGGAGACTGCGGCGGGCGTTTTTCAAATAATTACATCGGGCTGTAGCGGTGGTGGCGGGTTGCCATGGCGACCGCAGAACCACCGACCGCCTCCGTACCTACTAGCCGCGGGTCTCGGCTCTCATGCAGCCACGGCGACCGCCGCTAGCCGCTAGCCGCGGACGACCACCGCAAACTCCAACCCTCTCGTTTCCTTCTCTATCACCTCGCGGACCGGAGGACGAATTCGAACAACCCCGTGTCCCTCGAATCCCACCGACTAGAACGCGGTGGGTCATTTGGCTAGTTTTATCCGCCTAGATATAGACGGTAAAACGCATATGTATAAATACGATTTCGTGAGTACCCATAAAAGCGATGGTGTGACTATAGTGTATAACCTCGGATATGCTCGACGGCGACCTTAACGCCCGCGAAACTGTAAGGGTATTATTATAGACCTAGACCTAGACCTGGTCAAGTGGTCGCGGACGTCAGATTTGCCGAGGGTGCTTTAGAGTACGGAGAAACCGGAGGGTTTGGAAGATGGAAAAAAAATCAAGGATCATTTTATCGCATCGAGTCAGAGGAGTGTGAAAATGCATAGTATAAACCATGTGTAACGAAATTTATAACGTACGTTCGGAAGTGATGGGAGAAAAAATTTCTTCAATATTCTTACAAACTATGTAACGAGTAATTTCCGTATATCTACGTATACAACGTACCCACTTGAAGGAGAATAGAAACGCGGTTCGCTGTACAAAGGTATCCGCAGCTCGTCGCAGTTTATATGTATACGATCGCTGCGGGATTGTAGAATAAAAGGGGTAGAAAAAAAAGCAGAAAAAAAAATTGAGAATTGCAATACCTGCGATGTATTTATTGTTACTTTCTTCTCAACGTCTCTCCAGAGATCTTTGGAATTGCGATACAATACAACATCGCAGTTGTTATTTTTAAACATCCCGCACGTTATGACTGTATATAGAAATAAATGTGATATTGTATTATTATACGTACAATACGTAACGTTGCGTGAATTATATCGCAGCGATTCGTTGATGTTTACCTATGGGTATGTGGAACACACCTAGAAATCCATGTACATACGGTTTTATGATCACGCTTTATCAGATGCTGTGACTTCAGAGTCAACATGTCAGTGACGGTATCTTACCGCGCATGTATCGCTTAATACGCTGCAGCGGCATCTTTGATCTGTCTGCCATAGATCTAAATATACTCGGGATATGTATACGTATAATTCGCTTCGCACCTTCGAGAGATGAGCTTTCTACCGCAGGCATTAATCAACTAATTAACAGATTTATGGACATGTATATTTTTTCATCGCATTTCTCGTCTCAACATTTGAAAAATCACATTTTCCCAAAACCCCAAGATGTATACGCGGTTGTATAGTATACGAAAAATAGGGGGCGGGCAAAAACGGGAAAAAGGATCTGGGAGGGAGAAAAAAAAATGAGCACAAAAAATGTGAATAAAGAGAAAGGAATAAATAAAAAACTGAGAGAATTCATTCCTTTTACTTTTTCCACGCAGACTCGAGCTGCTCTTCAAATTTTTCGTTCCATTCAATTCGTACGTATTCGCGTACACGATATTATAAAAATTCTGCCGAGACGTTCCGAATCTTACGAAAGTGAAATTTGAAGTAGGTTTTTATTATTATTTTAGTTGATTTGTTTTTTTTTTTTCTTCATTTTTTATTCCATGATATCGAAGGAAGAATCGTGTGCCTTCCATCTATACCGGACCGCTTTATGTAACACGTATTACGGCAAATTAATTCTCTAGAGATTTCCCGATTGACAAGGGATTAAGGGGTCGTGGAGCACGACAGCGATGATCAGGGTGATCGGGAGGAGTCCCTATACTCCTATACTTCATCTCCTTCGGGACAACGATTCAAGTTCGGAAATCACTTGACGATTAACCAACGATGTACATGCCGTTTATTACCATACTTAATAGATATTGTATCCATGGAACTTCTGCAGAGCTAGTTGAGCTAAATTTACGAAATTATAGGGTGCCGTTGAAACCCTCTTTTGTAAAACTTGCGCGTATACGGGTCAGGAAATTTTTCAAGGACCCACCCCAAGGGCTGCGGCGCGAGGGTTACGATGACAACGATCGTTCTGAAATTGATTGATTTCTATTGTTTTTCCTTTTTTTTTCCTTGGTTTTCATCGCGAATTTCTCGTTACCTCACAGCGTATCGCACGAGCCAGTGAAAAATGAGAATAAGGAGACCGACGAAAGTTGAGAAGGAGAAAAGAAGAAAAGAAGAAAAACTCTACGTGTTCCGCAAGGGCGTCGCGTAATCGTTCGTTTGGCGGGCGGTATCCCCGCGGGCGTTCCTGACCCCGGTCGCTCCTCTGAACTGTCGACAAAAGGCTTAACCCGTGACAGAACCAACTCCACACTCCACTTTAACCCGTAGATAATCCCTCCGAAGATATCAGACGCCAGTCGGTTAGGGTGTCTCCGGTTCGTCGGCGGGGAGAGAAAGGAGCGACGGAGGAAGTGGAAACAAGGGCGCGAAGGGCAAGAGGTCGTCGAAACGCGATGGGGTGAAAGAGCGTACGGGCAGTGGAAGGCGAAGGTGGGTCATCGCGGTCTGCGCGGGTCAACCGGGAGAACCTGGCGCGCCAAGGTGTGCTGGAAAACGCTCCAAGGAAGAGGAGAGACAGCGTCCAATGCGGCCAACATCCAGTCGAGAGGGTTGACGCGGTGAAACTCTACAGCCGCTCCTCTCCCCTCCCCTCCTCTTCCTCGACTACTCTCTAACCTCGTGACCACCTGTGGATGGATGGATTTTCATCCGAAGGAACGATGCGATCTACGGTAACGCTATCTACTCCTCACGACTCTCTTACCGCGCTTCGGTTGTATATCTCGTTGTTCAGTTTCTACGCGGCTAATTTCTAAACCTTTTCGAAGACAGAACTTCGGGAAATTTCCATCGGAACTAATTCGGTTCAGTTTTTGGTTGGCTGAATGGAAAAATGCCTCCTAACAAAATTCCATCTTCCGCGTTCTTTTCTTTTTTTTTTTTTCTTCCATCACACGTACTAATTTACGTCATTACTTTTCGTCCTGGATGCAGAGTAGATCGAAACCTGGATGTACAGTCTCGATTTTTTTGTTTTTTTTCTTCTTATTTTTAACTTTTTTCTGTAGTTATCGGGTAAAGCTCTGGCGATTTTCTCTCGCTGTACTCGCGTCGACAGGAAGGTTTATAAGACGGGGTTAAAGCTGATGCGAATGATATAACTCACCTCAACACTGCCCCGCGTCTTTTAGCTTCATACTTGCGTTTTCCCCTTTTATATACGTAATAGTGGTGGGAGAGAGTCGCCGTTTTATTATACCCATAAAACGTGATCAACGACACTTTTCTACCGCGCGGTTGCGTAGGTACCGTGTAACGTATACAGTCCATATACACGATCTTCGGACTTTTATAATCACAGTCGTTTAACTTCGAATGACAGTATGTATCATAATATCAGTTCATTTGTACTCGTCAAATTATTGTTTTTCATCTTTTCTTTTTGTTTTTTTTTTTTTTTTTTCAAACGGACGATTTCAACTCGCCTTTGGCCTATGAAATGTGATTGAATTTGATCGCTCGGACACGAATGACGCGTGTAACCACCAGCTGCACGCTGCTGCTGTACGTTATTATTTTATTAACCACGCTGCGGCATCGTAAGGCCTCGGGGTCGTCAATAAATTGATTAGTACGGCTTATATCTCTGTACGGTAGAACATCGAGGGTACTTAAAATTATAACCCAACTTTATTCACGATACGTTGCACGGGGCGTGCGCCACGCCGCCACGCCGCGCCGATGCATTTCAGCATAGCCGTCACAATCGCCATCGACTAAACGATATCGCTATATACCTTGTACTATACGCGTTTCATTCATGCCGCAAGGTGGTAACAGCTTAGCGACCCATTAATCATGGATTATATTATTCATTCCGCGCGGCTTTTTAACGGGCTGTCAGCTGGCGGCGGCTAAGTTTTCTTGCATAAGTTATACACACCAAGTTCTATCTTTCTTTATCTTTCCATTTCCATCTCACTTTCTCTCGCGTATAGTCGTCGTCATGCCGCAGGAGCAGCTCCCGCGCGAATCGCCCCTGCAGGATAATATCCACGTTTTACTCCTATTTTCTATTATAATCCTAGCTACAAAGTGGGTGGGCTGAAATGCTAATGCCAACACGCGTCGCTCTACCTGTATCATCAATACCACGCCCTGACCGTTTACATATTTATGAACAATTTTTTTTCGTCCAAATTTCGTTTTTTTTTTTATTCTAATTTTTTCGATCAGAAATGACTGTAGCTTTCAGATTTTGCCGATGTAGTCGGACTCTGATTTTGCACGAATGTGAAAATCGAAGGTGGTGAGCCATGGGAAAGTAGGTGCCGATTTGACGAATGCTTTATCCGCTGAGCGTCGATTCACCGTTGGATCTGACGGGCTTGAGTTTTTCCCCACAGAATTAACGTCGAATAATTAATTACACCCATTGATCTCGCAACCGCGACGCTTCGGATTACTGGTGCAGTCGCATCTGACAATCGCAGAAGGTGAACGAGTGAGATGGAAAAAAAAGGATTCTCGAAAAATAAATAGAAAAAGATAGAGATGGAGATGGAGAATATAGTATACATATACATATACCTCAGTCGGTACCCTGCAGTTATTTGCTCATGTTGAAAGACAGGAGTAAGTCAGAGACCGCGTCTCCTCCTAAGGGATACATCAGGGTCAACGGACCACCGCAGGCATTCCCGATCGCGCTCATATACTTGACGTACATAGGTAATATGTATAGATATATACGTTACCTACCACTATTTGAAATCGTCACGACCGTTATACCTATATGCTGATTCTGATGGAAGAAAAAAAAAAAAACAATTGCGGAGGATCGGGAGAAAGAAGATTTGATCGGATTATCCGACTCCGGTACAGTTTCAAGGATGGAATGATTCTACGTCTACGATATGTTAAATTCAAATCACATCGTATATAGTTTGTATATAAAAAAAAAAAAATTGGAACGTTGGATTTTTTAAACGATCGCTTCATCGAACCTGCAAGCGGATCGCGAGGTTAATTGTTATATACCTACCCTCGACGATATTTCTATATCCGAGGTTTATTTGGCGGATAGCCAGCAGATGCAATGGACATTTCGTATATCTATATCACACGTATGCATCACGGTCAGAAACTACGATCATTGTTTTTATTTCTGGTGTATAGGCATGCCTATATGTTTGTTGGTTAATTTTAAAATAGCTGGCCTTTTGAAGCCGAACACGCGTGTACGCTGTAAACTGCAGCGGACGAAAAGATCCGACGCGCAAATTGTGGAGGAAGATTTTCTAAAACTATTCTCCGGTTCGATAATTACACATCGACACCTCGAAATCTTAACTAGGATTGTTCGCACATTCGCACCTGATTTATGTGGCGAAGCTATTTTATGTATACTAGCGTTGTTTTGAAGAGACTTTTGCAACTCGGCATATATACGGTCATTGTCTCGAACCTTTTATCTACCCCGATAGTTAAACCTTGCACAAAGCGTCGCCCACGTGCTTTCGAGAGTTAACTTAATTACACTCAGTTAACCGCCAATTAACAAACTGGCATTGTAGCTCGAACATTCTACACCCACCGCTACAAGCGCCTGACCATCTCGTCCCAAAACCACCGTTCTCATCTCGTTCCACTTGACCGCCAAATTGCACGGAACTGCTATATGGATGTAATAATTATGTGCGTCGTATAATTTTGCGCAGTGCAGGTTATCCTTATCGTTAATATTTATTGCGTGTATCCAACTTCTCATAAATTATATCTAGTGATCCGCACATACACGCAATAATACGCCCTATGTGGGTTATTTCATATTTGCAAACGCGTCTTTCTTGCGGACGTCATTAATTTCGATCGATAATCGCATCCGAATCGATTGTACGTAATGAGGATTTTTAAAGTTTTTTTTTTATTTTTTTTTTAATTGCAGCCAAATTATGCGTGCAGGTACTCAATTAGGTGATGAATGAGATAACATCTCGGTTTTTGTACCGCCCGTTATATACCTACTTGGAATAAAAACAAAAAAAAAAAAAAAGGGACAAATCAAGAAACTCCTTCGCTCTCTTCTCGTTACTCGGTTAATTCTCCTTCTTTTTTTGTTGTTTTTGTTTTTTTTTTTCTGGGATCCGGAAACTTTTTGAAAGGGTCATTTTCGCCCGGTGAAAATTATCCTTTACCTTTCTTGTACGGCTGGAGGAACGCCGCCAGAAGATATTCAGACAAAAGTTAGGTCTGTACATTATACGAGTAAAAGTTTATCCAATATACCCGTTCCTTTAACGCATCAAACTCTACCTACGTTACATGTATCTCTCGCCTGAAATACCTTCGCGAAACTTTCTGTATATAATACCAAAAAATTATTTTACCGTAAGTCGGATATACTTCGTTTCAGGTGTGTGTGTACGAAGAGGAAGAGAGATAGGCGTATCGTTGTACACACATAAACTCATGTACTCGGGGTAAAAAAAAAAAAAAGGAAAAAAACAAAAAAAAAACAAGAATAGAAAAAATTGGTGTATGTATTTGTTCGCGATACGGGTATGGGTAGCTATGAAGTATCTTGGCGTACACCGGATCCCTCTTGGGATCCCTACTGCCTGCTGCAGTGTATTCGCTTCGAATGAGCCGCTTTTCAACAAGTTCGTGACGTCAGAGAAGTCGTCATGGCAACGTTAGGTACTCCTACCTTAATACTCCTTACCCATTATTCCTTGATTTTCAATAGAAATTTCTAATATGCTATCGCAACGTATATGAATAAACTGCGTATCTTTATTTCGACCATCGAACCAAAAAAAAAAAAAAAAAACCGTGAGAAAAAAAAACGTAATTAAAATTTTCACCATTTTTTTTTCCTTCTTTCCTAGACAGTTTCGACTCGAAACAGTTGGATGGATTTTTATCGCGCCGATTCAAAGAAAAAAAAAAGAAGGACAAAGCGACGAAAATTACAGCAGAGGTGATTCGAGTGTCCGTCAATTTTTTGCACATATGCTCATTTGTATGTAGATATCAGCTATACGATATATATCTGTACTTATCAAGGATATACAGAAGGATATCACGCTCACGCGTCGAAACGAACCTAACGGATTCTGCAGAGTCACGGTCACTTCGCGATGCCCGCGATGAGAGGTCCTAGTCTGGACTAACCAAACCTCACTCAACTGACAGTTCACATATCGACTAACTAGGCGATTCGCCTCTACGTTGAATTTTTTTTCCGGGTCCAAGAAGATATCTTCTCACCTGTTCATTTATTTTACCATATGATTGAACTGCAGTTGTTACGCCCCCCTATTTGTTTGGGAAAGAATATATCTCCTTATATATTCATTTATTTATTTTTATTTTGCTTAACTTCTTTTTTTCTTCTTCTTTTTCTTTGAAAGTGATGCAATTTAGAAACCACGCGGTCGTTGGCTTCTTGGGAGCGGGTTATTCGGAAATTTTTGACGATGATCAAATTCCGATTAATGACTTTTGAACCATGACCCTGGATATCGCGGTTTATAAATAAAATAGAAATAAAACAACGTCGACAGCCTCGCACGATCACCTTGATATTTTTTAAATTTATATCCAGATATAAAATATATTTGTACGCAAATAAATCTTTTGTGAACATATGTCGTCTGTGTGTGTGTACGGCTATATGCGTGTAAAATGATATCGGGAATTAGACAGTTGGAAGAAGTACGTATGCGGAATCTAGTTTCCGTCAGTTTATCCCCACGTTTATTCCCACGGGACGGACGTGACGTTATATGTGTGTTCCATAATTGGTAAAAAAATAGCGAAACTTTTTTCACCGCGCCTAGTCGAAGATATGTAGTATATGTATGTATGTATATATGGCGCGGCATATACATGTAGCTGTTTATATATAAAAATCCGTTGCGTTCTTCGAGATGTAGATGCGTTCTTGGAACCTGGGGGCCGCGGATGGCCGGTCGGGCGGACCCCGCCGCAGCCATCGAGAGACTCCTCCCTGCAGATGAAGAGAAAGAGAGAAATAAAGGGAGAGAAGGATGAACGGAGGGAGGGAGGGAACGTGAGACGCGATGAGAAAGAGAAGAGATGAGAGTTTAGAGGGCGAACTGGAGTAAACAGGACAACACTTTACCCGTTGTGGCGGTACCTCAATGCGCGGTATATATATTGTCTAAATATGTAAAAGTTCAGTGAGTCGTTGGTGGCACAAATTTTGTCCTAACATCTCCTTTTCTCTGCACCCCTCTTTACAATTCTCCCTCTCTCTTTCTCTCTCTTTAGATTTTTCTTTTTTTTCTTCTTATTCTTATGATTTTTTTCCTTCACTCAGAATTCTGTACTGTACGGACAGTTTTGTACACCTCACTTACACACAAACGCTTCACTACCGCACGTTCTTTTTTTCTCGTTTTAATTTCTCCACCGTCCTTAGGTTACCATTGATCTTGTCATTTAAATTTTGTTTCTTCATTTTTTTCTTTTTGTTATCTCTGTAGTGTAAATAAACATATTAGATATGCTTCTTTGGGAAATGTTAGAATCAAACGGTGGAAAACAATTTTTTGTTCATGTATTCATTTTTTCAAAATACTTTTACCATTTTTTGAATACTTAATTTGGGGTTAATTTGTGTATTTTTTCGCAAAGTTTTTTTTATTTTTTGTTTTTTTTTTCCCTCTGTAACAAATCCTGTTCTTGGTTACATTTATTTACGACTTTCGACGAAATTTCGGAACGAGATTTCAACGAGTGGGTAGGCGGCAATTATTATTCGTACGGTGATATAAAGATCGTTCAAGTATTTTGACTGAGAATTGAGAGGCTGGAAAAATTTTAAGCAAAAATTTCGATTTTTTAGATAGCAGGTTTCCGAATTCCGTTCTACTTTGAATTTTTATTTTTTTTTGTCTCGCATCTTCCGTAATCGTAAAAAAATTTTCAAGTACTTTACGATCTTTCATATATGAGTTACTTAATGTCGTTTCATTAGGACTTCTGTTTCCATTTTCTTGTTCCTTTCCGCTGCCGGAACTAGAGTCAATAGTTTATCAACGGTTTAATAGCTCGTTGGACAATTATTTTCCCTTACCCTCCGGTTCGTCGTTCCCTCTCGCCTCTCGTCTCTCGCCTCCGGCCACCGCCCTCCGGTCTCCCCCACCTCCACTTTTGCCTCTCAAACACAACCTAACCTAACTTTACCTACGCCTCGTCGCAGCCTGGCTTCGCGTATGTACCTGTAGATATATCCTACCTATGTACTTATCGAGGTACATACATTTGATACATATATACACCCCGGTAGATATATGTAGATGGAAATACAGATATACTTTCGTATAAAGGTGTACGTTTGTATGGATATGTATACATACGCACATATATATATATATTTATGCCACATTATGTATACCCCGGTTTATGTATACTATATAGGTATGTACATCTATGTGGGATACGTTATCCCTGTATATTATGTATATGTAGCTATGTACGTAGGTTATATACACCTTGGATGTATACGGTGGCGAAAAAAGTCAACTCGAGTACTTACATGTGATACAAATAATTGTCGAATGATATTTTTGAGATTTAGAATTTTTTTTTTCTTCATCCCCGCAAAAGTCATAGAAGTAACGGCGCCATTATTATCCGTCGTAATTGTGATATCGTATTTGCGAATCGTTGAAAAGTAATTTGCAAAATAATTCTGCACGTGTATAACATGCAGCGAAAATGTGTCGGAATGTAACGTCGAAATCTGTACGGATGTAAAATTTTCTTGGACCGTCGAAATATTTTGATTCTTCTTCGATTCGTCCGACGAGAAGAAGAAACAGTAATAAAAATTGGAGAAATGAAAAAGATAAGGAGAAGAGAAAACGAAAATTATCGCGTTTCGCATTGTTCCGTAACACCCGTCAAACGCTGTCACGTTTAACGCAACGAAACGAAGGGGTGTGGAGAAAAAAATTTGGAAAACAAATGGACAAGAAATTAGATAAAAAAGAATGAATAAAAAACGTACAAAACGGTACCGAACGGCTGACAGCGGAACGCTACGACCACACGTCATTCCACGTACCGTGCAGCACAAGTTGAGATTTTTGTTTTTTTTTTTAACTTTTTTTCCGCTGTCACGAATGCCGCAAGAAACTGCACATCGTCGCGATGAAATGTAAAGAAAAGTGCGTCGAATAAATCGAGATGAGAATCAGAGTCGGCAATAGAGCGTCGGTTGTATTACAATTTTCGAGGAAACTGTATATAGGCGTAGCATTTTGACACGTTATTTGAAAAAGTAAAAAAAAAATATAATAAGAACGATCTAATTTTTCGGCATGAAATCCGGTGATTAAAAATTGACCGTGGAAGTTGGTACAAAATTTCTGATGTTACGGAATATTCTTTAGACACCCCGTGTGTTTTCTCGATGCGCCCCGCGACCGGCCCTCCCTCCCTCCCTCTCGGTAATATATTTATGTAGAATCGTAGATACTCGTACATACATACTTTTATACATGTATATATATGTATAAATATATATATAGGTACATAGATGTACATAGATATAGCCGGTTATGCGGAGAGGAGTCGCGTCGGCGTCGAGGGCGTCGTCGGCGTGGTACGCACACACGCCCCCACGACTACACTTGTCCGCGGGTACGCGTTTAGCCCAGGGTTTCTCAACCTCGTGGAAATATCGTGAGGATCATCGCCGCCGTTTCACCTCCTCAGATTTTCATCTATCGCGTCGCGTCCGATACGAAGGTTCCAACTCGACCGCGCGGCGTGTCGGGATCAGCCACGCAGACTATAATAGTTCTCAAGAAATTCGCTGTACTTTCACCACGCAAATTTTATTTTTCCGAAATTCCGTTCAATCCAGACTCCCGATTCGAAACGTCCGGATATTTCCACGTGAGATCGTCCACGAGAATTTGAAAAAAAAAATTTCTTTTCCGCGGCCATTCCCGCCTGCATCTCTAAAAGCGATTGTATTGATCGGAACGATCGACCTCCACCAGTCGTTACCTCATGCGCTTAGATTGGAATATTATTCGTCAAAATTTTGGTTAATTATGCAGCTTCGATGCTCGTTAGGCACAACAGTAGATGGCATACGCGTGTGCGCCCCGAAGCGATCGAAACGTTATAGGTACGGCTAAAGCTCTCCAACGCCGGTGGTGGGCAGCTTCGAAAATGGGAAATTCGGACAACTACGTGCGTATAACGTATCGTCCTATCCTACGTACAGGTTGAGCTGGTCGGCTCGAAGCTGGGCTCCGAATCGCGCGTAGATTCGAGCTTCCAACGTCCGCTCTACATGAGACGTGATACTGCATCCTTTTATATGTTTTTTATACATACATGCCTAGAGTTTTAAATAATATGAACACATTTATATATACATACGTGTAACACTCGCATACCTCACATACATATATGTATACCTGTCGCACGGGACGACGGAGGGCATGAAACCAAACGTGTGCCGAGCTTCGTATATGGATACAGGTAAAGGTCTGAAACGCGACTTTACATATGTAATACATAGGTGTTTTGACAGCTGTCAAACTTATGTACTATCATACACACATAGGTGGCAATAAGGTGTGTATGTATACGATACGAGTATATACGGATATTATAGATCATATATATGAACATACATCGGTAGCAGCACCTTTAACTTTATGTACAGCAGGTTGAAACCCGGCGATGACTAGGTTGCGATCATATATGCACGATGCAGTGTAGATGGTGAATATTTTGCTGTGTGATATAAAGTTGTTGCACATAAATAATGCATGCAGAAAATAAATATACGGGGTACTGTGCCAAAATGATTATGGGGGGATGTATATATGTATATATGTATATACGTAGATACATGTTCCATGGAAGTGTGTATATATATATATATACATATAATGGGAAGAGACTATCGTACAGGGTATATACGCCTACACGCGGGTGGGATTATATATATATACCTTATATGTAGATTAATTTATGATTTGTCGCATAATTTAATCGCAGAACTTGTTCTTTGACTCCCGAGGATGCTGCTGGGGCTCCAAAGCTAATCCAATGGAATATTTTGACACCGGCCTGCCTCCGCGTGGCACCGCCGAGGAGCTTCTCTCCTTTTGCGAAAGAGGGGTTTTTCCGTGCGGAGAGTTGGTAAAATTGGAGCAGGATCGCTCGTACGCAACGTTCTCTCTTCAATCTCTCCCTCCTCGTTTCCTTTTCACTTCATTCTTCTTGTCCCACAACCACGAATATCCTCAACTCCACACCAGACCTGAAACTTCAATAGTCAAAGTCCGACGTACTATGCGTGTTCCGCATGTCATCCTACGTACAGCGCACATTCGGAATATTCGCGTTCGCGATCGTCGATTTTTTTTTCATTTCTTTTTTTTTAATTTTCATTCGGAACGAAAATAATTGCACAACGGTAGCTATTTTCGAAGGATTATCAAACACGGATTGAAATATTGCTGTTCCCGATACTTTGGAAACTTTTTTGAAAAATAAAATTAGAGAAAAAAGGTTCGTGTAAAAAAAAAAAACACTTGCTGATGTGAACGTGAAATTCATTTAACTAATTCGACGTATTGCTTCCGGCGGTATTCTCTGGGAGTAATTAAACCCCCTTTTTCATCCGAACTACGCGCAAGGGCAGTGCTTGAGCTTTTCTATATATATTTGCAACGTTTTTTTTTGTGTTTTTTTTCTCTTTCTCTCTCCTCTTACTCTCCTTCCAAATCCAGGACGAAGCAATGTGACGGTGCGATTCTCGTTAAGAAGGATTTTATAAAGACTGGACTTTGGAGCTGGAAACACCACCGCCGACCTCGTCTTCGAAAGCCCTGACTTTCCCGCAACCTGGATCAGCCGTAGAGCTCGAAGGCGGGAATAGCGAGGGACGTACAGGTCCTGCTGGTCGTGGGATTAAACCGGAGAGTCCCGGAGCCCGTGGGTTCCCTGTGTATAAGATACGAAAGAGGGGTACCGGTGACGCCGTATACACCGCATATATACCTACCTTATACTTCGTAACAAGGACAATTTCATTTCACTAAAAATTCAACCGTAGTTCGTTTTCCCGGTTCGAGTTGCCCGTGGCAACCCTCCATCGTCAATGATAAAGTTTTGTCATCTCCCGCACGTTACCAGCCCGCGGCGGCGTCGGTGGTGCCCGGGGGAGGCACCTACTGCCTGCAGGAGCTCCGCCGCTCTTTCTCTTTTTCTCTCTTTTTCTCTTTCTCTTTTTCTCTCTACGTTGGGGGAAAAATTCAATCCACCAGTTAAAGGGGATGAGATCTTGTCTCCTACTCCACATACATACCGGTATACGCACAGTTTTTAACAAACGATCGCTTTACGACGAGCCTTCGATATGGATGTGAAAATCTACATCACCGGTCACCGATCTTAGCATATCGTCCTCGTCATCGTCCGATAATTCTTTTCCACGATTCCGTATAATGTTCACTTCGGAAACCAGCAGTTTAATTTTAAAGGCGAACTTTTCGTCACTCGTTACGATTTCTTATCAATTATTATTACACGTCGTATACCTCAGTTGTCGATGCGCTTTTTTTTCATCGCTTTCATTTGTTTCTTTTTCCCCGTAAAATTCCAAATGTTATAAACTTTAATTCAATGTAGTGTCGATGCGTAACTCGCAACGTACACTGTTGCGGTATCTTGGCGTCGATTACTACGTACATGTTTACGAGGCTTTCCCTTTTCCCTTTTACCTTTTACCTTCACTTCACCCGTTTCTTGACACCCCATCGACCCTCGAGGATCTTCGATAAACGACGCGAACGATACCGCGCGATACGAACAACAAGTTTAGCGTTCGGTTAGCCAGGAGCTAAGAGGGTACTGTATAAGGGTTGAAGTTAAACGAAGTATCCGGTCGAGATGGAGCTGGTGAGAGAAAAAAAACAAAAAAAAAAAAGGAATAATATACATATACCTATATAAACACACACACTCATACGTGATGAAGAAAGAACGGCTTTCATCGGCCACTGAGATCTCGACGTTCATCGAGGAAAAATAGATCGACGAGATCGATCGGAACAACACACGAGTTGCGGGTCGTGGTAAAGAATATCTAGTGTGTAAAAAGAAGAAAAAAAGAAAGAAAGAAAAACTACCAATCCACGCTTTACTTCTATGTTCATAGATAGATGATAAATTCTTTTTCTCCGCAAAATCTATTACACCGTCGCGATGTTTCTGAATAGTAGAAGATGGGGGTGAAAAAAATTAATAAAATCGAAGACTTTAGTCTCCAAAGGGTCTGCGCGTGTGTCACGTGTTGTATAGATTTTGTTTTGTTTTATTCCAGGCTACATTAATAAACCATAGAGTTTGTTCTCGTACATACCTTGTTTCTTGTACGGAGTTCAGGGTTAGTAGGTATATACATAATACACACGTACGTACGTTGTAGGTATAATAATACGAGCTGCTATCGATTAATCGAATCGCAATAAATTATCTTATAGCGTGAGAGACGAGTAAACTCCGCATGAATATGTGGACGGTATGGATGAAAACAAGGAACGGATAAATGTAATTGAACGGAAAGTGAGCAAGTCTTCATTTTGTTTTTCTTTTCTTTTTGTTCACTGTTTTTTTTTTCTGGACAGTGATTTTTCATTTCACCATTGATTTATAATTGACAAATGAAGTACCAGTGTCGATAAATTATAGGTCGAAGGATTAACCGATCGTCAATTATCATACTCGCAGGGGCAGCTATGGCGAGTAGATGTTGAGGGGAAAGTAAATTAATTTGGAACCGAGGGTGATGATTAAAATGAAAATAAAATGGAAGCAAAAAAAAATAAAAGAAAAAAATTAAAACGAAAAATGGAGTAAAGAAAAAAAAGAAAAAAATTAATCCGGAAACGAAAGAGGGACAAAAGTTTCCGCGGTACCCCGTCTATCTCAATAGTATTTCGCCATGCAATTATCTAAGATCTTTGATTGGTTTTTGATTAGTCGAACCCATGAAAGGATCGAATTTGATTCGAAGATATGAATGAAAATAATTGTTCCCATTAACCATCACCGCGTTACACTTTTTTAATCCTTCCTCAAACCGACACTACTTTTTCACTTGTTCTCATTAACTCTCCCCCGCCACCCGTTCGGTTAATGAATTTCGAGCGAAAATTCATCAGCGCGTATAGGTGGTTGTACGTATATCAAATAAATGAATGAATAATTAAATATATCGTGCACACACACGTAGAGAAAGATCTGGGGACAGGGAGAGGGAGGGGGAAAAATGTCCGAGAAAAAGAAAGAATGAGATGAAAAAAAGAAGTGGAATGAGAAAGAGGGTACGAAAAGGGTGACGTAGAAAGACCCGCGTATAGGTAAAAAAAAAGGAAAAAGAAAAAAAATAAAACGAAAAAGAAAAAATAAAATAAAAAATAAAATAAAAAATAAGAATAAAAAAAAAATGATAATAAAAGAGAAGCAAGAGCGTGGGAGTATGGAGAGAAGAGAGAGAAAATAAAAGGAAAAATAACCGAGAGAAATAGAGAAAAAGAGAGGGCGCTGTTCGTCGCGCTGGTGGTAGTAGGGTGGATGGCAGTATTTGAAATGTAGGCCTGCCACCCCAGGTCCACCCTACACCGAGACTCGAGCGAGTTCCCCCTCATCCCTCTCTCCTCATCCCCGCGCCCCTTTTCCCTCATAGGCGCCAACCGCCCGCACCCGATTAAAGAGATGCACGGAAATCGAATTGCTCTAATTTGATCGTCGTCAAAATTTACACGCTCGCCGTTATCGGGGGAAAAAGACGAGGAAAAAGAAAAACGCCTACCGTTGGATTGTAAAAAATTTTCCTCAATGTCCCACGTTTTTTCAAAATCATTCTCTTCTCTCTTCTAACTTCTCGCAACCGATTTCCCATTTTTGCAATAAAATTTTCACATTTCAAGTACCTTTCATCGGCCCGATACACCTTCGATGTTGAAACACAAAAAGAAACACCCTTAAAAGTAGATCGAGAGAGAGCGGGAGAGAATTAGGCATAAAAATAGGGAACTCTAATAGAAATAAAGAATCTATACTTCATGTGCGAAAAAATATTTTTAAATTAATTAAATTATGAAACAGTTTCAAGAGAAACCCAGGGGGGTGAATCGTAGGTGCGAAATGTATGTGTACGCCACTTACTACGCATAGTAACTACCATTAATCTATCGCTTGAGCGAGAAAGAGCGCGCGCGCGCCCTCGTGTAATATGCTAACGAGATAAATCACAAAACGTTATTGAACTTCATTTATGTCAATCTCGACTAGATGAGGTATGTACACACAGGTATACGCCGCAGTTGTCAATGGTACCCTACGTTACACCGCCTCGTAGGTTGTCGACCGGAGGAGAAATTGATTTTCATTCATATCGTACAAATCTAGTCGTCATTTATTTGGGTACCAACTAGTATTTCGATTTATCCATTTTCTTTCTTCATCTCCTCCCGATCGCTACGATCTGTTTTATTTGAAAAAATGTTACTAAAATTATTTCAAACTTCACCCCCTTCTCATGTCAACTTTCTTTTACTTCTTGTCATTATATTCAAAGTTTTTTGTTTTTTTTTTTCACCTTTTCTCCACGTTCTCCGTCATTTTTTCTGTTAATTTTTCTCCCGATCTCTCTCTGAATTGATTTCACGGTATCCCGTTTAAAATCATTGGATCTTCACACGTCCTATTTGACGGAACACAAGTTCGTTGAACATGTACTCGATATCGAATAATTTTGAAACGATAAAAGTATAGAAGAAAAGAAGAAAAAAAAACAGTCGACGACATTCAAATCCCTTTTATTGTATTTGACGTACGTAACATGATTACATATATATATATATAATAATATTTTATGTACACATATGTATGTGGCGGATATATATAGGTATGCATGTACATGGAATCGTGATCTATCGCTTTAAGTTGAACCCAAGTTCGTTGGCGGCTACGCCGCTGCTACTCGGGATTCCAGTCCTCCGTTCCCCACCTCACCGTGCTGCGACTGGAACCTGTTCCACCTCCCCCTCAGTTCGCCTTCCCTCCCATTCCTCTCACCCTTCGCCTTTTCCAACCCTCCTCCTTTCCCTCCTATGAGTTCGTCGTGTCTCTCTGCGGCGCGCGCGAGACCGTTGAACAGAGACGGCCAAAACTAGGAGAGAGGCAGAAAGAGAGAAACGGAAAAAGAGTAGATGAAGGAGAGAAAGATAAAAAAAGAGAGAGGAACAGTGGAGTGGAGAGAGCGAGCGAGCGAGCGAGCGAGAGAGAGAGAGAGAGAGAGAGAGAGAGAGAGAGAGAGAGAAGAACGTGTGCACGCGCTACCATTGTTTGCCGGTGTGTGTCTCGACTCTCTTTCTCTTTCTTTTTTCTCTCCCGGAGTCTCTTCTTGGTTCTCCCTCCGAGAAAAGCAAAAAAAAAGCAAAAAAAAAGAAAAAGAGGAACTAAAAAAATAATAATAAATAAAATAATAATAATAAAAAGTAAGGGAAAACGAAAAAAAAAAATGAACGCGCGCTCTTTTTTTTTTTGTAATTTGTTTTTTTTTATTTTTTGTTTTTTTATTATTCTTTTCTTTAATTCTTTTCCTCATCTTAACGTTGTTTTTTTTCTTTTTCTCTCTTTTCATTTTTTCCTTCGTCTGCTTTTTCTTCTTTTTCTTCTTCTTCTACTTTTCAACGTTTTTCTTCTTCTCGTATATACGTACGTATAGATACATACGCTCAATTTTGCCTACGGCTAACTCAGCAGGATCTCCCTTCGTAGCTCCAGATGCAACGCCGCACGTCATAGTATGTACGCGATTTTTTTCTTTCCTTCTTTCTTTTTTTTTTTACCATTCTTCTGTTCTTTTTGTCAACTTTTTTCTTATGCTCTCGTTTTCTTGTTCAGTTTTTATTTCTTCTCTTTTACCTTTTCTCTCTTTTGTTTTTTTTTTTTGGTTATTCTCTTTACGTAGTTACAATAATTTAGGTGGATATATATGTGTAATATGCCCGTGCAATGATTTTTACCTTTCGAAGTACGTTAAGCTTAAATATGAATGGATAATTTCTGGTGATCTGAGGGAGGATCCTATCAAGTTGCACAAGCGGAAGAGATAGGGTTAGATGATATCCTTTGGTTCGTAAATTTGACAAAAGTCGCATTCGAAATTCTGCGCACGGGAGACCGAATCCTTCGAACTGTTTTATTCGTGTACGGAAACATGATCTTTATGGTCCCTTCGAACGTTTAACGCGATTGAAAATTGACAATATTTCGTATACACGAGAAATCACGACGCGTTCCGTGAGAATGAATGAGATAAACGGAGAAAAAAGAAAAAGGAGGAAACGAGGCAAAGCAAGTTTCGCGATTGGTCGTTAACTTTTTAAGATCGCATAGCGATGGATGAATATTATATATGTACGCGAAAAGTCATCGTGCGGGTTGATTGGTGTTGCGCAACTCGACGCCGATAGGTATGTTTAATTAATTTATATTTTATGTACAATACTGAATTTATGTTCCACCACATGATATGCGCAACGTTTCGCCATAGATTATTCATTACACCATAAATTATACAGATGCACATTCTGCGCCTCTCGGTTCTTTTTTTTGGTTTTATTTACTCAGGATTTTCTTAGGAATCGAAAAAATCAGCTGACACGTTAGTAACTCTTTTTTTTATAAATAAATAAATCAATTAAAAAAATGATAATAAATCTGTATTTCAGAATTAAATGCAGTCCTATAACGCATAGGGTAGTTATTTGAATTTTTCCAATTGTAGCGAGATTTAAAAAAAAAATTCTTTTCTACCCCGTCGAATGTATTTTTTGTCTCCCTCTTTTGTTTTTCCAAAATATTCCAAAACTAATCCGCAAAAAGCAGAGTAAAAATGTTGCCGATTAATCCGCCGCCATTTGTCAAATTTCACAATCAGTACCTACTGAATTTTTAATTCCTGACCCCTATTTGGGGATTCGTCTTTCAAGTTTCGACTTTTGGGCGAGTTCGAAGTTAATGAAGAAAATATTCTGTAGTCTTGTGTTTTTTTTTTTTTTTTGATACCCTCGAATTATAAAAAGTTGAGGACTATACAAGAGTGAGGCACCCTACCCACCTATCAAAAAGACAAAAGTCAAGAGCCAGAGTTACGTAATATGAATTGTTATTTACACATTATATAAGCAGATCGAGTTCGTTAATGCGTGTACAAAAAAATAAAAAAACAAAATTAATTGTAGACCTCTTCGAAAGGCAATATCATTGACCCTACATATTCCCGCGGGACTTTGTTGGGATCCACATGATATAAAAATAATTATAATACATATATAGTAAAATTAAAATTATTATAAATCAATTTTCCAGCTCGCTCCGTTTTTCCAGAAAATAGCTGATCTCTTCTGTTTCGCTCTTCAGATTTCTTTTCGTCTTCGCGATTTATTTATAATTTATTTATATATTTTTTCAACATCTAGTTTTCAATTTTTGTTAATACAATTATTCGTCTCAAATCTTGACTGTGAATAATTGTTATTGTTATTATTATTATCGTCATTATACTAGAGTTAAAATGTATCGAAGTGGAGATTTCCACCCCTCTTTTGTACAAGTAGCAATCAATCAGGCGCGGCTAAATAAAAGAAAAAAAAAAAGAAGAAATAATTTCCTTCAATTCAAAGGCTATTAATTTAAACTGATATCATGTTATATTATACTTCGAAACTTTGTACCCTACGTACACATAAAATATACCATATTTGATTTCACTGATTTTTATTTTTTTCATTTTGCGTGAACATCTTCATAGGAATCAGGAGATAATTGCGACATGCGTAAGATACGAAAGTGTATGTAAAATTGCGTAATAATGTTATCGTCTCAATTTTTATGGTTCGTCGATACGCAACGTCCGAACGGTTGTCCTCGCGTTAATTCGAATTTCACGTAATTATTCAATAAATTAATTAAGAATATATTATCAAGGCTAATCACAGACCTTATTCACCGATCTTATAGATCCACATAAAAATTCCGAAAAATTCATCAGGTCGAAACATTTAATCGAGAGATCTTGTATCTGTTCGATTTCTTCGCAAAAAAAAAAAAAAAAAACAGTAAAAGATATATTTAAAAAATGACAAATTGTAATCCGTGGATTTTTTATTGGAAATTCATAAAATACATAACATATAATTGATAAAATCGTAGCATGACCTTTTCGTGCACTGTACACTTATATGTACGCAAAAATTCCTTACACATGTATATTCATATACTCATCACAGATACGTGTGTGCGATACATATGTGCATGTATAGAGATGGAGATCTGCGCGTAGTATATATACATGAGCGTATATAAGTACATGTACTACATACCTACATATAGGTGTATATGGTGTTGGATATTCATGGTCGTTGGATGATGGGATCTGGTGGGGATATACAGTGCGCTTCCACCCCCGGGGGTGTAGCGTCGAAGGGAGTAAGAGGGAGGTAGAGAGAAGGGTGGCGGAGCCAGCGGGTGTTGAGGGGGGGAGAGATATTGATCAAAACCCACCCCGGCACCAATCCCCGTGCTACACCCTGGTGGAGAGCTGCCAGCGGTCCTCTGGGTCGGCTGAATCGCGATGTCAAGGGTGTCGTGCCGAGGGGTGCCAACCCCAGTGCCACGCTATTTTATGGTTGCGAATCACTGGCGGTGTTCTTATCGGAAACTCCCCCCCCTCCCCCCATTCGTGTCTATGTATCATACGCACATACATGCGCATAAACGTATACGTGTAACATCAACACACATGCGTTTTGTTACGCACACAGCTTTGTACGTATACATTTATGTATACACAACCATCTATGTATTGTACATAGGTATATAAACAAATGCCTTGCCGGTGCTTCGGTGTATTACACTTTGGTACACATATATATATGGATAATGTTACATATATATTTGTGTGCTATACACATAGATATAGCTTTATGTATCATATCTATATACAGATAATGTAGGAGCTGATGAGTGTTTTTTTTTTTTTTTCTCTGTCTTCTTTTTTTGTAGATAGATTTTGAGAACGCTCATCCTTGTAATGTATAATTATTAGCTATGAAATTCTATTGATCAGTGATACGAATCAGGTGACGACGGTTCATCTATGGAATCGATTGGTTTACCTCGTGATTTTTTATACGGACGTATATTCGCGGTGAAAAAATTGAGGAGGGCAGCGAAATGAATGAACAAATAAATTATGAGAATTGAGGAAAAAATCTGAGCGTGTTATACCGACGGAGGAGAGAAGGGCGAGGATAATTATACCAACGACAAGATGGCGGCTGTCAAAGATGAAGATATGACATTAAATGATGCCCCCGCTATTTATTCGAGAAGTTTTTATTCGTTACACGTTAAATACGTTCATGGGTCTTGTGCCTATGTGCCCAGGTTGCGTTTTGGAGAACATATTCAGCCATGCAGATTCGTAATAAGATCGTCATCGTCATTCGGGAGATGAAAAGCACCGTTGGTTAGCGCGAGCGGATCAATGCGGAGTAAAAAAGATGAAGATTGGGGAAGAAGAGAGGAGAAAAAAATTACTCAAAAGAGTAACGCAGGTACAATAAATTAGGCGAGTTATAATTCACCCCGCGCCACAACGTCGTACATAAGTAATAAATACATATGTATTGTACGGCCGATGAAGAACCGCAGTGGAAATCGTCCGACGTCGAAACGATCGTTCTTATCAATCCACTTATTACATATGAGCTGCACCGCTTGGCTGCCAGATTTGCCATCGATTGTATATACATAACTCCGTTATCATCATCCTTGACGATATCCTGATTGTGAATATGAAATCTGTCGAACACACGATATCTACGAGGCAAATAAAGATGTGATCGTCAGGCTCATCTTATGCATGCTGCAAAGTAGAAGAAAAGAAAGATGCAGATGCAGATGCTGATTTGAAGTTTCGTCGCCGGGGGCGACTATAGTAGCCCTCCTGCACTTGATTAGTTAGCGATAATATATCTGCTGGTTAGCATCGTTCGTTAAACGTTTTATGTACTCACCTATCTCTTTTTATTGTCACCGTATTTTATGATTCGACTGAATTTTTTTCATGCCATTTCTACATACAAGATTCGCGCGATCACTCGATATATTGCACTTCGATGCGGTGAATTGTATTTACTATTTCATTAGATATGTAGATGTATATAAAAATATGTACATATACACGTAAGGTGGTGTACATATACTAGTTCGATATGATATATGACTTTACTGCACTCGGTATTAACGATTTGTTACTTTCGTTTTGCAACGCCGGGACAACGAGGATGAGACGAGACGAGACTCAACGGCGATGAGCCGCTACACGTGACTAATTCGAGCGTGCGAAACCACGTGACGTCGAGCGAATTGCGTGTGTAACGGTTGTCTATGTGATGTTAAAAACTTATGGTATGGATAGGTGTTATATTTATATTCTCGTGTATGCGATTATACTGCAGGTATAACGTACGTATGCATATTAATATCGTGTGCACTTGAAAATTATATTATCGTCAACGCGATATTATGCAATATGCAAGTCAGTTATGTATATACGCGCACTTCATCATATTGTACTGCACAACGTTTGACGCACGATAATGAATGTACCTTGAATGAGAGCTATGAAATTATGGAATTATGAAATTATTTATGTCGGAATCTAAGAACTACACAGGCGTAACCCGCGAAAAAGACTGACTATGAGATCGAGCCTGCGGAAAAAGTCAAAATGCCGAGCGAAAAAATCGAGATATCTCGATGGGATTAATTCGTAGCTCAATTTAGTCAACGAATTCGTGTTCCTGAGGTCAAAATACGTTAAAAAAGTGTCCTACGATCAATTTCAAAAATACTTCATTTTTGCCCCAAAAATTGAAAAAATCCAAAGGGGTATACCTTAGATTTTTCTCGATTTTGGGGTCAAAAATGAAGTATTTTTAAAATCGATCGTAGGACGCTTTTCCTATGTATTTTGACCTCAGGAACACGAATTTGCTAGCTGAATTGATCTATCTTTCGAAATGATAGAGATATCGCCAATTTTTCACTTTTCAGAGCAGAAAAATTGAGATATCTCGATGGGATAAATTCGTAGCTCAATTTAATCAACGAATTCGTGTTCCTGAGGTCAAAATACGTTAAAAAAGTGTCCTACGATCAATTTCAAAAATACTTCATTTTTGCCCCAAAATTCGAAAAAATCCAAAGGGGTATACCTTAGATTTTTCTCGATTTTGGGGTCAAAAATCAACATTTTTTTTTTTCGAGTTTGCTGTGATATTCTTATGTGTTTTGATCTCAGGAATTCGAATCTGCAAGCCAAATTGGTCTGCCTATAAAATTAATTGAGTTATCGCCAATTTTTCACTTTTTGAAGCAGAAAAGTTGAGATATCTCAATGGGATTAATTCGTAGCTCAATTTAAGCAATGGATTCGTGTTTCCCAGGTCAAAATACGTTAGAAAAGCGTCATACGATCGATTTTTAAAATACTTCATTTTTGACCCCAAAATCGAGAAAATCTAAGGTATACCCCTTTGGATTTTTTCGATTTTTGGGCCAAAAATAAAATATTTTTGAAATCGATTGTAGGACACTTTTCCAACGTATTTTGACCTCAGGAACACGAATCTGCAAGTTAAATCGATCTATCTAAAAAATTATTCGAGTTATCGCCAATTTATCGCTCCGAAAAGTGAAAAAAAGAAGATATCTCGATAGGATTTGTTCCTAGCCTAATTTAATCGACGGATTCGTGTTCCTGATATCAAAATACGTTGAAAAAGTGTCACACGATCGATTTTAAAATTATTTCATTTTTGGCTCAAAAATCGAAAAAATCCAAAGGGGTATACCTTAGATTTTTCTCGATTTTGGGGTCAAAAATCGACAAAAAATTTTTCGCAGTATTTTGACGTTTTATTTTGTATTTTGATCTTAGGAATCCGAATCTATTAACTAAATTGACATACCTGCTGAAATGATCTAGTTATCGCTGATTTGTTGCTCTGGAAAGCAAAAAATTTGAGGTATCTCAATTGCTTTTATTCAAAAAAAGAAAATCGGACATCATCGCGAAGAGATGTTAGGTTAAGCGTCTGAAGAACGTCCGAATCGTCGCTTCCTGTTCGGAAAACTTTACGCTCGTAAAAAAAACGCCAATTAATCGGCACCAATATTTACGATATTGTTAATTAGCTACATATGTTTACGCGGATTGTTGATTAACGAGGATTTTTTATGTTTGCACATATAAGTTTGAATGGAATGTCTATACTTTTACTTTTATCACGTCGAAATATCATTCGACAATCGTTAATTGTTCAGTTTATGAAAATATTTTGTTTTTGATCGATTGATTAGTTTTTTTTTCTTCTTTTTTTGATTCATATTGAAGGTAAATATATGAATAATCTGGAGGCAGTTCGAAATCCGTATTCAAATTCCACCCGCAAGGTGGTAGTTTATGATTTTACATAATTTTTTCTTGTTGTTGTTGTTTTTTTTTCCCCCCGTTTTTGCCGATGGTGGTATCGGCTCCCGCTGCAGGCTGCGATTCGTCGATAGTTAACGAGACAAATAATCGATCGTGTCTACCAACGATGAAATTGATTAACCCGATTTAATTGATTACATAGCGATCAGAGCGTGGCTCTCCGCGGGAGCAAAAGCGTCACAAACTATATACGTATAAAGCTTTACAAGAAGAGGAGGAAGAAGAAGAAGAACCATCAGGTATATATAAGGTGTATATTATGTATATAATATACTCGTATATTCCTATATGCATATATACGTGTATACATACGTTTAAGAGAGACGCGTGCCTCGGACCGTCACAGAATTAAGTTAGCGCCTCGTAATCTTTACAAGCGATCTAATTATACCTATACCAATATATAAACCACCACTTGTACACCCACGACTCGTTCCTGTACACGTGTACATCGATACATACATATTCGTTTAGTACACCTTTATCTCTTATATACCTATCCGCCACCCACGTGATGTAATACATACGTATGTATTACGGGTACACGTACATTAAGCTTGAAATCGGTCTTAATTTCGCGTTAATTTGCTGTTAATTTCTTAACGAGATAACGTGAGTTTGAGTGCTTTTCGAGGCGCTACTTGCGGTGTATGTAATATAGGTATATAACCCGAAGACGGGGGTGGGAAAAGAGGTGAGAATTAAAGGGAGGGAATGAGAAATGAAAGTAGCTCGCAGAGATCACTAATAAGGGAAGGACAAGGGCACCGAGGGCAGGGCAGCTGAGGGAGACCATATCGTCGTCGTCTACTCGCGCTGCTTTTGCGATTGCGGTTGCTCGTCGGTCCTCCTCTCGCGTTGTCGTCGTCGGTATTACGTTGGCACGTAACACACTCACGTCCGTACTATACACACACATGTTATGTACACCACGTGATATGCAGGTGGTAGTTGTGCGGTATTAAAACGACCACGGTAATTAAACTCGTCGAAGGGGTGAAAAATATATACCCGTGACGATAATTAATTGACCCGCTAAGTCGCTAATTGAAACGATTTAACTCGAAGGATCGCACGTACACGTATAGGATGGATTATAACGTATCGTCGTTTTTTTTTTTTTTTTTTTTTTTCTTCTTCACATACATTTTTTCTTTCTTTCTGCATACAACCCTAGAGAACAAGTGACTCCTAATTTTTTCTTATTATATACAGTTCGGATATTTCGTGCGTTTAAAATACTCGGAGATTTCATTAGATACTTTATTTACGTAATTTGGTGGCAGTGTTTTTTATTTTTTCAATCGAAGATCAGGCGCATTGTCACAGTCGGGTTAGCAGACGTTCGTTCGAAAGTGGAGGGTTTTTATTTTGAGTCTTATACGCACACCACCTATATTACGCTGGCGCGCGGCATCAAAGGGAATATATCGTATATAAGAACCGATGAGTAAATCCCGCGGAGACGCCGCGAGAGGTCAACGTACAGGCGACTGGCGTGACCAAAATCATACAGGTATATACCTACATGTATCTCTCTACCTACTTGAGACCGCTGGACTGTGACTTTTCGCCTCTTCCTTCTTCATCCAGGACTCTTTACGTACGTTCGACCTGTAATTATATTAACCATCACCGCTCGCAGTTACAGATATACATACTTAAATATATCCACCCGCGTGGGAAATATCATCGCCGCACCCCAATAAATTTTTATTTTATTAATTTTACTCATTCATTTTTTTCTTGACATTTCGTTTTTCCTCACAACATTTATTTCTGGGGCAACGGACCTCTGCGGCGTTTTTATTTAATTTGATTTTTTTTTTTTTTTTGTCAATTGTTGTACAAATGTGGTAAGCAGAAGCGTGTTTTTCGTGTTGTGACGCGAGTCCCTATGTTGTTTAGATATATTACATATGTATCGGTGAATCGCGTCGTTGCAGCATTTGTTGTATTATTATAAAATACATATGTACGATGTGGATATATAGGTATAGGTATACGAGTCTGCGGTGTATATTAACGCGCGCGTTTTGGTACAATGCCGTTTGGTTTTCTTTCGGATCGGGTTGGGCCCCTCTTTGGGTATAGAAGAGTAGGAATATACCTTATACCTTATACCTTATACCTGCAAGGGGTGGTGGGGTGTCGCGCAGGGTAGATTAATGGTCCTCGGGAATTCTTGGTAGTCTACACGACGGGTCCCGACCGGCCGTTCGTCGCTGCTACTCCTGCTCCTGGCTCCTCACATCCAAATCTTCGCCTATACTTCTACCTTTATACTCTCCACACTTTCACCCAAAAGACAGAAGGTCGTACGTGTCAGAAACTTTTCGACCATTCTGACGGCGCCGCCCCAAATATCTATATACAACAATACCACATCGATTTTCTGCGTCATGAATCGCCGAATCTCATCGATACTTTACATCTACCTTCTATGTCCGAAAAAAAAAAATTTCTTTTTCATTATTCATGTAATTTCTTAAATTCTGCAAAACGAAAAAAAAAAAAATACAAATTTCACTCCAGTTTATAATCGGGAAGACGGGGGACACGATTTTCGAATTTGAATTTTTGGGCACGAGGGAACCGCGCGGTCACAGAACGTAGCTTTACTTCGAGTTCTTCTTCTTCTGCTTCTTCGACTACTTCTTCTTCTTGTTCTTCTTCTTCCGTATACCTGGCTTCGCCGCCACCGCTGCTGCTGCTGCTGCTTTTGCTTTGCCGGCGATGAGAGTGGTGGTGGGTAACTATTGCAGCAGTGTAGCTGCTTCTGCTTCTTCTGGTTACCTGTATAGGTTAAAACTTGGGTTTCCCTTCCGTTGTTACAGTCCAATGTCTAGTTGTGTACAAGTTTTAAGGCCACTCTCGAAAAGACTACGCGGCTAATCGTTTCCCAGAATTTTAGGAACCCATAATAATTCCATATTTATTGGAATAACTCTCGTACTGTTCGTCCACACCCTTTCCTTTGTTTTACTTATTAACTCGCTTGTTGATATAGTTTTGTTTTTTGAAAAGTTTCTGTTCATTTTCGGAATTTCGACCCGCGTCTTAGGAAGCACGTGACCTGGACTCGGCGATTCGTCGACGCCTCGGAATAAATGTAACATTATTTGGGGGGAAATAAAAACGAAGAAACCGCGAAGGGTTTATTTTGAGGATAAATATCAGAATTTTTGAAGAATTTATTTGCAATTCAGACCAGTTTCCGTGTATCATACGAAACACTTGTTTCGAGTTGTTGATTCAATTTTAATTTTTTTTTACCAGTGCAAATTACTGCAAGGATAAAATTTTCCGCAACAGTGTCTCTGGTATAAATGTAAAGTCTTGTAATGTTGTATCGTAAGTTAGCACGGCTATCATCATCATCATCATTATAATCATAATCATAATCATCTATAATAGTGAACAAAAATTTCTACTCTACTCGTCTATAGCGCAAGGTTAACGACACTCTGTTCGAGTGAGAGAGTCCGTCTGGTTGGTTGAGGCCGGTGGTGCGTGGATCATATCACTGCTATTGCCGTTGCTGCTGCTGCCGAGCCTCGTAGCGTCGTCTTCGTCGTCGTCCTCGTCGAAAGAAAGAAAGTTTCCTACGAGACTAACCATCGCTGATACCTGCACTTCCTCTTCCACTTCTTCATCTTCTTTCCCTTCTCAAACAAGTTGAGGATCTGATAAACCGATAGTAAAATTAAAATCCTCCCACCACGTCCGGAAATTATTCACAAATTATATTTCTCCTTTTCCTCCAAATTTGATCGAACAATACATACAAATATTTGCAAATTATTTTGATTATCGGAAATTGTATAAAAATTGTTACCGATCAACAGTCACGCGTTCTATTCTTATTCTTCTGTCTTCGGAAACAAGTGAAAAAAGCCAAAGAAATCGGGATAAAAAAAATGCTACATCAGGGGGAGTAATAATATTTTGAAGAAGTTTGTTTGATCCGATGCCCGATGGATTGAACATGTTTCCCAAATACACAATCATCTACGACACATTACACGTGTAGAGGAAGAATAATGTGTTTGATTTGAAGAAATCGGTGCATCTTTTCTTTTCATCGTGTCTCTTTTTTTCTCCAAATCTCTTTCCGTGCGTCGTTTTTCCCAGTTCTGCGTTTCTTCGTCGATGTTTCTTGTTCTTATTGTTTTTTTTTTTCATTCGTTTTTTGGAAATAATTTTAGTTTTTCTCATTCTTCTCCGACGTACCAACCAACGCCAGGGTTGCCCGGCAATAATGTCTGTCGACGCTCTTCGAGCACGGTGGAGTGCGGCGTCCTTTGCTCACGTGGGTCTCCCCCACCAAAAATATTCGCAGCCGCGAGGCACCGAGAGGTAGAGGGCAGAGGAACAGCCCGAGGCAGGCAGGCGTCGTGCGCTCGTAGAGCGAGAGAGAGAGAAAGAGAGAGAGAGAGAGAAAAAGTGAGCGAGAGAGAGTTGAGGTTTCAGTCGCTCCTCCGTATCCCCCGCTCTTGCTCCGCGCAGTTCTTTGCTTTGGAAATATCCCTTCTTCTCTCCCTTTTCCCTTCCTCTCTTCGCTCTCTCGCTCGCGTGCTCCTCTCCTTGGCGGTCTCTCTCTCCTCCGGTTCCTCTCGCCGCCCGCCATAGCTACTACTTCTCTCCCCCTACTACCCCAATGCCGGCGTCCGCTACGCTCGCTCTTCTTTTCTCTCTCTTCGACGCCCGCTCTCTTCTCTTCTCTTCCCCCCCCCCCCCCCCCCCCCCCCCCCCCCTCTTCGCGCCTCTCCGCGTCTATCCGCCGAACGACGGTGGCGCCGCCCGATCCGCGGGCGCCGCAGTTATGCTAACGCGACCAAAGAGGCAGGGTGGATTTTAGTAGCTCGTGCCGCGGCTGACGTTGCTACCTTACTTCTACTTGACAAAACTCAGGCGGTCGCGCGCGCGTTTCGATACATACGACGAAAAATTAACGATAAGGTGGTGTCAAGGGTAGAAACACGTTACGTGCGGAGCTGTGTCGAGCCGAGCTATAAGCTTTATTATACCTTATCTATGACGTGAACGATTATTATTATACGATAATATTTAACACAAAAACCGATAGGGAGAGAGAGAGAGAGAGAGAGAGGAATGAGACAAAATTTGATAACTTATTTGAACGGTGAAAATAAATAACTGTTTCGTTCGACGCGCTGAACAGAGTTTTACTTGATAGAACTGAAAAGAAACAAGTTTTCCATTTAATACTAGAGAGAGAAGAAAAAAAGAAGGAAGAAGATAAATAATAAATAACAACAACTGGCCACCCTCGTCGCAGTGAATTATCGTTCCAGAATTTGATTCATGATTATTTTATATCGTTCGAGTTTTATTTCAATCGATTATTCATGAAATATTGAAGAAAAATGTTATCGGGTAGAAGGAGAAAATTTTTTGGCGGTTGTCTAAGGAGAGCCGCCACCACCACGAGATACAACAGGATGCAACAACATCTTTTGACGGAACTAAAAACTCGCGCTTGATTTAATTTATAATAATCCTAAGATACATATACCTGTATACATACATAGAATTGTAAATTATACCAGCTCGATTAAATACCGTTTATTATGATCTTGATTTACGTTGGTGGTTACGGTACGCGATGGGATGAAGAAAAACTGAAACTTACTACGTGCACAATCAGCACCACCGTTCTCAACAACAGCAGCGTCGCGACGCCGACGACGTGACAGCCACGTGCCCGAGTCTACTACCGGCGACGAAATAGAAAGAAAATAGAGATCGCACGCGTATTTCACATTCGACAGTAATAATAACGATATAACGATGAAAATTATAACAATCTCGAAGTAAAAGCCTCCGCAATTGAAAGAGCTATGAAAATCTATTGTTACTATTTTAGATCCGCGTTAAAAAATTATCGTATATTTCATTGAAGATTTGTACGGATCGAAAGAGGAAAAATAAGTACAAAGAAAAAAGGAGAAAGAAAGAAATGAAGAAATAAATGAACAAATAAAAATAAGAAAGATAAAGAACAAAAACAAACGAAACGCTGACATTATTTGGTGCTGCGTTATCAACGTGCGGTGTGTGGGGAGGAAAATAAAAAAAGTGTTCGCAACGTGTCAGTTTAGGTGCTTCAAAACATACGTTTGTTTATTACTGTTGTTGTTGTTATTATTATTATTTTATTGTTTGGTCGTTTCGTTGATATGGAAATTTATCATCGAGTACGGTTTTGCAGCGTAGAAAAGGCAGAGTTGTTCCGATAAATGTTAGTCGGTTATTTTAAAAGTTTTAGTTGTGATTCTCAGTGGTGGTTTACCGCAGGTGTATAATCAGGGGGAGGAGCATGGATTATTCATTTGTGGTTGAAGCTAAAATAACGGCATTGTGAAGTCTCCTTTACTTCCAAGTTTAGTTTCTCGTTGATCAGTGTCACCTCGAAGTCATCGTCGGTTAACGAGATATGGTATTTTAAGAATATTTGTGAAAAAGAAAACAAAAAAAAAAAACAAAAACATAAAATTAAAAAAGAAGAGAAAAGATATATTTGTTTTATAATGAAAACCAAATCGCGGACAGTGATTTCGTGTGGTGAAATCGATGATGAATTAATAACGAATACACGGTGATTATCGAGTGCAATGAATGTTGGATGAAAATATAAGTGCGGGAAGTTTTTTTTTTTTTTTTCCCCCCCTCTCTCGATATTTGTAAAAAAGTGTCACGTACTAAAATTGGTGTCGTCGTATAATCGTCGATTTGAGAAAAAAAAATAAACCACGAAGGGGAAGCAAAGTGGGGAGGAAATTTGGATATTATTTTCAGCCCCTTTTAACTCCAAAGAAAACTAGGAAATGAGAGGTTGACTCCTCGAGTAAAAGTTTTACTCTACCCGGTATATTTGGTGCAGTAATTGTGATACCGGTACGGGGACGCGGGGCGTAGTTCAAGTCGAAGTTGACAATTAATATCTGGATTACGTACGACGACGGCTCCCAGCGAAGACAGGAAGCGTCCTGGAGGGGGGAGTGATGCCGGTGCGGGTGGCACAGCGCCCCGCTAGTGGTCTCCTCCACTCCGGAGTCGTTTCGTCCGTCCCTGGTGGCGGTCCAAACTCGTCTTCGATAGTACAGCAGAGTTCTTTGGTACGTTGCCACGGGGGGCCTGCCCCCCAGGCTACCCTGTCTCCTCCACTGCCACCCTTAAGCATAGGCAGCTCAGTTGTTGGTAACTCGGGCGGCCAGAATCCACTTCAGGCTATGGCATCGGCCGCAGCTTCACTCACGCAGCTAAATAATATGGCCAATGGTCCTCTGCCGCCCCTCGGCAGCGGGCCTGGAGGTCCTTCGCTGCCACCCCCGCAACCGGCAACAACGCCCACTCACGGGGGCGGAGGACCTCCGACTCCTCACGGTGTTTCCGGACCTCATCTCAACGGCGCATCGCCGAGTCCTCATCCCATGCCACCTCACGGTATGATGGGAGGATCGCCACATCCCCATCCTCACATGGGGGGTGGACCTTCTCCGCATCCCCATCATCCAGGAGCACCGCACATGGTTGGCTCTCCCCATCATCCGGGAGGACCGCCGCATATGCAAATGGGACCTGGAGGACCTGTTGGTATGCAACCACAGGGAGGTCCTGGTATGTGTGCTCCTGGTGGACCTGGACCCATGGGACCACATCCACATCCGCAAGGACCTGGAGTACCTGGACAACCACCTCATATGCACAATGATCCGTTCTACTGTTCACCATTCGGATCTCCCTATTACAGGTAAATTCGTTGGTCTCTTTTTTTACTTTCACTCGTCCGAAAGGATCACGAAGATGTGATTTATCGGAAGGGCTGTTCGGGAAATATTCGCAACTACTTTTTTTCTCACATCCTTTTACTGTTCCGATAATGACAATGGCGATAACAAAGGTGGCTATAAGGTACTGCTATATAGGAATTATTTGAACTATTAGGTAAATAGTTTTAAAGGTTTGTCCGTGCAACGTGCTAACGAGTCGAGTCCCGGAGTGACCTGAAACGTTTTTTACTCTCTCGAACTTCCTAACGAGCTGAATTTTCGCCGCCCTTCGAAAACCCTTCGATTTCGTTTCGCTGCCTTTTTTCGACGCACACGTACGAGTCATGGAATTTCACACTCTAATAATTCCGGAAGTCTTGTTCGTTGATTGAAATCTGAGTTGTGACAAATTCGTCTACGATCGCTGCGATCGACGAGCATCGGAGACGAAGTATAAAAAATACCACGAATCGAAACCGAAAAAAGTAATGAAAGATTGTAGAAGGAAAAAAAGAATACTGCATGGAATTCTTCGTAGTCTCTCCCACAACCGACTATCCGTGTTCTTGTGTCGGATATTCTTGTGGGCACAATAACAGTATAGGCCAGGATGCCGTTATCGGTCGTGGCAACGCCAGGCAGCCTGCCCAAGTCTCAGGTTTGTGCGAATGGCAAAGCCCGCCATGCGTCGGTGGCCTTGGAGCGAGATCCGAGTTAAGATCCGCCCGCGATTCGCGCGCGCTCCTTGTATTCCTACGACGGAAGAATATTTGCGGCGAACAAAATTTTTCGAAGCGAAGGATGAGGAATTTTTCATTTGATTTCCCTCGATCGAATACGGTAACGAGAGAAAGGGGAAAAGGAGTATTCGTGAAATATCTACATGCAAACTTATCGGACTTATAATCGCACACGCGTCTGTCTGCGTTGTGTAAAAATATGAGATATGATAACTTTGAAGAGATTTAAAAACTGAACAACTCCGATCGTCGTTAGAAAGAATTTTAGTGTTATCGAATGAAAATACCGAAATCTTACGTAAAGAATAAAACCTTTGAGGAACAAGAATTTTCTTGCGATTTTTCGACGTTCGCGATGCAGGTGATCTCATATCATCGAGCGAGTGACCCAAACTTCAGGTATATATAATTCTTCACATGCATGCAGATCTATAGATATATATATCCGAGGACGTCGAGTCCTTCGCGAACTGACCTGCTGCAGCTCGGCTGCTACTTTTGCAGTCGGTCGGGTGGCAGCAGACAGCTACGTTCTCACCCAACTATGCACCGGGGGAAACCGGATCGTGAATTGTGCAGAGGGTAAAATAATAAAAATTAAATCGGAAATCGAAAGAAAAAGAGAAAAGAAAACGGAGAAAAACGTTTCAAAGATGAAAGAAAACTAGAGAGGAAAAAAGAAACAAGATGAGGAAAAAGAGGCATCTGGAAACTATAATGAAGACAAATACTAGAAAAGACAATGAAAAGAGAGAGCATCGCAACATACCTGAAATTCTCTTGATAAAAGGTAGGGGGAATAGACTCCCTGGATGTTCTTTTTTTCTTTTTCTCTTTTTCTCTTATTATCCTGCAGGATGTTGAGAGGATGTGTTGCGCAGGGCGCGTCAGGTGCGGTCAAAGGCGTTCCTTACCGTTCAGGTGCTACGAGAGACTAGTTGTGTTGCAGGTGGGAGGCAACGCCGCTGCAGGTGTCTGCAGGTGAGAAACGAGCGCGTTTTCTTTACCATACCTCACATCGCATCACCTTGACTTTACTTGACTCAACAACTATTTATACGTGTCGTTTAAAATATACCTAAGCCACCGCAATCGGCTTATTATAGGTCCAATTATTACCTGAAAATTATTTTCAAATTGTTAGGTACCCACAGAATTTCGTTACGCACAAATTTACTGGAGAACTGAAGAGAGTGAAAAAAAAAAAAAATGTTACAAATGAAAAAGGAACGAAACGTAGCGAGGTCAAGTGTATGTAAGATATGCATCGCGTTACGGCTATTTGTGAACAGCGTAACTTTGCTCCTTTGACAACCGGAAGTCGAAGGAACTTCCAGAGGAGACGTGAGACATGCAACCGGAAGTTTGACGAACAGTTTTCAAACTGAAGAGAACGGTTTCTCATGTATATGCGGAATGTATTAAGATCGACACAAAAGTCCTGAAATTTGGCACATCGAATCCGCAGATACAGCGAGCGTTTCTCTGAACCTCGTTGTTTGTTATCGCTGGATATGAAGAAAAAAAAATCGTCAACAAGATTATCTGAAAAAAAAAAAGAGAAACGAAACGTAAGTTTCTCACATACATTTACGGGCATATTTGCGGCTCGCGGACTCCGCAATAATTCGGCATTTTCGTCTCCAAACTCTAGTCCTGCGAATAACTAGTCTAAGAAATTCATGCGATCAAGTGGTATGTTCGGTTGCAAAGAAGGCTCGAGAAGAGAGCGAAATCGGAAGTTTACCGACGTTGTTGGTGCGAGCGTATATACGTAGATATATACATTCAACTAATACAAGCCATTGCGGCGGGAGAGCGAGGGGTAGGAATTAGAGTTTGTAGGGTCGCGTGACTGTGCCGAGGGGAAAGGAGAAAAGTTTTATCTTATCGCGACCTCTCGCCAGGATAAGGAGGCCTTGATCGCCCACTTCCACTCCTCTCTTCCTCCCCCCCTCTCCCCACTTCTACTTCCACTTTGCTGCATTTATCATATTACACGTACAGCTCCTCGAAGCTTTAACCAGACGCAGAACCGACCCCGAGGCCTGAGCCCCGTTCGATGTGTTAGAAGGCGCGTTTAAAAATGCGCCGATTATGATTGCCATCCAAACGTTACAGGCTTATCGCCTACGCGACCAAGTTACCGCGATATAACCTCGATCGCTGCTACGGTACGATTCTTCATGCGTTCGCACCAGCCGTACGATTCCCTCCGATATTTATCCGACGCTGTAGAGTCCTCCGGATTCTTTTTTCTACCGTGATTTTAATTAACTGATGCGCATCTAAAGCCCTGCATGCGCGGTAATTGCGAACGATTAAAGCCGAAGCAAAAACGTGAGCACGTGCAAAACCATAAACGTTACGGATATACGTATATCGTGTGTCAGTATAACAGTGCACAGGGTACGTTACACCTACATGTATATTCGAAGCTGCGCTGCAGGGAAGAGGAGTGGAACGAAGGAGGGATTAAATTTCAAACAAAACGCATACCGGACAGGTTCAAGGCAATGCGACGCACGATCGTGCGATGACGACGTCGAACCAAAGCCATGGTGAGCTTTGCTACTACGGCTTTACTCGCGGGCTAATCGCGACCCCCCCAGCGAACTGCAATAGCATCGTTCAAAAATGCTAAACCGTGGGCGAAGTGCATCCTCCGCTCAATGATCCACAAGTGACGTCGTCGTGCGTCTCCGTTGTCAGTAGCTCGCGATCCGTAAACCAGCTCGAATATATTTCCTTCGCTTATCAACTTTGTCAGATTCAATTGGCACGGCATTGTGAAAGCTGAAATCTGTACAGTCGTCACAATATTATTCGCGTAGTCGATGTCCAGGGTATCCATAGGTACCGTCGAAAATTTAAGATTTCGAGAAAATATTTCTTCCGATTCCCGTGCCAAAAATATCCAAACCGTATAATTAGGAAATTCGGAATCCTTACAATTTCTGAATGAAAGTTGATCCTTTTGGGAGTTGAGGGGATGAAAAAAAAAAATTGGACGAAAAAAAAAAATAGCCGTCTATTCAGACTTTCTCTCGGTACCTGTGTACCCCGTGCCTACTTATACATGTATTTATATAAGACGCAAATTGGATCTATTGGGGAGAGACTTTATAAGCTTTTAATCATACGTATGCATATAGTCATCGCATCTCTCGCGTATTCAGAGAAGTGTCGTCTGGTGGTGCTGCTGCAGCTGCCGCTGCTTCTGCTGCTGCGTAGAGTTCAGAGAGTCTCGAGAAATCGTACAAATTGGTTTAAATGGCCACCTCCGGTCTATTAATTGCTTAAAATTAATAGACCCTCCCTCGTCTCCCTCCTTTTTTTTCTTCTCTTTCTCCTTCTTCCACTACCCGTCACATCTTCTTCTCTCTTGCGTTCTTAAATATAACGATTCCATAAGGCGCTATCTTTCAAACCACCTTATATATATTATCTCAGGTTGCAGTGGGTTCTTATACTACGGCCACTGGTACCCTCGTATACTTAATTCGCCATATTTTCACCCCTTCTTAACCTCATTTACGGACAAATTATAACCAGCGTTGCTAAAGACCAGATAATTATGAGCAACTTTTTATTAGGTGCTGACGAACAAACGAGTCGACTCGTTTCGCGGATCGTGTTTGCAAATTTTTATTTTTTCTCTCTCCTTTCCGAGTCATTAGGATCCTTCAGCGATTGCGTTTCGCGATATTTTAATTTTCAATTTTTTTTTTCCATATCCCACGTTCTATCGGTAATCCTGCGAGTCATCGCTGTATGTACTTATAGAAATCTAACCTAACGTTGGAGGAGCGCAGGTGAATCCTTAGGGACAGGTGCCGAAGTTTTGGCAATGGAATTTAGAGAAGCGGTAAGATTAACGTTTCCTCTAATTCGATGTACAGTCCTTGAAAATTGTTTCATTAAAAATTCCGTCGTATTTTTCTATGGCTTCAGTTCGGAAGTACGTATGAATATGTAATCGACGATAAAATCATCGAAAATTGCGACAGATGTTCGGTTGTAATTCGATTCGGACGTAAAAACGATACGCGATGGTGATTCTGTTTGATGTGGCGAATGTGAAATGAAATTTTTTTTTTTTTTTGCTACACCTCGTAACGCCAAATTTTATCGGTCAATGCAGACCGGTGACAACTGTCAGCACTTTATTCTCTCTTCTCTAGTGATTTTCTCATCCATCTCCCCTTCTCCTCCCCGCAGAATTACTTACTGTTAGGATTACCCTTTCTCTCGTAGAACTTCTGCTGCTGCCGTTTTCGTATAACGATGCTTATACACTCGCTCTTTATTCTCTCTCTACTGCTCGTAAATCCCGAATGATACGACCACTCAAATAATCGTTTGTCGTTTGTTTGCGGAGGTATTTACGCGACGAAATAACTTGAGGTAACACCGCGGCTGCAGCAAATCTCAAAGTTATTTATTTTTTCATTCATCTTTTTCATCGTCAAAACGCGCTAATTTATTTCCATCAATTTTTCTACATTCTATTTTATAGCATCTATCCATTATACATGTATCTTATTTTATGAAAAATATTTTGTTTATCGAATATGCCTTTCAGCTCGTAACCGTGCTGTATACACCAATAAATTTTCGTGATGTAATTTAGTTTTATATTGAGAGTGGTCAGTTTTCGTTTTCTCAAGACACGATGATCGTCGGTAGCAGTAAATCAAGGCGGGGTATCCCGCTAACCGTTTGGCAGCGGTTAAAATCTCTGAATATAAATTAATTGATCGATCTATCTATTACACGTCATTAATTAGACAGCGTACATGTGATTAGTTTGGAGTGATTGAAATCACCTCGTGATATGGGTTTGTTTAATATTACATAAATATAACAGCGAGTTATCGGTTCGTCGAGATCAAATGTCATGTAATTATGTAACGATGATTTTTCATTTTCTTCCTCTAAACGGCCGCTGAATTATTTTATGAAAATTTTATACGATCCGCCCCACAAGTCGGGGGGAGGCGAACGAATTTCCGTCACGTGTCTCGCGAGTTGAAACACAGTTTAAAATTCCTGATCATCATCATCGCCCACACTTCGATCGTTCGTTTCATAAAAACCCTTTAATTAATTCCGACGTCGCGCCGAAACCTGCCAAATATATGTTCTCAAGGTATTTTATCTTTTAGACATAAAAACGAACCGCGAGACTTCTCATCTGTACCCCATTATGCCGTGTACATAAATTCCACCGAAAAGACACCAGCTACTGATCATCGTCTCGGTCGTCGATGAGAAAACAAAAAAGAAAGAAGAAAAAAAAAGGAACATAACTCGTAGACAAAAACTAGAGAAAGTCGAGAGATGATAGCCGTTGGTTTTTTTACTGTACAGTATAAGTCACCGCTCTCTCATTAAATCATTGGGCTGATATTCATTTGAATTTTTCACACAAATTCATTTTTCGGATTACACACGAATTTATATTCGATCGGGTTCGGTATAATAATTCTATTTTCTAGCGACTCCGCTGCAGTGCGGCGCGTGTTTCACGTTCGCCTTGTCTCGCGGCTCCTCTTTCTCCACTTGTCTTTTCTCTTTCTCTTCCTTTTCTTCTTCTTCTTGTTTTTTTTTTTTTTCCATCTATAAGTTTTTCTTGTTTTCATCTCCCTCTTCTTCATCTCTCCCGTGGTCCGTGTATTCTCAAGGCCGCCTCCTTGATCCACCGGTCTCTTCTCTCCTCTCATTTCATCTCATCCTTTCCCCTCGTCTCTCTCTCTGTCTCTCTCTTCACGAGTACAGCGGCCTCTTCTTCCCCCTCTCCTGCCCCCCAAATCGTCGTTCCCTTGGATTGAACTCGTCGTCGTCGTGGTCAGAAACTAGTCGACAAGACTTTGGGGTGCTCTGCCGCTTCTGATGTATAAAGTTCTCTTTTCATTCTTCATTTCAGAAATTCATAAGAAAATTTTAAACACCGAAGAGAATGTGATTGCCCACCGCGGTTACATAGATTTTGATAAAAATTTTTTTTAAAATTTTTTCTTAACCGACTGATTCTGGCCGTGTGTCACACACACAGCATATATTATAGGTAGTGAAATGTATTTACAATCTTTGGATTGAAAAAAGAAATTTGTTTTTTTTTAAACGTTTAAAATTTTTTTCTTGGAACTGTAACAGCATCTCATTGTATAATATACACACAAGATTAATGATCGTCGAATGTAATTCGTGCTTTTTTATTTTTCATAATATTCGTATATGATTTTTTTTTCTTTCTTCTTCTTTTATTTTCACTGTAGTTTATCATAACTAGATACAATCGGTTTCATTTATAAATTATCACATCACGAACGCTGCACGCGTCGTATATCGTACATCACGCGGATATATGTGTAGACATTTTTTTCAATTTGCCAATATATTTTAGCAAGATAACCTGTAATTTTTATCCTATACCATCATCATCATCATCATCATCATCATCATCGCAGAGGCAATGCCATTGTCGTACACACATGTACATACATAACATATACAAGTTTCTACCGCTGCTTCTGGCGACGACGACCTGTTACCAGTGGAACGCGCGCGTCACCCGCAAGATGCTGGGGGCCTAAAACCATCCATCATCAACGCGTGACGGATTACACGCGAGAAGCTTCCTGAAAGAGATAGTTTTTTTTTTGTTTTTTCTGTTTTTTGTTTCCTTATTTTTTTTCTTCTCATTTTATTTTTGCTTATCATCATTATTATTATCATTATAATCATCGTGTACCTTTTTCTTTTTTCATATTCTCCTCGTATATATTATTCTGATCCCACTTTCCGAAGGGCCAACGACCTTCCGTACAAGAATATACTTTTGATAAATTTTTTGTAACTTGCTGCGGTGTATGATGGTTTGTCCTTTTTTTTGTTTTTTTTTCAAGTTTTGGCTTCCGATCGAAGCAACTTGAATAAAATAAAGAGATAAATTAGGTAGAGAAAAGTTCGGACGGTTATTTAATCGCGTTGACTGATAAATCAACTAGGATTATTATTCATTAGCGATCAGTGGGTGCCGATGTAAAATGTTGCGCGGCACATTTGTTGTTGGAATTGTCGAACTGTTGCGGGTAACTTGTTTAGCAGTACCTGTGCCGACAGGATGTAAGGATTATTAGTGGACATTATCTCGACCACTGGAAACTTGAGGTCTATCATTTTCTCGCCCGACTCACAATAAATCTATATAAATGTCGCCCATAGGCTGGATATCATTAAACTCGTCCGCAGAGCAAGATTTGCCGGAAAGACGCGACGTTTCGAGACGAACGGACCGATTCTCTTCGGTATTTGATATTTTGAAGACGGGAAATTTGATGTAAAAAATCAGGAACAGAAATCGAAAGATGTTGGAGATTCGTACGGTTCTTTATCTCAGCGCTCTTCCCGACTAGCTTCGAATGTTTGTCGATATTTTGCTTCGAAATAAATGCACACGACGGATGGTGTGTATAGATTGTCTTTTATTGTACAAAGAGGAAAGCATTCCCACGGAAACACGTCTACGGTTTCCTTAGGTCGTTTCTTTCCTTCTTTCGCATCTTTGATTACGTTCCCACGTGATTCCGACGACCGCAGGAGATGGAAACGCGTCGCTGCTACCAACGCGTCCTTATATCGAACTTGAACGAGGACCAGGTAGTTACACGTGGGCAGGTCACTTATAGACTCGATTTTCATTCTTTTATATTTTATTTCATTTTCTCCTTACTCCGGTTCGTTATACCTGGGCGATATTTGAACGTTTAATGTGAATGGAAGTGAAATGAGTGGTCAAAATTTTGACTAGGGCAGATAGAGGGAGACCTCCTTCTCGGAGGAGGATGTTTAGGTGGTATTATTCCATTATATTATAGCTGGCAACCCCGCATGGTATAAAGGCATCGGCCAGGTACTTACCTCCGGGAATTCCAGACGCTTAAATTCCGACGATGGTCATTGCGATGGCGATGCCGATGGTATAGGACGAGGCGCATACCTCGCAAGGTCGCCTTTTTTGCTTTTCTCCTTCGAACTATACACATATTTATGTACAAACTACCAGCCACACTCGGATTCTCGTAAGCGAAGTTAACGACAAATTAGACGACCGATTTTTTTCTTTTCTTCTTTCTTCCGCGTGTTTTTTATTCCTCGAGTAAAGACCGAAGCCGTCGCGTGTCCTTTTCGACGTCGTCGCAGTGGGCGTTCTGAAAAATCGCTCTCCATATTTTTCTGTCATTTGTTTCTGTTACGCACCTCTTGAAATCTATCGAGGAATTAGGTGCGATCGAAGCGAGTGCGTATAGATAAATAAAATCTAAGACGTAGGTGCTTCTTCTGCAAATAGCATATACGATGCTTTTGAAATTTATTCTAGAGAAAGCAGAAGCAGCAACGGCAAAAGCGAGACTCAGGTGTAGTCTCGTAGTTAGTGACCGAGAAAATAAAGAGGTAAACTTATGTACAAGAGAACGTATATTACATATGGTATACATATATATTCGTACGTATCGTGTATGCGGTCGTATAGAATTGTAGGTAACTTTGCGATGGCGATCACGGACAAGTTCCTCATATCTTCAAACGTCGAGTGTTTTCATGCACACAGGTATAGGTAGGTTGGTAGGTAGGTAGGTAGTCACAGGTATGTGTAAAAGGTATAGGTGGTAAGCTTCAGGTATATAAGAGAGAGAATATCGCAAACCAGGTCGTTGTAGCAACAATCGTTGGTGAATGTAGTATAAGATGTGAATATAACTGTACTCTTTGACAGCGGATAGGTTATATACACTATTTTATACATATAGTATATGCATAACACAATCTGTAGAGTTCTAAAAAATCGATGTGTAAATAGGTGTATAACACACCACACCGGGTATTATATAAAAGATGAAAAATTTGCCACTGTCTTTCGTATGTACGACGGAATAATAATATTAAAAGTTTTACGGTAGTAACGTAATTTGCGCGCGTCGGAAATTTTATGTACACGTGAATTTCTGACTCAATGAAAAAAATAGCACATAATTTTCTGATTAAAATTATATACGCTCAGGTATTCCGCTTTGATACTCGGTTTTTATTGAGCCGTATTTTTTTGTTTTTTTTATTTTTATGCATTTTTTCCTAGCGGTTTTATAACAGTGCTAAATATCCGTTTAACCGCAACGTTGAAAACCGACCGCGTGTTCAGCGTTCAAAGATTTATAAGAGCGCATACACAGGTATATACACAGGACTATTCCACCTTATGCATGATGGAAAATCAGAGCAAACTGGACGCGGTTGATGACACCAAATACAGAAAACTAGGTCGACCGACTTGTTGTATCTCCTCAATTGCACGATTCACTTTATACTTTAGATAGTCTCTTTACTCTCTGCTTTACGATTTACACGCGGAGAACGTATATAAGATCGTGAAACACGCTATAAAGGGAGACGTTTCAGCAAAAACTTGATCACATGAGATTATGTACACCTCGTTTTACCATATAAACTACTTTATGCCAATGAACTCACGCGTGCCTACCTGTTTCCCACGCGTTTTTGACGGAGGGTAATGAAAAAATTGAAAAAATTTATACTCCCATGTAAAATATGGATGTGTTTGGCGCTACTGAAAAATTCATCCATCCTCGTATGATGATAAAAGAGAAAAAAAAAGAACGAAATTTGACACCATATTTAAATACAAGTAAAATCTATGATATTATCCGGTCTGGACTACCTCATATTATACCTACATACGTCTACAGATATCCATGGAAAGTTTTACCTTTGCTTAAACACGGTACCCCGGTGGTGATCCTCTCCTGTTTCTATACGTGCGGAAAGTTGAGTTAAAAGTTGTTCGGTTAGCGCAAACTTTTACCCGCCCAGGGGGTGCTGGACCGGTGTTCTCTCTTCTTATACATCTTATACCTTTTACCTAACCATCACACCTCTTCACGCATGCGAATTGGTGAACGTGTTTAACTTACACTTATACACATTACGTGTTTCTTGTTGGATGAATGAACGACTCGCGCGAGTGGGGAGGTGCGCGCGCGCGAGATTTCTTCTCTCCTCTCCATCCTCCGTTTTCTTTTCATCCTCCTTCTTCTCCTCTGCACACTGCACTTCGGACGGGGGCTGATAGGGCGGAAAGTTGGAACAGCGTATACGGTCGGCTCTGGGGTTGGGAAAATCTTAAAAGAGAAAAGAGAGAGACGAGCGCGGATGCACAGAGGAGAGGAAGTACGCGAAGCGGCATAGAAGAACGCTTACGCTATATGCAGGGGTGTTAATTGTAACCGTTTGATTAATCACTCCGCTTCTATCCGATAAGAGATTTCATGAGCCATTGTTGCCCGGAATACCTACAACCTCGGCAACTGGAGATTCTATTTGTATCACGCCCAACACAATCGTTCCGACAAATGTCTCGAGATTATCATTCAACTATCTACATCTTTTTTTGCGGAAGGATGAAAGAAGAACGGAATTTTTTTTCTTACACATTTTTTGCGATATTTTATCTAGCTTCCCCAATAACGGCGATGCGTTGTAATACCTCTCATACCCTAGAATTCCGTTGAAATTTAGACTGACTTTGATTTATTTTTAAACTAGTGCACCTACTTCTTTAAATATATTATACATACGTATACCTATACTACCGTATATAATACGTTTTCTACATATGCTCGGAATGTATTATTTTTTTTTTCGTTTTCTTTTTCTTCTTTTTCTCTTCTCTCCACGGACGGCGCATCAGGGGGAGATTCGTCGTTGCGGATATTATATGACTACAGATACGCGCGCACACCTCTGTGTTTATTACACCGTAAAAAAATCGCCAAGCTTTTGTATAAACGTCATCGAGATCTCTCGGAATCGTTAATTACGTTTCTTGCGAGCTTCCGAAATTTTTGCTTCGCAAAATTTCTCATTCAACAGCATCGCGATTACGATCAGATTTGGGATTCATATCCCATGTCGATTGATCGGTCGGCGAATAGAAAAAAAAAGAAAATTAATAAATAAATAAAATGGAATAGAACGATGCATCGATGCACATGTGCAGGATAACGATACGCCGGACGTGTAATATTCAGGCATATAATTATTTTGAAACCGAAAATCTAGTGACTTACCATGTATTCTACAAGGAGAATATATAGGAGATCCGTATAGGAGGTTTACCTATATTTAGATTGATAAAAATACCTTCTCGCCCTCCCGCGTGTCGGACTCCCGTCTCGCTGATCCGAATTTAAACTTGTACCAAACTATTCAACTTATACCGATCACCGAGCAGCCGACTCGTGTAGGACTATGTGCAAGTGAATCTAAATCATCCGTAGAAAATAGGAAACTGACGATATGATTTCTTCTCGTTTCTCCTCTTTTCTCGCTACAGGCCAATCATTTTTTTTCCTTCTTCCTTCCCTCGTGATATCAAAAACTTAACTTTCGGTTCACAAGTACGTATTATATATAATATATTTATATATACCATTGCGGAATTTACGGCATCGTATCTGAACTCTCGTCCATATGATGGGGGAGAAAAATGTTAGAAAAAAATTCGGAAAAACAAAATAATAATTAAAAAAGAAAAAAAACGCACAATGATGAAATAGACGTGTAGATTCGTATGTACTTGGTTTTTTTTTAGTTTTTTTTTTTAGTTTTTTTTTATAGACAAATATATTGTATGTACGTATATTTAATTATGTATTATGCGGTACAATACATACTTACCGATTGTAAGTACGCAGCATTCATTATGCGCGATGAATAGCATCTGTACAGTAGCGAGTATAAAAACAAATTGTCACGAATTATATGAATATGTGTGTGTAACGTACATTAGGTATGTATGTATATCTCTCAGTGCAGGATGTTTAATAATGTTTATGCGTTTATATATATTTTTTTCACTTTTTACTTTGTTTTTGTGTTTGTTTTTTTTTTCTTTTTTAATAACGTGTATTAGCACACCGCCGAGTGGTGAAGTTGTTTTTTTTGCTCCCTTCCTTTTTTACCCCACTTTTCACGTTACACCGTCATAGAAAATCGTTCTTTGCAGATACATACGCGGTATACGATATGTACAGCGATTTGACAAGTGCAGATTTTTTTTTTTCTCTATACTCTTGTTCATCCGCAGTATTCGTGCAGCAGACTTCAAGTCCCTCTCCCGGCCCTAAATTCAAACGTATCGAGGTACAGGTGTATTTAAAAGTCCTGAAAAGTATGTATGTACGTATTGTATGTGGTTACTTTATACGCTCAATTTATACGCGTGTAGTTTCAATTCGTGGGATATTTTACATGCGCGTATTCATACGTCGACGGTACACCTATATAATATATATTATCAGGTATGTGTACGTAGATATTACAGTATTACAGTTTACCCAATTACAAGATACGTACAATAGTAGACTTTGTGCTTTCAATTCTGCTTTAAACCTTCCACGTACACTTATGTGCACCTATGTACTATTATGCATGTATGTGAACTACCGCACGGTTCGTTTGTTCCTAATTTCAGTACATAATATATATATATATATATGCACATGCACTGTACGTGAACGTATACATAAGTGGCTAGACTAAACAGAAATAGATGAATGTAATGTTTTGACCGGTCGAAATTGATATCGATTCGAAATTTAAAACCAAATCTTGCTCGCGTTTATACATTTCCATTAGTTACATGAGATTCTCATTGAAATATATATATATATATATATATACATAAATAATATATATATACGTTCATACCCACACTATGAACGTAGGCATAGGTAACGTCAGTTGTCAGCCAGGTGATTGGGTAAGATCGGTAAAAAAGAACGACCCAGCATCACGCGCAGGTCGACCAGATTGCGTAATACAACAACTCCCGAACACCATCACGAGTCTAGGTACATAACCATACGTATTATCTACACACATGTATACATAAAAATATATATATATACACATACAATATATATATACTCACATACATAATATATTATAGAACGAACGCGGATTCGACTCTCTCACGCGAGAGGAGAGTTCCGTTTTTTCTACTAAGACTCCTTTTCTTTTTTTTCTTTTTTTTTTTTTAGAACTTTTTGTTTTATTCTATTTTACTTTTTTTTTCTTTTTCTTTTTTTTTCTTACAAATAATATTTTTCCATGTATTTCAACTAGTTTTTTTTTTTTCTCAACTTTTTCTCTGCCTACCTGCAAGTTTTTTTGTTTTTTATTTCGCTTTTTTCTTTTTTCTTGTTCAATCATTTTTCTTATGACTCTACAACACACATGGGTATGTAGCGTGAATGTTTTTATATGTATAGAATATACCGAAGAAGTCAATCGTCCTAATGTACATATATATTACATAATTTTTCATGACAGTTTTAAATTTTGAGAATTTTTTCTTCCGTTTTTTTCTTCGATAATGATTGAAAAAATTGATAAGGGGGGGAAGAAAAAAAAAAACTACAGTGGAATCGAGATAATTTGTCCACCTGTTCTTCTGGTTGGTTACGAATACTAATGTTCAAGGATCGAATTTCTGTTCGGTGATTATGGAGATAAGAATTTGTAAGAAATTTTTGTCGAAAATTTATTTATTCACCTATTTATATAGATACATAATTCTTGCATACCATTATCTCCATGTTGCACGAATCAATCCGACGTACGACCCGATAAAGACGAATTATTTCAAGTTTCTCTTTTCTTTTTTTTTCCCTTTTTTTTTTCTCTTTTTTTTCCGACTATCAAGGTCGATGACCAGTTATTTCGGTGTTGCTAAATATGATCACCGTTTCGCGTATAATCACGAAATAAAATCAAATGAATAAGAAACAAAAATTATAAACTGTAGACATACGTACACATTTTTATACACGTACGCGTAAATGTGAGAAAAAAAAAATCTGTATTTTCCTTCTATTCGATGATGATATTTTATACGTACAACGTGTACAGGTATATATATATACTTGCGCGCGGTTCACTTGTTTGAGGTATTCCACCAACGAGGTAATGCCAATTGCGTAAATTATTGACTGACGTCGAATGTACAGCGTTGTAACGTAGATAACACGTATACATGGGTATCTGTGCGTGTTTTTAAATATATATACATATATCTGTATGTATATATTTTTTTTGTTTTTTTTTCATTTTTCATTTATAATCCACATAACTAGCTATATGTACACCATTTTCTACGAGTGGCACTCGAGTGGCGGTGGCATTCGACCGCTCATAAATATCATCAGGTAGACCTCTTCGTCATATATGTATAATGTATATATATAATAAATATATGTACATGCCTCATAGGCACCTGTTCATTCGGTGCGTACATATGTACGGTTCTTCGTATACGTATATAATCATTGTTATTACGTCACGGTTGAGATTCGCGCGCAATTATAATCGCCGCGCATCGTGTGGCGAAGCTTTTTTTTCCAACATATATGTATATATATATAAAAACAAATTAGAATGTCATTTTTCTACGATGTGTTATGTAAATTTTATTTTTTCTATTTTTTTTATTTTTTTTTTTTCTTATATACTCGTGATGTACATGGACGGATGAAATTTTGGATTTTCAAATCGTTTTTCTCTCAAATTTCTACCATCTTATTATTCGCGATTGTCAGGATACGGCGGCGGTGGTACTGACAACAGAAAGTAAGATGGGATTTTATGTGTAATAAGATAAATAATTATCCAGACCGAGCTAGGCTGCGTTTCTTTCCCGTTTTTATATGGTGTACAATAGATAGAAAATTTATATCTATTGTATCGCATATTTTTTTTTTTTTTTTCATCTATTATGCAAAATGTAGGAGGAATATAGAGATGGTGGTAAGAAGAAAGAAGAGAAATAATTCTAGCGACGAAGAGGCCAACGCGGGCGTAGAAAATATAGCTTTATAGCATAGCTCACTCGCTTTGCTTATAGTACAAGTATGCATGTGTGTGTATGCATCGTACGTACATCTACCAGCATGCTATATATTCAAGTATTTTTAGAGCTCGTTGGTTGTTTCGCGTTCACCGATTATTCTGCGCTAAATCATAACTCCGCGGGCTTTTATACTTGGCCACTACTGCTCACTGTACTCGATATATACTTGCGGATATAATAACGACGTCGCTCTTTATATGCATATATACATATGTACCCGATGTATATACGTATACATATACATGTCACTGCTACTGTTGCTTCTTCTAGTTCTGATGCAATAATTTCAATGCTAGAATACGTTTCTATTATGTATCCTATTATACTTCACCGTATATAAAAACCGCCCGCCCCGACGAGTAGTTGCTGCAGATCCATGTATCTTTTTTTCTTTCTCCCTTTTTCTTTGTTCTTTTTTTTTGCTTTTTATCTCCCAACAAAATACGCCCACGCAAATTACTTGGGCGTCACCATATATTCGTTGCATATGTATGTATGCAAGTATACGCGTGTGTCTTAATCGTGAGTCATTCGAAAATGCGATTCTTTTTTTTTTTCATTTTCACTTCATTTGCGTTCGTTTCTTTTGTCTCGAGAGTCTCGATAAGTCGTGACGATTGAAATTTTTGGTAGTTTTTTTTTTTTTTTTTTTATATCATTGGAAAAGTGGAGAACACTGGATAATTACGGAAATGATTAGCAGCGTCACGAATCCATCGGGTGTACGATGATTATGATGTTCTTAAAATTCGGTGAAATGAGGGAATGAATTATTTAGCCGAAAAGTTTGATCTGTAGATTCGTTTTTATATGGCGGGAAACTGAACGAGGCATGTGATGGCAGAGTGGGAAAAACTAGGTACATGTTTTATATATTTCTATACATATATACATGTTTATAAGTAAGGGTAAATTATACAACAAGTGTTGCCACCGCCACAAAGCTTAACTTCCTATATTCAGGTTGCTGGCAATAACCACCAGTCCTCACTCTCAAAGTGAGGTGAAAACCAGTTTCAGTGCAAGGAACGCGGGCCAGAATCTCTCGCTTTTATACGCGTACGTTCAATACATATATACATATATATATAACGTATATATTCCGTATGTACATACGTACATGTAGTTATATACCTATACTCCTTTCCGAACCGAGAACTACCAAACGAAACGAAACGAAACTGAGCGGAAACTAAAAGGAACAAAATAAAAGCCCGCCAAACTTTTCGACGTGCAGTTAATAACCTTGAAGGTTCTCAAAAGTCTTTAACAAAAAAATATTATTTCATTTTTATTTTATCTCATTTTATTTTCTCCTTTTATTATTTGTTTTTTGTTTTTTTTTACTTTTTCTTTTTCTCTCTCCTCATACTTGTTCCTCCCGTATTATAAAGAATGTTGGGAATTTTCTCACGAAAAGTTGACTTATTCGAAATTTCGAAGATTCTTGGCGTGTGAACTTTTAAAATACATCTTACCTCGACGCAATTTAGCCGATACTCATGAAAATTATGTTCCCCGATCAATTTTTTTTTTTTTTTCCTTTTTTAACGTAGATCTACCGGATTGTAAATGTTCGGTGTCAAATCAGGATGCCAATCGACAAGTGATCCGAAAAAATATAAAGAAAAACAAAAATTAAAAAAATTATTCACCAATCTCGCGGTGCGCTACTAGACAATCACATACGTGCAATTATGGACACCGTGTATATGTATTTATACCCGTCTCATTCCTTCTTCTAGATTGCATAAGATGAAAAACTTTCAGGGATGTAAAAGCTGTGCAGTGTCTCGCAGGGGCGATAAAACAGTTGAATTCTTTCATTTTCGATACGATTGTAATATCTCGTGGAATAAATTAATCGATATGTATAGTGATCGAAACTTTATATTCATCGATCGACTTTCGATAATTATTGCTGCAGTTCGTTTAGGCCTTGGGATGGGGGGGGGGGGGGGGCGTGTAGAGATAGAATGTTATACGTATTGAAATAGTATAGACCAGAAATTCTAGGGGCTATGATCCTCTCTCTCTTTCTCTCTAGGTCTTGATTCTAAACTTGGACTCTGCGCCGATGATGTTTATACATCGCGTGGCAATTTAGGGTGCGAAGGGTACCTAGAGTTTATGGCGGGAGTCAGGTCGCGCGGGCTAATTCCGTCCTTGCTTAAAAACACGTGCCACGTTGCGGCGTCGCCGTTACCGGACAGAGTCGCGGGTAGTCGGGCAACTAGATATTACGCAATTCTCACGACGCCGGGCGTCTTTTTTTTCATTTTTAAACAAAAAAAAATCTCTATATTCTTATTGCTTCTCTTTTCTCGCTACTCCTCCTCTTCCCATAGTCACGAACTGCAAGCGTCGCGGCGGGCGTACATCTCCTGCGATACATAAGAAAATCGGGGGAAAAACGGAAGAGCAGAAATTACAACGTTGATGATAAAAGCTCCTGCGTTTGCAGCGTTTCGAAGTATCTATCCAATATTATTCACGTGTATTCAGGTCGCTCGATTTGACGAAGTCAAAATTCTCCGACGCGTATCTTTTACATGCTTATACTTATGCAGCGCGTCGCATCAGGATGTCGAATTCAAGTCCCGAAAAAAAATAAATAAAAAACTGAAGAAGAGCCGTTTCCTGTTTCTGAAGATAATGCAGGTTAATGAGCAAAAAAATTGTATTTTCCGATTATCTGCGCGTACGCGTAAGCGGAGTTGAATTTTTTTTTTTTTTGATCCGACCTTCTCTTCAAGAAAAATATATCAGTCTAATTCTATAGTAACTCATACATTATCAAGACTGAAAGTACTTCGAAATATCATTTTTTGTATCGATCGATGATCTTTCCCGAGTAGGTATATCATATCCAATGTCAATTTGGAACACCCTGCGTATACTCATCTGCACTGTATATACCTATATCTGAACATAGTAGATGCGTAATGAGCCGGTGAAGTTTGCCTATGTACAGAAATTAAATTACAAACACCTTGCCGTTGGGCGTTGACTACACCGTGTATATATATGTGTGTGTCTATACATAATATACCAGTATGTGTGAATTATATATCCGCAACAACGCTGGCGCGGGGTAAACCGAAGCTGCTTCCCTCGCTAATAATATATGAGCTGCTGGTTGACGCCAGTGTCTGCGCGCCAGGAGATCTTCTTTAGTTCACAGCGTGTTCTATGATTTAAAGGACCATTTAAACTACCGTAAAATTCACCGTATAGTTTATATGTAACAGAACCTATATACCTATAATACCTATCGCACGCACCACCCGTTGAGAAAAACTTTATTAGGAATACACGTCTTTATTATATGTATCAAGTTTTCCTCCGATCGCTACGGGGTAGTTTTTTTTTATTTTTATTTTTATTTTTTTTTATCGCATGTCCTCTTCGTCTCAGTTATCGGTTCGAACCGAAGATCCATCAATAATCTTTTTTGCGTTCTGGAATTTCTAATACCTAACGTCTCGCTACCGCTGAGCGCCTTCTTTTTTTTTTTTTTTTTCTCTTGGAGATATAAAATCGTATCACGTATCTATGGCGTATTTAAATTGCACTAAATACTGTACGAGACAAGGATTTTGTAAGATTAGGATTGTACGGCGTATAGTATAAGCAGCGTGTGAGCAGGGTTTACCATTTCGCTAAGACAAGGTCGAAGCCGCAATGTTCCTCCTTAAGACGGCTTAATGACTCAATCTCGATCGAGATTATTCTCTTTATCTGATTCCCATATTCTACGCCTGTAGGTGGAGGTACATAAATGAGTGAGGGATTCCCGCAGGTCGCGTTGCTAGACCGTGACTAAATATATTAACATCTTTTTCACTAAATACGCTCCCTTCTTTTTCTTCAATGTCTTCTCTAGTTACAAAAAATAGCGAAAATCGCATCGACGAATATATACTTTGCATTTTCTTTTGTTTCTCGTGTTTTCGAGAGATTATCGAATACGTTTTACAGGATACTTTTACGCTCCGTAAAATTGAACAATTTTAATGTCTTCCCGATAAGAAACAGCAACGTCGGTTTTATTGTATCGCCATTATTACACGGCTCCGGATACGAAGTGTACATGTGATGTACGTACGTACGTGTGTATCAAAATTCATGCGGTCAGTTTTTATCACCCACGATTTAATACACCGCTCACATTCTATATATAACCTACATATTTAATCTATCGCATGAAAAATTATAAATAAGACACGAGTGAACGGACGAAGATAGATAAATTGTTCAAAAACTGTGTCACGGGCCACGGGGATAGATTATTTTTCTATTACCTAAGCCGATATTCCGATAATTTCAGATGTGCATTATATATTTTTTTTTTTCTTGCGCATTCTTTCGTTTCGGGGTTGTTTTTTTTTTTTTTTTTTCACGTTTCCAACGCACGAAGCGATCCCGGGATATACATATACGGTGAACGCGCTATGTGGATCGATTCGATATAGGACACCCCGTATACGTGTGTGCGGAAGCTCTGGACTTTATATACCTGCACGGATATGTGTAAAGTATATATGTATCCACGTACGTATATATCTACGTAGCACATACCAGCCGAGCGATAAGCCTCCATCCCCTGGCGACCAACTCCGCTCGCCGTGCCAACGTGATTTAGAAGCGATCTCTATCTCGCTCTGATTGATTTCCAAACCCACATGCATCTCTGACCATCCCCAACCGTAGAGCAGGGCTAGCCTGTCTAACACGTGACAAACACCTCGTGCCACCATTAAATCTACAGATATGTGCTACGCGCATTATTTATATGAAGAATTTCTTTTTTTTTCTTGCCGTCTGCGGACGACGCGAGCGATCACGGAGGGGGGATATTAAGAAATTGTAGAAAATAGAAATTTGGCGAATGAAATTTTGTTTGGTTCCATAAAAATTTGGTCTCTGCAACGAGAAATCGCGTCATTCGCTGCCGTGCATCGTTTGAGAAGTTTTCAACGCCGTGCGACGTGGGTGTCTCTATATACAGGTGTACGTGAATGGTTCGTATACGCGTATAGGAGAAACGGGAAATCAGTCAAAGCGAAGGACTGTCTGCACAGAGTTCAAACTTTGATTTACATGTGTGTATATATGTACATTTATATACCGCCGCGGGATATATTCGATACCTATATATCTAGCTATCCGCGACTCGTCGCGCGTTCAAATAATCCCAAATACATTCATTCGCAGACATTGCACAGGTGCTATTTACGCGCACACTGACACGCGCATCGGCTATCTACAGCGGACGCATTAATCGACTCGAATAAGTCGAGTCACACGACGACTCGTTTTCCGTGTAACTTCGATGAAAATCTGACGTGCTTACACCGAATTGTCCAAATTACCCGATGACAATAACACGTGGTTCGTCATCTTTTCCTATACCTACTTTTATCACCATAGCTTACTCGATCGCCGCAAAAGCAAATGATGGAAAAAAAAAGAGAGAATGAAAAAAGGAGTGATCGTGCGTGTGTCGTGTATACAAATATGTGTATATGGGTACGTATGTGTTCGTATGTTTATGACGTCTGTATGTAAGTAGAAAGAGTGAGAGAAGGAGAGAGAGAGAGAGAGAGAGAGAGACTCGAAGGGAGGACTAGCATGACTCGCAGGCATTGATCGCACTTTCACCCCATGAGCAACCCCTAATAACACCCTCCGTAGGGTGGCGGGTCGCCGGGGGTCGGAGGAAAAGGGGATGCTGGGGGTGTTCGGGACGGTGGGAGTAAAAGAGGGAGGCAGCAGCCCGCTGCGCCCTTCGCTATAACCCAATCTGAGACCCTAGAGAGCAGCGGCTCTCAACGCGTCAGCTGGTGGTCAGCTGATCCTTGTAACTCATACCTCGAAGTTGGTCGGTGTGGTTGGTCGGTCGGTTGGTACGTACGCGATGATCGTTAAACGGCAAAGCCGCGGTTCAGATCATTACAGTTCGCTTAACGTCCATAGCGCGCGCGCTTGCGATCGGCCTCATTTTCGACAACCCCGAAAAGTCGGAATCGTTATCACTCGGTACCCCCATTTCTTTTTTTTTATACCACCGAACCAACTTTTTCACCTTTACATGGAAATTTACGTGCCGAAAAGTCATTCGTACATGCGTATGTACACTGTTTTATTTTTACTTCGAATTGAACGGTTGTAAAAATCGTCGATTTATTGCTATAAAATGTTAGTTGTTCGTTTTTTTTTTCATTTGCCATTTTAACGGCTGACCCAGATCTTACACAGGTATCCTATACCTTGGTATGGGAGACCGCGTACTAGTTACGAGTAGAAATCATTTTTTCATATCGATTCAATGTGAATTATTTTTCGCACGTTTTTCGACTAGATATCTTACCCCGCCGGTTCGGTATCCTGTTCGGTAATTGATTTTCGAGAAAATTTTATTCCCCCGTTTACGAAGGGAAAAACTTTTGGAATTTTATCATCGCGATATGTATATCGGTGTAACGCGCATAAATAATATCCTAGATATTTTGGTACAGGAGGCGAGTTACGAGATATATGAAGTCAAACACTGTTGCTGTTCAGACGTAGAGTTTCGCTAATTTATTCAAATATTTAAAAATATTCAAGGGCAAGACGCGTTCGAGCTCTATTAGCCTGGCAGGTATAGGTAGTAGTAGCCATCTACCTACCCACCTTATTATACCTGTACCTAATCTTTGCGTGAAAATCGGCAAGGACATCGTCACTCAAAATCTTTTTTCTTTTTGTTTTCTGTTCTTTTTTTTTGTGCATACTTGTTTATTTTTATTTTCTTGTTTCTCCTATTTTTAGGATCATCAATATTAACACACTACGTGCGCATGGGTGTAGATTTTATAGGAACGAACAACGGCTCGATACGATCGACTAGAAACATCTCTCTAAATTATAAATGTGATCAAACGCTCGCTAATTGTTCGATCTACGGAAAATCATGTCACTCGAACTTGATGCACGGATGAAAATTTACACGAATAATCAAGCGAAATTTTGACTTTACAAATTCAAAAAGTGACGCTTACGACGTCATATATCTGCATTGGACACCCGATATATCGATACACTATACAGTAGTGCCTATTAGCAATATCCACGTGCCATTAATCACCTTTGCTTCTGCCTCTTTAATGATTCCTTATGTATAAAACATTTGCAGATGCAAAGCGTAAATGATCATTTAATATACTTCATCTACACGTACATACCGTTTACAATTAGTTACGCCTGTAATTTCACCCACCCCGATCGGGACGGTTTCTTTTTTTTTCCATTGTTTTTTCATTTTTCATCAATTTTCGATGAATACATTTTTTTCACCAAACATATGTAATAATTACCCGTATCGTACATCGGCACACCCGTGTTACGGGAGTGCAATGTAATAACTTATACGAATTAAAAAAATATAGAAGGCGCTTTCTAATTACCGCGACGAAAATTACTAGAATTATATATTTACGTATGAATTTTATTCACATGCCTTTACGTGCACCCCTGCATAGGTATACAACCCGATCGCCGAGTCCGTGCTGATTGCTGATCCTTTTTGTTTTTTCTTCCCACGAATCAAAAGCTTCGCGCGCTACGAGCGAAATAACAAAATTATATTTCATAATATAGTCTCCGTGTAATTGTATGCACGTAGAAAAGTTGTAACAATATAGTTCGTCGTCCAAAAACCAGAAATAACGACGGGAGCGATAAAAAGGAAAGAAATTTCGATTCTTTGAAAATTGCGTGGAAATATCATTGAGTTTGAGAAACACATTTCTCATCGTGTATGTAATTAGGCGTACCTTATCCCCACCTGGGAAAAAAAGAAAAATGTCATATTGGAGAAGAAGGATTTATCGGATCTAAATTGTTTTTTTTTAATTTTTTTTTTTTTTATGATTTTATAAAACTCATAGTGGATGTTATATAATAGATATAAATGATATTTGTACACATTGTTGACACACACATGTATATATAATTTGGAAATACCAAAAAAAAAAAAATAAAAATTTTTTTTTTTTTTTTTTAATTTATTTAAAAACACACATAAACGCACACTCTACACTGCACCCTAACATGACCGTTCGGTCTGGTCTCACAGATCGTTGCCTGTCCCCAGGAGGCACACCCCGTACTTTGGCCAGCCTGACTACCGCCTCTACGAGCTCAACAAGAGGTTACAGCAGCGGACAGAGGTGAGTCGAAAAATTGATTTTATATTCAAATATTCATACGATCTTGGACAATAATCTTGAATCTAAAAGCAGGGCGGGGGGAGGAACTTACTTAGTGATGTATATTATAAATAATTCCAATTACGCTATTTTTTCGCAGTCGCGTTACGTGCGTTTGTAATACTATTGAACTGCAAATTTATAAATGGACTGCAGCCATCTTTTTTTTTTCCTTCTTTTTTTTCTTGTTTCTTATTTTCATCTCTTCTCGTTTTCCTGGAACAAAATTATTCGGGCCATGGACAACTGATCTAATCCTATCCCGAGACACGTGCAGATCTTCGTATACATATACAACGTGTTACAGATATATACACCTATTTATATGTACAGATGAACACTGTGTTTATATACCCGCAAGTTGATCACTCTATAGTATATATCTATATTTATACATAAAACATTTCAGTCATACCTAAAGAGATATTACATACGTATATATATGTATTTTTTTTATATATATCTGCGTAGGAAATTTTATTGATCGGTGAAAAAAAATCTTGTTCGAAATTTTAACTGTGCAAAATAGAAAAATACATACCCAATTTGTATCGCATATTTGATCGCTCGCGCGAAAATTATAAGAGAAATGAAGAGGTAAGAGGGGTAATAATTATCGACCGTCATTATTGCAGAACGAGTATAATTACACACGATAGTAACAGCTGTCTTGTTAGCAGTTTCGGTACTCTTGTTTAATTTTTTTTTTTTTTTTTTTCAACATTTTTTACACATTTTTCTTTTCTCTTCTTTCTTTTTTCTCCTTTTTCTTGTACCGCAGAGCTTAACCGGAACATTACGAATTTGCGCCTAATTACCTGAGGTGATTCCCACGTGGATAAAAACTGCAGCGGGCGGGTTATGGGATTTAGTTTTTTATTGTATTTTTTGTTTTTTATAAAATTTTAAGATCGAACCTCGTCGTATTTCGCTTCTCCCGAGTAAGTAAACGAATATATTTTTCATCTCATCGGCGAGAAAGAATTTCAATGAAATTTAATGTTGAAAAACAATTTATTTATTTATTTTTTTTTGGTTTTGCTTTTGGTTCTTTTTTTTTTCTACTTTTCGTGCCAAAAACATCCGCGAAATTCTCGCGTTTTCGACGGCGTTATTTGTGATAATATTCTCCTGTATATATCATTGCAAAAATTTGGAAAACAAAAAAAAAAAAAAAAGAAGGTTGATCGCTGATTAGAAACGATAGCGAACTCAGTTTATGAACATGCTATGTTAACCAGAATATCTAATCTATATGAACTATCGATGGCCCAGTTTTTTGTTTTCGCTCATCGGAGCTTTTGATGAAGGCTTAAAAAAACGATTACATTTCATAGATTTTCAAAAAATTCTACAATTCTCTACGCGCATTTTATCCCGGCGAGAATATCGGTACACCTTCACGATTATAGGTACACCTAATCAAATTACACGATAAAAAATATTGCACGTGATTTTGATTCAAATTCACGTAACCTGTACGCGTACAATTTTTTTTCAACTCTTACAACCCCATCAGGATTATTATTCGTTATATTCATTATCGAGATTATCGTACGCATATATTTAACAGTGTTTTTATATAACCACACGCAGAGTTTTATATACAGCAAGGGTATACATACGACCGTCGTATGATTTCCTCTTCAAGAGATACGGAGACTCGGATCGTATCGATAAGATATAACGGAAAGGGCGCTATAATATCGGAGCATATGTTGCCTCATCATCCGGCCACGCCTCCCCAGAAACTTTATCGCAATTATTTTTATTCCGAACTATGAACCATATTAATAATGTACAAAATTTCATTCAATTACATAATTAAATGATATTTTCTCTCGGTTCATCTCCGGATTCTTTTTCTCTTCTTTCTTTTTTCTCTTTTTTTTTTCTCTACGTATCACGGTTTGACACGTGTACACATAAATACGGAGATATCTTAAAGCGATATATGCATAGACAGATAGATTTGTGTTTTATATGTACACAACGTGCGTGCATGTATATAAAATAATATATAGTAAATGGAATAACGTGACAGCGCGCACGTGTGGCGAGAAAAGGTATGGCGATTCGGTGTCGTTGGAAAGGGGGGTAAAATATGAAACAAAAAAAAGCAAAAGAAAAACAAAAACCGTAAATAAAAAAAAAAAAGACGGAAAGAAGTGGGAGAAGAGTATTATATACCTATATGCTTGAATTTCGATCAGGGTCAGCGCGTTGCGAGCAACGTGTAGTGAATTGCGATTAGCTATTTCTACGTTATTGATCGATCGTTGGTAGTGTAGTCTGAGCATCGTATGTATATACCTATGTATCTGTATATACATTTATGTCATATTCATATCCACAATATTTATATTCCTAATTTTTATCCGGTTGGAGGGAGTTCAGTCTCATTGTCAGAGGTGATAATTCAAACGACCAGATCTAGCAGAGGTTCATCAATTTTTCCCTATAGGATCGATGAACCGCCGATTTTTGTTCTCAGTGTTTTCTTTTTTTCTCTTTCTCTTTCCTTACCTCTTCCCTTTTCGGTCCGTTCAAAATTTTCGGGACGGTTTATCGGAGAGATTTCGAAGTGAAAAAAAAATTGAAAGAATGTTTTTTTCAATAAACTTTCTTTTTATGTCGGGGATTAAATTTGTCTACGATTCGTCGATGCATTTCTAGTTGTACATTTTATTACCCACGTCTACCACGTATCGATCTGTATTATTTGGGATGTAATTCACGCCCGGGTATTTGAACGTAAACGTGTTCTAACGCGCGACTAATTCGCTTCTTGGCTCATTAATCTTGGGCCTTCGCTAGCGCGCCCACGTGGACATTTTGACGCTGCCCAGGCGAATTATCCTTAACCTCCATCCTCTCTGTTCCTATTTCCTCTTTCCGTACGACCAACACCTTCCATGTTCCCTTCTCGATCAACCCTTGCACACGAGATACGGTTTCGGACCAATTATGTATGTACGATTCCGACAATCTTCGTATTTAATCATTCTGTCGAAAGGCGTAAAAAATTTTTTCATACATTCTTTTTTTTTTTTCTATCTTAACCCGAGAATAAATCTACATATATAGGATCCTGAACTTCCTACGTGCGTACAGACCTGTAACGGTAAAATTTGAAAACTGTTAGAACTGGTAATAATTAATCACGGATAAAACGAGCGAGGAGTTTTTCTTCTTCCTTTCGAAATTCATGTAACCCTATTATACCATGTACAAAAAATGCGGATCTTAGATGTGGCCAGGGGCCATGTTTGCCCCTCGAATTACCCGAACTTCGATGAAGTAAGTTCCTCGTGTAATTCACCCTCCGCATTTGCGTTACCTTCGCTAATAAGGTACCGAAATTCTCTAATATCAGTTAATGACGCGCGCTTGGTGATACGCGCTGAAATTAGCTGTATAGATATTATAATAGACGCGTGTCTGTTAGCTATAAATCATATTTCCATCGGCAAACTATGTATACATCGCGGCTTAGATCACTTTATGTCAACGCGCGGATCCCCCTCCCCTCGAATACCGATCCCCTTCGTGAAGGGATTTTCCCTGTATAAAAAATAAATCTATAATGTAGCTTATATAAAACTTTTCCCTCAAAAATCGCAGATATCTAGAAAGGGGTATATTATACCTTAGATTTTTTTCGATTTCGAAATCAACGTTTTTTCCCCCCTGCACACTATATTTCGGTGTATTTTTGAGCTCAGAAATCCAAACCTACTATACATAGTTGAAGCGATTCATCTATCGAAATGATCGAGTTTTCGCTTTGAAAATTATCGACAAACGGCGCGGTGCATATGTGAAGTTCGCGGAAGTAAAGCCATATACATGTATAACGCGAGAAGGAGAAAAAGAAAAACGAAAGAAACCGATAATATAGGTGATGCAGAAGACGAAGAGGAAGAAGAAGAATTAATGTGAACCCGCAACTCGCGAATGAGAACGCGCCCGAGCAGAACTTTATCGATGGATGCTTTCTCCGAACTTTCACGGCGATTTCGAATTGTTCCCTTTCCTCGGGCACCTCTTTTACTATACATATACTATTGCTTGAAATCTAGTTCATAATGCGAAGAACGGACACGCCAATTTTTCTTTATTCTCTTCTCGCCGTGCAATTGCTGCATCCAATCTAGGGAAACATAATCCTTGTTTTTTTTTCTCTTTCTCTTTTTTTCTTTTTCTTCTTCACCGATCGTCGGTTGTTTCGCAGACGTGTTGCCTTCGATATAGTTGACAAAAAATGCGTGTATTTATACCGACTCAAAAATAAATATTGGCTAAAAGAAAACAGGAAAAAAAAAAAGGTAAATGAACTTTTGTTACGTTGTCTGTAGTCGGACAGGATTATCTATTCGTTTAGGTGCGCTGCGACTCTATCGCAAGGGATATACTCTGGAATCGGTAAAATCTGTAGGAATTATTTGTCCTATTACTTTCTAGTCCGCCGACTTCGTAGATAAGGGTCTTAGTTCGGTTAGGGGTTGAATCGCCATTCGTAGGACCGATGTCGTAGAGCTTCGAAGAGTCGGCTAATAAATTCCATTGATTTCTTCTTACCTCTATCCTTATCATTATTCTTTATTTTTCATTTTTTTTCCCCGTCTTTTTCTTGCTTCTCATACATCCTTTTTTTCTATTCTTAGTCTGGTTTTCTAGATCCTTCGGTTCTACGGTGTTTGTCAGTTGGTTTTTTTTTTTTTTCTTTTTTTTTTCTTCTATCTGTCGGCTTCTTCGGAATTTGTTTTTTTTTTAGTTTTTTCCGACTCATCCAGAAAATCGTCGGTACCGCGTTATCGGTTTGTAATCCTTTGTAATTTTTGCGATATCAATTGGGATAATTATTGAAAACAAGGAATCCCGTTATCAGTTTTGCACAACAAAAATTTACGGGATATAAAAATATATGTATAAATTTCATTTTACTCCCATCGTGAATCTGCTCGCTGTATCGATCCTTCGCGGGGTCGTACTTGAAAAATCAGCCTGGAAATATAATTTCACGTTTGCGCAGACGAACCGTAGAAATAATATATATATATGTATATACCTATATAATATATACGGTACTAATATAAAATAATATTAAATTACTTTTATTCATGTTTTGATTTTAATTTTTGTTCGGAGTTTTTTTTTCTTCTTCTCTCTTTCTTTCTGTTCCGTCTCTATTTATTTTGTTTCGTCTACCGTCCTCTCTCGAATAGAGTGCGTTGACTTCTTCTATTTCACAATATCGTTAAATTAATTATATACGTGAAAATATAGTACGTAAGGAGAGATCGACGTGGTATATTTTTATTTATCCGGCTTCATATTCAAAATCAATTTGATCGCGATCCTAATTTCGTATAGAGAAGACCCGCGTATATCATCCGTACACGCGTACCTAGAGTTCCTCATAATTCTCATATACAGAAAGATAGTCGCGTCATTAAAATTTCCGAGAGAAAACGGAAGAAAAGTATAAGAACGAAAAAGAGAATGAAGTAAAATTAAGAAAAAAACAAAAAAAAACTCGAGCTGGTACTTATGATTTCTCTACGTGAATTATATAATAATCCCAATTACTGTTTGTTCTTGACCGCGGTCAACCCAAGTTTGTACACGAAAACGAAACTATTTACCCTCATGCACGCCGTACAGATACACGCATATTACCTGCGCGCAGTATATTATTTGTACATAAACTTATTATAATTATATATATGTAAATATACGTATGTAATATATAATATATGCATACGAATTGTTTATGAAGTTGCGTTTTACGTAGGATATATGTTGGTGTAAGTATAGGTGCATATGTGTATTGTATATATGGTTATTTACATAGAGGAGGTTCGCGTAACAAAAGACATGGTGTTTACACGAGATTCGGTGAAAGTTTTTGGGAAAGTTGAGAACCCTCATGGGAGCCTGGGTAATAAAATGAGGACCCCTGCCCTCCCCTGGGGGTGGGGGCCCCCTCGATAACCCATATTGTACCCCCCGTTCCCTCCTCAGCCCTCCTCGCAGCCGCCCCTGGCTGTATATACTCGTGGAACCTGGACCAGTAATGTCTTTCGTCCTGGGACCAGAGGCAGATATTATCCTTTGAATATTAACTAAACGGTGTTAGATAAATTTTTGAAAATTGATGGGCCTAAGCGTCATAATTTTACCATAATTATCGTATATTTTTTATATTATAATTATCAGTTGTTTTATGTTTAAACAATTTTTGAATGAAAAACTAGAGGCGGAGCGCGCTGACAATAGTTTTCAAGCCCGGTATATACATGATCATATACCACCCCTAGTCTCCCCCTAACAACAGTGGGGTGGTACAGTCGAAGCAAAAAATTTACTTCTACCGGAATACACTCTCTGCTAGAATTCATCCTGCATTTTATCAAAAATTTGTCAATATGTGATTATTCGAATTAAAATAAATCATCGTCGCGATCAACCTCCTCCGCTTCACTCACCGGAGAAACTTCGATGATCCGTGACATTCGGTCGAACGTTTTCGAAAATTCTTTCATCAAATTTTTCATTCCATTCGTAACCCCGACATCATCTTCTCGGACATACTTTTTACACTATAATTTTTTCTTGTCCAAAGTATCTAGTATTATCGATTTTCTTCTCCATTGTTTTTATTTTATTTTATTTTTCCCTCCATTTTAACTATCTATTGTTATTATTGCTTGTTGCGCAATGTAGGTGTTTATATAATATACAGATTAGAATACCAACGTTATCCGGTTATCGATGACGTATTTTCATGTTTTATCCCATCAGGTTACGGATTATTATACTATGTGTATTACGAAAATATATATATGTTTATGTAAAAAGAAAAAAAAACTTTACTAACATTGATACCGATTTTTAAACAGAATCGTTGTATATACCATCGAACTTTTCACTCAACCATCGTCCTATGTAACGTAAATTCTGCATAATTATTATTAACTAATTTCGTTATTTTTATTTATTTTTTTAATTTTTTTTTTATTTCACGACTCCGTGAAACGTCGTTCGAGTATAAAATAAATATACGATGTATGATAAATCTTGGAAAAATCACGTTTGTCGTAATAGAGTAAAGCACGAGTTTTAAGTCCATCAACTTTACCCCGAACACTTACATCCCCCGAGATCCGGTTCTTTGCCGCAGCTTTTTCTTCCGTTCTCTTCATTTTTATTTAATTTATTTATTTTTTTTTTTGGTCTCTTCACGTTCCTCTTTTTTACCCTGTACATCGGTGTATTCGATCGTCAACAGACGATGTTACGTATGCAGAATATATAGTTTTTACCCACACTGCATAATTTAGCGCGCGAAATTTTTGTTTTTTCATCTCCGAAAAACGCGATCGACGTATAATTTGATTTCTATTATTCCGTATAGACGGTGATAAGCAAAGAATCGTTTTTCTTCTAACTGTTGGGAAAATTTGAAGCGCGATCCGCACGACAAGATAATATACCAATTTTAAAACTTTTTCAAAAATTTTGGTTACGACATTATCGCTTATTGCCGTCCACATGATATTGTATAGTGAACATTTGAAAGTAGAATGAAATATTTTATACCTTTTCAGTGTACGTATTGCAAGAGGCGTGTTCCTCGCTGAGAAAACTAGTCGTAGACGATTGTTAACAATTTCACAAGATTATAAGTATATATAGGGTTAAATGTATAAATTAAACGTACCTAGTTTGCGCAAAAGTTATTTGTCGAATAAAACTTGGGTTAACAGTATATATGATATGCCATCAGCAAGCACATGTGTATAATATTTTTCAGTTTTTTTTTTTTTATTCTACCATTTCATATAATAAGTACGTGCGGTATGTATCTATAAAACATTTAACGATGTCAGAATTTTTTTAATTTCATATCACATCTATGTATACATTTATATAACGATCACGTGATATGTAAACGTTTCGGTCAATTTTATATGACCACCTTGCGCTCTGAAAAAAAAAAAAATCAGAAACGAAGAACAGCAAACGTCGAATGTATTTATTTTTAGCTCTCATTATAGCTCATATTTCTCATTTCTTCACGATCGACGTATTTGATTGATCTTTTTTTTTTATTTTTTTCGTTTTTTTTGTAACCATTTGTCGTTCACGCACACGTGAGATTGGGCAAGAATTACGATTCCACGTTTTTTGCTTCACTGCCAGAAGAAGAATAAGAAAAAACACTCCTTGTAATATTTTGAAAATGTGGTAATGAAAATCAGGGAATCGAACGGCGATCCTCCCTCCGGCTAAACGCGGCTCAATGTCTCGGGATTCGCGAAACGTCGGTATATTCTATAATTCCGAGCCAGACAGTCATGTACTCATGTGTTATTCAACACCGAGTACTGATCTACGCGAAAGTCTTTTCGTTTTTTTTTTTTTCTTTTTTTTTCCTCTACTTTTTCTTACCCTCTTTTAGTAGCCCGATAACCAACCACTGCGTGCCACATATATTACGGCGTCGATAGAATTTCATTGCTAATAGGCGGTATGATTTAAAGTCGAGTAAAAAAAAAAAAAAAAAGAGAGAAAACTGTAGGAGGAGAAATGGAGTTTGATGTATTATAGTCAAATAACAAATGTAGAGAATATAATTTGTTGAAATTTTTTAACAATTGCGATTTCTCTGTTTTTCATTTTTCAGGAAAGCGATAACCTTTGGTGGGATGCGTTCGCGACCGAGTTTTTTGAAGACGATGCGACGCTCACACTCACCTTTTGTTTAGAAGATGGACCCAAGAGATATAGTAAGCAGAAATGTTTGTCTCTTTAATTAAAATTCAATGAAACTTTGTGCAAACTCAAACGTCGTCTTGAGAACAAGATTCAGAATATGTACTGGAATTTTTATTTTATCAGAATTTTTGTTTTTGTAACCAGAAAATTTTTGAAATTTTTCAAATCGATCAAATTCTTTTCAATAATTGTGACACGTGTCGATGGTGAAATAGAGTATCTATCGTATGATTTCATTTTATGTAATTTCAACGGAAATTAGTATTTTTTCTTATCTTCTTATTTCGAAGCGCTTTTTATCACATATCGCGAGTAGAAAAGTCGTGTGTTTAAAGTTACTCTTTATAGGATAAGACCCCTGTGAATCTTTTTCTTCGAGGTATTATACCTGTCTCAAACTTCAAAGTGAGAAAGACTCGATAAAACGAAATGACTTGCAGCTCTTGAAAATACACATTTTACTCGCGTTCAATTTTCTTGCTCACAAAGTAGATACCGCGATATTACATATTTACATTGGAAAGTAGACCAGAGTCTATCGTAATTATAGTTAACGTTATAATATGTCAATATTTCTAATATCAAGTATTAAATTCTCGATCTCTCTTTTTTTTCTTCTCCTCACAGCGATAGGAAGGACGTTAATACCCAGGTACTTCCGTTCGATATTTGAGGGCGGTGTTACGGAGCTTTATTATAATATGAAACACCCCAAGGAATCGTTTCACAACACTAGTATAACACTGGACTGTGATCATTGTGTCATGGTAACGCATCATGGAAAACCTATGTTCACTAAGGTAACTCACCTATACAGAATTTGACTGAGAAATTTCATGAGATTATTTGAATTTTTTTAGTAACGAAATATTTCTTCATTTAATTTTGAACGATTATTTCAGGTCTGTACAGAGGGTAGGCTAATATTGGAATTTACGTTCGACGACCTGATGAGGATAAAGTCGTGGCATATGTCGGTGAGAACGCACAGAGAACTTGTACCACGATCTGTTGTCGGTATGCACACGGCGCAACAAGATCCTACGATGCTTGAACAGTTGAGCAAAAATATAACGAGACAAGGCATCACAAATTCTACCCTCAATTATTTAAGGGTGAGTATACCGATGGGATTCATTGAAAATTGAAACGATCGTCTGCCGATTTTGAGATTAATGATGATTTTGATCGATGAATTTTTAGTTATGTGTCATCTTGGAGCCAATGCAGGAGCTGATGTCTAGGCATAAGGCTTACGCGTTATCGCCGCGTGATTGTCTGAAGACAACGCTCTTCCAGAAGTGGCAGAGGATGGTTGCCCCGCCGGGTAAGAGAGGTAGACGGACAGATGCTTTACATGAGAACAGCTGGCCGCTGGCCGCATACTACTACAATTTTGCAAACTGTGAACCACCATTTGTTTATAATTCAAATTATTTCATTACGCGAATATTGTCATTTATAAATTGCAAATATCTGCGGTATCGGCTTTCAAGAACTTCGCTGTCAAACCTCGTCACGATCAAATCATTCGATTACTTTCGATTTTTATTTATTTAATTGTCGAATAAATATTCTAATGAAAATTAGCTGCAATATTCTGTTCGAAATATCAAAATCATTCCAAATCATATTGCTAAAAGAATGAGTATTCTCTTCAAGAGATTTATATATTTTATTTTGCTTTTAATTCTTTTGTAATATTTTGAGAAAAACTAGTAATTTATTCTACTGTTCATTCTATTTCTATTGTGAATATAACGAGTGACTGGTGAGAATCATTGATTTAGAGAGCGAAGTCTTGGGAGAAATTTGACACGGCATGACACGATGTTGATATAATGCGTGTATTTTCGCTAAAATTGTGTGGCGTATAAACGTGAAGTATCTATTTGTCGCTGCATGTGTGCCTGTAACTAACAAGCATATATCAGAGACCTTTGATTGAAATAAAGGTCCACAGCTAGGTAGTGATATTGTATTAGTAACTGCTTATTTCCACTAGTTCATCATCTTGTACAAATTATTTAATAAATCTGCTTTACAGAATCGCAAAGGCCAGCAAATAAGAGAAGAAAGCGAAAGGCTAGTACGTCAGGACCAGGAAATAATGCTCCACCTGCACCTAGTAAAAAAAGGTCCCCAGGACCCAACTTCTCGTTAGCGTCTCAGGTATTTATCAATATCATTGATATTTTGCGATTCCGAATCACACGAAACTGCTATACACGTTTCGATTGCTCATGATTTTTGTGATTTTTAGGACGTCATGGTCGTCGGTGAGCCCTCATTGATGGGTGGAGAATTTGGGGATGAAGATGAACGGTTAATTACGAGATTAGAGAATACACAGTACGATGCAGCAAACAGTTTAGATCCCCATAGTCACGATACGTCCGGAGGTCCACCACCGCATCCGCACCAGTTTCATTCCGAGCCAAATGCCGGAAACTCTTGGCCCCCAGACCGCGGTCCAGGACCACCGCAAGGTGGCCCAGGAAATCAGGTAATGAAAATAATGAATGCTCATTTGGCTTGGTGAAAATATCCGAAAATAGGGTAAACTAGTGAGACTGAATCTCATGTTTGTACGGCTCCTATATTTTTTGTTCATCTTTCAGGGAGTTCAGGGATCGCAGGGTGGTGGCGGCGCGGGAGTTCAGGGTTCGCAAGACGCCAATCAACAACAGCAGGACAAAAAAAGCCCCGCTGTGAGCCAGTGAGGCCAGGAGTCCCCGCGCCCCCCCACCAGGGGGCGACGGGGGCGCAGGCCCAAGAACATGGCTCCCTAGCGGGGCGAGAATCTTAACATCCCTCCTTCCTATCTAGGTCCTTCTCATCGCCTGTCACAGGTCGGTGTTCTCCCGCCACTTCCTTCTCATCCTCCGCCCAACCTTCCCTCCATCCCGGAAAACCATCCGCCTCCACATCCTCCTGCCATGGAAATTGGAGCTTCGGGATTGGCTCAGGTTCAACAAGAATTGCTCGCCGATTCAGGGCCAGGCACGATGTTGTCGCCATCTGCTCAGCCCGCTGGTGGGGGTTTGACGCAGCCAGTTCAGCAAGGTCAAGTCCAGGGTCAAGGTCAAAATCAGGCCCCTCTGCAGAGTTTGGTACAGCAACTACTCTATCTACAACTTGAGTATTTATTGGCGCAGCGAGGTCCTGTCTGATTCAAGAACTATGCTCGCTCTGCATCAAGTTGAGGCGTGGACAACTAACCGAGTGAAACTTTTAGCAAGCATGCATGTCGTCGTAACTTGTTCAATATTCCCTATTACGACGAATGTCTGTTGGTGAAACATGAAAATAGTATGCTTTTAATCATTGACCAAGAAAAGAAACTTTCAAATCTCGGAGTGTTTTTAAAAAATTCTATGCAGTTCAAAAAATTTTTACTGCTAATTTTCTTTTTATTTTAACACTTATTTGATTATCGATCCTCAACGATTATGGCTCGTTATCTAGTTATTGATTTGCCGGTAGCGTTGAGAGTGGGACGCAATAAAAAGGACCATCGCTTACACGGTGTTCTCATTATTGAGTCCCGCTATGAATCTAAACAGTTGAAAATGTGAGAAAAAAAACGTGACTAAAACGTGGTAAAAAAAATATATACTTATGTATATTCAATTCTTTAAACTTTTAAAGTTTCGTAAATCGTCTTCCTCAATCTGATTGCGTGGAAAAAATCCTCTGTATTAATTAATACGCGAAGCTTGAATGTACAGCAGAAAGTTTCAAGTTACGAGAGATACATGCTTGCAAGCGACGATGTACTTGCCTGGTCGATTAATAATCAAGCAGCCTGGCCTTTTATGGAGATTGTAAATGGTGCTTACTCTATAAACTCTACTGCTTGGAGATGAAATTCAAAGACAGGTAGTGAGGGTAAGCTAATTTTAGCGTGTGATAAACCCGAAAAGTGACTCAAGTGACAAAAAATAATGCACGTCGCAGAGACGATTCCCGCTCTGACGCGAGCTGTGAATGAATCTCTTATCCGTCAACAGTATTGATATAATTATAGAGTAAATAAATATAATATCGTAAGAGATTTAGTATAAGTGTGTATTGTGAGAGCGAGAATACGAGCGAAAGAGAAAGAGAGAGAGTAAGTTAGTAAGAAAAAAGAGAGTTGCATAATTTTCGGAGTTCTTGGCAGAGTGCAACCACCCAAATGACGACACTAGGCCCAACACCTATTAGGTCATGCTGTCAAAAAGAAGATAAAACGACACAGTGAAGTATAAAATCCAGCTCCGATGAATCTTATCCCTTTTTTTCTGTTTAACGAACTACAAAAACACGAGGGTATTTTACGTTAGTATAACCCTTTTCTTAGGGATCAGGTGATCGCAATCTTAACTAAAAGTAAATAAGTGAAAATAAACAAGTGTGAAAGTGGATTTAAAAAAAAAAAAACAAAAAGAGAGGAAAACGAGAAAAAAACAGCATGTTTAAACTCAACAGTAAGACATCGCAAAGTGGCAGCAGGCATTATTAGTTCATACTATCTCATCACACTTGCCCATTTTAAAAACGAATTTTCTGCATCTACAATGGACAATGTTTATATGGATCATTCATTTTAAATACACCAATACGAATTGCTGGGTACTATCCACGGAAAATATACAATAATCACAAAATATTCAACTGGTCATGGTAAATAGCTTTTGTACAGGTGTAGAGCACACTGATAGGTATGTTTAAACAGTAATGGTACATCAATTGTGGTGACCCAATAGGTTCATCACGAATCCATACACACGTTATAAATATTATTTATGCAAAGTTCCTTGTGAGTTATATTGTATATTATGTATATGTTCCTTGTTGTATTCGTTCCTATTCTTTTTTTTTTACTATTGGTGACGCGTTGTATTCTCAGTTTTACTCAACTCTTATTACCCTCTTAGTTTGCATTGGTCAGTTAGTTATGCTAAGAAAATGTAAACATGATAGTGAAATATATCTGATCTGTTCGACATTTGAAAAATCTAAGATCGCGCAAATTTACTAATTCGCTTTTGCTAAGAAGTTTAACTTTATTATTTATATAATCGACCGGAAGACAATCAGGTTTGTTTATTTAAGATTTCTACAAGTCTTTGCCAGTAGAAACCGGAAATTGAATATGAAGCTAACTTCTTCTAGTTCAGTGTGAATCTTAAATTAAAATGTGGAACAAATTCACATCAATATTTGACCTCGAATATTCCATATATGTACACTAACATTTCAACTGTACTGTTTCTATCCAATTGGGTCACCACAAAGGAAAAATTAACGAAATAAACCCCACTACATTTTAAACCACAAATACCGTCCGGATTATTCAAAGATTTGTTCACGTGCTAATTGACAGAAAACTAGCTGTTCATAATCAAAAATAAAATTCACAATTGGATATTATTTTCCGAATAATTAGATGCATCACAAATAATAGCGTTATTTCTAAACAATACTCATTTCCCATTATCACTTTTATTCGATGTTGAGACAGTTACATATTTTCTTCGACCAGACGAAATTCCAAATTATGCACCACGAGTTGAGGAATCATACTATTTGATATGGTAATATGAACGAAATGATACTCTGATCATTTTTAGAATAATAGTGAAAATAAATTTGCACATGTTTACATGTAATGTACAAAAATCATCACTTTTTCAAAAACATCACCGACACCCAGAGACACGCAAATATGTATGTACATATATTATACATAAATACACGTACGCATCGTCTCATCACATATTATGTCAAACATACCCACATGCATACATAAGATACATATATCTCTCCCTCGTAGCAACGTTGTTGCATATCCCTTTTAATTACATATGTATAAAAAAATATATATACATACAAGCCAACGTAGATATAGTACATGCAGAAGAATAAGGGAAAATCACATATTATTGAATTAATAAAGCGAAAAAATATCTTTGAATAAACAAAAACCACTACACCCCTACACTCACACACATACACACACACACACACGTCCATGCAAACCCTTTTTCTTGAATTATTTGGATAAGCCACGTGTGAAGCCAGTACAGTCCCACAGAGCGAGTGTGTGAAAGTATAAATAATGATGATAATGATAATATTGATAAATAAGTAAACAAAAAATTAATAATATTAATAATAATAATGATAGTAATAATAATAATTATAATTATAATAATGATAATGATGATAATGATAATATTAATAATAATAATTATTATGATAATTATATTAATATTAGATAATGATGATGATGATAATATTAATTAAAGAAATAACAACAACAAACAACAATGGTATGAGTGTAAGAGAGAATTACGAATGAAGATCGAGATGAGATTTGTGGGTTCTAGGATAAATGATTTATTGACAAATGTTGTATATTATTACGAATTATAATAACACTATTACATTTAATTAATTATTATATACTATAATAATGTGAATTGAATTTAAAGAAGAAAAAAAAATACATAAATAATAAGTAATAGGAAATTTTTAATTGTTAGCAAAGCACACAGAGCCGACATTACAAGAATTTAGTTTAAAATGCAATAGATGCAACTGATCCACTTGGAGGACAGACGGCGCTAATGTTAGCACTGGAAAATGTTAAATTGTGAACTGCTAAGTACGTTGCGAGCCACGCATTCCCAAAGTTTACCGATTTTATGCATCTATGGAAGAAAATATATGTTCACATATAAATTTCCAAGATACCATCCACGTGTTATGTATTACACGATTTGTATCATATGCCAGGCAAGATTTGACTAGTTTCGAGTAATAAAAATTAAAAGAATTTTAATCATACTAGAAAGACCGATGACTTTTTGTTTTACGGTATGTAATATATTCGTTCGGTTCTTCAGAATCATGTAAAGTATAACTGTTGTTTATTTGAGTGGAACTGTTGTAACAAGAGTTGTAATTAATCGAAGTAAACAGAGATGCACGTATAATGTATATTGTATTTTTTTCTTACAACCGTTCCATTCTCAAAACTTGTTTACGAAGAATTTACTTCGCATTAATCAAATCTGTTCAAGTTTTTTTCTTCTCTTTTTCTCTATTCCTTCAAAAGATCATAAATTCTTATTATTTTATTTTAAATTTCTCACGACACCTATTTTGACAGTGCTTTTTAAGTGCAATTAATCAAATCGCAACTCTTTTTCTACTTCCCTAGCTGCATAAAAACGATTTTTTATACAACTTTAGAAATGTGTTTCGTTAAAATGAATCTTGCATAACGGTGTGAGATGAACGTATTTGTGGAAAAACGGGTGAAATTTTTTTTTTTTAAATTCATACATGTATAATATAACGCAACTTCAAAGACTGTATATCTAAAATTAATAACGCAAGTGAATCATTTGAAATTAATTTTCATTACATGAAATTAAAACACGATATCATAAACAAGACTTCCAACGTTCTTCTTACACCGATGCGATCGATATTTAGCCCAAGAATCGGAATCATACAAACTAGTTTTTAAATATGTAAAATAATGACAATTATGATTAGTAGAAATATTGAAAGTATAAATTGTGGTGGTGACAATTTATCACGTGGAAAGCTTAGGGTCGTGTATGAAACTGCAACGAGGCCGCTTCATTTGGAATGCAATTGATTTATCGCACATTTTATCAGGTAGGGGATTTTCGAATGCCTTTGTTCCTTTTCTTTTTTTTTTCAAATCCTTTTCATTATTTTTCATAGTAAATGTCGAATTGGGTCAAACACCGTGTGTGTTTATTATATGAAACGTAGGTGATTCGATGCGAATAATTGAAAAAATCAAATGATAACCTGTTTACCTGTCCGCCATATTTTGTATCTTACAAATATTGAGTAAAAATTGTGAAAAAAAAAAACTAACAATTATTGCATCGATTGATCTAAACACGTGCTCGTTAGATTTGAAATTTGTATTGTTTTTGATCAAATTACATCAAAAGAGTAATCGAAAAAAAAGAATAAAAATATCGTACTGGAGATTATTTCATGTTATCACATCGTCGCATTGGCCTACCGTGATGGCATCACAAGGATTATAAATATTCGAATTTTGGAAATTTGTGCGGGACTCTTGCGTGTGTAATAACATTGTTGCTTTACGGTTTATTCCGCCTCCAGTATCATGTTTTTTTTTCTTCCTTTTTTTCACCCCGTTGTATATAGACTCTGATGAAATTTGAACAATGAAAAAAAGAAAAAGAAGAAAAAAAAACAGAAAGAAATGATCATTGATCATACTTCCAGGTAATGGTATAAAGAGAAATTCCTTTACGTATATTGTAAACTGGTTAAATATTGAAGGAAAAAAATTACTAATAATAATTCGGTTATATATAGCATTTTGTAACATTTTAAATGTTTAAATAAAATGCGGTGTATATGTAATATAATTGAAAGTAATTCCTGTTTATACCACCCCTCCATTAAAATTAAATGCCGCAACACGTTGTTTTCCAAAATGTTTAGATTGTATATTTGTTTTATCAAAATTCGAACCAAGTTTGATCTCCACAAAAACTACAATTTTGATTTGTAATATTTCTTTTGACAAAATTCGAACCAAGTTTGATCTCCATAAAAACTACAATTTTGATTTTCTAGTCGAAGTGTTAGAAGATTGTTCCCTTTTTGTTTAAGGATTCCAGTTTTTTTTACTCGACTTTAAACCTATTGATCAACTACAAGAAATGCACGCGAATTTTGTGAATATCATTGAGATAAGTACTCGGAAAAAACTAAATTGGTCGTAGAAAAAGTAACATAAAACGAAATAGGCTCCCGCGGTACAATGTTGGTGATTGTTAGTGTCCAGTGTCTGCAGTTTAATAATATCCAGATCAGAGTTGTGAGCTAAAATTAAAAATCGATGTCGCTAATTCGTGTCGAAAATTTTATCTGAGAGTCTCCTGTAGTCGCTACCTGTAAGCAGGAAATTAGAATAATCTGATTTGATAACAGAGTGGGGGAGTTTCATTTGAAAAATATGAAATCATTTTGATAGAAATTTGTTCTAAACACCCCTTGTGATTATTATTTGCAAGCAGAGGGATTTCAGTGTTCAAGCTTAGTTGTAATTTATGTAGAAATTTATTGTTACGGATATGGTAAAAAACAAATCTGAAAATAACGAATCTAATCTACGCGCAACGATCGCTGCAGTCGCTAAACACTGAGCCAGGGCTGACGTGAGGATTGTGCACCTTTATAGTGTATAAATAATAGTAAATTAGGAATGGTATGCGAGCAAAATATACATTATTAACCTCTAAGTGGACGTGAGCCAGCTCGGTATATTATATTAATATACATTCAAAGTTGGCCCATTACCATGACCAATAAAATTAAATTTCATCTAATTACATTTTTACGCACTCCAAATTTTTATCCTCATCATTTGTATTATAGCAACATGTGTTTAAAATCCACATTATATGTATGTAATCAAAATTGTAACTGAGAAAAAACGTTAATAAAAAAAAAAGAAGATATTCCAAATCATGTATACAGCCGATTGATTTCATATTAATTTTTTATCAATAAATATTCATTTCGGAGGCTATCTTCGATTCCGAGTTCAATTTTATTCTTGCAGTTGTATCTAAATATTTAAATTTTTCGATAACGAAACAACCAGAACTCGAAAATTGATTTTCTCATCAACCAAAGCGTTGACTGATGATTGGTATCTTCAGTCAACGACCAAAGCAATACCGAACCGATGTTACATCATGCAGTTTTAAAAAACCAAAAATTCGATTTCCCCCGCCCAATCTAAGTTGACGCCTGCGTAGATTCTGTTTCCTCCGCCATGCTTACCCTGTGATCATTGATTGCTTATTAATGGTTGAAAAGTGCGTGAAAATTAACATAACCCTAGCAGACACGGTTTAAGACAATTTTCAATTTTTTCCAAGGATACATTCGATAGTTATTTTCTAAAATTAGGAGGGATGATGACCGAATTTTGTAGAACATTCCGGATGGATCGTGCTTATTCACGATGAGTGGGGGGCCTATAAATACCAGGATTGGATAATTCTTCAGTAACAGTATAACGATTGGATCTCAAGGGTGAAGAACGCCATATTGTGAATCGGAAAAACGTGAAGTGCGTATAGAACTTGCGCGACAGTCTTTACGGGAGTTGCATCACTACACGTGAAGTTCAGATTTTCGTCTTTCGAGTGAATTTTCTATCGAAATACGGTTAAAAATGTTGACCGCAGCAAGATTATTAAGCCGAGGGTGTACAGGAGTTGTTTCAGACATTACGAGGAAACAAAACTTCAGTACGATCATTAAAAATGTGAGTATTTCAACTTATTTCGCTGCCTAATTTCGGAGGCCCTGCCTTTAACCGCGTTGTCCTCTACTTTGTTCATACGCAGAACACTTTAGTAGTTCCAATGGTGTATTGGTTCTCCCTAAAAATGACAAATCAACAGAACCTCGGAGAATTAATAACTGTTTCCATTTTCACTTCTTCTTTTTTTTGAGTTTTTTATTACAACATAATACGTTCAATGCCGGCATACTATATTAATCGACCTTCTACCCGAGCCGGCATGTTCCCGAATTTTCTGCGTTTACATAAAAAAAAATTTCTCAGGCTGCTGCACCAACGATGTCCATGGCCCAAAGGCAAACCGATCTTCATCAGTACAGATACAAGTAAGTTGGATATTTCTTGAGATCTTATAAATTTTTTCTATTGTCATCGGGAAACTACAAAAGGATTTGTGGATTCTGCTGTTACTTATTATGTAACTTTCGTGCAACATATTCATATGTCAAAGATCACATTATAACAGTCAGAGATTACAGCCATAAACTAACAGAGCGGATCGTTATCAGTCATTGTTAAACTAACTTATGATTTCTTGTTACTTTTCCATTATAGATCCGAAGGTGTGAAGGGTGCAGTAATCGGTATTGATCTTGGTACGACATTTTCCTGCGTAGCTGTAATGGAAGGAAAACAAGCAAAGGTCATTGAAAATGCTGAAGGTTCTCGCACAACTCCATCATATGTTGCATTCACCAAAGGTTTGTTAACAATCGCCTTCCTTGCGTCGTTCTGTTATTTCCGAATAATATCGTTTTAACATCTTATTACTGCTATTTTATTTAGATGGAGAACGCCTGGTTGGTATGCCGGCAAAACGTCAGGCTGTCACTAACTCTTCCAATACTTTTTATGCTACCAAACGTTTGATTGGTCGCAGATTCGAGGATGCAGAAGTTAAAAAAGACATGTTAGTATCGAAGAAAACTTAAAAATACTATTATTGATAAAATTTTGACTTTTCTGATCATTGGCCAAATATTCTTTTAACTTATTTTCAGGAAATCTGTCTCTTATAAAATTGTGCGCGCCTCTAATGGAGATGCCTGGGTCCAAGGTGGAGATGGTAAAATGTATTCACCCAGTCAAATAGGAGCATTCGTACTGATGAAAATGAAAGAAACCGCAGAAGCTTATTTGAACACACCCGTCAAGAATGCCGTAGTTACAGTACCTGCTTACTTCAATGACTCACAGAGACAGGCAACTAAGGATGCTGGACAAATTGCCGGTCTTAATGTACTTAGAGTTATCAACGAACCCACTGCAGCTGCATTGGCTTATGGCATGGACAAGACTGAAGACAAAATGTGAGTTGATTCACCAAGACCAAATTTTATGTTCAGACGCCCGGTCACCAAAAACGGTTTACTATTTGTTACAATGCGATGAATTTTAATCTTGATTCCAACGGATCAGTTAATCTAGTATTTATTTATTTTCAGCATCGCTGTGTATGATTTAGGTGGTGGTACTTTCGATGTTTCCATTCTGGAAATCCAGAAGGGAGTTTTTGAAGTCAAATCCACTAACGGAGACACATTCCTGGGTGGTGAAGACTTTGATAATGCACTAGTAAATTACCTCGTTGCTGAGTTCAAAAAAGACGTGAGTACCTCCTTACATTTTAAATCATACAACATTCACGGCAACAAAATCATAACAAATTACCCAACTTCTGATGCTGTTCTTGAACTCAACAACATTGTTGACAAGGAAACAGCTGTTATGTTATAAAATCACGCAACTTACACACTTACGATGTACCCACAATCAATTAGACATCTTTTCATTTTAGCAAGGACTTGATGTCACTAAGGATGCAATGGCCATGCAGCGCCTCAAAGAAGCAGCAGAAAAAGCAAAAATCGAATTATCTAGCTCCAGTCAAACTGATGTGAACTTACCTTACCTGACAATGGATTCTAGCGGACCTAAACATTTGAATCTCAAGCTTTCTCGAAGCAAATTCGAGAGTCTGGTCGGAGATCTAATTAAGCGAACACTGCAGCCTTGCAAGAAAGCTTTAGCCGACGCAGAGGTATCAAAGTCTGAAATCGGAGAAGTCCTTTTGGTTGGAGGTATGACCAGAATGCCCAAGGTTCAACAGACTGTTCAAGAAATCTTTGGCAAACAGCCTTCAAAGGCTGTAAACCCTGACGAAGCTGTTGCCGTTGGTGCTGCTGTACAGGGTGGTGTACTTGCTGGCGATGTCACCGACGTCCTTCTCCTAGACGTTACTCCTCTTTCTCTGGGTAAGTTTGTAACATGGTTCTGCCAGTTATTCAATATAAGTTGCTTATATTTTTTAAATGATTATTCATTTTCTGCCAGATGATGCTTTGTAACTAATCTTCTCTCTGATTTTAAAATGAGGATGACGAGATAACTGATGTTCATTTTTTATTTCTCTGCTCCTAGTGCGGTAGTTTGTATGTCATTTGTTACCTATCCATTTCCGTTATTGTTCAGGTATCGAAACTCTTGGCGGAGTTTTCACAAGATTAATTTCTCGTAACACTACAATCCCAACTAAGAAAAGTCAAGTATTTTCGACGGCAGCTGATGGCCAAACTCAAGTAGAAATTAAGGTACATCAAGGAGAAAGAGAAATGGCTGGAGATAACAAACTTCTTGGTCAGTTTACACTTGTTGGGATCCCACCAGCACCCAGAGGTGTACCTCAGATCGAAGTCACCTTTGACATCGACGCAAACGGCATCGTTCACGTTTCAGCCAGAGACAAGGGTACTGGAAAGGAACAACAAAGTAAGTTTTATTTTAAGCCAGACCGATTAAGTTAAAATTTTCGTATCGATAAAATAACAAAAAAAAACCTTGTGATCCCCAGTTGTTATCCAATCTAGCGGTGGTCTAAGCAAGGACGAAATCGAAAACATGGTCAAGAAAGCTGAGCAATACGCTAAGGAAGACAGAATAAAGAAGGACCGAGTTGAGGCTGTGAATCAAGCTGAAGGTATCATGCACGACACGGAGTCGAAAATGGAGGAATTCAAGTCACAGTTACCTGCCGAAGAAGTGAGTAACTTATTTGTGGAAGTTCTGAGTAGATCGGAGGCAATTATTTTATGTAATACCAATCTATGATGTCAATATTTTTCGTCTCTCAAAGCTGACATGTGGACACACTTAACTGAGATTAATTATAATCAATGCATTTGAATTGCCAAGTTTGGAGAACAGCCTCAACGATTCTCTGAAATTATTATTTACAGTGCGAGAAGCTGAAGGAACAGGTAGCAAAGGTTAGGGAGACATTGGCAAACAAGGACGATACGGACCCAGAAGAAATCAAGAAACAGACGAACGAACTTCAACAAGCGAGTCTGAAGCTCTTCGAAATGGCGTACAAGAAGGTAAGACCCTAATTTTCATTGTTGAAAAACGAGATTTCTTACATTTCATTTTAATAAAACTTAGATGGCCGCCGAACGTGAATCGAACAGCGGTAGCAGCGACCAGAGTAGCCAGCAGGAGGGCGATGAGGACAAGAAGAAAGAAGAAAAGAATTAAAATAAATAATTTAAGTACAAATGAACCCAAAACGATCTCTCGGCTGCCACACTCACTTACATTCAAACCACTACACATGAAACTAAAAGAATACAGGCAGATTAATCGTCCTTCTTTGTAGATTACTTGGTTAGGTAGCTCTTATTTTTGCGATGTTTCATCGGTAGTAGGCAGTGGCAGGTAGAGATAATAGCGCGTCATAGTTTTCTTAATCACAGGACACGAAGCTACGCAGTGACGCTGCGCTTGTAGAGTTGATAAAGATGCATTTCCCCGAGTAACAATAAACAGAAGACTTTTGCTATAAAAGAAGTTAAGTTATCTGGTTCGACGAGTCGAACTTCCAAAATCTTTTTCGAATTGTCAACTATAAATTCACGAATAAATCAATCGAATCAAATATGGTCACAGCATAAGTCGTCTGTTGAATCGTATTTTACTATTACAGGAGAATACCTATAATGTTAGGCACATTTCATATATATGTTATTATATACATAAAGAAAATAATCTAGTATACGTGCGATCATAACAAAAAATTTTCATGTAAATTGTGTACATAATGTTATTATGACGTGTGTTCTTGAGGGTGGGATAGTTTTATCGGCTGGCGCTGATATCATATTGTCAACCCGTTGAACGGCCGGCTGACGTCATTCTCATTACCTAACGCAATATTTAGCGTTATTTTATGTGAACCCAGTGTTGATATTGCCGGCAAATAGTTATTATTTGATATATTTCATACATTCACGAGAGGCACCCTTACCCAGTGTAAATGGGAGAGTAGTTGAAGAAAAACCAAGTGCGATGAGGAGAAAATGAGTCATAGATTAGCAACGTATTAAATAAGAATAAACACAAAACCAACAGAATATGTGGAATATTATAAGAATTATTATTATCGTTATTATAGAAGCTAAACTATAATCCAGAATTCTCTTTTTTTTTATTTCGACCCACAAAATCTTATCGCATCGTAGTTTACATGTTATGTTGAGTTCATCAATAAAGTGTTTAACTTTTCATCAAGTTTGCATATAATATAGTCTTTTCACTATAACCTTCTTCATAATCAAACCACTATGTTGAGTAATAACGTGTCACCTGAGTAACGAGTCGCAACACCTTGAAACGCTGAAAATTGCCGAAAAAAAGTTGATTTATATCTAACAGCGAATAGTTCGAGCACTGATTTATAACGACGAAAACATGCTTGGAAAGTACTCTGGCACAAATTGACATCATTCGACATCATATAATTAATACAAGCGAATCGTTTGTAATTGGTATTTATTGATTTATTATAGTCATTCGATGGTGAGCCTACGAAGTAGGCGGGAAGCATATTTGGGATAAGGTGTGTTCACTAGAGACCGTTGATTGACCATAAGGAACATAAGGTATTCTAGTTGGATTTATATTGATAATGATTTTGTTCGTTGAAGCAAAATTATGTGGAAAAACGAATTCTCACTATCCAAGCAGATTCAAGGTATGTATAACTATGTATAGGTATACTTCTTTCGAACTATTGAATTTTCTATTTTCGGACTCCCAAATATCGGATGTCTCATTTATGGAGCGATATTTGATCTGAAGCTTAATATCAAATTTGCTGTAGCTTCTTCATGTCTATATCTATCAAACAGTATTGAATGGCGCGGCGAGATCCGCCCGTAAATCGATGCGGTATACAATAAATATATTCACAAGTCTTTTTTTTCATCGCTTATTGTTAGCAATATTCTACGATAACAATTTTCGACACAAAAAAAATTAATAATTAGAAAATTTGTGCGGTTCGATTTGTCCACAAATGGTCTCAAGTTTTAAAGGGATTGGAGGAAAAGTTTATTCGGCATTCATGTTTTTCTCTGTTAAAAAATATTAACGTAAGAAAAAAAATATAACTCGTTGTTTCGACGATCTGACACATCACAATTTTTCGTCGCCCGGCTTTGGAGTAAAATTTTCAATTTATGGTTATTTATTAATTACGAATTGACACATTTTCCTACGTTTTATTATACTTCCAAGATTTGCTCCTCACGTTTTTATTCATTAATTTTTCCTAATCATTTATTTATTCATTTATTTTTTTATCAGAGGAAAACATGATATTCTTAAGACTTCAAATGCCTGATTTTTAGGGATGGTGAGCGCGTTGCTTGAAAAGCAACGTGCGAGGAAGAGATAGAGAGCAAGCGGATATAGAGGAAGAATATATTTACATAAGTCGTATAGGTGAGTAAGGTGATTGATATTCTTTTTTCTTTTCTTTTCTTGTTTTTTTTTTGTTTTTCATTTTCCATTTGTATTAGGCCTAATAGCAAGGAAACCGTTAAATGAAGCACTAAATTTCTTGCTTACTATAATAGCCAGCTTATATAGTACAGATCACCTATAACTTTTTAGTCCTTGATATTTATTAGGTTACTTCGTTGATGATTTCTTTTTTATTTGAATTTTGTTTTTTATCCTCAATTTTCAATTCACTTTTGTCTTTTTTTTTTTTTGTTTCGGCCGTTCCTCCCTGATGTCACATAAATTTTTTTTGTATCTCAAAAAGATTTCTGCAAATTGGAATAGTCGGTTTTCTAAATGCATTATACAATATTATTACAATATAGGTATATAATATATAGGTATATATGGATATATCACTGCGGCACACTTCCGAATACCAAAATCTCAATAAACAAAATTGAGATTTTGAATCAAGAAATGGCGCGTCATGAGTCTATCGAAAATAAGATTAGTCAATCGAAGCAAAATTTAGATATACTATAATATTATGTTAGTTTTGACAAGAATAATAATTACCATTATCATTATCGTTATTGTTATCATTATTGTTGTGATTATTATTATTACTTTTATCAATGTTATCATCATTATCATTATTATTAGTATTATTATCATTATCAATTAGAAATTGTGCGGTGGGCTTTCGCACGTACATATATTAATTGCGTTTTATTTGTTTGTCTTCTTTTTGTATTTTTCTTTTGTTTTGTATTTTTTTTTTTGTTGTTTAAATTTTTGTTCGTTCAAGTTTTAAGCTCGTTTGCCCGATTAAATTAATATAATATTTGAAAACGTGTGTATGAAGAAACCGCATAATTGCAACAGGGGGATCAGGTGCCGCAATGTGTTATGTTATTATGGTGGTTACGGAAAGCTCTGGACTTTCGAGGTACGATATTATTTGATGTTGTTTAATTGCATTTGCTGCATCCGCTACATGCATAATAGACATGTTGTTACATGACTTATACTTACGATGTACATAAATATTTTGGAGGTATTAAAAAACTATAAACTATAAATATTAAGAGTGGCGCGTGTAATAGGTATGTAGGCATATGGAGTATGTATAATGTATATACATCTATGTATATCATACATATACAATACCAAAAATGTTTTGTTTCTAAGCATTAATTTTTAATTCGTATAAAATATATATTTAACAATTAAGTCTTTTCGTAATCACCACATTAATCATTTTGAATATAATTTTATATTATGTATACATATGTATTATTGTATAAATTTCAATGAACTTCTTTTACTCGCCTTCGGGGCTAACCTGACTATACAATTAATTATATATTAATTACTATATCTTTTATTCTGCACATAATTTTGTACAATTTTTGCAGGTGATGATCATAATAATGTCTATGTGTCCTGATGTTTGTAATCAGCTATATATATTATATTGTACATTATATAATCGCGTCACGTTGGCTGAATATCAAAGTTCAAGGATTCATAAATAATTTACGTATATATACATATATATAATATGATTATATGTATGTACATTATATATCTATATATTGACACACCTACAGCAAGAACGGCGAAATTTTTTGTTCAATTTTGTTTCAATTGTTTCGCTATTATTACAGACTAAGATTTTTCATTTCGTTTAATATGCTTTTTTTTTTTTTGTTTTTTTTTTTCAAATTTTTTATTATTTTTTTGTATAATAATTTTACTAGAGCTTTTGTAAGGTTTTTTGAGTTAGGTAGTATCACAGCTGGCCCCCGATAATTTTAAAATAAGTACGGTGGCCTCCGGGGAGCCCCCAATAGTGCCCCCCACCCCACTTTTCATATTTCTTTTCCCAAATAAAAAAAAGAAACATTTTTTTATCGTCTCTGGCCCCTTTCCTTAACTGCACAGTTAATCTCTTCGAGTTATTTTACATCGTTATTATTCATTCTACATAATACCATTATTATTTGTTCATTTTTTTTACTTTTTATATCGCTAAAAACGTAGAAAAAAATTACACAAGTTCCTACCTATCTATCTAGTACAACTGACGGACTTGTTGATTTTTCATTTTATTGGGTCTTTTTTTCCTTTTTCTAAATTTGTCGATACCACGTCATTTTTTTATTTTTTTTTATTGTTACTTACAAATACATACATCCAGTCTAGGGCGGTGGGGCTCCCTCTGCGCAGTAAATGTTAAATATATGTATGCCTATTTTGTTGGTTTTGGTTAATCAGAAATTTATTTATGATGTATATAATTATTCGTAATATACAATACGAAAGTAGATTAGTTGATTTCGTGCGAAACTGAAGATATATCATTACGTATCGTTATAGGTACACATTTGCTATATACATATACCTATTTTTATATATATCGAGTGTGATAATAATCGCGTTGAGCATTGTGCCAAATTCATTTATTATATATTAGTTGTTGTTGTTTAATTTTTTTTTTTTTTTTCTTTGATATTACAATTATTTTTTCTTCAAATTTTTACTGAAAAATACCGCGATGAAAATATGTACAATAAATTACTCTCAGCTGCAGGCGGCGAGATGGGTTTGGACAAAGGCGGGACCCGTCGCGCGTAATTGTTATCCTCAATGTGCCCCGCGCACTATTATTGTATAATTCGACGTCTCTACAACGGGGTCAGACATTGCAGTGCGTTCTTGCGTGTTGTACAGCCATTGTTCGTTAGAAATCCGTATCACGTTGCTACGCGGACCGACTAACTGCTATTACGATTACTTCACCCCACCGTTCGACAGCACGATTATGAGTAACTTGAACGATCCACGTGTCACTCACAATTATTAATTCCCGAAATTTTACATCTATATCTTTACCGCGTTTGTAATTTTCCCGTTATAACCATCAATTTTCTTCTTTTTTATTTTTTTTTTTCTAATTTTTTCGAAATTTTCAATTCCTAGTCTTACAATATGATACACGTATGATATGAGGAGTTGATGCGCTCCACGAATAATAATAATGATAATAGTAATAATAACAATACTAGTTATATATAATAATATTAATAATCATTGAAATTTTCATTATTTCGCACGAACTCAAAACATTTATTCATATTATACATATACGTATATTCTGCTATAGTCGATTCCGTTGAAAGATATACATATTTCTTTTTCTTTCTTTTTTTTGTCATTATTATTAATTTTTTTTTCTGTTATTTCCGAAAGTCTTAACTTATATATTTTTACACATCGTCGTCATAGCTTGTAGTTCGAGGAAATTTTTCTGCCGGAATCTTTTCTATGCTGCTTCTATCGCGTGTGTCAAGCAAGCACGGGGCATAGTAAGTTAAACTCTAAAACATTTTTCTTTTTATTACTATAATTATTATTATTATTATTATTATTATTCTTATCATTACTATTATTATCGTTATAATAATAATAATTTTTATAGAGTTTTCTTTTTTTCTATCGTTTTTTTTTTTTAAATTTTGTCTTAATTCTGAAAATTTTTTGTTTATCTCAAATCGTATAGATCGCGTGCGTCGAAACGAGGTTACTATATACTATGGTATTATTAATATTATTTTTATTATTGTTATTGTTATTATTATTATCATTACATATAATTGGATAATTAGTTTCTACTACCGCTGGACTCTGTTCCGCCATCACCTTCGTTGCTATCCTCTACCGAAGGTGCGCAAATGATTTCCTTGTCTTCGTTTACTTCAACATCTGACTCCTCTACCTCAACTTCTACCCCTGGCGAAGAATCTTTTTCTTCATGCTTAATTCGTCGGTCACCATTAAGCAGCACCTTAGGCTCGTCGTCCGAAGTTCCGGGATCAACTTCTTCCTCGGAAGCATATTTTTCATGGATCACGTGGTTATCGTCACTCCTAAGGAGGCCGTCGGATTTTGAATTGCAAATTTCTTGAAAATATGGTCGCGATGAATCGCCCGGCGATTCTAACGGATCACTTCCTATCGTTACCCCGGTCGTACTTTCGCCAAGGTCACTGGTGAGGCTCACCGCTTCATTTTCATTTTCATTTTCATCTTCTTCATCCTCTCCCGTTGTTTCTTTACAGTGCAAAGCTTGATCCTCCTCGTCTTGAATTGCTTCTATCACTCTTTGTTTCAATTGTCTAACGGCGTTCTCTAAATTATCTCTTAGGATTTCATTGGATTCTTCTAATTCCGGCTCTTGCCAACCTTCCGGCGTGAATGTTGCACGAACCGTTTGATAAAGTTTTCTAAATCCTAATTTTTTGTAAAGACTTTGACTGGCCTCGTTCTCCGGCCTGATAACTACGAACGGATTGTAACCCCTGTCAGCCACTGCTTTTGTTAAATACCTCGCTAATTTTGTTCCGTAACCTTTTCTTCGATACTCCGGTCTTGTCTGCATAGAAAACATCGCCCCGTAATACGATTGTACCATCCATGCGGCGAGTCGATCGCCAGCGAAAACTCCTGCCGCTGGCAAGGTTTTTATCAGACGCAGGAAGACCTCGTGACATTCCATGTCATTCGCTGGATATAATTCGTGAATTCCTTCAGCGTGTTCCGCCCTCAAAGGTTGTACCCGTACATCGACTTCACCTTCTATTAATTCATCTTCTATTTGCATTGTCTTTTCCGGTTCTTCGCACGCCCAAATATCACCCAATACTCTTTCAACCGTTCCTGTATCTCCGTAAAGGCGAACCAACTCGTCGACTATGTCGCAATGAGTGAAATTTATGTAGAGAGGACGCGACCAATCCACCAAAATATCTTCGGTCCGCAAAAGTTCCAACAGTTCCAAACGATCCCCCGGACAAAATACACCGACGCTTTCGTAGGGCAGACCGTGAGGCTGAAATTAAAAAAAGAAACAGAAAATATGAGAAAATAACAAATTTTATTTCATTCCGTCGTAAAACTTTTACATACGGCATCTGATTATCGTGGATAGTAATATTCGCACGCGTGTATCGAATAAGTTCAAGTCGAAAAGTTTCACAAACGATTTATACGTAACGTGATAAAACGGAATGATTTTTTTTCGGGAATTTACGCTTCCATAGAGAAAACTTCACGTACATACAATGAAAATTACATTCTTTCTTTCTTTCCTTCCTTTTTTTTTTTTTTTTTTTTATATCGATACAGAAAATGAAAGACTCCCACGCGAAAGCTTTATGCTGTTGTTCAATTGTGAAAAGTTCAATTGTTGTCTTGAAGGAGATAATAGCGTTATTTAGTCGTTTTGTTGATTGAGTCTGCTCGATGTTTGTAGCGATTCGAACATCTGCTGTGTATCAAACAAAATTCTTCCTCTTACCGCGCATCTCGATCATCTAAATTGGCAGCCGTATATCAAGATTCCATAGACGTTTGAATAGGTTGCTCGTGTATTTTATCGATTCTAAGCCCCCCGAGCGTTGGGTTAAACGTTTTACACGAAATACTTGAAACATTTTTAGCACGACGAGGGAATGAAATCAAGAGGAATACTCGTAAACCGGGTGATTATTACACTTTTAAAAAATATCTGCGCAACCCTGCGTATGTTGTAAATAAAATTTATCGTCATCCTAACGGATTTCTAGGAACTGCAACTCGCAAGAGAAAAATAAAAACGAACGAGACAAGAGAACACTTTCGAATTAAAAAATTTCTATAATTTAGCAAACAAGGATCAGCAATTATCGGAACTGAGTAACGAATTGGCGAAATTCTCGGTGAAAGTATAAAGTTTAAAACATCGTCATTGACGATGGGGGTGTAGGTGGTGAAAATGGGTGCAGGCTCTGCGGATATGGAGGGTGAAAAGGGGAGGTTTAGTTTTGCGAGATGTTGGCCAGGAGCCAGACTGGGATGTGGGGCATCGTGCCGCGTCATCCTGTGCCGTCGTGCGACTCCTCTTGAGACTAACCCTACCTATACCTATACATATAACGCGGTCGTGTTCGTGTTCGGAATGGTGAGTTTTGACTCCAGTAATTTTCGCCATCCGCGTATAGCTTTTCGAATATCGGTGAGTGTGTTTTTTTTTCTGCATTTATTTCATTTCCTCATTTTTTTTTTTTCTTTCACGTTTCTACACGCGATCATTCGGTCCACGATCGTCAGGATACCCTTTCACGTTCTACCCGGAAAGAGTGCCGTTTACTTTGAACTTAGAAATTGCCAATCGTAGAAAGAATATGCGAAGTTTATGCACTTTAGATATACTTTGAAATTTTTCTTCATTTCAGAGATCCCTTTCATCCGAACCCTGCAGCGGGGGTTTTCGTTCGGAATGAATCACATGGAAGGTCTGACGCAGGTCAATATTAAGTAATACTGATTATACTTAAGGCTTTTGACAATCGGATAAAACTACGGCCAGAGCTTTTTCGAGGCCAAAGAAATGAAGTGGCCACTGGTCATCCTCGCACCCCCCGTCACTATGTATAGACTTCGATAAATTGCTAATATATAGATACCCGCGACGGTAATATACGTAGACCTAAAAATAACAGTTTCATCGAAATTTAGGAATTTCAGTTTTCAGAACTCGAACTCGAAAATGGAAACTATTAATCCCAGCACGGTGTGAGGTGGAAAAAAAAAGGAATAAGCCCCGTTTGAGGTGATTGCCAATCATCAACGGAGCGACGAAGCGCGATACCTTTCATACTTTGAAATAGAGCGCCCCGAGAGCGATGGAAGATCGAAAAAACTGTGCATTGATCAACTGTGGCATTGGACTTGAAAAAAAAAATAGGAAATATCGGGCGTAAAAATATTTTCCAAAATCCGAACACCCTTACAGCTACGTGTGTTCTAATTTCAGGAATGCAGAACGTGTGACAACGACGAAAAAAAGAGAAAGACAAAAAAAAAAGCACCAAGGACGATAGCCGGGAAGCGTGTCTAGGTCAAGCGCGGGGCCGCTGACCTGGTCGGTTCCGGAAGGAGAAATGACATTGAAACAGAATTTTGGAACGGATATTTTTCCCTTTCTGATTCTTTGACGGGAGGAAATCATGCGTTTTATGGGGTTCTATCGACGTGCTGTTCTTCTGGTTCATAACTTCACTTTTATTCAACATGTTATACATTTTCAGCTGTATAATGTACTTACGGACAACGTCATTCCTGGAAAGTGGAGGCAGATCGGGGAAAGTTTCGGCCAACCGTTGGCCACGTAAAAATGAAATTCCCAAACTCTTTCCTCCAGGTACGTCAGCAGGGTTTGATGAAACTACGACATAGATTTTCAACCAGAAAAATTAGCACAAAAATTACATGGAAAAAAACACAGAAAAAATCACTGATTCGGGTATCTGCGGCACGACGAAACGTAAAAAATGATATCAAATTCCATTTACGTTCCGTTCAGTTTTGTGGAATCAATTTTTCCCGGTAAAATACGTTTTCTTTGAAGACAGAAAACCTCGCTACACACGGGGTACGACGAAATATCGGGTTTTGACCTAAACACTGAAGAATTCAGCCAGAAGGCACGTCGCGCTTGTTTTAGGAGGTCTTTTCTCGTTGACAAAATGGGCTCTGTGGGATCCTGATGCGAGCCCCGGGCCATTCTCCAGACGGCGGAACTCGAGTTTCAAGAACTAATCCTTGTACCATCTTTTACTTTTTTTTCGCCAACTTTAAACGTTGTACGTTTAAGCTCTGCGAATATACCTTGCACACCTATGTATATCAACATAAAATAATCGTTTTACCACTCGCTTCTGACTACTGTACTTTACCGGAAGCCTTCAAAGCACCTAAAAGAATGTGTAAGCCCAGATTTCACTTTGTGAGTTTTAATTTTAATAATAGATATTTTCTTTACCCCTTTTTTTCATAGAAATGTTTGTTTTTTTTTTCTCGTCACCAGATATATCGGCATGATATAAAAAAAAATAATTCCTCCCGCTAATTGATCCCCAAGTGGAAATGAAAGTTTTATACCGCGTGAAAGCTACAGTTTCAGCCCTTGAATTATTATTATTATCATTATCATCATCATTATTATTGTATAATTTAAATTACTCTTTGAAGTTGTTCTGCAGAAGTTTCGAAAGCTCTTTTCTCGATTATTATTTTATTTTATTTTTCTAATTAATTTCATCAAAGCTAATTTCACTGTGGCAGATCAATAAACGAATGTTTAAGTTGACTAAAAATGAAAGTGAAAAAGAATTGATCTTAGCACAAGGAATTGTGTTTATAATTTGTTTTTTTTCTTCTACTGAAATCGGAGCAACCCCTTTTTCCGGAAAAAGTGCCAAGTCGCTCTGTTATTCTTACATTTTTCTTTTAATTACACTTCGATCGTCATCGCTGTTGGCAGTTGAAATTATCACTGTGACTGTTTAACTTCGTGTCATTAAATGACAAGCTAAGTTTACTCAAGTAAAAGTCGTACGAGCCACGCCTTTCCCTGATATCGAATACCCAATTACTAGAGAAAAAAGTGAGCTGGAAAAATACCAAGAGATCAAGAATAGACAAATTCATAGTCAGAAAAAAATTAAAAATTGTATTACGCATGAAAATTCCGCCCATCTAATTCATCAATTGATAATGGATGATAATTATTGATAATAATAATGCTCCTATCTTATTTGGATGAATATGAAAAAGAAAAAAATCGTAAATTGCTAATCGAAAAAAGTGCTAACGTAATATTCGAATATCACCATACATGTGTTCCGAGCTATAATCCTCGCCGTCTACGATGTTCACCTGCGTGTCGGGGACTTGAATAAATCAAAGATTAATCGACGTTGGATTTTTTATACTCGTAACGGATAACATGAAAAGCCTGGAGCGATAGGTCGCGGTATTGTACATGAGAAGAAAGTCGAGCGATAATAGCAGCGCCTGAGTTGAGTTTGGGGAAGTTTTCAGCAACATATCGTGTGCACGGTGCAACTGCAAGAGCACTGCAAGCTCTCAACAATTCCGTGCTTTGCCTTAGCAAACAGAGCGAACAAAAGGGAGTTTGACTTTGGCAAAGTATGAGAACGAAGGTACGGAGTATGTATATGAGCAGGTGTAACCCTCAGGGTAATCGACTAATTGTAAGGCGTAGGTGGAATTCTGAACACATTTCCTTATTAATCAGGGCAATAAATTACCTCCCCATTTATACATATAGCGTTTACGTCAACGTCAGCGTTCCACAGATTCACGCTCAGATCGAAAACTTTTTCCCTCGATAATCGTGGCGCAAAAATTAATAAACTTTTCAAAACATATTTCATAATTATTATCCACGCATCGTGACAGCTGGCTTTACATCTACCTAAATCGCGTGTTCGAAATCGTTGGTAGAAAAAAAAAATCTACCCATAAACGTTCGAATGCGCGACGAAAAAGACAAGCCGGAGTAAATTTTTCAAGTAGTAAGTCCATCGTGAGGTCAGCCGGGGTATTCTAAGGCGACGCGCCGTTCCGGAAATGATTATAAGACTCTCCGTGAAAAATCTTTTTTGCGCGTTGCGGAAGTTTTGTATGGAGAATATAGGTGTGTATGTGGAGGTGTATTTTTTATCTCGGTATAATTCACTTTTAGCCGTGTAGAAGACGACGAACGATCGTCGCAAAGGTCAAGGTTGTTATATTATATACGAGGAACACGTGCGCACGCGAAAATCTCATGTACATAAGTATAAGTAAGTCGTGTACAAGTATGTACCTACATTTCAAACATCTTGCAGAGTTTGGGAATCGATTTCCCTGCGGCTAAAACAACGAAAGTTCCTGCAGGGTTACCTGAGAAAACCTACGGCCTTTCCACTCCTATGTGTACGGTTTTCGGGTTAATAACTTACTGTTACCTACAGGATGTTCCTTTTGGCCGAAAATTTTCATGTACATATGTATACAGAGGAGTACGGTTCGAAAGTTCATTTACGCCAGACTAATTTGCATTTCATTTAAAACTAATTCCTCTCGAACGAAGAGCGTCACCTAGTCAGAAATTCGTTTGACGTGGGTGAGAAAAGCTCTTAATAAAATTGGGTTCCGATATCGAGTCTATACAGAATCTATCCCCATGCACGGGTGTCCATTTTATACGAAGCGCGATTCTTTTTTCTCTTTTTCTTTTTTCACGTGAAATGTTACGAAAGTCCTATTAATTATATAGTAGGGTTGAGAATCGCGCTGGATGTGTCTAGAAATTTACCCACATCAAAGACTTGCATTTATACGTGTTTGCAAAATGACGATGAATAAATGTGGATGAATTATATATACTTGAAATAGGTTTAACATTCAAAGGAAACATCAATTTAATCGCTAAAATTGCATTTCTACGCGGTATTGCAGTTTATCACTATAAACGAACTGTACAATATATACTTTATCACGCGGTGCCATAATAGGGAAGAGAGAAAGAGAGACCCTGAGGGTCAAGGTCAACTTGAATGCACGTAAACATTTTTTATCGTCACGTTAATCAATGAAGTTTGCATGTTTGGAAACTGTAAAAGTAAAACTTATACGGTTTTCGAGCTATTTTAGCTCCTCTTACGACCTGCACTACCCCATCTGCATGTTATTTATTCTAAACAAGTTAAACCTAATACTTGTCGATAAAGCTGATTTTATTTTTCATTTTTTATATAAATCTAGATATCGTACCTGTTTCTTAAGGGGTTATATACAGTTGGAAATTTCAGAAAATCGATTTTTTTTTTATGGCATTTTCAGAATGTACATACATTCGAGTACATTCTCTGAAAATTTCAAATCAATCCAGCAAGTAATGTCGGAGTTACATGCTATTTTATGATTATTTTTATCCATGTGTTCACCACTTTTGAAACTTTGAACGCGTTTATCTCGAAACGATGTTTTCAAAGTCGGTGACCACGATTTCTCAAAAATGGCTCAACCGATCGGTCTGCAATTTTAACACAACTTTCTCAGATATATTCTACTGGGATTGGACGTAGGAATAAGATTTCCGAAAATTATTTCTATTTTTTTTTAACTATTGAACGACCAAAATTTGGTTAAAAATTGAAATTTCGTCTTTGAGGAGTCGCCATTTCATGAAAATTGCAAATTCCAACTATTCCTACGTCCAATCCCAGCATTCATCTATCCACTAAACAAATCTCTTTGGTTTTTTGATTTCGGCTAGTCCAAACGGGAGATTTCATGGTCACCGCAAGACGCCTTTTTTTAGAGGACCTACAAGAGATCAACTACAGGAGCTATCTGGAGCAATATTTTGTTGAATAAAAAATAGCGATAGAGAGTTGAAAGATGACACTCCATTTACTTCCTTATGCTTTTCCTCCTCAAATAAAATCCCTATCCGGAAAAAATTCGTAAAAAAACGAGTTTTTTTGGCCTTCCAACTGTATATAACCCCTTAAAATATTCAAAATTATTATCACTCGAAAAAATTCTTTGCAAAAATGCAGGATTATCTGTCCGTGCTTTATTTTATGCTCGTCGTCTTCTTCGATGACAACTTACTTTGCATAATATGTACTCACGTCAAATGCATTTCCCCTGCACCGCGATGCAGTTTACGAAACGAAATAAACTTCCTCAACTGAATATTTCATGAGGCATGATCTGCACTTGCAGTTAACACAATTGCGATCTTACACCGCTTAGATATTTCTCAAATAATTTGTATCGTTCGCTATTGTTTATAAGTCTTGTTATGATTTTATTGGAAAAATAATCTAACTTATGGCCGTTAAAAATTTCTGAAAAATCTTATATCGTACGATTGAATTCTAAAGCCAAGAGTTTAATATACCCTGAGATTCAAGATATCAAACCCTAAAACTTTCCAACAGTTTTTTATATATTTGAGGTTCGCCTCTTGTTTTTTGATCGCTTGGTGTATATAATATAGTATACATCGAAAAAGTTTCAGATACATTATTATGTCTGCTACTCAAATGTTAACTTGTTGAAACTGGTTATACACTCGAAACTGACAAACTCTCCGGGATGAAGGTTGAAAAAAAAAAAAATAAACAAAAGAAGGTAGATTTTAGCTCAAAAAGCATAAAGAGAAATATACTAAAGCAAAGGAGACGATTTCTTGTGGCTAGAACTTTTTAATCCCGCGAATAAAATTTATGGGATTATTAACATAATTAAGGTTCCATATCGCTCCAAGTTCTAAAAGTTGAAGATTTAGATACACCGGAGCTCTGAACAAAGGAGAGAGAGAGAGAAAAAAAAATGGAGAACACCTCGTTAATAATAATAATATTTAATTCCAACACGAGATATTATAATCAAGCTTTTTTTTGTCATCTTCAAGTTGCAGTAGCAGTTTTTCCGTTTTCGCACCTCTTTTGCACCAGAAACAATGCCGAAGACGAGGTCTTCGGTGAGCGGTAACCTTGAAAAGACGCACCAATGTCGGGCAGAAAGACACGGCATTGCGGTGACCTACATCCTTCGATGGGATGACCCCGATCGCGGTACGCAGGACAAAATTTTGATCTTCAAAAGATTATTCAAAATCTTGCCCGTCTCCATCATCTCAATTAGAGCTACTCGAAATTTCTATTTCCGCAGATTCGATTTGGCCGCAGGAATACGGGGCCGGTATATTGGGGTTTTTTGATATATTTCCAACTATGTCACAGTCCAGAGAGTGTACCGAGCTGGTATAGTCCGATCCGAAGCCGTACAGCGAAATAGCTGATGCCAACGACAGCCGACCGTCCACAAATCACAATATTGTATATAACTCGCATATATACGTTCAGAATTCGACGACGCGAGCAGAATTACATCTCTCAGGATTATAATAGGCGAGAAAAATTATTAGATAATAAAATCGTTATTGCACCCGCCGCAACATTCGCGGAATTTAGGGCCCGCAATACATTCGAAAACGTCGATGTAACGATCGAGAGAAATTGGCGTTAGGAAAAAAGACGATAAACTTTCGTATCGTTTACCTGCCTACTTAATTCCATTTCTCAATTTCGATTATTCTTAAATGAAAAACAAATAAAAAGATTCCCTCGAAGAACCGAATCCAACTATGCATTACGTCGATTCGCGGATCGATGATCGATTGCCATTTTTCTCCGCGGTGAACGTGCAGTTCAGATTTTTAGCTACAGATAAAGTTTATCATGCACGTCAATATCATCAAAGAATATTATAAACGATCCGTCTCTCTATCTTTTTCTATATATTATTCTACGTCATTAACAGAGTTATATTATTATCGTATAAAAACACGTTCTGTGACAAAACACGCTAACGTAGTTTGCATGTATTTCTGTATACTTTATTTATTTATTTTTTACATCTATAAAATATAAGGCATCGAGAGTTCACCATTGCAGTTTCTATTATATCGATTAGTCGAGAAACACGTGTCTGGCAGCATTGCGTGTCGTTGTGTTATGGTGGTCATGTTGCCTCCATGGTATGAAGGGGGTTTCTATGATTAGTACGCGCTCGCTGCACTGCGTGAAATTTTTCATTGTTTTCTATCTTGGGGCCAAAAACGGAGAAATATCATTCAATTTCCAACTTCGCATCGCTCGATGATTTTTCTTGCAAATTACCGGGTTTTTAAAATCCGGTGTTCAACTCGTAGATTCAGAATATGTGGCGTCGGAACCAAAAACTGAATAAAATTCATCGAGATACCGTAGTAGAATTTTTCGCGCTGCATTCACTGCGGTGGTTGCTCACATTTTTCTTACTTTATTTCGTATAAATAAATATATAAATCGTATAATCTAGGTTGGGTGTATTTAATTAACGCGATTTAACGCGTTGAAAGAGGGGCGAGCGAGGGGGCGAGAAAGAGGGGTATGTTGAGCCGTTAAGAAAGGACTCGTCGTCGGAATAACAAGCATTAGTTGACCCAGATTTTGGGGACATTTTCAATTGGCTTGTGTTTTGCCGAATGGCTTAGCTAATCGCTATTCACTGTATCTTTCCGGGCCCTGCAGCTCGATCAAAAACCTTCCCATTTTTCTCCCTCTCATTATTCTTTGTCTATTTCATTTCTTTTCTCTTTATTTTCACCGCTCTCCTCGCGACATTGTTCACAAATATTTGGCGAACCTATACCGATATGTATAATCTCGTGGTTTGTATTCAGAAGCAGGAATCCTATGCTATTCCGCTGTCATAAAAAAATCAACCAGGTTGACGTTCGCAAAGTTCTTTTTTTTCCTTTTTTCTTTTTTTAAACTTCTAATTCCATTAACGGTCGGTTTTGGCACAGCTTTCACTGACATCGATCAATTTGGACCGAATCCGATCGAATTTGTAATCAAAACTGTTTTTTAATTTAAACCATTTTGTAATACTCTGAAAAAACGCTGTGCAAATCGGATTATTGACGAAAATAGTTATCGTATTGTGTATAAGTTGATAGAATAAAAAAAGGAAAAAAAGAGGGAAAAATTTTTAATCCATATTCACGGTATCAATTCAATACGTTTGCAACGACAATTTATCAAATCACATGTATCTTTCGACGCCTATATATACCGTTACGTCATAGGGTGTAATAATAATGACAAAATTCGTGAATAAAGTATAACCTTAATATAGTCGCGAGAAAATGACATTCATAAATGTTCCGTGTTGAAAAACGACTGAATTGATCGTGTCGATAATACGGTAAATATTTATACCTTCCCTGGTTATAAGTTTTATCATATCGATATGTCGCGCGGATAGTAGATTCTAATCGGTCGCAATTAAATGAAGTAATTAAGGATATAATTTATTGTATATAATTTTGGATAATGGTGTATATTAATTTTCCAATTATGTTTAGATTAAAATATTAAATCCTACCTTAAGAGATTCGGGAAGATATCCGGTGAGGAAATCCAACAGCTCGGGCAGTTCTTCGGGAGAGAGTAATCGGAAGTTTCGACCTTGTTCCTGGACCGCCTCCTCAGGGCACTCCATACTTCCGCTTTATTCCAAAAAAAAATAGATAATGTACATAACGAAAACTAAAAATAAATAAATAAACTAAATTCAAACAATATATTCTTTTGATGAACTTCGAACCCTCAGTCTCCAGAATAAAAATGAATTTCTGATTAACGAATTTCAAGCACATCCAAGATGCGGATGTAGGCAAGTCAGTTTTTAAGAGTTTTTCTATAATTGCGACAGAAAATCGGGAGAGTTATGTTCGACATCGCGTCCGACTATAATTGTTCTGTTTCTATTGTAAACGCTCCATTGCGCGTATTTTTTCGCATATATGTAATTAATACCCGGGAATCCCTACCGCGCCTGCTCTATTTTCGTATACATATTATACCTACATCGTGAGCTCATCATTGGAAGCAAGGAGATATTAGGTAGCCGACACGAAGGAACAAATTTTTCCTGGTCCATTACTTGTACCTATAAATTTCGAACTATATGTATACTGCTTAAATGAAGCTTGTCGGTTCCTCTTGCTAAGATCATCGCGGTTTTAATTATCTATAGGTAGCGACGTCCACATCGTTTCTCGTTAAAATCTTTTCTCGTTAACGATAAAAGGAAGATAAAAGAAGAGGAGATGGAAGGAAAAAATGAAGACGCAAAGTGAGGAATATTGAAAATGGCCGTTCTCGACAAATGTAATGCAACAACATTCTGACGTGTTACACTTTAATTCTGTTACCGCTTTTTCGCTATGCCGATCGGACAGCGTCGTCAAGTGCCGTGCGAACGTTAGGCTAATGAAGCTCTTGTGTCATCAGCGCGAAAATTAATCGCGGAATACGATACAACTGCAAATGCACCGCGGTGCAATGATGATGACTTTTTTTTCTCTTGTTTTTTTGCTTTTCGATACACATACGAAACCGTATAGAATGCTGATTGGCATAAGACGATGTGAAGGTAGGTTTTATTATCAATTATTTTTCTCCAGGTATATCGTTTACGTTGTGACTACAACTCGGTTTTATCTTTGTACCAAGCACATGCTGATAAATTCGAACTGAATAAAAATTGCCTACGTAAGCATGATACGTAAAGTCCGACTTACATTTACCGTATTACAATCATGTACAGTTGCAGTACGGTAATATCGTTTAATCGATTGAACAATGATTAACATTATATTTTTTTTCTTCGATCAAATTTTCAAATTTATCACCCACGATTTATACCGTGATCGCAAAATGATTGGAACGAAAAGAATGACGTTGAAAATATAGGAATGAGGTTTTTTTTAACGTTTATAATATTTACGGCTTCCGATGGGACGCAAAGTAGGGTAAAATTTCCGGTACTTATGGGACTTTGATAAGGGTTTACTTGATGGCGCGCAAAGAGGATTTGAAAGATTATGAACGATCACTGATCATTTCGCTTCTTAAATGCGTGTGGCTGTAATCAGTGCTGAATTTTCTGATACGATCTATCCAAAAAACAAACAATTCATTTCTTTATGATGTATTTATATATTTATAGTAAAAAAATGTATTTCGAAAGATGTGGCGAACGAAACACTTCCTTTTTTTTGTTTGTATCAAGCAATGAAATTTTTACAATACTTTCTTCAACGTAGTTTACAAACATTTCTCTCGATTGAAAATAATTAATGAACTGTGATGAAAAAAAGAGGGTGGGGGAAGAATGTAGAATTTATAAATGACGCGTGCGGGCTGACCTTATACGTACATATAGGTAAAATTAATGTTTTTCTTAATCTTGCCGGCGTTGGAAGTTTATCACGTGCATTTTCTGTCCCGAGGTTGCATGACGTATAGCGTCGCGTCTAACATCTGTTCTAAGCGCCTATTGATTCGAGGTACAGTCTCTAACCTTTGCGGAAAATGTGCGCCTTCGGAGGGAGAATTGAGACCGTGGAACGCCGCGAACCCCACGCAACCGACCACCAGCGCGTGCAGCACCCCAGTCTACAGGGGATGAGAATTCCCCGTGAACGCAGCTCAACGAACGTACGATTTTTACCAAATAATTATTACTACACACCGCGTATAGAACCGGATTTCAATTCATTCTCCCAATATCGAGTCAAGGTGCCCAGAGCTTTTTTCATTCCTTCAGCATCGGCTATATTTACGGATTTTATAATCATGGAATAGCGTGTTTATTTTATCAATCAATTTCGTTCGACCCACAATCATTTCGAGCGCAGTTAATCTCATTTACATACATGAAACTCTATGGAGCTCTATGGAGTGAATCGGATCAGTGTGATTTGATTGTTAGAAAAGTGTCTTCTTTTGTGTATCAGAAATCCGATTTATACAGCTGCGCATAATTTTTATTCGAATAATAATTCACCACCAGTTTATCCGTGTTTCAAATCTAGACGGAATTAATTGATCAAACTATACTTTCCCGTTCCTACGTGTCTACCTATCCATTCTCTCAATCACAATCATGTGTATACACTGCAACAGAGTTTCGAGCTTTACATTCAAATCGGTGTGCAATTTCATTAATTAAGTAAACGATGATAACAAATGATAATAGTAATAAATAACCCATCGTTCCAAACCTGATGTAATTTAGCTATTGAATAAAATTGATGAAATAATGCTTTCCAGTGTAGTGCAGAAAAGCCGGCTCATTACCATTTTACGATAATAAAACTTGAAATATTTCTACCATTTTGATTATATATGGACGATAATAATTGAAATTTGAGTTAATCATGCGGTTCGTGGTGATCATTTGATCTCGTTAATTTTACAATTGTAAAATAATTTTTTACGAACTTGACTCGTGAGATCAAGGTATCGGTTTCAAACGGTTATACGGAACAGCTGGTACAGTAGGCTAACTGTCAAAAAGTAATTCATTTTTCCAAAGTTGTCAAGAGTTAAGTTCACATACCCGGCGTGCAATTGCGATAAAAGCGTGATCACGTCGATGTATAGGCTACCGCAAAATTATAACGTTGCGGCGTATCAGAGAAAATTATTACTGTACACCCAAGTAATTATATACAATATATATATTTACATATCAATACAGATTATCTAGAATAGTAATATTTTTAAATGAAAAATTCACTTTATCAAAAACAAAAAATGTATACGAGCTATCGATTTACCTGAGATTAAAAGGTGCGTTAGCGCGTGAGACGGGAATATGCGGTCCGACGATATTTTTCCCCTTGTCAAATATAAGTATGTCTAATATACAAGAATCAGCGCGACGTGATTAGGCGGTAGAAGGTTTGGGGAAAAATGTTGTTGGTTTTTTTTTTTTTTTTTTCGTTTTCTAAAGATAATTCTTTCTTCTTCTTTTATTCAATTCTTATATTATCTTGTTTTTCTTTTATTTCTCTTTTATTTCAGGCTGTACGACAGACGGCGAGCGAGCGAGCGAGACGAAAACGCGCTTGACTATCACTCGAGAACAACCCGACTAAATCCACGTCCCGACAGTCGCATTTAGGGGTTGTTACAACGGACCCACGCGCCCGCGCCGCCCCCAGGACCCGCACTGTCGCCCCTGACCTCCTCTGCCTACCCCCGGAGTCCTCCAGGCGTAGAATATTAGGGCGCAGAAGCGCACCCCACACTGCAGACACATTTTGAACGCCTGCGCTTCCGCTACTTCAACATTCGCCTTTATTTCTGGGATTCTCTGCATCTTGGTAGGTATGTATTGTACATCTCTGCGACAGTATCTTTCATATTTCTAACCTTATAGCTACTCCATTCGGATATGCATTCCAATTGTACTGTACTTTTACTTCTTATTTATAAAAACAAAAGGACAGACTGCAGATCATTTTCAAAAGTTCTAATATACATCTCGCGAAATTGACAAATCTTACGAACGATAATTACGTTGACTTCTTTTTTTTATCGGTCGCTAAATTTTTTTGCCGCTGATTTTCATGTGATCCTGTAATGAATTTATCAATTACTACACTCACCTTATTATACTTATGTATTTTCTGAATTACAATACCATAATAATTAACGCTCGTCATTTGTAAATATATTTCGTGTGTCCTGTGATAATTTGTATAATAATTTATTGTTTTTTCTCGATTGATTATAGTGCCACGATAAATATTGTTGATCTAATTGTAATTTCACCTGTCTTAATTAATCGAATTATTTGAAACCAATCTGTACATGGATTTGTTTTTCTTCATTGAAATATAAATTTTTTTCTTATGGGGATGAACGCGAATCTGAATAAGCAGGTTGAGTTACAGATGAAAAGTCCATAAAAATGTCACTCAGATAACTGGGTCAATTAATCAGTAACAAAGAGAATATTATCATTGTTTACGAATAACAATTGCAGATAATTATTTCAATATGAATAATCTGACAATGGGTTGTCAAGCGATCTGCAACGTTGAAGAATTGACCGTTCTTTCGCTAATCATCTCTACAGTCTTTTAAATTCCTTATAATTTCTTTTGAAAGGGCACGATTGATAATACCGCTAAGCTGATGAAATAGAATAGCAAGTGAAATATAAAGCGAAGAAACGGATAAGAAGGATAAGAGAATGGATCTGTATATATGTACTATGTATAAAATCGAATCTATAGGTGTGCGGTATAGAAATGTGAAGTACGTAAAAACCACGCACACAAACGAAGTGAATTTCCAGCTACTACAGGACCGGCGTCGGCGTCGCAAGCCTGCAGCTTCTTCTCCAGCGTCGCATCGATCCGCGTCCGGTAACAATCGCCCGCCGCACGTCGCTCTGCAGTCCCTAACAACCATGGGAGAAACTGAGATAGAAATTGAGAGAGAAATTTGGCGGCGCAGCTATGTATATTTGTAGATAGATTATATATACACCTATATACCTATATGAACGTCGCGTATATACCTATATGGATATTATACGGGTATAGAAGGCACCGTCGGCTCTGATTTCGCTTCGTGACCTCCTCTACCTCTTTCCCACCACTGGTCGTGTCTCGTCCTTCTCGTCGCTTTGGCCAGCTGCACCCTCCCTCTTGTCTTCCGTCTAAAACAGGGGTGCCAGTCAGCCACGAGCCTGGCCTCGCCTACCCACGTATAGAGTTGTTCCTCTACGTCCAGGGCGAAATCGTACATACGCAGTTAGTTGTATAGTTCCAATTTCATACACCTAACTATATATTATCCTACGATCGGAGGTATCCACCTTCATCTTCATTCATTCACCCTACTGGAAGGATGATGTTTTTCTGGAGGAGAGTCCGAGTAGCCTGATTTTCGGACTGTGAGTATCAAAGATTATAATTCACAAAAACACACGTCACACCTATTTTTGTCTATGATTTTACGGTGTATCGAATAACGTTGGAACAAAGTGCAGGCTGAAATGAATTCAACTCGAAAAATGATCGGAAAAAGGCTGAGAAAAAAATTCAAATTCCCTTTCGACTCACTATTGGTTATCACATACGTATGTGTTGATTGTATGTCAGTTATATTAATCGCTATTTTATTATAGTCAAAACGAAGCATCGATGAATCATTAATTGAACTATACTGACAATGAATCGTGAAATAAAACTAGAATTTCAGAATCCATTGGCCCATCTCTCAATGTAACCTATCCTTCATGTAACGACGGAGCCCCACGGACTGACTGGCTCCATTTTCCACAAGCAGAATGTGGAGGTGGTTGCGTACAGGTAACTGATCCTATTTTTTTTTTTTTTTTTCACTTTGTTTTTCACTTTTTTTATTCGCTGTTGTAATTTTCTCGTCTCTTCGATATATCAATCACTGTGTACATACTGCTGATGATTGCGTTGTCCCCGGGCTGTTGAAAATGAATTTTATTTATTTCATACCTTGCGATCTTATTTAGTGTCTGTAGATGCTATACGTTTTTTTGCTGCTTTTGTTCTTATTAATGTGTATGTACGAGAAAATATCTGATTGTGAGCGCGAAAAAGCGCGTGCGCTTACAATTAGTAAGTATCGCGGTATGACTGGTTGTCTATCATTAGGCGCTAGCGTAAGGATAACGTATAAAAAATATTGTATTCGATTCTAAATGAACTATAGAGATTTGTTAATAATTAATATGTACTCGAACAAGTTATTGATTTACCGCGGTAAATAATTGTTAAGGTGGGTAAGGTATTTTAGAAGTGTCAAAATTGTGGTGAATTCAAAGTCCCGCTGATAGAATCAGACATGCTGCCGCACTTTGGGTCAAGAATATGCTAAAATTTAGTTCGCTTCATTAGATGCATCAGACTGTATGAATGATCACCAAAAAATTTGTTAAAATTATTCTTCGTATGGGTATTCTACTTATTTAACAATACTATATGATATTCAACCATCAAAATTCGGCTGCGTATGAGGATTTCATTCGTCTTTTGAATTAAGTAGTTATTTACATCATGGCCACCCACAGTGCGCAGTCACCTGACATTCTTCTGACATATGACACATGCAAACTTTGACCCAACCTATCCTCGGTGTGTTTACTGTTTTCATTTTTCATTGTGCACGTGCAAATCATTGTTTCATTGTCAGTGGAAATGATTAAATCTCCATACGCAGAAAGGCTATTAAACTCATTTAAGTCTTAATATTACAATTGATATTACGTTCCAGTATTAGAATTTCATGACAAAGTACGTAAGTGAGTTGATATTTGTCAATTTTCAACACAACTAATATACAAACATTTGTCATGATTAGTGACTCTTTCTTTCAGACTATATTGTTGATAGACTGCAGAGTATGTTTCGAAGAAAAGGGAGAGGAGAAAGACAATTTGACAACGTGGATTACACACAACTTACCGAAACCGATAATGGTTTCGTAGATGCACAAGTATGTCTTTCGACTGTTTTAATCATTCCGCTACGTAAGCAGTGCATGGATAATATATTATTATTTTATTTACCAGTTTTTAAGCCCACCTGTAAAAATCCCATGGAAGGCAATCACTTTGGCAGCACTACTGTTTATCGGAGGAACTGTTATGCTTATCGTAGGCAGCCTAATAATAAGTGGACACATTGATTCTAAGGTAAGAGTAGACTTAAATAAATTTTTCTTCTGGAACGAGATGTTGAAGGAAGATGAAGGAGCTAATTTAATTTCATTGGATAGCTACTGAAGTAGTGAAAAATAATGTAACTTGAATCTGTAGATGAATGTTCATATTGATTAGATTTTTCTATAATGAACATTTTACTCAGAATTAGCAATGTTACTCTATTTATTGCAGTATGCGGATCGCATGTGGCCAGTGATAATTCTGGGTATCCTGATGTTTATACCTGGGGCCTACCACGTTAGAGTAGCGATTCTTGCCCACCGGAAAGTACCAGGCTACTCTTTTGACGACATACCAGAGTTTGATTAGCAAATTTTTGTACATAGCATAATATACCAAAATGTGCTTTTTACTATTCTACATGGATAGTGCAAAACAAATAATTTACACATTTGAATTATTATATTATTAGAATTGAGGTATTCTAGGTTTTATTTATTGCCTATGTGTACATTGAAAAATTGAGAAATAACGACTGAACAATGTGTCAGACTTTTGTACTGAACTATTTTAGTACACAGAATATAAGCTATGACATCTGATCTTCTGCAGTCTCTTGATAAAATACGGCGAAGTATTTCATTCACAATTTCAACTGGTTTTATAAACTTCTCATGGCACACGTGTGATTTCAGGTTCTTACTTGTTTGCTAGCGTATTCAAAATCTAATCACTAATTGTAACTGGCGATTTGCTAAGTGGAAGCACAAGTTCACTCTCATTGGTTATAAGAGTGGTTCGTACATAAGGGGCCAGTGAAAAATAAATTGGAGTTAACAATGATAATAGTACAATTGATTAAAATTTTGGGATCGAATGGCGCGTATTTAAATATATGCATTTATAACCTTGTTGAACATGATTTCACTCTCATCAATATTCACTATTGATATTTGATATTAAAAGCTAATGTTAAATTTATAAAATAAAATAATTCAACTGTAGAATATAAAAATGTGAGTATTTAGGATATCATTCCTTGCATTTTAATACTATACATAAAAATGTCTTCAATTCTGTTAGTTGGTTTTTATTTTTAGATTTTGTAGATGGATTCTTTATGCCTTCGATTGCGGTTGAGATGTCGTATAATGAAATACGGAAGAGATACAGCCAGTAAAGAAAGAAGAAAAAACGCAAGGCTTAATGATATTTCGCCGGAAAATAGTGTTACAGAGTTTTCAATTTGATTGTAATTCTGTCATATCTATTGATGTCGTTTAGAATTCATCACCATTAGTAGAATATAAAAATTAAGAATATGAAATCGCACAAACGATGTTCGGTAGTCGACATTTAAATACATCTTATAAAAAAATGTTCATTGTAAAACTCACTTTGCTAATATTTTTCCTTATAAACTAAATAAAACAGATATACTTCAATGATGAGCTACTGGTATCTAATTGCCGAGTAAAAGTCTATAAAATAAAATTTTCATTTAACGTCCAGCAGGATGATAGTTCAGTTTCACACTGAACTGGTAAACACATCCCCATGAAATGTTAATTACTCTTAACATAAATTCATATTTCACTTCAGTCTTGTACGTTGTGCAAGTGTATCGATTTTAAGTAGTTGACAATGCTGCTACTTAGCAATTTAACGATCCTTTCACTTTCAGCAAGAACTGTTTTTATGGGAGGATTAAATTGTTCTTGAAGGACAGTTTTCATAAGTTGTTTACTGTATTTGAGCTCATCTATATTGCAGATTTCATCATCCTCGTCAATCAGCTGCTTTCTGAATGGTTCAAGCTGACACAAAATAAGTATATATTCATTACCTTCTCACAATTTGAATTAAAAAGTGACTTGCAACTGGACAAAGATGATACTACTTCGACTTACCTCGAACACCAAATGGACTGAAAATTGGTTAAGACGTAATCGGTGAATAGTGGGACCGACGTCCATTGACAGTTTCTCTAGGAAGTCTGTCATGACCAGATACATCTCTTCTTTAGCCCAATGTGTCTTGATTGATATATGTAAAGGTATTTCCAACTAGTAATGGAATCATTGATTGCATTATCAGACACTCATCAGTTATTGTATCAAATGTTACTATTCGTGTACCACACTCTAATATTGATGAAAAAAAAGTGAAGTTAAGGTTTACCGCTAGTATTGGATATACTCCAAGCCAGCTACTGTAGTGGTACAGTTGTTTAGAGAGTCGCATATCTTTTTGACAAATGTTTATGACAAGAGACCGGAACACAGAACTCTTGAGCGTGAACGTGTTATCAAGAACCAATCTTCCAACTTCAATGACTAAATCATCGGACTTTGTTCTTAGAATACCCAACACAAGCTTGTCTATGTATGCGGTAAGATCTAGAATTATATAGAATTCATGAATCTCAAATCTTATAGGAATTGACATGTTTTTCTGTTAGAGTGTCATTGAATCCGTATTGTGCGATCGCTCACCTACGGGATGATATATATGTGACTGGTCCCTAAGAAGATGGGTGAATAGATAAAACGCCAACTCGATGAATTCTTGGCAAAGTAAATCCAATAATAGATCAATAATCACAGTTCTAAGGAGGTCGTCGTTTGGATTACTACTAACATGCCATTTATTAGGTTTTGCGTAAAACATGTTGTTTTCTGTAACATAATTATAATGACTTGAGGACCCTGGTAAAAATGCCGGATAGAAACGAAAAGGATCCCACAGATTCTGATAAAGTCCGGACACAGAATCCGGATAGACAGTCCCCGGAGCCCGGACGGAACCCGGATAGACAGCCCGGGTTCCGTTTCAGACTCTATCCGAACCTATGGGATCCTTTTCGTTTCTATCCGGCATTTTTATCAGGGGATGCAATTTCACGTGATACACTCAGTTACCAAATCTGCTATATGAAAATATACTTGCATATTCAGATCATGTTGTCAAGTAATTTGTGAAAAAATTGATTCTCTTTCCGTCACTAAGAACTACTTGCTTCAGAAAATATCGCAGATAACTAACGAGTGAGAAAATAAAGATGACTGAAATCTAATCTCATAAAACGTGGACTAACTCACGTTTTAATATGCGGAATGCCTTCAATGGACGTCTGTTAGCTATATAGATTTCTGCAAGGAGCAGAACAATTGCAGCAGTATTTTCTTGGAAGCCAATGCATTGCATGGACTTCAATACGCTATATGCAAGTACCCATGCGTTGGCATCGCACAACTCGATCATCGTGTATAATCCCAAGGAGATCAATGTTTCACTCAGGAATATTTGAACCCCCATCCGGACTGAAAGGCCCAAAAATCAAAATGTTAGGCGGATAAAAAACAACAAGATTTTATTGAATATACATGTTTTATTAATGGTATAAATCTTACATATCCTTGAGCATTGGCCGCTCAAGTCTTTGACAACTTTATCTAATATAATACACATATAATTAAATATTTATGACTTTATGATGCATATAACTCAGCTGAGTAAACCTGTACTGTCAGTAAGTTATCGCTGTTTATCACTAATTTTATCATCAATACAAAAACTGAGGCCCAGTGCGTCTCCGACTCAACGACTACAAAAAGTTGCGCGAAGATTAGATTCTTTGCATACCAAACGTTACACGTTTATTTTAGCAAAGAAAATTAATGCGCCCATTCGCGGTGTGGCTCCTATAATGAGCAACATATGCTGTAGCAATAATGAATTGTAGTAACAAATATATATCAAGTGTCTACAGATAACAATATGAAATCTTATTGAAGACGTGCATAAAATTGACTCAGGATTACGAAGTTGGTTGTATCATTTCAACTGAAACTCGTAATGCATAGATTGTCCCGTTTAATAGGTAATTGAAAATTTAATCGACAGAAGTAATTTGGATGTATTAATAACCCAAGCCATGAATATAATTTGGTGTCAACTTAGAAAAATCATTATGGTCAGGCATAACAGACATTCAATTCATGTAATTCTTATAACAGGTTAAGGACCTTGTTAAAATATTATAGAATAATTATTCTCTAAACGTTGTTGGTATAACCATTTTTACATAAAATTATAACTGTCACAGTTTTATGAGTTGATAAAATGGTGACTCGATTATTTGAAATCTTGAGACATTAAAAATGACCCTGTCCTGATGAGATAATTTTACATGTCTACATCTTTCTGAACAAACTTCGACGGAATATATTTATTCGTTGTTTGCTATTCATGTTAGTTTCACTAGTCCTCGACCGTACTATGTGAAAAACTTAGTGTATTTGTAGCTACGATGTATCGGAGTTAAAACGGCAACAATATCATATCCTGTTCGACAGTACTCGCTGCTTCGATTAATAGTTTTGAATCTATCTACAGACATATTTCTGGGGCATGTAATTGAATACATTTGACAAATAAGCGCGACACTTTGATTGCCGTAGAACCAAAAACTGTCGATACGATAAAATTAGCATAGATACAGTATTTTTAAAGAAATTCAATCTTGAAAATACTTATTACCTGATAATTTTATCATGTTCTTCACATGACGCGCTGATGCCAATACGGTTCGATGTAACATCCTGAAGCAGCTCGTTGTAAATACTGATCTCTCTATGTCCGAGTATTCATTTAGGGTCTTTAAGACGTACTCGTATTCTTCACGTTTCAGAGCTTCTTTCAAAATCTTCATGTCAAGGTAAAACTTCCAATGACGTTCTCTGCTGTGTTGGGAACGGGGAGCGCGCAGGCCTTCTACAATGTGAAGACTCAATTATTTACGGGATATCACATAACGGCATAACATGTAACGATTTCAATACACGATGTGCATAAGCTGAGCAAAATGATCACCTCAAATGGATGCCTTACCTAAAAATGATACAAGTTCCGATCAACTTGATGCTTACCTATTTCATGCAGCTTCCACGAAGTGATTGGTACCTCTACCGTGTCAGGTTCTGCATTCAAGTTTGGCAACTGTTGAGTATTCATTGGATTAATTTGGGAGGTTGTAGCTTTTCCATGGTGGACAGAACAAGTGTAGCTATCCTTACTGGACCAGCTACTACCTTGTTTCATTATCATCGGTTGATCCATTGACTGCTTTTGTGGGCTGGTTTTTTGGCACGTTTGACTTAGTTGTAGATTTTGATAAGGAGCTTGAGGTATATCATCGGGATATTGGGTAACGTCAGGCGACGAAATAGTAGGTATTTCCGTTTCTTCTCTATTGTTGTTTGCAGTTGCATATTTATTCTCTATGTTATCCAAAGTTGGGATTTTATTAAATACTGGGCTGGAACTCGCCCGTGGAAAGATTAGATCATTTTGTAACAACAAATAATTGAACCTTTTTATAAGATTAACATTTATCTTTGATTGCTGCTCCATTGTAAGTCTTCGAAAGAAGTTTTCATAGACATCTTTCATATGTGCTTTGTTCTCGTGGAGGTTTACACATTCGCTTATGACAATGTCTATGCTGATATCTGGTGGTTTCATTTTGATAAGCAAATCACGAACCGTGTTCCAATAAACTCCTGACGAAATTCTTTCTCCAACGAAAATTAATATAGACTCGGCTGAATAACTATCATTTTTACTGATTAAATCCGCCAGCGCAGACACAATGGCTGGTAGAGGTGTGCCAATTGTAGTTAGTGCAAGTAATGTACATTTCATCATCTCCGTGTCCAATATACCGGCGTTGTACACGTTAGAAAATAATCTGATGACATTGGCATAGTTCATTTTTACAGTCAGTCGAGCATACACACATTGAATGAAATAGTAAAAGCCTTTGCAAATCGCTAATTCGATGACTTCATGAATCACCTCTGGACTATCATGTTCGAGATTTCGCAGATTCCAACTCAGCTAAACATGAAAATACAAAATTTTCTATTATGTGCTACATCCATGAAAATCGATTAAAAAAATGATATAAAAACAAAAACTTTCGATACAATAATGCACATTACTTGACGTATATTACCACATTAATTTGAACATAACGTAAATAATATAGTTTGAGTTATTTTTCAAATTGTAAGGAACTACTTACGGAATGTTTATAATGACAATTGTCCCGCACGCATAAACCTCGTTTCAACTTGCCAAAGCATTGCCCATTCAACAGACTTAAAGCGTGCCGAGAGAATCCACCTGATTTCACTTTTCTCAAACCAAGTCTACTTTTAAAATTTCTGTCGTTGTCAATAAGAACATTAGGATTCGATTGTAGTTGGGCTATTTCTGAGATAGGCTTTCTGTCTGATTGAGGACAATTTTGTCCTGGTGAATTCAGAGGTGGTGGCAAGATATTTGCTTCTGGAATTAAAGTCTTACGCCATGGGAAGTTGTCAGCATTTTTCTGATTATTAACATTTGCAAGCGCTGCTGGAATGTTCCTTGAATTATTATCGATGTTTTCATCCTTCTGTGCGCAAAGTTTATAAGCCTCATTGCATTCTTCTACATTTTTTTGAACATAAGCACCAAAGTCCGTCATCTCTATAAATTTACTGTTGGATTCTGAATTTGGTAGACACGGTGACATGTCAACATCATCCATGTACATTGTGCCTTGATCCCTGAAAGCAAAACCAAATATGTATGAATTGTATGAACGTGATGCAGGTTTTCAGGAGGGGCAGTTGGCATCAAAAGTAGCAATATTCAACTTACAAAATGCCGGCAGTCAAAGGATTACTGTATGCAAACGGCATGCTTGGAATGTAAGATAGTGAAGAGATAAGGACAATTATGATCATTTTTTATAAAAGATAAAAATATGGTTGATTTGTATAACTTACAAGCCTGTAAACATAGATTCTGCAAATATGGAAATACAATCCTCATCGCTGTACTCATAGTTCAATTCTTCACCTTCTTGTTTTTGTGCATTTTTGGGTTTAGTTCCATCAACCACCATTTCCACATCATTAAATGTTCTTGTTTTTGACTCTGCTGATTTGGTAGATCCATTGGGCCTAATGTTCGTAGAAGTGCTCTGCGAGGATGATGAAGATTGTGACGAACTTGATGATGTTGAGTTTCCATTCTTGTCTATTCTGGTGTTACAACCAGATTGCAGAGTCTTTGAGGGCAAAGATATAGTACAAGGTTCAACCGGCACAACATTATTATTTCCGAGATCTCCTTTAGAATAGTCAGATACTACATTGATAATCGAATCTGCGGAAGTTCTAGTTGAAATATCAATCCTAGCTTTCTCATTTGCTTGAGTGCAAACACTACTTTTTTGGCCAAAATCATGGGGTGATTGATATTTACTTTGTGACTGATTACTTTTATTAACTGTGACATTGTATTCATCAGATAACTTTGTAGTTGCAACGCTTACATTTTTCAAGTCGTTTCTAGCTACACAATGAACTGAGATTCGGTTCGGAGATTTGCTAACATTTCGGGAATTGTCTCGGTCAATATTCCATCTATTTCTGTTGAGTATCAATCTTGCTATTTTGCCACGATCCGAACTTTTGTCTCTGTTGTCGTTTGGTACCCATTTTCGCTTGTGCCGACCTTGGAGATTTGTCATCTGATGATCTGAAGTGGATTCTGTCAGTTGGCTGACAGAACTAGGAACTGTATCATCTGGTTTGATATGTTTTTCACTAGTACTAGACGATGGAATGTATTGATGCGTTTTAACACACCAGTTCAATTTGGGCTTATTGTCGTCAGTCAAACTATCGGTGAATTTTTTTAAGTTGGCTATGGTCAAATCTGCCTTTACACAAGTGTTTGGTATAATTGGTTTGGTAAAAGTGGGTTCTGATATCTGCTGATCTATTTTGTGGTGATCATCAGTCATAGGAACCAGATCATTGAATTTTGTAAGCTGTTTTTCATATTCTTCAAAGTATGTGTCATCATTTGATTGCAGATCCTTATCTTGAAAATTGATTTTACGTTCCGTGGCAGCATGAGTTGAGGAAGCGTAGTTATTATTATCATTAGCTTCAAATGCATTCGAATTAGCTGATTTATTTTCATCATTATTATTAACGATATCAGTTTCAAAAAATGTTACCAATTCGGGACAGATTTTCCACAAGTTTGTAGAATCGAATTGTTGTAGGGGAACAGTAGAATCTTGGTGAGTACCCTCAGTTTGTATTATTTTGGGATAATGTAAATCACTTGTGTCGAACTGTTCAATTTCGTGGGTATATGAAGAAATTCGTGTGTTCTGTCTCGTGAGCCCACCCATTGCACTATTGCCAGTACTATGACAATCATCAATGATCTCAACATCTGATGCATGTGTTGGAGTTTTATTACAATTATCGATTTCATGCAGTAATTTATTTGTGCTTTGGCTCGGATTTGTTTCTGGTGTAATATTTTCATGTCTGCTTGTGTCGCTCACATTATCCAAACAGCATACCTCTTGCTCAGTATTTGTTGCATCTACGAGTGGTTTGCTTGTGGTGTAACCAATTATAGACAGTGGTATTGTACCCTTGGGAAGAACGTCAATGCTGATGATTTTTGGGAGGCTTCTCCCCTGATCTAGTGACTGTTGTATTTTAGATTGAGACAAAGTTTGGGTAGCAGGTGCATTATTATTATATTTCAGAGTTGTTGCTGACAAATGTGGATCAGGATTATTTAGGTTCATCTGATCACTGGTGACTCGATTTGCTATTGGGATTTCTTCTATGAGATTTATCCTACCGAAACTTAGAGAACATGATGAGCTCTTAAGATCTAGAGGTGTTTGATATTCACATATTTTTGACTCTGTTTGAGATTCAGTTTCTGATTTTTTAGGGTCTGCTTTTTCTAAATGGATAAATTCATTCAATTCTCTATATATTGTAGACAAACTGTTACTACAATGGTCAACAGATATAGATACAGGTATAGACGGTTTATCAGTCTTTGCGGTACTTTTTTTTCTCGCCCATGTCGAAGGGGCTCTGGCTGTTTGACATAGCTTTCCGAATTTTGCGGAAGAATATGATGCAGAGTTTTTGGTTTCGAAGGCAATTTCATTTGAAACTTTTTTTTTATGAATACTATCCGTTGAGCCAAATGCACCAACATTTTGCAATGGGTCAAAACTGATGTGGCCATCACTTTCCGTAAGAGAAGTGCTAAGATCTATCATTTTTAAAGATGAGCTATTATGCCTATTTGATGCTGATACCGATTGCGGAATTGAAACATCGCTGTATTTTGTGGATCCAGAACTCTTATTATCAGATTTGGATTGAAGCTTTTGAAATTTGTGTCGAATTTTTAGAGTCAACTTTGAAGGTGATTCCAGCTTTACTCTCTCAAATTGAGGTTCTATTGAACTAGGTTGTGGTTGTAGCAGTATAGGTTGTATTGGCTTTAATAAGACATTACTATTCCCAGTTAAGCTGCTTTCTTCTAAAGATGATTCAGTCATCAGATGATGAGCTACCAGTTTATTCCCTATGGCTTCTTTGTCCATTGAAGATATACCATCCTTTTCACTCACACTGCTGTTAGTTTCCGATCCACGTAGAAGCTCTGTATGTTTTAGCAACGCTATTTTGGTCAGTGATTGCTTTTTAGGCTTCGTTTCTGGGGATGAAACATTTAATTTTGTCAAGCCTCTGGCATCAGTTTTTCCGTGACGGTTTTCAATGTTCAATCTTGGATACTTGCGCTTTTGCGGCTTGGGAGTTGAAAGTATCTTTGAAGGCCCATGTACATTTTGATGTTTCAAGGATGTTGTAGTCAGATTGAATGTTGTTAGGTCAGTAGTATTGTCAGATGACAAATTTGATACGGTTTCCGAATTGGCGTTTGTCGCAAATTTTTTTTCATAGAAAAGTATTTTCCTGTGTTCTGGTGATAAGATGTTAGTATACGCTATATTAGGAAGCAACACTTTTGGCTGGTATGATTTGTCGAGTGATAGATGAAGACTCCTGGCTGAACTACAAATAGAATTTTTCCGGGTTTCACTATCAGCTGTCATATCTTTGGCTTGAGATGTGAGATGATCATTTGCTTCCTTGATCTTGGTTCTTGAATTTAATATTGTTCGATATTTTGACGATTTTTGATCTGCAGATTCGCAATTCATCTCTAATATAGGTGAATTCTCAAAATTTTTTTTTGGTCTACTACGTTTATTTTGACGTTTCTGATTTGTTGTTTTTGATGGTGAATCGCTTTCTGATTCAACTGTTACAGGTATATTGTCAGCATCATCTGAGAGATTATTATTTATTTCTGTCGTTTCTGGTATTTCCGAATTGTTTGAGGTTTTAGTTTTGGATGATCGTTTGGTACTTGGCTCCATTATCCCTGATGCTACAGCATCAATGGTTTTCATCCAACTTTCTATCCTCAAGTCCAAATTATTCTTATTCAAATGGTTTCTAGTCCTTTTCATTGATCTTGGTCCTGCTAATGTTTTTGACAGCCCACTTCTTGATTCAATTGCATGTTGATCTTTCAGCTTTTTTGTTTTTTTTATTGGACTAGTTTGTGTTTTAGTTGCCAGAGATGACTCAGGCTCACTCTCAGAGTACCTCATTTCTGGTTTTTGTTGTAGGCCCCTTCTAGGTGTGCTGGTACATTTTCCTATTGGTTTCGTAGATTCTTGCGTTGAATGATCTTTGATGCCAATTACTGTAGTCGAATTTCGGATTGCCAACCCAGGGCAGTTATCAATCGCCACAGTCTTTGACTTACTGTACTGATGCATTTTTTCATTTGCACTGTTCCACTCACAGTCAGCATTTGCCTCTGTTATTGCTGGGACTGAATCAAATTTTACTCTACTTGATGAGCGTACATCGACACCTTTACTCTCAGAGTCACAGTTTGTATCTTTTGCTTTAGATGGTGTGAGTTTCTTGCTCGCACTGCTTCGAAGTTGGTATATGTTTTTTGCAGGTGTCTCTGATATTGACCCTGTTTTGGTTTTCCGCCCTGAAAGTGTGTCTTTAGTTTCAAATTCAGATTTGTTGCTGTGTGTTGCTCCAATTTTCATCGATTCTTTTGACGGCATAGCTCTGCCTTTACCACGTTTAGGTGAAATTACTTTTTTAGAATTTGTCATTTCTGACAGTGATTTATTCTGTACGTCAGTCTCCAATAATACACTTGAAATCAAACTTCCAGGAATATCATTTGCCATCACTGCCTCTAATTCGACATCTTTCTTTTGTTTCCTTTGATTCCGCATGGGAGCCCTTCGTCTCCGTTGTTTCGATGTCTTTGATACTACATCAACTCATAGATGACTATTTGACGATGAATCTTTTTGTTCAGTAGAAGTATTGTCATTCATTGCTATCGATATATGTTTAATCCATGATAGCTTTCAGAAATTGTTCAATGAGCAGGTCCTCAGACTGTCCCCAGTTGTCATGAACTGCAGCCATCAAAGACAGCAGAGACACTTACCAAACCCTGATGATATCAATTTGGTTCAGCTGAGAAAAAATTGCAAATGCATGAGTAATAAAGGACTATTCATCGAAAGTCTGTAACAAGATTTGTTTTTGTAGATAGGCTTGAATTAGAAGTTGTTCAATTTATACATCTTATAGAGTTTAAAGTACTGAAAAGGTTGTCTTATCAGTTTAAATCTGGTTTTGTGATAGCTATGGAATGAGTATTCCAGTAATGTAAGGTACATTTTTTTTCAAAGCACACAAGCTTATACTTCACCTGAATCGATCCACCAGAATTTATCCACCATCAAATGTTAACAATATTTTTGATCCTCCCTGTGAAATAAAAATGATTACAAAGGTTGATAATTCAATCATATTTTTGGTTGACCAGAAAATTATTATCTATTCATCCAGTCCATGTTTCACGCGATTGAACAGTCAATTGGTCCTGAGAAGTTCGCGGATAAATAGTCAATAATACAGAGAACTATTCTCGAGCTACACATGACCAGACCAAATTACATAAAATGGCGATATGAAAACACTATGAAACTCGAAAATATCAGGAAAAAACTAAAATCTTCTCAACTAACGTGACAGCCGAGTCATCGCTAAGCAATCAAGGAAATTTGATGCGAACACAAACAAATGTGCACCCATCCAGTTTATCGGTAGTTCGATCTTTATTTACTGCTTTAAATATTAGTTTATCCAACAGATTACGGAAAACGAAGAATATCAATCGATTGCAATGGGGTTACCAATTGTACATTGATAATTGATATTATTCGGCTATAAACAGGTCTGCTGTACTTACGAGAAAACGAAAATTTTCCTACGCCGCCACAGCAGAGTTGGGACACAGCGTCTTGCACGGTACACCACGTGTATCAAAGTCCTATACCGGTGTTTATCTATTCAGTCTATCCGTTATTAACAGAATATATGCTAAATACACTGTGAGTTAAATTAATTTAATCCGTAATATTAACTGGCCAATAATGCGAAATATCGCCTCTTACTTTAGACTCTGTTCGTTGGAGAAAAATTCTTCGCAAAAACCGTCATTGATGAAACGAAGAAAGGTCCATGACTGTACGCCGCGAAAATATTTAAGCATTACTTCGATACAATTAATCGAATATCGTTTTGCACTGTTGCCACCAAATGCAGATGAGAATCCCGTTGGTGACCAGGAGTCTAGGGACTTCCATTTCATTGAGGCCTAGGGAAGTACGGCCTGTCAACTCCAAAACCCCCTAATCTCTGGCCAAAAGAACGAAAAGTCGAGTACTGCGAGCGTTGACTGAAGATATCAATCTACAGTCAACGCTGCGATAAATCAACTGAGCGCTATTTTTCAGATATAGGTATGTGCTATAGGATTGTTGGCTAGAAACTGAGTGATGAGTGAAAGGATAAGTAAGTAAAAAATAAAGTTTATTAAATAAGCTATAAATAAATTAAATACGGCAGCTTACTGAGGCTATAAATACGAAATAATATCTAATATAGGTATATACTATGTAATTTATGTACATGTTTGGAAATGAGTTTGTAAATTTGAGTACAGTTCTTCAAGAAAAACACCGCAGGATGTATACATTCGTTGGGAGTAATAAATAATCAATTCGATTCAGGTAAAATCTTTTGAGATTTAAATTAGCTAAATGGAACGAGTTCCACTTTGCACGTTCATTGACAGTGCAATTTTTTAAATCCACTTAATCTGCTCATCCTTACTCGTCCTAGTACTTTCGATTTCCATTTTAGAATTAAGTGCATGGTATGGCTGGTGACAAACTTGTGAATCCAATGGTGGATAATAATGTCTGTAGCACATGTACGTTAGCGATATCCCGATACCAGAACCCACAGTAATATCTGTAATAATAAGATCAATATGAATTAGTGGGCAATCATTTCATAAGCATTATCTGCTCTACATGCCCTTAGTGTTTCAGTCACTAACCTTGCCAGTGGTGATGGTAGTCGCAGGTCCGACTTAGTGCTATACTCAATGCAATGATTAGTGGAATTAGAAAAATGCACAGTTTCCAAGATTTTCCTTTTCCTGCCAGTCCGAATGTATGGAGTTTACCAGCAAGGTACAGAGAAATAAATCCGAGGCTCGCGAACGCAACTAGAATAACAAAATCATTTGCTTAGTTATTTTCATTTTATGGTAGAGAATGAGATTAATTTGATATTAAATAGAAATCATTACAAGAGGAATGTCCGCTGGGAAATGATTTTCTACCATCTCTGACCAAAGCCGCATCCCCGCTGCATTCAAATTCAGCATTTCCAACTCCATCAGGAAAACACCGCCAGTAAAAATCAGGTCTTGGTCTACCTTTAATTGGATAGACAAGTTCGTAATCAGCAAATATTATACATACAAGCAAAAAAATGTATTAAAGTCAAATTAAAGCAGCGACATTTTGTTGGAAATTACTCACCTACAATCAGTTTGATCACATCGGTAACTAGGCCATTCAAGCCAAGAGCTAGCGTTACTGATAATATCGCTTGGCAAAAGTCGATTCTGTCCTTTGTTACAAGGAACGTAAGGCATATTACAATTATTGGAAAGACAAATACAAGCGGCTGGAACAAACATATAGCATGTTTTCTAATACTTTCACAAATATGACATTTTTAAAGTTTCAATAAATTGTTTATTGAACTGTGTTGTTTACCCATAGTATGGTGGTTGGCACATATGAATCAGTACGGGGGTTTTTGTAGAGCCACAACTCATCGACATGAATTTTTCTCGCGAATGGTTCAGCTCTTTCCAGCTCCCTGTATTTATAATTATTTTCAGTTATCAAAAATTGCGTTAATTAATTTTGTTTTGTTGTTATAATATAGTATGAAATCAATATCATGTTAAAAACTCGCGCCGTATGCATACGTATGGCAGGTGGCAGCTAAAAATTGATGGACAAATTTAAAAAAAATTATAGGATAGTATTTATTTACATAAACAGCAATGCCAGAACTCCTCTTAATAAAATGTCGAATGAGAGACCGCCCGAAACCTCCAGGCCGCGCAGCGTAGGCATTTCTTTACTCTTTTTCAAACACTATACACTACAGACAGCTTGACGGCTACGCTTCGCGGCCATCATGACGATGAAACGACTCTGTAATACTCGAAGCTCGAATCATTTCTCCAGAATTTTTTTAAAATCGATATCAGCGGTTGTTGAAAACACATGTGGCCCATGCTGTAAATTTGTTGGCTGATGACATAAATTGAAAGATTTTTGAAAAATGAGTGCAGATAAGAGAATGGACGTTGAGCAGGATGAAAACGAAGAGGATGAGGAAGAGAAAATACAAAATTTTCACGAAATGGAAATAGATGATCGCATACTCAAGGTATAATCAAATCAAATTTGAATCTAGAGGTTACCTTGCATCTGCAAATAAGTTTTTATGCTGTTGGATAATTTCTACTAAATACAATGTCACAAATGCATTCTTCATAGCAAATTGAAATGCAGTTACGTGTGTTTCAATGTGTTAGTTCTAATCTAATATTTCTGTTGCAGGCTATCGCAAAGCTCGGGTGGCTGGAGCCAACTTTGATACAGGAGAAGACAATACCATTGTTACTGGCAGGAAAAGATGTTTTGGTCAGAGCTAGAACCGGCTCTGGTAAAACTGCAGCCTTTACCGTTCCAATAATACAGAAAATTCTATCTGGAAAACAAATACAGACAAAACAAGAAATCAAAGCATTGATTTTAGCACCTAGTAAAGAACTTTGCAAACAAATTTACCAAGTCATAATTGACTTGACAATAAAGTGTTCAAGAGAAGTTAAATGTGTGGACATTAGTCCTCAGCTGGAGCTCAACGCTCAAAAACCATTGCTAGCAGAAAAGCCAGATATTGTTGTCGCAACACCTAGCAGATTGCTACAACATCTTAAGGCTAAAAATTTAAACCTCAAACACACACTTGAGACACTTGTGATAGATGAAGCTGATTTGGTAATAATATTATGTTATTTGTCATAAGTTTTTTATGCTTGTATATTTTTCACCCCTGTTTATATAACCTGTGTGTTACAATTTTTAGGTTTTCTCATTTGGGTATGAAGATGATGTTAAATCTGTGTTGACCTTTCTGCCTACGGTTTATCAAGCTGTTCTTGCATCGGCTACACTTTCAGAGGACGTATTGTCTTTAAAAAAGTTAGTTTTACATAATCCAGCGGTCTTAAAATTAGAAGAACCACCTTTAGCTCCACCGTCTCAATTAGCACATTATACTCTAGCAGCTGAAGAAAATGACAAAGCAGCTATATTATATGCCTTGCTCAAATTGCATTTGGTCAGGTGAGTTCTTTTGATCTTTACCGACTGTTTCAAATTTCTCTCTGCTGCTTTATAAGTTTTTCCATTTTTCGGTTTTTCAGAGGAAAGACAATTATATTTGTTAATACAGTGGATCGGTGTTACAAACTAAAATTATTCTTGGAACAATTTGGGATCCCAACATGTGTATTGAATTCTGAATTGCCAGCAAGTTCCAGATGTAGGGCAGTATCACACTTCAACAATGGGAATTACGATATCATTGTAGCTTCTGATGAGAAAGCATTAGAAGAGGTAAATCTGTCGTCATCGTAATTCTAATTCACTCTTATAATCAGTTAGGGTTCTTTGCTTCGGTAATTACAAATTTGTGTTAATTTTATTGTCATTACAGCCACATCTACTTAAAGACAAAAAAACTAAACGCAGAAAAGACAAAGAGTCTGGTGTAGCGCGAGGCATCGATTTTCAGTTTGTATCAAATGTAATAAACTTTGATTTCCCATTGGATGTCAATTCATATATTCATAGAGCGGGACGCACAGCCAGAGGTAAAAATCAAGGCACAGCTTTAAGCTTTGTCGCCATGCGAGAAAGAGCTTTGCTCGATGATGTTGAAGCACAATTGAAAGAAGGATATAACAGAGAAAATATTTTCAAAACATACCAGTTCAAATTGGACGAAGTTGAAGGATTCAGGTGTGTCTTATCAGAACTCTTAAATCCTGAGCAACTGGCATAATTGCATTTTTTGCAGATACCGATCCAAAGATGCTTGGAAAGCTGTGACAAGGATCGCAGTGCGCGAGGCTAGATTGAAGGAAATAAAACAAGAGGTACTGACTTGTGAGAAACTAAAGGGATATTTTGAAGATAACCCGAAAGATCTAAAATCCCTGCGTCAAGACAAAGCACTGCACACAGTGAGGCTACAACCACATTTAAAAGACGTTCCGGAATATATAGTGCCAAAAACCTTGAAAAGGCTAACGGGAATCGGCAAAAAAAAGCGAAAATTTAATAGGGAAGCCGCTGCAGCTGGTTCAAGTGCCTCAAAGTCAAAATACAACGCTAGAGCTTCAAATCCATTAATCAGTCTTAGTTTACCACGAAAAAAATGACGTGCATTGTCAGCATGAAGATAAACTATCTATCCCATGTATTTATATATATTTTAACTCAAAACATCGTTAATACGAAGATTTTTTAAGAAATTCGAAAATCCAATCCTGAATCCGCAAGGTACCTTTTATTTATTAAAACATCTTATCAACATACGTACATAAGAGGGTCTTACAAAATATCGTGTGCAAAACTAATCACTTACAACGGTTTCAGTTTGCAGTTATCGCGTTCTCAACAAGATTATGCCACAAAGATCTTTAATTTTTGTACATAAACATTAAGACTTAGTGGCTGTTTTTCGAGGCGTATACTTTCCTCTAATCTTGTCATTGAGTCCCTCTCTGTTTCTAGCGAGTTCAATAGCGTAAAACTGTATTCTAGACGTCAGTATGCTATTTTTCTGTGAGTAATCTCCGTCACAATCTGCCCTAACTAATGTTCCAAAATTGTAGTCTTCAACGACGTCTTTGAACTGTTCACAAAACGGCCTCCATTTTGCCTTTTCTTCTGGAGACTTGAGCTCTTCCTCATTGATTTTGTCGACTTTGAAGTCTGGGAATGACTCCCGAAACGTTTTATAAATCAAATCATCGTGTGGTGTGAGTCGTAAGAGTTTGGGATCCACTGAACATAAGATCTGGAAAAAATTTAGTTATTGCATTAATCAATTGATGAAACTAATCATGAGGTAATGAGTAAATTATAGAATTGTTTTTAAATTCTGTTACCGACGTTGAAATATATTTCGGCGTGTTCGAAGGCCTTCATAGCCCACATAGCTGCGACAGAAGGCTGGAAAAGTTGAAGATACCGATGTGTCATCAAGCGAGCATATTTCTATTAGAAAATTAATTCGTTGAATGTTGATGCTAACTTACATCATTGTCAAACTCTTCAGCAGGTCTGGACAGAATGTTGGTTCCAGCGATTAACTGATCAGCCGTCTATAGGAACAAAAATTGATGTGTGCGCTTGTGAAGATACTCAGGTTATGTTTCATAGGAACAACAAGTGTTGATGTTTACGAAGCTGCCGCATGAGATCTTGTATAATACAGTTCATCTCGCGGATATGTCTGCTTAGTCGACAAAAAGCCAAATACTACGTTTGTATCGATGACATGACACTGGAAATAATTTCAAGAGAAAATAAATTGTTAACTTTCTTACCACATCACCCACTCGTGCCATGTTTTCGCCTTGCTTTACACTATACTTGCTGATGTTACTATTATTATTGTTGCGGCCAACGTCGAATTGTTAGCAAAATGACTTTTCCTACGCACCTTGTAGAATGCAATCCGTGTTACAATGTAAGCTGAATAGCTGACTGTCAGGCGAATTTCCTCATTCTGCAGGAGTTTGAAAATCGGTAAATAGGTATATTGAACATAATGTAGATGATTTTGCAGAAATACAACGCCAGCAGTCAGATTCATACAATATTTTTTTATTGATGAAAAAGTTTGTGACACGTAACTTGCCGGCAATAATTATATTGCAAGTAATTCAAAATAATAACTTGCCAATTATGCACCCGGGAAATCCATTCTAAATTATACCTATCATGCAAAGGCGTCGATGTTTACCAGGTCCTGTGTACAGGAATCGTGTAATTTTTGGATGATCTTATTTTGGTATTGTAATTAATCGAGTAGTATAACTTCTCATACAAAAATTTTCAAATTCCAGTTCCGTTATACACACGACGAATCGTTACGTCATGTTGCAGTTTATTCAAGTGTGAAGGACTAAACAGACTTATGTAAATGTCAATCAATTGAGGAAACAGGATGATGATGAGCTTTTATTACTTGAATAATTAAGCTATTCATAATATTTTTTATTTGCCTGGATTAGTAGCACCATGTTACGAAATTCATTGACAAATGAATACGGATAGTCTAAAACTAAATTTTGATTTTGCGTTTACTTCTCTGACTCATTTGTCGGTTCTACAGCTTATGCAATCTATATGTATACTGATCAGTTTTTAATCGGACGATATTGATTTGGGATAGATTTCATAAAATTATTCACTTTCAGTGATGTGATGAAATCGCATTTAAATGCTTAAAAATCGTATAAGTTCCAACTTTGCGACAAGCACGAGTCCTTCATAATTTTTTTTCGGAGTCGCCAAGCGTGTCCTGATCTCCAATAGTAGGTTCAAAATTTAAGTAGCAGTTTATCTGTGGAACTATAATAACTGATAATTATATTACAGCAAGAGGATGTTTCGGAGAAAAATTGAATAGTTTGATAATTTATGGGTGGAAGGATCTATTAGACTTTAGAATGAAGTTATACTGGTAATGAGTTTCTGAATATCGGAAAATTATAGCCTATTCGTTCAACTGCAGGTGGTGCCTGTTTATTCATTTAATATCTTAGTTCTTCATTACGGAATGACAATACAATTTTCTTATTTTCACATATAAATAGATGTGCGGTTAAAGAAACAAGCTCAGATACTTACAGAATCTTTCTGAAAAATCATGCAGTTCTCTACAATAGTGCTTATCTGCGGATTCGCCTGCCTTTCGGTGACGGTCTCTGTGAGTGCATTATATTTTAACTGTCATGTTACATTTTTTACATAAAAGGTGTGCAAACAAATACTTACCAGAGTTCGTGTAGTACTAATAATCTCTTCAAGCTTTTCAATTTTTACTTTGTTTTTACTTAATGTTTTTCCCCCGCAAAAAAAGGCACTCCAGATGACGCCGGAACAGATTGGGCAGATGAAAGAAATGATGGGAAAGTGTTTCGTGGAGTCCGGCGTCGATCCCAAAATAATCGAAAGATCAAAAAAAGGAGAGAAGATCGATGATGAAAAACTTCATTGTTTCGGCGCTTGCATACTTCAAGCTATAGGAGTCGTAAGAAAATTTTGAATAAACTTTTCAGAGGAAATTTGAATAAACTTTTCAGCTTATAAACTAATGAGAAAACGAGTATCGAGATAGTTTCTGAATCGACGCAGTTTTAATTTCGGAGTAATCTTTCTTGACTTCAGCTTGGGGAGGACGGGACGATCTACAAAGAGGCGGCTATTGCCAAAATACCAGATAACTTTCCGCGAGACAAGGCGATTGCCGTAATAAATCTTTGTTCTGAAAAACGTAAGTCGTATCAGATAAACACCGCTTTTTAATAAAATTCTAACTTGATTTGGAATTGATACATGCTTCAGAAGGGGACAATGCTTGTAAAACAGCCGCTCATATCCTTGATTGTCTTTGGGAGAACAAGGTTGGTCTCGCTCATCATTTTTTAGCCCTTAGATTGCTGTATTTTGAACTCAATTAATTTTTTCTAATTTTCAGGGTTTCGGCATGCTTGAAATTCCTGAAAACTAACTGTTCTACACGATCGAACCTGAGCGAAATATAATAAAAGACGATCCGATTTATTGAACCTAGGATAAATAATATCTACATTATCGTTGTAATAATTTTGTGAAACAAAAAATACCTACGTATACACATATCTATGTATAAATGTTTGGCGAATTTCGTTTTACTTCCACTAATTGTTGGAATAGAATGATTTTTTTCTTGATAATAAATTCGAATGAAAATTATGCTTGCTTTCTCACTCTAATTAATCGTCAGATATAAGTCTGATTAATTTTTACCGTTACACATACGCCAAAGGATGAAGGGATCGAAGTTCCTTCGAATGTAATTCATTATGATCGGAACAATAAAATTAAATTTCGAAGGCGGTTTGACGTGACGTGAGATCCGTATCTTTGGCTTATCGCATGTAGAGCCTCCTTAAAAGTAGTTTCACCGTTACTCGGACCTAGTGACCCCTAGAGAGTTAGCCAAATGCTCCTGTTAACGTAAGTCCTTGCCAACAGGAGCTCATAACGGCAAATTAAAACGATCCGTGGTAGAAAATTTATTAGATCTGATTTGTTATCTTAGTATAGGTACATCATATTAGAAATCTAACACAGATAGGATGAGATGTAAAAAATCTTGAGAGTCCGAATTTTTTCAGCGGAAGGATTATCGCTGGCACGTTCAATTTTGCTGGAAGGCATTGACGCATGCGTTGCTAAAATGTTTGTTCATTTTGCGTATTCATTCTTCAAGGTTGAGGTCACTGCATTATGGTAGGTAAAATTTTGACGATTACCAAGCACTTTAATCTCAGACGTGAACTTGACTCAGGAAGAATATTATACACACGTCAACTTAGATTGATGGTTGGATCGACGAAGATTAGCGAAACTTTAGAATGAAAGTAACTTGGCCAGGTTTATAAAATATATTCACCGATGTAGAGATTGAAGAACTTTTAAAAACTATTACATACATCGCACGTCCTTTCTTTCGTACATTATATATTTGAGTTAGCGACAGTTTGAAAATACAGACGCCGATAAAATATGAGTTGAAAATTATTTGCTCGAGTTATAATATAGAAGGTGGTTATAAGAATGGAAAATATGATATCCAGGTTTTTTAGAACGAAACTATTGACGTCAACGGAGGCTTAATGATAACCGGGCATTATAACCTGTAGTTTAACGTACATTACAACAATTATTTTGCTGAAAATAAAGCAAGGATCGAAGAGATGGAAAAAAAATTTCGTTATGTAAGGAAGGAATATTTGAAGAAGATTGATGATTTGTGATTAATTTTGTTTCTGGTGTGGCGGCCGACTTCCAAGGCCCTGTAAGTTAGCTTTGCAAATAGCGTTCTTGATTTTAGGATCACCCGATTGGAAAAATAAATTTTCGAACTGATATTGTCTGCTGAATTTTTTCACTAGCCGATTTCACCTATCTTTCAACATATTACTATGTAGTTCCATGTTTATGATCGTTTCAATCAATTACGAGAATTGCATGCAATCTTCAGTTTTTCATTTATTTTTTTTTTCATACATCTTTGTCCAAGGACTGACACCATTTTGCAAACAATGCTGCGAAGTTCTTTGAATCTGCGTTTATATTTATGTAAGATGATGGAAGAATAATAGGGAATAATAACTCTAATGAATGGCTATTGTGACGCCTATAGTTATACAAATATATCTATATAGGATAACTCCTAAGGAAGTTTGTAATAATTTTTGCGATGAGCAAGCCTCGTTCATATTAATTTTATACATCTACTTTGAGATATCTCATTAATTGGATCGAGTATCTCATCATCGATGACATTGTCACTATACGAAGGTGATGATTGATAACACATTGGATTATTTCATGATTACGATAGGGTTACCAGGTTAAATTTTTCACCAAATAATAATATAACCTTCTTAGATTGTGTCTCCAGCACAACCATAATTACTCTTTATTTATATGGACCGTTCGCTGACTATGCAGAGTAAATTCGGGATAAAATCTGTTTACGTAATGGTGCAGGTGAACGTGACCGTGATTTAGCAGCAATTTTTTTCATCACTTATAGTTCGTTATTATTTCTGTATAAATAAAACAATCTCTATCTATGTTAACAAAAATCGTCGTCTGCAACAGAGTTGAAGAAGGTGATTGTAGATGAACGTAATTATTACGGGCAATCATTAAAATTAAAAAAATTAATAAATAAAGAACAAAAGGTAAGCACATCAACACGCAGGTGTTGTTAGGCGATATAAATCTAACTCACATTGGTACCTGGATGTGTGGATCATGTTTGTGTAAAATAATTATTCTGATACATCTAACGTCAGATAGAAAAAAAAGAAACAATATTATTCCAAATATTCCATATCGGAATAATTCTATATCGAATAACTCAATAATGAAGAATATTTTATTTGACATTCCGTTTTTGTTTTAGAGGTAGACAAAATTTTGTACGTTCCAAAAATTGAAATTATGCATTCATTCGCTGTCGAGCGAATGACCGGGAAACAAGGGGGTGACAAATGATAATTCACGTGAATGAAATATGTCAGATAATCATTAACTCAGTGTCATGGGAGGAAGAGATTTTCCATTTTTAGCGTGTGTGCGTTTACGTAGGAGAGCTGAACGTCAGCTTTTTTGAGTAGAATTTTACTCGAAGATTCAAGGAGGCAGAGTTCATCGGCCATTAGGTGGAACACGAAATCTTCTTCGTTTCCGTGTCGAGTGTATAAGGTATCCAAAATTTTGTTTGCTTGTTTATTCATTTTGTTCTTCAGCCTCCCTCTTCTTTCGCCTCCAGGTGAACCACTTTTTCATCGTCACAATACTTTAGCATCCGGAGGCTATCATACGATCTATGTAGACACTGTCTTACGTATTATGTACAAACATACCTATATACATAGCATGTAAGATTGATATATAAAGGCGCGATGCGATTTCGACGTACACCATAAGTTTGCAAACACTCGAACTACGTGCAGAAATTGTAATTTTTTAACACTGACAATCATGAAGACTTCAATTGTCTTCGCGATATTTCTTTTCGCTCTTGCGATTTTCGTTAACGTAAGTTCGATCACTCGCCTCTTATCATAGTCGTTGAATTATTAAAGTCGGTACGAAACGTTTTTGTCGATTTTTTTTGCTTTAATTAACCTGTTTCTCGTAGGGAAAACCACACCACGATCCGTTGAGACCTCTGGTCCATACTGCTATAGATACTTGCTTGAATAAGCTTGGTTTAACTAAAGCACAAGTTCTGGAACAGATAAGAAATAGTGAAAAAGAGGATTGTTTTGGCGCTTGCGTTGATAAGGAATTGGGTGTAATGACAGCAGATGGAGATATCGACAAAGTGAAGGCAGCCGAATATCTTCCGCGTTTCCTATCACCGGAAAATATTACAATTGCAGTCGAAGCTTGTTACGAAAAAAGTATGTCAGTTAATATACTTAATCTTCATTTAGATTAAATTTAGAAATTATTTCAAATGAATGAATTACCTCGTATTTTAGAGGGAGATAATGACTGCGAGACCAGCGCCTTGTATCGTCACTGCATAGACGTAATTATCTCGATTTTCGGAATTCAAACTTTAGTTGAAATTAACAATTTTGGAAATAAAGAAAATTGATTTTTGTCCCACAGGAACACGTACCCCGTCCACCATTGACTCCAGAAATGCAAAAGGTCCACGACGACTGTAAAGCAGAACTTTCCATGACCGAGGGTGAGAATTACGTCCCGTTTTACATTTTTAAATAAGACTCGAACATTAATTCACGTTAATTAAATATCCAAAATGAATTTCATCCACCAGAGGAAGTCGAAAGTTCAGAGAAGGTGAGGTATAAGGCCGAGGAAGATTGTTTCCTAGCTTGCGTCGGCGAGGGTAACGGATACGTAAGTGTCGTTAAACCTATTTGATAATTTTTTATATTCTCTAAAATTCGCTCGAAATTCATCCTTTAACTTTATTTAATCACAGCTCAATTCGACCGGACACTTGATCGTACCAACTCTCGTCGAAAGAGCACCGGAGGGGGCGAACAAAGAAGGCGTTCTGAAGTTGGTCAATGAATGTGCTGCACGAGGTAAATTTTGTTTATCTAATTTTTTGAAAACAAATTTTCACCCTTCAAACCGAAGTTCGTCTCTTATTTTTAACTCCATCATTGCAGTTGGGGAGAACAAATGCCAGAATGCCATTAAATCATACCAGTGCTTCATCGAGAGGGACCTCGTTCATGGCCACCATTACGGTCTGCAGCATAGACGTTACTGAAGAAAATCGACATTCCACTTCAAAAATTATAATTATTTAAAGATCTACACATCGTTAATATGAGAAACAGTATTAATTGTAGATCCTGCCAAGTATTAAGCGCATTAATGGTAAAATTAATTATTCTTAAGTTTTTCGTATGTAAGTGAAACAAAAAAAAAATAAAAACAGATTATACCCAATAATTCGAAATAGATTGCGAATTATTCCATGTCCTTTGATGGTTGAAACTGTTTGCTAAATAAAATTACTTGAAAAGAATAAACCGATTTCCTGGCGCTAGTTTGATTGAAAAAAATATTTACCCTTTCCAAACGATTTGATTAATCGGCAAAAATGAATGTTCAGTAGGGCAATTCATGCAAATCTATATTACGTGACAATTTTATGCGGCGATTCCCTAAAATTAACATCACTCAAACGAACGCCACCGCGTAACCAGGTGTCGTATGACATTTGTATGCGCGTGTGTGTTCTCTGTAATTATATTTAATTTCGATTCCGTGGATTCTGGGATTATGCTGGGCGTCAGAGCGTTACCTATTACGAGTGTCATACGTATAGGTATACCGTGTGGGAACCAAATACAAGGATAATTGATTCGGATACAAATGATATTTGTAAAGCAATTTCTCGTCACGGTCTCGCGCCGCGGGGATCCCTGCAATTTCTGTATGACGAACAAATATATATATCTCCCAAAAGTTGATGAAGAAAAATGCCAAATAATAATCCGCGATTTTGGCAAAACGTCGAATTACGTTTTTGGTTTTTCTCTTCTCTTTGTTATTATTATACCGCGGACAAGTGCGGAACAACCAAAGCCTTCGTTATAATTCGAGGCACAATTTTTTCCTCCTCTTCGTGTCCAATGGATAACCAATTTACCATTGTTGTATTCTCACCTACATCCGGAAACTATTTTCACATCCTCTATGTTACACGTAACTCATCTGAGGGTTGGACAACTATATATATAGAGCCAGAATCTGAACAAAATGTTCTTCATGTTTCTGAACACTTTCAAACTCCGCGGTTCACCTGAAAATACAACGATGAAGATTTCACTAGTTTCCGTAACGACGTTACTCGGCTTCGTGTTGCTCCTCGGTGCAGTAAGTGCGATATTCGGTTTTACGGTGACAATAATGATATTTGATTTTTTTTTTTTCACCGTCAATTCTTTCACTCAGGCAAAGGCACACATGCCTCCCGGAATGGAAAAGGAGATCAATGCTTGCTTAAGAGAGCTTGATACGACGCTGGACGAATTAAAGGAACGTATGGAAAACGGTGAAGCTGACAAGGAGGATTGTTTCGGCGACTGTGTCGCCAAAAAAATGGGCTTCGTCAACGAAGATGGATCTTTCAATATTGAATTCATTATAGCCAAGCACCACCATATTCCACGCTATCTACCGTCGAAAGATCTTTTGCAAATGGTCGAGACATGCGCTGCGAAAAGTACGAAGTTTGCGCGCATTTCGTTTTCAAATTATCAGATATGACTCGTATATATTAATAACATGAATTTTATTCCATTTACTACAGGGACAGCTAACTCGTGCGAAACCAGCTCATTGTTCCGCTTGTGTATGGAGGTAATTATTTATTCAAACTTTACATAATTCTATACCCTATCGAGTATATCGGATTAATATAAGCTCTGCTTTATCCGCTTGATTATCAGAAAGCCAGGGCGGAGGCGGAAAAACCTTTTAAAAAACTGATCCAAGGATGCATGGCACAATTGGGTATCACTGCCGGTATGAGTAACGAGAAAACTCGATGATAATTTTCATCTCCATATTGTCACATTGTGTGATATAATTTACGAAATATTTTACACTTATTCCAGATGACATGAAAAATCTCCCTGAATTTAAAGAAAAAATCAAGGATGGCTGCTTGGCCGCCTGCGTGGGAAAATCTTTTGGAATTGTAGGTGCATCGCATTGCATTTAAATTTCGAAATAATGCGTGAAATTTATTAATTTTCAGGTAAACGATGACGGCAGTTTAAACGTATCTGCTTATCTTGAAAAAATTGATGCTAAAAATTTCTCTCCTGTCATTAATAACGAAGACTTCCGAGCGATCGTTGAAAAATGTGGGAAACTGAGTAAGTGTCACAGCGATGGTCGGTATGCATTTGTCTCTTTTGAAATTTACATTTTTTTCTTTTCTTACAAATTACAGCAGGTAAAAACGACTGCGAGTCTGCCGTTATGGCCGAAAAATGTTTTGTCGAAAATGGTCTGCACGTTGGTTATCCAATCTAAATCCAGATTCGCCATCGCCATACCATACGTAAAAAACCTGTTCTGTATTTCGTGGTAATCGCTAACTTATTAACAATTTAATGATGTTATCTAGTAGTATCAACTAATACGTTGTTAATTTATAAATAATGACTCTTCTCGACTAGAAATCTGGTGGGTTATTCATACTGTAAACTTTTAATTCTTGTAGTTAATACATTTTATGTTGTACGCAAAATCTTATTTGTTGAAATAAAATTAGATGGAATTATTGATTATGATATTGCGGAAAATTTCAATTTCTATGTATACAAATATTCCCATTGATAAGTGGAGCGTTAATTCTACAAGTGGAGGAAACAGAATTTTCTCTAGGATTTGTTTTTCTACGGTTACGCCTATAGTTTGATGCTCCGGTGAATTCTGCAAGATTTACGCGCATCACCTGATGAGTGAATAATTAGATGATCGCGTCACGAATTATATTATCGTGTATCGTGTGATCAAACACATAATGAAAAATTTTATTTGCGTGATTCATTTATGAGTGCAGTAAAAACGTAGCTGAAATAATTACAATGTACATTTGACTTCTGAAGAGGATAATTCACGGTATATCGTTACGCTTTTGCGCTAAACTAATTTACAGTTGGTAAAAACAGGCTAAATATGGATTTTCAAAAAAACAAAATTCGCACACATCTACGTAAATTTACTTCAATTTTACGTAAAAGTTGATATTATTGACCAGTGATAAAATGAAAGGGTGATCGGTAATTTAATTCTAATCGTGTTGTTATTATCGGAATTATCTACAACTAAGTTGTTTGATTTGCGATGTGAAATCGAACTGAACAAAGACTATCGTTGTACCAAATCTCGTCACGCGTACATAATTGTAATTCACTGAAGTAACGCAGAATCTTTTCTAGAGAATAAATAAAACGATCGAGAATATATCATCTCTAATTAGATTTGTTCGCAAATTTTTGTCCAAAGAAACGCGTGTACGATAATAGCTGATATAAATTTAACAGGCTTTTCGAGGATAACATAATCTTCATAAAAACGTGACGCTAGGTTTTAACCTTTTGTTTTTTATTGGTCGTATCTTAAATAGGAGCACATGCAAATGTCGCTAGTAGAAAGTAGATATAATTTATAGAAACGGTAATCGGACTGTTCGAGATGGTAAAAAATGTAATTTCTAAAACGACAAAATCGGCCCGTACAATTTTAGCCTCGAGCGTATGTACAGTACGTCGTGTGATCGATTGGTTCGTAAAAATTCAAATATCTAATATTCATATGCAGAAAGCCTTGAGGAGGTGGCGACAAAATATCGTATTAAAAATTTTTCCATCGATACTACGCCAGTTGTTTGAAAATAATTTGAGTGGTTAGCGATTTTTTCGACGTCAGTTATGGTGGTTAAAAACTATAAAATCCATTCATTAGTACAATCTGTCTATTATGGCGCCAAAGTTTATGATTAATTACCAGTCGATGGACGTATAGGTTATTGGAATTTCGACGGTTTCGGTGGATGAGGTCAACAACTTATCTCCCGAGTTCCAATCACCATTGATTATTCCTCTCATATTCATCATAAAGTGTTCTTGTACACATCATAGCGATATATAAGAGATATTGTGTTCCGTTTCTTATGGAACTCTTGAAGATTAATAGCTTCTTAAGAGCGTTTAAAAAAGAAAAAAAAAAGATGAATGAAAAAAAAAAACGAAGAACACGAAAAAAAGATTCCGTGTAACATTCGTGTCTCGACCCACGTCAACAAAAATAGCAAGCGAACAAAACTAATTACATGAAAAGATGAGTCGAGGAATACCATATGAGATAAAAAGAAGCGAATGAGGATAGCTTTGTAAAGGGTGTAAGCGAATAAAAAAAAATATATAAAAGAAAAAAAGATAAAAGGAAAAAGAATAGCGAAAAACTTGTATCACGATAAAATCCGTGCACAGCAGTTCTGATTGGGAAATAAAAAATATGAATCGATCCTTGACGAAACAGGGCTATAATATTGGCTCGTTTTCGCGACCTGACGCGATCTTTGCTGTGTATATAATAATATGATGGAGGATAATATGGTACGGAGGAGGATATTTTGTACCGTGCGATATTTATCTTTCGGTGCTCGTTGAGCGGAGTGCATTGACCGGGTGACGGGGAGACATGGACGAGATGAATAAAAAAAAAAGAAGCAGTATAAACTTGAAAAAAAAAAACTGAAACGAAACGAAACGAAACGAAAGAAAGAAAGGAAGGAAAAAAACGTACGTAAAAAGTAGCACGCAGACTCGATCTTTCGATCGGTCGAACCTTCCTCGTTATGTACAGTTCTTTTGAATTCCCCCCTAGATATATGCGTTACGGGTTCCATATATCATAAACACTCCTCTCTTCATGTTGTATGCTAAAATTATTCTTCCTGTGATTATTATTAGCACCGCCATCCTTGTTGTTGCCTTTCAATGTTTGCTTCATTTTTTGTTTCTTTTCTTTTTCTCACCTCCTTCATTTTCTCTATAGTCGCTGGACTCCGTACGGGTTTACCGAATGACGATCACCACGACTGCTATTATAGGACGATGATTTTTGCGGAGTGGGAATATATCCTTCCCAAGAGAGTATAAAAGATTCAATATTGGCATAGTTTCTAACTAGACACAGTTAAAGAGATCACAAGATAACATCATACGCCTAAGTGTAAAGACGCCGATCTAAAATGAAGATCGTATTCATTCTTGCTGCCGTATTGGCGGTATCGTTGGTAAGTTTTATAGATAATTATTTGACCACCGAGGAATCGGTATGCTATTATATTTCAGAGTCTTCTTGTTCTTCGGGTTCATTTATTGTTATTATTATTTTATAGGCTGCCCCGACAGAAGTTGCCGTTCCTCCCGGAAAAATCGCAATACCAGAAAAGACTGTTCTTCCTGAATCCGAAAAAATTTCTGAACAAAATTCCGATAAGGTCGTTAGCCCGCAGACGGAATCGATTGTTGAAGACAAAGTTGAGCTCGTTTCAACGCCGGACAAGGTCGTAGAAAATAATGACGCGGAACAGGTTAAGGACAAGGTCGAGGAGAAGTTGGAAGAAAAATTAGAAGAGAAAATCGAAAACAAGGTCAAAGTTAGTCAAGTCGTTACAACGGAAGAGGAAGTGCTACCAGCAGTCGTTGAAGAACAAAAACCGGTAGTCGTCGTTGTCGCGACCCCCGTCAAAAACGAAGAAAAAGAGAAAGAAGAAGAAAAAATTGAAGTTCATGAAACATCGACGAAGGAAAAGGAGACTAAAGAAGAACAAGAAACAGCGGAGAAGGAAAAAGACTGTAACGATTTCAGCGCTATTTGTCGCGCGAGTACTGGGGTCACGCTACAACAGGTATTAGCGGTCGTCAATGAACCGCTAATCGAGCCAGCAAGGCCTGTGAAATGCTACCTGAAATGTATGGACGAACATCTCGGACGCGTAAGTCAACCTTTCAAATTCATAGTTAAAACCCAAAGATCCAAAAATCCATCAAGTTGAACAAACATTTATTGATTCTTATACGCAGGTGAAGGACGAAGATTCGATAAAGGATTCCGCTACCGATAGCGAAAGACCATCAAAAGTTCCCAAAGAAGAAGCGGAAACAGTCGACGATCCTTGCGTCAGACCTCGTAAGTATTAAAAAACACGTGAAGGAGATTATGCTCGCTTATGATAACCGTACGCCGACGGAATTTGGCAGGCGATATGAGCGCGGAGAACTTTCTAACGTGGTCGTTGCAACTGGCAATATATTTCCAACAATCGGTCGCTTACCTTCCGCGGAAAATTTCATTGCTAGTTATAGACGGATATGAAAATCGAACATTTTAGAATGTACTCCTTTTTCTTGTTCACTCTGGGATTTTATAACTAAATGTGATATGTTTTTGTTCTTATTTAACAGAAACCGACGATCCTTGCGACTCTGCGTACCTCAGGTTTTACTGCAACTTCAGATCATCCGATAAGATCTCCGTTCTTTGAGTTTAATCGCCAATCTACACGTAAAGTGAGAAATCATAGTGACATAATTTATAGGATATTATTTTATTTATAATTACCGAATGTATGCCATAAGTATTGTATAAAATAATAAATTATTGTTGAAAAAAAATTTATAATCGCGAGTCATTAATTATCCCACGCCAATCTACGTGTATCCTTCCCATCGACAGGATGAAATTTGCGAATCTGCAGTAATTAAGTCTAAAAATGTGATTTTGAAAATTTCCTAAATTTCCTGAACGCTCACGTTCCACTGACGAGGCATAATTCGGATATAGAATCTCGGTGGCTGTATGCAAAGAAGAGAATAAGAAAAAGAAAAAAAGGAATATTCGATAGTGAATAAATGAGATTTTTGGGGTGAAGGAGAGGCTGGGGATGGAAGGAAAGAAAGAGGACAAAGAAAGATCAGCCCATATGAAAGTCTGGAGGGGAGAGAAGGAAGATAGCGAAGAAGGGAAAAAAAATTAAATGCAGAAATCGTGCCGTCGTGCGACGTCAACTTGACATCGACGATGACGACGACGAGGCAAGAATCCCTCGAAGATATTCGGGGAGTGAAAGCCGAGGGAAGGCTCAGTCAGTAGGAAGGTTTTTAGGGTATTGAGAATCGGTGAGTGTCTGTAGGAGATGAAAAGCATAATAACGTAAAATATATCGCGACATTTGCCGGCGACACCCGGCTTGGAAAAAGAAAGGGTATGGAGGACAACCCGATGTTACTACAGAATTCCGGATACCTATCCCATTTTCTTTTATATAAAGATGTCGAGCGATACTTTCCCTCGCATATAACGATATATGTGAGATGAACGAATAAATACGATTACCCAATCCTCCATATCCCCGAATATTCTTGAATTTGTATTTAAATTCTCGATTCGCGATGTCGCGAAACGAAATTCCACAAGAGATTTTTTCTCTTCCTTTATTCACCCTCATTGTTTATCGGAAAGCTTTTGCGTTTAATTATTTATACATGCGCCGCGATATCCGCTTGTCCATAACAAACCGAATCTCTACAGCTTTCTGGTTGAATAATTGAAAAAATAAGAATAGAGAGAAAAAAAAAAAGTTTCACGCGAATATAAACCATGAGGAGATGTGCCACGTAATTTTACCGGTATTATCTAAGCCGCGTTCGTGACACGTGATTTGCATTAATTAAAAGAAATGGTATTATAAATTAAAAGTTTACCGCGCGAAAGAAAAAGATGAAAAAATAAAATGAAAAAAGAAAATAACGTGAAAAAACAAGGAATTCTATTTAAAAATATCTTTATTGCGAATATATCAGAAATTTGGAAAGAAACCGAAATTTTTGACAAAAATATGTCTTCGACGTAACCCGTTAAGTAATCGCGAGACTTCGACAGAAAGTTGTGTGTACCTTCATTATGTGCCGCAATAATTTTTACAGTTTTGTTTTTTTTTTTTTTTTTTGTTTTTCTTTCACGGGATTTCGAAAGTGCATTTCTCAAGTATCTACAGCGACACGAATTCGGTAATAATTAGATGTCACATGCGAATCGATACAGAAACAAGTTACTTCGGAAATATAGGAAAAAAACTTAAACGCGATGATGCAGAACTTGAATATCATTCGCTCGTATAATTACGTACAATTCTCATCATCTATATACATGAACAATTAATGATATGCGCGTGGCGTCCCATATTCAATTTGTCATGTGATAATTCTTCTTTCTCCTCCCACTGTGTATTATGCACGATATCCATAAACACTCGATTAATCGGTCTCCGCTCTGAAGCTGCAGTTCATGTATAACGATTCCTATATATTTCTAATCCATCGCTGACGATAATTATCCCATCGAACACGTTGAATTAAATTAAATCTATGGATGAGCATGACGATTACAATTTTTTTTGTTCTTCCGTTAGATATTGAATTTTTTTTTTATTGGTGTAATGACATTGTTATCGGTGTTATTATTATTATTATACCTTACACTGCACATTAAGTCGTACGACAAGAGCAGCTGTAGGATTACATAAAAAGTTTAATATAATCTGATAACGAGAATGCATAAAAGTAGCTACGTCATATAATGCGCAGGTGGTTATGGTCCGTATGTATTATATACATATATATATGTATGTGTCGTATATACGCACGGTAAATGGTAATGGCATATATGCTAAATGAGAAGATCTTTTTCATTCCTCTTTTTTTTTCCGTTAATCTACGACCAAACCATGCTAGAATAAGTATTATAAATATAAGTATTTAATGGCGCATTTGAAATCACTATAGACGTATAAAACGTTATACATACACATAGGTATATGTATTTATGTATAGCTGTGCTATACCGTGCTCGTTTCCTAGATTTAATTGGGTTACATTCAACCGGTTTTATCCAGATTTAATGAGGGCGAAACGCTCTTAGAAGGGTAACACCCTCCGGGGTCCACGTCACCCTCGATATTTGCCTGAACAGTTGAAAAATTTTCAGAATCGCACCCATATGTACTTATATAATGTTATATGTACATGAAAATTGTATTACTCTTCGCTGTATTTACGTAGTCTACATGGGCCGTCCATTGGACGGAGGAAAAAATAAATTGGATACAAAGACATTTTATTAATTGATAAAAAAATTTGAAAAATTACGTGCACATCACTCGGGACGATGGCATCGATAACATATGTATATGTAATGGTCCTTCGAACCAGTGAGGTCGTTGATATTAACCAAAATTTTGATACACACGATGACTGGTAAGTTTTATTTTCTATCGGACTAAGTTGCCGAGTCATTCCGCATAAATTATAATTGACCAGACTTGTTTAAATTACTTGACGCATTTAATCCGTATCGTAGAGTCCTGAGGTATCGATATTCCGTTTTTTTTTTATTTTTTATTTTCATGTGCATTTTACGACACGTACATTTTTCTGTATCGTACGGGTAACAATGTATGAAAAATACACACGGGATCAGACGAACACCTCAGCCATCCATTTGTCATGGAAGCGATACGCGGGTGCGGGAAGATAAATCTGACGTCTAAGTCGAGAAGAATCTGCAAAGATTAACAGGGGAAATGATACTATGTAGATTTTACAATAAAAATTACCGAAAACGTCGTATTCTTTTTCTGGTTTTCTTTGATCAAATATCACGTTTTCTCGACGAACTTTTTATCGACCCAGACAACAACGAGTATCGCCAATTTGATAATAATGTTTACGATTTGGTCGCGTGAGTGGTAAAAACGATTCCTGGGATTGTACGTGATAATTCATTAACTTTGTAATTATCGTGTACGTAATAATTGGAAGTAAAATCATAATGGTCAATCTTCTTTATTTCATGCACGCCAAGATCAATGTTCAAAACTGATTTACTACCTCCGTCGATTCCCTGGGTATGTATTAGCATTTAATATAAATGTATACAAGTGTGAATTACAGACGTCATTATATTCAGAAGTATCGTTATTATATTCCATATATATGTGTGTATATGAATATATGTGCTAACTACACATGTATTTTCGAACAGGAATCTTACGTACGACCTTCAGGGATCCTGTATAAAAGTCTGATCTCCTGAGAGTCGAGAGTCAGTTTAAGGTTCACCAAAGTGTGAGAAACGAACTGCTAATCGGCTGCGAAACTGTACCCGATCGACCGACGGATCATCAGAAATCAGATAAAATCATGAGTTATTCAACTGTCATTTTCGCTTTTGCTTGCATCGTTTTAACGGTGAGTACACTTTTGAAGTTGCTTCAATTATCAAAAATTGAAGTTTCGGTTCCTTCGCTAATTTTTTCATTCTTCAATTTTATTCGCAATTCAGGTCAGCGGAGAAATCAGCAACGACGAACGCTATAAATTGAGACAAAAATGCTCAGCTGAAGTTGAATTAGATGCAGGTATGTAGGATGTTATTTACTTTTATCCTTATAATATCTTTGATGTTAATACGGGTTTGAATTTGTTCATTTTTAGATGCGATTGCTCTTCTTGGGACACCCGCGTTTCTTGAGCATCCAAAAGCGAAGTGTTACTACAAATGTGCCCTCACCAACATCAAATTGGTAACTGATTTACAAAAATAACTGAAAAAAAAGTCAAACAAACTAGTCAAAATCAATTAGTCGCTATTGTCTGGAAAAACGGTCTTTCTCCCTTTTCCGAATAACGCAAACAATCGAAAATTGCGTGAACATCGCTCAATGCTTCGAGGACCACCCCTTTCAACGTACGTCTTTTGTTTTCAGATTAAAGAGGATGGTACCATCGATATTGACACATCGGTCAGTCTCCTCGACGACAGTCTTCACAATGTTGGTCGCGGTGTGATTACAACATGCGTCGAAAATCATCAGGATATTCCAGAACTATGCGAAAAGAGTTTGCAGATTGTAAAATGCCTTGCCGAGGTGGCACCACACGTGAGTGTTTTGTTATTCTTCGGGCTTTAGCTTGTTTCCCTTGGAACAGATAAGGAACCAATTGAAATCATCTGCTCTTTTTTGTATTCCAGACATTCGCACGGCTGGGATTGCTTGAACCTCCGAAAAAAACTGAGTAAGGTGTAATTAACGGTTCGTTGTGCAGAAGAAGAACAGAATCGCGAACGAATGAAGAATAAAAACTAAATTACGCAGTGTAGCGAATTTTATTCCCGCGGTACAAACGACACCAGGCGAAAACGCTATACCGCTTTTTTTTTTTTTCTAAAGTTAAATATGATTTTTACTTTTGTTTTTTTCTCATTTCAAATAAATATGATTTCTTATAACGTTCATAAATGTTACTAAACTTTAACCCAAATGTCCATATTTCACGTTCTAAATTGAACACGGAACATTACACTAAATCTCCCACAATCAAATGCACGCGCTGTTGCGACCCCTTTTCTATGTATGCACATATTTATGTGCATACGTTTATTACTCACTCACTCGCAAATAACCATTGTTTCAATAAAGATGTTTTGAAATTTGGACGACTCAAACAACTTGCGTCGAATGATTTATTTTCCAACCAACCGTATAGTACACGCACCGCTTATAGGCGTACGTGATGCTAATCAAATTGAACTCTCACATCGAAAACTAAGCGATGAATAAACTAACAAAAAAGACATGCGATTAGCCTGCCGATTAACTAGATATAAGATTCACAGTGGATCAATAATTTCGCCCAAGTTTACCAGCAGCCGAACGACATATTCATTTATATGAAAACGGAGGAGATCGATTTCGGACGAAATGAAGTGACGGAAAAAAAAAAATTTCATTTTTTTTAAATCTGGTTTTCTGTTGCTTTTGCGAATAAAAATTTATTTCATTCAACGATCGTGGGAGTGGTGTGAAAGTAGAGTATTATGTATACCGCGGGTATTAATTTTACTGCGAAAACAAAACCGGTTGTCGATTTTTTGAGATGCGGGAAACACGTTGACAAATCTGTAAAATACAAGAAATTTTATAATTAAAAAAAAAAGAAAAAAATAATGATATGTATGATATAATAATTTTGTAGACTGTTTTATAACAGTCATATGGAACTAAAAAGATAAGAAAAAAAATGTATGCTATTGAAAATCTGCGAGTGCTGCGATGCAGTTTTTTTTTATTATAAAGCGTATATTTTAGAACAAACAAAACGTATCCACATTCAGGTATAATATCGACGTTAATTACCCAGGATAATGGATTAGCTTTTCTATAACCTAGACGCAAGTTGAGCCACCGCGTTTATTAATAGTTGAAATCAAAGCTGAAGTTTTTCCTCAGTCGTTCAGATCGTTGGTTCACTGTAGGACTAGTTAAATAAAGGAGCAGAAAGATGCAGGGAATAAAAACAGAAGTCTTTGTATTTGTCACGTTTGTTTTAATAATCCAGGTAATGTTGAACAAAGTTTTCATTGACATATGAATAAAACGTGCGTGTGTGGATATAATTCTACACGTAGGTATAAGTTAGAGACCAAATTTTGATGTGTTGATGGGTTTTAAAGAGCGACGAATAATTTCACGCGATCGTTTTGTTGGCCAAGCCTAATCGGCGGGGGTTGCAATTAAGGCAATTGGCAATTTCGAGAGAGAAGGACGAACATCGTCTCATCCAAGCTACAATCATAATACCAGATAATACAAAAAGGAGATTTTATACATACCTAAGCTGAGATGAAATTCACTTATAAAAAGCCCGGTATTTTCGCTCTACGTAATCCCATTAATTAAACTTCACGGTTTCGTTGAATGGAAAAGTATTAGTTTTTTCTGTAATTTTCATTTGCGATAGTTTTTTTTATACATCTACACGTTACAGGGTCACGAGGCGAATGCGAACGTGAGAAAAGAGTGTCGAAAAGAGACAGGTGTCTCGTGGGGTGAGTGCTTCTTTTTTTTCCTCTCGCCATTTTTTTTTCTCATTCCGGCAGCAGGGAAGCTCCGAAAGAACGATTTGGGGAATTGATTGAAAATCGAAGAAATTAATGTATAGTTGTGATTCGAGAATAACCCTTACTATCGGGTCCTCGACCGGAAGCGGTATTATCCAGTTAAGCCAATAACGAAGCCAACAGTTAGTTAACTACAATCTTCTGACAACGAATCAGCCTTCGAGTGGCTCAGATCACGCGGTGGCCCAGTTGACGCTTTGCAAACACGACCGAAAGGCCGGATGCCGTCGTGATTGAGACAGAAAATTGGCAATATACATATCTTAAGAACGCTCTGCAGCTTTATTTCGTATCAGTCATTAGTCGGTATAACCTACTCGTCGACACAGCAATTGGCGCATGTGCTACTTTACTTTTTCGACTATTACGACTACGAAATAATGAGCCGTACGAACGTAACCTCAACTTAAATTGTTATGTACGTGGGGTCGTCGGCACGGAGTCATATAATTGGGCTTTTGAATGATGAATCATCGGAAATAAAATTCCCCCTATTTCTGTCATATTCCGTTTTTCTTTTTTCATCCCACAGCTGCGTTGAAGAAGTTGAAGGACGGTGATATGGAGTACAAAGATCCAAAATTAAAATGTTACCTGAAATGTTTTTTGGTAAAAAACGGCATAATAAACGAGGCGAACGAAGTTGAGATCGAAAAAAGCCTCAGACATTTACCTAGGAAACTGCAGGACGGATCTCGAAAAATACTCGAACGATGCAAGAGCAAACGTGAATAAAAAATCCTATCACTCATTACGCAGAAAAACAAAAATATATCCAATATCAACCCCCGCGTACGCTGCGTATAATCTCATTCAAATTATTCTTCTTTATGTCTACATAAGGTGGCAGCGATTCCTGCGACACGGCTTTTCAAATAGCAAAATGTTACTTCGAAGAACATCCAGAGGTAAAAATTATATGAGAACCAAGTGTGATCGAAGACTCGTATTTTCGCAGTTTGGTCGCCTTTTCTCGTTTCTCTTTTTCCTTTTTATCATCTTTTTTTTTGTTTTATTTGCTTTCCAATGCCGAGACGTCTGGTTCCATAAAAATGACATTATGATAATTCATGTCTATTTATTATCATAGGTACTGCAGAGGGTTAATCTGGTGTGAAGAATTCCGTATAATTCAAGACTAAACTAGGGTTATACTAATATTATCGTTATTGTTATTGGTGTCAACTATCTGCGAAGTACATAATAAAAAAAAAAAAAAATGTATTTCATCGTTTCTTTTCAAACCTACGATTTTACACTTTGATTTCCCGATAACGACATAGTTTTCTGGGTATACAGTGAGTACGGGATGATTTTAATGAGACAAATTCATCTGGTTGAAGTCAGTTTGAACTGTATAGTGTTTTTAGTTCATTGAACAAAACAGGTTGGTGAATTATAAATTTCATGCGACAAACGACTATGACGAGCAACGAGCAACGACCCTATCCCATATACCTACTATAGGTATACGTACACATATGTACACCGCACTCTGCGAAGCTGTGCTCTACATATTAAATTGGAGAAGAAGATAGAAAAAAAAAAAACAACAAGAAATAAAGAATTGAAAAAAAAAAGAAAAAAATATTCAAGCCAATAACAAGGTACGTAGAGTCTGTCGACTTCTATATTGTTCATTGAGTTTATAACATATATAGGTAGAGAGATGCGAGGGCGCGAACCACATATATATATGTGATTATAACCGACCAAGAGTGCAGACAGATCAGATTCGACCACAGTCGACTGAACTTCGTCGTTACTATAATAGTAAAGATGAATAAACTCGTGCTCTTTGGAATTCTGTGCGTTTGTGTCGTCGCGGTAAGTTACGATTGATTAGTTTTTATTTTATTCTTTCATCTAACGAATTGAATCAGAGAAAAAAAACGAAAAAAAAAATTCATTTATCGGTTTAAACCTTTGGCACCTTATTTCGGAATGTTTCCGGTGTGATTAATTTTTTTCCTCACTCATTCGCAAAAATAGCAACAATCAAGGAAAAATAAAAAGGTGTTCTTGGTCTTCCTGCGCTGTACAGTTATCGTAGTAATTATTTTTCAAAATTCTTTCTCTGGAAAATCCCTTTGGTGCAGTGCAACATAAAACGAGCGCAACTCTTGTTCCCGGGAAAGCGTTTAAACTAATAGAGGGAGGAGGGGCGGGGGCAAAAATATATATTGTGGAATATCGAACGATCGTTTGAGAGATAAATTAAATGTATGCATACGCAACTATAAATCAGATATTTTCAGGCTGTAAAGCCGAGGGCTGATAGCAAGGCGAAATGTTACGCTCAGACGGGCCTCGCTGTTCGTAAGTACAACGATTTGTAATATTCATTATTTATTTGAACGAAAAGAGAAAAAAACAAAAATATCACCCAAAGAATGAGAAGAAATAAATCGTTAATTTATAAATGACGAAATTTTTCTCTCTTTTTCTTATTTATTTGTTTTCAAAAGAATTAGTGCGGATAAGCAAATAAATAATTTTCGCACACATATCGATACGGATTGACTGAAAGCTGAGGATATTTATCGTTGAGTATTATCCACCATGTAGGATCTAATTGAGTAAATTCAACGGCAGTGATGGTCAAAGAATAACACATAGAACAGCAGAGTCAGGCTTGAATTGTATCGGGTTGAAAATTGACTCTGCGAGAGAATTACGAGCGGGGTGAAATCGAGTTTCTTTGTTCCGAATTAATTGAAACGTACCGAGTATACAATAAACGAAGTAAATGTAAACAATCCCTTCACTTCATAACTTTGTAACTGTTCCCGAAAGTATTTTTTTTTCCCCACGGAAATTTTGTTACCCCTTTTTCGTACATCTTATATATTTTTTCCTCATAATTATTTTCACCCTGCACAATCGCCCGCTAATTAAATACGTCTTCCATGTCATCAGTCGACGTTAAGGCCATGAAGACGTCGACTTCAAGACCGGAACAACAGAAATTGATCATCGAATACTTGGCTTGCTTCATGCAAGATCGCGCTATCGTAAGTTTTTTGTTTTCAAAAATAATGCACATTTTTTTTCTTCGCTACGATTGAGCCAGCGTTATTATTCATGTCGATTTTTTCTGCAAACTCCTTCAGCTCACCGCCGACGGTATCTTCAACGCCGAAGTCTGCAAGAAGGAAGTTCGTCCTGAGAATGCCGCGGCCGCAAATCCCGTTATCGATGCTTGTGCCAGCAAACGTATGTTAACATCGTAAAATCGTCACACCTGAACACATGTCCTTTTTTTTGACCGTGCAGCTAACTTTGTGTTTTCGTTTTTTTTTGTTTTTTTTTTATTAAAAATTCATTTTTGAATAACAAGTGTATACGTTTCGGGATGAAAAGCTTGAGGAAGGGCCCAGAGAAGGGGGAAGGGGGGGGGGGTAGAGAAATTTTACTAAGCTTGCGTAGCAGCTGCAACGTTGTCCGCATAAATATTTAAATCTTACGAGGACTCTTAAAAATCCGAATAATGGTATAGAATAATTCATAGATCCTCAGTCGAGGTTCAAGGTTCATATATATATTATATATTTTTTTCTTCATTTTTTTTTTTACTTCACAAAAAAGTAGAGAAGTTAGCAGGACCTAAGAAACAAAAAATATTTTTTTCAGGTGGAAACAACGCAGGAGAGACAACTGCACTACTTCTGAAATGTCTGAAGGAAAGGGACCCCAAGGCAAGTTGAAACGAGGATCTTTTAATATCCTGATAGTTTATTCATGTCGTCATTCGATCGTTGAATAATTTGAATTGATTTTTTTTTTTTTTTCTCTCCACCGTAGCTCCTCGAAAAATTGGACATCTTCTAAACTGGTGTAAAATTTGGGGCCGAAATTACCGCACCGTATCACGCATCGAGCACCGTTTGAAACTGCCATGCGAAATGTATTTCATTTTATTTCAATAAATCTCTGACTTCACATTCGAAATTTGTACTTCGATATATGAACACCTGCGTCAAATGACAAAACGAAATATTTGAATTGTTCTTTTTGTTTTGTTTTTTTTATTCTCTTCTTTTTCTATCACATACAAACTTACCCTCATCTGTATCAGCGTATCAGTGAGCGGTGAAAACACGCGATTGAAAAATTAAAATATCTGGAACAAACCAGAAGGCTGATTAGTTTAATCTTAGTTAGTCCTGTGAAGCGAGTATATAATTCCCCTCGGGGGAAAACTGGTCCTCAAATAAATTACTTTATTATCGTAAATAGCTGACTGGTATGTGTATGTATACACATAGTATATGAGTATGTATTCAGATACCTACTCACGGTGACAAGAGAAAATCGTAATTGGTTCGTAGACTTTGCACAGTGACGTTACCTAGGGTGAGGTTTTTTTTGCTGCGAAATGTTTTTTTCAAAAACGGTAAACTCGGTCGATGCAGGAGCCTGAAAAAAAATTTCAATACCGATTCTAATTTTCAATTACACTAACCCTCGTTTTCATTCCAATTAAATATGATTGACATTTTTCTTGTTTTTGTTTGTTCGTTTCCTCTCTCAAGAGAAATACTAGGGAAAAAGTAACTCTGGATGGAAATTGTGAAAATAAGAAAGAACCGGATTATCATTTACCTCGCGGTCTACTAAATGGCCGTAGATATTTCTCTGGAGAGTTTTGTCATTTTTGGCGTCTAATTAGGCAAACTTTTCGCGGTTATGAGCCGAGTGTGGTTAACCGAAACCTTATTTCCGAGTCGTCTGACCTGAAACTCACGTTCACCTGAGAAGACGCGTGTTTTCACAGGATTAAATTTTAATCCGTTCAATCTCTAGTTTTTTGAAAAAAAAATTTTCATCTTTTTTTTTTATGTTAAATCGTTCAATACCTCGTTGGTTTTCATCTGGATTTACAGACCATCATTCGGTCTGCGAATTTATCCAAATATATGTAGTATAACGTAGTATACGGTATTATACAAGTTGAAATTGGCGGAGATAAAAATTCGCATAAAAGTGTAAATTGGCCAATTGCTAGGCGAATCGGCCCGCGCGGGAAATAAAAGCGAAATGTTGGTAATCAACTCAACAGACGATAGCACAGTGCAAGGGGACCACCATGGCCGTTCAATGTCCTGCACCGTTATACTCATCGTAATTCGTTACTATCAACATTCAACTTGAATTGCCGGTCGACACGCTTGTTATTTACTCCGCGATTAAAAATCACTCACAAAGTACAAGGGAACTGGGTAATTTTTTTTTCTTTTAACTTTTTCACGTTTTCCATGTACCTACTTTGTTTTTATCTGTTTTTTTTTTCCTTCATTCAATCCAATCCCACCCTCCGTTCCAAATTGAAATAAAACTTACGAATTTATCTCTCCCTATACGTATATAGCTGCTGAAATAATGTGCAGTGAAAATAGTTCGAGCCCTGCGCAGAAGTTCTATAAACGTATATACCTATGCGTATAATTATTCGTTGTTTCCAAGATTATATTGTCAATAAAAGTTAACTCGTCGTGGCGAAAGACAAGTGAACGCAGAGGGAGAGGGGAGAGGTAGATATAGATAGCAGAACGGTGTCTCTCGTACGTCGTGATCTGCAGACGATTGAGCAATTTTCTCCTGATAGGAGAAGTTAGTGGCACCCCAAAGGAGTATAAGGACCGAAAGTCCCGAGGGCGATGGAGTACGGGATGGCTAGTTCTCCGCACTTTCAGCCCTTACGACTCGCCTACCGAAATTCCAGTGTTGCTAGGAAAGGCGACTTCTTCGCTCACCAGAGCAAAGGAAAGGTAGATGGCAATCAGTGCCAAGTGTCGGTCCTGACCTCATAGTTTACACCGGTCATAAAATTGGCGGAAACAAAAGCCCATTTCACTACCGCGTCAATTTCTTTTTCGCTCTTCTTTTTCCGGTCGCAAAAAAATAAAGGAAAACAAGGAACTAAAAAAACAAATAAATAAAAGAAGGGAGGAAAAGTGTATCAAGATCCGCGGGAACTATGGGTATATACTTTCTTGTATTTTTATCCGCCCTGCCGTGCACTGTAAGGGTTTTTAATTTACGTACGCGTTCTGGAAATTGGAGCGTGAAAATTGGAGCACGAAGTCGAAAAATCTAAGAGCCACGAGGTCACGTTGAAGAAAATTATTTTATTACATATACAACCATTGCGCTTGAATTTAGTTTGCTCAACAACCGAAAGCATAAGAAATTCTCTGAATATATATACTTGAACTTCCGCCTCGGTGTTTTCGATCAACCGTATGAGTTGTTTTTTCTTTTTTTTTTTTTTTAATACCGCTGAATTTTTATCTGTTTTATACACGGATATAATATTTGCTACACGCGCGGTACATGAGCCGCGTAGTGTCTCGTTTTGGGGGTAGATAAAAATTACGACTATCCGTCAATGTGCAGAAATTCTCGCAGGAGCTTAGCGAGTTTACGAGAAAAAGAAGGACGGGGTAGATATGGTGTAGAGTGCAGAATTCGCATTTCATACGTCACATAGATCTGTATGTAGGTGTGTATTGTGGATTTACATATGTATAAAAGTATATGTACAATGCGGATCTATGTTTTTAATATTTGGTAGCATCACCGTGACCCGATTCCTTGACACTATGCCCTCGTTCAAATTGGAGACTTTTATATTACATGGAAACATTTGAGAGCGCTCAGAAAAAAAAGAAATATCTGGTACATTTCGTTCGTTCTCTTACTCGCCAAATTATCTACGCTGCGTCACTTTGCCCTCGCATTTCGAGCGTATAGCTATAGAGGGAAGGAAAATTCATAGCGACGCCAAAATAGAAAAGATCGAGAAGGAAGAAGCAGAAGAATAAGGGGAAAAGAGAAAATAACTTCTCCCCCAAGATCGTAATTATTTAGTTCCATTCCCTATAAATCGATATATCCGCGGTGCAGGTTAATTGGAAAATAAAGCCACGAACGGTTTGAAGTGGTGATTATTTTAAGAGCTACAAGCAATTAACGGGATGCAGTAGATAAATGTATCGACTACATCGCCATTAGCTCAAGAGTACGGAAATGAATTGCCATCGTCACGGGGGCCATCGGTATTTGGGGTAGAGGTCGGAGAGAGTCCCTCGCGGAATTCACCCCCTTTTTTTTACACATTTTTTGTTGTTGTTTTTTTTGTTTTATTTCAATCTTTTTCTCCCGTGTAGCATAGATACGTGTCTACAATACACGTTCGCTTATATATACCTACGGTACGTATACATATATATACGGCCAGCAGCGGAAGACAGAATACGGAACGGTCCAGCACTCCTGGCGCGAAGCCAATGACGTGTTCGCACTTTTTATCCCTCAATGGAGTGAAGGAAAGGGTGAATTTATTTACGATCTCTACACGCGTATTGGTCACGGCATTTTGTAATCATACATTCAACTTCCCTGCACCTTTCTATATGCACAGTAATTAATCATTGTCATCGATTTTATCAGACGCTATAAAGCCCGCACGCCATCCGCGGTTGTCTATATGTACAATGAAAAAAGAATCCTTTACCAAAAAGTTCATGTCCGATCGCGAAAATCAAAAAGCGAATGAAACGTACGGCGCGCTGACATTTTATTCATTTACTGATGGAAATTTGGAATCGATTCGTCGCCCATTTTGAAAACTATTTAATTCTCGACCCCAGAAGTTTTCGTTCTTAATCAATTTTTATTCACTTCGTTCTGTTCATCTTTTTTCCTTTTTCAAATATAACCTGATATTTTAAGCAAGAGATAAGTGACGGGATGAGAGAAAGGAGCAGGTGATTCCAGGAGGAAAAATATCCTCTCACAGGATTTCAAGGTGCGGTTTTCTACTGCGGATAAATTAGCACTGCCTCGTACAGTACATGCATACCTATAGAGTGCGCGGCGGTTCTCGTCTGAATTAAAGAAAGGGGAGTCGGTTAAGGCAATGGAAAGAAGAAAGAAAACGAGAAAAAAAGAGGGACAAGGAAAAGGAGAATTTAGTATGCTGCGAGAGCCCGATTTCCCTGACGATGGGATTAAACCTCATACATAATTAGAAACACCGCGATTATCAAAGTACAAAGTCGATTGTCAGACTTCTCGGAGCCACGACCGTGAAACTATACAGAGTAAGACATTTTTGATCGTCTCAACTTTGATATAATCATCATTATTTGTACGTATATATCCCTAGGTATTATTTATTCATTCGGCGTTTGTCACCTGCACGTTGTCAGAGGTCCATATAATATATTGGTCGAAAGCGTCGCAAACTTCTACGCCTGTTACATATTTCATGAATGCACGTAGCTCGCAGGGTGATACGAGGACACCGGGATTATGAAGCTCCCAACTCCCGAGGCTTCCTGGAGTCCCGTTGATTTCGAGCTAGCCTCAGGGCTCCGCCGTTGTTTGGACCTATATACAACAATTGTTAAGAATTTTTACTCGTCCCAAACTATTCCGACGGTTTTTTTTTGTTCCTTTTTGTTTTTTCTCCTCCCATCTTTTTCGTCAATTAAACTCGAAATTAGAGGTAGTAAGAAAAAAGAGAGAAAAAAAACAATTCATAGAAGTATATCTTATTTTATTAATTAATTAGGTAATTAATTTTTTTACATGCTGGAGTGCGATGAGAATTGTGAAATGAAAGGATGCGTTATGTGTAGCGAAGTTTTTGGGAAGAAAGACAAATTTGAGGTGCAGTTCGCGCGCTTGCTTTTATAAACCGGTAATAATTAAGGCACGGCATTTCTCGTGCCTTAATTTAAACTTTATTAATAAAAAACCTTGATAAAAATCACCTCATCCTCGGCTGCTGCACCTACCGCGCGGGCGTATAGATTCTAATCTAAATGTTAAACCACCAGCACGTGCGACCACTACAGAAATAGTCGTTGCGTGATAAAAATCATAATTTATAATGTAAGGAAAATAAGAAAAAAAATTTTTATTTATAAAATCTAGACGAAATAATTATGACAACGCCGAATTATAGATTATATTCTTTCCACCGCGGCGAATTCTAGCCGTATGTAACCTACGATATATCGTACGCTTGCATACGACTTGAACTCGTAGCTGGCTATTCGTTAAAAAAAACAACGAAACTATTAACAACGAATTTTCACTGTTTGTAAACAAGATCGCCCATACATTTCGGGGGCTGCTAAATTTATCGAGTTTTCAATATATTTTTTCGAACGATTTCAACGACTGACAAATCAAACTTTTTCTCCACCGATCCATGCTCCGAATTAATAATATCTAAATCGCAAAAATGTGCGATCACTGCTCGTGAGTTAAAATTATCTAATTCTTATGTCAACAGATATTTTCTGCCTCCCATTCCCACCCCTGACAACAAAATCTAGACATGCGTCAATTATTCATAAGAGTTTCCAAAAGTTTCCCTATATTCAGTTCTAGAAGAAGAAAAAAAATAACCGTCAATAAAATATTTGTCTTGTCTTAATCTCATTATTTTTCAATTATACAGAAAAGTTACCGGGCAGAAAGGCTACGGCGGTCAAGTGACCTGCAAATGCGAGTGAGTATTACGCTCCTGAATTCAAAAATTTAACCCCAGTACCTGCATCCGCATATTGTTTTTTTTTTTTTTTTTTTTCGCATACGAATTTCTTTTTCATTTTCTTGTTCGATGCTGAATATTATATGTAGCTTATTCGAATATGTTGTAGTCATTAAAAATGGTTTACATTTTTCTTTGGCAGAGGTGATCATAAAAAGGAAGAAAAGGAAGAGGCCAGCAAAGCTGACAATGGTGGATGTTGCGGAAAAAAGTAAGAATTGAAAAAAAAAAAAACGTCTAAATTATATTAAAATTTGAACATTCCGCGAAAAGGCTTGAATAAAATTTAGAAACTACGCCAGGCAAGATATTAGGATTATTATTAATATTGCTATATATATTCTTATTTTTCTTTCGTTTTCTACATCGCTCTTCCGCTGGTAGCTATTTCTGTATAACGCGGGTGACACCCGCGTCGGGAATATGAGTCGCGACAAAACTGGCAGTAATGTAAGCGATTTATTTTCGAAATTACCCGAACCTCGGTGGCGGTGGAAAAAGTCGAAAAAAAAATAAATAAATGTACGTGTCTATAAAATAAAAAACAAAAGGAGCCGTGTTTTTTTTTTCTTTTTTTTTTTCTACCAAAGAAGTAAGAAACGAAATAACTATCTTATCGATCGATTCAAAGATTTCCCGTTTCTTCTTCGTCGACCCCTCGTTATACAGATAATTAGTCGCACTTAACGGATAATTATTCGCAACCCGTATAACCGCCACCTGCAGTATATATGATGCGCCGCAGGAGATCATAATGAATGAAAATTCGCAAAAAAAAAACAAAAAAAGGAAAAAACAAAACCTGAAGTTGATTTCTAAAGCCTTGGAAATTTTATGCACTACGTTAACGCAATAATGCTGCCCCTCAATGTACTGTGCAGAGTGCCGGAGAAAAAAAAAGAAACCAGCGGCTGCTGCGGCGCCGCTTGCTGTTCTTCAGGGGTAGCTGTGGAGAAAAAAGAGGACAAGGGCGGATGCTGCGCGGGAGGAGCACCACCCCCTAAAAAGGATGAGAAGAGACGAAATAGTCGCAGCTCCTCCGGTGGGGGTGGAGGCGGCGGTTGCTGTGCTGCAGGGAAATAATTTTGCCACAACATATCGCGGGGCGCGACGACCACACATCGTGACCTCAGGAATCCCTCTATTCACCCATCAATTTTATCCAGCTGAAAACCTTCTCCCCCACCCCCCGCCCCTTACCCGAGCTTTCGGTATCAGTCCCGAGTTTTTAGAACCCGAAAGATCACGCGCGCCTGGCGGTCATACGGGTTTGTGGTTTATATTCATCAATCTGGTCCCGCCGCACATCGATCTTAGCTGCACTCTTCACGGATTTACCCGTCACGATTATCCCTCCGTATAACGAACCCCCTTCCCCTGCTGTTTTTTTGTTACTTTATTTTTCTCTTATTTTCTTTTATTTTATTTCACGTTTTTTTTTTCTTCCTTTTTTCTCTTACTCTTGTGACAAACTGTATACGATTCTCGGGGGCACTAGAATTTAGATCATCGCATGGCATAATGATGAAGGATTCTGAGTTATGTACGAGGATCTGAAATATAAATTTACATGTAAAAGTATAAGTCACCGTATACGTTGTGTGTAATAAGCTTCATTTTACGGGAACCTCATTCCCGGTATCGACCCTCACCTTATAGCTTGATAATAATTTTTCCTTTTTTTCTTCTTTTTTCTCTTCATTCATTTTATTTTAAACCGTATTCCTGCGACTCATGAATAAACATTTACGTGTTATATATAGTGTTACGTAGTATATACATACGCAGATATATATATATATTTATACCATGTATATATTATGCGCAGAGCAAGGGAGGAAGCTGGTGGATGTTGCAAGTCGGGTTGCTGCAAAGATGGTAAAGAAGATAAGAAAAAAGAAGAAAAAAGAGAATCAACCGGAGGAGGCGGAGGATGCACGAAGGAAGCCAAAAAGGAATCCGCACCAAGTTCGGGGGGCGGCTGCTGCGGCGGCAAGAAATGATCTCAACGACATTACGAAATGGTCCAAATCCTGCAGAAGATTTCTTTCCACGTGCGAATAAGATGGAGAAAAAAAAGAAGAAGAAGATATGTAATCACTAATTGGTAGTGAAATATATTCTACAACCGATGTAAATTTTTTATTCATTTTTTTTATTCCTCTCGTAACATCTGAGATTTTGGACTCCGGAATATGTACGTGTACTCCGACTCAGGTAGCCAATTCCTAATAATTAATCTTAACTAATTCCTGCCGCGCGAGACGTCGCCGTAGGATTCTATATGTAGAGCAATTATAAGCGCGTAATTGTAAAGTTATCCCATAACCTACGGGGTTTTGATTTCACGCCACGTATACCACGGCATATTGTAGTATACGTACAGGATTATGTTGTGTATGTACGAACCGATTGTGCGACGCGTACTTGTTATACCCTCCGGAACTGCAGCAATATCAATTAACGCTTTCCCTGCCCCTCTCGGCCCCTTGCATTGGCATTTATCGACGTATACAGCTGCTTCTGGTGGTACACATGCCTTGGGAAGGGGTCCTTCGAATTTGACGCTACGTACGTACGTGTAATTTATCTACTTGTTGTGATGGAGGATTCCGCAACGACGACTGCAGCTACTCCGAACCTAATTGTTGCCGTCTGGGTCACCGAGATTCCAAATCTGGGTTACGCGTACTCAACGAAAATTAATCATTTGATTCCAAACGTGATCGATTTGATTTTGAATACGGAGAAAGAATTGTATGTTTTCTTGCTGTTCTCGGTAATTGAGTGTTTTTGAAAAAGAGTCATCAGACGGCACGGAAAATTGACCGTCCGAGTTGCAGGAAATAACACAAGGGTTGTTACGTCCACTGTAGTCGTAGACGTGGTATAAGGAAGAGAAACGCTCTACTACGTTCTGCACTTTATTAAATCACAGGTTGAAGGGCTCGAGATTGTGCACCGTAAGCATTGTTGCGTATTATATTAATGCACGTATAGATATGGTCATAGTAGCAAGTGAATCACGGAAAATATACGTTTAGTTTTTGCTTTTTCCGTTTCTTTCTTTTTCCCCGTCGTAATCCATGAAATAGGTAAAGAATAGATATCTTTTCCTCGATGAATAGATTCTTCAGATTTCTGATTTTTCTTCTCTGCGAACGGATGTGAAATTGAAGTTCATTCAAGGACAATATCGGATTTATGCGATTCAAGAACAATGATGAATTTTTCTTTTTCTTCCTTTTGTTTTTTGCTTCTGATATATTTTTTTTTTTCAGAATACATATATATTTGCGTAATTCGTGTCATCAGACGCGTTTGCTCTTCAATAATCTAAAGCAAAATGCAAAGTTATATTTAATGCCCCATTAAAAGGGAATGAATCCGCAGACATATATATATATATCGATGTTAAATTAATCCCACCACCGCTTTAGAGGGATAATTGCTTTTATACCACCCCCACGCGTCATACTGCGGATTATGCGAATATTTTTTCATCAAAAAGTTTAAATAGAAATTGATTGAAGTGCACCACTCAAGTTTTCGTGGGTTACGTGAGTGTGTATCGGTTACATTTACATCGTATTTTTTGATAAATATTTACGCATTGATTCTCGTATACAATTCTGTAACGAATATATAACCTGCATTTTCAGTCGATTGTAATTAGCGGAAAAAAGGGAGGTGAAAAAAAAAAAAATATACAAATTTCTAAACGTATGGCTCTGCACCGCCATATTTACACGTGTCTAGTATATATACATATACGTATTTGTATATGTACATGTTTATCGCAGAAACTACTCACGTTATTAAAGCAAAATTACATCCGGTTAAACAGAGGCAAAACGAGCGACGCAATTTCCGCGAAAGGACGCATCACTTTTAGCTTCCGAATTCGATAATTCAGCCCTAATTAAGCCTCACCCTTGATGGAAGAATTAATAAACAGGAAAATTCCGATTACGTACCTACGTTTCAAAGTTCGAAAAATAAACCACGTCGCCAACTATACGTCTCTGTTGAAACACGTAACAATTGTTGTTGAGAGAATTGTTAAAATTAACAAGCTTACAATGAGAAAAAGCACGTGTACCGCAGCTGTGGTTAGTGTACTTACACCAAGTACGTCACATAGTCCGAACAGAGGGGTAGTCATTTATTTCATCAGACTCTGCAGTGTGAACGCCGCCGTAACTAATTCCCAGGACTCGTGCGGTAACGGAATTCATCTGTCACTGGCGAACGTAAGTAAAGAAAAAAAATAATCAAGTGGATCAAAATGACTTTGCGAGATTATTACGCGATAATAACGAAATGTTCATTTTCGATTTTATCAATCTTATCGCACGGCTGGGGTGGGTTCAGACACCGAAACTCTTTGTCACGGAACAGTCGCGAGTTTCGGAATATAATTCGATGACGATGTGAAAATTTTGAGTAGACGCTGTAGCGGAGGTACGTCGTAGCAAATAAATGATTATGTGCACGGGAATAAATTTCACCCACCAAATGGGGTAGGTATCCCGTAGGTATATTCTGCGATACTGTCCATTTCTGTTCATGATGTGCGTAATTTACAAGCTAACCAGCACCGCTATCAATTATACTAAAACATCGGTCATATTAAGCGATACGCCCTTACGCCAGCAGCGTCCGCATTTTTTTGTGGGTTACGACCTTCCGAGTGACGATGCAGATTTTGTATAAAAATTGAAACACTTTTTTCCGAAAGGTTCTTCGCGGGCAATACTCGTAGAAATTTGTACCTCAGCTGCGGAGGGATGAATTTTATGGCTGTCGATCTTGAAAACGTAACAGAGGACATGAATACGTATATGCACGTATATCTGGTGTACATGATAATAAGGTAAGTGTATATAAGTTGCAGGCTTGATAGTTGAGAAGTGCGTGCGACGAGGTTGAAAAAGCTCATTTCAGGCATGCGCGGGTTCGAGGTGTTTGCCCACGCGGCAGCCAGTCGGTCGCAGCCCGCCAAACTCCTTCTATCCAACTCCGGGACGCCCATGAAAGTAGCGTAAAAGTTCCGATGCTTACGTCATTGAGAGCTTTATTTTACGGTCGCATGTTAATAGTTTTAATTTACGTTTACATTCAGCATTGAATAACGCCCCTGATTCAACAGGAGAGATACGAATCTCGGGTATATCTTCATTCAGGTGAACGCGTTGCGGGGGGAAAAGAGAGAAAAAAAAAACAGAAGAAGATAATTCACAGTATAATCGGGGAGGGAAAAAACGCCATGTGACGTTGCAGCCGCTGCTGTGTAATTGTTATTACGCCGTAATTACGGTGAAACTAATTTTTTATCGCGTGTTATAATTGCACATGCGGGTAACGATTAAATTAATAATTTATCGATAAAAGTAAGGTATTAAATTGAAAGAAAAAAAAATAATATTAATAAATGAAAACATGTGACGACGCACGATTTGTTTAAAAATAATTTCATTCCGATATTCTTGTCTGATCATTTTTTCGTTCGGCATTATATTTTTTGCGTATACCAATGAAGATTCGAAGAAACAATGGATCGGTTTTATAAACACCTAGATGAGTCGGAAGATTTTTAAAGATTGTAGAAATTGTAGGCTGTGCATAATTGATACTGTATAAACGGCAATTATGAAAGGAGCGACATTAACTGGGATTTGCGTTTTTTTTTTTGCCGTATAAAGTTAACTTAAACTGCGAATGACAACGTAATACGATAAAGAGTTTATAAGGCAAAAGTCTTCGGTTGACGTAATACCCTTCCCCGGCCTAAGAAATTAGATCTTGTACAGTGAATCATCTGGATGAGAGAGAGAATATTTATAACAATAGAAAAACCGTGACAAAAGGAAAAATGAACATCTAATTTACAATGAACGAAAAATCGGTGATGCGATAATGAGAAACAAAAGAACAGTGGATATGAAATAAAAAATTGAGGGATGTAGGTACAAGATGCTTGGCCGACTCGAAGTTTTACCTGAAAATTTGAAAATACTCAAGAAATAATAATCAGAAAATCGTGTTTAATATTTCAAACTAAATGAACGTAAGTAAGTGTTTATAGGATAAAAATAAATTAATAAATAAATGAAATAAAAATTATTGTGTATAAATAATGAAATATTTAATGAATGTATAGAAAAAAATTTCATTTTCACGGTACAAAATATTGTATAGTACCTATGTTATTATTTGAACGATTTTCAAAATTGGGGAATATACGCTGATGAAGATAAAATATTTATAAAGTATAATTGTACAAAATACAAAAAAAATATAACCGTTTAAACGATAAGTAAATAGTTGGATGTGGTGTTTATGTAAATTTAAAACGTATATAAACATATATAAATCTGTGTGCGATAATTACTGAAGAATATATTTACGTCTACCCTGCAGTTTTGGATGATCCTGCACCTGTAAAAACAGGATTTGATCCGAACTATGCATTAATAGATCGATCGAAATCTAATCTATTAACTCGATTCTGAAAATTAATATTGTAAATTTGAACGAGTTGCCGCTGCCGCCGTTGATACCTCCTTCGGATCGCAGGATCCTCCGCCGCTACCGCAGCTTTTATCGGTGGCTCGCCTTCCGCTCACTCCGCGGAGTTCGCCAAAGCAAGAACTGCGAGACGACGTTCATATCTATCGGACAACTAGAATCGCGCGGAGGTAATTTTGTTACATAACAGCTCCAATTTCGTCTAACTCTCTTTAAAACCCCTTGACAAAGTTGTAATTAATTGAAATTGACCTACAGTAAACGCACAGTACCATCATCCGCACCACTCCCGCACGTCCCATACAAATGAGCTCTTCTTGATTCAGAAATTGGCCAACGTTCCGCATCAATTTATTCATTATTTATACCAATCCAATCATCCGCGGTTCTACGTGTAACATCATTATATTCGGATTCACAATGATCATTACCCTACTTTTTTCCGTACCCTGGCATTCGCACCTCGCTCTGTTTTTTCTCTCCATTACTTCGCTCGAGGTGAACGTACGATGTACAATTCACACACCGCGTATCTGAAAATTGAATGAATTTTTACGTTAAAAAATCTACCAATCAGACTGAGTAGATCTCCGAGTGGAGAACGACGACGTGGCTTATAGTTTGGCGTTATATTTTATGCGCGGAGGTTTCGTACGGTCGAAAGCTCGAAACAATTGACGCCATTTCTGTCTGCATGTGAAATAAAGGGAGGCATATATTTTCGACTCATATTTGTTTCTACATTTTTCTTTTTTTTTTTTTTCTCACAGCAGTTACAGAAACTATTTCATCGCGTACCGCGACCACGAGTTTCGACGTCGAAAGTATAGCGTTCATTTTTCCGTGATCTATAGGGTGACTGTTTTAAAAAACGTGAAAATCAAAAACAGAAGAAAAAAGAAAATTCTTGCTCGTAGGTTCTGAGCGCGTCGACAAAGCGTAGGAGAAGCTTCTGCCGTATGGAAAGGCGCTTACCAACAGTCTTGAAAAGGGGCTTACAAAGATCTGTACGAAAACAAGGGCCGTATTTTCTCGGTATACGTATACAGGTAGATGTACACAATTCCGGCCTGCATGTCCCGTGCACCAGTGTCTCTTTGTGTTCTCTTACGCTTAATCCCGAGGGATTCAGTCGCCATTTTGTTGGCACTAAACTTTCGGAACTCCTAATTCAAGCTGTAATCAAAATTGAGCCCCTTTGAATGCGTAGGACATAATAATTGTATATTATATTCATCTACACACACATAATCTGCGATCGAATTCGAATAAGAGTATTTTAATTCATCTTCTCGAATTGCATTAGTTGTTCATCATCTGCGAACTGTAAAAGTCTTTTCGAATATTCAATTTCAAGTCTCATAATGTATATAGGTACAGTACCACCTATGTACCTACAAACCTGTTTATAATTTTAATGGCCATTCACGGGGCGGGGAATATCTGGTTATGCAAGACAATCACAACTTGGACGGAATGTTCCATTAACGCTTTGAAATTTGAATAATTTCTTCCCATCCGAGCGCGTAAGCCTGAAGTGAAACTAGATTTATAAACGCATATATGAGCATGTTCAAAATAATAATTTTATCTTGTACGACTAAAAAAAAAAAAAAAACAAACGATCACTCCAATTTTTCGATCACGATTCAAATTCTATGATTTTTCATCCTCACTTGTTCCTTTTAATTAAAAAAAAAACAACAAAAGAACGATGCAGAATTTTGTTTCAAAAATAAATTATCAATTCGACAAAGCACGTTCCATCATGGACACACACACAATTTAGACCAATGGAAAACGCGTGACTGTTTCGCCACTTCCTTGTACAATACGTAAGATGTGAAGAGAATAATTCAAAATTCGCACGAGTCGACGGGAAGAGTTTATGGGGATCTCGTGACTAAAACTTGTCTCCGTTGTTTCCTTATGCTGGGGGCATTTCTATAAAAGGAGATATATTCTCTCGTGGAATAGATATACCTGTATACATATAACGTATGTATATATGTACACCCATATACCTGTACCGATTTTACTCCGTTGCAGGTAAAGCGCGCGATTTCGACTTTGAATAATTGAATTCACGCGGTGAAGTTGTCTTCCGCGTCTCACGTAATTCAATAAAACATCCCCCTATAATACACCGTTATACCCGGTTATTCAGAGCTTCGTCGAAGGTGGATGTAAAAATTTTTGCATTAATAAAAGAAAAAAAGATTCCAAAAGATAGCAACAATTATAATGTTGTCACGTACATTTGTTATCGATCATGTTGGTATTGCATTTGATAGCGAGAAGAAAAAAAAAAATTCAATCGTGGGATGTACCAACCTCTTTTTTTTATTTTTTTTATCTGGCTTCTACACGAAATTTTATACACATACTTATACAAGGAGTTTTAATTTTTTTTTCTTTTATTTTTTTTTCTTCCGATTTTTATCCGCCAACGCGTTTTCACGGTTAATTTAAATTGAATAAAGGTACAAGTCACGAAGGCTGGGGATCCTGTTAAGCTAAATTAAGGTCTGGACGCTTTTGAAATATGTCATCTACAGTACATCGGCAATCTTACGCACTAAACCGAAATTTTATATTAAATGAATACGTCACTTGTTTGGTTTTATGTACACAGATATATTCTTCTGTTTCTCATACATTGAACTTCCACAACCTTGAAATAGACTATGAAAAATCACGTTTTCTACGCTGTGTAATTTTACCGAATCGATTATTCTAATTTTCAGACAAATCGAAACTAGTATCTGAATAAAAGTGGAAAGTTAATTTTCTTATTTTCTCGAGTGCTTTTAGGTTTTAAGTTTTAAGGTCAGCTATCCGCGCGCGATCGCTCACGGGGGTAAAAAACCCTGCGCAGAGCTTTTCCGTGGAGTGGAAAACAAACGACGTATTTCGAATGGGCGTGAACCTGGTGAACGCGAAGTACCAATTATTATTTTTACCTTGTACGTTTACCTGGTTGGCAGCTACATACTATAATGTACAAGACAGGCAATATTGTTACACCCCATTTACCCCCCGCCACGATTTCGTATACATTAAATAAAATAAGTTCAACGTCTTTTGTTTACTGCATGTTTATATTACAATAGGTGAGTGATGTCGAGCTTACGACTTTAGCATATAACCTGAGAGTTCAATGTATGAGAAACAATTTTTTTTTTTTTCAATTTTTTCTCCCATGTCTTTTTCTAAGGAAGTAAAAAATTTTTTCTCTCCTCATCCACCCCTACAGTCATTGTAATATGAGTAGAGAAATCTGTTGTATAATCATAGAAATATTTATTACTTTTATAGGATTCTTATATAATTCAAATCTCAACGAAATAATAAATTCAAAGTTTTAATTGAAATTAAATCTAATTATACCAATGTGAATACAATTTTATTTTTTACTTCATTAATTCGTTAGTTTTTTCAATTCCCTATTCAAATGAATTAGGTACAGGTATCGGAATAAAGGAAATCAAGACAACAAAAAAACTCGAAATGTTTAACGTGAATGTATGAAAGTGAACCCCGTTAAACTGCATAAAATTTTTATTCTTGATTTTTTTTTTGGTTTTTGGTTTTGTTTTTTTTTTAATTTTTTTCTAAAACTCACTCCGAAATAATAATCATATATGCATGTTATGAATTTATTTCTACAGGCAGAATGAAAACCGTCAAGTTTTGGAACAGAAGAAACTTTGTGCATTTAAAGTTTCTCTGCAGGAACTAGAAAAGCATCACGAACATGAAAAAAAAAGGATGCAAGGGGGGACTGTGCGGCTGGTTTTTTAATATCACTTTATAGACCACATCGCTTAGGTGCGTTACCACTAACAATTCGCCGTCGAATAGAATGCAAAAAACGGCGTATAAGTGCTTACGAATTTTGAGCTTTTTCTATAACTGTTGAAAAATTATTCTTGCCGGATTTTCAACATATTTCGTCTCGTGTGAAAATGAATTCAGAATACGCATGCATAAAATATCTAGGCAGACGTAGTAGTAGACAAAGCTATTTTTTCTCCCTTTGCAGTCGCCCACTCGCGGTCAAGATATATAAGGCATTGGGGGAAGGAGCATTTTTAATAATGATAAGGAAGTGCGTTGTTTGTTCGTGACTTTTCTTCCTCTTTCTCGCATTCATCTTAATCAGTCCGGTTTTCCAACGCCCACCGCGGCGCCGGCCCAGGCTAATACTTTCCATTGCAGGAATTAGATTTCTAATGCTGAACGGCAACTAGAATAATTTTCCGCATTTTTTCCACCATGTATTCGACACCGGGTATAATTCATAATCGAAAGAAAATAGTTGTGGAATAATTTCATTTTTTTTTTTTTTCTTTAATTAACTTCAGGTCATTTTAATCGTAATTGTATTCTGCACTGTACAGCGAGTACACGGATTTTAATTGCAAAAATAGTTTTACCCCTCCGTTCACCCTCCGGTAGTTTCCGATAAGCGTAATTTCGTTGTGTCATCAGCCCCCCCCATTAATAGCCAATTTTCAATCAACTAAAGCGGCAGAATTTTTGCCCCTAGATTCTACTATGTAATATACATAGACCTAGGTACAACATATACCTATATTATCTACCCTCCGAGTACAATATATCCTCCGCTCGTTATACCGCGAATACCTAAATGTACACACGATATATCGGCATAATTTATCACCGATGAATATTATATACATTTATCGATCTTTACAGGCTTATAGGTATGCGGTGCGTGTATGGGTTATATGCTTATCTTCGAATGACATAAAATATTAAGTGATTAAAGAATTAACATAATTAGTGTATTACAGCGAACGGGGGGATTTCCTAAATGAATTAAAGACAAAAAGAAGAAAGAAGAAATTGTTTCAAAGAGTTTTCGGCTAGGTGTTTTTTTTTTTTTTAATGCAGCGTTAGTTCGGTCGTTAAAACGAGGATCTTCTGTAACCTTGGAATTCGCTAACAGATGCGAACTTTGCAATAAAATGAAGTTAAGAGTAAAACTAAGGTAGTATAAGAAGTTGATAATTAGGGATTGCGGGTTTCACAGTTTTATTTTATTATTGTAAATTACTTCTTTTTTTCCCTTCTTTTTTTTTTTTAATTCGGAATGGTAGTTTCCCGCAATTTCTAATTAGGTACGATCCGTGTAATTAGAAACATGGATTAAGAAGTGGAGAATTGTAATTGTTTTTTTTTCTCTTCTCATTCTCTAGATTTTTAATTTTTGCAGAAGGAATTTTAAAAGCTCCAAAGGATCTCGGCTCGGCAACGCGTCGTCTGATAATGAGTAAATAACTCGGACAACGCGTGCAGACGCCAAAATTATATCGAACGAGACGAATTTCGTACAGCGCGTGTATTAAAAGGGTTAGTCTCAAAATTATTACGTGATGGAATATAATCAAGCTGGCGAGGTGGTCAGAAATACGAAAATAAATGTATAAGAAAAAACAATATATATAATAACAAAAAAATAGGTTTACTCCACTTCGTTTCCACAGCCTCGGGGCTGCCTTTCCCCTCTCTTTCGTTATTATATCTTCAGGAGTTTTCCCGATAATCCTTATCTCATAGCAATGAGGAAACGCAGGACAGCCGTGAAATTCTGTGAGCGTACAGACGAAAGAATTATAGTTGTCGAAAATGATCGAGAAAACTTAGTTAGTAAGCCTCGCATTACGTGAGAGAAAATAATTTTTTTTAAAAAAACTTCCTCTCTTTTCATTTCACGTACTTTTCTTTTTTCTCTAATGTGCTTTGAATTACTTCACGAGTTTTCTAGACGGAATAAATTTTCCTTAAACGAGATCTCGTTGAAATTATGCATTACGTTTTGTCTTTTATTTTCACTTCACATCGGAGATGGAAACGATATAAATTAATAGTATACACGGGGTGATTGGGACTTTATGGTGCAGCATAGCTGACGATTGTTGTTCTCAATTTCACGCAGATGACTGTCGATTTTCCGTTCCATCCGGTGGAGTTATCATAGGTACGAACGGAAGCGAACGGAACGAGTTTACCTCGTTGACATTTTCGACGCGGACAAATTGCCAGTGGTCTTAAGTATCGAATTTAATATACCTCTTCTACCTATATACCGATATGTACAGTCAACCTGAATCGTATACCCTTTCAAATATCGAGCAACGTTTCTACGAGGCTTAGTATTCTCGCAGCGAAATTTAATAACCAGCTCTAAACCGCCATGTATAGCGACGCGTTGCTTCTCGCACGCGCATGTGTATATGCATGTGGAATATATACAGTGTAATACATATATTAGTTATATCCTGTCTTAGCGTAAGCTCCAAGTTGCTTTGCGCGTTCTCTTATATACACGCGGTAGTTACCGGAAACTAATTAGTCCTTTGAAAACAACGGCAATCAATCCAACGGCGTTAATTAGCTATCCCTGCAGCGAAATTTGCGGAATTCCATTTTTTTCTCGTTCATTCATCCATGCATGGCTCGTTAGAAATTTTACAAGTTCTTCAAATTCGCGTTAATATATCTACGGGTCAAGGATCGAATCCCGCACAGGTCGAATTTTTTTTTTCCTTCGTTTCTCAAATTCCTCCGTCACCTTTTTTTGAAACTCTAACGGGAGCGCTATCGTGCTCGGTGGTTGCGATATGTAACTTTCAGAAATAATCACCGTCATCATCGTTACATCTGCGGTATTTCTCGTGTAATGAACAGCGTGCCGAAAATTTTGACGTTCCTCGTGCAATGTTTATCTTCATTATTTAGGAGGGTGACGAAGTCCGTTACCACATACATGACAGATCCCTAGGGTGAATTTGCTACCCTTAGTTTGCGGGGGTCTCGGTAACGCCCGTGGATCACCGCATGCCGTATATTCCTGGCATCGGATACATTCGGAAATTCTTTCGGGCACGCCACGATGCAGCCAATCGCAAAAGGATACGAACATCGCTATCGCATGTTACTCACATTATTTCACTTCCTATTAATCAGCGAGATCGTTCGAAGAACGTATTTAATGTACGTAGCTATTGGAAAGATCAAAGGTGGATCGAGTGATGTACACCAAAACCGAGGTGTCGAGCGGAATATTAAGAAGGGAAGAAAGGGGGGACGGTTTTGGTTGAATTTGTGAAATTAATACCCGATAACATTTCTAATATCACTGAGTACCTCACTACGCAAAGTAGCGGTAATATACATACGTATGTATTCGATATACGTGTAGGATACTAGGCATAAGGTGGAGGGTGTAGTTTTAGATTAGTTTCTAAACTATTCAGGAGATTAATGCCAGCAGTTGTAGGAAAGGGCGAATGGGTAACAGAAAAGGGTTGAAGGAATGGAGTAGGAGAAAGAGAAAAGAGAAGGGCAAGGGAGGCAGTGCGATGGGTCCGACACGAAAGACTTTGATACATCCAAACAAAGGCAAATTTCACTGATTAATATCCTTGAGACGTTTTATACCGATCACGATTCCGGTTTGAACAAATTTCCCGCGCTTCTAAAGAGCTCGATCAAATTTCCATTCACTTATTCTTCTTCCGTCATTTCCGACCGGATGGATACGTTACGTTATTATTATTATTATTATTGCGATGTACAGATACATATGATGTCTCTACGTGTATAAAAAGAAAAATAGAAATCTGATTCTTTATATTCGCTCGAGCAATTTCTGGGTCCATCCGCGGCACCGGCGTCCCCCTGTTAACTCTCGGCACGGTATCGGCTTTGCATTAAGGTTTTCAGAGTCGATTCTAAAAGTAAGGGTTTGCTGCGTTCACTAATATACTATACAGTAGGCTCGTTCGTATATAGGTAAAAAAAAAAAAAAAAGAACAAAAAGAAAAAGGGTTGAGGGCGTGTACCTTATTGTATATATGTAGTGCAGGGAACGAGAGAGTCTGGGACGGTCACTCGCATGAACTCAACATTTTATATCACTTCTTCTTTCGAGAGGTATTCCAGTTTGTCCCAACGCCGTTTTATACCCCCCTCCGACTCCCCCCTTCAACCACCACTTTTCCAAAAACGGGAGTGTTTGGTACATTTGGGTCGAGGGCTCGGATGGCTATACGTTATATGGGATATACCGTACATATATGTATGTATATGTATATGTACTATATGGGATCCACCGTTCGCTAATACAGGACCAAATGTCCTTTTAGCCATTGTAAGTACACCTTTCACTCCGAGTCTAGACTATGCTTTGCTTGTACACGCGTGCACACCGGGCAAAATCAATTCGCTGACCTTTTTCAATGGGCTAAAAAACGAGAAAATGAAATGGAAAAAAAAAATAAATAAATAAGAGTTCACCAATTACGGATTAGATATGTATAGGAACAGGTACAGTTACGGGCCAACGGTAATGGTAATCCCGATTCAACTTTGTCTACTTTATTTATTTCACAACTAAGACATGCTGAATCCTCAGAAAACAACCCCGAAACGCATTCCCGCGATCCTCTCGAATGTCCACAATTAAAATTATTTTCGAATATAATTTTCCATAGCGTCTCTCGCGGAACGATTAATCAGGGAATTCCGTCTTGCCCGGTGAATTTGGTAACAGTAGCTGGATCGAAATTTGGTGAAATGTTTTCATGTTAATTTATTCTCATTTTTATCATGATTATTATTATTATTCTTTCGCGAGTCAGGAAAGAATCGCAGACGAGTCTCTGTGATATTTTATTTCTTTGGTACTGATTGCAATTCCTTTTGTTTTTCCTGGTCGTTTGTAAGAAAATCGTATTGGCGCAGTTTGGACTTATATACCCAGGACGCTGGTTCTGGTGCGGTCTAATAAATATCCTCGCTTCTGGGGCAGACAATGCATCTGAAAAATTCACCACTCGTTTTCCTCCTTTGCATCTTTCCAGTTTCCAGCTTCGTTCAGCTCTTCTCTATCTCATATCCCATTATACACGGTATAGATATATCTATATATGTGTCGGAGTTACTTGACTTAAAACCTAATATTTTCTCGGTCCAAGTGTACCGCGTCGTTTCCAACTGCGGAATATCTTTGATTCCAATTTTTCAATCGATCAATTCTCAAAGAAGGAAAAAACATGGGGAAAAAGAGGAGACCGGCAGACGATATTTTAGGATGGTAATATTTCTAGTTTTGATCATCGTCGGTATGTTCTTTTCATTTCACTAATTTGAAAACCTTCATTTCGCTGTTGAACACAAGGAATTTTGATAGTCCGGTCGGTTGATCCTTCGAAAGGTAACTCTGCCGGGTTCAATCTCTCCAGGAAAGTTAAGCAACGTAACTTTAGTCAGTCCAACCGTAAAATAAATATCTTGGGGTTGCTCGGTTGAGTCAAGCAGTTCGAGATAAGAGGTGTGCTCCTGGAAAACGTAGAGCGAGTTGGATGAAGTTAATGACGAGAGTTGAATTCCTTTGGTTGCAGGATTTTGTGGAGGGAAATGCACATCCGACTCGCTCGTAGAGCACTCCTTTTTTTTTTTTCTCTCTTCTTTATTTCTTTATTTTTATTTTTTTTCTTCATTCTCTCACGTGCAGCGACGCGCCGAACGGAATAGCTAGCTGCATAGGATTTGGCGAATTCCTTATCCACCTTTTTCTTTTTTTTCATTCTTTTTAGTTCCTTTTTCGCAAGTGCTCCTTCTGGACCAACGTATGAAAGAGCCAATCTCATCAAATAGTAGCTAAAATACTTTCCACAGAAATTTTATACACCGAACAAAATTTGAGTGAGAGTTTTTTTTTTTTTTTTTTTCTTTTCAGTACCTACCCACTTCACGATTATTATACATTCGATGAAATAGTTTTATTCGTCAAAATTTCGAATACGTATATTTCTAACGTTTCGCATATGGGTATAAAATAAAAAGCTCCAGGTACATACGTATGTAAACCGCGTACGTATAACGGAAAAGGAAATAGGGTATGGTTCTTGAATAGAATTTACGATACAAGTGTCTCGATGCAACCGCAAACTCTTTACCTCTTTTCCTACCACCTTCCCGAAGATTCTTTTACTCGGAAAAGACGGAGAATAAAAATAGAACGTAGAAAAGAACGAACCTCTTTACTCGAACACATCGAAACGTCCGTTGGCTGCAATTTACGAAGCATTTCTGAACTAAAAATCCCTGTTATCCCTACACACGAATCTATTGATATAAACAAATTTAGCGACGACCATTTTGACCTCGATTTAAAACTGACGTTCCATGCATCGCTTAGTAGGGGTAATAAAACAATGAGAGAATCCACTTTGGTGAGAGAGAAAATGAGAAGTCAAGTTTTTACCGCAATATGTATATCCCTTATATTTTCTTTTGTTTTTTTCATTCTCGAAGTAAGCTTCTCCTCGTGAAAAATCAAAGGCGAGCTTTGTAGAAGGACAATCTATTGGCTCGGCGTACTATCAATTTCTGTCAACGGATGCGATATGGTAGTAAAACTTTCCCAGAGGATAAAATGATCGGAGAGCGCCTACAGCTAGAATCGTAAGTTCCCGAGGGATGTGTCAAGGGAAAACGAAGAACTGATACCTTACTTCAGAGTCTTCCTGCAGATATACCGTCATCGTTTTTTTCATCCCCCTTTCCACTGGGGAATGCTCCGCCATTCGTCTAATTATGGCCATGCCCAACTGCATCAGTCATCGCGTCCCCGGAATGGGGGAAGTTTTGCAAAAAAGGTTAAAAAAAAAAGAGAGAGCCGATGCTACAAATCAAAATAACACGATGACGACGACGCTGGATTATCGGAGCATATATCGATTATCCGAGGTGTAGGTATACTTATACCTAGAAGTAACATAGTCGCCAAAGTCGAGTTACCGCAAGATGTAAATTTAATTACCTTTGCCCGGTTACCGGCGCGGCGCCCTCCTCGAAAGAGGCCCGTTTGTGCAGCTATGTAGCTATATATGTACGTGAAATCTAAAAATAGAATTCGTTAACAGGTGGCTGCTTCAGTCACGCGTAACTTATCAGATCCAGACGAGGTTTCGCGTAACGAACTAACAAACTTACCAGACCGTGGCCCTTCGTATTACACGGGGTAATACTAGGAGTAATATGGTGCGTGACGGGCGCGTCTTGCCTACGCAACGAGACCCTAAAACCTCGACTGAACTATCATCGTAAAGTTGAAAATAAAATATCATTGATCCTCGACTCTCCATACCTACCCCTTGGAGTCTGAAATTCCAAGCTTTTCGCTTATTCCGAATTTTCAAATACGCGATATGGGGGATATTTCATTGATATAGTTACGGCACGACCGGGTTCGCGGGGAATAAGGGTAAGTGCTAGAATTCCGCCACATGCCGGGGTTGTAATTTTCACTTTTAAAGTAATGGGAAAACGACGGGTTCGCGTGAAGTTAGTTCTTCTACGATCTGAAGATATAATATTTCGTGAGTACCGGCAATATAGTTTACGCGATACGGTTCGAACATGCGGTTTATAATTTTCAAAATCATTCTCACAAGCACCTCGGTGTGTGGGGGAAAAATTGAAGTACATATCCCCCCATTGCACCCCTCCAATTTTTTCACCAAATTAAACTTTGAACCGCGTCTGAGCGAATCGTAAATGGAGGGTTAATTTTATTATCTATAACAAAACTGATTCACAGCAATTCAAATTGTAAAGGGTGAGTAGAGATTACATTTAAGCAGATTACAGACCCTAATTCCCATATCCGGTAATTTGAGTGTTAGCGCCAACCGCAACAGGATACGAAATTCCCTAATAATTCCCAACCCTTTACAGGGTGAGAGATACAACCACCAATCTTCAACCTAACGTTATATTTACTCTCCAGAATATCATTCCTCGCTCTTCTGTAACAGTTTGCCTGACTATTATATAAAATTACATATAAAGGGTGTATGAAAAGGTTAATCACAGAAAAAATGAATGAAATCAATTTTTAATCTGAGATTCAAATGTAGAGAATTTGTGTATTTATTATAATATGTCAAAAAATGGTTGATTTTTCTATTCTCTCAATAAAGTGTATAAATAAAATTAAAATTAAAATCACATGCATACAATAAAAATCATTCATACAGTTTAAAATATCTTTTATAAAAATTACGCTCTACCAAAATGACTAGACTTTCAATTTTCTCTGGTTATTGGACTCAACAACAATTTTAAAGTGTACAATTTTCAACTTATCTTTATTTTATTATTGTGACCCAGCAGGTTCCGGAGTACCAAGTATTCGGTGATCAGTCGAATTAAATTGGTGATGAAATATCGTCTTGTCAGACTCAAATTTTCTTCATACTTGGTTTTCGAATTGTACGTTGAAATTATCGTAGTATAAATTGTTATATGTTGAGTTTTCTTTATTTGTTATAACTCAGAGGTGTTATTCGATATATTGTAAAATTGAAATAATTGTATAAATTGTTACGAGGAAAAATTTGTGACCGTCGGGTAGAGCGTCTTCTCGTAGAGTGAGTGTAGGCGGAAATTTTGTCACCCTCTCATCTACTCTCTCCTTCTCTAGCTTCCTTTCGTTCTCTCTTTCTTATTTGGCGCTCTATTCAAATTACGTTACATTACCCCCCCTTGATTATGATATGGCTAAATACCATTCATAATCACATCCATCCGTACTTTTTGTTCAAGTTGTTTGTATAAATAAAATCCATTCATCCCTTTAAAATTACTGTACAAATTTTTGGGTCATTAAAACCTCCGTAGATTACATAAATCATTACAATCGTCATTTGCTCCTCTTATCTCTAGGTGTTTTTCAGAATTTATATATCGTCAAATTAGTTGTCAAGTTAATTTTTTTTTTTTTTTTTTTTTTTATGAATAGCAGTTCGTCAAATTAGAAGAAAAACAATCTTAAATTTCTAGTCAAATTATCTTCAAGTTTCATAGTTCGCAGAATATCAGTACACGGGCAATACTAGTGTAAGACTTGCAAGAGAAAATACGAGTTTTTTGTCTATATTATTTCATTGTTATATCGCTTTAAGCTTAATTGATTGTACGTGCCTATAATTTTGTTTTTATCATCCTTGTCGCGTAATTGATACACATTTTTAGTAACAATTTTTGATATTTCATAAGGTCCTTGATATAGGTGGAAAAATTTTTTAGTGACTTTATCTAAAGCGTTTGACATTTGAGGTACTCTTAAAAGTACAAGATCGTTCACATGAAAGGTTACTTTCGAGATAGATTTTTGATTTTTTGCTCGTTTTTTACTACTAGCTTTCAAATTTTCTAATGCATTATAAATTCTCACATCATCATTTATTGGAACTGTCTCTGGGAATTCGATTAATTCTTGTATTTTGAATTTTGGACTTTTGTTAAAGTGTATTTCATACGGAGTATACCCAGTACTATGGTGTGTTGTTAAATTCAGTATTTCTTCTATTTGTTTTACATATTTAGCCCATTTTGTATGTTTCTCTGAACAATAAGTTCTAAAAAATCTCCCGAGTTCACGCATATATCTTTCTGTTGGATTAGATTGCGGGTGTCTAATAGATGAATAAATCACTTTTACGTTTTCGTTGTTTAACGTTTCTTTCCATGTCTTAGCAGTGAATTGAGAGCCATTGTCAGATAATATTGCAGCTGGTTTGCCAAGTCTTGGAAAATAATCTTTTATCAATTTAATTAAACTAATTCGCGTGGTTGCTTTTTTTATTGGATAAAGGGAGACGTGCTTTGAGAATGCATCCATTACTACTAATAGATACTGAACGCCTCCTGTTGATATTGGAAGTGGTCCATAAAAATCTAACGTTACAAGTTCTGATGGTTTAGAAGGAATAATTGTTTGATATTCACCCTCCATACATACGTTGTTATATTTTATTCGTTGACATAAGTCACAATTGCGGATAACTTTTTTAATATCCTTGCTCATCCCTTTCCAAAAATATAGTTGTTCAAAATATTTAGTTGTTTTATGTATACCTATGTGAGCTAATTCTTCATGAACGGTTTTTATCAAATCTTTTCCCATGTTACTCGGAATAACTAAACGCCAGCATATTTGATTATTCATTTTTTGAAATAAAACGTCATTGTGTAATTTAAAATTTTTACAAATTTCTCCTTCTACTAACATTGTTCGAATTTTTGCTATTTCTGGATCTAACTTTTGCAGGTTTTTTATTTTTTGTAATTGTGCTCTCAAAGGTTGTTCTGCAAAAATATTAAATACTTTATTCAATTCAGTTTTTTCGGAGTTTACGTCGTTAAGTACTGTACAAGTGATTGATAAAATCATTAATTCGTCTGAATCTACTTTTTGGTTTGAATTTGGAAAATTGCGACTGTAAAAATCTGCGACTATGTTTTCTTTACCTGGACAGTATTGTATAGTAAACGAATATTGTTGCAATAGAAGGTTCCATCTTAATAAACAACAATTATAATATGAACTCGACATAAGAAATGTTAAAGCTTTGTGGTCTGTGTACACGAAAAAATTAGTACCGTAAATGTAAGTTCTGAATTTAATTATGGCATAAACAAGTGCTAATAGTTCAATTTCGGTTGTTGTATAGTTACTTTCACATTTACTCAAACCTCGACTAACTATAGAAACTATTCTTTGATCATTGTCTTCATCATATTGATACAAAATACCACTAATCCCCAAATTACTAGCATCAGTTTGAATGTAAAAAGGTTGATCAGCAATATAATGACTCAAAAATACAGAATCTATGAAGCTTTGTTTGATGTCCTCAAGAGCTTTTTGGTGGATTTCCGTCCATCTCCACGGATTTTTTTCACAAAGTAATTCCCGAAATGGATACATTAACTGTGCATGATTCAAACTGAATTTTCTATAAAAATTACAAGATCCTAAAAATTTTTGTAAATTGTTTCGATCTGTGGGAGTTTTATAATCAAGTATAGCTTTGATTTTTTCAGGATCAGGTTGGATTCCTTCTTTATTAACTACGATGCCTAAAAATTTTACTTGTTCTCGACAAAACAAAGATTTTTCAAACTTTAAACGAAAATTGTAATAAATTAGCCTTTTGAACACTAAAGATAAATGATTTAAATGATCCTCAAAGGTGTGTGAAGTTATCATTAGATCATCCACATAAGAAGTTAAAAAGGAATTCATATAATCGCCTAACGCCATGTTCATCGCACGAATGAACCCACTACTTGCTGTTTTCAATCCAAAAGGTATACGACAAAATTGATATAGTGATGTTCCATGCAAAAATGCAGTGTACGGTCTTGATTCTTTATCTAGAGGTATTTGCCAATAGCCATTTGTCAAGTCAGTTGTACTCATGTATTTCACTCCATTATATTTTTGTAAAATTTCATCCATTCTTGGAGGTGATTCGTTATCTGACTCTATGAATTTATTCAATTGTCTAGCATCCAAACATACACGTACTTTAATTTTATTATCTTTTGTTTTTATTACAATGCGTAAAGGATTTACGTATGGACTTTGAGATCTTTCTATTATACCCTCCTTAAGCATGTTTTGAATTTCCTGATCTACTTCATTTTGATATTTTATTGGTATTGGGTATGTCTTTCGTATAAAAGGCTTGTCAGTATTTAGTTTGATTTTATACGTATATAAGTTCGTGCATCCTGGTGATTTTGAGAAAACTTCACGATGTTCAAATAGCACATTTAGTAAAGCTGATTTTTGGTTTTCATCTATGGTCGTGAGCTCGCGCACGGATGATTGAATTTCCATATAAAAGTTGTGGTCCTCAGCACTGAGATTTTCTATCCAAGTTTTGCTACAAATTTTTGAATAATCTCCGATCTTATTCTGATTTGTTTCGTTAGAAGTTGTTCTTTCTACAATAGTTTTTTCATTACAATCGATATTTATCAGATTATCATTCTGATCACAAGAAATGATATTCACATTTAAATTTTCATCACAAATAATAAATTCAGAATCAGTATTATCATTTTCCAACAAGTTTTCAATTTTATAATCTTTTTCATTAAATTTAATATTCTCTTCAAACAAATTATTCAAATCATTTTCTTCTACTACTAACCCTACTTCAATCTTTTGTAAACTATTCATTCTTTGTAAATCTTCATTGCTTGAAGACCCAAACTCATCCATGAACTTTCCATCAAACGACACATATGCTGAATCCAGCCATCTGTCTTTAATACCAATCTTTTGTTTTCTGTAGCTAATGTCTACGTCATTTTTCATTAGCCAATCTGTACCTAAAATAATATCTACATTCATGTTCGGTAGAATTAACAAAACTGTCTCTATGTCCAAGTCTTGTATACGAAAGTTAAGAAAAATTTGTCGCATTATATTCGTCTGTTTTTTTCCAATAGCACCTAGAATTTTTACGTTTGAAACTGGTAACTCGTGTATATCAAATTTGTTTTTTAATTGCAAATATAATTGCTGTGAAATACATGTTACTTGACTGCCTGTATCTACACATGCGGATACAATTTCTTCGTGTATTTTACACAAAATCATTGGACTATGAGCTTGTTTATTAAATTTCGGTGTCAAAACACGTTTCTCTCCCTCCAATATATTTACTTCTAGATCCTGTACAAAATCAACAAAATCCGAACTCGATGACGGATCTGTATTCAGCGAGTCGGTTACTAGTTTAAATTTTGAACTTGGTTTACTCTCTGACCATTATAATTATTATTTACATTTTGCTGCGCAGAAAAACCTGGTGGTGGGACGTAAATATTAGGCATTACGAAGTTCGAACTATTGTTTTGATTAAATCTATTGTAATTCTGCGGTTCTTGTTGACTGTTTGTATATTGATTATATCTAACGTGCGATTGTCTGTTATTGTAAGACTGTTGAGAATTTGATTGGTTACTCTTTTTTTCTAGTTCTTTCTCTTCGTATATTAAATCTAGATCAGATAAAGTTTGCAAAATAATATCAGACTCTTTAATTCCTGCTAATTTTTTTCTAACACTTATTGGCAATTGACTAATTATAAGTGAATTTATCTCCCATTCTCCAGCGTGCTTCATTATGACTTTAGCTTCGGTAGATTTTTTTAGAAAATATGTGCGCAAAGAACCATCTTGGCTACTGAATCTACTGTTATTCCATTTTCTCCTGAGTTTAATTTGTTGATCGACTGAATAAAATTGTAACTTGAAATCTCTCTCAAAAATCTCAAAATTTTCAAACGTACTTCTCGAATTTTCAAACCATGCTTTCGCACGTCCTTTAAGTGCTGTTCCAATAACTGATAATTTCAAATCATCTGGTACAAATTTAAGTCGAAAATAATCTTTCATATCACGTAAAAAATCAAATGGATTATCATCTTTTTCTTCTTGAAAAGTTGGTACACTAATATCAATCGAAAAATTGTTACTCAAAATCTGTATCGGTCTATTGTCAACTGGTACGTTACTTGCGTTCGATCGAGCTAAAGTATTTTCCATGTGAAGCGCTAATTCTCGTACTTTCGTTTGCATGTCCTCCAACTGTTGTTTGACATTCTGAATGTCCCCCTGCTGACCCTGTTGTGTTCCTTCAGCCATCTTTGTGTTTTTATGAAAAACTCTCCGTATACCAGTTTTTCTTGCCGGTGTACTGATTTTCTTTGTCGCTCCTACTTTTGACCTAGTAAGCATCAAATTGCATTAGAGTTTGTCATAAATTGATTAATAATACACAATATATTCTTACAAATATAACAATATAAATTTTTCAAGTTAAGGTTTTAATAATATTTTTCAATTTAAATAAATGGATTCTATTTGTTCGGGCGCCAATTGTAACAGTTTGCCTGACTATTATATAAAATTACATATAAAGGGTGTATGAAAAGGTTAATCACAGAAAAAATGAATGAAATCAATTTTTAATCTGAGATTCAAATGTAGAGAATTTGTGTATTTATTATAATATGTCAAAAAATGGTTGATTTTTCTATTCTCTCAATAAAGTGTATAAATAAAATTAAAATTAAAATCACATGCATACAATAAAAATCATTCATACAGTTTAAAATATCTTTTATAAAAATTACGCTCTACCAAAATGACTAGACTTTCAATTTTCTCTGGTTATTGGACTCAACAACAATTTTAAAGTGTACAATTTTCAACTTATCTTTATTTTATTATTGTGACCCAGCAGGTTCCGGAGTACCAAGTATTCGGTGATCAGTCGAATTAAATTGGTGATGAAATATCGTCTTGTCAGACTCAAATTTTCTTCATACTTGGTTTTCGAATTGTACGTTGAAATTATCGTAGTATAAATTGTTATATGTTGAGTTTTCTTTATTTGTTATAACTCAGAGGTGTTATTCGATATATTGTAAAATTGAAATAATTGTATAAATTGTTACGAGGAAAAATTTGTGACCGTCGGGTAGAGCGTCTTCTCGTAGAGTGAGTGTAGGCGGAAATTTTGTCACCCTCTCATCTACTCTCTCCTTCTCTAGCTTCCTTTCGTTCTCTCTTTCTTATTTGGCGCTCTATTCAAATTACGTTACACTTCTTTTCCAAACTCAACTTTCGTCTACATCCTGCAGCACCCTCTCCCTCAAAAAAAAAAAAAACAAAAACAAAAAAAAAGTATAAAAAAGCACCTGTAATACACATCTCGTTAAAATCCGATCCTCATTTTTTAACCCCCCTCACTTTCGCTACATTCGCCGTGCGTCGTATTTCTTCGGGCTAATACCCTATAAAGAAAAAAAACTAATGGCTCCCGTCGTGTTTCATTTGACCATCTATAGGGATGTGTAAGTATGCGGATGTATGTATTTTTTTTTCGTTTTCAAAAATAATTTTCTCCCTCAAATATATAATCTCCGTGTACGTTGCGGGGTTTCCTTCACCTTCAAGTTTCAGCTGTCTTTCAATCTCCCTTTTCCCTAGCCACCCTTTTTCTCTTAGCTCTTTGGTAAGTTCGCCCTCCCTTCTCACCTCCTCTCCCCAATCTCCCCCTACTTTCGTATTCATTAAAACCGCAAACGCGCGGTGTACCAGAATCGGTCCTCTTACGTGAATATACAGCGGTACAAGGTGTGTTCAGGTACAACGTTAGAAAATATTTTGCATTCGACGAAAACTGGAGAAGGAATAACAAAACTATAGCAACCCGATAAATCCAATGAAAAAAACAAAAAGAAGTATAGGAATGATCGTCACACATGTTGAAAGTTCGTAGGTTACGAACATGCCCGTGTCCTTAGGGAGGATATAAATGGTGTGCGTTACAATCCGATCGCTATTCAGTTGACTACGTTTGCTTTAACCCAATTACACGTAAACGGGTGTGTTGTCGGTTGCGGTTGTATCCTACGCGAATATACCTATAGGTAACCTTGGTTGTCTCTATAACGCCCACACCTTGGTTTATTCGAAGGTGAGGTGATGCGAAAGGATGAGAGGAGAGTGAGAGACCCCTTTGCTTTTGTATCCTGTTCACATCGCGCCGCAAACACACTTATATACATTGAAAATGCGAAGGTGGATGTGTTCAGGAGTGGTAATTTTCGCGTATATACGTACACACGTATATATCTTCCATCCTACAATACGTCTTTGCTATGGTTTAGCTCCTCGCCCAGCCAGGTTCGCGATGAGTCTAAATATTTGTTTTGCGTTCAACTCCGTACCCCGGAAGGGAAACTGCAAACATGGCCGCGCTTTTAGCTGCTGGTCACGGCTGATTGTGGATTGTTATCCGTTGGGATGAACTCGCAAGGTAGCAACGCGGCCGCAACGTAGGGTTAGATTAAGGGTTGACAGATCTTCGACCCTCTCCCCTGCCAATCCTCTGTATGGTATACAGCTCAATTACCAGGTGAATTAAATCGCTCTCAAAATTTCATCACATTTATTCCTAATTACCAAACTGGAAATGCGGATCCGTCGAACGGAGATCGAGGAATTTCACGGGCATGCGGAAGATCAGATCAGACCGTTCTTCCGAAACAAAATTCAATCGGAATGATAGCGATTTCGTTGAAAAAAAAATTCACCTCGCTTTCAGTTTTCTACTCGTGTTCTTCGTTTGGATAAAAAATCATTCCTCGTACCATCGATCCTCGATTTCACCTAACCTTAGGCGCGTGGAAAAGTGGCGAGTCTTTCATATCGATCAGGTTGACCAATGTCCCGGCTCTCCCGTTTCTCTATCACGCTTGTCCCTCCATCCCCCGCTGCCTCCTACCCCCGATTCTTTTCTCTTCGAAGCTAATTAACCCGCAGGTGGTGAGCATGAAGGAACTCGAAGAATGATTAACGACGCGCGCTTGCTACCGCGTGAATAGGTCTCGTGCCTCTCTTAACCTTATATCCATTAGTCTCATGTCCAGAAGCTCTTCAAGCGGGTTCGGCCGACTCTCCTGAGTAGCCGGCTCAAGACTGCGCGAGGCGCGGTAAGGGATGAGAGGAGAAGGGGCTGTGATAGGAAAAAAAAGGGGAAAATAGAATAAAGTAAAATAATATATAAATTCGCTTCCCACTTACCTCAGCTGTTATTCGCGCCTAGCTCAAGATATATTACACGACTTATATACCTACTCCGCACACAGAGATATACAAAGTCTGGCCAACCCTTCATCTCTACCATATCTACTCTTACCTTCTGTCTCAGACAGCTCACGCAGGCAACAGCTATCTGGAGAGGAAAACTTAGTTTGTTCTTGGGTTTTTACTTGGAATACATATCTTTTTTTTTTTCTTCATTTTCTAACAAACGTCAACATTTCTGGTTGGGTTAACAAAAAAAAGGAATAACACTTCTGTTTTTTTTTTGTAAGAGGATTATTACAAGGGGTTGGTTTTCGTAACTTTTAGAAGGACACGTTCTTACAGTAGCATGTGATGTGAACTTTTTTGTGAGTTGAATCTCCATGGTTTCAATTCCTGCTAATCACGGATCATCGATAAAAAAGGAAAATTTATCTGTTGTTACCAGTTTTTTTTTTTTTTTTTTTATATTCTTGGGAGAATTTAAGTAAATTCAGGTATTGCGAAAAGGTAATCCTGTACGGTTTACGTTCGCTTGATAAGTTGGTGGTTCTATTATTTTAGCGGGACTACGATTCTGGCAAAAGGCATCTGGTGCGCGTTATACCAAAGAGATGAGAGATAGTTTAATAAAGTTTACAATACATGTATGATGTAATAACTGCATCCACATGGGTACCTAGAGTAAGTTCCTGCATGTTCCGTTTGATCATAAATTTGTATGGAAAAGCGCAAGGGCGAAAAAGAGAGAGAAAGAGAACAGAGAGAGAGGAATGAATGTGCAGGCCAGAGTCTGTGGATATTCTGGACTGGAAATTCAAGCCCAAGTTCTGGCTAGTTTCCAAGGTTTCTCAAAGCTCCCTAACCGCAGGCATTCATATTCATCCTGCTTATAGTAATTGTTACGAATTACCTGCGAGATCTGCCCGGCTCCCTGTCAGATTCCCACGATCTCCGCAATACCATGAAGTACAGGAGACGTCGCCCTGACTCGGATGATTCGCTTCAGCTGTTTCGATCTGTTCGGCGCATCCGGTCGTGAAATAGTTTCTCATTGTTTTATGTCTATGTAGGTTGGATATCTCCAAGGAAGAAAATCGTGACGTATCATTCGGAGCGTGTCCAAAGAGACTGAAAAAATTGCCTCGAAAAATATGGACGACAAATGTGATCATCGCAGAAAATTATTGAACAAATTTTTTTTGTTTTCAACCAATTTATGTGATATGAGATGGGGAAAAATCTAAAAAATTGTTGCTATATGAACGAATGAATGAATTAATTAGGGTGAAGGTATGAAACCTTCCCTCGTGGGTACACTTCGGATAATTGTTAAATGTGAGTTGTTTAATTTAAATGAATTTTTGAAAATTTGAAAACTTGCCCGTCGTCCCTTCAGCGGTTCGTATCACCCTCGAATAACCGAGGATTTTCTCACCTCGTTCCCATTTCTCATCCCTGTGCCATTTATTTTCGTTTCTCGTTCAGCGCTTTTTTATTCGTTAATTCTTTCGTGTCCGCACGATTTCAACCTGCCATAATATACGAAGGGGCTGCCCCGAATCGAAGGCGCACGGGTGTGCGAACAGAAATTTTAACCTGCGTAACCGCGGAAAACGACATGAATTTTATTTCATACTTTATTTATTTACTTGTTTTTTCATTGAATTTATTTTCGTTCTTTTTTATACCCTCCAGAATATTAATTACTGCTCATTTTTACCACCCGTTGCCTACTTCACCTCTACATATATTACGTATTTAATGTGTATGCGGTGTACCCATGTTCGTATACAGAGTACGATCCGAACCCTCGACGACGTATTCATCGCTCGAGTACCCATTCATTCGATCGACGATTTCGATTTCTATTTAATTTTCGTGATTTCAGGCCGCTTGATATGAAAAGAAATAAATACGAGCGTACGAATGGTCATTCTTCTGATTTGCATTTTATATTTTCATAGTTGCGCTCCTGCATCTTCGACTGTACGTAGAGTGAGTTCGTTTTGCAGACGTAAAATTAAAAAAACAAGCACTTGTGATAAATCGTGATGTATGTAAAATTTTACTAGCTTCGACGTAAAAAATTAATCTCTTCATCGGTCCATCGATATTCGAGAATATGTAAAATTGCTACACATTTACACACTTGTACTATCGTCGAGAAAAAAATTTGTAAAACCGTGAAAAAAAAAATACCCACGTACACGTAACTCTACATCTTTATAATTATCGGTTTGCTTTATATCCAATATTTCATCCATTAATCAATCGAAAATTTTCAACTCGAGGTTATCAGAGATGTACCGGTAGTCGAGTGGTCCGCGTAAAGTTTGTCATTCGGTGTTCACTTTCAGGTATATTATACGTATAATATAGGTGCATACACATAGATATCATTGATTCTGTTTCACTGAAAAGTTTTGGGATCGCGTACCTCGGTAACAGTCGTCGATACCGCGTTCAAGTTCCCGAGGTAAAATGAAGTGAGGTATAGTGAAGGAATATGTATATAGCTTTATATACGGTATGGATGTCCAGCTGATAAGGAGCTTACGGCTGCAGGGTGCCCCATAGCATTTCTATGTACATACCTATATACATATATTGTATAATACATACCTACAGAATATACAGAAGGACGACAAGCTCTGGTTGTTGTCGCTCGGAGCAAAAGCTTTAAGCCTGGCAATCGTTGCTCGGGTAAAAGGGTGACGGAGATCGTGTATATAGAGTCACAGAGAAAAGGACTTTCTTCAATCGTACCTTATTTTTATTTTTTTTTCTCTTTCCATGGCCAATTTTCCGAGATATTCACCTTCAGGAATGAAACAAAGCTGTTTTTCGAACAACGAACTTTTTCCTTTCGATTCCTAGTTATTATCTGATCGATCCTCTCCCCCTTCACTCGCGTGTCCTGGAATCAAACAATTGCCATAATTTTTTTGTCTCAATTTTCTTCTAATTCTAAATGTTGTCAACATTTCGAGCGCGAATTTTTATTTTTCGTTTTAATATTGTATATATTAATTAATATACTAGTATTCGATAATCGGTGGTTCACCCTCGCGTAATTATGACCCCTTTTGAAGCGAAAGAAAAAAAAAAAGAAAAAAAGGAAAGCTGTCTGTATTACCTACTTTCTTTCGTTTTTTCAACAAGGTCGTTAATCATAAAACTTCAACGATCGAGGATCGCGGTCCACCGAATCTCCACCTTCATTAATCCGCACGAAATCCATCAAATGTCACGTGCCCCTGCATCCGTAATATACCACCGCCGATTAAATGATAATTTTCATTTTTCTTTTCTGTTTTTGGTTTGTTTTTCGATTTTTTTTCTGCCTCACTTTTCATCGAAGTTATACGAAGACCGATCGCCGCGCTTCCGAGATCGGTGGAAAAAAAAGAAACAGAAAAAGGTAAATTACATATCTTCATTTGCAAGAACCACTGCGGGTGTTGACATAATTTTTAGACGATCAAAAAAATTACATTGGAATTTTATGAACCTGATTTCTTTCCATCGGCTGTTTGAGTTGCACATAAAGTTGTACACGTACCGCGTTCTTATATATAAAATGGATTTTACGATCGGCGCCTTGCAATCAGAGTGTATCTGGACATTATTATATAAATAAATATGTAACAAAAAATGGAAAGGGAAATTTACCGTTAATGTATATGTATACATCTACAGCGATATAATGAAATCTCGATAGCGTAGTGTCGTTTATTATAATTTAATGGGAAAACTTTGCATATTATCGAAATAAAAGTTAGATTCGATGGAATAATAAATTGAGGATCGATAGCAAAAGCCTAAGCTGAAGTTAGCTTGTATTATATTAAGGGTGGGTTTTTAGGGATTAAAGTACGGTGATTGAACCGCGAATATATACGTGTACATATATATATGCATAATATCTATCGAGCGAAATCGACGTTATATACACATCACAGATAACGCCCAATGGTAAACTCGAGTATGTGAAAACAAATGTAAGAGAAATAGATAAATAAATAAATAAAACGAATCAGAAACAGCTCGGCGTGTTCATAAGGGTTGCCCATGAATAATCCGCGAGGTAGAAGAAAGAAACTTAAGTAATTACTTTGGTAGCGCGAAAAATTCCGCACGGTTTCTCGATTGGAAATAATTTATTCAAGGAATTATACATTCGCGGTATTTCGAACCCGCGGCGAATCGGTGTTTAACAGGAGGAAAAAAATAAATAAAAAAAAATAAAAGTAAGAAGAAGAAAATTTTTTCTATTTCAGGGCAATATGATAATCGACGTTTTCAGGTACTCCAGACACGATGACATTCGGAAAGTAATACGCCGAGTCATTTCTAACCTTATACAGAGGTAAAATACTTGACAAAATGTCGCTATACGAAGGGATGTGTTAAAGGCATGCAGATGATTAATTAGTTAGTTGACATTTGGTGACGATGAAAACCGTGAATCGAATTTTTTTTCTCCTCGTTCTTTCCCGCCTATTTTTTTGTTACCAACAACTTGTAATAGAATACAGAAATGTTTTGTAGTTGATCGAATGGCGAGAAAAGAAAAACTGGTACGAGGGTGCCAAGAAATTCAGAGAAGGGAGACCGAGACGAAGATTAAGTGATTCACGTATACCTATGCATGTACATACACTTTTCTCTAGGAGTGATTTTTGGCAATTAAACTCTTTCGATTTCACGGCTGTCAACTCGGTCCCGAAACGTTTTATTTTTTCGACTTCGGCACGATCACAAATTTTTTTTTCCTTATTTATTTAATTTTTCTTTATTCCCGACCGTAACGCACGCGCGTATAAACTAACGTTCGGTCGACGAAATAAAAAAATGTGTCAAAGGATTTTCAGAACAAGCTCAAAATTGAGAATTTGTTTTTTCCAAAATTTACACAAAATCGTCGAGGATTTGAACACATAATCTTGTTCTCGGTGCGCGATGAATTGAATTTTTTAATCACTTTTTGTTTATTTTTTCTTCTCCATTCTTGTGGTTGAAAAATTTTCCGTCACGTTTTAACTCGCGGGATAACTTTGTTTGATACTTTTTTAAAAATTTTACCTCGACAATATCGAGTTTTCGAATATATGTACCCGTGAGTAGGTATATGACATCATTACCCATCACGAGCGTTGAATATCTCGTGTCAAATATCGTGGCGAAATATGAAAAAGTATGTTAATACCTTTTGCCGCAAGCTTCTTGCGAGACCGGATGTGTATTAAATTACGCTCGGGTCCATGTATCGATCGTTATGTGGGTGGGAACAACCTCTTCTGAAGCGAGGGTCGAGATATTTCGGTTGTATAGGGGTGTTTATGCGTCACAATGTCAACTGCAGTCCTTGCTTCGGCTTCAGCGAAGAGCTCCACAATGAACCCGTTCGATATGTAACATGTTGTGCGTACATGTCTACATACATATGTAGGTAACGTACGTTACGTACATACGTATCGCAATGTTATATAGATGGGGTATAACACGGTTGACTTAACAAACAGCGAATTTCACTGTCGCTGAATCAGGTGGTAACGGTTCAAAGAACTTGTCATGATTACAAAGGATCGAAAAATGTCGAGATCCGAAGCGCGGCATCGGTAACATTCGCAGTTCAAGTTCAACTACGTGTTGTTATCGTCGATCCAATTTCTGAAGCCATTTCAAGCTCCGCTGAGGTGGTGGGATTTTTATTTATTTATTTACTTATTTATCTCCATTCGTATGTTATACGTACGTAAGTTTAACCTTATATATACTACATCATCTGATCGGAAAGGTTTTCTCATCGTTTGCTCGGAAAACTCTCTGGAGATGAAATTGACGCTCGCTTGTAAGTTTTGCAGTTGCAGTTTTATGTACTCCTTGAAAATTGTGTCTAGGTATATAGGTGGTGTGGATATACATGGAGAATCCAGCGATCCAGAGTTGGGGTGTTGTTCGTTTGGTTCATCGAAATATCGCTGCAGGAGTTGAGAATACTAAAGACTATGGTTTTACGAATTCTCCGAGCTAACCAATTTGGTAAAAGTCTAGACAGTTGGTTTTAGCGAAGTAGACGCTATTTCGTGGTAATCCTATACGGGTGCAGATATACATATAACCGGTGTAGGACCTACGCAAAAATTCACGTCTGCTCTCCTTGATTCTGATTGTGAGAAAAACTGTCAAACGACTCAAGGCGGGGGGAGGTGAATAAAGTTTTTCTTTCAAGAAATGAAAAAAATAAAAAATAAAAAACAAATAAATAATCATAATCAGGGAAACGAAGAAACAGAGTAGGTCGAGTAAAACGTTCACGAGCCTCTCGTGAAACCTTAATTTTCCCCAAGGCCTCGAATAACCAACATAATAACACGTTGATTCGAAGTGTCGTGTCTTCTTAAAAAAAGAGAAAAAAAAGGAAAAAAAAAAAAAAACGAAAAAAGAAATGAATGAATTTGATAATATCTTAGTCCCATATATATCGTGACCTTTAACAAAATCTTCCCCATACCTTCTGAATTATTTTACTTTGAGTTTTCCTCCTACAATGAATTTCGAGATTTCAAGGAAATTCAGAAGAATAATTACTCAGACCCCAAAGAGCAATTATTACTTTACCGTTTAATTGTTTTGTTTGCGTTCCGTTACAAGGAGGGAGAAAGAAAGAAAAAAAAAACGAGAATTCCGTCGGGACTTTCTTGGTGCGCAACTCGTGTCAGGAATTTCTGTCCCTCAGGTATCGCTCGACTTATTTCTTATCTCTTCTCTGAATTTGAATTTTTAGAAAATCGTTGTTCTCATTATCATTATTATTGTTATTATTGTCATAATTATCGTTATTACAAACTCTGGAATTACGACAGCCAAATGTTACAAGGCATAACTATACATGTAATTAACCAACTAGCCAACTACAAAGCCGTTGAAATTTTCATCGGATTAAAACGAGGAGAGTGAAAACACGAAACAAAAGAATCAGTTCGCCCAGCTTTTGCAGGTGTAACTTTTGTCGGAGGACCAAAAACTATGGCTAGTCGACTGCGTTATAGGTATAGGTATAGTTATAGGTATAGGTATAGATATACGACGTGACCTGAAGTAGCGGAGCTTTCGGTATCACGGTGTCCAACCAACTCCGCTTCATTCTCCCCGAGGGGGTGAGTTTGGTACGGCTCCGGGATTCAATCCGCTTTGACCAGGCAGCGGTAAATATTCACCCAGATCACGGATGAGAGCTTGCCCCGCGCGATCCCCCAGCTGCTGTAGGCTTTCAACTGGCGAAAAACTACCCAGTAGAGAATAACCCTCCTAGGATACGTATTTATATGTGCCTAATACACGCGCTGTCTCTGTCTATCTCATTTTCAATGTTTCAACGCCCCGATACTTCGTTATTATTATTATTATTATTATTATTATTATTATTATTATTATTATTATTATTATTATTATCACGTACATACGCGTCGCGTTTTATTCACGAACAATTCGACCTGTCGTACTTTTATTTTCTTCTCTCTTCGCTTTCGCTATAACCATCTCATTTATCCGAATACGTCGAAGAGCCGGGTTAACTTTTTACGTTTAATCTGATCTTTATGTGGAAAATAACTGTTCGTTGTACAAATATGGGGGAATGGGGATATTCGCATCGAGGACTGTATCGTAAACTTTTTTTGCCGAACAACTCGGTGACCTGCTATATACTTCATATTCTTTTTCTTTTCGTTATCGGGAGGGCATGTTGTGTTGTATTTTTTTTATTTTCTCACATCATTTACTTCTTTCTTGCGTAAAAACTATACGTGTATGTAAACACTATTGGAAAAGCAGATGTATAGATTGTTTGATTCACTTTTTTTTTTTGTTTCTATTCCGGGGGACTTTTGTTAACTTTGCACTTCGGTTCAAATAAATTCATTTGCAAATTGATTATGTCATATACGGGCTGCTGCAAGGGGCTGTACGAAATACGTACATATTTATAAACCTATGTACAGAAATCGCACATTATCACTCTGCTCGCACGTGGCGGCGTTTTGTTATGTACACCACGTATATACATCGGCCATTTATGTACCCATGTATTTACCTATTCGCTGTTTTCATTGAATAGAAAATTCCCAGCTCTGTTATATGTATATCGAAGGTACGGGGTACGATACATGGCATACCTATGTGTTTAGGCATATAGATTTTGGACGTGCGTGTTTTCACTTTACACGACGCGCGAATCGGGGCAATGTGAATTCCACTCACGGCTCTATATTATATTCAGGGGTATACAAAGGGTCATAATTATGCGAAATTGAAGCTCTTCAATTTGAACGCAACCCCGAGTGTGTGTCAGAGATAAAATTTGCAACAATACCTTACTATAATACAGAAGCTTGTCAGGTATGCGCGGGGCCAATATTTTTACAAAACTACAATTTTATACTATAAACCTATGATAGGCGTATTCTATAGGTTGCAGTGATTAAAGGGTGCACCAAATTATTTTTTATAATTCAAAAACAAAAAAAAAATATCTACGTACGAATCACCCCTTAGTTTTTTTTTTACACATTATGAACTCTGCAGGACGTTTATCCGGAAAAAAATCAAAGGGTTTTCGTTCGTTAAAGAAGTGAATTGAATTATACGCCCTTGGATAATTATCATCGATCTGTATTGAATCTCAGCCCAAAAAGGCGCTGAAAAGAGAAATAGTAAAAATAAATAAAAAAAGTCGAAAGGCTTACAATTCTAATTTATACATACCTGTGTACGCGTTCTAGCTTGTCAAAAATACCTCTACACATTTACTTGCCTTTCAATGTTTGGCCTATTTTTCCTTCCCCTTTTTCTTTCAAAGGTGAAATAATTGACGGAGAATAACGTTGAATATCGGGGTATTTCATTTCTCTCACTCTCTCTTTTTTATCAGTAAATTCCTCTCTTGTTTTTTGTCAAGCTCCCACCGTTGAATTATATCCTGGTTAATACTTGACGCCGTGTATATACGTATATTGAAAATTGCGAAACAACTTTATCCTGCTGTGGAAAAGTTTGATGGTTGTAAATTATTTCACGTAGAGTATCTACCTACTACATACATACCTAAGGTGGTTGTATTTATGTATATATAAATTTGAAAATTTTCACTACTCGAAGTATCTTCCAGTTTTCAGAGTAAGAAAGTTAGCGAAACGCTTCGCAAAGAGGTTATGTAAATGTATAAGTATCCTGTATGCATATTATCTGTAGATACCTACGTGTGAAGCGTGAAAGGGATTTTCCTTCGTCAAAAATTAGCTGATACTTGGCGCTGCAGAAAATGGAATTGGATTCACACTTTGGATATTAAAATTTCGTGGAAGCAGATCATGAGATTCTGAGACCCTTTACCCTTCTCTTTGTTCCACCCGTACCGTCGCCATCATCATCGCGGGTAAAATTAGGAAACTAAAATTAGCAACGCTGACCCCCTCCGCATTTCAAAACAATTTATAACCGCTTCGGTCGCCCCCGTAGCCTTCAACTTTTCTTCAACCCTTTTGCGTAATTATCAGCAAAAATGTTTACACCGAGTTAGTATACATCCCGTACGTGAGCTGGAAGGATCGCTTTACATAACATCCGATACTTCATTATCAGGGCACCGACACCTACGGCAAGAAGTTCAAAAAAGAGAAGAAAAAAATTCCAAAAAATCGGCTCTGGACTCGCGAAATCCAGCTTTTTGAATGAACAAACACAGAAAGGATTTGAAAAATGCAGACCGAGTAGAACGCTTCGAAGAAAGATTTCTTGTTAGTTTTTTTTTTTTTCGTACATATTTTTTTTGTTCCTTTTTTATTTTCGACACGAAATTTATCGCGTATTATATTTTTACTCGCCAGGGTTCGAATGGTGCGAAAAAAACTGTTCTATATTCAAATAAATTCTACGAGGCAAAGGCAACTAGATTTGGGATACAACAAAAGTCTCAATTTAGGTATATCCTACGCGGTATGGCAATAGAAATAAATCCACCTTTTAACCAAACTTCAACGTCTAGAGTCTAGACCAATTTAATTCACATAGCGGCTAGCGAAGCTATATCGGTTATAATCTTTCATTCAATTACTACAGGGTGGAGGGATACGTTTTCAAATTCCTATGAATAATTTAGGCTCCTATGCTTTAACTACGCTTCACAATTTTAATTAGCAGTCCTTTGAAATTTAGACCAATAAAATAATACCGCCAATTTATTCCCGAAGTAAAAACATATTCATGCATGTATTACAGATATTTCATATACTTCAGCTATTTTTTTTTTTAAACTCTTCATATTTTTTTGATTTTATGTTACAGATGAAACGCAGACTAGCGAACGACGGTTCCGAGGGTGGAGTAAAAACGATGGCGAAATAACAAAGTGGGGCGATATTTTACGTTATTATTGACGCGAAGGTGGTGTTGGAAAGCGGTGAAAAATAGTTCGAACCGATGTAAATTTTAGATAACTTTTTACAAATAACGTAATTTTGTGAAACCGTTGAGCCGACGCAATAACTTTATAGAGCTAATAAATAAAGAAAAATAGAAGTACGAGAAAAAATAGAAAAATGTAAAGAAGAGAAACCGATCTTCGAGATGAAAGGATAAAGGCGTGATTAATAATCGTGCGATATACACAGGACATAAATTCGTACGAAACAAATGACCAATTATCGGATGACCGAGGAGGCGGTAACTTACAACGTTAAGCGGTTGTTGAAAGAAAAAAAAGATAAGTGTACGACAAAATATTGGAGATTTGTGTATATACCTATATACCCATAGAGAAAAAAAAGGAGAAAATTTTTAAGCGGTAAAAGTGAGGTCTGGCTTAAAACTCGAATTTAATTTATCGCGTACGTGTGTAAATCACTTTTAATCTATATTAATCGTAAACGAAGCGTGTTAATTAACTGCGAAAATTTCGAATCAACCTTCAGCCCCGTAGGCACAACGGAAATGTTAAACGGATAACAAACCTTCGAAAGCCTTCGCGTAATTGATTATCTTTCGGTTTATTCTAGCGGGGTAAAATAATTCGGAATTGATGCCCCATTACGCAGTGCCTGCGAGGGCCCTTTAAATTCACCGAAAGGATAACTGTAATAGAAAAGAAGTCGATATACACATCGGTGGAAGATGTTTTCGATAAAGTGTGGGAAAGTTCTGTACACGCTCGGTTTTGTGGTCGGTGAGTAAACTCGAACTTTGAGCCGGTCGTGTTGAAAAAGAGAAGGAAATAAAGAATCGAAAAAAAAATAAAAAAATAAAAATAGAATAAAATAAAGGGGAAAAAAGTTTTGCGCCGGTAAGTAAAAATGACAAGGTACACGAAACGGGTAAAAAGACGGAGGAACGTAACTCCGACTGTGACCTGATATAGGAAGGGATAGGAAGAAGGGAGGGAACTCGGATTCTCATCAGTGTCAAGTGCAAGATGAATGAAAGCGACATATACCTTCTAGGGTCGGAAGATGGTGAAATAGGTAGCAGCCCTACAGACATAAACAAAACATACTACAACATATCCACGTACTCGGTAAACGCTACGAGTTATAACGACATATGGAACTTGGCATCGGATAGAGCAGGACTCGCGATAGTTTTGTTTCTGTTCTCAGTTGCCACGGTTTTTGGAAACATGCTCGTTATACTCGCCGTAGTTAGGGAAAGGTATCTTCACACAGCCACGAACTACTTCGTCACTTCGTTGGCTTTCGCCGATTGCCTCGTGGGTCTCGTGGTGATGCCGTTCAGCGCGATATACGAAGTGTTAGAAAATAAATGGCTCTTTACCACGGATTGGTGCGACGTGTGGAGGTCGTTGGACGTGCTTTTTTCAACAGCTTCGATCTTGAACCTCTGCGTCATCAGCTTGGACAGATATTGGGCCATCACCGATCCCTTTACATATCCGACAAGAATGAGCAGGAAAAGAGCCGCCATACTCATAGCCATAGTATGGATATGTTCCAGCGCGATATCATTCCCAGCTATTGCTTGGTGGCGAGCTGTTAGGACGGAAAAAGTCCCCGAGGACAAATGTCCGTTCACCGAACACTTGGGTTACCTCATATTCTCATCGACTATATCATTTTACTTACCACTGTTCGTCATGGTATTCACTTACTACAGGATATACAGAGCCGCTGTTATTCAGACAAGGAGTTTAAAGCTTGGCACTAAACAAGTTATGATGGCTTCTGGTGAACTTGAACTCACGTTGAGGATACACAGGGGAGGAGCTACCAACACTGACGCGCGTCATTTGTTTCGAACCGCTTCAAGTACTCCCGAGGACCTTCAGGACCTCGAGGAACCCCTCACTGCACTCCACAACAACGGTCTTACAAGGTTACCTTCAACGAGGATCAACAACAAGCAACACCTTGGCAAAAACTTCTCACTTTCCAGAAAACTCGCCAAGTTTGCAAAGGAAAAAAAAGCGGCAAAGACATTGGGTATTGTGATGGGTGTGTTTATAGTGTGTTGGCTACCGTTTTTCGTTGTGAACTTGTGGTCAGGATTTTGCTCGAGGTGTATCTGGCAGGAAGAAATCGTTTCCGCAGCGGTCACGTGGCTTGGTTGGATTAACAGCGGCATGAATCCCGTCATATACGCCTGCTGGAGTCGAGATTTCAGAAGGTGAGTAACGTAGTTTTTAAGAAAATATATTTTTCACAACTCTGGGCAGAAAATAATTCACGCAAAACCGACATTGCGATGAACGTAACGGCATGACGAATCGGCGTACGCGGTTGCCAAAATATTTTTCTGGCGTTTCGAAGTGGCATTTTGCCTATCGGCATTGCACATAAATTCCAATGTATAGTATTATTGAGCGGCAGTGTCGAGGCGCTGGAGGTTCCCAAAAAATTTACAAATATGGATATTATACAGTTGATTCGGGAAGAAAAGTATTTTTCGAAGCGTGAAAGATTTCTCGCGATTCTCTCACCCCCGAGATAATATCCCAAGGGTCTTCCAAATCCTTGAGAAAAAAAACCAAAGGACTACCAACCTCGGCTTTCGCCGAGACATCGTTAGTTTGTTTCGTTACGCGCCAAAAGCTCGCGGATACTGCAGGAGGCAACAGCGGCGCTGGACAAAAAGGAGAGATCCTGACAAAGAATAACAATGAACGAAACCTTGTTTTGGGGGATAAACCAACCCCGTAACTACCACGTTTAGAGGGCAAAAAAGAAAAAAAAAAAGGAAGAAGAAAAAGCTAAATGTGATAAAAACGTGAAGATGGAAATAAATGAACTGTAGTAGATATATCGTACGGTTTTGAGAACAGGATCTTTTCAGTCAAGGTGACAATATTAGCGCGTTGCGAATCACCGGAGTTACTCAAACCCTTTTCATAGGCAGGTGGGTACCGATAGGTATACTTTTACGCCCAGCTCGCGTTTGTGCTCTCGGCCAAAGAGGCAGAAGATTCAGCCGGCTGTAAACTTCGTGTTATATCTACCCTCTGAATCCCCTGAATCCCTGGCTACTGGTTACGCCATCTCCCATCTACTGTATCCCATCTCCCATCTGGTGTGCCATCTACTTCGCAGGAGTAGCGATCGCGAACGGACCCCCGCAGATTCGATGGTAGGACTTTTCTACGGGGTGAGTTTTCGAGAATATAAAATATGTCAGGAGGAAAAAATAACTTTGAAGATGACTGCTGCTGCGTCTCGGCATCGAGCTCCCAGCTTTTTTTCTTCTATCCTTTCTTTTCTGCTTTTTCTCATGTCGGTAAAGATTCGGGATGACAGTTCAAAGAGCGTGACTGTAGTGCTACTAAATTCACACTAGATAAGGGTTTTATGTTGACTGCGAGAATTGAGACACCGGAGTTAGTTTTACCTCATGATAATGAAACCACCTCGGATAATATTCCTCCAGGAGATCAGCGAACGCGAGTTTTCCAGCTTGGAATTCTGGAGAAACTCCTTAGAGAACCGGGAAAGCTTGCCCTCTGTAATTTCTGAGGTCGTGGTTGTAAAAATTTCTGAAAAATACAATTTTCTAGTACGAGGTCAAAATTAGCCTGGGATTATAACGTCGAGTTGAATGGCGACCGGTCGACTGCGGGATGACAGAGACGAAGGCCAAGCCAAGGGTGGATAGTGGCAATTCGGGCGACTTGTTAAGCAGGGCTATTCGTATGCCGGCCCTTGTCCTCGGCGCGTCCTATCTCTTTCGCTCTCTTTTTCCACCCTTTTTGCTCTTTTCCATTGCTGACTCTTCTCCTCTTCAACTAACAGCTCTCTTTGTTCTCTTCGCGTTGTCCTCCAACGTCACGAGCGAAGGTCGAGGAGAACATATCGCCTGCAAAAGCCGCCAGTGGATTTCGAGAAACATCTGAGCCGAAACAAACCGATTTCGCATATCTTTTCAAACCCTTCAAAGCCAGACCCTCCTCCCTCTCTTCGTCTAGAGATTTTACTTGTCTTTTGAACCGAAACACCAGGGCCCGTTTTTTTTGGGGGCGAATGTTTGGGATTATTTAAATTTTTTATTCAACGAATTTGAAAACGGTATCTCGATATTCCAGACCAAAGGAATATCCCCGATTCACCGCAAACAGTGAAAAACTTGGGTATTTGTATTCCGGAAAATACTTCTTTATTGAGATTATAGAATAAGTGACAAACTTCTTCTTCTTCTTCTGTTACGCAATGTACGAGGTATTCGAGCCACGATGAAAGAGACGGAAGACTAGATTCAGCCATGGGTCAAAAAGATTCTCAAAGTAATACAAAGGGCCAAAAGTTTCGAGTCTCTAATTTCTTTTCTCAAGTCTAAATTCAATTTTCCAAAATGTATTCTTCGGCAGGTGAAAATTCCGCTAGAACCATCCTTATCTCGCGATAAAGTTTTTTTTACCTCCAAATGGCAAAGTTCCTAGTCCAAAATCCGGGCGAAAAAATCTGTTCGAAGTTGGTATATTTTTGAACCGTATAAATTTTTCAATTTTTATTTCTTGGCAGCTCTCCCCTTAACTGCTTCACGGCCGGTGTTTCAACGTGCGGTTCGCAATCGCTTGTACGAGGTACATGTGACAAGAATTTCCCGTCCAAGGACGATAATTTCTGGACCAAGGACGATAATTTTGCTCTCTAATCTCCTGCGGTACGGCATGGCAGGGGTGGTCGACGCCAAGTCGACGCGGTCCAGTGGACGTCGGCGTAATCGACGATGGCGTTGTCGTCCTCGTCGCGTAATTATAAGAATTAAAAGTATCCACGTACCCGCAATCTAATAACGATAAGATTGTAACGCGATCCACGATTCTAGATACTTGGATTCTACGTACAGGTCGTAATTCGAAATCCGAACCAACGCCAAGCCCAATTAATCGCTCACACGAAACTAATAAATTAAACGCAGTGTAATGATAAAAACCTGTAACTGATCTACGATATACCATCCCCTTCGAATCTTGCATATATTTATGAATAAACGTTCTCCTTTTTTCAAACAGATTTTCAAATCCTGCCGCCTTTCAACTAGACTTCAACGAATACTTTGCGTGTGATCAATATTCCAAGCCTTCGACCTTTCGACCATGATAATCAATTATACGTTTGTAATAGAAATTAATTGATACTCGGCACGTGGTATAACTCGATCGAAAGACAACGTCACCCTTGCACCGGTCTTCTCCTTGGAAACTTTCGCTACTGCAACAGTCCAGTGATATGTGTTCCAACTGTGTGTGTATAAGTACCGTAGTGTATTATGGTAAAGAAAATTTTCTCGCCACGTCGAAAGCCCCTCGAGACAACCCTTCCAACTTTCTTTCATCATCAGGTATGATACGCGGGTTTGTATGTATACGTATACTCTCAGCTCAAATTCAATTACCTAACGAGCAAAAACTGTTCACAAACACCCCGTGAAAATTGAGGTAATTCTGTGGCACGGTAAGGACCATAAGTAGCGCGGTATACAGGCCCCGTTCCGTACACCTAGGTAAGAGCTTGTTTTTCTTTTTATTTGTAATTTTTTTTTTTCGGTTATTTCAGAGTTTAATCCTTTGTACCTTGGAATTTTTTTTACCACCTCCGGATCAGTGTGGGCGGAGTCCTAAAAATTGTCAAGTCTTTTTTCTTCGAGTTAAAAGCAAACAGAAGAGGAACGGACGATGGGCCGGTGCTTTCGTGGGGTTTTTGGTTGAACAAAACGAGGTTATAAATTCGCCCAAGTCACGAATACCAAAATGACCCTTGAAAGAGAATGCGTCAGTTTTGGCCCGCGGGTCGTCGTGAGCTTAGGGAAAGCCAAAGGGTGGCGAATTGTTCGTAGAACATGCCGGTGGCTGCAGAGGGTGGAGATGAAGATGAAGAGATGGGAGCCGGACCACCCAACACCAACGCTCGGCGCGGGCGTAACGACCGTTTTTCTTTTGGTATTTGCCGTTTTATGGTTCGTAAAAGCAGAGACATGGTTTTTGCATCTTATTCCAGCCCTCGGCTACGTCAAACCTCAGAAACAGGTTCTCAGCGCTCTGCAGCAGGAGCCATTTCTTGTACGGTACACATCCTCCCTCGTATATTGTATTCACTGATCCGAAAGTCGACGGGACTGGGTGCTACATATGCCTTCTGCTCCAGGATGGCTGTTCTGATTTGAATTTTATATTTTACCAACCTGTTTCCACCGTTCTCAACCCACCGTACTTTTTCCTGTGTCCACTTTACCTTTCTTTTTAGCTCCGTTTCAGGAAAACTAAGCGATCCTTTACAACTCGTTTCTGTTTTCCACGCGGTAGGTACACTTGAGGAATACGTAAATACTTTTTCTTCTTTCTTTGATTCTACGAATTTTTATTTTTATTTATTTTTATAAATCTTTTATCGCACAAATAAATATCGTGGAAAAATTTGGAATTCCTCGTGTAGCTGGGGAGATGATCAGTCGCGAAATGTTCGGTGAAAAATGAGGAGAATTTTTTCCGCATTCCGAAATTTGACTTGAAAATTTTTTGTCGCGTTTCGTATTATTTCAGCATTATTATTTACGTGCATCTTTCCGTTACATTCTTCCCATCCATCCATCTTTCTCACACCCCCGCCGATATAAATCCGACGGCGTTGCCCTCGTCGTCGTCGTCGTCGTCGTAGCTGCGATGTCAAACTTATACCGAAATGGAGAGACACGCTTTGCTTCGTATATTATACGACAACGATGTGCTTCGCAGATTTTCTCCACCTCGAGAATCTTTTCGTATATAGTAGGCCGACACCCTTGACGGAAATTAAATTTGCACACAAACCATTCCCCTCAATCACGAAATTTCAAGAAGCCCAAGCAATTCTTGAAGGGCAAAAATGGTAGGGGGGAAAAAAGAAGGGCTATACCAACGACCAATCAGCGGGGTATTTACGTTCGATCAATAAACCGTATTTACTTGCAAATAAACCGTCAATCACTGATAAAACTGAAATTTACCATCGTCGTATATATCCGAAAGACGGACAGATTGCCGATGGATGAAGAGGATTAAAGCAGCTCATCTCACCTCACCTACCCGCCCAACCTTCGGGACTCGATTTATCGAACAATTCTCATAACACGTATTTTCGACTGCATTACCATCGATCCAATCGTTTATTATTCGGATACCTAATAATATACTTCGAAAGTATATATCATTCTCATCATTTTATATCGCTTCGATCAACGCCCATTTGGAAAATAGCTACCTATTCGTACTCGAGCTGATTACCATCCAGCTGTAAGAGATATATCAAAGTGAAATTCGGGTAATATTGATCTACCGTAATTGTACGTTCATTTGGTTGATCGAATCGTTGGTAAAAAAAAAAAAAAAAATTGCTTTTTCTGACTGATTTAATTCTCGGCTTTGAATCGGTGCAGAATGTGCCCCGAGCACTCGAGGGATGGGCACGAAAAAAAGATAAAAAAAAATGAAGAAAGACACGAAATAAAAAAATGCAAATAAAATTGTTAAACCCTCCTCACTGGAAGTCAGAAAATCAACAATCTCCGGATTGCGCTAATCAATAACAGATCTAATAAAAAAAAACAAAAAAAAAGAAAAGAAAATCCGATACGATGAAGAGAAAGGGACATTTATCTACAGGTTACCGGATTTCGAATCTATAATTTAGCGCGACGACGTCGAGGGTTTTCGGAGCAGATAATTTCTTCCACTCGAGTGACCGACGCGTAATATAATTCTCTGATGGTTTATTCATTCGTACAATTGAACAAACATCGTGCTCGTGGTAATTGGATATTATTTTTTTCGTCGGCCGGTCCTGACTATCGAATATATCGCAAATGCAGTGGGGTGTTGCCTTTTTTTTCCAATCTGTGCTCACTCTTCAATCGCTATAAAATAATGACCTTAGAAAAACTGATTTTTACCGTACTTATATTTACCCAGCAGTTATCCGCGCTTCATGCATTTTTACAGCCAAATATCTGACTCGATCACCAGATTCTATCACAATCTCTACGTATGCACGTAAGCTCTACCTACCCGCACCCAGTCGCTGCGCCGGGGATGCGTGAACTGTTAACGAAAGGTCACGTGTCAGGTGTTACGGGTCGCTGAACTCCATCTGGGGGAAAAACAGGTGGAGTATATATAATATTGTATATACGCTAAAAATAACTTGGGTATATAGATACCGAAATTGACCTACCGAGAATAAAATAATAAGGATGATAATGAAAGTAATTCAATGAAACATAACCCCATACACGCATGAACAAGATGGCGTCCGAATGCAGCAGCTGATTTTGCAGGATTTAGAAAATATGAGTGAATGTTAAGTATTCGTATACACCGGTCGTTAGGATAAAGGGCAGACAGGTCGGTGAAAATTGTTATAGTCAAGCCACCGATGTCCCTTGAAAATGTGCGGGTTGTAGAAAAAGAATACGGGGGTATTTCGAAGACATCCTCGTAAAATGAGGGAGAAGAAAAATTCTTTCATATCCTCGTGAAACTTAACGACGGTCACGCAGGAGTAGAAAGATTCGAGTGAAAAAAAAAAAAAAAAGATGAAGGAAGAACGAAAAGAAAATGAAGGAGCGAGAGCGAGAAAAAACCACCAAAATGAATATAGAGAAGAACAGAAAAAAGAAAAAAAAAACGAAGAAGAATATCATCGTCCCGAATGGCGATAAGGAAAATATAGGGAAAGATAACCCGCATGCAGAAATTGCTTTTCAAAGAATATAGATAGAGATATAAGTATAGCTATAGGTATAGCTGGTACCTGGTATAACGGCGACATTTTCGACCCGACTTTCCATCGAACGAACCACCTCGCCTCGTTCACGCTCCCGTGTCTGAACATTTGCATAACTGTTGTCGCGTACGCAGGACCTAAAAACCGGCCCTCAACTGCCATTGGCAACCCTCTTCGCCCTCTTCAAGTCCTTAGGAGCTCGAGCACCACATATTATACATGGCTATAAAGTATATAATATCTACATAGTATTTATTCCGCCTTGGATAATGTATTATTTATGCATTTCTTCACTTTTTTCCCCTCTTTCAATTTACGTTCCTCTAATTCCTTGTTCAACGCAGGCCCTGCCACTGCGATTTTGTGCTAAGAAAACAAAAAACTTAACAGTTTATAATTTTTTCTTTCGTTTTTTCATCACATATAATATTATCATATCTGAACGCCCTTTGCTCACGACGGATCGATTTTCACCGAGCATTAATTTCGTGCCTAAACTTTCGGAAAAGTTTTTTCTTAATTTGTTTCGGTTGAGAGAAACGAAAACAAAAAAAAAAATACAAAAAATTGCATGAAATACTTGCGGAATTTTATTTATATTTCTAAATGAGAATATCATCATTTTCTACGTTAGGATGAACTAAACCTGACGCAGGTTTGAAGTGTACATACGTTTTATGCCGTTTCAGCGAGTCCATTAAAAATTAAAGAGGGGCGTTATAAAACGCGTAAAATACTATATTATTCTTAAAGATACATATATGTATACGTATGGAGTCTATGTATACATATATATATATATATATATATAGTTCTTTTAATACCCGACTCACTTTGCGATTGCCTTTGCGAATAAAAATCAGAACTCCATAACATGATAGCTGGAGTGCCTTTATAATACATGGATGATAACTGCTATATAGCGCAGTGGAGAAAAATGTAGATGCAATTCCTCGGTGTAGGGAAAGTTTGTTCAATGGTTGTCTAGATATAGTGTAATAGAGAGAAGTGAGTTTATAGATCGGAAGTCTGGTGTATAAAAGTATAACAAGAAATGAGCCCGTCGTTGTCGTCTACGTCTTGGTATGAAGTTTATAAGAAAGTATATTATCCGTCGGTATTATTCGAGCTTTTATTCTACCTCCTACGGAAAATATCATAATAATACGAAACGATAAAACGATAAATTGAAAATAAGATGTACACATATAACTGGGTAGGAAAAGATATATAATATATATATACACGATGAAACGGAAACGATTCGTTACCTACAACGACGGATGAATGGAGAAATTGAATGGAAAAAATAGAGAGAATAAAAATTATGACAGAAATAGCTTTAGTTTCATATAGTCGAAGGCGGAACAGGAGGGAAGAGGGATGAGAAAAAAGGAAACAAGATAAACGAGTGTAACTATATCCTGATCCGTAAAGTAAAAAAAATATATGGGATAATATAGGTACATAATGCTCGTCACCAAACGACACCACCTGCCATCATATTACGTAAATATGTATAAGAATATACATTATATGGATAATACGAGCGCTTCATGTCCGCTTTAGATGTGGCTCGTTTATAATACATATCATATTTCACACATGTGCGATGCGATCGCGTTATATTTGCCGTAAATACGGAAGGATGTATGCGTGCGGTGGAAAATTGAGCCCGCAATGCTAACGGGGTAGATTATAAAGCGGGTGAAACGGGGTAGGTATAAAATATTTTTATCTCATTTTTCAAGGCGTCAAAGCGCAGTGCACACCGTATTGTCTAACGTCGTTCGTCAGCTCGAGTTGAAACTTTGTATTTACTTCGCTGAAACTTAAATAAAACAGTTCCACTTGCACCCCCTGAATAACACGTAAATACCCAGTTTGTCTACTACGCGTGTACACAGATACGGTGTGTGTAACAATTTGAAGATATACGAGCCTCGAGGTACCTACGTAATATAACGTCAAGTGACATCCCATGGAAACGTCTGTATTTAATTACACTGCAAATATTTACCATATGAATTATTATAAATCTGTTGCGCATTTTCACTCGTGCATGGGAAACGTAGTGCGGAATATAATAAAACGTATAAGCTTTCTAGCTGCGATGCGGGACGTAATTAAAATTTTCATTTACTTTCGCGATATATATATAACTGACGAGTTTGTCAACAATGAAGAAATTATATGAATAACGAGTACATAAACCGTCAAATCAAACCGGAGAAAATTTCATTCGCTTTGATTTGTAAAGCCTCCATCTTCTTCTTCAGATAACGGGAATATAGAAAACAAAAGAAATGAAAAAAAAGGAAAGAAACAAGTAAGTAAGGAAGAGACGGTATATCGAGGACCGCGGAAAATTAGGTATATTTATACGAGAGAAGTCCAATCGCCAGACGATTGCTCGACGTGTAGTAATATCGATAACTTTTGATATATCCCGAGGTCCAGCGCGACGTTTATAGGTATAGTAATATCTGCAGAAGTTGGAACTGTGTGGGAGAAAATCGCGACTGGCCGTGTGGCCGTCCGTCGAAGATATTGGCCGTTGTCTCTATCATTTGTGAAGTGAGGCCGCCGTTCCAGAGGTGGCTTGACTGAACCTTTTCAGAAGCTACGACGGGACACCAAATGTCCGAAACGAACGATAAACGAAACAGAGTTTGACAATGTGAAAAGAAATTCTTACCGAACGGTCAATCGACGGTCACGTGGGACCTGCACCGCACCTCGCGCCTAATAATTCCAATTTTTATTTTTTTTTTTTCGTTTTTTTTTCAGTTCCTTTTCTCGCGTCGCGTTATATAAGGGGGTGACGAAAAAAAAAAAGATGGCTCCGGACTGGAGAATAATTTTGCGGTTTAAGAGAAAAATTATTTTTTAGATGTGATTGATTGTAGGACAAACTAATGTAATATTGTGATCAGAAATACATCACCCGTCAAATCTCAAAGTCCAGAAATTTCGGAGGGGCAAAAAGCCGTAGACTCTAGAGAGCACTTGATGAGGATGCAGGTTTTGTTACTTAGTTGAAAACGTTATTGTTCACGTCAAGGTATACCAATCAAGCATCCAACATTTTTTTTTATCCTCTCCCATTCGCCCCGACGATACACCATATCTGGTTCCTTCACCATAGATCAAAAAACTCTGCTGAAATACCGAAGTATACAATTTATTCTCACACATAACGTCGCTTTCTTCGCATTTTTATCATCCCATATATGATCCTCAGTTTTGATATAACATTTACGACAAAAATATTTTGTAACCGACAACCGACCGGTCGAATTCTCTCTCCCCTTTCCTCTGCACTCTCCCTCTCTTTTCTACTCTCCGTACGAATCAGCTGCGTACGTTTACGATTCCCCCGAATTTTTTTCTTCATCAATTTGCCGTCGGTCTGAATTTTTTTTCTTCTCTTTTTTCTTTGATTCTATTTTTTGTATTTATTTTTTTTTCTTCTTACCGGACAAAATATGGTCGTCAAAAATGTTAGCGGCCGATCATTTTCTCCGACATAGTTGTATTTTCACGCGAAATTGGGAGGTATAAAAAATTAACTCGCGACTTATTTGACAGGGCTAGAAATACACAACACGTTCCACGTTCATCCTAAGCTATAATATTTTTTCTTTATTTCGATTACTCTGTTTCGTATCGCTATGTCCAGTTTTCTTTTTGTTTCTTTCTTCTTTTCATTTTTTTTTTGCTTTACACTCCTTTTTCTTCACGTCGCGTCAGTGACGCGGGGGACAGAAAAAGTTGGGGTAATTTTTTTTTTTTTTTTTCACATACGGTCTTTTTTCTTCCGAATCGAAAATAATATATTACATTAATAAAGTTCTCCGTAGTCTATGGCGGATCGTAATTTTCCTTTTTTGTTTCTCGTATCACATGCGAGTTCGTGATAAATTGTTGTTATTACTTTAGTTGCAATGCGTTTTCCAGTTCCCTCACTGCAGGTGTGTATAAATGGATGGACGAGTGAGTAATTCTGGAAAACTGAGCGAGAGTAGTAGCAACTAGTTAGTCGACCGTATTACATAACTATGTACACGCCATCACGCAGCAAAGATTCGAAGTTCGCACTCAAGCGTACCTTCTATATATACATATAATATACAACCATAGGTCGTATGACGACCTGCCGGTGGGGGGCGGAAAGTCGAAGAGGTTAAGAGGTAAAAATAAAATAAATAAGAGAACAAAATGTAAAAAAAAAACTAAATAAATAACTAAACAAATAAAAAAGTAAAGGGAAAAGGCAAAAAAAAAGTGAAAAAGTAAAAAGGCGTCGTACGCCGCAGCGCTTCTAGATACAGAAGTGAGTTATGCGCGACGTTAGTCACGTAGATGTTACATACAAAAACCCACACATAGGCACGCACGTGTACTACACGTAACCGTGTACACTTCACTATAAATATCGTAAAAATCAAAAGAAATTCGTTTTTTCTTAAGAAGAAGATGAAGAAAAAGAAATCGGTTAAATTCAGGTGAAGGTTTAGTGATAATGGAACGTAAGTATCTGTCCTGTAGAGAACGCGTTTCGTTTTTCTAGCATCCATGGGCATGGAAGGTGCAAAAAAGTTCTCGGTCGAAATTGTATTACTTACACGTAGGTATGCTATTGCGATACCATCTGCAAGCTCGAGACTTTAGAACGGCAAGGTACTTTTAGTATAAGCACTCGTTCGTTCGTTCGTTCATAGAAACTTTTATCTTCTTACTTATAGTTTCACAGCTAAGAGCTGCTGCATCCAGAAAAGTCTAGTGTGCATTACTCACATTATTATACGTGGAAGCGTATAGTGATAGGTAAGAAGTTGAATATTTTCGACTGCTTTTCATGAAATTCAATCCATTGTTTTGTGAGATTATAGTATGATAGTATGTAGCGCGAGGCAAACGGAATGTTACTTATATCAAACCCTGCGCGAAGCAGCTTTCAAACATTCCCACGACTCCGTTGACATGACATGATTAAAAAAGTCTTGATACAGTTTTTTCAAAGTTTGGTTTTCCTTTTTTTTTTTCTAAACCGCTCCGGAGAATCTCTTACAGGTATAACAATCGTCCCGAATGGTAACTTCGACGATTTAAATGCTTCGAAAGAATTTTGTTCCACTTTTGAAAAAAACTTTTTAAAATCTGTTCGAAAATTAAATATTGTTCTTGTTTATTTTTGTTTTTTCTTTTCGAAAGCTATGTATACTTCAATTTTTAACAGCTGCAGTCGTGAAGTTTGAAGATATATTTTTTCTTTTTTTTTTTTCTTCCCTTTTCATTCTTCATTCCCACGAATAAATTTCAGCAGCGATTTCGAATCTTCTGGGGTCAAGTCGTAAAAAGTTTCCACAATAAATACGTAACCGTTGCGCGTATTCTATGCCACGGGACGATAGCTAAAACTCCGACAACGGAAATGGACGCTCCCGCAGGAAACAAGTAAGTATCTATCGATGAAATGACGACCGAATTGTAATTCCAAGCATGCGATGCCCATCGCCAATCCCGTATACCCATATTTCCACCATAAAACGCAGCAGTTCTTCACTTTTTTTTCATTTTATTTTATTTTTTATTATGTTTTTTCATTCATTCCGCCGATATATATTTATACGCGTGTGCGGACTCCGCTATTAACGTGCAGAGTCCAAAAGACTTTCTATTTTTTTTCTGTCCTCTAAAACATTTTACGAGGTGATCATATACTTTGAAATGTTGAGACGACGATGGATTTGTGATCATGCGGTGTGGGTGGCGGTGGTTATTTGCTTGTATATTATGTTCTACTAGAAGATCGTGACTTATCACGAGTATGTAGTTTATATATCGTACTCAAATGTTATAGTACGAAAGTTTGTTGTGTAACCAACATGTCGCGCATCATAAATGAGGCTTAATTAATGATGCTTCAGCTTGCTTTTTGACTTGCGCGAATCGCGATGATGGATAATCGTAGGAATTAGTAACATGTGTACGTATATGAAGACGCTTCGCCGCATTGATGAGCTTTTTACCGTGATCTACATCGAATCATATCGCTGTTCCGAATATACGTGATGATTAATTCAATTGAAAATCGAGAAATAACCTACGAAATTTCAATTATTTTGATATGAATTCACGCAATTATTCGCTTACGGGGTTGCTGGTTACCGTCCCAATTCAGCGGTTGTTCGGGATCCATTCCAAACCTCCATTTGCGCTTATAGAGTCTTGCACAAATTCTAGGAAACCCAGATCGAGTCAGGCGCGTGATTTATGATTTGTTAACCTGGAGGGCTATCGGTCTTCACCCACAATTGTCTTGTCATCAGCTTACCGAAATTTACAGGTTAATACAAACTAATTCAAACATCGTTCATGCACCGATCAATATTCCCCTCACAAAGACGATCCCTCACCGATGCCGATTTCGCACCCCGCGATGTAGTTCTCTCATTTGCCAAAAAAATCAAAAACCAAAAACCAACATTAAAATCGATCTTCGACTGTGAAAGTAAAAAAATTGCCAAAAGTATTAACTATAATACGATACCCTTGAATCCTGGTCTGGAAGTTATAAATCAAGTTGGCCACTTGCGGCACCCTCGAAACAAATTGGCTCACAATCGGACCAGACGGGAGAACCTGACGAGAAATTCACTAGCAATCAGAACTTTCGGTTGAAATTTCGTAGACATAATCAATGAATCTCAAACTCATATGTATCATACATCTGGATGTACAAGTATAACAAATTTGCTGTTTTCTTTTTCTTGGTATAGAGTAAAGTTTTGGTTAGGAAACCGTGCTTTCGATTTTTTTTTTTTACTTTAATATTTATCACACTATCATTAAAATCATGCACTTCCGGTTTTGCGAGAAGTGAGATTGATTTTTACATCCTTGTCCGCAAAAAAAAATAATAATTGTGGAAACGTATGACGGATGGTTGGATTTGGAAGCCAAGATTTTCATCACATCGACGCGTTCAGTCTGCCGATGAGGCAATTCGCTTGGTAATTATTATTATTATTATTCGTCGGCGGTATATAAGCGATTATTAGATCGTTAGAAGATCCTTCTCTGACACCATCGAAGGTATAGGACTGCAGCAACCGGGAGGGTGATTCGTTGGGTAATATGGCGATTACATCTCGGTGGCAGGGGAAGTTGTGCGAAAGGAGAAGGCAAATTGAGTGATTCACAGGGGGCGAGAGAGAGAGAGAGAGAAGAAAGAGAGGAAGATATAAAGATAGAGAAAGAAAAAGACAGAGGTACAGCGAGGCTGGTACGCGTAATGGAATCCTTATCAGCAAGTTCATCTATCTCATCGCTATCCTTCGTATCCTGGCTTGAGGCTATCAGAAAATTCAGGATTGTAATTTCAAGAACAAATATGTGCAGATAGTCGTGGATAGAATAATACTTCGTTTTGATAAAAATCTTTTGCTATACTTTTATTACCTAATTTTCCGAACCTATGGAAAAGCTCGAAACTGGCGGAAGTTTGGATTAGAAATACAATTTATACTATCCGAGTATAGGATTGCGAAGAAAAAATAAGGATAAAAATATATTCTTATCCTCTTTGTCATCAATTATACGTACGGACGCAAAAATTCTGTGGTACCTACGCGATATCGCGCACAGTGGATATAATATTTATGAAATTTTCGAAAGACGACTATCTTTAGAATTGAGTGACGTCACGCAACCGAGAACCTTGATAAATCTAATCTCGTCTCTTAGCTTTGATCCCTGAACGAGCACAGACCCTGGTTAAACAACGACAAGGAGTAACCTGTTGATTCGATTATCTTTTACCAGGATTATAATTATTAATTAATACACGGTCCGAGGTAACGAGCAAGAGTATCGCTACCGACGCGTGAACGAAACCAAATTAGACAATTACACTCGATCCCCTAATAGCGTGCGAGAAATAATACACAGAGAAAATTGAAGACGAGAAATATTAATTTGCTTTTATGTTCCGGGGGATTGAATTTTTTTTTCTTCTTTCTCCGAGCTTATCTTTATTTAATAATTTATTATTTTTCGAATTTTCTTCTGCCAATTTCGTGATGATTATCTTTCCAGCTATACTGCAGCCGTGACGTAAGGAGAAGGCATAAGAAATCAGAAATATTCTCGTAAGCTCGACAAAGACAAGCTCATTTCGTGAGCTCGCATAAAAGTAATTCAATAAAATATCGCACTCGCTTTTATAGTCTTGTTCTTCTCGCACCTTAGCCAAGCTTAGCTTTTAGCTCGGAGACTCTCTACAGTATTTTACGGGTCAAACTCTACACCTCACTCTTTTTATCTCATTTTTTTTTTTTTTTTTTTACTTTCCTTTTATGTTTTCCAGAAAATTATTTTTCCCATCTTAGATGTTTACCACTTTAAAGCTCTAAAGGTGAACTCACGATCGTCGGGTATAGGTACCTACGTCGCACACTTAGCTAGCTTCAGCTGAAGTCTTCTTTCATTTTTTTCTTGTTACCTTCACTTTTCTTTTATCTTCTCGTCCTTTTTTAGCTACAAAGCCAATCGATTATTGGACGCAACCTGCAGACGCGAGTATTAGAGAGAGAATATTCCAACAAAATGAAAAAAAATGAAAAACAAGAAAACAAAAAATTTCATCCTCAAAAACACATTCTCGCGTGCGACAGGTGCACGGAAAAGAATCGTCTCTTTTGCTCAAGAACCTTCGGAGTTATATTTCACTTTGCATAAGTTTTTCTACGGTAATCACACCTTTCAAACCAAAAATAACCGTTGAATTTAAAAAAAAAAAATTATTATCTATACAGCTAGATAAAAAAAAATAGAATTTAGAGCTCAGGATGAAGAAATGGTACAGGGTGAACGCCAACAAATCCTCATGAATCCCAATAAATCCGCAACCCTTCGCGGCCATTAATCACAGTTTTAATAACATTACACCATTATGTTTTGTAGCTTCTGGTGTTTTTTTTTTTTTTGCCTTTTCAAATATATCAACCTTTTTTACCCCCTCTCGTTGCGCTGTGTCGGACAGAAAAATAAACGGATCAAAAAATCTGATCGTTTAATTAGAGAGCGGCTGATTCCTTTGACGAAAAAAAACAGAAGAAAAATAAATAAACAAAATAAACAGAATTTTATCCGTGAAATCAAAGAGATAGAAGAAAAAAGAAATGAATAATCGCAAGACTTTCATTTATAGAGCGTCAGGTATCTACCTATGGATATTCAGTTAACGCAATTCTATCGGATTTTTACCTCGTTACGAGGTAATTACTTAATTATCACGTGCCTAAACGCCCGGTATTATTATACCATACCAAAACCATAAAGCACTTCCGAAATACCTTCAGGTGAAACAGTGTCAGGATCTTTTATCTTTTAATTAAAATAACAAGGAAGGGCGCATAGTGTAATTAAACGGGCGAACGAACACTCCGAAATAAAAGTAGAGACAAGAAAAAAAAGCAACATAATCCACCCTGGAATGCCAGCTATACCTAGCCAAACTATAAACCGACACGACGACGTAGTGCAAATTAACCGACGACATTATGCAGTTATGTTTGTTCAAGTTTTTCGAATTTTTTTTCACTAAATTTAGCTGAATTCATAAAACGTATAACGTCAATTTTTATCGTACGGAGTTCGGTATGAATTTTAATCGAAACTGGAAAATTGTTTGTCAAGTGATTTTATTTCGTTCGGGTTCGATTTGCGGTCGATGCTTGGCGAACGGGTGTACGATATGATATGGAAGATTGAAATAAAATGGGGAAAAATGCGACTGCTGCAGGAATGATAAAACTATATCGAGATGATATCGTACATACGATGACGCTTGACAATGATTGATTACAGAAGAATGTATAGAACAAGAAATGTACAGATTTTGTTTTTCCGACGGTGCAGTTCACCGAGCTCATCATTTTGAAAATTACAATTCTCTATATCTACCCGGATGTGTATTTGTCCTGCAATTATTGATATTTTCGAAGGTATTCGGAGTTTGTATAAATTCGTCCGACCGGATTCATTCCGTAAAACCTGATTCCTCCTTCGGGGAAGTTTGATTAAATGTCAATCCGCGATTCCCACATGGCAGATTTAAAAAAGTGACAGTCTGTTCCGGACTGCTGCCGTCGGCACCTCGGTGAACGAGAAGCGGTTTTCGCAAAAAAGAGGAGAAAAAAAATGAAAATCAATTGATTTTTGTGCACTTATCAAGCCGTAAAATTGTACAGCGAAGGTTTAAGAGATCGCTGAACAACGCGGGCCGACAACTCATGCGGGACCACATTTGCGAATCTATATACACGCGCCTTATGCCCCGCTCAATTTTAGGCAAACTCGAGTGCCGAATTTCAGAGTAAAACCATGAATTACTCCCAAGAGACAACTCGACACCAAGTTCCATTATTTACTGAATTAATTATTCGAAACCTGGAGGAGAACGTCACCCACCGTGATCGTTGGAATCTCTCGCAATCCCCGCGGACTATCCTCGAACGTACGTCGCTGACTAAATTTTCAAGTTTCGAATTTAACCTTCAACTCTATCGTCTTCGAACCCCCGGGATTTCGGATGTTTTCGCGTCAAAGAAAAGCGATGGCGAATTCGAGCAGGACGATTTGTCGGGAGTTCTGATTCTTCTTTATCAGTAGCTGTTGCGGGAGGATATTAAAAACCGGAGAGAAGAACAAAGACGAAGAAAACCTTAAGAGTAAAAAAATAATTTAAGGATTAGGCTTCCGGAAAATTTCCAAAGCGGATCGATATCGCGCATAGGTATACGAGTGGAAGACGAAACCGTGGTATGAATATACGAGGACTTCGGGGGGTGATAAAACTTCGAAAACCGTCAATAAAGACAATTGAATCTGACCACTTTCGTAATTGAATTCCTTCCGGGGATCCCATAAGCCGTTGAGTTGAAAATTATCTTCTCTTTATTTCTAATTTTCCAGCGCTGCTGAATCAACACTCTCCACCTTCCAACAGTTTCCGTTATTCTTTTCAAGCTCGTATCATTCCTCTCATCTTCCACACATGCTTTTCTCTAATTTTTCAGACACGCGATGCCCATTTCCAGAAATGTTTCATTGCAGATAAAAACCCCCTTCCTGCAGACTCGCAAGAATTTCCCTCCGCGTCCTCCCATCACCTTCGTTGTAATATCTCGCGATACATCACCTATTGAAGTGCCAAAAAATCCACGCGACAACAATTTCGTGACATTTGAAAATATCTGCACGCTCGTTCCAAGCGAAATAACTGCGAGCTTTTATGACGTATTAAGACGAATATACCTCGACACCAAAATGTCCCCTGGACGTTCTGGGTGGGAAAAAAACTCGCCGCGACTACATCGCTCGCTCGAAAATTGGCTCTCTAATCTCTTTTTTTTCCGCCACCGAATTACCGCGGCGCCATTTTTACCCGTGCAACACGTTATAATATGTGTTGTGAAAAAAATGTTCATATGAAAGTGGAATTATTATTACTGTCTTCTTCATTTGTTTTTTTTTTTTTTTTTTTTTGGCTACGCGAAGGCAGGCATCAGATGCGAGGTATAGAAGATAATAGTGAAGTTTTGTGAAACTCTGCGTCTTAAGTTTGAACCGTGCTTGGACCGGCGGGCGTTAACCGTGCAGTTTTTCACGTTCCGGAAAATGTTGATCAAAGTTTAGGAACGTTTTTAAAATTCCCGCGCTTACGCGGAAGTCGAATCGATTCGCATGGCGCAACAGTGAAATAACAAGCGATGCAATTTCACGTCATCCGGAATATGGTGGTGCAGCACCGTGGGATTTGAATTCCGTAATAATTATTAGGGTGATTAAATAGCTCATATACGAGGTCGTTTCTCTATTCATAATAATAACAACCTTCTGTCAATTAGTGGGCATAGATTAATTCGTGCGTACTTGATAGGTGGGTATTATGTACGGTACGCTATGGTAAAATATACACTTGATGGGTCGGTATACCTACATGCCCTGGTGCAAGCGGATGGGTAACGAGGTTGTGAAGCAATTAATAGCACGACGGTGACTGATTGTGAGTGAGGAATGAATTGCCTCAGGATTACGTACAGCGTATTATACCTCAATTCGAAGAAGGCCAGGTTGCGGCTTCTTCGAGCGATATAGCTACCGCTGATGCCGTTGGGATATCTCCGTTCGCTATCTCCAGTTTCCATTGAGTTTGTTACGTGTATATATAGCAGCAGAATCGGGCAATAAGTCTATCAGTTCCAGAGTTCCACAGATTTTGGAAGGCCCAAGGGTCATCGTGGGCGGCTCAGGTGATCGGAGGGATCCTTATAAAGGGTTCACGATCCTTTGCGTCCAAATTCACCGCGTTGTATTATATCATGTACTTTATATCCTCGGGTCCCCAGCCATTGGCTGCGTGGGACGCGAGTAGGCCGTCTCATCAGATTAACAATTTTTAAGATTCTATGAATGTTCGTACCCAAAGATCTTGTAATAAATTTCCGCTACGGCGCACAGGATGCTATTTACCAACGCCCACATTTTAGTTCAATCAAATTCGCCCCCGGATATCGTTATATCCTCGATAACAAAACGGCTGACAATATTTCCGCATCTCCACGATATTTTCACGGACGAGGTGGGTAGGTACGGACGATTGGAAATTCGAAGAATTTCCACCGATTATTTAATGCGAGGGTTGCACAGCAGTCAATGGTGCGGATCTTGGGAGAAAGATAAAAGTTAATTGCCTAATTTCCTCGAAACGTTACTTCCTCTTCAACTTTTCCCCGATAGCGTCTCTTTTTAAACAACCTCAAACTCAAAGGGAAAACTTTAGGGTAAAATCCACGTTAAAGTTTCGGCATTGTAATGCTTACACAGGTATATACGTGTACAGAGTGAACAAAAAAGACGATGGGGTTAAAATTTGGTTCTATCAACGCGACAAGATGGCGGAATATTTTTTTTATATCTTCAGAATTCACCAAAGCTCGTATCGGTTACGAATTATTCCGTAGATTCGACGCGTACTTATATCCAACTTTTTCACATCAAACAATTTCGTTGAAAAAAAGAAAACAAACAAACAATTATCTCAAATGAATCAAGTTATATTTCTTGCGATCCAACATCAAATAGTACGAGTGTAGAGCGTGATATAACCTTTGTCTGGTACGATTCGAGTTATTTTAGAAGGATGTTTGAAACATTTCAAGGGGTTGGTAACGAGAGAAAGTTATCTCGTGTTCTCTGCGAGGTAGGTATACCGGCTAGATAACGAGTTTCGAATTCTATTCTTCACACAAGTGGTGAAAACACTAGGGGTTTAGTTGATACGACGAGAGTTACTCTGAGAAAATAGAAAAAAAAAATAACGAAAGAAAAACAAATACATATCTGTCTTCTCCAGTTATAGCAGATCCTTGGAAAGGAAGGGAGGGAGAAAGGAGGAGAATTGATTCGGAAGAATAATGCATGAGAATGGGAAGAAGGCGCCCGAAGAAACGGTGGCAAGAAAAAAGAAGTCCTGATGTACCATGCAGTCACGGGTGCGCGAATATGATCCGCAATTTCGAAAAAAAAAAAAAAAAAAAATCGCTCCAGGCAGTTTTGTATACATACGTCATACGCGTCGGTAATATAAGTTTGTCGCGATTTACAGAAGCTGCAGCCCGAAGCTCGAACACGTATTTTATTTATTATTATTATTATTTTTTTTTCAACAAAATTCACGTAGGATGTTCGAGAATCGTCTCGAAACAGATGTATAACCCGAGGCGAATGAAGATAAAGAAAAATGTAAGAAAAAAAAACGGAAGAGAATTCGGAGGGTATACTTTGTTTTTCGAAAGCATCCGACCGGCTTAACTTCCGGTTTGCGATTCACTAAACGAAGGTCACCAAATCTAGTCGACGGTTTTGGCGGTGTTCCGAATTATTCCTACCATCCAATATCTACCCGATTCGCATGCTAATCTAGTCGTGGGTACTTGACCAACGGAGTTAACGGTCAAGTTGGAAACTTTGGGTCTTAGCTAGAAGTTCAGAACTTCCTGTAGTTAGATCGAAACGATCGACAAGGTCCTCGAAAGGAAAGCAATAGAACAAAGTTTGATGTAAAAAACGTGTTGATTCGTTAATTCGGCTTGAATCAGCAAAACCAACACCACGTAGTACAAGTGGTAGCGAAGTTTGCGTGTTTCGAGTCAATTGAACACATTTGTTTTTTCGTCGTGCGCCTTTTTCACACCACGATTATTATTATTATTATTGCTATTTTTTACCCCCTTTTCTCTTAACGTTTCTTAAGGCGTAGTTCCTTCGGCCCGGCCTTCGCGCATTTTTCTTTTCCTTTGCTTTCTTTTTTTTTTTTTTGTTCTTTTTTCAAATCACGCGATATAAATTGTTTCGCTTTCTTCAGGTTGCCACTGCCTCGCCTCTCGGCGCGACGCGTCGAGGAAATCAACTTTGCATTGAAATAGCTTGCACCACCACCTTATTACGAGTTATTCTTCCGGCAGGCAATTTGAATAACGCCGGAAGCCTTTACGTCACTTCAAAGACTCGCTATTCTCTGTGTCCTACGCCCACCGACACCTCACTTCGCACCCTCGTGTTTCGTCTAACATTCGACAAACTTCGCTCTGACACACGTAAGCAACTCATACGTACAAGTGAACGAAAAAAGTTTACTGCCACGTAACTATCGCACTGTACGTACTTCGATTTTCAAGGGAAATGTCACACGAGGAATTATGTGGGTTTTAGAGAAAACCTATAAATACAAGGTACACGATTTTGTACCTGTAAAATAAATTGATGATAACCAAGATTATCAATTCACATTTAATTTACAAAATGACACATACGTCGGCGTGCTATCTATAAAATTGATCGAGGTATCGAGAATTTATTGCTCTAAAAAGTAATAAAATAAGGATATCTCGATGAGATTTATTCCTAGCTTAATCTACTCGACGGTTTCGTGTTCCTGAGGTCAGAATACGTTAGAAAAGTGTGCAGCGATCGATTTTGAAAATACTTCATTTTTTACCCCAAAATCGACAAAAATCTAAGGTATACCAGTTGGGTTTTTTTGATTTTTGGGCCGAAAATGAAGTATTTTTAAAATTGATCGTAGGACACTTTTCCAACATATTTTGACCTGGGGAACACGAATCCGTTGAGCAAATTGGGCTACGAATTAATCCTATCGAGATATCTCAATTTTTCTGCTCTGAAGAGTGAAAAATTGGCGATAACTCGATCTTTTCGATAGATAGATCAATTTAGCTACCGGATTCGGATTCCTGAGATCAAAATACATAAGAATACCATAGGATCCCGAATGAAAAAAAATTTTGATTTTTGACCCCAAAATCGACAAAAATCTAAGGTATACCCCTTTGGATTTTTTCGATTTTTGGGCCAAAAATGAAGTATTTTTAAAATTGATCGTAGGACACTTTTCCAACGTATTTTGACCTGGGGAACACGAATCCGTTGAGCAAATTGGGCTACGAATTAATCCCATCGAGATATCTCAATTTTTCTGCTCTGAAGAGTGAAAAATTGGCGATAACTCGATCATTTCGATAGATAGATCAATTTAGCTACCGGATTCGGATTCCTGAGATCAAAATACATAAGAATACCATAGGATCCCGAATAAAAAAAAATTTTGATTTTTGACCCCAAAATCGACAAAAATCTAAGGTATACCCCTTTGGATTTTTTCGATTTTTGGGCCAAAAATGAAGTATTTTTAAAATTGATCGTAGGACACTTTTCCAACGTGTTTTGACCTGGGGAACACGAATCCGTTGAGCAAATTGGGCTACGAATTAATCTCATCGAGATATCTCAATTTTTCTGCTCTGAAGAGTGAAAAATTGGCAATAACTCGATCATTTCGATAGATAGATCAATTTAGCTACCGGATTCGGATTCCTGAGATCAAAATACATAAGAATACCATAGGATCCCGAATAAAAAAAAATGTTGATTTTTGACCCCAAAATCGACAAAAATCTAAGGTATACCCCTTTGGATTTTTTCGATTTTTGGGTCAAAAATGAAGTATTTTTAAAATTGATCGTAGGCCACTTTTCCAACGTATTTTGACCTGGGGAACACGAATCCGTTGAGCAAATTAAGTTACGAATTAATCTCATCGAGATATCTCCATTTTTCTGCTCCGAATAGCGAAAAATTGGCGATAGCTCGATCAATTTTATAGATAGATCAATTTGGTTTCCAGATTCGGATTCCTGAGATCAAAATACATATGAATACCATAAAGCCCCCAGTAAAAAAAAAATTTGATTTTTTACCCTAAAATCGGGAAAAATCTAAGGTTTGGACCCCACGTCCAATACTATACCCTGAACATTAAATTCAAATTGTGATAACAATAATGCAGATTGATGAAAAAAAAACTCTTAACATGTGATGCGTCTGAAATGTAATGATATGAAATTGAAAAAAATAGTAAACAAAAATTGAAAAAACAAATGAAATTAAATGCAGCGCGCGCAATGCTAGTAAAGTGAAAGAGCCAAAAATCTGATAATGTAAAAGGTTTAAAGTTCATAATAAAAATAGAATGATGAAATAATAATAACTTTAACGACAGCGAATTCGCTTGAAATCGTTCTAATGCAGCTGCAGAGTCGATCCTTATCGGAAAACCGATTAATATCCTCACTCTCTTTGAAATACTATAGGTATAACGCTATTGAATTAGCAAATTACTGACAGTATTGTACAGTAATTGAATGTATAGTTACCTCTAACGAAACAAATTGGTATGCAAAAGAGCTCTCGAGCTTGTAGTAAAAATATGTGAATGAAAAATCAAAGAAAAATTAATAACGATAACAATATAATAACTGATACACGAGAAATAAAAAAACGAAAAAAAAAACCACTTATAAGACTTCGAGCCAATGTAATTGGCTGTATAATATCTACATATATTAATATTAATCGATATGAAATTCCATGCTCGAGAAATTCTATAAATGTATAATCAAAAAGAAGGAGACTATGTAAGTTTTCTAGCAATAAAGCTCTAGTTTTTGGAGAGAAGAAAAAATCGTGAATAAAGAATAGAAAGAGATGAAAAAAAGCAAGCGGGTGATATGAAAGGAGAGGGAGAAAATGGAATCTGAAATAGAATCGCGTATCGTCACTCGAAAAGTTCGTCGCACGACCGGTGATAGGATATTGTATCAATATCGTCGATTTTATTTATAATACTTAAGCGTTATTTTCTCTGTGTTATGCGTATAAAAAAGCGTTTATTCACTTTCTCTTGACTTCGTACTATTAAACGCTCCGCAATAAGCAATATATTATACATTTTTTTTCTTTCGTATACGAATAACGTATACATCGATGTGAATAAATATCGCCGATAAGGTGAAAGGAGTGAAGATATCTTATGGAAAATATAAATAATCACGATGAAGGCTGGGATCGGGGGACGAAAAAAATGAGACTGATCATCAGGATTTCATGAACCGAGAGAAAAAGAAGATTTTTTTCAAAAAGCAAATTCTATAGTTTTTTGCAATGAATTTTTTTCTACGTAACAAACAACGAGAGAGTTTCTTGTCCTTTGTGTACGTGTAATTAGAACGAGTGATTTTGTTTAACATGCGCGGACTCAACCACGGAGGACTTTAGGCTCAAGGACGTAAAGTGGACGCGTGGTTTCCGCGTTGATTGGTGAATTCTAATTCACGCGAGCCGCAACGAGAATTCGAGTAGTCCGCGGAGTCCTCGGAGGCACCTCGTTAGAGTTAATACCGCGCGGGTCCTGACGCGTGTGGAATTCATTGCCGCTCTCGACGACCGAACGTTTTACGCGAAGCATTTCATGAATGGAAAATCAAATGAATCCGAACATTGCCTCCGCATGTTCAAACTCTCCTTTCCATCGAGCTGAAAAACACGGATTTCATTCCCGCGAATACGCACGATTTTAAAAATGAAAAACACACTCGAAAGAATGATTAGATTTTTTTTCGTACCGATAAAATCGAAAACTTGTGATGAAACGAAATGTGGACACAGATTTTCCACGGCGTGATCTGCTTTTCGATTGACTGGGAAATACACGGATGATCGAATACCGCTCTGATATTTTAAGTACAATGAATCGCCTTTCTTTGCCGAAATTGTAACGGACACGCCCCGCAGCTGATCGGCCGTTACAGTTTCCTCTCGGATCCGATCTCGATCTTATGTACAACGAGGCAAAGCTATGGAATCCCGTTTAATAATTAATATTTGACGAAGCTACAACGACAGGAGAGGAAGGATGAGATGATTTTTTACAATATCAGTTTACTCGTAGACGATCTGATAAAAAATGGAGAAAATTGATTAAAAATTAATCCCCGTAATCTGCTGTCAGGGCAGAGAGAGATTCCAAAAGCCTTTTGCCGTGACCAGGATTCGAACCTGGGTTACTACGGCCACAACGTAGGGTCATAACCACTAGACTACCACGGCTAACAAAGGAAATATTTCTAACGATCGATCAGAGATCGATAACGAACGATGTTGACCCGATTAAACAATTTATATTTATAGAAGTGCAGATATCGAGCTGCAAGGAGGGAGAGTTTCATCTCTGCGGTTGTTATTATAGGGCAGGAAAAATCTGGAGAGCTTTTTTTAACGAGGTCCCTCGGGAGAAAACTGTGTAATACAAGATAAAAGTTCCAGCTGATTATTCAGGAATTATACACCTACACAGCTCCAACGAATTGGACGTAAGGTTCGATCGAGAAATGGAGAGCAAGTTTCCCGATCCTGAAATCTGACCTAATTATCTTAACCGTCGAATGGCTTCTCCTAGTTCCATTGGCACTTGGAGGTAATGCACTTTCGTTAGAAATTTCCTCACTGCACCTCTCCAAACACCGACTAGAACTTGTGCAGCTGGAGATATTCCGAAACTTGAAATTCTGCAGCGGCAAACTCCACGTGGGTATTAGTATAGCATGTCTAGTTGTACCTATTCATATACCATGTATGTAACCCACCTATTCCTAGAGCAGCGAACTGCAGTCGTTCGATCGGAACGAACGGAACTAATCTGACGCTCCTGATCCGAAGACTCTCCTCTGTAACTCCACGGAGGCGTGTGAACTACGAACGCATTCAACTAGAAATCCTTTCTCGCTACAGGCTGTTCAAGAATTCTTAGAAAATCCTCGAAAATATATGTCACAGGATATAGCAGCCACATTCTACAATATTTGAACAAAACTACTTACGTTCTACGTGGGGATGTGTAATATGAAATAAAAGGTTAATAAATAAAAAGGTTGAAATTACCTCCCCTGGGTACCGAATGAAAAATAAAAATTCCTCGCTTTTTTTTTCAAGGACCAAGGAACAAATGGACGCAACGACGACTCCTTATTTATTATTCTCAACCGCGCGAGATACACTTGACTACCGAATGCTACCCTAGAGCTTTCGTTGTCAGGACTGTTAATAGATAGCCTTAATTCTGGTCATTTTTAAAGAAAACTCCACTGCAGCAGCCTTCAAATCCCGGCGTTTTTCATCTGGGTAAGATATGCAGGGATCGCCGATGTAATTTAAAAGATAACCACAGGGCTCGTGAAAACCTCCTGCAGTTCTAATACGCGGGAGTGCAAGCAGATGAATAAGACACCGCGCGTCGCCCTTCTTCCCGAGTGGGATAGAAACCTCTTTCCCGCAAGGTAGTTATATAGGTATTACATAGCTATATAACTTCCCGACCTTTCGACTGTGTTAGCTTCGAACAGCGAGAATAAGACCGTTTTCTCATACTCTTAAACTGACTAGTTTCTTCCGGTGATCGCTCTCCATGAAACCAGAAACTGCAGCGTAGCTGTTGGAACATTAAATTCAAAAGTAGGTACGAATTATCTGCTCTAAAAGTAAAGGAGTTGAGACGTTCTTGAGATTTATCGCTCCTGTGCATGTTTAATGTGTAAGTAATACAAAACAGTGGAAAGTGCACCGCGTGCAGTACGAAACGAAACACCTGGTTACACTCATTACGCGGTTGAATTTCTGAACTCCCGACTGTTTGTTTGCAAAAACTCTAGTTTTCTGATATCCTTTCCTAAAAAGTTCGTCTGAAGCTTACAGTAAGACAATTTTTCAGCCGTTTGAGCGACTGTTTCCCGATGGATTTTAAAGTCAGAAACACGAGTCCGTCAACTAAATGATGAAACTGGTGAGTTGACCCGAAATGGAAATTCTAAAATTCTAATATTCAGTCTAATGGTCGACTCGATGCTAGTGGAGTGAAAAATAGAGGTATCCAAGGATCACATGTAATTTTCCGTGAAACTTTTCGTCGTCTCGTCAGATTTTTCTATCCACGCGTTTTCATTTTTCCAATTTTGCATACACTACACCTATTTCCATTTTCCTCTTCGCTAGCGTCAGCTTTCACAATGGTACGATACTTTTCCATTCTTTTCGAAGTATCACCGGGCTATTCTTTACAGGCCACAAAATTCCAAAACTTTCAAAGAACCGTCGACAATACACCACGCCCGTCCAGGATGTGCTCTATGTGTGTACGCCGATGTTTGCTGCTGGCTGCCGCGGTGGCGACGAAAAAGTCAAAAGTACATATGCGAGAATGAGAGGGTTTGCCTTTCCTGCGCTCTGCTTTTATTTCTCTGAGAATGCATCGACAATTTTTACATTTCGTCGAAACTTTTCACACGGTGACTCGAAATCTCCAAGAGTACCAGACAGCTGGGTCCCTGACCGCGAAACGGATCCATTCAACTTTATACTTTCTCTTGATTTTGTTTTTTTCAACAAAATTTTCGCAATTTATATTCCAATAATTCAATTTTGGAAAAAGACATTTGAGAGAAAAGTAAAAAAATAGATAAATTATAGAAATTATACTTGAATCAGTTAGCACTTGAATTTATGAGGGTCGTTTGCTCTACACTTTCCCCTTTTTTTCTCACAGTACGTATAGGTGCATGCCAAACTGAGAGATGATAATAATTTTATAATGTCACCAAAACGTATCTCCGTGGGCGACATCGTACTGCTGCAAAGTGAATTATATCCTTCTACGTAATTGAACTGAAAAGTTTCAACAATAGAGTAAGTTACTAGGAGTTGGCCAGTTGCCACGAAAAAGAAGTTTTCACTCATAGTTTTGGCCTCTGTGCACGTTGCGGCTATGGGGTTTGTCGAAGGATATCACAACACGTTAGCCTTGGCCGAGAAAAAAAAGCATTAACTCCGTGACACGCGTTGTACTATCGGGGTCGAAGGTCACCCTCAGTTTTTCCCGGTGCCCCAATACTGCAGTAACTTTTTTTTCCCCTAGTTTTATGTACACCTAATAACCCTAGCCGTCCATAACCTCTCCTCGAAGAATACCGAGAAGCAAAAGCCGTGAGACTTTTTCCTGATTCAGAGAAAAAAGAACCAATCTTACGAAGATCCGTGAAAAAAATTACTGTTATCTGTGCATATAAAATACCAGGGCAAATAATCGGTACGGTAAAAATTCGAAAAATAACAAAAACGTATTCGTAAAATCAATTCGCTTGTTTGGAGCCTCCGGTATCCCAAGAACAATAAACAACGAGAGATGATAGAATTATTTACTTTCCGAGTAAGATAATAATCTGAAACAAAGCAAAAAGTGAACAGGATTGTTTTAGTCTCGGAAAACAACTGCGTTTATCCAGCAATGTATGACAAAGATGAAAAAAGAATTTAAAAACAATTGTTCGAGAATATTATCGATGAATATGAGGTAGAGTCATAGTAAAAAATAATAATAATATTAAACAAACAAAAAAAAACGATGGGAATAAATAAATCGGTAAAATTGCGTTTGAGAACGTACATAACCTTTATACTATATCGCGGTGGCGGTCTGTAGATCGAATCTATATAAAGTCGAAAGGTTTGGTGAAAAATGGGGGCGGACAGAAAGGGATGCCCTGAGATATTTCGGTGCTGATACGCGAATGCTTTCAATACGGGACTTTGGACTTCCACTCGCTATTGAAATTCCTCTGATCCCTTAACTTCGATATCTTCAAGTTGTCTCTTTGCTCGTGAGAAAAACTCCTACATACTTTTTTGCCCCGTAGATCTCGATAAAAGAGAAACATCCGTTTTGTCAATGGATTCTAGAGAGATGATAAAAATTTTCTCAAGGTGTTGAGTAATCTGGATAAAAATTAGAGGTCGAAAGGCGACGTTCATAGCATGCATGTGTATGTAAAACTCATCGATCTCGTTTGGATAATTAATCCCGCGGCAATGACGTCACGTACCACGTTTTATATATCGTCGCGTTATGGAAGCGCGACATTTCTGGATAGCCTTGCAGTTTGTTGTAGGGTCAACTGAAGGTCATCAAAGATCTGATTTGCATGTTTACACGGCTTAACTTGGTGTTGCTGCAGCAGCAGCGAGAGCAGAAGCAGCGACAGCGGCAGCAACGAGGTTATAGCGCACGGAGTAAACTAAACGTACCTATATATGTATAATAACGTAGTAACGTAAAGCTTTGATTTACGCGTCGATTCCGAACCCCAGAGTTTAAAGGGTGTTGGTTGGCTTGCTGATTATGCGACTCACGTATAACCCGAAAACGATATCAATGCAAACCCAAAGTTTGATCTCCGGGGATAATTCCGCAGGGTCGAAGCGGGGAAACTGACGAGGCTCGAGGTTGAGTATTAATTATAACCGCGTCGAGATTTTGCTTTAAATACCTGATAGATCACTGGATTATCTCCAGTTTAATTGAAGGGTTAAGTATATATCTAGCGGGGGTTTCGGTGTAAAATAACTTTCTCCGGTAGGACTTTTTGCTTGACTATATATAAAACGTTTTTCCCACCCTTAAAATCCAAGTTTTTCTCGACTCAATGGACTCAATGGTTTCACAACTAACGACTATTATTTTTCCACCACTGCGATAATGAAGAAAAAAAAAAAACAAATACGATCAAAAAAGGGACTGGCATTGAGTGATATATGCATATACTATACTAGGGCGCGTCGAGCTTTGATGTTTTTTGTTCTAACGTACCTGTCTCGACCAAAACTATTTTATTTTCAGTTGATAATGGATCGGTTCAACCCTGCGGAGGGGTGAATTAGAATTAATTATTAATTTCCAAAGCCGATCGTAAGATAAGCAAATTAACCAGGCGATTAGTTTGAAGTTTTTCGATTTTTATTCGTGACGTTGAGAACACCGACACGATATACATAAAATTGGAAACCCCATTCGGGTTTTAAATCCCTGGTCAGTTCTAATAATTACATTTGCATCATACAACCCCTGCAGAGCGAAGTGGTGGGGTAGGAACAATTTGGTTGGCTGTAAATAGCCATTTAAAAATTTCAACCGTAAAGCTTGACCGCGCACGTTATACCGAAACACGTTATAAGGGTGTATAAGCCTGAAATATTATCGCTGATGTGATCGTATAACTTTACCGCAACGCCACTCGACGTTGTCTCTTTTTTTTTGGTTTTCGTTTTTCGTTATCTTGTTAGCTTTTAATTGTGAATTGGTCGCTCATTAAAATGAAGACAGACGGCTCGGTACAAATGACGTGGAATTAATCACCGCGTTAATTTTGCCAGATTCAGCAATTATAATTAACGTTAAGTACGTTAATTATTCGTCATCAAATTTTCGAGAATTGCAAAATCGCGGTGGGTACCCAGGTACAACCGTTTCGACAGTGGAAAAGTCAGATGAGAATATCGTTGTTTGTTCGTCAGCACAATTCGAAACCGCGGTATGCATTATACGCCGAAAAATTATATACATCTTCAGCAAAAATCCGTACATAATTTTCAGAGTAGGCGTTGCGGTTCATAATTCGTTTCTACCGACAGACGTCGATTAATTATAAGTATAAATTAACCCACTGTGAACATTTCCAGCCAAACATCACAGAATAAACGTTATTATCTCATCGTCTAGCGATTAAATTTTCTCACGTCCGATGTTCTTCGGGTCGTATGTGTTTTTTTTTTTTTTTTTTTCTTCGTGAATTTGTATCGCGCGGGGGGACTTTGGCGAATAACGTCCGAAGTCAGCCACTGTTGCAGTATTAGAGTGAGAGCGGTTAGGCCGAGTTTCCGAGCGAGTTTCTTAGTCGATAACCATTAAAGTAATTTATTGGGTATAGAGACGTCGCGACGGCGGCACTTGGCGCCTGAGAGAGACGCGAAATACGAGAGTATAACTTCAGACTCCAGGTCCCCGTGTAAGATCTCTGGACTTCCATACAGTTATACATACCAGGGCGCCACTGCACGACCCGGATTCCGACCTTAACTGGCTAATAGAATTTTATTGAATTTTTCTTCAGACCTCACAAGTTATTATTATTATCTTCCTTTTTTTCGCTTTGTATTTCATTTTTATATTTCGAATTATATCTTCAGACCTTTTCCATGAGAAAGGTAAAAAAATCAAGATTTGATCTACGGCGTTAATGCGTACAAAAATCAAAATAGCTGTGCTGTATAGTTTTTTTTTTTTTTTTTTATCCCGCACGCTGCGCGTCCGTGGTAACTAAATTCGATCTAGTAGAAAGCATAAATTACATCCTACTCAGGAAATACAGAGGAAGTTGAAATTTGAATTAATGGTGATATAAATTTTGGGTAAGGATGGTGGTGGCATTTTCCTTCCAGACATGCTATATACGTGTATAAAAACCGAGATACGCATATTTCAAGAAGACATTCAATTACTTCGACCTTGACAATTTTCGCATCTGTATACATCTCTCGATGAAAAAAAAGAAACAAAAAAAAAAAAAAAACTGATTGAACGTAACAAACATCAAAAACTCACCTTTGATTGTGTTGAGTTTGATTCTTTACTTTCTTCAATATTTTGCACCCCTTTTTCGCACCGTCCAATCTCGTCATTAGAAGCAATCCCGTTTGACGGGGTAAATCGTTTGGTTCAAAGTGAGTGAAAGAAAAAAAAAAAAAAAAAAAATAGAAAATGTAAAAAAAAAAATCACCGAAAAGAAGGTGAACTTTGCTTTCGCAAATATTTATCCTGCACCTGTCATTTTCACGAACCCTCGATGGATTATCTCACCCCATCTCACATCAACGGTGTTCGCCCTTCGGTTTGATTGATCAGCGTAGCTCTTTAAAAATCCTCTGCAGAACACTCCCTTTCCATGTGATCTTACACAAAAGAAGACAACTCTCTCCCAAGTCCTTCGAACCTTCATATTCGTACGGAAATTATTATTATTATATCTCTTCTTATCATCTTCTTCTTGTGTTTTTTTTTTTTTGTCGTTTTTTTATTTTTACACACGACTATTGTCCGTATACATAGATATACAAATAAATAATATTATGCACATTGCCCTATACGTGGAAAAAAAATTTCAAACGGCTCGCAATATTGTCTAGAAATTTCTCTCATCTGGTTTGTTTCATTTCCTCGGTTAGGATGAGCGGAGCTTAAAGCTTCGAGAGACAAACAACGCCATAGCAGATACTGTATACCTACGTGTCCATGTATGTAGATACATTTTATGTATAATATGTGTATATAGTGTATAAAAATAATATATACCATACACGTAGGAAAGTGACGCAGCAAAAGGAATGCGGCGAAGCGGAGGTCGATGAATTTATGGGTCAGCCTTGGAGGAAAAGACTGTTGGTCGTATACCGAATATAGAGGGTAATAGGAAAGGGTAGTTTTTGGTCCGACGGCGGCTCCAGCTACCAGACAGACGTCGCGGCGCCCAATGCGTCGTCCCGACGCCCGATCCAGACCTTGGAATCTTCCCTCCAGGGGCTATCGACTAGAATTCTAACGGGAAACTCCCTGCAGTTCCCAAATTGAACGCTCCCTAGTCTTTACACCGACGACCTAATAAGTTTATCAATTTTTCCACACCGATTTACACGCTCTTTGAAAATTCTTTTTTCTTTCACCGGTTCACCTCCATTCTTTTCATCCACGACTCCTCGACGACCTCTCCGCAGGGTCGCGCAGAGTCCGCGAAGAACGATTTTCTACTTTTATTTACTTTTTCCTTCGAAATTCTGCTTTCTCTTTTTTCTTCCCCCTTTTTTTTCGGCCCCTGACATCGACGGGCAGAGGGTGACTCGCGAGGAGGAACGATATGCTCCTTGGGGATTCGGTATAGTGTACGAATCGGCACTCTTCTCTATAAAAGTGAACAGCAACTTGGGAATAAAAAAAGGGTGAGCTGTTTCTTGAAGGTACAGCTCAACCAATTATAAGTTGCCATAGCAATTAACCGAAGCCAAGCCAGGTATTTACGATTAACGAAGTAGGTTTTTCAATTAAAGTTTCCAGCCAACTCCATATTTCCATGGTACGGAATGTACACTACTTATATAACTACGACGTTATACCATCAGGTGTATATACAGGTATGCACTCGTCGACCTCGCGCGCTTATACGTGTACACATAATATACACCTCAATTTTATAAATCAACCTACTCTCTCCATCCTCAAAGGGAAGAAAATTTACTTACTCGCTGCTGCCTAGCGCCGCGGTTCGCTCTATATAACGATTGATTCGTGTAATTTATGAAAGATGAGAAAAAAAAAAGTAAAAAATTATTCATACAATAATTATAATAACGGTAACTTCCGCGGTAGGGAATTTAAGTAATTGGATTTCATATTATTGAACTCACACGTACATATCGCGCATATTCGTGCATTTCTTGTACATATAGCAAATCGAGCGCATCGATCAGGATTTGCACTATGGGTTGAGAGCCTTTAGAGCTTCGAACGAAATTGCTGCACGAACTGAAAATACATTTCGGAATCCGAATATAGGTATATGTTTTTAGGTACGTGATATACGTATATGTATATAATACCTAAAGTGAGGAAGGAAGTCGCGTTCAACTCGGACGCAGAGTTTGTTCCTCGCTGGCTAGTAGATAAATTTTCAGCTTTATCGCGGAGACTTCCAGCGGTTTATTCGGCTAATCGTGAGCGAGGAGGAGCCCAACCGAACAAACGTTAGTCACTGCAGACTATGGGATAGCTAGAATTTTGTTCATCCGTGCGCGGAGTAGTCGTCTGCTTCTTTTTCTCCCCTTACTTTCTTTCCGTTCTTTTTTTTCCAATTTCTTCTGTTTTTTTTTATCCACGTCACGATCAACTTTGCTCGTGATGCACTTGTGTAAAAAAAATAAATAAAATCATACGATTTGTTTTCTTTTCTTTTTCAATAACTATAAAGCAATGGCAAAATTGTTCGGTGCAGATCTGGGACTTCAAAATTGTGAAATGAAATCATATACGATACCTATACTTTTTTCGCGACGGAAACCTTACTAGCTTTACGGAAATCCTGCGACTTCGTTTTTTTTCTCCTCCCTTTTTCCCCCCTTCATTTTTCTTTCATTTCTTTTCTCGCTTTTTCTTACCTAATCCAACCTCAGCTGCTGCATCGCCGAGGGAAGGAAGCCGCAATACCCCTTGGGATACCGGAAGATCAATCTGAAGCAAAAATGAGATCAATTACCGGCTTACACCGTTTTTGTCGTGAAATTGACACGTAGTCCGCCGTGTATAATCTTTTTTCTTCTGATTTTTTCACCAAACTTACCTTTCTCTCCTATTCGTTTTATTTTTTAATTTTTTTGTCTTCTCTTCTCAACAACCGAACCACCCCTTTCGTGTCTTTAGAACGCGATCAGAATCGATTTAAACGGATTTACTACCCCTCTAACATCATCCCTATGGGGAATACCATAACGTTTAAAAGATTTAACATCACCGCGTGTAGTCGCGCATGCGATCAATTGTAACAACCTGTACGTACGGCAAAACTTTCTATCTTTCTTTTTTTTTGTTTTTTTTTTCTCAAAACGTAAAAAGGGGTTCGATTTGTAGATAGAGGGTCGTCAGAGTTGTGTACTTCCGTGTAGTATATTCGGGTTGCAGAAGGCGTTCGCAAACCTGATGTATAACAATAATGAAAAAAAAAAAAAAAAACTACAAAAAGAGATAAAAAAGAAAAAAGAGGAACAGAGGAAGAGGAAAAAGGAAAGGGCTTCAGAGAACCAGCAAAGCTATATTCCGGGAAAAACAAACGACTTTTATACCGAAATCTTTAGCAAGAATTATTCGATCCTTTGTTCATATCTCTAACCCGTGTAAATATGTGTAAGGCTCTGTACGGGGTTTTTAATCCTTTCACAGATATAAAAATATCAAAACCTCCTTCCTACATTTACTTCTGTGCATTCGCTCTGTAGGGTCTGTTAACACTGCAGAATAAAAAAAAAAGTAAAAGTAAGAGTACCGAAAACAAAATTAATAATAATAATGAAATATAATAAAAAAGTAGAGAAATCCATTTCCGCGTTGTTGTGAAACCGGGATTATTGTACTCCTGTATTTTGGTGAACATATAGTATAGTTAATTCTGGATATGTGCAGAAATTTTGCAATGTGCATAAGCATATAAGGTATTTATGGTTACGTGCCTAGTTCTGCCGCATATATTCACATTTATGCATAAATACTCTACACTCGTGTAGGTAAATTTTCCTACATATATATGCGAAATTGAATCCAGTGGTGACGCTACAGGTGGGTACGGGATGAAAAGTAAATATAGTGCGGCAAAAGAGGAGAGGGCGAGGGGGATCAAATTCTGGCAGTTGATGAGATTACAGTGGAAATATTTCCTTTGTTTTTTTCAATTTTGTCTCCGCGTTTTTCATTCGAAATATTATACAGCGCGTTAATGTGCAATGAATCTTTCAAACGCGTTTATATAGCTCGGTATTAGTTTCCTTTGAAATCAATTCTGACGCGTTAAAGCTCGGTTTTAATTGTTTAAGAGTTTTGTTGGACGTTTCGAGAGACGGTCGTCTCGCGTCGTTTCAATTTAACGATTTAAAGCTTTCGGTTGCAGGGTTGTCTGCCAATTGTAAAGTTTCCGAAACTTTTCTCTCCGTTCTATACGAACGTTGCCGCTTCTGCTGCTGCTGCTTTAAATCCTCGGATTTTCCTAATGGAACGACTGATTCCAGATTTCATACAATTAAGGACAATCAAGAACACCAAGTTTTATCTCTATACCTGATGTACACCTTTCAAAAACTTATATTTTATTCAATGTACCCCGTTTCTTTTCATTCGCTTTCCTTTTTTTTTTTTTTTTATCTCATCTCCTTCGTTCGAGGTTTTTTGTTTTTATGCTCGCCAAGATACCGTATAATATATAAATCGGCATTAATTTCGGCCCCCGTATTATTTTAAATCCTTCGATCATGGCTATGGCTTAAAGGAATTAAATAGGCCTATACGGGACTGACGCTTTATATACCATAAATCTCTCGTGCCTCTCTGTGAACCTTGGACATCTGTTACTTCCACTTTCGAACTTCCAATCCACCGCAGGATATTAATAGAATTATAGTAATCCATCAGCAAATTCAAATTACATACAATCTCCGACGGTATAAATGTACATCAAAGAACATGCTGTACATAAAAAAATGAAAACAAAACAAAACAGACAAATAAATAAATAAACAAATAAATAAAATTTCCATCCCGCAAAAGGCTTTCCATTCAAATATGACGATATACTCGAGAGAGTATAATCACCGCGCGGTGCTAAGATTTTTTCTCACTTTTTTTTGTTTTTATCATTATACACGTAGCACCTGCAGGCCGATTTTATTTCGTCTCTATAGAAAGCGAACAAAAAAAAAAAAACAAGAAATTTTTTTTTCACTCGCAACGAATAATCACAATAACAATAACAATAATAATGAGGACAATAATGATAATGAAATGACAAAGGTTGAAAGGCGAGCTTTTTCGCAAGATTCTCGTCGCGGTCATCAAATTCAACTAACAAAAGAAAAGGAGAACGAGAAAAACAATAGAAAGAAAATATATAACGCGTAGTAGGTATATACCTTGTTATCTATATGTATCGTTCGAGGTAGTAGCCTTTACCCGATATTGCATGCAGCTATCACGGGTGAAGTGAAATCTCCTCTTTCGTTTCCTCCTCATGTAGCGGATGGCGTAGGTGTCATAAGCCTAGAGGAAGCTTATACTGTGTGTAATGCGGGTTGTTGTTACGGGTAACCTAATGAAACCGCCGGGTCTATACGCATCCTCTGTATGTAGGGAAACACGTGGAAACCTCGATAACTACAACGTGGGCGTTACCGTCAGGATATAGTTCAACCTTTCCGGAATGACGTCACTCCAGTTTCACCCACGCTCGAGGCAGCTAGGGTTTCGACATACACACACACCTTATATACACGGGTGCATCTGGCGCGGAAATCCTTTGATCCGTAGATCAGACCAACGCCCCTTTTTCTTTTTCCCTCCTCCCCCGCCCCCTAACTCGGTCTACCGAGAGCGCGCTCTCATCCCCCGCTCCCGAACGGGAGCGAAAAGTTATTCGCCTGGAAGTAACAACAGAATCATGCGTATCAAATTCTTGATTGTATCTTCATACAGCTCGTGTGTCGCCGCTAATATTTATGGCTCCGATAATTCATCGCTTGAAATAGGACGATTATAACGGATTGTCGTGAAATTTCGAATCACCCAACTCTTATTATCGTCATTATCATTGTTGTTATTGTTTAGTTCGGATCGAACTGCAAAGAGAAAAATTAAGTAACCTACCCCATTCGGGTCACCGCGCTTCATCGATTTTTATGGTTTCCCATCTTCTCGTCGATACCCCACTTACGTACACTATAGTACGGTGCATCTTCCTCGTCTTCGGTATATCGACGTCGTCTCGCCGTCAATCAGTTGCGCTTTTATGAAAAGTGAACGAAAAATCTATTACGTATAAGTATACGCATATATCCGAGAAAAGCTTCGCTCACGATCAACGACATGTACGTAGTTCGACGCTCCAGCTGTCGAGAGAACGAAATGTGTCGCAGTAGTTGGTATGCACCGAAACGTAATTTCGCCGTGACGCGGAGTAGATACGCAGTAAGTAGTACGACTCGACGTTCGGTCAGCCAGTCACTCTACACCGCTACACTCTACACGCGCTACACCGAATAATATTCTGGTGCAGATGAACGTCGTGAAGTATTTAAAAAAACAAAAAAAAAATTCCGTTTCATTTTCTATGATTCTTTTCTCTTTCTGTAGGCACGGTACGTAATTTATCTACCATACTGTACCGGAAACCGGTGTAATATATGAGAAAAGTTGTGCAACACCCGCGATAAGTATTGTTCCAGAAAACTCTTAATGGTACAGCTGCCATGTGGCATATGAAAAGTTTTCTATTTTCTTAGTTTTTATTATCATTTATTTATTGTTTCTTTTGTTTTATTTATTTATTTATTTATTTATTTGTTCAATTTTCTTTTTTTCCTCCGCAACTAAACTCTCCCGAAAGATCCTGCGCGATGAATATAGAACATTTATTTTTTCGATGGAAAATGAAACGAGAGAAAAAAAAAAAGACGTTTCCTCTAAAAATACGCCTGACTACATAAATCAGGAGCTGGCTATATGGGTGACCACTTTGAACGTCGCTATGGGAAATTGTGTTAATTAATGTTCCTAATTGCACCCCTAACGCTGGTAACTCGGGTTAATCACCTAAGCCGCTTATAAACATGAGAGATGCATCCTTGTAGATCATCCGGTAAATTTTCAGGACATAGCGCGTACTCGGAAGTTTCAAAAATTTTTTTTCTCCATCTCGTCTCTTCGTTCTTTTTTTTTTATCTCGTCTTTTAAACCACTCTATCAATTAATCGTCAATTTATACCTGAAGACGTGATATCCTGGAAGCTCTATTTTTTTAGCTCTTATATTACGATATTTGTTCAACTACCTCTAGCTCATCACGTAACTTTAGCTCCTGATCTCGTATAGCGTTGTTGTTGTTACTGTTGATTTTGTTACGCGTTGCTCCCGACTCCTTCCTCTGAAGTAGTATTTTCAGCCATATTCAGACAGCCCTGCAGAAGATTAAGCAAATCATCGTTAAGTATACCCGACGTAAAGGCCTATACCGTTTCCTACGTACGAAACGTAGCGCTGAGTTAAGCTATGAAAGCTAAGCTCTGCTTTCGAGCTAAACTTCCCTTGATCCTCGATCAAATCTTATGGTTTAATCAAACCGGAAGTAATCTTGGATTCTCTTTTTCTCTTTTTTATTCTTCTTGCATTATCAAAGTAGTAGGTGCGTCGCGATGAAATGAAAATTCAGATATCGTTCAAACAACAAATTTGCGTGAAATATTAACCAGAAATTTGTTACCTGACCGACGCCCTGAAGTATTACTGAATAAGTTTAACGGTCTTATGGTATTTACTTGCCTCTTGAAACCTATAGGAAGCTTAACAATAAAGCTTCTCTGAATTTGTTCATGGTATATTATTCAGTCTCAACGATTTCTATATAAATTCAACCTCCGGATTTTACTCGTGGTTTTGGTTACGCCATCCAACGATATTTACGTACCCGTAATAACAGCTCCCGCACAACAAGTATAATTATGAATTATTATTTATTTATTCTTTTGTCATAAACTTTCCCATAGGAATCTGGAAACAGTGAAAAGACAAATTTCGCTGAACTGACGGGAACGGAGTGAGATAAAAAAAAATTAAAAAAAAAAAATAAATAAAACTCATCTACGAATCCAGGCAGATTAGCGGCAGCGCGAACGGAATTTTCTCTCCGACAGGTCAGACGTCTTCTTCCATAACTTACACGTCGTTGTCCCGAAGATTCACTGGAGTTACAAAAGACCCTGATTAAACTAATTTTCTACAACCCTTTCCTCGTCGTCCCTTACGGTCGTTAAACGATATTTATGAATCTTAGCGAATCGAATAAGCTTCAGCAGAACCCGGCAGACAAACGAATTCGAATAAGGAATAAAACGAAAGAACATGGAATCGGTTGATTAAAACGACCTATGCTACTATACGACTAACGGTGTAGTCTGGATGCCCTCGGAAACTACGACCCATATACGAAGAACACGCTCGAGGCCATCTATGTACCAGGTCTCTATACATATATTTGCATACATGGCTGGTACATACATGTATGTATATACCAACCTATGTAGAAATACCTACGCTCGAACGCCTATCGGCAATTAGATCCTTTATGCTCGACCTCGTCGAACGAGCTATGGTTTCCACTCGATTAACAATGAAATTCAGTCAATATTCTTTCCGCGAAATATTTCGCCGTAAATTTGTTTTTCTATATTCAGATTTTCTTTTCTTTTTACTTTTTTCATCATTATTGTTTTTATTTTTTGTTTCACGTCACCCTACCGCGCGCAGGGTTTATTTGCAGACGCGCCCTCGAAGCTCTCCCTTATACTTCTCGATCGCGGTCCATTCACGCCACGATCTGAAATCCGCTTTCAATTTAGTCTGTAGGGCACTCCATTAAACCGAACGGATAACCGGAAATTCAAATCCCTGTATTTTGGTTCCTCCAAAGACGAGCGAAGCATCCTTAAGTAGCGTTTCATGGAGTCCATATACCTACTCCGATTCAGGATATCATCGAGACCTGCTCAGCTCTTTTTCATTGACTATCAATTCGAGTTTTATAACGACCCTCGACTGACGCGAATAATAAAATAGCTGGTACTTTATTTTTACTCTTATCTCGGAAAATTGCAGGCTGACAAAAGGAAGGAGAATATCATGAAGACGTATCAATTTCATGTAGACACCGAGAATTCGTAGATTCAAATATTCCCTCCGTTTATACATGGTTATTTTTTTCATAACGTACAGTTTCCTATCGCGGTAAATCAAATTCTCAGAAGACGTGGGTATACTGACCTTACAAGAGCACATCGCGCGATTGATTAATCGTAAATTGAACAGAACGCCACATCTGAACCGAATTCAAATAATTCATTCGGACAGTTGGCGGTCGCAAAGTTGTCCAAAGTTTTGGCTCGGGCGCAAAGCTAAAATGTATGACCATATTTCGAGTTAGCTAGAGTTTGTCTGTTATTTAGAGTCGTACGTACAATACCTAGTTTTAGAACACCACAAAAGCACGGTATGGATCTAAAATCTGAAACAATTTCTCCGCACGCTCATATCACGCGTTTACAGTTTTTTTGTGAACTTCACTGAAAATTACATTCCGATCGTACGTGTTGCTCACGTGGATATTGCGTGAAAATTTTAGATGCGCATCGCGTAAACGGCTAAAATTCTCCGCATGTCATCGAAATACCGGTGCAGTGTGACGTTTGGTACATAAACAGTCCCATTATTTCATTTACCATATACAGCTGCGGTAGCAGCAACAAGCACGAAACTGCTAGCTGCAAATAATATTCGCGTCCCTGTAGATTCCGCGAACTCTCACGTTTATCGTTGTGCTCGTTACAGGCTGATTACGACACGTTCAATGCGTCAATTATATGAACTATATGCGTGAAATATTCACATAGATTATCGTGTTTGCCGGAACGACGTTATACGCAAAACCGCATTAAACCGATCCGTGTTTCTGCTGTATGATCCATACATATTATGCCAAAAGCAATATCGTTTGAACTTTGGATTTTCTGTCCTAAAGGTCATAAATATGCGAATATGCGTATGTATGCAACAACGAAAATTAGTGTGTTTTGTCGCGACCGGTAATGTCAATTGCTTCTAACGACGTCGATTTACAACAAATTACCGCACGATTTACCGTCGTTTCCTTTATCACATATGTAAACGAACGAATCGATCCATCAATCGCATTGGAACTTGAAACATTCATAATTTGCATCGTGAAGTTAACGACCGGAAACGGTCGTTCAAATTTGAAAGAGATAAAAAATGAAATAAAATAGAAGGCAGGAAAAATTTTATTACCGATCGTCGCGCCAGTTTTTGAGGTTATGTGTATTATGTCCGTGTAATTGATGCGCGTTTGTTAATGTACAGTTAACTTCGTAAATGCCACCCGTAACGATAATGGGTATTTTTTATGAAAATAATTAAGGCATTTTGTGCTCAGCACTACCGAGTCCATTAGGCCCGTCGGTTACCTCTCTGAAACTTACGCATTCTCTCTAGATTTACGATAATCGTTTAGTGGTTTTCCAACCCACGCGTTATACGAGTCGCCGGTTTCAAGCTGGGCTCTGGTAGAAACCAAAAACGACGAAGAAGGAAGAAAAAAGAAGAACAGAAATTTATAAATATGTAATTATCCAAGTATACTACGCACCTGTATAACGTGTAATACAAAACCGACCACTTGGGTCGAGTATAATAAATGTGAGCTACAATCGAGAAAAACAAAAGAAACTTCAACAAATTACCGAGGGGTATATGTATATGGAATAATTTCTAGATTTATTTTCTACGGTGTGAAACTTCGAGGTTTACTCATCACTTCTGAATGGTTGCAATTATCATAATCTTCTTCACGGATAATCAGAATTGTTTTACGGTTGGTTGTACCACGTACAGAGTCTATTGAGCAAGTAGAAGGAACCTAGAGCTAACTTTTGTGCTAGGATTAGTTTAATGTGCGGGTGAATTCAATTAATGGGATTCTAAACAGAGCTCGAGGTCACAAGGTGAATAATAGCGAAATTATAGTCGTGCATCGAGGTATATCTGTACATACGCTTATAGTATATGCATAAAGCGGAGCTGCGGTACAACTTCCGGAAGTCACTAATCAGCTCGACTATCTTCTAAACTTCGCTGCTCCTTGTCACCTTTCGTTATGTACCCAAGCATAACCATCTAATACACGCCCCATTATGATCTATAATCGCATTCTACCGTGCACAGGTCTTGCGATGCATCGCAAATTTCTTCATCGTGTTACATCATCGAACGTACGTCAAAAGTTCAAACAGCTGTGAAAAGACACGTACCTAAAGAAAAAAGTGTTACGGGGTAGATGAAAATAAGAGAAAGGAAAAAATTCCGCAGAAACTATACTCGCGGCGATTAGATCTAGGGGTGGTTTATTTTCGCGTCGTCGTCTCTCGTATACCCGATTTTATCTCGCCTTTTACAACGAGCGGGCGTCATCTTCCCGGTGAAGAGTTTGTCGCGGTATAACGCGTGGTAACGATGGAACGAAGTTTATTACGGTTAATGGAGTTACAAAATTATGAAAACGTAGCATCGTTAAGGTACGAAAAGGGGTGAGCGGGTGAAAAAAGGCAAAGTAGATTTCAGCAACATTTCGCACGCTGACGGGTCGGACGAAACTTAAAATTCGCCGCATCTCTTTGTCGGTTGAATTTTGCCCGAATATCAATGTTTGCTTTCGCCCCCGCCGGTCCCTTCATCCTTCAATCCAATTCAAGTTTTGTTTTCTCTTTTTCTAATTTACTTATGCATCTTTGTTTCTTCTTTTCTCTTTTTTTTGCCGAGCAAGATAGGAGAAGATAAACGAAATATCTAGCGGAATTTTATAACAGTTCACCCAATCTCTTCGACCTTCGCGTAGGTACCCTTAATTCCTTTCATTCTGGAATATCTACCCTGAAGAGAGGAGGTAAAAGTTGGATACGGTTAAGCACTCGCTCAATTAGCCGTTGCCACGCCACCCGTACAGTCGGTCCCGGGGCACTTTCAACTAACGAGAATATACCCCGAACCAGTTCTCCACGTGGTATACTTTTGACGATGTTAAGAAGGAGGGCGAGCCGGGGGTGAAAGGGAGGGGGCCATCGTACAGTCGCGGGAGAGGTAATCCTAGGCCAAAATCAGCGTGGAACGACCCTCGGAGTGAAACTTGGAACCCACTCTTCGACTTGGCTCGCGAAATGGCCATTCGTGACAACTGTCGGATAGCTAGCTAAGGGAGAAAGTAGATCTGGAAATGTCAAGGTCTATAATGATCGCCAACTCTGCACCGATGTAGTAACACTTTATAGTATAACACACTTGGCGGGTCATGTGAGTTCAATAAATACATTCTACCTATATGTCCGTGTCCAGTTCCACTTCTGATCGTAAGCTCACGAGAAAAAGGCATTACGCTATAATACCATGCCGGCTACAATCCCGGTATAAGAAACGATTTCTTTATTCGTCGCGTGCAGAGATATCAAATATTATCAAACGAGGCGTGAGGTCAAATTTTGTCACGTAATATTATTCGGAGGAACCGGCGAAAACTCACATCAGCGGGCAAGAATTATGAAATTTCTCGAACAATTTTTACGTTTAAAAAAGTATTACTTCGTCCGGTCGTGTAGCAATTTTTTTCTCATTTCCATCTGAAAATAAATCAAATTTAAGCAAGGAAATAAAAATCATAAATTTTGTACGCGAGCAGTCAACAACTTTGCTATGGTATATATGATCGGACCGACGGGCGCCAAACGATTACGCAGCAGCTTCAAAAATTGGAATCCTTGGCAGTCGTTTTCTCGACCTTGGAATATATTTATTTATTTATATACTCGTTTTTTTTTGTTTTTTGTTTTTTACTTCTGCTCATACAAAACAAATTTCGCTAGATTTTATGGCTCGTTGCCCATATTTTACGTGAATACGTTTTTATAGATTCGACTTTGGTTTTTTTCAGCGTTATAAATGCGTTTATTAGAGAAAAGAGCGAATGAGGTAGTTACGGGGATAGCCGAAGGAGAGGCTCGTTTTCTTCTCGAAAGGTCCTTTTTTAATAAACGGTTTTTACAGCCCGCCTCGCCCCTTTCCCTTTATTCTTCTTCTTACTTCGCCTTAAGCTCGTTTCGTCCTTTTTCTCATCTGCCAGCCAGCGTTCTTTCTCCCTTATAACCGTTACGGCTAAGCAAGCCAGCTGCAGAGCCAAAGCCAAAGCCAAAGCTAAATCTAAAGGTAAGGGCAAATGCAGAGGCTGAAGATACCGTAGCAAACTTCCGGAAATTTTCATGCAAATATCTCGGCGTAAACCATGAGATTTTTTATTTCACTCCTTTCTTTTTTTCCATCCAACTTTCCTTCTTTCTTTTTTAATAAGCATCAACGCGGGTGTCAGTGTGATGCGATGGCTCGAAAATGAAGGAAAAATAACAGGATGATCAGAAACGAAATGCTCCGCGATCAAAGTGCCCATTCTTTTTTTTTCATCTTTTTCTCTCTCCCTCCCTCTTTTCTTTTTTGTTCTCTCAACTTATTTCTCTCTCAACGCTTCATTTTAAACTTACCTCTCCGCTCGGAAAACTCTTACCCAAGTATTTTTCGTCCCCGGACTCAACCCACCTCCGCAACGTTCTGCTCTTTTCAGTCTTTAACATCGTTTCGTTCTCTCGAGCAGTTCTCACGTAAATCAGTCGTTCTGGAATTTTTCAGACTCATTTCTTCTACCTCGCCACGAATTCGTCAGCTCCGATTGCAAAACTTCCTCGTATACGTATAAACGTTATTTATGTATCTGCCGCGTATTCGTGATACGAATAATCGCGCGAGTACCTATAAGCCTGCATTTTCGTAGATCAAAGTTCACGGGAATTTCATATATGAGCTTAAATTCAACGCGACGTACGTCGATGTGCCAAAGATGTACAACGCAGGTAATTGGCAACGACCTCAATTGACATCGCATCGTAATCCCTTAAACACGACATCGCTCAGCACGAAACTGTAACCACATATTCAAAATACATGTGTGTGTGTTCGTCGTGACGCGTGTCTCGTGTTTCTAGGTAGGTCGGTAGGTAGGCAACATGCATTTACCTACACGGTAGATATTCAGCTGTTCAAACGCCTCGGGGCGCATACGTGTCGCTGTACAGCATTTGCACACGTATGTTACCTCGTACCCATCTAGTTTGTATAACGTGTATTATATGCTTCGTATTAGAAGTTGTCTGCCACAAGACATACCCATAACTGGTGGCAACCGTTCCATGAATTTCAAACACCGCTGCGCGGATCGAATTGCGAAAATTTCGTACCGGCATCTTTTCTCATTTCATGTATTCTATTCGCGATAAAAATATAGTCGGTTGTCTAATTATTTCGCACAAGTATTTTCCGCCCGTTTTTTTTTTTTTCTTCCTTGTTTTTAATACAGTGAGCTGGAAGGAGAGGCGTAAATAATTAATCGTTGAATTTTTTTTAATGTTTCAGGTAAGTCAGTTGCTTTGCGGAGACTTTGACGTTGGAAAAGAGCGTTACATTTCGGTCGCCCTTACGACACGGAGAAAATCATGTATTCAACGCGAGTAGGTTGGTGTACCAGTTTTATTAATGTCCCGTGGCGACGCGACGAGTGAAGTGAATTTTATTTGGAGGAAATGCGCGGAACCCATTTGTCTCCTGTCTTTATACCCATTGAAATACAAACTCTGCGTGCGGTTCCTGTTCACTAATTCTTTCGAACAATTGACACGCAATAGTAGTGTATATACCACATCATACATGGGTAATATTCCTTTTTTATGTACCATCACGATGACGTGACAAAAGAATTTTCATTTTCTTTTCATTATTTTTGTTTTTTTTTTTTTGCTTTCTTTGTTCGTTTCTTCACACTATAGGTCGAACGAAATAGAAAAATGCAATCTATTTTAACGACCGTGGCACGAAAAAATATATACAAAATGAGTCAACGTTTTTCATATTCAATATGCGCCGGTGCACACCAGACTAGATTGAAATTTGAATCGTAAAATTTGGTTGAAAATTCCGTTAGAATTTTCGTTACGACTAAAAATCTCTGGAGTACCGTTAGACGGCATGGTGTTGAAAATTCAGATTCCCGTTCCTCGCGTCTTTCACATTCGGAATATCCCCTTCTAGCTAACATCACCAAAAGCTTCGAAACTGTACGAGGTTATCCGCTTACGATAGCGATAGGTTTTCTTATTTCCTGTCTGCGCTTTCACCCCCCGTACGAGCCGATGTTTGCGCCTCGTGTTGCATAATCGGGTGTAGTCTGGCCGTCGAAGATGCGAAATGGGCTTCCGGAATCGTTCGATGCAGCTTCAGGCGTTTCCGTTTCGTCAAAATATCGTATAGTATACCGTGGATAAGTCGTACCCGTAAAGCTTTCAATACTCACAGGGAAACACACTCAACCCTTTTATATTCTCACCCCTTTTCCCACACTTTACATACATCAGTCTTTGTACCGTTAACCTTGTAGTGAATTTCGTACCGTAAAGAGCCGGAGAGATTTCCAGACTACAAAGGAACCGAATACCGTACGATCAATCAGTTTTGCAAAGGCTTTGAGATCGATCCAGAAATCGTAGAATTCGAATCAGAGAATACTTAACTTTTAGCTGTACGAATCCAAGCCGACAATGTCACTCTTCTGTGACACGTCCAAAAATTAGTTGTAGGTACCTACGGTGAGCGATGAAAGTTGATAACTACGTCTGCACGTGTTATACTCCGAGTTCCTCCTAAGGTGTACGAAGGAAGGAGGACCTTTATTACTTCGCTTTCGCGGAAAAGCGACTCAGGTGATATACGATCTCGAAAGAGATGTTTCGGGAGGTACGGCATAACCAAACCAACCGAGAAGCGTCGTTCTCTGGGAAGATATGAGTGGCGGAGGGCGGGTGACATTGACACGAAATACGCATCTTCCGTAAATTGACGAACGTCGGCGACTGAGGTGATTAAATATTTATCTCCGTGAATCACGCAACGAGAAACATCTGAAAATGAAAATCATAGCTCGTCTCATTTTGTGCAAATATTTTTCTCATGGCCATGAAAATAAAGAAACGTAGAAGAATGGCGTGGATTATATCTAATCGTCGAATCAAGAGGTGATTTTCGAACGGTTAGAGAACTCGGAAATATCCGGCCAGGATTTTCTCATATTTTCGAAAGTGCTTTTTTTTCTTACGTAGTCCCTGCTATACGTACAGCACCCCTCAGGGGAAAAAAGAACCCAGCCATCAATTCCGTTATTGGATATCCGCTCGAGGCTAGAGACACAAGCTGCTCGATTCAATTCTGAACACGCGATCGAGCATGACGGATCTGAAGCTGGCTGAAGGTTGTTTCTGTCCACTTTTCAGCTCTTCGAATCTGATCGTCTTGATGATATATGTCACTGATCGCGTTACATTCGTAAGAAACCAGACGCCGTTTGCGTGGATCAAAAGACCGGCGAATATTCAAATTTCATTTTCATAGATAATCAGAAGGAGATCAGCGTGTACGAGCCGCTTGTAGTCCTGCAGGAAAATTTCGGATCGACAAAAAAGGGTCGATCAGCCGGAGTTAATATTTCTAAAGTTATCCGCGTCTATCGTTCGAACTGCAGAAAATTATTCGGGTCTTTAGAAACAGCCGGCACAAAAGCGGATATATCACTGGCCGATTTAGTCGAATCTTCGAAAGTTTGCAAGCTCGCAAACTCCACGGCGACAGCTGGGGCTCTTCTTATTATACCGACGGCTCTGCGAGCGGTATATTTGTAAATTTTTTCCTATCAAAAAATAAAAGGAGACAAAATTTATACCCAAAAACTCTGGCGACACAATTCATTTACCCAATTTTTTCAGTAAAAATCCGTACGGCGTTGAAGTAATTCCCGCGCTAAATATACAGTTCATTTGGTATCCCGATACAACAGGGATAAATCTCGACTCTGTGAAGGGTCCTCAACCCTTCGTGAAGGACGCAATGATAAGGTCCTGCTATCAACTTGCGTTCAATGACGTTTCTCCTGTACCCCAAAGGCGTCGCAAATATCGGGGTCGGATGATCCTTTCTTTCCATTTACATCCAGTATCGAGATAGCTCCTGGTAAAGGTTGATAGTCGAAAGGGTCCTTGACCTCACCTGGAGTGGTTCAAGAAGAGCACTCCGATCGCCTTTAAGGGAAATTTATCAGCGGTTGCGAGGGAAAAAAAGGAGGAGAAGAAAAAAAATACATTTACTTTGAACTCACAGCGGGTTAGTTTTCTGCATGGGCACACCCGGGCGAATAATATTTTTCTGGGGAATGTGAAATTCAATTCCTTTTTACTTGAATTCTACTAATGAACGAAATGGCTTTATATTTTTATATCCGATTCCGAACCACCGCAACTGCAAAATGAAATTTCACTGGATAAGTAAGGGATCGTTAAAAAAAATTTAATTGAGCACACTCCACTCTATATTAGATTATTATCATTGTTATCTGCACCCACAAGCTAACACACACGTACGTTCAAACGATACCTCGTCAAAATTTTCCGACCGAAATTATCAAACGAATTTCGGCTAACTTGAGGGAAAAGAAGAAAAAAAAAAAGAAAACAGCTTCATTCCTTTCAAATAATGTTTACCACGACTCACATTTTATGGGTGATTAATTTCACCACTCATAAAATAATTTATAACTTCATAAAGAAAATTATTTCTTATTGGTCGTTAAAATCTCTGTCCTTATTTGCATATATTTATTTAATCGCTTGTGGTACAAGCTGTATGAAATATTGAAATTTTGTTTCTGACATAAAATAAGAACTCTCGTAGGCGTCGATCGATATTTTTCAATTATATCTACTTCAGTCTCATCTTAAGCGTGAGATTAACTCGATAACAATCGAGTAAAATTTTTGGTTTGCGGTGATATTTTTTCTTTCTTGGGAAAGACAGTTAAGAATAATCTGAAGCGAGGCTGAAATTAGATCTTGAGTTGGTTGCGAGAAATGACGTCACTTTCCGAGGATCGACGTATCAAGATCCTTGCAAAGTGTCTCGAGATATTCCAGGGGATGGTGAGTTTTTTTTCCACCCCTCCCGGAAACTGACGCTTCCTCGGAAATTCGAAACGACTCCTGAGGGGGTGTTATTCTGATTCCGCGAAAGAAAAACCTCGCGAAAAAATACCGTGAATTTGATATACAAGCAGCTTTTCTGCAGATATACCTATAAAGTTCCGAAGAGAATAAAACAAAAAACCAAAAAAAAAGGAAGTCGACGGCAACCCGCGTTAAATATCGTTCACATGTCCTTCGGGAATGACCTCACTGCTTTCACTTTAATATCGTATCATTTATCCTGGGCAATAAAAATAATGAACGTCTAGCGTAAATTTCAACCAAGTCCAGAAGGTAAAGTGCTCTTCGATTTAACCCGTCTCAGAATTCGCGATTCAGAACCTTATATATTTTATCGAAAAAATTAGCAAAATGCTCTGAAAAAAAAAATCGATTTTCGATCCCAAAACCCCCAAAAAAAAAAAATGAAAGGCCGTAAATTTTGGAAAATGTTTAAGTAACACGTGCACATAGCTAGTTATATCTGAAAAACGAGTGGGATAATCCGGCTAAATAAGGGAAACATGCGAGAGATTTATTCATCCCGCAAAAAAGAGAAGAAAAAGAAAAAGTCGTGTGTTGACTCACCGAACTCGATGCGGTCGGATAAAAATGTCAGGTAAAACGATCACGTACAAAGTTTTCTATATACCGCCAATCAAATTGATCATCAAGTCGTAACGATAATTGGAAATAATTCTCTTTCAGATTCAGTTGTTCGAAAATACATAGCGGGTGAATTTTTACTGCATTGTAACTTCAAAGCGAAATTGTGTAGACAGACAAAAGTGAGGAGGTCGTAAATTCCGTTCATCAAGATCGGGGTATAGACGTTGGTACAAGGTAATGGGGGATGAGATATTCCAGCGAAATCGAAAGAACTGCGGCAAATGCAGAGTCAATCTAGCTCACTTATTGATTTCGAGCTCCCATCGAGTACTGCATGAGATCGGGTGATATTGGTATAGTTCGTAAAATGAATCGAAGAAGTCCTGTCGGAGTTTCAGAACGGCGAATTTGTTAGGAAAACAAAGTCGTGGTGCAAATGTTTCGCGTAGTTTCCGTTATACGTATACCTCAGAGTCGGGTCTTAAATAAAATGTGTGTAACCTCCGACGGAGTTTCCAGTGGAAAAATCTAGAAAAACAAGATATCCGGGTCGAGGGAAAAATATAGGTCGATTTTAATCGATAAAATAAATAACTCGTATAGATGAAATAATTTGTTCAAGTGAAGTGTTCGTACGTCGAAGGATTTGAGGAATGAGGAAAGAAATAAAAAAAAAAGTTTAAAACACCACCACAGCTATATCTGAAAGGAATTCTAGAGATGATTTATATCGAGGACACGTCATTCCGGCGGCACGTAGACGTCAAAGGCTGAAGCAGCTGACGTTGCTTCCGAAGTATAATAACCGAAGAAGAAGCGCGTGTTGGTGCATCCTAATCCTTCTTCTCGGTAACAACCAATTACGCGGGGGTGGATCGATAAAAACAAGCTTCAAATTGCTGACATGACTCGCCTGTGAATGTAATTCTAGAGAAAACTCGACCACCCAGTCTCGCAACTCTTGAGATCTCCTTTTTTCGACCTTCCCTTTCCACAAGTATACTCAGGATGTTCATTTACCAGGAATTAAAAAAAAGGAAAACAAATTGAAAAGCTCAACTATAATTTCCTGCAACTTCGACCGGGGGTTGAATTTTATCGGAACTACCGCGAGACAAGATCTTGCATCAGACGGGAAGGGAATAATAATCAGCAATCTATAACCCGAAGGTAAAAAGCCCATCGGAGTTAATCAGCTAGGAGTTAGTGCCGCGGCCGGGTCTCTTTTCCAGGATTATTTTAACGACGGCGTCTGCAGGCCCGTGACGGAAAACCCAGCGATCCATAAGATGCTAATTGTTATACGATGTCAGGAATTAAGTTTCCGGAAGTGCGCGAAAAGGCTTTTGAGTTTAACGTGATGCGTTTAAAATTCGAGTACCAACTTCGAATTATAGGATCCACTTTTGCCGCTCCACCCGGAGTCCGCGGCGCTTTGAGTCGAGTCGGCGCGGTAGTCAAGAACAAATTGCCCCGAGGGAGAAGCTAATATAAAAGCTGTTGAACTTAACGTTTATATGCAAAGTTGCACGCCTTCCAAGGTGATTTTTCTATATCCACAAGCTTCCTTCGTACGCCATCATCTCCCTCCGTTAAATCATCAGCTGAGCTGCGCCTCTGCAGGGACTAAAAGAATAATTGAATAACCAAATGAATTAAAATCCAACTCAAAGATTCCTTCGCTCTTATCTTTCGGTGAATTCGAAACTGATTCTTTTTTCTCTTGCTTTTTAATTTTTTTTTTTTTTTTTTCAACGAACAACGGTATAAATAAACCGATCAATTTCAGACATTCTTCTATTTGCGCTGCAGACATTGGGATGTTATACTGCAGTCAGCTACCCGGTGTGTATTTTATTGCGGTTTATCAGGCTATTAATGTAATTTAATATACCTTATCGGCGGCATAAATCTTTCTCGAGAAGATGGCTTAAGCTGGTAGCTTATCTCGTTGAGCGCTGCGGTTTCTGAACTTTCTCCATTAAGTATAGTTATAATATAATGTTAGGAAAAGTTAGTAAAACAAATTCTTAAACCGGTTACACTTCTTTTTTGCCCCTTTTCCCCTCCCCCCCTCCCCCCCGCAGTTACAAAATTATTTTTCCATTCTATGAAGCGCGTTTAAGAAATTCTCTACAGTTAATGGTTATTTTGGGTAACCCGCAATGTCGCCGTCAGGAAACTCTCGTTATATAAGTCATATATATCTGCGGGTACGACCCTTTCGCCGATAAATAACTCAACAGAAGATCGCCGGTTATGTCGAGCTGACTGGAAGAGCTTTACGGTTTTAACTGGGTTATAAATATCAGCGAAAAGATGACCCGAGCTTTTACTTGGAGGATGAGCAAAAAATTCTATTTTATGCATATAAATTATGGAATCTATAAAAAACAAAAAAATTAAAATACGGCGAATGTTCTGGTTACGGAGCAAAAAAAGAGTACGCAAATAACGCGGACTTTTATATCCGATACACGATTAGGGATGAAACTTTTTTGTTTTAATGTAGATTTCCGTGGCTCATCACCTCCGCTCGCCTCATTGATCGACCGACGCCAGCTGACGATAATTCTTGTCGCGTTATACGGGCGGTTAGAATTAGGCGTCTGTTTAATATAAACGACGTAACGCCTATTCTGATATCGTTAATTCAACGAGTGGGGTGTAATTAAGACGCTTATTCTCCCGGGGCAAAGTAAAACGTTTTCGCTCCGGTGGAAACTCCTCATTTTGTTAGCCCAACCTGAGCTGCTGAGCTCTCGGCCGTTTTACTCTACGTAACATAACTACATACTATTTTGTTTGCATCGCAAGTAATATAAACGAAGGGAACACGCCCATCGAGGGAGAAATGAGTATAAAAGGAAGTAAAACAACGTGGCGTAAAGTAGTTATACATGTACATTCGACTATAACTCTACCATATAATAAATAGAAAATGTCGACATTACGAGTCGTAGGAAAGTCAGAGTGTTGGACTCTGTACGGGGTTTCTTGGAGCTGCGGGATATAGTTACTTGGTTTAATAGTAACGAGTCACGAGATCCGACGATCCGTCAAGTCGTCAGGTGGTTTCGTTCCGAATAGCCAGTTATTAAAAAAATTATATGATTATATTCCGGCACAGCGATGAACGGTTTTTTTTTTCTCTGTACACCCTAACGACCCGGAGCCTATTTTTGCCACCGTGTATGTTTGGTTACAGCGAGAAAAAAAAAAATATATATAAATAAATAAATGAACGAATAAATGAATAAACCGTCGAATAATAATTGAACGAATTTCCAAATCGTTTGATTAAATATTTAGTCTGAATATATTAAGCGGCGTTGAAGGGTGACGCGCGATACAACCTCTTCGATACAAAACACATATAGCAACATCAGCGTTTCAAGGGCTGCGCGAACGGCAGAGGGCTGTGCGGTGTTGACTTTATTCAAATTACGTTATGGCACTTGCTCTAAGCATAGCCCCGTGTTCCGTACCGGGTAACGCGAGGTTGTCTTGTTTACTTGAAAATTTTGGGAGCCGAAATTCTCTCTTCCTCTCTCTTGCGCCCATCGTTGTACTCACCCCCTCCGAGAACCGGATCCTCCGAGAATTCTTAAGTTAATAGTTTTACAGCCCCCGAGCCCCTCCCGACAGTTTCGAACGTCTCAGCACCGTCTGAGAGGCTCAGGAGGAAAAATTTACGACCACATTTTCCTTTCATCCGTAAACCACTTATCTACATGGAAACGAGGTACAGCTACACGATTTCCGAATATCGGACAGCAAATTTGTTTGCTTGATTGTTTTTTTTTCTTCCATTTTTTCTCGTTTTCTCATCCACTTACCCCACATTCAACCCTTTTTTAGGATTGCTCGGGATTTCTCTCGCATATCGTATACACTCCGCGTGACTTGGAAGCGACGGAGATCGTAGACTGACCTTGAATAATTTTTCTACTCATGCACCGATCGCTGCTTTTGAGGTGACAGGGAATATTGCGCGGTGCTTTGTCTGGCTCACCGGCGACTGATTAATTTGTTAACCACCTGGTTGAGTTTCCTCGATACCCGCAGTCAGTCAACCGGCCACAAGGACCTGCTGCAGAAGACGTCGTCTCTGCGAAGATATATGGATAATAACGGTTAGAAACTCGCTACTTGTACAGCTCATAGAATTATTATTCGTTTCGTTTATCTGTCTGGAGCGAGCGAATGTTTTTCTTTGTTTTTTGTTCACGAGGAAGGGGAAGGGGAAGGAGAGGGTGAATTATACGAGAATTGAAAAGGAAAAGAAAAAACAGCGGGGAAATTTGTTAATATTAAGGAATCAATTATTCCCGACGTTGAAATAAATCCTTACGGTATGCGAACGGGAATCTCTTCTCGGTGGGCGTACTATATACATATACGGCACTCGGTTTATCATTCTCCCTTTCCACTTCGTTCGGTATTTAATCTTTATTCAAAACCTGAGAGGCTGTTACTGCTGGTACCGTTGGTGGTGGTGGTGATGTTGCACAAGGGGAGATTGGTAGATCGAAAGCGTCGCGACGCCCGACGTTCAACGTCTGCCACGTTTATCTCCATCCCGCTCTAGCGAAAATTTCCAACCTTCGTCTCGTATATACCGGAATAATCCTTCCACATTCAAAATAAATTTGATTATAACTCATGAAAAGGAAACCACTGCAGCATGGGTACATTAATATCTATTTTTCTTAGGTACAGCGCCCGTTCATCCGTGTATAAAATATTTCTGCAACAATATGACAGGTACGTAGGTACGATCTATTTGGATTTCAGCGATCGTGAGAGCGGAAGCTCAGAATTGAATAAAATACGAAAGCTTGATATTTGCGGAACTAAAATTGTCTCCCCTATTTCAGTTTAGGAAAATCCACCGGCGGTATTACCACAAAAATAACCAACCTTGAGCCTATCTATAGCTTTCAATATCGACTATCTGCTATCCAGTATAGTAGAACTTGGCTCGGCATTCTCCGTATAACAAATGGATGAAAACGAGGTGGAACAGGCGGTGAATAGAAAAAGGCGGATCGAGTTCCGAAAGCGAAGAATATACAGTCCTAAGGTGTCGACGAAGAATGCCCTCCGTGGGGGGGTCTTTGTGGCGTGAGTGTTTTCATAATTTCTTCAGGAAAACCGCTTTCCTCTGCAATGATAAAAGGGAAAAGAATATTAAAAAAAATACACTGTTAATTCAACCCCTCGACGTAGTCGGATTTCCTCCGTCGCAGTCGCGAGCGTATTGTACAAATGTTTTCTGAGCTAATAAATAAATTCCACGATTGAAAATCGTGCATTTTTATCATTTCGATGTAAAACTTCGAATTAATATGAAAAAATATGCAATAAATAAAAAATAATGTCGAAGACAAGAGAAAAATGGAATTACCCTGTTTTCAACATTCGTTTCTCCTACTCCACATTTTTTTTCTTCTTCTTTTTCTTTTCTTTTTTTTTTCTGTGAACACCGAGAGAAACTGCAGGCTGGGTCGAGAGAGTCGGATAAAGGACGACAAGCTGACACAGCTCGCCTCCCCGCAGTCCGAAGGTCGACAGAAACGACCCTCTGCAGCATCCTCTGCAACCTCTGGCCAAAACCGATTCCATTGAGCAGCTGGATAGTTGATAAACCAGTTTCTCCTTCCCTCGAATGCCGTTCCCTTCCATCCTGGAACCCCCTTTAATCTTTGGTTCGTTGGCATGCCTCGCAAGCTAACAATACATCACTGATAACAATCATGCTAAGGAGATCGTCGTCTGACCAATGCTGAAATTCTCCACTTTATTCTTTCCTCGTTCGTTTGTCCCTGTAGCGTTCTTTTTCAGGGGGGAGCAGCTAGGGTAGCTGGTTTTTGGGTATTCGTGAGCTGTGAGTTTGTTTCTCTGCTTTTTCGTTCACAAAGACGTTTAACGGAGCGAGAGAAAAAAGAAAAAAAAAAAAGAAGGAACAAAAAAAGGGAAGAAAAATAGAGAGAAAGTGAAAAAAAGGAAAATAAAAGATAATAAAGGAGCGAGCCGTGGTGCAGGCCCTCGGTGACGACGCGGTGTCGGGGGAGGAGAAAAATCGTAAAGAAAATGTTGCTCTTTGGTCAGAGTTCGAGTTCCTTCTACTTATATATTTCCCTTTGTCGCCTGTATATCGGGTCTCGGAGTTTTCTCTCAAGGACACTCTGACTTTGACCCTCTCTATCTGCGATATCTCTCGATTTTCTACGCGCCTCTATTCCGCAGTGCGGTATATATACAAAATTCCCATGTTACGTACACCGGCATAAGGGTTGAATTTTAGTTCGCTGATTTTCCCCCCGAACTATAGCCGAATTATGGGGGACCGGGCCTACCGTAAATTTGGAGAATGCCGTTACCCCTTTTTAGAGGACGTATAGAAATACCAAGAGGAAATTAACCGATTAACTTTTCTCCTCCGTATAAATTTTCTCGATGAAAATGACGATCCTGCCGGACAAATAATATTGGTTGGATGGCGATTTCGTGAGGGTTAAAAATATCAAATAATACATAAAATTTATTATTTCAACTATAACTGCAACGTGCGCGCTGGTCAAACACGAGGATATAAATAACGTGAAGGTAAAAGAGAAATTTTTTTTTTTTATTTTTCACCGGACCATTTTTAGCCGGTCGCATATATCGCGCGGCAATATGTGCATGCAGTGAACAAAAAAAAAGGAAATAATTATTTTCCGATAAATATTATAAATTCGGATTTCGTCCGACTATAATACTTATATACACACGCACTGATCCTACACAACCGAATCAAATTTCATGGCGGAAATTCCGCATCGATTTTTGACCAATAGAGCGTACAATTTTTACGACTAATAGTTATTCTGTTATCGTTTATCGTTTACCAATAAATCGCATCGTTTCATATCCACCTCCCCCCCCCCCCTCTGCCCGACAGTTAAGTATTTCCATTTTACGCTCAAAAGAAGAAAAGGACATCCTATCTAGCGTGAAAAGTAAAACGATTGACATTTCTTATTCGAATCTTTACGAACGCACGAGACTCGAGCTGAATATAAAACCTAAAGATTCACGACTTACGCCATTCGGTGCAGGTCTTGCACGTGACTTTGATGTTCATCGACGAAAACCGCGTTCTTACCACGCTCCGTTTTATATACCTACCGTTTCAAAACGATCGTATGTATAAATTACGTGGTGAAGTAAATTAGTCGAATGTCGTCGTTTCGGGTGTTTAGGACTAGCTTCTATACCTGCACATCGCATGATAATTTTAACAATGGTCTCACGTACCAAAAGAATTTCTTATATTCACGCACGAAATTCGGTTGAAAGCCATCAACCGCGATCCTAACACCTCCCCATCGACGGCCATTTCGTTACCGTCCAGCAATTCAAACTTTCCCACAAGGGAATTTTCTGGAGCTCGCAGTGAAAATGGGTAACGTTATATCAACGCATTTTGGGAGACAGAGAAAGAAAAAAAAAAAAAACAAAAAAACAACCTCTGACAAATTTAAAAAGCTTCGCGAGAGGTGGTAATTTTTTCTTAGGTCTTTCTTCGCGTGGTTTTTTTTTCATTTTTGTTTTTCATTCTTTTTGTTTTTTTTTTTTTTTGCTTTTGAATCGCGCCCTATTTCCACCTAATAGACTTTCATGAGGACGTACAACCGTCGTTCTTTTTTACGAGAACGACTATGTCAACCTATACGGCATACATACCTATATTTAGCATGTTGGTCTGTTCGACTCGCGGTACAGCGCATTCGAAATATTACAAAAAAAAAAACGTAAGAGATAAAAGAATTTTTAGTACACTGCACTAAAAGCTCTGCAGGTAATTAAATTAGCCGACTGAAACATTTTCTCTTGATTCTCTATTTTAATAACGTTTCACAGCGAATTGAATAATCAATTATTTAATATCGCTGTATAAAATTAATGAAATTTTTGCCAACCCATCCGTTTCCATCGATTATCGGTTTACCTAATAATGATATTATTTTATTCTTCTTTTTTACCCCGAATATTGACAATGTGCAGAAACGTAGAATGCAGGATATGGAATATTACAAAGCTATACATATATCGATGGGCGCGTACATATCACATAAAATGATAACGAAGTATAAACGCGAAAATTGCCCCTAAGCTAAAAGCGATGGGTTATCCCTATGGATTCTAAGATCAGTCGTTAACACGCGGAAGTGTCTCGTAAAAAAAAAAGTTTTCGTCTATTTGCTTGTTTTTTTTTTCGCTTCTTTCGATTTTTTCGATTTTTTCTTCTCAACGTAACCCTACTTTTTCAGAGGTACGGGAGACGGAGGGGAGAAAAAGGGAACAAAGAAAATTTCACCTTCCTCGTCACTTTCTTCCTGATCCCAGAGGATCTCGATGTGCGAAAACAGTCAATTTCTACCGACGGCCACACTTCCCCTCTTTTCGACCTGCCTTCCTTTTTTTTTTCGTTCTCCCAAATTCTCATGGGAAAAATGATCTCTAATCGTTACCGGCCAGAAAATTGGATAGCTCGTGCAGCTGCGACAATAAAATCCCATACGTACTTGAAGCCATATATGTGTAATATACACCTATACACAGTGCCTGCATTGAATTCCGCGTCGCGACGCATATGATTGCAGATATAGGGATGAAAAATATAGAACGTTCAATTTTCGCTACAGATGTATATTTTTTTTCATTCACTTTATACAAAATATGGAATGTACGGAATGGCGTCCCGTGAAAAATTTCACGACGTACCTGCGCTTGCGTTTTTTTTTTTTCATCTTTCTCATCGATTCCGAGCTGCAGCTACGGAACAAGCAATCGGCGGTTACCTGAGTATTAAAAAAAAGTATACGTATGTATTTTTATTTTTTTTCATAATTAATTTAATTTTTTTTATCTCCTCGTTCTATAGGGCGCCGGTACCGATTGGTCGGGAAGACCGGGGAACTCAAGCGACCCGCAATAGGATCCAATATGCCGTGGAACCGGCTCCACTAATCCTTGACTGGGTATTTTAACCGTCTCAGAAGTCATTCTGTTTTACGAGCGTTGTGTTGTTGGTTAATCCGAGGAGAGGATCATCCCGATATGGTCCACCTATTGCAGTTCTGCACGTTTTATACCCTCGCGTTGAAATTATAGAGAATTATATGATTCCGAATATTATTATTCGAGTCTTGCGACGCACGCGGGCGATCAATCTTTATTCGAGCGAACTTTGATCGATGGGGAATTTCAATTAGAGGATAATAAAATGAGGTTGAAAACTGAATCGCCATGTCACGATAAATGAAATGTGTCCTATGATACGGTAAAACAAATACGCGATAAAGAAGCAAAAAAAATAAAATAAATAAAAGCAAAAAAAAAAAGATAGATTCTCGTCCAATTTAGAGTGGAAATAAAAATTCAAATTACCTAGTTCCACCTGCGGCCCACGCCCTTTCGCTAGACTAGTTAAACTCACCGAGTTCGTGTGCAGTTGTTTATGTGGATGAATATACAATAGGTAGTGCGCATATAACGGTCAATACAGAGATGGAGTTCCTGTTGCCGTCGGTGATTCACAACTGAGCATGGGATCCGAAAACAGTGGTTGGTTGGTTCGGATGGTTTGTTGGTTGGTTTGGTATATATTTTACTACCGTCGGTAGTAATTGTTGTTGCCTCGTTTTGATAGGATCATAAATTGCGCGAATTGTATGTGTGAAACTGCCGTGTTTAGGTGTTCAGGAATCGTTCGGTAACGGGACACCAAATAACTATTCATGTATACCGCCGACCCGCTCCGCAGTGCGCGTGCATCTAAAACAAAGTTGTATTTCAACCCGCGAGCAAAGCCTAAAGTAATAAAAAATGAAATAACAACAATCATAATAAAAAAAAAGGTTTTTTTGATCACGGCGATACCCTCGCGACATCCGTAGTTATATGTGTCATCCTCACATCGACCGCGAATTCAACGCTGCTTCGTCGTTATCGCGTGCTCGACGAATCCCCTTTCTATTTTTATGTAACGATCATAACTACGACGACATCTCAATATGCTTTAAAAAGCTGGGGAAGAAAAATATTTTTTTTTGCCACGGAACATTTTTTTTAAATGTCTCCCTTCTCTTCCTGTTCCGAATGAAGAAAAAATTATTATTTCGACTTTTTCGCACGCTTACCGGGCGACGCGAATCGATAATTTTTTTTAGCATAAACTCCGATTTCGATGAGAAATACTACGATGCTCGAAGCGTGACCAAACACGAGCAAGAAAAAGCTTGGACTCAGGTGTAGAATGTCCAGTTCATTTGACGCGCTGATGTCAACCATAGGATATGAACCGTTGACGTTGTTGTTGGCCCAGTGATTGACCAAACCACCTTCCGTAAGTCGGGATACTTTGAGGTTGATTTGGTCCAGGTAGGGCAGCCCCTTCCAAACCACGAGAGATATAGGGTAGGCTGCTATGATCTCGTCCAGTTTGTGCGGGTCGTACGGACCGGGGTGATAATGAACGTGTGAAATTTTCATCTCTATCACCAGAGCCATGCTGGTATTTTTTCCGGTTTTCATATCCTCGGCCACCTGTTCGTATTCCATTTGACTGAGAACTTGATATTTATCGTAAATTTTTTGGCTTATCTCCGTCTCATCGTTCTTGAAAAGATCCCTGTGGCGAGCTGTACCTCCGAAAGTAATCCCGGAGCTCTCGAGTTCTTCCATCGTCGCGATCGTTTGATAATTTGTATTCATGAGCTGCCCGGCTAGAGAAGCCAAATAACTTTGGGTTATCACATAGCCGAATAACACCCATGAGGCAAATTGGATCCTATTTGACAAACTCGTTGGTTGCCGGGGCAACGCGACGCCCAATATCAACCCGAAGACTTCCAAAATCGATAATTCTTTAAACAACAGGATCCTCATCAGCCCGGCTAAAATCAACAGTGCTATTATAGCGTACCACACTTTAGGTCGCAGCGGCGTTACCAATCCAACAAGACTGAAACCGGGACTGGAAGGCACGAGCCAAACTATCTGCTCCTGTTCATAAGGAATACTGTACTCCACTGCGTCAGAATCTCCCCAGTACATTCCGCAAAATACAACGTCGCTGCCGTCTGGATCGTCCAGAATTGCCTGCAAGTCATCGTAGACACTGTCGTTGTTATCGTCGTTGATGTTCATCCTGTTCAAGGTCAATCCCAGATCGAATGCCACCGTTTCGAAGAGCTCTCCTTCCATCCCGATAACCACTTCGTGTCCATCTTCTTCTCCGACATCGGCGTAAGGCAGGCAATCGAAGACGGTGATGTTAATTTTACACCGATTCAACATCAGTTCGTGAAATATTAGGTCGTTCTTCTCCTTGTCCAAGTGACTGCAATCTCCGAGTATCTCCGGCTGCTTCGGCACCCTCCACGCGTCAGCTTTAAAACTATAACTTCCGGCGACGAGATATTTTTCGCCAACCGGCGCCACTACAACCGCGGTCGCTATCCACATCGCCCAAAGTGCGTTCACCACTTCGTTAGCTTCCGTTAAAAAGCTCGTCTCATTATCGTACGAAGTCACGAGACATATGACGAATCTACATCTCGGTGCGCATAGATTATTCAGATCGTTCATCAAAGCGAAATCCGTCGAGTTACGAATCAATATAACGGCGCTGTGAGCTGTCTGGTAAATGGATTCATTGGCGAAATTCTCCGCGACGGAATAAGTCACCACTTCTTCCTGAAGTCCGGTAAATAAACTTTTCGATAAGCCCATAACGTCCAAAAAACTTGGAAGCAAAACCGGAACTCTTTCTTCATTTATAAACCAACCTCCGGCGATGCTTTGTACGCAACTTACTACCGGATGTAATTTATCAACCTTGCGAATTCTCTCCATTACATCGATGTAATTCTGCTCGAGGGTCGTCGGCCGTGAGACGATAGTTTTGCAGGGAATGATTTCCGCAGAGATCCAGAAAAAACAATACATCCAGACAAAGTTCATGACGTGTGAAAAAAAATTAGAGGACTTGGTACGTCTTCGTTTGGCAAACCCCGAATGTTTGGAGAACGTTCGACATCGTAACGTCGATGAAATATAAACGTTGATCGCGCCCCCCGCGCCCCGTAGAACATATATACATAATACTCTCGTAACTGATGTTAAAAAATGATTGTCATTCTTATCTATACATATATACGAAGTTATGCACGCAATAAAGCGTGCAGATACATTCACGTGCAGCTATTACACCCCGTGGAGATGAAATTTATGGCTACATTTACGGTCATTTTGTTATAGTAACCTTGAATCGGTCACAGAACGATCAGATCGTTTTCATTTCCATGTAAATATTATACATATACCAACAGTCAGATAACGGTCGTACGTTATTTAAATTTCTTTCGTTTCGTTTCTGTTTTTTTTTTTTGTTTTACTTTTTTTTTTTTACGAATAACGTATTAAAATTGACGGGTATGGGAGAAGGAGCGGCGACGAGTGCTGAAAAGCTTTTTATGCTCGTGCGTTGGGTAATGATTTTCGGACTTGGTGGACGTCGCTTTTAAACCGAGTTTATAGATGTAATTATCCGTGAGTTTATCGAATCTTTTTATCTGTTGCCTTTTAGCGAATGTGGAGGGTGAGAAATGTGTAATTTTAAATCCGAATTGTTAGCGAAGGTTGAACATTTGGTTATTTTTGTTACAGAGCTTTCGTCCGGATCCTCTGCGTTTGCTGTCCGCGAAGAATGAGGCGTCGTTACCAGCCAGCGTTTAGGTGCAAACCTAGTCAGGTGAGTTGTCGTACTTCATTTGTTTGGCACCCCGAATATCAATGTTGCAATCAAGCGCTGCTGTCGATATTTTATTAGCTTGTTTCATTTCATTGCCGCATTGTGATTGTTATATCAATTCGCTCTGTATAGACGGAACATGTACGTGTGTACGAATACCTCTAGATTATCATCGACAATATCATCCTAATTTTTTATAGCTTCCAGAAACGGAAGTCGCGCGTATGTTGGCAACAGGGGAAACACGTCTGACAAAATATTTTGTAAAATATTCACAAATGCCTTTGGAATTTCGTTTGTTTCTACCAGCCACCGTATTCAATCTATTCCGTTTTATTTTCATTTTGTTTGTTCTCAGTATTCTTCATTCAAAATTGATTGACTATTTTTCGATGACAAATATTAAAATTTTATTTGCCTGGCTCTTGGAACTCCATTTTATGTTTCCGGGTAAAAGATGAAAGCCGCCATAGATTTTTCATATTATTTTTACAGTACACAAAAATTATTCGATGCTTTGTTCGCCGAGTAGATCGTCATTAATTTTTGTTTTTGAAGTTCAAAGTTGCTTAATTAAACTACGAACGAATGACCCTCCCCTCAGCTTTTGTTCGATTAAACAACGGGTTTAATGTTCAAAAACGAAAAAACGAGAAAAAAAAAGAAAATACATCAGCTTGGATCACCGACTTCGCGGTTCGACGCTCTGCAAATACAAACGAAAACAAAAAGAAGAAAATCAGAGAGAAAAGAAAACGAAAGTAATTAAAAAGTGCTTTTAAAAAAATAATTGAGTTAAAAGAAATTAATAATGACTTGCAAAGGTGTGCGAAGATGTATATTACAGGGAAGGGGGAAGGATGAATCAAAATGAAATCTGTAATTAAAAACAAAACAACAACGAAAAATGAAGAGAAAACAAATATTTATATATTTACAGGGACAAATGTCGAAATAAGAAGAAAACTGGCTGTTTCAAAATGAATTCGTCCTTACGTCCAACTTTTATACTCGAACGAAGATTTCCTTCTCTTTTTACTCAATTTCGTGGCAAGATCAAAGGAATACGGGCACGTGATGGAAAATGTAACGAGATGAAACGTTCGTTGAAATACGAAGCGATCTTACGACTGTTTCTCACGTAACGTTCGCGATAAACTTCGGCACTGTATGTGAAAATACTCGGAAAATAAATAAGTTATTTATTAGAAGTTGAAATTCTTCGAGGTTTATAAAACTTTATCCGATACCTGAAAAGCAACGACATCGCGCGCCGTGAAAAGAAATGATATATTTTGAAAAGTATGAGCCAATTAAAGAGATAAAATTGCGAATTCCCTTCTTCTTAAAAATTCGCGATTCCCGGCACACCGTTACGTTGGTAGATACATAGCTGGGCAGATAAAATTATACACAGAAATTTTTCCAAAGGTATTTCAGTAGATTTTTTTAATATCAACGGCAATATTTCACTCGCACAATATATATACCAACGCGTACGGAATTCGAGCGAAAAAAAGCTAATTGCAAGAAATTAACGAGTCTGGTTATACCACCCACGAGATTTCGTCCGACTCCGGGCAAACAAAAGGAAACTCTAGAGTTATAATTATTATAACCTGCATTCTCTGCCACCGCATCCTCCCACCTATACATATAATAACACCATACCGCGTACCGTTGTAACGGAAACTTGTCAAATATTTTAGCCAAGATTTTTACAGTAAAAACGAAAATCCACATGCACGATGACCTTCCGCGCTTCCGCCAAGGTCGTTCCATCTGCAATGCAACTGTACGTATATCGAACGTTTGTTTTTTTTTCCCCGACAAAAACTTCCGACTTTGGATGGAAATTTTGTTCTTTCTCTTCCTTCCTGAGTGTATATAAGTTTGAGAAATTAGTAAGCCGATGCAGCTCGAATCGTTCGTAGCTTATCCGAATTTTCGATAGTCCGGCGCCACATTCTCATTGCGTAAACTAGGCACGTAACGAAAATAAAACAGATGGAAATAAAGGAAGGGAAGAAAAGAAACGCAGATACATACCAACCAACAAATCGTCATTATACGGAGGGTGATATATTACGCCTTATGGCGCGGGGGAGGCTGACCAGTCGTTTTCAAGAGGCCCCATATAACACGAGTATAAAGCTAACTAAGGATTTATAGGGTCCCCTTGAAAAGGCCTATCCAAGATGTCCTGCAAAATTCACCCCTTCGCCCTCAGCCGCTGCGGCGGCTTCACCCGACACTCTTATTTCTAGCCCTTTTCAGGGTTAGCGACGTAATTACTACGAATGGCTGTCCCGTTTTGCCGTACGAACCCCACGTTAGTCTCGAGGTTATATAGAATCGAGAATCCTATTTGGGGGTCGGCGACGAGTTATCAAAGTATAAAAATATTCAGAGTCGAATATCATCGATTGGTCGTATAGGTGTGGAGTGGAGTTTCTTTTTTCTCTTGGGGTTTGGAAAAAAATAAAAGGGGTCGACGGTGGAAAGCCAAAGGGCGGGGGTGAGGCGGAGTGGAGGTTGCTGAGGGATGGAGATCACATAATCCTGCGCGGCCTGGCTCCGAGGAAAAGGGTCATCTTGACGGTCAGGGTAACTCTTCCCGAGAGACATGTTCGGAGATCGTGTATTAAGAGGGAATCAGATTTCAAACACGCACCGTGCCTTTTAATACCGATCGAAACATTTACCTGCGTTGACATTCGACCCGGAAAAATGTCGGGTAACTTTGAAGACAGAAAAAAGAGAAAAAAAAAAAAACCAACAACAATTGATAAAATCATTTTTCCCGCAAGGTAGGAGATTTCATCGGGGAGAATATTTTTGATTTTATTCCCGTCAACTTTGAGTTACAGCGCCGCGTATAAATTCTACCGAATGATATTTAAGGGTGCCCGAGATACACGGAGTTGGAAGTTTCACTACTCCGACGTACAAGAATCATGGGGGGTGTATAGCGTCTCTTTGCTAATGCACAATTTAATTCCCTACTGTTGTTAAAACTTATGATGGTTTTATACAGCTATCTCGTTATATTTCGCACGAGAGATCATCAAGAGAATCGCTACCACGTGATACGATAAAATTCCGACTGCAATATACCTATACCTTCGCTGTTGGTAGCTACAGAATATAATATAATGGCAGCAACGACGTTTAGAAATTTTTTGACGAAAGAGGTATATAATTAAAATAAGTAAAATCCTGAATACACTTTAACAAAAAAAAAATAAAAAATTTTAGATGGAACGTGCAGTCGTACAAGACTACGTTTTATTCGCTAATTACGAGAAATTCATTGAAAAATTGTCGGACAAGTTTTCGCTCACGGATATCCAAGTGTCCCCCGATATAGTATGAATAGCTGCATCAATGTTTGTGACAAGACCAAAAGTCCCGTTATGGGGGGATGCGGAGGTAATGGGCAGAAAAATGATGTCGCGTCGAGCGATTTGTACCCAAACAAATACGCGTGTACTATACCTATATATAACGTCTCAAACATACGTCGCTCCCTCATTTTCTCTTCACCTTTCCAGCTTTCTCCCTTTTTATTTTCCGTTTTTGGTAAGCTAGCTATACAAGATTCTACATCGAACTACTGCGTATGTTATACGGGTGGACGACCGAAGGGCTTATTTTCTTTACGGATGATATATTTTCCTCCATTTTACCGAAAACGATTCTTTACGATGACTAATGCTTTGGTTGCGCTCCGTCAGGACGCAACCACCGCACATAGCCACCTTTTTCCAAAATTTAACTTTTCCTTTAGCTGTCCCACCTTTTCCTTTAATATTTGTTTTTTCTTCGAGTTATTTGTTTTTCCATTCTCTATATATATTTTCCCATTTTGTTGTTTTTGTTTTTTTTCTTCAGCTATTACAGATCGATAAATTCCTTGAGCTGAACCATTTTTTCTCGGATATCAAAAACGGATATAAACGAGCCCCGGAAAACTGCAACTTCGGCACGCGATTTCTACTCGCTTCCATACTTAACGGTGTAAACCGATAGATAACTCAGTTTAGTTCGTATAATATAGGAAAATGAAGCGATAGAAGAAAAAAGAAAAGAGAATAAAAAGTGAAAAAAATAAAATAAAAAAAAAACTTAAAAAATAAATATAAATATAACGCCCGTTTGAATCGCTCCGGCGAACGGTGAGCGCGAAATTCGATAAGCACAAAATGCACGAGTTATCTCACGTATAGCTCTTGACTCGACGCCCTGAGGTAGACAGCGCTCGTCAATATCTCGTTACTCGGCGTCTTGCCAAGGGGCAGAATCCGAGCGAAGCATTAGATATGAAAATAGAAGGTACGAAAAAGAAGAAGTAAATAAATTACCTACATTCCCAAGTTTAGAAATGAAATGAGAAATAAAAATAGAGAAATCACGAACGACTATCGGATGGTATATCGTAATTTTTGTTCATAAGGATTAATTGTCGCCTGATGGAAAGTGGAATCCGTGGGCGGTGCGTTTCGATATTATATACGAAATGATTTCATACAAGGGATGTAAGATGAATCGGAAACGAGACGGCAAGGGTGGAGGTCTGAAAACATCGCTCGTGCGAATAGAGAGGGAAGAACTGCGAGGGAGGAGAAACGCGGTATTGTCAGAAGCTGTTGGATTTAACGATTACAATTAACATTTTCGCCGCAGTACTTTACCTCGGGGGATTCGCAGCGTTGTTCAGAGTCGAAGAATGAAGTAGGGGGAAAAAGGGAGATGGGGGATGAAATCCGGTGGTCGGTCGTCCGCGTTGAACGTTGTCGAGGTTGTCGCCGGGACCGGAAATTGCCACTCTTTCGCTTCAACGGTTATTTAACGGTTACAGATGAAAGTCCAGATATTTCAGGGGCAGGGGAGGAGTGGTGAATTCAACTCAGGATAACAAACGGATGAAAAGCGAAGCGACGAACTACATCTCTATCCTTTACATCTGTTTCCCAATAACATTAACTGCACATTCCGTTGTTAATTCTCAGCATATACCCGTATCGATTTATACACAGATAACAATACACGTAACGACACCGTTTCCGCCGTATGCATGGCGTCCGGATTTTCAGTAACGTCGAGTTTGGAAAAGGATGAAAAATGATAAATAAAAAAAGTGTCAATTGTCAGGATCCCTTGTTGCTGACCACGTGGTAATTTCCGACTACGGTCGTGCAGGTCGCGTGGAAAAATATAGTTGAAAAGGAAAAAATAAAAAAAATAAGAAGAAAACATATCGTTCATCCCATCAACCACTGACCTTGATAAATAAATAATCCCATACTGGCAGTGTTCCCTGTCTTTGACGAACGTGATTACCTCTTCCTTTTGCAGAAATTCTCTTCAAGGAAATACTACTCGACGTATTCGCTCCACCAAGTCCGAAGCAGCCGAGAGAATTCTTGCGAACAGACCTACATTTAGAGATGCTACGACATCGGAAGTTGCTCATCTTCGTCCTCATAATTCGGCTACAAAAAAAAAACGAAAGAACAAAAAAAATCACGATTTCCTCCTAACACGACCTGCGTATATTTAATCGACACTCTCGTACAGAGGTTAAAGATAATATAAACTTCGCTGTAAAATCCTCAGTCTCTGTTTTAGCCGCCAGCCATCGGTAGAAATTCTTGGGTGGCAGGGTGTAGAATTTCAAACTTCGTGTCGCCGGCCATCTATTAACTATACTACTTACGACCACAATGACCACTACATGTGCACACATATGCATACTTAGATTAATTGTTACACGTAGAGTTTTGAAAATAGGTATATGTATATGTACGTGTTTGAATGAAGAAAAAAAAAGAGAAATGTCACCCACAGTAACATCATGACCTTGATTATGTAACTGGCAATCGATATCTCGACTATCGAGATCCTTTGGTAGTAGAATGTCGCTGTATCCTTCACCCGAAGTTAAATATGAATAATTGGTAAAGTCGTTGTCGTCATAATTCTGTCCCTGCAACAACACGCCCTGCCACTGTTCAATGTAAATCCTTTAGCTTAATATGGACGACGATAATAAAAATAATAAATACAACAACAATGACAGAACAAATGAAATATCGGTTTATATGATTTGTCAGCTCACTAATGATAATCACCATACAGCTGATGATCCTCTTCCAGGTAAAGATATAGATACAAATTGTAATTATTTTAGCCGAACTTATTTGGTGAAAATTCATTTTTTACACACAGAAATTTTCCACATTTCTATTACAACTAACATCGTGTATCACCGACACAATCACTATACATGATAATGCGTTAAATATATGTCCCGAGAAATTCAAATTAAAGTTCACATTCTCACGAAATGCAAACGTAATTTATTAAAAGTACGATCAGAGAAAAGCGAAAAAAAAAATCCCAAAACAAAGAAAAGAAGCTGGTATTAAAAAACCCAAATAACGAGACAACCGGCTGTAAGGTACGTCCATTTTCTTCCCTAATTCACCGTATTGTATTTTCACGATTTCGTTTCTCTCCCACTGAAATATACTTAGAACTCGATAAAACCAATTATTCTCTCAGTCCAACCAAGTTCACCTGATCACAGCTCAAACACAACTGATATAGTTGACGTAGAATTGGGTCTGACGCACGCTATAGTCTTATTGTCAGTTCCGTCACCTTAGTCGCTAGAAAATTAATTGATGTACCAGCTATGTTGACGTTACACGCTCGTTGAACATTTCACGATTCACTTAATTTAAATAATATTACCTATACATATAGTTGGCACTGTTTACTCGATCAGTTATACCACCCACACCACCTGTCCGTTGGATGGCACTTGCATACTACATCATAAAACGTATTGGATTATTTACTCACACATTTATATAGGTGGAAGGGCATATAATACATACGTTTATGCAGAGTGTGTTATACTCGGCCATTCAGCTTTTGATTCATGCATCGCGCGCCGCCGTCAAAACTGTTTTCTTCTTATCTCTCTGTATTCTATCTTTCTCTCTTTTTTTTCCCCCTTCCTTTTACAAGTCGCACATGTGAGGATAGAGTAGACTGCAAGCTCGTAGATTACGTTTTTTCTTCTGTTTTTTAGTTTTTTCTCTCATTTCTAAGATAAAACTGTTCAAGTATCTTGTTATTTTTTTATTCTTTTCTACGTTGAACGTCCAACTTGGAAGAATAATTAGTGCGATAAAAATTTTTTTTCGCATCTTCGAAGCTCGTGAATTTAGCATGTTTATGTAGGCAGTTTTTTTTTTGTTTCTTGTTTCGTTTCTTTTTTTTTTTTGCCATTGTTTTTTGATTTTATCTTTAATGTCCGAATGGATGACCACATCCGAAACCTCATGGGACGAATTTGAGAAAGATGTAAGGAAACGATCGTTTGTTGGGTTTTTTCTATAAAATTTGAAGTATCTGGGAGGCTGCACAGGGGAGTTTTTGTCACGAAGTGTTCTGGGAAATGGGAGAGCGATGGTGAAGAATTTGAGGCGCGCCGTACCGTCGTTGGGAATTTTTTTCTGCTGGAAGACTCGAGCTGTGTTTGAAATTTCAGAAACTCTTAGCTGTATCAGTTTTCAGCTGTCGTTTCGGTTCGCAGGGATCTCTTTTTTCACTCTACGTTCCACTGGCTAGGTGTAAAATACGGCGAGAAAATTGCACAGCAAAGCTCAATGAAATCGTGTCCAGTCCGTTAAAGTTAAGGATCCCTAGTCCAACAGGGATTTTAACACCTTATACCTATAGTACCAGACTATATTTTAGAGGGTTACGATGTCATAAGGGAGAAAAATTTTCCTCTCGTAATATGAAATAGGAAAAATATTAACGATTTTAACTGCAGTCTCCTTCAACCGTTATGTGTTTCTGCACAACGCGTATATGACCGAGTGAAAAATAATCCTTGAAAAATATCGTGTATTATACTTTCATTATCCAATTTCTTTATTCATTTTTCTCTAATTGCTTTCTCCTGGCCGGATTTCCATAAAAGCTCAGAACCATCTCCGTAATACCAATCTTCCGGCAATCCCGTGCGGAAAAGTAACTTTTCAAAATGTTGACACTGCGCTAAACAGTCTGCGGATGAACGTATCTTTTTATTAAACGTTTTTTGAGATCACCCTCCTACTGTCGGGGTTGCAGGTGGTGTTCAGTCTGAACAATAAATCACAAAATGTTGTACGTATGCGGTTGGTGTTTATTGTCTAGGTTATCATCCGTCAAGTCAGTTTTAGACGATGAAGGATAAGATCCTGACACTGCACAAGATGGCCGACGATTTAGAACAACGTTGACTCTACATCTATTCTCAATATCCTCTCCGGTCTGCGGTGAACGTATATTTATTTGTTTATTCACTTATTCATTTTTACCACCTACAGCGATCCAGATATTAGGTATAAAACGTACTTTTAGAAGGATAATTTTCATGTTTTCAAACAAATAAATGGTCGACAACTGCAAACCCCGAAGTGGGTTTTCATTGTGAAAACGTTTCTGTATGAACGTTGCGCGGGGAAACGCAGAACTCGAATCCATCATTGTTTATAACTCACCTTTATTCCCAAGCCTAACATTTATTACCTGCAATATGGCGAGTCGCTGCTGCTGTACGTACATTCGTATACATATTTTTATTTTTACCTCGTGCTATTTTCACTCCACGGTGTTTCTGGGCAATTTGTTCGCTGTATATCTACACTATACACCTAGAAGGTATTAAATTCGTGTGAGGTATAATACTTATAATACCGACAGTTTTTACCAAGCAATTTCAGTCACCGGTCCGGGTAGTCGAGGAGCATTAAACGGAAAACAATACCACGTAATTTTGCAGCGCGAGCATGACACACATTTTATGTAATTAAAACTTTTCTCTTTCAATTGATGATACTTCTCATCTCGAGCTTCGGAGCTAGAAAATGTCTCAAGTTGTCCTCGTTAGCGTCGACTCTCTTATATGCTGTAGAAAATTCGGTAAATCGGAGGAAATCCTCTGAAACTGATTGAATTGGATGTGGGTGCAAAAACGAAGGGTAGAGGGTAGGAATATAATAGCAGCTGGCATTATTTACGTAAACCGTATAGCGAATGTGACCCGCATTATTGCGTTTGTGGGGAAACTTTGTAAGTTGTGTTCACTAGAGTGGGACTCGAAGGACGTGGTCACGGGCATCGCGCTTATAAGTTATAACACATTACGTAATATTACAGTTGGGTGCAAAACGCGGTCCATTTCAAATGTCGCAACGCTACACCTCCGGAAGTAGCTCTCATTCGTAACTAATATGGATAATCATAACGCGGCGGTCCCATGAAAAAGAAATAAAAATATTTTGTTCGACATTACAAAAATCAATTTTTGCATCTCGTCCGAGTTCCATTTTAACGAAACTAATTAAATTTCAGACGGATATAAATCGTTTTTAAACTTCAAACGTTTCATAAAATTCGCGTCAAACTCGTCGTGAAAATATCGTAATCATGTCATTATCTCTGAAGGATTGACCGCAAAGGTTATTATTATAACGCCTAACGATTCTTTCGTAGAACTTTTGGATTGATGAGGACATTACACGCTGCAATAGTGACGGTCTTCAAACACGGGTGCGGTATACCTATGTATCAACCGTAGTAACACTTTATGCTCCTAATAAATCTAACTGGGTTAATAATGCAGTTGCAGATTTTATCATTCAAATAATCGCATCAACGGCCCTACGCTATGACACTGAATTATTACCGTGCATCAGAGCAGGCGACTATAAAAGTGACAATAGACTTCATACCTACGTACCTATATGAAGCAAAATAATCCGTGCGCGCAGTTAGGTTGTAATGAATGTAGGTAGATAATATGCGTTTTTAGTACACAATATATAAGTATATAAATATTTTTTATACATAAATATAGCGTATAGTCAAGTACATACTCACGTGCGGATGAGGTATCAAATTCGCTGTTCGAAGAATCAGGATTCGGAGAGCCAAGAGACACTTTGCTACCATTTGTATCTTCTTGTCCTGCTGAAAAGGGGCTGCAGGGGGTGGGGGTGGGGGGAGGGGGGAAGGGTGAGCTGGTGAAGCGAGGGTCCTTTACAAACCACGAGCTTCAAAGCCACACGCGATACGAAAAGAGCCCGCGACAAGAGAGAGCTACGAGCTTTTACAATGGAGCAAAGTTCGCCTGAGTTTTCCTAAAGAGGGGAATCACAAAATATAATGGCTTCGAACTTGGAGAAGAAAAAAATTTTTGATCTCAAAGTTTGATTTTGAGTTTGGAAAAAAAAAATCCTTGCTCTCGTTTCTTCGCAGTTGTCTCGCGGATTGATTAGGCTGCCGCGTTCCCTTGATATTTGGGTTGAGGAGACTCTTCAGGACACATATAGGTACACAAATATTATGGGTGTACGTATAGGTATGTGTACGTACTTCTCGATCTCCGTTGAAACTTTGGCGAGAAATTCTCATTGCAGATCGGGTAACCCTTCGAGTGGCTAAATCGGTCTTGAAAACCGAGAAGCAAACTCCAATTTGGTACCAGAATCTCTCTGCAGTACGTGTATGTAGAACACGCAGTTATACAAGTTCGTCGTTCAATTAGTTTCCATGGAAAGTTCGGATTAAACACTGAAAGTGTTATGAGCCTCTCATGACGTATGCTGATTGGTTTAAATATTGGATGCTACTATTCTCTCTCTCTCTCTCTATCTCTTCCTGCCTCTTTCTCTCGCTGTCGCACTCTTTGACCTTTTGTACACTCAGATGAAACTTTCTTCGCTAACTAAAAGCACTTTTTCCAATTTCACTGCACTGCAAACTCGACTTGAATTGTTTTTTTTGTTAATCAACTGAAATAAAATACAAACCGTTCCATAGATTTTTCTGATTATCGTCGTTTTATCGATCTCGCCATTCAAAGATGTTTTTTTTGTATTTTAAAAGCCATTTGTTGATCACCTATACCTGCTGTTTTTCCGAGTGGGCCAAAACGGACGCTGCACGTTCATAATTAGAGTTCGTTTTATACACCGTGGTGAAATTTGAGCCGCAAAGCTGGCACCCCACGTGGAATATTAACAATGTACACTATGCATTCCGCAAATATGTGTATTTCGTTCTCTAGCAGAATGCATCGTGGTATTTTAATGGAACTGACCTCGGGATCTTTAGAGCCGCAGTTTGCGCTGAAATTCCTAGATGTTACAACAAAGATAGACAAAATTTCTTTTTCACACGTGTCTTTGTACAGAAATGAGCGCCGATTTTCCGTTATTTACTCACACAACAGCACACTCGTTTTATGGTATATGTTTTGATGAAATTCTTCAATACCTTGTGATGCGAAAATTTTTATACCATAAAATTGTTTGTTTCAGTACGCAGCTGGGATGGGTACCGGGGGACCAGCTAGCAGCGTGAGTTACAGTAGCGTAAGCCAAAGCGGCGATGGTACCGGAAATGCGACAGTTGGTGGCATGTGACGTCACGCGGGGGCCCGTCAAGGGCCACGCCGTGACCGGGCAATCCGTTTCCGGGATACGTGATTGTAGGCCGATCCGGAACCAAGATTGTTCCGCGCCTCAGCAGCGACGTCTTCGATGCAGGAGAATATCAACGTAAATCATGGTACGGAAAATACCTTCACTTCAAGGACGTTGAACGCCCGTCTTCAGCACGTTCACCACCATCGGCGTCAACTGAAACCCGTAAAACGATCCCCGTTACTGATTGAAATTCTCATTGATATTCGCGCCCTGGAAAGAAAATGCTCAAAATCTTCGATTGGGCAGGTTCACCGATGCGCCGAATGGACGATGACTTTACCTTGACGTGATCAATTATCGATATACATTTTTTAATATCTATGTCAGCGAAAATTGACGGTTTGTAAATATCAACAATTTATACGTCGAAACGTGAGATTCGGTCGCAGGTTTAGATTGATCCTGTGTCAGACTTTTTGGATGAAAGAAATAAAAATGTAAGAAAATCTTTCACGAGTCTGTCAGCGATTCGATTTTTTTGTATACATGTTCTATTATATAGTCTTTTTTGTTTTCCTTTTTGAAAGACTTACTCTTCTCGAGATATAATTTACTGGTAATTTCTCTCTATCCCCCTCTTTCTCTGAGACGAAGAAAAAGAGGGGCAAAAAATGAAAAGGAAAAAAAGTTAAAGAAGAAGAAGAACTTCCCCGTTACACGTGATGGCGAGTCATTAAAGCGCAATGTCAGCTGTACGAGAGGAGAAATGTTGAACATTCCGTAAACAAAGCACCTGCTAGATGCTAGACGCGTACCAAGTGTCTACATAGGTATACATATACATTATACATATACCTATCCAAGGTATATGAACTTATGTAGCGTAATTTCTTTTGTTCTCCAGCAACGTTTATGAGACGTTATAAATCAGTCCTTTCCCATCCCTCCGCTATAACTGTGTACGGCGAGACTCACGCCCCCACATGTTAAATTGTTCACGAATCTTCGCTACGATACTCGAATTCTAATTATTAATAGCATGGAATAAGTTTTTTGGATATACCTGTATAATAAAAAAAAATAAGAAAAACCCAAAAAAAAGTGAGAGAAAACTTTTAGTTTCATATATACTTCTGTGAACCAGCAGGGAGTTTTGATTAATATAGAATTGAAAAAGCAAAAGTTTTACCATTGCAAGAATTTACCATTACAGGTCGTCTTTGATACACTGACTTCTGTCTACGTGGGTGCTTCAGTTTGTGAGTTCTCTATACACGTAGCGAAACACTTGACCGCTTTCTGTATGACGTCTTGATCATGAATTTATAAAATATATCGGAAACTCGAGGGGTAAAACTGCCTCCAGCGAGAGTTTTCAAGCGAATGAAAGTAACCGTAAACTTTACACCTACGCTGTACACCTTTGCTACGTAAAAGACGCAGTAAGTCACATTCCAATGATGAAAAATTCAAAATTGGTAAAGCTTCTATTTTATTTGTCATTCCTGAGAAAAAAGAAACATTTTTCTAAGTCAGAGAACTGAGTTATATAATGTAATTTATTTCCTAACCATGTAAATATATTATATACACCTATTACTAATAATTATATACGCCAGAGAGCAACCTATTTAGCTCAAAAATAAATAAAAAAATAAAGGAATAAGTGATTATTAAATGTAAGTTAGGATGATCAAAAATTATTTGTAACTATATATAATGTGAATTCAATAGTTGGATAAATGTAGCCGAACTGATTGGATTTTTTGTTTTGTCATTGTCGATATGTGTACAGAGTGCGGATCAGAAGTTTTTAAAATGTTTCTTCGTGCCAAAGATATGATTATCACGATTTCATTTCCAATTTTAACAGAAACAAAAACCAAAGATAACTGATCTACTGAATATTTTCAAAAGACTAACGCGTCATAATGGCGAAGGGAAGTAGATTTTATTCGATTGTATTCAAGGTGTAAAATTACAGCGTAAACTTCCTATCAAGTCAAATATATTATAGTTCTCAATTGTACTATGTTAACTAGTGGTATATTGTATAGAGAAAAATAAACTAAACTGACTATGAATAATGAAATTACGGTGAATCTTATATTGTAAATCAATCGTAGACTGATAATTATTAAATAATAATATAATTATATTGTAATTTGTATTTATATAATGGTACGTACAATCGCTAGTATACTCATTAAATAAATAAATGAATGAATATGAAATAAAAAGACATACTTTTCCTTGACTGTAACGTTACATGATATTCAAAAACTGTAAATAATAATGATACAAAAATCATAGTATAAGTAACAAAAAAAAATAAGAAAAAACCCATTGATACCTTTCAAGCGATAATATGCTATAGACATTTGATCGAACTTTCAATTATATCGTGTAAGAAAATACAAAATTATTACCCAAACCGTAATATTATGTCTCTCGATATGCTATCCTTTATAATAAATAATATATCAAGAATCTCAAACGCATTCCAAAATTCTTTATTGTTTTTCGGTTATATTCAGTTATAATAATCAGGATCAAAACCCAGCAAACTTGCTCCTCCACCTAGATGGCAGCAGCGAGTGGGTTCTATGCAGAGACCCTTTTTAGCTTATGTTAGAGCTTTTTAAGGGTGGAAGATGCGTAATGTCTTACGATCTCGTAAAATATCTTACTGACCGAAAAATGGAAGATAACTTGTGTATTTGTAGGGGCAGCTTGGTTCGGATTACGGATTTTTCTGACCGATATACCAAAACAAACATTTAATTATTTCCGATTCTTGGACTGAAAAATTTACTGGAGCTGATAAATTAATGTACAGCTGATTTTCGATACATTTTAAATTTATAAATCAGAATTCGACGTCCAAATTTTCCCATGACAAACCCTTTAAAATAATATAAAAGCTCTAGCAGTATACAATTCGAATTCTACCGCAGGAGCTTTTATCGACTGAGGTGACTGAGGTAAGCAGAAGCGTAGTGCACAGCACAGTAAAATAATAGATGTAGCAGTGCAGAGTAAAATTTCTGGGTCTCTGATACGCCGCAGCTCCGAAAATGAGTTAATTTAATGTGTTGTTTTTGAATTAAATCTCGTGAAAGTAACAGATTCTCAATCAAGGTAATTGTATCAACCGATATCTAAATTTTTTTCCGTATGCGAGATGAAATTTGGCGTTATCACGATCTTGAGATTATTTCTAAATAAATTGTAGGTTAGATATGGAAGTAGAAGGTTTAGACTTCACTAAGATTTGGCCTATCAAATCTGAGAAAATCATTAAACAATTTGATCCTTTTTCTGTAGAATTGAATTATTTGTAAATTCTCAATTTACTTACAGGATGTCGTGGGTAGCGAACTGTATTTCTCTAGCATTTCGTTCATGGACACCACAGGTAACCGCAGTCAGATTTCGTTACCACGCAGATAAAGTGGCTCGAGGTCCACTTCTACGCCGACATGGTTGGACAGACCCAACATATCGTCGTGGATTACTTCCTCATATTGGAGAAGGTAAAAAATTACCGATGCCAGAGTACCGTCCAAAAGATGCTTGGAATCAGAAGAGGGCATTGTTTGGTCAGAACGATTACATAGATATTTTGGGGAACGAGCAACTTCACCCTACGAGAATTCTTTATAAAGTACCTTCCTGGCTCAGAGGTGTTAGCGGTAACGAATACCAGGTGTTGTTGCGTAGAAGAAAAATGATGCAACACGGTGTATTTCCTGTTGCAAGGCCAACCAAGTGGAAGCAACTGCAGAAGAGAATAAAATATCTTTATAGATTCCTCAATCAAAAAACCAAGACTGGATTCAGTAGACAGTAAAAGGAGTCATAAATATGTTTGTATCATCTAATAAGTTGGAATATGTAATAAAGAACTAGAATAATTGTATCACTCCACGTATTGACTTTCGAATGATATGGCCCTTGGGAATTTTTTTTCGTGATAATATAAAATAGTAAATTCATTTATTGACAAATAATAATAATTATTATCATTATCCAAAGGATATACAAATTTGTTCCACAGTAGTGGAAATCGCGTATTATAGGTATACATAGGTGAAGGTATGATGCGATTTATTTATAACACTATTATGGTAAAAAGACAAAACAGTGGTAATGTTTTATTTACAAAATAATAGTGTATAATGCTTTATTTTTCAAATGATTATTTGAACGCTACCTAATTCATTACGAACCTAATGGTTTTGTAATAATAATCTAATGCAAGGCTGTAGTAGGTTTAGTAAGTACAATTGAAAGGAAAAAAAAGCTCGAGTTAATTTGTTAGCAAAGGATTAGGTAAACTGTAAAACTTCCATGAAAGCATAATGCACGTCATGATTTTTTTTATGCAAAAACTAATCGCAAGCAATTCGGTTCATGAAGTTGGGTCAACATTCTTCAATACCTTCAAGTACGCGCACATTTGTCCTCTAAGTTTCACGTGTTAAATGTAACATTGGTTGTTAATTTATTATTTATTTAATGGTTACGTAGCGCGAGAAAGTACTTAAAATCAAATCATAGATCACTAAGGGACTCTAGGGTTACTACCGGAATAACTAAGGTTCGAAAAGTTTCAAGAATACCTGTGATATTGCGAGTGACTTGTGAATTGAAAATTTAATACTGTCAGTGGCACCCAGTATTGCAAAATTCACGTTCACCACGGCATATGGTAAACAATACATAGACAATTCTATAAGTCTGTGAGATTACGAATGAGAAATCGATTGAGATGTAAATTGATTTATTTATGTACATGACCTAATGGCAGTTATTTATTTATTTTTTTTAATCATTGTTTCATTTGAATTGATGGTAATTCGACAGTCTAGATATAACAAATATTAGCTAACACACGAATGTTGTGCGCAACGAAAACTTTCTGTATTTATCGAATACATATCAATCCATCACCTGATTTATAGACAGAAAAAAGTGGAAATACTCCATAGAACCGCGGAATAAAATCTGACGAATTTTATTCATCGCACCTGTTGTCAAACGATATTGCGTATTAAAAATGGATAGCTGTTAATAATTCTCCGACTCAGTTAAAAAAATCGTCAAAACGATACCAACATGTTGACGCGTTTTAACAACGAATATTGATTTTTCTTTATTCAACGGGAACAAACTTGATGAAAATGGAAAGATACTTGGTTTTTGACCACGAGACATGCCGTTCAGAAGCCGGTGTCTCAAATGTAGGTATCATCATCTATTATATCAAACCAAATCTTTGAGAACATGAATCTAATTACAAATCGCATTCTAACGAACATACATTCTTTTTTTTCTCAATAAATAGCTACAGTCTCACTTCGCCGATAGACTATGGCATCTGCTCAATAATTAATTATTTAAGCCGCCGTTTATGAGTGTAATCGATTAGTGAATTGATTTTTCAATAAATTGATAGTAATTCATAAATGATTTTGCAGAAAAGACAACACGGTAGTTTCATAATGCTTACTCGCGTCAACGTTTCTCAAACTATGCCTCTCGTTCGGATAGACCTGTAGTTCGTACGGTTTACCAGCTTTTACCAAAGCGTTTATCAATTGACTGGTGTGAAAGAAATGTACGTTTTCATCTATGAGGCCGTGAATGATGAGTAATCTGTTCTCTTCTTCAGGGAATTTGTTGATATAATTCAAGACCGATCCTGTCGCGTAACCTTGAGGATTATTTTCCGGTAAATCCATATAACGTTCTGTATAACCTGTATCGTACAAGTTCCAGGATGTTACCGGAGCTCCTGCTATAGCCAGCTGAAAGGAAATATCACCATATGATTACGTAGATCGGTATAATGATGAAACGTTCATTCATCAAGTTTTAATATTGTTGGATGGAAAATCAATACCTTAAATATATCAGAATATTGCGTCAATCCCATTAAACTTAAATATCCTCCATAAGACCAACCATGAATTGCAACTCTGGACATATCGATACACCCTGTGGTATCAGCCAACCATCGTAACACTTCAACTTGATCGATCAACTCCACAGTTCCCATCCTTCTTTGTAAGTAGCTTTCGAACATCAAACCTCTGTATTGTGAACCTCGAGAATCAATAAGGACCACCGAGTAACCCTGTGCTGCCAGCATATGCATTCGCAAATGTCTCATGCCCTGGAGAGTATTTTGATAATAATAATGGAGAATTCATAATAATGATGTAAGCCATTTTTCTTCTTCATACCTTGAACGTGTTAGATACCAGCTGAACCTCGGGACCACCGTAGACATTTAATATCGTTGGATATCTCTTGCCTGGCTGATAATTATGTGGTTTAAATATCATGGCAAATATCGTTTCTCCAGACTTTATTTTGTGTGTATAAATTTCTGGGGCGAATAATTCAGACTCGGGTGCCGACGGTTCCAACAAGTATCCAACAGGCGTAAGAGTGATACTCTCTACCGTCCAGTCTGATTGAGATATCCTAAATACCTAGAATCGTTAACCAATTTTACATCATGATTTCTAGTTCATTCCTATCCGGATCAAATGAAACATTGCATAGACATACCTGGCAAGTAGGTAAGGTCTTAATAGAACTATAAACAGCAACGAGCATAGTACATTGCTTATTAAAATAAACACTGTTATAACTATAGCCCGGTCTGGTAAGCAGTCTTATCTCCAATGGACGGCATAATGAAACAGCGTAAACGTGCTGTTCTAATGGTCCCTCTTTCAGACCAGAAAAATAAGCTATCGAATTAGTTTCATCGACCCACAAGTTTCTACCTAATACTTCCCAATTGCCTTTTGTGAGTGCAACTTTTGATATCACTCGGGGTTGAAGAAATACATTATCCATTCTATCTAAGGGCTCTTCTACACCGCTCGTTAAACCTGAAATTTGAATTTTTTTCTTTTTTAATATTCTGCTGCACAAGTTGAGGCGGTTATAAATTATTCGATTCACAAACTAACCAGCTATACTCGACGTAATGAGATACAAATGTCTAAATCCAGTTTCCTCACTCCCCCAAATAAATTTTACTTCTGTAGGGTCATCAGATGGCAAAAAATAAAGTAGATCATTAACATTTATCCATACGTTACTTTTCTGTGAGTATATTACTTGAACACTAGCAGATGATAGTGTAAAATGATTTTCGGAATTGTAGACGTTTGGGGGAGGTTCGCAAAAGTTATCCACGGACAATAATACCAACTCAAGCGTTTGCTGTCGGCGATCCAACAGTTGTACCCAGACGCTGTAAAAATATTTTAAAATATTTAGAATTTTCAACACTTGCCCATCGAAGATTGACAGAGAGATGTTCATTAGCCAACTTACTATAGCGCATCTGGTGTCCAGCCAACTCGAACTAGGTACTCCATCCATGGGAACATAATGTGTAATGGATATTGTAACTCTAAGATCTCAATATCGACTATCTGCAAGGTTTCTGACAGCTTGAATTGCACCATTTTCAAATTACTTCTTGCGTTTGAAGTACCAGCTCTAGGAAATCTGAATTCCTCAATTTCACCAGAGTTTGATGTGGATGATGGAAAACAAAATATTTCTACATCACTTTCGTCAACTTCTTCATAAACTATTCTATAAATCCCATCAGTCGATTTAGGTTGCCACCAATAGCCGATGAACCTGTAAATTGATGCGTGGTACGTGAAACACTGCATTGCACAAGACATGATATAATGAGCTAACTGAGTTTTGCTCACTAACCTTGTGAATTCTTCTTGCATAACATATGAGGGGGTCCCAGCAGTTAACGGATCCTCAGCTAAGCTTCTTCCGCCTTTTTTTGCATGGGTTAGTCTTACAGAAGAACCAGTAATACTGTGAGACAAATGTAAGTCGCCAGCACAAGTATGGGCAACCAAAGCGTGATTCCACGGGCAAATTTGTGGACATAGTTTAGCACCAGACATAGACATTCTTAATTCAGATGGGAAGAGGGGACCTGGCATACTCCCAGTATCTATACACTGATAGAGACTACTTGCTGCTGGGAAAACCAATTTCCCACTTTCTGCGTGTAATTCATAACTTGTAATGCCCCATGTGGCTAGTCTCTTTCTTTCCCAGAGAAGTTGCTCTTCTCGTGATAAACGATTTACACACGACAAACTAAAATTACGAGTTTTCACGTCATTTTACCAGTAATCCAAGTCAATTTTGTATTTACACAGGTGAGGTACTCAGGTACACTCCGAGTTATTGACACTATTATAATCGTCACTAAACACACAAACTTGCCTTTGAAAATTTGCCTCTATAACAGGCTGCCAATTCAGTTTATAACCATTGGCATTATCTGAGTGGGCGATATCAACATACAATAGCGTTGTTTCCCAGCCATTCGATGGTGTACTCAAAAAATATATTCTCGTCCTATAAAAATGAACAAGTTGTTATCAACGGCCTACATATTTGTCCCCAATAATACTGATTTTGAAAAGCCTTGATTTATTAGTACAATAAAATTTAAAAATACAGAATAGAAAAATTAGGTCGACATATGTTCAGAGAAAGATCAAGAGGTGCTAGACCAACTTTATATTTTGTACAAAAGCTGTGGTTAATTGAAAACTTAAGGAAGTAAATTAAACCAGAGCAGCTTGTGGCTGACAGTTGAAAATAAATCTGAGGTTCCTGTCTTACCGTCCATCCGGTAATGTTCTAAAAGTAATAGAAGCTGGTACAGATGCAGCGGAGACTCCGGCCAAGCGTCTCCTGAGTTCGCTAACGACTCCTCGAAGCTCGGACCAGGATTTTTTAGTGCTACCATTTTCAGCGATGTGGCTGTCTCCACCTTCGACACAGCTATCCATGTTTCTCTAATCACCTGGCCTTTTGATTGAAGGTTATGTGATTGGTGAAATAAAATCCTGTACCAGAGACATATCACAAGATATTTCCTGAAAATAATGACTAGTTATAATTTTCAGAAAGTACGTATGACAGAACGACCTCTTTCTCTGTTACATTTTGTCGAGGGGATTAATTTATAGGTTATTTTCGTGAAAGCGGTTTACTTTCACTTCTAATTAATGTATCTTAAAGGTTACAATAAAATCTTGGTTTTTGACTGATTGGTAACAATTTTTCTTTTACCACCAAATAATGATGATTTTATAAATAACCTATTTAGAATGCCAATCTGTCAAATATTCAAGGATGACACTTCTGTTTTAAAACATATACTCGCCTCGACAATCTGCTTTCTTATATCTTAACAAGTGTTATTTATCAGAAGTTATGCACTGCAATTTAGGCTATCAAACATCAATCCTAACGGTTCATAATCGGCTAAGACTTTCTCAATCCTAAGTTTACCCTTTTATTTTCATTACCTTTTAAATAATGTTAAAAATAACTGTACCAGACAGCAATATTTTTTAGACTTCTTGTGTTTCTGTCTCTCCCGGTCTCCAAGTTATCTTCCACACACTACGCTACGATCGCTACGATTCAACCCACACCAGGTAGGCCCACACCACATCAGACAACCAACATCAGCTCTCTACACGGTTTTCTTCAGAAGCTTTTACCCATCGCGGGTTCTCAACCCGTCGATACGTTTTGCCAGCGCAGCGTGATAAGTACTACTGAGAGGACCCGCCAAAACGGAGAAATTTATTCAACAGTTCCCAGATTACGGAAAATATCAATTAATATGAATCGAGGAGAAAAATTTGCGCCGAAGAAGAGAAGACGAGTCGACAGAACAAATAATCGAATATCAGATTGTAAAAGTTTTCAGCATGTAGAAATGGATTCATGAATACTTAATGAGCGCTACCGTAGTCAAATATTATTCTATTATAAACAGCAGCAGCTGAGCGTGAAAATAAATTTTCCATACACAGCCAGTTGTTTATGAATTATATTATTAATCGATAAGTTTTTATTGTTTTTAAATTTCCGATACAGCAATATCGGCAGCATCGAGTATTTTGACAAACTTTTATGGGCTTGCGTCTGCTTGATAATATCGACGAGAACTATGCAATAACAAGAATTTATAATTGGAGATTATTCACACAAGTTTATCTTTTTCAACGAATAAATGGTCCCACTTGTTATCCGTTCTTTTTTTCCAGAATATAAAAATTGATAAATAAATGAATTTGTCTCGGTATTCAAAATATAATACGGAAAAGAAACAAGGACCGTGCGATAATAAAACAGAAGGCAACGTTTCTTAAAGAACGAAGCGAAGACAGCCGATTTTTTTCAAAAAAATAGTGCTGATCACAGAAATATCTGGAGAAAAAAACTTTGCCGTTGTTTTACGTTATATTGCTGTTTACAAAAACTAATACCAGATCTGTCAGTTGCAGAAAAATCGTTGATCGGTTCAACGTCATATTTTATGTTCATGATACGTGCGAAATATCACTGCAAATCTACGTATAAAGAGGTACTCGTCATCGACAAGAATTTTTCAAAAGCGTTAAATCAAATGCCATAAATTTAAAATACCCCTCACCCTCGAAAGTGAACGAAAACTTATATCATGCTCTGCTGACGCGAAACCGAATTCGTTCTCTTTACGGCTGACCTAATATATAACCCGGCGATTACAAATCTAACTGAATTTTGTTTATTAAAAATATCATTTCGATCCAATCGACATGGTTGGATGTTGGTTAATATACGTAGAATACGTTAATCGATGAATGACGTGAGAAAAATTTGATCCATTTTGCAGCAGAGCTCAAATGGGAGCGAAAAATGTCCGTCCCACAAAATGGACGTCTGAAAAAATCTCTGCCGATGAAAAAACCGGACTTTGGACTCTGAAACTTCTGAAAAAGCATCCCGAGGTAAGACTAACGATGAGCCAAGACAAATTTTATCCAAAATCATCTACTGTCGCACGACTCGATAACCCCTTCTTATCCATGCATATATAATTATAAATAATTCCATTTAAAAACGATTATATTGCGATCGATAGTGCTCGGATTCATTCTCCAAATTTATTCAAGAGTTGTTTGCCTGTTTATTTAATACTCGTACGTTGTATCAAGGTAAAGTTTTTCTCGGTTGCTCCTTGATTAAATCTTCGAAATCCCCTACCATCCGAAACTGTGTCGACTATTGATGAGCTCCAGCGCGAAAGTATGTCCCAGACCGGTTTTCTGCGTATAGCATATCCGGACGGCAAGAGGGATATGGTATAGTCGCGGGAAAGTGAAAAACTGGAACTGCTGTATAAAATTGGTATTTTTTTTTCATACCTTTCTTTTTTCTACAATTATTAACTCGATACCTCAATTATTTTTTTTTTCGTGGGAGTGAAATAACATTGAGATTATTATTTGAAAAAAAAAAAAAAACATTTTGTAAAGGAATCTTGAGTATTTTCTTTTCCATCTTTCCATCCTTCTGTCTTTTTTGTTTTTTTGTTTTTTAATTTAACCTACGTCAATCCCCCCCTGTAATATCAAGCAGATTTCAGAGGCTCCCTTGCTTCCATCTCGTTGGAAGGAAATCTCGGGATTAGTGGATTAAACAGGATTAAAACTGCATTTCCTCGGCATTTTTTTTTCTTAAGTAAAACATTCCGGATGTAGCATTTTAGGGCTCGAGGTTCTAGCGTTACAGCAGATCTCATATAAGCTGTTCCAACAATGAGAGCGGTAACGAATATAGAAACAAAATTTGGATTTGGCTTGACAAATTTCACCGTTATTTTCTCGTACACATGTATCGGTAGCAAAAAAAAACATCAAAATGAAATGAAACAGAAGAAGAAAAATTGATGAGTCATTTCGATTCATTTCGTGTACAATCGACTGTCACTCTTCCCTTCAATCCACTGACGGATGGCCTTTACAACGTTAATTAATCAATCCTTCCTCCATTATAATTATCACGTAACCCCTAAGCTCGGTTGATTATGTTCAGCTATTCATCCGGCCTAAAATCCGTTACTTTCTTTGAGGTATACGTCGGAGAGAATCGAGCAACAATAGGCGCGAGGCTGTAAGATTCATCAGCTTTTCCGTGCTACAAATTATGGGGTTGAGAGGTTAGGAGTTTATCTTGGAAAAAAGTTGAAATAATTTAATCTTGGCTGCGGAACTCGTAGTAATTTTCATAAATAGAATGAAAGTCATCAGTCCTCGGTAATTCTTTGCAAAGCAATGAGATTGTAACCCACAGGCTTATTTCACGTCACCCTTTGATCTCTTCATCAGTAAATGATAGTTGAGCAAGTTTATAGATCAAAGGAAATGTAATTCACGCTTCACAAGATCTTTGAATGGGATTTATTTTCATTGCAATTTAACCCCGATGAATGCATAGAATGTGCAGAGTTGGGTATATGGAGTTTAATTGCCCCGGGCAGATCGTGCTGATTATTTCATATAGACTATAAACTGCGACGGATGAAGCGTTTTGCAATGCGTTCTCATACCGCATCTACTTGTAAATAAAAGTCGATACCTAATACGCTTGAAAGTTGAATAAACTTTGCGAGAACTTTGGTTTCACTTCGTCGTCAAGTTTCCCACAGTATTTTCCCGCATAGAATAGCAGCGATCCTCGTAGTTTTCTTTTGGAATCAATTCCGGAATCTGCAACTCCATATATGTATAGTCTGTACTCAGAAAACTCAGCAGGAGGAAATAACCCGGAAAAATTGATCCTTCGGAATTCGTTCATTTACGGAGCCTTGAAATGAGAGTCTTACCATAGATATATTGAACGGTCTTTATACTGTAGTGATTTTCATATACCAACTTACTTCCGCCTCATGTACCTCTGATATCTGACAAGTATTTTCATTCCTTATTTCACTCCGGGTGATAACGAGCGTCCTCGAGGAATTGACGTTTTTGCCCTCCTTCTTCATTTCTGTCATTTTGTTATCTCTCGATAATGGGATACGGCGGGAAATTTTAGAAGCTCTTTTTTCGCTGGAAGTTAAAAACAAAAATGTAAATTTTTCACTTCATTTAATTAATTTTTCATCGGATCTCCGTGAAAGGCAAAATTTTTATGATCTACGCTATATGCTGATACACGTGTACGTTTATACCGCTCAAGGATAAATATAAACCAAAATTATCCGCAATTTTCGTATAATCTACATGTTTACACGTGTCTCAAATTCAGGGTTCGTTACAATCGCATTAGATGAAATACGAGATGATAGTAAATTGGATGTTGAAAAAATTTATATTATCAGAATATAATAAACATACGTTTCTCACGAATTCGATTGAGAATATCTTCACTTTTTACAACATCGATCACCGCCGTCAAAATTTCACGATTCAAAAATAAATAAATGGATAATCCGTGAGACGAGATCTGAAGTCAAAGGCGGTTCGATGATTCGTTGTAGAGTGTAAAAAAAATACCGAAGGACGAAACAAATGAAACTAAAGAAAACCCGGTAAAAATTGTTACCCTTGCGTGCTCCGTGCTCAGTTTCCATCGTTCCGATCTCTTTTAATTCCGTTCCTCTCTCAGGCCTCATCTGATTCTGTTTCTGTTTCTATTCCTATTTCTCCCTTTCTACGAACTCCCTCCCGCCCCTTGCCGCTGAGTTTTCTCTCTTTTGAAAAAGGGAGAAGAACGGTGTGCGATGTAATGAATAAGGCACACACACAACGCCCCTCTACTTTAAGGGCGGCGGAGGCTGCAAGGGGTGGGAGCCAGCGGAATCAACTAACGCCCACGTGATCGATACGTTGCAGGCCCGACAGGAATTATACTATACAGATGTTGAAACATTTTCCAACCGGATTTCACAACCCTCCGCGCAACAACCTCCCAAATCTACAGAGTCCAATTTTATACAAAATCCATGAGAGCCGAACCGGATTTGGATTCAAAGGTCCAAAATACTCCCACACGATCAGGTCCGGCAGGATAAAATTATTTGGATAAATGAGAACGAATAAATTATCCATATATGGATGTGTATAGAAAATGAATCGCAGAGAAGAATATAGAATGAAGGAAAAAAGAGATAAATGAAATGAAATGCGGAGGAAAGATTATATTTGTTGGTGTAACATTTATGAGATTATGAATGAATGCATGGAGGAGGGATCGATGGGCCCTGGATAACCGGTAGGATGTGGCTGTTATGGTCGTTAAGTTATTTCAGAACACCCTACAGTACGATAATGGAAATGGCAGAGAAGAAAACAGCGTCTGCCCAAGCCTGAGGGCATCAAAGATTTAAACCTCCTTGCCTCTCAGCAACGGCGCACCCTCGGAAAGTCGGAACCATCCCCTACTGAAATTGCCCGAACAACACACGAACAATTCCGATGACTTCCGAATATTCTCGAGGACCAACAAGGATCACCAAGCATCTGAATGATCCCGCGCAACCCCTCGTTCCGTACTGCAGGATATCTCCTTAACGGGTCCTCGGTTTAACAGAATCCGAAACTCCCGAGTTACAACGAATGTGCATTTGGATGGAAAATAAAGGACTCTATTAGATCCACCGACTAAACATATTTTTTTATCACTATCCTACCTTTCAACGAACACCACATTTATCGTATCCGTGTAAATTCTACCAAAGGGGTGAAAATATTTTTAATCTCTCCTCAAAACTTTCGGTTTGTTTTCCTGCTATTCCTCATGGTTACTGAAATATCGTTTGATGTTGTTCGCACGAAACGAATTTCGGGGGTTGTTCGTCGATTGTTTTAACGGAACGTACAATAAAGACCAGCTCTGCAGTAGTCTGTTTGCCGTAGGGCTCGGTTTCGAGTATTCGACTTTCGAGAAAACGCGAAGCGCTATATACCTATTTGGCGTATATGACTATGGAATAACATACGGGTATATAAGGTGTGTCAGCATATACCTACACATATGTAATACATTATATATAACCCTAAATCCCCGCGACAATCGACGTGGAGTTCCACGTGCTGAGATTTGCGCTTCTCTCTGTGGATATACGTTACATTATTAATCGGTTCTATTCATCCGCCCACTGCGTATCTGCGCAGAATTTTCGCCTAACAATTTTCTTTCTTCTTCTCTTATATATATGTACAAAAATTTATTTACAACAGAGTGGGCAATAGGTTGCGAATCAAGAAAATACCTAACAAGTAAATAGAAATCAGCCAGGAGACATTTATTGCCACAGAAATTAGGTCCTTTTCCTTCCGCCATTTTCGAAGTTAATGGTATCTGGGTATTTTAGGTATATCGCGACCGATACGACGTCCGGTTTGGTCCGATAAGACCTAAAAATGACGTAAGTTAGTTGCGTGAAAATTATTACATCAAATATTACACAATCGCTATTGAATCTTTTCACGGTTACGTCGTCGTTCCAAACTCTCCGGTTCAGAATCGTGCATTTCGGACCTTCATTGAAACCGGTATCTGTTGTCCTGTACAAATAACCGCACTACAAAAAGGGTGTAATAATCATAAAGTTGTAGCATTGAAATCGAACGTATGGATGTTGACGACGTTTTCAATCCTTTATATAACAGACGTACCGTATCTCGATAATTTGTAATTTCAATTCATTGATAGTATAACAGCTCTGGTAATTAAGTAGAATAGTAACTATATGCACGTAACCGCCAGAAAATACGCGCAGTCATGACCTGTTACTCCCACCCCCCTCATCTTCCACTTCCTGTCGTCCTCATCCCGCCTAGCTTTATTCTGAGCTTGGTCGTACTCCCAACGGATGTTAAAAAGGAAAATACGAAGAAAAAAATAAAGGAAAATAAAAAAAAAAAGTAGCCTCGACGCAAGCGGACTTCGTAATATTCCATCGGCGTCAAGTTGAGGGGCTTTTCCGAGGATTTTCTTATCACTTTAGACGACGAAAATATTCAATATGGCGGCTTGCATTATGTAACGAAGAAGCAGCGGCATCGCAGGAAGAGTAAGTAGGAAAAGTTGGGAACCACCTGAAGTTGAAGCGTACGAGAATGCGTTCCCCGCATCCCAACTAGATCTCACATCCCCTTATTTCTTCATTTTTCCCAGCCTCCCCCTTAAACAACTCGACTATTACTGTAGTAGTTTTCCTTACATTGTACAGCATCTTCCCTAACGTATGACTTTGGGATAGCCACGAGATGAAGATTAAGTTGGAAGTCATCCGCAGTTCTCGGGGTTCTCGAAAATCGTGGAAGAACTAGGGTAGCCGGGGCGAAATTAATTGTGGTTGGAGATTTTTTTTCTTCATTCCAAAAAATTCGGCTGTCTACGACCCAATGGAATACCGACACGTCTCACAAAGGCATTTCATATTACTGTGTAAATCACGTGAAATTCTCATAATCCTTTTTAATAAACCTTCTAAAAAATGCCGCCTGCAGCACATATAAGACGGAATATGGTGATTACTGCTGTAGAAAATGAAAATAAAAAAATATCACAGCAAATTACGAGAACTAAAATTTGGGGGCGATACGACGATCCGCCCCGAAAGAATTTTTTTACCTCATCCTCACCCTCGCTGCGACGACACCTCGTAAAGACGGCTCAGGTTCTCATTTTTCCGGGGGGACATTCGATATTACCACGATTTTGGTGCTATCGGGATAATAACAAAAATAATGGGTTACGGTGTACGGAAAATATGTTTGCCAACGGTTCGTCCAACTCTCGTATACTCACAGAGAACTTTCTTGTGCATCGGTGATGGTGGTGCAGGTGTATACCTTACGAGCGTATAAACCACTTTTCCAACCCCAAACGAGAATCGGGATTTTATTATCGACGTCAACTCTCCAGTCTGCTTCTTTTTTTTTCCGAATTTATTTATGTAATATATATTTTTTTTATTTTTTCTTTTATTTTTTTCCCTCTCTCTCTCCCTCTCTCCTCTCCACCCTTTTCTCTGACAATCATTCCACTCACCCTCTTACCCTTTAGCCCACTCCATGCAACCTATATAGAGTACAGTCCTGGCAGGATGTCCTCGACGTCCCGAAGGCAGGCGGACCCAACTCGTTTTTTGGGGTGAAACAATCGATCCCGAACCCTGACGTCACGTGATATATATTCGGGTTGCATCCAAGTAGAGAGGAAAATTTATCTCCTATCGCAACCTTTACACTTTCAAAAGGTATACCAAATTCTCAACCCTCCCCCCAATTCAGGTAATGTATATACCTATAAAGGCAGAGAAAAAGAAGAAAAAAAATGGCTTCCATGAAGACGGTTTGAATATAGCGGAAGATTTTTCTTTTCTTACCACGTAGAAACGAGAGATTAAATAAATGTGGAAAATTGTAAGAATGAGAGAACTTTATTGATTTGGTACACATACGGGAACCTCCAGATTTGGAATGAAGCTATAAAAATAGATGATTAGGATAACGGAGGAATTTGGGGTAAACAAAGGAAAGAAAAAGAAGAAAAAAAGAAAAAATAACTGGCATTTGAGGGGAGGAATAAGCGCGATCAAGATTTGAGTATAAGCTGGAGTTGCAGGCGGGAGCGCAAAGTATCCGTCGTAAATGGTTTATCTTTGCCAATAAAATGTCGGTAAATCAAGAAGGGGGTGTTTCCAGTAACATGTATATATATATGTATATGTATATATACATGGGAGAAGGCGCGGGATCTTTACCCCGCGGGAATCGTACCCTGCATCGCCGGAAAACCGACCCCTACTGCAGAGCGACGCGCGGTGCGGTGCTACTTAGAATCCACATTGAGTAACCGAAGCGTGAATCTTCCCATCATCTCTATGAGGAATACATGCGGCAAAGCAAGCCTGTTGCCTCTCCATTTCCTATCTACTCTATATAGCGCATACACATGTATGTACAAATAATATGTAATTCCACACACGCACCTCCAACCCCCTCGATTATATCGCGTGTGCACATATATATTTCTGCACCCTCCCGGATGATCTATTTCTTCATCATAAAACTGCATCGGTTTACGATCCTCTATATTATCGCCAAATAATGAACTGAAGAAACGGCCGGAATCGAGAAAAAATTCATTTGAGAAAAAGAATGATAAAAAAAACGACAAAAATTATACAAACAACGTTGAGTGGGGGTGCAGTGGAATTTCGGCGCTGCGATTGAAACGATAAATTAAATAAACTGTGTATAAAATAACCCGTCTCTTATTCATAAGCTGATAAGTATAATGTATCGGAATATGATATTTCACTCGGACTTACATAGCGTGACCATCGTCCATTCAAAAGGTTCGCGAGTTGTTTCATTTTCTTTCTTTTCTTCTCGGTTCTATTTCGCTTTTTTTTTGTTTCTACGCTCGCGCGGATGTAAAGGATGGTTTTCTGGGTGCGCCGCGAACCTCGACCACACACAGGCAGGCGCGGGGCAAGGGATATATGTGGAGGGGTTTTCGAGGGAAGGGAAGGGAATAAAATGGAAGGGATGGGATGAGATGCCGTGTGGGTGCGTGCATAGGTATGTGTTCCACGGGCTTTAGCTGCCGAGAGGGAGCTCGGTGAATGTAAAAATCGAGATGGTATACAACAATTTCTACTGAGATGCAGAAGACATGATGCCGGACGTATATATAACGTACCGTAATCGCAAAAGAGATTTCAAAAATTTTTACAAAGAGTAGAAAAAAAATCATGCTCAACTGTATGTAATTATTGCGAGAATACGTTCGGAATATCGTCGGAAATTCGTGTAGATATCATTCTGGCGTGTCTTTGGTAAATCGTCTTGAGTTTCTCGCAAGTATTTTGGAATTTATACCTTTGAACTGGCACGGGGGATGTAATCCGCACCACACCCCGGTTGACAAACAGAAACACGCGTAGTAGGTAATTGTTTGTTGATGAGTTTACTGTATAACGTTATGTCGGGTAATAACAACCTGCGAAAGTGCTGACAAACATATGAACAAGAACAAAAATAAAATATTATATACAGGGATCGAGAAACGGCTGAACTTTGTTTTTCCGAACTACGACGTGGTATTAATCTGTCGTTTCAATCCCTTCGCGAAAAATTGTGGCTTGCGATTTTCGAATACTCAATTGTCAGTTCCGTTGATAATTAAAAATTGTTCGACAACTGTTTTTCTTCGCGTTCTGCTGGGTGTTATTTTGTCATGTACAAAAGTATTATATACATGCGAAATTACCGAAGTTCGAGTTGAGGCGAAGAGCGAAAATGTCGAAGGAGTATATTTATTTTATTGTATTTTATTTTCATTTTTTCGCGAGCGCGGTCAACTTTCCAGGATTTCGGAGTTGATCCTGCGGATTTTCGAGCTTGAAGACTTTTGACTCGGATCAACTGCATCTACTTTCTTCCTTTTTTTTTTCTCTGCTGAATTCCTAAAGCCGTGACAAGACGAGATATCTTTTTAAGATGTGCACGCGAGATCACGATCCAAACGTCAGGGTGAAAAGTTTTGGCCCTCGAATTGAAAAAAAATTAAAGGCTATTTTATTTTGATTCAACAATCGGGAAATTTTTTCTCACGCCATTGTGAAATATTCTTGTGTATTTTTATCTCGGGAACAAGAATGCGTCAACAACGAATTATGAGTTGCGACTAAAACCAAATGAGATATCTAAATTTTTCTAGTCTGAAAAGCGAAAAATTAGCGATGTCTCGATCATTTCAACCGATAGATCTATTTAATTAGCGGATTCGGATTCCTGAGGTCAAAATACATAGGAAAACGTCAAAATACCGCGAAAAAACCAATGTTGATTTTTGACCCCAAAATCGACAAAAATCTAAGGTATACCCCTTTGGATTTTTTCGATTTCTGGGCCAAAAATGAAGTATTTTTAAAATTGATCGTAGGACACTCTTCCAACGTATTTTGAGCTCAGGAATACGAATCCGTTGACCAAATTGAGCTACGAATTAATCCCATCGAAATATCTCCATTTTTCTGCTCCGAAAAACGAAAAATTGGCGATAACTTGATCATTTCTATAGATAGATCAATTTAGCTTCCGGATTCGGATTCCTGAGATCAAAATACATAAGAATACCATCAAAACCCCAATAAAAAAAAATGTTGATTTTTGACCCCAAAATCGACAAAAATCTAAGGTATACCCCTTTGGATTTTTTCGATTTTTGGGCCAAAAATGAAGTATTTTTAAAATTGATCGTAGGGCACTTTTCCAACGTATTTTGAGCTCAGGAACACGAATCCGTTGACCAAATTGAGCTACGAATTAATCCCATCGAGATATCTCCATTTTTCTGCTCCGAAAAGCGAAAAATTGGCGATAACTTGATCATTTCTAAAGATAGATCAATTTAGCCAGCAGATTCGGATTCCTGAGGTCAAAATACGTTAGAAAAGCGTCCTACGATCGATTTTAAAAATACTTCATTTTCGACCCCAAAATCGGCAAAAATCTAAGGTATACCCCTTTGGATTTTTTCGATTTTTGGGCCAAAAATGAAGTATTTTTAAAATCGATCGTAGGACACTTTTCTAACGTATTTTGAGCTCAGAAACACGAATCCGTCGAGTAAATTCAGTTACGAAATAATCCCATTGAGATATTCCAATTTTTCTGCTCCGAAAAGTGATAAATTAACGATAACTCGATCATTTCGATAGATGGGTCGATTTAGCTAGCAGATTCAGATTCCTCAGCTCAAAACACATTAGAAAGCGTCAAAATACCGCGAAAAAAAAAATTTCGATTTTTGACCCCAAAATCGAACAAAAATCAAAGGCCACAAACGAAAGAATTGAATTGTGATCTCAATACGGCAGCAGTAGCAATAGGTAACTGCTACCGCGTATGCAACGTAACTATAACAATACATACACAGGTATAAATAATACCTATACAGAGAATTATCCGCGTATAAGGTAAAACATACGTATTATACACGCGGCACAGATCAGAGGCTGCGGTAACTCGATCCGTTGATAGGTGAGGTGGCCTGAGGGTGTCGCACTAAATATATACACACGCACGTAAGCCTCTATATACCCTCACAAACACCAGCCAAGTATATACGGTGCACATACACAGTGCTGGAGGGGAGGCTCTGAGGAACATTGGGGAGTGTCATCCGCACGTATAACGCATACCGTAAAGCGTAACTATCGTAACGCGCGTATAACGGAGAACGATATAGCTACGCAGCTGTGTACTATATACGTATACGTACGGGGGAGGGAAGGAGGAAAACGAAGGGATGAAGATAGGAGCGAGAGAGAACGAGAAGAAAAGCGCCGCGGTGCGGGGGATGAGAGAGAGGGAGGGAGGGCGGGAGGGAGGGGGGAGGGAAAGAGAGAGAAAAGGGAAGAGGGGGATGAAAATGGAATGGGATGAGAGAAACGGGCATCGATCTGGGAGCGGCGTATAACTCGTACATATACATATATATATATATATAGGAACGAACCGCGAGGGTTTGGTGGTCGTAGTAGATTGAAGGTGGTTAGTTAGTCTGTTGCGAGATCGAGACATTCTTGGGGTTGTACGGTTATACGTTACACACACATGCACCCTGTATATCCACGAGCAATTCGGTTATACGATTCGTTCGCTGCACTAGTCTAGGTTAGATTGAGTCGCGTGCTGCACAGTGCCCCGTTCTATGCCCCCTTATTCTTCTTCATTTTTCTGTTTTTCATTTTTTTTTTTTTTTTTCTTCTCTTCTTTCTTTTATCTTTTTCTTATACTTTTTCCTCCGTGCACAGCTGGTCGCGTTGCATCGCTCCCTTCGGAGGCAAGTGCACATCCCTATTCAGTTTTCGTAACGTATATATATTGCAGTTTCGCTAACGCAAAGTTTTATCATTAGTAAATAGCCGAACCCGCAACCCAAGTTGCGCCGGTTGACGGGCCTCGGAGTTCGAGGGAAACGAAAACCGCGACGACTCGAACACATATTTCTCGCTCTCGAAGAACCAACTGAAAATCGCTATCAAAGATCCACGCGTACACCACATGCGGCCACGAACTTCTGAAGGGTTCGGATTGTTACACACGGACAATCCCCTATCGGGTACTTTACGCGGTTTCAAAGCTTCTTGCACCGGTCTAATTAATAACTTCATAATTGCTTCGCGAATTTGATACGCCGTAGCTATCTTCTTTTTTTTTATCGATGTAGGAGAGAAAAAAAATTTAAAAAAAATTGATCGATCCTCGTCAACTCTCGATGCGGAGTGACATCGAAAAGACCTCATCGTCTCGTGGAAACTTTCTAATAAATTAAACGGACAATTTCTTAACCCACAAAATATATGTATCAATTTAATACGCCTCTAAAAAATAATCTCGATCCAACGTCGTCGCGCACGAGTCGCGATGAATAATTGCTAAAATTGTCTTCAGCCGATGGTCGGAAAATTTTAGTCAGCTACGTAGTACTTAATATCATTATTATATCTACTGCACATATACCTGTAATACACAACTGTGTAAAAGCCGGCTAATTGCGTGCTCATCGTTAAACTTTGGTTGTATAGGTGTACGTGTAGCGTTATAACGGCACAGCACGAGTGTAAGATCGTCACCGTTAATCGAGGTGCGCGGGTGTGCAGAGACGCTGAGGAGTCTTTTCAGAATCAAGTTATATAGCTTACCTCGTGACGACTCGTGATTTTTTCTTTTTTCTCCTCTCCTCTTTTCTTTCCCTTCTCTTCTTCACTCCCGAAGTTCTCAGAATTTTTTTCCTTTCTTTTTTTCATCTTCATTTTCTTTGATTTTCTTTGATTTTTTATTCCATTTCTTCTTCAGCGCTTCGTTATTTTAGTTTTCAGTCGGCAACTTAATGGCTTCGCCCGCAGCCATTGAGGCCTGCCCATAGCGTTGGTGTTACTACTGCAGAGTATATACAGGAAAAGTCCCTTGAAAATTTTCGACCAATAAAATGGATAATTATAGAAGAGATTTTTTTTCCGGACAGGATCGATGCCTACCTGTACCACACGCGTCGTTATTTCCGTGGTAATAATGAGAGATACATTTTATGAATAAGAAAATTATCGTATATTCTCTTTTTTTAAAAGTTCCTTTGAAAAATGCGGAGTATACATTTTGACCTTTTCTTTTTTTTATTTTGTCTTTTCTTTCATCCTCACTTCAAGGTGCTAAGCATTAGCTATTATACCGACGTGGTTTACCTTTAGGGTCTTAAATGGTATAAATTACCTCTGGCTAAATTATTCGGCGGGGTAATTTTTGTATTTTCTTTTTTCACCGCTTCCGCACGGTGCCACCCCTGGCTGTAAATTTTCGTGGGGAAAAAAATAATCGAAAAATTGTGATAAGAAAATGATACGACAAATAACTTCTTTCTTTCGAGTTAGATAATGTAAAAAATAAGCAAAAAAAAAATGTCTATCGTGTTTTCATTGATTGTGTAGATTTTTTTTTTCACATATACAATTAATCCGATGAGAATCTTACCGATTCGTGAGGAGAAGTCGTCGTTAAAATATCAGTGCGTGAGTGGCGGGAGGATAAGATTTGGGAAAAGGTGCATCTGCAGGGTCGTAACGTACCCCAGCGTACGGCCAATAAGACGAGATCCTCCGAAGCCCAGCTTTTGAGCTTATATATACCGAGTAGTTTCGTCTTTTGCTACTTTCGAATTTCCCCTTACCCCTTTTTCCGTATCCCTGAAGCGGGTGCGGCGTTGTCTCCGACTATAGGTCGGGGTAACAATTTCTGTGTACTTTTTTTTTCTTTTTTTTTATCACATGTTATTATATCGTGACAAAATCGCATGAACCACACTTTTCGAACTGGCGTGCAACGTTGAAGTTGAAAAAAAAAAAGAAGAAAGATAAGAGAAAATAAATAATTGGATTCGCTAATTTTCCAACCGCAATTAGCCGCCTCCGACGTATAATTACTGCAATAAATTAATAAATGATTCGTTAGGGATGGGGAGGGGGGAGGGGGGGGGGGGGGAATGAAAAAAGTCCATGTTTAAGCTTGCGAATAATCTTAACATCTCCGTTTATACCTTATACCCGTGAACGTATGTGCAGGTGCATTTAAGTCGATTTTGTAACGACCACGTGCCACCTCTTCGGTATTGCTCCTTAAGGGTTGTGTGCATACAGAGTTGCTGGGAGCCAAGTGAGCTTGGAACGGGTCCTTGTCAGCGGGTTCAGGGGTCGGTGGCCTCGCAGCGAAAGCGGCAAGCCTCCACCCTCAACCTTCCATCCTTTCCTCTTACCTCCTTCCCCTGTCCCCCGTTTCCCTCTTAACCTCTACGTGCGCATTGTAGGCTTTTACTAAGCAACTATATACCTTATACCTATGTGTAATAGGTATATAGGTATACCTATATTATAAATACTAAAGCGTTTGTCGTCGGTTCTGTTTTTGACGTTCTCAGCAAACATTTGATTTTAAAAAGAGTCGTAGCTCTTTTGACGAGAGTTATATTATACACACGTATACGTATGTTACACGAATATATATGTATTAAGAAAAAGAAAGAAATCAAATGATAGAAATGGAGAAATGAATGGATTGAGAACAACTCGAAAAAAAAAACTCGACGTTTGATTGCGATCTTGAAACTTTTCATCTTCAACATCGTCATCCGTATTATCGATATATTATCTTAAAGAGAACCGACTGGAAGAAACAAATCTTAATACAGAAATAAAAAAGAGTATTCGTGGCTTCTCCTCTTTTTTCTCATGTTCAAGAAGTTTAGCATAATTTCAAAACGTACGTTACAGGACGTTGATGTAAAAAAAGAAACGAAAAAAAAAACGAAACAAAAGAAAATTGCAAAGAAAAAAGAATGAAGTAAAATAAGAAAGAAAGAGAATCAATTTACTGGTTATAAAGAGAAAAGGGAAAGAAATCACGTTATCAATATCTTTAGGGCGAGTGAAATTTCCTCGTCACTAGGGAGCTCGGCGCCAACGAGGAAAAAAGCGAAAAACGAAAAAAAAAACCTCATGCAAAATCCAAAGGTAAATCAGAATCCGTAAAAGTTCTCGAGGATTCGCGAGTGAAGCCTAAAATAAGAGGTGAGGATCTATGCGGTAGTGGAAGGAAAGAAAGAATAGAAAAAAAAGGAACGACGTAGAGAACAAAATGAGATCAAATCAAATAAAATAAAATAAAGAGTAGCGAGAACTTTAAAAATTTGATGAAATAATGTGCCTCCGACCGAATCGTTGTACATATATATACGATATACACACATACAGTGTACCGTGTATATCCCATTCCCCGTGCAATTTAGACACCAGCTGAGTAGGGTTTGGTTATACGTACGTTAGGTTTTGCTGGGTTAGGGGCTGGGCGTGTGTGCCCCTGGGGGGTCCCAATATTGATCCCCCCACAGACCCCGCAGACCCAGCGTGAATCAACCCCGACATTTCTCACTCGCTCCCTCCCCCCCTCTCGGTACTTTCCTCCACCCCGTGTATGTCCCTCGTCGTTCAGCCCTCCTCTCTCTGCACAGTTCCGCGCCCTCCCCCTTCTCGTGGTATTTACAGAATATTTAGGAGAGCCAAACGGAGTTACGAATTCCAGGCTCACTATACCAAACCGAAAGACGAAACGGCGAACAGACCGACGCGTCGTCGTCTGCCGTCTATCCTTAGGTGTGCCTACAAAGCTGCCATACAATAACGAAGTTCTTCAATCGGTGGGCTACGCCGGCAACTGCTGCGAGAATTTCACTCGCGTAGAAAAATTGGCTTTCCTCATTCTACTCCTCGTATAGTTCACGGATCGTTTTATTTTCCCGCCTCATTCCCATGGTGGGAAAAAAGATTTTCCACCTCACGTAGAAACCTGAAAGAAATTCTTTCTCTTCTTTTTTCTTATTCTTTTCGATTTTCAATTTTCATCCCGTTTCTCACACTATATAGGTGTGTACGCGCCGATAGATATATACATACAGTTTTCGATCATCCTATCTACCTATTTCGTTATTTCATTTGATTTGATTTCAGCTGATTTTCACCCCGATGATTTTCGTATTTTTACACGCATTCGATAGAGTGATAATTAATTAGATCGATCGTCGGAAAGGTCACGGGTCCATTTACATAGTTACTCTATACATGGTGAACGTGTAATTCGGTATACATAACACGTATAGAAATATATATATATATATACATATAGGTAAATATTACATTGCTATAGGTATACGTCGGGGGATGAATCATGTGGGAACAGTCCTAAACTGGTCTGACACGTGCCGCGCTAATTGGACTTACTTTATCACTTTACATCAAAGAGTATAATTTGCCAGATCACCTTGACTCCGAATAAATCAATTAAACCTTACATATATACCTATATATATACAAATCCGCACGTTCATCTCGACGGGCAAATTGAGCCTCTCGGGTGCGAGGATCCCAATGGCGAATATTTTTATACATTTTACTGTATATTTCAACCACCATCGTACCGTGTATACATTAAAAAAAAAAAACAGAAATAAACTACAAAAATGAAAAAACATGGCGAAAAATAGGAGAAAAATAATATGACGGGGTGTTCGATGTATGACAACTGATTTAATTCACAACTCCTTCTACTTTTTTTTTTATCTTGATTGAGGAAGAAGTGGATCATTGCAGCTATAAATACGATGAAACTAAATAATAGAAGGTTTATAGGATCACAAATGAGATGTAACCATATAGGTAGTGCATCGATTAAAATATATATGTATAAAGATATCAATACGTGATAATGGTAATTATAACAATGATAATAAGAACAATAATAATAATAATAATAATATAGATATGGGTAGATGTAAACGTACCTAAATATCGATAATTTCATCTGAGTTTGTAATAAATAATTATTATGTAAATATTGTATGTGGATTGATATAATAATTACGTTGTATATAATATTATCATATCATTCGACGAACGATGATAATGTTTTGTATACCTGCAGTATGTGATAACGATGATAATAATTTTAATAATAATGATAATCGTGATGATGATGATGATGATGATGATGATGATGATAGTAATTATAATAATCAGAGTTGGTATACAATTAAACATATTCGATCGGGAATGATTCGTTGATTGCTTCGAGCTTCTTTTCTTTTAATTCATTTGGCTTATACTTTTTAATTTTCTCTCAGTTGTTCTCGTTTTGCTATTCACTCGTGGTTACTTTTTTTTTTTTTTTTTTCTTTTTTTTTCGTAAAATGACTAGAATTATTACAGTCATAGTTTAGAGATTGAAAATTCACAAAACCAACGCACAATTGACGTTGAATAATTTCACAGACGTATTAATGTAAATTAAATTTTAAGTCTGAACACCGTTAAAACTTATCTTGTATACATATATATATGTATAATATATAAATATCGTATATATATTATATATATATGTACAGTTTGTACTTGGGTAAATATACAAAAGCACTTAAATTTTAAATACTAGTTTTCCAACACTTAGTAATTTATCCTCTATATGTGTATAGAATAATTATAAGTCGCTTTTGATTATTCAGGGATTACAACAATATTCTTTTGTTTCTCTCTTTTTCTTGATCGTTGTTTTTTTTCGTTCATCTGTATCCCGATTATTTGAGAAAAAAAAAAAACATTTCAATTTCATTTGATCGACGATGACAAAAATTGAGGGAGGAAGAATAAGAGAAAAAAAGAGAAAAAAATTTATCGATATCTAAAACCTCGTAGGAAAATCAAAAGTAATTCATTTTTTCATTCATCTATACGTTCCAAAAATTTAATCAATTTTTTTTTCTTCTTTATATTTTTTTTCTTATCACAATATACATGTCTTTATACTAAATGATCATACGTATGCATCACGACATTATATCAGAAAGCTTGATCACAGTTTCCCGATAAGAGAGAGGGTGAGCAAAAGAGAAAAAGAGAAAGAGACAGCGCGAGATTTTTGTACAGAAACGGGGGGAGAAAGTATCTTCGTTAATTCTTGATTATCAAGTTGTTTCACCTTCTTCTTTTCATTCGTATTATATTTTATCAATATATAATGTATTATAAATAATAAACACGATGCGAGGATATTCATTTTGACTAGTTCGACTTACTTTTTGTTTCATTTTTTTTTCTCTTTTTGGCTCATCAGTCGTAACAACATAACCTTATCGTTCATTATTCATCAAGATATACTTAAATTTAGGCGGCGTAAATTTCATGAGCCAATACGCCGATTTACGTTACGTACCTATTACCTATATAAAGTATGTCACACTTATACATAATAACAATTATATCAACTAACTTGATTGCTTTCGATGTATATAGACCATAGAAATATATATTATATACCATATAAATTATTCAAATTATTTTTATACATAATATATGATATGATAATTTTTTTTTTCTTTTCTGTTCTGTTTTCCTCTTCTCTTTTCTTGATGTCGTATATTCCAAATTTTCGACAAACTAACATATCGTTTATTGCGTATATTTTATTCATTACACCGCAATATTTCAATTCCAAATAATTAATTATACATAGATAATAATAATAATAATAATAATAATAATAATGGCGATAATTCGATGGCTAAATTCTTGACAATCACGCAGCGTCATTCACGGACATACACCTATACGGGGTAGATATTTGCATTGGTACTCAACTAAATGTAGGAATATCTATATGATATGGGTATTTAATATAATATGTGTGTTGCGAGAAATAGTGTATTTGATAATACATTGCATATACTATATAGATAATAAAGGTATATGGGCACCGCTATACTTCTAGGGGATGAGGAGATTCTTTCAGAAGTTCTAAGATGTACTCCCACAGGTCCTAACCCTCCTTTATTTTCTCTTTGCCATTCTTTCCGAAGCCATCCAACTTCTAAATCCGGGAGTTTCTCTTCTTTTTTTTTTTTTGGTTTTTTTATTTTGTTTTTTTTTTTTTTTATTCTTCCGCCGCCGTGCAGCGTCCACGTCGCTCGTCGTCTGGTGCAGGAGTAGGTACAGTATACGTACACAGGGTATGTACGGGGAATGGGGATGATTTAGGAATAATGGCCCGCCTCAACCGTCGCCCGCACCGCCGTTTTCTTCTTTTTTTTTTTTTATTTATTATTATATTTTTTTTATTTTCATATATACTTACTACATACATACCTACCTATACCTAAGCAATGTTTTCTACGGAAATGCTTTATCTATTGTACATACGCGTCACTTGATCCATAGCTGCTGGTAGTATATAGGAAAAGAATGAAAGAATAAAAAAAAGAAAAGAAGAGAAAAGAAGAAAAGAAAAAAAAAAGAAGAAGAAATACGGAGAAAGAGGGAAAGAAAGAGACGGATAATTCAGAGAATTCTTCTAATTTCGTCACCCAGCAGCACAAAGCACACAATAATCCACAAAATGAACAAGGCTTAAAGTGTTTCGTCAGGGCTTCTTCCTCGTCGTTTGCTTTACCCTCTTTCATTTTATTTCATTCGCTATACGTTTTTCTATTTTTCTCCCCATTTCCTTCTTTTTTTTCTTTTTTTTTTCCTCTCTTATTCTCATTTCTTTCTTCTCCTCGATTTCCACGTGAAAATCCAAAGCTGCCAACAGGTTCCTTCGTTTTGAAAAATAATAAAAAAATCAATTTGTTACATACGATGTATATTACGTACCTACGGGATGCATGTATGTATATATGTATTACGTATACAGCGGGGAAATTTAATTATTTGGTGAAATTGATCGGCCGCTAGGGAAGAGTGGACTAGGGATAGAATTATAGGTTAGGTTTGCTTTTTCCCCTAGCGACGAGCTTAATTGATATTTCGCCGAAAGCAAAACTCGTCTCAAAGTATATACTTAAGTAGGCACTACCATAGATACATGTACAGAATAGTTGGAAAATTTGATATCACTATATATGTATATACCTACAGCGTGAGAAATTTAACTCTATAAAATTAAGAAAAATGAATAAATAAAGAAAAGGAAATCCCAACTGCAGCTGTAAATTTACATTAACTAACAAAAAAAAAAAGAAAAAATATCGTTAAGGTGTACGACTATGCTATTAATTATCAGTGATGTATAATTACAGTAGAGTACATAATAAATAACAAGCTACCAAAAAGTTTGATTAATGTCATCGATATTTTTATTATATTAAAATACGTATATACCTATTAAGGGTATAAAGATGGAGTAAATGGAATTTTCTATAATAAGTAATGGGATTTTATGGGGAACGATTGATTTTGTAATAAGCGTCAAATATAGCATGGAATAAGAGTATTTTTTAATGTTTTCAACAACAACAGGTACAGCCTGCGGTAAATACGGTGGTTATTTTTATTTTTATTTATTTATTTTTTCTTTAATACTTCATCTGCACCTACTAAACAATCGATACTTTTTGTCACTTATTATTTTATTTTATGTTTATGTTTATTTTTCTTTTTTTCTTTTCTTTGCTTGAAATACTGCATGTTTTACTTATTACGGATTACCAATTAATTAATTACGTATACTCGCTACACATATTACTATTACATAATTACGCTAACCGCTGAACATCTGTGAGTTTTACATGCTGCCTCAGACCACCAGCAAAAGAAATTGTCAAATTCTCATTTCTCTCTATCTCTAAAGTTCGACTGTTTTTCTACTGCGATTCTCCCATCATATGTTACTGTACGTAATATCATAGGTAGTATAAGAAGAAGAAGAAAACGAGAAGAATATTTGCGACTAGCGAGCTCAAAAATTTTGGTCGATAAATTGAGGGATGAAAAAGTTTTTCTTTCCTTTCTTATACTCGTTTATTTGTTTTTCTCCCCCTTTCTTTTCCCTCTTCTCCCTATTTCGTTTGTTTTTTGTTTTGCTCTTCTTCTTTTCTTTTCTATTTTTTTGTTTTATAATCAGAGATATGTATAGTGTACGTATACATATATGGGAAAATATTTGATGGGTTATACATTCGCTGGGGGCCCTTGGGAGCCAAAGACAAAGGCAGACAAAAGGAAGGCTACGCTGAAGCTGTCAAAAAATTATTGGCAAAATACCAACACCTATGTATACCTATATATATAATATAATAGTATACCAATCAATCAATATCGATATCATAAATATTAGCTAGAAAATAATTCGAACGGGTAATTTTTCCCTCTCTTTTTTTCTTTCTTTTCTTTTCTTTTTCCTTTTATCTCATTTTTTTTCGGTTCACTCTCGGTATCTCACTAAATAGCTAGCTACTGACTAAATAAGTTAAATAAATAAATAAATAAATAGATAAATAAATGACTAAAATGCAGTCTGTCTTTGCCCTGATACTGGCCAAAAACCAAACAAAAAAGAGAAATAGAATAAATGAATAATAATTTTCACAATAAAATAAATTATCACTCGAAGTCAGACTATATATTGGCATAGATAAAACGATGTATAAGAGATGCATATCACAATGACTAGTAATGATACGAAGAAAAAAAAAAAGAAGAATGCTAATGAATGAAGAAAAAAATTGATGATCGAACATGTGAAATGACCGGCATCAGGGACAGATCTTGTACAAGTGTTGTTAACAACAACAATTCGTAATGATATTAATATTTTATTTACTAATATTTGTTAGAATGTAATTATCTTTTCTTATCTCTTATTATCATTATCATATAATTATTCATTAATTTAATGTAATTCAATTTAATCATTTTTTTTTGTTTTTTTTTTTTGTTTCTCTCTCTCATTTCAGTTTCATTTTTGCATTTCTTTACTCGTTCGATGAGACATTACCCCATATATGTATATAATAATAATAATAATAATAACTACTCACTACCGACTATGTGATAATACTATGTAATGTGATATTACTATACTGTACGGTGTGCACTTCGTTCTTCTAGTGTTTCAGATAATACGTATTCAATACTAATAATAATAATAACTATAGGTCAGCTACTCCTTTGTTACTTTATATTTAATAATATTTATACTATAATTTCAATTTTTTTTAATATATGTGTATAGAACAAGATGATTAAAATATTTACATCAATTATTATTTATTTATACTGTATAATAATGTATTCATATATATATATTTATAAATATATATATATATATATTGTATCATATACCGCAAACTGGGCGTACAACGTTAAACGTGATTCGGTTATTGTTATTATTATTATCGTTATTATTATTAATTTAAGGGAATTAATGAAAAAGAAAAGAAAAAAACTGATTAATATCAATGAAAATTATATGAAATTTCAAATTGATTAATTGCGCGTAATTATAATATCATGATTCATTATGTATATAAATAGTTATTATATCATGTACGTTATAAATTAGCTTGCGTTAAATTTTTGCGAGTGCTCTGAGATTGGAAAATATATACAACTCTTTTCAGCCGAGAGCCTCGTAGCTCGGATCTCATATAACTATGTGTTGGTGTATCGATTGATAAATTGGTTCAAATTTAGTTTGTTTCTTTTTTCTTGTTTTTTTCTATTTTCTTACTCTATTCATTTTCAACGTTCCCTTGGTTTTATTTTTTTTTTCTCAATTTTTCAAAGGCAAAAAATCTCTGTCCCACGTGGCACTCGGATGGGGAACTACTCGCTGGCACAACTGTTTCATCTATGCGTGGATTTATGTACAGATTTTAGCTTTTTTTTTCTACTTTTTTTTGGATCGTTCGTTTATTAATTTTCTATACTATTTCGCTACCAATAGCGTTTCATCCGCGCGCTATTCGTTCATTTTCTCACATGAATTTTCGTTCGTTATGATTTCTTCTAATTTTTTCAGTATTTTTTTTTTCTCGCTTTTTTCTACTTTTTTCTTTGCTCTCATCTCCCGACAAGTTCTTCGGCGGTTGATGCGAAACTTACTTCCCTTTACGCACACAACCTCCTGAGAGTATAATGTATGAAAATGTGAGAAGTATTGTTATAATTTTTTTTTATTCATTTTTTTCTTTTCTTTTTTTTTACCACGGGGTAAAAATAACGGGGAGAATAAAAGTAGAGAAACAAAAAAAAAAAAAGAAACGGAAAATTGAAATGAAGGAAATAAAAAATTCAAGAAAAACTACGTGAAGAAGGGTCGATCGAATTTCGCGCGCGCGCGCACACACACAATGGGGAATGGAAAAAAAGTTTTTTTTTTCTAATACATTTATATATAGTATCGTTAGTATTTATATAAAGTATAATTATATGTATAGTGTATATATGTATTTTATATATAATATATAATTATACGTCAAAACGTTCGAGAGTACCTACAATAGGTAATAATTTACAAGTACGTAATCGTAATATATACATATAATTTTTTTGTATATATATATTATATATATACTTAAATATTAATTATGGAAGAGCAGTATGGCCCCGGTCAAAATAAGAGCCAGAAAACGCTACGAATCGTGTGTGGGTCCCTTGTCCAAGTGTTTTTTTAATTTGTTTTGTTTTTTTTTTAATTTTACTTCTTTTTTTTTCTTTCCTTTCTAAATTCAGTAATATTGTATATATATTCAAAGATAAATGGTTATATATTTTTTTTGCAAATTTATACACACGTGCATAGACAAATTATTCCTTCCAGATTTTTTTATTCATTTTCAATTTCGTTCTTTCACTTTTTTTTAATTTCTTTGCTTCCCTCGATTATTTTTCGTACCATCAATCACATTCTGCAATGATTTAATAATTTGATGGAAATAATTAATAACATGTAAAGTGTGATAAGGTTTTTGAATGTTGTTAGTTGAAATGAACTTTATTATTCGTGTGTTGTTCGTTTCTTCTTCTTTTGTTTCGAAATAATTGTTCTAATTTGTTCTTGTTTTTTTTTTTTCTTTTTTTTTCAAAATCTCCATACACCTATGTATAACAATCATATCAAATGGCATTGAAATCATCGATTACTCCGATACATTTGTAATTCGACTCGATCGTTAATTTTCCAATAATTATTCACTGAAAAATTATGCTGAACGTCGATTGTGATATAATAATAATTTTACCAGTAAATATTTCACACAGTCTCGTTGCTGAATTCGAGTTTTTTTTTGTTTTTTTTCTCTATCAGTTTCTGCGGGGTGCACCGTTATTATTAAATGTATAAATGTATGTGGTATTATCATTTTCAGTATAATTATACAACATAATAATAATTCCTATTTATACGGACAGAGAATTAATACAACGATTAATTATTCAAATACCGATCAAGTTACAATTCTGTTCATTCCGTTTTTTCATTTCAAAATTTAGGTGATTCAATATCAATTATTTTGGTCGCGATATTTGTCCGATTATTATTAATCGCGGCTCACAATTCATTAATTTTCTATTGTTTAAAATTTTTTTTTTTTCTTCTTCATTCATTCATTTATTTTTTAATCGATTGCAACATGGAGGCGAACGTCTCGTGCTGCTTCGTTCGAATTTTATTCCCCCCCCCCCCCCCCATCGCCGTTGCCGTTGATTAATTTTATTTTTGACAAACTTAAAGAGCGATATGCGAGCTGTGTAATGATATAATAACAATAGCAATAATAATAATAAATAGGTATAATTTTAGTGTTAATTATTTCGATTTGGTTGTTAGTGACATGCATGGTGCACCCTGTGTGAATGATTAGAATTTATTAAAAGCTCGAACGACTTGATATTATTTTTTTTTACGCACATCACGATAATGCAGATAATTCCACAATTGACCTTCAACTTTGAACTTGAAGTTTGATTATTCCATTTTAATACTATTTTATTTTCTTTTTTTTCAATTATATTTCACACCGACCGATTGTGAGCCATTAAGAGTTATACGGAATAAAAGTAAACGTAGATTTTTAAATTTGGGTGAGAAAATTTAACGGGTGATTTTCCTAAGACCGAGTATTTAAATATTACGTCGATACAATTACATATAAAAGATTTAATATCGAAGGCTTCAGTTTTTGCGATAAAAACATGAGTCGTTGTCAAGCTCATAAAATCTACCCACATAAAAATATAGGGATTGACAAAAAAAAATTGTTTTTTTTTTGTAGTTGTCAATTTGAAAAAAAAAACAATAAAACAAAAGCCGTTGCACACGAACTACGCTACACCAATTACCATACTTTATTATAATAATTATTATTTTTTTTTGTCATCTGGTAATTTACTACAAACAATTAAAATCATCTAATTGAGGTATTATTAAAAATTATTCAAAGGGCGACTAATTAGCTAATAGAAAAATCTACTGTATAGTAATATCTTACCTGGTATCCGATCTTTTCCACATTGGCATCACAGCTCCAGACGTTGACACACAGTAATCCAAATAAATAAATTATTAAATAAATAAATAAATAAAGTGTGAGAAAAACAAAAAAGAATATATACAGAATCAAACTAAAGAAAAGAAATATTAATAACAGATTTAAAAAAAAACAAATACGTTATCTAATCTATAATGGGTAATATGATTCACTGGGTATTTTGTTTTTCAAACTTTGTCACTTAGAAGGATTTTTTTTTCGAATTTTCTTTTTTTTCATGGAAAAGAGGGGCGATAGAAATTTTTTGAGAGGATCGAAAGTGGGAGAAGATTAAGGCACTCGGATATATAGATTTAAATCAAAGATTTAAACTGAATTGGGAATGATGATTTTCTTCTCTTTCCGTATAGTTTTTTTTGTTTTTTTCTTGTTTTTTCCTCAGTTTTCATACGGAATTTTCGATCGATTGTATGAGATAGGAATACAGGGTTCTACTATTTTTGCATATTATACCAACTTCAAAGCTACTTATGTAAATAGAACAGAAAAACGAAGAAAAAATATATGTATATAAAAGTAAGAAATACACATACCATTAGCTACTTACAAAACACGGCAATTTTACTGCTGCGTTTCTAATAGTATATGTATAATTAAATATATAGGTATATACGATATTATTGTATACATAAGTACGTAATAATTATTTACAAAAAAAAAAAAAAAAAACAGTAAACGAGATAAAGAAAAAGTTGAATATTTCGAAATTGGGAAAATTATGGTTTGCACAACGCAGGATTTGTACAGGAATGTCACAGAGGTTCTTTGGTCAAATTTTGGGGTAGGAAATAAAAAATAAAAATGAATCTAAAATAAATCATATGAGAATCGAATGGAATAGATTTTAAAAGTGGTTAGACTGACATCGGTGCTCTAAATCTAACGCATGCGCTACAATGACAGAAAAAAGCTCTCTCGTTCTCTATCCCTCTCCCTTTGGTATACATTTTTTTCACTCCTCCTACCCTCGACATTTTCACGTTGCAATTTGTTCGCGATTTCGCGCCACGCCGCGTCGGTTTTCCTACGTAATTTTTTTTTTTTTTCTCTTCTCTCACGAATGGAAATCATATGCGCAGTTACCGTGAAACGACCACCTCGCGGACAATGGCTAGGTACTCTGCACACCTGGAATCTCTTTGGTTTCGTATACAACCCGGTGTACGGATATAGTTATATAACGAGACTTGGATATCACGCGAATATCGCTCTTCACTTGTTATTATACTCAGCCCACGTGACCCTATCTCTGGTCCAGTTTAATTGGGCCAACTTTCGAGCCCGAAATCACCGCGAGCGGAGAATAAAGGGAGGTTTTTCACCGATGCGGCAGACGTCAAACGATTGGCCGGCGAAAAAAATTTGAACATAACGTTCCTCCCATTGCGCGGAGCTGTTAATAAATTATTTGTAAAACAAGAAGAAAAAGTTTATGTTTTTTTTTTTTAATAATTAAATATTGTTTTAATTATTCATTAGTCTTCTGTTCTCTGATTTTTTTTTTTTTTTTTTTTTTTTCGTTCTTTACTGCAAACGAACACCCGCGCGTTTCTGCAAAACAACATTTGGAAAAAAAATAAATAAATAAACGGACCAATGAGAAGTATACTGAAAAAGTTAATTTTTTAAATTTTGCGCGTTGAAATTTTTTTTTCGAAAAGGGAACAACGCGGTGTATCGAAAAGCGAAATTATCAAGTTCGTACTTTGACCCGAGGAGTACACGTGACCTTTAAAGCACTATCCACGCGTTGAGTGGGTGGTTTATTCGGTATACTATGTTACGATGGAGAATACAACGTATGAAATCTAGAATGCGTTCGCGTCGTGAGATTAGCACCCAACGGATTAACCCTCCTAATTATGACTTAATATTAATTAGCCAATTAGCGAAACGCGTGTACCACACCCCACGAAATATTTACCCCTTGAAACACAGAGTATATATAGCTGCTGCAACAAAATTAACTTCTATGTACGTGATACATAGGTATACCAATAATATATGTATATACGAATACATATAATATTTATGTGTATTAATCGTCTAAATACTCTATTGGGTATATTAGATATAGATACAAATTAGATAACACAAAGAAAAATGGTAAGAAAAAAAAAAAATAAAAAAAAATATAAATATATATATACACAACTAAATCAAATCAAATCAAATCAAAAATACATACATATATATAATCAGATACAGATAAATACGGTGATAGTGAGGTATACGGGGAAACACAACAAAGTTTTCTACTAGTTTTATCGACTACTTTATTGGCAATTTCTCTAGGCAGTTACCTAAACTATATACGTTGTCATATTTTGTGTATAGCGATGCAATATCATTTCCCTTATTTTTTTTCATTTTTTCTTGTTTTTTTTTTTTTTTTTCTCTTCATTTAATGTTTATGGTAGGTATATGTTTAGTGTAATCGTATTATATCATACCTGTTCGTTCAAATTTTAATTTTAGAACTTTAACATATATAAATTTGTTCGTTTTTTCTTTTTTTTTTATATAGTTTTTGAAAATGAAAAGCTGCTGCAGAGTCGCGATAGACTGACCTAGCGGAAAATCATCCTCAGTTTTGAGAAGATTCGAGGATTGAGCTACTTTTTTTTTTTAATTATTCATTTAGTTATTTTTTTTCATTACTTGCAATTGCATTTTCACGATTACTTCTTTCTTTTTTTTTTTCTTTCTTTATCGTTTAATTTTATTTGAGAAATCGCGGGGTCCGTCCACCGCGACATTTGAACTGTAAATTTTGGCCTAAGAGTTTCAATTATAATCGGGGATAATATTATTACATTTTCAAAAACCCGAATGATAGATTATTTATAGTATAATAGTCCGATAATTGCGACAATGAGAAAAATTGTAGTAGAAGATAATTAATTATATAATAACATTAAGTTATTTATGCGATGCAACGTTATTCACCATAATTGCAGTCAATAATCGGGTATGTAATTTAATAATTATTCAATGAATGGATGAATGAATTATTTAAATAATTGATTAATTAATTAATAATAATAATAATACGTCTTGAGTATTAGGATATTATATAATGATATAATAGATGGTGGGAGGATGAGTTTTAGTTGTCATCATCGATATAATAATTCATATGTATATTTAATAAATATATATACTATATAGGTGGGATGAAACGTACGATATGATGACAATTATTAGTTTCAATTTAATTTACTATATAAGTAAGATATAATTTGCTCGTGAATGATTTCTGTTTTTTTTTATTTCTCTTGATCAATATCTAACTGTTTTTTGTGTTGTTGTTGTTGTTGTTGTTGTTTTTGTTGTTGTTGTTGTTGATGTTGCTGTTGTTGTTAATTTTATATAGTATTACGAGGATATTACTAAGCGCGCGACTACAGTGCAGGTATTTTGTTTGCAATTTTTCTTTTCTTTTCTTTTTTTTTTGTTTCTGCTGTTTGATGATCTAAATTTTACGAATCTAACAGAATACCGTCTATTTTCTTTTTACTTTGCTTTAGTTTGCGGGGAAAAAACTGCAGTATTGGGTACAAGGGTTGTTCGGTGGTAAAGCTTTCAATATTCATAAATTGACGATCGATTTGCAACGATCAACGTTCGACATTCAACGTTCAACGTTATCCAACTCTTCGTCGAGGAAAAGTACAGAATTTTTGTTTCTTTTTCTCGATTTCTTCATTTAGGTTTTTTTTTTCACAGCGTTTATAAAAAAAAAAGAAACAAAAGAACAAACGTAACAAGCAATGGAACGTGACAGGAAATTTGCGGCAGTTGCGTATACGAGTATATAGGTCTAGGTAATATGATATGGGATACATAAAACAACACGTACTGTACACTACCGCGTGAAAGAGAATACAGGGAAGAAGACCCAAAAAAATAGATAAAGAAGAAATAGATAGGAAAAAGGACGAAATTTAATTTTACAACTAAATTTATCTAAATATGTGCTTTTCATTACATTACACAGACATTTCTATAAAACTAAAGAAGAAAAAAAAAATCACATCACAAGAATATTATGTATATTCGCAGATAGATGTAAATGGATTTTTAGCTGCTCAATGTTTAACTAACTACTTATTTACTCTTATTAATAACGTATACTCGCATTCGAGACAAAATACATGTTAGTAGAGATACGTAAGAGAAAAGAAAAAAATAAAATTCCAAACGAATTTAGAAGAAAATTAATTGTTAATTTAAACTCGAGAAATAATTTTCGTGCATTTCGAAATTATCTATTTCAACTATGTATATGATATCGCAGAAAATTGATTATATGCACATATACACACGACACGAATTTGGAATAACAGCGACACAGAGACGAGAACTTTCAAAATATTGGGACCATTATTTTTTCGCATTCCTTTTATTTTCCCTTTTTTTGGTTGGCTTTTTTTCATCAAAGATCTGGTGCGATAGATGGGCACCGGTTTATCCGAAGTTGAAAATAATGGTGGTCGCGTGTCACCACACAGTGTGTACAATTCGCATGGCATAATATCAATACTTTGCGTGATCAATTCATTTATATTAATTAACGAGCCCAATTTTGTAAGCATTTATCGATGGTTTACCTACTTGTAAAAAAATCATTTCCTCATTTAATTTATTACTGTTCTTCTTTTTGATAACGACGTTAATCTGATATCGATCGCCGACTGTGTAACGGAGGTTGAAAGGAGCAAAAAGGGAAGATTGTTTCAAGAACAGAGAGAAAAAAAAAGCTGAAGAAAAATTTCAAAACGCAGAGAAGAAAAAACTTGAAAGTAGAAAGATCTGTCTCGCTTATAGTTTTGTCGATGTAGAAGAGAAAAACGAAAGAAAATAAACATAAATCAAATTGTTGCTGCAAAATTCTCAATTTTTCATATTCTCTCGAGTGAATTAGAGCGTTGAAAATACGCTGAGAGAAAAAAGATGGTAAAATTGATGATAACAGAGAAAAAAAAAAAAGAGACACGAAATCAAAAACCCACCCCCCGAACACCCAAAACCATTATACTGTATAATACCAACTAAGATAAAACTACACACACACAATCGCTCGCTTCTCTGACTTATCGCTCTTAAATGGATATTATCATTATCATTATCATTATTAATATTATTTATAATCGATATCTATAATATTAATTATAGATTTATTTTTATATTTAATATGTATATTATTGTTATTATTAGTTTTAGTATCATTATTACTATTATGATTAATATTATTATTATTATTATTATTGTTATAATTATACTTAAATAATTAAAAATACTTTTGCTTATATGCTATAATCGAGCTGCTGCTTTAAAATACATTCTTGCATCACGTATATGAATATACACAACACAAAGATATCCACGTACACAGAGTTGAATACACGAGAGAATTGATTGGGGAGGAAAAAAAAGAAAAAAAAAAAGAGAAAAAATATACCTATATGAAACGTATAACTATAATATATAGGTGATGTAATATCTATGCGAATTGAACGCACACGGCAGTCACACTCTCATGTCAGTACTGAATTTTATCTTTTTCTCTAGACAAATGAAAAATGATTCATGTTAGATCGATCATCATACGTATCGTTAATTAGCAGATTTTTTTTTATGAATATTTACCGTTATTGTTATGATCGTTAATTACTATTATTATTATTGTTATTGTTGTTGTAATTATTCTTATTAATATTAGTATTATTCATATTTATTATTTTTATTATTGGTGGTGGTGGTGGTAGTGGTGGTATGTGTTTTCTGTATACAGGTATGTACGCAAGTGATTTTTTTTTCACCATTTTTTTTTCTGTTTTTCAAATTTATTCGAATGTAGATTAACCTTCCATTCGTTCGAAATTCACGACACCTATATAATATTCAATATTCGTCCGTTTAAAACGTAATCATTTTTACATTGATAAAGATACCCTATATCAATTATTATTATTCATACATGTACACAAATCGTGTGTTGCTGAGTTGAGTTTTTTTCTTTTTTTTCTTCTCTGTTTCTTTTGTTTTAACGAACTTCATGCAGATGTCGAACGTACATTCAAATATTACGTCGATCGTGAAATGTTTATTTTTATTTTTTTTCTCATTTTCATTTTTTTTCTGTTATTGTATTTAGGTAAGTTGAGTGTAGTCATGTATGTATATATATGTATATGTAAGTACCTAGTTTGATAATCATTAGGATGGTAGATTGATACCAATTATTTATTTATTCTTTCACTCTCTTAATCCATGCGTATGTGGTTTTTCTACTTTTTCTTTTTTTTTTGTTTCTCTTTCTTCGTCTTCTCCTGCATTCAATTTTCCCAAATATCTTATTTAATAATACTATATACGCGCTGAAGTTCTTAAATCTCGAGCACACGAATAATAATTTTATACATTCATAATAAATAATCACATTAGGTATTATTTTTATCGTTCAACGTCATCAAAGTCATCGTTATCAATTTTTTTTGTTATCCTCTTTTTTCTTTCTTCTCTCCATATCAAACAAATGTCGATATTGTCTCGATGTGATTTAATTTAATTATTCTGTTTTTTTCCTGTTCTTTGTTTCTTTAATGTGACCTAATTTATTTTGTTTGTCTGTTTTACAACGGTAAATAATTAATTGATGTACACAAATATAAGTCATCTTGTCGCCATTATAATAATGCATATCACTCACACGTTATATCACTAGAATTATTACTTATCGTTTAACAGGATAATTCTGTATCTCTTACGTTCTCTTTTTAATTTATCTTCACATTTCTTTCAATAATTAAGCAATATTTAAATAATAATAATTGTTATTATTAATATTATTGTTATTATTATTATTTTAATTATTGTTAAGTATAGTTGAGTAATCACTTATTGCTCGAATTTCCTCTTGTATGTAGATTAAAGTTTATTTATTTATTTGTTAATTTTATCTCGATTTTTAATTATTTTAATTCTTATTCTTGCCCTCAATATTTCGTTATTTGTCTCGATTTGAAACTCCTGCGCCTTTTACGCATTATTTTCTTATTGTTACTTATTATTTATTATTGTTTTTATAATAATTAATATTACTGTTAATGTCGTTATCGTTACTATATCATTATTCCCTATAGTTAATGGTTATTTAATTTTGTTCCGAATTTCTTCTTCACTTTTTTTTTTCGTTTTGTTGTTTTTTTTTTCTTCTCTCTTTTTCTTCCTCATCGTTCGCTTAGGTTCGTTTGTTCAAATGACTCGAGTCTCTTTCAATGAATACTTTTAAAACATTAAGCTAATCCTTATATTCTTAACATCACGAGATATTTAATTTATTATTAATATTATTATTATTTATAATATCAGAATATGATTATCGATTAATTATTATCATATATATAAGTGTATACATAACGGTTTAGATACGCATATAGAAAGATAAAAATCTCTATGCTATATGAAATGTACTATGGATATGTATACACCTATATATAAATAAATTATTATCATATGTATAATTTAAGTAACGACTTACTTACTGAGCTACCCTTATAACTTTTCAAGTGTATTCTTAACGGCTATATTAAGTATTTTTTAGCTTTAAGTATTTATGTTGTTTCAATTTTAGGTAGAGCAGTTTTCAATTATTGTTAGTTATTTATTTTCCCCCCTCTTTTTTGTTTTTTTCTTTTTCCTTTCATTCGTCTTCATTTGTTTTTGCTTTCGAGTATTTATAGTATAGTTAAGTATTTAGGTATGTTATGTATGTGTACAACATGTATAGTATAATGTTATGTATAGTTCAAATGAGTCTTATCAAATTATTAAATATATATAAATATAGGTATGTAACCGTGGAGAGCAGTGAATATTGTCTTTGATTACTTGAATGATTTTCAACTCGAAACGAATATTTATAATTTACATGCGCTGCAATTGTTGTTGTTGTTGCTGTTGTTGTTCTCGTTACCTATTTTTTTTTTTTGTTTTTTTTTCATTTTATTTGTTTTTTTTTCTCTTTTTGTTCATCTCCATCATTTATATACGTAAAAAAATATCAATTCAAAAGATTTGACAAGCTTCTTCGTATTATATAATAATGCGTATGTATCGTGATGATATTATTGCTTCGACGTCAAATATCATTGTGTCATTTATATAATGTTTGACCAAATAATTATTTTTCAATTTTTTTTTAATCTAATGAATGATATTTTATGATAGTTTTTTTGTTTTTATGTTTAGATTGGTTATACATGTAAACGATATAAACTATAAATTAGGAACCGAATGTAAACGCAACAACTGTGGTCTGAACAAGTTGATGTCAACGACAGTTGTTGGGTTTGAAATTGAAATTGAAAGTAAAAGAAGAAAAAAAATGAATTTAAAAAAAAAACAAAAATAACGATAACTAAAAATCAATAAACAAGTATTGTGATAATAACAAGATAATTAATAACTGGATAAGGGAAAAGAAAAAAAAATGAAAAAAAAATTCGTAACACCTCAGACTTGCGATTTTTGGCTTTGATCGAGGATTAAGTTTTTTGAATGTTTTTGAAAAAAACAAATGTGATGCGTGACGATGCTTGAGTGCATGGGTGGATGAAATTGTTACTGTATAAGTGAGTTCATGTATGACTTTATATAATCGTGTGTGTGAGATCAAATTATCTTGGATTTTTAAACCAAAGCCTTGCCTTGAGCAAGTCTTCGCGCACGACCTTGTCTCGCCGAAGGTCGCTATTTATTTTAAGGTCGATAAGTCGATCGATCGGGTTGGACCATAAAAAAGAAGGTATAGTTGTTATAGTTATCCCTCGTTTCGAAGTTAGGGCATATTTGTTGTAATTTTTTTTTCTACTGGTTTTGTTTTCTTTCAAACATAATTCAATATGGTCTTGCAAACGCGCATTAATATCTTCGGTGTATTGTCTAACAATAATAATACAACGATAATTAATATACCTAACGACACTTGTTATTACCAGGTAGTAATAGTAGTAGCAATAGTAGTAGTAGTAGTAGTGGTAGTAGTAGTAGTAGTAGTAGTAGTAGTATAGTAGTAGTAGTATTTTGTAGGAATGTCGACGAAAATTGACGCGCTACATGCATGTATACACGGACTGTGATTGTTGTTTATTCCTTTTAATTTTTTTTTTCCTTTTTTTTTCTACTTCATCTCCGTAATTGAGATAGAAATCCCATAGTTGAGCCGTAATAACATTTGTACAGCTTCTATCCTGGTCCAGCCTCAATGCTCGAACTTAATATTCGAAGTTTGACAGTAAATTAGTTTGCAGTTTTTTTTTTTTTTTTTTGTTTTTCTAACATTTTCAAAACGCACCTTGGCGAGCGAGACACAGGCGATGTATATTTGATAATAATATGTAATAGAAAATATCGATTAACGTGTGGAGGCAAGGTGGTATAAAGTAAGATTAGAAATTTAAATTTAAATTCAGACATGAAAAATAAAAGAAAAGAAAAAAAAAAAAAGAAGTAAATTATCAATAATAATAATAATTAGTTGAGTGTGTGTCCGAGCACGCATAATCCTCATCACGTAATAATTCATAATATCATGCGATTATACCGTCGTGAAATGACGAGAATAATAATCTCGGGCCTTTTTAGACGTACATTCCCATACCGTACATAGACCCCCAATCTACACCCTGGAAACTAGACATGTCAACGTTTGTTAGGGAATATCCTTGGTAAGGGTTACCGGGAGCTGCTGGTGCCGTTGGCGTTGCTTGCGGTGCCGGTGCCGGTGGTGGTGCAGTTGCCATTGTACCAGGTATTGGATAAGGTGCGTATCTGTACGCTGATAAAGCTGGATAGCTTCCAAAAAGTTTTCCGTAACCTGCCACTGCGTTTTGTACTTGGGCTGCCGCTGCCGCAGCTGCTGCTGCTTGAACTTGGGCTTGCGCTTGAGCTGCCACGATTTGGGAAGCAACTGGATGCGGCTGTTGAGGCGCTAGACGAACACCCAAAGCTCCCAGAACCACCCTCTTTCCAAGAGCGAGCGCACCCGGTTGAACGGCTTCTTTTGGCTGAGCTTTTTTGCATTCAACTTTCTTGTTTTTTATTGTATGGAAGTGAATTTCGCACACGCGATCAACTACGTCTTCGTTTTCAAATGTAACGAAACCGAATCCTCTGTGTCGTTTGGTTTGCTGGTCCATCAGCATTACCGTTTCCTCGACTTTTCCGAATTGATTAAAGTAAGCTTTGACTTCGTCACTGCTCGTGTCCTGACTCACACCACCGACGAATATCTTCTTTGTACGGTTTGCTTGCTTCGCCCGATTCTTTGGTGTCGCGTGTTTCGGGTCGATCTTCTTACCGTCTAGCGTGTGAATCGGACATTTCAGAACCTTGTCAACGCTCCCAGGCTCGGCAAATGTTATGAAACCAAAACCCCGACTCCTCTGCAACACGAGAACCAAAAACTTTAATCCTATCCTAAGGATTACCAACTTAAACTCGCCAACCGATCCTCCGTGGTTCACCCCTTTCTTCACCCTCTCTTTCATCATCACCATCATTATTATTATATCTACATTGGTCTAGAGCGAGAAATACAAGCGGAACCACCTTCACCTCGGTACCATGGTCTTATCTAAAAAACAAAAACAAAAAAAAAAATCGACTAGCGACGACTTTACTCACCTGCGTGACGGGATCCTTCATGATTAATACGTCTGTGACTGTTCCGAACATTCCAAAGTATTCTCTGAGTTTTTCGCTACTGGTTTGCCAAGACAAACCACCAACGAATAATTTCCCCGGTGCTGGATCACCTCCGTTCGGCGTGCTTCTTCCCGAGCTGCCGGAATGGCTGCCATTTATCGGTACTAGTGCATTGTGAAAATCGTGTTCAATGGCACCGTTCGCTTCCATGCCGGCGCTAAAACAAAAATGACAAAATACATTTTTCGGGTTATTCTCGTGAAAAATTTTCAAAAATAAATTCAATCTGATTCAATCTCCATCGATTTTATTCTCCTTTCAGCTCGCCCCGTTGTACGCAATCCCAATAATGGCTGGATCTCTTATCGCTTTCGTGGTATGGCACAAAACAATGAGAAGTTCGATGGACGTTCAGTGAGTGAATCGCAATTATATCATTATTATCATAATCGATAACAATCAATATTCGAACAATTGATTTGAAAAAAAATTATCCCTCTTCCTTCTACCGTACTCGGGGCGGAACCCTTGAAACTTTTCTTTTTCTACCGGGTGAAAATTCGCGAGGGAATGGGGCAAAAATGTGGTTGGCCAATGTCATTATAGGGGGAAGAGAAGAAGAACTTTATCCACGTGTATAGTACCCAAGTTAGTGTTTACGTATCGGTTTTTCGAAGAAATTACGAAAGCGGTAGATATAAGTGAGCAGCCACTTTTCGCTGCTTCGGTACGGAATGGACGAAACTTTAAGCGGAGGTATATAAGGTACATCAGCTAAACTGGATGTAGTCCCGAAAGTAGCCACCCGCAACACCCTTACACATATATGAGGGTGATCCCGTGTAAGTTTGCAGTTCTATCCTCATCACTAATGTATCACAGGCGTCTCAGGGACCGGCAATTTGACTGGCTGCGAATCATAACTCCTTTCGTTCGGCTATGCAACGGCATGCAAGGGCTCGGTTTTGGTAAGAAAATGAAGGAGAGTAACCGAGGAGGATAGATGGCGAGGATGAGGACATGGCAGAAGAGAGAAGGAGAGATAAATTTATGACTGGGGAGAGGCGAGTTGAACTCTCCGGGAGATGCGAGTGCGCGGTTCCCGCAGGAGCAACGGTTCCCAGGGGACTCAAGCTCTAGAGTGAGGCAGCTGGACGAACGAACGGTGAACGAACCGTGCGTCGTTTCTGCTGTTCCAGCAATTGGAAGAAGAGGCCGCTCGAAAATGGGACAAACGCTCCGAGCCTCTGCAAATAATAAATACGCACATGTACCGCATACTTTTTTTTTTCTCCCTTTTTTTTTTTTATTTCTTCTCACTTTTCTGCGGAAAAACGCGATCACGATTTTCAGTCGGTAATCGTAGGTATAAATTATCTTTCAACCCTATTTTTCAGGCTGAGCAATTATCAGCGTTGGGAGATGCCCTCGAAGTCAAGATTCTTCGATCTTCGAAACCCCCGAAATCTGAAGGTGAGCGAAATGATACACGATATTTCATTTGCTTTCGCACGTTTTTTCTCATCACGCGACGAGCGCGTACCAGCGGCGCACGTCGTATAATAAATTCAATGAAATTCGGAGTACGTATATATGTACGTAAAAAACTATACATATGTACATTTATGTACACATGTATCTGTACCTATACCCGCGATACGCAGCGAACGAAATCCGCGCGTACTGAAGGGACATTTTTAATGGTAGGTATAGCCTAAAATATACACGTTCAGTTCGTTCGAACATTCGTGCGGCGCACTCCACGCTTATCAGCGAGACGATTCGAAGAGTATATAAATATATATATATATATACGAAAGTTGTTATATAAATATGCATGAGTAGGTATAGCCCTATATAAATATAGGTACGCGTGTACGACACAATATAATGAATTAAAAATAAATCACTTTTCAATTTCTCGCGAGGCGGACAGAGAATCGTTCGACGTACGATAAAAGAAAGAAAAAAAACGAAAAAAAAATTATGCAAACTCTGATCCACATTATGACATACGAGCATTCGCACATTATATTTACTACCTATATTTTACTACAAGGGTGAGTGTTATAGTTTTCTTCCGGATGATGCAAACGATGTTCTGATTGCTGCCGGGTTAACCGCGTCGCTGGCAGTTGACCGCCTTCAGGTACTGCGGTATATGAGTGTTACATATACGCATATCTATGAATATCCAGATATTATCGGTATAATTTAGGTACATGTAGTAAATCGATATCGATATCAGTATACACACCTATGTATGTATACGCGTTACATATTCATTGTATAATATCCGCCATACGTCTGCGGGATAATAGTGTCGTAATATAGATTAATGGAATAATAATCGCTCGGCAGAAAGAAAAAGAAATTACCTCATCTAATACAAATACTTAACCTAACGCGAAAAAATAACAACCATGGATAATAAAAAATCAAATTTGGGGAACGGAAAAGAAAAATGGCCAACTCGGTACCTGTATGCCTATATGTTATACATGTACTTGAAAAACAAAAATTCGCGGTTACACCTTGGAGAAAAAAAAAAGAAAAAAAAAAAAAAAGGAAAACGGAGCCGGGGCGTGCGGGTTTCGGAGTAACTCGCTAGGTAGGCAGGCAGGTGCTGGGCTCAAGAAGCCCGAAGAGCAGATTAACGAACAACGAGCAGAATTCGCGGGGGATGAAAGAAAAGAGAGAGAGAGAGAGAGAAAAGAGAAAAAAAGAATAAGTATGAAGTAAGAAGAAAAAAAGCAAAGTATCGTCGAAGGGTACTGTACCAATAATACATATAATATATACCTATATATATACTGCAGAAATATAGTGAACGATGTAACAGATATTATATACCCATGGGTATGTGCAGGTGTATTCGCGCGCGAGTTATGCTACGGGTTGTAGGGCGTACGATATGAGAAGGTGTGCATAGTAGGAAGTATTTGCATTGTACTGCATCTGTGTACGTATGGAATACCGCGATTATGGAAGACATATAGTTGTAGGTATGTATATGATATGTAAAGTTGCAGTGCAGCGGACTTGACTGAGTGAGTAAGAGAGAATCGTCGAAGACGAGAAGAAGGAAGACTGTCGTACTCGTCGTCCACGTCGGACGCGGCGTCGGCGGAACGTTACTCGTAGTCGTCGTCGTCGTCTCCTCCATACCCTCGGCGTATTCCACCACGCGCCGTCCCCCGGTGAGAGAGAGCGCAGCCGGTGGATCAATACACCCCGCTCTCCGTAAGCCGCTGAGGGGTCGTTTCTCCCTCCTCCTCCTCCTCCTCTTCATCCTCCTCCTCTTCCTCCTTCTCCTCCGTCTCCTCTTCCAACCCTCGCCCCGTCCCTTTCTCTTTCTCTATCTGTCTCTCTCCTCCTTTTTCCTCCCAACCTCCCACCGCTCCACCTACGTCGCCCAGTTCGTTTGCTACCCCTAGTAGCGAGGGAGGGAAATTGGGGTTCGGGGTGCGGAGGCGCCGCCGCGCGAGCGACGCAGTGCCGTCGGGACGCTCGACCAAGTAGCTCTAGACCGCCCTCGTCTCGTAACCGTCGCACTGGCTCCGTCACCGTCCTACCGCATCAACGTCATATAAAATAATATCTCGTACGGATAAAAAAAGCTGGGATCGAGCCAGCTTTTCGACATTTATAATAACACGTTGCACGTACCGTGTATACTTAAAAATATCGTCGAACGAGGAGTATACAGTAACGATTTAATTTCCTCCCGTTTCTTCAATTTCATTCGATTTATCCCTCTCTATTCGTTCGATTATTCATTTATTTCTGATCGTCGTCAACGCCCGATAAACGCACGACATACATGTACAAGATTTTCTAAATTAACCGTTGAATTAAGGAGGGAATATAAATCCTACCGGCAAACTACGTGGAATACAAGAAGATAAGAAACGCGAGGGGAACACCGGACGACGGGAAACGATATATCGACCTGAAACCTCGACACTAACCAGCACGAGCAGCGGTATATTATAAAGCTAGGGCCGGGCATATTGTCCTGTCACAGCAGTACACCTTTTTAGAGTTACTGGTGTGGCGGGACATTGTCCTCGACCTAAAGCACCCCTACAATTTCAACGCGGAGGATTCTTTTTCAACCTCAAGAAGAAAGAAAGAGAGAAAAAAAAAAAAAACGGTAGCGAGGGATGTTATCAACCCGTTGGAGTCGAAAGGTTTACTTGGAGTATTCGCGGTATAATTTTATCGAGCTATTCGTCGTCGAAAAATCGTTGATCGATGGGGAGTATGATGAAGTATGAGGAGGAAAAGGGGATTATTAAAGTGTGTCGCATCGTAAAAACCGGTGAAATATATTCCTACATGAATATCATCATATGATTTTGGTGCAGCGAATAATACGAGGTATAAATTATTCCGTACGTCGATGCAAGATGTTATGTGCAGGTGTAAAAAAAAAAAAAGAAACCGACAAAAAAAAATTATGAAATCATTTGTGTGACACGTATGCAGAAATATCGTGGATGATGAGGAAGGACACGAAGAATCCGAAGGAATAAATATGAGATAAATTCATCCCTAAGAAAAATGATTAATCATAATTATAACCGATTATAATCAATGACGTGGAGGGATATAAGTTTATCCGCAAAATTTGATAACGGGGATTAAAATTCTTATGATTGTTGGTTAATAATATCGAATAATCATTTGTCACGCGCTGAAGCCGCTCAAAGTCGACGAAATAAGCTTTCGCCACTGCCGCTGCTGCTCCTGCCGCTGGAGAATCTATTCGGTAGGGTTCGCGACTCGACAACGTGAAACGCTACGGTCGGGGAGGTCCGATGAAAATGGTTTCCGGTCGATATAGGCGCGGCTACTATCCACCTGGTAGTTGCATCGATCACACCCAGGTGTTATTCGAAAAACTTTGACACAATACGCTTCCTCAAAAATCCCATCAAAATTCTACGTCCGCAATTTGCTTGCTCCGAATCTTCATTCGCACGAAAATCCCACCGCAGCATAATATTCCTCACCCGATCCTCCGATGCCGGGGCGAGGTGCGGAAAAATAAAAAATGACGTATTCAAACTGATTCTCAAAAGTCGAGACAAAAAAACCACAGGGTGCCAGTTGAGTAGAGATTTTCGATTTTTTGAGAGGGATGAAAGAATTGTTTTTCTCGTTCTTAATTTGTTTTTTTTCTTTTTTCTTCTTTTGATAACTTTTCCGAGTAAACTACTTACTGTATTATAACCGAGGGAGGAGTGTAGTATAGCCAATGATACACGTGCGCCGTTGGGATGGCCGATCGTAATTATCTGAGACACGCGATCCAGTTTACGTAATGACGGGGGAACAAGCTCTTCCGCTAATTTCATGGGGTATATTTTTGTATACCCTCGAAAGTTCGATGTCGACTTCGAACAAACGCGCCCCTTACGTATATATTCGTGTAGGTATATTTCGGGGTCGCGGTGATATACGTACGCACGTATAATACGTAAACAAAAGTATGATATAAAAATGTCTCTTTCTTAAATTCAACTTCGACGAAAATAATATAATACACATCCAAGCGGGACCTTCCCTCTCGTAAAAATCACCGCCAACTCTCCTCCTCCGGCAGCCACTGCCAGTGACCTTTTACATTATATTATGTACATGTGTATATTTTTATATAGTTATATGTATGTGCGCGAACGAATGGAGGGTCATGTACCTATGTAGTACAACGAAATATTACCGCCTCAACCTTTCCGTAATTATTTCCTTCCTTCCTCCATTTTGCAACGAAATTATCAACGCGAACCGTGCCCTTATCCTTCGCGAGTATTTTCTCTCTTCTCTTTTCTATTTTATCCCGACTCGCGCCCTCCCTTGCAACGGCGACAATAAATGTCAGAGGGACTGAAATCCCTTTTTTCGTTCTTGTGCAGCTATAGATTACACGATAATACCTACTGTGAAACCGACATTTCCGAGCACCGAAAAATATCCAACTCGTTTAAATCGCGGGCACGAATTGTGATTTCTTCGATATAGTGTGTACGGCGAGGGAAATAAAAAAAATTTTTTAAATTGCTATCGCACATAAATTTTCGAAGAACGGGATATACACGCGCGTACGAATGTTAAATACGTTAAATAACAGAAGATCGCGTGTTGCCCCAACTAAAACTACACAACGTGAAAATATGAAAGAAGAAGGAATATAGGTATACGTCTGATAAAGTGAAAGATTTGTGTAAGACTGTTCCGACTCTTCGGGGTAATATAATAAAAATAATAGCTGAAAGTTGGTATGAAAATTCGTTGATTTACGGGGGTAGGAATGAGAAGGAATGCGAAAGTCGTCTGCGGGGGGTAGTTTGTCGGTTCGTTGAAGAAGACATGCTACCGATTGATTAGCCGTGGATTAACGGGTTCGGCACGTATCGTGGCGAAAGCTTGTTCCAATTCTATGGTTGGAAAAAGCGAGAAGGTGAAGAAAAATGAACCTAAAAAAATGTCGGGGTGGAGCGAGGGGCGCGAGGGGCGCGGTGGAGGCGGTGGGGAGAGAGAGAAAGAAAGCGAGAGTTCGAGGGTTGAAAAGGGGAAGAGCAGAAAGAAAGAAGAAAAAGAACGAGAGGAAAAAAGAAGAAAAAGAAAGATAAGGGAGCAAAGGTCCTCGCGCAGAAAAGTAACGGGCGCAATCGCGCGATGGCGACACTGTCCTCTCGCAGCAACCCCGAAGAACTCGAACGCGAACGAATACGAACGAACGATCCACCCGCCTCGCGACCCCACAACGACCCCGTACGACCTCGCGGGACCAACCACCGTTCTCACAGCTGGGGGTTGGTTTTCCTCAAGGGTGAAACGGGTGGCGCCACTGCGGCAGGAATAGCCGAAATATCAAGCAGCAGTAGAGCTGGGCAGCATCTACATCTGACACAGAGCTAAAAGCCGCGCGGTAATATTACGGGAATCGATACGACGAGGAGGGTCAGAAACAGCGGCGGCATCGGCAGCAGCCAACCCTCCGTTGAGTTTTTGGTCTCGTAATTTCGTCGTCGTTTCGTCGGCGTATAACAGTCTCGATTCGTGATGTTACATGCAGTATATTATGATAAAGAGTAAAAAGAAAAGCAACAAAAATGGAAGAAAGAATGAAAGAAATAACGAAAAGGGTGTTTTGTAAGGAACGCGATCGGTGAAACTGCGATTCTATAATTTTATACGAAGAAAGCGAAGAGGACGAAGAAAATCCACCCCGACACACCGATAGCCGACAATGTGAGAGACTCAAAAACCAAGCTAGATGTGTAGAATCGTAGAATATTATTACGTACATTACTACATCACGTTATATATTACACATACGATAGGCTTTACTTGAGTATGTATAACATTTTAACTATGTATATATACGCCATTAGAAGTGTGTAGATTATTAATATATATTAAGCACTTTGATAAATTCGTAGAATACACACCACGTACGTTATCATTATTACGCCATTTGTACTTTTCGTATACGAAATCTTTCACCGTAGGTATACAATCGATACAAAATAAAGTAGATCAGAAATTTTACAGAATATAATTAAAAATTTTATATCTGTATAGTACCTAATGTGAATTATTTTAGGGCGTTTATAACTGTACGTATATATTTTGTATAATTTTATATAATATTCTCAATATACATATATAATGTATGTTTCCGTTTTATGTAGAATAAATAATAGGTATGTGGCTTGGTAGTCTATTCGTAGGTATGTATACATATATGCACTGACGAGAGATGAAAAAATAATAAAGAAACTTTTCAATCTGATCGAAAATCAATTTAATCGATTTCAATTAATTAAAATCTCATTTCTTCTTTTTTGGTCGTTTAAATATACCTTATCGAACGTTTTGAATGAATTGAATTTTTTACGATGATAAAAAATCGTTTTCACCTATTATGTTTCGAAGTATATACGAAGAATGTGTAATAATTTAACAATGTCCATTCCTCTCTAAAATTATTTCGATGATTCTGCAGAAATTATGATAACGTAACGACAAACCCGCTGCACAAATAGGTAATTAGAAAAAAAATGAATAATAGTTATTAATGTGGCTTTAGACTTGGATTTCGATAACTTATTCAATTTGGCACAACGTTGCGCTGGAGAGCGTAATTTTGCACGTTTTACGTATCGCTGCCGCTGCCGTTGCTGAGTGCTTTATTTGGCAAGATTATTGCTAGAAGAGCACTGCGGATACCCGGAAAATAGCGGAAAGTAAAAAAATATGGACCCTGAAACTCGTCAAGGTAATAACGTTACCAAAATCCGAGCAACCGATTAAAATTAACGTCTCTCGCGCGCCGCACGTCTACACAATTTTTCATCGTTTCTTTTTTATTTATATTCAATCAATTATTTTTATCGCGTACCAGCGGAAGCCGTCGAATTACCGGGGGTTTTAGCGGAGAGTTGAAGTACGGATGGGTGCAATGATAGAAAAAAAGAAAAAAAAAAACTTCGAATGAAAAAATCGAAATGACAAAAATGACAAAAAAATGAATGACACGAGTAAAAATGAAGAGAAAGTTATAATCTCCTGCAAGGAAATATATAAACTGTACATATATGTATATGTTCTAATTTAAATTATATCCATTCTAATTAGGCATTTAATTAACGCGGAACGTGTCGTCGTATAGTCCGGGTTCGGAGATGCGAAACGAGAGATGTGTACATCTGCTCTACCGCGCGATACACGTGAAAATAACGAATAAACGAAAGTTGCGGGGTATGAAACTAATTCCACCTCAAACCTTTGCGTCATCCCACTAAATTGCGTCGGGTCGTTAAGGGTAGTTAAATATCTCGGTAGAGAAATTATTACAAACGTGGCAAGAATTACGAATATTTAGTTCCGTGCGGTTACCATCGCCTCGTTGCTACCAGAGTTTCGCTGCAGGTTGCCACGGCGGATTTCTATTAAATTTCACCCCCGAGCTCTGTACAACCGGAATTGCGCCCGGCAATAAATGGAGCAGGCAGACCACATAAAGTTCTCCACAGAAATGACAAGATTATATCGTGGGCAAAATAGGATCATTTTTTCCCCGGTAAATTTCCCAAAAATAAACTCCGCTTTTTTTATCCTCCCTATTTCCGCAGCCTCGAATTAATTACTTCCTAATTTCCAAAATCCCTTCCTCTGCTTTCGTCTCGTTAGTCATTTTTTTTTCATTTTTTCACACGCGTCGACGAATGCCGATGGTAGTTTCGCGATTTTTTTTCGTTTTTGTCTTTTTTTTTTTTCCTACTTCTTTTCGTTACTTCGAGGGTTATAGACGGTATCGTACGTGGTTTACGCTCGTGCATGCTCGTTCTCTTTCTCCCATTATTGGATCAATACGTTGGAGGTTCAATTAATCCGCAGGGGAGTATCTCGACAGATGGCCAACAGAAAACACCAACGCCGCACGCATTTGGCTCGCATGCTGTCGCTATAGATACTTAGGTAAACACGTTCGTATTAGGTACATTGTATACGTCTGGTAAATAATAAATATATAAACATTACATGTATATATCCTATATACGTAGATATCGGAGTATGCACGGGCAAGGGACCGAAATCCGCACGTGACAATGCCATTTATCAATTACCGTATAACATGAGGTGATCGGGAAAGAGGTGAAAAAAATTCAATACCCATCGACACTCGATGACCAATAACCAGGTATAGAGAGTACGGGGTTTAGAATTTTTGTTACCCGGTGTATCCAAGGTGATAATCACCGCGGCTCGATAACGTCGATTCGAATTATTACGTTAAAGATAAATACGCGACGATCAGACCGCGATAAGGAGTCTGTTCACGGCGGTTCTGGAGAGAGTCCCAAAACTCTATTTTCCGATCCAGAGGAATAAAATGGACCGATAATATATCAATGAAAAAATAATAGTGTCAGGTGACTAAAAATTATAGGGTCATCGTATACGATGCGACGATAATATCGGCATATAATTAGACGAAATTACTCCGTATCGTAATTATTGCGGTTATTATATTGTTCTCGCTATAATACGATACCGCTATACACGCAATTATAATTAATTACGATATTACAGCAGAGACGAAAACAATCAGTTGCTATAACATTGTGTGTATTTATATACCCTCATTATGTATACATATTATGTATAATGTTATTGGGGTATTTCCATTACGGGATTCGTCCTGCACCTCATTAGTCACATCGTTATATAACGGTAGATAACAGAGGGAGGAAATTCGTCATCGCGCCCTTGAAGCTACAACTTCAGAATCGTAAGAAAATACGGGGTGATTGGAATATCTCTCCCCCTCGCCCCGTATCCCCTTGCCCCGCGGCCGGCCAAAAAACACGTTGCGCGAATGAGGGGCTGAATTAATACCACGAACTATATGTACATAGTGACTGGAGAAACAAGGGTTCGAGAAATAGAATAGATCGATCGATGGTAAGGTATTGGCGATTTGCTATCGCTAAATTTAGGAAGTCAACTCGTGGCGTGGAGATCACTTTACTAAAGGTATATTATCGGCCCAAAATCATCCCTCGTCTTGGCCAGCTGCAGACCGTGTCGGTCAAATGAGGAGAAATTGGACATCCGTCAATTAGGCATTTCCTATTTCGAAACGGCGAACCTTATGGCCCCTATACATGGGTATTATATTCCGGGCCGTGAACGCGCACCTGGGAAAGATTAATTATTCGATACAAATTTCAGTCGAGATTTAATTGCCCGCAAATAGCCCTGTCTCGCAGACCGCGCTATAGTAGTTAGGCGACGGGATTGGGGGGTTCCGGAATTTCAGAGTCGCGTTTTCGCAATCATCCGAATCGGGGTTTAGAATGCGAAAAAAAAGAAAATATATATCACCGCGTAATGTTACGGTTCAGCAAATTCGCGGAACTGAAAACAAGTGAAATCAAAATTCGGCATCTCTCGTCGATCGCACGCGATCAACTTTCCTTCGCTACACGGTACAACGAAAGCACATACCATTAAAAGCAGAAGAAAAAAAAAATATCAAATATCAAATTCAGTCCTCCAATAGAATTCTATTCTGCGCTACAAAGAAAAATATCGAGGCACGAAATATATCGACGGTTCGGATTAGAAAAAAAAAGAAAAAGAAAAAAAAATCAAGTAAACTGAATTGTATTTTATAGGAAAAGGAGAAAAAAAAAGTTTGGAAAATGGAATCCCGGTGGGGCAAGGTTGCACAAAGAGAGGACAAAGTTATTGAATCCTGTCGTTTTTCTTCTTTACTAAATTTTTCTGCGTTGTTATTATCATGATTCTTGTCATTCTTATTATTATCATTATTATCATTATTATCATTTTTATTTATACTCCCTCTCTACCGTTTTATATACTACTGGAACCCGGGCACTCTCGCATAACCGAAGGGTCAAAGGAGGCGTATAAAGGGCTTTGCACAGCGCAGTCGTAAGTCGAAAGTTGTGAACGAAGCGAATATAAAGGAACGAAGTATCGTATCGCGTATCCCGTATACCTTATGCTTATTTATTATATACGACAGAAGTAAGGCGTACATAGCACGGGTATGTATAATAACGGGTCAAAGAGGGAAAGAAAAAAGAATAAAAAATAAAAAATAAAATAAAATAAATAAATAAAAAACTGAAAAAAGGGGATCAAAAGATTTTCATGTCTCATATCCATACGCATATATTATACTAAGGAAAATTTAATATCACAACGGAATATTTAAATGCGGGACAGATATAAAAATATACTATGACGACGACGACGACGACGTTGACATTTCGACGTTGAAAAATACATAAACTGAAGCATAACGTCGTGTGCCGTATATATAACTTGAAAATAATTGTGAACAAACACGTTTTAGCGCATATGAATTCTTCATTTTTTTTTTTCGTTTCTACATACACTATACCAGCGTCGCGACGATTAAATTTTCAAAAGAATTTTTTACATCGCATGTTACGTGAACGTACATAATCGATGTTAAAATCGACTCGGCACCTCTGGTCATCCTTTATAGAGTCAATGAATATTCATCGCGGCAAAGGATCTGCACCGTTCGCGAAATAATGATATCGCGGCGATCTCTTTGTGGCTTTGGAAATCAAAAGAAAAGATTAGATAGAATAAAAAAAAGAAATAAAAACAAAAAGAACAATTAATAAAGTAAGGCGCATCAAACGTGGCGCGGTGCAGCAGACTTTCTTCATTCATTTTTTTTTTCTCGAGTCCACTGACAAAAAAAAAGAAAAGAGAAAATAAAATAAGATCGAAGAAACAATAAAAAAGCTAAATAAATAAATCATTGTCTGAATGGAAAATATATTTTGTTTTTTATAAAAGCACCCTGTCCCTGGTAAATTTTGGGGTGGAAATTCCGTCGCACGATGGCGTTACCGTACAATAAATTGGAAGGGAAGTCTCGCGCGAATATTGCGTCGAGTGGTTGTCGGTTTGTCAGGCGCAGAGATCGTCGATAACTTGAGATATTTGAGGGCTGTGGTAACTTCTATTACCGACCGATGAAACTACCCCTCGACCGCTGCGTCCGATGCACATCCCTCCGCGGTCGATCAATTCCAACTATGATACTAGACCACAGCTGGACCGAAATTAAATTTTTGCTTTCGATTCAATCGAAGCATTATTACATGGGCAGCCATCGTATGTGTTGAACAAAGTAGATTTAAATTACGAAGTACATAGGTGTTATATTATATGCGAAACGTAGTTTCTATCAGGGTTTTATTTTCATCCCTGTAAGCCTGTGTGAATAAAGTTTTCATTTTTTAGATTTTTTTCAATTTTAATTTTCGCATCACATTATCGACGAAACGGAAAAATATTTGATGAAAAAATTAAACATATGAAAAAGGAGAAAGAGAAAGCAAAAAAATTTTCCCGTTATCGTCGGAAAATCGTTTACGGGATGGTCATAACAATGATAACAATAACCCTAAAAATATTGATAGTAACCGTAATAACGATGGAGGCAAATAATGTAAAAACGAAAAACGTAGAGATAGAAAACGAGGGAATTGAAGAAGGGGAGAAAAAAAAGGAAGGGAAGGAGGGTGTGCATATACAGGCATCTACGAAGTTGAAAAAAAATCGATGAGCACGGTATTCATACATACGTAACGACCTCTGGGTAAAATTGTAAATTTTTCGTTAAAAGTAAATATTGTTAGGTGCGCGCGGGTGGCGATGGAAAAAAGCGAGTTAGTTTAAAACCGTTGAAGTAAACGCGCTAACGGGGAGGACGGGTGGCAGTTAAAATGAGTTTTTAGTTTAAAACAAATATTTCAATTACGAAGAGGGAGGTCGGAGGGTGGTCGAAATAGAACAGCTCTGCTTCTCGCGTTCGCTGCCCAGGAAAATCCGCGCGTTACCGCACGCGATTAAATTATTACCCACAAAATACGTGTACACATATATGCTCGTGACGATAGGTATACATGAAACGAAACAGATGAACTAATGAGTCGTTATAGGCGTAAAATAATTAATGAAATAAACATTTCTCGAAGTATATAAATTAAAGCAATGTTAACACGATTACAACGCGATCATGGCGATGATAATAATTGTTCTAGAATCTCCGTTAATAATTCATGTTTCAAAAGCATGCCAATTCTGTTGGGTGGTAGCTGGTGCAGTATGTGGTAAACAATTTCGCAATTAACAAGCTACGAGATCGTTCGCGAATTCCATAGAATCCTATAATTTCCGTGTTCTACCGGGCGCGCGGGTCCTGCAGGAGGGAAGAGAGAGAGCTAAGCTCGGTCTCCGACTTCTCTCTCGCTCTCATTCTGCTCATCTTAACTTCTATGTTAGTTCTGCCAGTTTAGCCCTCGCGGCTACGATATATGTAGGTATAGCAGAACTAGAAATGCCGATCCTTCAGCTTTCCTCTTCTCTAATATGTACGTTTAACGACCGCGTGTAGTACGACGACGACGACGACGGCGGTAGTCCTCGTTCTCCATTTTCCTTCTTCTTCTTTTCCTTCTTCTCCTCCTCCTCCTCCTCCTGCTCTTCTCTTCTTCCTCGACGTCGGTCGTCGTCGTAGTCTACAGCTACTATATCGATTAGCCACCCCCACCCAATACAAACAACACCACCCATTGGTCGTATAATACAAGCACATCCATTACACAGACTCCGTATAAACGTACATTTGTAATTGTACGCACGCATAACCGTGCGAAACTATCCTGATTTTCCGCACGTATTTTTCTGAGCCATCTTCCGTTATTTTTCTCCCAAGTGATTTCGTTCCAAAAGAAGCGAGACGGCGGTCGCGAGCTAATCGGTCGATCGTTTAATTCTCGGTACTTGAAATAATGTACAATACATTAGTTCGCAATATCAACGTGCACCCTGAGATCCACCTTTTTATTAAAACAATTTCGTGATGTTGGAATGGGTTTTATAAAATGACTCAAAACGCGATTCCAATATATGATTTACCGTCGATTTTCTCTTTTATGTGCGACTGTTTGCACGATGATTATGTACATTATTGAATCGACGTGATATTTTTGGAAAAATCGTGAAATTAATTCTTTGACTTTTGAGTGCGTTGTTTCGCGTTGACGATAACCGCGTTAGCCTGCTCGTCACGCCGAAGGTACCGTCGAGTAGGACAAGCAAAAAAACAGACGAAAAAAAAAAAAAAAAAACTAACTCGTCGGTTTCTTTGCATAGGGCAGAACCCACGTGCCCGCAGTTAGAGCTCGTTAGTCACCAGCTCTCTGGCTGCTCTGCCGAGTTCGTTCATTCAAATATATCTGATATAAATCGAGCGGACGGAATTTCCATATACTAGTTTGAATTTTAATAGCGTGATGGAAAAAAGTTCATTTTAATTAAATTCATGTCGAATATATAACATACATGATTTTGTACGCATGTAAAAAGAATATGAAAGAAAAAAAACCTAAAATCAATAAAACTGGAAAAATTTGAAGAGTTGAATTTTGTTTAATTTCTTTTATTTCTATATTTTTTCTTCGATCCCTGAAGTTGTCCACTGTTCAATCGGTACATAGGAGATTGAGAATGATTCCCGTATATACATCTAAATTTCCTCGTGGTAGGAATACGTTTATTGGGTTTGATCCCGGGATAATAAATCCTCAAGAGCTTCCCCTGATGTATACGCGGACAGCTAGCTCCCCGGAACGAAATGGCGATTCCTGCCTAATCCTTGGATCTCGGGATTTGCAAGTACGATCATTGTCGATTGTTCCGAGCGAATGACTTATCGCCGCAATCAGGCTGGGTAGAAATCTCCCCCTTCTCGCCCCTCGCGCCTTTACAAATGTCGCGAATTTAACGTCGTCGAACTTGTTTATACCGAATAAGACGAGGGGGCGGAATGAAGAAAAAAAATGGGGAGAGGTCGTTGAGATCGAGGAATAAAAATACGACGTAATAATTTCGCTCCATATCGAGTGGTCGAATGAAATGAAGAAGAGAAAGAGAAAATATATATTAGAATCCGGCGCGCTGCAGCAGCGCTAGAGGAAATCCCAGAATAATCGCGTGATGTGGTGTCGGTGGTTGAAGCTTGGTTTCTCTCCCGATGGTTTTGTTCGACCAATGAAAGCCCCCAAGCGAATTACAACTTCGGACAAAGTCTCTTTGAATTTTCGTAATGAGACTCTTCGAGTTCAAGGTAACTTGACGAAAATTAATTTACGCTTTCGCGCGACTCAGTCACTGTATGTACATATGTACATATGTACCTATATACTATATTATACCATGACAACCCCTGGGACCTTATTTTTCAACCTCCTACCCTCTCTGTTATTTCCATGGAGAGTTACCAGCTATTTTCACCCCCCCGCATAATTTCATTTCCAATCGCGACAACGTCACTAATTCTCGTTCTACGGTATATACGTATAATGGCGTTATTCAATTAACGCGTATATTTATTAGCATATTACCGTATTACTTTTATTGCCGTTCAAACTTATGTATATCTACATTATATACCGGGCCAAATGTCTTCAGACTCGTGATGCTGTAGGGGGTTGTAAATTAAAAACTAGATTTGTGGTGAGCGCTGCAGCTGAGAATCCCAGTGGGATTTTCAATGTAGATGGTTCAAACCGAGTACATGTGTAAAATCGATTCAATTATATAAAATACAGATCGAGAAAAGCTTCATTTCGTGTTATTAAATTGTTCTTCATCTCGTCGTTCGTAGAATCAGTAAAAACCCCTGTACGCCGGGTAATTAGAGTTCAGTTATATAACTTCGCATATAAATGTGAAAAAGCTCATAATTTCATGTCGGTAAAATGTTGGTAAAGGGGACTCATCCAACGTTCAGATTTAGGTAATGAGTTTTCATAAATAAAAATTCGAAGATTAAAGGCTTGCCAACTGAAACTTCAACCGAGGTATACAAGGAAAGTTCCCATAATAAGCCGGCTTTTCCACGCAACTTTCAAGCCACTAATTTATTCAAAAAAACGTCAAATAAGCTCCGTCGACTTTTTGCCACGCGACATAATATTTTTAAGTATATACCCAGCTGTTGCTCCGTCGTTTCATGCATGTTATTATTATCATCTACGAATAGAACTCTTCTGTTTTTTTTTTTTGCTATAAAAGTAGCTTTTTTTTATCTCACATTTCGAACGAAGTTCGATGTATTTTCGGGTTGCATTTTTTACGAGGGGATTATAGTCGATTCGGAAATTCTATACCACACTCGAAACCTTGGGGGCTTACGATATTATATGAATATCTTTTTTTTTTACATTTTTTTTTGCTTTTGGGAGATGATTTTATCAGGAGAGATGCGACGCTACGGCGTGCGATATTGTATAAAAAATGATGAATGTCCATTTCATTCATTATTTTCAGCAAATATTTGAATTTAGGTGACCAATCAGAATTTTCTTTCGTGACACAGACGATTATCGCTCCGATAACGAAAGGAATGTATACAAATATAAAGCGGAGTAATTTGATTTTCAATTATTCTCAACATTGGTCTCGTACAAAATGATTGATTTTTAGAAAAATTTATTCACAAATTCCACTCAACACGTTATTTGAAGGTGTCGTTACCCACGTGATGCGAGACGTCAAATTTCTAAAGAGTCAGGGATGTATAATATTTTTCAATTTTGATGTATCGCTTATCGAAGGTACAGCGCGGCGGTGCCTATAAATCACTTAATCTTAGTTTCGTCCATTCTGTTATAAGATAAATCGGTGCTATTTTCGTGTTTTTTTTTCTATCATTTTATTTTATTTTTTTTTTACTTTTGCTTTCTCTAGATTAGAGCCACTCCGTCATCCATCTCAATTTAAAAATCGAATTTATCAAAATCGATTCAGCGTCATACCGCTGCACATAGGTATGATTTCTCTATTTCTTCACGGTTCTAATGCATCAAATTTCATTGATAACGTGTCAACAAATTTTTGTATTCACATTTTTTTCAGTGTTTTTCATTCGGTTTATGCGGGTACGTGTTTCCGATCGTTGGTAATATAGGAACCTAGTTTCGATGAACTGTAGCCATTTTCGGCAACGTTACTGAAATGAAAATCATTTTTAGTAGCAAGTATCTAATGTTCATGGAAAAGAAAATTAAAAAAAAAAAAAAATTACAATTTATATTAACATAGATATATGTATAACAACCATCTATAAATTTTCAACTATATCGTACGTATAGCTATATGTGTGATCATTTTCCCATATAACTTTCTTCACATAGATAAATAATTACCCAGACGATTTTTTTTTTTTCGATTTTTTTTTTACGTTAATATCTATATGCCAAGTTTTTAATTATAACGACTAGTACTCTCCGTTGGCGGGGAGCTTTTCCGCATGCAATAAACCCAGAGACCTACTTGGTTAACTTCATTATATATGTTTACCTATATATACGGGGTATTTTAAATCCTCGTAAAGAAGTCAATTAAGTCCAATAATAATATAATGTACGTGAAGAAAAACAGTTCAGTTTTGCATATCAGGTTAGTACAGAAGCTTTCTCTTTCTTCCTTTTTTTCTTTTTCTTTTTTTGTTTAACTACAAACAGACCCAAAAGTCAAAGTCACTGAAATTTACTGTACACTCTTTGATTTTTAATGATTATTTTTATCATTATGGCAATCATTGACTTTCTCTACGACGCTTTAATTCTGATGATTTTCAACTACTTTGTCCGAATACGCATATAGTGATGGATTAATGATTTTTCTATATAAAAATACATTTCCCACTATTACATGTACCTATTTTTGTTAGCGAAACGTATTTACTCATATATTTATCACTGATATATATGTGAGCAACTCTCTATGTATAATAATGTGATAATTAACAATTGCACATAATATTTAAATGCCTAATTATTGCGAATGTAGATGAAAGTGTGAATTATGATGAAAAATAATGATTTTTATATACCTATGTATAAATCGCCAAATATTTTATATACCATGCCATTATATATATATATATATTATGTGATATTACGAATTAGAAATTGTATATAAAGATAATAAATTTTCCGTTTCTTTTTTTTTTTTAAATATATAAATATATGTATGTATGTAATACACAACCAAGACACTATTTAATAAATTCCTATATATGACCACTATGTGACAGGTAGATTAGGTACATTATAATACACATAATAACACATATTCTCCCCCGAAGCATAACCCAAACTAAAAAAAAAATTCAGTCCCAAAATCGGCGAATGGAATATTAAAATGCATTTCAATACGGATCCAGATATATTCTTTTTTTCATGTAATATTCATTGCCGATTATTGGGAGAGATGAAATCAACATAAGTGAGAGTGAAAACGACATTAATTAAGGATGATAGGTATACGATACGTAATGACGAAAATAGTAAGTATATATAAATGTAATAATGAACATCCAGTTAAACTGGGTTAACGTATGACCAGCTCTATATTAGTCTAGGTAAGGTTAGGTTAGACTAGTAACTATTCTAATTGTAGGTAAATTAGGTATATTATTGAAGTTGACGTGACGCATTTCTGCCACAAACGTATAATACATACATATATATTTATATACGCTCATTACCAACAATTTTGACAAACGAGAAGAGAAAAAGAAAAAAAAAAAAAAAATACGGACCCATCGAGTGGAATAGAAAAGAAAATTTTTTCCTCCGCTATACATTAACTGCGGTGTTTGCTGGAAAAGGAAAAAACTGCAGTTATCGTATTTTAATATGACATTAATTGATTTTTAATTATTGTTTTTTTTTTTTTTTTTCAAAAAAAGAAGCAAATTACAACAGTCAACGTCCGCGTTAATGATTGCCCGACAGCACTGTATAATTATACACCGATAGTCGAATACATAAACCATATAATTTTAATAAATTCACTACATATAAAAAAAAATATATATATAAATATATATGTATATAAATGACGATGTACTTATAAATACATTGGTACATGGATACAATATCGGTGAATATTAATGAACAATAACAATATTCTGTTTTTTTTTCTTGTTCTTTTTTTTAATCAAATTAAATTACCATACAGTCCAAACCAACCAATTTAATATACGAGAGAGCGAGAGAGACAGAACTACTAATGAGAGGTTGATCTAACAAACAATTATATAGAACAATATGATACACTGTAGGTACATATATGTTTGTACGTCAGAAATATAATTGTTCTTTTAACTTTTCTTTTCAAAATTTGGTTTTTTGTTTTGTTTTGATTTTTTTTTTTTTGTTTTACCTGGAAAGGGAGTTGGAGGTAAGGACTGTCAGCGATGGTCCAGATTTTGATTTCCGTCGCGTTCCTGCATCCGCATCTTACGACCGCGTTTACAAGTACGCCTTCTTTCGATCCGTAGTAATGTAACCTGCCTCCTTGAAAAACATAATGGAATCGTGATGACACATCTTTAATACTCTTTTGACTCGATTTTTTTTTAGTTCTTTTTTTCGTTCTTACTATTTTTTTTCTGTTCTTTTTTACAAAACATTCGAGCGATAAAGAGTGAGAATAGAAGTGTTTCATTGGATGACATATTAATTACTTTTTTTCATTTTTTTTTTTCAAATAAAATTTCAGCATCTAATATAGATATACGTATATATAGGTATTATAAAATAGGTAATAACGTATATGTATGGACACCTTTTACCACATGCTTTTTCTTAATCAAATACTCAATTGATTAATCATTAATTAATTAATCAATCAATTCATTAATTCATAATATACATGAATAAATATAACTTTGAAACGTTTCTAACTAGATTTTTAATTAGTAGTCGTAAAATATTAATTGTGTGTGTATATATTATTATTATATATATATAGGCAGTTACTGGTATACAGATAGGGTGGTTAACGAATGAGAGCGTTATTTTCAATATATATTATAATAACAACAACAATAATAATAATAATAATATTATCAACTACCTACCTACTTGTTAATTCGTATTATTATTTACTATTGTACGACACTATAGGTTATAATTATAACTCCTTATATATTCCTAATGTTATATGGGTACGTTATACATGTACAATAGATAGGTAATGATGCGGTGAAATTTCTATGTATGTATAATAAGGAATTTTGTATGATTGACTTTGTTTGTTTTTTAGGGAACAACACTTTTTTTGTTGAAATTTTTTATTTGTATAAAAAAATTGACTCTTTCAGTTCCAGTTATGTATATATATGTAGACACATATATATAACGTTAATATGATAAAACGGCAGATAATTTTGTTCTTCCTGAAAAATCAAAGTCATCAACTGATTAGCTTATTTTATTAATTTTTTCATTTATTTCATTTTCATCTGCACTACGTATACAACGTCATATTATAATATAATGCTCGATGCTTGGACTGCTAGATATACATAGATATGAAAAAAAAGAAAAAGAACGAAAGAAAGAAAAAAAAAGAAAATAATAACTATAAATGGAATTTCGATTGACGTAGATGTAGTTTCAATTGCCGACATTCTTTCGATTTTGAAAATTAAGAAATAATATAAAAAAAAAAAAAAAAAGAGAAGCTGATTAATAAATTATAATCATGGTAATCAATACTGCGTTACATATAATATTTAACGTTCACTACGAAGCTACGGTGCGATATTAAACTAATATGTATAATATATGTATATATATATATATTTTCTCTTTATTTCTATGAATATGTACTTAAATATGCCGAGATAGTAGTAATAATATAAAATGGTGGTGCTTTGATGCGAGGATATATATGGCACACAGTGTATCCTCTGTATTACATATCTAATATACATATATATAATAAGATCTGCGACAGCCCTATACGATGCAGCAGCACTACGTGTTGTGTGTGTCATGTGCACGTGTTCGTTAGTACGTCTGTGGGTGTGTGTGTGTTTTTCGTGCGTGTGTGCGTGTCGATCGAACACCGTCAGTTTTTGTCCACGTTACGCACACGCGTGTAAAATCACATACACACGCTCAGAGGAGACAGTCAGAAAGAGAGAATCCAAATTGTGATGTAGGTTAATTATTATCAAAACTACCAAGAACTACTGGCGCTAATAGCTACAAAAAATCTTCCTATGGTATCAATTTTATACATATTGGTGCGATATAGATATCATAATTCGTGTATTATATATATTCGTATCTACCGTGATTATACACAGATAATTTTCTATCTCCTTTTTTTTTTTCCTTTCATTCATTTTTTTCACGTATATATCGGTGGACTATAAAAATATGCATTTTCCACACCATGAACTATGTATATGGATTTTTTGGTATCTAATAATTAGTACACACAACTATACGCACTATGAAATTTATAATGAAAAGTCAACTAAGATTCAACGATCAATTATTCCAATAATCATATAGCTCCGTTCGATAATATATAATGTAACAAATGATAATCAATACCTATGTACTAAACAGCAGCTATTTATGTGATGCAGAGCGGTACATGTATATGTTGGAGGCGTTAGATGAGTTTGTTGAAAATTCGAAAGAGAGAAGAAAAAGCAGACGACAAAATTTTTAGAAGAATTTCTAATATTATTTTTAGTTACACGTATACCACATTCAAGGTGTGTGTGCAGCGTAATTACGTGACACAATCAACCGCGAGTGGCATCTGATAAACGCGGAATGCGCATTTAGTATATGTATATATAAACCGATGGCTGTCGCATGAAATGGTATGCATAGGTGAAGTACATATGTACTACATATGCGACTATGTAACGTGCGCGACACCGTCAAAATTAGATCGGAACGTCAGTATCGATAGTCAACGTATAATATATAAACCAATTTCAGGGTAACGAGATTCCAAAATTTATCCACTCTACGATATTTCGGAAAAATTTGGGGTGCGGAATTTTTTTTCTCGCGCTTTTTTTCCAACTCTGTGGGAAAACATGAAAAACTAAATTTGACCGGAATTTGATGTACACCGATATAAAAAAGTTGGAAACGATTTTATCGCGAAATTAATTACAGCCGCTACGGACGTAGATAATCAAGGAAATAATATTACCCGAATTATACATAACTATATAGATCTATTGGAGAACTTTTTTTTTTCATTCCAATGTTATCGTAATTCAATCAGCTGTATGACGTCTACTTTTAGTCAAATTTTATCGTTTTGCATTTATATACGGAAAAGAAAAAATATTTTTAAGTACTAATAATATGTATATCCCATTTTCATGTCACACGAGCATTGCCATATAGGTATGTATATAATATATCCATATATATGTACATATATTGTTCGTAAAAAGCACTAATAGTCGCGTGCGAGTATATATACGTATTTGATGTTTATGTATATATACAATATATATAATTATATAGTTCAATGTATATAGAATCTACACAAAATCTACATATCTAAACATCAAGATTATTATGTTTAATTTTTAACAAATTTTCTAATTCTACGTATCTTTTTTTTTCTTCCGTTTTTCTTAAGTACCTATATTAATATGATGTAATTAACAGTAAATAGGTGTTGGTATATATTAGTACATGATATAAATACATAAAAATAAGCTCCTATGTATGTGATCGGTAGAATCTACGAGACAATTACGTCCGACATTTTTTTTACTCCCACCCAAATTTTCAAAAACTGCACCCTCGCCACCTGGATGACACGTGACAATCTATTGATAATTTGATATTTCGTGTAATACGACTTTTACAAAGTAACGAGCATTACTGTCAATTAGCACATCGATAAAGCTTTCATTAGTTGTATGAAACTAGTTAATAGTTATATGCGAATATTTGTACATATACATGTATTCATGTTGCGAACGATTCCGCATAACGTTGATTGGTCGTTCAGCAAGCAACACCTCGTTTTATTACACCTACTACAGCTGGTATGTCGTTACGTGATAAAAGTCGCTGTACCCGACCGATCTCTACAGTAAAACACCGACCAGTCAGCCATTCGAGTTCCGTCAGCTACAAATTTGTGTTGAGAAAAAAGAAAAAAAAAAAATTTATATCGATTTCAAATCGATCGATACAATCGCCCGTCGCGTTGTGTAGATACCTGTACCCAGAACGTAAGTTATTAGCTCGCAGAAACGATATAACAGGCCTCGGTCCGTAATTACGTCTAATTAACCATGAACTATATGAATAATAAATATAAAAACTAAACGCACGCGACGACGCTCCGGTACATTTATAATTATTTGTACGTCCGTGTCAAGAATTTGACTTCCTAAGCAGGAAAAAAGTGGAAGAGAATGAGAAAAAAAAAGTAATAGTAAAAGAAACCTAATAAATAAAATTAAAAGTGCTTGATGTAGATTTAAAAAAAAAGAAAAGTAAAGAAATAAAAGAAAAGAAAAACGAGGGAAGAACCTGGGGATTAAACTTTTTTAAACCTAATCCGAGATAGACAAACGAATGAAACGAGCCGAGTCAACTTTTCTCGTTGGGTACCCTACAGGTTAGGTAATGAAAAAAATTTTAAACAACCCCTTTTTACGTTTCGCTCAGCGCGACGTCGCGCAGCTTTTTGATATACATAGTTGTGCACCTGCTGCATGCGAAACTCGGTCGATAAAAATTCTACTTTTTATAGCAAATATTTCGGAGCTCAAATAACTCCACGTCATGCGTGTGTCTACATATGTAGGTGTGTAACGTATATTTATATCGAGTCGTCAAAAAACCGGGAGACGTCGTAAGCCAGAGAAAAAATGAAGAGTCCTATAGAATGAATACAAATAGTTATTGGAAAATATATAATAATAGTGATAAATTATCGTACGGTCGAAAATTATACGGATGAAGAAAGACGCGAGATATACTTATATTATAGGGGTGAAAAAGAAGTAGCACTGCGCGCGATATAATTCTTAAGATATCGACTGCATGAAGGGTCAAGAACCTCTCTAAAACCTCGTCTGACTCACCCTTGTCTCTTAAGCCATGTCCCTCCCGTCTTTCCTCTTTTTCTTTTTTTTTACGGGCGATCTTCGCGAGAGGATTCCAAAATACTGACTTTAATCCCCGATATAGAGTGCCAGAGAAACGGATAAAAAAACTCCAGCATTCGAATCGTCGATTTTCAATCCCTCGCTCAGAAATTTCAAAGAACGCAGGTAGCTATCTACCGATATCCGACGTCACGTGGGTCAAAAACGATTATAATAATCCATCTAATTCCCATTAAGATTAACGAAATCATCAAAAATGTACTCGGCAATGGAACGTTTTATTGTCAAGCCTGTACCGTTATACGAGTCTTGGAACATTCGAAACGTTTTCATTCACCCTCGACGCGCTGCAGTTTTCCCCCATAAACATGGATTCCCATTGGTCGAAACGTTATACGTATACTATAGTTACGCGTTTCATCCCCTCGCGACTTACGGTCTTCGTTGTTCACGTAGCGAGAGACTAGCGTACATACGTATAGCGTCAGCGACGGTCGGCGTCGTCGTCGACGGGCGCAAAAGCACCCTTCGCAATGCTGCAGATATACCTATACGTATATCGGTAGATAGATACACTACGATATATATACACATAGTTACGCAGACACAGACACAGTTTTGGAACAAACCCGAGATAATTATTGCGTCGCAATTAAAACTGAAAGAGAATCGTTGAGCGTACTCTCATGTATACGTATATACAGCTACACAGGTATATTTGATGCTTCCCTGATAAAACTCATCGTCAACGTTTAATGTATACTATATATACATCCCCATGGGCCTATGGGGACGCGCATTACACTGCAGACGAAAAAAAAATTCATATAAATAGGTATCAACGTGTATATAATATGCTAGACGCTACGATTTCGAAGGGGGGTGGTTTACGTTCAGGTATATCTATAAAATCGTTTTTCATTCACTCCTCCGCTGCGTTTAATCTTTTCCATAAGGATATATAACTTGAAAGTGAATTTGTCGAAAGATTTTTCGTATCTCTTATATCGATCGCTAAATATTTTTAGAAAGTCATAATTCCGATCCCGCGCAATTTTACCTGCATGAAAACGGGCACGAGCTTTCGTTCGATATCACTCGAAAAAGTCTGACGTGTTATAGATTTTTACTAAAAAGAAAAAGAAAAACACAGAGAAAAAATTCTTTTTTTCAAAATTTTTCTTCGCTTTTGCGTAGACAGAAATTAATTCTGCAGAGTACTCTCTGCCCGTATTAATTATCCAAGAATTATAGAAGAAGGAGAGAAAAGAAAAAACAAAAAACAAAAAAAAACTTACAGTAAAAAATTCTCAATGGTCCTACACACCGTGGGGGGCGGGATGAAACGTCGCTTTATCAAGGATTTCATACTACGCCGATGTACATATCATCTGGTTTATATACCTGCCTACTACCCATCTACCTACCGCTTTTTTATTATCAAAGGTATGCACGTATACGGATAGATATAAGTATATAAAGTGATCGCGTGACACGAAGGCGTCAGACGATTTCCTTGTCCATTAATTAATCCTATCGTTCGGCATAGTTGTAGACATTTAAGCTCATCCCTACTGCAAGGGTTATACCTACCCCGTAGGTTATCTCAGGGAAAGACGCTCGCTACCGGTGAAAGTGAGAGGACGAAGAGAGGAAACGAGATAGATAGAAACGTGGGTTCGCGCGGTGGAGCCATCTGTGAGGGGCGTTGGTAACTTTGTCTTAAAAATCATCCCCCTGCAGATCAATACTTGGGCAAGGGGCGGGCGGCCAGACAGGGGTTGCTAAACACGAGGGTTCCAGGGCCGGTGCTCATTTTCAGCTTTAATATCATCGCCCTTATATTTTCCAAATATTATACGTGTGCAGTAATGGGTATATAGCATTTCGAGCAAAAATATTTAATCCGCCAACTCGCCACTTTTTTTCCGACACCCAACCCGCAAAATCATCAACCTAATAAAATCCGTAATGATGAAGGAAAAAAAGTAGAAAAAAAAGAAACAGTTCAAGAAGACTGACTGCCGGTATTTTAGAAGCTTTTAATTAATTATCATCTGATACAGCTGACGATGAAGTAGATAATGACACATGCAGATTTAAGAAAATCGTTGTTAAGCGTCGAAAGGAGAAGAAAGAGAAAAAAAAAGAGGAAAAAAATATTGATTTACTGTAGCGAGTCTACCTAGACTACGGTCATAGGGTTTTAATAAATGAAGTATGTTTGAAGTATATGAGTGGTGGTCTGTTTTCTCGCATAGTTCGTCGAGAGATTGCGGGATAGGGTTGTCCCTTGGGAATCCGTCGACAGTGTCCCACCTCTTTATAAATTCATGTCAAGATAAGCTAGTGAAACGTACCCTCGAGGTTAGACAATTGCTCTTTAAAATCTTTGCCCGGTTCTTTTTTTTTTTTTTTTTTAGATCTCCAAAGAGTAAATGAAAAAGAAATTAGTTGCGAAAATCTGACTTGCGTGTAATCGCAGAAACGATGAGCTTGGATTTTCGTAATTAAAATCGTGGGAGGGAGGATACGATTGATCAGTTGATTTTTAATTCATTCGTCCTTTAATAAAAATTTAATGACATCGTCATTTGAACTGTGTGAAATTGAACCGCTGTTTCGTGATCAGAAGGAATAAAAAGTGAAGCGCAAGAGGGATGAAGAAAATTCTCCATGGTTTCAGTTTTAGAGTATGAAATAGATATCGTAGATGCTGGTATTTCGAAGGACGCTTTGATGGTAAAGTATAGTACGTAAGCAGTGCGGGGGTTAAAAGGAAGCCGCGAAATTCTTTGACGACGACGAGGACGACGTCATCCCCACGGGAATCTTGCAGGGACGCAGGAATAGTGGAACCATATAATATTATATGGGTATTTCGCCAACACCCCTAAAATATACGGTAGAAACCATTGCGGGTGAGCGGTAGGGCTTGGCGAAGGCGCGATCTTCACTCTCTCCGGTAGCGGTGATCCCGGAAGGATAGGGAGCGGGTAGCAAGTGACGTTGAAATAGAAGGGGAGGAAAAATGATCGTAAAATAGTTGCAAAGAAGACCTAAAGTCCTTGCGAAGAGACCTGTCAATTTCAGGTCACCTCGAAGTAGCTTTACTCAGCAATGGACACCGTTCTTCTCTGGCTTCACGTTGGTCTTTTGTTTTTACCAGGCTTCACACCACCACCACCACCACCACTAATATCACGAACGCGCTCGCGAGGTACGGAGATGTACTAATTCGATAGCATCACAATTTTGAAAATGAATAAAAGAAAATCGGGCTTCCGCGGGGTTGTATGGCTTTTTTCGGGTTGGCTTTCCTTTACGGTTTTCTGAAGATTGGTGGTTCTGACGAAGGGATCTGAGAGGGTGTATTTTTTAGGGCTTCGTAATGTTCCCGAATTCGCGGTTCTTTCGGTAATGTGTGTATACACACAACAATACGATATGCCATTTGATATCATACAATTAAGGTGGAGTATCGCCATTCATTCGTTCGTTCGTTCGTTGGTTTCTAGTTGTTAAAATCGACGACTCTGCAACGAAGCGATAAACTCTCTACGTATACATATAGCAATGTGGCATGCTCGACGCTCGTATATGGTTTCCTACTCATCGTGCATCGTTCGCTGTATTATCGCGATATTCAAGAGCTTCGGCTCAAGTGCGAGCACTCGCTCCAAGAAAATACACACACGGACACACACCACGTAACGTGTTACATAGACAGGATATCTATACGTGCTATTCCTTCCTTCTGCACCGTTCCTTGCCAGTTCTTCTTATCTATCCAGTCAGAGTTTCGTTTCCGGCACATTTCATTTTTATACATTAGATAAAATACCTGCTCTCCCTCCGCACACGCTAGATTGTGAAAACCCCGTACAGAAAAATGTGTATCGAAATATGAAAACGAAATCTCGGATCGAGAAAACCAAGATTTTTGTGTTGAATAAATGAAAAGAATTGTTTTTTTTTTTTTTCCCAAGTTTTTGAAACTGAATTTTATACGTATAGGTGCGGGACTTACAATTTCACGTTCTGCAAGTCAATTTAGTTTTAGAAAAGCCTCTGATCTCTCTTACGAAGCACATGTGTCCTATAAAAAAAGGACCCTTCTCTTTACGGTGTCAAATTTTCCTTATCCACCGAGCTCGGTAAACGTCGTCTAATCTCGCCAGGGTATACATGAAATAAAAACTGACGTAAAAGAGAAATGGAAAAAAAACATTTCAGAAAACTCAGCAAATTTTTTCCCGCAAAATGTAAAAAAAATAATAATAATAATAATAATAACAATAACAATAGCGATCCAGAGACTTTTATATCCTGAATTTACACATATATACGGTATTACAATACACAGAGTGCTTCGCGATACGCGGTGGTATTTGAGATAAGCTAATAAAGTATAGTTACCCACCAACCTGTATAGTGGTGGGAACAAGCAGTTAGCTATTTTCAGGGTAACCGTTAATTAATCAAATTCGCTATGAGAGCGCGTCGTCGTCACCCTGGTCAAAGGGCTCCTTTGTTAGTTGAAATATACCCTCCCCCCTCATCCTGCCCCCCTACCGCAAGTAGCTGCACCATAGATACATTTACATATACAGTTAAATATCCGCGTGCACATGACATGTAAATTTAATTATAATATAATGTGTCTATAAACTTACGCAAATATACTTTATATTTATCAAAGTTTCGCGGTCGCAATCCACTCCGCGCGCGCTGCATTTATATTCATTTTGTTTTTCAAATTTTTGTCTACTATTTTTCTTCAATTTCATATCGTTACATTTCAGACGCATTTTTTTATCAATCTGCATTATTGTTATCGCAATTTGAATTTTGTGTTCAGGGTATAGGATTGGACGTTGGGACCTTAGATATTTTCCGATTTTGGGGTAGAAAATCAACATTTTTTTTTTTCGAGTTTGGTATGATATTCTCATGTGTTTTGATCTCAGGAATTCAAATCTGCAAGCCAAATTGGTCTACCTAAAAAATTAATCGAGTTATCGCTAATTTTTCGCTTTCCAGAGCAGAAAAATTGAGATATCTCTTTGGGATTAATTCGTAGCTCAATTTGCTAAATGGATTCGTGTTCCTGAGCTCAAAATACGTTGGAAAAGTATCCTGCGATCAATTTTAAAAATACTTCATTTTTGGCCCAAAAATCGAAAAAATCCAAAGGGGTATACCTTAGATTTTTTTTGCGATTTTGGGGTCAAAAATCAACTTTTTTTTTTATTGGGGTTTCTATGGTATTCTTATGTATTTTGATCTCAGGAATCCGAATCTGAAAGCCAAATTGATCTATCTATAAAATTGATCGAGTTATCGCCAATTTTTCGCTTTTCGGAGCAGAAAAATTGAGATATCTCGATGGGATAAATTCGTAGCTCAATTTAGTCGACGGATTTGTGTTCCTGAGCTCAAAATACGTTAGAATAGTGTCCTGCAATCAATTTTAAAAATACTTCATTTTTGGCCCAAAAATCGAAAAAATCCAAAGGGGTATACCTTAGATTTTTTGCGATTTTGGGGTCAAAAATCGAAATTTCTTTTTTGGTGATATTTTGACGTTTTCTTGTGTATTTTGAGCTCAGGAATCCAAATCCGCGAGCTAAATTGATCTATCGATCGAAATGATCGAGATATCGCCAAATTTTCGCATTCCGGAGCAGAAAAATTGAGATATCTTGATGGGATTAATTTGTAGCTCAATTCAATCAATGGATTCGTCTTCCTGAGCTCAAAATACGTCAAAAAAGTGTCCCACAATCAATTTCAAAAATACTTCATTTTTGCCCCAAAAATCACAAAAAAACAAATTTGTTTCGTCGACTTGGATATTGTCAGAGTGTACTGCCGATTGGTCATCAACTTTTTAAGATAGGAGGATCTGCAGTACACAAAATGGTCATAACTGCAAAAATGTTATACCGATGTACGATTTGCGTGCACTATTTCTTTCGCCTGTCTCTCACGATTTTCAAGTAGTACTCCTCAGATGCATCAACGATAGAAAAAAAGCGAGGATATTTCTCTGTCTTTCTGCTCCTATCTCCTCTTTATGGCTATTGATGCACAGAGAATACGATGTGCGCTTTCTACTCAACTCAAGTACTTGAAATATCGTATAGATTATGCATACCGAAGCTTCTGCTTTTTCTAGTCAGCTTAATTCGTATCAACGATGATACTGAAAAGTATGAGAAACGAAATGACGCCGCAGTCATAAAACCAAGAGAAGAAAAATTCAGAAATGAAAAATATATGGGGCATGTCATTTTATCGTCAAATGCCTCCTTGGATTTTTGCGATTTTTGGGCTACCGATCCAGACGTCTCAATTTCTTCGGTTCCAGATTCGAAAACTTGGCGATAACTCGCGAATCTTGATGGCGAACTGGTCCATCCGACAGGATATCGACAACATGGTAAACTGATCCGCGTTCCAGGAAATCCTGATGCCTGCCCGTCAGCGTTAGATGAGGAGAGTATGGGGTAGTTTTGGTGCAAGGGAGAATAGAGATAGATATAGATAGATGGATGGATAGATAGAAAGGTAGGTTGGTACAAGTTTAAAAGAGGGGGTTAGGGGGTGAGTTGAAGCGAAGGTAAGCTGCTTATTTTGAGCGCTGTTGCTCGCCGTCGTAGTTTGGAATGGTTGTGAAATTCCAAACTCCGCGGGTATACCGTGCAGTACAGTAAGTGTATATATAGTGCGAAGAGAGGCAACAACTAGGAGGCAGGGCACGTCACAACGTCGAGGTTGTTGGTTTATTTAATGGTAGTGACGTAGGACGCATCCATGTTTTAATAAGGGCAGGTTTAACGACGATCTCCTCGACGCCACGAAGGAGGTTAAAAAAAAAAAAAGAGAGAGAAATTTCAACGGTTCGAGAGGAAAGTTGCCGCGAAGATAACCGATTGCGAGTCACAAGTACATCTGAAATACCTCGTTTACGTACACACACCAGACACTAAATATGCACGCATACGTATCCGGCATGCCTGAACCAGGTTCTACGACGAGACGTTTCAAGAGCTGCAATTTGCCACCCTTGAACTCGACCCTTCTCTCTTAAAAAATTCTCTCTCCTTTTTCTTCTCATCTCGGAGAAAAAAAAACAAAAAAAAAACGGAGAAACTTAGCCATAAAACAACCTTCCATACAGACGAGTACGCGGACGCACACACCCATTATATTACGTATAGCTACAATATATCCAGTATTAACCCACGTCAACTTCCAGAACGTTGAACAAACACTTCCCAAAATATCATACTACGTGTATCCGCGGTCATTTTTACGGAACAAACAACCGAGATTATTCCACACGGTTTTTTTTCTCCCCCATTTTTCACTCTCTTGCTCACCGTTACCTATGGCAGAAGAAAGAGTGTTCACTTTTCTTCGTTTCCTCTCAACGGTAATTGTCAATCGATGGTCGAGAGCGTGTTCAGGTGACTCGATTCTCCGTTGTATAAAAATTTTTCATCACGGCTCATTGTCAGAGTCTCCGCAATAGTCGATGCTCCGGTGAAAAATATTGAGGGATGAAGCGAAGGTCTAACGGCGGGGGGAGAATTCGGATGACGAGATCGCATGTCTGTCGGTCGCGCGACGTAAACGTAAAGTTAGAACATGGATGCACAGAAAGTGGAAGGGAAGAGGGGAAGACGAGGTTCCTACCAGGCTGAAGTTGGAATCGTTGACGCGAAGTATGCATATAGATATAGAGCGTCAAAGCAGAGACATCGCCGTCCCTGCCATGCAGGTATAAAGTAAGCACGAAGCGCACCTGGCGCCAGGTACCAACCGCCGCCCTTCTAGCGGCTGCGATGCGGTGAAAAACCCCCTGGGATATAAGGAGAATCACTTGTAGAAATACATAAAGATATCTACAAGGCGGCCCCATAACTCCGAAGAGTTTACCGATTCCTTAACATCGAATTCGACCTTATTCTCCGCTCATTTATTTCTGCTTCTATACTTTTTTTTCTCATTCGATTTCTTTTTCGGTTATATTTATAAATAATTGATCGACAGAACTCTTCGTTTTCGCACGCCATCTTCATCGGGGCGCGCGTGCGGTAAAGATTTAATAAATTATCATCATTCGTTCGTTCGGTACATCGATAAAAATGTGGCTACGTACCTATGTAATGTCTTATATACACATAAATATATGTAGTATGTATTAAAGATTCAATTTGATTAATTTCCTGTCAAATCCATACGAATTATTAGAATATAGATACCACACATTTTCCATTAGCGTAGCTCATCGATGTCCTTGTAACTTGGACATTATACATATAATCGGATTTTTTTCGTGACGTACGACAGAAATATATACATATATGTACATATATACTGTAGTAAATAGGGTAATGACAAAAATAAAATTGATCCTGCTCACTGCAGTATTTTTTTCGTATATGTGGGTGAAAAAAAAAAATCATTCGTATTTTTCCATTTTTTTACTTCGCCGATTCCTTTTCTTCATTTCTACTTTTTCCTTCTCCTTCTTCTTCTTCTTCTTAACTAATGGCTGCGAATTTTCCCGGAAGCTCATAATTCTTGTTTGAACGCGTGCTATGAATATAACATGATCGATTTTCAAGAAAATTAGAATTTCATCATGACATTCTGTATACCCTGCTGCCGCTGCGTTGGCAGTATAGGTATGTAAAAAAGTAAAACGCGCGTCTCCACGATCTCCTTTTTCCTTTTCAGTTTTCTTTTCTTTTCTTTTTTTTTTTTTGTCGCTTTCATCTTTTATTTTTCTTCCTTTTCATCACAACACATCTTCGGATTCTCGAGACGTCCTACACTCGAATCTATACAAATCGAAGAAAGAGATAAACCCTGCGAAGCGGTGACAGCGATTCCAACAATCCAAACTTTTTATCGCAGTATACGTAAGTAGATAGCTAGGTGGGGCTATGGAAAGATTTTCGGAAAATTGGGAAGAGTATAAATAATTAGATGGGCAAAGAAAAGAAAAGAAAAAGATAAAGAAGAGATTTAAAAAAAAAGGAGTAAAAGAAGCACGAGATGAGCAAACTTGATTGAGATAGTCTGAAATGGAATTTATCCAAAAATAATTTCAAAAATATATAAAATCTAGAGAGAACGATTGATAAGTTGTTTGAATAATTAATCAATTAATTAGTAAGTGGGCGAATGATGACATAATGTTTCACTTGCTATTCTCCGGTATGACACTATCTTTTTTACCGCTCACTTGTTCTCTTTATAATAAACTTTCCAGTATTTAATGAGTCGTCTTTCCCGCGCATACCTCGTTACGCAAAATATGATTAGGAAGAAAACACAGAAACTGAGTTAACAAGATTGTCTTGATTACAAAGAGGAAAGTTGAAAAGAGAAAAAATTAACGATAATAACAATTTCAACTCAGCACTTGGGAAATTTATTCCAGCATTCGTTATTTTGCACGAAAATTGTTTTTTGTATCTTCTTCTTACCCCGCCCCGTTTCGTTTTTCTTCTCTTTTCTTTTTTTTTTCAATCCCCGCACATCTGCTGTGCCCGATCACCATGAACAGAATATAAAATACAATAAAAATTTACAACACTATACACGTTTTTGGCGTATAATTATCTTTCAAATTATCTACGCTATACTCACTTCTCGAGTGATTATACCTCGATTTCACGAGCACGTAAGAAGTTTGGGAAATTTCAATTCCAAGTGGTAGCTGATGTTCATCGCGGTTTGTATGGCAGGTAGTTAGGGGAAGAAAAACGAAGAGGAGGGGGATAAATTTTCAAGAGATTAAAATGCTAATAAGTATCGTTGCTAAATTGAATCCTTAGAAGTTCTTTCATACGGTGTACATAAAATCAGTTCTGATGAACAGAAGAGAAGCAAAGAAAAAAAAAGATTCAAAAAGAAAAAGAAAAAAAAAGTAAGAAGTGAAATGTAAGGGAAAGGAAACAGAAATTTTTCGCAAGTCTCGGCAATCCGGCTGACGGTACGTAGTGGGCGGTGGTTCAAAGTTTAAAGTGGCTCGTCTCTCGGTACGCCCTGAGACCGCGTTTATATACCAATATATAATAAATACATGGATGTATATTATATGTACGCAAGGTTACACGTTACGTATATACCACCAAACGTGGAGAGGTGAAACTCGTTACTCGTTAGTAGAACGTAGTCAGTCGCCTCGATTAAACTCGATCAAAATCAAGGAACACCCGCGGTTCAGCGCCCGTGGCTGCACAGGGGATGCTTTCTTCCCCCTCTCCGCTCGGTTCTCTCTTCCCTATTTTCCCTCACCTCTCCACCTCTACACGCATGAAGAGCTCCTCTGAATATCGTATACATTTATAGGTATAGAGGTACACAGGAGCATTGGGAGTCCCTTTCAGAATTACCCACAGGACTGTTCCATGTAGAAACTATACATAGAATATATTTCCGACGGTCAAGTAGACGAAAAACATGAGAAAATTCGAAGCAAAAAGTTCGATCGCCAGATTTAAAACTTTTAAGAGAATTCAGTATGTACTAATCTTCTGGGATATATAGATAACATTTTTTAATCACTTTTTATTTTCATTTTTCTTTCAACTTATTATACATATTTTCTTTCTGCACTTTTCGAAAAAAAAAAACAAAGGAAAAAAAAAACAAAAAGACTCTCTGCAACCCGCGGGTACGCCGATGAGATTTTAATATTTAGCGACGTTAAATTGGATTTCTTTTTTATCTTTCTCTTTTCAGCGTCGCGCGGAGACTACTTCGCACGTATACTTTCATCGAGAATCTTCAGGTAATGCGAAAACTAATGTATACTAAAACGAGAGAAATGCTTGTCTTCTGGCGCCCGATACGTCGTTCGTGATGTAAAATTACATGTTACTATGTGCTGTTATATATGCCGTAAAGTCGGTTGTATAATATAACGAGGGATCGAAACTCGATGAATATTCGGGTGGCTAAAAACCGGGAATTATAAAACGGTGTGAAAATTTCCTCGTTGTATTAATATTCGTTTCGATAATTCCCGCGCGATGCTGCAGCAGCTGCAGCTGATTATGATTGCCCGGGGTGGTTGCTGGAGAATTGAATACAGTTTTTTCATCCACTTTTCTTATCGTTACGGAATAGAAGTCATCATCAATCATCTGCACGATGCTAATTATTATTTTATTTCCCGTAGCTCGTCAACACGCGCAATTGGCAACCGGCGATTCATCTGGACAACAGGTATCGTCTGATGCGACATGAGCCCATGTTGGATGCTAACGGAAACGAAACTGACGAAATCGGAGAAGACGAAACCGGATGGGAATTTCCGCCTGATTTAACAAAATAAACGAAGCGATAGAAAATTGTTTTATATTCTCGGAAATGTTTACTAATCTTTCGATTCAAGTCTGAAGTATCTTACGTTGTAGATTCCAGATCAGAATAGAAATAAAGGAAAAATTTTTCGCGACACAGTACAGCTGTATCGAAATCCTTGTTTTATATACCTCGCGCATGTAGGCCCAGCGGGAATTTCTACAAATAAAGATATTTGTTTGCTACGTTTTGTGGTTGCGGTAAAAAGTAGGGTGAGTACAGATAGAAAATCAGCGTCATCCCGAATATCCTTTTCATATTGACCCGGTACCAGAATTTATCCTCACGGTCTCACACAGAGATCTTGGTGATGGTAAAGGGGTTGGTTGGTTGGTTGGATTTGAGGGCCGGTGAGCCTCTGGGAACCCCCCATAGGCTTTACCTGCCGTCCGCCATTTTCTAGATAACAACAAACAACAACAAAAAGAGCAACGACGACGACGACGACGTCGCCACCGCCACAACCACAACCACAACCACCGCATTCGAACCACCAACGTCGTGGCCAACGAGAAGAGGAATATTGTACCCGACTTGATAAGTCCGCGGAGTACCGGCTGTATATGTATACGTCATCGGTAACGAGAAACAGTGGTATGTAGCTCTTTGAGCAAAGAGGGAGAGAAGGGAGGAGAAAAAAAAGAGATGGTAAAAAACGAGGAGCTAAAGGATCGAAAGCTGGCGCTATAAAGAAAAGGAAAAGACGAGATAGGGAAAAGAAAGAGTGAGGAGCTTCGAACAGAGGCAGGAAAGAAAAGACGAATGAAAAAAAAGTATATATATATATATCAGCAAAGAAAAGAAAACTACCTCTCTTATCTCCACGATGTAAAAGGAGAGGTTTTGACATTTTCTCATGCTAAAAATTATCGCCAAATATAACAGAGACAGACGGGACGAGGAGGACCTTTTCCAGCGACCCGAAAAAGAAGCACAGACGTCTTCCTTGTGTCCATACCCTTATGTACATCTCCCTTTCATTTTTCTTCTTTTCTTTTCTTCTGACCGAAAAACTCGTACGATAAAACCGTTGGATACACATATCGTGATCGCGGCGCAATGCCCTGTTCATTTAAAATTGAAAACAAAAAAAAAAAAAGAATAAAGAGAAACAGGAATGGAGTAGAAGTCGGACCACGAAGGACGAAGGAAAAGGTGGATGTTCGGAAATATGTATAGACGGTGTGAAACGCTAAGAATGTAGGTATAGGTATATATATATACCATTAGCAGATTAAAAGGAGTAGCTTTGAAAGCCGATAACGGATCCTCTCAACTTTTCGACTTAAGCTAGACTTATTTTTTTTTTCTTGCCAAAGACTTCTAAGAACGAACGAACGAACGAACGAAGGAAATACTATAAATGTATTAAAAAGTCGAAATAAATCTAAAAACGTGCGCGATATCCGCAAATTGCATTCTTTTTTTTTTTTTACTTTTTCGCAGACGCAAACATTTCATATCCCGAATGAATTATTACGTTCCAACGAATCATTTCTAAAATCTCTGAACTTCGGCTCATCCTAGTTCTGACGATGCGTATAACCACCATTTACTTATTCGATTCTCTTCCTCTTATCCAAAATTCATTTCTTAGGGTGTGTCGAGTATGAAATATAGATACTACAATAACCTTTTATCTGTTCGATAAGAATTGGCTTCGCAGGTGGTTGTTTGCGCCAGGACCTGATTTTCGCCGTATCGTTGATGCGTATCGGCGTTATCGTTTGTGCTACTCGATGGTCAAAATAGCGATAAACATGCTCCCCAAACAGAGGCCTACACGCGCATACATACAATCTACGTATAATGAATATATACGAACGATATACAGGTGACGTGCGTTTCGACCAGGTGGTTTCCAACTGGTTGGATAGTTTTGGTTATATCAGGAGGCAGTCGCCTGCGACATGAATACAGGACTACATAGTTTGCCAAAGCAGCTGTCGTTCAATTCCTCGACGTGTATATTGGCCCGAATATACATCACAAATTTCTATATACTATACACCCCGTATATACAACGAAAAATAGGCGATATAGCGCCACGCTCACTCCCGATGAATAAACCGATGTACATTACAAATTCCAAGTCCTTCAGACGTCGATGAAAGGCCGGGGAATTTATTTGAAAAAAATTGAACCAATTCAAATCGATTGGTATAAAATAAAATGAAAATCAATTCGATTTACGTCACAACGAATTTTTATTTATACATCTGATCCCTTTGGGTATATAAAAAAAACTTGCGATACATACGTATACCTATCTGTAGAAAAAATTTATACCGTATATACCGAAGAAATTTCATGACCGGCATAACGTGAATACATATACCTTATAACTCGAGAGGCCTATAGGAGTTAAAACTGTTTGTGCTTACTGCATATCATGCATATTTTTGGAGGGTAGGTATCGTGCCTTGTCCTCTATAGAATATAAAAAAAAAAAATTGAAAAAAAAAAATTTCGTTCATCGTTTCTTTTTTCATTTTTTCTTGTTTTCTCTTCAGTTTTGCAAAGAATGCAAGCAGATACAACGATTTACGACATTCCCGGGATTCTCACATTCGTGTGGGTCTTTATTTGTATATTTATATATTTGTATACCTATGTAATATAATGTAGCCACCTACGCGGGATAAATAAACCGAGAGAATACGTAGACATTGACATTTTATAGTTTTTCATGTTACTTTTTTCTTCATTTTTAACGTCTGCACGAAAGATGCGCGTGAGTAATAATATTCGAAAATATCAGTATAAGATGTCCCTCGCGTATACCGGGTGAACAAAAATCAACGACTTCTGCAGACGCGTGAAAAATGGAAAATGATAAAAATGAAAATGAAAGCACCGCGATTACATGACGTCTGAGAGGCCTCGTACTACAGGCAACAGATTTTTTCCCCAACACATTTTTGCAGCTCACCCGTTTGCTTCTAGAGTTCGAGAGTCCTGAGGGGCAGGCACGGCATCCCCTAAAGGCTGGCGATGATGCCCTCGCGAGAGAGCGAGAGAGAGAGAAAAAAGGAAGGTAGGTAGTGGGTATAATAAAGGAAGGGAGAAAGAAGGGTGACTACCCAAGGGAAAAACGACTCGCCAGGTGTCTCCACAAAGACCCGTTGAACCTGGGACAATGGGGTACCTCTACACACCTATACACCTAAGTTTGTGTACGAGGGAGAGTTTGCTGGAACAAGCAAACGAACGAACGAAGGGAATACCGGGATCGAGGAACCACCGGGACTGGAGGTAGGTAGGTAGGTATACGATCCACGCCGTACACGAGACTGACTGAGGAACAATAAATTCTTGTCTACGTACATCTTTTTTTTGTCTAGTTGAGATGATGTTTTCTAGAAAAACAGGAGCTGGATGGAAAGACGGAAGGAAAAAAAGAAATTAAACAGTGACGACGAGATGAAAGATGAAAGAAAGTATATCACTGAATGCTGCACAGGAATTTGTTGTATCCTCTGATTGTGCAGACATACGGCGTATTCAGCGTATTTTCTTAACACTAAAGGAACATTCTATACGTTTATCATAGAAGATGACGAGTTTCGTTAATATCGCGTCAAAAATAAGGAGTTCCTTTAAAAGGACATTCACCGTATACCGAGCTGCAAAATTTATGCGGTGATCAACATAATAGCGATGCATTTCGATCCGACGATAAACAATGTGCACGTGTATAAAATTTGCTAATAAAAATGAATTTCGATTAGCGTATACGACGAACCTGTTCTCTTTTTTCGTTGGTGTATCGGCTGTAGTATTTTGCATACGTATATCGTGTGTATATAGTGATTTAAGAATCGGCTCACGATCGCAAACAAAAGTGACAGTGAAACGAACTCGCGTCGCGCACGTCCCGCGAAGCCGAACGAAACGCGAACGAGAGTTAAGTAGGTAGATATAAGGTATATGTTTCGTATGTGGTATATGTCTCAGGGAGTCCAGACGCGTGGGAGAAAAAGAGAAGGTCCTGTGGTATACATCGAGAAACGGAGAAGAAGTAGAATAAGTAGAAATAAAAAGAGAATGATATATAGAGGTAATAGGATAGGTTTGTTGTTGGCACCGAGAAACATACACACGTCCATAACTGACAATGAGAAACCTCCGCGTAGCATTATGTATGTCAAAAAACCACCCAGACGGGTAAAGAAAGAGAAAAACAAAATGAAATAAGATAAAATGAAAATAAAAACCGAACTCATGTGTACCGTATAAAAGCGGTATGTTGAATAAATAAAAGTCATATGTGTACACGGAATGACGCATTTTGAAATTTCAATCTGCATAAGAAGGAAGGAAGACGTGTCGTACTGCAACCGAACGCGAAATGATGAACGACGTCGATGTTGACGATGTAAAAGAAATGGGACGAAATAAAGTAGAGTATAACAAAGTGATGAAAAAATTAGGAATTCATAGCGATGATAAAAGACACTCAACTTATATGGACCGTACTATATACTACGGTGCTCGGACTCGACATCAAATGTCGAGGTTACAACCCATTCAACAACAATTAACTGCATTGTTAGATAAAATAAACAGGCTGCAGCTCGAATGTTATATGCGGTGTGTATATAATAATACAGAGAACCATCTGTCTCTTCGTAAAGTCAGCGAACTCATTTACTTTTATATAAATATATACTATAGAACGTACCGCACTATAGACACAAAGAAATGTAGACACGAAGACAATAGATAAATCCATAGATAGAGAAACTGGTATAGACGAAATTGGAAAGAATATTCTGATTCATCAGCTCACCGATATATCCCCTGCAGCACCGGTATACATCGAGACTCCATTAAGTTTTTCACTCTTTATATTCGTCGTTTTTTTTTTTTCATCCCCTGTTTCTGGAGTTCGTTCCGATATGAAAAAGGAGAAAAAAGAAGAGAGAAGAGAGAGAGAGGAAGAGTGACAAGAATCCGACTTCGTCGAGAAGCATAAGGGCGAAGGAAGTAAAAGCAGCTGAATGGTTCTTTTTGCAGGAGTAGTATATGTATACGGGTACAAAGTTCGATTCATCCGCGACCATTTGGTGAAGAGTTTTCCGGCCGGGAGATGGTATGGAAGCTGTTGGCGTGAAGGATATTGCCATCCGAAGACGTGGCTCCCGGAGCCTACGGGGGAACATCAGACTTTTTATCGTGACGCTACCAGCAGCAGGACGCCGCGGGACAGCGAACGCCGCTTTTATACACCCCTAGGATTGACAGAGTCAAATTTCTCCACTCATCCCGGGTGCGGAGGCAGCAGCCAGACGGTCGATTCGTATCGAGGAGCGAATAGACGAAAAAATTCGCGCGACCAGTTTCACGACACGTATAGAAACCACAGGTTAGAGTAAATTTCACGCGGTATGAGGGACGAGTTTTTCTATTCGCGACACGAATTTAGCTGATGAATTTCTCTGGGGATCCAACAGCGAATAAATGAAGGAGAGAAGGACAAAAGCGCGAGCGAATAAAATGGAGAGAATAAAGCAAAAGAAAGTGGATCGTTTCTAGCGTCAGAAATCTGCGCCCCTTGGGGTACTTGGTTATACGGTACTGAAACATTTCCATATTTGACCGTGGAAAAGGTTCGAAACAGCAACAGCAGCAGCAGCTTGACGACAGAGTTTACTTCCCGTCTTCTCCTTATCTCTGTACTTCCGTCTTCCGTGGTCTTGCGGAGGCGATGCTTGTACCGCCGGTGCTCTCGCTTCCTTCTCCGTTTATCCATCTCAGTTTTGTCGCGGGGTGGTGAATTCTCGCTATTCACTCGCTCGCTTCTGGCGACCCCTCTTCATCTTGGAAAGGGATAAAATCCAGAGACGCGACTCGCCGAGTGAGGATAGTTTACGCGCAAGGAGGTATAAACCAGCAGCAGTCGCACACGACTTCGAGACCCCGCGGTAGCTGCAGACCTTGAGACGAGGTTGCGGGCAAAGGGATCCTCGACCGGTTCCTCGACCGGCAAAGGAAGAGGGTAGTTTTGCGGGGATGACAGAAGCATTCCTGATATCCCATTCCTCAAAAACACCTTCGAGTTCAGTTACGTGCACCGCCACCGCCACCGCCACCGCCGCCAACAACACGTGGCGGCAACCGCTACTGCCGTTGCTGTTGCCGTTGCTCCGTCCATGTTGTTCTCGGCAACGACCGACCGTTTTGCTAAATTGCCACCGCGGAGCCCAGTGGAGCTCAATTTATTACACCAGCCACCGAATTCCTTCGCGTTCAAAAACTCGTATTTTTATACCCGATTCAGGTCCGCACGCACACATATTTTTGTTTTTTGGTTTTGCGTATCGATCCGGTGTTCGAAGTGTATACTTTTTAAAAGGAAACGTTGCGTCCGGTTGAATAAGTTCATGCATTTGTTGCACATCGAGTTGATCGTGCAGAAAGAAGTTTGGAATACACGTTATATGCTATACACCTATGTAAAGGTGTACAGATTCTCAACTTATGGAATGGAATGCTGTTATTACTCTGCGCCTGGAACCGAGCGAAAGTCTTGAGCAACGGCAGCGATGCAGCCCCTTATATACGCTATGATAAAATGTTATATTATCAGATGGAAAATTCGCATGAAACACACACGCATTCAGAAAATTGTGAAATACATTGCTGAAGTCTGTATTCTTAAATATGAAATAATGATGCGGCAAGAAAAGAAAAAAAAAAAAACAGAAAAAATCTCGGAATCGGAAAATCAATGTTTATGTCCTCACATCGTCTCAGATTTTCCGTTTATCTTTTAGCTACCTTTTTTTTCCTTGATATGGTGCAGTTTTCTATTCTTTTGTCCCTGAGATAGCTGGGAGAAAGAAGACGGTGAACGCAACGTCGTGACGGTGCATTATTGTCCCGGAATCGCGGAAACTCTCATCGTACGTTTTTTTATTTTTTTTCCTCTCTTCCTTTCTTATTTTTTATTTTTTCTCTCGGGGGAGCGAAGGAGCCGCTGCTTGCACCTGGAGAATCCCGGACACGGTTTGCTTCACCTAAGGGGTTTTCTTGGCCTCGGGCGTTTTGGCGAAAACTTAGGAAGGTCTCACTTTTATTTCTTACTTTTTACTCCGGCGGCAGTCTTCGCGAATCCTTCTCCGCCCACAAAAACCGTCCCACGCTAACACCGAACGTTTAAAAAACTTTTCAAACTGGGACATGACGGCGAACGTCTTAACTCTTACGTTAAGAAAAATCTGCAGACGATAATCCTCATGCACATAACCTGATCCTCGACGATAAATTAACGCCGACGGGGTTCAGCGCGATCACTTCGAAGTTTTTTTTTTGTTTTTTGTTTTTTAGTTTGGGATAAAAGGGTTTTTATCGTTTGATCAAAACATTGAAAATTTTGGAAAACAACGTTGATCGGTTTTTGTTTTTTTTCATATCAGATAACAATGAGGTGCGCTGGTGAGTATTGAATAAATTTCCATTGTGCAGTTTAGTAGATATGTCTTTTGTGGGTACGTTGCTTCGAAATGTTGAATTTGGTGTACAGTGAGCAGCAATAAATGCGATCACCACAATTGAGTTGGCGTGTGGTTTTCGACTCGCCGAGATGAATTGACGATGGGATAATGTGATAAACCGATGATGTTAAACTGCGGTGATTGTTTAAATGACGTGATAATTACTTCTTTTGTTTTTTTCAAATGATAAACGACAGAAAAAAATTCTTGATCTCCACGATTCGCGTAGGTAGCGTACAGAATAGTTATAAACAAAAATTAATTAAGATTCCATCTAAAAGTTCGATTTGTCAAACGTGATGGTATAAATATCTCTGCCGGGTCATACGACGCGATTGTTACGTCATTGAATAATTTTTCTTTTTATAGAGTATCGAATTTATATATACGTTTGTAACAACGTCGAATCGAGTGACGTTCGAAATGAAACAAAACAAGGAAAAGAATCGAGGGAGTAGAACAAAAAAAAAAGGGAAAAGAAACAAAAAAAAAATATTGAACTATCGGTGAAATTGAGAAATCCGAACGAAAGGATCCTGTTGCCCTGCTATTGGGAAAAGTTGTTCACGTTTCGTATATACAGGAGGATACCAATAACGTTTGTTAAAATTGGCGATATAACAGCGAACACGCCGCAGTAAACAGCTGGGATATTATTTCGTAACTTGATTTTTCCCGGGGCAATCTGGGCTCGATTTGTGCCGGACAGCGACCCTCGAATTTTCCACCTTTTCCGAATACCCGCGGGGTCGAAACCGGATTTTCCGAATACACAGTCATTTGCAAAGTAGTTACTCCCCCCCCCCCCCCCTCTCGCTCTTTCTCTCTCACTCTTTCGCTGGCGAGTATACCTTGTAATTTTTATCTATATCGCTGCGACAGTCACATTACACCATTCATGTGACTGTTTATGTGGAAAACGCGATTATTCATATTATATTTGTTTACTCAGTTATGTATTTACCTCACATTACATATTTGTATACCATTGCGGGTAAACATTAACACCGCGGTATGATCGCAGATGTATAGGTAGTTTTATCGTTATTTTTATACAACAGGTCTGAAAACCTCGCAAAATTTTTAATGGAATCGAAAAACATATTTTCTACAAAATTTAGATGAAAAAAAAACGCGCGTCGTTTCCCTGATGCAGCAGCTCGATCCGTGTCTACCTACATATATGTATCTGTACGTGCGTACTCACATAGGTACATAATATGCATGGTCACGGTTCCTACTCGAGACTCGCCTTCGCATCGCTGGTTAGCTTATACGAGTCCATAAAGACGGCGGAGCGTAACAATGAAACGAAAAAGAAATGACCGAACGGCGAATAAAAAGTGAAAAGTAAAAATTACAGGAGGTAAACGAATGCCTGGCCTTGGCGGACCAACTCGCAGCCTCGTGGCCGGGAGGACCAAGAGCAAGAGCAACACGAGCCGTTTCGACGCTATACACCGCGACGAGGTCCGAGGGAAGGAGAGCCGCCCGCTGGAGCCGAGAATCGAGTATCGCCGCGACGCCCTCCGTTCCCCATCATTCCCCATTCTACAGATGACCGGTGGCCTCGTGAACCCCGTCAGAAACGGGCCGCGATTACGAGGATCCGACAACCCGGGATCCGAAGCCGAAACTGACCCGAGTATAAGAGAACGCTGAACGACATCGGCCGTTCGTTTTTCGGCCCTGCAAGCTCGACGTTCCATTAGGTGTAGGCATAGAATTTTTCTCTTTAAAATCCCCGCAGCGATCGGCGCCGATCCCAAAGGCCAACCACCGTTTTGGAGGCCAACTGCTGCAGCGGCGGCAGAAGGCGGCCGACCGGTCGCTCGGTCGCGTCAACGAAAAAGAGGAAAATCATATCGCGAGATGCGAACCGGCGAGAAGCTTCTGCACCGTTGCGAGCTGCTTGAGCTGGTCGAGGTTTTCGCGATTCGCTTTCAAGCTCAGCAATTGCCAGACAGATCGCGAACCGGATAGGAGGAACGAATACTCCGAACGGGATGGAATGGTTACGTAGAACCCATTTCGATGTATACCGATATGCGTACACAGGCTTACTTCTGCAGCATACGAACGGTTACTTTACTACTTACTACGAATATATGAGTCAAAAATGAGAACAACTCTGCGAGACAATCGGATTCCCGGATGAGATAAGCTTTGAACTAACAGCGTTCACTAATTAGTATGCACTTTCACGCCCCTCGGTGCGCGACATTCGCCGTCGTCGTATAATACGTATCCAAATTCCACAGCTGCTGCTGCCGTCAACGAATTTTTCACAATTTAGTTTTCCCTGTAAATTTACGGCTACGTTACCGTTCCGAATTCTGCTTGTTCTGTTCGCTCGAATCCGCACACGTTGCGGAGTAGCCGGATAATACGATCGATCGATACGCGATATCATTGGATCAATTCGAAATCCAAGGCGTCTCGGGATACCCGATATGTTCTGTTTCAATTTTATTTTTCGCTTTTTTTTCTCTCGTCACCGCCCCATCCAAATTTTGGAGAATCCCTTGAAACTTTTCGTCGCCTGCACGCGCTGCTCACCGCGTACGCGAAATCCACACGACGTATAAAAGCGTTATTAAATAAATCGTTATCGAACAGCAGCCAGTTTTTTTTCAACAACTCTAAGAAAAATTTCGCGAATTATCAAAACTATTTTCGCCAACTTAACGGACCAATCCATTAGCATGCGGCACGAACGGACTCATGATTTCAAAATAATGGCGGCAGTAAGTTCAAACAATGGTAGAATCACTATTCACGCGCTATACGTTGATTAAATTTGATAGTTTATAGTGAATACATAGTGTACGTTACATGAACTATTGATAAAACCTCCTATGTATAACAGCATCGATCGACCGCGTTAGTTTACGTACAACAAAGCCGCAAATGAACCGCGTCAGAAAGCGAAACAATGGAGAAAAAGAATCGGCAAAAATGAAGAAAAAAAAAGAAGTACACATTTTAGCGAATCACCAGCGAAATTTTCGATGCTCATCTACTCACCGCGTTACGATTACCGAACGGTCGATGTTACGCGTAATGTTCTAAATTACAAGTTATTTAAAAATTATTTTTACCACGTAGTAGTTCAGAATTTTCAAATGAACATATCGCCGTAGAATCCCGAGGTACAAAAACGTTCTCATGTATCGCACTGACTACCGGTGCAGTTCCACTCGTTTGTTTCGTTTACACAGAGACAAAGACAAACAGAATCTAACCAGGAAACTGCAGTGAACACTTTCTGCTTGAGCGTATAACTAACTTTTCGGAGTAAAATGAACGTCAGAGAGTCTCGTTTCACAGAGAGGGGGGGGGTTATGAAGAGTAGGATGAGAAGTAAGAGAAGAGAGGAGGAAAAAGAAGAAGAAAAAAGAATAAAGAAAAAGAGGAAGAACGTTGATATGCAGGATTTGAAATGGAGGAGGTGAAATTGAGGTGAGCAAAGCTCAACGACAAGATAGAAGGGATCCCCCTGAACCGAGGACCCAATTTCCGCTTAGACTAGATTTAACGATAATTAGAGATCGATTTCTTCTTCGCCGTCTCAACATCGGCTCGCGGAACTGAACCGAAATTGGTAGAAAACGACTACGCGAAGGAAAGGTAAAAAAGTAAAAAATAAATAATAAAGGTAGAAAGGGAGAGTTTCAATTTCGAATCGGTCCATCAGTGAACGAAATCTATTATGTAAATAAAATGTGTATATCGAGGTACTAAAAATTTTCAATCGTCACAGTCGATTGGCTAGTGATGAATTATTCTCCGGAGTATGATAAAACGTCGAAAAAAGTTTAAGAAATAAAAAAATGAATATGAAATAAAAGCTATATTGTTGCACAAGTTTCGTGCGCGGTAATATGCGATTTACATAACCGTCTCATATTCGTTTTATTCGATCGATTACGTCGCGCGAATAGTACGCGTATATATATAAAGTAGATTGCATAAGAAATCGAATATCCAAAAATGCAGCAGCGACAGCGTAGACATGACTTTTGACTCGTGAAAAGTTACAGTGATCGGAATGGTTACAGATGAAAAAAATTGAAGAAAATAAATAAAATCGGTCTAATTCTAATCCGTCCACGCCCGACTAAGTAAGGAAAGTTGACTTTTTTCGATCCATAATAAAAGCAGCGAAACAAACGAGAGTAAAGAGTAAAAGCAAAAACCCAATAATAATTCGTTCGCGTCGATACCGGGTCGATATTTTACGCATGAACGAGGGTCCGTGAGCTACGGCGTCGGCGATGAGTTTGACAGTTGGAGGAGTACATCGCGGAACGGAACAATGGAAACCGGGTTCGTGGAAGGGAGTAACTGACAATAGTTTCTCCGCGAGTTGTAACGTCGGAGAACAAGCTGGAGAGAGAGAGAGAGAGTTGAGTCGCGCGTGCGAGAGAGCAAAGTAGAGGTGAGAGACGGGGCGGAGAAGAAGAAGTAGAAGTAGAGAGGAGCGATAAGGAAGATGAAGGGAGGAAAGAGGAGAGCGTCGAGACACGGTGGAGATGGAGGCTGTCAGCCACCACGTGCATCGACCGCCGCGCTCCGGGTTTCTTCTTCGTCATCTGTCTCCGCGATTTCCTTCGTTCGAAATTAGAGCGACGATATCTCCTCCACGATTTTGCTCCATATATATTTCGTTAGCGTATTTCGGTGTAAATAACGACGAAAAACCGTTCGCTACGGACAATCATCTAGGTCTTGTGGAAAAAAAAACCAACAACAACGAATGAAACAAAAAAACATCGGGGAAAAAAAAGAGAGAAGAGTTCACGGTGTCGGGACACAGGTGCGACCATTAGGAGCGACCGCTGGTCGGCGATTTGGAGATTTTATTTTGGCTTTTTAGGGTTAAGGTTCTAGTTTCTACTCTCTCTGTGCTCCGTACGTTAACAACGAGGAGCTGCACGGATGGATGGTGGCAGTCAGCTATGTAGCTTTGTACGGTACCTCCTTTGTTTGCCGTATGTCCGAACGAGCCACCGGTACACAACCTACGTACAAACATGTACACCATGCCGTAGAGCGGCCCGGCACTATACCTTCCATACACACACCTACTGCGAGCTCTAAATAACGCGCGAAAATAATTACACCGTTTCTAGCCTCGTATTTTCTCTCGAACAAACGAGCCCCGCTGCTATCGAACCGTTGGGCCCAACCAACCGCAACCGAACCTCCGATATATCCGCCGAAAGGTTTTCCTGCCGAAAAGTCGCACGTGAAAATCGATCCTCTTTCCAGCGATCGAATCATCACCCCGTACTTCAAAATGGAAGCAGCGAAGTAAGGGGGACAAAAATGAAACGGCTCGCTGTTCAATGTCCGTAGATTCTTCGAATGCTTCTGCTAAAATTTCGAATCATTCGAGTGGCTAAGATTTCGTGAGAAAGTCGGTATACAGCCCACGACGATATCGATGCATTAGGAAATTAATATAAGAGGCAAACCGAACCAAACCGACGTGTCGACTTTCGAGAAAAAACGTGTCCCAACACTCGAAATAAGTATTACATACATTTACAGGTATACTGAGTATATACATCAGATAGATAGTCGGATACCCCACTAAATATTTGCACGACTTTAGAATACGTACAATACATACCATACCTCTACCACGGATTGAGAATATTTTGGCTATTAATAATTTTCAATAGAATATAACCATGTTAAATCATGGTCGCGAAACAAGGGCACCATATTACATAATTTTAAGTCAATCATTATCAAAATTAATTAAATCAATCAATCGTTAATCTCATCAAATATTAAATTATAATTCTAAGGTTTACGCAATCTTTTTTTTTGTTTTTTTTTCTTCATTATACAAGCAGCGATTATTCCCATTTTCCAGACATTACTATACATCGAAAATGAATAAATAGATAAATAGAAATTAAAACTGGAGTAATTACAATGAAACAAAAAGTTGAAGATGGTTTCAGGGCGGGGGAGGGAAAAAAGGGTAAATAGAATATGATCGTCATTTGTTATATTGTTTCCATGGATATACAGAAAACAACGATGCAGCGTGCATAGTATATAGGAGCCGGCTAGCGAGCATGACATTGACAACCAACCAACTATGTATTAGGATATACATATATACGTACGCGTACGTCAAAACAATGAAAAAAGTTTTTTTTTAAAGAAAAACAAAGAAAAAAAAAAACTTGAGAAAAAAATAAAGACAAACAAATATAAATTAACGGAAAATTAACGTACGATATACATATTTAATTATTGTATGTAACGTCATTAATTTAAATCAATTAATTAACCAATTTTTCATACACATAGATATAATAATATGTATATCTATTATCGAACAACCTTCGATGATAATGAAAATGATAATAATGATAACAATAAATTAATTGAATAAAAAGAAATAACGATAGATAATAGGATGCGGAGATTTATTTGGTGCTTACCCAACTGCCGGGAACGTCGTGTATGGAAACATCCTTGTCAATAGGAGAAGAGAAAGAGAGAGAACACGAGCGTTGCTCCTTTTGAGATTGTTATTATTGTGATTATTGTTATAATATTTTCTTCCTTTTTTTCTTTATATTCGTGAATTTTTATCCAATTAGGTCGTGGTTAGGAGTAATGTTATTATTAGTTTTATATCTTCACACGCCAAAAAGAAGCTCTGGCCGCTTCTTATCCTTCCTTGCTTCCTTCCTTCTTTTCTTTTCTTGATTTTTGGTTCGTTTCGGTGAAATGAAAAATTATAACCTCTTTTCGGTTTGTTTTTCTATCTCGTGGATTGTTAATTCACAAAAACAGGAGAGCGGCATCAACGTGGTGGATGAATCGACGATTAATTATTTATTTGCGATACGTTATCCTCTGTATTTTCGCCGGCACACACACGCGTGGTTTTTCTTTCCTCTGCAAACACACGACGACGACGACGACGACGATGGTGAAAAAACGACGCACGCACACTGTTTCGATGCTAAAAACACACACAACGAAGTCAACGTCGTTTTGACGTTAAAACGTCGCCGATTATATTACGTTTGAAACTGAACTCCCTGTATTTGTGGTATTTTCAATTTTTCCGTGCTCCTTTTCTGACGTTTCAACGATATACCATAACCTGATTTTCTCCTTGCTTCTCCTTCTGCTCTTTCTACTCCTTCTTCGGCTGTTTTTTTTTTTCTATTCACACACCACTTTTTTTACGTTTTATTATTACGTACACGCGGTGGCAGCACACGATGATATTGTTGTGTTGTTGCTGTTGCTGTTATTATTATTGTTATTATTCACGTGACGCGAACGCGGTGAGGAAGAAATAATAATTTTCGAAGAAAAAACACGTATGGATAATTAGGGTGTAACAAGGATTTCTACACTACACCACAAAACGAACATAATATTTTATATTCTCTATCTCTCTCTCACTCTCTCTTCCTTCCTTTCTTCCTTCCTTTCTTCCTCTTCTACAGAATCTTTCGGTCTACCAACCAAACTTACGTATCCATATTTATTGTTATCATGATAATCGATGGAAAAAAAGGAAACGAAACAAATACTGAAATAATTAACCGTACGTTAAATGGTATTTACGTTCTAATATAAATAAATACAATAAATATACACACAACTCTACGCGCTAAAGAGACCGGAGAATGAACGGAATACAAGCAGAGTCGCGGTGCGTCTCTCGCGTCGGCTGGCAGCTGTGCGCCGCTTGCCGCTCGTCGGTCGCCCGGCGGGGAGCGGGGCGGGAAAGGGAGTAGGGGGCGCGGTGGAGAGGGTCGAAAAAGGAGAGGGGCAGTGCCCGGAGGAGGGAACGACGTCGAAGGGGAAAAATGAGAGAGCGAGACGAGGAGCGAGGGAGAGAGACGGCGAATCGCTAAGGGAGGAAAAGAGATGAAGACCGAGAGCGCGCGAGAGAGAACGCGCGCCCCGTCGGGTCGGGGAGCGGAGAAAAAGAGAGAGAGAAAAAGACAGCCGACCGAGAGAGAAAACAGAGCGCCGCTGCTGCTGCTCCCTAAGGGTGGGGATGACGAAACGGGGCGACCTCACGCGCCCCGACGGACGTAGGGCGTACTTTGCTACCACCGAACCAAGGAACGGCGAAACCCTGCGGGCGCCCGAAGCCCTTCGTAGGCCTCGGGCCACATGGCTCACGGCTCAGGGCTCAAGGCTCAGGATTCTGTAGGGCTGCACGCACACCACCGTCGCATCACCGTGCGATTCCAAAGCAGCGGTTCTCAAACCGAGGATTATTATTCTTACATTTTTGTCACTCCACGATTTTTCCCTGCTTTTTCATTTCATTTTATTTTACTTTATTTATTTTGTCCTCTTCTTTTTTTTTTTTTTACTCTCTCCTCTCGTTGCTGCCACTGCTTCGAACTTCGGCGAGATGGCACGTTTTTCATTCCCTTTACAAAAAGGATTCGTTCAACCTTCCACGAAAATTACGTAAGGTCCATTTCTCCCTAATCCTGTGTACATTTTATTTTATTTTTTTTTATTTTTTCAACGGCCGTTACGTGATTTATACTATTCTTGTCACTCGGAATCAATTTCTCTGACACCCTGATCGAGTAACATCGAAATTTTTCCACAATCTCTTCGTATAATTTGTATTGAAATTTTTTTTTTTCATTTACATCTTGAATTTATGCGACATTTACGTTTGCAAATTGTTTTTTTTTTTCCGCGTTTTTAATTCTCGAAACGTTTATGTTATGCGTTATAATTGTAAGATAAATTCATTAACGCGCGCGGTGTATTTTTGCGATAAGAAAATATATATATATGTATTTACCTTACGTAAGATGAAATTTTCTTTTACTTATATTACCTCGTCTCGTTTGTTCGCTCTCTGGTTTGCGCCCCTTAAGGACTCGCGGGGGGTATAATTTATCGACGCCAAAAACTCTTGAGAGAAAAATGCAGCAGCTCACGATCGAGTGCACGATATAGGAACATCGGCAATAAGAGCTAAAAATAATACACAAGTATTGCACGGTGTCCACATACAACTCAGGTATGTATATTGTATACATATACGTACCATAAAGCAACTTTAATGAGAACCGCGCGATTTCGGACCGCAAGATTTACGTACGCGCGTCATTTTGTTTCGACAAAAACGAAAAAAAAATCGTACACTATATGTTTACTGGGAAAATTTTTATTCTCTTTTTCACGTGTGTAAGGCAAATCGTCATGTGCACGTAACGCACGCTATGGTGTTTACACGAATCTCAATGGATTTATAACGCGTAATTTTATAGCTGCGCGCAAAACTTGAAGATATAGCGTGTACCTGCATATGGTACGATGTGTGAAAATGAAACGCTGTTTACTATTCGCGATGGTTTGTTTTGCGGATGATTTATACGATCGAGGCATGATCCGAGGCATGAATGTGTGCGGATATCTGTAACGATCCTGAAAAAGGAAGCGCAAAATATTTTCCTCGTAATTCAGCCACCGCCGCCGCCGCTGCCGCTGCAAATCTCAAGAGGATCGACTCAGCTATTGTGGATTGGTGAAATCGATAGTCAATATTATATTCAATTATACCATCGTATTAGTACAGATAACCGCAACAGTGACGGTAAATGGGGGATACATAGGTGAACGTGGTGGATGAGTATATATCCCATGTGCAAGAACATTTACGGAAGTATATAATACGTGGTTGTAATGGTTGTAAATTGGAATAAATATTTTGCAAAATGGAAGATTTTTTTCGTCACATAGGTAAACACCTGCGAAGCACCTAAGGAATCTTTTTTCCTCGAGGATCCCGTTTATGAAGAGATTTCACTAATTAAATTCAATCCGCACTTCTGAGAATCATGCAGGTACGTACGTCACATACCTCGAGCATCGCACGCTCATCGTTACACATCAGGGCATCGCACCGCGTCGTTTACTGGTGCACCTTCATCCTCAAATAATCATTCTCCACACTCCAAAGTACGTATATTATATGGAGGCATAATTGCGCCTTCGATGTTTGATAACTTCACTCTGATGTGGAAGCTTCCACGAACACACGTTACACAAGGTCAGTTAATTATCCATCCGAATCTTAGCCGTAATCGATTAGATTCCATGAAGCGTGCTTTTGTCTTGTGTTTTTTTTTTTCAAGTATCAATCTCGTGGTTTGACTTTCAACCGCAGTTGTCGTCGCTTGGAAGGAAAGTTTCATGCGATGTAGAATATAGGAATTTTACGCAGGTAACCTGCAGGTAAATATATATACGTATATACTACGTATGTGGTACGAAACGCAGGATGCCAAACAAGGAAATTGAAGGAATTCCTCATCGGGTTGCTGCACATGTTGACGACCGGTGTGGACGTTCGGCGCTGTGACAACGATCAAAGTTTCTCGGTCATTCGAAAAAACAGACGGCTGAACGTACGTCGAAATCGCTGGGTAAACATCAATATTAAATTTGCGAATTATAGTCGCGTTGCGAAGGTCGCCTGCTACGTACGTCTCAACGATTTTTATTCCTATCCAATTTGGAAAAAATGTTTTTTCAAATATCGCTAGAGAAATCTAAAAGAAATCGAGTAATTTTTTCGGCACCGCGCGATTCTTCTCCGCTGCGTCCCGTAGATCTGCACGGTATAGTAACACGTGTTTTAATTCGAACTGCAGTCGGTGTGGAGCTGAAACGACTTCGTTTGTGATATTTGCAACCAAGTCGCGTATCGCGTGTTCGTCATACGCAAGTAAATTTTTCGGCGATAGCCGAGTAGCTTTTGCGAAACGAGTGGAGAATCGAAAATGCGAATAAAAATTGTTAGGATTTTTACAAGTTGAATATTTTTTTGGGAATTTAACAGGTATGTCGCGCCATCGATAAGCTACTCCGATCCGCACGCCTACGTTTAAACGTTGAGGTCCTTTCATTTTTTTGAAAAAATATCAACTCCGTACCGCATCGAGAGATAAAAATAGTTATTAAAACCGTGCGCGGTTTAGAATATAGGACGAAATGTTGACAGGTAAAATATAACGTACGTACGATTTTAATATAATATCCGTTAGCTGGAAAACACAATTTTACCCTCTCAACTGCAACACACTATGTACACGACTCGAGTCATGCCTATATATCAGACATGAAATTAAAATTGCGAAAATTGTTACAAGGTATTCGAGTTGTCGGTGCGGATATACATATACGTGTATAAATATGTTTTTTTTTAATCTTTTTTGTTGCTCCAACGTGTACATATATATTCATATTATCATCTCCCCGCATGTTCTCGCATACTCCATTATACCGATGTGGTTGAAACTTGGATAATATACCGGTAACCGCGTGCTGCAACCAGTCAAACGAGCACACGGTCGTATGCACCAGACTCGAAGCCCGAGTTCTTTCCTTCCCTCTTCATCAGCCCGTCTCTCCCTTTTTTCTTTTTTTATTCGTTGGCTTTTTTTTTCTTCACTTCGCCTTATGCCTTACTCTATCTTTTGTCCCCTTATATGCTGAATAATCGCCCGCCACCCGTTCTCTTCCGATTTCTTGAGGCGGCGACGGTATGGGTATGGAGAAGACCGTCTGCAGTCTGGGCCTGTCTGGATTAAAATAATGCAGAGCGATGCCAACCCGGCTTCTGGTACAACCGACACGAAGAATATCAAACCATACGCCAGACGGAGTGCAATGTGGTAAAAATAAGGCCGTTCGGATTCATCGGAATCCCCTATTCAAGAAAACTGCATATCGAAGTGCGAAACTGTGTGTAGAAATGTTTTTTTCTTCTTCCTGTAGGAATCGGGTGAAAAATCAAAGGAACAGCTTCGAAATCATCCCCTTTAAAATTTCGGGGGAAGAAGTCGATGTACCCGAACCGCTGCACTAGTCGATATCCTCCTCCTATAGCTCGGTACGTATATGTAAACTACTATTAGTAACAACCACGCGAAAGCGTGCGCTAACCGATAACAGCGATAAATCTAGTCGCCGGGTCTCGCCTAGCTCATGCCAACCGAGTACCCCAATAGTAATAGCCACGGTGTTGGTAGTGGCGGCGGAGGTTGGTTCATTGCGATGCGAATTCAAAGCCGATTCGTATCGTCAAAGCTAGCTTCCTGAGCTAGCCGAAGCCACCGGTAGCAGCAGCTTCGTACACGTGGTTATATCGTATTATCCGAATGACTTTAAAGTGATTAGCTTTGTGCGGGGTCAGAACGCCATTTGCGATTACCCGAAGCTACAGAAACGCTTTACAAACGAGCTAAGTGGTCCGGATGGAATTTCGAAACGAAGAGAAAAATTAGAAATTCTTCGATTCGCTGAAAGTGTTCGGAGAAACAAGTCGAGCCAAAAAAAAAAAACAAAAAAAAAAAACGAGGAAAAAAAAAGGAGAATGACGAAAAAATGGGGAAAGTTTAGGTCAGAAGTAATAGGCAATAAATATGAGGATATAACGAGGACGAAACGAAAGAAAAAGTCGTTGATCTCCCAACGAGAGAGAAAATCTCGACTGCGGAGACACGCCCGACTTTTGTCAGTTGTGTAGAATATGCGTCGGTGGTGGTAGCCGAGTAAAAATCTTATGGCGTATTGTTTGACGTTCTACGACATTTCAGTATTTAGAGATTGTTCGTTACAATGGTAGCCGCAATTAAACTATTCACCGCGTTTCCTGTTCCCGTCGCACTTTCTCTTCGCGCGGATTATGGCTGGACCGCTTGCACCGGTCCAACGGAGTTTAAAATAAAATGGAGAAAAAAAAGAAATTACAACGATCGTGACAATAAGAATCGTGGTAATAGATGGAAAAAAACAGAAATGGATTCTCAAGGCTTCGCTCGAATTCTCGCGCATTAAATAGAGCGCTAGGTGTCTCGCCTTTATATCGAACGCGGTCATTCTCGTTATATTCGAACGATCGCATCGTTGAGTCGCGCATGGATTTCAGTGGGTGTACCTATACCTGTATAAAATAAAGGAAGAAGGACATTATCGGCTGTATAAAATGGAAACGACCTTACGATGCGTCGTGGGGGCCGTCCGAATCGCTACCGGTTGCTAGTAGCTACATCAAATATCGCCCAAAATTCGCCAAATATGGCCGACCCTATTTGCTCTAAAGCTGGCCTCTCGAGGGGGGATATCGGGGAGAACACGTGTGCATGTATAGGGCGTATATATCTATATACCTATGTACCAATATGTGGAGAAGGACACTCTCGTTGGATAAGCGCCAAGATAGTAGTCTCGGGTGTTTGCCTTATATTTCACGCTCTGCAAGTATAAAGAGATGAGGAATAATATAAGTAAGAAGCAAAAAAAAAAAAGAAAATAAGTAAATAAAAAAATTAATAGAGAAAAACAAAAAACGTTAAGAACCAGAAGAGAACGATAAAGGAAAAAAAGAAGAAAAAGAAAAAGCGGAAAGAGAGAAAAACCGCTTAAAGCTGCAATTACGGCGGCAATTTAGAGTAGACCGCGTGCGCGGGCGTTGAGAGATTTGAATTTTAGAGCAAATTAGACGCACTGATGCTGACGAAACCGCCACTCTACGTTTTACCAGCTATAGCCGCTATTCCAGCTGCACGATCCTCACTGAGAGAAAAGGAAAACGAGAACGCAGCTTAGTTAACTGTCCAAACATTCGTCTCCGGACCAACAGACCGACCCAGCAGCCCCACCATAGCCGTACCTATACCTGCCTATATATTTATGTAAAACACACGGTGGCTACTTTTATGCAAGAGTGAAATACGTATGGGTATGTAAAGTACATGTATTTAGTGGGCGCAAAATTAGACCGCGAAGAAAATGAGCAGAAATAATTAAAATCTAATTCGTCGGTTACCGCACGAGAGGTACTTCGGACAGATGTTTTTTCCGAATTACCTACTCATATTGCCGCGACGAATTTGGGTACTTTTTTAGAAAATGACAGCAGAGTTTCCGAAAAATTTGCTCACTACTTCTCCGGGCGTAATCCGAACCTTGCAAAGGCGGATCGTTGAGGACGATTCTTTCTACTTTATACGATCGTGACTGTACGGTAGCATTGCGAGAAAAGATGATCCCTAGCGACCAACAAACGTGATCTTTTAAGGACACGGTATCACAATGGGAGTATACTGTGGAGAAGAAAGTGAAAAAATTGTTTCTTTCGTCTTACACAACGGTTCTATGTCAACCTCTGAAAGCAATATGTACGGAGGTTCCGTAAAGTGATAGCGGAACTCAGCACGTATAGAAATTGCAGGTGACAATGGAGCATAAAACGATCGTTTATCACATTCTATTCATCACGTAGTTTGTAAAATAGAAATAAAATAAAAAAGAAAGTAACAAGAAGATACCTTTCAAGAACGTCGTACTTTTGAGCAGAAAGAATCTCGTGACGAGGTCGTAATCTGTGAGGATAAGCACTCGGAACGGTCAAGGCGTACGGATAACGCTGTATAGGTTCTTCAACAATGTGGAGTGGCCGAGAAGAAAATCTGCGGACTTGTGGAGCCCGCAGCCTAGAGACTGGAAGAAGGTCACCGAGGAAGGTGAGAACAAAAGGCCGGAAGCGTTAACCGAGCCGGTCGGAACGTTCGAACCGCCAGAACCAGCAACAGAAGTGGAGCTGCCATGGCGTATCCCGTGTCCGAGTAGGATAGAGATTGGTATATAGGTACGTCCCGCGGGCCACGAGCCGCGAAAGGTAACCCAAGCCTCGAGAGTATAACGGAGGACTTGGGAAAGAGTCCATACTTCATAGTTCGACGTGACACTCTATACATACACGGGTAATGGTACACGGTTAAAGACCCTACAAGTTTGGATGTGTGGGTGTAGCGGTGGCGGGGATGTGTACAGAGGATACCTCGGCACCGTTGGGGCTTCGCCTAGAGAAACCTGTCTGCGACCGTCCATGGTACATTAGCCAGGCGGGTTTATCGCTGAAACTCAATTTGTAACGAGAGTACCTTATTTTCTTTTGAATTTAAATCCCGTAAACTTACGTCGCTTGCTGCAAGTGTTGGAGAAAATTACGATCAACTTCACAAGTGGGAAGAATCCGAAGTGAGAAAATAGATGCATCATCCGACTTGAGAAAAATTAATCCTCTTTACGAAGGCTTTTCGAGCATAACTTGACATCGCGATATAATAATTATGTATAAATGCAGGTGAGTGCAACCGGCAACCGGTCGTTAGCACGTACGATACCTGCAAAGATCGTCAGCTGCTGCTGCTGCTGCTGCTGCTTTCAGACTACGAAAGCGTAGTTCCTGCCGCCTGGCACGAGACGAGTCGAACCAAAGTCTCCTGCAGCAGGAAATTCTGACACGTTGTTAAGTCCCTTTTAATTTTTTACTACCATATGGTTATCCTCGTGGCACGTGCTGCACGCTCTCAACGTTCACCACTCTTTCGACATTCGCTGTTAGGATAATTGTGACGAAGAGCATTCGACTCGAGGTTCAAATTTTCGCCTACTTTTTACGTCCACGTAATCGAAACAACGATGTTTTGCACGGTTGCACCTGGCCACGGTAGACAAGGGATCGAAGTCTGGTTCCATACGTCTGCCTAGCTCGTGTGTTGGTTGAAACTTATAATTCGTTACGCCATATGGTTTGCGTGGCTCGTACGGGGTCTGTTTCCTTCCTGCTACCTTGGCCTTCGCCTGCGGAATGATCTTCGTAGCTGCAAGGTCTTCGATTATCAGCTCTATTTCTGCAAGAGAACTTGTTAAATCGAAACAAACCGTGGGTACGCATCGCGTGATAGTCTAGAATTAGGATCACATCGGTTATATGACGAAGCCTCGATACTCGAGGTCACTTCCGTCTGCTTCACCGCATTCATCCGCTCGCGACCGATCCGAAACCACCACCCCCCGGCGGAGGATAAATTTCTTCAGATTCATTCTTTGTTCCAAAGCATTTCGAACACGGCTACGGAAGCAAAATAGAAATCGTGGAAACGTTTCGGTTTGATCCTCTTCTCCGTTTCCTCATATCCTAAAAAAGGGATGGTCTTCTTCGTAGACCTCGCAGCAAACCTGATTGTGAATTCCGGAAGTTTTGACCCTCGACGGTTTGGAGAGATTCGCCATAAATTCATAGGAGTTGCGCATTTCAGTGGCGATGACCGTTGAGCGCGTCCTGACCACGTAATGAATTTGTAAAACTATTTCCCGCGTGGTAAGACGTGAAAGAAGTTAATCGGCGAAACCGCCATATTTTTTTAAGTAGCCGTATTATCGCGAGAGCGACTTCCGATCTGATGAATTTAATTTTAAGAAGTATTTGCCAGCCACGACTTATCGAGAAAGTCACCTGAACAAGCACTCGGGAGTTTCACCGTAACGGCGATGATTGAAAACCATCAAGACGAAGATATAGTTATGACGATAAAAGTGCAAATCGATCGTTTTAATCGTGATCGCTTCCTGAATCGAGCAGATAGGACGCATTTCGATTAATACGTCTTGGTCGTAGTAAGACGGGACGTCGTTTAAAAGCCAACACGGCACGCGGTGCCAATCAGCGACCAGAACGGCGAGATGGATGGCTCCTGGGGCTCAGGGCCAATTCGAACCAATCCAATCCAATTGGGGATTATCGATCGGTCAGCGAGCGAGAGAACGGCCCAGTCTAACCTGACCTGACTTAACCCAAGTTACTCGTAACCAAACGTCCGTTTGGTCGTTTGCCGCCACTATAACCGAAGGAGTTTTTAGTACATAGGACCCCGTTGTTCAGGCACGGTGCGCACACTGTTCTTTCTTTTGGGGTTTTTTTTACCCCCTAAACTTCTGACTTTACTAAACTCAAGTTCCCCAGCGCCATCAGGATTCCTCGGGTGTTCTTAAATCGACCCTTGATTTATCACATTCAGGGTCCATATGTTACTAAAAAATCAAGCAAACTCTTACGATGAGCGATTAACGATGATCTCACTACACGCCGTAGCTTCAAATTTCAGCCATCAAAAATCATTCTGGTGCTTCGGAAAAAGTAGGGCAAGTACGAGGTCGGATTGACCATTGAAATTGGAGTCTGGTTTGATGGGTACGTAGGACATAATCGTGTGCGCGCATTCATCTATATCCTATACCAACGCGCATGGGGTAAGCGACCACGTTTACTGCAGGTACGCATCTGAATAGAATATTCGAGGAGTGAGTATGTGCAGCTCACGTCTGGTGGGTGCGAATGGTATAATCGTCGATGTGACGTGGGCAGACATGCCCATTCATGAATCTAAGATGTATCGCAGAGGGTGTGCCTGGATTGCGCGCGTGAACCGTGGGCCGTTGAATGTCAATTGGATTTACTGATCACAAGTGAACACTATCAACCAGCCTAAGGACAAAGATTAGGAATAGGAGCGATTGATGTATAATTTATCATTGATTGTACTGCGTAGTCACCTTCTAATTCCGATTTGACTGAGTGAGCTGAAATCCGGGCCATTCATGTAAGTATGTAGGTTGTCGGGTGATCGAGCCAATTACGCGCAAAATGGTAGGTGGCACGGTGGGAATGTGGAATACGTAGAACGGGAAGAAGAGGAGGTGGACGAAGAAATTTTTGCACACGATGTAGTTACGGCAACCGTAATATGTAAAAGTCCATTATATAATCATAGCCAGTGATGGAACGTTAGCACTGGATGTATAATTTCGTTTGATGTAATCCTTTATCGTTAGCACGACCACGTGATGGTTAAACCGAACAGAAGGAAAGAAGGCAAAAAAAAAAACACAACAGAAAAAAAGCACATTTAAATTCATCCCGCAAATCTACGTGGCGCGACAACGTGCTCTATCCTCATGCGACGGTCCTGTGCACTGGGCACAGCTTTACCAATCCAGTGGAAGAAGGAAAGAGAAGAGACTAGACGTTGCATCGCGTTGCAGGAAAACACGACGTTACTGTTTAATGCGCTGTATTCATTATGCGACTCGGAGATGTCTAAAAAGCACGTTAGTCAAACGGAGAAAGACCGACAGGCTGAAGAGAGATACCAAGAGCCGGTTACCCAGCCATTCGTTTGTATGTCTGGCAGTCAGTCTATCCGTCTGTCCGTCCGTACGTTCGCCTGTCTGCCCGTCTGTCTGCACGCGTGTCTTCGTGTGCTTCGCATAGATGCGCACGCACTGTCGACTCCGTTCGAATGTGGTGTGTAGGTAGTGGTAGTCTGGTCGTGCACTCCTGATGGTGCAGCGGGAGGACAAAATATATATCCAAATGGATGACACTCGAGTCGAGAAACCGGCTTGCATGGTACCTACCGGTGGAGTCCGCTGCCGCAATATATACGCTTCACTTTACAGTATACGTTCCCCTTGTGCAAGTTGAAGCACAGCGCACATCGCCGAGATACGATGCGCTAGAAATGACGTACGTGTGTCTGAAGGAGAAGAGTTCTAATTCCCGTCTTCAACGCGCCCTTTGACTACCGACTGGTTCTCACTCGCGTTTTCCACACCCTCCAAGGACATCCAGTACGAGTTTTGCGTGAGGCCGATAAACTGCAGTCGTATTATACCAACATCGTGTGAATCGCAATTGACTCAGGGTCAAAGGCTTTAGGAGCAATTTATACCAGGAGTCGATAAGCTGGATGGTATGAAACACGGGAGTGAAACGAGTTGAATTTCGATCGTGGATTTTGACACAGGCACTTCCTACTACAGTAATTAGAGGAAATTAGTTCGGATTCTGTTCACGTAATTTGCGAATTCTTGATAAGGTGACGGTTGAAATTTTTATGGTCATAATAACCTTCGGCACGCCTATGAGTCGATGGAAAGGGAAAGCCTTGTATGAATTTTGCCAATCAAGGGACTCGGCTACCCACCGCCACCCTCGCGTGGCCTTGACTATTCGTAACGCAGGGGGTGGCTTAAACAACTCGGAAATTGAACTAATAAATTTTCGTTACCATAAATCCGTTTCCTCCCCCCGCAATTCTGCGTCTGGCAGTCAACCGCCAACCAGAAACCATCTTGCGAGTCGTTGCTCTTACTGAGATCACGAAGTTGAGTCGAGCTGGCTGCTTCACGCTTGTTTCCCAACTGAGAAACCAAGCTGGTAAATATGTGGCGGTTGAAGAAAAAGCTCAAAGTTGCTCGCTGCAAAGCGGTGTTTATTCCCCACTAGAGATTTCCATTTTTAAACCGGTATAAGGTGTTCGCTTACATGCTTCCAGAATTTTAGAAATCTCCAAAAGGAACGCTTTCAGTCTTTCTTTATACACGTACGTACTAGCACACGTTCACAATTCTCACTCACTTCCTCCAACCACTTCGCTTCAAGCTCAATACTTTATTCTCATTCATGCACACCGTGCAGCGCCAAAAAGCAGACTGTTGAGATTTTAAACCCGCACGATCGCAGATTTCGGCTGATATACGTACGGGCACCTATACATACACTTTGTTAATTCAAGGGGTGAAGGACCCACCCCCTACTTAAGAGGATGCACGTAATTGAGTCTCGGTAATTAATTTCGTTGAATGTGCTAAGTGTGACTTTTTGGGTCTAGACGCGTGTAAAGGGGTGCGCGTACCAGGTTAACAGGTGTTCTTTGATCGATCGCAGATATGAGCAGCAGCCGCGGCAGCAGCAGGAGCAGAAGTAGGTGGAAGAGGAGGAGGAGAGGGAGGCGGATGCGTCGTTGGACGTTGGAGGAAGTGGAAGAGGAAACGTATTCGCGTCGTCGTAACAACAAACCAAACCCCCGTAGTAGCTCTCGTATCGGAGATCTTCGGTCTCTGGCCTGCCGTGCAACACTGTAGAGCCGGAGGTGATTCAATCTAGTGATTATAAGCGCGTGGTTCCACCGAGCTTTCGTATAGTTCGGTCGATCAGAAGAGCCATCTCCGCGCGTACGTGACGTTGCCCTGGCTTCTCTGCACAAACGACGCGGCAGTTTGTTACAGAAGTAAACATTCTCGCCTTACTGCAGACACGGTCGCAATAACGACTACCCCCTACCCCCCACCTCCTTCCTCTCCTTACCTCGTCCGTCTCGTAAAATCCTGAGCTCTGCAGGATCTCCGTTTCGCGAGAGGCAACAATTTCCGATAGCAAGAAAAAAAAAATAAAAAAAAATACTTATCGAGTTTCAGTTATTTTCTGGATTTTTTTTCTTTCGAATCCGAGTCATGCGGTGGATCGTTTGATTAAACCGTGACTACTAAAAAAAACAGTTAATGGCCATGTAACTGCAGCGCTTACGTCTTGAAACTTTTACTGCAATCAGAGAGTAAGTAAAAGTAAAACAGACGCACTCGAGAACATCAAGTGTGCTAGAAAAACTACGCTGCCAGATGTAAAGATGTAGGTGTATACGTACGGAGATGGTGTATCATATCTAAGGGTTTGAAAAGTGAGTAAGATCCGGCGAACAACTAGGAAAAAAAAAAGGTAGAGAAGAAACGAGATTTGTGAACAAGGATGCGTGTACCCCGGGCATCGTCATCTCTCGTATAAAATACGACAGGGGAACATCGCGATTCGCGCGGGTCTAGAAAGAGGCAGTTCCCGCCACCGCTGAGTACGTCTCTATATGCTCCGATGCCTCCATGTATGCCTATACATAGCGATAGATATATGTATATGCGGATAAGATATAATATTTCCGCGTGCGACACGGAACCGTACGTGCGTGTCTGAGTATAGGTATATAACTATGTATATACCCATAAGTCTGATCGATAACGATACGCGCGGAGGGGTGACGGAAATAGGAAAGGGCGGGAGGGAAAAGGAGGGAAGGTAGGTATGAGTATTGGTATGAGTGGAAGGAGGACGAAGTTGTGACAGGAGAGAGCAACGGCAATCTGGTGGCGATATCTCTGGCATCGTGTCGTAAATCGAATCTAACCAGGCAAGTCGTGGTTGGCAGTAATCATCGGCTTTATTATTGGGTCCGACCACTCGAAGCGATGTGTACACGACTTTTGTTTTCCACCTTCCGAATCTCGGTCTCATTTCTTCGGGTATCGCGCTTATCGATATTCCGCCTATATTCCAAGTTCATCGAACGCGAAGTCTCAGTTTGCCCTGACGATGCTGTGTAACCATATTTTCTCTGCTTCCCTTTTTTCTTTCCTCTGCTCGGCTGTTTCGGCTTTTCTTTACTCGGCTGGAAAAATTATCGTTCGATCGCCTGCAGACGGCGCATAGCCAGACGTCATCGGTTGAACGTGGGCATTTATCCCCGTCAGGTAATTTTCTCGAAGGGCGCACGCCAACTCGAGAACCACCCGGATAGGCTGGTACCGATCTTTCTTACCGTTCGCCCCGCCGCTACACGTGACTTATACCGAAATTCCAACGGTTTGAATTAAACGACGCTCGCTCCACGGTTTGATGTTACAAGCCGCAATAATCCCAGGAATTCTATATCACTGAAATATCGAGAACGTGGGAAAAAGGCGGAGGAAAATAGTATATCCGCAGATTGCGGGATCAAAAGAAAAGCCGGTGTGATAAGAGAGCGCACCGAAAGTTTGCGGGGGTATCGCGTCGGAGGCGCTCAACTAAAGATGTTTTGGTTTACCGGTTACCACACACCCCGCTTATCCGAGTATAATGGTACGGGGCATGTACGGACGTACTATACCGTACGGTATAAAAGTATAACGGAACGAAATGAAATGAAACGAAACCAAAACGTGGTGTGCACCGTGATAGCCACCATCTGGCAGTTGCTACTCGAAAGCTTCGATTGCTCTTGCTTTATGGACCGTGGTTTTAGATACGAGAGAATTTGTACGAGCTTCATGGCCAATGCAAGTTTTTATCCTTTTCCAACCTCTACGTACCGTCAAGCAGAAGCTGCAGCGCGCCACGTTGTTGTACGCGTGTACGTATAAAAGGGTGTAAAGTACATGTTCGTGTAATGTTGAGTGTTAGGTATATATTTAGAGGGGGAAAAAAAGACAAAAAAGTCCAAAAAGAAAAAAAAAAAAAAAAAGCACCCGTGCGATGTACGCCTCGCTACTTCTTCCCTCTCGGAAAACCTTTAAGCTCGAGCACTTGAATGCTCCACGTTATGGTATAGAATATGGAGCGATACAGGGAGTGTGTATAAACCATATCCACGGATTTTTACGAACGGGTAATATCCGTATTTACGTTGTACAGAAATACATCGCGTGTACCGTGTACACATATAATTCAGACATTTTCGCGGGATTATATTAAAGATTTTTGAATCATGCCCCGTCACAGGGTGGAAGATATAAGTGAATTTTGTCTTCTGCAGAGTAGTATTTCCTCTAAACGTCGAGCGCTGAGACTCAACGAGTAGGACGTACTAATTGCAAGCACTAAGCACCCACTTGCCGAGGTCTCCAGCTGTACTAGCGGAAGAATTAAAGGAACCCTCGAGCACAAGATGGCGGCGAGAAGAATAAACACCCTGCAGAAGATCTTATATAGAAGTAAGGATCCGGTTAGCAGCTGCAGTTATACGTATGCACGTGTGCACGTACGACCCTGTAATTAGCGATATTTCAACGAGTCCGATCAGAGGATTAATAATTATTCCCACGAACATTATTAATACCGCAACAGCTTTGAAATCGGATCGATTTTTCCCTGTATATTATTCATTAATCCCCATGCTGCAGGTGCCTAGATATGAACCTAGATACCTACGTTATATTGCGCGGTGAAATAAAATTAGCATCGGAATACCGGTAGGGTCTTCTGATACAATAAAACTAAAGTACCAGTGAGATAAATTTCGACATAAAATCGAACGACGCCAGTCGAGTGGAAAGAGTACCGGGATAACTTCTCTTCCTTCTTCTTGTTTTTTCTGTTTATTATTTTTTATTTCAACTATTGTTTCTCCACACAGCCGGAATTAGTTGAAAAAAAAACAACAAAAACGATCTAATCAATTTCTTCCGTGACCCTGTAGACCCCGAATAATATTTCTTGGTAATATGCAAAATTCTCGGAAATTCTCGTTAGCCAGAGGGCAAGGGCTGGCCGCCCGACGGCGAGGGTTGCAAACCGGAACGTATACGTAGTTGACAACGGCAATGTAGAACTCAGGGGTGGTATGTTACCGACCGCGAAAACACACCAAGATGGGCTTGTTTAGGCCACAAACTCATTTACCACCTCCCCCAAACCACCCCTGAGGGTGTCTGCTTACAAAGGTCGCCTTTGACTCTCAAGGTGCTAGACTGATGCGAACATCAAAGTGTTCTTCGTATAGCCTCGAGAAACTTGTTTCTTTTTTGTTTCTTTTTTTTTCACCTCAGTAAGGATTTCCCAGTTCTGCTGGCGTTTTCTTAGTTTTTCTCTAGATTTTTCTTCTTCTTGTTTCTTTCATAGCCCTTCAAGTTATAAGATCGCTCTGGGGATCAAACGGGCGGTTTTCAAGAAGGTCACTCACCTGCAAGGCTTAACGTGCGGGAAGATCTGTGCGGATAAAAAAAAAACAGAAAAAGTATCGCATTTCGAGAGTCGATATTTAGAATCAACCCTTAATTCTTTTCTTCTTATGTTCTCGACCTCATCGAACGAACCATAAATTCTGGAATCGTAAAAAATAAACATGGCGATTCTAGTGCCTATCGGAAAATGAAGGAAGTCGTATACATATCGGAGGATCGAAAGTCAAAGATAGAGAAAACTGATGAGCGCAGTTTTTTTTTTTTTTTTTTTTTTTTTTCACCCAAGACCAAACGTATGACGTAGAGAAAATGATTGGTGGATAGGATACGTAACCTATATACTGCAGGCGGAACTCATATTACGATTTCTTTGTACGATAGTTAAATCGCAAGAAAAAAATTGTGTCGTGTAGCAGCTAAAAGAAAACGGGATCGGAGCGACGTGAACCGCTGCTTATACGATGAACATAAAATAAGAAGAACGAAAAATTCGACGAAAAGATGATGAAAACGTAACAACGTGTTCAAGAAGGAGAGAATCTTCTGAAAAGGGGATTAAACGAAGGAAAACGAGGATCACGTGCTCCGGAATTATTCGAAGCGTCTGAATATTAATTCCATCAAAGAGCAAGAGAAATATATGGATTTTCTGGAATTTTTGTCGAGCTTTTATGATTTGCAAAAAAAAAAAATAATAAGAAAAACTGTGTTGTAAAGTATTTGAAGAGACACTCGAATATCAATCAGTCTATTCAGGAGCGTATATTATATTGGATAAGGTTTCAGTGTACAAAATTTTTTTTTTTCTTTCTTACGAAATAATAGAGGTAAGCATCGCGTTCTATTCGAGATCCAAATCTAATTTTGACAAAGACTGACAAGATGTCCGTGTGAATCACGATGATTCGCGAGTGCGTATGGGAGATGGGGAATAACACGATACCTAGAAAGGTGGTAAAAACAAAGGAAGGCTTACTTTGAGGACTAATTACTTCGCTACCGTCGTTGCGTGCCTGTCGCTCGCAGGTGCAGGTGTACGAAATATTATTCTCCCAAATCCTACGAGGTGTACAAAATTCTGAGCAATCTAACGTGTTGCGGATGTGGGAGAGGTAAAAATACTATACAATTCGTAAAGTGCAATGAATTTCCCTCGATCGAGAAATTTCGCTGCTGTCTTACTATAGCCTCCCCATTTCTCTCCTCTCTTTAATTTTGTAGTCGTTTCCTTTTTTACTCTCCCTCGCCAAGCGACGTAATTGGTAGACCCGACTCACGACCAACCGTAATGTTCAAAGCACCCCTCGGCGAGAAAAGGGTAACGGGAATTCTCGGGGAAGGGGTGGTGACCCTGACCTCGAGCTTGCGAGGACGGATCTCGCGGTAACTTGAGCGCCAAGTATTTCGGATATATTTAAATACGAGAAGAAATACGCTTACGTTTTAATAATGTGGTACGAGTTGTAGGGAACATGGCGTCGCTGCAGCATTTATAGAGCAACATTTACCAGAAAATTTTAACGCGTCTCGCGGGGCTGATCATAATTTGTAATAATCAGAACGTTGATCGTTGTTACACATGCGTGTGACGTACGCAGGGACAAAAGGTCATCTAGGAAGAATGAAAAACTTAAGGTTACTTTTTCCGTATCTATATAGTAACATACATATTCCTCGTTTCTACGTCTTCTTCTCGTATTCAGTGCCCGCAACCTTCTACCCCTAGGGATAGCGGGTTTAAATTTATCTTCACTTTCAAAGTTTAGAGAACCACGCGGGAGCTGCCCACCCTTCAGTCAGGTATATAAGTATATGTACTTCTCCTCCTTGTATTCCCGAAGAAGCGAAAGAGGAAGAGAGACAGAGGGAAAGAAAGTGGCGAGAGAACACCGCGCGGAGTATAAAGTACGTATTATATATACGTATGTAGGATTGGGACATGTTTTATGAGGTTAGGTCGAGAAGACCACCGCAACTAGCAAGGTGCTCGCCAAGATTGTCTTACGACTAGCGGTGAGCAGACGCCATATGCAACTTGAGAAATGTTCAGATTTTAGACAATGTCTTGTAATTTGTATAATGTTTGGTGCGCCGCACCGCCGCCACCACCGCAGCGACATTTGCTGTGCTTCTCTGGCAACGCGCCACGCACCCGTCTCTCGAGAATCGAGGGTAAAAATCCTCGTTTGAAAGTAGAAAGCCCGCCTTTTTACCTGCATCCGCTGGAAATGGTAAAAAATAGTAGAGGCAGTTTCGTAATCTGGCCGATAAATGCTGCAGGGATGAAGTTTGGTAACGAAAAATTTCGTCTCTGAAAAAAGGAATCGAGAGAAAGAAAAAAAATTCGGTTCATCGTCGTTTGTTTTTATCATTTCCGACGTCGAGGCGATCGGAGTTAGCGGGATGTGATAATCTCCAGCTACGATATCGGGTCGGAAAATATTCAAGCATTGAGGATCATTATATTCAAAATTATCGACCGATCGTTATTGAATTGTGTCAGACCTCAGACCGTTAACAATGGCGCGCGGTTGGATAAACTTGGGCTAATTGAGTGACACCGGAGTAATTAAGGGATATTTGATCCAACCTGTCTTGGATCAAATTAATAATATATAGGCGCGGCAGCGCGATGTTTTAAATTATAAAATTAGGGTGACAGAATTGGATGAAAAGTTATATAAATTAATATAAGAGGAGAAAAAAGCAAAGAAAATACTTACAACCGGTGCTTATTACTTTCCTTAAATTTCATTCATCGGCTAATTATGTTCTAAATCCTGATTATAATTCGAGTGTATATAGCCACTTACAAGAACAAACAGGAAACCCCGGGGTGGTTTAAGTGCATCTGTGGCAAAAAGAGGAGAAGAAAAGAGGAAGGATCGTGTGGATATAAAAGCGGGAGAAAACAAAAGAAAATCAACACGAACCCGGGCAACATCCAACCCCTAATCCTCACTCAACTATCCACTCTCCTTTAATCCTGGGATCGCTCTTCTTCCTCCTTCCATGAAACCTCCTCTCGATTTCTTCTCTGCTTTCTCTCTGCTCACTTCTAACTTCAACTCTCTTAACGCAGGAACCATTCCCTCCCATCTTCAGTTCTAGGTTTTAACGCCGAGGAAGTAGGAGAAAAATGGAAGTTAAAAAATATTTTTAAAAGATATTATTACAACTGGGTTAAATTCCCCATTAAAATAACTAGCTGGATACGAAGCTCTCTCTGGCTTCTGCAGCTTTTCCACCACCATTGCCGAGTAAGAAAAAACTAGAAAAAAGACCGTAATAATAAAAGTAGAAGGAGGAGGGCGCGGATGAAACTGCACGTTTAGATGTAGCTGAACTACACACATACCTGTATACAAGTCTAAAAATATTTTCACCATTTTGCAAGTTTGCGCAATTAAAATAGTTGAGGAAATGTTTTCGTTGCCGCTAAGGAATTTTCACCAAATGATGGTTATATTCTAGCCAGAAATATTGCAACGATTTGCCAACCAAGATTCGCAGGTGGTAGTACAAGCGGTATAGTTCACTTAGGTATATACCTATAGGTATTAAACGTATATATCTCTCAGGAATTCATTTTCAAGATTAAAATACGCGCGTCTTCTGTCTTCTGGCGACGCAACCCTTCCCCGTTCGCCCCCAAGCTAGTGACGTCCGGTAAAAGTTGCGAGTTTTCGACGAAAATCACCCAACTACGAGCCTAATGTTTAATGAAATTAATTCAGATCATCAATTCCGCGATAATTAGAAGTGTAGAATTTCGGTTTTTCTTGCAATTTGCACACGCGTTATGATGGAGAGAATAATATTTCTCTGTTTAATGGGCGCGAGCACCTTCGCACGAGCAGTAAAATACAGTACCCCAAAATAAAATCCCGGGTGCATAATTTAACGAGAAAATCTCGGAATCCTATACTCGATCTATGGGAAACGTAGTAGAATATTAAAAACTAACTATGAAGTAGCTACTGCGGGAGGATCCGAAAGAAATCGGTGTACGGATACCTAACCCTGCATTTTGGAAGATGGGACGTATTTTTTTCATTTGTTTTTGTTTTCTCTCTTTTTCCTGACCTCTACCATTATATTCAAAAAAGCAACCCGCACGCCCTCATTCTTTCAGTATCATAAAAGAAACTATTATTGCGCGCGAAGATAGACGCGCATATATATAGCACATTATCTCTTACACAGCAGAGCGAACACCAAGCCCGCGGACAGCTATGCTCTATACATATTATAGCAAGCTCTGTGATATACGTATATATACATGTAGTATAAACGGACTAAAAAGAACTTTAATCAAAACTGCAGCGCGAGAATAAGAAATGAGCGAAGGTGCGATGACGAGGTGAGTTAAGGTAGGAGATATACGTACTACATAGGAATAGCGAAGAATGGTTGAAATACGGGGGGGCAAAGAGGGAGACCTACTTTTCATTCGCACCATTCTAAGGAATCAAGCTCGCGGGGCTTTTATAGCGCGTTTCAGCTCCTGAGTTGACAACAATGGTTCTTCGTACATTGTCTATGCCATTTTATTGTTCGAGTGGTGAATGGGGAGCCTCGCGGAGCCAACTTGAAACTCCCACCGGAAGTACCTCTGCATTCCCCTTCCCCCCCCCCCCCCCCAACCCTTTACATCCACCCGGCAGCTAGCCTACCCCCGAACGCGCCGCGACGCGCCGCCGGGCGTTGCTTGTTGGCATAGGCATAACTACTTTGCAAACCCCCGCGTGCGTTGCGGATGGCCAACTGTATACCGAACTCAAATGAAATATGAACTGAACTGAACTGAGGTGAACTGAGATGAACTTTGCCTCCCGTTCCTCGAACCCTCTCGATATACATTTTATTATATACATAATGTATATGTATCTGTATAATGTACATAGATGTCTCTGGTCTTCTCTCACTCAGCTTCGGAGTGAGCGAGACTCAGACTCTTGGGTATCTCGACCCGATCGAGGGCCATCGACGACGAGTCGTTGGCGTAATTCAGAGAAATTTCAATATTAGCCCCCTCGTCCCTTTGTCCGAAGTGAGCGAAGTCGGAATATTTCATGGTATATTCGACGTGTGTACGTCGAACACTCGCATACCTACAGGCATCCTAGAAAAGCAACCCGATCCTCGCCGAGCGCTTTTGATCCTGAATTCTCAGAATTATACGAGTAGAGGAGTTAAGAGTCGGGAAATCTCCTTGCCACCGGCGCACGTGTAGGAAAATTCACAGAAAGTCTCTCGTATGAAAATGTTAATTTCTTGTGAGCTTTACACCAATTCTTAATGAGTTCTTCGCTTTTGTTCCTTTCACTTGTTTCATTCAATGAGCACGATTCCTCTCTCCAGAGAGCCGAGAAAACCGCGGGACGATATATTTCACACTCGACACATCTACGTGGGGTGTCGTATCGGTATTTGTATCGTCCTGGCAGAGGGCGAGCAGGGAATTTCAAGAAATCGTGACCCTCTTTAATGGTTTCCTTTCAATCGGAAAAGCCTTCTACGCTCACCCCTTTAGTCTCGTAATTCGAACGGATTTTTTCCATCCCCCTATTCCCCCCTTTTCACGTCGAGTCCAATACCACCGATTTTTATTCATTCGCATTATTATTTATTTTCTCTTTATTTTATTTCAGCTTTCCTCACATATCTGTACGTATATTATACCTAATATACTTTCCATATATCGCGGTTAAAAATTATCCCACGCGCTCGTGTACGATCGCGCGACATACTACCCCTCAAAAAACACTCAACGACAATTAACACTTTTGCGCTTTTCGTTTTTTCGGTGTTTTTTTTTTACTTTTTATTTTGTTTTTACACACGCGGTAAAACGCGTTCTCTCTGGGAAACAAAAAAAAGAGAAGACTATACGGGGCGCAAAAAAAAAAAAAAAAAGAGAAACAAAAAAAAAATGGAATGCGCGGATGGTCAGAACAGAAAGAACAACACGTCGTTGCGTGCTAGTAAATGTTTTCAATTACAGGGAACCGTGTAACGCAGTGTTTTAAACTGTAGATTATGTATGTGTGGACATGACAACCGGCACCCTTCACTCGTCAAGGTTTCATTAATTTGGTTAAAAAAAGACAAAAAAAAAAAAAAAAAACACGAAGCACCTTTGAACGTCGGCGTGTACAACGTACGTATACACACATTCGGCTACGTGATAAGTACGTATTATGTAATTTAAAAATCCCAATCACAGTATTAAATAAACGTACAGAGCGGATCGCGAGCATAGTAGCTGTGCATGAGCAGCATAAATCGTGCTGATTTTCTACCGGAGGTGGTGAATTTCTATTCCCCGCCGTCGTTTTCCTTGCGGAAATTCTTATTTTCTGGTTGACTGACGAAATAAGAGGATTGCCACCTCTGGCTCGCGGTAAACTCCGAACTGCACTTCACCCCTAGAGCTAAGAAAAAAAAGAAAAGGAAAAAAATAAAATATACACACACGACGGTGTATATAACACAGCCACTCGGCGATAACTCTATCGTCTAGCTCGGCGCGTCGATTTCCTGAGAATTTTACACGGTTTCTTTGAAAAAAAACAAAAAAAACAACGAAACCAAAAAAAAAATACTCCAGCGTAGAAATTTTCGGGTAGCATCTTCGTTATTGTTGGTCTATCGAATGTTTCTTGACGGAGATAAAATACAAACGTTCGCATAATGACGAGTATATAACACGTGGGATGGTTTAATTGTACATATAGGCCGAGCGAAGCTCTGATATACATTATATATAGTAGGTAGTATTTTAGTGAATATATTATGTATGTATGATATACGGTTAGCGATCATCGTCTGTTTAGCGTAATTACGTAGTAAATCAATTCCCGGCGAAACTGGCTAATCGTAAATATATATATGTATTATATATATAATGCGATGCTACTGGTATATGTATATAATCAATTTACCCAATTTAGCAAATTTTACCATGCGCTATATATTTATGTATATGGTTAGTCTACTTTACTTTCGACGAGTGTTTTACAAATATACGGGGTATTTATTACGTGTATATATATATTTAAGATACACATATCTATAGCGTTATTTAATTAATCTTGCCGTACGTACGATGATGATGATGATAATAATAATAATAATATCAATAAAAAATAATCATAATAGTGATGATGATGATAATTAAATGATGTGATTTGTACAAATACTGCAGATCGTGGCGAAGACCGTGAGAAATATGGCGTACAATATACCAATAAATAATTGTTACATGGTTAATCAAAAGTAAATGTGAAAAAAAAATAAGAAGAAAAATAACTTGTTTTCCACTTACCAGTTTTCTAGTACACCGACGTTGGAAAAATTTGGGGGGAAACTAGCAGCCGCCATTTGACGCAACAGTATATTCGCTGCTGCTGCTGCTGCCGCCGCCGCCGCCTCACTTCCGGTACTCGTCAACGACGACGTCGCTGAAACATTTGTAAATAGAGAAATCACGTTAATCGAATCTTTTGAATCGACAAGAATGCCGTTGGAAGCTGCAATTCATCGGTTAGTTCTCCGGGACGAACACAGTTACACACGTTAAGCTTTAAGGTTATGTAACAAGGATTCCGAAAAGTGCCCTTTAAATGTCACCCCATATTCCTTAGTTTTCTTTTTTCTTTTTTTTTGTAATTTTCTGTACGCATATGTTACACGGACGCTGTGGTATACCTGTATATAAATTCGAGGAGTTATCTTCGTTTCTACCTACCTATATAAGAATGGGTATCCGGAGCTTAAGAAACGAGAATAGACGCCCTTGGAAAACAATAGATAAAGTGAGACAAATGGCAGAGAGGTACGTTTGCGATCGTACAATCGATATTACCAATAAGACGGAAGACTGGCCCTCCGTCTCGCCATATTACTTCTATTTTTCTATCTTTCTCGCCAAGCTTTTCCATCTTTTATATCGTCGTTGCGGTTTTTCAACTTTCCAATCGGAAGCGCCCCACGACGCGGACGCGAATAACAACCCGAATGATATTTTCACCCCGGACGTTATTTCCAACAATAAATTAGCTCCACACGTTCAACCGAATCTTGAAAATTCTCTACGAACGATATACCTGGTGCACTTAATATTTTTTTTTCCTTTCCTATTTTTTTCAAATTTTTCCCCATGTGGATGGGCCAGAGCGCATTGGCCATAGAACGAGCGTGTATAATATAGTCGGTCATCAGGTTTGCAGATACGAATGAAAATTGTCACAAAAATTTGCAACCGTAGCCGCAAAGTGTAGAGTGAAAAAAGCAAAAAAAAAAAAAAAAAAAGGTTATAAATGAATAGCAATGAAAAAAACACCAATCGACACATAAAAATTCAGTTACGTGAAAAATAGTTAAAAAAAAAAGAGAAAAAAAAATTTATGAAATCATTCAAATATGAATCACGAAATATTCGATCGTTTTTTTTTTATCTTTCTGAAAATTGAAAATGAATTATTGAGCCGTAGAGTTCTCTCGCGTGCAGCAACATTAATGGCAATTCCTCATAACCGTACTGTAATTTTATTCAATTTTTTCAAATAATGTAAAAACTTGTGCGGTGCATCTCTACAGATACACAATGATGCATCGATTGCTGTGATGCGAGTGACGTAACGTATTCGCGAATATAATAACCATGATAAGAATAATGATGATAATAATATCGTACGTTGAAAACTACTAATGAGGCTTAGGAGAATTAGGTGCAATGACGCGCGAAGGCTGTTAGCACTTCTCCGCCATAGATATACCTATAGGATGGGATAGGTATAATATAGTGAGGGGGCGCATATACACGTACTCCGAATGAGGTAGAAACAGGGAAAGCGAGAAAGGAACGGAGAAGTGAAAAGTGAGGAGAGGGCCAGATGGAAAATGTAAATTAGCTTCTTATCGCGAGCTAATAAAGCGGTGGCCCATGCCGCCGAAGAACTGTGCACTGCGCCTTGAGTCGAGCCACCCCCGCGGCCGCCCGCGTTCTCGTTCTCGTTCTCGTTCTCGTTCTCGTTCGCGTTCGCGTCAGGGAAAATTTAACGCAAACAATGAGCCCGAATTAAGGTGTCCCATTAAGCTCGTCCCAGGAACTATACGAACCTCGTTAGGGTCGTAGGTCGGCAATTGAGAGAAGCTTTTTCACCAAGCTCAACAATTTTAACGTCATAAATTTTACCTTAACGAATAATAATTACCTGTTCCCGTGTGCAGTCCGTTGCAGGGATTATAACATCGTCATTTTCATACACATGCAAAATTCATTGTTTCGCGGTATCGGTAAAAGTTCCTATTTATATTCGAATTTCATTTGTTTATTCATTCATTATTCTGTCGTGTAGAAAAACTTTTTCAATTCACTCAAATACACGTAGAGAGACTATACATATATACGCGTATAGGTGAGGATAGAAAATTGTGAATTCCAGGTCAAAAAGTTCTCACCCCGATAATAGGCCTACGATGCAGGTCGAACTTAACTTCCCCCCCGCCACTCCCCCTCAAATTTCACGCTCTAATTTACGGTGATTCCTTATACGTGCGCGCAGCTTACACCCGAATTATAATAGATGAGAAACACGCGAGAAGAAAAACCGATGAAAGAAAAAAAAAGAAAATTACTTCAATAAGTTCGATGCGAAGGTTGAAAAGTACCGAATATGAGCTCTTTAATAATCTCGATTGAAAAGTTTTCTATTTGAGTTGATAACGCGGACTCGATAAATTCCCATTAAACAAACAACACACGTGTCTTCCATATACGTATAGCTAGCTATGTGGTTGAAATTTATAATACAGTGTGTAGATATTATAGAGAGAAATCCATAAGCCACTACAGAATATCGCGCAGGTACAGGTTGCCGGTTTGCAGAATTATCGTACAAGTGTTTAAGGGAAGCCTGTCGTTGAGGGCTGGGGATGTTGGTGTGGAGTAAGGGATGGGTTCGTAAACATTTCTATCACAGACACATTCGAGGATTCGGAGTATTGTAGAGGTAGGTCTCTAGGTAGGTGTGTGTAGGTAGGAAAGGTCGGTTCGCGACGCACGTGCGCTGCGCTGCTTCGGTGTTTGTGTGATAACGATACACAATGGAGGTTGAATGAAAAGGGTGAGGTTTGAGGTGAGGATTTCGGGTGCCTACGAGGAGAGGAGCTCCATTAACCACCAGTGCCGTTTTCACGCCTCACCCTCGTACGCCCCTTAAACCCTTATACTCTGTATAGCCACTTTTTTTCTCTCTTCTTCTTTCTCGTTTTTTTTTTTTTTTTTTTTTTTTACCCTGAAAACCGACGCTATGAGACACCCCATCGCGATGGTCGGGATAGATTGTTCATTAATGGAAACACCGAACAATGTCCATGAAACCAGGATTACAACACTCGAATGACCCTCTTCTACGTCATACCACATAAAATCACCGAATCTCCTGATATATTCCATCGGCTTCTCTTCGATTGTTTTTATCGACTGTTTTTTGTAAGAATCAAAACAAATATACGATCTGTTTTTTTTTCGTATGAAGAAAAAGGACGTGCGTTTATAAAGCAGTTGAACCGCGTCGATAGTGAAATAAAAAAAATCGATGAACGATTCTACTGAAAATGAATTCGATCTGGAGTTATAAACTAGGATTCGAAATTGATGCGAAAAAAAAAATTTTTTTTTCATAGGTCTACTCGGTATCTGTGCCAGAAGCGGCCGTAGATGTGTACAGGTCATGCACATACATGTGCAACATATCCATTTATTTCTCGGTGGTTTTTGCCCGAAGGTTAATTTCGCGAACTCGATATCCTGTAGGTATGTATCTAGGTGTGTGTAACGTACTTGTACATATACAGGTATATATGTACATATTTTTTTAGCGTGATGTCTCGTATTACAAAATGCCAGGGAAGCACCAGCGTCCCGCTGTTCCTGGCAGGGGTGAGTTTTCTGCCTCCTGCAGAGGACAACACTGCGGGGTGCAGAATGAGGGAGGGGCGGGCAGCGTGGAGGGGGGAGGGGGATGTAGGAGGTTACCGCATATAATAAATCTCGTCGCGTTTCAGTTTTCCAACCCGCGACCGATATCACTTTGTCTTTCTGCTGCGGAGGAAGTTGAAATTTTTCTTTGGTATTTTTCATTTTTCACTATTACAGGGTGTGTAGGATATACCCGGGTACGAATGATATAAATTTTATTTACTTTTAGATACTTCGCGACGACGCTTATTTCAGCATAGGAAGAAAACTGAAGAAATAAAATTGCGGACATGGTCGTTTTCTCCACATCGCGGGTCGATCAGCTTTCGATTAAATCGAGAACGAGAGTTTTCCGATATATTCATAGTTATGCCCGATTGATACATCGGAGGTTAGGTATACGCGCATGTGAGTCTGACAAACCACATCGCAAATGCTCGGAGGATTCGCTTTGCGAAATTTTTTTAGTCTTCCATTTGTTTGTTTATCCGCATGTTTCCGTGCGGATCCCCCAGCGTATAGCGCGTGTGGTTTTTCTATTTTTTTTTCCTTTTTCTCTTTGAAACATAGCTAGACGGATGTATACCTATGTCTTCTACACATAAAAGGTGAACCGCAGGTTCCGTTACCGGAAGTGATTTTTTACTGCTTCGTTAGTTTTTTACGAGCGGATGGACCCGTCGGAGCAAACGATGGATTATCGGATCACACGGAGACGAGTTCAAATGTTATTTTATTTTATTTCACTTTTTCTCGCTTTTTATACCGACGCGGTTTTATTCCTTCCAACCACTTCGTAGAGACAGCATCGGCGTTGGCGAGATCATCGATAGTTGATGAAAAAAAAAAAATTGTATAATGTTCCAGAAACCTGAAAATCTGAAAACCTGATATCGATATGGCATAACCAGAATAATCTACGCAAACTATACACGTTACATAAGTATCTATAATTATTATATCCTCACGCTCAGCGGCAATATAGCTAATGTTTCATCAATATTTCATACACCTACGCCGCAATACCCGTCAGCCAGATGGCCAGTCCAATGGGCTGCGGAGATTAATTTTTTAATTATTAAAAATTTGCGGTAGCAAAATTCCGCGTTCTCGTTATACGTTCGCACTACGATATAATACACATGTAATAATGCACATACCGTGTAACATTTCCCAGATTTTTCCGAACGGTAATAATAATATTCGTCATTATAATTCGTTATTAAAATTCTATTTCCCATTCGTTAAAACGACGCGACGTTATGATTATAATTATGATCAAACTTATTCGGGATATGTGAGGAATTTCTGATATTGTACGTGTAGGTGGAGGTATTTTAAAACTTGTACACGAAATATTTGGCGATACAACAAACAACTAGTAAATACCTACATGGTGAGGTAGGGTGACGCGTGTATTATTACATAGACGCGATACGCGCGCGTTATAAATATTTTGTATACCGTCATTTTTGTTGCTGGTTTTTTTATTTTTTTTATTTTTTTTTTTCGTTCTGTTTAATCATTCTCCCAAAAGAATTTCATCGCGCGCATGCCGCAACGAAAGAACGAAGGAACGAAGAGCGAGCACAGAATCCCGCGTGCCCTGGCAGCAGCAGCAGCAGCAGCGACGCGGCGGCGGTTTGATCGAGGAGCATAGCGCCGCGGCGTCTGGCGTCGCGGTATCGACGTCCCCACGGCCCCCGGGCGTCCCGACGCCCACGCAGGCCACCCCTTCTCCCTTCACCCCGTTCGCCGGTGAACTCCATCCCCCTTTCTCTATTTTCCTATTCCTCCTCCGCCGTCACATCCTTTTCTACGTCCCTTCCGCGGACCACGAGAGACTGCAAATGAACAGAATCCGAAGGCCGCGGTGCGGGTGTAGCGATGCCGGATCTGTAGCTTCGGGTTGTTGCACGATTGTTCCGTATGGATATTTCCTGTATATTCACCTAACTCGAAATTATACACCAACTGTTTGAGATTGAGGGTATAGCGGCGCAGCTGTACGTTGGGAGTTGTCTTTTGCTATAACGAGCTCCTAGTTGGAAGCTCTTCTATATCGACTACTCAACTCTCCCATCCCATTCAACTTCCGTACGAACTAGAATTATGGAAGAGCTTATAAGTCACTTTGCCATTAATGATTGAAGCAAATCTTCCGCAGTATTAATACCTCATACCGTCGGGTGCACGATCAACTTTCCCCTCCTGATTACGTCAGGCCCGATCAATATCAGAGATTTATGACCTTGAATAACGGCCGCACATCATCTTCACATATGCTATTTTTTCCCGTTGGCATATAATTCTCGCCTTATCATTTACAATAATTTTATTCGCGTTCCTTCACGCGTTTCGCGTATTCTTTCGTTTCCATTTTTTTTTTAAGGTCACTGTCATTAGCGACCTGGAGGGTAGAATGTAACGTAGTTTAAAGGGTGGGCAGACAAATCGCCACATTAGAGTCGGTTTATTGTTACGAAATAAAACGCCAGACACGCATCAAGTTTGTAACATTTATTTATACATATGTATGCGAATATCAAAGGTTGAAATTGTTTCGGCGTCGCGTGTTGGATGTGTGTATATAAATTTACAGAAACCCCCCCTGATTACGTCATAAAAATGCGTTTCATAGGTCTGGCAAGTTTTTAAGAACCCTAAAACGCGCGATATCAAATAACTCGCGCAGAAGGTAGATGAAAAAAAAAAGAAAAGAAGTCAAGTTATTGCTCGCTCTCCATCCCGAAAGGTAGTTACGCGCCAAAGACTGCACTTTGACTTTCTTTTTTGATAAGACTTCATCACTGAGCATAAAAAAGATAATGAATATTCCAAACAAATGAATATAAAGAATGAGAAATATTCGGATCTCCGAAGTACAAATTTCGCTCTCCTCGAAGCAGAAGAATTGGGAGACGGAGGTGCAGAATAACGTAGGCGTATATGACTTTTGGTAAATACATAAATCGGTGACGTAATGGAAAACGAGACATTTGAAGTGGGATGATGTAGAGACATCGATGAGACCGACTTTATTCCCAATATCGAGAAGCCGCAGAAAAATCGACGAAGAAAAATGGAAGAACGGAGTTAATTTTAAGTCAGCAAAAAATTTCTATATCATCATTCTATAAGTAAAAGCTATACTCGAACCCCCGGGATGATAATTAACGGGAATTAAAATGAACCACATTGATAATCGGATGTATAATTAATCGGATTCAGTTATATGATATCGTTATATAATAAGAACATTATTTTTAGATTTCTAATTGTACTTGTCTTTACGATCCGTTCCTTTTTCCACATCATTTCATCGTCTCTCCCGAACTCGCGATACATCTCAATTTTTCTTTTCTTTTTCTTTGTTTTTTGTTTTTTTTTTTTTTTTCTCGTTTCTCCGCAACGATTTGATATACGTTTATGTTATAGTAATACAGAAGTTGCGTGAAGCGACGTGACACGGAACGATGGATCGAATCCACGAGGCATCTTCGTTATCGCGGAAGAAAAAACTCATTCCAGATGTCTGCGGATACGTAGTTTATATGTACGTTAACAAGATGTTGTTCTATACATGACAGTTTTGCTACGTTTGCCAAGCGAGAATAAGAGATAAGAGAGAAACGTCAATTCTTCCGGAGCTCCCGGCGAAGGAGATGCGGCGCGGGCGGAGCGAAAGTCGCACGAAAATTTCTGTCTACTTTGGCAGAAGCTGCATCGAAAATCCACGGGAGAGAGGTGGGTAAATCCTTGAAAATCATCAAATGTTCAGGCGGAGAGAACTTTACATTATAAGGCATAACCGCAGCAGGCGTTAGAAAACTCGGGGGAATGTCATGACGGTGCGGTTGATGGTGGGAATTCAGGTCAGAGATTTACCGGGAGGTACGTGGGGCTCGAAATGTAAATTATCTTCCATTTGACGCCTCAGTGTCGGGATGGCGTCTCTCCTGAGTTTTGGTGGTTTGGATTTTTTGTGCGTTTCTTTTATTTTCTTTTGTTTTGTTTTTGCCTTCTTCCTTCGTATTATTAAACGGATAGGATCGGCGCCAGGGCGGAGATTTCATCCCCTGCGAGCAGTTGGTGGCCTTCCAACTACCAGACTACTTCCTTGGCCAACGTTCAAAGCGTTAAGCTCCGTTCGCGTTACCAAAAAAAATAAATAAAAACTTTTACTCCAAACTTCGAGCTTATCGAACCACTCGCGCTATAGCAAAGGAGCTTAGGTACGGAGAATGGATCACGGAGAACAATTACATCGGGAAAATTGGGTAGCTAGTCTTTAATTCGCGGTACCTTGTGTTACAAATTTTTAATATTTCTTCCAACTTCTTGGCCTGATTCCGGCTAATCTGGAATCAAACGACGAAGCACCAGATAAAAACTATCGTTTTTTTAGACGACAAAAAAAAAACAACCCATTTGCAATTTTTTGCAAGGGTGATCTTATTACCTGAATTCGCGAGTTTGTTATTTTATGTAAACCGCGGGAGGTTAATTAGGGTTCCCGAATTCAGTTTTTTTCTTTTTCTCGTTTTTTACTTTTCCCTTTTGTCAGTTTTTTTTCTTCTTTTTCTTTATTAATTTTTTTTTCTCCTTTCGCATTTTACACCAAAGCAATTATCACCCCAACGGATCTAGATACGAGGAAATTATGTTTGAACGATTTTTCAACGCAAGCAGTAGCTGGTAGGCGTTCACAGGTTTTCAGAGTCAGCGTTTGTACCTTTGTACGTTTACCTGATAAAAAATTTTCGGAGATTAATCCCGGCTCTCCGTCGGCTCGTGTCTGAATCGTTCGTACAATTGCAGAGTTAAAATTAGGCGTTTGAATTATATAAATTTAACGATCATACCCCACACGATGTGCTGTTGCAATTATCTGTAATTAAAATTACTCGGCGATCCAGCCCTGCACCCCGTGATTATAAATATTATATATAAAAGAGAAACGAATTGGGACGCGCCGTTTCACGTCACGCGGTACGATTTACCGTTTGACCCGGCCAGATTTGGCCAGTCGAACCGGCGCCGTTAAATACGCGCCAAAACCGGGCGATGCAGAGTAAAATACCGAGGGGTTGAGTAAAACTTAACGAGATGCAGTGTGTGTATCGTAACGTGCATCGCCGAAGAAGTCAGCGACGACGCGTTTCGGTGCCAGAAAAATATTTACTTATATCGATTCGGCTATTTTATTTCTTCTTTTTTCTCCCCCTATATGTAGAAACTCTACCTGACTTAAATTTCCGAGCTTGAATAGCCACGGGTTGTGCAGGGTATGTGGGGAAAAAAATGAGACGGAGGAAAAGAGTAGCGAGAACAAAAAAAAAAAATTGAAAAAAAAAAAAAATTGAAACAACTCCTGGTGATTGCAGGAGAGAGCAGAGCATAAACGGCGGCAGAGGCGGTAAGGAAAATGAAGGAATGTCGTCGTGGCTCGGGCGAGACTTGCAGGGGTGGAACGAGGACTTTATTAATTCTTAGTTTCCTAATTGGATTACTCTCGATTTAATTGGAGTAATAAAAGCATTGAACCCGCGAACCGTGCTTGCTGCAGATTTATATACCCAAGTTAAAGTTTTGTTCAATTCCCACGTTCGGATAATACCGAATTATCGTTTTGTTGAACCGCGGCAGCGATTCTTCTCTTTTCTCTCGTTCCCCCTCCCGTCTTCGAACTCAGGTTCCTCGAGGTATGGAAAGCTCTTTTAAAATCTCTCTACTTTACGTGTAAAACAGATCGTCTGGTAACAAAGCAAGGCCGAGGTATGCTACGGGCGAAATGCGGCTCGTTCATCAACACTAAATGTCTATTAGAACCGATTTATTACAGCTTCTTCTACGGCGTGACGTCTTAATGAAAATACGGAATAAGAGGCACGAGTACGAGAACAATTTAGATCGCTAGTGAACCGACTCTATGAGATTACGGCAGCTACTAGAGTATAGGTTCGAATCTAGGCGCGCAGCCAGTCGCAGTTGTATAAATCAAAGGGAAGATTGTAGAATGGTTTATACCGCTGGCTCGTTGTCATTAACGCGTCGTGCTCTCCGTTTGCAGTAGCAGGTTTAACTAGCTCTGCGTTTGTTTCTGCCATTTGGCAACGGTTATAAAAACGATATTATGCGGCGGTAGGTCTTTAGAGAGATTGGATTGGATGTGATAGTAAATCGTTACGTGGAGGAAAGTCTTGTGCTTTCGACCGTTTGCGGAATTTGTACTGCGCTCACGACGTTCCACGGGTGATACGTGGTTTCGAAAACGGTGATCAAACTACAGTTGATGAAAGGTAAGGGGAGAACTTTTAGCAGATGTAAATATAGACGATGCGCGAAGTGGATATCTTCCCGAGTAAAGTAAACTTGCTTGTATGCAGTAAAGTCGAGTAGAAGTTTTAGATGCTCGAGTTTATGGGATCGCATGTATAAGTATATAATACATAGGAAACGCGTGCGGTGGATACTGAGATGAGGGAAACAGAAACGGATGATGGGGATAAACTGCCGGGTGCTACCGCTGTTGCTGATGTTGTCGCGGTCGGCGTGAAAACGGGAAATTCAATGAGTTCGCTAAACGACGGCGAGAAAAATCAGTGATTGAAACATTCGGAAGTTGGGCGGAAAGAGAGTAAAAAACAAAAAAAAAATATGACAAAAGTAATACAAAAAGAGAAAAGCCTAAGAAAGATTGAATCAGAAAGCGTGCATGTAAAATACAACGATGTACCATTTGGAAAATTCAAAGTACATAATTTGAGTTAAAAAATTACGAGAGAAAACTGAAGAGAAAAAAAATCAAACGCCGAGTAAAATTGAAATGCGGCGCGTGCTATGCTTGTATGAATAAATGAGGGAATCGCAGCAGATTTTGAGTGGTGGAAATCGACGGTTGAAAGGGTGAAATATAACGGGCTTCCTGTGTTATTCGAGGTATGCGTGGAAAATCGTCAAATATAGGTACCTGTATGAAAATAATTGGCGATCAACCATTTGCGGTGTAAGCCTTGTTGGTTTTGTACATTTGAAATCGAAACATTTCACAATATGGGAATAATTAAAAAAGGTCTTCAATTTTCGCCCATCAACGTCCACCGGGTCTTCCCGATGCGTGGGATGAATAAAGCTTGGAACAACTTTTTCACATGTTTTTCTCAAAAGTTTTTGTTAACTCAGACTTTGATTTTCCAAGTCAGCGATTCCTGCAGGATGTGGAAAATTCAACGAGAATAAATTTGTACCTTATATACATTCCAATATTTGCAGGTTATATCAACCCGTAATAAGTTCCGAAAGTTATTCGGGTCTAGTAGTTACACAACTTCTAAATCCTCAAATTATACTTGGCAGCTGTACGATGTATCGAGAGAGAACATGAGGAGGAGATATTGCATTATAACGTTAACCGAACACGCTGCTAAATTAGCGAGAAAATAAACAAAAGTTGCTAATTACTGAAGTGAAGCGGCATAAAATAAATAAGGTGTATAACCGGCTAGATGAATAGTTAGGTATGCGTGTAGACTGAAATGGATCAAAGAATGATGAGAGGGCTTATCTGCGTGGGTCATGTATATATAGGGAAAGCACATGCGAATATCCAAATCCCACGACCTCCATTTCCTCTTCCTCTTCCTCTTCCTTTTCCTCTTCCACTTCCACCTCCATCTCGACCTCAGGGGGTCATAGTAAAATCAGGGAAGCGAATTTCGTGGCTGCTTGGTTATCACGCCCTGCTGCGTTTTCAAAATCTGGGTTACCCAAAGTGCACACGGGAATTTATCGTCGGAAACTCTGGGTTACGGGGCCTTATCCTACAACAGTCAGCCATCCAGTCATTCCTCAGGAGCAATTACGTAATTTAAGGGACGCCGGTTCCTTTCCTTGAACTTCCGATTTTATCCTCCTGATGAGAGAGCCAAATCAGGATCCGCACGTGCTCCTTACCAACCGGTAAAAACAAAGCGATATTCTCCGATGTCGAATGCTTGAAATCACGTCGTCCAAACTCATTCTTTTCGTCAAAATTTTCAGGGTCGATAGAACAATTATCGAAAGGACCTTCTTGGGCGGTATTCAAGTTCTAATAATACGACGGTCGTGGTTCCCGTCGATTAAGTTCAAGGTCTAAAGCCGAAGCGATTAAATGCACCTGGCCAGAAGACATGATATTTTAGTTTCCCAGATTTCGAAGACAATTTACTTCGGACGGCTTCCCGGGTGAGGAGGGAGGTTCGGAAAAGTCCTGATTAAAGGACCTCGCGATTGTTTGTTTTTCCTGAAACCTCTGTGAAGTTGTAGATAATAACAATTTGAATTCTGATTCGGCCTGGCTACGTACGTATCTACTATCCGGTGTTTTTTTCATCCCTTCCTAGGTTGGAAACAGCGGTTGTAAACGACATGCTCGATGCCAGCCTTGGAAAATACGAACTATACCGAATAAATGCGAATGTGCTTGTGCTGGAGAGAAAAAGAGGATGGATGGCAAAGAGGGGTTTGGTTGACGGTGGAATCGCATACAAGAAAAACGCCAGGAATAGGGCATAAAGCGTGAGAGCTGTACACACATATATCTGTAGATACAGAGCGAAAGCAGAACAATGGAAACTACAATGGCTGCAAAAGAGCTACACATTAGACGACGAGACTACTGTGTATAGTACGTATGGATCATCTCTTGGTACGTAGGTAAAACACACATACCTATACAGTCTCGGACAATGAGCGTATGAGCAAACGACGACGGTACGAGGGAGCGAGAAAGAGAAAACATGGAGATGGCAACTAAAAATGTACAGAAAAAAAAAAAAACGAACTAAAACAATTGCAGAAAATTACAGTATGTATCACAGTCCGGAGTACGGTCTTCCTACTATCCGACACCGACTGCATTTTGCCCTATAGACGATAAAAATTATATCAATTTATATAACGAGTTTATCAATGTGTGAGAAAATTTATCTTTTTTTAAAGTTTTTTTTACCGTCACGTAAACGCAGAAAATTAGTTTTTGACTAGAAAACAAAAATAAGAAAGAGAGAAAATTGGGAGTGCGTGTTCACGTGCGTGGACCTGATGTGACGTGTGTGTTTACATTTCGGTGGGAACACCAAAAATACCCACCCATTAACTATCAATTTACAGATCGATAATCAACTTGGTCGCGCTTAAGATATGAACTTTTTACCCTCACAGTGCAGGTATACGTTATAATTTTTTTTCTTCCTTTTTCTTTCCGTCCATGTGGATAATTTCATACTCAATATTTGCTCCTTCGTCAATTGTTTCAGTTCATCATTATATTTCTTTTCTTTTTTCATCGAATGAAGTTTTTCCTTCGGTTTACCGGTTGCTTCGATCGACCGTATGACCGAGTTTAGTTTGGCGGTATGTTCAGTAACCACCATGTTCTATTGCAGAGCGAGTTCAACGCAGTCGACATAGTTTGTCGATTAAACCATGGTATGTACGGCAGTTCCATTTTATGGTTTGAAATTTCAGTCCGGTCATTTCTACGGGGAATCGTACGTATGATTAAAATAATTGTTATCAATTCAACGCGACGCTCCGGTTTACATTTCGTGATCAGCGTTCTTCAATCTGATTATTTTTACCACATGAAAATCCGTTTTGTAAAAATTAAAAATTCATCACTCGCCGAGCTCCAGATTTAAAACACCGCAGCTCAGTTATTTCTCAATTTCGCAACGAATCTTAATCACCCATCGATATGACTGACGGTAATCGAATGAAAAAAAAAATAATAATAACTGAATGCTAATCAAACTTCACGTTTCTCTCCGGAAATACGGAAAAAAGGGGAGGAAAAAATGGAGCGTGAAAATTGACCCGTATGTTATGAATAAACTAGCGAACAAAAATCATTGCAGACATAATGCACGTAGTAATTTGGTCCATAAGTTCACGTCCGCAACTTTCTCTATCGGGTGTGTCTAGCGTAGGAAGTTAGGTGTAGGTAAATCTCGTCTGTTACAATACCTATATCTCTACCAACCTACTATACCTCCTCGATCCATAGGAAGAAGTTAATCTCAGTAAGTGTAAAAACCATACGAGTTTTCCGTTACTATCATCATTGTTTCTGGATTACCAGTTTTCGCCATTGTGCTCTCTGTCCACATCCGCGCGTATAATGGCACGCGATTATTCACACCTTTTGCAACTACATATTTATGTATATAATACATGGACGGTTTCCCCACGCAATGTACGTAATTTATACGTATACACGCGTTATGACTCGTCTTGTACGTGAAACGTACACACCTATAGCCCCACGTGATAACGGAACTCGGTATATCAGTTCCAGTGTTTTTTTTCCATTTTCGATCGATATAACGTGCATACATGTCAGACTCGATATTGCGCTGTAAAACAGCGTGAAATCAAAGCTAACGACTATTCCAGAGTTTCAGTTTTTCATTGAAAATTGCGACCGCTAATTGAGAGAAACTCCAACGCTGTAGGTACCTGATTCGAAGCTATTATTATTGCTGAATTTATCAACGGGAATATTTATACGCGGTTCCGATCGAGGGATTAGTCGGCGAATCCCGCTCCGTTGTTCACAATCTACGGCCTGCAACGAGAGTTGAATTTTCGTTTTTTCAAATTCACTTTCTATTGCTTTATTTTTCCCCGCAACCTTCTTTTTGTCATTTTCGGATGGATGATCGTTAAATATAAAGGGTCCAAATTTTCTCCGACGATTCCCATTGGCCATTCCGGTGATAAAGTTGAGCGGAATATACAGCTAGGCTATTCGTTCAAACGCGGGATGGTCAATAAAAAGTTGTCAGGTTTATGGGAAGCCGAGTGGCGGTTGTTGCTGCCGTGCGTTGGTACAGGGTGGGTCACTGGGTGAATCTGCCCCGCAAATGTATACCTATGTACATCGCCGTCGACGTTCACTTGGGATGTTCCAGGGTGTCGAGGTTGACCTCCCTCCTGGACGTCCTTCCCCAGGGAGGCACCGGGAAATTACTGTGTAGAGTAAAGGAAGGGGAAGGGGAAGGAAGGGATTCCCTTAATTAAAAAAACACCGCTCGAGTAAACCGAACCTCGTTCGGTCCGGCCATTTCTCGTAGGTGAGAAAAATCTGATGACTAAGCGAGAAGAATAAAAAAAAAAGAAACTTTAGAACAAATTCAAATTTAACAAAAAAAAAAAAAAAAGAATAAAAAAAATTCATACAACTTCAAGAAACGGTTAAAAATACAACGGTATATAATAACGATAGTTAAAACGGTTTGTGAACGGAAATTTTGAACGGAGTAGTGAAGAAAAATTTTTAAAACACTCTCCAAACTTATTGGCAGAAGAAAAATAACAAAAAAAACTAGAAAAAGAAAATACACAAGAGAAAATAAATCGAAGCGAGGGAAAGTTGGTTGGATTCAATTCATACCAACTGCAGCTGGTCCGTGCAACTTGGTTATTACTAAACTGTGTAACCCACGTAACGACCTGTGTGCACGTGAAGCTAAAATGAGTGCAAGAAAAAAAAAAGGATAGAAAAAAGAAAAACGTTTTTTGAAAAATACTCGAATCCTGTGATATATAACTGGGTGCGTATATTAATATGTTCATATTTCGTATATCGCAAATTTGTGACGTTTATGGTGGGAAAACCAGTTACCATGCGATCAGGCACAGGTAATATCGGGTAGTACTGGTATTATGAATGTATGGATAATAATCCGAAGGTTTCAGTCGAATGCACTAACCTATATTCACTAGAATCACGTGGGCTGGAGCCACTCCCGTTTGGTTTAATATTCATTCGATACAGATATGTATTCGCTTTATCTATACCGCGTGTAATTTGCACGCTTCCAATATAGAGCTAAAAGTGGATATCAATGCGCCTGTATTTATATAAATATATCCGCAGATCGAAAATCTGATTTTCTGGGTCGCGACGCGGTCATTCAATTATATCATTCGGCAATTCCATGCCCTCTTCTTTGCTACGGATACGCCGGAGAATATCTCATTCTTTATCTGATCCACGCGTACCTATTATCTGTCAGTGGAGTTAAAAGGAAAGCTGGAATTTATATGATACGAAGAAAAAAAATTCTAATCAGCAAATCTCGCGTTATATATAACATCTCAACTTCTATAGCTTTTGCGTGAATTATTATCTTCAGCTCTCATCATCATCCGCGCGATGGTTTCAGCGGCTAGATTAACGAGGGGTTTATTCGTCATAATACCTACATGAAATCCTGGAGTGCAGAAATTAGCGGTTAAAGCAGAGATATCCACCCGACCGGGTGTCTCTCTCTAGAAATTTTCGCAAATTATTGTATTTAGTTAGGTGGTATTATTTTCCAGGCTTGCCGAATCCAGCGGGGCTGAATTTTCAGACGGAAGTTACCTAGCGACCGTGAAACAATATGGGTAATGCAAAAATGAGAGGTGAGAAGGGGTTTTGAATTACAAATAATTAAACCCAACTTTCCTAATGGATCTCTCGAGTCTCCGTATTAGCTTGTCTTTACAAATTGGGTTACCTAGATATACGTATATCTCTACTTCTACCCAACGGAGAAGACCTATTCGCGCATATCAGCCGCCATGTTATACCTTGCTGCTGCTGCTGCTGCTCTTGATGCTTTTCTTAACTCACCCCGCCTCTTCTTCTCCTTATAATATATACGCGATAGACGAGGTTTTAATGTCTTCCATCATCTCTCTTGATTTATTTATTTTTTTTTTTGTTATATCGCACGATGGCCGGAGTGCTTCCGGTCCAGTTAACGCTAACTAGTTGCGAAAAAACAGCTCGACACAAAATAAGGATAATAAGAATAAGAACAATAATGATGATAACAACAGCAAGAGCTTTACCAGTCAGCCAATTTAAATTGAATCGAGAGAATAAGAGAATCTTATCCCTCGAAGACCTTCCAAGTTTATACCTCGAATTATTTCTACTGTGCTGGCCCGTCTTATCTCCAAAGTTTTGGGATAAAGTGAAACAACGATTAACGCCGTGGTCAAAGTTTCTCAGTGAACTAGACCAACCCCCGGTTAATATATTTAAATCATACCGACAATGGTTCTCTCCACTAATGTATATATTTTGGTTTCAACAGTCAGTTCGAATTGCGAAGTTAAAACTCGAGAGGATGTCGTTATTGAAAATTAGATCACGACCCACTTGATTTCCCTTCCCTTCCCAAGAAAAAAAAAAAAAAAAAACAAATGAACGAGTTCACGATTTTTTTCGGAGCTATGGGCGTACGTGATTTCCGCATTTCCGTGAGCGTCATATTGATTGATATGGACAGAGATTTTGAATAATTAATAAGGTAAATACATTACCGTAAACGAACTCGAATATGCTTCGTCGAATTCGCAGCGCATACATGACGTCGATTACGGCACGTACCGTTTCGATCTGATTATGCATCGCAACAATTATCGACTATCAGAAGCCAAGTTCCCTGCAGCGGCAGCAGCGACTGCGGCGGCTAATACGAAGCCGGCTGTAAAGCGTCAATCAATGTTGTAACGTACAACATATACGTACACGTCCGTTATCGTGAAATTTTGTCAACCCGACAACGCGTCGCCCGAACCACGTAACAGCTTGTGCATTATTTCGCCACCGACTTATTTTTCGCGAGATCATATCTGCTGTACCGTGGAAAAGTTGACGCGCGGTAGAAGAAAAAAAACGAACGTCTGAAAAACAAAAATGCCGATAAATAACCCACCGGCATTGCAGCAGAGAAAAAAAAAAGACAGCCGCCCGGAATGCTGAATGGAATTCTAAATTATTCCTACACGTCGAGAATAGTGTCCGTGAAATGTTTAGCGATATAAATATATCGGTAAGGTACGTGATTTTTCGAGGGTCGTCAGGAGCGGTTTCTTATTTATTATTTTTTTTTTTACCGTCCAACGTATCTGCTTCTATTGCATATTATTCGGGAATGTCGTGTCTATCCGACGAACGGTGAGACACCCCACATCTGGTATATTAATTAGATACGAGCGTGTTCATCTGTCTTCATGAATCGGCAACCTCGGACGTCGTCAGATTTGATGTGTGGGTTTAGTTTTCATCAGAAAGCACACGCTGAACTAGCGAATGAGCTACGAATAGGTCAAAGATAAACAACAATTAACAACGAGCTCGTAGCTTTGTGTGGTTAGTTCACAAAGCTATTTGCTTTTTGCGTACAACTATCTAATACACTACGTAACTCTGTGCACGCGAACAGTTGGCAGCAGCTATTGGCGTATGCAAAAGTTATGAATTTTCCCCATTCATACGGGGCACCGTCATGTTCTCCCAACTATAATTTATCAGCCGGGATGGCCTTCGTGGAGGCGAAATGTGGGCGGAACGAATTTTAACCCATTAAAGTTGGCGACACTGAACAATGCGGGGCAGATGATGTTAATTTTGATAAGCTTCGGCCGCGATTTTACAGACTCGCAACTGGTGGGCGTCAAATCAGGTTTGCGGATTTCTATTTTTCCCTCGCAATTTCTTTTTTCCTCAGTTGGCACTGGTATAAATAAAGGTAAGCGATGAATGATGGTGGAAAGTTCGTGCTCGATAGACGAATGAAAAATTTATCAGGATCGGGATCCCGATTATAGAATCCTGTACATCCCGAGTTGGCAACACTGCCCGTCCTCTGTGAGTAAGGAGGACCTTTTCGCCCCCGAGGGATGGAATGTATAAAACATGCATAAAAGAGGAGAGCTGCAGATACGACGTTGAGAAAAAAGGGAAGAGAAAGAAAAAGGGGGGCGGGAAAGGGGGGATTTTATAGATGAAGGATTGGCGCTTGATTGGACCTGCCATGGGAATAATTAGTTTTCCCCGTTAGAGGCATTGTCGCCGCTTAAAGCATTTAAAGGCCTTCATCATTTCGACGATATTTTCAGGAGATTGGTATCAATTATCCCGTAATTAACTGGCTGTCTTCGAGCTTTGAACTTGGGATTATTATCCGTGAACAACTCGACGAGAACAAGAAGAAGAGGAGTCCAAATACTGTTCCCCACTTCCTTCCTACCTTCGATCCACGATCCATACGGCGCAAAGAGACAATTTTCATCCAGCCAAGCTCTCTCCGTACTTGGAAATATCTCTCACCCACGCGGCAATCGATATCAATTTAACCCTCTTCTCCCCATTTTCTCCAAGAAATTGGGCCGCTCAGTGCGGCTGTTTCAATGGCTTATTCCAGGAAAATTTGACAGCTGATACCAAACAGCGACAGTGGGTCGGAGATCGAGTAGGGTATTTTTTTTTTTATTCTTCTTTCGTTTTTTCCTCACAGTTCCGAAAGTAGGGTGAGTCGAAAATGTATTCATACGATGGAAAATCCGTGGTGAACTGTAAACTCTGTATATATATTATATACCGTGCGCGTCTCAGGAAAGTGGTTGCGCACTGCGCATGCGTCGAAATATTCGAATCTCTCGACACCGAGCGTGGTCGAACCTCGCTGGCGTCAGAGGTTCTCAACTCATTTTCAATTGCAAACATCAGCGTAGCCACTGGCGTAGGCGTGTTCTTGACACGTCACTTGCGAGGGCTGATCTCCTGTCGAATTGATTGGCAGCGAGACTCACCATCAAAAATCATGCAATTATCAATGAATGTTATTTACGACGTGGAATCAACTTGCTACGGCAATCGCGTTGATAAAAAATCGACCTCAGTCGTAAATTTTTTACAGGTTAGGTATAATGGCTAGCAGATTGAGAAGAAACGAACCCTAAAATGTCGTCGGTAAAAACTGCGAAAAAAATGTACGATTGAGGGACATGAACTGGTAAGTGGCATGGAGAAGCGTAATAAATTAAGCCAATGTGAAATCTTTTTCATCGTTATTTTATTGAAGTGCAAATCAAAATTTTATGTGAAATGAATGGAGTACAGAAAGTGATTATTCGAATCAATCGATTACAGTGAATGTGAATGATTTTCTCGCAGGCGATGCAGTTCACAGAATCAGTGCTACGAACCTCCAATGCAAACATTCGAAGGATACTCGGTGAGTACGTGAAGTAATACGTGAAAGAACTGCCTGGTAGCTGATCCTGATCCAAATCGTGATTACGGATAGTAGACATTACCTACGAACTGTGTTTGATAAATGTCACAGGGGATTGAAGGCTAGATGTCAATTGAGTGGCTTTCTGCAGCGAAAAATTACTGTAAGCACATAATAAAAAATAACATCGATTAGTGAGGAGTAATGTTAGCTTTAGCAGGGGGTATTTTGTCTGATGACGTACCTAGTTTCGTTCAGTTCTTCAAGCTCGAGCAGTTCAAGCAGTGACCAGATTTGTCATTGTTGTCCTCCACACTTTTGCAGGCTCTTGTGAGATTTAGACATTGCTTTTCACGTTTGCCTGCATCACGCTAAAAGACTGAAATTTTTTGAATCTTGAATAGGGTCACTTGAATTACTTACATTTCTTCCGCATAAAGGGGATCCCTTATTTATTTGAACTCTAAGCTTTGCCAAAGACTGAAATTTTTTCCCAAACTATTCTTCGAATTTTTCGTAGCCTTTCAGAAAGGATCAATGTGCAACTCAGCTGAAATCAGTAAACTGATCAGTGAAACTAAATTGTTAAAAAAGGTTGATTGATTATGTTTGAAGAACATGTAACTATCGATTGGCTAGAAAATTTTGAGGTTGACCACTGCTCACGACTGTAAAAGACTACACCAAGGGTAATGGTCCGAGCGCTAGCAACGGTCGTCAATCTCCGGAAGTCTGTGACAATAATTGAGGCTCTGGTTTCAAGTACGGTGAAGCTCTGTCGACATGAGTCAACTAGGATAGCTGCGGGTTTGCGATGATTGCTTTTCCTTGACGTTATTGTCCAGATATCTGTGAAAATGAAGCAATGTTAGTTTGTGAACAGTTCCTAACAAATATTCAATCAAAGAAACATTTCAAGTGGCCAGTAAGTGAAAAGATGGTTTTTCGGATGCTCACGAAGCAATGTTCAACAGCATCTGCTACGGTTCACTTGTTGCAGCATTTGTATTAGCTGGACCATTCTAAAAATATTCATTTTTGAACCCATCCTTACTTCAACTTCAATCACTTGATATCTGTAAATTGGAACTGCAGATTATCGACAGTTTTTAAAGAGACACAATGATATGGGGAGAACATGTCGTGGTACAGTGTTAAGTAACGGGTGGTCCCCTTGCAAAAAACTTACAGTTGCGTCAGCCGAGGTGAACTTTGGTCACAACCCTGATAAAACATAACAGCGGAGGGTGGTTTATTGGTTTCCTGTATCTGTCAGAGTTCGCAGTAGGTATACCATCAGGTAACGAGGATCATGTTTGGTCAGAATCTTTTGGAGTTTTTAATTTGTCTTTGGTCTTGCATCAGCTTGACTTTCAGGAGAGATGTGTGGCAGCGGAGAATGATATTTTAGGTATCTTAGTTTGTCTGAGAGTTCACATCAGCTTGACTACCAAGATAGATGTGTGGCAGCAGAGGGTGATAATTTAGGTATACCAGTTTGTCTGAGAGTTCGCAGTAGGTATACCATCAGGTAACGAGGATCATGTTTGGTCAGAATCCTTTGGAGTTTTTATTTGTCTTTGGCCTTGCATCAGCTTGACTTTCAGGAGAGATGTGTGGCAGCGGAGAATCATATTTTAGGTATCCTAGTTTGTCTGAGAGTTCACATCAGCTTGACTACCACGAGAGATGTGTGGCAGCGGAGGATGATATTTTAGGTATCCCAGTTTGTCTGAGAGTTCGCAGTAGGTATACCATCAGGTAACGAGGATCATGTTTGGTCAGAATCTTTTGGAGTTTTTAATTTGTCTTTGGTCTTGCATCAGCTTGACTTTCAGGAGAGATGTGTGGCAGCGGAGAATGATATTTCAGGTTCGGTCAGTGAATCTCATAGACCATTGAAGCAATCATCGGTCGTAATGCACTCACGAATAGCTGTGCAGTGTGTCAAATCAGATGGCTTCGGCGTTTCGTAACGGACACGCAGAGTGTCTTCGCAAAATTCAGCGCATTTCGAGCATGTGCTCTTGGCTGTACAGAAAAACGACGTTTCACAATATTTTGTTACGAACCTTCAACACCCTTGAAGTTGCCGTCACAAATTGATAACATGATTTAATATTGGTCACTTACAGAGCTGCCAGTTTATTCTGGTGCACGGTGGCGTCTACGGTGTTCGAAATGACCACCCTCAGCCTGCACACAGTCCACCAACCGTTGCGCGAACGAATTCGTGGTATTGAGGATATGTGCCGGGTCCATATCCTCAAAAATTTGCACCACACGCCTCCGAAGTGCAGGAAGGTCTGGAAGCCTTTCTCCAGCGTAAAGGATGTTCTTCATCCTCCCCCACAGCCCATAATCCAGAGGAGCTAGATCCGGAGATCTAGGCGGCCACTGGATTGGACCAGCCCTTCCGATCCAACGATCAGGAAACTCCTGATCGAGGTATCGTCGTACCATCAGGGTGTAATGGGCAGGTGCGCCATCCTGCTGATACGATATTTTTGGTCCCTGGGTTTTTCAGAATTGGGAATTTCAATCAATCAATAGTTTATAATATCACTAGTATTGTGATTATGCAATGAAACGACATAAATTTGTATAAGAATTCAGTACTAACATTTCCCTCGATTTCTCTTATTGCAGGTACGATACTCTGCATGAGTAGCTCCAGGTAGCTTTCCCCATTTAAATTGCCATCTATGAAAAATGGCCCGACAAGCTGATGGCCAATGACGCCAAGCCACACATTAAGCTTTCGCTGGTATTGGGTCCGTACCTCGACCAACGCATGTGGATTTTCCTTGGACCACACACGTACATTTTGCCGATTCGGCCCATGGATGAGTACAATAGTACTTTCATCCGAAAAGCAAATTGTACGTGGTAGCCCATCATCTGCCTCAAATCGGCCAAGCATCGTGCGACAGAATGCGAGCCGGCTCTCGCGATCCTGCGGTAGAAGCTGCTGATGCGCCTCCAGCTTGTACGGGTGGTACTTTTCCGATTTGAGCGTCCTCAGCACCGAGGATTTGGATATGTCCAATGCCTGGGCAATCCTCGAAGCTGGTTGCTTGCCGTTTTCTTGGACCTTGAGGCAGACGTCCAGCTTCAATTCCCCTTCAAGCTGTCTTGTCGGGTATTGCAGCTTATTCAACGTCGGGTCCACACTTCCTGTACCATTGAATTTTTTCACGATTTTACGAACCGTCTCCGCTGAAGGAGTACGGTGCTCAGGATCAGCTTGCCCAATAATCTCCGCAATTACTGCGTAGCTGATACCGGATGCGCTGAGATTTATCATCCGGATTCTCTGGTCCACTGAGTATTTTATATTCGGCATCTCTCCGAACTGAATTTACTTAAGGAACGCCCCACAACAATATTCAAAAAAAACTTTGCAGCACTGATATTAAAAAAAAAACTCCTCAAAACTTTCGTCAATAAAAAAAAACTCCACAAAACTTTCGTCAATAGAAAAAAAACTCCTCAAAACTATCGTCGATAAAAGAAAACTTACTACAATCCTCTGATAACAAAAACTCTTTAGCAATAACAAAACGAAAACTCCTTGATAACAATACTCGATAACAAAAACTCTACTCAAAACAATTATCTAACGCCAGAAACTCCAAAAATCTAAAAAACTCGCAAACGCACAACTCACTTCGATGGTTTAGTATCTAGTACTAACGTGGGGAAGAACCGCGTGGTAGCACATTGTTAATTTTCAGATGATTTGGTGTTTCAATTTCGAGAGCGGCTATAGGCTATTTTTTATGTGATAAGCCGGTATCGGCCAATCACAACGCTCATAACGTGACTCTAGTTCAGAATTCGCATGTACGACTTGATAACTGCAAAAATCGGTAAATCGCGGTGTTGATTGACCATCATCTGAGGTCAAATAAGTGTTTACAAAAAATGTGGAAAATAATGTTGGTGGAAATGATGGTGAAATGAGATAGCTTCAGACATAACTATAAGGGTTGCCTTGTGTGAATCATTCTGTCATCAACGCCAGCTAAAAATGTTGTTAATAAATATGAGAAACGCAAACCCTTCAGCAGACATTGATCCATTGATGATGGATCCTGGTAGTCAAGCCGATGCAAGCCCGAAGACAAATTAAAAACTCCAAAGGATTCTGACCAAACATGATCCTCGTTACCTGATGGTATACCTACTGCGAACTCTCAGACAAACTGGGATACCTAAAATATCATCCTCCGCTGCCACACATCTCTCGTGGTAGTCAAGCTGATGTGAACTCTCAGACAAACTGGTATACCTAAATTATCACCCTCTGCTGCCACACATCTATCTTGGTAGTCAAGCTAATGTGAACTCTCAGACAAACTAAGATACCTAAAATATCATTCTCCGCTGCCACACATCTCTCCTGAAAGTCAAGCTGATGCAAGACCAAAGACAAATTAAAAACTCCAAAAGATTCTGACCAAACATGATCCTCGTTACCTGATGGTATACCTACTGCGAACTCTCAGACAAACTGGGATACCTAAAATATCATCCTCCGCTGCCACACATCTCTCGTGGTAGTCAAGCTGATGTGAACTCTCAGACAAACTAGGATACCTAAAATATGATTCTCCGCTGCCACACATCTCTCGTGGTGGTCAAGCTGATGTGAACTCTCAGACAAACTAGGATACCTAAAATATGATTCTCCGCTGCCACACATCTCTCCTGAAAGTCAAGCTGATGCAAGGCCAAAGACAAATAAAAACTCCAAAGGATTCTGACCAAACATGATCCTCGTTACCTGATGGTATACCTACTGCGAACTCTCAGACAAACTGGGATACCTAAAATATCATCCTCCGCTGCCACACATCTCTCGTGGTAGTCAAGCTGATGTGAACTCTCAGACAAACTAGGATACCTAAAATATGATTCTCCGCTGCCACACATCTCTCGTGGTGGTCAAGCTGATGTGAACTCTCAGACAAACTAGGATACCTAAAATATGATTCTCCGCTGCCACACATCTCTCCTGAAAGTCAAGCTGATGCAAGGCCAAAGACAAATAAAAACTCCAAAGGATTCTGACCAAACATGATCCTCGTTACCTGATGGTATACCTACTGCGAACTCTCAGACAAACTGGGATACCTAAAATATCATCCTCCGCTGCCACACATCTCTCGTGGTAGTCAAGCTGATGTGAACTCTCAGACAAACTAGGATACCTAAAATATGATTCTCCGCTGCCACACATCTCTCGTGGTGGTCAAGCTGATGTGAACTCTCAGACAAACTAGGATACCTAAAATATGATTCTCCGCTGCCACACATCTCTCCTGAAAGTCAAGCTGATGCAAGGCCAAAGACAAATAAAAACTCCAAAGGATTCTGACCAAACATGATCCTCGTTACCTGATGGTATACCTACTGCGAACTCTCAGACAAACTAGGATACCTAAAATATGATTCTCCGCTGCCACACATCTCTCCTGGTAGTCAAGCTGATGTAAGCCCGAAGACAAATTAAAAACTCCAAAGGATTCTGTCGAAATGTGATCCTCCTTACCTGATGGTGTAGCTACTGCGTACTCTGACGGATGCAGGAAACCATTAGATCACCCTCCGCTGTCATGTTTTATCAGGGTTGTGACCAAAGTTTACCTCGGCTGACGCACTGTAAGTTTTTTGCAAGGAGACTATCTGTTGCTTAACACTGTACCACAACATGTTTTGCCTATATCATTGTGTTTCTCAGAAACTGTTGATCATTTGCACTTTCGATTCACTGATATCAAGTGATTGAAGTTGAAGTAAGGATGGTTTCCAGAATGAAGATTATTCGAATGGTCCAGCTGATACAAACGCTGCAAAAATGTGCACAACCTGGCAGATGTTTTGCGACTCTCGGACGTTGTAAGATGTTGTGGTCAAAGTGACCCACAGCAGATGCTGTTGTACAGTTCTTCGGGCAAACGAAGACCCACTGTTATCAATTTACTGTGCTGAGATAGGTATTCGCGGATACCATTGTTTTTGGGAAAAACTGTTGGAAGTGTAAACTTCGAATTTACAGATGTCAAATTACTGTCGAAGCTTCCGAATATGACATTTCTTTGAGTGGGCCGGATGATGATAGCCCTGCGACATTGTGCAAAGCCCAGGAAGTCCCCCGATGATCTTACATGTCTCTGGAGGTTGCAGCTGAAACGGACCCCAGCAGGCGCTGCTGAACATGACTTTGTGAGCAGACAGAAAACCATCACTTCACTCACTGGGCACTTGAAATTATTCCTCCGAATTAATATTCGTTCGAACGCTGTTTACAAAATAACATCGCGCCATCCTCAGATATCCGGAAAATAACGTTGAGGAAAAGCAGTCATTGCAAACCCACAGCCATCCTAGCCATGACGACAGGGCTATGCCGTACTTGAAACCGGAGCTTCAATTGTTCCCACAGACATCAGGGGATTGACATCGAGGAAAAAAGCAATAGTGCAACGCACCCGATGGTGTGAGACGAACCGCGGCAAACACTGCGTGACAGTTATCACGGGTGTAGTATCGCAACCTTCGTAATTGGCCGAGTATTGAAGCAAATGATGATACCTTACCTCCGCGTTCCACCCACACAGCGGATGCAATAATGATGGTTGCTAGCGCCCAGACCATCACCTTAAAGAACCAAATGACGTCAGAGAATGATCCATGATCAATCCGCGGATACTCACCGAGCATCCTTTGAATGTTTTCAAAGTTTTTTCGAGGGCGGGGAGATTCCTAGCACTGATTCTGTCTACTGCATCTCCAACTATGAGATTATTATCATGCACGGTGATAGATTGATGTGTAATCACTTCGAATAATTACCTCGTGTATTCCAGTCACTTGTAATGAAATTCCGATTTGAACTTTAATAAAATAATAATGAACAATTTGACACATTGCCTTAATTTCCTACGCCTTTACATTAAGGTGGGTCATCCCAGAAAAATTTCCAGCTTCGGGGTAGAATTTGTAACTCATAAAAAAAGGTGATTTGAAGAGGTGAAATCATTATTTTTGTAGAATCGTGAGATGGCCCACTCATTTTTAAAATCAAAAATACATTCAAATTTTACATCTCGAAACAAAATTTTTTTGCTGACTCACCATCTTTAAAAACATATGAGAATTGCCGAATACGATTGTTTTCAACTCAACTTTTACAACAAAACATGAAAATTTGTCGCGAAGAAGATCATAATTCGGCGATTCTTAGATGTTCTTGGGGTCGAAAATACTACAATTTCTCTAGAAATCGAGAACTGAAATTCATTAATAATTTGCAAAATTAGTGGGCTACCTCAAGATATTGGAGAAAAACCATTTTTGTTTTTATTCCCTTGTTTCCCCCATGGGAAGTACCAGTTCATGTCCCTCAATCGTACATTTTTTTCGCAGTTCTTACCGACGACATTTTAGGGTTCGTTTTTTCTCTATCTGCCAGCCATTATACCTAACCTGTAAAAAATTTACGACTGAGGTCGATTTTTTATCAACGCGATTGCCGTAGCAAGTTGATTCCACGTCGTAAATAACATTCATTGATAATTGCATGATTTTTGATGGTGAGTCTCGCTGCTAATCAATTCGACAGGAGATCAGCCCTCGCAAGTGACGTGTCAAGAACACGCCTACGCCAGTGGCTACGCTGATGTTTGCAATTGAAAATGAGTTGAGAACCCCTGACGCCAGCGAGGTTCGACCACGCTCGGTGTCGAGAGATTCGAGTATTTCGACGCATGCGCAGTGCGCAACCACTTTCCTGAGACGCGCACGGTATATGCTCGATGTATACGTACAGGTACACATAAGAGCGCGGAGGTGGAGTGCGCGAGCAACCGCGCGGTTATGTTGGCGGGGAAGCTCGGAATCGATGCTTTAGTAATTACCAGGCGAGCTGGAGAGAAACGAGAGAGAAACTTTTGCGGGAGAGTTCGACAACCCGCGAGGCAACGAGAATTGTGAACGTTAAATGGGGGGGTTGGTTGCCGGGCCGTTAGAAGTTAAAAGTGAAACACGCAGTGATGGTTGTTGCCGCGCATTTATCAGCGATTGCTCTACGTACCTCCGTCCCTTTTTCACTCTTCTAATCCTCCCCCTTCCGCCTTCTTCCGTTTCGTCTTTGTCTTAGGTTTCCGTCTTGCCTCCCTTACGTTGCACACGTACGTGCGCTGCTGAGGTCACTGGCTGTACGGCTGTATTCGTATTCGTGTGTTCATTCGTTCGTTCGGTATCGACCGTTAAAAGGTTTCTTCTTTCCTCTCCTCTCCTCTTTTCTCTTTTCTCTTTTCTCTTTTCCCTTTTCTTCTCGTCGGCTCCGTTTCTTTTCGTAGCCCGTGCAGAGTCTGCTTGTTGTACGTCGAAGAGAGAGAGAGAGAGAGAGAGAGAGAATAAGGGTTCGGAGTGGGAGCCGAAAGCAAACGTATCGTTGCTTTGCGTTACGTTGCGTTACGTTACGTACATCGTATATGTGCAGCAAAAGGAGGGTTGCTTTAGTCGAGATGATTAATGACAAAGTAGGTATTCCAGCCGACCATTTCTCCCACAGCGAGAACAGCTTCCGTAATATATAGGACCATCGGAGCCGCCATTATCCATAAACATACATTATAAAAAATGGAGAAAAACACACACACACGTGCCAGAAGCAGAATTTTTCATTTCATTCACCATTTTCATTTATTTCTAATGGGTTTTATCGACTCTGATGAGAAAACGGTTGATTGATTTTTTCAAAGAATATATTTCCCGCTACATGGTGATTGAACTTCGTAGAATCATCGCCTGTTGCCCTTTTACCTTTTCGTTTTATACCAAAACTCACATTTATAGAAACTCAATATCATTTTTGGTATACAACATGCGGGCGCAGAGGGGTCGCGGTTTGTATTTGGTGACGGGAGTATTTTGGCTTGTTGATAAAAAAGAAGAGAAAAAAAAAAGAAATAAATAAAAAACGCCGAACAGAAAGAGAAGAATGAAAAGCGAGCGAGAAAAACGACCTCGTGGATGTTCTATATGGTTTTGTGACCGCGGTGAAAGCTCATATAGAAAAATACAATAATGCTCTGGGGTCGAAGGGGTGTATAGCCGCGCTGTCCGTGGATGTCAAGGCACGGGGTGCGAGAGGAATGAGGAAACCAGCACGACATGGAATAGTGTAGATCTACACGTATAGGTGCACCACAGAGCACACGTGCCTTCGGTATCAACGCGTACGTATCGCACACGTATAGATGCGATGCGTACGCGGCTGACAAGGACGAGTAGATTTATGTGGGAGCGCGTGTGCTAACGCCGGCGTAAACCTGCAACGATATCAAAGCATTACCCCGGGCTGAAAGATTATCCAGGATTTCGTCGCGATGGTCGAAATCTCCCTGATCCGCCTCTTCCTCTCGACAATCGGGATTCGATTGGAAATAATTTTTTCGATTCTCTTTTTTCGTTCCATTCATTCGTTTTGCGCGGCGCAAAAATTCTGCCTTTTATATGCAGATGTAAATTTATTATAGCCGCTTCGAGGTTGTTCCGGCGCGCGTCAACGTTTGGCCTATAAAATCTTCGACCTACTATTTTCCGCGTAATTGATATGCGTGGATTAATAGCGATCGTGGAAAAACGGATGAAGTTCATGTCATCCCATATCTGAAAGCGTCGCGAGAATTTTCCAGCTGAGTCGAGAAAGGGAAATTGAGTAGAGTGGAGGATGTGTATTATAAAAAGGACGAGGAGAAGGGGAGAGGTACCGGTATAGGGTAATAACGATGGTTTATTGTATGAGCGCGCAACGACATGTCCTGAATTAATTGGAAATAAAAACGTTTTTCGAAACAGCTAAAACGACGGCGACCACCGCCGCAGGGTATATCGACGATCTCACGCGAAACAGAAGCTTCGCCGAAATCACCGAATCCCGGTGACACGGAACAATTTTATACGCATTTCGCGGCTCGAGTGAAGCGACGAAAGCTCAGGGGGAAGAGAGAAGGGGGAGAAATGAAAAGGGGAAATCGCAAGGGGTATATTGATTCGATGGCTATCAAATACGTGCAAACATTGTATCTATCTCTGCATATACCGTCTGTAATGTGTCGCGATTTTTACTGTTTTTTTTTTTTTTCTTTTCTTCTGCTTTCGTATTTATTAGTTTCATCAAAAACGGTTTTTTATCGTTATTATTATATTTTTTTCCTTCAACGAGAACTTGCGTGTCTAGCAAATGAGCTTTTGCGTTCGTCACGCATAATAGTTATACCGTGAATAGGAAACTCACCCTCTCTCTGCAAACCTCAGACCTAACTTCGGCTCTAGTCCTGGGAGTGGATATATAACGTACTTACACGTAGCCACCGTACCTGCAGCTTTGGCCTTAGTCACAATTAAAACGGGGCAAGGGACGCCGTCCTTTGTGTTAATTTTCCCGGAAAAGGAGAAATATAAAGGGAAGAGAAAAGCGGAGAAATGTATGTCTCACCCGCCGCTAATTACCAGCTTTAGTCTTTGGTTTTGGGTTATGTGTCATACTTGATAGCCGCATGTACACGGAGAAAAAAGGACGAATAGGACATTACGCGACGAATCGTCGGCCCTTTATCCTTTTTCATAAAATTTCCCTCCGAATATTCGAATGCGATTGGGTAATATTAAATACAAAAATTGTTCGAAAGTTTTTTCAAAATTAAGAACCATCTCAGGTGGAGTTGTTTCTTTTTTTTTAATGCAGCAACATATATGTTTATTCTCTGCGTCTATTTTGCTGCGGCGTCGCGACGTCGCGACGTTCCGGAGTCCGCAGGGGGATGGTTGTTGTGAGGAAAGAGGGACGCCTGTCACCTGTTACTCCTAGTCACGTCCAAGTCCAGGTTTCGTCTTACTCTAGTCTAGAATTCCGTCTCGCTCGGAATTCTCTTAGTTTTCTTACCTTCGTTTGAACTTTGAAACGAAATAATGGAAGTTTAAAGGGCGCGATGGCAATATACTCCTAACTGACTTCACTTTAAATTCACTACTGCGAGTCATAAGTATACCTACGGAAGTAAGACACGTAACAGATAACGTGATTTTAAAGAAACGCGCGACCGCCTTTTTTCTTTCTTTGTCAAAGGAATTAATTTCATTTCGGCCGCTGCACATGGCCGCCGGTTTTCAACCGATATTTCGCGAAAAGATTCCTCGTCAAGTTTCGTCTTGGGACGAATTGATGAAAAATTTTCAAAGCCCTCCGGGAAATCCCTCATCATCCAATCACGACTGATTAACGAATGTTTGAACGTACAGCGCTTTAGCTAGTTGCACTGACACAATTTGCTGCACATCAGAAAACTCAGTGTAAAGATATTCTCGATGGGAATACCGTTGATTTTAATTTTATCCACCGCAAGAAATTGGCTTCAGTCGCGCACGACGAGCCGACATTGTTTTTTTCGGAGTGGATTAGGAAGCGGTGTAATAGGCTCGGGTAAAATGATTCCGGTCTGCTTTCCTTTCTAATTTTCTCTTAACCCTCCTTAGCTCAGTTCTTCTCTTTAATTTTCATTCCATTCACTGGGTTTTTTTTTCTTTTGATTCTTTTTTTTTTATCGTTCTTCTCCGCACAGTTCATTGGAAAGCACACTTCGAATAAGCCTCGTGCCGCCACCGTGTACACAAAACTAATCGTTTTCGGTCGGCTACTCGTGTTATTTTCTTCCTCCCGTGTTTTCCCATTTTCTTGCAAGCTCAACCTGAGATGAATTCCTTGTTTTTCAAGGGATCATCCGACGGCAGCTATACGCGATGTCGGATGTGTAGGTATTGTGTATATTTTTTTTCTTCTTTCTTCACCAACACTTCCGAAGCGAATTCAAACTAAATCGACACGATCTCTGTTCAGCCGCGGGACTTAAAAATATAAAACGCGTGGGGAAAACTCATATTAATAAGAACACGGGGATATTAGAAAAGGAATTTTTTGCTCTTCCAATTTCAGACCGAGAGACCAAAACGAGATCAATGATCGCGTCACGCATCCAGAATTTTTTGTTCAAGGAAAAATTTACACCCGCGAAACTCAGTTTTCGCCTTCTATAAAACGCATCAAACTTCTCGCTTAGTGAACCCGGCTCACGTAGTCGACTTCGGAAGAAAAATTGATTGAACTTATACCAAGAGCAGATATGTATGAGGCGAGTACAGGTAGGTGGGTTCGGATGAAAACCCGCTTACAAATAACGACGGCGATGTTGAATCGACGAATAGAGAAGCCGAAGACCGGAGAGAACAAAAATATAAGAGTTGCGCCCTCAAAGGAATCGGTCCAGATTAAATATAACGAAAAGAAAAGTTGAACAAAAAATTGTAAAGGTTATTCTTTCGCTTTATCTGTCCTATAATATGTTAGAAAAATGTATACGAACGTAAAAATCTTGTTTCAGAACACCAGCGTCAGAAATCACTTTAGAACGTACAATAAAAATTTAGTCAGAACAGATTTTTACCCATTTTTACCGCATGTGCATAGTTGCATTGTTTTATACGTATGTAAAACTCTTGAAGGTACATCAGCAGCGGCGCGCGGAGAGGAAAAAAAAAAAAAGCATTATTCACGGTATAATATTTCAGAACTAAATGTGAGGTAGATGGATATTCGTCGGAAGCTGCAACAATACGTACGTAAATATATATACATATATATATTTTTCTATGTATCACATCATATATATCACGAAGTTCATCTGAGTGTGATTCCGCAGTTGTCGGTTGTGCTCTGCCTAGTCTGTAGTTTCTACATAGATATACAACTATATGACACAGGGTGGTTGGGGGAGGGAGAAAAGCTCGGCGAAGAGAGAGAGAAATAAGTATAAGAATATTTTCAGAAGAAAAGTATATACTACAAAGATAAAAACAAGAGAGAATAAATGTGGTAAAGCGGGTATTGTGTGTTGGGAACCACGAAGGTTGCCGCCTCTGCTTCTGCTTTTGGTTTTCCTCGCTGCTGGATTTTGTAGATTTTGCAGAGGGAACGAGAAATTCTCAGTTTCCAGGGCGACCGCACCTACCCTGCGAGCCCAACGTTCACTGATCCGATCTCTAATCGCTCGGAGACTCGGAGAAGCAAACCGAAGACAGACAGTCGGACGGACAGACGAAGTTGAGTTTCTGTTTAGATTTTAAAGGAGTTCGGGACCGACGCGACGTTGCTGTAATACCGAAACGGGATTTCAAAAGAGAGTCGATTCTTCTCCCTTTATTTTCGACGCAGGTTCTATCCTCATCCGGAAAACCTTATTCTTGTTTACTTCCCCGGGATTACGTCGGTGTATAGACGCGATTTACACAGGTCACCGAATTTACTTTCCCTGATATAGGTATGTTACATCCACTCATCTCAAGAGGGACGAGTCTCCTCAAATTCTATCCTTCGTTCCTTTTCTGATTTACAAAATTTATAATTATACAGTTTTTTCTTCGCGTAACTTTTTTTTTTATGCCTTTTTTTCGGGAGACGCGTGATCTTTTCGCGTCCCACGGACGCGTATCCTTTTCGATCGACAGTCGTAAAGATTTATCCCTAAAATATGAGCACGGAGTGTTCGAAAGCGCGGGGCTGTGAGCACCGAGCCGATTATATATCTGATATATTTAAAAGGATATGAAAGCAAACGTTGGCTGTATAAAATTTATATGTCCGTTGTAAAAGAGATACTTTCGACGGGGAAAGGTTTGCAGAAAAACAAAATTCCCTTATTCCTCTTTTTTTTTCTTTTTTCTTTTTTTTTGCCAAACAAGCCCGACCGTATATCCAGTTTAAAAGTCGCAACTTCTCTGAATTTTCTTGAACAAATTCGATTTTTGAAAAAAAAACAAAAAACAAACAAGCAAAAAAAAGATCGAACAAAAAAGGAGAAACTACAATTCCTGCGGTTTAACGTGAATGAAGAGAGCGCGGTGGGGGGCAATCGAATATATGAAAATCGTATACTGCAGATAGCTACTCATTGGCGCAGAACATTTATCGGAATGCAAAAGTAAGCGAGTGCAGGCATAGGTAGGTATATAGGTATTTGTTAAACAAGCACGCAACGTGAAAATTAATTTCCGCCTGAGAAAATATTTGCGACCAAATAAAAACACCGCTAGCATTATATAACTCTCCGAATTTCGGAGCAGCGACGTAAAAAAAAAAATAAAATGAAGATAAAAAAAAATAAAAAATAAAAATATAAATCGCATATCGCTTCATTTTTAAGTTAACATCGCATCCTTGGCCTGAGGGATTTTTTTTTTCTTCTTATTCTTGACTTTTGTTTTTTTTGTTATTTTTTTTTTGTTTGGGAAAACAAAATCGGAAACTACCTACCTCACCGGAATGTTTAAAAGGAAGAATAATAAAGGTTTTTTTTTTAGTTTTTTTTTTTATCTGTAAAAACTGGCAAGAACCCACCGAAGCGAAAGCGCTGCAGAGGCAAACACATGAATTTTATATTATATACTTATATGCGAAGTGGAAGATGTGCATACCTGAAGAAGGACGATCGTGATACGTAAAGTCAATTATATACATGGCATTTTGAAAGATGACTCTAAATAAAAAATTTTCACGGGTATAACGCTACGTACGAAATAATCATAACGCGTTAGTTTTTTTTTTTTTTTATTCTGTGACGACGAAGGATAAAAAGGATTTAAAAAAAAAGCAAATGCGAAATTGATGATACGGAAATTAGGGAACCGAGCGGTAAGTGATAAGCAGGGAAAAGTGAAACGGTTAATACGAAACGTATAGTCGATCCATCGCGAAACACCTGACAATATATCGAGAGAGAGAGAGAGGGGGAGGGAGGGAGGGAGAAAAGCACCGTCAACTTACCACTCAAGCTACATGCAAATTTAATCCGGTTGGAAATCAGATTTTCAGGGAAACTGTTGGGTCTGGTTTTCACCCCAGTTTCTCCCTGCCCCTCCTGCCCCCCTTTACGGATACCCTGCACTCTGCACCGCTGGTTTTCCACATTCTAACCGAGGTGGATCGTATAGCTGTACGCGATGGGGACCGGAACATGTAGCCCGCCGTATCTCTCGCCGACCGATAAACACAATTTCTAGAAGCACAGGTTTGCGGTGGGTCGATCGTCGCTTAAATATCAAATGGTTATAGAACAAGCAACGCGTGAGTGGGCGGTTCTGCTATACATACATATCTACACCGTACATACATAGGTACGTACAATCCCTAACTCATATATACATAAGTTCAGATCTGCGGAAGGAAGCTGCCCGGACTGGAGGCTGCTGGTCGTATGGATCATCATAATACGTTATATATATCACGTCCCTATAGCACAACTCCGCTAATATTAACGCGGCTAGATCGACGCAGTATGCTGCTGTTTGTCCTTTTCTAGTTCCTCTCGTACGCGGCAAACGCTCGATGATATTCCGTTGGGTAGTCTCTAGGTAGTTTCATTTCTAAGACGACAGGGCAGCTGTTTCCCCCTTTATAGATGTGTAACTCAGCTGTTCGTATTATACTCTCTGACATAGAATCACATCCACGTCCGATGCGCAACGTTGAATATATTACACGTATACATATCGGTGATTTTGAGAAACGATTTTCTGGAATTGGAAACAGAAATTTGTCGAATCGATTCAACGGGATAGATATTATACGTGTGTATTTCAACACCGAGAATACCTACTCGGCGGCCAACAACAGAGCATAGCCGAATTAACGGATGGTTAATTTTGAGCTCGTGTATCCGGGGTCGGGAGAAACTAGTTCCCAAGGTATCGATGTTTGACTAAACAACCGGCGGTGAACCATATCTGACGATATACTATCCACAGTTAATTCCTATTCTCTGGTTATGGAACAGGGAGTGAAGTTTCATTTCGAATTCCAGCGGTACACCGCAGTCCTCATCGAAGCAACGAAGAAAAATTACAACGACGAATAAATCGCTTATCATTCGCGCAGAAGTTTTTATCGCGTCCGTAGAATGATTGAAAAGTTTCTAACAATACCGATGTATGCCGCGCGAATAAAGCCGAAGAAGCGACAGGTTCAAGTTACAAGTATTGGAAAAGTGTCAAAGTTAAATGTTGATGAGGAATCCAAATGACGTTGCCAACCTGTCAGCCGCTCCACGGCCACCGCCGAGCCGGCAGACGACGCGAATATACCCTGAGATGTTCGGATCAAAGAAAAAGAAAATTATATTTTATTCCTAGCCTATAGCATTTTCTACATCACGTCCGGGTTTTTATTTACGACCGTCTAGACTTATTCGCTCTCCTTAAAATGCAAAATTCGCGGTGAATTCTATCAGGTTCTTTCAGACGGTGGTACTCGCGAAAGATGTATGCGTGCTCGTGCGACATCCATTCAGGACACACGTTCCAAAAGTTCGAGTCACTGCAACGAAAAAATTTACCGCTGACATCGGTGGAGAAGATTTATGATTCCCAATTTAATTTTCCTTCCTGTTTGTTGGCGTTGAATTCTGTCGCTGGATAAACAAGCGTATTTCAAAGAATTCTAGACCACCGGTTAATCGTTGAATTTTCAAATTTCTCGCGTTTAGAGAACCGTTGATTTATAGTTCCGAAATTTTGTGGAGTCCGCAGCGGTAAAACCTTCTGGAAAAGAAGTCTGGAAGGGATGGACTTATAGAAAGTAAAACACAAAGGTCGTAGGGTAGAAAAGTGTGACGAGACGTTAGTTATTCCGGGTCCATACGAACACCCAACGACGACTGCGGAATCCCTATGGACAAACTTTTCAAGTCCATTTCGAAGAAGGGAAGGGAAGAGAAGCGAGAAAGAAGCTCGATACGTGCGGATGAAGAAATGGGTGACTAAACCCCGACTGAGTGCAGAAGTAGGTAGCAGTAGAAACTGGACGTAATAAAATTCAACCGAACCAAGCGATAATAGGTATATTCGCTGCAATTTAACGTTGAAAAAAAAGTTCATCGCAAAAACTTCAGGTTCCATTCTCGCTGAAAATCTCGTCGCCACTTGAAATCGTAACGCGCATATCGTCGACAACTTCGGTCGACGTTCTACGACAATTCGAGACGATGATCAGGTCCGCGGTTGGTGATACAGAATCAGCTACGGTTTCTATGGTCACGAATTTTGTTTCTAATTCGCCTCGCGATCGTGACAGTGAAAGTCAATGGAAAGGACAAAGAACCCAATTATTCGGGGCTCGATCCCGACCCGACCTGCAGTTACTACGGGCCAAGTTACCTACTGTAGAACTTGAGCGATTTAGAAAACCAAAATAAAGAATCAAAAAAGTTATCCGAGAAAGTATAGATATCCGTTTCGGTCCGTTGGTCGCTCAGGCTACAAATTGTTGCGGAGCAGCGACACGAAGTGTCGAAACGAGGGGGGAAAGAATGGATAATAATATCCAGTCGGAGGGGCAGTTTTGTTAAGCACAGAGAAATTTAGGGAGTGAATTCCGTTCCTAGTCATTGTTTCCGAGGTATTGCAGGGTAGAATAACTACGACATCCAGTGCTATTGAATCAAACGGTCCCTTTCATCCGCTGGATACCCACGGGAGGACATCCAGGCGTTATGAGGGTGGAGAATAAGGTGAAGTGCCAGTTTCCTCAATTTACGGTTTCATAACGTTTCTCGTGCAACTCCGGGCCACCTCCTCAGCATCGACCCCCGCAACCCACCCTTCCGCTCGTGTGCTTAATTAATATAATTACCACCTCCGCGAATTTCGTTACGTTTTGTCGTGCGTAACGCCGAGTGTTGAGCGTACTCGAGATGCGTGGAGAAGTGTACGAGCCGAGTACTCCTGCATCTACATAAGTATGTGCACGATTCTCTTCTGCGCGGTACACGTCATCAAGTAGCCTACGACGATATGATGAGCCAACAGGGTAGTACGACGGTACTTTGTACGTATATCTGATACTGCTGCATTATCGTCTGTGTGAAACTTAGAGAGTTTGGCATAATATACCCCGGTCGGATAAAATTAGTAAGGACGTTTTTATCCTCAATTAGCCACTTCGCTAGATTAGGAAAAAAAAAAGAAAAAAGGGGATCGCGGGGGGTGCGTCGTTGAAAATATAATTACCGGGACGAAAATTCAGAGAATTTAATTCCCGCAGTTTTTGAACAAATTTTTTATATATACTGTTTAATTTATTCTTCTTCTTTTTGTTTTTTTCTCTCTCGAACAACAATAGCCGCGGGTATGGTTATAAAGCATATAATATACTATGTTCGTCGAAGTTTGTACACGTTATAAAATTGCACGAACATATGCGCGCGGTGGTGGAAAGTTGATGATAGGAGGTGGTACGATTCGAACCTGGTAGGAAGTGTGTCACCCATTGTCGTTGGGCATACGAGGCAATTCCGATAATGAAAAACCTACGCAACCGAAAAGTATCATCTGTTTTTCTCTTCCCCCCCCCCCTACCCTCCCCTTGCCTTCCATTTTCTATTTTCACTCTGTTTTCCTCCTACGCTCTATGTACACGGGTATAAACGCACCAACGGCAGCTAGATGCGACACCGGTAACGATTCGCACTCGCACATCTCTAATCTCAATGTTTGTGAAAGCACCGCCACAGTTTTACCTGAAAAATTATCAAATGCCGGCATTGTCGTACGGAAATGTATGTACTTCGGACTACGTGCAACGAAAACCAAAAGAAAAACCAAAAAAACCAAAAAAAAAAAAAAAAAGAGTTCGTATACGAGAGACATTAGCAATTACCGAGTAAAATGCACCAGCTGCAACAGCCAGCCACGGGTTTCCTGTTTAATCTCCTCTGCCATTTTTTTTCATCCCTGTTGATTCAAAGTCCTTATCAAAAAAGTTGTTTTTTTTTTCTTTTTTGAAACAATGTGTACATCGTACGTAACGTGTCAATCTTCTTTGAAATATTGTCACCGATAATAATTTTTGGTGTGTTTTTTTTCCCCATCAGGTTTTCTAGGGAATATTCACGCGAGCGTGAATGAGAAAGAGAGGGGGAAAAGAAACAGAATTGTGGAGGGTGGGGCCTAACATAGAAGAAAAATAAATATGAAAAAAATGAATAAAAAAAAACTTGTCATTCGTTTCGTTTCATTACCGCGCGTCCTTTACTTCTCATTTCTTGACAGCGAGAAGATACCGTACAATATACGTGCCTACAACGGCAACGTTTCGTTCCATTCGTCAGACGCGATGAACGAATAACGCGTAGCTGAGGCGAGCTTCTTTTGACGACATATTCGCACCCGTCGCCGACGTCGTCGTTGTCTGTTTCCTCGGTGTGTGTCTGTTTATGTACTTTAGTTACATACGAGGGTGCGTCGCGACGGCATTCCTTTATTCCTTCAAGTATTTTTATAACGTCCCTGCCGCAAGAAGGCAACGAGGATGCTAAAAGATAAGCGACGTCGCTCGACGTCGTCCCACGCAACGGGCATGGTTACGGCGAGATGGAAATGTGGAGACGGGCGAATGCACCGGTTACTCCTTCCCGGGGCCAAAAGTCGAACGGAAATTGAGCGAAATCTATCTCAATAATTTTCGCGTCTGGACGGAGTCGATAGACGCGATATGCGTAAGAATTCGTTGCAGGTCCAGGGACGGAAGTTCCCTCGAAAATTCATGAGGCACGAGTTATTAAATTGAAAAATTTAATTTCAACGCCGACCTTGCTCCGGAGCTCGCTGCTTCTTCTCTTTTATTATTTTCTCATCTTCTTATTTCTCTACCTACATCCGCTCTCTATCATCATAGAGATATATTAATGGGTGCAGCGGGTAGGTACGTCGGGTCCAGATATAGCAAACCATATAATCCGATAATTGCTCTGAAAAGATTAATACGTCAGTTTTTTCCTCCATTTTCTTCTCCTCGTTTCTTTTTCCGAGAGTTATAATTGCCGCCGAATCCAGGCATCCCACCAATCATCTATATTGTTTCCAAACTGGCAATATAAGGTTAACTCATGTTTCTTTGGAAACGGAGTTAAAACCTCGAAAGTTACCGTGAGCACCTCAGCTCTCATCTATTCCTCGAATCGAACGGACGGAGGATAATTTGGCCTCTTCAGAAAACCACGCGAATCAGGGCGCTCGATTTTCACACATAACCTCAAATTGTCCATAGAAATTTTCCGTACACATTGTACATGTCTTCTCGGTATAATACGGATACAACTTATGCATACGAGATTGATATAATACCCAACCAGATGCTATGGCTAGAGAGAACCCGCGATCTGTACGAAGGATTTCTGGGCACCACGGGATCCATACCGTCCGATGTATATAACACGATGCCCGAACGATAGTCGTTATAGAGGTTGTGGTCTGCGGTTGGCTGAGTATCAGTTCTAGGATAGGAAAGCTCGTCAATTTATGCTCCGATGTTGGCAGCCGCTACCTTCCGAGTATCGGAGAACCACTCGGTAAACAAACGATCCTCGAAATTAGACGGAGGACCCAGACGTACTCCGTGCGGTGGTTCGAGAACTTTCGCACAATGTACATTTCCGTATAAACTGAACATAGATATACGACAAAGTTCGTAATAATACGTCACAAATTCGCGGCCTTGGAATTGCCGGGAGGACGTTTCCAGACCGGGCCATGGGTGCCGCGTGTAATTGCGTAGATCATTCAAAACTAAGGAACGAAAAAAAAAATTCACCCTTATATTCGACTGCAAAAGCGATTATCGGATCACGTCACGTAGACCAGACGTCAGCAACGTTGTACAAATAAATTTTTATTCCTCTATTCGAAAGTCGACGCGAGATATCCGAACCATCCGATAAGTATTACGGCCAACGGAGTGGGGGAATAAAAAAAAAAAACAACGAATGAAGGAAAAAAAAAGGAGGAAGAAAAGCTCCGATGGTTTTTCGTCGCACCGCGGGGTTCTTCCCGGTTAAAAAATTTGAAATTCAAAGTAAGTTCAAAGTTGATACGATATGGCGGTGCAGAGGAGGAAGGGTGAGGTCTTCTGCGAGAGACACGTCTTCCCGCGCGCGGCGGTTGGCGTAGAGAGGTAGTTGATTTAGGACATTTTTCTTTTATTCTATTTTCATTCTTCCTTTTCTTTTTTTTTTTCTCGCTATACAATATTTTTCAATGTTTTTTACCTTTCTCCCCTTTTTAACCACTTTAGTCAACCCTTGAAAAATTCTCTTCGTGTCACGGAGAGGAGTTGATTAATTAACCGAGTCAACAGCCGGCTGCCGCGATCCTTGGGCGAAAGATTTTTCGCGTTTTATATCGTTCCATGAAAATAATAGAAGATGGTGTGATTCGGTGGTTAGTCGAAAAGTCGGTGTAGAGAAATCTAGGATAATGGATAACATGGGACTGGATATTTTGTTGCGGTCAAGTAATCGCAGTGGGCATAATCGGGAATCACAAGCTAAACGTTAAAAATTATCGCGATTCAACGTCTGTACGGTTTTCGTTGAAAAAAAGCAAAGAAACAATTTCATTTGAAAAGGAAACAATCGCGGGCGCGTTGAATCGTTCGTAAAAAACATGAACAACACGGTTGAAGATCTTTTTGAAATGACACCGGGGATTTTATCAATTCATTGAATAGGTGGGTGTTGTATTCGGCTCGAGTTTAACGAGATGAACGCAGCTGGGCACTTGGAATTCTTGTTTCGAGCGTCCGCTCGGCTGGATTGAATTAGATCATTTTTCAAACGAACAACGAAATGAGCCTCGAAGTTAGTCAGGTATTTACGGCAGGTATGAAGAAAAAAAAAAATAGAAAGTAGAATAAAAATGTTCTTGTAATTAAATAATGAAAGACGAAAATACAAAAGTATACCCGCGTATATATATAAAGCGCCGATGATGTTTCTACCGCGCGACTCGCACTCTTCGAAGTAAATTAATGGATTGTAAACTTCGCTCGATCTTCTCTCTATTTTATTTTCGACCTAACTCATCCGGTAAAGGACCGAGAAGCAATTCTATAATCAACCGCGAACCGAATACGATTTTCCATGAATATTCCACTGCTTTTACAACCAGAAGATTTTTACGAAGAACTTCGGGTTTTGGATACGTTAATAAAAAGTAAAAAGAAAGAGAAAAAAAAAAGAATGAATAAATGTCGGTATTTAATGGGCGTAGCTATTTACGGGCATAATTCGTCGGAAATAAATCGAAAGTGACGGTTCCCGTTATACGCAACTTACAGTTACCGTATCTGCGTCAAATAAAAGCGAGGACGAACGAGTGAGTGGGATAAATAAACGATGAGCCATCCGTAGGTTGAGTAAATTCGAGAACTTTCCTCAGATGATATTAAAATTCATAAAGCCTTCGCAGTGTTTACGCGCTCGCTGATAGAATTCTTCCGGTTACGCGGTCTGCCATTACCGCAGTATAGGTATAATAATATAATCTATGCAAATATATACGTAAAATATGTACAATCCACCACACACATGTATTATAGATATCTACTTGAAATTCATCGTCTGATCATGCGCTCAAATAATTTCATTCAGAAATTTTTGGAATTAGATTATTTTCCCGTAACTTCCGTTACGCCGCGGGCTGAATGGGAAGTTTGGACGCGATTATCGGTGAATGAAATTCTCGCCGGTCAAAAATCCGGCGCATGCATAGATCGGTCCGAACTTTCCAAACTTATAACGATATTAACAAAACGACTATCCGTCGAACCGACCGCAGTCTGCACCGCATACTCTGCAGTTGCTGCAGATTACCACTAGCTGAAATAGAAAAGCGCTATGCCATATGCACGTATACAGTATGTTTCGTAACTCGAAGTTTAGAAAAAGTTTGTATTATTTTTTTTTCTTTCTTTCTTTCTTCAATTCATCGCTGTAACGCGGTGGCCATGTAACCGCGAGATGGAAATATAAATATCGTAATAATATGTATAACGAACCAGAGAGAGCGTCGAGCAACCGCGTGCGGGCGTTTCGACATCTCGGATATTATACGGTGTAGTTATAAGCATAAAAATCATTCGGTTAGTCAGTCAACGTGCATGTGAACTTTCTATGATCATAGAATAGGTTTTCTAGCTGCTCCTGAGCGAGGGCGAAAACAATGCCAACTGCCGCGTGTAGGTAACCGGAATGAGAAAGAAGAGGAGGGAAAAGAAAAAAAAGAAAATTTAACACACCATAAATACACGCCCAAAGTTCCACCGTGATACGGCAGCCGACTTTAAATGGTCTTTAAATTGGCTGCCATCAAAGAAACAAACGACTCGTACAGCACACCTTTAGCCTAGTTTTCCAACGCAGTTACTAACCCCGAGCCACGATACAAAACCGATCGAGAATCTGCGCGGGACATACCTACGTACATTTATTTTTTAAACTCAGTCTGAGGTATTGCAAAAAAAAGTCAATCTACATTCTTATACCCCTCAGATGAAGCGCAAACTTTAAATCAACCCGAGAATCAACCTCGAGTTCTGTCCCAGCAGGAACTCCGGTTCACACTTCATTTGCTCGAGGGCGGGAAAAAAAAAGAAACGAAAGAACTACAACGTCGCTAATAATTCTGATATACGTATGAGAATATTCGCGTATATATTCACCGCGTCGGTTTTGCACGAGTCATGAATTTCTGGATAATTTTACGTTTCGCGGAAAACCGAATTATCGGCCAATTATAATAATGCAACAAAAAGTCACTGTTCGTGTGTTCGTACGTTTGTTACTTCAATTACAACGTCCCGGTTTAGCCTGGTATTTTATCCGTACAGTATGTTAAATTAAACCTATAATTAAAACCAACAGACAACATCTGATTCCCATCAGCAGTACAAGGTAGTAAAAGTTACAAAGCGATGGAAGCACGTACCTCATATACCACCACCGCCATACCTACCATGTAAACATGTTATTACTCGTATATCCACAATTTGATTTAATAATTTGATTGCAGCATACATTGAATGTGGCGTACATGTACGAGAAATATAAGTCACGAGATTCTAATTCAGCGTAAGTATAATATAAAGCAGCAAAAAAATTTTCCAACCTTTTGACAAATTTATAAAAATACGTGCATCCCAGTAAAGATATCCTCCTCGTTATATCAGATTCCAACGATAAGTATAAATTAATTCACATTTCTTTTTTCGTAGCAATTTTTTTTTTTTTCTTTTTTTTTTATTTATATCAAATTATCGAATTCATTCCGCTGCACGGTTCCGCGGAACGTAGCAGCCACGGGATATATTTGCCGCAGAGGAGTTGGAAACGAAAAAATACAGAAAAAAGGGGATAACTGGGGGGTAACTAAAATAAAAACTAGAATAAAAAAAAATGTGCCGTACGCATACGTTATCGTATAAATGTGCAATAGGTATATAGATAAAATATATGTGTGTAGATACATAATATGCCGCGGGCGCGCTCAAGTTCGGATAGAATTGCATGGGGCATGTACAATAAATACGCAGATCACGTATACGTGGGCATGCATGGTGCGTCTATACGTCCATAGAGTACAGATAGAGATACGTCCGTAGCTATATACATTATACCTATACACATACCCATATACAACAAGTATAAAATCAGGCGCATTCAACGGACAACGTGAGCCGTATGGGTTTCCGATAAATTCAGCACCACCGGCAGATATACCAACGGGTGACTCTCATCGATGCGGGAACAGCTTTTGCGGAGCTATAGCGGCGTCGCTGTATAGGTATGGAGCAACGTGCGGTGGTGACGAAGTATATTTTACATACGTATACGCGCTGATATATATTTATACGTACGTATGTATAAGTTTGGGAGAGGAGAAGGCGTATCAGGTTAACTCGCGCAACACGCGCCGCCGCTGCAGTCCGCCGGTCTCATATTATCTTCGCGCATGAATGGGATCAAATCTGCTGGAGGACGTTTAGAAAGGTCGCGATCTGTGATTTTGATTGACCGTAAAACGGTACTCGTGATTTTTATCGCAGCTTATAATCTTACATCGAGTCCTCGGGAGTGGGGAAAAAAGTAAGAGAGAATATGAGAAAAAAAAAACAAAAAAAAAAAACGAATAATTATGTCGTGGGACACGGCGAAATACGTTCACCGCACCGTTTAACCTTTTACTAGAACCGAAAAGCATACGCGGGCTATAAGATTTATCATTCGCTGCTTATTGAAACGCGAGACAGATGGAAAAAGAAAGTAATGACAGTAGTTTGGATTTAATTTCTGGCAGGACGAAAGAATCAGATCTTATAGTTCGAACTGTAATCGATCACTCTTTAGTGGGTTACGCCCTTCTGGTTTCTCGTCCGTCGATATTATACGGAATTTTCGATATCGCGAGAGTGAAAAATTGGACCGATTCTACCGTTCAGCTATCGGTGTAACATACGCGTCAAGATTAAGATGAACTGACGTGGACCATGAAATTTTATCTTCGCAATGCGGCGATACCTACGTCACTCGCAAGAGATGTTGGAAAGCAAGAAAAAAAAAATGATGAACACCGTCGCTATTTGTTTCCCCGATTCACTTCCGCATGGCAGTGAGTTAAGAAGTAACACACACATCGCGTACACTGCACGTAACTTTTCTGGTCCAGTTTCTATCTCGGCGTTTAGAGTTTCATTCATCGTTCTTCAAAGGAATTCTGCAGCTGCTGCTGCTGGTGCTGCTGGTGCCGGCGTACACACGCGTCAAGAGAAAATTGGTGGAGAATAAATAGAATAAAGGAAGAAGATAGTTTCAGGAAGTAAATCATCGCTGGGCTAGCAGGTACGTATGTTTCTAGGTATGTATCTATGTGTACAGTGGGTTGTTTAACAAACGTCAGTACAGTAACCCTGTCGTTCCCGGTTCTCCGTTCCCGTTCCCGTTCCCGCGTGTCTCGTAGAACTTGGTGAGTGAAACATATTACTTCGAGAGTATATAAGGTTGCGCACTCTTGTACTCCGCAGTAAGGTAGTAACAACCACCCCATGTAACAAACCTGCAGCGTGCAACAAAAATTCAACGTATACCTACAGTTTTCGCTAGTTCTTGGCTGGCTGGTTGGCTGTTTATAACTGATATCCCGGTGCACTCTCGTACTTTACACGCAGCTAGACTTTCAACATTTCTTTTTCCTCTTTCTTTTAGAAAAAAGCAAAAGAAAAAACGCTTTTACAAAAGTAATCTCTCTCGGTTCCACGCCCGCGGTATTGAGGTGCCCACTTGACCCGTCCACGTATTTATAAACCAACCGTCGTATGCCCCATGGAAATGAGAGAGAAAAAAGAAAGAATGAAAATTGATGAATAAATAAATTGAAAAAAAAAAAAAGAAAAAGAAAGACGGAATCTTTGCAGAGTCGGAATAATTTCTTTCCTCCTTGATGGACAGAGATCTATACTTCACATATGCGATATTCGTACCCTAATCGTATGCGGATGGTGACTTAATTGGTGCTCTGAATTTCCAATTTCATTTGCGATTGCCGAGGCGATGACAAATGACGGAAATGATATACGGACTCGAGTCTTGTATCGTATGAGGCCAAGGTAAGATGAGACGGCGAATGGCGATTCTATATCGCGCGCGGTCTTCAATAACACGTTAGATTCGTTCTAAGCTACATTCCTATAAGTTACTTTTTTGATTTGAAACTTGATTGGACGGCAGCTGCAAAGAAAAGGTGAACGACTTTGATATTGGGTCAATTATATATACACGCGGCGCGCGTGTGTATGATTATTTATTACGAGAAAACAAGAAAAAACAAAGATAATGATTCGCAAATGATTTTGATCCTCCGTCCAACGGATGTTCTGGCAGCTCGAGTAGAAGAAAAAAAAAAAAATGAATAAAAGAACCAAGAAAAAGAAACTAATAACGAGACAAAGTGAACGCGAATTTATCTACTATTTTCTTTTATTCTTTACTGTTTTCATTTCATGTCAGAGATGCGGATGTAGAGGAGATGATGCGGATAGAGATAAATACGTAATAGAAAATGTTCAGATATCGTAACAGACGAGATAGAGACTGAGTTATTTCAAATCAGTCCGCAGCGTGTCTAGCTGGTGAAACGTACTGGACCAGATGTCAGCTAAATTTGTACCACCGTCAGTTAATTTCATTTGGACTCATAGGCAATCGCTTAGGGTGGTATTTATAGCGGGACATCCGCCCCTTCCCTTCGAAAATATTTGCATATATCTGTGAATCTAAAATATATGTACGTAATATAGTATTAATTCAAACTCACCAGCTGGCATGCACGACGTTCTGCAGCAGTTCTTCCGGAATAAGGTGTCGGAAAGAATTTTTTCTCTTCTGCTCAGCTGATTAATTTTTGAAAACTCCTCGTGGCCCGCGGGTCGCGAGTTTTGCGGAACAAAAATCTCCGAGAGAAAATTCCAAGAGAATAAATGTACACTTCCACGTTTCTCTTCTCTTCGGAATGAATTTAAAATGACGTTAGCTGCTTCCTTCTTGTTTTTTTTTTCTTTTCCTTCTATCCTCGACGAATTTTAACACCGTACACAAATTCAAGGTAAGGACGACCTCACGTATTCTTCACGACGTCGGGTTCTGATTACAAACAATATAATTACGCGAAAAGAAAACCAAAGTAACGAATCGAAAAATAAAAGCGAAAAATTATGCACCCACAACTGACGATGTCCTTTTCTTGTGTTTTTGAGATTTTAACTGCACATCAGTTAGAATAATGGACGTTACGTACACTCCTCGCGTTCCGTGGATCTCACTTCTGTTACAAAAGAAGCACCTGTAATGCTCCTGGGAAATTTTGCAGCAACGGGAAACGAAGCAGCAGCTCAATGTTGTTCTTCAACGTTGTGTGTTGTCGGGTCCGTTACCTGCCGGCATATTTTACCTTACCGAACAATAATTACGCTGCGCAAGGTTCGCGTGTTCGGTATTATAAGTTGAAGTTTAGGTGCACGCGTTACTTTACTTTTTTTTCATCAAGTTTCCACCGGCCAAGAATTCAGTCGGACCGCACGCGAGAATGTTCTTCAATATCTCGTGAATACCTTGGAATTGGGTTCGACGATTTCGGGGCACTTTTGAGCGCGGGTTTGAACTATTACGAATTGCGATAGTTTGTCGATTATTAGTCGGACCGTGTCCCGTCCTTGTGGCACCGCTTCAAGGCAATAACGCCAACGCGCGTCTTTTAATAAGAACGTCAATTCCCCCTCGGGGATTAATTGTACAAACTTAACGCCCGTGTGCAGTCTCTGTACCTTATGTCGGAATGACGAAAAAATTTCATCAATTTACGCTCTCTCGATGCCAAAATTGTTGGATAATTTTCGTTCGATATTCCGCAACGATTTATTAATAAACCTTTCACAGATAACCCAGATAATAATAATGACCGTAATGACGATGACGATGGTTTAGTATCCATCAGTGGCGGAAATAATGGGACAGCCTTTCTCCCCCTTCGAGATCACTTTTTTCAAACTTCTTTATTATTATCAGACAATTTTCAGCATAATCTTCACACAGATCATCAATCGATTCGATGGGCTGTCGATGATTATTTTTTTCATTCACCCCTTTCCCTCGTTCCTATAACGTGCACAATTTCACCTCAATTTTTTATTTCATTCAATTTTCTTTTTAGTCACTCAATTACGTTAATCACTGCACAACGTATGCATACACGTTATATCGACGTTCATCTATCTACCTAATCTATCTATCTATGATATTATCGTTACGTCAGGGCGATGCGCGCGCGTGATTCCGATCGAGTATAGTAAAGAGTGTAGTATTCTCTTCGGTTTTTATTTTCCCTTTTTTTTTTCTCTCCGCTTTTTTTTTTCTCCAGTTACGTCAGAAGCGACGAATCTCTTCTCTTCCGAAGTAGATAACACGCTACGCTTCTGCAGTTTTCTTCTTCCCACACTGCTGCAGTTGCTGCCGCGGCTCCTTTTCACCGACTACTACACACGAGGCGTGACAGCGGTTCACAGGTGGTTTAACCAGCGAACAATTATTGTCACTCCCCCTCCCCCGCACCCGTCAGCGCCGCACTTTCTTTCACTTTTTTAGATTTTTTTTTATTTTTATTTACTCAGAAATTTTATTCTCTTTTCAATATCTATAGCCAACAGGAAATCCAAAAACAACCCCTGAAGCTATCGGGACTCTAGAATGTAATCGATCACTGTACTTTGGGCTCGCGTATATCTGTAATGGAATTATTTTTTCTTTTTTCAATTATTTTTTTTTTCTCTTAATTATTCAGGTAACGACACACCAAGTGAGCGCGAATTTTGAAAATCATTTCCTGATGATCGCTGTTATCGTTATTCAATCGAAATAATAATGGAATAAATTCGTGGAAAATCAATCGCACACGTTAATCGGCAACACGCGATTTGTCGCGATTTTATTCGCGGTTTCGATATATATACGAGATACGTATGAGAAAAAATAAATATATCCACCACGTTTTTTTTCAACACGTCAGTTCGTCGCACCTGCGGGTGCCACGCGTCGTATTCGTCGAAGGGGTGGTTCACCCGTTGTCTACGGCGATCGGCTTAGGACTGAGCGCGGTTACCTCGCATCCCCCCAGCCCCCTCGTCCATTTCCTCCTCCTCTGCCGCCCCCCTTCCTGCCCCCGCTGATTCCGCTTTCCTCTCGTATCACCCCCCCCTACTCCCACCCCACGGATCCGCGCGTCGCGACGCATGCGCCTTTCCGTATCCCGGCGCCTCTGTATCACTAAAAGGCGAAACGCCGTCGCGACGCCGTCGCGGACTCCGCAGCTCGTACTCTTCAAATTCCCTACCCGGTAGATTTGCCACCGCCGCTTCGGTTTGCGGTAGCAGGGAAAAATAATATTTATCGATCATGTATTTATGCATGTATAATCCTCCTTATTATTTACGAGCAACTTTAGGAGGGGGGAAAGAAAAACTTTAAGAAACATTTTTTGAGAGCGGTATTACCGCTGAATTATAAGCACTTCGACAGGTAGATTGCGGATACTAACGTATCTTTTGGAGCAGAATCCTGAGGGAACGGTGAAGAATTCTTTTTTTTATTTGCTTCGAATTTTCAAACATTTTATTATAAAGTAATCACGGTGGGATTATTACGAAGACTTCTTTAACACCTCGCAGACTTGAGTTTCTGACGGTTTTTCGGGGAAAGAGAAAATTTGTTTTGTTTATACCTATGCACGGGCGGTAGAGCTGGAATAATTCGTATTTAGAGAGCTAAGGTAGCAGCGAGCTTATCGCGAATAATTGAACACCTGGAGCGTTGAATATTAGAATTTACGTTCTCCTGATTGGACCAAACTAACAAAAGCCCCAACGAGACTCGACGCTTCCGGCAAATTTGCACTTAGCTTTATTAAAGCCCGACAAAATCTCATGATTTCTTCATCGCACCGGCCCGATCCCGATCTATCTGTACTGTGCACAGGTGCGAAAAACGGAACTCCAAACTTTCGGTTTATACGTGGAAAACAATTTTCATACGATTACTACGGAACTTACTTTTTTTTCCCACCTGTCTTTCTCTCGCGTTAATCTCGATGCATATTTTTCCAAACATTTTACCCTGCAAACGAGTGAAAATTGTCGTTACGGGATATTCAAAGTTTCATCCCCGCGGTTGAAGGGGTGGTTCGTTAGTCGAACGTGGAGATTTTTTTCTTCTTCTATGATTCGATTCCACTGTTCTTTTGTTAAATTTTTATTTTATCTCTTGTTGATTTTAATACCAAGTTGAGGGCATTCGTATATCTGATGCAATTGCATCTAGCGATCCGGCTTGTTATCTTCTACATACTTGTGCATGATTTTTACATATTCTTTTTTTTACGTACAGTCAGGTGATGCTGAGTGACTCGAGGCTCTTGAAATCTGTACGTCCTTCGAGGTGGAAGAAACCCCCTTTTTCAGAACGCACTAGCAAACCTACAGTAGCAGCAGCTGCACCGGAATTCAGAAACATCCGCAAGTACCGTGGCACAGAAGCAGTGCAGTTGCAGTTGCAGTAGCGTCGTGTCAGACTCAACTACGATTATTAATGTCTATTACTAAGGTAGGAAGGTACGTAGTATCTACTACGGGCGGGATGAGCGCCAGAACGACGGGACGGGGATATAGAAGTTACGGAGAGTTTCCGTGTACATATGCAGAAAACCACGAATGATGCGTCTGTATCCCGTGCCGGTCGATTTCGCTGCACCTTAGCTTCCGCATTCGCGTTAAATTCCGCTATACTATCACATCATTTCCGTTTCGATTCAATGGATACATTTTTCCGTTTGCACAATTTCTCTTCTTCGCGGGTTACGTCCTTCTGGTTTTCTCGACGTTCGAAGAGCGCAGAAATTTGACGATGTTATACGAGAATACGGACGGTGGAAGTTATTCGACGAAGAATTTGTGTCATATATTGTGCTAAATTGAAAGTGAGTAGAAGCGGCGGGGCTGGAGGACGACGACGCCGACGACGACGACGCCTCCGCATATACCCGGGTAAAATATTCAACGACCCATCATCTCACTGTGGCTGCTGCAGACGTCGCACACTGTAGTTTCCGAGACCAGAAACCACCCCTGTATAAAAGCACGAGGCGCTGCCGCCGCCACAAGCAGCGGTACCATCTTTTGGCTGAAGAATTTTACCCGCGTGCGTTACGTGGCTGGAATAAAAATCTTCGTTTTTCTCCAGTCTGATTCCGCGTTGCGGTGACTTTAAGTTTTTCGGATACGTCATACATACGCTGTTTCTTTTTTCTTTCGTTATTCATTTTTTTTTTCATAATACCACCTGTGTTATGTTTTCTGCACTTTTAGATAAACCGTAACATATACGACAGTGTGGAATTGGAATGCCGACGGTTCTATAGAATCGATAATATCTCTTTGGCAAAAGCATACACTTCGCGTATCATATGAAAATAAGAATGATTACGTAATACGTCTCGAAGATCGATAGATTTCGATTTATTTACCCGCCCTACCATTCGACTCGGTTTTTAGCCCCACAGCCACGATTTCTTCTTTTCATTCCGCTCGTTATTTTGGTGCTATTGGAACCATCATTTCGACGTTTGGTTCGGATATCACGTATGGGCGTACAGGAAAACGTAGATAATACAAGGGTCCCTAAAACCCGTTGGGTTCAGCGCGAAATTATTAAACCCGCACGCTCAATGTGAGAGAAAACTGTAAAACAATGGGCGCATACTATAGGGAGCCTATTAATCACCGAACATATTTTCAATTTATTTAAAATGAAATTTTTGTGTTCTGTTCTCTTGTCTTTCATTTTTTTTTGGTTTTTTTCATTTTTATCGTTTCCAATTAGCGGAAGAGCTGAAACTACATGAATCCCATGTACATATATATCCGCTCTCAAATACCTGTTATATATACCTGGATGGCGGGGTGCTCGTATGGGTATATAGGTTATGTAATATACGTCTAGAGATACTTTGGACACGTATAAATATACATATAGTTAATACGCTCACGCGAATGAATACGCGCTTCCACTTCCGTCCGCACGGTCAGGTTTTCAGCAGGTTAACAAACAAAAACTTGCCGGGTTGCAGGTATATATGCATATATTTTATAGAAAGAGAGAGAGAGAGAGAAATTCGTAAAGCTGGGCGACATACGTTAGCACTCGTTAACAGCAAAACCAACCTAGCGACCTTTCACCCGAGTTGGTTTTACCTTTCAAAGTGTTAGCTGTTCATTTTGGAAGTACCTAATACTAACTGACCGAAGGATTTTGCAGAGAGGAACTCTCCGGAGCGGAAAGCGTTCCTCAACTCTCTACAAACGACCCTCGCAAATTGTTTAAATATATATAGGTATAAAAGCTGTACGTGCACATAATTTGTGTGTATATATTTATAGATTTTTGTTTTTTATGTGTTCCTTCATTTATTTCTTATTGTTTTGTTTTGGCTTTCTTTCGCGGACGTAATCGCCTCGTAAATTACTCCGATTTCCACGCCCACGTTGCGGCTTTTGTGCCCGCACGACCACCACCCAAGTGCCGCGTAGATTTTCGTTTGTTTTTTTTCCCCTCTCGTCTCGCGAGCTCCGCTCCTGGTTTTGAAAACAATGGAAAAATATACGTATAAAATAAATGGCGGGGTGGTATCGAGGGTAAGAAATTTAAGAGATTGGGCGCTGCACATCCGCGAAAGGCTCGTACACGGCTCTTTATCGGAACTCTGTCCCGGGATTTCCTTTGTCTAGCAGCTGCGTCAGAGTTCCAAAATTAGAAGTTCGAACCGCGGTTGGTATATTTGACGAAAGTTGTCCTAGGCTCGAAAAACGACCGTTGCTCTAGAGAGGGAGCGGCGCGGGGCGAACGAGACGAGGACTCTATTTTTCTTGTCAATTTTTTTATCTACTTTCTTTTTTTTCCATCATGTACGGGTGCCCGTGTTTTGTCTTCGTTGAAAATGAGCCGCGAACGGAGCGAGCGAAAGACGAGAACTATAACCTCTTCGGACAGATAGTGAATCTCTTCCACCACGTGTACTTGAATCGTTTCAAGAATATTCTAATTTTCCAAAAAGTCGGGAGCTTTTGATTCTCTTCCGCTTTTGGACGCGACGCTCCTGCATAAATAAAGGACAATAATTCGACACCTTATTTGGTTCAGAAGTTACCGATCGCGGTCAAGAGAAAAAAAGAATCACATCGCCCACCGTTCTTTTTTATTCATCAATTGCATTTACAACCCCGATAAAACTGTACGGGGATGTAATAAAGTTGTTCTTTCATTTCACGTGGATGTAAATCAGCTGAATTTTACGACGTGTGGAAAACGCTGTACACTTCACATCGCAAGTTTGTATCAATTGCATTCGATCGAGGTGGAGAAAACAAAGGACAATAAACCTGCACTCGTTGTTATTATCTACAAAGGAAGAACACCTGAATCATATCTTCAATATGAACATAAAGTTCACATGCACGGATTATGTAAAACCTCAAGATCATCTTCCCTGTTTTTTCCTCGCTCAAAATCGCTCGGATTCCACTGTAATCAGCGGTTGCAGATATTCCGCCGCGACATTCTTCGCCCTCCCTTTTTCGCTCCACGCAATTATATCATTGTACGAGCTAATGTAACCCGTATTTACAGAAACATTTTGTTACGGTGCAGGTGTGAGGTGGAAATATGCCATACGACGTGCCTCGTACACCTCAACTCTGTAATCGCTGCTCGGTTTAGAATTACTATCTTAATGTTTTAGTCTCCGGTGGCAGTCGCGAGGTTGGGGGAAAAGCGAAATATTTAAGGGATTCGAGAAGAGACGGGGAGGGAATAAGGCATCGGCTTATCAGGCAGAGTTTCGAGTGGAGAGATTGCTTCCGAGAACTCTACCTGACACAAAATAATCCCCCACACGTATGATAGTATTCGATAATCATGAATTAATTAGCGCCACCCCGAGGCCTTGAAATTTTTATTTCGGCGATTCGCGGTCGATGCGATTTACCGATTACGTCAATGAATTCGGTGCGATGCCGAGAGTGTGCGACTATGAACTTAACTTTTCTTGTTTTTCTATTCGGATTAAAATAATTCATAGCCGCGCTCGTGGCTGAGGTTAATACACTCTGGATCCTACTACGTGTTCGCAACTCTCACTTTGTCTTTGACAACAACTGAGCGTCGTCTTCCCACGCAATTATTTATAATTTATAGGCCCGTTTCAGAACTGGGTCGGAGCGCCAATTTTCTCCTTACCACGGGCAGGGGCATGAACGTTGGCATTCGGGACTGTACAGTAGGCGGATTTCTCACCGAGGTTGGAACGTTGAAATCACGGCCAAATGACCGGGAACATTTTCCGGCTATCCGGACGATCTCTCTCAATGAATCCGATTTTCATCCCGATTTTGTATATCGATCTCATGAGCAGTTTGAACTATAAGTTCAACAACCAAAAATTGACAACCTTACCGATTTCGTCTTCTTTTTTTCCTCAGCTTCTGATTGAAATTGGAGTACAAGTGATTCGGGTTTCGAAGGTATATCCGTAGGTAAAAAATATACCTGTCTCGAGCCCCATTGAGACGTAACTCACGTCTACACGATATAACATCTTGACATTGACGTTACGCGTGTCCGGCTTACCTGTAACAGGTGAAAGTTCATTTATTAAACATCAGTATTTTCCTCGCGGAATAAAGGGCGAGCCCTGAATACGCCAGAAAAAAAATAATGAAACGAAACGAAAGTTTCGTTCAAAGCTGTTGGAAGCTTGTAAAATTTTTTTACTATAAATCTAAAAAAAAAAAAAAAATTGATGACACCTGTTTAAATATTTAAGCCGAGCCAAGTACAATAGATATAAATTGTCTCTAAATACGAAATGTGCTCGTCCGTATAAACACATGTTTGATGGTATTCAGTAATTTATTATTCAAGATATGATCGGCGAACTACGGAATTTCAATTTAGGATTCCGATACATTTAATGCCGATGATAAAGAGAAAAAAAGCTCGGGGGACGACGGGGAGGAGCTCAAACATTCGACGGATCAATGAGAATAATGGGATGCGCTAAGCGTAGTTCGATTTAAAATTCTACTCTCATTCGAGGCTCTTGCAGCGTGAGAAAACAAAATAACATCGTATAATAATTTAAACGCTTAGTCACGAGCGCGCGCGCGCGTAAGATATGGTGTTCCCCGAAGTGAGAAACAACCAAGTAGGTATCATTTACACTTTTAACTTTATTTAGCACCTCCGACGGGCGTTTACTAAAATGGCATTGAACAAAAGAAAGAAGGAAGGTAAGAAAAAAAGTGAAAATCTTTTAGCAGGTCCAAAAATCACACCGAGACATATTTGCCAGATTTTTTGCATATCGTTTCGTTATTTTCCTTATTCCAAGCGAAAATGAGAAAGCAGAAAAAAATTAGCCGCTACTGTAAAACGAGGATGCGGATGATTCCGATCGAATTCAATGACACGATATGGACTGAGCGAGATGTGAAAAAAAAATCTAACGGTGAAACAGAGACGCGGTATCTGAAACCGTACAGTAGTGGTATTTTAATATGAATGTGGATCGATATAGATCGCTGATAACGAGTAGCAGGTAGTCCGAACGGATAAAATTATTCCGAACATCGGAGGTCGGCGTTCGAATTTACCAAGGCACAACCTATTCCGTTTGTGGTCTGTCGATCGACACATCATACCTGTGGCAAAATCAACTCTAATAAATCGAACGTCCGTCCAGCTCCGATGCAGCGCGCCGCCCGAACGAAGGCTCGTTAATTAACAACGAACTTTTCTTTCCAATTCGAATCGAAACCGCTTCGTTTCGAACAATTTGAAAACCCCCCAAACCCCACGAAAAAAAAATCGAACAAATTTTAATGGAAACAAACGATTTTTCAAAATCATTACCGAATGATCGTATATGGGTAATATTCGAAAAATAATTTTCATCACGTTATCTTGCGGTGGCCTATATCGGAAATTAAAACCAAGCCAATTGTGAGTTCCGTACGGGTTTCTAATACGTAAGCGAATTTCTATCCGAATCATCCATGTGGTTACGTAATGACGCATCGCGTGTGCCGAGAGGAAGAGAGAAAGACGACGGTTCATTCACACCTACACTATTGAACGTATATTTAGTGAGCACATGCTCGCGTCACTATTCAACTCTAGGTATACACAATGGCGCGTTGTGTACAGTATACAATATAATATCTATGCTAACTCGAGGTTGGATGGTGTCGAGACTTTTAAATTATACATTGATGCGGAGGAGTCACTGACTGACTGACTGACTGACTGACTGACTGAATGAATGAATGACTCGGTGTATTGAAATGTGCATAAACGTGCTACCTATCAACCCGTCGTGTGTGCAAAGTTTATATTTGCGGTAACCGTTCGAGCGGAGATAAAATGTTGTGAAATGATTTCACTTTTTATTATCCCAGGTCAGTTTTAAATCTCGCAAAACGCCCGCCCACGTATCAGTGTCAATAGTATTTCACACGAGAAAAGTAAAATTTGTAATCTCCGCAGCGATAGCTGGTTGTTTCGGTCCAACGTTATTATAGCCGCCAACCGTAGAAACCTCGTCGACCTACATATTATGGTTCTTGAAAATTCAATTGCGTACTAACGAATACAGATCGAGGTATCAATTTTAAAGTCTGCACTGCTCCCTCCCCCCATGCACAATCTCAACTGAATTCAATTTTTATGTATGATTCTGTACGAGGTAAGATTGAATCGACAAAATTATACATCAACACTTTCGTATAACCGCGGGAGTTCACACGGCATATGATGTGAAATGAAAATAACTTGTAGACAGTTCTTGGAAGGTGGTGAAGTTTTTTTTCCCCATCAGGCTTTTCGAACAAAAACGCGATGGTAATAAGAGATTTATTAGCATATAACGTAACGTGGATTGTGCAAATATTTTGTACGGTATAAATTTTGTTTTTCAATACCGGCGTTTTTTTGTAGGTGACCGAGCACCGTAACGTGAGCCTGTATACGAGTCATCAAAGCGTACGAAGGCGCTAATAATTGGATCTTTTCAGATCGAAGGACTTTGCGATTCTGTCCCTGATCCGGTATCCGCAGAGTTGCGACGTTGCAGGAAGTTATAAGCGCGAAGTTTGAGAGAGGAAGAAAGGAAGCAAACAAAAAAGGAAAGAAAAATAAGAGGAAAAGAGAGCTCGGTACGGCAGCGCCGGAACCGCCCGGAGGAGATAGATCATTAGTTTTCGATCGTTGAGGCAAAAGAACTCGGTGCCAGATACCGAAATCGGTTTTTATCCAGCCACCCTTGCGACCCAGAATCCCGAAACTCGATGGATAGGCATATATATAAGTGTTTTCAACCTACAAGCAGCAGTTTGACTCAAAAAGAATCTTCAAGACCTCCGACGAGCCGTTGGAAACGCGTGGGATAAAAGCTCGGAGTTATTACCGAGGGATATAATAATTTTCAACGACGAAGGAGGTTCTTTCGAAATCTTTTTGCCCGTTAACAAGGGACGACCACGTGATCCTATACACCGCGCTACTGCGACGGCCGAGGTATTTCATAATACAAGATTGATCCAGATTTCACGGGTATTATTAATCGGATCGTTCGTATAACTCTCAACTTCAGTCTTCGCCGTTTCACGTACGTGAAAATATTCCGGTGTCTGCGCTGTTTTACATGAAATTTTCTCGTACTATTTCACCCTCCAGACGACGCCCCCCTTTAGTTTCACGGCGCAATTACTCGAGTTATACGAGCGTCGTGGAGGAAAATTATGCACATGTGCTACCTATAGATATTAAAAGGCGCTCTTACCTGTCGTCACTTTCCACCCACACAGTTTAGATATTTTTAACGGCCACGTGCGCCGTGAAAAGATGCTATTTATCAATGCCGTTACTCGACGCTCGGTTTCACGTTGCAGACATGTGCGGGATTTTTGATTCTTCGTGAAATTATAACAAGTTCGACGATACAACTAATTGCCAGGGTATTGGACGGAATCGGGAAGAAATGAATGTAAAGAAGAACCACGCCGAAGAGAGCGCGAGAGAAAATTGTTGAAACGGACGAACGAAAGAAATTTATTGAATTTGGCTTTGGGCACGGAGACGGTGACTGAGGAAATGTCGGAAAATTCTTTGATCGTCTTGCGTGGGATTTAGTTAATGCCTTCAAGAACAACCGACCTTTCAACACTTCTGGTTCACCACCTAGTCTTTGAATAGGTGATGGTGATTTGGAAGACCGAGTGGTGAACGATAATTGTCTCTCTTGGCACATGTCATGATTTCTCTTTCACGTCCAGGAGAGTGTAGTCTAGCCACCTTCGTGCCTCTTCCTCATTTTATGCTGTAACTATAGATAGGCGCGCGCTGCACTTGGTTGTGTTGTACTTATATGCAATTTTTCGTTTACACGTTTTGAGGGATTTGCCCATTCTGCTAATTAGATTGATCTGAGTAGGTATCGCTAATTTTTCCTTTCTCAGAGCGAAAAATTGAGCTATCTCGATGAGATTAATACATAGCTCAATTTGGTCAACGGATTTGTGTTCGTAGTGTCAAAATACGTTAGAAAAGTGTCCTATGATCGATTTTAAAAATTCTTCATTTTTGGCCCCAAAATCGAAAAAATCCAAAGGGGTATACCTTAGATTTTTGTCGATTTTGGGGTCAAAAATGAAGTATTTTTGAAATTGATCGTAGGACGCTTTTCTAACGTATTTTGAGCTCAGGAATCCGAATTCACAAGCTAAATTAATCTATCTATAAAATTGATCGAGTTATCGCAAATTTTTCGCATTTTGGAACAGAAAAATTGAGATATCTCGATGGGATTAATTCGTAGCTCAATTTGGTCGACGGATTCGTGTTCCCCCGGTCAAAATACGTTAGAAAAGTGTCCTGCAATCGATTTTAAAAATTCTTCATTTTTGGCCCCAAAATCGAAAAAATCCAAAGGGGTATACCTTAGATTTTTGTCAATTTTGGGGTAAAAAATGAAGTATTTTTGAAATTGATCGTAGGACGCTTTTCTAACGTATTTTGAGCTCAGGAGTCCGAATTCACAAGCCAAATTGATCTATCTATAAAATTGATCGAACTATCGCCAATTTTTCGCTTTTCGGAGCAGAAAAATTGAGATATCTCATTGGGATTAATTCGCAGCTCAATTTAATCAACGGATTCGTGTTCCCCAGGTCAAAATACGTTAGAAAAGTGTCCTACAATCGATTTTAAAAATTCTTCATTTTTGGCCCCAAAATTGAAAAAATCCAAAGGGTTATCCATCGATTTTGGGGTGAAAAATCGAAAATTTTTTTTAATGGGGTTTCTATGGTATTCTTATGTATTTTTATCTCAGGAATCCGAATTTGCAAGCTAAATTGGTCTTCCTGTAAAATTGATCGAGTTATCGCCAATTTTTGAAACCTTATAAGAAACAAAAAATGTTGCTTTTTGGTTAAAAAATAAAAATTGTTCGTACGACCCTATTCTAATGTATTTCAAAGGAGGATATTTACGAGAATAGCAATCATGGTTGACTGAATTCGGATCGTCGACTTTAGAGTCGAAACAATTATGAACAATTAACGAAAAGAACTGATGCTCTACAGCTGCATGGGGTTTCTGGTCTTACAATTAGTAACTTGTAAATGTGAATACTGTGTGCGGTATACCTATATCGGCGACTAATTCATCGCGATAGTTGTCTAATTGTCAGAAAGAAACTCGTCCAGGAAATAAATTCTCACTCGATTCAGGTTACCGCGCAGAACTGCAGTTAATGCAGCGAACTAGAGAGAAAATGAAAAAAAAAAAAAACTGAATTCAGCATAATTTGAGAAAATTTGTGGAATACCCCACTTTTAAGACAAGAAAAAGTAGTCTAGTTATAGTTCATGATGATATAAAAAGAAGAAAAATAAAATTGAAATCCGTCCTCCTTTCGCTCAGGTCCTTCGCCGTATCTCTTTTCATCCTCCCACACTTGATTTAGTTCACTACATCTCGTTTTACAACTCACGTATAGATATGTGTATAGCATACGAGAAGAAGAACGTTACCGTGTTTATTTTCGAATATCAAACGGGCACGTTTTATTAGATACACGGAATTTGATTTAGAATGGCGTGTGGATATGTCGATATGCTGCGGGCGGTGTGTTTTCGCTGCGACGACCTAATATTTGCGTGTAATATTTTAGTTGAAATTCGTACGTTATGTTCAAATGGCGGAGGTTTTTCCGTTCGTAAATACATGCGGTACTTACACCTATGTATACGCCTATCTAAGTATATGTTCGGTACGTACCTACTACAGAAACGCTGCAGGAGTTCGATCCCGTGGCGTCGCGACGCTTCGCCAATATCATAACCATATTACCCGTCAATTAACGGCTCAGTGAATTATCGCCGCGTGTAGCCGCCGCGGTATCTCGATTCAATTTAACACGTTTTGTTGAACCCGCGCGTTATACTACAGACTACAGACTACAGCTACGAACGACTACTACCCCGAAACGTGACTACCGACGATCATAACGCGGGCCTATTCAACCGTGTGCAGTAAAAAGAAAGAGATAAAAAGCAAAGTGAAAAAAAAAAGGAAAAAAGAAGAAAGGAAGAAACACGGTGAGAGTGTAGATTCACTTACAACCGTGGATCTGGAAGGGGATTCAAAAATAGAAAAACACGGCGAAAATGGAAAAGAAAAAAGCGTAGCAAGGGAGCCAGGAACACCTGATCGATACGGCGGTGTCAATTATTGAGAGAACTTGCGAATCTACGTTGGTATTTGTTACTAAAAACGGGTAAGAGTGAGCCTCGCAAAAAAAGATAGAAGTAGATAGAAAACTGACTGTTGGATTCGTTGGTTAGAAAACTTAAGCACTGCACCTCTGTCTTTCTCTGTCCATTTAATGTAAATTTTTTTTTTCACCGTCCCATCCGCAGGGAACGAGTGGGAAGATTTTGTTATCTCGTTGCAAGGGTATAAACTATGTAAAGTCAGGTGAAGTACGTAATAAGTGTGGATGAAACCCGACTGAATCCGGGGACAACGTTGGCGGCAAAAAGTGAGCTTAATTTGGCAAAAACAAGCCGTTAATGACAACGCGATGACTGCGCGTTAACGTTAACTTTCTGCAGCTAACTTGGTGTTCGTAAAGAGAGAACGTTTCGTGTATCATCCCTCTTTGATGGGTTTTTGGACGGTGGGGTTTATCCAAACCGACTACGTTGCGAAACGTATACTATACATGTGTACGAACACACACGTTCGGGTTGCGTCCGCCGCTCTTTCTGCATCACTTTTCTCTGCTCTGCTGTATTTCGCTTCGTTGTTCCGCTGTGCTTTCCTCTGCTCTTCGCCCTTTTGTAACCGTTAAAGCGTTATCAAACTTCCACGCAATAACGCCAGGACAGTAGAAGCGCCGAGTGCGGGTGTCCCGCAGGGTGACGCGAAAGGGGCTTTGCTTATCTTTGGTTGATGTCTAAATATTTCATCTCTACACGAGGCGATCTCCGGCGGACAATCGGACAGACGAAAACCTCACCCTGTTTTTAAAGTTTTTTTTTCTCTTTTTTTGTCAGACATTGTGCGGATATCCCGTTGGAGTTGTCTTTGGAGCATTCTTCACATTTAAATGCCGGTTCTGTTTTTGAATATTTTGTCTTCATGAAAACGAACCACATCCGAGATGGCAGAAGCTGAATTCATCGGCAGACTGCAGGACCTCTTACTTTCCCACTCAAATAATCATTGGAAAAACGTGAGATAGGAGGCTGGCAGGAGCTACGGAGCGACTTCATCTGTTCGGAATTTGAAAGAAGCGCGGATTGAATAATCCAAGATTAAAACATGAACCTATTGAATAAAACAAACGACGACTACTGGTCGGGATAGGTGTCTAAAATATGCTGTTTGTGGCCAGACTCGAAGTGCCGCCTTCATACATTGATGTCGGTGTGGTTTAACCTGACTTTTTTTTTTGGGTAAAATTTTCGCTGACCGAATGATAAAATTCGCCCTGTAATCTTCGGTTGAATTTTTCTCCGCTCGACTTGAACGGCTGGACTATGTGGAATTGAAATGTATTAACCGTCGGTGCAAAAAGTGTAGATTAAAAATAAGAAAAAAAAAAAGAAGGAAATCTGCCAAGACCGTTCCGGTGGCATGGATCATCCGTTAATTGATTAAAAATTGGCAAAGAAGTTAGTCCGCTATTTTATGGACGGGTTTAAAAATTGATATCGAATATCCTTGCCAAGTCGTGAAGAGCTGCCGGTGCCGCTGGTAGTCGAGTGTAAGGGCGACAAGGTACGATAAAAAAAGGGAAAAAAAAAGATGAAAGAAAAAAACTAGAAAAGAAAGAAAATTTTCAATTACATAAGCGCGCACGGTACACGCTAAGTACCTCTAGAATCGTTTAGCGTAAAATGTCTGGTGGCCCCTGCCGTGGCTGGAGCTAGTCGGAATTTATTTTGTATGGTCAAATGAAAAACCGATAAGTGAAACAGACGTGAGCGGTTACTCTCCAGCTACGACCAACACCACTTCCATGTCTATAACCTGGGCAATCGCGTCGACGTCGACCTCCATCCTACCTACTAGAAGCTACCCCTGCTGCAACCTCGTTGTCGAGGGTTCTATGTTACCCGCTGTCAATAATAATTCAAGAACTCGGAAATGGCCTTCTGCAGAAGCCAAACCCTATGCAACTGCAGGGGTATACCTTTATGTAGGTACAATAATGCCCATATATATATCGAATTTAAGCTCCAAGTTCTTCTGCGTGCAGCCAGATTTGAATTCCCATCAGACTCGGAATTAGTTACCGTTCCACTAACGACGATAAGAACGTCCCGAGAAATGAAGAAAAAAATGAACAGCGTTGGTGAAGCGCGTTCGATGTGGTCGTTGAGTAGTATTAGCGTTGGATTTGCCGTTTTCCATGAAAAAGTATATTATACTGTACGGCATTTTATCCTTTCTTCCCTCGAGAGGATCTCCAGGAATTTACCACATCTGAAAATCAGGAATTGCACGAAAAGCGAAATCCCTTTGCGATACAACCGGGTTCAAGGGGATTTGTAGTCATCGATCTCCACACTTCGCGGTACCGAAGTCTTAGCGATGGCAAACACTGGTTACTTTTCTCATCACTTCCACGGTATTTTTTTTTTCAAATCAGCTTTTCACTTTCGAATTGTCGATGGCCCGCAGAAAGAATCTGACCTTCTGTCTGACCGCACGAAGCAATAACTTTGGGGGTTCACGTTCGGTCCTTATCATCCGCATCAGGTCTGAAATAAAGGACGGCGTATGAGAAACGGCTGGAAGCTTTAAAAGTGACCCTTACCATGGTGTTACACAGTGAAACGGGTAACCCATGATCCATACATGTTCGCATACCTCGTAGATCAGGGATGTTCTTACGGCGAACGAAATTCCAGACGCCTTCCCAGCCGTTCGGTCGGTCGCTCGGCACGCGCCATTGTACCGGTACTAATTTATGGGCCAATTAATTAATTCGCTATGGAATTATACTCCCGGCGTCCGCTTATTTGGACGCCGCAGTACCAGCGGCAGCATCAACACCGGTGGCGATCCCGTAACGACATCTACTTCGTACATACATCCCAAAATTCTCTACAGACATTATAATAATTCCGATATGACGCATTACTGCCGGTGGAAATTGTTTCGGAAACAATTCCGATCTGGACACTAACGCCGAATCAGCAGCCGCCTGAGAATTCAGCTGTATTTTTGTCTTTTTTTTTTGGCCTACGTTCGCGCGTGTCGTTGACGAGGGTTTGTTTCTATACGTATCAGGCTTTGAAAGCCGTGGCCATCTTGCTCGTGCCAAAGTGCTCAGGGTTGCCTGACGTAGTTGGAATGGCACTGCCAGATTCGGATACATTTACATTACATACCTATATAAAGATATAGCGGTACGTATGTACATGGATAAACTATAACTACACACGTAGCGGTGTACAGATAGGGAGTAGTTTTCCGGGGTGAGGTTGGGCCATCGTCAAATGGGCGGATGACTGGGAGGGTAATGGCTAATCTACCTGAGTACAGAGTCTAAACCCATTCATCCGCCTAGGTGATAGGTGGTAGGTTTGGCATCGAGTAAGCCGCCAGGTTTCAGGTTCGGCTTGGTCGAAGTAGGTACCTATCTGTACAGGGGGTTGGTTCGGTTGGGCCGTTCATACGACATATATAATTATATAGGTACGTACAGGGTGTTTCGAAAGGAAGATTACCGCCGCCAACATCCACGAAATGAGCGAATGTCGTAGTGCGGATCTGAATGAGTCCGGAAACTGTTGCCTGTTTTCATCCATCCGCAGTGTAGAGATACGCAGAACGTACGTTTATGGCGGAGGCTGAACGGTAAATGGTCCGCTCTGATAATCTTGGAAATAATACCGGTACTTACTTGAACAGGGTGGAGCAAAATACGAGAAAAAAGAGGGAGAGAGAGGTGTAATATATTTTTTTTAAAAAGGTCGACCGTTCGGAGAAAGTGAAATAAAGCAGTCCATCAGATTATTTTTTGCGAGTCTCTGATCGATGGATTAATTAGTGAAAGGAGATTGAGCGAGCTACCGCACGCTGTGTTATTCCGTAATGAGCCTAAAAGGATCCCTTATCAGTGGTTTTACGGTTGTCAAAGCTTCTCTCGTGCGATCGGGCATGGGATAATTGGGGAAAATCATCTCCGCTCATTAACGTACCTCTCCGAAATGGACAGCCATCCGACCCGAGTTCTTAATTACTCTTTCGGAGGATTTGGCAACCCCCGAATTTCCATGTACTACGTTGAATTTTATTGCGAAACACCTTGTATACGTATGTACGTATAGGTATATGCTCACATGCGCTTGGATACCTAGGGAGTTTACATTGGTTAGGAAGCTAGTCGATTTAGGTCAAATTCACACGCGAAATTGTTCGACTCTATCGCTTATGCGGTTGGCAGCCCTTGAAATGTTGCAGTTTTTGCTAAATTTAGAACTCCAATTTTCAACCCCGCACATCTGATCCTGCGAACGCGGTCTATGCCCTGGATTGATCATCGAAGAAATTCAACTCAAAAATTCAGAACTCCAGACTCCAAAGTACCTCAAGGACTCTTTGAAACTCCAACTCCCCACAAATACATACGCGCTAAAAAAATTATCCGGCAAAAAGGATACAGGTAATCCCATATCGTGAGACACTGCACTGTCGCAGGTTATGTCAAATTTCTACCTCGAGTAAGTAACGACCTATCGATCCGAAACGGTATCAAGGTCTCTGCTATTAAATATCCTTGAGCGCCATAACTCGTGACTAGACGTTATTTAATCCTTTCGCTGTAACTGGTCCGCATGTAATACCCGGTATCCTAATCCAAATATAAACTTTACAATTTAACAATGGCCGCGTTACAGAATATCCAGGTGAATTAAATTTTCAATCAATAATTCAGCAAATAGTTCGGCTATCTGCGTTTTTCCCGGATTATGAATCAATCGGTAGAATTTTTCAGCGGATAGATAATCGGGCTTGAAAATTGCGCGGCGCATAAGGGATAAATATAATTAACTTTCGGTACGTACCTACATGAAATCCCTGAAGCAAAGTGCATCAAGGTTCGACGCTATATCTACCGATATTTAGTGAGTGTTGTCGGATATTATTCACGGACGAAAGCCACCAGGGTCATTAGCTGGTGCTAGCCGGTGCTGAAACATGGCGCAGATAGATGACACTGTCAACAACAGCGGGTAGCAAACTAGGCACCGCGGTGTCATCGGGGATCGTGTACCCGACACGATATAATTCATCCCCTAAAATCGACGAGGGTGCATCGCGTCGTCGGATCACGTCATGTCCAACTGGTTGCACTCTGTGCGAGCCGATCGTTTCGCCATATTTTTCCGTTCTCTTCGACTTCTTCCCTTCCTTGTTTTCCCGAATTTCCACGGCTCCGCCTCCCCAGATATTGTTTTTTGGAATTAAAATTCTTCTCTACGAAAAAGAAAGAAAAAAAAAAAAAAACACACGCGCGCGCATTCCGCCATTTCAATTTCAATTCGAAGGGCGTTCGGGAGCTGGGGTCTGCAGATTATTGTGTTTCGGTCTTATACAGCTATGACCGTAACCGTAAATCCGTAGTAGTTATTACGGGGTGTGGCTATCGTCACGGAGATTCCGTACACTATAACGCGGTTGCATTTATACCTGCAGTAGCCGTATAGTGGCGGCGCAGCGGTAACGGCAGTGACAGAGCAGGAAATTCGACGAAATGAATTATACGGTAGGTTTTGATAGTCTGTACGGTACACCGTGCGTAAATCAATTGCAGGCTTGGAAGAGGACAACCGCAAAAGTGGGGCGGAGTTAGTTCTGCGCGGACCACCCTGACTAATCGTATCGTCATTACGTATTAATACACCAACGATTTATACATGTGCCTATACTATATATGCACACACATATATACCGGAGATATTACGATGGACCCCAACCATAACGGTTTGTCGGTAGAGATTTTTTTCATCCCAGTGGAATTATTTCCGTAAATTAGCTACCTTATACCAAACGAGAAACAAACGTTCTGCTTACTGAAATAAGAGAATATGAATAGATTTGAAAAACCGAAAAAAAAGGCAAAAAAAGAAACAATTCTACAATGAAATAAATGCGATAAACGTTCGGTTACCTGGAATCCTAAACGGTACGGCAAAAGCGCGTTTTATGCTGCAGGGCGTTCGCGTGCTCCGCAGGATTCGCATTACTTTCGCGATTCGAGTTACGTGCGTCAAGAGCGGAGAAAAAATCTTGGCCGATTTGTTTCGTCGGAGAAAAAGAAAAGAGAAAATTGTATGTATGGGGTTAAGGGAAGGTGAAGAGAGACAAGAAAAAAAAAAGAAAAAATACGGGTGTGCAGGACTCCGGTGTATGTAACCGTCAGAGCGAGAAAAAAAGTGAAAGACAAAAAAAAGAGAAGGAAAGGAAAAAAAAAAACGGGAAAACGGAAAAAAGCTGCTACTGCTGCTGCTGCTGCTACCCGGGAAACACTCGTTCCTTTTGAAGGGAGGAAATTTGTCAGTTCCCACTGACTTCAGCCGCGATATATTTTGTCACTGGCTTGAATGGAGGAACGAGAGAATGAGAGAAAAAAAAATTGCAAAAAAAAAGAAAACGTTAACAAAGAAAAATGGAAACGGAGAGAGTAGAGAAAAGAGCAACGATCAGTCGCGCGTTGTTCGAAATTAGAGAAAAATAAACAGACCTTATGTAAAAAATTTTATATACATGTATCGCCTTTACTATTTGGTAGCTGGATTTACCCCGCGTGAAATCGAATCGTATCCACGTCTCTGATTCCGCGAAAATAGTTGTGTACAAAAGCCCTGCTTATCCGTTACTCCGAGAAAGGGAAATTCCTAAGCCTTGGCTGGAGCGTCGAACCTCGAGCTTGAGCCGTCGCCTGATCCTGAGCCTGGACATTTTCTAGGATTCGAGAATCCTGTCGACGTATTACTATTAACGGTTTTTTTTTTCTTTCACTTTTCTTTATTTCTTGTCTGTCGAAGTAAGTAACTCCTCAGCACCGGTAGATATATTTTTCTTCCCGTCATTGACGCTCGACTGTATTACGTTACCGTACCGTATGCTGCAGCCAACCCCGTAGCACTCGAGGGTGTACTCGGAGAGTTCTGGATATACAGCTTCGCGTTACACCGTGAAACACTCAGGGTAAAACTTTTGATCTTTTGAGAATGAAAAAAAAAAATAATAAAAACTTCAAACTTAAATTATGAACCCTTAAATATTCCAGAAGACATCTCCGCGGACGATTTCATTCGGGTCGGATGAAAAAGAGAAAAAAATTTAAAAAAAAAAACAAAAAAAAAACGTTTCAATAAGGAGAAAATAATGAGTTAATGAAATTGATAAAAATCTTAATTAGCACCCGCAGGGGAGAGTTATATTTACGAAACGATTACCTGCAGGATGGCTGAAAAACTCCTACTGCAGAATTTATGAACCCTGAAGAAGCTGACTTACACACAGCTGATGATATTAAAAAAATAAATCTACGCTGGGTTTCGGGTGATTCTGACCGAGTTGCGAATAAGGTTAGCTTGTTAAAGTATCAAAGGTCAAGATTAATAAGACGCTCGCCTAACGCCCAGATGTGTATGTGTATATATTTCACGTACATGAATAATAAAAAAAGTTAACAGCGAAGACCGCCCGGGGATCGCCGAAGAGATATGCCCCGTATAAAGCAGAGGAACATCCGAGGGTGGAAATCGGAAGGAGGTAGAGGGATGAGGATAACGACAGCTGCTAGTGATCCTTTTACCGAATGGAGTACAAAAGTAGAATAGGGGAAGGGGGTGGTTTAGTCCTGGCCGACTCCGCTAGGCTCTAGATTTTGTTGCGACGGTGGTTGCGGCTGTGTTTCACATGGCAGTTTACAATCCCCGTAAACCTTGAAACCTACGAGCTGGCTTACGCCGTTCACGTTTCCGTATAGCCACCGGCTAATGCGGCAATAAACATGCATCTATGTACGTGGAACACTACGTCTCTCGTTCTATATGCTTAAGCCACGTGCGCACTCGAGTCTCCTTCGCATGGGGTTGCTTATGTGGAAGTTCGAGAGGGAGGCTACACGCACGGCGTATGGTTGTTTTGAGGAAGATAATAGAAACGAAGAAGAGGCACTACGCGAGGTTGAGGGTGAGCGATACCGAGCGGATCGGTAAGGTAGAATGAAAATGTCCCCGAGTAATGCAGCTATACGACGGATGTGGTTTTCCGAGTAGGAATAAGAGGAATGGAAGTTGCGGAAAGAAAAAAATACGGGGGGAGAAAAAAAAGATTAGGAGAAAGCAAGAAGAAGAGCCTTTCTCCTCCGCGGAGCACCGCGAGTGGATTTGATTGATTCCTACCTGTCCGCTTTCGGGAACTGGATACTCCGCGTTCGATTAAATCTAGCAAATTTACGGAAGTCGCCGAAGACCCACGGAGATTTTCGAGAGTTTCGCACGAAGACGGTAGCTTCTGAAATTTCGGAGAGATTGCCTCAACCATCAAACGACGGATAAAAGTTGGAAGAACCAAAAAAAAAAAAAAGAAAAAAAAAGAATTACCTCAAAACCATCCAACTTCTTCAGACTCCGGTTCCGTTTCGTTTAGTTTCGTTTCCGATCTCTTATACCTTCAACAACCGTTATACTACCACCATACATTTTATGTACACCGTAGACGCCACGGGCTGTACAACCTGCGACCGACAACCGTGTAATTTCGTGACTTCTTTAAATAAATAAGAAGAAAATAAAAACAAGATGAAAAATTCAACCACTAAAAACCTGAGCATTTTTCCCTATTCCAAAGAAGTCGAGAACCGGATGGAAGCTTACGGCTATAATACCAAACAGTTCATCAAATACGAGATGATCGCTCGACCCCATATTGTTGGAACAGTTTGTTCATTTTTTTCCCCTCCGTATAGCCTGGATCAGTTCGAGGAAATTCAATGCCGAAATTATTTACGAAAAATAAAGAAATCGAAGCGACACGGATAACAACAGATTACTTGCTCCTCCGTTCCCCGTTGTTACGGTATTAAATTTATGGCGAAAACTTTACAGACTTGAAGAATATAAAAAGTGACGCCCGCGGACCGTTTGTGTACGCGAATGGCGCGCATGGGACTGCGAGTTCGGCTGAACGTCGAAAAAAGAAAGCTGCTATTTTAAAATCCCCATTCCCGGTTTTGCGAATCGGTTCAAACTGTAGCGAACAAAAGTTTTTGTCTCCATCGAAGTCCTTTGAAAAAAATCATTTCCCGCACGAACCGTACCGTTGTACGATCGTCAGGTTGTTTATAACGCGGCATACGTATCTAGAAACGTGTGGAAGAGGCGGTAACTTGTACCTTTGGCATGCATCCGCGTTCTTCGTGCACTTTTGTCGAGAGACACCATCAGCCTGACAAGATATAGAAAGAACGATTCGCGGGGAACTGGTATGCATCTATATTCGTACACGTATGAGTAGAGGTGTGGGTTTTGCACAGTTGTACGATTGCAGGCGTAAGTGTTTATGCAAAAATGGTACGACTATGAGATGCGCGAGAGACAATCTTCTAAAATATCCGTACCGTTTCCCGCCTGTAATTTCCGTCTATTTCGCGTTAGCTGCTGTTTCGCTGGTGTTTCCGTTGCTGTTACAAATACGGCCCACGAAAGTCGGGATACGTAAGAGTAGTCAATCCTTTTAGCAGCCGCGGCGACGTCGACGACGATGATGTCTTCGCTGGTGTAATTTCTTTTTTTTTCTTCATTATTTCCTTTTTTGTTTCACGGTGCAACAAACTCGGTAGGCAGATAGGTATACCCGGGACATTACGAGAGAAGAGGAAAAACGGAAGGAGAAGAAAAAAAAAAAAAATCTTTCCCTCGCATATTGCATGCATAGAAAGCTAAACTCTCGTTGTCCTCGCGTGGCAGTTTATATCGCTGTAGCTGCACATCAAGGCTAATGCCGCATTCGCTCACCGCCACCGCACTACTACTTATACTGTCGCCGCATCCAAAGTAACAACTTTTGTATTTTAATGGCTAGAGAAGAAAGAATTTTGTCCGATTCTGGTATAGATCCAACAGCCTGGTACTTACCTAAATTGCTGGAGGAACCGGTAGTCCGACTTCGATTCGACCTCGTAAGGTTGAGTGAGATGCGGAAAAAGTAAGAGAAAAATGGCGAGAGAAAGAGACGAATAAACGAGACAAAGGTACGGGCATCTATATAACAGGGTGCGGTATAACAGATGGAGAAATAGAACAATCCTAGGAAACTCTGTACTACCAGGTGAAATTCTCGAGTCTAGGACAAAGAGTTTTGACGGTATACCTACCACAGAGCCGAGTGAGGAAGGAGAGTGAAGGATATCACTAGGCACCTACCAGTCGGTGTAGTGCGGTTTCGTTTTGTTTCGCGAGACGCGTGGGTGCTCCCTGTAATCGCGAAATGCGGGTTGCGCAAAATTAATCTAGTGAAAATCCTAACCGCCCACACGGTTAACCGGCTCCAGGCCATGGCCGAGGATGATGGAACGACGGCTCAGGTTTCGAAGAGGCAGAGGGCAAAGGGTGCCGGAGAAAATTGAAGGAGGGAGAGCGGCCACTTGCCTGGGAAAACTTCCCCGATTCCTACACCTGTGCCACAAATCATCAAACGCCCTATGATTTATTCCACCGAACAAACCCAAATCCCGAACTCCAAAACGTTTCGCACACTGATTTCCGTATCGTATTCCGATTTACCTACATAGGTATACGTAATGTTTGGAATAATTTGATTTGTGTTTTTTTTTCTTGTTGTTTTTGTTCTCTATACTGGATTATATTACCTGCAGAAACGAAATTACTCCGCTACAGAGAAACTGATGTTGAATGAAATTTGTTTTTTCTATATTTTTCATTCGATACCATTAGTAATAACTCTAATTTGGTCACATGCTCATATTACAGGAACGTTTTTGCTATGTACGGAATCTATTTCGCAATGTATTGTACGCCATTCGAATCTGCGTGGAGGTGTATTGATGAATATTTAATTTTAATCAACTGTCCGGAAAGATATGTGGAATTTCGAATGGAATTTAGTTTTACAAAAGTGTCATGTCCCACATCACGTTGCACAAAAAATTTGCAGGAATCGTTGCTGGACAGAAAAAATAATATTTCTATCTCATAAATTGCGTAAGAATTGGTTAAAAATGTCAAGGACGAAATACTAGGAGCTGTCAAAAAAATTGTATACTCATAGAAACTGAATAGCCTCAAGTGAGTGATTTCTCCTCGATTATATTCGATGAATTTTGCGTGGGTCGTCGTCGCCGTCGCAATTAAGTAACGATTTAAACGTTCCGAGAAATATATTTATCCCATTAACTGGGTTATACTTATATATTTTGCAATCATGGTGATTATTATCTAACATATTTAGTGTCTGGCGCCAAAATACAGAAGACGTAAAAGCGTAGCGAAATCTAAACGTGTTTTTATACTCCAACGTGTCGTCGAGTAGAAGAAAATTTGTTATAGCTGCATAGCAAAATGGACATGAACTGGTAGGTGCAATAAAGCGGAAGTGGTAGTTGAGCCTTGTAATAAATTACAACGTTTCATATCCGCGTGTAATCTAAAATTGATACAAGTTTTGGCGTCTAGAGACGAAACCGGCCACTATTTGCTTTTATACGTTTTTAGTCACTGTCATCCCGTATTACTTACTAAAGATATTCAGATACCACCTCTTCCTGCTACACATTCGAGTACATACGCAGCAACGTCCATCTAGAAGCGTCAGGTAAATCTCTCTAGGCGTCAAAATTTTACCCACAAACTAAAAATATATGTATTATATATACACATATATCCCAAACTGCTTTCATAAACCCCACGATCTCAACAGCCGCTTAATTCGCGTTCCGCACCTCAAATCATGATGGTAATTAAGGCCGAGAGGATGCAAGTACACCTGCCACCTTATTTCTAACAAATATTCCTCTATACTTATGCACTCGCTATCGTATTTATAGGTGAGATTTGAGCTGAGATATGCGTCTACAATTTAACTGTAATATGGTTGATATGATCGTACGAATAGAAATATCAGGTTATAAAACAATAATAATAACGATAACAGTAATAATAACAGTGATGATAATGACGATGATGATGATCATAATAATAATAATAATAATAACATTTCTATTTCGGTATTTGGTGTTATTAGAGATTTCGTTAAATGGAATGAAACTCGATCGAACAAATATAACTACCACCGGCGCAGTCCGCAATAAGCGCGGCTTGTGCAAGTAAACGCTAATGGAGCCGAAGTAAAATTCTCGAATTTTCGAAATTGCCCAACGGGATATTTTTGTTTTCGACCAATTTGGTAACGCTTCAGAGGTGCAGAGGGATATACCGGGAAAAAAAAATGTACGAACAAAAATTAATACCCTCCGACCGGAACTTGTTACACACGTTATTATACACACCGAACGATATACACGAATGTATATCGTATTAAATTTGTACGTAATATACAGGGGGAGTAATTTGAAACTTTGAAATGGAAGCAGCCCGATTCCGACGCTTTTTATCCATTCGACGCGCTAGGCCTAAGAGAAATGGCGAGAGTAGGCGAAGCCGACGTAAAATTAGGCTCCTCCTATTCTTGCAGTTTTCAATGACACGCCCTGTATAAATGTAACAGTTGCAGTTATCGTTCGGTGTATTAAAGCAAGTTGTTCGCTGACCCGTATTTCTTAAGTCAGCAACAGAAAGCCCTCTCACCGTTCACGGTCTGCCCCTCCGAACCTGATCTGAAACCTCAAACCCCACGACTCGCCAACTCCCAACTCACGGCTTGCGCCGCTCGAGTAGTCTTACGATCCGCAACTTATCCTTTAACCCGCAATTTTTCTGATACTTTTTCTGGAGACATTTTCTGCCGTTGACAGCCGAAACATACACCCGATTACCCCGTGATGTGTCTACCTATAGGTATATACTGTACCTAATAATATAATACCGCCAACTTGCGAGTTGCGGTGCACGAGCCGGGGCTGCATGGAAAAAAGGGGAGGGTGCCCTTTGAGAAGAGGGACAAAAAGAATGGGAGGAAAAAAAAAAATTAATAAATTCTTCACCGCGAAAAAGGGGGTTTGGTCAGGAAAATTCTTAACGACAGAGTGCTATAGCTTTTACCCTGCAGCCCAGGCGCGGCGGTCCCCGAGCGGTTGATCGTCGGTTGCCGTCGTTGTAATAACGTTAAACGAGGCGAGACCTTCGGGATCACGTATTATATACCTATATACTTTATATATTACGAGAGAAAGTCGATAGACCAAGAATAAAGGGTTCAAAGGACCGTCAAATCATCAAAATAATAAACGAGATGAGACTTTGCTTTTTCATACCTGCAGTTTATGGAACAAAAAGAAAATATATATGAAATTGCTCAGAAAATTTGTGAATGGAGACTGAGATTCTGAAATTATGTCGTATAATGAACCCTTCTTCATTATGATTCGGAATCTTTCATCATTCTCTTTTGTTTTCATTCATCAATACACATCACCTCGATCATTCGTTACCCAATTTCTCTAGAGCTCGATCATTATTTTTAGTCCAACTTTTCGAAACGATGAGGATTTCTTTTTTGGTGAGTGTTTTCTTCGAATTGAAAATATTTACTCGTCAGTTCAAGCGACAGATGACAGAAGATAATAAACGACGTGCTTTAAAAATCAGCCCCTTGCGACTTGACATTCGGGTATACGTATCTTTTTTTTTTTTTTTTTTCTTTCTCTCTAGGTAGGAATTTGTATTGTTTATGGGAAGAACATCTGCGGATTGGAAACTGAAAAATGAGGACAAATGCTGAATTCTGCGGTAAAATAAATTACGATAAGAAAATCCAAAGAGAAAAAAGAGAAAAAAAAAATTGAACCGAAATTGAAGGCGGCGTTCTAGTCCGGATGTCAGTTGTCACTGAAAATGAATCAGAATCTCCACCCCAATATACGAGCTCATCGTAAGACGAGGAATTAATTAATTAATTATAATTTAATTATATAGCTCTGGGCGTAACGAGCTGTATTAATGGTATCTTGAGCTGCTGAATAATTCAATATTCTCCTTTGGTTGGAGTAAAAATATTTTATTTCTCTCTTGTACTGAAATTTTTTTTCATTATCACTTTCTTTATTTTTTGTTTATTCAAACCACGAGAAAAATTAAGTTGATATCGTGGATATAAAATGGTGATAATTATTACTTCATTATACGACCACTTTTTTTATCAAGAGATTATCGCAGCCTCGATATGCTTTTATGTCTGCCTACGCGCACTGCCGTACCAACAATTTATGATGTTATCGAAAAGAGAAAAGAAGAAAAAAAACTAAACGAATACGACGAACACTTCATTCACATATTTTCGCATCACGGGGTCTATGACGCGTCGTATAATATACCATATATCACGCGAACGACACAATCGTTCAAATTAATCACCGCAACGTCATAATTATGAGCTTTAATGAAATAATTATCTAGGTTTACGGACTTGATCGTAACAGTACAATCATAATACGTGTCAATTATCTACAAGTGTGAATAGCATCGCTATTAAATGGCGCTAGTATTGTCATTAATAGACAGGAGAATTTGTAATTGTCTGTCGCTGTATTTATAGAAACGATTAGAAGATCCTGTGATTGATGATGGATTGCAACGGCCACGTCGATGCGGTGAGAAGTTTATGAGAAAATAACATTTTCTTCAATATATGAACGGTTTATTTTGCAGGGGTTTTTGCTCTAGCCCGAAATTCTCTACTCTGAATTAGTTATGGTCGCTGCTTAAGCTTCGCGGTTTATTCTCGTAAAAGCTTTTCCGACTTCCGGTAGCAGGAAATAAGCCAACTTTACACACGGTGAATGCGGAGCGGGAAAGAGAGAAATTATAGAGAAATAATACGGATGTTGATACGTCCCACGTCGCACGGATCACGAAATCAAACATAAAATAGTGTGAGCGAGAAAAGTCGGATGAAGTGATCGAATGGAGAGAGAAAAATTGTTGTGAAAATAACGCGAGATGAAAATCGGTCGAAAAGTGAAAAATCATCCCTTTCATTCTACCAATTTGCTCGTGGAAATTCACAAATTTTAACGATCGCCCCGCACCTTGGTTGTCACGATGATATATTTGATCAATCAAAAGCTCATCGCATAAACAATGCGGAGTGAGGTTATTACATCATTTATGCTAAACGTGTCAACACTGCGGAGTGAGTGAACTATTACGCTTACTTTACCGAATCAGCATAATATAGCGCGATGGTTTCGAATGTCCGGAATCAATTTCGAAAGGGTATGTAAATTATTTGAATTTTCATCGCCCGCGCTCTCGTGTATAATTTCTTCCGCCAAAAGAGCCTAGCGTCAACTTAGGCCGCGAAGAAACGTCAGCTTTTAGGCTATTACAGATCTTATTTTAGACAGAGTTCTCGAGCGTGAAGTCTGGCCCGTCACTGTCAGGTTTCCTGGTGCGGTCCAAAATAATGATTACGTTGGCGTAGCGCAAACAAAAAATAAACCAACCGCTAGCTCGATATTTAAGTAGCGAAAAAACCGCAACTTCCGCGTACACCTACACAGTAAAAACACAATCAAACATTATATGAGACGGTGTTTGAAAATGAACGGAAGGAAAAAATTTTCAAAATTTTCACCGCCGTTCGGAATTGCCGGTCCAGCAAGCTGACCGATGATCGAATATCGATGGAAACGTGATAATATTCGTGCGTGCGCTCAGAGTTTTTCGCTTTACGGGGGTTGAACGTAGTGCGTGAATCTGATTCAAAATTGATATCTGCGGGGTCCAGTCGATGCGGCGTGTACAGAGTAACCGGTTTATCGAGCGATTAGGTGTAGAGAGTCTCGCACAATTTCCTCTTTCCATTTTAGGTACAGGTGTGCGAACCATCCCAGCGTTGCCATGGCGATAAATCATGCGCATTTTGGTTATCAATAAAATTTTTCGCTCGGCAATTTCGGTCATAAGTTGTTATCATAGCCGGACTTTGTCGTTGCTTCGGTCATGGATGGAACGTGTTTTCTAATTCAGGTGAGAAGGTGAAGGCCGGGCGCGGGAAGAAACTAAAGAATAATGTATAACTGATGAGGGAGGAAATCGTCGTCCTGCGGGAGCAGTAAGGGTTGGAAACTTGCCAGTGTTAAATAATACCCGCATTATGGATGAAAGGTGTAGGGTATAGGTTCATATTCGGAAGCGGATGGCATCTACGAAGTTCTATGTAATTCTTACGCGAGTACATAAACGACGTCAGCCGACTCGTGCACCTATACCGCGATGGCATTATGAAACACCCGACGATGCGACGTTACCTACAATGCGCTTTGTGTAACGTGAGTGAGATGATGCAAGTTGAGATGTGCAACGACGTTGCGAAGTAGACGACGTCGACGACGACGTCAGTATCCTATTTGCTCCGAGACTTAAGCACTCCTACTTTGATCCAGCGGAGAGGTGCTCCTTACGTGTAAGAAAATGGAATGGAAAAAGGGAAACTCAACCGGAAATTCGCTCCATACGTGAATTTACTTCGCGATGATTCCGCTCCAAGTTTTCACTCGAAAACAATTATATCCCATTTTAGATAATTCTAGATAACCCGAGTCAAGTGACTTCCGTCCGTAACGGTCGATCGTCACCCCGGCATGTCAGGCTATTAGACGCAGAGGTATATGTATAATACCGCGTGTACGTTCGGGAGAAAGTTTCATCGGAACTAATCGGCAAGTCTTTAGCAACGGCAAAACTTCGTACTTGGTGGGTGTCAAACGGCTTGGGCGAATTTCGAAATTTCATCTATTCCAGCGGCAGCGTCAGCGGCGAGGAGTCGGCAGACAGATTGTCCATAGAATTGATCGACAGCTGTGAATATAAATTTTCATACGTGCAGGAAATAAAATGGAGAGTGCGAGCGTAACGAAGAACTTGAAAATATAGGGAAAAGAAAAAACTGCTATCGTTATATGTGGGGTATAATCGATCCCGAGGGTGACACGTAATTTATGGATCTCTAATCGTATTTTTGATTGAATTGTTATCGCCTGACGGTGTAACGGATTATACAGTTTACTCGAGAGTTTAATTAAACTGACCAAAATTAATTACGCCCTGGAAACGAGGTTATACCGTATGATGATAAATGAGTGGACCGGACGAGCGGTCAGAAGTAGATATAGCTATAGTGAAGAGTATGGAAGTGGCCATCACGCGGCTGTCCTTAACTCCTCGTTTCCCGTCATCCTCCCGTTCAACTGTTTATCAACAATTAATGCGCACTTTCCAGTTTCTCATTCCTCCGTTTAGTTTTCAAATTTCTTTTTTCCATCGTTAATAATTAACACACACCCCGCAACTACCCCAATTCTGGACGGTTCGTTCGGCTATAAGGTCAGTTTTCATAACCTGCGACTGACCGTTGGTCAGCAGCGAGCTGTGGTTAATGAGAAATTAATCTTCCGAAAACCTGCGCAAAACGGAACCCGAAACCCGGAGAGAAGAGAAAAGGCAAAAAAGAAAGGTTCGCGCGCTGTTGAGGACAGAAAAATAAGTACATAATTCACCGGCACAACGCCACCCCCGTGGTTTGCAGTAAAAAAGAAAAAGTCGCAATGGGAAATAAATATAAAAATACTCGCCGTTATATCGGAACTCCAGAAAAGTCCGATTGCTTGGTCAATTTCTCCATGCTTATAGGTTTATATATTCCCGGTGCAGCTGTGTTATTCTTTTTTCCTATCCCTCCTTTCTTTCACCCCCGGTGCTTTGAACTGATTGCTATTTTCTAACTACTACCTCTATCTCTCTCGTACGCAAGAATATACCTGAATCAGATTAAGTTGCAACTTCATGAGAGTAGAAACGACTATGCACCGCCATTACAGTTATACCCAGGTATGTATATCAACTGCAAAAGTTACTTCATTTGTTATGTTCCGTTAAAGGGGTAAAGTTGCCGCGGTACGAAATGGCGAACGCAATATCGGAAAACCCGGTAAAGTCGTGCGCCGAGACTTTTTTTTTTTTTACAATTTATTTTTATTTTTTTCTCAAAACGGCGTCGGACTCCCACGCCATTAGCATTATGGGAAATTCGGGATCGATTTCCCACCTCGTGTGGTTTCACTTTGGGAATAATTTTTTTTCGAATTTTAAATTACACATTCGTATAGCATATCTCTAGTTCTCATAAATGCGAATAGCCGAATCACCTGCCCGATCGCGAAGCATAATATAATACAAAAGTATATGAGTAGTCGGGAAGGTAGCCAGTTGAATAGACGCAGAGGTCGAGTCGGTCGAGGGTAGTCGAGTGGCGGAGGTAAAGTTGAGGGGTTGGGGGTGGCGGCGTGGCTCATGGATGAATTTCAACGCGAAGGTATTTTTAATGGTGTACGAATAGCACGAGAACGAGGTATGTACCGTAAGAGGGGGTGGGAGAAGGGGGTAACGGAATTGAAATAATTGAAGCCCGGTATCTGAACAAAAGAAGGAGCTTCGAGCGTAGACAATTTATTCAAAGAATAACTCTTTCGCCACCCTTATACTTCCTCCACGTTCCGCCAGCGATTCATCGCCGTACATAGGTATATGTAATAACCCGTATATGCAGCAAACGCGATCAAAATTCTTTGTACGTGAAAAATTTCCCTGAAAATATCGAGAAGGAAAATTGAAAAAAAACAAAAAAAAACGTATTTTCATCGATCGGTTTTGTTCTTTCGAGGGGATGGTGATTTTAAAAAATTTTTTTCTTTTATCAAACTTTCACACCTGTAATTCGTCGAAAATTACGTCTAAGGTTCGATAGAATTTTAACGATGCACTTTCTGATGATTGAAAAAACAAAGCAATGTCTAATTCGTGCTCAATCTCCGCAAACGGATCAGCTTTGCATTTTATTTATTTATTTTTCTCTCTCCCGGAAGCGAGGAGCTGATGGGAGAGAAAAAATCGTGGGAGACAAATGACGAGGAGTAGAACGAAGAACTTGGGGTTCGGGTTTGGTATTTTCGGTCTATAGGTGACTTCGAATCGACGACGTGCGAAGTAAGGAGTAAACTTTTACGGCGCGGCACGTGGCTTCTCAGAAGTTTACGAGGTGTAAGCAAAGAGCGAGAACTGGAAAGATAGGGGGGAGATGGTTTACTGCCTATAACATCTCCTTCTCTCCCCCGGGCTTGCAATAGGGATGCGCTTTTCGCATTATAGATATGAAAATATTGGAAATCATTAAAAAGGTGAACATAAAAATATGAGAAGCGCCGAATGAGAATGTAGACGCTTCGGATGTTCGGAAATTCGGGGGCAAGGAAAATTCAATTAACTCAAGGCTGTACGTACAGGTGGTACGTTCCTAGTTTTCACTTGTGATTGATACGAAGTTGGTTTTTATGAAAACGCTATTTTGAATCGTACGGAGGCGCGGCGCGCGCGCTCCGAGAATGGAAGGGAGGTTGAAAGGGTCTGTAAGGGCCGAGCGGGGTTGTAATAAGAAGCGGTATCTCTTCGCATGATTAAGCTTGGCGGTAGTAAATCATCAATTATATTCTCATTAGGGTAAGTAGCGTGGGGTAGATACTCAGTTTTCTCTCGCGTATATCCTCGAATTCAAGTGCAACCGTGCGTGAAGATACCCCATGGCTTTCTTTTTCCTTTTATTTTCCTTCAACAAAATTTGGCTTTATAATAAGATAATACTCATCGCCGCCCGTCCACCTCTCCCTCACCCCTGATTGACTCCCCCGTTTATTACATCGGTGGGGAAAATTAAGATTCGCGTTTTCCACGATCGCGCGTAGGGACGAATAAAAAAAAAGGAATAAAAGAAAGAAAAAAAAAGAACCACAACGAGGAATATAACTTCCGCTTTATTTAGCCTCTCGTCGACAAATCTCTGAGGATTCCTGATCCGCGTGTGAACAAAGCAGGACAAAGGTCTCTACGTAGCAGCAGCAGCGGCAGCGGCAGCTAGGGTAAAATTAGGTAATACTACAGGCCGCTCTGCACCGCAGGGACCCGAGGTAATGGATCTAAAGCAGGTTTACTGGGATAATAATTATATTCAAGTAAAGTTAGACCGCACTGACATCCTTCTAGTCCATAACACTTATGTGTAACGGCTGTTTACCGACGTCGTTGTATACGCGGTGGCCGATGTTCATGGGTAATTTGTCTCTTTTTCTTCCCGTTCGCATTTTCAATCAATCAAAACGAAGCGATTCGCTGTAATTTTCCCGAACACGAGGTAATCGAGATCCGGTTGGCCAAAGGGGTGATCGTCGTACACCGGAGTACGGAATGCCGTGACGTGGTCGTGAAGTATCGAATGGAATTTTGTATTCACCCCTAATCATGTGTTGTAAAGTTGAGGAGAAAGGAGAGTGACCTTAGCGGCTGGCGCGATCGTTTCGAAGTAGCTTCTTGCAGTGGGTCATGTACGTGGAGTATCCAAAATATAATATCCTGATCCTGATAAGGGTTCACGTGTCTTTTACGTCGGTTCACGTATGCGAACTATACATGTATAGGTACAGCTCGTAACCCACCGGGGAATATCATAACAGGTAATTTATTGGAAATATCAGGAATTCTGGGTATAGTCTATCTATATTATGGGATTCCGATCTACCCTTTCCCAAAATCTCTGGAGAGGGAAAATTCGGTCTATATACAATAGGTAATCTGGAAGTATTAGCTGTGGCATCCCATTATGCGTGATGAATTTCGTGTTTCTTTTTTTTTTTTAATCCATGCAAAAATCATGCAAAATTGAATCACCGAAACAAAAAAAAAAGGAAAAAGAAGAAGAGCGGAACAGATTGTGATTTCGGATTAATTTCTTTTTTTAGTGAGTTAAAACCGCAAGAGGTATTTCATTTTTGTTGCAGGTGTTTTTTGTGAACAGGGAGAAGTGAGCGCAGTTATTTAAAATTCCAAGTAAATGCAAATTTCATTAAAATTTTAGACGCAAATCTTGTAGCGCCGTAAACAACGGCGGCACTTAGCCTTTCGGAATATCAAAACAGCTTTTTAATTGCGTCGAATATAAAGTCTGTCTCAAAGGTATGTCGCTCGTAGTTTCCGTTTAGAAAATATATCTACAGACATATACGACGGGGGTTTAAAGGGTTTCAAATATTCGTAAATCGCCGTGAGAAATATGAGCGATAAATAAACGTCGGTATTCACGATAGAAGCCGGTTTAATAAATAACGAATTGATACGTAATTAGGATTGCGTCATTTTAACCCTTCTCTTTTTCTCATCCCTCGCGCCTTCTCCCACCTTCGTTTCTCCCTACTGAGCTTGACAAATGTCGAGCAGGGCTCACCGTCGGGTATTTCAGGAATACCCCCTGGAATCCTTCTGCAAGTCCTTCGAAGGCCTTGCGAAGGTCTTAAGGTCGGATCTTGACGTAAATTATTATACCCATGTATACTATAGTACACAATATCTAACCTATACATTCATACAACAGGGCGTTCCTCTCTTGTTTTACGCAACGACTGTTGAGTCGTTCGTTAATCAACCCCGCAGTTGGGCTCAGGTGTGACAGCCATCCACCTTCGAAGCACCCTGCACACCGCTTATTCTACCCCTGGCTCTTTTCTCCTCTTTACCGCTGCAGAAACTCCATAGAAACTTCATCCGAGTTCTTTTATTTTTACATTTTTTTAAAACGAGGATAAAAAAAAAAAACACTTGTTCCCGACTCAATGTTTTTCTCTCTATTATTCGTAACCCCGATTCTGTTTGTTTTTTTTTTGTTTTTTTTATTCATCATCCGGAGCAATATCTTTGTCATTTAAATTTCGAGGAAAATTTCATCGGGATACATCGTCGAAAAGTATAAATCGTAATAGGTATTTACTCAAGCGAAAGAAGGTGTATCTCATATTTTCTGATACGAATTCTTTCTTTTCCCTTTTTGCTTAGCGAGGAAAAGAAGAATGCGAATGAGAAAAAAACGTAAAATTCATTCCGCAGAACTCTGGTCGTTCTTTTTTTTTTTTTTATTCTCACAATACTTAACGAACACGTCATATACGCACGACTTTATAGGTATAGGTATGTATTTTACATTTACGTATTTTATTCATATCCAGCGTCTATGTGACAGGTCTGGTTAGGGGATGAAATTCTGTATCCATATTGAAAACGCTTGAGTCACGCACTCGAAACAAAAAGTAAAAAAAGAAAAAAGAAAGAAAAGAAAAAGAAGGGCCATAAGACCTTACGGAAGACTGAGAAGAGTAAAGGACTTTTCACCAAAGTCCGCAACACTTACGAACATCTTGAACCGAAATTCAAGTACCATGGGGTTGAAAGCACTGCACCAAATAATCCCAACCATCGAAGAAAAAAAGGCAATGGAAAATATCAGAACTTATACGATGAGGGGAAGCAATTTTTCTTTTTTTCTTTTTAGGTTCGATTTTATACTCTCATTTTCGCAAATCATTCTGACGAAAAATTGACGAGACTTAGTTAGCGGTAAAAAAAAAAAAAAAAAAAAAAAATTATTAGAATTTCTTATGGTTATCTGTCGCATACGTAACTAATTGTAAGTAAGGGGATCGTCTTTTCACCTTCGAGAAATAAAGATACGACATCGGGACAGAATTAATGTAGGTGTTGTTCGCCCGCGCGTCTCAGGCTTTTGCTCGCGTTCGTTCTCACCGGACCACTTCATCAGCACTTGTCTCACAAACTTGAATTTATCGCTAATCCCGTATAATCCAGTCAGTCGCCGGGGTAGGTATGAGTCTATATACGAAACGAAGGCAAAAAGGAAATGGAGAAGAAAAAAAAAAATGTCTAAAAAGCAAAGAGAAGAGTGAAAGGAAAAATCCCGACTCTCACGCGGTCCATGTCCTCCTCTAAGGACTCTTCGCGTGTCGAAGGGTCGCGTCATGCACGAATCGTATATATACGGTAAATAGTAAACGCGATACAAAGTCATTGAAAAATCCCGACGACACTCGAAGGTACTATTCGGATTTCAGGGGGTCAACAAATATAGGGAGACTTTTTGAAAAAATTCAGATTCCTATCGGATATCCTGACGTAATAGCTTTAAACGTCACTAATCTTTCGTCGGGATGTTACGGGGTACCCCATGCGATTTTTTTTTCTTCGATAGAAACTACGTGGATTCTATAATAGTAAAATGGGTTTAAAAATGGATATTTTTATTTAATTCATCGGCACCTATATCCTGCGGGTGATGTGTAGACTTCGGTTGCACGATATCGAGGGTGATTTTTCAACGTCGAAAACGTCAGTGTTTGTTCCAACGGTTGAACGAGCGCCAAATCTATGGCTTTCGATTTCTCAAATGCGCGCGGTTTCATATCGAATATAGTTATTGTAAAATTTTATAAAATCTATTCCCGCACAGGAGTGACGTGAAAGTTGGCAGGACTCTGCACGGGCTGTATTAATGTTGACTTTTGAACATGGAGCAGCTAGGCCCTCTGCTTTGATTTTACCTTCAAAGGATTAAATTCCCTTTCTGTGTACGGCTAGGGAGAAACTCGGGTTTCAGTTTCCCTCAGAAGTGCATCGAGCGTCTTATGTGGAGGGAAAAATCGACTGCAAGCCCGAAGCAGAGTGGTGCTGATTTCGCGCTGCCTCGACCTCGCTCGCCTCACACTATAGGTTATGTATTTATGCACCTAGGTATACATAGGCATACACGTGTACCTACCGACATATTATATACTATTTATGCGAAACACTTCCCATGCTGCACTATAACCGTGTCTTGTCAGCACAAGCTTTACTGAAAGTTCCCACATAAAAATCTCTGCAGGATATGCGGGTCTCTCGAAGCATCCTTGAGACCATCCTCTTCCTCTTCCTCTTCCTCTTCCTCTCCCTCTTTTTCGTCCTCATCCCCATCCCCATTTCGTAATACAGACGAAGGCTTTGTCAAGTAGATACTGACGGTTTCGTGCGTGCGAATACGTGCTTTTCAGCTTAGTCAGGACTATGTTAATTTGTAGCTGCATTTTGGGGGGTCGTATTTCCCTCCCTTGTCTAGCGCGTCATATCTTACGGCGCGTACTTTGCGGACTTCATTTTTATTTTTACGTGTGTAGCAGAGACGTACACACGCGTATACGAGCCACCCTTCTCGAAAGACGTTGACGCGGTGAGATCTACGCGCGATATTGAATTACGGGATCTGTGAGTCACCATCGGTAAGGTTGCGAGGCGAGCGACGTTTTGTCGTAACGCACGATTCTCAACAAAGACTTTAACCAGAGCTGTCAAGGGCCTCAGCGCTCTTTATTTATCGTCTCCTCTGCACTCTTCCTCTCTCTTTTACCTCGCACACCAAATGCAATACCTAAGCCGCGACTTTTCTCCTCACCTACCATTGTACACGTGTCGAGCTTTCCCCCCCCTCCCCCCTGCAGTTCCTCCTATTTACTTCTTACTTGGCTTTTTCTCTTTTTATACTTTTTTTTTTACACCGTTGAACTCGATCACGTGATACTAACGCCACTCAAATTATTCCCGATTCCAACCACCTCGCGGCAGGGGCGAGCAAACAACCCGTGCAAATGCACAACGGGGAATCGAGCCGAGAACAAGAGATGACGAGAGACTCGCGCGTGGAGAAAAGATGGAGGGAAAAGTAAATATCTACTGCTCAACTTTATGCTGACAATAAATTGAACCATAGCAACAACGCGACGCGGTGCTTCTAATGCGCTAGTTACACATGAAGCGAAGAAGAACAAAGAGGATATCCTGCTAAGGAATATAAATTTCGAAAATAGACAAACGGGCTGCAGAGGAGATAGTCGAGCATCTATCTGTTAAGAGGATGAAGGAAGTTACGTATATTCAGGTATGTAGGTATGGATGGATATAGATACTTATAGAACGAGGACGTTACCTAGTCGAATCGATACACGTGGCACAGACTGGTAGACGCCATTCAACGGGACTCGAGAGGTCAAGATGAGAAACTATGTGTATAAGGATCGGCGAAATGAATAACTACATGCTTTTTTACATCGACCCACGCAATGATTATCGTCACGTCGCTCTCGCGTACGGATAAAATGTGAAAAAAAAAGTGAGAGGTACAGCGGGAGAGAGGAGAAAAGAGAAAAAATAAGGTAGAGGTGAAAAAAATTTTAGCGGGTGATTCCCAAGATCTCATTTTCAGGAAGTGGAGTCGCTGCGGAGACAATTCCAGAGATGGTTTATCTTTCTTTTCTCCCTTTTTCATACTGTGCGTTTTTTTTTGGTTTTTTCTTCTTCGTTTTCTTTTCTTTCTTCATACGATGAAGAAATACGTTACATGTATACATAGGGGCTCGCATACATACCCGCGGTAAAATAACGGTTAGAAGTTTGCCGAAACTGTGCAGGTCGCAGCGTCGAAAAAATATGGGATGAAGAGAAAAAAAGAAACGAGATAAAAGCCCAAAAAGTTCGAGAGTGACGAGGCGAATGTCTTGATCGTCAAGGATGTCGCCGTATCAATTTCGAAGATGATGGGGCGCAGGTTAGGTACTCGATTAGTATACAGAGATCCAAATAAGCGAAGGCGAAATGATTCGCTCACTTTCCCAATTTAACCTAAAGGTAAAAGAAAAGCGATCCGACAAAATGATTCCAAGGGATGAATCGAAAAATAAAAATACCACCCTTGTATGACAAAGCCAAAGTCCTTGACAATGGCATATATATATTTTTTTTTTTTCTCTTTTTGCTACCGACAAGAGTCAACGACGTAACACGAAATGGGCGGTCGCGCCGGTTTCACCCCACAATAAACTTCGCAAACAGACTGCGCCACCGACCGATGATCGTTTGTCATAATTAGCGAGAGATTCAAACTGCACACGATTCGGGACAATTAGAATATCCCGTTCGTCGTGACTCGAGGTAAAAAAGAAAAACCAAATTTTCATCACGTTGACATTTTTTTCCTTTTTCTCTTCGGTATCACGTGCGACGAAGGATTTTTCTGCACGCGTAAATTACACGTACGAGTCACGGGGTAAAAAATAGTTGTATAGAGTGCTTTAAAAGTTTCCGATGGTTATTCAGATCCGACGTTGTGATTTTACGTGGAATCGAGGTATTCGGGGAAAAAAGGTAAAAGGGATTCAATTATTTCTGTAATCGGGTATTGGCGGACGCTGTGTGTGCCATGGATATAGATCGGGACAGGCGTTCGCTTGAGGCTTTTGCTAAATAATTGAACGCTTTTCCATATCGGGCGAATATCAAACGCCGTACAGACGTCCCATCGTAGCGAGTCGCAAGCTCTCCGTCGAACCTCCGGCCTAAAACACCCCCTCCCTCCTCCGGTCGCCTTGTTGAGAAATCACCTTTGAACTTGGGGAAAGCTTGAAATTTACATCGTAAAGTTTGGAATCGCACGCCTATTGTTTTCCCAAAGATCATAGCACGTATATAACGGTATACGCGACCGAAGCCAGTTCGCTTTCGACAAAGGGACGTATTGAAATTTGAAATATAATCGAGTAGGTTCCCCCCACGCTCACAAACTTAAGGGGACAACTTTGAATACCTTTCCGAAAACTGGTCCGTACCTCTACGTGTAATACACGTACGTACATTCGATCGATACGTGCACGTGTATGTGAGTATTTTTTTTTTTCACATCCCACGCGTGTCACAATAAACCCCATTGAATGTTACACCGATAATTTCTACGGATACCTGTCCACGTTGATATAATCTTCGAAAAAATAAAATTCAATCACCTGCAATGTTTGGTATTAAACAGGACAACCGTCGACGTCATTATTGTTTTTAAATTATTTTTTCGCCCAGTTGTTATAATTATTTTATTTATTTTTCATTTCACCTCAATTCGCTTTTCACAGCGACGCGTTCGACCCTTTAATCCCATACGTCGGTCGATACAGTGCAGAATGACACGTTGGAACGTACGTTGCGTCGACAGTTATTCGATGACTTTTTGGTGGGCATAAATAAAATTCCAATGATTTTCGGACGGAGTCATAATTATAACAAAGCCAGAAATTCGCGTAACAGTTCGTTTGAAATTGATTGAATTCAGGGCGCGGGGCTTCGCGCTCCGGGCATTCAATTACATTTTACCGGTACTAAAACTATACACATGAATCGTACTGCTGTGTAATGTGTATTAGGTATACATAATTGTGGGAAAATATGTGATACAGATTGAAAAACTCTAATATTTCATATCCGAGTTGGACTCGCTAACAACGATTTAAAAACGGTAACCGAAACCACGTGAGGAATTGAATAAAAAATGTTCAACAAAATGCCGCGCACCTGACGTGAAAAAAGCTGAAATTATAGCTTCCGTACACAGGGGCGTTTAAAGCCTTGTACGTCAAGCGAAACCGATCGATGAATCGAATGAAAATTTTACCTTACATTATACGGATTGACACGTGTGTGAAAGCTTGTGTAATTTTCAGATTCATATTACGATCGTTCAATTTAAACCAGACGTATACCAGCGAAAAATTTGTTTCCCGAGATAATTCTGCTTGTCAAATAACAAACACACGCGCATCCGCACGTTCAATGGTATAATGATAATAAATCATGTAGTAAATAAATTTTTCTCGATCGCGTTAGAGAAGTATTAAAAAAAAAATATAAAAAAAAAAAATTCGAGCTTTATCTAAACATCCAATTTCTCTCCGAATATTTTACGACGGAAGCGCGTAGCATTTTTCACAAAGTGCTGCAGCAACGCGGTAAAATCTGCATTAAAAATTCTCCGGATTTTTATTCTGTTTTAATAAAACTTTCATCGGTGATACATTAAAATACGGAAACATATAGGTAACTATGAAACGCGGAACGGGCAGGCTATAAAATTTTTTAGATTTTCTTTTCCGAATGTGAATGAAGTAAAAATTGACGACGCGATGCTTTCCTGTATATCTACGTGTGAAAATACGCTTTCAAAAAAGTTCTCATTTTTCATATTCGTATCCGCAACGCACCGGCCGATGATAAATTTTTCATCGCCAATGCCCTGCCGCATTTCCGGTTCAGAATATTCGATCCGAAAATTATAGCGCCCACAAAAATTGGACGTCATTATAATTCCGCGTCGATTTTTGTCGATCGGAAAAAATGAGGGGAGATCCTATCGTCTTTTAATTTTTCAAAATCGTTTCAACTTTATCGACTATCGAATTACTTTCGACCTTGTCCGCGGATCTATGATAAGAAACATCCTATCAGATGTAGTACACGCGTAAACAACGCAACGTGCCAAAGTCTAGTTCTAGCTGCTGCACGTTGGAAACGATAATTCATTTTTCCTTATTTTAAAATGTTTACCCTGGAGTAAGTAGGCAGTTGGTCGATAAAAATAACGATCCGGTTAAGCGATTGCAGTTATCGATCTCGCGTTTAAGTGCATCGTGATATAGTTGGAAACAGCTGACGACATATATGCGGTATAACTGCACATGCAGGTGCGGAGCATGCTTATTTCGTAGTGAGATTAAAATAATTACAGTTATAACACGTACTTTTTAATAAACATAATTTTCATAACCTCCAAACGCATACAACAATGTACGATATAAACATGTACCAGGGGTGATGGTATCGAATTTAAAATTTATTAAAAATACTCAATTCTTCTACCTCTGATTTTTACTTTCCGTTTTTTTGTTTATTTATTTATTCATTTATTGTTTGCGGATCCGACGCGCATCCGTCACTTTGGCACGGGGAAAAAATGACCCCGTATTTTTTTGAATTTCGCGAGTTTTAGAATCGTTTCGATATTTTGCGAGTTGCGACACAAGTCGTGAACTTTATAGTCGGGGAATAATTCACATTTGTATATTCGAGTAACATGCTCGCGGGGCGAACGAAATTTTGAATATATCTGATATTATAATGCGAAAGTCCCGTTGTAGTTGGATGAGGTAAATCTATTGTCTCAGGGGGATTTACTCGAGTTGTTCCTTTCGGGCGAACATATAAACCTATATACTACATCTATATGAATGCGTTACCCTTGAGCGCAACGGAAACAACAATACCAAGAACATTCCAGACGTCAGCATGCCGATGTTGAAATCTGGGAAAATCTCTCGTCAAACAACCCCATGCGTCTGCTACCAAAAAATCAAAACCGCACGACACAAACCCCACGCCTGAAACGCTCATAAAAAAGCCAAAAAAAAGAAACGCAATAAAACGGGAGAAAAAAAAATGGAAGAGCTTTTACAGATAGCAGCTTCTAAATGTGCATAAAATGTGTTCTAAAATTACCGGTGAATCTTCTTTTCTTTTTTTAAAAAAAAAAAGAAAATTATAATTCTATCTCAAAAAGCACGGTAGGAGGAATCCACTCCTCGCTCGGTTATGTAACTGCACAATTACACACATGTTCAGATCTTCGTAATGTATGCGTACATATAACTTATGCACATCAAACACACACGTTACATACACTTAGAAAACGTGTATCTCTGCTCGGCACATGCGGTATATGTATTTTAATCACACGGCTGCCATATATTATTCAAAAGTTAATTTCAGTGACAGAGAAAAAAATAAGGGCGGGGGGGGGGGAGCAAGGGTGAAATAAATAATATATACCTACCTACGTGTAAAAAAAAAAACAAAAATTAGCTAAACGTCGCCAAACAATTTCTTTCTGTTTTTTTTTTCTCCTTTTTTTTTATTCCCATACAAAGTGCAACGATATTTCCAATTAACGTCTCTTAAATTGAAATATCTCACTTTTGATCCTGAGGTTCGAGGGTTGCGAAATAGTGTATACGTATGAAATACTGCCTAGGTTTGCGGGTGCGATGGTGGAAAAAAGGTGAGGGGGGCGTGGGGAGGTTTGGTACTTTTAATAACATAATTTTTCCTCACATTTTTACCGAGCCTTTGGAATTTTTATGAAAGTAGGTAACTCCGATAGGGCGGAGGTTTACGGTTTACGCGCTCACGGGGCAACTCTGACGATAAAATATAGCGTTAATTAATTATAAAATATCCAACGCCCGCGCGCGCTACACTGCAGCGCAAGTTTTTCGAACGATATATTTTTATTTTTTTATTTTCCAATATTTTTATTTTCTACATTTTTCCCCCAATCTATTTATTTTACCGTCACTAGTTTTTTTTTTTTTATTCTATTTATTGAATTTTCAAACTATATTTTTTCAATTATTTTCGAAAAACCGCACTCGGTTAGATCGGAAGTATTAGAAAGCTGGTCCAATCGTTCGAGGATCGGCGGATTGGAGATGAGGATTTTCAAAAATTTTCATTAAAAAATCAGTTACGATTGCAAAATAAGCCGTGCACGAGTTGAGTGTAAGCAACTTCGCAATATCAGGAAGTAAGTAATAAGTAAGGAAATTCCGTTTTATATTCCACAAGGACATTCAAATATCGAATAAATCAATCTCATTCTCTTAAAAATCTCGACTTTTCAGCATCGAGGTACATAAATATTACTGCCATTTTGTTTCTCGTACGTGCAACAATTCCGAATCGAAGATTTACCTGCCGTATATTCCTGCGACAATGAACAGGTGTTTTCGCGTACTTTTTCGCTATCGGATGAAATACCGTCGCACTTTACATTACGTCCAGGTAAATATAGTATACTATATAGCTATATATATTTATACTTACTGGAAGGACTTTTGTCAGTTTTCTCGTTTTTATTTCTTATTCGAGTGCTGCAGGTTATGTTACGAGTACTTTACCGGTATAGGTTCAAATTCATTTTCTAAATTGCTTTCCAACGAATACCCGACTAGGGTATATACATGTAATACATAAATATATATGGCATATGGTGCATTACGGGAAAAGTACATATTATTTAGCCGAACAAAATTGCACACTGTGTCTTCAAATATGTACATATTTTTATAAAATAAAAAAAACTGGAATTATTCCTCCCAGTGCGGAAGTAGGTACGCGTAAAAAAAATAATCTATCCAGCTACTATATCGCGTATTGTGTGAAAATTTTTTCATTTCATTTTCTTTTTCTTTTTTCGAATAAATATGTTTTCACCCTGTACCGCCGAAACAGTAATTTTTATGAAAGCTGCGTATATTTATGTACTTGCATTTTGCGTGTGCATGTATAACATATAATTGTACATACATATACATACCTGTATATGTATATAATATATGTTTAAATTTCAGAACGCGACTCACGTGCATATCGCGTGTGTATACGCAGGTGCGGATCATATAATAACCGAGGTCATTTAATTCTTATTCTTTTCTTTTTTCAGTAGAATATTTATTTAGGATATATAGTTATTATAATATATTGTATATGGGTGCGGGCTGGTGCGATAGAGAAATTTCCGCAGTTTGCTAATTGCCAATCAAGTTCGATGCTTTCGAGCGAGGAAACCGTTTCACATATAATTGGTAATTGCCAATGATACCAATTATATTAAAATACATATTTATTACGGACGTAATTATAGAAACTACCGCAGATGCATCGCGCACGTGAATCCTTTTTATTAATTACAATATTTTACAATCTCAACAAAATTCTCACTAATTACCTTTCGATCCGGCGCGGCTCAATATGCTCCTCAACAATTCCTCTGCTCTCATCTCCGACCAAGTCACCATCTCTGCTCACTGACAAAATCAATTCTGAAATAATAAGAAGAATAGAAATAAAAATAACAATGAGATATCTCGGTTGAAATTCACCACGTATATGGTAAATTTTCTCATCCCTTTTTTTTTTATTTATTTTTTTTTATTTTCATCATTATTAATTTCGACAAAACACAGCTTGCGGAAAGTTTTGATGTGCTTGAAAATTACGTTAAGTACAATATGATCAAATATTCAAACCGACGGTGGTCCATTTGGCTGTGTGCAGTGTGCGGTACACCTAAGTGAAAGAATTTTGATGACGGAAATAAAGATGGAAAAAAGAAGAAAAAAGTGAATCACAAGTATATGAACGGCGGGAGGGGTAGATAAGAGAAAAATGGGGTCGGAGTGGCCGGTATAAAGAAATGAAGGAGGGAGGAAAAAAAGCGGTAGAAAAGTTAGAAACTTCCAATCTGCGAGGCTTAGGGAAATGCCTTGGAAAAAGGCTGGTTCAGTAGCACCTGAGACAGCTCTGCCGGTCTTCGAAGATCTTATGTATGTACATAGAATATGGGGAGCTGCAGTAGGAAAAACTCTGCGTAGCGAGCCACCGCTTTTCATAGATTATTATTTTATAAATATATATCGAAGTATGCACACAGTACAGAAGTTTTCAAAAATAATCGAGACACGTAATTTTACCCCGCACATCGGTGCAGTAGACGCCTGGCATACCGGCGCCTACTGTAACGCTCGTTTTAGTTTACATCCACAAACAACTCAATTCTCGTATGTTTTTTCTTTTCTTTTCTTTTCTTTTCTTTTCTTTTAGAAGCGTAAGAATTTAAGGACGCGCGCCAGCGCCGAGAGCCGAAACATCGCGATTGGACGAGAGGAATAGCGAGGATTTAGGGATTCTGAAGATCCTATATAAGGATCTTTTTCAGGGATTACTCGGGGTTTTCAAGATTTCCTGCATTTTAATAGAGCCATTTGTTATCGGAGCCATAAGAAATGACGATACTCCATGTATAGCTGTATAGCGTGTTTCGCATGCTCCTAATTTTAGTAATTTTTTTTTATCTCTACTTTTTGATTACATTTCGTCTGTGTGTTGGGGAAAGAAATAAAAAATAAAACGTCGTTTCCAATCGAGCAGGAATTTTAATAATTTTTGCCGAAGTTGAATATTACGACGTTTCGTAAGTACTGTAGGTACAACGGATAGATAGGTAGAGTATTATTCGCGATGAAGAGAAGAAGAGAGAATTATAGAGTAAAGAGAAGGTATAATATGAGGGATTTTAGGATATACAGTCGAGTGACAGGGGAGGGAGAAGGGATGCAAATTCAATGCTTTTGCAACGCAGACAAACGGACGAGCAAACCTTATAATTCCCATATTAAAATTGCAAAACGCGAAATGACTAATCCAGCCATCCCCCGAGGCCGCAGGAGGGCAGAGTGGAACGAGTTGAATATGCCGACGATGAACCGCGCCGGATAAGCGAGAGAGAGAGAGAGAGAGAGAGAGAGTTGAATAACAAAATAACAAAAAAGGTAGGAAAAAAAAACAACTCGAAGGAGTAAAAGAAACAAAAGAAGGTAACGAAAAGATAAAAAAGAAATATGAAAAAGAAATGAACGCACGGCGGAAGACGGAGGGAAACGAGGATGCCTCGAATGAAAACTGCCGTTCGCAGCATCCCTATTCACGCATCCGAATCAGCCGCATATACCTACGGAGCCGACCATATATTAAAACCTGGCGGTGTTTGCGAATTGTTTGCGAATTGTTCCCGCATTGTTCGACTCTGGTAGGACGTGAAGAAGCGTGATCGACATCATATCGCGCACTGCAGAGGTTGATGGCAAGCAGCTGCCGCTACTCCACCTTAGCTATAAATCGGAATGTTGGACCGCAAAAACAGATGAACGATTACTGTACATTATTTTCATATTCCGCATTTTTGACATCGCTGCTTTCAGTGACTCGGTCGAAAAAAAAGCACCAATTTTATCACTCAAACGACACGGCACGAACTATACAAAGTAAGAATAAAGGTCCTCATCGATTGAAAAAAATTCCGCACACGTAATTCGTCGACGTGGAAAATTCGAGAACTGCATCAGAAATGTCCCGATAAAATTTGCATGCATTAATTACAGTTGGCCGCAATCGTTGTATTTTGTGTACCGCATCTACGTCGAACAGTATCGGAGCGCATGGCGTGGTGCGGTACTTCTGGAATATCTTTGGTCATTAGTAATCACTAATTACCTTCCTGCACTGCGGGTATAATTATATGAAGAACATTTATTCGGCCAAGCTTTGTACATATTATATGTATTACCTACCTATCGCCTAGTAGGTTTATGTACAACATTTGCGTTATGTACGCCCGGTTAGGTTGATTCTGAATCGCTCCCCGGCCAAGCGAGCGTTTGGACAACTTTTTCGTGTATAGCTGGGCCGGCTACGAAAATTTGTCCAAACGCGCGCTTGGCCGCGAAGCGATTCAGGATCAACCTAACCGGTTGTACATAGCCAGATGAACGTATTATATGAACAGGTATATACAGTATTTACATCGGTAACACGCGAAAGTGTAGGGAGCGAATGCAGTGCAGGGGGTGGTTGAGTTTAGTTCGTTGTGCAGTTCAATTTCGCTGGTTCTATACGAGGAAAACAATCATTTAGTAATCGTACGAGGCAAAGGTACAATACATGCGATAAGGTATGTGTGCGTGGTACGTGTCTATAGCGTTTAATATACGGAATGCCGGCATACCGACTGCTCGACTCGCGTCCAGGTGGCACGTGCAGTGGAAGTATTATACAGAGGTGTACAATAAATCTCTGCGTAATTACCGAATTAAAATCGGGACAGTCAATTACTTGCAAAATTCAAGGTGTGTATATAAGGTGACTATAATACGTAATATGAGGTATACAGCCGTGGAGCAGTAAATTTCAACTAAATTCCCACACCTATATATATTTAGATATAACGTCACACCTTCTCCCAAGTGCGATTCCAAGTTGACGCGAATTCCTGCGCGCCCCGCGTTGGAATCATATTTCCGAGCGATAATTTTTTTTTTTTAATGAGGTGATATTTGTAGAACGTCGTATTCAATTTCTTTCTTCGATAACTGTCTGTTTCCGAATATACTACTGATACGTGAATTGAAACACCTGGCGGCACCGAAAAAAAAGGGGAAAAAATTATTCAAAAAAAGAACGTGAGGGTAAAGTTCACGATATCCATGCACAGATGAAGAACGAAACAAGCAGAACTCGTTGTCAGGACAATTGGCAAACTTTTCAAATATTCATCACCTACGCAGGTATAGGTATGTGCCCCATATATATAGGCACGTATAAGCGGAGATATATTTTCGCAAAGGGTAAACCCTCGCTGCTTTGAAATATACGACCCCTGATAAATGCTATTGTACGCGATGTTCAGAAATTCTTTACCTTGGACACGGGAGAGAAAAAAAAAGGGAACAAAAAAAAATAAAATGATAAAAAAAAAAACGAGCGAACGAGCGACGCGAGGAAATGAAGGGATGGAAATTGAGATAGCTGGTTACTCCCGAGAGAGCATTTACTCGTTCTGATGTTGAACGAAATAAAAAGTTTTAACAATGAATAAAAAAAAAAAGGTTTTGTGCTTTTTGTTTATTTATTTATTGTTCCTTTTTTTTTTTTGATTTTCACGAATTATTCTCGCATACCTCGTATAAGTGCGGCGTATACGCGGTGCATTTGTGTTATCATATCGGAATAAAAAATTTATAATCAGAATCGAGTGAATTATTAATGAAAATGTCTGTACCTATACTTCTCCAAATTCTATATAGAAAAACTGCCACACGGCGGAAAATATCGCGTCGCATCCTTTTTCTGCACCGCGGACATCTCGTCGTCGTCGAAGGGACGATCTTCACAAGATCGCCTTGAGGTGCATTATGGGCGATACAGGAAGTCGGTTTATACCTACTCACGGTGCATGCCTCTTTGATATTCAATTTGCGAGCTGCCAAGAGGTATGTAGTAATACGACGTGCTTCGTATAGATTCCGACAAAATCGATGTATCAAGAATCCGATATACCTATATCGCCTTTTTAGCTGCTACTCCACATATACGTGTACTTGTACATGGATGTATGTAAGTATACACTGCACTTCATTGTGTTGTTACGATGGCTTGATTCAATGTCACATATATTACCACTTTTCTTTTACTTGTTTTTAAGAATTTCCCGAATCTGCTAACTAATAATTAATCCATCTATCGAAGTGAGAATTGAGATATTTCGATGGGATAACTTCGTAGCTCAATTTAGTCGACAGATTCATGTTCCTGAGGTCAAAATACGTTAGAAAAGTATCCTACGATCGATTTTAAAAATACTTCATTTTTGGCCCAAAAATCGAAAAAATCCAAAGGGGTATACCTTAGATTTTTTGCGATTTTGGGGTCAAAAATCAACTTTTTTTTTTAGTGAGGTTTCTATGGTATTCTGATGTATTTTGATCTCAGGAATCCGAATCTGAAAGCCAAATTAATCGATCTATAAAATTAATCGAGTTATCGCCAATTTTTCACATTTCGGATCAGAAAAATTGAGATATCTCGATGGGATTAATTCGTAGCTCAATTTGGTCGACGGATTCGTGTTCCCCAGGACAAAATACATTAGAAAAGTGTCTTGCAATCGATTTTAAAAATTCTTTATTTTTGGCCCCAAAATCGAAAAAATCCAAAGGGGTATACCTTAGATTTTTGTCGATTTTGGGGTAAAAAATGAAGTATTTTGGAAATTGATCGTAGGACGCTTTTCTAACGTATTTTGAGCTCAGGAATCTGAATTCACAAGCCAAATTGATCTATCTATAAAATTGATCGAATTATCGCCAAATTTTCGCTTTTCGGAGCAGAAAAATGGAGATATCTCATTAGGATTAATTCGCGGCTCAATTTAGTCAACGGATTCGTGTTCCTGAGCTCAAAATACGTTAAAAAAGTGTCCTACAATCGATTTTAAAAATACTTTATTTTTAGCCCAAAAATCAAAAAAATCCAAAGGGGTATACCTTGGATTTTTCTCAATTTTGGGGTAAAAAATCGACATTTTTTTTTAGTGCGGTTTCTATGGTATTCTTATGTATTTTGATCTCAGGAATCCGAATTCGCAAGCTAAATCGGTCTACGTGTAAAATTGATCGAGTTATCGCCAATTTTTCGCTTTTCGGAACAGAAAAATTGAGATATCTTGACGGGATTAATTTGTAGCTCAATTCAATTGACGGATTCGTGTTTCTGAGCTCAAAATACGTTAAAAAAGTGTCCCACAATCGATTTTCAAACTACTTCATTTTTGCCCTAAAAATCACAAAAAACCAAATTTGTTTCGTCGACTTGGATTATATCGTCAAACAGCGAGTGTACTACTGAAAAAGACAAAAAAATTACAAAGTGATGAGGAGGGTTATGTACGAGTCAGGAAATGCGGAATAAAATTTCCCATATGCATATCCTCGGGTGAAAAAATGAAAAAAATTTTGGGTGTGACTCTTCCGGGGTGTGTTGCCGGGTAAGCAAACTAAAACTATAAAGATTCAACCATACCTACGATATGATATCGAAGCACGATATCGGAAAATACCGCAGTAACAGGTGTCCGTGATGGTGCTGGAAGAGGATCCGGAGTTACTCAAAGCTTTGACCTGAGGTCGAGATCGTGGATGGGACCTGTTTTACTATACATTATCTATTATACGAGGTATATGGAACTGTGTAGACGAAGAAGCTAATGAGTATTACGGATCACGTTCCGGAGGGCCTCGATACTGTAATTAATTAAACGGTTTTTAGGGTACGCAACTGCGCGCAGTAATAATGTGGCGCCTAGTTGAAAACGTTATACCTTAATTTTTTTGGTATCCAAAAAACAAAAATTTCTTATAGCAGATACCGCTTACACTGTAGTATATGATTATGTGCCTACGGGTACATAGGCGCGCGTATACATGTATGAATACGTATAGTAAACAGAACTTGGCGGTCGGTGCGACACGCGGTGTACTACAAAGACGGATAGGAAACATGTGGGGGGGTTGAAAAGGGATATTTGACAACAAGGGGGTAGAGCCCCTCGCAGCTATTGTCTCCTTGTCGGTATTGTCTCGCGTAGCCGATTCCCGTCTACCGACTGTATATGTCTGTCTCATTGGTTCTAGGATACAATAGAATACAGGGACTTAATGGCTGCAGGCGTATACCACCAATAATCCACCACCGTAACAGCTTCCAGAACCGAACCGAACAAGATGGCGGGCGTGAGAATGTACACTAATAACCCTTTAGGACGAGGTAACGCGACGCGATAAAAACTCGACAGAAATGCACTTTTTTTTACCGTGGTGGAAGGAGATCAGATTTTCTTTTCTTCTTTTCAATTTTCTTTTCTCCACCATCATTCAGAGAGACCAGTCATTTGTCTTCTCGGATGTGGAGTATTTTCGCGGTGCAACTAGCGGTCGGATTTCCTGAAGTCTGAAGTGTCGAAAAAAGGAGAAAAAAAAAAGATCCGAATCGTCGTTTGCAGCAGAGAAAGTGTCGCTTGCAATTCCAAGGGTCAGACGTGCAGACCTCAGCTTTGGCGGGGGCGTGATTCGTTCGTTTGTTCGTTCGTTCGATGTTCTCGCACTCTTCTGTTTCTTCATCTCTCTCTATCTCTCTCCACGATCGGGTGGCTCCAAATTGTTTCCCAGATTACACTTTTTCATCAGTAGAAATTTCCCCCAAGGATTTACTGGCCCACGTCTTCGCATTGCAGCCAATTCACTCGACCAAGTTCATCCGCTTCGCGTCGACTAGGTACCGTCGTCGTCGTCGTTCCGCTCGCTGTATCTACTTGATACTTCTCAATCGGCCGGAGACGCTTCTACCCTCGACAAGATACTAACAGCGAGGCAACAAAGCCTAAAAGCCTAAGTCTCTAATCCCAGAGCTGACGTTGAGTAGGAATTTGATACTTTTGATTAAAATCCAACAGCTTTCGGCTCATCTTCTATTTACCTCAAGGGGGTGTACACGTGTAAACTAATCGTGCTAATAACTTCCATATTTATGAAGGTGCATGTATTGAGATAGCAATTTCAGGTTTTTTGGTCCTCTTTTCCTTCGACGCGACTTCACATCGTCCACGTTGTAGCTCGTTCTAATTTGGCTCTTTAAATTCAAAAGATGAAAATTTTTTGGGTACGGCATACATTTTTTATGGGTTCCTCCGCGAGGCTGCAGATGTACTTTATAGTGGACACCGGAGCGAACGAAGAAATAAACGGTCAACCCCGCTTGAATTCTGAGGGTGCGAGTAATTAAATCCGTGGCAATCGTGCGCCTTGAGTTGACGTAGATTTTTAAATTTCATTCCACTCACGTACCTGATATGCCAGCTACAGTGTCCTACGTGAATATCCAAAGATCGACCGGGGGGTAGTTGGTACTGACTCGGCGTTTTAATATCGTATCAGAGATTTCGACCGGCAAAATATATCGTAACTCGACATCATCGGGTCTGACGTATTTCAATTTTCCAGCCACGGTACAGGTTGGGTTAGCCAACTCTCAGCTGTTTTACTCGTTATCAGCGCCATTTTCTGATACCCGCAAATGAAACTGCAGAGTCTGTATTATAAGGTAATGGAATGCGTCGTAGTAAAAAAGAAAAATTATAACGAGGAAAAGAAAAGAGCTGGAAGTTTGTGAAAGAAAAGAGAATAGAAAGAGAGAGAAGAAGATGGATAGAAAGAGATGAGGAGGAGCGTGCGTACCTCATGCTACGGCTTTAGTCGTAACGGCCTTTTTATCTCCACGACGCAGAATTACCGTTACAGTTGGTCTAATTGCCTGGACGGCACGCGAGACACGCGCGCTTTTCTATGGCTATGGCGATTAAATAAAACTTTGCTTCCCCCTAATCGACCCGCGGAGTTTTTTCGTCCGGCTGGTGGCACGATGGGGATGATGGCCCGCTCGTTCCCATCTACCTCCAGCTTTGTACTCTTTCTACCCTTTTCTTTTGGTATATTTTTCTTTTTTTTTTGCGCTCAGGCTACTTCACCACTCGCTGACACTCGACGTGCTCCGCATCCACCAAGATGCGAGTAATTTTGGGTTGTAAATAAAACCAAGAACTCTCCAAACTTCAAATGTCACCTCACAGGTAGTACGCGTAGTTATAATTTTCTCAATCTAGTTCACCTCATTATATTTATCATCTCTGAATCTGCGGGATCTATTTTCACGTTTGACTTCATTTTTAAGTATTTTATGTGCACATGTAAGACTGTATAATATGCAGCGAACGCAACCAACCCCACGTGACGTGCGACAATAAACGTTAACGGCTGCACCGGGGGTTCGAAATATCACGTGACATTGTTGGTGAATGTGCAGCAGCTCCTTGGTAGTATATAATAATGTGAAAGTGGAACGCGAATTATTCTACCGTTTATAAAAATCCCGAAGGAGGTATAAAGGGGAGATTGGAATTGAACGTTTTCGGGAATGTGGGTAACATGATCCTATACTTCAGAACGTGAATCGAGTGAGTAAATATAGCCAAACTTCAGGACCTACTCTTCTGGGAGTGGATTTGTTCTTGTCCCTGCACCTGAGGTCCTGCAGGGTAAAAAGAGGCCCGACAAAAGCTGGGCAAGGTCGAATTAGGTCCTTCCAAAATTCGCAAGGCGAGCTACCACGCTCCCATCATACACACACACAAAGTTAGTCGGTTATATAAGACCCGAGCTGCAGATCTACGACCACCTCCTTCGCTTTATTTTCACGCTGACGTATAATCACGAATTCTTGTTACCGAAATGAACTCCGTAAGAGACACTGATCCCCCTTTACCCTTTCCACGTAACCTTACCTACGTCTTCGCCTATTAACCACCAGACTTCATAGTCTTCGTATCCTCAGGTTAGCAGTAGCCCTTCTCCCTCTTCTTACTCATCAGCCGTTAATTATCCGTATAATTTTCTGCACAATTACGTATCATATGACGTACCGACTATTATCTAATTACCCGGTGGATGCTGCGGACTCATTAGCACCGCATCGATACGATGTCGAAAAGAACGAATTTGTTTTTCTCATTTTTTCCAACATATTTATCGTTTTCAATTTTACGATGGGTAATATATAATCCCTTCAAGTTTTCCGGTGATATGAGGATAGCAGCTGACGTACTCCGTCGACGCGGTATAGTTCGCGTACAGCGATCGTTAACGAGAGGAGTATTTATTGCGGTTTCCGATGGCTAAATCAATACTTATTGCGAGTCGTCAAAGAGCTCTGGAGCAGGATCAGTTTTATCCAGACGTTGAATCAAGTTTGAAACGAGCTCCATATATCGATGCTTCGCCTGCTGCTGTTTACAGTATTATATATATGTATATACAAACTCGCTGAAGTGCAAATTAATTTCACCGCATTTCATTCGCTCTTGATGCAACCAGACGCGACGAATGTTTTAGAATTTCTTCTTTTTTTTTCCTCTCTTTTCATTCATAATATACCCCTACCTACTTATTACCGCACAACGCTATGCGTTGACAAATCTCATGGTATGGAAATATTTTTCAATTTATACGCGCGTATAAATTCAAAGTTCAGAAGCAAAAATTATCGGAGTGCAGCAATGATAGCTAGAAGTGAATATATGGAGCGATTAGCAACGATCACGAGCGTTGGACCAAATTATTATTTTATTTTTTTTCTCACCGGATCCCTAATGAATTGTGTTTCGAATGTTTTTTTTTTTTTTTTTTTTTTTTGTTCCTTGGTTTCCAGAGCGAGATTCAAATCTGTTTTTATTCCCCGCGTGAGTTATTTATAATTCCGCGGACACTGTACGCGTATATGTATTATTTCTTTTTTTATTCGTATACATTATACGCGATAAACTCGATTTATAGAGATTTTATTCAAAATATAGTATACATATAAAGGGAGTGCGACGGTCAAAGCAAGCGAAGGCATAAAGGAGATCTCTGTCACTATAGATCTGGCTGGTTGCACGTGAGATTTTTAAATTTCGAAGGGACGTTGGTTGGCCGGTTGGTATATACGGACAGTTATGTACAGTGACAACTTGACGTCCTTGACCAACGTCCTCCCTTTGGCAATGTACGAAACTGACCATGGCCTGAAACTCGTGTCGTGTATAAATATACGCTTAAGTCGCAAATACAAATGGCTGCCGCGAATCTTAATACGTTGTACGTGCAGCGCACACCCTCCTCAGCTGCTGCTGATGTTACTCTGTATTTAGCGACTGAACATGAGATGTGGTACCATCGACCGCGGTGGCGGTGGATAATTCAAGGCAGATATAACAACTCCTTGTCCCAACAAAAGCAAGAGCACCTGCAGCAACAGCTTGGCTAAATAGCTGAGTAAACTGCAGCAACACGGAGGCAGAGAGAGAGAGAGAGAGAGAGAGAGAGAGGAAAGTTCGATGCAAGGCGTTGTCTCGTGGTAAGAAAATCGGTTTACAACGATATCAAAGGTACCGAGAGACCCCGGCTGCCCGGGTTATTTAACGTTCAGAAAATCAGTTCGTCAACCACGACCGTATAATAATTTAATGAACCTATTCATTCCCTTCCCTTTAAACGCGTAGGTAATACAGCTGGTGGCGGTGCGTTATCGGATATCTAATCAGTGTGCAACAGCGCACTAGATCACGAATGCATTCCGTATAACTATTTCGTATATAGTTATGTACGGATGTAATATGAAATTGAACCTCATGGAATACGGATTAATTGAACACCGCGCTTTGTTTAACGCGAAATTTACAATTATTTCGCTAATAGATCAAACGCAGCTTACCCATACCTATTTGGACGGTAATTTTTAAATGAATAACGTGCCATTGCAATCGCAAATCACGAGATTCTGAATAAAGTGTACGCGACTACCTATAGGATATTTTATGGCGAAAACGTTATTTACACGTTAACACTCTACATTAACAATAAGTGCAGGTATACATGTATGGTCAAAGGCACATACAATATGTAACTCGTGCATTTTAGTTTCAGGTTTTAAAAAGAAGAGGCTACCGGAGATCAGTGGAGCGATTTCATGACGCCTGCACAACGACGAACGTTGTATCACGTCTCATTTCCTATGTACAACTGTGAACATAGTGCATTTTCTATTTTTAGTAAAAGTAAAGAGAGAAAATAGCGGAAAAAAATAGTTTCGAGATCTGCACTAGCTGGATGGAAAGGAAAGAGTAACCGAAGTAAAAAAGAAAAACTAAAAATGTAAGAGGAAAAGAGCCGTAGACTCGAGCCGGAACACATCAAACAGATGAAAGTCGCTCGCAGTGCTCACGATGAGAACAATATCGCACATATGCATTTATACGACGTACTTCCACTGTCAGAAATCTACAAATTCACTCCATCGGGCGACCACAATTTACAATTCCGTTTAGATGTGTCAATCTTCACGTTAAATTTTCAACAACTACACATCGACTAGTCTGTTACAAAAAAAAAATCTGTGGCTTACGTTCAAAACTAAATTGGAAATGAGAAAAAAATATTAAAAATCGGTCGATGTCGAGGTTGGTTCAGAATTTGCAGAGATCTATTTTTAAATCTAGTACGCGGTGGTATAATCTGTACGTATAGGTGCAAAGTCGTGTATGGGTCTCGTTTTAACAAAGGTGACCCCATCGAAAGGGTTAGCGTGTCGAGTGAGAAGGCCGAGAGCAGTTTCGATGCAAAGTTCATTCGAGCTTGCGGAAAAACGTGCGAGACTTGGCAGGTTAAAGTAGCTTTGACCAGAGGCAGTAAGGCGTGACAAAACATGCCCCCAGTATGTGGCCACTCTACATCCACCTATAGTCATACACACCGTGGTCCGTTCTATGCGGGAAAGACCAATACACTTCAACAACCACCGCCTCGATCGAGCTAAATAAAGCTCCGCGTTCCGGTAATCGGGATGTGAATATATGATGATAAAAATCATTTTTTCACATTTGAAATCACAGAGAGCATGAGTTTTTGGTCATCGACGAAATAAAAAGGTAATGACAATTTTTACTCGTCAGGTGAGAATTTTCTCTGGAAATTGTATGAGGCAAAAGGATTTGACGCACCTGCAGCAAATGTGTTTACTGAAAAACGGGAAAATTAATGATCGAGGATAGCACGACACGTTCGTATATTCCCAGATAAGGACAACTTGGTAAATGTTGAGCCCCAAGGGAATACGCGCCGCTGGATGTGTAGGTACGAGTCTTAGAAGTGTAACGTCCGGACGTATGTTCGTACCATACCCTTATACCCTATACCTTTCATTGGCCGCAAATTAATCAGCATGACAAATGACAGTCGACGACTAAGACGACTAACGTTCAGAAACTCGTTCTTCTGACGCGACGGGTTTTGTCTCCCATCCAAATGTCACCTTAATTACATTCCAGCACACTGTTTGCGAATGTTTACTGCTCATTATATTCGTGGACAGAGTTATGCCCGTTTTCGGAAAGGACGACCACTAGCGAGTTCCAGGACTATCTGTCTGAATGTCTTTTCAGCTAAAACCTGTCTCTACCGATGTCACTTAAGACGTCTATTACGGTTTAAAGATTTTTCAACTCTCACACTTCCATTCCTCAACTAAAAGCGTACTGTTAATGGGATGGAGCACTTTTCATCGACAACAATCTCGGGATAATTCAGTTCGGATTACAAAATTCACTTGCATAGTGTATATTATTATTTTTTACATTTCGGTGAGCAGCGGCAAGAAGAGATTTTAGAGATCGATTTCCGAGGGCGTATAGTCATTACGTATATTTTTTTTATTCGATTCGGCTCTTATTTGTTTTCCGTCTGGTTGATTTCGTTTCGTAAGTCGTCGGAATAAAATAGAAGAAAGGGGAGTAAACGAAAGAGAAAGGAGAGTAAAAAGATAGGAGGAGGAAAAAAGTGGAAGTAAATGACGTGTCACCGAGGACATTGGCGCAGATTGGCCTTCTGGCTATACGCTGCTGAGCTTCTTCCTATCCTCATCCGCCAGCAGCGCACCTATTTACTTATATGCGTACGTGTATATCTATATGAGAGCTTCGAGGTGACTCGGCGACTTTTTTCTTATACCAATTAAGTAGACGAATGATCCTGTGGACCAACGTTCCGCACCCCGTCTCAACAAATCTCGCTAAATTCCTATAGTCACGTCGTTCTTTTCCGCCTTCAGCACGATGACCATCTTAACTGTTCTGCTCAGCTCAACATTCCGACCAATAAACCAAAGTCCTTTGTTTACTCGCCCTTTAAAGACATCTGACGAGAGTTACAAGGATAGCCTCTGAAGTGAAGCAATTTTTCATTCTTCTCTCTCTGTCTTGTTTTTTTTTTATTTCATTACTTTTTTTCTACCTCATCGAATTTTACGGATTTTTCTTTCCCTCGACGAGCTTAAGAAAACGACAATCCTGAGCTCGGCATTTGAAAAAAGGCTGTTGAATTTTCCGGTTCAATTAAGAACCCGATCGTTAACTATATTCATTCACAATTGTCTGGAAATTGTGACGTGTTCTTTTTTTCCCCCCTGTCGACAAAATACCGAAGAAATCATCGTTTTGATTGTATCGAGGCAGAGGTAGCGCAATAAAGCTCTTTCATATTTGACCGAGTAAATCGGCGCGACTTTCGATCAACAACTTTAACTTGTTCACTTGTGGATTACAAACAGGGTGTTCCGTGCACGATCCTGCGGTTTTATCGATTTTACTCTACACGCCATAATAACGCAATTAAATGCAATGCACTTCATACCGTGGAATTGAGCATGAACGATTTTTTTTGCTATCACAAAAATGTTGGAAAAAATTAGAAACTCGACATCCCCTTGTGCTGCATGATTACACAATTTAGCTACAGAAACAACGAAATTAATGTTCATGACTTTTGAGGTACACCGCAGCAAAAAAACGTATACCACATTCTTGCGGATAACCGATGATTTTGGACAAAAGAAAATTACAAACAAAAAAAAGAAAAGAAACTACTTGTCCGAAATAATTTTTCATTTTCAAGGCTTCATTTTGGAACCCTGCGGAAGCTGGGCACATTCCACAGCACGTAGTCGAAAAGAGTCGTTATTCGTTGCTGATCTGTCAGACTGATCGATCGTCAGCCAGTCGGCAGCTTCGTTTCTTACATCGAAAGAACTTTATTGTATCATACGCATATGTACGCCTACATATCGCATACATGTATATGAGGGGATAAAAGTTGACGTGACGTAACTGTAACTTTTGGCAAGTCAAAAAGGTTCGGAAAAATTGACGAAGGCACGACAGCAGATATACTATTCGACCGCATTGGAAAAACTTTTATCCGCAGGATTATATGAGAGAAATAAAATGAGTAAATAAAAAAAATACCCAGAAGTATAAACGTACAGATTTCGAGTGATGTGTAAATAAGAAATGGAAGATGAAAAATAAGAAAGGAAGAAGAATAGTAAAGATGTTACTTACTTTTTGTTCGACCGAATCAAGGGGCAGAAAAAAGCTGCGCGCTTCTTGTTTGTTTTGAAAATAACATCAGGCTTAGAAGTTGTGCGATTTCCGTTACATGAATTCTAACGATGGAAGAAAAAAAAACTAGCCATGGCTTTGATACGGCGGGTAAAGAGGGTGGAATTCGTCATTTTCCTGAAACGCTGACTCTGTGTTAAAGTTTTTAACTGAAGCATGAAAAGGTATAGCAAATTATGTCATTGTTCGGTGCATTTATATGTGGCGACCAGGAGTGCATTTTAACGAGACAACTTTTAATGGCTGCCACTCAAAGTCACCAGCTGCAGTTAGAAGCTTGAACCCCATTCCAGAGTTCTATACCTATTCAACCCTTCGGTCAAATCGATAACTCAATTACAACTAATTAAAAGCCTTTTCTTTCAATTCCATTCGGTTTTGTGCAGCACCCGTTCGGCTACAGCACACAGAATGGAGAACCCCCGATGTACACAAAGCAGGTACTCTGCATTCCGATATCTCGATTCTAAAGCCTATGGCGACGTTCTCTCCCTATTGTCCACTTCCGGTTCGATGCTTTCCGATATATTGTAGTTAGGTACCCCGTCGAGTCGAGAGTCAACGTATTCTGCACGCGTTCCCGCTCTTACAAGTGTGTCAAATGTCTGTCTCATATTTAGTGACTACATTACAGCATCAATAATTAGGTCGTTTTCAACCCTTTTATTAAGTTTTTTCTGGATCGTCCCACGCTCTTTATTCCATGTTACCAAAAATCCCATTCTGATTTTATTGTAAGAGAAATGATCGCTCAATTTCTTTTTTTTCATCTTTATAAGCTATTTGGCGGGAATATTGTTAACGGGAATTATAATTCATCGTCTAAACTTGGGGCGAAGGGATGAAGGCCAAGAAAGAGAAGAGAAGTATAAGTATAGGTGGGTTTAAGGGCAACTTTCGGGCACCCCGGAGCTTTTTCCGGAGGCGTTCAGCGCGTGCTTATATAGGGTGAAATTTAATAATTTCCTCCAATATATTCTGGGTAAAATGGCCCTACGCTAAAGTAGTAGGTATACGTGGGGTTAGAGTATAAGGGAAGTTTGAAAACACGATATGGGGTAGGTAGGCAGCGAGGGCAATGGATTTATGGTTCATTGGCCGTTCGCGTTTCGCGTTATGACGCGAAAATGTGTGCCGAGTACATTCGCGTGTTTTAGCTCAGTTCTAAATTCCGGCTACATTGTACTATACTCATATATCGGCATTTTCGATAATTTGAAATTGACCAAAAGTCAAAACAGTTTGTTCCGAGGACGAGCGCGGTTTGTGCTAAAGTTCAGTGTTTACTCGCAATCAGTAGAGCAGAGGACTAGCACATTTATGATGAAGCACGTACGTTCTTTGCACCCGCCCAGCTTTTTAATCAACGAGATAGTTTGATTCGAATTTCGGTATATACGAGGCCACGGGCCATTTTAGTTTATATTTACTCCGCGTTTTCAATCTCTACTTGACGTTTTGGCCCAAGTTTTGAAAGGATCAAACTTTATAATGGTACACACATAATCTTAAAGATTAAATGTATCGCCCAAGAATTCAAAATTCCAACTTTACAAACTTAAATCTTGACTCGTCACAACTCATCTCACGTAATATTTCATTAGCGAATTACTTTTTGTAGTTTATGACTGCCGAAATTCACGTACAGATTTTTTTTTTCTGCCAGTAAATAATACAAGCAACTCGGAATATAATTATCCGTTTTTCTCGTCGTAGAATAGATCGGTTAAAATAATACCTCAGAAAGAATGCTCTATGAAATCTGACGCGAACAATAGATGCGAGGGAATGAAAATTTCACGTGGTAGGTAATTAATGCCAGGTAAAATTTTTGCCTCAATGATAAAATAACAATGAACGCTTACGTGAGCGAAGAAATAATTGAAATATAGTAGGTACATTTCCATACCCTGGTAACACAAAAAAAACCGTTGCTGAAAGGATCACGATAATGATTAATATTCAATATACAATTTCTAATGATCCGTCCAAATTGGTGATTCCGATGTCAAACTTCGGATACAGAGCAACGCCTATCATAAGTATACATTGTATATCGGCTGGGATTAAAAAAAAAAAAAAAGATATTCAATGTTAAATGAGGGTCATGACCTCATAACACTAAACAGAACACATGTGTCGTCGTCATATCACCAACATTGTGCAGACTCTATTCCCTGAATAGAGCAGTAAAAACCGATACGAATATCCGTTGATTGGGATTAGTTTTTCCGGTAATTATGCATCTATGATATTATATTATTCTTACCTGAAATTCGGCGGGTGATGATTATCGCCTGTAAATCTTTATAACTACACTAATTACCGAAACGTTGAAAACGACGCGTGACGAACACACGATGCGCACTACTCGGTCAGACTTAACAGAAAGCAGGCCGAAGACTGCCGCTACACAATACGCTGGTTGCGTCCCTGGTGTGGAATATATTTGTTTTAAAAGATTTCGGTCTAGTATTTACGTGTTAGTATAGAATCAGTCGATGATGGCGCAGCATGTTCGATTTTCGAAATTGTGAATGAACGAAGTGGGACTTCAAAATATTGGAGCAGAGACCGAATTAAAAAAAAAGAAGGTGTAACTGTATTTGTTTAAAGATTTTATTATCCACAAGCAAATTTCTTATCGTTTTAGAATTCCTCAGCTTAAGTAATGGATATTAGAATACAAAAAAATGAGATAATTAAAATTAGGGGATGTTTGCCAGATAGTCCTTAACATTGGACGGATCTAATCGCCTGAATCCGCTTGCATCGCAAATACCAACTTCAATGTTATCAGCAGTCATCTGTCCCTCGAATCCCTCTTTCAGGGTCAGAATAGCTGTGTGAACCGCGTCATCCAATTCGAGATCTTCGCTGTATCTTTTTTCTAGGAATGTCTTACCATTTATGTAATTCTTTCCCATTGCAGTCGCCTTCCAGGCATAAAATGCACCCGAAGGATCGCATTGGAACAAATACGGCTTATCGTTGTCCCATCCACAAATCAATAAAGATACGCCGAACGGGCGTACACCTCTGTGAAGAATGAAGAGAAGTAAAGAATTGAAGAACAAGTTTTCAACCATTAATTCCAATTCAGCAAGAGCAATTAATTCTCACCCTGACTGCGTGTACTCCTGCATCAGCATCGCTACTCGTTGGACGAGTTGAGCGGTTGGGATAGGTTCCTGATAAACAAGTAGATATTGCTGCGCTATTTTTCTAGCCTGTTTAACTAACAGGCGATAATCGGGTCCCATTCCACTATAGATCATTCCGATGTGCTTGGTCACCATCTCTACCTTGTGGACACTATGCTCATCGTAGAGTATTGATTTGTGCTTATTTTCTGTTGCCAAAACGACTCCATTCGATGCCTTGATCCCAACAGAAGGCGCACCAGCTGATACAGCTGCCAACGCATATTCTATCTGCACTAATTTGCCCGAGGGACTGAAAATCATTATAATTTATTTATGAAATTAATTCTGAAAGAATTTTCATACCAGAAAGTATGAAGAGAAGAGTGCTTGACAGTTACAGTAAATGACAATGACATGACAAAAAAATCAGATATTTTTATTTGAAGAGAGGTGAAGCTGATTCCCGGTTGAGATACAAGTAGTACTGAACTCTAATATTTTTAGTTAATGATGAAGAGAATTTTGTAATATAATGGGAATTTCGAAGTTAGCTACGCGCTGTACTTTTAGGTTAGGAGAAGGTCATACGATTTATTAGGCTATTAGAGAAGCAGGTTCTATTCTTTTACGGGAAATCGCTAGATTGATGTATTTGCAGACTAAATCATAGGCGAAAAGCGATAAATTCAGAGTCTTTTACCTGAAAGTAGTGAGCGAAAAACTGTACCGCTCCGAAGCCATGATTACCTTGCAACAATACACTTAACTGAAGTCGACTGGGTTGGTTTGCGAGTTTACATGAGTCGAATGAGCGCTCGAATATTTGCCTGAAGACTCAGCCTGCTTCATGTCTCACGTTTTGGGACGCTAAAAAGTCAACGCCGGTTACACGATCAGTGAAATCATATATTACTTTGGTTTTGGTGAGTTTAATTCAAATATATCGCAATGTTTATTAAAATGTACGTAATTTTTGCCCACTACGTTGCTGACAAGAATGTAACAATAGTACAGGCCGAGATTCTCCTCAAGAAGTGTATTTGCTACGCTTGGTTAGGTCCGCTAGCAGTTTGCTCGATGTATCGATTTTTTTTTACAACACGAGACTACCGTTTACAAACATTACCAACTCCAAGTTCAAAACGGCTTCTGATCACGGCTTCTGATGTTAAAGGTGTAACATGGTTCGAGGTGGACGTGGCGGTATGATCAGAGGTGGACGAGGTGGTATGGGGCGTGGAATGGGATTTCCCAGGAAACAATTTTTGCCCAGACATCCATTCGACTACACATTATGTGAGGCTGCATTTCCTCGTGTCAAGCCCGCAGCGGATGAGGCTGACTTCACCACTGCCCTTCTCAAGAAAAATTCTGACATGTGCCCAACAGCAAAGGAGCAAAATTCTATTCTCAATCTAGTTACCAAACTGCAAGGTGTTTTAGATAATTTAATCGTCGCACCTGGTACATTTGAGGCTTGTGTAAGCAAAACTGTTGTTAAACATAGGTTTTATCATAACTATCTTATCAAAAGCCAATGATTTCTCTCAATGACAGCAACTTGAAGAGGTCAGACAAGTGGGCAGCTTCAAAAAAGGGACGATGATCAAGGGACACAACATAGCAGATATTGTCGTTATTCTTAAAACACTTCCCACAAAAACTGCTGTTGAAGCACTAGGAACAAAAGTAAACACCGATTTGAAAGCAGGGAATCCAAAAGAAGTATTTAGGCTCGTTCAAACTGAACGGGGATTCGATATCGCTACCAATGAAGCCACAGTTCGTGTACTGATCACCACTCTACATCAGAATTTACGTAAATTAGAATCCGAGCAGCATCTCGATGTCAAAATCTGCCAAGGTAAAGAATTAAGCTGTTTAAAAATAACTAATGTTTTCACATTTTTGTGAATCTAGTGTCACAATTGATCAATTCAATATCAAGTGTTTACACATCTCTCAATGTCATTCAGGTCACTTAGCAGCCATTAGACACTCTCGATGGTTCGAAGAGAACGCTCACCACTCTAGTATCAAGGTTTTGATTAGACTACTCAGAGATTTACGAACCAGATTCGAAGGTCTTGAACCACTTTCACCATGGATGTTGGATCTACTAGCCCACAACGCTATCATGAATAATCCCAGTAGACAAGCATTGCCAATTAATCAAGCTTACAAAAGAGTACTCCAACTCCTAGCTTCTGGACTATTTTTGCCTGGTTCTGCAGGTGAGTGTGCTTATTTGCTTCAAAATGTTCCGAACTTTGAGCATTTAACTGATTATCGTATCTTCATTGGTATTGCAGGCATTTCCGATCCCTGTGAGGGAGGCAACATCCGCGTACACACCGCCATGACGTTAGAGCAACAAGATCAAGTTTGCCTAACGGCACAGACATTGCTGCGAGTACTTGCTCACGGTGGTTATCGCCCCCTCCTAGAAGGTGGTAATAAACTAGCTGTAGAAATGAGTGTTTGGAGCGGTGGGGTAGTCGCCAGTCCCTTGGACAAAGCCTACGAGCCACCAACGGAGCAGGAACAACAGGAGGAAATGGAAGAAGGAAACGAAGAAATGGTAACCCAAGATGCTTAAGCGATTTTCAAAGTAAAAAACTCGCATTCGCTGATTTTTCAACTCATGAATTTGAATTCATGAAAAAATGATGCAGGAAGGAAAAGAAAACGGAGAATGCTGTTAATTTTTTCATATGTATTCTCCGATGTTTCTTCGAAACATACAGAGTATTCATTACAATTAATTATGATGGTAAAAAATTCAGTTCTTTCAAAAACCGATCGTCGTTGCGTGATTTTTCAGTTATTACGTAAGTGGGTAATTCGTTTGATCAAACGATTTACTTTGACAAACATTTAATATTTAATGCGACTAAGATTGTAATTATATTCGATACATTCATGAATATCTAGATTAACATTTTGTTATTATTAATTATATTATGCAACCGACTATTATATTGATGTGTATATGCGTGTCTCGTGAATTTAAACTAGACTCATACTCGCCGACGACAGATAATGAATAATTTATATCCGAGTGACATTGAATTTCTACAAAATGTGAATGTATTTGATAACGAAATCTATGAATAAATTGATTCTGACTTACGCTGGAACAAATCTTAAATCTGAATACTATTTTCTGCTTAATTATTCAATAAAATTTGACCGTGTGATGCTATCTACAGATGTTCGACGACTAAACTTTTCCAAATCTGCATTATTCCGGAACTCGTATAGATTTCTAACAATTTCCAACCATGCCACGTGTAGTCAGACCCCGTAAATCCTGGAAGCAGTCGGACCCACCGACTTCTACCTTTTCAGGTTGTAAATTAAATGCTTGCAAGGAAGACGGCTCGGAATTTGGATATCGATGGACTGTAAACTCGTGGCGTCGATAATTCGCTCAATTTTACCATTACTTGCAAGGATTATGTTCTGATGTCATACTGACGTGGGCGCAATTCACTTGCTTGTTTCCAGGGGGCACTAGGACCCGGAATAATTTTCCTTGAGGCATGCAGACGCATACTTTATAGTGGCTACTTCTACTCTGGCTTCGCAGATCCGGCGTAACAACAGGAATGCGTTTTAGATCAATAGCAATTCCCTCTTTTCCACTTAAGATAATGCTCCCGTTATCACTTTTTAAAAAAATGTCCTCGACGCCGGACCACAGAATTTCTTTAGCCTCCATTCGCACCCCCTCTGATCCGTGGACAGTAACTTTTCGATCGGATCTGAACGTCAGGCTTTCGTTAACCGGGGATGTGACTCTATGAGTTTCAGCTATCGCAATGTTAATTTTTTCAACCCCTGAAGGCAGCTCGAAGTTCGGGAAATTAGTAGAAAAATAAGTCGACCCTGTTTGCGGGTCTTTTATTTGAAAGGTTTCCACCTTTGATATCGTTGTCCCGTTATGCAGGACCTGCACGTTTGAACGAACAGGATCACGATTCGTTACGGTATCCAAAACCCTCAGGTTTATCTGCACACCGCCATCGTCACCCGAAATCTCCATTGGCTCGTCACCGTACCCTTGACAAATACCGCTACGTAGACCGAGCTGTGAAAAAATATTAATCGATTAGATTATATTCAATTGAAATCTTCTTTTTGTGTTTCTCCAGAAAATTTTAGGCTCATGCTTACCCCGTCCAAATCGGTTTTACCGAAAAACTTTATCAGATTTTCTTCAGGGATCACTTCCATGCTCTCCATACCCTGGCCTTGGTTTACACGGAGAACGGCTATGATTGTGATACTCAGGAACAAATTGCACAGCCCCATCAATGCCAGCAAAAATATCAACGTCCATAAACAATACCTTTTTCTTTCCGATCGAACTTCCACGCTGCTGGAATGCAGCGAATTATTCCCATCTTTCAAGATACCCCTCGGCTTTCCTTGCATACTATACAAGCATAAAAAAACGAACAACGATTGGGTATTTCTCTTATTTTCACGGTAGGGAGCAATTTTGGATCTTCTGAAATATGATTAGATACGTAAATTGAAATTCATGACTGCACACCTGACGACATTATTGTTCTGGTTAAAATTGTGTTTTATGAGGGGTTTATCACTGTTCGAGAGATTGTCATCGAGTTTGGACATCGCGTGGGTATTAAAATTGCGATCAATGTGATGTCTGGATAGATGAAAAATTCGGGATTATAGTTATAGACGACTTTCCCCCTTCTCATAGACGAGGAAACGCTATTATATATTAGGGGTTGACTAATAATAGACGAACATTATTTTAAAGTGAAATTTCCGAAGCACAGTCCATCGAGTTCGTAGCAGGGTTTATACAAAGCTGAAAATAAAGCGAATCTTAGCGCTTGCGCCGGTCTGTACGTGCTTTCAAAGATCGATGCCTGATCACGGCGTCGCGACGCGAAGCGAGGAGCGTTTGCGCGCTCCATTTTTTTAAATTTCGAAACAGCTGACTCCTTTCACACTTCCTATAAATCGACGCGCTAATCTTTCCTGAATTATTTGTCGCCTGTAAAGTCTGCGCTGCCGGAAATCGACGCTTTCAAGACAACTCGTCTGAGTTAAAATGCTCCGGATAATTTTGCTCTACTTTTGAGCATAAAAATCCCCCTACATACTGATCTTTTTTAGGATTTGGCCAACGACCAAATTTCATAATAATACCCGCGCTGCGAGTGCATTTGGAGTTTATGCAGAGCTTTTAGTAATCCAATTCCGAACTCTCACATGAGACGCGTGCCTCTCTTTGCGAAGTTTGAAAGAAACAAGATTAAAGGAGATATGAGTAACTAACAATAAGAAATAAGAAAAACGAAGAAGGCGCAAAAACCGCCCGTCACTCATCGTATACAAGTCAGTAGCTGATGGGTTCTCGTGCAGATGAGAAATCGAGGCTCAAAGCGTATAATATCTAGTGTTAGTGTATCTGTAATTCTACCATACGACTGTCACTCGCTAAGAGTGAGTCGGTGAGTTTGTAGAACAGAACATAGTCTGTCAGTTTAGTTCGCAGAGGAACTTTGCTGGGTGCGAACGTACAGTGTTCAAGATTCGCCGTGGTCTGTGATCAACGTGTTTACCTTACAATAGTCGGCTTTATGGGGGATTTTTCTCGCCTTCTACTAGTTATTTAATTTTCCTTTTTCCTCTTCTGTTTTCTTCACTTTATTTTCTCGTACCACAAGACGCTCTGCCGAGATACGCAACGATCGCTGACACCAGGGGCACGCAAATATGCGCGCTTATCAGGTGAGCTGCATTTATCAGGTATATACAATTGTTAATTTCTTACGTTGTAAACCGCTCTTGGCATTTAGAATCAACTTTATTTCATCCAAACGAGAAACCACTCCGCCAATAGAATAAATTCCTTTCACAACACGAACACGTCTCTTTGACGTTGATGAATATAGTAAAATAATACTGCATTTATAAAGATAACGTTGAGTTACGGGTGAAATATTATCTCGTTTTTAATTGAGGTTTCTGGGCTCGACTGTACACGAGTTCTTTACTATTTTATTTCTGCAATTTTTCTCATTGTTTTCGGAAAAACGCAACTGTACTCCGGTTAATCTGAGGCGCTTTTACAATTTCAAATAGGTGGCAAGGATTATCAAACAGAAAACACGTTGATCTGCTACTCGGGATTGAAGGAATATTATAGTCTCCTTATCGTTGCCATCAAAACGAGTCTGTTTTAATTATAGTGGACAATAATTCAGCCGGGAAAACGTCAATCATATTCTTTCATGCCAACAAATTTTGTCTATCAGTATTGGTACCTGATATACTCTCAAGGCTTCGAAGTTGACCATCAGTTCTACTCGATCCATCTACCGATCTTTCCTTTCAGATTTTAATCATTACACTGTACAAACTTCATCAGGTACAAGAATATTGATTGATTATTAAAACATTACTATAGGGAGATCGCTTTTTCAGAATCAGAATGAGAAATAATAGATTCCCTATATGCCTAATTTGAAAGCTTCTAATTCCCCCCCTTCAATTTCGTTTAGTCATCTATACTGCTGCTTATCTCATCAGCAATTGAATAAAAAAAATTTCATATACAAACTATTTTTATACCAGCGAACGATTCAGCCGATGCGTAATTATTACACCATGAAAATAAATCTCTGTAAAAAATTATTCGACATTTTCCGACTCATATCGACCTCAGCTTCATGATAATTCGCTAATTCGACTTTTTAATTTCTGATAAAAATCAGACTCTGAATTTAATCATGGTAATTCACGCGCTTGATAAGGGCGCGCAACTAAAGGAAGAACTCAATTCAACCAACTATTACTATAATACACCTATGTGTATGAGAAGACACGTGTTTCCCGCGTTCCTCGACCCTGCACATGACTTATAGGTATAGTGTAGGTGAACACGGTGTACGTTTATTGCGACGACTTCGATGAGCTATTGGGAAAGCAGAAATACGTTATGATGTATCCACGTATCTGTAGAACATCACGTTCTCCGAGTACGCAGATCCATGCAAACAAAAGAGCGTCACATTATTTTTGCACGTTCTTATAAATTCAAGCATAAAATTTTACGCTTTGGAAATTTGTCAAAGTAAATCCGTTTCGATCCTTCTACTTTATTTGTTTCATGTGCGTTAATTATATATGATGCAAATTTCATTCAAATATTTATGTGCAGAATATTTCGGATTACGTAATTTTTCGAACAGGTTTAGAAATTTTTTCTCCTCTTCTAATGTATAATTACGAATCGACCGTAGGCTCTAGAATGACGAGAATGAAACTTAAGATTGTTACACCGGATCAGTATTACCGGTGATACTGTTATAAAATAATATACGTCCTTGAATGTACTATTGTAGAGAGAGAAAAAAAAAGTTCAGGAAAAATTGATCCTTAAATGCCCTTAAAAGTTCAAATGTCAAACAGGTTGTGTTGCGAGCCACTAAAACGGATTATTACTCATCGATTGATTAGGCTTCATCGATCTCAATCTATGCTAATTGATTCAATTGAAAGAGAAATTAGAGAGGAGAAAAAAAAAGTATTAGAAAAAGAAGAGAAAAAAAAAGATTGGGATATCTTTGAAGGGATTCATTATAGGCAGAGGTAAATTATGTATGATTGAAACACTTGAACCAGATGGGGACCCTGATTATAGATCACTTGGGCATATTCAAGTCTTTACATTATATAGTGAAGACAGAATGGGCCGGAACTTCGGTTAATTACGCACATTTATCACTGTGGGAGAGTCAAATTGCCGATTATTGGTAGACCGGTTACGTTTCGTCGAGTTTCGTCACGTTTCGATGGTTATAGGTATACCCAACTATTAGGTTGTCATTTTATTTTTCTCATCAATCGTGCAAATGCTGCTTTCAGAATCTATATACACGCCCTACGTCAAATAATAAAATCCCACGGTCAATATCGGCATGGTTTTTCCCATAAAAAATCATCGAGAAAGTGAAAAAATGATGTTTGAAATTAATTTTTCAGGTGTTATGGGTAATTTCGATAGTTTCGACCACCTGGGCAGTTGGACCAATCACCACCACCACCCAGCAGCCACCTCTGATTCCGGAAATTTTGACTACGGGGCAACCGGAAGTAAATCAAAGACGGTCGGACATTCAGGGGTCCCATCAGATAGATCGACTATGGGAAGAAATTGGTGGCGTTAAGACGATGATGGCTACCATAGCTGGTGAGAAAATAATAATAAATGAGTTATGATATACTGCAGTACTTCCCACGCTATCGAGTATAAAGAAGGATAGAGTCTCAAAAAACATCTGCAAAACTTGCGAGACTATAAGGCTTGAGAGAAAAAACAGCCTGAATTTTTTTTTTACCTCTCTTTCTCTCAACGCGGCGCACTTCGTTGAAGAGTTTAACATGAAAGTCAGACGGTCGAAGACCTTAGGACAATTGAAAGTATTTGTTTCTGTCTGCTGTGTCTGTAGCCAGTGATGCAGACAAGAGAGTTAAAGGCTATGGATTGTAGGAATTTTTGAGTAATCGCCAAACGTATGAGATTGTTCTTCATCGCGAGGAGAGGAAAAAATTGATTTCCTATCCTCCGGTGTACGATAGGAACACGCGCGGGCCAGACTGGCAATCTCGGTAGGCTCATCAATTTGATGTAGAAGGTCACTCACTTAAATGGCCCAACAAACTAATCGAATTCATTTATTGTTCGACAGCTACGTACTCTGAACTTTCCCACAATCATTTTGTGGACGAAATTGAAAGCACCGACATTTCTATCATGTTCATTCATCGAACGACGAACTAATTCCCAAATGAGACTATAATTGTACTTGATATTAGACCACTGTTAGAAAAATAAAGTTATGCGTTAGGTCAGCTGGATAAATTCAACAATCTCTACCTGGGAAAACTTGAGCATAGAATGCTCACGACATCAACTCTTCTCGCGAGTATTGACAGCAATATTCATGGACTCCAAGAGAGGAGTCATGCATGGGATACTTTTCAATTACACGTCGCCGCTTGGAACGAACAGATAAAAAGTCTAGACAACAAGATGGACCACCTATCAAGGGGTCAAGAAAAAATGGTGGTGCTCGATACGAAGGTATCCCAGTTGATGAACTTGGAATATAAACTTGAGAGAATTACTTCGCGGCTTGAGGAAACTTCTCAAAGAATCCAACAGCTCGAGACACCTAGAGATCCCTTGATGGGAGAATTCGCTACCAGGTAAGTGTGGATGGAACGAGAATTGATACATGATGGATTATTTCCACGTTGTAATTTTCAGAGGCGTTCTTTCGACGTTGAAAATTGTTGAAAGAAAAGTTGACCGTGTTCAGACGGGAATACATTCGATAGGCACGAATTTAAAGTCGAAGAAAAAGAAGAATGAAACCGAGGAAGCTTCTGGAAAACTGGTAATTCGATGCAACACACCACCGGCGGTGGAAGAAGCCCTCCAGGACGTCCAGGCCAAGGTCGATCTTGTTTATGATAAACTCGTCTCGGAACCGGAGAGCAACGAATTGCATGACCAGCCTGATACCTCTGACCTTCCTCGTACCGAGGCAAAGCTTCTCAACAAGTGAGTTCAAATGTCGTGTATTAGTCACAGCAATGTTTATACGCGTTGTGCACATCGATCGGGGTAACCTTAACATTTGAAGTTTCAAATATGAATTAAGAAGTCGCTAGAACTGAGGTAGACATTGAATAATTTTTTTTTCATTTTGTCTTCTAGGCTGTGGAAAAGATTATTAGCGCCTCAACGAAAGATGACGAAATCATTGGAGACCATTGAGAGCCTGGTACGCGGTATGAATAATACCAATACCTGTCACAACGGCGACTCCGACGATGATCTCGACCACGATATTCAGGAACTTCTGAGCTGCTGTCGCGCCAGCAGCCACAGGGTTAATTCCTTCGCAGAAAATGCAGAGACCATCATGAAACGCGTAGAAGGTTCGTCATACAGAAATAAAATATTTGAAGACTGAAAAACTGAAAATAGACGCGAAACTTTCGAAATATTTGCTTTCCAATACATAGCTTCATTTCTTTAGGAATTACTCTAAAATATCCTAATCTTTAAGCCTGATAACCGCGTTGGAGTTACTCTTCGTTTTGATCATCAGGAGTTGTCAACCAGGTTCACGGAGAGACTTCCAGCGGGCAAGACGCCCTGGAGCGTCGGTTTTCCGAGCAAAAAACTTACTTGGAGCATCTATTGGAAAAAATTGGTCGCGTCCACCCTCAGGCGGATAGTGGATCGCGACCAGCAAACACATTTCCGGTCGTTGACTACGATGGCTCCGGTGACACAACCGACGACGCGGGTAGCGGTGACGATGAGGACGCCCCGGAAGGTAAGCTGACCTGGTGAAAAAAAAATAAAATTAAATAACATAAAATAACAGTAAGTAATTCAATTTTCGCAGGTAGTGGGGACGGAGAAGTTACGGTGATACCCTTGGGAAGTGGAATCTTAGGGCGTTCAAAGGATGACGACGAAAGCGTTTCGAGCTCCACTGTTTCGTCGACGACCTTCGCCGCCGTTTACCCGATACCAAGAAACCAGGGTTTCGATATACTTCCGAATGTCACGGCTTTGCCACCGTCTTCAACAACCAATATCGTGACACCTTTGACGACGCCGAGGTCCGTGGAAGAAATAGCCGAGGTCGATGAACGGAACTGCGAGAGTCTTCAAAACTCCGGAAAACCTTCGGGAGTTTTCAAGCTCGGACACAGCAGGGACATTAACGCAGCTGGTCGCGATTTTTACACAAGAAATTGTGACCTCGAAACTTCTGGCGGAGGGTGGACTATCATTCAACAAAGAGGTGGCGCGTGGGGTGGAGTCGAGAATTTTACCAAGTCCTGGGACGAATACAGCCAAGGATTCGGTGATCTTCGTAAAGAATTCTGGTTCGGGAATGAATACATTCACAGGTAAGCATCTAATTTCTTGGGTTGAAATCCAGACCTCGAAAATTGGATGAATTGTTTTAAATCGTGAACTTTAAGATTGACCTACGAGACTGACGTCAACCTGAGAGTGGAGCTTGAAGATTGGAACGGAGTAACGGCGTGGGCTGAATACTCGACCTTTAGGATTGACGCCGAGAGGGATGACTATAGGATATGGATTAGCGGATACGAGGGAAACGCTACCGACGCTTTTGGAGCTCATGACGGTACACCGTTTTCCACCATCGACCGAGATAACGATGGCGCACCGCCATGCTGCCCCTGCGCACCTGCATACGGAGGAGGGTGGTGGTTCTACAGGTATACGGATTTTAATTATTTTATCTGAATTTCCGATGCTATTGTTACTCAGAATCCATAATCAAAGAGAACTCAATAATTGCTCGCAGTTGCTTCGAGGCAAATCTGAACGGTGACTACATCCCAGAAAATGGGCCGCACGAACCCTTCCGAGGAGTAATTTGGGAACATTGGCGCGGTGACTATAGTCTGAAGACCAGTAGAATGCTGGTGCGACCACGGACCCTTGGAGATATTCTCGTAGATCCACCAGATCAGGTTTATCCGGACCCATGACTCCCGATGGCATCTGGCCTTGCGACGGGCACCGGTAACGTATTGGCCCATTTTAATATTCTGATCGCTACGGGTCTTGTCTTCGGATGGTTTTCCTGATTCATGAAATTGTCGAGCTGAGAGGCATTCTGTCAAATCTTTATTTCCTGATCGCTGTACGTATCCCACTCTCCGTCCTCCTGCGTGCTCTGTCATTTTTCGAGGTTTTTAATTATCTGATGCAATTTTTTGGAGATCAACGACATTAAGTGACAGAGAAAATGAAGAATATAATTATCATTAGTTTAGGTAAGTTTTTATCATGAAATTAAAATCAGTATAAAGACATAAGTAGTTGAAGTTTAGATAATAAGTTTGTAATAGCGCGTACATGTATAAAATATTATTCACAACAACCGTACCTGATGCCAGCTGCATTTAAGTCCGTTTGCACTAATTGGCGGTTTAATTTTTTGAGACAATTTTTTACAGCTAGCTTTACAATTAACTTTAAATTCTATCACATTTACCAAAATATTACATGTAGTTATTATTCTGTATAGAATTAAAGCGTAACAATAAACGACTATAATTTTGTTCTAACTCGTTTTACCTGACAAGCTTGGGTTCGTTTTCCGAAGCAGTCCCGCTGCTCTTCAAATTCTGAATCACGGGTCCGCAATTTTTTAACAAGGTGCAGATGCCTGAACTACCATCCGCAAAACTACAAATATCACCTGAAATATTTCGGAATCATATCAATTTATCAGAGAGTGGATGTTTTCCCTGTTGAAAGTGCGTCATGATCTCAAAAAAAAAAACTGGTAATTTGCTACGCATCTCCAAGCAAACGTGTTTTCATCTCCTTGGTCCATTATTCATCATGACGCTCTGATTTATGGTGAAATTAGTCAAGCGGATACGGTGGTCGCGAAAAGTAAGAAAGGAAAGCGAAAAGAATGTAGATTTACGATCGTCGATGTTAGTGAAAATACGGTATTACAAGTGAGCCTTAGTATGCTAACCGTCAATGTTAAATCAAGCTGGATTTATTGATGAAAAATACAATTTCATCGTATTTCATTAAATTCTTATCGATCAAATGATCTCTTCAGGTTTATAATCCTTGCGGCCAAACGACGGACTCTATCCAGGGAATGTAATAGTAGACACGAGTAAGCAGTCCTGGAGTCGGAGTGTGACACAGCATACCCAAACTTACGACACCGATCACATCGTACATGCAGTACTCTTTTTTGCTGTAGACCACCAAAGGTGCACCTCCATCACCCTGGAACATTTTTTTTTGTGTCAAAGAGTTTTACAAATTGTGCGATCGATGAAGGCTCCGTTATTGATGTTACCTGGCAAGTATCTGCTACAGAGTCACCCGCACAGATTTGCCATTCGTCGACTACTCCATTGGGTAAGCCCCTATTTCTTGAACCAGACGACCAACTCGCGTTACAACTCTGATGATCTACGATGGGCATCGTGATCTTTTTGAGTTCGGACGAACGTTCGGTATCTACGAAGAAGAAAAAAATCAATCGAACATCATGATTTCGGCGGAATATGATCTAAGTATTGATAGTCCGGCACTCCATAACTACAGTCTAAAAACCAGTTGGTAAGATTTTTTCAGGATATTGTTTACCAGCCCAATCTTTGGTCCCCCATCCTGTCGCAATAGCTTTTACGTTGTCCGAGCCCGATTTTGGTCCGGTAGGTAGGCAAGCGGGTCTGATCCAAGCGTTGAAAGGAACTCGAGACTCAAGGCGTAACAGTGCGATGTCGTGATATTTAACTGGTAGTCGGTACTGCGAATGTTTGAGCCTCTCAACTATTCGACGATCCTCCGGTGAAGCGGCGTCGGAAGTACTTTCCAAATTCAGATCACCAACACGCACCCATGAAGCGAAGCCGCTAAAATTTCGAAATCCGAAATCGGTGATCAGTAAGAAAATAGGGGTCAGTTGCTACGCAAAGACAAAAAATACGTACAAAGCCGGGGAGTGAATGCAGTGAGCGGCACTGAGAACCCAAATCTCTGAGATGAGAGTGCCGCCGCACAACCAATCGATGCCATCAGTTCCATTGTCGAATCCGATCGCAGCCATGTGCGGGAATTCATGAGGTCTAGCTGTCGAAGAACTTATAATCAAAGGATCAGACGTTATACCACAATGAGAGACGTTCACTAAGTTTTGATTGGAAGACAATGTCGGTGGAGTCTCCAAAGTGAAAACAGACTGCGCGTACTCCGCACATTCTGAAAGAAAAAAAGGTTGTCGAAATTTTTAATTGGAAACTGCACACAGGTTTATAGATACACAAGGCAGGAAAAAACACTCACTTTGCCTAGCAATCGCACCCCTTCCATCGCCATCTCGGTCTTCGGTCACAGTTCCTGCTTTTATTGTACCTGCAATGTTCAATGTTCAAAAACTCACTCGGAATAATTCGTCATACGCATTGCTGCTTGACTGGTTTTTTTTCCTGGTGAGTCCGACGTAAAGTATGTACGATTCGGTCCAAACAATTAACCGGTAATTCAGCAAGCCTTTACTCGAATCCTTAAACACGAACGTGTTTTCGAATCCACGTCTCAATACTTTATTAAGTTTTTGAAGTGGACTCACCTCCGTGTGCCGATTTGGCGAGTGTTGCGAGAAGAAACAGGCAAATGTATGAAAGAATCATCCTTGAGACTCCACGGCGTACTGTGATCAGAAATTGCGAACAATCGAAGAAATATAACTCGAACTCCCCACCCCGAATCACAGCTATCGCGAATAAATTTTTTATTCATGTTAAAATATGCGAGCATGGATATTACAGCGAGATACGTGTATAGTTTGACCTCCGCCGATTCCAGTTATTGGACGAGCACACTTTTTCCTCAATCAACTTAACGTCCTTTCGTACCTATAATTCGACGGCGGTATAAAAAAACGTGTTATTTGAAATAATCGTCAAAAGCGTGCCACCTAAAATTTTGCAGGTACCCGGAAATCATTGGAAAATTCGAAAGAGTACCACTAGTATACGGTGATCCGAAGAAACATGTCTATAAACAATGCGGAACGTTCATTTGAACGGACCTTGAGACTCGTGGGTATAATGAAAAATGAAAGAAAATACAAGTAAGTAACAAGTTCGTATTAATTAAATCATATAAAATTTATTCTTCGAATACAACACAGCTATATTAGTGATACTGTGACAATTGAATACTACAATGTGTGTAAGTACATGCGATATGAGAACTAATGATCATCAAAACGTCGTGACAAATTGAATCAAAGTCAGGAATTTTCGAATGTATTGAGTCTCGTTGTGAAATCCATTAAAAATTCTTTAACTATTCAACTATTTACAATATCATACGGCAGTCATAATTGTCAGCTTTTTCATATGCCCGCCAAGAATCACAATGCGATAATAATAGGTTTATAAATTCTTAAAAACTATAATGACGATATGTCTAAAATCAAATGTTCCATAAATATATCTACGTTATCTACACTCGTTCCATGTCATTCAGAACAATCGATTGAGGTTCAACAATGTGAACTAAAATGATAAGATTTCCGGAGTTGTAAAATCGAAAAACGATATTTTCATCCTAAAACGAATATTGCTTCCGGTCGAAATAAACCGGCACTCTTTTCCCAAACAATCAATTACATCTACTTATTAAATTATCAACAAACTAGCGAACTTTTCATTCAATTCCCTCTACAGAATTGATTCAAATCTATTATTTATCTTACTATCTTACTATTTCGGCACGAGACTCAACCGTGTATTCATACACAGATTGCACTCTGATCGAGCGAACGATTTCTTCGTACAACTAATTTATCCGCTCGGCCAAACGACGGACTCTATCCAAGATACGTAATGGTAAACCTTGGTGTAAACCCCAGGGATAGTGCTTCCACATAATCTTCCAAGACTCGTAACTCCGACGACATCGTACATGCAATAATAGTCTTTGTTACTATATATCACTAAAGGTCCGCCACTGTCACCCTGAAAAAAATGTAATTCGTTTAAAATTTTTTGAACAATTTTTTCATCGATCCACGACATAACAGCCGTGACGATTTTATTCATTCTACCTGACAAGTATCCTTTCCGAATTCGCCCGCGCACATCTGCGTCTGTCCAACAATCCCATTTGGAAGTTTGTTATCTGCTGTGCCGGTGGTATAACTCCTGTTACAACTGTCCTGACTCACGAGAGGAAGCGTGACCTTCAAAAGGTCCATCGAACCTTCGTCATCGGCTGTAATGGGCATAAAAATTATAGGTCATCAAAATTCAACGAAGCTTTCTCTGATTTACGAGCTTTATCACGCAGATTTATTCACCCCAATCAACGCGACCCCATCCGGTCGCTATGGCGCTGCGGGTACCGGTTACCGGTGATGTGTGCAGGCAGGCTGGTCTTATCCACGCGTTAAAAGTGACTCGAGATTCAAGTCTGAGAAGAGCAATGTCGTGATATTGAGACGGAAGTTTGTATTGAGGATGTCTGATCCGTGCAATGACCCGCCTATCCACTGGCATCGCTCTGTCGTCCGTTCGTTCTAAGTTCAAATCTCCGACACGCACCCATGACGCGTCACCCCTAAAATTTGAAGACAAACGAACGTTGTAATCGTGAGTATCGAGCAAAATTTTTCCAAATAATTGTGATGGATGTACTCTAGGGTGTTTGAAAAAAAAATAAAAAAATAGTCAAACTAACGCTCTTATCAACAAAAAATATGTGGCATTGTTTTCTAAAGGTATCAATTTCACTATCGCACAATGTCCACCGATAGTGTTTCACTACGATAATTTCAAAATTACATGCTTTAGAACGACCTTCCTAGTGAAAAATAACTTGAAAACCCCTCATTGTTTCATTTAAATAAAAAATAAGGTATACATTATTGCAAAATAGTAATTTTAAAGTCATTTCCTACTAGAACGTCGGTTTCCGGGAAATTATCGTACATAGTAAAACACTATCGGTGGGCATTGTTTGATAGTAAAATTGATGCTTAAGCAAAAAATGCCACATCATTTTTCAATAAGAGTGATAGTTTGACCGCAATATCGAAAAAAATTGTCAAATTTGATGTTAATTGAACTTTGATTAGCTGTAACTCTGAAACTGTTCGCTTCGCGACACTTTGACAAATAAGGACCTAGTTGTTTGCAGAGGGTTTAATTTCCTCCGAAAATACGTCAATCGATTTGTTGTGAAAAAAAAGAAGTTGTTTATTCAAAACCCCAAATGTACTCATCCCGTGGTTTTGAATGACGTGAACTTAATCCTGGTTGTTTAAATTGTATCCGGAAAACTGAGTAACGAGCAATGACCGAATGACTCAAAACTCACCACATCGTTGAGTACGTGCAATGAGCTGCGGTGAGCACAAATTTTTCCGAGATAAGCGTACCACCACAGTACCATCCTATACCAGCCGTATCCAAATTGTATCCGACAGCAGCCATGTGTGGGAATTCCATTCGTTCAGCTTTCTTACCACCCGTAACAAGTTTCTGGATCTTGAATCCACATTGCGAAACGTTGACCTTCTCTCGATGTATCGTTAATACCGGTGGATACACCAGCGCGAAAACGTATGTGGCGTATTCGGCACATTCTGGAGCAAAAGTACAATCGGTATTGTTTCGAGAAATTTCTTTTATAAAACTCTGATAATCCAACGGCACGGTGAAACTTCACTTACTTTGTCTGGCAATCGCACCTCTTCCATCGTCAACTGGAGTTTCCGTAATGGGAGGACGTCGCGTTGACGTAGTCGTCGGTCTAGTCGTTGGGCAACACACGATTGGCTCGAATCCGGCATATCCACATAATTTATCCGGTGCATTTCCGGCCATCAAATCTTGAAGCACTGGTTGACAGTTGTTCAACAACGCGCAGATTCCGACGCTTCCATCTGTAAGGCTGCAGGATTCACCTGTAAGAATTTTTACAATTCATTAGTCGCAATCACTCATAAAATTTGCCGATGAGATTTTGTCCCCTCGGATTCGGGCCGCTGTGTATTTTTTCTGGTACGATGCTCATGGCAATTCGTGTCTTGTCGTTTACGTTGCGGAATCGAAACGATCAAAATTCGGGAAAAGTACCAGAGAGAGAACGATATCCAAGAATCAAGTAACACATGATCGCCGGTCAGCTATGATTTTCTTGATACATACCTATAGTTATTTTTCGCACGTCGTTTGTCTGATCGTCACAAACAAAATCTTATCGTAAATCTCGATTATCATAGGGGAATCCCGGAATATCCAGATATAATATGACAAACAGGTTGTACATTATAAATTCGTTACACGACCAATACCATAGTTGATATTTTCAACATTATTTTCTCGTCATCCGGCCCATGGCGTATTCTTTGAATTAAATATTTTTTCTTTTGTTTTTCTTCCACCACAAAGGCAGAATCCAAAATGGCGCATGTTCAGGTTGTAAAAAAAAAATCGAAAAAAAAGATAGGTATCACAACTCCAAAATACACTTTCACAAATCACGAGTCTCTTGAACGATGTTTACAAACTCTGAGTCGGAGCAAAAAATCGTCACTTACAAGTTTTAATACACCCAATTATTTTATTGTCTCGTGCCAATAAATCCCGCAGCAGCAATCCTGAGGGATTCACGACAGTCACGCAACGGTACCACTGTCTCATTATATTGTACATCACAATAGGGTAATTGTATTATAATTATGCAGCTAATTGGCGCACACGTACGTGTACAACTTACCTTCGTAAGCCGAGTCAGCAAAAGTCGCGAGGTAGAGAAAGAAAAGAACCGGGAGAATCATCTTGGACTCCACTTCTGAGTCCGCGACGATGAACAGTGATCAGGAAACGTAAACCACTCCGCTATTACAACTCCAAATCCCCACCATGTTACCCGAAAGACTCATACCTCCATGTAATTCTCATCGTACACAATTCAACACAGGTATATAATCAAGTTGGTATCATACATTGTACGAGACAACTCGGACACACTCACCTCATCAACTATCCTCGTAAAAGGTCGTTAGTGACGCCACAAGTTTGAAGTACTACTGTTTCAGATCGAAACACATGAGATGCAATGAAGAGATTTTCATTTATTCATTTTTTTGCAGAATTCACATCGACCATTTTGGACATACAAAAATCATTTCACTATAGATTCATAAATATGCAAATAATACGATTGCTAATTCTACAGGGGGATCTATGGATAAAAAGTTGTACCGTTTAGATATAGTCGTCCGCTTTTTTTTTTCTTACTTCTAGTAATATGTATAATTGAGAGAAATAAAAAAGAACCGGTTTATTCATAGTAATTAGTGGTATATCGGAAGCGATATCTCGGGGATTTTATAATACCGCAAAAATTTTTTGGTCATGAATTTATAGATGTACTAAACTTACAAATTTTGTATTGGAATTAAAAATTTTATGTAGCAATTATTAGAGGCTGGTATAACGTGCATTATAATTCCATGATGTCAGCGACTATACGCCCCCCGTAATAGTTGTTGGTTTTGTTGAAACACGCAACTGAACACGTTAATCGATACCCATTTATCTTTCGCTCAATGATCAACACGCGTCGATTTATAGCAACCTGCCATTCAATGTTCCATGAAGCGAGCGAATCTCGTCGAAAATGAGAAATTCGCGACTGAAGAACACAACAACATCGGGTCGGATTTCACCGGTGAATCTTTGAATTCATCAAAACTGATGGGAAAAATCTCTCCCGATCATAGCGACGATCGTCGTTCAATTTCAAAGAAGCTTGTCGTTTAGGGAATTTTATCGAATGGAAATGCGAGTAGAAAATCACCTTTTCTCTTCCTACGTTCGACGTTCCAAGAATTGAAGTTATTTTTCAATATTTCGTCGTACCGATGGAATCTGATTTTTCTGGCTCCAAACCGGATGAATTTCGATTTCGGTGAAACTTGATTTTCCTCTTATAGATTACTTTTGGTTTCGAACTAGAAAATTTCTGCGAAATAAAAACGCGCACGGTGACTGGACCGTGGAATAATTTATACTTCGCCGGTGACTGAATTACATTCCCGGATTCTCAATGGAACGCGGGGAATCCTCCGCTTCCTTGTAACGTAACACACGACATTGTACGGCCAGGGAACTGAATCTCAAAATTTACTTGATCGGGAGAAAATTATTTTCGATTATGAAGAAATTCGGAATGGTCACGCAAGTTGTTCGATCATTTCCCATTAACATGCGCGATAAATTTTTTCTTCTTTTAAATTCGATCGTCGATTAAGATATCTAAGACTTCGGACGCACGTATGTTTCCACTAATAAAACGCTATTAGTTCACGCCACTTCGGAAATTTTATTTATTTAACTATAACTATTATCATTATCGCAAATTATCGGTGTTGCGAATATTCCTTGCGTGTTTATACTTCCGAGGAAGCGACGTACCGACGTGACGTTTCGCGGAATGATTATGATTCTCAATGTTATAATTACGTATATCCTGAAGACCATAATCGTCGTTTGTTGCCGGAAAATCCTAGCTGAAACGTGTAATAGAAAATACAATGTTTTCTAATCGAGGGAAATGACCCGACAGCAAATTATGGTTTATGTAATCCAGACATCTTTTTATTTTTTCATTTGTTGTGTTTTTTTTTATTTCAATAAATCAATCATGCACACCGTTTCAGATATGTATGTACAATAGGAAAATAAACAAATGAAAAAATTATAATAATAATTATAGATTCGTTTTAGGAAAAAAAAGGAAAAAAGAAGTCAAGTTAAAGTTTCGATCAGGCGGAAATAATATTGTACGTACAGTTCTTATCGCTTTTCCGTTCACGCCCAAATGAATTTATTCAATCAGCTGGTACGGAGATCCGGCTAATCTTCACTTGGGTAATTTGAATGTCAGAACCGAAAATACAATCTTTATGGATGAACTATATAACCAACATTTATTGCTCGATTCGGTTCGGTCGTCTCGGCAAGTGCAGGAAATAAATAATATGCGCCTGTAAATGAACGTTGATTAACTTCGTCGCGATGTCATTGATAATTCATCACGCTACGAATAGTATTTAGTTCCCCCGTAGTTAATATACCCGAAGTCGTAACCGGAGTAAAAATCATTTCGCTTCAAAATGCGGTCGATTTTTAACTGCGCCGTCTCGACATTCCTTTTAATTCTTCGATGCGTTGTAGTCCTGGGAGTCGGTGAAAAGAGTGAAGAAAGTAGGTAAAAATTACGAATGTTACCAGAGTTTAATAATCACTCGAATTCTGCAGTTCTTGTAAATTTGAATTTGGATTCTTTTTCCAACCTCCAGAGTGCAAGGAATACGCAAATTTTGTCTACGCGGATGAAGCGGCTCCGGTTCTCAGAATAAACGCTGGTACCAATTCAATTTCGCATTGCGGAATCGTCGAAGTCCCTCTCATCGTTGGTGGCACGAAAGCCGTCCGGAAGGAATTTCCACACATGGTTCGTGCAGGCACGTTACTTTTCGGAAAAAAAGGAAATAAAATAAAATAGAAAGAGTATCGGGGCAACCGGGAGATCATATTTGTAAAAATGAAATTCGATTAATTTTCCAGGCGCTAATCGGCTTCGGGAATTCTGACGACGATGTTTCTTGGCAATGCGGAGGTTCTTTGATCTCGGAAAGTTTTGTTTTGACCGCAGCACACTGTTTAGATTCCCGAGACAAGTGAGTGTCGCTCGCGGAAGTTGATTTTACGAATTTGTTGTTTACCTCCCAAAAGTTTGCTTCCCAGAAATTAAACTGATTTCAGGGGGCCAGCGTTCAAGGTCCGCGCCGGGTTGATAAACCAGAAAAACCCGGGTGAGGAAATGCAGGAGAGAATCGTAGCGGAAAGAATAAAACATCCGAATTATGAACCTCCATCGCGGTACCACGACATTGCACTAATAAAATTAAAAGATCCGTTCGATCTCAACGCAGATGTTCGACCAGCTTGTCTTCACGTAGACAAAGATATACCCGGAACGAAATCGATAGCTTCTGGCTTCGGAAAAACTGCATATGGTATTGTACTCAAGATTGCATTCTATCTTCGTTTTTTTTTTACTGATTCCTTGCTCCACGGCCGGTCAATTTCTACAGTTCGAAATCTGGTCGGACGAGTCATTATCTGGTTTAATTCATTTTACCTGCAGCGATCATCACGCCCACGTGAATAACACAAATTCAGATATTTTTAGCTCCATAATAGCCTCGGCCGACGCGGCGTTTAATTACATATGCAAAAGCCCGACGGGCGTAGACGGTACATTACAACGTACATCTGTACGGAGGAAAAAAAATAAAAAAAATCTGCAGCAGGTTGCACATTTTCATTTGTTTTTTATTTCCCCAGATGAGGCAGACGGTAGTGACGATCTAATGAAGGTTCAATTGACTTATATTTCCGACGAAGTATGCAAAGATACTTTCAAAACAGATTTTGGGGGAAGGCAAATGCCTGACGGTCTAATTCCGAGCTTAATTTGTGCCGGAGAGATGGGTGGTGGCAAAGACACCTGCCAGGTAATAAAAAGTTGCGAGTTTTTCCTGTTTCTAGATACATGAAAAAAAAAAAATCTTTTTTTTTATAGGGCGACAGCGGAGGCCCCATCCAAAGGGTGTTGGAAGACCCTTACTGTATGTACAGTATCGTTGGTATAACCAGTTTCGGCAAATTTTGCGGTTTTAAAAATTCACCCGCCATATACAGCAGGGTGAGTTCATACGTGGACTGGATCGAGGGCATTGTATGGCCTTGAATGAGTTCAGGTTTTCGATTTTTTTTTTTTAAATAATATCCCAACGGCCTTTATCTGCGGCGTCCAAACAAATTTCTCCAGATGGAATCGAAACCGTGTGTTATGGTAAAATAATTTTTCTTAATGCAAATAAATTGGATGCAAATCGAACTTTCGTTTTTTTTTTTCTGCCAAATAACTTTTTTCATGTTCCGAAGTATTCAGACCTATGATCGGTTCTTATCATCCGTTGAGAAATCATCGTCACCTTTTACGCAAAATCCGCGCCAAAAGATGGAGGCAGACGTCGCGTTGCTTGTTCAGAATCTAGTTGAATAGATTTGCTCCATTACTATGAAGGTTAATTTTCTCAACCGATAATTTGGTAATGTTTAACTCACTCCAGAGGTGGCAGCATTAGCTTAACAACAAATTGAAATCATGTCCAATATTACAAGATTTAAATTTCAAAAAATCTACGGCAATAAACTATCAATTCTCTCGAATTTGAATCAAATTTAATCGCTAGTTCAGAATTCTTTTTTTTTCGTTTTTTTTTTCTTGAGTAGAAGGACTTAATTGAAATTTAGCTATCTTAGATAAACTTGTGCGAGAAAATTGTAATTCGAAATCAGAACAACTCGGGAATTTTGCGGTAATTTATTATCTTATGTGTCGCCGAGGGCGTTCGCCCTCGTGATCCCGTTCGAGCTTTTTATTTCTTTACATTATACTCGCGTATAGAATTTTTTTTTTTTCTTAATTTTCTGCAAGAAAATCTCATTAGAACGTTAATTGGACATTTGTAATTATAAAATTTCAATATACGGTGTTATAATAATAATTCAATAATACATTACGATAAATTTTATCACAGCCCGCCGTCTGGTCTGCAAGTTTTTTCCTCTCTCTCTCTCTCTCTCTTTTTTCTATATCAGCCCGGTCAGGCGACTCGGATTATTCCCTAAAGAATCTTCAGTCATCGAATGATTTTTATAAAATAATTGAAATAAAGCTGTGAATTATTCCTCCGCCGATATCATCATGCGTATGATATATCATGCTTGTGGGAAATTCCTCTAATTGCACAGAAAGAAAAAAAAAACGAAATAAATATATTGAAAAATGTATTGTATCTCTCGCGCGGAGCAAGGACGATATCATATTCTTAATCGCAGCTTTTATACAATACAAATATTATAAAAATTCTGTGCTCATCTAATTAGGTTTAACCTTGCAGCGCATCTCCGCGCGTTTGTCTTCATGTGCTGCAATATAGAAGACTTTTGCTACATACGTTATTTTACACAGACAGCGAATGCGAAGATCTAAAATAGACGCAGAGGATGATATACCTCGCGCATTTTCGCTATAGTTTGGCAAAAATCCAAATGAACTTAACCACCCCAGGGTTTCAAAGTTATTAACGGATACATTATTTCTATTAGTTCTTTTGCCACACAAAAGTTTATAAATGAAACCTGAACGCTTCCTGTATAACATGCGGAATTTAATTCTCATTATTATCTCAGCAATAAACGCAACTCTTTCAACCTTGCGCCGACATATTCGTACATATCTATATAGTATGCCCCTGTAATGTATTTAGCGTTGTATATCAACGATTAACACGCCCGGTAATGCAGCGCGGCAAGATCAGCTTTTGAAGAAATTGAAAAAAAAAAAGAATTGAAAAAACAGAACAAAAAAATGATAAGTTAAAGCTCGTAACGTACGTGAACCATCTTATTACTGCACCTTCTCTGCAGGACATCAGTGAACCGCTCGCATGTGCTGCACATTACAGTGGTAGACAAAAGTATATAAATATATACCTGTATACATCAAAATAATGAAACATTTAATTATTTCATCCAGTCTTCATCAGATTTATATAAAAACTCATACACGCAAACGTACTTGTATATAGTAATCTAATTAACGGTTTACATGTAAAACAACGAAAAGCTATATAACTTGTAATTAACGCGAATCGATTATTGTGTTGAGGTTGTAACGAGAAACGAACGTCTAATTAACCGTGCTAATGAGGTTTGCCTCTTTAAATAATTAAATAACATAGTTAGCATTTAACTGCGAATTTTAACTATATGTAGCGCATTTTGACTCGAACTCTTGCGATTCTTCCTATGGAACGTGAGAGCCACTGAAGTCAGACACCGGCAATCCCTTTTTGCCCGCCTTTATTTATTTGCTGAGATTGCGCTATACTCGGCCAGACTTTTGAGACCGTAAAAGCTTCGGACAGCCGCTGCCTCCAGGTACACCATCAACTTCATCTGGGTGGTTCCATCAATCCTACCAGACATGTCATTTACATCGGAAAAATTGATATCAGTCTGTTATTACCTTACCATAAGTAGATAACCATCTCAGCGCGGGTAACAGTTCGTATCTAACCGCATCGGGGAACGAAAAAAAGAGAACATAGAAAAATAGAAAAAAGAAAGAGAGAAAACTGCACTCATATGCAGGAATCTCGCGATTGCTATTGAGATGGAAATATAATCGGGAGAATTTAGATATGTGCATGCACATTGTATATACACGTAAATTATACCTCGAGTTGCACGCAGCTGGTGAAATCGTTGCGGAATTTTTTTTTCAAATTATATGCGAAAATATTGTTGGCATTTACGCTATCTGAACTCAAAGATTCTACACATCTCTTTCAGACTGTACATTATATTTATCGACTTCGTTACCAACGCATGAAGACTGTACGTGTATTACAAAATTTGAGAAAACAAAAACGTTACATTTAACTTTCCACATACGGAACCAATTTACGTTCCATTACAAATTTGTTGAACAGGTCAGGAACACCGTTGAGTTATTACGTTGAGTCAAGTGTCTCATAAAATGATAAATGTCGTTGGAAATAGGTTCGTTTTTTTTTTTTTTTTTTCTTCTTACTCATTGTATCTGTCAAATACACTTCTTCAGGAACTGCAGAACCAACGCGCGCGGTTTTAATTTATATCCTTATAGAGCGACGGGGATTTTTTATCTTTCCGCTGGCAATTAATCTAAGCTATCGTTATCTGTCAAATAAATATCTTGAGAATATTATTTTTTCCCTTCATAATTTCCCATTGATCATTAACAATAAACAATAAAATTTTATTGTTTAAATTTTTGCTCGGATGGAAGATTAAGGTGCTTTCACCGTATGTCGACAGCTGGGGTATGCGATAGAAACTGTTTACAGGGTGTTAAAATAATTTCAAAATTTCTATAGTCTGCACGATGTCGGTCACGTACTCGGCACGTCTTCGTGGAGATCTGACATTGCCAAAAATTCGATCTCTACCAGCAAGTATTTATACAATGCCGATTATTATTAACTGCAGGCTCCCTTTTCAATCGACTAATTTTATCACTCGATCAATTGCGCCGCGCAACTATGACCTGACCAAATTTATCAGCCGTATAATGTTGGAACCCGTGATCTACATCAATGAAAAATACATATTTCACTCCCTTCACCTACTTACATCGAACCATTTTACACGCATTTATACGTAAACAGAATTTGCGCACATCGGTAAGTTATTTTAACAACTTTAATATTTACCAGAGGAAGTAAAAATAGTCATTCCGTTTCAAATTTATCGTCGGAACGAAGTTACTGACTATTTGTTCCCCACTCGCCGTTGACATATTCTACCGATTCTACTACAGATTTTTTTTTTTTTTTTTTTTCCATACACTTTGTTTCTCGATCGATGTCGCGCACGCGAATGGGATCGTCTGCAGGGTATATGGGAAAAAGTAGTAGACTATTCGGTCCGATCTGGAATTCTTGTTTTTACATTCCGCTGCAGCTTCTTCTCCGCATCTCGAGCCAAAGCATTTTTATATTTTACTTATATACCTGTACCAGCGTCTGACTGACTGACTGACTTACTGAAAAGGTTTGCCAAGTTTAAACGGCTCGAGCCAACCGAACGATCTGGTTCGAGACGTGGAATTCGCTAAAATTTTGCGACGTCCAAAATTATTCGGGTCAGCACGCAATAACCGATATCTGTTTTTTAACGATCAACTTTTCTCAGAGAAAATTCCATCGCTCTAACATTCTACGTACAAGTTGTGTGTAGGTTATACAATGTATATTCTGAACTCGAAAAATTTACAAGCTACAAAAGTTTGCGATAATTAAAGTTCCATTATTTTATGCACAACCTACTTGAATATTATACTCCGGAAATGCTCGCCTGGCGAATGAGGATAAATCAGAAATCTATACGTGCAGAATGATTGTTAAAAAGGCGTGGCCGTGCTTTTTGTTTCCTCGAAAGATGCGGTATCGGGTATCACGGTGTAAAAAACTTTAAATCGACCGAAACTGATACTACAAATTTTTTACAATCAAATTACATGACCGATCTACCGGGTAATACCTTGGGACGGGTCTGTCTATAAGATTTTTATTCTACTTGCCTATTTTTTTCTTTCTATTCTTCAATTTTTTTTTTTTTTTTACCACGACAGGCACGCGATTTGTCGGTAAACAATCAAATTTGTTTCTTGGATTCACTTCGTTGGGTCGTCGATTTGAGTTAATCTTGAAGATTTTACTGATCTGCACACACAGAAAATGATATGTGAAGAACGTTATTAATACATTTATGATTCTTCGAAAAGTTCATCGTGAAAACACGTCGACAGTAAATCAAATTTGATATGCGATTATTATGAGAAAAAAAAAAGACAGAAAGCAAGAACACTTCATGTATAAGTTGAGAAGACATTTGAGGTCAACCGTGTCGCTACCAGGTGGTAGCTTGTGTGTTATACGTGTACATATAATATAATCTACAGCGCATAACTTACTTTTTTATAAAAAATATGTTCATATCGCGTGCGATTTTGAATAGCGTATAAAATTTATCACCCAGAGATTCGGATTATTTCTAAATGTGTAGGTGTATCTGACCATTTTTTTTTTCTCTTATTAGTATCAGTTGAGCGTAATTGTAACGATTTATAACTCTTTCCTAGGTGCAATCGAATCTCGAATCGCGGGGTGAAAAGTCGAAAATTACTATGTGCTCCTGGGTGATATTTTATTTAATAATCTTATTTTTCTCTGATTGGATGGAAACGTAAAGAGAGAACAGCAGAAAACGTGAGACACAGTTGAATTAATTCGGCTGCTGTTCATAGAATTCATTATCATATTGTTAACTGAGGAATTTTATCGTAAGCTCTACGGTGATACGCATCCGTGAGATTAAAAAGATTTAAATTCATCGAGGAAAAAAGAATATTCACGTTAAGAATACCTACAGTACTGCATTTTACTGAGGCAGCCCACATTCTTCAATTATTAGCAATTTTGATTGGCGAGCATATGAAGATTTAAAAATTTTCCTTTGTACAAGATATCCGTCTTTTACGACAAGCCAAAATTTTCGCAATCATCCCAATGCGAATCGCCGCAATTATAGGGTATTAAAATTTCACAACTCGTAGGTCGATCGATCGCTCGATCGGAAACGACGTATATAATGTGTACGCGATTAATTATAAAATCAATTAATTCGTCGAAAATAAAAAGCAACGAGGTACCGATCACGCGTGTCGTCTCGAAGATTTTAATCCCACGGGCATATTTTCAGGCATTAAGGATGCAGCCGAGGTTTTAATTTTCTACAGAAGATGCAGATCGTGTCGTCCGATCGGCATTTCACAATCGGACAATCAGCGTTGGCGAAGCGTACGCCGCCGCGTCGTCTGGACCACTCCTTGGTATGAAATAATAAAAATTTTACCCCCAGGTGCGAAGGTAACCGCTATAATGTACAGGTAGGTATATTTTACGAACACGGTACGGAGCAAGTCGGGATTCGACGATCGGCGATGGTATATCTCCTGCGTTGCACGCGCGATATTCACGCACACGCAAAACCTGTTAACTTTGTAATAAGAGACAAGCGCGTCAGGGTCGCCATCTGATTTATCGCCAGCTTTTACGGACCGAAGGAAAAAATTCGTCCGACTCATTTGCTCGCTTGTTGATGGTATTTCGCTTCTCTTGTTCTTTTTTTTTCCTTCTTTCGTCCTTTCAAACGATGCATTCTTGGAGCGATTTTCATCGCGACGCTAGTGACGGATGAAAAATTATTCGCAAGCGATCAAAATTTCTTCAACTAAAAAAGTAAAACTTCGACCCGATTGAGTTTTACCGATCGTCTTCGACGTATCGAGCTGTCGCATTAATTTAGTAATCACGATAATAAAATAAAATAAAATAAAATAAATCAATAAAATACCGCGTTTCCAGAGATAAATTATGGATTGATGTAATTTACTAGCGTCCCCGAGTTGCATTCTCGCTACTGCTACTACGGAGAGCAAATATACGTTCTACCGTACGTCGTTTGTTTATTCAACATTTTTGAACTCGAACGAGGGCAAGAACATGCAACGTTTCAAAATCAGGACACTGCAGTCAGATAATACGTTCAAGGTGTAATTGATCGTTCGAATAAGAAGCGCAAATCGAGTGCACGCGACAGGCGTTAAGTTAACCACGTGCAGAATCTTTTCGCAGATGATTTTTTTTTCATCAAATTTATGCGCAATATTAATTAATAATTGATAAACTGTCAGCGGTGAATCAATAATAATGTGTCAGAATTGCAAAATATTCAAAAATTCTTTTTAGATAACAATTTATTTTCAATTAATTTGATGCCAATAATTAATTGTTTCGAATAAACTAGATTGAATATTACCAATAATATCGATGATATACCCCTTTTATCGAAATAATTCTGTGGAAATCAGCTCGCAATTTTTTCCTCATCGCTTTCTTTGTTTTTCAATATTTATTTCGCCCATCGCCTACCCGACGTTGGTATACAATTATCTGCACAGATATAGAATTTTTTCAAATTACGTAGGCGTTAGATAAGCTGTACAGCCAGTTTTCAGACAACGAAACGGACGCTTCCGTTTGGTGAAAATATACGTGAATAACTTCTTAGACTTATACCTACGTATACATGATCCAACTTGGGCAAAATTTCAATTATGCGGATATTTATATACTCCAACTGCACGAGCCTGTCTGACTTCGGTCTAAAAATTGCCCAAGTTCATTTATACTTAAAAATGACATAGGCTTAATCATATTCTAATCCTGAAAACGATTGCGAGTAATACGCCTTAATAATTGAAACGATTCGAAGATCAAAATTCCGGGAGAATTACGTTCGATTTAATTAACTTTTTCTTTTTTTCATTCACTTTTTTAGGGGCACGTTCGCCATTCATGGAAATCTGTAATCAAACTCGTACGGTAAACGATAGTTGTTCACCCACGTGTTGCGCTTACACATTTTCTCATTCATCTGAAGTTTTAATTGCTTGGGAAATAAATCACAGTGCAGCGTAAACGAACCGCTCAATTATTAAATACCTGCAATTCTCGGTTTGCACATTTATCCCGCAAAAAGAGCATATTAATGAATTTTGCCAATAAAAAAAAGAAAACAAATTTATTACTGCCATTAGCGTACGTGCACGAAGTTTATTTTTTCATTGGCACTTGTCAGATACGTGTTCTAACTTATATGTATAATAAACCAGGAGTTATTCATCTGATATTTATTGACAGTTATAAAAATTAGGGAGTTTCGTATGAATTTAGATAACCGATATGGTATCAAACGCCGCGAGAGCATCGTCCGAAAAAAGATACCGCGCTCGTAATGAATTCGATAAGTTTATTTTTTTTCTTTCATACATCAAAACTCTGTATAATAATATAATTCGTACATGAAGTAAACGAATGATAAAATTACGAAGTAATTGAGGTCATTCTTGTTAACGTAATTATTCATCAAGATAAATATTTAGAAACAAAATCAAAGAACGCGTTTGACCGTGAATGTTATATATATAAAATAATAATTAAGGAAATGTTTTAATAACAGAGGCATCAAAATAAATAACTTATACACATTCTTTTGTAATATATTGATTTAATTTTTTTTTTTTGTTTTTTTTTCATTTTTCTTTAAGTTTTATTTATATACATAATATAGTATATTGCGATAGGTATAGATCAATAATTTCTACAGCAGTGATTATCTCATTTCTTCATTCTTTCTTCTTTATATTCATATATTCACCTATACCTATATATTATATATTTAACAACAAATTGATTAACATCTACGTACAGACATAAAACGTTCGTGTGAACAATAATCCTAGTGATAATAGTGGGTATCGGTGATAACGGTAATAATATCGGTAATAATAAAATCAATGATATTAACAACGATAATCATTTGCAAGGGTGGGAGTGGATATGGGGTAGAATAAAAAAAAAATTATAGTTTGAGGCTATAACCTTAGCATATATATAATATAATATCCCAACTTATACCTATACATACACATGGTTAGATGGATGAGTTAGATGAAAGAACAATTGATGTCTTACGTAATATAATATATTTACAGAGAGTAATTAATTGTATATAAGGTCACGGGTGATTCAAGGATTCAATTCAGTTATAGCCTTGTTAATAATGATAAAATTAATATTTATTAAAATAATAATAATAATAGTATTATACTAATAATAATATGCTAACTATACGTAAACATATTCAAAGGTAATAAATGATCAGTCTTTCGGCTCTCTAAGACAAGAGTACTCACAATTTCACATTCATCTGTTTGTTCTTTGTGTTTTTTTTTTTTTTTTACTTGCTTTTCGCGATTTCCTATTTCCTTTTACACGTAATGATATATACGTAATGGTATGTATGGATATACGAGCCTCGTTTCGTTAGACTTTGAGGTAAAAAGATATCTGAAGAAAAAATAAAAAACGCCAATTATTTGAAACTCTGCGAGTGAATGTTACCTGTACGTTTTGCACGATACTTATGTATGTGATTATTAATTATGAGGAGTAAAATGTAAATTCATCAAAAAAGAGCGACTTCAATACCATAACATATAATAACGTTACTCGGTGTAATTTGCGCGCTTTTTATTCTTTTCCTTTTTAACTTTTCAGATTATTATTTCTATATATATGCGTGATCGTGTCATCGTTATAATTTTAATTCCTACCACAGACTCTTGCACTCTTAGCCTTTAATTTACAGTATTTCAACATCACATGCTAAATATCTCGGCGATAAAATAAAAACATCAACAATAAGAAATGGGTATATGTAACATGTATAATATGATATAGGTATATGACAATATATGCGCGAGACGATGATAAATGGTTAAAAGTGTAAAATAAAAAATAATAGTAGTAATAATTATAGTAATTATATTCAACGCGTAATCTAATTCATATTTAATAATATCATACACACAGATGCACACGGTGGACATTCGCAGAGAAATGTATTCAATTTTTACGAGGACAGGGCAGCGCTGAAGAGTTTTTATATTTTTTTTTTTTTTTTCTCTCTCTTTCACTTTCCTGACCAGCACGAGGACGGAACCGACGTTGATGATATTATTTTATGCTTTGAGTTTTTTTTTGTTTCTTTCAAACCTTGTCTACAATAGCCATTTTTCTTTCCATTCTTATTCCTCTTTTTCCGAAAAATATTCCCTGCAAGACGCCGAGACGTCGCGACGCCACCACCGCATGACGCGACGCGACGATCGGGATATATGAGTCGAATTTTGCGTGCTGTTCACGAAAACAATTCTATTTCTCTTACGTAGCTATTAGTATTACACGTATATAATTTAAACATATTGTATTTTTAAATACGCATATTAGCTCGTCAAGTTTTTTCAATTGTTTTTTTCCTCGATTTTAAACGAATTTTCTGTCATTTATCTTTCCTTTTCTTCCCGTAAACGATTAAAATTTCAAGTTACTATTCGAACGTATCGTATCTCAGAAATTTTTTATTATGAAAGAAAAAGAAAGAAAAATGCAGGAAAAAAAAATAAGAAATAGAAATATGTATTCCACGCCGCTGTTTAAGTATAAATATAATACACAGTATATAAAGTGAAAAATTGCGACCTCAAAATCTTATAGCACCGTATATTCATTATTTCATGAAAAAAAAGCCATGATATTTCATGCATTTTTCCATATCGTAAGGCACTTAAAAAAAAAGGAAAGAAAAAAGAGATATAATATATTTAAATAATATTTTGAAAAAATCAATATTCGATAAAACGATTTATATATAGCAACGAATATGGGACGATTAAAAAAGAACAGAACAGGAAAAAAACAATAATCATAGTAACGATAATAAATAAAATAAAATTATGTAAATCGATTTTTTCATCAAAGCCCACTAATATTATAACAGTTTATACGGTTCACGTACATTTATGAAATTTGAAGAAAAAAACCAAAAAAATCTATGTACATAAAGTATACCTTGAAAAATCATCCTCTCTCGCCATTTTCATCTGACTCGCAAAAACAAAAGAACAATCATAATAACATTAATAATCAAAATATTAATAATTACGTTAAAATCGACAGTCTAAACATAATTGTATACAAGTAACGGATATGAGCCGAGTTGTTTACAGCGTTTTCTTTCTTTTAACACGTAATTGGTATATCATCAGTATATTAATTGTTTGGCAGCTGATATTATACGTAAATCGCTGATGTAATATAGGTCATAATATTATTACGGTGACAAATGTTTCAGCTTTTTGTATAAAAAAAAAAAAACAAAAAAAAAATTAAAATAATAAAATGAAAGTAAGTTTGACGGTTAAAAATTTATAATTTAAGAAAATAGTATATGCATTGCATTAGATTAGGCTATTACATAAAGAATGAACTTAAAACTAATGATAAAATAAAAGGATAAAATTAGGATTGGACGCGAACGGGCGACCTTTTAATTGTTTGGCACAGCGAATTCACGTTGCTCGTTTTAAACCTGTAACAGATGAATGGAGAACATGTATAAAATTTACTCGCGTTATAATAAATAAAATCTAGGTAGGTATGTATGAGGATAATTTTGGCAAGGCGAACGGCAGCGGCAGCAGCAGCAGCAGAAAATCGAAACGTTCGCAGGGCGGCGTCCTTAGGCGTCCCGACGCCGGAACAGGACAGGACGTCGTCCCACGCGTCTAGACGACCCGCGAGATTTTATGACGTGGTTCTGCCACGCCCCTGTAACCGGTAAACCGGTAACTGACTTTCAAATAATTCCAACTACGCGTGTACTTCGCATTACACCGCAGCACGACGCCGATTATTCCGAAGTTGTGGACAGCGATAATGCGATTATGAAAAGTAAAGATATCGGATAAGACTAATATGAAAAATGGGAAGAAACACTTGGATAAGCTAATTCAATTAAAATTCCGTAAGATGCATAAGTAGGCGCGTCTTGAATGGTACGTGTACATCGGCACACTCGAGATGGTCGACTTTGAGCAATTCTGGTAATTACGGACGGAAGCGTATCGCCGCAGTGTTACCGGCTAATGAGGTCTTCTTGTACCCATTTATTGTACATGGTATGTCTGTATTAAACTTGCGGACAACTTCGGATCCCCGTCGAGTAAAATATGCCCGGAGCATTCAAGAGTGCAGTGTATGAATGGGCGTTGATATAACCGGTACACTGCACTTCTGCCGCTGCCGTTGCTCTCTTGCTGTTGCACACCGTACAAGCAATAAAGGAATTTCTAACGCAGTCGTAAACATTTGGCCTTTATAGGTCTGGATTGCAGACTGACTAACTTATATTATACCGCCGCGAACAGACGCGATTCTATTTATAGAGAGAAAGTTTAACGCTGTACGCGTATGTTATAACTAACGATATACATATCGAGTATATAAATTTCAATTAGTACAGATCGATTCGATTCGAATTTGGATTCTTTCTTTTTTTTTCATCTCCCGAAGAGCATGTGCACGAGCTGTTTGAAAAAATAGACCGTTGTTGAGAGACCGTGAATTTTTTGAATTTCAAGAAAAAAGAACGTTTGCGTGACGGATATTTGTGATGTTTGAAATGATTGAATGAATTTGAAACTCACCACAAGAGCAGTAGCTGCATCGTTTCTCCCCCTCTAAACGTTGACCGCGTATCATATTCTCATCTCATCCCTGCGCGTGGATATAAACTCGTTTGATGATTCCCCGAAGAATTATTGGTCGCTGAATAATGAGTGGTAATAATTTCATCGGATCGCGATGATCTTGATCTCTGAGCCGCATGCGTGATACGCGTTGGAAGGAATATGTATCCGCTTATTGATTTTCATTTGTTATCTTTCTTGATTTCTTTTTCTTATTTTTTGTTCTTGCGTTTTTTTTCAATTGTTTCTCTAATATATTTTTAGCTCTGCTTCGTAGCGATGTAATTGTGTGTGTGTGTGTATATTTGTTTTTGTTGATTTTTTGTTTTTTTTGTTTTTCGTCTTTATGAAGCTGCGTCAACACAGATCTCGTACCATTGCAATATCGTCAGCTTCATTTCGTAATTCTTTATACGCAGAGTAATCCGATATCACCAATACGGTGAATCGTTGACGAGGTGATTCCACGATGCAAATTCACTCCAGGCCTGCATATTCGCCCTCGTTGCATCACGAAGCCTGTTTGCTTCCCGGTAATTCGTACCGTTGATACCCGTCTGGATGGATGAGCCGTCGGTTATGTTGCCGTTGCAGCCGTTGGATAACGTCGTCGTCGTCGTCGTCGGACTTATCAATGTCATTCCATTGGACTGCAGCAGTTTCGGTGATTGCTGAGGCTGCAAATGCACCCAACGACGTTCTCGTTTTGTTAAACGATTCTCTCTTTACACATCATCTCTTCATATATATACATAATAACCTTTCTCTTCATCTATCACAAAATTTTTGTTATTGCTTTTTTATCATTCTTTTTCTTTTATAACTCTATCATCAAAAATATTTGACTATGTATATATATATATGTATATGTATATTCATTCGTATCATTCTCCATAGCATGGTATCGTCTATAGTCTACTCTAATTATCTACACTTCATAGTTAAAAAAAAATAGAAAAAAAGAAGATAACATTCTCTTATAAACTATACGTGTACATAATATAATCGTGTGTTTATTTTAATTTTCTTTTATTTTTCTATAAAATTTTCTATCATCTATGATAATAAATTTATTATTATTTCTAGATCGAGTTGCTTATGTACGATTACTCTCATGTACACGCTAATATATAGAGTATTTTTTACGTTTAATCATATAATATTCAGACCCAAGCAATTGTAGATGCGAGTTTCTTTATGAAATTTTGTTTATTTTGTTTCACTTTTTGCTTTTGTTTTGTTTTTTTTTTTTTGAATTTCGCTCGCGTAATATAACGTCTATGTGATACAAAATCTAACAGTCTTTCGAAGGGGAATGTCAAATGTACATAATATCAGGAGTTGATAGTGATTTTTTTTCTTCTCTTCCTCCAGCGTAACACTTTATAAAAAAAAAAAATTGACCGCATTTGTGGGAACGTTATTTGATACTTGGAAAAAGTTCGAAGAGTTGTTGTCCGATAAGAGGAGAAAAAAAAAGAAAGAAAGTAATGAAATAATTGTAATAAATAAATGTACAAAACGGATGAGGTTTTGAACGCGTCACGATATGCATCCTTTGAAAAAAGATCAAATGAATGAATCAAAAATTTGTGTAAAAAAATATACGTGTATATATATATATATATATATATAGATATATTCGATTGAAAATATATCGATATAGCGAGAGAGATGAGGGAAATAAATAATATTAATGAGAATAATTGTTCGCTAGAGAGTCAGTAAAAAAAATTTTTTCACAGCTTGTAAATTTTCACTAGATATCGGCTCAATATTCACCTCGGGCTTTTTTCGAACGATGTAATTATTTCCCTCGTTGTTGTCCCAGTATTCTTCACCGCCGACACGGTAACATACGCAAAATTCAATTTTTTCAGACCTGGGCGGTAGGGTTAATCGGAAACGGAAGGTATCGTAAAGTACCAAAGCTGCTTGTGCGGCTCCGGGTTGCGCAACGTAACTGCAATGAGCGTCTTCGTGCGATTGCCAATTGTCGCTACTCGCCCTTACGATTACTTCTTTGTCGTACGCCAAATTTTTCACTTTTACAGTCCCGACCAAACACTGTTCAGCTTCTCTTACTATCACATTTTCTAAACTGACGGCATCTTGATCCAATTTTCGACGGAATGCAAGGTAGTCACTGGCCGGTTGGGGAAAAGTTGTCACCCATGGCGTCGGCGCCGCTTCCACTTTTACACCCCGAGTTACGCCCGCCAAATAAGCACTGCTCCAAAGAGGTGGTACGTTGCTTGGCTCTGACATAACCCTGACCTAGAATCATAGAAAGAAAACGGATAGGTCAGCGTCGTCGGATGTTAGGTAATTCAATCCTCAATTTACAGACGTCACCGATTGTGTCATTGCATAATCTATCATATGTCTGTTGGCAGAAACCGTGATCAATTTTTTCAAAAATAATTAGCAAATCGACCATTACACGAATCCCAGGGGTGCAGTACAGTACGTTACGTCACAGAAGTATATATAACGATGTTAGATAAGATTGTGAGTATAAAAAATAATCATATAGTTAGTCGATAAAACTGACAATCGATAGACTTCTAAATTAAGGATAAGAAAGCGATCGCATAATCGGTCGCATAAGCCAGAAGGGAAGCTGCAGATGAGACACTTACGAAATATTTTACCTGGGTAAGCGGGCGGCCACGATCATCTGCGAATACGACCCTTTTCTTTTGTTTATTATTATTGTGTAAACTGTCAAGAGGTAAAGAACCCGTTGACAGACACGGTCGTATCCTAGGTGGTACCGTCCTCGTTGTTACTTGCGGTGACACGACGAGTGGTCGATAAAGCAAGGTGCTATAAACTGGCGGACTATGTCCGAGTATCACCTCAGCCGGCATCGCTATCGAGCACATCGAGATCTGAAAGCAGAAGATTGAAAAACAATGAGAAAATTAATTAAGCAGATAATTAATTAATCTACATCAGCTGCATAAATAACATTCTTTATCACGCGGCATATAAGTCGCTTTAATTCGGCTCGTGCTTTCTTTGTCTTATCGTACTCACATTCGTTCGAATAAATTAAGAAAATAAATGACGATTAATATTATTCAGCCGCAAGATCCTTGCAGGTTCGTTAAATGAATCGGGTGAACATTATTTCATTTGGTTTTGTGGGACAGAAAAAAATTTTCACTGTCATTTTATTCTGTCATTTTTTATTCAAAAAACGTTCTTCAACCTTTTTTTTGTTTTCTAAGTTTCAATCATTTTTTCCGCACTTTTTCTCGGCACTATAATTCATACAGTTCACTTTTATTATATTTCCATTTTATTTTTCCACACATCGATGTTACGGACAAATCTATACAATACACGATCATTTTGTCATGCTATAAATGAAAATGAGCGAAAGAATTTTTTCATAATCTTTGAATCGTTCTTCCTTCTTTCAACAGAGGCGAGAACCTGATGCTTCGAAAGTCGAGGAGAGACTAGCAGAGCGAACGCGATAACCCCAGCATTTGGAACTGGACTCTCTTCGAAAGGTTATGCAATAACTTTGCGCACTGCTTTTCGCATGCGGTTTTCTCTTTCTCATTTTTATCACATATATTCCGCAAGCAGCGATACGGTGTGTATATTATATTCAGGGGTTGCGATAAGCCCGTTTAATTGAAGCATCTCGTTTCATTTTCTTCCTTTTTAAGCTCATTCCTCCGCACTTTCATTCTATTGCTTTTTTAATTTTTTCTTTTTGCTTCAGAGAAAAAAATTATCTTCACCCTCCACTATTTTTAGCGTGCATTGCTCGTGTATTAGCTTCATCTATACCGCGGTACGCTCCGCAAAATTGATTCGATATGAGCGAGAATCAAAAAAAAAAATTCATCGCGAATAAATTTATTAATAATACAGATCGGGCAAGTTTATATATTTTTACCCAATATCTTCTCCTTGAAGTGTCTTTTTGCGACAAACATCTGTACCAATAATTCGATACTCTATGTACATGATTTCGACTTAATTGTGGGATTAGCGTACGTATAGAAAAACTTATCTCGACATAATCTATCTGTTCTTTTCTTATCGTTATCTTGAGCATCCCACGCGCACGTTATCCTATGTCTGGCATTCGAGTCTATCGTATAACGTACGATTAATTATGTTGCGTAGGCCAATGACTGCGGACTGTGCGTAGCAGACAGAGACGCGTCGTTATTTGACAAAAAAAAAGACATCAACAATTTTCAGACATGAAAATTGTTATATCGCCATGTGTGTAACATAACGTTTTTAAACGATGAAAGAAGAAACGAATTTTTCAAACAAATCGCAAGAAATGGCGTCAAAAGTTCCGAAGAATGCGAACAGACGTATTGATGTACTCAACAATTATGGTACAATGCAGGAGCTGGTTTCAAAATTATTTATATTAGTGCTTGTCGTTCGGATGTCCTTGTCCCCGAATTTTATCGGTAATATACACACGTAAATATAGACCGAATTATACATACAGTCGTGACATACGCGTATTAGGGAGGTTCGTTAGTTCGTTTGTATAGTTGCTCCCAATTTTTATATCTTTACTATAATACTGCACTTATTAATGGAAATTTACAGACAACGCGATATCCACGTGGTACGTACCACGTGGTACACCATATTGTATTTAATAATATTATCATCAGTGGAATTATTATTGTAATGAGTATAAGTTCGATGCGAAGCGTTGCTCGTGTGCATGATATATGCATTTATAAAGGCGTGTTGAGTATAAAAATTTTGCCTTCAATTTTACGCACATTATAGGCGATGTTTAACGTTGTTCATTATATTTCTTATCGATTGGGTTACACGAGGAAGGGAAAGAAGAGATGAATAAATTTTTTTTTTTTCTAATCTGTCGTGTGGTTATAATTCATTACTGCCCACGGTGTATGAATGGAAGTTATAACAGTAAATGGAAAATGACAATTGCCACGATTACAAGAAAAAAAAAGAAAGAAAGACAGAAAAAAAGGTTCATTCATCGTGCAGCGTATGCGGTAAACGTGCGTAGTCGGAATAGATAAAATTTGTAAAATTTCAATATAAACGTATGTATAAACTATCGCGAAAAATCGATGGCAAATTTTAATCATATTGTATATTATTCGTTGTACATGCAAGGAAAGCGTGGATCTAATTCAATCTTCGAATCTTAGCACGTGCACGACGAATAAAATTTATTTTATTATACGTGCAAAATTTTCAAATATAGGTCATCGCGACACTTGAATGATATATAGATATTACATCGATCCGATGATTTTAATCACCACAAATTACCTATTATCGACTGATACGAATAATATAGGTACTTGAAAAAATCAACGAAGCGAAAGAAAAAACTTGATTAAAAAATTTGTTCTCAAAGAACAATCAGGTGCGTATGCGTAAATATTGTAAGAAACAGTTAAATAACGATCTGATTACATAAAAAAAAAAAAAAAAAAAAAAAACCTACGTATCTATTCAATATAAAATACACATGTGTATATCGTATAACCGATCACGTGTGCAGCGTATTTTGAATCGCCTGATGGTAAGTAAATTTAATATTTATACAGATACGTGTAGATTAATCATCGCGCGAATTTAATCAGTCGGCGAACTCTCGTACGTACATGTGCGTATTTATCCTCGTATTTATCAAATATATGTCTGCGCCGAAGATCCCTCTGTAATCGTAAAGTTATCGCATCAAACTTGCGAATGTATAGTTCCAAATAAAACTATCGATCATCTCATCTACAGTCTATAAAATAAATCGCATCGAAATCGACGCCGCGAATCTTTCACGATAATTATTTTACGAGGGGGGGGAAACCCGCGTCGCTTTCTCTCGGGCGATCAAATCCCAAAAACCGGTGTGTACGACGGAGTGAAACTTTAGAATTATTTTTTTTTCTTACGTGCGCGTGTGTCAGCGTTTTGTTTTTTTGTTTTTTTTTCCCCCTCTCTCAAATCTATGATCGTCGATTATATCTGTACACATTAATTATTTACCAGACGTATAATAATTCTAATCGAAGGCTAAATAAGTATGTATAACATTAAACTACATACGTCAATTAAAAAAATATCTATTTTTATAAACGCTTCCGCGTTCGTAGCCCTTGAGAATAATCTGATGGACCTAGAACACTATATTATATACGTATGTACCGCGAGTTCAATGATTTTATAGATGAAAAATTATTTTACACGTATATTTATCACACGACGTACTTGAATCGCAAATTAATTCGATACTTTGCGAATTCAAAGAACGATTAGGAGGACAAGGATGTGGTATTATATATATAATAAAAATTTAACCTTCACTCGCATGTATATCGTTTTGTCATATGTGAATATTAATATAGCTGCACTACATACATATACCTAGACAAAAACGATCATCGATGACGTTACCTTCATATGAGATCCTAATACCCAAATGGACCTTCAAAAACGACCTTCACCTCGAGCCTAGGTCAACTTGGAGGTAATATTTCGAGCGATTTTAACGTCGTGCCGTGTACATAAGTGTAATATACACAGATCCTATGAATATACGTCGACACGATACGATCTCGTGATGTGCGTGGGAGTAACAATAAATAAACGGTAAGTACCGTGTGTGATGTGTGTAACAAATGTTCTGACAAAAAAAAACAAAAACAAAAAAACGGAGTGTCGAGACAACTGTCTGCTGCTAATTTGTGTATAGATAAATGTACAATACCTGTATATTCGTCTATGTATCTACTGTGCATACATAATTCACACGTTAGTTTCGTGCATGCCGTATAACATGATGATTTCAGAATTCTTGTGCTAAATTTATCAGCAGGTGCCCAACACCCGCGCGATTGGAACGGATCCAATGGATATGTGTGACGAAAGATGACGTGACGTCTATCAACCATCCACATTCATTAAAATGTGACCTCTATCTGTATAGGTGTGACAAAAAAAAAAAAGAAAGAAAGAAATTATGTAAATCAGGAAACCTTTTTACATTACGACACTAAATGTATTTAAGTACTCGATCGTACGTACGTGTGATTCACATTTTATACATATGGCGGAATTTTTCCAGAATTTCATATCGATTCAGCGATTTTTCATTTCATTACTCGATCATTCACCTTATTTCGTTCTTTTTTCTTTCTTATTTTAATTTATCATTAACGACGCTGATCTACATATTTCCATGTGAGTTATTCGGGATGAATGTGTTTTATTTACATACATGCATATTTATTTATTATACACTTTGATTTATCGACGCTGGAGACAATCGTTAGCTTTATTATCCATATATTGTATTGCAATTATTCTTGATTCGATTAAACGCGCGGTCAACGCAAGAGTCAAGTGTACGTGTTCCTTAATTTCATACACCGAGAAGGCCTTCGAAATTATTTACAGTATGTGACGGGCGAGGCAGATCCGCGGCGATCGTTACTCGACTCGTCGCGTATTTCACGCGATTTCTTTCTGCTTTCGAATCGGAAAAAAGAGTGATAAGCGCACCGATATTCAATGTCGTGGAAAATCTGCGGCTACTAACTCCATGTGGATGATAACGTTAATTTACATATATATTCAATTAATTATTATTATTGTAAGCAAATTATCATAGAACTCGCGCTTATCTAACGGCTATATTCACGTATGTATAACGTGAGTCTTAAATACACATCGTACTTTCTCTCGCCTTACAATATATGGTATATATTTATTTATATACGAGATAAAATTCATTCTCCCTGTTTAATTTTGCAGCAGCAAGAGGATCAGCGTTGCTAGTCTATATATAAATAAATAAATAATAAAATCATTGGCCGTCCGGCCTTATCGTCGGGCAAGAACCCGCGATGAGGGTGTAGATACCTATACATATGTATAATATAATGATAATAAAAACTGTAGTTCCAGCGCCTGACGATTCGCAATCCAAATGACCCGATCGTTTGGGTTGCAGGTGATCAGGCGCTGCAGGGCGTAGATGAATTTCCTCGAATATTCAAGGTGTGTATAATTTTACGAGCAAATTGTATAAAAAATTGCGATTCGCGTACAAAAACAGAAAGCTTCATTGACTTTTATTCGAAAAGAATTCTTTCCAAGAATTACGTGGGCAATTTTGAGCGGCAAACGGAACGTGCAGAAGCGCCGTTGTAAAACTCTATAGTCTTCTACTATATCTATTTGTACAAGAGGAAACTCTTGACAGAAATAGATCTCCCTTTTCCTAAAAATAGATGTAATGATATTCACGGAGACAGAGAGAGAGAGAGAGAGACGGAGAAACAGAGATAATTTTTAGAAATAACCCTGATATAATATAGAATTCCTTGAACACTTAGAACCCGCGTTAAAAAGGTCGTATAAATATTTGACGACCACCTGCAGGCAAAATTTCTGCAAATGAATAAATAATTCAAATCTAAGAAAAAAAAAAAAAGAAGAAAAAACGGCCGTGTACATACGGAGGAGGCCGTTGGAAAAAAAGGAAAAGAACTCTTAAAAAATCAAATAATCTAATAATGAATATCGTTTGATTATAGTTATCGAGCAGATATATACTGAAATGAGCTGATGTTTCAGCTGCGGCTGCTGGTCGGGTGTTGGTGCAGAGGAACGAAGAAGAAGGTATAATTTTAGAAGAACATTGCTGTTGCAGAACGGCGAATGTGTCTGCCAATAATCTCCCAGCAACAGAAAGAAAAAACGGCAGCAGCTATTTCATTTTCAAGCAATTGTGAGAATATACCATGTGGTAATAATATAATCACACATACAAGAACGCTGGACGACGGTAAAATTTACATTCGAATGATTGTAATGTTTGCATAAAAATTTAGCACGCCAGGCCACAGCGGCACACGCGTGTAACATGATTTGACGTTTGCAATACCTCAACCCGGCGTAGAAGAGGACCACTTTCAATATAATCGGTTCCGCGTAAACTTTTTCCCCAATTTTCTCGCAACAATAAATTCAATTGTCTCTGTAATAATGATAAAATATCAGAGCGGATTGTTTAAAATGTTGGAACAATAATTCACCCTAGATTTTTTTGGAAGCCTTATTTATCTACGATGCGACGACGACGTGCGCGACAGCGTGAAAAGAATCCTTATTACAGATCGCGTCGTCTATACGCTCACATATACCTATACGTCGTAAATATGTTACACAACGTTTATCCACCTGATCGCGCGAAGAATGTCAGCTCGGTGCATAAGTCAGATTACGAATGTGCCGTTGCTGTTGGCCGGGAGTTAAGGGGTTAAAATTATACAAGTGCCGAAGAGGTCAAACCGTGCGGTCAATCAATGATAAACAGTATACCGCACTCTGTACGTACTTCGCGTGATTCTTTTTTTTTATTCCTTTTTACAAAGCTGATTGCCCGTGAAAAAGACCATTGTTCTGGATCTGCGATCGTTCACCGAATCTATACGTGCTAATTCACCGCATATCTTTTACATCGAATTTTAAACGAAATTTTAGAGCGGAAAACCCCAGTGCGAAAATTTCATCAATATCTGTAATATATTGCTTGTCACTGTACAATAAAATTATTAATCAATCAATTAAACGGTGTATATGAGATAAAAGAAAAATTACCCTCTCCCGAGCTGTATATCTCTTCGTTTTTTTTCTTACAGCGGTGAAATCTTATCGAGATTTTTTTTCTCTGTTTTCATTTTTTTAAAGCGTTTGTCGCTTTAGCGTCTTATACAGAGGGATCATGTCCTCATCGTGGAATATGTCGAATGATTTCCGAACTTTACCCCCTGGTATGTATTATAAAGCAGCTATATAGAATTTGCCGTTATCGCCTTAAGCAGCAGCAATATACATGTTATATGCATTATTGTATATTGTATATAGATACCTGTGTTAATAAATGTCCGCAAACAAGATTAAAACATATTCTCAATACACATATGTGAACAACGTACGACGATATATTTTAATACCAAGCTCCGTCCAATCGGCTTGTAATCACGTTATCGTCGTGAAATTTATTTAGGAATCGAAGGCATCAACCTCAAATATTTTATACATATATGTACAAATTTTATTTATATACCGCTTAAACGCATTCCAGAAAGTCGAGCCCAAATTCTCGGTATATACCCAGTTATTCGTTTCACCAGCTATTATATATGCATTTAAATACGAACGTCACAAACGTCGAAGTGGGGGAAAAAAATTAATATGATAATTAAACAGCTGTTGCATTTTTCCCCTGCAGCTACTCGACTCTCGAAATTTTTAATTACCTACCTACGGTTAAAATACGTTGCAAAAATTTTTACCAAATGATGATTTTTTTTTAGACTTGCAGTTAGATTGGATCAGTTTACTTCCAATTCGATGAAGAAATTTATCCGTTTTTACGTAAACTGCAGTTTTTCGATTGAAAAAAATGTTGAAAAAATGTATATATTTTGATATTCCAGCAAAATTCAAGCTACACTGGCGTTTATCGAGAGATATATGATAAGATGGTGAAAACCGGTCTGGACAATCAGGTATAATATTTTGGAACGTCAATATCATCTCTGCATGGCGTAGATATGGATTTTTGAATACGATAAAGGAAATACGATCGCAATAAACAAATCGATTATAATTACGTACCGCACGTATTTTAAACTTTCGTTGATGGCGCCATATTCATACCTACATGTATACGAGCGAGTTCGATAGACTAAACTGGCTCTTGACCACGCGGTTATCACGAGGCACTCAGATGGGACATATATATTATTTATATAGCAACGGCTATATAATGTGTATATAATGCGAAAGCTTGGAATAAATTAAATACAGAACAGCTATGCCGATCGAGTGTCTATACAACCGTTTTGCAGGCTATATTTAGTCCGCACGGTGTACATGGGCTTTTACCGCAAAACTGCAAAAATATTGGGTTCTCATTTTTTCATCTTCTATCGATTCTCCATTCGATCGTGAATTTCCCCGCTATCCGGGCGTGTCGCCGAAATATAATTTGATCCGGCAATAATACAAACTATGACATAAATAAAAATGGCGGATCGTCCCGCCGCGATTTACGATATCTGGCATTCGAATCTCCGACCGTTTTGATGTCCAGCTGTTCTGCCGCTGACGTTTCAGATCAACCAGACGCATGTCCCCGCCACAATTATGATGTTGACCTAGGCTTTCCATAATCTTTTATTACACGTTCATAAGATAGCCGATAATATGCATCTGTGTGTGAATATATATTCAATATTTTTTCTCCCGTCTTTTGTTTTGATATAATTTTTTTGTTGCTAACCCTGAACGATCACGAGTTCGATTCACTCGGACTGCACGTCGATGTGGCGTGAGAATTTAATCACATAACGTGCGACAAGTTCAATTAATATACGTCTAATTTAGAGAGAAGAGATTAAACACATTGCGGAATTTAAAAAACACTACGAATTTAATGTGGCGCTCTACAAATTAGTTAAATATTTGTTTCTTTTTGAAATGAAACATGTATACACAAATATAGACGTGTGTGTATATTTTAATTACTAACGCGCTAATTGGTTAGCACGTGGGTTAATTGGAATAGATTTAATGGTGATTTACTTGCGATCTTCACGCGATGATGATAAATCACTCGATCGACCTAAATTTTCGACTGTCATACGCGCTCGCAGTTCATTTCGCCTTGAAATTTCGCATTTCGTATTCTGAGATTTGATCATTCTTGCAGTATTATACATTCTATGACTTTCGTCATTTGAAATACCGCGAAGAAATTTTATCGAGACCTGTACAGCTATATGTCGAGGTGAAAGAGTCGATAATTGTAATTATTTGTTCAGCAGGACGAGAAAACCGCACGGCGAATATGTACGTACATTTCATTTAGCGAGTTGATGTTAATTACGAAAAGTCTCGTTACATATTTACCAACCTTTTGTAAATACAAACATGGCTTTATGTATTTCATATATCCACCATGATATATCTAGACGATATATGTACTTAAAATCTTACTTTATATCTGTCTCGTGCAGCCGCACTACTTTATAGCCTTCGAAGATTAAGTGAGATTATTAACGCGGCGAATCAGGACCCCATAGAACTACGTACGGTCAATTTTAAAAATAACTATTAATTATAATGGTGTTCATCCGGTTTATGGTTGACGCTAAAGACTTCGCGTTAATTTGTTCGATTAACGTCTTGATTAACGTATAAACATATTTACAATAGTACATATATAACCCCATGTAAAAATGGAGTTTATGGGGACCGTCTGTACGTATAATACGAGCTGTTAATTAGTCTCTGTTCATGGGTTCTCAAACGTGTTAGACAAGTTACCTTTCCTCGGTCCCTTTTATATGCAACACATGTATGTGTATGTTCCTATATAAAATGTCCGCCGTGTTGTGAAAAAGGAATAAATACGGGAGTATGTATATCAACAACCAGAGGACAAGTTTTCTTTCACGCTTGTGGAACACAAGCCCTAAGTAGTTGGATTCTACAGCAGGTTTATAACTCCTATATTATATAGCTCGCGACTAGATATCAAGTTTCCTATACGTAAGGTTAGTTTTATTATATGTATAATATGCACTCCGCATGTTATTATATATCTGCATTATTCAGAGACGAGACGACTCGTATTCCCTTTAGAATTTCATTTTGTAATCAGTTCTCTATTTCCACCATGCTAATGTTCATACGTGGAATAAAATTCTCCAAATTTCACTTCTATCTATAGGAGAGCGTGATTGGGGGGGGGGGATAGAAATTTTGTACATATTTGTATAAAAATTGCGCGTTGAACCTTGACCCCCACCATAACAGTTAGAAAATTAGAGCAAGCAGAAGTTTCTGTACAAACATTATAGTTACGCACAAAATTCCGATAATCGTAATTGCAAATTTCTTGCGGTATTATCTAATTGTGTCAACTGTTAAGCTGTCACGCAATTCGCGATTATAACGTGTGTATCAACATTGTGATATACATACGTTGTAAAATTAAGTTACATGGCAAACTTTAAACGGCCTATAATACATTGTTGGTCAATATACGTAAATGTTTACACTATTTTCTCGTGTATTATTAGCAGAGAAATAAGTTTCACAATATCACCGAAATCCTAATCGTCCGTCCCTAGAATTTAACGAATATTGACAGATTAACGGAATATATAAATAAACAGGAAACACGCGTCTCTGTTCAAGATTTGATTCGAAACGTTTTCACTTCTGTAACCGCATTCCCAATTCTGACCTTTTTTTTTCCTATCTTCAACAGGCTCCGAAAACGGTCCATGAGCCGGGTGAACGAACGTGCAAATTTGAAAAGATGGAAAAAAAAAGAGGTAAAAGAAAAAAAAAGGAAGTCTGGCGCGCCCTTGAATTCCGGACCAGCCAAAATGCAGTGGTGGGAAAAGTAAATCATGGTTCCAGTCAAACTTATGTACCTGAAGGGCGCGACCTCCAAACTGAACTCCTTCGGTGCTTTCAACTCTCGGAAGTTGAGCGAACTCGTATACATGTGAAAGATTTTTAAGGTTTTCCAAAATTTCAACGTATTTACTCACCGTTTTTCTCGTGAATTCCGTCTGCGGATATATAAAACACAGTTCACTGTACTTTTTACTTTCAGCTTATGAATATTCTACGACGATTTGTTAAAATTGTACTTGTTTGTGCTTAATTCAAAATCACCGGTACACGTTTTAAAATTTCAATCATTCAACGCTGTAATTCAACTAATAATAATAATAATAATAATAATTCTATAAATATATCGGCATCAATTTCTCTGGCCGGTTCAACTGGAACTGTTTAACGTTTCATTAATTACTCTATTAAAATCATACGATAAACGATACATTATAAGTATTTATTATTTATGTTATTTATATTCATCTTTGAAAAATATTATTTCATTTATTCATTCATTTATTTATGTTCAGTTGAAATTATTTTGCTAATTACACGCGTGAGGTACAGGAGACCTCATCGTTCGAGCCGGCCGCGCCAACTGTGTTTTTTTGAGACCGATTCTTCGGTTTGTCCTGACATATCGAAGACATTTACGCATGCGCATTCAAGTCCCGTGGTATTCACGTGCACGATGCACGAAGACCAATAACATCGCTTGCAGAGAGCGTGGTCGGAAGTCGGGGCCAATAGCGACCCTCGGGCCAAGAAATTTTTCACGCCAAAGATTTCATCCCGACGAGTAGGTATACAGATTAAGGATTTTTGGGACTGACTGCCTGAAAAAAAAATACCCACGTGCATTTTCTAAGCCGGCCCATAAGGCCGCGGAAGACCCGAGACTCGAGATCTCGGTCAAACTGCACGCACCAAGAAGAACTTGAGGTCGCGCTCTTATTTCTGCCCTTCCGCATTTTTGTCTTTCTCTCCTTTTTTTCTTTCTTTCATCCCCCGATCGCGCGTTTTTCATGACCCGCGCAGGCACATGAGAGATTTTTGTTAGTATTTATTTATTTATATTTATTCCTCGAGTTTGTTGTGGAATACTGTTTATATTTTTACACGTAAGATAGCAGCCGACGATGATCCGTGCGCCACGTGTTTCCAAGTCTTTACGCTTTTTATTCACGCGTGATGATTAAAATGATAAGTATATAATGTATATTTGTATATATTTTGGCTCGTAGTAAATCGTAGTAATGATTTCGTCATCATTTGATACAAAAAAAAAAAAAAACAACTAATTAATCAACTTTTATTTTCTTCACAAATTATTTTACGCGTACACCGCGGTTTCAGCAGGGAACATTTCAATCGACGTTCACGGAATCAGATCGGAAATTTGCACGTGTCGATTTGCAGCGGATCTATAGATGTGATATCTTTTTGCGTCTTTTCGACTTGCGGTTTCATCTTTCGAGAGTCGTCGTTTACGTGCGTGTGTATGCATATTGTACATATACGTGTGTATGCGGGTGTCCTGCACATGTCGTTATAATATCATTCGACAAAACAACGCAATTGTTTGCCTCGAGTTTCGCGTGACAAACGAGAGCAATTCATGATGTTAGCTGTTGAGTCTTTAAAAAAAAAAAAAACCACTGATGAATTTATACCCATTTCATGTCCACGTACCAGCTTATATAATTTAAAACAAGCACATGTTTAATGAGCCTATTTTTACGGAGAACAAAAAAATCCAAGTGCAGCATAAACGATCTTTTATATTACGACACGATCGATCACTGGAGGCTGCATTATCTCGCGCTGGTTTGTTTAAAACATGACATATATAGTATATGTATATAATATACACGCTCAACAAATACTTGAGGAAAGTGAAGTATGCCCTTGACCTCAAAAATTGCTACCGTAATGCAAATCTTTGCTGTTGTTGAGTGCGGAGGAACTCTGAAAATATGAAATAAAACGAGAGAAAAAAAAAAAGAAAAGAATATCAAAATATAAAACGTCAAAATTAGTTAACTCAATAACGCTGATGCAGAGATCTGTTTGCGTCCCTCGATTCTTTACGTTATATTTCATCTACAAAGTTATATGTTTGGCTCTGAATTTCTAAAATTGCATGCAACGTGCATCGTGTATACCTCCTCGCAAATATGCTATTCACGAAAGAATAAATAGCCACTGCGTATGAAAATAATTTTATGTACAAAAATATGTGAATGCGTAGTTGACGAATTGTCTGTTTCGTCGATGTAGTTGGAGGATGGTGTCTATGAATAAAAGATTATATAAATATGGGCCGTGCGCTCGTCGATCGCCAAATACAATAATCGACGATCGATTGAAATCGTGTAAACTTTCTAAGGATGCAAAAATTCTTCAAAACAATTCTACCCTCCACACTCTATTTGTCTAGATGCGCATGTGAAAAATTGTGCACGAGAGAGCTCGTTGTTAGTCGTTGCTGCGGCAGGGTCATAATATAATGTAAGGCCCATCACGCACTCGTATGCATTCGTACGTTCATACCCATGTATATGCGTATGCGTGCATACCTATAATGCACGTACGCATACGTTTACAGTAAGTACTACACGCGTAACATGAAAGTTAACTATATATTGGGTCCTTCGAGATGCTCGCTGCGTTCTATTTATAGATTCTCTCTCGAACGAGTTCCTTCGAACGTTTTCTACACGCGTTTAAAACGCTATTCGAAACGAACTTGGATCAGGTGAGGATAGTGTGCATGCTATACGTACCCGTACCTATATGTGTACGATACACATGCCCGTCTAAAATACCTGCATGAGTTTTCATCGGACCTTACGCGTACCTCACATCGCATGTAGACCAGAGACAACCGCGCCCTACACGTTTTACAACGATGTACATACAACGTCGAGGGCCTGACCCAGCTCATTGAAAATCAGTCAATCTCTTTCCCAACGAGATCATGATCCGCCCTCCCGCCGTCGCACTGCGGTATACACTGCACGTTTATTTTTGCTATACGTGTCGATATCATCGAGCTCTCGAAATTGTTGAATTTTTTTTTTTCTCTCTCATGGCAACGACTTCTATCCGTGGATAAAAATAATCTCAATAGATTTCTCACGTTGTCCAGGGTACCACATGGCATGTATTCATATGGCGCGAATTAAGTGTCGAGGCCGCTGACTTTGCGCGATAGAATTAATTAATCAGTCGATATGGATTTACGCGACGACTACCTTGACCACGTCGCATAATTTTCTCTCCCAATTCTTCGTCATCGATCGGTTAATCATTTTTCTCCTCCTTGACGTTCTTTCATTTTTTTGTTTCAGATTTTAAGGAGCTGATATTGAACGGTAAAATTCAGATCGAATTTATACGACCGACGAGCAAGAAAAACTCGGTAATAATTTTATGAACGGGTCGAAGTGCGATCTGCGAATTCGAAGGGAGTCTGCACAATTATTTTTCCATTTTAGAACAATCACAATTTCACCAATCCGAAATGCACTGACAATAAATTCAAACAAAACTGCACGTTCGCGTGGCTCGGACGTAAACGTATGTTTGTGAATTTTTATACAATTAAATAATAACGTAAAAGTAAAAAATAATTCACTCACCGTTTTCAGTCGTGTTGACGAAAAGAGGGGGAAAATTAAACCGCAACAAAACTTGAGATAAGAATCGTCGGTTAACAAATTCGGAAATTACGTACTTTCGATTGAACGCGGAAAAACTGATTAGCAATTCCACTCTCTGTAAGAGTTAGTTAACTATTGAGATGTCTAGTGAATAGAATTTAATGCGAATGTCTGAGATTAAAGTTATAAGCTGAGATGAAAGAGAGTGATTTTCTATCAAATCATCTATAATAATTGTATACAAATAATCTCAATCCCGTCGTCGTGATTTTCTTAAAAAAAAAAATAATTCACATAATATAAACATCGAAGAATTCCACTAACGGACAAACACGAGCGCGTATATCTTATATTGTAAATAATTTCCATAAAAAATTGACAATCATTGATCTTTCGTGAGTGTCGTAAGTAAAATACAGCATTCATGAATGCATGCGCGTCTGCTGCGAATAAGGCGCAAATAACGTGATCATCTTTCAAATCTTTTAAGTTTCTGTTTTCTATTTTTCTAATTTTCATATTTGTTTTGTTTCTTGTTTTCTCTGAATAGCAATACATAGAGTAACGGAGCAGACTTCTGTGTTATAATTTCATTGGTTATATTCCACAAAGATTTTTACCATTTTCCCAACAAATATTTACTTGTAATTAAATGCTCGCGGGACAAATAATACAAGTTATAATTCCTCCACTCGCATATTGTAGCTCTCTCCGTCGTATTATACATATTATTATAATAATTAATAATATTATAGTCGAGGCCGGATTCGTTATCGGCAATCTTTGGCCGGTGTTAAAAATAAGATGGCTCGAGTGTCTCACCCCCTTTATTATAGAAATAAAAGCTTTCTTAATTACACTGGTTTCTCCAGACTAGGAAACGTCTGACATTTATCTGAGTATGAAAAATTAATGGTTCAGGGTTTAACGGTAGTTATAACCGATATCGTTAGCATTATAGTTTCTTCTCATCAATTATATATTGATGCCAATTATCGTGTACACGAACATCCGACTATTATTTAACAATTAATACGAAACTGCATATCTCATAATTACTTGTTATGTCATCGAGTTTCATTTTATCTATTTATTTATTTATTTATTTATTTATTTATTTATTTATTTATTTATTTTTTTTTATTTTCATTATACAATTTTTTCATTATTCAAAAATAGTTCATCAGCAGCAATATATTGCAGATTAAATTTTTAACCTATATACATAAGTACTTATACCATTGATATATACCGTGTTCTATTCATATGGAATATAATTAACGAACTAATTATGTATGCGGATTATATTCCGTATCGTATATATTACATTATATACGTACGTTAATTACAATAACAAATTATTCGTGCGAACGAAAATTGCAGGTAATTAGTATTCTTGCGCGACTCTTTAAAGTGCTGAAGCAATTTATCACGACCCTTTATTATTATTATTATTTTTATTTTTTGTATCGTATATTTTATTTTCCGTTGGATCGTGTGCAGATTAATGGGCGCACGGATATTAATCAAATTGATAATCGAGTAGGTTGATACGGAAAGAAGAGCGCTGTGCAAGAAAAAAAAAAGGAAAGAAAGTTACAGCTGTTTTAAATTTCCATGTATCTATGCTAAAGAAATGATAAGTTTTATGAAAAAAAAAAATAACAATGAAATGAATAAGTTGCGGTATAATCGCGATTGGTTCAAATCCGCAGATCTGCAATTTTATGCGTACAAATCTGACCCAATTAATTAATCACGTCCGTATAACTGCAGCATGCAGATTATACATGGTGCATGTATATTTATCTGTATGTATATATATTTCAGCGATACGCATCTGATTTTCTCATTATCATCTGAAAATAAAAAAAATTGAAAAGAAGGAAAAAAAAACACAAAAATTATTTAATTGCCAAGAGCTGCTGAGGCGCCAGTCGTTATCTTCTTAGTGTCGGGGGTCACGACCGGTGATCATCTTGCTGCAGGCGTATACCTCTTTCTAACTGCCAATAATATATATCGCCGCATTTATATGAGCAATATACAATCAATAATAATGAATTCATATACGTAGGCTATACATAAATTGAAAATATAACACGAATCACTCCCAATTCCGTATGTATAAATTTTTGTCTATTTTTTATCACGCGATTACATTTGCCAATGTTGTACATATAGAACGCGTGTCACCTGTTGCATTTGTATAGAAAATGTTTGAATAAAGAAAAAAAAAAAACACCTGTTGCGCACGTTTTTTAATCGCGAAGGAAACTCGTACATAGAATTCGTAGGTGTATAATTCAGCTGATACGTATTTTATTTGATAAGAATTTGCGGTCGCGGTTAGAGGAGATTATAATTTTTTGGCATCTGCAGCGTCTCTTTACAATCAGACTTTTTTCCCTTGCGTACACATAATTATCTCGTTTTGATAAAGAAACAGACAAGAAATATAATAATAAAAATGAGAATGAGGAAAATTTTTTTACACCTGCGACGTTCAGAAGTTTTACCCCGAGAAGTTAAAAATATGGTGGCAGAAAATAGAAGAATTTGTTTTGAAGAAAATAATTTTTTAGAAACAGCTGCATCGGATTTTGTCCAGCTGTGGTTTTAGGTAGTTCGGAAATTTGTTACACGCTTTGCATTCTGTGCAAATAAATTGGTACGTACACATGATTTATTGTGTTTATTGTGGCGTAGATACAGATATAGTAAAAGGATAGAAACAATCGCTTGGTCGCAAACAAAAATTTACGAGAAAATACCAAAACAGCTGCTGCAGTTGGCATATGCAATCAATTTTGACACTCGTACATCCATATTTCAAGTGACTCAATATTCGTTTAGAAAAACAACAGATGGTCACAAGAGATTAGGACGCATTGACAAACTCAACAACACGTGGGCATAGTGACCTCACCTGGGCAAAATCCCTTTTGCTGTTTGTCCTGGGAAACCCTCGATGACGAGGACCCATTGTCACGGAAGGGATGAAAAACAAGCAATTAACGTAAAATTGACCCCGCGCTTAACGCGTTAACGCTTTTCAAATTCCCAATACTTTATTCAATTTCTCGTTCTTTTTTTTTTTTGTCATTCTTTTTCGTCCCGAAGAACACGGACGTCCAGTTCCGCGCCTCCTTCCGCTTACCAACCAGGACGGAAATACGATCGAAGTTCAAGGGTGATTAAAATCTTCATTTACGATCGAAGGATCGAGGAAGCCTGCCGCATCGAAATATTGAAAAAACATACGGTCTATAAAATAGGTATGATGTAACTGACATTCGCATGCATTTATATCGAAGCTATAAAAGTTTAAAAGCGGCGTTCCGATATGCCAGCGAGTTCTGCCCCAGAAGCAATCGTAAAAAAAAAAGGAGAATAATATGGCGAAAAAAATATACACCGCATACATTATCGGTGAAAATTCAATCCGCGCTCCGAACGATTGTGGAATGTCAAAAGGTGATCAATTTTTTGAAGTTTAATTGTGTCATCTTCCGATTCATCTCTCGTCGCGTTTACACAGCAGAAATTCTCTAACCGAAGCGATGATCCTTGTATAGTATTTGGTTATTATTTTATTAATTTAAAGGTCGAAGGTTATTGTTTCCTCGATGATGAGGTGTGTATTTGTATATTATATGCGCTACGCGTTATTTTACAACGTTAATATTTTATCCGTTGCAGTGCAACGTATATTGTAATTCGTTAATGCGGATGGAAAAATTCATTAAATTATAAATATAGTCGGAGATAAATTATAATAATGGGTAAATATAGAAAGATAATATTTAAATAAATTAGAAAAATAGTGTAACTGCAGTATTGTGACATATTTATATAAGAAACGCGCCGCGATTAGTGCAGCAGCGAAGGATGATGGAAATTTATGAAAATATAATTAGAATTTTCAAATATCAACTCACATCGATCTTCTATCATCTGCAAAGATTCTTCTCGTCACTGCAATGTGATAAAAGAAATTGAAGACCGAATTTCCTTGTCGAATGAATCATCCCCCCGTACCCCCTTTTTCGGCATCATTTTCTACTCTTTCGTATTCAGGATTCATCGTAAATCGTGCAATTATGATTGCTTGAATCCGATCGTTATTCGTGTTTTAATCTATTTTGGTTGAATTTTTGTTTTCCAATAAAAAAAAAAAAAAAAACTGAAGAAATGCGACGCAACTGAATTCATTAGTGCAGTGAATTTGCGAATTCTTTATCTACTCTCCTCGCATGGCCTTGAATATAAAATTCACCAAAAAATGAGAAATGAAAATTTATAACCCAACAGAATACATTGCAATGCGTCCCGCGCGCGTGCGGGGCTAGTAGAGTGATACGATATGGATGAAAAATTTTCAGGCAGGGGCGTATGTTGCATGCACAGTGAATGCTGCTGATTTTATTACATCGATTAGTTATTATTATTTTTTTTCACCATTGTCCATCTCAAATTTATTTGATAATCACACTGCAAAAGGAATCAACGTGAAACTAAATGGAGCGTGAATTTTCGTTGAGAAATCAATAAAATTGGCGATGCGGTCCCGCGCCTTTTCACTCTTCCAATATAACTTAAGGTTATCTCTTCTAGATTGATTTGGATGCTTTTTCCACACAACATAATATTGTGTTACGATTTGAATTAATGAGATGCACTCGCAATTATTTTACTTTTTGCGCGTAAAAATTAACGCCGTAATTACTCGTTATTTGCCATTGTATTATTTATACTTCTTTCTTTTGATTTTCTCATGACATGTCTGTCCGTATTTTCCAATTGACTGCGAAGAAAGTTTTCAATTTTTTTTTTCTGGTTCCTCTCGCCCTACCTCAAAATATATTGAAAATTGTTCTGCCGCGTTCCGTGTTCCTGGCGGTATGCAGCAAATGTCGATAAGATGTGTGTAATATTTTATGCGAATAGAGGGGAAAAAAATTTGTTGTAATCGGTTTCAATTCGACGAAGAGGAGAGTTTTGTTATAATTCCCGAATCAGTCGCACATACGAAGCCAACGGATCTCTTAATTAAACCGATAAGGTAATCGAATTATTACAAGGTTTGAAATAACAAAAAAACGAACTAATAATTTTTATTTTACTTATATAATTAAGTCGCGGACGTATTTACTTTATAATCCACAAACCGTTCGTGCAATCGCATCTGGTAAATATAAATTCGTCGACAATTTTTATAACGAGTTTCACAATGAATTCGACAAAGATTTATAATGTATCAGTTTCATAAATGATTCGTAGTTCAGGTCATTGCTCGTAGTATGACTGAAAAAGAAAAAAAAAGGTAAAATTATGCAAGTATACCGAACCGGATTATTTAGTCAAAATTGTAGAGAAGAATTCAAATGCGCTGCTTAAAAAAGTGGCACTAATTTAGCTCGTTTGTAAGAAAAGCTTCTGATTATTCTTGGAAGAGTTCCAAAGCACGTTCAGAGTCTGCAACCTCGTACACGATCAATCGTGTCTTGACTTTGAAACCCGAAATCTGAAATCTTGCATATTATGTGCTCCAAAACAAAACCATCATGGCCAAGTTCCTCGATATATTTCTAGTCAGACATATTGCGAGCGAGGCCGACAGATTCTCGAGGACGTCCAAGAAGACAAAAACTTTTCGACATATCTTACAGCTTATGCAAGGGATGTTGTAATCTGATAGCTTTTTGTTTTTTTCTTTTTCATTCTCTTTTTCTCGTATTTGTTTTACTTTTATCGACAATATTTTCATACACACGTGGATGAATTTCGTCAAAATTAGAATCAAATGATTCGTAGCCCTGCGAATATAAAATAATAACGGCAAAGTACCGCTTCTAGACAAGATATAAGCTACACCCTGATGGTAATTTCTGTATACCGCATATAATAATTTCAATCGCCCGTGAAATTGAATATATTTTACCGGATGGGTCGCCTTATGGCAGATATTTCAAAGCGATGTTTGGCCGAGCTAATTTTTTTCATTCATTTTTTTTTTCTTTCGAAAAATAAAACTGTACTTGCGTACAAGCCTGTAATTATCGCGGAGGCGCGGTTCTCTCTATAGGAAGTTGATGGCAAATGTACGAAGCGTGACAGACTCGCTTAGCTTTCGCAGGCAGGGGTAGAAAAACCAGTTTAAGTTATAACGCCGTATCGAAGTAAGGTGACACTTTATACGCTCTGATAAATCTTTTGTCACCGACAGAACTAGAAAACTTACGGAATAGCGCGATACCAAATCACGTTTATTTAATTTCGTAGACCTAAAAGAATGAGAGAAAAGAAACGAATGAATTCTGACTAATATTCAAATGTGCACATTCTAATACCAAAATTTAAATTTATTCACTTGTCAAAAATATCTCTGCAGCAGCTGTATAATAGTTTTGTAAATATTTAAATAGTACACCACATGAGATGATGTACCCAGGGGTACATGTGCAAAGTGGACATTGGTTCTAAAAAATTATATGTACACTTATAATGATGTCATATGATGATATGATGTCTTCCATAGCTTTTAGTATAGTTTGTTGCGGCTTATTTGTTAATTGGTTTAAGTCAACCCAAGTCATGTTGTACTTGTATACCATGAATAAGTATGCTTATATCATCGAAATTATCTCGAGATGCGCGCGGTACACGCGAAAAGGTTTATTCATTTTTTTTCTTTTATTTTCAAAGTAAATATATACGTAACTGCAAATTAATCGAAATGAAAAAATGAAAATCAAAAATTTTAGCCATAGAACCAGTGAATTTGTTCACCAAACATCCGAGGCATGCTGCGGGTTGGAGGGAAAAATAAATGCAATAGAAGAAAAGTCTGCAGAATCTGTACCACAGTCTTTTGAGTGGGTGTCAAACATGGTTTTCTACAGTGTACGAGGTAATATCTGCAGATAGTTGCTGTAGGCCTTTCGGACTGCACCTATATTATAACAGTTTTCAAAGTAGGAGAAGATATATGATCGCCGATTGTGTGCTGCTCTTCTGTAAACGCCTAGGAAAAGGATGGCTACGGGACCAACAGTCGTTAAATTTAATTGAAGATTTACTTCTAACTATACTACTTTCACGGTCTAACATAAGTCGGGTGTATTGTATAAATCAAGCTTATCGCGGTAGCTTTTACCGTCATGCTCTCATGACTCGGAGAATTATATAGCGATTTTGCGATATAGGTATGCGCTGTTGAAGTATTTATAAAAATCGCCCCGCGGTGTATTACGCGAATTGATAAAACTCCGGGTTTCCACCCCAAAAATTTTAAATTGCTCGTATAAAAGCTGTTTATATTTATATGATAATTTGTTTTCTTATCGAGCATAATAATGTGTTCTGTAATTTGGCTAATGATCATTCCCCCGGTGGGTTATCGACTATCGTACGAGTGTATTTATAATATATTTTTAATCAACACGGGGATACAAATTTGTTTAATTCTTATTCCCTCAGGAGATATTGAGTCGATCGTAGCACTGTAAGGAGTTTCGTTACTCAACATTTAACCGTCTCCATGCAGAATTATCGTATCAATTATTGACAAAGTTTATCTCCAAGCAAATTCACGTTCTCTAATTTTCAAATCGTGTTGGTTACATTCTCCGATTTCGAAAGACCATTCGTTCGCGGCCTATAAAATCAGACGATTTATTTATTTATTTATTTATTTCATCAACATTATTGATCTGTAATATAAATCAATAACAAATAATCAATGCTTATGGAATATTCTTTTATTATATCATGTAATATTATGTATAACATTAGAGTATAAGTTAATGGAAATACATCGGTTGGTATATAATATTTAAATTACATTCGACCATTTCGTTATCCGTTCAATATTCAATTTTTCAACATGTACGGTAAAAACTTGTCAAAATTCAGGAATATTGGTATTGTCATTATTCATTAACACGATATATCAGACCGCACGACCCTCTCATCATTTTCGATACTCTTCAATCTTTCTTACGTTATTTTATTTATTTTTGCTACTTTTTAAAATTTCTCTCATTTTTTTTTCTATTTTCACAGTCGTGAAATGACTTAGATACTGGTTGTGTTTTAACACAACCGCACCACACGTACTCTTCGATTATCTGTTGAAATTTTTGGCTTTTATACAGTTTTCAATTTTCCTTCTTTTTGTATCTTTTCAAGTTCGCAGGCATCGATGTGATTTTTTTAAAATTTTATCCGTCTAACCGGATGCACCAAATTGAGGATAGAAACAAACTGGACATTTATTTATTTTTAGAATTTGGATTGATTCGCGCACATGACGTGAAAATTTATTTGTGAATAAGGTATGCGTATATTTTGAACGAGTTAGAATGACGCACATGCTAGTTTCAGACCTCGGAGTTTTTTCTTTTATTGCAGCGCCATGTGTCTAGTGATGAAAAAAGAAAAGGTATAAAAGCCAAATCTGAATTCTAATTCACCCTAGTTTAATTACATATTAAAAATAATCGTACGTCTATTGTATTTTATCTGTTTACTTAGTTAATTATTTTATTTTATTTTTCTCATATTTTTTTAAACTTATTTAATAGATATTTAATCAAGCTAAATACCCATAAATAAAAGCGACCATCACCCATATTGGCGAGATAAATATTCCTGATCTTTATCATATGTATACTTTTATTCAATGTATATCCGACAAGCGTTAGGAATATTTGATTTCCATTTTTTATTTTTTCATATTTTAACGAAGTGTCTTATTGAGCAGATCACTAAATTTCACAGGAAAATTGTGTGGCGGATTTGCCAGGAATTTTTTTAAGAATTTAACGTTTGCGATAAATGAGAAAATATAAGAACAATTGAAATTGAGATGATAAAAGCGGTTTGTCCAGATTCCGAAATCAAAATTAAACATGTAATTATACGATTATGTATTGAAATAATTGCGATAAATATGTAATTCTCCAGATTAATATACGAAATTGGAGGAGCCGTAATGACGATCCCCTTATTATCTCACAAAAATGGGAATGAAAAGTTAATTGTGAAAAGAAATTTGGTATGAATATTACTGTAAAACGAAGTATGTAATTTTAAAGCTCGCAATTAAGAATGTTGTGAGTGGCGTAGGAATATCTAAAATACAGATTAGAATTTGTTGTTTGGTTGAATAATTTTTTTCAAAATGGTGGAATCATATTTCATCGGACTCTGGAACTAGAGTTTTCGCTTCCAAAGTCAATTGCAAGCCAATTCAATTTATGCTAGTGTAAAGTTTCGAAAGTAAACAAGCAGTGCAGTTTTTGCAGTGGAATTCTACTGGATCAACATAATCATGAGACGTAATTCTAGCTAAGGTCCATTGCAACGACCATCATAGTATCAAAGTGATTGCTTAATCAAAGGGAAGCGTCCATTCTAGATGCCAATTAGCAATAATAGCACTGTGATAATTAACGATCGATCCTCTATTATATAAAAAATGCCTATTATGGAGATACTCGTCGAAATCTTATTAGTTCGCCAGATACGAAATTAGTAAATTGTTCCAGTCCGGTGAAACTGAAAAACAATATTTGTATGAGTATTCGTAATTAAGTTAATTGCGAGTTCCTATTACCAAGAAAGTATAAACATCGCACGATTTGTAATACGCTGTTCTTTAAATACGCAAAATGCAGCACGTGGTCGTAACTTTTTTGTTATATCTTTTCCATATCATAACAGAAGATAAGCATACTAGTATATTTAATTTTACCATTATTCGATTGAGAAGCAAATTTTTGCCCCATAGTAAGGTTTCGAAAATACTGAGAATAGTTACGAATATGAATAGGAAAATTATCCTCGTAGGATCCGATAAATGCAATTCCTGGCAAATCTTCATTTTCATAAATGAGGTTATTTTTAATGATTAATGTTATGTTAATGTGTGAAAATAATGTTGGAATATATTAACATGGAGATCACGCGTTTGTAAAGGCTATCTAAGCTTTCATTCTATTATCGCGTTCATTCAAATTTCACAAACATGATTAACTTACTCGTATTTTGACGAAACGTGTTTCCCCTTTTTATTTTATTTTATTCCTGGATTTTTTTTTTCATCTGTTTTTTTGATTCGTTACCGTGACATTTAATGAACTTGGATTTATCTTGGGTGAATTACTCGTTACCATTAAGCGTCTTAAACAACCATCATTTTATATTATTTATTTTAATGTCTCTGTGACAACATAATCCAAGGAATATAGATTATGAATCAATTGATTCACGCCAAGTCTAACTAAGGGTCGAAGATCTACTGAGATCAGTTTAATTCGTTACTAGATTTTCTATTATTCCAAGAATAGCGCCTCATATCCTTGAAAAATTTAGAAAAATCATTTGTCTCTCATGTCCGCATGTTTGGTTTGTGTCCCGGAAAAGATCATGCCTAAGTTTTATTTCATTTGAATAATATATACCTATGAATATCTACGTACAACTAAAGTATTACAATCCAGATAAATATCCAGGGAACGAAATGGAAAAAAATCATGTTATCTCAAAACGAGTAAAATCTACCTTGAAAATAAAAAAAAACATTCCTCTAAATAATAATAACTATAAATTCATCTCTGTCCTGCAATTATTACTCTAATTGATCTATCGGGACCAAACAATAATACAAATAAATACTACGATCACGCAGTGACAGCCGAATGTATAAATCGGAATAAAAGTAGAGTGCTTCGCGACGAGTTTTCAATACCGCCGCTTTTTTTTCTCTTTTGTTTTTTGTAAAGTCACTGTCGGATCTTTAATAATAATGATTAACCAATTCTTTCGATCGTCTGCATGAACCATCTGTACAATATACCATAGGATAGAAAAAAATGCAATATGTCGTTAAAATAAAAATTAGGACACAACCTAGGACAACACACCGCAAGTTTTAGGCCTCTGACAGCAACAGAGGCGACAAAGTCTGGCCGCAGGGCTCACCTCTTCTGATCACCGTTCCTCACTACCTTCCCCACCACCTGCCTCCTGTTGAGGTCTCACAATCTGATAAGTTATCAGGTACTCGGGATACGCCTGTTCACCTCTATAAACTACGTATTCTGGAAATACAAGACCTCCTTGCGACGGCCTGCCTACCACACTGTGATGCCCCGGTGGAGCGTGAGCCATTTTCATGGCTGAAAATTGTAGGAACGATTTACCCAGTGTCACTCGACAGAGGACGAGGTGCCTGTAAAAAAATTTATCATCATGGAGATATTATTTCACCCATTTTCGGTAACATACTACTCAAATAAACACTAACCTGTGGCAGATGTAGCAACTCCGATCTTTGTGTGCCGGACAACCGGTACCGCCACAAATTCCATAGACGTATTGATTGCTTTTACTACTATGCTCAGCAAAGTAAATTCCAGCTCCGAACATACCACCGATATAAGCGTGCCGTTCGTCAAATCCTTTTTGAACAATTGCATTAATAAAGGGACTACCGTGGAACAGCATTCTTTCATTTGCTTGTGGTGCAGCTGGGCTGGGCGTAGCTCTGGGCGTTGTACTTGGAGAAGCAGGTGCTGCTCCGACCTCCTCTGCAACCTCTTGTCTGCGATGAGCATAGCGTTCCCAAAGTTTGCGGTTTTGTACTTTTTGTATCTGGATAGAGCAGAAAATAATGTAAAATTTAGTACTAATATAGAAAAATTTTGGTGGCCAGGGTTTCAGTTGATAATTGTTAGGTACTCACCCTAACAATGTTGTATCGCGAAAATATGCCTCCAGAATGACCATTGTCTCTATGTTCACGAATAGTACTCTGCATCTCTTCTTCTACAGCCAAGAATTCTTTGTCCTCTGTTAGCAGATCCACTAATAAAGTTCCGGGATTTATGGAGGGCTGCCAAAGAGAACCACCAGCACCAGAGGACAGCAATTTGTCCATTCCCTTGATTAACTTGTGTCTATAGCCATATGCCGACACTCCAACTTGTTTCAAATCTTCGTGACCCATTTCTGCTAATATATCTAGAGTAATTTGTTCCCTTTCGAACAACTCCAGTAGATGCTCTAAGCTCAGGCTCTGCAAAAATCCAGACACGGATGTGATTCCGCTCGTATTACGATCCTCGCATACTTCTTTGACCTCTCGTTCAGAATAAGGCTCGATGGATGGCATTGGACTCAGACAGGACGTAGGTCTAGCCATAGGCACGCAAAGGGTCATTGCTGCCCCTGATGGCATTATTACAGTTTCCTGAGTCAACAGAGGAGGTGGGGTAACTGGAACTGAAAACAATTATCATTAGTAAACTCCACAAATGTGATACTTTCAGTAGCATTTCAAGATTCATAGTTGGTTCGATACGGCAGGGAATTTTAAACAGACTTATTGAACAAAAACGTATTTCGATCTGAATCTGAATTTTGCTACTCTGGTTTCCCTTATCAATGATTCGCTGGGAGGTGTTTGACATCATTCCGATGAAACGGTTTTTTCTTACCAGCAATTATACTGGGTGGTCGACTCGGTGGCACCGATGGCACCACCTGTTGTGATGCCATAGCATCTTGCAGTAAACATTTCACATCATCTGCACTTGCTAAGTCAACCGGGCTCTGTCCTTCTTGATTTTTCAAGAAAGGATCTGCGCCATGTGCTAACAACAGAGCACAAAGTTGCGTTCTACCTTTCTGTGCAGCCTCGTGTAACGGAGTGAAACCCCATTTGTCTGTGGCATTCACAACTGTGTTGTATTTGATTAGCAATGCAGCTATATCCAAGTGACCGTAACTCGACGCGTTGTGTAGAGGTATGAGACCACCCTTGTCTTGTGCGTTAACGTCTGCTCCTCGTTCCAAAAGGAATTCCGCTACTTCGAGGTTATTGTAACCAGCTGAAAGATGAGTTAAAAGATAACTTAATATTGCTCAGCAGAATGATCAATTTTTTCGATACTCTAATTTTGAAAAATCGTTCTAACCAGCTAAGTGTAGAGGAGTACTATTTCTGCCCTGGGCGTCTCTGCAATTGATGTTGTCTTGTGTAACCAGCCTTTGTACTCTAGCCAAGTTGCCTTTCTTTGCAGCATCCAGAAGCGCGCTATTTCCTCGCAATAAGTCAGCGACATCTTGATCACCTTCTCTGACTAAGTCCAATGGTGTTGCACCATCTCTGTTTTTTTTAGCTGCATCTGCTCCATGTCTCAACAGTAAACGAACTATTTCGCATTTACCTTTTGCTGCAGCTTCGTGTAAGGGCGTGAATTTCCAAAGGTCTGCTACATTGACAGATGCTCCATGCTTAACTAGTAATTCCGTCACCTCGTAATGGCCGTACGAACAGGCATTATGAAGAGGAACCAATCCCCTGAAACAATACCGCGGAGTTAAAATTATGACGCATGGAGTAAATGGAATGAGTTTCATTGAATCCGAAATTCACCCTTTGTCCTTAGCATGAACATCAGCTCCATGCGCTAAAAGGTATTCAACGACAGGCACTCTATTATATCCTGCAGCAAAATGTAAGGGTGTGGAATGTCTCCCATCCAAATCCCGGCAATTCACTGCGTGTGGACTAGCTTGAAGTATTCTTTCAACAGCTGTCAAATCTCCCGCCTTGCTTGCTTCGAGAAGCTGTGCTTCAATATCTTCAGTTCCACTCGGCGGATCTGATGAGTAATTTCCATATCAAGCTTATTAACTGCACACGATCATTTATCATCGAACATGATTTTTCCAAAGTCAAGCAACACTTGCAGGACAGTGGTATCATGTTAATGTTTAATGTCCTTGACAGTTGACTTTTTTTTTCTCTTATGCAACGTCGATTTATGTTATGACACTCACCTTGTAGTATTTTAAGAACGTTCTCAGTTGCAACCTGACTTGCTGTGTATCCTTGCAAGGAGACTATCGAAGGATCAACGTTATACGACAACAGTATCCTGCATGCTTGAACGTTGTCCTCTCTGGCGCACCTAAACGCATTTATTAATATTCTTATTTTGAATTCCTTTAATTACAAGGCCTTTGGGATGCATCAATTATTGATACGAAAAGAAAAATAGACAATTACCTGTTTGCTAGAGAACATGGTAATTATCTTGAAAAAATCAGAACAATTTGCTCAAATCCTTTCAATAGTTAGACCATTATCAAAGGCCTGGTAATTAAGTCATGTTTAAGGAAACACTAAAAATAATTCTACAAAATTACCTATGCAAAGCTGTTTGCCCCAATCCGTCCAATGCGTTCACTTTTGCATTATGCCGCAATAAAACATCCATTGCGTCGTAATGGGAATGGTCTGTGGCTACGTGGAGAGGTGTAAGGAAGTCTTTATTCTTCTCGTTTAAAGCTGCATTCTTTCTTATCAGAGTTTCAATGACTTGTTTTCGTTTTGGATAAGGCGATGCAACAGCACAATGCAGAGCTGTATCACCTGTGTAGGGATGTTTGAAATTAACAACATCTTGCGACAGGTATTTTTTCAATTTTGTTGGATCCGCTTGTCTACAGGCATCTAGAAGACAGTGTCCTTTGAATTCATCTAGAATGGAACAAATGAACAATTACTTTTGGATACATAGGTAGTAATTATTCATCTTATTTTTACTATAAAGAAAATACTCAGCATGCAAAACTTGGGTATTTGAGAGACTTTTGGTGGAACTACTCACATGCCAGCCTCTCTTGTAGCTCCAGCGTTGGTGCTGCGTCGATGGCACTTTTACTGTGGCAATTAAGTTGCGTAGGATCTGCACCTTCACTCAAAAGCAGCGAGCAGACTTCCGCCCTTGATTTGCTTGCAGCTTCGTGAAGTGGGGTGAATGCCCAGAGATCACTAGCATTGACAGCAGCTCCGTGTTTCAACAAAGCTTCCGTAACTTCAAAGTGACCGTAAGAGCAGGCGTTGTGAAGTGGTACTAATCCCCTGCAAGTAGATACTTATTGTTGAAATCATGCTCACCTGATTTGACACCACGGACAAACTTACATGTGTCCACTTATATTATTATTATTATGAATGAATTACTAACCCTTTGTCCTTGGCATGCACATCTGCTCCGTTTTGTAGTAAAATCTGCACAACTCTCGATCTGTTATAACCTGCAGCTAAATGCAAGGGAGTTGATCGCCTCCCATCACTAGCATGACAATTTACATTCAAGGGATTCAACAGCTGCAACAATCTTTCTTCGTTGCCAGATCTAGCAGCCTCCAATAATTCGTCTTTTCTGTATTCCCCAGTCAAAACAGGTTTAGTCACTGGATCTGCTAATTCAAGTGCTGTCTTTCCTTCAGTATTTCTGATATTAGCATCAGCTCCGTGTTGAAGCAGAGCTATGCAAACGTCTATTTTGCCCTGCAAAATTACATTACTTGTCAAATACTTTCAATTTTCGTTTCAGCAACAAATAAGCATCCACCTCCCATTTGCTATCTTACCTTGATAGCAGCTTCATGCAATGGTGTGTAATTCCAATTATCTCTGGTATTGGGATTGGCCCCGGCTTCCAAAAGTAATCTCACAACATCGAAATGACCAAAAGAGCAGGCGTTATGTAGCGGATGCAACCCTCCGTCGTCACGAGCTTGTATAGAGGCTCCAGCGGATAGCAAAAACTCAACTACGTCTCTTCTACCGTATCCTGTTGATAAGTACATACATAATTGAAAATTGAGACCAATGAATCAACGTGCAGGTCAATGCAAAGTAATTAATACGACGGAAATAATGAGCTGGTATATTTTTATTCAACACCACGAAAAATTAGAAAGACTTTGAAGTCAAATGCACATATCCGGCAAACACACAGCCACTAATTTTTTTTCCTCACTTTTCTGTAGAGACAGTTTATTTTGGGAAAGCTCACTTCCCCTTTTACTTCATTTACGTGGTCTGTTCTGTTTTGATGATACAATGTTCGAGTGCTTACAATTACCTACCTTTATGTTGTAGGAAATAAAACTGAATTTAAGACTAGTAATGATGACAAAAATGATATTTTGTATATATACATATATCTATATAAGTAGAAGTATATATATGTATACACATAGGTATATACATGTATATGGAAATAAGGTAGCCAACCAAGAATGAGTACAGTTAGGACTTGGTTCTGCCTTGTAAGCAGAGGCACCACCTTTCTATCGACACAAAGCAGAATGTGAACTGATATTCCTTTATTTATCGTAACATTGATATAATTGATATGTACAGCAGGGCACCAACTTTTAATGTACTGCTCCAAAAAATTCTGTACTTTCACTTTCTCTTTGATACAATAATAACGTTATTTCATAGCTCACTATAATTATGATCTAACAAGGTTCAACCGGAATCAGATTAATACAAATATGAATAAGCTGACCAATCAAAAATTATTATTTTATAAACATTGATAGAATGAAGCATCCAGCTCATCAATGAATAAACAAACAAATTTTAATGAAGGTTACTCCAAATTTTTAGAATCCAACTAAATTGGTTTGAAATTTTTTAACTGATGTAGTGAATACTGGAGTCAGTCCATTCGCGTGTGATGAAAAACGACTCCAATTATGCACAATTTTAAATCAACGAGCATATCAGCGTAATTACAGTTCCCTTGTAAATGAAAAACTAACTGTATTGGATTCAAACATTATATCCTCAAAAAAACCAGCTCCGGTATTAATTTCCCATTCGCATTCACCCCGCGATTAAGCGAGTGAACGTTCGTCTGCATAATGACAGGTGATTACAAATATTGGGGTATACGTATATCAGTTGCGCAAACCCTAACCATAAAAAAAGGCAGAAAAAAACGTTCTCTGAAAAATTACCTCAGGAGATCAAGCTACTGTGACGTATGAAACTGATTTTCTTCTTCATTAAACCTCTGTTTCAAGGTAATAAATTCGCTAAACAAGCAAGAGGAATAAAAATAAATAAATAAAAATTCGCTCACCAGCTGCGAAGTGTAAGGGGGTAGACTTTCGTCCCGCGGTATCCCGAGCATTCACTGTTTGCGGTGTTACAATTTGTTTAACCCTTACTAAATCACCGGTCTTACATGCTTCGAAAAGTTCACGAAACGGATCTGCGCCCCCAGTTCCTGGCAAGGGCTCAGAGTTCGTCAACACTGCCCGTCGTCCAGTCATTTTACACCACCATTTTCATGCTACTGTCGAGCAACCCGAGGCATACGGTATACCTATATTCACTACGTAACCACATACATAGAAGCATACATTCGTACGTGTATAAGGACATACATACATGTCATTACGGCTACGGACCAATCCGCCAGCTGTACCGCATCAACCAACATTTCGCAGAGCTGTCACACGAGTTCAACGGGCCTTGGGTATAATTTTCTCAATAACCATTCGATTTATAGCGAATGCTTAGGAACAGATTCTTCGTATCATTGTGACATTTCTGAAGAATTTTTTCTTTCCGTTGTAGGCAATTTTCAATATGACATTCGGAGCACTGCGAAATACTGAACCCTTCTTTGAGGGTGACAATTCGGCGTCGTGGGTCGTCATCGGTTGCTATGCGACACGGACCAATCAAAGTTTAATTTGCAGAATACAGGGTTTTTAAACCGAGGATCAGCATAACTGACGTCTCGCTGATAGCTGCCAATTTTTGGTTAATTAAAGTCATAAATGTAAAGTCAGACCACAGATCCATAATTTGTGACTGACCTAGTTTAAGTTAGTGATAAAATGAGTTTGGAGTTAGTGGATCATTACTAGAGTTTCATAGTTTGAATGAGAATCAAACCAAACATCTGTGAGTGCCGCGTGATTGACAGCATCCACATTACCGGAATTCAAAGAGTTACCAAAATGACATTGAGTGCATCTTTCCATAAAAATGTGTATCTTTTATCGCAAATGGTTTCTCCAAACGAAACTTTCAGAAGACATTTTCGAGAGGTATGAATGATGTCAAATACATGCTTCAAAATCTTCTAGTCTTAGAAGTTAACCTATTATGATCAAACACTTTCATTCTCTGATTCGGCTTACTCTTGATCTAATTGAATTAGGTTTAATTAACAGGGTAATTTATCGCCGTTGATAAAGTATTTAAGGAATATTTTAGTGTAGACATAACTCTATTTTACTTTGTATCATCACAGGGAATGTTTGAGAAGCCAAATACAGCAGGCTTCATCTGCGTATCACACTTTTTGCTCACGATATACGATGCGGAACGTTTTAGAAAACTGGTAGAATGGCCAATAGCTTGTAAAAAGAGCGAAAGCAAGTACCGGAGTGATGTTAAAGACTTTATAGCTCTCGTAGCTAGTGAACACCCAGAAGCTGGCCTTCCACCAATTTTAGGCACGTACTTGTTGCATGCCGGAGGCACAAAGTTTACTAGCGTTATGTGGAAACTATCACAGGTTGTTCTTTACGTCTACATCAAACGCCAAGGTAATTTTCACTAACTTTTCATGTTGGTGTATAGGGTTTAACCATCTAAGATCAAATACTGAACATGGTTTTTCAATGTGGTTTAAATCCAAGGTGAACAAGAATTGCCCCTTATTGTAGTGAAAAAGTGATCTTCCATCCATAACTGATCTTGTATTTTCAGGACAAAGTGATGTGCTGTCAATACCACAATCAGGGATTACTGATGAAGTAACTAAATCATTATTGAGCCATGCTATCTCTCATTCACATCGAAATATCATTGAACTGAACAAAAAGTTCTGTGAGACTGTAAAAAAAGTTAGAGAAACTGTGGAGTATGTATCTTAAAACAATTTCCACAAGCAATTTGAATATGTGTGTACTTTATGTTATGACTTTCAATATTATTCGTTTGATAATTATAAGTCGATAAATTTCCAGAGAGGAAGCAACTGAAATAAAGAATATTCAGAATGAAACATTTGAAAAGAGACGAGCAATCTCTGAACTGGCTGAAAAGGTAGTAGCGTCTCAAGTTGTTAAAAAAAGACTTGTAGATGTTCAAGATGTCGAAATTATTGAGAGTAAGGGATTTTCTTTGTTTATTCATGTGTTTGAGAAAATGAAGACATTCTTTCATTTTCACCCTCTGTTAATATTATGTAACGATTCTAGTGTGGAAAAGGAACTTATCCGAAGAAATTACCCTGTTGCAAGAGAAGACTAGCATTTTGAAAACTATTGAAGATTTATGTACGGAGGTTGCCGAGTTAACGATGAGTTTACTAAATGATTCCAGAACCCTGGATGTGACCAAACTTCCCAGCATAGATATAAATGATAATTTACATTCATTGGTATCTCCAGAAATACAGGTTACCATAATCAAATGCTCTCAGTGATATTCAAAGTTTAATTGCATTAATTCAATGAAATAGTAAAACCGTTCATACGATGATAAAACATCAACTTGTCTGGGGAATAATTATTATGTTGGTTCTTTAGGTTCTCTTCTCACATATGTACAAGGATGGAAAATTAGTATTACAAAACCTACTCACAGTAATGTACACAATACTGAGCAATTTGAGGCTGCAGTTGCAAACTCACAGACTACAAAATTTATCTCAATACCAATCGCAAATTCAAGCAAGCAATGAAGATGCTGCCTCCATGCTCCATCTGTTTCTTCTCCTACTCGACAGAGTAAAAAATCTTGCAACAGAAATTCATAACAGTTTGAAAACAAAGAACACTAAATACATCCCCGAAAGTACAGAAGTTCTGCTGCAAGTAATGGATGATGTTCTATTCATGCCATCACCTACAATCTGTATTGATACAAATCCGGAAGTAGAAAAGATGGATGTTCAGAATAGATTGGCATTAACACCTGTTGAAGGTAGGCAATGAATGATATTCTTTGTTACATTTTTAAAAGAAATTCTGATTCAGATGCACTTATGAAGGTTACAAATTTGGTTCATTTGCGATCCTATTTACAGGAGCTCACAAGGCGTTATTTTCTCGTCACAAACGTATAGAGGAAACAACACCTCAGTCATCAAAATTGAGAACTAATTTGTTAGTATCAAGGATGAATTTTGATGATACAATATCTTCCATAACAAGTGAACGACTCACCCCACAAAACCGGAAGCTAAAAATGGCATGTCGACTAAATTCCGCAATGGTTAAAAAATCTGAAAAATACTCTAGACTTTTTTCCAGCCATCCTAAGTCGATCGGCAACAGAGGTCAGTATCTCATTTTATTAATACTTAATTTGTATCCCCATAATTTGAACAAATTTCACAATTCAAAACGGGCATTCCTATTCGTTTGTTACAGCAAACTCCAGTATATTGTCTATCCCATCTAGTCCAAAAGCAAATTCTACTGCTCTAATAAGTACAATCGGTGAAACGATCAATACTCCAGAAATGACCCTCGATTTAACGGCAAAAAGTTTGTTTAATCTTAGCAAAGAGATCATTAGTGTGGTATCTGGAATGACGCATCAAAATAATCAATCTCCTGTAAAGCAAAGTAAGCCCCAACCAAACGTGGTAGTTGAAGAGGCAAAAGTAGCAAATGACTTAAAAAAGCGCGTAGAGACCAATGTTGGCTCACCAATTTTATTGAATAAAGTTATAAAACCGAATTTGGATGACGATAAAGAAGTAGAAGTAACTAGTAAGTGCACACTGACCACTGAAAGCCCAAAGAATCGTAAAAGACGATCTATCAGTGACTTGGTGGAACGTTACAAGTTGATTCTACAAAAATCTAGTATTTCATCGCATTTAGAAACCAGTGAGAACAGCAATGACAGTACATAATACTGTTGGAGTATTGTCTATTTACGCAATATACTGTTATTTTATCTAGGATCCTCAGATAATATATTTTGGAAAATAACACCGAAATATTGTCAATAGATAGTGCGATTATTTGAAAAATACTGTGAATTCTACAAGTAGTTTCTGATGATCAGAACTATTAAAAACTTTTGATACTCGTTTGCTTTACTGACTTTTACGGTGACACACGTGCCTTACGAACAAAGTTATAAGGGTAATCGAAAAGTTTGTACTAAAAGATTTACTTACAATAGGAAAAAGTTAATAAATTGAAACCTGTGCCATTTCGCAGATTTTATCATACATATTATTGTCAAATATATCTGTGTATAAGAATCTCCGATACTGTAATTATAAATTTGATAGATATGAACAATGAAAAATTTTATTACTTCTGCAAACATAAATCAATAAAACAGCCGTCCTCATTCACACAATATAAATAAAAATTTCGAACGTTTATATTAAAAAAATTGACTCTAGGTCCCATTATCGTACTAATACGTTTCCTATTTCTGGAGGCAAAGCTAGAGGGATAATTCTTTTTTCTTCTAGATTTCGCTTATCAGTATAGCAATATATGCGTATTCATAGTATGTGCGTAACATGCGCCACACATACGTATCAGCGTCGCGACGCTTTAGCCACATATACTGTGCTTTAGCGACGCTAATCGGCTCGGCACTGTGGCTCGGCCCTCACCAGTCCCAATTCCCAACTCCGACTCTCAAGTTCCAGTCGTGAGGTTATCGTCATTCTTGTGGTTGTGTTGTGCTGCGTGGCCTGGTGAACGTGACTTTCCGAATACTAATCATGGCTGGTAAGTTAGGATAAATTTCTGTTTACTACCTTTCGTGCTAATTATCCGGAAATATGAAGATGACAGCTAAATTAAATACCCGATAAATACTTTATAAATTGTTAACAACCTCTGTTGCATTTGTTTATGCTGTAATATCTGGTTCTTCTATGATGAGATCAGTAAAGGTGTATCAAAGTATCAGCAAAGATTTAATTTATTCAAAAGTTTTCTAGGCGTTTACATCGGTTGTCTAATTTTTCAAGTGACTCAGATGAAATCTAAGCTCGACCAACTACTTGCTACATCAAAACAAAATATTTTTCTCATGCTGTTTCATTTGTACAACATTATTACTTTTGTTATTGCCACATCATCGACGTTTCAGGATCTTTTTCGTTAGATGTTACGAGTTATCATTAAGATGTAAATGAAAGTATTCGTTTAATATTATGCTCAAGTGCCTAAGTCCAATCACAGAATTTTCATATAAGTTTAATTTATTCTCAAAACGTCACACTGCTAGGACTTTGAGAGCAGCTGAAATTTGGTTGATCGGGTTCTCGACAAATCTTGGTGCTGTCAGTAGTAAATAATTGCACTATTTGATCTCTAGATATTTCCCATATCATTATATGAAATGTACTAGTACCTTGGTGGGAAATAGTATAATTTGCATCTCTCATTGTTTGTATTCAGGTTCATTAAATATTTAAAATCACCATTGGTTGTCATGGGTCAAAAGTTAGGTTTGACCTGTCGATTAAGGCTATTTTTAGTATTGAACCTTTGTAGTAATATTCAAATCCAATAAGTAAATGTATACTGAGTATCATGAATTTGTAATTGTCGAAAAACACTAACAAGCCTTACGTGTGTTTAATTTCAGAGAAGAACCCCTATAAAAATTTACTGAAAACTATCAAGATCGGAGAAACAGATTGCCAATATTATGATGTCACTAACTTTGGCGATAAATATGGTGAGACTTCTGTTCTAACTGATACATCCTCATCCTCCTCTATTGTGTCAATATTTTAAAATGATTCGCTTTTACCTCCAGATAAACTACCCTTCTCTATAAGAGTTCTCTTGGAAAGTGCAGTTAGAAATTGTGATGAATTCCAAGTAAAAAAGACCGACGTAGAAAAGATTCTAGAATGGGAAACGAACCAAAAAATTCCAGATGGGGTCGAAGTGGCTTTCAAACCAGCAAGAGTTATTCTCCAGGTGAGCATAAAATCATACTGAAATTTTAGTTCAGTTGCATAGTCAAGAGAAATCATATTCGGTAATCCTAAATATTGTATAATTTCATAATCAGAAGTATATATTTTGATACCGAATTTAACAAGATAAAAATATAAGCTCAACACAGACCTGAAAAAATGATATCACACATGTTACATAAGTAATACGAACACGTGCTGATGTAGTAGTTGACAGCGCTGAGAAATCATTATCAAAGGCTAAAGATCGAAACTTTTTTTAACCCTGCACTAAGAGATTCATTACTGAACTATGTAAGATGTTGAGCATGCTTGTTTTCAATATTCTATGATAATTATGCATAAAATGTATCACAATAACACTGCTGAGCTAAACAGTTACAATATTTCAGTTATAAACATGTGTTAATAACTATATCAGACTAAATTCTAAAGGATTTTAGATAAAAACTAAACATAAACTAAACATAAGTTTAGAGTTTGGTTGTATTAATTACACAAGTATACCCCATAACTTTTATAAGTAGCTGAGTGAAAATTTGTAGGATTTCACTGGAGTACCAGCAGTAGTAGATTTTGCTGCAATGCGAGATGCCGTCAAAGAACTTGGAGGAGACCCGGATAAAATAAATCCCATCTGCCCATCAGACCTTGTTATCGATCATTCTGTCCAAGTTGATTTTACTAGAGGGTAAGACAATACCATAAGTGTAGTCAAACTACGTTTAGTCATGAAATTAATTAATTAATTCTTGCTCTTGAATTCATTTGCAACAGTAATGCACTATTTTCTCATTTTAGTGACAATGCTCTGAAGAAGAACGAAGATCTGGAGTTTGAGCGGAACAAAGAGAGATTTATGTTCTTGAAAGTACGTGATAAACTTTTAGTAGTCTTTGAGCATTGATCAAATTGAAAATTGATAAGATGCTGTGCTTACACTATTTTTATCCACTAACGTACAATTTTTAATTCTGAATTCTAGTGGGGTGCCAAGGCTTTCAAAAACATGTTGATTGTTCCTCCCGGAAGTGGAATCGTTCACCAAGTCAACTTGGAATATCTTGCACGAGTCGTCTTTGACACCAATGGTCTTCTGTACCCTGACAGTGTCGTTGGAACAGACTCTCACACCACAATGATTAACGGTCTTGGAGTACTTGGCTGGGGTTGTGGGGGTATCGAAGCAGAGGCGGTTATGCTTGGCCAAGCGATATCCATGCTTTTGCCTAATGTAGTTGGCTACAAACTAGACGGTGTACTTAACCAATACGTTACATCTACGGACTTGGTGCTGACAATTACGAAGGTAATATTGATTTGAATATTCTTTGTATATTCATAAATGAGTCGTGAAATTAGATTAAAAGTTATTGTACTCACAGAACTTGAGGCAACTTGGAGTTGTTGGAAAATTCGTTGAATTCTTTGGGCCAGGAGTAGCGGAGTTGAGCATTGCAGATCGAGCCACAATATCCAACATGTGTCCAGAGTATGGTGCGACTGTTGGATTCTTTGCTGTAGATGAACAGAGCTTGGCATATCTTAGACAAACAAGTACGTAGCATCAACCGTTGCGACGAAAATCTAATGGAAATGTAATGTTTTTTAAGTCATTAACTAATATGAATCAACAGGTCGTTCTGAAAGACACGTTAAGTACATCGAAGAATATCTCAGGACTGTAAAAATGCTGAGGAATTACAACGACTCTAGCCAGGACCCAGTGTTTTCTGAAGTAGTCACCCTTGATCTATCCACTGTAGTCTCCAGTGTCAGTGGACCCAAAAGACCGCACGATCGAGTGTCCGTTTCCGAAATGAAGAAGGATTTCACAAGCTGTCTCTCTGCAAAGGTAAGACACAATTCAAATCGTATGCCACGTATTGAGATTCGATATTGTAAGGACACAAAATCAGAGAAAATAGGGATTAGTTGTGTCTGAGCGGATTCAGCAGTTCATAATATAGAGATTGCAAAGGCAGGTGATGATGAAAAACGAGCACTTGAATGGGACAAACATAACCCAGTGACGAATAAGAGTAACCGTCAAACAAAGTCATGTTTGACCCATATTGTACTTTGTTACTATGAACTGTATTATAAGCTAGAAAGAAAACAATAGAATTATACAGCTAATTTAATACATGCAAAATAATTACTGCATAGGTATGTCGACTCTGTGTAAACAGAAGATAATTGATAAACTGCTGAGAGTAATAGATGCGTGTCGGTGATGATATTGGGCAAAGGATTCGCAGGTAACTACTGCTGTGATATGAAAGTTTATCACCACACATCACTGCAAGAGTTCCTCCGAACCACAATGTCCTGTTTTAATGAGTTTTTGTTTTGTTTTGTACACCTGTGAAAGATTTCATTCCAGAGCAGCATGCTCATATTGTATATACTATGAAGCAAAGTTAGTTACAAATTAGAAACGATACAATTTGCTGATATTCGCCCATTTCTTTAAATTTATACTCACCGAAGTAGTTCAATTTCTGTTATATTTTCCCTCGATGTTATGTCACGTACATTTTGCCTTGCTGATCTAGCTTTATGATACTTCGATTCACCATACAGTTAGATCACCAAAGAAAAATATATGGGACTTTTGATTACGAGATTTTGTGGTTGATCGACGGTGTGACCTGTTGATCGTTCTAGTTGTCAGAGACGAGTATTTCGATCTAGTCACGAGTTGAAAGGACCGTGTCACTAGACCGATACTCCGCCTCTAGCAGCAAGATATTTTTAAAGAATTTCAAATTTTAAAATACGCGCACATTCATTTGTAAAATTTTGTTGAACAATGGCTAGCATAGGATGAATCCTACCCGGTGAGGTCTCAATTCTACCACGACCGGGTGAGATGACATCCGACATCAGCCGTTTCATATTTTGCCCCTTCAGCAATTGCGAATAACTAAGCAACGATGGTCAAGCATTAACATATCTCGAGATTATACAGTTTTTTTTTACTATTTCTTACTCAAACAACTAAAGAATTTTTCCTTTGGAAATCGAGCGGTGCACTTGCCGTTGAATAGAAATATAAGTCAGGGAAATTTCGAAACTCGTTACCATTTGAGGTGCGAAACTTGAAAAGAATTATTGAAACTTGAACAACGAGTGAATGCAACAATCGTCAAGGCCACTTATTTCAATGTTCACCTAGTAGTTAACACTACTCGAACTAACTTGCAACTGATAAACTCCTTGGGCAGTAGGCCCCATATATACATAACGTAAGCCACCCCCACCAAAACTCTCCGTCGTCCACCCCCGCCGGTCACTTTCCAAGATATATTGAAAAATCGGCGACCCTATTGGCCCCAACTATGCACAGGTATACGCTGCCTGGCCGAATCCGAATTTCTCGCCCACTTTCAGCCCCTGGTTACTCTGTGCAGTAATTATTTTCGCGTTCAATAATTTTCGACTAACAACAGGAAATATTTGTTGGAGTTTTCTGATATCTATTTTTTTTAAATTCGGTAAAACTGTTTGAAAATAAGAAGATCTGTGCAACTTCGAGTGCTTATTTTCACTCATTGTCTGTTATTATAATTTAATCTGCTGAAATTTCATATATCAAATGCCTGATTCCGCTAGAAAGCTAATATGCTACCCCTCTCTTTCTCTCTTGATGTCGTGGAACATTATTATTAATCGAATACGAAGTTATTTCAATAACTGAAGTACACAGTTGTACAACTTATAAAAATCAAACCGTAGCAATTGACTCATTGTAAAAGCTCGGAAAACGATCCTGATGTTGAAAAATCTTGAATAGAAATCGATGTTGGTATATACGCGACTTACAAAAGCTGCGTGAAATAAAAAAAATACGAAGCTGAATACTATCAATTTCTCGTCAGCGTCGTACTGCTCGTAATTTATTGTAAATTGAAATAATATCTATTTATTTGTCGGTGTATAAATAAATTTTGCCAAATTTCTATGTAGTTGGGTAAAATAATTGAAAGACCCTTCAATTTATGAGAAGCCGATAATAATTAGAAACCTCATTATCCCTTCGACGCCAACAATTGACATAGACGCCTCGGGGTTTTTTGAATTTTGTAACACCTAAGTTTGATGATTCCGTTAAGCGTTTCCGGAATTTTCCCATATTTTCGGCAGCTGCTAATAAAGTCTGTGAGGGAACCCCGTTAAGTTTCGTCGTTCCTAAATTGGAGTCACTGGGGTAATAATTTTGCAATTTAGAAATTCGGGAAATACTTTCTTCCGTGAAATATTTCGACCGTTTCAAACGTTGTCAAATTTTTGTAATACATGATCGCTGGGCGAATGCAAAGGAATTTGTAATACACAAAAGCAAATTTTGTCACCGATGATTCAACAACCTCTGTAATTCACGAGATTTTGCAGGCTTCCTTGTTTACCTGTGACAATAAAACGTGACGTTGGTTTGCTCTTGAACAATAAAATTCTATTTTCTAGCATATTTCGGAAGCAGAATAACATTAGTCATCGAAAATAATCACTTAATAATAAATGGCTTGCATACAATAACGCCTACAGCAAAAGTGCGTGATGATGAAATCGTACATATAATTTAGAACTCGATAGAGTGTGACCAAAATTAGGTTGTCTCTTCGCAGTATTATTCAACTACAAGAATCGCAAGGTGTTCGTCAACTATCTTATTACAAAGTCGAAACTATTGTATAGGGCAAGTCCTATTCTTGTAATTTACATTGCACGGTAATTCGGAGAGACGCGCCTTTCCAACACCTGCTTTATGGGAGCGGGACCTTTTTGTACCTCGAAATCGGTCAACGCGCTAATATTGTTTATTGTTCTACATTTTTCCAAGTATAATATTATTTTGTCAAATGAAAACTGCATTCCCAAAAAATTAATTCACTTACCAAAACTCGAAAACGGTTTCTTTTAGCCCGATACCTAATATTCTGGAAAATAGTTGATTTCAATTATTGCACCTGGTAGTACGCTTGCACCGACTCAAATAAAAAGACTGAATGATGGATGATGCAGGACTGCAGTCGAATTAGAACTGCATAGAAACTCGAAACATACGTGAGCCGGTACACGCGCCTTCGTAAATTGCTGATATGACATCCTCCTTATTTTGCATTGCTCACAATTTCCATTGTACTCGCTCAATGTACGCTCAGATAACCCGCTATATTATTATTTTCTTCCCCCTATCTTTTTACATCCGGAATGAAGGAGATCGAAGAATCTATATAATGAATAATCATTCTGCTATCGTGCATTTTTTGAATTTTGGTCCTGATGTTCAACAAAATTGAGCGTGAATATTTATGAGCAAAAATTTATTATAGTTAGAAACACCCCCGCAGTTCGCAGAACAATAGAACCCAACGTTTGAATAAATGTGAAGAAGTCTAGTCTTGAGGACAGCGAGTCTCAATAATCAGAAAGGTGTGCTGTAGCGGAGGTATAAAGGGTCTTAGGAAAAACCAGAAATCGAGAACGTACCTTCTTGGAAGTACCTTTTTCCCCCAAGTTTCCCTCTTTTACCTACGTTTACCTCATGTCACCTAAGTAGATTTTTCGACTTTTAATTATACAATTTTTCAAGCTAACTGAACAGCTCGTTAGAATCAAGAAAATCTTTGAAATTGCTTATGAAATTAACGATCACTTGATGAATAAATCCTTCGTATAGATTTGTCGATATTTGTCAAAGCCATTACTCGAAATCGTTTCCACTGACCCCTTTAATTACTTCGAAGATTTTCAGACCGATTTCCGAACACCGTTCGTCACGCCACGATGATTTCTAAGAACCAATAAATACCTCGTTTTGTAGAATAAAATTTTTATGCACCGTTCTTATGTTATAATTTTGCTCGAACTAAGTACGTATAAAATAAATTGTTATTTTATTTAAGTTAGGAAAAAATAATATTAAATATATCTGGTAAACCTTACACCGTTCTCATTATGTGCCGTTGAGGACGTTCACCTCGTATAATTTATCATTAATTGTCTATGTCGACGTTCGTCACACGTCGGTATCGCCCCAAACCTGCACGAATCAGCAGATTTTACTTTGGGCAATGATCCCATATTCTGAGGAGGTCAACCACTCTTAAAACTAGCATGACATCTAATTTCTTACCCACCATATTCCGTGCTCGTAATTAACAGAAAAATTAATTGATACATTTTTATTTAATCCTTGCAGATTGGCTTCAAAGGATACGGATTGAAACCCGAAAAATTGAAGGTGGGGGCCACATTCCAATTTGAGGGCAAAGACTATTCGCTAAATCATGGAGCGGTCGTCATTGCAGCTATTACTAGTTGTACCAATACGAGTAATCCCAGCGTAATGCTTGGTGCCGGTAAGTGATTGAATTTTATCTATTTTTCACCTTGAATCGGAAATTATAAATCAGATTTCGAACTTCATTTCCATGGACGAATTATACGTGGGATCCTTTCTTCTCAGGTCTTTTGGCGCAGAAAGCAGTCAAAGCTGGTCTCACAGTAGCTCCCTATATAAAAACTTCACTATCTCCAGGCTCTGGAGTGGTAACTTATTACCTGAAAGAAAGTGGAGTTATTCCAAGCCTCACACAATTAGGATTTGATGTTGTGGGCTATGGTTGTATGACCTGTATAGGAAATAGTGGACCTCTCCCAGACTCGATGATAGACGCAATTGAAAAGGTATTTTTACATCTACTTTATATTTTAGAACTAAAAAGCAAGGAAAGTAGACGACTCTGGTTCAGAATTCTCACTGGTTCGATGACATGTTTCAGAACGATCTTGTCTGTTGTGGAGTTCTATCCGGTAACCGTAACTTTGAGGGCAGAATTCATCCGAACACCAGAGCGAATTATTTGGCGTCACCTTTGTTGGTAATTGCATATGCAATTGCGGGAACAGTCCTCATTGATTTTGAAACAGAACCTCTTGGTGAGTGTCGTCAGCTTGTAGAAATTACTAAACAATAAACTAACCCATTTTGTTTTGTAGGATATAGAGCTGACGGCAAAGCAATATTCTTACGAGATGTATGGCCAACGCGAGTAGAGATTCAGGCTGTTGAACAAAAACACGTAATCCCAGCTATGTTCAAAGAAGTTTATAGCAAAATAGAGTCTGGCAGTGGAAGCTGGTCGAGTCTTCAGGCACCCGGAGGCCAGCTCTACCCATGGGATGATGAATCAACGTACATAAAACACCCTCCGTATTTCGATGGACTCACAAAAGTAAGACCAGTTTACTTATTTTTAATAAAACTTATTGTATAATCAATCTAATGATGAACTTTTTGATCCAGGCAATTCCTACCACAAAGCCCATAGTAAATGCTCGGGTCTTACTCAACCTTGGAGATTCGGTTACAACAGATCATATCAGCCCGGCTGGTAGCATTGCAAGAAATTCTCCAGCTGCAAGATACCTCGCCCAACGAGGGTGGGTTATATTTTTTTCTGTAACAACTTTGTTCTAGTCATAATGTTGTATTATAGTAATGAAATCTAGCTATCAAAAATCTTTTGCTGTTTCAGATTAAAGCCAAAAGAGTTCAATTCTTACGGTTCGCGACGTGGTAATGATGCGGTAATGGCACGTGGAACATTCGCTAATATCAGATTAGTGAATAAATTCATCGGCAAAGCGGGGCCTCGTACCATATACATTCCAACTAATGAAGAAGTAAGTCTGCCATGTTTTTAATATACGATATCTACTCTAGTAGAAAATAACCCATCAATGCTTTCTCATCTAGATGGACATATTCGATGCGGCTGAGAAGTATGCCGAGGACAATGTACCACTTATAGCACTAGTTGGCAAGGAATATGGATCGGGTTCATCCAGGGATTGGGCAGCTAAGGGCCCCTTTTTACAGGGCATAAAAGCCGTTATAGCCGAATCGTATGAAAGAATACACAGGTATTTGACTTTATGACGTTATTAATTATCTACATATATGAACCTCGCCGCGGGTGAACACTGAGCTATCTGTCCTTGTTTCGCAGATCTAATCTGGTAGGAATGGGTATAATTCCACTACAGTATTTACCTGGGGAGTCTGCGGAATCCCTTGGATTAACAGGACTGGAATTATATAATATAAGCATTCCCGATAACTATCGCCCAGGCCAAACTATCGAAGTAACTACAGATGATGGGAAGAAGTTCAACGTACTTGTTCGGTTCGATACAGAGGTTGACCTGACCTACTTCAGACATGGAGGAATTTTGAACTATATGATAAGAACAATGGTTTGATAAAAGGGAAAATCAAAAAAATCGATTAATCATATTTCAACGATGTAATTATGTTATTGACTTATAAATATTTACTTAAAAATTGGAATACGTACATAAATTACGAACGTAATAAGGAATTAAAGTATTATTTGGGAAAAAGATAAAGCTGTGGTATAATCCTTAAGCTACTGATATTTTCGTTATTTCTAAATGGTCAACTATGGGGCGCTTTCATTAGGATAACTACATGACACAGGTATTGAACAATGTATAGGTTTATTTGAATAAATGAGTTATATATATACATATGTTAAGGATTTCGAACGTTGGACTTGTGAATAAAGTAAGTTGGGTAAATTGAAAAATATAGGAATTCTTATTCTTGAACCTGAACCTGCAGCATTCAAATATGATTTGAAATCGCAACAGAAGATATGAAGAGTATGGTTTTCTGCTTACTTTCACATCATATTAGCCCTCACAAGATTTTCTCCGATTCAGGGGTATAAAATAAAACTCGTTCGTATAAGTGGGGGGCATGTGAAGTACAGAACGAAGTTTAACAATAAAAGTGTTGCAATTATTTATTCATTAATTGTTTACAAATCGTATTGAGATTCAAGATTCGCTAATCATACGTCATCAATTGAGCCTCCAGATTTTTAATGCGTTTATAATATCTCTAGGTTTATAAGAATCTTACATCTGAGAGGTTGGCGCACACATAATTATTTAGTGACGATCAGCACAGCAAAAGATGAGACCAGAGTAGAGGTCGTATAAATCATTTTCTTTTTTTCGAAAATAATTCAGGTACGTCGTCTACTCGTAGGTCGATACGGAGCTTATCAAGCATTATGAAATTTTTTTTTTCGCGTCTGCATTACGCGAATGCATAACGATGTCATAATCTTACCACTATTCTGACGATGAGTTTACTAATCAATTTTCTAACAAGGTATGTTAATGTTACATATTCCTACGAAATTACTGCAAATAAATGTAGCTTACAAAGTTGAAAAAAATCACAATTCAAAACATTAAAATTAATCAATAATGCTAATAACATTTATCATCATAAAGTGTATATATTGACTCGATTGCAAAAACAAATTGCAACAAGACTTGGTTGGTATACGCAATTACGTATTCTACGCCCTATATTTCTTTTAATTCATTCTCAATGATAAAAGTAGTACTAGTAATCTGTCTATTATTCGACAGAATCTTTTTGCTTCAGTTTGTAATAGTCTAATTCATTTGGTATTTTAGTCTTACTTTCTTTATGTCGTGAAGAAACAAAAAAAACTTTCAACGTAATTTAATTCGTATCTTAATTAATTGTAATTAAAGTTGTTGGAATCGTAATAAAATAAAAAGAAACAAGATTCTCATAGAGAATGCGTGATAAAATATAAATTAATGGTCTCTTATTTCTGTTCGTTTGCTTTGCCAGTTTATAATTTCGAAGACGGACTCGCAATCCTGCTTCATCGAGTCTCTGATTTTACAAATAGACTGAACGATCTAAAAATGATCAAGACGTACAGTGACATAATTAGAAGTGTGGTTTGGCAGTTTAACATCCAACCAATTAGCATTCGAATGGTTTTCCGTGTCGGTAGCTTTAAGCGCCAACCGATGTGCGGGTGTAGCGTTGTGAGGAATCCTTAGTTCTACAGGGGCTAAAAAATCCAAGCCACGAGGTCCACACTCAACTACTGGACTCAGTAGAGATTCACCTGCATAAATTTAATAACATTTGTTAGTAGACCTGAATTCGTATATTATCTGAAATTAATTTGATATAACGCAGCTCCCGATGTAATAATACTAAATATAAAATAATAACGCAAAATTTAAGAAATCACTTATTTAACAGTATTACAGTGCAACAAAATACTAATTTAGGGTTCAATGAGTTCTTTGGATATGGCATAACAGATTCATAACCACATGGGCAACGCTCGTGGTGTAATTCCTAAGTTGCACAGAATAAAGCTATTTCTCTTGATTTTTTTTTTGTACTATACTTTTCGTGCAGTATGTGCTACATACAGGTATACATAATAAATAGTTTGCCGTTGTGCCTCTCACGTTTCATGCGTTAAATATGTTATTGCGTGTTTGTTGAATTATTAATGGAATAGCAGGAGAGAAATGAAGTCGATAAAAAATTTGACAATTGAATTCCATCACCACGTATCAGTATTGATAAGCTCACCGTGATGCATAGGTGGTGATACAGGCGAACAATGCCCGGTAGTGTTATTCGATTCGAGTATACGTGGTGCTGTTACAGAGAAGTAGATCTCCTGTTCTGACTGGGGGGGTAAGGCTCCAGGGGGTACCGTAAGTGTAACACCCCCTGGCCCTTCCAAAATACCGCCATTGCTACAGAACACACCCCGTGCCACACCAAGTTTCCTATGATCAACCATCACCGTAGATATCCGTTAGTCAAATTATTATTTACATTTCATTATGGATATCTTTTGGCGTTACGTAATTGGTTTGCAAAAGTCATTTATCCATTTGATAATGGTAAACGTGAACAATGATGAGTATTATTTCAAAGCTAATGAATTAGTTGTGTTCATTTTTTAATATGTTATGATACGCACAAAGGGTTTCAAGTTTACTTAGTTATAGGCCTAGGATCAGGATTTATGTTAAAAGAGAAGTATGCGGTTGGTTGAGAGAGGAGATGACACGACGGTTCATACCTTACATTGTGATGATGCAACGGTTTCCTGTAAAGTTCAAAAGCGCTGCCTCTTTGCTCCCTGCTTCCCGCTAAGTCAAGTCCGCTAGGCTCTCGATTGTGTCCAGCATTCCCATTTGACGTACTCCCCGTAACGCCTCCATGGCTGTTACTATGACTGTGTCCATTATGGTTTACATTACTGCGATTATGTGCGTGGCCAAGATTAATTTGACCGGCACTGTTGCTGTGCGAATGCGTCATAGGAGGACTGGAGTGAGGATGCGTGTGACTAAGACTGTGACTATGATTTGGCGGAGAAGTGTGACTGTGACTATGATTGTGATTCGAGTTCACGTTGTAACCTTCGTTATTACGATTAGGTGGAGGAATGTTGTAGTAGTACTGGCCGCTGTTACGCTGAATGTTACCGCCATTCTCAGCCTAAAAGTGGTTCCATAAACGTTACATGGTGTCTATTGCACACAAATCTTTTACATTTACTGACTATATTAAGTGCTTGGACCCGAGATTTGCCATATCCAAATTTTTTTTTTGTTTGGGTATAAAACAAACAATAAAAAAGCATTCAATTTCAAAAAAATACTCCAACAGAATTGCTGAAAATATACTAAGACATTTGTGCCATAACTCACCCCATTATGCATGTGGGATGTGGCGATGGAATAACTTTTGGCATGTTGATACAAATTACTGCCGTTAGTCTCATCCTGTGGTATAGGCTGCTGTGGGGGCCTGTAATTCTTCGGTTTTGGAGGTGGTATTGGTTTGTAAGAACCACTTGGTTTTCCTTGGGGCGGTGGAACTGCAGGTTTGTAATCTCCAGTTCGGCTGCAGATAGGGAAAAGCAGATATCTAGCTTACTTGGACTAAGGAGCAATCAACCAATTTCTCTAGCATGATACGTGACAGATAAGGTGCAAGGTGGTAAGATCAAACTAAGGTATCTCTTTTAGAAATATATATTCTACAAGCTCTTCTCAATGGGCGAGGTTTTCGAGACACCCTGTCAAAAAATAACTGTTCAAATAATTCAGTTCATTTTCAGGCAAAATATAATCCAGTCTATCGCGATTGATAACGATTTATAATATAAAACAAGTACGATGTGATAGAATCAAATATACCTGTATTTGGCATAGTCGGTTCGGGTTTGATTCTCTTGAGCCGGGATAGGCTGAGCCGTAGACCTTGTAAATCTATAAGGATCGTGAGCCCTCGGTGAAACCGGAACTCCGCCACTTTTTAAATCATCTGGAACGTTTGGTCCTAGCCGCCCGGTCGATGTATTCAGATTTGTCGCAGTGTACGTCCCATTTCCGTTAGTATTATTATATGAGTCATAGGAGGACATACTATCGTAACTTCCCTAATAAACAAAAAATAAAATGTCCTTTAATTGATGCCAATTATGAAAAGGAAAATCTTTGCATAAAAAAAAACAGCAGAAAATGTTATGTTAGAAAAGCGAGCAAAAAAACATTGGGTCTTACTGCTTTTGGCTGTGCTCTTTCTAAAGATGAAGTTGTATTGGCCCTATGGGGAGTGGCATTGATATAATTCCCCGTATCCAACACCGAGTCAGTCTTGCTAGCGAGTCTCTCCTGAGCAGTACGACCAACGGTCCCACGCTGCATTTGATTTGGTGGCTTAACGTTTCGATCTACCCGCGGTGGTAAGTCGGGAGGTCCTTGATGTGGAGATCTCGGCTGAGGTGGAACCCCCGGATATTGGGGTGGACCTGATTGATCATTGGTCTGACCGGGCAATGAAAAACCATACTTGCTATCACCTACACCGCCCTGCGACCTCCGTTTATGTTGTTCAAATGCCTATCATTTACAGAAATACATATTTTCTCATCAATTTCTAACTTATGCCAAGTTATAAATACTTACAAATTGACTCAACCGATAAAAATTGTTACGGAAATTTTGGAGATCTTGCCATTCTATCGGGTTCGATGATTTTTCAAAATTTTTATATTTGTGTAAATGAGCACATTCGACAAGTTTTCTTTCGCAATGAATTTCACAAAAAATTCCTTGATATAATAAATTAAATACCTGATAATTCGTCGTATAAGGAGGTGGTGCCGCAGTGTCATCCTGAGTAGCGATGCTCGGATCGGAGCTACTCTTCAATCTGCTCGGCGGCCCCAAAGCACCGGGAAGGGGGGGAGCAGGGCTCAGCTCCAGGTCACTCTCCGGGGAGGAAGCGTAGGAGAGGCGAGAAGTCATCGGGAACAGGAAGTCATCCGAAAGGGCCTCTTCCGGCTACGCTCACAGAACACACGTGTCGCAACATTACAAAACAGCGGGATAAGACGTATACAACAATACGGAATTATTATGGCAGTGCAATTCATAGGCAATAAGCTCACACTAACGGATATTATCGAAGAATACGTATAAAAAAAAGCATTTATATCGAGATAATATTGTTGGCCTGGTGCTAATTTTTACTATCAAAAATATTTGATCTTCAGAAGTATCAAAAAATGAAAAATATTTAAATCGAGAGTAAAAAATGTTGTCTAAAAATTGTTCATTTGTAACGTGATGAAATACTCAATACGACTTCAAGAGTAATAATAAAATAAAGAGAGTTGTTATATTATTGAACAAACTAGCAAGAGGGTAAGAGAAGATTCTCGTCACATAAGGCACAAATAAATGATAGAAATTATATCATTGTATAGTTATCAAAACAATCTAGATGACAAGAATCAAATACAAATATAACGATTAAAAATAATACGTGTCATGCAATAATATATTTAACGACTAATTATTATAACATACGCACATTACAAAATAGTAACTACACACAAATTACGGGTAGGGATGTGAATAAATGTGGAGGGATCTATACGTAGCCGAAAAATTGCTCGTGAATGACATTTGAGGAGATAGGCAATGGAGGAGGAGGTGGTAAGGGTGGAGATGGACGATTGGAACTTGGTGAACGTGGTGGTAACGGCAGTACATTAATGCTGTTATTATTGTGCTCGTAATATGGCCCCACGTCACAAAACGACGGAGGAGTAGGTGGACGACAGGGATGGTAAGGTGGAAGATACAGGTCCGACACCATCTCTATTGGCTACAACCAACACCATAAATTTTCTAGAATCAATTATTATTACAGACGAATTCTCATGAAATTATGTACACATGTAGGTATGTATAAAATATTTAGTGTCAAATAAGTACAAATAACCATATAGTATCGGGTGGAATGTGAATTTGATAATGCAATTGTATAACACACGATATCACTGTACAGTAAAAACATTTCATTCCATTATGTGATTTCCAATTTAATTACCGGATATTACGACACCGCTTTAATTTTTCAGACTATACGTTCACGCATGCATAAAATTGAGATGAATCTTACGAGCACGTGCGAGTATCACAGATAGTCATTTGCCAATAATAATACGTAGCCTTCAAACAATGACGATGACAATTATTCCAATACTTTTGGACGCTGACTAAATTTCTGCACCCACAATGCAACATCCGTTGATAATTTGATAAACGATGCGGGGCTTATTAGATTGGGAAATCTCACCTTCGTTTGACTCATCCACAGTGGCCCTTGCTGTTGTCTGTCTATCAATTCTCGAAGTTTTCTGTACCATGCCTCAGGAGTGGTCAGAGTAACGATTGCGCTGAAGACATGGCCCCAAATTTTATCTAACTTTTGACACTGCTCCAGCAGCTTCTTGCTGCTTTTGTGGGCTGACCTGTTAAAACGAGGTACGAAATAAGCTCACTGCGTGAACGATGTCCGGAGATTTTTCAAAATACAGAAACTTACTTTGGTATCCCAGCACGCATTTCTTTTATAGTTTGTTTGTTTTCTGCCTTGAGAAATATTACAATTGGATAGAATTGAGCGTAGTTCAAACGGTCGACAGCGTTTGGTGTAATATCCAGAAGCGCGTGTTTGCCTCTGTCCATGACTTCTCGTATGGCACTTAATCGAATAATTCCAGAAGACTTGGTGCTTTTTCCACCGCTCTCATCCATCTGGCTCTCCATTTCTGCAATAAAAATATTTTTCGGTAATCGTTATTTTTAGCTTAAACGGTAAATGAGTTCAAATGTGAAACATGTGCATGTAACTCACGAGGGGATGTGAATTTATCGGGAAAATCCTTAAGAAGTTTTTCTCTGGCTAGATCAGCTACTGGCCCAAAAAGAACGACGGGCCGTACAAAGCCAGGATGCCGTAAAACGACTCTTTCATACGCCGGGAACTTGCTTACGCTATCGGAAAAGACAACGTCATCCCAGTGGTCCTAGAAAAAGTGTTCAAAAACCATGAAATCAATTGAATTGGCTTAGAAAACTGCTGGCACCTTGCCGTATTAAAAATGACGGCATACCCTGCCAAGAGATTTGGATCTTCTGTGACTACCACGTCTCCTCCTGAAGAAACTACCCCTGCTTTCGCTGGCACTTAATTCCTTCTTCGTAGCATTGAATTGAGCGGTAGCCAATTCCTCTGCACGAGCCTTGTTAGGTATAATCCCCTTCTGCACTTCTTGGTTATTTCTTCCAATGCGGAAAACTTGCCAAGAGCCAACTACACCATTGTGTAAAGTATCAACAACGTGAAACACATCCCCTGAGCGAAAACTCATCTCTCCTTTCTCAGGCTGCTCATAGTGAAAATGCGTCCTGCAAAAATTGCCAATTGTTAGAGGCATTTCAGAGGATGTTAAATAAAATAAATCGAATATTAAGTCAGTCATTATCGTAGAACTTACTTTATGTGGAAAGAGTCACCTCTTCCCGATGCAACGATCTGATCATATTCTTGACGTCTATGTTGCACTATAAGATCAATTTGTTCTTGAAGGCTGAGTAAAAACAAGACAGCTTCTTCTCTAGTCACACCTTTCATGTCCATATCATTGACCTGAAATATTAAAAATAACAATTGCAAATAAAGGAGAACCTGGATACCTAATACGATAATCAAAGACTTTATGAGGTTTTTGTTCATACTTTGAGTATTTTATCGCCTGGTTGTAAGCCTTGTAGCGAAGCTGGACTACCCGGTTGAACCGCAGTTACGAAAACTCCAGTCTCATTTCCTCCGGTTAATCGTACTCCAACGGAGCCTTCCTTTTGAAAGGTGATGAACCTGGGATCTGGCCTGCAGTTGGAAAAAAAAAAAAATTCATTTTGAAAAAGTATGTTAAAAATTAATTTCGGCAGAAAAAAAAAATTTCTCTACTATTTTCACTTACATTGGTTGTTTTGTTCGTTGAATGAGAGGATCTTCATCATAAAGCTGTCTCCGTGAGCTATAATAATCTGCGAATTGCAAACATTTGAAATAAAAATTATAATCCAGTATACATTTATTTCCGACTGTTCGTACAAAACTTTGAAATTTACCTTCCGGTCTAGGTGGTGGTGGTCTGGGAGGATCGACCGTTGGAGTAGCTGGGAGATCAAGTTGACTAAGTGAAACATCTAAAAGTGGACCTCTAGACCTTCCTCTTGGTGCCAAATTACTTTTATCTTCCATTGGCTGCCTGGTGGGTGGCGGTACGTAGAGATTCTGGCTACTGTAACTCGCTGCAGATAAATATTCACCAGACTCTCCTTTGCTTGGCTGATGCGAATGCGAAGATACCGGAGTGTCTCTCGTCACAACGATTGAGAGCCGATCTTTGCACTGATCCATCAGTTTTCGTGCCTCCTTCAGGCTCATATTTTCTGCAGCTACCCCACTGATTCTCGTCAGCACATCTCCAGGTCGCACTCCAGTTCCCTCTCGGGTAACTTCCCTCACATAAAGACGACATCCCAGAATAATTCCAAAGTCTGGAATGAATGTGCAGGTTTGTTCGTTTAAGAAAGGTGATCATTTTCGAGATCGTTAATGAGGAACCCGTTTACTCACCGTCTTTTTTATTATTTCTGGTTAAGGTAAGCCTGTGACTTTGAGGTACAGAACTTCCCGGTGATCCAGGAACGTTGGCGGTAGCCCGACGTTTTACGACCAAAAGAACCGTGGATCCAGAATCCCGAAGAACTCTGACAGCTGCACCGTAATCTGCGCCTTCCAGAGAAACGCCATTGGCGGAAATAATGCGATCGTTCACCCTGAAAAGGTGGAGAACAGTAAAATATCATATACGCTCGCAAATTCGTCAGAGAATTGAATTGGAAAGGGGGGAAAAAGAGTAAAAACGAAATATCTCTAGCTATAGCGTAAGAGCGAGGAAGAGATTACTTCAATTTTATGCGTTCTAGGTGCGCGCTATGCAGTATATGCATTTACGACGGATAAGGGTCGTCGTTCGAGATCAGATTCTTATCCTTCAGGAGTTCAACCTTTCTTTTTCTTCTTTCTCTCCAAACTCTCAACGGACCTTTTCAGCGTAAGAGATGCAAATGAAATAGAGATTTATCGGTCGTAGAAGTCTGGAGAACGGATAAATCTAGGAGGACCTAAGCTAGAGTCTTGAGTACTCGTATACATCAGGTATGCACGAGTGTGCATAGAAATAAACCAAGGGAGAAATGAAATCCCATTACAACCAGATAACTGGTCATATTCTTTGGAGTTTTCGAATTTACCTCGTACATCTTCCTAGCAGTTCTGACATTATACACGAGACAATACAAGTCTGATTTTCAACTGTTCACGACGGTAACTTTAATTCACATCCGTATGGTATGTGTCGGGAAAAAGAAAATGCCATTCCATATCGGACTCACTGGAGTTTTCCTTCCGCAGGACCAGCCTTCAATACATCAGAAATGGCGATGGCGGGATCTCCATTAGTGAAATGGGGATTGTCTCGACCTCCAGAGACGGCGATGCCGAATCCGTAGCCGGGAACTCTGGTCACAGTCACGTGGTGGACCTCCCATCCTCTGTCTCCGACCTGAAACATTGAATTGAAACATCAGCATCCTGTTATCCGCGGGTGAACCAAAAGTCAGACGTTGAAAAAAGGGAGGTAAAAAATTATTGAAAAAAATGCGATAAAAAAAAAAAAACAAAGATGAGCGCGTGTCCGTCTTCCATCATCCTCCGTATTCGGCTGTAAAATAGCCTGCGCGCGTACTTTCTAACTATCGCTAATTATGGTAGGCGCCTAGAGAAGGGAAAAGGCGAGGCGCAAGGCGAGGCGATCAAGATTTACCTTGTAAATCCTTGATTTTATGAGCTGCCGCGTATCGCCCACCCATATACCTCATGCATATGTATATTCCGCGTTATTTACGTACATCCAAACCACACCGAGCAAAATCAAAGCTTCTTCACAATCATTCACAAGTTTCAATAATCTCACATGATCGGTTGGACCGATCAATATGAATCATCCCTGCATGAGCTGCGTGGGAAAAAACATCACATTTTTAGATATGACGCTATCGGGGTTACCGAATTTCAATTACTGTTTTTGTCTACACCCTCGCTGAGGATTCACAAAATGTATATACGTAACTAGAATAATTATTTTATACTGCGCTGATAAATCCAGCGAGAAAAATCGATGAATTGAGGTATAAATTATTCCCATCGATTGCACAATATACAGAGTTTATATTCTCCAGGAAAAAATTGGGATTGTTTCAGGCCCAAAATTTTAATGTTCCAACAGATTCAGTCCAAAATAATTCTGCAGTTATGAGATAATTCAAGTATACATAAAAGCTACAAAGACAGAGGAAATAGGAGTCCGGAGAATGAGAAAATGTTTTAAAAAAATCAACTGAATTAAGGATAATAAAAAAAAAAAAAACGGAAGAACCACAATTTCCATTTCCAGTCTACGCTTTATACCTGCAGCCACCATATCCCGTAACCTCTGGCGCCAGCTCCGTAAAGCAAACAATGGATAATTCGTGAAAGATTGTGCGTAACAATCCGCCGCATATACATAAATTACACATACATACGAACGTATTATATATAATAATGTGTTTAATGCAGAGCTTACTACTGAGGTTATTGCTCACACTTGAAGGTACGACATACACCAGACCATCATCTTGTACGATGATTACCGTCTGCAGTGCCAGAGACTTTCCAGAACGATATGTGTACTTAAATATACATATGGATGCGTATGCTATACGTATCCGCACTATAATATAGTTTGACCACTTGTTCATTCGTTCGATGCATATGGTGCGTACCTATAGCCCATGGGGTATAATGTGCCTCGATAACAATGATAATGACAACGATAATGATAATGATGATGTTGATGATAACCCGAACACGTGCATTCGCCGTATAATCTCAACTCCGCTTCAGGCGTCGTGTCGTTCCGAGCCTTAAAGGATCAAAACTACTATCCATACACACGACGAAACTGGCACGCCGGTGCCTGTTGCCGCAATGTGACTAATGCACGTGTTGTCCAGATGTTTAAAAGTGCAGAGGCTGCTGGTTGACTGCCTGTTCTTAGGATCGTTCATGTCTCTATTATACTATGAATAACCTGTGACGAGATTTAGCCATTAATTCGTTTCCATCTTTTATTATAGACCGTACCGAGGACGAGGACGAGGACGCAGATGACAATATTGTAGAGTAACCGGTGTCCGCATGATTGCAGACTTTCCCACGGTTTTATGATTCGAAAAAAAAAAAGAAAAATACTACAGACGAGAAAAAATCAAGCGGACGGATATTAGGCCTCTCAGCTATGGTTGCGGGGGATAACCATGCGCACGTGATAGGTACGCGATTTTCTCTGGCTCACGATTTTCAACCGAGTAATTAAAAAATTTATAATACACGAGAATAAAAATATCGCGATGATTATAGTAAAGTTAGGGTAAATTTGCCGCGCTAATGATCCTGCACTACCTAACGTAAGTAGTTCGTCGGTGCCAGATGGCTCCGCCTTCTTTGTAACTGTAAAACTTATAAAATATATATATAGTTATAACTTGTTGTAATAATAATCATATCCGTTACCGGTGTAGTGCAGGGTTTTTAATAGAACACGGTAGGTATAATATAAATTAACTATAATAATGTCACCTGAATGGTTGGCATTAAAAACTACTGCTATGTGCTGCAAAAAAAGGAAAAAAATGTCGGAACCATCGAGCTAATTCGTTAATGATCGCGTTAATATCGTTCGTCGTTAGTATATCGTCATTATAATGTTACAATGTTCGTATACATGTGTAGTAAAAAGTACGTACCGGTGCGTAATTTAAAAATTTTTTTTAAATCTCTGCACATTACGCTGCATCATATAATTTTATATACATATATAGGATAAAATGTTCGACGGGGACGAAAAACCGCAAAATGCAATTAAATCATATATTAATAAATATTATCTGATTACTACGTTACACAGTTCGTTGATTACGGCGGTTGACTTGCGGTCGGTTTCATTCCTACACCGCGACATGATCAGTGTCTCGTATTATGCAATATACTAATTCAGTCATTGATTGTATCCGGCAATTTATCGGATGTAAAAAAAAAAACAATCTAAAAAAAAAAAAAGATCCATTGAATCGTAGAAGCAATTTTTAACATCCATTATAGACCCAGATGGATGCGATTGCCGGCGATTATCGTTTTCGAGTATAATTTATTAAAGAAATAATCGTTTCGCTTTGATCTCTCCGCACACTTTATTATACCTACAACGCGTGATTTTCGAGTTGCAGGATCGGTATGGCATGGACACTGTAGATGGTGCGGAGGTACTTCGGTACCGATATGCTATATTCCCCCATAAAGATAGGAGGTACTGTTTATGGTCAGATTTCACCCACAAGTGCAACGTGCCTCCTGGGCGATCGACGAGACTTAATTGGCCACGTTCACCGCTACGACATCGAAACGAAACGCGTTTGTTATACCGTATAGATTGTGTACGCCTGTATAACCTACGCGATCACCGATCGCTCTGATATACGAGGGCTGTCTCCGATCCTCACGTCCTTGCTTGGTGTCGGATTTCAACGACCGCGAAGCGTGAAAATCGTTCGATCGATACATTTTCACTCATTCATCTCAACCGTCAACGTTACAGACCCTTACTAATCTTGAAACGTGTCAAATATGTCGAATCAGAGAAGAGCTAATTGCGCGATATTCTATACAATATCACGAAGAAGAAAAAAAACTTTAATGACTTTCTTCACACTTCCGGCGTGTTAAGTTCAACGATAGAGTCAAAGTTCAATGTATAAGTGAGATAACTAAATCGAATTACGAAATTACGTTTAAGAATTAAGTCATACAAGTTATTATACTTCACGGAAGGAATTATATACTGTAGCATTTCTTCACCGGAATTTTAAATTTCTTAGAGCGATCCTGGGAACCACGACTGGTCTGGGTTTAAGGTGACGAATGTACGTCGCAAGTAGGTAGGTATAATTAGGCATGTTGCAGCCATGAAAGTAGAGTATAATACGTTATACGATTTAAATACCGAGAAACACGAGTGCGCAAACGTGACACGAGCGTCTTTTGTTCGGTAAATATATAAAGCAGCTACTTACGCTTGTAATAGCAAAATCCGTATTGAAATATTCTATAGAACTTCCATGCATACGATATTACGAAGTAAAAATTTTCCATCATAAATTAATCCGTGATAAAAGGGTGTCACGAGATTTATAAAGTCCTCAATGACGGCGTAGGCGCTAATCCGAGGCCGCGCGTCGCGCGGTCGCGTCGCGATCGTTTATAAGAGTGTATAGGAAAAGTTGCCTTAGCTTTATCAAAAGCCGGTGTGCAGTGTTTGTATAGAGAAATGTAACTAACAGCCATACTTGTGTCTACGATAGGATACACCTATAATAACATTACCGAGCGACGCGAACATGGATATTTCCAGTGAATTCTGGTCGTCGACCATTCAATTTGGTCAGCAGATTTCTCCTCGACTTATCTACGACGTTGCTGGAATGACATACCTGCGTAGGTTGGTCCTGCAGCTATATAGGATATATACCTTGGATTATATATTCGTGCAGTTACGTACGATATCAATTTCGATTTGTGCAAACATCGCGAATCGATAAATATAAAATCGAATACCTGCACGTGTAATATCTCTCTTTCAACCGCCGCGTTTGTTACATTGCATATATTGCGCAAATTCATCGCATGCAAATATTTTTCAGCTCGAGAAACTTTGCATCTTTCGTTGTTACATATTATGCAAAATCCGCGTATATCAATAACCAGCGTCTACCTGCAGAGGCGCGAGAGAAAATAAAAAATTAAAATAAGAAAATTTGCGAACGTATATCCCTTGTGCATAATATACATATGGGTTATGTGGTACGTATAATAATATTCATGGATTTTCGAAGCTCGCGGAGGAAAATAATTTTCGCATTTACTATTCCAAGAGAATACCTTCTAGGTATATAGGTATATACACACATTGTAGGTTAGAGCGCTGCTGGTGGTTATTCTGCAGCAACGCGATAAATCTTGATCTCACTTAAATACGTCCCGACGCGTTTCGTCCACGTCTCTTTGTAACTTCGTCTCCGTACGTTATACCCGACGATAAATCAATGCTACTTCAATCGGCATCAACGATTCGTTGAATTATTTCTACCTACCTGTACAAAAATCCTTTTCTTCCCCCCCTTCCTGAAGAAGAAAATAAAAAAAACAAAAGAAAAAATCTGCAACACGTCGGTGCATCTGCAGCGCGATGAATTAGCCGTACAGATACTGCATATATGGCGTTGCGAAGTGCGGAGAACGAAGCGAAGTCGAGAGATAAAAATTATAATCACCCTCTGATTTTATCGCGGCTCTAAGTAGATATTCCGAGACAATGTACGCGTGCGCTCATTGTTTTGCACAGGAAGTCGGTATAAAACACGCGATGCACAATAAAAATGTAACAAAAATTTATAAAACCACAACGACGACGCGGAGCGAACGGTTATAATTGCAGTTTCAGCCATCCAAATTTTCCCATTTTTTTAATAAGTTTCATTTTATTTCAACTCTGCATGACTTCTTTTTTTTACAGCGATGAAAATCGAATTAATTAGGGTCGAGGTCGCCGCACGTACTTACATTATAAGTTCCGTGGTACGATGGAAGCCAGGAGACCGGAAGTGAAAATAAAGACGCACGGGGCTTCTTTCCGTCAAGGCCTAAAGATTTTTATGACGAATCCAATATACTACCCTAAGCTAATGTGTCGATCGCGGGACCCGTTTACGTACAAATACCGTACGCACGCGTCAGCAAAACTCAATTTTCATATACGAATACAAATGTACACATGCCCGTAAATATATATACGTATATAACCAACAATAAAACGGATTAATTCCGGTGGACTTGCTCATGACTAACATTCATTCAATTATATACACATATATCGGTAAGGAAATTCGATCGTGAAACCATAAAAAAAATTTCACAGATTTATTTCCCCACGTGACATAAAATTGTAAATATATAGGTATATATTATACTATATGCATACACAATATATATGGATCTATTTCCATGTGACCGACGTGACCGAGACATACAGGGAGATTCTTACTGCAATTCTATTTTATTTTACATAAGTATATTTTCCGCGAGCTTTTTAATATATAATTTTCTATACAACGAACCACTTCGAGAATTTTTAAACAATAGCTAACACGAATTCCTTGGACAAAAACAATTTCCCTGATGCCATCCGGCTCGCATATTGCGGTCGTGCTTTATATTGGTGTTGAAGGAAAAGAAAAAATAAAAAATGAAAAACTACACGATGAATATACATATATATATTTACCGACTGTGTATGTGTACTTACTATAGGTATACTCGTACGTAATATAAGGCCTGCAAAGTGCACCGCTGCATGACGAGTTTACCCACTTGCGTGTCATTAAAGTCACCGCATGACGTAAGACGATACCTTCGCATTGTTGCTCGCGTGAGGGTCTTGAGTAGGTATACATACAATAGAAAACCTAGAAGCGCGAGCGTGAGCTTTCCCCTCAGCACCCTGCATATCCATATCTAGTAGATTTTCGCTAAATTATCAAAATTTTCCCGGAGCTGTACAGCTGAAATGCAGCCATCGAAATTCCACTCCGCTATCCTCCCCGATTTTTTGAAGTGGACGGCGAAAAAAATAAAGGCATGAAAAAAAAAGTAGCGAAGATCGTCGCAGCCTGCACGGTGATTTTATTTCTCAATGCTGGTTTAATTGCTCACCGCATGCGGAGAAATCGGATCTCTGCGCCGGCGAATACTGCATAGCGCGAGTTAGAGAGCGCGGGGACAATAAAATGGGCGATTAATCACCGGTTGATGATTTATCGAGTGTAAATGGGTCGATTAATTGCCCTTTCAATCCATACGGCGAAATCGATTTTCGAAGAAAATCTCCACTTCGCAATTTATCAGTCGACTATTGCGCGATAGAAATTTTATACGGGAGAGAAAAGTAATAAGTGGCAAATTATTATATTACATACCTATATACTATATAATATTACATATTTATACATAATATACCCATAGGTATTTCCTTAAACGTCGCGGCTCGGCGTGTCGACGCAGCAGCAGCAGCGGCAACGATTTCAAACTCACCGGTCTGCATTCCGGGCAATAAAATGATCACGAGTCAAAAAAAATGAGTAATTATAATACGATTAATACACGTAACCTCTGCGTGAACGTCTGTCCGATTGATTGGCCAGATAATTATTAGCCAAAGCGAATTTCAAATCGCTTATTGTACAGACGGAGGAACCCGGTTATCGGATCCTGCCAAAAAAAAAAACAGAACTGAATACATACGATGAAATAAAACGGATTAAAACTTGTCCAAATGTATGTGCATGTAGATGTACATAAATATACATATGTATTTAAACCCTGGGCAAGGAGGAGGATAGCAAGAAATTTTTTACTCGTAGATCGTTTGTCTAAAGTTCACTATGCAAGTATTTTATAATGATATTATTCACAAAAAAAACAAACAAAAAATTAGATAAAAAAAACAATGATAATAATAATAGTAATAAGAAAAACGAAGTGAACGAGCGGTGTGAAAATAACGTAGTGAGTATATCAAGTTGTATAATGATGTATGAATAATTTATTAATAGTGGCGCCAAAGCAAATCGATTATAATTTTATGTGTACTATAAACGAAATGATGAAAGACTGGCAAGGTGTAACCTACTGCTACCAATGCTGCTGCTGCTGCTGCGACGGAGAAATTGATATAGCTGGCATTCGTTGACAATTTGAAAAAAATAAATAAATAAAATACAAATACACGATCCTTTCTTCACCAATAAAATTTCGTTCTCCTGCTATGTATACGTGGAAATTCAAATTCTGTAGGGTGAATATCGCTTTGAGGAATTTTACATCTTACGTTATTTATTCGTTTAGTTGTTAATAATTTTTTTTTTTTTTTTATAGACACTGCACGCGAGGATCGCGCCCGTGTTACGTTTACAATCCTTTTTCTACGTAAAAAAGGAGGAGCTTATATACCTGAGTTGTGGAATAATTAACGCGCTCCACCCACGCCCACCAATTAATCGTATACCTAACCCACCATTACACGCAATACTTCGAGATGAAGCGCATATCAAGTCGGAGCGATTAGCTCCACATCACGTTGTGGTATTAGAAAACAAATACTATATTTAATAACTACTTTCTCGCAGCGTGTGCGCCAGCGTCGTCGGCTGCATCGGGACGATCATATGTGAGAATTCGAGAATTTCGAAATAAATTCCACGAATTCATTCCTCTATGAAATTATGCGCAGAGATAAGTCTCGTTGGAAATCGAATTTTTCACAACTGACAACTCACGAAAATTATATCCTACCCATTGAGAGTTTAATTAATGCGAATTTTTCGTTCCAAAGTCAGAAAAATCTGATCAGATTTTTGCAACGGACGACCCAAGATTCCGGATGCTGTGAAAATTTCAGTGCAAATACTTTCAACCTGATTTTAAAATTCGATAAAATCGTATCAGTCGGAGAAAAGAAGGAGAAAAAAAAATCGATCTGAATCGACTGAAAAAAAAAATGAACGCTCACCCCAGCTGACCACTGTTAAAAAGACGATTTTTCGGAGCGTATACAGAAAACTTGTAGAAATCTACAATAATCCGGTGAGAACTTATATACGTTTGTCAGAAATCGAATTTTTCGCAAGTACTTTTTGATCTCACAGTAAATATAAATGGCCTTAATAATGTACAAGCTAGAAAAGGAGCTGGCTCTTACTTAGAATAGGTTTAGCGGTTCGTTCAGCGATATTTCATCCGCATCGTGCAAAAGGTCGAGCTTCATAGCGTATAAGCGTATAATACCTGTGCAGTGTACAGGTATAGCGAGGGTGTTTTCTCCGTGAGTAGTTCTCATGGTCTCCTCCTCGTTGCAGGTTCGTATAAATATACCGCAGCGTATACTATATCGTTAAAATGGTCTTCGGTCGACGACGCTACCGCCGCGACCGCTCTGCTTTGCGTTCTCCGTTCACCTTATGCACACACCGATACACGTATATATACACCTAATATGCACCGGTGGTCATAGTTTATATCGTACCGTACATACATATATATATATACATAAAGTTAACTCCTCGTTCATAGCTCTCAACGGTTACGCAGCAGCCTCTGCAGGAGCGATGGATAGGATTACCCTAACCCACATTATTCCACTAGGTGTGCACCGCCGTAATACTATTTATCCTTGTACACAGAGAAGGCGTGCACACCCGACAGATATATAGTACATAAATGTATACACGTATATATGTGTACAGATATAAATAATACCTATTTAAGTCGCGTTCGTGACTAAAAATTTTTTACACGCCTTATATTGTGTTACGTTATATTCTCATATATTATACCAACCTGTTGCAACGGTGGAGTGTATAAAGTATAGGTGTGTATAGGAAGATCTTTGACTGGATTTTGCAGCGCAAGGAGCTGGTTAATTGATAATTAAATTTATATTTATATTCCACGTATCTAATTTGCTTTAGAAATTAGCCTTTAGATACTCGGAGGATAAGCACATGTAGACGCGATCCGTAGATGCAGACGCGACGTTGGTAAATCGAAAGGCGTGTAGATGTAGAACGAAACTTTTGTTTTTTTTTTATACGTCGCAGGCTTCGGGAATTAAGATGAGCTGAAAATGAACCGTGAGAATATACCCGCACAGTGTCAATAGGTCCTTTTGAAAATAATCTACCCGATCGATCAAGAATTCATAATTCTGTTCGCGGTTCCGGGGCGATCGCACCATAATTTGCACCGACCGCACGATCTTGATCCTTGCGCAAGATCCCTACTGCTTCATAAGATCGCGAATGCAGCAGAAAATATTTCCCTAGCTTTTTCACCGACTCATTTTCATCCCATCGTCATCGTCATTCTTCGAAACAGGTATAGTTACGTAGGGTATCTCGATACATTTATCGAATCAGGTATGCCAATAATACGACTTGAAGTCGAATGCAAACTGAAATATAACGCGAGTAGAGTAAACGCCGTTGTTCTGAACTCTAAACAACTGAGCCGGGCTACCGTGGAAGGAGATACAAGGAGAAAGTGAGATGCTGCAGAGATTCTAAAAAGAATACAATTTTTTTCAACGAACTTCTCGATTCGACGAATCTATGAACTATCCTAGCGAACCAAATATTGTTACGCACGCAATTTGTCATCGGTATCCGTATAATGCAGTGTAGTATGTGTAGTTGTCGGTGGTAATGTAACACTAGGAAATAATCTTGAACGGGTAATGTAAGAGGCAACGTCCGATGACGTAACAAATCGACAAGGACGCGGCAAGGCAACCTGCATCGGCATCGGCATCGGGATCGGGAATCGACCGTTCGCTGCCTGCAGCCTCTCTCTATACTATAGGAGCACAGCACTCGCTCACCTCTTTTGCCACGTTGATTCGACGCTCTCACTCCCGTGTAAAATCGGTACGACTTTATCTACATACACGAGAATCCGGAGGAGCTGTACAAAGATTTTTCCCCTCGAGGCACGAGTATCCTAATTTGGCGCCCCCTGCGTCTCAAATAAAAATTTCTTTCAAATAATATTATCACACGTATATAATTAAATATAATAATTTATGGGAATTAGCTACGAAAATTACTAGCCGACTAGATTTTATGTGGTGATAATCGCTGTCTATCATATTGCAAAATCGACAGTATAATTAATCGGCCGTTTCGCTGTGTCTCCAAAACTCTTTTTCAAAAACTTACCCCGATTTTTTTTAATCGCACAGGATGATTCAAATTAGCGATTGATTTTTGTGAAGAAAATAAAAATAAAAATAAATTAAATAAATAATGATACTAAAATTAGAAAGGAGATGCCATTTTCATACGTTGATATATTTATTATTATTCTCCCATTGGTAACTTTCGCGCGTCCCATAAATCCGTTAAAAAAAATGGTACAGGAAAACTTGGCGCATGCCATGTACGCCGCACTATTACACCGAACCAGATTGTTCGATTTGTGAATACGTAAACTGCACAATTTACTATAAACAAGTGTAGCATATGACAAACCACAGCTGCACTCATAAGTAAACACACACAGATAAAACGTTGTACATGTGTACGATATTTTTAACGAAAATTTGTCCGGTTGAAAGTTGTTTCTATACTACGTTGATTATATTCAGCCTGAAGCATATTCATTCAATTCAAGAAATATTTACTCTGCAGTGAAACGGAACGCGATGCGATTACACGTAGGTATATACGTTCAACAAACGCGAGAACAAATGTGTACATAAAACAAATTTTGCATAAATTCAAAAAGTCCTAATTATATCGTCTGATGAAAAAAAAAAAAAAAAAAAACAAAAAACAAAGATTCACAGTATATCGAGACTTTTCACGTAAGTATAAAATGGCTGTTGATAAGCAAGGACGTCTTAACCAAAGGACATTTTTTTTTTTTGTTTTTTCTCAAAACAGTTGCACGATTTTTTCAAAGTACCTGATCGTTGATTACGATGTCGTCGCTTAATCCCGTCCATCATGCGTAATTCAGAGGAATGAAAAAAAAAAAAGAAAAACTTGGGAAAATAACATCGGAATAATTTCGGTAGCTTCGGAACACTCCCACTATGTACGTGTAATATGATACGTTCTTTCCTTTCGAATTCAGGTCAAAGTACCTCTCGATGGAACGTGACCGCCAGATACGAATGCGCTTTCCGTCCGTGTATATTGTAACACTTCGCCTTCCTTTTAGCTGGCGCAGGCTTCGCTCTCGCGCGATATCATGGCATAGGTATGATATAATGTGTGGCACGAGGTGATAGCATCGATAAAAATAAAATATCGTTCCGTCGTTGTTGTAACACCCATAGCTGTGCCACCTCTCGTAGCTGTATGACAAATGTGAGTTTAGCATTAGAATTTGAAGGTCTTTCTTTCGAAGTTTTTACCAATCCACTTACGGGACCGAAGGTGTCTCGTCGGAATAATATCCATTTGCACTGTGGCTGCAGCAGCAGCATCTGTTACACGAGATGTATATAGGTACGCATGAGGTAGAATTACCGGGCGAACAGCTCGTGCCTTGAACATATCAATTATAGGCACTCATCGCCATTAGCGCTGTACACCTTCGTGATACCGGAAAATTTAAAGAAACGATTATATCCATCGCCTGGCTATAATACCTCCGAAGGTAAAAAAAGGATTACGAAACGGCCGCCGATCGATCAGATGAGCGGTTCTTTTCCTTCTCTGTTTATTTCCAGTTCCTGTTCAAAAAATCTACCGCCGAACGATTTTCGTTGCGGGGTTGAAAAATTTTCCGTACCATATTACAATAGGGAGATTTGTCGTCGCGCATTTTTGCACAAACGACGAACACGTCCACGAGACACGAGAAAGAAGAGAAAAAAAAAGAAAAACCGAACGATCGGTAGCCCGCCCAGGTTCCGAGAAGGTGACCCAGATCTATCTCGGAGTACGATGTGATCGCGCAGGTTCAAACACATCAAGAAATTCCAACGACCTGTCCAAACCTGCAAGGTACGTTGGTTCGGTTCCGACCACAAGGTTCCCAGCGACCATCTGCTGGGGTTCTCTTTTCCCTTTCCTCTTTTTCTTTTCTTTTTTCCTCCTTATGTTGGTTCGGGTTTAGGTTTGCGTTCGGGTCTCCGGGCAGGTCAAGACTCGAAAAAAGTGATTACGAAATGCTTCGTTAGGCATCCGGTTGCTTTGTTTCTATACCTCTCGCCTTCTTCTTTGGTGAGAATTCTGTTTTAGTACCAATGTTTTTCTTAATTTCTTTATTTATTTATGGTTCTTCGTCACGACCAGGCAGGTATATATTTTTGGGACTGACTGCAGGATTCGAGCTAAATAATTTTCCAGTATCCTGTTTTTTTTTTTTTTTTTTTATTCTTTTTGGTCCCGCTAATTAAAATACGCAAATTATAACCGCGGTGACTAATTAGCGAAATATTTGGGGCCGAATTCTCGGGGTTTTATTGACAAAACGACGGAATGATTTCATCTTAATTAAAACTTTTAGTCGTAGTATATTACAGGTATATAGGATGATCATGTCCGGTCTATCGCCCCTAGGGCACAGACTGGTATGTCTATAAAACTGTTAAGAAATAAATAAAACCTCAATGTTTCATTAATCAATCTTGAGAAAAGAAAAAAAAAAAGAAAAGAACTAATAGAATCGAGTAGATTAATTTTCATTCGAGAATGACTCAAATCAACCTGCAATATGTTTGAAGAAAATACAAGACAAATAAAAATTGCATCGGGGTGACGGAGAAAGTAAGTTTTTTTCTAAACCGGAGCCGGTATTTATAAATAATAACGGTAACAATTTGTATATTCAGACTACATTGTTCATTTGTTTATCTATTTTGAATTTCACCAAGCGGTACAGTTCAGGGAAGTAATATAGACAGAGAAAATCACTTCACATATAATTATGTATTCCAATCTCCATCGCCGAGAGAAATTTTGTGTTTTTGTTTAATCGCTCGTCAGGCGATGTGTGCAAAAAAGCAGATAAGGTGACGAGCGACGCAGAAAAAATAAACGAATAAAGTATATATGTAAGAAATTATATAGAACGTTGCAAAAATGAGGTTAGGTTACGAGTAAGAGAAAAGAGAACATCGGGAGATAGGCATGTTAAAACCGTTAACAATTGTATCTATACACATATTATAAATACCTATATACCTGCTGCAATTTGAAAGGTGTTCGTTAACTGTATATCGCTAATTAATTTGCTAATTGTTACGTGAAGATATCATTAGTTAGGTAATAATTTAATAACTGCGATACTATTCAGCCGCAGCGAAGATGGAGAACATGAATAATAAAGAAAAAAGGAAAAAGAAAGAAGAGAACATCAACATCTGCATTTTTATATTGCAAAACAGATTTATAACAACGTGAAATGTAAATATGTGTATACATAAATATAGTAGAGTTAAGCGAAGCGTATAATAATGCAAGGTGAATTATAACAAACAGGTGTACGTGTGTAGGTGATATGTATATAAATGTTAATATACATATTCGATCGTACGAACAGATGGATAATTGATAACTGTTGTTTATTTCCTTTAAAATTAATTGAATCTCGTCGAGGCTGTATTGTAATAGGCTATAATATAATAAAGCGCGCACAGCACTTTGGTATTTAAGATTTCGATATTAGGTATATACCGGATCCAATTCAACGTCGATATAGATAACCATCAATTATTGATGATTAAAAATAATTAACGTGAATAAAGAGGAAATGAAAATACCGGACAATCAAATTCAATTGTATAATCGAACGTTCTTTACTTCATTCGATAAAGCAAAAACCAAAATAAGAGAATTATATAATGTCAATTTATTATTAATCTTTTGGCACATCGCAAAGTATTCGTTGTCTTTTTTTTTAATTTTTGTTATTAATGTTTTTTTCCTTAATAGGTATGTAATTTGTGTATTAATGGTAATTGAAATAAAAATATATTACAGGTAGGACGTATATTGTTATAATATTCTTACCAAATATTCTTTCTGGGCAACTTCGTTGTAGTCGATCCGCATGACAATTTATAATTATTATACGCGTTTAGGTATAATAAATTTCAATATTGGAACTTGGACTTAATTAAATCGCGTCACATTACGTTATCTTTGATTTTAATTTTTTCACATTCTTTTTTTTTTTTCAAAAGAGAAATTTTCTTCATAGATTATTTATTCCACATTTAATATGTATAGGGTATGAACAATCTTCTTCTCTTCTATTTTTAGCGTAACACATTTGAATGTCGTACGTACAGATGATTCATAAAGAAAAAAGAACATCAGTGATAAGTTCAGTTTCCTAAACTTCACCGTGTTTATTATTACAACATTTATGAATCGATGACAAAAAGTTCTCAGACACAACAGATAAACCGTCGCTGGGATGATTCACTTCAATTTCAAGAAGAGTAACCCAGATCGGTTATCTGCATTATTTTCTTCGGAACTTGCAACGTTATCGTAAAATTTCTCACCGGAAATGCTTCCAAGTAAATTTTCATGTGCAGCCTATGGGTAAAAAAAGAAAATTGAAAAACCGAGAAATCCGCAAAAATTTTCCAACGAATATTTCCCTTCCATTCAAGGCCAAAGAGTACAATATGTAATGTATAACGTCTGTCTCGATCACGTCATGTGAGTAAAAAAAAAAAAACAATTAACAAAACGAAAAAAAAAAAATTGTAACAAAAGGTTGCAGATGCAGGGCAGACACGCCATACTGCAGTGGAATGATATTATACAAACGGCGCAAGATGAAGGAGAAAAAGGAAAAAAAAGCAAAAGAAATGAAGAGGAATAAAAGGGTAATAGTCTTTGGCAAAAGGCGCCAAGTTGGCCAAGTGCCTTTTCATATTACATGTATAAGCTGATGCCGTCTGTTATCTGGTTGAACGCGGTTGATGGTCGGCCGTCGGTTCGTTTCATTGGCACAACGACCAACCAATTTATTTAACTCTTACCAATTATGGTTGATTACGTTCATTAAAAATAGGCCAACAAACGTGTTGTAAAAAATGATGACATTAACGGTCTCCCGTATCGCATGAGGAGCCGTGCATATATATATACATATGTATACCTATGTACTGCAAACTATTTTATCATTTGATCGGACTGTACATATTTGCGAATCGCATGCGATTGATGAATAAAATAAATTGGGAAGAAAAAAACAAAAAAAAAATTATTCAAAAGTAATGCAAATTGTATATCTTCCATATAGTATAATATGCAATGACGGGTGGGATGATTTTTATTTTTTCAGCGTATGGATTCAATTCATAATTTTGTAATCCTTTTTTTTTTTGTTTCAATTTTTACGCGAAATTAAATATACTCCAAGGAATAAAAGGATCCGGTTAGTTAATTTATTAGAATATATTCTGAGACCGTTATTATAAGACCAATGAATATTATTCTCAAGCTCATTCTAACTTCCTGGCAATTTATAAACATCAACTTTCCACAAGAACGTTATAAGATGAATCGTGCAAAGATGCAAAATACCCTAGGGTCTCATTCGGTATTTATTTAACAAACTTTAAACGGTTATATATACGTGAAGAGAGAGAAATAAAATCACTCAAAAAATTCTCCTGGATGCGCGTAAATGTACACAGAGAAATATCACGACCAAAAATCTTTCACTACCTCGTAACGGGTATACGAAGAATGGATTTTACCTCGCAAGATATATCGTGGGAAATAAAAGTAAAGCACGTGCAGAGCGAGACTAATTTTTTATATACTAAATAAAAATAGATCGTCCGCGCTAGTCCCGAATCCAAAACTTTTCAATTTTTTTCTTTTCTCCCATAAGGAAAACCAATCAATCAATTTTTCATCGCAAAATAAATAAATAAATAAATAAATTTATTCAAAAATTATCACGAAAGCAAGATCAACCCGCTGTGCAACGGCTACTGCATAGATTTTTTTGATTTTTGTGTCTTTTTGTCAAGTCAATTTTGAAATTTATTTATATAATTTCTTTAATTTACGATCAAGTTCAGGTTTCTGTGTACGCATATACGTGCATTGAGGTATTTATTATAGTGTGGTTATAAAATCGTTTGGTATTTAAATAGAAAAGATCGTCCTAAAAGTACGACGGTATTTAAGTGGGCGTTAATTACGTGAGAGCGGTAGACTTGTCATTAATTTTGGTGATGAGGAGCGCGTGGTAGTAGTATAAGATACTTTTCATTAATTAATAACATCCGAAAAGTTTGCGGCGCTACAGCACCTGGATAGGTTATAGGTATAACTATAATGTGTCTAATGGCGCCTACGCAAAAGAATCGTATGCGGTTAGCACCGATATTATCCTGTAGCCTAATCTTGAGTATCTCAACACCTGACAACCTATCCGAAAACTCACATGTCCGCGCAAGCGATTGGCGTTTCGAAAAATAAAGAAATACAATTTGTAAGCCCGCCCACTCGCGGATCATAATTCGCCAAACTTTATACACCTTTTATATTACGCTTCGACTATTTCATTAATTGAGCAACGCCACCCGCAGGGCATGTACATATGAGTATTACAGGCATGTATCCTCTTAAAGAATAAAGACTCGCTCGCCGATCATAATCGATACGCCATCAATCGCAAATGCCGTATGCGCATCGAGAATAAAAATGACACAAAAAAAATAAATTTCAAGTCAAATAATATAGTTACGCATGCGATTCGTTTTTGAAAGTCTTCGATCCGGCGGGGTACGAATTTCTTCAATTTTGGAATTTCCAAATTTAAAAAAAAGGAAATGGAACGTACAGAAGTGTACCTTGAAAAATTTTTCAATTGTTATTTTTTTACTCATGTACACAATTTTTCGTTTTTTGTTTTTTTTTTTCAAACGCACGGTTGAGATTCCGCATAATAAATGAGACCTCTCTCTGTGGCAATCCCTTACGAGTTGCGAGTCTTTACTCTTTGAGTCGATTCCGAGTAGGCGTTTTAAATATGTATTATAATGCAGCATACGTTTACGTATACATGTATACCTCTACGTAACACACGTATATCTACATACGTGATCGCGGTCACAGGGCGAGAATCCGTCAAAGCAACGGCGCCACGGAATTAATTTATTGTCTATATAGGAATATAATGCGCGAGAGAGAGAGAGAGAGAGAGAGAGAGTGAAGAGAGATCGCGATGGTTTTGAGTAATTATTAGCGGAAACCACCGCAGTTTCCATTTTCTTTTCTTTTCTTTTTCATTTCTTGTCTTTTCTTTTTTCGTTCCACCTCGTATGCGTATACATGATATTTTTCACCGTACAAGTATAATCTTTTCTATCTTTTTTTTCTTCCGAATGAATTATTAATAGGAGTTAAGAATAATGAATCTCGTGCACACCGTACGATATCCGCGTTCGCTATATTATTCGGTACAAATATGTCACCTTTGCATTTTACGTCACGCGTATGCGGCTAAAAAGCTGCAGATACGTACGGAGGGAGCGAAAAAAAGAAAAGAAAAAAAAAACAGGTAAAAAGAGAAAAATTGTTACAATTATAACGGGGCAATTGTTAACGGATTCTCTTGATAGCCGGAGAAAATTACGTGACGCGGTGAAATCGAAGGTAGAAAAATTAATTTACACCTCGTGCGTGGCGTGTGCCTGCAGTAAAAGCTTTATATGCGAAGCTAAAGGACGGATGAAAACGGCGACCGTTCGACCGCCCACGTATACGAGAGATCGAAAATGCCCGTCCTAAAATCCAACAAATTTCAAATTAGCATAATTCTCACTCGTATATAACATCTAATAGAGCTGTGAACGACTGTTTCAGGTATACACCTGACGCCTACGCATTATTTATGCAATTTATTTATTCATCTGCTTTCCATTAATATTTGTTTTTACATTGATAGTTATATTCAAAAACGCGCGTTAGTTTCGTTGTGTGTGTACGACTGTAGGGTTATTTGTTGACAAATTTTACATCCAATTAACGACGAATAATTTATTTAAATAACTAATACACAAGAGTGAATGGGATATTCTGTCACGGGAGATAAATTTTTCGTTTTGCCTTTTTTTTGTATATACATTTTCTATGGTCTCGAAAATTTTAGTGTCATGTGGAGACAGCCTCCCCTCGATCCTCTGCTTGGTTTCTTTCTTCCCTTTATTTTAGTTTGAATCCAATTTTTTCGTTAAAACTACAAAAAAAATCTATTCAACAGCTGCGTAAATACTGTTGAAACGGACTGCCCGACAAGAATTAAAAGCATGCAAAAAGAAGAAGAAGATCGCAGCTGCAATAGCGCGAAAGATGCTGAGGCGCGTGCATTCCATAAAACGAAATTCTTCGTGCCTATATAATTTTATCCTTTAGAGTCATTTGTTTTGTTATTACAAAAACGGAAAAAAAATAAACAATATTGCCTCGAATGGAAAGGAATTACGTTCGACACAAAAAACCAAAAAAAAACAAATCGAAGAATTATAAATACAAACAGCACAATTACCAACTCTTACACTTCACTTGTTTATAACGTAAGATAATGTGAGATGATATTTTAACAACAAACTGCGGTACGTTGCGAAATAATGATAACAACAACGTTTGCATATACAGGTGTTATGCAACGAGCAATCCGTGTAATGATGTTTACTCGATTGCAATAATGCACAAATCATACATAAATGCCGGAAACTATTCTTTACTCATTATCGGTAAATATCCTTGACTTTGCTTCCACTTTTTTGATTTTTCAATTCATTTATCGTTCTTTAATCGAACACACGACTTTTGTTTCAATTACATCATTTACGTATACGTATATCGTGAAAAAAGGTGACGATAGTAATAATATTATTTATTTTTTTTTCAACACACTTTTTAATTTAATTAAATATAATTTGTATTTTATTGTTTTGCACCGACTCAACTGGATCGACAATTTTTCAAAGTCAACCAAACAACGAGACACATTATTATACGCGTTATTTTTTAACCGGCAGAAAATAAAGCGATATTTAAAAGCCAGCGCGAATAAGCCATTTAAATTTTTCGTGTCTCATCGGCCAAAGCACGTGGTATACTCGAGTAATGACAGGAGCGCGAAACGACCCGCGCACTCCGGTGTCTCACGAACGACTGATGAAACTACTGAAAGTGGAAACAACCCGACTGCCTTGCCTGGTCAGACGCATGCATTGCTCGCCGCCGCTGCTCCTGGTTATTCGGTCCGAAGTTATGCGGGCTTCTCAAGTCTGTCCTGCACAGGCTCTCAATTCCTTCGGGTATAAAGCCGCGATGGTTATTTTTCTTTATTTATTTAATTTTCTTTTTTTTTCCATACTACTTTATGTTTCTATACCGCAACAGCTGGTCGCGCGATCGAATACCCCGTTGACAGTAACGCGGCGAGCTTAAGATTTTCGAGGAAAATCGCATCGAACGTTTTTGATTACATCGGAGTGACAAGGGCTGCAAAATAATAGCTGCAGAAATTTCGTCGTCGATAAATATTGATGAAGGAAAGAACGAAAAATATAAACAAACGAATACAATATCGGCGGCCATTTTTGGCGCAAAATGTGTCGCACGATTTCGTTAGAGCGAACCACGATTTCGTTCGTCGTAGATCGTCTGCAGTTTCGCCAGCGATTTTTATTGTTTTTAATTTTTTTAAACTCCTCTTTTAACGATCTCTGTCGTCGGAGGACAGCGGTGCAGCAGAGAGCATTATAGTAACACGAGACTCGCGCTGTCTTTGACGTTTCTTAGAAGTGCGAAGATTCGCTTTCGTATGCGTTTGTACAACGCACTTATACCTGTACACCGTATTTATACGAGTTCAGACATCATGAATCGCGAAGAGTGAACCGAAGGAGGAGATAAAATAAATTTAAAAAAAAATAAAAAAAATAAAGAGATTTTAAAAATGGAATGGGAGACAGTCGAACTAACGAATGTATATCCTACGAGTTTCTTTATGGTCAACCCGCCTCTACATATCGAGTCCAACCACATTTTCTCTGTTTCTTTCCAACAGCTGTACGTGCACGTGCTCAATTCCTACACACGGTGAAAACCGATCTTTTCCATCTTGCAGAATATTTGAATATCTCGTTAATTTTTTCTTCTCCCCGTAATTTATTCATCTATTTTTAACTGTTTAAAAAATAATAAAAATAATAATAACAATGACATGTATTTTCGGTGTTGATTCCCGACATTTATGACCGTCGTCCTGACTCATGTCACATGTATATAAGTATATGGTTTAAAATACTCTATAGAAACAATGGAACGTGGGCGAGAATTTGACCAAATCTTGTAAGAGAAAATTGTAACTGTAGGTAGCGTGCGTATGCGCGATATACATGCACACCTACGTACGTGTAGAAAATTGACCTCGTATAAGAATTTTATTCCCGAAGAATGAAAAAAAATAAATAAATAAAAAAAAAATAAAAAGTTCGGATAGTAGGTTCTTGAATTTATATTCCTCGTACATCACACGAGTTATGTAGAACGTAGAGTCGAGAGTAAGTAATTCGTAGACTGTCCGGGCGGTCTTTTACCCGCAATATACTTACGAGTATATATCACATAGGTATGGAGTACATAGGATTGTACATGGGCAAAGGAATATAAATACGTAAGTACATACCATATGTTATACCTCAGTCGGTGCACATGCAGAGACATGAGTGTACGTGGATGGATTTGCGGATGACGTTGTTGTAGTTGGGACACGACGTGAGAGTTCACGTTGATACAAATGAAGAAAACCGTTCCTCGTACTCCAGACACTGGCCCCGATGATCGAAGGGGCATTTATAACATTTGTCCGCATTATTTTCACCGACGGTAGCGCAGTTATGCGTCACATAAAATTATCACACCTTAAAAATCGAGCCCGACCCTTCGAGTCTTCCCACTGCCGAATTCCGGTAGCTGCGCACGTTGACCAACGTTCGAAAGAAAACCAAAAAAGAAACACCCAAATTCTTTTCAATAAAATTCTGAGCGAACAAAAATTCCTGCTCTAAACAATTTTTTTTTTATCATCAATATTATTATTGTTGTCATATACATGTATGCCTATTCCGAAAGAACTTTCCAGGTGCCGAACTCCGTCGGTCGACACGCTGCTGCAGCAGGACCCGAAAAGATCGTCCTGATATGTTAATATTATCCAGTTATATTATCTCTGAGGACGATCGGAATTTATTTATATGCGAAGGTACGTATATACCACATGTACACGTGGGTATATAGGTATGCGTATACATCTATAGCGCGTCCGATGCGGGTTTTATTTTTGCAAAAATTCGAAGGTATCATTGCGTGGTATTCGGATAAAACCACAAAAAAAAATTCTTTGATTGCCCGAGTAATAGCGTTGATTGTAAAAAAAAAAAAAAATTAAAGTTTTTTTTTCGCCCGAATTAACGTATACTTCCGGTGGCGACCGTGCATGATGTTTTATTTTATTTCTTTCCTATTTCGTTGTTTTCTCTTTTTTATGTCGCGAGACGAGCGATACGTGCGGACCACGCCCACACATTCCTGCAGACGCGTAATTATCTTTTAAAATGTACGCGATTATTATTATTATTATACTCTCTTACACGATGAGGGGACTCGACGCATCATCGCGACGATGCGTCATCCACTTTTGGGATGCAGTTGTTGCCCTTATATTATCATCATTATTATTAATAATGTGGGAATTTTGAATATTTGGTCGACTTTTTTTTAAATATGTATTTTGATTTATCGTATCGCAGTGTCATCGATAACCAGACGCTGAACGACGAAGAAGTTCGCGAACGCAACGCAATTTCTGGTGTATAGTATATCACACATGACAAATCATAGTTCGTATATTAAGTGCCGTGTTATACGCGCTTATAGATATTTCTATACATATATGTATGTATGGCACGAAGCCGCATAGCAAACTATGACTAAAGTATGTTTTCATGTTCCTCCAAGAAATATATACACATAAAGAGGCGATTCAAAGTTCAACGTACTGTGAGAAAGCTCCTATAAATTACCGGTGAAATAATTGCCCTGTGCAACGGCAACGCGGCATAAGTTTCTATAGGACGAAAAATTTCATCCGCAGCTCGCGATGTATTTACGGCCGCTGTTCGAATCCGGCGTATATATTTCAACGTGTGTAGGATTCGATAAAAATGAAATGAAACGAATCCGATCAACTGCGATTGGGAAAAAAGAAAAATAATCATAATCAAACCGATCCAACGCTCGTATGCGACGTCCTACCGAATTTGTCATTCAAACACCGAATTCTGATTGCTTATAGATTATTTATTCTAATCAAACTATATGTGAATGGAAATAATACTTATAAGCCGGATGTCGCGACGCGCTGCAGCACGCGAGTCAATCTGGTTTTCCCATCGGAAATCAAATATCCGGATGTAACTAGCCTTCGCTTTCATCCGGTGTTGTTACATGCATAGTTTGACGGTAACCATTCAAAATTACGTACCGTCCACAGCCGATAAAATATGTAATTCATTTCTTATCAGAGCGAGACGCGCAGCTTTGCGCGCATTAATTTGAAAAAAAAAGTAATTAAAAAAAAATAAAAAGAGGAAAAATCTCTATGGGTCTCTAAGAATTCGATGAAACGGTAACTGGTGACTGTATATGTACAATAAAAAAAAAATGTATATAAATATATACGTACAGTGTGACAATAATCATTATCTGGCGCTAATCATTACGACAGTCGCACTTTATGGGCGTGAATACCATCTGAATTACATATAAATCTAAAGTCAGTGATGAATTATGTAGTGAATAGTACACGCGTACATAGACTAATGTTTATGTAGGTATATAATATACCTAGTTACGGTGCAATGAGCGCACGTCAATGATGTCAATTACTAATGCGAAAACTTTCCGATTTTCTTTATCCGCGAGTCCGTTATACAAGTTATGGTTATATGTATAATATTTACATAAAATCTATTTCAATATCCCGAATCTTAGGTATATAACTATATGAACAGCTATGTGCATGAGTATTATGCATAAGAACAGCGAAGAATGAAAATGAAAAGAATTGTAAAAAAAAAAAAAAATGAAATGAAATGAAATGAAGAATATCAGAAAAAAAAACTTGGAGTATAGTGCTTTTACACGTGACACGTTGATTGACTCTGGTATAGCAAATATCTGAATATTACAGTCGATTGTTGTTTTAGTAGGTTGTAGTTGGGATCGTTGCATCAGCGCGTTGGGAGCAACAATAAATATAATACACATAGGGATAGATCAGGTTGTCGAGAGCGCGGTTTTGTGATAATTAACTTTTGATTTACGTCCACCCGTTTGCATATCCCATGTATACCTATACCTATACATATAACGTACGGTGGGTACGTACGTATTTCGTTTCTACAGAAGCACTTGCTGCGACGATAAAACTGACGGCCGCGACTACTTCGGTCCGGACTATATAATCGCGTGCCATACGAGCTTTAACTGCCGTTCACGGAGGGCGAAGGAATAAATCGATTCGAGAAATGCCGAAACATAAAAAATAACAGAAAAAAGAACAAAAAAAAAAAAATTGCAGTAGCAACTCTATAACCGTATTATATACGCACGTGTGGAAAGTTAAATATACGTATACAGTGTACACGCATAATTACACATATGTATATCCTCTTATATAATAACGATCGTGAAAACCAGAAGGGAAAGAAAAGAAAAGCATTGAAAATAAAAATATAGAAAAACTTGATCTCGTAAAATAAATTAATGCGAGAAAAACGACTCACATCTACATAAATACCATTACTTTTTTCGGTGCTATATGGATGAAAATTTTTTTTTTTTAAATAGAACTATAAAAATAAATATTCTCGCATCTGCACCCAGATGCAACATACTTATATATATACGTACTCGTGTAAATTCCCTGGCTATACCCATTTATCTAAGCTCTATATACTCGTACATAGAAAATAGTAGATGAAGTATACTCTGTAATTCTGTTTCTCACAGGTTGTCAATGTATCAACATCTGCATATCTAGTGGGTTTTCTGCGAAGATATATATCTACTCGATCTACACACAAGTTGAACGCACACAGACGTAAAACACAGGTAATAGATGAGAACACGAGAGAACATACACATCCATCTATTTATATGGGTACTACTTACATGCATACCTAGGATAGAAGTACGCGCGATCTGCAATTGCCGGGTTCATGTTGCCCTTCTTTAATCTTCGCCGAGAAGATTGCACTTGTAACGATGAATGCTATTTAATTCTACGCTGTCTGCTACAGCATTAAACTGCAGCAGCAGCCGCAGCAGCAGCTTTGGTTGCCGCTGCGCGGCTTTCCCCCGTTTCTATTCCAAACTCTTTTTTCTCTCGCTTTTTTTCTCCAACATATTTTCTCATCGCTATTTCGTCGACAGACTTTTGAACAATTTTCACCGATTGTTGATTCAATTGACAGCAAGGACGAGAGCACGATCGGGTTATTTCGTATAATCTATTCAACAAACACTCTGTGGCACACGTTTTTTTTCTTTTTGTTTTTACAAGTTCGAAAAACGATGATTAATTACTATTATTATTTTTATTATCCTCTAAAAAAACTACCTGTCGTATTCACGTACATCGGAAACTAAATTATGTGCTCCCGACTATTGAGAAACTATGTAAACATTCCACATGTATAACTATACATACCGCTCGAATAGAACGTACTACATATGTCTAGAAAAAAAAAAAAAAAAAAAGGAACGACCCAGAATAAACACCGCTAATGAAATTCCCCCCGCATATAATTCTTAAGTAATTCTTAACAGAGTCGAAACCTTCGTACCTTACTTACATATTAACAGATGTTACACCTCGATATTAGTAGGGATATGACACCCGAATATTAACCATAGAAATTATGGGCACCGTCGAATTTTGTCACGTTCTACATACGTATAGAAAAAACAAAAATACCCGCGGATAATGAATTAAAAATACACGCCTATGAGAATTTTATATTTTTTCCTTCCTCTCGTTTTTTACTGTACCTATACGTAGTACATATTTTCGTATGATTGAATATTCCTGAATTTTTATAGCATATGAGCGAATAGGTGACTGACTTGCGTATCGATGACACGTATATTCATCACCTTTTAGAAACGCCGATGACGATGCGCGCTCTTCGAAGTCTTTGATGGACGGGTTGAGGTCCCGCAACGACGAACGAATCGCGTCGCCTTCTTTTTTTATCATCATTATTATTATTATTATTGTCGTTGTTGTTATTATTAAATCGACTTTGGAATGTCGGTGTAATGCATGTGTGCCTCGCGGGGTGCGGTTCGTGATATTTAAACCGTCAAAGATATCCTCTTATGTTAATATTTTTTTTTTTTTTCTTTTTTTTTGTCAATTCCGCAAGAGTGACTTTATAAGATTATAAAAAAAATCCTATACATATTGTATGTAAATTACGATATATGTGCGGGAGAAATTTTTTCATATAATAAGTAGGTATATGTATAAAAAATGCAGATGACCTGCAGAAGATGATTTCCATCATCGATCGTATGATAATTTGGCGCAAACTCACCTGCAACAGAAAATAAAATCACATAATTATTATTATGCATTTGCATGATATAGCGATTATAAAATTTATCATCACCATGGCGGATGTAAAAATATGAAGTTATTAAGAAGAAAAATACTGCATGCGAATGATTCAACTCGAACGCGATACGAGAGTTGCGTGGATATAAATGCGACAACCGTATATGATCATTTCTTTTGAACTGTGCAATGATTTAATTTACAAGAAAAAAAAGAAAGAAAAAAAAAACGGTCAAATTGAATTCAAACGTAATTGCTGTTCTGGATGTCGAGCATGATTAGAAATTACTCGATGTAACTATGTAGCGAAGTTATAGGTGCAAAGATACTAGATACTCGATGAATTTAAAGTATATGCATGTAGGTTCATGTATACCTACCATATCTACTTGTGGTTATAAATTTAATACCAAAAATGAAAAATCGAATCGCATTTCATTAGAGCGAACATGCGGACGCGTTATACGGTTAGAACACCTTTTTCGTTAAAGTAATCGAGGTAAAACCACCGACCGAATATTTATCATTTGATATGGTGGGTGTAAGGAATGCTGCGCGACACGTGTGTTATAACTTATACTTGCGTACACGTGGGAAGTGCAACTCTATTGGTACGTGTATACCTACACATTTAATTGCGAGGAAACAGGTGAATTCCTGAGCTCTGACGACTTTTAGATATCGACGAAAAAAAAATCATAGGAAGTCGTTCCGATTTTTCAAAATTATTATCATGGCTGTTTCCAAGAAAAATAGTAATAACAACTACTTAGAGCTCAAGAATCTGAATTTTCTGAATACATTGACCTTCGATTTTTGTCGATTTTGGGGTCAAAAATCGACATTTTTTTTTATTGGGGTTTCTATGGTATTTTTATGTATTTTGATCTCAGGAATCCGAATTCGCAAGCTAAATTGATCTACCTGTAAAATTGATCGAGTTATCGCCAATTTTTCGCTTTTCGGAGCAGAAAAAGTGAGATATCTCGATGGGATAAATTCGTAGCTCAATTTAGTCGACGGATTTGTGTTCCTGAGCTCAAAATACGTTAAAAAAGTGTCCTACGATCGATTTTAAAAATACTTCATTTTTGGCCCAAAAATCGAAAAAATCCAAAGGGGTATACCTTAGATTTTTTGCGATTTTGGGGTCAAAAATCGACATTTTTTTTTATTGGGGCTTCTATGGTATTCTTACGTATTTTGATCTCAGGAATCCGAATTCGCAAGCTAAATTGATCTACCTGTAAAATTGATCGAGTTATCGCCAATTTTTTGCTTTTCGGAGCAGAAAAAGTGAGATATCTCGATGGGATAAATTCGTAGCTCAATTTAGTCGACGGATTCGTGTTCCTGAGGTCAAAATACGTTAGAAAAGTGTCCTACGGTCAATTTTAAAAATACTTCATTTTTGGCCCAAAAATCGAAAAAATCCAAAGGGGTATACCTTAGATTTTTTGCGATTTTGGGGTAAAAAATCGGCATTTTTTTTTATTGGGGCTTCTATGGTATTCTTATGTATTTTGATCTCAGGAATCCGAATCCGCAAGTTAAATTGATCTATCTGTCGAAATGATCGAGTTATCGTCAATTTTTCTGCTCCAGAATGGGAAAAATTGTAATATCTTAATCAGTTGGATTCGTAGCGTGATTTCGTCGACGGAATCGTGTTTCCGTGGCCAAAATAAGGGACATTCTAGTCCAAACGAAATACCCACGGTCGAGTCGAATATCGCGGATATTTTTTCTCTGCTTGTTTGCGATCGATGCTGTAAATCTCGGTAATTTACAAGTACACGCATACCTGTTGAGTCAAAGATTTGCGTAATTGCGGTCAAAACCCTCCCATCAGCGGCATGTCAGTACTACGTATACATCAAACATGTACAGCACATTTCTTGTTACTACGGACTTCTCGCGTTCATATAGTTGAGAAATCAAATTATCGAATCAATCGAAATCAAATCAAATCAAATCAAATCAAGACAAGACGGATGCACGCGCGTATAGTTCCGCTTTTATTCTCGCACATATATGCAGGTTATACCTTCTATGCGATAATGTGATAGAATTACATATTACCTACGGTACAGTATAAGTATTAAACCTTCCTTAACAAGATCTTCTGTATTATTATACTTCACCTTATTAAAATTTACTGCAGAGTAACTAGACACAGTTTGAAAAAAATTACCTAAATTCAAAAAATACTTACACGTATATATGTGTATCATAATCCACTCGCAAGTACCTACATATAAGCTTATCTTTAGGTTTGAGTTAATTGGCATGCATGACGTACGAATTAACTCGTACCTCTCGAGTCCCGCTTTAGTTTAAAACTCGTTCTTCCAGAGTCAACTCTATATATAATACCGCTGTGAAAACCAACAACCATCGATGCGTTTGAAAGCAAAGTGAGCGGGCAAAGCTCTGTACACTAACGCTGTACAGGATATGGAGAGGGGGTCAAACACGGAGACAAGGCCGCCGTGAGGTCATACTTAAGTAAGGCACGAGAAGTACGGAACTTACCCCCACCATCAATTTATATTCCTACCCTCCTCTTCTCGACGCGTTCCCTCGAGTGAGACATTTTTATTCTTTTATTTTTATTTCTACATTTTTATCGTCGTTTCATTGCCTAAATTCCAACCGCGTACAAGCGATAAAAGCCTAATAACTGAGTGCACGCTGTAACTGTAAAAAGTAAGTACAATGGGAATATCCGGGAGCAGAAAAATTTACAAACGCTTTTCGAAAACGAAAAGAATTACGCTGGTTTTACAATTTCTACCTTTTTTCTTTTTTATCGTACGTAAATCTGGGCTTAAAAAATTTTGGAATGTGAGGAATGTGGACAAAAAGCATTGCGAGGTAATGTCCTCGTCCGGTATTAAATTAGTTGAAAGTATTTTAATGGATTGTTGAATGAATATATGAATAATTATAATTCGTGACGGTTTACCATCGCAAAATAGAAGATTTCTTTACCGACCGCCGTTATAGAGGAACCCTTCTCTTCTTTGTGGGTAAGAGGATCCAGGTTCAACGCAGATGCCTACTTATATTAAATATCATCCTGGTAATATTCAAGCTTTCAGAGGTTTTCAGTTACCAGCCTAAGTAAATTCAGATTCGCAATAATCAGGAGCGAATAATTAATTCATTCATTCAATCAAAAGGAAAAAAAAAAAAAAAAAAAACACACACACAACTTTCCGCAACAAAATTTGCACGTTTGAATGATACTGGTCAAAAAGATATATTTTTCTCAGTACCTTCAACTTGTACTAAATATTATAATAATGATTAACAAAAATGATTTAAAATCAGTTCATTTTAATGACTGATCGATGGAATGTGGGTTCGAAGACGGAGGTGAGAAAAAACAAAGCGAATGTTGAAGAATAAAGGCAAAAAAAAAATTGAAAAAAAAACTTGTAAGTTACGTCAGGTCTGCAAACTGCTGCCGCATATTCGCGCGGTTCAATGTTCCCCTATGTCAGAAACAAGGTTTGAATACGTAAGACGAAACGAAGAATATCGTTTTATTGTTGAGTTGGCTTGCTGTACCAAGAATTGACTATATCGAATACACGTACTAGAGTTCTGCAGTTGTTCTCCGGGGTTGATGTTGGTACATACATATAACTGGTATGTGTACGTGGTACACAGCATTAAATATTACGACGCTACACAATGTCTCGTATTAAACGTGTTCGGATTCAGGCGTACAGTATGCATCGTGTTGGTATATTAAACGCGCATAATTTACCATAAAATTCGTAAAATAGGTACGTGAGTGATTTCTGTAGACTAAAAGATAGCGATTAAAATTCTTTTAGGCATACGAACAGCCGGAGCTTCGGACGTTTATACGTATAAAAACAGAAAACCGGATTTAAAGAATGACGATCGATAAACAGCCATTAAAAATTTTTATTCGAAATGCATTGTAGGCGGTGGCGTTTGGGCGATAATGCAGAGATATTGGTATCGTAGCATAGGTTGTAAAAGGTGTAGTTTATAGTATATTTTACAATTCAAAGAGAAACTAGAGCCGATCAATCGGGTTTAACTATAATCCAGATTCTAGGAGGGATTCGGAAAAGAAAAATAAAAAAGAGAAAGAATTACCAGTTTCCGTACACGCCTGAGAACCGATTCTCTACTTTCTACATACAACGACGGGACACCTCTATCGATATTGGTATACCTTCGATAGACAATTTGTTTAATTAGTTCACCTGGTTAATCGATGCGTGACAAAGACCGATATAAAACAGTCGAGCATACGGTGTACAAGAAAACTGTGGACGAATAGATTTGCCGTTTGTGCAGAGTATAAAAGAAAATCATGTAAGTCCCTCACATGTGAAACAATACATAGCTGGTGGCACAGATACCTTAATATACCTGCACAGTGTACCTGAGATACATAGATTCGCAGTATCTATGGCTGCGCAGCTGTATTACATAGGGAGACAAGCGTACATCGCTGGGGAATGCAGCTAAGTAGCCTGCACCTTGAGGTCTCCTTATACTTTCGAAACCTTCCAAGTGAATTTTTTTCAGATTATTTTTCCATATTACGAAATATGCTTCAATGATTTTCACGTACATACACCATATGTAAGAGAGACTCCCGTGTACCCTATCCGATCATTCGATCCCTTCACTAAATTTTTCTGCAGAGATATATTCAAATCTCGAGAAGATCGAGTGAAAAAAAAAAACTTCATTTTGTTTATTTTTTTTTTTTCAGTGTCAGACGTGAATCTCAAAACTTGGGTACATTTTTACGAAAGATTCTGGAGAACTTCTCGTGTATATCTGTTCGAACTTATTCTCAGGAACCATTGACCGGATTAAACCTTATTTTAAATTTGCAGTAGCATTTTATGACCCGCGAACTCGCGCTGCTGCTGTTGCACATGGTCAGACAAACAAGCTGCCTCTTACGCTAGTTATTACGGTCCACGAAGTGAATGTTCCAATTTTTTTTTCTTCTTTCTTTTGTTTCTTTTTAAGGCCACGGACAGCTACCGTCTTCGGTGGCAGGACGCGGTTTACTGCAGAAACCCGTGCAAGTTCGTTGGTACAGTGAAATTGAATGGACCATTTTTCTATTCGCTCAATGAACGATTTCCGCGGAAAACGAATGCTAGCGATACGTTAGAATTTTAAACGGTACAAGTCGAAGCGAAATGTTCACCGTGCAGCGTATATCGATGAAAATAATTCTTTGAAATTTTTGGGAAAGGGAATGTGAAAATTGATTTTCTACTACAGCTCATGACAATATAATTATGTCGGTTTGCTGAACACTTACACGCTTTGATACATTAATTGACTCGTTTACTACGCAAGCAGGTGAGCAAGCGCAAAGCTTTGCACCTCGGATAATACCTATAACACTTTACATATAACCCATACAGCGAGAATCGGTTTCACGACGTGAGTCATTTTAAAACGTGGGTTTTAAAAAATAAATCTCCGATCGCCGCAGACTGTCACGTTCCATCAGGTGGACCCGAAATATAAACTCCGCATAATCAATTAGGAACCTTTTAAATGTCGACGTATAGTTGTCGATAGAATTCATTTCCAAATAATCTGCAATTCTCTCGATGAAGTGAGTTTCTTTTTTTTTTTGGTTTTTTTCATGAAACAAAAATTTCTAGCGTAGATGACGTACCGCCAAATACCACCGGGCAAAAAAATCTTTCGACCAAAAGACCGACGGTCGGACGGACAGACGCCGCTCGTGACTCAGACCGGTGGAATTCGGCCTGCATCCTGCACGGGGTCGAACACTGCGCAGGTTGTGTGTCTATCCTGATTATATATCCTGTGGTATAGTTTAGGGTACGGGATAATAATTCCCTCAATAACTTTAAGTACGATCATTCGATTCACAGTAAAGTTAATGCACATCCCATCGTGAAAAAATGTATATATAGGAACGGAGCAGCGAAACCAACCGACTGCATGGCACGGTACGACTTTAGCGGCTTGCGGGCCGCAGGAACGAAGGAAAGGCTTATCTAAGATATGCAACTCTTAGCTAAAGTTTCGCGAGAGATTTGCACCGCGCTTATCTCCAGACGCTTTCAAATTGCGTATAATTCGCAGGACGGAAGCAGCCAAAGGAATTCGTATCCGTCCGTTCGATTAATTGTGCGGTGTATTTTTTGTTCGAAGGAATATAATGAGGTGGAAACTCGTAGAGTATTTTATGGAATAGGGACGTATAAACCGCGCGACAGAGAAAGGAATGGAGAGTGAACTGCCGCCGTTACTGTTGGATGGGGTGATTTACCTGATTCAGATTGTCAACGATTCCAGAATTCGTCGGATTGTTATGATGCAGCGGGGAAGCGTGGTTGGCTGAAGTCAGCGATGGAATTCCAGAATTCCTTTCAAGACCGCCGGCACCACCGTTTCCATCATTTCGTTCCATATCAATTCAATTTCCAGTAAATGTCGAACGTTTTGATATGACTTTCTTTTTTTAATAATCGGTTCACACTTTTTTTTCTTCAGTTTACTTTTTTCTTCAGACGGTGGGCGACATCATCACCACCCCCCTCAGTTGTTAGAATCGATGTTGTCGATGAAAAAAATTAAGAGAAATGTCTTTTTATTCTTAACCTGGACGGAACAACATGTTGTCGTTTTCTAATTGTGAAAACCGTAGTAGGCGTATAATTTATACGCAATGCGTAAATCACGCCAATAATCGATTGCGGCAGCATCCATTCGATTATCTCAGGTAAAAATCACCTGCGTTTCTTAGACCAGGTTTATAACGAACACCTGTACGTACAACCCACCACCACCGCCTTCTTCTTTTCTACCCGAGCGTAGGCGATCAGGTATTTTACTTTGGCAGATATACAAGCTTTCGTTTTCTGCACAAAACTTTTCATCGGCAACCTTTCGCTGCACTTACTAGCCCCAAGCCAATAATCTGGGCGGTACCCTTTTCTCCTTCAATCTTATCAAAGATTTTTTTATTCCACTTGTCATAGATTTTTTGAAATTTTAAAGCCACGGAACGACTTCGTAACCATAAAATCCACAGCGTTGATAAAAAACGATTATGTCAGCGGTCGAGTAGCTGGTCTTCGCTAATTCACACTACGCGTAAAAAAAATCAAAGAGCAAACTTTTCCTCGTAGTTATACGTATTTACACATATCTGTTTGGAACCGATGCTGCAAATGACGCAGAAACAAAATCACTACACCTTTCATCACGGGACACATACACAAATGCACAGAACGCGTAACTCGCTATACGTAGAGACTTTTAACTTGCGCGCAAAGAATTCCGCTGACTAAACCGATGTCCTCAACCTGGCATCGTGACCGAGTAAATGTTTCTCTTTTTATCGCTGAGAACTATGAAAATTTCCAAATTAGTTTACTCGATAAACAAGTAAAAATCGACGGCGAGCAGCGAACCCCTTAAAGACCTGGCAACGCTGCCGAAGGACTGTCCATGCACTCCGGAGTGGAAGGTTTTGATGCTAGTTGAGAGGCTGGAGGCAGACACCGGTTTACTGAGAGCACCGAGGGCCTGGCACGAGGTCTTTCCACTTCACGAGCCTCCAGGTAGAGGCCGGCACAGAACGGTTGCCGATCACAACGTGCAGGTCTGGGGAGATCGTCTTTCGAGTTTTACTACGAGGAGCGGCTCGAGCCGACCGCTCGAACTGAACCGGTCGTCGTAGATTTGTTTCAAAATTCACGGTCACATGCAACCGCGTCCCGAGCCGACTATACGACTGGACTCCAAAAGCATCAGCTATGATTTTTCGATTCTGGGTTATGGCTGCGTTGGACTATACCGAAGGACAGGGTGTATTCCTCTTCACAGCCGGCCGGACCTAGACCGGTATAATTAAGTCTCGTGTCTGCAGCAACTGAAGGTTGCTTATTACTCCAATGGGGAGTTATTTTGGGTCCTAAAGTATTTTTACATCCATACACCGATATACCGAACGACTTGTCCACACGAACTGTTCCACGTTATATTTTAAATGTATGTATAATTATACCGCGCCTATTTTTCTTCCTCGCTATGTACGTTTTTTCTATAAATTTGATATCATTACCGCGTACAAATGATCACTGTCCATAAGAACGTTGGATTTCTTCGGTCTGCATTTCATTACCACCCTAAAAATTTGACCTAACATTTTAGATTGGAAGGTATACTCGCACCTCGTATAATGCAATTCGTTTAATGAATAAAATACAGGCGCCATTTTGCTTTTTCACCCGATATAGACAGTGCACGGTATATATGTATAGGTATAAAGTGATGAGTTTATTTCGAGAAGAGTGGAGAGAAGGGTTATGTGGTATAGCTACTTCGATAATTGAAGCTAGTTTTGACTCTCGAGTTCCTGCACGATGAGACATCGGGTAAATTTTTTTTCCATAGGGAATTTATATTGCGCGTAAGTCAGGTAGGCCGGTCGTCCGGGTTAGGCCACCTCATGACTCCTGAGGTCCTACAGGTAGCTCATTTCTCCCACCTTGACTCCGCCCTAATCTATGGGCAAGTCGTGCGTAAAGGTTCGTCCACACGGCCAAAAACGATTTGACTCAATTTTTTTTTTCATTTCTCTTTTAATGGGAGGACTCGATTCTCAGGATTTTTCGGCACGTGAGAAAAGCTTTCACATAATGAAAATCGATACCATCCGACGATGTGAAGATCAAAAAATTTTCTGCGAATACGTTCAGAACGCGTTGTGCTGCACGACCGAATCGAGATGTACTTACGCTTATAAAGGAGCTATTCTAAAGGGCGGAACATTCCGTGGATTAAACCGTAGAGCCGTTTCCCCCCCGATGAAAGTTTCAACGGATTTTATGATATCCAAGTTTCCACGCAACGGATTCGGTCTATTGACCAGGATAACGATTCGGTTCTGAGGTATGCGCGCCCGGAGTAGCGAAGTGGATGGATCGCCCGAAGTATAGGTATATGAAATTTATTTGATTCATGGCAGCAGAAAATGAAAAACTTATTTTTTTTCCCCCCCGAAATAATCAGCTCACCGTAAAAAAATTATATAGAATTTTTCACGAAACAATGATTATAATTAATTGTATGTTATGAGTGCGGCGCGGGTTGCGTGATGCAGAGTTAAACGTGATGTAGAGTTTTCAAGAGGAAGTAGGAAGTGGCTGGGGGTAAGTGAGAGTATAAGGTATAGTGTGTTGGCCGAAAGAAACAATTTAAGTTGTCCATCACGGAGGAAATTATGCCAAGAAAACTACTTTTGACGAAGGTTCTTCTTTTTTCTCCTTCTCTCTTTCCGCGCTGCACAGTTTTATGCGATGAGTAAACCGCAAAATTTCAAGTGTGTGTTCACACACATAAGATATAATGGTATTGCTCTTTAGTGGCTTATAGTGAAACGGAGAGGCGGTCAAACGGGTTTGGAGCCCTTTAAATTTTTAAAAAAGTTTCGGCACCTATCACGTGAACTGCATGGGATACTTCATTCCGTCGTTCAGTTACTGCGGTTAATTTTAGTGGTTTTGCCGGTTCACGTTCGATAAATTTAGGTCAATCGATTGAAAAGATAAATAGATGGATCGAGAAAATTATTTCCAAGCATAAATTTAGAGTTTAAAAGAAAAAAAAATACATGTGCAAAAAGAGAAACGCGCGATGCGCTTTCCGATGAAAAATATTTACTTTATAACGTGCCTAAATTAGTAGGAAAAAAAAAATCATGAAATCTGTGTTAGTTTTCTTCAAATATTTTCCAGTCACGTATAAGTATTTAATTCTTATATTCTTTTTTTAAACGAGCCTCATTATAGACATTGCTCAATCAAAGAGTCGATGATATCGTCACCCACGTTGGAAATTTCTGTAATTTATCCGCCCACTTACTGTGTAGAACTTTTGAAAAAACAATCGAAGGACGTTAATTGTCCGTTGTGCAAAAATTAATGTTATAACGCGAATAAGTTCGTTTCGCGCAATAAGTTGCATATTGCGTATACAAGCAGCTGGACGAGGAACGCCATTCGTACGCCTTCGGTACAACATGATAATGCTATAGGTAGGAGGAACGCGGAATAGAATAGGCATAATATACTGTAGGTACAACGAACATACGTATGTATACGTACACATTCAATGCCTCTCTTCAATTACGCGCTTACGCGTCTTGGGCCGGGTTTGCATTCCCTTGTAAGCCGCGACTACATTATTCCGCGGTTTAACTCACTCCTGCGTTCTTATACAGGGTGTTTCGACGTTGACAATACCATGAGGTGTGTACGTAGATGTGTAGACTATTTCTCGAAAGTAGGTAAGAACCAACAGAGACTCAAAGTTTTTTTAACAAATCGAACTACCGATTTCAGGTCTTCAACAAAATCTCAAAATCCGTAGATACGAGCACGTCGTTAGCACGGGACGAGCAAAAATTATGAATAATCTCTCAATCTCGAAGATTTTCAAAAGCAATAATCTCACCGGCTGCTCTTCACTTGTTAATAAAATCACGGACATGCACGTCGTACGCGCCAATAAAACAGCGATCAGTCCTACCCCATATACCCATATCGTGTAAATTGCACGGATAGAAAGATATTGGTATTGCTATTACGTAGCCAAGTATTACCCATGAAGTATCGACGTGGTACAGATAGGAGTCCGGTGTACGACGTATGTATAAAATCCGCAATGCAGACTTCCAATATCCAGCTCGCAAACTGTCCGTGGTATATGTTAAGGCTGCCCACATATTTTACGATAGGTAATTGCTACCTTCATTGCTCTGCTATTACTCGGTGGAGGCTTGGCCGCACGACGATCATGCTGCGCTTTGCTCCAGGGGTTCCTATCAGCCACGAAATTCGATTGTATACTTTTTTCTTTCCTCTTTCTTCTTCTTCTTCTTCTTCTGTATTGGCGTCGCTTCAAATTGTTCGCTCTTCGCTTCCGTCTTACATTCTCGTTCGAGCTACCAGATGGCCCCGCACGATGAAATGATATTGAAAATAAATGAAATGGTTTTTTTTTTTTTTTTTTTTTGTTTTCTTCAAATGTCAATCGAACGTCGAGGATTCTAGATAAGAAGGCCAACATCGCAGTTGGATTCAAACAAAATATAAAAAAAAAACGGAGGCAAGTTATCTCGTTATCTTTTTTCTTTGCACTGCATCGCTGACTATATCGAAAGAAACAACGCTTATACGTACATTTTCTGGTAGAGTGATTTGTTACGATGGGATGGGCCCCTGAAGAGTTTATACCATATGATATAAGAATTGAATCTCGCCGCAGTGTAAGGCATCGGATAAGATCGTACATAGGTACTACTACCGGAATCCATCCAGTGGTACAAAGCAAACGTTTATGAAGACGCGGCATACGCGGCATAAAGAAATGTGTGAAAGATGAGAAGTTGATGCGATAGGCGTGGTTTTCTTACTACCGTAAGCAGTCTCTTCTCTATAAGCTGCATCGGAGAAAATCATCCAAGACACGTGAAGATGATGTATGAAGCCAACGCGAGAAGAAGCTAATCTAACTTTGATGATAATTGAGTGAATAAATGCAGACCGCAATAATGTAACCCTACCGTGAAGGGGAAGAGAGAGAAAGAATGAAGAAGAAAAAAAAACAAACAAACAAACAAAATGGGCGAATTCATCTACCCTAATATAAACACATCGTGCACTTCGTTTCGGTCAGAGGGCCATACCGAGTGGTAAACTTGGCCTTTCTGATCCGAAAGCAACGACCTTTTCGTCTCGACGTCCTCGAGGTCCGTGACATGGAGGTATAAGGCTTAGGGCTAAGGTCGTTCAATATTTATAAGAGAAACTGCGTGGCCGAAGAGAGGTGAACGTCGCATCGTATCGCGTCGCGGTGCACAAACGTTATGTATTTCCATGTGTGGTGCCAACGGAGGACATGTGGTGCATATAATACGTGTGCACACGTTTATGTACGCGAGTAAATGTTGTATACGCCTATACGTATAGCGTAAGGGTCCACTCTTTCTTGGGCAAGGAGAAAGAGAAAGAAAAAGAGAAAGAAAGATAGGGGAACGGAGTAATGGCGCGCAGAGGAGGGCGGAGGTGAAGGAATGCAGTTGGACTGCACTCGAGTGAACACCATTCTACACTTGCACGCGCCTCTCGGTGTCCCCCTCTTATTCTATCGTTCATTCTTCGTTTCTTCTTCCCTCCCTTCTTCTACCTTTTTTCCTTCCTTCTTCTACCATTTTTTTCTCTTCCTTTTCTCCTTCTGCTTATTTTCCGTTCTTTCTCGTTCTCGACTGACAATGAGTCTTTGCTTTACCAGCAGTACATCTACTTCGTCTATACTTCTTTGTCTACTTCTTACAGTCGGCCATAGCTCTTGAGGGAGACGCACTTCAATCCTCAAGTAGGTATACCTTATGCCATATGTGAGGGTGAGGAGACGCGCTGATTAACAAGACTTGCATACAATGCACCTACTGTTGTTTCTCCTTTTCCCCAAGACGAGACCCCAACCGCTGCTGCATTTGTACTCATTCACCGTGCACTAGTCAGCAAAAAAAAACAAAAAAAAAAAAATGGACAAATAAAACCTCATCTACATTTCGGCGTCACTTTATTTCCAACTTGCGTGTCTTACCGTGAAGAAATTAGAGTTCAATTTCTCAGAACAATAAAGCCTCGAAGGGAAAAGAGGAAGACGAAGAAGAAAAAAAAAGAGGTAATAAAAACGAGAACTTTGATGCAGAGAAGAAGACACGCGCATGAGGGAAAACGCGTTCACCTTCACTTCTTTCTCTCTTGTTCCATTGAATGAAATGAATGACCGAACGAACGAGCGAACGAACGGATGTGAATAGTAATAAACAGGAGGTTAATTCCCATCGAGAAACTATCGAACGGCAATCAATGTCGGGTGTTCGACCATAGCTATCTACATGCATGGGTTAAGTGAAGTTCAATAGGAGTAGCTATACCTATACTACACATGTTATACCTTCGAAGCAGCAGGTGCAGGTTTAAGGAAGTAGGTAAATATATTCATGGGCTATAGATATTCGGATTCAATATCTCCACGGTGGTCCAGTGAAATTTTCGATCCTCCATTTTGCCCTACTTTTCTATGATCCCTTCGGCACTGTCACGCGATATTCTCTTTCACTTTTCATAAATCATGTACGAAAGCATAATTAAAACCAATAAGGAAACGCGTAGTCTAGTTTTCGGATTCATTTAATTTCAACCATAACGATTCGACAGCGCGTACCCCGACCGGAAAGAAGTTGGAGAAAAAAGAGAAAAAAAAAAAAAAAAAAAATCTATGACTCTGTCAAGGGCGCGGAGAATGTTGGTTCATTGTCTGAATCCCTCCCCGTGGGAATACGTTGTTATATACTATTCAAGAAACTTTAGGGCGTGCTGAAATGGTAGTAAAGAAATCGACGAACGCCGCAAAGTGTGGCAGTTGGTTAAAGAAAGGGGGTATAAGAAAGATTATATGGGAGCGGAAATGCACTTTGTGACTTTTTTTTTTTCTCGTTCTGCAACGAAACAAAAGAATAAACACCGTGCTGCAATTACTTACGTACAACGATTACTTCATCCCTTCGTGCTAAAAACGTTCGACGAACAATTATTCATCCTCTACACCTGCTGAGTACTTACTAATTGTAAGAATCTTTTCAACGTATCGAACAAGTACCGCGTGACACGATAAAAAAATGGAAGCAAAAATCGTTCAAATCCGAAGTTGAGTGGGAAAATTTTCTTGGCTTCTTTTTTTCTTGCTCTCTAAATCCCTCAACGTTGGCATCTCACGAGAGTACCATAGGAATTTTGATGGGTGAATATGTATTTATATATTTTTCTTTTTTTCACGTCTGTAGTACCAAAAATTTCTAACCAGTGACAGAGAATTTCACCGATCCTCTTTAAAACAGGTTAAAGATTCGAAGGCGAACGCATGCCTGAGATAGTGAACAACCTATAGCGTCAAATACTTCGTAAAAAGTGAAGAATGTTTCGGTTCGATTAGGATCGTGGGAATGTTTGGGTAAAAAAGTAAAGAAAAAAAATTTTCGCTTCGAAACTTTCATCTTCTTATTTCGACTTTTAGTTACTGGAATCTGCAGCATGACCCATAGTAGCTGCTCTTATCGATCGTATACCGTAATTAACAAATTTACAAAACCTGTTGGCAGATAATCATCTCGGTAATTTTCTTACATGAGACCACAGGATCAAAAATGTTCACCACTACCTACGTACCAAAAGGATTGCAATTGCACGGTTCATTTACCCGAGTCCACGCACGATCCTTTAATTCACTTAATCTCACGCTCAACCTTTTAGTACCGTTGAAAACTGGTGGTATAGGACAGTTCTCAGTTCGCGTGAGAATATCTTAGAGTTAATTTGTTTTAATTTGATCGTCTTCGAGAACCGTTATCAAAAAATCGTAACCGGCTCAACGTAATAATTGCGTATATATTCCCCTCGTCTGTGAGCGATAAAAAAAGAAAGGGAGAAAAAAAACATTCCAGCAAAATGAAAGACAAAAGCGTTGATAAGCAGATGATGATTTTAGCGGAAGCATCATTATAACCAGGTTTGCTGTTAATTCCTCGTTCTTATAATTTATGTAAATATTTTACCAACGACGATACAAAGGCGTAATGACCTGCTGCTGCACTGTGCGTGCAGGTATGTATAGAGCAACGCTTTGCGATCTCGTTATGTGACATGCAATGGGCGTATATGCTACGCAAGAAGATAAACACTTACATACGTAGGTACGTAAATACATCCATAGAGAAAAACGTCGAATGGACGGATGAAATTTGAGACTAATCGATTAGCGTCAATTATCAGTAAACTGCTTTTGGGCGTATGCGACCACTGGCAAGCGATGAATTTAAGCAAAACCGAATGTGTCTAGAAAATATTTTCGATGCCCACAAATTTGGAATCTTCTTTTCCAATCTTCCGATCATCAGAGAAGCGAAACAAAAATCTGATGATCGACGAGTACGCGAAAAATTCATAGCAATTCATTGGCCACGTACCCTATGTCTCCGTCGGTGTCTTCTGGTACTTCCGCCACCCCCTAGAAGGAAGTCATCTCGCGGAAGATGCGGAGGACCACCGTAAGACTTGGCGGTGGTGGTTCGCCTGTTCGACGATTTTCTGCTACCTCCTACCTTCTTTTTAGCTGTACGTTTAGTTCCACCCCGAAATATTTTACCGAAAATCTTCATGGCTTTATTTTTCCTGTACGTTTCACGTTCTACTTATACAACGGTTCCGTTTCCTTACAAGCACAAGCGAGAATCACTGGTCGGTAATTTTCAGATAATTAAAAAATCCCCACCTCTTCACTCCCGATTATATACGAATCCATAAAAATTTTCCAAAACACGCGAGTCGAGCGATAGGGGTCCGAGGAGACGGAAGAGAAAAAAAAAAAAAAAAAATTACGACGACGAGGAAGAAAATGTTCGTTCGAAGGGGGTTATGTTATATTTGTAAAAACTGTAAAAGAAAAACTGCGTATATGGAAAAGTGACCAGTTCGCGTTCATCGGGGCTTCTCGACTAAATTCCACAGAGTATCGAAGAAGGCACAAACGGTGTAGCCACAACGTAACGGGGGCGTTTCTGTAGCGGTTATCTGTCCCAGTGATTGTCAGTATACGAGAGGCGACGCGACGCGCGAGTCACGACGCCCGGCTAAGCCACCCTGTAATCCCTTCTATTTGATTATATTCACAGATGTACCACGTTTTCAATATATTTAATCCATTGACTGCTTGATTGATTCTATAACCACTTCTCGATTATAAACGCCCTTTTTTTAAGGACATAATAAGTATGATCATAACCGAACCACGTTCGTTGTTATATCGATCTGGTTTAGATCTCGATCTCCAACTACCTCAGGCAGAAGTTAAACTTCCATCATCATCTTGCAGGTCCATTAACGGCGATCGATCAAATTTTTTTAATAACGTTGATCAATCATTATACCTGATACGATGCATTGCGGATGGATTGTTAATGCAGAAGAAGAGCAGGTGTTTTTAATGTTAAACTTCGCCGAGTATGCATCGGCTACAGGCGTCGAAGAGTAAACTAATATTGGATTATAGTTGCGGAAGCCTTTCATATACTTTTGCTTCCTTGTCGCAAACACTATACCAACAGATATAATACAGTTAACGCGCTCTTCATACCCATAGACGATGATTCGCTGAAATTCTTGGATGCAAAATAGGTTGCAACGTTTCCTTCCGATTTTAGTAGTGAATTAGTCACGCTGACCCAGTCATTGGAAGAATGGAGATCGGAAAAACGTTTCAGGTTTATTTAAACCGATTTTGCCCGGCGAATCATCAGAAAATTAGAAACAATTTTAGCGACGTTGGAAAAAAAAAGAAATTGTTTCCACTAAAAGTCATTATTCGATTCGGTGTCGATGTTGACCCTGGAGTAAGATACCGCTGAACTACGATAGGTCAGGATATATTTCTAAGTCCGAAGAAAAGGGACATTCCGGTAATAACGTTTCCGTAATACAATTCCTATCGAGTACTATTTTCTCGTAGAGAGACATCTTCCTTCCAATGAAGTGATCACGGTGTGATGTTTGAGCTTTCGAGTGACCAGTCTATATGGTTTAATACCTACTGAAAAGCTCAGCAGTGAAGGGTAAGCAGAGCTCGAACAAAATGTGAAGTTCGTACGGTGCTCGGTAAGTAAGTGAAACCGTGTATCGACTAAGGCGGTCGATAACGCACAGAACTACACCGAATTGGAAAGGAAAACGATGATCATAGATCGCGTAAATAAACGTGGTCTGGTTAATCTCCTTACTTCGTAAGCCCGATCAACGATCCGGTGAAAATAAACTACGGGAGGAAAAAACACTTGTGACGATAGAAATGCGCGGGGTAAAAATTCATGCTACGTCGTAGGATCGAGTAGTTCGTTAACGAATAAATTAATTCTCAAGAAAGAAAGAAAGAAAGAAAAAAATACCCATAGATAGGATATTTTTGTACGAATTTGCAGTATTCGGACTTACCGGTTCGTCGACTGGTTCGTCAAGGACCTCAAGAATGGGGTCAGACGCCGCCGAAATGATATTTGGGTGCGCATAGGACGCTCTGTGATTCGGCGGGGGTGGAGGTGGCGGCGATGACGAGGGTGCGGGTGAAATGGAGCGGCCTCGATGAGGTTCAGAAAATCCCACAACACTGCTGCATCTCCTGGTCTCAACTTCGGCGCTGAAATAAACAGAAGAAATAAATAATTTTTCGATTCCAACAAGTCTTCACGTTGTCTTATATAACCCACCTAAGAAGTGATCGCTTCGCATTAAATTATCGACGTTGACATAAGTGTGGAAAAGTGATTAACAGAACGCTGATTTAACAGGTGCAGTACAAGGATAATTAACTGCTTCGTAGGATAAAAAAAAAACAACAATTATTGAATAAAATCACAGTTGACATATGGCATATGAGTAGGGGATTCTTGGTCACATGGTATTGCCGATGACCAAGAAGTTATCTCCTAACAGGCCAAGTCCATTGATCTAATTGTATGTATCCAGTAGCTGCAAGGCTGCAGAAGCTGCAACAACAGCAGCAGCAGCAGCAGCAGCAGCGACAGCACTATAACCGCAGTGTTTACTAATTGCAACTGAGTCATATAAGCACGCACTTGAAATCGAAGTTATAGAATCAGAGTTATAATTTATAAGTTTGAGTAATGGAATTGCACTTGCACTTTTAGTGAACGTTAACAGCTGCTCAATAAGGCATCGATGTTCGGCGCGATTTTCTTCTCAGGCTTCTCTTTATAGCGTTTCCTTGCAACGTTTTGCCTTGCGTGATAAGAATGATATTTTTTTGTCACGTGACAACGGTCGAAACCTGTGGTAGGGTATACAGGGAGGTTGGGCAGAGTATATCAGCTGTAGAACTTGTCCGCGCTACTTATTGCGAGGATGTCATTGTACTTGCAATTAGTCTCCCTGTGCATTTTATCATCAAATCGTAACGATACGTTGCAACTGTTGCAACTCCGCACGAACAATACGTCGGATCTCATCGGAATACACCGTGAATTTATAGAGTGCATGCATGCGGGTTGGACGATCAAATATCAGTATATCGATACCTATCTACCTAGTTTTTCGTCAACGCGTCTTTAGACCCATTCTATTAATCGGTAAGTTTTTTATCAATCGTTATTCATTTAATATTGCAACGAAAAGTTTATTCAAACATTGATTACACGTAGTAAAGCAATTTTTCTTTCGTTCACCAGTCCAATAGTAATTGATTTATTGATTTCCAAGTGTCAACTATCGGTAGAATGTAATTATGGACCGAAAGATAATCGAATCGTTTAAATTTATTTATCTATTTACGAATACACAAGTTTTTTACGCGCGTTTCACGTAACGTCATGCCGTACGAGGTTCGCATCGATAAATCGAAGTAATTTACATATCTGATTTTATACGGTGCTGGTTAATTGTTCGAGTAATTATTAGTGGCGGTAAAAAAATTTGGAAAAAAAACAACCACGTCGCATGAAAATGTGTATGCACATGGTTTGTGAAGTAGTCAAGGTAAAAAATCGTTAGCCCTTACATTCAAATATCGTTGGACCCTGAGAATATCGATCGATGGTTAAAAAAGGCACGAAACGATGAGAGGAGGCACGACCACGTGACCATCTGACCTTACCACCACGCACCTCACGGCTATTCATAGAAAAAAAACGAAACAAAAAAAAAAAAAACTTGATCACTGTAAGTGCCTTCACACGGATGAAAATCGCATGCGTTATTTAATTGCAAAATACAATACCACAGCTTTCGCCTTCATTTGTGATCTACGTGATAAAAAGAAACTTCCTCAATTTGGAATCCTTATACGAAATGAAGCATCTGGTTGCGTAGATTCAGCACTATCAGAGAATCGAAACAACCGATCGTAATCATCAGAGTGTCGATAAGAATCGTCGGGAGGTCAGTAAAATGGTCGGAGGTGGTGCGCCGGTTCAGCAACTGCTACCCGATTCCAAGCAGCCGTCATTGCGCGAAGGTCGAAAACTTTATCAATACCTTGCCGCGGGGGTAGGTCAGTTGATGAAAACAGATTTGGAATTGTAAATTTCCTCGGAGAGATAAATTAATCCATTACTTTCTTCCGTTTAGCTGGATTACTCGCTCTTCAGGTGGGCATCGTCCTGGCCTGGACATCGCCAATGTTACCGTACTTGACATCAGAAGAATCCTTCGTGACGGTGACGGAGGAACAAAGTTCCTGGATAACCTCATTGGCCGCAATTGGAGGATTACTCGGTGCACTTCCGGCAGGAAAATTAGCAGACAGTATCGGTCGGCGTCGTTCGATGTTGGTGATGAGTACCCCGTTTCTGCTTTCCTGGATTTTATTGATATTTGCGATAGATATATGGACTCTGTACGCGGCGAGATTAATCGCCGGTATCGGTAGTGGGGCTAATTGCGTTCTGTCTTTGATGTACGTCGGAGAAATAGCCGAGACATCGGTGCGAGGAACTTTATCGTCGACGTTCGCCGTTCTAATCGCATGCGGAATTTTATACGCATACGCAGCCGGGGCGATGTTGAGTTACCGAATATTCGCTACATCCTGCGGCGTCTTGATTCTCATTTTTTTCATCCTATCTCCTTTCCTCACCGAATCACCTACGTGGCTGGTACAGCAGAGTCGTAAAATCGAGGCGAACGAAGCACTCCTGAAACTAAGAGGACCAGAATACGACACGAAGGCTGAAATCGCGGCTCTTCAATCCCACGCCATCGAACAAGAGTCGAAAAAGGGCGGGATTAGAGACCTCGTGGGAACCCGTGCGGGTCGAAAAGCGATGACTACGTGTCTCGGCTTGATGTTTTTTCAACAACTATCTGGAATAGACGCAGTTCTTTCCTACACCGTATCGATATTCCAAATGGCAGGGAGTACGATAGAACCATTTGTCGCCACTGTTATAATCGGACTCGTCGAAGTTGTGATGTCGGTGATAGTCGTCATCATAATCGACAGGGTAGGTCGGCGTCCACTGTTGATAATTTCCGGTACAGTAATGACGCTGTGCTTGGCAACTCTTGGCTACTACTTCAAGTTTAAAAATGCTGGTACTGACGTTAGCGGCGTCGGTTGGATCCCATTGGTTTCTCTAACAGTATACAACATCGTATTTTCAATCGGCTATGGTTCGATACCATGGACAATGATAAGCGAACTTTTTCCACCAGAAACTAAGGGCGTTGCCAGCAGCATTTCCCTCGCAGTAAATTGGGCGCTGGTATTCGCCGTTACTAAATTATTCCCAACGATGATTCAGCACCTCGGTGAAAGTGTAACGTTCTGGATATTCGCAGCGCTCATGATTTTGGCAACCCTATTCTCGTTCCTCGTAGTTCCCGAGACTAAAGGAAAATCACTCGATCAAATCCAGACAAAATTGAGCAGAGGAAGAGGCAGCGTATCTCTTCACACATTTGGAAATACGCAAGGAGTAAATCTTTAATAAAAATTAGAAAACCGATCGAAAAAATCTCAGATATATCAGCGGCGATAGATGTAGAATTTTCAGTCTACAGCCAGAAAAAAAAATGCTGCGTTAAATAATCGAAAGTATTATTCGCACGATGTGAAGTTTCCTGCCCATCCTACGGAGCATTAAACTCTGAAAGGCTGAAGAACGTTATTTTCTTATACGCTTTTCATTTCCACGTATCATGAAATGATAAAATGGATAATAAACCCATTATTTTCATTAATTGCTATGTATCTTATTTTATATATGGTAGGTATATAGCCACTCGAAAGAAGATAGTTTCTAAAACTTCGCGCACTGTATTGCAAATGACGATACAAAATAGGCAGATGAATTGATATATTGAGCACGTAGCGAGAGGTCTCTTAATTACTGACCCCTTAGAGTAAGCCGCAATTGACAATTTTAGTAACTGCACCGTACATCTGCAGTTCACTGAAAAAGTACAATCACCAAGTAAGTACAAATTGACAACTGCAACAGTCAAATGCTGCAACCGCCGTCAACTTCGAAAGAAGGGTAATAAATTGACTTAATTGAGTTACTGCATGTCGTTGATTGGTTTATGCGTGTTTCTAGTAGGGCTTTCACGGCACGCGATGTACCAAATGAGCAGAGAAAATACGAGACACCTTCGAGGGGTTAATCCTATTTTTTCTCCACCTTCGATATCCGCGCCCTTTTTACTGGCCGTTTCGTAACGGTCGTTTACCGAGGTGATAGCGATGGGTATGCATAACGACGACCGGATAATTCCAATAAAACCAAAAATTATGAAGAAAAAAGATTTCAACGGTATTATCTACACTTCAATCCGCACGGTGTTCGGAATGCATCCTACTAATTCCTCATATATGATGTACCAAGAATGCAAAATTGCGAAAACGTTAGTGCTATAATTATAAACACGGTATAACTTATTTATACCGACGTCATATGGGTAAATACGATATGCCCGGTATATACAGTGCACAGTGCATTTCACAAGTCTGAAAATAATTTTCCCGCTACAATTATTCGTGCTAAAACTCAAAACTCACCAAAGAGTATGACGCGACGAATGCGGTGATTGCGAAGTAGATGTTGGTCCCCTAGGTTCCGGAGGTCCGACACAATACAGGGCATTCAAAGGTACGAAATATCCCAGCTGGGCAGGAAGTGGCAGAGTGTTATAACCTCCATAGAAACAGCGCTGAGTTCCATCGGCGTACATCTTCGTTTCATAAACTTATAAGCATATGATAAACGAGAAGAGCCTTCCAACTTCGGTACGGTAGTCTGCAGTACTAGCACTAGTTTTATTCACCTGCAGCACCGCACTGTCCAACGATCGACACGCACAATGCATTTGTCTTTTTTTTCCTTCTCTCTTTTATTCCCTCTCAAATGGTTTCACGATATCTCACAGAGTATGAAGAGCTGGTATAAAAATGGTCGGAATAATCCAAGATATAATATAACAACCGGCGGCGACGTCTTTGGCGTGTCTCGCAGAAAATGTTCGTTCTTTTTTTTCATAAAACAACTGCATAGTTATTTTTATTATATCTTTCTAATCACTGTGTATGAAATGGTTACGTAAATTATATAGTTTTCATTATTTGACACGTACGGCTTATTAATTATATTACAGGGGAATTTGAAGCGGAAATGTAATATACATAACGGAGGAAAGTTCTTGACAATAATAAACATTCATTGTTCGTTTATTAAGGCGCGATCCTTATACGAATACCGAAGGGGGTTGGTAAGAGAATTTCTAAACTAGGATCAGATCTGCACCATCTGGTATTGTTATTTAACGTACATTCCAGTAAGTCGAATCGGTTTCATTTGGACATCGAACGTGGGAGATTTCGCTATATTTTAGCAAACAACAATGGATATAACCATATAAAATTCTACGTGTAGGATGTGTTCGAGAAGGTAACGTATACATGACTTGCATGTGGTTAAACAGCGATAGAAATCGACTGGGTAAACGAACCGATTCAGATAGTAGCCCACCTAACGCGTAAACTTTATCCAAACAGATTATAGACACCGTTCGTTTTAGGCGTAAATAAATTTTCTGTATCTCTTAGAGCGATGGAGACTTTATACGAGACTCGCGCGAGTGTGACGCGTACATGTTCGAAGTTCAAATAAACGAGAATAGACCACGTGAAAATGGTGTGCAGAAGCGAGCCGTAATATTGGACATTTTTTCCCCGACTTTCTTTCTTCGAATTTTCATACATCTTTTTTTTCTCTTCGGAACATGACCTACAATTAGGTGTACTTATACCGCCGCAGAACGTTGTGCGAACTAAAGCCGTTGCTGTCTAACAAAATGTCGTTTGCTTGCAGCAACACTTGCAAGGCATCGCGTCTCAAAGTACAAATACGTGAACACGTCCCGGTTCGGTCGCCTCGCTGACTCGTTACGGAAAGGGTCACGCGAGAAAACGCGCCCCGAGTTGTTGCTTCAAACTGCATTCGAACAATCTTGAAGCAGCTCCTAACTTTTACACAGCTTTTCTAATTCTTTCGTTTTTTTTTTTTATTTTAATTTATTCATTCCGAAACCAAAAGCCAGACGATTTCCGATATCAATCGAATGACCACGTAATTTTGAAAAATATGTCTACGGTATACGAACACAGATGTTACAAGATCCGTAGCATCTCCCAAACCACTTGCATGTGTTTAATTTTACTTTTTGTTTCCGAATATATAAAACATATATAATGACCAAAGGGTTCCATGAACGAACCGGATTTCGTAACGTGCGTATGATATAAATATACGTAAAACTTTTGATGCGGCTCAGACGCACTGTGCACGTCAAGATTAATCAAGATTAGTATATGGGAGTGAGAGGAGAGAGAGACAAGCAGAGGAAACTGCGAGCGTAAAGTTGAGCGCGGGAAGAGCAAAATGACTACGAATTAGAATGAGAAGAAAGGGAAGCCGAGAAGATGAAGATGAAAGTGAAAATGAAAATACCAAAAGCGCGAGTAAGTGTGTAGAAGTATAGAGAGCCTCGAAATCTGCTACTCGGGCAGCGTGCACCGAGTACCCGTGACTAGACGGAGGCGTCGCGACGACTGAACGACGCGACTCGACGGGACGACGTATACGGGGAGTATTGTACGGGAACTACTCTACTCCGTAGGATAAGGAGGACGGGAGCGGTGGAGACAACGACGACGACGGCGACGACGACGCGCGGGCACCCCGCGCGACTACCGCACTCCACGATATGCGGGATGAAGCGGGAAGAAGTGGGATGAAGAAGCGGGATGAAACGGGCAACGCTTCTCAAAATATAACGAGGGTGTCGCAGGCACAGCGTCGCTTACTTCTCTCGCTACCGCTACTGCCGCTGCTGCGGGCTCAAAAGTCGACAGTCAACAGTCGACGCACCCTTCGACACGTGCTATATGCTCGAGGAAATACGACGTCGGGCGTCGCGGCGCATAGCGATCACTTTAATAGCGTTAGTCGCACCCGGACTAATGGAAGATGCGACGCATTGGAAATGCGTGGAGATCGAACCGAGATTCCGCAGATAAAAATCGTCGATGTAAACGGTCGATAAGCAACAGGTGAAAGAATTAGAAAATTTTCTATTATCAGCTTCCGCGGTTTTCAATTTGAGTATAACCTGCCTCTAAAACGGAACTTATTACTCAAACTGCATCGCAATTTTCCACCGTTTCTATAGAATTACAGAGAAATTTCTTTCGAAAGTTTTCCGATTGGATGAAACGCGAATCGACTAGCGAAAAAACACTCGGTTCGTTTTAATTAAAACTCCGTACACAATGCAATGCTGGTATATAAATTATGTACATAGTTGGAACGCTATAGACTGTGTAAGAAGTTTTTTCTATAGGATAAAAAACGTGATTTTATAGAACTGTGCATCAATGTAACTATAACTAGGTATATAAAAAAAAAAAAATCACCATCACGTTTCCCGTCTTCCCACTTCACTCAATTAGTCCTGTTCTATCTTTTATACACATTTTTAAATTCTACGAGTAAAACACAAATGATGAATTACGACCAGCTGGAGTTCCAGGCGACACCCGCATTCGGGAGCTTATGGGCTCACCATCTTACGCATCAGAATCACGTATGCGTAAAGGGGGGACAAAAAAAAATGTATGTGATGAAAAAATTTTTCTAAATTCATTTCTGAATTCACTCTATATTGCGAAAAACATTGTCATACGATGAAAACAAAATGTAGATATATATTTGGTCACAGAAAGGTGTTGCGATTTTTTTTTCTTTTTTTTCTCCATTTCTCACCTCGCTCGATATTTTTTGGAACACCCCATATAGATTTGAATGCACATGCGGGATATGGCGAAGGAATTAGAATCGGTGGCGTCTTCTGTACAACTTTTTCAAATTAACTGCCGTATAATTATTATTTTTCCGGACTTTTCAATGAAGAGATTTTTCTTTGGATTTCAAAACATAGAAGATCATTGCACCAAGAAGCCGCGTGTCTCAAATATCCACTTCAAGTACATGCACTCCACATTCAAATGTCTTTTTTGATTTTTATTTCTTTTTAAATGTATCGAGTTTCTAGATGTTCTAAATACGCGAGAGTTACTGCAGAGCACCGTAAAATCTTTCGTAATATATCATTTCCTAAATGGTGTTAAAATTTTTCTTCGCAATAACTCGGTACGTAATAGGTATATAGTGCATAAAACTTCCAAGTCCCGTTTAAAAAAAGAAGAAAAATTAAGTGCAATTAGATCGAGATTCTTACTACGGTTCAGCTTTCCAAGAATTGTCGTATGGTTAAAGTTTCTCAATGAGTTTTGCTAGTGTAAATGCGTGTACACGCTTTTTATCTACGTAAGTATATGTAGGTATATACCTACAATACACAGAAAAGTATGGAGGTATAAGATTACATACGAACAACTTGTTCCTTAGTCTGCCTTAGACGTTCCTCGAATTCCCCGTATTATATGTGTAGCCAAAGGATCTCAAGGAGCAGGAATTGCTGCCTCCTCTTATGTTATGAGAAAAGAAAACGGGGCAGCTTTTTCTTCAATTCTCTTTTTTCTTTTCTTTTCTGTCCTCATTCAATTTTTTCTTCATTTCGTTCTTTTTTTTTTGTTTCCTTGTAATCCCATGAGAGGTCAAGAGGTCAGAAAAGATCTTCCGCGCCAATTGTTTCGCCCTTTTTAAATTATTTCTCGCGCTCTAAAACGCAGGAATAATTATATCATCATTATCATCCCATAGTTATACGACTAATATAGAAAAAACATAGATTCCCATAAAATAACGGCAATATATTCTAAAAAAAAAACTTTACCGACATTAAGATTAAAAAAAAAAAAAAAGAACAAAAACATAATGGAGTTCAAGTGCGTAGAGCGTATATAATTAAAATGTGGTAATACGCGGATGCCTTGTTATTGAATAACGAGTATAATCATTACATTATAAAACGTTATTTCATTCATCGAATCAAAATAAAATTCTCATTTTCCGCAAGCTGTGGTGATGTAATGCGTATATGCCTACCCGGTAGCATAAGACACGGTTAAGCAAAGGCGAAGAAAAAAATTACAAGCCGCGAATCCCGACGATTTGCATAATAATAAAGAAAAAAAAATAAAAAACAGTCGACTAATTGGTCTACGCATATACGTAGACTACTTTATATTATACCTATACTGTATAGGGTCGGACAAAAATTGCCTACTATCAATTAGCCCCCGGTGTTTGTAGCGCGAGTTTCAAGCTCATGATCAATTATATCACATAATTTATATTACGTTATATCACGCTTGAGATGCCCCACAGAAAATATGCGTATATACCTATAGGTGGAATACCTCGAAGCAGGCGCAATATTTCCTGGACCAATAAACTTCCATTTATATACAATTAGAAGCAGCAGCTATGCAGGTAACTAGTTAAATTTTAATTATGAGAAATTTCAAAGAGCTTCAATTTCCGAATGTATATTTTTAGAAAGTATATTTAAATTGTTTTGGAATCGAACAAATTGAGGCCCGCACACTACCGCGATTTTTCGACTACGAGAAACCATTTTTTTCAGAGATGATTCAGTGACTGACTGACTGCCTGACTACATGAACACTGCCTGCTATCGGGGGAGATTAATTGGAGAGATGCGCGCTGCTGCAGGAAGTCGCGTAGGGTGGAAGAGGGAGATTTTATACTTTTTCACGCAATCCAGAGTAATTGTGAAACTTGAGTCAACTTTATACACACGACGAATGCAGCTGCTCGATCCTTCGCTTCGGATCAAGAGGATTAGAAAAGCTTGACAACTAAAATCGAAACATCCTAATTTTTTTTTTCTTTTTCATTTTTTCTAAAAAGGTTGCACCTGATTATGATGTTAGAGTGAGAAATACTTCAGAAATATTAATTACATACATATGGAAAATCTTATCCCTCCTTAGCTGGGATAACAACCAGGCAGTAAACTCTGCAGGAAGGATATTATAGAACAAATTTCCCCCTTTTAATATTCCCATCGTGTGCGCGGTCACGCGTCTCTTACCATACGTTGATCTCCTCCTACCGCCATGCAAGCGGCTTGTACCAATAATGTTTATGATCCTTTAATCCGAACCTCAACTGACCCAGCCCAACGTAATCCAAAATTACCTGAACTGACCACGTCCAACTTTTAATACCGTGGAAAAATAATTCTAAACACTTGGCGTTTGTTAATCGAATCGGCAAACGCCCGCCACTCGAACACCGGGGAGTAACTATGGTTGCCTAACGGTAGGCGTGATTCACTGATCGTCGATCGCAGAGGTTGGCATTGGCCGTTTTTATTTTTGAAAAGAATTTTATCTTTCTAAACGTTGAAATTCCGTTTCTTTTTCGTTGTTTTTTTTTTTCTTAAAGTTCAGGGCACTTAGCAGATAGTGCTGAATATTTTCGAATCTCTTGAAAAATATGGACGGTAATGCCCGAAAATGATTTTAGAAAGAAAAACTGCTGTCGAAGAGAAAATTGGATTTTTCATAAATAAAAAATGATCACTTTTTCCGTAGAGCTGATTATTACGGTACATAGTCGATGACAGCGAATTCCAAAGATGTCTTGATCTCATTCCGTTTCATAATTAAACTGACAATAATTCGGAACGACAAGCTGAACAAAGGCCGCAACCGCAAGAAAGATATCGTTGGAAAGCCTGACAAGTTGGTTGATCGATTGGTTTTGGTATTGAATTTGCCTTGACGAAAAAGAAAAGTAAAACAAAATAAAAAAAAAAAAATTATACCTACACTAATGACAAGTGAGGGAATTATTAGATTCATGATGAAAAGTTCATTGGCGTCTGTCAGGATTGACAAAGGTAGATTATAATTCGATATCGATTCGTTGTCTAATTTCACTTTGTAAGGGATTGTTGAAATCGTACGGAATCGGATTGGTTATAATTCGCATAAAGCCCCTGTCTACCACGTCGCCGCGTAATTTGACTCAAGTTTTCCTGAAAGCTCGCTCTTTCAATCACAAATTGAATTCCTGCGGTCTCATTCGAATCCTCCGGAGATTCAATTGAAACCTATTCCCAAAGTTGCATTTGTATGGAAACCGCCCAAAGGCACCCGGCCCGCCAAGGTGCAAGCAGCTTTCAAAGTTCTCCGCAAAGTTCTACGCCACGCCAAAACTTAATCCCCATCCAAAAATCACGACGTTCCGATTCCAGTAAACTACTGTAATTTCGAAAGGATTCCTTGGACCACCGAGGACTCCGAACGTCAAGAATTATATCCTAAATATTCAGTGACGGAATCGTGAAAGAAAATCCGCTACACATTAGGAAATCTGCAGCATTCTATCCATTAAAAAAAATAATCTCATTTCCTTCCATAATAAAGCACGTCCCCATAAACGCCTTCATTTAATTACTTCGAAAATGAATAATTACACTCGCCCTAATGAACCACCTATAAAACAACAGCCTGCGTACGGGTCGGGGGGGTAAAAGAAGTTTCACAATCAAAAGTGAAATCTGCAAAGTTGAGACAAATCGTTATTCTTACAGTTTGGCAACTTGACTTTAGTTTGAACATTTAACGACTGAAATTACGTAACGCTTCGCAAAATGAAACCTTAAGTTTTGGTACAATGCTCGTTCATGAAGCATAAATCCCAGCTTATTCCTTCACCTGTAATACCGAAGCATGTTACATACCTTTATAGTGTCAATCTGCAACGACACCAGAACGTGACAAACGACATCACGACCGGCATTGGTATACAAATACATTTGAGCAAAGAATATTTCGAAAGTACTTTCACGCGGACGGTTATACGCTCATTACACCTACAGTTGTATCCAAAATTTACAGAAAATATCCGAAGGTTAAACCATCAAATCTGCTCGTTCCTTTACCGTGAGAGTTGTGGCAAAAATGATATCGAATGGTCTAAAAATTTTGTATCATTACGATTTTTTTTCTCTACAATAATGGAGCAACTTTTTCTGGGATACATTTTCAGATTTTCACGTTTAGAGCCAAAACCTTCCGGTTTCGTGTGAATTTGAAGACGTGTCCAGTTCAGTCTTTCACTTTTGTATTTCATGAATTATTATAGAAATCGGAAGGAAATTTTCGTTGTCAAATTTTCGTTCGATTCGTTACACGAAGTTGTGTGGGCAAAAAAGTTACTCGATATCGCTTATACAGGCCATAACTACCGCAGTTGGGTTTAAAGTTACTGTTGCAACATGAGCTTCCCCGGTCTCGGGACATCGCAGACCTTGAAGAGTCTGTAGGTACGTTTGAGAATTCTCTCACCACCCTATAAGAAACTGCGTTTCATACCCCATAAAACCCTATATTGAAGCCCCGTAGAGCACAAACCTTCTCATCCTACTGCGTAACAGCTGACGACGATAATGACCGGACGAAACTTAAAAATATCTAAAATGGACTATAAATAGTTTTACTTAATATTCTTGACAAAAAAAATTAATCGGTCGAATTTCTCTCAATCGATGCTAATTCAATAACTATAACTAATTACATATGTATACATATGAGAGGAAAAGAAAAATATAATTCTGTTACTAAATTCCTCTATAAAATTAAATTATTTCCTACAAGCCGCCTATGTAACAAGGAAAATTGATAGGTATATAAATTCCAACTATTGGAATCTAGAATTACAGATTTATCCAGGTGTTACATTCACTTCCCATAATTACTATCAAATTACCACCAGCTGTCCCGATACATGTGTCGCAAATACGGGGAAAAATAGAAATTCTCGTATTATATCGAATTACGTTAATAATAATATAGGTAATAATTAATCGAATGAAATTTTTAACCTCTCGTAAATTTTCGATCCGTTGAACGATCGTCATCGCGTATTGTACAGCGAGAAGGTAATTCGATCGGCACATTTATCCTGATAACAAATAAAGTAACAACGAGAATTTTTTTTTTTTTTAAATTAAATATTAGTTGAACGCCATAAATCGTCTTGAATAAATTCCTACTCATTTATAAACAATTGGATAAGACAGACTGGCTTATTATTCGTTCGGAAAAGATGAATTCCATGGCATAGATGACGTTAAAATAACGATCTCATTCGCAAAGGCTTGAAACAATTTTCATCGTCTTAATTGATGCTAAACCATCAGCGATTCTTCTTTTTCCTCAATTCCTTATACATTGATATTATACATAGGTATATAAAGAACCTGCACCAGAGGCTTTCTATGAGCGCTGGTATATATCTGATCTTTTTCTCATAATTTTTTTCACCGTACATAACATACCCATGTATTTGCCTCGGGTAAAAATGTATATATGGTGTATATTTTATATAATATACGAACGTGATCAAACGTGTGTGTCGAACGCGTGCATATAATGTACACGTCATGTACAATACTCGTTTTTTTTCAGAGTACGGTTGATCGACTTCTTCCCGAAGTACTTTTACCTTCGCCACTTATTTTTATTATAACATAGTGGGTAGGTATGCACGGTGAGCGAAGCGATATTGTCGGACAAACGAGCTGCGGTTAGACATCTATGGTCTAACTATAACAGTGCGCTAAACACGAGGCCAACAACCACCGGCGACCGAACGATGGACGGACGTCATAAACTAGTCCTTGGCTGGATACATGTACGGTAAAAGGTTAATAAGCAGGTGGCTGATTTACGTAGGTACTCCAGAATAAACCGGCTAAATAGGACGCACACGTGATGGAACCAACGAAAATTATTATGGTACGTGAAATTGAAAATACACGCGTAATTATCGATTCACGATACGAAGGGGTTCGAAGATCGAGTGCATGGAAACTGAGATTCATTGGTCGCGGTGAGTAGGATGTATGAAGTTCGATATACCCGGGCGCTGCAAGGGAGTCCCTAGGGAATCGAACGGAGATCCCGTTTTACGACCTGTCAACCGGAAGGAAGGAAGGAAGGAAGGAAGAAGAGAATCGAGGGACATCGGACTCCCTGTGTTTGCGTTTCGCATCATTTACGCCACTTCCTCTGTTCATCCACAAGAAAAGCCGCAGACGATGAGAAGGGCGAAGGGTGACGCGATGCGACGCGGCTAAAATATATAAGGGTTCGAGGTATTCCAGGCAGCGGAACATTAATCCTGCTTGTACACATCCTCCGATACAATCAAACCCTGATTGATGAATCGGAAAATTCATTCATTAGAAATTCTTTTCTTTTCTTATCGAAATATTTCATCATATCAAATTACTCCTGATGCAGGCAGCCGATATCTATGTACTCGAGTGAAAAATTTACAACCCGAAGTAGGTGGCAAAAACCGTTAGAAACCTGTACCTGCGTGCGATCGAAGTGCAGCATCAACACCTCCCGGTATACGTTGCGGTGCAGATAATTCGCTGTAAAGCTTCTTTCACATCGCGACATAAAGTGTAATTGAATATTGAAAATTGCGTATTTGTTGTATACGAATACGTCGCATGTCTTTGTTCTCTCCTGCTCTCTTCGTATCAGCCAATCCTGAATGGAAGACGCATCCTGTAAAATATTTTCTTTATTCTTCGCAGATATGTGTGAAGGTGATCTCAGGTTATTCAAGAACGCGTCGCGAGCTCTTGGATGACTTCCTGGTCAAGAAGGACGCGAGGACGTCGCGCTTAAAACCTTATACCGATCACCGACCGTTTCGCATTAAATTTACCACACAGATATTCTCTCGTTCGGTTATATCGATATTCTCGTTCAACAATTTACATGTAATTTATGCACGAGAGACTTTATAAAAGGACTAAATCACCACAGCGTGTATCTAAACTCGACTGTACACGTAGAGCGTAGATTCGCTCCGCTTGATTTTTTTGCGTACAGCAGTCGATGAACGATTACAATTCCCAACTGTACTTTCTCGTATCAGATATCCATTATAAGCATGTATCCAACCATGACCTTCTCAAAGGTCTTCGGAGATGAGAACAGTCAAGTGCATGTTGATCATGTATACAATGTATGACAGCTGTCGTGTAGAACAGTCGAATAAAAATTTATTAAACTCTCTCTCCGACGAGTTTCTCTAATAATTTTATACCCACTGCAGCGTTCGCTGTTATTTATTTTTTTTTTTTTAAAGAAAGGAATAAAAAAACAGCGAAAAGGAAAAAAAAATGAGTCGAAATGACTTGAATTTGATCCAATTCGAAAATTCGAGTAGATTTTTCAAGTGAAAATTATCGCTCACCACTTTTTGATGTCGTTGTCGGATTCGTGATGCAGATTGACGTCGATTCGTTCGCCTCCATTTTGAATATCATCTTCGCCCGTTCTGTCTTCCGACTGCAAGAACTCTCCTATGTCAGAACCTGATAGGGATAGGCTGTGCTGCTGGTCCCCTGCGACAATAAATAACTAAGTGAATGTTGCAATTATGCTAATACACTGTATATGAGGAGAACGAGGATAGAGTATGGTGCATGAATCGTTTTAGCCTGGCTATGACTATATGAGCTCGCGATCACCAACATCCGGTCGTTTGAAAAGTTGTACAGTACGTATATACACATGCGCCATATATAAGTAAATGAAAAATAAAACGGTGCAGCGTAACGAAGAATTTTAACGAACGAATATAATAATTGTAAAAATAAACGAATTACTTCGTAGTGTAAATTAATTGACATATTATATTTTTGATGATTTATAAGATATGTATAGGTTATACATATCCTTCGCTCTGGATGAGATTTTTGATTGATGTATAATGAACAACAATCGAGTCGGGAATTATAGTATAATGCATCGTCCGGATCGGCGTACGTGGAATGGTGGTTTGTACTTAAATAATTGCGGTAGACTTTTTAATCGACACAATATACACGAGTCGTCCTTTGACGGGAAAGCTTCGACGTGTGCAATTTTGTAGCTCTTATACTACCCACCAATCAAGGGCCACCCAGAGAAGAATCGGAATGAGCAATGCGGGAAAGAAATAAACGGCGAGTTATTTTCTGTTTCTCAATAATGACAATGTTTAATATTCAATTTTCAAAGGTTTATATTTAGAGAGAAGGTATGAGATTGCGAACACGTTTCGTGTTATTGTACGCTGCAGTTTTGCTGCACTGCAGTTGTTGCTGCTGCTGCTGCGAATATACAATCTTGATCCTAGCTCCGCAGTCGATCTTGTTCCGTGGTTAATTGGAGCTTAATTACTAATTAGTACCTACCACCATCAAGTTCTCGCAAAGGAGGTGTATAGGTATATAAGCTATGCCGCGACTCCTCGGTGTCTGACTTCCTGCGTCTCGTTTCCCGCAAACCAGCTAAGAGGACAACAAAAAGACCAAGAAATCGGAGAAGAAGAAGAAGAAGAAGACGAAGGAGATGAGGAAGAAGAAGAAGGAAGGTCATCGGAATAACGAGCGAACGAGGCAAACGAGTATCTTAATATACAACACGTGTGTACGTATTTCACCTGTGCGAAAGAGCGCAATATGCGTGTTGTACGATAATAAATTTAGATCAAGTGATGAAGAAAATAAAAATCAAAGATTCGAATAGCGGTAGGACTCGCAATCGTGATCCAGCTAACTTCTTATACGCACCAGCTTCGAATCATCGGACACGCGATTATAAAAAGTTATACGACAGAAAATAATTACTTTACACAAAACTGTGTGGGATGGATGGCTAGAAAATTCGGGTAAACTTTTGCGGTATTTTTATTGGTAAAAAATTAAGTTGAAGTTAATTATAAATGTTTTTAAATAATAAAAAAATTATTTTCAACGCATTTTATATAATAGGAACGGTGCAATTTGTATATAGTTTCAACTTTCTCTCTCGCCGATGACGCGTATAAATGTAAAAACTGGTTTCCGATGAAAAAAGCAAAAATTCAAGATTCGCCAACAAAATCTCCTGCTGCTGTTTTTTTATGCAATAATATCTTACATTTCATTTTCACGTTCAAGTTATTTTTATTAAAAAAAAATTCGGAGACCCCGACTTTACAGGACGTATACTATGAGATTCGAAATGGAATATATGTGAAGTTGTCGCTGCCGCTGCACTTTCAAAGAGCTTCTCGGCTCCTCGTTTTCTGGTGAACGAAGACGACCCTTGAATTCTGATTGAGTTTGATGAGAAAAGTTGCTTCTGTAACTCATTCATCGGGTTGGTGTAAAGCTGTGTACACAACTCTCGAATCTCGTTTCTCGAATCTCGAATCCTGAAAGTCAAAGTCAACGACCCCGTCGTCGACGTCGTATAGAAGCTTGTCGCGCCCGCGGACTATCCCGTGTCCGCATCACAGGTACCAAAGAAAGGAAGAATTTTTCACTTTTGTCCAAACTTCCGCGACGGTGCGGCATGTGAACCTTATAATACAAGCATAGATTTTATAACGCATAAACGCGAACATTAATTTCGCGGCAAGAAATTAATGCCGTCTTGTCTCAGATTGTACGGATGTGTGACTTTGGAAAGTTGTGAAAGATCATTTTTAAAGAAAAATAGATACATATAAAAAATTTTTTTCTTCATCTTAATATGGTTTTAAGGATTTCTTACACGTTCCAGAGTCTTTTTTTGAATATTTAATGTGTCGTAAAATGATTACGAAATACTATACTACTAACTTTTTAATTCGCACCTCAATTCCCACGGTATAAATAATTAAGGTCAGTTGTGAAAATACGACTCCAAAGTATACTATAGCAACTGGTTTTATCTTTGGCCAAAGAAAGCGCAAGTATAGCTGATCTCTTCATCGTTCAATATTCGTATCACGACGCTACAGACGCGAAACTGTCGCTAATCGTTTAATTGAATAAACTTAAAGAACAAAAGATGTAAAAATTAGAAATCGATGCGGTGACTTACAATAAAAAAAAGCGTTACGATATCATAGAAATTCTCAAGAGGCGGAATAAATTCTCGCAACATTTTGGCCGCCGATGCATACGTAATAGCAAATACTGTAAAGGTCAGCGTCTTACTCGCGCAACGTAAGGAAAAAGAAAAAACGAGCAAACAAAAATAAATAAATAAAATATCGTCCGGCGATAAAATGAACCGTGGCGAATGCTTACTGGGGGAGTAATTTACGCCGTCGTAGTCGGCAGCGGATTTCTCATGTTCGTAGTAATATCCCTAAGCATCTACTGTTTCTGTCCGGGATTAGTTGGTTATCGGAGACCCGTCAGCATTTCAGGATCACATTCCGCTTATCAACCTCCAGAAACAACGCCGGCGAGTGAGTTCAACTTTAGGAATACGAATATTAATGACGATGATGCTTCGAACTCAATTTTACAGGTTTTCATACATCAATTTTCAGGCTGTCGTTCAGTCGCCAGTAATTTACAAGGAAAAATGAATTAGATTTTTTCTTGATTGCAAGAAGAAGGGTTCCGTAACCTCGTTATGTATGACCCTACACTGCAGGATCGTGTGCATTTGTATTAACTTAAGGCCTTGCTTAGTATGCGTGACAAGTTGCACGGGAAATTATAAACGATAAGAATAATAATGTAAGGAATAAAATCGAAATATGTAAGAGTGTGAAATGTATAACTTAAATTTTATACGCCACGGGACGCTGCAGTGAGAGGGCGTATGTGTGTGTATAGAAGATGGAAATTAATTATGTATATCCGATTTTCTTATTACTATTTTCTGTGTAAACCGAGCGGATGTTAGCAGCAGATACGAAGTTATAGTTATGTTATGTGGGGGTTAAAGCAACAAGACCAGGTGGATTCAGTAATTAAGAATTATAAAGAACTTACGACATGAAAACGGCGGTAGTTCGCCTCGTGAGATCAGAAAAAGAAGTTCCCACAATATAGTATACAAAAGATACGCAAGACAATGAACTTGAGAAGTGAGTGCTGGCCGGATTGCACCGGCTATGATTTGCAAAATGATCGAAATCACTCTCCTGCATTTATTTATATCCATATTACCTACACGGCACAAATCTTCTCATTCGGGGTTCCATTTTGACTTTTATTTTTAAGCAAAAAATAAATCATAAGAAATATCATTTTTTTTTTTATTATTCTTCATCATATCTTCGTAGGTTATATTTTATCCTTGTAGCGATAATTCGGAATCTAATCGTATAAGGGCAGCCGATGCTCAATAATTCCCATCAATTTTCCTATATCAATTATTTTCGATTTAGGTAAGCCGGTAAAAATCCCCAGACTTTTACCAATCGATTGATTCCCAATTTAATTCAGTTAAATAACCAGTTTAAGATAAAAAAAAGTGCCTATTTATTTTGGGGAATGTGTTAAACTAATCCCATGAACATTATTGAATACTAATAGAAATCTCCCAGACAGCGTGGAGTTAGTCCGTTTCTCAGAGTGAAAGTATTTTGTGTGATAGAAAACACATGGCTAATATAGGTATTGTGCAGCTATGATATGCGATAGGCGTAAGTCAAAGTAGGTATATGGATACCATAGCTGTTATCACGGCTGTTATGTTATTTTAAAAATAATCGATGCGAGGGTCTAATTGTTGGTACAAACACAACGGGCAAGATTTCATGGGATGATGAGTCGCTCTTTCCGTGGGTTGCTAATTAATTACTGTTAGAGATGATTTAAAAATAAATTAAACACTGAACGGGCTGCCTCTTTTCATTTTGAGTAATGCATTTCAACGTCTCAGCTGAATTACCGTAATTAAAGTAAACTCGCTGTCCGAGTTATAATTATTAATTACAATCGCCGCCGTTTGCTCTACCAGACTTGTAAATCACGTAATCATGTAACGTAGAGAGACGTAAGGTGTAATGCAAATAAATTTACATCATAATTATGGCCATTCTTCACGCTATTATTAATAACAGACAACTTTCGCGCGATTAGGTGCAAACTGTGGGAAAACCAATTTTTCTCTTGCACGTGTAATTACGTTGTAAGATAGTTGGATGATGAGAAATGAGTAAGAGTAAAATATCAGTTAAAACTTACCACTGATGCTGTGTTGATCAACGAGTAAATCCGTGAGTACGTGAGGACACTCTGCCTCAAGGGCGAAGCAAAATTCTCTGAAGGCATCGAATCCCTTCGCACTAATAACGTCAATAAGTAAGTCGATGTCAGAGTCTGGTTGATTGCTGGAGTTCGTTTCATTGCCGTTTCTAGTAATTGCATCCCGATCGTTTTCCTCTATGACACCTTGTTTAACTAGCACACCGAGCAAATTAGTCACATTTAATTCACGAAGTAATGCAGTTTTGTGTCTTGACAATAGTATTCTCACTTCACCGGAGCCCGCCATGCTCGCGTCGCGGCGTCTAGCGTCCCTCGAGCAACAGGTGGCACTGGCTCAATGCTCGATTCAAGCTCGATTCAACATTCACCGTTTCGAGGCTCGGTGCGTGTTGAGTGTTCGAAACTGGTTCAAAGTCAAACGCCGCCTCCAATCAGAATGAAGAATGACTCGGCACCGTCGCCATCGCTCGAACATCCCATGAACTAGCTGCAACACATTATGCAGAATTCGCCAGCAAAACATCTTAGAAAATAACGATATGTCGCCGACGCGGGATATCGTTCGAGGCTCCAGTGGTGATTCTGGTGAGTTAAATTGACTTCTTTTATCAATTAAACTTTTATGAAATGCACGCTATCATTTAACCAAGTAATTACAGAGTTTTATTTATTTTCCGCTCTGACTGTAACCCGTATTTTAGGTTATAGCCCCGAGCTGGCTTTAGAAATGATATCTCGGAAATGCATGCCCAAGTTTCTATTGCTTTAAATTTTTTGAAGAACAATTTAACAACTTATCATTATTATATGCAAAGGTTCAGAATCTGACAGTGCGTCAGGATCCAGTGCATCCAGCCGCAGTGGAAGTCCAGCCTCCCGAGCCCCTGTTCCTACTCCTGGTCGAAGAAATAGCGAGCATTCAGACGATGAGAGGGAAGGACCTGCCTCACCGGATTCAATTAGGTCCATGAATAGTCCAAAATCAGATGGTAGTCGTTCTAATGCATCAAATAGATCTGGAAGTCGGTCTCCTAGTGCTAATAAATCCATCGCGAGTCCAACATCTCGTAGATCACCCAGTGGATCACCAGCTAGAAGTGGGTCGAGACATTCGAGTCCAGAATCCCCAAGATCTAGAAGAACTGATAGATCAGCCAGCCCTAGATCACGAAGATCTGGAAGCGGCTCACCCCAAACAGCAAGATCACCTAGTCCTGAATCACAAAAGTCTGTTAGGTCCAGATCTAATACACCAAGGGGTAGTGTGAGGTCAGAGAGTCCCAAGTCTCACGTTAGCCCTACATCGAATAGATCAAAGTCAAGGTCTCCGAGTCAGAAATCAAAGACTCCAAATTCTCCTTCAAATAGAGGCAGTAGATCGAGATCTGTGACACCAAAGAGCCACAGATCAGGGAGCCCTCATTCTCCGGGAAGCAATAAGTCAGTTTCCCCTAAGAGCAGGCGGTCTGGAAGTCAGACATCTCACTTGAGTAGAAGATCGGGATCTCCTGGATCACCTAAAAGTCACAGATCTCCCAGTGGATCTCCAAAAAGCAACAAGTCACGCAGTGCTTCACCGGCAAGCCATAGATCTGCAAGTGCCAGCTCTAGACGAAGCAATAAATCCCGATCTCGGAGTCCAGGTAGTCCAAAGACTGATGGCAGCCCACATTCAAGAAAATCCAAAAGTAGATCCCGTAGCCCTAAAGCTGCTGGGAGCGATGTTGAGTCTGAAAAGTCACTACAAATTGCTGGTAATTTTACTCACCAATGTATTTTTGCCTTTTTTCGATTTATGAAATCATATTGTCTATTTGGAACCCACAGCTGAAGGAGATGAAGAAGGAACGAAACGTAAAAGAGAGAATGATAGTGGTTCAGAATCTGGTAAAGATCTGAAGAAATTGAAGGGCCTCATTGATTCAGATTCAGAAGAAGAACCGTCGACTAAAGAGAAGACAAATGATGTAGAACCCACAGCAGACGCACTGTTTGGAGATGCAAGTGATATTAGTACGGATGATGAAAAGGAAAAAGAGGAAGCAGTTCAGAAAAGTAAAAGTAAAAGTAGAAGCCGGAGTAGAAGTAAGAGTAAAAGTCCTAGTAAGAGCCGCAGCAGAAGTAGAAGTCGGAGTAGAAGTAGGGGAAGATCGGACAGTGGTGGGGAAGGACCCAGTCACCGAGCCATCATTGAAGACGTGAGTGAACGATCAATCAGATTAAAACCATTTGAAAGATCCGCTGAAATTTGCTTTTAATTTACAGGATGATGAGAAGGAAAAGGAGGATGAACCGGAGCCACCACCAGAAACAAGAATAGACGTAGAAATTCCCAAAATAACAACAGACCTGGGTCGTGAAATTCATTTTGTAAAGTTGCCAAACTTCTTATCAGTGGAAACCCGACCGTTTGACCATGAAACTTATGAGGATGAAATTGACGAGGAAGAAACTCTGGATGAGGAGGGAAGAGCAAGATTGAAGCTCAAAGTTGAGAATACCATTAGATGGAGAGAAGCTTACACGAAAGAAGGGAAAACAGAGAAAGAAAGTAACGCTAGGTTTATAAAATGGTCCGACGGAAGCATGTCTCTGCATCTAGGCTCGGAAATATTTGACGTATACAGGCAACCGCTTCAGGGCGATCACAATCATTTGTACATTCGACAAGGTACCGGTCTTCAAGGCCAAGCAGTTTTCAGAACAAAACTCACCTTCAGACCTCACTCAACTGAGTCATTTACTCACAGAAAAATGACCATGTCGTTGGCGGATCGGTCGCAAAAAACTACTGGCATAAAAGTATTATCTCAAGTCGGAATGAACCCAGATCAAAACAGATATGAAATGATAAAGGTATATGAAAATTTATAGCTGAATATCACGAGAGTGATTTTGATTTCTAATATTGATTCAACTTTCTTTTCTCTTACCTTTTTTTTTATTCCAGAAAGAGGAAGAAAAGCTTCGTATGGCGATGCGAGCTCAGAGCAAAAATAAAAAATCAAGTGGCGGTGGTAGGGGTGGTGGAAGAGCGTCAGGCAGTTATGGAACGGAAGCTTATCACGATGACGGATCTGATGACGAAGGGGCCATTTCACTGGCAGCTATTAAAAACAAGTACAAAAAAGGGGGAGCTGCACTTTCTGCTAAGTGTAAGTTATCCTTCACATATATTATGCTCGCATAGTAATGAGCTTAAAGCAACGTTTTTTCACACAAACCGAATGACACAAGAAATTATCAAGTCGAATCTCTGCGTTTCAGCCGCCGCAAACATTTATTCATCGGATGAGGAAGGATCGGACTTCGAGGGCACAAGATCAAAAAAATCCCACAAAGGAAAAGTTTTAAAAGACTCCGACGAAGATTCAGACTCTGTATCCGAGAGCGGATCAGCAAGTGGCGGAGGGGGTGATGCCGGTGCAGATGCCGCTAGTGACTAGAATTTATAATTTTATTTTTTAAAAGCTTGATTACCGATCGACGCATGAAAAAAATTTCAATTGTTCAGTCGGACCGGAAAATATAGGTGTAGTATTTTCACGCGAAAAAACAACAAGTAATTAATAATGTACATAAGAATGAATCTACATTTGATCCACGCAAAAAAAAAGAATAGATACAATTTTCAAATCATATTTTATGGGGTCCCCATGAGACAGTTCAGTAGGTATCTTTTATTTCTTATTAGGAGTTACAGTCATGATTATATTGACATTATTATCATTAACTAGATATACATTAATCATTACTGTAATCACAAAACGCAATTAAATATAGTGACGTTAAAAATCATGTATACAGTCTATTAATATTGCCTTCCTTAATTTTTTTTAATAACTGTATATTCTCTCTCCATGTGTCTAATTTTTCATTCACTTTCGCCTTTCTTCAGCAATTCTATGCATATTTTCATTCTGACTTTTCAACAATTTATTGCACGCCATTTTTTTTCGCAATTTATCATCATACCAATTGCTAAAATTCATTGCTTTTGGCTTTAATACAAAACTATGTTAATCATTCATCGTCGATGCAGGCGAACTACAGACGAGAATTATTACTTATTGAGTATTAAATATTGAAGCATGACAAACCGATTTCTTTTTTATATCATTAATTATCTTATTACAAATTCGCAAACAATTAATAAGTGTACGTAACATTAGGTATTAAGTATAGAAAAATTCTCTCCATACTATTCTACAGATTACATCTTCCCTAAATTTTTATTGGTCGATTCAAAACTATCTGATATAATTTTTTCCTGATGTTTTTTTTTACAATAAAATAAATAAACTTTCAAAACATAATCTAAATTAAATTATAAATTTTTACTCAAACCAATAGAAAGAAAAACAATAATAATATTAATCATAAAAATAATAATAATCACCTGCAATTGCTCATTATAATAAATCTTCAATAAAACTTGAGACTTTAATTATGCACGAAATAAAGATGTATAAATTCGTATAAATTCTGTGTACGAACCTGTATTGTTATAAATGACGCGAAAATATTTCGCAGGTATAGAGAGAATGAACCTTATCTTATTTTTTTATTTAACAATTTGTATTGTAATTTGTTATCAGTGCATGTTACCGTATACCGGCTGTTTTTTTTTTTCCTCGTAGTTCAGAAAAGATTATTTAACTTTTGGCACAAAGTAAAAATAATCCGGCAGTTTGATATAGTATTTTGTTACGCGTTAATAAAAACTAATTATCGGAAGACTAAAAAATGGCTCTATAATATTTATAATTGAATATAATTAAATTGAAAATTCGCTCACCAATAATAGATCGTTTTTACTAATGTAAGTCCAGCTAACCGGAACACTTGTTCAAGACATATCTCCGAATCTATACGACAAAAAAAAATCCTAAATTGAATTCACTTCGACTGTGTCGCCGGTAGTCACCAAATTAGACGTAAAATGACCCGTACGTAAATGTATCATCAGTAAACAGTGAATTATACCAAGCAGGTGACGTCGCAATTCGCGGATTGAAATAATTAATAAATAGAAGCGTATATATAGTGATTAGTTTTTCGAAATTCATATTGAAAAATCCGACTCATTACATATTGTAATCAATTACGTACATTCTTGGTCAGTTCTATAGTTGACAAAAAATTTTAATTCGACGTAGTTAGAACTCGTCAGAGGTCTGATTCAAGACCAATTTTCAATTCATTTTCAATAAAAACACAACGCAGCAGTTTCATGTTATAATTAGCTATGTAGTAGTCACGTATGTTATAGTATGTGGCATATCCTTAGATACAAATAATAGTCATAATACTAGTAATAATAATTAGCTGAGTAATCCACAGCAAGTTTATCTTGTTCTTCTTTACGTTTTTATTTTCTTTCACGTTTATCGTTTAAATAATATTTTTCAAATTCTAGCAGAGGACTATTACGTATAATATAAAGCCTGTACATACAGGCGGTTGTCGATACATACGCAAAATATTTGTAGTAATTGTCTTTAAAAATTGTATTATGTATATTCAACTTTTTCTTTCTTTCTTTTTTTTTTAATATTTGCGTACATACGTTTTCTTTGTATAGTTCTTTACCGCATGTTTTAATAATATTATACCTATGTAGTATGTATTATATACAAGGAGGAGGAATCGCAATGATTCATTATCTTTTTCTTTCTTGTCACTTTCAATTGATAATTAACAACAGCTTTAGCCATATTTGAAAATTCATCGCGCTATATGAATATATTTTAGAAATTATTTTTCATTTTTTCGTTTTCACTGCACACTTTCCTCTCATTTTAAATCTTCGAATCCCAGCTAGGGACGAATGATCACAAGTCGGTTTCCAACACCCTCGGGGCAACCGTGTCTCAGCAAGCCTGAAAAAAAAAGTAAGAAATTAAAGAAAAAATAGTACGACAATTAAATCAGAACCGATAAATCTTTAGTTATAAAATATTTATTTGAGAATTGATATGAATTACGGGAATCTGATTCGTGATTAGATTATACGTAAATTGAATGTTGACTTTTTTTTTACCGCCGACGTTGTTAAATTTGCAGCTGCTGTGCGAAAAGTCGGTGAGTCATATACCGTGTGTTACCGTGATAGTGCGAGACGTAAGTATAAGCATTATAGCATAAAATCGTGATCGTAACCTTATACGTATAAGATAAATTGATACATATGTATCAGCCATGTATCGATGTAAATATGTACCTACATCATATATAGATGTTAAGTAGAGTGACGCTAACGAGTTATCAAACCTAAGTTGTCATCGACGTCAATGACCGCCTATGCTCGCGCGATCGAAGCCAGAGGTAAAATACAAATGAAGAGATTACAACAAGGACTTCATTGTCGTTATTCATTATTTTTCCTCTTTCTCTCTCTCTCTCTCTCTCTCTTTCTTTGTTTATACTCTATGCAAACTGTCGCGCGGAGTCTTATTTACAATTATTTCTTCGTACCAAACCCATCATATCATATTGTTCGTAATTGAAGCCCGCACATTATCTTACTAAACTGGGTCATACGCCAATAAATCCCTCGGTCTCGGAATCACTACGCTCCAACTTTACTTCCCCGCCCTTTATTACTTACCGTGACATTGAACCTCGAGAATTAAACCTTGAACCTTGAGCCTTGAAAATTCTTTCGTTTTATGCTCGCTCTCCCGCGCGGCACGCACACAATACTCATACATTTCTCTTATCTAACGATCCGCGACCTTCGAACCTATAGATCGAAGGAAATCTTTACATAGTTCGAAAAAAAAATAATTCATCTCATCACCGCTCTCGATCTATCTTCAATAATCTTCGAAATTCCAATCGCAATGAAAAAAAATTTGACCTGAAAATTCTCCTTTTCATATCCCGATTCTATCACGCACGGTCAATTAATTATTATTGGTACACGTCCATGACGATGCCAGCCGTAAGAATAAATTTTTTTTTTTAATACGTATACAGAGGATTAACGTTGTATGATAATAATTATGCTGAGCCGTTACATACATGAGCTTTATTGGTAGAGGGATAAGAGGGAGGAATTTTGATGGCGATGTGGCGTGTACAAGTGAATTACGCGTGTTGGTAGCTGCTACGGATATATCGTGTAAACTTTAACTCCCTGATTCGCCTTTTATCTGCACATATATATAATAATCTTTTTTAAACAACGAGTAGAAAAGTATAATAAATATTTTATATATGTGAATTAAAAATTCGTGAAAAAAAAAAAAAACATCAGGTTTCTATTTCTTGTAAATTTATTCGTATTTGAACTTGAATATCGATATGTGTTTATATAGTTACGAACACAATGTACAGTTTATTTTTATTTATAGTTCATATGCGATAATGATTTGCTAATTAGGTATGCGCGTAAATAATATAAGCACATAAGTTGATTCATATACGCAAGACCATGGGACCTGTGGGAATTCTCAGAGTTATTGCGATATAACGGACATCTTCAACTTCCTTTTACACAGACCATTTTATCTCAGGAAATTCAGTTGTAATGGAAAGAAGAAAGATTAGAAGGAAAAAAAATTCGCCACAATTTACGAGCACACACGTATATGTATAGAGTACAAGATGATCAAACCACACGTGATCGTTTGATACGGCAGCACTACTTCTCTTTCAAGTATTTGATATCTGTCAGTTCTGCAATGGTCTAAATTGTGAGTGGAGGGTATATATAGCATCTCTACCATAAGCGGTGCAGCTACCGCGCCATTTTCTTTTTTCTGTATTTTTTAATTCCTTTTTTCTTTTCTTTTTTTCTTCTTTCGCGGTATATACGATACTTGTTTTATGTACCCCGCGGCATAAAACAGGCAAAAAGGAAAATGACGTGGGATTTTGATATTCTGCAGAAAGAGCGCTTTGACGCATAGCTATATGTATATGAATACCTACTTTTCTCGTTATATACATGAGCAAAATTTTTAATAGCGACTCGTGAGTGTACCGCTAAAAAGTGTTGAAAGAAAAAAAAAAAAAAAAATGAAAGTTAGCAAGAATGAAAAAAGAACGCCTTGCACTTCAAAGAAAGAATTACGGTCGCTTTTGTAAATTCGCAGCTCGTCTGCACAGATATTTTACCTATAGAGAAATATTAGGGACGAATCGAATCCTGTCTTAGATAATGAATAAAAATATTCAAGTTTTGCATAAGCTAATCTCTATGCTACACTTGTGTGATCCGTATGAATAAAAAATTGAATCGATAGATTACGTGCACGATATTACGTGTTTTTATAATACGCGAGTGTTAAACCGACGGCCTAGGAGGTCTAAGATCAATTGAAACAATGCTAGCGCGTTAACTACGCATATTATAATTTAGTAGCGCACCGACCTTAAAATGTAGTATAGAGGCAAAGGAATTTGTTCTAGTTTACCAGAGCTCATGGTATGTATGAGTATTTGCGTCATTTCATCGTTCACCCTTTGAGTATGTATACAAGACCTTATATATTTTATTTATCCTACACTACGCGGGTGAAGAAGTAAAAGAAGAAGATGAAGAAGCAAATAGGTGGCCTGCCAACCCACTTCATATGTGCTTTATTCGCTTTATATATAAATTACGTAATTCAAGTGCAGCTATTAGTTCTGATATGTATACATACGCGCGAATTATAGCCGGCAGACATTGAACCTGACGAAAAAATCAAATTCACGAGAGAAATTCGGACGAATTTATCACAATCATAAATCTATTATACAACCAATACGGGTATATTGTATTATATTATTTATACACATTCGAAAACTACATGTCATAATAAATAACGACGATCCGGTTTTTCCACAAAATTGTAGGTGTCCATGTGCGTGGTGATCAGCGATGAAATTAAAAAAAGAAAAAAAGAATCCAAAAGAAAAAAAAAAAAAGTAATAACATGCATTCGCAAAAATTGAATGAGTAAACCTCCAGTGACGCATGCATCATGTTCCCAAAATAACTGTCCTCAACAACCAACACTGTCTGCTTGCTAATTGAATCGCTACATATAGATGTACATATAAATAAATATGTATTCGTTAAACCGTACATATAGGTATAGTAGGTACAATATATACGCGGAAACTGTATACACAGTTTTTTTTTCTTCTTTCTTCGAAAAAAAAAAAACCCATAAAATTTATACGTGTACACTGGATACAAACGATGTAATAAATTTTTGTAACGCGTGTCACATGGATTGATTATCTACTTTTCTTTTTTTTTTCTTCCTTTCACGATTAAAAAATATTATTGTATAATAGGTATATAATTAAATTTCGTTCGTTTTATGAAATTATACACAATACATAAGTTTATTTAAATTTTTCGTACATCAATCTCGTGTATTAAAAACTGCGGTAGCCGCGATTAGCACGCTTTGAAAAATGCGTGATGAAAAATACAGTAAAATCTGTTCGGCACCCATCGCTATGTACACATATATACCGCACCCTCCGCGCGATGATTATTTCCACTCGATCACCGCACCAAAGTATATAGGTACTCTCGTCGTTATGTATATATATGCGAAAGCTATGTGTATATTACATCGAATATTATTCATCCGAGAAATTTTCGACAGCGCGTTCACCCGGATCCGAACTTGTACTTAATTTCAATTCGGTCAACTCACTTTTCACGCGTGCCACGTGCCCGCTCGCCAGTAACTAATGGATGTTACCATAAAGAATGCACACAGCTGGTAAACACCACGGTTACTGCAGGGTCGTTTTACCGGCTCGCCCCCTCGTACGCAACGAGGCTAACGAATTATCGAGCGGCGAAAATTAAATTAAAAATGCATCATTATCTCCGGTTATGGCAATTCCCATTTTTGGTTTCGCGCGGCGTCGGGAGAGCCGGAAGAATAAAATCGACTGGGAGGTGCAGCCGCATGCGATGAGGAGCTCGAGAAAAAGGAATCTATGGAAAAAAATCCACAAAAACTTTCAAAGAATTTTTACAATCAATGATTTCAACAATCCTGTTTCCACTAACCTTAACGCCGAAGGACGCCTCGTACCCGCCCTTTCCTTGCATTTGCGTTTGAATGGCGGATAGATGAGCACTCGCCATATCTAGATCACCACTTCCGATGTGACCTGTATGTTGGAAATTCGTCGGTGCTCCGATCATACTTCGGTCTATCCGCCTCTGCTGAGGTCTTTGTCGTTTGCTACGAGCACCCGGACCCTGCTGCGTCAAACAACATGTGAACCACTGCACCCAGACTTCTCCTGCGCCCGCCATTTTGGTCCTATATAAGGTATTCACGATCCTCCACGTATTTATGGCAAAGGATCCTCACCTGCGCTGAACTTCGCGAACCTCTGAACAAATAAGAAAATATACATGTATTATTATTATTATTATCATCATCATTTCTAGTACCTATATATAATATGAATATATGTATGTAAAATGTATGTCAATATTGACGCAAAACTGAAGCAGTTATGATTTCGAAGGAAGAAGCGAAGAACCATGCCGCGCGTAGTGTCAACGGCCATGATACAGCGACCGCGGCGCGTTATACTTGTAATCGGATTAAAACGTCATAATACAAGAAGAACGCCAACACTGCTATATTAACGTGCGCGTAATTCTTCGTCACAAACAACTCCGTGTATATATGTAGTGTAGATTACTGCAGGTACGTGTATTATACCTACATTATTGCATGCCTCGGTGAATAAGGGCAAGCAAATGTACAGTATAGGGTGAGGATTTGAACCCGAGGTAGGTATAACAAAATCATATAATCATCGTGCACCTCGAGGTGCAGGTTGCCGCGGGTAGACGAGCTAAAAAAAAAAAAAAACACGCCATTTTTTCACCCTTCACCGTGCGGAGTACCCTGTTTGCGAAGAACCGTAAGAGAAAGAAAAAAAATTAACGAAGTTTTATATTTTCGAAGCTATATTCCCGCAGCCAAGTTTAATGAACGCATATAATATCAGGTTAAAAAGATATTATATGTGTTCTTCCCATAGAATTTATTTATACGTGACCGCGGATCGATCGGCCGATAAAGAATTACGGTGAAGAAAAAAAAAAAAAGAAGAATAGAGTGTATAATCTGTGTATGTATGTACCCATTAGCACCTGTGCAATCTAGATCTAATTTGATTCGCTGTACAGACACATACAAAATCTATAACATCTGCAGTTCGCGCGGCTGTAAATAAAACGATAAAAATAAATTCGATCCTTTCTCTGCAGATGATAGCTTTATTTTATTGATAGTATATACTATAAATAATTCGAACAATGACTATGTAAGTTGAATAACTTTCTTCAAACTATATACATATACCCTATATATATATCCATAGACCGGTGAAATGTCTCCGGTAAAATCCTAACTGTACCTACCGTATTTTCGAGTGGTTTTGTTATTATTATAATGATTAGGATTATTATTGTTATAATCGGGAAAGTGGCATGCGCGGAGAGGCGTGGGCGAAGATCCGCGTGCAGAAGCGTGACTCTAGATGTTGTCTTTTAGTTCAAAGTATATAGAACATTATATTAAGCGGTGTATATATATGTATACATATAAGATGCAAGCTGTGCGAGAATATATACACCACGAAACCGATCGCAAGTATATTGTATAAATAAACGTGGCAAAAGTAAGGTAGGTGAAAGCTCTAAACTTGCGTATAGTAGTTTCTTTCTTCTCTATATATTATTAAAAATATAATATAAATAAAGTCGCGGTCAGTACTTACAACGCGCGTCAACGATATAGATTTCCTACTTACAAAACCATGTAAAAAATAATCCATATACATATATAGATATACGTATTATACTAAATATAATATTACATGCATATATAGGTATCCATGAAGAATTTATATTTCAAATGTATATACGTTTCTTTTTTATTTTTTTTTTGTTCTTTTCTATCGATTTTACACGCGTATCTTGTTTCCATCTCTGCAGGACATATTTTCTATAAATATAATATCATCATTATTATTTTTATTTTTTGTTCGATTATTTAATATCTATTGAACATTAATTGTGCCACCAGAAATTCGCCATGTTTGTTTGTTGTTATTTTTTTTTTTTTTTTAACAGACGCAACGATTTTGTGGAATAATTTTTCAACGTTGGATACATAGACGTGTGTTTTGCGTACCTGTGGCGCGATGTTTGCAGGATCGTCGTTTTCCTGTTCTAATTAGAGGCGAGTGAATTAATTCTAATTAGTAACAGGTCGCATGAATTATTAATCGTCCATCTCAACGACCCTACCCACGGTAGGGCTACGATATACCGCGCGCGGTTTCTGCAGTCGATATATACATAGTATGCGAGTAATATATAGGTATGTAAGTTCCATGCATTATATGGATATTGGTATATAGGTATGTAACAAGTGAACAACTTTGAATGAGAACTAAAGAAATCAGATATCCCCAGCGTTGTCTGACGCGTACAATTCGTGTGCGGCTATATACCGTGTATATACCGAGTGTCACATTTTTATCGATTTTAATAAATGCAGTAGAGCAGATTATGATGGTCGAGAAATTTTCCACCCCCGCACATGGATTGTGAGACAATGAGGATCACGAATTTTATGAATCGAATGGAAAATCCCGCGGTAATATAAAATATTCTAAAATAATGAGTTTCCTTCGATATATACGAATCCACGAATAAAAGCCCGGGGTAAAACCTCCTCAGGTATAATACCGTAACTAAAACCCGTGCGGATAACTAACCTGATCCTAAACTTTATTTCTGACCCACCCTGCAGGTATTTTAAGGTATATGACAGTAAATTCGACTATACATATGTACTCAACGCTTCCTGTTCGTTTAGGTATGTATGTATATCTGTATATACGGCAGATGCGATACACGAAAATTAAACAGAGTGCCCTAGGTATACGTGTACCTGTTTTGTTTTAGAGCATCTAAAGCTAACCTAAGTCATAGAGAATCCCACGAATTAAGTGAAACAAAAGACGACGAAATTCAAAGGAGAACGAAAATTCAACGCAGAACTTCAGACCGTATAACCGTACGGCCGCGGTTGAGGTTAGCAATTAAGACAAGAGCTATGTTTGAATTCTAGTTGGCTGATTATTTCATTTTATGTACACACATAGCTATGACCTTGTTGTTTGTTTGATTCGTGGGAATTAATCCGCCTAATAATTACTAATTAAAAAAAAACAATCAAATCAAATCGAGACCAGCTCGACGTCGTCAGCTGGGCCTTCGCATTTCAGCTATGCATGCGTTTCACGTGATAAAGAAATTTTATAACGATATTGTATTATCATTTTGCGCTATATACTCTTGTTCCAAAGCGCGAATCAAGTGGTTTTCATTATCGATTTGATTAGTAGCAGTATTTGCATCACACTTTGTACGCTATGGGATTAGTTAAGAGTGGGAGTGGACGCCGCCTTCGTGCGACAATTAATCGACCGTAACGGAATAAATTTCAAATGGATAAGAGAAAAGTATGCGTACATATATTTATATATTATACAATATAATATACATTGATTCCAGGGACAAATTCGTCCATTGTTGTATAGTTCGATTCTGTTATAATATATACGAGCGTTGTACACTTTACTGATGAAAAAAACCGTAACAAAAAATATATTAGGAAACGTGTGATATGATATTCATCGATTTTAGGGTCAAAAATCGAAATTTTTTTTTGGGGGGGTTTCAAAGGTATTCTAATGTATTTTGATCTCAGTAATCCGAATTTGCAAGCTAAATCGGTCTCCCTGTAAAATTGATCGAGTTATCGCCAATTTTTCGCTTTTCGGAGCAGAAAAAGTGAGATATCTCGATGGGATAAATTCGTAGCTCAATTTAGTCGACGGATTTGTGTTTCTGAGGTCAAAATACGTTAGAAAAGTGTCCTACGATCAATTTTAAAAATACTTTATTTTTGGCCCAAAAATCGAAAAAATTCAAAGGGGTATACCTTAGATTTTTTGCGATTTTGGGGTTAAAAATCGACATTTTTTTTTATTGGGGCTTCTATGGTATTCTTATGTATTTTGATCTCAGGAATCCGAATCCGCAAGTTAAATTGATCCATCTATAAAATTGATCGAGTTATAATCGATTTATTGTTCTGAAAAGCGGCTTCTGCAGTCGCAGCCCTACTTGATCAATGGATTCATGTCCCTCAGATTCAAATGCATGAAGAAACAGTCGCTCAAGAGATTCCAAAAAAAATTTTCATTTTTTGGCTTCGAAAATGGCAAAAATAAACATTAAATATCATTAAATAATTAAGTATACAAATCGCTTTCCCAGTTTTTACCTCGCGCTTCGAGATTCTATTCGACAGCTACCTTTCAGTAAAGGAATAGAAAATAGATGAATTAAGTATCTTCTGATGAATCGTCAGATATAATACAAGAAGAATATACAAATCATTACAGAAACTAAACGACGATAATTAGTGTGACTAATAATCGAGAAGTGAAACTAGAAAAATAAAAATTGACCCACTATTTCCAATCTATACAGCTGTATCAAACCCTACATATATACGTCATATTTATATCCATATATACCTGCTGATATAATTCATGCAAATTTGTCAGCAAAATATAATTCTACGGGGAAAGTGTACGTATAGGTAAATATAAAATGTAATTAATTTTCTCCATATAAATTAATCATCACTGATTTGAAATTTCACTGTAGATAAATGTATTAATTATTATATCCCTTTTCTGATCATTCAATCACATACGGTAGGTGATAATCTTGAATATTCAAAATTCGAACTAGTTCGTACCTTCGAATAAGGTGATTTCCTGCGAACATATATAATCCCGGTCTTACTCATCTCGGAATTTTCGTACACGACACGTATATAAAACTCCGCAAATATCGCATCGCCATCATCGTATAGGAATAATATACGAAAATAAGTACATAGCTACAGTACCGAAGTCTACATACAAGTGAAACTGAGTTAGGTCGTTAACTTTTCAGATGATCACGTATACGTGTATAGTATAACTATGACGCATGAATCGGCGCCCCCGATCGACTATAAAGCCTAATAGTAAAATATAAGGCGTCGCGTTCCAATCTGTCCACACATACTATATCCATCGGAGCAATGTGGCCTCCTCAGTCCACGTCGCACGTGAGAAAAATCAAACAAACAAAAAAAAGAAAGCAAAAGAAGTGAATTTTCACGTAGGAAGTGTTACACTGCACGCGACACGAAATGACATCGAAAAATCTCATCATACGTCGCAAATGCAGGCGGCAGGGATTCGTTACTAGTAAAACACCGAGGCAAAAGGTTTCGGTCGATAGGAATCTTCGTCCTTCTTTTTCTCTTCGATCCCCTTTTCAGCGAGGTTTCTACCCTCGGATGTGGTATACGTTATATACACATAGAGCTTACGGCTCGAAAGCAAGCAAGCAAGCAGCGCGCGATCCTTTGCCTCGTCCCTCTTTCGCCTCCAGTCCTATCCAAAGTTATAGTTTTATCGTCTCGCACCCCAAACGAACCGGGACGAACGCGAACGTATAGGTAGCGTGAGTCATCGCGTGCAACACTACGAGGGAAACTACGTGCAACGTGAAGAACGTCTGACGTACACGTGCGCAACCAACCAGACTTATAGGGTCACCCCTATTAAAGCTGTGCTTTCCATCGCTCTTCTCCGCATCGTGGAAGAGCGAAAATTATAACGCAGAAAATTGTGAAAAATTATATACCCACAGATTGTGACAAAAAATTGAAGAAAAAAAAAACAATTCACACGCATCATCAAAGTATATATATTAAATTAGTACGAAACTATTGTCGATTTAGAACCGTGACGTGTATGATCAAAGTCACGGAAAATTGGGAGATATTTTCTTTCTTTCAGTTTCCTTTTCCTTGTTCTTTTCTCATTTTATTTTTCTTTACTACGATAATTGGAAGAGATTATAGAAAAAAAAACGCGGAATTATAAAGTGCGTTGATGCGCGCGAGTTAATAATATCTTTTTTTTCTTCTTTTTTTTTTCTGATAAGCGACAAAACGGTTACAAAATTATCAACATCACGCGTCGTAAAGTATATTTTAAATAGAATTAATTGTTTCCTTTTTTTTTTTTTTTATACAAAACAAAAAAATCATTCAATTATTTACCCTATAATACAACATGCATGGATTTTTAAAAGTGAAAACTTTCTTTTCCAAGTGAATCTTGGATTGTAAAATTATATACTACAATATTCGCGTTTCTGAGCCGAACCGCGGACGCAAATGCATCAGCAATATATAGCAGGCATGTGTATATATAATATATATATATATTTATAGTATAATATAAATGTATAGTTACGAGAAGTATAGGCCTTTGAAAATGTCAAGTAAGCTGACTGAGTGAGAAAAGTTATTCTTACTACAAGCGGCCAGCAGCAGCACTTGCAGAGTATAAGGTACATGACATACCTATATATAATGTATATAGTATTGCGAGGCAGGAAATAAGCCTGAGGAAGTTTAACCGCGTTCGCGATTCGCTTTGCGCCTTTTGTCATTCTATAAAGTCGAGACGACTACGACATACGTATGTATTGTACGTATAATAACGACACCACTAACTTCATCTCTGTTCTGCTTTTTTTTTTTTTTTTTTTATTCTATTTCAGTTTTTTATTATTATCTTCATTTTTCTTTTCATCCTCCTTATGGTTTACTGCAGTTCGCAATTTCTGCATCTGCAGTTTGTATAATATTTTCTACATACAAAATCCCTCATATACGCATGTAATAATGCGTGTATATGATACCTATACAACATCGAGTTTCGTGTTCCGGGTGACGATTTTTTACGGTTAAAAATTTTACACTCCTTATTTCATGCATACGTACGGTACAAATTCACCGACAAATTAACAGACCAAGACGTGGGATTTCGTTTGTTATAAGAATGATGACTATAGGCGGTATAAAAAAAAAAAAAGAAGAAAAATAAAAGAAAAGAAAAAATTAAACAACGTAAAAAAATTTGGGTTAGTATACCGACGTCATCCTGTGATGGTGCTGGATTTATGGTATATATATACCTGATATATACCTATACACCTTCGAAATGACGATAAAAATTTTCATTGCTGTCCATCAGCCCGTATTGCAGCTGCACGCGTGCTTTATAATTAAATATAGGTGTATAAAAATCATAAATATAAATTTAAATTTGTCGCACCGCCGTATAACAGTGAAAAAAACGAAAGTTATATTTATTTTTCATCAGTGAAAAAAAAAAAAGGAAATAGAATTAGCATGCTGAGATATGATATTTCAAAAATTATATTCTCAGATTAAAAAAATTGAAAACGCACACCACTTTTTTTTTTTTTGAAAGAGACAAGTCACGTCGTTCGATATTATTATTGATGATGAAATTCAAATAATGTGAGAAAAGTCACGTTTGATACTAAAATACCGTATGCACGCTCAACTAGCGGTTTGAAGTTTCAGATGAAAGTCGAACTGTATTATAATCCATTAGTTTTAACCTGAATTGTAAAATCGTTAATATGAGAGAAGGTATACTGCAGCGATATCCGGCAAGATGTCGGATATAAACGATTTAAATAAAACCCATTAACGGAGTCGCCTAAAAATATATTATAGCTGCGGGTAATAAAGGGCCATATAATTTATATCCTTCAAGACACACAGCGCAGCAATTTATAGGAAACAAAGTAGGCTAACGATTATCGAGGAGAAACAAAAAACTACCAATTTCATCGGAAGAAAAATAAAAAGAACAAAAACTCGTGGAAAAAATTAAATTTATAGAACCAAAAAATCATTTCGTCACAAATTCTAATTTTCATCCTACGTATAAATAATATATGTATATACGCAGGAGTTCAAACACGACGAGGATAAATAGATAGACCGGAAGTGAGTTACGCACAGGAATCCATATGAGCATATAGATATATCTATGATATGAGCTCCGACATAATCTACAGAGAAATGACGTAGTATACGTATAATAACCGTATACATATACATGTATAACGTACGTATATACGAAGTGTAAATTGACCAAACGCGGCGGCACGATTTCAACTGTTTTTTATCATCATTCATCACGGCTGAATTTTTTTTTAGTTTTTAGTTTTTCCACGCTTTTCATTTAAAAAATATAATGACTTGTGTGAAACTCGGTGATCTGGTAGCGTTTTTACATTTTGCGAAGATAACATTCGTCGGCTGGTGTACGAAGATAAGCAAACATCCAGCTACGGGTGAAAAAAAAAAAAAAAGAAAAAAAAAGAAAAAGGAAATAAATAAGCAAATAATCATCCTGCCGATAACTAGCGTCGGTTAAATTTATTGCAACGATATGGCTAGTTCACGCCTGGATTAAAAAAAATAAAGCTTCACGTGAGGTAGATATCGTCTGACAATGAATGAAAAAAAAGTATGAATGAAATGAATTTAAATGAATAAATAAAAATTGACGATCGTATAGACTTTTTACATGCAATCGTTATTCGCGCAATTTGATACGACATACGTCGAAGGATGTGCGCGAAAAAGTTATCTTTGAGAAATGATCAGCTTACCTCAAACTGGCTGATATAGTTACAGTACAAGTCTCTGCGAAGTATGAGTTGACTTCTTTTGCGATTGAACACACAGCGCGGTTATAAATGTGAACATGTCATGTACGTTCACAGGTTATTGTCACTCGAAGCACGTGCTTCTTCAGCTGACAGAAGCCTCAGCTTATATCCTTTGAAAGTGTTCGGTATACGGAGGGACGGATTGACGGTAACTTCTTTTTTCTCTTCTACTTCTTCGCGCTTCGAAGTTTTTCCCGAAAACTTTATTGTCCGTGCAGATGAAGTTGCTCTTCGCAAAAGCTCGACGCTATTAATCGCGTGTAGTGCGAAGCACGTGCGCCATTGGACAGCTCCTTTTCAGAATTAGTAGAAACGGAAAGAAGAAGTGACGATTTCCACCTGCCCGGGATAACGAAGTTTTCAGAAGACCGTCATCGTGATACAAACGCGAAAGTTTTTAGGAAAAATTCACGATTGTATTTCCAGAGTTGGAAAACTTCAAAATTCCGAAGACTTCGTTTTTAAAACTGACGCGTTTGACCGGAGACTCTCGACTGGTATAATACAAGTACATGATGTGAACCGTGAAGAGAAGAAACGACGAAATGGTTCGTATGAGTTGTTCGTGGCTGATCGTGTGCTTACGTTGGTAAACCGAACGAAGTAGGAGGAACATGTTTGACTATAAGTTGGTTTGTAAGGGTATTCCACCTATGTGTTGGTTATAAAACGGTACGGTGCTGGGTTTGATGGTATAAGTACCTTATAACCGCGTACATAAAAAAAAAAGAAAAAGAAAAAGAAATAAAACAAAAAGGAAAAGAGAAGAAAAAAGAAGGGGAGTCACATTTTCGACCAGAGATTCTCATCTCCAAGAACGAGGCGAAACACGCGTGGCAAGGTTAACGTAAATAAAGATAAAGCGGCATTTGCATTACCCCATTTTTTTCATTTCATATATACCTACGATTTATCTCATCGATCAAATTCAGTCGTTTATTTTATTTGTTATTTCTTTTTTCTGTTTTTTTCTCTCTTACTTTTTATTCATGCGGTCTTGATATCTGCGGTTCAATTCAAAATTCGTCGCAATAGTTAAACGGGTTGGGATACGAAATATAAAACGAGCATTTATTTTTATTTTATCAAGTTATTGCTCCGAATTGCTTTGTCCGGTTGATAAAATGGGTTAAGCGTTTCGACCGGAATAACCGTAGAATCATCTCAGTCTGCACTACTATACATATGTACAGCGTATAAGCATAACGTAAAATTTATGAAAGTTGTTTTTCAAAAAAAGAAAAATAAATCTCAGAAAATTATTTCAGGAAACTAATTTTAATTCGTAGAATATCTGTACATTCAACAGTTCGCGTTTCATCATTTTTATCAACGCGCCACAGAGGAATAAAAAAAAAAGAAAAGGAAAATACTTTAAAGAGATTTCGCGCGCTGAACTGACAAAACGTCTACCGCGCCTCTATAAAATAATAAAGATGTGCCCTCGTTAATTTTTTTTACCAAGTGCAACAGTCTTTGTAAAGTTCAGAGAATTTTTTTTCATGATATTATATAAATAATATATTCAAAGAAAAAATATATTCAACATTCGCAAGTTTTTCTCCGCATCACGAACCTGCGTATGTATATAACGCATGATATATCGAAGCTAGCTGCTGCCTACTTCATGGGTCGATTCAAAATTCAAACTTGACACGCATCATGATGTATAAATAAAATTTACTAGACACGCAACCTACAGAAAAAATAATTCAACTTCAAGCGCGAATATTGGACAAAAAAAAAAAAAAGGGAGATTTACGTTTACCTGAAATAAAGAATAATAATTTTCATGGTATTTTTCAGATGCGGATACACGATGTGGTAATTTGTTACGCAAGTTGCGGGGGGCGAGTCGAGTAAGATAAAATTTTCTCGCGAATTACTTTAATTATCGGTATCGATGTGCGATATGCGAGAGGTAGTTTAAAACAAAAGAAACGTAAAGGGAAACAAGTATGCGGTTGATGCGAAAAGGTGTTACGCTTAAATTGCGATATTTTTTAAACATAATCAGAAAGTTGCATCAAACGACCGGTATTCAGATTCGAAAAACGGTTCTTTTCGATTCTTCTTTGCGCGATCTACAACTTCGATCGCCGAGCATCGACCACTACCGATTTTATCGCTCCAAACATAAGCCGAACGTACAGAGCGCAAGCGGTATAAAGAAAAGAGAAGCTGTAGTCTTGTGACTCCGGAACACGCCGCGGACCCTCAAGTCCGCCACTATAATACTATAATAAGTCTAGGGCGCGATCTCTGGGCCGAGGAACGCCAGCGTATAATAAATAAAATGAAAAAATAAATCGAAAACAAAAAGTAGGAGCAAAAAAAAAAGACAAAAATGGACTTTCAACGTCCTGCGAGCCAAACACCAACAAACGAACGGATCCGATCGTTACGATGGTGTGTGGTGGTCCATCACGTGTGCCGCTGCTGTTGGCGCTGCCGGAGACCACCAGATACACTTCTCGAAGACAATGCATAACGGAACACAACCGGAATTTAAACCATCGCCGCAGTTTGAAATTTGCATCGCGGCATACAACCGACTTCCTCGCTTGTCGCAAAACTTTCCACACAGGAATATATTCATCGATGGGTTATAAGATAGCCGATATTCGGTTGACCGGGTCTTGATTAATTGTGATTATCACGTAGGAAAGTCACTTTTTTCTTCGTCTTCTTCTCTCGAACGCAAACTTCTTGGTTTTAAGACGCATTACGATTCATTGGAGCACACCAATCGCCGAAAGTGTTTTTCCTACTTCAGTACGCGGTACACGTTTTGAGTCGGTGTTGTTAAACGTGGGCAGGATACGGTATAATATATATTTATGTACCGTACAATTTTACGTGTCTTGGACCGAGTAGCGATGCGATGTTTAGCGTAGTTGGGGTCGATCTGCCGAATGAATCACTTCCAGCTGTGACGTTGAGCTTCGCAGTCAACCCCAAAAGTTTCTGACCTCCGGAATGACCATGGACGATATCAAAGACCGCCTTCCATGTCAATCTACATAGTATATAAACAACATATATCGTACACATATGTATGAACGATACGTTATGTACGTGAAGCATGTATAATATTAAATATATACCCGGGAGGTCCCCACGAAGTCTGCAGAAGCGTGGGCAAACTGACACGGTTACTTATAACCTTTGAGAAAATATCCCTGCAGGGTAGTTCGCAAATTGAATGAAGCTTTCGATTCTTCTCTTCCCTTTTTGCCTTTTCTTTTATTTTCTTTTCTTTTTCTTCTGTTTATTATCTTATCTGCTGCTGTTGGCTGTTGGCTCTTTGCTCTTTTCTTTGCTGTATACAGATGTACACAACAGTCAGCTAGAACCATCGACAACTCCTCTTATCGTCCTCGTCTCCTTTGAACCTTTGATGAGACATTCGATGGCTTGTACACACACATGGACATGTCGGAGATCTCTTTTATGCCGAGCTCTCAAGTCCACCAAAATTCACGAACCACATGATAACGAGTGGATAATTTTCCTTGACTTTTTCTCATGCGCATACATGACATGTCCTTTAGCCGAACGGATATACGTGCACATTTTATACCGCTATATTGCAGCTATGCAATGTGCTCAAAATGTACCTACTCTCGTCGCGTACTCGTTAGCCAGGTATTCTGCAGAGATGCCTCTGGCAGCATACTTATGGTAAATTATGTACAGTATGCGAACTTGGGACTCCAACTCCACCGTACCACATACGGCCTGAATAGCATCGTATAATAGATAAAAATGCACCTGCACCACTTGGTCCAAAAGGCGCAATAACAAAAAGTATACAACAGATATGTGAGAAAAAAAACTCTCGCAAAAGGTTCATCCAAATCTAAAGATACGATCGACGATCCTTGGTTTTATTGAAAAAGTAAAAAATAAATAAATAAATAATAAATCTATCAGGCATCCGTTTTTTTCACTAATTTTGTTCGCGAGAATTTGAAAAAAAAAAAACAGATAAATAAATAAATAAATGAAAAATAACGCTGCGGAGAAATGCGCAGTGGGGAGAAATTTTCACCGCGTGTGCTATAATGCGGTGTACCTTCAAAGCTAAATAACAACAACAACAATTAATTGAATAAGCGTAGAGTCCGGCACAGAAATTCTGTTGGTGCTATTTAATTAGGTCACGCAAACCACAACTCCGAACGGGAGAACAAACTTTAGTTTAACAGGTATGGGTACGTAGATCCGTACTGTATTATGCTCGAAACATAACGTATACCTGTACCGCGCGATCCAACTTCAATTCGATTATAAAGTTATAAGGTTAGATATAGACAAAGGTTGTGCAAATACACATACGTGTGTAAATGTACAAGGCAATTGTCCGAAACTACATATGATGCATATATAACGGTGAGGACACCGGCTTTAATTATGTCCTATTAACGACGCACCGCGAGTTCTGAAATTTCACTACCGCATCATCGACGGTACGCGGGCAGAAAACTGAAGTGAAATTTTCGAATTTCTTTTTTCTTTATTTTTCAATTTCAATTTTCTCGGAACATCGGCGCAAGTTCTCAACAAGGTAAAATTTCTTGGAATCGACCGAGTTACCGGTAATGTATAATATTATTGATCGGCTGGTGGGCGTCTAAGTCAATAACTTTCGCTTATTTTGCAATATTTCTCTGAAACTCTGGAGATCGTAACAACTTTTATCCAAATGGTGGACCAAGCGAAGTATATAGACCTACGGTGAATATAGGTCGCATATGGTATGTATAGGTAGATATATAAAAAATGAGGTAGATTGATGAATGGTGAATAAAAGTGCGTCGGTTTTTGAGGAAAACTATATACCAAATATACATGCTGTTATAGAATTCACAGTTTTCTAGATCCATATTTAAGTGTATCGAGGATCAATAATAATCGACGATTGAAAGGTATAACAAAAAGGCGCGGTAAATATATATCGTAACGTGCTGCCTGCACGCTTTCACCTTTATTTTGTACTAGATAATACAATTGGTTACGATTGCACCTTTTTTTTTTTCTCAATAAGATTTGGTTTTATTTTATTTCTTAATTCTTTTTTCTTGGTTGCTTTTCTTTCGACGTCCTTTCTTTCAAACTAAACTTAGTTCTCCATAAAATTCCTACGATATAGATTGCGCCATGCGGCATCCCCCGCGTGCGCACCGCATATATATCGAATCGGTTACGTAAACGGTGATAAAAACTTGTAAATGTTTTTTTTTACCCATTATATTTACACCGTTGCAAAGCTTATTTAGGTTAAACGTCAAGAGACAAAAGAAAGAAAAAGATAAATGGATAAATAAAAATAATCGTTAAAATTAAATGAACCCCATCATCTCTATTTGGAAAAAAATCAATGACTGCAGGATAAAAAAAAAAAACAAAAGAAAAAAAATCACGCCAAAAAACGAAAGACCCATCGACTCAAATTATTATTCCAAAGGTTAAGGCTTTAAAATCTCTGCAGGTGAAAGGCGTTAAATAATTATATCTCGTAAGGTTATCTGAATAGTACACTATATACATGTATAATGTTGCAAATTGTCCGCGAAACAAGAGACCGAACTTATTTTTACTAGTTTTGTCTTTCTGCGTTTTATCTTTTAAATAGATAGTCTATTTCTACAGATTATTGAATTCAACCCTCCGACATTTCATCGTATACGTATTTTTCCCCCCAACTCGATATGACATTTATAAGCTGACCTTTATTTCGTTCACGGAAGACCTGCCCTTCTCTATATGGATATGCATATGTGTATATGAATATGTATGTCACAGAAATAAATTTTCAAAGAAATAAGCGGTCATCGATGAATCGTTCTTTAATTTCTAGGTTGACATTGATTTCTTTTTTTCTTGTTTTCCAATTTTTTTTTTTTTTTTTTTTTTACGATTCCAGAAAGACAGGCGCCTATGAAAATCTGGTGTGTTTAGAATATACATATAGCAACAGCGGTTCGTCTTTTTCAAATCAATACTTTATACATATATATACGTTTTCGTGGTACACTTGAGACGGTATAAAGTGTCCAGAACTAATGTACCTTGTGAGGGTGACTTTTTAGACTACCCCAACCCCGCATTGTACAAATGAAAAAAAATGAATAAATGAATTGAAAAAAAAGTACATTACAGGGCGACTAGAATCATCGGCAACGTAACTTGAGGAAGCAACGAGCGGCCAGGGAGGGTAAAAAGAAATTAGTCACTCGTTTTCTCTGCTGTGAGACACAATTCTAGGCACTGCAGTAGGCAGCAGCTATATATTCCTCCTCTCTCCAAAGTCCTAGTCGTCGTCGTCTTCGGCGTCGTCATCGTATAGTCGGCACACACCACTTTCACCGCTGCACGTTTTACGAGAGCAAAAGTGGATTATTTACGTCTTCCGTAGGAGGAGGTGCGGGTAATGCGTTCCGAGTCTCTAGGCGCCCATACATATCCAAAGAATTACACACCCACGTACACACCTGATCCGAAATTTTATATAAAGTCATTGGGCGTACGCGAGTCCAACCACCGCAAAATACACCCGTCATTTGTCAAAGTACATTTTGAAAGTTTTTAAAATTTAAATATGTATCTCAACCGTACATGGGGTTCACCCTAATACATACGGCGATAATATCATACACTGCGAGTAAGGCGTACCAATTTTTAGATAAAACATTAAAAAAAAAAAAACTGGTTCGTTTTTTCCCCCTTCCTTCTTTACCTGCCGGGCATGTTGCGAAAAACGAACAACTTCCGAACCGGAAGTCAGTCTGCGGCGGTAGCGTGGCAGGAGGTTAATAAGCTATGCAAAAATCGTGTGGATGCAGCGCATAACAATTTACCGCATGCATGAAAACCGCTACAGGTTTTGATTTACGGGTTTGACTCCCTTGTAATTACCGACGCTGTAAAAGAGAGAGGTCGCGTTTCATTGGTCCAAGAATTATTACCCACAAACGAGGAGCTCCGGGAGATCCGAACGAAAAACTACCGGGACCTTGACTAATCATAAACTAAAGATATATAAAAGTGAAGAAGAATTAACTAATTAATAAAAGAAAGAAAACGAACGAGAAAGTTCCCACAGGTAAAGGTCGCTACGTTCTTTGACGATTATTGCGTGGATATCATCTGTAAAAGATCGTATCCTTGTAATAAAAATGACGACGACGGCGACGAGAAATCAAAATCCCATATAAATTGTACGCGCGTTTCATAGTTGAAACGAATCGGATCAAATCGAACGGGGGACTTTTTTTTAACGAAGTCCGAATGCCCGTAGCCTGCACTGTTCCGTCGTGACTTCGAGTCTTTTTATGGAGTTGCACGGTTAATTATCGTAGAAATGACGTCACATCGTGTCGATAAGTCTGAGGGCGCGTTACAATTGTTATTCAGTTCGGGTATCACTACTGCTGCTGCTACATGTGCACGCTGCTGACGATGTCGTAACAGAACGCCGAACCAAAACAAGTTGCTAATTATATTACATATACCTCATCTCACCTTCGTTAAGCCTTAATAGTTATATCTGCGTTGTAATAATAGGGCTACGGTTTACACGAAGCGAAATTGTTAGAAAAAAAAAAAAAAAAAACCATCATCGAAACACGAAATCCGGGAATTAGTAATCGAGTACCGTGTTCAATTAGGGTATTCGGAAATCGAAAAGTAAAAAAGATTGCAACTCGGGCACCCCAGTATAGTTGTTTGAGATTATGACCGTGTTTAACGTGCGCCCTTTTCTCCTGGGGAGGTGCTTCCGGTCTCTATGTTTTAACATCATATAGGGATCACTTCCACCGGACGGGAAACTACTGTTAAATGTTAATTCCGACGGGACGAGGTTCATCCTCTTTATACTCCTACCTATCCTTTCTCTCCCACTCAATATTACCTCTCTCACATCCAATACCGACGCATATATCCGTCAACGGTGAATCACTTTCACATTGTAATTCCTCTTAATCAAGAGTTGGAGTTATTTAAAAATGATTGGAAAAAATCAAATGATAAAAGAAAAAATAAAGTAACGCCTAATCGCGATAACCCCAGCTGTGCAATAGACGGTAGTCTATTTATAGACCTGTGTTAATTGCGAGTGGATTGCGGGCCTTGTTACTTATTAATCATCGAGTTGCTGTGCGACCATGGTTTAGTTATCAATGAAGATCAAGGTTCCGAGTGCACTGTACTACCTCGCATAATCGCTAATCGTAGATCAACTGATCGATATCGAACACGTAGAGTCAAATTATTTTGACAGAATTGTATGCTGTAAAGTTTGAAATTGTTTTTTTTTTCTTCTGCTTCGATCAAATTACGTACGATTAAACAATTGAAAACCATTCGAAAGCATCTTTTTGAAATGATCGTTTCGCCGTTGATTCGACATACGCGTTCACGAGTGCGTGCGTTTTACGATCGTATAAAAGACCATTGAGCAGTGTGTGCTGCGCTGCCGCTGCCGCTGGTCGTGCAGCATGTTTCGGCAAATAGAATTTATTCGAGAACGCGTTCTGACGTTGAACCAAAAAAGGGTCGATTCAGAAGCACCAGATGTCGTTCAGGAATGCGTCACGCGAAGTGCGTGTTGTTCATTCGAAGAGGAGGCAGGTTTAGTAGTCAAGAACAAGCCTCGACGATCTCTAAAGATTTTCTATTATGTATACCGAGTGGAATCACGAACGAGGATATTAATTCCTAGATCGATGTTCTGCTCGCTGCAAAATTCCAGATTATCGACCACACAGAAATTTTTCATTTTTCACCGAGAAATATGTATGACTCTGATTTCAACAGTTTTTCGAACGATCGATCTTCAAATGACTGATGAGGTGTTAAACCGTTGACCCTGATGTCAAATAGACCGATGTCTCTATCGTCACTTGTATCCAGTCAGTAAAACGTAATTTTATACTACTGGATAAGTGTAGATTATATGCCGTGTAAACGTGCCGTGACCACGACTAATCGTTCGACAATCTAGTGCAGCTCGCATTTCCCTGATTTGTAAATTAAAATTTCGAATTAAGTATTTACATGGGAAATAAAATCGGCAAAAATAGAACGGGCAACAAAAAGAACCAAACAAACAAACGACCGAGGGAATCTACATAATTTGCAACGCACGCAATGAATTATTAACTGACTAATAAATAACTATGAATACCAGTCGAATGAATTATAAACAACAGAAACTGAAAGAAGACGTTTAATTTAAATACAAGTACGTGTGAATCTCTGCGCCCGCCATCCGTCGGCGCAATACATTCGAAGAATTTTATTTCACTGTGTGTATTTATGTTTGTAGATGTTTCGACGGCGTCTGTTACGTTTGTAGGTATGCAGAGGTCCAAATCTGACGTTAAAACGAGAAGTGAGGGGGAAAAAAATAACCTTTTGAACCCGGCGTCGCTATTCCCGGTTTTATAGACACGCGCGGGTCGTCGGATGATTTTGGCATCTATATTATTTCGAATAACTCCCAACAAAGTGAGGAGGTCCGTAGGGACCGTTAGACGAGAGAACGAAAGGTGCAAACAAAAAATTTAGTAGTCCGGAATACAATGGTATCATATTTGCATTCGCGGGACGATTAAGAGTAAGAATGAATAATAACTACGTACCTCTATGTTTTTTTTTTCTTTTTTCAAACTGATAAGAAGCCCTCTGCAAACTCGATGAAAACAAAAGAGAATAACCCGTCCACGTGACACTGGTGAGGCCCCCGGCGGTAAGAAAGTCCGGAGAACGATGGAAGCACAATAAATTCGAACTTCGAACACTGAAGCCGTTTGAATTTTGTTTTACTTTCAAAACTGCATCACTTTTATACAATCGAGCGATCGGATGTACTAGACTTCGACTCTTTTCGGTAACTTATCCGGTGTAATACCTCCGTTTTAGCGCGTTTGCTTCGCGGTCCCGAAGCGACGTTACACACGACTAAAACGTATGGTGAACACAGCGAGACTGAACCGAACTTACCGTCCTTACCGAACACAAACGGCAGCGTGTGGGCGGCGAGTATAGTGGGGGAAATCCTCGGTCCTAGACATCTTGGACGGTGGCGCTCGTCATCGTGGAAATATGGAGAACCTCTTTTCGCGATCAAAAGGCCGCGGCTCTCATTTGAATTTTTTCATTTTTAATTTTCTCTCCTAATTGTACATGAGGCTGGAACTTACGAAATCAGGCGTTGATAGCGACGGTGAAATAAACGTGGAAAATTTTCGAATGCACGATGAATTTCTGGTAATGAAATGTTATCGCGTGACTTGTACAACAATCGAATTTGAAAACGATGCCATATGTAATTCGTTAAAAATCGACATGGGAACCCGAAAAATCACGATAGCCATAACCATCCGTGTAACGTACTTGACGTCTAGAAATTTGCACCGCTATTACTCACGTAGAATGAATAGGGGCCCTATGCATGCATATCTATAGGTATTTTTAGCAGTTTGCTATGAGCCCCGAGTAAATAAAGTAAATGGAGACGTGCGTGGTTTCTGTACACGAAGAAGTGAATCTTGGCGCCTTAGAAATGTAAACAATGCACAAACAGAACTACAACTACCTTCGCTCGAAAGTATCTCCCTTGTATTATAAACTCACCACCCTATAAACCTAGATGTAGAAATGGAACTTCCCTTCGTCCAAATCACGCGCTTGCTCGACGTTACTGTTTACGTTATAGTTGTAAATTATGATAATGTTGTTTGGTGATTATCATGCACCCCAGTTTAATCATTATTTCTATACAGGGTAATGTGGAGGCGGTATGGGATAAGAATATTATTTTTCCCCCGATTTTAATAACATTTCGCGTGACCTATGCCCATAAAAAATATCTCTATGATAACAATAATTAATCATCGGTCTATCGATCGCTGATCGCATGCGTGACAATACAAAATGATGTTCGGTGCAAGGTAGACTTGTGGAAATAGGATAATTTCAAATTTCTCCACCCTTTATAACCAAACCATTTAATACGTATAATGCATCTACGATTTCAATCTCCCAACTTCCGGCATCTCTCTAGTATTTTAATCGAATTAGTTCGTAACTCCGACGTTATTAAGCGTCGGCCTTTTTCTCCCGATTTGAATCCTCCAACTCGATCTCATATATAATCTCGATCTTGATCTGATTCAGAACATGGTGCGCGGATTCTATGTCAACTGTAGTACTTTTTACATAACCCGATACTTTTTATAGTTCGCTTATAATATCGTATCAAATTACAGTTACCTGAATAATACGATGATTTTTGGGAAACTGAACAAATTTTATGACAGCAGTTTATATAGATACCAATGCAGAACTGCGATATAGAGGAGATAAGGGACGGTGTTATTAGGTCCCGCAATTAAAAAATGGACAACGAAAAAACCGGTCGTTGCGTTCGCGTGCAAAGTTTTTCTCATACTATACTCACCACGTATAAGATTAAAAAGGAAGATATGATTACACGGATCGTTACATGATTGGTATCCTCTTTCACATCTCGCTGCGATGATTGTGCAGCAGCAAAAGCAGCGAGCAAAGGATTAATAAATTGTTGCGGAAGTAATGCTCGCCTGAAGATCTTGCCTGATCTCGTCTGATCTCGTCTGGTCTATTACGTGGTCTCCTCTGCTGCGGATAATCGTGGCAATATATATAGAGTGCAGTAATGCAAGTTGGGGCCTAGATGGCTAATTAGCAAAATTCCTAGCGAGCTTCAATGAGAGGATCGTATACCCCGCACGCGTATTACAGATAAAAGAGGCCGGAATCTCTCGGGTAAGCCGCATTTTTTTTTCTGAAATTTATCGTAATAAATTTCGATCAGTTCGTCGTAAGCTGAACAATTCTGCCATATAAAAATCGTAGATTCATGTAAACTTATTCCTTTCCACCTTTCACTTGAAGTTACTCGAGTGGACAATCTATTCAATTCGCATAGTTAATACGGACAAAATCTTACCACTTCCGCCCCTACTTTGAAAACAATATTTCGCTACACTTCGATAATTATTCACGATTAATGACAACGGTACGCCTATTATGTAACAATGTAGAATAATGAAACGCGAGATTAATAAGCATGTAGAGGCTTATCTTCCGTGACCTGGTAGCCACCGATTATAACGGAGGTGTCATAGTCCTCTTAGTTAGATCTAGTATAACCGTGTCGTAGTTTTCAGTTGAAACTTGCGTTGGACGTTGCCCCATTAAGGCTCCATTACTCAGGTCATCAATCCATCGTCCTCGTTGTTCGTTCGTCTGTCTGGTTTGATAATTCGTCGCCTTATCCTGAACCTCAGACAGCATCTCCGTTCGTCGATGACGGTATAAGTAAGTATAATACGCATCGTATAAAACTCAGCAAGTATTGGCCACAATGGCGGGGTAAAGTATCTCGAACCACTGCTGCAGTATCTGGGTCGTCGGACATCCATCAATGTTGACCAGTAACCGGTGAACCGGTTGCACTGGTAAATGTGTATAAATAAATACACTGCACATACACATCCTTTGGCCCAAGACGGTATTTGACTGCCAACAATTTTCTTTCTTCTTTCGTTTAATTGTTTGTCTTCTGATATTACCCGAATTATCATTTTTTTACCGATTCACGTCGGACGAGGTCCGACATAACGCGACTGCGTTGCATTACCATAAATAAAAATAATATGAATTATGTGATAGTAAATGATGGAATCGCAATATATTGAGATTGGCCCATCCAACCAAAGACCATCGATATAGTATACGAGCCGTGTATAATCAGGTATACGTATAATTAGGTGCCTGTTAGATGTTTATCTATGAATTTTAGAAAGTCAGAGTCATAATTCGCAGTATAAAGTTCAATGGTCATCATCCCGGAGAGATAAGAATGATTTGAAAACGGTAAACGAGAGTATGTAGATATTTTTTAACATGTTTTTTTTTTTTCAATTTTTCAACCGGAATTTTCGTGCCACTGCAAAAAAAAATTGCACGCTGCATAGTCGCGGTGGGATACTGTTGCAGCAAAATGTGTTCGACGAATTTGGCACTGAGCCCACAAGTGATCCATATCTTTTTTACACGTCCCGTTCGTGTTTAGTTTTGTTTTTTTTTCCCCTCGTCTCCTATCTCATTTTTATAATTGTTTTTTTGTTTTTCTTTTTGCATGTATATTTCTTCTTTTTTCACCGTTTTATATTCATGTATCTCCGAATTCTGGAGAGGATTTGTACGCCAGAAATACCGGATGCCTCTTCTGCTGTAAATTACTTATTCTGGCACAGGGCGGTTTTTTGATAACGTTTCAACCTCGTACATTGGAAAAAACCATTTCTAGGATGACGAATGATGATCTCATTTTACAACACGGTTTAGAACTTGAAATATAATCAATAAACGCTGAGAACCTCTTCCGAAGATTCTGCAATCCGAGCAGTTTTTGTACTTCAGATTCATCTCAAGTAGCCAGCCTCTGCATCCAGGTCTACACGAGTCACAACGTGCAAACTAAACAGCTGCTGCACCTCGTGCTGCACCATGTAAGGTTTCGAATATTTATATCTGATCCGTTCAGCGATGTAGTTCGCCCACGAAACTATCTTTGATAGCTGTACGAAAGTATCGTGAATCGATTTATCATTTGAAATTAAATGTACAAGTATTTTCTACTTAAATCTTCAAAATATTCTTTTGATGATTATTCCCTATAACTATAATAAAGGCCACCCGCGATGGATGAATTCTGAGTCACATCATCCGGCTCGATGGTTTACCACGTGAGACAAAGCGGCAGGTTTTTTATAAGTGATGGAGTAAAGTGTTCTATTTGCAGCAAATGGGGGTGCAATGAAACAACTGGTTTCAAAAAAACTCATCTAACAGCCGGCCAACGTTTAGAACGGTATGGGAATGTGGTACGGTTAATTAAATATACATATATGGTATATAAAACGTTTTTGCATATAAGGTGCAACAACTATCTTGTTACGATGCGTAATGCAGGGAATTGATACGTAAACGTTCAAGTCTGCACATTAAATTGCAATGATCATTTCCACAGGCGTATTCCAGGCCAAAGAGTTCCAGGCTTTGATAATGTGACAAGACAAATACTGCTGCATTACCGAGGACAGAGCATTTCAGAAGCCGTTGGTTCATTTATTTTTAAGACCAGTATTTAAATGGCATAATCCAATGTCTCTGTGCCTGCGCTCTAGGTCGATAGCATAAATTATCCGCATAGATCCGTTATGCAATCTTCCAGCTGCAAAGTGCGGTTCATAATCAGACGGCGTATAAATTTGATTCAAATAACAGCGTTATATAGATTTTTTAGGTCGGTGGTGCCCTCTAAGAGCCTGGATTCACCGTCACTTACTGTAAATTCTGGCGCGACTTTATTTGAAATATATGACTCACAAATAACTTATAAGAGAAAAAAAGTTTAGAGTGTTTCAAAGCCTGTTTCGATTGACCGTTTCACTAATCAATGCATCGAAATACAGATGACTTGGAATTTGCGTGAAGGAACGGTGTCAAATTCATGAATATTCAATTACATCGTTATTCGCAGAGTCATGCACGAATTTTTTTGTTCATCGCGCCAGACAAATGAAATGGCAGCGGCTTTTTAGTTAATTGACAGATTTCAGAGATTTCCAAAAAGCTATGGTCAATAATTACTCTGGTTAATGTACAAATATTACTTCATGAATTTTTCACAGAAAACTCATCGATCTATTTGTATCTGAAACTTTAATAGTTAAAAATGCTCGACGGGGACGATGAGGGTCTAGCGAATAATACGTACGTACGTAAAATTTCTTGGATGAATTAGATTTTTGTTATATCTTATTTCACGCAGCAATCTTAAAATAATAAAAATTGAAAAGTACTGTTAGTTCGGAAATTAAAATTGCAACATACAAATTTAGTTAGTGTAACATTTAATAATTTACGGTAAATCAAAATTTACAAATACGCACAATTAACAGTTTATTCGAAGTGTTGAATGTACAAAACTACAACGCATTTGCTGATATCATAAGAATATTTTTCCCATCCTATATAAAATTCATTGAGATACCATTTCACCTGTATACCTATGTGTGTGTATATGTGTATATATTCATATATATATTATATACATATATGTAAATATATCTATAAAAATATAAATTTCATAAAAAATAGCACCTAATACCCTTATTAGGAATGAATTCATTTTAGCAAACAAGACACCCAGAAGTTAAATATCACCTTTAACAATATAATTGAATCAAATATAAAGCATATAATTCCATCTCAGGCCTATTCCATTTGCTCGATATATGGTTAACAACAAAATTTTTTTTCATTTAAATTGGATGCCCCAATTGTAACCTGCTGATATTTTTGTGTATATTCATACATTGAGTAAAGTGCAGTGATATTCTGTCATGTAAAATTCAAGAACATGATAACTACTAGTCATTTTAGTGATGACAGTGATATGTTACCATATACTCACTTGACTCCAGAAGCTTTCACAACCCTTTGAATAGTTGAAGTAGTCCTCCGATGTTTAGAGATAGTTTCTATCCTCAATATAAAATCTTTCATGCAGAATAGCAAAACTATTCAAAACTTATTTTGTGACTTATAACTTTGAACGAATCAATTCGATTTTCTTTGCAGCCCGCTTTTGCAGGTCAGGTAACTTCATAGCCAGACCCATATTTCCCTTAATCTTGACTTTTCCCTGGAAAAATGCCTTCTGTGGATTTAGTTTCCCTGTTATAAAATCTACAATATCTTTGTCGCTGACAATGAGCGTGACATCAGGTTTCGTCTTTCCGTTGAACTCCACACTTCCTTTTCCCGTCTTTGCATTAACGATCCAGGTTCCCTCTGCACCATTTGGACCATTAATGATTTTGAAAGCATAAACACCACGCATCCTCTCAATAAGATTATCTGTGTCCTCTTGCATAGCAATTTCTAGAAATTTGAACAAAACATTGGCTTGGAAAATGGTTGGATCCACGGCGCTCACGATGTTCTTCTGTACCGAATTTTTGGCAGAGGGAAACCCAAGACGGTACAAAGCAACGACCACTGCACCACCCAACCCAATGTTATGTTGCAACGCAAGTTTCGCTCCTTTCACCTGCCTTTTACCCGCTTCGCCTCTTAATTGCCAGCAGAGTTCTGTACACTGAGCTAATCCAGTTGCCCCTAAGGGATGACCTTTAGAAATCAATCCTCCACTTGGATTTACAACATATTTTCCACCGTACGTATTATCTCCGGCATCTATCAATGCCCCTGCCTTTCCAGGTGCACAAAGACCGAGCGCTTCATATGTGATCAATTCATTGGCAGAAAAACAATCGTGTAATTCAATTACATCTACATCGGGCGGTTTGTAAGAAGTATTGGTGAACAACTTCTGTGCTGCGTTCTGCGTCATGTCATAGCCAATCAGTTTCAAGCAGCTTTTTTCAGTGAATGTAGATGGCAGGTCAGTTGACATCTCCATACCAACAATTTCTACAGCCTGCGCTTGGAGATCATGTCTCCGAACAAATTCTTCGTTAGCCAATATTACAGCGGCTGAACCATCAGATGTGGGGCAACACTGTAGCTTTGTTAAAGGTCCAAAAACAGTCGGGGAGTTCATAATCTGCTCGAGAGTATATTTTTCTTGGAATTGAGAGTAAGGGTTATTGGTAGAGTGCAGATGGTTTTTATAAGCTATTTTTGCAAAGTGTTCGGGCTTTGTACCATACTTTTTCATATGCTCGATTCCCGCATTTCCAAACATCTGAGCAGTTACAGGACTTGCATCCATTCCTGCAATATCAGCCATAAGTTCGACGTGCTTATCCATTGGGTTAGTTCGGTCCATAAATTTAGGCATCAGTGATCCCCGCTCCATTTTCTCAAATCCCAAAGCTAAAACGCAGTCCGCACTTCCTGTTTCTATAATCTGTTTGGCCATTAGAAGAGCTGTGGATCCTGTGGAGCAGTTATTGTTGACATTGTAAATTGGAAATCCAGTCATACCGACTTCGTAAAGAGCTCGTTGACCGCAAGTAGAATCTCCATAGACGTAGCCGACACAAGCTGCTTTGATAGAAGCATGGGAAATCTTAGCATCAGCCAATGCCTTGGTGACAGCTTCTTTGGCCATATCTGGGTAGTCGAAATCATCCCTCTTGCCTGGTTTCTCAAACTTGGTCATGCCAACACCCACAACGTATACTTTGGGTCTCAAAACCATCTTGATACCTTTAAGAGTCATTTTTTCAAATTATTATATGGTACAAAAAGATGTTTAAGTTCAGGTTTAGATTTACCACTAATCAGCAAAGAAAGAAGGTAGAAGGCTGTACCTCTTAGAGACTGATGAACTTTGAACCTTATATAATTCATGCACTTCAAGGCAGCGATTAGGATCAACTGATGGCGACTCGCGCCATTCACCAAGTCCGATTTCAACACAAATTACACGCCTAGCAGATACGTGCACATATGCAACTCAATGTTCGTCACTCGTCAGTGAAGAAGATCTCAACCTGTTTTGCTTACGAGTTACCGTAGACTTATATCTGCTGTTACTTGCCGAAGCTGGGTTCACGGATGTCGCGTCGAAATGATGAAAATATCAAAATATACAGTTCAGTACAGACAAATTTACCTAGCTGGGCCCTGCCTTATTAACTCCGCGAAGCGAGACGTGTAATCGAGTCGATATAAATAATGAACCTTACAAGCAGTATGTAAATTCATTTATACCTGTATCAAGTCTCGTCACGCGCGCGTCATTTCCGCGATGTCATCCGCAATGCATTGTGGTATCAGCATTACTTATCTTATACTTCTGTAAATACAAATACGAATATAATATTTAATTCGAATATCGATCAGTGATACCCACGTGGGTAATTATAAATTTCAAATACAAGATGAACTACCAGTTAATTACGCGGATATTTACCCTGTTTTAGATATGAAGACTAGAACTTTATCGTGCATTATTTTGTAAAACGAGCGTTTACTTCTATAATAAGTATAAATCCAAATCCAAGTTTAGACACAAAGAACGAGGGGTTTAAAAAGGAGTTCGTTGCCTTTTGGTGATTCATTTCCAGACGATCGGTTCACTCGGAAACACGAAATTTATTAATTAATAATAGTATATTTGAAAAATGATACTGGTGACTATAGTTATCACGCAACAATCAATTGATCCTCGTAAATATAAATAGTATTATAGTGCCAATTGTAAATACTGATTGAACCTTGAATAGTGTATACAAAGCTATACCAATTTTACTTTGTAGCGGATTATCTATATGCAAAGCGTCTGCAAGTCTCGATCAGTCTAGGGTATGTTATCTTGAATTTAAACTTTGAATGTCAGTCGCACAACTTGAGCGGTATTGAACAGACGTATTTATTGTTACTGCCATGAATTGAAATCGTTCGAAAATTAATTTTCTCTAGTGCGAACTTGATTATTTTTAACGAAAGTATTTAATTTTCGACATTGATTAATTGTACGAAACCGATCTGAACGTAGGATTTTGATAATAATAATAATTGAAAGTAAACGAAATAATAATTATAATTGATGTGATGTAAACATAAATAATAATTTATGAAGCGAAAGTTTGAAAGCGGGAGTGTAATATTCGTATAATCGACGCATAGCTGCATAAAATATATCGTAAGTAATGCAAGATGTCTCGTACGTCGAGAAGAAATTTAGAAGGTGAAGTGCCCGGCGTTTTAGTTGCCGTTGAAAACAGAGTTCTGACCAGACGAGGTGGGTTGAACAATTTCACCCAAGCGTTAGGTGGGCCTCAAGGCTGGAACAGAAATCCACTGACAGCATCTTCAAGCACACGCGCCTTGGTACCGGGAGGTGTGACACACCAAGTCCGCAGGGTTAACATGGAAACGAAAAAAAGCAAAGATAAAAAATGCGAGAATGTAGAGATCGCGGATTTGGAAAACGAGAAACAAGTAATATTCGAGCAAGCTGACCTTTATGCGAAGGGATTTCCAGTGTTTGAAGAGATCAGAAGACAAGGAAAACTATGCGACGTCACGCTCAAGGTACGCAACAATTTATAGCCAAAATACCTTCTTGGCCAAAAGACAGACTAAGTATAACCCTACTTCGATCGTTTGTTTTTGTTATGACAGATAGAAGAAACATACATGACGCGCGGGGTATATCCCGAGTACCCTAACTACGAAAAATCTCTGCTCATAACAAAGCGAGGGGATTGACCTATCCATACTCCCGTGACCTTATAGAATAAAGCAATGAACTTTTAACTGGAATTGAAATTCTCCGTTCCATAGCTATAGAAATTGACAAAATATTTTACATTTTTTTTTTTTTAATTCCTCTAGTTATGTCCAGTGATTGAATTTTATTACCATTGTAAAATATTGCTGATCTTCTTTTCAAAATATCCGATATTTTGTTTAAAATATATAACTATTGATGTTTCAGGTAGATGATCAAAGTTTCAGCGCTCATAGAATAGTACTTGCAGCAACGATACCGTATTTCAACGCAATGTTCCTGACAAATATGATCGAAAGCAAACAAAACGACATAACATTACAAGGGATTGACGCTGTGTAAGCTTAACACGACTCATCATTTGAATGCCAGTATATAAGATCTTTTGTCAATTTTGGCAAAAAGCCAGATTCTTTACTGTGCTTGCTCATTCCTTTGTTTGCTGGATGCTCACAATTTGAAAGTCACTGATATCTCATGCAATCTTTATGCTAACATGGTTGGAAATATGCTCATGCTATTGTAATAAATGCATCTATCATTACTTTTTAGTTAACTGACTCACATTTTCCAATAAGCAATAGCTGGGCCTGGGCATTATATTCTTCACTTTGTTTGTCAACAGTAAAAATCCTATACTGATCTACACAATTTAATTATATATTTTCTCAGGGCTTTGGAAGCTGCAATTAATTTTGCATACAGCGGTCGAATCACGTTGACTGAGAGCAACGTTCAAAGTCTTATGATGGGTGCGTCTTTTCTTCATCTACATGAAGTACGGGATGCGTGTGCGGAATTTCTCACAAGAAGGTAATAATGTGTTCGTAGAACCAAATCCGATATAACGAAATGTTGTCTTCAAGCTTAATTATAATCCAGATGAATTTCTACCAGATTTCATCCGCATAACGCACTTGGAATTCGACACTTTGCTGATACTCTTAGTTGTATGATTCTCGTAGAAGAAGCTGATAAATATATTCAACAGTACTTCCACGAAGTTTCACTGGCTGACGAATTCTTGGCACAATCGTTTGCAGAACTAAAAGAGCTAATTTGCAGAGATGAACTTCACGTTGTTTCTGAGGAACAGGTATTCGAAGCTGTTATGAGATGGGTCAGACATGATAAAAAAAATAGAACAAAAAACTTACCGGAGCTTTTAGCTTCCGTAAGATTACCTCTCCTCACACCACAGTACCTGGCTGATCATGTTGCTAAAGAAGATCTGATCAGAAGTTGCCATCAGTGCAGGTATTTGCTGGTATTAAGAATCTGCATCTGTAAATTTTGAATGAAACATTGTTGAAATATAATTTCACATTTCCAGAGATTTACTAGACGAAGCACGTGATTATCATCTTATGCCTGAGAGAAGGCATCTGTTACAAAGTTTTCGATCTCGCCCAAGGTGCTGTAATTATATTATGGGACATATTTTTGCAGTGGGAGGTCTCACAAAATCTGGAGACTCTTTGAGCACTGTTGAAGTATACGATCCATTCGTTGGTCAGTAATAATGATTTGTAATTATACAGTCTTTCTACATATCTGATTATCAATTTGAGAATGGGCTTCACATTTTATTAATCATCACTGGTATAGGTCGATGGCAAACATCAGAGGCTATGACAATGCTCAGAAGTCGCGTAGGTGTTGCAGTACACAAAAATAAATTGTATGCTTTTGGGGGCTATAATGGTACAGAAAGGCTCTCAACGGTTGAAGTCTATGATCCATGTCAAAGAAGTTGGAATAAGATTGGACCAATGCAGTGTAAACGAAGGTAAGATTAATTGAAAAAGTGTACGGATTTTGAAAGTTTTGCCGATTCAAATCTCATACATCAATTTGATAAAGATGAACAATGAAATGTATGATCTAATTTCTCATAGTGCTGTTGGAACAACTGCACTTGGTCATCACCTTTATGTATGTGGTGGCTATGATGGGGTGACTTCTTTAAATACAGTTGAAAGATACTCACCAAAGACCGATAAATGGAAAATGATTACTCCTATGAACAAACATCGCTCTGCTGGTGGAGTGGTTGCGTTCCAGGGCTACGTTTATGCTCTGGGTGGGCATGATGGCTTATCCATATTTGATTCAGTACGTTGAAAATTACGTAAAGATACGTTAAATGAATACTGGTCAAGTACTTATTCTATGAATTCAATTAGGTCGAGCGGTATGATCCTTTGACTGAAATTTGGACTGTAGTCAAGCCAATGTTGACAAGAAGATGCAGACTAGGAGTCGCAACCCTTAATGGCAAATTATATGTTTGTGGTGGATATGATGGATCTACATTCTTAAAGTCTGTGGAGGTCTACGACCCTTTCAGTGACACGTAAGCCTAATGTCACTTACTTGCACTTGAAGAAAAAATTTGTTTGGAACTAATGAAAGAAAAATATTTGTACATCATAGGTGGAAATTCGTGGCTTCGATGAATGTCATGAGAAGTCGTGTGGCCTTGGTTGCAAATATGGGTAAACTGTGGGCGATTGGTGGTTATGACGGAGTTTCAAATTTGTCGACGGTAGAAGTCTATGACCCAAATACGGATTCTTGGTCTTTTGTCGCGTCCATGTGCGCGCACGAAGGCGGAGTGGGGGTCGGAGTAATCCCTATCCGTTAATAGTCAATAATTCCTATGCCTTGTTTTTCTGTACCACTCCTGTGGTTAATATTGCAATTTTTTAGTCCTAAGAAGAAAAATCAGCTAGCTGTCGAAGATGGCTAACTATTTTATTTTCGTACTCAAATCTTAGACCATCTAGCTGTCATTCAACCCAGCAGAAATTCCTATTTTTCTTTTTTCTCCAAATAACATAATTACGGGTCTGAAACCACCAAATATATTGTCTTACGAGGCAATTGGTGGTCACAATATTTGACGAGACGGTTTTTATTTTTATGCTTTAAGTTTAACGAAAAACTTACTTGCACCGTGCATATTGCCTCAGCCATTAGTTAAACGGTTATCTGGTGCCAATGAATTTTAAATAAATTCATTTCGTATTCTTTGACTCTTTAGTTCAATTAAATTAAGTAAGAAATATTTATGTCAAGATTTTTAATATCTGAATAATAATATTTGAGAATTAATATATGTTATAATTTAACCGGAGTTAATTGAATGGGCAATGAACTGATGACCCAACCAAAAGTGTGTGAGAAAATTGTGGGCTGTCATAACATAACGAATACCTTATACTTTTTGTACCCATAATCTTATTTGCTAGTACCTTATTTTTATACCTGTTCTGGAATGTCTCAATTTCATCGGTTGTCAAATTTTAAATCATTATCATGTGAACACTGATGAATACTGTTGATCTCATTTAATAACTCTGCATCAGTTTTTTTAAATTATTTACGATTTTTCTGAACATCAAAGTTTATTGAATAAAATTTTATACATGCAACTCACAGTTTATTCGATTGGTTGTTAAGTCTGTGACCTTATACAATTTCCTATTTTTTAGAAGGATTACCATCTTTTTCCACCAAGTTGTTGGAATTGGTCTCATGAATAGCACTATAGCAGCGGCGCATCATAATGTTTTGATCTTCTATCGCTGTAGCGAGTCTGTTAATTGCGCTAGTCTGAGCTCTGAGTAACTCACACTGGTTGTGAGATGCTTCTTTGAAAGCTTGCGTCGCTGAGACCAGATCATTCAAGGCATTTCCATTAAGCACAGGCCTCTGCTTATTATGCGGATTTCTATTACCAATAGTTAGAAGACCACTATCTTGCTTTTCTATAAATTGGAATACGGAATTTTCTAAGAATGTAATACAGCTTATAGCTCATGTTAAGAATATGTTCAATATATCTGTGATACTAATAATTACCCTGTATTAAAAAGTCCGAGTCTCCATCTGTCTGAAATAGTGGTATTTCTATTTTAAATGGCAAATTATTATATGGAGATGTGAGGCACCATTCCATACTTAATTCAATAAAACTTACCAGCATTTCCATGCATGGAGCAACGTCATGTCTATGATCTGAGAGCGTATTAAAATTGAAGGAATCAACCTCACTTTGCAGATATTTAGTCAAGTTCTCTTCACTTTTTAACGTTATCGTAGATCCTGGTGTTCCCTCATCAATACTGTTCGCCAGGATTGATATGGGTGAAATTTGTATCCCCATTGATGGAATAGATGACCGGTATGGGCAACTTCTGAATTGCTGCGATGTTTCTATTAATGAGGTGTCTTCTGTACACTGTGGAAGGTGACTGAAATCATCCATGTTGGCATTTTCGGTGCTGTTTTTTGGATCTGATAATTTGATGAGATCACTGGCGACAGAACTGTTTATTGAAGATGACATTGCGGTACAGTAAATTTATACCTACTAGTTTATTTACAATATATCATTGATATAATGCAGTTCGTTTCAGAATATTGAATTTGGTTTCATCAATTTTGAATGATGTCAATAATGAGAATTGAATCTCGAAAATTTGTCCTGATCTTCAACTTTCATTAGAAAATTAATCATGGCTACTATAAATTTCCATTCCATGGTATGGTAAAATTATGTATTGAACGCATGTCAGTGAGGCGATTTTGGATCTTAGTAACAAATGTAGCGAGATTGTTTAGCAACCTTCAACTCACTTTGAATAGAACCCTGGATGAATGATATTGCTACATACGTTACAGAGATTCGAAATCGCACTGTGAATATTATAAACTAATCTTGACTATATTCAATTTAATCATAGACGATAGATATAAGATCATATAGATAACCATCAGATTGGTTACAAATAATATTTTCTATTTACAAAGTTTAAACACAAATCATAATTCACTTACTCTGAGGTCGAAAGTACAGCTCAAATTTTGTACTGAATAATTTTCGAAAATAAAATATAGATACCGGTGGTCGTTGGAATTGGCTACATATTTCTTTGTAAGTCTTGTGCATACCGGTAACACTAACTTCGTTTGTCAAATATTTTAATCCATCTAGCTCATATGTGGGTAAGTTGGATATAAACTGATATGCAAATTGTTCATCTTCTATTTTCACCTTTTTCTGTCTTCCTCGCTTATCAGGCTCAATTTCACCAAATACAATATTCCTATGCAGCGCCCCATTTACTCTTTTACAACTAACGGCAATAGTATCCAAGAAAAATTTTTTACAAACAATTTTTAGAGACCCATTTTCATCAGACAGTCGATATACCCTAGAATAAGTCCGCCTAGACTCTTCTTTTTTGGAATACCTTCTGTTAACGTGCTTTAATTGAACGTGCTGTTTTATAAAGGTAGTTTTTTCCTCCCAAGGAATTTCGTAGTAAGTATTGAATAGTTTTTCACGTCTCGCAGCTGAGATCACTTTTGCACATCCTTGTTGACAGCCACAACATTTGTTGACAAAAACTTTGGCAGGTACTAATTTCCCAGCAGCATTAACAAATTCTTGACCCGTGTTTTTTAAATGTTTCCGCATTTCTCGGGAAGTTTTTTTCACTGATTTGGATGTCGACTCTCCATTTCCAACGCTCGGATCATTTAGGTGGATGTCAGAGTCCTTCTCTATAATTTGAAAGTGAAAATCATTGAAAAAATCAATGAACATTTTGAAATGTCATGGATACGAAACTCAATCTATAAAATAATGGACGTGCAAATACATATTTCATAATAACATTAAATAAACTTCTGATATGATACGAACATGATAAGGACCGATTGAAGATTTTTTTGTTCAAGGAGAATGCGGCGCTCCTTGTAATTCTGAATATTGAATTAGGTGGCGCTACACGTACAGTAGTGCAATGTTGTTTCAAACAATTAATTTGACTCATAAGCAATGCTACATTTGTTATTAGGTTGAAAATCTAAATCGTAGAATTAATTAAAAACTCCCAGAATATTCAGAGTAGCATGTTCATATCTCATGATTTGCATCGAGATTATCGGGGTTAGGACCTTTCTGCACAACATCACGCGTTTGGTATTTGTGCTGAACTGGATCAATGACACCGATAATTATTCGAGTTAACACAAATTATCTTAGGCGTACCACTGTGTAGTATGTCCTGCTCGCAGAATTTTCCTTCATACGTATCATAAAAATTTTCTTTCGTTGTATCTCCACTGATGGAAGCCATTTTGACGCATTAGCAACAGCGGCACAGCGCAGGCTATTTCACCGTGGCGCAGGGACCACTCGGAAGTCGTCGCATTCGTTCCGTTGCGCAGACACCGTTTTGAAATGATGAACGAATGAAAATACATACACTGAAAATACTTTCCTCATAGTTTTAAAAAATCGTATATTATTAGTTTTTTATGTATATTATGACATAATTTCAAGGGCCTGCAATATCTTTTATCCTAGATTACTAATTACTGTACAACGGAAGGTTCATTGTTCTTACTAGATGTAATCATATTTGATGTAGTAACATTTACATATCTGAAAGGTGATAAGAATTGATTAAAGGTGAATTCTTGGATAACATGAAATTTTTTTCTGAAATTTCAATTTTCAACGAATTCTGAATTCAATGCATTGTGACTCAGTTGACACTTCAGGCATATGTATGTTTGTTTTTCTCAGGAGTTATATTTCCTGACATCAATTTGTCACAAGAACATGGAATCTTTATGAGCTCTGAATCAATATGTACATACATGGTTTTTCATATAATACGTAGAATGCGAATAACAAAGTCATATTGCAATCAGTTGCGATAATAATAAATAACATTTTTTGTAAAATATACAATAGATCAATCACATTCACGTGCGATATAATTGGTCGGTTTTCATTTCCGGCAATATACACTCAACAAATTCATTTGTCACACCGTGCTCCATGTGAGTTTGTATGTGTCGGCTCAAGTTCGATTTTTGTATAAACGATTTTTTGCAGATACGACACTTGTGTGGTTTCATTTTACTATGAGTTAACTCGTGTCGATTTAAGCTTGACTTTCTAGTAAACGATTTACTACATATGGTACAACCATACGGTTTGATACCAGCATGAAACTTCATGTGAACAGTCAGATGTGACTTTTGTCTGAAAAACTTTTGACAAATACCACATTCATAGGATTTCTGCCCAGTATGAATTAAGGAGTGTACAGTCAATGCGGATTTCTGGGTAAATTTCCTGTTGCAAATGTTACATTCAAATGGTTTTTCACCAGTATGAACACTTATATGAACAGTTAAGTGGGAACTCTGGGAAAACTTCTTCTGACAAATGTTGCATTGGTACGGTCTAGTGCCGTTGTGTACCTGAGTGTGAGCTAGTAGTTTCGATTTTTGTATGAAAGACTTGTTGCAATTCGGTTGGGGACACTTATGAGTTCTCTTTGCATAGTGCCCTCTGGTATGACGTATCAAGTAGCTTTTTCTGACCCATTTTTTACAGAGTTCACATTGTGCCCTGTCTTCCTCCACCTCTTTTTCAGTTTGCGCAAAATCATTCGATTGTCCAGGCATAACATTTTCGGTGGAAGTACTCGATTGTTCTTGGTCAGAACGAACTGTATACTTGTAATTATCTTCCATTACAGTATTAGTTTTTGAAACGTCTCTATCGCAGTGAGTTGGAGGATCCTGCCAAGACCTCATTAAAGAATCCCACGAGAAAATGCTGCTTGATCTTCCGTTTCTGCAATTGAAATTGTTCTCCGACGACGTTTCGTTATCTGCAAAATCATCCTTTGTTCCAAATCCAGTCTGAAACAGCGAGCAGCATGTCAAAACCATGTAATATCATTAGTCGGATACAAAGTAATGTAAAACATATGGTGATGTTACAAAAACAAGTTGTTACTTTATGGCAAAACAATTTCCTTCTGGGTTTAGTTTGTACTTACAATTTTTTGTTCCTGTGGCCGTATACATTCCTTAAGACGCCCAGCCTGTGTGCATCGAGAGAAAGTGTTAGTGCGAACAAGCTCCTCGCTGATATAAGGCAACTCTTCTTTGACGTATGGAGATGAAAACTGATCAACATACTCTTGACAATTGGAAGCGTGTTCCGTTGCCGGAGAGTCATTCTTAACTTTGAATCCTGTATCAATATTTGTTTCCATTACTATTCTAGTATAAAGGTACTCTATCTCATTGATCTCTCATTCCAAACAGAATTGTTTTAGGTTAGGGTCGCGCTGCTGTCTGTTGCTGCTGTCTGATTTCGGGTTTCCAGTTTTTTTTTTAGGATCTAGCCACGATTTACTGATTATTTGCATGCCCAAGGGCTCAAATTCATTCCATCTGTGGGTATGTATGAATTTTGAACTACAACAGAAGTCAATTTTGTACTCAAAAATGCGATTGGGATCTGTCACGTAGATATTTAAAGCCCGAGTTGTGCGCGAACATAACCACCAACAAGCCATTAATTGAATCTGTATACTATATGGCATATGGTATCAAAATATGATCCGCTCGTAATTGCACTCCACAAAGTAGTACTACTTGTCAATCAAAATACGCACAACATCATTGAGTTCAACTCAATGAGTCATCAGATTGAAAATCTTTGATATGCATAACTTTTAGTTCCCGATAATTATTTTTGTACATGCATGGTATACAAATGGAGCTTGGAAGCTCTTTGCTTTGGATCAACTTGGTTCGTGCTATGGCGCGAAAGTTTCGAACAGTTCAACTGTCAAATACCTATTATAATCAAACCCCTCAAAAACATTTGAAATAAGTTCTTTTTCCTGCAAAAGCCCACTTCTGAGGAGTCAAATGCACCAATGTGCCTTCGAAAATTGTTGTTTTTTCTCTGTGCTCTTTGTCAGTGAGTCGGATTTGCTGGTTCTACATGGTTCCCCCATGGCTCACACTCTCGTATTGTAGATGTTACAAGTTTATCACCGCCCGTTATCAGTGTTCTGTGTCAGATAGACGATAGAAAAAATGCATTAGAAAAGTATTTGCTCAAAGAGTACCAGGATGGGGTTAGGTTTCTATTGAAATGACAAGTCGGACAAATTGAACCATACACTGTTATTGAAATTGGACCGGTTCAATTTACCAAACGTTTATGTAGTGGTTTTGTAAACTACAGAATGGCTGTCAGAGGAAATTATGGCAAGTGGTCTTCTACGGAATTGGAATTAGCACTCGCAGCTTTTAGAAATGGAAATTGTGGGCTTAATGAATGCGCTCGGATGTACAATATACCAAAAGCCACACTGAAGAGACATTTGGAAAATCGAAACCTCCGTGCAAATGATAGGGTGAAAATTCTGGGTCGGACTACGTTTCTGCCTAAGGAACTGGAGGATGAATTAGAAGCGATAATACTAATATTCGAGGAGAGATTGTTTGAAATGACGACCAAAGATGTGAGAAAACTGGCTTTCCAAATTGCAGAACGAGGCGAAATACGGCATCGGTTCAACAAAGAAACCCGAATGGCTGGAAAAGCATGGTACTACAGTTTCATGGCTCGCCATACACGCTTGTCTCAGCGACAACCTGAATCGACGTCAACAACACGTGCGAGAGGATTCAATCGCGAGAAAGTTGATGGATTTTTTGACATCCTTGAAGAAATCGTGGACAAATATAAATTAAATGCTTTTCGGATTTTTAATGTTGACGAATCCACGCTTACGACAGTTCAAAAAAAGCCTCAAAAAATAGTTGGTCTCAAAAAAAAATCACTAGTTGATCCATCAGCAAATGGTGAGAGAGGTGTCAATACAATTGTCTGCTGCGTCAGTGCTGCTAGCTTTTACATTCCACCGATGATTATTTTTAAACGAAAATATATGGCACCTGAATTGGGAGTTGGCGCGCCAAGCCAAAGCCTTATCCAAATATCAGACACTGGCTACATTAATTCAGAATTGTTTGTAGTATGGCTGAAGCACTTCCATTCCATGGTGCAGTCTTCGCCAGAAATGCCTGTTCTTCTTCTACTTGATGGCAATGTGACTCACAGCAAAAATATAGACGCTATTATATACGCACGTGAAAGTGGAATCATTCTATTACAGCTTCCTGGTCACACAACACATAGGTTACAACCGCTCGACGATGCATTTTTCAAACCCCTTCGAACTTATTACACACAAGCTCAAGAACAATGGCTTCAAACTAATGTTGATAGTATGATTACACCATTCCACGTATCAGGATTACTTGGTGAAGCATATAGTCGTGCGGCAACTGCAGGAGTAGCTGAGAAAGCTTTCAGAAGCTCAGGATTATGGCCTGTGAATAGGCATATCTTTAATGATCATTACTTTGCAGTTTGAGATGTATTAAATGTGCTATAAAATCAATCAGCTGCAGGGGTTGCAGAATTGAGGCATACGAGACGTGTGCATAACTACTTGCAGGAACAGATATCCTGTTGCGGTAATGTAAATAGATTATACGCGAAAAGTAGAGCGGTAATTTGAAGGATACATGGTCTAATTAACCTTGTCAGTTCTTCAAATTGAACCACAACAGGAGCGGTGGAAGATTAGCTTCAAAATACATCAAGTTTTGAATTAAAAGTAGAATATGAAAACACTGTACACTATCTTACAACAGTGAAAAATTGTTTACTAACTGAAAGGTCACTGATTGTAAAATTGGTCCAACACATTCTACTTTCTCTTATTTTCATGTACTTTGATCCATTGTTTTGTTATATATTTGTGGCATCGCACTGATGCCACACTAAAAAGGTGCCTGAGTGCTCATTGTGTCTTTATGCTTTATTTATTTACACACAAATATATTATTATACCTCTTGATTTACATGTAACAACTACAATCATCTCTTATTAGCGAATATCATTCAATGTTTAATCGAAGCAGAAACAAAGAACATAAAAGAAGTCATTTCATCCTTAATATTTAGTCCTTACTTTATATTCATCAATCACAACCCTTGTTGTGTTTTTCCAGTTCAAATTATCAGAAGCTATTAGATTTGAAAATTTGTAAACTTCAATTTCAAGGTCCAAACGATAAATTATAAACTTCGAATCAATACTGTGCTGTCTTTTTCCTCTCATACCCCGATGTCAATTTTTTTTTGTATTATAAGATTCATTTAGTATGTTTTTAATTTAAAATCAATTTAGTTATTTACCAACTTCACTTTATTGCAAGGTCAATTAACTGTTCAGTGAAAATTGTCAGTCTTCCAATTCCCTTATTGGTAAATATAATGTATTTTAGCTTGGGCAAACGTTATTCTCGATTTCAATATTTCTAATTAATACAGTTATACGTTAGACTCGTTACTTCAAAATTTTTTTTTATATCCAAAGTCTATTTCTTGTTCTTATCAAAATACAAGTATAATCATAATAACAAACGTTGAAAAGTTAATATATCCTCTTGAAAATCTTTGTCGTTGAAGCAGTATTATCCATTCATTAGTTTGGAGTTTGAATCGAGTATATTCATTCAAATATATTGAACGGTGTATAAGTATTAAAAAAATAGATTTTTGGTCACGCAGTGTAGAATGCTCTGCTACGATTGCAGGGCTTCAACTGGACAAGTGAAAAAAAATTGAATACATTAAGAGAAAATTATTGAGTTAAAAGCTGTATCAACTTGTTAATTAATAATTCACTAGAAATGACATACGTTACTCATTTCCAAGATGATATAAAGATTTCCCGTTCAAATTAACAAATATTACTTTCTAGAAAAGCACCGTCCTTGCAATGCAAGTTCAATTATCTGATTTTGGAAGCTCTAGCAATCATTTGTCAGCAGGCTCCAGAATTATCCCGTAATTGTCATGTAGAAATATTTCTTTCGGACGGAGCTACTCTAGATGACGAAACTGAACAGATGCAGAAATATTTTAGTACCTAATTGTAACGATGTTCTTTAGGTTTCTGTTTTTTTCTTTTTTTTTATGGCATCATGGAATTATTTTACTTCAAATTCTATTGCTCATAATTATCCTTCGGTATTTACATGTGAAACGCCTCTAAAAATCGGGCTTTGTGATAAAATACATTACTCTGTCAAAAAAAAAATTAAAATATATCTACTTTTAATAATACATCGTTGAGGATGAAATATCAACAGCTGAAAGTTGGTATATTTACTAGTCCAGCATTCACCTTTTCTTTAATGCAACAAACATTATATCAAACAATGAAAAGAAATAAAAACAAAAAGAAAACCCATTAAAGTATCATTGGCAAGTGAGTTTTCCATGAGCAATAGCATTCGAAATAATTTGCGAATAGACTGTTTCTTCAATAATTCTACAGCGTACAGTAACATGAATTATATAGAATAATAGTTCTTACTGTGATAATTATCATTTATACAAAGATTTCGTGTAAGTATAATCTTCAGCAGCATCTTCATGAACAAACGATGAGCAACAAAGACATTTGGCAACATATCACACCTGCCATCAAAAGAGATCAGTTCTAGAACACTCACTTTGGAGTTCAAATATACCGACACAGCAAAAAAATATCCTAACTTGACGATGGGGAGTGATACAAATATTTTAAAAAATAATTCAAAATCCATGGTCATTAACAGGCGACGAAAAAAATGAATTATCAATTTCATGCTAAGAATATATTCCCTACTAACTATTTTTCATTGATTTTTATTCTTTCGGGATATTTTTTCACAATCACCATCATTTCGCAATTTTTATTATCACACGGCGTTTTATATTTATTTTAAATTGCTGCCTAATACGACTTAGTATGCTGCTCGTAAACTTTGCATTACTTGTACAGATACTCACACGAAACCTTTTTCTCCACACAATAAAAATCTATCTCACATAATAATAATGATGATAATAATAATAATAATAATAATAATAATAATAATAATAATAGCTAAATTTCTTTGCACATGTCTAACGTAAACATGACCATCTGTTATGGGTAGTATGTAGATTTAGAGATGTTCAGAATTCTGAAAAGATTCTGTGGTCTGTTGAGGAAAGTAAAATTTGAAATTTCCTTACGCTATTACCAATGGTTCATCGTCTGAGAAACCTCGAATCACAGGGCTGTCCTCATCATCTGTGAAAAAATGTATGCACAGGTGTGAGCTGATGCAATGAGTTTGCACATATAAATAGATGTCTAGCATCTGTTATCATGCGGTTATCAACATGCTTCCAAGTGAGACGAAGGATTGAATGAAGAAAAATAGAACATACCCAGGCCATCCGTGGTACCAGGGAACGTGGCCTGTCCACGTCTTGTGTCATAATGGCTATTCGCAAACTGTGTAAAGCTGTTCGAAAGTCTTCTATGACGAACGATGAAGTACCCAAGAGCTGCTGCCAAACCGACAATCAGCAAGCAGATTGGGATGGCAAACGAAAGGATGTTTGACGTATATAAAGTTGCAGGCTCTACAACTGCTGTAAAAAGAAAGGATCATCATACTTATTGTAAGTGTGTTTTATCGATATTGAATTGTTTGACACCAAAGAATTGAATACTCGATAAGAACTTGGATTGATCAACTCACCTTCAGGACTTTTAATGCTGACAGTTTCACTAAGCTGACTTTGGTATCCATTTTCTGTGACCAATCTTACAGCAAATGAGTAGATGACATCCGTCTTTGCGTTCTTATATATATATGAAGGTTCGTTGGTTTTAATGATCTGCGCTGTAGTTAGATTAACTTCACGTTCACCCTCGGATACCAATATTTCATAATGATATCCCGTTTTGTTCACGATGCTCTCTGGTAAGTCATGCTCTTGCCAATAAAGAAAATAATTAGATTCTCCATGTAGAACCTTCAACTGGTGTGGTGGTGATATGGGCGGAGCCAAATATATCACCGGTTGACTGGGAATTGCATTGTCAACATCAGTCGAGACCGTCACTCGATATTTACCCCCATATTGTATAGGATGGAACCTATGTTTTAGCGTCGTTTCATTTGTTGGAAGCAATGATACCGTACGTTGCATGTTATGCGTCATTTCAGTGATTGAAATCTGGAATAATATAAAGAGATAGTTTTACAAGATATACAAATAACAGAATAACTGTCAGATTTACTCAGTATGATTATGCTACCGTATAAATTATTTTGTCATCCATCCTAGGACAGCTCGAACTCCAGGATACAATGATCTCGTCAGTTCTGTCTGATGGTGTGACTCGCAATCGTTTCGGTGCTGCTCTAGCATTGTAATGTGTAGAAACTGTGAGCGGAGGGTTCAGAGGGCCTGCACCAAAGTCTCCTAGAACTCCGATTGCAAACATATATGTTTCGCATGCGTCTAAATCCCTGACAGCAGCTGTCAGATTAGTCGTAATCAGCTTGGCTTCTGCGAAAAAAAAACAAGGGAATGGTTCCGATTACCTACGGTGAGTGATTATAATTTACTTTCTCACAAAGTACTTCGCATCAGTTGGGTCGAGAAAAAAAAAATACCAAATAAACTTTCACGCACCTTTCAACAAGTCTTGCATATTAAACGCGTAATAGACTCCATACTGCCATTTTATTTTTCGGGCATCTTTTGGCGGATCCCAGCTAAGTTTGACGGTTGTTCCATGATCCTTATTTAGATTAACTTGCAAATTCGGAACCGAGGGTAATGGTGTACCAGTTGTAGTTGCAGTGATCATTACAACTTTGCCAACGTAATTATTTTTGAATGCGTTTACTTCGAATATGTACTTAGTTCCTGGAGCCAGATTTTTCACTACCAAAGTATTTTTCTCAGTCGTTATTGTGAACAATGCAGGGTATGGTGCAGGACCTTTTGGAGTGACGTGATATCCGCTAGCATTCACTATTTTATTCCATGTCAAAGTAACAGTTGAATTTGTAGTAGCAACGACAGATAGATTCTCTATACCATCAATGTTAGCAGCTCCATCAAATGTTATAGTCGCCACATTGGAAGAATTTGAGTCATGCTCTTTGGTTTTTGCAATAACCCAGAATGAATAATTTGTGCCAGCTTGGAATGGTGTATCAATAGTCACCGATGTTTTTGTCGACGTCATTGATTTAGGTGGAATTGGTGGAGTTGTAAATACTTCGTAACCGGTGATTGGTCCATTAGGATGCAGTGGTGGTCGCCAAGAAACTTCTATACGTGTGCCGTTCTTTTGAGCAACAGTTACATTCCAAGGGGGTGAAGGAACGCCTTGACCGGTCATAACGGTCAAATTTTTAGCAGGAGGGAATACGGTACTCTGACCTTTTATTCTTACGTAAACTGTGAAATTGTATTTAGTGTAAACTTGAAGATCATTGAATTGATATTCTGACTCTTCGATCCAATGGCTAGCATTCACCCAACTAGCACCTGGTTCAGCCTTTGCTATTGAGGGTAAGAATTCAAAGGTGATGTTATCTGGTACCGACATCCACCAGAACAAAAATAAGCTGGTAGCATTAGTTGATCTTTCATCAACACCCATAACCAGAACTTGATACACCCGCGAGTTGTTATTCTTTGCACAGTCTTTCTCGTCAAATCCATCGTAGCAATCGTGAATACCATCGCAGAATGAGGTCTTTGGAAGACAACGTGTCTCGTCGCAAGGGAAAAATCCAAAAGAACATGAGTACGTCGAAGCGGGACTAGACACCATGTGATCGTGGCAGCCTAGTTCATCACTAGCATCTGGACATTCAATAAGATCGTTACAGACGCTTGTCAAAGCAACACAGGAGCCATCTGAACGGCACTTGAACTGATCGTTGTGACAACCAATTGTCACTTCGCCACAATCCAACTCATCTTCCCCTGAAGAACAATCTGAGGATCCATCACAAACCCATGCGTCTGCTATACATTCACCATTGTAACATTGAAACTCATATTCGCGACATGTTCGTAGATGCTCTGTGGTAACTGGTTCTTCTGTGGGACCATCTGGGTTTCCACATCCTAATTCATCCGAGTTATCTCCACAGTCGTCGACACTGTCACATTTCCACCAATATGGTACGCATTTTTTATTGTTGCACATGAACATCCAATCGCTACAAGGATAGTCCGACTTTCGTGGTATGGCAGGTCTAAAAGGTGACAGTGGAGATGGAGTAGATACAGTGCAGTTGACTTCATCTGAGCCATCCACACAGTCCTGATCTCCGTCGCAAACCCAGGATTTATAGATACATCGTTTGGTAGATTCACATGCGAATTGATAGCTTTCACATTTTTGTTTGTCGCAAAACGCCTCATCAGTACCATTTTCGCAATCGCTCTCCCCGTCACATCTCCACGTTGTTGGAATGCACATTTGGAAGCTAGTCTTGTTACAGAGAAACTGACCTTCCTCGCATGTGTTTGTTCTGACAACGGTACAATTTTTCTCATCAGAAGCATCACGACAATCGTCTTCTCCATCACAAACCCATCGATGTGATATGCACCGGCCATTGTTACATCTGAATTGTGTATCTGTACAATTTGTATAGCGGCAATTCATTTCATCGGTGTTATCCATGCAGTCTTTGTCAAAATCACAGACCCAATATTTGGGAATACATTTATTTTCATCGCAGGCAAACTGGTTTGGCCCACATGAAGCTTGGTTACAATGTTCTTCATCCGAATTGTCACCACAGTCATTATCGCCATCGCATTTCCACAGTTCAGGTATACAAACGTTATTACTGCAGGAGAATTGATTCGCTGAGCAGGTGTTGGCGATTCGAGGGCAAGTAGAGTTAGCATAAGGTACTATTCCCCCAGGACATACACATTTTTGTGAACTAGTCATATTCATCCCATCCGGGCAAAGGCATACAAATCCGTTATTCGGAGCACCCAAACATATATGAGAGCAAGTGTTGTTTGCACATTTATTTGTGCCAACTTGTACACTATTTGCAAATACTTTCAGATCCATCAACCCGACTAGCTGTCCAATGATAGTAGTTAAGCCGTGGCCATGATCCTTGTCAGCTAAAAATATCATGGATTGTTTCCAATCGTCCCAGTACATGTTGTCTTTAAATACAGCAACCGCGAAAGGATGTGCCAATCTTTCGTCATTGGCCAGTATTTTTTTGAACATACGTCCATCGAAATCTGAGGAACCTATGTAATCCAGTTTGGCATCCACCCAATATATTCTTTCCGCAATGTGATCGATAGTTATTCCATTTGGCCATTCAACGGTATCTTTGTTGAAAAGTCGTTTAACGTTTGAACCATCCAAGTTAGCACGGGAAACTGAAGCATCACCTGGAGCCCAGTCAGTCCAAAACATGTAGCCGGTCATTGGATGGACTGCAATACCTCGTGGCTTCGTAAGTTTATCTGGGCCCAAAATCGTACGCCGCATTCTCCCCATCGTGGAAATGTCAACTCTGATTATCTCGATCCGCATTTTGACACCATCAACGAAATACAGAACTTTGGAAACCCAGTCAAAAGCCATACCTTCAATTGAGCTAAGATCTGTTTCCACTAATATTTCAGGATAACTTGTACCATCTTTCAGACATTGTCTTCCGATTGTGTCATTCACAATATCAGCCCAATAAAGGCAATTGTGCTGCAAATCAAATTCGATTGCGATAACATTCTTCAGACCATGAAGTGGCAATGTCTCCAATTTTAGCTCTTTCAAGTCAATTCGTGATATATGATCTCGTTGTGCAACTAATAAAAATTCGGAAATCTCTCCCATGGGGCACGGTATCTGTAATATATCGTTAGGTGTAAAAGATAAGTACATCAAAATTATTCAGCAAAAATTTCATGTACTCTACATATACGATAGGACGATGCTAACATTACTAACTGCAAGGAATGATAATTACGTACTTCGTCAGGTTCAAAATTCCTAGCCAAGCCTCCGGAGCAGTCGTCATCTTCTATTCTTCTATATCCTTTTGTGCGTTTATAAAAACCTCCTGGTCGACACGTTGCAGGTACGGCATAAGGATCATAGATTTTTATGGATGTTGTTTTGTTACGAATACAATGATGGGGTTCCAAATTGCGAACAAATCCAAAATCACACTGGTAGTCTTTTGCGTCGCATTGACAAATATCTAGTTTTACAGGCCGGTCATAATTAGCTCCAGTGTAACAGTTGGCAGTAGGAGCTCTTCTCTGATATGTCTCCTTCCGACCAAGCACGCAAGCCATTGTAGGTTCTTCCGTGCTACTCGGAGACCAAAATTTGAAGTCATCTTCGGTGCAAGTCCTTGGAAATACTTTTCGTAGATCCACTTTAACAATTAACCATTGATGATGGCCGCTTCCCGAACCAAACATTGTAAATACAGTTGTATTTTCGCCAGGCTCAGTCATAAGCCCATAGACTCTCAGCATGTCCCCGGTAAACTCATGCGTGTGCCATGTTTCTCCTTCGTCGGTAGAGTACACAATTTCTCTAGTCTCACCGCGCGATTTAAAATACTTGACAGCGACCAAGACACCCCCGTGATCTCCCATATTAAAGAAGTACAAATCTTTCAGTACTTGTTTCCATGTCAATCCTGCATCTCGTGATACGAAAACACCTGGATGTCCCTTCAAACTTTTTCCAATTACCCCTGTCGCTATTATCATACCAGGCGCTGACTTTGAACTCATTATAGGCACTGATCGAGTAGCTGGGTAAAGTTGACTGAACTTTTGGCTCAGATGTAAGGAGCAGTCATCATGACATGGAATAAAGAATTTGTCATTGTCGACAGTTGGTGCTTTGATTTGTTTCCATGTTGAACCGTGATCATAGGTTATCATAGATGCAAGATGCTCAGGACCAATAGCCCCAGCTTTTGGAATTTCTTTCACCTGGGATGCAATATAAATTCCACGAAGTCCTTCCACCTTGTATAAGTCAGTGAAGGTTTCGTCTGAAACGTCACTGAAAAATTTGTGTGATTGATATTTAATATTCTATATTATAATGTGTTTATAATATTATAAGACGTAAAATTTTATTTACTTGAGCCAGCTGTCTTTCCAGGTGCTATTTGGGAAGAATGTTAAGATTCTTTCCAGAGACAACATGAATGCAACATTTTCATGGTCAATCATTTCAGAGACGTAGAGATTGACTATGTACTCGGTGTGAGAAACGGCAACTAGAACTCTATTATTAGAAACATCAGCGATGTGATAATTTCTTCGATCCAATTCTGAGTTGAATTGAGCTTCCACGAATGGTTGTTGTTTGTAAGAGACATATAAGTCTAAGTCATTCTGAAACATTAATATTTTTTTAAATTTAATCATCAAATTATGCTAAACGACAAGAGATATTCCAGCACACATTCATGAACATTGGAATGGTATTCTATGGTTCAAAGTTTTGAAAACGTGTGTGATTATACTAACATTTCCATTCTTTTTCGTTGCGAACATGTAGTCACCCCTCACTTGAAAATCTTCAACATTCGCTATAACTACTGTGAAGTTTCTTTGGGTTTGAAACAACGCTGTGCTCGATAAAACCGTATTGACACCGGATGGTTCGTTTCGTTCAACCAACAGAGCCTTGGGTTGTGTAGTAGTCCAGAAGAATGCCTTTACATACTCCTGAATGATGATCCATGTTTTTCCAAAGTCTCGCGTGAGCCACAACTGAAAATGAACAGATGAGATATGAGTCATAGAAACGATGCGTACCTTAAAATTATTGCTACTGATATTCTTAAAAAAGTTTTATAAAAAAGTATTAGTACGCATTCTCACCTTTCGCTCTGGGTCAATTTTGTCCAATGCCAAGAAAGTCAGAGGATCATCTTCGTGGAATGAAATATCACTGGGATGGAATGGCAAAATTTGTCTTGTGATATCCTTGCCATTATTCCAAGTCGTAAATATCAGTTGGTTAGTGCTATCTGCGAACACGCACTAAGAAAAAACAAGGAAATGTTCAAATTTATATGAGAAACTGATAAGTAGCTGGACATCGTTGGTATTATTATTAATTTATTTTTAAAAAATTTTAATGGAATGTAATTTGCTTTTTTTCAGCCTGACAAAACGATATCTGTTATCATAATTGATTATATTCAGATAAGACAACAACAAGTACTGAAAAACAAAATATATTTGACACATGTTTGGTATCATGTGTGATAAATGATTCTCATCAATGAATATGATAATGGAAAAACATACTAAAATAAGTATCGAACAAGACGACCTATTGTGCCGTGAAAAAAATTAAAATACGTCACTGAGATTACTTGATAATTCTACATACTTGTTCAAGTTGATCAAATTAAAATTTGGCGAGCAATTTGAAGGTCATTATGTTTTACAGAAACAACTAAATGATCCAAATTTTATGCGATGACCATGTAGATTGGAATACTCAACGTGTTTTTATTAAACAGAAATTTTTACCGAACGATTTTTAATAAACAACAAATTTCTAGAAATCCAAGATTATCTTACATGAGTGTTGAACTTGGGATGGTTGTAAAACTTGTCCAATGTAGCATATCCATAATTCGGCTCGTTAGCATCAGAAATCTTGAAACTTTCAGTTTTGTTTACAAATGTTTCCCCATAATCGTAACTTATATGAACAGCACTGGGATTAGTCGGTACCGGTGGGCGAACCAATGGTGTACTATCCCTTGCCAGGCAAATTATAACATTCGATCCTTCGCCAACCCAGTGCACCATCAACTGCTGATGAGAATCCTTTAATGAATTCACCTGAAAAAAAGAAAAAATCGACATATCAAGTCAACTGTATGTCATCAATATTGACTACAGACATATATTGATGTATAAAGCAGTTATACGGCTCGTTTGACTATCATAACAAGATCATACTAAATTAAAACCGGTTATACGCGTGAATATTTGGTAAATGGGTAAAGTGAAAGTATTATCATTATGCAAATGGATGTACCACATTTGGTCAATATTTATCGGCAGATATATTCGTTTGCCTATACTAACTATTGCAAGTTTAATATGTCAACTACATTTGAGTATGTTGAAATGAGTTATTAAAAACAATGAGAAAAAAATATCATAAGTTCGGATACTCAAAGCTATCAAGTGACTCATGAAGATGTCTGTGAGATACTTGTGTACGTACAATACATAGACATACCACAAGGCAACAAGCTGATCAGACAAAGCACTACAAACTCCTACATTTGTCTTTTTTATTCAATGTTGCATAAGCAAATATCTTGGCACCATTAGATGTGAACTTCACATACCTCAAGCAATATCTCGGAGTGTTTACTAAGTATGAAATTAAAATTAGGTTTTGAAAAATCCTCAGTAAGCTGAGGATGATCAGAATACAGCTATACAATACTTATATTATTCACTTCAAGAAAGATAACAATTTCTAAATATCTCAGCTCCAGTATCATCAAAATTATCTTTCTCTGGCTAACTTACATTTAAATGGGCAAAAGCTATGGCTGAAGTGATTAATATTGAGGTGATTGTCCGCAAAATTGATATTAACTCTTAGAAACAACGTTTATTGACAGCGATGTGAGCCACATTTTTCTAGTGATTCCAATAAGTTATTGAAAAAATCTGTTACAGCTAGCCAGCTCTCTACAAACAGGATGAATTCTAAGTTTCTTAGAAAACCACAAGAGAGCAAAGTGAATAATTTATGAAACAGTAGCTGTTAGATATAATCATACTATTACAGCACTGATTGTCCTTCTTGACTCATGATGTCGACGACAACATATTCTTGGAAATATTTAATCTCTACAGGAGGATGTCCTTCTTGCAATGTTAACAACGTTTGGGTCATTATCTCTACTCCTGATTAAACAGCGAATATTACAGCAAGATAAAAGAATTTTTTTTTCTCTCATTTTTAAAAAGAAAACAATCAATCCTGTTGTAATTGTTTTATGCGGGGCGATAAATTATTTTTGTAAATTATTCACACACAATAACAAGCTTTCTTCAATGACTAATGATGACTGATTAAAGAAAAGAATAAGTGTACATGGATAAATAAAAAATATAAGTTTTCTCCGGTACTTTGGATTCTATTCTGCCTTTCTCATTTTCATTATGAATCCTGATAACCCACATAGTCCATATATCACACACACAAAAATGATATGGATCCGTAAGTCATGTGACTAATAGATAGGTGTTTGTCAAGGAAACATGTCACGCGTCAGTGACAACTGAAAAACTCATTAGTCATCCTAGTCGAAGATGAGAAATATTATTTTTAAAGCAAAGTAAAAATACTTTCAACGATTTATTATTCGTTGAATATATTTCATGCTATACGCAGTCAGTAAAAAAAAAATTATTGCAATCACAATGTTGATAGCACCGCGATAGATTGGTAAATGAATTCAGTTGAAAATTCCGTGTTATGATAAAAAAATAACATGCCCCAAGGCTATACGTTCTTCTTAGAGATACGTACAATAGAAAACAGCAAATTATTACGTAGAGATGATAAAATATTTAGCTATGAAGAGTCGTGTTGAAATGAAGAAGCGTGCTCAAGAAGATATTGCGATCGACGTGAAAATATTAAAAGTCTAAATGTAGACGTCATTAGTTGACATTAGGGGTGAAAAAAAGACAAGCGCTTCAATAATAATCCTAAATAAGATGTAATGATCGGTAACCTTGATTTTAGGATGGAAAAATTGACAGGGTGTGTCCGTATTGTAGAAAATGATAAGTGAAAATAGGTAATGAACTTGTTAAACCTTCGTAGTGATGTTGGGGTTATTCGTCGCAATATCTCTGCGAAGTCGGACGAGTGTGTCTTCACCGTCGCCGCTGTCTGCATCTCGATCAATTATTAATGGACTTCTATGACGGCCAAAATTGTCTGCTGGTTCAATGTGAAGTGTTCGAGATCGGTCACCAATTCTTTCACCATAATTATAATTGATTAATAGAAATAAATGCAGTATTAACGTGAAATGATAAAACGCCGATGTCGCCCGGGCGGCCATCTTGTCTACACTGACTTTTAATTAAAAGCGGCCGTGTAGGAGGGGTAAACAAAAGACGCGATACACCAAACAAGTGGCTCTACCTCCCCAATACGCTTGCGCTGTGAAAACTGACTTTTCTACTTTACCCCAGGGGCTTCCTCTTGGTCTTTACCTTCCATAGAGATGCGTAATTGTGGCTATAGCTGGACTCTGCGATAGCTTATCTATTATCTCTAGGGAAGCAAATTTAAATTAACAATTTCCTGATCTATAGGCGAACCTATCACAACGCTTATCATGCGTATAGCACATACTTGAAAACTCTAAAATATTCAGAGCACTACACTTGTAAGGGCACAAGTGATACGAATTATCCTTTTTCCAATACAAATTCTTTCATTCTTCCTCGGAATACAAATATTCCACTACTTCAATTTAGCTGATTTAACGCGCGTAGGGTCATCGTTAGAAAATAAACGTTATTTTACGCTCTTATTTCGGAACATATTTCTAATCCCATCCACGGATCCGATGGTTGAAGGTATAGAAAACGCGGCGTTTGAGTCAACGAGTAATAAGTATCATTGGTGCCCCTTGGTATAATAATAAATGTACATGAGATAATGGCGTTAATTTCCGGATGCCGCGCTGGTATGCCCTCAGCTTGTCATCAATCCTATTGACGCGATGATCTAGAGTCTGCCTGTGGCTAACGTAAAAATCAGGGTCGGTTGCTCTGCAGCGTTTCATTCGTCAGCGAAGTAATATAATGCTTACATGCTTCATCATGCATATGTGCCGCATCTTACGTTATGTAATATTTCAACTCTCATACGATGCATTTTGAACAAAGAGGTTTTACAATCAACTCTTTAAGTAGCAATCTCACCGAAAATTAACGAATCAAACATCCAGGCTGAAGACAAGCAAGCCCAATACGTCCTCCGGGCTCACTGCCGTACTCTGCTGTAAACTGGTTTGGTCAAAGAATACGACTAATAATGAACGTGGTACATGTGTCTCCATGTAATTTATTTCTTATTTTTTTTAATAACCGAAGAATATCTGTGTGAACTGTACTGGTTTTATTGTATTTAGTAGAAACAAGTTAAGGAAAAATTACTGGTTTGTATCAAGATTATGAAAATAATACCTAAGTACATACCAATATACCATCACTGGATCTGCTTCTTTTTTTTCGAACATTGAGATTGAAAGGATTGTCTGAAACTCAATTGTAGGCAATTAGTTTTTCAACAATGATTTATTATAAGCATTCACATTGTTGTGTTTTGTTATTTGTTATTCATTTAAAACTTGCGGTTCATTATTACCTTTTTTGCTCGTTATTCGTTACGAAAACATATCCCGGCAGTGACGATATACGCATTATTCAAGAAGTCATGAATTGATTATGTATAAAAATGAAAGTTCATATCATTTTACGACCCAAGCCGCGGGCTCTTGATATTTCCAAGAGTCAGAGAGACTCAGAATCCAATTTTGTTAAATATCAAGCAACGGTTTGTAAAAAAAGAAACAAAACAAAAAACATTTCACTGTCACAAAAGATTGCCTACGCTCTTTTTGCGATCGACTTTTATTAACTTTGTAGTAAAATCTTAGAATAACTGACAACATTTCAGGAAAAAAGATCAAGCGTCGAGTAAATGCTCCAAGGAAACGGAATAGCTTCGCTTTCAAATCCCGATTTAAAATCATGTAATAATTCAAATAATGCGTTTCGGTCATAATACATATCACTACATACTTTCAGCAATTTATGGATGAATAGTATATTGTGATTAAATAATTGGCGATGATTTTTCAACGATCATTAACGCGCTGCTGATGATATAAATATGAAATTACCATGGCTGTGTGGTTAATTAATTAAATTGTAAAACCATTCATTAGGACAATTTATCACTGACCTAGTTCGGGCTTAAGAAGAATTCTAAAAAGGCAGAGGATTTATCTTAAGGTTTTGGTAAGCCTATCTAATTAAATTTGACAGATGAATCGACTTATCACCAAGTTATGTCAACAAAAGTTATTTTTTTGCAGAGCTAATTGAATTAAACATATGAACATACAAAAGAACGACAATAAAGAGCGTGATCGCAAAAATGGCATTTTCATTGATTAAATGATCAATGTGCAGCATATATTGTCACAATGCAAGTATGTACGCGCTACATGTTAGATAAATAAATACATGCGTATAAATATATCTGTCTCCTCATAGATGTATAGGTATACTGTACACATAATATGTGAGTAAAGATGATGTACCACAATAATAATTTTTGCATTTATTGTATAATTGTTTATTTAATAATGATAATATTCCTTCCCAAGCAGTCATTAAGTCGAAGCCATATTTTTATTCGGTAAACGTAGATCAAAGTAAATGACTTTTCCATTAAAAATGCTTTTTGTATACTTTCGGTAGCAAATAATCGTCAAATTTTGGAATGAAAAAGCAATTATATTGGTTCAACCGGACGCGCAAAGTCAAACAGTAATTTTTGTTATTGCAATCGTAGTGTGCAGAGTTCGATTATCAATAATACGCCGAAAAAAGTTTGAAAAATAGTTTACCGAACTAAATTGAGGTCTCGTTTTCGTTACATTAAAACAGCGGTATCTAGCATAAGGCTAACAATATAATGAATCGCGAAACTTATTTGTAAAGATTTTTTTTCTTTCGCTAAAGCGGTCTTATCAACGCACAATCTTTTATTTCATGTATGTAACTTTTCAAAACCAGTTTTTGATTTGCATTCGATAAATTCAGTATTGATTTTTGATCATTCAAATCATTTGCTGGATGTCTCGCCTTCGGCGTTGTTCTTGAATTTACATAGTTAAGATAAAAATCTAGTAGAAAAGGCCTCTTTAGGAAAGAGATGGCTATTACTTGTACAATAATAATTATTCTATATATTATATATAATTATCAATCATTTTCATTTATTATAACTTAGTAATCTTCTTTTTAATTATATCATATATAAAAAACACAGGGCAAACAATAATGTTTTGTTTAATATTTTGTTTCTCCTCTACAACGCAGCTCGCTAGTTTATTCACGTATTTCAATGAAGAGGATAAAATAATTGCTGGAATTATCAGTATGCCCTTTCAAAAATCATACTTTGCAATTTATATTTATATATATATATATATTTTCTTTTAATTCAATTCGAGTTACGTTTATGATAAAAGAACGAAGAACATACAATATTAAGAAGGCATCGACGCCCTACAGCTGTCCATGAAGTTCACATAGTGGATTTCCAATCTCAGAATCCAATCTTAAGGTCTAAAAGGTAGGATAAGAAAATTTAAAATATTGAAAAAGTAACAATAAAAAATATACAAAGCCACCACTCGGCACGCCATGTTGTAGGCCTGTATCAAACAAGAATAACTCACAATTCGAATGATGGATTATATACATATACCAGAGCTTCACTGCTCATTTTATTATATGCATATATATTGTCGCTTGTATGACACAGGCCAGGATTACTTAGAAACGGCTAAAAAATTTAAGATGATCTAAACTCTCTCTTTCCAGTTGAACTATATGTATGACATTAGGGAATTGTGTAGGAGTTGATTTTAATTATTACGAGTTTTTAATAATTTTTTAAAGTGATATTTTTTCTCTTTTTTTTCATAGACGTATTTATAACGTAACTTTAAAATGTATTTCTTTAAGCTATTCTATTGTTAAGTGTCCTGCATCAGCATGGTCAAAACCAAGAGCACAGTAATAATTAGTAAGAAACCTGTAATAGTTACGATTATTAGACGGACGAAACCAAAAAGAGACAATCATTATGAAACATAAAACTTAATTTGTACACAATATTCAGTGCCACGGGTGGACGAGAAACATTCTAGCATATTTCGTATAAATTTGAATTCTTCGTGTCGCAAGTATTCTCAATGAAATATGATCCTCATTGGAACTTTTTTCTCGTCTCAAAATAATTTAATCAAAATATACATCGTTGATCACCTTGTTTTTTTTTTGCTTGCTTTTTTTCTAGGGAAACATTTATGATGATTTCGGAATATGTCAATATAGTGTAAATATTATCTGTGAAAATGAAATCTCTTTTTACAAGGCATCAATTTATGAATTACCGTTAGTCTGAAACCCTTTTGATTCTTAATCAGGATCTCCTAGATAGAATCTGAATAAGAGCAAAAATTTTGAATGATTAATTGCAACAATGGAATACATTGCCATGTTAATTCAGGACACCAAACATTACTTATCCTTGACCAGTTTAGTGATATTGTGATGAATCGAAGTATTTAACAACAAAATGAAAATATCCATCAATTTTTCAAAAATCTCCATGCCACTATTCTCAAAGATTGCTTTATAGCTAATGGTTTAAACTTTTAAAGCGAATTTGATTTTTGAAAATTACATCGATTTTCATTCTTAATTTGTCTACAGACGTCTTAACGTGTTAAATAATTAATTATCTGTGTTACTTTAGCACTTTGCCGACTTTCAGCTAAGCGATGTCTGGCAAATTTTTTTTTTCCGTTTTATTTTTCCAAATTTTATTTGTTGCGTTGGCGCGTTCTGGCGGCTTCTTAGCACGCTTCACTGCTCCAATTTAGCTGTAATAAATAAATTAGATTACGATTTAGTATTTCAAATGAATCTCAAATTTACTATAATCATTGCTGTACGTAGGTACATGATTAAAATGCATTTACGTTGAATATGGTTCAGTATAGTTATATGTGAAAATAACCATACATACACCCAGTCTCCAATAAAATAATTCAATTTCTTAATTTAATTTAGCAAGTAACGTGATCAACTTTATACTATGCAATTCATTTGAATTTTCAATTGAATTTTGTCTGCAATTGATTTCAGTTAGATATTACGTTATGTAGATGATAAAGAAGGTGTTAAAATGAGGCTGAACAATTTTATCTATCGTTACTGCATATTGTTTAGCAATGACTCATCTTTTAAATCATCACCAATGATAAAAAGACAGTAATTTCTACCAAATCATACGAAACAATAACCAAAGGTTCAACAATTAATTAATTGAACATATTAACATTACAGGATCGCGGAAAAAAATAATATATACAGTGATACACTTGTCTGTCATGAGACTGCGAAGATTCAAGTGCACACTAGATAACGTTGTGCATAGATTGGTGTGCTAAATATGTTTGTCACAATTTGAACTTTTTGATTAAAATCGTAAATTAAAAAACAACAACGTCGTATTAGGAAAAATTACGGCATGTGCACCGTGATGACAAATGTGATTATGTTTAAAAACTAGTACGCTGAGAAAGATTTTCTCTTTTCATTCACATTCGCTTATCAGCTTGTAACCAGAAATATCAATAGGTTAACCTATACTTATTCGGTATGCACAGCTGTACAAAAGTAATGCCCTATTCAACAGGGTTAACAAAATGACTAATCCAGAGTATGTGTATGTACAAGGTTCACTAAGCTATGAGGACTAGATACAACGATTTCTCTTTCAAGGAGTACATCATTCCGCATCGACAATTGGAAGAACATTCTTCTCAGGTGTCCAGAGAAATGATTATAATGCAAAATGAATGTAACAAAAAAATAAAATAAAACAAAAAACGTAATATTTTAAATAAAAATTTTCATTTAACGTGCAAATACAGACAATAATATACTGTTGTAGGGTGCGACTCACCGCATCTAAATGTTGTTCCAATTGTGTACCGGTTCTTAAGTTCTTTGGTTTCGTTTTTACTTTTTCGCTTTTCTAAAATATGACAAATGAGATGTGATCTGCGGGCTACTTTCTAACTTTTATTATACTATCGATGCACAGAAAAGTCATGTGACAATGTATCATTATCAACTTATAGTAATTTCTGGATTTATATGATAAAATATGGGCATTTGTAAAAAAAATTACTGTACATCATTTAAAAACTGAAAACGCATAATGAATAGTTAAATATTATGTTTCATCCAAGAACGAGAGGAAGAACGTGTTTCACAACACAAAAACATAGGATCACCAAGTGCTTAAAAGATAGAGAGTAACCCTTTGTAATGAACGTGCAGTACTACTTTATCTATTCTTCGAAATTATAAAGTACATTAAATGTAACATGATGTTAGACACAGCAAAATGGTTGCCAAAAAGTTTTTGGGCTGTTCTTACAGCGTGACCGCTTTGCTACTATTCTATTTATAGGTCATAAAAAACGAATCTGGCGTTTTCATCCTTGATTGAATGAAAAGTGCTGCACTCTTCGACTCGATTAAAGAATATTCCGTTTTTAGACATCACAAAGTTTGAGTGAAGATTAATGATACAGCGATATTTTATGTCACTTACTTTTTCTTGAGTGTGAAGAAACTACGCCGCTTGGTTTCAGCTTGCGTTGGTGCTGGCAGAGTTTGTGCCCTAGATGTACTGGCGCCGGATGCACCTTGCGCAGCTTGATTCAATACCGATACCCACTCCAACATTTCTGCGTCATCCTTAGCCTGGAAAAGGAAGTCTGCTCCGCTTTGGGACCTGTGAAAATATTTTTATAAAATTAACTATGAAATATTAACAAAATCTTTTACAAAGACGTGTCCAATTTTCATTGCTATGTGTACTTTAAGACATGTTTTCTATTCTCCAGACTCACTTGACTCGGAAGACATGTTTCTTCTTTGTATATTCACTAGCGACCTGTACGTTGGCCCCTCTGAGGTCTAGAGATGGCTCTCCCTTATACGGCTGATCAGCTGCAGCTTTGTAAGATTTCTGGTCTTTGTAAGCTACCAAATTTTGTCCACGAACAACCATGTATAGTTTGTCCCATGATCGATTCGATGCTTTTTTCGTAGTACTTTCCCATTCGTGCTTTCTTATCAATGTGCCTTCGAACTCGTCATCGCCAGGACTTCGTTGTTCTGTAGATGAAAAGAAAAACAACAATGACACATTATGTTCTCGATTGTAGGCACACATTTAAATCTCTTGCTAAACAAGATTATATATTAGCCACTTTTCACACCCTGGGCAGACATCAATTTGGTTGCTGGAGGTCTGGAAAATAATCAAAATTCCGTAGTTTTATGAATTTCTGTGTTATCTGCTGGTGCGCCAATGTTATAAGTAAAATTGTTCCTGGTAATTTTTTCAATTGAATTAATGTGCAGGTTTGTTGGTGAGTGATCTAATGCTATTGTATGGAATATTCAAATGCTCCTGAAACATGTGTGAAGTCTAGCAAATTAATATATGATTTAAATTCAAAGTCCTTAGTAATATGTAGACAACAGCCATCGTGTAATCTGAAATTGCGGACAAGTGAGATTAGTTTGCCGTCATACGCATAGATTCATTTGACTTTTATCTTAATTCAAATTAAACAATTTGGCTATTTTTGAACAGCTCAAATAAAAAATTGATTAATCAAATCATAGTGCTCAAGTAAAAATTCGATTTTTGTGTTACAAAAAACCAAGTACCAGCGTTACTTACCAGTATAACTGTGGTCATCATCGCTTACACCACTTCGATCCAGACTGGGTGATTTAGTTGATTTTTTCCAGCGAAAACTCCTGAATGGTGATTTACTACGGCTTCGTTCCTTGCGTCGTAAAGTGCCAGACTCAGAACCACTGCCGCCTTTTGGAGCTTCATTTTTACACACAATTCAATTTATTTTATTTTTACTACTTACTTTTACTTAATTTGCAGTTTGAAGAATGTTGTAATGAATGATCTATGTTCACCAGAGTTCCGGGAACCAGTGTTTTGTTGTATAGTTTACAAAGTTACTAAAATACAACATGCAGCATGCTCATTCTATCAAACACCTACAATTTACATAACTACCTTCAATTAAGGTCAATGTTAAATCAGAGTCTATAGGAGAATATAATCGGACTAAAATGAGCTACTCAAAATCCCCAAGACATGCTGCAAAAATTTGGCAATAATATAAAAAACAAACCACTGATTCAATGAATAATTTTTTAAATATTGGTAACCTGAACTATGCAACATTTTATTTTGGCATAATTTTGACATGAAATTATTTTTTTGACCCATTCACGAATAAAAATTAACTACAAATTCAATTTGGTGTAAAAAATTACCAAATATAATGTCTAAGGAAATCTCTACTGAAAATTATTATGAACACTCTATGGAAACCAATAATGAAAAACCACAATCTTGTATGAAGAAGCAATATGTCCCAGCATTACTGAAACCAGCTCCGTACTGGAAAAGTATTGCTGTAGTGAACTCGGAATTCAAAGAAATATCACTAACCGACTACAGAGGAAAATATCTAGTATTTTTCTTCTACCCATATGATTTTACCTTCATCTGCCCTACCGAAATAATTCAATTCAGCGACCGTATTGACGAATTTAGGAACATAGGTAGTAAAATCAGCAGTGTCTGGTCATTTGCTTCTGTGCGTTAATAAATACATCTTGGTTTTACAGTCAACACCAAAAATTCGGTTCATAAATTTTTTCAATAGATTGCGAAGTTGTGGCTGCTTCAACTGATTCTCAATTTGCACATTATGCATGGATAACTACACCAAGAAAACAGGGTGGCTTAGGCGAAATGAACATACCATTATTGGCTGACAAAAGTTTACAGATTGCCAAAGATTACGGTGTACTAATCGACAAAACTGGAGTTCCCTTGAGAGGATTATTCATCATTGACGATAAACAAAACCTTCGTCAAATCACCGTCAATGACTTACCAGTGACTAGATGCGTTGATGAAACTTTAAGACTAGTTCAAGCATATCAATTTACCGACAAATATGGAGATATGTGTCCTGCTGGTTGGAGACCCAAACAGCAGGCAAAGAATTTCGTAACGAATGAAGGCAAGGATTTCTTTCGCCTTGTATAAAAATGAATGTATCAGATTAAAAATAAGAAGGCATGTTGTAAAAACGAAAAGTTATTTTTGAAATCAAGTTTTTTAAAAGAAAAAAAAAAGTTGTATCCAAATCCGTATTCTTGCACACTTACTTGTCGGAGTCGATGGATATGATGACAGATACTTTGGCGAAGTTGGGGTGATCGGCGATGCTCCCACTTCCGGTGTTGACATTCGTGCAGGTTTCTGAACATGCACTACACCACACCAATTAAATCATGCTTTGGTAAAATTTTTGATACTACCAAAAGGATTTGCGGGTATGTACGTGATACACGTAATCATATATGCATAAACCAAAAATTCATGGAATTATGAAGAAAAAATGTCATCAAAAATTCCATGTAATAATTCTATGATCAAAATAATGAAAAGAATAATGACAAAGAAAAAGAGAATGCATCATGAAACATATAAGGCAAATAGGAAAATAGGTCTTGAACGGGAAAAAAGAAGATTTGTACCAGTGAAATAAATAAATGTAGAAGCTTCACCAAGCATGATCAATAAATTCAAGAAGAAGAATACTGTTATGAGCTGCACTTACCTAATAGTTAAAAAAAAGTCTGTAGTGAAATAAAACAGTAAATGCAGTAGCTAAGTGTCACCATACATATATTAAGGAGCCAAAATACCACGAGAATTTTCCAATAGATGAGCAAGTGAAAGGATTGCAATATGCTACGTACCTAAAAGATGTTACAGATAACAATCAAACCATGGGTATTAAAAATTTTGTAGCATCATAAAATAATATAGCAGCTTACATAGCGGCTAGAAGATCGTTAAGAATTAAATTACAAATACACATAGAATGTGCCGTTTCCAAGGCATGTTCACCAAAATATGGTTATCAAAATGAAACATGATGAAATTAAACAGCTCAATCTGTGATAATGGTCCTCCACCTGGTAAGAAACATGTTAACAAAAGCAAATGAGCATGACTGAAAATTGAGTGAGTCATAAGATTGGTGCCATATTGCTGCAGTTGTGCTGAAAGACTTGAGATTTTGTTGAGATGTGTTCTAATATACAGGGTTAATAAATATATCAATTTATGTGTTTAGTTGTGTCAAATATGATAAGTGTTATCGTATGTCTCCGTCGCCAGTAATGAAATACAGTTTATGATCCCGAGATATCCGATTTACACATTTGAGTTATTCAAATTTGTAATAATACACAAAACATTCATCAAACAATACAAATTTCAAAAATAATACAAATGCATAATTTGGACATCCTTCAGTTTTATCGTGTGACGTTATCTCACCTTGCCATTGCATTATCAGTGTAAAACGTGTCAATATTCGCAGAGCAATATCATCTTTTACTACGTATCATCATATAACTGCCGATCAATGAGTAAGTTGTAAAACTGTAGCAATCGACAAGAGGAGTAAACAATCATTTCGAATTTTGAAATAGATGACTATTCATCAGTTTATAGACCCAACACTCACCTTCTTTGGGCTTTTCTTGGGTTTGTGGCGATCTAGTCGAAGCCTTGCGAAGTGCCACTGCGGTTCGTGCATTCCGTGCAGCATTGGGGTGTGTTGGGAAGACATTTTGGATTGAAAGAAATTACAGGAAGGGTTTGAAAGAGGTCAGGTAATGAAAGGCAAAAATAAACGTGCTGTTAGCAATTTCATGCCCAAACTTAATATCAAAACTAAATCTCAGAGATTGTATATCTTTTTGAGAGACATACGATGTCTTGAAATATAACAAATATTTCTGGATAAAATTTAAACTACAATAAAGAATCAAAGCTCTGAGTTCAGTATTGAAAACAAAAGAAAACTTCAGTATTAATCATAAGATTATGAGGAATAATATTCCTCTTTAAATCTGAACAATAAATGCATTCATTATCAAGGTCGACATTAGACTGATAAATCCCACAATAACAATCCATTTTAACTTTAAGAGATATCGCTGTGCAATTAGCACCATACTTTTGGTACAGACTATTTTAAATTGCTTTAACCAGTAGTATTGTAATTAAGTATGAGAGAAAAATTTTCAACTAACCATGACTATCCTCTTCACCAGCTGCATGTTCACCGGTTTGAGTTCCTTCGCCATCAACCCTGCAACACAAAAAAAGGTACTGCAATAATGACTACAAACTCATGTATTCCGTTTTTAGAAGTCCTGTTCTACCAAGCTTACCTGTCACTGGGTGGCTCGTCTGGGCTAGTGACCGGTGTCGCCTTAGCTAACTTGGCAGCTTCTGCTGCTGCAGCTTCTTCTTGTTTACGTCTTTCTTCTTCCTCTCGTTCTTGTTCTCGTCGTTTGAGTTCTTTCAGCTCAAACTACATCATAAGAAAATGCTTTCAATATTTTGAGAAAACCAGAACCCATTGAACAAAACCACAAAAGCGTTTAGTCGAAGACTCTACTTGGCATACCACTACCAATACAATACAACTACATAGAAATGATAGATCAATGATTAACATGACCATAATTAGGCAATACTACTAATTACAGAAATGTAGTGAAGGAGCATGCATATTACTTACTTCAGTACTATTTTTTTCCATGGTTAAATTGTCGGCAGATAAGGATGGACCTTGAGATGGAAATTTTTCAGATGTGCTCAACATGGGTAATGGATTGGGACTATCTGTGTGCAAGTTACAAGTCTTTTGGAACTTGTCTTTAGGACCTAAACTTGATCGACTACGTTTACGCTTACTGTAACTCTCATCAACTATTTCTTGCATGGACTGAGGTAATGACTTCGATGATCTTAAAGACAAAGGATAATCGTAATCTAATCTAGCCTGCATTGAATGATTAAATTTTTGAATACTATGCTCTTCCTCATAAGTACAGCGCTCGGCCAAAAGAAACGCGTCATTAGGATCAACCCGTTTTTTCTGTGGAGAAGTGTTCATCAAGTCTTCTGTTAACGCGTCAATTTGTAGGTGTAATTTTCTAATATTGGAAATCGATCTTTCAAGATCCAGACTTTGCCTATCACCAGTCAATGATTCTTCATCACTCTCAATTGAAGTCGGAATTTCAAGACATTTTTCTCTAATGAGTTGTTCTGAAGGATAATCTGTTTGTTGAGGACTCATTAATTCCAAGGATCTTGATTTGAGCACATTTACATAATCGTGGTTTGGTGCGTTTGTTACGAGATTTTGGGTCAGTATAGGATGATTTTCGTCAGTAATGGAACTGGACTTTCTATTCCTTTCAAATAACGGAGGTGGATCATGGGTGGAAATATCATCGGCGTCTTCGTCGTCCGATTGAGACTCTGGTATACGCACAGTAGGAGGAGGGAGGAGTTCCAAATACTCTACCTCAGATAACAAACGATGGTTTCCTTTGAAAGTATTCTGGTATATAGGATCATGATTTACGCATTTTACAAATTGATTGTTCTCTACAAGAGGCTGTTCTGTTCTATAAGTGCTAAGTGTGTCTAGTCTTCTCAAAGTTTTTCTTTCAAAACTAGTAGAAACATCATCCTCAAATACCGGAAGGTCATCTAAGTCTACAGAGGGTGATACGGGTTGACTACCAGTTGATCCTTGAGAACCTTTACAACTTGAGTTCCAATCACTATCCCATAGGAAAGACTTAGATCTTACATATTTTTTCTTATTGGAATATGACGAAGTGCCTGGATAATTGATTGCAGTTCCTGTAGACGTTTTTTCACGTCTGTATCTTCTAGCTGGTTTGTAAAATTTATCAGAGTCTAAAATTATTTCTTGCACAATTTGACCTTGGGGACGAATGTGTTTTTTCAGTTTTGTTAATGGAATTCGAGATGAGGGAGGATATTCTGGAGTGAAGATTAATTCTTTTTTGAATTCCAACACCGGTACATCCAGGGCAAACTCTCTACCAAGAAGCTGCTCAGACTACGAGAGACACAAGCACAAACGACAGGGTGAACATGCGTGCAACATACACAAAAATCAAGAAACAGTAATGTAGTCATACGATGCAAAATACATCTCATGTGATATTAGAGCATGCAGTGACATTATTTTAATGAAATTTTTTCCAATCACCATAATAACGGACACAAAACCTCTAGTTTTACATTGTTAAAGCAGAAATCAACCACAATGGAAGTATTAATTGGAAACTAAAAGATTTATCAGTACTTCTGAATTAATGTGCTCAAAGATCAAGTGTAAGCAGAAAAGAAAGATCATATCTGATATCTACTGTTTTCTTGGACATACAATTTGATATAGTTAACCTACCGTTGTAAGTCGCTGGAGAGCACTAAATCTTTCTTCTTGTGCAGCTGCTGATTTTTCAAATGCCTCGTGTTTCTTGATCAAATTTTCAACGTCATCAATCGTATGCTGTAAAAAATTAAGATTGCATTTATATTACAACATAAGTTGTTGTAAAAGCTTTGAAAATTTTTAAAAAATCTTTTCAATAGTCATGCGAACAGAATTCTGGCCCCAGCAACTTTGATCAGAAAATTACTGTAGTTTGCCATTTCTAGTTTCAGAATTTAGGATGGCGCTACTAACTTCACCCAAGGCAATTGGCTAATGGACCAATTTATCAATGTAGCCAATGCTGCTGTAGGCTCAGATTCTAATTTCTATGGCTTCATCAGCTTTTTTGAGTAAATATCTATTAGAGGAGGATGCAAATATAATGTCCATTTGAGCATGAGTGTGAGGGATGTCCATAATATTTTTTGCTCACAGATTTTTTGAACTATTCAAATAAAAATACGTAAATTATGCTTACTCCGAGCTCCTGACTCATGAGATATGGTTCCTGTGCAATCAGCCAGGCTTCTGCTACGGCGGCATCACGAGCAAACTGGTAAACCTCAAGAACTGGAAAAATATGAAAGCGTCAATTCATATACTTCACCAACTTTTACTTTAATGGCTACTATCTATGCAAGATGAGTCCAAAGAATGTTCATGCTAAGTGAAACAAGATTTAATAGACCTAAGCCTTGAGGAATATTTATTCATCTGTTTGTTCACAGTAGAAACTTACTTAGTTGCAGATTCTCCCATCTTTCCTCCCATCGATGTAACAAAGCATTTCTGTGATTCGTTAATGCTAGCAGTTTTTCTTTAATTTGTACACTGGCATAATGATTTCTTGCCAATAGATCTTTTCCAAGATCAAGGCAAGCTGTAAGGTTGTCTTCTCGTGTATCAATTTCAGCTTTCAAACTTTGATGATTATTCATAAGTAATTCTACACCAGATACATCGCGAGGTTTCTCTGGAGTGTTCATTTGTCTAACTACATCGTCCATCCAGATCATTAAAGTTCTAACCATATTGAAGAATTTGAACAAGTCGCCCGTATCTTCCAATTTCGCTTTGCGGCCGTCGCACAAAGACTGCAAGTTATTCCAAGCTGCGACTACTTCAGCCTCACGGTTTGTAATTTCTCTAGCCTTGTCACCGGCATAGCTAGCCTGGAGCTTAGAAGACTCATCTTGAATTTGTGCTACCTGTGATTGTAAGGTGGACAAATCTTGAATAAAGTTGCCGTGTTTTCGTTGCAGCGCTGAAACAGAGCCGGCATCACGTCCCAATTCGTCGGACATGGCATTTTGTTTTTCCAGAATCCTTCCCAGTACATCTTTGCAGTCGTGGAAGAATTTGTGAAGCTCTCGGCTAGCTGCCAACATTTGAGTTCGCGTTTCAATTAGTTCCAATAAATCTTGCCAAACTTCATTCAGGCCATCTTTCCATTCGGCAATTGTAGCTGCATCTGAATGTCCAGTTGCGATCAGAGAATCTGCAATTCCATTTACGGCAGCCACCCTTTCTGAACCTATTATCTCTGTGTCGCGTGCAAATTCCTTGAATCTTTCCCAGAGTAGAGTGACATGATCGTAATCTTGGCCTAACTCATGACTACCAGCAACTAATTCTCGCTCAGCTATCCATTGCTCCAAATCATCAACTTCACGATTTAGCATAAACAACTGAAGTGCTTCATCTAGTTTAGCACGACGTTCTCCAGCCAGATCTTTTAGTCCAGCATATAATTTGTCAACCTGAGACTGTTTGACAGCAATCTGATCACTCAACGCATGCTGGTCGTTTATTAATTGCCTGGCTGTTTCACCCAGTTGACGAATTGCATCAGCATAATCTTCAACAGCATGTTCCAAAGATTCATGTTTCTTCATTAGGTTTTGTGCGGAAATTTCATCCTTTCCACGATCTTCTACCATCATGTACAACTCCTGTTCGCTCATCCATGATTCAGCTTCCGTTGCATCGAAGAAATATTGCTGTGCCTTTTCATTTTGTAACAAATGCCTATTCCTTTCATCAACGGCATCTTTCAATTCACGCCACTTGTCAGAAAGATCAGAGATACGCTTGATGAATTCCGCGCTATCTTCATGCCCTTCATCTATCAGTTTTTGACCATTGTTACATACAGAATTAATTCTTGGCTCGTGGTTTTCGATTTCAGTACGAAGAGATTGATTCTTTTTCTTTAACATATGAACGTTGAAGAGGGAATTACCATACTCCGAACTGGTAGCTTGAGGCATTTTCTCAGCAATCCACAATTTTTCGTCCTCGACATCACGTCTGAATTGGTATGCCTCCTTCTTCTTTTCCAAATGCCGTTGACGATCGTTAAGTGGAGCTTTAAGTTGAGCAAATCTCTGCGCAACCTTCTCTTTCTTAAATTTGATCTCTTCCATTTTCTCATCTGGAACAGTTCTCTGTAGGTGTTCAGCTTGTTTGTCCAGCTCCGTAACCTGGCGAGCCTTCACAGCCATTTGCGTTTCAATCATCTGCTGTTTCTGCATCAGAATATTGACAGATGCCAAATCACAACCAGTATCAGTACTTTCAATCTGCTTTTCCAATTCATTCATCCATGAATCGATGTCATCACACGTCTGATGTATAAGGACTTCACGGTTAGCGTCAAACAATCTTTCCCCTTTATCCTTTGTTGTCGTTTCTAGCTCCTCAAATTGGTCACATAATTCCGTGACTTTAGGTTTTATGATCTCTGCTAATTCAGGCTTCAACTGAATCAGCTCGTCAGCAGCTTGTTGCAGATGCTGCAGACGATCTTTGTTACTCGCGATTTCTGCCTCAAACGCTTGATGCCTCGTCCATTTACTGTGAACAGTTTTTGCACTACGATATGTTTCATCCTGTGCCGTGATGTGTTTTTCCTGTACCCATTCGACAAGCTCTTCGCGATCTTGTAAGAACATTTGTAATTGGAGTTGATCCTTTAATCTGTCCATCACTTGATTAGCTCTTTCACGATTGGCATTTCTACGTTCGTTTATTGCATCTGCCTTCTTCTTAACTTTGTCAGCTGCAAAGTGGCCTTCTTCTACTAATCTACCAGCGAATTGTGTAACTGAATTAATTTTATCATCATTGGCTTCCATTGTGGTCATGAAGGCTTCGTGGCGTTTTATCATGTTTTCCGCCTGTTCGAAGTTTGTAGGAGTTTCGTCTTTGGTAAGAATGTGCTCTTGCTGAGACAACAGAACCTCAGCTTGGCGAGCATCACGGTCAAACACTTGTAGATTCAACGAATTCGACAACAAGTTTTGACGATTTGCCCACATCTGGTGAAGTTCTTCCCAACCCATTTTCAGTGCATTCAACCTTTCTCTCAAGAACATGTACTGCGTATCACCATCCCCAGCCTCGCTTGTAAGCCTTTCTCCATATTCCATCATCTTTTGATAATCGTCAGTGTAATTGTCAATTTCTTCCTTGATATTCTGATGCTGGGTTAACAATTTCTCAGCATCCGCCAAGCTTGTGGGCGTATCTTCACTAGCAACGTCAGTTTGAGTCTTTGTCAACCAAGTCTGGAAGTGATCAAGATCACGTAAGAATCTATGTAAATCACCAGCTTCTTCGAGTTTAGCATCACGCTCTTTAAGCATCTGAGTGAGTTGTTCCCAAATCGTGTGTATCTGGGTGATCCTTTCACGGATGACAGCTGCCTCCTCAGGATGTTCTTGTTCAATTGATTGAGCTTCTTTTTCAAGTGCATCTAACTTTGCTTGGATCGCTGCTAGGTCCCGTTCCATACCGCTAAGACGTCTCTGCAATGTCATGACACCAGTCAAGTCCATTTCCAAGCTGTCTGTTTGTTGTAAAATGCGTTTCTTGTCTTCAATCCAAGATACAGTCTCACGACACTCAATATGGAAGGTTTGTACTCCATGAGCGGAATTAAGAGCCTCTCGCTTTCCTTCGGCCTTCTCTCTTAGCTCAGCCCATTTCTGATTGAGTTCGTTCTGACGAGCAACAATCTGTTCAGAATTCGGATGTTCAACATGTAACAGTTGTCTAGCCAACTGATTGACAACAGCGACTCTGGAAGCATTGGCATTCATTTCTTTTTCAAAGCCATCATAGCGATGTTTCATAATTTCTACATCTTCGATATCCTTAGCAGGAACCATGGTTTCCAGCATTCTATTCTTTTCGCCGATCCATTGCTCGACCCCATCTGATTCACTGAACAGTTTATACAACGACAGAGCATCTAATAGTCGCTGCTTACGCAGCTTAGCCAGTTCCAGAAGTTCTTTGTATCTGGAATCAATTGAAGCAAGTCTCTCCAATACTTCTGGAGATTTAGAATCATGTTCGCCAAGCTGTGAAGCTTGTTGATGGAGCTGCTCAATGGTCGTTGCATAATTTTTAAGTTCGTCTGTAACGTCCTTATGTTTTTTCAACAATGATTGTACGTTTGCTTCGTCTCGGCCAACATCCTCTGATGAAACTAGTCTTAGAGTGTCTAACATCCAAATATCAATATCATCAGCATCAGCAAATAATTGATGGTAATCAACGGCTTCTTCCAGCCGCTTACGTCTGAATGCTGCCAAATCTAACAAATGATTCCACATTCCCAATATTTCTTGTAATCTGTCTTTGATACGATCAGAACCAAAGTGATGTTGACGAATCAATTCGTCACCAACTGCAGCGACTGACATCAACTGTGGCTCGTGTGATTGAATCTCATTTTCCAAAGCTTTGTGTTTCGATAGAAGTAAATTGATGGTAGTTAAATCATGACCAATATCACCCGTAGAAACAATCTGTTCTTTTTCCTTTATCCAGTTCTCTTCATCGGCCATGTCCCAATAGAATTGCCACAGATTACGAGATTCTTCCAATCTTGCACGACGCTCAACAGCTAGACGAACCAATTCTGCGTAGGCATCTTCAAGCTGCTGGACACGTTCAATGATAATTGTTGGATCGCAAGGACGATAACCCTCACCTTGCTCTAAGAATCTTTGACTTTGTTGAACAACAGCCTTAACTCTTTCACCCAGAACATTGATATCTGCTTCAACAAGTGAATGTTTTTGCAAAAGATCTTCAACTCCCATTAAATGTTTACCGTAATCATCTGTTAACAATCGCATCTTGATTTCTTCCATACTGTCTAAGATATATAACATTTCTTGGAAGTTTTGTTGTAATTGAAGAGAAAGCTCCAACCGTAGTCTTCGTGCTTTCAATAACTCCAGGAGGTAGTTCCACAGCCTGAGAACATTGTCCTTTCGTGCATTAATTCTATCTATGTCATGGTAGTTTTCGGCTTCGAGTTCTTGAGATACTGCCATAACTGCCTGTACACGTTCCTCGTAAGCAAAGATGTCGGTTTCTATAGCCTCGTGCTTTTTAGCTGCAGCTTCCACGGCTGCTAGATCAAAACCGAAGTTATCCTGAGATACTAATCTCTGATTTTCAGATAGCCAAGTTTCCCTCATGCTTGCTTTACGGTTGAATCTTGCAGCTAATTGCTCCAGTTTCTCTTGACGTATTAATTCTTCTCTAAGTGCTAACTCACGTTCGTGTTCGGCTTTTTCTAATCTCTCCCAAGCCTTGTTGATATCAGAAATCATTTTTCCTTCTTTGGGTGTGTATGGCTTCTGGTTATTTGCCCGCATTTTTGATTGCAGTGTGAACAGCAAAACTTCCAAATTACCTTTTTCTACAAACTTTGGTGGTTTTTCTACTGTACGATAGTTGGAAAATTGTGAAAGTTGAGACTGAACGCCAACGAGAGAATTAGCGAAATGACGATCACCTAAAGCTTCAATAGTAGCTTCAATCCACCTGAGAAGATCACTGGTCAAACTTTCGTATTCGTGAATCATTCTGTCGTTCTCCATAGCAATTCCTACTACTTTACCAATTCTTTTACCTTGTACAGTTTCTTGCTTCATTTTTGAGAAGTAATGGTAGTAAGTTACAACATAAGTTATGATAGATTTTTCATCGGGATGATCAACAAAAATATCTTCGGCATCCAACAATTTTGTGAGACCTAGTTTATCTTCGGCAACATTGAACGAATTGTTCAAATTGTATATTGCGTTCGATTTGGACAACTTATCAAACTGAATCAGATCTGGACGATGCTTATGTATTATAGCGTTAAACGCTAGACCATCTCGCCAAGATGTTGTGAAATTCCTGACATTCACATTATGGTACCCAGCAGTTTTCATTTGACACCACAGGAGAAGTGCGTCTTTAGCTGATTTAGTTTCTTGATTGTCAGTTTCTTCAATGGTGATATCTTGAATTTGGAAGCGTAAGATGATTGTCCAAATCAATCCCAAGCTTAACCTTGGATTGCCATCCACAATATCGTGTGAACCCATGTTTTCAAGATGGACTCTTTGCTCTCGCAGGAATTGCAACGCTTTGTCAACGTTTTCCAAACAATGGATACGCATTTTCCCCTTAGTTGGTCGCGGTAAACGTTCACCGGACAAAATCTCTAGTAGTTTTATAAGCATCTTGCCATCGCGAAGATCGACATAAAGATCTCCAATACGACAAGAACATCGAACCAGGTGAGAATTTACCCATTTTTGAAATGTTTTTTTCTGCACTGACTCACGTTCACCTAGTGAAAAAAAAGGAAATCAAATTATTAGACAATAGCTATTTGAGAATAACACTCAAGTAAAAATCATTTAATTCAGTGATTAAAGCAACTGCTACATAAAGTTACCTCGGAGATCAAAAACGACTTTATCATAGTATTCTTCCAGAGGTTCATTGAAAGAAATCCTCCGAGACGTATCCATTACAGTAATTGATAAAGATTAAACTGGTCAGAATCTGCTGTACACTATGAGTGAACTAATACGAATTTCAAGAAACAAACTGGAAAATAGATTGTTCCAAAATAACTTATAACAATATTTTCCTTAGAAATCACTCTGACAGATTAGAAAAGGCCAAACCCATCGCCAGTGACTCAAAAAAAGCAAACATTTATTGTTCCTTAGATTGGAGTAAGATATTCTATGAGATATCAGATAAGTATGAAATACTGTAATACATTGATTTGCAGATTGTTAAATAAATAAGGGACAGATCGTTTAAACATATAGTTTTGGAATACCCAATAACATCTACTAAAAAATTTGTAGAAAACTGCATTCACTGATATGAAGACACGAAGCTCATATACTATAGTCAACGCCCAGTGTGATAAGGAGCAAATGCGGTTTGATAAGGTACATGTCAGACTCGGCCAAACTTTGCAGAGCAATTCTACAATATCGTTTTACGGTCTCTCCAAAATCTACAGCAGCATTGACTAGTCTTCATGAAAAGCAATCAATGAGGCAATCATCTAATTTTTGCATTTACATTACATAATAAAAATTCTTTGCAACATATTTGAATGAATTAGTCACACACAATTTTATGAATTTTTATTAATTATAAAGAACAGAGATTTGAAACTTTTTTTGTATGCACTATAAAGTGGTCAATGAATAACAGCTTTCTCATAATTTGCAGTAAGCTATAGATGCATGTTTGCACTACCGTAACAAAATGGCAACTGAATTGCTAAAACATTTGAAATTAATACAAGAACTGGGAAACGTCAATGTTTTATCACAGGATACTGTGGCCCAACTTAACCACTTCCTAGAAAATAGTGCCATATATTGAATACCATAACATAAAGTGGAACAAGATCTTAGTAAGAATCAAAAGAAATTCTCCAATATCACTATTATGTGATAAGGTTTTTCCTAACATAAAAAAAACTAACAGATTAATAAAAAAATTTATTATTTCAAATTGGCTGTAAGTATAGACAAGTAATTCAAGAACTCACCTGCTAATGCCTTAATACGAGATCGTTCAAAGAGCCTCGAACTAGAGTTTCCTCCGTCGTATTCATACTCGTCGACAATCTCCTGTTGAAGCGTCGGGTCCCAACCCCCGCGCACCACCGAGATGTCGGTCGTCATATTGGCAGCCGGACCAACAGCTCACTACTTCCTTACCCTTGTGAAGGGCACCCCTACAAAAAAATTGAACATGAAGTATATTTTTTATCGGTGATCATTGAAGATTATTTGTTGTAACCTTTAGAGTTCTAGCAAGTATTGTGAATACCTATGAGCTATTAAATTAGCAGGTATTTTTACAGCTCGATATTTTCACTTAGCACATAAGGTAATGACAGAACATCAGAGGAGCATCTTTCACTCTTGAGCTTCTCATATTAGCACTTAAAAATAAACTTAAATTATTGCTTATCGAGTCAATAAAACTATAATATTTAGATCGGTCCTAAATAAAATGTAAAGAAAAAAAATGTGTTGATATAAAGGGACAAAGTTGTGTAGTCTAAAAATAACTAAAGGAGATACAAATAATCTAATTAAGACACACGACATTAGGCTAAGTCATAGTAAAAAAATAAAATAAAAAGAACAAAGTTAGTCAACGAGTATCATTTGAAAATCAATATCTCACTCAATAATACCTGGAACACTAATAACAATTAACATAATAAATGGATTCGAGATTTAAAAATTGTTTCACAATGTATACATTTGTTAAAAGGGAATGAATGACAATTCAGTAATTTCTAATTAACAAATGGTTAACCGTAGTTATGAAATTTCGCGGAACTATCGCGAAGTGAAACGGGTGAAACAAACACGATCCAACTAAACATAACCTAGCCTAACCTTATCAAAACCGTTCAGGTAGGAAGTACAGGGGAGACTAGAGAAAGAATCGACCGCGCCCTCTTATCTGACTAGAATCACGTAATTGTTGAATGCAAGGTTGTCATTGCGCTCGTATTACCTGATGACAAATAATTCAGGTTTGTGAAAAACTACATGGATTAATTGTTTATCTGTCATAGATAGCGGAGAATACTTTCGTTGCATAGTTATATTTTAAATTCTTATATTTGGTTCTACCGGACACCGGGTATTCGAGAGCGATGTCTTTCGTATGGTCAGTACGTTATCTATATTTATAGGTGTTCTTTTAGGACTAACCACAGAGATTACTTTGTTACTGTTGTAAGTTTATAATAATCTAATCGAGAGCTTCCGGAAATGAGGAGGAAAAATAAAGAGCTCCATAGATTGGGCAATAACGTGGCAGGGAAAAAAAAATTAATCAACTTCAAGTTGAAATATTACGTCATCAATGCGGTGAATTCATGCAGTTATAAATACGAATGACCATGTGGTAAATTTGATTTTTCTCTCAAAAGATAATCGATGAAAGAGATTATAAATTATTTCGTATAATTAACGTTGATTAAACTTGGAGAAATATTATTCAAACTCAATAGACTACTTGATTTTTAAAAATGGAGGAAGCTTATTTCTCTGATATTATTCATATGAAATTCAGATACTACGTTCCTATCGAATGATTAAATTTGTTAAGAAACCGAATTATAAATAGTTGTATTCAGAAACTACCAAGAATTCTACTGTCCTGCTGTCCAGCTCGTAGTCAGACGATCCACATTTCATAACTTTAAATAATATAAGCGAGTTACCACCCATGAAATGAGGGAGGACTTTTTATTTTTAATCAGAATGAGGTCTCTTGATGCTTTTGATTATGTACGAGGAACGAACGGGAGGAAAAAAAGACGAAAGAAAACCACCGAGGTCTGATAATTTATCTGTAAGTTGCTCCGAACTACACAGACATCTTATTTGTATTATATCAAGAACGAGGAGATAAATGCGTACAGTTTTTTTTTTCCAAAATTGAAACCGTGATTCCAGATAAGTTACTAAAGAAGATACATGATGTTAATCCAGCTCAAATGGTGGGCGAACGAAGGTTTTAAAGTTTCATGTGCCCCATGCTGTAACGATGACGCGACATTGTAGCGTGATGTCACTCTGGCAAAATAAATTGCTTGCGTAATTTCATGATTCTGAAATCAAGAACATTTTTAAAAATCAAGAACTTCGTAATAAAATTGAGAAGAAACTTCAATAATCGATTAGTACAGCAATTTAATCGAACCATCTATAAAAAAATGTAACCGACGGCTAATTATTTCGAACTCTCGTGCGATGCCAAGGACCATGTAAGTAAAATAGCACGATGATGTGGGCCAGTAATTGAAAACCTAATTTTATATTCATTGGATAAAAATCCGTGAGAAAATTTTCACGGTAATACCAATCCTAAAAAATAATGAATGACATTCTTATGTGTCTAGTCCACACTTGTCTCAAATTAAGTTCAATCAACTGACGTCATTTTGATGCACGATTACGGAGGAAAGAGGTGGGCGTTTCGGGTCATAAAATGACAAAGTGAATGACTCGAAGCCTGAAATACAGTTTCACTTAAAATTTCTATATGCCGTATTATACGGTAGAAAAATTCGCGAAGCTGCGACCTGGCTTTGAAAAATACTCCGCCGTCTCGGATCGAACGAATTTTTTCACACGCATATACGAGTTGAATTGTTGAATCAAAGCTAGCGAAGTGAATCTTCACGATCTTTGATTGAATAACTAACCGAATTAATTGTATCATTGACCTGTCGTTTCGCGGCGTGAGCATTAGACGCTATACGGAAAACATAACACACATATACAACCATGCACACAAGATGGCTATTGATTTTCTACTCGAGTCTTCATGACGCCAGGTCTCACCGATTGTCTATAGACATAACGTGAGCCCGAGAAGCTTGAACACCTGTAATCTCTGTTTGATGAGAAAAATCTACGAACAATTGCGTTACCCTATAGATTAAAACCAACAGTGCTCATATCATTCGAAATCAGATGGCGAATTTTACGCTAATATTGGTGACGTGATTTTCTGAAACTCTCAATTAACCGTTCGATAAAATTGAAGCAGTGCGATTTTTTATTATCAAGAGATTTGATGTCACTTTTTTTCTATATCTTCGCAGCTCATTGCATGGATATTCTATAATCAAATTACATCCGTACAAGTTGGATACGTCGGCTAGCTAGTGGCAAAATAAAAAGAGAGTGGTATATAGGTATACATATAATTACGCAATACCCAATTACGTCAACAGAATCTTCTATCTGTGATTAAACAACGCTAATGTACGACCATTATCAACATGACCGTTTTTCTCTAGAGTATAAAGTAATCGAGGTATGTATAGGGATCGTTGTCAGTCGATTAAGGTAGGCATAAAAATCGCCCTCATTTTTCTGATAAAATTTATAAGTTTTGTGCACAAAATTATCGGCTCACGCATGTAATGACGCGGCTATACGGATTAAAGGATTATACCTTGCAGATGAATAGAATAATTGAATATTGAGTTCAGAAAATTGTATAACCATGTAATAAATAGGTAGCTAAAAGAAGAGCATATAGTTATAAACCTAAATAATAAAGCTCGTTGCAGGTCCGTCGCTCAACTATAACGTCACATCCGCATTTACGTTAATTTACCATTCGCTACCACCGTGTCACCTACTATTTATATGAACTCTCGATTGTTTATCAGTAATGCTGCATACTCCTATAACCGTTTTCCGCATTTTGCAAGTTTTATCACGAACTGAGAACAATAATTATTAAGATACCGCCTTCTCTAACGATCTAGAAATCCTTGTAAAAGTTTTACTTTATGTAAATGAAAAATACGCTTTGCCTACTTTTATTTATGAACCCAAATTACTTTTTTCTAACAGGAGGACAAGACAAGGGTTGGAAGCAAGTGAGGAACGGATGCTCTTTTGAAAAATGAATAAGTGAGACTTGTCTTGGTTATTGAGAAAAAAAAAAAAAAGGTTTCAAAGGGATACATTTGAAAAAATGTTGTTAACCCAATTTCGACGTGTAATGTGAAAAAGACGAAAGGGTGTGTTGAGCGTATGGTATTATCGTTATGGTCTCGACTGAAATTAGGTCACCGAGGGTTCGCCTACAATTTATAGGTATATTACCTATCTATGTGCAAGGTCTAAGAATAACTTTTCCATGCGTTTTTCCATTTGTTTTTATTCTAATGTCTGTTAGAGTTAGTCATAATTTATTCTAACGGAACGTCTGACGGCTTCTATGTATAAGTTAAGGTTACAATAATCTACTATTGTACCATGCGAACAAAACGCGAGATACAGACGCAACTTTGAACAGGTATAGGCATGATGTATGTACTTGTTCGCACAACCGTTATACGGTTAGGAGGTACAGAGACAGCTTCTACTTTGATAGATTGAATAAACTGAATTGAAAGGCGAAACTTTACTCTTTGCGTTATGTGAAAGTTCCTATAGAAGCCATTCATTCAATCTGTGGTTGACGATTCTAGAAACAAAGTCTCGATTTCCGGGCTCAAAAATGCTCCCGCAGTTTTTTATAAGTTTTTTTGCCATTAAATTTCGAATAGAATTCGAGAGACGGTCTAAGGAAGATATCGTGTGTTATACGGTATCGGATTTTTCGTTGTACCTTGTAGTCATTAGCCGAAGCTCCGAGAAACACGTTTGATAAGGTGAAAACTATATTAGGGTATTTCGTCGATTTAATCACCTATGACGTATTATCTAATTTGACAATGCGATAAAGAAATACTTAGGGACATTTTTTTCGATTTTTTCTATTGCTACTTACGTAATATTATAGCGACGACGAAGGGACTCTCGCTCTCTATGTGAATGAAAATACGATGTAAGGAATAAAAGGGCTCGGTTTACTGATATCCACAGAGATGTCGTGATATCTGTGAAAATGATTGATAAGATTCCACTTATCAAAATAATGTTTTCTAGTCAACTTCCTAATTCCAAATTTACTCCCACATATTCTTACTCTTATTTGGTTATACTCGAGGTCATACTTATTGACACGGCTACCTAAAAATATGAATAATATTTTACATTTTTCTGACGCACATCATTTGATTCTATGAGTTTTAAAATATTTACACGCGATGTTTATGAAAGAAACGTTTTCATACTATTTTCGTATATAACGTGAAGAGTGTTTTATATCGTGCCAAAATTAGAACATTCCTCCAGTAAAGACGAAAAAGCAAAGCAGTATACGTCTACAGAGGTATCGTAGGTATGGGAAACGAATATATGATTTCGTGGTACGCGTCGAACGTTGAGGAACTGCGGAACGATGACAACAGTTATAACATTATCAACATAATATTATTACGGAGAAGACACTGTGATTACCGAATCCGTACGTGATGGAATTAATCGGTTTTATTCGGATGGAACGGATGAACAGAAACTCCGTGTACTGTTAATTTATTCATTTATTCAGTGAGCGCTTAGCTGAGCAACCTCCGCCCGCACTTACCGGCACTGCAGGCTTGACGTAACAGTAAACATTAATGAGACGGATTTAACAACAATTGAATAATGATGGGAGAAACTGGTAATTAGCGATGAAATTGAAAACACAGGGAATATTGTCCCCCGTTCTATAAATTGAATTAAAATTAGGTCATCGTTGGCTTTATCCTACGGCGGGTTATGGTACATGCACCACCACCCTATTATAATACGATCATGACAGGTGAAGATTTCGAAACGCGATCGAACTATGCGTGTCTGTTTCGTATTTCGAAGGACGACGAAGACTCATCAATTGTTAAAGATGAAACCAACGATATCTAATTGATACATTTTACTTTGAGGTAGTAAATTTTTTCGACGTTTACCTCAAAATACGAATTAATAATCGAACGGGAGAAGGCTTCAATTTTTTGTTCGCACAGTAGTGGACGCCGTAAGTTTAAACGGATTGACATACATTCGGCAAACTATTTGAACCTGAATAATCGAACGTAGATGAGAATGCCATAGATTAAACGCTGTCTGATTCAATTTGGTATTTGATGATGACATGCAGAGACACCAAATTACCGTACACTTGTTACAATCAGTAATTTACGAGCTTTGAGAGTAACTCGACCACCATTTTTATGCAAGAAAATCCGCCCGTTGATCCAAAGATCTTTGGAACTGTTTGAAATACTCGACGTTCCAAAAGATTTATACGGACAGGTGACTTACCCTGTCAAAAAAATACTCCCAAACAATGTTTCACTTCCAAACTTGCATAAAAACTGCACAAAATACACGAAAAACCACTTAAAAGATTCACTCGGTACGTCTCCTCACTCACACGACCGGCGCGCAACCAACTGTGGCCATACGGCGTCCACTCGTCGCGGCGGAAAACTAGTCCCATCTACTCACCACTACTTGGAGCTCAATTAATATGATCGAAATTTTGGTTTTTACAAGTATTGATCAACTCGAATAATGCGATATATGCTCGGCAATAGTTCACGTTAATGTCGTACTCACGCGGCTAATTGACAATTTGATTTTATTTGTAAAATCTAATGTACAAAAAGTATACATATAGATAGGCCTGAGTACTATAGTAGTGACATTAGGCGGATGAATACACTACGGGTATGACATCATCGGCCCCGTTTACACATCTTCTGCCGATGGGCACGCCCCATCCTTCAATAAACCTCATTATTCGATGCATTTTTTTAAAAATGACGTACAGTTTCAGTAGACGATAATGTCAACCGAAACGCATCATTGTACTGTATGGATGGCTTTATGCCTTATGTTATGGGTATCATACCAAAGTCTTAGAAATTGTTATCTTGTATTCTAACAATGCGAGAGAAACAAATTCGACTAACGATTAATTTTTTTTTTAATTTAGTACCGATGAGTATGGTAGCTGGTCGTATATTTTTTTATGATACATCGATATGCATCGGTATTTTATGAATTACATAGGTATATGTTGGACAAATATTGGATATAAATAGTAAATGGTGGAGCAATTAAAGTGTATCCAACAGTTTATAATTTCCTCTCTTGGCACGAGTAATGTACAATATCTCCATTTGCGTACCTCGCAAAGGCACTGAAAACAAGAAAAACAACTATTAGCTTATCACAAATCAAATATATATCTTCAAACTTTGATTTTCTACTGCTGTCTGATAGACGAATAACGCCCCTGATATTTCACTCTTGTGGTCTTATTAGTACTACTTATTATTATTCATTTACCTCTGATTTCCAAATCGTTTTTTACATACAGGACAAATATTGAATTCTGTCATGAGAACGCTCTGAGATTCGTGATGCATTCGTTGCTCCTGTACTTGTAGATGTTCGGCGTATAGCAGGCCTTTCAAAACTTGAGTCGTTCGTCGTTCGTTTAAATTATTTTGTAAGCTTGTCTCAAGGAAATGTTTTATGCGACCTATTGGGACGTTGTCAGGCAGAATCTCTAGAGCTTTTAGAGGATTAATTTTTGCAGCATGTTCTTCCAGTAATTCTAGTGCTGTCTCCAAATCAGGTTGAGCAATCCTTTGGTTTTCTGTAGCAGTGCCTATAAAATGTGCATTTATATGCATAATTTCTTGCAAAAGTGAAAAATATCTTGTAAATAAGTTCAAATCTTCAAGAGACTACTTACCAGTTGTCCAGATACCTTCGTTATTAGGCTTTAATAACTGTTTGATCAAAGTAACATAAACTTCATCCGCACCATCCTGTTGTTTACTTTTTTCCGAATTTTTCTGACTTTCGTATTTTGCATATACATTATTGCAATACTGTATCGCCCTTGGTACATCATTCAATAGGTTAACGTAGATAGAAATTGCTTGTGCGTGTCGACCCAATCGACCCAAAATGATTGCACGTTCTTCAAATAAACAGTCAAATGGTAAATGAACTAATACCGTTTCAGGGGTATAGTGAGTCGATTTCTCCAGAAAATGTTGTAGCTTTTGTCGAATATGCTGAACATTTTGCTTTTCTGCGGGTGTAGCGTTTGGCTTCAAGCCTGTTATACATTTTTCCTTATATTGGTGTATTAAGACGTCATGAAATAAAGGAGTGGTATCTACCCAAAAATGGACTACATGCTCCAAGTATGTTATCACCAAGTCCTTGTGGCAACGGAGGAGATAATCCAATACTTTGGGTCGTGGTAAATGTTCAACCTCCTACAAAAAAAAATATTACAGGATCAATAAGTTATGAAATAAATAGTCATGACAGCAATGAAGACTTTCAAAAGCTTTATGTTATTAATAATCTTTACCTGTACATCTTCCATAAATATTCTCAGCCCTTGTTCTGGGTCTTGTTCCAAAACCCAGCCAGAAAACTTCAATATCAAATCCATGTGATCTTGGCCCAAGTGCTGTAAGTACTGAATTGTCCTTTCAGTACCCTTGAGGCTGGAATCACTCTCGCTTGACTGTTTCTCGAGTAACTCCAGTGCCTTTTTATGTTGCCCTTTTGTTTGGTACAAGATAATTAGTTCTGGATACTTCTGGTACTTCAGAAGAGTTTTCTCAGACTCTGCCAAGTGGCAGTGATTTAATCGCAATAGCGGAGCTACTAGGGCATCGTTGGTCTGAAAATTACAAATGTGCATGATTTAAAAATTTGAGTGCAACAATTGGATAGCGAAGTCTGCTTTAAACTACTTATAGCATCACCTGTAAATAACATTTCAACAATGTAGTATCAATTATTTTGAGAAGTTGTTCCGTTGCAACAGCAGTCATATTCTTTGTCTTTTCTGCCTTCAAGGGATCTTTTTCAAAACTTTTTTCAGATCCTTTGTCTTTTGTTTTTGTATCACCCATTAATTTGTGTCTCACTTCTATTAAGAACTTGATCAAAGCGAGCAATCCTTGTTCCAAATCTCTATCTTGCAGCGTTGGCATAGCTGTAACGGATTCATTCGTCTCATTAGCATTTGTTGGCTGAGAAACTAAATCAGGGAAGAGTCTGATGACTTCATAGGGATCCGTTCCCAATTTTAAGAACTGTTCCATAGATTCCGCAAATTTCTTATTTGCGAAGAGATGGTGTGCGTACAACGTTTGTATTTTATAAGTTTTCTTTGCTTTTTCCTCTTCTGTTACATCAGACAAATTCTGAAAGCAGAGAACAATTAAATTTGAATTGTTGTCAATAAAATCAGCCAGTACTAAAAATTCTAATATGTTTCGAATATAAATTCCAAAACCAAATACATACAGTTAATTTTAAAGCTAGCTGAAACTGATTCTGCTCAAGAAGTGTTCTAATTTGCTGCGTCACTTCCACAGCATTCACACACCAAACCTGGCCAACAGATGCGACATAAACCAGTCCTTGTTTACACCTGTACAGCAACCTGGCTTTGTTAAGTTCAGGTATGGTTTGTATTTGTAAACATCCCTCTAACGTGTATACTTCTAACGTATCGTTAATTATTCCCATGAGAAATGGATCATCCCAAGCTGAAAGTACAGACTTGAATATTACAGTAATCTTTTACAGTAACCTTCAATATTATTTATTCATACCGGTAGCAATGGGCGAATCTGCCCACTTAACGGAGTTGTTTTGGACTAATTCTCCTTTAGTGTTCATAAGAATTGACTGGGAATCTTTTCCCAGTGCAAATGAAGAATCAGATAATTTGGTTATTCCAGGTTCAGGAGATTTTCCAGTTGGAAATAGTTCTTTGGTGGTACCATTCAAGTCCAAGAGTATATAAGACAAGCCTCGAAATCCTAAAACTAAAGTCTCTCCACACCTAAAAAATTATTATGCATATAGAATATAGTATGAGATGGCAGGTTTGGTGTGTAATTTTTTAATCCATACCATGACAATACGCGAGGCACGTCAGGAACAACTAATTCATCTCCAAAGTCTATGAATTGGTCCACTTTCCAGTAATACAATTGCAATTTGCGTTTAACAGCAACACATAATCGAACAACTGTATTTTTTTCACCTGTCAAGCTCTGGGTGCGCTGGACATCCAAAACAAAGAGGGTGGCACCCCTTGTCTTTTGAAGCTGACATATTTGCGGAATACTAGCAGAGTTTAAATCATGAACGCAGATGATATTGTCTGTATAATATCGATACATAAATATTATATTTCTAACCATAGATTTCTTGCTGATTGCAAATTCTCCGTTTAATAATTACCTGTTAGGAGGATCAACAAGTTGTACTCCGGGACAACTTCAATTTGTAGAATTGGTTTTTTACTGAAATTCTTTCTGTATCGTAATAGTTCCAGTTCCTGTTTTTCGTTAGACTTTGGAGGAACATTATACATCAGCAAATGTCCCTGTCTTGTACCAATAAGTAAATTATCATCTGTAATATCATGTTACTGGTATAGTTTTATCAGAAATTTTCATTACTCCTGCAGCGATAATAGTTTGAGTTGTATCGTGTTCCGGTTATGTGTCTTACCATAGGCAGCGATTGATTCTATTTGAACTGTCAATTTCAACAGTGGCGAGGCCTCGTATGCTTCGTGCATTTTTGAAGTAAATACTGAGGAATAAAGACTAAAGTCGTATGTAGGCACATACGTAGTTTGTTACTAAATACGTCAAAATGTGACACATATGACAGTTCGGCGGCGACGACAGGATTCGTCTTCGTCGATTAGTCTTCAAATGCAGAGCGAGGGCAGCACCGCACAGTACCGCATTTTGTATACAGCTCTTTAAAATTTAAACATTCAATTTTCGACTGATTCTTGTGAAAGGAAAAAATGGTAAAGTGTCGTGAAATTCTTCGGTGAACCTTGTGAAGTGGACTCAAAGAAATGGAACGAATTTAGTTAACCAGTGCTCTAAAAGCATATTTCATTCGTTCAGTCATGACTAGTATCATGAATTGTTCTGAAAACCTCAAGTTAGTGTATCTCTAAAACGTGTAAGATTCCCTGTATCATTGAGTTTTCCGCTTACAAATTGTAATTACCAGATAATGGCATTCCGGCAAGTATTGAAATCTATCATCAGAACATCGAGACCTATCTTGGTGAGAGACCGGATTCTGAAACAACAAATTTATTTAATTTCAAATCACCTAACCTCGTATTTGCAATGCAAAATAATGATTCCTCTCAAAATTGTAGTATGCTTCAACAACTATGTTCATCGATAGTACTTTGACGACAAAACCATCTGCGAATCAGAAGTTGACACTAGAACCTCCAGATGTTAAAAATTTGTCATATGATTACATGATAAAGCAGTCAACAGTAGATGCAGTAAATACCGCTTCACAAGTGTTAACAGTCACATATTCCGCAATTGAAACAGCTAGTAAAGAGTACAGGTGATATATTCTGGATAATGTGTTGACACTGCAAGTTCAGCAGCAGCATTTAATTATCAATCATTTCACAGGATTATTTTATCAAGACTGATAGCCCTTATACAAGAAACTTTAAGTTATGAAGTAGGCGATTCTCACTGGGATATGATAGTTGCACTACGAGCTGAGGTTCAACTCAAAAAGCAAATTGTCACAGTAAGACTGGTTTTATTTTTACAGAGAATTTGTTGAAGATGTCAAGAAGAGCTTTTACATTATATATGTCTATTTTAAGTTATGATCAAATGAAATTCAATAGCAGCTGTCTAGAATTGAGCCTTCAGAATAAAATTGATAGACAGCTCTAAAATGTAAAAAATGTATACTACCTTCGTAAATTCCAGCAATTAGTTGGCTTTATGGAATATGTCCACAAGATGGTTGTAGCTACATCGGAAATAACGTTCTTAGCCGGCATGGATAATCTGTCGACCTCACTGTGCCAGAGGATAGATGATGCTCTGATAAAAATGCAAAGGGAAATTGATCAAAACAAACAACTGGAGGAGGAATACCGTGACATTCAACAAAAATGTATAATAAAATGTAAAGAGCGTTGTCAACCTTAATTTATGAAAACCGAAATCTGAAGTTTAATCAAAAGCCCCTAATTTTCGTTAGTACTTGATAAGGCACAGAAGTTGTTAATCGTATTCTGCAATCTCAGATTAAAATAGACCATGTCGAATGTTGAAATCAAACACAAGAGCCGACTAATTTTATTATTTATTTTTATACAGCTACAAAAGAGGTTCCACAAGACCTGCAAGAAGAGCCAATATCTACCTTACCCAAGGCAGATCCAGACGAGCTAATCCATTCTGTCAGTTCCTAACTTCTGCAATTTCTTGAGATTCTGGCGTCGTCAAAATGTTAATCAACACATAAATTTTGAAATATCTGTTGAATATTTTGTCTGTTGTTTTAACCGTGTTGTTTATCGAACTTTTATTTCGAAAGGGCTACTAATTCGTTAATATTAAATTTGTAGACCAAAATTCAGAAGAGAAAATATGTATATTTAAGAATTTCCAAGAATTCTGTATAATGTAGAATATGAAAATCATTTTCTAACAAATACACTTTTATTCACCCAAATCAATAAATAACACATCTCATTGTTAATATTATGGATAAATTTATAATGGAATGGCGTGAATCAGTACCACTGCATTGTGTTGTGGTTGTTGGTTTGTTATTCAAATGCCATAGTTGCTGAATGAATGGATGATTGGTAATGTAATTCTTGAGATGCTATACATAAGGTTACCACTGATATCATTATCAAATAATACAGATAAATTATATTGCAGTAAATATTAACAACCCTTGGTTTTGCGATGTGTAGGACCTCATAACTACATTGTTTGTATTATGCCTACGGCAATTTCTTGCTCTATATTAACTGGAATGATGTATTATAGAAATGACTACGAGTACCGAGGTGTGACTGTAGGTTTGAAATTATTTCAGATTATTATACAATGCCAATCTCAAATTGCGTGTGCTCAACGTTTGGTATTTGAAAAATATAAGAGCACAGCATCGTCCTTTACTACTATGAATGTGCTGCCATTTTCACATGTTATGATCCTTTCATATATTCATATTTCATCGTTCCAATTGCTACTATGATTCGATCTAGATGTGATCTTCACCACGATTAGTAGCACCGAAATCTCCAGATTCCCTAAGATTTTTTTAAACTCCGAAAACAACTTACAAGCAATTCCAGCTTCTACCAATTTACAATAGTCTCTTCGTAATTAAAAATTATACAAAATAATAACAAATCAATAGCAACTCCTAGAAAGTGGGGGCAAAGAATCATTATCAAACAGATTATGCAAGATGTCAAAGAAATGCTCTAAAAACGAGAAAAATATTTCTACTCTGAATCAACATGGAATAATGTCGGCTTCAACACGCTAGATTATGCCACAACTTTTCACCCTGCTCACGAGGTAATAATTAACACGAATTTAACGACAAACCACTCTTAATCATCTTGAAAAGTAATCATTAATATTATTCAGAACCACCTTTGCAAGCCTCTTATTTAAAAAGTCAGTGCCAGTATATTGTGTTCCATGTTCTATCAGAGTATCAGATGGTCTTTAACATGAATGTCGAGGAATTGATGTATAGTTGAATGAAAATTCCAAGTAATGGATAATTGGCTAACACACACATCATTCAAACATTACTTAAAATTCATACATATTTAAATACATTTTTACTTATAGTTCTTGGTGTGAGCCTTCCTTGCTAGGTTTTTCGGTAGTTTCTGTCGTGTCAGACTCTGGTGATTGTGGTATGTTCTCAGTGATATTCTGTGCATTTTTTTCATCGGTGCTTTCATCATTACTATCCTTTACTTCCTCTACAATAGTTTCCTCTTTTTCATTTTCCTGTTCCTGGACTTTTGCAGGAGCTTCATCTTGAGAAGTCGAAGCTTCTGGACTTTCCGAACCATCAGGTGTTTCTATTGTTGCCTCATCCGAATTTTCGGATGTTTTATTTTTAATTGATTCCTCTTTTGGCTTAGGTCTCCAAATTTTAGCTTTGTTTACCAAGTATTTTACTTCTCTGTCTAAAATTGCCATCTTGTTTGCAATATCTCTGACAGTATATTTTACGGGTTCGTGTAATGGCACATCTTCTAGCTCCTTCACAATCTTATCATGCCATTCCTGAATAATTAAATTCATAATGACTGCTGTATGCTAGGAATGATCATTAATTAAAATAATATTTTTTCCTACCTGTGTTTCAGCAATCGTTTTTTCAAGGGTTTCCAACTCGACTGTGGTGAAAATTTCACTGCTTGTAGTCACGTTACCCATCTTGTGAAGGAATGTAGTGCTGCCTTCGATCATGGAAATCATTCCTTTCAGAGCCTCTGGTCGTTCCCGGTGTTCAAACACTCTTATGTATAAATCATTAGTTAACCCTTTCAACTCAGCCAATTTTTGTTCATAAGTATCCGCATCGGCATCAAATCCATCTTCATAGAGCCAGTCAGAGATTGTAGAGCATGCCTTGGAAATCTTTTCAGATTCTTCAGGTGTTATTGCTGCTGAATATTCTGGCAATTCTAGTTTCTGTTGAGCATCAATCACAAATGCTTCGAGATTATTCAGGGCACCTTCGCGGCGAGTTCTTTCGAGGTCATGATGATTAAGAGCTTCGATTCTAGGAAAGAAATACATCTTCTGTATTGAGATATATCGTATAAATTTTTGTAGAGAACTTGTGTGTCTCTTGTAGTGACTTACTTTTTCACAGACTCGGCAAGTCTTTCGCCATCCAAGGTTTTTGGTCCTAACCTGCTTTCAGTAGCTGGTATTGGCTCCTTTAAAGTAACTAAGCTGGGTTTCTTCTCTTTTTCTACCTTCTCAGTTTTGTTACTTGGTTTACTCTCGGTTGATTTTGTCTTATTTACTTTTTCTGTACTTGCATCAGCTTCTTTTTTTAAACCAGGGTATTCTGGTTCTTCGTGAATCGGTTTTGTATCTTCTTTCGGTGGCTCTTCGACTTTTTCTACTGGCTCTTTGTCGTCAGATCCTAGAAAATACGAACTCGACCTGTATGCTGTTCACAAGATCATTGAAAAACCAACAACAATTATACACTGATTAATTTAGGTTTCAGCAAAACCTGACAACGGAAATGGACAAAGGATATAAAAATGTTCTATTCTATGCTTTAAAATTATCGCATATCGCGAGTGAGTTTATAAATAAAACATCGCAATAATCTTTGAGCAACAACTATTGGTGAATAATTCACAAAAAATGGTCGTATCACACCAAGATATTAACAATATTTATATATTTATGTGATGAATATTTGATGAAAGATTTTTTTGTGGGATCACAGATATTAGTGCGAATCGAAAATATCTTTTGTAAAATCTATCCATGATATTTGGAACATGAGTAATAGTATTTGAAGGCTAATTATTATACTTTCGTCTCTATTGTGCAACCAAAAAAATTGATTATTCTGAGTTGCTGCAAAGGAATCGAATGTTGCGATGCCTTTTCGATCTCTTAAAATAATGGAAATCACAAAAAAGTCTGAACTAATTGCGTGAGGGTTCACGAAAGTATTGAGAAAAAAATAATTCTTATGTTATATTAGCACATCACTGTAATAGATTACTTCGGGGGAAAAATACCAACAAGAAAAGAATGAAGCTGAAGAAAACGATGAACAGAAGGCGTGGGCACATAAAAAATCGTGTTATAGGTGAAAAGAAAGGAAAAACAAAATTCAAAATAGCAAACACATTGAAGGTACGACCATTTTCTGCAAGGCAGGTAACACAAACCTGCGAACAGTTTACTTATAGTGGAGCCAAGCTTTGAAAAAGTACCCTCTTCTTCCTCAGCTGCAACAACAGTTTTCTCAAAGACCAACTCGACATTAACCAAATTTAGTACTCCACTGTCATCCATTGCGAAATGAGCTTTGATCCCCTTACTCTCTGTACCTTCATCTGCGTGCTTACTCAAAGCATTGGCTATACCTGTGAGAGATATTGTCGACAAATTTGTGTTGCCAACGGCCCTGTTGATGAAAAATTTTTGTGGTTGAAATATTGTAAATATATTCGAATATTTATAGCGAACAAAGGAGTGGTACCTGCCACAATATACAACGTGATTACAAGGTATGATAGTGTTATCGAACTCGATTTGTTAGATAAAGCAGCAGTGATAATAGTTTTAATGAATTCACTGAATTTTATGATGGTTAAATTACTTACGCCACTTCATGCGCTGGCAGATAGTCTAATTCAGCATAATTCACGCTGAATTCAAAGTCGTCAGTATGTTTATTGAAAGTGATAATTTTCTTCTGTGGATAGGCATTCATTCTGTTGAACAGCATTCGTCGTACCTGCAGAAAGTTTTTTTCTTGTTGAAAGAGTTTATGAAATTTTCCAGGCACTTTTAATTTTGATAACTAAAAATGAGCAAATAAATTCAGGACATTATACAAAAATTTGTATTCAGTTTCGTGTCCCAAGTTAGTATTATCTTTGAGGTGAAAATGTTAGACAAACAAATTGAAAGAAGAGGCGATATAGATTGCTCAAGAATTAATTCAAAAATAATACTTGCCTGTTTGGTTGTCCCGTCAACGGTTCTGTCGAAGACAATTTGAATAGGGAACAATACTGCATCTTTAGTGATGAATTTTTTTACTTTGAAGCCTTGACTCAGGTCAGCAGCTTTATAAACGGCACCCATGGCAGCAGCTTCATCAGTATTGATGTTTTTGGACAACTCAATGTTTACAAATTCTGTTAGTTTCTCTTGAATTTTGGGCACTCGAGTACCAGCCCCAACTAGTACAACTTGCGAAATGATGTCCATGGTTAATGCTGAAATTAAATAGAACATCAATGTACTGAAAGATTTGTATTTTTTGCCAATCTAGACGTACTTGTGAAAAATCTTACCCGAAGTTTCCAGTGCAATTTTAATTGGATTAGCAACACGTTCGAACAAATCAGTGCATAGCTCCTCCAATTTTTCTCTGGTGACTTGCAGGCGGAAGTCTTTCTCATCTATCAATCCTTCTACTTGTGCGTAGTGATCAGCGTTAGCGCTCAAAACATTTTTAACACGCCCAGCTTCTTTAAAAAGCTTTGCCATTGCCCGTGGGCTATTGAACACAGAGTTTGGAGTCTTTTTCAGTGCATCAAATTCTTGAGCCAAATAGTTTTGCAATCTAATTTGCATTTCAAGCCCTCCAAGTGTTCTATCGTAACCAACACCCAAAATGCTGACTTGAGGATTGGTTTCAACAAACCCTTTGTCTTTCGTTTTAACATTTTGATAACTGACAACAGTTGCAGTCGTACTGCTGGCCCCCATATCAAAAAACATGATATACTGAGTTGTCTCGTTAATCTCTTTCCGTCTAAATATTCCATAGTTCAATGCCACTGCTGTATAATCATTAATAAGCTGTAACACTTTTAAGCCAGCTAGATCAGCAGCTTGTAGTAAAGCTTTTCTTTCAGCCTGATTGAAAAATCCAGGCACAGTAATCACAGCTTCGTTAATTTTTTGTCCAGCAGAGGTTTCAGCAAATTCTTTGCCTTTGTGTAAAAATTGTGCTAGCAATTCTTCCGGTGTGTAAGAAGTTTCCTCATCATGCTTAAAAATAATCGTCCCACGCTCATCGTCAGCTACGATATCATAGTACGGAAATCTTTTTTGGTACAATTTAACCAAAGGATGGTCAATTGGTTTTCCTAAGAGATCCAAGATGTAGGAATAACTGTTTTTGGGAAATCTCACGGCAACGACTTGGGCATCTTCCCCAAAAGTACGCTCTTCATTTCTGAATGCGATTGTTACCGGAGTTTTTCTTTTAGACTCTTTGTTTAGTGCAATTTCCATTGGAACTCCAGGCTGAAGGAGGAATTAATGAATGAAAATAATTTGCAACGACTAGAAATTTATCAGATGACTGATCCATAAAATTGGAACACTTTTAGTAGCATATTGAATAATAAAACAACTCAAAAACAATATGGCATTGATAATGGGACAGTGAAAGATGGAATGTATTGTTGGAATTATTGTAATGTGTAGTAGACTTACTGATACGATGGCAACTTTCATCCATTCGCTGCCAATGTCAATGCTCATGACAGCCACACCATGAGTACTATTAATGAATGCACAGAGCGCAATAAACGCTAGTGAGAGACCTAGCATCCTGTCACGGATCATTTAGAACTGAAAAAAAGATATTTAAATAAATCTAAATTGAAATATTATAGGCATCAAAGACAAAATCTAACTGAAGCTGTCATGCTGTCAAATTGGGTTAAGAGTGCCGGCGGGTGGACGGTTGATATTTTGAAGAGGAATATTCCAGATCTTTTACTTACCGTTTATCTAATTATGAAGTAAAATGCTTCTTTGTGAAAAAGAGGCACTACTGGATCATTGATAATCGCGCGCAGTAATTATTTTCAAGTGAAAACAGTTATCCATCCGACTTGAACAGTTTCCAGTCTACTGTTGCAGGCTTTTGTCGGCTGCAAGGACCATGTGTTTGTGTGGCGAATCGTCATTGGTCAGCTCAATGGCAAAATCCATCCAGATTGGTCCCCGTTGACCAATCAAAAGACTATAACAGTAAACAACAGCCGCAATAATTTAACACCACTGCAGATACTCTACTACTCCCATACAATCATCGAGTAATCGTCAAATTAGATCACATTGAAGTGCGATTTATCGGAGAATAGTTTTCGATTACTTAGCAAAATATTCAGGTTCCCAAGAGTAAGGTTCAACAGGTACTTGATCGCACGAATTCTCTTGATCAGAGACGGCAGTATATTCTAGATCAACGCCGGATTGGAACACAAATTAGATGTCTAAATAATCATCAGGTTCGGAAAATTATTACAGAAGTTGATATTTATTATGAATAAAGCTGCAAGCAGCACTGATTAAGAGCCAGCTATAATTATATTACAACAAGTTCGGTACTTCCTATTTATTTTCAAATCTTATATTATTTTATCCATTAACATTTACATCTTAGTCACGAAGTAATGTATGAGATTGTGAGTTGAAAAATTAAATACCATCTAAAATACATAGATTAGTGGACGGTCTATTGTTCAACCCCACTGATCCTCGGAACGGCCAAACTTGTAAGTTAATGATCCCAGAAATATAAAGACGTTCTGTAGAAATAGACCTACACCAGGCCAGTAGTGAAGTACTCCTGTACACAAATGTAGTATTCAATATGAATGAGAATTAATAGTTTTTGTAATAATTCATACAATAAGATCCATTCTATAATTTCAATTAATATTTTCATCAAAAAATAACATAGAATACAAACCGCTGGTTATAAAGTCAGAAAATAAGATCCAGCATGCTGCGATAACTGCTGAGAACCCCATAACAAATCCAACAAATAGCCACATACGTGCACCTCTAGCTCCGAGACAGCCTCCGTTATATGCGTCTCCTCGGATCTGCGCATTTGTTACCGAGTTCACCCTAAGGAAAAAAATATCATTCACGTTGCCTTTTATTTTTCCAGCCGATATTCACATAAGCACTTATTGAGTCTCACATGAGAAGTGATACAGTGCCGAATACTCCACAGACATGATATGCATTGGCTATTAAATCAGGATATTTGGCGTTAGCATCGATGATGAACCACCATCCCATGAAAAACTGTAACATAGAATATTATAGCTAGCATGTATTCTTCGAACCATGATCCATGATGATATTGTTTCATTTGTTGACACTTGCTGCATTGCCCATTCAAGCATGGAAAGAACAATAAACAATGGATCAACAAATGCAATGCTTGGTTCTAGGAAATCAGTGATGATTATTCGAGCGATGATTATTTGGCGATACAATAGTACAAAGATGATGTGATTCTGGTATTGGAGGCTACACGAACATTTTACATGAAAATAACTCTTTTTGATTGTCATTCAATTAGTAATCAATGCTACCAAAATTGTAGCAATAATGATATTGTTACCAAAGTTCCAGCAAGCGCCGATACCAAAGAATTTCTTTTTTCACCGCCGCCGAACCAGATGCATGATGAAAGTTGAATATTTTCCAAACAGGATGCCATTTTTACTTTGAATGTTTCGCTTAATCAAATAAATTCTGTATAACCTAAAACACAAATGACAGCGCTATAACGTCAGAGCGTTTTATCCTTTGGCGCTACTTGACAAACGGCATTCTAGAGAAGTAACAGCAAAGCCATCATTTGTTTTACTACTGCAGTCAAGCACAATTGAATGACACACCGCTATTAAATCATAGTCAAATACTACTATACAAGAAAGAATAACCCTCAGAAGCTTCTCTCCGATATAGTGTGATATGATAACAGATGATTAGTGTATTGGTCTAAAACTCGTCTTGTAATATCGACGGTATTATAGCTGGAACCAATGTCATCGATCAAAAGCATCATGGGACTTAAAATTGAGCGCCGTTTTTCCCGTTTGTACACTGTGTTATTTTTGATATTTCTATTTGACGACTACGTTAAGCATCTTGGTCGCCTAAACCTGAATCTAACTTGAACATAAAATATCAAGTTCCTTATTATTCGGAGTTCGTATACGTTCTTTTATCCGATTTCGCTGATTATGGAATAACTGATATTGAACAACTGCATTGAACAGATGTTTCCATATCGAAAGCAGCTGACAGGTGGCGACGGCTAGCCTAGAGTCAGTCAAACAAAATTTTCAAAACGTCCGAAACGCGTCTGTCAAACTTTTTTTTATATTAATTTGGTTAAATCTAAAGCGATTCCGAAAATCTTATTTGAAATCTGTGTCGATTAGGTATCACCTTCATTGATAATTAAAATTTAAACAAATTCCCGGTGACTTTTAATTGCAAAAATCAAATGATGTTCTATCAACTTTCCGATCTTAATGAAATGCTGGTGCTGACGCCTCGTAAACCGGCGACTTATTTGTGGTTACCATTCAGTTCATCGCATATTCCGACTGATTATTGTGTATAATAAATTGAAATATGATTGTGAGTCGGATTCTATATTATGTGTAAACATTGAGTCTAGTGCATGTGCTCGATTTATATTAGTCTTTTTTCCATATGCAATAAATTGTAGATTATCGAGAACATTAGAATAACACTTTGATGTAATGCTTATTAATAATGAACGTATAAATTTAAATTACAGAAGACGAAGAAGTCCGCTGCGGAAAAGCGACAAAGAAGTTCCAGAACAGCTGGGCCAGTTAGAGTTATAGCGGATGCGGTACAACCCGTAAAGAAAAATGGTCTGGAGTATTGGACAGCCCCGGCAAGTGGGATAACCTACAGCACTAGAATGAAGAAAAAACCGCGATCAAAGTCTGAAAATTCTAAGGCAACTGCCGATGCTCCAAGCATAGCGAATAAGTTCACATCGACCCGTTTATTGAGTTCAGAACGCGAGGAAAAACCGCGGGAAACCGTGCCCATCAAAAAAGGCAGCTTGTGTTCTCTTTTAGATGAAAGGAATGTTTATAATGTTCAGTATCAGCTTCCTACGTCATCGTTCTTGCATTCTCATGGGCGGCGGTACAAAGAGAAAGACTTCACCGAACGGGTTAATAATCCGGGAAAAACGGCAGCCCACGATGCGAATCCGGGCAGCTCGAGAGACGAGGCTTGTGTGTTGCGAAAAGAGATACACGATTGGAAAGTGCGCGAGGCTTTGACTAACAAAGTTGAAAATCTGCTTAGCGGTATTGAGATGACGACGCCTACAGAACATCGTAAGTGCAGATTGCGCCCGTATCAGTACGAAATCCAGGTCTGGACTTTCGGTTTTTTGCCGAAGACGCACATGAAATTTGACTTTCATTTAAAATTTTCGTTGCAGTTGAATTGTCTCGGCCACCAGCCAAACCACCGAAGGACCCTTTCGATAAATCATCTTCCAACATACGCCACAACCGGCCGACATACTTCCTGGGGTGAGTAGTCTTGAGATACTGAAAAAATTGGCATTTGAAAATTACAATTCTCTAACGTCTCGTGGTATTTCTGAAACACTGAATGGGCCAAGAAACCTTTTGAGAGAACCTATAATATTCATACATTAATCGTTACCCAGTTCCCGCGCGGTGTTCGTGCGGAACCAGTTCAGAGAACAGCTGACGGTGTTTTTTCATTATTATTGTTATTATTAGGATTTTTTTCCAAGTCTGAAATGAACGTGAAAACCGCGGGCTGAGTTGTTGTATAATATATAGCAGCATTGCAATAACCAAATTCGCGAAACCGGATTTTACCTTCTTCAAAGTAATCGAGTCACTGTAATTTAGGATACGATTTAAATCCACGTTGAAAGTGTCAAGTTCCGCGATTCGTGTTTACAATATTACGTCAAAAAAATCTCAACCCAGTAATCGTGTTCATCTGGTGTCGCGTGATGTGATCTACGTTTTTACGATATCCGACTGAATGAAAAGTCGTATTTAACAAATTTTCAAGGTAAGTGAGTCACATCAGCTACCTTTCATTTCATCTGCATTATATTCTACAAACCACAGTAAACATATCACTTCGGCAATCCTCCACAGTTACGATGATAATTATTAATTATCTCTTACGTAAACAATCAGGGTATTGTCCCACTGCTGTTCAATTTCTTAACCAAATAATTATAATTCCCCATTACCGTTGAAATTCTTGGATAACGACGGAATTTTCTTTGATTGTATTTTTCCTTGACTGCGCATAATCTTGTTGTGGGTGAGAGTATAGTGAAAATATAAAAGAGCCTGTTAATTATGCTCAATTCAATTGTAAATTTAATTCATACGCACCGACGTCATAAGTATTGAGCACGATTAATTGAATGATAGCGTGCGAGAGACAGGTGAGCCCTATAAAATGAGTAAGAGTATGAAACACAGCATTGTTAGTGATCGTAAGATCCAGACGGCTTTCCGCGAAGTTATATCTTGGCACAACTTTGTTCAGAGTCCGCAGTTCCATGCCTCGTGCATATACGTACGTCATCTTGGAATTTTCGAAAGTCTCAATAACCGGTTCTGACGTATACCATATCTTGGATGGAATATACAGACATATACCTGCCTAGATTTTAAATACGAAGTTATGATCCATACGTAGATCGTACTGTGCGTAGCGTATAATACACGTGGTTCCTTAACGGAATAATACATATTTTTACCCACTCTATTCCAGAGTCGACAAAAAATTCCCTCAGGTTTTCGACCGACTCTTTAAGAGCTTCAAAAAATTGTTCTACTTTCTGGTCTCGCTTTATTGACGTTAAAAATATTGTTTGCTCATCGTACGCTCAAGTATGTATATAAATAGAAGAATACGTTTTTACAATGCTGACCAAAATTCTCACCGGGTATCAAATTGTACACGAAAAGGACCTTCTGGATCAGCAATTATTTAATTTTTCTCTTCAAAGTTCATAATCAGACTAATGACGACGAATTTTGCGTAAAAATTGAATGAAGAAACCGATTAACGAGAAGTGCACGATGAGCATTATTGAGTATTGGTACATGATTCGTTATATATTTAAAGAGAAGCCTGTTTCCGAATCTCAGTCACGACTAAAAAATGCTAATAACAGTGCTGTAGGTTAGTGAGAACAATGGACGATCCTTGATTGCTCGCTACCATCAATTCCATGCACGTATTATAGTAAAAATATTTTTTGGTCATGCGCGCCACGCCTCCAATAACAAATGATACATTAACTCCAAAATCGAATCGATATACCTTACCTACCGTGTTTTATGGCCTAACGTTAATTATTACCTTGTTTTTACTGCCCGATTAAAAAACACACGTGCAAATCATACTTCTCCTCGTTACTCAGGAACCCCTCTTACATACCGTCTCCTGTTTTGACGTCCGCTTTATAAATCGTGTTTAAAATTATAAAGAGATTGATTCATTTATTTATTTTGAGAAATTTTCAAAATCAACCGTCGTAGAAGGTTTTTAATATTCGTCGAAAAACGTTCATCTCTTCCGTTTTACGTCCGTATAAACCGCCATAAGAAACTATAGAGCAATTACATATAGTGTTCGAGACGTCACTATATGTATAGCGAAATTCGTGCAGTGCGGTACGAAGAGGTGAACCGGTCTTTGCGGTTAAAAATTGTTCAACGCCCTCTCAGATAACCGTGCTGATATTCCAGTATGTTAATATTCCCAATATAGGTTTCTGGTATACAGCCGCGTTTACGTTTTCTTTGTGATTATCACAACATCCCGCATAGCAAAAATCAATCACTATAGAAGCGAAATATATTAATTTTTTTTCCTGAACCACGTCGAAAAAGTTTGATTTCAAGTATCTAAATATTTACACATATACATAAGTTGCGTGTACGTACGTACATACGTATGTTTTACCTACTGTACAGGAGTCATTGATACCACCGCCGCTCCTTGTGCCGCTTTCGCAAAGAAGTAAATATCCAGTTCGGTATAAAATTATGCGAATTTTACGTAAGCCATGGCCCAGCGGCAGTAAGCGTCTGCGATTCTCGCTTACTGACGTCACCGTCACCGCGCTCGCCGCGCAGTATAAAATTTTTGCGGCGAATTGCTTGCGTATATCCGCATATACATGTACATAATATATAGGTATAAATGCACGTATATGTATACATATAGCTGTTCTTGAGATGCGGGATCGAGTGTCTGGTGGGTTCAAGGGTAAGCGAGGGAGATTCGTCCAGTAAACTTGCAGCGCACGAGAGAAACTCCTTATCGATGTGTATGTCACGTATGCACGTATACATATATTTACCCTACACCTATGTGTTTGCGTCCCGACGATCCTTCGGCGGGAGCAGATACCCCGCAACCCAGAGACGAAGGTGCGCAAGTCCGTCCTTGTAAAATTTTTGCACTCGAGCGTACGAAACGACGCTGCACAGCATCGGGACGACGAGGACGACGGGATGGCCGCGCACAAATTTCGCGCCAAGAATGCTACGAGCCGATGGGATTGAAATAAAAAAACATTTGTCAGACCTTCGAAGCGAGACGCCGCCATTTTTGAATTTAAAATCTTTACTCTTCAACTGACCGAGATTCTTTTTTTTCCCCCACCCCTTTGTTTCGAGAGTGAACGATACTTTATAAATCGAGAATTTTTAAGCGGCTGTATACGCAATTTAAGTATGCGGGTCGTATCATGATCTAAATTTTATGATCCTGTAATTTGTCATTGTTACACGATCTACATACGTTTAACTTTATTTCCCGATAAATTCTATGGGACGCGACAAATACCGACGCGAGGAAATGTTTGTGAAAAGAGGGCAAATATATCGTTTGCGATTCGTCATGTCGAATGTGGGCTAAAACCAGCTATATATACTCCTACGTTCACTCGCGTATGTGTCACATATATTCGCAGACTCGTATATCCATTGTTATATGCATCGCGGGGGGCGTATTTTAATTTATAACAGGCTAATCCGCGCATATATTTCTGATCCAGTTCTTGTATTCGCATATAAAACTAGTTTTTTTTCATTATTTTTATTTTTTGTTTCCCACAACCGCACGTGGCACGATCAGAATCAATTATAAAGGTGACTTCAGAACTCTTCTATTTAAACGGCCATTTTTATTTAATGTTTTGTTTTTATTTATTTTTTTTTGCTTTCGAAATTAAATGTCAAAGAATTAAATTCGTTAAGAATTCTTGTGGGGAGTTTAAATTTAAGTTCTTGAAAATCTCACGTTATAAATCCAATGCAGAATATCTTTTTGTGTTGATAATTAAATGTAGATTGGATTGTAAGCGTCATATTATAAATATATACATCTATAGATATACTCCAGATTATATCAGTGGATAGTTTTATAAATCCTCAAGTTCCTTTATGACGACGCAAAGACAGCTAAGTTTTATGAATATTTATATACGCCCATATAGATATTCTACTTTGATTAACAGACTCGAACGAATTAAACAGCTGCATAATTTTTGAATCGATTTAGCGTAGTACTATAGTATGTACTATGTATATGATGTGTAATATTATGCCGGTCATATAACGTGTTTTATCATAATATATAGCTATATGACATAAGATCCATGATACAAGTGACGTAACGATTTGAGGAAATATGTTTTCTTCGCATAGCGGTCGCGGATCGCGGATATCGGAGGATAATGAAATCGACGTTATTATATATACTCTTATTATATTATATATATATAAATATAGATTGAACACCCCGTAGCTGGTCGGATATTACAGCAAAACTATAAATGTAATTTTCGTATAAAGGAAATAAACATGTAGTCGGTTAGTCACAGTTTGCTAATTATACTCGGCTTGACTCATTTCTCATAATTATCATATACGCAGAGTTTGATGTCCACGTGTCTGGTGTCCTCGTGCATGCCGTGTAAATACAGTTGCATAATCTCAATATAATATTACAAGATATCTACTTGTTTTTGTTATTTTCGCGTTACTGCGTCTACCACCGTATAGTGTGACGAACATTACGGAATGAATTTTTTCACCTAGCGAAAAAAAATAAATGAAGAAGTGAAGATATATTCTGCAGCGTTGCGTTCACCTCCGCAGGTATGCCTATGCGCTATAAAAGGGTCGGGAAAGACCAATTTCCTTTTGTGAGATCTTGAGCTACTTCCTATTCTCTATTATATCGGACATTCATTGGATATAGCATCTGCGCTTAATCGCACAATGGGCCCTGCAAGAGCCAAAAGCGAGACCGTTCTGTTGGGTCTCGTTTATTGCATCTGAAAAGGCCCGTTATAGTCTGCGAGATCCCCTCGCCTTACCCCACCGATCTTAAAGACGTACCAACAGCTGTCCTTTTCAAGGGCTTGCCTCGCCTTGCTTACTTTGCCGATGCAGGGACTTTTGAATAACATCACGGAAGTGGGGGTATTTCGGGGATATATATACCTACATATTTTTAAGCCAGGGGAAATACGGGGGTCGGGTTTACACGCATATATAAAATCAGCTTTTACTGCAGCCTCGCAAACGGGAAGTAAAGTAAGAACACCCATATGAATACCTTATGTATATACATTATACATGCTCGCAAAAGACATCTGCCTTGCGTCACGCAGCCTGCAGCCTTCTGCATCACCACCACTACCACCACCGCTATAAGTATTATTATAAGAGATGTCGCGTTATTCTCGGAACCACTATTATAGAAATGTACTGTACACGTACACTAACACACTGTACATACTCAGTTAATCTCTTTCAAAAATACCCTCTATTTTTTTCTTCGCTTTCTACCCTATTTGGTACGCCTTATACGCGTGTAAGATTACAAAACGTGAAAGGCTGCGGAACGTCACGCAGGAGCAATAGATGGGGGATGACGTCGGGATATAAATAATTCTTCTGCAGAATTTATTCACTTTATTATCTTTATCTTCGTTATTATCATTTCTTCATACACTCGTTGTCAAAAGTTTCCGCGCGTTCATAATTGATTTTTCGTGAATTTTCGCGTATAATTCTCTCATCCTTATATGTAGACGATCTACTCTATATTCTTCTCCAAGTACACAACGATGGGACGTCTGTTACGATCCGATAAAATCTTACACTACGAGTAAATAATTTGGATCCGAATTTCAAGTTAGTTGTACGAATAATTGGATTACTGTAATCTTCAATTCGTATTTTTTTTATTTTATTTTTCTATTTTATTTTTTTATTGGACCTTGCTTACAATTCAGATATGATATTAAAAATGTATCTTTGGACTATACAAAGTTCAAACTTTCTAACTAATGTTCGTTACAATATGGAAAAGCCCCAATTAGTTAGTGAATAATGAAAGAAAAAAGTATCTTCGATTTGAGTCGATCACCTATGGCTCAAAAACCCGTGGGCCTCTTTAGCTCAGTGGTAGAGCACTGGTCTCGTAAACCAGGGGTCGTGAGTTCAAACCTCACAGGAGGCAGGATTTTTTTGCTTTCCATTTTTTTACTTGAATCTTAGCAGATCTCTCATATCGATGAATAATCTTCTGAAGAGTTCTCTGATTATTGCGGCGCAAATGTACACACACCCAAGTCCATTTTATGTTAGTCGAAATTTAATTGAAAAATAATCGTAAAAAAACTTTGCCGATATAATTATTAAAAAAAAAATTCCGACCGCGACATAGGAAATTTTGTTGTTATATTTTACTGGGAAGTTTCAGCGACATTGCAAAATCGCTTCATTGATTTAAATATTCCTCTCTTACAGTACGTGAAAATACACAAAAGAACTAATTTTAATTTGTGGCCCCAAAATCGGCAAAAATCTAAGGTATACCCCTTTGGATTTTTTCGATTTTTGGGCCAAAAATGAAGTATTTTTAAAATCGATCGTAGGACACTTTTCTAACGTATTTTGAGCTCAGGAACACGAATCCATTGATTAAATTGAGCTACGAATTAATCCCATCAAGATATCTCAATTTTTCTGCTCCGAAAAGCGAAAAATTGACGATAACTCGATCAATTTTACAGGTAGACCAATTTAGCTTGCGAATTAGGATTCCTGAGATCAAAATACATAAAAATACCATAGAAACCCCAATAAAAAAAAATGTCGATTTTTGACCCCAAAATCGCAAAAAATCTAAGGTATACCCCTTTGGATTTTTTCGATTTTTGGGCCAAAAATAAAGTATTTTTAAAATCGATCGTAGGACACTTTTCTAACGTATTTTGAGCTCAGGAACACGAATCCATTGATTAAATTGAGCTACGAATTAATCCCATCAAGATATCTCAATTTTTCTGCTCCGAAAAGCGAAAAATGGGCGATATCTCGATCGATTGTACAGGTAGACCAATTTAGCTTGCGAATTCAGATTCCTGAGATCAAAATACATAAAAATACCATAGAAACCCCAATAAAAAAAAATGTCGATTTTTGACTCCAAAATCGCAAAAAATCCTTGGATTTTTGCGATTTCTGGGCTAACATCAAAAAATTTGTTTTCGCAGAATTTCGATGCTTTTTTATGTATTTCGATCTCAGAAACACGACGCGTCGACTGAATTATGCATAAAGAAGAAGTTGAGAAAAATGATATAAAATTGATGAAAAATGTTCAAACAACGAGTCTAATATTGGATAGTGAATATCGACTAAATTGAATAAATTCAATCGAACCGACGCCACAATGCAATGTTAGTATAAATGGGGATATTTTATTTTTTCAATGATTTAACGATATATGGTGATGACGCTGGTGCAGCAATGCCTGTTGAAAATTATTTGAGATTATTTCTGCGACAGAATAACTAGAATAACTGGTTCCCCGAGTAAAAACGACATTTTTCCATTCAATCAGGCCACACAGATCGTGGCCATATTCGGATATAGTGCTTCAGTACATACATGTATGTACTCACCTACCCTACCTACGCCACTTGAAAAGCGGTTTTACAACGTAAAAACTTGATTTTCAACCTGAATGCAACTCACGATATACTTATACTATACTTGCAGCCACTTCGTCACAGATTCCATAAACAGTTCAGGTTTGTCTATATGTAATTTACAAACATGTGTAACGAATAAAATCTCTCTTGTCATTCTCAATTTCTGTGCGATAAAAGGCTTGATTCAGCTGATAGAAAAAAATTATCAAGTTTTCGAAATTCTAATAGGAACCAATTAAAACAAGCAAAAAATAATTGTAAAAATAGTGGACAGGCGTGTATACGTGTTCGGAATTAAAAATTGGGATAAATAGCGTTACAGGTCGATAGCATAAATCCGAGAATGGGTATGATACAATTGTACGAATATCACGCGGTATATAATGGGTATACACATATAAGCTGTGAAGTTGGTCAATTAAGAGGATCGGCGGTAAAATGACGAGATTGGAAATTCAGGTAACGTTTCAGTGTCTGCAAATGCGTTGCACGTACCGGACTAGTCGGTATTCAAGAGTTACGCCAACGGGGTGTAGTAGTACAGTTTCCGTAAAATATCTGTGAAGTGGGTAGCGTTTTCCTCCAACTTTTTATTTTTTCGGTTTTCTTTTCAATTTTTCTTTTTTTTTTCTTTCACTTCTGTTTTTTTTTTCGTTTTCTCCTCGCCTCCATGTTTTTGACCGCTGATACGACTGCTGTAGGGAAAAAGTCTCATGAATTTCAACTCTTTTTCTATCGGTATACGTGCAGTTCATAACATATACCTGACATACCTATGTCGGTTGCAATACACGAACACTATAGTTTGGTCTACATCCTAACCGCATATGCGAATTCAAAATTGCCCTGCCGATCCTATAAAAAGGAAGAGCGAGAAAAAATAATATATCCAAAAAAAGTTTGGCAAAAAGTTGAACAAAATTTGAAATAATGTATACACATGCGAATATCAAGCTATATATGTGACACAGCGTACGTCTGCACACCGAATATGTAGAACTAACATACGTTTTGTGATATGCGAATAAAACGTTTTCCCGTTACGATCTTTCGTTGTTTTTTTTGTTTTTGGCATTATTTTCTGTTTCTTTTGTATTTTCTAATTTTTCACGTACGGTTTGCCACAGTGAACGACGACGCCTGAGAACGAAGCATTCTTGAATATCAGACCATAGCGGAGTGTTAGCATCGTATAAGCACTTGCAACGTGACGCGCATTACACCGGCAACAATATGACGTTGAATTCACGGCACAATCCACCGTCTAGTATTCGTGGCGTGTTCGGGACTTTGGTGGGAAGAAGGGGGACGACACCCTCGCTCGGAACTACGGGAAAACGTGCTGAGCATAAGATCTGCTCGGCTAAGAATCGCCATTCGCTATTCGCCATTCGCCACCATTCGCGTATACGCGAACAGGGCAAGTACTGCAGATGAAAAGTTTTCAAATTGTCACGATTATACCTGTCCCCAAAACTATACCCGGCGATAACGTGTGCTTTATACGATATTATGAAATTATTATTCATACGCAATATCTTAAAAAAAAAATTATTCCAACAACGTGTGCGAATAGGGAACACACTTTGTAAATAGGCGTACGTTGCATGGCACGGAATCACGTTGACAGATACTGCAGACTGTGGGATTTTAGATAGCAAAAAAAAAAAGAATGCCTCGTTGGCATTTTTGTTGTTTGTCGCGAGTTAATTTATCGCATAACCACTCCGAAATGTTGTTTCATGCTTTAACATCGCCATCAGTCACGGGCGTGTAGTATGACGTCTGCCAATCATTTTTCTACCAAACTCAACGTGCGTTATCAAATATTCACTCGCGCTTCAGATGATCCTGATTATGTAATTATTGCAAGTAAACAGGCGCAGATTTACCGCGCCCCGGCATCAGAGCTGAGGTATTATAAATTTCTCTTTGAAAATTACGACGCACGAATAAACTATATCATGTACACAATGTGCGTGAAATCACGTGCGTTTCTGACGCACGAAATATACGAATGGGGATTCGACCTATCAAACTGTTCGTACATCGAAATTAAACACGTGCAACACGCACTGCTGCTGTGATGTTAATACAAAAATATATAATCGAAAAATTCACATCGTTAATTTGATTTAGTAATATGAGATTATACAACGAGATAACGAGTGTACAATTCTCATTCGCCGAGACTCATTGTCATCGCGTAAAACTATAATGATCGTCTAACTTGATTTTCGTTCAAAGATCTACCGAGGATAATACGCTGGGAAATTTAAATTTCAAAAAATGTCTACGATAACGGGCGTGCCAGTCGAGAATATATCGGTCTTTCACACGATTCAAAATTCAGTAATTTCACAGGCAATTTCGTTTGAGTTTAGAAAAAAAATTTATATTTTTGAATATGGGGTATAAATTGTGTGATATATATCACATTGATGTGGCAGCAATTTACGTCATCCCTGAAATAGATGTTATATCAGTTCTGCGCGTTATCACCAACAGGCAAAGTCGTTCCTTTATACGTGGCATTCTCATATATAGATATATAATTCTCGTAAATTTTCGTATCATCAATGCGATAAGGCCTTATCGTATCGATAACAAAATTATCAGCTTTCATGCGAACACAACGTGATTTTTTCAGACTTCGACTGATAACAAATGTACTCTATAGAGTCCACGTAACTTGTCTATGTGTAAATGCACTTAATTTTTTTTCTTCTTTTTTTCTCCCCGTCAGCGGTATCATAATGATAATAACCGCAAGAAGGTTATTATGGTATGGTATAGAACCTGCGTTTTCTATAGATAAAATGTACATACACAGCTACGTGCGAACATAAACTTTAAAAATACAACGTATAAAACATATGAATGATAAATTAATGAACGAGCCATGCGAGTGGGTATAATTAGTTTGAGAAAAGGAAATGCGGATGGAATTAGGCAAAGAGAACGTCAAAGCGTGTCAAGACTACAAACCGGAAACAGCTGTGATTCTGGATGATAAGAAGCCCAAAAACAAGAAAAAACGAAAACGCTGATCTCTCCTAAGGAAGTCATTATAGTAGTGGCTTATACAATTTGATTACATCCGATCGTCATATCGTCGATCTAATTTAGACACAGCTGTCCTTTTGTCGAAAACAAGTCTGCGCGCACTATAGATCATTTATTATATGAGAAAAAATACGTGTGTATAAAATGGCAAGTGTCGGAGATTATTCTGTATGACGTGTAAAATAATTAAGTATGACGCTGCCTGCTTCATAAGATGTAACGACGATGAATGTTTACGTGACATTTGAAAATGTAATTTTGTAGCTAAGAATCTGTGACATTTCTCGCTGAAAATTTGTTTTCACGTGCAAAGTAAGAATCTGATAAACTACACATCACGCATACGAAGCATCGACATGTGTGAAAATTGGCGAATCTTCTTCAGCCGCGTCCTCGAAGGCATGTGCAGGTTAAAATTTAATCACGAATGAAAAATTCTTGATGCGCACGTATATAAAATATGAGCGTATCATCAAACATGGCGCATATATGTAATCGCAGTAACATATTAGCGCGGTATAAGCAGAAATGATGAAAAGCTGAGTACGGGGATCAGCATCACGTATGTTCAATACTCTCGCACGTGAGTTGAGGAGCCGTTGCTCACACGAGCATGAAAAAATGTGCTTTTGTTTTCAACATATTATGCATGCAAATTAAAGAATTCTTTTTCGATACTACATATAATAGCTGTTCACTGCACATTGCCGGTACTCATCGGTATACAAAAAACGTATATACTTATATATCTATGCGTGCACGCGTGTGATACGCGTGTATTATAAATGTACGTGATATATCGCAAATCGTGCTGCAGCGTGTGCAGAACACATTGCATATAATGGCCGTCCTCCAGTTGTAGTCCGGTGGAACAACAGCGGAGTTGGACACACCTACCTATACCTCGTGTATCCCCATATAACGGACAAGCTCGTCACCATCATCATCACTGGATGCCTCTATACGTATGGGATATTTTATACGTCTACGACGTGGTTCAGATAGAAGCGACAACCACTGCAGTCGGCTTCTATTCTGCATCGAAGCGTATAAAATTGAATGATGGCGGAAGCTTCTCGTTCTTTACTGCGTAGCGCAGCGTATCCCCCCATGAATTTCTCGCTCTGAAATGTTCTCGAAACTGCAGCAGGAGTAGCTACGACGCGACGCTGTGGAGGAACGAATGGCGAGACGACGACGACGACGACGACGCCGACGGCCGCGACGGCGTAAATGCAGCCGCGTGTGGTCTCAAGAACGAGCACATGTGACGTCACTAACGAACCTCGTACAATATATCTGGTCGTACGTATAGTACATAGATTTCCCCCCTGATGCACACGTGTCCCTACCACTCACAATCGGCTTTTTTTATTCCCCTCTGCACTCCGCTACTACGTTCTTCTAATTCAAGGATGTACGCATAGTAAGAGACGCGTCGCGACGCTGAGAATGAATATTACAATACCTGCCAACGTGTCGCGTATAATATAACAATCATATAATTTTCAAATTTCAGAATTGCTTACTCGCAGTTATGATAATGAATGACATATGAGCTGATGAAGAATGAAGAACAAAGAACGCGTTCATAAAACACAATACTATGGCTATACAGGTGAATGTGAATAATTTGAAAAGAGAAAAAAAAACAAAAACGCGAGGCTACAAAAGACACACGAAAACGGCAAGTCAGCGTCTGCAGGTTTTATGATTCAGATTTTATCTACCATACTTCTTCATTATCTCGCAAAGATATGCAAAAAAAAAAATGGAAAGAAAAAGTAACCATGTGAACTCTCTATCTGTATGCGTTGATAAAATAGATAAATATTGAATATCATTCCGCCTCGAATAAGTACCTATATTACAACGGACAACGCCGCGTCTGCATCATCAGAATGATCAGTTGCCGGCGACGGCGCAGTAGTAACCTACATTTTACGATAGACCGTTTATAACGCTTTCTTGAGTGGACTAGAGGCACCCATCTGTTGAACACCTGACTGAAATTCACCTGCGCTCTGATGTGCAGGTATATACACTTATGCACGCCGTCGCCATCGTCGTAGTTGTCGTCGTCGTCGTCGTCGTAGTCGTCGTCGTCTGCTGCTGCTGCTGCTCCTGCTGCACCACACGCCACTATAGATATATCTATGTAGAAAACGTCGCTGCGTCAGGTGCATCAGGCTATAACGACGCGCCGGCCGCATCGTATACATACATATGTAAACCCTATATAGGTGTATAATACCTAGTGCAAGGTGCCCGTAGATACCAACAGCCCCATAGGAAACAAAGAAAAGTGAAATTCGATGGGATGCGTCACTTGGTTTCCAGACGTCCCTTCCTTCGCGTCGATCCCTGCTATACCTATGAAAAAGGAATGAATATTTTTACAGTGCTCGACGCATAGATTAGGCTTATATGTCAATGAATTTTTGTCAAACTTTGGCGGAACGGTGCTAACCTACATTTAGCCATTTTTTTAATCTCAAATTTCAAATGAAAAAAAAAAGACCAAATAAATCCGGTTACCATAGATTTCGTAAAACTAATACGTTAACCTATAACTAGTCTAGTCTGCATTTACGTCATCGCAATATTGTGTATAGGGAGGACACCTGATATTACCAACTACGTAGTTATAATCACACTTTATATGTGACACATATAAGTATATGCAGTATACGTGCATAGCTATTGTTACATCCTTTGATTTTTTGATTTTTTTTTTTCTGCATACGTATAAAGATAACTCATCAGACTTTATACGTGTATCCATACGGTTTTTACACACCAATCTGCTGACAAGTTTCTATAAGTTAACTGTAAAACTACTACACAACTGTCGATGAAATCACCAACAGAGCGGTAACACCTTGTCGTCGACGGCCGATACTCGCGGTACTAAATAACGTATCCGGGGTCCTGAGAAAATAAAAGAACGTTTTATACACACATATACGTAAAATTTACTCGGAGAAATAACGGGAAATAGTGAGAGAAACCCCCGCGGGCATTTTCTATCAATCTCGATGATCGGTTTGTTGTCTCGACAGCAGCGACTCGTCCGCAAGTCGAAATGCAAATTTCCATAAAATCTCTGTGGAAAAATATTAAAATTAAACAGATAGTTTCACACGAAAGTACTTGATTTATTTAACTTCATGTCGAGGTGAGAATTTCTTCTTCGGATACGTAACTTCCTGATAAAATTTTCAAACCGCAGATGTAATATGAAGAAATTGAGCGTATATAAGGAAACAAAAATTCCGGGAAGAACAATCGTCTCCAACGTATGTATAATATTTATGTACAAATGTACATAGTACGAGTATATGTATACCTACACATATAACTGATATATACCTTAGCTTGAACTCCCGAAGGACAAACTGGATGGAGTCACGGACATCAGAGAGAGGAATGAATGTATTAATTTTAGATCGTCGTTTATATAGTTGTACGATGATACCGAGAGACGGAAACGGACGATGTATGTAACCGTAACGCGTGCTGGCGATAACTGAGAAAAGAAAAGAATGAATAAATAAACGCGACAAAGAAGCGAAGGAGAATAAAAAAAAAGAAGAAAATTTATACGCCTCGCAGTTATATATTATAAAAATACCCTTGCAAAATTCCTGGAGGACGAAGGAAGGGAAGAACAGAAGAAAAAACGAGTAAAAAGAACGAAAAAATTCTTTCGCCATTAAATGCCTCGCCGATATATGGATCAAATATGGCGGCGTACGTGGCCGTTAAAATAAAAAAAATACGTATCCATTTACACGAGTACACGTATAATCTGAAATATACGTATAAAATGTGTACTTTTACACACATGTAATACACAAGCATGAAGAATTGTAAAAATGAAAGGAGAGTTGGAAGTTATACTGGTGGCTGCAGGTTCGTGGGTGAAGGTAGTTAACTAAAGGGCAACCAGGATCATGATCAGGATCAGGATCAGGAACAGGGATTATATTCGTGCTACACGCGATCTGTATGGTAGGTGTAAATATATACGTATACCTGGCTACGACGTTGTGCACGCAACGTTGCGTTGAAAGCGTTTCGCTCCGCCCTACATATAGTACGTTATAGCCCACCATATATACATATGTGCGTTCATAAAGTCTATGGCATAGCGTACACGAAAGTGTGTAACGCCCTGCTTTTATCCTTACAGTGTATATGTGGTTAATACACGTGAATAAAGTGCGTGTATAACGTCTGAGAACGCATGCAATATGCGTCTACATAGGTATATATGTCTCCAGCTTTGCACTTTACCTGTATATAATACGTACAGAGATAAGTATATGAAAAGCTTAGTCACGCAATTCTACAATTATCCCACAGTGCAATATGCAACTCGAGGATCTACTTGGTTTGCCGTGTCGATAGCGAATAAACTTCTCGGAAATAACGATGTACGTACGCATACGTATATGTAGATATAAATATAATAGAGAAATGAAAATGGGGGGAAAAAAAATAAAAAAAACTCGAAATAGAACCTACCTCCTCCCGCATCACCTGACGAATGCATTATCATACATTGTGTCCGGATACAAGTTGATATCGCGGCAACGAGCATTGAGTCACGAAACCATGGCTCCAAATATATAACACGAATAGAAAAAGGAAAACAAAAAAGAAGATTGCTGCAACTACGTTGACCTATCCCAATATCACCATGCCTGACTGCCTTTGGTATAGAGATCTACCAAATGTACAAAATGAATATGGTATAGGTAATGGAATAAATTTATTTTAAATGACTTTTCACGCGTTAATTAATAAAATGGAGAGAATTTAATGCCGCGTTGGAAGCGAAGGTTTCTTAAATTTTTTTTTCTTCTTTCAATATAGTCTGCAATTTTTGAACGTGCGTTGCGGGCAAAGTGGGACGTCGAGGCGATGCCCTTCGTCGAAGCGAAAACAATTATAACAAACGAATGCGGTACGTATGTACGTACATAGGCCACCTGCCCGGACACTACGCAATAAATGTATATAAAAGCAACCACGTCGTCAGTCCCACGACGACATGCCGTATTACAAACGTCTGACCAATCACGTTGTACCTCCGCACGCTGCAGCAGACTTCGTTTTGCCCTCTCTCACTCTTTCTTTTTTCTTGGGTTTTTTTTTTATTTTTTTTTTTTCTCTCTCTCCGCATCACGGCAAAAGCACGTTTCACGCTGCTGCACTCGTTGCTGCAGGCACATAGCACGCCGCATATTCCGTGGCAGAAGAAGCAGCAGGGTCACTTGGCCAGTAGACCTGAAGACCCGTGGACGACCATCACCCATGACGAGTATAATAATTATATATGCCTACTGCAATTCGATGAAAATTCGTCACAAGGCTTCCCCTAGAAATTTACACATAATTTTTCATTGTATTATAACGTTTCGTATACGCCACATGAGGCATAGATTCACATACACAATATATAAATACCTATTTATTATTCGTACTGCAGCACGATACCTGTAACATCCTTCGAATAGTTATAACTCACGATATGATCATCATCCTCTCTCCACTTGTATTGCTGTTTTAATTATAAAAAGAAAAAATTGAAAATTAACAAACAACCCGCAATCGCTGTGCGCTTTTGTGCTCTGCGTATGTAAAATTGATAGAATTCACGCTATCTATCCTGCACAGCTGTATAACATTTTGTATACTATAACGTATATTATCGCATGATGATATTGCTTAAAAAAAAAACAAAAAAAAAACAATCAAAATTACCCAACCCACTCATTTTACCCCCTCTAGACAGTTTGATCACATCTATGACAATTTCAGTCGAACGTGTTTGTACAACATACACTGTAATATCAATCGGTTCCATCAAAAATCAAATAAAAATCGTTAGGAGGAGGAGGTCATTTGAAAACGTGCCTGAGAGTAAACCTCACCCATCGAGTAAATAGATATAGATACGCGTGTATTTACGTAAGATATGGGAGCTTCTATTTTCGTTTGAGGAAAAGAAAATGGACGAACGGATGAAAAAAAAAAAAAAAGAAATTTATAAACAAAAAAAAAGAACGAAAAAAAAAATATGGAAAATTTTTTTTCTTTAATGCGCAGTGTGCATAGCTGAACGCGTGGTATTGACCGAGGCACAAACTATAGAGCGACGGCGTGATGTGTTTCGTACTGGGTGTGCTGACGGTGTTCGCAGTATACCGCATTCTAACAGTCTGTCCTCTCCTGGGCGACCGTGACGTCACGAGCGTGTACGACAGCACGCGGGGCGTCGCGACGACTGCAGACCACGACCTGTTTACAAACAAGCACAAACTTAAACGATTATGACATCACGTATAACATACTTCTTGACATTTGGAATTAATTTTCAGTAAAAAATACATTTGTTTTTTTTTTCTCACCGGTACTCGACGAAGACATTATTTTGATAAAGAATTTTTTTGACTCAAATTTTTTCTTCTTTATCGTTTGAAAAAAAAATACATCGCAAAAAAAACATTATTTTCGTTGCAACTCATGAAATTTGTAAATTCGTCCACGTGTATTGTATGCGCTGGAATTTAAAATAGAAAGGATTACTTTATGATATAATACGATGTGTAATCTTGTTTCTCGTAAAGAAATATAAATATGTGTAGTCGTATGAGATTGTTGCATTATATAGTAATATAATAGATTTTTCAAGACGTGTTCGTGTGTAGGATCGTGTAAATTTATACGAAACGCAATAATGGGACAAGATTTTAATCTGGGTATTATTATGTTTTTTTTTTCTTCGTGCAAAGCAGTTTTTTAAAACTGGGCTAGCACCCCTTACTCTGACGTCACACCATTGACTCAGCCTAGAAAATCAAACAGAAACTATTTCCGGCCTGAGTAAACGAACGAAGAGCCCGGTATTCTCGGTGGCGATGAGCTCGCCAGGACCAGCGAAGAGATGCGCGAAAAAAAATTAAATTATTCGCTAGGACCACATTATATTAATGGAAAAATATGTTTTGAGATTGATTTTATCTCATACTGTATCTCGGCATCGTCATTGTCCGTTAAGAAATTTTTAATTTTAATATACGCCCGACGTAGCTGAGTTTCGTTTCCTTTGTTCGGTTCCGAAGAAAAAAATTTAAAAGCCTCACGCGCGATCCCTCCCATGCTGGTGCTGGTGCTGGTTCTGGTTCTGGTGCTGGTATTGCTGCTGCAGCGGTCGCAGCGAATTTAATTGTCTTTGGTAATTTATTTCCGAACTCCCTGATGCACGACGGACGCTTTCGAAAAAAAAGAAACACGCGAATGTAGGACATTTTTAAATCAAGGTCTTCCAGGGCTGCTATACCTACTGCTTCATCTGGAAGAATCGAGTAAACTTTGTATATAGGGTATATAGATAGTGAATTACGGTGATAATACAACGAGTTATGAAAAATATCTACGAAAATAGGACTAAAATAATGTGTGTACAATAATTGTAGAAAGGAGAACGAGCCTGCAGAAAAGGTGCTCGAACTCAACAGAAATAACCTAACGCAACCTCGGGTCAATATCGCAACGGACCCTTAAAGGTCTCTACGTTTTCGAATATGGTAGTAGAGTGTAAACGGCATCGCTTTTTTTAACGAAAGGTTAGTAGAGAAACCGGATTGATTTTCTCCGGCTAGCCGCTGCTGTGACGTGACAAAATGGCTGAATCAGCCCCGAGGACTTGGGTACAGATTTAAAATGTTGTTTTAAAAAATTTTATTTTCACACTACGAAAACACGTTGGAATTATCAACGTTAATATTGGATAACTAAATATCTCAGTTTTTTATAAAAATTTCAATTATTTTCTCACTTGCGATCGTTTGTTCCAACGGAATTCCACATAATCTAACGGAAATACACGCTTTCCAGAAACAGCAGTGAGGGGCTTCTTGGCAACAGCGCAAACATGGTTGCCAGACGTTGCGGTGACGTCACACAGCCACAACTCGAGGCACGTACTCGAGAGCAGCTAAGCGTGACTTACATTGGAAAAAACATTAAAATGTCACGAAACTGTTTGAAATGGAACCTTTTTTTTTATCTTATTTTTCTTGCGCCGGATAAAAAAAAGATGACTCGCATATACTGTGTACACTTTTATACCATTCTATATACAAACGCACATGTAACCGATCGATACGTGCGTGAATTTTTATACATATAATAAACACGGAAGCGTCTACTATTAGCAATTTCGCATGCACAGCGCGATTTTATTCCCCAAATCGCGTTACGATGATTATCATATAAGAATTAAATGATCACAATTAAATGTATATCTTTCATGTTTAAAACATGTACACGTATCTAGAGAAATAGCAAATCGTACGATGCACGGGGGAGTATAAGCCTCACATTTGTTATTCCAGTGTTTCATCGAAACATTGGGTTATCAAGCCAGATCATTATCTGAACAGTCGCACATGCACACCAACAGCTATAAAGATAAGACATAAATAAAAAATAAATTTAAATCTCATGTATAAAGCGTACGTATATTACATCACACACAATTATATAGTTTGCATTCACTCTTATACATATTTCTTTTTTTTACTTTATCTACGTTCAAAATGGAGAATTTTTTAGTTGTTTTTTTGTCTTTTTTTTTATGATAAAGTAGGGGGTAAAAAACAAAAACGTAAACCTTTGACAAAAAAAACAAGAAAGAGATAGAAAAAAAAATTAAAATAAATAAAATAACAGCAAGTATCTGAACGGCAATAAAAGTCAAACGGCAACCATTTGCAAAACAGGTTTTCATTCACACGCAACCTGCGTGTGGAATCTTTTGATCACGTGGATACAAAATTATATACTGTCGAGATAAATGTACACATATATCTGTGTATGTTATATACACGCATGTATACATATATGTATTTATGATTGTGTAGGCAAAAGATTTCAAGGTCATCTAAATCCAGATCTTATATACGTTATATCACGAACAAGATAATCCTTGCGATGGTTATATACGGTATAGTACATAATTATTATGTATTTACTTATCGCATATGTGAAGAATAAAAATTAAAACGATGAGTGCGTGGTATCTGATTAAAAGCAATCGGACGCGCGGGGTTAATCTGCCTCGTTTGTAGATATCCATGTTATACATGTGTATAACATGCGCATACATAAATATACGTATGGACGATGATATCGTCGACATTCGTTTGGCAGTCGCCCGCGAAATATATATACACACTGTACATAATATATTTAAATACCGAAAAAGATTTGTCAGAATTGCTGTTTGAAAACGCGCGCGCACGTGATTTGCGACGCCATTTATATCCGCGCGATAAAAAAAAAATTAGAGAGAAAAAAAAAGAAACAATTAAAATAATGATATAATAATAAAGGGTGTACCTGCATCATTTGTTTGCGCAAAATGTACTTAATATGTCTACGTATATCAGCGAATTACTGACAGATGAGCAAAAAAATAAATAAAACTGAAAGAAAATATCATACACATAAACACACGGTGCAAAGAGATGTCCGCGCGTGAACGAAACGCGCGGATCGGTGCTATCTATAGTATTATAGGTATAAATATATCTGTATATAAAAGTATAATACGCGATACAATACAATCTGTACGGCTTTACCCCACACTCGATAGCAATAGAATGGTTCACGTTACAGGCTCGTGCGAACCGCGAACAGTTGGAACACCGAATGATGTCAGAGTGATGTCATCAAAGACGCTAAGATGGCCGACGCCATTGAAACCTGTGACGCTCAATTTTAATTATATACTCTTATTATATATTTTACTTTCAAATTGATGAAAATTTTAGCGCGATAGAACTACCGTCCACTTTTATATCTATATCTAGAATGAGAATTCTGTTTCTTACAAAAAATTGTCTATGCAGTTAGTCATGGTATATGTTTATTAACTGGAGGGATAAATCAATAATTATGGTATGCGGCGATATGCAGCACCTACTTATATGCACCTGCTGCACACATAGATAACATAGAAGATATGCACACAAGAATATTCGTAAATATTACTCATCTAAGTTTCTGTACGTATACATCCTATATACCTCCGCGATAACTGATAGAAATTAGCATAATACAACACGCGCGCTTATGTTATGTCGCGCATATATTACAATTTGAACGAAATTGGATTAACGCGAGCCCTGGAACAAGGTAAATTTTTTTATAAACGATAATCGTCACAAGGCGCGCGCGATATTTGATGCCTCTCAACTAAATCGTATGTATATACATGTATATTGTATAATAGAAAAAAAAACGTCTACTAAAGCCGGTCAACGACACTGGTTGATCTAGTAGTCGGGTAAATAAGTTGCATAACTTGCCCCGGGAGTACAGTACCGCCTGCATTGAATTCGATATTCTATATTAACAAGAACCCGCGTAGCGAAAGTCGCACGGGACTATATGCTGCACTACACATTCCTGTATCAGCCCTGCAACCGCTCGCGCTATCGTCGTTCGTTCTCTTCGTCGGCGCTTATCGCGTCGAGAAAAAGCGATAAAATATTATCATCTATATATACGCAGCTCTCGATGTTCTACCCTGCAAGACACGATATTGTATTTAGTATTGAACGCGTGATTATAGTATACTGGAAATTATTCGGAGTGATTACGATAGTAGACAATACAAGATAATTTTTCCGTTTTTTTTTTCAATATATTTCATATCTATTGGGAAACAATCGCTCGATTAATCAATTCATCATACGATGTATACGTGTACGACGATGCGAGTATACATCTTCATCTGAGGTGAAAATGAAAAGAATGTCGTAAAACTAGATTTCTTTATGGGCCCGTTAGGTACGGAACGTTAAACCGAAGCAATTCGGTCTTTGTAAATTTATGTAATTTCTTGAGAATCGCGTCGCCTAACTGTCTCGTTTGCTGTTATATACATAAGAGCTGTGAGCCTGTTATAAAATATGAACCTACACCACCAACGACATAATCGGTATTACCCATACATGAAATATGTACGGTACTTTTTGTTGCCACTTTTATTGAGGGCATTAGTAAAGGCAACGGGGCCGGGTGGTGAGGAGGGGTCCGGATGATCGTTACGGTCATGACGTAGCAGTAGATAGAGAGGAGGTATCGCAGGCGCTAAGTTTATTGCGGTTGTGCTGCAGGGTTAGAGTGGAGGTTCAAACAAACCGCTGTTATACCCTACGCCAAAAATAATCGTCCTGCCAATAAACACCTAACAGCAATATGCTCTAGGTGGGTATAACGGTGATCGCATGATTTCTCGGTAAGTCGTACAACAGCCAAAGCCAGGGTTTTTCACAACCCTATAATATGCTAGAGACCACATTCTCAGTTCTTGTTATTATCTGCATTTATTCAAAGAAACGAAAGTCCCATTAGCCGACTCCGTTTACAACCAACTCCAACTCCAACGCCAACAGCTAACCCGCTGCAGTGAGTTACGTTCATAGACCCGCAATCGGTGAAAATAAGAAATGCCTCCGCGTCGCCCGTCGGCACATACCACGCTTGCTCGCTGCGCTACGTAGTAGGCATGAGACTTGGACGAATACAGAAACTATGTTACGTACGTACATAGCAGGAGGAATCCATCGGCAAACTAATGCAAAACATAAAAAAAGAAACATATTTACATATGAGTACGCCTATAACGTGAATAGGCAGATCCGAACATGGATAGTCCGTTAATCTTTTCGATATCATATTATTGTGGTTTTGAAAGAGAGCGCGTTGAAAATCCCGGTGGCATGACCCAAAAACGCAACAAACGCGTTATCGTAGTCGTAGTCGTAGTCGTGTCGTGTCGTCGTCGTCGTCGTCGTCGTCGTCGACGATGCCGCTGCTGTTTTCTCGAGTAAAAAGGTGGCCCCGGCAAATCGCGCGCTCGCCCCGATTCCCGGCTACGTGTCTTCCCCTCTATACGTACTCTTTAGCCGTCTATACAGCGGTTCTCCGCGCATGCGCAGCCAATTATGACGTCGTATTTTATGACGCCACAAGACCGGATTGGCCGAGAGCTTTTACCCGTAGAGGGGAAAGGAGAAGGGGGGTGTCGCCCGTCGCCCGCTTTGCCGCCGCATTCTCCAGCGTTCGTCTCTGAGTACGGTTGCGTGCGACTGTGTCGCGCGTGCTTTTTTTCCACCGTCCGAAATCGCGATCGTGGTATCTTGAGAAGGCTTTGAAAACGATTTTCATCGTCGGTTTTTGAATAGGCTTGCATCTTCTACATCGAGAGTGACGTATTTTACGCGTTATTTTGAGTGGTGATTACTAATTAAACCGTTTCAACGGTCTCAAATAGAAAGTGCTTCTTTTTTTTTTCATCGTGGGATTTTCATCGATTGGATTTTATTCGATCAAATTTATTGTTATAAAAAAAAATAAGAATAAAATAAAAACGGAAACATCGAACTACGTTCGCAGAACGTAGCTTTTATCAAACTAGTTACATTTTTCACGAGGTAACTAACCGAAAGAGCTGACTTAAAAAAATTGGAGTGTGGTGCTTCGAGTTAGTTGTTACTGTGAATAAATTTTTATTTTTCAACGCGTTTGACGAGCCTTTCAAGGACTCATTTTAATTCATCGAATCTTAAGAAAAAAATTAAAAAAAAAAAAAACAATAAATAAATATACTTTTATAAAATATAGACATAACGGATGTTATAAAACCGCGTTATTCGTAAAATTAACATGTGTTAGGAAGGGTGATTTGATAAATCAATAAATACATTTTTTATTGAAAGTAAGTACCTCAGAACGAAGGGCCCAAAGATGATGGGAAAACGCACGCAGTGTTACCTCTGCGATCTTCCCAGAATGCCCTGGGCGATGATAATGGACTTTTCCGAGCCCGTCTGCCGAGGCTGCGTCAACTACGAGGGCGCGGATAGGATAGATTTGGTTCTCGAGTCTGCCAAGCAACTGAAAAAAGCACACGGTTTTCAAGACTCGAGGCCATCGGCATCGAAGACATACAGAACGTCTAGTCATACGGAGCATAACGGTGGTACGAATCTGGACGTTCTACCGATACAAAACACGGCTCAGAGCCATTCGAGGCACCACAATATCGGGAGTGGTGGGTACTCTCAGCTGCATCATAGAAATTCTATAACAGAATTCAACACGAGCTCAAGACAACAGCAGCAACAACAGCAGCAGCAACAGCAACAACAACAACAACAGCAACAACTTTCTAGGCACGAGGAGTCGCACGACATGACAAACGGAATGCGGAGCAATGTTCGAATCGCGAATGCACATTTGGCCGCTGTTGCTCATCACGTTAATCTCAGTCATACTAGAGGAATAACCGGCCTAAAAAGGGGAATATCTGCTATTGACGAGGATGAACATACATCGGAGAAAAGGTTGTCCCTTGAGGAACAACATCCGGTTAGGCCACCTTTAAACAGGGGTGATTCTTTGCCCGCTGTTAGTCTAGCTGTTAGCTATGTTCAGGATAGAAGCAAGGAAAAACATCCAGTCAGAGCTCCAAGCTTCGACACCGCTACTACCTTTAAATCAAACGGTGAGTAGGAGCTTTCCTTAGCTGATTGTGGCGTTTCAACGAAAAAATAAATTATGCATACCACCGATAGAAATTTGACGTTCTCGCACGCAGGTACCGTTACAAAATCGAATCACAACTTCGACGACAACTTAGACTTTGGAATACACGCGGTTTTTATCTGTATAATGGCGATTGCAATTATCTCTCCTTGTTCTATGTTACGTAAAAGTCAAATTATATCTTAATTTAAGATTAGATTCATTGGCCGTTACTCCTATCGTCTTCCAACAAGACTCTCGAACAATTGATAGAAATTCAAATAAGTGGACAAAAATAACCACCGACTTTTCATACATCGAATTGGAAAAATAAGACGATTTTAAGCTAAACTCACCCATGCCCCTGATGTCCAATTATCTGACAGGCGTACGCATACGCTATTGTAAAACAACAATATCAAACAAATTGTTGAATATTTTCCAGGATATCATTCTAAGATATCTTCTTAACGACGGGAGCAATCGCCTCCAGGGTTTTGATATTCTCTCATTATTGAAACGGCAGTCTCGTGTCTTCTTACACGTATGAGTGTCGTACGACCTACGAATGCACGTGTTGGGACGACAAAAAATGCTGTGCTGACCTCTGACGTCATGGCGGCGGCGTGTGACGTCACTGCGTATATTTAGACGAATGAATGAGCCCCTTGTTTCCCGATACATATCGAGTTCAAATACTTCAGCTAGAATTCTCCGAGTAAATTAAAATCAAACGGTAAACTATACGAGCGAATGCACAGATCACGTTTGTAACTGTTGGTTGTTTCGTTCTGAGAAGTAGTCTGTCATGATTTCAATATACCAAATAAATCTTCGTATTGTCGATTCTATTTTTGTTCTACTGTGTGTTCAACGTTATTTTATAGACGTTGTTTATTTATTTTGTACGCACCCAACCGCCCGTTGGGTATTTCAAACTTCTCATCGAATAAAGGATAACCTTGGATCGTAACGATTCTTTTGCAATGAAGACTTTCTACTATGACCTTAACGCAGGGTCTAAATATTAGTTTTTTGTTTGTGTATTAGATACACCTTCGCTATTTTGTTATCATTATTACCAACATTTTACTCTCCCACGTGAGATACTGATGTGTAGCTTGACCTCTCCGATTGTAAGGTTGGGTTACTTTTTTTTTTTAATTTCTTATTAACTTTCGCCGATCCAGAACGTTAACCTCTTGGTACTCTTAAGGCGATAACAAAGTTTGAGTAACTGAGTGAAACGAAAGTGAATTGGCAACAAAAAAAATCCATGAGTGACCGAATTGTTGCTCGGCTTCTTACGAATATAACAGAGAAAATGTGGCTGCAAATTTGGAATTTTCAATTTTACCGAATTTCTTGTAAATTTATATCAGTAGTACCTCGACAAAAATTAATAATTCAGCCACGATGCAGCTCTGACCAAACTTTGTATGTGATTTCATTCGGCAAAGATAAGTCGGTTTCAGTTTGTTTAGCTTTCTTCTCCCATTTTTATATCTGAGGTTACTATTTCCGCTCCAAGATACACCCAGCTAAGATACGCTTGTGCTTGTTTAAAAATAGCAGAGATGCTGGCAAAGATCGGTCTCTGGAAATAAACGCACATCATGAAAGGAAACGTTGAATCGAGAGAATAGATTCTTTTTCGAAATCATGATCGAAATATCGATCATTTCTTCGTCAATCTTATCGCATAGTAATAATTTTTACATCCGTGGTTTTGAAAAAATTCTGATAATCTGTCAGCTGTTAAAGATTCACCTCATCCCCGCAATCGTAACATCCACAAATCAGGGTTCGAAGCTACATTTTTTATCATCTGCGGATCATCTCGTTCCGCCGGTCCGCTGTGTCTGTGAATAAAAAAGAAATAGTTTGCGTCATTCACACCGTGTAGAAAGACTAGCAAGACATTAGGATGTAGATCTAAGTCCGTACGCGAGGAGACCAAGAGGCAATTTACTTTCGAAACAAGGCCACTATCGAACTACTACGACAACGCTGACTGGTGGTGACTAAGCCTTTGCATGCTAACACCCGCCGCCGGTCTCGTAGCTGCCGACTACACATCTGTTGCCAGTTACACACATAAACAAGGCAACATAGAGGCGGAGAACGGCTCGTTTTACTTTACTTTCTGGTTACTGCCTGCTGCTTCTCTCTGCACACGTGCGCAAGCGTATACACAACACACCTTACGACGGACAAATGAATGCTATCCGCTACCGAGGTTTCCAGATCCAAGGAAGTAGGCTCTCGGGACAAACGCGCGATGGTGCGCGCGCGCTCGCCCGAACACGCACGTGTTGTGCAAACACACGTATACACGACGTGACGCCTCTCGAGCTTCGTTATTGGGCATCGGCATTTCTCTGTATAGTACTCATCGATGTGTTGTTCATTTATGCATGTCACGTGTACTTCATATCGAGGGTAGCGAGAGAGTTGTGCATTACATTGAAATCGTCACGGAAAACTACCGATCACACGTCTTGCCAGTGGCTGCTGATATTGCCGCCGTCTATCGGACTGGTCACGCCTCAGATCCGCAACGATGAATCTGCGCCTTTTTTTTTCTTCTATTTTTATTTTTCTCTTGCGTATCTACGTACCGTAAATACACATGTGTGGCTCGTATAATTTATTTACACATATTTGTCACTCTTTATAACCGGGTGCGATATACTTGTTTCGCAACATTTATCGCCGTACGGGGCGTTGGAAAAAAGAGTTCTTGTATTGCGTAGAAATGGCATATGCACATGCATGCGTACCCTTTACCTTCTTTTTTATCTCACACTTCTCTATAGAGAAATAATCTACATACACATATATGTCTCGTGACACATTCTGGAGACGTCCATTTTTAAAAAACATTTGTTTTTCTTTTAATTTTTTTTTTTCTCTTTTCCAATTGTATATATCAAGATTCACGATGTTATCCTAGGTCAAATGATAACAACGGTTCTTTTAGTTCCGATCCACGTGTAGACGACATCCAACAATTCAATGTTGCAGGCACACGTCGTTGCTGTTTACGTCATATCTTTGAAATTAAAATAAACTTGGTCACTTCGCTACGTATGTAGACCTGACTCGAGAGGTGACGGGAAAAATGATATGACGACAAATATTGCAAAAGCGAAAAGCGCGGCGAGCCGAGGACATTTAGTAACTCATGACACGTTTTCTTGCCGAAATATTATATACCTTTATGCGTCATGTATATTCATCACATCGAATGTGTTTGATCGTTTACTTCTGAGTTACGTTCTTAGGATGGTCAGAAATTTTTTATTTTTATCTTTAGTAAAAGACGATATGACGAGATAAATGGGCTCGTTCACCTGGTATTCCAACACTAACTGACTAGCTCATTTATATTCGTTTTTTTCTCTCTCTCTTGAAAAGTGGAATAGAAATACTAAAAACTGCGATGAAATAAATTATTTTAACTTCAATCAATAATACTTAGAATTGAGCTTCCTACTTCCGTTATATCGGTAACTATCTGTCAACTCATTGTCGAGGTTTTAACAAAGCCTCATTTGAATTTGCAGAGCGTGTAAAAATAGGAAAAAAATTCTTTTGCGATAATGAAGCTTATATAGTGTTGCGTTTAATATTGATAAAAATGAGTGTGGATGTTAAGTATGTAAAAAAGTACAATTCTAGAATGCATTGAGCAGGCGTAAGGCAATGAATAAAACGTTGAAATTCCGTCAGGTTCGATATGAATGTCGTGACGTGCATAGAAAACATGTAAATAGTATAATAGTAAAATAGTAATGAGTACCATTGTGTTCCTAATAGAAAAGGTATCCCAGACACATTCACCTTTGAAAATAGATGCGAGAAAACAAATTTCAAGTCACGAACTGTAAATTCAAGGTGCTTGATACTCGTGGCTAAACTATCCTTGATGATATGTCACCACACCTGTATTTTTAGTTATGAATTAAGCAAACAAAAAATTGAACAGCAGGAGGGTAGGGACCTTTATTTTTTACTATAACGTATTTCGGAACGAATGGATCTTACGTAATTTTATTTTTCAGGTGCATACGTTGGAGCAACAACAATTCCCTTGGCAGCAGCTAATGTTGCAACAAATGGAGGGGGATCACCCCTTCGTCCAAGAACGAGTCCTCCGCCACCACCACCTCCAGCCCAAGAAGGAGGGACTGGAGACAATGTCCAGACAAACCATCATCAGGTTAGTACGTATTCCATGAATGTGTGGCTTTTTTTTGTTGCTTGGAATTATCATTAGTTTTATTTTTCGATCTTTTTTTAAATTATTTGTTTGGCTGCGTTAGTGATGCGTTGAGTAAATATTCATCTTTGACTTGAACCTTAAAACAATTTTTTCGTAATTCGTAGAATTTAGACGTATTTGTTATGTAAACTTTAACTATTACTTTGTGTTGGCAAAACCGTATTAGACTTATTTCACAACAAACAAAGCTTCAAATTTTAAAATAGCAGTCTGTTCCATCCTCCATATTAAGTCTTTCATGAAAATATGACTGAACAGGTTTTAGAGTATACCAAAAAGATAAGCAATCTTTGTAGCGAGTTAACCAGAGCTATCTAATCTCAATATTTCTCTACGCAATTGGACGTGATCTATGTTTCGATAAGGGTTTTGATTGCTAGAGGATTATAAAATTTGAAACAAAGATGATAAACCGGTGGCATGACGTATATCACTGTCTGGTTGATTATTTCTTGTTCATTTTACTTTTTGTTTTGTAATGGAGGGTTCGGAGTGCCAGATATAAATCCAGAGTTATTTGCAATGAACTACCGAAGCTCACGTAGTATACAGTGCTGAAATGTTGAAAGTCAAGGAATGCACCTCTTAATTATTATTTTTAGATGTATGAGCCAGACGATGTAGAAATTTATTGAATTATGTTCTTAAATTCATACACTATTTGATAAAGTAGAGTTATGAATTATGCAAGCCTAAAACAGCGGTATTTGACCATCAGAGCAATTTGCTTCTCTCGTGTATAATACCTTGCAACTCTGTCTGATTAGGGTTTCTCCAGTCACTAGTTTTAATCTTCAATCGTGATCAATTTTTAGGGAGCAGCAAGTGGCCCATCTCCGATGGCTGCCCTAATGTCCGTCGCTGACAATCTGACATCTCCTGAATCGGTGCCACAACCCCCAAATAATCCAAGCCCAACTAGCCGCAGTCCGCCTACAACAGCAGCTAATGCTCAACAACGCAGTGCTTCTCGAGGTTCTCAGCACAGTCCAAACAGCTCAGGTTGGTCTCTATTTTATGTAAAAAAAAAAAGTTGGACCCAATTCCTGAAAGTAAAAGTTAGTTGCCTAAGAATCACAAAATCTATTGATTTGGATGGAATCTATTGCTAAGAAACTGCTTTACAAACAAAGTCACAGACTAGAAATGAAAGTTACGTAATCTCATTTACAAATATCGTTTCCAAAGAGAATTAAAAGACAGAAAACGTAAAATTTCCGAAATCTCGTCTGCCTGTTTTTTAGGGTCATCAGGCAGAAGGTCTAGTGGTTCTAGGCACGTATCTTCTACAACGGTAACAACTTCTTCCGAAGGTGCTGTTGCTCAGGCTACGGGAGCCGAGCCCGTTTCTACTCCAACCCTAAACTGCACGTTGTGCCAGGAACGTCTCGAAGATACGCATTTTGTCCAATGCCCTAGCGTGCCACATCACAAGTTCTGTTTTCCGTGCAGTCGGGAAAGCATCAAGAGACAAGGTGCTGGATCAGAGGTGAGATTAGACAATTATCTTACTATGTGAATTCGGTACTTCATCTATCCGAATCGTTCTTTAACCTGTCAATATATTCAATATCGTAATCCTTTGTCATTATTGTGTTTTAGGTATACTGTCCGAGTGGTGAAAAATGTCCATTGGCAAATAGCCAGGTACCTTGGGCCTTCATGCAAGGTGAGATAGCGACCATCTTGGGAGGAGACACAGCAGGCTCTGGTCTCAAAGTGAAGAAGGAGCGAGAAACTTAAGGAGATCGCACTCGCGTTGGTCAAGGCTCAAGTTTTATGCCCCTTATTGGGGTATTTTGGTGGAACCGTGAAGGCTCACCAAATACACTTTTGGTAGAAGTCAATGTTGGTTCCAAGAACCAATTAACTCGAGTCGGAGACGTTGTAGGTGCCAATTGGATAATTGTAAAATTGTATCGAAATATTTTCGATTGCTGTAAAATTGGATTCGACATAAATATCAGTCGATGTCGGAGAATACCGATTGGTTTTTGAGCAGAAGTCTTCGGCGCATTCGTGCTGGCACCGGTTTTTGTACATATAACGTAGCGGAAAATGTACAAAGATGCATTTTTTCTGGAGTTTATGGCGACAACTCTGAATGTAATATTCGTCTATCGATTGATTGGATTTGTGCCCTCTTTTGGGTTTGTACTTAGGCTTTCATTGCCTTCTCTTATTGTTTAATTCCAAGCGTTAGCTCGATGTTTAACGCTTGAGAACCAAGCGGTCCTACAGGTTATTTTTTCTTTTTTTCCCCCCGTTTCAATTTTTTCCATACCTCTAACTACGTCTGATGATAGACAAAGTTTTGGGCCTAATCTTTTCGATGTATTATTGTATGTCACTAAAAAATAATGTAGGGCTGCTTCACTTACATTTGTATACTCTTTCTGCTTTGTTTGTTTTCTCATGAAGAAGCAGGCATTTCGAACCCATCGCACGGGGTCCCTTGTACATTATGTATATGTGTACATATAAATATTAAGAATCGTATAATTAAAGGAATATTCATCATTAAATGTACAAACTTTTTCATTTTTCCGTAAATTATTTTTTAGTGAACTGCACAAATCACTGCTTCCCAAAGTATGGGGATGCGTTCGTAATGGAGGCAAATCATTTTTGGACATGAATAATGATATTTTTTTCATTTTTGCTCGGTTTTTTAATTCGCCAACACGTATGTAATAATTGTTTTATCAATGTGAGAAATAGTGAAGTAACAGCCGAAATTCAATCGTAGAGCTTTCATCGTTAATTTTGCCCCCCCCCTATTTCAATCTTTTTTTTTTAAGTTTAACGCTAGACTTTAAGTGAGGGCCTTTCGGTTTTTCATTTTCCTGATGAAAAAAGTACGCCCGAAAATAGGAACCACACACTCGCTATGTCTGAAAAATAAATGAGAAAAAAAAAATCACAATTTGCCGGTGATCGAGGATTTTTCTCTGAAACGTATATGTCAAAAACCTTGACACCTGGCCCTTTTTGTATATATTTGTATAAACGGCAGATCGAACGATTAGATTTTAAGCGCATTTCATTGTCTTAGAAAAGTTAATACAAACTTATGTAAAGAGAGAAACCATTCATTTGAAGTTTGTGCTTGCTTTTCAGTAACGAAAATTTGGTCATATTGGTTCGATAGTAAAACTGAGTAAATTATATTCAATCGCATCATATAAATAACTTGTACCAATATTACAAACATTGTAGTAAATAGACGGGTAAGAGAAAACTTATAATTGCAATAATGTATTGATTTGATTACAGATTTCACGTTTTCTCTGACTCTTTCTATCGGTAGTTCCTATAATAACGGTACCAGGTAGAAGGTAACGATCCAAAAATAATGACAGGTTTGTACCTTCGCATCTTTCAAGATTTTATTTCAATGCATTATATCCTTGACCTGGTATCTATATGTTTGAAAGCAGCGTGAAACTGCTGTCCCAGGAAACATTGTCTTATTAAAGTTAATATTACGTCCTAATAATGGGCTTCTGAAGATGTTCTCACGATATATTAAATTCATTTATAATAATTAATGCATATAATAAATACAGAAGGATGTAATCGTAACATTTTAATTTCTATATGAATTTATAAAATTCGTTCTTTATTCTTTGGTACATGCAATCCATAACTTTTGAAATCAATATTGTGACACCAGAAGCTAGAGTCGAGTATTGTACATTGACATAGAACCTATAGCTATATACCTATAGGTATAATGATATTCTGAAAATAATGAGTAGTTTATTTGTATTAGCTGTAAAAACTGACGTGATTTAAAACATTTCACTGACTCGATTTGCTAACACTGAGTATGAAAATACAGAGGTCAGCTCTGTATGCTATCTCCATATACTTCAATTATTTATTATGTTTCGAGAAGCATTACGAGTTGTGATTAATATTTTTTATTTTGTTTTCACTTGAATGTCAACCGTATATAGATTTAATTTTAATTCTGTTGGTTCGAAGACTGTGTATCTGTGCATCTTCTTAAGCCCGATAAGGCTGTTGCCCTAATTTTGTATGATTCAGTTATTTTCTATGATTATGTACTATCACACAAAAACACGAAACCAAGCGTCAGATAGTAATGTAGTTAATATACATTTTTTAGTGTACCATATACTTTATGGTACGTTAACACCGTACTGATTATTGTATGTATGCAAGAAGCATAAACAAAATATATGTGTTGATGTGTAATTATTCGTGCATCTTTTTTTTCACCTTCCTACTCATGCTTTTTTTCCAGCCCATCAAACAGACATGCACCAAATGGATGATTTATTGTTATTGCACAAGCGAGTTTTGGTCTGAAATTGGTAATAATTCTATTTACAGGAAAGAACACATTCAATGCACCAGGCACAAGATTCCTAAGGTAACTGCTGCTCCTTGTCCAACGCAAAATCATTCGAATACAAATGGAACTTCCAGATCTCAAAAACTAGATGCAGATGAAGACGGAACAAGTAGAGGTGTTAAAAAGCAAAAATATCCTCTAGATGATTATTTGGTAATAACAAACTTCATTTATTGATTAGTAGTGAGGATGACATACATTCTATTGGGATATCTATACACAATTAGTGTATCCTAATGTAAAATTGGCCATAGATATACATACCTATAGTATATCTAAATTCACATTCAATCACCTCATTGCTGTTATGATACTGCAGTCGTTGGTCAATGTTATACAGTTTCGCCAGTTTACTGTCAATTAAATAAATTTTCTTTCAGCCATATTAAGATAATCTGATAGCAAACCTTCTGAATTACTGCAGTGACCCAAAAAGTTGAGTCTGCAGGTTTGTCTATAGATTAAACTGTTGGCTCATCGTATACTAGGTATCACGAAATACATTCTTCCCCCTCACACTGTTACCAAAAATATGTAGTTAGTATGTTATTCGGTTCTTATTTTTATTTAATAGATCAACGAAAATATGCAGACACTTAGAGGGGGATCACTGTTATCACCAATAAGTCCAGTATCAAGTCCAGAAACTGTAGATGTACTACAAAATGCAGAGAGACTTTTAAAAACCGCACAACGACAATTAATGGAAGTCAGCGTTAACTCTACGAGAAAATCATTGAACGAAAATCTTCCGAGGTATGTTGCGAGTAGCTGAGTTAATGCATTGAGCCTTTACCCTCAATTAGTCCGTACTTATGGGACAAAAAATAATTAGTCGCTCGTTTTTAGCTACTTAGGACAACAGCACCTGGATGACGGTTTATTATACATTCGTGATATTGTCGAAGCTAAATTTGAAGACACCAATGAACGGGATACGATTTACAATCAGAAAACCTCTACGAGTAATGTACATAGTTCAAATAGGAATTTGCAGCTTGGCCGATTTCCAATAAGAGAATCAAACAACATACTTAACAACCCATTGGAAATATCAGAACAGAGTTCACAATTTTTATTGCATCAGATACCAAAGCAAACCCTATCAACCAACGAAAGACCATTTCTCCAAAAGGCCCCACATTGGTTCCAGAAACAGATTCATGTTTTTCCGACATCTACGACATGCAATGTAAAATCAAACATCAAGAGTTCACCCGCAGCTTCATGCTGTGCTGTTGCTAACTCTGGGGTATTCGCAGTTAACAGCAAGAATCCTTCGAACAAGAGTATTAAAGTCCAAACTGGGCCCACTTTAGAAATTCGAGGAGGATTGACAATTCAGAATATCGAGAATATTCACATATCACCAGATCCTTCTACGGTAGCAGTTCACAACAACATAGCTATGTACTGTTTCCAACATGAGCCATTGGCAAGTTCAAGTATTAGTGACTCAAATAAAAATCAACTCAGTAAGTCTAGTATTACCGCCTTTAATGGGGAAAAAAATTGTGATGTGGAAGGAGAGAGGCACATCCAATCCACAAATTATAAAGATGAACAAAAGGTACAACAGATTGAAAATACTGATCACAACGTACAGTATAATACAGTTGCCACGCATGTAATGCCAGCTAACACTAATAATAACAATGATGACAAGAATAACCATAGTGTGAATTATGATAAGAATGATACAAATATTGTCAAAAACAAGGTATTTATTGATAGTAGTGTTAAGCATCATCCAATTTTACACAAAACATTAATGGATAGTCAAAAATTACATGAATTGAAAATGTCACTGGGATCTCCAGAGGATGCAAGAAACTCGCAATTGAAAAAAACTGTGAGCATTATTTCAGATCCCATTGAACCTGCTCTTGAATCTGTTTTCCCAACAGACCTAGAAGTACAAGCTGAGAATGAGAGAGAAGAAATCGACAAGAGAGATCTCAGCCAAAATCATCAAGAGTTTTCAACCAATCTGGACTTAGCTGGTTCTTATCACAATCAAAAATTTCTCCACGCACAGTCAGACAAGTATTATGTACAGCGGTCGAAAGCTTGCAAGGACGAGTGCAGAACTGGTTCCTGTTCAAGGAAATGTGAGAGAGACGTAGAACACACAGAAAAGCAGAAATTGACAGAAGCACTACAGGCTATAGTTAACATTCAGAAGCTTAGGTATGATATGAAAGATACCGGTGTTGTTCCAACTCAGTGTACACAAATGTGCAACGATAGAAATGAATGTGTCGCAGATACAAGACATCTTGATTTTCAACCAATTTCAGAGCCTGATCAATTCAAGAGACTTTTAGAACAACTTTGTAAATTCAGCCCAAATACTGGAGCTTCTGAAATCGATACCAACTCCAAAATTTTTCAAGAAGCAATGAATGATTTTGTCGAAATTTTCTTTGAGATAAGTGGCAATTTGCGCTCTCCAGTTTCGAATGTGGGTGATAAAGATACGGTGTCAATACAAAATGGACAAGCCATAAAAACCAAAGATAGAGCTGATAAGATTAAAATTGTGACGAATGCAGAAAAAGCAGCTAAAGATTCAAAACAGGCAAATTTGTTTCCCGAATTAAACCAAATGGAATACCGACGAGGAAGTGAAGTCAAGCCTAAGATGGGCGAAAATGGAATTGATAGATTACTTGGCAACCAAAAAAATGCTCCAACTTCGCAGGCGTGGCGGTCATCCACTGGGCGAGCTCGAGAACCCAACAAATACCCAAAACGGGTAAATACTCAATCACCGAAGCAAAAAGTTGCGCAGCAAGAGAAAAGCCATTCAAAAACCAATTATCAGGAACAACAGAACAATCTTGTCAATTTGAATTTACAACAACCTTGTGTATCGGAGGTTGATGCATTTTTAAAAAACTATCAAGAATCCATGGCAGCCATTTGCCAAGGTACTGAACAATTGTCCCAATTAATATTACATCACGTAATGAAGAATGCATCGTCTACACCTGATCAGATTTTATCTCTACCTGTACCTGGCAACGAAAAAAATTTTGTCCCATGTAGCTCAACAAAATCTCCTGGGCAATCTCCCGTCAAAAGTTGTACTAATAGAATGCAAGTTACAGAAGTACTGCCGCGAAAATACGGAGTAATCAGGACTCCGTCATCTGAAAGCTTCCCAGTACGTTCAAGGAATGATGTAGAGCTTAGCAACGACGTTAATTCAGTATGCATAGATGAAGGATGTACAACGGTCACTGATATAGATGACACAAGTAATGCTACTACTATGCCCCAAGTTGATGAGCCGAATTCGGCAAATATGAATCCGAAATCTGCGATGGCACAACAAAGAGTGGCAAAGCCGGCGCGGAAACCAGGCGGTACGCAATTCATGGATATTCATTATTGTATGACTGAACCACCTGGGGTTCCAATTTCAATCGGAGTTAAATCAGACAACAATAACAGCCCATCTAACTTGAAAAGTTCAATGAGCATGCACCTACAGTTCGAAAATGCTAGCGGTGAAAATACAAGATTGTGCCAACGTTCGAGTCCCAATGTGTATAGTGATCAAACTGTAGACCTTGATTTCTATGAGTCCCAGGTATTTACCTCTGGGTGCAAATATAATTTTAATTCATCCAATAATCATCCGAGTGAAGAAGTCACTGCAGAGCCTGTTTTAGAAAATAAAAAAGTAGAATTCCAAGAACTGGGAAAATTTTTTGACGCTATGAAAAAATCTTCACATTTATTGAAACAATCGGGTGTTCTATTGGCAAACGGAATAGAAATTGACTCTGTGGATGATTTCCTACGAAGTTTGGAAGTGGCTGCAATTCATCCAATTGTTATTGAAAAATTTTTATCAACATTGGGGGAAAAAAGTAGAGAAAATTTTCTACTCGGAAGGAATCTTGTCATGTCACATCAGATGCCATTGATTGATCTGCATAACGGCGATGAACATTCCGCAACTTTGCATCCTGCAGGTGATCACATAAATAATAAGATGAATTCAAAAGATCCTCTAATGAATCTGAACCTGAAATTTTCTGATGATTGTACATATTTGATAAATCATACTAATAGTCAAGGTGATGAGGTTCCAAAAAATAATTCAAAAAGTGATTCCGTTGCACCTGACAAAGATATTGGCAAAATATACTTGGAAAATAGTCATAATAACTTTAATATATCTAAACCTGCTTTCCAAGATAAGATTGGCCTATCAACATCATCATTATTATCACCTCTTGGTAACCACCTGGTACACAGTTCCAAAAATGAGGAGGGAGTTCCTGAGGCTCAGAGAATATCATCATCAGATGATAATAGAGTAAGGAAAGAATCCTCTGAGAGTGAAAATCATCGGCATGACAATACTGCATTGAACGAACAAAGCAATGCAAACATGGGTTTACAAAATTCGTCTTCTAGCCATACAATCAACGAAAAGAATTATGGTGATACCAATACTGATAAGGATTTCAATTTTTCAATTCCAATCGATGCTGATATGAATGATGACGTTCCAGAAATACCCATGACTAATGAAGCTATTAATGATGCCAGTAAATCACAACAACAAGAGGATCAAGCTTCCAAACATTCTACGTTAGAAAAAACAAATTTGATTGAATCTCCAGACAACAGCAATAGAACTCTTGAATGTGAAGACGGAAATTCCATAGAACAAGACAGCTCGAAAATAGAAGTCAATGATGTGCTATTCCAATCTTCTCTGGATACTGGTAAAACCATAGTAGATCCACAATTACAAGATAACAACGAACCGTCTAGAAGAAAACATTTAGAGGAAGGGGCTGTCCATTACAATTTCGACAAGACACAGATTCCTCCAAGCAGAACAATATTAAACTCAGGGTAATCCAATTTATTCCCATCTTTTTCAAACAAACACAACTCCCAATCAAATCATTGTATCTTTCAAGGTATTAACAGCTGATCATTTACAGGGAGAGTTCATCAAAATCAAATTCTACATCAAAGAATGTAAGTAATCGTTATTTATTTATAGATTAGTTGTTAATTCTATCGAATAGTAGTGGCAACTATTCCACTCAATATACTTAGAGAAGAAGTCGTTGGACTTATGCCTAGATAGTTGTCAGCTGCTACTTTTGAATTCATTCAAATGCATTTGCAGCATGGGAAAAAGTCAGCAAACACAAGTAGTGCTAGTGAGAAAAAAAAGAAACCGTATCACAGACACGATACCAATCAGAACTCGACAAAGGTTGTTGCTGGTGCAGCAAACCGTGACTTTGAAAAATCTAGTCCTAGAAATATGTGTCCTTTATGCATACGATTTCATGGAACTTGTAGCTGTCTAAATTGCAGCAATTGCATGGCAAACTTTAGGAAGTATGAAGAAGTATCGCCGAAAATAAAAGTAACAAAAGCCAAGCTCCCTAAATCAACAGCTGTAACTTCGCGCCAAGTCGGTTCTGTGAAACGTTTGGCACAAAACTCGAACGGTAAAAGTTTGAATAGCCGACAAGGAATGCCGAAAATGATTAAAAATTCCATAAACCCACTGGCTCAAAAAAATGCTTCTCCAATAAGGCAAAAATTTAAATCTAAACGCAACTCTGCTATGTTGAGCAATGGTACTTTCGATAGCATTGAGTTATTAAAGTCTGAAGATGGACCAGAAAACTGTCAAAAGTTTTCACAAGGTACAACCCCTGATTTAGAATGCTCTATAATGCAAGATGAATCACAGAATACTAAGAGTTGTGTAGGTAAAACTGTGTCCACAAATACAGAAACAATGTGGCAAGAAGCAACAATTTTAGCCAATACCAGCCAACTTTTGATAGGAACATTAGAGAAAATTGTGATTATGAACAAATTTGATAATCCAGCAAAAGAGACCCAAGTCCTGAAATGTTCAGAAGAGTCTTCTATGATAAAAGAAACTCCTGATAATTACAAGGATTGTCAGAATCAGAAAACATCTACAACAAACATAAAAAAATTTACGTCAATGGAATGTCAAACATCACAAAGCAGCAGTGGTTTGCAAAAGGAGTACAAATATTCATTGGAAACTATACCAGAGGTGAAAATGGATTCGATATCGACAGAAAAGTCCCTTGAAATGTTTGAAAACCAAAGTATTTTAGTACTCCATCCCTTGAATGAAGTGAATCATACATATTTTATTGCCAAACCGAACTTTGAGGAACGTAAATTAATTAAAAAAAAATTACACGCGAATTTTAACATCTCGAATAAAGAAGTGACAGAATATGATCAATCCTGTAATAAAAGTAGCAAGAAACTGACAAGCTCTGATGACCCCTCACACTTGAATGTTTCATTACCTGCGGACAATCGCATTGATAATAAAGAGTGTCAAGTTATCTGTTCAGACGTTGAAGACATGGTGAATTTAACAGACAAAAAGCAATCGACAGTTATATTTGCTCCCCAGCTTTCAACAGTTTCTAATCCCAGCTCCAGGAAAGATTGCCACGATTCATGTTCAAATGATGATGAATGTTTGATGTGTCTTCAATCGTCTTCAGAGTCAGATAACTCGCAGTTTCCTTGCAGCCAAGATTGTCTAGACAAAGAAACCTGTTCAAAAGTTTGTGCAGCAATTACCGACTTTGACCAGACATTACAATCCGGTTCAATCAATATTAGTGGCATATTGAGAAATTTCTTAACAGGTCAGATGGTTTCCAAATATGTTTTTATTTCGATTACTTTGGTATAACTAGCTCATTCTACTGTCACAACTTTTTTTTTAATAGTAAATGAGTAATTTGATTGGAAAAATTAATGTTCACGTTCAAGTTTAGTATCTAAGGTCATGTTTTCTTTATACCTGCATGATTAGAAAATAATACGTCAAGTGTCAAATTGCCAACTTTAAAAGCACTTATTCAAGAATTGGAAAAGGTCACATATTCCCAGAGTGTTGACAGGGATCAACTCGAAATGCTACATGAAAAGTCAGAACACGATACTAATCAAAACGATACTGAACTTACAAACGCAGTCGATTCGGTACAAGCAGCTAAACCAAGTATGAATTATGATGATTACATCAGACAAGCAGTATAATTCCCTAAAAACTTATATTTGACCACTGTCATTCATTCTTTGGCAAACTATGACACTCAATACTCCTCTAATCTATTTTATGCTTGATTTTATTGGACATACAATTGACATATACTATGGTATTTTCTTGAATCATAAATTTGATGCAGGGTTCAATGAAGATGAAACCAGAGCAAGTAGCGTTCAATATGGAGAACCACATGAAAAATTGTTGTTAATAATGAAAAATCGGAGGAGCCTAATAATGCCAAATGTTGTAAGAGGGCTTGCTGATGTGCATCCTAGTAAAAATTTAGAACGCTTGATATTACACAGTACAGATCCACTCGTGTCAGGGACTTTCAATAAGCCAGAATCTGAGACAAGATATTCAGTTTTCAACAAATCAGATTCTGAACGTACATCGTTCTGCATGAAAGATTCCAAAATACAGGAACATTCAACATCTGTGGCTCAAGCGTCTATACAACAAATAGATATGAAGCCGTTAGAAATTTCAGCGGATGATGTACAATCTGTAGCTATAAAAAAAGCCAAAAAATCGCCAATGGCTGAAAAATCCATGAATAGTGTCTCCAAGTCGAAGAAAAACGGACATGGAATGCAAACTGACTCGAGTGCTTCAGCTTCATCACATAAGTATGATGAAAGTTCCCAGAAGACATTTGACAAGTCTCATTTTGAGTCTGGTAAGTTCTTACAAATGCGAATATAATTGCTTTCATAAAGAGGTCACATCAGTTCAACCAGAAATTTATTTCCGATATTGGATTATTGCAAAGAAACTCAGAAATATATAACCAGTACTGTATACGTGTGACGAAAGATAAAATTAAACTTTTCCACTTACGAGTGGTATCAATATTTCTGATCCAATAATGGAGCCTACAAAGATGAATGATTGTTTCAGCTTAGAAGTGGCTCAGGGTACAAAAGATGATACCGGGAATCAAAAGATAGAGAATTTACAAACATATTGGGACAAAGGTTTGAATGATCCAGAATGTAGTAGCAGACCACAAATCATTAATCATTTTCTGGGAAAAATGAAGCTTGAAGATATGAAAATTCAGAATACAAATAATAATAAGACTGATTGCACTAATTTCACACCAATAACAACCATTGACTCGGAGAAAATTGGTATTGGCAAAAGTTTAGATCGCTCGATGACGCAAGTTAATATGCAGAACTATTTTGCCTCAAAAATGCCAGAAATACCGAGAACCGACTTGACAAAATTTAATCGAAGTGCCAGTAAATATTGGGTACTTTAAAAAATGTTCAGATACATGCTGAAACTAAGTTTTAGAAAGTCAAAAAAATAGCATTGAGTTGTTAGTGATTATTTGTAAGCCACGGCTACATGTATTATTCATTACAGCCAAGATAAGTATATGTACATTTCATAATTCCAGGATCAAACATCATCTGATACTTTGTCTGAAGGTGAAATCAACCTACCTAGTTCATGCTCACGTTCATTGGGGGAAGTGAGAATCACTACATCTAGCTGCAGCACAACTGTAGGAAGAAGTTTTAGAGATCCTGATGGATTCACAGTAATTATAACAAAAAGCGTCCTGGACTCAACACAAGCTACATGCACGGTGAGTCATTCTAAAATGATAATTCATCACATATCTCTCCAAAATCTGACTGTAAAGATGGGTTATATTGAGAATTCAGGCTAGTACTTACGATTGGACTAGTTAATTTTAGAGTGTGCCGTTTTGTTTATTTCAGTCACCAGGAGAAATTCTAGCAGAGATCAACGGCGCAGAAACTGATTCTTCATCAAGCATTCCAGAAAATATAACTTTGACTTTTCCAACACAACAGAAACACATTTATTAATTAACCATTTGCCCATTTGTGATATCGACGTAATCAAAGTATAAGATATTGAATGGTTGGAGGTATTAACAGTCGGACGGTATTATGACAATCATTGTAATTTTATTGTGTCCCTAAGATTTTTGGGCTCTGGAGCAACGAAGTCTGTAAATAGATATTAAAATATTTAGATTTAACATGCAGCATATTGTGTAAAATGTTTCTATCACCGCTTTTGTGATATGACCTATATTATTCTAGTACTATTATTCTGATGCATTTCGCACGCGGATTTGTATTGAATTGGGAAAAGCATAAAGCACCATGTCCTAGAAGATTCAAAACAACTCGTTGCGCGCTCGCGGCACAAGTAATCACGGTGTTGCTCATGGTGGAAGTAAGTGTTGTAATGGAATAGCAAAAGTAATGTATTGCTGGATGGCCTCTAGCTATAGCCGTAAATAAAGCTACAGGCTATTGGAAATAATTTACGATTGCGAAACCTAGCGATAAGCCATGCGATAAGCTATATCAGTATAATAAGCACATAACCCCCAACTGAACCTCGACAGTCACACAGGCATGGCACCACTTGTTAAACATTCCATGTGTTGTGGCTTGTGTTATCTGAGGGTTAAGACTCCGCAGAGTAATACAAGTATTATGAATGAATTGAGCTAAATAAAATATCTGGCTGAAAATGAAATGAGCGAAACATAGGGAATCCAAAACAAATACTCGTTCGTTCTGAAGTGTTAATTAGTTACTCGTAAAAAATGTGTGACAATCGGAAAATAATCGGTTATTGGATTTCGGAAAAGAAACGCCAAAAATTAAACTGGTCTGACTTCCAGAGAGTATGTGCGAAAAATGGATTTGTGTTGAAAATGGTACGTATCTCGAATGCTTGAATTTAATCTATGTAGTTAACAAAGGTTCTATACCCAGATTAAACAGGTTTAGGTTAAAACTCCTCCACAGTTTCCCCGCGTAGCATAATTTGTAACTCTTTCTCAGGTTGATATCAATGCGAATCTTGATTTACAAGGACCCTTCGATATTTTTGTACACAAGTTAACTGATATCCTTGCAACAGCTGAGTATGGAGACCAAAATGTGAGTCACTCTTTCATCCTACCATCTGCCTACTTTGATAAGAATCTTATATTGTATGTGCCAGCCTTAATGTGGCTGTCTCAATTCATGCATGTCATACATTAATTATTACCTTAGTAATAAGGCATTGTTTAATGAATTTATAAATACTTTGTATAATTTGTCCAGACCTCAAATGTTGTTTATTTTCATAAAAGGCAAAGTTCATCGTATCAAGGATACAAGAATATATTAGGAAACACTCAGAAATGATTGTAATTGATCCTCTGAAGAATGTAACCAATTTACGGAATAGACATATGTGCTATAAGATAATAAGAAATGGTCTGCAACTGGATGGTAATATATGACACATATATTAATAAATTTTAAAGTGAAACTTAGTTCTATTCTGTTCATTTCGGTGAGTTTGACATTTCGTATCACTAATTGCTAGTCAGGTGTAAGATCTATGTATAATGTAGGATTTTTAGATAATCCCCAATTTTTCATGTCTTTTATGTTTCACAGACGTGTTCACTCCAAATTTTGTTGAGTTCAAATCCATGAATATTCAAGAAAATCTAAACCTGTTGAAACAGAAGAATCTGAATTTTCCTTTCTTATGTAAGCCTTTGCTTGCACATGGCTCAACTGAAGCGCATAAGGTTTGTAAATGAAAATTGTTATGTATTACTATCAGTTAAATTTATTTTTATTATAATTAATTTAATTAATATTACTTTGCATTTCTGATCATAGATGATGGTGATTTTCAATGAAGAGGGATTGAGAGATTGCCAAGTACCATGTGTGGCGCAAGATTTTATCAATCACAATGCTATTTTATACAAAATCTTTGTAGTTGGAGATAAGTTTCATGTGGTTGAACGTCCAAGTCTGAAAAACTTCTATCCAAAAGACTGCCTGACATCGAATACAATTTTTTTCAACTCTGACATTTCTAAAAGCGGCTCCAAATCCAAGTGGTCGATTATTTCAGACGGTGATAAAAATCTCACAGCAAAACCAAACTTTGAAACTTTCGAACGGATTGTCAAAAGTACCGCTGAAGCGTTTGGTCTTATTTTAATTGGGATTGATGTTGTCATTGAAAATCATACCCAAAAATATGCAATTATAGATGTGAATGTTTTTCCTGGTTATGATGGGTACCCGAACTTTTTTGAACATCTGGTTGTGTGCATAAATAATTTGATCGACCAAAAAATCCATAGAAAAAATTGTAATTTTATTTCAAATAAGTGCCTCAATGACGATTTAGACTCAGGTTTTGAGAGCGATGATAAGAAACGTATTTTCAAAGATTTATGACTTTCTAATCATCCTGAAAATGAGTTCTCAGAAGGACCATAGTCTAATTTTTAGTACTATTGTACAGCTGGCAGGATACGAATGTTTGTATACAAGCTGTACTTACGACAACTTAATAGTTCAATGAATTGGATGAGCAGTGCTATAACATGAACTATTTGTATACCGATAAGATAGGCATACATATTAGATAGTATATACAAATACTACATGAATACATAATATACATTTACATGCTTATGAGGTAAAGAATACCAAATCTGCTGTTTCATAATACTGTTGTACCATTTTGTATAAATTGTATATTTTTTTCTACATTAGCAAGAACGCCACTTTTAAAAAACCGTTCTTGTATATCTAGTATTAGAAAATAATTCCCTTGCAAGATATAATCTAAAAATATCGGTTGTTCGAGTTAAATTGATCAATAGCGCTCGATAACTTACATCTGCCACTATGTGGTGTCAATTAGGTCAGTATCGACACCTTCTTTAGAAGTGGTTTTTTGTAGTATTGAGAAGCTGCGCCATAGAGATATCCAGAAAATTAATCTAATTGTACAAAAGATATCAATAAACTTATCTTTATCAACCAAACAACACTAGATGTACGTTATATTTGTATTGTACTTTCTATTCAAGTTTTTTACGAAAGTTAGTATGTAGAAAACATGATTATTGTATCATAGTATTTCGTCATCTGTGAAGAAATTTAACAGTAGGTACAAATAAATGTAACTCTAAAGCACCCTAGATTGTAAAATTATTTATTTTGTAATCTTTTCGCGACAGGCCACATCTATACAACATTGCATTATCAATTTTGAGTTTGTCAACGAGATACTGTTCCGTCAGAAACTTTTTGCTTGCAATTCGTGTCATAACAAATTTCACAATTGGGCAAATATTTTGTAATATATAAAAAACAGGGTTGAGCCCAGAATAAATGGGTTAACTTGGACTGGTCTCTGATAGCACAGAGATGACATTCAAATCTGTATCCAGAGTTGCTTCTTTCTGTTTCTTCCAAGCCTTTGCGGATGCCAATAGTTTGAGATTTGGTCGCTGTGACTCATCTTCCGGAAAGACAAAATCGAATACTTCTTCCCAGCCTTCTTCCGCCTGTTCAAAGAAAAATATTGTAAATTTCATTACATTTATTAGAGTAGTTTGCTAACCGTATAATTAACTAAACTCACCCCATCGTCTCCAACGATACGTCTGCGTCTTTTGATTCTTCTAGGCATTTTGTCCATGATTTTGGCCTGACTATCTTCATCACCTTTTTCAGTTTCGAAGTCTCGCCATGCTTCCAGGAGCAACGCACGGCTCTCCTTGTCCCCATTTGTTCGCAGTGCATCATTACCACGCTCGAAAACACGTCGCGCCAGTACTATATTGTCTGGACCATCCTCTGTAGTATAATTTCCTAATTCAAACTTAGCGTATGCTATCCACACCTAAAATCAATATTTTCAAGTTAAGATAAGAAAAAACAAAAGTGTACTTTAATAAATGAATTTATCTTACTTTCACATGCATTGTGCGTTCCAAAAGCCTTTCAAACAGTTGTCTCGCATTTTCAGTCTCTTCTTGGGATATTTCAAAATCGATGTATGATTTCCACAGTAGTTCTGGCATATCCAATCTATTTGAAAAAGAGGTTGTTAGTAGACAAATCTCAAATTCTTGACACTATTTAAATTCTAGTAGTATCTTACTGGAGAGCATACCTTGACTGAGTAACTGCTAATTCATAAATACCCCTTGCCCGATCAATGTCACCCAAAAGAGTCTCGAGTTCTGCAAACTAAGGGAGAGTATTAGGCAAGAGATACTGTGAGCAAATAACTACTAATAAGATTGAAAACAAATAACCAGATGAACACAATACCTTCATCCATGTTGTGCAGTTTTCTGGTCCAAATTCGAGGAATTTTTCATACAATATTCTACATCTATCGAATTCACGGAGTTGTATTTCCAAATCAATGTAGCCCCTGAAGAGCTTATCTCTTGGACAAATTCCTAATGCCATTCCCTGTTAGAAATACACAAGAGTAAGTGAGAATTAAATTCCTACGGATTATATAGGAACTTACCAGCATTTTCCTCGCAACTTGTAGGCTCTTCTGTCTAATTTCAAAGTGAGCATAAAGTAGCCATATTTTTGAGAATGTAAACTGTTTATGTGGGATTAACTCGAGGCATGCTCGGTATACTTGACGACATCTTTCTATATCTTCAGTTTCAAGTTCCTCAAAGAGTGCATAATTAATCCAGAGATAAATATATCTCCGCCAGTACTGTTTCTCCTGCAGAAATTTAAGGAGAATTATAATCATGGACGAGTACTCATAGCTCGCAGATATCTTACAATATTTGAAATATTATAATCACCTTTGTGGGTGGGACGTTGGCGATTGCTCGTTCGTAAGTCTCTCTTACAAGATCAAAATCAGTTTCAGATTCAACTAATCTCAGATAATCAAACCACGCGTCATAGTTCGATGGATTTTCTTTTACTTCTTGTTCATACTGATGCTTTCTTTTGCTGACAATAACATCTTCTATGCCTGTTTGTTACAACAGATTTCAGAATTAAGTAATATGCTTATGGCCTTTTACTACAAGGCTCACTAAATAATAAGAAACAAATTACCTGATCGATCTCCGTATTTCTTTTCGTGTATTGTATAAGCCTTATAAACTTCTTGTGTTCGATCTTTGGGGATATGGTCCAAAGCATATTTGTATATGACTCTTGCCCGATCATGCTGAAAAGAAAAAGAATCAGAATTCTATTGTGATACTGATAGACGTTTCGACTACAGTGGATTGCAAGCTCACCTCTCTCTGCCCTTCTTCAAATTTGGCAAATGCAACGAATAGTTTTTCATCCAAACTTTCATCTCCGTAAAAAGTAACAGCACGCTCAAATACTTTACGAGCGCCATTTAAAAAGCCATGAGACTCTTCAAATCTTGCATATTTTATCCAATGCTTAACATCAGGATGGACCATGACAAACCGTTCATAAATATGACGTGCTCTATCTATTTCTTTATAGCGTAACTCAAATTTTATGTATGTTTGCCATGCCTGCTCATCAGGTTCCCATTCCATCCATCTTTCGAACACTTGACGTGCACCTTGAATTCATATCAAGTCAAAATTATTTAGCTAAGTTAATGGTAATGTGAAGGAATTGATTATTACAAGAATTTGTTACATTACCAGCAATATTCTCCAGCATTTCCTCCATATAAGTATATTTGTACCAGAATTGATTGGCTCGTGGTAGAATGGTCACGGCGCGATCCCATAAGTTTCTCGCATGGTTGACCTGGCGATTCCGCATTTCCATTTCCGTGTATTTCAACCATAGGGTTATATTTCGATGATCTACGTCTAGTGCACGTTCGTATATTGATCTGAAACGTCAATGTGTGAGTCACATTTTTAATACAATCATATAAATTGAAACAATTCATGAAAATTGTTGGAATCAGTTACCTTGCTCTCTGTATTTGCTTCTGACTTTCTTCCCATTGTGCGTATTTTATCCAGTTCGAAATAACCATACGATTCTTTCTTATGTTGTCTTCAAATGCTTTCCGTTTGCGGTGTTGATAATCAGCCAATTCATGTGGATCGGAGATTTTTTGTTTAGGCGGCTATGAAAGTGTTGAACTATTAGAATCTGGGCATCAGCCTTTATTATACCCTAGTTTTAGAGTATCATTGCCTTACCGGTGGTAAAATTTCCAGGTCTCTTTCCTTTGCTTCTCGAAGGAGCTGCTCAGCGGTGATTTGAATTTCAGCTGGCGCTTTATTCTTCACCTACAATTGTAAATGAAATTCAGTCAAATATAGCCAGGTATCAACCAATCGTAAGTAAAACTAACCTTCGCCAAATGTGTAGAGTAGTGAAAAAAACTGTAACAGAACTTACCTTTGCCACTTTCGGCATTTTCTGTGGCTTCTCCATTGCTGCTGATATACTTTAACGATGTGTATCCAATAATTATCGGATGAAATTATTGTTATTTTAATTAGTAACTTTAAAGCGCGTCAAAGCTCGTATCCACACGCGATGCACAACACGGAAGATTCAAGCACCATTTTTATTGCGGCGACCGGGCCAACAAACCGCGCTGCGACATGATTTTGTCGCTGTCACCACCACCTGATCGTGGTGAACGAGACGTGTTTAATTTTGTTTGAAGATAAATCTATTTACGAATTGAAACCTTTTGGAAAATGAAAATTTCGTTGGTTTTCGACGATCACTTGTAACCTGTTTCGTTTCAATATGTATCTGCGACGTGGATTGCCGTACATTATATTTTGCACATTCTGTGTAATAGCCTTATTTGTGATTGTTCAGAAATATTTCGAGGCCATAAAATTGACCCCTACAGTTCCCGTATTCTTACGGCATATAAATGTAACTGAAATTGACAGAAGGAACTTGTTGAACCTAAAATCTTTCGAATATGTAATAAAGACTAATTGCCATGCTAGATTACTCATTTGGATTGTAACTTCTTATGCAGCAGATGTGGGAGCTAGAAGTGCTTTGCGCAGAGCATATCCCGACTCAGAATTGCAAGAATTAGGGATCCAGAGAATATTCCTGTTAGCGTTGTTGCGAGATGAGATGCAAAGTGAAAACCACATTAGCCAAAGTGCCATTTTACACGAATCAAAGAGATATAACGACATAATTCAGGGTAATTTTTTCGAAGCTTATAAGAACCTCACTTATAAACATGTCATGGGCCTCAAATGGGCCACGGACCACTGCAAGAATGTTTCATACATTATGAAAATGGATCATGATATCGTATTAAATCTTTATAAAGTAATTGATGTAATAAAAACAGTTAACGTTTCGGATGATCTATTGATGGGTTATGTGTTGAAAAATATGAGACCGAAACGTGAACCTATGAATAAATGGTTCGTTACTTATGATGAATTCTCTTCAGATTCTTATCCAGACTTTTTATCTGGCTGGTTATATGTAACCATCCCAAAAACAGCTCGGACCTTAGTTGGTGCTGCGCAGATTTATCCAACATATTTTTGGATAGATGATCTATTTTTAACAGGTCTTATAAGGCGAGAATTAGACATAAAATTATGTGACATACATGAAATATATACAACAAACCATGAATACTTGAATTGTTGCTTAAAAGACAAAGTAAAGAATTTTCATTGCGACTTTGCTATTGGACCAAATGGAGGAGACACAGAGCTACAAGTGAAGTTCAAAAATTTTTCCAAGTACTGTACAACTAATTGTTTTCCACGGCCTGAACACTTTTCAGTAAATAATACTTGCATTGTTGCTTGGCATCACCCTTCTTTAGGCAGAGGACAGGCACAGATAGTTGCCTTCCAATAATTATAAGTAACTCTTATTTGTGTGGAATGAGCAGTATGCTTTGATCAGTTAACACGTTTTTATTGAAAATATCGATGTGTATTGTACATTTTAAGTTGAGGAGGCTGATTTTATTTTTTTTTCTTCCGTATTACGAAAGTTGCTCCAAGGCTTAAGTGATCACTACCAATACCCAGGTTTGGTATAGTCGATAATACTCTGCACTGTCTTTGTGTAGGTAGTGTATATTTTTCAAAAAGATCAACACCTCCATAGAATATATAATCCACTGTAAGCCATTCATCCTGATAAGTAGTTACTTCATCCTGTCCGTTATTGTCTTTGTGCGAGTAAACACTTCGCAAATGGAACGGATGCGTTAAATGTCCAGAACCAAAACTTACATACGAGTTGTGACATATCTGTAGTTTCTGGAATTGTGTTGTTTGCACATCAACGTTGTTTTCTTTAAACTGATTACTATCAGATTTCTTATGAACGGTATTTGGTGATATCATTTCACTATTTGCCAACTGTGAAGAAATTATTGTACTTTACAATCATGAAAAGTATATATACAGCACAGCACAGAACACTGTGTGGTATCAGTTATTTTATAGAATTTTACTTTATCTCACTCATGAACCATTCTATTTTTTGTATTACTTTATATTATATTTTATTTTGTACTTTTTTAAGAACTAAATATTTTTTAGTAAAGAAAGCTTTGATTTCATTACCATAATTTGGCCTTCACCCTGGTTACACAGCCGTTTGAGCAAAAGGTGATAGTGCTGACAGCTGTCTGTTATATACAAGTGCGGTGGGATCAACGAATTGGCCAAACAGTGATGATCGGGTGGTCCCAAAGTGCGACTTTTTCCCACATATTGAAAAGATCCTTTCGTTATAAATTGATACACTCCTGAGTGAGGTGGTAGATTGAAATCTCCACTTATAATGATGGGATGATACATCGGCCCTTTCCTGTTACCATTTTAGAAATTTTTATGGGCATATTTCATAAACTGACAACTTGGGATGATCATCACTAAACTTTTTCTTCTCTTGAAACTATCCGAAAATTGGTCTGTTTGGATAACATTCTGAATTTAAACTTACGGCGCATATTTTACAAAGGCAATCCTCTCTATTTCGGCCATCAATATCTGTGTCTGCCCCAATCTAATGTCGTTTCTTTTAGGATTGAAAAGCAAATGCGTCGTGGCAATAACTATGTTTGTTTCTGGACTATCTTTTAATGATAGTTTGACAATTATAGCAACATTGTCTCGGCTAAGTATGTCGACGCCTGATTGATAAAACTCAACAGATGTGGACTCGATCAAATTGAACGTATCTGAACGGTACAGCAGAAGGAGCCCATCCTCTTTATCATTAGTCCGTTTTTTATAAAGATGGTTATATCCATTTTCATGAAAGGGTTTCAAAAAATCATCCAGATGATCCTCTTGCATTTCTTGAAGACATATTACCTGAGAATTGGCAGATGTATATGATCAATCATAGTGGACAAATGTTTGATTCATAAATTCAACTAGACAGCTGTGGAACCTAAACACTTACGTTAGCTTGAGCCTCTAATATTTCTTGTATCAATAATTCTCTTCGTAGAATCCAATTGAGTGTACGTTTATCATGATACTTGTATAGGTAGGAGTGCGTTGCTAGTAGATATTGCGCCAAGATGTTATAAGAAAATAGTCTGATCAAGCAACTCTCTTTAGGGTCAATCTCTTGCTCTGCTAAACAAGCAGTGAATTACCTTACATGCATAGCTGATCCAATTCTACATTATACGTAGAACAAATTCGTCATAGTTTTGTCACATTTACAAGTAACTGGAAGTTGTAAAAACAAACAGTGTTACAAGAGATTTAGTACTCACCTCTCCTGACTTTTTTCCAAGCACGCATTGCAGTATAATTGTCTTTCCCACGTCGAATAGCCTTTTCAAATTTTGATTTGTTTGGTAAATTTGAATAGAGATGCGGATTTTCAGGTATTAATGGTGAACTTCTTTGCTGTGCAGCATCGTCATTAGAAGTATAAATATCGGCGGGACACATCTGTTGGTCTACTGTTTCATAACATTTGTTTAAATATGGTTCCATAGTGGTTCTTCTGAATTCTGCTTGTGTTTTTTGGTCAGTGTTAGACTCTAATAGGTCTAGGTGCGTTGAAAATAGCGCTTCAGGTCCTGATGGTTCTTCCCTGAGATTTTTGATCAACAAATCGTTCAGTGGTATCATAGACATGTGACTGACCTAATGAACAATAATTAACAATGAAATTATAGTTACAACATGATAAATATTTTGAATGGTCAAGCAATAAAAAAGTGTCTTACCTTCAATTCTACATCGCAATAGAATGATGAAATTAATGAATTATGATCTGAAAACTTGTTTGCACGCGAACATTTTCTTCTCTCATGCAATAAACGTACAACATTTTTTAGTAACAGCTGTAATTTTACCTTAAAATCCTGATAGAATTGAGCAGTATAAATATTTCGTTTAAACGTGTTTGTGACGGAAACAGCTGTCATCAACCGAGCCGCTGAGGTCATGTGTAAAAATGGAAAAAGGGGTTTCACAGCAGGCGTAGAAAGTTCATCAAAAATACCCCACAAATGTTAATAATATTACAGTATCAAAGTCTACAGATTTTCTCTATTTGAACATTGAGGTTGGGGTTAAGTAGCAACTCTTTTTTCATCGGTCAAACGGTTACACATCGTAATGTATTTTTTGAAACTAATGTTTCATGAGTGTTGGAGATTGGTTATAGTCTATTCCAAGGCCAGTCGTATCTATTTTCAAATTAAAATTGAGCTGACCATTCAAAGTGCTCGAGGTTAGACGTCGTTTGTCGTCAACGGTGGAAACACTGTGAAATGAACGCTATCGTTGTCTCGTTGTCCACAGTTTCCCGCCATTGTTCGAAAGTGGTCTTTTTTTTTTTTTGGAACAACCGTTGTTCCACTCGTTGTCAGTCAACGTTCCAATGAACTCGCCATCAATCAGAGAAAATCAATTTCAAGACTCATGTTAAAAAGCTTTTGACAAGTGTAGAAAACATATATTTATTCAAATCTGTACCTCTGTACTAATTATATGTATATACACATTACAAGGATCGTGATTGTAGCACGAACATGATTAATGAACAAATCAAATATTGTTAACATAAGTCTAACGTGAGGAATGCTCTGATTCAATTTTGAAATGCTTCAGGTGGAACTTGTCCCAATTGGTGGAAACTTCTGAATGCAGCAAGGGCTGAATCAAAGTTCCACTGTACTTCATCTAAGCACTTTTTACTCCACTCGAGGTTCATCCCAGACTGCTGGCTCAACGCAATTGCCATTTGTAGATGTGCATCTTGTTCCTTCGCTGGTTCGTTAGACCCTCCTATTCTCTCATTGACATTAACAGAATTCACTTCTGCCAAGGCCTGCTTCTGTTGTGCTTCCGTTGGTCCAGTAATGTGCAACTGTTCATTGCGAATGCAGTAACCCGATCCCTGGGGGACGATAATCATTGTCCTACTGAAGTAACGAAGCGGTTTTTTATCGGTTTCCACTTCTTGAAATATTCCTGTTATTGTGACAACCATCATCACTTCCTAAAAAGTTTGAAAAAAACTTTTAAATTCATTCATTATGAATTTGAAGAGTGAACTACTAGTTAGTTTACCGTAACTAAACTGAGATCCATGGAAAAGGTGTTCAAATAGTGTTTGGTCTTTGGAATTTCAGATAAAAACGAAACCACCGGTAATCTGCCTTGCTTCAATAATTTTTGTCTTCTTTCCCGGTCATTCACTCTGAACAAATTTCTATTGTGTGGCAGGTAGTTATTATATCTGCGTAATTCATAAAAAGTATAAGTTATTTATGACAACCACGAATTGTTCAACTAATAAATAATAACGTGAGAATTTTAAATACCTATTCAAGTTGTCATGTGTGCACGAAATAGTTAAACTAAAAGATGCTTGTTCGTCATATGCATCAAGGAGTGGCTGACGATTATCGCCATCAAATATGAGAAAATAGTGGTGAAGGAAAGTTGCTGCAACTTGGCGTGCATCATTATTGGCTGCGAATGCCCTCTGCGTTGGTGGTAATTTAACTCCATCACTATCGCCTGCCACATCAAACACAATTGGAGGGGGCAGATCTGTTCCATCCTAATTGGAAGCACAGAGGTAAATTTGAAAATAAAAATGTATCGATAATAATAATAAACGCATTAAATCAATGGTACTTACCAATTTGAGCAGTTTGGGAAATCGCTTTCTCACATCACTGAGTTTACGTCGACACCCAAGCCGCAGCAGCACACGAAGTTTGAATTGATGTAAGATAAATAGATTAGACCCAAATTAATAACTCGGAAACTAAAAATGCAGGAATAGTTTTTCTGCGGAAACTAATGCAAAATGATAACAAAAGGTGAATTACCTAACAAAGTCCTCTGGTCGATGTTTATATTTGTCGCACAATGGATTGCCTATTAATCGCAGCTCTTTCAGCTTCAATGGCTTCAGTGCATCTATTTCTTTTAATTCTCGAATCTATATGAAAATCTCATTGGAGTTACGAGACAAACTTGTGTACCTCTTGAAGTATGTTATGAAATGTTATCTATGAATGAAATTACTCACTCGATTATTGCCCAGGTATAATATCGTCAAATTAGGCAGCTTTTTATGCAATTCCGCACTAAGCCTGTCAATGTTCTGTAATTTATTGCCATCCAAGTTTAGTGCTTCTAGGTTTGGTGTATGCTCAGCAACTATGTCCATCACAGCCAATAATACAGTAGGTCGAAACAATGCAACAAAAACATCTTGACAGAGATCTGGGGGCAAGGTTTGAGAAACGAATGACTTTTATCAAAATATTGCAACCTAAATTTGAAGTTGTTTAACATATCTCTATTAGGAAATAGACTTACCTGGATCTCTGTGAAACTCAGACAGGTCAAGGGCATTTGTGGTAGCTACATAACGTTTGGCCATGGCAACTTTAATGCGATCTTTCAGTTGCTGATCAACTTCAACTTGTGGAAAACCAGCTCTTACTTTGATGCCCAATTTGAAACCATCAGTTGCCATTATTTGACGATCACATGACAACAGTTTATTTGCCACTTTTAAGTCGTCAACATAAAAGCATGCACTGTTTCCTTCAATTTTATACTAGTGAACGTAAATTTATTATCAGTTTCATTCAAGGTAATGTAGGAAGATTTTACTTGTGAATACAGTTGAAAAATGACGTTCATACCGTAATTGGAACAAATGTATCTGGAGCAATATGGGACAATAACGTTTCCAGTACATATTTTTTTTCATATTTGGCGGCATATGGGATTATGATTTTATACCAGCTTCCGGGAGCAAGATTCAATTTCCTTTGAATTTGTCTAGGTCCACCCCTCCCTCTTAGAGGTACTGGACTATTCCTTCGTCCTCGACTATTGAAGAGAAAATGTGGTATAACATCAAGTAGGTTTCATTGCTTAGAGTGAGGTTTCTTTGAGTCTCATCATCAACTGAATGTACTAGTGAAAATTGTACCTAATTCCTCTTAAACCACCTCTTACACCTCCTCGAAAGCGGCTTTGACTAACTTCACTAGCCATATCCACATCATCTTCTAAGTGTCGTCTGACCGCAGTTTCCATATCTCTTCGCCTATCCCTATCACTTCGGTCTCCTCGACTACCTTTACCAATTCGTGACATTTTGAACGACACCCTTGGTCTTGGACCCCGATCTGAGTATAGCGTCCTGTCATCATGACCTGTCAAGAAAGATTCTTTTATGTGAGTGACAAAAACTTCATAATAAAAAAGGTGCCAAATTGTTTTGTGGAATATAAGAAGCATGTGATGGTAGGACTGAAACTTGTAATTATTTTTTGAATTTATAGACCATTTTTTTTGGAGTGAGTTCTGACACCTCATGATATTCTCATGGACTGCTTAACGTTGCTGGTTTCGAACAAAATAACATCTTCAGAATGCTCAGTGCGTGTGATTACTTGTATTTTTATAAAAATTGGAAAGTAGTTTGAGCACAGTTAACCTATCATTGACTCCAAATTGCAGTACGTGTGAAAACAAATGTAAACTTGCCGAAGTGCTGCTTTCGTTCAGGATTATCGTGTCGCTGATGAGTTTGTCCACTCCAACCGCGAGTCTTGCCAGTTTTTCTTGGCATTTTTAATTGAATAAAAATTAACCTTTTCCAAATAAATAAGGAGCACGATTTCACGAGTTGCGTCCGGACCTTCTTATCGTTAGTACCACCAAAATTCTCGAGGGGGGGTCAGTTGAAAACGCATTTGTGCACAATACCTCCGCCGCATTGACAGCAATTGACAGTTCCATTTACAACTAACCTACATATGATTTCTTTGAACTAGTATAGGAATTTACTGTAGTTAAGGACCTACAGTTTACAATGTCAATGTACGAGGGTGTTAGATTGATATCCGACAAGCTTACGGTTGTTTTTGATATCGGAAGTGCGTATACTAAGTGAGTTAACAATGACAACTCGAGCAGGTGTAACACGCCATTACCTCATTTGTCACATTACATTGTCTATTATTTTGGGAAACGCTCTGGAATTTTTGAAAAAGAGACTGAAAACTCTGATCGATAATTAATCAATTAATTTCAGTAATGATAGCCTGATTGCTAATTCTCGTCTTCTCGACAGATATGGATTTACTGGGGAATCTGTTCCTCGGGGTATAATAAGGACGGAGGTCAGATGTCCAGAAACAACAGCAATTAGAAAAGTCTTTCTTTATGAAGATGCTGATGACTTGTATCAACTTCTAGTCGAGTTCATCCATCTACTCTTTTTCAGGTAACGGCATATTAATAATCCTCTGGTTTCCTGCCAAACACTCTGACCAATATACTACCTATGACTTTGTTTTGTGAATGATAAATGTTTGCTTTGATATTTTCTGTATTTTAGTTCGTAGAAACAAATCTCTAGAGTGTGTAGAACTTGACAATACCATTTCTGATTTGACATATGATTATATGAAATTAGTTTGACAAATCAAAACGAGCAACAGTGTAATTCTGAATGACATTTTTGTAATGGTTGTGCTTGATTTACAGGCATGTTGCTGTCAGCCCGAAAGATATCAAAGTTATTGTTGTTGAGTCTGTATTAACTCCAACAGACTTCAGAAACACTCTGGCAAAAGTGCTTTTCCGTCACTTTGAAATTGGTTCTCTAATGCTTGTGCCATCTCACCTTGTAGCTGTGAGCACGTTAGGAATTTCTACAGCTCTGGTGTTGGATGTGGGATATAAAGAGGCCACGTTAATCCCAGTTTATGAAGGTGTGCCAGTATTGAAGGCATGGCAGGCATTACCATTGGCAGGTCAAGCTGTTCATGGGTAAATGGGACTATATTAAATATTTCCAGTAAAATTTACACCAAATATATTGTTTTATATTTCTATACCTATTCTGCAGATCTATTAAAGAGGAGTTGCAAGATGTGCTGGTTGATGGGGATGTTGATGAGAAGATACTTGAAGATATCAAAGTGAGAACATGCTTTGTCACCACTTTGGAAAGATCCGCCAAATTAGGTACTGTGGCGGCTCCGGTAGCTCCACCTCCGGTCAGATATCCTGGAGTCAAAACAGTAACTATTCCGGGAACTGTACGAGAAAAAGCTTTCGAATTATTGTGGCAGCAAGATAATGACAATTTGAGTATACCAACTATGATATTGGATGCTATAGTAAAAGTAACTATTTTCAATTACCGCTTATTTGCATGTGATCAACTGAATGTTTCTGTCGATAACGTGAAAAATTACATACTTTTATTGTTCACTCTAGTGTCCTGTCGATATGAGACGACCACTTGCGGAAAACATATTGCTTATTGGAGGAACAACAATGAGTAAAGGATTTTTACCACGGTTAAAGTCTGAGCTCATAGCTCTCTTGAAAAGCAACTTATACTCTGATAAGTTGAAATTGAAGACACTTAAGTTTCACACAGCACCTTGTCAGCCGAATTACACAGCGTGGCTTGGCGGCGCTATATTTGGCATCACAGATCTCCCATTAAGATGTCTGACTAAAGAAAATTACTTAAAATTAAACCGAGTCCCAGATTGGGCAAGTTTGATCGACAACCAAAAACCTGTTACGATTAGAAATATTGTATAAATATTTTCAACAAGAAGTTAATAGGTAGAATAGAAATCTTCTAATTTTTATGGTAGCTGTGGTATTATTATTGGTGTTTTTTCGCTGATCTTCTGTGTATATAGAGATCAGTGTCTTTCTCCTGACGGCGCTGAATAATAGAAATGATACCTGTCGGTCGTATAAGGAAATATCCAATCAAATTGTTGCTCAAAGCAATGAAATTTGAAATACCTTGTATCATACCAGTTTAATCTATATTTATAATTTGTGTACTAAAAAAGAAAAAGTAAATACATCGTTCATTCATATATTATTTGTTTAATCTCGAAGAGCACCCGTAATGCCCTATTGTTTTGTGATTTTTTGTATGTCGTTGGCATGAAACCATATTAGAAATGTGTAGAAGCCACTGGTAGAAGCTCATGTGTGCGGCGTGACGTATGGGATTCCCCAATGACAGTTCGAAAAGGAATGAAAAAACAGCTGTTCAGAATGGCGCGCATGCGCTCGTTTAGGACCCGGCTTTTGATCTCTGCACTTCCTCTTCCTGTAGCTCGGCACAATGGCGTCCGGAGTAAGTGTCTTTGCGCGAAATATTCTTCGCTAAACATCACCGTATTAACGAATGAATCGGTGACGGGAATGTGTGGAAAATGACGATTAAACATCATAAATTACAATGGCGTGTAAATTTTTTTTAGACCCTCTACACGTACCCAGAGAACTTCAGGGCGTACAAGGCCCTGATCGCAGCCCAATTTTCCGGTGCGCAGGTTAAAGTTGCCGAAAACTTTGTTCTTGGTGAAACCAACAAGTCCGATGCCTTTTTGAAAAAATTCCCCCTTGGAAAGGTGAGCGATTCATTTTTTTACCGTGTCTTGATACATATTCATCAACCCTTGTCACCTAGCAACGACTAACGCCTTCATATTTTTTCTTGGCTGCAATATGCTGACACTCTGGGTTGTGTTATATTTCATTGTTAATATGTTATAAATAATATATTTATTCAAGGTTCCAGCTTTTGAAACTGCTGATGGTAAATACATCACGGAAAGCAATGCGATTGCTTATTATGGTAAGTATCTTTGACGAATTTTTCCAACTTGATTGCTTTCTCTTTATCTTTTTTGCATCATCACTAAACTTCGCGATTGTCAAAACATTTACTGGTGAACTTTTGACCATTCATACTATTTTTAAGATATCTGTTAAGGCTCGTTTACAGAGAATTCCCGATCTCATGTGAATGTTTCCTCATAGAAGTTTGCTATTATAGGGTGTTTTGTCTCTATGATCTTTGCATTTCAAACAAATGTTAATAGTGTCATTATTTCAGTTGCCAACGAGCAGTTGAGAGGAAAAACCGATATCGAGCGAGCTGAGATTGTGCAATGGTTTGGATTTGCCGATTCAGAGATTCTCCCTGCCAGCTGCGCATGGGTTTTCCCGTTACTAGGCATCATGCAATACAACAAACAGGTATTAATAATTTTTGAGTCGATTTAGTTTGCAAAATCATTAAAAAAATAATTTTTACCAAAAAATCATATCTTAATAGGAATTGAAAATTGTTCAAAAACTCTTACAAGGTTTTAATGGAGTTTATCTCAAAGAATGACACCTCACCTTCACAAATGTTGCAGCTGTGTAAACATGTTGTGCAGGACGTTACCGATGTCAGCTGACAAACGTATTTTTATAATGATAGCATAAAATTAAGATTATGCCTTTGTTCAAAGACAAGTCTGACTTTTTCAAAATCAGGTCTTGTAACGTGATAAGGCAGATGAATTTATGCAGGAATTCCACACGCATCTGTTTTTTTTTCGACATTTGCGTACTGAGATTGCTAACAATTGGCCATCTGTTATCTCTTTATTCTTGGATTTCATCAAAAATTGTTATGGCAACTCACTCATTTTTGTCAACTTGTTAATTATTCAGGTGTCCACGACCCTGATAAAAAATGACTTGTTCCCAAACTCAATCTCAATCATCTGTTGGTGTTTCAGACTATAGATCATGCAAAGCAGGATGTGCATCAAGCATTGACGGTTTTAAACTCGCATCTGTTAACAAGGACCTATTTGGTCGGTGAACGTCTTACGTTGGCAGATATCAGCGTTGCTATGACTCTGTTACATTTATACCAGTATGTTCTGGAACCAAGTCTCCGAAAGTCATTCCAAAATGTTAACAGATGGTTCCAGACTATCATTTATCAGCCAGAGTCTATCAAAGTCATTGGCAACTTCAAATTAGCTGATAAAACTATCGTAAGTAGCTTTAATGTGATTAGTTTGAATATAAAGTCAAGTTCATTTCTAATTGGATCATTATCTTGTGCATATCACTAGAAAGCTTCAAATTCTATGTGATGTAGATTGTATCATTTTCTTCTAATTATAATTTTGTCCAAATTTGCAGGCCCCAAAAAAAGAAAAAAAAGAAAAATCAAAAGAGCATAAGGAATCGAAGGAACCAAAACAGTCTAAGGAGCATAAAAAGGATACAAAAGAACCAGCCGAGCTAGCTGATGATATACCCGCTGAACCCAAAACTAAGGATCCTTTCGATGCAATGCCCAAGGGTACCTTTGATATGGACAGCTTCAAGCGTTGTTATTCTAACGAAGATGAATCCGTTTCAATACCATTTTTCTGGAAAGAATTTGATCCTGCACATTACAGTATCTGGTTTGGAGAATATAAATACCCTGAGGAATTAACCAAGGTGTTCATGTCTTGCAATCTCATCGGTGGTATGTACCAGCGACTTGATAAGATGCGAAAGGCAGCTTTCGCCAGTGTTTGTCTGTTTGGTGAAGACAACAACAGCACTATCAGCGGCATTTGGGTATGGCGTGGACAAGAGTTGGCATTCCCGGTTAGTTTTCATCTAAAATTTCTTCAAGATTAAACCTCTAATCGACCTTAGGAAGGCTTTTTGTTGAGGACTGTTCATGTAAAATCTTGATACTTAACACCATATTTGATTATCTCTTGCAGCTCAGTCCTGACTGGCAGATTGATTACGAGTCGTATAATTGGGAAAAACTAGACCCAACAAAAGAGGAAACTAAAAAGTTAGTGCAGCAGTACTTCAGCTGGGCTGGCACTGATAAAGAAGGCCGCAAGTTCAACCAAGGAAAAATTTTCAAATAGAGTTCCTTTAAAGCTCGAAACAAATCGTTATTTACACGAAATAAATAATAAAACATTGAACTTCCGGCTATGAGATTTTCCACGCAATATCCTCATGAATCCTTTGCATATTACATGTCTACGAATGCCTCAGCTTGAAAATGAATTACATGTATCCCAACTTAACACTATAACAGTTCTGATTTTGGAACAATATTAAATCCTTTGAATAATTTGACTTTGACTTTTTTCCCGGCAAAGCAAGAGACCAGAACCCTCCATTTGTAAAGTTAAAAATGTTATTTGCAAAATAAAACATATTTGCAGTAAATTTGTACAAGACTCGAACCCCTCCCCTCTTCCTTACTACTCAGAATATTCTCGTGAGTGGTTGAACAGTGTTTGGAAAAATGATGAGAGTCATAAAAAGACGGCACGTTGGAATAAAATTATACGTAAATAATGGGAGTAAAGTGATTATAAATACGAATCAACTTTTATTTCCTTGGAAAACGATCAAATTATCGTTACTTTATTTCTTACATAATTATTCTATAATCCGTTTGTTTCAAGCCATTTTTTTATTCGGATTACGTGGTCTCCTTTGACATTCACTTGGCCCACAACTTCGTGAATCTGAGTTGCAACTTTCTTTCCAGATTGTTCTTCTAAATATTTTTTCAAATCAGCCTCCAGAGTCCAAATGTCACCATGAATTTTGTGAAGCTCTGTAACCCTGCGCATACCTCGATATGTTCGTTGAAGGTACACTGGTTGCATGTGATTTTTAGTTCTGGCAACAAAGTAAGGCAACTTTTTGGCATCCGCTGTGAACACAGAGAAACAATCAAGAAAATAAATAGGTATATATGCTAGCGGCGTGGAGAGAAAAGTTCTATTTGTACCAGATTGGGGTTTCCAGCCTGAAGGTAATTGTGTGTCTGTTGAAGTTGGAGCAGGAGGTACAGTTTTTGGAGCCAGGATTCGTTCCACGAAGAGCCATTCTTTGGGGTCTTTTGAAATTTCAAATTCTGTATAATTTGATGGATCTTCAATTCTCGGAGAACTTTTGAAACTACTGCATCTTTCTTGGATCTAGGAAGTGATTATAGTAAAAGAACTAGAAACTTTGCTTCAGATCATCTAACTAATGAGTAAGAATCTTAGAATTATCTGTATCATTTGGACATTTAATTGTTTAAAAAAAAACCCAAAATTCATGGAATATTATTCTAGAGTAATCAGATTTTAAACATTAGATTGCTTGCTTAGAAGTAGTATAGAGCTGAAGAACATCTATTCAAAAGAGGATTGATGGTCGAATGTATTTTCAGTACAAGGGCAACTGTGCTGTGCTTTTTGGTAATATAAAAAGATATCAACATTTAGACGGTTCATAAGCCTTCTATCTCCGATTACAAATAATTTTAAGGTTATAATATATTAGTAAAAGCATAAGGGACGAATGTTTACGAAGAAAATGCATATTTATGCCATGATGATGAAAAATTCATGAAAATTCCATAAAATGACACAAGTAGTACGCGATAAGGTTTGTCGTGAGGCCCTTCGTACGAGCTACGTGGAAACAGAATTTACGGATGTCCGTTCAAACTAATTAAACTCTTGAAGATTGAATCCAAAATGGAAATAGTTTAAAAAGTACCTTAAAATTGTTGAAAAGTGTGTTTTTCGTAATATTGCTAACCAGTAAGTTAGAAAAAATGGGTGAAACGCAGGGCCTGGCGAAAATTCTAAGGGCGGCCATTTTAACTTCGGTAAATAAGGGTCGGTGGCCGCCATTAATGCGTATGGGCGCGTCTCCTGTTCGTTCCTGAAATTCAATCGTGAATTCATACCTCGGGAGTGTTTTTTATAAAATTTTTGGGTTTGTTAGTCAGTTCCTACAGTGGATTAATTATTGTCGTGAATTATATCTCTTGGAAGCATTATTGAACAGGGTTACATCGCTAAATAATGCACGAAAAGTTAGCGCAAACGTAGTATACGATTTAGAAAACTTGATCGTTTTATCGTCAGATGGTGTTAGCGTTAAAGCAGTAGGACAGCGTACAGACACCCTGAAACGGGATCGTGTTTTTCACTGTGTAATTTTTTCCATTTTACCGGAAAAACGACGCACTTTCGCGAAAATTTTTGGCCCCAGAGGTGAGTGCTCATCATTGTTGTTCTTATAAAATCAAAAATTCCAACCCCAGTGTATCTGGACTCTTGAAATAAGTCGTACAAGTATCAAGTCAGTGCCGACCTTTTGTTTATTCGTGATCATTTTTTCGCAAACATTTCCTACAAGATTTTCACGATTTACCGTCAAGTCACCGTCCGATTTTCACCCTCAGAAGTTAATACGTGATCCCAGCTTAGTGTTGAGCCAAAAATTTCAACAATTCGAGCCATCAAACGTGAGATATAGGTAAAAATATCACGGGCATTTCCCTGGGCAAGAAGAGGTTCACGATGTATCCGTGTAAATGCAAAGTTTGTCACGTAATTTTTCTGGCGCCAGGGCCGCATCAATTAACCCCCGAACAATAATTTTTCCCTACTGCTCCGAATTGTTATTGAGACAACAGATGTGACTGCAAGATAGGAAACTCTGACGTTTTTAAATTCTGTATACAATTTTGTTTCGTTTTTTTTTCGTCTAAATTCCTTACTTATTTCACGTTTCATACTTTACCGTGTGCATAGCCTGTAGAAAGTATCACATGGCAACTAGTCTCCATTCTATTCTACACGCCATCATCCTATTTTTCATTTTGTATTTTTTTCATCAATTTGTTTTGCAAAGAATCTTTTTGAAAACTTTTTTGCATCGATTTGGTCATTTGTTACATTTTTGATACCAGCGATAGATTTAGTTTTGAGTGAAATTAAATATTATTTATACTGTGTAAATAATTTAGATTGGCACACTTTTATGTTATATCTCAAAAATGTATTTCTATAAGTATTCACATGTACGTATTTTTCTTTGTTACCCTCAAATAATATTTTTACGCATAAAAATTTGTTTTTAAAACTTGAAGAAATTGTTCAGCGAGTTCTTGAAATAGCTCAATTGTTTTGTTGCTGGTATGTGCAGATGTGAATTAACGTTAACACCAAGAGAGGTCTCATTTTAAACATGTGCAAGTTTGATATGAAAATTCGAGATCTAGGGGGAAACTTCGTGCTTACAGAAATAACGTCTGGAACTTCGCTTTCGCTCAAGTACCTTCGTACTCGAAGGTAACTCAAGGTGACTGAGAATTCTGAAACAGCTTTTGTCTACCCTGAACATTAATCAAATACAAAACAAAAGCCAATCGTTATTAAATAGCATGTAATTGTTGTAAAAGGTGCCTTTTATAACTCCAAATGTATTGTAAGACCCGATAAGACTTAGGGCAACTGCAGCTAGTGGCATTAATTTCTCAGTAATTGCAAAATGAAAGCTCCTCTCTAGTATTAACAATGGATATGAACGGGATTTCAGGAGCCCAATGTGGGTGGAAGTGAGATGGCATCCAGGGAGAAGAGACCCCTAGCGCCTTCAAAGTCAAAATCGAAGGTGAATAATGATTGTACATTACCAACAATCGATCAAAAAAATAGAAAGGGCAAAGGTCAGACAAACACAAGGCAACAACAAATTGCTCAGGATATTTTAGACGCTGTAGCTACTGGCAGTCAACTTCCTGTGAAAATAAACGCGAGCTTGCCACGCAAGAAAGCTATAAAAAATTTAAGGCGCAAGCCAAAACTCAAAGCGACAAAAAGCAACCTTATCAAGGTCAAGATTACAAAGAAAGCACCAATTAGGGCTCTGAGAAAAACTAACGCAGAAACCATCAGAGCTGTTAGGGGTAGAAGACCGAAAAAAAATCCAGAGGAGGACAAAACTATTGAAACTGACATTGAAAATCCTGAGCTCGATAACAGTGTCAACAGAACTGGTGCAAAGGGCACCTCTGGAAACACTGTGAAATCCGTACATACAGCTTTAAACACATTAAAACATAGTCTGAAATCCAAACAAATTAAGTACCCTATCAGAAGTGCAGAAGTTGATAATTGCATTACCGAAATTCCAGGCAAGGAAACCGACGCTACTAACTCCACTGTGATAATTTCAAGGAACAGTCCAAAGGCTGGCAGAAAAGTTAAAATCACTTATAAGAAGCCCCAAAATTTAGATAACGAGGATACAGAAGATAACACAAGCTTAGAGACCGAAGCTAAATTCAATAAGCTTTGTAAAGTAGGAGCTATTGGTAAAAGGTCCATTAAAGAAAAGGATAATAGTCCTAAGACTGTTGAGAGTGAGTTGAAGGATATCGCAGGTGCCTCAAAAAATCTAAGACTCAAAAGAAACACTAGTAAAGAAAGAGACATTCAGAACAATACACGGAGTGGAAACTTGATCGACATAAAAAATATCAAAGCAATATCTGACAATAAGAACTTGGTAGATCTTACAATTGACGAGGTGATTGCCTGTAAAGTTCTAGACCCGACAGGAGAAGAATTGCAGGGATCAGCTAAGAGGTTTAGAAAAGGGAGAAAAGTTTCCGAGAGGTTGTTGTCTGAAAGTGAAATCAAAAGAGAACCAGATATCGACGAATTGAAAACCCCTTTGCATGAGATTAGTAGAGAATCTGACCAGGAACTTCCGAAAGCAAGTTTTCTTTTCAAAGATATGAACCAAAGTAGTCCTGACACTTCAAAAAACACGTTACCTAGAACAAGATATAATCGCACACTGCCACAGCGAAGCCTTCGGAACGGAAAATTGCGCAGATCGTCAGAACTTGGGATCAAATTTGAAACAGAAGATCAAACTGGCTCTGACAGTTGTGCCGGTGATTCATCAATGGATGTTCTTGAAGTCGACACATTTTTTTATGAATCTAATTTAGAAAGTTCACGGGAAAATATGAATTCAGCTAAAGGCGAGATCTCGACTCCTACGAACGAAAAAGGATTGATGAAACACTTTGAAGATGACGAAAATAGCGGCATTGAAATTGGAAATAACAATAATGGAGAACGAGGGGATAGAAGTGTTGAAGTTGGGCCAATGTTACGCTCAAAAACCAAAGCTAAGACTACAGATCCTACTGTAAGTGTTGATGGCAAGCCAACTACAGATCTAAAGAATGAAGAAATGAAAATAATTGCAAAAGATGCTGGCACACAAGATGACTCAAAAAAAGGCACTGGTTTAGAACATATGCGTAAGGAAAATATTCTGGCAAATATCTCAGATAAACCTAAGAGTCGCCGAAGCAGTTTAAATGTTGAAATGAAGAAAACTGTCGGTTCTTTTTATGGAGCAGATAAATCAGATAATCCCAAATCGCAGATTGATCAAATGATAGAAAACATCAAATTGAATATCGCTAAGTCAATTGAAAGTAAAATTTTTGGTCCCGAAAAAAGTTTAGTTTTGAATAAGAATTTCGAAATGTCAAAGATGGAAGAGATAGTTGCACCCTTGAGTACTGAGTCACAGAAAAAAAGTCTCGACGAGGAAGAGGATGATACAAATACCCCAAATATTTCTAAAAATGAAATAAACTCTGAAAATTCAGAAAACTCTGTACCTAAGGTTGCTGATACTGCCAAAGAAATTGAAAAAATGGTGATGGGGGATATGGAAATAGCTGACACACAGTCAGAAAAACGTCAAAAGAGTGGCAGCGACAATGGCAATGTAGCATCTGTCAGTAACTTGATAGAAGTTAGCAAAAATTTATGTCAGGATTTGGTGGGTTCTGCAAAAGAAGAGCTCCAAGCAGGAAATTGTAGCTCTCATGTCGAATCAATAAAGAATGACGAGAAAAATAATAAGCCTACTTCAGAGGAGTTGCCATTAATCATTGCAAAATCAGTAGAATGTGATAAGAATACACTTAAAGCTGCTTCAGATGAAGGAAAAAGGCAATCCTCGATAGCTGTGGACAAAATAGTGCAGAATAAGAATGCTGTATCACCTGATAATTCATCATCAAGCGTGAAAGACACATCCCAATGTACAATCAATTATGAAACATTCAAATTGCAGTTGAAAGATGGCACCGACGTTTCCAGCAACAACTCCAATTCGAATGTTACAGAAGCTGCAACGACAGCAACAACAGCTGAAGGGACTATGAAATTAACTAAAATTGAAGATGAGCTTATAGAAATCTCTGAAGACCTGGGCTCTCTTGTGGGTTATGCAGCAAATGTTAAGAAAAATGAGACATGTTTGAATGCTACAATACAATCTGAGGAATCCGAAACATTGGAAAGTATTTCTAGGGAAGTAGAGAGATTAGTGGCTGAAAGTGAATCAGCAATTACGAAACCTGCTATATCTATCGAACAGCCAACAGATGAAATGATTAGAAATGACGCAAGCTGTTTACCAATTGTAAGTGCAGATGTTGGTGAAAACTCAAAATTGGGTTTGGAAAATCCAAATAAAAATGCAACTTGTGAAGACTTCATTGACATTGTTGACAGCGAAGTGGAAACTAACAGATTTTTGGATGCATTAGAATCCTCATTTACTGATTCTGATATTTTGAGCATGGCTCCAGAGATCAGCGAAGTTTTGGCTCAAAAAGAACTTTCTCATACTGATGCTGTTTATTCAAAAGAGACTATAGATTCGAAGAAATTGACTCAAAAATCAGTGGACAATGTTGGGGATAGCAAGGGGGATGAAATAATTTTTGACCACGATGCAGCTCATAATTATCAATTATCATTAAATGGTCAGGATAACATTCTAAGTAGTCAAAATTTATCTCTAACATCAAAGGTCTCAGATGAAGAAGCGGAAAAATCGTCAGAAATATCATCTCAAAGCGTGTCACATTTTGTACACAAAAATAAAGCTATGGAATCGAACAACTTGAGTGTAGAGAAAAGTTCTAACAGCGAAGATTTCGGAGCAGTAAGACAAGGGGCGTTGATGAGTCAGGAAAATATTGAAAAGGACCCAGAAGTCTCAAAAGAAATAGATAAGAGCAATGAAAACAATCGATCTTCGACTGTTTCAGGTGAAACATCAGAAAAGCGAATGAACGACCACCAAAAATCTTCACTTGTGGCAAATGAGAATTTGAAAAGCGATGTATCCAATGGAGAAGGCACTATGAAAAGAGATTCACAACTAGAAAGCACTGAAACACATATTATTAGCGAAGAGCAAACATCCTTAAATGAGGAGAACAAGCGGGTATTGAGAGCACGAGATAGACAAAAGAAGGTGGAATCTGGTAGAAAATCACAAGAGACTGTTCAGAACGCTGACATAAATGAGAAAACACATCTAATAAAACAAGTAGACTTGCAAAGGATTGATAATGGTCAAGAATCAAAATTGAGTAATCAGAATAATTCTAATCGTTCATCCAGCACGGATGAGATTGAAAAAATTGCTATAAAACAAGAGCCAATTGAAAGAGGCGCAGCTTCAGGGCCATTAATTCGAACCCGACGCAGTCGCGAGGTCAAAAAACGCAAGGATGAACAACAACAAGTACAGAACGTTGCAAAAACGAAACGTAGTAAAAGAGATAACAGGAAATCAGACCAACAGAATAAGGAAGAAACTCTCTTGGACAACGAGGTGGCAAAAATAAACGAAAATACTCAGTCCTTGGCAGAAAAATATCAAAAAACCTTCAAATCAGGTGGGAATTTCAGAGGCTTTTCAGAAGGTGGCTCCAAAAATATTTTTGGCTCTAACAAAGTTCGAAAGAATGACAATGATCGTAGCCATTCAGAGACTGACTTGGAAAGTGTAAAATTCGAAATGGAAAATGTTGTACTTTACAAGAAACAGTCAGACAACCTCACTGTGCTATCTGACCAAATCCAAAGTGAGTCTAGAGATTCGGTAACTTCAGATAATGGGAAAAAAATTATTGATCATACCTCAAAAACACCCGAAACATTGCATAAGGATTTAGATGAGACCTCAACGTCAAGTGAATCATCAGGCAGTGCTGCAGTTACTCCCAAAATTCTGGAAACTCCTGAGGACAAGGCAAAGAAGGAGTCAATTCTGAGGCTTCTCGGATTGGAGTCATTAGAGAAAGCGGCAGAACGTATGAATCATCAGAAAGCTAAAAAGGAACAGTATACAGGGACCTTGAAGACTGTGATAAGGGTTCAAAAGGAAAAGGACAAGAAGCGATCGCGATCCCCATTGAAAATGGTTCTGAAACAAGGACGCAGTGATGGAGATGGGGACTCACCTGAATTCTATACTATCCAAAAGGAGGTGAGATATATTCATGATGAACAATTTCTCATTTCTGCAATACTTTTCGTTTATTGAATTTATGATCGGTAATACAGCAAAATTTATTTTTTCAGCTTGGAACCAGCGGCTTAGGCGACAGCAGCTCCGGTGCGAACCGCAAGTTCTCTACTAATCACAGACATTCTTGCGGTAATCTTGGTTGCGGGCATTTTCTAATAACTACATAATCACACCTCTTTCTCCCATGCTTATTAAATTTTTTTAAATTTACAATTGGTTTATCATACTCATAAAAGTTAACACAAAAAAAAAGGTTGTTGTGTATTAAGTGGATTAAGTAGAAGTAATGTTGAAGCTGTGACTTTGCCATTTACATTGGGAATATATGTTATGGGATCGACTTTATTCTTGATTCTAACACTTGGATGAGAGTATAACAATTAAGAAGAAAATAGATACAGCAATCTTATATGATATAATTCTTTTAGTTTGGATTATTACATTATTTCGAATATCAACTTGGTTTCTCTATAACAAGCATGCCTCCAAAATCATGTTGTATTACTCAAATTTTTAGACAAATTCAATGATGAGATCAAGATCTATACAGGCAGCAAAAATTACGAGCTGAAAAACCGATTTAGGAGAAATTTATTTCTCAGTACAGCAGATTTTTCAGAGATACATATTAATACTTGAACTTTCATCATCTATTATTCATGAACAAATATTTCGAAGTAATCAAGTTCCGCTACGCAAAGCTCTTCATTGTAATAGGTATCTTGGCTATTGCAGATGAAGATCCGGAAGAATCACCATCGAAGGATCGACAGTCCCTTGTTATTCCTGAAAAATCTTCATCGTTCTCCATACATCCAGGAAGGTTGTGTGCAGATGTGTGCTGCTATTGCTTTGGAAAATTTGGTTCATTAGATACACCGATGCACCTGGCTACAATGAAATCTGACGAACGACGTAAAAAGATTTTGAATGTTGAGAGGCATCTAACCAAAGATTCTTGCCTTTGCGATGCTTGCTATCGCCACGTTGATAGAAAGGTAAAACGAGTCGATACCTTCTAGATTTACATAATTAATGGAAAAAAAATAACACTTTTCCACACTGAGTCAGTTGATGAAAAATTTTTGAACTAATCAATTTTATTGTATAAATCAATGAAGGCGAATACCAGTCCGACCAACATGCAAAGCAAACCGCAAAGGCAGCATCGGCAATTAATGGTATCTAAATGTACTGCGAGAGAATGCAGAGAACCAGCGAGACATCATGTCAAGCGACGATGGCTACTCAAAATTAAAGCTGGACTGCAAAATCAGGCAAGTATCATACTTAAAAATTCATGGACCCGCTACTCATATTCACCATAGTATTAATTGCCCATAAAAAGGTTTTTTTTGTAATGTATGTTCTGATAATACAGGTGGACATAGACTGGGAATCAAGCCAGCACACATCGATGTCGTTTTGTGTGAATCACTATTCAAAGATTGAAAGATTCCTAACATGTGCTCTTTGCAAGCGTCGACTAGCCAGAACTCACACACATCAATTAGTTGCTGCTGAAACTGAAGAACTAAATGAACGACTGAGACAGCAAGGGATACCAGTTCCCCTTTCAGTTGGTACATTTGTTTGTAAACTCTGTAGGTATTTTACCCAGCTGCAACTGAAGTACAAAGACATTGAAAACATGAACGCGAACCACAAGTCTTTCTTCAAGAGTTATCGGAAACGGTGAGTATTTTTGTACGGCATGTTGCAGTGCACGTTTTTACTTCAACTAAATAATTATCATACACCATAAATCAGATGAGCATTTTCAATTGTTTCAATTTTATTTTTATCTTAAAATTAAAGAAGAAATGCTACAGTAGGTGTAATAGTTTGCATTGATGAAGTAGATGTTGTTAATCAATTTTTGTTGCAGTATTCTGCACTACCACGATATTGAAATACTGGAGAATGAAGAGGAAGATTCGTCTTCCCAGAACCAGCCTGCCAAAGACAAGGACAAACGAAAAAAGTCGAAATGTGGACAAGGTAAGAGTGGTAGCTCTAAGTCCCTTGATAGTGCCCAGAATTCCACATCTGAAAAATCAACACCTGAACCGAATAAAAATGAAGGAATCAACTTCGAAACGGATAACGATAGTTTTGGCAATCGTAATTTAACAATTGGAAAGAACCTGAATCAAGATCGGCCCGACATTCAAATTCTAAATGTTGAGGACTCGATAGAAAATCTAAAAAAACGGAAATCTGTTGACTTGCAAGCCTTCAGTAGTAGCACTAACATTTCTAGTGAAAATACGAATGATCTTGTTGAGATACTAGCTATGGACAAAGAAGTAACTTTAACGAGGCTACCAAAAAGGGCAAGGACAAACAGTGATATTACTCCTGTTGTTCAAAGATTAGGAGCAAATCCTTCAATCAGTGTTCGTACACTTTTCCCTGGAGAAGAAGAAATGAATTTACATGCAAATGTTGAATTCAACAACGTCCGTGAGGTTACGCCTCAGGGATGGGAAAAGTGTGCCACCATGATACAGTACGACAGAGATACCAAACTACTGTGGCAAGAATTACAAAGACCATATGGCAATCAGAGCTCATTTCTCAGACATTTGATACTTCTAGAAAAGTATTACAGGTCCGGGGATTTGGTGTTAGCCCCCAATGCATCTCGAAACGCAATTAACTATTCTACGTCTGTTCAGAATCGGTTGATATCGTATGAGGGACCAGAAAAGGTTGACGAACCAATTCTAGAACCAATTTCATCAGAATTTGCCAATCCACGAAGATTGAGCGGTGGTTTTATGATGGAGAGAGATAGACTTTCCATTCCCAGTACTAGTTCTTACCCTACATTATCAACGATGAATTCTATTAATCAGAGTTCACACTCCAATTCATCGAAAAGAAGTCCACCGCATATTTTGAAATTGAATACAGGTGTATCCATCATAAAAAAACCTCCACCAAACTTACATCGCTTAAATTTGCCTTCAACGAGTACGGGCACCACAAATAATGCCAAGCGTAAAGACAATAGACTGCCTGTGACGTCTGGTGGTAAAGTGTTCCAGTTGAGCGAACCTGAATACAAAAAATTGCAGAACTTGAAAAGGCAGAAGCAAATGCTCAGTGAGAAGCCGATGCCACCAAACGTTAACATGGCGACAACTAGCAGCGGCTCTGTATCTCCATCAAACCTACATAACCGACCAGCAACTCAATATCAGAAGGCACAAATAGCTGCACAGACGCAATTTCAGAAACATTTGCGAATGCAGCAGGAAATGCTCAGCAGACAAAGCAGAAGTGATTTTGAACCATTGATTTGCGACGTTCGATCATTATCAAATGAAAACAGCCCAACACAAAATTTGATAAATAATCTAAACTTACCAAAATCAATCCAAGTTACTACAAAACCTCCGAATACGATTCCAATAATGCCAAAAATTCCAAAATCTCTGACCGTGATACCGCAAACAATCACCAGACCTATCGAGAAATGAAAAAATCAATTTATTAACTTGCACCACTTTTTGGGCCACGTTATGCATCAAAAACTTTATCATGACAATTTTATATTGTAGTGAAAAAAATGAGAATTCTCTCTTGAAGTAACTTAGAATATTACCACTAGTTGCTTTACACCTTTCTAGAAATACAGTCAAATGAGTTTTGTCTGGTTATGGTCAATCAATTGGATTTACACATATTATTTATTATCTAGAGTGTTGAAGATTTTCTTTATCGATATATGTATAGAACCATTGAGCCTTTAATATTTTTGCATTATTATACATTATTAACCGCGTGTACTGCGATTTTTATTAGTTGTACAGTTTTTTTCTTTTTTTTTTTTTTCTAACATATCTTTTTTTGTAGTAGATGAGAATGTAGGCTAAGAGAGCGCACTTCTTTATTTTCACCATGTTCTATGCAATACTTGATTTATTTGAATGCATAACAGGGACTGATTAGGCCTGCGTTAACAGCGGACTAGAAATTTGAAATTTCCGCGTTGTAAAAGATTCGAATTGCTTAATTCAGATGAATAATAAAATATAGTCTTTTTTACCAGATATAAAATTATTACAACGTAATGGTGAAATAGTCACTGACTTTTAGTGAATCAAATATTTGATGAATTTACCCAATATATAGTAGACAAAGAGAAAACGGTTTCGGAGTTCGAACGTTTCTCAAATACCCGAATATTTCGAGAATTCGCAAAGTCTGCAAGTAATATTTACAATAACGTGTTGTGCGACGTTTAATGTATATCTGCAAATAAATGTATCTGCAGAAATGAATTGAATATTCTAAAAATGAAATTCGCAGATTGAAAAGATTAATTAGAACATTTGAAAACATTCAAATGGTTATACAGGCCGAGCAGTGATACTAAATAAATATAAACGGTCCGGTAAATCTTATGTTATTGTAGCACAAGACCTTACACCACTGAATATATCAATGTTCATTATGAAAAGTGCCTAAACATTGTGAGAACATGATAGTTATTATCTACCTAATACGCTAAAATGACTTACGACGGTATATATAAATATTAGTTATTACCTAAACAGAACCATATCAGCGCTACCTAAATAATTTTTTTACGTGTATAATTTAGGCTGAAAGTGTGAGGAAAGAGTGTTGGATGTCACCGAGCAGATTGCTTTGCGAACTGAGTTTCCTCTACCCTCGTGTTGCCTTAATCAACCCCTTTTAAGAGTAATCCATTTATTACGCTGTTATTAATTTAATTTTTTTCATCAATTTTTCACCGAGCTCTAGATCTGCTACATGAAGTGATTCATCAAATTGTTGAGAGTATGCCATCATGTCTGCGCGACCACTGGTTTCATTTTTGTTTTCCCTTAATATCCAGCACTCTTGTGCGTATTATCTATACTCTTAGATTTAGAAGAATGATTAGCCTTTTATCTTTTAATTATATATACATACACCACACACACACATACACACACAAATATATATATATATATACAAAACAATGCGTCTCAAGCGAGGAGCATAATAGTAATCTGTAATTACGAAACGAAATTAAGTATAAATAGTTAATTCAATTTTAGGACATGCGTTGAGCTTATTTATTATAACATAATTAGAATGTACATAATTAATAAATAATAACGATCATAATTCGCGTAAGATTCCTTAGTTTTATTAAAAGTGGTAATATGAGATGAACAGTCTTTATGACCCATGCTGCATGGCAATGATTGACATTTGCCACCATTAAGAAATTATCTGTCCTTGCTAAAGGGTATTCCTGATACTGCGATCACTGACGACTTGTAATGCTTTTTTATGCAGTTACCTCAAAAGAGTGTGAATCAATTTTCGTATAAATAGTGTGCATAGAATTTGTATATAGTGCAACGGGCGTAAAATTTTTGCCAGATGCGGTTCATCAACTAGTTATGCGTTAAAGCATCAAATTGAATAAAAACTGCCTACGCATGGGCCTGAAGCCTGTCTACTAAGTGATAGCTCAACTGTTTAGCAGCAGCTAAGTGTGTAAGGAGAGGGTGTCGGATTTCAAATTAAATGGAAAGAACTATTTGAGCGATCGTTATCCAGTTTTTTTTGAATTTGTGTATTTTGTAAATACTATTACCGAGTAATACTGACTTGTATCATGGCATAGAACTTTTCATTTGCTATGTTTGAGATTATTTTCAAGAACACAAAATCAGCTTATATCTATTGCAATGAGTCTTTTTTTCCACCAAGTGCCACTCTATTAACTAATCAGAAATATTGAATTTTGCACGGTATAAAACGTTTTTCATTATGAATACTTATTTTTTAAGATATTTCGAAAAGTTATGATTTCGAATAAAGAGGCGTATTTATGTAAGTATGGAGAAATCAATCTAAGGGCTGTGTAACATTTTGTATCGACTTTATACAATGTAAGGTGCAAAGTTTGAATCATTGATCGACATACCAAACATATGAGATGTATCTATACATAGGAGATCTGAAGTATAAGTGAAATGTAAGTTCCAAGATGTTGATGTGTTTTAACATCGACATCAGTTTCTTCAAGTAGATTTGACAAATTCATTTGTATTAACCATACTCTTGCAATAGGAGAGAAACATTATTTCGCGTACATTGTACAATTTATTTATCAGTAAGGTTTGAGTTCTTGAAGTTTCATCTGTTATTTGGCACTCTTTATCCTCCGTTGCTCGTGAATTACAAAACAGAAAGTAGTTCAGGAAATTTTGAAAAAGTTAAACAGAAAAAATAACAACAAAATGTTACAACGGAATATTGCAGCAACCTATATGAAAGCTACTAATTACATATAACAGAGTGTAATACAATGCAAAGTATATAAATAATACATTATACATATAAATTCTCTATTTTACTAAGGATATTTTTGATATATATAAATATATTATATATATATATATCGAATTCAAATTAATTATTGCAAACGCTCGATAATCAGTTATTGTTGTTAAAAGACAGTTATGTCTCAGAGTATAAGGAAGAGAGGGATACCGGTAAAGTAAACAATGAAATTTGAATCTTCCGCAAAAAATATGATGTATATATAAATGAACAATACTTTGCGCAAAGATACACGCCAAAGTATTGGGAATATTACATCAAGTTTTCAATTCCAGCAACTCTTATTAAAACGTAAATTTTGTGGTTTGGCCTGATATTCAGCCGAGCATCCTGAATCAGAGGCTAGAATTTGGTTCCATTGTATATTTTGCTCGGTATCTCATACTCATCCTTGTGTTACACACTTAGGTCGTATGATAGATCTACGAACTAAGCTTAAGTTTTAAGAATTCTATTTTTCTGGTGGCAGAGGGTATATCTATTGTAAAAGGACTGACGAAAATGATAGTGACGTTAAACAGGTGTTGTAAAGAGTGATATAGGACACTTTCTAAGGGCTTTATCCAAATTTGATGGTAGCATCTATTTAAGGAAGGCTGAAACTGTGAATCTTTCAAATATTCATCTATAGCCTATTATTAATCAATCCCAAATTTTCTTCGAATATTCTTCAACAATAAGTCTTGAAGTAGCTCAGTATCGGCTGTTCAAGTGGTGTTCCTAATCTTTGATCGTTTATCTTCTATAATATAATATATGTATATTAAACTATCAAACTTGCAATAAAATTCATCGTGTTAATTTTAACTTTTTTTCTCTAATTTCTACTGTTGCATATCGCGCGCGAACAAATTAATTGCTTTTATCGTCTTCCACCAAAGTGTCTTGTATTACTCAATGCTGCATGTGTATTGTATATTAAAAAGAATATATGAATGCAAAAAAAATAAGAAAAAAAAAAAATAATAATTTGAATCCCATGCAGGCTGAGAGGCTGAAGATATTTCACAAGCAATAAAAGTGTCATTGCTGAATCGAAGAGTAATATTTACTTGTGGTCTGTTCATTCTCCGACTTGAATATTTTTGGAGATTTATAAAAGTCGCAATAAGGATTAGGTATTTCACTGCCAATTTGATTTGATACCTATGGGCTTACTGTAAAATTTACGAGCCTGTTACAAGTTAGAAATATTTTTTATAATGAAAAAAATAAAAGAAAATTGATTTATTGAATTGAAAACTACCGCTTCATCTGAATCTTTTTTTTTGTTCCACCATCATCGCAACCAAATTCAAAATTCATGGAAGTGATGAAAGTGGTATAAGTTTGTAATAATAAAAATTCGCGATGAACTGAATTCCTCTCTGATTGAGTTCTCGTCACATTATTTAACCATCTGAATGTGCGAAAACAAGTATTGACTTAGGAATTAACGTTTTCGTAAATAGGTGCTACCTTTTCAATTTGATACGGGAGAGATTGATTATTTTAAAAATCATTGAAAAAAAAGTAAATTAAAGAAACAGTTAATCTCTCTTCAGTTTAGCCTGATATCTTTAATGGGTAACCAGCAGAAAATGGAGACGATCAGATAGATGTTAAGGTATCAGACGCGCTGTGTGATTTGAAATCGACGTCAGCGACTGGATTGTTGATTCAAATTAAATTGACGACGTCAGCGCACCTGAATTTTGGTTATAAAATTATATGTTATTTAAAGTAATATTAACGTACGTTACAATTATTATAACTACTTTTGTTTATTTAGTTATATCATGTAATAGTTATTATTAGTTCCCTTTGTATATATTCGCAACATTCAATAAAAATACAAAAAAAAAAAACAAAAAGAAAAACAACCTGAAAAAATCTTATATTACTAGACTTACGCACATTTACGTCATATATTTTTTCCGATTCGGAACATTTAGGAAGTGAGTGGCTCTTAACTTTTGCAGATCATTGTCGATTATTTATTCACTGAACAAAATTGATAGTTCCAGAAGTACAAATAGACGTTAGAGAAATAAGTCTCTGTGGGTGTGCATTACACTTGGAATAAAAAAGAAAGTTCACTTATAACCGAAGTAATAATTTTCATCAAAATGTGCTTCAAAAATGAAATATTCTAAGGAAATATTGTATAATTGATAGAAGTTTGGAATCGTCGATTGTTTCGCTAGATCGGTTTATTTTACATATTTTTCAATTCTCGCCTGAGTATTTTACCAGCGACACTTTTTGGGATTACGTCTATAAACTTGACACTTCCTAAGCGTTTGTATTTCGGTACTCGTTCGGCGATAAATTTTTTTACTGCATCCTCGTCAAGTCTTGTTCCCGGTTTACACACTACAAACGCCTTGGGCATTTCACCGAATTGGGGGTGCTGTTCTCCAATTACTGCAGCGTCTAATATGCTTTCATTAGATCGTAATAGTTCCTCTAATTCTGCCGGGGGAACTTGGAAACCTTTCACTTTTATCAACTCTTTCAGTCGATCCTTGACCAGTATGTGACCTGGAATAAGGTGAAACAAACGCAAATGAGAAATCTGATAAAAGTTGAATGAAAAAACAAAATAAATAAATGTCACGTATTAATTTTTGCTTACCAATCTCATTATAATATCCGATATCACCGGTCTTATACCAGTCACCATCCATCGTTTCTGCCGTAGCTTCTGGATTTTTGTAATACCCTTTCATTATCTGGGGACCTCGAGCGTAAATTTCTCCCAACTCGTTGACCCCCAAATTCTTTCCCAGGTTCTGTTCATCTAAACCAACAATGCGCAAGTTTGTATTTGATACAACATATCCAACTGCGTCTAAATTGTCCAGTCCATTATCAGTTGTTGTCACAACTGGCCCAGTTTCTGTTGCTCCGTATCTACAGTATAATTGTTGACATGAATATATTGAAGCATGATAAATTTAAAGTTACCGGTACGGTATAAAAATAGGGTTTTCTCACCCCTGCGCTACTATAATCTCGTGATTAGCTTTGTTCAAGAAACGCCGGACACTCTCCTCACCAATTGGCGCAGCTCCTGACATTACAAACTTAACGCTTTCTAAATGTTTTGGTGTGATTATGTCGCTGTTGCCCAAAAATAGTACCAGTGGGGGTGCTAGGTACAACAAACTCGATCCAGCCTCTAGGCATTTTATCGTACCTTCCGGAGTGAATCTTCTCAGGCATACTATCTTAGCCCCGTGGCTACGAAAATGATGAAAAACGGTCTACAATTCTGTTGGAAAAGATGATAAGCTGCACAGGACTAGATCGATAAGAACTTGAGTAGTTTATCTCTCACCACAAATAATTTAGCAGTACGACGACCATTCCGTATGCATGAAATGCCGGTAATATCAGGGGAACTACGTCTTGATATGTTTCAGTTGTTTCGATACCTGGATATGTTCCTTTCATGCTTAGCTGTTTGATGTTCATGACAATATTTCTGTAAAGCATGTTTTAAACTATAACACAGCTCCGATAATCTATTTGTATAAATGTATCAGCTTTAGTATTCATCACCGATGCGTCAACTCCACGCCTTTCGGCAATCCAGTTGTCCCACTGGAATATGGCAAGAATATAGTTTCATTGCTATTATCTTTGGAGGTTTCGGATCCACTTATCATTTCAACGGAATCTGATACCAGTTCGCTGAATCTGATAGTACCTTCTGGCAAAGAATCATTAATTGGATCGTCCATTAAAATTATCGGTATTTTGATGTTGTAATTCCCAGAAATACTCTCCTTTGCTACAGCGTATAGTTCTGGTACGGTAATAATTGCACAAGCGTCGGAATTTATTAATTGACGACTGATTTCCTTTGCTGTGGATATAGGATTTGACGTAGTTATCTGTAAATGTGAAGTATTCACGTTGTTATTGAGAAATCTGAATAAAAATGAAAAAGCAATTGGCAAAAACTCAGGGCCAATATATCTAGATGTTGCTGGAAGCTTGGCAAACTTACTTTAATCCCAGCCTCAGACGCTCCCAAAACAACAATAGGATATTCCAAAACGTTTGGCAAAATTATAGAGATGATACTTCCAGGGCGCAAATTTAATTTGCGCAAAGAATTTGCGAATTTTCCACTTAATTTACGTAGTTGAGTGTAGGTGTAGGATTTACCAGTTATTGGGCAGAGCTATCGATCAAAAAAATGATCTATAATGTAATTAAAAAAATTTAGGAAAAGTATCCCTGGAATCACCAAGTGTGATTCAATTCGGTTTTGGGCACGTATTTCAGTAGTACGTATTGAAATGATATAATATATGACTTTCAAATTAAGGGTAATGAGCACGCGACTGGCTATGTTCCCATGTACGATTTGATGACCTTACCATTGCTGTTTTGTTGGGCCATCGATTTAAGTTTTTCCAAACGCATTCGTGTAAAAGTTCTTGACTAATTTCCAATTCTTCGAACGGACTGGTCACAATATTTTCTTCGTTGACTCGCAACTTGTTTTTCGTAGAGTACCAATTGCTCCGACATTTTGCCTGAATCGACGGGGTAGAAAGAAATGTATTCTTTTGCACGTCACCATAATGCTCATTGCAATGATTTCCATTAGCGGCAAAAAATATTCCGCGTTTATTTATAGAAAATTTTAAATCCGGTCTGACACTCCAGCATCTGAATTCTAACACTGAACGATTTAAAATACGATAAATATTTGACATGTTCGTAATTATATTGTTATACAGAGCGGATTGAAGTATAAGTGCGCAGCGCATCAGCGACGACAACTTGACTGATCAAGAATTGGTTGATTGTTTAGTACGAGTTGTCAGTTATATTGCTGATGTGGAAGAACAGCAGCTTGTGTGGATGAGTACCAAGCTCGCGGCAGCGAATCGCCAAGTTACTTGTTGGCCGGTTAAGCTACTTCCATACTTAAGGCACACGTTTAAACACGCGTAGTACTCTGTAGGACCTGATAGAGTCAACTGAACTAGTGGCGAGTCATTCTATCCCAGACTCCTTTCAGTCATTGAACTCTCAACCTTGGTTTTGCCGTTGGATGAATTTACTCGGTATCGCGTGCAGTTAATTATATTTTCAACATTTGCGTCTATTCTTTATCAAGAATAAAACATGTATGTGGTTTGATGTTCGATGTCAGGTTCGTAGATAATAATGATTTAAATTATAGTGAACGGTGGTAGGAATGTAAAGAATAAAAAATCAAGGACAACGTCTGTATTTGATAACAATACTAGTCATAGGGAAAAGCAGCTTTAGGTGTGTACAAAAACTTTCAGAACCAGCTCTAAGTTTTTCACATCAATTTTGTATTGATGAAACATCGTATGTGAAAGATCACGGGTTCTATTGAATGGAGTACGACTAAACGTCAGAGTGATGAACACAAATAATATTAAATTTTTATCATCATCACTGATTACATGAACCAGGAAATGTGAAGTAAAACGGCTATGGTACATAATAATTAATTTGTCATCATTTCATCTTTCGAAATTTTTTTTTACATTACTCAAAGACACAAGAAGGGATAATACGTAACTCAATTATTTCTAGTTCACCGATTCGGATTTCCGAGTTAAAAAATACTTCAGAGAATAGACGCATAAACGATTTGAAGATGGTCTAATTTTCGGGCCAAAGATTGATACATGAAATCTGTTTAAAATCGTTTGTGCAATTTATTTTCAATATATTTCGATTTAAGGAATTCGACCTTTCTGCATTGTTTGAATTGACCTAAAATAAACGAAGAATGAAAGATTTGCCATTCATCTTCAATTTCCGTGTCCCTGAATGGTAGTTTTGCTATTTTTAGTGGTCGCACCGAAGATGCAACGATTACCTTTTGTAGGACATGGCATGACATGAAAAAACAGAGCAAACGCAATTAATAATTTTTAGCCAATATTCTTTTATTTTATGTATACTCAAATGGAAGGCAATCGATAAATTTGCAACAAATAAAAATAAATAACACTCTCTCTAGCAATTATTATACGTTGTTACTTAAAATATCATTACAATAATTTCAATATTGCTTAACCAAATTTTTTTTGCTCGCATGCTCATACAAAATATCATACAATGATAGTAGCCATAATGATGATGATAATAATAAAAATAATAATAATAATAATAATAATGATAATAATAGTGATAATAATTCATCAAACGCTATATTAAAACAATTTTTTTTTGTTTTTTTTACGTTTTTTTTATTTTTATTTTTCTTAAAACACACTTCTCACAACAGACTACCAGATTCGCACAGCCTAACAAATTGTAGATTACAAATAAATCATCAATAAATTGTTCAATGATTACACTTAACATAATTACAATTTTTTTGTTTGTTCTGTGATAATATACAAAACCGTACTACGCAATAGTCGATTTCATATCCTATTGTGTTATATTATTTCTTCACATTCGTTTTTATTTTTGTTTATTTATTTTTCTAAATGTTTTGTGTTTTCGTTTTTCTTAAATCATATTACATTCCGACCATTTCAAATGGCTTTATGATGCTTAACTCTAGAAGAAAATTATATTACGCCTAGCGCATTTTTATGCGATTTCCACATATATTCTATGTATATTACATTTTTTACAGAACAATAAACGCTTATTGTCATGGCAACGTGTGATGATGAGTTATTGTATATGAAGCGATGTCGATGTAGTGGCAAGGGTGGATTTGGCACTCTTAAGTTTCAAAGTAATGCCACGTTTCATTTACAAATTGCCTTGATTTTATGATTTTTTTTTCATTTGTTCAACAAATATTTAATTTAGTGTTGATTTTTAGGAAAATTATCCTCCTTTTATGATTGATGCGATTTCCGGTTCATCTAAAAATTCGCTATACAAATTCTCTTTCTAACTAGAACATGGCGTTCCTTTTCTCCCAAAGCCGCTGGGCTGATTGTATGTGAATGTTTGGAATGTTGCTTTTGGCTGTTCTTTGATATTGAGAATGTTTGTGTTATGCTTCACCCAACGAGCTGTGCTTGATTAGAGTATCCATTGAATTGGTAAAGCGCCCTTGTTCAAGTAATTTATCATCTCGTTTTATGAACGGCAGATTTGCTCGGTTCAGCTGCCATCAGCCACAACGACGGTTATCAATAATTATAGTAGAAATAATAATAAAATTAATGATAATAATAAGAATAATGATGATAACAATAATAGTAATGATAATATCGATAACATTGAGGTTATTAATATTAATAATTTTAATATTAATAATATTAATAACATCAATAATTATAATAATTAATAATAATAATAATGATTGTACACGCGTACAATACGTTGCTGTTTACAATTATCTTTGTAAAAGATATTTGAATATACATATGATATATATTTATGTTTATACATATATATTTTTTCATACATTCATGTTGCACATATAGTCAACTACCGGTTGACTATTCGCGCGCTTAATTAGTTAGTATTTAGTAGCACCTTAACTCACCTTGAAATATATTCGGTATCATTCGTACAATTTTATTACGCGTTCATTTACTTAGTATCAATCATTCATTCGATAATTGCATTCGCTGGGTCACTAGACAGGCGACGCAGTATGACTTTCTCGCGTCGTGACGCCTTTTTATTGAAACCGCGTCTCTCTCGTTCGTTTGAGTTTGAAAACATGGAATGTCACAAAACGACAATATACGATAAAAATCACCGCGTCGCACTCTCACACGGTGTTACAATTGGTTACAATATACATATGTATTTTCTAACATCACATGCTCTGGCTTAGCAATATACATCTGTGGCTAAAAGTCATCGCTCGATCTCGGCTGATATTTTAATTTTACTGAAGCATTGTTGCAAGATTTTCTCGTAAGCAGTATAATTCAATTCAATTGAGAAAAATGTCCTACAGTCCATTGAAAGGCTATCAGTCTATCGTGAAAAATATTGAATGATCGAGAAGACGGCCTTTTGCTACAGACAGATATGAATTATGTATATTATTTACTTAACAATATAGCATTATATTATTTCTTGTATATTATGCGGTTATATTATGATTATGGTAAAGTTCAGACGACGCTATATCATTATATAGTTTTAGCACACACGCTATCCGCAGTTAAAACTCAAGCAACACACGACGTAGGATAGTATAGAACTGGATAGTAGAGCTAGCTAAAATTTTGTAAAAAGACTCTTTGGAGAATTCCGAAATCATTGATAACGTTTCGTACGTTTATATCAAAGTTCCAGCACGAACTGTACTCGAATTCGAACATATTTTCGCTATTTCGTTACAGTTTCACTTCGCGTTTCATTCAGTTTCAAGTTCAATTTATACATTTTTTTTCCATAAACAATTGATATCCGCGATCCTGGTCAACTCAGAGTCGCAAATCTAATACAAGACCTTTTGTTTAAGTAGAAAACCACATTCTCAACGTTGATAAAAATTTAAGATAAGGCTCAGCTGGTCGGAAATACCTCGTTAATTGATAAATGGACCTATATTCGTACTTGTTCCTTAAAACTGATAACTTGCACTTAAGCTCGTCACGTAAGTTACTTTAGCTCAAGCTACACACTAATTAATCAGGTATGTTCAGCGCATTTCACGTGCAATCTTCGTAACTCATTTACCCGTCATTTTGCCGTCCATCATCACTTGGGTGCAGCGAAAACTCGTTTTTTTTTTTTTCTTTGTACCGATTATTTTCAGGTTCACTCTAGACATAAATTCTCGAAAGTTAATAACCGAAAATCGTGATCTGTTTTTCCCGTGAGAAAACTATTCATTGCATCAGAGCAGTTAGATAGAATACGAACTTATAAAATTCACGTTTACGGTTAATTTGAATTTTTGAGGAGAATGCATTTCGGGCGAGAATACGAAATTGAATAATATAGTAATCGCGTGACGTGTAATACGGACGAGTGGAGGCGATCAGTTGATTCATTATTATTACATCTATTACAAAACTTCGCGAAACGCGCTAGATATCAAGATGATTTTCAGCCTTCTATAACTGCTTAACTTAAGTACACAAAGCCGATTCCCAGAGGCACATTTCTTGCTAGGTAGCAAAGTCACCCTTATCCCAAGTCAGCGAAAGATCTGCGGACATCTTGAAGTCGGAATCTTCCATATTAAAGAGATCGAAAGGATCCTGACTATTGGCGAACAACGGATCATACAGATCAGGGGCCGAAGATTGGGCGGGAGGTGGTGTTGGTTGGTGAATGCTTGGTACGGGTGACTGTGGCATCAACGAATCCAACCAGTCCGGGTCATCCATATCCATGGGCATGTCGCCAATGTCCATAAGCTCCTGTGGCGTTTCTATTTTAACGCCCAGATCACAATCTAGTGGGCCAAAGTCCATCGTGTCCAAAGTTTCGAGATCCAGACCCAACTCCTGAAGAACATTGTGTGTCACATAATATTCGTAACCCTACGTTAAAATTATTACTTTTTCAAGAGTACCCACCTTTAGATCCAGATTGGCGTTATCCGAGGAGGTAACTTCCTGTGGAGGCTGTGGGTCTGGAGACCCCTGATGCACTGACTGTGGGCTAAGCAGCATCGCAGTCGCTAGTTCTGTTCCAGATGAAAGAAGATCAGCACTAAACGAGGGGATTTCCTCCTGCTGCAACGTCGTTGGCAATTGTACCGAGAAGGTTGCTAAGGGTAGAGGCGGCGGGGGCGGGGGTGGCGGAGCTGGTGGTGAGGGGCAGCTGCTCTGAGATACCTCCATCGCGATTGGACTGATTGGACTAATTGGACTTGCTGCTGTGAAGACTATCGACTGCGTCGGACTGTCGGCTGGGGCTGTAAATACCAGGTTCTGGGGTAACTGCCGGTTCGGAGTTGTCGGCGTCGCTGGATCCTGTGCTGCGCTGGGCGGTAGCTCTCCATTCTTTATAAGGATCTCCAGCACGTCGTCAACGACCTGACTCTTTATATGACTTTTCTGCACGGGCTCGATCTTCACCTGGTAATGGAAAATAATAATTAAAAAAATTTCAGTCAAATTTTTGCGCTAGAAAAGCGTACGAAAGAAAAATTAAAATACCTTGAGCAATTTCGCAGCCTCATCGTATTGTGGTGGGGGTGGTTTTCCCTCTTCAGAGTTGACAGTTTGTTGTTGCTGCTGTTGTTGCTGTGCCTGCGCTTGAGCCTGAGCTTGTGCTACCAACGCGCCGATCAGGGATCCATTCAATTTTGTAGGTTTAGCCAAATTTAGAACGATCGCGGTTGGAATTTGAACGGTTGCGTTGTTCTTCGCCTGATTCTTTTTGTTATTTATCGCAGTTAGAGTCGCGGAATCTAAAATAGCGGTGGTGTTGTTAGGTTGAGCTTGTAGGAAGGCCGCTAAGCTCGCCTTAGCGTTTAGCTGTTGGAAGGTTGCATGTTGCTGTTGGGTTTGTTGCTGGCTTTGTTGGTTTTGTTGCTGCTGACTTTGCTGTTGCTGTTGTAGGTGTTGGAGCTGCTGGAGGTGCAGGGCGAGCTGTTGTTGCTGCATTTTATTTTGTATGTGTTGCTGAAGGACCAGTTTCTCAGCTCTAACCGCCGGCTGGGTTTGTCTGATCTGTTGCAGCTGCTGCTGTGACTTGTACAGCTCTCGCTGAAGTTCCTCGATTCGCCTGCGTTGTTCTTTAATTATATCATCGCCTGAAATAGCAATGGGCAAATTAGAAAAATAGTAGAAAGAATCGTAACTGCGGAGCTTCCAGGAAAAAAAAGAAATTCTGCTTACCCGGTGGACTCGATGGATCGTCGTGTTCGCTCCCGGGTGGCGAATCCATCCTTGGACTATTTGGTTCATCCTTAATAGGAGATCCTGGACTTTTTGCATGCGAGCTTGACTCATCGGAAGTCATAGGACCGGGTGTGTCCATGAGTATATGTCCCATATGCGTAACGTGTGGGCCATTAGAGTTTGAGGAGGAATTTATGCTGGAGGACTCAGTGAAAGGTTTTAATCGTTCGATTAGTTGGGGTTTTGATCCTGACACAGGTAAATTTCGGCGTTTCAACTCCACTTTAAGGTCGCTCACTGCGGGATCGAGAATGGTTTATTAATAAAATAATCTCATCTGAAAATCGAAATTGATCTTGTTTTGAAATTGCATTCCTGTAGCTCACCTTTCATATCCTCCAACTTCCCGAGTGGCCTGAGAGGCGGTTGCTCCGAGGGATTCGTCGAGGAATTGGAAGGTGCGGGACTTGGAGCGTTAACGCTTCCCCCGCTGACGCTTCCCGCGTCACTGGCCCCACTACTTGTCAGTGATAGCGGCTTCTGGGCGGCTGGCAGAATGATCTGCGGGTACTGCGCAAAAAGTAAGCTTCCTTGAATTTACGAGGAGGAATTAAGGACTAACGAGTTGAAGGATGGGAAACCAGGCATCTATACGATTGGGTGATTTCGCGCCTGCAGTGTTGCAGTTTGACTCGAAATTAGCCGAAGACAGACTCTTCCAATCTGCCCATTGAATACAGGATAATAAAAAGATAATTATAAAGGTGAGTAAAAAAGAAAGGCGACTCCGAGTAAAAAAATTCAAGTAAATCAAGTGCGAACAATGTTTCGAATGGCCCGTAAAATCCGTGAAACAAAAATTTTTAACCGATCAGATGTATTAATCGCCCAAAATATGGTTGTTATAATCAAGCGATATTAGTGGGCCTATATTTGTTATTATTGTTAATCTGGTAACCTGCGCTTCAAAAAAATATAATCTCAACATCTAAAGCAATTCCGACCATATTCGGGTTGTCGTAAAGGTGCCTCGCGCTAAGTTTTCCAATGAATTTGAAATAATACACCAGACTCACAATCAGTCATTCAGAAGTGACTTCGAACAAATGCGCGTTTCTGCATTCAATCTTGAAATCCGAAGAATTTATCATTCGATCTTCTACGTCGATTCGAGAATACAGTGAGATATTCATGCCCAAGCAATACTGTAGAGTGACCGGTAAAAATAATTATGACTGTGCTATAATATTAATCTCAATCATATCTGTGACAAAATCTTTATCACAATCAATTTTGCCGCATACTCTGGCATTGCTTGTGCCCGATACCGATAAATGTTATTAAAAGGGTATTTGTGAAGGATATTGATTACTGATTATTATTGCGTGTTAATTAAGATCAGGATGTGTATGTGATTGGATATCGTGCGAGTACCTTGTGCTGCCATTCGAGCTGCCACTGCAGGAAGAGCTGCTGCTGTTGTAGGAGCAGCTCGTAGCTCGTCTCGCCGGGCGTCGCGGAACTTAGCGCCGCGGCGGCAGACGACACCGAAGACTTTTGCGCATTGGGCGGACCCTAAGACAACATTTACCGCTCGACATTAGTAATTAGTTATTACTTATTAGTGCTTTAGCTCTAAGTAGTCCATTACTAATTATTATTCATTTATTATTGTTGTAAAATGTTGCAGGCGTTTGGGTATAACAGGAGGGCGGAATTAAAAAGAGAAGCAAAAATACGAGATAAACTGTTTTTTTCGTGTTGTTTAATGAGTTTCAAAAGTTATAACAGTCTGAGGGGAATATATTCTGAGAGTGAGATATAAAGAGTAGAGTTGATTATATATTACAGTTTGGGGGGAATTGATATCGAATGGTTCAAACAAAAGTTATTAGTTTTCTGTATCTGGATTTTGACATGACTTTGTAAACGCTCGGCATGAATTTGACACGTTGAGCTGTTCTCTCTACTCCTCAACACGGCCACGAAAGTTAAGTGCAATTAGCGCTCGAATTACTCGGAGCTAACGAGGTGGACCGCGTCGAGAGTGCGCGAGAGTGAGTTAATCACTCGATACGATCTTAACTCTTCGGTGAAGATTCATGGTCGGGCCTCTACCTTCGAGTGTTCTTTATTTTGCGCCTATAAAATTTTCTCCTCCAGTGTTAGTAGCACATCACTCTTAACAAGCTGCTGCTGCATGCATCGAATCTTTTCAACTTTCTTTCTATTTTTTTTTCTTTAAAATCCATTCATTTTCTGTCCAATTTTTATAACGGGGAAAAATCGTCCGCGCTTAATATAAAATTCTCGAGTAATTTAGATTTTCAAGGGGCACAAAGATGAGAATAACAATGCCTTATGCTAAAATCCCGGAGGTATACTAGAGGAGTATCTTTACTGACCTTGTACTCGTGAAATTTGATGGTCCGGGTCTTCGGCTGACTTTTGGTCTTTGACTTTTTCCGGTTTTTGTCTTTTCCGGGGGCGTCACTTCTTTGGCAGGTTGAAACCGCAATGGGACTAGGCTGGGGCCTCGGGGTAATGGCGGCGGGTGGAGGCGCTGGGGGTGATGCGATCGAAATATTCGAAAGCGGACTTAGACTGGAGGTCGTGGATCCCAAGGACATGGGACTCGGCGCCGGCGCCAGGGGAAGAAGCGTCGCCGTCGGGACCGTCGTTTGACTTGCCTGAAACATAAAGTCAATTGTTATTTTATAAAGTTGACGGAAAATAACCGGAAGAAAATCCTAAATTTTCACAACCATTATTATCATCTGAAAAAAATTCTTTTTACCTGCGTCGACGCATGCTGTTGTCCTTGTTGACTATGTTGTTGTTGCTGTTGTTGTTGTAGTTGAAGTTGCAATTGTTGTTGCTGTTGCTGTTGTTTCTGTTGTTTCTGCTGCTGTTGCTGCTGCTGTTGCTGCTGGGTACCAACGACGCTGTTACAAAGTTCAGCAAAAGTTTGTATCGTCGGTTCGGTAGCTGCAGCTTGCTGGAATACTGGTGATGTTGAAGTGACAACGACCGCGCCACCGGTGGTAGGGATGCTCAAAGAAACTGTTACGATACCCGCGGAAGCTGCTGCGGTTTCTAGAACGTCGGTGCGGGCATCGATTTGCGGCGATGGTGCACCTTCGGAACTTTGCGAGTCATCTTCAAAGGTAATATAATGATCCGGGTGTTGCGGTTTCGTCACTTGACCCTCACACGTCGCTTTGAAGGGTATGTGACCCTCTGAAAATTGAATTAAGTATCTCTCAGGGGTTTTTTCCGCAATTAACAATCTTCTTTTTCATAACTTGAACTATAAAGTTTAATTCAGCACGCTTCGAATTGAGCATACTCAAATTATAACTCGAGCTTTTTTAACTTATAACATAGAGTTAATTGCATTTAGCGAATAGAACTTTTTGTATAATCATCGCGATGGTGATGACATCGGTTTACTTTAGATAAAAACAAACTATAGAGACAATAACTTGAATTGACGCAATAGCTTTTTATTTTAGTTTATTTTTTTTTTTTTCTCTATTCCAATAGATCATCGCTAACCTTTGACCGCCCTTTCGATCGGTTCCTCCGTGTGCAAGATGTTTTTCTGTATAAGTTCCAACGGGCCTGGTCGATGACTGAGCTGATCGTTAAGTTGATCTGCCAATCTCGCCTTCTTAAGCATCCGCTGCCTCTCAGCGAGGCTCGGGTCCACGTGTCCAACATCCTCGAGGATGTGCTGCCTCACCAATTCCTCCCTACCGGGCCTTTGCTGGATCTTTGCCTTCAAAAGGTCCCCGGTTTTCGCGCGTTCAAGCTGCTTTCGCTGCTCGTGGAAGGCTGGTGGTGTTTTCAGAGCTGCAAAGAAAAAAAAAAATTGAAAAGATAACGAATGATTTCAATGTCACGGTTTAAGGGATCACGTATCATCTAATTTTTATTCCTTCCGGCGCATGGATTTGGGGTGTTGTAAAGCACTTTGTAATTCAGCTGACTAGAAAATTGTAATGTCGAGCGATATATAGAGTCCGAAAATAAGCGATCCAGTTTGCGAAAGTAGGCGCGTTTCACCATTAGTTAGATTCACTCTATTCACAGAGCATATGGGAGACCGCTCGGCCCGCACTCCGTTATAAAACGTGACGCAACGACGGATGACTGGAGTTAACCAAGTTGTAAGTACCTACCTACTACGTGAAATGCATATTACTATATATATTTAAAGTTTTGCCAAAAATTTTACGCACATTCGGTTCACTAGTGCGTGGACAGACAGAAAAATAGTACAAGAAAGAAAAAGAATGTAGTTGCTATTGCGAGGTCTCATATATCGCTGTGACGTGGGTATCAAGATTTATTATATATTTTTTGAATAACTTTGCAAGGATTCGGTGTCTTTTGGGTCACGAAGTGCAGCTCAATGACCCGAAAAACTACTAGCATCGGGCGGATGAGATGGTGACTACTAAACGGAAGAAAACTGAGTTGATTACGAGCGGCAGTGAAAAAAAAAAGGATAAATAAAATGCAGAACCGTCAAACCGTCCAAAATGTCTATCCAGCTTATATCAGGCGCTGTATTTCCATCAGCCAGAAATATATATATCGGGTGCTATAAACACGCGAGAGGACAGTAACAAGAATAATATTTCAGCGCGTGACCCAAATAATTACGCCATGCTGTGTCCAGACGTTGCCCCCTCGCTAAAGGTGTTTACGATTATAATCTTTTGAATTAAATCTTGCACCGCGCACGACGATGCTGATGCTGCTGATGCAGCCCATAAGCTTTGGAGTTGCTATATAGTTGCGTCGCGTTATCCCACGAAACAACTCACATCGAATCAGGCACCTTTTAATTTTATATTGCTCACGACATCCACATTCGCGCTCCCCCGTAATGTATGACGTTGAAAGAAAAAAATGAAAACAAAAAAAAATAAATAAGATACATAAAAAATTCATTTATTTTTCCAATTACTGAATTCCACGACTTTATGCAATATATATATATATACATTCTTCGTTGGTGCTCTTATTTCACTGTAGGGTACGAATTTCACCTAAAGATCGTCGTTAACTTCCGTCAGATCAAATATGACTAATTTTAATTTATTAATTTTTTTTTCTTAAAATCCCGTTATAATTACAAATACATATATATACACATCCAATTAGTTGATGAAAAAAAATTTTTCACGACTATATCTTCAAATTTTTCATCAACAGAAACCAATTTGAAGTGAAACAATTTCTTTTTCTTTTTTTCATCTTATTTTGAAATTTAGAAGATATTAAGTCACGCATAAATTGAGTATATGCATACATATACGTTTACATATTATATATAAGCAAAATATTAAGCCACTTGAAGACCGCCGCGCGGGAGGTCAAGTGGCTGCAGTATAATTGAGTAACGCGTTATTACTACGCGAAAATTATAAATGTTTAATATTAGTAGCTAGCCAGAGAATTCTAACACCTTTACCAAAAATAGTTGTACGGAAATACATTTCTAAAAGTATAACGCGGTATTGTAATTGCGGTAATAAAATGCGAACTACCGTGTGAGATTTTTCGAATTTTGAATGCAGTGTGCGGTTAGAAATTGAAAGTTAGATCCAGATGGTATTTAAAAAAAAAAAGACCGAAAAAAGCGAATAAAATAAATAAATGCATGTACATACTATGTGATATATACATATAGACCGTGGATAAAAATGTGAATAACGCGGGTAATAATCCTCATTTGGTATAGATTTAAAATAAAGAATAAAGAAAATGACAATAACTACTGCGTATTTAGAGAAAAACATGATTTGTAATCGACAGTTAATTAACCAGCTACACGTGGCTGATAATTGACGTTTGGTTCGACGTACGTCCCAGTTATTCAGGTTTATGTTCTTACCAAGTTATTGGCAATCAAGCTGCAATTAAGTGGTATAAGTGGATCAATGGAGTGGATCTAAGCCGAGCAAACGAAACGAAAAAAAAATGAAAAAAAATAAAAGAAAATAAAATAAAAATGAGTAAAAAATAAAATATATGAAGAAAAAGGAGAAGAAAAAGTATATAGGAAAAGAAAAAAAAAAACAACATATGAGCACTTCTGTCAGCAATTGACTCGAGACTTCTGCGGTCTGCTGTATACAGCGCGATCTGCAACATCGGGTGGTATCGATACAGAGGGCAAGAAAACGGAATGATGTTCTGACATTGACGACCGAGAGGCATAAATCTGACTGCTACACGCAGGCCAAGTTACATACGGTATAAATGCACCCCGAGATGAAACGAATAAGAATTCGAAGAAACGAAGAACGATATATATTACATACAATAACTATCTGTATACAGAAACAGGTATATACGTTACATACAAAAATTTGCTTCCAATTTCTCAACAATATAATCAGCTCTCGCGTATGTAACACATATTTTCAAGTAATAATAACAGTAACAATGACAATAATATAATAAGGGCGTATAAAAGTCATAAATAACAATTTCTGTACCGGTGTGTAAATAATTGTATAAGGGAGAAGTGCGAGCGTAACGAAAATAACTTTCTTTATTGCATCTATAGTATACGTGCGGAACAGCGGAGCGGCGCGGGCGATCAGAGACAGGCTATAAGGGATCGTATAAAAGTCCAGACGTTTCGAGGAGGGTAGACACCGTATAGTCTGCTCGGTAGAGTACAATTAAAGATTTACGTGTTAGAATAAAAGAGCAAAATTTATAAATCAATAAATCGTATACTTACGCGGCATGATACCCTGGGCGACCAGTTGGTTTATAGGTCGCCTCAGCATCAGCTTCACCTTTAACGCTGTAACAGAAAAAAGAATAAATTATATATACATACGTATCGATGATAATAATTAAAAAAAAATATTTCTTTACCGCAGTCATTTCGGGAACGAAATTATAGATACAGATATACAGGGTGACACAGGGATTATACAACAATGAAAAAAAAACTAGTTACATGTAGACACATTTTCGTTGTTATATTTTATATCGGTGATTTCCGATGAATTTTAAATACGCGCAATTTTCGTTCACTCGACGAATATAAGACAGGCCGTGGAATCCCACACGTCCTATAAAAACGACAGATCAAAGCTGGTCTCACTTAAACTCCGTGGCTCTGATGCCTTAAGATGTGGTATTTTCTTTCCGCGTACCGAATAAACCAGTCCATATGGCGCGCGTGTAAAACGCCCGTGCAGTCCGCTCCGGAAAAGGAGGACTGATATAAAAGTATATAGGAATGATCTAGAATATTATATATTAGGGGAGTTCAAGGAACGCGCGACGGTTGTATGTGTAAAAAAAAAAAAAAAAATTCGCGAGATGTATAAAAACTTACACTTCGCGTATATATACTTCAACCGTTTCTTGGCACTATTTTTCTTTTTCTTTCTGTTTTTTCCTTTTTTTTTCGGGGGTCGTTAATTCGAACTACACCCCACGTGTACAACTCGCGCGATACCGAACAGCAAAGATTCGCATAATATCGCACGATGATAATTCGGTCTTTATTATACGCGGTGCGTATATTTTTATCGATGCTCTTTGATGATCGAAATCGTAGTCGTACCTCGGGAACGATGACCTTATTTTATTTTCTAGGTAATGAGATTTTATGGGAAAAATTTATAAACGTGAGGCGCAAAATATAATTTTCATGCACATTTCATTTGATTTTACGTGTTTCGAAAATTATCGGTGATTCTGATGAATAAATCGTCGATATACATCGAAGTTCTTTTGATCGTGAGGAAATTTTTAGATAGCTGTTGTTACTAATGGGAATTGTATCGGTGATTTGTTGAAAATCCATACGAATCACTGGCGCCCGGTATGAGATACTGAAAAGTATTTTCTATAAGTAAGTCTCTGTGATTTTCATATAGGCAGCACCGCGGTTATATTGGCGTCTCTACGGTTGATAACTATACAATAAATTAACACACAAAGGATCCGGAGTTATAAATACGCGAAGCGGATTGCATAAATTGAATACTGGGAAAAATAAAAGCAATTCAATCACACAATCTGAATTCAAAGCAGGATCGGGCGAAATACCTAAGGGCGGCTATCTTTTTCTTATTGTGCAGCAGGTAAACCGGTGGCGTGCCGGTGAACCAACTTCAGAAGAAGAGGAGAAAAAAGAAGCAGCGTTGGTTACCAACGTCGCGACGTCGGCGTCGCGGTGCCGCACCAAGGGCTGCGTAGGAGTGTCGCGTTTGTACGTTGCTATCCATATCCTACCTTATAATTTTCTACCCGTTTGCTTTGGGTTGCTGTAAGAAAACCACGTGTTCTCACCGCCTATAAAATCTCACGCATAGGTTAGACGTACAGGTATGTAGATCTGCACACGTAAGTGGCAAGAGTTCTGACTCTCATGAAACTATATAATACGAAGCACACGACATCGTAACACCCGCGCAACAGTTCCTTTTCGTACCGACAAAGGGACTCCCGCTTCTACTAATACTCCGAAAGGTTAACGAGTGCAGCACCCCCTGCATACACGACGATTCGATCCCTGATGCAGTAGGTGCAGAAAGGTCTTCTCTTATTCCAAGTTTTACGAACCTAAGGACTGCACACGGTATTACTGCGCGGGCTGCAGTGCAGTCGGGGAAGAGCCGCAGGATTTCCAGAACCCTCAGAGGCAGACGACTGCAGAATCTCTCGCAACAAAATCGGCGACGATTCCCCGCTGCTCATGCTGCAGCTATCCGAGAGAACCGGATTTGTCGAATGCTCGCGAGAAATTTATATATAGAACACATATTTTGCGAGGGCGAGAAACCAAATGAAATTCGATTACATATTTAATTATTTATTAGTTGTTTATTTTTTCTGCAACATCGGTTTCTGCAGGTGACATTTAATTTTCTGTTTCTGATCGGATGAAAAAAATTAACGCCAAATAATTAAATGTAGTCTGCGAAGTTTGTATTTCGTTTTCTTTTCGTTCTGTCTTTTTTTTTTTTTTTTTTCTTCCAACAAATGCATATCTGCACGATAGCAGCTGTGGTATACTTGTATACATGTAATAAGAGGGCAAGAGAAAGCCGTCGGAGTCAAGCGGGGGCGAATAAGTCGACTTGGTGGTCCAGAGAAGACAGATGCTAACGACCAGAGCGGCACGAGCGCGTATCAGAGACAGAGGGGACAACGAGTTAGCGTATGTAACCCGCGCGTCGTTCGAATATCCCTGGAGTTTCTTCGGTGGTTTCCACGATTCCACGACGATTCCGTCGAGGTTGAGTGAAAAAAATCCTCGCATATGGTCGGCTACAAGGTGATACCTTGGGAAACGTGGCGAACGGAATTTTTTCGACGTTCGATTTTCTTCGTCAAAACTTCCAGCGTCCCTTTTCTTTTTCTCCGGTAATTTTTTTTCTTCTTTTCATTTTATTCTAAATCCCCAATTAATGGGTAAGTCGGAGGCTGTTTATTATCAAATTCGAGAGGATAAAATGGTAGCCTCGGGAGGGAAGGAACGGAGCTGGTGACACCTTTGCGAGAACAAATGACTGTCCCTGCTTTTTTTAATTGCCCAGTAGCGGTTGTGTTTATCCGTCGCGTGTCCGATAAGCTTGGAATTTAAGTACAAGAAATGTTTGAGCTCTCGAGAGGTTTGTTACAATGAAGAATAAAAAGAAATGAAAAAAATAAAAATCAAGGCAAGCGACAAAAACTTTCATCCCCGTTGGGTGCGGCGCGCTATATCGTACACTTTGTTGGATGTCGCGAGTGAGGAGAGTTTTGGTTTTGGCTCGTTGTAAAATGGTCATCGATGGAAGAGAGGATGAGGATATATGAAATTGCGACGACGTGTAAAAACTCGTCGATTCATTTAACAATTAATTTCTCATACACGCGTATAAGTTGAACCTGCAGGTAAACACCCAGTGCACCACCAAATGTGGAATGGGCAAAACATACGAAATTATCATGCCATATAACTCGTCCGAGAGAATTAAGTACGACGGTGGAGCGCGCTATAGCTACTGCAGCGGGACAATTATAATTATATCTGAGTCGTTCGACGAACACGAGCCGGGCATCGAGCCCTTCGGATATAGAAGTGCTAATTTTTTATCGTTAATTTTTTTATTTTCATCCTCTCCCTCCCCCCCGCACAACCTTTCGGATGTAAAAGGTATAGAAGTTGAATCGAAGCGGCACGCGGTACATGCAGAACGTCTTCTTAGTCTTATCGGAATTGTACGCCCGGTACGTGACCGCGCGGCATCTGCAGCGGTGCTGCATCTTCGCGGTCCTGATACTTTTCAACGCACATACATGTTACACACCGCATACATATATATGAACATTTTATACACCACCCTATAAAACGCTGTAACACACACGGGCGTTTAATTCTTTCTAAATACGGGAGGTCCGCACGGGTCAGTTTCTTCGACGCGCGCGTGCAGATTTTACGTTATATACGTGTATGTATTATACATACATGCGGCTTTAACCTTATGTACGTAGAATTCAAATACAATGGCGGTATTCCCCTCTAACCCCCTTCGGAGGGGGTGCGGTAAGAAGGGGCGCGGAATACCGCGTCTTAAGATTCCTCCAACGAATACGAATGAGGCAGAGACATGCGCCGAGGAATCCGAAAGAAAGATGGATGATAATTACGCGCCTAATTAGAAATTTCTGAAATTTTTTAACCCGCTTACTACGTCGCCACACCACCACCACCGCCAGATGTTGTACCGCGCCTACATGTATATCCGTCTCGCGGTATTTACTCGGTGGTGTAAAGCGCGTAACCCGGGTGACTGGCATCCCAAATTTTGCTGCTGTTTCCGTCGCATATGCGGGGGAGAAGATGAAGTTACTATATCATTAGGTGGAATCTTTTAAACTTACGGGAGAGTGAATAAGGCTCGCGTTCTTTCGGACGTACTATACTGAATAACCAAGAACTCACGCCATATCCTGCACACCACGCCACTTCATAACGTGCACGCGCCGTGAAGAATTCTTTTTTTTTCTTTCGTTCTTTTACTCTTTAAATAACTTGGCGCATTATATCCGATCGATCGCGGTGGTATTTTACAAAAGTTCTGCAGTTTTCAGATAGAAATATATAATGCGATTTGTCTTCGAGATATGAATTTGATTTTGATCGATCTGTACTGATTTTTTTTTTTTTTTTTTTAATTTTTTTGTTTTTGATCCAACCCCGACCTATAGTAGAATATGATATTTTTCGGTGGTATTCGTGCGCGTGCGTTTCTGGTGTACGATATTAGTTTTAGTTGTGGTTATAATCAACCCGCGGCCCATTGACCGCACAAACTATCGCGTTAAGATATATTTCGGATACACGTTCTCCACGATTAAAGTCTTATATACCAGCCTAGGACGGGGCCAATGAAAATGGAAAAACACCGTCCAAGAAACACAAACGAGATACACGGACAGAGTTTTGACGCACATATACAATGAAATAGGAGCGGGGGCGAGCCAATAATACGTAGCTTTGGGTATAAATAAAGTCTCTGCCCGGAGACCGTCGTCGTCTTCTTCTTCTTCTTCTTCTTCTTCTTCTCCTCTCTTCTCTTGTCCTCTCTTCGCCTCTCTTCACTAGGCTCTTTACTTTACTTTGTTTTGCCGCGACCTCTTCTTCATCTGTTCGTTCTCGTTCGCGTCCGTTAGCTGTTCACATACAACTTCTCTTCACCCCCAGCGCCATCGTCATAATCTCCTTCTTCTCCTTCTTCTTCTTCTTCTTCTCGACTCGCTCATCGTATTATTTCGTTGCGTTATCCCCCAGTTTCTATCTTTCCACTAACTCGGTGACATTTTTCAAACTTTAAAATAGAACCGTGTTCCACTATATACATCGCTGATGTGGCTAACACCGCCTACGCGAGATAGTCATCCCGCATATCGTGCGACCCATTCCACCATTATTACACTTCGTGATCCTCATTCAAAATCCAAAATCAAAGAGGTATATTAATATTAATAAAAGAGTAAGAAAAAAAACAGATAATCAATATTTAATCATTCTTTTCGCACGGTTCGGTTTCTGAGATTCGAATACCACATTATATTAAATGAATGCTATACGTATAACAAATACACATGACGTATATATTTATTGGTTTCGATAAGATTTCGAACATTAATAACTCATTCGTTATATAAAGCGAGATATATACAACACACGATGCCATTATATCGGTAAGGTGATTTCTTAATTAATGTTCCGATGATAATAAAGAAGGTGCAGCTGGGTACAACGATATCGATTCTTGGAATTCAAATCCGGCGATTGTAATACCCCTTTCGGCGTGACTGTTGAGAATTTCTTTTTTTCTCTCACGTTTTTTTCTTTTCAATTCGAAGCTCGAGCATCAGAATTATAAAGAGCATCTCGCTCGCGATCAGGATAATAATGAGATAGATTCGATATCGAGATAAAATACATTGGCGTTAAACGTTTTTAAGATCTTCCAATCATCGCGTATATGCATCGCATGGATATACATGATAGGAAGCAAAAAAAAAAAAAAATGAATCTAAAGAATTAGTTTAGCCCAACGCATAATATATATAAATGTGAATTATCAATGATCATCGCTCGTTATTATATCCGTCGTCCGGTTAACTCCACGTCAATTATATAATAAAAATCGTCGTACATCACGCACCCAAATTATAAGCATGCTGGCGCGCGGTGACGTCCGTTTAGGGTAGAAGTTTTCTAATCTTTGAGTGACAAAATCGTGGTTTCGATCTCATGTTTCGATTGCGCAAAGTTACACAACTATACGCGTTATAATTTTACATACTTATATTAGTCGGAATGATCTGATATGTACGTCTTATATACAACATCGATTATATACACGTTATATTGCTCGAGACCACGGCGTCCGAGTCGAGAGCTGCCTTTCGAGACGGTCATCACTTTTCAATTGTCCAGTGCGGAGGCGCGATGTATAAAATGTATACATATACACGCGTAATGTATGGAATATTATTATGTATAAATACGTAACGTGTGTATGATGCGATCGTTCGCCCGCGATTTCACATGACACCCACTGACCCAAAAACCGATTCAATAGCGCCAGATTGTGATTTATTAAAGAAGTTTTATATGACACCTTATAGGCGCGCGGATGATTGCACCGTTAATAAATATATTTTCCTCATCTAGATAATATTCATTCGGCCGAGGTGCGGTTGCGTACAGGTATGAACACGTGAACGAGAAGCTGGATAATGACGTTAAAAAAAATCCTGCGATGATAATTGAAAGAAATTATTTTCCACAATTAAAATCATACGTATCAAATATATGTCGCGAACCATCGTCAGAATGTCGATTATTCTCTCTTGGAAGAGTACATAAATTTTTGATTGCCAATAAGTTATGAATTATATATAGTAATAATATATGTGTATTATAAGTTGCGCATTTCCCGCCATTGTTTTCGCTTCTATATGTATAATACCGCGATCATGACTAAAGAATTTTATAAGTTTTTTTATTCCTCGTTAGCTAGTATTATCATTATAGATGTATAATTTCTTCGCGTCGATCGGGCGTCGATAAGAATACAAAATGATATTCGCAATTATGACGCCTGCAGAGGTTCGACGCACGACGTCCGACGTCCGACGCGACGACGACGAGACCCGCGACGCCTATCTTTAAGATAATGTTCGCGCAAAGACGCCCGGCGTCTCATATCCCCTTTGCACGTTTATAATCTCTACTTAACCTTATAATCTTATTGCTCCTCCCAGTATGCGCCGCCACGCCTTCTAAATTCGCCTGCAGTACCCCATTGAAATTGAACCCAAGATCGCGACTTTCGCTTTACTTTTTACACGGCGATTCGTACCACCGAGAATAAAAATTAGTATTAATTCATACGCTACGTTTGATTTTTTGAAAAAATTTCGAGATACTTTTATAAAATACACCCGGTATCTACTTGTTCGGTCGAAAGAAGATCGTAGAAGATTCGAAAGATAAAGTGACGCGTGCAGGTTAAATGCCCCGCAGGATCCACTTTGACCTCAGCAGCCTGCAGCTGCCAGCGCGCGGTGGGATATTAAGTTTAATTTCCTCTCAAAAAAATAAAACTTTCTTTCGGTACCTAATTTTCAAACTCTTAAAAAACGTTGCGTCACATCTCGTCGCATATATTATTATACGAATACATTTCAGTTTTGTTTTTGTCTTTTTTTGTCACCTCACGCACGTCGATTGAATGAACTATATAGCGTAGGTTATGGAGATCTTGTAATTGGAATTACCCTATATTACTGGGTCAGATGAAGCGAGAGAAAAGAAGAGGCGATGAAAAAAATAGATTCCGCGTAAACTGACTAATTCGCATCATCATCTGCATGGGATCATATTTATCGCGATTCGCAAGAAGAGAGGAGGATGCTGTGGCGTGGCGCTTCGAATTTGGGTCATATCGTTCGTGCGTATAAAACGTCTAGTTATATGAAATACTGAAATAAAGTACGAAGGTACCGCGTGTCATTTTATTTTCTTCCTCTTTAAACGACGATTCTAAAATATTTTTACCACCTTACTTCTTCTCGTTTCGCATTTTATTAATACACATGTATTTAATTCCTGCGAGTCACAAAAATAAGAGGTCCATCCCTCTTGATTATTATTACCGTATTACCGCATTTACGAGGCAAAAAAGCACTTCGCTAGAAATTAGTATACACGGATATAGACGTACACCTATGTATATATAGGTTCATATATGTATTCGTATAAAAGCAGTCCGGCAGAATATCACGTGATTAATAGTAGCGCCAACGATTTGCGTAACGTGTAAAACGCCAGCTAAGATCCGGTGTGATTTATTCGGTAAAATAAATAACTCTTCGGTGTTGTTAACCCCGTTTTTAGAGAGAGACGGTGGCCTGTGCGTAGTTTTAGTGTAGCCGATGTCGTCTAGAACCGAAATAAAGGGGTAATAAGGGGGAGGGAGGAGGGAGGAGGGAGAGGGGGTGAGGAGGAAAAGATTAAAAATACTGTTAACGAACTCTGCATACTCTGTGTAACGGGATCACTATAGCGAGAGAAAAAGTATACTTCAGGATTTTTCAAATTCGAAATAAAATTTCAGAATGAAAAGAAAACGCATTCTACACATTATCCCGCGTGCTCGCGTATCGGGAAAAATTCCCTTAGGATACAAATGGAAGTTTTAAAAACGAAGACGAGAGCTGCGCGTCTCGCACCGCGTATGTTGATTGTACCTGTACAACGGTGCGTAGGTGTTCGATGTTTCATAGTGTTAAATATTCTCATTGGTCGGATATATATTTACTGGAAATTAGATCCGAAGCGCATCTATAGAACTGACGTTTAATGGATGGACGTGTCACGGGCGCACACGAGTTTAGAAAGAATTGTTTATCGGTTCGGCATTTTTCTAGGTTACAGAACAAACATATCTTCGCGCTGCAGAGCTTTAAAAAAAAATTATGCAACCCGCCCGTAGACAAGATGGATGAACAGACGTCTCTCGACTACTTCTTTTCAAAAGATGTATATATGTAGATGTATATATTTATTACGAAATATTTCTCAACGGTGTAGATCCTATTTTACGTGCACGTAATACATATATGCAACCCTATAGACATGCATGTGTATCTCGAATGTATCTGCAGATCTGCATAGTTAAAGAAGTGAAGGAAAATGGAGAGAAATAAAGAAGGAATTGGGTTTCGGAGTGCGCGCGTTAGAATTTTCAAGAAATTTACAAAATTTTTATAATCGCACTATAAACTCCCACGATACGTAGGATAGTTGAAATATGAATAAGCGTTACATCTGGGTTGGCCGAGATGCTGTGCGGATGCAAGGCGTCTTTTTAAAGAAGAAATTTTTTTTTTTTTGTTTTTTTTCTCTCTTTTTTTTCCTTCTCTCGAGGTGAAACCGTTTCCTGTGTCGCAAGCGCGCGCTATAGCTCTGCAGCATCTTTCATATAATATATACCTGAAGGGCTCGATCTTCTCTCTTTTTATTTCTTCTCTCTCGATCCTCGTCGCTCTCGAGTCACCCCGCTATCCTCACGTCCGTCCTTGTCGTCCGATAGTAATATATATACGCGAGCGCGTAGGCGGCGCACGTGGGTTTGACAGCTAAGCCCGCGGAACTGGTTACACCCACTACAGTATAAGGTATACCGGCATCAGGGTCCGGTAAATCGGTAGCTACATAGTCTCGTCGCAGTGGAAGCTGATTCCATAGAAGTTGCTTTTGAAGGTTTGAATTACATTTTTTTTCTCTCTTTCTTTCTGTTTTCTCTTTTTTTTTCGTTCTCTCTTTTTCCAAAATTCAGCCCGCGGTTATACCGCGAAAGGGTATAATATAGTATTATAATGTAATTTCGGTGCAGTGTATAAATACGGCAGAGAACCTGCCGAACACCGGACCCAAAGGGTTATAGGTATTCAACCTATATATCTTGCCTAATGTAATAACGGACGTACTCAATAAATCTTCCGAAAGAGGTTTTGACGATTTAATCTGCAGCGAGCGTCAGCGCGATAATATCTATAAAATCGGTGAAAAATTCATCAGATATATTATATATATAATGAACGAAATCGGTATCTAGTTTCTATTTTATTTCATTTTATTTCATTTTATTTCATTTTTTTTTATCGTTTATCTTCATCCTCGATTCACGAGGGATTTGCATAAAGCGAGAGCGGAAGTTTGGTGTTTTTGCGAAAGACGGTGTGGGAGGTGAATATTAAATACAAGAATAAAGTAGGTAGGTATAATATATATGTATATGCAGACATGGAGGAAATTGTAGATCTTATGGTATATGAGAAGCCTGCAGTACGCGGATTGCGCGTATAAACATACAGTAGCTGGGTGTACAACGTATAGTAATTGTGAGGGGTAAAGAGGTTTGCGGAGCTGACCAATGAGAGAGGATTTGAGAGAAACTGTTGCGAAAAGAAAATGGCGATGTTAACAAATGGCGGCGTTAATGTCTCGTAGCTATATAGTGAACTATATGTAATGCACTTGGCGAGATATACGGGAGGTATAAGGCTCATGCAGACATTTCGTCATTCGCATCGTCTGCAGAATATAACGTACGCGATCATTGGAGATGTAAAAGTATAGGGTATGTGTATATCATACACTGCAGGTATACCTATGCGCTGGGTACGTATATCTCAGTTATATCGATAAACTGCAAGTTTCCAAAACCGTCGATTCCCGATGTGCGATTATTATGCGACCGGTCTATTTCTAGAACCGCAACAGCAACAGCAACAGCAACATCTTATATACAGTGCAGCAAAAGCGCAGCACCGCGCGCGGAGAGACACACTAATTATTTTTTATTCGTTACCAGGGCGACTCCGCCATCGCTATTGCAGTATACAGTGTATACAGTAGCGTACGGTTGGTGCTGCACACGCTGAGTTAAAACAATTGGCATTCAACGCACATTCAATAGAAGGAGGAGAGGGATTTGCAGTGGCATGCACCTGTGCACTGCCTCCATATACGAAGCGAAGTTATGGCGTTTTTCCGCGCCGATCGTATCTCACCGTACCGGCGAAACCAACTCCATTTCTGGATAACCACACGGCGCAGCTTTTCGAACTGTATAACGCGCCGTTGAACGCTCTCCATCAACTCAAAAGTAAATTAATTGTCGGGGGAAAGAGGCGGAATAAACGAAATAAAATTATGAAGAACAAAAAGAGAAAGAAAAATAATTTTCATACACCTATCTACTCGCGTAATTACTACGCGACTCAAGGAAAAAAGATATGTTCAGAATCTGCTGCAGGCGAGACTTGGATAGAAATAAAAAAAGATGCATCAACGACAAAAACCGCACTCGATTATATTAGACACGCTCGGGTGCCCAAATTCCATCGAACGCAGGAGGTGCAGCGTATATTGTGAAAAAAAGTCTTCTTATCTTTCATGCTCGTTGAATTGTATTTTTCATCGCTATGTCGTTATCGCAGTGTTTGTTGTTAGTTTTACAAGCGTTTATGGTACCATGAGACGCGTGTATTATAACGTTTCACGCCCACGCGTGTGCGTTAATGTTGCGACCTGACCAGGCCTAAGCAGATCTCGGTTGAGCCGCTGGCTTCGTAGTAATATTACTACAAGGTGTGTAACGTAAAAAGGGTTAGCGAAATAATCACGTATCATTTGTATATGTAAAACGAATTTCATGACACGATTTCGATGTACATAAAAGTTTATGCATAATACCTAACTGTTATAAAACTTGATTTCATTTTTCTAGCCTCCGATTCCCCAGCAGCTAAAAAATGCTGCGATCGAGAAATGTGATTTATTTTTAGTCGACTGCATAAATAACGCGGCGAGCGCGCACTCGGTTCGTATGCGCGATCGACGCCTGTAGCTGAGAAGCGAAGTGAAGAGATCGAAGAGAAGAAACGCGGTCGTCACGCCCTTCTATCGTGAAAAGAAGATTATTCTAATGACGCCGGAGCAGATATGTCTATACGTATATAATATGTGTCAGCGTCGACGACACGCGAACAATTTGTAGAGAGACACCCCGTACCAGTTTATATATAGGTGTATATATGTATATATCTACATTATATACTTTTATATACGGTAAAAGCGGCAGCCGCGGTAGAAACAGCCTTGATACCGCCGTACCTATACGTCGAACGCGGCTTTGGGTTGTACGGGACTTGTAGAGATATACCTACTCTGTATACGAGAGTAGTTGAAAGTTGAAAAATTTTACTCTCCATGCATCGAAATCACCGCGCGTCGCGGCCGGTCTATGATAACGCGTGGGCTCGCCCACATTCGCCCTTCATTCAATCCTTCGCCTTATACCTTACTCCAGCGGGTCCGTGTTCATTCATAAATTCAAACCTTGTATTTCTCGCACTCCTCTCAGCCAGTCATATAGACCACGCGCCGCCACGGGTCTGTGTGAAACTAGCCGACTAGCGCGTGAAAATTTTTATTCGCGACTGCGGAGAATATTAAAATGCATAATCTAATTGATTCGATCGTTGCACAGATACAGTTAGTCACAGTTTCAATTCACCTTCTCGATCCATCCATTCACCGCGTTGGTTGTACACACATATATATATACCTTGTATATTATCATTTAACCGAATACATAGCTGTCACTTTCACGTGCGCGGGGACACGCGTCGTTACACGAGATAATATTACCGCAACCATAATATACGGAATGTATAATCAATGCCGACCAAAGGTGGTCCTCTCATCTCGTCTCAACCGATGCTGACGCTTTATGCTTATGATGTTCGAGAAAACAAAGCAGCGCTTCGACTCGCTATATACCGCCAACCTACACAAATATTTCATGTCGTTTCAAACTTATGAATGGATTTGCATCGAAGATATGACTGTGTATTTACACACACATACACGCCGTACGGATTATATTTGTATTAATTATACGTAGGAACGTCCCAACAGAAATTCCTCGATCTACCTTCGAAGCGCGCGTCGCACAGGAATGTCTAGCGACTAATTGTGCTTTAGATTTGAAGAAAAAAAAAAAAGAAGGAAGAAAAAAAACAACGAACAAGAAATTGTTTTAATTCATTATACCGTTTGATTGACATGCTCGTGTATAGGTGTACATATATTTGATATCGTACGTTCGTTGGAATGATCAGAACGTTGCAATGTGCCGCGGTATAAGATAACATGTAATATTATAACGGCTCAATTTATGCAGAAGCTCTCTTCAGGATCAGAAAACCCGAACGCGAGACAATGCGCACAGCTATAACATAAGAGCGTAAGCGCAGCCTACACAAGAATCCGTGGCGTGCGCGATTATAACAGACTGAGAGATAATACGATATGTATATATATTTGCGACAAACAACTTTTGATTATTCATTTTATTTTCACACACGGTACATGTGCCATAGGTTATATTATGTTATAACGCATATCTCGCACCGATGTTAAGTATAATGTGGGCATTAAAAATAAAGTGTAAAAAATCATGTATAAATATCTGTATAACCGAGCTTGCGGAAGCGTAGGACGATGGCTGCGGTTATTATGTTATACGCTTAATTTATGTAACAAGCCCAGTTGATAATCGGGCCACGATATTACGAGCTTTAAATCTTATTTCGTCTAGATTTTCACCATGCGAGAAGAACATTCTTTTTTTCCAAGTGTACGAAACTTGTAATCCGAAACTATATAAATACTCGTTACATCTTATAGATTGGAACGTTTGTTTGAGCTCATCTGGATTATTTCAGGATTAAATAATTACCGACGACGAGCGGACAAAAATGCGGCTCACAAATTCTGGCATAACTTACGTACATGCCATGAAGTTGTTTATTTCAAGTCATGATGTGAAAGTTCGCGGGTATAACAATGGCCCTACCCAATGACCCAAAAATGCAAGAGTCGTTGTATCACGTTCAATGATAATAGAAAAAATGATGAAAAAAAAAATTCTGGCGGCGCAGCGTTTTGCTATTTTTTTTTTGGTTGAAGCTAAGCTAAGCTTTACTGCAACTGCAGCTTGTTATACCGATAGCGTACGTATAGATTGTTCATTTTTTTCGATGTGAATCGTACAAGAATTTTTACCTTTATCTCGTTTGATGCGTCTGCAAATTGCGCACATCCGCCTTCCGCAGTGTTGCCTTTCCGGTTTTTGTTCCGTGTCCAAGGTAACCATGGTTGTCTTAATTTTTAATAAACTATATGTCAACTTTATATATATATATATATTTATGTATGTATTAATATGAAAAGTTTTCTTTTTTTTAATCTGATTCTTTTTTTTTTAGATTTTATTTCATTCACTTTTAATATTGCCTCTGTTCATTTTTTTAAATTTCTTTCCTTTTTCTTTTGTGGCAAAAGGTAACTTAGTCACTCTGGCACTGAAGTACGTTGTACGTTAGAAGATCACAGTGGTTGTTGATTGATCGTTGTTTGTTTGTTCGTTTTTTTCTTTTTGTTTTTTATTATTTTTCACTTCTGTTAACGGTTGACTAGATAAATTCTCAATAATGAGTATATTTTCCAAATGTCCTTTCGAATTCTTCAAGTAGGTATTAATATGTGTGTAACCTACACATATACGATTTGTTATGTTGCGGGAACGTGATTCTGCGTAGCAAGTTTTGTTTATATTACAAATACTGTAATTTATAATTAACAACTAAGCTTGTTATAATTGCTAATTATAAATTACAGTTCATCCACCACAATTACTATTGCGGTCTATAAACACTTCTTATATGTAAAGTTTATTTATTTATATCTATATAGGTGTATGCATATTTATTTCAGACTGCAGACAACTCTTTTAATTAATAAAACTTTTCGACGCGTCGCGGTTCTATTGCAATTAGAAAAATAAAAGTGAAAAAAAAAAAAACCACAAAGATGAAAAGAAAAATTCAATTTATTATTCAAATATTATCAATTCTATTATATTAATTTTGATTTAATTCGTTCTTTGTTTTTTTTTAATCGTTATCCGATGCGGTAGCCGCTAATTAAATTGTTTTATTATAATTTAGCCATTCGATCGAATCGTATAACGCGAATGTTCGGCCCGTTTATAAGATAATGTACGTGTACAACAAAGTCGTCGTGCTCAAAATTGACGGTGGAATATAAGGTAGGTAGGTATAATATAAGTTGGGTTTATAAACGCAATCAAATTTATGGAGTAGCTAGACGCATGTTAATTAATATAACTGGTATATACTAATTACGATTTGATGTCAATATTCACTCGATATTATCCGTTGAAAAGGCGTTTGAAAGCGGTCAAAAGGAAATATTAATATATTTCGAAATTTCAAATGCACATGTACACGTTATACACCAATGATCTAGCGAAATGACGTCAGAAGAAACATGAGAAACAAAAAAAAACTGATAAAATAAAGAAATAAATAAACTAGACTCTGTAGCAAAACTAGTAGAGATACATGGCCAACGCGGATGGTAACTATACGGCTAATTAAAGTTAATTCAATTTAATTAATACTCGAAGCTTTGAAGCAATTAGCTCGCCCAGTGGTAAATCGTGAGCAACCCAACCGCGGTAATCGGTTCGGGATTAATCCAATCGCTATAAAACATAGCCTATAAATTTTTTAGTGATTTTGAATTTTCCTTTTTTTATTTTTTAAACAAGACAAAAGGAAAAAAAAATTACATATTTGCTTCCCCATTATACAAAGTGTCCAAATAATCGTCTGGGTCGTTCGTTCTCGGCTAACTTCCGATCGTAAATAACGTTTGAAATTATTTTACATAAATAAACTCGTCCTGCGAGTTTCTCATTTTAGGGGTACCGGGAGTTTCGGCTTTGTTAATTCCGTTTAATAAGGTTTGATAAATTTCTAAGTCAGGTCATTTACCGCGGTGATGGTTTGTGGGTACATAATGTATGGGTGGGCGCACGTGCACCGCTACCCATCACGCGAGGTAAACGCGATATAGGTGTATAGTTATATACATACGTAATAGCTGGTATGCCTAATACATCTAATTACAACGCGACGAGATCGCGCGCGGCCCTGCAGATTAATTCAAAATGTGTTTCTGTCATTTGTAAGACCCCCATATTTGAATCAACGGATTACGAGGGTTAATTGAATAATTTGTTAAGGTAACGATGTATCAAGTTACGAAATTTATATCGTAGCTGAGACCCCGAGACATGGGATACATACGTATATTATGGCGTAGAAAACTTTTGGAACTCTTCGTTTTATCCATCTCGTTAAAAATTTAACGCTCCTAAATCGAAAAAAAAAATTAAATTAAAATTCGATCTAATTACACCCCATTAATACGAGCGGCTTCAGATGTTTGTCGTATTATTGCAACGACTAGGATATTTGGCGCCGATTTGATGAATCGGTAAGAATTTTTATTGACAAAATGAACATATACTCGCAAGCGAACGCGTTCTAAAGAATGTCGATTGAATACGCGTCGCGGAATGAATTTTCAAACAATATTATATACATGCGAGTGGGCGGATCGAGTTATAACTTTAGTCATTCGATCGTAATGTTGTAAAGAATATCTTACATTGGGTAGGTAAACACTCGGTAATAAAAGGAATGTTAAATTTTCGAATGAATTTTCATCTGTACATATATATTTAAAAGGTATATAACACGTTGTGCATATTTAGGTAATAGTATTCCCAAATACAGAGATGGTTAAATATTTACCGGTATCACACAGACCGCGGCACATCTATATTGTACAATATTGGCGATGTAATTTGTGAAACTGACACGCAAACTTGATATTCATTTCCCTAAATCTACGGGTGAAAAATTTTAAATCGAGTCTCCCCATCACCCCTGCGCGTTCTATGTACGGAAAGTTTCACGTTTAAAATGTTCTCCAAAACTTTTGTACGAACCTCCGAAGGAACGAAAACTTTTCGTGTTTAGGAGCCGTTTAAACGATCCAATCAACGAGGAGGCGCCCTCAGCGCGTGTTACCGAGTGGTCTAGATATATACCGTGCACCGGCAAAACGAGGAGCTGGGATTTATTCTCACTAAATTAATTTGACGATAATAATTGAATGAAATGTAAAAAAAAAAAAGAAAGCAAGGAATGACAGATCGTTAAATCCGTAGCATCTGTACACACGCCTGACTACTCGGCTCGGTACGCCGCACAGCCTCCGAACCCTACGTACGCTGCACGATTCAACTGTCAGTTTGTTAATTTTGTATTCACAACCCGACAGAAGATTCAATCACTGAACATATTTTAATTGACATTAGGTGCCGTTCGATTTGATATAATTATTAGATTATTATACCGCCGATAGATAAGGATCAGTTCATTAAGTCCTGAACCGCTGTCTCCTTACTGTGCTCTCTGATTGGAACACATGCGTTAATGAAATCAAATTCTTAATTCAATTATAACCATCAGATTTATCACTTTTCTTCCGTTTCGATAACCACCTTCGGAATATCATTCGGATGAAATTATAATGGGAGAAAAAAAAACGGTAATTATTTTTCTCTTTCCACACGCGAAACACCAAAAAATCACTGAAAATCGTTCCGACGTCGAACGCGTGGAGAGAAAAAAAAAATCACAAAAAGTTTTTAATTAGATCGTGACACGGTTTGATATTAGAAATGTATTGGGATTATTTTTTTAATTATTTTTTTGTTTTTGTTTTTTTTAACAATATCGGTTTATGACACGTTTCTTCGATGAGTGTACAGACGTCATTTTTATGGTAGTGGTAGATCGCATTAATTCACGTCATATGATCGGTCGAAGAATAGCTTATTTAAAATTTAATATTGACACTGAATCAGAGTAAACGAAGATGAGTTATACGTCTCGAATGGGTTTTTCAAAAAACCATCTCATTGCAAAGAGTATAATTCACACGTACATCGATAGAGCTGTCAAACTCTCGAGAATAAAAATGAAATCAATTTAAACGACACGACTCGTAGATTTTTGTTTATAATTAATGATGATCTTTGAATCCTCACATGAGAGAACAAAAATTTTTTTTGCAATAAAATAACATAATTTTAAGTTACAAGAACTTGGCTTACGTTGCACTATATTCACATCCGAACGTATATCAGCGGTTATCACCGCCAAAAACCAGAAGAAGAAAAACCAAAAAAAAAAGAAAAAACTGACACTTTCACGAATCCTATACGGGACCCAAAAACTTTGGGTACGCGGGCCTCGAGGCGGAAGATGGATGAAGTCGAAATGAGGTAAGGTATATTGACAGCGGATCAGGGTTGGCGAATATGACGATCGGAAATCAAAAGGAGTCAAGAAGATAATTTTGAAAAAGGATAATGACAGCTCGGACGGAGTGCAGATGCGATGAGAGAGAAAAATAAGAGAGGAAATATTTTTGGGAGAAAATAAAAAAAAAAAGAATAAATAAATAAAATTTGGGTAAAATCTTCGTAACGGTGTATCGATATTCAGGTGATATTTTTTTCACGAACAATACATCTCCGCTCGACAAATATGGAATAACGCGTCAAACAACGCATGACCACGGTTGCGTGCGTGCACCGTTTTGGTTCTCCAAGAGGGAATCGGTTTTAAGTCTTTGCAGCGATCACCCGGTCCGTCGTCTCGTCCCACACTGAGGTTGTGTGCGATGCGGAGCCTGTCCGGGGACCACGTGACGGCCCCTGCAGGAGGTAGAAAATTCTACGTGCACTCCGCGTTGTGTTGGTTGGGTCTCCGTTCGACCCTCCTGGTGGGGACCCAACTCCCGCGAAGAACGGGCCCTCCGCGGACGCGGGACGGACGAACCGGGCCTTGCTCCGCGCTTGCACCACCGACACGGGAGAGATGGCACACCGTGAACCGGCGAGAGAGACGGAGAGAGAAAGAGAGACAGAGGAGAGAGGGAGGAAGATAAAAAAGGAGGGAGGGGAGGAAAAGAGAGGATGAAGAGTGAGGGAGAAAAAGTAGGGGGGCAGAGGAGGGGGAGGTAAGAGGGCACAGAGAGAGAACGCCCATAGGCGCGTGCCCGATCTCACTTTTTACTCCTGCGCGACTTTCGGCCCGCCGATTCTCTGCGGTTCTTACGGTTCTTTAGGTTCGGACGGTTTTTTAAATTTTTTTTGTCAGTTTTTTTTTTGTTTCTTTCTTTTTTTATTAATGCCTCTCCGCACGGTCTGTGCTCTTCCCTGTACACACTCTTAACACCGATCATTGCAGTCGAGTGTGATGAGGAGAAGAATTCAGAGGGAGACAAAAAGATTGCGGAGGAAGAAAGAAACTTCTGTTTACTTTTCATGTCTAATCGACTTAACGAACTTTGTTATATATGGAGCTGTTTCTTTATACTTTAATTGTTGGAAGTGTACATTACCCTTCATTTGTTCGTAATACAAGCTTGTCTGACGAAGACAATTCGTTGGAATTATAATCCTAATTAAATTGATACCTCGAAGTTTTATCGGATCATTAGAGAAATGAGATTTTTTCTCCGACGTGACTTTTATCGCAAAGGCTCGAGGGAAATCTTGACCTTCAATAATTGTCAGAGAAAAAAGAATCTGACGTAATAATTTTTCTCTTGGACGAAACGTTTGCGCTACCGGAGAAGGAATAAGGTTGGGCGACGTTTGAGGAAGGGAGATAAGAGTACTCAAAATGAAAGAGATGACGAGAAGGATTTTCAGTGGTACGGTAAGGACGATCGGATGTGGTGAACGCATTTGCAGAGTGTGGGGAACGTCACCCAGGTAAGGATGGAAGAAGATCGGGAGTCAGAGAGCTGACTCTGGAACGAAGACGGAGACGAAGACGAAGGAGGCGAAGGGACGAAGCGAAACGCGTGCCTCGAGTGCTAATTGGGCCCGAGGAAGTTGGGTCGGATTTCCGCAGTGTAGTATGCGTTGCTCACTCGTAGGCGGAGGGAATTTAAAGGGCCCAGAAAATCACAGCTGATTCAAACTCGGCCAGATTTTTGTTTATTCTTTTTTTTTCGAGGAGAAGAAAGAAAAAAAGAGAAGAGATTGAGGGCTCGTTTATTCTTCGTCTTCTCTTTATGCTCAGATGTTGTTGTACCGCCGTCCATCTCTTCCGGGAGATGATTATTCAAGATCTAATCTGAATAACGCGCGGGGCGGGCCTGCACCATAGCAGCTTGGAAGTCACTAGTTCGAACATCGATTTTTAATTAAGTGACTCTGTAAGTTGAACTAAAAGCTTTTTGATTTATTTGTAAATATACATTAGTCATTATAAGCTCCGCCGCATAGAGTACCGTGTCTGCAGACGTACAGGGGGGATTTCGCGACGATGACAGTTTTGAAACGTTGTACGATTTACGCAAGTTGATATTACAGCTAAACGATCGTCGATCAGACGTACGAAACCGGAAACGACCACCTACACCGAGAAACTCCTTCGCCTGTAGACAAGACGTAATAACGTGTGCATATGTATAAGTACCGTGACAAGGTTCGAGCCCCGAGGCAGTCGGAAACGACGACGATCACGACGACGAAGAACGGCGCGGGTATCTCGCCCACGGATTGATGTTTTGTAAACTTTTAAAAACTTTTCAGGTACGCATGATGAGATCGAATTAGTTGCGGTTTAATCGCCCACGATAATATACACCAAATGGCGCCCGCGATTGTCGAAATCGCCTTTAATTCGCCTACGTTTAAAAATTTTATACAGGCCGCTTGACATTTTCGTTACAACCTCAATAAACAACTGATAAAATATGCTCGTTCGAATTTAATAGCAACGTCGCAAAACAGAGGACTTTGTTTTAGTTACTCAAAAAATAAGAAGAAAATTATCAATCAAGAGAGAAAGAATAGAAAAAAAAATTCTAATAAACGGGCGGTTGAATAGCGGAGAAAATTGTTTTAATAGAAATATATACCATATTATGTTTAGTTAGATATGTGAAGTGGACTTAGAAGCCGCGCTGTATAGCCGTGCGAATAAATACACGTTTTTGCGATACGACGACGAAGAGACGAAGGACTTTAGTATCTCCGCGAAGATCATACGTCGGGGTTTGTTGCTGTTGCAGCCACTGACGCAGCCGTCGGACTTGTTCTATTAATTTTCTAACACACAATTAAGCTGGGATTAACACAGAAGTAAGTATAAATACCGGCGTTTCTTGCCAACTATCATTACAGCTCGAAGAGAATGTTAACGAATGTTTCGCACGCGGTTTACAATGCCACGGACCACTGACGACTGACCAACCACGACTGCTGATATTTCCCTGTAGGTATCTGCGACGGTTTTGCACATCGCGCACATTTTGTGCTTGTGTGTTTATAACAATAACATTATACGTGCATGTGTTCAATTTCTCTCATTTCTTTTTCTTTATCGCAACGCTGCAAAGGACTCGCCTCAGCCCGTACACGTACGATTACCTCGAATCCTAAGCGCCACTGGAACGTCCAGCTCATGGACTCCTCCTCAGAGTACGATACGTCATATTTCACTTCTGTCCCAGTTTTACATGATTTTTCCGAAAGCCACAACTACGGTGACCGATATTGCGTGAATCGAGATAAGCAACTCGAGCTTCGGAAAATAGGTCAGATTTTCAAGGTTGGATGAGAGTGGGTTTAACATCCACGTGTATTCTTTCATTTTTCTTCGTCATTCATCGTAAAAACACGAGGAGCTTTGTCAGCGCGAATAAAAATTCCCAACGATCAACGATCGACCGCAGATACACGTTAATACGGTGCTGTCCGGAAAGTGCGAAAGCATAATCAACGAAATATCAAGGACGCGGTACGCCGCGGTAATGTCCTTTGACAACCAAATGAAATTCTCTTCGATAAAATGACGAAATTTCATGCGAGTAGTACCCGTGGACTGTGGAGGAATGTTAAATCGAGTATATCCGCCTTGAGGAACCAGTCTTGGGAGAGTTGAAACGCGTCGAAAGCTTGAAATTATTGCTGTTCGTCTTCATACATATGTAGGAGGTATTGTAATCGTTGAGGATATAGTAGCGGAGAGACGGTTGGTGCACATCTATCGATCGTAATTGTTATCGCTCATTGATTAAGCGCCGTAGGCTCGATGCGGCCCTTCGACGTTCCACGTAGAAATATATATGTATACGTAGATGTGTATAAATTTTCTCCGCACATTGATCAGCGCGGCGTGTACGTAAAATGTAGAAAATTCAAGTCGATTGTTAGTTGTTTTTTTTCATCGAGATGTAATTCGATGTTATCTGGACATGTGCTGAGAAATTTAGCTCGGTGATATCGAAAGATCGGTACACGTGTCTGTGCGTTTGTACACTTCGTTTTGAACACGTGTACATAATATACAGATAGTGAGGAAGGTATGGCGTGTATGTAACCATCGAGTTTGTTTATAAGAACGATCGGAGAGCGAGTGAGTTCAAGACCATTGTGTCCCGTAATTCATTTTGGGGTTCTTCGCCGCTGACATATTCTGACGTTTTAATAATCCTATTTTAATTGGTTTTCAGTGATGTAAGAGCCAGCCGATCTAGCGGAAGAAGGCGAAGGAAAAGAAGAAGAAGACGAAGAAGCGAGGGGTCTGGACCCTGCAGGTTTTATCGATGAACGGTTGACACATTCTTCGAAGAAGTATAAAAATTGGCTTTTTCAATCGCTCAACTATACAATGGCCGTTGGCTATTCATCCTAGAGATCGATGGCGGAGCTGATAATAGTTATGTTACATGCTAGCTACATACTGTACATACCTATGTGCTCGCGCGTACGCACGCACATCGTGTGATCATGTATTGCGTTGGCCTTACGTGTATGTATATAGTTATACGTAAGTACATGTACCTTATATACCACGTTAAGAAATACTTTGCACCAACGAACGCGATGGGGCTTAAATTTACGCGTATAGAGGTACAGCTATTTGTTTGGCGCCTCTAATGGGGCCCAGCGCGAGTTCAATACCGTTCGCTAGATAATTTAACGAGAAGTAGAGAGGAAGGAAGGGAGGGAGGGAAGGAGGTGACGGGAAGAAAAAGAGGCGGATCAGGTGCTCGAGAGGGGAAAGGTAGAAAGTCAAAATTCTATTAATCACGATATGTTCCATACGTCGCATGTGGATTCGCTGGGTTTGCGCTCGTAAAATCTGACCGACTCGATCGACGCTGCCATGTTGGAATCAAACAGCCCTCGTTTTGTTGGAACGAGAGAAAAATGAAAACACCGCTCAAAAACAGACTGCATATATTTCCAAAGTACTGCATAATCGTCTTCTGTTCTGGATACCTGTATTTCATCTGGGCAGTTACTTGGTCATTTGGTTGTTGGCATAGGCGAAGCGCCAGCGCTATAGGGAGGCCTAACGTCGTTCGTTCGGTCAACCCAACATTTGCCAGAACAAATAAATCTACACCAGTCCATCCCGTTCCATACGACGTACTATACGTTAAGTGTAATTTTTAGACGCACAGCGAATTTTACCAAGCGTACTTATTGTACTAATCCTATATAACTACTCTGGTCTTATCAAAATAATATACAATTTTAACACGTTTCTTTTTTCAAATTTCTATTCGCGCTTCAGAACCAACTTGTTTTTAATTTTGTCTTTTTTTATCGCTGCGAGATGACCGAAGGACCGAAAACCGTTTGGACGTTAAATTGAACGGACGAATGGATGAAATGAGTGATTGACGGATTGACACGTGGATTCCAAGCTGCTCGCTAATTGTTGAAACTGTTATGTTGTTTAGGTGCATCGCAGCGGTGCCTCTTTTGAGGTTCATATTCCTAACCAAACCTTCGTTGTTCTTGATTTGTGATTCGAAGTACGTACCTACTATACCGGTCTATACTTACACGGTGTATATATACCATGGCTACAGATAATTTACGGAGCTTGGATAACTTTGACTCTTTTTATTTTACCTTAGGTGCTGCCGGTGCCACCACATATCAGTGGAAATTGGAGCTCGAATGTATTCCATATGCGCTATCGTTCGCTTTGCACACAATTTCCACCTGGACATTTACCGGCAACCGCAGCAGCAGCAGCAGCAGCAGCAGCAGCAAAAGATCCTCCCTTGTTTATTTATTTATTTATTTATTTTCAAGAAAGAGTAAACTCGGTGATTGTGGGTGCCGCCTGCCCCGGGTCCATGTGCGTTAAGGCCTGTAGACCTTATTAACATTTCTCTGGGATCCGAGGCGAGATTAAATTGACAGCGAGGATTTGCGAGTTGTTTGTTACCCGCCTCTCGCTGCTGGTTCTTCTTCTTGCGCTGTTTCGAGCAAACCACGAAGCCGCGCAAGAAACCACGACGAACTTAAACTCACATTATATATACATATACATAATTCTTTACACAAAGCTACAAAGCGCTACCACGCCAAGATGGTACCGGTGTTTGAAAAATTCTGTAACGCGTGCAAATCCCACCGCATACGCAAAACGCAGCCCTCGTATCCGAGAGTTAAACTGTGACTTCGTTCTTTGCCGCGTTCTTTCCAACTAGAACTGCACTATCGCGGGACGGCTTGTCGCCAACTTCACATAACCAACGTTATACGTGAAACATTCTCCAGTTTCTCGGGTAAATGGAAGACACGTCTCGAACACGGATCAGTGAAAAAAAGTAGGGAGCGCGCTTCAGCCCCGTGACCCGAAGATTGTGATTCGGTTTGAATAGAACCCGGGCACATTCCTGCGGAGGCAATGAAATTACGTAACGTACCGACTACGTTCATAGCAATATAGTTGTGAGCCCCGAGCCGCGCTGCCAATCCATCGGTAATAATCTCATTAAATCCTCCCGACGATTTAATGACACGTCGACCACTGGCCGAACCACTTCGATCGTTCGAAACGTATTACTTTCGAATCGAACCCGGCCGGGCGCTGTTCCTATGTGAAAAGTATTAGTCAGGTGCTTTATCCCGTACAACATATGCGTTTATACTCATACGCGTCCGCATCGCTCGTGTTTCTATTTCTACTTTTAGTTTGGCGATTTGCTGCTCAATCATCGGTATATCATTTGTCTATGTCATCGCTTAATCACGAGGTGAGAGAAAACAAAAAATCTGAAAGACAAACAAAAAAATGGGAAAAAGAATAAAATCAAAAAAGAGTAGGTAGGTATCGGTGGTATGGAAATTGGGATTCAATTCTAGATATTACACGCATTATATTGGTTTCTGTACCGTTAACCGCGATGACAGAAGAATTACAGCTCGGGGTGAAAACTGGAACGTCGTGTACCTAATCCGTGAAGTCAGTTTGTCTCGCGATGTTTTCTTTGCCAAACACACGCTTTATTATTGTCTCGTAGGATATTTAGCGTCCACATATTCCGTATGTATAGCGATGCTGTGTGGCCCACTGCTGTTAAAATCTATTCCTAGCTCTATTCTAAGTCTGTCTCCTGATGTGTCGTCTTATTAATGTCTACTCCCCCTACCAACATAAGCTCCGCCGAACAACTTCATGTCCAACACACTTACACACTTATACTTGCACGGTGGTAAAAGCTGTATTTCTATAAGTTTCTAGGTATATCGTCGGCATTGCTGACACACCCACGTTATAGGAATACGCATCGCACGTATGATATAAAACTAGAACAAGACGCTCATGGATAAAATTGGATTCTCAGAAAAAAAGATGAAACTGAAACGAAATACTTCTGATATCATTTGCGGTAGATAATTCGTTGGCTCGAATACATAGAAAAACAAAAACAAAAAAAAACAATCTGTTTTATCAAACCATGTCGAGTTGAACCGGAAGTCCGTCGAGTATAAGGATATATGGCTTCTGAAAATCCGCTTTGGCAATCGTCAGCAACTCTTTGGAGTATCTGCAGGAGGACTTTCGAGGAAGATATGTAGGTATGGGTCTGTATAGTATTTAAATGAGTTCAGATGCAGCAGCGCGGTGGTAGAAACGAATTAATTCAACGGTGCTGTAGAGAATGGAGTTTAAGAGACTTTGAGAGTGGCGAGTTGATGATAGACCGTAGTTAAGAGAAATCCTATATAGATAGTTTGATAGTAATTGTCTATCGTTCGAATCTATTCGCCGTCTGTTATCTACAACTTCTGCAATTATTCAGTCTGGCTTTTGGTGTAGTGAAAGACCCGATCGAACGGCATCAACTTTTCGATCATTAATTTGTCTTTCGTTTTTTTTGCTTATCTATAAACCACCAGCTATATGCTCCTTAAGATTGTTTAAAAAATTCGTAACAATCCAATTTTTGCATCTTCGAGCAAAATTGCGATAATCATTACCGTGTCTGCGCGTTTGCGTTTACGAGAAGTAAAAGTACGAAGTACCCCCCGAGGCTACAAGTTTTTGAACTTTTGCCAATTTTTCACATTATATATGTGAAAAAAAATTGAAGAAAAAAAATTTATGCGACTAGTGAGAAGGAAATTAAGAAACGAGACCGCAGAATAAGAGCTAAAGAGAATAAATAAAGAAAAATATTAAGGAGGAAAACTTTTGATGATTGAATGAAAAGTGAATAAAAAAATTAAGAGGATTTGGGCGAAGAGAGAGGAGACAGATTTTTAACGGAGGGTTTATATTATATTTACTTGCTTCTCTTTTATGTAACGCGGAAAATAGCCACGCGCTTAACACTCTTATATGTATGGAAATAACGTAATGTACGGCAACAGCTGTTACTCCTTAGCCTAGTGTCACGAACCCTGACGATTTGCAACCGCGTGTTGTAATAAAAATTTCAACGGTAATATTTGGGGAAAACGATCGAAACGGCGAAATTCGTATTATCAATATTTTATATGGTTATGATCGGGAGAGGTAAAGTTTCAATATCTTTCGGGATAACATGAGGGCGGTTGTTGTCGCGTCGATAGATAAATATTATCACAATCTTCATTTAAAGATCCGTAAAGATTGTCTTCTTTTTTTTTTCAAATGTATGTATAGTAAAATGTTATAGCGTGTATAGCAAAGCTTTGCGGATATGAGATTCCCATCATTTGGTTTATTCTTAAATTTAACAACAGAAGCGTGGAGGAAGTTTCGCCCGCCCATCGCATGTAAACTGTTTGAATTAATGCTGCCTTCAATGCGTTTTATGTGTTTTATGTGTTCTCCAACATTCGGAGTATTTATAGGCGTGTGTATACCTATAATACACTACATACGTATCCCCTGGACCAGCACCACCATCATCGGGGCCGAAAGATGTCCGCTGAGTTACGGCGCCCCGGCCGCGTTGTCAATGTATTGGGAAATATGCACAATTTTATGAAAGAAAAACAAAAGAAAATGAAAAACAAATTGAATAAATAAATAATATGTGCGTACATTCGTGTATAAGCGTATACGAAATTAAACGCGATTTAAAGTTAATTTATTAGAACGCCGAGAGTTTATTTATTCCCAGAGTACGTATAGTAGTTACCTACTTAATTTTATAGGGACTTTAATTTTTCAAAATTTATGGACGACCGATCTCATCACTCCCGCGGGCATTAAGAAGAGATTATATAATAACATTTTTTCATCATCATCATCATCATTATATCGCTTATAATTCTGATTTATTTTTGAATCAGGGTCCCTTTAATCCGTAGGTGGTGAGAAGATGGACCGATAATTTGCATCAAGACGTTCAGATTTATGTTATAGTTATTCATTTTTGGATTTCTAATCACGCTGAACATTGTACACGCGCTTCGGATGAGATTACAACCGACGTCAGACCATAAATTAAGAAAATTGAAAACTGTTCGGTATTTTTTAACATTCTTTTTTAATTCGATTCTATCTATTTTTTATTCGACCTACGTGTTATAATAACAGTGGTAGAACAATTGTCACGCATTGCGAATTAAGTCTGCCTTACGGATGAGTGTTTTTCATTTTTTTTCTTCAAGTGGATGCTGCTTGGTTGAATTTTTCACAGCTGATTAGTCTGCGGCCCTCGGTTTCCGTTAATCTCCATCTCGACATTTTAGATATAATAAAAATGAAGGAAAAGAAACTCTACACTCCAAACTTTTTCATCATATGTGCCGTGAATCGCGCTCATTCCACCGATCTGGCTTAGAGCAAGATTAATTTTTTTTTTTTTTGTTCAAATTTTATCGAAATTACTGATTAATCGTTCGTTACGATGAGTGGCATATCGTGGCAGATTTCGTCGCATACATACTTCGTTCTTTGGTAGACTAACGACAATCTAGTTAAGAATAATTCTCCACTTAATCATGATATGTCGGTCAAAAAACCACATCCTTCTTAAGAAATGCTCAACTCTCCTGCAGCAGTAGTTATAATATCTGGCTATAAAATGAATGCTCGCGAATTACGTTATAACGAAGATTTTTTTTTTTACAGACTCTTCAGAAACGAGATTCATACGTCGCGAGGAGACGCAGCTCACCACGTACCTTCTCGAAAATTCCAGTGATTATAACGTCATGATATTTATAAGTTGAATAACACGAATCATGACATAATTTGACCCACTTTTAGGGCTTAACATTAAAATGGCGGGGGCGAAGTGGTTGACATTTGTTTTTTTTTCAATGTACGAGGAGTTCGATTGAGTTCTACATAAGACGCGCTATAGCGAGCCTGAAAGGTCCTTGCAATTTCCATCGCTACGACAACGATACGTGTACTCGCACATAAATAACCTTTCTAAACTTAATTCTATAGAAATCAGGTGTATAATTGGTGTTTCTTGATTGTATCGCAATCTATAGTTTATACGTGATAAACGTACAAGGGAGATAGAGATATCCCATATAAGTTTCCACTCGACACTTCATCAAAGTCAATCCTCTGTAGGGATTAAGATTGAATCAGTCAAGTATCGAGATTTGCATTCGCTGTGTGTTGTTCGCTAATTGACAAAGGGTTGGCAATTCCATTCCACCGTCTACAAACCACACCAAGTTTCAATTTCGATAATAATACGTCTCTTACAATTATTTACTTGGATTGCATTGTGGCATTACTTTGGGATTTTCAAAGGTTATCGCCTTAAATTTTTTTCGATTTTGGGGTCAGAAATCGACATTTTTTTTGTTGCAGTATTTTGACGTTTCTTGACGTAATTTAAGCTCAGGAATTCGAATCCGCCAGCCAAATTGATCTATTTATCGAAATGATCGAAATATCGCCAATTTTTCGCTTTTCAGAGCAGAAAAGTTGAGATATCTCAATGGGATTAATTCGTAGCTCAGTTTGGTCCATGGATTCGAGTTCCTGAGGTCAAAATACGTTAGAAAAGTGTCCTACGATCGATTTTAAAAATACTTCATTTTTGGCCCAAAAATTGAAAAAATCCAAAGGGGTATACCTTAGATTTTTGTCGATTTTGGGGTCAAAAATGAAGTATTTTTAAAATTGATCGTACGACGCTTTTCTAACGTATTTTGATCTCAGGAATCCGAATCTGCTAGCTAAATTGATCTATCAATCGAAATGATCGAGTTATCGCAAGTTTTTCGCTTTTCCGAGCAGAAAAATTGAGATATCTCAATGGGATTAATTCGTAGCTCAATTTGGTCAACGGATTCGTGTTCCTGAGGTCAAAATACGTCAGAAAAGTGTCCTACGATCGATTTTAAAAATACTTCATTTTTTACCCCAAAATCGACAAAAATCTAAGGTATACCCCTTTGGATTTTTTCGATTTTTGGGCCAAAAATGAAGTATTTTTAAAATCGATCGTAGGACACTTTTCTAACGTATTTTGACCTCAGAAATCCGAATCTGCTAGCTAAATTGATCTATGTATCGAAAATATCGAGTTATCGCCAATTTTTCGTTTTTCGGAGCAGAAAAATTGAGATACTTCGATGGGATTAATTGGTAGCTCAATTTAGACAACGTTTTCGTGTTCCTGGGCTCAAAATACGTTAGAAAAGTGTCCTACGATCGATTTTAAAAATACTTCATTTTTGGCCCAAAAATTGAAAAAATCCAAAGGGGTATACCTTAAATTTTTTTTTGGATTTTGGGGTCAAAAATCAAAAAAAAAATTTTCGCAGTATTTTGAGGTTTTCTTATGTATTTTGACCCCAGGAATGCGAATCTGTTAACCAAATTGATCTGTCTATCGAAATGCCCGAGTTTTTGCCAATTTATCGTTCTGAAAAGTGTAAAAATCAAGCCATCTCGATGGGATCTATTCCTAGTTCAATTTACTCGACGGACTCGTGTCTCTGATAATATATTGAATCCTGTAACAAGAAATATCGAATTTTGCGCTTGATTTCACATCGAAATAACATATACAATATTGCGGTAGCGGATCGCCTTTGAGAATACACGTTTTCTATAACTATATATAAATAAAGAAAAAGAATAAAAAAAAAAAACAAAAAAAGAATTATGTATATATATACGTATATTATCTATATACATAAGGTGGAGTGCATGAGAGGAGACGTAGGGCAGAATAATGTGTGTTATCGCAGTTGCGCGGCACGGCGGCATTGCTTTTGAAGATTGCTGCTCGTGGTCCGGTCGCGGGACTTGCCCGATGGTCTCCCCGTAACGTACCTCTCTTTATACTATATACCGTACGTACGTACGTACAGATGGGGTCCGTCCGATTTACATACGCGCTGTGCACATTGCAGTCACGCACACACGTGCCATTATTAAGCGCGGAGTTCACCAACACATCTTTTATTATTAAGCACACCCATGTGGATTGTACGTACGTACGTACGTAGTGCACGTATACCCCTAGCTATCCCCGAGGGACACAGAAGCGCCGAAGTACGGGGCGCATACCTTGTTGCGCTAACAATACGACCGCCCACGTGCGGGAGTCGTACCAGATATCTCGTTTTATTATTATTCTTGGCTTCCCTTACCTCTCCGTCCTTTTCTCTCTTTCTTTCTTTCATTTTTCTTTGCCTTTTTTTTCTTTGTTTTCATCTTATTTCCTGTTCCCCGGAGGCTTTAAGTCGAGTTTCTCTCTACCGCATGTTCCATGCGCGGGTTTAGAGCTGTATAGCTTCTGGTACGCGATGTTATACATATCCACTTATCTGTATCACCGGCAGCCCGGCAGTAAAAGCTCAGGACACACCGCAGCGGTACACTGAACTATACTCGTTTTGTATCGCCACGCATAGATTTCCATGAATTATTCCCAACAGAACTCGATCTATAAAGTTTTTTTTTTCCTTTCTATCTTTCAGTTTTCATTTTTCCATTTCGTGCTCCGGTTCGGAATCCATCGGAACCGAAACGGAAGAAAAAGAGATAATGAAAAAGTTGGTAAATCGTTCTACTACGCGTCGACGCGGAGATACACGTTGCCGAAGAGATTTATTCGTATTAGATCCTAATGAGGTGATCAACGTGCAATCTCGAAGTGATCCAGTATTACAGAACGACTGGCTGCCCGGAGGATCGTGTTGCAGCGCTTTGCTTGGAAGTTGGAAGTTCTACGGAGCTGAAGCTGGGATGATACCGTGCGTACGGGAAGGTATGAGAAGCTACTCTTACGCGTTCAGTTGCGTCGAGCTCCTGCTGAGGATTTTCTACAGCAAAAAGCGGTACCTGGTATAGAAGTCAGGAGAGATTGGCAACGTCCAGGACGGTTAGCAGAAACGATACGGTGCAGCAAAAGCAAAGCAATTGGCTATAGTACGTATTCTACTAAAGAGTATAAGGTACGTACGAAGAGAAGAGGAAGAGGAAGAGGAGGAGGATGATCGGAGTAGAGAAGCACATTGCTCTACGACTTTATGCGTTGGGTCGTACGTTCGTCTTTTGTTATATTGCCCGGTAGTATAGAGCCTCTATAACGTTGCGTTATATTGTACATTCAGTAAGTAAGACGAAAAAAACAAAAAAAAAACAAAAAACAAAATAAAAAAAATAAGAAGAACAAAAGAGGGTGGGTGGTGAGCCATGAGGGAGACGAAGTCGTATAGCGAAATCTCCTCTCTTTCTCTCTTTGCAGCAACAGCAGCGGCTTAGCTTTTATTCTTGACTTCAACGAACCGCGCGAGCGGCTGCTATATCCTCCTGGCACAGTAGAAGTTCAGGTTTTAAGTACCGATTGTTCGCTAAGTTCCGCCACCCCATCGTATAAGAAGTTATTCGAGAAATTGAGTCGAGTGTCCATGTTGTCCGGTTAAACTACCTACCTACCTACCTACCTATCCTTGTATATTAAAACCTGCAGAGTTGTCGACATTACGATCGCGCACTCGAGAACCATTTCGATAATTAATTTTTCACACCTCCGTATAGATTGTTACGGGACTTTATGTTATATCGGAATAACCTGGAGTACTAAAGGCTTATATGGATATAAGTTGAACACGTTACAAATTAGACTAATTCTGTAGATTTTACGTGATCTGATATAGGTATAGATTTTCGCTGGTGGTCCAGGTATACTTTTGAATTTTCTTTCTATTTAGTTTCTGAAGAATACACGAATCGAAGTTTATCCGGGGAACGAGTCTACGGTTTCAGGGATATACATACGTATATCGTAAACCACGCATCGATCTCTCCGTTCGTCGACGGCGAATAAGATATGCAAATTTTCATTTTATCCGCCAATAAGTCGCGCGCCAGAGTTTAAACTTTATGATATCGTCCGTTGAATACATCCGGAGCATGAATGATCATGGATTATATATAACGGTCGAGTTACACGCGAGTTGTGATACCTCCGTATAGTTTATATTCTCTCGTAAATAATCGACGGCAAATAGAAAATCAACACCCCGAGGGTAACTCGTTTCCTCCCTGCTCTCTCCTCCCCCTTCCGATAATGTAATCGATATACCAATCTGCGATATTTATGGAACTACGATTATTATAAAATATGAGGGTATAGATAAATTGCGTTATCATTACACATATATTCCTATAACATTATCTAGATTAATGGACATCTCGGCGTAACCCAAATTTCGTAAGACGTATAACTTTGAACGAGCTATACGTACGATGTATTTGTTGTTAGGCATGTAAAAAAAGAAGTAATATAAAATTAACGACGTAACAAACGCTTGTACACCTTATGATACGTATAGTTTATTGCTGAAAAAAACTAGCCAAATATCACCTTGGCATTTCTGTTACTTACTATTACACATCTATATTCACCTCGCACTTCGTTCATCTCCTCGTCAACTGTCAGCGCGTGAAAGTAAGAAACAAAGATAAATTTGTCCTCCTGATCTTCCTGTACATCCTACACGAATACATACTCGATATCGCAGGAATTTTTTTTTCGTTCAATAGATCTGGTGATATTCATTCGATAGAATGTGAAATAAGCTTTCGTTTCAAGCACCAATTTGAGGGAGACCTTTTAGAAGAGAAAAAAAAAAGTTAAAAAAATCGATCAATTACGTATCGATCTATTGGAATCGATTGAAATGAGTAGCGTACAATTTTCCATTTGTCACTATACGCACGGTACAAGTATGGCGGTATGCTAATGAGCTGATTACGTTGTAAATACGGTAGTTAAAGTTGTAAGGAAGTACGACTTACACGGTGTTGGATAGGTTGGATGGTGTTGCTTATACTATGGTCAGCCGGAGAGAATATAACCGAGTAATTTTAATATTCATCGCACACGTCCCTTTAAGAGTTACAAAGTGACCGCTGCACTTGGTTATATAGGTAGTAAAGCAAGCTCCCAGCGACTTATTATCAAATCCAAAAAGGTACCGAACCCTAAAGAGACGACAGTCGTTAATAAACCCCCACGATACGTGCACCGTTCAAAATTACGTAACTACCTATGTATGCGTCGGAAACGGTATTTGTGTACCTGCAGCCCTTTTTATATCGTATTTCATTTTTCACTTCACGCGTGCATCGGCATCGCTGCGTTACGTTCGGAACCAAAAATATAGATTTTTTTTTTTTCATTTCTCTCCGGTATCGTATCGCGTATAAAAAGTGGCGCCTGAGCGAAGTTGGTAAAGATGAAGAATAAGAGGACAGAAAAAAAAAAGAAAAATGAAAAAAAATGAAACGAGTAGAAGAAGAATAAGAAGAGGATTTCGTGAAGGGCCGACCTCGGCACATCCATACGCGCGCGCACGCTTCGTAGATGAAACAACAGATCCTAACACCGGTATCATAACATACGAGCAACATATCGCGTGACAGGGAACACAGGGCCCCGCACGTGACCTTTATAACCTTTTCAGTTTTGTACCCGGGCCAGTGAGTCAGACCTTTGTGAACTCGGAATGGCCGAAGATGCCGCCGACGCTGCAGCGTTATACGAAGCTATGTGCCCCGGGGGGAATTCACGAAACTTCTGGGGCGCCGTTTATATAAAATTCGGTTCGTTTCACGCCGCTAATTTTTTTCCTTATTAATGTTCATTTTTTTTACAATTTTCGCAGGTGAATCAATTAGCGGCTATAACTTTCTCATTCATTCTTACAGCCCGCGCTATACTCTCGCCACCCTCCGAGATTTTTAAACGTTTGTTTTCAAGGGATTTTTTTTCCTACTCTTTGGCGTAAAATGTGAAAGCTACGCTGGCAGCATTTATATACATTTTGCAAGCGATTATTTGGTATAAGGTGTATTATATTCACTTACACACGATGATGATATTGCGGGAGTGAATCTCCAACGTGTGACGAAACTTCTCATCCGCCGTGCAGCAGGTAAGTTTTATTTTATTCGCCATTGGCAATGTAATTTGTGCGACCCCAAAAAATGAATCGAAAAAGAAGAATGAGAAAAAAAAACGAATCACAACGAATAATACGAAAGCCATTCCTTTTTTTTTTCTTTCTTTCTTTTTTTCTTTTCCGCTGCAGTGAGCACGTGAAGATATGCGTAGAGATAAAGATAAGAATATATAAGGTGGTATTAATATGACCCCAAGTTTCTAGGGTCAAATATGATCCCAGAAACAAATGAGCGTTGCACAATCCTCATCACCTGTCGATTCGATAATATTTTCTGGATGAAAATAATAAAACGCGGGGTAATTTTTTTTTTTCACCTTATGACGAATCGGGGCGCGTTTTGATTTTTTTTTCTGTCCAGCAGCTTGCGGACAACGCGCAAAGTCTGTACAATTTATGGCAATTGACAATATTATAAAATAATGATTTAACGAGAGAAAAATTTGCAATTAACTTCATACGCTATGAAGCGTATATTAAATATACGTATATAATACATATTGCGTCGGTGTACGTAATTGGCTTTACTGCAGAAAAATTTTTTTACATGTTTTCGCGCCATTTGCATAATCTGTGAGGTGAACGTCGTTCGATCGATCGGTTAATTTAAATACTGAATATGTACCTCGAGAGCCATTAGCTTGTAATTATCGTTACTTATTGGCGGTAAATGGTTTGCGAACGATGGTACATAGGTATTATATATAAACATTTACGAATACCGCGACGCGACGTATTCACCCCGAGGATTTTATACTCGATTTCGATTTCAGTAATTCTTTTCACCACATAAAGAAATGCCTCGAAGCTCGAATTAATCGCTTATTACGTCGTTTTCCTGTCTTCGAATATTTCACATATCTTCATAAATGAATTTATTTTATTTTATTTAATTTTATTATATTTTTTCCTTCTATCGCAAACCGACTACCTATATGTATACTTACTATTCGACGTAATTACTCGGGGGAAGAAGAGAAGATAGAAGAAATATATAAATTTATGAAAAATGAAGCTGTACTTAAAATATCTTCGGGGCAAAGGAGACGATCAATTTTTTTTTTCTTCTTCTTTTTGTTGTTTTTTTGTCAAACAATGGAGATAGACGACGTCACGTGTCATATATCGTCTATAAATTACCCATGTCTATAATATTGTATTCCGGGTGTATAATACATAAATTATTCATATACATACCAAAAATTTGTCCACCTCGTAGGACGGAGGGGGATTGCGTGGGGAGATAAAATATAAGTAATATCGTATCGTGTATATTACGCAAAAGATTATTTATGTGACGATTATGCGTGTTGTTCAGAAGTGTGAAACACAATGGTATAAGTTCTAACAATACGTGATAACTGAGTAAGCAAGAGCATCAGAAATATTATAATAGTAACTGACGAGCTTTGACTTTGAATTAGGAATGTAATAAAAGCCAGACGATGGTCTACCGCAATCCGCAAAATTGTCGCAAATGATTCGTTATCTCTGTCCAAAGATTATATGAGTTATGTGTAATAAGAGAAAATGACGAGAATTACGCTACAGGATCATTATTCCTGCAGTTTTATTAAAAACAAATTTTTCTGCAGGATGAATAAAAGGAATAAAAAAAGAAATAAACAAAGAAATGAGAAAAGCAAAACCGCGACGATAGGAAGAATTATATTCTGGAGATGAAATTTTTAATTATCAAATAATGTAGTGCATCGTCGGTAGGAGAGAATAATATTAAACTCACTTTCTCGAGGCTTTCGTGTACGTAATTTTCTATATCAAATGAAAAATCGCGGGGTGGATCGCGGTTGACATTTTAATTGGCACGGTCAACGCGTGAATACCCCATCCCATATCCGAAACAAGTTTTGGTCGCCCACGTCGCGCGGTTAATGTTGTATAAACGAATAAAACGCAGTTGTATCTTTATTTTTATATAAAAACCGCAGAAATTATCCATCCGTATAATAAAGAGAAACAGTTGATCGAAAATTTCTTAATTATTTAGAAAGCCTCCGCAGACACGGCGCCGATATTCTTATTCGCACTATTGTGCCAAAATCAAAAGAAAATAAAAAAAATAGTTTCTAACAACCAATTAATTCATACGCGCCCGCGCCTTTTCGTGTGTGTTAAAAAGCGTAGGATGTACGTATCATGATTAAATATGTACAGAGACACGTGAAATTCCTTGTCAAAAATTAGTCGCCGATGTTCCGCGAACAGTTTCTTTTATGCGGATAGAAAAAAAAGAGTAATAAAATAAAATAGAATGAAAACTGAAAAAATTGAAAAGAAAGACGAAGATCGTGTATAAAGAAGGCCGCGGTATATAAAAGCGATATAATAGTACAGTGCGGTTTACTCGTGTTTTATTCGTATATAAGGACGTTGAAAAATGTGCGCGAAGGAGGTAAGGAGTTGGTTTGTAACCTGCTTGAAAATAGCCTTGATACATTTCGCCTACACCAAGAAATTGTTTTTCCTGCACCTTCCGCGTGGTCGTACCCGGCATGGGCGTCCAAGGACACGAGGTTGTCCTACCTCCTTCCTTTCGAGCTTCGTTTCTTCCGTAAGTGATATACCCGCGGCGGCTTCGTAATCCTCGTACAGATTAAACTATCGCAATTCTTCGCGGTGCGGAGAATTTTTCTAAATTTCATACACAGTCGCCGATCACTCACTCCCGCGTACGGAGTAAGCGGTCGTAGTTCGGTCGTAAATTTTTCAATTGTTTCACACGAAAATTTATTTGAAACTCTGCGGTACAACGACGGCTAACTTACCCCGGCTGGACATAAAATAGGTGCGACTATAACAGGCGCGTAATAAAGACGTCAGCAGTGTGAACATTATCATTAATATGTTCTACCGAACGATGAATGTTTTACCTACAGGTATAATACCTCCGCTTGTCCAGGATAGAATTATATTATACGCGGCAACGGCTCGTTACAAGTTTTAAGAGAAACGGCTCGAGGGGGTCCGTTGGATTTTTAATGGGATACACGCACAATAAAGAGACAAATCACTCGGTGTACTATAGGCTAAGAATAATTCATGCAATTGTCATAGCGTAGGTATGACGAGAATATATCTGCACCTGGTTAAACTGTACTAAAGTAAAGTAACGTTTATATTACTGCATCCCATTCTTCCTCTCTTTCCATCAGGTTTACGAGGACACCGAGTAATGTTTTTCAAATAGAAACTAAACAACCATAATTGAAATATCTATATAAGAATATCATAAGTTGGTATTCCAGATGCATAATATCCGCAGGGAACTTAGCGTGCATAAAAATATTTATAATACAAACCATACTGGCACGTGTACCTGATTAAGGCGATAGTGCAGTTATATTTGTAAAAGAAAAAAAGAAATAGAAATACCATAATAAAGACTCTGCTGCGCGACAATCATTGAGCACAAAACTAGCGATCAGGTGCATCAAAAATGATTCTCCTTTTTTTTTTTCTTTTTTCTATTTCATTTTCTATTTTTTATATCGGTGTAACGATCAGGTGTTCAAAGCGGAAAGGAAGGACACTGTCACCGAGTAGTTAAGGTGACGTCCGGACGAAACCAGGTGGTACCCCAAGCGATACCTGATGCCGGGTGATTCGTTCTATGTGGACAATGGAAGCGTGGGTTGAAGTCATCGGTGTTTTGCGTGGGATATCTTTATCGCCTTGACGACCGAGTTGAAAACAAATCAGCTTTCAAGAACCGCGATCCTTTCCACATCCCGTAGTCTTATATATACTGGTTGTTCGATCGGTCGAAATTTCAGTAACGACCTTGGCGGCCAATTTTCTATCGGTAATTCGATCGAATTTTACCCGTCCAGGCGTTGACTCAAAAATCTATCGGACGACATCAACCCTTTCAAAGTCAACGGTAAGCTCTATACGAGAACAGGTCATTACCCCCTGCGTACATATCTGAATTCAGTAGCATAAATGAAAGATGGAATTAATCCAGGTATATGTGACTGTTAGCTTATAGAAGTATAGGACATTAGCGTAGGTAGCGCAATACATAAAAGATCCGGTAAGTTGCGGTTTGCGTGCCATGGGCATAAAGGTATAAGGTATAAGGTATGAGGTATAAGGTATACCGCTGGTGGTGCAGGAGGATTTGCCCTCTGCAGAGGTCACCAAGCCGTAGCCCCGCGCGTCACTAATTATTTATCCCGTGGGTTATTAACGCGAAATTACCTGAGATATACCCGAGCAAACTCCCACAACACGATGGGTATTATAGGTATGTATGTGTATAGGTATGCGCAATATGCTCCGCTGTACGGAAACTTCTTATATTTAACTGCACCGTACGGCACTGCAGGGCAAAATGTTGTACCTACATACGTGATGTCTTTGATATTCCTATGTAGTTTTTAATTCTCTTCGTACTATAATTTCCCCGAGGTGTACAAGGCGCGGGTAAACATATAACCTGTATAACATACCTCGGGCGGGACATCATCGGCCATTATGGGTTAGTGGGTCTAATTAGTAGTTAGTAATTAGCAATTTATCTCACTTCTATAACGACATATTGCATGACTTTACCCTGCAGGGGAGAGTCGCGCGGGGGCAAAAAAAATAAGAAAAAATAACATTACAAAATTAATAGCGAAGAGATGTCTGAAAAGTTAACATGAGATTTTCGGTCAACCTTCTTCTCGTTCGTTCCTTTTTTTTTTTTTTTTCTCTCTCTTTTCTTTGGTCTTCCGAAATCCTGCCTGGGGCAGATCGCGACCGCGCTGTTCATCGCTGCGAAAGTTCCGAAAAATTATCGAATATTCCGCGCTTAATTAACCTCGCGAAAAGGCAATTATCTTACCCGAAAGGTAATTATTTTTACGCGTCAATTTCTTCTTTCCGTATTGTATATCATGTATAACTATTATAATATTTTAGCAGCGAATACGTAAGACGTCTCCCTCCCCCCCACCCCATTATATCACATTGCTCGCGCACTTGGGAGGTAATCGAGAATATCCTTGTTATTTTTTTTTCTTTATCAGAAATTCGTTATTTTGAATTGATTATACGTGAAACGACGATCCGAACATGATTTCTATGAGATCAGATGACTCGGCAACCTGAATAGGATATTTTGTATCTGTCAATCCATTAGACGGTATCGCGTAACAGGTAGGTAGATAGATAGATGCGCCCCTGTAAAATAACTTGTAAACAGATAAAGGTGATTGAGCGAATTATCGAGTGATTATCTTAATTAGACGGTGATTGTTACGTCCCACGTTCGATACTGCCCACGCAATTGGGGGGTCCGGGTTTGAAACTTGCATTCTACGCTGTACCTTCATCGAGACGTTGGATCGAAGCGAAAATATTTCGCAGGTTTCTTCGTTTAGCGGTATTCGAAATTTCATGCTCGCTAAAGAATTGGTATTGGTACATATAAAACGGGAACGGGTATTCGCTCGACGAACACCGTTGGCTGTTAAGTTTTCACGGTGATGTTTCAAAGAAAGAGAGAAGAGGGAAGAGCGTAGGCATTCGGGTTTCTGTCGATCTACCGATTACAGAGAGAGTGACACGTCGTACGATTGGCGGGGTGATGGATCGTAAACACAAGTCCCACATATAGTTAGGGAGGCTCGAAGGTAGCGAGGTGGTATTGGATATAAGGATGTAGGAGGTAAGAGGAATCAATGCTGCAGGTACCTCACGTTTCAGACTCTGCGATAAATTGTTGATCGGTATACGAAATGTCCTGCGGTGCTTCGTGCACCACCACCGGCGGCAACAGCAGCGGGCCGTTTCAGTAAAATGGAACTTGGTGCAGCCCGATGTGTGACGATGCAGTTAAATGCTCGGCACATGATGTTGCACAACCGGAAAAACTGTTATTGTTAGAGCAGTCAATTTATGCGCGTCGTAATATTCGCACATCTACAATCTATGGATTATAGACTGTGTAAATTCAACCGTACGGGATGTACGAACTCAGTCTATACTTTATAGGATTTCTACAACGTTCGTAATAGAAGAAAAAAAAGAAAGGTGTCCACTGAAACGATTCCTGGGTGGTCTGAAATTTCGCACAATGTTTCCGATTTGTCGAATTCAATCCATGGATTACGAGTCGTCTGAAATCGACCAACGCGGAAGGAAGAGAGGAAGTACCGTTGACCCTGGAACGTGTTGCGGGTGTCGGTAGTACCCAGGACTCGGTCATATGAGTTCTTTGGCTCAAGGGTCCCCGCGTGCGTCGCGCATATTAAAAAACGCACTTCCTTCCTCTCGTCAATGTTTTCCGTCAGAGCTTTGCTCGCTGCTTGCTCATCGTTCGTAGGTGCTGAATTATAATCGATCACGTGTTTTTTTTTTGTTATTTCTTTTTTTTTTTTTTTACTGCACAGATACGGATTCTTTTAGACTTTGTGTGTCGAAGTTGAATGAGCGGTTTCTAGACCACGCCTTGTAACCACACATCTCATTTAAAATTGCAGGGTAAAATGACTTCGTAGTCTGCTGGGAATAATTTTTGAAAGATTTTACCAGCGTTCAAGCAACCGTTGCAAGTGTTCGTGGCTCGTTACCGGGTGATTTGTTCCGTTAGCCAGAGCCAAACCGAGGAAATGCTTCCGCCGGGGAAGTGCGATGTCTGGATCGCGGTCCTGTTTATGAATTCAAGGGAGACAACTCGTCCGTGTTCGATGACTAGTGGTTATTTTAGTGCTGCCAATAATCGATTGGTATAAGGTGTTTATTATCCAAGCCAAGAAACACCGGTAGAATGCGAGATTGTGGTTACGAGAAATCGTATGTGAAGAATCAAATCGGTTCTCGATCGGTATCTCCGTATTTGTATTACGTGGATATTCGAAGCCATGACATTTACACGTTTACCTCGTATAATAAACGCGAGCACTTCAAGAAGTGGCGCGCGCGCGTTTTCTTGGCTGCCGTTAGTGCTAAACCGTACATAACTTATACCAATACAAACGTTACTCCGCTTGAAGAGTATGAGCCGTAAAACTGGCGAGATTTTACGAGCAGAAACGGAAAGTTATGATCTTGTTTTCGTTTAATTAATTCGACCGCGTGGTCTGTCGCGTTTGTGGTTGCGAAGGGAGTTAGGTGTACTCTTGAGCAGGCGGTAGTGTTATATGGAAGGAAGAAGGAAGGCACCAAAGATCAGCGAAAGAAGGCAAGCATGAAGCGGGCAGGCGACGCAACGCCAAGGTGGTGGTGTTAAAACACGTTTTTGTCCAGTCTTATAATTGGGCTCGTTCGTTCGTTTCGAGGTTCTAAAGCTATGGGCGATCCTCAGAATTATTACTATTCGCTGCCGGCTAGTGGCGTAATTATGATGCTTAGCCTAGCGGAAGATATGAAATTATTTTTTGATTACATACCCGTTGTTCGGTAATGGTTATTAATTTAACAGCGATAATGCACAGGTTGTAAGAAGATATCTTAATTAATTACCCTGACAGTCCCTCACGATTTTCCAACTCCTCCTTATAAAATTTTCGCTTATTACTGCGACGGATTCTTCAACCTTAAATCTGAATGCACACGCCCGTGTGGTAAACTTTTTTTTTTCTCACTCCTCTTCCCCGTTTAATACCACGCAACATCCGCACGGAGGTTCAAGATCCCAAAATATAACTGTGATTCGTCGTGATTTCAATCCGTTGTTCATCCCACTCGTAGTGAAAGTCCGAAGACCTCGAGTTATAGTGTCTCGAAGGATTGTGAGAAAAGAAACTGTTGCATATATAAAATCTCGTAACACAACCCATTTGTTTGTTTATTTATTTATTTATTTATGTATTTATTTATTCATTCATTTATATTTATTGTTTATTTTTATTTTATTTTACTTATATAATTGCGCTCCCTTAGACTTGACATTCGCCTACCACCTCGACGCCTTCCTACGCTTCTCTCGTCTCGACATCGAAACATGACGCACCGTGTTACACGTGTAGGTCGCGACTCGCGAGACCACCGATTTACAAAGATCGGCGTGCTTTACTTTCCGATCACCTCACTTGACTACTCCGGCTCACGTTATAGCCGGTTCGCCCACGGCGCCCGCCTCGCGTATGAATATGCAACGATATTGTATATGATTTATCTACCTGGACCGAAGGGAGAACCGATCACTTTGATACCGCGATTTGTAACAAAAAAATTTTAGAGCCTTTCAAAAAAGAAACTCTACCGTATTATTTCTAGAGTCGAAGACGCTGACGTGCGAGGAATCTTTCGAGTATGAAGAAAATGAAGAAAAACAAAAAAAGGGGGTGACCGGTAGCTGTCGTAGCCCGTCGTCTTCCGATCGTTCGAATCGTTCAGCTCGAGGCTCATCAGTGGCTGAAGTTCCAGCAAGTCGAGATCTTTAGCCCTGCGGAACGTCATTCGATAGCACTTATCCATCTTTTTCCGTAATTACTTTTTTACCCTGTAAGCGGCCAATAATGTGGCGGGTCTTAAGCACACCGATGATCCTCAGGGTGGTCGCCCGCGCCTGGTGATCTACGAAGCTTATTTACTCGCGCGCGCGCCATTCAGCTCACTCGATATCACGCACACTTTAATACGGCTACGAGAGGGAAAAACGAGGCAAGGTAGGCAAGGCAAGGCAAGGTAAAGCAAGGTAAGGTAAGGTAAGTTAAGTTAAGCAAAGCGAAGCGAAGCAAAGGAAATGAAAGGTAGGGAAAGGGAACGGAATGGAAGGGAAGGGAAGGGAAGAGAAGGGACAGCAGTGCGAGATACGGGTTGCGTCTATTTATACCGATGATGTCACCTCTGGTTTCCTACGCTTTCGCGATATCATAACCATGTGCATGCACCGCGATCGGAGCAAGTCTTTGGTTGGACCGTAGGGTGCAGGCTGGCATGTGCCCACACGCGTGACGTAGTGGTTCACGATCCGCGAGAGTATTTATTCAAGACCCAGGCGTTACCCCACCGCGTAGGTTTGAAGGTCGTAGACGTGATGGGTTCCGATCTGTAGCTACGTAAACTCTCGCCCGTCATGAGCGTAGAAAATTGCATGTGCCAAAGCTACTTCTTGCATTTCATGGTACCAATAGCGAAACTCGAGACAATCGTTGCATGAAACGAACACGCGGTGCAATTTCAGGGTGCATTCGACTAATAACAGAGCGCTGCTTTTAACTTAGTGCCAATTATCGGCGCCTAGAAGCCATCGGCCTAGCGTAGAGAAACTACTAGTCCCGCATCATCACAATGCGCTCAGGTTACCCAAGAAGACGTAATAAAACGATGCACCGTGCCGAAGCTACGGCGATGTACGTAAATGCATCGTAAATGAAATCGACCAGTCGATGATGATTATAAGTTATAACTGAATCGTTTATCGAAGGGTATATACCGACGGTTTGTATTGAAGTTAACCGCGCTTAAATTAGCGCTAATAATGGTTGTTCGACATAATCGTTCCGTGCTTGAACAATAATAGAAAACTGCAGATGTGTGATGACGAATTGATTTCTGTTTTAATCATCATAATTATTGTTTTGATTTCTGCTCTTCCGTCGTACGTCGAACGAAACGTTTGTATCTCGCTCGCTGATTCCCATTAATTAAATCGCAAATTAAATGGCGTTGAATCGTGTTTGAATATTCATACGTTTAGCGATCCCATTTAACTGCACGCACGCGGATCGAGTTAAATTTCATTTTAACGCAAATATCGCCACGCGATCGTGGCTAACGAGATGACAAGTCCAGTAGCGCTTTTGTGGTGGTATGTATAGCGGTGGTGCTGATGGTCACGGTGCTACTACTTTTCAACGGATATAAGTAGTTACCAGAGAGACCAGAGAGACCAACCGATGATCGTGCATAGGCGATCAAAGTATACCTTCGTTCGTTCGATCCTTAGTATATATAGATAGATATACCACGCGCACAAGTCAGAGGGAGAAAGAAGAGAGAGAGAGAGAGAAAGAGAAAAAGGGATAAAGGGAGAAAAGAAAGAGAGAGCCAAAGGTACTCACACTCCTTGTTGCGGTCCATGGCGTGTTGAAGCGGAGAGTCGTCGACCTCCGCCTTTGGCGGCGATTGGCTGCCCTCTGCCATCCCCGTGGCTGGTGCCGACGGTCCTGTTTTCCCTGGTGCCGATGTCACCGCTGCCACCGTTGCTTCCAATATTTTCTCTTGTTGCTGCTGCTGCTGTTTTTGTTGCTTCTTATTATTTCCACCTTCGACCGAAGAACGGTCTCTGCTACCACCGAACAAACAAAAGCCCGTGTTCACCCCTTTTGATCTCAGAGTACATAGAGCGAAAATAAGAAAAGAAATTCGGAGGGTGAAAAACTTAGGGGATATAAAATATTTACCTTTCTTCTTTGGCGTCGCGTTTCTCCTTTCTTTCTCCCTTGGCTTCTTTCTCCTTCTCTTTAACCCCTTCCGTCTTTTTACTTTTTGATTTGGATTTGGTCCCGCTTTTAACGGGCTTGTGGGGTTGTTGCTGATGCACGGCGGAGCCACCGGCTGCCGTCGTGGTACCGTTTGTCAGCCGGGACGACGAGCTGCTACTCGAGGACGGAGCGGTCGCCCTGCTGCTCGTGTAATCCTGAAACACCCAAGCAATCCTGATTGCTGATAAACCTCGCAAAGTATCGCGATTATTTATTTTTGTTCAACACAAATTATGGATCGTCATAAATTCGGAATTGACTTAGTGGCAAATTCATTAGATTCAAGGTCGAGTTCTCACCTTAAACCACTCGGGATAGATAGCACTGATGGTATCAAGGAGGTCTTGATCCAGCTGTATCCTCCAAAAGGGAGAGCCGCTGTCCAACCTGTGGCTAGACTCTGAAACAAACAGTAAAAAAATTTGTTTAGTTGTATTTTAGGTGAATTTCCGGGTAGATCTCAGCTCACGTTTCGATACTTTATCCGAGTGATAGGCCTGTTTGGGCTGAGGTATAATCGCGCGGCGCGTAAATAGACTGACGGTATAAGTATCGAAAGATATGGAATGGTTTTTGCGCGAATATCGAGGCAAGCGAACCCGAGTCGTATCGTACCTCTCGGAGGGCTTCACCCTGGGTCCTGTAGGCAAAAAACAACGGTGGTCACGGTGGACAATGGAATTGTCCGTGCAGTCGGTCGACAATCAAAATAATGTTCTCGATCACACTGAAAAATTTCATCGGCATACTCAAAGTTCCATTGCTGCCCCTTAAAAATAATTTCTTCCCCATAAGGGCTAATGGTCACCACCGACCGATAGCTCAGCGGTTAACACCGGCGCATCGAAACCTTCGGGAATCCAGCGTTGCGGTTTCTTTCGCGCATTCCATGGAATTCCCTGTCTAATTTAAACGTCGAGTCGGGTCGCCTCGGCGTTGAAAGCAACGGAGGAAAGGAAGCATCGCGTTGCGTTACTCTACCTTCAGTTGCTTCTCAGTGGGGAGAGCTGACGGGGATGACGACGCGACGGACGGAGTATCGAGAGTCTGCACATGATCACATCAGACATTGGCAAAGTAAAGACTTAAAAGTTGAAGATCAACAGCGGGGGAGGGCGAGGGGGATGAGGCACAAGGGGAAGAGAGCCGAAGGAGACCAAGAGACGGGGACCTCGTTACGACGGCATTCTCTGACCGGGGCCTGACGCGTGCCCAGCCTTCCTGATCAACTCCGGGTGAGCTTGTTCCCTGATGTCTCCCGCGGGACTTTCGGGCTACTCCGTACTACGTCCCGTCCCTGTCGAATTTATCAGTTCTTCATGGTAACCTACCGACGACAAAGCCTTCGACGTGAAGCTGTAAAAGCAATAAGGAACAGAAAGGGGATATGTGTTCAACTTTTTTCTGCCTTTGATGTAAAAAAATAAAAGAATATAGCTGCGCGGGGGAGTCGAGTGTATATAAATAACGAGAATAAATAAACTAGGGAAGAGTATGTTTATGTAGGAAGAAGAGCTGATTGGAAAGACATAGAACAAGAAGGAACAATTGACCGTTCGATGTTCGATAATTTCTTTAAAAAGCACCGGGACCACCTTTCTTCGTCACGAACCAGCCAGTGGGAACACACCCGAGCAGACATGCCAACGACATTCCCGAAGTGCACTGGAGTTTTTCGCGGCTGCCGAGGCGGTGACGAGTGACTCAGCCTCAGAAAGGCCTGTCCTCTCTTATCCTTCTCTCCTCTCCTCGCCGTATCTTACTCTCCTCTCTATTTTCTTCTCTTTTACTCTCGCGAGAAACGCGATCGATACACTCGATTCTCCAGGACCGTGGTCCTGGTCCAGACCGGACCCGGGAGATTTATCTGCCCGAATTTCGTCGAGGGACCGATGTCTGCGCAATTCCAAGGAATGTTATTTCGCATTCGATCCTCTTCACGGAATATGTTCCAGGTTCCAACTTCATGTTTTTCCTTATTCTTTTCAATTACAAACGAGAACTGAAACTCTATTATTGTTTTCGCTCTGACATACACACTCTTGAGGCCGACGACGTTGACGGTTAACTTTTACAATTCCTTTTTATACATAATAAATGTATACATATACACTTCTCGTTACGTCACGATGTCCAGGCAACGTACCCGGGATGACCGACCTGTGAAAAGATCTTCTCGGGTAACCAAAGATATCAAGAAATGGACACCCCTTCCTTCTCCTCATCCTCTTCTCCTTCGGGAGTCGGACCGGAACGTGACCCTCCTAATAATTCCGTTGCTCCGACCAATCACCGATACTTTTTTGTAATATTCGACGACGAACGAGATCCAGATAGTGATATATCGGTGGTGACCATCGCGTCGTCGCTATTAGGCGCATCGCGGTATAAAGTTTTTACACAATATACTTACTATACTCGCATGTCCTAACATCGTGTCCGAACACGCGTTATAACCATAAGTAATAAAACGTACATAGTGTATCGACGATGGGACGAGCTGTTACTAGATGTGTGCCAACCAACCAGCCGACGTCCACTCGACTGCTAACCCGACCGGTCGACCGGCCAACGAGCAACAAGACGGCGATCTAACCTGGTCAGGAATGATTCACCGCGTGATTTACAGCTGTACCATAGAGCTGCTCGTTCGTGTATGCATACTGATTGACTATCTATTCTGCTCTCGAGGACTATAGCCCACTAATCATTTATTGGGTTAAGGTGAAATCTCGAACCACCGCTGCTTCGTTGCTGCTCGATAGCTGCGGTACCAACTGTAACGCGACGTATAGTGTGACCGGACTAGATGTAACGTCACGTTAACAGCGTGAGAGTATATTTGATTGTGACCAAAGTGTTTCAGGGATGTAGCAACCGGAGCAGACATGTACGCCGAAAGAAACTAAATTTCTAGCTAGATTATTCATCCCCAGGGATATTGAACCAGACAAGTGGCGATTACATGTATAATCCATTTGGAGTTAGCCTGAGGAATTTCTTCGTGCGCTCGTGTTTACACAAGGTGATATGTACATATGGGCGTTGTAACCCGAGGTGCGTATTACATGATCGCATAAGACGAATATCATTTTATAACAGAATGGGAACATTAGATCTGGACTCAGCATCGCTTGGTTTAAATATCGTTGTTCATTTAAAAATCAGAATGCGCAGCGATAGCATAATTTATGCCCGGACGCCTTTAAACTACAAGCGGCAGCACAACCACCACCACCATCACCAACGGCAGCAGTAACATTACGCGCGGTTTCTAAGGCCAGTAACAATATCTACTTAATCTTCGGACGATCTTTAGCTCGGCTCGACTGGCCTTTAATCTAGCGCAACCGCCGACATCCGGAATGCCAAATAATCCCGCAATGGTCTCGATAAACCATAAAGTATTGGCTCACAAGTAGGTACCTACGGAGTGCGATACCATCGTCTCTCATATCTACCATGGGACTCGTGCAGTCGGGCAGAACATCGTGCTAATATAAGTCAAAGAGATTACAGCAAAATGGACAGATGTCTGCTACCGAAGTGACACGAGTAAATATAGGTAGGTATGTGAAGATACGTATATACTATAGAGGAATATGAAGCCAGCTAAGAGATTAGAAAACCGCGAGTCGCCTCCCACGACCTTGGATAACCTTGACTTGGAGAAAATTAGTTTCTCAAGAGGAATTTTCCTATTGCAGTGGGTAAAAAATTCTTGACGATGACCCTGGAGAAAAATCTTTCGGAGAAAATAAAATGAAGAAGAAAAAAAAATATATCGTGACCTGAATGAAAGGACCTTCGTATCTTTGATACTAGTCGGGCAACAAGGTATACGGATGGAAGTAACTGCGTGACTGGGACTAGAGTTGGGAGTTGGCAGTCGGGTTGGCCCCAGGTTGGTCCGGTCATAGTATGGGGTAATCAATCATTTTGAACGCGATGTTTAAACAATAAATCACTGTTGGTTTTGTGCCGGGGACGTGATACAAATTTCTATGCCACACCAAGCGGTTTACCAGATCTGTTCAGAAGGACGCGCTCCTGGTTCACGTTGACACCTTTCTAGGGTTTGAAAACTTTTAAACACTCGTCGATCTTCACTCCGTATTTGTTTCAAGCTTTGCACCTGGCGATGTCGCTGCATAAGGTGAAAGGCGGTGCCATAGAAAATGTGTTTGTCAAGGAAGTGATGGCACCATTCATCTTTCATTGAAAATATCCTGTAGGTGGAACAATCGTTTATTTGGACTGTCGAACTGACTAATTTTATCCACAATATTATATACCTTCGTCATGAAAGTTTACGGCGTAATTGTCCGAACTGCAGGGGGTTTGCGAAAACACGAAAGAAGGATCAATCGGTCTTCAGGGGCATGGGGGGGACGAGGGAGTTTCTTTTGGTACTTGCGTAAAGAACTCGGTAGGATGGCGAAATGAAAGGAAAAGAAAGGGGGAGAGAAAAGGAAAGGAGAAGGAAAGAAACGGAATGGAACGGAACGACCGGTACGCGGTGAATAGAAGGCGCTTGCAAGCAAGCAAGAAAACACACGATGCAGACACAAGGCACAATAGCCGTGCTTTGCTGCTCATTAGAGGCAGGGTCAAAGGTCTAGAAGACGCGCCGCTTTGTATTTAAGCGCACAATATCCACACATGAGCGGCTTTTTAAGGCCTGGAGGTAAGACACGCGCGGAGTCTCCGGCAGTCTCTCCAGTACCGCGGGAACAATGCGCGTTGCTGTAATCAAGTAATTCAAACACGAGCAGCAAACTGTACGTCGTATTTCGTTAAGACGAGGGCTAATTACTTCGTTTCCAGCAAATCACTGGACAAGCTAAAGAAAATGTTTCTTTTTTCTCCAGACTGTAATAAAGTCTGGATGATGGGTCGGTGGTAGAAAAGAAGAAGAAGGAGGAGTACTACGATTCGCAGACTAGTAAATTGGATTGAAAATTTGTATCAAAGTTCTCAACTTCGCATCCCACGCGTTGCATCGAACTTATAAGCTTATTATAAATTACCTCGGTATGGGTACCGCTGTTCTTCAACACCCACATGTTACATACGTTGTAAGTACACGAAGAAGTCGGCGAGAGCTAAGGAGTTACGAACGATCCGCGAGAGTCGCTTGAACCACTTAACCCGTAACCCTTAAGTCAGTATATCTTCTTACAAAGCATCGGTATGAATTCAATACTTCACCCTCCTCTTCTGCAGGTAACTTCCTCAATAAACTGACCGATGCGCGAGTTACAACAACGTCAAAGAATCTTGGCCAGGCAGAAGCAGCGGCAGAAGCAGCGAGCAACAATTCCTGCAATTTTCGTATAGAATTTGTGGAGTCGCGGGTAGGTCTCGAGCATAATACGAAGGATGAATGGAAGTTTTTATTGCGCTTTTTAGCGGTGGTAACGTTGGCAGGCCTGAATGATTGTCAGGCGTAGGCGGTTACGGTCCAGATTTGCAGCCGGGTGTAAATATTGTGGCAGGTATTGGCTGACGTCTTTAGAACTTGTATGACACGGTGAAAGTTTGCATTTAAGTCCGATGATTGATGCCGAATAGTTATATGCATTTTGAACATCACACCTCAGACCGCTACGACGACGATGATGATCATGATGGTGGTGATCGTGACGTTGATGCGGATGTCGATAAGCCAGTCGTTTCACAGGCAAATTTACTTTTCATCGATCAACGGCTAATAGTTACTCCCGATCACGCGATCCGGTGTATCTAGTATAGTGCGACGTTAAAAAAAAAGGATATCGCGAATCGCAGATATCAGGCATAGATAAGAATTAGCTACCTATCGCCTACGCGAGAGATTGTCGGAGTTTAAAGCCCTCGGCAAGGCCTCCCCATTCACCCAATCGACCTATGCCTGCAAGTGGGCATATAACTGAATCACATTTGTATACACGTAGTGGCAACATCTAGGTGTATATCTGAAGTGCACCGTCAAAGGATTTGTACTTCTGTTAGATAGTTGGTTGGTCGGTTGTTCAGACGTGGTCAGAAATAGAAATGACATCATCGACAGTTTCTGCATATAACTTAGACGTAACTTGAGCACGGAGGCGTATCAGCTGTGTCGTATCTTATTTCTTTCTTATCTCCTTTCTCTCTCTCTTTCTCCCTCTTTCTACTTCTACCATTTTTTTACTTCGCGTCTCGCGTCACTCCTGAGTAGAGTCGCGCGCGGCGTGTGTGGGTCGCGTGTCAGCTATATACTAGCATATATAGCTTATACATAATTTTACACCAGACTATGGGTGGATAAATACGTCATAAACTATACATCGTGTGCCAATTATAATTCGAAAATTTCACCGATTATTTCGAAAAACCCCATTTCGGAATTTTCACCTCCATTTTCATTTTCAAAAAACAAATGACGAAAAAAATCGGATGAGTCGCTACTATGCTGCCGCAGAATTTTTTTTTATGGCTTCCCTAAAACCGGAGATGAGCACTCGTTGTGTGACTGAGCAAAACGGACCTCGTGGGTCTTATGGGGGTGGCATGGCGGTGTGCTGTTGACCCGGCAGTTAAGACCGGTTCAGTCGACCCGGGTCATTTAATTCCCCTGTATCTTTTTTTTTATGCCTTCTTTTTTCTCAGAGTTTTGTATCTTTTATACCAAATATCTTTTTCCGTTTTTTTTTTATCATCCAATCCTTTATTTTCATTCATTTTTTCTGCCTATATACTTTCTCGCTCGTATGCCAGGCTGTGACGTCATGTGGGGGCGAGTCGTTCACGCTCACGCGCGTGTACGTGTATACCCATAGATACCATGCGCATTTCATGGGCCCACGCGCGCTCCAGGTGTGGAAGAACATTAAGGCCCCCTGCACGGCATGTCGAAGAAACAAAATTTCAAAGACAATAAGCGAAGCTTAAGGATTTATTCGGCGATTATTTGCCACGAAAATTCATTCTTCGACACTTCACATAGTGATGTTTGATCCGAACTTTGGAATTTCGTCGATATTCTCGCGAGTTTTGTTTATTTTATTCATCGAATAAGTGGCACGTGCGAAAGGTCATTTTTATTCTTTTCTTTATTTTCTTTTTGGCCCGCATAATTTCGCGGAGTGTTCATTTCGAAAAGTTCAATCACGATTCTTTGTTTATTCGCGCTCCGTTAATTATGAACCAACCGGTATAGGTATCTCGTTTTGCGTAGGCCACGCGATGACCACTGTTACTTTTGTTATATACCTACCTCTACCAGATACATGCAGCACACATGTACATGCCCTGTTTAACGGCCTGAGAAACGAGCGATATTTACATAACGATCGAATTCGATAGGACTCGAAAAGTAACAGTGTCTGATGGGGTTGTGGACTCGATGCTGCATGGGTGCAAACTGGAGTCATGATGTGTCTTTGTCGATATTCTTTTAATGAAATTTACCGCCTGATGTGGGTAAAAACAAACAAACAAAAAAAAATAAATAAAATAACTAAACAAAAGAGGAGAAAAAATGGAAAAATAAAACAACAAAAAGTCAAACGTAGAATGCGAGACGCGGGGGAATCACGTTGAATTCGTCCTGGTTCGCATCAGGACAGTTGCAGAAGAAACACGAAATAATTGATATCCGACTATACCGCTGCAGGAACAGAAACTGATCTTGGAATCGCCGTGAAAAGAAGCGAATAAATTGCTAATTCTATATCGAAATGTTCTCCAAGGACCCGCGAAGACGTTTTGCCGGGTAAGAACCCGCTAATTAATAATTCTAGCATCTGATGCTTTCGGTACAAAAATCCAGTGTATCCCATTTTTGTCAATCGCGTTCCGAGAAATCCACCACTGTCAGTTCTCCCGAGCCTTCCTCTTGATACGAGGTAGATCACGTGTCGAACCACTTTGCTGCCAATTTATGCCATCGTCAAGATCTTCGCGTTGACGCTGCACTGTTACTGTTGCTTTCATACGATCATTTAGACTCCCAATCATCTCAGCGCTACTTGTTTTTATTCAAACAGCTATCAAGCATTTCTCCTTTGAGTTTATACCCCATCATATATCCTGCCTGCAGGACAATTAGTAGCGGGCTCTTCACGCCGCGGTTACATCAAATACAATAGTCTTCGAGATATGGAAGGTCTTTTTCTCGAGTGGATATATTTTTTGGCATTTTTTTTCTAGCCTTTGAAGAGAATCATGAAATCTCAATTTTTGAGTTCTGAACTTGAAGGGGTATAAAATTTAATCTTTATACGGGCATTTGTATGTAAATTCGTATTATTCAGGACTTTCGTATATGCGAAGCGGATCAAATGGGTTTATCCTTTTCAAACGAGATGAAATTTTTCGCGTTTTTTTTTTTTTTCTCTCTAGAATCAAATAATCTTAAAAGCGTTCACCCACGATCGATCGTAACTTCGCAATCGGATGCGTATAAAAGATAAATAAATGGATAAATAAATAAGAAAAAAATAACTCGAATAGCCATTTTTCCGTCCCGTTTGGCGCGCGCGCGCTCGCGCGACTCGACGCCCACACGTGTAGCGATTGTGGTAGGCGTCGGCGTCGCTCTAATCAGCAATCTCAGGAGAACGTATGTTTGTACACACATACCTATAGGTGTATAATTATCAACAAGAAATCGACGCCCGTTACGCCAAGTCCTATCATAAAACGTCCATATTTCGCATTATATCGGAGGACAACTTGATACAGCCGCGACATTTCTCCGGGTCAGACGACGCGAGGACGATTCCCGTTATACCCTCGTTTAAATCAGGTGATTTTATTTATGGGTGTATAAAGTGAGTCGCCGGAATCTTTTGGAATAAGAGAAAGACAAACGTGGTACCTCTCCCACACGTCCTGGCCGTTAAAGAAGGGATGATACAGGACACGCTGTAGCTGAGAAGAGGGATAAATGAGAGGGGGGGAAAGGGCGCTCGAATACAGCGTATATTGCAGCGTAATTATGCGTTAGACGCATATAATAAGATTTATCGCGGATGGACGCGTCCTGGCCCTTCCTCCAGGGTATATATCCCATCCCGCCGAACGCGCGCGTCAGGGACAGGGAGATAGCGTGGGCGTCCCTGACAACTTAATGTTACTCCCTGCCGGCGTGCAGCTCTACGGGGGAGAAGAGAGGAGAGTATCATACACTAAATATATATGTGCCATATAATATACCTATATATAATATGGAAAGACTCGTGAACTCTAGGTAAATTATGACCATGAAGCGACCTGGCGCCTCAGACGCGACCGTTGCAAAGAATATCGCAATGCTCTACGAAGGGAAATGAGATAAACAATCTCCCACGCGGCAATTGATGCTAATGAAAGATCGGCGGAAAATAGAAAAAAATAAATAAAAAAAAGTCAAAAGAGAAAACTTGAGTTGCGAACAAGTATCATGTGTATAAGTTCGTGGATTCAAGTCGTGTGGGTGAAAATGATGCACGAAATCTATAGAGGCATGCCTTAGATTTTTTTGATTTTGGAGTTGAAAATCAAAATTTTTTTTTTCACAGTTTTTTACCCTTTTCTTATGTATTTTGAGCTCAGATCTCCGAATCCTGTAGCTAAATGGATCTATTCTTCGAAATGATCGAGTTATCGCCAATTTTTCGATTTTCGGAGCAGAAAAATTGAGATACCTCGATGGGATTATTTTGTAGCTCAATTTAAACACTGGATTCGTGTTCCTCGGGTCGAAATACGTTAGAAAAGTGCTCTACGATCGATTTTAAAAATACTTCATTTTTGGCCCAAAAATTGAAAAAATCCAAAGGGGTATACCTTAGATTTTTGCTGATTTTGGGGCCAAAAATGAAGTATTTTTAAAATCGATCGTAGGACACTTTTTTAATGTGTTTTGAGCTCAGGAACAAGAATCCATTATCTAAATTTAGCTATGAATAAATCCTATCGAGATATCTCAATTTTTTCACTCCAAAAAGTGAAAAATTGGCGATAACTCGATCATTTCGAAAAATAGATCAATTTAGTAAGCAGATTCGGATTCCTGAGGTCAAAATACGTTAGAAAAGCGTCCTACGATCGATTTAAAAAATACTTCATTTTTGACCTAAAAATCGGCAAAAATCTAAGGTATACCCCTTTGGATTTTTTCGATTTTGGGGCCAAAAATGAAGTATTTACAAAATCGATCGTGTGACATTTTTCTAACGTATTTTGAGCTCAGGAATATGAATCCGTCGACTAAATTGTACTAAAATTAAAAATCGACGAGTTATCAAGTACCAGTGCACTATTATAAAGTGGCGGAAAATTTACCCGATGTTATTACTCGCCGTTATATTCCTTTCTTTTCTTTCTCTTCTCCTCTTTTTCTATCAAAGACAATGCAGGCAAAAGAAGAGTAAAAGTAGTTGTTGAGAGCTTGTTGTGCGGTACAAAAGGAGGGTAATACACGTGATGTTACAGAAAGGGCGCGGATTGATAGAAGACTGCGGTAGGTTGACTCCTAATGTTGTTCGAGGTACACCGCCTCGTGGCCGTATCATTAATCAAGTTGGAATACGAGGTATAGGTAACCGTTGCAGCGGATCGTCGGTGATTAGCAGGCGTGAACACACCGGTCTCTGAACTGCAGCTATATCAACTGTGTATGAGTGATATAAAAAATGAAAAATCATAAAACATATGCTACGGTGTATAGTAGCCGGTACCGAAGGATGAATAAGTAGCATGAAAGAGTGCGGAGAAAAAAAAAAAAGAAAAAATTTAACAGCGAAATAAAATGAATAAAAAATCGAGGATTCCCATATCTAAGTACCTACTATAGTTGTCGTCGATTTTATATTCTACGGTACGTACGCGATGGTCATAATAGACTCGAATAGATGTGTATACGAGTTACACGGAGTCAATTGAGATATCCGAGCGCATGAATTCATTAAAATGTACGCTCGATTTCTTGCCACTTCGTCGTGGTCGTCGCGCACCGACTCTACAGATGTGGCTGTATTTCGATGAATAAAATTTACAAAATTTGAAGAAAAAAGAAAAAAAAAAAATCAATTCTGCGCGAATGTGACCTTTAGAGTTTGAAACTATAATTCTTTAACCGCGGCGTGTAACTACCATTATACGAGGTTTAAAAAAAGCAGATTAATCGGTAGATAGAAACGGAAGCTTGAGCACGCGCTCGCGTACACGCACCCGTCATTAGTTACCGCATCTTAGGTAGGTAGGTATGTATGCATGTATATATAATATTATAATATTCCGTTATGATTCCGGATTCAGAGAAGCAATAGAAGCAGGAGCAGACGCAGAAGCAGAAGCGGCGACCTTTCGTTTCACCAAAGTATACAGGTACACACAGAGGGACCACCGACTTTGATTATAAAAACCTACTTAGACGAGAAATTAATAGGGATTTAAGGTTTTCCATCCCGTTTCAACGTCGATCGAGCGCAATTAATTGTACAAGTAACGATACCTGCACGTGCACGCCTCCGAAAAATATTATTACTATACGAACCCCTTATCTTAAAAGATATAGATTCTTTTCATTCGTTTTTCTTTTGTTTGAATCCATAACGCGAGGACCACACGAAAAGCTCTTAAAGCCAATTTAAGATCGCAGGGTAAGAAACGGATGCTATTAATTATTCATAGCTAGGGTATAATAACACATGAGATGAGAAAGCCGAAGCTTTATAGTTAATATATGTAGTTGGTATGTGAAAGTGGAGCTGGTGGGCTCCGGCAGAAGCAGCAGCTAATATACTATAACCTTACCCTCCAAGTTCGCCGCTCATCTTGTCAAATCTATCGGCTCCTATATCCACATCGTTTACTCTTCCGGGTAGATTAATGAAGAGAAGTTATTAACTTTTTTCACATTATGATCTCGTTTTTTATTTCATTTACCCATTGATTTTTTCCTGTGCATTCCTTTTTTTTTTTGTTTCGGTATCGAATTTCTCGGCCAACAAGAGCGACGACATCAATTCGTCGGTTTGTATAAAACATATTCTAACTATATGATATACTTTCGACCCCAAACATCGTATAAAAGCCACGGCCTCAAAATCTCCAATATTTAGTATATACGTTCCTGCGGGTTGCTGACGCGACTTCTACCGCCCACGTTATCTACCTATACCCACATGATACACAGGCATACACTTCGAAAGCTTCAGGCTTTAGGGTTATTAGGTGAAACCACGTGGGTGGTGGCAGGTTAAATCTTTCGGACTTCAAGGCGGGTTAGCGTGCGCTGTTGTGTTATGGAGAACCTTGAAAAAGATCATTATAATCATCGACGTTTTTCCCGGATTATTATTCACGGGAAATTTATTCTTTACACTCTTCTCTTTTCTTTCCATCTTTCGTCTCTTCACGACATTGCGAGAGAAGAGGATGAAATTAGGTACATCGGAATCTTAGGTCGATGTGGTTTTACGAAAGCGACAAGATCGCGCGTAACGTTATTATCTTACGGCGGCGCGTTTGCTCTTCAACGTGTAATCAGAATCAATGCGATGATTGTATAATTGTACGCTTACAGCTTCCTCTCGCAGTTGATCTTCCACCGCGTCCGATGGTTCAGCAGGTAGCCGGTACACATTATAATAATATGTAATATAAAGTTTGCTTTATTGAGCTCCCGGGCGAATGCCGATGCCTGATATCTTTTCACATGATTTATTACACGTTCCGTTCTGCTCATTTCGAACTGCAGCGCGAGATTGAGAATTATTTTTCTGTCTAAGAATCGGACGGGCTTATCTGAAAATATTTTTATAAATGCCCAATCGATATCACGGTGAATTTATTCATTTTCACAGAGTTTTTTGTCGGATTCATCGACGCGAAAATATGATCAAAATTAAACCTACTGCCGAATCTTGTTCGGGGAGAAAAAATTTAAAAAAAATGGATGGCAGGGAATTTAGGAAATCGAATCGAAGAATCGCGGCAATCGATATTAATGACAGGTGAAACTGAAGGACGCACGCGATGAGTATAATTACACGGAAAATACCGCCTGAAGGCGGACAGCTCGAGTAAGGTTTCGTCGGAATACGCGAAACCCGCGGTTAAGAAGATCTGACCCTTTAATACTGAAGGAGTAAATGGAACGACGAAGCTTCTCCACGGTAATATTCAATCAAACTTCCGTAATGAACGGATTGTAATCGATTATTATTACACTAGATGAGCGTCGGACCACACGCGGGGTACGAGGATTTTGAAACATGAAAGAGGAATCGATACACACGGTTGATTGCAGCAGCGGCAGCGGCAGCTGTTCAAATTCCAATTACAAATACGGCATAACGCCAGCCTATCGCTCTTATTATTTTGTCCGGAATCTGTACCGTAAGATGTCTTCATTTTTACAGAGTATAAATATTATACAGGTGTGACGTGAATACGTACCTATATGTTAGATCCGGACCACAAGAGAGGACAGAATTGAACAATTTATTTCTTTTATTTTTTCATCTTTTAAATATAAACCCCGACTGCCCGCATATGCTACGCAGTCAAGATTAGCTTGTCATTTGTATTAACAGTGCGTATGTATACCTTTGAATTAAATCGACTTGACACGGTGGACAGAAACGTCATCTTCGAATGGCTACTAATAGATTCGTAAGAACCGCCTGACTCGCTCGCTCATTCATTCACTCTCTCTCTCTTTCCTTCACTCTCTCTCTCTCTCTCTTTCTCTCGCTCACAACTTTTCTATATGTATATTATAGCCGTATAAACCATTATCTTCATCGGACAATGAGTCTGTCATGCGGCAAGCGGTAGCGCACCACCATACAGCAGCCTATTGCTAGAAGACAGCGATCGTGTGTTCTAATCATTCTAATATTTCGTTAGAGGAAAATAATACATTTATTCATATGCATAATACAACGTCGTGCGCAAGGAGGCTTTCGTAACACCGTACTTTTGTCGTGCAAGATCCGTGCGTAGCCTCTGAGCTATTTTTCCATCATTTTCGGTGATACTGAAAGAATTTACCCGTAAGATAGTACCGATCGAGGCGCGAAACCTTATCGTCAGAATTCAATTTCCGAGACCCCTCGCTGGTTATTAAATCACGTGATTTTTTCTCTTTTTCAACTACTCGAGAATTACACCGCGTTAAAATCTGAACGCACCGTCGATACATCCCCCTCGGCGTTCAAAGATACTGTAGAAAATTTCAAAATTTAAACTAGTGCAGGTTCCGGCCGTATATTATGTGTACACGTAATATGGTAATATCTACACCTTTCTTCGGAACTCCGGAGGCTATAGATATGCGGTAGATTGTGACGATCTACCATGAATTGAGTTGAATGCGGGTTGAAGATGAAATATAGGATAATGTACGACGTCCTATAACAAATTAGATTCACGCTGGTAGTCCGTATAAATATAACCGACGTTCAATGTTAAAATTCGACTAATTTATCGCCCAGTTGCGTTGGGTTCGTAACACGGAATTTATCATAACATTTTCCTCCTTTTTTTCATTTTTCTTTGATTCTCCTTTTTCTTTATTCTTTCAACAATTGTTAGAAAAAAATATAGGTTTTCGTCAAATTTGTTTGCGTTACTCGTCCTTGCTGCTGATCAGGGATTGACGTTGAAAAAAAACAAAAAAGATCTGCGAAATATCACCTGATACGTAACAATTCTTTAATTTTTGTTATTTTTTATTTTTTTGCGGAAAAGTTTACATTACACGTATTATGTTAACGTCGATGGGTGTATACAGTGGTCATATGTATAATAGATATATTATTTTACCAGATGAAACAACCGAGAAAATTTCTACCCCCGGAGGCGTCTAGATTGAACTGTCATAACGAAGATTACATTTGTCATATAAAATATATAAACGTTGTACGTACATATGTATCGGTCTATGTTATATACAATCTTCGATCACCTGTTTAGAGACAAATCAAACTGTTGCGGAGCTTCTTTGATAGGTTTATACGTCTTCAGATTATTTGAAACGATTAAAGAAATCAGAGAAAAAAAGAAAAAAAAAAAAACAATCATCTGGGTATAAATAAAAATATGTCTAAAATGAAACTGTTTATTGATTGCGCAATATGTATATGAGACTATGGCGAGTATATGTGCAGCGGCATGCAACAGGAAGACTATTATACCTCCTGCAAACCGACGTTATGAAATGGGTTATAAATCTTCCGGCGGCCAAGAAACGGGGCGAAGAAGACCGAACCATGCTGCACGTAATGTGGTATAATACAACATATATACCTATGTATTACATACGAGCAACGAAGCGTGTTTAGGAAACAGATCGACGGTTCTTTGGTCCGAATTCAAGACTCCGAAGCCATCGGATCTTCGGAATAAATGTGGAGAAAGAAGGAGGAAGTAATCAAAAAATCATAAATTCATCCAAATTTTCGAAAACAATTTTAACCGTGGCGTTCCTCAAGCTATGGTGCATGTCGGTGGAGAAAAAAAAAGACTGCAGTATTTCGGTGGATGTTGCAATGAAATTTTTTTCTTCAATTTCACATGTGCATAGCATGCTCATCATTACGCGGTGACATCTGAATAAATCCGTCTTCCCTCCACCCGACTTTACTTTTTTACAATCCTTCATCTTCTGTCCTGGTAGCGTCGCGTCGCTTCATTTTGCTTTGCTTTGCTTTGCCTCACCTCGTCTTTTGAAGGAAGCAAGGGGTTATACAGTTATTAAACGGTTTGGTACAATACTGCTGATTGAAGATAGGTGCTTAAGAGCTCGTTTCTGATGAGCATTTAACATGCTGACGCGGGGGTCAAATTAATACCGCGGGTATTGCCCAATATACTGTACGTGCATCACCGCCGTGCAACGTTGTCATAATTTTTCGAATAGAAAAAAACGAAGGAATAGAAAAAAAAACGTCCCAACATGGCCGACGGTTTCGACGGCATACGCGCGCTCGGGTTGTTTGCGACAAAAAAGACCTTCGTAGAGAATTAGAATAGAATATATTCATATCGACTTTATGCTTGCGATTAGCATATATAGATTATTGCATGGCTAGTCGTATGCAGATAGGTAGATAGCGCGATTTAGCGTTTTGTTTTCAATCAGTCTGCAATACTAATATGCCTTCATTAAAAATCTACACGTGCACGTACGCAGAGAGAGCCGATGGTGGAGTTTACACGCGTGTATGTGTCGATAGAAAATCAGTGATTGGTGAACAGCGTTGCAGGAGCAGGAGCAGCAGCGGGATAAATGTGACCCAAGTACGAAGGCGAAGCGGTGCGGCGGAGTAGCGCCCGTCAAAGAGTGTCACGTAGGCATCGATCGGATCATAAATCTTTCTAATTAATATACGACATTCGAGTCGGTAAGAGACCGCCGTACCGATATACCCTATACCACAGCGATAATATGTGTAGTACACGAGCATCTAGCGAAAGGTATATAGAAATTATATATACAAAAAGATTTATCACCGAACGTAAAGCCAGATTCGGGATCATCGGATGATGGGAGCTGCTGAGAGAGAAGCTGCAGTGTACGTTTCTTACCGCGAAGAGAAAATTTCGAGTCATATAGATGAACATAAAATTCTCGTAGTAAGATGTTTAAAACTTTGAATTATTTTATAGAAAACCTTTTTTTTATTTTTCTAACTTTTATTCTCTCGTTCGATCGACGATGTTTCGAACGAGCTGCTGCACGTAACGATCGGGCGCGTTCGATTATGTATGCGCATTTCACTGCATGTGGTAACTTGAGACTTGGATATATACTTGCGCATACAGCTGTATAGGTGTGGGATTATTTATTGTATGTATATTATATGTGTTCTAGGTAGGATCATTATCGAATTGAGTTTATATTACATATTAATGACTTGGCGCGCGCACGTCCCTCATCCGCAGGTTACCTTGGTTAAAATACGTACCGCATCTGTTAACAAGATGTAATTGATGAATCGCGTTTCATGATAAAGTTTGCATAGGTAATAATAATCGAGCTGCGAGATAAATTACATATAGGTGAAAAATAAGATATATAGTCTCGCTGTGCCCGGTAGAATATTTGAGTTGAAAAATTTTTCAAACTCAATTCAACTTCGCTCTATCATCTCTATTCGGATCGCATGATCTGGAGCCATGCGTCAATACCGCATACCTCTATCAACGGAGTGTACGACTATATAATACGCCGACCAGATGTGAGATTATTATATTATGTGAATCGATCTGCAGCGTGTAGTAGACTAAATAATTTATGGCTAATTGACAAGCAGACAAAAGTTGTTGTTTCTTTTTCCCCCTTTTTTTTTTTTTTCTCGCTCGGATCCGCGGGAGTGTAATGATTCGGTAGGTGTGCATAAACTTGTTATGTGGCGATCGAACAATCGATCGAGGAAGAAAGTTTGGCAATCAAAACTTTGAAATATATATACGCCGTTCTCGATCGTACCGCTCTCGTTTCTATGAGTCGCACCTGCACCGCCTGCCAGACGTTTATTTGGATTTCGTTCTCTTTTAGCTTCTCGTGTTAAGACGTAATTATTAGATAAGTTATTAACTGTACCGTAGAATTATACCGTACCTATGTACAAGATACCATTCGGCATTCTAGACGTTTCTATCCCGACGTATAAATCTTATCGTCACCGCGAGAGAACTGCACTCCGCGATACAGGATATCGAGACTCGCGCGCCACTGCGACGCTGCACACCAGATATAAACGCAATAACTTTCGTAGCGCCCACGAGAACACCTTGTATATATCTGTAGTAATTGCGTTCAAATAAATACCCGATCAATAATAATTGCGACCGTCGAATATCGCGCCATCTTATATGTATATTATCTGAATAAATGAAACGCCATTAATTTATTACCCTTTTTAATTTTTGCAATTTTTTATTTCATCTTATTTTATTTCCTTTTCTTTTTTTTTATATACGTTGAAACGCAGATATCGATGCGATGCAACTTGCGGAGGGGAAAAATCATTTTCTTTCTACGTATCAAATGATATTGTTCCGAAACGCCTACGTAAAATCGTCACCATCTCCTCGTCACGATCGCGAAGAAGTTTTAAAACGTCGCGCTGAGATATATTCCCGAATCTTGAATATCATCATCGTTTTTACTCATGTTACTCAACGACGTCTCATGAGTCATCGACTTTGTAACGCGAATCACGATACGAAATTCTTTTCTATTCATCAAGTTTCAGGTAAATAGCTATTCCGGCGTTTTAATACTTTTTTTTTTCCATTCACCGATCCACCTCCACTTTCCGTAGAGTTGGAAATGCAGTGGGGATTTTTGTTACCGCGAAATTTGAAAACTTTTAACCCGTGGAAAAATGGAGTAAAATTGAAGAATTTCGATCTCGTTATCGGCGCACTGCAATTATAATTACAAGTCCCATAGGGCGGAGGAAATCAATCATCGCAGTGCCGCTGCAACGTCCTATGGGTAAATAGATAAAGTCGATAATTTGTCGGCTCTTTGTACTCCAGGCCTACCTGATCACCCGAACAATGCAAAATTACACTAAATTATTTATTGTTACTCCTAATTAAATATCGGACGTGAATAGCGTCGTTGTATACAAACTAGCGAGTACCTACCTATGGCTATATGTATGTTACATACCTCATGTATGCCCATAGAGCCGTCAATATCTCCTCATCGATCTTATAGAGATCCTCGCAGCACCATAGCCAGCTGCCGTAGCACCCAAAGAATCGATTCTATCGAAACTGATCGATACCTACCGTTACCTTATAATCACGCACTAATGTAATTTGGGTGTTGCAACAACCGACTATTATAGTTGTAATGCTAAGTACGAGTACCAAATCGGACACGGTAATATCTGGACAAGTGCCTGATGGCGGTAGAAATCAAAAAATAAAAAGTAAAAAAATTCAGAAAAATATGGGACCAAAAATTCAGATATACATATTACTTCTTTAAAATAATTGTGGGAATAATTTTTCGATAAAGTTATACGGTTCGCTATAGGTATACCTGAATTCGCAAGTGAATAGCCTCGTCCAGTATCCACGTAGCAAATGTAGAAAAAAAAGAAATGTTCAAAACAAAAACCAAGAAAAAAAAAAAAAATGCGGAAATATTCAAATCCCTAATTGGTTGTTAGGATTCTACCGGAGAGATACAGTTAAATTATTTTTTGCCGGTCAAGAAATTGCGGAGATTGTTGCTATAGAATATAGCTTGGAGAAAGCAGTTTTATGTGTGTACACACCATACCGTAAGGAAGATCATGTAAGCTATACTACGAGTTTGAAATTTTGACGAACCGAGTTTGAGGGTTTAGAGCGAAAGTTTTTAAATTACGCAAATTATTTGATAATGGTTCTTAATCTCTGTCAAGAAATCTCGGGGACTCGCGTTTTTTTTTTATTCTTTTTTTATCTTTATATTTGTCATTATCTCATTTCGTAATCTCATGTATACACATACAATTCTGTACGTTATATATATAAATCTGATATACAATATTACGTGTTATGCAATTTTATATATGACGAGTAAAAACCGTTTTGGTATTCCGGGGTTGGCGCGGTAATTCTGTCTCCGGTGAAAATTCTATGTTGAACAAAAAAAAAAGAAGAAAGAAAAAAATTTATAAACGAATATATAAATATTTCCGCAACGCTATACGCCGTCGTTCGGTTGCAGAATATTATTATTAAATGATCGACGGAAGCTGTAATTACCGCTTTCTCGTACATGTATAATAAAACGTTTTGAGACTACAAGAAACCCAAGCGCACGAGCTGCTCGTATCTGCTAAGGTTGTTCAAACAAGACCAAATAATCAGTAATCGATAAGCACACCCATAGAGCTATAAAGAACGGTCATTAGATGGCGAATTCGAAAACCTTCGGGTCCAAAGATCACCTCGAATCCCGACTCCGTTTTGGGTTTGATTGATTTCCAATGTCGACGTTTTCGTAGTTCCATCATGTTCCACGGAGAAATACATACTCTAGCATTGTATGTATCTTGACGTAATAATATATGTACGCAATGTCCTCCTCCCGCACCTTTCTTTCTTTATTTAGTACGCACACGCTGGGACATCGTATGAAGGGTACGATACACGAGTTGAATTTTTTTTTCTTCTTTTCTTTCTTCAAATATACACACAAGATACGTATGTAAGGTAACATCTTACATATCATATATATGCTCAATAACTCGCCATTTCACTTTCACACGGCGGCTAATTTTGGGGGCGTATGTATGTAGTATTTTATCATGTGTGTAACACACGTCAAGTCCAGATGAGATTAAAAGAGGACTCCTCGAACAAGCGAATGCAACGAGACTCATGTGAATAAATACATAGAAACGGAGCTAATGGCCGTAATATAGGTATGTATCGAAAATACATACGCGTACGGGAAAAAGCTTTGGAGTATTACATATATACTAATCGAAGCCTCCAGCTCTCGACTTGTAACTTTTTACAAGTTTACCGGATGAGAGATTGATACGCCTCATGACGGCAACATACTTTTTCGCGGTCTGTATTATAGAATCCACGCGTACCGCACCTGATTGCTATTCGTTATGCAGCAGCGAAGCGACGCGGGGGAAAAAGAGAATCAAAAACACGCGGGTGAAAAAAAAAATAACGAATGAATGAATAATTGGAAAAAAATGAAGTGTACGGCTGAAAAAAAGAGGGGTATTCAGACACAATCGCACCGGATGCACAAGTTTCGGGGGGCGTCGCGACGACGTTGGCACGGGCCAACGCGACGGCGAGGGGCTCGTGGTTAGTTAGTTAGTGGATTATTCGGGTCGTCGTTAAGTAATCGAAGGCCCGAGGCACGTCGCCGGAACCACGGAAGCTCGCGATCGTGACTCGCCGGTCACGCACTACCGCGTGCGTGCACGAACCGTGCTGGCACGCGTTTTCATGCATTATGAGAGTCAGGGTTCACGGGTTTTAATTGATTTCTGCTTTGCTTTCGCTCTTGTCTTCGGAAAAAAAGACAAAACAAAGTTCGTAAGTGTAGCGAGCATGTTATACGGGATCCGAAAATGAGCGTCGTCCAAATTTACAAGGGAGAAAGTAGAATTGGAGTTCGTTATCGTCGTTCATATATATACGACAGAGTGGGAACAAGGTAAACGTGACTAAAAGTAACGAAATTTAAACTCTGGATATTGCGGGGCGTTGTTTATGTGTGTAACGTTTGTTGCTCTTTCAGAAGACAATTGACGAAGTCAAAGTTCACGAATGAGAAACTCGAGTCGTTCAGTCACCGAGCACTATAATATGGTCACTGTTGGGATTCGTACCGTTCTTATGGTAACAGTGGGTAGCGCGAGGTGTACGATCATGCCAGAGATAAATATCCGAATTATTCCGTACGAATTGTACGCCGTCGACGACGCCGACGCCGACGCCGGGGCGCCCGCACGCATCGGTAAAACCGTACCGATCTGACGAACAACGGAACGAAGATCATGCGGTATTATATGCTACAACGGCAGCCGATGAAGAGAAAAAAAACAGAAAAAAAAAGAAAAAACTTAGATGAGAATATCGCCGTTCTTTCAAAGGCGAATAATCCCACGAATGGAACAGAGGACGGGGGTCATGACGTATGTGACAGCTGACAATTATTTTTAATATTAAATTTTGCAGCAGCAGCGCCACCAACTCGTTTCTCTCGACTCTTCTTCCCATACTCGCATTGAACCGGCGACCGAAATGTTTTTATTTTTATTTTCATTTAATTTAATTGTTTCATCTTTTCGCATACAAATGCGCGAATAACTTCGAGTCGACGATAATAATTATTACACTTGACGATATTAATAATGAGATAAAATTATCGGATTTGATTGTATCTTTCGAAAGTTTCATATATGATGCGCTGAAAACGGGATGAGGAGGAAGTCGCACGGTAGCTGTACGAGGGATCGCGGGCAAGGTGAAAGAGATGGACAACAACTGCGGCAGGAGACATCGTCGGCGGGTGCAGAGCGTAAATCAATCGGGAATTACAAGTTGCAAGAGCCGGACTGCAGCAGAGAGCGCAATTTATATACGTTTGACGTTTGTAATTAGTTTAATTAAACGTCGAATCAATCCGGCGAATATCTTCGGTATAACATGTACATTCCTGTGTATATGTATGAATTCGGAATTTGAAGTGAGAAGATGTAACCCCGCATACTATGTGACATCGGGTCTACGATGTTATTTATTTTCAAAGAAAGACCTCCTTTTTTCTTTTTTTTTTCTGTTTTTTCTAAAGTATATAATTTCAGGTTAAAAATATCAACCAGATTAGATGGTTAATGAAGTCGCATAGTTATGCCACTCGTGGACTATGAATTAGACACACTTCATACTTTGTCATGTTTTTACCTCTAGATAGGCGATGAGCCGAGACTCGACCACCTCCGGTATCATACTTACGATCTATACAGAGGTGGAGAGAGACTGCAGGCATCTTCTCGCGTGACGTTCTCGTAACGCACCTCGCATGTACCTGTATACCCATGCACTGAGATTTTTACTTCATTTTATTTCCTCGAACCAAGCTCAAGAGGAAGAACAAGAAGAAGAAGAAGAAGAAGGCGAAGGAGATTAAGAAACAAATAAGCTCAACGTTCGTGTTTTTAATTGGCGTATCGCGCGTAACATTAAATACGTCTACCGCATCAGGTTATACTATTACGAGCACATTAGTAGCGAGAATCCACGCATCATCAGCGTTGTCCACATTTATACATGTATGTATGCGGAGCGAGGAGATTGCACAATAAAATAATAAAGGAAACGCCGATTAACATAATTAAGGACGCGCGGAAAACGCGTCGCTTTCGTCTCACTCGTTTATGAATACTATGTGGATTACACATAACGTGGAGCGAGACAAACCTGTGTAACTTTCGTATGAAAAAATTGAAGGCGTTGATTATCCGCTGAGAATCACTTCGGGGTGATCATAACGCGGTGTTAAGTAGCCACGATCAGAGCCAGTGCAGCGTTTGCTTTTAATTTTTTACGCGTAGAACCGGAGGGAAAGCAGCGCGGCTGCCTTTGAGAAATGTAGGCAGATTAATAGGCATTATTCATCATCGTCGATTATTAAAAACATATTGTGAAATTACCCACGCATATATAGTTTCTGCCTATATTATACTATATCTGGACCACTGGCCGAAGGTCGATACCAGATCTGGCCACATAATTGTAAGCTTTCGGGACATTAAAAGTGCCTGATATTAGGCAATTCTTCATTTTTTATACCTACGGCAAACCTCCCGCGCATAACCCTAAAGACCTCACCTAAGACCTTTCGCACTTTATACACATCAGTTGGATATCTTGACCCTCGAGATTTTCATCGCTTTTGTACCCCGCGGGCAATTACGATCGTTTAAAATGATAAAATGGCGAGTCGGGAAACTCGAGGTACCAGAAATACGTCGTCACGTAAAAGCTGAACGTGCTTAAATAAAATCAAAGGGTTGTTTAGATGATCGTATGAGCTCGGGGTAAAATTTGAGGAACGGTTAGGGTAAGTATAAGGCAACGAAGCGTCTCTCTAACGTAGGTGATTTCAGCAGAATTCATGGCTGCTTGATTACAAGCAATAAACCGGGCGTTAAGACAAGATTTACGAGCATATTCGAGCATCTTCGAGGTATATCTCTGAGTATCTCAAAGGTACCAACAGTCTCTGATCGCTACCCCGGGGCCTTATTTCTGCCGCTCTTTGCGCTTGCGCGACGAAACCGCTCCTCCTTATAACATGTACGTACCTACGTATAACGTACTGCACCAAATCGCGATGGATTTTAGCGAAGAAAAAAAAAAAAATCAAAATCGCAAACCAATACTCCAAAATAAAAAAAAAGGGGAAGCAAATTTTGTCAAAAGATCTTGCAGCATCCAAATAATGAATGTTTATAAAGAAATATTCGGAAGTAGGTAACTATGTATATCTAGTTTCACATACCCATCCAGGTATGTCTCGGTAGGTTGAGCCTCTTAGCAAAGCGCGCGCGTGTTAATATATCTTAAAAACAACGCGGCAACGGTTGTGAATAATTAGTCAAAGTGACAGTTTAATAGGTGTGAGATCGTGGGCCCGGGTAGAACGCGAGAAGCCACAAATCAAAAGTGCAGAGAAGAGTACACCGGCTATAACAGTTTTTTTTTTATTTTATTTTTTCTTTTTCAATCTTTCTCTTATTTTCGTTTTCTATTTTTGTGCTTTTTTTTGTTTACGAGCTAATGAACGACCATCTTCAATTACCTACCTACTTTGTACCTACTTTACTTACGGTACCACAAACTTCTCACCCTAAATAACTGCGGTACGTCACCAAAAGTGCAGCAGGGAAAGCGAAAAGAATTATTATATAAGATCCGAGATTTAATCTCGATAGCAACATCAGCGCAAATCTCGAATAATCATCGCACGATGGAGAGAAGAAAAAAAAAAAAAAAGAATGAAAAATGAGAGAGAAATATTTCGACACGTATAGCATCCCAACAATCAGTGTTTTGATTATCTCATGTCATAAATATCCCATAAACGAAATCTGCCTCGTCACTAATATGTACACTTTAGTGAAGGATCTCGTAGTCCGAATAAGGTTTAATAATGTATAAGATAACGCGCATGGAAAAATAAAAAAATAAATAAAAAATCTCTGTAAGAATGCAGCGTGGTGCGATGTGGTATTTCGTCGCAATTAGGCCAGCCGTTAATTAATCGCTGATTCCGAGACGATCGGGCGTTCAGTATTTTGACCGACCTCAGGACTGGCGACGATTTAAAAACCCGCGTCCAGCTCCCACAGAGATTAAATTTTATCCATTGCTAGATTATTTTTCCACACTCCCGCACCTCGAATGCACAACCTTAATCTTCCTTCCCCTCTAATTTCTTTCTTTCTCTTTCACATGAGGATCGTACCTTGCTTGCGTGTTTCTTCAAGCCAAGAAGCAGCACCCGAGTTCAAATTAGGCGTGGGAGTAGTTTGTATGTGTCATGAGAAGGACGACTCGGAAATGTGACGATGCGAGAATGAGGATTTCTCGTTTCTTCATGCACGGATATTAATATGTTGACGGGGTGATGATCCGCGTGATCTTATATGAATCACGAGATAACGGAATTATGAGAGTTTAGTTACGAAACTCACGTTATGGTTGTCGCCGTGCGACGCGAGTTAGAATTGACTTGATTTCTTAGATCATACCACGTTTCGCTGAATTCGTAGATTGGCCATCATTTACGTCGTTTGATTGCTGAAACCTTTGCTTCCTCCTCTTGGTCTGAATTGGCTGTTTGGCCGGTCAATGCTTGAGTAGTAGGACACGTTGTGGACCGACGAATAGCTGCTACGACCGCCGCGCTGTCATAAGGCGATCTATTAATACGTATAGGCTGCACATGAGGGGCACCGAGAAGAGAAACTAATAGACAAACAGCTGCGGAAATTATATATTATATGATGGCTTCCATTTTTCTACGCCATTTTATAACGATTTAGCTCATTAGAAAAATACTGTAAAGATCGCAGCAGCTATGATGTATTATGTCTATCGTCGCGATCTGCCTAATGAAACAAACGCGCATATCATCATATAATAGTTAATTCCAGGAAAACGAAACTGTGGGAGAGACAGAAAAACGATTGTCATTGTTGTTCCTCCTCATTACGTTGATATTCGCAAATTTTAAATATCAACACGCGAAATACCAGCGAAGAGTGCAGCGTACGAATCGACTCTTAGCAAGGGTGCCACGTATTGCGCAATGCTGGCGCCACGTCGGTCGCGCCGCAGGGCGCTCGTGACTCACCGCCGATGGTCGACCTCGAGGAACGGGGATTCGAAGCGCCACCTCCACTTTCGGCTCTTCGTCACGACAACGAATAGACAACAATAACAACAGTAAATCTCCGGTGATATCTCGTACCTGTGGTCACCGTGGTAATGCGTTAGGGGAGAAGTTCGTAACACCTCAGCAGTGATGATGAGCAGCAAGATTTTTTTTTTTTAGGAAACGCACCTATTTTTGATAATTTTTTTGCTATTTTGTTCAGATCGGTGTTTACCGATGTGCTATGAGGTGCGCATACCCGATGAACAAACACATGTAAAGAAATGTTCGAGGGCGTAGATGCACGCGAATCGTCTGCGAATGTCTTTTGCTGTCCAGCAGAACCGCGACGTCGTCCACGCCTTTAGAACGGAACGAACGACCGACAGTTATCGCGCGAGGCGTGGAGCCAATTAGCGTTACTTTCTTGCAAATGAACCGAGACGTTCACCGTCGTCGTATTCTTAGCTACGATCATCCGACCGATGGGGTTCTTCATCGCGTCGCTCTGGAGTGGCGAAAGTGGACCCCGTTATACCACATGTCTTCCGAGAGTTGTAAGTTACAAGAAGAACAGGCGGCGGCGTATTTCGATTACAGAAGCCGTGAAAAAGGTAGACGTTTTATAGCATCGATGGAATATTAAAGATTTGTTGGGTTGTCGGGCGTGTCGCGGGAGACTTCAATGCCCACAAATACCGCACAGAACAGTACAGAGCGTGGTGACCCAGATGATCGTCGTTACATGAATCGTTTGCTTGTGAATAACGAGCGGCCAAGTCTCTTCGGCGATGTAATTATGGATTTGATCTTTGGGAATGAAGAGAAAAATAATAAAAAAAAGTCGCGGGACATGACGAAGACTTGACGATGGCGCCGATGTCCGAGTAGTTATTGACTGAAAGAACAACGAACATCGCCGGGACCGACCTCTTCTGTATAGCCTCAACTCTCTCAGTTAGATTCACGGGTAATGGAAACCAATGGCGTAATGGCCTCAGGCGAGATGTGTAGTTCCAGTAGTAGGGACATTAATCACCATAGATCTGCGCTAGCTTCATGCGCATCAAAGACTCTGCGTTGCAAAGAACTATACATCTGATATGTGTACGCGAGATGAAATCAAGTGGGTATTGGTATACCTTATGAATGTAGGCAATGACGTTTATATATGCGGATAGATAGTGGTTTGAGGTACCAAAAGACGGAGAATCGTTGTACCGAAAGGATCAGTGTAATCTTCATCAGGCACTCGCCAACGCTCCTGTTGCAGCTATCAATCATCTTCTTCATCGGCGAATCATGCGTTTCTTCTCTTCTAACCATGACTCAAGTGTGACTAACCACTAGCAATACTGCAATTACAGGTCTTTGTCGGCCTGATACTCTAACGGTCGAAAAATATTCTCAATACCCAGATCATCGGTCCTCACATATGTTTTTGGTTTATCTTTTTCAATCCTTTTTTTTCCCCTTCGTTGTTTATCGCCCCAAATTGGCATACATGTCCTCGACCCGCGTCACCATTTCCACGGGTAATTCCTAACCAAATGGATTATATTGCCGCGGATGAAGGTAATCGCGATGTCAGCTTCGCGGGTTAATTATTCAGCTCGCACTTTCTCTTATAGTTGGTTGGTTGGTTGGTGGGTATAGCCGGGTATTAATTTTGCAACGATTGCCAAAGACGAGATCAATATCGCAGATATCGAGGGCCGAGAACTGTGCGTCCCGACGCCAAAGCGGACAAAATTATTTATTCGCGAAATAAAATTTCCCCGTACGATTCGGAGGTCAAAGGTGAAAGGTGTCCTGTGTCCAGCTGGGAAACCTGAAGCTCCGTCGAAACCATTAGCTATACGTACTGTATCTGCGATCTACCGAGTCGTGCTCGGAGTCGTGTCTATCTGCTGCCGCTTTTTGTCTGACTTGCGGAAGACAAGACTTCATCGCGTCTACTCAGCGTATAGACGAAGGCGCAGGCGATTCGAGGAGAGATTTTGCAGTCGTTACTCTGCGCGGGTGAGAAGTGAGACGTCTTCGTTAATTAGCGTATAATTCGTGACTCGTAGAATAGCGTGACCGATTGGCAAATTGAAGAGAACGCGAAAAAGATTGGTGAGAAATGTAAAGTGAAGATTTATTGCATCTCGTGTGTATTAAGAAGCAGGGAAAGAGGAGAGATAAAAGTGAGATTGAAAAAAAAAATAAATGAATAAATAAATAAAAAAGCGCATCACGGATCAGAAATGAAAAGGATTCGGGGATTGGTTGGGTAAGGAATCATTATCTGATGCGTAAAATTAGGGAAATTTAAGATTGATGGAGTGCACGTGGTCGGCCTTGGTTACCGACGTATCTGGACCACGTGGACTACAAAGACGAGCTGAGATCGGGATTTTGGTTAGCCATCGCGATGATCGAGGTGAACAGCTTTCGATGAACGACGTCGCGTGTCCGAACTTTGGCGCGTCTTAATAAATTTAATTCGCATCGCGTTGCAGGTCTTAACCACCGCTTCTTTACTTCAGGGATATGTTGTACTACCAACTATCCAGCGTCAGAGACAAACGAACGATCCAACGAACGAACGAGGTAGTAGCTACGTACGTACCTACCTACCTACATACTTTGAGTTCGTCTCGTCGTCTCGTTCTCGTCATGATCCACGCAGTGATCCTTTCTTGCGCGATTCGGTAGATAGAAACTTGTTTAACGTCAGCTATACGTCGGATAACCTGGAGCGGCGACGCGAGACACGAAAGGCACATAAATTTTCAAGCGTAAACAGAGTCAACAATCTTATGGAGAAAAAGCACGAGGTATCAGCGAGTCCTTCGGATATATCAAAAGCAAACTAATGTCACCGAAAGGCAGTAAAGCATCGAGAACAAAGTACAACGTCTCCGAACGACCGTATACCTACGGTATAACGAACTCCAGATAAAACATGACAACCAACTTGAAACACGATACCATTCGTCCCTGTGTCCAGCCTCGATCCCGAGGTTCTCGGAGTTTAGGAATCAATTTGCAAGTGAAACTCGATAGAAGGAAGCGGACCGTCGTTACGCGAAGAAAAAGGCGGCGTCTTCGATTCCTACTGAATTTACGACGTACCGCTACGAAGCGCGCTGCGATGCTGCCCTGTGGAGATCTCCTCTCGATGCTGATGGTGCCGGTGCTGTTTCAGGATCACGATATACGGGGTGTAAAAAAATAACCTACCATTTTATACACGCATCGGTTCGGCACATCCCTTCATCAACCACCTTACGCGTATCAGTTTGGACCGATGAGAAAAAATTTCCTTACCTGAAACAAGCGAACAAAAATTACTCATTATTAGATGGAAATCGAGTGGCAAGCGAATCGTGATGTACGGAAGAAACACAACTACGATTGGCAGAAATTTCCGTGTGAGCCCCGGCGGATGATTTCTCCAAATACAAAAATACCCATATCAAGTTACCCCGCTAATAAATTTATCACTCCAACCGCTTGTCGAACTCGAAAAAACAAAGTAATGAAACAAAAAAATGTTGGGGAAGACTAAAATCGAAGATGTTGGGAGCGTGAGGTGCGAAGTCACGAAGTGCATCTCGGTGCGGTGGGTTCAAGGCTGGGAATCCACGCTGGTCGTCCGGTCGTTCGCTCGGTCGACCACTCCCCGCCACGCCCTGCGTATATCTTATATCTACCGGTTGTCTGGCGAGGACCGCAGGCCACGTCGGGATTATCATTTATTTATCGGTTATCGGTGTGACAGTTAAGAATTGCATGGAAATTAATAAGCATTGGTGACTGATAATGTACACGCCTCGGGAACGCAGGACACCAGCGCGTACGCGAGGTTCAGGACACGTGTAGACCATCCGAGATGTTCGATCTACGTCGGAGAGACACACTGAATTATTTTGTAAAAGGATATGTCGATGAAAATTGGAGAAGAAAAAAAATGAATAAAAAGAAAAAAAAAAAAATTTGAACGCGGGCATAGAGGAACTGTTAATGATGACAATTTTTCCATTTTAAGAACAAGTTGCGGGTGGTTGCGCAAACTAACATAAATATATATATAAACATATCCTTGAAGAACTCGGAGCCAAAGAGAAACTGACGACCGATTTGTAATTCTCTGCAATTCAAAGGCCATAATATACCCTTCTCGCTTGTAGAACGACTTGAACGACGGCAAAACATTGATTTTTATAATAGCACGTAAGCGATCCCCGGGACCATCTTCATGAGAGCGGAAGTCATGAATTAATGTGTTGGTCTCTTCTTCTTCCATCCAGTTCTAAATCTCAATCTCCACCTTCCTCTGACCCTCGATCTCCTCATCACAGCTGCGTCGTTCGTCTTTAATAGGACGCAACGATAATCGTTGGACGATTGGGTGCGGCAGCAGTCAGTCCTGGAAGGTTGTAACTACGATGACAGGTAGATCCGCTAATCGTTTGACGGGCGAGTGGCTGTAGCGGCGGTGGGCTCTCGCGTCAGTTGCAGGCGACTCAACAACGGCGACGACGACGACGACGACGACGACACCGCGCAACTCAGTCCCGACCGTTCCACCTCACGAGAGGTTATTACCAGCTCACGGCTGTCACTGGTCGAGCACCAAGAGACTGACGAAACCAGCTATGATAGCTGTAATTGTGCTAACTGCTCGTGATGGTCGGTAAATGGATGATAATTGTGGCAAAGCGTAGCCGAGCAGAGCGACGACTGTGTAGAGCCACCGAGTATCACAGGTGCTTCGTCATTCGTGGACGGGTGACATCTAGGTGTTGCTGATGACGCGAGAATTTCCCATACCTAACTATTGCACCGGCCTTTTCTTATCCCTCACTTCCTTCGGTAAACCTTTTTTTTTTATTATTTTTAAATAACCCTTCTCTTATTAGGTACACGATCCTTTTGAGCAGTTTTGTTAGTCTCAATTTGTTGTATCCGAAAATATCGCATCGGTGATGTAGGAAGCCTATAACCCTTTGGGGAAGAGGTGGCCACTGATCACCAGTCTTCCCTGGTTTGACGAGGTATAGCCGGGCAAAGAACTGTAGGGTATACACAAAGCATGATCCTGACTCTGTCGCGGGACAGCATAGCTTTGTAGTTAGTTGTCTCTCGGAGCACGTCGTCGGCAGCTACCAGGAATTGCCTGAACTGCCCTACCAGGATGACTCGCCCGCTTCGTCCCGATACTCGATACTCTCTTCTCATCGTCCCCCCGCATGGCCCCTTTGCGGTCCACTCTTTCTCTTTCTTACTTCTCCCTTCAGGTTCACCCTGATATCCCCTCGAGTCGTCTCCAGGGAGTCCGAGGGCAATGTCGTTAGTTTTGACATGTTCTCTTAGCTGCCGCATTTCTTCAACACCGACTGACGTGGGATCAAAGCCATCATTGCGCGCGCGAGTAGGTACCAATTCGATGAAGTTGGAATCTTTACTTTTGTAATTTGTGGAGCGATGTGAAATGCGATTGCATAATATATCGACTGAAATTCAGAGAAAGTTAAATGATGGCTAAATCAGGGAAAGGATTGTTGAATTTTGAATTCTCAACAATGTATTCCCGGTGCGTATACCTAGAATGAATTTCTTTTTTTTTTTCTACGATCGATAAATGAATTCCATGGGAGAACTTAAAGGTCGTGAACGGCGTGAAGGGGATAATGGTGATAGCAAAAAAGTGTATAATGGGCATAATAGTGGACTCTGGAGAGAAGGTCGATGATATGGGGGCCGGGGGTCCAGGGAATGTCGTTAGTTTTGACAAGGCACGCTGCCGATCGAACGGACGAAGCACGATGAGAATATTTACTGCGTCGGCTGATCTGTCAGCTGATTGTGCCGCCAGATTTTTAGCCCCTTCTTGCTGACAAGCGAGCATGTCGCCTGTATGCACGAGCGAGGAGCAGTTCTGTAGGAAGAAGGTTGAAGGTTTTGTGTAGACGAGGGCTCGCGGGGAGCAAATGCCGATCCGCTGACGCGTCGGCTGGTTTGACGAGGCCTGATGGATGCCTCTGGTGTATCCCCGGACCGCCGCCACCGCCACCGCCACCGCAACCGCCGTCGCCGTCGCCGTTGCCGTCGCCGCCACCCGATTGCCGCGCGCAACGAGCAAAATATCGCGATTCGATTCGAACCGCAATTCGAATTCCCCGGGCATTCGCGACTGAACCGAGTATACGATCGACTACTGCATCTTTGAAAACAAACGACGCCGGCCCAAGGACGTGATTAAGCTCCCCGGGGATCCCCAGGAGTCAGTCTCTTCTCTCCATGATCATCGCATGATCTTTTTTAACCGTCTCCTGCCGCAGAATTTAGATCATATAACTTTGATTTTAACGACAAACTGCCAACGTTATCCACCGCGATCTCTTCGTCTTCACCTGCTACGTGGTCCCTGTGGGTATACGATATTTATCAATCATCTTGAATCGAATTCTCCTCATTGTTTTCAGTTTCGCAATCCCTTAAGACGAGCGCAAAGGGAGTGGACTGTGGAGTACACAGTGGAACTTGCTCTTATTAGAATCCTTCGGGATTCTTTCGCATACGATCAGAGTAACCCGGCTGTTTTACAAGTGGTTAGGTATGTACCTAGGTCTCATGGTGGCGGCAAGCGACACCGAAGAGACAACCGCCAGGAATTACGGTAGGTATATACTTGTATCTTCGATCGTCGGAGTTAAATTCGCGGCGAGAAAACTGTCACGTTTTATCGTAACGAATAAATCCCATTTATGTGCTAACGCGGACTCGCTTCATCGAAGAATAAGAAGAGGAAAAAGAAGAAGAAAGAATAAGAAGCGGCGGGCTTGTTTCTTCTGTAAAACTGATCGGCAAAAAGCTCGGTAAGATTAGCCTCGTTAATTCACTATAGTTTTCTCGTCATTTATCGGTATTTCATGCGTTGCAAACTGCCTTCTCGACACAAACCCGTAAACGGGGTAACAAGCATCAAGTTTTCCTATATTACCACTCCGATATAGCAGCAACGAATATACTATTTTCTGAGAAAAAAAGTGAACGTAGAGCCGAGGAAAGTGGAGATAAAACGCAAAACTAACCAATAACTGCACCTGGATGGCCGTCGCGTTAGCCTCGGTTACATCAAGAACTGTAAACCGAGGATTCCAAGTGTTGTTTGGCACGTGGATGAGAGGTGGGTGAACCCATAAATACGCGTTTCACTCTCAAGCAGCGGTTCATTGCAGTGAGCACGCGATTGTCCAGCGAAAGGCTCGGAGCCAAAAGGTTGAATGCGAAAATATATACGTATTATATACGAGGGGGGAGGAGGGCGTAACCGAAAATGAAAATATTCGTCTCTCGCGGTGTTTTTCGTGGTCGGTTCGCACTTGGAATCCTTGGATCTTTGGCAGCGTTGACCATCTGCACCAGGTAGGTAAGCGCCGGGTGTTATATAGCAGCTGAGATTTAATCGAAACAAGAGCCAACGCGAGGTTGTCGTCCGTTTGAAAAATTTCCTACGGAATGGGATATTACATCGTAGTAACCTTGGGCGGAAATGATCGATTCCCTGCGCTTACATCGGTGTGTTTGTTCGTTACGCAGTGCAATAGCAATTGGTCACCGCTGCATCTCTTGCGTAGGTATACCTTTCGAAGACCTCGTAATGATACTCATATATTGTAGACTGAATTTTCATCAAGGTTACTATAGATATTCGCGAGCACCGATTCGCCGCGAAGTTGTCGTACTTGTGCTAGATTACACCTGAGTCATTAAACGAGTTAAGTACCCTGTTCCCAGACCCGAGTTCGTATTATTCCGAGTTGATGAGGTAGGAGAAAACCTTCTTCTTTTTCCCCACGCCTCGGTTCTCTTTCTCCCATCTCAGTCTTTTGGAGCCACTTATTAATTCGGACAACTACCTAATTTACCGAGGAGCTCTGAGACAGGCCCGCTTCCAAAGCATCCTCTTATATGAGCCTAATGGGCGGGGTGTGTTTCGGGTGTGGCTCGCAAACTCGCTACTGCGTCGGCACGGAGAAACGAGAGGGAAGCGAGGAGGTTGATAGGGAGAAAGCTTGTGTGAGTACATTGGGTGAGTTGTATAAGTGAAGCCGAAACTCTTTGAATGGAGGATTGGAGGAGCGAAGGAATGAAGGAATGAAGGAATCGAGTAATTGTCGAGACGCCAGGTAGGCAGCAGGCTCACCACGAGTAGGTATATATGCGAGTAGCGTACGAGTAGCAGGTCTCTGCGGAGCCAATTTTCGCCCTACATTCCCTTTTCGGGAAGCTATGTACGAAGGGGGGTCCTTTGTGTTCCTTTGAAAAGGTTCAGTGCAGAGTATGATGAGAAAAAAGGGAGCGACGTAATACGAACAGTTAATAATTCATCTCGCTTCAATTCGCGCCGGGTAATTTACCCCGAGGATATAAGTAAGTGAGTAACTAAGTAAGTAATATAAAAGGAATACTGCACGTTTGCAACTTCAATCTCTAAAAGACTCCCGCAATTTTCCCTAAACTCTTTACCGCGTGAAGGATTCCATAACAGTTACAGAATTTGAGGAAATGATTTAAGCTGAGCCCTGCGGTGTGTGCGATGCCTTTAGCAGCAGGAAGACGCGGAGATGTCGCGACGCCAAGCTATATAACTTGATCAGAAACGCGGCCCTCGGATTCTATTTTCGCAATTTCGGGCGTGGAATGAGGAATGAGGCCAATTAAGTCGTATATCATTAGCAGCGGCGCTGCAGGGCAAAGTCTTGCGTTCTACGGAGTAAATCACGCGTGAATCTTGCACCGTAACGTTGCGCGGCAAGTCGACATCCGTCGCTTCGTTCGCCCTCTTTCTACCAAAAGAGAATAACAGAGGAACCTCCAGAATCATCTCATTGAATTTACGTCTTCATTCAGTTCCCGACCACATTCAGGGCGTTAAGAATAGGTATCCTCAGGTAATGGGAGGAAAAGGAATAACGTCTTCATCAATTCGCGGTCCCGACCAAAGGTACAAAGTGGCGAAACGGAGCCGTCGGAGAATGAGACGTAAGAAATCGTAGGAGTTGAAAGAAATACTGAATCATTATAGATGCGAGTGTCACGAGCCGTCCGTGTCCGTGATTCTGTCCTTCGGGACGGCATACTGTCACTGATCCGGTCTTCCGGGTCGTTGACTGTGAGAATATCGCAGGATTTATTTACATTGAATCCTAATGAAATTCTGATCCGAGAAGGTTTGATGATATGAGTAGTTTTAATATGCTGAGGATCTCCACGGTACCAAGTTTCGACTATGCTCGTAAAACGAAGGCTGGCTTTAAGGTCTTTAAAGCCATTAGGGTCGATGCACCAGTCACCGACGTCAAAACATACCGCCGATACGTTCCGCTGGTGCAGGTCGGTATAAGACGTTGATCGTAGGAGCAGTAGAAGTAGCAACAGTGCAGTGGTGCTTGCTACCGCTGAAGAGGTGGGAGTAGTTCCCACCGTCTAGTCATCCCGGTTAGTCTCTTTCAGCTTACGAGGGGAGCTGGTAATTCCTGGAACCTGGCGGAGGCGCAGTGCTGTCTGGCAAAGCCGTCTGCCTCCTGGCGAGGCACAAATACATCCCTGGCGAACGAGTAAAACCAGTGGGCCGAGCCTCGAAGGAGTTCTTAGCTTCCCATCGGTTCCCTCAGCCGGGTTCCTGTTGCCTGTTGGTTCATAGGGACCGTGAAGAAGTATAGAATTCACTAGTAGTTGTATTAGCTGGTGTATAAAAGCGCTGAGGTAAACCCGCAACCGGCTTCTAAGTAGGTACGTGATCAGCGATAATAACGCGACTCTGGAACTTGGAAGATCATGGAACTGTTTGGTATTGGTGACGCGTTTCAGATCGAGAGATTTCATTTCTCTCTCGGTACGCGCGCGCGTTTGAAGGCTGTTCAAACTGCTGAAGTACAGTGCGCGAGGTCGGTTTTCAGGTCGATTTCAGGTCACCGAGGTACAAATGTGTAACCATACGCGATTTCTTTCTGCATTTTTTTTTGTTCTTCAATTTTTTTTACTCATTTCTTTGTCCAACGGTCGTAAATTCCCGACTATAAGGTTCACCGCGAGATATACCAGAGACTCTTCGCTTACTTCGTTGATTGGTTAGAATGTACAAGTTAAATCGATTTGATTCACCGGTGCAATTGCATGCGCGCGATCGTTAGCGTAGAATCGTTGAATTACAAGTACCTGGCCGAGGTACACGTATAGCTCTGTTAACTATGAAAATATACGCAACGCGTCCATACCTGCAATCATTAGTTTCCCAGTCACCTGTCCAACATTCTGTTTTTCATAGAATCATCAGACCCACAATACGGTGAGTTGAAATTTGTGGATACATATTCCGCTACCATATCAAATTAAATTAAACCTTTATACCTTATATAATCCTGAGAAGTATACACTGACAATAAGTTTTCTGTAACTCAACTACAAAGGTCCAGATATTCCTACCGTAGTGCGTTCGTCAGCCTGTGCCGGTTATTTTTAGATCCGAATGTATTTTATTTACCCTCATCGGACATCGACAAGAAACTATTGTGACTTCGCATCTCCTTGGTCTTAGTTATCTTTTTGCCGGCGGCTGCAGCATCCGAGAAGTAGGGAAAGGAGGGGGGAGAGACCACGAAGTGTATCCGTACCAACAAACCGACCAACCAACCTATCTCTACCTCTAGAACAAGAGGAGAGCTCGTCGGCAACCCCGGCAAGCTTCTGGACTGCACCAGAAGACAGCAAAGACGTACTCCAACCGCAATCGCACTGTGCAATTATTTACTGGAACGGTAAGGCATTCGCCCCTTTTCATCTTAGCAGAGTCTTGTTGGCTTTCTATCTTCATCGCTTTCCCCATAGACTCAATACTTCCATCCCTTTTATCGTTTTAGTCTTGTCCTTCTTCTCTGTCGCGATTTGCTGCTGCTGCTTCGACGAGAGACACAACTGGACTACAATAACTATCAGCCACTGTTTGTATTGTGTTTTTATTTACTTTTTTTTCACGGTAGTAGTTCTCTTTTCTCTTCTTACCCGTTTATAACTGGTAAGCAGAAGCTACTGGTCCACGAGAGATGTGATTACGTGCGTGTATGTTCATGTGCGGGTTAACTTTTTTTTTCTTAGCTTTCTTTTTACTCTGGAAGAGGAACTTACGAAGAGAGGTGGATGCTACAGAAGAAGAAGAAGAAGAAGAAAAAAGAAGCCGGTCGCGGGAAGGGCTATTGTTGAAGACGCACGACGGGCCACGTTCACGGGCGTGCGCTCGCGAAAGATCTATCGCAGGAATTTGCGTATGTAGATGAGAAGCTGCAGGGGGACGACCGGGCGCTGCCAACCAGAGGCTATTGTTTTCCAAACAAACCACTATCACTCAGGGACACCGCGCGCAACTACCAGACTTATTACGAAACGCCGCTTAGCCCTTGTCTCGAGCTGTCCGAGGCGAGGAAGACTACCGAGGTACCGACGCCCTTTTACTACTACCCTCTTCACCGCCGTTACTATTATACTTTGTACAACATCTGCGCGGATTACCATCCACCTTCAACAACCAATTTCAGACTGGATTAGAGCATAATCTGAAACCAGAAGGGCTTCTTCGACTCGTGACATCACGAGGGTGATAATTGTCAGGGGTATTCCAAAGATCCGAAGAATTGAAAGCTCTTCGAAGCTTCGCTTCCGTGTTCAAGGCCTCTGAAACTAGTCGAAATTTCACATTCGAGTGGTAAAATATGAAGTTGAGGAACGGTTTACAAATTGTAGGCGAAGTAACAGACCAGCATCTGCAGTTGTATTCATGGCTTGGTCGGACGATCGCTTGGCTACACCTGCACGTGTTGGTTTAGCGATTGTTTGTCGATCAGTGCAGAGATCAAGGATCGCTGCACGCGAAGAAAGTTGAACGTGATCATCGATGACGGGGGTAAAGAACCAGTGTAATTCATGGGGTATAGAGCTACGTGCAGGTGTCTGGATAGGAAACGGAGGAGGCGAAGCTCGTAGCCGACACTGCAACTCTGTATATAATACAATTGTTTATTTTCAATACCAGGCAACGCTCTCCATCACAATCTGAAAGTCACGAGAGTCATAGGTCAGTACGCGTACGGGCGTACAGGTGGTTCTTGATGGAAGGCGCCGTCAGTTACGCCTGAATCGTTTTTATAACATACTAACTATGCGTGATCGTTTATGTGGGCAGCTGCGTTTCATGGTCGAACGAACGACGATGCGCTACTTGAAGAAAAAACAAATAAATAAAATAAAATAATAATAAAATTTTCTTCATCATGCGCTCGCACAGAAACGTGCTGTACGATTTCGCCGAAAGTTATTATACCATTGCATCCTGGATGAGAATCACTGAATTTCTTTACAATCAGAATAAATTTGCCAAAAAATTCGATTATCCGTATGCGATATTATCATTTTAGTATAAAGGTAGTTGTTTATCGATCATTGTATGCGCGCTCGATGACTAATGCTCGTGATTTAGCGAGCACGTGCCTCGTGAGCTGTTGGCTTTATTGTCCGGCGGCTGCGGCTGATGCTGCCGCTGCTGTTGCAGCAGTGCAGTTGCCTCTTTACCATATCGCCGCACAAGGCGCTAGGCCGCATCTACTGCACGGTGTCTTTATGGTGTAATGCGACATAAATACGTCGTTATCTCGGTACCATCGTTTATTTATAAATCACAGTTTTCTTACATTCTTGCTGGGTATCTGATCTCGATGGAATTTATATTAAATCTGCAGTACTATGGAGCATTTTACCGAACACACTAGATTCAAGAACGATCAACCCGCGGTAAAGAGGGTCCGATAAATTCTGGGTATAGGTACCCGTACGAACCCTATAATTTTCCGCTCCAGAGATTATATCCGGCGAACCAGATCCTATTCGGATTAAAGAGATGAGATAGATTTTTCTATACATACGTCCATCAAAACCGTCCACTTAATATCTTCAATCCCAGTTTTGATTTGATGAATTCAATTACCGGGTACATAAAACCGCAAGAAAGAAAGCCGATAAAAATACAGTTGTTCACTGTTACATATATATATCTACCACGTTATAGAATTCTTTTCTGCGAAAGCTGGACTACCTACTGCTTTCTTTTATACCACCTCGTATTTAGCGTATACTACATGTATACCGGTGGTTTCTAAGTTTATCCAATAATTTAATCTCGTAGCCTTGAGGCACGTAAATAGAGTCTAGCTCAAATTACATTTCGCGTGTGTCTCCACCTAATAGCGACGTGTACACGTAAAAAAAGGTATCGGTGCACGCAGATGATTCTCGTCGGTTCGATTTCATTCTACATCAGATCATATTATACATTGAAATAATAAAATTTTCAGCAGAATGAAAAAAAAAAAAGAAAAGATTTCCAAAGAATATACGTAGTATGTAGCGATATTTAAATTTATTATTTGAATAAACGCGAACGTGCAGATATTTCGCTTACGAGAGGCAAATGTTATTGAATATTGCGGTTACGACGAGTACCGTTCGGCAGAAGTTGCATAGGTCGTGTGGAAGGTATACAAGGTGCCTTCCTTGACCTGTACTTTTGAGCTTTCATGTTTCAGGTTAAGCGCGGAGAGAAAATACACGTATGTGTAGGTATACGTGGAGAGAAGGTAGAAAAAAAAAGGAAGAAAGAAAGAAATTATAAATCTGCAAGTGTGTATCGGAGAAAACGCGCGCGTGTTGTATCGTTCTTTCGTAAATACGCGCGCGTCGTCGAAGAACGGTATATAGAGGGAAATAATAAATATGTGCGGTGCGTAGTGCGTAGAAAAACCGTACAAAAAGTATGCACACCTGCGTGGGAACGCGCACGGCACGAACCAGCGAGCTCGATGCTTCGTAGCAGCAGCATCCTCATCCTCCTCCTCCTACTTCTCTTCTTCGTCTTTCCGTACCGCGAGTTACGTGCGTATGACATAGCTTTCAACGTCGACAAAACCCTACGTAACGTACGTTGACCGATTCACTCGGTCAGCCATCATCCGATCGTACATGTAAGAATTACGAACGTCATCTTCTGCAACGCGATATGATCTTTTCTACACATCATATATATACTTGTAGATGTAGTCAACTTGCAAATATCACCGGTATAAAGATACGATTTTTTTTTTTCGATCAAGTTTTCTCTCTCATTCATCCCCGAGGATCGAACGATACGCGCTTCCGGTTGAGAATCATAGCGGAGATGAATTATCTGAAATAAATAATTTGGGCTTGGCCATATCGCGTGGGTTTTGAGGACCAGTAGAGTTATAGGTTTCCCACCTATCTGTTTGCTAGCTGCTTCCTACGTATGTACTGCCTACCTTAATACGATAACTATAAAGCGTATATATACAGAGAGAAATGAAAAAAAGGAAGTACAAAAAATCGAAAAATAAAAATCAAGGAGATACGGACGACACGAAGTAGGGTATGGGTATAAGGCATAAGATATAAGGTATAAGGTATAAGGTACGTTAAGTATCCTACGCACGCGCCAGGTACTCGCGGTTCCCGCCAACCGTCGACATGATTATCGATAAGTTGATAATTTATCATTCTTTTTAGCTACCGGTTACGTATGCGTTGTTGAGATCTCGCGTTCTTTGTGAGGCATATAGAAATAAAAGGTAGACAGTCGAGACACACGTATATACGTAAAATACTATACGCGTTTGCAAGTGCAGCGACGATGATGTTTAAGCAGCTATATGGGAAGGGCGAGAGTTTAACTTCCGAGACTAACAACATTAAGTGATGGATGGCTCAGAGCAGATTAATATCTCGTTAGTTTTCTACATGGGAATTTCGGAGGTTGCAGGATGACTTCTCGACTATAAGCCGATCATCCGCGAGATTCGATCTCTACAACCCGAATTACAGATGAACAAAATTTTTATACGTCATCAATGCGATCGGCTTTATGCATTGAAAATTCATGTTCGTCGGTCATCTTTTTTCTCTCAAAAAGAATTGCTCTAGTTCAATGGGGAAAAAGTGAAATTATAAAATAGCCATGATGCCGGTTTGTCGAGATTCGTTCATTCAAATCGGCAAATTGATCGCAGGTGGTAATTGCGGGATAAGAAAAGTTGCCAAGTTGTCATTTGTAAAACCTACAAGAATAAATTAAAAACAAACAAAAAAAAAAAAGGAAGCTCCGAAATAAGCTTCGTTGTACTATAGGGCCGGAGTGTATTTATACGATTTTTATTCAACCAGTCTTTCGTACCGCTGGAGCAATAAGAGAGGCTGACAAGTTCGAATGATCGAGTGGGCAGGTAAGAGTGCCAAACGTAAAGGTACCAACGTACTCCAAGTTCCGGGAGTCGCATGGTTCGATATACACGCGTACGTGTGAGAGACGGCGATGTGTTTCGCCCACGTTAAATTGCTCGATGTACCGAATAATTTTTCATCGATAAGAAATATCAGCAGGAAGTCGCTTTGGCGGTAATTATACGACGACCTTCCAGATGCGAGAGAGAATGAAAAAAAAAAAAAAAACGTCGCGAGATCCGAGAAAAAAAAAAATTGAATATCAAAAGAACGGATAAACCGATGCGCGGATGATGGAAGAAATAATAACGCGATTTCGCAACATTGTGCAGCGCTTTCACACAACGCGGTGTAAAAGATGCAAATGTGATAAGAAACGTCGCACTTATTGTACGAAGTATCGTGATTATTTTCCCTTCCATTCGTCCGCGAGAAGTAGATGTAACAATTATTTTATGGGATCAGATGGAGTAGACGTAAGTATGAGGATCAAGGACTCCCATATAATGTGAAGGATTTTACGTCAGCTGTTGGTTGTGAAAATAAAAAGCTTAGGAACTTATAACAACGAATATAGTATAATATATCTGCATTCCGTAACGACGCGCGTAAGTTGCGGCAGATATTCCCACCATGCGACTGACTGACTTATTCGCGTACAGGTGTTCCTAATTGGAAATTTATAAACAATCCCCGATGTTGCTGCACCGCATTGCGGAGCCGATGCAGTTTACCGTGTTCACATAGCCAATACCAGTATTATATCCAACAACTTGTCGCAAACCCGACTGATTTACACAAACTTCAGGTCTATCGTCCTCTCCTATCCTTTTCCTTCGTCACTCGTCAACCTCCAGTAACATCGATGCGCGGATATCTCTTGTATTAGAATCGTCAGATGGTCTGCCCGTTAGTCACTGATCACCTGGGTATTAACCTACAAAGCTACTTGTGCCTCCGGTACGCATAATGTAAGCCGTTGATACCGCGGTTCATTTATTTCTAGGTATATATACAAGTATCTGAACTCGCACAGAATACAGCTGAGGATCTACGGACGAGATTAGCGATTAATTAAGGATACGAACGTGTGACGTTGACGTTTACAAGATCCGCACTGCACACGACGGCGTATGAGAAATTTGCAAACCGATTGCGCAGACTTTATCTCTGTAATAATTATACAATGATAATAATACCGCGGCCTAAATATATGTATTAATCATTTTGGGAAAAAAATGTTTCGGACACTCGAGCTGCATACGTATCGTAAAAATTTTGGATTCAAAACGCGCGACCGGGTACGCCTAACTCATAAAGGCTACTCTATATAATCTCTCGGAAGATCTCACGTGCGTATATTACGTATGAATACGCGTACACGTTTCGTAATAAATGAAATTTTATTCGCGCAGTCATTTTGCGCATAAATAGAGAAACTTCCTTAGAGAATATAGCGCGTTTTTACATACGCATCTATACGCGTATAGCCTGCGGAGAATAATGGGAGCGAAATTATTCCCACGCGCGCTACTGCGGAATTCGGGAATCGTTCTTCCCGCTGCGTATATAACGTTTATCGCCCTTCAAATTAGACGAATACAAAAGAAAAATGACAGATTGGTCTATATTTTATTCTATAACTGAATATCTATTGTTATTACCTCATATTTTCCTCCTTCAAAATCTCCGGGGTAACTCTGCGGTGCGACGAGAATCGTGGACTGATTTTGGACGTGGAGTCTTCGGAGAAGCGTGGCACGTATTTTATCTGCACCCTTGCATTTTTACAACCTCGATATATGTGATTTATCGGATTATTATTTTATAGATTTATGAATTACAAATGTAAGTTAGGGGCTTCCTCGATCTTTCGTTTGCCCCTCTTCTCGTACGGTTGAAACAAACGGACGGCTTCCCGCTCGATAAGTCACCGAGTGTAAGCCAGTTTTAAGTCACACTCTCTCTCGCCTCAGTCACTCGCCCCAAAGACTTTCGGGCTATGATTTAGTGAATCGTTTTTAGCAGTCCCCAGTTATTCCAACAGATTTATCGGCTGATTTACAAGTTTGATATGTTATTTTAATTTTTTTTAACTTTTCTGTTTTTTTCTTTTTAATTAAATTTCCTTTTTTCTTTATCCTCTTCTTCTTCTTCTTTTTCGTTCACGGCGTGTTTCGTCGACTCGTATCATAACACATTTATGGTTATTAAAGTCACTTTCGCGGCGGCGTCTTTATCTCAGGATTTATATGAAACGTTCGTTGACTGATTTTGACCAGATTACATCCGACGAGATCGGTAATTGTCAGTATTTTACGAGTCTCTTCTTTTTCGACATCTTTTAATTGACGGTACCACTGCCTCAACAAATCCAAAGGATACCCGAGGTCGTTTGTTCGTTTCTTTATTCCCGTTTTTTTTTTTTCTTTTTCTTTCTCTCTTTCTGAAATACATAGAAAGAATTTTTCCCGGATATAAAAGTTTGGTTATACAGCGGTATAAATAAAGTTATATCAGATGCTGTTCGAAGAATGAGTAAGAAAAAAAAAAAAAACCAAATGATGTAAGAAACAATAGCGCAGGGTTTATCTGGTGACGATGAGATGTTTTTTGATGATTCAAATTTTCAGGAAATCTATTTAGATGCCTCTCATGTTTATTGTGATTAGTCAAAGCGTACTATAAGCCTCGAAATAAATTCAGTATTCCAAAAATCCCACGTCACTTGTTCCATCGGGATACGTTTCTAACCGGTTTAAAATTAGAAGTTACACTGACACGGATTGGTTATACCCATCGTTCAGTCGCGGTGACAAATAGCGAGTACTTTAAAAATGAAGTTAAATTACTTCGTGGTAAGAATCGCCAATTTTTTTTTATCGTACGCGTAAACTCGAAAATCGCCTTTTTTTCGTTCAGGTCGAGTCAAAAAGCAACATTTAGGAAGTCCAGACATACTTCTCGCTTCGAAGGTGCGCGTCAACTGAAATCAACTCGATATCGACGAGATTACGTTGCTGATAACAGGCAGCCTTATCCGTCTTACAAGATTCCGATACATACGTTACTTCGATCACGATTCGTAACAATAACAGCCGGCGAACGATACGAGGTATGAGATAACTGAATCGCCGGTTCGCTATATGATTCGATATAGAGATTCCAGATTCTTTTTGAACGAAGAAAATTTGAATTAAGATTATTACTTTGGAGACTGTAAGAAAAAAAATTTAAAAAAAACGACGAACAAAACTGCAGCATCACGATGACGGAGTAGGATTTTCTTGCATACCCACTTCAGCAGCTGCATCGAGTTGGATTGTTGCAAAATATTGGCCGAACGAGTTCGCGAGTATCGCGATAAGAGATTTAAGATTCTTTTATTATTATATGACCGCGAGGATTATGTTATGGAACTTATATTCGCGCACGAATATATATCTACTCTGATTTTTATTTCACGTACGTATATGCATGTTATATATTTATTTTGTTTTTTTTATCTCTGTATGCACGCGTGCGGTGCTATACGTGATGCGGTAAACGCGACGATGTATATAATATAAATATATGTAGAGATGCAGAAATATATTCGCGAGTAAGTGGAGCACGGCGTGAAATTTGGAAGATTTTTTAACAACCGCGCAACGATTTAAAGTTTCTATCTCTTTTTTTCTATACCATAGAAGGTGCACGCCGAATATACATGCAACTACAGCGTACGGGCGATTATCTGATCTTGAGCAAGTAAGGTGCGTTCATATCACGTGAATTACATACGCGTATAGATCTGAAAATGCACGTACGAATTTTTATACAATCTCGTAGTTGTTCTAGACAAATTCAACTTGGTACAGATGAATAATTTTCAATATGATTTATCGGTGTGTCTATAGATACTCGTAAGTATATACCTATAATCTACGTATAGCACACTCCCATGTAGATAAATAATGAATGACTAATGGGTGGTAAAATTATAATTGGCGGAGGCTTATTGTACAAACAAAGCGTGTTAAGTTGCACAATAATTTAACATATGGAAGAATTTATACGATATTATTATAATTACATAGGCATATACATGGGTCAGTCGGTATATTGTTGGAACCATAATTGTTATAATTATATTTATATGTTATTCCTCGCTCTTTATTTGCGGTTGATCGGTATAGGATTGAAAGCCTCTACAGGTATATAGGTGGTTATGCAAACTAGCGTGCGCCGCGTCACTACGAGTGCGGTGATTTAATCAGTGGCCATATTGTTTGAGAATTAAATAGAAGTCCCCGTGGATTATTTTAGAAAATTAGGATTGAGACGTTCGACGGTGAATGAATCATTCGATTTTAATGTTCATTGAACTCGAATTTATCAACGAATTCAACATTTCATTCCAACTTTGAATTTATTACTCGAGTAATCGTTCTCCTTTTTTTCGATTTCTTAACACAATTGGAAGCGATGATAAATTACTCGATATAAAAAAATGAAATTGAAAAAAAAAGGACAACCTATCAATCATCATCAACTCGATCGCTGTGTAGCTATAGTAGCGAATTTACTTTCACCAAATCTAAACTAAACACTCGCTAAAAATTACGATCGCAATCGGTAAGGTACAAGATTGTAAAAATTGTTGGTATTATTATAGCTTCGTGGTTATTCGGACGTGTTTTTTTAATTATAAAAATGATGAATTATTATTTGCATCACGTAATCGCAGTTTCATGTATGTATAGGATGATCATTAAAATAAAAAATTCTCACCAATGGTGTCGTCCAGTTCTCGACGAATTCCAGTAAGATAATAAAAATAATAATGAAAAGAAAAAGTAATAATTGGTGTAATTATCCCAGAGCGATTGGTCAGATCAACTCCAGTAGTCGCTACGCAGCTGATCGTTGTCTCTTCCGTTTAATTGGGAAACGGGTCGTCGTTTATCGAAGGTCGTTGGGATGCGGAGTCAAAAATTATTTCATATACGATTCCAATAATAATCACACCCGCACCTCCATATGATCCTTATCGTTGTCTTCGTGTTCGTATATTTCGTACTCGTGTTTCACGCTTTTTCTCCTCAATCCTCCTGTGCTTCAGCGCCAGGCATGCATCGCTATTTTCGTAGTCATCAGATTATTAGACATTTAATATAATTTTTTATCACTTTTATTAATAACGGTTGTATAAAAAGTGACAAGATCGAGGTACTGTCGGTTCATAGATTTTTAATTTTATCACATAATGAATGAAAAACGCGAGCCGATTCCGTCGAGGAATATTAATAAAGAGACAGAGGCAAAAAAAAAAAACAATCTCCCGCCATGAACTGTACAATGAATTGGATCGAACAATGTAAAAGTAAGATGAATGAGACGGGTGGATAAATGGAGAGCAATTAAACAGAAGAAGTAAGTTCGTGATGACATTGGGAACTGTGGAGTAATAATATTGCGATGTCATATTCATTTGATAAAATGTTTAGAAATAAAACAATGGCGGTGATATCGTCGTCATCGACAGTACCGGTACCTTATCACCTTCATCGACAGCCGACATCCGGAGCAGAATGTCCCCCGACCCCCACCAGAATTCTTGATGGTTGCCGAAGGTGGTGATGGTGGTAGTCGAGGCGGTGGTGGTGGTGGTGGTGGTGATTGTGGTGGTGGTTATTGGAGGTGGTCGGTAAACCGGCGTGCACCGGGTGTCGAGTCCCACTCAGCAAACACTAAGCAGCAGCCACAGTCCTCTCAAACAGGAATAGCATTAAACACTGATCTGCAATCGCGTGGCCGTCGCGGATCGGTCCCCACAAGAATATAAGTCGAGAAGGGCAGGGACAACCCACGCGTCCGAGTCTACCTCCGCAAAAATAATATACACTGGGAAGCTTAGAAGTATGGTTAAAAGTAACGTTTTGCTTTTGACCATAATTTTTCTGACGCTAGAATCACCGATTACCAGGAATTGTGATCCATAGATCCGATGACGATTATAAAGTAGAAGAGAATTCTGAGAAGAGCGTTTTTCGAACTACACTTCCTGAAAGTGTCACTATCTCTTCATTTCTTCAGGGTCACGTCTCTGCTCGACTCGCGATGTATAGTGAAGACATGAGCGGATGATCTTTTATTTTAGAAACACCGTGTAGATCGGACAGAATCCCACGACGGTTTGGATATACCTGTTTATAACGTAGCTGCCGATGCTGCGAAAATCTGTTGACTGTAAAACGTATGGGATACGCCAACGCATTCACCTGCATGACGTAGACGACCAGATCGAAACATTATATATACGCCTTAAGAAGTTGAGAAGAAAAGAATGAGTGGAGGAAGCTTATACTCGTACCGAACATGTTACTGCGGTTTGTGATCATGAAAAGACGTTTTATGCGAAACGTAGGTATGTACTTTCGACCCGTCCCTGTACGACCAATATATAATACAAGAAGTCGATTCGCGAATTAGCATCGAGACCATGTAGGCGGCGATAGATGCAAAGGTGGGAGATGATATCGAAGAAGCAAGTCGTCGATATGAATTTCCAACAGCTGGACACCTGTAAAGCCTCCGTTACCTCGGAAACCGTATCTTTACTCGACTAATTGGAATATATCGCGCTTGTTCTCTGTCCTTCCCGTTCCGTTCCATCCCGCCGATGGCAATGGCAATGGCAATGGCAATGGCAATGATTCTTTTTCCCTCCCTATTTTCATCCTTATCTTAATCTCAGTTTCTTATTTTATCGTCCTATTTGCGCGTTTGAACGTGGACTTGCAATTAGGCGAAAAAGATACGCGGCTGCGTGGGGCAGTTTGAAATTCGAGAAATCGGACGAAATCGACGAAGAAAAAAACGACATTTGTTTTTCATCAAACATTCGATTCGAATCGAAAGTACATACGACCCTGACAATCAATCATCGATCCCACGAGACTGACGATTATGTCAATATTGCCATAGGCGCACGACGACGGGTCTCCCTGTAAACTGACACAAGTATGGGTATAAAAGGCCGGTTAATAACGATCGACTAATTACCGATTTTCTCCCTCGATTGACGATTGCGAAATTATGGCTCTCTATGCCTACCTGCGACTCGGCTGAAAATAGACTTTTAAAAACTATATACCAATTAAAGAACCGACGCTATACGTCAGATTCTATTTGCTTCTGAATGATTAAATCGATACCGACGTTATACGCGTCAGAACTGACACTGGACTTAATCATTTTCCAATCATTTGTCCACATCATTACGCGCCTCACGTTTGACATGGTCATAAAGTGCAGTATTCCTTCAACTCTAAAAGGTCTTCTCATGTCAATTTCATTTTTTCTTTTTTCTTCTCCATTTTTTTTCTCCAGTACCACAAAATTAATATTCAATTCTGAAGTCCGCTACGTTCGAACAATCTAACTCTGATTCATATATATTATTTAATTGGAACAACGACGTTACCTCGCGCTCTATCACATCGCGCATGGCTTATTGACTGTGAAGACAAAGCACCGTTGAAAATGACACATCATTAATAATCTTGTATTAAACATGAAGATATGCAAAATGTATGTTTATTTTTTGCTCTCCAATCCGAACGTGATGTGGCCGCAGAAGTAGAACGATTTTTACATTCATCCAGGCGATGAACGTTGCGAAGGAAGTTTATAGAAGTAAGTCAAAAAATGCTCGTATCATTATCTCCATTGAGTTACGGCGTTAGCGGCACGAACGAAATTTCGAATCATCAAAATTGCGCCATATCCTTTTCGTCTGGGTAATTCGGTTTGAGTAATCGTCTCTGCTGTTTTATTTTTTAAGAGTTTGGTGATGGTTTGGTAAAGTGTAAGTACGGTCTTTTGTTTTCGCGATTTTAAAGACTTTAAAAGGGTGATGTTTTCTTTTTGTTTCTTTTTCATTTTCAACGGTGTCCGTAAGGCCGCAACCGCCTTTATTACAGACTACAGAGGAATCGACAATCAAACGGACACTTTGGACCTCTCTTGTTTTATTGGTCCATTTCGTTTATTACCTCGACGAGAAACTTTGCGGCGGGGTCACGTATATTAAGCATTTTGTTAGACCGTTTAGTGCGCGAGCAGCAAATGCAGGACGTTTCGAACGCAATTCTTTGACCGGTAAACCGAAGCCGCCGTTCAGAGATCATTATTTGATAACTCTTCCGAGATTTTACTGCCCTAATTTTCGAGAAAATCATTTCCAGTAGTCCAGCTAAATTAACCTGTGCTGAATACAGTTTTTTCGGACAGTTTATTAAGGCGGTAATTCTCAATTCGTTCACCATCGTACGTAGGGTTGAAAAGAAGGAGATGACAAAGTTTAGTCGAGCTCTAAATAATCACTAAACTAATGAATAATGAAAGTCGACGCGTTGGACAATAAAGTAATGGAACCAGCGCCGTCAAAATGACAAAGCTATTGAAGTCTCGTTCGTCTAGTGTGTCGGAGCTATAGTGTTACGATGGTAAAAGTACATAATAATGCTCTATGGCAATCGAACGAATTGATAAAAAAAAAAAAAAAAAATAAGAAAAAAGAGCTTAGAAACAGCACTCCAGAGAAGAACTTCCCATTAACCTAAATAAATTAAGTATAGAATTTGATAGTTAAGAAGAACAATCGAATCTTGAAGAATAGTACGAATTGTTAGAACTAGTATTAACCGACTCGAGTAATTTAACCACCTCATCGTAACGTTTATTTGTGAACAAATGCAGTATTGTTGGGACTTTCACGTATCACGCGAGCTGTAACAGAAAAAAAAAATTCGAAAGAAACTGAAATAAAATTTGGATTGAGAAATTTCCGCCTTCCAATATTCTTGCTGAAATTGCAAATTGACGTTCGAAACGATTCTTTAGTTCGGTTAGACCAGAAGACCATGAGCATGATATCCTCGACAGCGATCGTTTCATCTGATGGTTTGAATTTCAAGAAAGTCGAAGATATTCTGGGTAAACATAAACTACGAGGTATCGATGAGCGGCGATTATCTAAACGGTGATGTCTGAGACAGCAAGAGAGAGATGGAGTCGTGTTTTTCATCCGTACGAGTAAACTGTCCAGTTTTCTTTTGAAGGTATTAGCGTAATTCCTATGAGATTGATTATTTCAAACGTTTCGTAGAATTGTGGCTATTGATGTTATCGAGTTATTCTACGTCGACGACGTTCGACAAGCGGCCGTTTACACTTCTGCGGATGATGATTGCTTCGGGAGAACAGAGGAGATCGCGGAAGTATGCGCGAAATATGTTACCTCGTTAAGGCGGTAAATGCGCGACGAGAGAAATTTGAAATTTTATCACATATGATGATTACGCGATATGAGGACAGGGAAGAAGAAGGAACTTGGGGAAAACAAACGGCTTACACCGATAGGAAAAAAGTTGGATAAAAATCTATAGTGCGTTTCTTCGTAATAATGACTATGCGCAATTAACCTTGCTTTCCTTAATCAGTAATTAATTCGATCCGACGAAAGTACCTCAAGGCAATATTATGTACCGTGACATTTACCTGGAAATTAAATTCTAAGTAGCTATATACTGGTAGCATGTAAGTGTAATGTGTGTACACACAGTATACGGCTGAAACATCGTACAGACGTAGGCATAGATCAAACATGGTCAATTTAACTTTGTCGCCTGGGATGAATTGAAAATGCAAGTAGGTCTTCGTAGAATGCAATTTAACGATAAATATAAAAATGGCAAACGGTGAGTCGGAGTGTTCGCGTAGCTCGTTGTAACACACGTTATACCGTCTGCGTTTGCTGCACGACGTCGCGTCGTTTCGCGTCCTTCGCGCCTTCTATGCTGCAAAAGAACCCGCCATATAAACTACATAATCAGCATCGGGTAGAGGTCTTCAGGATATCTCCAAAATCGGGTAATACGTGTACGACACGTAGGCCACGGACGAGTTCAGTCGAGTTCAGTTTCATTTCCAGATCGTCAAATTGGTCAATACACACGGGCACATATATACATCTGGCAAATCGTTCTACCTATACATAACTATATACACCTATATAAATATACCTACGTGCCCGACGTTGAGTAAAAAACTGAAAAAAATATCTCGCGAGAGTTCCTCCGCGGTAACTTTATCGTGATTGGTACATTTCTTTATCGTTGAGCGTAACATTTTTTCGCGTACTGGTTCTCCAAACAGCCAAAGGCGTTCGAACGGTCCGATGAAAATGGGAACAAATGAAGTTCGACGTAATGAGGTCCTAAAGCGAGGGAGAACCCGTTCTTTAATTTATTCTCCCCCTTCCCTCCCCCTATTTACGGCTCCGGGAGGATCCAGTTTTCCCGCACCACTCCTGCCGCCGCTGCTGCTGCTGATGCCGATGCTACTTGCTGCACTGCCAAGTCGCCGCCTGTTACAGCCTACCAGGTATATATGCAAGTGTATATCTATACATGCACAAAGGTATGTGTTCTCCTCGTTGCCACCGCTCCTGCCACCCCCACTCTATATGTATACCACGGTACATCCAAACCCATAGAAGATACGGGATGCTGTTGTGCCCTGCACACCTCATCCTCTTTCTTACCATCGCGTTTCTTACAGGAGAAAACTATAACTGAACGTGATCAGACTCTTATCGGCGTAATGGCAAAATTACGCCGCTAAATTTATAGAACAATAAATATGCGAGTATGAGAATCGCTTACGATTCGCAAAGAGGGTGAGTGAAATTTCGTCGTGACGTCACCGCGCTATAGCGTCATCGGTATTTGAGAGATAGAATAGCTAACCGCATGAGCTGACAAAAGTATTTTTTCAAGGAACGTGATCACCGGCGGTACGTAAAACTATAACATAATACGTACGTTACAAACGTGACGATATGTTAGTAATTTTTACCACGGCATATTATAACTCGACTCCGATCGAACGATTGTCTTCGAGTCACGATCGGGGTCGTTGTTCGCTGACTTAAAAATCAGCGAGATGATTTAACCGCGCGATTAAAAATTATGCAAAAAACTTCACGCGCTTCGACTACGTATAAGAATACGCATTACTACCCACACTACTACATCTTAGGAAAAAACGTATTCGAAATAGCTTTTTTTTCCCTTTCTTTCTTTTTACTTACGAATCGCACAGCCGGGTCGAGAGATTCCAAAAAACAAACAGACGATGTTCCATATGCTTACCTGAAAAAAAAGAAGAAAAACAAAAATCAGAAAAGTTTATCACACATTTTCAAACGATCTAGATTATTATACAATAAATCCGATCAGCGCATCGGGGAAGCGTTTTAATATCGCTCGATGACGTTTTTTTCTTTTACTCTCTTTCGTTTTTCTTTCTACCAGTTTTTTTTTTCTGTACTTATTATATACTCCGAACGCAGCAGCGTGAGGTTCGTATAGGTATAGGCGGCAAAGTAACCCTGTAATCTGCCGATAGTTACTCACATACACGTAGGTAAAAATACAGGGATAGTGTATAGAAGATTTCTCTGCGAGGAACGCGCGATGATTGTTTGTAAGCAGAAAACCCGGCTAAGTAGGTGCAGGTATGAGGGGATAAGATGAGCATGTGTACGAGTACATCGGAACATGGTATTCTCGTACGACGTGAAGATCACGCTCCTACTTCCTTAGCTGTGGCGTGGCTCGCTACTTTATATACGCACCCGATTTATCGATCGCGGGCGTTTTGTGAGGTATTGAATTATGTGATATCCAGGTGTGTAAAATATCGAACATATGTAACGATACACGCGTATACGTCGTACGTATTCATACCACTTGTACTCGGGCACAGAACTACGTGGATATAAAATACATCCACTATATAGACAGTGTTATAGCTGGAAATGCTTGAGGGCTACGTAGCTCAAAGGTGCTACGGATACCGATAAAAATACGTGTATATATTCGTGTACACGTATAGAGAAGAGATTGGTGCAGCTACCAAAATCCCTGAAGAGAGGAGACGATACGGTGTGGACGAGCAGCAAGTATGAATGTGTATAGATCGTGATTGCTATGCATAAATTGGACGATGGAATTCCAATCACCGAACTAACGCAGGGAGTCAGTCAGTCGGCCGGGTGCTCAAAGGCACCCAACAGTACGTTGCGTCGGTACCCTGTGTTCCATTTAACTCGAATCGGTAGGAAAGGTGTGCGGGTACCGCACGAGAAAAAAGAGGAGAATAAAAGCTGAGGAAAAAAAGGAAAAGGAATAATGATATAAAACGGGAGAAGAAAGTCCGTGGCGCATATTGTTGACACTGTCAAGTGTCAGTGAAACAGGAAATACCGATGACGGATAAAAGTTAATCGACGTTCTTATTTTTTTTTTATTTCTATTCCCATCACTCTCACGGGTGGATCCGAGGAATTTTTTTGTCTACACGGAGCGAAAGATTAATGGAGAAAAATGAGAATAAAAAGAAAATAATTGAAGTGTAATCTTGATCTCTGGTTTTATTATTTTCCACCGTATAATCAGCGTCGTATTCAAATCAGAGGCGGTACATTAATTGTCGACGGTATGATATAATCCCGTAACAGAGGTGTGAGTGATTTTATGGTAGTGCAATTGCAGGTAAAGACGCCGATACAGGAACACTAACGGAAATCGGAATAACCCAGGGGGGAAAAAGAGGCGAGAAGAATCAGCGAAACGCTTTGCAGAACACTGGCGAATTTTTTTTTTTTTTTCTCACGTACAGCGACACTATTATACCGTAACATCAGGCTGGTATCTATGGCAGGCGTCAATTATCGGACAGCGGCGCGTAAGGCGAAATTCAATTACGTTAGAAAAACAGGCTGATCTGCCCGTCGCAAATGAAATGGCTGTCCAATCTGACAACGTTGATGTTACTCTTGCTGTTTACGGTAAGGTTTACAACCGTGTGTAACACCTACAACTATAATACGCTGATATAATACGTTCACTGAAATGGAATAGGTATTTAGGTATACCAAATACGATTTGAAACGAGTTTGTACATCCGCAAGACTTTCCTTTAGCCATTGTGAGTTTTTGAGTAGTATACGATAGTTTTGTACCGGTTGCGAATGAAAATTGTTATCATTTTTTAGTCACCGACATTAACGATATTTTTTTTTTTTTTTTTTTTTGATTAGCTTGTGTTTCAGTTATCGATTTCTGATATTTTCAATACCGATATATGCGTAATTGCTTTTACAACGCAGTTGGAAAATATTATTAAGATATACATTTTATATTGTATTATTACACAGCCGGTGGATATGGATTACGTAAGTGGGTACACGATAGTAATTATATTTATTAGTTTGTGCTCTCAAGAACGTACGTTTTAGAAATCAAAAGTAACTTGGCACAAAATATGGCCACGGGCGATCGGGGAAAACGTGCGATAATTAGTTTGGAAGGAATTGTAGCTGTGATATAATATTTGTGATTGAACTGTCCGAAGCTTGGACCGATTCAACCCCGATCGTCACGTCGATCTTTGGATCAATCGGTCGGTGAGTTTCGATCTCTGCACTCGTCTTCTTTTTTCTTTAACTCGATCCTCTTACCTCGTCACCATCCCCGCGTTCACACCTTTGAATACGGGTATAATTTCATACAATTTCGTAAAGCGAAATCGCAGCAGGCGCTACCCGACCCTATTTGTCCTCTCATTAGAGGTCAACCGAAACGGACGTAGTTATTTCCCATTATCTCCGAACCCATAATTTTCTTATATACGTGACCACCGCCGCGCACTTACATTATTTAACAATTGAGCCCAAGATCAGCTGAAGATCCGAACGGGGCGGATGAGAATCGGCTTAATAGGGCGGGCCAACCCCACGAATCGAACGAACATCTTTACGGGGGTGGAACGAGCCGACCGAATGGGCGAGGAGAATGAAGTCTTCGATTCTTTATTTTCGTCTCTTTTTTCAAAGCATATGTGTAGAAACGTCAGCCGGGGTCCTGGAGCACGAAAATTAATGGATTTAAGGATCAAGACGTATCGGTAACTAAAGTCTGGATCACACGAACGTTGCTACATCTCAATCGTATTGCGTGCCCAGGTCGTAGGGGTCGAGTCCGTGGCCCATTACTACGGGGATCGACAACAGCTACAGAAACACGAAACATAAAACATATACGTTGGTTTATATAGAAAACGAACTACACAGTTGCGGATATATAAAGTCGTACGTTCCACACATATACATGTGCATGTACGAGTGTTACATGTTTTCTACGTTTACGTTTGTTAGGTCATGTTTGCCTCGTGAACGAACGAACTCTGGTCTATTCGTGTATATAGGTATGTATATGTATACTGTAAGGCGCATTCCTCGGTAATGGATTGTAAAAGCAGACCATGTGATATTATTATTTAGCTTGTTCTCTGGCAGAGGGTGAGGCGGGAGCGCGACCGAACTCCGTTATTAAAAGGCGAACTTGTGACGTCCGTCACATTATCCAACTGATTTTGTATACGTACGTTACGATCCACATTTACGATGCATACGTACGTCGGATATTTTAATAATATCCGCTACGGCGCGGCGTGGCAGCGGCGTGCATGCAGCGAGCTGTCACCGAATTTCAATTCTCAACAACGGGAGTCGCACGTTTTGCAATCGCATGTATACGAATTATTAAAATTTCGATCAACACGTGATCAAAATCAGCTGGCGAAACTCGAATATACATGTAATTGAATATTACCACTTGCCATGATTTTTACAACACCTATTTTGCACGATCGCCACGCTCTTCAACAGCTGGATCAACTTTTTGCTACGTTACCACCCATTCGATCTCTTGCCTAGATCAACGAAACTGAACAACTGAATAAATCAACGGAATGATGAAAAAAAAACAAATCAAAACAATTCTTGCACCGGTAGATCGTGGATATAGGTTGGCGCCAAAAGATCGGTTGTGAATAATTCAATACAAACGAGAAAGGAAAAAAATAAGAGGAACAAAAAAAAAAAAAAACAAAGAGCATCACGCAATTTATCTCAATAGCGTGTGTGAGTTGAATGATTTGTGGTTCCGGACTACTTAACCAGTTTTTGATCCAGAATAAATACAAGGTAGGTAGTATAATAAAATAATGCATTTTTGCTTAGATGAGTTATAACGTTTGTTCAACGCGAGTGACATCGGGCGATTGATAACGCCGATTGCGGATTCGAATTAATTCCATAAAATTCTTCAAGAAGACCGAACGGATCGTTCGCTCGAGGAGGTTTGAGCTTTGAAGTTTCGATTCAAGTGAATACGCGAGTGCCGTTGTAGGTTTTTTTTCGTCTTACATATTACATATACCAGATACCCATACGTTTACAGTATCGGGAAGCATCGGCATCGGCATTGGGAGCGGCAAACCGAACTCAACAACCGCGAGCCGCCGGTTTTTGCTGGGATAACGAGCCTCGCGGGTAATAAAATCGTACGCGTGCTCGTAAAAGTATAAACCGAAAACTATTCGGATATTGATTTCTACCGACCGGGCCGTCAAATCGGTACCGCCGCGTGTACATTGAGTATAATAAGTCGCGTGCAGGTGGTTCAAAAAAATGGAAACTCGAGACGAAATTCGAACATCGTCTCCATCATCGGCAACTGCTGTCACAGATCTTATTTTCCTACCGCTATAAATCGCCCAATTTTCACTAAACGAGGATTCATCCCGGATAGACTTTGACTCGTAAGGTTGATCACCGTCTTTAAAATCATCGTTCCGTTTCCAAGAGTCGCTTGTATATTTTTTTAAGAAATAGCTCCAGCTGGCATTGAGAATACCGATCGGAATATAGTGTAGTTCTTTATTTCGCTATCTCGGCGTACCGAATGATCCGATTCCTTTATATACACAGTTACCATGATTTGTCACCACCGAATGAGATAAGTTTTTGTTTTCTTCCCGTACAATATGACGTAATAAAATTAACAGGCGTGTGTGTGGTCGGATAGTTTATTGTGACAATGTTTTTTTATAGTGTAGCTATAATCTAACAATCTGCACGATTTTCGATGAGAAAGAAAAAAAAAAGAGAAAAAAATCAAAAAAAAAGGACACGTATATAAATACGTAACCTGGTGAGTTTATACATCGGGCGAAGATATTATACCTATGTTACGTACATTACATATATGCGTTATGGAAGATGATAGTTGGACGTGGAACAAGTAGCGCGATGATGAAACATAAACTATTCAACTTTTTATCGATTCATCGGTTAATGAGACGAGTATCTCGGATGCGAGATCTGTTCTCGTTCTTTCTCATCTTCACGAGAGCAGAGCTTCGAGCAATGGATAGAGTGAGCGAGACTCGCCGACTGCGAATCCGCGGTGACTGGCGAAACTTGTGTTAGCCGAGCGGGATATCCGCGATGAAAACGAAAAAGACAAAAACGAAAAAATCCGACGCGATCGAGGGAGAAATAAAAGAAGCGCAAAAAAATATGTGAAATACAAAGGAAAGAGGTATTCACGAGGATCAAAAAATCCAACTAGTTATACTCTAATCTTTTAATTTGACTGACATGATCGGCATGTTGTCAATTTTGCTATACGGTTGCTCATGCATAAGATTCTTTACGCCGGCTGTTTTCAAGTGTCAACCTTAGGTCGTAGCGGCAATTAATATTCGTTGAAATTAATGACTACGATCCCGGTATATATAGACATACAGATATCGTGTACGGTGATATATAATATACAACGATGCTGTGAAATATGCGGCGACGTGTTTGCCAATCACATATGTTATATACATATGTGAGATTGTTAATCGAATGAAATTACAACAACTGATATTTATTATTACACGCACCGCAGGTACGAGTCAGGTAGGTACTCAATCACGTATCTCCTGTACCAATTAATTTTCACCTGATTTCGTCCGCAAGAGTCGAAAAAAAGAGAGGAGAAAAAAAAATAAGAAAATAAAAATTGTATGTAAAGAAAAAATGATCCGACCAAGCCCAATTGAGGAGTGAAGAATAAAATGAATATATATGTGTATAACAAAAAAAAGAGAAGAAATTAAATGAAAAAAAATACCATCACTTTCCTCTCATAACTACCTTTCCATACGAGACAGCCGAAGAGTATTATTATATGGATATAATGGACACTACAGTAGCCAACGACGACGTACGTACGTCGTCTCTATAATACCAACCTTCGGAACTCATTGCGTTACATTGCGCATGACGGCGTAGGTATATTTTATTTATTCCAAAAGCTATAATAGTCGAATTCGTCATACTCTCGTTCGATAAATTGAAAAAATTGAAAGATCGTAATCAAATTACATGAATCCGTTGAATGGAACGGATACGTTACAACGAGCGATGTTACACGTACACCGCATCAGATTCGGGGTGATTTTTGAATATACGAGCGGAATAAACCGAAAGCGCGAATGAGTTGGCAACGAATGTATCTTGTTAGGTGAAATTAATTGCGAATCGTTTCGCTGATGACAGTAATTTCGGACAGATGCGATGATCCTTCTATCCCGAATTCACGTATGCGGCAGCGCCGTCTAAAAGTTGAGTTTCGACACGTACGTTTTTCATCTACCTGTAAATTAGTTTGAAGCCATTTTTCCGTCGCGAATTCATCGGGGCTCGCGTATAGTCCGGCTTATTATTAAGGTCGTATTAAGCCCGTTACGGTCCAATTTAACGTTGCTCGCATCTGCATCGTTTCTTCTTGGCTACCTGCTACCACGGCGCGATGCGACACGCATATTATTGCGGGCTTATCATTAAATCGCTATACATTAAGCGAAGCCGATGCGCCGACACGCCGCGTGATATAGGTGTATAGGATATCATCTGTATACGTGGTACGAACGACAAGATTCGCGAATAACGTATCAGTCATTTTGGGCGTTCAATTTTTTCTCATTATCACCACGTTTCGCGTTATTATTAATGGCATATGCGCGAGTTATTTGGTTATACACATATCTCCTCCTCTCTCAGGGCCATAAATTTTTATTAATTGAACGTTATAGCTCGGAGTAAACCTAAATACGAATCCATAATGAAATTTCACGGCAGTTTCATACGTCCCTTTGACGTCGTCGACGTATCGCGTCACATCCCGCGTTCATATACGCGATATGCTTCGGGTGTGGAATGAAGAAAAAAAGTTTCCATGTACAATTAAAATCGTTAGATTTGATTCTGACATGAGTCGGATCGAAAGATTGCAGATGTTGAAGCGAAGATAATATTAGAACGGATTATCGGTGCTTGACAGTGAAGATAATGAAAATGCTAATTATACACCGACCGTACACCTATGTATTCATCGATAGAATTTTCAAATTTCGAACGGAGGCGAGTCTGAAGATTAACTTATTATTTCGGTTGTCTGATCCTGAGAGTCGTGAAATTTGACAATAATATTAATATGAGCGTAGGATGAATATATTACAATCTACGTACAATATGCAAGAAGTTGTGTATATCGCGCATCGTTTATATGTGTGGTAAAATATACGTGTCACGATCATATCAACAAAACCATTGGGATTATTGAAACAAGTAGGTATCACGAGTAAATGGTTCAGTGATTCAACTAATTATACCACGGGGGTAATAAAGGCCTACCGATGGAATTATTGCGCAACTTAGGTACGGGCATAATATACGTTGAAGAAAGTTAGGCTTGGCTTGAAACAGTAAATAAATTTATATGCAAGCGCAGGAGCAATTATAATTTGAAATGTATTAGGTGTGGCGGTGTGTGAATCGCTCCAAAGAGATACGCTACACGTAACCACACAGCGATAAGTTTCGTATGATGCTATGAGAAACCAAGTCAAGTATAGTTAAACATATTCCAAAGGTGAGTCAAGTTCCTGTGTATCGAGTCGCTTCTTTTCCTCGTAGCTTTCGTTGCTCAACGAATTAGACGTCCATCGACGGGGCGCTATATATCTGCCGCTGCAGTATCGGGAAGGAGAAAATAATCCACGTTCATTCAAGTTAAAGTAAATTAATTTCATTCACCAATTAAGACCTTCGACGAATTAAAGCGACGGATAAATGTTCGTGACAAGTGACGCGAGGTATCGATGATCGTCGTTTCTTTTTTTTTTGTTTTCTTCCTTATTCCCCTAACTTCTCGAATAAACGACCCTTTTCCGTATAATTTCTGAACGTGGCGAACACTGCGTCGTGTGTGTATACGTACGACGGTTATAAACCTGTTCAAGAAATCTCTGATCTCACGTATTATTGCGTGAAGCGAGGTATTCCAACATGTGAACTAAGATAGTGTATAGCTGCTGTATCAAAGCTTAGCTTCTCCCTCACGTGTGTAGCTATAAGATACGAGGGGTCTCATGGACCAGCAGCAGCAGCAGCAGCAATAGCGGTTAGCTGAAGAGTGGTCATCAGGTAATCGTTTCCCAGTAATTACCGATAAAAACTTCGTATAGTCGTTTAATTTAGCAACGTACTTCAACACACTGCACCGGTTAACCGACCGATCTTGAGGAGGTATATAACTTCTTTTGATATCAAAGGTGTCATCTTTCTTCGAAGCGAGGTAAACGGCCAGCCAGATAAAAGAGTTCTGAAAGCTCAGGCTTAACGAAGAACGAGCGAACACGAGATGCAGCTTACGCATACGAGTCGCAAAGATCGAGGTAGCTACTGTGCTTCCACATAAAATACTGAAAATCGGTTCATTTCGTTGATCGGGGCGTCGACAGGTGGTTTGCATACAAGCTTCGCGCACTGCACGCGTAGGTTCGGTCACGCGAACTGAATCGTAATTTTCACTCTTTAACGCCGAGTGATTAAGCGCAGCCGCGGTTTCATTCTACTCCTCGTTTCTCGATGTTTCTCTTTTTCTCCATTCTAGATTCCTCTACGGTTGCTATTCCGCGAGCTTTTGCTGCGTCACTGTTTGTCCGCGCTTCTCCGATCCTCTCGTTTTCCATTATGCGACTATAAGTTGTTACAAAGAGCCGCATAACGACGACAAGTGCAGCATAATCCGCGTGACGGTCGTAACCACGACAGGACGGACGTTGAGTGTGGTGAAATTTCACCTGCACCTGTTTCTTCAATAGAAAACCGAGCAAAGTGATCTTTCAACTATTATTAGTTTCCCGCCAATTATACCGTAAGACGATTAACTCATCGCGAACAAGGAAAACTAGGCTCGGCCTGGCTGTGGACTGCTAAACTATACGTACACGCGAACGACTAATGCTCGCGAATCTTATACCGCGCAATGGCAATTCAAGCCAAACCATAAAGTCAAGCTTGAACCGGCTCTTTGTCGTTACTTTATACTCGTTACATTGCAATGATTGCAACATGCTACACGTGGGATCGTGATATGTCTGTCCCACGATTAGATGATGAAGTTTTTGCAAACCGAGGACGACTTATGGCCTACGTTAGATTATACCGACACAGTTTAACCCCGAGTACGACTTTATACGCAGGAGAGGAATAATTTTTATAGCAAAAAAAAATAGAGAAATAAGATAAATAGCATTCCCTGTAGATTCATAGACCGAACATTAATATAAGACAGGATATTTCGAGTCATCCTATCGACTCTCGTCACGATACGACTCGCCATTTATTCCACGTGGGCTGATCGGACGTTTATATATCGATGTTATAAACGTTTGTCCTGAAATCCAGGAAATTGAGTTCTGCATCGTAGCAGCTGTCCAGATGCAGCGGTGCAGAAACTCGGTTTGAGTTACAGGAGAAATTACGCGTCTTTGCGGTTTTTTTTTTTTTTTTCTTTCTTTTTGTTTGTCTTTTTCAATTTATTTTTCGACATATAGTCATCATGTGATATAACCAGCGACGACGCAGTGTCGGCAAAACAGCTCGGAGTTACGCGTCGACTCATTCCCATTCAGTTATCAATGAAAGCGCCCACGCAACGGTAGGCAACTATAAAAGTGTGCGTCGTGTTTCAACTCATTTACAGCCGCCGTTCAACCTCAGCGTCTAAAACATCGACCAATCAACGAGTCGTCTGAACAGGTAATTACTTATGAATCGCTCGGAGCCGTAGGAAATATGGAGGAGAAAGAGAGAGAGAAGCGAATAAAATAAGCAAATTAAAAGAAAAAAAAACAAGCAAAAATAAATAAATGAACAAAAAAAGAAAAAAGAAGTGCGAACGGATATGAAAAGAAACGATAAAAATTCCGGCATGGGAAAGTTTTGCGAGTCAAGTATATACCTATATACCTAGTATATTTATCTGTGTACCTACCACCTACCTATAATCTACCTACCTACCTACCTACCGGCGCCAAGCGTCCCGACGCCCACGCTTGGCCCTCGCTGAATGCAAATTCAACCAATTTCCACACTCGCGCGATCGCGTTAACATCGCGAGACGACGAGACAAAATTAACCGGTATAACGTAATGCCCACATCCTTCTTTTTTCTGTTTTTTTTTTTCATCTCCTTCGTAACTCCTCTCTGATAATTCTTCTGCAAGGACGCTAAATTGGCTTTGGAAAGAGACAAAGGGGAAGGTGTATACATCTCGCGTACCATGATATCTAATCGTTGTCACTTAACGCGGAGGTATAAAACCAGGTTGTATGTATACCTAGGTATTTACGTATATATCGTTGAGATGAAGAGATGAAAAGATGAAAAGACGTACGCTGACTGAAACCTGTTTTAGGGGCAGAAAGTGACTGATCATCGACGACGGCTGGTTCGACCCACTTCTCATCATCAAACGCGGGGAAGATCGCTTGACGCTTACATAACTTGTACGTATGTATTGTAAAACATCTCGACCACATACACGTCGTCGTTACACATTAAAGTTTTACCCGATCATCCGAGACGTTGGGAAAGTAAATGGGGTGCGATTTGCAGAGCTATTTCATTCCACCGAACGCCCGTGCATATCGCGTTCCGTACATTGGACACGAATGCGGGGGCGAATGGAAGCCGCGATGCAGCTGAAAGAAAGCAAATATATGCTTAAATATATAATCCGCCCGCGCCACGAAATGCACGGTTGAAAGAGGAGAGGAGAGTACAACTGTACCACCACGTGTTTCGGAGTAACTCGTAGATACGATCGGGCAACCTGGTCTGGAAGCAACTTCGTCCTTTTTAGAGGTAGTGTTTCACTCCCACGCGGTTAACCTCTACGTGCTTCGGCAAAAGTACAGTGTGTCACTGGTACAGGGTGACTCGATCCAACCGAAACTCGAAGCATAATTAAATTTCCGGGAAATCGCCCATCCGAATGACCCGAATGGTCTTCTGGTGCTCCGGTGATTATGTGGCCGCTTTGAAACGGGAAAGAGAGAGTTGGCAGATCCGATGGAGAAAGATGTACAGGCGGGAGATGCAGAGAGTAAAAGTGTAAAGAGAACTGCTGCGATGTTGTTGCTGCTGATGCTGGAGGCGTGCTTGATACACGAGACATCGTGAACCTGGATGACACACGACACCCAGGAGCTTCGGAACATTCAGCGACGTCGTTAAAATACAAGGGGTGTTTTACAGTATCTCATGACGTTAGCTACCGCCGAGAACGTTGCAGCGACATTGTCCTGGAATCGATTTTTTTGGGTGTTTTTTTCTGTTTATTGGTAGATTTCTTTTGCCCGTAGGAATTCGAAGGAATGATTCGACGATGATTCCAGGTGCGATTTCTATTAGCTGAAGCCGGAGAATATCATTGCTAAGATTAATGGAGTCAAAAGTTTATTTCTGGAGCGTCGAGACAAGTGTTTTTTTTTTTTATCCGGACCATCTGCCGGAATGTTTAAGTTATTGCCAATTTTTAGATTTTCAGAGCAGGAAAATGGAGATATCTCAATGGGATTAATTTGTAGCTCAATTTGGTCAACGGATTCGTGTTCCTGAGCTCAAAATACGTTGGAAAAGTGTCCTACGATCGATTTTAAAAATACTTCATTTTTGGTCCAAAAATCGAAAAAATCCAAAGGGGTATACCTTAGATTTTTGTCGATTTTTGGACCAAAAATGAAGTATTTTTAAAATCGATCGTAGGGCGCTTTTCTAGCGTATTTTGATCTCAGGAATCCGAATCTGCTAGCCAAATTGATCTATCTATCGAAATGATCAAGTTATCGCAAGTTTTCCGCTTTTCCGAGCAGAAAAATTGAGATATCTGAATGGGATTAATTTGTAGCTTAATTTGGTCAACGGATTCGTGTTCCTGAGCTCAAAATACGTTAAAAAAGTGCCATTCAATCGATTTCAAAAATACTTCATTTTTGACCCCAAAATCGAAAAAAATCTAAGGTATACCCCTTTGGATTTTTTCGATTTTTGGGCCAAAAATGAAGTATTTTTAAAATCGATCGTAGGACGCTTTTCCAACGTATTTTGACCCCAGGAACATGAATTTGCTAGCTAAATTGATCTATCTATCGAAATGATCGAGATATCGCCAATTTTTCGCTTTTTAGAGCAGGGAAATGGAGATATCTCAATGGGATTAATTCGTAGCTTAATTTGGTTAACAGATTCGTGTTTCTGAGATCAAAATATACATAGGAAAACACTATCATACCCCGAAGATGAAAATGTTGATTTTTTGCTGAAAATTGAACTCCTTAAAATACTATGGCCATTATTTTTTTTCGATTTCAGGACGAAAAATCGATTTCGACGTTCTTTTCGCTCTCTACAAAGTTTTTTCCTTCTCTTTTCAATTTCGTGATGGTGAATCATCCCAGCGACTTACGTAATCGGTTAACATGGAGTACATACAATCTCTGTCGGATATCACTTTGTAGTCTGGCGGCGAAGGTGCCCCATCTCTGATCTGATGCCCCCTGCACAATCCGTTGCTCCTGACGCTGCTGCTTCACGAGTTGCAAGAGAATAGCTCTCTCTTCGAGTCATATAATTTCCTCCTTTTTCAGTCACCGCGATGTGAACGAAATTTATTCGAGCGGAAGAAATTATCGAGCAAATAATAATTAAGGAATCAATCGATCCGATTTTCCATCGGCTATCATCATCACCTCCCAACAGTCCTGCGGTTTCCACGACACACATGTGTACCTAGTTCAATTTTCATCAATGGTGTCCCGGTTATATCTAACGAGTGTCGAAATACTCGATTTATTTAACGACGATTGCAACGCGCGAAGCTAGTTAACGACACCACGTTCCATGTTACCTATAACCACCTATAAAACGCGGTGATTCTTTGATATACGAAAGGGATTGGTCACCTTTTAAATTACGCACCGCGCCGCTGCAACTTTGACGATCAAGACAAGAAATACCTCTCACACTGTACGTATAACCTAACACATTACAGAGAACTATGTGAGAAAATATTTCCTATAAAAGGAGAACGTCGAATAAACGCTTATTACGTTTACATAATCAAAGGGCATTCAATTAGCTGATGAAAAATTATTCCCGATCGTTTCTTAGTATAGGAATGGGTATACGTGCGGCGCAAGTGTTTTACTTCAGATAAGATCGCGGGACGTCCGTTAAATAGTGATCTCTGCATTGCTGCCGTTAGAAGGTACATACGTACCGCAGGTACATAGGCGCGTGTAACGTTGTAGCAGAAAATTACGTGCATGTATGCAACGTAATACGAATGTATAAAATGACGTCACAGCCAGCTGGTACCTTATCAACTGTAGCAGAAATACCAGGGGCCTCCTTTTATCTCGATCGACAAACCCGGCGGGTACGCGTCGTGTTATATGTAATAATATACCTATACGCATAGGTGTTGTCGGGTATATTAATAGCATCTCGGGTTCGTTATTGCATGATCCGGTTATGTACCCACCTATACATATCGTAGGTACCCGTATAACTATGTGTATGAAACGTGTAAGCGTCGTGAAAAACTCCGGTGTTTATATCGTGTAGCGATTGTTGTTCGTTGGATTATTATTAAACGGGAAATGAACGACGAGACGTGTGTTTTATGATCGACGTAATAAACAAATGAATAGAAAACTGAATAGATAGATAAATAGAAATAAACCCACGAGCCCGGAATGCCCCTTCAGCTCAACCGAAGACATTAAAACTCAAAAGTTAATACACACGACAAACGACTCGCGAACAAAACGAAGGGAAATTGCGAAACTTCTCGTATATTTCACTACGGCCACCATACCCGCTACTATACATTTTGCGAAATGCTGTTGCACCGTTGCAAGTCCACTAGGTCGCCAGTCTTATTACGACTAATCGTTGTAACTTTTGAACCTTTCACTCGATGCGTTCATTCCTATATATTCCGAAGGAAAAAAGCAAACGTCCTCTACAGGTGAGCGAATTCGTTGCGAGTATCGAAAACTTGTTTATCAAATACGCCTACACCCTATCGCGTACATCATTCCCGGAATAAAAAATTATTGTCAGCTAAATATATCGCGGCGAAACTCATGAATGAAAATTGTTGAAATTTGATAACGGACGAGTTCGCGCGATGATGCAAAGTGCACTTACGTATGGCTGCAGCATCAGCAGGGGATCGGATCGGTTGAATACAGAAATGGCGTCTCTAGGTCACTGCCCAACAACAGTTGCGTCAGTATTCGGTATGGAAATACGGCATTCCTGTCGTACGATGTGGTGTATGGTATACGTTCTTACATACCTCTACGATACGTAAAAGCCAAGTTAAAGTCCCTCCGTACACTTCTCTAAAATAAAACGGTTGCATCAGCTGTTCTCGTAATCTCCTTATACCCCTTTGAATTTTCACCATTATTCTAACGTTGAAAAAAATTTCAGAATAAAAAAAAATACATGTAATAATATTTTTTTTCACCATCATCCGAACGTCATAATAATATTCTTTCGAGATGATATTATGAAGATAAAAATTAAACTTTACGACTGTAGGGGAATATTTTCATAGTACGCTATGTGTATATCTATATTTGTACGCTTTAACGCATCTTAGAGACGACTTCGAATGGCCACGCGACTTGATCTTTTCGGTATACCTACGGTAAGAAACGAAAAGAAAAAAAAATCATCCAACAAAATCTGAGATTGGTCCTTCGGAGCGGTCCAACTCAAACGGTATATACCCGGTAAGAGTTCTTCTTAACGAACCGGAACGTCACGCAATTAGAGATAACTCCTAAGGCGAGGCTCGCCCTGATCGTATTTTAATTATTAACTCGTGCCTACATAATATATTAAAGATAGAAGAAAGAAAAAAAAATCAAGTGAATAATAATCGTAATGGCAATAATAAATGTAAGAAACAAAAGATAAACGCACGGTGTAATAGATTCACCATTAATAACTCGTACGTAACGGTGTATAAATTGGAAACAAAAAAATTGAGAAAATAAAAGCGCGCGTGGAATTCAACTCGCGAGTTTTTGGCGGTTGATTTTGTTCGTACCGATTTTATGGTGAGGAATAATCGCGGATAGGTAGGTGAGCGAGCATAATAACGTATACGAGTGATGAAGTAACTTCTCAGTGATTGCAGCTACGACGACAACGACGACGGAGAAGAGGAATAAAAAGAAGAGAAACGTCAGCCATGACACCTCGAGGTAATTGTAACCCACGTGCGAGGAGTAAATACGACCCACGTGTGGATTATAATAGCAACAACTAGAGTCTAGTTAGTACTTACCAGTGTCACTATTACGATGTTTAAACACCAACGGATTATAGATAGATTTTGCAATTTCGTATCATCCGCGATAATCGGACGTATTGTACAACGAGCGACTGATGTCTTAATGCAACATCGAATCTCGTCGTCGTCGTCGTCGTTGTTTCAATCGAAGTAAAATGCTATACATAAAATTACATAATTGACAGCTCTCCGATTCACATCGCGGTACATTTTGGATCGGGCGTTGATATAATTACAACCATATTGCACGTCGGTGTTGTATGGTTTAGATCTTTATTTCATTTCTTTTTTTCTCTATATATCATTCATAGTTATTTAATTCGATCAGAAAGCGGTCCGATTCGAATTACGAGTCGATGATCGTGACCTACCCGTCGTTTATAGTTACTATATTATCTGTACTTATTACACACGTGGTGAGGGAAAGGGAAGAAAGATGTGAGGAAAAGATAAGGGAACGGAGTGACACCAAACAAATTAACCGGGGTATTTCTTTACCAATTTTATTTATTCTCGCTGCTTCGAAAAACCGAGTCGTCATTATTCGAGTCGAAGCATTGACCCGCATGTTTCGAGGTCGGATCAAACAATCTTTGTACGAGTGTAAGAAAGACCGATCTCTCGAATCTAGGCTACATGGTTGTATCATTATTTCCTATGATTTTTTTATTCGCACGCGGATAGCTGTGTATCTGGTTCCTTACAGGCGCGCCGTTTTCTTCGTTATTATTACCATTATTTTAATTTCTTCATCTTTTATTTTCTAACCATTTTGGGCAGATACCACTTTCGCCGGTTATTATAGTTTAATTCGAAATACACACCCTCTATGGGCGCGGAATTAGGCAAGCATTTCTAATTAGTTACAGGTGTTATTGATTGATTTTCTATCTGTATCCGGACGGGAGACGCGATTCGGCGAACTTGTGATACACATATGCGCAACAAAACAACGGCGAGTAATGATAATAATGTAATTCATACCTAACCCACATTAACAATTGTAAGAAACCGAAAAAAACAAAAAAAACATCTTATAAAACCAGCTGGCGACCTTGATGAAATTATTACGTATTGTAACAGCTGGTCAAATGATCTCGAGGTGTGTATAATGTGTGTCAAATGCTGTGTAACCGTAAATTCGTGTCAATTTTTTTTTTCTTCTTTTTATGCAATAATTTTTAAATATATATTCTGGTGTAATGGATTTTCGTTTTTTGTTTTCGAAATTTTTTTTTCCTCTACCATATCATTATCGAGAGAATGCAATAATAGGTGCAGCATGTGATGGTTCGCCGGTCTGCGGGGTACCGACTTAAAAGAATCGGAGTTGAGACTCCGACTCAATTTCGATTCATTATATTCATAGTTTCTGAGATCTGATAGGAGCCGAGAACAAATGTGTTAATGGTTACCAGCTCGCTAGACGCATCCGAGCATTTACCACGTGCTCGGCAACGTGAATGCAGCTTAACCTCTGACGACCGATTCTGTTACAAAAGCGTCATCTACGTTCATCTAGGTGTACACTGATCTGAACTTTGTCAAAGTTTTTCAAGCATAGAAAGTCGATTACCGCAAGTATAGAGAAAAAGTTGGAATCGCAACTTTTGACCAAGGGCGTACATAGAATTTGATCTCTTTTTTTTTTTTTGATTTCCTGCACGTATTCGTAAAGATTAATATTCAATAATTCTGGATAATCGAGTTGTGGCGAGACGTCGGGTTGGGTGTAATCATGGAAGTGGAGTCTTTAGATCGTAGTATAGATGAAAATCTTTATTTCACACGTGTTACCTTTTACATGCGTTCTTGAGTTTAGTTATTATGCAATGTTAGACGAAACTAGATAGAAAGAACGACGGAGTGGAGAGACCCCTCGTCGCGCCAGAAAATTAGACTCGGAGAATTCTTTGCAGGCATCAGCATCAGCATCAGCATCAGCATCAGCTGGTTAAAGCTCCAGCGGTCAGAACGGGGTCATTCCTTTCTACATATCCACCGCGGCGGTATAAATTAAAGAATAGTATGCAGGAATAACGAACGCGAAGTCAAAGAAGAAACGGAAAAGGAATAAAATGAAGTAAAGGAAAAAAAGAGAAAAAAAAAACTCTCTCAGATTTACGACGTACAGTCTATCGAGGTAAGGTCGCGTGTTCGGGGTGGTCAGATCAGCGTCATATAAAACACTGATTCGCTAACAAGCGTTGATATCTATCGACACGATAAATATCTCCCCATACAACGAGTAGTCCGTTATAATTTACAAGCGATCAATTATTCGAGGTGTCAAAAAGGCTCCGGTTAATTTTTAGCACTTCAATTTTTTTCGGTGCAGCCGGAACATTACGTACATAAAGTATGTATAATACTTGATATAGAAATACAACAAGGTTGATGGATTCGATAAAAAGACCGCGCTGCATAACGCGTCGTTCGACAAAATTTATACCACCGGACACCAGCTGCACCGCATTAACAGAAAACTTACGCACTACTCGCGGAAATAACAAGAAGAAAGTAATTAATGAAGGTTGATAAATAATTAAGTTTTGATTAATCGAGATCGCACCGCGATTCTGCTTTAATTTGTTTATACCTACCCATACCAACTATAATATCAACCCTGCGACCGCATTTATTGGTCGCAACAAGTGTTGGTCGTACGTATGAAGTAAAGTGGTAGTAGTGGCGCTGGTAGTTGTTGCTTCGAAACGTACAGCAACAGTAACAGCAGCAACATCGGAGCAAAAATTGGAATATTAATGATCGCCCAAGGTAACAAGGTGTAACGCTGTGTGATATGCAAAGTTGGAAACCTGTTACGAACAGTAGTCACATTATATTGCCGCGGGATCGAGTCCGCCGGCGGACCGTTTTCTGTCTCTGCAAAGCATGAGACGAGTATAATAAAGTGAACATAGATGTAAATGTATAAAAGTGGAGGTTCCATTCTGTACGTATATACAAGTCGTAAAGTAATCGCGCGGTATGTTCCGATTAAAAATTGAGCGAAAGGTATCGGGGTACATATTTATATGAATGACTGAGCGCTGATAAATTTATGAAGAAGAATCTTGCTGGATCGATTTTAAGAGAAATTTAACCAATAATTAAGAGTAAATGGTGTGGGCGACGCGAGATAAAAATAAAATAATATCGTTATGATATGTTTTACGGTGAAATTATAACTTCCAAGAATTTGACAAGGAATTTTTTATAAATCGCTTCAACATTTTCTGGATTCTTGGCCATCGCAATTTACAAGCGTAAGCACCGAAATATGATTGTCGCCGAAGCACATGTGGCATCCTTTTTTTTCCCGTTTCTCATTTTTTCATACACATCGTTCAACTTCCGCGTGGGTCGAACGGGGGTTATAAATTTTTAAATTAAAACCAATGAAATTATATAATAGACGTTTTTCATGCGTCACGTACGTACACATCTAACTATATACGCGTTATAATTATAGGGCGGGTCAATTTATGGAAATGAAATATATGCGGTGAATATTATTTCGAAGACCCAAGCTAGCCGAAGGTAGCCGCCGTGGTGGTATAACCGGTGAAATGAGTAAGTGTAAAAAAGTATAAATAAAAATAGATTGAAGGTAAAAAAAAAAGAAGATGAATAAATAAAAAATTGATGATCGAGGTTCGTGCACGAATAGCTACCGAATAAAAAGAGATTGGTCATCTCGATGAATAAGCGAAGGTCACTAATTACTGCCAAGTACTAATTAATTAGTCCGGTAGCAGCAGCGGCAGCAGCAGCAGCCACAGGCATAAGCATGGCGCCCATTGCTCCTCGTTGTCAGACGTTGTAAGGCGCATACAGCAGGTTAAAATTAGTGAGCATCTCCTTAGGATAATTGCGCCCACCGATCACCGGGTAACCAATGTTAGGTAATTACTAATTATTACTAATTAATTGGGACGTCGCTTTGTTTTGCTTGCAAATTCGGCTCACCTCGGTTGATTGTGAGAAGTGAAATGAGGAGGAGAAGGAGCCGTGAATGCAGGTACCGCGGACTTACTCTAGTTAATTCAACGTCGACAGGCCCACGCGTTGCCGTGTCGCGATCTGTTTAGCCGAGAGATTCGCATACCGAATGACGTGTTCCAACTTATTAAACTCATCAGGTACTACGGCCCGCACGGTCAATTAGCTGCGCGGGATCCACTCGACACGTGTATGAATGGAATTTCAAAATAAACCACATTGACAAAAGATAAATTCTAATTAACAAATTGTCAGAAACGCAAATTAACCAAAGTTATTTGCATCGAGCGTAATAAAAGACGCAGCAATTCGGTCCTCCGCTTGTTTTCACGTACCAAACAAAAAAAACAAAACATTCAGCTGTTGAGAAAAGACATGCGGCCGAAATCGCGGTGCCACCCAGAAGGATCAGGGTCAAGTTATCGATACGAACTGTCGTTGAAAAGCGACGAAAGTGATACCAGAGGGAGTTAAGAACCCCGAAATCGAGAATTCTGCGTGAATTTGAGTGAATTTGAAAAATTTCAGCGATGGTTCGTCGCCGTTCGATTCTTCGGCCAATACCTATACTCTCTTTCCACGAGATAGTTATCGTCGCGATGGGCTGGGCTGTTCCCGCGCCTCCAGCATCACCAATGGTACCTGCAGCGGTTCCAGCAACAGCATCAGCATCAGCGCCTGGTTCTTCGGGACTCTTCTCGGGTCTCAAGTCACCGCATTGTGGTGCCCATTGTATCTACAAGAGTGATGAATGGCCGGAGAATTGGTAGGAATTGAAAGTTGTTACCGACTCGAGCAGATACGGGTAAGATTTAAACCCCTTCTTATGCCAACGAGGAGATAACGGCCCCAAAGGTAACGTGGTATAAGAGAGGCTGAATATAACCTGGGCGTACAGGTAGGTGTATGTGGCGTCTACGAATGTAAAAATGTATATAGTTGATGGTCGAAGGTACTTGCAGCGCTTATGTTAAGAGCTAAGGGCAAAGGAAGAAGAAAATTCTTCACCATATACCTTCCTACGTACACCGCTGCGGGCGTATTACGAATGAAGTTTAAAAGCGCATCGTAAGGAATCCAAAAGGGCTGTTCAATGTTGGTTAATTCTGATTTAGATGCCACCGTAAGATTGTTACAGAGATTTAATAAAGATGTTATACTACGTATACGCCGGATCGGTAGTCTACCGCATCGCGGTGATCCTTAACCGCGACTCGGAACAAGAATTATGGGATTATTATTTATTTGATAGATTGGATCGATTTTAGGTTCAATTATATCCACAATATTCTTTACCGCGTGATAAGGCCGCTGTAATAATGCCTCTGTAGTCATCCCGTGCGTGTAACTGATACAGCGATCGCTCTCACGTGATACCTCGATGTATCAATTTTTCGTTTCTCATCTCTTTCAAACGTAATGTGGAGACGATTTCACGTGATCCGAGGACAATCGATTCGACGCGGTGAATCGAGTGCAGTGCGACGAAAACCTGATGAATTGAATCGACTAAGAAAATGGAGGGTATATGTATGTTGACGCTTATAAAATTTATAATAATATCATGCAAATTGGTGTTATATACGCGGGAATCGTACGTCCGAACCGCACCTTTTCATATGAGGAAAGTTTTATCGATTTACCTATATTGAATTACCGGTGGACACGCCAGTCCTCCATTGATTGAAAATACACTCGATGAATGGAACGAACGGCGTTGAAAATAATTTGAATAGCGTGACTACTGAGGTAAATACGAAGAGATAAATGCCATCGATCATATGAAATTTTGAAATCTATGTGTTGTAGTATTTTTTTTTTTTTCATTCGATACGTCGAATCGAAGCGTCAATGAAGCTTCGGGAGGGCAGGAGAGTAAAAACGGCAGCAAGTAAACGTGATATTTCACAGCAACTCCGTGCGATTTATTAAGAAGATAGTATGGGATAAGAGCGAATTCAATGGACCCGAAGAATATCTTGGTCGATTTTTCGCAGTCCGCGGGTTCGATTCAAACGATCTGATAAAGATCCCCCGCTGTTTTCACCGTGGGCAAGATCAGAAACGTGGGTAGAAAATTTGTACAACAAGACATCGGTACCAATTCGGTACAAGATCTTACAAAAGATTCGTGTATAGGGAGGGTATCCGTAGCATATATACCTTAGGTAGTTCAGTTACGAAGTGAAGGACAAAGAAAAAATATAACCAGCCGCATCGCGGAACCAGATCTGAAAATCCGATTCAATGAACACCACGTGTGCAGCGTATAACGTTTAAAAACCACCACGCGTTGAATCTGATAGGTTGAGGTGAGATTAAATTCGATTATAGTCAAGGTTGCGTTAACTTCACCGAACCCTGCAGGGCGGCTGGTTTCGGATGGAGTTAAGAAGTTAGATCAAGTTATAACAAATAAATCGAGCGAAGGTCAATTCAACGAGAAGACGCGAGGAATGTATAAGAAACTGACTAGATATATAAACTCGAGAGATCGCGCGTGGGTGATAATTTAGCCTGAGTCCTTACGGCGCCAGGTTTTTTTAATCAAATTGCTGTAATCAATAAACCACATTGCGTTTCTTTCTTCCAAGTATATCATGATCTGAACCAGAAAAAGCTCATTGTCGGCAGGGTCAAGAAATGAAAGAAAACTATCACGGTTCAAATATCGCATAACTTTACGAATAGAAGAAACGACGAGCAGCACCGCTGGACATCCGAACGTTTACACATAAAGCTTGTTGAAAAAAAAAAATCCCGAGCAAATGCGATTAAACGAAATGTAAATTTTTCTCTATTATAAAACAGAGTGCTGGATGCGTAGGAAGAAGATGGGAAGCTAATCTAATCGACGTTTATGAAAACTGAATAAAATTGTGAATCAGTGTATTCAAAGTTCAAACGTGCGGGATTAGTCAGTGAAATTCGTGTTTGATGTAAAGTTTTTTTTGTTAATCCCCCAAGGACGGTCTCGATTAGATTATAGAATAATAAGCTTACTCCGCGGTGCAACAAGAGCACGTATTCATAATGTACGTTACGTATACTTTCTAAATATTAGTTCACCCACGTTAATCGAATTGACAGATTTAACGAAGATATATATTTGTAATTCTCGAGTTGAAATGCACACGTGCCGCACATAAACGACAGGTGAGACAGTAAATTATAAAATCAGGCACGTAGATCAGCAGTTTATAATATTAAAAGTTATATAGGTTGTCGATTTTAACAGAACAATAATTTTCATCGGCGTCGCGGTGCGTCGCCGTCGAGTCGTATACGCGGTGCCGGGGCGTTAAGAATTTAGAGGATCGATTCAAAAATAGTTCATATCTGTAATAAATTATTATCCATGTGAACGTAAATTACAGCGTAAAGCGCGCATATGAGGTTATCCACGCTAGAAAAAGCCAGGGGAAAGTTTTGCCGTAAGAATTATTGGATCTTAAAAAAGGTTACGAAAATCTGCGAATGCGTGCGTTCAGATTTTTATTTACGCAAACGATCGCAGCCTCGTTACCGGTCGGATCGTTAAGTAGCAATACGTATAATGAAAAGCAGAAGGCAATCGAAGGACCCGAAGGGGTTTCGCGAATACCTTCGGCTCTACTGACTCACGATACAAGCGGTTGGGAAAACGACTTTTAATAATAAGATGGCTAAAATCGAGGAGGCTACGATATCCATATACCTGTACCTACATCGGTAGAAGAGTGGAAATGGAAACGGCGGTTCTCCCGAGAGTCGAACGAGCGAAATGAAACGACGACTTTTGGCGTTAATGTAAGCCGCTTCACAAAAACCGGCGCAATCATATTTACAACTTAATCAGCCAATCCCACTCCGCCTGGTTACACACGAGCAACAGGAGAATATCAGCAAGCATACGTAGGAGCGAAGCTCCAATGCAATGCCAATTTTAAACGGCAACGTGCTGCACGGGTTTCCCTCCCTGAAATTTCTTTCGCAAATAAACTTAATATACGTATACATGAGTAATAAAAGGCCTCCAGCAGCAGCAGCAGCCACGACGCACCTGAGTGTAAAGTGATAATCCTGACGGCTCAATCTTATATATTATTTCTTTTTCAAGAAAATGACGCTTTTGCTCGTTGTCGAAGAAGATACACGAACGCATTATTATAATACCTGCCTGTATTACATGCATTATAATAATAATATACAAGAACGAAACGACGATTATTCGCCATGTGAATACACATAGGTAATGTCGTGAAATGCGTTATAGTTCGAGCGTGAAATATGAATGACTATATAGAGACTACTACACATCCACACACTTATTCCGGATATCCAGCAGCGGCATTAAAAGCATCGGGTAAAAATTTTATTCCGATCACGTTTCTCGTAGAGTTATTAATTCTTTCTACATTACAGCTACAGATTCACGGATGAAGAAAAGAAGAAAGAACCGAATCCAATCGGGTTTTGACAAACCGTTTGATAACCTTATAATATTCAGGGCTCGGAAAAAAATCCACGTAATTGTATAAAATTCAAATATTTTGAAAGATAATTTTTCGGAGTTTTTATTTTGGAGAATTTCCGACACATATATATACATAGGTATATCGTAACACTCCCTTATTTTCGTACACATATATATATTTCCGCATGCTGACGACGCATACGCGCGGTGCAATGCCGCTGCAGCTAGTGGGCATTTATAATAAGAGCTGTTGAATTTTTTAAAGCCTCCTCGCGATGCGTAAAGCTCTGCCGTAACCAACCAGTTTATCGGAGTAAAATTTACGTTTATTAAAAAGGAAATCAGCACCGGCATAACGCGCGGCTCTTCGATTTCATAAGCGAAAGGGTAGTTATCAGTTAATAACAGGTCCGCATCGGTATATCTGAATATTCCCAATCAATTTCAGTAGCGGTATAGTGTGCAGGTTGACTCGTAAAAATAATCTCCGTCGTCGTTATATTCGACGAATTAATAGCCGGCACTTCTTCGCATCCGCGACGGGCTGCCGAGAACGAAAACTGGACTACACGCGAAATTCTGTTCCTTTTTTCTTATTTCTTTTTTGTTTCTTCGTTTTTGTAGTCCAGAGTTTTTGGTTTTCATTGAGGTATGAATATACATAAGATCAGTGACGAATATTAGAGTGGTGAATTGAATAACCGAATTTAGAAAAATATATATCGGAAGTGTTATAACCAGTGAAATTATATAGAAGTTAGGAATTCGCTAATATTTATAGTTTTCATAACCAGAAGTAGGCCTTGCGTAGGATGTGGAAAAAATCTCCAAATAAACATACCTGGATGGGGCTACATGGGAACGATTATTTTTTCAGATTACCGCAATCGACCATATGGACAAGAATTCACTTTTGCCTGGCAAATGTTAAAATTATAAATTTAGAATGTTACATACGTTTTATACGCGAGCGTTCGTTGTTTGGCGATTCGCAATGAAAAAAAAGAAAAAAGATAAAAAGAGGAAAAAATATCCTCTATTGATATGTAAGAAAAAAAAATGAAGGTCTCTTGCTGTAGGCGTAATCGGAATCAATGTAAATAATTTACTCGATTCAACCAACCATTTTACCATGGGTAAATAATTGAATGTGGAAAAAGCTCGGTATTATGCATTTGAGTAGAAGAAAAAAAAAGAAAAAATCGTAAAATGGTAAAATCGTTTGGTTTGTTAGATCGAATAATACGTGACGCTACTGAAGTACTACTAATAAAATTGCGATCGGATTGCTCTTTACCTCGGCCTCCATCGCCCCCTTTCTTCGAATGCAATAAATTTAACAAGACATGGCTTACTTACGCGCGAAGAGACAGCGGTTATAGCGCTATGGCATTACTATACTGCTGCTGCTGCTGCATTCGCGGTTCTGCTTCAAACTCCAAGTTGGACAAACGGGCCGACGTTTCGCGTGATTGAAAAAATTGCAAATTGGGTTAGAGCTGCCTCTCAACTGTTGACGTGAGCATAAATGAAATACATACACCGTACAGTGTATATATGTATACTGTTGCGAAGCACGATCATCCCGTGTTCATCCGCACGATGAATCATTTTTAAGATTCTGCAGTTTTATTTGTTTGTTTATTTATTTATTCATTTATTTTTAAATTACAAAAATTAAATCGACACCGCGAGCACACTATCCGTTGATTATAATAGATCGACTATTAATCACTATACCGTAAAGTTTTCTTTTTCTTTTTTTTCCAGTTGTTTTTTTTACCGCCAGTTCGCGCTATTGTGGCGATGGCAAATTGGTCTTAATCAATAAATAATGTTAAACAAAAAACAGAAACGGGTAAAAAGTCAACGGGGTATATCAATGACGTATCAATTCTGCACATGATTCGACACAGCTGCTCCAGCTATATTGTACAGCCGTCATTCGGAGCGATATAAAATTATCCGATGTTTGTATATATCCATAGAGTTTTTAGTAACGCTTATTTTCTATATAATTACCTATATATACCTGTATACACACGCGTTTAAGTTAGGTGCTCGATTTGGTCATCTTCCATAAGCTTCCATGCACAAGCGGTAATTCTAAACCGAGGCCAATTGTAAAGAATTTTTCTCTAGGGATTCCTGGAGTTCTTTATGCGGTTACTCACAAACAGTTAAATATATCCGAGTAACTTTATAAATTTATATTACACCATTGCAGGTCGTTAAGGTAATTAAACAATCTCGATATCTTACTACTCTACGTTACGACGTATGAATACCTAGAAATTTGATGCCTCCGAGGATTCGACACCGTCCCCAAAGACGTATATCGCTTTTTCATTTGTTCAATTTCATTTCAACGACCTTTTTTTCATTCTTCAATTTGATCGGCGGTGCAGATAAAATCTGTACCGTTCCCGTACGATGTATCGATTCAACTCACCTACCTACACGTCTAAAGGGAAACAAATGGTTTTCGCCAAGTATATTAACCATGAAGTATAAAGTGCCGAGATAAAATATCTATAGCGAGTCCGTATCTCTCACATACACTACAGGCACGATATATATGTACAAGAGACTTACACCGGGTGGACTACTTTCTAAATCCAGCCGATAGGTTTAACACCTAGTATAATTGAAAGTCTAAACATTGGCAAACAAAGATCGTATCGTGGAGCCGAATTGTTCGACCGAATGCACCGTACAACTACATACGCTATACATATAGATACCTATATCTACGCACGACGAGTTATTCGCCAGAAGCAAAATTTATTTAATCATATATTTACGCACGTCTTATACAGATAGGATATGCACGCATATATATTTTATCGATATACATCGATTCGGGCGTATAGATATACATGCAACGTGTGCCTCCACATCGTATATATTGCAAGAACTGATCAGATATAATCGCATTAATCTGTTAAGGTGCGTTCACGCTTCTCGCGGTGAAATCTTAAGACTAAATTAATTGAGAGTTAATTACAACCTGCATGATCTGTACGACGGGACGGTAAGATGTGATAGTTACTCTCGATCCTACCGCGGTACACGTTACGTCACTTCAAGGGTAACCGTTGTGTACACGGAAACGTTGCAACAAAATTGCTGCCGATGTAACAAACGGAAATTGAAGAAGGGTGGATTTGAAAATCTGACCGCGCGAAGCAATCTGATACGAAATATCCCCCCCCCCCCCCCCCTTCTTTCTCTGTCCGGGAATCGGCATCGCATGTTTCCGTAATTGATGGAGTTTTTTCCGAAATTGTGGTAATTCCGCTATCTTCACGGTATTCCAAACGCATTTATTACACGCATGTTAACTATAGTTATAACGTAGGTTCGTACATAACGCGATAGCTTCACCGAATATAACTGCAGCATGTTTATAAACGTACACATCGTTCATCAACTATGCAGTAGGAGTGCAGCTGCGGTTAAGAATTTTTCATGAGATCTCACTTGTGAAAAAAAAAGAGAGAAAGAAAAAAAACTTATTTCACCATATTTGGACTAATTGTGTGTAAATAAAAGTATAAAGAAGACTAGTAGCAGCTCGTTGATCAAATGTTACGATTATATGCAAAGTAGTCGTGGTATAAGTAGGAAGTCGCAGTTCGAGCGTGAGATTAATCGTGTAATTATTTTAAAGGAAAAAATTGATAAATAAAAGAAGTGAATTAAATGAACTGATGTTAAGCAGTAAATAAATAAGTAAATGAAATATTTATAAATAAAAGATTAACGATCGTCTCGGGTTGTGGAGGACCCTTAAAAAAATTACACGAGATACGTATAGATCGGAACGGCGCTGCAACGGTGGCGATGCACCCGTTCACGGACTTTAGTAGATAACCATCGGGTGTGTAATGGTTTCGATAAGTGTATCGATTATTTATCGATACCAGCTTATAACGGAGAGGCTGTATACGAGAGCTGCAACTCGGTACCGGCGGAAGGAAGGTGATGGTTCGATAGGCGTCTCGGCACCCAAGGGACGCGAGGATCGAAGGAATCGAGACGTCAAAGAGCGCGATCTGATACAGCGTTGACTTCTAACATGCGCTGAATTTGCATAAAAATAAAAGATACAAAAATTCACTAATTACCCTTTCGCTGCTGCTGCTGCCGCTGCTTCTGCCAACGGATGCTGCTACCGCTGCTGCTGGCAAATTATCTCAGGCATCGGTCGACGTCTTTTGCTTGCACGATAAATCCTCGAACACGCAAAGATAACACCAACTTAGCAGAAGCCACGCGACCCACGTCCGCGCCACGCAATTTTACCAACCAAAATCTGCAACCGATCCTCTCTCTTTACTTTCACCCCTAGGACCAGACGAAAATACCGAACAACGCGATCAGTCGCATCCAACAATCGACAGAATGATCGTACGATCTTCATTAATTCCTTCATTTTTTCTCTTTCATCTCTCGCTCTCAGAACTTATTATACCGATTTTTGTAGCACGTACGGCATAACCGATAAAGTAATTCGTACATATATATTTCACGAGTTACTTAAATGTATCGCGTATACGTACACGACCGCATCACCGTTATGTACCGTATAGAATCATTTTACTGCCGCACTCGGGTTATACTTTACTTTAGCTGCATCGGCAGTACGTTCGCACATGATAAATTAACGACCGTGTTTTTATCACTGATTCGAAGCCCGCGAACGATTCGCGAGAAGAGCGAATTATGCGGCGTTATGTTATAGTTATGTTTATATCACATTTATACGTACGGTAAAATCACGTTTCTCTCCGTACATTTTAAAATACAGGTATAACAATTACTCACAATTACTTATTAGCCTGGTATGTTAATGCGTAACATATACACTCGGCGGATGCCTGCACATGTAGGTATGACATGCCATGTGATGCCATGTGTATATAATATAATATAAACCATAACCCCGTCGTGACGCATTGTGAATAATCAACGAGCGTTTCCACAACTGCGACGGGTGCAGTTTACGTCAGTAAACCAATCCGGCGAAAAAGAAACGATCTCGAAGTATATAAGGATGAAGGAGAGAAAAAAGAAAAAAGGAAAAAAAAAAAAAAACACCCGGTAATTATAACGGTTGAGAAGTGAGATTATAATTCGTACTCAACGGGGATTATTTACCCAGCGAAAATGGGATTTGAAAATGATGGAACGCGTTTGACACCCACTAATAATCATCGCTAACTACAACGATTTCCTCTAATCGCTACTTTGCAGTGTTACATGACGTGTATCCCGAACTGCTAGCGTAGCGCAAACTTTCTGTGAGTCCGTAAAACGGATAACGATAACATTTCCTAACGTTCGCCATAAGATCTTTGAGATATATGTATACGCATACGTCTATATGTTAATGCCACCGATGCATCGGCAACGCCGGTTGATTGACGGGGGCGTAATTATTTGCGTTCGTCTATTACGTTAGTTTAACATTTCGGAAACTAGTCTTTGATATTGCTTTATACACGGCAATCTAATCGCCCGATGGATAGCGGAATCCAGACTTTGTAATTTCAATCGAATGTCAACTTAGTGTCGCTCAGTGTACTTTATGGTTTTCATTCGATTGTTGAAATTTGATTTATGCGCACGGGCACAACTGCATACCGACCATACGTATTAACGTGGACATAAAATCACATCGCTGCAACGTGTAATGGATGGAAGATAAGTTCGCGCGAGGCTTTAACGTCGGCCCTGCATAATCTTAATGATCTGAATTTCTTTCTCTTATAATTATACAACAAATTAACATTGCAACGAACTCAAGACTCATTACGTCCACCGTTGGGAGGAACACACACGCGCTCGAAGGTTCGAGTACAACACGTGAGTCTGTGACTCGGAGAGTTGTGGCCTGAGAAACACATGAGGTTACAGCAGCAGCACCGTTGCACCAGGTCTCTACCTTCGTACGTTACAAAGCGTACGGCAGGTACGTCAATGTTTATTTACCGAACGTAATTATTTTCCTCAGCTACTCATTATTGTTATTATGATAATTCTCTACGATCCTCAAGTACGCCGACCAAGGTATTCGAACTCGATTTGAAGGCGTACGCGCACACTACTGTTCACCGAAGACAGTCGATGCACGCATACACGTCTGCGCGTAATACTTTAAACCGCAGGCATTTGTTTTTCTACCGACGACCTGCAACAGCCACTGACCGATACTCTAGAGTGAAGTCTCGCGTATTTCGATATACATGTGAAAGAGGAAGAGAGTTCGCTGTTCATACAAGAATCGTACAAGTTTATGCCAACAGCGTGATCTATTTCAAGACTCGTTTACATTCGGGAATTTGCATTGTCCAGATAAGTTGCCGGTGCTGCAAGCGTCAAGATCGCTAACTGTGGTTACGATAGATTTTAGTGCCAAGAAGATATTATTCAGTTAGAAGAATACCAGAAGGCCAACCTGGCTGGCCAGTGTAGTCTTTTAGTTTTGAAGTTTTGGCTTCGCCGCGGAAAGTGTTGAACGTAATTATCGTCACTGACTGGTTTCTTTTCAAGGTAACTAAGCGGGTCTCTGATCTAGTAAAAGATAACCAGGACTATGGACGTTTTGTTTGCTTATTTGTTCTCCACATTGTTTCGCCGATAGATTTTCATCGCGATGTAAGCGGCGGCCGCGCTTTTAGCCAAAGGGACTGAAAATAAATCCGAAGAAATTACATCACCGGCAGTACGCGGTTCGTGCAGAATTTCCAATCAACGGTTCCTGCGGACATCCCCGACATCGGTATTGATTGAAACAACGCGCTCCCTGATATTCTTATACAACTGAACGATCATCGTTCATCTATTTACGGCTAGGATGTGTCATAACGGACGATCCCCGTATAGAATCATTTAAATATAAAGACATTACGCACGATTTGCATAAATAAAGGGACACTGAGAGTGAGCGACACACGATGACCTGTACAACTCATGTGTAATTTCGACGTTGCTGCCGGTGCTGCTGCAGCAATTGCAGTAATAATATGGATAAATAGTAAAACTTCATGTGGGCACCATGTGTTTTACACCGGTGTACGGAGTTATATTGTAGAAATTATAAACCTAACTACTATCTCTCTATCAAAGGGAATCAATTACCTGCCTACTTACCTTCGCATTATGAGAAAGGATACGGACAAACTCGTGTTATTCCCGTGGATCGTGACCAATAAAGGATATAAGAATAAAGGACCGTGAGTGTTTTATTATACGTTATATCATGCATTATACGGGTCACCGCTGCAGCGGTAATATAATCGAGCGTCAAACAGGACAGTTACAATTATTACACAGTGCGTTTTATTCATGCCTCGTTTTGCACGGTTAATAACTTTATGGGTAAGCGAATATGCAGCGTACGGCTTTTCTTCATTTTCAAACTCATATGCCTATATTGCCCTCGTGTTGCAGACGCGAAATAAAATTTCTACTATCCGCGTCACGTAGTTTCTTCAGTTTTTCCCGGGTCCGTATGTAATTCGCGACTTAACTTTCTAATCCAACTATATAAGCTCGGAGAAGTATTTGAGATTTATTTTGATCAAGATCACGGGATTCGAGGAGCTACGCGCGTCGCGGTTCAATGTTTTGTAAATGATCTCCACGCGTGGACTCTCGAGAAATTATATTTTCTTCTTCTTCGTTTTTTTTATTTTTTTTTGTTTTTTTATATCTTCTGAAACAAGAATTTCGCCGTGTGTATATGCTAAACATATTATATGTTCGAGAGATCATAAAACCTGGTAATTTTCAACTGTCTTTTGCGGTTAGCCTGACGTTATGCAAGAATAAATCGGCAATGTAGTACGTGTGCCAGCGAAGCAGGCGCTCACCCGCGAAGCGGCGCCCAGCGTCGGTATACGTTGACTCGTTCCGATGCCCATTGCTTTTGTGGTGAATAGGAACGTTCTTACTGCAGGAGTATAACTGGGACGAAACTCGTTGGTTCGGTACCAAATTCATTACCACGCGCCATTAACCCGCGTTATTTTAGAGCGTTAATTGCCTTTGTTATACGGCTTTGCGGCTTCGTAAGCTATCTCGTACTTGCACAGTACCTTTTGGGTCTATTCAAAGCTCAAGCCTTGCAGGGGAGGTCGGTCTTCGAAATTGATTGACGAGATAATTTGCGAATGAGAAGAGAAAAGGAGACGTATCCTCGTGGGCCTTTTCGAATTTCTGCGTATTGTACAACGTGGGCGGAGTGCATGATCGAATCTGTTTTGTACACCGAGGCCCGATCAACGCCACAGTCCACGAAGTCGGTCAAAAGTAGAAAAAGCAAAGTTATTTCCGTACGTATTCGTTCCAAAGACGCCGTCGTCACAATAGCCGGGGACAGGACGGCAGCCAGGAATGACGGATGACTGGCTAATGCGAGGTTCTAGTCGTGGTCAGCGCGTTATTCGCGTCAACTTGGCGTCGCGTCACTCGTCACGGTGGGCTACGACGTCCACAACAACCCGACGGGAGATGCTGATGCTGCTCTCGCCTCTGCTGTATCCTGACATCGACCCACTGTGCAAAACTTCAAGTCGAAAGACAGGAGCAAGCTTGATGACAAGGTCACCGCTAACGTAGCGCCGATGTATGGCGAAGCGTATGAGAAGAAAAAGAAGACGATCGAACGAAGGTATTTTCATTTTGTTTTTCAGCTTGTTTTCTGGTCAGACTGAAAATTATTGGGCTTTTAATGACGTGTTAAGATTTCAAGGGGCGCCATGCGTGGGATGCTTAGGGCTGCGAAGGTCTACCGTACGGTCGGCAAACAGATGCAGAGCGTAATTACCCGAGACCCGAGACGAAAGAGGAAATAATAAACGAAGAAACGAACGGTGCGTGGTGCGAGCGCCAAAGCAAAAGCAAATGTTAAGTTTTTCCCGTGTCCAAATTTAACCTGATGGCCTGCCTAGGCCATTCCCATTTCCATTTAGATTATACCATTTACATTAGCATTACCACCGTACTGCCGACAGAAGCGCGTTTGTAGACTGAAAGAATTTACGAAAATGACCCAATTTCCAAGTCGATATACAGTTGTGTGTTTGAAAACCAGCCTGACCGTTTCATTCTTTCTGAAAATTAGAGTGGCTGCTACGCGATGCACTACGAAAAATTATCATCACTCGACTCGTACGGGTGTATTCCGGTCACATGGATTTTTCACTTTATTTCAGCAGCTGTTAAACTTGACAATATTATAAATGAAAGGAGATTAAAAGAATTAATAATACAAAAATTTTGGAATATGATAAATGAAAGTCGCGAGAGACTCTCGGGGATGCATGTCAAGTCATGTGCTTACTCGAGCGTAACACGGATTTTAAAATTCAACATGCGATGCTCAACATCGGGCGGTCCCAAGACTACGAGCAGAACTCACCGGGTCTCGAGAGATCCGTTGGACGTACGCCGCGGTAAGTCCGCGGACTTTTTATCATCACGGACACATAAAATATGTACGCACTTGCAATGTTGTTGCGCTGAGAGTGAGTGAAATGCTTTATGGGAATCAGGGGCCCATACGTCTCGCCATGGGACGTGCGCTCGGCTCAACTGGACAAGATCATAATTTGAAATGGTATTCCAACGTCTCCAACTCTTCCACCGGTCCGATCCACCCGCGTCAAAAGGTGCCCGAATTTTACGACGTGCCGAGACCAGGTCCCGGATACAAAAACACCCCGACTAGATTCACTCTCCCGATGAGCACCGCGTAGAGTTCATCGACGTACGAAACAGAGGGCAATGTAATTCTCTGAGAAAATTAACGCGGGTGTTTCCATTTTCCGGGCTCTGGCTGAAAATTAATTACTTATAATTATATAAGTAGGCATATATACTTGATTCATTAGTGCTTCATTTAATGCACACGAAAACTTGAACGATCAGAGCATTTTTTCTGTCAAATGCCAACGGTAAAATCTCCCGAGCCTGTAAGTAACGGAGATACAATTCCTGGGAATGTTTCTGAAGGTTATTCAAGGTGACGCTGACGAGGAAGGAACAGCTGACCGCCCCTGGACCCTGCCACCTCCTCCCGCGAAAAAAAGATTTCTCTATTTTTAAACTGGGGAGACAATCGTCTCGTTGTCCCGATGTTTAGAGACGAAGCTGGTGTAAAATGGATGTTTATCGTCGGCTGCAATATACGTCGTTCGTGGCCGTGAGACTACAGAGAACTTTTCGCCGCAGGCAGATTTTTGGTATTAATACGAACGCTGAGGACGGAAAAAATTTGGCGAACGAAATAAGGAATGCTGTGTAAATGTGAAATGCGAGTGACGCTATGGGATCGTGTATAAAGATCAGTTCTTACGCAAAGAAGACTTCTATATCGATACCATCTCGGGGTAGGAGCGGAAGATGAAGATGGCTGATAATTACCTGGAACATAAATGTAAAAAATACGAGGTTATTCAAGGTTTTCATTTCAAGTGACATTCGCTGCAATGCGGTAGCAGCGGATTAGCAACTTTCTACCGAGCCAACACATACATAATTTACGATATTTCATTTTTGCTCCTCTTCCGGAGTGGCGCTCTGACATGTTTGTATCTTGAGAATAAAAATGAGAACAAAAGACATACCAAGATAAAATCTTGATGGAGTGAGTACTTGAAATAATTAGCCGTGGTAATCGTTACGATAAAATCGGTATTCCACGATCTGACTTTACGTTTCCTGAACACGAATTGCCACTACAAATAACCACCCATACAAAATATCGATTGAATTTGTATTACAATAATTTTGCAATTTAATTGATAATTGTTATAGGCCAAAAGCAGGTGGGTTCGCTTCACCAAACGTCGAAGACAGCTGACGTAACATTTTCCGTTTCATCTGTCTGTCAAATCGTCAAATGTACATGCGGTAGTTCGAACGTCGGATATTTCAGTAAATTAACTGCCCCTTTCAATAAATCGAACGGAAACAAACCACCCTCTCGTACACCTGGCCGTTGAACAAAATGCACTGTAGTAAAACATTCATGTGAAATTTTAGTGAAAAATTATCCAAATCGTTTTAACGAGTTACGATCGCATGTCGTAGGGCCTTGAAACTTTGTTGCTTTCAGTATCCTGTACTTTCCTTTTCCCCTCCTGATGATCGGATCGGGGTAACGCGGTAATAACCAACCATAAGGGAGGATGACGCATGAAACTACGTGAAGATTTATCGACAATTACTTTAAAGTTTAAAGGCAGCCAGAGCTGAGTCACAATTCAGAAGTAGAGATAACCGCGTGGACTCTCAGTTTATGATCAACAAATCAGAGGTTCGACAATCAACGGTTAATATTCGACCCAGGTCTCAGTTCCACCGGTAATAAGCTGGGCTTCATTAACTGCATTGTGTTTGCGCGACCCCCGGTTCCCATGCTGATGAACCGCAGATAAAAATCTGTGGTAAGCGATGAGAGAGAGTTGTACGTGATTTCTTTTTTTTATTTCCAATTCCTTTCATTTAGGTTAAGCGTCGCCCTTAGCGCCCGATCAATTTACACGGTAGATAAAGAAGAAGAAAAAAAAAAAAGAATAAACATTAGATACAAACATAAAAAAAGATATTTCAACACTATACATGGATGTTTAATGACAATGATATACGTAATGATTTGTCTTCTTTCATACATCAACAACACAACCGCAGCTGCTGTTACCAGTCGTAAACTTCAAGAATGATCTCGTCTCTAATTGCAACCCACACAAGGTGTGGGCAGGTAATAGTTCATTGACGCCATTTGAACTTCTCATAGAAAATCAATTACAATTATTTGATTGAAATTATAGTTCGTGTCTACATTAGCAGCTCATTACTTTCCCACAGAATTAAATATATGTATATCGCGTTTCGATAGATGGAAATGCGGAGGTGTTAAAGATGAATTAGATGAATAGCGAGTCGAAGAAAGGATCGGTCAGACCGCAGCCAGACGTTGGGAACCCGGACAAGAAATGAGAGGACGTCGGGGCTTCAAAACGACGCAGCATGTGCACTTTTGGACTTTCCACATATAGCGCTGGCAAAGCTCAGCTCGATCTTCTTCCGTTCTCGAGGTGTCATCAGTTATGCAACATCGCCAACTGGTTTGCACTACCAAACATCTCAGGCACGTTGTCACGCGCATTCCAAAGACTTACGAAGAACCTGAACAGCCACGGTGTATACCCTCTTATCGAAGACTCCTGCATGCACACCAGGTGAGAGGAGGATCAACCAGAGTATGGGGACCCTTCGTAGGAGTTTCAACCGAACAGAAATGCACCCGTGTCGCAATTCCGCTTACACATACAGCTGACTGCATTCCTCAGTGTTTAAGGATTTTCTGGAATCTTTGAAATCCTACCGGCGTGATATGGACACTTCGCAAATAGCTGCAGTTGCCCAGTCTGCATAATTCCTCACGAACACTTCTTTTTTAGACTTTTTCGCCTGGGGTTATCGACCAGGGGGTGAAGCTTTGTCAATGCCAAACGCTACTCGTAATCGATTATAAAATAGTGAAATGAAAAAAGGTAAGTAAAAAAAATTGAAAAAAAAAAAAAAAACCATATGACCGCCCAGTTAGAAAGGGACAGCCTTGAATGCGGTTTAGCTGACATCTTTCGAAACCGCAGAATCACTCTCGAAAGAATTTCTTGAAATGATTTACGGTATAAGAGGTATACGGATCCTCGGATCCGTCAGAGATCCTTAGCACGCTGTGTCTCCTTGGAATCCAGGAGAGTAAATCGCAAAGACAAAACCGCGACCCTATCAAGAAGAAGGTTAATCTGTCCAATCCTCTCTGCCCTCCCTCTCTCTCTCTGTCATGTTGAACCGTTGACTGCAGCGGTAAGCAGAAGCAGAGGTATACGAGCTACGATCATGCATTATTTCATAATCATTGTAACTTAGTTTGATTGCCGGTATGCAACACCGTGAGTATTTCTCGGCTCTATGAATCTCATCTCTTCTTCGCTACAAGATCACTTATTTCTACCGTGGCCACTGAAATAATTTACGTAATAAACTTAAGACCGACGTGTTTGTTGTGGTTAGAAATACGCCCGATTAGAGCTTTGGTATTGTATATTTTACGATCATTGTACAATGTAAATACAAAATATACGCGCATTCGTAATACCGTCGGTCCTCATCTTTTTCACATACCTCACCACGAGACATCGATAAGTTGTTGCAAAGAACCTCGGGACGCGGTGTTAAGCTCATTAATAATAAACCTCGCCCGTCATATTTGCCACGCGGGGGTTGTACAAATTTGCGATGATTCACGATCTTGGTACGTGTATACGTGCCGCTGCAGTACCAAGAGCCAATTATACACAACGAAAATTCTTTGCTTCTTTTCAACTTGTCAGAATTAACCGCGAGCCGCGTATCGTTCGAAGCTGCATGAGGTATACACGCATTGAAAACTCTCTTCATCAGTGTGCCGAGCACATGGACAGGTTAAGATTTATAGTTGACGTAGATCTTTATGCGATGTACCTGCCCCGCACGGTTAATTAAATACACGAATACCGCCGCCCGATGATCTTCATCCGATCTTGTCTCGGCGAAGATAGCCCCAGCCCTCTCCTTGATTTTTGATTGACAGAATGATTTTCCGTTAAATAGATCACATATTAAATGAAAGATATTACTCTACGAATACACCGATTCTATCTCTTACTTACAAAATCTAACATCGGTATACGTGTATTGTATAATTTTTCTTCTTTTTTTTTTTCTCTCTTTCTCTTTTCTAAGGCGCGGTCAGAGATGAGCTGGCCGGCTATGGAACAAAAAAATCTATACGCTCCAATCAAAACTGATCTACAAGCCCTCCTTGTGTCAGGGTTAATTCGGGTTGACAGAGGTAGTGTCTTAACACCAAAACAAGACAACGTACGGTGCCGGAGCATCAGACCGCAAAGGAAGATTCAAGACGGAGGCAAGCTGGACGTTAATCGTAAGACTTGCCGGACGTCGCCCTGGGCTACGTAAGAAAGCATCGTTTGTTGCAGCGCCTACGTTTATTTATTTACATTTGTTATTCGTTTTACGCCAGTTGAAACGTAAAATGAAACATCATTTCATTAAGACGAGCGCAAATGGTAGACCAACGCAATTTCAAACACTTTAATAACCGACGACAATAATCACGTGGTTATTCAAAGTAGCACGGATGATTTGCAAAGTATATTTGTTGGCAGTGGCACATTTCAAAGTCTAATTCCAACGGCCGCCCGAATCTCATAATTCTGTGGCAAAAAACACAAAGTTGATAGTTCGTCGGATGATAATTTGTAGCTACAGATTACAGGCTTCCACACTACACGACGTACACGTACCTACGTTACATTACGAAGCCAAGTTTATTTTCAACGCAGAAAAAAAAAAAAAAAAATAAGAAAATCAAGTCCCCCGACGATAAACCTTTGAGAACTGTTTTCTTTATTACTCTATTGAATCGCTGAACAGTGAAAATAAAAAAAAAGAGGAGAAAAATCAACTTGCACTTATACTCAACTTGTGTACGGCGAGCGCAACGCGTTTGTCATCCGGTCACATCAAAGAGACCAAATATTTAAACATATGTATTCACATTTGTGACGCCCACGCAATAAGTGACGAGAATTGTCCACCTCTTGAAAGGGGATAAGATAGAAAATTACCAATTTTCATTTCACGAATCGAAATCTCCCAAGATTTCTCGTAGACGGATGACACGTCGTCATCGTGCTTGCACACCTACTCCGTGGACACTTTTTATTCATTTTGTTTTTCCCATCCCATTCATCAACTTCGTCTTTACAAACGTTTCTCACAGGTCAATTCGAGAAATTCCAAAAAAATTCATGTGACGATATCAAAATACTTCATGCGCTTGATTTCATAGAGTCTTACGTCCCATGGTTATGGGTGTACCAGGGCGTTAACCTGTTAATGGGACTCTGAACAGTATATACTTTTCTAAACAAAAGCAAACATGCATTATAAGTACACACCTTATTTCTCATACAACTTGACGGCCAAGTAAATTTCGTGGGAACCAAAAATATCTACAATTCACCACACCCACCTGCGGCACCTTCATCAATACCGTTTGACAGCACCGCGCGTTACGAAGCCACGCGAGAAATCGGCAAAAATTCTCTAACCATGATAATCTTGACCACGGTCAATGCAGATAGTAATCGGATTACTCGATGCTAATTATAATCATTTGTTGCAACGTAGTTGGCAGTAACTATTTTGATCCAAGTAAGGGATATCGTATAAACGGCTATTTTAGTACCTGTGATGTTAGTTTGTAAGAAGTATCAGGTAGGGTAACCGAGATGCTAAATGAGTGGGCGACATAGCCTGCCAAATTCTATCGCGATAGCGTTCCCAATCTATTCTCATTAGCCGGTGGCTATTTTTGAGATCATGTCCGGCTATATTTGCGGACGGTTAAATCGATTCGGAAAGTTCAAGAACCAGCTCGAAGTACGATAGAAAAATTGAAACTCGCATAGAAAACGGCCGAAAAAGGAGCAGAAAGAAAAAAAAAGACAAACGGAAACAAAATATCGAAAATTGGACTGTACTTGTGTACTTGTGATTATCATCCGAGAATCGAGTACATGATATAATAACGAAGGTATAATTTGCAATTTTGTCCCGATAATTATGTCAATCGAGACCGTAGCTCGGGGGTAGATACTATTAAAGTAATTAATATTCTCTTCTCGGCTAATGATTACGGGCGGTACGTACGCAGGCAGGCATTATTCGGGCGCTGATTGAACCTGTGAATTCTGCTGAGTCCTCTGAGTCATTATTTTAAGCCCAGGGCCGTAGAGACCGTTTATCTGTCTCGCTTCAACTCCTTTCTCCCGCGTCTCTTAAATTGGCAGGGATTACGCATTTTATCAACGTTATTAATTCTATTATTATTACTCAACTTTGTCTCGGCTAACCTCATATCTAGTGAGTTAGCTCTGACAATTTAACCGCTACTATAATTACTTTTTATTTTTTTATTACTTGCGATGTTTTTTTTTTCTTTTTTTTTTTTGTCAGCGATTCGAGCTGACGATTGGCAGATCTATTTCGCATCGGGTAAGCAGCCATGATTCGAACAGCTGAAGGAGAACTACTGAGAGTGTATTAATATCGTCCTTATTAAAAGTGGTTCGCCTAAGAATTGCTTTGATCCGCGGCGTTCAGGTGTGTTAAGTATGGCGGTTAATAAGCGCGCGAATTTCTAATAGTTAATGTAGACTTATTGTATGTTGCACTAGACTCTAATGCAGTAAAACTTGTGCAATAATTGTGCGAGGTCGTTATGCAGATGCAACTATAGTTTGATTATGCAAATTATACGCGGGATGCGAATCAGCTGCCAAGCTACAAAGTTGCGAGGTGGTTCATTCCTCCCACCAAAGTGCTGCAATCCCCAACAGTTTGAATCCGGTGAATAAATCAGGGGCGAAATATTTTTGGAAGAAAATTTTGATTTCGAAAATCTCGCCAAAACTTGGATTAATCATATTCTAGCTCGATCTTGCTTTTGGGATGAAATTAGATTCTGGTATTCAGCCCGTTTCCGGCAAACGCGAAATATATCGTGCGAATATACATTCGTTGCACGATATCCCTAAACTTGTTTTAACAAATTTTCACGTCACTTCCGGCACGGTACTCAGCGGAGCCCGAAGAAACATGTGTGGTTAACCAAGGTCAGCGTAATCATCGTGGCCGTGAACCCGTGCGCAAAATTTCTATATACCCTACCGCAAATCTGCGAATAATTTGGGTTACGTTATACACATCGCGGTTGCAGCTTGAGCTCGCAGTCGTTCGTCTATCTATTTATATAACAAAACACGTGCGAATTTCCGATGTCAAACGGTCGCGATTTTCCACCCAAAAAACATTCGCGAATCCATCAACGAATATTGGAGAAAAAACAAAAACATAGCGCGAGTTTTGAGAGCTGGTTTGGTTGGGCGGGGAAATGTTTTATATGGCAATAAACCGAATCGGAGATTTCATGGGTGAGATTTTTGGTATGAGTCGATTTTCCAGTCGGTGGAATCTTCCAGCGTGACTTTCGATCGTTACAAAATAATAGCGGTCCCTCGGAACTGGGTGACATCTGCTATTTCCGTCCTAGAGCGGCAGGGCGTGCGTGTTTTGTGTACGATCTTTAATGCTTTTTTATTTCAGCCGTCTGTCAAGGTACCCGTGGGCGGTAGTGGGCGGCGGTGGAGGCAAGAAGATGGCTTGTTAGCTCCTCCATCGTTGGTCGATTTAGATCGCTCGTAAAAAAAAAATCTTAATTGGCTTCGGAATTTTGTTTTCTTTATATATATGTATATACTCGGTATACACCCGCGTGCACGATATATTTCGACTGCGCCGTGCGCATCGGTTATGATAATTCAGAGCGTTGTAGAAGAAAAATATCGATATTCGCTAATTCGAATGGTCTTTATGAGAGTTTCAATTTGGCAAGTTTCAATTTATACATGTGTGTGGATTTGTATCATTCTTTACATATGTATGTATACATGTTTCATGCGAGATAAATCACGTCGTCGTAAGAGGCAGGTATTCGCTCGCTTGACGGTTGAAGGAAAAGAAAGAAAGAAAGAAGTAAAAAAAGAAATAAAATAAAATATGGAAAAAGCGAACGAACAAAAGAAGTTGTAAAGAAAAAAATGAGAAGCATCCGTTAGCTTCGAGTGCAGCTGAGGGGACGACGAGAGGGATGAAAAAAGTATAAGTACCATATACATACACGTGGTACAGTTTTGGCAAACGAGAAAGATCCGTGAAGTTTTTACACTCCACTTCTCTCCTTCCACCTCGTTCCAATATAACTAACGCGTTTTGCGCTGCAATATTCGCTCCGTGACGCAACTTGAAATATGACTTTCTTGTTAGACTTCTTTGAATATTTTTACAGTACGCACGGTAAGGCGCACCTGGTCTGGTCGGGGACTGCAGACTTTAAAAATATTCTTTCACTGTCTTCAGAAAAAAAAGAAAAGAAAAAAAAAAAAAAATGGAACATAGACACTTCGAATAGAAACAATCTCGAAATACTATAGATCCGCGGAGTGTTCTACGTGGTCAGTTATGTGGATTGATAAAAAAAGAATGGATATTTTTATTCGTATGTATTTTTACTACCAACCGAAAGAAAAAAAAAGAAAATAAATAAATAGAGTAAACTCTGAATAGTGTCGTAAATTATCTCTAAAATTCGATGACATATGCTAATTTCTCTCACCACGATACCAACAATCGGATCTACTGCTGACAAAAACGCCGAATATTTTCATTGGTCTGAACAGAACCAGTGAATTTAGACGTCAATCGAAAAGAATGGTGGCTGATTTCGAGCTGTTCGGTTCAAGTTGCTAATCTGACAGAAATATTGTACGTATCATAAGGGTCGAGAAATACGGCGTTCTCGTCCAGTAGTTTTGTTTCCAGTTCGACAATCACCATCATCGGCATCAGCATCAGCAGCAGTAGCAGCGACGATTTCACATCCTCGGCAGTAGCGACATCAAAATGATTTGTGACACAGCCCGCTGCTTCTTCGCCACAAGTCAGATTTATCATCGCTAGTTTCCTTTCATTATCATTATTAGTATTATTATTTAGATATTTGTTTTTCAACATAAATAATGTATCGGTCAGGTTTTTCAAAACTTTTCTGCTTGCATTTCATTTGGAATGGCAGGTCGACGGGAGGGACAGAATTATATGAGCTGAATTTTTTTTCTATGATTTGTTACATTTTTGTTTAATTTTTTTTTCACGAGGATCGTTGTTCACTACTCGCGACACAAGGGCTTTGAATAACCGTAAAAAATTTCACAGGCTAAAAAATATCCGTGAGATATTTCACGATTTCATATTCAACAAGGAGAATAATTTCAATAACAGTTTTGACGTACGACTGTTTTGAGCAGAGTGTGACACTCGATACATCCTGAGTAAATAAAATACGGTAAAAAAATTATGAAAATAAAAAATAATGTATGAAAACTAATAACCATGCCTTAGACAGAGGTTATTATCATTGCAACATACGCGTAACGATCATGATTTGACAAATTACTTTCATTTCGGTAGGAATATTTGTATAACTAATTCCTGAAAGTTTCACAGAGCGTGGTGTGGTAGCTCGGATGGTTACACCTTATAGATCAGCCAACGACTTTGAGTCGACTCTAATTTCCATCTTAATTGGCTAAAACGTATTCCAACAAACAAAGGCATTAATTTGCGCGCTGAGTTCTGCCGCTTCAAGATTCAAGCGACTTTACCACCGTAAGTTATATCGTACGTTATAGTCAGTAAGAGTGCCAAGCAATGCAGTCTGCGAATGCCTATGAGATGACAATCACGCACGAGGTAGAATGCTTTATAGCAACAGGTATCACGAGGAACCTCATTTCACCGAACCGAAAATATTTTAGATCATCAATTCAATCCGGTCATCGAATAATTTAAAAATTTTATTCATTTTATTTAGTCATATATTTTTTTTTTTTGTTTTTTTTTTTTTTTCATCTGTTTGAAGGAAATTGGTGAAAGCTTGTTTCAATAACGTGATCATATGCGGGCTTTTCTGATTCATTTTACATATTATATCCATATGCGTGCATCGTGGAGCTTTCGCCGAGTTAAAAAAAATCTCCGAGTAAAATCACCCGCTGTGCCGATAATAATTATTCCGTAACGGACAATGGGGCGAGAGAAGGACCTAAGAGAAAGGTAGTTCTTTTCTTGGTTGTAACGCAGAGGATAAACTTCACGAGATAACGAGGACCGCGCGTCGGAAGAAAGAATAATTTGAAATTCGAAGGCGCGGGCAGATCGAGTCGAGTTTAAATTTCTCGGGCGAATAGTCACGAGCGTGTCTCAAGCAAGGGATAACCTCGGTTCGTCTGACATAAAAATAATTAAAAGTGACGATTGAAGAAAAACTCCGCATAGCGTTGATGCGAAGGGCGGAGGAAATTGAGCTTCGTATAACGTAGGAGGTATGTTTGCGTTATACAGCCGGAGGGAGAGGTAATAACTAATCAAGGTCTCATCCAGGAACTAAAATAATATATTTTTTTTTCTACATTCTTCCAGAGAACCGCATTTCCCATTTCCAACTTCCATGTGTCTGAGAGAATACTTGAGATGTAATTTGGTAAAATTTCAAACCATTCGAACCGTGGTCGTGGTTCAGGATACGTACATGTAACATATCCATATACCTTATATATACCTAAAAGTAAATGTGTGGTCTTCAGTTCGTTCACCCCCGGACACTGTATAAGAGTTGACGATGCACTGCTGCACTATTACAGACCAAATATATCCACCAATGCAGCAGCCCTAATAACCCAAATGAGCCAGTGGTGGATCTGCCACGCTTTACCGTAATTTCGAGCTTCGCTTCAGCATCGTTCGACGCAGTAAACAAACGTCAAATTTTCACGATCCCAACTAATAAAAAGCTATAAAGATATGAAATATTTATACACCACTGCACGAAAGTGAGCCATCCCGCGCGTTGTCATGTCGCGGAAACGGTCCGCGTGATCATCGCCGTCTGACATTTCCGGTGCAAGAATAATCCGAGCACTTCGACCATTAAAAAGAACGTTATGATAAGCGTTGAAAATTCAGTGAAATAAAGCAAGTCAATGGACAACAAGACATGTTCGGGAATAAATGTTTACGAAACATATCGGGCGGATGCTGCCGTGCGTCTGGAGAGGGCGACGCCTCTTTCGATCAAAAATTTCGTTACTTCCAAGTCTGGACTGTTTTCGGACGATATAAACGCACACGAGTAACGGTAAACGTATGTACGTCTGTATGCATCTTCACGGACGCTGCACGGATCGTCCGTGGGATATTGCGGAGGGTCCGGGGGGGTTTTTAAGAGGGAAGATTGAGGAGGGAGACGAAGAAGTCAAGACGCAAATAGCTCGCCCAACTTAGCCTAACGGAGCGGCAGCAGCAGGCAAGCAACTAGCACCAGGCACCGAGACTCGTTCGCTCAAGTCTCGAGCATCACCATCAAGAAACGGCAATTGCGGGGCACGTGCTAACGAAACCAAGCCAAACTACTAAACCCGACGGACGAACCTTCTTCAGGAAATACCGAGATATAACATATGAGATATCTCACAGAATGATCTTCGCATGCATGCGGCACGAGACCAGAGCAGCATGATTTTTAATTCTTTCTCTTTTTTTTTTTTTTATCTTGGAACGGATCTTGACCTCACTGCTGCAGTTTGTTGGAACACATATGGGATGGGCGAATAACGTTCTTTGAACTTAGAACTCGTATGAAGAAATAAAGCGTGTAGTTGCATCGGAATTTATTTCATTGAACCCGTGGAGGATAATTTTTTGTAAGAAAAGGAAATTCCGATCTGAGCTTTTCTCTGTATAAGTACTTGATATCTTCTCATAGTTTTAATCGTGTGCAGGTTCGTCGCTTCTGTTTAGGGTTGAAACGAAGGCCGCTGACAGTTTTATGAAATGAACACAAACTGTGGATCCTCGTACCTAGCACCTAGTGCAGTGTTTTCATGGTAAAAAAAAATAACCTTATTTTGGGGAATGCACCATATAAGAACTCGCAGGGTCGTTAAACTTGTTTGTATATATATGTATTGAAAGAATAATTATTCATCCCATCTTTCAAGAAGCAGGAAAAAAGAAAAGAAATGAAAAATAAAGCTCGAGGAAAAGGTATAGTGGGTAAAAAAATTGAAGGGCGCCATACTCGTATTTTGAGATCAGCGGAAAAAACTAATTCTTCATACTGTCTATGCAGCAGGAGTAGAGGTAGTACTTTCCTATAGTTATATAGTATTTGAAGTTGGTGCACGCGTTGGCGCGTTAGTGCGTCGACGCGTTATATACCCCTAAAAATAAAACGAAGCGTTATTTTAGTTGACTCTTATTTCCCAATTTATCAGACGCAACCGTTTAGCGGAAGCTTCTAAATCACGACGTCTCGAGACAGGCAAGTGGCTTGTTACACGTTCCATCGTCCCACGAACTTGCTAATATTGTAATACCATCAACGTTAATCGAACGGTCTTCACGTTTCACAAATTACCTCATAGCCTCTTAGAAGCAACGACCGTTGAACGAACCTACGACGACGACGACGGCGACGGCGACGACGTAGAGTTTATTACGCGATATTCAAATTATAACCGCAATATTCGCTCGAAAATTGGAACGGGAGAGGAAGAAAATCGGGTAATAAAATGAGGAAAAGTAAGTCTGTAAAAGATTGAGAAAAAAAAAACAAAAAAATGGGGGTGAAGAGGGGTGAAAAGTGTCAGAACTCGGAACGAAAGCTTACTGCGAACAGCTGCAAAGCTTCCGCGGTAAAAACACGCACTTACAAAAATACCGAGTCGTAGCCTCCAGCGATGCACGATGTCCCGTAAGCGTATAGAACGACGCACTTAGTATTCTGATATAAAAATATATAAAAGTGCAGATATAAAGAGGATACGAACATTGGGACCGCAGAACACGTCTGGGCACTAGTCGCCGTTGCGGTATAGTCGGTCACTTCATTCCGGGTTAAGTTGTGTTATAACTGAATTATTATATGCGTGTGCAGATGCAGATGCAGATGCAGTTAATGATGATGATGCTACCGCTGCTGCAAACACCCTCAGAGGAAAAGTTATAGCGCAGTTTGCGATGAAATGTTTGCGACGAGGGTGAGGATGATATCCCAATTTTTTTCACAAATTTTTTTTTCTTCTTACACCGTATCCAGACTCCATTTTTACTTTATTTTATTTTTTCTTTTTACGCATACGAGCGTTTGGAATGGGGCATGCAATTCATCGGTAAGGTGTCGCGACGCAGTTGGCGATGGTTTATATTGTGTGCCTATAATACCTACTACGTTACACATATCGCGATGACAGTGATTGCAATGGTAACCTAGATATGCATCAGGTATATACGCGACAGAATATAGGTGAGTATATTATAATTCAGGCTTGCGAATTACGAAATAAAAGCGACGAAGAGCAACAAATTAACCAACTGCAATGTGGGAACGCAGATAACTGAGGGAATATAGGTAACTAAATTTGCTAACCGTGGACACGTACGGCATAATTTTAAATATATTATAGTGACTTTACTGAAATTTTCATTTCCGTTAGTACCTACTGGTCGGGTCTGTGCCGAAGTGTAGACGACGGCTTAATAAGCAAAATAAATACTCTGGAAGTTGGGGGCCGAAATGAAGCGTAGGTATTAAGCGTCCGGTGAAGAGAGCTGGTAGCTGACTCAGAGAAAAGACGTGGAGGAGTGCCAGCCGATGACGGAGAGGGCGTCCTGGCTTAGCGGGACATGATGGTGCTAAGCGGTTGGTCTCGGGACGCCGACGTCGCACAATTCCATTGACAAATTATTGACTAACTATCTAAACGAGAGATATAGTCTTAATAGAATGGAGTTTGGCATTTTTACGATCACGAAGAATTCCTTTTTTACACACCTAGTTGAATTTCACGGTTCAAATGGCGGAAGGTAGACGCAGTTTTGCATACCATATTACACTTTGCGTAATAACGATGCGGTGGTAATACTTGAAATTCTTACGTCAACCGAATAGCCTTACCCTTTCGTTGAAAATTCATGACTCGCTCTTAATTTTATACTGTTAGACGCTAAATCAGACGCATACAAAGTGCTTGACGGTTTCAAAATCTTAACACAACGTTTTACGCAGATATCTACGTTGCCGCAAACTCGCCTGCCGAATCGAGAGTGTGGAGTTAAAGTGTGTTAGGTACTTAGGATCGAAGGCCTTAGGTGATCCGCGATTGGCGGTAAAATTTGGATCGGGAGTACACGTCACTTATATAACCTTATATTAAATCTGTTGGTAAAACTACCAAACCTTGTTTTCTCTTCTAGCAAGGTTTACGGCTTCACATATGTTTCGGATATAACGTAAAATTCAGATTTATTACCCTACATTCGGCACCTCAATGAAAATCGACTTCATATGAGAGCAACGTATGCCAAATATTTTAAGGGGATATTCTTGAACTTTCGTAAGAATCGTTTTTTATTTTCACACAGTTTTTATGGCTTCGTCGCTAGGAAGAAGGGGGAATTTAATTAAATCTCGATCATGTATATGTTGAAGTTCGCGAATATTCCCAGCTCGGTTATGAGTTTGTCATCCGACATCTGCCGGTGCAGCTGATGATGAGGATCACCTCGGCGTCGCGAATTATTTGAAAGGCGTCATTAATGAGAAAAATAAATGAAGAAATCCGTCGAGCCAGCAGCCAGGGAGTTAGAATGGGTTAGGTCAGGTCAACTAACAAGTAAGTAGATTCGTACAGTTAGTATGTACTGTAGTGGTAGTCACAGTCCCAGATCTTAGTTGGAGTTGAAGTTGGAGTTGTAGTTAGAGTTAGCGCAGAACAAGGCGCTTTACATAGCATGGCGCGCGTCTGGCCATGTCGGGAATGACGGAGGGGAGAGCCATTACTAGCTAAAACTCTGGACGAAAATACCCATAGCGCAAGGACAAGGGGAGTGCTAATGCCTTGATGCTTTGCTTTGCTTTGCTCCGCTTTGCTCCGGTTCGCAGTTTGCCGGTGCCGTCCAAATACGAACGCAAATTTAGCCGTTCGATTCTCGATTCACGATTATCAATTCTGAACTACTCTCGTCATCAGCAGCGTCGCCGAGGAAGTGAATCCTTCTTCTTTCAAAACCTGTAGCTCTTCATGCATCGGAAAATGATGATTATGAGGAGGAGAAAACGGATGAATCTAAAAATTAACAATCCTCTCGTAGGCATATCGAGGGAACCATTTTCGACGTGACGGACTACTGGTAGAGGGCAAATTGAAAGGTGCAACTGGAGCTATTATTGTTTTCATATTTACTTTGGCAGTCAGTTACGCTGGTTTAAAAATTCAACCGCTGTTGGTTCACCAGACAACGACTCCCTCGCGTAATGTTCGTTGAAAATTCAGCTAACGTACAACAGATCCAAGTTTCATAATTCTTGGATTCGAAAATAGTTGTTTTCAAGTATCATGTATGTAAATTTTCGTGAGACCTTAAAAATTTATGAAGTTTTAGGTCAAGATAGAAAAAGAGTCGGTTTAATTAGCAAGAAGAACGACTAACTTTGGAACGTAAACAGTTTCTGAGGTGAACCCCCAGAGCGAGATCCTTAGAGAGAGGGAGAAAGAGAGCTTTGTCCGAAAGGCAATGCCGCGAGACTGAGGAAATCTCTAACGACTCAATAAAATATACGAGGGCCACTATGCAATGCGACGCTTGGGTTCTATCCAGGTCACAGCGGCGTTGGTGGTAGCTCAAGACGCGGTGCCGTGCTCAACGTCAAGACGTGGTTGACAGAAACTGGTAAAGAGGATCAAGCAGAGACGGACTTGGAGTTCCACTCATTAAGGACAACAACAGCGCACGCCGCTAACCTCTTCCTAGACACTGAGCCAACAGAAGGCAGACGGTGTCATATCTCATATTCCGCCTGTCCCGACGCCGCCCCGGAGTTTCAACGTTTCGATGTTAGAGCTCAAAGCTGAATTCAGCTATGCACGGAAACTTGCGAAGCGTTTTCGTATTGTCCAAGCAAGTTGGTTTAATAATATATCTCGCGAACGAAGCCGACTACGACGATGACGAATGTGCTCCAGTAGCAATATCTATTTGGATAAAAATCCGCTTTACTTGAATTCTCAGAATTCGCGCATCTTTATGGATGACGTAAAGGGTCATTCGCGCGTGTGTAGTTCCGCGAATCGTGATGCACGACTTTTGTTTCTTTTCATTTTCATCATGCCACCCAGCTGGCTCTTCATTTTCGCCACTACGTTCATTTCCGTTTTCCTAGACTTAGCAAGTGCGATGGTCACGCGGTTTACAAAAGGCGCGTGACTAAACTCCAAGACTTTAACTGCGAGGAGCGCAGTTAAAACTAAAGTATTTTGAATTCTATTAGTTCGTTTAAAACGTTCGCAACGGAATCGGTAAATCACTTCAAAGACTTTAATATCAGCGCATAGCATACTTCGTATCAAATGAGGAACGGTACAAATTATACAAGCTAGCTATGGTCAAGTGAATTTTATGTAAGTATATGGGAAAATGCAGTTAGTCACGGTCTGAGCTACAAAACGTACCTATATACAAGAAATTATAATCAAATTATAATCCCTTCAAGCTGCTGGTAATATTCACATCTAAAAATATCCCTAAAGTCTTCGACCTTACGAGTTGTATCGCGGCGGAGACGGTAGATTTTTTCCTCAACCCGCAAAAACAGTCGTCATGTTTTGCACAAAGAAACGATCCCTGCCCATGAGTAACAGCTCGAGCGTCGTAATGAAAGATCGTAGCACGTGCGAATTCTCAAAACAGCTGGAGGCATAATATACCACACTAAGGAGGCGCACTGACAGTAACGTTTAAAGTACGGACAAAGTCACACCCTCTAATCCACCACTTCTAGTCGTACATCTCTAAATTGGAAAAACGAGGATTCCACTAAAATCAGGAAATTAGTAGTAGAAGTGACTATTTGGTTAGACGCTGCAGCTGAGATTGTAAAGGCGATTGGAAAGAGAAGCAGAAAAAATGAAGCGATGGCGAACGGAGTTATATTTCCGTTTCCGGAAATCTAAAGTGCACGCATGGTCGTCAGACGCACCTGACTTCCGCATTGCATAAGGCTCCTTGCTCTGGGTACTATATCACGGTCACGTCCCACTAACGGAACACATCAGACGTTCCAAAATCTACTTCACGCAATTCCCTTGAGACTAACTTCAACTATAGGACACCCTCTGGACCAACACTAGGCATGGCCCATAAAGTAAATGACCGTGTCTGATGTAGAGAAATAGATTTTAAGAAGAAGAAACACGTTTTTGGATAATTATTTTATGAAATTTGAAGATCGGCTGATATGAGATTGACCACGGTCATGTGGTTCTAGACGATGCGTGTCTACTAAGGTGTAGATGACTTTATTATCTAGGTGCAGTTACGCGTTTATTATTGCGTTTGGCAAGCATTCGTGTCGGATGAACAGCTGGGCGCGAGCAACTTTGTCAGAAGTGTGTATGTGTACTGTAGGGAGGCGAGAAGGCCACAAATAATCTAACGCCCGACATCTAATTTTCCTATATCTCGCCATTTTGGCGGAAATTAACACCTGCCAAGAAACACTCAAGAGACCTGGGTAAACTGTGGCAGCTCAACCCGCGCCACATTATAGCCGATATGCTGCTGCTGCAGTTACACCGTACCGAACGTTCACCCTGGCATTGGCTGGGGTAAAACAAACAAATCGTGGAGGTACGAGAACCGTTTACGATATCAGTGAACCGAGTTTGATTCACTGTTTGGAGTCGAGCCCCAGGAGGCGCCTTGCCCCACGATCGTAAACAATAATGAGTTCCTCCTCGCCCAGTCTCATCGTGCTCGCAGTGTACCGAGTCTCAACCAAGTGTCTCTTTTACAACATATCTGTTTTTTTTTTTATTCGTTCTAACGAGCCTTTCGGGGGCTGAAAAATTTTGAATGAAACAGAGTCCAGAGCTGGTTGTGAGAAAGTTGTTACGATGTAATACGCATGCAGTGTCATGAAACGGTAGTTGATTTTGGGTGTGGGTCAGAATAAATCTTGTCCACTATGCGGGGATTAGAAATAAGTTACATGAGGTCTAGACTAATCGATCAAAGTCGTTCTTAGCAGAATACATTCTCTTAGAGATCGGGTTGGTCGGTCCTTTTCTCACGCTTTCAGTTAGGGATCAACCGATAGAAGAAATTTTGCCACGAAAGTTGCGGTGGCAAACATGATCTCGGCATTTCAGATTCCTATTGTAATTTACGGATATCGTTAGCATCGGAAACCTTTGAGGGTAACGTTTTTACAGTAATTTCGAAGGGTTTATCATTTTCCATTTAACGTGTGCAGTTCACGCGACTGTGTAAAATGGTGGGTATCACAGCTAGCCTGAACTTAACTCAACCTCAGTATCACCGTCAGCATTCGGAATGTTCTACGTGCCCAAGTGAAATTAGATCGCGAATTGGACTGCGGCGTTTGCTGCGATGTTGAGTCACATACTTTATGACGTGAACGTTTGTTGGTAACGTTGATGACGGGTGTGAAAAAAAAGTCGTATTCAGTAGCAGGTTAAGTTTATTTGCCCGTTTCCATCGGGAAAAACCAAACGTGAACACGTTCGCTTGTACATTTTCTAAAGTGGTGACGGTAGTGACGCGGTGACACGAGTGGTGCGAAGCTATATACCACCATTCTGACGGACGAAAATTTGGTTTTCTTTTTTAGATCCCTCTACCCAACTACATTCACAGAAATTTGGAAGTTTTTGGCAAGAGATATCTTCGATTATTTATCGACAAGGTATGCGTGCCGAGTGGGCGATCCTGGCCAGCTTCCAAACGGCGACACCACCACGCTTGCTTCTTCCACCGCCATCCTCTTATCCGTCACCTCGGTAGAGGCACTGGCCACACTGCTATTACTAGCCACTACTACTACCGTCACTTGCTCCGCCGTCACCTCAACGTCTCCAGCTCCTCACCTCACCACTTTCCGTCTTACCAAAGAACCGCGACGCAATGGTTTTCCTCAGCGTGTTACGCGTTACGCTATAGTGTACTCGTCGTGTTATGCCGATGCACTTTCTGATGTTGCTGCGTATAAGTTAATGCGGCTCTTTAACGGTATACCGGTTTTTAATATATGATCCTAAGTGACACGTAGCAATTGCGTAGGATGCAAAAGCTGCTGGTACCTGTGGATGCTACGAGCTTTTTGGATATCCACACCTGCAGCATCCAGACGTGGGAATGATCTACAGGGATACAGATTTGTATATGCGTCACAGTTAAGCCTGGCGACACATTACTTTCCTTGTTGATTCACCGATAAATGTCAGACGAAGAAATTTTGCAGTCTATAAATACGAGGGCGATTCTTTTTGCGGGTTATCTCGACATGCGTTACGAAATGGTACGGATGACTGTTGGACAAAAATTGTCACCATTTTGAAGGTGAAGAGATTTTGAGCTTTTGAAGACTGCAGGCTAGCATGCTGAGTAAGGGGTGGCGGTGGTATGAAATGAAAATTTTTCGGTTCCGAAAGGTAAGGTAGGTTTGCAAGATATCAACGGGTATATAGATGAAATAGAAGTCAGGGATAAATTTAGAGTTTATTTTCCTTCGACAGCTGTTAGGTTTTTCGTTTACGAGCCATTTACAAACAGATCGCTTTTATTCCGATGTGTCTCTAAGTCAACGTTTAAAATTTATCCAAGTTTTATTCTTGCGCGTGGAAAGAGAGATACAAAGAGAAGAAAAAAGGGATCAGCAAGTCAATCTCGGCAAATGTAAGAAAAATAAAATAAAAAATTATTTTAACTCTTGTGTGAGATTTAGAATATACTAGTAATGTAAAGAATTTTTTTCTTGGCAATTTGGATCACATTTATCATTAGGATTAGTTTATCCACAAAGATTTATACGGTGACGAGTTAAAGGTCGATGGTATCGCCGCAATAAGACTCTCTAGGTTTATATATCTATAATATTCAAGATGAAAGTACATGAAAACGAAATGGAGAAGTAGAAAAATTAGGAACTCAACACATAGCTTCTCCACCGCTGCCTCTAGCCTCTGGCCACCACCATCTAGCCTACATCAAAACGTTAATTTTAGCTGTCAAATTTATGTCCGCACCCGGTCAAATCGTTCAATACCAGCTGACCATCTAATTGTCACCGCCCGCGTAAAAATTTACGCCCGAAGACAGCCTTGAGGAGTATTGAAAAATAGAATAGAAAAATATTTTACGTAATAATGTACGTTTACATACGTCCCATATACTCTGCACCTGTCCTACATAATTTCATTTATTTTTGAATTAACTTATGGTTTTCTTTATCCTCGAAATAGCGGTTTCTCGATTGAGCGATAACTAGAGCGAAAAATAAAAATCTAACATTTTTCAGTCCGACGTATACTAACCTCGACGGCTAGGCAACGGCGGTGTGTCTCTAATCTCTGGAGTTCAATGGTAGAAGAAGGTTTGCCTTCCTCGTAAAGGTTTTTCATTGAGAAAATTAGGCGAAAGTAGCTTACGCGGGGGATTTCTGTCGCGGTAATAAAGCAAAGTAGTAGTGTCAATCATTGATCAGTTTCAGTCTGGCCTAGTGGAGATGCTATCACTAGATGAGTGAATTTGGAGTGTCGGTAGTTTGCTGCTTACCCGGTATATAATTAGTGTCGCTTAGGTACTAAAATAATACATACGACACCATCCGTCATCTGGGGAGACCGAGTACTGCTTCTAGTCCTTCTTCCTCTAGGAGATAAAGCGAGAGAGACTAGCGAAGTTAAGACGGAATGAAAAGGAAGAAGCGAAGAAAATAAAAGAAAAATGAGCAAACGTAATGGTTTCGTTGGCCTTAATGAATTTTTACCAGTGGTCTTCGTTTCGTAGCTGTCTTCTTCAGTCAACTGCGTTGCCAAACTCATGATTTCAGTCAAACAGAAAAAAATAAATAAATAACAGTAGGATGTTGTTCTCTATAGTAGAAATAGTTTGAAAATAATTTCTCAGATATCTTTTTATAGTCTATTCACTATGATCATCATTTCGCTTTGGAGATCGAAGCGTCAAGCTAATATACTATATTGGCTTAGGACACAAAGTCGTAGCTACGTCATCTACGGCTGCCAGATCGAGGTAAAATGATCAAAAAATCACGAAGCAACTTCAACACTGATGTTGATGTCTGTTTCAGAGTCTCAGCTACATGTAGGTACACCAAAAAATCTTGCGATTGTTTATCCCTGAGATCACGTAAAAGTGAAAATACACTGTTGTCTTAGCGATGCTGCGATACTCGACATCAACCAAGGATAACATATTTCTTTGGCTTTTCTCATCTTTCTTTCCGGCTCCATGGTCTTCTAAAGTTCCATCTCTGGTCGAGTTCAGCGCAAAGTTCGATAGTTTCGAATTTATTGGTATCGAAAGGCTTTCGAATCGCGTATATGGCAACTTTATTCGCAGATAAGAAGGTGAACAACCTGAGATAAAAATACGTCGTGCGGTGTAGAAGAAGAGTGACTAGTTGGACTGCATAGTCGTCTGATTGGAATGTGCCCCGCGCCAGAGTGTCAGCCCAACGGTACGGACACTAAGGAATGATTGACCTAAAGATAAAGTGCTCATTCTGTTCCTAATTAAGACTGACTTTTCACCGTGAAAAAATATTTCAGGAGTCAGCATCACGACACTCCCCAGAGTGTCCCACTTCCTTCGAACCCTTTTATATACCCTGCTACCAAGTGCTCGTGGTCTGCCATCGTGCTACCGAGCACGTAACCATTGCTCTGAACGCACCTATATGCAACGTATGAACGTGCAACGAACAAATCATCCTTGTGGTCCAGTTCGTTTCCTTTTCCTTATTTTATTCATTCCATAACCATTCGCAATTTGATAGAATTCGAAGGCGGATGCTATAAGGAAGGGGCGGCAGAGGTTCGCAGACTACTTACGTCGGCATTGCCGTAAAAATCTTTCTGAGTTTAACAACATCAACGGCGTGTGTTCGCCATCCACGGAAATAGCGTGACGCAATGAAAACACAGCGTGATTTTACGGCGTTGCTTTGTTATGCCCGGCGCAGTCGAGGGCGATGCTGTGATGAGGATTTATGCAATGATCCAAAGCCATACGACTCTGCAGAACCAGCAGAGGTCCACAGCCGCCGGGTGATTAATGAAGGACAACGACATTAATTCAGTGAAAACGACATTTATTATGTTAATTGTTAGTGATACAACAACATACAAAAGTCACACGAAAAAAAACAGAAAAATTACAAAATCAACTCCACAAGAACAATCGTAACATCATGGTTATGTTTCATGTTATTTTATTATTGTATGGATAATTCTATGTATGTGTTCCAATCAACGAAACGCCGACGAATCAAGATGGCGTACCGTCACAGTGTTTGCAGCGTTTTGCCCTCGGCTCAGGCATTCTGTGATGACCTGGTGACCTCACCGATATTCCATCGTCGGTGTACCTCCCCTCTTTAACAAGTTCACTTCACTGTCGGTTTAAGTATACTGAACATCAATCGTCACTTTATTAGGTACCTCAAGGACTTCGTTTATCAAACAACTTGTATGGGTGGGTACCCAACTTTGGAACTTATGCCGAAATAATGACCTCGTGACTAATCGTTTGGTCGTACCAACAAATGTTTTTTTTATGCCATCATCTTCGACCCATTTTCTTATGCTTGATGTTGGGTATCCTGCGCCCAATTCTTAGAACTATGGCGATTTTTTCGTGGTTCCAGCATCAAAGCTTAGTCGAAGAGATGTAAAATAAGTTTGTTTTTTTTCTAACTGTTTTTAGGGAGTTTTTGAAACTCTTTGTATTAAAGCATAACTATATACGATATCTTAAGAAGCTAGTTAAATTCGACTGGCTTTACAATAGTGGTCCTGGATCTGTGAGCATTTATTCAAAATTTTCACTAAATTTTGCATCTTTTTTCAAAAAATTTTATAGCTGCTGTCTTTCCATCCTAGTATCAAGGAAATTTCAAAAGACTATGCGTATCGTCCGATAATAATTTTAATGTTCGAAATTTGGTGATATTTTCTTAACTTTTCTTTATCTTTCTTTATTTTCAAGGAATGCTGTTTTTCTCACTGGGAATGATGAGTCGTATTTCGTTCGTAATTTTTTTCTTTTTTTTCAACTAATGATTTTCGTTATACGTATATGTTCGTTTGCCACTTTAGCTGCTCACATGTCGATGATGGCCTTTTAATCGCTACTAGCCATATTGAATATTACATTTCTTAAGCCAGGAATGAAACTCTAGCTCTTCGATATCTTACATCTGAAAGTCTATCTCAAGATCGGAAGCAACAGTTGTCAGTGTTTCCCTTCTCCGTTGCAGACTTTCCAGGATCTTGAGAATTCACTCCGACATTATTTGTCAGCTACATCGTCAATCGGTGAAACTCGAGATGCTCGACCAACTCCTTTGCAATTTCTTCCCTACTTCGATGAGCTATGAACCATGAAACCACGATGCTAAGTCCCGAAACATTAAACTATTCCACAAATTCTTCACTCTGCACCACGCGATATTCAGGTCTTCGTCTGACAGGTGGTCTCCACCAAGCTATAGCGAACCACTCTCCCTCTCGAATGAGTCCAAAGTGGATGGTTAGGAAGACCGTACAGTGTACTTTGTTCTGGTCTGAAATTCGTGACTACGTCCTGTTTGCTTGCCGGTGTTTTTACCTTCCCGCGAATTAGTAAGAACCGATTCTTCGGTATCCGATTTGCTTTTGCCTGCGATATCCGCGGATCGGTAACTTATTCAGTCCGTTCAACCTGAAATCCACCTGCGAGAGCCGCTCGCCTTCAACGACGCGTAGATCAACGTCGATTCCAGCTGGTCTAGAGGCAACTTCGTTCGTCATAGAGCGAAATGTGCGTCCAAGTGATTGTCCAAGTGCATTCACAAGTGCGTCGATTTTAAAAACACGCCGATTACATTGCGAGGGAGGACGCGTAGTCGCCGGAGCGTCTCGCAGCCATGTCACACACGCACTGACGGACGCCCGACGCCGGGACGCCGTCTTCGGCCGGACTCGGACGCCTGCCTCGGTAGGCGTCGGGACGCTTGGCGTAAAGCCAACTGCACGCCGTCGACGACCAATGTTTGCTTTTTGAGACTTTGCGACGATTTTTTTCTATTTCACTTTCTTTTTTTTTTCTCTTTCACTGTCGAAATTAATATCTATGTTCCTTTGTCATTCACCGAATGTTAAACTCCCTAATGGAGAATTCTTGCTTCAAGTACACATCAACGTAACGTGGTTTTCCCTCAACGACGAGAGTGGAACATAGTCCAAAACCAATAGACGCGACCATAAATCAACCTTTATAATGGTCACAGGTGGAGAAATGTTGAAGATCTAGGGCTCGGTGAGGTTATTATTTTAATGTCAGTACATCATCGTCGTATAAGAAAAAAAAATGTACGGACAAGTAGCTTTCATCGAGAATAGTGAATCATGCAGGTCGAAGTGCTCTGCAGGGTCGAAACTACGAGGTGCTAACCATTAGGGCGTAAAATACTCCTTCGCCTCCTTCGTCGTTCTGGATATTCCGATCTCTCTGGTTTCCTTCTTTTTTGGTTTCAGAATCAAGACCGTATCGCTGGGTGAGATAAGATCTACTGAACGGGACTAAAACGCACGCACTGTGGCGGACTAGAAGGTACGTCTGAGGATATGAGGAGAGAATGAGCAAAGCGTTGTGAAGACGTCGCGACGCAAGAGGGCATAACATCGGCATCAGCATCAGAACGCCGAGTGGGCGTGTTGACGTATATCCCTGTTTATCTGTGACTATGACGTCACCGGTATAAAGTCTCTAAAAGCGAACAGATGGCTTTTATAGGGAGTGAGGAAGACGACAAAGCTTTGGAAGTATAGATTCTTAGGAAAACTCGAAAGCGAGTATTTTTGATTGTATACGCCAACTCGGATAATGTTTGTCTAGGAGTAGCTGGTGCTCATTTGGCGTCGACTGACTCGTTAATAGACCCAGTCGCCATCTTCGATCGACCTATTTCCGTTTCTTACTACTTTTCCGATTCACACATCGCGTAAGCGCCATCATTTACACATAGGTATGCACACCGATATGGAACATCCGTGCAAACGCCTACAGCCTACTGCACGAGTCATCCCCCTACTTGGGATAAAGCAGCATCAACCAGGCAAGATAACATCAACTAATGCAGCTCTCACACCTAGTGTTCCATAAAGCTCCCCAACTTCTTCTCTCAATGAAAAAGCAAACAGAACCAACCTAACAGCTATCCACAAGACCTCGTTCCTAGATATCCGCTAATTTTCGCAACCAACACTGACGTAATTGTTGCGATAATCCAGCAAGCAATTCGCGTTTAAACATCCGCTAAATACCTTCGCTGTATTTTCCGTCCATACAGGCTCTGCGCCCTTTTCATATCAAGACAGTCTGCATTTGTCAAGAATATAACGAATGTTCTTTCATTTCTAATTTTTTTTTTTTCCTTCCTATTTCTCTCTTGTTAGAAAAATATCAAGCGTGAGGTAAAAACGAAGGAGGTGGGAACAAATGGCCTAAGAAACGATCAAAGAGTCGAGTGATCCTAGAAGCAACAGCAACAGCAATAGTGACAGAGTAAAATAGAGTGGCAAGTCAGGCGCGTGTTACGCAACGAGCGCAAACGGCCTAGAACGGCCTTCGCCGTAGCGGCTGCCGCTGCTGTTGCAGTCGGACGTAACGGTTGACCAATGTTCAAACCGGGTATATAACCTGGCAGACCCGGGCGTACTCCGGTAAGTATGACGAGAGAGAAATAGCTTTGGAAGTGCAGCGGCAGCAGCAGCAGTACCAGCAGCGACAGCGACGGGTTAGCCTAATTAAAATAAACGAAAAGATTGCCGCGCTAGTCACGTTAACGAGAGTCAGCCTCCGGAGAGAAAGTTGTCCGTTGATAAGCACTAAACTGCGTGGAATACCTACCATGAGGGTTTTCAGGTACGGAGGATCTGTGACTTTGTCACGCTAATTAAACCAAAATCATACTCCGAGTGAACTGATTGCATCGAAATTAGAGAGATGATATTGGGCCGAACTCTAAATAAGTTGGCGTTTTTTTCTCTTTCTCGATAAGCGATACCAAAAGACGTGGCACTTGAAAACCTGTCCAACTTTCTCTCCGATGCGATGCGTATCAAAATTAAGACGATCATCGTATCGCATAACGTGGGGTACGAGGACTAGTCGCTAGATCCTGACTCTGAATAAACATCATTAAGTAATCGTTTATCCACACTATAGTTCAACATCCAGGTTTTCATTCATGACAAACATGCGGCTGACTTTGTAAAGATATCATCAGTTACCTAGCGGACGTTTAATTCAGTGGATGTCGTTTATTTTTCTTCTTAATTTTCATTTGGTACGAATCATCAAGCGCGTAAAGTGGTTCTCAAGGTGCAAGTGGTGACTTAATTTGCAGAGGTTTGGTTATTCCGCTGGAAGCTCTGACCAATTCACTGTGATTTATTGTGATTACAGTTGGTAGCGTTCCTGGTCGAATCAGCTTCAGCTCCTAGCCTTGGATCCGACTAGACTGAGGCTAAGTTGATGGTTGGTTGGGGCTACTACCGAAATATCTATCAAGATTAATAAAGTCAAGTGGTAAAATGTGCGGGAGGGTCGTACGGCTGAAGAACCACGAGCCAAATTAAGACGAACGAGTTTATATCATGCCCAGCACATCCCTGCAGTGTTGTCATGACGGAGAAGAATCTGAACTAAAACGTAGATTTGTTGTTCCAACGTTCTGTTATAGAAGCAGTGAAACGGTGAGGACCTCAAGACGGGATTTAATTGCCGAAGATTCTTGTTCGACTCTATGGATTCAATTAGTATCCCCTACGAATATAGACGAAAAAACAACAACTTCAAATCCTCGTCTATAAACTTCCGGATAAACGAATTATCCGCCCCGAAGCGTTAACTAGATGCAGCACCAGAAACTACAACCTTCGCGCGTCGTGAAGACATTTAAATCGTTTCTTTTTTTTTTTTTGATCTTCGTTTTTGTAATCAGTAGTTTATTTTATATTATTTCTTTTTTGTGCTTTTCATGTTATACCTTGAGAAAATAGAACGACTTACTACCACATATAATACAGTCGATAATATATCGATGAGGTTATGAGGTAGTGATGCAATGTTAAATGCATTATTCGTACGACATCAGAGTTGTTTCGTCCATTTATGAAACGGCGATGAAATTAAAATCAGTTTCACCAGCAGCAGCTGCTGCTCGTCTATCTTAGCTAACACCATTTTGATACCATATATATAAATTCGCACTCTTTATAGATACTCGCTAATCTGCTGTTTGACAACACTTCACGTAAAGTTACATCCTATAAAAATGCACATTATTTATTTATACACATATTTACGCCTTACATATAATTTTTTACTGCGTCCTCATAAAATTTCATCAAATCTCTAAACTACACGAATAATCGGACAGCTGAATCGTTTTGTTGATTAAGGTTTATTAAGGAAGAAATTACTCGCGTAAGGTGTAGACTGTATGTTATAAACATCATCTCGTCGATGTTGAAGTTGAAGTCGGTGCTGGATACATCACGTACTCTCTGAAGGCTCTATAATTATACGGGAGAGAGAACGTACGGTGTAGTAAGAATCATCGGTATTGCTACTGAATTAAAACTGCAGCCTTGAAAGCCGTGAGAAATAATTACGACAAGGGCGTTTCAAAGTACAACTTCAAATTGATCCCTCAAACGTCCGTCACTTTCGGTGTATGTGGTATCGACGAGTAAATTATGTACGCTATCGGATTTGAAGTTGAACCTCAAGTGCAGGCCGTGTGGCATGCAGATGTTATAATACGTGAGATGGGTCGGTTGGTCCTCGACCGTATGGCACGCGAGAAAGAGAGTGAAAAAGAAAAAAGAATAACAGCTAGAAAACAGATAGAGGACAGCGAATGAGGAAGAGATGAGAAGATGGAAGATTCTGACCCAAAAAAGAGGGTGTCTCATTGACTGAGTGACGACCGCAAAATCGTGTTCATTCACGGTAGCGCAGAGTACGGCCGCGTCGACGTTCGTAAGAATAAATAAAAAGCAGAACAAACGAAGAGGCATTTGAAAGGGAGGGGGGAAAAAAAAGAACTTTGTGACGAACCGATTGATCGCACCTGGATGAAGTCATCCGCAAAACGTTGTATATTTATTTTGCTTCGGATAACGAGTAAATTAAAATGTTTGAAAAGCATGCCATCCCTTAAAGTTGTCTTCAAATTCAAGGCGACTGTCTCTCAATATAATCATGGGGAGAAGAATAAAAATAAAATTAAACAAGTTCGTTACGAGATTCAACCCGAGAAACCTACGAGCCAGTGACCGGGCATCGCGTACTATATTTGTTCTTCTAATAGAAAATGCGGAGAGAACTTCTCGAGGGAATGCGGAAGGCGATATGGGTGGATATTTCAGTAATTGTTTGAAAAAGATAAACTACAGGAAACGCCTTTTCCTAGGGCTTATGTACTGCCGCCTGCAGGGGATTGAAAGTATAATACATGCGATACAGCGGCGGTAGCAGCAGGTTAGTTTATCTCTGGTTCTGCTCGCGCCATATAGCTCTGCGCAGCTATGATGCACTGAGCCAAGATAGATTAATGCATGAATACAAAGCTCTGTCATCATATGTGAAAAAAAAAGAAGTTGAACGAGGAAAAGTAAAACGAAGAGAAGAGAGGTATGAAAAAAAGAGTTAGAGCGGTAAGCCCTACGCAATGAAAAGCAATGTAACGCAGGACTTTGCAGTTTGCACCTCCACAGTTCGAGACCAGGCTGTCGGTTTGATTCACTGCTTCCTGCGCGTCGGTCGAGTACCTCCCTCCTCTTAACGGGAGTCTTCGTATTTTTATCCTCACACTTCTCCTCCTCGCACCCCGTTCTCCTCTCTTATTTCGAGCTTTTTTAGATTTTCTCTTTTCCTCTTGTTTTTTTGGATTTTTCGGATTTTTTTTTTCGGTAAATTTTTATCTGGCTTCTTCGTCTCACTTTCCTGAGATTCGGGCTTACCATGTTAAAGTGTTTTTGCCACTATACTTGCTGTTTTGCACATAGTGCAACGGTACGGTAGCTCGCTGCGGCTATGTTATACTGCACACGAGGACTTTGAGACACAGAAGAAGTGCTTTGGCTTAACGAGACGCTATTATGACCTAGTTACTCACGCAATCGCAATATACAAATTGCTTCGCGCTGCGTCAAATCTTGGGGTTGGATTTAATTTATAGCTCCAACACGCGTAAACTCGAGACTATACTCATATGCATCAGTGGTATTATGGCAGCGTTATAAACGTGAAAAGTATACACGTTGCATTTGTTCGTATTTTCAGATGAATTCGTATAAAACACTCGACAATTTTAGTTTGAGGAAATCTTTTAGTTTTTCATTGCTATTTTGACTGAAGAAGTGTCACGGTTAAGGCTTCCCGGAATTAGCATGAACGTGCGGTGAATTTATATTTACGACTTATACGAGGTACGGCGATACCTATCTACTTGCAGTTTATTCACACTGTTCTAATTTACCCCTATAATTATATTTGGCGTGCGGTAGAAGTAAATTTTTCTATTTTTTTTCTACAATTCTTTACTGAGGAAGCAATAAATACATAACAAAAAATAAACGTGTGACATACGCGCGCACGGTAACCTCGCGTATTTAAATCAACGATCCGTATTACGTACTTCGGGAATGGTCGATAACTCGGCGGAAAGAAATAAAGAAAAATATCAGAATTTAAAACTAACCAGATCAGCTGCTCGTGCACGGGAGCGCGGGTGTGACGTTATATGCTGTTAGAGATTTAACGAATTGGCGAGAAATACAGATAAAGCTGCTGCTACTGCTGCGGTCGGCAGAACGGTACCAAACCAGCGCGAAGGAATTCAAGTTAGCTTCGCAGGCGCCCATCTTCCCGCACAACTGTCGCCAAATTTCTGGCCATTACTAGGCCAGACAAAACAGTATATAAGATGTGATCGCGTCAGGTGACACCTGCAAGAAACAACCCGGTAAAATGAAAGGTGGAGATATTTTGCCGAACAGATTTTCTGTTGTTATTTTCCCGATGCGCGTAGACCCGCAGAGCGATTATAATAATGATGTATGACGTACGGGAATTAATTTCATACAGGTGATTCGCTGCGAGCTACTGTTTCTGACTTGTAGCAGCTCACGCGATTCGACCGAATGTGAAACGTGCGATAATTATCCACGCATCGAGTCACACCAACGAAACGTACGACGCGCGATGGATCTTCCTTGTGGCGCCTGATGATGTTGCTGCTGCTTCTAAACCTCGGATAATTCCTCCAGGTATTCTCAAATATATAATACCGCGTGCTTATTACTATCGGTATATCAGAGTTATGAAATTGCACTTTTGATGAATTGAATATATTTTTAAATTCGCTCCGAAATCGTGAAATTAACAAAGCTCATCTAATTGGTGTAGGTAGAAAATAAAAGGGTTCTCACGATCGCTCGGGAATAAGATAATTAAAAATTAGATAATTTCATCTGTTTCAGAATTCATCTTTGATTATTTCATTTCTCATATAAGATATAGTGGTCGAGATGTACGGAATAAAAGGGTTAAAATTAATTTTAACTTTATGGGATCAGTCGTTCCGAAGAAGCACATGCCGCATATAACGGTGTAGATTTACGATCTCTCAATTTAGCGCGCGGAGAAACTAATTGCGACCAAAAGAAATCTGCAAAAACTTTTATACATAAGCTGAAAGAAAAGAAGGAAAAAAAATTTTTACATTCTACGTTGTCTCTTTATTAAAGCTATATTACAAACGCTCAGGGAGACTCTAAGTCGAGTGCGTGGCAAAAATGTACGGTGACAAAAAAATGATGAAAAATATTTTTTTCAAATGAATTTATGGTAAAAAGGTAGAAAGGGATATTTCATTGAAAGATACGCCCGCTGAGGGCGGACGTTAGTTTATTTCTGAACGACCCAGATTTTACATCAACGAGATACGTGTGTGCAGCCGGTGACCAATGGTTGGTGGACACCGTCGTTAATTCTTCGTTCGTTCGGTGGTCACATCAACCGAGTTTAGACTGTTTCGGGTAATTAACACTCCTCCATATATATATAATACACGTTAAGTCAGCCAGGTGTCGTTCGGAGTTTGGTCAAAGACAACGCACCCTTGTACAACACATCTCATATCTCTGATCCTGCCATTATAAATGAATACAAGACATCTGCGAGAAAGACAAAGTTTGAGTAGCTGATCACTGCAGTGTTTTAGAATACTGGCATCATCTTTAATTTCCAAAGAAAAGCGAGTTTTCAAATTTTTATTGCAGATGAGTTACGATAAGTCGAGTCGAGTCGTTTTCTACATCTACAAATCCTAAAAGAAAGATAACGATTGTGTCGTAGCTGTTATATAGTTGAAAGCGATAAAAGTTATCGAAAATGTTGGCGAAGTACCAAACTAAGCCAGTTTTATATTTAGATTGTAGTGTTCGGAATTTTTTTGTTTTTTAATGAAATCATCGTGCATGGCTTTTATCACGTACGCCCGCGCTAACGAGTAAAATTCTGCAACTGATTCGCTGCATGAATGTAGTGCAACGATTCGGATCACGTCACGCGTGCCTCAAAACGGTCAACTTTCGAAACTCTCATAAAAATTTCGCTTTTTTTTTTCCCTCTAATTCACATTTTTCATCACGATCGATTTATGATTCAAGATATAACTGTATGTGCAATCTCATTGTCGGGAGAAAAATGTCTTTAAAAATACGAGGCAAAAGTAGAGTGGGAACATAAAAAACCAAACGGCTGAAAGCCTGCTAGCGACGTGGGCAATGCTGAAAAGAAAAAGAATCCCGAAAGTTCTGCACGGCGGTTGATCAACAAACTTGTAAGCAACTCACACAGGAATGAAAATACGCGAACCTAATAAAAAAAAAAAAAAAAAAAGCTCAAGTTAATAAAATAAAATTAACATTGAAAAAAGAACTATAATGAACCAAAAATCGCTGATGAAATGTACGAAGCGCAGCAATTTTTCTCGCTATACACTGCCAGGACAAGAACGACGACAAATTTGCTACGTAGCAAAACTTGCGGACATGAAAACGGTGTACGGTATATTTTACGAATAAAAAATAAAAAGCGAGGGTAGATGAAACTAACAACACGAACTGGATAACCTCCGGGTGTTTTTAATATCACCGGAAATCGAGCGAAGAGCGGCATAACACGTGCGCGCTGATATATACATACGAAATATCGCGTAATTCTTTTTTTTTCTGGCGTAAAAATTGACTGAGAAACTTACCGATTCCGACACTTCTGGTAATCCGGTGAGATCATTTTTTCAATATTGCTGTTCGGTTGTCTAATAGGTAGCGATTCAAATGAAAACGTACTTCGAATTTTCGGATGAAGCAAAAAAAATAAAATAGAACAAAATTAAGCTGAAATGTACGTAAATTGCGATTTTTTATTGCCATGACCATGGCAATCACTAGATTCGGGAATACATATTACGGTTACGCGTGCAGCACGATACGCTTTTCGCGCAGAGAAATTACGTAAGAAGAAATTTTTTTTCTCGCCGATTCGAGGAGCGAAAACCCTCACGGAGACATCGGTCCCATATGTAGGAATATAATACATAACGTACATGTACATATGCTTGTTGCGGGCGATGTCCAAAGGCATAATATGCATGCATGTAAAATTGCGTAGGAGGTAGTGACTCACCGAGGCCAGAAATACAACGCCTCACGGCATTCACAACAAGTAAAACGCTACTACTGTCTCCTCTCCTCTCTTCTCCATACAAAAATATGCACGTATCTCTCGATGCCAGGTCGCTGAGATGCGCCTACAAATATATACAAAAAAAAAAAAAGAAGAAAAAAAAAGCCGGGGTAATAAAATAAGAATGAAAGAAGAATTGAAAATCACCCAGTTCAACAGCTGCAAAAGCTGGACCGATCGGGTCCTGACGATCATCTGGAACGGCGACCACCCCCGCACATACATGTGATATGCAACGACCTCCCACAACGCGATTTCTGATCTCCCTACATAATACCTAGATAATATATAGATCGTGGATGTCTATGCGTTATATGCACTGCTGCAGGTATGCGTACGCGAAGGTGCCGCCAAACAAAGTAGGACACTAGATCGAATAGTAGTCTGGGGTATCTCGACGATGAAAACATCGTCGAGATGAGATTTATAAACGTGATAAAGATCGCGGCGATCGCGGGTGTTGGGATTACATTATACCAGCTACTAATCGTGGTCCAGATCGAGTTGTGCTCGCAGTGATTGAGGGTGACACTAATGTGTTTTGATAAGAATATGAGATAATTGATGTAAAAAAGCTTCAGTCTTACCGTTTCGTCGGACGATTCTCTCTCTTTTCCAGAGAGGAAACCTTGAATCATTCGATGACGAAGATTCGCGCCAAGTGTGGTTTCTAAATAACTAAACATTCGAGTGTATTATATAAGCACAACTAATTACCTCACCGTGTATTATATGCACGTATTTATATACGGTGTTGGTAAACAAGAGTCGTATATCTACATCGAGCATATAACTCTGCGTTGTTGTTGCGTGAATCAAAGTAGGTATATAACAAAACAAGTAACACTGTGCAGCGTAAAGGCGTGATGATTCACACAAGGTGGTTGCATACAAAATGACGTAACGATACACACCGCAGCGAGTGCCCAATTAGCCCTAGGTCAGGGCTTCGCCACTCTTTCACACCTCATGCATTAATCCCAACTGATTACCGGACACGTGTATATCCAACCTGCATAATCTCACTATATACACGTCCCCTCTCTCTCCTTTTTTTCTCTTCTCTCGGATTACCAGTATCTTTAGTTTACAACCCACGCGGCATGCGTTCATTCTCTCAACTCGAATCGCTGCGAAGAATGAAGAAGAAAGATTCGCGATCCATACGATTTTTTCCTTTCTTTTTTTTTTTTTTTTTGGCTATACTCACCCTGGTAATAAATTTTGCACGGTTTAAAAAAATTCCAGTTTTCTTTGCTGCCAGAAGGGGCGTATCCCCCAAATGTTAAAGTCGAATTGATTTTAGTAAAATGGGGTTCAAAAGTTCAAATTTGTTGAACTCTTTTCAAAAGACACGCCCACCTGGTTTCGAGCTTTTGATATGGCTGATGAATCCTGAAAATTTCATATCATTTAAATATTTGTTCGTAGACTGCGGAATGGATGAAATAATTTTTCACGAACGTCGACAGATTTAAGTTTCATTTGACATTGAATTTATATTATATGTATTATATAGACAGTATTTTTACATTCAACGTATGTGAGTGAGGTGATAAATTTTTTTCACGTTATACGTGTGACTGAGGTATAAGTACGGCCCGCTGCGGGTTGATACAATAAATTATATTGAAAAAGTTTAATTATTATTTTTAAACGAGAGACACACGGGAGAACGGCCCTCGAACTATACGATGATATGAGAGGGAAAAATTTTATACCCGGGAGAAAAAGAAAAAAAAAAAAATACTCAAGAGATTGAAATATTTGCGACGTGTTCTTTTATACAAATGTTTAAAGTTATCGTTAATAGCGATTATATCATCGATAAATCCGGATATATTATTTGATTATATTGACGCAAGCGAAGCAAAAGAATTATATGACTCCGATGCTGATTTTTTTTATAAAGTTACATAAAGTAACGGGAGAAAAAAAAATAAAACAGAGAAGAAAAAACCAGAAGGTGGGTGAAGTTTGAAATCATCGGAGCGCGGAAATTTACCAAAATTTTCCACCTTGGGCTAATGGGCAATTTTCGCATTTTGCAATTTTGCAACTAGTTACATTACGCAAATATTACGAAGGTCCGGGGCTGGTATACGTGCAGTTCGTGGTGACAATAAGTCCCATCTGACATCAGATAAATCGAGCCTAAAATAACAAAGCAACAGTTGACGTACCCTGTCTGCAGTCATGCTGACAGAAACGAACTGATGCTGGAAACTACAAAACCGTGCCAAGCGGCGTTTGTCAATTATTTTATTTTTCTATACCTACACTGCATAGGTGAGTATCTATAAATACGCAACTCCAAGCTAGAAGATAGGTGTTCGTATCTACGCTAATGTTTTTACGTCAACTAACTAAATTCTCACCCACGTATGTTTTTTTTCTTCCACTTACCTACCCCACTCTCGCATTTGACAGAAGTGAATCAGTTTAATATTCCCTCGTGCTCTCCCTATTCTTTCATTCTAAATAAAGATTCTGAATAATTTTCCATCATCCATCATATTCACTTTTTTCGACACTACACGCTTTACAAACTTTTACTAAATTAGTGACCTATACGATAGAGGAGAATATTATAAGAATTTGTAAAAATGGAAATCGTGACCCAGAACTTTCGGCGGTGCAGCAGGTTTCAGTTCGGCTTTTCGAAATCTGAACCCAAGAGTTCCCAGTTTTCTAATATCGTGTCCAACAAAGTTGCGAGTTGAAAATAATTACGGTCTGATAATATAACATTCGTTACATACGTTACTGAAGTTTAGGGTATAAATGATAGTCTCTTAATTAAAGAAGTCACGCGAAACATCTGTTCCCTCGGAGTGGTTATCCTATTTTTTTTTTTGTTTTTTTTTTCTAAAATAAAGCTTGATTTATATCGTGATTCGGTCGAGTGTTTGTAAGTATATAGGGAATACTAAACTCGCGCGAGTTTGTCCACCAAGAGAAGTGGCTGGTAGTGCGCGTATATCTGTACGAGACCCGCCCAGGACTGAGACAAATTATAACTTGGATATATTCCGTATTATGCGGGATGAATTATTTGTTGCCTCTATAGTAGCAAGCGCATTCTTTCGCTCTGCGCAAGTAATGAGTATTTATGTATACGGGAAAACAGTATAAGCGCGACTTTTTAATACGAAGGAGACGATTGATTTACGCGGCGTAACTCGCGGCGTTAAAGCTTTACAATATGAAAAATTGAAGAAAAAATAACTTACGTTCTTTTAATATACGCAAACGATAATAATGATGATAAAATGAACGATCGGCAAATCGGATTAAAAAATTTCTTATAGTTTTCGATCATTGCGCACCGCACAATGATCATCCGATTAACAAATTCACCGGTACCAAATGGGGTCTCATTCTGATCGTGAACCCCGAGAGAATATTATTCCGACCAACGGTACTGGCAATAAAAAATAATCTTCATAATATAAACCGCGTAATACATATAAAACGCATAATACATGTAGGCTGACTAACGTGAGATGAATTCAGATTTAATTTGACCAGATTCGTGCCTTGAATCTTTTTATCCGAATGGTCCAACACGCGGTTGGTCGTGGTTCGCGTTGCCCCTTGTTAACTCGTTAGCAGATAAATAAACGAAAAACTGAGAGCAAAAAAAGTGAAGCGGAATAAAATAAAATGAAAAAAAAAAAAAAAATGAAAAAAACAAGTAAAAAGAAATCTTAATGGAGAAAGTAAATAAATAATATCAAGTACGTATATAAATAATGTACGATGTACACATGTATAACGCATGACGAATCTCCGCACGAGCGACGACGCGGCGAGTTAAGAGATGCAAATTCGTACGCGAGTCACAAAGAATAATTATCCGGGCGTGTGCTCGATGCGTGTGTCCCGCATATAAGTATAAAACTACAAAGGTGGAAGCCGGTTTTCGTCACGTTCTTGATGAAAGGACACTCGATGATACTCGACGAGGCCCTACTTTACGGATGGGTGCTCTCCGTGGAGCTTTTGATGCATATTCCGGTCTTCGCCATTTTTTACTTTGACGATACAGGGATGTGCCGGCAGAATTGGTGTACGCCCGTAGATCCGCACATGAGAAACAAAGGAATAATCGAAGTAACGATCCCGTCAATTGCCGGTACTCGACGCTGTTGTATGATCGTCTAAAAAATATGTCGACCAAATTTTACCACGAAGGACTCGCGTCACGTGTGTAGAAAAAAATCAGTCGAAAATTCAGTCTCGCACAATTAACGAGGTGAAATTGTTTATTCTTTTTTTTTTGTTTGTCCACTTCTTGCCCTGATTCCGAGAGATAAATTTATCGGTGACTGCATTATCTGGTTAATCGGATCAGATGCGATATGGATCAACACTGTGAAGAGAAATATATCAGACGCCGTGGAAAGTTCCTGTTTATCTTTACTGTAGTGGTTTTTGAGAATCAGGACGTAGTGTCTGTGAAAAACAAATTCTTTACGACTTCGAGATAAATTTTGTTTTTCGAATTTGAATGAATCGAGACTCAGAGATGAGAGAATGATATTTTTTCATTTCTTTTTTTTTTTTCTCATTTCATCCGCGTTGTTGGGCAGCGACGAAAAGCGAACGAACGATAATATACCTAGATATGTGTACAGCTCGCATAGTAGAACCAGAAAAGTCATTTGGTTGCGCAGGAATGCTAAACATAAGACAGGTGGGCGCTCTCAAGAGACGCGAGAAAAAGAGAGAAAGAGACCAAATGATTCAAAGTTCGGTTTAGAACAAGAGAAGATTAAAGATTGAAACACGAGTGCCAGCTGCCTGACCTAAACCACAATTTCGGATTGAAGTTTAGAGTTCAGAGATCCAAAGACGTATTAGTTGCCGCTCACTGATGTTGCACGCTGGATATAGGAAGGTATGTAAAAAAAAAATAAAATAGGAACGCTGATGATTTCGTAATAAAAAAGCAATGCAGCTACATAATGATTAAAAGGCTTTTACTTTTTCTTTGAACAAAATATACGGAACCAACGGCCTGCACTCGGAAATTCTTGATATAATTACTAACTGCAGACTCGAGTCAATATCAGACGTCACGTAAAGTAGGTATATAACCCACTTTTCGGAGAGAACAGATCACATCTGTGCGTATCATCGAATCTCGAGACCGTTCCCGACAGCAAAAACTACAATTCCTTCGTGAACGGGAGAATTTATTCGGGAGCGTTTTTCAACCGTTCGAAATCATGGCAATTGCAACGCTGCAAAATTGCAAATGAGATTTGATCGTGTATCAAGATCGTGAAAATATAAAGTCTGATTCACCGAAAAGGTAGGTGTGAAATGTCAAAGTTTGGCAGTGTTACACCGGACGTTTAGGTGCAGGATGTTTGCTATACGCGTGTCATCTATAGACGAACCGGCGTGACGTTAATGAATGTTAACGTTGTCTTTTTAAGGGACGTCATCAATTTATTAAACTTGGCAAGATCGTCGCTCGGTAGAAAGAGAACGAGAGAGCTGCGAGTCTTCGTATCAATATAGCTGCCGAGTTCGTTGTGATTTCCCTTCAAATCCGTCGTTCGGGGATGCGAAGATATTATACAGGTAGGTACGTCAACGAGATATACAACAATATAACACAGACATCCATTGACGACGTCATTATAGAGTTGTACGTAAAATTACAGTCATGTAGTGACGTCCTGGAACGTCGGTCACGAACGGATGACGCCTTCGTCGCATTTGAATTTTGCGAGGAGTCGACGAGTGTGAATTCTGCCGTTGAATCAACAACGCGTAACTTTTGAATATCTATAGATATGTACGGCTACGCGAATATATATATTTTTAAAACGCGACACTCAGGCGTCGCGACGTCCCCGGCATCGGCAACGTCACCCGTCGTCGTTCTCCGCATACGATGAAACTCGACCGAATGAGAACCCGCAGGCCGCTCGATCGCATCAGCGAAATTTATTAAGGTATACAGGGATATTTTATAACATTAAATGTGTCAAACATTAACTATTTTCAGAATGGGTTACGTGATGCAAAACGCATTTTACACATTTCTTCGCTTTTCTTTTTGCGACCTCTACAGTTACTAGCGTATTATTATGATTTTCTTTCTTCGCCATCCATCGGGGTGAAATCATCGTCTGAAAATAGTTAAACGGGGTGAAGAGATCGATTGATTAAAATTCAATACAGCTGTCCAAAAAAATTAGCTGTCGACACGGGAGACTTCTTAAGGATAACTTCTCGTCGATCTGGTTCTACGGTGAAATTAGCTTTGATAACTTTCCTCCCGAGAATCGGCTATTTTTAGTGGCTACATAGAAACACGTATAGAATGTAATTCTGCAGATTCTCAAAGGTGTTGTTGAATACTTCAAGCAAGTCGAGCCGCTACGATGTAGTTCAGTGTATACAGTTTCATAAATTTTGCTTTTATACCTCCGCATGAGCGCATGCAATACCGTGCACCACGAGAAGCGCACTGTTTCAAACCGTTTCGAGGAGCTAGTTAGCGGCGTAAACAGCGACCGAGGTAATAGCTGCGTGGCGCGAGAAGGTTGCAGATTTTAACGGCCGGCAATTAAATTTTGCTAGATTGAAATTCTCTCCCTCTAGCTATCGGTATTTCTAACAAACATATATAATAGCTGGTCGGGTGGGTATACACGTTCGTTCCAGCTAATTCAGCACAGGCACGTAACATACATATCCGAACAATGAATCGCTGTATAAACGCGTATAATCGTCGCGTAATCCTTTAAAAACCACATCCGGCAATAAATTTCAAACTGTGCCTACCTGTGGCTGTACAGAATCATGATATTCTTCATCGGAAATAAAATATTCACAAGATCTGTACTGTTCCCAAAAAGTTCATGTCCAATCGACCGAACGCGAGATACGCTGGGTGACGTTGAGGTACACCCCTTTAGAGTGTCGCGGTTTCTGGACAAAAATCAGCACTTTATTTTTTTTTTTCACAGTATTTCGACGTATTTATGAGGAAACCGTGAATGAATAGTGTGTAATAATCCGGCAGATGAAAATCCGATGAGATTGAACCGTCTGCGTCCGTCCTGCATCGAAATTGAGTTAAAATGCTTCCTGTTGTAGAAACAAACATTCTTCCTCGTACTTACTGCATTTGACCAGTGGTCAAGCGTGGAGACGCTGTGTATATGCAGCGACGCGCGTGTGGCCCGAAAGACAGGGGCGATTTATCAACCCGCAAGCCCTTAAAGGAGTCAAGCTGTGACGCGATTTCATTCGAACCTATCTCTTCGCTCGAGTGGACCCGACTGTCCAAGCGCCACAAATGGATAGTCGTGATCCACACGCGCGTAAATATCGAACAATATGCGTACCTACAATTACATTCGTGAATGGAATTCGACGATGAAGTAACCAACAATTTAGCGGTGACCCACTTCCGAATGAATACGATTGTAAAAATACCGGATATTGTAAACGCGAAAGATGTTATTTTACGAGATCGTCACTTTGCCATGGTGATAAACCACTCCCATCCGATGTTATAATGCTATTAACTAGGCTAAGGTCAGGATTGCGTAGAAAAATGTATAGATCAACCGTAGGTAAAAAAGAAAAAAACAAAAAATTTGTCGCTCGTAAATTACGACGTGCAGTTCAGATTCAATTCGAAATCTGCAAGCATTTTAAAATGCACAACGATTTTCTCTATACCTTTTCCTGCACAGTAATCCGCCGCAGTATATACGTATACATATACACAGCGGATAATACAGTTAATGAAACTCATGATACGATATTATTACGATGTGATCCTCAAGCGGGCACATTTTATTATTTATAATATTCGAGTCCAAGGCAGCTCGGTGCGCTGCAGTAATTGGATTTCGTAACGGAACTTCCTTAGCGCAGCACAAAATGACGCTGCTGCTGGTGACGGTGATGCTGATGCTGATGCTGCGAGAGACGCTTAGATACGGGTATGTGTTGTATAGATCCGTCATCAAGATTAAAGTATACGGGGGTCCCTATATCGCGGTTATATTTTTTTTTTTACTTCAGCTCCTCTTCATCGCAACTCGCTCTCAATTTATATGCTCATTTACACAACGCACGCGAGATTTTTCTACGTACCCATTCGGTCGTTCACTTAGGTGGTGTCTACCCTGTTAATCCCCCCCCCCCCAGCCCTGGTGTCACAAAAAAAAAACAACAACAATGTTGTACTTTTATCTTTCATATTTTCTAAAATTATTTCAACATTAAGTTAATAAACAGGATAAACAAGAGTTGAACGTTATGTTATAATATATACCGTTGAATGGTCGGAGTTAAGGACGTTATACGGTCGGCATTTGAAATCATGAGATTTAGGCTCAAAGGTATGCAACGTACGGAAACATTCCTTGGAGAAATGTCAACTTGGTATTACTAGAGTCTTATAGGTACATTATAGTCTCGCGAGTCTCGTATATACGCTTTGAGAATTCTCAAACTTTCTCAGCAACTGTATACCTATATTAATGTAGTATACCGCAACATCTACTATATAGGAGAATTATTCTTATCGGCAACTTTAATTTATTACCCCTTTTGATCCAAACAGCTGCCTTTTGCTCTTCCCTAGTCGACAACATCGGCCTCTGTGTTACGTCTCGCGTCTTTTCACCGCGTGTACATGCAGACGGGCTCGCGTACGTGTGCGATGTTTGAACAATGCCAAAAACTATAAGGCAAATAATAATAATCCCGATGAAAATTTCGAGGCGATCGCAAAAGGCGCGAGAACAATTTGGGTCGAATCCCGAATTCAGCAACCGCAAGATTCGTTAGAAGAGGAAAAAAAAAAGATCATACCGGCATTAGGTGTACTTCCGGTCTAACGAACCTGGATGCGGAAGAAGAGGAGGATGAGAATACATGAGGAAAATAAGAAGTACAAGCGCGCCGGGTTATCGGAGGGGGTGGAAGTCCGAAGAAAAGCTTTAATAGCCTTTATGGCCGTAAAATAAGCAGAGATGCGCCAGTGAAGTTTTATTATCGCCATTTCCCTTGAGGGCGAGGGCTCGCGACGGTCGTCGCGGAATATGTTGGCGATGGGGCGTCGGATTGCACGGACTAAATACACAAGCTGCACGTGCGGGAGTTTCGCGCGAAATTACTGCGGAGCTGCACATATCTGTGCAACGAGCGGCGCTGTGAGAACGACGTTGGTTATAAACGCACGGAGAAAATCCCATAAAACGGGGCGAAATGTATCTGCTTTAATTTATCTGTTTGCTTCGCATAATGTCTTTGCTGGCCGCCTACGCTATACGGCGCTGAGCAGTTCGGTTCGCTTCAGCTCTGCAGCTCAGCTTCGAATTTCTTCCTGTAATACGAAGTACGCGAGCAGCGGCAACTTTATAACATTCTACGATACACCGGAGCTGCGAGTAGGGTAGTTAAACTTGTTAAACTTGCAGTAACGATGCTTTCGCCCAACGAAAGAAATATAGAAAAAATAAATAATTACCAAAAGGACGAGCGCGGGTGGAGGCTAATAAATTCTTTCCCAATGGTTCCGCAGGATTCCGTATGTAACGGGGCGTGGGTAAATTAGGTGTACAACGCGTAAATTTTTTACTTTCAAATGTTTCACAACGTTAAATATAAAGTTGGCACCAGGTTTTCTAATCATTACGGACGGTATACCTACTGCAGAGCAGAGCGTTTAAAGTCTTTAAGAAAATTTGAAAAAAAAGAAGACATGTTTTATATATGCTCTGTACCCAAAAAATTCTATTTCTCATCGCAGATATTACAAAAAAAAAAAAAAAAAAGTAACCTCGTTTCGTTGATTCGGTCCACGTAGAATAACAATATATGTATATGCCGTTAATTTTAGATAAAAGCTTCCAGGTATACACTGTGAACTTTGAAGGCTGTACGGAATTTTTGGCATCCTTGACCTAGTCGCAAGTCCTCAGCTGTTAAAGCCACATATATTTGGGGGTTATAATTACCTTTCGCTACTAAATTTTTTTTTTCGAGGCAGTTTCAAAATTTAGGTGCACCAACGACGTTATTAGTTTTCTTTGAAATCTATAATATTTCGGCCAATCTTTCGGATTTTTTGCTTCCACAGAATGTCCTAGGCAAATTGTGAGAAGAACTGATACAGAATACATAGAATGTAAATTGCAGAATAGTGCCCAAGGGGATTTTGTGAATCTGAAAACAAAGCCTAGTGTTTTAGAAATAAAGCTAATATTTACCAGAAATTCCAATTGATCTTTCGTAGGTAAATCGAATCAGTGTTCGTTCTATTATATTCATCGGCGTTTGATGACATCACCGCAAATCAAGTTGTCCAACAAATTTTTTTTTCGTATACTCAGTATAAATTTCGTGATATTTATTCAACTGCACAAATAGTATACAACGTTCGATGTCAGTTTTTCATCGTTATCTCAATATTTTCATTAGTTTATTCTTTTTTTGTTTCTTCAATTTTTCTCTTCTTTTCCGTACAATATTAATATACATCAAACGAGTCGTTCTCTGCAAAACTGTGTGGAGAAAAAAAAAGTTGTTGAGAAAATCGATCAGGTTACTTTAAACGAAGATGTAGTTCTAGGTAATATAAAAAAAATTATAATAATAAAAAAAATAGAATACGGATATTATGCATTCTTCGCCGAGAGAGAGACTAGAGCGAATTGTGTACTTTAGGGCGTGCCAGAGAATCGTTAGAAACATCAGCAGCGTGGTGCTGCAGCATGTATTTGCAACACAGCCATCAAAATACATTATACCTTGCTACAGATTATCGTAGAAGTTATACAGAGTCGCGAGTTTTCCACGGCAGTAGGTCAACTGCAGCTTATACGCGTTTGCGTGGGTGTAAATGAGCCAAGCGACGAAGGAGAAAAGGATTTTTCAGGAATTCAGACGTGGCACTTAGATGTTTCGATGCGAATAATAACCGAGGAGTTTGTAATGATTATGGGATTGAATTTGCAGACCGTGTTAAAAATGACATAATCGCATACAGACGTTGTATAATTTTTGTCAACGTACGCGGTGGCGATCTGCAGAAGCGCGTCGAGGAAGCGTTAAGTATACGATATTCGCAGTGGATTGCATACGGGCATATAATATCGTAATCGAATTGAAATTGGGTCATAAATAATATAATTGCTTTACACCGTCGGACTTGAGATCTCTCAAACGATCTTTACGGACCAATTCACTCCGCTGCAGGGGCCTTGCGCTGTATAATAATCCCCATTCCGTAGGTATAGTGCAAACGGATCTTTATATACGATTAGCATAATACATACGCGAGTGAGAGCGAGATGGAAGGATAGAAGGAGAGAGGGAGAAAGATCCCATTCATAAAACGCTGCAAGGTGAATATAATAATACACAGGTATAGGTACGCGTATTCGATTCGAATTATACGCGACTGCCTGCAGTATCGCCACGACGTACAGAAAAACGAAGAAGTCTGCGATGATTTTTTTAATTATAATTTTTTGTTTTTTTCAAACGGGCTAACTTCGCCCGATATATATCTACGGGATTCGAAAAGTAGGTGCTGAGGGAGAGAAGGGAAGGAGAAAGAGAGAGAATGTGAAGCATCGTCTTGGCGCACAAAAATGTCTCTGCGTAAACAAGCGATGAACAAAAATAGCGCGGGGTTAAGCCACACATAGATTCTGTTATGGGGAGGAGAGAAGAAGAGAAGCGGAGAGAAGATGGGAGAGGAGAGGAGAGAAGCGTATAGTAGAGCTAGATAGCTAGTCGTGCCATTTGACAACGCCTACGCTCTCGCGCGACAGAGGTAGATTGTACCATGAGCGCCTTCGGCTTCGGCTTCAGCTTCAACTTCGCTAAGCTAAGCCGGTAAGAAATGAATTATTATTGGCTGAGTCGAAGCCTTCGAAAATGCGTTGTCTAGCGTTGCCAACCCGTCACAAGCCCAAAAAAATACCCATACGAGAATTACATGCATACATCACATCCGTATGAAAACATATTTACCAGTGTCAAAGGACATGCCGCGAATAACGCCCCCCGTCAATGAAGGAAAAAAAAAAGACCAACAAAAATCGTGTGAATTATTTAATTTCGTTTTCTCCCACGAATCCTACAACATTTATATATATAGGAAGAAATAAATGATCTAAGAAAGAAATTAGTTTGGTTGTCTTCTGTAATGGTGACGATAAATAAAAAAAACTGCCGCAAGCATTTTAGTTTTAGGTAGCTTTCATCTAATTTATGAATACTCCGTACGACGTACACCGCGAAACCTTTGCAATCGAGAGGGACGAGAGTTAGTGTGAGAAAAAAAAAAATCAAAGATTTTACAATCGCGTATCCCAAACAACGCCTACTCCATATCGTTTGCAGAGAAAAAGCAGAAGAAAAAAAAAGAGGTGGCCGTCGGTTAGCCCAGCCTCCAAATTTTGGTCCCTTCACTGGTACGGACGGTCGTCACACCCCCGCACTTGACACTTGACGGTTTGCTGCTTGCCGCTGTCCTTCTCAGACTACCGCGGTCGAGAGGCAGATAAAAGCTCGCGGGAATCTCCAATAATTTAACGCCCATTTCACGTATATCTAGATACGCGTTCCACGAATGACGGGACGCGGGTCACCGGGGCGCAAATTTCGACGACAGATTTGTAGCGAGCCTTGCGATTTATTTCTCGTACAACTATCTCGGAATTAGAATCTATGGGCATTAGCTGTATTTATTCTCTCTCTTTTACGTGTCGTAACGCATCAGCTCATTTGTGTTATCTCGTGTAATTCTTTATACAACCAGAAACGAAAAAAGAAAATAAAATGCGAGAGCATATCTGGCAAGTTTTCTATCCCTCGGGAGAATATGAAGGTAATATAAATGAGCGAGGGAGGAAAAACAATGTTACGACAATGAAAAAAGAGAATACTGCACGCTGACAATGGCGCTCGTCCTTAGAGCCGGCCCACGCGAGGCATGTATTACTTTTTTTTGTCTTTTCTTTTTTTTTTGAATTTATATATTTTTTTTTCTGCCAGAGTTCAGCAGCTGCTTCCTTCGGGACCTCGAATTATCTTCTTTTTTCTCTTGTGCTCGTAGCAAATAGAATCAGAAACAAATTGTGACGTGTCCGAAGTTGGAGGAGGTCCCCGAAGAAAAAAATAAATAAAATAGTGGAAAAGGAAAAAACTGATTTTTCAAATCCGTGCCAAGTTGTTTAAAAAGTTGGAGAAATGTCGCGAGTCTGAGTAGCATCATGGTTCACTTGAAATGACAGCTAGGCTGGTCAGTGCAGCGTGAAGGATGAGAGTAACTGTTCGAAAGATGAGTTCGAGGTGATCCTCCTATAAATATATCAGAACCTTCGTTACATTCATGAACGAGAATTGGCACCGGTGTTCGCACACCTGGGGGCGGCGGTTCGGTGGTGGCGCCTAATGCAAATTCTGCGGTTGGATAGGTACGCACGTATACGTATCGCGGGTGCGCGAGAACGCGGACAGATATCTCACTCGCGGGTGGAATTCTACAAATTGGCCAGATCTTCGCTTGGCATTCGCCTGGATCGCCATTATTCATTCGTCGATATTACGTAACGCTATGCGTGTAGGTATAATAACACATCGTGCATAGACTAACAAATGACCGTTACAATACAGCAGCCGGGTGTGTAGATATAACGCTTGTGACGCCCACGCGAAATAAAATAATATTATACAAGTATACGTATACTTCGATGTGTATATACACGCGTACACGATTCGAATTGTAATCGAATAAATTCCCTGGCATGCTCAATTTTTTTTTTTTTTTGATTTTTTTTCTCTTGTTCATTTTGAAACCGATGATATTATCGAGTCGTTCTTTTTGAGAATACTTGATCGGTATAAGGTACCGTTGAATTGCATTTTGTTTCATTGGCTACGCAACATCGGTTGAACGCGACGCGGCGACTCGACTTGCGCGGAATTTAACGTAAGGTTAGTAGGTGCGACGGTCGGGAAAGTGACGAAATGTCTTTTATCTAATCCGACGCTCCTGTTAGCGACGAGGATCGGCACGTCTATAAAACGAATAAAATAAAAAGACCAGCTTGGCGACAGTCCCGTGTTATTTGGTCTGTCCAACGTCGTAAAAGACACGAAACCATTCCAACCAACCAACCAACAACCAAATATAACAAACCAACCCGCGGAAGATGATCAATTAAAGATCCGAGGAATATATCCTTACATCCAACCCTCAGAGTCTCGAGATTTGAGAGAAAAACTTGCATTTTTTCCACACACATATGATACCTAGAAATAATGTTAGTCCAACGAAATTCCTTCGAGCGGGATGTTGAAAAAAGAGAATTTTAACAACCGAATCGAGCTAACCGTAAGGGTTTTCTTCGCTCCAATAATCACTTGTACAAGACGGTCACGGTATTTAATTATGTGTATATACCGGCGATATTGGGCTATAAACAAAACGTACCCGTACAAATTTAGCGAGCTTAAAGTGCGCGAACGCTAAATCAAATCTCTTCAAAAGCTGCCAAAATGACAGTAATACCTCAACAACGACCCACAACGAGTAGTCCGTGGAGCCAACGCATAAGCTTCAGGTTTTGAATCAGCGTACGTATAGCTTCACGAATATAATAACGGTTATTCATTATATTACCGTTATTATAAAACAGTGCCAAAGATTGACCCGTGCCAAAATTAAAATAAACAATATTCCGTACCAGACGCTATAAGGTGTTAGTACCGGGGTCACGAGGAATCCAGCAACATTATTACAGCTGTTACACATCCGATAAAAATTATCTCTCATCGATCTCTTATCCAATCTAATCAATTTCTGTAGACCGGCGCGCGGCGTATAATGCGATGATTAAGCCCCGATCACGTTCCGGCAATTTCATTCAATCGCTACACTTGAAAAATGTTTTACCCGCTCGGCCGATCACCGTGTTACAGTGTAGGTATAAGATACACGAACGTGAGAACATGTGATTTTCCATAGGAAAGCATGAATGGTTGTATCGTAGATAAAAACCTACCTGTTCACTGACCGTCGTCGATTCCGACAACGACATTCAGCCCGAAGGCAAAATATGACCGTTTCCGGTCTGGCCCTGACTCGAAAATTGAATGAAAGTCGTGATATAGATCATATCATTGACAGAATTAAATAACGAATGCAGGTGCGAACGGAGTCGTGTGGGCAGATTCATGAATAAATCGATCAGCGTAGGTATGGCCTATACAATTACAGACGAGGTTGTCGCTGACCACGTGATTACAGGACGATCACCAATCGCCGGATGTTCTAGTCACACGGTTGAAAAAACATTAGAAAAAAAAAAAAGAAAAAAAAATCATTTTTCACCGGAGAACGTATTATACACGATAATCCATCACTCGCTGATGAAAAGGGTGTAAGCAAAATAATGAGATTTTTCTTTTCTCAAGACATTCAAGATCCCTCACGGACGTGCCATGACATTAATATATACGGATGGGGAATATGAGTCGTAGATTTTCTCTAGTTTGTCGCGGCTGTTTTGCATTCATTTCGATCGTTGGGTGGTTCCAACGACCCACAGTAAATTTCGATATTAACCCACCATGCCAAAACTGTGATCGTTCCAAAACGCGTTACAATTTACGATCGTGGACATAATAAATATAAGTATCTAGATAGAATCCTTACCGATTTACCTATACGAGTTGTCCGAACGTGAACATTTTATTGCATCGATCATTCGGATTATGTCCTCCTAAAATAAACCAGCGGAAAAGACAAGAAAAAATAAAATTAAATCATCGGAACAACGAGACTCGATTTTTTCCTGTCCAAGACCAGGAGAAAAAAATTATCTGGATCAATTTCATCAATCTTACATACTTCCATACACATGTTTCTTGTGTCACTTTTTTTATGTTTCATCTTTTTCGTTCTCCACGTTTATGCAAACATTGTAATAGCTATAATGGATTAGAAATGGTGTAGGGAAGGTGGGTGGCGTATCGTAAAATAAATTCGTAATCCCATGCGGGATTGACTCGTGGTCGTTTGTATTTTTCAAATTTCTCCACCACGTGTGTGGTCCTCGATGCAGCAGATCTTGCGGTATAGCCGCAACAGCAGCACGTGTCGACGTCGCGTTTGTTCTAGTTCTTGCAGCGTGATATGTTGCGGCGCAGCGAGGCGGTTGAATTTAAAACGTTTTTTATACGAAATTCCAAAATTTTTCTGACCGTGCCAAGCTCCCGTGGGATTTGAGGAATTTTGTACGTGGAAAAAGTTAAGATCTTCGGCGCGCGGGTAAAGTAAAAAAATTTTCTCATATATAATTATTTCACGAAACGCGAACTCCACTTCTCCACTGAACGTGGTGTATACCTCAGATCGCGGTTTGCCTTATACTAAAAATTCGTGAACCTTGCGATCGGTGTTTTTATAACGTTACGCGTTGATCGACCGCTACAGGTTTCCGATCTATAGGTATCTACAAAAGCATTTGAAAGAACGTGAAACGCACTTTGGAACGATCTTCGAACATCGCCGTTTCCAAGGATTCGAACATTCGGATGAAAACTGATCCTCAGCAATGCGTTGCGTGTCCTTGCCTGCACGACGATCTTTCGAATAAATCTACATTAAATCACCACTAACTCTGAAGGCGTTTACAAATTATACACCCCAATAAAGCACGAGTATAATTCGATTGATACCTGTAAAGATCGGCTAAAGAAGTACGCTACACGTGAAATTATTTCGACAGCAGTATAGAGGTACGCATTCTTTTCATTTCAACTTATCGCGTATGTTCATCGTCTGCAACGAACAATGATTATCATAATCTATGTGTGATTTAAAAGTTCTCCACTCTTTTGCGTGTGGAATGTTTTTAACCATTCAACGATATTTTGTTCATTCTCTTTTCAGTGAATACATCGGTTTTTTTTTATTCAGTTTTCAGCAAGTGACGTTTTTTCGCAGGCTTACAAGGTGATGCGAATTTTATCCTCCAGGTAAATCATGGTCATCTTTTGTTGAATGTTAGCTGGAACTGGAAACGCCTACAATAGTTTGGACTCCCAGCTGAGACCTGCGAGTGATTCATAGGAGACAATAGAAAAAAAAGAATTCAAAAATTACCCGAAAGAAGGATTATGCGGACTCCGAAGAATCGGTCATAACTTTGTAGGTCTTCATAGGAAATTTTTATGATTTTGATATTTGGTTGAAAGATAGAACTTGTCTTCTATAACTTTGTTGAATTTTTGTGGATTTTTAAAAGGTGTTGATGAATGAATAATTGATCGAATCGTGTACCGATCATTAAAGGGAAAGGGGTTGCTGCAAAGATCGGATCGTTGTTTAAACACATGAAGCGCCATCTGATCGGTGCTACGAAAGCGTAATAAAAAAATTGGCCGTTTTTACCGGCAAAGAAATCTTGATGGAAAGCTCCGAAAGCGCTGCGGGAGGCTAACATAACCCAACATAACCCGACCTAGCGTAAACAGAATTCCCGATCGCTAAACACGCCAGTAAAAATTGCTCCGAATTTAACACCTCGAGAAATTTTGATACTCGAGTAAAATTTAATCGAATTGAAGACTGCGCAAACCATGAATGTTCTGAGATTCGAACAACAAAATCTAAACAACCGACGATCGACGGCATTGTGCAGAAAAAAAAAAAAAAATACTCCCGGAATACTTGTTCCCAAGATGCATGGAGCACGTCTCGCGCACACCTTATCAAAATTTATAAATACACCGTTGATGAAATTAAAGAATTTCAGGACTCACCTGATCCGTAGGCCCCCCCAGGGCCTGAGGGGCGACTGCCAATGTGTTAACGATCACCTTCGTGTACACAGCATTCAAAAAGTCACAAATTCACTTGTCACAAATCAAAGTCTGATCCGACGGCGGCCATACTGCTGCCAGCGACCAGCAGGCATTCATTTGTTCGACGACACGGTGCGTGCGTCGAAAACTCAGGGGCGCCTTGGAAAACAGAAACTCTGGTGGTAATATCTGCCTCAGAAGAAGACAGAACGAACAAGATTGCCGCGTATCCAAGAGAGACTGAGAGATCGCCTTTTCATCATCGAATAGATTCTATCTCCGGCAGCAGCAGCGGCGTTTCACATAGCGGCCGAGTAGATTGAAGAAACGTTTCCACGAGGTTCGTCTTTGTGTACGAGATGGCGGCACAGTTAGCTGTGAATGTAGATTCGATCGGTGTGACGCCGGCGAGTACCTACAGATATTTTCCACTATGGCTGACAGTTTTCGGTATTTGAAGAGCAGCGGTTCTACGTGCGCCGGTTTAGTGTCAGTGAATTAAAATTTAGTGAAAGTTTTATTTGTTTTCTAGCGAGTTACAATTGCTCTTCGAACAATGTCCGAGGCTCCAGTACCAATGGTGAGCATTGTCATTTCTGATTTCATATTTCTTAGTTAAATATAAAATGACAACTCCATTCGTTTGATCCTATAGCTACGTGTATAAGTATTAAACCAAATGATGAATGATTCAATGTCACGTATACGTTTTTCTCTCTATGTGAGATCACGTCACACACGTTTAAATCCTCGCATATAATACGTGTGGTTATAACACACATTCTGTCCTCTACGCAACTCACATACTTTATAACCCATACAATAAATAGCGCACGCGCGCCGAAACCCACACAACCTCAATATCGTGAGTTTGTGTGCGTTCACAGTTTTACGTACCTACACGAAATACGGCCCACAACTACAGGGGTCAATGTGTGACCTCTTATCAATGCTCAGCTGTGCTGTAAGCGAGGTTTCAAACTTCCCTCCCCGCTCTCCCCTCTCTATTCACTCCCCTCTCCTTTTCTGCTGTCGCTGCTGCCGCATAGCGTATGGCATATTGGCCTTTACCGTCGAATGCCGAATGCCGAATACCGATGTTCCCTAATGCCGATATCGGCTTGCTTTGGTCGCATTGTTTTGACGTCACCGTGTCACATCCACCGAATGGCAGGAGTTGTCACTCTGTCGATTTGCTTAAATTGTTCATCTATGCTATTCACCCTATATGCATGCACTTGCAGGTATACGCGTACCGAAGTTTCGGAATTCATACCGATTTATGTACATATAACACGATTATTGAATTGGAATTGCACGAAATTATTGTTTCCCACATAATCTAAATCAACCATTTTTTTTATCCATCTCATATCTGCGTTATCATTTCAGTGAAACATTTTAAATTATATCCAGATACCGCAATCGCCCAATAAACCACGACTCCAAAGAGAAAAATAAAAAATAAAAAATTTATTTACGCACACTATACATATACACATACATATAATGTATGTATGTAGATATTGCGTATTCGTGAACTTTTATAAAATAATGTAATTTTCTCTGTTTCAAAATTTTTTAAAACTTTCCAGACAAACACGTGTACAAAGATTCCCGATACCCAATTTTTTTTTCCTTCATTTTCAAGTTTTTTTTTTTTCTATCTACTTTTTTGCTTCCCCCTTTTTTTCTAGTATTACCTACTTTTTACCGCACGTGTATAATATTCTGAGCATGAATCTCGCCCATCACGCTACATGTATAGGTAAGTAAACGCATGTAAGGACATACACACTTAACGTATATACCCATATTACGTACACGCCCGATCTAACCGCTATCTTACAACGAGATGTATAGTATAAAACGTTTTCAGCGGAAATCCGCGAACGCGGAGCGAAGGTCTTTAACTTTTCACTCGATCGGTTTAAAACGGCAGCATTTTTTTTCTTTTTCTTTCCTTCTTTTTGTACGTGTTACTTTTGTTTTTTTTTCTCATTTTTTCAGTAAACACAAGGAGAGTTTAGACGTTAGATTTATATGTTTCGTATACATATACGTACAACGTCCTCGTCAGAATCTCATACTTATCACACGTGGCTGCTGCTGCTGCTGAACGTTCGTCTCTGCGTGTGACCTGAAATTGGGGCAACACCTAGCTTATATACCTATATCATAGTTCATATCGCTTGCTCAACCAACGCCTAGAAACTCCATGCTAAGCGAAATTTATGGAATATATGTTTTAACCGTAGTGTTTCTTTTCCCCCCTCCAATTTTACTTTAATTTTTAAACGTAATCCCGTCGTCTAATGAAAGAAGAAAAAAAACGTGAACTATATCACATTGTACGTATAACAGACGTCGACTTCGTCGTGAACATATCCTCGAATAGATATGTATATAGATACGTATATATAACAGGTAAAGTATATATGAAAATGTTCGTGATGTAATCCTCTCCCTAATTCCGGATCAGCTGCCCGCTTGGCCTTTGACTCCGAGATCACCACTCTTACTTCCTGATCGGTATAATTATAATATATATACACATATATACATGTATAGACCTAGCTCTACCTGGTAATCGAGCGATTATTTACGACTACAGGTCACTCGACCTCTCTCGTTTAATTTTTCAATCGATCTCCGAGTGGGTAATCAAGGTAGGTAATAATCGTTTCCCCTTTCTCGAAGTATTTTTTGTTGGTTTTTCTATTCATATTCTTCTATTTCAGAGATTTTTATTTGTCGTTTCCTCGCTTATCCGAGGGTCGAGGAAAAAAGATACAGCGATTATGCAATAAATAATATCGCAACGAGTGTGTATATGAATTAAAATGCAAGGAACCTATACTCACGCGTCGCCGGTACACCGGGTATATAGGTATATAAATAGGAGCACTTATGGCGAGTGAATTGAAGGGTAGAAAAAAAAGAGAGACAGACAGAAAGTATAGGAAAGCTAGGCCATGAGGCTTACGGGAATCGGTAGGGCCGTTCACCCCGTCACGGCGACCTTGTCCCGCCCCTAGGGGTTGAGCACTTTGGTCGCTGTCTGCTGCGCAATATATACGGTAGATGCTCAATTATTGTTTCCTGTTTCCGCGTGTGGTTCTCCCACTATATGTGTATTATACCTATGCAAAAGTAATATACCTACATCTATACACTGTATTTCAGGGTTCGCACGCTGTTCCGACCGATTCCAAGTACTCACGGTCCGCACGTATACACCTATTAAACATATATGTTTTTTCTCTAATCTAATGGATCATAGATAAGAAAATTGAGGGAAAACAAAAATTCTTCGTCTAAATTAATAAGGTTATAAAAATTTAAGTCACGACCCGTTTCTGCGTATTTGATTTTTTGTTTTGTTTTTTTTCTAAGGGTATATATTTCGGCTTATTCTTTTCATTTTCAAATTCGATCTATATTCTCATATACCTGCACCACCGTCACACGATTTTCGACATACATATTTATCTTCCCGCGGGGTTTAAAATGCGAATTTTGCCAACCCACTCCGTATGGGGGGCTTGGTAACCGAGCGCATTCGAGTCGGTCAAATATGCCAGGGATCCGAGCGACTCGGTTTTTTTTTTTTTGCTTTTTTTTGGCGCGAGCGGCGAAAAAAAAAATACTAAAAGTTAGAGGAACATAGAAAAATAGTTGGGAGAGAAAGAGAGGAGGTCCGGGTGAGGAAAAACGAATAAATAATAGCCGGTAACGTGTATATTTAGGAAGGCTTATAATGCAAGACGAGCGCCACCCACAAACGTGGTCCACTATAAGTATAACTATACAGGGGAAATCATTTCCCACGCGTTGGCACGTGGCGCGAGATACGATCCTATACAAGATTCATCCTTGCGCGTTCAGAGTCTGCGTGCCTCAAGGTCGACCACGCGTTCCTGGGGGCTCGACGTACGGGTATGTGGTATGTATGTGCATATTTATGCGTATATATGTACACGTAGATATATATCCATGTGTATTGATACCCAGTCAATTTACACGCAGCAGATATCGGCTATTGGATGAAGGCATAGTTTACACGTGCCTGCAAACTTATATGTCGTAGGTATATACACAAAAATCTAGGTGTATAATTTACGCCTTATGCCGCGAGTGAAATCGAATATTCTCTCTGCGGAGGAGTTTTTTAAATCTAGGTATCGCTGAATCATCTTACGAATTAGATCGAACCTCTTGTGATTTGAATCACAGATATGGAGGATCGATCATGCCATTTATTCATCATCATTTCAACACCTTTCCGCAACAACTTATTCTTTTTATTTTTTTTTTGCGCCACCGCTGTCCACGATGGAAATAAAGCTTTTCGATGGATCAATTATACAATAACCGCAAGCACTCAAAATTCCTCGTTCTTTTATCTCGTCTTTCAAACTCGCGATGATTAGTCGATCGGAAAATTGATCGGGGAATCCGTATCAGCGGATGCAAGAGTGTGAACTTATTTATTTATTACATGGTGATTTTTTTCGCCTTTCATTCCATCGTACGCTATAAATCTTCGGGATCTATTCTTCGCCGTGGTGCAGATTGAATAAATACTTTTGAGAGTTTTTTTTCTCTCTCTCTCTCTCTCTCGGGTGAATCGGAGATCGAAGAGTTTTGGAATACGTGCAACAGACGATCGGAAAGCTTCGGAGCGGGAATCGTCGGTGGGTGGTGTAAATGTCGTACCTACCTATAACCAATAACCTTACTGAAAAGAAACGGTGACAATAACCCTTGGCGATCAACGATCATTTCATCCATCCCCATAATCGAGTAGCTGCTGCTGTATTGCAGCATCTGCAGGACCAACTGAAGAGAACAATTTAGTTTTACGATCACTGTTTCTATGGACTTTCGCCGATCCCAGAAACAACTATTATGTATAGCAATTCCAATTCCGATCGGTATCACGATTCTATACATCGATCTTAATCTCAATCTATACGTAGGGGGTGTACTTTAATCTCGATCAATCGGGTGTTTGGAGTTTTATACGGAAGGGTGGAAAATCGATACTTCTATATGAAAATATACATGTTTTAAGCATTCGATTACGAAACGAACAGTTGAGTTTGAAATTTTATTTTCCACATTTTTCTGCAGCAACGGGTTATTGGGGTAGGCGATGGAATCGATGCGCGCGTAAATCGGGTTTGTATAATTGAAGTGGAGAATTTAATAATTTCTCACGATTGAATTAATTCCCGTTTGTGCGGAGCAGAATCGGTGGGTATTATATAGGTTATAATGGATAGAGCAAAAGCACAGCACCACCAGCAGTACTCACTCAGTAGCAATAGCGGCAGCGGGGAATTTAGCCAGAAATAATAATCTCAATTTAGACCGCGGTGTTCAGCAAAGCATTAACCGGCCATCCCATCCTTTGGCGGCTGAGCTTATGGCTATAACTGGATTTTGACCGTAATACGGGGGGCTTGCTCGCGTCTGGGCCGATCCGATGGAATGAGACGGCAAACAGACAGACGTACAGACACCCGACAGATCGAGCAGAAACGATATTAAACGCACGGACGGTCTAGCCGCCGTCTACCCCGCGGGTATAAAAGAGGCCCAGAAAATCCGTCTCCTTTACATCCCGACCGCTCATGTTTCCGATTATGCTAAATTTTCCCGCGAAACTACGAGGATTTTAGATCCATCGATTGATTATTCTTCACAGCAGAAGAAGCCGATTTTCTTTCTGCAATGAACGAGCGTTTCCAAGTAGAAATGCACTCAACTGATCGCGATAAAAAGTAAATGAGATCCGGCGGATTAGCTGCAGCTGCGGATGGTCGGAGCGGAGGCGTAAAACTTGAGTGTTTCACCAAAAGCTGCTACCTGTGGAATAGCTCGATCTTTACACTCTTGAAAGTGAAAAAATTCCCTTGCATCGGCATGAAAAATGCAATGCTCGGCGTACAAATGCGTGTATGCGACGAAGAAGACACGAATTGACCGAACATGGAACGAATTTTTTTACAATTTTTCGAAAGCTGGAAAAAATATATGTGTAAGCCACTGCAGCTTTGTCCTGCAACGGTATAACGTAGTTTTATACGTTTCCGCTCATCCGTTTCGTCTGTCCGATCACCTCGAAGATTAGCCCCCTGGTTTCTTCCTCGCTTTAGATCGCGTGGTCGCAAACTTAATGCTGGATCATAACAGGTGCTCAGATATTTTATCATACACTGAATTTTTTCTTCGTATAGGTAGATAGAATAAACGTTACGAACAGATACATGTAGATATTTCGTTTCTAATTCTGCTCTTTCATTTTTTTTATTTTATTTTATTTTATTTTGTTTTTTTTTTTATTTTTCAAATGTAAAAGTTCGGCTTCTATTTCGCGGATAGCAACAGTCTGTAGCACTCAAATCCAGGGCCGAGTCGCGCTGTTCGTATCACACAGAATTATAATTATTTCAACTCTTATATTCTCACACGCAAGTCGATGATACGAACGAATGTTCGCGTTTTATCGTCAAAAGCTGCTGCTTCGTCATCTTAATCCAACCTGCCTCAGATCAGCTGCAGTATTTTATAAATAATAACATAAGATAACTTTTGACGCTGAGTCAAGTCTTTATAGCGATCGTTAATAAGGTGCTATGTGGAAGATGCGGTAGTTAGCGAATGGAATAAAAAAAATCACCCCCCGTTCCTAATTAATTTTATAATAATAGTATAGCCTATATTAATACCAGCGGCGGATTTTATAAGATTATATTGCTGGCGTAACGGCCAGAAGTTGCTTCGAAGATATTTATGCGTCTGATGTGAGTTTTGACAGCGCCCTATAATCGCCCCACCGTTTATACGGACGGTCGTGTTTCTCGTTTTGCCAATGACCCGAACGTCTGATTGGAATGTAATTTATTTATTTATTTTTTTTGTCAAACATTATTCAACGTTACATCACGCCCCTCTACCCTTCGATGAGGTTGACGTCACACTTCTAACTGTGAGAAATAAAGAAATAGAAAAACGCCTTTTTTTTTTGCCTCAATAAAATGGAGAAAAATTAAAACAAAAAAAAATTTCTAATGTCTCACGTACACGTCATGCGTGTTTTAAAAAATTTTCCGCATGGTCGAATAGCGGAATTATACTTCCTCTACGATATCATTATACCTGTGATAATTAAATCGTGTTTTATTAAAATATTATTTCAGGTATGCACGTGTGAACTCCGTGGCGCTCTCGGGAGAAAAAAAAAAAAAAAAAAAAAAACAGAATAAGAAAGAAAATAAGATAAATAAATATATAAATAAATAAATAAATAATTTTTGTAAATCTTGATTGTACATATATGTAACATATACCCATTATATTATCCAGTTAAACAGGAAGAACATATATGTATGTACATATATGCAAAGGCATTAGAATAATTGGTAAGCAATCACCAAAGGCACTTGGCCGTATGATCACGTTGCGTGTCATATCTAATTAACAACGCAATGGTATCTAATGCCCACGGATATTATACCAACTGCCGCTTATATTGCAGTGAGTGTAAATGATAATGATTTTCATGATTTTTAATTACCTATTCGTATCTTAATTGTGGTATACATATGAATTTAATAAACAGGCAGGATAATACGCATACACGGGGGTCGATCACTGGAGCCTCCTAGATAAACTATATTCACTACGAGTTGAGATATGGGTAGGTATAAATTTTAGCATTTTATATTCGACTACGTGGCTGTGGTTACAGCGCTTTGCAGGCCATTTGATACCGGATACTTATACTTGCAATAATGTAGCAAAGTGGAGATCGTTGAGTATATCTCCTTCAGAACTCGCCACTAGATCGGAACTTGATCGCATCTCGTGGCTAATGGCGGATGCTAGAGAACGCATTACACACGTATCGTATGTAGGATATAGGTATGTACATTACATGTGTACCTACTCAATGGACATGCACCAGAGACTTGTGATCGAACATTTTATTCCGCTTTAACGCTGAGCGGAACAAAAAGGAAGGAATGAGGAAAAAAGCCTCCGAATGGCGATGATAAGTGGCGGAAGGATATGCCATACCGCTTATCTATTTCGCAACATTGTGGTCGACGAGACCTGCCGCTGCCGCCGTTTCCGATTTTGTAACGTGTGACCGGTCGTATACCAATTAATTCGAATTAATTAGAAAAAATGTTCGTCAGCTTGGGGAAAATCATTAGGTACAAATAAGACGGTACGGATGTAATTTATTAACGATTCGCTATTATGTGCACTCCAGGTGGGGGAAAAAAAAATGAAGGAATTTTTATCCTCCAACCGCCAAGGTAATAATTGGTCCGAGGTGGTTTGCGGAATTAGAATGAAATATGCGTTTGTAAAAATTGGTTTTAGAAAATTTTGAATCAGTCTCCGGCTTATCTATAATTTAGAGAAGATTATTAACGAAAAAAAAAATAGGTAAAAGTTATACCCAATCGACTATACCAGTGTCGGTATTTGAATTTGCAATTCAGATGGCTCGGCACATGGCGGCATCGTCGTTTAAACTTGGAACGAACAGACTCTAATATTTTTCCGAAAGATGTCGTCGGTTGTTCTGGAAATCTTGGCGCGGAAATGAGAGCGCGGAGCATTTAGCCAAATGGTATTTTATTTATAAACGGAAGGTTAGAACGTATAAAGATAAGGTCTAAAAATATATCTAGAAAACACGCGTAATTCAATCGTTTGTTTAACAAGAATTTTATAAACTCATTTACCCCGTGGCACGTGTTAGTACCTCATAAACAATCGGCCACCCACACCTTCTTATTTTTCTACCTCTGTCTCCTTTTTTTGTTTTATCTCGTTTCTCTCTACTCATGGTTCGTAATCCCCTGCCCTTCTTTTTTCTTTTTTTTTTTCACCAACAATTTAGTCGACACTCCAGATTACATCCCTTCGCAATTATCTTTCTTCGTTTGTATAAAAATAATCAATCCCATGGTGGAAATTTCATATTTACCGTATCCTCGGTAACGCTTTCTATTAATCCTCATTATCCTTCGAAAATTCATTCGATGCAATTGTACGGTACTTTCCGATTCAACGCAATTATATAAACGTTTTGCACTGAAAATTTTTTGTTTTGTTCCTAAAATTTATCTAATCATTCCGATAAATTTGATGCGCAATAATATTACATGCAAGTACTTCCGTACTCTCAGAGTTTATACAGGCGAATTTATTCTGATATGGGACTGATAAGCGGTTTCTATCTAACCTACGTTGTCTCTACCGTATACATACAATCTAGCTGAGGTGAAAGTTGGAGGTGTAAATCTATCTGGGATATGATACAGAAATATAATTTATGCATGAATTATCGCGAGATGCCGAGGGTGCTACAAATTAAGGTGAAAAATATGAAGAAATTGATTTACGACAGAATTTTCGCGGGTCGCATATCTTTTTCAAAAAATATACATACAATTTGGTGTATTACTTCGGAGGAATCAGGAAGCAATTTCGGCAAATCGTGCAGATGTGCCGCAACGAAAAGAGGAAGAAAAAGAAAAAAAAAAGATAAACAAAAAAGGAAAAGAGTTAGCGAGACAAAAGTTCGCGCCAATAGCGAACTTATGACAGCACGCGGATCCATCGCCCACGCATTCTCAACGGCTATAATATGCCCTCGAGTATAATAGCGAGCGATTCAGGGAGAAATATGAAAATATACAACGCCACGCATTCCTCGGGTGTCATTGTGCTAAGAATAGTGTTGAACCATGGCACGCGCATCGCCATCACCATCACCATCGTCGTCGTCATCGTCATCGCGCAACATATCAGGGATACGACGGTACCAGTGACATCATTTCTGGCACATATTCATCTCGTAATTCCTTACCGATTAACCGCTCATTCCCATATACGTACATATACTGTTATTACAACGCGCGCCAATAACATTAGTGATTATTAAATTACAACATTTTCTTACATTACCTCATTACCTAGCGTAGAACGAACGTATATTTGTATAAATAGATGCGTTCACGCGTTTACTTGGAATTACGCCTTCCGCCTTATTATCGCGTAAATCTGGGACAATGCAGAGCCAAGGGGAGACGTGAGCGAGACAAAGATGGAGATAGAAATAGAGAAGGAACTACGACAGGCTCGAGATGAAGTCAGGGAGTACGGGAATTCATAATTCCGAAGGCGGCAGAGAATTAGCAGTGACGTAATTTAAACCAATAACGGCATGGAAATTAATATCAGTATCAATACACGTGGAGTATGAGGGAATATAAATTCTACGATGATGACTGTCGGCTGTTTGTTGCAAACAAGCGGAGGTATGCTACTTAAATATTATTATTTTTCTGCTAATTGTTACTGTTTGAGATCGGGCATGCCAATGTGGGGACATATGTCGTGATTCATCGCGCAGCATCGGATAATATTGCAGATCAACAAAGTTGCGGGCTGGCGGCCATCTATAGCGAGATGAATCGACGATGAATCGATCTGAAAAATATGCCTCATCACATATCTCATTTAATCTTATACCTTAATAGCTGGTCATCAGCCCGCTGATTATACTTCTTCGTATTTTCTCATAATATTATATACCCGGTCAATAAGTCTGCAGTAAGATAGCAGATTAGACGCACCTTGTCATCAATGGTTAAATTATTCATCGGGATCGTTGAGTTAATTTTATTGATCACTTTTCTTCTTCTTCTTCTCTTACTTCTTTTTCATTTTCTTCTTAATTCTGTTTTTCTGTTTTTCTGTTTCTACCGCGTTTCCCCCTATACACGCGATGCAGAAACCGTATTACAGTATGCGGGACACAAACGAGAAGCTACATTATTCTCATTTTCCCCTTTTAATTAAACGGACCGAGGTAAACGAGGCGCTACGATCTCCCTCTTCGAAACTTCTTTTTCTTTTTCTCTTCTTTTTTCTTTCATCTCTTTTCCTCACCCTTTCAGTTATACCCCCAGACGAGGAACTCGCTCTGATTTTATTTTGTCGTGATGGTCATATACGTAACATCGATTACCAGCTGAAGCCAAGCCAAGTCACCCTTGCCAATTACAATTCGTACTCTCGCCCGCCTAATTGACCGCGGAAATAATTCTCTTACTTAATATAATATTCATTTATTTATTTATTCATTTTTTTTTCATTTTTATTTTATTTTATTTCTTATCGATATCTGGGGAGGGGTAAATGACATGTGCGTTGATGAGATGAGAGTCCTAGACACAATTTATTACGAAACGTTGATCAGAGTTTTTACGGTATTTTGTCGATCGACTCGTGCGACCTCATGACTCGCGCGTCTTTTCTCATTTTGGCGAATCAACATTGCGACGGGTACGTATAATATTATTTTATTTATTTACACCGAACCAACTCGCGCCTGTTCACTCGAAGAGACGAATGATTCGAGGAAGAGATGAGAAGTCCCGGTGATGCTCCACTTACCCCTTTCCTCGAAATAATTTGAAATATGTAAATTACTTCAATACGCTCGACTCGTGTACATGTGTTGATTTTATGTACGTCGTGTACATTGGTACGTAAACTTGCTTCTACTTGCAGTAGCTCATATACTAATGCGGAGTAAACTTGTGTTATACGTTATCGTCTCTCTCTTTCTTCCCTCACACTCGCTGTTGTATTTATCACACCCACGTAAAACCTCACGAATACATCTCCGGGTTAATCTAACTCGTGGCTCAATTCTCCGAGAGCCAATCTGACTTAATATGCAGATGCCGTACGCGGAACCGCCACCGTCGCCACCGACGCTACGTAGATATACCGTGAGTCGAGTACACGGTATATAGTAGTGAGTCATATATGAGATGCATCCGATGACAAATTATTTTAGCACGTGTGAATCCCGCTTAACTCGGAAATGTCTACCCAAGTTTATAGTTTCCCCAACGGATGACGGGCAATACATAACGCTCTGATACTCCGTGTAACTATACTCATAACTATATGCATAGTTATGTACGTGAACAAACTACATGCTCTTCGCTACAAATACACGTATCCATATTTTCCAGTACTGTTACGACTTGCGGCAATACGCCCAGGTATTCCGCTATCGTGTACGTGGGGTTTACCTATACGTGTATTAATTCTAGGGGTTGCACTGTTTATAGCTGATCCAGCAAATGCTATGCTGGCACAAATGGAACTACCTTCTTGAACACGAGAAACAGCAGATAGGTGCAATTTTCTAGAACGACGACGACGATCACGACGATGATGATGACGGGGAGGAAAGTTTCTACGGAGTGACGATGACATGACGTTGATTTTATGAAAGCTCGCCGAGGGCGCTAAGGATTAGTCATCTCGGGGCCCTTTAAGAAACACAGGGAGAACTGGGATGCGATGCCCCACGATGGGGATCGATGTGGACGTGGATGTGGATGTGGATCCGGATGCTTGGCCGAGTCATGCTCGGCTTTACATAACAATGCTTTTGGAACCTACAGGAATTAATTCTAATATAATACGTCCGCAATATTCCCCTCGCTCTCCTTTCCTCATTTTACCTATCTACCTTATACCTCCCTTGTCCTAGCGTTACTACATCCCTTGTACCTTCGGTTTGGGCCTCCGACTCTCCCTTTATATTATATATATTCTCAAACTCCTTTGTACCTCGTTAATCCATATAGCATACACATATTTCTATGTAGATATACGTAGCGGCATATCTACGGTACAGTACGTACACGTGTATATAGTGCAAATATTTATTCAACCAACTTTTGCCCCCAAAACCAACGGCTGGTGCTTTTGGTATTTCTCGCTCCTCGAAATCTCCGCTGATATGTATGTAACATTTAATAAGCTCACCTCGCGTTTAATGTTCTGGTAACACCTAAATCAGTTTAGGATTTTATCATCATCTGTCCAATTACTTAGATATGTTTTTTCATTTACCTACTTGTTTTTTTTTGCAATCATTGTAATGGCTTTTCGAGGAGCAACGATTATATGTACACGTACGTGTACAGTGGCAATTAAAATTCAATTTCTAACGATGTAGACATGGAACTTTTCTTTTTTTTTTTTTTGTTTTTTTTTACTTGATAATTATTCGCTCCTCGTCAATTAGTACGTTCCAAATATCCTAATGCTTGCTATATATAGACCGTATATTGTACTACATATCCAGGTAAATGGGATCATAAATTGGAAGCATATTAATTGGCCAGCCAGGAAACTAATTGCCTTGCAATTTGATGTGCCTACTAAATCTGTCCGAATATTCAGGTTTCTGTTCTCAAGGTATCGCATATTAATACATACACATATCTAGGTGTCCTAATTGAATCGTAATGGGCTGTGTATGTGGAAAAATTATAACCCTCGTTTCACATTGGAAAGTTTTACAATTATCTGTACGATTTTTTTTTTTCTTCATCAACGATAATATTTATTTAAAGTACCAAAAGTAAAGTAAAAAAAGTAAAGTAAAATGTTATTTTGTAACGCACGACTGTAACCGCATGGGCGATCAACAATCAACCGAGGGCCACGATGCTTGGTCTATGTTACGAAATTTCCCACACTCGTCGCCCTTGACCGAGTGCATGAAAGGCACTCGAATGATGTTTAAATCGTAGTCGGAGTTAACCTGAAGAGCGTTGACGGATATGATGTTCAGCTTGTTGGCTAAGGAGCCTTCCGAAACGGCACCGGTTATTGGATTCGAGTAGCTGCATCTCGTCTTCGCTAGGACGCAGGCAGTTGCGTTTACGAAAACCTGAGACAACTGTATCAGGGTGCAGTTGAACGTCGATGAGAACATTCTTACCGCCTCACCGATGCACTGTCTGATCTGAAAGACAGATATTTGGAGTGCATGAATTTGTTACCGTTCAATATTTAATTATTATACAACTAATCGATTCACCTGAATTAATTATCTTGGATCTAACGGCTCGGCACCGGGTCTTACTGTGGACCCTCTCACGCTTTTTTTTAAGATGACGCAGATCGAATTCCTCGTTGGTTGTGAAAGATTTCGAACCCTAAAGTGGAAACTTGCAAAAGAAGAGGAAGAAGAGTGCTCATTGTTACTTGATGTCGACACGTTCTTAAGGGATGATCGTCTATCTGGAAGTCGACGAGGGTCGATCTGTGCCGGTCCTACTTTATTCGCATCCTGTTTATTTGCAGTTTATTTACAGTACTTATTTACAAGGAAAAGTGCTGGTGATTTTTTGCTTTTTATTTCACAGTGATGAAACTTGAATAAGGTGGCTTGAAAACCCCGATATGATATGTACACCAACAACCAAATTGCGAGTAGTAAATTCCGATGCGTTGAATTTACGGAATTCTAATGGAAAAGGTGAAGTGGAGTAGAAAATTTTCGTAATGCAATTACCAGCATATCTTTGTTGACTTGACGGATGCACTCGAGGAAGGAACAGTAGATAATCCCGGGACTCGTGCGCGTGGAAATGGAGTTGGTTGCGTTCTGAAAAAAAAGAAAGAAATAGTTGTAGAGTAGGGATCAGAGGATGGACGATCCCTGGCAGAATATTATGGGTATGTATTGTATATCTATATATCTTTGTCGCGAACATCGACCCTGGTGGAAACGTCTTCTCGCTAACAACGAGGCGGAGAGTCAAGCATAACTTGGACACAGACACGTTTTATATTCTTTCCACTTCAGGTCATAGTGAAATCAACTGACTGCGTAGTCAGTATTTTCGAGGGTTCTATTCTAGTGGTGCCTAGGCAAAACTTTATTCAATTGGCGTTGTTAGCGAAGTACCATGATCCTTGATCGTGGTCATGGACGCACAACTTTTCCCATCTTTTTTCGTACTCGCCCAATATAACTATGCTATCAAACTAGTAACTATACTTGCGTATAGTTCATCGTTGATCATGTACCATTACATCGCAAATTCTCTCTGATTATTTGGTCTATAACAGCCATTGGAAACTTTTTTTTTCCTGTTAATTCATACAGTTCTATTTTGAAAAGTTGATGTCCAGTCGTATGTTTCGAAATGCGAGTTCTTCTACTCATTTCTGTACTTACACACTGGGACATTATCTTGCCGATCGGGCAAAATACATTTCCTGGGACTGGGGATAATAAAAAATGCGGATTTGCGGAGTCGAGTTGAATAAAGTAACCACCGAGCGAATGAGAATGAGGCTACGAATAAAACTAATCGACAAATCTCAATTTTTCTTATTCGGAAAGCGGAAAATCGGCGATATCTCGATCATTTCGATAAATAGATCAATTAAGCTAGCAGATTCGGATTCCTGAGGTCAAAATACGTCAGATAAGTGTCCTACTATCGATTTTTAAAATACTTCATTTTTGGCCCGAAAATCGAAAAAATCCAAAGGGGTATACCTTAGATTTTTGTCGATTTTGGGGTCAAAAATGAAGATCTTAGAAATCGATCGTAGGACGCTTTTCTAGCGTACTTTGATCTCAGGAATCCGAATCTGCTAGCCAAATTGATCTATCGATCGAAATGATCGAGTTATCGCAAGTTTTTCACTTTTCCGAGCAGAAAAATTGAGATATCTCAATGGGATCAATTCGTAGCTCAATTTGGTCAACGGATTCGTGTTCCTGAGGTCAAAATACGTCAGAGAAACGTCCTACGATAGATTTAAAAAATACTTCATTTTCGACCCCAAAATCGACAAAAATCTAAGGTATACCCCTTTGGATTTTTTCGATTTTTGGGCCAAAAATGAAGTATTTTTAAAATCGATCGCAGGACACTTTTTTAACGTATTTTGAGCTCAGGAACACGAATCCGTCAACCAAATTGGGCTACGAATCTATCCCATCGAGATATCTTCATTTTTTCACTTTCCAGAGCGATAAATTGGCGATTACTTTTTAAATTTTATAGATAGACCAATTTAGCTTCCAGATTCGTATTCCTGAGGTCAAAATACGTCAGAAAAACGTCCTACGATCGATTTAAAAAATACTTCATTTTTGACCCCAAAATCGACAAAAATCTAAGGTATACCCCTTTGGATTTTTTCGATTTTCGGGCCAAAAATGAAGTATTTTTAAAATCGATTGTAGGACACTTTTTCAACGTATTTTGAGCTCAGGAACACGAATCCGTCAACCAAATTGAGCTACGAATTAATCCCATCGAGAAATCTCAATTTTTCTGTTCCGAAAAGCGAAAAATTGGCGATATCTCGATCATTTCGAAACATAGTTCAAGTTATTCAGTAGATTTGGATTCTCAAGCTCAAAATACGTCAGAATACACCGAAAAAAGGTATTTCGATTTTCGACCCCAACATCGAAAAACATCAAAGGCCAATAGCTTGCTAAAAATCTCTAATTTTAAGTGACGCCATAACGCGATGCGTCGCGCATACAATGCTAGTTATGAATAAATAAATGATAAATACCCTGAGAAAAGTCTGACAGTGTCCGTAATTTGTGTTATTGAGATAGGTGTCAGCGCAGGTAGCCATGGTCAGTAGCATCGGATAACCAGAAGCTTGATTGCTTGCTCTGAAGAAACATCCGTAGCAGGCATCCTTTCTTACGTTGTCATCTAGCTGCGATTCGTTGCACAATTGATTCAATAACTGGACCGTCCGGAGGCTGACGTAGTCACAGAGTTGTAAACCAGTAGGAAAAACGTCCGAGAAAAAGAAATGAACAAAACAAACATAGAAGGAAGAAATGTTATAGATACTGATTCGCTTTGCGAATGCGAAATTGCGGTAGTGATCGAAATTTTGTTTTTTACAAAAAGTTTAATGAATTTGATAGCCCTCCTACTTTGCATACGGACCCCAGCTAGGCCCGAAAACTTTCGCCAAAGCTTCCTGGACGAATGGCCCGGAGCTGTTTGCTCGTTGAATACCGATTAACACGAGAACCAACGCTTTGATCACTTTCATCGTTAATTCCTTTCCGCAAAATGCACTCATGAGAGTGAATATATCCGTTTTATACCAGCCGAGAGCCCTCGGGGATTTTCAGGGCCGTAACATTCATTTATCTTTTGGGTTATTCGCCCATTAAACTCCGACAAGTTTTCTGCTGTACCGTTGGAATGATCGTTTTTCAAAACCGTAATGTCTCAATGTGTAATGCGTTCTTTATTTTCACCATGCGAAAAACACCCAATTCTCCTCATGTATTTTTCCAACGACCGCCGTATGCATGCTATAAATTCAAAACTCTGGTTTTACTTTGTCGATCAATTTCATTCGCCTGATCGGAAAACGAAAAGTCGAATAGAATAGAGTGCTAGGAGTTTTAAGGTGAAAAGTATGATCGTAGAGTTTGACAAATTTTCGCGAGTTTTCTAACCGCTAGAGACAGCTCTGCGGTCGTAAAATCTCGTGACAATCTGTAACAGTGCTTGCACTTCCCACGTCCGCACCACTGACCTAACAAATATAAATATTACGCATTGTTCACTCATGAGATAGGAAATGTCAGCGCGTTAATTATCATTGTCATCTGCCTACAAGTGGTCTACATAAACGTGGCCCGTGTGAACGCATCAGGATTCGTCAACGGCGGCTGTGTGTTGCAGCCTTTGAATATGAAATCTGTACGGTACCATTGTAATTGATATAACATTGAACTATATTCTGCTTTCTACGTGCAGCACGTGGTTTTTTTCTTTTCATTTTTGTTGTTACACGCTTCTCTTTACATATCGAGTAACAAACGCACTAGCAACGATAGGTATTCGGTTGTTGGATTAATTCGATTACGTGTTAAATTCCTATCATACCTGATTGATTTTATCGTTCAGAAAACTCTTCTATCCCACGTTGCGGTAAATTGTTTTATCGATTTTCCAATAAGTGTACAAGTGGAATTGCATGCATGAGACTTTATATATCTTCACATCGATGAATGATTTCCTCTCGTTGGTAGCAGAAATCTCTGTGTCTTATGGTTCTGTTATCGTAAATCGTTTATACGATATTAAATTGCGCAATCTATGGAAAGTCTGTTATTTACCTACTGCTTCCATGATAACTTACAGCGAAAGTCTTAAGGGTCCGTTTATTCGAGTACCGTCAATAAATAGCGCAGATATCGGTGCAGGATACTGGTACGACATAGATGTAGGAATTCCCACACATGTAGGTGTTTCGTACACCACGTATATACGAAATAAAAGCCAAGCTGAAAGTACGCAGGGGTTGAAACTGTGACACATGAGGGAAGGATTCAGACAATTATTACCAATGGTCGTACAGTAAATCGCGGTACACTATTACACTATTTATTTTTGACGTTCTTACCAGACATTATTATTACACCCAGTGTGTATAGCATTCACCATCGAAATTCATTATCCGTCACAATTGCGCCGTTATTCACGTGCCAATGGCTGTTATTTTCTGAAACCACCAATCGTTACTTTAGTTTTCTTGGAACTACGTTCAAAAGTTCTCATTCCATTCGAGGAATTGCTTTTCGTTATAGATATTTGATCAAAAAAGTGAAGAAATTTTCCAGAAAAGGGATCTCTTGTCGGATCTAGCCAGAGGAAAAAAAAATTATCTCTGTTTTTTTGGAGAGTAGACTGAAAGTTGTAAAGCTTCTACAATAGAATATTGAGACACGTTCGTTCGTCGCTTTTCGTGACTTTGTTGACTCGACACGATATATTCAACGAGGTCTTAGACCCGTTCGAATTTTTCCAGCGGATAATTTTATCACCTTACCCCCGGAAAGTACCGGGAGAGAGAGAGATACGAACGATCGAGAATAGTGGTGGGAAGTTAGTCGGAGCTTTTTGCGTCGTTATGCTTTTGCGTCTCTCACATCTTCCGAGAAATGTCCTCCCTGAAACGCTCCTCTACTTGCCCGGACATTGCAATTGCAGAAATTCCAGAAATCGAGAATTCCTGGATATCTGACGCTATACTCTTTTCCTCTTTATTCCTATTTTACTTCGGTTCTTCGTTTGCGGGAGTTCACTCGAAGTTTTCGGATTTTTCGTTTCTTTGTTGAGGGGTGGTATGGCCTGGCGTCCACGTTTTCTCTTCTTTCTGTTCAATAGCATTCGATGCCGTTTCTTTCTTATACACAACGGTAGGACTTTTATCTCATGCTTATCCTTAAATAGACTACCCATACTAGCTCTGCGTGGTTTTATAGTAAAACGCAGAGTGCGGTACGGCGACGAAACGCACCGCAGTCGATTTAAAAGATTTTCTTTGAAACTGTTCGCGGATACCCGCAACTACCGTCGCTACCATCGCCGCCAGAGCGTAGTCTTCTTATCTCTGTGAAAATAAACTTTGCAAATTTAGGCGTCTTTATAGCGCAAGGGCCAAATGATACTACTCTCTACGAATTGGCTTTCTCGAACGGAGAAAGGACACTTAGGTTTTCCACCCCGTAGCATGTACATATACCCCGTTAACGAGACTAGACCGTTTCTCGAACTATGTTCAAAGTTGTCTCTCTTACATATCCCATTCCACAGGTCAACGACGCAACGAATGTCTTTCGAGCTCTACTGGCTATTCGCAAACTAGTTAGGTAACTGCATCCGCGATTAGGGGTAGAAAATGGAAACTGCCCTCGTTCTACGATTTCATTTTATTTCTATCCATACGCGATTATTTCTGACGTATAATTGGAAACAAACGCGAGTATCCAGTCACCAGAAGTCAGGAATGAGGTTGCACCTTGGTACAGATACGTCGTGCATTAGTTGGCGGAAAGCGAATGTATACTTGGCCAAAAAGTCCGATGACTTCGTTCTTGTTCTCGGGGCGGCAAGGGGGGGATCGGGGGTTGGGCGTCGTCGCGTGACGTCTTCAGCGTCGCGTCTAAATTCTCAGATTACATAAACACAAATAATCCATGACTCACTAATTCTGGGCCGGGGATTGCACCGAGAGCGGTGAGAGGAGCAGCAACGGCAATAGCACCCGTTGCCTTGTCTTCTTCTGTCTGGCCCGAAAATAGACGCCGACCCTACCCGCGACGCCGTTAGCAGCTTAACACAACGACACCGACACCGATGAGGATGAGGATGAGGTAGTGGACGATGCAGACGCCCCAGTTTTCTCGGTTAGACACACCGCGAGCCGACCGCTTCGAGCTCAATTAGGTGCAGAAGGCTGCTGCTGCTGCATCCGAGTCAGGCGTTCGCTCTGATTTGCGTCAGGCCTCGGGTGACCTCGTGAAACTCTGCAGTAAAACTGAACGAGGAAAAACCTGGGGAATAACCCAACGCGTGCGATTTTCAATCAAGCCTCCGAAGCACCTTCGAAGCCGCCCATATATTCCTGCGACCGGTGTCTGCTATTCTCATCCAAGGTGTATATGAATGAGAGCTTTATGGTGTATATCCGAAGATGCTAAGATTGTTTGTAAAGTTATCTTAGACCGGTATACCATACCGAAAGTATACGTGTGGGAGGGATCAATTAAATCGTCCTTTTGCGTAGAACGAGTCGAGTCGAGTCGAGCCTCAGGCAGGTTAGCTGCTCGTCTCGTGCTCCGTAAACGCTGGATTCCAGGAAAATGGAAGGTTGGGGTTCCCGGGGTTGGGGGTTGAATTAGGGTAGGAGCAAAGGCGTGGAGCTTAATGCCCATATCACTGTGGGATGTCTACCAATTTCCGGGTACTACCACTAGCCCCCGGAGTCTTGCTAATGTACCGACACAAAATGAAAGGAAGTTGTTGTGCAACAAACAGGATCCTGGATCACCTACTCTACGCTTCCTACGAGCATTGTATTTAATTCGTTTAAACCCCGAGGTGCTTCCGTTGTAGCTGCAGCAGCCATAATGGGCGTATCGAGCTGTTGCTGCAGTTATTGGTGGCACGGTGATAAAGAAGCGAAAATATATAATATATTCTTCGGATTTCCAGTTAGTCAGCATCTGATTCATGCTCGCGTTTCCCGCCATTCACTTCCGGGTGCAGCAGAAAACAACGATGACGACTGTCCTCTGTTTGGCGAGTCTCTCTTCTCTTCATTGAAGTTCATCGGAGCACGGTTATTTTAATTGGACGACGGATGCGAAAAAAATGTCGTACGCAATTCCACGACCATCACAACCTCTCCGCAAATTGTCCTTCGAGAGAAAAAAAAAACAAAAAATGAAATAAAAAAAAAAAACGAAACACTGGAGACTCGAGAGTCGAGGGATTTACCGAGGGAGAGATTCGCGATTGTATTACACCCAAGGTAGTTCCGATTCTCAAAGTGTAAGGAAGATCGTACCAAGGCTCACGATCAGACGAGAGAATGGCTCGTAACTCGCCGTATGTATCCCTGCACCGACGCAGCATGGAAGTGGACGTGGAGATATCGATGTATTCGGGTAAAGAATAGTTTCGTACTGGAAATCCAATCCAAGAATATAGGTACGTACCGGCAGGTACGTAGGTAGGGGATAGGTAAGTACCGCTGCTGTATGAGGACGTTAAGAGGTTTAGATTACGTGGAGCCGCCTGCACCACCGTCGAGTTTCATTGGCTGTAGCGCCTGGACGTTGATTGCCTTTTCAAATAGAGTTTTCTTGGTCGTTTGTAACCAGAATGCCAAGGGGATAGGAACGCGTGTCCAAGCAGTATGTGTCACCCATGTGTATAGCTAAAATCACATAAATGAAATTGTTGGAGTCGTATGTTTGCCAGGGACCACGTCGGGGAAACGACCTCAGCCCAAGAGGAAGTCAACCGTGGGCGAGTGGTGAACAAACGGAATTCCCTCCGTGGCTGTTTTTGGTCTCGGAACTCTCAGTCTCCTCTACCTTTCTCTTTCCTCCATTTCAACCTCATATTTCCTTCGCTTCATCGACGCGTACTATATTAGGTACTTTTTTTTTCTCCATTCAAACCCGGGAAAATTCTGTCTAAATTTTTGGTCACCGCCCTCTGATTCAGACGCAAATTCGCATATCCACGTCGAACAACACAAAAATCTTGATGAAAATCGATGAATAGATGGGCAGATGAGATCCGAGGTATAGCACGAAAGCGAAATCGGTACGCGTCACTTACTCACCGGTTCTTTCTCATATTCACTCACCCGTTCGGTGTTCGGCGGCTCATCCGAGCAGACCGCCGGCTCGGGTGCGGGGCATTAATCTCAGCGGGAACGTAGCGCGGATCAGTGATAAATCAGTAGACCTCGGGGATCTTATCTTGTAATTGGAACGCACCTACCGTTGGTGGCTCAGCTCAACGAAACCCGGTCGAAACCCGGTCGAACCTGCAGCAATCCGGCCGAATGTGGCACAATATTGGTGAGAACCGGGGGTGGAAAGTGGAGGTTGGAGGAAGTAGAGGGATCTCCTGTGGTGGAGGGGAAGTGTAGACATCCACGATACGTAAACACACCCCTCGGCGGGGTATCCCCGTGTTTCCGTTATCCCGCTGCCCTATCTTCCGACGTAATGGGCAGCGAAGAAGAGCCAGTTTTCATCAACTACCAACCATATACCCTATTCTGCTTCCCTTATTCGGATCTCGCTTGCTCCGATCTCCCCGCAATCCTTTTGCTTCGATTCACTTCACTGCCGGCGATACTACCTTATTATTATTTTTACCGTATCCTACGCATCCGAGGTTCCGCAGCAATTACGTATACGAATCGTAGACACCCACGATATAATCTGGGCCGAAAATTCAGAAAGACGGAACTGCCGTGTCTCAAGTTCTCAAACACGATCTTTTTCTTCATCTCGCGTTACTCTTCCTTGTTATGGGGCGAGCAGCGGAGGTGGGAAAATGACGAATAATCATTGCGAAAGTATGAAGATGGGAAAGAGAAAAGAACCGAGGACGATGGAAGAAATAGAATGAAAAAAATAACGTGAAGAAATAAAAGTAAAAAATAAATATCTTATAAATGGCCAGTAGGGTAGAAATCTGTTTAGTGATAAAAATCAGTTGCTCAAGCGAAGTGGGCCAAGTCACTTCTGCCACCCTCATGACGCCCCTCAACGTCCTTGCCTCCGCGTACCTCGGCTATATTGGACTCGGGGGTGCGATCTCTGGCCACATTATCGTTATCCTGATGGATATTGGCCGGACCTATTGACGCGCTCGTCGGCTCTACAACGACCTCGTGGACTCCGCCTACCTACGTAGAGGTGCCGACCCCAACGACGCATCTTCTACGACCGTATAGACTCCTCGGGTAGGAACTACCGGTAGAGTTCTAAAGCAATATGTGCCACGCAACGTGCGTTAGTCTTTCATTCCGCACGCCATATGGCCTTCGTTCTTTCCCACCGTTCGTTTCATTCCCCGGCTACAATACCATGAGATACCCTCGAGAGCGACACGTGCGAACGCGAACCCGGCTACGTGACACCTTCCGCGATGTGTGGTCTCTGCTTCACACTTCTTGCTATTTCTTCTTTATCTCAATTTCTAATGTTTTTTTCATTCCAACTGTTTTACTGCGGGTACCTGATTTAACAACTGATGTATAGTACTGCAGGCACTTTATTCCTTTCCAAAAAGTTTTAATTGGGGAGCGAGGAGTTATATAAATAAAAAAAGGGGAGGAGGAAGGGTTTCCTTTCTTTATCGGCTACTTTTTGAACTCCTGGAACAAGGTACGGAGAACGAGGAATCCTGACAGGAATCGCATCACCGTTATAATAGGGTACTCTGGGAACGGGCACAAGATCTCAGGGTTACATTGCTCTCGGGACCTTGGACTTTCGCTGCCCTTAGGGCGTTAGGATCATTTTGGGACAAGGGTGCCACACGATGCGGTGGAAGAAGGGGACCGGAAAGTCGGAGAAAAAATTGAGGACCGAAAAGGGAAGAAGAAGATATTTCGAGTTAGACGACTGCAACAGAACTTGGAATCCGGAAGTCACGGGGCTATGGATATATCGTTTTGTGACAAAAGTTACCAGGTTTTTGGACTTTCGAAGAAGGTGATGCGTACGAGAAGAAGGGAAGAAAAAAAATTGAAGTCTGAGGGAAAGGGACACACGTGGAGATACACACAAGCTTGGCTACATTCTGTATATGCTGTACGGTCCAACCCCACGGGAACAAACTCAGAGTCGAAAAGCAGAAACTCGAGTGAATATCAAAGCGAAATGGACTATAGGGGTAACCAGCCCCCACAGATATAACTAGGAACACATAACAGTAACAATAACAATAACGGCTTTGTGCGTCGTTTTTGTGCGTTGGGCTCGAACGCGTTCGTAGTCGCCTCGGTCTCCTCATTCACTTGGTTTGCCTCGCGACCGACTAGGTCGTCTCGATGGTCCAAGGCGAGGAAATGTTCGTATAGAGAAAACGAGTTCACAGTTAGACGTTTGGAATCTAGCACGCCTAGGACGCGTATAAATATCATCGTAAACTTTGACTCCATTTTGGCACGCGAGGGTATTGTGCTTAGAGAGAGAAATAGCGAAATGAAAATAAAGAGAGAAGCTAAAAAAAAGAGAAATAAAAAAGGAAGAAAAAGAGTAAAAGCGAGGACCACGAGAGGACGTTACTCAGGGCGCCGCTGTGCCACTGTAAGGGCGTTGTGTACGACCCTCGAGCTGAGGCAATAGGTGGGTTTAATTCCGTTAAGAGCACTCGCTAGATATCACGGTCGTTGTGCGGTAAATCATTGCGATTCTTTGGTCACTTTACAAAGAGGGGTTAAGCTCAGATTTTTATTTCGTTACATATATATTTCCCTTTTTTTTTCTTCCCACTTTTCTTTTTACATTCTTAATCCCTTTCTTTCTTCCTCACGTGTTCTTCACCGGCGACGGTCAAGGTTATATATGAGGGTGCATTTATCCAAATCCTGGCAGAGAAACGCGTTGCGCAACTTCCTCGGCATGAACAACAGTCGCAAGGATTATGGATCTCGAGCATAACCCCCGATATATGTACGCATGTATAGAAGTAATCATGCAATATGCATAGAAAGAAACGCGTGCGAAAGATGGACGAGAAAAAGGATCGTGCGAGGGGTGCTGGCTGCGGGATGCACCGTGCTGCTCACGGGAGTGAAATTTAAGCGCGAAGTAACACGTTACTTTGCTTTTTGTTATCGGGATATAGGTATATCGAGGGTCGGGTTTAGGTGTGGGTTTAGGTTTAGGAAACCGACTGGTATGGTATTCGATGTATCTTCATGAATTTCTAAGAACAGCCTTTCCAGTTGCAAGAATCCCTTAAACTTTAATCACGTCGAAGAATCCCCTTCTTTAAGACACTCTTTCCCTCGATCTCGTCTTTGGTCGGATATATATCTCATGATAGAGAGGTCTCAGGGGGTCGCGCGTGCCTACGGATATATATACGTCTATCCACGCTGAAATTCATGTCTTTTTTACACTCTGAAAATTTCTCTAATCAACATATTACACGAGTACGTACATACTTAGGCAGGTATTTCTGCGAATGGCGGAGCAGCATATGTGCCCATATGTACGCGTACGTATAATATGCTCGTGGCTGGCGAGTTAAACGTAAATCGTCGGGGGCTAATTTAACTTTAGGCAACGCAATCACGGGACAAACCGTAACGTTGGGAACACGTACGAAATGAGCTAGGCGGTAGGCAGCTATTAAATAAATAATCCTGGTGGGTGTTTACCGGGCGTACAAACGCGTACGGTGCGTGCCAATCGCGTGCAAACGCGTGTACCGCAACCGAACTGTTGCCAGCTACATATAACATCGTACCCTCCACGTGTTATGCGAAAGGAAGTCGTGTGGTGAAACTCGCAAAAATGAATTAATGAACAACAGAAAAAACAAAAAACAAAAAAAGACAGATAGAAAAAGTAAGCCGAAAAATGAAAAAAAGATACCAGGGTTATTATACATGAAGAAATATTAAACAAGGATAAGAAAACATGATTGCGATCACATACGATCCGCCCTTTTTACTTGAAAGTTGTAATTAAAGCGTATGCCCTGCCCACCATTCGGTGAATGCATGATGGTAAAAATATAAGAATAAACCCTCTAGACGTCAGTTTAATAATTTTTCGCTGTTTTTTTTTCTTCACGGGCACGTATGGAGAGGTTGTCACTTTCGAGTTGCGTGGTGGAGGTTGAAAGAAATTTTCGAGTCAGAGGTGCAGCAGGAGCGGCAGCGAGAGCAGAACACACGTCACGTTTCGTGATCGTGGCTGATCGGTCTTCTGTAAAAATGCGTGGTCGCTGCTTTGGCGAGGCGTTAGTAAAGCGTTTTTTTGCCCCGATCAGTTCCCGTGGGATAGAAAAAGTCTTCCCGTGTCCTTAGAACGGTCCTTCGATGGTTTCATTTTTACTTTTCAAAGATGCCTATCTTAACGACGCGTTAAACGACACTTGCTTCCAGCGCGACCCTCGACTCTCTCTCGAGCTGCCTGCCCCTCGATTTATTTTTATTTATCTGTTTTGCGATCTTCAGCCTTTCCTCTTTGATCGAACCTACGCCCAACTCGACTCGCCTCGCCTCTAGACTACCAACAACCCCGGAATTACCCCGAGTCCCCCCACAAACCCATTGTGCGATGCCTTACAATTCCGACAGTCACGGCTAAAACGACTAAACGCCTGATGAGCAATTTTTATTCAAATGTATTCAACCTCCTCCTACAACCCGCGAGTATCTCCCACCAAAATATTACGCGTGGCACACATATACCTACGTTTATGTATATTTCAACATGCCCGCTCATATATCTCCTCGTATTTAACCTCCCCAAATTTCAGATCGTCAAAGCCTAAGCCGCTTCCGGCAGTTCCATAAAATCGTACACGTACGTCTGCACATGCATCTTTTCGTATTAAATGTCATACACCAAATCTGGATTTGTCTCCCGTGTTAATTATACGCCGATTTTGTCGGACCCTCGTTATCTCTTAAAAAACTTTTTGCTTCAATTTTTTTTTCTCTCCGGGTCTCCCAGCTTATCCGTAATGGACCGCGAATTCGTATCATTTGGGTATCCCACTCTGTTTACTTACTTTTCGTCTGACGCGATGAGTATGTTCTGAACACCCGTGCAGTATATCATGTGGAGAATATAACGTATAATAATAAAAACAAACTTTCGTATATACGGGGAGGCGAATGAAACCGCGCTCGCTGAGGATAATGAGCAAAACAAACGACTAAACCAAGACAAAACACACCCTTTTTTCTCTCGGCCAAAGGGACCGAGGTAACGTTTCCCCGTCTTTCCCCTCGGACGCCGTTGCTCCGCAGATTCTCCCGTATAGCTTCCGTAACTTCCGAGTCCCGCGAGTTCGGCTCCTCGGAGCCTGGGGGTGCTGCTGCTGCTGCAGGCTGGTGTCGACCCGCGGGGGTTGCGGTGCGGGACGAAAGGCCGAGAGGACGCGGAGTCCCTTGAGAAAAATGGGGGCGAGTTTTCCCGCGCTTTCCTGCGTCCAATCCCCACCCTAAACCACCCCTCTAACGCATCCATCCCCGTACCCTCCATACCCCCGTACCTCTTCGTCCCCTTCCTCACCGTGCCTCGCGTCATCCCCCTATTACCGCGCGCCAGTGCCGGGGCGCCCCGGAAGAGACTTGAGATCAATACTCTTGCACTCAGACAACGCAGGGGCGTAACGAAGCGAGCCACGTGCCACGTACCATGTGCTACAGATCGCTCCACCGACACGCGCGATCTGTTTTCATTTTACCGCCGTTTTTACCCGCGCATTTTTCAGGGTTGAATAAGATTTTTAGAGTTTAGGGGTGTTGTCACGATCCACGGAAGAATGAGGGAAATGCTTGGATAGCGTTTTTGTACCTTACGCCGTGAGAGTGGACCTTTCCTTGAGTGCATCTTGTACTCTCGTGAGTTAGCTGCATGTAGCTACTTGTTACCTAGGTAACGTGCTCTAATCAGGAACTGTATAGAAGGAAAGTATATAGAAGGAGAAACGTTAACGACTTGAAGTTTGAGATGAACGTTATAGTACGGGGTATAGACATCATGGCTATTAGTGATCGTGACAGATTTTCCAGGCTTTATCGTTACTTCGTTACGTAGTCATTGACAGTCTTTAACGGTAAAGCTTCTTCTTTGAGATTCTGCAAGGATTTCGGATTTTCTTTTATATATATGATCAGGGTGTAACGGGAAACGACAAGGGGATGTAGGCCGTGACACTGCACAGCTTTACATCATCCCCGGATCGGAAGAAAAGTTTCCTCTTCTTATATCTCGTTGGTTTCTTTTTCTAATTTTTCCGACAGAAATTCTCGAACGCCTAGTTTTTGTTTTTCATAATATCAACCACGCGATATAACGACTACGGATTCTCTTTCTTCCGAACCTAAATCCCTCACTCCCCCAACTTTTGAAAATCAGAAATTCATAATCTTACCAAAATACATAATGTATGCTGTACTAAGGGCATATAACTATGTACGGAAGTGTCACCCCTTCTTGTCACTTAACAAGTCTCTCTATTTCGCGTTACAATTTCGGTACCCACCAAGAACCCTAAAATCTGCAGAACTTTGACGAGACAAAGTTTCTACCCCGTATAATGTTTACATTCGTATCGTAAAACATCACAACGCATATATACATGTGTGGGAATAGTGATATCATCGAATTTTTTTATTCAAATACAAAACTCTCGCGACACCTCATTCGAAACGTTCATGAAAATTTCGAACAATTTGTCACGAATTCTATGAAGCAACAAAAAACGTCCTTTTGAAAAATATTTTTCAACGTCTCCCAGGCGTTGTGTTATGGGGTACCAGTTTTTTGTACGCCACTGTACTTCTACCCCTGCGTGGGAGTGCTTACGTGACGTAGTCGAGTGGGGGCGGATGACGTCACCGGTCGATACACCTTCTCGAGTACTACGCATACCCCCACCTTTACCTCCACCTACACCTTCATCCCCCACGCGCGCTGTACAGCCCGTGTGTCCTCTTGTTGTATGTGTGCATGTACCAGAGAGGAAATGCAAGGATGTGAGCGATCGTATAGGACGCGGTTTTCGCCCGTATATACCTCTCGTTATATTATGTGTACGTGGGTGTGCGGGGGCCGAGGAAAAAGGGAAGAGAAGAGAGAGGAAGTGGAAGTGGAAGTGGAAGAACGGGGTTAGCCTAGAACCGACGTTGGCTCCGCACGAACACGCGAATAGTGAATGAAGGATCGTTGCCTTTCCGTTTTGGAGGGAAATTAAGGGAAGCAGAAGCATCCTTGAACGGCAAGCTCAGGCGGTCTTATACCTCCTGCCAATCTCTGGAATCAAGTACTTCGCAAGTATCACTCAGAAAGCATAGCTTTGCAGGTCCCGCCACGACGATCACAACGACCACGACGACGACTACGACGAACACCCGCCCACGTTCCGGTTCTGATCCTCGGCTAAATCCTTACACCAAAGCTAGCTTACTCCGCCCGTCATCGAAGCACATATACACCTTCTAAACGTACTTTTCACCTCCTCCACCGTACTACCTAACAGGTGGCGACGTTCCGTTTACCCGCTGTGGCGTGTATTTTCATTTTGGCTATTCAATGAAACGAAACTCAGCGAAAATGCCGAAAAAAAAAAAGGGTAACAATTGTTTACACGATCGGAATTCTCTCGCGAATGTGCAGCGAAGTTGCTGGTACATGGTCCGTGTAATACTTGGATGAGTATGAGGCGTGGTGCAGGATGGGGTGAAAATCGCGTGGTGATGTTACTGCATAGTTGCAGTACAGACGTGGTGGTTATGGTCGCGCGTGCCAAGTCGCGAAATCTGGGGACACTCGAGAATCGTGGGGAGGTCAATTCTAACGGCCACTTTACTTATTTATGGGGGCGTTTCACAGCCGATTACCAAGGATGCGCATAAAAGAAGCATCCGGAACGAAACGTAACTCACCGCGAAACTGCAAGGAGTTCGATTGTTCGCTGGCCAAATGTTTGAGCCTCTTGGCCAATAACCAAGCGCCTCTTTTTCTTTACACACACTCGTGGTGTAGAAGAGAAGATGGATGCACGGGAGAAAAGAAAAAAATTATTAGCAGAGAAAGAAAAGGAAGGAATCGAATAAAATGAAATGTCAACTCTTCAACGAAATTTGTCCAACTCTAAATATCTCACTGTATAACATTTCCTTATCTTTGTTCCTTCCTTTTTCATATGGTTTTTTTCTTATATGCGCAACTTTTGCGCGGGGGTATTCTTATGGTTAAAGTTTTATTTAAAAAATATATATTCCGTAACGTCTCGCTCGAATCATCCCTCAAGCTAACACAGCTTGTTTCGAGATCACGCGCCCTACATCGTTCCGAGATTTCGCGCCATTTCCTTCCGCCACGGAGGTACGCGACGACGTCACGTACACCTCGTCGTCGCCTTCTTCTTCTACGTTTTCTTATTTCTTCTCCTCGTTGTCATCGTTTTATTCAAAGAGAAAACTCAACTTTTGTATAGCAAATTGATCGCGAAGCAACGTCTGGCACAGAAGCTTATGGTTTTCAGAATTCTTTTATATACCTTATACACGTGCTTTTTATATCATTTTGGATTGCGTGTCGAACTGCAAGAACGAACGCATTGAAAATCAAATTTGTAATAAAGATGGTATATAAGGTGTACCATTCACAGACACACGTGTAGGTGTGTACGGGAACTGGATAAAAGTAGAAGCGTGTCATGGCTCCGTATGAGATAAGCGCTCGAAGAGGACTACCGATACATAGAAATATACTAGAAGAGGGTTGTCAAGGCGCTTCGCGCAGGCAGTTCCTCCTGAGAACCGTGCCGAAGGCTTTAATCCAGAGATATATAACAGGGATGGCAGAGGGAGGAGGTGAGCATAAAATATAAATTGGGATTTTTAGGGCCAGTAAAGGATGGATGATCCATTTCTATATAACCGTTCCCGAGCCTCGTAATTGGACATAAAACTTGTTTTCCATGATTGACATGAGGATATCATTGCGATTGCTGACCAATAGCCGATGACGCTACCATTATTTCCCTCGTCGCGCTACCATTATTATATACCGCAGCCCCAGTTCTTAGACCTTGGACTTACGTCGATGAACTCGACAGTAAAAATCGCCTCGTTGTATTTCCTGCCGTTTATTGCAAATCATCTTATCTATACCGGGGTGGGGGTAACTTATACAGGGCAAAGCTAGTCGTCCTTCGCTTCGATCGTTATCCGTCCTTCCTTTTTTCTCTTCTTCACTTTCCAGCTTTATACGTATATGCGTCCAAGGAGCCAAAAGCCAAAAGCCAAAAGCGAGAAGCGACAACTGCGCGCGATAGCGATCTCACATTATACTTTTAGAATTTCATCGCTACGGTTGACTACATCTAATATGTACTTTGTATATTGCCCCGTCCGCTGTTAAATTCGGAGTCAGGGATACACTGGTATAGCTGCATAATTAACCGGATGTCGGTGAAAGAGGGTTAAAGGGGGTGAAATGGAAGAGAAAAGAGTGGCGCATGGGAGGGGGAACGTAGCCTCGCGTTTTATCGCTGACCGTAACAACTTGCCATTAGCATTTATAAATGTTCGATATCTCGAACTGCTGCACCGGGCGAATATCACGGACATGGTGCACACCTATACACCGCACAACTACACAACCAGGTCAGGTATATCAGCGGTAACGGAAAACGATCGACCTTAGAACCAGCGAGGCATCGACATGCAACTCCCTAATCAAGACTGGCACTGCTCTGATTCCGGGTTAACGTTTCCAATGGCGAATGTCAATTTGCCACGACTATCCTGCAGGTGTCCGTTGAATAGGGCGAGCGTTGAGACAACGTGTAATTGACACTCCGTTCAGAAATCTACGAGAAGTCTAGACTCGCAGCGCTACTCGTGTAGCCTACAATCATCACTTATGGTTAAAGTCATTCATTCTTCATCCATCGTAAGTACGATTCGGTCACATATAGATCCGCACACGTCTTGATTCATTTATTTTTTTCTTCTTCAGCGCAGTTAGCAGACCGATATACAGAGAAAAATAAGAGACCAGTAGCGCTACGACGTCAGATACTTGTTTGAAGAAGCTCGCTTAACTTTGACCAAGTAAAAAGTAGAAGAGAATGTTTAGCGGAATTTTCTCTTGCCGATGCGATAGTGGCTGTTGTAGTGGCGCAGTGGCAGAGACACCAAGTTTGAAAAAGCTTCGCTCGGGTATACAACCTCTCGTGACCATAGCGAAGTGTTCCATTACTGCCGCCCGGAACGATGGGAAACTTTGCGAGGTTTATTGCTAGAAGCAATACTGTGTCGCGGTAGTTGGTGGGTAGGTACCTTTATACGCTCCGCACATACCCAAGTCGTGTTACCTCATGTAGAGACTCTGAAACAGCTAAGGGATGGTCAAAATTATACGTACAACGCAGCAATGCTGTGAATCACCCGTACCAAAAATTAAAATATTCGAATACACGATGGCTTCGAAAATTACTCACCCGACAACACTTTCTACGATGATACGTGAGCCGCAGTTTTCAAGTGAAGTTTGCATCAGGGTCACTAAAATCGATAATACAATATAAACGAAACAGATTTTTTTTCACTTTTTCTTCTTTCAGTTTCTGTTGGGTGAGAGAAATTTGTTGCGCCATTGGATAGTTGATACACCCGTCAAAGTTCGTTACGGATAATTGCGATATTTGTCTCAGCCGTATATTACATGTGAAGCGAATTAAACGAATGAAATTACAATTAGTTTGGATCCATTTCGCGAGCAGTCATTAGTAAGGCTGAGAGAGGAGAGAGAGAAGGAAGCACGCGCGTGGTCTATGACTAGATCTACCTATAAATAAATCTGTTGTGATGTGTCTAGACGACCGTTATGTAAAATGTCGCGAGGTCGTTACCAATTCGGCTGTGTGCTAAATTAAATCGAAACTGATTGGTCCTCGGTTATAACGTGGGAGAGTATACGTATAGGGTGACTAACTTCAGTGAATGAAAGTTAACCAGTGATCAGTAGAGCATCTCTGACGGTTGTGAACAAGACGATGCGGACGTGACTCCAAAGAGAAATGAAGATGGGGAAAAGGAAAAATGATTTTGTATGAATCATGAATTAGTGGAAGGGCACTTCAAAGATACGCAAAGACTTGAGGTTACGGAGTGGTAAATTCAATTTCTTCAAGGAAAATGCCAAAGAGCCACTATAGAATTGAATCCGTGTGGGTTCAAAAATACTAGAAACGGATCATCCGACGTTCACTGGGGTGCGCTAAGTGCGTCCCATAGGTATCAAGCTCACCTTTATCATGGAGGCTAACTCGTATTGAGATTCGATTTTAACCTCCTCAGTTCTAATGCGGCTAGACAAAAATCACGGAATACGGATACAATGACTTTGCAGTATTATGAAAAGTCCGAGGGACGAATATTTATTAGGGTCGTATAAATTACAGTCAAAATAGATTCATTGCATTAAGTGGATAATGGTGTACGTAACTTACTTTCTTTTTTTTTGTACAGTCGCTAGTTGTTGTCGTTCTTGTGAGCGTTGGATGACGGTTGACGGGTAGGTGGTATAATTTTTTGATGAAATGTCTGTCAACCCTTGCGCGTTAGGTTCAGTAGGGTATAGGGCAAGAAAATGGGATCGATAAAGGTGAGGGAAGGATAGCAACATCAGCAACATCAGCAGCAGCAGCAGCGGTAGCAAGAGCGGTAGCCATATAACGTAAAACAACAAAAACAAAATAAAAAAAAAAACGGGTACTGAAAGCCAGAATGACTTGCACGTGACAGGCAATCAGGCATCTGAAATTCTCGAGCTACGTCGGAGGTCAGATCGGGTCATGTTCGGGTTGACATCAAAGAGCCCCGCGCCAATATGGTAATGGCGACCGTGTCGCGTGGCGCCCTTTGCCGAAAATACCCGAATCCCTTCGGGGTGGGTTGAAGCACAAACTGCAAAGTTTGTATACGTATGGACCCACCTACCTACCTACCTACCTACCTACCATGTGAACGCGTAATCATATATGAGCCGCGCGGGGCTGATTATTTTAATGCCCTGACCCCCGGCTTATGTTACCCGGGTTTTTATCGAATTATAATAATACGTCTCGGACGGGTTCTTTTTTTTTCGTTATCAAAGAAAGATGAGAAGCGCTGAGAAAAAAGTGAAAGCTTGGAAAGGAAAAAAGGAGTCAAAAGAAAGGGGCAAAGGAAAAAGCAAAATGCAAGGGAGTGGGGGCGGGAAATTTTCGTACGAGAAGCGGGGCGTGAATTAGCCACAAAGGAACGCCGAAAATATTATGAATGCGTTGAACGGCAAAAGAAATGAAATTTGCTTATGAATGCCGGTTATTAGGGTTAATGCTACGGGGTTGGGCTAGCGCATTGTGCGTTTTGTGCGTACGGTTGAAAAGCATTGTGATTACAATCGCGCTTACGATCGCGCCCTTCGGTCCTGCGTCACCCCTCATTTTCCAATGAAAATTATTAAACGAGAAAAAAACGCTAATGAAACTCGGGGACGATTCGACAATTTTAATTATTCCAATCGCTCCGTGGCCTGCACCCTGCTCCCTCCTACCTACCCCCTTCTGCAGTCGATATCGAATATCGATGAAACGTTGCGAGGTATGTAAAAGCAAAAAGGAGAGAAAGTTCAAAGTAGCTGCAACTGTGCTATAAATGCAAACATCCAGCACTGCAGCGGGAGATTTTCATTCCCAACCATCGTTGCAGTTTCAACTTTAGACAAAACTGAATTTCTCAACATTTACAGACATGAATACAAGTAGTTTACGTTCGATAAAACGCTCAGCTTACACCAAAGCTATCGACACATTCGTTATACCTCACTTACGAAATATTTCATTTTCTATTTTATCCAAACAAATTCGAAAACCGTGTAAGGCGTCTATACCCGGTGCATACACCATATAGAATAGAAAATGTCCGACCCAGCCTTTCACGTTGATGGAAATCATTTAGCAACTAAATCGAGTTACGTCTGAATTTTACTTTGAACGGATAAAACTTTGTGTTAGAAATCGACTGCACGTTGTAGGATAAAGGGCGTGGATTGATTTGTTACAATTCAGCACCGATACATATATAGTCGAAACATGTGATGATCAACGTTGCAAGATTTCTATAACCACGGTGCTGTTCGCACCTGCAAACGCCCCGGCGCGGTGTATGGCCATCAGACACACCATAGTTGCACGTGGTCGGAGGCCATGTAATCCGATCACGCGCCTCACCGAGTGCTTGTAAAATAAAACTGATAACAACAATGGTACGTGGACGTTATAACGGCACGGTTTCCTGCAGCAGCGCAGCAGCAGCAGCAGCTATGGTAAAATAGCAGAACCGTGAAAATTAGAAACAATGTAAAAACACGAAGAAGTCTCATTAAAATCTGTTCGTGGTGGCGCCCCGGTGTCCGACTAAAAATGAAAATTAAATAAACACGTGACTCGTTGCTGCTGCGGTTGCAAATTTTTATTTTTTGAAACCCTCTCTTTTTTCTTTTAGGTAAATATACCGGTGACCCGCATTTCGTTTCCTGCAACGGCACCCCGACCCCAATTGCTAAAACGGGTAAAAAGAGGAAAAAATCGATCGACGGTTTTTAACGCCGGAATTGAGAAGAGCAAAGATATATATATTTATAACAAAATAAAAGGAAGTATAAAAAATCGTATAAATGCGATGCAGTGAAATGAAAGGAACGGAAGAAATAAGAAAAAAAAGAGAACCGTAAGCGTGCCGTGAAAACCAATTAAATAATTACTAGGGCCGCGAACAAATACACTCGCGCAAAAGCTATGCATCTATGTACATGCATAGGTATACATATATCGCTGCAGTGGCTGCAGATATATAGGTACGTTTTCTGGTACAAGCGAATGTACCTACTATATACAGGGAGGAGGACGGACGCCTGGGCGTCACGATGCCTACAGGAGAGCTTTACGAGGGTCGCTCAGAACTCACAGGTCATGTAACAATATACCTGCACACGTTAACCGCAGCCATGTCTTGTTTTGGACTTCAAAGGATTGCGGACGGATGGTCGATGAACGTATAGGTATACGCGTACGCGTGGTATTATAATTGGGAGGTGCCGCGGTACGTTGCACGGGGTCAAAGGTCAATTCATTCTCAATTTTCATACAGAGCGTCTGATCGTGAAACGAGTACGTCTCTTCAGTTGAAACGATAAAAGAGAACCGAAGACGAAGTAGGAGACGGAGGAGGAGGAAAATTCGCAACGTCTGATTCCGGATGACGCCATTTCGAAATTCGGTTTTTCGTTGCGATTTCTACGTTTAAAATTATGTTCTCGAGTGGCAAAGGCGGCCGATTGATTCGAGTTTCGAGATGAGGAGAAATGAAACCATCCGAACTGTACAGACGCTCACGCTATGACATGTATACGTATACCGCGGCAGTGCCTGTATTCGATATTGCGCGAAATCTACTCGGCAAGTCCCGTCGTGCACCGGTAGAATCCTGCGCGTAATTCTAAATTGGCTGACGGCTGACTAACGAACGGATTGAATCTCTACTAATCAATCTTCTCTCCCCACATCGACAGCTCAGGGACCTCCTGCGTGGATAACGCTTCTCAAACTTCTCCATCCTATAATACGAATGTATACGCGATGAGGTGACCGACTTTATAAAGTTGGTTCAGCCGATTTGGCATCGCGGATGTGGTAAAATTGACGATGGTTCATTGAAGGAAAAAAAAAAAAAAAAGACCTATATATACCACTAACGAATGAGTTGAAAGGATAGTAAAAAAGGAGAGCAGCGGAAAAGAAGTTTCGATCCAATTAATTACAACGCGGTGTGAAAACGCGACCCTTGGGATACATGCAAAATCTAACCGACTGTGAAATGGAAACAGGGACGGAAGTAAATTCACGACGTATAGCACAGCTGAAGACGAGAAAGGGGAATCGGGTGACGATATACATTCTCCCTGTTTACGGAGAGCCTGAGTTAATATGTGACGACGCACACGCGGGGCTGATGCGGCTGTCGCTGCCCTTTGAGTACAGAAACAGACTCGGAGACACGAGGCAAAATGAAGATGATGTCGGAGTTGAACTTCATAGTTAAGGCGGCGCATGCGTTAATTCCCTTAGAAAAAAAAGGAATCGAAATAGGGGAAAGAGGAAGAAACGGGGGGGAGGGGGGGAACTAGTACGCTTGTGGAGATAGATAAGAACGGCGCGGTGCGTGAGTGCAAGACTGCGTGAGAGCGTGAGGCGCGGGAGAGCATGGCAGAGGATAAGCCCGAGACGAATGACTCAGTCACGTGGGTTTCAAAGCTGCGGATATGTACCTTGCGTCAGGAAGACGAAAGACGGATTACAGTATGAAGGGGAAGCTGGGGTACGGCTACACTAGCGGGAAAACTCAGCTGTATTGCTCTACTGGTACATCAACTCCAAGGCGAAACCACGTTTCAGCCGCTAAACGCGAGGCACTGCTGTTGTTTCATCCTCTAAACCTGCTGCTCCCTCACCCCCTTTACTTTTCCTTCCATACTTCCCTTACATCACCATCGTTTTCTCTCCGCAGCGTTTCCGTAAATTCGAATTTAATTGAATTCTCAAGTTCAAGCCCGCGAGATTTGTCTCCACTTTAAAGTCTGTCTTTCCAATATACAGATACCCGCGAAGACGTAACCTCCCCATCTCCCTGCACAAATCCCTCCGTGTATTTTTATTTCATTTACTCTCCTTCCTCTCTTATTTTTTTGTTGTCGTTTTTTTATTTTTTTTTCTCTGTTTTCTACTTCGGAAAAAGTATTTCATAAAAATTTGCGATCTTGCGCCGTGGCTTTCACGTATATTGGCATTATTCTATCTAGGAAGCGGAAACTTGCGGTACGCGTTGATTTTCTTTCCTCGGACTCGCGCTCCAATCCACGTCGTTTTATACGTCTTACGTATGCTCCACATGCTTTGCACCTATTAGGGTCCGTCGTGCCTCGCGCGTGTTCCGTACGCTTTTAACGCTTGTTTGTTCAGCGGAAGGCAACTCCACTTCACTCTACTCGACTCACGTGTGTTATGATTCTGTTACAACGGCAAATGGGCTCTGGTGAGGCCGAGGTGCTACCCGTTCCTAGGTTTTTTGCTTTTAGTCTTGCCTCAATTGCGTATATACATCGCTAAGTGTTAGAATGGCGTGTGTGGCTTAAGCACCAGCTAGGATAAAGGCGAAACTCCGTAATACCGCAACCCGTTGTTTGGAAAACAATGTCTGGAAGCTGCAAAACGCCACGATAACCTTCCGTACGTGCCCCTCGAGATCCGAGCACCACATCGGCGTGCACCGCGTAGCTCCGATCAAAGATTTTGCTCGTGCACATAGCGCGAGACTCGCGGTAAATTTAATACGAGAAACTGACCGCAAAATATAGCGCATAAATTTCACGGAACTTTACATCGTGCAACGTAAACCCCGTTTCCATACTTTCTAATTAATTTTCGAACTGCAGATCTCAGCGAGCAGCGACGGTCGTCGAATTCTTCAAGAGTTTTCAGGAGGGAAAAATTTTCAGGATAGGCGATACTCCGGGACACGCGGGGGCGTAACGCGGCGTAGCAGGACGTAACAGACGTTGCGCGTTGCGGGAAGTCACGCGTCAAGTGAACTCAGAGAGTTAACGTACATATATATACGTATATCTACGTACGCTAGCCCCGAGCGTTAGCCAGCTAAGAAGAAAGTACGATGTATCACGCGGAAAAGGTTAACTGCTCCGGTACTGTCTCGGGCGAAACGTTCCGCACGGATTTATGTGTCGTCGCAAGGAAGAGCGGGAGTAACACATACCCACCAACCATTACCAACGGTGTTAACCACCGTCGTGGTGGATATCGCGGTGTTGGGTATACATCACGTTACGTATGTTACCATAAGTGTTGGTAGGTGTGGCTGCAGCGGGATACCCACGTTACAATACGATTGCCAGGGTATACGTACGGGTATAAGCGTGTGTATAATCGCGCGGACACACGCCTATTTTCTACATCTTATACGCGCGCACGCTGCCCCCCTGCTATCCGGTATCTGCGGCAGCAGCAGCGGCAGCATAGCTGTACACGCGGGCGGTCGGTGATATCGTCGTGTAGCCTCGAGTCTAGAAATTCCGTTAGGAAAGACAAGACTGATAAAAGGAAGGTATGAACCCGGTGCAACAGCCGCCGCGGTGGGCGTTGGCGACGCAATGCATGTCGGGGGTTTTTAGCCGCTGCAGTTGCTCGCTACACGTCCAACGACTCCGCGTGTAGGAATATCGTGCATGCATCGTACGCATGTCTGAAATTTCGTTGTTTTCAACGCCCGCAGGCCGCCAGGAAAACCACGCGGCGGTGACGCTGCACCGGCATCGGCGGTAGGAAAAGCTGCGGATCTCTAGCCGAGCCGCTCCTTGTCTCATGGAAGCTTCTGTTTCGAGTGAACACGTCCTGTGGCACCCCGGCACTGCTATAGCTACGTGTCGTTTATCAACGTCTCAAAAATCTTTATCCGCGTAAAATCCACGCTACTTTTGGCCGAGGTATAAAACCTATATCTCCGAGCTGTTTGCTGCTACCGATGCCGCTGTTGGCTGCGCTTTGCTAGTCTCGGGGGTATAGAGTGTACAGGCTGATGCAGGCGGGCATCAGAAACTCAGGACCAAAACCAGCTTTTCGTATTTCTATATCCCACTGCAGTGGACGGCCGTACACACATAGGTTTGATATTTGGAACGAAGAATAAGCTCTGCAACGGCGGATATCTTACCCGCGGAGATCCGCTTTGGAAGATTCATCTTCTTCCTCTTCTTTTCCCGTACCATTTCTGTTTTTTTTCTCGTCTGTTCTTTTTTTTTTTACCATTCTTTTCACGGCAACGTGACCCGTCGTTCCTTATATTCTATATACATGTATATAGCACTAGGGAATCTATGTCGCCATATTCGGTGTATAGTAGCTGTGTTTAGAATTCTTCAGAGCAACGTCTCGTAAATGAAAATTACAATTTATCGTGGAGGAGCTGCTGTGGTCCCGCTGACACACCCGTTGCTCGCTGTTAGCTCCTTTCCACCCACTATATACCATACTGGCAGCGACATCAGAAACGGCAGCCAGCTCGCGCCTTCTAATGCGTGTGTACCCATACCATGGGACGTACTCTGCGTGTGACCGGAATCCCTAAATTACGAAAACGTATACGGAGGTAGAAATTGTAATTTTTGGTCACCCTTTTCCAACATCTGTCGCGACCTATACTCATTTCTGTTGACTGGGAAACGAAAGTAGAAGCTAGGAGGAAAAAAAAAAAAACAACAAAAAACAGAAAGGAAGAGACGCAATATGTCTTCGGAAATTTCAGCGATTTTCAGGGGTTGATTTTTTTTAAATTCATATCCTTGTTTATTTTATTTTTTCCAAAGCGTGCGACAGAAGGGTTCCACGGTAATTCCTATATCTACGTAGCAGCGCTCAAAGACTTGGGGTGACCTTAATTGCTCGACTCTCCTCGGTATCGCCGATTCAATTAATATAATTCTCGAGACATCTACATACACCTGTATATAAGGTATACCACCACTATCCATGATCTGGAATTCCACTCGGTACCATCGCAGAAGATGTAAGGCAATGACGAGAGTATAACAGCGCAGTACGAGGAACAATTATCCGAATACATGTATGTCGTAATAAATTATGTACATGTACCATACACACAACGAACGGATAGGTACATAACTCACCTACATAAAGTCAACGAAGGTGGTAAAATATGTTTATAGATTCTCCGATATTTCTGTCACGGTTTATGTGGATGGATAGATAGTACAGTATATGAAAATTACTCACGAGTCGATTAACTCGGTAAAATATTAATTAACGTTAACTTGCAGCAGATATATTGTAACAGGTACGTTCGTGGAAACGGTACAAATTGTTACCTGACGCTACTGCGTTGCTACTTTGCTACTCGATTGCAAATTAATCAACTCCGTACGTTCATCCCATTAGTATCATCGTCGTCATCACCGTCGGAATATATCGCTTTGCGGACTTAGTTCTGTAAAGCGGAGCTTAAGATACAGATGGATGCTTCACGTAAGCTTTGGGTACATCATATCGTATCTATGGTTCCCTGTATTATCTATACATCGTGAATAGTATCGGGAAATAGCATTCGGAATATATCAACATCCCAGCTAAGAAGAACAGGCGGCTAGAGATGCTCCGTAGCTTACCAACAAGTTTTCGCTGTCTGTACTATTGTATACACTTACCTTGTTCCAGAGGACATAGCTGCATATAGCACCGCTGAATTCTGAGCACGTTCCGAGAATTCGATGAATTTTCCAAGGTGCATGAAAGTCTTGGGGGTGACCCTATATATGACAGAGGACAGCTGAAGAAGAAGAAACTCTTTTCTCCGATGCGATGGTTGGAAATAAACTGACGAATGTAAATAAAATAAATTGCGAGCGCAACGTATGGATGATGAGAAAATCACGAACGAGAAGTATAAATGAACGGTAATATAATGCGAGGATACGAAGGTAACGACTATGGTTTTGAACTGGAAAATAATACGCCGGTGTCTGTCCGCTCTAGGAATCGTTGTCACGTCTAATTACAAGGTGACTCTTATGTAGCCATTCAACTGAAATAGCCTTGAAGTCTGAGCGACGACGGCGAGACATCCTTGACTCTGGCCTCCATATTCTTGCAGTCTTTCGTTCGTCTAGGATATAGTTGACCTCGTCAGAAAACGAAGAAGAAGAGGAAGAAAAAATAAATAAGAAAATAAAAATAGTATCGAAGAAACGCGTTAAACGACAAAAGAAGACCGATGACTTACAGTAAATCTTGTTGGAAGGAAAAAAAAAGGAGCGGGGCGAGGGGCGGGGAGGGGAAAAAAATGTGTTCTCACACGATTTTCAACTACTTCACCGTGGCTTATGTACGTACGTGATAGACGGGTACGTACATAATGTACGATGATCGTATTTCGACCGCGTCAAAAGCCATTTTACCAGGTTGAATAACCCGAAACCAAAGTTACCTCACTTAACTTCTAACTTTGATCATTAACACCCTTTATACTATGGGTACGATGTACAAAACCATAACTGCACCTAGGTTACAGTACGGCGTTATAGTCGATGTACACAACGCGGGGTAGACTTAACTAAAACAAGAATAACGAGGAAGCAACGGACGCCACCTTTACGAACCACGTCCCTTTATCCCGTCCAACTTTATCCTGACGCGCTCTCGTTACACATCGGATGCTGTACGTAGTCGCACCGTTGATGATGCTGCTGTTCTCCCTGTTCATCCATTGACGAGCCCTTACCCTGGAATAGGTTCAGGATCATTATATCGTTTCGCCATTTTCCGAAAGGTCCAAGTTTACGGTTGACCCTTCGTCGGTGTCAACTTTCAGAAAATGATGCAACCTCACGCGTCGTCGTTTCGTACGCCTTCATCGAATCCTGTGAACTGTCCGTCATACGTGTACATCGTCTACCCGTGTAGTAATTTTCTTTCTCTCTGGAGATCATCCTGGACAGTTTGCCCGAAATTTCTATGTCCCACCTCATTTACACCACCTACGAAAGGAACCTGTCCATCCAGCATAATTTGGGGTGGCCGACACCGGATACTGCCCAATTTCGAACCAGTTATACAAATTGACTGCATGGGAAAAAGGCGTTCTGCCACTATGGGATTAATACCATTACCTCGGTAATTTGTTTTTTCCCTAGTTTTGTTTTATACTTGGACACGAATCGAACGTCCGTGTTTACGTGTAAAAGCCCCGGACTTGAGTTTCTTCCATCGATAAATTACCACGCCTAAAAATTTTCCCATTTAATAAAGTATTTCACGGCTTGTTGTTCGAAGTCGGTGTATTGTAAATATATAAATTATACGGATATTATATAAATATTGAATCGAGTAGCGATTGGTTATGCGGGAGTACAATTAATCGCGGCTCGAAGAATTGATAGTTAAGGACTATAACCGACTCTCGGTATACCATGGGAGCTCAGAACGTGGTTGCACGGCGCACGCGAGTCCACGACGACGAATATAAATATCTAATCCGATCAAATCTAATCTAATCGAAACGTAATCCAGCGTAATAGAGGCAATATAGTGGCGACGGTGGTGTATTAAGGTTGTAGGGATAGGTATTTATATATAGTATACACGGCCTAGTCGTCCGGCCAGGCAGCCAGTCAAGGGGAGGGTAGAAAAGGGGGTTAGTGGTTTGTAGTCGCCAGCTTGTCTGGGTCATCGCGTGTTTCATAAGCGATTGCACGTTAGGCTGGCATTACACGGTTGGAATTCACAGCTCACTCGTTCCCCAGGCCAACGCGCGTTATAGAGCTACTGCCTATATCCTACCCTCTTTTCTTTTTACCTTATATACAACAGCGTCGTTGATTCCCCGACATTTTCTAGCTACTTCAACGGATATCGTACGTATACGTATACTTTGCTTAATTCCACCTTCTGTGTGTCGGGGTCGTAATATACACGAGCTTAAATACCTTACGTAATACAAACGCGGCGCCGGCATCGGCGGCGCTTGCAGCTGCTGCTGGTGAGATCCTTGTTACTTTTTATCACTTTGCTAAAATAACTCGCGAATATTATGCAGCAGTAGCGAATGCCAGATACTTCGAAAGACTATCGAGGTATACAAGGAAAAAAAATAGCCGCCAGAGTTCCTGTCACGACAGAGATCGAGCTCTCGGTCGTCGATTCGTTGCATTATAATCGGGGACGGCGGCACCGCGGTGGCTAATTATTAATTACACACGTTTCGAAACGCGTTAAAACGCTCGCATAGATATCCCGTGCAGGAGATTTTCGGCTCTGATTTTTATCCCCTCATTTTTCGAGCCGTGGAATATACCGGCTATTTTCCTTACTCCCTCCTCTTCTTCGTTTATTACCTCAAACGGAAGGAACAACGGAGCCGTGAAAACGACGAGTCAAATAAACAGACCAAAATTAGTGACACTCGGATTGCCCAGGTGGGCGGGCGGACGGCCGTACAAACGTCAAGTCGGGTGTAATAAAGGCAAACCCAACATCTCGAACCCTCACGGTCGCGGCCTCCACATCGAGCCGTGTAAAATTTAGGTCAGCCGCACACCGTTGAACCGAGGGGGGCGCGTGCTGGCACGGGGGCAATGCCGAAGAGCTTTTTCCGCGTCAATACAAATCTGCACCGCGTTCCAACATTTTCGTTTATGAATTCATTATTTGTTATCCGCATCAGAGCGCAACGAGGGAAACGCGGACGATGCGGATATGTATATTGAATTGTTATCGCTTTGTTCCTCTGATATGATAAATTTTTGGCAATCCGAGGCACCGAATTTAGCAATTTCAAATTTCAATGATCAAATCATTTTGTTCAGAAAATTTACACCCCTCGGGTATTATATTTTCCGGTTCAACTGCCGCTCACAATCGGAATAGTCTCCTTATTAATCCTTTCGAAAATGTTAATAAGCGCGCGCCCTTGTAGGCACATCAAGCCTCCGACTTGCAATTTAGTCTTGATAATCAAGAACCAGGGAGCATAATTAAAACAGAACCTTGGCATATAAGTCGACGAGGAACGGGAAAAGAGCTGAATAATGTTGTTCGAAAACAACAACAACGATAACAAAGCTGCTCGTATTGTGTGAGAAGTTCACAAAAGCAGCTATGCATCTTGCGGAATTGGTCACTGCAGTTCCAGAACCTTGAGGAAACTTTGGGCTAAAACAAACTACGTAAAATGGTCGATATATATGTGCGGAACTGTATATCGTGAGATCATGGTCAAATTTGAGCTGGAGTGCACCCATACCTCGGTTGAACGATAATCGACTCGAAAGTTTTCATGTAACAATGAAAACCCTCGTTATACACGTTGTACGAACGATCAAAGTTGGAAGCTTACATGTTGCAACTTTGGAGATCCGTACCGATGCAGATGGAATTATCAAAAGCGTTTCTACACCCCGTCTGATACACTCGTGCGCACTCGACTGCATATATACGTAGTCTAGGAATACTTGAATGTAACGAGCAACTACTAATCTCATGACAATTTACGCAGGTTTAATCTGTTGTCGAACCCGATAATTGGAACCGATAAACCTGCACAGTTCGAGACATTGTACGAGGTTACCTTATACGGCGCACAGCTAACTAGTCGATACAAAATACTTGAAGGGTTTCCAGATCTGATGGAGCACAGAGTGAGTGACTACGTTAAAGGCACTCTCATCGTAGCAGACGATGCAAATATAACATCAAAGTGATAAGTCGTGGAAAATTGCTGCAACGCCCGTTGCAAAGCTGCGAAATTCAATATTGCCAGAGTATTCCGTTCCGTTCGCCTCGCCGCCCTCATCTCTCACTTCTCCACAAACTATAGGTTTCTACATAACGCTACCATCCCATATTTCCATTGGACAGAACTCACACGTATACTCGAACATTACGTATAATATATACCTATTATACATGCTGCAGTGCAAAGCAGGTATCAGTTTGCACTGCTTTTTCTTCTCTTATTCCTCCTCCGCCTCCTTGACTCTCCCCGAGAGTCCCGAGTGCATTATAGTAGTGAATGTGTAGAGAATTTCGTATTTCATATGCGAATATCACAGGAAGGGACGCGATTCGCGAATTAAATTGAGACTTTGCCGTGGTACGTAGGTGGAGATATATACGTACAATTTAAGCCTTGATGGTAGGAGGAACGTTTACACTTTACAGGGCATATTATCGCGCGCACAAGCTTCGCATAATTACTTTACCTAATGTGAACTGCAGGGGTTGAAAGTAGAAATTTACAGAAGTAGGTTGTAAAGTAGATTGAAGGGGTCTTTTTTAAAAATGTTTTTAGCGAACGTTCGTTCCTGCTTTATGCTGTGCAGGATTTCCGAGTGAAATGAAAGAAAAAAAAAAAAACAAACAAAAATTGGGGGATAGATGGCGTACTACAGCGGAAGTAGTTTTACTGTTTTCTAGTACGAAGGCTGGCCGAATCGTCGGATGGCAGAAACGACCGCATTGATTGCACTTCCGGATATAACTGCGGTAGGCGTTTGTCGCAGGACGTTCAATGCTACAGGAATTGAACAATGCCGCTTTGAGGGGCAAAGGTAACCTTTCAAATGGGTAAATAGAATTTCTGGTTCACCGCTGCGCCCGATAACTTTCGGGATTATGTCGCGCGTGAACTCTGAACTTATCGTTAGTCCCGCGGCCCCGCTCCTTTGACCCATGAACTTTGCGACAGCTTGCACCACCGCCTCCGCTCCTTTCCTCTATCCACCTCCACCTCGTATCCGCTTTCTCCTCTTCCTCTTCTTTCTCCTTCTCTTTCTCTTTCTCTTTCTCTTTCTCTTCTTTCTCAATCCTCCCCTTGCCCGTCTACACGCGCACCACGGTTTGTGCAGGCCGTTAAAATAAAACCCCGCGTTATAACCATCTATAAAATGCACCTCGTACAGCTGCATCGCTCGGCCGTTACGAGTTTGCAGCTATTTTCTTTTCTTTTTCCTTTTTTATTTTTTTCTTTATTTATTTATTATTTTTTCTTCTTATTTCTCGCTTTGCGCAGAGCCGCGGGATATTTTCTTACTGCGTACGTTCTTTTTTTTTTTTATTTCAACATTTTTATCACCGACACACGGGTCGCGTCCTGATTTTTTGAGCAATTAAATGTTGTGTACATACGTAAGGTATAAAGATGTTGTGCATTTCCTGTTGCGTAAATGTATCGAGCATGTTGTGTAGTAGTTGAAAGTTTAAAAAAGTTTACTCTGAATTATAATTTCATTTACTTATTCCCCTAAACTTTTTGGATTAGTTCGAAGGAAAGGCGAGTTCTGTCAACTTGTAGGTTCTTTGATCAAATGCTAGTTCTTGAACTATATCAGACTTTGGAGTTTTCATGATTTGGTCAAACTTTGCCTGTGACTCCGGAGAAAATCTCTGTCTTTGGAAGAGGGTTGAATAAAAGAACAAAAAAAAAGAAAAAAGGAAAAAAAAATTGCTTCGTGAATGATTATGCAAAAGGAAGAGAAAAATTTTGTCGCGTCAGAGACTTGATGTGGTACGATATACGGTAAATTCGTGTCATAAAACAACCTGATCCTATACGTACCTACCTACTTGTCAACGCAATTCAGCGACACCAATCGTCCGGTATGCAAGATAGGAATTTATATAAGGATAAAAAATAAAGTGAAAAAGAATGAGAAGTGGAGGAAAAAAAAAAAAAATTGAATACCCTGAGCGCCTTATCAAAAGCTCCGCCTTCTTGTCTCCAGCGGGAATTCGATCTTCGGTGAATTAAGCAAGCAAATAAGGCGAGAAGGTCGAAAGGTTATGTATTTTAACGGGAGTTAAAGTGACTGAGTGTAACTAGACCGGGAATAGGTGTCAATTTGTCGGATAGCTGTGCTCTCACGATATCCACGTCGTTAAGTCCGTCAACCCACGCCTCTATTTCCGCTGCTGCTGCTGCTCATGCTGCCTAGAGGTCCGTATTGGCAGCTACACCAATACCTATGGATGTCCCATACAAGGTGAACCCCTTCGCTTCTTCCACCCCTCGGGAGAGAGAACGGAGAGAAATAGCGTCAGGACTGGAATCGAGAGAGAGAGAGAGAGAGAGAGAGGGAGTGGGTGCGATGCGATATAGAATTAGGTGCAGGAGAGGCGAAGACCTGAAGAGCGACGAAGACTATCGCGCCCACGTCTAAGAACCGTCTTGATGCGGCTGCAGCTGAGGGGCGTAGAATTGGGTCAGTCACATCGACCCACCCCCGCACTACCTCCGCACCACCCTCGTAGGAGTTCGCGTAATAGCTAGGCATTTGTTATACTCTCCATCTAATTTTCCGACCATTCCCACCCACGGTAACCCCTGGGCTACTTCTGCCACCTTCTACCTTCGTAGCGCCGTGGAACGGAGAGAGATGGTGTGGAGAAAACTATCCAACTCTTTTCATTTTATTCCTTTCTTTCTTCCCATTTCCTCCTCTTTTCCAGATACCGATGGTGGGAGCGAAGGTATACGTATCTCCTACGGAAGCTGACGACCCCATACAGGACAGACGCTGCCGAGGCCGAGGCCTCCGTCTCATTTCTTCTGGTTCTTCTTGTAAACTCTTCTTACTGTCTTTCGTCGAGCTCTGCGCTGGCTTAACGCGCGTAATTTATTAAGAAACAGGATTTAAGAGTCGGCTCTTAAAACGCCCAAGTTACGAGTCCTGCAGTACGGTGACCTCTTTTAAAGCCAGAACGTGACCGTGTGCGTTTATCCCCCCGAGTATTAGCCGCCCCCTTTTACCCCTTTTCTCAGCTGCCTCGTCCAGGCTGCACCGGCTGTCGGGTTCAAACTTAAGACACGACGTTTTTATGCTACCCGCTTCGAGGCTGAGAAGTCTCCGAATTCTCAGGCTCACTGCACGGAAAATTTTCGACGCATCGAAGCTCTTCGCTATCGAACGAAATGCTGGAATTTTTTTTTATTTCCAGACGACAATTCATTCGGACCCAATTTGAAAATTTCTGCTCAGCGAGTCAGCGGACAATGAGTATTAAAAAGTTCGGATTCCTCAGATTTCCGAACTCTTCACTCCCGTCGGAGTTCGTGAGCGAAAATTACGTTGCTTTCACCGACTACGATATACTCAAAGTTACGTTTCCCCGGGTTGCGAGTTGCGATTTGCAGTCGGGTGTCTCTGCTGCGATTCGACGAGTTTGTGGCGGTTGGAGGAAAAGGGGGTTGCTATGTGTACGGACGTGTGACGTATTCAAATCCGTTTTCCAGCGTTCATAATTTTCCGTAACGACGTCCTGGATGCATATTATTGTGTTCATACGTACCTATGTACGCACCGGAAGATAATTAGGTACAGTTTTCCGAATATCGTTCCACCGCTGTTTTCATTCTATTTTTATTCCCTTCAATTTCACGTATTTTTTAACGCTTTACATCGAGATAGAAAACGACTGCGGTCGTACGTCTAGCTGAACTAAATATCGGATAAAGTCAGCCACCGCTGCCGATAGCTGAAGAAGAAATAGTCTAAATTCATCGTTTCAATGGCAAGAAAATTTATAGTCTGGCGTCGTTCAAATATCACAAGGCATACTTCTACCTCCTGAACTACCAGAAATCGGAATTGAATGAAGAGGAATAAAAAAAAGAAGGAAATCATATCTTTCGATCTCCGTGATGTGCGAGCCTCCCCGTTGTTATGACGGAAGGAAAAATTCCCCTCAGCTCATCTATACGGTGCAGAAACGATGGATCTCTTTTACCTATTTTATATAGGTATACCTCATAATATATTCGTCGTACTTTGCAGCATCCATATTACGACAATGCTACTGGCGGTGCTTTTCACATCGACAGCGAAAATCATCCGGGCGAGACCCATCCCGATGTCAGGATTGACCCATTTGTAATATCCGATTTTTATTTCCGCAAAAATGGATAACTAGGAGTTCGAGATCCGTGGTCCTCGGTTTTACTACGTATTTTTTTTATCATCTATTTTTTTCGCGGAAAAACTTTTACCACTTGACACTGCGCTGTACGGTAACGACTCGATTTTATACTTGACCCGCATCGATGCGACGTACATCCAACTGTATGTACTTACAGATATTCATAAACGAACGTTTAAAGATCGGTTTAATTGGAGAGATTCAACAGGAGCGTGAGAGTTGAAGATGGAAGAGAAGAAATCTGTTTAATTTATAACCGAAACTTTTTGCAATTAGCGTTTCATCCGGTTAAGAATCTTCAATTTTCTCTCGTAACATCTGGAGCAGCGGTACGTGATCGTAAACCATTCGAACCGTTAATATCTCTCGTTTTCTGGTTTGCGCTACTAACTGCTGCGTAAACTATGAAAATTTATCCTCTTCTACGAAAATTATTTACAAAGATATTATATACACCCGTCTTACACATCGAGACGCTTATATTGGTTTATTAAAACCTTATTTCAGATCGTAAAAGTATTCGCATATATTATTTCATCCCCCCACTTCTGGTGCATCGATGCAGATTCTGCATTTAAGCTGCACTACCAGCAAAATATAAAGAGAAAGTAATTAATACGCAGATGAGTACGCCGAGGGTTGGCGTCGTTGGCTATATCTGATCGTGAAGCGGGTAAGATATTTGCAATATGGAATAAAAGGGGGATGATAATAATAATAGCGATGATGATAATAATGAAAAAAAATAGGGAGAAAAAAAACAAAAAAAACAATCGTCCATGACATCTGCAGCGGCGGACGCCCTATACTGTACTCTACTCTGGTGTACCATAATGGGGGGTGGGGGGGATTCGAGAGCTCATTGAAACACGGGGAACGAACGATTCATTGGAAAGGCGGGAGTCGAGTTGGAATATTATGAAATGACAATCCATCACATCATCTCGAGGAGTAGACCGCCCATTTTGATTTACAAGAATAGTTTTCCAAGGGGGGAAATATTTTTTATGAGATACGTGACCCCAGATTATTCGACGGCCTTTTTCTTCCCCGTCTTACACCACCTACACCATCCGCTCTTATACATATCCCCATAATATTGATTCTACGCGATTTCTCGGAACAAAATAATATTTCCCGGACGCGATCGCGTTCGTAACCAATCGCTGATCGAGATATTAATTTAACAATCATAGAATTCCGGATGGCCTTTCAGTTTTCTCCGCGTTGGTATTATATTTATTTTCTGTTTTCATTCAATACGAATTGAACCGAGCAAGAAACGAACCGCCCTTGGGTATGGCTCACTGCGACATCAATCGGAGCAATACGAGCTCTGGCTTTCGCGTTTGCGTTTGCTTTTGCGTTTGCTTTTGCGTTTGCGTTGGCGTTGCAGTGGGGGATCGAATGGATGAATCAGAAACGAAGGAAGCCGAGAGCCACTGCCTTAGCTCGCGGCACGTAGGCGGCGGGTTTGCCTCCAGGAGTTTCGTATTTCCCACGTGTACTGCGGGTAACTCAATCGCGTCGACGACCAACTTGGCCGCGAGTCCCGTGCGAGGGTCTCTCGGACAACTGGCTAGAGCTATAGGTACGGGACTGCAGGGGGACCGGGACCAGAGACCAAACCTCTCTCGGTCTGCAGGACGGGAATAAGTCTCCAAAGTGACGCACCATCCCTCTTATATTATATGGGATTGGCAAACTGGTGGAGAATAAAAAGTACTACCCCGCACGAAAGGAGCGTAGTATAAGGAAACTGAGCGGGGATATTTCGTCCGCAAACGTAAGACGGACTTCCGGACACAGGTCGTTACCTAACACCTCTGAAAGCAATCGACTCCGAAGTAAACTCGCGCCACCCCACGCGGACTCTCAGGATTCTTTCTCTGCGGGGATACAGATATCTCTTTTTCTATTCTTATCCTACTTTTCGCCGGCTACTCATGCTCTCTTTTTTTCCTTCTTTTTTTTTTGTTTTTTTTTTTTTATCCCTTTCGGCTACGACCACTAAAGCCTCCAGTCCCCGTCAAACCCGGCAACCGCCACGAACCTACTGGGAAACCACTCGTAAAAAAAAATTACTGTACGAAATGTGTCCGAGGAAAGTGGTACTACGGTGGTATATGTGTGTCGCCGTTGGTCCCACCAGGTGAACCGAAAGAAACGGTGCACAATTTTAAGGGGACTCGTACGATTCAACGTCATACGGTTATAACCAAAACAGAGAAATAGATAGAAAATAAAAATGATGATCGCAGAAATTTTATTTTTAGCCAAAAATTATGTGCGTCTTCCGATGGTTGTTATAGTTTTGAAAAAGTTTCGGGGCAGCAACATCAGGTTAAGTTGGCACGGAAAAGAGTTGCACCGAGTAGACGGACGACTGACTGGAGCGCGTAGTTCTTCCGAGGTAGACTTCTCGACGTCGACGTCGGCGTCGTGGCTTTTCTACTTCGTTCACGTCGCGTTGCCTCGGCGTAAAGTAACCGCGAATACCGCCGCCGTTTGTCTCTCTTCTTCTTTTACTTCTCTTTTAAACATCGTTGCTGTGGTGGCAACAGCAACGGTATGGCACCAGGAAAACGGGAACGGTAACAGCAGCCAACGTCTCTCGCTTAAAACGCGAAAACGAAAGAGCTTAGAAGACCTACGGCGTCGCGACGCTCTTAGTGGATTAAAGTCGTATCTTAGCTAAGCGACGTAACCTCCACTTCCTTCCTAGCCAAAAATTTCGAACCTGAACCCTCGACTTGAAGAAGATTTGGCAAACTTTTTACAACACGTTGAAAGATTGCCTCGCCTCTTCACTCCCTTTTCTCTTCCATCTTCACCCTCTCCGTACGGTTATGCACACATAAGGTAACAAAAAATTATTTCCCATCTTCACCTCCGCATATTTGTACAATATATTTTTCCACTACTCTTGCACACCGTATACTTATAGGTACACGTATACACCCCCCTGTAATATGTTAAAGTTTGTCGAAATTTTCGCCAAATTCTCGTCGATGTATACATACGACGTCGCAGGGTGAAAACTAATTCCATTATAATACCCGTATAACGGAGACCCTTTCTCTCTATCTCTCTCTCTATCTTTACCCCTCTCTCTCTCCACCTGCATCCCCTTAATTCTCTTCCTCTTTCACCATTCGAACCAATTTATTATGCAAATCAGATGCGTGGAGCCGTGATATCGTTGAAACATTGACGCGGGGTACTTTGAGCCAATTACGAGTTATTAGAGCATGTGATGTACTATCGTTAATCTCTATTTACCAAAACGAAGTCTTACGGAGCCTTCCACGTGGCACTTATCCCGCCTTCGCATTACCTATACCTAGGTCCACAGGCCACATTGTGCCCACCTACCTCCTGATCCACTGAAGAAATTATTAAATTTTTCACGCCTCGTTTGTTCAACGGGCATAGCGCGAAGGGCAGCAGCAAAACCCGCGAAGATATCGCGGTAATTTGGATAACGTTGGTAGAAAAAAAAAGAGAGAAGAAAAAAAAGGTGAATTTGTGATGAAGACGTAATCTTTTCTTGACACCTCGGACTCGCATGCTTCTATGTGTAGATACGTATGATCTACATGTGCAGTATTTACCTATGTGCGCCATATAGGATCGGGTTGGTTCATGGTTGGCTATAACCCAGTTTTATCGTGAGAACGTGATCATAACTCGACACATCCTTGTACACCTTTTTACATGTGTATCGCATATGTATGTTAACTATATAGGTAAATGGGTGCACACCTGCGTCTTCACACTGCGATGGCCTATGGTTTAAATTACGCACCGCCTTCGCCGGTGGAGCAGTATATTGTTTATTGTTAATCGACGCTGATTTATGTCTATTGCTTCTTTTCAACGCCCCTCAGCGACGAAGTATATCGTACGTACGTTATGAAGATGTATAGAAAGCGAGGAGATATAGTTTTCTTGTCTGCAACAATTCCTTCTGATTTTTTTTTATTTTAATTTTTACGAGAGTAGCGGTAAAAAAAGGATAAGAAATGGAAAATGAAATGGGGTCGATCATCGACGGATGCTGAAAGTAGTGAACTATATACGGATGTTCAGAAAATTTGAGAAGTTTTTATGAGATTTTAACGCCTCGCGGAGAGGAAAAAAAGAAAGAAAAAAATACAAAGAAAAAGAGGAAAGAATGAAATGGGGATAAAGAAATGCGGAAACGCGAAGGGACGATGAGAGGTCCTGTTTTATACTGGAAGAAGTCGTCACGGGTCGCGTAGTAGGGTGAATATCTCGGACTGACAGTGCAGCCGGGAAAGGGTGGGGAAAAAGGTGACGACCAAGGAGCGGAAACGTGGGATGAAAAAAATTGCCGAAATACAGAATGAAAAAAGAGAGAGAGAATGATGAGGAAGGAATAGAGGAATATTAGATTACGAGGCTTAGGCCTACCGGGACCCCATCTGGCTGTCGGATTCGCAATGGTTTTGTGTCCACGAATTTTCCCGCGCCCCGTTCCATGGCAACAGTGTTTTTAGGCGTTACGGAGGCAAGACGAGATCGGAGTTTCCTCGCTCACCCATAAGCTGAGCCCAGTTGATGGGCTTTGCACCAGTAAATAAAGCTCTACGTGACAGCGAGGTGACGAGGGCTCCAAGGAATGTCCGGTCCGATGGACCAGCTCCGGTATATATTATATATTTCGCCTCAAAATTTATCTTAAATCTTCGTCCCTCTTTATTTATTTTTTTTCTATTTCTATCCGTTTATTTATTTATTTATTTATCAGTTTTTTTTTTTCTAATCGTGTCGCACGTTATACTGTCTCGCTATCTAGTCGAATCAGAGTCCCGGGATGTGATATCCAGAGTGCTCGAACCGTGGTAAAGTTTTACCCTCTATATCCTGCAGGAAAATGCATATTTCAGTACTTTGAACCGGGGTCGACGTCTCATTGATTCCCGTTTCACCCCGAAGGCAATTAAATTCCAGGCACTCTGCGGGTCGCTCCTCATTCTTCGACCTCTGACCTCCGACCTTCGTACTTTGACGAGTAAACTAAACGTCCCTTACTAAGATTCCTCCGCTCGAATACCTATCATGCGATATATTTTCCTCTCCTCACGTGCAACCCAAAGTGAATGTGCGATCGTTTTTATGTAATTAACAACGCGTGTGGCCCCACTCGTGCGATTTGACTCGCTCGGATGCTGATATGACTCAGGTACACGAAACAAAAAAAGAAAGAAGACTCGTGCACTGATAAATTGATAGCGGGAAATTTTCGCGTTCAAGTTTCATAAACAAAACTAACATGATATTCTCGTCTTACGATAAATACTCGACGCGACAACTCGAGACTGGAATTTTAGCAATGGCTGATGATTTTCGCATTCCTAGATGCATGTCCGTAATTCTGTTCGACGCAGAAAATGAACAAATGAAATAAAAAATGGTAAGACAGGTTTTCACTAGCTCAGGCTTTTGTTAGCTCAAAAATTCGGAACTGGAATTATCGTAAATTTGCATTCGATCGTTTAGAAAAGGGGTAGAATTAATTGTTCAATAAAGGAATGTTGTTATCCCATTCTGACCCCTGAACTGGATATATATCTCGGATGAATTTCCCCTTCGAAGTTTTATGTATACGACGACGCCATGGCTATTGGCATCGCCTGCATCGCCTGCATCGCCATGGCTGCAGCGAGTGTGCATTGGTCGTGAGACTGCGGGGAGAGTAGAACGCGTGGTAAAAATAAGAGTCTGCGCAGGGGAAAAAGCTTTGAAAAATCGTTTCTTGTAGATTGTATTTCCGAGGCTAAGAGCATAATCCCACTAGCTGCACGAGCGGGTGTAGGTAATAGAGTAGAACTTACCAGGTTTAAGGGTGGCGTACCGCTGCTGCCGTGCCGAGCTACGAAATGGAGTACTTTTACAGGCAGTAAAAGGTTGATTGGAATCTAGGCTATCGTCTTCGCGTCCACCCCGTTGGTCCAATGCATACCAAACGTACCCTACAGGTATACCGAATCCCCTCCCCCCTTTCCCCCCTGCCGTTCCCTGTCTACCACCCACCGCCCCACCCCACCCATGGAGACTCCTTCACATTGCCCATTACAACCTTACACAACCTACGACCATCCGACCGAACACGACCGCATCCGACTTTCATGTCCAACCCGCGAAACGTTACCGCCGTCGTCGCACCCAGCTACGCACGAGGTAATAAAACTTCGTAACTGAACCACTGCCTATTTCCTGATGCTGGTACATAGCGCGCAATTTATATATGTATAGTACACGTACATATATATGGATATCAACTTGCGGCCTCCCCATAAGCGTATAGCTTTCATTAGCATGTAAATGCGAGGAGAGCGCCACGGTGCTGGAGAGTTGACTGTCGAAATGGTAAATCCTGACAACGATCTGAAACGTGACGAGGAAGACTCGAATGTATTAGATATACGAATCTGAGATTGGTTCGGTTCGAATTATGGGTACCGCGAAGAGGAGCGAGAAGCTTTAAACGTTTAGAGTTAAGCAAATCAAATACGTGCTTCGAGAGAGAGAAAATCGGAAGTAGGTGCCGTCCGTACACCCACCTTTATATCCGAACAGGGGGCGCGGGTAAAGTTCGCGTTTTGCAGCGGGAATAACTTTTTGAATAATTATACGGATGTGTGGAGCGATAATTATCGCAGTGGCAGTCCTTGTTATATACCATAGAAGGGGAATGAATTAGGAAGCGAAGGGTTCAGCGAAAGTTTTTCAACAAAGTTTCCGATGCGGAATATGGTTTCTCGGGCGAAATCTTCTCCGATATAATAATTGGGTAAACGATACGCTTGTATACCTTAATATACAATATACTCTATACCGCCACGTAGCCCTTTGAATAAATTATAAAATTTTACCTCCCGTATTATTTCCAGATTACTTGTTACACTGCATATATTTACCGTGATCTTATAGATGATTTTCATAACCCCCGAGCTCTCGTGTTGAATATTACGCTGCAGTGCTTGATTTCTTTGGTAAACATCAATTTAAAAAGTTATTCCAACGCTTTCAGAAATGTAATCAAGTTTTCTCTTCACTCATCTTTCCAATCGCCTGCAGATGCTATCTCGTCATTTATAACGATCACGATGTGTATATACGTCGTTTCAAAATTCATATAAGCTCCGGAATGCAATTAATAGCTGATATATAACCGATGCGATCGGCTCCTACACCAGGCGCAACTTTAAACGCACGCAATAAGTCAGACGGTCAAGTTTTACGACTGAAAATTACTCGAACGTATCTTACAGCATGATTTGCTCCGGCGATATCACCAGCTCCTGCATTCTTCGCCAAACGATCATTGATTTATTTTTATCAAACATAACTACGCGCCGTGCGATCGCGTCGCGATCATTTTTACACTCTAAAATTTCAGATCAAACATACCATTGTGAGAATTTAGTTCATGTAATTCATTGGTGAACTTGTCTCGTGTCTGGTGAACTTGCTCCGCTTTCACACGCTGTCTATGACGTTCGTATCGACGCAACGTGGGAATAAATGTCATTGAACCAACTATTATGACTGTGGGTTGGTTACTTGTACATATCGTAGTTATTACAGCTAGCGGAAGTTGCCGTATCGGTTAGCTACAGATGTAAAGATTGTATAGTAATGGCGAGATATAAACCATACGTAAGCTACTCGAACTGCATAGTAGCAACAGCAACAGCAACAACAGCGATGGTGCAACGTGACTTTTTTCTGATATCGAAGTTTTATTGCTTGTCAATCACCTGCACCCGCATTTATACTTTATGGTCTCTCGCAGTGGGTAACATTACGTAGACAAACGATCGAATTACACATAACTGGTTCGATCAATCCCGACCTATTTACGAATTACTCGACAGATATTTTAACTCAGGCCTATCGATACTCTCCCCATTAATCTTCTCACTACTCTAATTCTACTTCTTTTTTTTCTATCCTCGCCTCTTTTTAGGAAGCCGGAAGTCCCTAATTCGGATCATTGGCATGGGTGTGGTGTATTAGATACATTTAAACGGTGAGAAAAAAAATAAAAGCAAATAAAAAAAATCTATATATGAGGTGTGGAGAGGTGGGAAACACGTGTTTACTATTATCCGCCACACATTCAAGAACCTTAAAATGTACTTAACGCGTAAAGACCTCCTTTTGAGGCCTCCCCTGCGAAAGAAACCCTGCCTGGACTATCGGCAATATTTCTCCCGTTCTCGTTTTTCCTTTTCTTTCTTCTCTCTGTCCATCTCTCTCCAAAAGATACCTTAAAAAGAGCTGGTTTTTGGCCCGCTGTTTTTTTTTTTTTTTTTTCTTTTTTTTTCCTAACCGCAAAACGTGATCCCTTCATTACAAGACCAGATTTGTTACCTTTTCATGTTTACCAACAACCTCCAACACCCCTTGCGATTTCACCTCGATTCCGGTATCGGACTTTCAAACCGACCGACCTTCTGTCGCAAAACTCACGGTGAGTTTGAGTTTCACAGAATTAAACCGAGGGGTCGAGTCAACGGGCTTAACGATTCTTGTTTTTTAGTTCCAACGGCTGTTAACGGGTTGTTGTAACTCTGCACTATACACTCTGAATATATACCTATGTATGTACAATATACAACTCCTACGCGGCAGAACGGATAAAGAAATGTCTTCCGGGTTTCCCTTCCCGCTTCACCGTGCCTCCAGGTCTACCTAGTCCTACCATCAACAAAGGGAAGGGAAGGGCTGTTTATCGCACGGGTGGGCCGAGTCCTGTCGAAATGGCACACTTCCACCCTGTAGACTATGTCCTCGGAAATTACCGTGAACGTTATCTTATAGTTTTATCATCTACGGGTCTCACATATGTAAGTTTCACCATGTGGGGATCGATAGATTAGACGTTTATTTTTTTGTTTCGCGAAAAACACAAGCGGAAGGGATTTTTGCCGGATGGATTCGGGAGCGTTTTTGAAATTTCCGTCCATTCGGTAAGTCGGTTAATGGGGCAACCGTAAGAAAAAGATTTTCTTTCTTTTTTTTTTTGTAAACTGGATGGATTGTTATTTACACGTATCATAATGTAGTAGCATTAGGTTGGTTCGTAGGGTTGACGTCTATTGCTTGTAATTAGGACTATTACGGGGCGCCTGAAGCTATAAGATACTCAGCTCAAAAGCCATTCGTCATACGGCACTGGGTATTCAACGAGATCCTAGGTAGAGACTTAACGACTCAGTCTTACTAAATAAATCATGGTTGGTTGTAGCGGTGGTACCACAATGGCAGCCTTTAACCATCTAGTAGGACGCCGAGCAAGGACGCGTTGAGGACATTGAAGACGACGAAAAGGGCGCACGGGACGACGGAGGGTGACGAACCACCAGACTTTAGGGTACGGCGAGGGCCCGAAATCTCACCCAATTTATACCAACGGTACTAAGGAACTGTAATTAACATATTCAGAGTCCCCCACGACAACGCCGACGACGACGACGACGACGACGACGACGACGAGGAGTTACAGTGGGGCGGTAACTTTAAGTAATGAGTCGTCACTCACCTTACCCTTCTTGCCTTGTGTCATACGTTTCTCAACCACCCCTACCTACCTCGCCCACCAAAATACAGCCATATACTTGGCTTCTTCAAAACAAAACTGCTACCCTCAGTTTCTCTGTCATCTGTCACCAGATTGACGTTGTAGTCGCGTTTCATGCCATATAGATGGAGTGTTATATCCATTAAAACTGTTACCGTGTAAAAATCATATAGCCTTTTATCTCTGTGACACTTGAAAGTTTGTTTTTTTTCTCTTTTTTTCTTCTAAGCGAGGATTCATTATCCTTGTAATGCAGAATGAGAGTGTTGCGATTCCAGGGTTCTTTGAAGAACGGGATAAAATTAGGCGAGCGCCGACTTTAACTTTGAGTCGCTCTCGAGACGTTGGTGGTCTGGAGAGCGACTCAATATACATATGTATTTGTATAGTATATATCGTTGCACCGTCGAACTGGTTCATAGGTACCTATATAGGCGCATACTTATTAATTTTGATAAAATTATTCCTTGGTAATTGAATTTCCCTGAAACCCCGGGCTAATAACGTGCAAATATTTAGCAAAGTAGCTTGAACTTTTGGTTCTAACGTCGCGAAGAACCCTCATTTGCTCAAGTTTAACGAGTTATATGTACTAGCTCTTACCATTTCCAAGAAATTCAACCCTATCGCCTCGTCTGAGACAAGTCTGTAAAAAACCGCGTCGAGGTCATCGTCTGACGGTGTGAAATTTCCGAAATATCAGCGTCGCGAGACTCGTAAAATCGGGGTTGGACAGATCGGCATATTTCGCAGTCCGATATCAAACTCCCGAAAATATTCGGAAGGGTGTGAAGTTTTTTTAATCGATTTTTTCCATTCACAACGGTGAAAACGAATTTTCAAATACTTCTAGCACCGACTGTACGGTATAGAGAACTGTCGTGTTCGAGTCTGCAGGTTGGTTGTTACGTCAAGTGCCCCCACACAGTTTGTAGTTTTGCACTCATGCCCACCCCCTGAATTTCCCCTCCGTACCGACCATGAGGTAAAAGTTTTACTTGCGATCAGATTTTCTATCCACTTGAGTTCGCCGCAGTCACGTCGCGGTGGCGTGAATCGCGGTGTTACCCTTTACAGAAACTCGTACGTATACATCATTACCGATTATTCTTGTTACCCCACTCTATTACAATTTTTTCTCGTTTTTTTCTTCATTGTCTTGTGTATTTATAATATCGAACAGAGACGACAGTAAAAATCCCACATCCCACTTGATCTAATCTGATTTATTCGTTATATTCGCCACGCAAGTCGAGAATCAGATTATTTATTACATCGGTCGAAAATTCAACGACGCAATTATTCACGCAGTTGGTTTTTTTCTTCGGTCGGGTAAAAATCTCGATTCTAGTGAAGAGAGAAAATAAAAGAAGAAAGAAAAGAAATAGATCACTGCACCTGAAATCGGGTATTCTTAGATGAATATTCTAGGCAATGGATGCACACCTCTCCTTATTCCGAGACGATATTCGTCGAAACAGCTGCGGGTCCCGATTCGGACCGTCGAATCATTTGATGGATGTTCAAATTTTACTAGAATTTTCTCGAAATAATGTGTAAAATTCTTCGGGTTAATAATTACGTGTCCGCGGTTTTGACAGTTGTATTTTTACCAGGAAACTAAACGCGTCTGTCCGACAGCACCCGGTGCTCCGGTATAAGTGCAAATAACTGTCATAGTTATCCTCTTCTAGTCCAAGAATAACAATTATGACACCAGGCGCCATCACCGGTGTTAGTATAGGTCAGTTGAAACATTCCAAACTATTTGCGTAATAAATACTGTTTTGACTGAAAAATTAATGGTCCTAGGTTTACCCCAAAGCTCTGACGCTGCTGTATATTCTTCTTCTCTGAAATCCGAAACGCCGCGCTTCGATATAATAAGAAATTTTTTTTAAATTTAAAAAAGTCACCCCTCTACTCCAACGGCGAAACTTCACTTCTCATTTTTTAAGAAAAAGTTAAGTAATCGTCAAACCGCCTTTCCTTCTACACACGTTGAGAAATAAAAACCTCAAAAAAGCTCAACGTCAAGCGTTTGTACAAAATTTTTTTCCGTTTCTTCCTCCTATTTTTCAACAATGAACCAGCCGACGTCAAACGAAGTCAAGATAATTGCAGTCTGAGATACGGAAGTTCAACCAGCAGCTAATAGACGTCATGAGACTAATTTTTTTGAAAGGGGGTTAATTTAGCAACGATTACAATGTAAATATATTTGTGTTGCTCCCATCGTCGCTGCGTATATAATATCGTTTGTTAGAACATGTCACATAGATGCATAGATGTATACATACATACACGTATGTATAGCGGGGCGGTCGATCAAACGTGTAATTGACGTAAGGAACGACAAACTGCAGCCACGTGAAGTTAATGATGGGCGTGTAATATAATAAGTGACGTAACGGTCTAACGTGAGATGCCAAGTTGCGCCGGTGCAGGAGTCTCATCACAGCCACCGTTTCTCATTATCCATCTATCTATCTATCTTTCTATGTATATATATATTTATACACCATCTACGAGAAGAAAGAGGGGAGGTGGAATAAGAACGACGAGAAAAATGAGAGTGAGAAATTGTAGACGCGGACACCAGCATCTCAATCTCTTTTGCTCCCCCCGCTCCCTCTCCCCCGTTTATTCTTATTCACATTTTCTCTGATCTTCTCCTCTTTCTTGTTTACAACACCTAGGAGGTAGAGTCACTTACGACAGTGGGTGGCCCTGCAGCAGAAGCAGCGGCAGCAGCTACTATAAATACGTTTTGGGTCATAGTCGTATAATGACGGACTCGAGGACGGACAGGTTGAGAAATGCACGACCCGTCGTCTGCCGTTGGGATATGGTTATTGTGTCTAGTGTTCTCGCCTCTCTTAACTTGAGATAATTGGACGATGCAGTGCATGAAAGCCGCAAGTGCCAGACGCGTGAAACGGCCTTTTACACAGACCCTCGAGTATCAGGTAGGACGTGGATTGATTAATTTATGATGAGAACAGCAGTCAGCGCACCGCTCGCTCAAGATCAATCAAACAACTACTGAGGAAAATTTGAAAAAGTTTCATTTTTACGTCTCCGATTGGATGCGGCAAATTGATTTTTTCTTTCTTTCTCTTCCTTTTCTTCTTCTTCTTCTTCTTCTTTCAGTTCAATCTTTTTCTTGTCACATTTTATTATCCTTGCTTCAGCTCTGACAACTTTCGGTTTTCAAAAATGTTTATCGTCGCCACAGGTTCCCAGACCTATATTATTTCAACATTTCAATTATTCACGAGAGCCAAGAAAAAAAATATGATGATAATAATAAATCATAATGAAACAACTTGCATAGTGTTTGCGTGATAGTGGCGGGTTGTTATACCGGATTTTGCTTTCCTTAAAAGCTTTTGCATATCTCGGTCAAATTTATTATACGAAATGGAAAAGCTTACACCCTGCGGGGAATATCGGTGCGTGATTTTCTCTCTTCCTTGAGACTCGCCGTTCTATTTTTTTTCTCATTCGCGGAAAGAAGAGAAAAATTCAGAACTCAAGATGGTGACAAAAATTTGACTAATATTGGTAAAAAAAAAGAATATTTCTTTCTCCTGGCCCGTGACTCGATGAAAACTGAGGACGTTTTTCTCTGTTGGCTATCCAATTTTTTTTTATTCGTCAAATGGTTGCACGAAATCTGAAGCCACGTGCCGAGTTAAATTGCTTTGCATATTCACCCGAATTTTGCCTCTCTCTCTTTTTCGTCCTTCAATTTCACCCGTTTTTAGCTCTGCCAGGATAACACAGAATGTTCTATAGATGCCTAGAGCTGACGATATGTCTACGAGAGAGAACACCACATGCCGCGCTATCTACTTGTTAGAAAGCAAACTTTTAACATCTCTCGAACAATTAGAATACACTCGAAAAGAATGATATTTTTTTAGCATCCGAACGGCGGTGGTCCAGTTTTCTCGATTTCTGTTCGGCCCCGCGCGCACAGACTTCCCAGTACTATAGGTACAGAGGGAAGATGAAGAAGGAAGGGGATACGACTTGGTAGGTACGTTGATGGCGATTGTGATGGTGATGGCGACGGCCGTATAATGTGAATCGACCTGTCTAAGTTTCCCAAGACAACCAGCGTTGCGGTGAATCGTTCGATTGCTACCAACCAAGACTCTCACGGTCTCGATTTCGCCTCATCCTCATCCCTTTTTTCGATCAATTCCATCGTAATAATTCTTTCACGTGATTCTCCTCCATTCTTACATGTACCACGGCTGCTGCAGCTGATGATAGTTAACCCTTTAGCAAAATTTGCATTGAAATTTATTTACATGATTAGATGTCACGAAAAGAAATTGAGATATCGTTACACGATATTTTATTTAATCATTTTTTCATTCCTTCTCTCTCACTTTCGGAGTCGACCCGGTCGTCTGGTATTACACAGCATTCCGGCAGAGTCGAGGGGTGCAAGTAAACTGGGGCGTTAGCGTAAGAAAGGGGAGGAAATAAAACGGACAAAACTTGTAAAAAAAAAAAAAAAGGAAAAAAGAAAAAAAACTGTGGAAGATGAGCGAACGAGAGAGAGAGAGAGAGAGAGAGAGATGGAAAGATAAAAAAATGGGTCAGACACGAAAACGCCTATATACGAGGTTCGTATTCGTACCTACTCGAGTCGACGATGGTATGGAACGAGTAGGATGAGACGTCCTCCTCTCGTACACAGAGTCTGCGAAAATGAACGAACGAACGAATGGATGGGCAGAAAACGCGAGGGCGATACAATATACATATCCTGTGCATGTATAAATATAGGTAATACATATTTACCCCATGTACTTTGATATACCTATATATAAATTACGTGTACCGAGCGTCGTACAGGTGGTGGAGAGGAGTGCAAAAAGCGAGAGAGAGAGAGAGAAAGAGAGAGAGAGAGAGTAAGAGATGCGATGGGGTGAAGGGCCGACGGGGGTGTCGGGGGGAAGAAGAAGGCTCGGAGTTTGAGTCGGTAGCGAATGAGGGCACTGAGGACCAGAGGGTGAGGCCAGACAGGGGCTATTGATCCACACCGGTGCCTCCCCAACCCACGTTAGTGGGATAGGCTCGGTTTCAACGAGCTAGCGACCCACAGAGATCGTGAGGGCGTGTATACCATATATATAGGTATACGTGTGTATGTATACCTATATATGTATGCCGCGTGTGGTGTTCCTCGCGACATTGTATACCTGCCATCCTGCACCACCATCACCCAACGAACGAGGAAATGCGAGCGAATATTGCGAACGTATATACCATCCCCCTCCCTCCTTCGATTCACGTACAGTCGATGGCTACCTGTAAGCCGTATACATCCTACGCCTACTACACGACTTGGAAGTTGAATCAACGCATCGGTGTCCTGCACCCAGGAGAATATTGAACCCTTCTAAGGTCGGTAACCTGCTTCCCTGAATTTCTGACGGTCTATTTTTTAACTCCCAACTTTTCGCCCGTCGCTAAATTTTCACGATCAACTGATTCATTGACGTGTATATTATACGTAGCGCGCGAAATGATATCCATCGCGGGTTGGATTAACACCAGCCAATAACAACTGGAAATATTCAACGGGGCGTGGGAAAGCTCTGTGCATCATAGAGATGAAATATGGTACGTAATATAGATGCGGATAAAATTTATTGTCCCGCATTTTTATAATTCGCATATTACGAGGAATTGTTGAGATAATGCAGAAAGAGAATTCTTGGATCCAAGTATATATCGTATATACTTATTATTATACCTGTATCTAATGTACAGCGGAAAGATAAAGTGTAAGGGCCGGTTATTTATGCATAGATGTGGTGAACTTGCTGCAAGGGATGAACAACTGCGCGAGAAAAGTGATATCCTGGTGTGTATATATTATAAGGATACTGTTTTATCATAGCGAAGTGATTTTTTTCATCTTTTTTCTTCTCCTCCTCCTTTTCCTTTTTTCAAAATGAATATTTCAAGTTGTTTCGCGCGCGTCGAGGAACTCGCCGTATTCCTATACTGCAGCACGGTCGTGAAGGTGGATACGTACAGCGTATGTATGTAGCGAGGATTCATTTTCGCATCCGCTTTCGGTGGCGTCTGCATTGTAATGCCGCAAATTGGAGGTATTACGGAGATTTATAAAGAGAGAATTTCTACCGTTTTATTCAATACTGCGGATTTAGCCGGAGCACGCAGACGGGGAAGTAGATTGTATTTCCAAGTGAAAACAACCGACCGCCTGCTTTCAAATACCCTCGGCACGGAAAATTTCACCAGAGCCGGGTAAAGCCTCGATCTTTAATTTATTCAAACGCCAACCAACCAACCTGCAGGCCTTTCGGATGCGTTGGAAGACCCCATTAGGGCTTCCCGCGCAACGTATTAAACAAAACACCGCGATTCTGATTGCGATTGCGAATCAAAAGAGCCATAGAGATCACACACGCGCGTCGTCGATCGCGTTTGGATATAAGGTGTTCACGAATTGGCGGGGAAACATCATGATTGATTTGATATTTATTTACGTTGATCTTTCGATTCTACCGGAAATTTTTTTTATTAAAAGAAAAAATAAATCTGGAGAAAGAAAGAGGGATGGGGTTGGCGTTTCCAGTGGTTGAGGATCAGGAGAAAGGCAAATGTATTTTATAAATTCAAACCTGTGAATCCGCTGAGAGTTTCGTAATAAGAGGTTTTTCGGAAGAATCGTGGTGGGGGTGGTTTGATTAAGTTTTCAACTTTAATTCCCTCGATGATAGTACTCGCGGCAGTTAGCACCTTTCATAACGGAATAATATACTTGTTTACGAATTGTTTCATCACTCGGCTTAAGCGCCATGGTATATAACAGAAAACATCGCGGTACAAGATAGTATATAGGCATAATCATCGTCAGAGCAGACAGTAGCCACCATCGAGTTTAATAATAGTCACCACGAGGATAAAAAAAGACGCCGCTAGAATTCAGGTCATTTCCTATTATTTCCGACAACTTCAAACGACGTTTATAACGGAGTTTCTTGGAATCAAAAAAGATTAGGTAAATTATAGCGATGATCTCCGGGGTCTTAGTCCGTATATTATACCATCACGCCCGACTATTATGACAAACATCTCGAGTTTGTTCTTGTGAAATTACGAATTATATAAATACATTAATTACAACTGTGAAGAGAAAAAATCTTCACCTACCTACACACTGTACTTTCACTACGATCTGCGCTATATTTTATGCAAATTATTTCTATGTTATCGCGATTATTGTAATCGCTATCACCCAAAAGTATCGAAAGATGTTTTTCGAAACATAAACTAGTGAGTAAATAGATTAGAAAAATAAATAAATTAAATGAAAATATATATATACGTGCATTGGGTACGTTTTAGTTAAATGCGTTTCTGCCCGCATGATGCTGCGGTGTGTTCCTGATATGCGTGCGGCGAGAGTATCCCCCGTGCACATTTCCAGGAAAGAGGCGTTAATATTCATTAGTCTCGTGGGAGATGAGAGTAAAGGAAAGTGAAGTAAAGTAAAGGAAAGGAGAGTGGATGAGATGAGATGAGATGAGATGAGAGGAGTAGGGGAAATATCAAATGGTATGCGAGTAACGAAAAGAATAAGGAAATGGAGGTAAAAAAAACTAAACTAAACTAAACGGAGCGTGAGTGAACGTCGCGTATACCACATCGAATGCAGCAGATCTAACCGAGTTCCTGATTTTTCTCCAGGGGGAGGATACGGGGGGTTGAAACGTAGCCAAGAAGAAGGTTATGGAAAACAGTCCGACGTATAAGAACTCTAAGCTGTGCGAAGGCTATTTGCGTTTTCACTTTACAAAAAACCATTCTCGTTCGTCAGACTTACGATCGTCTTACGATTCTACTCACCACCTACGTACCTTTTCTATGAGTTTCGCGAAAAGCTTTTTAGTCGCACCTTACGACGTTATATACCGTATACGTATACTTATACACCCACTACGTAGTTACCAAAATCTATTTCATTTTCTTGCGATAATATTTTTCCCCCCTTTTCCGTTTTTTCCACTGTACGCGCGCGGATACAGATTTTGTTATTCCCAACCGATCTTTTTTTTTTCGCAAAATTATGAGAATGAAACAAAAATGAAAGCGATAAACTAAATAGGAACCCCTGAAAACGGTTGAAGTAATTCGAAACGAACGTTGTAGATCTGATGTTTTTTTGTTCATCGTTTTTTCCCTGTTTTGCAAAAGTAACAGGTTTATAGCTTCATCTTATTGCGAAAATAGTTTCCTCAATCCGAGAGAAGCAGCGGCAGCTTTAGCTCTGGATTCGTAAAAAGGAGTGAGAAACGAAGCTTATCAAGGATAACTTAACTCTCTGCAGTCCCCTTATTTCTTCTTTCGGTAAGAGCAGCAGTCACCAAAGAAAGGAGCTGCGAACATATTTAAGGGAAACCCCCATCTACTCCGTATAATAACGTTCCGCGGAAGCGAACCGTATACGCGGTACACGGGAGTATAAGGTGCACGAGTTTATCGTGTGATAATCTGTTATCGCACCGGATGATAGTGCGTTGGGTAATCGTGATAAACGATAACTGCGTAGCAAAAATATTGTATCACGTGCCTACGCCATCAGGGGTTATTTACGCAACATCAAATAGCGATTGCATCAGAAGCCAAGTGCCAATGGACACCAATCAATTATTCTTCATATCTATTTATTGTTGTTCATTGACACGACTGCGTGCAGGTTCTTTCATTTCTTATTGCGACTTGAGAATTTTTAATTCATCCGCAATCTGAATGATGTATTTGATTTGCTATTTATCGTTGATGTTTTTTTCCCCCCCATCTTCATTCTTGTATGAATAAAAATCGTTACAATAATGTTGGTCTTTACACTTCGAGGGGGTAAATTGATTATCTTTGAATCGGATCGGGCGAATCGTCGTCATCGCATGAGAGGAATTCAGTGTCATTGGATTGAAAATTACCAGCGGTATCGATTAAAGCGGATCGGTAATTTTGACCAAACGTGCAATAGCGGAATGGTTCGAATTTATACACCTGCCTATATTAGCTGCGTAACGTAATTCATAAACAAATTATAGATTGAACGTAATGGAAACGTATAGTATGATCGTTTCAATCTCGTGACACTGGGTAGCACGTGCCAGTACATGGTATGGAATCGTAAATCGTATGTGTATAAGTATAGGTGTACGCGTACATGTACGTTGTTCGAATCGTTTGTTATACGCTATTGGCAATACCGAATCGCGGATGATTATTATCAATGATGGTCTTCAATCATGCGATTCTACGTGCTCGTTAGATTCTAGACCTTCCATATAGAACGTTTAAAGTGATCATCAAATTGTCCATTGAACGACGTGTACGTACAAACATATAATTTCATAGCGATTATTTTGCATCATTATAGATATGCCACTTACCGATCAATAATACTTACCTTTCGTTTTACGTGTATTTCAGATTAGCAGCCCAACGGGAACCGATAATTCGCATCTAGCGCAAGTAAGTCTTCAACTGTAACAATAATCACATGATATTCCAGTTCGACTGTCAAACTTCAATATGCTACCAACAATAGCAGTTACTCGTTACTAACCTATATTTGTCGACGATAGAAACGAGCCGAAATTGATGAAATTCACTCTTGAACCAATATTGTTTTCTCACCCATACAAACCTGGACTCTAAATACGCCAACTTGCTACGTTAATCTCTTCCTCTTTATACATATAAATATCTATTATATCTGGGTTACGTCAGGTTATAGTAATTGCTGCGAAAGAGAAAAAAAAAGAACAAGAAACAACTAAACCGTCGTCGATATGGGGCGACTCTAGTGGGTTGGGTTTGAGGAAATCGATGAACGACCAACTAGCCTTGAGGCTGCTGCTTTAGCTAACTTCACTTTCTTAGTTAACATTCACGAAATGGCCCTCGAGGCAATTTTTCTTTATTCTCTTCTGTTTTTTCCTTCTTCTTTTTTCCCTCGGTTCTTTCTACAAAGTTAGCGAATCTTTCCACAAAGTGACCAACGCGTACAAGCTTCTGAAAATTTTCAGCAATTTTCCCCCTCACCTCGATGTATAAATTTTCATTTTTTCTCTTCCTTCGTGAGAAACAACAAATATGTTCTCGCATAAACCAGAGCGATAAGTTTTTGGCGGATCAAAAATGAAAACGGGTCACCAAAACTGTACGCGGAACCGGACCCGATTTATTCGGGTGTAAATCCTATAATAAGCAAGAAACGATCGAAGGCTTTGCCAAGACATCTTTAGCGATCTCTTTAGCAAGGGTAATGTGAAGGTGAATCCAGTCGGAACTTTCTCACCCTAAAGAGGTCACCGTAAAAGAAACTCTCCACAGGCTCGATCTTTTCAACCCTCAAGATTCTTCGTACCCTTCTTCTTTGCGTTCAACACCTTAACGCGTGACTCCACTAAGTAAGACGATCGTAAATATACAGACGTATATATAACGTATATTTATCTCGGAGCAGATGCGAGCGACTCAATTTTAGCCTCGTTTTACTTTAAAAGACCAATTTTCTCGATTACACCGTGTAATCCAACCCAACCGACCTCTTCGTTAATACTTTTTACACCGTGGCAACGGGATGAGGTGAATTAATTTCAACGATAAAAGTTTACGGTCTCGAATTACCAGATCAACCTTCAGGCTTCTTAGATCTCTGAGCTTCTTCCGTATTCACAGGTTGTATGAAAAAAAATGGAGGGAAAAATGAAAATGAACAAGTTTTCGTACAGCTAGGATACGGCGAATTGGTCATCTGGGTCTTTCGGGTCGGTAGTTTAGCGGCGTGGTCAAGAGTATTTACTTTATGTCAGAAGTCTACTCGAAACTGATCCCTTGGTGTATCCTGCGAAAAAAATATTACTCCATGTATGGCCTGTATACAACGTGGAGTAGCGAGAGAATAGAGAAATCCCGACGGCTATTACCATTTAGTTATCATTACTTATTTCGATTCTGATCCCTCGCGCGTAATTCAAAGGTCGGCTGGGGGACGTGGGGAGGAAATAGGTGGGTATAGAAAAACGATTTTTCCAAATATCCGATATATCTACAGATAAGTTCTCATATATGTGAGAATATTTTCAGGGACTGAAGCAAAAATCCAAAATGGACACTTGAGCTGCTCGGAACATTACCATTTAGATTGTAGTCGATAGCCCGCGCGTGCCCTCTTTCTGCCAAACCAATATAAGGGCCATACCTACTATAGGTATAAGCGACGGGTTCAAACCCTGCTTAAACGCGATCAAAATTTACAAGCAATCTTGCGGTGTGTGTTACCTGCAACCTCAGAGACATTTCCACGGTCGTCGTTATCGCATTTTTTTATCCACCAAAATTTTCTACACGAAAAATTCCACTCATTCCATAGTCATCATTTTAAAGGATTGAAAGAAAAAGCAAAAAAATTCACATATCGAAGACAGAGTGAAAAAAAAAAATTTTTACGTATTCAAAGAGCACTTTTTGGCATATGCGCTGATATAACGTGAGATGGATCTCGATACTTCTGATCCGATGTTATAGCCATCGCTATAGGCCTCGCCTAACGGCCTTATATTCCGTTTCGTATTATACCACATGGCACACCACGTGGCTTCTAGTTATTTATTTATTTATCACCGCTATTCGGTGCGTGTCCCTTCCCAATTTTCCGGAACTCCGTCTTGAATCGATAACGACTAGACCGTTGTGCTCCCACAGCCATGATGAACACATCAAAATTGGATTTTGTGACCAGGGGCACGCCTTTAAATAATGCACGACTCGCTCGGGTGTCCCAAATTATTTATCCCTGCGGAAAGCACTCCGGAAATAGCGAATATTTGCGCAGCGTGTGTTCCTCGTTGTTCCACCCTCACCATCCCTAAATTTTCTCCTTCCCCCTCCCCCCGCCGCACCGCATAATAAACAATATAAACACCGCGGTGCTGCTGCAGGTATTAAAGCTCGAAAAAGAAAGCTGCAAAAAAAAAAGAAGGAATATAATGATAATAATAAAGTATACGCGCAACATTTTGCTGCCTGCACTCAACCATCGTCTGAAAGTACATCAAGTTTAACTTTTACACCCATCGTGACGTTTCTCTTTGTTCGTTGTGGCCGTTTCTATATACCGCTGCAAGTACGAGGTTGGAGCCCGACACTTCCCATAAAAAGAACCCAGCCATTGGTACCTGGGAGACCAGAAGGCGAGAGGTTGAACTTAACTTCAGTGAGCTGGTAATATCGGTAACCATTTCAACGCAGGTAACGATTCCGTTGTAAAATCCGCATCGTGGTATCGGACCTGCAACGTGTTGCCGCGTTATTGAGCGTTTCGTGCACGCCCATAAGCGTGTATAAATTTAGCGAATCGCCAACTTTTTGACGCCGTTCATAAAATCTTGACGATATCAAATTATCGGTTCCGGATAGTTTGACATGAAAGAAAAACAAACGGAAGGGAAAGAAAAATTACTTGTAATTTTTTCGATGTAGAATTTCTATCGCTAAAGTATAACGTAAATTGTAGCGATGAGGAAAATTTTACATGCGTGATGTGGAGGTATTCACGTGTAGCGCTGCGTAATTTGATGTGGAAGGAAGATGGAGATGAAGGAAAGGGGCTGATACGTGTCTGTCAGATTCTCAATCCAATAACCATTCAACACCGTTACATGTACCAAGCGACGACTATACGAAAACCCGTTGCAGCATCCCAAGTTAACGTCATCCCGTCGAGAGAGATACGCCGTCGTATGTACAGCGAGATGCTGGGGATACTCAAATTAACGCGCTTCTCCTTCGCTTCCTTTTTCATCAGCACGCGTCCTACGTAACTGCACTGTGCGCGCCGCTACCAAAGAATAATGAGACACTAAGTGGATTAAACGCATTTGTTTACATCTTTTTCCGGATTACGGAATGTGCTTTTTTTAAATTCGCGGGCTTAACGAACTCCTCTAATTCTCATTAACTTATATTTACTGCAACAACTCCCCAAAATGGAAGGCCTGCATCGGCCCTGATGAAGATAAATTCTCTATCAATTACACGGCCGAATTAGAAGGCGATCGAAGAAGATCGGGAAACGATCGAACGTGATTTACGTTTTTCACCGATATGGCATCGATTTTATTTTTCAATAACCGACGAAAAATAAGTTTCGGTGATGTGTATAGATGCAAAAGTTTTTCGAAAACTTGTGCATATAATGTACATGAGGTACGTAACTTTTCAACGTTATTTTACCGCAAGAAAACGCGTTATATTGCAGTGTCTGAAGTTATATTTTCAAAGTGATTTTCAAAGAGCGATATGCGTTTCTCTGTTGTTTTGAACAACGCTGGAAACTATCCCATTGTAAAAATTTGAAAACTTATACGAATGATGATCGTCGTCGTGGGATTTTTACCGTACGACAAACTGCCATGAATATGTTTCGGGCAATAATCAAGTCAAAGTTATAACACAGAAAGATGGGGTGAAAAAGAAAAGAGAAACATAAAGTTTTACGTTGAATAGAACGAGAAATGAGGTGTATATCACAATGTATTGTCTACAAAGTTGAGGGAATGAAAAAAAAAAATTGTAATAATAAAATCGCGCTTAATTAATAGTAATATTCAAAACCGTAATTAAAACTGTAAAAAAGCTTAAGCCAGGTTATTATCGGCATTAAATCGTTTACGTTCTCGCCATTATCGTTATACACTATAATTGAATTTTACACTATCTGTTAGCTGGGTGTTACGCAGTGTAAAACAATTCTATGGTTGCACATTTATAAAGTTCCCATGGCTATTTATCTGAGAAACGTCCGGTTTGCGTAAATCAACCCGCCACCGCCGCTCGCGCTACATCTACCGGTATCTATGTTGTACGTGTGATACACACAACGATGTGAAATATCCATATTAGTTATGATAATGAAAACACGCTCGTTTTGTAACATTATTAAAATATGTGTTTAGCAAAAGATGAGAAAAAAGAATGTAACAACGATCGCGATGGCATAATAACAACAATTTTCGCGTTTACCGTCAGTCAAACGTTACCAAAATTTTTTCCCTGCTACTCCTCACTTTATTTTAACAAACGGACACTTATACTGGCCCCGAACCACCGACGCGTTTAACGATACAATAATTATTTTGAGTGCGCCCAGCAATTAATCTGTTTGGCCCTCAGTCCGGACGTCCCTCGTAAAATGTAGATAAAATTAATGAAATGGGTTTTCTGCAGAGTAAAGGAAACAAACGGTTCGTATAGATATAGGTACTAAATATGTGTATATAAAATTGTACATGGAATTGAGATTTTCCTGCTGAAATTATATGCATCGATGCTTTGCGACGAAGGAGGGGAAAATATGATCGAGATTATACTCGCTCTCATCTGTCCCGGTGTTATGTGATGATACTGGCAGATACATTTTTTTGGTTTTTCACATATTCTCATGTGTTTTGAGCTCAGGAATCCGAATTTGCTAGCTAAATTGATCTATCTATCAAAATGGTCGAGTTATCGCCAATTTAGTACTTTTCGGAGCAGAAAAATTGAAATATCTCAATGGGAATAATTCGTAGCTCAATTTGGTCAACGGATTCGAATTCCTGAGCTCAAAATACGGTAAAAAAGTGTCCTACGATCGATTTTAAAAATACTTCATTTTTGGCCCAAAAATCGAAAAAATCCAAAGGGGTATACCTTAGATTTTTGTCGATTTTGGGGTCAAAAATCAAATTTTTTTTTAATTAGGGTTTTTGTGGTATTCTTATGTATTTTGATCTCAGGAATCCGAATCTGAAAGCCAAATTGATCTATCCATAAAATTGATCCAGTTATCGCCAATTTATCGATCTGAGAAGTGAAAAATCAAGTATATCTCGATGGGATTATTTAGTAGCTCATTTTGGTCAGCGGATTCAAGTTCCTGAGCTCAAAATACGTTAGAAAAGTGTCTCACCATCGATTTTAAAAATACTTCATTTTTGACCCCAAAATCGCAAAAAATCTAAGGTATACCCCTTTGGATTTTTTCGATTTTTGGGCCAAAAATGAAGTATTTTTAAAATAGATCGCAGGACACTTTTCTAACGTATTTTGATCTGAGGAACACGAATCCATTGTCTAAACTGAGCTACGAAGTAGTCCGATCGAGATATCTCAATTTTTCTGCTCCGAAAAGCGAAAAATTGACGATAACTCGATCAATTTTACAGGTAGACCAATTTAGCTTGCGAATTCGGATTCCTGAGATCAAAATACATAAAAATACCATAGAAACCCCGATAAAAAAAAATGTCGATTTTTGACCCCAAAATCGCGAAAAATCTAAGGTATACCCCTTTGGATTTTTTTGATTTTTGGGCCAAAAATGAAGTATTTTTAAAATCGATGGTAGGACACTTTTCTATCGTATTTAGACCTCAGCAATCCGAATTTGCTAGCTAAATTGATCTATCTATCGAAATGATCGAGTTATCGCCAATTTTTTGCTTTTCGGAGCAGAAAAATTGAGATATCTCAATGGGATTAATTCGTAGCTCAATTTAGTCGATGGATTCGTGTTCCTGAAACCAGTCGTTTGAACGCTTCAAAGAATATTAAATTTTTGCCTTCGAAAACCTAGCCGATTATACAGCGTTTACCCATGGAAGTAAAAATATGTTATTCGTAAATTTTTACGTCGTGATAAAAATCGACATTTGCAAGCGACTGTATGGAAATAGAAAGAAGTCTCTGGTTGGATATTGGGTGTAGAATGAAAAGCATAATATTCAGCGGTATATAACCTCCGTGGATCCTGGTCTTTAGCTTATGGGATAAAAATATCGAAGAATCAATATATACTGCATAAAATGGGTTTACGTTCATGCGGAAATCGGTGCACTAGCTTCCCGAGTATTTGAACAGGTGCACGTACTACCTATATCAAGACTTGAGAACTCCTCATTTTTGGTTTTTTGTGCACTCGATTAACTTGCGCCGCGGTTCGGTTCGTACGAACTACCTGCTGCTGCTACCGCTATCGCTGAACGGTCCTTCCCACAGGAGAAGAAATTCACTCAGCGTATTACATCGTTACTACAGGATGTTGCATGGACCTATTATACATAAGAGGTAGGACACGCGCTGACGCCGTTTATCGTATTTTATAGGATGAGTTATACGAACTCCCAGGCGACTCAACGACAAGGACAAGCCACGGCGCCTTTGCACTGTCCTTTGGTACGTTTATATATCTAAACACAGAGATATATGTGCATATACGTATGCGAGGAAATTCATTAAACACGTGATGGCCAACGGCGAAGCTTTTCACGTCTTCGTTATACCGAACCTATATCTCTTTGAGCAAAAGCACCGCCAGCACCAGAGTAGACCGCATACATATTCTCGTCGACCGTTGCGCCGTACTAAGAGGGAAATATCTAATTAAATTATATACGTTATTGTAATCTTAATGGGATGAGTTATTATTACATAAATAAATTCATAACGTTGTACGATTCTCTGTTTCACGTATACACGCGGATAAAAGGGTATAGTATAAGCTACGTGTATTTGGGAATGTATTATCAGTCGCATAAACGAGTCGTCGATTTTTTTCCTTTTTTTTTCCCATGTTGCACGATAATACGTGTCGCGAAATTATCTTAGAGACGGAGAGACGTGTACGAATTCATAGAATTGTTTCTGGAAAGCTTTCTCGAGGAGTTCACGTGCCACGTTTCGTATTTCATCGAATTACATTTCCCCCGGGTACCACCACTGTCGTCCCACAGCACCAACTATCCAGTTTTAAACAATATTCGCTCTCACTGGCCAGACTTCCGTATCCCCAGGATCCCCGTCCTCTTCCCTCTGCTCTCGCTCTTCTTCGCCCTCTTCATCCCCTTTCGCAACATCAGCTCTGCAGCGTTCCTTCGTTTGATCTGGGTCTGCCTCTGTCGACATTTCGACAAATTCTATTTCCAACAGGGAAACGATACGAATTGGAGAACTAGAGGGATATCAGTTCGGACACTGTATGAATGGGGCGGGGCTTTCGGCCCATTCGTATAAAGCTTGCATAAGTCGTAACTAACATCGCCAACTACGGTCTGAACGTTGCAGCAAGAAGCCAGCCGAAAGCTTGCAGCTGTTACTATAGGTACCAAATCCCGCAGGTTACATTACCAAGCTTAGGTTGATGCCCGCTGCTACCTGCAACTTGCAGCCAATCGTAACGTCCTGGTATATATTGCTACTTTTAACTCCATCCGTCTAGCAGCTTTTGCATATATCGCGATCGGGACAGCGTTGCCCAAGTTTCACGATAAAGAGAGACGAGCGAATTTCTATAGAGGGCTCACCTCACCTACCGCGACAAAAATCCCGGTAAGAAAGCTCAGCTTTTTGATAAGAAACGTGACAAATTTTCCGCTAGAAATCCCAAGATAATTTCTCACCTGGATCAACCTGTACAGTTATGTCGTTAAACATCGGAACCAATTTTTGCATTGGAACGAGAAGAAACAGAAGAAAAAAGAAAAATTCCTCAACAAAATCATACATTCTCCCGGCGTTTAGTCCTCTGCAAATACCTACCTGACATCCTAATAGGTTGGAATTTGCCTGAAATACAGGAGCGAGTTGGTATACTCGCAGGTTAAGTTGGGTACACGTATAAGCTTCGTTGAATAGTTCCTGTATACCTTCCAATGCCTGTGGTGCTGCTTGTTTAACTCGATCCTCACGAGCGTACGGTTATACGCACCCTCTTTCGCCCTTGTACGTACTCTAAAACTCCCTTATACACCCTACGCCCTTCTCGGTACTCCTGATCCCCCATTCTCTCTCTCTCCCTCTCTCTCTCTCTTTCTATTCCCCTGGGACCAATTAGGAGACATAAAAAATGAACGCTAACCTATTCCGAGGAAAGGTACACGCTCACTTTAGACAATTGACTCTCGTGTTTGTAACAGTTGTGGTAACGCTAATGTATAATCCACGATGCCCCGGATATATATATTACGTTATTACGACTCAGGTAGGCGTACGTGCGGCTAGTTTATCGGAGGTAAAAAATCGTGTATTTCACTTTTCCCTTGTTAAGTTTTTTCTCGTGTAATAATATTTCGTACAGATGATATCGGTATCTTTTCACTTCAACTTATTCCCTTTTCGATTCTTTTTTCAATATGGCTTGCCCGTTTACATAAACGTCCGCATACGGAGATGGAGCTTTATCGTCGTTGGATGAATATTTTACTGCGTCAGGGATACGCGGGACCGTCGGACGACTCTCGTTTTAGTTGTCCGTGTGTTTTATTTAACAAATGACTGAAACAATGTCTATCGGACCCCCAGCTCACGTGCGAGGAATGCCGCTGACTTTTGCGGTATCGTGGAGATACGCGGGTCACGCGGAAGGAGGCGGCGCGTCTTTCGCATTTTCCTGTAGCAATAAAAGAAGAAGACGAAAAACCACCACTGACTGAGATAAAACACTAGGAGTAAACGGGGCCTGTTCGAACCAACCGAGACAGCCAGCTCTATCCTATACCTCCTACTCCTTCGGGGTTACTACCGAGCTGAGCACCGTATATACTATACATATACCTGCACCCCCCGTGCCAGCGGAACCAACGCTGACGATATTCTAACCCCTGCCCTATAAAATGTTTTACAACCAAAAAGGGATACCGCAAAAACATCGAACAGTGATGCCGCCGCCGTCGCACCGAGCATACGAAAAATTCAATTAAAAACGAAAGGTAAAGAGTGCCACCGAGTGGCTCGGCAGAGTGGGACGATGCACCCCCTCTTTCTCTGTTATTTATTTATTTATATCATACTTCCTGCTCTTCTTTTATTTTTCATTTCTTTTATTTTTCTCATTTTTTATATTCCGTTTTACAGTTTTTTACGTGTTTTACCAAGTCGGGGGTGTACGTGTTGTACATATGATATACGCGAAACGTATAAAAGGGTTGATGCGTTATTGTATCGCGTTATATATTATATACGCTCATCAAAATGATGAATGAGTCAAGTGAAATTAAACACGCTAATGAATATTAACGATATCAAACAGTATTTATTTATTTATTCTTTTAATTTATTTATCGAACTAATCAAGCTCTGTTGTATTACCGAGACGACGTGATAACAACGATCATTAAGAGGACGAGAAAAGGAAAATTTTTTTTACGCCATGAAAAATTATCGTCACTAATTCCGTGAATTATTCAGTCTGAATTGTGTTACGGAATTTATTTGATTATGTATGATCGTGATGATCGGTCTGTTTATTTTTTTTTTGTTGTACGTGAAGGAGAACGACGATACACAAAAAGGATGTGCGTATAGAAATTTACAGAGGCATTACACGCCTGTTCAAGAGCATAGGTACGTTTATACGGGAGAGAGCGTTGAATATTTTATACGGTTGATTTGATCGGGTCATCACCAGAACAGCCAATCAAAATTCTTCGCACTCGAATCGAACGTGCGTTTAAATATAAGGAAAAATCTTCACGCGCCATTTACGACCCCTGGCTCACTTCCTGTTTTGAGGTTTGACCCGTAATTCTACATCCGGTGGATCGAAATCTCGTCGAAACTCGACAACGAGTCTGAAATATATTTGACCGTAAACAGAGTTTTCCATTTTGTGAAAGATGAATGGCGAAAATTCAATCCGCAGATTTAATAAAAACCACTTTCGTATACATATACGTTGACGAGTGTGAAGTGCTTTTAACTCCTCGATCAATTTGGCTACGCACCGCACCCAGGGCTCGGTGTTAAAAAAATATTTGTTTAGAACCGCGAACGAGCCACCAGAAAACCCCGTGAAAAAAATATCAGCTTATTTTCGCGCTGTCTTGATTTTTATTCCATGGACCTCGAGTGCTTTAAATATTTCAAAAACATACGCCGCGACGTTAAAGTGAACAACGTTCGAGCCACACCTTGAAAAAAAATAATATTATTCCAATCATTCATTCGAAACTGAATGCATATTTGGAGAAGAAAAAGGTGGCAGAATCGTACGGTAAAATACCGATGATGGGTATTTCAAACAATATTATGCGCGAATATTTAAATAAATCATATAATTGTCAGGGTGGAGTTGCGACGAGGTAATAATTACGTGACAACGATACGGTAGTGACGCTTATTTCCCTAATCGTGCCTAAATATTAACCGCGATTACTCGGGTCATGCAGTAGCGGACACCCGCGACTCGAGTGAAGTGCTTTGGAGTTCCTTGTTTTGAAGATTGCTGATTTCCCGACGTAGATAACAATAATTGAACCGGACGACTGACATAAGGCCCCGGCTGAGTAACGTACTTTCAACGGTAGTTAGACCTTTCAAAGTTTGAGTTAAGTCTCGAACAAGACCGGGAAACTTATGAAAGCTTCGTTTAATCCGTCAACTCACCTCGTATATATAGTGCCCATAGTACGTCGGGAACAAACCACCGTACAGCTGAGTATATATATATATAACCTACAGAGAAGGTAGAAACTGTGCCATGAAAGGGGCGAAGGGTGCCTCAGGGTACTCAGAAACCACCTCGCATTAGGCAAGTTGTGACACACTCGAATCCACCGGAGATCAAATCTTCGACGGTGTACAATATATTCGACCACCTTTTATAAAACTTTTCACAAAGAAGTTCGAATGTCCCGCACGAATCCAGGACGAACTTCGTGCAGGCATCGCGGAACGAATTGTTCAGATATCGAGGAATAAGTCGGAGAAAATTTCGTTTGTCCATTTCTCTTTTTTATTTATCTATTCATTTATTTTAGTTTTCATTTTTCACCGTCGCAAACGTGGGGCGATAGCTGATAAACCGATGCAGAAGGACTTACGAATTACATTTATATATACGAACTTGCTGCAGTTGTATACGCGCGTCGATAGAATGTACGAAAGTAGGTACATATCTTCTGTCAAAGGAAGTGGGCGATATCCATATGCAGGATTGGTGCAACGTACAGGACCTCGCGAAAATAAGCTTTCCCATAAATAAGAAAAGTTGTTGGTGTGCCCCGATCGCCCTCGAAAGTTTTAGCTATAGACTTTTCCCTCTGCAGTAAATGTATAACGGCTTTGAGGGAAGGAAGAAGAAGCCGCGTGGTTTTCTGGTGATATCGAGTGATTTGTAGGGACTTGTTTCACCAACAGTTCTTATTCCCGTATTTCTTGTTGCCTAGGAAACTTATATTATATATAACTAAGGGGGGTGGAAAGGTCCCGCGAAGAAGGGCCCATTAGCGACTGCATTTTAAAATGAGTTATGGCGCTCGTTGCGAGCAATATTCGACGGGTATATCTAGTATCGTTAGTGGAGAGCTTAGGTTTTCCGCAATATGTGCTCTGGTGAAATTTAGTGGCGGTAGAAAAAGTGACAATTTTTTTCTTTTTCCTCTTCTCCTTTTATTTTTTTTTTTTGCTCCTTACCCAACAACACGTGACAAATTTCGGCTTTCGGAAAGACGTCGCAGCGGCCACGTGGTTCTGGGTGTTCGTTGAGCCGTTCATCCGTTTTACGACCTCTTCTACTTTATCGAATCAGAAGAGGATAAAAAATGGTGAAAATATATAAACAAAATAGTAAAAAAGGAAAAAAAAACACTCGAGGAGAAAACAATTCGCGGAGTGGATGGTAGACAATCGAACGTAAAAAAGAACTCGGTTCTTTCTCTATAACAATTCGGATTAAAAAATTTCTGAGGAGATAAACAAGCCGAAATGCGTCATAAAAAATACGGAAAATAAAAATTCTCATTTTAAAACCCTAAGAATTAAGTTTTGTTTTAAGCAAGATGAGGTTCAGAATTTTTCTTATTTTTCTCGGTTTCATAGAGTTGTAAGCCGGTCTTATCAGACGACGTAGTGGTCTGGAAAAAAAAAGAATAAAAAAGGAAAAAATAAATAAATAACCGGGTAGTTGAGTATATTTCACATTATGTGGAAGAAAGCGAGCGATCGAACAGAAGTCGTTTCGAAGTCGTAAAAGGGCCAGCAGGAGCACCTTTCGGAAACGAATTACCGGAGCTGAAAGTCATTAAACGTTAGTAGGGATTAGCGTGATCGAAAGAATCTATTATAGTCGGTTCGTTTTTGACGATCGAGGCACCCGGTGCGAAAAGTATCAACTACGATGTACATAGCTGGCCTGATTTTCCAGTGATCTGTGCAGTGAGATGGCCGCAGCCCGCGTGCTCTTGTTTCTTAGAATTATATTACAAGGTGGCGGTTTACTCTTAGCAACATCCAACATTCGCGAACGTTGTGGAAATTCCCTTACACTCGTGAACTTCTTGCTCCCTCTTTGCGCTGCACAACGTGGGAACTAACCCCCGTCTTCGTGAGTTCACGGGATCGGCGCGCGGTAGACGACTCAGCTTACAAATTGCCAAACTTCTTACCGGAGCTTTTTCGCATCAGGGCAAGAAACAGAGAGGATATACACCGATGCAATGTATGTATGTATCCATGTACGTATACATGGCTAAGGGAAAAGAGAGGGTGCTCGCCCAGGCAGCAGCCAGCCAGTGTGGATTTTATCAAGAAGTTTTACCCGATTTATTGCTACTCCAAAGTGCCAGGAGGTGAAATCGATTCATATCGTTGTTATGTAGGCAATACCTCATACATATAGACGCAGTCGTGTACACATATGTGAAGAAATATTTACAAGGGTGGTCCGGAGATAATTTGAAACGCGGAAACATTTATTTCGATGGGAATTCCGAAGGTTCTGTAACGTTTCCATTTCTTATAATTTGTCGTCGCATGTAAATGATAATCAGCAACGTTATTGCTCAAAATATATAGCCTGCTTGACTTATAAATACGTATGTATTTATATGTATTCGGTTGTACGGCTAATTAGAGGCTGTACGTTATACGCCGTACGATATAAATTGATGCCGCAAGATGCAGCAACGAGGATGATCTTGCATTGGGCTACATAATTGTGTCGAACCAAGCGGAAGTGGGGGAAGGAAAAGAATAATACCGTATAAAGGTGAAGGTATCGTTAAACCCCGGCCGAGATCTTTGATGTCAGCCATTGCCTGTAATTACCTTTAAAAATAATTAAAACAACGAAATCTCCGCCGAGCTGAGTTTGTCTGGGATGGGAATGAACCCACTGATTGTGAGCGACTTCAAAGGTATTAAAGAAACTTTTATCTTATAACGGCTGCGCTCTTATTGTTGCTGCTCTTGTTGTTTTTCCTCCCCCGCCATCTGTTTCTGTTCTGTTCTTTTCCTTTTTTATTTTTTCTTCAGTTTCCTTCCGTTTTCCTCGTTTTTCCATCTCCTCCTCTAATTCACATTCCGTTTCACTCCGCCGCATCGTACGAGCTGCCGTCCCAAACTCATAGGAGACAATCTGGAACCCTGCACGCGGCATGAAATCCCACAAAGATAAGGAAAATCTAAAAAGTCGGAAAATCGTGAGGATCGGAGGTTTAAAACTTGAGCCACTTTCGCAGTATCCGGATTATTAAAGCCGAAAATATCAGGAATCAGGTCACAGATTTTTAAAGAATCTACAGGTAGCTCAACCGCCCCTATAACATTTCCCATATCTCTTTATAACATACGCGTCATATGGGTACATTATTTATATAAATTTCTATACTATGTGTATACATAGACGATTTCACTCTGTGAACAGATGTGTCCGCCCACCCGAACGAACTGAATCAAACGATATCAACATTTGTGCGTCGTTAGCGCGGCTGGTGCTTAGATAAAGTACATCGGATTGAGCCTCATACATATATACTTATGGTAGGTATTATATTTGGGGTCATTGTTATCGTTATAATCATTATTATTCATGGTGTTTCTTTCTGTTTTTTGTTTTGTTTTTTTATTCGCCGTGTAGCACCGAAATTAAGTGATTGAGAGTTATCGTTAGAGGTGGGATACGTGTAGGATTAACCCCGTGTGCGCCGTCTCCTGAATTCGTCGCTTTTTTTATTCCATCCTTTTTTTTAATCCTGTGGGATTTTGGTCCCCTTTTAATGGGGTGATACTCCTGGTATCGGAGGCAGAGAACGTACATACGTTGCAGAATTTTATTATGATTTTTATTATTACCATTATTATTTATTCTCTTTTATTTTCGAGACAATGTGATGTATACGTTTGTAATAATTAGGAAATGCAACGGTGTGGAAAAACGGAGCTTTCGGTTTTCTTCATAGACGCACGCTCGGCTGGTTTAAAAAGTTCGTATACATATACATACCGCTCTTCGTAATCAAGTCGTTCCGTTTTATTTCTTCAAGATAATCGAGTTACCAAAACCCCTGATGGCGGTTTCCAGGGGTTAAAGGTACAGGGGGAAAAAAGGAAAAAATGAAAAATGAAAAAAAAAAAAACGTAAAAAGAGAAGAAGGAAAAGACTGTATGGGTATAATAAAAATGGCTACGTTAACGCTTATAAATTTTACAACTATTTATTCCAACTCGGTGATCGCGCGTCTGTTTAAAAAATAAAAGAAAAAAATATATATAGATACATAGAAAGAGGGGAAAAAGAAGAAGCATGGATCTGCTTCTTTTTTTAATTTTTTTTTTTTTTTCTGTTAGGGGAGACAACCGCTACCGCCGCATATATCTTGCTAAGATTCATAAATTTTAGGCAATCGGGTCTAATATTAAAGAAAATCAAATAAAACAACGTCCCCCTCGATACCCCCTTATACGCAAACGTCCGAAATTTAGCATTTCCCCGACGCGGCTATTGTGCGCTTCATCTGTGTATAGGTTTTTTTTATGATTTTGTCCTTCGCCCATAAATTCCTACGGAAGGGATGGATACACCGTGGAGGACGTTGTACGTAGGTGTAGATATTACATATAGCTGGCATGCTTAGAATAGGGCATTTCAACGACGCCCATACTTACGCGCCAACGTTACTCCTGATACCATAGCTGCTAGGGGCTTATATGTGTTTTCACGTTAGGGTCGCGAACGTTCACTACCATATCGTCGTATACGGGGTGTATAAATATGAGGCTATACACCGGTACGAACCACCAAAGGTATGAGGTACGAGGTATGAGTTTGGTGCGTCTCGTACGGTAGTGGAAGTACGGTAGTATATACCCGATGGGCCCACTCACGAGTGAGCCACTTTCATATCTACTGGGTGCGCTAAATCACCTCACCTGCTGGTGGCTCCCTCAAGAAGTGATCGATGACTGCCGATATTGAGGGCGACATATGGAGTATCCGGGGCGCGCATCTGCCCGACTCTAGGACCTACTTCCGTCCCTTGCTTTCCCCTCGCTCTTTCTCTCTCCCTCCTTCTTTTTTTTTTTTTTGTCTTTTTCTTTTTTTCCGCTTCCATCTCTCCCTCTGCACCAGTGCGTGATTCGGTGAATACGAGTGCGAGGGTAAGGGTAAGGGTAAGGGTAAGGGTGGAGGAAAGGGGGGGTGAAAGTCCCTTGCGACATTGAACCGCGGTCATCGCGAGAGTTCGGAAGGTAGCTCGACACGTGGGGCGGCACGGTAGTGCTTTGAAAGCAACAACGTATTTTGTATTCTAAATCCCCCATATCTGGAGGTTTACATTGGCCGTTTTTGCCACCGTTGCATGTATGCAAATGGGATGTGTATAGCTAATTTTTATATGTCCTTCCTCTAAGTAAAATCCCTCGTTGTTGGGGTACTACTATCTCCGCAACCAGATTCGTAACGATATTACCCCGTACTTAAATTTAACTTCTTCCATTCGCTCGATGAATTTATTCATGTAACTGCGGTGGATAATTCATACAAATTTGGTGATGATTACAGGAAAAGTCGAACACGAACTGCGCCGGTTTTTATCTCAGATTCATCAGGTGTATTAACTGTAGTAAATAACTATACTGTCGGTATCCCATGATAATATGAACTTATAGTTATACCTCCATAAAGTCTGATATTAGGCGAGTGGAGTGGCAGAAAAATGTAACGTTACAACCATTCCACGATATGTTGCGGCAGCGTCCAATGCGCGAGGGTGAAGAACGGACCCCCTGGCTGCTTTGCCCATGTAATATATGATTATTATTTTCTGCCTTATTGCTTTATTGCTTTATCGGCGAGTGGTGGTGCTGCCGTTGCAGGAGCAAGCGAACAGTGGAGAGCAAGTATGAGCACACGAACTCAACCCACGGCACCTATTTTGTATTCTCGAAAGCATTTCGCCGTAGCTAAAGCTCTTCGGGTAAAATTAATATTCGACGCGATACTTGCTAGCGATGGCGCTGGTGCCAGAAGGAACAGCCAAAAATATCTCCTTCAAACCATCGTTTCTGCAAACCCACCCTCTCATCCCCTTTCTTTTCCTCCCTCTCTCCTCTTCTGGAACCATATACCTCTGCATGTACCTATGTTCGGGCTACCCTCTGAAACTGCCACGAAATTCGGTACGTGAAATCGAGTGTCATATTGCTGCAGCCTGCAGTCGCGTCCCGTTTGACTCTTCGCACAACTGCGGCTGCACATTTTTCGACCCTCGATCGTTGATCCTTGTCCCTCACCCCGTTCCTCTTAATTACACCGCCAAAAAGCTTTTCACTTTCGTCCTATGTACATATACCGCTGCACCGGCTCCTTTTAACGAGCAACTTTACCCCGACCATCAACGATTCTTGATACAGTTTTAAAGGTGTACCAAAAATATTTTTCATCAACTTCCGCCGCTGGGCATAAATTCTACTATAACTGTACTTTTTACGCGAACCAATGGTCAACTTCACTATATATGACGGATCACGTATCCCGCGTACATAGTTGTGTGTATGCGTATAGGTCCTTTGGGAGCGAAACGCGATCATTAATTGTGATTCGTGATCGTCAATGTTATAACGATCACGCGACAAGATTTACGTGCGAATTTTCTGAGGGGCGGCCCGGAGGATCGGCACGGAGTGTCGGTGACCGGCCGACAACTACAATGTCCTCCTCGCTGATCAATTCCTTCCGATTCAGGCGCACCGATATGGAGCTAACGCTGGTGGTGGCGTTGCTGCTCCGTTTTTATCTTCCTCCAGCTCCGATCCGATCAGGAAGGCTGCCTACGCGCGACGTGATTTATTCCATCCATTTCTACGGATTATTTTATTTATTGCCCCAGTAATCGATGCGCTTCCGGGACTCTTTCCTGATTTCGGATATCCTCCTAGCTGGTTTCCTACGCGCATTACGATTCCACCGCCTACTCTTCTATTGCTATATACCACGTATATATACGTAATGCAGTCGCAATCTTCCGCTGCTCTTATTTAACTGTACGTACAGCAGCCAGCATTATACATAAAGTAAAGTACCACCGTACCATATCCTCGCATAAGATGAGTTTAACATGAATACTACCGTCGAATCTAAAAGCCGTTTGTTATCCCTGCTAGATCAGAATCACTGGGACCCGTATCGTTTGGCGTTATTCGTGGAATCAGCGTTTTTAAAATGAATGTATCATTTTTTGTTTCTCTTTTTTTTTCTTTTTTGATCTTCTGCAGCGCGTGCTCGATCTTTGCATGTGTAGTACTATCCTATCCAAGTTAGCGTGAATTATTGCGACGTATCCTCCGCGTTTCTTTGATAGTTTATTCAAAACGGTGTTAAAAAAATCATTCAATTCATGCGGTGACGCTGACGGTTCGTATCACGGCTTGTGCGAAAAGTTAATTACGAGTAGTGTCGCGCATCTTGTGTAACTTGATTAAATATATGTTTGGGGGGCGGAGAGGGAGGAAAGAGGGAGCGAGAGAATCACGCGAGAAACGTGCGCTTCGCTTGGTGTACTACGTTATATTATTTGCTGGCATATAACATCGTTACATTATACTTAGGTATAACCTGCAGAGTTTCTTGTCGTATGAGTGTAGGTGTACGTATGTATGTATACACCGTGAGCAGTGAGCGACCGTGACATGCGGGGCGTGTTTCGCTCATTGATTGCACGCAGGAGCGCGTGACAACGTTAATTGGTTGTTAATTTACATTAGTCTCGTTGCGAGGCGCCTCGATACCGCGCGATAACAACCCGGAATCATAGCGCGCGACACGCGTGTCACAAATTCACTTGTATAAAGTACATACCTGCCAGATATCTATATAATGACCTAGGTAATATGGAAGCAGCTACTACTTATACGGCACTCGAACAGTGCCAACATCTGGGTCCACATAACAAACACCTCGCATATTATCGCTGGAAATTTTACCTAGATACGATACACAATCTCATATCAGTTCTAACTCCAGTCAGACCAGAAGCAGCCGTACAAAGAAATCACGAGGAACTGGAGTAGATAAGATCTCCTCTTTATTCGATGTTTGCGAACCGTGAGCTTTCGATGCTGTACGGTAGAAATGGAGCGTGTGTTTCGTTCGTCTCTTGAGCGCACCAGCTTGAGTTAAACGATATAGCAATGGTTTCTGATACAGTTCATGTTATTGCTGATGCTGATGCTGATGCTGATGCTGAGAGCTGTATATGGATCGCCGTCATTCGAGCAATTACACGCTAAATCATTGGAGGAGTGCGTACATGTTTCACGTCGCGTGTGTACACTCGACTCGTGTACACGTATGTTGCCTCATATCTCTTCTTCACGGCGGGCAGGAGGAGCGTGCGAAGACCCGCGCGATGTAATAGCCGTAACGATGAACCCAGACCGAGAGACGGATTACGTAACTATCACATGATGTACATATATGCACGTATACTCACGTCGGCGTGTCTACAGCGTACAGGTACACGTAAATACGTGAGGAAAAGGGGGTTGAGTTACACGTTACAAGTCACCGTACTTTAGGTCGTCTCTCACCGCATGTCTTCGCAACGGCCAGTTCACCCTCAACTCGCCTTCCTCTCACTGCACCAGGCCTTTATAGCGATTTGAATTCAGCGACTCTTCACGTGATCGGTATCAACTCTTCGAAATATCATCGCAGCGTGAACAATTGTCCCCTTTTTCTTCTACCGTATGAATTTTTCTCGACCCTCTTAATTTTGATTCTTTGTGTTTTTTTAATGTTATCACCACACATTGTAGAATCAGCCGTATCGTATCAGATCCACAATTCAGATCCGTTGGGTATGTTGAGCGTATTCATCAAGTCAGAAGTAATGTGCGAGCAGCTGGCGGAAGAATTAACAAACGCGAAGCGATCCTCATCATGTTGTTCAGTGATCCGGGTGCTCGGTGTCGGAAGAATAGAACTGCGAATGGATGAGCCGCCTTATTAGTTGGTGTCGAAAGATATCAGCTCGGCAGTCCAGCCCCTGCGTTTTTCACGGATGATATCCGCTCAGTCTTCGCCTGCATCTAGATTATGAGACAAACCTTCACATCTTATAAATTTTTCTTCTTCCGAGAGTTGCACTTTGAAGAATGTAGCATCTGGCAACGGCGTGACTTTAGACCGTGACGAATGACTATTCGAGTGGCAATCATAGATCGAGCGAGTTGTGAGTTTGTCGACCGGTGAAGCGCCCCGAGCTTTAGCAGCAAGAATGACGTCTTCGTCGTCCATTGGGAAGTGAAGCACGTTCTTGTTGCTTCGGGGCCCTGCGCGATTCGATCTAATATCCACTCGTCCTTCCACACCCCCGCCTTTCTCCCTGTTCTTGTTCCCGTCCCCGTGTCGTCGTCTGCCTCCTATTCGCCTCGCTTGGTTCCTTAATAATGAAACGGCGTTATGACAAAAGTTCGCTGACGAGGCTTGGTCCGGAGATGATCATCAGTCGAGAATTCCGTGCCACGAAAGGGCACCCAGAAGAAAAGGGGAAAGGGCGTGGGTGAAAGGGAATAAGAGGTTGGGAACGACGAACGTAAGACTTGGCTGTAGAGCATGTCGAACGAAATAGGGCTGCAAGAAGGCGGGAATTGTAGCGTTGCAGAGCCTGTGGACGGTGTCCCCTGTGACTTGATCATTAGCAAAGGACAACGGGAGTCGTAATCCCATTGACAAGTAGAATCACGTGACCAGAAAGAAAACGCATCGCCTCACGCTATAAGCCGCCGTTTCCGTGCAGAAACCGCCATCAAACAAATTAAGGAAAGAGAAAATAACCAGCTGTAGTTCATTCGGTGATAAAATCGTAATTCATGTGACATACGGAAGGTTATCGATTGCCGCGTAAAACATGTCGAAGGTGCCAGTGAGTAAAATTAGAGAACGCTTTTTTTCGTCGAGACTTTATTGCCTTACCCGGATTATTTACTCGGACATGCAATCATTCAATCGCGGTTGACTTTTCAAACATTACTTTTCCGTGATCGATTAACGATCACATTCGTGAGGTTTAAACCAGGTGTACAATCGCATCATGGTGAGATTTGATTTAAACGAATAACTTTGAAATTTTGCAACATCATCGCTCCGATAACAAACCGTACCCACGCACGAGCCTGTTAACTACTTGGCTAATATTAGCTCAAACGTTGCGTATATATCTTATTGCGTGACTTTGTATGTAGCACGTGCCGTCATACTATACATATTCGTAATTGATGCCGATGCCACCACTATTTTACTCGACGATTTTGTGGCGGCGATGGTAGTGGTGGTGTTGGCTAGAGCTAAGTGTGAGATATTGCTGTTTGTATTACCGTGCTGAATGTCTTGAATATACCGTCACAACTATACAAAGCACGCGTGGTGGAAAATTTACAGAAGTCTCGTAAACAGCCGTATCGGAGATCGGAGCCAATAATATTATTATATCTTCATAAGTGTACTATACATATAAATATGATTTTATTTATTTCATCGATTTATCGACTCAATTCATCATTCTAGTTAACAACGCAGAGATTTCCATATTTATTGTCCATGATTTCCGACAAATGATTTAGTGCAGATTTTGAAAATCATCACGAAATCGCACAATTTTCTGATTTTTTAATTGAGAGCCACCCAATTAAGCCTGTTCGCGCAACAAGAAACGGTAACAAAATTTGCTGTGCGAATATAATGGAATATAACAACCAGTAAAACGGATAATTGAGATGCGCTCAGTACAGGTGGTATAGTTGTTTTTCGTCATTCTCGACTGCAAGGATGCAACGAGAGAGTATAACTATATATATTAATAGGTGTACGTGGAAGCACCAACGATCCGAGTAGACAGGTTGATTAGCCGATCTTCCACACAATGGGAGGTGGACTCCTCGTTATAGATGTGGTTCGGTGTGTAAGTGCTTTGTTAGTCACACTTGCATAGTCTCCGGTGTGCCGTAATGATATTAATGATATTACTAAGGGGCTCTCACACCTGAAAGACGTGCCCGTGCGCACCGACATCAGGAGATCTTCCCGCGGTCTTCGGTTCACAAAGCCCTCTTCAGTCCTCTGCAACGTCTCTAGAACATGCTCCGTTGCCCATGCATGAACGTCGTTCGCCATTCACGCCTATTACTCAACAAATGAATATCAGTTTTCATTAAAACCGCGCAATACTATCCGCACTTCGATTTCTTATCACTTAATAATTCAGTTAACGGACACCATCGATGAGTATCTCAAATGCAGGAAGCAATATGTACTTATCCGTCGTCGAGAAGATTATAGTTGACGACGACTCTTTACTTCCAAGTCAAAATCCATAATCCATCGCTGTCCATTAACTGGTAATATTAATAGCCAGACGTACGTCTTTCACTCCTCGACTCGTGGGATGCTCCATTCGCCGTCGAGAGGGTGAAAGTTTAGTTAAAATGGGGGCTAAAACCACGCAAGGAATGACGTATACGACGTGCTGAGAAGAGTAGAAGATCCGATATTACACGCATATCTTGCACTCGACCTTTTCGTCGTTCTTTTCTTCATCGTCAGATGCTGCAGAACTGACGTTCTCTGTACATGTACGCTTAGGATCTTGTTGGCCAGTTGAACCGCGTGAACCTAGTCAATTCTGATGGATAAGCGCCGACGGGCGCCTTTGCTTCAAGTTTGTATAAGTAAATAGGTTGATCCTCATCCTCATACTATAATCTACTCTCTTTGCGCTGGCTTATGGCCGCGTGTACTCCGGGAGTATAACCAGGAAGTGCCAATCAAAACAAAAGACGGTTGCACAACCGCCCAGCGCGTTCGACGTACTCGTAGTTCTGATCTTGCCGCTCTCACATGTACAACTACATGACCATTCTCCACATGGTATATTATTGAAGATGGAAGACGCGGCATGTTGCGGATCAAAGACCAGTCACTAGTCATCATATGCACCGATCCAAGCATCGACTACGTTTGGTAATAGGCGCCACGTGGCTTCCTGTAGGTAAATATGGTTCATGAATCGACATTTTTGCATACATCAGTCGATCTGACAATGAGTTACGCCCCGGTAGATCGGCAGATTTACTAGCCACGGTACATGAACATGTTCGCTTCAGATTTTCAATCTCGGAAAAGTAAAAACTGCAGTTGATGATCCCTGTCTCGATACACGTGAATGTTCGCATCTGGAGTCAGAGGAAGAGGATTGCTTGAGTTGTTGCAGGTTTGAATAATGGGAAAAAGGAGTCGGTGACCGAAGTAGGAAAACAATACGTAATGACTTACTTGCAATAAACGATAAACGGTGACGTCACAAGCGTCACCGTCACAGGCCATTAACAGGCTTGTTATAAACAGCTGGCTAATTGGTCCAACGTCCCTTGTATAACATTAAGTTTACTACTGCGGCGGCTAATTACAGCTAATTGATATTTCGCCTAGTTCAGCCTCATCTCGGCGTCACGCATCGTACACGTCCCTCGGTCCTCGTGTTCACCACTGCGTGCTTTATAGTAGCTAACTTCACCGAAAAAGTGCAGCGTATCGCTGCGCGCCGACTTTCGATGCGTACCTTTCATATGCCGCCGCCCGTTGCTGCTGATAGTTGCTGATTATGCAGTTTATAGACCCTGTATCATATACACCGCGCATACTTAGGATCCTATAGGGTTACAAAGTAACGCGTCGCGACGCTGGACGTCTACTGTATACAAGTGTACGTACCTACCAAACCACCTTTGCATTTAAGTCGGTGCAGTCAACTCTCCTCTTTTTATCTACACGTTCAGCATACGTACACGTATGATAGGAAACTTACCGCACTTAGTACCTTATAGTGGGACGTTGGCGTCCGCGTCGTCCTCGTCTCTACTGAATTATTCAAGAAGACGGCGCCAGAGGTTTCGCTTGCTAAAGCTGCTCCGAAAACGCGTACGAATAACTTTATATATGTAGTACATACATCTAGGTACCCGTGATCACGTACTCTTGCATATACCGATCTTCTCAACGTCTTGTCAAGCTGGACCCGATTTAAGGGATGTGGATTTATTATACATTCGTTCACCCATAAAGTCCTCTTTGACTTCGGCGTGGATCTAATTTTGCGGACCTCAAGACACCCGGTAGATCAACGGTGAAGTGAGGTACCAAAGAATGGTGTAGGACATCATTTTCCTTATATATATATACGAGTGATAATATTTCGGGTCGTGCTGGAACGAGTAGGGTGATTTGGAATGTGAGCGATGCCCCAACTCGACGAAGCTGCAGGAGGTTGTAAAATATAAAAGTCGAATGGCCGTACTGGATGCAGGAACGGCGATCGCGAACGTTGCCCGTACCGCGCCTCGCGACCGGATAAAAATCCTCAAGTGTCACATTTTACTACTGCGCACGCCCTTTTATGCCTTTTATCATCTTGCTCGGACTATGACACGATACGAGTAGATGGATGCCCCGTTCGGAAGCGTAGCTGATATTATACGACCAGCTTCTGTAATGCGTCAACGTGGCCGAGCAGCCAAAAGCCCGTCTTCTCAGGTCATTCTCTAGAACAGTTTTCAAGACCTGACGCCGCCAACGGACGACTAAAAGTTTGTATTAGCAAAAGTAAAACGCGGAAACGGGAGAGTTTCCCTCGAGAAGCGAACTGTCGCTGAAGTCAGATTCATCCTCGATTTCTTGTACACTTAATTTTCCATTTTCGTGTAGCAATATTTTTGACCGATTGACATTCTGACGGAAATTGTTAATTTTATTTATTTAGTTTTTTCCGAACCACGGTGGACCGAAATTCTATTTTATGTCAACATCAGCGGAAAGCATCTTTCACAGCTCAACGTGACTCGATGCGCAAAAGGTATAAGTAGTCGGTGCCTATACCTATATTATACCTACTCTCGGGTCAAGGACTGCGGTAACTGCTTTGATCCGAGATTCCGTAGACTCAGGGACCCGTTACCTTGACCGGCAGACGGAGTGGAACGTGTCGCGCATAACTGCATAATGATACTGCATTCAGTCGTGACAATACATATAGGAAATCACTTGTGCCAATAGACTGTCGGACTGTTTTCACCTCGTGTTCCAGAATTGAATTTTCTCTGGCCCTCCCTCGGGACGTTGAACATTCGTGACGATGGTGAATCCCGAAAAAATTCATGCATCAGAAAATATTATTACGCAGAGACGAAGCGAGCGTAACTCGATGCCGTTAGCAGCGTCGAATGTCTTGTTTTAATATTAGGTCGAGGTATCATGGATACTGGTGTGGAGAGGAAACGGTAAAATTTTTCAAAAAGTATTGGGGTAATTTGTTAGGTTTATTGATACGCGATGGTGGTATTTTTAACGGTTTTGGTATCCGGAATCTACGTAGATGTGTGTTAAAACCGTGCGGGAGATGACGAGTTGCATTTCCTTAACAGTCGAGGCGAGGCGGGTGGCTGGATATCCTGGACGGTTTACATTCTCGTGTAGCTATGAATGAACTGGTGTGACTCAATGTGTCATGTGCCTTGGAGATAAAATTTCGTGGAATATTTTTGCAGACACGAAGATATTAGGCGGTTGACAAACGCGACAACCGCTGTCGTCTAAGTTTAGACTCCGACGCTATCTCTCGGCGCTACCCACCCGCTAACGTCGTGTCGACCCGACCCGACTACGCGACTACACGACTTCACGACTTAGCGTCTCGACTCACATCACCAACGGCTACGGACCTCGGTGTATATAGCGTAGAAACGAGTCTCACACGGACTCGTGTTGTGACTGCGAATTCTTTGCAGTAAAACCAAGCGCGCGTTACCGCCTTACCGCTGGCTGCTGCTGTTGCTGTCGATGATGGTCGTATGATGGTGTTGATTGGTTGTGGTGCGTAAGACCACCTCCTCGCCAGTTGGTGATACTGCGGTGGTGTTGCTGCAGTCGTTGAGACTGAGAAACGAGTCAGCTACTCCTAGGGAGGTCCGTCTGCGTGCCTGAGAGCCGTATCGCTTCGGGGGGAGAGTCAACTTGTATACGAATCGCTTGAAAGCTGAGATCTCGATGCGTCCGGGTTTTTTTCCCCGTTAGGGTCCTTGAGTTGGGTTAACTTCGGTTGGGATACCAGAAGTTAGCCAAGGAGTAAAGCGCTTTGCCACGGCTTTTCCAGGCATCTTCTGTAAACCCTATCCTCATACCGCTCGCCCATCCAAAACCGACTAACCTAGTACTCTGGATAGTCGACTACTCGCGTAGGGACCAGCCATGGGGCACCTGTACAGGCCCGCGGGTGCCGTCGACCGCAATGTAAGCAAAGATCTTTCAGTTTGCGCTAACTTTGCGAAAGCTGCAATATACGCATGGCAAGCTCCGGGGTAACGAGACGGCGAAAGCGAGTGTGCAAGGGACGGGGTTGGGTGTTTCTTGAAACCGCTGTAACCGCCAAACGACCCCCGATTACGTAGTATATCGGCAACCGCTAGCAAAATCTACTGGGTATAACGGAACGGCTGCAAGTCCTCCGGGTTTATCCCCGAGTAATGATTCATCGTTCGGGAACCTCAGGGTCCGCGGTATGACCGGGTGGCAGGGTGCGAATGAATCTGAAATTGAATCCGCATTTAACCGAGGGGCGCTAAATTGCATCGGGTGCACGACCTGCCCCGTCTAGACTCACTCATTCACCGCCAGTTCTCGCTATGCTCCCACCCGGTTGATGTTGCTGCCCTGTCAAGTATAGGCGCCCAGAAATGAACTCCGCATGTTTCGGAAGTCCAGACGATGATTCGCCTCAAACGCGCCAACTATAAGCGAGCACGTTGACTCGCTACTTCGTTTCACCCCGCTTTACCGCTTATGCGTTACAGACGCGACGCACATTTAGCCACGATTCTTCAAAAAGTTGTTTTGACTGCTGCGATTCTCTCCAGTCTTTGTCGTCGCATGTGCGTAACATTGCCGTATGCAAAGTGCAAAACGAGAACAGGGCATATGCCCACCGCGGTCATCTTCCAGTCTCATTCTTCTTCGCCGTTGGATTGATCTTTCTGAGAATCGTTTGAACTCTCACTATACAGAATTTATCTCCCGCGTATACTCCAATTTTACTCCCCATTATTTTCTCTTCAGGATATTCACCACTAGCAAATCGTTCGTAAATAATTGACAAAATTCACGTTGAAAGGCGGACGGTGTCGTGTTACCGCGTCGTCAAAACTGACGCCATTACGCAGACGATCGTTCCGTTGCTCCGACTTATCCTTCATGCGACGTTGATCCGTATTCGAGAAGTTTTAAAGGTGTTGCCTTACGACGAAATCCATCCGTGAAAAATAAGGAAATTCGAAACGTATCAAAATCTCTTCACAACCGTCGATCGATCGAGCCTCATTGACGGCCACTCGTTGGATCCCTCGGAGCCAAACATCATCCCTATCGTCGCGTATGTGTAACACCGTCGCGACGCTGACGCATATAACATATATATTAGCTACGATTAAAAAAAAATTAAACCTCTATTATGATTTTGTCCCAGTCGATTCCACATTCTCTTTATTCTGCCCTATTCCACGATCTATTCAACTTTTTTTTTACATCGCTTTTTTACCCTTCGCACCCCAATGGCCGCCGCCACAGACATCCCCGCTCGGCGGAGTATTGAAAGACCTTACAGCAGCAGCAGCAGCAGCGACGCGCTCCTCGTTCCCGCCATCAGCTCCAGCTTCGTCGATTTATTCGAAGCATAAAGAAAAACGAGAAAAGAAGAAAATAGAAGAGAATGGAATGATGCAGGGAGCACCACAAGAAAGCTAGGGATAAGGAATCTTCGGTCTATTGAGAATAGAACGCGCGGCGTGGCTAGCAGCGTGTGGTTCAGGTTATCTCCTATTTTTCTCCATCGGAGAAAGTCCGGAGATACGTGTGCCCTGTGAATTGGAGTAGGACGGTGTTACGATGACTAGTCCTTTCTCGATAGCTCGAATATATCGGCCCATGAATTGGTAATCGAGGAAGTCAGAGTTTTTATTTTATTTCCAAAGGGTGCCAGTATATATAGCGTAGCTTCCAACCAAAATTATGGCGCCCCGGAGTTAACAGTAAGATGCGGAAGTACGACGTATAGAGGTTTGGAAAAGACGAATGCCACGCCAGGTTTTTTTATTCAACTTTTCTTCCCTCCTTCACCCTTTTGAGCGCTGATCAAATATTTAGGGGTTCAAGGGCGTTCTTCGCGCCCGCCCTACTCAGAAAGATTTTGATGAGATCGAATTACCCAGAGCGTCGTTCAACATTTTCTGCACCGTTCTCTTAGGTACATGCTGCAGTACGTCGGTTCTTACGCGCCTCCATAGAGTTGATGTTAAGTTTGGCAAACTCGTGAGACATAACTAATTTTAAGCGCTGGTCTTTATCGAGTTAATGCAGCGTGTCTTTCAAAACTGTTTACTAGTCGCGTCTCGGCTCACTTACCGTACATACATACATGCATAGGTTATAACAGAACCATTTAAATAATTATTCCCAAGCTTTTCTACTCGGCTACGGCCGTAATTTAGCGCTCTCAGAAACGAATATGCCCACGTTATATACCTCCGGAATCCAGACAGCCGTCTAGAACGTCTGGGTGTCTTATTATGTCTTGAAAAATAGAAAATTCGTCTGAACGATGTACATTACGCGCCCTTGAAAATAGCACACACCTTCAAACCAGCATTTACACGGTGGATTTGAAGGAATTCTCGAAACGACCTTTTGGAAACGAATATGAATATTGAAATTTGCGTCTGAGCGTTTGGAGTAAAAAATATTAATAAAATAAAATAAAAAAAATGCGGGTCTCTCCGTGTAAACTCGGCACAATTGAAAATAAATCCACCCCAGATAATGTGGAATATATACTTACCGTTTTATTTATTCATTCGTTTTTTCCTTTTCTTTTTCTATCTAACAAAAACTCACATCTCTGCCAACACGTTGACGTATTACAGCGAAAGAAGAAAAAATGAGGGCAACAAAAGAAGAAAGCCCTACAGCTCAGCTGATGCGTGACTCGCACGTAAGGGATGAGCGAGGGATCGCTTATCATATGATAATATCTAAATCGTGCATTTCGTCTGGCATTTTTATCTAGGATATACGTCATAATAGTTAAAATTATGTAAATTAAATTTATAACCCGTGGTAGCTTCACTTGCTATAATACGAACGTACACTCTACCTTTTTTTTTTTTTTTCGCTTTCACGCTACTCTTAATAATCCGCCTCTACCTACTTTACCGAGGGTATATGTAGGTATACAGAAATGCGCGAGAAACGAAATTCATGGTTTTGCTATTCAAGAGACCTTAACGTTAGCCGCACCGTAGGAAATAACGCTGGGGTTAAAGTCGCTCCCCTGACACATTACGCGCTAGCTAGAGAATTAGAGCAAGCAGTTTTGAACGCAGCCCATCGATATACAGTCCCGTTTTAGCCTCGGTTCGCCCGACCCGTGTAAAGAAACTTTGGACAGCCTCTCGTAATCTTGTCGTTGCTTTTCATTCGACGCCACGTAAGCCTCGAACGAGCGAACTCCAACGTCGTCGAGCCATCGAACTTCAGGAAAGCGAACCCCTCGATCCATCGATGAAACTTTTCACCGCAAGAATTCCGAAGCCGCGCCCTGTCTTTAGTTTAGATCGGCAAAGTCTGATACCCGTCAATTCGAGGGATAGGCTCCATTGTTGATTGCCTTTTCGCAGAAAATTGCTACTCCTGGATTAAACCGTTTCTCTTGAGGAAATTCGCTCGACGATTTCAAAAAGATATCTACCGTACCGAAATTCAACAGAAACATCTATAAGAAACTTTAGTTTTCGTCAAAAAGTAACAAACTCGCAACCCTATTGCGCGTGGAAATAATATCATAAATTCAAAATTCAGAACTGTGTTTTTATCTGCGTGGTTATACTTTCCGGAGCAAGAGAAACAAGTTGAAGAATTTTTAGGTCGAACAAAAATCCTTACAGACAAAATCATGGCTGGCTCCACGTGTCCGCAAGCTCGAACCGGAAGCTTCGCTTCGTCGCTTAGCGAATGTTCGTGTTTTTTTCCTTCCCTTCCTGCCTAGGGGATACGGGGATAAGACTCTCTGGTTCCGATGGTTCTTACCACGTCATTAATAATCCACTAGCTGATGTTTTCGCCCCATTTTGACGTAATGAGAAAAACAGAGCTTCGAATCCTTTTCGCTCTCCTACTCACCTCTCTCTGCAGTAGCTACACACTGCAGCTCCACCAAGAGTTGAAAATATTTTCGCGGCGCGATCCTCCACTCGTATCATCGTTAATTTTTTTTTCACTGTTTTTGTTCTCCCAATAATATTTTTTTGTTCTTTGTTTTTTTTTCTTATTTTCTCTATTTCGTTTCACCTACTCAAGTTGTCCGCTCCGGATCAGCCGCGATTGCCTCCCCCCATCGGCCTCGCTGCCTGAAAAATATGTCACTCGAAGAGCCCCAATGAAAATAGGCCTGCGTGTGACAACGAGGACTCACCGGGGCGACCGCGGGGGGAATCGGAAAAATATGTTCTGCACCACCCGAGTGAATCATTGTTCAAACTACCCCTGGGGTTCAACTCCGAGGCTTCAGCGGCTCACTCCGCTCCGCTTTCTTTCACTCTCCCCATTATACCGTGCTTTGTGTCCACATCATTTCTCCACTCAGGAATGCGTTATTATATGCTTTATAGGGTATATCTCTAATTCCAATCATCGTCATTCCGATTTCATATATCAATTAACTCCGCGAGAGTATTTTTTTTCCATTCGTATACCGAATTGTTTTTTTTTTTTTGCGAATTTCATCCACCTTGCAATTTTTGGTGCAGAGCTTCTGATAGAAATCGAAGAAAATTGTTATTTTTATTTTTCCATTTAGTTTTTTTTTTTTTTTATTTTTCATAGGGGTGTAGAAATATGCTATGCATTTTTGCAGAGATGGGATGGTGAACATTGAGAGGAAATCTACACCCGCTATATTTAGTCAAGAAACGAATACTTGGCCACGTGTTACAACGAAGACGACGACGAAAAGGAGGAGGCTGCCTCAGCTGTCTTATTGGTTAGAAGACAGTGGCGGTGTCGCACTGTCGTCCCGCCGTGGAATTCGAGCAAATAAAACAAAGTCAAGCGTGTCGTATGTCTACCGGGGGATCGAGAACTGGAAGAAAACTACAAGCCTACGGTTGACGCTTTCCATCGACAACTCCTCCCGCATAGCCCTTTCTAACATTTTTATACACGTGCAATTTCATTCCCTTAAACACACATAGGTATGTCTATATATTGCAGGGGTACACATTTTCACCCTACGTCAGTCGATGGTCGCCATACTGCGCTGCACGCTGAAATGCACCGCGTCCCGGAATTGGCTATTAAACATTTGTTTGTACCCCGCGGCTGGATTCGCCGCTCGATCACCCGAATCAAATCTCGGTGGCGAGATAAGCTGCCGACAGTTTCACTTGAGGGGTGAAAATTGAAATGGTGAAGATATTGGTATTTGAATTCGGTGACCGTGGATATCGGTCACTCTGCGAAGTTATATATTTGATTATATCCGCGCGTTCGTTCGGATGCAACACTTCATTCTCGCCGGGTCACGTGGTAATTAATTTATCACATGGCTCCGGACGAAGGAGTAGGTTATATATCCTTCTCTGGAATGCCGCAATAAAGCGCAGGTCAGAAATTTTCCGGACTTAATTATACGTCTCTTGAGATAAGACTGGGATTAATTCGGATTTCTCTCCGCATATCCCGAGTTTTGTTTTCCAGTTTCCTTCTTCTCTTCTCCGTCGCGTATTCTTATCCTCCTTCTCTCGGCTCGGAAGATTTACGGTTCACGGTTGAAAGGACGATACGAACGGACAGGCAGACGCTCAAAACGACTAAATTTTACGGCCCTACGCGGTTTAATACGTCTACATACCTATTTCGCTTTCATTTACCGCACCAGTCGTACAAGGGGCGCTGCACTATGGAGCCCATTGAAAAATGAAAGCCGACAACCTCGAGTCAAAACTAATCATTCAAAAGCCAAAGCTCGCATTGTTTTACTACACTCATTCTCTCCGCATTAGTATTTTTATTTTTTTTTTCAGTCACTTTCCCGCCTCTCGTGGGATCCTCCAATTATTGTAATAGATGAGCTCACGGGCACGTATAATAAATACGGATATTTGCGGAATATAGCACAGAGTATACAGATCTTCAAGGGGGTGCGTACGATTACATAGAAGGGCGCCGTGGCGCGTGCCTTATGCCCTCGCGCAAACGCCGCAGCGGCAATGACACGCTCGCCATTGTATTTTCCGTCTCCACGTTTTGCAGGCAACGCCCTATAACCTCATCCGCCGGGGTGGGTCATCGACCGGTGTCTACAATCCTATACGATCATACGCCTCGATCCTTGCGATAATTTTGTCGACGCGGTAGCTCGGAGAAATTTCGCAATGAAAATAACCGCGCGATAGGACGGGACCTTGTAACGTGAATTTCTGATATTATAACAGGTAGTTAGATTTATAGCGCTACACCACACGGCGGTAATATAATGGGGTTGAAAATTCCGCCAGTTTGTTCTTCGGAACACGCGGCCTGCATCATCGCTGCGGTTTGCCTGGGCGGTCGTAATATACTGGCAACGTTACAAACTGCATCAGTTATGGGTTGGTGCATCGGTTCTTCGCCTATATACCGCACCGTCTCAACGACGACGCTACTCCAGCAGCAGCAGCAGCAGCACCAGCACCACCGGATGCAGGCGCGACGTCAGACCGTCCCGTGACACGCAAACCTGCATTGCATTCTATACCCGCTATTACGGAGTCACTGTACTCTCCGTGCGACTTCCCGCCAACCCGACGGCGACGCACTGTAAGAACGAAAGAAACCAGACGACAAAAGGAAAGGATCCGCGCATCGCGTACGTACGTACATGTAACCTCCGTGCCCGTCCCTCTCTTCCACCTCTCCTCGTATTTTCTCCTCTGCATCTATTTCTATTTATCTTTATTTATCTTTACAGCAGCTCTCTTTCTATCTCCGTGCATCGCGAATTGCTTTTCGCGGTCCGATACTCCGCGACAAAATTCTCTTCTACTCGTGCGTAACTTTACAGTCGCGACACGCGGTTCGACTAAAGAATTCGCGTCTAAAGGAATCTCACCTTGGTTAGACCGGGAGATATGGTAGCGAAGTGGGTTCTACCGCCTCCTTCTCTCTCCGCTTCTCATTTACGAATTCTTATACTCGTGTTACATTTTATACAAGAATAGATTCGCGCTATACGACACTCTCCACGCCTGACACGCTGCTGTCTAGAATAAAACTTACATGAAGAATTTTTAAGCTCAAATAGGAATTTCATCTCCACCATTCGAGTCCTGCAATCCTATCGAAACTCGCGATTCGAGTACGCTTCTATCCAGCCGGAGAAAAGGGTGCAGGGATTATCATACACGCCACGAGGTGAAGTAGCACATTCTATTTTCTTCATTTTTTTCTTTCAACTTCTTTTTTTCTGTTTGGCCAAGTGGCGGAGCACGCGGCCGTCCCGACGTAGTAAGGATACGAGTATACGCGGTATAAGCATGGGCATCGGGCACCTGCTTCTTCTTCTTCTGTATACCAATCTTATTATACGTAATTACAAGACCACCGATCTCGTAATCAGCGCGCGCTTACTGATTATACATAATGACTCAACATACTACCAGCTAAATGCATCGCTGCTTTTTATATTTTTATACCCGCGCAGGACATCTGCTGCTCTAGATCCTGATAAAGTTCACGTCAATTTTTGACGGTGTGTATCCTGCTCTCAACTAATTCTCCAACGTATAAATTTTCATTCAGGATCCACACGGACTTGGAGATATGAAATTTTATGAAAACATATACCTACGATATTCCCGAGCCATTTTATAACGATAAACGTGCCACCCGATGTAATTAATCCGCATTAAAAATGGAAAAACGTCCTCAAGTTTAAGTGGTGCCGAAATAGTGTAAAGCTGTGGAAGAAAAGTAGCCCACTTTTTACACAGCTTAATCGCAAACTTGTACACACGCACATCTGCGGCATATTCACCTACAAGTGATTTCGCGCGCAAAATCTGCACGACAAGTATAGGTATAGGTATACGAGTATATAGGCCGGTGAAAAAACTATTTACGGTCCTCATCGCGCGCTTCACATCGTATTCACGTTTATACGACGTCGTACACACGCACGTTGCCACGGCTATACCTATAGCGTTATATTCGCGTAGAACTCGAGTCTACCTCAAGCGAAATATACGTACAATGCATACAAGCGCATAACGCACGCATACAAGCGCAGCTATGCAGTTTCCCGCGCGCGGCAAGTGCTGCTCTGGTTGCTGATTGGTCGTTCCGAGGAAGGGGGATGGAGGGAGATGCCCGAGCTTGAATTGCGGCGGGGAGGGACGCGGGGGCGGCAGCGGCGGTGGTGGGACGTCGAAGTGGTTTGAGGAGCGGGAAGGCCGTTAGCCCGCGCGAGAGATGCGCGACTGTACGAGGAGGGGAAACAGCGTAGTAGTATACTACAGAGTATAGTGCCCCACGGGGAAGCGTCCATTGATCCCTGCCCCGTTCACCCCACCTCAACCCCCCTCCCTTATGACCACCCTCTCACGTCCCCCTAAAACTCGACTGAACTCAACTCTCCGCTATACGCCCGGAGGTTCGTTCCTTTCGTTCCTTTCCTACGTTCGTTCGATACGCCGCGTTTGCGGAACTTAAGCCTGGCTTACATGGATGGGTCATTTATTTGCCCAGGTAAGCGAGGTCGAGTTACCGATACTGTAATATGCGCGTATATAGATACGCGGAATCTATAGGACGTAACGAACTTTGAAGGGGTTGCGATGCGGCGGGCAGCGAGTCCGCGCGTAACTCACCTCGCGTACCGTGTATAATACTTCTGACTTTATAGCATATTTTATACACTTGGCGTTTGGCGCCGCGACGGCGTGACCCGACCGTCCTATGTATGGACGTACGTAACATACTAACTCTGATAAAGCAATTTCTGGGTTGAGTCAGAGATCGCGAGCGATGGTTTTTGCACCCGCACGTGGGAGCCGCGAATACTGTTATACATATGAGAGAGGGAAAAAAGAGAAAATAAATAGGGGAAAGAAACGCGTGGCGTGTAATCGAGACCTTGCATCCGGTGCGGTGCGGCTATGTAGAGATTCATTGATTATTCCATTCTGGATTGTGTACACAATAGAATAACGAATCTTTTAGCTTAAAAACCTTAACGGCCAAGCAATCAACCGGTAGTCACAATGGAAGCGCCATGCGAACGCTCGACTCCTGGAATCATTTCGAGTTCGAGATCCATTGTTTGGATATATACAAACCTACCTACCTACCTACCTACCGGTTACTGCGATTCAACTGCTTTCCATGTATATATATGTGTGCGAAAGTACTATAAAGTTCCTATAGAAAGATCATCAAGTAATCCTATATGGAACAGCGACGACGACAATAGAATTTGAAATTAAAAACTATCTATACGATTGGGTTATACGATTTTTATTCAATTTCCGTATAATAAACAGTTTCTGCTGTACGGGGAAGCAGGAAAAAATAATAGAAGAAAAAAAAGTCAGATTATATTCGAAATAAAGTAGCGCAAAATATTTCGCTCCATACATACACGTGGCGATATACGTGCATGTGTGGCGAAGAGTTATAACGTGACTTTCAAAATTCACTTGACGAGCGTATCGTTAATGACTGTTGTTGTGCCGACAACTATACGACAATAATCGCGTACGGCAGAGATAAATTTTTAAAATGGGCATCAATGACAGGGACGCGGGAAGTTGTAACGGCGCGTTGGCGTCGACGTTGGCGGTCTGTTATGCGAAATTCCGAATGAATCAATCAACGGTACTTTCCAGGCCTTGTCAGAATTTTATTGAATGGTCAATGAATTAAATGTTAAACAAGAAGCAATAAACGAGAACGATATGAGACGGGCAATTGCGATACGGCCGATCGCGCGTATAACACAACACTTTATTTGCGCAAAAGACAAGTATGCCGTGCACGATGACGGCGGAACGGACATTGGAGCAGCGGCTCGTCGGGAATTGTCCGAGCAGAATTTTCCAACAGATAAATAATAATGGAAACGTTCGAATTTGTCGAGTAATCTATCGGATGGAAATATTTATCCAGGCTTATCGAAACTCGTGACCTCGACGTACGCGCAGGCTATATTACCTACGTATGTATATTTATATATACGTAGTTATTTATACAACTATTTCCGTTGCTGGGTACTGAGGGGAGGGGGAAAAAGGGCAAAGAAATTCACTTGTTGCAAGTACGAGCCGTTGCAGCTCTATAGTACTGTGTTCTATTTTGTACACTCGAGATAAGCAGCTTCTGCGATGACGTATTGTGTAGGATGAAATTCGCGCATTCGATATTCATTATTAAAATTTGAATATACCTACACAGTTTGACAGGGATGAATGTGAAATATATCCGGAAAAGTAACGGTGACGATAAATCGTGAAATGAATCTACTCCTTAACACCGATTCCGTGAGTCTCTTAATAGCCGCGAGGGATCTCCGGGTGATTCAAAGTACTGAAATTCCAAAGTTACTTTCCCGCGTAAAGAGTGTCAGTTTGAGTTGGTTGGATACTTAGATATCGTACCTATGTAACAAAGGTCTGCGGATCGGGTAGTTCGAGTTACAATAACTTGTCCCCATTAAAAAGGGAATAAATTACACGGTGAATACCTCCGCCATCAAGAATCTATATATATACTTCTTGCTATATAATACATATGTACGTGTCCGTTAAACAGGTATACATAGATTACCTTAAAACGCCTTATCAAAAAGACCTTCAAAGATTTAAGTAACCGCCCATTTAAATCGGCAAACTTTTTAATCATCTACCGGCGAGGCAATAAGTAACCCCCAAGTGGAGCGTTTTCCAGCTTGTGGCGTGTAACTGAGAAACAGGTTTTGTCAGTTAGGTCGCGGTGGGGACCCTCAATATTTCGGCGTACTTGAACAACCGGGAATCGCCCGTTTATGGGCCAAGAAATACCCGACACATTTGAAAGCTCGAGCCGCAACTCTACGTCTACGTACGGTTCGTATACATAAATAAAAGCCAAGCAGAGATTGAGAGAAAAAAAAAAAAAACCAAAAGGGTTCACCTTCGCGCAGGTGAATAAAGATGTGTACGTGTGTAAGTTCCTGCACTTGAAACTTTTGTAAGGTCAGATGCGGACGAGTTTAATAGGTATTTTATAGGGTTCCTTTTAAAGTGCAGATTTGTGATGTGAATAATATGCGGTAGACGTATTTTTTACGAGTAGATATACAACAGGGTTCGGTTAATCTTTACTGAGGTATGTCTATAGGTACCTACTTTAGAACCGACAAAGTTGAAAATTTAAATTTAATTTACCGATCTTCGATACGGTTGAGGAACGGTGATACGACATTTAGTTTAAAATTTCCGATCCGACCATCGCTTCTCTTTCTCTCTCTCTCAATTTCCTCATCCCCCCGTTACTTAGGGTTCAAAATTTCATTGGCATAGCTGTCTGAGAAGCGGGATCCTTGCTACGTCACGTCCGGACAAATGGGTCGTAGTCGTCGTCGTCGTCGTCGTCGTCGTCGTCGTCGCCGGGAACGCGACTGACGAACGATTCTCTAATAATGCGCCAAGGGGGTGATGGGTGGGTTGAAGAACCCCTTTCGAAAGGGGTTTGGGGTTGAGGATAACGGGTGAAAGAATTTCCACTGCTACGTTCTGGCAATCGTATAGCTGTCTAACTGCTACAGTACCATTCGTAATTCTCTTGTTCTCTCGTTCGTTGAAATTAAAAAAATTTTAAGAACACAAATAAACCAGCCAAATCGAGCGGCTTGAAAACGCAATATAGAACGGCGGTAGCAGACAGACAGACAGACAGACAGACAGACGCTGAGACAGACAGATAAATGTCCCAGTAGGGTTCGAGCAAAGGGTCCGCCCAGCCCGGGGACAGTCACCCCTATCCGCGCCGTCTGGGCTTAGGGTGCTGCTCTCCCCACGTATAGCGACACCTATACTTTCGCAGAGGAAAAAAAAATAGGAAAAAAAACCCCCTCGTCAAGTGAAGTATTCGAACGACGCACGAATCGATCTCAAAACAAACGCGGGTACTGGACAAAAATGCTCTAGTCACAATCGTTCTCGTACGTACGATTCGTTGCGATCCCGCGTCCGCACGAAAATCTTTAAAATCCGAAGACTTCATGAGCCTTTCGGATTATACGGTCGGATTTGAAAAAAAAAACATTGCATAAATTACTCTCGAGAGGTAACGTTATACCGCTCACCTGGTGGAATTAATTTTCCATCTCTTAGGACGAGGATTAGAGTCGGGGCCTGCAGGGGCAGCGGAGGATTCGTTTCATTTTTCTTTCAGACAGCCACCTGCAGTGTCCAAAGTTTTATTTCGTTTTTATTTCCACCTATTTTGACAATGGGGCACGTGTTCAAAGCCGTCGCTACTTGGACTGCACAATTTGGAAGGGTGGAAACAGGGGGGATAGTCGGACTCTGTCTATGTTCTACCGAAGAGGGGGCAATAACCAATGCGTCGGTGTCTCTGTGCGTTGGTGCGTCGTCGGCCATAGACCCCGACAGCACCCTCTCCCTCGTTCCCTATGTTTGTAAACAGAACCGCGCGCGCTACTTTCCAATGCAGCTTCGAGTGCAGCTTGCAGATTTCTACGTTTCTGTTTGTAGTTCCCCGTGTAGCAGCTAACTCTCTCTCTCTCTCTCTCTCTCTCTCTCTCTCGCTCCTGCTCTTCCTCTCTCTCTCTTCACGAGCATATGTGCATCCGTTTGTACGTAGATAGAGATATAGCTAGGAAACGTATTCGTATAAAATATACGTATACGGTGTACGCGCGGCTGACTAACTGACGAGAACTCATACTGACAAAATAATCTTCTCGATTTTCCCCGATTGTCGTTTATGTATTGTATATTGTCTCTTCTTTCTCAGCTGAATACGTGCAGCAATAATACACGCTATCCGTATATGGCTATAGATAAATGTATGACGTATAAATGTGTACACATGAGGAGAGGAGAGGACTTCGTTTTTTATTACGCGGGTGGAGTACCTCGCGATGACTCGTCAGCGTAAATGTGACGATTCGAACGAACAGCCAGAATTAATGAACGCTCGGTCTCTCCTCCTTCGTGCTTCATGTGTAGAATTATCAAACAGGATGGAAACTGGAGGGTGTTGAAGAGTTAACAGGCAGCAATTAAACCCAAAAAAAAAAAAAAAAGAAAGAAATACAAAAATCAAAAATAAATTAAATTAAAGGTGAGCGAAAGAGAGAGAGGGTGGAGGGAAAAAAATAAAACAAATGTAAAAGAGTAGCTAATACAGAGGCACGTGCCGTGGTTATTTTATTTTCTGTTTTCTTTTTCTCGCTCTTCGTTTCTCATTTAGTTTATTTTTTCTTCCTCTTTCTTATTCCTTTTTCTTATTTTTTTTTTTTCTGTTTTTTGAACTTATAATGCGAAGCACGAGACGCCCGTAAGCCTCCGCGAGACAGACTCGTCAATATTGTCCCTAGCGAGAGATTGATCGCTATGCTGTCTACAGATCCATCCCTGCAAGAGTAGCTGCTATATAAGCAGTCTGAAAATTCGTCGTGCAATCTACAGGGTATGTATAGGCGGAGGGGAAGTGAAAACTGGTAAGAGGGAGATGAAAAAAAGGAAGACAGAAGAAAAATTGAGAGTAAGGGAGATGAAAGAGAGAACAAAAAAGAGACGGAACAAAAAATGACGAAAAAGAAACTCTCGATTTACTCCCCCTCAAATAAGCTTCGACTGTATTGACTATTTGTAATAATTAAGGGAGAGCAATGTATAGGTACATGAAAGACTCACTCATTGCATGCTGATCGAACCGTGCATAAACGTAGATTATGGTTTTTTTCTTTACTCGTGCGTTTTTTTTTGTAATTTTTTTTTTTCTTTCGAGCAACAAAAGCTGCATACTCTCCGCCTACTCAGCGACAAATGACGCGTGCATAATGCCGAATATCAATCACAATTAGGTTCTTGCATCGTCACATTCGTATATCACAGGGGTTAAAAACCATTAATGGCGCATCGAATAAAAATTTAGATTCGTTGAAACTGAGGTGTGTAACGTGAAATTGTAACCTAGTTTCAGAAATACATGCCCTTTCGCGGTGGCAAATCCAAATTTTTGTCGGATACGCCATTTTGGGCTTTGACCACATCTATTCATGCGCGTTCATTATACGACATTCCAGACAAACCCACTAGATCACAATTAACTGTCACAGCGCCGTAATATCCCACGAATGTCGATATAAAACGTTAACGATCGCAATTAAACTATGGAAAAAAAATAGGTTCTCTACCGCGCATTCTTAGAGAGTAATAATATCGTATTAAGTATAGTTACACGCTATATACCGAGGCTAGGAAAACACGTTTACTTACTGGTGCAATGTTCAATCGGTCACGGGAGTTAAATCGAGAACGCCTTGTCACTTTATGGTCTGACGTGGTCGCACGCGTCGTGTAGAGTATGTTTCTATTTATTCATTTTTTTCATTCAACTTTTCGAAATGCCTATTTCATCGTGATCGGCTGCAACGCGATCGACCGTCGAATCCATTTCACCGGCGACAGACGTCCGCCCCAGAATGTAGCCGACTTCGAATTTCGGAGTTTAATTGTGCGCAATCCTAGGAGTACCCGAATCTAATTAAGAGCGTTATGACGAATGCTCGGAGTTCTAGTGCGGGGCAATACGTAACTACGTTGCAGCAACGGTGCAAAACCTGCGGGGTTATATGCGGTGTTGTGTGCAGGTTGGGAGTGAGTCTCAGAAGGCTGGAAAGTTTGCAATAGGTAGATATAAGCGAACAATTTATGAAAACATGCGCCATAACGCCTAAAGTAGTACCCAAACTCGTAAGCCAAACGAATGTTCGCAGCTATAAATATTTAGGAATCTTGCACCGCGCAGCTATATCTGCTGTAAACGACTCTCTGTTTAATATGCGTTCCCCTGCAGATGCAACCATATCCTAGATACGATGTTCGAAGAAGAACATTACACAGGTTCTCTCATTCCTTCCATAAAGATTCGTCTCGTATATACCTATTCGGATCGCGATCCGCGTCATAAATTTTGATTCTTTTCGCGCAGGTGGTCGGAAGAACATACCTACACCGTGCTGCACCGCCGCAAAAGGCGGGAATGAGAATTAGAATCGATCGATTTTATTTTTCCTTTCTTTTTTTCCTCTGCCAAGGATCACTGTGAATGGGTCGTATTACTCCTTTTGTCAATTTCTTTCTTTTGTTTTTGTTTTTTTTTTCTTTTTTATAATATCCTCATCGGAGCGAAATTTTTCGAGCGGTAACGTATCAAATTTTCGCAAGTACTTTTGGCTATCCCATCTGAAAAATACCTGCGGTACGGTGATGCTAAGCTGGCATAGATATATAATAATAATGAGGGAAATGGAGCGTTCAGACGAAAGACTGAATGGTATTTGAAAAGATTTCAAGTGGAACTTTATTCCGCACGGGGCGATTTTATTCTCGGTACTTTAACGTATAGTCACTAATTCCCGGAGTGTAGCCGATGCGCCACGACTCTCGGTACCGCGTCCGTCAACTTTTCGGAGAACAGACGATTTTCTCCTCCTTTTTTCGATTCCGCACGCCGTTCGCGGTCCTCTGAATATATCTATTCGACGTTTTACTATCCGACAACTCGTACAACTCACCATTCCCTCCACGAAAGGACTCTTTCATGGCCGAACAAATTTTAATCTCTTCCAGACGTCTTGACCCTCCTCCCAACCCCTAATCCGAACCACGACGCTACGCGCGGTTTGAGGGCCCGTTATTTCTTTTTCGAGAGAAATCATCCCCTGCGTGCGTACATCGGACGTAAACTTTAATTTAGAAACTCCGACTGCGTACATGCATATCTGTGTAAGTGTAGGTTGTACACCCCCGCTGTATCTCTTTCGGACTGTATACGTATGGCTGGAGCAATTTTCGTCCGACGCCTTCTTTCGCCCTTCTTCGCCCACGTGTAGCGAAGATGTTGGGATGATTTCGTTCGCGTTACATTGCCCCGTGCTTCTGATAATGAAGGAATATATCCACCTGCGTACAGAAGCTGCGAGCGAGAAAAAATAAGAGATAGCGAGGAAAAAGAAAAGGTAGTAAAAATAAATAAATAAATGAAAATAAAAATAAAAAATTGTTGGGTAAAGAAAAGGAAAATGGAGGAAAAAAGGGAAAAGAAGACCGTAATAACATTGGCCGTAGCATAAAGCTTAAGCTGCATCGCAGACATGCCTTCGAGAATAGAGTCCCTCGGGAACCGCCCTTGCGCGAAGATACATATTATAGGTATACGTGTACATACGTAGGTAGGTATAATACATAGATAGATGCAGAAGGTTGTGGGCAGGGGTTAGTGTAACCTAGACGGTGGCATAGGTATCATAGCGTAGACACCTCGTAGATAGAGTTTAGGTTGGGTACCAACTGCAGAAGCAGCAGCAGCTAGAGCTGGGTACAGTCTCAGCGGGGAAAAAACGTTTCGCGGTTCGTATATCGCTCCTGGCTGCCGTCGGGCATTCACCCTCGGGTCCACGCTCCAGACATCCCTCCTCCCCCGGGCTACGCCTCCCATTCGCTGGCCGAGGGGTCTATGCAACCCCGGGGGGAACTGCACGCCGTACGCGGCATTCGCTCAACGTAGGGTGCCACGCGCCCCAGACCACCCCTAAGCCGGCATTCGTTATTATTAACCGTGGGTACTACGCAATTATACCGGGTGTTTGCTTTGCAAAATCTACCCCCATGTGTTCGTAGTTCGATACACCAGGTTTACAAAGATATCCATTTATTAAACTTACTCCGATCCTATGCACGCCGCTGTACGGCAACATGTATCCGAATACAACCCATCGAAAAAATGTACGCGTCCTACATGAATTCCCGAGGAAACTGCGACGAATTAATAATATAATATACCCGCGTATATAGGTACAGTATACACGATTGGAAGAACATCATGGGAAAGTCGGTTCCATACGGGTCTATTTTATTTTTTTTTTTCTAAGAAGACAGTTTTGGAGCGCCATGACTGGCGACAAACCGTTTGGCGTTTTTTTTTTTTTCAGTCACGTTTATATTTTTTCATTTTAATTTTAATTTCCGGGATACTTTCGAGTGTCGTCTGCACAGCCGATGATACATACCAACCCCTTCTCGCTAATTTGATGCATCATTCATGTTTCCGTGAATTTGCACCCGATGCAACTTGCTCGTTTTGTTGTTCGGTGTACCTATTACGAACCCGTCGCGTCTGTTCGACTCGAAATATGATATAAAGTTTGGCTTCCTCCGCCCCCTTTCGAATCGAGAACAAAGGGTGCGAGGGAGAATTAAAGGGGAAAAGAGGGCCGGTAGAGATGGCTAATTATCAAATTGATGAATGCTAATCTGATTGAAGGAAGAGAATCGGAGGTACATAATTTATGCACATCAGTACCTGTACTCTGGAAATTATGAGGAATCTTAGTAATGGAATTTCTGAAAATAAGGCGGAGATGAGAGCCTCTGTGATTAAATACCAGCAAATCCAACGTAACTAGCCATTAAAACATCCCTCTCGGCGGCTGCTCACCTACCACCACCTTCCTTCTCCTACCTCGTTGGCTCGGTGCAGCGACCAGTTCCTCGCACCACCGCGTCTGGCCCGACAATGACTCACGTCCCTCGATCCCTCGGTCTCTCGGTTTCTCGGTCCCTCTGTGACTTTTAGCCAGGCGCCGCCGCACATATTCACGCGAACGCGTTCATTTTCGCCTTCGTCGATAATCACCCGTCGAGAGAGCAGAGTTGCTAATTCTGTCCGATTCGACTCTAGAATATCAATTAAATGCGGAAGAAAATGAAAAGAGAAAAAGAGAAATTGAAATGTAAGAAAAAAAAAAAACGATACTGCAGAGAGAGAGAAGAGAGGGAAACGAATAAAAGATATTGGCAAAGAAAAAGAAGTCCCGGACCACCCCGGAGGGAGATAAATACTCCAACTTTCAACCCTCAGCTTCTTTTCTCGAATCAATAATCTTCGATCTCTTTATAATCTTGAGCCATACATTGGCACGTAATACGACCACTTTGAATAGATAAAAAACGATGGGAAAAAAGAAATGAAAGCCGTATATGTGCGTTTCACTTCGAATCTGTTCCTGACAATCGGTACCTATAACCGAGGAAGTGGGAAATGCTTTGATTGTTCTCGCGTACCAGAAACAGGGGTTTTTTTGGATCGTAGGTTGAGTTTTTTCGCGACTAGAGATGGTTATCGGTGAGCACCCCTCGTTTCGATCCCCATGAGAATTCGTCTTCTCGGTAGTTTTGACGCGTGTGCAATGCGTGTCGTCATTTTCTTCATAGCAGCGCGGTGGCTGTCAAGCGGATAAGGAAATAGGGGTATGTTGCAGGGGGTTGGGTTGTAGGTAGGTTAGGATATCGTAAGTTTCACGCCGTGATTCTTGGAACGCTCGGTCGGGCTTTTTTCTTTTGGTAGGCATAGCCGGCGTCGAGGTGTGTAACGTTTTGTTCTCTCGCTCGCGCCCCCGTCTTATTCTGCCGTGTGAAAACGCCCTAACGCCCCGGAATGCGAAGGGTGCGAAGTTTAGTGCTTCTCTTTTGGACTTCTTTCCCTACTCGAGTTGACTTTTTCGAGGGACAGACCCTTCAGACTCTTCACCTAGACTTTATCGCGGTATTTTTACGAGCGCTCCGTGAGTCTTTATTATTTGTTTAGTCGGCCATCTTACGCGCTCCGGCACTTCCGCGTCCACTTCCACTTCCAATGTTCACCACCACCATCGCCACCACCTACACTTCCCATTTCCGAAGGGTACTTTCACCGTACGCTCGTGATTTATGCTCAGAGCTTAATTGCGGCTGCGTTCGATAACTCGGCCATGTGTCACGACGATCCTCGTCAAACCGACGACGTCTCTCTGCTCTGCAACCGCAAATGAACCACCCGACACACCCACCCGGCCTTTTCCCTTCTACCTCTATACGTATGACTCCGATGTCCATCTTCTCATCATGGCTCGTATAATAATGCAGTCTTCAGAACGTCCCACGGAGGCTTCACGATCCTAATAAAAGTCAACCCTGTGCCCATCGGCGGCGATACCCATGAGCTGAAAAATGGCACGTAATATCCATCGTGTACCGTTATCCATTCTCTGTTCGCAGTTTTTCGCCCTTGTAATATTTTTGGCGAATGTGTTCTGCCTGCAACACGCGTGTAAAGTAAAGCCCGTTGGTCACGGTGAACTTAATCCGAAGTTGATTAATAATTTAATCGTAGAGGGTGACGTGTGTCCGTTCCGTTGAACCAGCCCGCATGACTCTTCCGAGAGATCAAAAGCGTATAACAAATCCCACCAGCTACCCTCTCTCCGCACCTTCGTAATTCATCCGTTCATCGCAATGTAGGTAGATCCGGTACTTCTATGGAGTTCGGTCGTTTTTGTTATTCCGCTTTGGGGTGGATGGCAGGAAAACCCGGAGCAAAGGTCTCGCTCCCCCCTGTACCAAGATTGATCACTCATCAATGATCGTTGGCCGGTGATTTCGAGTTCTCCAGGCAGAAGACCTTTGCCATTCGGCCCCGGGTCGTACGGTTGATCATTGAACGGCCGTAGGTCCCAGGACATAGGGAGCAGCTCCAATCACGCATGTCTCTGGTTCCCACTCGACCGCAACTCCCAATAAACCTAACCCATCCTGATCCAATCTATCCTAGTCGGGCCTATATAGATGATATTGGATTCGCACAACTATTCCGTTATTTGTTAGCTGTGTCAACGATCAATCCGTTTTCAATCTCCACACAGTTTTTTGGTCGCTGCAGATTTTCAACCTCGAATAATTGTTTCCAACAGCAAACTGGATGTAGCCGGAAGATACTATATTGGATACATTCTCTCATTCACCTATTGTTTATATTTGCCTTTCCAGAATCCCATGCCAGAATCATCCGTTGTTCTGTTATTCGAGGGAATTAATTACGCTCATGGATTTTAGAAGACGCGACCGTTTTACGTCTGCTGTCGTCGTCCTCATTCTACGCGTGTATATTAATACGAAGAGGTGGTAATCTTACGAATGTGTCGAAGAACACACGTATGCGGTATCGTCGTTTTATTCGCGTAACTTGAGACCCGAGCCAAGACACCTGAGCGTTTGTAAGTATATCGATGCTCGACACTTTAGAACGAACAGAAAGAAAGAGAGAGAGAGAAAGAAAAAAAGAAGGAGCTCCAGACACACGTTTTTGTTACACCTCACAGCTAAGGTTAAAAGCGGCGCGCGATCTTAACGCTGCGGTAGACAGCGTGCCCGTTTCTTCGTCGCGTTACGCAACGACCATTAACGACTCACGACCCAAACAAGATTATTCATAAAGAAACGTGCGAGAGAAGAATATATAGAATGAGAAAAAAGATATAGGAACCCATCAAGAGGGACCAGTTTTCTGACGCTATAACGTTACAGACGTATCGAATCTACACTCCTAAAACCTTGAATAAAACATCGGCCAACGCTACGAACAGCCGCTTACCTTGTTAACGATTTCAAACTCGCACCTTCTCTATTTTATCTTGTTTTCTATTTTTTTTTTTTTTTTTCTGTTCTTCTCTCATTCTTACTCGCCGTCTGCAATTCCTTTTCTCTCCCCCCCTCATCTCTCGTTACATTCAGTTTTGTTTCACTTTTTTTATTTTCCGCGAGCCAAATTTAGTTGCCACAAATGAAGAACGTACCAAATAGCCCATCGCAGCGTTCGTGAACTCTGATCAAGGCACCTGGGATATGCGGTAAGAATAAAAGAAATCCTCCGGTGGCTTCTTTTGGGCATCAAAGTCTCCTTCGCGATGTTCAAGATATGGGCACATCATTTGATGGTTACCTACTTCAGTTCACCAGTAAAATCAGTTCTTTCTATGTGACCTGTACGAGTAGTGGGTATAAAATTTTTACTGCATACTGCACCTGCAGCATCGATGCGAGATGGAAAGAAAATGTAAGAAGGATTTTCGATTCCTGGCGTTATTCCAAAGACACTAAAAGTCCTGAATTTATTAACCACACGGTGTCAAAACTTTTAAAATTCACTTTACAGTAACAATATTATCACTAATTTTCTCATGGAGTTATAAAGCTGGGAGAAATATTCCAACTTAAAATGTTTCTTGGAGTTTATTGTACAACGAACAAAAGGAAGGAAAAATGAAAAAAAAATAAAATAACAAATTGTTCAAAAGTAACTCTATGAATTACGTGGCTACGACTTAACGCGCTTCTCAGATTTTACGCTTATATTTTTTTTATACGCGTTTTATGGCGTACATAATATAAGAAGTATATAGCATACGTGTATATGGATGCAGTTTTAACCCCTGAAACTCTGCGCTCATTTTGCTCCTGCAATAGCTCTGCAGTCGGTGCATATAGGGCATGCATATAGAGCAGGTACGGAATACTGCTGCTGCAGTGCCTCGGCGTATTCCGCTTTTCCATGATGATAAAAAGTCATGCGTTACAAAATAATGAGTCGCAATTTTTTTCCACGTGGCTTAGCGTCGGGCGTAGAAGTCGCGCGGCTTTCAAAGAGCTGCTCAGTATATAACTGGAACAGGGTAGTTGCTGTAGGAACGTTTGGAAACAACAGGGGAGGAAGGGGGGTAGGAGATTCGACTCTAGGGGGTAGAAAGGGGAAACATTTGTAAAGCTAAGGCGTACAATCGCTGCAATTAAAACAAAGCCTGCAGCATTTATTTCCGCAATTCTCTGCCACTTTTCGCTCTCCCCAAGAAATGCAGGGGAGGAGATTCTGGATACCTGAATGCGACCTTTTTCTTTATTTTCGTTTCTTTACTTTTTTTCCTTCGGCCGAAAAAAATTCCCGATAAAGTTTCGCGCGAGAGAGAATTAAATTGATTCGGACTTGTCGACGCCCGCAATAGTTGGCATTGGATAAAAATACCATCTAAAATTACCCAACAATAACTATAGATGTAACGCGTGGATTTTTTTTTCGAGATTACAGCCGTCGAATTTAAAAAAAAAAACAAACAAAAAAAAATTAACTAACTGCTATCTGGTGCAAAAATTGTTTGAAAATCAAGAGCAAGGGATAAATGAAGATCGAGTGCGGGTAGACCGAGGATTATGTACCGAGGATTGAACACGATAGAGTTTGAATTTATGGCCCACCTGTTCTTTACGCTTTCGAATTCGTTTAGCCACGCCGCTACCGAAACGATGAAAATAAAAGTAAAAATGAAGATATAACAATCCTACAATTATATCGGTTTCAGAAAATTCGGGCGTGCGTCAGATATAAATCAAAATGTCTACCGTTTTTGACATTGGCATATCGCGAGAATAAAATTTGAAAATAAACTTCGACGCACGTTTCGGACTCGTTCGAGGCTTATCTAGTTCCAAGTTGAATCGGTGGATTCTATTGACCCCAGCCGACCCCTAATCCGTTATACTTTGTCGACCATGTGTGAAATGTAAAATTAATAACTAGGTCTGGGCACCCCATCCCTCGTCCCTGAGGTCCTTCGCGCTTCTGCCGCGCATTTGTAGTTCGCAGTTCGCTCATTGGTTAATCCCAAAGTACGTCGTGTTCAGGTTGAATCCTCGCTACGCTGATCCTAGACAAATATTTTTACCCCATCTGTACCCCGTTCGTTTCGCGCATGAATAATTTGAATAAATTTACGCCTGCAACCTTGACGTCGTTAGTTGTGGCAACGGTATAGGTACATACCTCGTACCCGACTACCGCCTGTTGGAAGTGGGTTATACCGCCGTAGATAAAGGTGATTCGGGGGCTCTCTGGGTATTGTACACCGTGTACGGTGAGTTATAACGATAAATAAATCATAGATTTACGCGCATGGGATGAGCGAGGAGAGAGCAACCTACCGACTCACTGTGTAATACCCACCGTCTAACCGCAAAGCCGCGATCAACCGACGAACCAGTTTCTCGTCCTTCGTCCTTCTTCCCAGAATTAAGCGGCCGCTAAACATTTTCTATATAGGTACAATACCGAACCCTAAATTTCTCCCACGTTTACATCTCAGGGTTCGCAGGTTGATCAAATCTGAGCAATTTTTTTTTTTTTGAAAAGAAAAGAAAACTGAACTGATGTAATCCGAAAGGTTTATATATTATTTCAAGCACCATTTCGGATACCTCGCGATCGAAGTAAGCGAGATGAATAAGAAAGGGGTGGGATTTTGAGCAAGTTCAAGTACCGAGGTACAAGCTCGAACGTTGGAGCAAGGGGGTTGGTAATACGTTGTTTAGAAATTCATGGTTGACCCTAGCGATTCGTCATTTTTAACGGGTATAAATCATGGTTTTGAGCAGCTGGGGAAGTAAGGGAAGCCTAAACCGCTTTGTATCTAATAACGGGGTGGGATAGCTGCAGCCTATGAGAGTAGTAAATCAGAGCCTATAAACCATGCTAATCATTACACGAATCATTAGCATAAATTCTACTCAGAGAATGACAACGTTGATAGTGCCGGCGTGGAGCTATATTATTTCGCACTAGGCGCACACAACTCTTCATTTGCTACTCTCCGCGGATTTTACTCCAACTGTTGTACATACGTACGTACCAACAACTAGCCCACGCACACCGAGACGAGCCGTATTTAAACTATATACAATACCCACACGCCTGCACAAAATAGCTTTCGTATCATTCAGTTAAACTCGTTGCTATAACCCGTGCGGCATATAACATAACACCTACTGCAAGCGCCCGCCGCCCGAGCCGCGTACCGCGTACGTAACGTACTGCGCGAAAATTAGCGAGACTCACGTAGGTTATACGTATAACACCTGCAGCACGACCTGGCGTTGTGTGATAAATTTTGTAAAATACGTCCGACTTAATTAATCCATTTATACACACGCCGTATAACATTTTATCCCACCCATATAATATATTCCAATAGCTTCACACTGCAGCGGAAACTTATTTAAAATTTTCTCCTATCTTTTTTCAATTTTTTTTTTTCTTTTTTGTTTTTAATTTTTCTAATTTTTTACATCAACACCTGTTCCACCGGCAACCGAAGTGTATGAATTTATTAGAGTTAATAAATGAGTGAATAATTGGATGTTATGTGTATTATGTAAATACGAATAAATTAATTTACTTTAAATGAAACTCTTGATTAAAAGAGAAAGAAAAAAGAAAAATCAGGAAAATCAATTATTGTTGTTGATCGATAATCGACTCGAGAACGCTGTCGCTACACATGTGCTCGGTTGCGTATGAGCAGATAGCCCGCCAAAAGTGGAATTCATTAAAATTTTGATCCGGTAAACGTCGCGTCGTATGCGGATAGGAATCTATCTTTGGAAGAGCCGCGGTTGGCCGCACGACGAATACGTGTATATATATGTATATCACGCGATTACGACGTACGTTAATTGAGAGGATAAAATCCATGAGTGGTGAACTGACGGTGGTGCGGCGCGGGCGTCGCGACGGTATAACGAGCCACATTAACCGAGAACCACAACAGTCGCCGTCAATGCTGAAAATCACCACCGTGCACGGGGATAATGTGAGCTCTGAGCGATTGCCGGAGAGTAACCGCGTTTAATCTTCAATCATTTACGGAATTTACCTACCTGCGCAGGAAATTTCGGAGTCCCCTTTTTTTTGACTATGTTTTTTTCATTCATTTTGAATATCTATAATTCCTGAGGTCGGTAGGTAATATGGTATGCGTTAAAATATGACGTACGTATGTATGCGTCGGTGGGCAACCCCACTTTTACGCTTATCGATCACACACTCCAGCATCCTACTCGCTAAAAGACGCGCGTTTTATTGCTTTCATGCCAATAAGATATAACACTCGACGCTCAGACTGTATAAACATTTTTATTTCTTGTTCTTTTATATCCCCGGTCACGCTATTGAAAGAAAAATTACAAAGTATAAAATGCAAAAAAGAAAAATAAAAACTATCATCGCAAACGACGCCCCATTTATTTTTTATATAACGTAGAAAATTTGGCTCAATTTTGAAATCCCGAATCCCATGTATATTCGAAACGTCAAACTTTACGTCACACCCAGCTCTTAACCCTATCGATCCTCTACACCCTAATTATTCTTCGGTTTGTATACCTGTCCGGTTGAAAATTTCGCCTTCATTCTCCAATTCTACGGAAGATTTGCCGGATCGCGGGTAACGAATCGATCCATCGGTCTCTGGTATATACCGCTGATAAATTTCAAGAGAGAACTAATTTACATCTAGTGTGTATGTATCGCAGAATAGAGGATAAACCAACGATTAATAATAGCTAAATTTATCGCAGTGTTAATAAGCTGATATGTATAGGTAAGCAAATCTATGTATCGCTATTATACGCTGAAAAAGTTGAAAAAATTCTCTTTCGAGTACAACAATTATTCCGCACACAATAACCCCTTTTATACGTGATTAGTTACTGTCACATTCAATTTACAATCAACCAGAGCGTGGGAGTCCCGTGGAAGATCGCGACATGACGTTTGTTAAGGCGAGGTCAAACACTCTTCGAATTAGTCTCACTCAATCGGTTATCCGGGACACCAACTATTTGTGCCGAGAGAGCAACGCGTGCTATTATATCACGTGACGTATGCACAGTGGATGTGTGATGTGCAGATTGTGCAAAGTGTTGCTAAATTACTTGTACGGGCTTTTACCGGTATCCTTTTTTCTTCTTTTTCCACACCCCAGTTTGCGTAGGTGGAATTGAACGAAGGATTGTAAGGAGAAAAGGAGGAAGAAAAACGGAGAGGGCGAAGAAGAAATGTGGAAGGTGATTTAGATCTCAGTTGCCGTTGACTGTTCAACCGAAAGCTCAACAGCCTTAACGACGTCTCTTTGATTAACTCCACTTGATCCAAAATGCGCGGCCCTTTGGAACGACTCGTCGACGTCTGGGAAACGCGCGCGCGATCGATTAAGTATTTTGTGAGAGCTCAACACGTGCCTCTCCATAAATGTCTAGCCAAAATCGAGCCAGTCTAACCCTCGGGCGATTAAATAGCGTCAACAAACGAGACACGAGACGCGAGAGCCGAGACGAGAGAGCAGGGATCTTGCGTCAGTTTTTATTAATAAAGAAGCCTTGACTTTCGGCGAGGCGCTTGGTACACTTAGCAAACGGTATGGTTCGGTATGGTGCCCCATGCCCATGGTATGGTATGGTTATGGTGTGCCATGATGTGGTATGGGGCCAGACAGGACATACGAACGGACGGATGGCAGAGAGAGGGGCTCGGCTGGCTGGCTGGCTGGCTGGCTGGCTGGTGGCTGGGCTGACTACTTCGAGAAGGGGTTTCGGGTAGACGGCTGCGTCTGACTCCAAAGGGACATGACCCCTACCGCGGTACTACGCCCCACCAACGGCGGGAGATCCAGACAGGACTCCTCCTTCCCCTGGCCCGTCGCGTCGTCGTCCTTGCCGAGCTCAGGAACAACGGACAAAAAAGGTACATTGCCAAATTGCTCAATGTATTCACCTAGTATCGGAGGTGAAGACGTGAAGATACACAAGACACCGCGCGGATCGAGTAATAATTCATCCTGGTAAAATCCTCGCAGACCACGACGGTCCGCTTTCAACAATCAGGATCCTTAAAGACGATCGAGTGTAATTAAGGAAACTTGTTTCTCACGTTATTCGCCGTATCCTTGGTCTCTCCTTTAATATTTTCTTGGTTTAAATTATGCAACTGTGATTCAAAGAAATTTTATGTACACCGAAGGAGGAATTGGCAGATTTTAATTTCAGCTTGTACAGTTTTTTCTCGTCTCTTTTTCTCTACGCTCGCAATAATAGTCCGGCTGGAAGTAGATCTTTTAAGTGGTTCCTGCATCACAACTGCATTCGGAAAGGCTCCTTGATTAGAGGGTGGATTTCATCCTGATGCCTATAACAATCCCGACCCGCTGGACGGCGAAACGATTCGAAGGTGATTTTTTTGAATGGAATAGGTATCGGCGAAACATCCGACGCGATTACCAGGCTGATTAACATAGAACAAAGACCCAGTTTGTAGCCGTAGATTTCTTCGTAAACAAGCTCTCAAATTCCATGGGTAGCGCCAGACCAATAAATATCCTTAATTCGCGACCGCGTTGATGCATATTCTCGGAATCTGTCGGCAACCTGCCGCGGACAAAGAGTATAATCTGCAGTCGACGATCTCCTCCCCGCCGAACGCAAGCGAACCTTCGGCCTACTACGACCAAACAGGGATCCCAAAGATCTAAAAATGAAGCAAGAAAATCGCACGCAGTAGGCGCGCGCGTGCGACCGACCGGGCGCGTCACTGACCCGGTCAAAGTCAAATTTTTCGTTCGTTCATATATAATATTTCTTTGACGGGATCGAACGTCTCTTTTCTCTTCCATTTTTTTTTTTATGATTTTTCGATGGGGACATTGGGTTCCATTTAGTCGCGGTGACTCAAGTCTGACTGTAGTACAGGAACGGCGGCAACCCGATAACGCGAGGAGCCAATGGACTCGAGACTTTTATTGGACATCCGTAAGTTCGGACGTTTATCGGTAACCATGTAGGAAAAAGTTTCCCCATTTTACCGTTGAATAGAACAAAACCGTGAGGATTTTCTTCCTATTTTAATGTATCATTCGGTTTTTATCGGGCAATCGGATGAAAATTATGGTGGCATGGAAACAAGGCATTTGTAGAAAGACTCGTACGAGCTATGAACATCAACTTTGTGTGTTTTTTATTCCCATAATAAACTACGAACGGTGATAAATATGAAAATATTTATGTGCCTGCTAACATTCGAAATGCGAAAATGTCTTGATATAATTCCATCGTCGCTTAGTCACTCTCTACCCGTGGTATCACCTAAACACACATCTATTCTCCGGGATGATTTCCATTGAATATAAAACACCGCTGCATTATATTTAATTTAAAAAAAAAAAGAAAGAAAAGAAAAGCAAAAAAATCAGCTCGATCTCATCTCTTCTCCATATAGTACCGATCCGAAAAATGCGTCTCCAGAAGCGAGTTTCTGAACGAGCTATTTCCGGGACGAAGATAACGATAAATTTAAGTCGTGAGTCTGGAGTGACGGGTGCTGTAAACATCTTTCTCGTACATATATATATATGTAACAGATCATTGTGCGCATGACTCACTCCAGTCTCGCCTGTACCCCATGAAAAACTCTCATCTCGAAATTTCAACCATAGAGAGGGAGAGGGAAGAAAAGAAAAATAGAAAGAGAAAAATAAAAAACTGCGGCACTAAATATTCAAGAGCCTAGAATCGTAGGCCAAACAACAAGTACTATACAGCTTACGACCGAGGTCGCAGTTTTGCAGTTCGCGGTTCATCCTTTCACGGCAAGATTCTCAAAACACAAACGTATCACCGTCATTATTAAGCAGCAGCTTCCGCACTATATGGACAAGCTGAGACGTGTGATCGTTTTGTCGTATTATACAGGTCTGAATTCTGCCAGCAAGCAAAGACAGGGACAACAGAGCGGTTCTTTCATGCGCCGAAATACTTTCCCATGGCGATCGCGCGCGGCGATCACGTGTGTATGTATGTGCTGTCCGTACGTCGAAATTCGTATCGCAACGGCGCGGCGCGACTTGTTATGCGTACGAATACGAATGCGAATACCATTGCAAAGTTGAACGTGAGACGTGTATGAGGTATCTAGAAATTAGCGATTGTGTTGGTAGCGTGTCTGGCCCCTGACCCTGAGCCTGAGCCTTCTTACTAGGAACCCACCCGGGTCATTGAATGCCACTAGACTCCACCGGACCAGCTCGCCAGACTTCCTTTCAACCGGTGCTCTCGACGCAGCATCATCTTCGTGTAAAAAGGTCGGAAGTTACGCATTGGCATGCGTGAATTACCGGGTGAGTGAGCGAATGCGTGTTCGACGGGTAATCGATACTCGGTGTTTGCTATCGGGGGTATATCGCTTCGAATGGGATTTTTGCGGGATCAGAAGTTTCGGTCCTTATGTATCGAAAAACGCATCATCAATTCAAAGATCTAAATCCCACTGCAGACTCGTGCAGATTTAGACAAAAGCTTGACGGTGTACCGAACTACATTCTTTGGGAACAATACCGCCGTGATTACTGCTGAGCAAAGTAAATGTACCGTCAGAAGTGAGACCGTGACGAGGATATTTGGTACGACTAGACGACGGCGTACCGCTCTCTCGTAATATGTTCCGTAATATTCCGAACATACGTCACATCATTCCGCCCACCCACGAACCACCTGATATTATAATTAATCAAGCTAACAATAAGCTGTGAACGGGATTCAGAATTTATCCAGAGATTGATTAGTATTTATATATTATTTGTACTTTTTTCGCAAATTTATTCATTCTGATTACATTCTTTTGAAGAGCCCCGCATATTCATCACGCGTGTTTGTCGTCTTTAATGTGAGATTCTGTTTTTGTTCGAAATTAGTGAATATGCGAACCCCGTTGCTCGGCGCGCGGTCGCAAGACATCCGTGATTTAAGAGTGTCGGAATAAAAAATTTGAATTTGACATTGAAAACTGAATGGATTACGTGCGACCGTTCGCGTCCGCTTAGAGGTCAGGAGAATGTGAATGACCGATGTGTGACCGCATGCAACGAGTGGGTCCCAGCATTTTGGCTTGCGGTAGGTCTGGGGTGCTCTGCTGTATATTCCTCTCTGTCCAGACTTAAGGGCGCGTACATACCGAACGTCAACGGTGGGTGGACCAGCGAACTAGAAAAGGACGTCAGTGAACCGGAAAGGGGCGCTAAAATCGAAGAGGAACCTTCCCCACCTGGAGCATTATACGGAGGGCTGCTACGGGTCAACGATTATCGATCTTATAACGGGCTTTGCTCGAGGATAGACACCACGAAAAATTTCTCCGCACGGTTATAATGATATTAAAATATCCTGGTGTATTTATTTAGATTTATCGTGTACACATCTTCTCGTAAACACGTCGCCCAGACGAAATCGTTTTATTAATGATGCGACAAAGACGCTGCTTCGTACACGAGGTACATGCAAATTTACTTTATCGGTATTACAGTATATGTGTAACGTAATATACGAATCGGTATAACTACATAAGCGGGTCGGTAACGGACCGAGGTCAGATGGACGGCTGACGTGAGACCAGACGATGTGATGCCCTCTTATTTGCGGGTAGAGGCTTAATGGGGCTACGGGCTATTTATATTTTAATTGAGTTTCCGTTGGCACGAGACAAGATGAGACGCCCATGTTATTAGGGCTAAGAACGCACCCAACCAGCCAATCCCAATTATATTTGGGTGCAAAATGCGAAATGGGTAGACCTAGAGTTTTGATCGCCCCGACTAATCTCTGCACGGGTTAGTTCGTTCGTTCGTTCGCTCGTTCGTTTAGTACCTACCTCGCGTTCTTCATCGCACAACGGCTGCGATGGACCAGCGAATTCTAGTCTTAAAGAGGATCTAAACGTTATAATTAGATCGACACTGGTATAGGGAGTATAATAACCGGACTGATCCTGATCCTCTCTAAATTTCCCGATTCAATTCTGCCGGGACAATAATTTCAACCTGCATGTACCTTTTCTTTTTCTTTTCTCTATTTTTTTTTTCTCTTCTACGTACATCGTTCAATTTTCATTTTCGTATACGGCGGAGAAGCTGCTTAACTTTCTCATATAGGATTTCCACTCTCCTGCAAATACCTACGTAGCTTGTTGCAATAGCTGCGCACTGTACCGACACACATGCGATAAAAAAGTAAGTTGGAAAAACTATAACATCTCGTCGCCAGCTCCTTTCCTCGTCGGTTATGTGGAAAGTAGGGTACAGCATGCATGGTCCACGTCTCGGAGACGTTATCGCGTAGTAGAAATTCGGAAAAAAAGAACTTTTTTAATAAAAACTTTCCGCAAGCTTCAGGTTCAGTTCGAGCTATGGTATGGATGGTATAACGCCCGTATACCTATTTACACTTTGAGAACGTATTTCATACATGAGTTGAAAGAAACGTAGGAACTGCAATTTGTTATCTCTGAAAAAAAATAAAAAATAATAAAAAAAATCGAAAAATAAAAATATATTTATATATTCCAAGCTGCCATATTTCGCGGCTCTCTATACGATAACGGACACATATACATGTAAGTCATCGTTAACAACGTCGACCCCTATATCCGCGAATGTAGACATCAACATTGTCGCGTTATACTTATTGTCATTCGGTCGGAAGTTGATACCGGAATTATATTATCTCCACTACGGCTATCATCGCCAGACCTACTGCAGCCATATTCGGTGGAAATTCCGGTGCTGTGCAACCAGATACTTAAAATCAACAACTGCAGCAGCAGCAGCAGCAGTAGCCACTGACACTGGTGACATTGGCCACGGCAGACCCGCGACGCGTCATTGTCCTTTGTGTCCTCGTCGTCCTGGGTGCATCTCCACCATCCATAGCTCCTCGTCTCGTCTCACATCGTCATGAGAACCACGTGCGATGGTTCCCGCCGAACAGAGGCTGTTGATGCCTGGCGTGTCCCACCCATCCGTTCTTTTCGCCAACCGACACGGCGCGTTGGTTCTTTTCTCTCGTGCTAGTAAAACTTTCGTCGCCAGCAACGCCAACGCGGAACGCCAACGCGCGTTAACATCGACGCCGACGATCCTGAACCCAACAAGGAAGGACGGGGAATAAATCCGCGATCCAGAACCCCCTGCAGTTTCCCCTCTTTGCACAGACCTTCCGATAGACGCTCGATAGACGTTCGCACGTGAGGAACGAGTTTGAATATCCGTATCTTCGTCTCGGCGTAGGGACACCTCAATTCTATTATCCCATACCCCGTATCGGAACCATGACCGCCGACGGGGTGAAATAGGAATGAGGCTTTATTCTTCGGGAAGATGCCGGAGTAATTTCTGTTTCGCTGCATCTACCCGCAAAACCACGTCGTCGCGACTCTTGTATATTCTACAGGTGTAAACGTAATACTCACCACTCACAGATACCGCCAGTCAGGGAAGAATCCTTTTTTTCTACGACTACCGAGCTACGGGGTACGTTGAGTCGTTACATGTGGCATGACGATCGCGAAGAACGAGATGTTATGTCTATGTACACGTATAACTCATGTATTTCCGTCAACTAACACTTTCCATATGCGGGTATGTAACCAGTGCTGAAGATAGGTATATGTAATAGACATAAAAACAAGGGATTCATACAGAGCTCTCCTTATAACATACAGCGTGTTTTACTCGCTGCACCTTTTGCGGTCGCCATACAGCGCTGTACTTCTTCCTTGCGGTTGAACCTGTTGGATTCCTAAAGCTGGTTATATCTCGCACATTTGATACGGTATTGACCGTCGCTTACTTACCCATCGTGAAAAGAGAACTTGGCGGACAGTCTATCCGTCGACCACATTGCTCCCGTAGGATATCCATAAGCAACATTTCATCACTCCCCCCCTGGTATCTACAAGACACGTGGGATCTCAACAACGATTCCGTTCGGAGTTGAGTATGGTAAGAAAGAAGAAGAAAAAACTTAATTGAAAAAAATAATTCAACTTGTTCCAAGAAGCGTTGAGAACACGAGCGTCTAGGTAAAAATTCTCCCTCGGTGATACCTGAGGCGTTTCATAAAAACAGCGACGATTGAGTAAAGTGCGGTTGGATGATCTAAGAAGCTTTGGAAATTGGAAAGTTTGATAGGGCTGGTGGTTGATGAAAAGCGAAAGGAGGACAGAGAGCATGAGCAGCTAGACGTGCCTACTGGGATACGGGGTGATACTGGGGGAGGGGAGTAAAGCCCTCGCCGAACCCGCGATTGAATGGCATTTGCAGCTTTTGTTTGCGGCGGGCCTCGTGCCGGGGCAAAAAACGCGTCTAGACGTTTGGTTCACACTCTCGCGATCCGCCATCTCCCTTTTTGAGAATACGGGAAACCATTGTGGATCTGTTTTCGTCGAAACGACAATTGTGTGCGACTCTTCTAACCTGGCCATCGAAACGGCGGTGACGATGCCAGCAGCAATGTTGATGGCGGCAGTAATGGGAAGATCAAGGGCCTAGACAGTCGCCCGCGTCAAGTGGAATTTAGACGAACTTCAACCTCGGTTACAAATGGTAATTAATTAGGGGATGAGGTGAAGGCAGAGGTGAACGTTCCGAGTCAATCTCTGGGTTCGTTTCGGTCGACGCTATAACACGTACATTCGGGGGTGGTTTCGTGAATCAGAGAAATATTATCTACGAATCACCACAGCCGCGAGTCACGAGTGTCTATCTGTCCTAATATAACTTGAATCACCATCCTTTTTAGCAAATATCGCGTGACTCACGCACACCCTACATAATAATTTCTCAAGTAAAACGTCAAAGCTTGTGAAATTTCGTACGGTCTCTGACCCCATCGTGTCCCACGATCTTTCTTCGCTACTGCGTTTATTAACTAGGGGTTTGAATATCAAACGTTTCGAGCAAAAAAAGATGCTAAAAATCCCTCTCAAAGCCTTCTTCATAATTTCAAAGAGTAAAGAATTCGGGGATTAAATTCGCAGGGATTTTGGTCGCACGTCCCGAGTTCCAGAGCAGCTTTTCTGCTCCTTCTCAAGATCTTCGCATCGTAGTAGTACGTCGGTAGTGTTTTACGTTTACGTTCACGTTTACGTTTACGTTTACGTTTACGTTATAACGTCTGGTAAAGGAACCGCGGTGCATGAGTATACGTGCGTGTGTACGTTCTGCGTGCAGGGAACCTGCCGTTCGAAAGAGGTACGTAGGGGACGTACGCGGTGAGTAGCGCGGGACGCGCAGGTACGTCGTGCCCAAGGTCTTGAGACTCTCAGGACGAAGACCCGGCGACTCCTGGGGAAGGAGAGGGAAGAAGAAGAGGCGGTGGCGGTGGAGTAGGAGGGTAAAGAGGGACTGTAAAGAAGAAGTGGGGGGCGGGGGGGTAGGGAAGGGTAGCCCGGGGGAACCATAGTACGCAGGGTGCGCGCGCAGTTAAGCGGGAACCAGGGATCAAGGACCCTACTCGTCGCGTAGTAGGGACCCGGGAGTAGAGGGAGTAAAGCGGGAGAGAGAGGAAGGAGGGAGAGATGGTGAGTTGAGGGAGTTGTGGCGGGAAACGACGGGAAACGGCGGGAAACGCGAAGTGGTACTCAACGCGTTTTTCAAGAGCCAGACCCGGGACCCGCATGCATACTTTTGCGTCTGTGCATCCGATATGTCGACCATGTATATGCAGCTGCAACTCATCGGATCAAAAACACCCGTTCACTGTCAGCTGATGCAATTTTCGGAAGAGCCAAATGATGTTTTGATACCCGTCGCGAATCCTGATTTCAAGTAGGTACATTTATAAATTGCCACTCATACCGGAGTCACGAAAAATTCCAATGGTTTTTAGGTACGCTTACCAAGTGATGGGAGACGATCGTGATTCTATTGGAACGAATCGGGAATAGGTGTGCATGGTAGATGAGGAATTTGTTTCTAGATGCGATTACCATGGCGCGTCATATCCTGAATTGTATGCGGAGAGATGTGCACGTACGTATCGGTGTAGTTGTCCGTTGAATGATAATTACAACGACATTCACCGCAAGAAATGAGAAATGGTGAATGAGAAAGTAGGGCATAACGAAAAACCGCGTGTGAACAGATGATCGACGGGGCGGTGGTTGGGTGCGGGCAATGCGCGCTGCGGAGGAACGAAAGAACGAACAAAACATGCCGAGGCGTAAAAAGACGAGAAACAAAATGAAACCAAGTTGGTAGAAGAAAATATCAAACAAGAAATACAAGAAATAAAGATTGTAATATACCAAATACCGAAGGCGGCGCCGCGTCAAAGAGCCAATCCATTCAGTCGTTCGAGTGGCGAGGTGGTGAAACGGTGAAGTAGATTGAACAAGACCCTCAGGTCTGAAAATAAAGTAAGCCAAGTATGAGGCGCCCCGCGTCATAATAACTGAATCTTTGACCGCGCGCCACGACGACGCATACGATCTCAGCCATCTTTTTCCCCTCAGCTTTATCCATTCCTTCTTTTCGATGCTCTCCACTCGTGTTCGTTATCATTTCTACGTGGAATTGCAGGATGAGCTCGTACAAGTTATTTATGCATAATACGCGTAAACGTGGAAGAAGGTGATTTTTGGTGGCTCGTATACATTCCTCGCAGAAATACATACACGTATAGCAATAAACCTTCGCGCAAGCGAAAGGAATAGTGAAGAATGAGAGGGGAAGTACGAAGGATGAAGGATACTGAGGAGGAGAACGAGCTTTATATCGGTAATAATTCCGAGTGAAATATGAATATTAATGTCATTTTCGTTCGAAGGCGCGCGTCCTCGAATGCATATCGGCTCAGAATCCGATTCCACCGAGGTGGAAACCATGAAAAATTTATCGAAAGCGCTCCACCCCTTAAATTCACCCTGGCAATCGACGAGCTGCCGGGTTTCTCCTCGTTCGCTCACTCGTTTGCCATATACCAACACCACCGCACCAACAATATTAAAACGTCGCGAATTATTCGCGTGGCGTGAAGGAGCAGCGGTGGTTCATGCGGGGGAAGAAGATGAGGGTTGAAACGAGGGATAAAGAGGGAAAAAGAAAAAGAGAGGAGAGAAGGAGCAAGGGAATGGGGGAGAGCGAGGATTGCATATACGAAAAGAGGTTCGACTTTGTGTGTTTTGTAACGAATCCTTTCGGGTTCGTATCCTCCTGCGATTCGAGCGACGCATCGATTTCTGGATCGATTTCGGGATCTTCGCTCCTCAGACAACCGATCCCGGCACCTATAGGTGACACCGGTATAAATAGATATGTAAGGCATGTTATTCAGTTCCGGAGAAGAGGAGATAAAAATAAAGAATAAAAATAATAGGAGAAGAAGAAAGGAGAAAAGAAGAGAAAAAAAAAAAAAATACGAAGAATGTCAAAGTATTATAACGAACTCACAATGTGGCGCACGTACTTCTACTCCTCTTTCCCTCCCGCTGCCCGAGGCGCCCCCATCCACTTTTCTAAGGGTGTTTTTTACCACCTCTGCCACGTTTTAAAAAGTTTCCGGGACCCCCTACAGCTCGACAGAGGTGAAGGGGGGACAGGGGGCGTCAGGGGAAGAGCAAAATTAAAACTTGCGTCGCGTACGAGTCATCCGTCTCGCCTAGCAGCGAGTTAACATAACATTATATGCCCGCGGTACTCCCTGCATGAAATGCGTCGTGAAAAGGTGCTTCAACCTTTTTAACAACCTACTAACTGCACTTTATAAAGTCCTCCGTACAACGACGATGAGGGGACGATGAGGGGACGATGAGGTCGGTACACGTGAGACTAAATAATCCAATCGACGCGACGCCACCGTCTGATGACTAACGGTCAAAGGTCACCTGGAGACTCATTCCTCTTCTCCTCTCTCCTTCAAACTCTTTCTTTCTATTACTGACCGTTACTGCAACATCATTTCAGCCTGCGCACCGCAGTTTTAAAAGCTTAGCACATACACAATCTATTCCAGAACTTTCGATCTGATTATGTACTCGGAATTCACGATCCAATTTTTTTATCAATCAATTATTGCAGCGAAAACTCTGCACGAGGTCGTTTCACCAACGAGGTGATTAAATTGGTATTTCGATGATTTTTTTGCAGAATTAGGAAACGCCGACATTTTAGGTACGCGAAACATTTGATCGCTACATCAACGGACCATCGGTATCTAATCACGTCCAACCAGAGGGTGGAAGAAAACAAACAAAAACTACAACGCTGAGCTTTCTAATCCTACTAACCGAAAGTTCTCTGGCTTTAAACTTAGCGTTTTTCCAATCAAAGTCCACCCTCTAGTTCAGCGTTCACACGTGTCGTTTCCTATACAGAGTTTCTATAATGGGATCGAAGAAAAATCAAAAACTAACACATCCTACAGGTCTGTAACACAATTCCTCTAATCAAAATCGACATTCCCTGAAATTCTTGAATCATATTGCAGAATCTCGAACACGATTCGTATCACACGGAACCTCAATAAATAACAATTCGACAATTAAATACGAAAAAAGTAAAGCCGCGTGGCTATTATTTCTATCAAATTCCGTCCTGCGACACCATGATATAGAGTTCTGACAAACGTGCGGCCACGTGAGTGTAACGTCATCAAATTAATTTTGCATAGATTACTTGAAATATCTGAAACATTTCAAGTTTCTCGTAGAGCTGACAATGCTGGTAAGTACATATCCCGATAATATCGCACGAGCGTCAGCTGAATCGCCGATATAAATGAGTAGGAAAAAAATGTACAAGTGTAAAAAACAAAAAAACAGAAAAACCAGAAAAAAATTCAACGAAATGAAAATAAGTAAATAAATCAAGAATAAAATCATCCAACTAAACTGTCACTCTACGCTTGAGCTGTTTTGCGATAAGCAGCGTAATTATATATCTATTACTACAGTAAGCCTAGCTCAATAGTACACGTGTTCTGTTAAGTCAACGAGCCGGAGCAACGAACCTGCACAACGTAGCCTGTGCACGACCGCCAAACTTTAATACGGCTTTGCTGTAATAAAGCGATTGGCTATATGTGAATTGGGGATCGAACGCGCGAGGAGGTGCTCTCGCTGCTTTTGGTTACGTATCTATGTATGTATGTGTGTGTGCAATACCTACATGTATATACATACCAGAGCCGGTAGGTGATTTCCGCGGTCGGTTTATCCCGCTGTTGCAGCGGCAACACGACCGAAACTAAACTGCGAACTTCAAAATCTGTGCAAGATATTACAAGAAATATTAGTGCACATAAGGTGCGTTATACTTTTATTCTTAACGTAGTTGCGCAAAAAGCGAATCATCTTCGCATTCTCCATTACCCAGATGTCGAATTCCACGAATGAGTTAGCCTCCCATGTTTATCTCTTAATGGAATCCGACGGGCTATAATCATTCTTTAACTTAAGATAGATTCACAGATATATGCATTGCGCAGTGCATTACGTCGGATACGTACAGGAGGTGGCTGGAAGGATAAAAACGAAAGAAAAAATTGAAAAACGAGATAAAAGGAAAAAATTAACAGACAAAAGGCCCGGCTTAACTTTCAGGAAAAAAACCTCTGCGTGCCGAGGTATGCACACATATGTACTGCACACATCCTACGTACGTATTGCAGCCCTCAGGTGAGCAGGGATTACGAAAACTTTCTTTTCTATATATTTACGTTAGGATGAAAATGGTCATTTGTAAGGCTCGCGTTTAATTGGAGAATGGAACGTTAGTTGTGCTCCATACGTTGCGCTTTTTTAAATTCTAAAACAATGTTTGAAAAAATTAATTCGAACCGTTTAGACTCATGATATGAAATTTGTATGCCGTCCGGATTATGCGGGGTGAAAAAATGATAATAAAATCTTCGGAATATTTGGAAAGAAAACGCGTAAGAGAGAGAGAAAAAGGGAAGTGGAAACAACATGAGACGAGTAGAGCCTATGGAATTAGATGGGCGTAAATTTATCGCTACCATAGTAATATATCGATCTTTTATGGGATTATCGCCGTTTTCTTATACGATAATCGTAATCTTCTGCGGCGTACCACTTGCGGCTAAACTTATCTTTCGATAATTGGTTGTACGAATCCAATTCTCCCCGGATTTCGTTGTACGAGCAGACCTTGCGAATGGCTGTAATAATAGCGACGAAAACTGGCTCTCGGATAAGACGACTTCAGAGATAAAACGAATCTTCGGGAGAAACCCGAGCCTCATACACGTATAGTACTTCGTGTTCGTGTATTTTGCAACTTATTTTCCTCGATTCACTGCCGTACAAAAATTAAACTCCAACCAGAACTCGTTCGTCGACATATTCGGACGCTCGATAAAATACACGTAATTCTTTGACGAATAAAAACGGTGTTAATGAGACGCGGATAAAGGTGGTCTCTGGCTTATACGAGTATTATGTACGTACGGCTATGATCGGCGTACGTCAACGGGGCGTCGTCGTCGTCGTGGCAATTACGACGATAACGGTTGCGATAATACGAGTACATCGCACGAGCGAATATTTTCATTCATGTTTCCAAAGGGGATACGGTCAGCGTGGACCTGATAACCTCGTCATGGCGCGTGCAGCGCTGAATCCGCAGATTCAAACTCTCCGCCGCCGCTCGACTCCCGAGAGGGAACTCTAGAGTTATCGCGGTATCGGCAACTTCCTCCCTATACACGGTTCTTGCGTCAGAATTATGAATACGTTCATGTGTGTCATGTAGGTATGATAGTATCACATTTGCAAGCAAATTTTTTTTTCTGTTTTTTTTTCTCTCCTTCTTCACGCATTTTTCGATTCCGCTTGCAACTGCAGTGATATCGAACGCGTATACGCATGTATTCGAGAATCCAGTTATCTAATATTTTTTCCGCGATAATCTTCCGATGTGTAATCGCTCGCGTTGAGTATAAGTTTTTTTTTTTTTTTTTTTAAACGCCTCTAACATCCGACTTAATTCGTTTTCTATTTATCGATTTATTTATCTGCCCTTTTATTTTCTATTGCTCATTCTATTATTCAGTTTCCTTTTTCTCGTTTCTCATCCTATGGAATAAAGTCGCTCTAGCTATGCTCGTCCGGTAATGGAGTCCGGGCACGTCGCTGTCGCGCACACGCCAGCATCGCCTGCGGCGGGGCCGAAGGAGAAAAAGAAAAAGCAGAAGAAGAAAAAGAAGAAGAAACATAATAAGAGAAAAAGGAGGAGGAGCACAGGAACAGGAAGAGGGTGGATCGGCAAAGGGAAGGTTTCGTGGAGGTATAGGGCGAGTCTTCTTATTGCGCCCGGGCGACCTCGTCCGACCCGCAGGTTGACGGGCCAACCTTTGCTGTCCCCGCGTCCACGCGCCGCAGATATTGGAAGATAGACGTACCTACTCACCCTACACCAGTTTTCTCCGCCCGATTCAAGAGATTCTATATATCAAGCAGAAATCAATTTTCTGCGAACAACCTTTGATTCCTTTAATTTCTCAACCTACCATCGGTACCTACAACCGTGGCGTCCCCATACCTATCGCATCCGTTCCGCGTATACCTATGTACGCCTTGAAAAATTGCAGACGACAGCTAATTCCGTGCCCTGCACCCCTTGCAATACCATCTGCGACTGCAGCTCGCCTTCTACATTACATACCCTAGTTGAATTTAATACATTTTTCGCGATCTTAACGAGTGTCTACCACCCGACGTGTGCGTGTCCGTGGGAAATTGCGAATCCTTGGAGAGACGATTTCGCCCTATCTTGATTGCCGGGAATTGTACTCGAACGACTTCGGAATCTTGAGTAACCTTTAGACACCGGCTAAAACCTAATCACTAATTCCTGCAGAAGTGGGTAGAATTTCTCGCGCGAACGCTGCCTACCCACGACCTGCCCTCCCCCCCCCCCCCCCCCCCCCCCCCCAGATATGTGCGGCGGTCGATTGACGGAATTAACGTAAACGCGCCGAGGACATCGCAGTTCTCCCACATACGAGCGAGCGGGAACTCTGGGAACCGTTACGTAAATTTAACGTCTCCCGAAATTGCCGGCGTGAAAGCCAGAGGTTAATTAAACGAAATTTTAAGTCACGGGGCTGGAAGCGCTTTGATTCCCTTACAGCCGGAAGCGGAACGCTCATTGAGTTGGATTAATACAACCTCACCTTACCGCACCTCACTTCACCTATCACCTCATCCACCGTAACTATTAAGCCTTGGCCGGCCAGGCTCATGATACTTGCAGGAGAAGAAGATCCGGTGCGGACTTTCAGAGCGTGTATAATACGAATATGCGATGGGTCGGATGAAAAAGAGAAGTTGAAAAAATTATGGCGTGTTACGTTATTTATAAAAAAGAAAAAGAGAATACCGGAAACTTGCTATAAATTGCTACGCTGTGTAGCAGTTTCAAGTTACAACATTATATCCACAGAATGATAAGAAAATACAAATTTTTCCCTCCTCATTGATGTTTTACGAAAAAAACGTAAGTAAGTGAAGGGTCAAGACTTGATGTGCGTTGATAGAAACAAACTACACGAATATCGTTAGTCCCGTAGTCTACATATGTTCGCACACATCGGAACAGTTTAAAGTTTAGCTTAACAATAATTATCTACATCAAGAATAGTTTTTAAAACACTCGACCTCTCGCGTCTTTCAATAATAATGTGTTACAATTTTAGAATCAGCAATTACTCGAAATGATTAGGAATCCATCGCGATTACGTATACGCGTAAAAATCGTAGAGAATTAATTCTCAGAAGAGGGCAAACAAAAAATTGGGGGAAAAGAAGAGAAAAAATGTCAAGTTCCCCGACGCTTTCGTACGTACGGCGTAAAAGTTCGTCTCTGTAAAAGGAAGATTTGTCTACTGCACTTTTTGATTTATTTAGATATTTTTTTTTCCCCTCACTTTTGTTTCCTTCTTTTTAGTTGACTGAGCGTTTCTCTCGTCTCTCGTATCTCGTATCTTAGCTCCCCTGGCTCATTTTTCTCGGGGTTTCGTTTACTTCCGGTGCGGAGGACCCCCTCGGTATTCGGAGCAACAGCTGAGAGCCCAGGGCCAACGCATCTCGTCCCCACTGCACCGCACGTTTTTGCTTTTATTTTTGGCTTTCTTATTCTATATGCGCTTAAACGCTACCGTGAACGTAAAGCGAAAGGCTTGAGCTACTCTAAAGAGCGATCAAAGTATCGCGATGTTCAATGCATTCGAACAGAAGATCTTCAAAACTGTAACGACGCAATATCGTGTTCACGGACATGCGTCAATTTAACGTATCGAATCTGGTCCACTGCGTCGTTGTACATCATAGGCGGGGGAAGATCGAATCGATGACGTCACAATTACGCGCCCTTGGCAGGAATTGCCTCGTGGCATAACCAGTTGGTTTGTATACCTTACACATACGTACGTCGATAATATACATAAATAATTATTGAAACCTCTCCGTTTCCGGTATTATCTTCGCTCGAGGTTCCAGACATAAACGTACATACATATAGATACGTCTCACGAACGTCAAAATATTGATGATAAAAAAAATTAGTAAACAAAAAATACGATGTACTAATCTGTTTATCGAGACCGATAAACGCTTACGCTTGCCGATACACAAAGTTTTTGTTATGTGTCAATTTTTTTTTTCATTCTTTCTTTCTTTCTTTTTTTTGCGGGGTGTATCAAGATAGCTGATAAACTGCATCGTGAATAAATTGTACGTGTATACTATATATGTATTAATACAAGCTTTTCTTGGTTATCGTATTATTCGGTCGGTGTTTGCGGTGCGGAGAAAAGACCCTAAAATTTTATGGCTTGTTCGGGCGTACGAGCGTTTAGATCTACGGCTACGATTAAAACCGTCGCTAGCTGCTGCTGCTGTTGCTGCTACGAACGCCCGTCGCCTCGCACGCGCATTAAGGTTTTTGAACTCTGAGGCGAAGCATCACCCTGCAGCGGATGTACGTGTAAGAGCTATGCACTTTTTGTATTTAGAGGGGAAGAGATGAACGGGCGGGAGGGGGAGGGGGCCGGCCTAACTGAGATGTAGGTACATTATACATATACCTACTTCCTATATTTTTTGAGAAAACTAAGAAACAAAGAAAGAAATAAACCAACCGGGGGGGGGGGGGGGGGTGGTTTGTTGCTTTATTTTCATACCGTACGGTACATCCCGAAAATCTTTAAAATAACTGCGTAATTGCGCGGGAACGACAGGATGTAAATTCGCCAATTTTTGAGGGAAGCTGTGCAATAAATTTCAACAAATTAAGTTGACTTTTTTTTCCACCAGCTATTTTTGTTCAAGTAATTTCTTTTTATTCATTTATTCATTCATTTATCTGTTTTTTTTTTTTTTTTTTTTGTTCCTTGTATCAAAAGGAAAAAGTAAGAAGGACTCGGGAATGGAGAGGAATCCAGATATCTGATTCATCTCGTTGTAGAGAAGAGAATCTCTGGGAGAAGTTTCTATTGAATGACTACGCGGTATATCGGAGCTTATCTGATGAATTGGCGGATGTTGTATCTGCGTGATTCTCCTCTAATCTATGAGGCAACAAACAAAGTGGTCCATTGTCACCGGGTTACTTTTGTTGTTGCGGAATAGGTTGGGGTCGGGGACGGCGGTGGTGATGGTGGAAGAGATTTCTGAAGCTATACTTGCACGCTACATATACATGCAGCAACGCGGAAACTGGAAAAAGGTTATTTATTTGCGATCGCGAATTCTTTCGAAAATGTAACCGGCTGAAACTCGTTTAACTACGACAATCTTGGCTTAGGTGAAATGCGAAATGTAACTTTAAGTAGACCTCAATAATCTCGCTCGAAGCCCCCGGACCTGATCACAACGACAACTTTCCGGATCTCACGAATCTCCCTGCCCTCTTTCTCTCTTCATTTCTTTTTCTCTCTCTCTCATTCTTGCTCCTGTCTTCCTAATCTTAGGGATAAAAGGGGCGAACGAGATGAAACTCGAAGCTCTTCGAACTCTGAAGAAAATTGCGCGGCGAAAATTAATTATCTCACGATTGGCATCTGGATATTCGGCTGCGCAAACGCCGAACGAATGGTTTTTAGTTACACTCATCGTCGGCAGATATAACGCACATACAAGATTATATAATATATCCGTGCCAATGATGCGGGAGAAGTCATTTCACTCCTACACTTTTATAATATTGAATGGTCATTTAATAAACCAGATGCATCGACGGGACCCCCATCGATTACTTTTACCGCAGCCAGCATAACTATCGCCGCCGCACTGTACCAACTTGGCATCACGCCATTGTTCCCCACTTTGGAACCCCCTTAGCGGCCCTTTTACATGGTACCGTTGATATTTACGATTTTCTAAACGTTTTCGAGAGCTCTCGAGAAAAGCTTACCTCTCTAACAAAACTCCTCGCATTCTTTCTTCCCTCGCACTTCTATATACTCGGTTTATTTTTTTTTTTTTCTTTCTTTTTTTTTCCTATAAGCGTAATTCTGTCGTACCACAACTCTCTCATCAATCACGTCCTTGAAATTTAGTCCTTCCATCGTTAAGTCGAGTCATTAATCTAGTTAAGTATACGGGATTATGAAGTATTTTAGTTATTATTTTCATCACATTTTTTTGCATTTTTTCTTCACATTTTTTTGCATCTTACCGATGCGGCATGGCAAATCAATCAGCAAAAGATATTGATCTATACGCGGTCCCAACAAAAACCGAAGGTATAAAAATATACATGTACCTATATATAAGTATCTGTGAAAGCGCGCCGCATGCGGATATGAAAAGTTCGTTCAAACAGAAGTTCAAAGGCTCGTATGACGTCAGTGCACCAGCAGCAGCAGCAGCAGCAGCAGTAATGGCAGGAAACTGAAAGAATAAGAGTGAGAAAAAGTATGCCTCGGTAGTGTTGGATAAACGAAGGAAGAAATAAGGTAAAGAAAGAAAGCATTGCTCTTCGTTTCTCCATTCCTAGCGAGTCGAGACACTCGTCCGTCCATCCGATGCCATCCGTCCGTTTGTCTATTTCGGTTGGCACGACGGACGAAAGCGTCCCGACGACCCGCTGCCGGTTCGACTTCTGGTTCTGGTTCTGGTGCAGCATCGGCGCGCGCGTGCCTCCCAGCCTTTCTGTTCTGGCGTGCGACCGTCTGGCTCTAGGCGTTTCGACGAGAATAATGCCCTTTTCCCTTGAAAACTGTCACGAGGAGGACGTCGACCCCGTAAGGCTGCACTACGTCCCCCTTCGGTTTGGCTCAGTATCGTAGCTTCCGCTTGTTCGTCCTTTATTTTTCGACGTTCCAGAGACTTATCCCGCGACAAAACACTACCTCGTTTCCGATTACCCTGCGCACCACGACGACGACGACGACGACGGCGACGAAGACGAAGACGACGACTGGATCTTCTCAGATAGGTATGAGGCATGGATGGAGGCTTCGGTACCTATACCTATATTCCTCATCCTTCGGTCCAGTCGTTAAGATTCTGAGAAGGAGACTGCGCGGCTGATTGGTAACTATTGGAAAAGGGAGAGACGACGCACGTAGGTACCTCATACCGACTACCCGAAGCTCCTTCGCTCCACCCCCCCATCCCCATCCCACATTTCGATCCACCCTTTCCTCCATCAACCCTCAGTTCAAGATCCAGATCCTCAGCGATAATCCTACGATTTGCATGCAAACATACCGCTGGATGTATGTATCTTATGTATACCTACATACACAGGCACCTAGCCCGGTAGATGTATATAGGTGCCTTATATTTCAAAGCTTCAGCATCGCTCAGGCTACATGCCTGCTGGTGCTGCTCCCGACGACGTCATTTCCCGACTCAAGAGAGTAACTTTGATCTTGCTACGACGACGTAAATTGACTCGTAGAATCTCAACGAATTTCCTTTTAACCCCCTCTATCCCAGAGTCGAAACGAGCCCCGAAACTCCTTCACCTGCGAGAACAAACATCCTTTTGCAGATATTCCGATTATTATCATCATTATTAGTAATATCGCTGTTATTGTTATTGTTATCAGACATGAATCATCGCGCGGTGCATGGAAAACTTCTTTTCCATTACCCGTGCGGAACAACAAGGCTGCGAGAAAAAAGTCGGCAGGTACGTATATCCATGAAATGATATTGCACACGAAGACGAGGTGCAGAGACGGGATTGGTACATAGCCAGACAGGTTTATCGTACACGATAAGTGTAAGTCGGGTTGTGGAATGATATCTCATAGTTCCAAGTTCATTAACACGAGGATGGCTGCGAAAAGGGAAAGGGCGTTGCGCCGGACGAGCTGACGGTGGTGGAAACTTACCGTCTAGTAGTAACAGTAGTAGCAGCGGCCTATAGCGTCGCTGACTGCACCAGTAAGGATGGGATGAGGACGAGAATAAAGCTGCTTGGATAGGAGGGATTGGCTGCTACCTATATAGTATACGTATAGACGACTGAAACTATGCGAATTGCAAGTTTGCACGCACGTTTGTTTATCAAACGAGTCTCTGGGCGAGTCACGAATTACTTTGTAGATACAGCCATTTGGTGTTGCCCATCGGGTTCTGCGGTACGCGACTAAGCAAATCTGAGTGATTTTCCTTTGCTCAGTCCACAACCGGCATCTGCACGGTTATATCTACGCATACCTACCGCCGAGTTTCTCGATTCTCCATACAACTGCAGCGAGACGCTGACATGGCGTTGAAACTTTAATTGAAGAGATTTTCGTGAAAAAGTAAAGGAAGAATTAACGATTCATATTCCTCTTTTGCATTCTCTACGCCGCCGGCCTAACGATCTTACCGGCGTCGACGAAAATCTGTGTTCCAGGAATCCGAGCTTTCGAGTCCCTCAATTAGACCGTTAAGAAGCGAGGCACGCGCACGTCGGAACATTTCGTCCATCGGACACAAACTTCAGATTTTGATTCTAGCTCGTCTCTTTGCCTCGGGCAAAATATATATAAGGTACACCGTAGTCGATCGAGAATGAAAAGGAAAAAAAAAAAAAAAACTACCTCCGGGGCGTATAACGATACGCCCGGTGTCATTTCTCCGTCATCTTCGGGAATCTTTTACTCGGAAAAGGTATTCATTCTCTCTCGCTATAAAGTGCAGAATAAAATATTAGAACAAAAAAAAAGAGAAAAATTCGCTTTGCGGATGTTTTCAGATTATATTGGTATATGGTTACGATTTCACAATACGATATACTATCTAATACACTATATGTAATTTATACCATGACACGCGCTTTGTAATAAAATGCTCCCTGATCAGGGTACGATTATTCGACTCCACGTTCCCCAAGGTCATTCACATCGGTTCTGGAAAAAAAAAGAAATCTCATAGCGATACCGGTGTCCCCGAGTACAAGGTGGATACATATTATGCGGATATACCTACATACTAGGGGATATGATCGTATCGACCTTAGAAATGTGCAAATTGTTTAGAAAACAATCCATGAACTGCTTAGAAATACTTTTGCCAGAACGTGACTCGTCCAATCTCCGATTACGAGGTGGCGCATTGGAGGGGCGAGGGACAGAAAGGGGGGAAAAGGGGGAGACAGAGGTTCGATGACTTCTTGCACGAAAAGGTAGTTACATACGCGTGTACGTGGCACGGAGACACGCGTACGTGACTTTTTCGTAATCTGTTCGGTGGGTTTGACAGAAGAAAAACCAAATCGCTTTGCTCTAGTATGTTAGATAGATGCTGGCTGCGGTTTTAGTGCGGGGGAGGGGGAGGGGGATAGAGGCATCTAAGAAAAAACTAACTGAGCGTAAAATACCTATACATGAAAATAAATTCCTTGGCTCGTTGCTCGCGAGCCAGTGGGTGGGAAACTCTAAAAAGAGATCGCCCGTGCGTTACGTCGATCTTAATGACAGATAAGATCCGACAACTTCCGTTACTCGGAGGCGATCCTTTTAAAAAGACATTTGTATACACCCCCGTTTCTTACCACCCGCGCACTCTTGCGCTAATTGCGTCCCGAGTTATTCAAATCTACCATGTTTTCTTCTGCTTCTTACTCGACTTATTCTCCTCGAAGATTACCACGACCATTTTGATCAATGACTTCACTTTTCCATTACTCTGTTACAGACCCACGATTCCGCCGATAGTTCACCGATCAGGTCTCCATCCGGCTCCTCTGTTGATTCACCCGTTGATTCGCCGGTGATGGTAAGTCAAAGTTAGATTGCTTGTTATACCGGTGCCAACGAATTCTTTGAAAATCGACTATCGAGGTCTTGGTGCAAACCGTTGCACGAGAATCTCGAAACAAGAGATTCAATTACAGGAGAAACATCGACGGGAAAACTAGGCCGGTTCGTGTAGGAGCGAGCTGCGATATCCAACCGCACAATATTTGCCACAAGGGTTGAACGGGAAAAGGGGTTAACGGAATTAATGGGGTAAGCTCGACAGATGGAGTGATGGAAGTAGAAGGGTTCTGGCGCTCCCTGATATTATCCCTCAAATGTGAGAAGGATGGACAGAAATCTTGAAGGTAAAATCAGTTAGAATCGTATTTCCAAAGTTGCCGCAGCGATAAGATGGACGTCGCGACGACACTAGAAACTAATATTATCGCTGTAGTTACCTGGGGGTCAGGTTACAATTTATGGAATGCCATAACAGTGAATCTGCAGGACTCGGGTGATCGCGGAGATATCCTATTTCTGGGACATTGAAATATATTTACAACCAATCGACGGTTCACATCGAGCCGAGCTAACTGCGTGCGAATCCACGTATCGCTTGTCTGCTTCTTATTTATTTTTATGTTATATTTTTTACAACGAAAGGTGAGACAAATCACTATGAGTGTACCCTTATTCCACTTAACGACTCGGCTAGTTACCCGAATATTTATTTTACGTCCCTTTAATACGAGATACGGGGTATACTAATGGCTGGCTAGCCGGCTAGCTTGATTAATAGTACGGGCATAAAATTTTAATCAGACACTTGTTCATTCTGAAAGAATTCATGGGCGGTTCCACGGCGTTTCAGGTGAGCGACTGATCCCCCCCTTGAGTTCACGTGTTTACTCTGGGGAAAGAAATCCAGGACGTCCAAGGGCGGAATAAACCTTCCCTTGGGCTCGCTGGCGTCGAGACGCTTTTGCCACACCTAACCGATGATCGTCCTCGACGCGACCGAGTATCGCGACGAGTCGTAAGTTTTCTCCGCCATAAATTATTGGTACGGGTATAACGTTACATACATCTTTATAAAATATAGGATATAACCTTTGAAGTCATTTTAATTACGAGATGCACGGCGAATTCGTTACTCTATATACCAGAGAACTTAGAGATATTGAACTAATTCCCGTCATTCATGCGACTTATTAAATCCAGGAATGTTATTAAACCCTGGAATGTGCTCAGTTTAATCCGGTAGAAGGACGTTGCTCGAGTTAGCGGGGGTGAAGTGTGAACACCGAAGAACCCAGAGGCTTCCAAATATTTAGTGGACCCATATTTTATACCAGACCGTCAGAACGGACATTTTCTTCCTTTTTTTTTTGTCACACTTAAAACCCCCACCGATCCTTTCTTCCGGATCGGCAGTTAGGCACATCCTTTTCAGATTAGATTAGCCCTAAGTGCGGGGAGTGTTACGCCGGAATCCGGAAACATCAAAACACGAATCAAGCTGATTTCATATTATAACGCGAGAATATAGCAATAACAACAGAGAAATTATACAGATACGACCACGAAACACCCCTGCGTATCGCTGCAGCGTATACCGTGGAAAATCCGAACGTTACGTTACATCGAAGTAGGGTTTGTTGTATAATTACCAGCAATAAAGCGTTACAGTGACGGTAATCGCTGACAGAATGCAATTAATCCCTTAATGGGCATCATCATTAATTTTAATGAATATTCTACATTAATCCCATTGAAATGAGCGCTGCATTGGTACGGTAATGCCCTCTCGACTGAACTTGATCGCACTTGGGGTACTCGAAATCCATGGTATAGCTTCTGCTGCTGCGGTGATGCTGGTGTCATGGTAGTCGTGCCACGGCTACCATTCTCTCGCTCTGAGTTTCGTTATTGCGAACAGCTCTACAGTGCCCCGTTATTGTTGCAATTAGCAGTAAATTATTAATTAATTACCGAACACGGTCATTGGACGGTAGGCAGCGGCTTGTTCAAAACAGCTTCGCGGTGATCTCCGTGTTTACGCGACATACCTACCAACACCATGGATTCCCGCTACTTCCACCTTTACCACAATTATTGCCGCGTGAAAAGTCATTAGGTAACGTCTGTAGCAGGCCACTTTTAGGACTCCTCGGTACAAAGCAGGGTTCGTTCGAGGTTTTTCTGTAATGAGCACGGCTTCGCCCAGATCATGTTTCCAAGAAATAAGCACGAATTCGGGCCTGAAGAATCGCCACTTTCTTAAAAAGGATATTAGAGTGTAATGATTCCTGATGTAAATTCACCTTTTTATTTTTCTCCATTACCGTCAGAGTTGTCGCCTAAGGGTCGGGAAAGGGTAGGAAAGTTGTGGGGACTTTTGGACTGGTGAAAAAGAAAGGAGAAAGAGATTAACCCGAATCACGCACCTGTTGCGAGAGGCGACACTCCGTATCCAAGGTTGTCCGGTTTATTTTGAGGGTGCCCATCGGTGTTCGTTGCCATCCTAAAATCCGGGTAGAAAATTTTCGCCAACAGTCAAGGTGAATTTCATATACCCTCCAGTTGCGTCGTACCTTGGGATCGGAATAACGCTTCTCTGAATATTCCCTATTCCACGAAAATGACAAAGTCAAAGAGCCGCCGCCGCCCCCATAATCTGAACGTGAAAGTCAACTTTTAGGTGCCAGACCTCAAGGAGGAAATTGTTCGAGCTCACCGCCCGTATCGCGCTCACGCGAACATCGTCATATCCTGTAGCTCCACAATGCTTATATTTATATATATATTCACACACACGTAGCGGTACACCTTGTATACCTGTGAACGATACTACAGGGCGTGTCAAAAGTCGCAGAGGGCAAAGAACTCGGTGATAAAAAGTAGAAAAAAAAAAAAAGTAAAACAAAAACGAACATCGAGCTCAGTCGTGTAACACCGTACAAGCTGAACCTACGTCTTTCCTTCTTTATACCCGGGGACTATACGCTGCGACGCACCTGGCATCACACGAAAATCTACACCGCCCACATGCGGAAGCTATCCGAATCCGAAGTGCCTTTTCTAAAACAAACATCGTTCACCCGCCGCGGCTGCTGCCACTACTTCGGTGACTTTTTGCCTCCCTTGTATTCTTCTATCAAAGCTATACGATGTGGAGGACTATATCCTTGTCCACTTGTATGAGGTATGCATAGAAAAAAAAAAAAACACACAAGTATAATACAGTAGACATATATGTGCATAGGTTAGATGGAACCTTCTGTGGATGTGGGCATGGTGCACCTAGTCGATGGCTGTATGCTTGGACACATACCGACACATTTGCATGGGAGTTTGTCTCCGGTGATGGTGGAGACACATATATTTTCATGTATACATATAGGTAGACACCTACAGCGAACCATAAGTATACGAGTAGTCGGCATACGTTTATCCCGTGTGTCCGCATGGCTGCTTTTTCCGCCTCCCCTTATTTTCCTCCCCGACTTACCCTAACCTCCTCTATCCTATTCTATCCCATCCTATCCTATCCGATGTTCCCCTCAACGTAACCCGCTTGTTCTCGCTCTAACAATAAGCCAGGAGAACTCGGAGCAGCGTAGTAGTCCTAGCTTTCCTTGCTGTCGTCCTAGCTGTTATACCGACTGTTTCTGACCCGTTCCATTCCTCCCCTTGCAGCCGTCCGCCACTCACTTCCTGTCCTTGTACCTTCCACCTTCCGTTTACTTCAGTTCACGCCGAAGCTCTTCATCCTCAAAATATCAACCCGCAGCCTGCAGCCCGGCCAACAAATTCCTTCACCTTCCATGCTGCTGGACTCTAAACTGAACTCAACACTCCGGGAGTCGACTCTCTGGACTCCATAACTTCACATAGTGTAACCCGTTTATTCACGTCGCGATGTTGTAGGTACCGCGCGTGTGGTTGGTACCTACCTTATATACCTTATATACCTGCCAACGTTCATTCGTGCATAATGCACGCGGGTATAACCTACCTTATGTATACCGGGAGTGTGTGAAGCATAGGAAACGTAATTCTTTACGGGTAAGGTCTACATACACGGTTGTTTTCCTGATACGTGACACGTTGTAATTGTAAAGCCGATCTTTGCCGCGGAGCTGACTGATACTTGAACGGCTTCTGAGCCTCTTGTTTCGTTATACGCGCGTGCGAACACGCAGTAGTTACATGCGGTAGGTGATGGTAAGAGTCTTCGACGTTTTGTACATACATATACATTTATAGAGAAGAATAGTCGGAATCGACTGAATAAAACTTTTTTTCTCTTTTTTTTTTCTGGCTGCGCAGACTATTTTTTGCGAACTCGCCGTAGAATGAACAAAAATATAACATTTTTTTGGGAACGGTGGGTCGCACTTTTGCGTAAAAAATGTCTGAGATTACTTCATACATTATACGACACCTTCACGTTACGTCGTTTGCTTGGTAAATTTGCCGGAGTGTTACCTGGAAAAACGGTTATTTTCGTGGCTTGAGATGTCTCTGGAGAAGCCCAACTCAACCCTAGATATCATTCGACGAAGTTGAGGTATTTTGCTCGTGGGTATAATAAGTGTACGTATATATACTGTATGAAAGTCACACATTGGACGGTATAGTACCAACTGGTAGTCGTCTGCTTACCATACCCACGATCATTATGTAAAAGCGATATTTTACTTATGAATTCATTAATAACCGTCTCTGCATGATTAAAAGACAAAACAAAATATTTCGCATTCCTTAGCAAAACGAGTTAGGAAATCATCGGTAACTTTGAACCGTTCGAATAAAAAATTATAAACATTTGGGTTACGGCTAATTTTGACGCCGCAACGGCCGCAGGCTTGGTAATTAGCACGATGCTGCTCGTGTACTGTAGTACAAGTTGACCATTGCACAGTATACGAGCACCATACATACATCAAAATTATGCGTCAATGTTCAAGTACGTCAGAAATATGCATCGATCGGTGTTTGAAACAAATTTTACTTCCCAACTCTTCGTTTGCATCTTGTTATTCTCAATCATGTGTGATATAACGACCCGTTACGTAGTTTTTACGATTTCACGGCGACACAACGTAATCGCAAAATGGCAAGTTTGTTTATTTGAATTACAAAATGTTGTTTACAAAATCGGAATGATACAGTGCTAACGTGTAGTACATCGGCAAGATGTACGATTATCTCTGAAGAATTCGAGTGCAATCGTTGAGATTCGATTTTTTTTTTCTCGAGACAATCTGTGGATGAAACTCGGTCAACGGTGAACCAAAGTAACATATTTTCAATGTGTTTGGTGAAGTGAAATTGAAGCGGTATAAACAACCTTCCGATATCAAATGTTCGCTGCAGAGCTGAAAAGGGAAAAAAAATGTTCTTTGAAGGTAGTATTTATTCGTTTTGTGTCGACGAAGGACCCTCGTCCGTTCAACGATCCCATATATGAAACACTAAACGTCGGGGGTCTCTAATTACAGATAATTAAATGAAAGTTAAAATATGGAAATCATAACGTTGTTCGTGACCCCCGTCTTCGCGTATCGCTACACCTTCATTAGAACAAGTTTGCTCTAAGGCCAACGTCTAACTTATATTTTTTTGCTCGACACTTTCAGAGTTTGCTTAACCCAATGATATAAGTATAAAGTTGGCGACTCTATACTATATTAATTGTGTAATAATACCTGTACGTGTGTTATTTGATCACGAGAGTTGTGTTGGAATAAAAAGAAAAAAAACAAACCAAGAATAGAAAAAAGGAAAAACAAAATGTCGTCACGTGGATTCAGATGCGCTGTGTTTGTTGTGTCCGCGGACATAGAGATAAGAATCTAGAAGTAACGAGGCGAACCGGATGCGCCGATCTTTTAGACTCCTATTTAACGATATTCGGAGGGCAGTAAAACGAGTGAGTCGTAACCGCCACTTCCCTAAAATTAGAGAACGTCATTTATAACCTGTTCTAGGGTGGCATTTCATTCTATTCCATTCTATTATTGTACACAGAGAGTGAACGCCCACCCCGACCGACGACGAGCCTTGGGAGCCCTAGCGAGTACAAGGACGATCGATTTGTCCTGCACGTGGAGCGTCCCGCACTTGAGTCCTTATTGCGCGTGCCTCCTCGCGCACACGAACACACACGTATACGTATCGAGAAACAGGAAAGTAGATACACGCACCAATACCAAAAAACACGCGCCTCTCTGCCACGTGCTAACGGCAAATAATAACGACATTGCGACAACAATGCGGGGAAAAAAGCCCTTGCAGAATCTCGCTGAACCTGGCACGGCCTTGGGCAAGAGAGACATCCAGTTAAAATATTCCAAATGTCGGTGTATACCGGAGAAAAGGATGCTGCCCCGGATGTTAGCGATTTTTGCATTTAAAACCTTGTTGAAGGGCGAGCAAAGTAAAATAATCTTCGTATTGTAAATTTATCAGCAGCTATACCTGTATGTGTGTCTGACGACATTTTATCGAGCGCAACGTGACCAACATTTATAACTGCGCACTCGTATATATTTCGTAACGTTTGTTGTTTCATCAAACAATATATAAGAATTAGCTTATAAAATTCATATAACGCAATTATACCGACGGTTATGATTTCTACTTTTTGCAACGGAATACCTGCGCACCTTATTTTTATCATCACCGGTAAATTTTAAAAGTGCGAATTGCAACCAGTTCAGTGGATGAAAAAGCGGTCGAACGTTGAAAAGGGAGGGGGGGAAAAAAACTGAAAAAATAGCCGAAACTTTTTTAGCCACGTTATTAATTCCTCACTGTTTTTCTCGACTTTTTTTTTTTTTGTTCATTCGTTTTAATCGGTCTATGCCTGAAATAATAAAAGAAAAACAACAGGCCAGACAAATACATCCCCTTTAATAATACGCCCACGCCAATTTGAAGACGCGGGCGATTACTTTGCCGACGCTGTTCTCCATTAACGTACGCCACACCGCGTCCTAGAGATGCGGGCGTATCCCAGTTCTATATACCAACGTTATAAGACGAAATATCAAATCTAGTTTATTCGACCTCTGCAACAACCAATTTGACGAATGCGTATGATTTACGTGCGACTATATGCCGTGTGCGATTCGCCACACCCGTGCACTTCGGATGCGTAGAACTTTATAAACTGCGCAAATAACATGATATCCCGACGATGTATTTTCTCTCTCGAATTCAATTCTTGGAAACAATTAGACGAAATCGCTGATTCTCCCGCTGCTTGGGTAGATATACATGCTCACGATTTTCTTCGAAATTGAAAAACCGTCCTCTCCGTCGGGAACGTAGTAAAAGTATATCGTAACGTCCGGCAATCAAATACGTATGTATATCTGTTCAATCCGTATGGATACATGCAAAAGTTGTTAGATAGGTGCGGGGCGGGAGGGGGACAAATACCGACAAGAAAAAAGAACGAATCGTACACGGTAAAACGAGCACGTTGAATAAAGGGAGTAGGTACGTAATGGTATACACACGTAGCTACGTCTAGTTCGCTATAAATAGCCACGTTTTTGCACCGCGTTCCGCCACCGCGTCGCGCACGTATCCGCCGACGGGCTCGCGCGCGCCTCCACGATCTGGCCGGGGCAGGTTGATGTTGTCTAATTAGAATCCAGTCGATGGTAATGACCTTTGCTCGATGCAAAACACGGCTGCCCCTGCCTCTGCCTCTACCTTTGCCTCTGCTTCACTGCGTGTTTGCCTGTTTGCTTGTTTGCCTACCGAAAGACCACGCGGGCATACGTCGTGGCCCGTTCGCCTCTCTCTATATCTCCATACCTTACAGTGTACCTACACAGACATAATTTTGTCAAGGTATGGGTACCTCATACCTACCGACTACTTTGAACCTCCAAGGTCCTTCCTTCCTTCTTTTTCTCTCTCACGACTGGATCAAACGTGCGGTGGTACGTAGGTATGTTGGTGCGTGCGATTTCTCACCGCTTTTTTTTAATACAAACTTGAATCTTATATACACACATGTGTAAGCTGTTCCTACCACGAAAGACTGTTATTTCAACTGGTCATATACCCTTCGCGCGGTTAAAGAACCGAGAATACCATGAACGAATGAATCGGTGGACGGATGGACTGGAGAACGAAAGAACTACTAACGCTCACCTTTCACTCCGAACTACTACCCTACCGTTTACCCGACCTTTTTCTTCGACCGCTCAACCGCCATGAAAAACCTGTGACAGAGCGCACGTGGGCTCATGAATTCGATTAACGAAAATTTCGATTCCAAAAATCAGTACGCGAGAAGGTGATCAGGAAATGTGTGTATGTTACCCATCGTGCGATATGTTGGCGGGTGGTAGAAAATTGGGAGGAGTTCGAGAGCGTTGAAGAAGACAAATTCATCAACAATTGTCCCCGGTTCATTTATCAAAAAATAGAATCTCGGAGGACCAGAAACGTTGGGGACATTAGTTTCATTAGTAAAACCCATATTTTCTAGGCCACGTCTTCAAGGCAAGTGAACTAAACACGGGACCGAGAGAGCAAATTTGTGTTCGGTAAACCAGCTCATTGAAACGTCTACCGATACACCAGATCTAATCTGTTTTCCGTCTAAAAACAAAACCATCGTGTGAGTCCTCGAAAACTAATTTCTCACGTGTCACGCTAATCTTAGGGTCGTCTCGTTGTATAGTTACGCGATCCGTCTCTCAAAGATCTAGAAAGTATGTGGGGTGGCCGTCGGCCAAGGGCGGACGGTGTGGAGGACTGCGTGAAATCTCACCAGAAAATTTCATCCGACAATGATTTTTCAAAAATATTTTCAGACCTCATAGAAATGTACTTGTATTCCGAGGTTTTTTTATTCAGCAAATGATCGTTTCAACTAGAAATCTGAATGGACACTCGGTAGCATGCTCCCGGCATAATATACGCAAGAATAACGTATGAGGTTGAAGATACGAACGCCTCTACTAGTGTTCTATCCACGTGTGATGACGCCTGTAGAATACAAACACAGGTATACTTTTGATTGCCAAGTTTACGTATATATTAATGACAGCACAATGAACGAGCGTAGCAGTGCGGTGCTTCTTGACCGTGCGGTGCGGTGGTGGTAGCGGCGGCGGCTTACTCGAGCCGTAAACTTTGAAAAACGACAATTAAAACGGCGAACACAACCAACCACAACGATATCACTTCCTGGCCGGACTATGAATATATATACGCGATGCTGTCCTTGGGCGCACCGAACAAAATACTTCGGAATATCGGGACTGTGGGCGGCAGTGTCACTGACCGATTACGAAATCCGGGCTGGGTGATCCGCGTGACTTTGGCTGAAATCCCTAGGACGCAAAGGGTCGAGCGTATGATCCTATCCGGTCTCCTCCATTTCCTACTCCTTCGACTTCTGTTCCTGATTCCTTTTTTTTCCTTTTTTTTGTTGTTTTTCTTTCGCTGTATTCTCTCACTGCGCTATAATTCTTACTTATGTTCCTTACTACCTATTGCTTGCGCACGTATTTCTTTTTTTTCTGGTTTCTTGCTCAGATTCGCCAGCTATGCCATAAAGTCGGTACGTAGGCACAACGTGTATTATACCCATACTATGCTACCTATGGGTATGTATGTATAGTTTTCAGAATGGCTCCTCACCGCGTTCGTTTCGACAATGTTGTATGCCTGTAATAGAGTAGTTATACAACCTAATATGTGCCTTCTATCCAGACACGTCGTCCGGTTCAATGCCCGCCTCCAACAAACACGCGCGACGACAAGGACGTGCGTGTTCTTGCTCGCCTGGTCACCGGCCGGGAAACGCGCGTGCCAACTTTTGAACCTTTTGCCAAAACCAGTCGTGATTTAATGACGAGTATAGGGAATATGCTAGAACGAAGAATGAGAAATATTCGCTTCTGTGGTCGCTCTTGATCAGCGATCAAAACCCACGTTTGATACGTGTATAACTTTAGAAAGTATAAGTTGGAGGAAATAAAGAGCAAAAAAAAAAAAAAGAACACTACGATCAAATAAGACCCACTAGACACACCGACCATGGTTTCCTGGATTTAACACCTGGTCGAAATACTACTTCTTTTTTTATACATTCTTCATGACCACAACATTATCACTTGAATGATGAAAGAGGGACCTGTTACCAGAACAAAGTCGTCATTGTCGACGACTCCGAGTGTATGAATATGGATTTATAACTTTCTGCATTCATTTCAGAGTTGTTAGAACATGGAAAACCAGGATAAGGTACGGAAAGTTAAGGTTGACTGGCGGAGGCTGGTTATTAAAAAAAAAAAGAAGAACTTTAGGAATTCGCGGATACGGTGCCTGCGACATTTTAAAACAATGAATCGGATGTTTTAGAAAACAAATGGAACTAAAAATGATGTGGAGTGGATGGGCCACAGTCCCTGGGGATCGTATGGAATTTCCTTTATTTTTCAAGGAGTTCAACCCGTTCACATCCAGCCTGCAGTCGTGCATAGTATAGCTATAAATGCCAGTAGGATCTCCCTGCAGAGACGAAGTTTGTCGACGTGTTATGGATATATTAGAACGAAAACTAATAGCAGATTCAATTGACGCGACAGCGCGGTACGTTGACTTGATTAAATCTCGCCAATCGCATTCTAAACGCACGTTCTAATTCAATTAACATAGGTACGTCAAATTCCCACATGTCACGCGTCGGTCAGTCGTGCGTTTCGACTTTGACAGTCCGACGCCACGTTCCCAATAGTGGTAACGGTGATGGTAGTGGTAGCAGTAATGATAGTGGTGGTGGTTTAACCCACACCGGTACCAGACGAGCTTTTCAACGTAAAATAATTACCCAAGTGATTACTGGTAGCTAGTTAACCGACTTGCTGGCGCTACCAATGAGGTTTGGTCTGGGTAACTTACTGAATATCTCTTTGACGGCATTCATCGACCGTTATACGCGTGCTGTCCCCAAAGCGTAATAAACCGAGAGAGAACCGTGCGAAGCACGAGTATATGTATGGTACACATCGTGCGCGGGTGAAAAGAGCTCGCGGAGTAAAATCATCTAGCGGCGTTAAAACTAAAAAGGGAACAAAAGTAGAGAGAGAAAAAAAAAGAAAATCGTATCGCGATGAAACGGAATACGGTACAGAAATGAGGTATCTGAAAATCCAGCTGTACCAAAAAGAAAACTGAAAAAGATAGTAATTGTAATAATAATAAGAAAAATTCTATCTAGAGCGACGACCCGAGAATCGGGCAAAATTTTTTGCACACCAACGAACAGCCGTTCTCTTTGACGAGTCCAGCTAGATCGAGAATTAGATCCGGTTTCTTTATCTAACGCTGCGATGATCCGTAGATATAAATTGATCGGAGATTTGGGAAAGTCCACGAACCCGTACGGATCAACGATCTTTCGTTTCGCGTTGTGTTTGGGTATTGTATTTCAAGGCTCCTAACGCGCCTGAGTCAAGAGCAAGTTTATTGTTTGTTCTTTTTTTTTCTTTCTTTTTATTTCTTATTCAGATAGTAATTTCAATTCTTCAGTCGAAAGTAGGTACCCTAACGGGTCTGCTAATCTCAAATTGATCGTCTCGGTTGTATCCTTTGATTCGTCCGATCGGCAATTAATTTGTTGGTTGGCTTCTGCGATCTGACAGCGAACAACACGCTCCACGCACGCGGTAGACTCTCCGATCTTACGAGTTTAAAAGAATATATATGTTTTGACTGGCTCTCCTCCCTCTCATCTTTTTCTTTCTCTTCCCTCGTACACAGCTGTTGACGATTTTCCACCGAACCAAGCGACGCCTGGTTATTTTAATGGACCTGGACACGCGTGTCACATAGAAGCAAAAAATAAAAGTAATAAAATAGAATTGTTTTTTTTTGTTTTTTTTTTCTAAAAACAAGGTGGAAAGAAGTGTTCCCCCCCGACTATCCAGAGATACATGCCAGTAGAGTTTATTAATTGGAAATTCTCCAACAAGTTACCGTTGAAATATGTGCGATGTGACAGGCTCGCAACGATTTTCCACGAAAGTAGAAAGCGCGCATAACTTATAACGGACTTATACACGAGTATACCTAGTAGGTAGGTATATCGCTGCATGCATAGCTGCTGTTTGGTATGTAGCTGTAAAGTAGTCAGCGTGGGCCAGCCGCGTTCGTTACCCTTACATTTCCTACGCATATTTACGTATGGGCGAATATATATATGCTGTAACGCGATATTACGTATCTAAATAATACAACAGTTTTGACAGAATTTATGGTACCCGGTTTAGCGGCCCTTGCTAAATTCCGCCAACGAAAATTAATGTACCCCTAATCTTATTGAAAACTTTACCATCCTGTACGTTGCACGTACTATATAGCTGCTTGTAGTATACCCACTACCGTTTCCATGAACAGACTTTGGTAGGCACACGAGATCCTTATTCATCCGGTATTTTCGCCCTCGTCGTGCTTCTGGACTAACAAATAAATTTTTTATCTCCAACCACCGAAAGGCAAACAATTTCTCATCTCAGTTTATACGATTCATACCGGTTTATTCGTTACTTCATTTTTTATTTATTCGTTTATTTATTTGTTTTTCTTTCACTCGTGATCTATTATCATCAGAAAATATGACTAACGGAGGTACTTGACCGTGACGGCGACATCGTTGAGTCAATATGAATTGCTTATAAGTTATTGAAGAGTCCTGAATGACCGAAAGGTCAACGGAAATCAAATCGGTCTTCCAGACTTTGATACCGCAACAACCGACACCTAATGATTTCGTCATATTATAGCGTGCGTAGTCGGTCCACAGTATACACTACGGTAGAAAATCGTCTCTCTGAATTTAATGTAAATTTCACGCGCAGTTGCGATGGTCTCTCGACGTATCAATCGATGCACTATGTGCCGCACACACGTATACAGACATTACATGTAATCAGTGCATCAGTATGTATACATACGCGTAATCCCCTCGTCTGCAGACTAGATTATCCATCGCGGATCATTCGGATTCGAATTTCGAGTATTTGATCGTCGCCTCTGATCTGCACGTAATTCGTAACCTGCCGCGTACAACGTACAGGCTTTGCATGCTTTTTTTTACCTCTGTTTTATTTTATTTTGTTTATTCTTTCGTTTCTTTTTTCTTTTTTTTTTTTTGCGACAGTGAGGAAACGTATATCGGCGTATTAACACAGCTGATTGCGATAGAGGGTCACACGAGTCCGCGAAGTATACAAAAAGAGATAAGGATATGGAACTCGAAATGGGATTAATGATTTAGAAAGAGATGGAAGAATGGAATACGCACATGTGCATATATACGTATGGAGCGAATGGTATGGTATGTGTTCTTTTTTTTCTCTTCTTTTTTCTTTTTTTACTTGTAAATGTGTGCGGTTTCGTGCCGCCTACCAAGCACGCCCTGACACTGTTGGTGCGCCCTATCAACGAGCCTGTAGAGACAGTAGATAATTCTTCTGGCGCCGAGACACCCCCAAACAAACAGAATAATTCGAAGCCATCGTCCAGCCCGAAGATATCTCGTCTGAACGCGAAACGACGATCAATCGGACGGCTAAAACTGAATAGAAAACTGAATAACGTCTGGATATCAGCTTGGTCAAAGTTGGCTGGAAATCTATAAAAGCTAACTTTGCACCTGACGTTATGGTGCATACCAACCATTATATCCTACGGTTGTACATGCCGGAAACTGTCTGGACTTTGCATTCTAGGAGACGTGCCGGTACGAAGAGGAAGAAAGATATCTCTCGTTCATTTATCATTCTCTTTTACTTTAATTCCATTGCAGTTTTATTGTACGGGAGTATAAAGGGTTGTAGATTAAGGTGAAAAGGCTCTTCCCGTATATAGTAACCCCGAAGAAGCCGGATGTTGGACAAAAGATTCAAGAGACGCGAGCGACACGTGGGATGATTATATGCGCGGAAATACTTAAGAGAGAAACTATACGAAACGGATCAGAACCCGATGGGATCAAAGTTGTTGGGCCCGGCACGTGTTCCGACGACGACTTACACCGTTTCCGATTCGTAAGTAAGTCACCTATTCACCTGCGATCTGGGTACCGATTCCCCTCAACCCCGACCAACGCGACGCGCCGCTGCCGCTGCTGCTGCTTCAACCTCATTACGTATTCCCGATTCATGGGAAAACCGACCTGCACCGTAACAGGCACATTGCATAGGGCATATACTCGGATATATTCAACTGTGTAAAACGTCGTTAAGGTTGGTACATATTGTATGTATAAATATACACACAGCCAGTTTATACCTCTTACTACATTTTGTATATACCGTATTATCTAACAACGGATAATTTGCATTTAATATCAAGTCTCCCTCTTTTATACCGTCGGATGAATTGCGAACGACAGAATGTATATAATCTATTATTCCTCAGTTTCTTCTTTCCTCGAGGGTAGGCATCCGGATTCTGAATCGCTAAGAGGTTAATGTGTACCGAAGAAATCAGAATACATTCTACGGTATCGACCGAGCTCGTGCTAAAAATTGGAGAATCCGAGGTGTATCTCGAGACACGCAGAGTCATTAATTTTTCAGCGCTATCCTGTATCTCCAGAAGTTGAGGGGTAGGAGACGGTAAACAAACCGTTACTCCGAACTGATGGTATCGCTTCTATCTCATCTTCAGACAAACTAAAGGAATAAAGGTCAATCTTTATTCAAGGGCGACGATGCTCGCGGATGCTCAACATTCCGTTTCTGCTGTCTTTCAGATAGTCGCACGATACATCGTTTTCTTCCGCACACGTTACCTCCAACATTTTCCCCCTGCTAAGACCCATAAAATTAAACTCAAGAAACGCACAGAGCGTGGTATTGAAAATGGGCGTGATTCTTGTTCTCGTTAATCCATCAACATCCTCTAGCACTTGGAGAGGCAAAAATATTTCTACTCTGTTGCCCGGAAATAAACCCGCATAGCATTCCCTCCCCGTCCCTGAGGGTAAGGACTGATTTAACCAACGCACGGTTTTTTTTCACTTTTTGTTTTATGTTTTCAGTTCTCTATTTCTTTTTCCTTTTTTTTTTTTTTTTTTCATACACACGGACGGTCTTAGCTCATGTCTGCAGTGAGACCACATCGTCGTTTCATCCTCTTTCTTCTCTCGGTCTATGTTACGCCCTCGCCCTGCTATAGATAAACCCTTCAAGATTTATAATCACCCCATAAATAATAAAAGATTAGACCGATGAGAGGAAGAGTGCAGAGCTTCTTAGGAATTTGCCCTAATTTTTTTTTTTTTTTTTTATAAAACGAGAAGAACTTCGGAACGATGACATGACTTTCCGAGCGTATACAGTATCTGCTCCGTAAAAATCCGAAGGGATATCCCTTTGAATTTTTTCTATTTTAGGGTCAAAAATCAACTTTTTTTTTTTCGCAGTATATTAACGTCTTCTTATGTATTTTGACCCCAGGAATTCGAATTTGCTAGCTAAATTGATCTATGTATCGAAATGGTCGAATTATCGCCAATTTTTGACTTTTTGGAGCAGAAACATTAAGATATCTCGATAGGATTAATTTGTAGCTCTATTTAGTCGGCAGATTCGTGTTCCTGAGGTAAAAAAACGTTGGAATAGTGTCCTACGATCGATTTTAAAAATACTTCATTTTTGTCCCAAAATTCGAAAAAATCCAAAGGGGTATACCTTAGATTTTTGTCGATTTTGGGGTCAAAAATGAAGTATTTTTGAAATCGATCGTAGGACGCTTTTCTAACGTATTTTGAGCTCAGGAATCCGAATCCGCAAGTTAAATTGATCTATCTATCGAAATGATCGAGTTATCGCCAATTTATCACTTTTCGAAGCAGAAAAATTGGGATATCTCGATGGGATTAATTTGTAGCTTAATTTGGTCAACGGATTCGTGTTCCTGAGCTCAAAATACGTTAAAAAAGTGTCTTACGATCGATTTTAAAAATAGTTCATTTTTGGCCCAAAATCGCCAAAAATCTAAGGTATATCCCTTTGGATTCTTTCGATTTTTAGGGCAAAAATTTTTATCTTGATCCGTGGATTGCGGTCTCGCGTATTTAAAAAGCACGTAGCTCATTCACGCATATCACTATCAAATGTACATACAATTCAAATTACAAATGATGACACATTTGAACGACGGTTAACCGCAGTCTTTAAAATTTCATCAGCCATTCAGCAAACGAATAAAATGTCACCCAGCGTATTTTGCTTTTTGAATTTTCAACTTGCGCTCCGAGATTCGATGAAGCATCAACTTTTCAAGAAAGTATCTACGTATAATGACTTCATTTCAATATAAAGAATTATATTAGAGATGATGTGCGCAACCTTCAACCGCCTGCATATATAAAACGTATAAATATTCTCTAAATGACACGATTAAAACTAACGCGAGAAAATTCCGAACCTAATTATTTAAACATGCAGGTCTAGAATGTCCGAGCTCCCAGGGCATTATTCCATCCATCCATGATTGGCTCTGATAATCGTAGAACGCTCTTCGGCATTTTAATTCGATCTACGTGCCCCTGCGATGACGAAGCGCGTGTGCTGTGTAACCCGTATCATACCTACTAGATATATATTATATGTTTAATACCTTACATGGGTATTGTATTATTGTCCATGTATAGACCGCCATAGAAGCACGTACATATGTGACTGGTATAGCTATACCGCTATAGGGGATTCCAGGGAGTTGTGATTATCATGAAAGTAACGAATCTCAGAAACTCTGCATATCGCGCATGGAAAATTCTCATAGCCTCAGGGATTCGGAGAGAGGAGTCGGTGCTAAGGGGTCGCGTGTTCCATATTACGAACAGCCTAAGGCCACGGGCTTGGGCCCAAGGGGATCTCTATCTATCTAGGAACGACGTTGAGGGATATTTTCCAGAGGCGTGAAATCGAAAACACGAATGAATTAGGGTAGTAGTGGTCGTCGTTCCGACGTCGAGAAAAAAAGAGAGAGAGAGAAAATAACTGAGGAGGGGAAAAAAGCCCAAATAAGAGAAAAAGAGAAAAAGTCCTCTCGGGAAAAACAGAAAATTCCTATCAGCTGACTCATCCGGGCGGCGGTGTCTTTGCTCGAGATAACTGGCAAAATATGTTTGCGAATTCCCCCACCAACCGACATTGAATCCACGATCGATTTTCTGTGTATTTTTCATCCCCGCCCTTCACAGATACGATCACAAGGTATTAAGATCACAAGGTATTCATTCATTTATTTATCTATTCGTCGACAGGGCCCAAAACCTTTCCCATAGTACAACTGATAACTAATTTGTATCTTTTTTTCATTTCTATCCCTAAAACGAGCTTCCGCAAAGATGTGAGGTATACATTTCTATACGTATACTCGGAAGCTGAAACCTGCTGCAGTGTACCCGCCCGGAAGTCTTTCGCGTATACCGTAATCCGGGAGTTAATCCTCCTTGCGGCATATTCCGCCGTATATATACAGGCGTGGGAGAGCTTTCGGGATACCCTGTGGTACCTATAAACTATAACCTCCGCCGGCACCAGAACCAACAGTATAAAGCAGCTCGGTATCAGAGAATAAATGGTCGTAAGATGAGGTGAATTCTCCGTTTCTTCTTACACGCTTACTAAAAAGCATGAAACAAAGAAAGGTTCGAAAAACTAACGAACCAATTTATGTCCCAAGTATCTACGCAAATGGCATTTATGCATTCGTTTTTCGCTGCAGTGCATGCAGAGGTAAATGGCCAAATATGAAAAGAAACACAGAACGCGAATGTTCCAGGTGAGATTTATCGGTAATTCGGAATGTTAATAGAACTCTCGAGGGGGATACGATTTGAAATATTTGAAATCGGTTTTTCCGTACACATGCATAGACACATAGAATACGCGCATCTGCGGAATGGTGTCAAAGTTCGGCCATTCGGTCGTGGGAGTCCCGCACGTAGGCTTTTATACTGCACAGTAAGTATAATACGCATGTAATACGTATAGATCGAGCTGCGGGAGCGCGGGTATGATTTTCTGTCGTGACAGCGGGGCATCTAGGTTACATGGAGAAAGCTGTTCTCCTATAATAAAAAGTTACGTTTTATGGAATCCGTTTTCTATAAATCGTCGCTAAATTGCGTATTTACTATTCGTCTAATACGATCGCGTCGGGCCGGTATTTCGATGTGCTCAAGTACTACGGCACGTGTACGGCCGCGGGACGGGTCGTGCCAGTTGATTCAAATCTAATCGAAATCGATTACGAAAGTCTGTCTTTGCCGCAGTACTCCAACTCCTCAACAACACGTCCACGTTTCCATTATACGTATATACGTCAGAAACTGTAAAACCGCGCGAAAGAATATCGAGCATGCTCTCTACTGCTTGTATACGTATGTTTTTATGTCTGTCCGAACGCGGATAGAATCGGTAGAATTCCAGAAGAGGAATAAAGAAAAGCGAGCGAACGACGGAAATAAATAAAAAAGAAAATAAAACAAATAAATAAATTAACCGAAAGAAAGAGGAGAGGTGAGGTATATATGGATAAAGATGGAGAGTCAGGATGCGCGTGCGAATACGAACGGAGGGCAGACTTTTAACGAACTGGAAAGGAAACGCTGCCAAATTACAAATTAGCAAGACTTCCTGAGTACTCAATGGAAGTGGTACGCTTAAAACGGGCGTTCTACGTACCGAAGACGACCACTATGAACCGCGAGTAGCGAGACAGGAAGAAGTCCTTCCTTCCGCCGACCACGCGGCCTCTTAGCGATCGCGTTGCAACTTAGCAACGATGCAGTCGCGACTATATGACGCGGCGAGTTGGAACCGGAAGTCAACGGTTGCATCCGCGATTAGCTAATAGCTTATTACAGCAATCAACGGCGGCGCGGCCCATTCGGGATCTCCGACAACCGTGTAGAAAAAAAGGAAAAAAAAGAAAAGGAAAGCGATATTTTATCGATGACCGATGAACGCACGTGTGTAACGTACGTACATGTTCAATTAATCTTATTGGATCCTGGGTCAGCCAAGAATTTAGAGCGTGGGAAATGAATTTTGCGCGTGCTTCGATTTGAGATTATTAATCTCGAGGGAAATAGCGTACGTCATGCCTGCGTGACAGTCACGGTTAAGCCTAAATCAAATGGCGACACATATCGTTGCTTGGTTGTGTAGATACACGTACGAATGTATGTGAATGTGTGTTAACTATGCACGCTGCCGCTTTTATTGTTTCGCTATCGCGTACGGTAGGCGCATAAACGTATACAGCTAACCCATATCTTACGAACGTATATATAACCGCGCAAAGAGAGCGGATCGATCAACCTAACGTCTAACAACAGACGGATTCAATTAGCGCCACGGAATAAACAAACGAGCACGAGATGTCGTTACCAAATGGATCTCTTATGGAGCAAACGGCGCACTTGTGCAACCTTAGAACTGCGGCTACTATATGTGTAAGTGCTGGTGCAGCAGCAGCAGCGTGGGCTCGAAGCCAGAAAGGCGACTCTTCATCGGTTGGACGTGCGACGTAGTCGAATGAATTTGCGCAAACTGGTCCCTCTGCAGCTGCCCCGATTCCTAATTACCTGTAATTACCTGCGCAAATGTTTAACGTTCGCTCGCAATTATCCTATACTTGGTTCACTATATCGAGTGGGTCACGCGACCATCTCTCTCTTTTCCTTATCTCTAATTTTCTCTTCATCTCACAAGTACCGAATCCTGGCCGTGTCGTACCTACAGCTACTTCGGGTCTGGCTCGTTCCACTCATCCTATCTCCTTCGACACGGGATGTATCCTATACCTATACACGATAGCTGAAGGAATTCAGGACGAAAACTTTTCTGCAATTTAATTATTTCGAGCCATCTGCATGTCGCCTAATCCTCCGGAACAGAACCGTATATACACTTCCCGTACAGAGGGCGGGGAAAATTATCCGAGCATCGCGGTTCGAGGCATGAAAATTCTCTTATACCTACAACGAAATTAGGTACGCTATCCCCAGCGAGTTGGGAATACGAACATATTCCGCACCGTACATATCCCAGCAACATCGACGTCTCCAAATTGAACTGATTGTGAATAATTTATAAACATATACGAAACAAGTTTGGATATAGTTCTCGTGTAAATCGCATAATCTCGGTCTCGGGAGATGGTCATTTTTATTTCTTTCTTTTTTTTTTTTTTAAATTACATGAATTATCTTCATACCTGCACATAATACGCGAAATCATATAAGAGATGATTCGTTTGTTTGTCGGTTGGTTGTTCAATTTGTTTATTTGTTACTTAATGACTTTCTTCGGGGTTTCATAATATTTTCTTGACGGACAACCGCAAGCGGGGCAACGGGCGAACATATGCAGTCGACGGTCAGACAGGCCGAACTTATGCAAGTTGTTATTGAGCGCGCGCGCACGGCGTGCAAGATAGGCTGCACCTTGACCCGTTTTCTAGGCCTCTCTCGCGCATATCTATTATTATTGCATTCGTCCATACGTGATATAATACGAAGAAGCCTTCCTCTTGCGTGTGAACCGCGCGAAAGACGATGCGCTTTTTCGAGGACCCGGAAACCACGAGTACCTATATCGCGCCATGGCGCATTCGTTGCATCGCCAACTTCGGCCTCGGCGCCACGCGAAACGGCATAAAAACTTGTTATCCAATTCAATTCAATCCTGGGAAAGTCACCTCGAGCACAGACAGACGTTATCGGAGTTACTTTTATTTATAAATTTAATTTTTTCCGTTTTTTTTGTCTCTTTCCAAAGACATTCGCCAAAAATTTGCGTTGTATCAAATTGTGCAATATTGACATTTTATTTTTCACTCATATTTGTTGAGATGAAAATCAAAAAGATGAAATCAAATAAATCAACGAGTGTTTGTAGACTAATAATATCTTGAAAATATGGTATGTGTGAGCCATGAAATATAGACATTATCAAGATATTTCTTTTCGAGAGACGAACGATCATTGCTCTAAAAATAAAAGACAAAAAAAAAAGACAAACAAAAAAAAAATAGTTCGAAACCAATGTTTGTGCCCCGCTAACCCTCGTAGATAAGAAACTAAGTATCAGGGTAATTTTATGCAGTGAGTAAGTCAACAGAGGCAACGTGCCGCGTAGCGACCTAAAACCTTCAATAATACCACCTTAATTAGACTATCCGGAGCGATATGCCTGGGCTTTGCACAGCACGAGTATATACGCAGTCTCAGCCAGCTGGCGCCTTCTTCGATGTAAACAAAGATTGCATAATCGCCGTAAAATAGGACAAATAACCGCCGACGTTATAGTTAGTTAACGTAAAGGTGCGCTCGTGACCAATCTCGATTGTAAATTTTGCAATCGTTTGAAAGCGCGTTAAAATTATCACCGAAATTTACCGGCAGGTAAATTAACGCGTCCGATGTGGGTATGTTGGCCATGAACATCTGCTCGTTACGCGCGGTTTTTCCGTGTGAATAATTTTCCAGAGTTCACAAGCCAGGATTCTATCGCGCGTCGTAAACGGTGCAGCATTGGAGGTTCGACAACGTCAGAAACTCCACATGGTCCGTTGATACCGGAGATCCAGTCACGCCGCAGGGACACCGTTTGCGAACGGCTCAAGATTTTTAAATTTACACGCGTGTGGGGAGCTTGAACGTTGACCCTAAAATCCGAAGCACCACCGCAGCGTACCATTTTTTTCATTTCAATTCCAGCTGTGCATAGGTATGTATTTACTGGACAATAAATATTTGTAAATTCGGGGTATTATAATAACACTGCAGCTCCGATGAGATCGGCCTTGGATCTCAATGGCTCGGTGGGTCGGTAGCACTTAATAAAATGTCGTAAAAAGGCAGGTGATCGCGGTTAAGAAAAGTTTTAAGCACGATTCGACGTGTGGAGTGAAGAATTTTTCTCCTAATCGCCAAATCGGTTCTCTCTACCCGTTTCTGTAGCTCCGTCGTCGTTGCCACGTATACCATAAGTACGACGTACCTACCTACTCGGATTCAGGTCAAGGCGTCGCTGCAGCAGCACCACCACCACCACCACTACCAGCACCGAGTTAAATCGTGCACCAAGTCACATGCCGTTGCCACTGATGATGACGGTGGTGATGCAGTGAGCGTAATTATTTCAAGCAACTTTTTTACGAGAGAGAAAACAAACCAACTAAAATCGACAAAAACGTGAAAAAAAGAAAGAAAAGAAAAAAAACATACCTGCCGCTGCAGTGTTTCATAAGCTTAAGGTATTTTAGCACGATTACATATTATCGGGTGCAAATTATAAAGAAGATCGTTGCATTGCTGCAACAGCAGCTTGACAAATTGTATTTAAAAAGAGAAGAGAATATAGAAAGAGAGGGTTGTAATAAGGCTGTTTCGTCACGTTGACGCGTACGCATATGTATGCATGTCGTATATAGATAGGTTACATACAGCAAGTACATGGTGTGCTATATTTTGTTTGGACGACACTCGAGCGACTCGTATTTAGAACGTTATCACTACGATGCGTATGTCTATCTTCTACTATTTATAACCGCATCTTGGCTTGTTTTCTCGCTGCTCTATAAATACATTTCCAATTCTATTTACGAATATATGTATATCTACACGCTCACCACCAACGTGTATGTGATACACTCATTGCATTTTACGCTCGTATATCCCATTATTACAAAATACAAAAAGGAACTTCCATTTATATATATACCTCCACAGGCTATTTCGAAAATGACATACAATTCTCGCCCGCCTGATCCTAGAATCGTCAGCCCACTCAAAGGGGTTGCTTGATTTTATTTCCGTAAGTGAAACGAGCTCAGGGTTGAACCGCCTCTTTTCTCTTCTCTTCTCTTCTCTTCTCTCCTCTTCTCTTTTCCTCAATGCTCTTCACTCTGCTCCGCTTTGCTCTGTTGGCTTATCGCTGGGCGAGCGCGCGCGCGTCTATCCACAACAAAACCCAATCTCCCCTGTCCACGTCGCTATCTCACCACCCCCTTCCTCCCCCCCGTCAAAGAGGACGGATATTCCTCTTCCACCCCACCACCCTCTTTCCTCCTCGCTCACCCCGTTTCGTTACAAGCTTTGATCTCGTAGTGGATGCCCTATCAGTTATCCGACACCTTTGTGTACCCAGGGAACTCTGCTGTGGAGGCGTGTAAACAGCTACATAGGTAAAGCAAAGCAAATCCAAAACGAAACCAAACTAAACGAAATCTTACAATGTATATAACTACGTCGAAGAACGCGGTCTAATGTCCGTACAATGATGGGGAAAAATGTACCCTGGTTATATTTTTCAAAGTATAAGACTTGAATTTTCCTTTTTTTTTCTGTTTTTTTTTTTTCTCTCTTGCAACTAGAACTGGATTTCAGAGTGATACGATATCCTCTCTTTGAAATACGTCTGTACGTGATTACAACGTAGTTCGTTTGTGTCACGTGACGGTTGTTGTATCACAGGATGGTTTATCTCACGAATTATAAAGACACTCGAACTTCAGCATCGCGGTGCAGGTGCTCGAAAATCCGAGTGATCGTTGATGATAATTTTTTTATGTACTATAGATCGTAACTAGATGGGAATAATGGTGTGTGCATGAGTGCTCGATAAGTTAATTAGTGATGATGTGGTAGAAGGCAATTAAAAAGAGTGGTTACGAAAAGTATATGGTACTATATAGTTATATGTGCAAACGAAAAAAAAAAAAAAAAACAAGGAAAAAATTCAGAAGGATAAAAAGAACACTAGTTTCCACGAATCTGCCTTCCTTCCTTCGTGGGAAAATTGATACTTTCAGGCGTCTATCAATTCTTGCATGAGAGTCTGCATCGTTCGCTAGAAGTAATCGTGTGAATCTAACAGCAAAAGCTAGCAGCAACGGCAGCAGCAGCAGCTCTTCATCCAGCGATGTTTGTAAGACGTGGATGTTACAAGCCGCGCTGTGTCAGTCAACCGAACCTTGTTGCCTGGCTAGCTTGTATTGCAAACGTCGTTATAAATTTTCCCACGCGGTAAGCTTATCCAACTAACTTTCCACGAATTACGTAGAATTCAAATTCTCGCCAAACTGCTTCGATCATCTCTCAAACAAGATTCTCTCTTTATTATACATCGACCGGAAACTTTTACATCCAACAAAATGAATAATGTTTGTATGTACGTTTCATGAAAACCTATATCCTTTAGACGAAATATCCTAAGGCCAAAATATACCCCCATAGGATCCTTTTCTTATCTTTTGGGGGAAATTTGGTCCCGAGGATATTTTGTTCTAAGGATGTTTTTTCTTGAGAATATTTTTTTTTTTTTTAGGATATTTTGTTTTGACGAAATTTCGTCCTAAGGAACCGTACATATATATATATATAAATATGTATTCTGACCGCGGGGTCGAGGGTATTATGGATACGTGTCGAAAAATGTTTGGGACCATTCAAAGTGACGCGACAAAACTGCAGAAAATACAATTCGCCCTAATTCTTGGATTTTGCAAGCGAGCTGAATTCTTTTTTTTTTCAATGGAGAAAGCAGATGGCACCGCTTAAAATGTATAATACACACGCTATGAAGGCGAAATCAGTTTCGCTATACTTGCAAGAATTTTTGCTAATGGTGCAAAAAATTATTGTTATCTCTGTCATGATGTTAACACAAGCTTTGCCAGAGCAGCGAATTATATTTTTCCGTATACGTTCTGATAAGTTTGAAACGATTTTCTTTTTTGCTTCTCTATTGTTTCAATTCGCCAATGTTAAATTCGGGACTCACATCTGCATTAGTTGTACTCGAAAGTGATCTCTAAAAATGAATACATCTGTGAAAGAAGTTCTTGATCGAGGAAAAATGTTTTCCTCCTCGATTTATGCACCACTACAGATACGCCTCTCACCCGTCTTACATATATGGGATCGAACGAGGGCGCGTGGCGTCTGAACTGCAAGCGGCATTAGGTGTACAACGGAGACGTCGAGGTATTCAGCGTGGACCAGTCCGTTCCAGGAATCGGTCCCAGGGAATAAGAAGAAGAAGAAAAAAGAATAAAGAAAGAAAAAAGGGATCTCGGCCCGCCAAGGCGATGGAAGAGAGATTGGGATAGGAGGTTGCGGGTAGAGGGAAAGAAGCGGGGAGAAAGAAGGGGAAAAGGGCGAACAAGGTGGGCAGACAAGGAATGCATCGCACCACACACGGAGAAGTGGGTTCCGGCCGCCTAAAGTCTCATTCACAATAACGCGACTGAGAGACTCGCCCTTAAGCTTTCCTGGCCTTATCGCCGCGCAGGATTACCTCGTTTTCCTCTTTCACATTTTCATCGGGATTCTTTCTTCGGCCCTTACCATCGATCTTCTAGAAATTTTCAAGGATCAGAAAAAGAATCATTGGAATCAAATGCAGAATTGAGGTGTAAAACTAATAGTAGCGAAAACGGCGTCGTGATCGCGACCGTAATGTGTCCCGGGCGAGTCCGCCCGTGTCGTGTTCGTGTGTGGGGGCCCAACGGTGGGCGCCCCTGCAACAGAGAACAAGAACCGAGCCGCCTACGTCGACCGTTTCGCAACATTCCTCACCTCCTTACCTCTCCCTCTTATATTCCTTCCTTTCCTGTTCCTTTTCTCTCGTTTCCTTTTTGGATTCTTTCGCTCCTACACGGTGTGCCGCAGCAACCGTCGCGGCAGCAACGCACACCGCACCCAACCTTATAACTACTTCGACGAGGAGTCCGAACGTGGAAGGAGAAGTTCCCAGAAGCTCGCGGTGCGAGCGATATGTGACGGCACTGAACGCTGCGCTGACGAACTCTTATTTATTTTCGGATCAGATTCCTTCCTTGGCTGTCTGGACCAACGAAGGCCGTCCAGACTGCCCGCCATGTTGGACCCGCCCTATACTTCTCTCTTCAAGTACATAAACTAATGTAGGTACTGCGTATCATTCGTGAAAGTTTTACTCAAAACCTGAATCAATTTTTCATTAAAAATTATCTGCTACACATCCTACCGAACTTCAACTCGAAACACCATTTTCTATTTTCCCCGATTTTTAATCGCGACACGTGGATAATTGCGGCAAGTTGTTTTTTTCTCTCACTCTTTTTCTCTCCGCTACAGTCCGGAACTATACGTGCTGCAATTGTAACCCGCCCCCGCGCTCGTTGAACTCCTGCACGCTATGGAACAAAACTCTCCCGCGCTTCAGAAACTACCTACCTACCTACCTACCCACCTACCTACCTACCTACTGCCTAGGCGAAACAAAAGACTGTACAAGACTGAAAGCATGAATGAATCTCTACGTCACACGCCTCTCACCGAAGAGGCTGAGACTTGAAAGAGTTGGAAATTTACTTTTTTTTCCCCTACTGCCTATTTCGCCCGCACGTTCGTAAACACTGCAGTAGTGCGGTGAAGACGTGAATGGAATTGAGGGCTACGCGCATACTCGTCAGCTGCAGGTGTTTGCTGGTAAAAAAAAAATTACAGCAATTTGTTACGATTTTATATCGTCTTTTTTTCTAACAGATTTTATGGACTCGAAATTTAAAAATGTCCAGGGAAACCCGAGGGGGTCGTGTCGTATGTCGAAGGCCCCTCCGAAAATGCCGGATATTGATAAAACCTTACATAAGTTATTTACCCAAAAAGAGAGACGAGCTTAAAGTGGCAGTTTTCAACCACATCAGCCAATTAAGAGTATCGCTTTACCTCGAGGCGCGAGAAGTTCGTTGAGGAAGTTTCAAGAGTATCTCATTAAGTAAGTAAACCTGTTACGGAAAATCTAAAAGTATCTTGAGTAAAGCTGCGAGGCTGAACGAGACAACGATTCCGTTTCCGCAACGATGGTGCTATTGTTGCTTTTATTTTACCACGGCCGTTTTGATGATGGCGGTTACGGCGTTAAGAAGACGACGACGAGAAAACGCAGCAATTTCAAGTTCAGTCAACAATGCCTGTCAGTGCAGCTACCGCGCTTCCTACATCTTGTTATTTTTAGATAAAACATTCGTCGAGTGCAACTGACAACGAATTTTCTCTCATTCTCGGTTCTCTCAAACCTCGCTGTATAATTTTTCGTGCGTTCATCGTCGTACTCACTGCGTGAACCATAAAATTTCGCAAGTTCGTCTTTATTTCATCCAGTTGAGAGCCACTGAGCAAGTGGAGAAAATCCTTGTATTGTCCGGACTTCCTTATTATGTCTGACCGGTAGTGACAGGCGACCATGCTATGCCCGCTTTTGTGAGGCACTTTAAGCAAGCCCGCCAGACTCAATGGACTAGTAATGCGTATAAAGTCAGACCACAAAAGAAATTTGTTCTTTCTTCCTCGGTTGAAACTTCCTGTATTAATGTATCGCCAAGTGTTTGAATGATTGACATTGTGTTCGGAGACTTTAACGCAGACACCGTTTCGAGGCACCCGCTCTTATTCCTCGGGACAAAGATTCGTTAGGCATCAACGACTCCTCCATAGGATCTTCGCTACCAACCTCAAAAGACACCCCGGAGCCTTTCAAAAACGCTCGAACGTCGCGCTTCGAGCTAATGAAAAAAAAAAATTTAGTGAAAAAATAGAATAACTAAAAAATTTCTTCCAAAACCAATTACGTTTGCGGTCAACCACTTTCGATCGAAAACTCGTGGAAATATATAGGGCAGAAGTGAGAGCACGTGATGGTCCGGAAGCGTAGACCACGGGAACTACATATATATCATATATGTATACAGTTTTACCGCGCAGTGTTCACTGATGTTGATCACGGGATGACTTACAGCATCGGTGTTAGGATACGTAGTATTTACGTACGATGTAAATGTGTAGGTATGTTGTGCACCGTTTACCGTGAGGAAGGGAGTCAGTCCATTCAGGTTTCGAGGCCATTATAAAAGTGACAACTAGTGAACAGTCATTCTTCGCGCAGTAAACGGAAGCCTGCCATTATGCAATGGAAACGTCAATTTCCGGGGCATTGTAAAGTGAGTTGATCCATTTTACGTGGGCTTGTGGGAAAGTCGGAAAAATCACACGTTTTAGCCTAACAATATTATGTATTTTTTTCTTTCCCTTATTCCTTTTTTTTCTCTTTTCTTCTTTCGTCGTTGTTATCGCGAGCATATACTTACGGTATATTTCCAAACGATTCGAAGCGCGCGTTCTCCCTTCATAATTCGGAAATAAAAACAAAAAAATGAAAATAAAAAGACCAAATGAAAAGTTCGGACGATGGGAGGAGGGCGAGGAGCGATTCCTTCCTTCTTCCTTGTATCAAAATATATTACAGCTGTAATATCGCGAATGGCACATCGTTCTCTCATACTGCAGTGCAGGGGGATAGGGGTATATCGTGGAAGTTGTGTCGTGACAAACCGCGTAATTTCCTCGAGCAATGCCCGGAGCTATTGAGCGTGCGTTTGTTGTACTACATCTCTCTCGATTTTATTCTTTCACATGCATCACGGTTTTGACAAATACACGTTCAAGTAAGTGAAAGTATGAACCAATTCATCGCGCCTGAGTGGAGAGACAATTTTTATCGCTACGACCAGACAACATCGAATGCGATTCCCCCTGCTCCTCAATTTCTACCCGCGTGCATGTAACATATATGTGTACATAATATGTAAACGTGTATATACTCGGATACTATCAATTTGCAAGGATAAATAAAATATGAACGGAAAAATATCAGTTTGTTTAACCGTCTGCGACTCGCCCCGTGCAACGCAACGCTTCGGGCCCCGGTGGGACCACGCAATCCGCAACAAACTACTCCTCTGAATATCGCAAGAGAGAAGAAAGAGAGGGGAAGAGTTACGTATAAAATAGAAAAAGACGGTCGCGAGAGGTCCCCGGACGAAGTCCTTTGCAAACATTGCCGATTCTTCAAAGGAGCTGAGAACTAGAATGATAAACTGTTGGCGGGAACCCGACTTCATATGCGGCGGTCTGTAAAGCGACGCGCCCCATGATGCTTCCTTCTGATGCAGTTCTGTTTCTATTATACTAGAGGGTGCATTGGTAGGTCGTATAGCATCGCACACCGTAATTCTCTGTTATTTCCCTTCTCTCGAAGAAGTAAAAGAAAAAGAAGCAGAAGAAGCAGCAGCTCTTGAAAATGCATCGATGCGATCCGGAATAATTTTGTTCAAGAAAACGGCCAGTCATCCAACTGCAAAGGTGAGATGCCGACGCCGAGATACCTCGACGAGGGGTCCTCCTATAGTCTGGGAAAGTGGTTTAAGATTTTGACCCAACGATTACAACACCGAACACTCCATCCCTGCAATGTTTGGTATATATTTTCTATTTACAATAACCTAGCAGTCCTATTCCACCCAATATACCTTCTAAGAAAATTCTTTCCCAATTGATTTTCGGCATCGAACGAAAATTTCGGACTCTTACTTTTTTAGTCTTGCTCCAAGATTCGTCTTTTGTATTTACCGTGCGATGCAGCTCCCTCTGCATTGCGTGTGCAACGGAAATTGGGCCGACGCGTAATACGACTCGTATAACCGTTTTATTTATTACGCCCGATAATGTCACGTTGTTTACAACGTCATGTCGTCATGGCTGGTACGTTGGCAACGTTTTAATTCAACGTCGTACATAGTTTTTGTTATCTGAACGTTTCTCAATCCCCCAGTGTTGAACTGACGTCCGAACACTTTTGTTACAGCGTCTGATGAACGTATATCCAGAAAAAAAAACAAAATAATGGAGGGACAAACCGTAGTAGGTTTTCAGAAGGCACGCAGTCATCCTGTAACAATGACTTAGAAGACATGATAAATAGAGGTCTACCGCCTCCCTCACATAATATACAAAGGTTCTCGAATATCCCTGCGCAATTATATTCAGGTTTCAAGAATATTATACGTACATAACGATCGTTCGATGAGGTTTTATCCGTGTATCGCAGTCTCTCGTAGCCTAAAGTATGGCAGGAAAAATGGTGATCGTTCAATCGGTGGAAGATAATACGCGTTGCTCATACTGTGACTACATTTCATCTTTCCGCTTTGAGAAAACGTTGACGCATACATCGATCAGTGACGTTTGTAAACCACTAATACAAAAGATGTATTTTTTTCTCCCTTCTTTTGCCGACAGCAAATTTCATCGTCGTTATAACTTCGTTTCACTTTTAGAAATATACACCTCTTGTTACAGGATGCCTAACACGATGTCACCTACGCATCGTGTGAGAATTGATCTTATGGCTGCATAGAGAGATCGCGGTTTCGACGTCATTATCGAATCTCCTTCGCTCTCTCTCTCCTTTTTTTTCCTTTTAGTTTTTTTTTTGTGCGCGTGGTTATGTTTGTGCGTTGGCGTATCGGCGCGGTGGTGTACGCGAGACTCACAATCATGAGCAAAAGGCTTAGTAAGTCAAAAGTGTAATAGCTGCTCGTTATTATTACAGCGATCTGTTATGGTATGTATTTACAGATACACCGTACACAAATATACGCGTATAATGTATATTGTAAATGTGCACCTACGCGGTAGGTTGTGGGCCCATTCATGCCCACACTCATTCATGAATTGAAGATCATGAGAGGAAGTGAGTTTCCATGTGGTGGAATAACGAATTTGTGTAGCTGTGCAGTGTACGGGTCCTTATATGTACAGTGTTGAGAATAATGGCATTATCACATCGAAACAAGGTAGAAATTTGTGATCGGTTTCTATGCAGTTCCTCATTTGTGGTAAATTCTTACGTTGAAATGTCCCCTGATATAGGGAAAAAAAATGTCCACGCGCGAACGAGAGAGAAAGTGAGAGAGAGAGAAAAAAAAGGGCGACGCAAATCTTATCTTAGATTTCTATTTATTTTCTCGAAACGCCCACTAGCTTCCTAAATCCGTTTGTCTTCGTGGGGATATAGATTGAATTCTACTACCTCGCGGTATATCATATAGAGAGCTCTCAGAGTCAATATAAACAAGAGATTGGGTTTGGACTAAGTGACCACGAAAGAGCCACCATTTTTCTCATTCTCATCTCTTCTCTTATTTTCAAAGCATTCGCTATACTGCTAGAGCTTATGAATCTATACGGGTATATAATCCACTTCGATACGGATTGTCTATAATTATTTCTCAAAGACAGCCAAGAAGAAGAGAAAAAAGAAGAAGAAATTTACCGCTCAGGAGTCAATATAATCGCTGCAAATTTTCACGTGACGAAGATGAATATAAGCGGAGTCTACTCTTTGGCAAAACAGTTTTTATGTTCGCCGGCAGATAAACCTGCGATAGTTCTAGTCGCCTCACGTGTTTATACCGAGATGCCCACGCGAGTTTTAATTTATTTAGGCCATCAGCCAAAGGTTTCTGTCTTGTAAACAAGTATGTATTTAACAGATCTGAGTTTTCCTATCTCACAGGTCACGGGACACCGCGATACCTATCCGCGTTCTTCCGTTTGCCGTACGTAAAATGTGTGTATATAGGTGGGTAGATAGATAGGTGGGTGGATATAGTTTGTTTTTGTTGGTTTATTTATTTAATGTGTGTGTGTGTTTTTTTTCTTGTTATTTTTAATTTAAATTTTTCCAGTGACGTATAACCTGCATCGCGCTGCAGGTTTTATCATTCATTCAACTTTGGTCACGCTCAGCGAGATATGAAAAACTGTAAACCCTGATTACAGCGTGCCTTTGGGAGAGAGAGTTGTCACCGCACAAATAAAACGCTCGTAAACGAAGAACTGACTCCTATCCACGGTGCTGCAGCTCGTAGTGTTTGAGAAATAAATCAGACGACTTATACACGAACGGTGGTACCGAACTGCACTTCTCCTCCTACTCCGCCACCGCCATCACCTCTTCATCCTCCTGGATTTCAAGAGTCCCGACACTCGCGCGGGTTGGTTATACTGTATAAATAATATAAAAGTTTATACAGTGCAACGGTAAGCTACCTGCACCATATATGCACCTCGGAGCACGTTAACCTACGTGTTATCCGACATGAGTTTTAATACACATTCGAATAAGATAATTTGCGTCACCGCGCGACCTGCACGAGGTTGGCTCGCTGTTGCACCAACTACCGAGTAACGCAACAGCCAACGTGGGAAGTAAGTAAGTAAGTAAGTAGAACGATTACAGTAAATCCAAGCGATCTCGTGATTGCGCGGAATGCCAAGCGGCACTGTGAACAGAAATTTCGGGAAGTCAATTTGAAAGCGAGGAAACCCATAATTCTTGTGTTTATAGAAAAGGAAGAAGAAGAAGAAGAAGAAGGAGAAGAGAAAAAAGTACATACGGATGCTGTCGGGTATAATAGGTGCGCTTTGCGGATGCAGACGACTCTTTTCCACAGTTTTTTCGTTCTATCCTCTTTCGAGAAGCGAAAAGAGGGAGAGAGTAAGTGCGTTATTCTGGAAACCCATCTTCGTCGAATAAAGACATCAACTCTGAATATCTCTACTCGTAAAAGAGTAAGAAAAAAAAACACAGATAAAAAAAAAAGAAAAAAAAGAAAAGAAACGGGGAAAAAACCCCATAATATTTTGTTCCAAGCCATAACCACTTACTGCCAACCATAAAGCGAATGATTTAACATTTCCTGTACGCCGGCAGCACTACCCAACCCCTGCGTCTCCTAACCCTTGAACTTGAGTCGAGATCTGGCAATTCTCCACGGGACCCCATAACTAAGATAACCCTAGAGCCCCTACTACTACTACCCTTCGTGAGAACTCGCCGAAATGGTCCGCAACTAGAACTTGTTACTCGACGTGTTGAGGCGAGCTGAGAGATGCGGAGGAGACGAAGAGTTCCGTGCTTTTGGAGCAAACGACGAACAAAGTCCCTCTCTTAATTACTTGGAAATTTGGCAAGGTTTGGATATAAATTAACTGCGAAAATATGCGAATACCGTGGAATTTATACCACCATCTCGACAAACTAGCCAGAAGTTTGTATACAATCCGGTGTAGAGAGAGAATTTTGTCGGAGTCGGGTACCGGGGAGGAACTGTGGTGGAGCCAAACCGTTTTTCAATTAATTGGCCACCACGACCCGAAGATCTTATCCCCGCCTATTTATAATTCTTAATTGATGGGAACCTCCCGTGAGCACTCTTCTCTCTCCTTATAGCCACCGCGGCGCGGCGCAAGAATTCACGCGAGGATAAAAAGTATAGCGAGAGTTGAGGAGAGAGAATCATCGAGTAGCCAAGCGTGTTGGCCGTTGGTACCCTTGAATTATATCAGCTCCTCGAATCGCGTTTCTTTTCATAACATACATATTTAAATATAAACGAATATGACTCGATGTCAACGCGAGTAAACTGTTCGTTTCCTGCTACTGAGGCTATTTTTAACAACTTTCATAAACCAGAATAAATCCAGTGGAATCCACCGAACAAATTAAGACCAATTAAACCAATAATAACTCCAACTAACACCCGGCATTCTATCACGACCGTCTGAACCACCAACAGCCTGCAAGCTGCTTCAAGCGCTTCAAACGCCGCGTACGTTACGAATGTACACATCCATACACACGTTTGTACTACGTCACCATTCAACCACGCAGCACACGCTACTTTCCCAGACCCGACCACTCTCGGGTGCATCACACGCCCTTTTTTCATTCCTCATTCCTTCTCTCTCGTTCTGCTTTCTATCTCTTTCACATTACACAAAAATCTACGTATAGCTGGTCAGGACGGGAAAGAAATTGAATACACGTCCGCACGCATGGAATATACCGTAGGTATCTAACTCGCGTATATTTCCAGATTGCAGCGAGATCATCGGTATCTATCTACTCGTACGGTGATAAAGAAAGAAAAAAATCCGGAATCTAAAACGGTGATATCGAAACGCGATTCCACACGCGGAGTTGCAGAGAAGTGTGTGTACGAAAATTAGGCTGATATACGTGGGCGGTCATGACTGATCGTGAGGTCGACGAGAAACAAAAGAGAATTTCTGGTATGGGTATGTCCACATAATCGTTGAGCTCTGGGATTATTTAGAAGCTGACATACCTCTAGCTATACATCCAGTCTATACCTATACCCTGCATTGCGCCGCTATGAACGTGGACTAGCGGACCTCGATTCTTGCGTAACCGACCAACTACGCGACCAACGCCCGCGGCTGGCAGCCCGGCCGGGTCGCATTGGGCCGTGGCATGAATGAGTGATTCACCCAGGCCGCCGACGCCGCCGTCGCCGTGGACGCTGTTGTCGCCCTCGCTGATCGCGGTAGTATACACGCAAACTGAAACGCACGGAGCGGGCTTGGTCACATTCAGCAGCAACTCGACCGCGATCAGTCGTCGCCGGAACGTCCACTTCACGATATTCTCACACACGATGAAAACATCGCAACACGAATACCGGCTACTAACAGACGGATGATGACCGGACGGTTGGATGGATGGATGGATGGACGTAATGCGGTGACCCCAATCTACGGCGGCCACGTCGCGGTCCTGCAACAGCAGCAACAACAGCAGCAGCAGCAGTACTTAAGGATTTTTAGATCGCGGTTAGAACTCGCGGCGAAAGTTTTCCGTCATCCTCGCTTGGTCGTTACAAGGTCGTTTCCTCTGGCTTGGTTTATATACGTCGAGTTATATAGGCATATATATGGCCTGGGTTTACGCAAGCTTTTCCCTTTTTATCCTACGTACGTACAATCTATATACAATATACTACTCATCCTTTATGTATAAAAGGGCGAAAAAAGCCGACGCAGCAGCTGTTTCTGCAGTCAACCACTGGATGGTATAGGTATAGGTATATAAGGGTATCATTCAACGCGGAAACGTCTTTCTTCTGACTATAAATCATCAAGAATTTGCGCAAGAGTTTTTGCCACAGCTAACGTTATTTACCCATTTTATCTTATATACAACTATGTTTATTAGAATAACGTTAAAGTTACGCTTCTGCCGCCATGGTTTTCGAACCGGATAATGCTCCGATGCAATGACCGGACTCGTTCGTTGTTTTGTTTTTTTTTTTCATTTTTTTTACTTCCAACGCTGGACTCATTTATGTAGTTATGATATACGAAACCGGAAAAATAGGATCAGGAAACCGTGTAGTTTTAACCGCGACTTAAACCCTCCATGGATAGCTTCCATTACGGTCTATTTATGAGTCTCGAACAATCATGCATTCAGAAAGTGTTTTATTCGTTGCAAGGATTAGGCTATGAGTCAACAACTATCGATGATTTTTTTTTTTTTTTTTTTTTTGTTTTAGGCGCAAGAGAAACTCCTCCCTGTTCTCTTTTTATTTGAGTTTGATGACTGTCCAGATCAACCCGTCAGGACGATGTGATGTTGCATAATGTAATTTCCCAGTTATTATTATCGAATCAAAATCATTCATTCTGAAAGATAATCACTGTATCCAGAAAAATTTCTTAAGATGCAAAGTAGAAGAAGAAATGAATTAAAAAAAGAGAGCCAGCGGGAGAGAGAGAGGAAGAGTTCCGTGAACGTAGTGTCGCGAAATCGGTGAGAATAATTTCAATTTTTTTTGTACGTTAGTCTGCGGTTGAATTATGCAGAGTAAACAGGAGTTTACGGGGAAAAAAAGAGAACGTGTAAATACCTGTATTACTTCTCATTAATATTTACATAAAATAATTTCAAAGAACGAAGTCGAGGTCGTGTCACTCTTAAATAATAATGATTCCAGTTATAGACTTTCGAGGAACTACGAATCAAAAATCTCTGCTTCTCTGCTAATGCAGGTATAACGTTGACAGAAATTACGCAATAATTCTTCATGTACGCATAATAATTAATGTAAAATTACGTAAACGTCTGTTATAGCGACATCCGCAACGCAATCCGAATCCCCTTATCCTTCGCCTCCAAGTAGTGAAATCATGAATTGTTCGTTATTACATCTATAAGTGTGATTGCAGAAAGGGTCCTTCGCTAAGGATTAGTCAAATTTATCCCACGTCAATTCAGTCTGCCAAAAAGCACAAGCCACAATTCCAAACCGAGCGTGGTCGAAATCTGTGGGTGCCAACATTGAAAGTACGAGATATATCGATGCGCGAGTGAATGCAAAAAGATATAGAAGAGCCAAAATTAGAAATACGGAGAGGTAGTTTTGCGATTTTAACTAACATATTACATACATCGCGCAATTTGCCAATCGGCACTTCGTCGCTAATGCATGCCGGCATACCTTTTCGCATTAGCGTGTTAGACGGGGTTACATACGTCGTGCATAATCGTCTGGTTTGTAAAACAAGGTATGTTGTTACAAATTACAGATGGCACAAGAGTTTAACGTTCGGGTATGCTCTGAAGATCTCCTCTCAGGAAAGTTGAATTATAAGAGAATCACGACATACCTACATAGTTGATGTGCCAAAGTTTCGGAGAGCTGAATCTGTCGTGACTGCAGCGGTAGAAGCGTAGAAACTCTCGAATAAATTAAGGAGGCGGCAGAAGCAAAGGAAGAAGAAGGAATATTAGAAGGTAATCATTCCGCGTAAGCGATGCTGACAAGTTCGACGGGATGCAATAAAGGCTTAATTGCTTCTCCTGAAGAGTTTCCGAGGATCTTGGTATACCTATGCCTTATATAAAACTGGGGGTGGGAGAGGGTGGCTGCACTTCGAGCTCGCCATTTTATTCAAACCCCTGGCCGTAAATTTTACCACGACAGTTAAGGACTTCCGTTAGAGTTTGGGGAAGACGAGGAGGAACGGGAGACCACTCGAAACTAAAATATGACCTCAACGCCGATAAATTCGATCGATCACGGAGGTCGTCGTTCGAATTGTTTTCCTATATTGTTTACCGTTAAACTTCATCGGTGCTTCGAGTGTCGTACGTATTTCAAAACAACTATTATCAATTTTTCAATCCAAGGTGGTAGACGGCGTTTCAACTAACGTTGTCCAACTCGCTCACTCATGTACTGTACGTTCTGCAACTATACTTGCCAAGAAAGAATTTTGTCGTACACTGTCCCGCATGTATACGTAAGACGTTAATTATTTGCGAGTATGTATAGCGCAAATTTACTCCTCACACAAGTAAATATCTACATAGTTCTTCTCATAATCGCACGTACGAATTGTGCCTTATTAAGTGAACAATTTGCACGGTCAGCTCGCGTCTAATTATAAATTATTCGTGGACGTTGTTTGTTTGGGTCGTTATGTTGCCGTTGAATTATCGATAAATTCACGATTATATCTCCTTCACCGGTACGCCTCCACTATGCATTGCCTCCTGTGGAATTGATACGTGTTCGCATTTACATATTATATTATCCTCGAGCAAGACCCAACAGCACGAGTGTTGCTACTGTCGTTGCTGTTGCTGTCGTCTTGTCGACCAAAGCCATGGGCAGACCATGCGATCCGATTCAATCGAAGATATACAGTTTTCACAGACGACGACGATGCTCCGCGTCAGTCGTATTTATAGACCGCTTACCACTACTGCACTCGTACAGAGTCGGGCATGTTATGAAGAGGAAAGTAACCGTATAATGATGATACAGTCATCGAGTTACTATTCCACCAGACCACCACTGTCATAAGTACCTGCTGGTGGTGGTTACAGCGACGCTGGCGATCGAAGATTTTGCTTGAAAGCCGGAAGGCTTTTGGCGTTACGGGGGATTTAACGGATTTATTGAAAATGCGACAGTACGCGTGGCGCTGATTCAAGATTATGGTGAGTTGGATTATATTTTGGTTGTTGCTGATGTGAAATATGGGATGTGATCGGTCGAGTATTTTTACTGGTCCATTGAATTCGTGTTCTTGGAGCATAATCCCATGAATCACTAGCCAGCATTAGTTGTTGTCAATTTAAATGACCAGAGGTAGTGTGATTTACGTTTCTAATCCTAACGTGTCACAAATTTAAAAAAAATCTTTTTCAACCAGGACGTTTGCATTGTATGTATTACCAACGGCAAAACACGTTCGCTTCCGCAGAACCTGATCTTCGTCATCGCGACTTTCAATTAGCGGAAAATCGATTTACCTCTTGGTATTTACTTTTGAAAAACAATTCCTCGAACTCCTCAACGAAACTGTACGGCACGGTACAACTTGTTGGTTAAGTCGTATCAACGTCTGGAATTTACCAAACGATTGCTGTCGTCACTCGCCAAAAATGAATACATAACCGAACTCGCGTTGTAAAATTAAAATGTAAACGATTCTTTGTTTCCGCTTTAAAATGTTTTTCTCAAAACCAACTCATTTCGACGTCGTATTTATTCTAAAAGAAAACAGGGGAGGAGAATAAAAATAAAGAAGAAAGAGGAACGAAGCAAAGGCCAAAAGTTCTCGTAACGAGGAAGCTGAATTTCCAGCACCTGGGTGTATTAATAGATACATTATTCAGGCCAGGTTAAACCGATTTAGACACCGGTGGTGTATTATTGGCGAGCCAAACAACAACGTCATCGAGAATGTTGCTAGAGATTCGAATCACGACGAAAGACATCATCCCCCTTTCAACTCCCCCTCATCTCCTCGATGTGGTTGTACACCAACGAGATGGAAGAGTGATCACCAAACCTACGATATACAGTTGGATGAACTCAGTCGACGTGACAAATGTCGCCATCAAAGAGTTCACACACAAATTGGTATAATCGTAATCATTTATACGCAAGACTGGTGTTTCCTGAAGTGATTTGTCAATTGCATTCCTCGTGGTGGGTCAGAGACAAAACAAACGTCGTCACTATCGCGTATTGCGGTCTTGGTTGTTGTCGTCGAGAGAGCTGTTATAGATACGTCAAGAATGTATCTGAATACAGATAAGAATACCCTAAAAAAAAAAATTAGTATCCACAGCAACAGCTGCCTATTCACTTCCATCGATATGCAGTTGTGGAAAGTTACGCACTTTGAACCTAATTTTAAATTTAAAACAATTTGAAATGGTAGCAAACGGTTCACATGGCCCACATTCGTAAGGGTCGTAAAAATTGTTTACAGACATGAACGTGAAAATTTTATGTTCATCTGGTTCATTAACCAAATAGCAGTGGCAAAACCGGCGTCTACGCGATACGTTGTCAAGGACGCCTATATAACTAACTCACGCTCGACGTCAAATAAATTTCTAAATCAGTTTTAGTTGAATCGTCACGACGCTGTGCCACAATCATGGGGAGGAACGGGTTAAATACACCGACGTCGACACTATTAATTAGCACGTTTCTCTCGAGGCAAAATTCCTAACGTTTCTAACTTTGTTTACAAACATTTAGGGAACCTCGAGGATCTGGGCCAAAGATTTGTTGCAATGGATACTACTTTTACACGCTAAGGTCTTGTGTAACAATATTTTGGAGCCGGTGCACCGCAAGGCATTCCGAAGCTTAGGAATTCCTGGAGCTGGTTTGAAACTTCACAAGTAGTACTGCTGCACCAGCTTTACGACTACACGAGTTTTAGACAGGTAGCTAGTACGTAGGGCGTACGTACACGAAAAGGAATCTTAGCAGGCGGAAGTCAACGGAAAACTTCGTCCTTCGCTCGCAATACTTGCTTTAGTGTGCCAACAAAATAACATGATCCTACTAATTCGATTGGATTTCAAAGTTTTTTGTCCACTAATGTGCCGTTTCAGTCGAGGTTTCAGTTTACCAGCTCGTGTGTTGCGCGTAATCTGTGGTTATTTTCCAACTATAGCATCTTGTTTTTTCACGAAACTTTCCTAACAATTCGGTTGCGTAGCCGAACGAGTCAGTTTAATTTTTTTATTTGGGTTTAATTGGTCGTCGGAGATTGGAGTGTCCTAAAACCACATTTTTCATACTTGAAAGTCCGCGAATTTCGGCCAACGTGAAACTATTTCGTATCTATGTCGCATCCTTGCACCGATCACGAGACGGGTTATTCAAAGCCGCTAGGTCACCAGCGATGGAACTAGCTTACCGTAACAACGATGTTATGTCGCGTCACTTGCCAAGTCAAACACCGCGAATGGCAAAACAATTGAAGGCTGGCTAGACCGTATCGTGGAATGGAAATTACACTTCCGGTCAAAGTTTTCCATCTCTGACATATCTAGGCTCGACCTCGAATCCCAAATCTGTTGACTGAGTAAGTATAATTGTACATCAGAAGAGTGGTCGAACACCTTGGTAGATAACTTGATGCGTATACGAAAAAGAAATCTCTTGCGGGAGTGTCTCAGATATTGCAATGACCACTAGATCATTCAAAAATACCATGCGGTGACAACACTTTTGGGCATCAATTACACTGCCCTCGTAATCCGGATTGTGTTTCGAGTACCTTCACTCCTCTATTCTATTCCAGGGCTATCCGGTTGCCTCGATCATAGAGAAAGAATTGGTTACGTGTTCCGGCGCACGTGGGGACCATCCAATGAGAACACGCGCCTATTTTGACGCCCCCACTTCACAGACATGGTTTATACCTTATAAAGTATACCTCGGTGTCGGGCCGTCATGCATTTAATGGATCAATGACTGCAAGCCATGCGATAAGCTATCTGAATACACCGGACCACATTTTCATCCCACAAAAAATCTACTTTTTCCATCACCCCTTTCCGTCTTCATATCTCTTCTGAACTTCCGCGCTGATCCTTTTTTTTTTTCTTTTCTCCTAGCATCGCTAAGCGAAGGGCTCCTACTTGTACCCTTCGGTTAGTTCAGCCCTACAAAGATCGCACGTCTCGCCGCTGGAGCAGATGTTGGGACTTATCCACGCCTGCGTGCGGAAGACATAGAACCATATGAACCCATAAGAGCCCTTAGCCCTGCAGAGTGAACCTTCGATCGTAGCGTTGACGTTTTAGTTCAGTACCAAAATCGAAGATTGCTGTTGTAAGATGAGGGACGATAGGATAAAAGATGGGTCGAAACCGATAGGAGAGAAACCATATATACTTCATAACTCTGGCTGGATCGGGACGTCTATATATCTTACATCCAGCCTAATTCCATACCGGCGATCATTTATTAGTGGTATTATAGCCCTTGTCTGGTCTTTCTATGGTGGACAGTAGTGTAGCTGAGGCGTGCGACGGTAATATTTTCAAAGGCGTCACTCTGTCCCGGTTTAATTTTATTCAAATGATCCGATACCTTCAGTTTTATGAGTTTCCTATGCGAATTATCAATTCAATTGGATTCGAAACGCAGGAAGTCCCATTTACATAAAAGTAGTATCGTTGTCACGGACCTCAACCGTGCTTGCGGGAACTGCTCGTTCAAACTTTTAAATTTAAGCTCAAACGCGAAGGCTCCGGGGGCGCTTCGCTGCAGGACTCCATGTCCCGTTTCGGGTTAGACAGGAAATGGCGACATCTTGCAACCGTTTCAACCCGGACGGAAAAAAAACGCGCGCTGAGGGGAAAGGAAAGGGGAAAAAACGAAGACGCGCCGTGTGACGTTGGGAATTCGTTTCAAGAATCATGCACCGACATGCTAAGACTTGATGTACGGCAACGTGGCTGCCACGTGATAATCGTAAATTCAATTTGAATTGAATACCTACGTTTCTTGGCTGCAGTATGACACGGGCAGGGGGGCCCGTTCGACCGCTTTCCAAACTATTCTACGTACTTCAGCTACAAAACAATCTGACGTAACTTGGGAAAGCTGTCTCCAGTATAGATTACCCGTGGATTGCGGTTTGTTAACAAAACAACGTTACGGGTTTAGTTTCACATTTCGTTATTAGGTTGGTATTTTCATCGGTAAGAAGTTCGCTCTCAGGAATTTTCGTTCAAAAAGTGAAATAAAATCTTTCATTTGAGCACCTCTGATACGCACAGCACACGTGTCAGGACGGATGAATAGTTTTTACAAGAGGAGAAGAAGCTTCTTTTGAAACGTGAACGTATATGTTGACGAGGAACGAGGGCAAAAAAATTAAAAATTAAATTCCGAAAACTGGACGCGGATTCTATTACCACAACCGTATCAGTTTTCTTTTCATTGACCACACATCGCCACCCTATATTCACCGTAGAATATGGCAGATGAAAAATATCGGCTTTTATATATCTTTCACATTTTCGGTTATTTCCAGGGTATAAAAATCAAAAATAATCTCTACCCCAAGGGCTTTCCTACCCAATACCACCGATTTCCAAAAACTATACCTTCTCACTCTGCACGTCGATGATATAGATACGTACGTACGTATATCTGTATTCTTCACGGTCTATGGACCAGCTGTTCTCCCAAGCAGACGGTAATTGTCTGAGGTCGACCGTCATCTGGGCATCTTTTAACCCTCCTCCGTAATTCTCTTGGCCCACATAACCCCGAACGTGGGTAATTGTCAGAAATTCATTTTATGTTCACCACGGTTCACAGCGATGAAGCCTTCTGCTTGAAAAGTCGATCACATCCTGCGACACCGAGCTATTACATTTGGAATCAAACTACCCTCTCGTGTACTCCACGTTTGTGTTCGGAGGTCTATTTTTCATTTTGTTTTGCTTTTTCTTTCTATGCCTCGCGAAGACCGAAAAGCAACACAACCATTATGCGTTGTAGTTTATACCTCCTTGTATTCCTACTTTTGACGAGGTGGGTGGGGGTTCCTTGCCCTCCCTAAGGAGAGGTAAGGTTAGCCGTAGTACAACGAACGAGCAACATCTGCCGGGAGCAACATTCTCGAACACCTGCCGTCTGCGGGTCGCGTGTCCTCAAACCCTGGAGTTTGTCGTGGAATATGTAAGAAAAAGGAGCTGAAGAAAAGAATGCCCGAATCTCCCTATAGTTCATTGCCATCTATACAGCATAGTAAGTTATCGGAACAAAGGTTTTTTAACTGGAACGAATTTAAGCCGAGGGACAAAGTATATCTGCTCCTCCCCATATCAATATTAAAAACAACCGCCGATGATCCTTGTTCCAATATGGCTGTATATATGCTCAGCGTAAAAACCTTGAGGGCATCAACTTTTATCCATTCGTAGTAGTTGAAACGTTTAAAAAAATTCTCTTTATTTTCGTACAGGCTTATAAACGTGCCGCAGGAGCTTGAATTCTCGATCCTGGAACCCACGAACTGAGAGAGAGAGAGTTGCGAATGGAGTGGTTTCATAATTTGATCCATTTGAGCAGAAAATTGGCGCGAAAAATTGACGTGCGTGGGTATCGGTCACCGTTCATTCTTCGCTTCCAGATAATTCGTTTCCAGTCCCGGATACCAACCCGTTCGTTCGTTCGTTCTTGACGCTACGGAGTTTCAAGTCAGCTGGGCGGAACAATAACAAGGAAGCAGTGTTTTCTATCCGTCTCTCTTACACTTTCACTTTTCATCTAATTTTACCTCTCCGTCTCTCTCTCTCTCTTCTTGTCGTACGCCTCCGCCTTCCTAACAGCGTCCCTCGCGCAGCAGCGGTTCACATAATGGAGGGTCTCTTCTACTACGCAGTCTCTACGGCGTCTAGCCACTCGGTCTCACTATATTGAAGAAACTTTCTCTGATCCTACACAGATTTCGTAGTATATACTGTATAGTAAATATCATGTAACGTTGCTGCACTATCGCAATTTTCTGCATCTATAATACTCGAGAAATTACCCTGAAGATATTACTGGTATGTGTACAACGTCCCGTATATCTCCCGTGCAGAATGTACTGAAATTCGTATAATTTATTTCAGAGATAGGAAAGAAGACAGGGAAACGGGAATAAATTCTCTTCCTGAAAATTTTATTTATTTTTGTTCTCGTCTGAATTAATATCGCGGTATAATGTACGGTACGTTAACGATACATCGATAATATCACCTGCGGTTGAAAATCTCCTCGAAATTAACTCGCCGATTTGATCTCAGCTGGTGTACACCATTTATTCCGAACTCGGTTGAACGTAAAAACTCATACGTAGTTTCGGAGGATCATAAATCTCCTTGCATCGCACTTACCGCACCTCTCACCATCGAAAAAGTATATATCTTGGCTCTGCCCTAAGCGTGCGTCTGAGTGAGCAAAGCCATGACGTCAGATCTTGGAAAGAGCCGCTGCTTCTGCTTCTCGACTCCTAGACGCGGAGTTTCTGGCCATACAAACTCGACGCGTGCCAGGCAGGTGCAGCTCCGTGAGTGGTTCGTTTTTATTTTCATCTTCTTCTCTTTTTTCATTCATTCTTCTTCCCATTTCTTTTTTTTTCCTTATTTTTTATTATTTTTTCTTTTCTTTTTCTTCTCTTATTTTTTTCACCTTCGTCTTCTTCTTTCCCGCAATAAGTACAGACTATACGAGAGGGCAGCTGTCTTTGGACGCCCGAGGCTCTTCGAGGTTGAAAGAACCCGACTGTGCTCTGCAGCGGCGTGGCGTTTGCCTCAGGTTCGTCTCTCAGTCAGCTTCTCTTAGATGCTTCAGGAGCGGCTAAACGAGCGTCGGTATTACCCACCTCATATATACCCCTACCCACCTTCTCTGACGAGTGAAGAGGTATCACGCGGACGCGCTCATGATCGTACGGCGCTATAACGTTTCACCTCCGCAACCTCCTTATCTTACCTTCTTTGGTTCATCCTTCATCTTATTCGGTCGCGATCCGGAGACCTCATCTACTTTCGCCTCTCTCTCTCTCCTTGCGCTAAACATAAAAACTACTTACACCTACACCTACTCAGAGCTATGACCTCGTGCTTAATAATCGTACAAATCTGACGCAGGGAGTTCCATATAATTTGAAACAGTTCCAATATAACAGCTATTCACTAATTCTCCCTCGAGACAAGACGAGATGCTGATGTGAGATGACCTGAAAATTAGAAATATCTCAACCACGTCGCACGGCTTATATTACCACTCCTTTCTCGTACGTATACCAGTAAACAGGACCTCAACCCTTGAGAGGTATAAGGGTTGAGATGGTAAAAGTAAACGGCTATATCGCAATACGAACACCCCCCACCCCCAACCCCCCATGTAAGGGTAGCTGCTCACTTGAAAGTGTGTAACTTGTAAGCGTAAGTAAAGAGTAGGTAGAGAATAAAAACGAAGAAAAAAAGTCGCGACAGAGGAGAGGGATGAAAGCAAATGGGAAAATAGTAAAGGAATCGTTAGGTTGGGTCGGTCTGACGAGGAGAACCGTGTTGCGTCGGCTCCCTGCAACATCTGTCGGCAGGTGGCTTTGGTATAATCTAAGTAAGGGTTCACTCGCTTCTACCTCTCCCTTACGAATCCTACACATCGTTTTCTTCTTCTCCTCTCGCCCGATGTACTCCTTCTCTTACTCACTCTCGCATTACGTTTTTTGGTGTGTAGGTACACGTCACACCTTATTATAGTGTGCGGTGGTTTAATGTGTGCGAGACAACAGGCAACAGGCAACAGGCAACAGGCAGTGGCTTGTCTGGCTTTTAAGAGCTCTTTAACCCCTTCCTGAGGCTCGAAGGAAGCAGATTGCTTCAATAACGCGAGTGCAGGCTGCACCTGTCCGTGGTATAGGGTAAAGCCAAAGACCCGAAGGATGCATCCTCATGAGCCTACGCACACGCCCCGAAATATACCGAAGCGATCGCGGTGCGTCGACTCCAACAACAAAACTTGGAACGAAGCATCTGCTAGATTGCTCTGCGCTCAGCTTTAATCGGACGACCTAACGAGTGCAGGTGACTGACTCGCTGACTATATATACGTACCTACGTATACAGTATATATGCACATCGATCTACCTACACATATCACTCGGCGTTTGCTCGCTTGCTCGCTTGTCTTTCCTCGGAACACTCGAGAGCACACTTGATGAAGATCAAAGAGATTGGCGATATTTCTGTTTCTTGTAACCGAGGGTTAAACAGTACATATTGCAGGCACGTAGGCGAGGCTATACCTATGGATGGTATTCGTGTTGTATTATACCTATACCAACACTTCAACTAGGTGTACCTACCCCTAAATTACCGGGCAAATTGATCTTTTGACGGTTCGCAGCTCGCGGCCCAATAACTAGTTCAGGGCTAAGTGAAGTAACCACCCCAATTTCGCTCTACTCTGGAAAGCACTCCCTCCCTCCCTTCTTCCCCTCTCCCCTCGCGACCCCTAGAACCCCCGGTTTTCATATCTCTCTCCCTCACTCTCTCTCTCTCTCTCTCTCTCTATGTCTCTCTTGCTGCACGCCGATGGGTTAACAAAGCCTGGTGGCCTGGCATGGGGGACCCGACCTTTGCACTGAATATCGGTTTATTCAATTTGCTTGGCGATTTAATGTATCAAAAGATTTAGGACACCTTGTGCCCCGATGCGTCCTCCTCGCTTTCTACCTTGCACCTTTCCGTAAAGCGAAAGACCACCGATAGGGGAACCTAAAGAAGAGGGAAAGTTGAGAGGGAACAATACAAGAAAATCTCTTTTGTCCTCGTATATATGAGCCAGGTTTTGGCGCAACTCTGGTATTCCGTTTGGGTTTGGTCTAGTTCGGGCTCACGCTTCCTTGTGTTATTCAAGGTGCAGGTGTGAGTTGCTCGGATTTTAAGGCAGCTGCAATTTTTTCGAATATCTTCAACCATCTTTCTATCTTACTCTGTTACATACGTATGCAGGGTATTATAACATACTTCTCTGCGTTACCATACTTACCTTACACCTTATACCTCACCACCTTTCTTTTCCAATACAATAATTCTTACCTTATACAGATCACCTCTCTCTCTCTTTCTCCCTCTTTCATGGTTAACAAGGGGGGGTGAGACGCGAGAACCCAAACCTTAAATCTTCCGTACAAAGATCCCCTGACGTATGAATTATTATTCAATACGCGTAAGGATATAGAAAGGTATGAAAAAAAAGGAGAGAAAAAAAGTAAAACGAAAAGAAAAGAAATAAATCATTTCAGCTATAATACGCGTGTCCAAATTTCAAACTCAATGAGAAAGCCTGGATTCTCAACCGTCCCAGTATTACGTACGGTTGAGTCACCCCTTCTCATTCAACTATCGATTTTTATTCATCTCCATTTTTTTTGTAATGTCCTTCTTCCTAGAATTGATTTATTTGTGAATGTGGAGAGGATGGTTAATTACGTTACGCTGGTTGCCTTGGGTATCGAGGAAGGTTTTCGTGTATATGTATAATGTATACGTATACTGTATACGATACACGTATATAAATGTATAACCCGTTGCACACAGCTCGTGACCGATGAGCACGCGGCGTTATTATTTGTCCCATATTTTTACCGCCACCTATATATCTTTTCGTCCATCTAGAACCGAGCCATTATATGCGCCTCATTGGACCGTGAAGTAAACAAAGCTTGCTTTGAACACAACAACCCTTAAAACACGAGCGAACGCTTCAAGAGCGGCTCACGAACGTTGGTTTTACCGTCGATACGACCATATCTCCTAACATGATGTCACCCGCGTACGTGTCGAACACTCTACCAACCAGAAGAGCACCAGATAACTGTAAGAAGGGCGCGCCTTTACAGATCTATCAGTCAACCCACCCTCCATCTTTCCCTCCCTTTGCCCTACTTGTCTACTGCAGCGTAAAAGGGTTGGGCAAAAATGGGAGCAAGGCTGAAACGGCGCGCTGCGAATGACGGTTGTGTTTTTTCCCCCTCCATTGGAACCAAAGAAAATTCATTATTCTAACGAAGATGGCGTGTTTTTTTTTTTCTTTTCTGGGTTACGTAGAGAAGTTCGAAATATCAAATTCAGAATTGTTTCAAGTACTGTATAAAGCACTCGAGTAATCTTCACCTCCTTTCGATACCGTACGTTCCGTTCGCGCGTCGACATCGTAGGTTGTTGCGTAATATTGACAAACAATTATCGATGTGCAACCGTAAATACCAATTATACGAGGCGCCAGGTAACGTAATTATTTCAAGTTTTTTCTTCTTCCCCCCAGTTTCTTTTTTACGTCTTATTCGTTTTATCCTCATCCCGATGGTATTGCAGCTCGCCGCGGTTGCCTTGCATAACGCGAATGGAGTATAGGTAGCTTACTTCCGTATTTGAAGGTTGATTAACTGCTCAGGGCTCATTCGTTGGCGTTATATGGTTGTTTGTTTCTATTGTAACAACTCGAGGAGCAGCTAGTCATGGTCGTTAAAATACTTGAACACTCCGCGGCGTGAATGCGATATATCAATAATCATCTCGCTGCTCATCTTAGTTTTTGTTACCTCATTTTTTAAACCACTCTTGTGAATAGCTTATGAATTATAAGTAGGCGCTCTTAACTTAACAACTTTATAAAATAAAAAGTATAAAAATCAACACGGACAGACGATCATCAGCGGTGAAGCTTAGAAATTCTATACCGTTAAAATTACCTTAATTGAGACATACAATCTGGTAGTATTTTCTTATTTGGGAGTTAAAAGTCATGGTGCATATACCTTTTGATCTGCCCATATGTAGCCTAGAGCCATAAAATTTCTCTTATCTTTGTAACGATTTCGATGTACAGAAATTCTCGTACCGCGAAAGCATTCGGTAACAGAACCTGGAATCTCACCGGGTTTCCTATCTAAACGGCAACGGAGACACGCGTTTCATTTCCCAGTGAAGCAAGCCGATTAACTAACCTACATTGTCTTGGAATCATCTCTGACCCAGTCATCGGTCTCTCTATAGCTGCCTACACTTCTCCTCTTAATTTTCATCGCGCTGGGTCATGGCATATAATAGAAGGCGGCGACATATCTTATCTCTGTAGCACCAGACGCTGCTCCAGCAAATTCCCTTGGCATCGTCTCGTCTCGTCTTCCTCTTGTGACTGACTGGTGTCTGGTGTCTTATGTCGTTCTCTCCACGTGTAACTTTCCTTTATATGCCACTACTGCAACTATTGCAATTCTACCCTGATTAATGCCGTACCTCGGTTCTGAACTATGAAACGTACCGTTGTATAACGACGCCTGATATCGAGGTACAATATTATGTTGTGTTCAAAGCACGCTTAGCCCGATCCAACTTTATCTCAACATATCGCACCGTGCGAGATGACGATAATGACGATGATTTCAATCCGTCGATCGACGGACCGATTCAATTATTTCTGCTAGGTAAACCCAACCAAACGAATACGAACGCCGATAGATATATGAAAGACAGGTAGGTTTGTATATGGGACGGACACGGGACTGTAGGAAAGATTGATGTCGCGCTTGGGGCACGCGGTGCTCTTGGCCTGGTTCCCACTATCGCTAGTGACGGTTATAAACAAACGTCCCGTTGTATCCATAGAAATTGTTTCGAAACGTTTCGTACTTCCGCCCTTTTGATGTTCGCTGTCCAAGTTTCGTGCTCATAAACTTATTATTATCTTGGTAGCGTTAAGCGAGCATATGTGTCTATCGGACTATTATTATACGTAAACCGTTGCGATGGACTGAAATTTCGACTAGACATCCTACGTACAAAACTAGGCGAATCATTGGGATAGCTAGACCGAAACTTCATTGAAAAGCGATATACTTATATCATACACCGTCGTGTTTCCACCGTAACACACACGCACGATGTTTAGAATTAATTGTGCGGAACAAAGTCGAAAGTTTTTCTAGGCCGTCCTAGTTTTGGTAGCCGAAGTCGAAAGAGGATCTGAAAATAGCAAGAGCGTGGGACTAGCGATTATTGCTGATGACTACCGTCATAATGCCTACGTCCTTGCCATTTAGAGATCGCGTCTTGCCGTTCGGCGGAAAATGTGGGACGGTAACAGTACCATTTTTGATCACCCTGGCCACTGGCCACCATTGACCTTGCATAGCTCGCTGTCGCATCGAGCTCGTCTATAATTATTTCAAACACGCGTTGCTCGAAGTAAATCGAAAATCCGGTCATATCGAAAAAAAAAACAAAAGAAAAAAGATGCCGATCGATCGACGATCCCCGGCTTCCGGTTATTCCGCTCAAATAATGAAAAATTCGGCGTAGTCGCGTCTGCGGCGTAGTTGGTAGATAACTTTTCGGGTCGGTTCAAGTGATCAAACAACGTGAGCGAGATAAAAAGAGGAGAAAAAAAGATTAATGAAAAAATAGAGGAAAATTCTAGCGCCTATCGGAGACGTGGATTAGAAACGAAAATCAGTGAGAGTTGATACCCGCGAATGGCCGACCGGTGAAATATTGCGTGATTTATAAATGGACCGAATAACGAACAACGACGCGAAGAAATGACTAGCTGGTGTTTATCTAAATACCGAGTCAAAAGCGGTAATGATCTCGCGACAAAGCGATTCTTATGTAGTATGAGGTAAGAATGTGCAGCGGTAGTAGAGGTATGGTGTTACCGGAAACGGAAAATGGAGGAGGTGTTACGTCATGCACTTTGCAGCCAGCATACGAAAGGAGAACCGGGCAAGAGGAATAGCGAGCAACCAAAGTAAGAGAAGATAGCAAGAAACGAAGAAGAGAAGAGGTCTCTGAGGAAGAATTTCGGTCTCCGTATATGCAGCCGCAACAAAGCCGAGCACTTCGTAATCTTGTCTAGACTGTCGCGTTGTACTGCACCGTGACTTTAGCCGACTGTACCACTAGCTGCACCATCCCCATAGTTCCCGTGATGTGAACGTATGTGCAATATACATCTAGATATACGTGTGTATTGTATTGCAAAAGTAAAGAGGAACCAGCGAGGGGGACCAACCGGAGAAATTCTTCTAGCCAAAGTCCTGCCAATATCGAACGAATTCCACGAGCGGAATCACATTTCTATCCCTCTTTGTCTACCTATACCCGTCTTATCTCTGATCTCTGGCAAACGTCTGCAGCCAACCAGTATGGGAAAGACTGCACGTTTCACTTCATCGGCAATAATTCGGAACAATTATATTCCCCTGGATATCGCGTTATTATTTCTTCATATTATTATTATTGTATTCTTTTTTTTCTTTTTTCATTCAGAAATTAACCGTCTCATTTTTTCAAATTATATCAGCTGGCTTCTTTACAAAGATTGGAAAGAAACCCTCACGATCCTATTTACGCCTGCATCTGAAAGTCTGGAGTGCTAATTGCGCGGGTAAACGAACCACGTGCCAATTATTTCTACTCTCTGTTATAATTAAAAAAAAAATTGTTTTTTTTGAGAAGGAGCCCGAGGGTTCGACGACTCGTGTTTACCGTGGCCCCGGAATATATTTTTAAAGTAGTCGACTTAACGAATTATTCTGGCAAAATTCAAACGCGAACCGCGATCTATCGCCTATTTCAATCAGCGTAAATGCACCTCGATATACTATAGTGTTGGTAATACTAACTAGCTAATGCTCGATAAATGATGCGATAATCGAACACCAATCTACCCTTAACGAGCCGCTAAGGGGTAGTAAAAGAAGGGAGCATGCGATACTCGCTCGATTAAATTCTTTCCAGAGCTGCAATAGCTCCCTGCACGAGTTCAGATCCACTACCGAAATTCTAACGAATTAGTTGATTACCTTCAACAACATACCTATACAGTGATATATAGTAGCGCTCGCGTTTCGTGTTTGACAAAAATAATAATATTCTAGTCTGCACGATTTGACCGGAGGTCGTTCCTCTACGAGGCATACGGTATACCTATATGTATACTTTCTTCTGATGTATTTTTAAAGCTAGATTTAGATGGACAGATGACGGTATAGATTTTTTTTATGTATCTTATACACACCTCGTACTGCAGGTGTCTGAGCAGGTGTTCTCGTAATGTTCGAATCCTTCGAAGGCGCCTCTGATTTTTAAAGGTGTATACCTCATATACCACTCCTTCGTTGGGGTCATTCGACTCTGCCGATAAGACACGCAGGCAGATCCAGACGCGTTTCACCCGACCATTTTTTAAGCTTTGAATATGGCAGAGCGGCTATTACATAGCGCGAAGGACAATTAATCGATTGAAAGGTGAAACACCGCCTTTTAGAGAAGCTCCGGCTTTGAGTCCTAATGAAGCTGTTCCTCCAGGTAAAAACTGACCATCCATCGCTCGGGTCCATCCTTGAGCGGTTGAAAAACTCTCTTTTCTTTACCGAAATTTATAGACAGTTATGAAGGTTCAGATTTTATTATTACCGAAGAGCAAAGTCTCCTGAACATATTTCGTTCGTTCGTCGTACACGTCTGAATATGCATGGAAAAATAATGCGATTCTGATCAATGATGAATAAGACGTTTTTGCGGAATGAAACAGAAGAAAAAAAATACGAGGTCTGAGAAAACTCGTTGTCGTTAGCCGCGGTTATACGTATCTTCCTGCTGCAATTAGAATTTGTAATAACTACTTCCTTAAATTATTATTCCCAGTACACGTAATGAAATTATACGAGTTTAATAAATCAAAGAGGAAGCCTAGCTATTTTCCTAACAATTGCTTCAGCCAGTCGCTGGTCTTATGAATAATTTATTGGCTGTTGGCACGGACAGTGAGACGATGGACAAGACTGCAGCAGAAGCACATAACACAAAGTTTTCAATGTTCTTCGTGTTGGCCAGCTGCAGACTGCTCAAAGTCATAGGTACAATGAGTTTTCGGAAAATTCATTGCTTAACAATGCACCGGCTAACGGAAAGCCCGCAGGTTTTTAAGCTATCGAGATTGTTTCCTCCGCAGGGCCTGTCAAGGAATGTCGGCGTGTCTTTGTGTCTGGATTTTACCTGCTCGCTCTGCCCAGTCAACTAGAAAACTTGGAAAGGTCTCCCGGAGCAGAATCCTAGTTCAGGGTCTTTGAGCAACATTAGGAGAACTCGAATATTTTCGCTTTTTTTTCGTAAAGCGCGCTCGCTTTGTTATTTTTATGCTTTCTTCATACGCATTATATACAATATATATCTATAGATTTCAAGAGAATCCGGGTCTAAACTACGCAATTTTTTAGAAATTCGACCCATATCTTTTACATACCCCAATGGCCATGGGCTGCTTTTTTTCTACAACCGCGTCGAATTTCACTTTAAATGTTTGAAGAGAATAGAAGAAAATATGAAAAAAGAAATAGAGGAATAAGAAACACAAGTATAGAGGTAAGAAAAAAGAAAAAAAATAACTCCTCAGACAAATCAACAGACTTCCACACCGTGAAATTGCTCCACGATACAAAACCATGGACATGTTTATTTAGATGTTGTATATAGTAGTAAGTTACATCAATTTTCATTTAATTATACAATATATATACGGTACCTAGAACACCGTATACTCCCGTGAGTCCTCGTAGGAACAGAAACGCAAGTACCCGTGAACAGTCCTTGTGCTACACGTGCCCAACGTCCTGTTGTCACCATCTAATTAGTTTGGAACGTTTATTAGCATTTGAATGCAAGAGCGTCGAGGCGCCCCGTAGAAGGGGAGTTTCCCCTCCCCCTTCTTAAAATTAAAAATAAAAAATAGTTTAGCTCCCTGCCGGATAAGTACCTCGGACTAATTACGCCGCTGCAGCTCGTGTGGGAAATCTAGGAAACGAGTTTAGTAGTCTACTTCTTGGGGACTTGAATGGCCGCACACAAAGCGGTGAATTGCCGTCTTGGCGCCAAAATTCCAGAAACTAAAATACCGAGGGTCTCAACTCTCCGGTCTCGACTGGGCCCACACGTACTCCAAAACCCACTGGTCGCCATGGGTCGCATCGGCGCGGTCTGAAAAAACAAGAAGGAAGAAAGAAAAAGAGAAAAAAAAAAAACTAAATTTTCACACATAAATTTCTCAAAAGACCCAAGCCAAATGGAATGCGACGGCCGAGCGAGAAACCAACCGAAGACAGTTGGTCTCGTGTTTACCTCGGATGAAAACTTGCCCCGTACACGTAGTATTGGTGTGTTGGTGGTCATGACGATGGTAGTAGTGATGGTGAAAGGTGGAAGGTTGCGGCGCTGTGTCATGATGCTATGGTATGGCTTATACAGTGCTAGTTTGTGAGGCCGAAGGCCCACGCGGTGGTTCAGCTCCTCCTCATCCATTCACAAATGGTAACGACCAGGTAAAGTCGCGCCCCGTAAACTTGTGTCCGTCATCTTCTCAGAATCCGAGGCATTTTTAGAACCTAACGCGTCCGTCACCCTCGAAAACTATATATTTTCCTGTTAGCCGACTGCATACGTATGTCATATACATACAAAAAAATTTTATGTTTGTACACAGCAATCTCTGCGGCACTTTATATCTATATTCCATAGTGTATCTGGGCATGAAAATATTTCACACCGTATAATAACGTATGTCCTAAAGTCCATTGCTCTCTGCTCTGGATAACCAATTGTATATAACAAGAGTCAACATCGACTCGTTTCAGTCTTTTTCTTTTTCTTCTTCCTTTATCCGTCTTTGTAGACTTTCCTGTTTATATTGCTCATGCCATGGAAACCGAAAAAGACATTTGGTTCAATTAAATTTCAATGTTAACCACTGAATGGGCGATTGATGTAGTAAGGAAAACTTGATGACACTTTCTAGTAGTTTTATTTTGTGTTTCTTTTTTTTTTTTTTCGGGGAAGTGCCCTCTTCGAAGTAAGCAACCGGGCTGGATTCCGGGTAGAAGTAGTTTGAGGTTTACACGGGGTATGAAGACACGCGGTAACTCAGGCCCAAACAAAAAGTATGTGTAATATACAAGAAGAAATGCCAAGAAACTTGGGCCACCGAACAAAAGGCCCTGCCAGCAGGTCGCCGGTTAATAAGGCCAAGAATACAATGTGCCATCGTTAAACGCAAACATCGTTTACTTGCCAAAGCGGATGGGTGAAGAGGAAGCCTGACGACGGCGAGAGTTCGATGTTTCGAGTCATTTTTCGAACACCCACAATGCACCGGTAATTGACATTAGTCATTCGCTAATTCCGAACAATCGCCGTAATCGGGTTATACCTGTAGCAGCTATTTTTGATTATTCATAAAATACAATGCTCGGTGGTAATAATGGAGAAGAAACGAGAATAGGCAACCTGGTTATTTCAAGGTGGGATAGCGAGTGTTTCAATATTGACTGATTATTCAAAATAATGATGAAGTTGCTAATTGAATGTCACCGAATTGAAATCGTGAAACATAACGTGCGACTTACGCTGTATAACCAACTTGATCGAAGATCGCAATCCTTATTCAGACGATAATTTTCAGTCAAAGACGACAAGGACGAGGCCGACATCCAGGGTCAATGGACCAATGAAATTCTTTAGATAACTGGCCCGTTGAACCGATCGTCGAGCGGTGATGAAATCGGCATGATCAAATCACGCGGTGGCGATGTGTGTGGAAGACGAGGTATTAAAACTGATCGGCTAACTCCTGTTTGGAGTTTTGTTTTTCTTATTTTCGAGGCACACGTTTTTTTCAGTTTTTTATTTCCGAGGCGAACGTTTTTTTTTCTTCTCTTTCACTTTTTTTTCGAATTCTTTTTTGTGAACGAGTCGCCGAATTATAAACAAAATACCGAACCGTAGAAAGGTGAGGTGGTGGCACGGCGACTACCAGCAGCAATAGCGGTGGGTTGGTAGGTAGGTAGGTATAAGTATGGCGAATCGTAAAGATAAAATAAAGCGGTAGAACACGTCGATAAGAATGTAGTAAATTTAAGCGATGATCCGTGCGGCTGATGTTCAAGCAAAAAATCAGAGATTTACGAGCGTCCTTCTGAGACAGAGTTCTTCGTTATCGCGATGAGATTGACAGGTTTTCTTCGAGTCGAATATCGAGTTTTTATCTAACGCACATCTCGATAATTGAGGCGATCTTAATACCTCGAATTTCAACTGATTAATAAGGCCGAAAACGTAATGTAAAAAAAATACTACGCAAAGTATGCGTGAAAAATAACGATCATGGAGAAAATTTTTAACTTTATTATGCCTAGCCAAATAAGAAAGAACTTCAAATCACTCTCATCAAGTATCTTACGAATCATTGGGACTAAAAAGCTGCAGATGCTAAGAATCTTTCCAAAAAAAATAACCAAAAGTTTTCGTTTTTCTATACGGAGCAATCCGCTTATTGCAACCCCCCTTGTATTTGAAAAATTTGCTAAGGTAAAGACGCCAGATATTATGAAATATATTCCCGCTATGCGATCGGCGGGCGCTGGCCTTTCCGTATATACGAAAGTTGACCACCGCTTCCTTTTCTTCTCGGCAGCTTTGTTTGGTCTGCATTCTGCATCGGCGTCGAGGAAATGGAAGGCCAAAGGCTCGGTGGTCTTGGCGAAGGAATGCGTCGTGAAACGGTCCAGGGGCCCGCAGGGGTTCTTGTGAATGAACGACCGTCTCGCATTTAGGCATCGTTCACACCGGAAGATTCTCGATTTCGGTACCGATAATAAGTCGCGGCTGAATTTTCGCGGTCTAAATAGCCAGCGCCGAAAAAGGAGCGAGAGTTCATATTTAACCGTTCGTTGGAGAAGAAAAAAGTTAAAAAAAAAACTTCGTCTAGACTGAGCTAACTAAATGTATCTGACACAACACCCGCAGATTATGGACGTGCTAAAATTAAACGATGTATATTATAATTCCATAGTGTCCGCGCGTCTATATGGTGAAAAGGATCCTTATTATATACGTACATACCTGTGCACCTCTCTCCTCGATCCTAGGATCAACCTCGTGCACCTTCGTCTCCGCAGCTTTATCCACTCGCTTAACCTTTTGTCTATCTCTTTCGAAGCCCGGCTCTCTAGCTCGGTCGAGAATATTACCAACACCTTTGATATTACGACCCGTGGTACATATACATAAAGATCCGTGATCTGCGCGCAACTGGATACTTTATTCGTGATCCTTATGGAATCCCATAGATCTTGCTTTACATGGACTTAACATTATACATTTTTCTTTATATGCATGCGAGAATTCAGTATTGACTTGTATTTATTGCACGTGCAATTTTCTCACCGTTAATTAGTTACAACCAATACAAGCTGGATAAGTAGATTCTCGTTACGATCTGATGATGTAAGTGACTTTGGAATTTCCGTTGCTCGACTTTGGTCTATGATGCTTTTTTTTTCTCCTTTTTTTTTTGTTTATCTTTTCATTTCGTTTTGACTGTATAAGATGAGAACAAAACCGTCGTTGTAGGTATATAGTTACCAAAGCTAGAAATTCAGAGTTTTCGTATCTACACCCAGAGTCTAGACTCCAATACTTCTTTACCTACTCTAGACCGCGTGACGGCAGGAATCCCGCGAGAAAGTTTTAATAATAATTCAAGTTTTGGCAAATCTTGCGTAAACATTTCCCGAAGTTAAAACTTTCGCCGACGGGTATAGGGTATATAAGTATTATACGTAGGTAGATGTATAAACGCTCTCCACCTGCGCCAGTTTAAATATTCATCTTTCCTTATTGCTGCTGCTGTTTTTTTTTTTTTTTTTTCTTCTTCTTTTTTTCATCTTTATATATGAGTGAATGTATCTTCTCACGTGTATGAGTAGATATCGTATTTATTGACTTACGCTGGACCTGATTGGGACACGCCGCGGCCGTCGGTCGAGCAAAAATTCGCTAATCGCCAGCCGAGTGTCGTTTTTTTTTTCGTCTAATCAGGTAACTTCGTTCGAATCGAATTCGGTTTTCGAAAAACTTGTTGGATAAAAAAAACGGAATGAAAAAAAAAGGATAACTTAATACACTCGCGGGGTGCAGAGAAATGACGACGGGACTCTTAATATCGAAAGAACATGTAAGTTAACAGTTGTATAAAGTATATACCTGAACGTTCAAGAGTTGGTTGGTCAAATATTTGATATAGTCTTATAAATACGTTAAAAGAACCGCGAGCTAACGACGCATTTATCCACCGAATGACCACCGTTTAATTTTCCATAATTATTACCTTGCAGACGAATGCGTACCTGCCGCGCCGAATCATGCCAACCTACCTTTACTTTGCTCGTTACCTCCCTATTTTTCCGTACGCATATATATATACGTACGTATATTGTTACGTATTCCCGAGGGACTCGCTTTCCCTACGTACCTACCTACCTACCTACCTACGCTCCCTGCGGGGTTCTCGAACCCTTTATGCTAACTTCACGGAACAACAGGAGCAAATGTTTATATTCAATTTACAATTTTCCCGCGCTTAGTTCACGGCGTTATACACGTATATAAATATGGTAGCTTTATAAATTGTCGTTTTATATTATTACACATGTATATGTGATGATATTTCACAGTGTTTCGAGTAAATTGCGTATATATAATACAAGCGTATGGGATATACATGTGGCGTATACTTATGGCTATAAATTGAACAAATTTCTTGGCGTGTATAATAATTGCGAGGAATTTGTATGGGTAATGTATATACGTACAAAAGTAAGAGGGCGCGAGGGGAAGGGGGGTGAAGAAATTGCGTTGCGTTACCGTATAATATTACCGTACCTATGCATCGGTAGTAGAAGCAGTAATTGTCTGCGTTATACGGTTTATTAGGTATAATTTAGACGAGCGTTGGGGTAGGTATACCAGACTTCAAGATGTAATTGCGCTAACTCATTGCCTATACAATTACCGGTCTTAATCGCGAACTATAAATCGTACAAAACTGCAGCAGGTAATAGATTTTCAAGACACGAGTAGGTTACACTCAACTGTTTTACGACAAATTCTGACACCCCTAATTATTAGCCTATAAAATTCCTCCCTACCCGGAGTACTAATTCTCGAGTGCCGAAGTACCTTGAAAAATACGGAGAATCCACCCTGGAAAGTAAAAGGGATAATGAAAGGACATTTTGCGCGTATGATAAGCAAACAAACACCCAGGTGAAAGTAATCGCGGGAATTCTTTCAGGTTGACAAAGAAAATTTCTTTTCTCTCAAAAGCCATGAATTTATTATACCCCAAAGAAAAACTTGATTAAATATTGCCCTGGCAATATATACCGTTGTTTGAAATATTTTCCTTCGACATGTGCAGCGTTAGCTGCAGTTATTTCACTTTTATATGAGTACTAGCTTTTTATTATACCTCTGCTCACTGCATGGGGGTCGTATACCTATGCGCTATATGGGTATGTATAAAAAAAAGAATCACCTTAAACTCTGTCCGCTTGTAATAAACAATTGTTTATCGATTGACTGTATAGATTATACCGTTTCTATTTGAGCCGTGTATAATGATTGGCATTGGAATTTGGTTTATTCGGTTAGGAATTTCCTTTGGGGCGCGCCTAAGATTTATGGTATGTCAGGTATTGTTGACGAGAAAGTAACGCCGCAATGTCTCGGTAATTAAAAGGGTCAACTTCGCTTGATATACCTGTCTTCTGTTTGAACTATAGTTCAGTTCCTATTAACCCAGAAAAACCCACGTTGCTGCACGCCATCAAAGAACATTGCAAGCATACGTGCTGACTGAGAATTTTTCCATCAAACGCCATGTTGAAAAATTTGAATTCCGCTGCACGAGAGAAAAAATGCGCGATCTTTCGTTTTTCAAATTATTTTTCACCGTCGCATCGAACTCTTACGAATCTTCGGTATAATCACCGCGCGTAGCTTCGTCCCTGAACTTTCGCTCGAAATCTGCTACGATCTTGAATATACACAGATATTATATCATGCGAAATATTTTTATCTCATTAAACCTCGACGTCGTTATCGGCCAATATTCGCGGCTGGCTCTGTGTACGAGTGGAAGTATAAATATAGACTCGATAATTTGAATAATTACGATTATATTTTGCGAAATTAGACTAAATCAGTATTAACCTACCGACCCGTTATTAAAAAGATACACATACCAACTGCAACGAACCCAGGCAAACAGCATTTATAATCTAAATCTCGTACAGTAACTCTTGTTTTTTTGTTTTTTTTTTCTTTCTTTTCGTTTATTTTTATACGTATATTTTGTAATGCAAAATTATCACATTCATACTGTGTTGTTCGTGGAACGAAGAAGAGAAACAATTCGGGAAAAATATATCGCGGGCGGGCGGCTGCAGGAGGCGGAAAACGGTCGGTGGAACAAACAGATGGAATTCATCGTGTTTACTTGTTCGTTACAGGGAGCCCACAGCGCGTGTTATTACGTACGCGTATAGGAGTTGCACGGGGATCGTGCGTGCCCTCGTGTAATAAGCTCCCGGGCGTAAAAATATATGCTTCCAGTTTTCCATCACGCGCGTGCATCAAACACCCACCAACGACACCACCACCATCGCTCTATGTCCGGATCAAATTTCTATTTTTTTTCTGATTTTATTCATCGATTGATCAGATGAATTAGTTAATTGCCAGTATTGATTGGAAAAGAGCAGTAATCTGCGCCGCGCGGGGGAAGCGAGAAAATCTTTCGTTTTCACCGAATAATACAAATAGAGAAACTTTTGGTGGGTAGAAAGGAAAAATAAATTTCTCACGGGAAGTGGGCGTTTAAAGGGGGGAAACAGGAGGAGAGTTTTAAACTAAAAATATTCCGTTGTAACTTGCCAAACAGTGAGTCGAGCGAAATTACTCAATTAGATTGATTGAAAGAGTCAACACGGAAATTATAAAATCTCCTAATATATTTCATAACTCAAGACCTACGCAACGTACTAGATACGCGAAGTGTGATAAATATCGTCAGCAATCATAATTCTCTCGCCGGATCCGACCAACATCGTATATCCCAGAGCCAGAAATTGGAAGGACGGTCAGATTACTACGAGGGAGAAAATTTCCAAAATTAGAAATCCTGATAAGCAGCCGCTGGGATTTTTCAATCTCCGTCTCGCGATACGCAGTTGTTTTTACGTTTTTAACAATCTCGTTAATTGAATCTCACTCATAATCGGCGAAAGTACGTCGATGATCAACGTTGCAAAGTGCAGTCGGAACGATTGCTCATCGTGTTTTGACGATAAACGACGTCGTTCGTATATTTAATATCCAAGTGGCAAAACGCGTATACGCATATATGGCGTACGAGAAACGCGACGCAGATACACGTATTACCTACTCCATTTCTTCTTATTTGCCTTTGTTTTCAACCGTGTGTTTTGCGCCTCATGCATGTCATGTCTAGTCTGACAAACAATCGTATAACGGACAAACGGGAATATTGTTGATCCCTTTTTTTTCCGCGAACCCCCAACGATCTCCACTTATAATATTTATACTTTATTCCCCTTCCTTCTACCGATTCGGTCCCGATGATGTTTACTCGCGGATCCACGCGGAGAGATCGTTCCTAAATTCTACTCCGACGTACGTATATGTGCATCGTACACCAGAGAAAGCTTCAGATGCTACAGATCTATAGAGTCGGAGAACGTTGATGCCGTATGTGCGGGTTGGAAAATTACGATTAAAGTGAACTTTGACCTCGCAGAAGGGTTAATATATGAGTTCGCGTTTATTTGAGGAACGAGATTCTGCGTTACGAAATTGAGAAGCTTGTTTTCCATTTTGTTCTTCGTCGAATATTGTGAGATCGAATAATGGGTGAAAAGGGTCCTGGCTTTGAGGATCTACGAGATTAGGATCCTGACGGAATCCAAGCGGGTGTTGTTTGGCGGGCGTTTAGGAGAAGCATTAATTTCGTTAGTTCTCTGCATCTTGTTCCAAGAAGTATTAGGGATTCTCAGACATTGGACTAATACGACGACTAGTTTCTCAACAAACCGAGCCTATTTTCCACGCGATCCTTTTCAGGCCTCCTCGACCTTGTCGGCGAAACGAACGAATCCGCTGCAGCGAACAGTTCTCCCTTTTACCTAACCTTATACCAAATAGCCCTAAAACAACAAGCAACTACGGTCGGTTTGGCCGTTTGGTCGGTTTAGCTGGACCCGATAATTTACAACGCCGCAAAAGCGCAAAGAAGAATAAGAAGAAGAGGTCCTTCGGGATTGAGAAACTCTACATAGCATACCCAACGGGGCGGCACGGCACAACCGCGCTGCGTCTGAATTCTACGGATTTCGCTTGTTTTCAACCGTGCACCAGGTTTGCTTCCTAGAAAGAAATAGGCAACCATGCCAAGCGATTCCATTGTGTCAACAACAACAACAACCGAGGAGGTCGAGGATCTCTCAACGGATTTTCACCCACGGTAACAAAAGCCATGAGTCGCCAGCTAAAATAGGCGCTTCAGTGATTATAAAATTGATGCCCGTCGCGACGCGCCCTACTTATATTACCCCTGTTTCACATTCTCTTAGCCACGTACAAATGTTCCAAAATCCTCACTGGAGAGAAAAAAGAACCAGAATTTTGTTAATGCTATTTTTTTGGACCGTCCGTTGATTTTTTCACAACGTACCCGATATCTCCTGCTATAATATACGCGAGTACAATTTCCTGTTGCGGTCGACGAGACTCGACCAATGAAATAGTTTTTCCTCATTATCCAACACATGTGCACCAGTTACATGCGTGTATAAATATAAACGTAAACACGGTATATCAGACGTACACGAAGTCCAGCCTCACCGGAAGTTGCGAGTCCGTCTGCGGTTTTCCCTGTCAAAATCCGGTATGGGAAGAGAAGATTGTGGAGCCCATGCAATTATACAATATCGTAAGTTCTTACCGCATTGAATTCCGCTACGTTATGGTAATGACTTATTATTGCGATATTTGTATAGTTATTTATATATTTATGCATACGTACAGTAACGCAATTACAAGGTCGTCAACGGTTCGTCGTATCTCTAGTCTTCATTATGAGCAATCAATTATGTCAATATGGTTTAATAATATATCTATTCGATACTCATTGACCCGTTGTACATAAGCTGAACGCGTGCGCGAGGCCCGACCGCAACGAAGCAAGAAGAACGGTCTAATTACTGATTGTTGACTAATTAGTTATCGCCGCTAGTTAAACGCGATACAAATTAACAAAGATATCTCAGTATAGTTTCTCGATATCATATTATACCCACTAATGTCGCACTTTCACTCGGCAACTCGTCAACGATATCTAATATGCAATTTCACGGTGTAATTTCATTTCATTTCATTTCGTTTTATTGCCGGTTAAAAAAGTGTGAACGAAAAAAATATTTCCGAATGAGTGTATTACATAGAGGGCCGTAATAGTCGCACTTCGTTTGGACAACCGAAAATTCGAGAGATCTTCGACAATTCGTTGTTAATATTTCTTTCACATTGTACAATTTGAGTTGCTGCAGGTGAAAAAGATACATGTGAAGTGAAGTGATGATATTCAACATTTGCATTGAAATTTGCATTTTACGTGTCGTTGTGATGTTAAAATTGTTTTTTTTTTTTTTTTTTCACCTCTTATTTCTCCAGTTGTAAATATTTTACGTTACACTCAAATTGTTTGGACAACTTTTCACCGTATACGTCATCGATGCACTGTCCATATTTATTCTGAGGGAATCCACAATGACGCACGTCACTTGGTAATATTTGATCAACAAACAATATATGTATCTATGTAGCGCGTATATTTCTCATCACGGTAGTGTAATAATTTCCTTTTGCATTTTTAATTTTTTCTTATTTTTTCCTTCTTTCATTCTTCAGCGCGTTAGTCAGTTGTCGAAAATAATTCATACTCGAATCACGTTCCTCGTTTTCTTTTTTCACCCAAGTTCTCAGCCACGCCGCGGCCAAACAAGGATATATTCAAATTCTTACACCTGGATGAATTTATCTACCAAGCATATCAGCTAATATGCCCGTGATATCTGGAGAAGAAAAAAAATTTAATCAATTCCGGAAATGTCGTCCGAGATTACGAACAATTTTTTATTTTTTTTTTCTCTATAATCCGACAGATGTCGGATTAAAATACACTTCGCAACGATTGGTCTAAAGTTGCAACGGAACGAAGTGAAAAAGAATTAAAATAATTACCGTATACAAGCTTTATGGTATCACAAAAAATAACTACAGTTGTAACTCGGATTCTTTTTTTTGTTTTTGTTTTTGACAGCTGTTTCTGCAGATATATATCAGAGCAGGTATATTATTTATTGATAATCAATATGATTCTGATCGACGGCACAGCTGATGATACGCCAGTTGCGCGTCATCGTTTCGGTTGTATTTAATTAATGAAATTCATGTTTTTCTTTCTGACGCTTGGATTTAAGTAGACTAATTAAAGTTGAAGGTTTTCTCGGTCGTTCACATCAACGGGGTGTGGATATATCGTTCGTTTATTCGATGTATTGATTCAATTTTTCCATCGATCAGTTTTTTATTTTTCATTTATTTTATTTTTTTCTTTTACGTCTTATTTTTATTTCGAATCGCTGAAGATTCCATCGACGGTCTCTAATGTGTCGTTTTATTTTTTTTTATACAATTTTTTGTATTTTTCATACAACATTCACGCACAGAAATTGCAGTTATTGCAGTGTATTATACGTACATTTTTATATTAAAATATTGAGCAACAGCGAGAGAAACTGACGTCAATTTATTAAGTGACGATTGTAAACAGATCAAAGTCCAGGTAACCGTACCTCGTATATCTCAGGTAATATTAAACATCCGTGAAACGAAAATAGTTAATTATTTATAGAAGAGCCGGTAACTTGGGATTATTCCTTGACCAGTTCCCTTGACACCAATTTCGTTTGATAATAATATTAGTATTGAAATAAAAAAATAAGAAAACAAATAAATAAATAAATGAAAAAATTTATCCTGCAACGCCATACTGCAGCGGTGGCACGCGATCGCCGATGGGATTACCAAAGTCAAACGTACATACGTGACATAGAAATTTAGTTTTTTCTGAAATTCTTCTTCTTCTTCTTTTCGTTCACCTATATCTGTCCATTCAACGTTCCTATTAGATTTGCAGTTATAACAAATTCAATTAACCGAGCGGGTAAGCGGAAAATGTGACCCAGCTGCTGCTGCTGCTGCTGCATCTAACAAATCGAATGTACACCGAGTTACTTTCTTCAGGAGAATGCGGTTGGTAGCCACCCGGTGTATGCGGGTTTATAGATGCGCGTACTCGTGGTGTGTGTGCGTGTGTATGTGAAATATATAGCCTGCACTCGTACATATGTGCGCCCACGTAGTGTAATTGTATAAGGTCTAGAAACAAAGTCGCCTCTAGCCAACGCCGCGCTGCAACTAGCAAGCCATTATCTAATGGAATCACTTCAAACCGTATTAATGAAAGGTATACGCAATTCCTTACTAATGGCAATACAATTAACGAGTTGTTTTCAAACATACCTAGTTTGCCTACAAACTACCTTTATTTAATTACGTGTATAGTTAGACTTATAATAGCGTTCTGTCGGTGGGTAAGTTTTACTTGTCCGTTGTACCGCCTACGACGTACAAATCTACCCATACCTACTTGGTACGATGTAGGCTCCCAGGTACAAAGTGGACCTTCCCATTCCTACCTCCGTAACATATAATGTATGCATAATCGTATTTAACAATGAAAAATATTCATGAAGATATATATTTATGCATTTTCTTACTCAACAAGGTAAAACGTAATTAGAGTTTCCCCTATTAGCCACGTACATTATATACCTATGTATACGCCTCTACATATACATATATTAAAACGTTCCAAGCCACGTGGTTGAATTTATTGGGGCGTCGCGCGATATTCGACTGTGTCTGTTCCGTTGAATAAAATACGAAGTGTTAAGAGGGATGAATGGTATGGAAAGCCATTCTCGCGAGTCCTGCTATGTATAGCCTTATCCCGGTAGTATGGTCGTACAAATTTTGGAGGCGAAGAACTCCTGCAGGATATCTTAGCTTCGCCGACTATCTTCGCCCCGTTTTCCTCCACCGTCTTCAGGCATTATACGGGGTGGCTAACGAGGCTTCCGTTTCTCCAAAGCCAATTATTACCCGGTGCTAATTACGCGTGGAATTCATTTGTCGAATAATACTTTTGCCTTCTGATTCTAATTCTTCCTCAATTTCAGCTAGACGACGTTTATTGTAACCTCGAGAACGGTGATATCAGTTATGTACGTACGCGCCTATCGCGCAGTAGCATTCAAAATTTTTTAAATATCATATGCTACATAGATATACGTACATAGGTATCAACGTATTCTCCGCATAGTTGTGTACATGTATGTAAAACAAACATGTAATAATTTATTCGAGTCGTGATGGAAAGGAAACATTCTTATAATGTAATACGTAGATTTCGCGCCAAAAAAAAAAAATTAAAAAAAATTACGCAGTCCATACGTATATTGAAAAAAAAAATTGTTGATGTTGAAAAAAAAAAGAATAATAAAAAGAAATGTACAAAATTAATGGAAGTTTCGATTAAACGGTTGATTGGGATTAAAATGGGATTGAATCAAGATTGAAACGAGAGAGTTATTGATTGCAGCGAGGCCTTGATCGGAACGCTTGGAATCCGGTTTACGCATTCCTGCGTACCAGTCGTGAAGAAATTATTTACCAATCGACCTCGTTAATTGCCCAAGACTAGAAATACTGATTTGCAATTAACCAATGATGCATTTAAGTGATTTCACCAACGACCGGACTCTATATACCAGCTAATAAAAATAGTTTTGGTTTTTTTTCGTCCTCATGTTTCTCGTCTTCATATCTCATCCTCTCTGTTTTTATTATACCAATTATATGCTTTTCTACGTTACAGATTGAACCCGGCATATTTCAACCCGACGATCATCTGCCTTTTGCTGAATTGGTAAGTGCTCGATGATTATTTTATCGAATAAAAAACTTCCGTAAAAAATACGACAACAAACAATCCATCGATATGAATTCATTTAAAAAATTTCATTACTTTATTTTTTCATTCTTATCTTCCATTTTTTCCACGTTAGCTCGTGGTTTGAAATGGCGATGCGATTAGTTTACGCGCGATGGTAAATGACCTGCATATAAATCTTTAATGAATAAAAAGGTTGAAAAGATGAACGGAGACTAAGTACGATGTGACAAGTAAGTTGGGGGTTACTTCTCTCCTGTCGTTATCTCAAAGTGGGCGACCGCACTATATGCGATAAGATGTATAAGGCCATATCTATTACGACCGTTGTACATACCGCAAACATAACCTCCATTGAGGAAAATTCCCAGAAACCTATAAGGAAAAAATCTAACCGACCTCAGTCTGGATTTTCCTCTCTTTTGTCGCAGGTCTGTTTTGTTATGTATATAGAAAATGTCTACGGGTATAACGGATACCTGAAAATCTTGGCAGATTTATTTATATACATTTATAAAACTTCTATTCAACAATGGCGTGTCGCGTGAAATGCTACCGCGGAGGAGGTTATCTCGTTAAACCTCAGCCGTAAGAGCAGCTACATTTAGCTTATTGAATGTCAAGTTACGAAATATCTCGGCATCTTTTTTAGTGTAGTACTTCGGTGATTACAGCAATGTTGGCGGATGTTAGAGAGAGATTCGATGTTGCATCAGACACTGTACACTTTTAAGTATCGGAGAAAAGACAGAGCCCGTAAACAACTCGTATTATTCACGCCGCGACTACATCATCATCCAATCGTTCCGCTGCAACAAACCGTTTTATTAAACTTGTTTGTTTCCTTCTCCAATTAAAACATTTCATTTTTATTTCACATTGTAGTATTCATTTGTTTTTTTTTTTTTTTTTTACACGTTTTTCTCTGTCTCTCGTTTCCTGCTAAATAACATTAACACGTGGACAACGCGTGATTGATAATTTTTTCTCTTTCCGCGAATTCTTTACATTGCGTGCAGTATCGCTATAATCCCACCGTAAAATTTGATATGACCCTACCGGGTATGATGTATTTCATGTAGCCGCATAGTACAGCGAATTGCATGAGAGTGAGGCATTGAATTTATTGATCAGCAAGTACAGGATTAGATTCCAGCTTACATAGAAGCCATATAGTGCAAAGAGAGACGTACGAGGCAACGATACACTTGTAACATCCGACATGCATGAAATCTCCTCACTCGGAATTGCTCTGCTTTCTATGGAGAAGAAGTAAAAAAAATTTGTTAAATTACCGAGCCAAAATGGTTTTTGAATGCAGATTTGAAATGCCGATAAAATGATCGTTATACTTCCCGCTGTCCGGATATCTACCTTTTCAGATCTGAGTGCAACATTTTTGTAATTGTTTTTTTTACCTGCATACACGGAGGACACTTAACTTCACTCTTAGCTATGACGGATTGACGTTTACGAGTACATACCACGCCGACCGTGTCGCCTAACCACTTCCGCGTTCGTGTATACGAACGTACAAAATTACAATCATACATGTTCTATCCCATGTTCATTCCATCCGACTATGCGAGGAACACGAATTTCAACGGATGCAAAATAAGAGAAATTAAAAAAAATAAATACATAAATAATATGTAGTTTACGTATTGTAATCTTGTACCGTCGTCGGGTAATTTGGAATAATTGTACATGCATACGTAATTTGGTTATGAAAATCGTGGTATGTGTCCCCAAATATAAAGCATAACCTGAAACGACGCGAAGAAGATCGGCGCCAACTGGCTCCAGTTTTGTTTTTTGTAGGTAAGAAGGTAGGAAAGATACGCACACCTATACATATATTTACGTTAGCGCAGCTCGCCCGCGAGTTACGCGATACGCACGACAGATCATCGTCGTCGTCGTCGTCGTCGTCTTCGTCGTAGTTGTCGTCGTTGTCGCAGACTATTCAAACACGAGCCCCATTTCGTCATTGAACCGACGATAAAAATAATTACCTGCTTGGAGGTAAACACGGGACTTTGTTGTAACATACGTTGATCATACGCCATTCTTTCTCCAATGAGTATGTGTAACGTATACATGGTTTGTAAGATATCGAGTCGTTACTCCGATACAGGCGCCAGTGACAACGCGAATGATAGGAAAGCGTAAGCCATCTTATCTCTATGACCCAGTTGAAGACGAGGGAAAAACCAGAAAAGAGGACAAATTTTCTTACGTATTGGTAGACAGACACCTAGATAGCTCTGAAATCGGAATAAATTTTTCGAAACATATGTCTATTCGATAGAAATATCGAAAGATTTTTCTGCTTTCTTTTTTCTCTCATATATTTTGGGAGGGGAAACCCTTCGATATCCATATGCGACTTCCACCGCCATTGAAAGGCTTCCGAATAAGTTGGGTCGCATTGTCGATAAAGAGAAGAGGAAGACTGCACCGGGATCTACTTCCGGTTCACCGGTTTCCCGGCTCTCTTTGGTTATACCCACCTACCCGCCTATGTCAACACCATATAGGTATATCGTACAGTATTTAACAAACGCAGGGTTGAATACGTGACCACGAGGACAATTAGTAACGCCTATAGCAGATACGTGAGTATTTTATAGTATACAGTATGTAGTGTAATCATATAAATTACCCTATACATAAGAACACCGCACGGAGAGACATTTTATCCATAATATATGTATAAGTGTAACATTCGTGACGTCAGACGTCTTGCGTCAAGAGCGTAAGACTTTAGTTTCCACGTGTGCGACCCAGACACTGCAGCTCAGTAGTTGGTTCAAACGGATGAGGAGAACTTGTGGACGCATCGTACACACACGTATATTATACGTACCACATACATTATTGTTCTACATATCGAGTTGAGCATTTTAATCTGAATTCTCTATCTCAAGCCTGTAAACGAGTCTCGAATATTAAATACAAAATACGCAGGGGTCCCGTGGTCGCAGCAGGAAGCGGGAATCAACCAGTTTATGGCGACGCTACGCGGTGCTGTACTATGCTATGTCGGGAATCCCCAACGTTTCCCTCGGGAATTGCTACAAACTAAGAGATAAGTAATTTATAATGATCCCGCTGCACGCGCCTCGGTCGACAGGTACATACATACCCTATACCTTTATATCTTATAACTCTGCCTTGGCTCGTACTCCACCTTGTTAAAAGTTACCTGATTACAATTAGTGATACTATTCCAAAGAAGGCCCCTCCCCCCTCATCCCGCACACGCGAATCTTCCGTGCACACGATGCTTGCGCATCTTGACAATTAATTTGCTTCATTTTCTTGCCCATTTCTGCCTTCCCAACGAGCACTAGAAACTCCGGGCCCTTAGCGAAATAATGATGAGTGAAAAATGAAGCGATTCCTCCAAGGAATGATTCACATTTTAGACGATATAAGAAAAAAAACGATAATCCAAGGGGTTATTAATTACGGATGTTATGAGGTATCAAAATCGTGCGTGTGCAGACTTTTCTCCAAGAAATCCCACCACTCCTCACGTGAATTTCCAAATGATAACATACGCTCACTGAATAAAATCCATCACTATTGCGGTGGAGAAAGTTTTTACCGAGAATCCAAGTGCGCGTGTTAAGATTAAACTCCGTCTTATCTTCGGTGAGGAAAACTCGCCATAGCTACGAGAGGTACGAGAGGAAGAACAAAATAATAACAATAATCCACTCCGTTAATTACGTAATCAGAAAGAGAAAGAATACAGTGTATTCTATCGGAGTATAGTGCAAACAATTAAGGTCATGCGACGGATAGAAAAAAAACAAGAGAAACAAAAAGGAAAGAGAAAAACAAAAAATTACGAGATGCCGGATTATGACGCAGGTGATTGAACGGCGCGTGCATTTGTCTGTACCTCCTAAACTAACGCTGAGCTAGGATCACTAAATGGAGCTGTGAAGAACCAAAATAAAACGAAACGACGTGGACACGGCCACACGGGGTAAAACCGTACGCATGACTTCGACGGAGCGAGACGTAAGTAGGTACGTAGGCATCTAGATGTATGTGGGTATAGGTATATATAAACCCGACGCGACGCACAACGTACGGCACGTCGCATCGTGGCGCGTCGCGGCGCCGTCGACGAGCAACAGGTGGTTCCCGATTGTCATCGCACACGTGCGGATCAACGATTCTCATACACAAACACAGAAGAAAACGCGTCGCTTCTATCTTCCCGTTGTAACACATCGCTTTCAAATATACCTACACACGAATGGTAATTCATATAATGTAAGACCGATAAAGCGACGTCACGTTGGTGAAGAAAATTGTTACAGCACTATAGAAAAGACTGCGGTAACCCGGCCATGATTCTAAAAATGTAAGTAGAAGTGCATTCGACGAGGTTCCTTGTACTACCGTGGTTTTCTACATCATTGGACACCGGTTGCTCGATAGTATGAGGTACCATCAAACGCGATGAGTTTTTCACCGAGAATTGTGCCGCTGGTCTAAATCCAGATCGTGGTTTGGTATGTCCATTCCAGATCTCAAACTTGAATTAGAACTATGCCGAGTCAGAAAAATCTTTTAAGTTGATTGCTCCAGCGGTTCGTGTTTTGTAGGTGAACCATTAGATTAGTTTATTGTCCTTTGGAGTGCCAGACCTGCCAACCGGATTCGTACGTATATAACGTGCCGCACCGGATGCACCGGTGCGGATCTAGAGGGACAGAAATTCAGTTAATTGTACAAAAAGAGACAATAGAAGGAACAACTACTGACTCCCTGGCTTGTTTCTCTGACTACTTGCTACTCGAGTCAAGTCCCGCACGATTAAGCGCGACAATTTCCAACTCGTTTCCCCCTTTTTATTCCTCACAGTTTTTCAGCCCCTTCAGCTCTTCCGTACCACGACTCCTGTTGCTGCTGCTGTTGTTGCAGTATTTAACAATGAGCGAAGTCCACAATCTGAAGAGAAAAATAAATCTCTTATCTCGGTATTTTCTATGAGATTCTAACGTGGATTTACCCGTACACATTTGTGTTTGTACATCTGAACGGGGACTTCCCAGTAATCTAAGTAGAAGGCTTATTAGTTGCTTGGAGATTTTCTTAATTATCGCTGCACGAATAGCGGTTCATTAACAGCAGAGTTAGCTGGTGTAATAATGCGGTGTTGATTGGGAAATTTTGCATTGTTATCGCGGTTCTGCACACTACTGACGCAACATCCATTCTGAAAAGTCCCTACATCGATCACATTTAAAGAAGTTCGCGAGATCCCTCGGTCGGATAATTAAAAGACGATAAGAAGATACGGAATTTAAAACTAATTGTAAGTGCTACGGCTGCATGAACCGATCATTCCAATATCGGTCCAAATTAATCTGCTCGATCAGTTTGACCCCCGACGTTTCATGCGCTGCGCGCGATCAGCGAACTAACATCGGCGGTTGAACACTCTGAAAATTCGTTAAACTTCAGACTCGATTACTCGGTGGATCGCTACTACTTTAAAACCATTCAAACAAAATGAAAACAGCCGATTCATCTACCGATGGGAATAACCCGGAGAAAGACAGGAGGCACGAACAACGTCAAATGCCATCTAATGCCAACTCGTCAATTTTCGACCACCGAATCATGCTCATTGCCTTTGTTTCTAATTTTATACACGGAAGTGAAATAAACGGCCAACTAAAAATCCACTCTGTACAAGTACGTCCAAAATTTGTCTCTCTTTCGTTTCTCAAGTACAAAAACTTGATTGTCACGTTGAGAGGGGGAAAACAAGTTGATTAAAAAAAAACGTCAATCACAAATTTTTGTGGGTTAGGTTACGGTGATAATACAAAACACGTGCATGAAATAAGTCGGATGATCAGTCGCGGTGTAGTACGTTGTCTGTGTCGGTGCGAAAAGAAAAACTACAAAATGACGTCAATGAGAGTTAACCCTGACTGCGTTAAATAAACATTGAGCAGAGAAGCGAGGTGATATCGAAGCTGTTATTCAACGCATTTATAGCTTCGGTATGTTATATTGTATTACACGATACACCTCATACGTGCATCACAAGTGGGCATATTGCTACAATATATAATGAGTTGAAAAAAAGGTGACAATAACAACAAATCTGATCAGATACCGAAACGTTATCGTATCATATTTTGATTATTTATATAGTAGATCGAACCGCGATTACGACTCGGTGTAATCGCGTTATCGGGCGACACAATCGCTCCATACTTTTGTAATCTTGATTCAAGTCGCCTCTTTGTCCGCCAAATTGGCGGCAGTGGTATCTTTAAAGTACAATTCAAGACTTATGATTCTGAGAACACTTAATTTTCATTCATGTGTTGCGTTGATTGTTGCCCACCATATTTCGGAAGAAAAAAAGAAGTCATTTCGGTACACAAGAATTCGTTGTTTAATTTTTTGTTTTTTTAGTCACCCGATGAAGGCATCGCCACGATGACAGGTATTAAGCATGTATACAAAACAGGGCAGGGCAGAGACCGAGCAATTATTGAATCATCATACCTACGCATCAGCTATTTATACATTCTTAAAACGCCACGCGCCGCTGCTAGATCCTAAACATGAAATTTTACCCGTCGACGACCGCTGTGCCAAACACGTATGAAAAAATTCATCATATTTCAAACGTGTCTCCAGCTTTCCATTTTTTTCTTATTTTTTAAAATTTTTATTCGTCTTCTTTTGATATTCCTTATTATTATGACCGTGGAATTTGATAAGATCGTGGGAAATCGGAATGAATATATTTTTTTTGTATATGTATATTATAATATTAAACATATATATTAGGAGAGAGGGAATTCTGAACATGCCTGATTACCTTACCATCTTTTTATAATATTCGCATTAAATGCACGTCCATCTGACGTCTGACTATCAACGGATGCCTGACCCATTCGCGCGCTTGCTTTTGATTGGTTAATTTTCCAAGTTTTGCAAACACCGACAAGCTCTGAGACGGGTCGACAGCGACTATGCGACCGGGAGAAAAAGAAGAAGAAAAAAAAAGAAGAAAAAAAAGAATATAGAAGCATAGAAGCGTTGCGCCGGAACAGGCTCCGCCGTGAGTGTGACGTAATTTGCAAATTTGTAATGCAAATGTCACTCATAACGGATGAATTTAGAAACGCTTATGCGAACCGGATAAAATACGGCATTCAATTTTACGATGTACACAAGTAGTTGCCTACGCTCGTGTTATACTACGATTTTTATGTAACACAATATCACGTTTATCTGAGATTTTGGATCTTTATTCATAAAAATGACCGGAAAACAGCCGATTATTGGAATGAGAGAAAAAAAAAAAAATAAGAAAAGAAAATTGTACATGGATAGATTCCATGACAGATCGAGGGGAGTTATGCGGATTGTTAAGAGCGCCATGATTTTTCTCTTGGTGTACAAATCCGGGCCGATTACGAAGAGATAGATGGTCGGGTGGAACGGCGTGTAACGGCCCTTCGTTCCAGTTCGATGCACCATATTCGAGTACCTATTACAGAAGGTATATAGATAGATATAGAGAGATAGAGGGTTAGGGAGATAGATAAGAGAAACTGGCGTACATCAACCCCGTGAATAACGGACGTGGTATATATCAGGGTAGGTGCAGCAGCAGCGGCAGCAGCAGCAGCGGTCGCCAGCCTATTTAGCTTAGGCAAAGTCCTGTTTCAACTACCTGGAAAATGGAGTTAAACTCGTATTTGCGTTAAATTGAATCGTTAATGAACTAAATTCCACTAGCTTCAAGCTGACGTCGTCATCTTAACTCTACCGAATCGTTTGATACTCGGTAGTTCAATTATTTTACCCTCAAAACTCGTTCAAACCCCGAAATTCACATCCGCGTAACTCCATATTTCACGCATCACGTATCATGAAAATACAACACAAGACGATTATAATTTAGAACTATGGTGATGTATCGTGCCCTTGAGAAAAAAAAATCGCCCGTATATATAATCCCATGTGGGGGGTATAAGAAAGTTATGTAACACGTGTGAAAAAGTACGCGTAAATATGTCGGTGTGTAAATTCACTTACGTACGTTGTGTGTGTGGTATGAAAGTAGTTATTGACTCAACCAGCCGATCAGTCAACTGATTGTAAACTACTAGACAGTTTTGTATGGGACAATTTTCTTCGATGACGATGTCAAGCGGTCGCGGGTCCAGACTTCCTGCAATAAATTGTTTCCCAGACTTATCGTTTGAGCAGCTGACAAATAGCGATTCCGAATGACCGTCTAATGGCGTCTGCATGAGATCAATGGAATAGATCGAACCGATTACTTGTTAAAGTCATAAATCACTTGGACTGACTACTTAGCCCATTACTCATCTATCGATCTTGTTGAATTTAATTAATAAATTCCTTTAACAATTCATCAAAACGCCATTACCAACGACAAACGAGGAAGTGTCGATGGAAAAGGTGAAATTGATCGCCTAAATATTCTATATTTTGAGTTTGCCTGCACTTCTAACAAATGTTTGTTGACACCGGAGTTATGTGTACGAAGAACTCGAGTAATTTGAACGAATGAATAAGGCGAAATTCTCCGTATACGTCATTCGCAGTGTATCATAACCCCTGTACTTGTCATTCACGCAGTGTTCTGAATTAATTTATCTGAAAAGTCACGTAATCGTTATTGAGCCTTGATCGATCTTCGAGTTTATTATCCCCGTTAGTACTCTGGAGCGAATATGGTTTTATAATCCTTCAAAAATGTCAGAATTCCATGTAGCGATAAGAAATATTGTTGCCCTGCAGGTATTTAATATTATTGAGCATCGAATACATTCCGTATAGCTTACACACGTCGTAAAATTCTTCAACGATCACGTGATTTTATTGGGTCCCAAGTACCCGGAATTAAATGCGCAGTCAAATAAAATGAAGAATCAAAGAAAGTACGGCATCTTAATCATCAAGTACGGCATAAACTGTGACGAGATGGTGAAGAAAAAAAAATGTAACACGAAGAAAAAAATAGATCACGATACACATAACTGCTAGACAAGTTTTAGTCGTTTAATAACTCCATCTTGGTGAACAGTGTAGTGGGTGAAGAATTAACCAACAATCCATCAGACATTGATTCGATTTATTGGTTACAATTAGATGCAATTATTATAAGCTCAGCACGAGTGATATGATATTACATATCTGTATCGCCATTTTATAAGACTGACACGGTTAGCGCACACTCCGCGAATGAGATATCTCGATTGCTTTTTGTCGGAGCTCAAGAGAGTCGACGATTTTTTAATATTCTTTAATATTTGACCCAAAAATCGAAAAAATCCGAATAGGTGTATACCTTAGATTTTTGTCGATTTTGGCGTCAAAAATCAACATTTTTTTTCCGCGGTATTTTGACGTTTTCTCATGTATTTTGCGCTCAGGAATCCGAATCCGGTAGCTAAATTTACCTATCCATCGAAATGATCGAATTATCGTCAATTTTTCGATTTTTAGAGCAGAAAAATTGAGATATCTCAATGGGATTAATTCGTAGCTTAATTTGGTCAACGGATTCGTGTTCCTGAGCTCAAAATACGTTAAAAAAGTGTCTTACGATCGATTTTAAAAATACTTCATTTTCAGCCCAAAAATCGAAAAAATCCAAAGGGGTATACCTTAGATTTTTGTCGATTTTGGGGTCAAAAATGAAGTATTTTTGAAATCGATCGTAGAACGCTTTTCTAACGTATTTTGAGCTCAGGAATCCGAATCCGCAAGTTAAATTGATCTATCTATCGAAATGATCGAGTTATCGCCAATTTTTCACTTTTCGGAGTAGAAAAATTGAGATATCTCCATGGGCCTAATTTGTAGCTCAATTTGGTCAACGGATTCGTGTTCCTGAGCTCAAAATACGTTAGAAAAGTGTCTTACGATCGATTTTAAAAATACTTCATTTTCAGCCCAAAAATCGAAAAAATCCAAAGGGGTATACCTTAGATTTTTGTCGATTTTGGGGTCAAAAATGAAGTATTTTTGAAATCGATCGTAGAACGCTTTTCTAACGTATTTTGAGCTCAGGAATCCGAATCCGCAAGTTAAATTGATATATCTATCGAAATGATCGAGTTATCGCCAATTTTTCACTTTTCGGAGTAGAAAAATTGAGATATCTCCATGGGCCTAATTTGTAGCTCAATTTGGTCAACGGATTCGTGTTCCTGAGCTCAAAATACGTTAGAAAAGTGTCCTACGATCGATTTTAAAAGTACTTCATTTTTCGCCCAAAAATCGAAAAAATCCAAAGGGGTATACCTTAGATTTTTGTCGATTTTGGGGTCAAAAATGAAGTATTTTTGAAATCGATCGTAGGGCACTTTTCTACCGTAATTTGACCTCAGGAACACGAATTTGCTAGCTAAATTGACGTATCTATCGAAATGATCGAGTTATCGCCAATTTTTTGCTTTTCGGAGCAGAAAAATTGAGATATCTTGATTGGTTTTAGTCGTAGCTTAATTTATAGTTGACGGATGCGTGTTTCTGAGATCGAAATGCACTTTTTATTCTTCTTAAAAAAATAAAGAAGAAATAGAAAAATAAAATAAACTTGAGATCCAATTAGGAATACGTCTGTACATGCGATGTACGAATAGAAAGAGGTTGAAAGAGAGAGAGAGATTGAGAAAGAAAATAAGAATGAGAATAAAAAGGACAAGAAAGGTATTTCGTACCGCATAGATCCTCGAATGGTTACGCCCCCGCGTTCGATTTCAACATAATTACCTCGCAACGAACACTGAGTATAGATGATACGAAGAGATTGAGGTAACGGAAGTTCGAAGGCGTATCAGACGTATCGGGTGGCGAGGTGTTCACATAGCGTGGAGGCAATGTTGGTAAGGTGTCAGCTAGCACCTCCTTCATCCTGCTCTTAGAAACTCAAACGGTGCTCCATACCCCCCCGGTGTGTAAAACGAAAGAGAAAAAAGAAAAAAGAACAAAAAAGTACGGTACCTATATAACGAACCTATAGGAAACGGAAATCATCCCTAAACGTCTGCGATATCCGAGATGAGAGAGTTATTCATTGTGTTCGGGTCGATTCGTTCGTTAGTAGATATCCACGAGGTACGATGGTGCATTACGAATACTTATTATTCTTCCTTTGTAAGTGCATTTCTCAGGGCGGCAGCCTAGGATCCCCAGTGAAAAGTAAAAAAAAATAAAAAGAAGAAGACTCCCTATCGCATTTCCCTAAATTCTTTTTTCAAGTTTTTTTTTTTTTCTTTTTTTTTCACTCCTCTCACTCAGCGTTGCTCAATCATTCGGTGCTCCGCATCCCCCAAGAATTCTGTACGCCGGTTGGTATTGGTGCATGGTACAGAGAACGAATACGAAAACAAGAGGCTCCACTTTCTTTTGTTTTACACCATCCCATTCGAAATTCTCCCCCTTTTCAGTGAGAAAATATCTCGTAGACCAGATCTACTTTGTTCGGTATAAATACTACCTGATTAGAGATCCAGCATTCAAAGCCCAGCCAACAGCAGCTACTGTCAGTTGGCTTTTCTTTCAACGATTACCTTTCAATTGACTAACAACAATGTCGCAGGTATATCTGATCGTCGTACAACAACCGTCTAGCGAAAACTTATTAGCTCAACATCCCCAACAGATTTACCGAACGTCTGAAGCCGAGCGCGGTATTAGGCAGCGTAGTGAAAGAATAAATTAGTCAACAAGATTCCAGACCTAACCCAACAGCTTTTCGAGTGTCACTCATCCGCTCTCGCGGTATCAACGAGAATAGTCTAAGAGGGTCGTCGTTGACGTCTTCGTCGCAATGAATAAATAATAGAGAACAATAAAGAAGAAACGAAAAAAAGACAGAGCAATTTCAACGGAATAAAAAAAAAGAAAAGGAGACTATTGTAAAAATGAAAAAAAAAAAATAGGTCCCATAATGCCCAATTGTATGCAAATGTAATCCAATCTTTTTAGATGAGGTGGTGATAACCGGCATCGAAAAGCCGGATGTCGCCACTATCCGAGTGTATGATAATGCAGCATTGAAAAGAACGCCAACGTCGTAGTCGCTTCGGTTATACTTGCTGTCCACTGCAGACCCTCGTGTCTCGTCTATCCACGTCCGTCGTTTTGTTGTCCATCACTCGCATCGGTCAATCCATTTGGTTACCGTCTAGATCCTTGAATATGCATCGTTGGATTTATCGTAAAATAAGCCGACGGTATCAGCTCTTGATTTTATTATCATCATTAATCGTACTATAGTTTCAGCCACTGATTATCAGTTTAAATAAGTTCGGGTTAGAGCTGATCCATTCATATATATTGTCAAATATTTATATCATATTCATACGATTCTCGGAAGGATAAGGCATTGAGAAATATCATGCCAGGTGGTTCGACAACACCCTATATTATGAGTCTGACAGTTTTTTTTATTTGCTTTTTTTTATTAATACACTCAGATATCAACGTGATATTTCAGACGATTTCCAGACAGGTTATTGAAGATCTGCAACTTCCCCGTAAGCTACCTGAACACGTGGGATATTATACAATTATTGTGAATGTTATCGTTTGGTCTGGGCAATTTCGAATCGTAATGCACTTGCAGGTACGCCAAACGAGATATGATCGTTACTCTGCAAGATTGAATAAATATAAAGCGATCGGGTGTAGGTGGACATTGATCGGTGCATGTGCAGGTGGCCATTCGAAGTTATTCGCAAGCAATAATTTAATTGATTTGCGAGATTATATGCACCTACCGTATTTATGAACACATCTTATAAACCGCTATATAGCCAATACCTGCAGGTAACGACTTGCGATATGTATTAACCGATTGATCGCGTAATAATCGTTCGGTCAATTACCTATGAGATATAATTTTACATCTAATTTCCATTCATTCATTCGTTTTTTTTTGTATTTTTAATTTACTCGAATAATATTTTTTTTCTCGAATACATGTATCACTGCGGATGAATTCGGCCGCTTATCGTTGGTTGTAGAATACAGTACGTGTTATCATATCGTTCGATTGTGAAGATATAATTTATTTAAGAAGGAGTCCGATTTCCTGAGAAAAAAAACCAATTGTGATTACCCGAATTACTAGGTATGTAAAGCCTGCAAATCCGCTTGCGTCATCGTAAGCGAGTTATTTCCACCATCGTCGATAAAAGTTATCGGAAATGATGAGTGATTGTAATTAGAGAGATCGATGTACATCGTACACGATTTTATCTAATTTACGCAATTGCGATACCGTCGAAATACGTGACTGAAAATTTTCAGTCACGAAGATGATGAGTTGGCCGAAAAAAAAGCAAGGTTATACATTACATGTCATGGCCAAAGACAGCTTTTCAGGTATTCAATCTCAATCTCTCCTTCTCCAACAGCGTACCGAGCGAGCATTGAAGCTACTGTTCAAATCACAGCGCGGCGGCACAGTAGTGAAGAACACAGACTTTTAAGGATCTCAAGGTACATATTGAGGTTCTTTTTCTTTTGATGGAAAATAATATGCAGCCAAACAATGCGAGCACATTTCACTCGCACAAGTCTCGTTCGTCGTCTACAAGGTAGAGAAAAAGCGGAGAATTTTAATAATGAAAAATTCAATCGAATTTTCAAGTATCGATTGCTGCTCCACTCGCCTGTCTTTTCCAACTGTTCTTCGGTCACGAGCGTTCTCATTAAATCATCATGTGCATGGCTGCCGCGCGGTCCCAAGATATAGGTATATTATTATGCATATAATATTGGCATAACAGCAGGTTGGAAGGGAGAATAGCCTGGCGTCTTTTCTGCGCCTGTCGATATACCTACCCTCGCTAATTCATTCAACGCGGATATAATGCAGGTATAGAATAATAAGGCAAGAAACGCGCTATTGGAACGTCAACTACATCAACGAACTGTAACTATAGGTGTTATATCTGCGTGCGGGGAAAAAGGTAGGTAGTTACGAGTAAATGTATTTACATAATGTAGGTATGAGTGTTTATTTATTGCACAATATCCTCCTCGTTGATCATAAGTTTTTTTTTTTCTCCCTATGACATTTATATGGCAAATCGCGTGTTACCACCGCTGCAGTGCTGCCGCACGATGTTCCGATCTACGTACAGTATACCGTGGCAATTCCACGTGCAAGACACGGGTTAATTATTTGAAATAAGACGGAATGGCGCTTAAATTCATTTCCATCAATCCGCACAACGGCGATAACTGTATGGTATTAGAATCGCGACCTTCCACGACAGCGGCGGTAGTTGATTTATCCGGTAACATATCGTCGAAGCCCCATTCACCTCGACTTGCGACAGTGTTTTGTTATGTAAACGGGCACGTCTGATTTCCTGGGGGATCGTAACGAGACACCCGAGACAAATCGTTACACCTTCATACCCGGCCATGTACACCAGCCGTACCTCCTATACCTACGGTGAAATAAGGCGTGTAGAAAATATACAAATCTGCTCCACACGCGTACTCGATACGCTTATATTCATTCCACGCACTTCGGCGGAGCTTAACGTTTCACGCATTAACACCTGATTCAAGCTGAGAATACGCCACCATTCGTTCTAATCCTCCCCTAAATCTCGTTTCCGGTTTATTTCAAATCGACACCTCGTATCCGTGGGCGTTGTTAATGGAGCAGGAGCTCCCGAGTCCCGATACTCGATCTTTTGATGTAAAATGTAATATATGTTCGAGACAATGAATAAGAAGAAAATTTTCGACTGTCGCGAAAATAAAAGAGACTACAAAAGAAACAGGGTGAAATAAAGTCGGTATAGAAAGGGAGAGGTCAGGGTGATTCGTAGCATTTGTCAAAGTGCAAAGTGCGTATATACGGGAGCATGGTATGGAATAGGGATGGCTCGTTGAACGGGGCAATGCGACGCGTCGCAAAGCGGATGAAGAATGAATATTGCAATAGCCGAGTAATAAAAATGTTTTATAAGATGTATGTGTCAGATATACTTGGAATAAAGTAGTAATTTCGTGCGCACCCCGCCGCCAATTGCGACAGAGACTACCCTATTAAATTTATCCAAACTTTTTCATAGAGACACCGTATACAAGGAAAAAAAGCTCGGAGCAGATTATCGCTGAAAGAAGAACAGGACGAAAAGAAATCAAGTTAGATTAAAAATCAAGAAATGGTAAAAATAATATTTCGCAACAAAGAAACGGTAGAGCAAAAGAAATCTCAATCTTTACAATATACATGCGGGTCTTACAATAACATAAAGAGATCCATCCTCACGCTATGCGCCTCGCATGAAAACTGCACGAATCTCTCTTATGGTTCGTTCGTGTCTTACCAGACTTGCCGAAAACAACCTAGAATTACAATTAATCCAACCTGCAGCACGTTTGTTTCCTCGAAGCGTGCTGCAGCGAACTGCACGTATACAACGCAGTACTTGTGATAGAAAAAAGAAAAAAAAGAAAAAGAAAAAAGTTGCCGCTGTGTGTGCAACGTTCACGAAACATACAGTAATTCGGATCAGGCAGCAACTGCAGCCAACAAACAAGCCCGTAATAATTCACCTTTCTCTCATAATTTTTTTTTTTTTTTTTTTCTCCTTTTTTTCTCCTCCACTCTCCGGACACACTTCTGGTAGAGAATATTCTTCAGCGCATGCAGATGTACTTGCTTACCTATCCTCTCGTCCACCTGTTCTAGATATCAAGTACTTTGTCGCTACAACGTATGTCAGCGCGACCACCACGCCCGCGACGTGCTACCCTACCAATTATAACTGCAACGGGAGAAAAAGTAAGCAAGAAAAAAAGGAAGTCGCGAGGAAAAAAAAACTTGGTTTATCAACACGTATGACAGATATGTTGGCGTCGACGCTATTCAGACCAGGTAGATATAACGTCGACTTTACCGCGGCGGTGGTGTTGTCCTTATGAACAGGGTGTTTCGTAAGAGCAAGGCTCTGCGGTCGAAAGTCCTTACTGCACTCGCGTGCAATTCATATTCAGGTATATATACGTGGTTGATGCTTGGGTGTGTGCGAAATTTATACACCGCATAGGTGAGGTATGCACGCGTTATATTATGCGTTTAGAAAACCGTATACGCTTATGTGTGCGTTTCTCTGGAGCGAACTACTACCGCTCGTGCATATACCTATTGTACATATTCAGCTATGTCGTACACATATATGTATATGCACATGTACATAACACTAAGAATCTATTTACCGTTAGTCAGACTATGCAGATATTTATGCACTCCGTAACCTAATATTATTGCGGTGTGTTCCTTATGCCGCTACGTCGAGAGTCCTATAGATTCTTTGTTTACAGAGTATAAATAAAGTTAGCGATATATTCACATTGGCAAGGCTGATGATGCTTTTCCGCGATCCAACAACCGCGAACGGAACACGCCGCTGCTGCCGCTGCTGCAGTCGTCTAGTCTGGTGGCCTAGGCGTGGACAGTTATTACATTATACGCACAGCTGATTTGTTATTGGCCCTGATAAACCGCACGAGGGATCGTAATTTGAATAAGGAGATCCGCGCTTATGTCGAAACCTATACATACCACGCGAATATATTTATACATATAAGTAATGCGTACATAGTTACTCATATATGTACGCCCGTTCCTCGAGGTAACTAAGAAGAACATTATGGCTTCTTGCCAGATGAAACTCACGTTTGCGCACAGTTATTCAAATGGCACAAATGGCAATTTTATCGTGCACTGAATCACCAAATTTTACTCCGTGAAACAAATTTTCCCTGCATACACACGGGATTACGTGTGCACGGGCTTGTAACGCACGTGTATACGTATTATACCTGAACCTTACATCGTATGTTGCATACACGCCTGGTTTTATGGAATTATTTTTCATTTTCTTTCTTTTTTTTTACCCTCAATAGGGCTTTTATCCGCGACCAATGTCGAGAGGAGGCAAATACGTGGAAAAATATTTTCTACTACGATATATAGAAAATGATATCCTTCGGCAATCTCTATACGTATACCTCCTACTTTTAATACACGCTGCTTTGGACCCCTTCGAGGTCGGCCACCAACCACCGCGCTTACGATCGCAAGTTCATTCGAATCCGCCTCGGTGCATTGCGATGGAAAAAAAGGGACCCCCACGTATACGCACGTGCCGATTCTTCTTCATACGCGGTTCGAAGTTTGCTGTAGCAATGGAAAACATATACCTATATACAGTAGCACCGAGAGACAAAGCAAGCTGGTGAATCGGCGTTGTGGAACATTCCGCAAACTCTGATCTCTCTCCTCGACCATAGTGAAAAACAATAATATCCCTGGGGTCAATCCGCCGACAGAACTGATAACAACTCGCGGAAATACATTGCCGCAATTCACTCGCTTCTATACTTGTAATAAAATAGTATGACTTCTCATCGTTCGGCTAATAATATTTAAACGTTAAAAATTATACTTCGAAGGTGGAATGAGGATCTCGTAATTTTTAGTCAAAGTGTATAGAGGTGTTTTTGTTGCAGTATTTGATTTTTTTATTTTATTCTTTATTATATATAATCATCGTCCGCTTGCGAAAGATATATTCTGATGCTACAGCTGCAGCGAACTCGCGCGCCGTTTGCTCTTCTCGATGGCTCTGCTCGGTGCGGAATCTCTTTGGCTCGGAGATTTCTTGCCTGCTCTTTTCGCTCGAGTCTCTTTAGCCATTTGCCGCCATTTGCCGTCGCCTCCTCTAAGAGGCATTAATCCGATTTGCCGCTAGGTTCAAGTCTCGCGACGCGCCAGCTCGATAACGACGCTGTCTTATGAAGCTTTGCGCCGCGCCTGCAATTACGCGGGTGGTTTCACGTCAAGCTGGCTAAGCACGGGCCCTCCTTCTCATTCCTTGCCTTTCCTTTCCTTTCCTTTCCTTTTCCCCCTCTCCCATATCCCTCCCAGGATTCGACTCCAAGGATGCGGAATCAAACGCAAAAACCTCCTCGTCTCCGTCATCGTCTTTGCTCTTTACCTTCCTTTTCTCCATTGCTTGATTCAGAGCTTTCTATACCAATTTCAAGAAGGAACTTGGTACGGGGTTATGCCACTCACTCTCCTCGCCCTGTGTGACTCCCTGCGTTTCTCGGCCGGGAAGCTTTCAGAGTCGTTTTTCACCACTTATTAACCGAATCTGCAATCCTCTTATTCCGTCCATCTTGCTAACCACCGTGATTTATTCTTGATAAGCCGTTATTTTTACCCCGCCCCCCTTTTCTCCGTACACCTACCCTCTTTATTCATTTCTTGATGCGCGTATCCCGGATAAATTCTTCTTGAAAGTTATTAGGTATTTTAACGCCAGGACAAGTGATCAGCCCGTTAGCATCGCAAGTGAACAAAAAGAAGCGAGGGAAAATTTGTAAGATCGTTGCGCCGGCGAAATAACATTCTCGTTTTTCCTGCTCTTTCTTCTCCTTCTCCTTTCCCAAAAACGTTCTCAAACCTTCCTCTATACGCCTCGGTGAAGACAACCCGGCAACCTTTTTGAGAGTAAAGTATAAATCTTAATCCTCGGGTATTTTACGAGAACGCGTTTCTTCTTGGTTTTCCCGAATAAAACCAGCACAATGAACGAATATATACCAGCTAGCTGACTGCCCATTACCAACTCGTGCAGTTGTGTATAGTTATATGTATAATACCTAGTACAGAATAAGAGGAAGTTTAATATTTATATTCGACGTTTATTACCGTGAAAAGTGCATGAGTTACGTTGGGATATAACATTATACAAGTTTTCTAGGCTCTGCGCTACAACAAAAAGTAATAGAAAAAAATAAATTGTTTAAAAAAAAAACAACGAAGAAATGAAAATAAAATAGAAGCAAGAAATGAAATAATGACAGAAAAGGAATAAAAAAAATTGTAGGCGTACGGTGTAGTTACGAGTAACTATACACCGATATATCATAAAGAAACTAGCGTCTGGTACCTACTATGTAGCAACGTACAGGCGCCAGAACTCTGGCTTGAATTCAAATAGCCAATATCGAGAAGTCGGGAAATGTTGGCGAACATTTGCGTGTCAGAAGCATAAAGTTAGTCGGCGTGTCGCACCGGCGGGGCATGGGCGCAGTGGGGGTTGGATGTGCTGCCGTAGAAAACTCAAACACTAACGTTGCCTTGTGCTTTGAGAATGAAAAGTCGTCGGCGTCAGCGATGGTGGTCGAAGGAAAGAAAAGCAAGGGGTAGGTGTACAGGGAAAAACGCGGGAAATGGAAAAAGAAAAAAGAAAAAAGGAAAAAATAAATGAATAAATAGAAAAAAAAGTAAGTACATCAGCGGAGAAGATTGCAGCGTGCCGCATGTGCCCGAGCAATAGCTCAACCGCAGGCCACGCCCGTTGCAAGTGACAAAGGTCGGACAAACTTTAACTTTAACTTTGCTTAAACTTCAACTTTGCCCCCAACTTTGTACTTATATACTTCTGTGTTGTATAGTTTGCTGCTGCTTGTCTCGTTCTCTGCAACACCAGCAGCGGTAGTATAGCAGCAGCAGAAGCTCTATGGAAGGAGAATGGAACGACGATACAGTTCTCATATTTCAAACTTCCCTATCGCGGCAAGTACTAGAAAATAGGATTCAGAAGTGAAAAGTAGATCGCTAGACGCCGACGACTACGACTACGACGCCACAACCGCCGCTATGATACTCCGTATACAACTTATCTCTGCAACCGACGGCGTTCAATGCCTCGCCGAGAGTTTCTCAAAGAATGGGTTTTAGCAAAGCGTGAATCATCCCCGAAGAGAGGAGACGCTAACTCCTGGAATTAACGATAATCCATTTGTTCCTCGATCATCCCTCTTAACGGACTCAATTCACCCCGCACCATTCTATCCAATAATTTCGAGATATGAACCCGAGTTATACGTTCGCGTTAAATTCTCCCCACGAAAGATGAAAAGAAAAAAAGAATAGGAAAAAGAGAAGAAATACGAGCTACAGATCATTCGGAACCCTCGAAATCCAGTGATAAAACATTATTGCTTGAAAATAAAGTTAAACATGACATTTCAAATAAAAACTGCTGTATATTCCGGAATCTAAGAAACGTGCCTTCCGGGTCCTGCTTCAGTTTCATCCCTATGATCTCGGTGTTATTCTGAACCAAGAAAGTTAAGGAAGTTCTAGAAAATGGGGATCAAAGAGCTGTTTAAAAACGAAGGGTCTAACTCGATTGGAGATTCCCTTTTTTCTCCATGATCTTCGCTACGATGATTCGATTAAGAGAAACGTGGAATTTTAGCAACGCACGTCACGTCATCCATGCACCGACGGTCCAAAACCAGCTGAATAATTCCTTCCCACTTTTGTCGTGTATTTTTTTGAACTATAACTAAAACGTAGTAGTACAAAAGTACGCATCATCTCATCATAACTAGCTATTGGCTCGTTTCGTCGCAACGTCGTGGTCGTCGTCGTCGCTGCGAAGAATCTTGCATGCATGATATTGCGACTTTTGTACGAATATTGCGCAGTCGATCAACAAACAGAATTTCCGAATAATACCTCCCCCTTTTTTAGCCTCGCAAGATGCAGCGGCGGAACCGATGGCCACGTGTCCACTACTTCGACTTAAGTATCTCGCGTGTATCTCGACATAAATATACCTGAGTAGGAGTGTTCCAGTTATCAACAGACCATAGGTTCATTTTTGACTCCGCATCGGAGTACGGCGGATCCTCCACTTACACAGACTGCGGAGACCCACGTTATACAAACCCACGAATACCAACCACACTAGCTGCTCCAACATCCATGTCGCTCCTCTCGAATGAAAATAGATTGATTGGTTTTCCGGGAATTTGCTCGATGAGTACCGTGCAGGCGGTTGACCGATGCAATGTGCCAGTTAGCCACGTGTCATGGCGTACCGTATAACCCAATTTACAATTCCCACACGTTTCAGTGTTCCAGTCGATGATACGATTGCGTCAATTCATTCGACACCAGGACCGGTTCGCCTAGCTTCGCGACTTTTCGCGGAAAAATTTATCATCTCATTTCCTAGTCATAACCATAATCCGGTTAGCGCAGCGGATTACGCGCGATTATTGTATTCCTTGAACACCGCTGCATCGATTTCATACGAGAACATATAAGTGTGGGTGGCAATAGTGTCCAGTGCAGGTGCAGATGACACCGACATATTACACTACGCCGGACATGCAAATATTCGGATCACGTGTTACGAAGCGAACGATGTAACGAGGGTATATATTTATGGATAGGAAGAAAAAATGTTAGAGGAAAAAGTTTTTTGCCCCTAGAACAGTGGAAATTATTAAACTCGTTAATTTGTCGGATGAAAGCAAGTTTCTTGCCTATACTACAACCTGCAGCCAACTAGCTAGACTTGGGGACTGGGAATTAGCGATATTTTTTACTATCGCTAGACTTTATATACGCCACATTATCCGCAGCCGCTCGGCCCGGTGGAATGTTAATCCGGAAGCCGAAGGAAGCCAAGACAAGCATCGAGCGGCAGGTGGTACTATACGGGATAAACAAATACACTCACTTTTCCCTGTCATCGGAAAGTAAAATATATACCGGTGCAGTTTTTTATTTCATTTTATTCATTTATTTGTTCAGTTTTTTTCCTTAGTTCTTTTCATCAGACACAATCGTGGCACAGGAGTAAAAAATCTGATCAGCGTCGTTGTTGTGAAACGTGTGAGTGATGCAACTGATAATGTACTATATGGTTAATTTAAATCCAGTATAATCGTGGTGTCATGCGACATTGTAGGTCGTACTTTTCTTTAGTTTGTCTATATTGCCTCGACGCCTTGGGAGACGTTGGAAGACGAAGAGCCTCCAAGTTATGCCGGTATAGGTGTGGTGTACGTGTATACCGAGTAGTGTATACCTGTGTCAGAAAACAAATGGCAGTTGTAAATCAGCGGCAAGTGACAAGCTGCACACGTAATAACCAGCAACATCAGCATCAGCATCAGCATCGTCTAGGAGCGTATAATGCAAACTATATGCTATCCAATACAGATGTAAAGAGTCTAGCTTGCAGTACGTACACACCACTGCGAGACGGACGATGATTACGTTATATAAATAGGTCATGTGTCGTAGTCTCCGTCTTTCGAGGTTCAAAACTCGACAGCCTTGCTAAAGCCAGACGAGGAGCTGCTACCACCACTTGCGTTTACTTGTCGTTGCACGGTTCTCACTTTGGATCATTGAAAACGTCCCGGATTCGCCCCGTATGGCCACGGGATTGGGTGAATTTTTAAAAAGTGCAATTATCGATGCGTCCATCAATCGCCGAAAGGACGCTATCGGGTGGTAAAGAAAAAAAAGGAAATTTAATCAATCATTCCAGTGCCGCGATGCTTTCATTTTTCGTTTGGGGGAATGATGTACGTGCACCTAGGTATGTGGGTATCGTGAACAAGCAGCTTGGTATTATTATAAGAAAAGTCGATATATAGAAACGTGGAGGTGCAGGTCATACACAGTAGCCAGCAGCGGTAGATATCAGCTAGTATATAGTGAGAGGAGAAATTACAAAGTCAGATATACCTATGGTGGCACCAGAGGAGTTTGCACCGCGTTGCAGTCTCGTGGGTAATCGAGGTCCGCGTTGCACGAGAAATTCAATATTCCCGCGAAAGAGATTTGTAATCCCGAACTGTGCGCAACGGTAACTATACTTCCAGACCATATGTATCCTAGATATCTCCGAAGGATATAAGGTATATATAAAGATCCCGGATGTACACCATAGAAACAGAAAAACCAAAAACAAAAGTATATATGGTATACATCTAATACCGAGTAACCCAATATTGCGACAACAGAATAAAATCATTATCCATAGAATATCCAGGAACTAATCTCTGTTCCTAGATTTGCAGTCTACACGGTTATAAACACGTACACACGTGTGCATTATAGAGAAGAAAAAAGACAAGAAGAGAAAAAAAAAAAAAAAATTTATAACCGACGACAAAGACCGCTCTGAGATTTCTCCAATCAACGGCTCTACTCTGCGGGGGAAAACTGGATTGGATGGATCTTTCTAGTGGTTATCTAGATCCAAAGTTCCGTGTACTCAAGGTACACGTGTATCCATCTCGTCTTTCTCCTTCTCCATCTTCACCCCCTTCTCCCCAACCCCCACCTTTCATCTCTCAAATTCGTTCGGAGATAGCAAATACGAAACTGTCCTCATTTTGATTCCGATATCGCGAACCCGTTCGCGGTGAGGGGAACCACCTGTTGCCATTTTTTACCTCATGTACGTGTATAGATATACGCGTATATATAGATGTATAAATATAGACAAATATAAATACCATGTTTTACGCTTCAAATTTATAGACAGTATCTCATTGTGTATACCACTTATACATCGGTGGCATCATTTAACCGATCAGAAGTTTGTTGACCGCACTTTGTGGCCACCGTCCTGTGGTAGGTTGATACACGTATAGATGTACAATACATACTTTATATATACTGTGCCAAAAATAGCCATTAGGCGACTTGATGTACAGGTGTTCATTCTAGTATATATACGTCTACATATACATCGTTATGTAGTGTCGTGGGTCATTTCATTTAATTTTGTTTCGTTACCTTCCGTTTCATTTTGTTTATAGTTTAATTTATTTTCACATCTATATGACCATATCATCCATACATATATATACGTTTACAGCATACATCGCTTCTTTGTTTTACATGTACCGATGCTGCAGTTATTACGTAATTCTTCTTCATTTTTTTGGTCGTCTTTTTCATTTTTCATTCTTTGTTTTTTGTTTTTCTGTTTAACCCGCTAATATCGGGACAGTTATTTACGACGGGTTTAGTCATCCTGTTTTGGATAGATGTACAGCGAACGCATTGTTGTGACACAACGTGTGACGCGAATTAGAGACGTGAATCACCATCATTCCCTCCCCCTTCATCCCCCCATTTTGCGCCGATATAATCCATCCTGCACTCTGTTTATCTCAGCAGAGAATTTTCATCCATAACACGTTTTTTTTTTTTTTTTTACTTTCATTATCATAACGTACCGCGAATACCGAACAGGACAGATTTTGTGAATGATAAGAATGAAAAAAAAATTATCAACACAAGGAATTTTAAGCTCGTATATATTATCGATTTATCTCTGAATCACAAATCGTTGCGATCAATAGTGTGTAAGAAAATAAGAGGAATATGAATAATCGTTGTGAGGGGCATTGAATTTAATTGAATTTTGTTGTTTTTTCTCAACTTTTCAGCTTTCAAAATTCGAAACCTTTTTTATTTTTTTTTTTCGGTAACACCACGAAGATGTATACGTACTTTCGAATATTGCGTGTAATTGGTACGACAATAACTATAAGATAGAAAGTATGGGAAAAATATAAGATTCTATTGTAAAAGTAATTTGTTCGTATTTATTTATATACCCACCGCGGTTGTGTGGAAGAAAAATGAATGAGATAAAAAATTTTAGTTGAATAAAATAACCGAATCGGATTTTTCATGAGGTATATCGAATTTTTTTTTTTTTCTTTTATTTTATTTCATTTTATTTTTAATGCGATAAAAGAGATCGTGAGTACCGAATTTTCAAGCATTCCCATAGCCTCGCAACAACTCCGTGTTATATTTTATGTATATTGTACGTAATCACACGTATACGGTGGGTCAGTTTTGGTCGTAATCAAGAAAATCTTACGAGGAATCCGAACGGGGAAGGGGATTGTGGAAGGGGCTATTTTTATTATACGCAAACTCTGACCGTATATAGAGAGACATATCAAGACCTTAAAAGAACCTGTTTTTCTCTTTTGTTCCAAACGTGGCAGAGACCGTAGGAACGGAATACCTACTTTTTCCCTAAAAAAATTAGCAAATGTTACGTAATATTCCGCAATACTTTATAACCATGACATTAGCCGGGAGAGGTCGGAGGAATTAAACCGCTGTTAGGACCCCGAAGACCCTTGCCGAATGAGGGGACCGTAGAAATAATATTATAAGAGCTTGAGGTAAAAATGATATTCGTGTGGCGCCTCTCGTAAATATATTATACATATGCGTATATGCGAAAGGTGGATCTATAAATGGAAAATTTGAGCTACCAAATATGTATAGTAACTAGTCGCGAGCACGACCCGAACTCGCTGCGGCTAACGTCGGCGTTGTCGTCGTAATATTGCGCAACTTTTCGAAACTGTTTGTTGTTACGACTTCGAGCCTGCAGAGCGTTGGTGAGGTAGAAATACACGAATAAAGGTAACCTATAGCCGTACGTAATCGTACAACATACATAACTTTGTCGTCGGCCATTCCCATCTCATTATCAGAGATTACTTCAACCTTGGTAGCAACAGAGAAAAAAAAAAAAAAAAACAAAAAACAGAAAACGGGGAAAAAAAAATTACAACAATAAAATAAATGGATAAATAATGCATTCTTCGTTCCCCGAATGCAATTAACGGTCTATATTTAACCAGATGAGTGCGGCCTAAGACCTGCGCTTTTAAAGCTCCTGTACCGAGAAATGTGGCATTGAATCAAGAAAATTATAAAAGAGGCAATCGCGTCGCATCTAATCATATGGCGCCTGACATTCATTAATCATTAAACGCTAGCCTCGTCCGTTGGAAGGCTTCCTATTTTAACAATCAACATCATCTGGTATATAAGTAGGCGCCCGATATTATGAGGAAAAAAACAGAAGGAAATTCGTCGTTATTAATCGTTGGAAAAAATAAATATACATATCTACGATAGCTGCTGACGATTATATCAACACCTTCTGGGAAGAATTTTCTCGTAAGTAGGACAGATATGTATGCCTAGTTCTTGGCGTTTATACATTATATTATATCATATTATATTATATTATATTGTATACTTGGTCATATTTCATGCTGCGCTTATCTTGTATATGGATCATAATTCCCGCCACTGCGCGCGATGACTTTCAACTTTTTATTACAATCATTATTGTTATTAAGTTTATTTTTACCTTTTTTCTCTTCATTGTAACGTAAATATCATCACAGTGATAGGTAGAAAAACTCTTCATTTTTTACGATCCATTCAGACGGTCAATTATCGACCATGTGCACAACGACTCTACGTTGCGAAAATCTTTTTCCTCACATCGCGATTTACTCGGATTTTGTTTATTTTTTACTTCAATTTTCTCAAGCGACTACACAAATTTTTTCTTTTCCCTCTGAAAATTCGCATTAATAACGGAACATCGCGTGGCGGCTGTTCGAAAAAAAAAAAGAGTCGATTAAAAATTAATTTGAGAAAACGTTACGTAGTTTTGGTTCTTCCACGTGCGTATACGACTTACGTTTTATACGTGTACGTACAATTGTGTACTTTATTACGCGGTGAAAATATTCTACGTATTATAAAACAAACGGTATCGTGCGTCGTACGTGCGTCTTTTCTACGTCAATACACGCGTACGTACATATATATATCCCATGAATTACATCAGTTTTAATCAATGCCTGTATCTTGGCTTGCAAGTTTTTTTTATTTTTTTTTTTCAATTTTAATTCCTGTTGAATATGTGAGGATTTCAATGAATACAAAAGTGCACAGATATTGATCTATGCGTGGAGGTAAGGTCGTGAAATATTTTTCGCATGTGAAATTTTTCTATCGGATCAAAAACTATCCTTGACTTTCGAGACGTCTCACGGTCGGCTGATTCGAATCGATTAAATGTCAAAATGAAAATCGCGAACCCATCTATGGGTAGGAGACAGTGATAGTTACATGGAAAATGGTTCAGTTGTGTTAATAACTGTACGGACATGTGGGTTTGTGTATGTATGTATGCGTGTATTGCATGTGTGTGGAATTGGTATGGAGTAAATAAATATATAAGGGTCATATATACTTATATAGACTTACGTGATTGCGAATCGGCAAGTAAGACATGGAAGTAGGCCAGTTACTGGCAGCCCGTCCAGATACAACGCAATAACTCACCAACAACTTTCGACACAGGGACAATTTACGCCGAGCAACAACCACCTCTTTGCTTTGTTCTATAACCATGACTTATTGTTAGTATAAACTCTACCTGCTCTATACAGATACATACATATACATAGGGATACACACGAATACAAACTAACTTATATATACATAAACTCATATACGTTTCGCATCTTGTTTAGTAGCGAGAGAACGAAACATCGTTCGACTTTAAGTAAGTTTCGCGAATCAGCGCTAATCGATATGTACTGTACCTATTTCTTATTACTGTTATTCTTATTATTACATCTGCGCGTTATTACAACGCCGGACACACACGTCGCAGGTTAATTATCTCTCGAAAAAGTCTAGTTTCTTTTTCTTTTTTCTTCTGTTTTTTATTTTATTTTAATTTTTCACGATTATTCAACAGTTTTTAAAAATAGCAAGCAATTATAACGTTCATTCGGTATTTTATTTTACGACTTCGTAATCGCGTACTTTCACTCGCGAGGATAGAAGAGAGAGAGTTTAGTGAAATTATAAACAGTTTTGACGTGTGAGAACAAAAATTGAACAGAGAAGAAAATAACAGATAAATGCAAGCAGAGGAATGCATCCCGATATCCGGATATCGGATTTTCAGACGGGATAAATGCAGACGTACAACAGATATTCATTTATTTTCGTGTCGAATTTTTCCAGAACACCTACATGGGTATATGTCTATACATATAAAACTCGGTTCTATCCCTCGCTACTGCATGTATGGCGTCGAAGTAGGCACCTATAGCAACTTATGTAATAGTACCGTCTATATATATACATATATATATATATATGTACATACAGGAGAGTATATTGCGCCGCGACCTACTTGTCTAGGCCACTGTGCCTGTATTTCTCAGTGCTTCTATATATGCAGGTAATGTTTTGTACCGCGAAATTCCCCTTTACACGTCATGCAACGCACTCGCGGGTTTCGCACCTACACCGTTGAACACGAAATTGCGCGTGTAACAAACAGGACAGCAAATAAACGTATGTATATAAGTACGCTCGAGTATCACATGTGATGTAAGTCGATGAGGGCGAACTGCGCATTAAATTTGAAAAAAAAAATAAACAAAAAGAAAAACATTTATAATTGAGTAACTAAATAGGTGAATGAAAAAGAAAGAGCGGTAACGGTTTGCCGTACCAAATTTGTATCGCGACAAAATATACAGCGGATATAATGAGAGAGGGAAATTTTACAAATATGGCAGACGCTGCATTACGTACGTACGATACCTACGCGATTTATTTGATACACTTTCAGGGTCTTCGCACACAGTGAAAGCATCCTATTATTATTTAGTTCAATGTCTTGAATTTGAATGGCGAGTTCCTTGGGAAAAATGAGATCTGCGGTTTTTTTATCCCAATTATTAGCCGGTTTTCTTTTCCGGTTTTAGTCCTAATATCACCGCTCTCACATTTGAAATCCTTGTGGTTTTTAATGTATGACACACCTGTATGGATATAGCTGAATCGGTAGCTGGAGGATCGGATTTACAGTTACGAGAATAGCAATAATCGAGTTTATTTTTAAACATTCAGTTGGAAATGTCCTTGTATAATAGATATACAAGATGCGCAAAATAACTCGCTTCAAAAGTGGGTTAACCCTTTCTCTCTAGGTGACCTCCCGTACGTTAAAAAGTCCATGTCCTACCGCTATGCTAGTTGATTCGCGAGGCAAAACTTTATGTATCCTACACCACGACCACGAACAGTCCTTGGCTCGTTGGACGAAAGCCACGCGATGGCGATAAATTTTTTTTCTTTTTTTTTTCATCTATTTTCCTCTCTCTCTTTTCTTTCACTCCGTAATCATTCCGATCTATCTGCTCGCCACGCTGATTTCGATCAATCCATTCTGCACCGTTTCAAAATTATCGCTATCGGATGTAGAAAATTCTTTTATTATTTTCGTCCTTTCTACCACTACGTGTCATTTCTTAGGATCTCTCGCGGTGTACGTCTCCTCGTCTTTTGGTACCCATACGAGGAGGTACAATACGTATTTTTGAACCTACAACGATGTGCAACCTACGTTGATTTCTCTAAACGAGGGCGACATGTCCGGGAGGCAATTCGGCCACTACGTACAAAAAATTCGATGGTATTTCAGATCTTGATATCGAAAAAGTTGTCTCTGCTACTTAACGCGCGGGTTGATGATACCGTAAACCATGAAGAGAAAAAGATGAAGAAAAATAACAAGAATGAGAAGAAAAGGAGAAGAGGAAGTTTGGCCTGCAATACAAGGATGTGAAGTATCGTTCCGCGACTCCCACCAAACGAGGATAACAGTTATTGTAAACATCAATTAAATACAGTTACAGTCTAGAACTGCGCCGGATTCCTAAGAATCCGGAACGCGCTTATAAAAACTTAGTAAAACGGTTACAGACGTCTTTCTAGGCGACCGACCTGCCAACTCTGCTTTTCTTCTACCACGGAGTTTGAGCAGCGGTACAGAACCCGAGAAGAGGTAGAAGAGGAATAAAAAAGTAAAACCTCGGAATGGAACCGAGAGAGAGGAGAGAAACTACGAGAATATTCAGAGTGAAGAAACAAAAAAAACAACAAAAATAAGGAAAGAACAGAATGAATGAGACACGACAAAGCACAAGACGACAACTTCAGGGTTGAGAGAATTTCACCAGTACTTCCTGATGGGGAGTTTAAGGGGAGGGAAGGGCTTTCTTTCTTTCTATCTTCCTTTCCTTGTTTGACAATTTTGCGCAATGCAGTCGACAGGGATCGTTGGGATTTGTTGTTCGCTAACGTATAAACGACAACGTAATCGGTAGACGACGACGACGACGACGGCAAGGGGGCAAAGAGGGGCGGGAGGGGGGTAAAAAGAGAGGTGATAGAGATTGAGAGGAGAAGGGGTTTGTTTGTAAACACGGTGAGAGGAGAGGCAAGAAGGCAACCGAACCTCTCCGTCGCGGAGACAACGACTTTCTCTCCCCCTGGGCGTTATGTAACTCACCGCCGCCGTCTGAACACCACGCGAACTGACCTACTTGACTGTCGACTGTATTGGGTCGCGCTGACTCGGCTGGCTGTTTGCCGGGTCGGCTGGGTCGGGTTCCTGTCGACCGGATCCGGCCCACCGCCGCGCTGCGACGAACGCATAACGATCACATACAACTCTTCTAAACGTCGGTAGCATACGTGCATCGACATCACCCACACCGTCCGGAACCGGGACCAACGTAGTCCGTCGTAATTACGCACCGCTCACGGTAGTAATTTGATTTTTTTTTTTTTTTCGACAAAAAAAAATGATAGGCGAACCGAGGGGCCCCGCAAAAGAGCGGGAAGTTCACCGTTGAAATAATTAAACAAAGCTTGGCAAATTTGAACGTGAATCACGAGGTAGAGGAGATTCGAAGCAATTAGCGGAAGTCTTGGGCGGCAGTGCGGGCAATTAAGCCACGAAAACATGCTCAACTTGAGTCGTTATATCGTAATGGGACCCCCTAACTTTTGAACCTTGTACCTGATCTTGTCATTCCACTTCCCCTGCATTTTCTTTACCCTTCTATTACCAGCTAAGAGAGACTTTCCCTTAACAGAAACGAAACAATATGAAAGGACTGTTGAAAACGGTTGAGATTAGCCTACCGTTACTTTCTACCCTTATTCGTTCACGTTGCTTTTCAACCACCCTTATACTCGCGCGTTAAGAGCAAATTGCGAAAATGGCTAGCGCGCCAAGTGGAATGAAGAGAGGACTTTTAATTAATACATCTTCCTATTCATAGAGATACATGTATTTATATTCGACGAATTTATTATTCCCTCGAGAATTTTACCTGCTCAAGTTAGTCACTACACTATTTAATGTTGCAAAATGAAAGATTGGGAGAGGAATAAGTTGCCGGTTCTCAGAACTTTCGGTGCACCTTCTCACCTTCCTTGTTCTTTAATACGGAATGCGCGCACAGTTCCACCACAACCGAACGGAATCCATGATTTGCTATGCATACTTATTGTTCGTGTTAAACCGCGTGCGAAAATACAAAGTGTTTTGTATTCGATAATCATATTAATTTTATTATTTTTCCCGATAAATATGCTAATATTGATTGACCATTGTTGAATCCCAAGAACTGAAATGTGGAACACTCGCTTTCGCTGTGACAAAGTTGTCAGGTTATTTTAAACTTCCAAGGAAGCCAAGAACAACGCCTTTACTTCTCCAAGAAGTATCACTGCACCTTTTAAACTCAAACGAAACGTAGGTACTCATATAATCCGCGGAGGTGTCTCTGAGAAATCAACGGGTAATAATCTATCCAATAAATATTCATTCATTCGCGTGTCACATGTGTGTCGCACATAGTTAATATGTGGGCATCCGCAACACTTCGAGAATAGGCGATCATGAGGTAGGGCGGATTTATTTGTTTCGTCGCACGTAACAACCAATACGGTTCGGCAGGGTACCCTGGACCAGTACAGCTACGATCGGACGTCGAGGACAACACCCATTAATATGTCTTTCGATCTGTGTTCTGCGAAACACGTTTTGTACCCGAGATATAGATAGTTATAAAATAGGCAAGCTGTCGCAGCTGTGGTCGCTCAATTGGTGCTGTTGTCGCGGCGGCAGCAACAGTAGGAGCAGCATCAGAATCTATGTGAAACAGAGCAACATTACAAACGAACGCAGCGGCGTAAGGCTTATCGTTAAAAATAGAAACGGGAGTTTCTTATCAATTTGCAACTCCTCGATCCGCTCCGTCACGTTTTAACATCCCACGCGCAACGTAAGCCTCAAGCCCACCGATGTTTTTGCAGACTTATGTATATCACTTCTTTCTCGTTTCTCTTATCCCCTTTTTCCTCTTCTTTTTTCTTCTTCGCATCCGGTACACATGAAGTTCGAGACATGTCTTAGTTCATTCCACCCGTTCAAATCCTTTCTCATTTTTACCATTCATACGACCATTCTTCCTCTCTTCCGTTTATTCTCATCTCCCTCCTCCGTGTACTCTGTATACGTACACATCTATGTACGATGTGTTCTATTTACGCGGCCGGTTTATCGACGTACCACCGTCCGGTCCGGTCCGGTCGTTCCGACAGGCGTAGTTAGTATCTGCCGCGTTGCTGTGCACACACGTGACGTGGTCGTGGTTCATGCGCTGGCAATTTCCTGCCTGGCCTGACTGACTGCCCTGGCCTCGATAGGGATCCCCCGATAGTTAGGTATGTGCATGGAAAATATGTCCGGTCATCCGGAAATCGCTCAATGACACTGCAGCTTCACAACAAACCCGTAACCCTCTTCTGTCCCTCGCGTCGTCATCGCGACGTCATCGTCATCGAATCCTATGAAATTATACAGGTAATAAGATGTAATTCATGTGGCAACGCAAACCACTACCACTTTTTTTTCTCGTCTTTTCCCATGTATTTTCGTAGTCGTTCGTCTGTTACATGATGAGTTGTATTCCATGCTCCGTAGAAAAAAAAACAGTAAAGTGCATCTTTCACTCCGTGGAGTGTACATGAAGTAGTCGGACAACACCAGCCAATCTTCTATCTGTCGGGGAATGAGAAGAAGAAAAAAAATAAATGAGAGGAGGGAGGCTTCTCAGCATCTCGAAAAGAAAGGTAAACATGAGCTAGCTTCTTAAGGGATGCTGTGACGTTGATCTTTTTTTTTTCTTTTTTCTCTTATCCTCGAAGTACCTTGTGTATTATACCCTACCCGGCACGTCTTTCGAAATGTGATTCGAACGAAGTAGAACGTCGTAATTGATCAGGCATGAGAGATGAAATAAAAAAAAATACATAAATAATAAGGGATGGATATTTCTGGTCCCGCGAATGACGTCAGCGGACGAAGTGAAAATAGAGAGACAGACAATGATCGGAGTAGTCAGAGATCGGATTTTACGAAAGGTGGCCCTACCAGAATAGCACACTGTACAGTATAAGTTGTATTAATGGATTATTTGGTAGCGTCCAACTGTACGGCGTGTATCGTGACCTCCGTCGGACGTCAGAGATGTTAAGTAGGTTTCTACGTTGGGGTCAAAAGGATCGGAGCACGCATTACTTCAGATTAAAATGTGTACTACGTACACATAATACGACAATGTCAAATGGGACAGGTGTGGAAGGTGGAACACGTGGTAGTTGACAGCGAGCTGCTGCGGGGTACGTCGCAGTTAAAATGACGTCGACGTTGCAACACGTGGCGAAACAGTTGCGCGTCACAACGACGTTGACGGTTAAAAAGAGGGTGAAAAAAAATTCTCCTCCCCTTTGCTCCGTTGCACACCCCTGCGCCCCTCTTCTCTTCTTTTCTCTTCTCGACTGTTTCTCGACGGAGAAAAACCGTTAATGGTGTTGTTAGCGGTGGTGGAAGTATTGGAAGCGGTGCGGGCGTCATCGCTCCTAACCAGATGGCTGTAAATCTCGATTACCCCGAGGGCGCCCACGAGTTGGGGAAAATCGCAGGAATTGACACCGGCTAAAAAAATATATATGTACATAGATTTTACCGCAAATATCAACGGTCGAGCTCAATGCTCGTGTAAACTACCGGAACACACCACAAGCGCGGGTAACATCCAACAGTGAGTTTTCATGCACATATACAATTTCTCGTACCGAATGTATCGTGTGGATATTACATATATCGTACATTCGAAGTGGCTGCAGCTGATAGTAGTCGCGACAACAAGCTTCTCCGTCTATATATAACACCGATACATACGCTACGTTATTTACTTGCTACTTACAACCGTGGTTTGCCGTTGCAGCACTAGTAGGTCATAGTGTTGCATTTTTAACTTCCGCGTCACACACTGCAGTGAACAACACATGAGACTGGAAGTAGTATAAGCCGCAAACGTTGCGGTAGGCTGCGTATAGTATTTATTTCATTTTAACGCATTCACTTTTATAAATTTAATTTCTACATGCATAAATATACAGGTATACATATGTTTCCACCTTTCCTGGAATAAAATTTCAAGTGTTCGGGGAAGTATTTTTTTAGGCCCGACTGTTTGCATCCGGCACGCAAAAGAAGAGTGATCAATATTGACCGTCAGAGTTGACTGCAGAGAACTGATAAGTTTCAGCGAACGTATATATCTGATATGGGGTGGAGGGTGTGTGCAATATTTACAGGCAGCGTATAATATTCACCAGCTGGTCGTTGTGCGGTAACGGATTGAAGCCAAAAACTTTTTGCAGATTTTTGTTTTTTTTGTTTTTTGTTTTTCTGTTTTGTGTTTGTGTGTTTCCACCCTTCATCCTCTTTCAGCTGATTTTCTCTCCCTATAGCTACAACGCAGAAGTGATACGAGGGTTCGTTCCGCGTATATATGAAGTAATACGAACAACAAACTTCTGCGATCATCCTACCCTGCCAAAATAGAAAAAAAAAGGGGGGAAAAAAGAGAATAATAATGATGATGAAAAGGGAGTGAGTAGGAAAATAAAAAGAGAAATATCACGATGATCGACGAGATCGTGGTATACATAGTATATTGACTTATGCTCGATCAAAGTCCGGCAACGAGTCACGATGCGACATGTGCTCAAACGAAAGCCGACGAATAGCCAGAAGTATTGGCGTGTGAACTACGGAATAAACTGTGAGTTACTGACATATGTCCATAAGTATGATAAAAATCACGGCTGGTGTAACGTTTACGTAATTTGAAATAATAATTAAACGGAACGAGGCGCCAGGCGTCGAGTACCAGCAGCTCATGCTACAAACACGAGTCCCTCCATCGCTCTCTTTCTCATTTTCCGTATAAAGCAGAAGCTTTTGTTGGTGTACATCGTGCTAACGCTGGCCTTATGCCCAGATAGATAACCGCACAAGGCGTTGTAAACAACTACTGATAACGAGTACGCCGTACTACGTTCATTCATGGAAATGCGGATGTGGAATCAGCTTTTTTTCAATGAGGGTTCAATATTACCCTTTGATAAGTCTCGCAGGGTGGGGAACGGTTTGTGGAAAGAATTTTCTGCGTGTTTTTCTTTTTTTTTTTTTTTTAATTCGCTTCTTTTTTCTTCTTCCAATAAACCGCATCATCCAGTTATTATCACAGAGATATTATACGTAAACGTATCTAGGTGTAATGCATGCCCACGTTGGTCGACGTCGTACTCTACTCGACACGACTCGACGTTCCATTGTAGCAGAGGATTTTATGTCTACCTACACACGATCAAAGTTATACTGCAAAACGATTGACTGCATCACATCCGCAATTTATATCAACGCTCAGTACCCACACTTTAAAACGACCGACTACTCAGCGTGGGACTCCCACGCGAATTCTCTCTGCTTTACTTTACTTTGCTTTGCTTTGCTTTGCTTTGCTTTGCTTTACTTTACTCAGGCTCTCCTTTTTTACCTTTTACGACAAGTTCAGACCACTATTTCAAGCCGTTCACGCGCTGGTAGGTGGGTAGGCAGGTATATATGTACCTCTACCTCTCCACCGACGCGTGGGTGGAGTACGCCATAAATCGAGTATTCACTAACTGCAGATGTAAAAATGAACGTTCGCGACAATAGAGTATATTGCCGTACCGTATCACCAGATATACACGCAACCTCCGAGCCGTATAACGATAAAGGTTCATACTTACTTACTTACTTATATATTCTACCCCCGCACGTCATTTACTACGTTATATTTCCCATTCCCACCGCGCACCGCAAACTCTTAACTGTCACCGATATACACATTTTCATTTCGTGTAATTTATTTTTTTCCCCCCTTCGAATTTATAATTACGATATTTATAGCCAGAAAACATCCTGCTCAGATCGTTGAAATATGGAAATAACGAAAGTGCTCCGCATCGTATTAATTCAACGTGGGGAAGATGAAAATAAATAAATGAATAATACTTATGGTAATGAAGTGAGGGGTCAGTTGCAATCTTTTCTCGAATTTTGCAGCCCTGATGTGCAGCTGGTGGTTCCCCGCCAATCAGGTTAGCAAATATTTTTTCCGCACCGGCACTCCTCTTATTCCAGGAAACCCTGATTAGCTTTGGTAAAAAGTTGGCAGGTGTTGGAGGAGGTAAACATTGGAAGTAGTAGCACCCCGAAGTACGGGTGTTCCACGGATGGCTCGAAGAGTAAAGAGAGATAGTGAGTTTCCTGGAAATATGAATACACACAATTAGTATACCGTGCATCACCATTATCATCATTATCGTCGTCATCATCGCCATCGTCAGCGGCAGCAGCAGTTACAAGATATTGCTGCATGCAGTCCACTGGTACCACCAGGAAACATGTTTTCGCGTTCAACTACTCGGTAAATGAAATTCCATCATAATCGCCGAGTGGCAGGATGCGTCAGGTCCGAGTTCTATAGAATTCCGAGTCCCGTGCCGATATTGTATACCAGTGTATATATAGTCACACGAACATACGACGTTTACGCGGGTGCAGATCGCTATTCGAAAAGAACGTAAACATATTACACAAGTAACCAAGTAAACTAACGTTACATATACCGCGCGCTGATACCAACCACGACGTCGCAAAATACCACGCTCATTGCATAAGCCATTCTATTTACAGATAGGAAATTATTATATAAATAACTAGTTGTATGTTACATACCTACACATGTATGTACGTACAGCCCAACAAAGTAATGGCAATGTTATGGGTATTTAATCATCGCGTCCTTCCCCGATAACGATCGACCAACATTTTACCATCGTATGTATAATAACAATATTCACGACGGGCCTCATTACTCTAATATCGATCTTATTACAAGTCGACAACGTCAGGGTCAGTTTCTAAAGTCCGTATAACTAATAGTACAGTGTAACATAATGCGATTCAATGAATACGTTGCAGCAGCAACGGTCGTAGTAGAAACGAGGATCGAATGTGAGCGCGCCAACGACAGCTACGCACCGGTACAAAGTTCATGAATTCGACGACGCAAATAAAGTCATTGGTTTGACGTCTCCAGTCGGGTAGGCTGTTTGTTTGTCCAGGTAATTCTCGATTGTCATCGACTTCGCGCAATTGAGGTCAGAATGTTTTACGAGGAAAATCACGCATACCTACCGTTCGCTGTTCTCGTGAACGCCGTACATTATAATGTGGTATGAGGTATGTAATGTGTATTTTGCCTATGTTACATGCGCATGTAATTGTGTGCATACCTGGTCAACCTTTTACTCTTGTAGTATATATACAGAAAGGCCCGGACCAAACTCCTCAACCACGCGGTCAAGACCCGGGATCAGTTGATGTACGAGTTTCTCGCGGTCGTTAAAAATAAAGACGACCTGGAAACTTTTATGACATTTCGTGTAAACTCGACTACAGTAAACACATTTTTGTGAGGTTGACGTCAATTGAAAACGATGACGCCGCTTTTATAAAGGTATGTAAAATCGTGCGCTTATGACCATCGTTATACGTGAAATCAATTCACTTTTTATTTCACGCATGTATAACACGGAACGCGCCCTTCGGGTGCAACGTTGGGGCTAATTGTCTTTTCGAGAATTGAGGTATCGAAATGCTTTCGAATTCGGAAATACCTAAAGCTAGATGTCAAATCATCGTCATTATCAGAACTTTGTGGCATACGTATTGTTCTCGTTAGTTTTCGACGTAACTACGACGGATAAAACTATTCATGATTCAAACGAGCCATCGCTTTCTCGGTATACATTAAACGTATAATAATACACATGACGGAGGCAACACGGAAATATTTTGTGACACCGTTTCAGGGTTTCTCTCGCATAGTTCACACCCTGGTATATCTATGTGGGTATAGAGACATAGAAACCTGGTAGGTATTTAACAAAGTAAAGGTATATAGAAACCCGCATAAATACACATCGGCGATCTGTGAACCGAAGAGGCGGTCAGTTAGGGTAGTTAAGCGTTTTGTGTTTCACGACTTGTAATCTATCGCTGTTCCCATTTCTCCCTTATAAATTATCCACACCAAGAGAAAGAAAAAAGACGAACAAAAAATCAGATTTATCCACACCATTAACCAGATATAATTATATACGAAAAATTCGCGATATTTCGATCATTTCGATAGATAGATTAATTTAACTTGCGGATTCGGATTCCTGAGCTCAAAATACGTGAGAAAAGCGTCCTACGATCAATTTCAAAAATACTTCATTTTTGACCCCAAAATCGAAAAAATCTAAGGTATACCCCTTTGGATTTTTTCGATTTTGGGGCCAAAAATGAAGTATTTTTGAAATTGATCGTAGGACGCTTTTTCAACGTATTTTGACCTGAGGAACACGAATTCATCGACTAAATTGAGCTACGAATTAATCCCATCGAGATAACTTGATTTTTATGCTCCGCAAAGTGAAAAATTGGCGATAACTCGATCAATTTTACAGGTAGACCAATTTAGCTTGCGAATTTGGATTCCTGAGATCAAAATACATAAGAACACCATAGAAAACTTAAAAAAAAAAAATATCGATTTTTAACCCCAAAATCGACAAAAATCTAAGGTATACCCCTTTGGATTTTTTCGATTTTGGGGCCAAAAATGAAGTATTTTTAAAATTGATCGTAGGACGCTTTTCCAACGTATTTTGACCTCAGGAACACGAATTCATCGACTAAATTGAGCTACGAATTAATCCCATCGAGATAACTTGATTTTTATGCTCCGAAAAGTGAAAAATTGGCGATAACTCGATCAATTTTACAGGTAGACCAATTTAGCTTGCGAATTTGGATTCCTGAGATCAAAATACATAAGAATACCATAGGAAACTCAAAAAAAAAAAATATCGATTTTTAACCCCAAAATCGACAAAAATCTAAGGTATACCCCTTTGGATTTTTTCGATTTTGGGGTGAAAAATGAAGTATTTTTAAAATTGTTCGTAGAACACTTTTCTGACGTATTTTGACCTCAGAAACACAAATTCGTCGCGTAAGTTAAGCTACGAATTAATCCCAGCGAGATATCTCAATTGCGAAGCGCGTTTACAATGCTAGTCTTATAAAATGAAGATTTACATAGATCGGTCCGCAGTTAACCGCCACTTACTTGCCTAGTACGAGCTAAGAATCTACGATAATGAGTTCAGTGGATGTAAATTTAACACCTTTCTAAATTTAACGTGCCTCAGATAGATATTTACACTGTGTTTTAAATCGGTACACAGATGTATATGCGACCGTGTATGCGTTATAGTAAAATACTAGAGCGTCCGTGCGGGGGTTGGCGGAAGGGGGGGTTGAAACGATGGGTTCGATGGTTTTTTTATTAACCCAGAGGTGAGAAACTGACCGACACGTGCGCGATTACATTTTACACCGAATAACCATCCTGGATAGATATTATTGGTATAAATAATTTAAAAACGTAACGCATGTGTAACGGTGGCCTTAACTCCGAATTGGCCTTACCCTCGTAATATCATCTGAAATACCAACAACAGCAGCTGTATTCTTGAGAGAGTCGCCGCTCGATGTTTACCGAGCCATTACTATTTATGGTGTAACACCTCTTCGTCGTCATCGTTTTTTTTTTCTCTCTTCGTTTTCTTCTTCGCCTCCGTAAGCAATTAACTGGTCTATTTTAACTATGCTCTCGAAAGATTGAGCCACTCTTTGGTGATAATTAAAAATATTTTTACTGTATAGTGTACGCGAAGGATTAGTGTATACATATAGGTGTTTCTTTTTCTTAATTTTTTTCACATTTGTTTTCTATTCTAAATCTCATAATCTCCCCTATGCGCAATTATCGTCGGCACCTACGACTGCGGTATGCTAGTCCGAAATAGGTTTCCTCTTTTTTTTTTTCTCATTTTTATTTTAGGATCCCCTCTTATTATCCATCCCCGGGGACTACGGACGAGTGATTTCTATTCTAGTCTCTAGATCGTTACCGAAGCAAAGGTTATATAGAAAAGGTGAAACACGTCCGGGTGAAATGAATTGAATCGATTGAAATTCAGTCGCTACAGCTGGATAGCTGTTCACTGATAGGGGAAACCCCAGGGTATTCAATTCAGACGCGTACAGGTTGTTTTTTCTTTATTTATTCAGAATTATTATTGTTATCAATATTAATATTATCCTTTTCTTTCTCTCTGTTCTCGCCCTTGTTGTTTTTTCTTTCTTTAATTTTTTTCTAATCTCGCATTCTCTGACAGCAGACCACCGTACTGCGTGGATAAAACGCTACGTCTGTATTATAGTTTGAGGCCATGCCAGACGCGCGGTTGGCTCAATCCGGTCTGGTGCAGGTATTGTGGGTGCCGTATTATTTGTAGTTACCCGGAGGTGTTATTGGCCAAGTTTTGTTGACAAGTTATAAAAAGAGGGCGACCTGGTAAGCGTGCAAGACTGCAAACCTTGCGGGGAAAGTGAATTCCGCGGCGTTAACTTTCAAAACGCTAACCAGACCGCGAGCCGGGAATGAGAACTTTGTACATTTGTACTGGTGTATTGGTCTACAATACTAGGATATACCATAACACTATATACCCTGTGCTGCACTGCACCAGGAGGTCTAACTCAACAACCTACAATTATCCTGACGATGTCTAACCACCTAGACACAGACGTAAGGTCTGACAAAACGCAAACGCGGCAGTCTTCTGCTGACCGATGCGTCTCGACCATTCGCGGTTCAGTCGTTAGGAATGGGTGGTGGGACCATCGGAGTGGACCCAGTACTTGTGATTCCGGTCTCGTATGCCTCTCCGGGGTTGCTGCCTTACTTTTTTTTACCCTCGTTCGTTTTCTTTTTTTATTTCTTTTTTATTTATTTCTTTTTTTTCTTTTCATTCTAGTTTTTTATTTTTGCGCTCACGTCGAGCTGCGGCCCGTAGCCCCAAACTAAATTACATAAAATTATGCCGTGAAACGACGCTCTTCTTTTTTCTTCCTTTCGGTCTTCTTCGATCGTAAAAATCTTCCAAGTTTAATCGGAATCGTTCCCATTTGATTCCCCGCCTCGTTAGGTTCCGACAAAGATTAGGGTTGTTTGAAATCTTAACCCGAATTCCTTTGACAGTCAAATCCAATATATTAACCGCTGCGGATAAAAGTTTGCAGTTTTCAGAATCCTCTCGGGTGTTCGAGTGTGAAGGGAATGAAAATTATTTAGACTTATATACCTCTTTTGTCGAATGATCTAGATTCACGAGTTTTTAAAGCGCGCGTGACGGAAAAGTGGACTTTCCTTTGGCTGGTACCGAAGTCGGCGATTTTCATTATCGTATATTACGTTTGGCATGTTCAGCTCATGACGATGACGACGATGCCAATGGTTTATTTTAACGCACGTTTCTACCGCGCAAGTTTTATCATGTTTTCGAAATTAATAGGATACGGTCTACACGTATATGGTATTATTTATACATATAAAATAGCACATATACATGGCATCCATCTTCTAGAGGAGAAAGTGTACCACAACTACGCATTATATGCTTTTATACCCGTCCTGTAGTGCGGCTCTATACCAGCCAATGAATTCTTGCAGTTTCATAACTTAGTGACCGACATTCCGTTACGAGAATTGCACCACTAATAAGAACGGTATGACGTCAGACGATCTAATAAGCTCCATAAATGAAAAATATATCGTTTCTATATAGCATACTTATCGTCTCTATACTGGCGTTGTCCACCCATTGGCTTTGTCATTTGAAACGTGGACACGTGTTATGTAGAGTTATACACAAAGATTTCATTACAAGTATATTTGATACGGAACAAAGCTAAACTAGAAGCAAAAGCAGGACCTACTTTTTTTGCGCGAATATACGTATATATAGAGGTCTATTCGTTACACCAGAATCTATTCAGAGGCGCAATAAAGTTTCGCAAGATCATCCGATAGCGAATCTGTGCCAGAGAATAAAAATTCAGTACTCTCTTCGTTAGCCAAAAATGAGCCTGGAACGAGATGCCAAATGACCATGATTTTACCATAAATTTCCCCTTTTCCACCATCTTTATTTGTGCTCTTTTTTCATTTTTCATTTGTTGTTTTTTTCTTTTTTTCCCTTTTTTTTATTGCAAATGTCTTCCCAAAGTCTCACAATACGGTGCGTCTATGATAATCTGTGTCACGAGGTAGGTTGTCAAGCGTGGACGACGATGTTGAGTTAGTTCTTTGGAAACGCGTGGCAAGGCCATACGAATTTGGGACAAACTCTCCCTCAATGGTCAGCAACGTTATAAAGCAGGGGGACAGACATTCGCACGAGTGATTCCATCGAAAGAGTTGCTTAGGTAACGTCGTTTAGCAGAAATAAAACCATTTCTCTTTCACTTGGCAATGACTCCCCCACCATATTGGTAGTTAATGTTGTTAGTTTGCTGCTGCTGCTGTTGGAGGCTGTCGCCACAGAAACGTAGTTCTGAGTCACACGAGTATTTCTCTATTTCTATCTTTCTCTTATCGTATATCTCCTCCCTTTTTTTTTTCAACCTCTGGTAACGGGGCTCTGGCCTAATCGAACGCATGTGACTCAAACGCGGCAACCTTACCTAACGCCGACTAAGTAGGTTTAGGTCGTAGCTGATGCCTAATAGGCCACAAAATTATTGTTATGGAACTCCAAGAGTCGATCCTTGCGGTGACTCTCTGCAGAGCGGGAGCTTTTGCTGTTGCTCCTACCGCTACTGCTATGTCAACGGTTTTCTTATTGTTAGTGCAGCTACGCTTACGTAATCAAATCTAATTGGCTTGTTTGCTTCTCCACATTTTAGATTCTGACCCCCGCATGTATATGCTCACATTGTGCGTGAGTTAGCAGCTTCCCCATGTATTACAACTTGACTTTTTTCTCTCTCATAGTTCAGTGATCATCGGAATCGATTCAAAAGTTACACCAAAATTACCTTATACGCAGCATACGTCCTTTGAAATTTATAACACGAAATCCAATCATCTCTACCGACAAACCCAACGACGTTATTTACCCCGTTAAATAGTTGAACTTTTTCTAGAAAATAAAAAAATATATTTATACTCCTTTTATTCCATATCCGGTCGGCGAATGGATTGGACCCGAATACCGGGAGGTATAATAATATCGTGACTGACCGAAACGTTTCATTTTATTTTATTTTATTTCTTTTTTTTTCATTTCCTCGTCTTCTTTTTCGCCGGAACCGACCGGCGAATAGTCGGGATATTTGGCTGGACCATTTATTGCTAGACATATCCCACTAATCTTTTGCGTTTTGTGCCCTTTTAGATGGTACGTTTTCACCGGACATTTAGTATAGCATAGACATTCACTTGACTGCCAACAATTTTATGGGCCAAACGATTCGTCCGACAATAAAATATACATCATCTTTTCACTTATCGTTCGACCGCAACAATCTCCGCAATTTCCGCTTCTTTCTCTATTCCGTCTATCTTTATCCTCATACCGTATTCCAGCGATTTGCATATCCTGGTTTCGCTTGCCCACCCGTTTCGATCGCTTCGATAACCAATAAAGTTGTATACCTACACCACCCATATGACGATGTAAAGTTATGCAAGGGTTACGCATTGTTAACGTTCGATCATTACGATGTATGTATCAATGTCTGCTCCCGCTACATTATTTTTTACTATGAACATTATCGGTGGTACCATTTCGATTTTTACTTGTTTTCTTCCCAGGGGCAAATGACGAGACATTTCATGAACAGTTTCGAGAATCAAAATCCCGGTAGAGTTCGCTGAATTGTTCTTTTTTTTTTTTTGTTTTTTTTCTTTATTTCGACGATGGACGGCCGATAATAATCGGTGATACAGCGAAGTACAAAATTGGGCCCTTTCTATTTCTACGTCGAAACCGGAGATATCGATACGCGCTAAGAATACCGTGAAAAGAGAAACAAACTGAAATGTAAAAGACAATGGAATGCGTCGCGTCGCGCATGCGTGCCCGAAGGGAATGCGGCCTGGTAACGGCACATCCGCTAACATCGTCTTACCACGGCGGGGCCTTATTACTCGGCAGGGGGGAACAAGAGAGAGAGAAATGGATAGCGGGTAAAAGAGAAAAGGGGGGAAAGGCTCCTTTTGCCTCCAAGTTGAAGCTCGTGTCACACGGTCGGTCGTCGTCCAAGTCACGATGGTGCAATCCTCATCCTCTTCGTCTTCTTCTTTTTCTTGTGCTTCTTTTTTTTTCATTTTTCTTGTCTTGGCAGTAAGAGATGATAAAAATGTGACAGTGTCATAAATTACATGCAATTTCATGGAATTTCACTAAATTTCTATACAAAATTCCTCCACCATATCCTTTGTGCATACGTATCTACACACATACATACGTATACCTATATCTGTAATACTATTGACTGGGACCGAAACCGAAGCCTTGGCGCGTGTTCAGAAGGCGTGCTTTACATCCGGTGTATATTAAATTCCAATGATCCCTTTTGCAGGCGTGTTCCCTCCACCCTTACGTTCTTTTTTTTTTTCTTTTTCTTTCTTTTTTTTAAATTTTTACCATGAAATATGTCGTTTCTAATTGAAAATTGCACACCCTACTAAACTCCCCCGACTCACAGGACTTTTTCATTGATGTCAAGTGCATGATTTAAAACAGAGAACATTTATATATCAAAGGATCACTTAAATCCCCCGCTCGCTGTATAATTGTAGAGTCCATATAGCGAGGTGACGTCAGCCACGCCAATAACGATCAATGTGGTCCAACTATCTCATCCAAAGAGTCAAATGAATCTGTAACACTGTTGAGTTCAAACCTACAATGGAGGGGGGCCATGAACAAGAAATCAGAAATACGTTAATCCAGAAAATTAACCTCAAGAATGTTCCCAGAATGAAAATAAAAAAAACAACGAAAAAAAAACAATGAAACTCGTGGAAACCGATCCATGTTCTCATCGTACTTCGATCTACTTTTTTTTTTTTACTCTCTTTTTCAATTTTTTTATTCGATTTTTTTATTTCGTTATAACGAGAAGAATGATGGGATCAAATGACTCGACAATGAACTAAAAGTTTTCTAGAATGGAATGCGCCTCGGAAATCCTGATACAGCTATATATTCTCACACGGTCATCAATGAAATAATGATCCATGTTTGCAGGCTGTCGACGATCTCATCTTTATTTTTTTTTTTTGGGATCAAGGGAAAGGGAAGAACTAAGACCGGTATATGGTTCGAAACTCATGATGCACTTACGCCTCGGTCTGACACCTCATTCATAGTCTTTCAGTTGAATGGGATTCTCAGAGACGTACATACAACGTATATACGCTTTACGGTATCCATATGCGACTCTGCTCCGTATGGATGAATATACCAGCATATATATATACGTATGTAGGGATCAAATACATTTCTCCCTTACTCCATCTTCGCGGTTACTTTGGTTTCTCGGCTAACGCTTGGAGGAATTTTATCTCTACGTTAACATTTTTCATAAAATGTTTTTATTTTCTTATATTTGTACGTATACACAATATAGGTACCTCACGGTCGTTTGTAACGTTGCGGCGTATTTGAAAAACACGTGTGTAGATAATGCCGAATGATATTGTACATGACGACGCGAGACAAGGGCGAATTCCGAGGCCCTTATTACGAACGCAAAATATAATCTAATGACGATATATGTATTTACATATATAACAAACTTATTATATTGTTACATTGAATATTATACCGGTGAAATCCATGGCTACGAGTTCCGTTTATAAAATACACACCTACCTTATGCTACCAGTTTGCTTTCGAACTTTTATCAGATCGAATATCCTTCGAACGATTTACAGTCTACCGATTATTATACACCGCTAACACCATAGAGAAATAGTTGTTATAATATAAAGCGGTATTTAGACGGATCCGCTTGCGTTAAACGCCAAATACAATTGAGATCGACAACGGTAACGAGTTGAAGGGAGAAGGTGCTGTATGTAGATAAATGAAATTACGGTAAAAGGGGAAGGTACAGGAAGAGGATTTAGATAATTAGCATCGATGTACTTAGCGTCCGTCGGATCGTCGCGAATGGGCAAGCTAACGTCGCTTATCTTATCTCAGCTACTCGTTGGAGGTTTCCGGCTCATCAACGTTTCCTTATATCCATAGTATAACGTATTATACATCCTCACAAAATCCATTGAGGCAGTGTGAAAATAATAGAAACCGTATAAAAAAAAATATATTTAGCAAAACCAAAACAAAAAAATGGCAAAACCTATTCGAGGGGCGATAACGGTTGTCTTAAGATACAGATTAGAAAGTTCAAATCAGTTCAACCGAGTCTTTGGAACAAACTCACTGTATAGGCTATTGCTTGTCTATATACGAGATATTTTTCAACCGCAACTAGAATCAGTTTTAAATATCTATATTCATGGTAAGTGATACTATAATAGACGAAAATATATACGTGGAATGAAGTAAACATGAATAAACATATGATATGTGTCGTGATTCCTTTTTATCTGTTTCCCGTACAATTTTTTTTTTTTTTTTTTAGTACAATGAGAACGTTTACGAGTAATTGAATAGAAATTGCTGGTGTAATTCCCCACATGACAATAACTAATATACTACAATAAAAATCCTCAGTCAAAAATGCGACACGGCCCTTTCCATAATATAAAAAATATATATACATGGTATATAAATATATAATATAATTGAATACAGAAACACGCGATTGCGTGTACAAAGCATGAGAGTTGGTTACAAAATTCACTATTATGTAAAGCAACTTGATTCATCGTAAAACGACAAGTGCTTAACATTTTTTACTAATTGCAGAGCCTTTTTCATCGGGTATATATCGGCGTATTTATAACGTGATTGTATGAGTGCGTATATATCACCTATATACATCCATGACCGCTCACACGCGACATCCACTAATTATTAAATGTTCCGAAACGTGTTGATTCTGAAAAAAAAAGAAGAAAAATCTTTCATTACTATGTGTAAAATATTTATTATTATTTCGTTAACAAAACACGTAGCTGAAGGTTAAGTGCTGATATAATTCGATACAAGCAGTAATATCGATAAGAAAATTCGAGTCATGTTATAATATCGTGTTTAGTGTCTACGACTAGGCGCGATAAAATTACCAGTCACGCAAAATTATAGTAGTCATGTTTTTCTAATTCTTTTTCAGACCAGAATGAGAAAAGAAACAAAGAAATTGTTTCCTAAGAATCGCCAAACACTGCGGGTTTCGGCGCGTGCAAAATGTTCTTGTAGATGAACCAAAATGGCGGCTCTTGATCATGGGGATAACTCGCGAAGTCCCAGTTACTGATTTCAACTCTCCATTTATTTTAACGATTACTTCGGTCTGATCGATTCCGTTGTCTGGAAAAGATCAATCGCCACAGCAGCAGCAGCGGATGGTCGCGATCCACCGTTAGCTTTTCTATACGCTGATGACGGGCATAGATTTTTGCGAGATCATTCCGACGATTTTCTCGCCAGGGGGCCCAGATGTCATGTTTTACCGTTCCGTCTTTGAAACGATAAAGAATCTCCGGTCATTCCACCAAAGCTGCCAAAAAATACTGGCCCGATGAAAATAATCGATCAAAATCGGGTCTCCAAAAATTTTTCGCAAATACATTCGAAGGTTCATGAAAAGGAAGAGATATATTTATGCGGTAGGTATGGGGAGCGAGACTTAGGTTGGTGTTTTATTGAGGAAAGTCGATGAGAATCGTTCGGGGAACGAAGGAACATCCCGTGGCAACTGGAAGCTGAGGAATGCACAGGCGAAATAAAAGATTGGTAGACCGAAAGGAGGATGCTGCGCAAGGGATGAGGCTCTTTCAGGTCGGGGGAAGGGGCAGGTGGGAATGTCGGTGGCTGAGGCACCGCAGCCTGAGAGGAGGTTGAAGCTGAAGCTGAGGCTGAGGCTGAGGCTGAGGCTGAGGCTGAGGCTGAGGTAGCGAGAGTGGAATGCGCTCCCAGAGGCCATTTCAGTTCGATGTCCTCCCATCCGTCGGTAACCAGCCGCTTTCCTGCCTTGCCTCCGCAAGACGTTCCTCTTCGTCTTTCTTTCGGTCCTCATTCTTAGCTTGTCTTCTTCTACTACGCAGCATTTATCGAAGGCCTATATAGCACCTATACAAACCCGCGTGTATAGCGATTTGAAGATCTCTAACAGCTCCTCTATGATCGGTCACTATATGGTTAATCTCCAGTCAACTAAGATCTCCATTGGTGTAAACAAAAAAAAATTTGTTCGATTTTTCATCGACCGACAATCTCTTGCAGGTATTTTCATTACGCAATATTGATCGTGCGCACCTGCAGCGCATTTATTAATGTAATCAACAATCGGTTCAATAGCTAATCGCCTGAGTTAAAACCGCGTTATCAAAAATCGCGAGTTTGTAAATTGTCAAAAGATTGTCCAACGAGACGCGATTGATACTCGGGATAAGGTGGTTTAATAACAAAAGCGTATTGAAACAAAGTTGTTACATCGTCCGTAGAATCTTTTCAATCTTATCGATTGTGACGTAGAAAATGATAACACACAAAGCTCTGTGCATTGCGCCTAATATCTGACCGATAAGGGAAGGCATGCAGAATCGTCCAAGGTCTTACATTTTTTGCACATTGTTAGATAGATACGTGTATAACATAAAGTTCGATCGCAAAAGTTGAACGTTGAAAAACGACTCGGAGTAATTGTTACTGCTATACGTACAGAGTAGTGCCGAGTTCCTCAGCCAGCGACCGGTTTTATAAACTCTGAAAGCAGTAAACATCATTTCGCGGAAGATGATGGTATGCTGAATGGGAACGTCCTGCATCGCATCGCGCGATTCTGCACCTCTTATGCCGTTGAAATCCTGCATCCGCCGCTTCAGCCGCTTCAAAAAATCAAAAAATCAACTAGGCAACTGCAAATCGTGCATAATATATGCCCACATACTCGGTTTCGAATCGACATTCCGTGTTACAGTGACGCGGGTGACAAAAAAAAAATTTACGTATACATTTGAGAAGCCTAAAAAATTCATCGAGGTCACGCCACCAAATACAATGTCGAAGAATTCGTATCGATAGAGCTTTATCTCGACACATATGTTATAATTCCATCTCTGCATGATTCTAATTTTCTGTATGGGCATAAAACGATTTACTTATAGGGACGATCGCATATACGACGGGCCTCGTTACTTCTCACAGCTTCACTTTTCTATATACCAGTACATAACAACCGTATTATATACATGTGTATATAATGAAAAGAATAACACTTGTACACGATCACTGGTTTACATATCGCATCACGTGATTATCGGTAACGTACGTACATGTAACGTATTGTTAACTGTACGGTGGTTTGACCGTGGCAAATCATACTACGCTTTATCCCACGTGCAGACTTTTACAACAGTTACTGTTACGCCGAACTCGTACGACGGTGTGATAAAATGGAAAAAAAATAAATAAATAAATGAAAATAAAATAAAACAAAATAAAATACAACAATTATTACACATAGGAGAGGAAGGAGGAGGAAGAGAGAAAGAAATGAAAAGATACCAGGTAAAAAAAAATGCACGTATAATCTCTGTAAAACCGATGAGAATTGTACCTATTTTTCGTCACATTTTAAGTATCAACAAGAACGAAAAAAATAATGAAGACAAGTGGACAATATTCCTTTACGACACGGGCGTTCACCAACCCCTGCAGCAAAGTTCGATACACATACCACGTCTCGTGTGTGTTGGTGCGTCCCGGAAAAAAAATTGCGTAGAATTTTATAACCTTGAAAAGTGCATCGAGCAGCCTTGATCTCCGAAGCGGTTCGTTTGCGAACTTGATGGCGATTATTGCGTGCCTTGATTAGCTCAGCGGCATTAAGAATTTAACCGCGATAACATTCTAACTCCAAAATTTCACGTGGTCGGCTATATTTTTTTTTTTCAAAATTTATATTCAACGATAAGAAAGTGCGGAAAGAAAGTAAAGAAATCTTGTTTGAATTTTGGTACAGTTGCACGAACAATGAGTCGATAAAAATTCGATGAAGGCGCTACGGGCTTCTTCTTCTTTATTGGCATTTTACGATAACTAAAATGACAAACGTACTATCCGATCTGCAGTTCTTTATCCATAATCCGTAATCCGCGTATCCGATTTGTGAGATAAAAAAGAAAAAATAATAAGTCGACATCAGTCGGGGCCGATGACGACCGAATGAATTAGCATAGAAATTTCCGATGCTGCCGATACCTCGATGCCCGAATACCTGGATACCCCGGATGCCTTGAGACTTAGACGTTATAGTGATTATAGTGCGAGCTTATTATCGGATCTTTTCTAATAATTCTTATCGCGCTACGTGCGGGGGATACGGTTAATATAATTTTGGCGGGCTCTCTGAGCGTTATCGACGAACGCCCACGTCGTGCCACGTGGAGTTTTGCGAACCAGTTATCACGGACTAGGCCGCAAAATATACTCTGTAATATACCCCAGCTATTGATATTCGCCACGTGACCAGTTGATGATACAAAAACTCGGGCCGGAAATAGCAATAAAATGTACCTCCCAAGGCCAATGCGGTGCAAATGACAAGTGCAAAAAAAAAAAACCGCGTCCGGACGGTGAATTAAAATCTTGGCAAAGTTATAGTGCGTCCAAAAAAGGCGAGATTCTTGGCTGACTTTCTTCTATATAGTCGGTGGTCTCTGACTCATTCAACCCTAAGTTTATAACGTTTGGCACGGGGCTTTCCGCCTTTCGGTCACCTTCCAAGGATCGTCGTACCTCCGAAGGTCAAGGATAGAAGTGAGGAGAAACCAGAAGCGCGGGACAAAGAACGAGACCCCTACTGTCGTGGACCGATAAAATTGGGTTTCCTCTTGCAGCAGCAGCAGCAGCAACAGCAGCTATTGTACAACTATACAGCAACGGCAACAGCAGTCCGATTCGTGGAAGTACGACGTCCGCAGGCCCTTGACTAGCGAGTTCGGTTTATCACCATACACACTTCACATACGTTGTTTTATATACACACACCATGTGCATTCTCAGAGCTCGTGCTGCGGTAGTAAGGCGGCGCAGGGGGTGGACTGCATGGAAGTAAGGGGAAAGGAGGGAGATTTCAGCCCAAGAACCGGGCCTTATACGCGCGCGGTGGGGCCCCCTTTAATGTTTAAAACTTGTGTGTGGGCTGCGCCCAACCAACCGCTCTCCGCTTGCTGCTGCAGCGTGAGAGAGGAATGCAACGCGTTGCACGCTTGGACAATGTTGCTTACAACCTCGGGGACTCCAGAGTACCCCGAACCCCGCGGGAGCGGGAACGGGCGCGCGACTTGACTCATACCTACTTAACAATACGCCTAAACAACTCACCGGTAAAATAATACGCCAATTTCAACGATACCGCCGTATACGTGTACATGTACCGGATATTTATCGGATATTACTCACATTTCCTTTCGAAAAAAAAAACTCGCATTATTTTTTTTTATCATCATTTTCTTTGAAACCTCCGTGCGAACAGTGGAGATTTCGATGCGTGGTTAAAACTTCATCGATGCGGCGAAAGACAATTTCAGAAATTAGAAATACAATTTTTACCCCAATTTCTCACGACCCAAAACACTTCGGATCTGAAATGGTCCCTATCGAATCGTAAAAGATGTGAAACTATGAAGTGTTCACACGGAAGGTTGAGCTGTTAATTTTTTAATTTCAATCACTTCTTTCAGGGGGAAAAAAGGAAACCCAGAGCCTAAAATTATCTGAGTTAGTGCGATGATAAATGTGAACTCATAAATCTGTCTGGTTTCGAATTTTTTTTTTGGTTCAGATAGTAGGCATTCGAGGAGAACTGTTCTAGAGAGAGGCTGTATTTATGGAAAGATGGACTAAACTTAGGGCATTATTTTAAGTCAAACTTAGTCCCCTTGTATTGTATACACAGATGAAATCTTTCCGGAAAGAAGCAAAAAGATAACGTTCATTCTGAGTTAAACTATCTAAAAGGCGCTTGTTACGGCGGTTTTTATCTAATCTACATAAAGCTGGTCCCATTCCAAGCGGGTTTGAAGAATCCCGAGAGGTTTCCGATTTCGTTTATTGACTTAACCCTCGTGCCGGACGGTGATTGAGATATTATTTTCATCTGCCCAATTCTCCTTGTCCACCGTTTCACGACCCGACCGGGTCTTGACCCTTACAGATTTTCACTCACATACATTCGATGAATTATTATAGACTCCTCGTGACTCCGCTGCTCACGACACGATTTCTCTTGATCGACGTATACGTACGCTGCGTTTATTCAATGAATCGGAATATGAGAAATGACAACTGGTCCATGTAACTGACGTTGCTTAATACCTAGATTTATTTATTATTTATTTTTTTTTTAGCATAAAAAAATACATATGTACTTCGCTCCAACCATCTCACTTGAATGTGCTGTCCCCGCTTATGATGGTATAATAAAAAAGGAAATAAAAAAAGCCGACAATCGATTCTGAGTTGAAACTCGGTTTATACAAGATCGTAAAAATTGTCGCATTACCTGCTTCCCTATTTTGAAATCACGCGCCTAAACGTTATCCTAACAAAGTAGCAGTACTGCCAATAAGATTTATGGGATCGTGAACAGCAATGAGGTATTCGATCAGTTATTGATCCAACATATCGGTATCGCGGTGAAACAATTTAGTACTGAGTAAAGTAGTACGGAGTCGAACGCAGAGTATATAGTTTAGGTGGGTAGTAAATGTACATTTATACCGTAACATACATATACGTATACTTCCTACCACCGCAGTAACACCCCGCGCTTGTACGCAAGTAAGAATATTACTCCACCTACACAAATTTCATTTTCAATATTCGTGTGTTGCACGCCGTTAGTCACTGTTCACTTCTCTCTACGTACTGGGCACGTGTATCACCGGATAGGCCGAGACACGCTCCGCGTAGGACCAAACGAATGATCGTATCAGCGAGGTATTTAGATCAAACCCGACCCAGACGCACGTTACACACGCACACGAATAAAAACAAAAAATTCTCCTCTCTTTTTCTTCCACCACATTCGCACGCGATTTTTACTACTTCTACCATAGAAAAGTCATCCACCCTGCAACGCACGTATTCATATGTACGCGTATATTTTCAGAAATGGTAATTCCACGTATACACTCGGACATAATGTCTGTGTCGATACCGATCGGTGAAATTTTCTTCAGCCGATAACGGGCCGGACGCGCCTTTTAACTGCGGGTGAAAAAAAAAATGTTGGAGCACAACGTATAGATGGGTATGTATTTGTGATGCATGTATTTAGAGACGTATGCGAGAATAGTCAGAGGTCTGGAGATAAACCGAATCGATAACTCCGAAAACCAGACGCCAAAGATCCCCGTGCGCGTTTTTAACCTATCAATCACATTCGTTTACAGCTGAGTCTAGACCTAGTCACCAACGAAGCAAAAACCGGCCGTGGAGGCAACACCTACGACTACTTTGCAATCGCCCCCGTCGCCCCCTTCGTTTTTTTTTTTCGTTTTTTTTTGTTCTTCGCCTCTTCCTTTTTCGTCTTTTTTCTTTCTTTTGATCCATTTACCAACGACTCCCCCATTATCCCAAAGTCCCCTTCAACGTTGTACAACGCGGCTAATTCAACCGTCGCAACCGTCCAGAGAGTTGCAGCAACTGCGGTTTTACTACAAGAGACGGGTAATTGCCTATCGACCCCCCTTCCTTCCTCGACTACGAATGGAAAATAAATCGATCGATCTAAAGTGGCTACGATTTGAGCTCATTTTTAGTATTTCTTTTTTTTTTTTCTTTTGCTTTCTTTAGCCTTTCTTCCTTTTTTTTAGGGACGTTATAGGGGATTTAGTCAATCTTCTCAACATTCATTGCTACAAAGAGGGGTCAAAGAAAAATCAAGGATTAATTTCTCCCGATGTGCATTAAGCTACCGCGTACGAAAGTGAAACGTATCGACACAAGGATTGTTCTAAAAAAAAGTTATGAGTAAAAAAAAAATTAATGGTCAATGGTACGAACCGATCATATGCATATCACTGCCATGTTAAGATGGGCTACTGTACCAACGATCGGATTGACTGCTCGCCACGAGATATTTTCTTCTTTCACTTTTTTTTCCCTCAACTTACCGCCTTATATGTATTCCATATCGCGCATGTATTGCATGGTACATATTCCCATATATCCCCGCGACGCGATGCAACCAACGCTCAAGTCGCTCTGCGATTTCTTAATAATATTCAGAGCGTATGACTCGCTCGTAAATCAACAGGTATCTACGTACGGCAAACGCGTCTCTTTATAGCAATACGTAACACCGCGTCGGCGGTATAATATAGACAAGATTCCTATTATTTTATTCACTCATATACGTGATCCATTACATAAAAGCGATATATCGCGCGATGTGACAAAATGGGTGGTGCACCGTCTGATAATCACAAAATCATATTAAACACGGTACGTAAAATATAAACGCATGTACGTAGAACTTTCAAAAATGATTAAGTAGCGTAACCAGGTGAATAAAGGCCAAATTATTCCCCTTGCGCTGCGGCTTACGCATCATCTTTTCTCATCGTATATAATCGTTGATATAAAAGTGAGCGAACGGAGAAATGAGAGATGGATATAAAAACAATAACAAATAAATAAAATGAAAAGAAAATATAGAGAGAAAAGTGAAAAGAAGAAAAAAAGGAGAATAAAATCGCTGACATATTCCCGATGTCGTTATCGCATAAAATCAATAGGGATTTACATTATACTTCCTCGTGCCCTCTCGTTTGACTCGAGTATTAAAATTGGATTTAGCATACCAACACTGTAATACCATCGTGCACCAATATATACTTACGTCGATATAACTTCGGAAGAAAGTATATACGACCCGGTGAATTCGGGAAGTAGAGGAAGAGAATGCGGATGAAAAGGGAGGAAACGGAAGAAGAAGAAAAAAAAAGAAGGAAATGAAGAAAAAAACGAAGGGGAAGTATATCACCCCCTTTCTGCAGAAGCGCTGTGCTCCGTGAATATAAGATGATAAGGACGCTAGATTACAGGCGGAACCGCGAAAGAAACCTTCTAGTGGCCTCTGCAGAATGATGATTCTTCTTTGAAGTAAGGCTTCTCAAATTCTAAGTATAATATCATTTTATTTTATTACATAAATTGACCGAGACCCTTCCAGAAAATTACGATAAAAAATCAAACTGAAGATATTTTCTTCTATGCAGTTCTCAGGAAAAACGCCCATCAGTTTTTCGACATTTTTGCTCATTTTCAACTTGGCTACTCTATGGCACCACCTAACCACGTAAATATCCCTTACTACATCACGATGTCAAAATTCATTACATGCAATTTCCTTCAGGGAAAAAAGAGAAAATCTTTGGATAATAATTTGTGGCCAAAACCGGACTAGGATGGCGAATGCACATTACCATAGTTGTTACGCGATGAGACACAAAGGATATCTTCCCTCTTATGCTGCACACAATTTAGAATATAGTTTGATGAACATGTGAAACGAAATCGCCATAATTGTATTATTGTACAAGTTAAGGACCGTTTTTGCTTACTCGTATACTTATCGGTGGATCGCGGCACGCCCGCGCTCCGCTTGACTTTTTCGCGAATTCGACACTTATACAATATAATATACGTGATGTATACTTGCACACGATCACATTTGACATATCGCCTGATGGAATATGGATACATTGTATATACATACAGGTGTTGTTCGCGGGTGGATTCATCGATCTGTATATTATGAACGTCGTGTTTCTCTATGGAAAATATATCGTTCGTCGTCGATCGGTATCTATAACTAATACCGAGTTTAAGGGGAGCCACGGTGTGATGGATAAAAAGAAGGGGCACCGATCTTTCGAAAGGTTTCTTATTACCCATACAAACTCCATACTCGCGGTGCTTGCGGAGAAAGATAAAAGAAAGGAGGAGAGAGTCAGGTCGAAGCTAGAGAGGATCTGTACCTCCGTCTTTATGGACACGTAAATTTGACGTTTGTATTTTATAACACATACGAAAACATACACACTTATATTAAATTTATACATATATATATATACGCACATATCGATAACTTCGTTGTGTGTACATCGGGTCGTACGTTATTGCGCATCGGACTACTTTCAGCGGGCAAACACGTGCCTTCTGATAGAGCTCTCTGATCCAGTAACCCCAGGAATATAACATACACATACATGCAACATGGATAGATATACGGTAAACGCTAGTCTTCATAGATTCCTCTCTCTCTCTCTTTCTCTCTCCCTTTTTACTTTTATTTTCTATCCAGTACCGCCGTACCCCTCTCCCATTTTCAAAGTAAATCGGTATAGGTATACGTAAACTTACTGTACGACTCGCATAGCTGGACCGATTCGCGTAGCGTTTTACCCTCGCGTGTGTATCTCCTGTGTATGTATCCTACTGAATTGTACATAGTTTATGTGTATACACCATGTAGCCGCTATAATCGCCGTTGCGGTGTTAACTCGTGGGAGCCAAGACGCGGAGGAATGTTTCAGTCGATTGTCGTAAGTAACTAACTACTAACTGAACCCATACAGTGACGTTAGTTACGGTACAATGCTGAGTACAGAGACAAGCAATCAACCAACACTTCCAATCCGTCTACGTGTGTTTTATAAATATCTGAGCGTACATTGTACGTATTATCACGCAGAAATTTGCGACATGCAGGAGCAGCGGATGAGAAAATTTCAAATGAGGAAGAAGTAAAGACGTATATATCCAGGCGTCGAACCAAACTGGAAGAATTATTTCACCGGATGACGATCCGATTCCGTGTATACAGTAGTGTCGTTTGATCCGCAGATGAAATACTTGCGAGACATAGATCGGTTACTTTCCTATCTCGATGTGGATATCTCGATATTTGAACCGAAGCATCGAACCCTCCTGTACAGTGGAACCTCCACCGTTGGGAAATTCTGCTTCGTTCCATCGCGAAACGGTTCGAAGAATAAGAAACCGCGACGTTTCAACGTCAACTACACGGACGGGCAAAAGAATCGACACGAAAAGATGCGTTTTACCAAGATAGGAACTGGATGCTGCCGTCGCTGCTGCTGCTGCTGCTGATTCTGATGTTGATGTTGATGCACCTCGTGACTCTCTATACTTGTGCCTGTACATACATTCTATACCTGGTCGATGGATGCGCCTCGTTGAGCCAGTTTGAGTTCAGCTGAGGCCACAGCGCGGTGCACATCCCGGAGAAGGAAAATGAGGAGGAAGAGGATGGAAGATTGAGGATACATGTAGTCGCGTAGGCTGCAGATTGAGTATGTGGGCATAGCTGGGTATGTCTTGTAATGCTGCAGATGACAAGAAGGCAGACTGGCTGCTGCTTGTTGGTGCTGGTTATAGTGCCGCTGCTGCTGCTGCCTCTTGGCTAAGCGACCTTCTAAGGCCGCGTGCGCGCGTTCCTCAGCATTCGCGTTTACGTTTACGTTCGCGTTCGCGTTCGCGTTCGAGTTCCTTCGAACAAACACCTCTTACAGAGGATACTGCTGCACCACCGACAGCATCTGTGTTGAGCACCTAGAAGGTCGGAAGTATCGTCGTAATGCTTCCAGAAACACAGACACCAAACACGCAGGAATTCCACCTTTCGCCTTTTTCACACCAGTCTTCTTGTGTTGGTTTCGCTATAAAACCGACTCGATCCTGCTACGACTACGATCTTACCGGTAGTCCCAAGCAGGTAAATAATCGACCGTTAGAATTGCTTTTGCAACTGTTATTCACACTTATTATATTCTATAAATTAGTATAGAACTCCATGTTTTGTACATTCTCTTTTTTTTTTTGTTGTAATCTGCAGATTCCGCCGATGAAGATCGGCGGAGTAAACGGGGTTTCGTTTTTACAATATTATATATGTATCGTTAATTTTACGAGTGGTTGATGAAAGAAGTCGTCTCTGGTGGTGCTTTATTTTTGCAATTGAAAGTCCACTTGAAGATAATTCCGTTCGGTTAATCGCATAATAAGTATACTCAACTCAAATACCCTCCGGAGGTGCGATATCGCGATATCTTAAATTATCGATTGAAATTCCGTTGAAGCTGTTGCTTTTGGTTAAAGCTACTCGACGAATTTGTTCTACTGAAATTACCTCAATTAACTTCTGGCCGCTTCAAAAGCCCGTTACTCACGTCGTTTTTCACCGACGTGGGATAATAATCGATTCAAGTATTAGTGTAATTGTTAAAATAGCTGTAAACGTATGAAAATGCGAATTTGTGGTGGTTTGAGCCTTGAGTATTTTTTTTATTATCTTCATTTCTTGCCTTGTATCATTTTCTTCTTCTCGGTCAATAAGGAGACGAGGGAAATGTCAATAGATAATTGATGACAATATTTTCTATACTGCCGCAAGTGAGAATTCCTTAAAATATGACGTAGGTATAATATATTATGCATATTATTATTATTATATTTTAAAAGCTTGCAGAACTAACGTCGTTATATAATGTAAACGTCGATAATCGAGTATACTGCTACCTACGCCGAGTTTACAAATTATATAAAACACGTGGAAAACGTGAGTTAAAGAAACGTGTTATGATTTTTATTAAGGGTCAATGAAATCGAGCATCATTGTCGTGTATTAAAAGCAAACTCGCGATCCCGGAACAGTTCAGGGACTTTTCAGACTAAGTCGGCGCGTGCAGCAAGGAAATACGATTCCTTGAGGCAAGGCAAAATGAATAAAATTGCAACGTAGAATAACATTGGATCGCATATCCGATTCTCCACCAGGTAAATCGCAATAACTATCATCACGTCGCGAACACCGTGATCTTCAATCCCAGACTGATTACCAGGAAGAATCTTGAACCGACAACATTTCCAGTAATTGAATTAATTACCGATCCCTACATTTTTCATCTCTATCATTTCGGGGTCAAACGGAATTTCACTTATACTAATATTTACCGTACACCGGGAAATCTTTTCCCGTGAAAAACACATCCGCGGTCTGCGGTTATATGAGCTTCCTGCAGGCGAGAAGCTCGAACTTTCTTGACGTCAAACATCAGCATCAGAATTTAAGCCGTTCACCATACGTGATATTCACACAATGCAAACGCACTCGATGACGTTATTGCGTCACGTGATATCAACTTGTAACGAAAATAACAATCAATCACTTTCTTATCACCGAATACGACACTCTGCGTACGACGTATTTGATCTACGTGAATCGGTATGTAAAAAATGACGGCGACTGTAATTATTATTTATTTATTTTATAATATTTTTTCGTTTCTTTTTTCTTTTTTGCTACGTTTTTTTTATACTGGGGGGAATTCTCGTCTTTGAAAAGAAGCACTAATCCTTGGTCAAGGATATAGAATTCAAGTAGAACTACGCTTGTTTCTTCCAAATTTAAAATCACCGAAGCGACAGATTCCTATTTTGCATTAATTATTTTCGTTAATATATTCTAGATTTTAAATATGTGTAGGTGGTTACGGATATATCATACAAATGAACATCAAACGGGTGAACGGTGATTTGGTAACTAATAGTAAACGACCGTTATAACTATAAAATTCAACATCTGGAATAAATTAATGTGAATTTGTTGTAATAATTTGTCATTTTCTTTAACCAGTCGTTGCAGAGTCTCGCGTGTCTCGTTATTCATATTTTGTCGCGTAGATGGAAACGTTGGATAGGATTGAATTTCGTTACCAAACCACACGTATGTGTCTAAAATATATAATATCATCTACATACATCCCCGCATGTATTCTATGTAAACCAACACGTTCATCGTCTGTGTACACACAAATAGGCGAGTATATAATATAATTTAATACATCATAGCATAGGTATATATCCACTATATCAACGCTGCTTCGTCTGCTGCTGCTGCTGCCGCTGTTCCTCACCCGCACCACGTGCTCACCTGAATAACTCGGTAAATAATTATTGAGTACGCGTACGACACAAACTTCCAAGGAATGCCCCGGAGGCTTGCATTCCTGCACAGTTAGCCGAGGCCAGTATATAAAGGTATATACATTATGTACGAGTATAAAGGTGCAACTTTAGCTGCAGCGTTCACCGACGCACCGATTTATCATAATATCGGTTATAGTCAAAGTATTAGGTTAATTCTTCGATCATATATTATACATCGACAATCACGAATCGAAGAGGGGGTATTCCGAATTGAATTTATAATCCGACATTCCTCAACGGTGATTATTAATTAAGTTCGATGTGTGAGGTATAGGAAAGAAATGTTTTTTTTACTTCTCTTTTTTTTTTGTTTTTATTAAAAATGCGAGGATAGGGTACTAACTTGGGGTTAAAAAACCCTGGTAAGCGTGTAACAATCTTTAATATATGCAACTTGTTGAATAATTTACGAAATAACAAGTTGTCGAGGAAACGTCACTCGCCAAGTGGTGCAGATAATAACTACCCTATATCGTATCGGTGGAACGCATACGTATATATGAAAATATATACCCGTATGCATGTAGATATATAACTTGTTGAGAGTCTTGCCGTTGGATTTGCTTTGCGAATTGCACGTTTATGCAAAATGTTTGTGGAATTCAGGTGTACGTACGTACAGGTATATAACCACGGCAGGTATGAACGGTCGGGCAAAGCTCGGTATCTCGAGATATTGAAACTGGCGAAGCGCTCCGAGATACATAGAATAACGGTAGGATATGTGTTGGTGAATATATGTATACCTGCGTACATTTAGATGTATCTATACGACAACGGCAGCGTTTCCGAGACCTCGCGGTACAGTAAAAGTGCATTAATTGCATCCCGTGATTACCATTCCAGCCAGGTGTGTCGAATGATTAGGGTTGGAGGTAAATACCTGCTATTTTTAGCACCGCGTATACATGTCCAGTCGAGGCGCCGCGGTATAAACGCACTTAGCTCCGCGGGGTTGGCGCCGAAGACAAAAAAAACGATAAAAAGCAGAGAAAAAAAAATGAATATTAACGGGTGTCAATTTTCTAGGAACAATAATAACTCTTTTTATTGTTTCTTATACACGAAGGTCTAGCGGTGTACATATCGGTACGTATATATTTATTTAGACATTTTACATACCTGTATACGGGTAATATGCATCGCGAGAAATCTCGTTTGTTAAATGTACTCTATATATACATGTGCCAATATACATATATATATACATTTACCTACCAAACGTGGCGCGCGGTTTCAATAAGCAGCACGAAACGTATAGTTGATTTACGAGTAAGCGCATACTGTAGTGTATTGCCCACGCGAATTATTTATCTAGAACGCTTATGCAACTGAATATAGTATATATGTATGCACATTTATAATATAGATATAGATACGAAACTATATGTATATCTATATGATAAATATACATATATTTAAGTATTTCTGTACGCCATACCGGATGCAACCTACCAAGTTAACGCGAGTTGATCCATTCGGATCAGAGGAATCTCCTCTTCGACGCGTGCAACAAATTTCGCTGACGATCGTTCGAGGTCCGATTAAATTTTGTCGCGAATTTTTGTGTGTATAAATTTTTACACAGAGTTTAATCCGCACTCGCATTAAATGCCACTTTTTATCAAACTCTTTGCGGTTCAGGAACCCGCGACTCTACGTAACCGTTTCAGCGCGAGCCCACGCGAATTGCAACTTCCGCCATGACGTCAATTGACTCTAATTTTATGAGCTCGCACTTCCGCCATAGCGCTTAAGCTGCGGAGCTGCGGAACTCTGGTATGTAGAGCTGTTCCTTATGGCTAATATACGGTGGAAGTTTGCTTATGGCGATCCGATATCTAAACTATATCGCGGCGATCATCGTGGCAGCAAACTGTTTTATCTAAAAACACGTTCTATAAACTCGTCACGTACAGAGTTTCGTTTCAAATTCGTTGAGTCTCGGCTATAATATGCCGATCGCCGTCCATCGGGCTTCGAATTTTTGATGCTCGTTCTATCGCCCGAGCGTTTCCTGCCTCGATTTCGTGCCCGGCTCTCTATACTCCTCATCTTCTTCACCTGCGAGAACAGCAACAGCGTCACTTCGAGAGATTACATCACACGTAAGAAGCCTGCAGGTCGTGAACCCCGACTAGTGATGGAAATAACCGACCTGACAGTCGGTCGGCGACGATGCCAACCCACGGGGTGCACCGGAGCTATCTTTATTCTTTTCCCCCACCTCAGTTTCGCCTTCGTATCTCATTAAGCCGTTTTCAACCCGCGACAGACCTCCGATTTTCGCGATTAGTGCGAATTTTTTCGCCGATCGATAGCGAAAAATCGACAAATTTTCACCGCTGGGAACGTTCGCCTTACGATTTTCATCGCAATGGAATTTTGTCGAAATTTTTCAGCGCAAACTAAGCCCTTGATTTTGTTCGGTAATAAAATCATGTCACGTGACTTAAACCCGGTCAGAGTGAAACGAGCTTAATAATCCGATTCTATGTTTACACGCATCTTGAATCGTCGAACTGGATTTAACCGGCGTGTTATATCTCTGTGCGCGACACCTTACTCGACTTGGCAGAGTGCGTTATTTTCTGCTCGTAAATATAACACAAGGTGCACAGTCACTGCAAAAGCACTTTGCCAACCAACAAAAATATGCGAAATTACCGAGCTTAACGCAGATATACATGCTACGTACGATTCTAGGTGTACGTGTATAGGGCACTCGCTACCAATCACACCCTCATCTATATCTGGTGAGCCCGCGTGGACGTTACACAGCAGGAGGAGCATCAGCATCAGCATCAGCATAACAGACGGATATATACATACGGTGAACCTCGACGAAAGGCCTCGTTTGCGATTGGAACGCCGGTAATTCCTAGGAGCCCGATTGATCGTTCACCGTCTTAGTTGGCCTCCGATGGCCCCGATGACTCGGCCCTCCGTGCAACCACGTCCATCAACTCTCCGCGCGTACGAAATGTCAACGCGCGAGTCTCTTTAAACGAAGAGCTTATAAGACTGGTAGAATCTTTTGTGGCTGCACGCGTTGCTGCGTCGAGGAAAAGAAAAAAAGGAAATGAATGAAAAAATAAAAAGTCTTGCAGTCACCTGATTTTTTTTTTTTTTTTTTTTCTCTCATCGGCGTCGAGTTAGAAAGGATGAGGGAAATCGAAGAAGAGGAAGAGAATTTTTTTACCGCCGAATAAACGCTACGGCACCGCAGTATTTCTGACGCAATCAACGACTTCCGTCCCGCTGACCTTCCGTTAGATCAAAGTGTGGTCGCCACCGCGTCTCCAGACACCGAGACGCCAAAAGAGTGGTCCAAAACGACGCGCACTTTGTCAGCGCCCCGCGACTACTGATTTTAAATTAGTTACAGGTGCGCGTCTATATTTGAGTATAGGTCAGTTTTGTTGCGTAAATATTTTCGGATTCGACCTCGAAAGGTTTCCGGGTTTTCGTATCGATAGAACGCAGTTAGAAAATATTTTAATTTATTGTATTCTTTTATCTCATTTTTTTTCTCTCATGTAAATTCTTTGAGAATGGGACTTTGAATCACCGTTTTCCGAGACCAAGGATTATAAAATATGTTCGAATGAGTCGTCCGAATGTAAAAAAAAAGCGAAAATAAAATCCCAGGATTATACTGGTTCTCCGAAATCAAAAGGCGAGTTTCACTCACGAGTATTGACTTCATGTATTTTTTTCGTTTTGGTTTTGGTTTTATTATCATTACTTTTCCGTGAACGGCAAATGACGATATCAATAATCCTGTACTACCCACACATTTTTATTCTCTTCCTAGCACCGTCGACTGATCATGTAATATAGATTATAGAATCGCGTGAAAAAAATCTATGACATTCACCTAAATGATAATCGATAAATGTTTCGTCACATACATTTCTGTTCTCGGTAACGCTGCAGCGTATATGTGAGGTACGTACATGTAGTCGTATAGATACTTTGAAAATAAAAAACTTGTAATGCAAAGCCCAATATTTAACAAAATGACTACTATATTTCTCGGTAATGTTTTGCACCGCGAGTTCAAAAAGACGCCTCAGGTGTCATATACTATACAGATATTAATGATACGGTACGGAACTAGGCGTCCGCGTCGGTGCTTTTATTTGACGACAAACGTAAGCTTCGTGTGTGATTTCCCGTGTGGATGATTTTTTCTAATCTGTTTTTTTTCTTTCACGTTTTGTAAGTTCGTATGAAAAATACCGAAGCAGTTATCAAGCACACGGTCAGTGATACGGGCAATTGATTAATCAATTATCGATGTTAATGATAATAATAAAGTTGTACGATTTTCTATAGGTGTATGTAGATAGGGGATTTTTTGTAACGTTACGTGACTCGTCGAAGTAGTATGTATTTCGATAAATGTTTTCCTCTCAAGCTGGCGCCAAAACATGAGACATCAGCGATGCAATCAATCTAACTTTGACGGGTAAAGACCCACGCACATAGTTACATACGTTCAATTGTCGCCGCTTCCCAACCACACGTATTGTACCATGTATGTAGTACGTATAATACGTACGTACATGCACGTTACACATACCTCGTCGTATGTATATAGATTATAACATCGTATATATCAACGATTGCTGCGGCCCTCACGGTGCCGCGTGCTATGGATGTGGATGTATGTTCAATTTTGTGTCGAACTTATCGCGCATGTTTATGCGCTGCCTCCGATACATAAATGTGTGAAAATTCATATATTACCGTACGCATGATAATATAAATTCAAACTCCCATGTAGCTCCGATAGTCTGAAATTTGATATTTCCTCACGCGCGACTCGCGCCCGAAGAAGCGGAAGAACTTGAGACGCAATTTCTGTCTCTCATATAACCTGAGCGTCTTTAGCTTACTTTACTCTTATGGTATAGCCGTTATATTCATTTTGCCATTTTGCACCGTAGTATATACGTATTTATATTTATTATACAATAGAGGGTATGGGTAGTTGAAATGAAACTTCTCATCCCGCTTCGGCGGTGCGCACCGATGTTTGTCGATATTACATGGTCGAGCTCGTAAATATTTACGAAAATCTTTATTGTACCATATACCCGAGTCATGGCGCGTATAACGACAGCACGTGTCAATCGTTGGGCGATCTTGATTGCCTCCAAATCACGAACCGGGCCTTTGTCCTCTCTCGCCAAACTACTACCGCGATCAAATATACCAGCCGATCGAATCATCTTCGATACCTGGCACCGCGTAAAACACCCTTAAGTACGCAACGGTGCAGATCGACACCCACGTTACAGACCGATTCGAAAACTGGATCAAATTTCCGATTTCCGATTCATTTCTTTCATTCTCTTTCCTAGCAACGTAGCTGCCACTGAAAGTTCCATATGTCATCAAAACCCCCGCAAGCGAAAATGAAAAAAACTAGAAGGGAATCGGCAATTTTTCAGTTCACTCCGATCCGCGAATAGGTCACGAAACGATTGAACTTTAGCGATGTCTGAATGAATGTATCACTTTTTCTGTATTATTATACAGATGTGCATGGGATAATTTTATTTAGCTCTAGGGTGAACTCCGTTTCAGTATCGCGCATACGCTTTGTGTGTCTCTATCGATGTCTCGGCGTTATACGTGCATCGTTCGCATAGTTTGACGCTAACCTATCCCATCCTGTCCCATCGTATCCTCTTGAGTAAAGTTGCGGTTCTAGTTCGTGGATCGGTTGTGTGTTGAGGTTGCATAGCTAAGAGAAGCCAAGCCTGTATAGTTGGTTGAGCTGCAGCCTAGCCGCGGTCTCTGTACAGACTGCTGAGTGTTGGCGTCTGATATACCCTATAGCCGCCAACAAGTTATCAGATGACCCTGAACGGCTTAAAATAATCGACATAGTTCGTAAATACTATGAGACCAAATAGGATGTTTGTTTATCGGCATCAGATCTTTCATGCCGCTTTTACATTCCAATGCAGTGACATGCCAGCCTTGTCCAACGTGCATTCCATATTATTACTTCGCGCAATGATCCATCCGACGACCACTGCACGCAGCCTTTGTTCAACCAGAATATGTACAAGTACAGCGCAAGTCATACAAATTATACACATAAAAGCATCGATTAGAAATTCATTAATCGGGCTCTCATTTTTTTATATTTTTAATTATTTTTCTTTCCGATGAAACACAATGTGACGAAAAGAATTATCAATTCTCGATCGAGCGTTTAATTTATTCGAACGGGTGATCGAGGTCGAAGGTCCAAATATATCCCTCCTCACATTCGGATGTCGATGATGATCGTGATGATGATATTGAGGAAAAACTAGAGCGATATATATAGGTCGGAAGCTGAGATCAAAAGTCACGGCGAACGTGGCAAAGTACAGAGAGTGGAGAGAAGAAAAAAGAAAAAAGAAAAAGGAATAGATACGTACCACATTGTATTCACGATAATAGATCTCAGTTGCAGGATTTATTTTGCACAGGTACGTTGTATGGAAATTTTGAAAAATTGAACATTAGGCTACCGTACGTACTCGTGCATATATAGTAATCGGTATTTCATTTCTGTTCTTTTTTTTTTGTCATTTGTTGACAATGTAGCTCTGATTTGAAAAAATTATACAGATGTCGAGGTGGCTATGCAGTTCTTCAACTTTGTTAGGAATAAAAAAAAAAAAGTACGACAGACGTAAGCAAAGCGATACGCAAGTCAGCGTTATTCTTATGACGTATTACGTTATAGTTTATGTGCGTATATTGAGAGTAAAATCGCGTGGGGCACGAGAGGATCAGTAACTTTGATGCACTCGTGATCGGTTCTATATAGGCTGTGGAAAAAATAGAATCGTTAAACGACACGCGCCGCAAGATATCGTTACCAAGGTCTCATATATGCATGACCTCATCTACGGATATTGTAAACTCAGCACCCCGCGACTTATAAATCAAAGAAAGAAAAGAAAAGAAAAACCAAAAATAAAATCAATAAATAAACAGAGAAAAAAGCAAAAATTTACCGCTAAGCAATCAATGAGAAACAAGAGGATCGTATTCCCGACGTGACGAACATAGCGAAAGACAACGGACGTTATTCATCGGTGCAAAATGTCCTCAAATTCTCGCACAAGTTTCTCTCTGGGCAAAAACGCGCCCATTCGACAGGGCAATCGGGGTTTGGTGTGTAAGAAAGTGAGGGGAAAAAATACCCGTTTGTAAGTCTAACTAATTGTAAGTTTCGCACCTTGACGCCTCGGTATTACGATATAGCCTTGGAGGAGCCAGCTCTGGATTATATGTGTATAAAATTTTTACTACCTACCGCTATACGGTGCACGTGTACGACAGCTAATTGTAAGATGTAGTTTTGCACTTTTAGTGAACTTATCTATATAGATATACATAATATACGTTGTGTATACAGCGGGTGCAGGTAACCTTCGTTCTCATATGTACGTAAGTGCATCGCGACTGATCTACGTTCAGGTGTACGTTTATATGTACCGCTATTATTATAGTTTCTACTTATACACTACATAGCCTAAGAATATACATATAACCGTACAATATCGTATCAGATAAGAAGAAAGCGGAGCGGGTTTTAATTAAGATGTAACTAATTTTTTTCTTCATTTTATTTTATTTTTTTTTATTTCAATCATTTTATTTTACATATTTTTTTCATTTTTTGCTTTTCGTATTAACGACGTACTTTTGAACGATTTTAATTGCGGCAGAGTCTGACATCATTTCAATTTTATGAAAAAATAAAAAAATAAAAAAATAAATTAAGAAATTTATATCTCTTATGAATTCCAAAGCTACGAAGCATTCGTCGATATTGTTTTCACCGTTGAATAAAATAATCTGTTAGCTTCGTAATAATCTATTTAATATTTGCCCCACATTGCCATTATCATTATAGGCAGATGGCAATAAACTGCAACAATTAACTCTTGTTTTTTTTCAATATCTTTTTGTATTTTTATTCTAGTTTGTTTTTAAATTCTGATTATACCACACCGTGTATTCGTATACATACCTGTGTGTGTGTGTCGTATAGTACGAACGTACATACGTATACTTCACCTCGCCAACTGAATACTAACGATAAAAAGAAGAATATTAGAGAGACGATTGCTTTTACGCGGTCATAAGTTATACCATGGGGAATGCCAGCTACTGTAATGCCATTTGTAATTAGTTCAATGACGTAAATCGTTTTCATACTGGCAAAACTAACTTTCTATACGTAATGTACTACAGAATCCCGATAAGGTGTTACACTATATATAATGTAAACGCTTTTGTAGAGAACGGTTATATGTATGGTATATACCGTACTAGACGGTTACTACGTAACTTAAACTAGTAATTAAATTCTCACCAATCTCGTACAGCATTGAAAATTTACCCATTTAGGAGAATTTCCAGAATCAAATTTCAACGAAGTGAGGAAACCGTGATCGAAAAAGGGGAAGAAAGCAAAAGTGAAAAAAAAAACAAAAAAAATTAAAATAAAACGTGATCCAAAAATTGCGATATACAGTCGATAAATAATTGCACGGTTTCGGCATCGCTAGTTACACGGAAAAATTGCTGAAAAAAATTGATGGTGAGTAGTGAAATTTGATCACGAAAAACAAAAAAGAAATTACATACCTAATTACTAGAAACAAGGTATACGGTAAGAATTTTCCTGTACGATTTTAAAAAAATTTTTCATTGTTTTTCCTCCTTCCCCGTGGTCGAATTTCGGTGCGGATTATTTTTCACGCCCCCTCCGCCGTGCCGCTACCCTAAAAGTAGATGCCCATCAGTTTTTCCGCATTCGTCGATTCGCGGCGACGCAGATACCGCTGCGGCTGTCAGTAGCATCACATATGATAGCCATAGCTGGTTGCGTCGTTGGGTCATATCTATATCAATCAGTCAGTTGGCAGTCGGCCTGGACTCCACGTCACGCAACTCGTGACGGGGAGCAGTGACGTCATTGGAGGTAGACCATATTTTCAGCTGAAATGTATGTAACCCAAACACATACGCTCATGCTTTGGGAATTTGTAATGTTTATTTTTCAGTTTTTTTGTTGTTTTTTTATTATTTTTATTTAATTTTTGGCGCGTAAGCCAATCCGAGCGCGGTTATATACTTGGATGCACCTCACGTGGGTTTTGAACTTATAATACACCTAAATGCAACGCAGAATTAAATCACAGGAAATTCATACGACGATCTTTTTTTCGCGCTTTTCTTTTTCCATTGCTTTTCTGTTTTTCTTTCAATTCGGTTTCCTGCACTTTCGTGACCCAATAGAATAATCTAAAAAATCGGGGTGCAGCTGTCACGAGGCGATGACAAAACAAACCGGCGCTCGTATAACCAAATCTTATGCCTTATCCGGTTACTAAAACTGAAGCCTTATCGACAGCTGTTACAACTTGAACGTCACGCTGGATATATGTACGTAAAGATGTAAATATATGTGTGTACATAACCACGGGTATATATATACGTCGCATACCTCAATAACCGATACTAAAATCTTCCGCTATTACATCTCAGGAAATTGATTTCTCTGGTCGTCATGTATATAAATACTCATATTTATCGGGTCCCATAACTGAAGACTCGTTGAATTATATCGCTGATGAGTATATAATAAGCAATAAAGAAAGACAAAAAAATAAAGAAACCACCGAACTTTATTGTATTTGTCGTTTGATTGGGGGGAAAATTTTTTAATTTAACATCCAGACAAGAAATTCTCTCTAAAGGGTGAGACGAAGCCGTCGGTCGTTCCGTCTTCTCTTTTTTGGCTATAAATGAATTTAATGCGCGTTTTAATCAGATGGTTGTGAAGAAGATAACGTAAATTTAATGCCTCTATTATGAACCGCTAAAATGTTCCGTAATTAAATCGTCGATGCGTTATCCAAAATTTAAATTCTCAATAATCGCCCGGATTGCAAAGGCCGCCGCAAACACCTGTAAATTTTGATCTGGTAAAGGTCGATGAAGTTTAGCGAGATTTTCGACGCGTCCTATGTAATTTGTAGCAAATTTACTGCAGCGCTAGTACCACCGTGTCATAACATATGTACGTTGGTACCTATAATAACCCTTTAAACCTCCGCTTTATTATATCCACGTGCGCAATTACAACCGGGGAACAGATATGCAACACGTGGAACATACGTATGTAACGTTGAGTATATTGTACCCGCGTACTGACTACGGTGACGGAAAATTATTAGGTCGTGTTCTCCTGCACCGCACATATCGTTGGTACATGTATACAAAGTACGTACGTATTATACCTCACGTTCCTACGCGTATAGCAACCGACAAACGAGATGCAGTGGACGGAAAAATCTTTGAAAAAAACGAAGGTATGAATAAATTTTAGGGTAACAGATTCGTAAATTAAAGTTTACGAGGAAAGGCAAAGAAAACCGCAAAAAAATAAAAAATCATTTTACGTATAACTCGTCAATTTTCATTCGCGTTACCATCAAGGGAGACGATCGCACCTGTTCGGTTCTTCAAACATCGTGGGCGTGTTCGGTTTTATGAGATTTGGCGGTTATTTTCGCTCATTTTTTATTTTGTTTTTTTGTTTTATCATCTCTGAGGTGTGATTTTCTTTTCTCATCTCGGTATATGTACTCTCGGTTCCCCGACTCTCTCCCGTACCAAACTTCCCTGTCACCGGAACGGTAAGTTGACAGAAATGACAGGAGCACCCCCTGAAGTCGAGTAACTGATTGATTGTTTTAGCGGAAAGGCTGCAGCACATACCGCGAGCTTCGGCTCTTGGCTCGCCTCAAGTCGGTCGTTATTGTGTCGTTATGAATGAACTTAGAGTTAAAAGCTAAAAGCTGTCAGAGTTGACTGTCAGTTAGTTTGGTAGATACTAACGCACGTGCCCTCGTATAATATAAGGCTAGTGGTAGATCAAGTTCTGCTTACCGGGAACCAAATATAAAACCTCAACAGAGGATGACGCGAGCTTTCGTTATTTCGAAGCTCTGCGATTCCCCTTTTACTTTTTCCGGGCCATATTATGACGCAGCGATGGACATACGATAGTTTTTCCTTTTTACTTTCGTCTCTTTTCTGTTTTTTCTCATTTGTTTTATTTTTTTATTTTTTTCTTCAAACCGGCGCGTGACTTACCCCGGTGTTTGTTTTAAGAAGTTTTATTGGGCGTGGACGTGGGAACCGGCTATATATACGTATTTAACGATCAACAGTATCTCCATTACGAACGAGGAGAAAATTATTTGGTGATGTAATTTCAGGTGATGACGACATCGGTTTATCTCATTCTCATCTGATTGCAGAGCTTTTTAAATCCGGCAAATATACTTGCAGATATGTTCGCATAATATCCGAGTTATTGTTATTATTATTGTTATTAAAATAATGCGCCAAGGTACGAACACTTTATTCTTTACTTTACACGTAAGTTGTAATATACGAATGTACACCTGGTTAACAACTTTGTGTTTACACCTATGTCAGTACAAATAAAATGCAACCGTTTGTGTCAACATATTATCTTACATACAATGTATGTAGATACGTGGAATATTATTATTGCAGCGTACGTACGTATGAACTACGTACATGTTTTTTAGACCACGAAGATTACGTTTTTTAAGATAACATAAGACAACTGCGCTACGAGAGTGGAGAAAAGAATTCATCATTTACTTGTTATATGTTTACAGATGAGTGTTTGCGTGTTTTATCATACATCTGACTAGATGTTTTTGAAGTTTGACCGTGAAATTTTCTTCCACTCTCAAAAGATTTTGTATTATTTAAAAGAAAAAAAAAACTTGTCATACTGTGTTTGTATTGTATGCAAAGTGCGCGAAAGAAGACCTGCAGATCTCGAGAAAATCGGAATATGTTAAGGTAATAATCGAGGATAATCGATCAAATAGATATTTATTAATTTTGATCGATGCACGGTAATCGGGGTAACAAAAACCCAACGGATTATGTCAAACGAAAAATTTTTTACTCGGACAAAAATCGATGAGAATTAATTTCTCGTGATCAGCCGATCAATAATAAAACACACCGTTGTACTGTAACAACTTTTGTTTTATTAAAAAAAAGAAAGAAGGAAAAAAACCAGACCGAATTTTTAAGAACTTTATATATCCGACCAAACTAATCATCCGTGCAGGTGATCTAAATTCCCGAATCAATCAGGTGTTGATAATTCGAAAAGAAGTAGGTAATAATTACAAGGACGTTACCTTGACTGAAGCCCGAAAACAAGGAGAAGTAGAAATAAAAAAGAAAATATCAAAAATCTTTAATTATCTTGTTACGATATGGTAAGCACGTCATTGACATTCCTGCGCATCAATCGTACCTTTCACCGCAACCCCCGTTATTCCTTACGCGGTTTTTAACGAGATCCCTTTACATTTTGCATTCCTAACGCCCCACGCCCATCACCCTGTAAATAGCTTGGGGTTGTACGATTTTCCCATTTTCACCCTGCGAACAAAATCGAGCGCAGTTCAGAGAATATAATTAGTTTGGTGAAAATCTCTTTGGAACAGGAGAAAAAAAAACGACAGAACTGTCTTTTCTATCTACCGTTTTTTTTTTTTTTCTCATGTTTCCGCCTCTATGATGATAATAACCGATCAGCTTATACTGCTGCACAATAGAACATAGAAACTGAGTCGCAGGTTTGTGCTGCACCGCCAACAGTAGCGTATAACTTTTTACCCCTTAAAAAGTTTCAGCTCTTATCTATGAATCGAGTAGGTAGAACCTGCGAACTCCCAGTTTCTTTCTTTAGTTTCCGTGACGTGATACCGCGCTATCACTATCAGGAAAACGCCAACAATGACTCGTGATTAATTGCTCCACCAGCACTCCGAAGGTGATGGATGCTCCTGCGGCTCCTTCATATAGAAGGTACTCGTTCAGTTCTTATAACACAACCGACGTATGCAGAGACTTATACAGATGCGTATGCAGAGACGTACGTGCGTTAAATTTGACTAATTAAATTGTGAAAAATCTTCAGAAAAACTAAAGGAGAGAGAGGGGGAGTAAGAATCTTATCAGATACATGATTGTCTTGTGATAAAAAAAGAGAGATCTTATACGTAGTATGTACATTGTTGTGATAAAATTGCGCAAAATTACGTAGTATCATTGTTTAATTATGGTTTCTAATTTTTATGCTGTGTAATGTGAACTTTTTATCTTGTTCTAACTATACGTGTGTCTCTGCCGTACAATGACTAATCATTATTATCGTCTTTGCAAATGACCTTCGTGTGGACCGTGTGTGCGATTCCTTTGGGTGATATTTGCGGTGCAAATAGATAACAGCCATAGATCTACTAGTCTACGACGTAGTTTGAATATTAACGACTGATTTTACGAATATTCAAATATTGTTTATATGCATGTGTCCGATAAAATAATTAGCCGTGCTTCGTATAAAAAGAAAAAAAAAACGAATGCGATAATACAAGATATTAAATTGCTACGTGAAAGTCACTTGCAACAAACGTACACCTGCACTTGACTTTCCCTCTCTCGAAAATCGAAAATTATTTAAAAATGTGAAAAATAAAAAATTCCAGTTCAGATATAATCAACGAAATAAGAAACTTACTCGACTGATATGTGTACTTATACGAACGTACCGTGTACGTAAATCATTTGTGTCATAGGCAAAGTCTGTTTTATGGTAGTTCAATAAGTAGTACGTATATCTATGTGATTTTTATCGATCGAAATTATGGGGAACTGGGTGTACCTGTCTAATAGTCCACGGGTCATTACCTATGTTCTTGGAATTCAATAAAGAACGTCGTATTAAGTTGTTATATGCTAGAGAGGAGTAGGTATCGCTGAAATCTAACAGATGGGTAGGTAGGCAGGCATGTATGAGGTGGTACGAATGTACGCGAGTCGTGCAAATCGTAGGATAAACTAACCGAGATGTCTATGTATATGCCTAATGCCGAGTTAGCTGTCCGCTCCGGAGTCAACGCTCCCACGTGCCGCTTCGTCACTCCGACTCGACACCACTCCGCTCGCCGACATAGCATGGCCACCTTACTCTCAACTTCCTCGCATATGGATCCCTCAACCTCGACGTGTTACCATCGCCATTATCATCATTACCATCATCATCATCATCATCACGATCATCTTGATCATCATCATCACCGTACCTACGAAATGACGAACACCAGTCTCTTTATGGTTTCAGGGATCGAAGCCCGTGCTGACCCGGGTTATATGCATATAAGTATCACTGTGACTCGTGACTTTCGACATGTGACTTGTATGACTTGTAACTTAGGAATGACTAAATAGTTCAACTCGCGGGAATATATTTATATATATATGTATGTATATCGAGACCGCAGAATAAGGCGCCCGATAGACGCGTCGCCAATTCGTCATGTGATATAGTCGCTTCACATAATCTTGTAGGCATCATCGCATCTGTTAGACTTTGAAGGATGATCATCATGTGTTTTGGCGCGTCACATTTTATCCCATCGACCCAATTAGGGACTATAACCCTCGAAACGAAGGACGCGACCGAGGTGCCTAGTTCATTTGACACGAAGTAACCAATGCTTCATAAGAAGTAAGTCTTGATCGACGGAAAAATAAATTTATTTACAATGATTAACCTTTACCAAACACATCATGGTCTACTATTTTATTTCAAGTGAATAAACATCATAGTTTTTTTCCTTGCGACTCTCGAATAAGTTTCAACTCGAACGTGTTTTAGTTGTCGACCGCTCACTCTTAGAGAATATTTGTGCTGCAGTCACCATCAGCTATGATTTTATGAGTAAAACCTCAGCGTCAATTCTCGCGACCGTTTTAGTGTTCCTTGTGATGAAACTAACGGTGTTATCACGTTGAATCTAACCACTGAGCGCATAGTGATAGTCTGACGTTCGGAGGAGACTTTTATTACAGGGGAGAGCGGAACGAGACAAACCTCCGGGGCGAAACGGACGATTCTTTTTCGGAAAGCGTCATCTGTAAACGAAGAATCCACGCTGCCCCCGGGAGTCCATTCCCCCCCCCCCCCCCCACCCGCCACTATTTCCTATTGCGTTTGAATTCAAATGGCATTGAACACTACTCATGATTAAACTTAGACCAAACTGCTCAGGCTTGTTCGATTAGTATGCACTCAATGTTAGAGATTTCTTTCAAGTGAGACCACGATCGTGTCCGATGAAACCGTTCCTGAATAGAAGTTCAACATCTGTACTCATGCATTTTAGATCGCGAACTTCGATTCCGGCGCGAAGGGCTACTTCGTTAATGCGTCGAATTTCTGAGAGATCATATCGCAGTTCGAAGCTATACGAAGCCGGGATTCGGTGTACAGACAATATCAATCAGGTCGACTGTTAGTATTCTGTACATAGGTGAGTGAATTTCGATGATGCTGTTCCGACTTAAACCACTTCCAAGTTCTGCTGTCCTTGATGACATTTCAGTACTCGACCTTATTCTCATTCAACTGAAGGGAGTGCCAAGTGTCTTACACTTAAAAGGACCAAATCATCTGATTTATAATTGTTTCGTGATGATGGCCCCTTAACCCGTTTTTCCCAGAAGCCGCAACGACTCTGTTCACCAGATGTCTCGCAGGTAATATACTCTTCGCTGTTGCAAATTATTATTAGTGGAATAGGATCATATGTTTTCCTTCATGGCGAATGTTGATTTTTGCAGAGAATGATGGAAATTACAACCTAACTCTCTCTTCCAATATGTTTCATTGCACTCATACTCAGATACACGTTTAACGTTGATTTCAAGTGAGTGAGGATTACGGCTGTATGTACTTGTGACTCTCGAAGGAGTTGAGAGGCCAGGCTTCAATTCCGGCGTGCTTACTTTTCAAAAATATTTTTTTTTTTGCATCGTCCGTCAACACGATTTCGTAAGTCACTTCTCAGGACCGTTCGAGGGTCGCGTGTGATGAAATCTTCGGCCTTACCGCGTTAGAACTAACCATTGAACGTATATGTATAATGACAGAGTCTGCCATTCTGAGAAAACTTTCATTAATGGGGGAGAGTGAATCGGGACGAACTCCCGGGGCAAAACGTACGATTCTTCCGATAGTATCAGCTGAGAACGAAAAATTTTTCATTTCACCCCTGGGTCGCGTTTTGTCTGGCTCTTTCCATCGCGTTTGAATTAAATCCGCTATTTAACAGTGTGTACTCACGATTGAACTTACACCAAAGTGTTCAGGTTTTTTCGATTAGTATGCAATCAACGTTGGAGGTTTTTTTTTCTAACAATAAGTGAGACCATGATCGTGTCCGATGGGACCGTTTCTGGATGGAAGTTCAATAACATCTGTACTCGTGCACTTACATGATCAATGGCTTCAATCCGATTTGAAGGGCCACTTTGTTGAGGCGTCGAATCCTGACCGATCTTTCAGGTAGCTTCAGAGTAGATCATCGAGTTAATGGAGAAAAATAGAAAAAGGATAATTCATGTGATCCGAATGATTATTTTTATGGTAGACCTTTCTATTTTTTCTATCTATGCGCATTACGATCCCTTCTATCATAGGTTTGCATACACAACTAAAGCGAAGTAGCCTCATAGACACTGCACAATGTAGTGTGCTCTGTAAACTGGAGAGTAGTACACGGTAGATGGGAGAGTTGAACTGACAAGTATTGGTGCCTTGGTGGTGTATCTCATTAGTATTCAATCGTGGCAGAATCTGAATTCATCGACCAGCGAATGCCATTCGGTAACTCAATGAAAAACCCACATAGTGGAGCTCCCGCGGCACGTATTCCAAAGAGTATGTACATGCGGTACATACCAATACATACCTGTATTACGTGCACATATGAATGCCCATCGAGTATTCCTCTATACGTATATCGGTGCACCACTCACGTGTGTGTATTTGATGCAAATTCCTTGCAGATGTCAATATATATGTGCCAATGTCTGTCCCTTTTCCCTTCGAAGGTTCTGAACCTGCAGCCTATTGCGATCTGTATAGATCCACACTACCGAATCAAGGATATCAACATAACATTCAGAAAGGGGAATTTTATATCTTGATCTGATTACAACGTCACGCTCCGACGAAGGGTACGGAGGGTGAAGTACGTAATATTACACATATATCACACGCCATAAAATTTACATGTGTCATATTATTTTATGCGACAAATTGAGAATGGTTTTTTCTACGAATTTTTTTGTCAGCTAAATAAGATGATTCATTGTTTTTTGCGTTGATTTATTTGTAATAGTTTTTTTTTTTCTGCATTTATTTTGGTTCGGGCGCGGTTTTGTAGACGCGGAAACCGCGCGATATGGACGCCAACTTTTCGAGGAATTGCTGACTGGGCGTTCTTTGAGTCATATTCGGTTGAAATATTTACGATTTATTGCCTTGTCACAGTTCGCTGTTTACCGTAGCAGGCTTTACAAGTTTTGATCAACCTATAGGAAACGAAGAAAGATTATTTATCCTGCGAGCGTTAATACTGTATAGATTCCGCACATTGCGGATGTATAAAATTTTTCAGTAAGGATAGTAAGATCATTTGCTTCTATGTATAAAGGGTTCTCTTCCTACGAGCTCTGAACTCTGCGGGTATCTTAACTATCATGCCGTTGTTATCGTCCCTGAGGAATATTTAACCGCAAAATAACATGTAATAGAGAAGATAGTAGGAATATGTGGAAAGCGAGGAGAATGAGGATTAGGAAATAGCGATGAGGAGGACGAGGAAACGGAGAGCGCATCAGGGAGAAACGGGAATAATAAGTCTAGCAAAATATGTCGGTCTTGGCACGAAACATGGTTGGCGCCATCGTTGCGCGCCAATTATTGTCTTCGTCAATCGCCAGCTACGCTCGCTCGCCTCCGCTTTTCGCGAAATTATATTCGCACCAGTGTCTAGTATGCATGGGAGCTATATTCACACCGCAACTAGACGAGAAATTGAGAAAAGGACAGAGCAGCTGATACAGAGGGGAGAAAATAGGTCCAAAAAGGACCAAAACCGAAAAGCGTAGAACGCCTGGAAAATGAGAAAGTACGTAGTTTACGCTATGCGCTAATTTATTTTGCAAAAAACGAACAAACTCGTGTAGAAAATGTATTAAACGGAAGAAGAGCAGCAGCAGCAACGGTAACAGTTAGCCTTCGTATATACCTCTATCTGGTGGGATACCCGAGTTTCAGTCGAGACGGAAAACATATGGCATCGAAATGAGAATAAGGTTGAAATACCCGTGCGCGGTGCGGTGAGATCGACCCATCAACGTGTTATACGATCAGCTGTATAAGTTTGTCATACTAGAAAAACACGTGACCAGAAATCAAAGTTGGTAATAAAAGTAAACTCGAGTAGAACCCAAACTATCTTATAAAAATGGAAATATATTTCCACGAAAACTAGAATTTTTCCTTATTTCATATATAAATATATACATATATATGTATGAATAAAATCCCGATCGGTTTTTTTTTCTTCTATTTTTTCTTGCAGGCGTTGATGACCATGACGTAGTTTCTTATACATACATAATGTGCGAATATTTGACGAGATCCTGCAGTAGCGGTCTTCCTTCTTGAAAGTCAAATCAATTTTGCACACATCCTGTTGACGCACCAGGAACGACGCTCATTTCGGCAGCAGCATACGTCGCGTCATATTATGCGTACAGTCGCGGGCGTTGCCGTCCTCTGTTACATACACCTTTATATTATTATATTTTCGTATATATTATTAATTCCCGAGCTTTTGGCAGAAGCGACGACTTTCGCACATTAGAATCAAACAAAATGACACGAAACCCATCATGAAATTACCGCGAAACGATTTTTGGTGTCCCGCAACAACCGAGATATACATCTGGACAACGTGACTAACGCGGTATGTATTATATTGTACGTTATATGTAGTGCATATTATACCACCGTGGAGGACGGTAGCTGCTGCTACCGCTGCTACTGGCCGCAGGAAAGCTCGGATCTGCAACAACGCGTGGGGAACTTGATACGGACAAAACTGTCCGCTATACGGATTATCTCACGCGTGAAATGCATTAAACAGACTCATTGTCCGTGTGGTGCCAAATTCTAGTTGGCACGAGAGCGGTAAACAACTCGTCGATGAACTGACCGCTCGCGTTCGCTAGCCACAGAGTGCCAATGCTACCTGCACACCTAGATTCCCATATATTCTGTACACCTACCGGTGCAATTGCACGGGCAAATCGAGTGTCCTCCAATTCTCGTTGGACTGTTACCTGAAATTTAAAAATCTTCCGTTTTGCACCGAGAGTCGTCTTGCCCCACCTCCTCCCCGGTTACTTTACACCTAATTATACATTATAAGTATTTAGTCAAACGTGAGATCATCCTCAGTGATCGTTACTAGGCCACGACATGAGGACTCAAATTTTTTCTCTACATTTTTGATTTCCTTTCTCTTTCTCCGCTTTCCCAAAAAGTTTGGATTCCTATGGAAAAAAAAACGAGCTGATAAAATGAATGTACTTTTTTTTTTTGTAAATATCGCATTAGAGATTGGTATGTATTGACGTAAGAGAAAAATATGGTAAAACCCAAATTCTATTAGATATTATCGTCAATTTTAAGAGTCGTGAATTTTGAAAGTTTAGTCACAATCCGATGTCGATGACCGCAGTAAACTTTTGATCGTTTGTGCCACGTGACATAGAAATGAAGGCTAAAAAAAAATGAAACAATTCGCATGCAGGAATGTAAAAAACCGAACATGGTAAGGAATTGTTTATGAAATTTGTAAAATTCACGTGTTCCTCAATCCGCAGATTGAAGCCTCGGGTATTATAGTAAATAAAATATGATATTACACCCATTTATTCTCAGCTTCTCTTATCATACAAGAAGGTATGTACATAATAATACATGGATGATATAAATAGGCGTTTTAATCGGATGTAAATTGTATAGCGTGTAGCGCGGGGAACGATGTACATCATATAAATTATATTATACAAGCTACGCGGGGGTATTTAACAAGAAAACATGATTATTCGTGCAAATAGAATAGTAGTCGAGTTCGTGTATTTGTTTGTGCTGCACAGGCGAACAAATACGTGAGAAAAAATATGAGCGCATGGCACAAGCTACATGGACACTAAAATAATGTATAAAGTATATATATACAAAATGTGTACGCACAAAATATATGTACATGTGTATATTACCATATACGCATATGTATTATGTATACGAAGTGATTGGATCATCGGAGGCTGAACGTTTCGTTCTTTGATTTCTGGGTCACGGTGGCGGTAAACATCTGCGAGTAGGAGGCAAATCCTTATCCAAAAAGGGGGATTTGGTCCCGCGCTGACTGTTCCCGAAACATGGAACCGGGAATCTGGACGAGGGATAAAAAAAAGAATAAACAAAAAAAAAAACACCAACGGAACTGAACTGGAAGAGGGGAAACACGGGACGGCCCGCGCCGAACTACTTACCCTCGCGTTTTATACACACTTCCCATAACCCTCCGCACGACTCGCATTTCACCAAGGAAATATCACCAGCTTCAGATATCATAGTGGCCCTAATTCTAATCGTTTCGAATTATATTCAACGCTTGTGAAAATTACAAGTTAAGTTAACGCGAAAAGAATTCATATATTGGAGAGAAAAATGAAAAAGATTGACAAAATTCAAAAAACTTTTTTCCCACACAGTGACAAGATGATATGCAGTAGCATCAAACTCTGGCATACACGATCCCAGAAAGTTTAGAATAAAAAAGAAAGAAAAAAAATCAATAGTAATGATAGATACGAAAAAAAAAAATTAAATAAATAAACTACAGAAGCACGTCACGCAACACGCGACAGAAACACGAATACCTTTCTATAGATATATTCAAATATATGTACCCCATAGATATATTATTTGAAGGGCTATGGGTCCCATAGGAGGTAAAGAATTTATGTAGTACAACAAGACGTCACATTCGAAGGGCTATTGTGACGCGTTGTGACGCATCGTGACGCATTGTGACGCGTTGTAACGACGACGACGCAAACGCAAACGCCAACGTTATAACCGCCTCCACCGTCGTTGCTGCTGGCGTCATCCGAATCTGTATTGTCGATGTATACGTTGGCATATACGATATAGCCGCTTTTAACTGCTCGTACAATAGATATTATTCAATTGTTTAGTTAGCTCATCGAAATACGTCTGCTGCGCAAGAAGATGATAAAAGGAGTTTGTATTATTTTCTGATCGTATTATATTAGGTTCTGCGAGTGGCGTGTTATAACGCACCTTTCTATTATTTCAATATAATTACCTATAGCTTCGCTGATTTACTTCACCTGTCAAAATTGACGTTTGTATTGTAAATGAATATCCCTTATACTTCTCAACCCCTTTCTTCCGTCTCTTTCTTATAGGTATACGTAAACTGTTTATATTACCCATACCTTCGGTACAATTATCCGCGCACCTGTCCTTATACACCACCCCCACCACCCCCCGCCACGGTTAGCCTGCATACCCTTCCTGTTATACTATACAGGGTAATTAATTTCGGACCTGTCAAACAACTCTGGAAAACGATTATGTACGCGCGAACCTTTGTAGCCCTCATTGTTTCAGTCTATGCAAAGTGCCTTCGTATCCGTTAACGTTAACCCTTTTACAGAACTTACCACTCGAATACATATTATAAACGTATATGTAACTACTACTATATCCATATACCTTTCGCTATGTTTCTCAAACCTACGTATATACCTACGTAGACTTTGTTCACAAAACCACCACCACCACCACCCTCCCCTATTGTTATAATTGTCTCTTGTGACGTGTCCTACAACCATCCAAAACTCCATCATCTTCATTATTAGTATATAATACCCATGCTATAATAACACTCAGCAGGAGTCGACGCACAAAATTTTATTTTCTACATACACACATATTTATTACACATATGTATAACTTTACGACGGTGACTTTTGAGTGACAGCTGATACACGTGAAGTTCGGGTAGCTTGCCTATATCTTCTGAGCATCAAGTGCATCAAATATGCACTTCCGCATTCAAGAGCAGCTGCCCGTGCCCATATCTTGTCGGGTACCTGTGTCAGATATAGATATAGGTATTATACCTAGACACTAACCAGCAGCCTAGCATCGCGCTGGAGATGCTACGACCTCAATTTCCCCTATGTACGTACAACATTTACGATTAGAAAAAAAACAAAAATCGAGAAAAAAAGTCCCTTCGCAATGATAGAGCGATACCCACCTGTGGTACCTCAAGAATATCGCTGGTGTCCATCTCGACGTGAGGTTAAAGCATATCAGGAGGGTTGCAAATCCCTCGAAAGAAAGCTGATGCTCGGTGAAATCAAACGAGATTGACTAACTGAAAAAGAGAATGAAAAAACAAAAAAGGAATGAGATGAATGAGAAAGTTCAAAATCATTTTTCTTTTTCATTTCTTTTGACTGGCTCCGCAAGCCACCAGATGGTCCAACAGATTGGCACAATTGTCTATACTGCGATTGTAACTACATACCTATACGTTGATTCTCAGGGTAGTTAAACTAGGTATAGAATAATAAGACGTATTATTATACCTTGTACCTATGGGCAGAATATACTTGGCGTACATTACCCACGGATGAAAGACAATTTTAAAACGTCATGGGCACGCTCTGTGTGCTCACGCACCTTGCACGCAAGATAATATTTTTCCCTTTACCCCCTTTTATACCTACCTACTCCTTAAATGCGCACTTCCATCATTGCGCAATAATGATATATTCTTGCCTTTTTATGCGTTACTATACAGTATACGTGTACGTACGGTCTGTAGTACGGCGCAGTTGGGCAACTTGTTTACGAGTCACTACTGCCGCTGCCGCTGCTGGAACTGTTGTTATTACTGCTTTCTTCACCAACTCGAGGTCCGGCTCCACGCGGTGCAACCGTGAGACAAAATCTTTCTCTTACTTCTCACTCCAGCAAATCAAATATGCAAGGTCTCGAAAATTCCGATATGCCCTTCAAGAGTCATGACTCACGATGACGTTCGCTTAAAACAGTCCTCGGCAGCAACGACGACGACGACGACGAGCTGTACGATTATAATTCCAAAACGCAATAGAAAACCCACCCCCGATGACGCTCTCCCATTCCACACCTGCAACATAATCGTAACTGTGTTTCATATAAAAAATACATGTGATCCAGATAGAAAAAAACGGTTTCATGACGTGTGTGTGTGTAATGTACATAAACAATTAATATCGTTGTACAGCGAGCGCGGTTATAATACGAATAACAACGATATATGCATAACCTGGGTGGTCATAACGTGGCATTATATACCAGAACGCAGACACCCACGCATTGACGTATATATTCACTCGCATCTACGTGGACCGAGAGTGAGGAGGCTGTATCTCTGCCCTCCGCCTACGGGTTCGACGCACGGGGATGATATACATATGTATGTATACGTATGATATCGCCACATTTGCCATCCGCCTCTTCACCTCTGCACGTTTTTCGCCGGTGTAGAGTTCCGATCACTCTGGAAGGCCCCCTCCGTCTGCCCGAATTTCAGCCTGCACCTTCTCGTGCGATACAATTTGAGATCTTGGAGCAAAGTGCGTTTCAATATTGTATACGGTAAAAACGGGATCTTTCTACCCTCATGGCGTTTCAAACACAGCTTGCAAGCTCTGCGAACTCATTTATTGATTTCGAACAGCCTAGCTCGAGTGAGCATAGAGGAGCGATGTAGTGAAACATACCAAATGTCGCGTGTTTGTTAGTTTCCGTTTTACGTTTTTTACTTATTTATCTTTATTTCGTTGTCATTTGTTTCCATCCGTGTTTCTATTTGTTTAATTTATTTTTCTGTTGTTTTTTTCTTTTTTTTTTTTAATACTTTTTTTTCCTTTCATTATTTATTTATTTTTTTGTAAACTATTTGCAGTTTTTATTCGTGTTTCAATGGTATAACAACGTCAACGATAAAGGAGATTTGTTGGCTCGAATTAGTCGAGGTAAAAAGACGAATCGCTCTCCCCGTCGTGCTGAAGCGACTATTTCCATGCATCAAGTAGGTGGCAGCACAAGCTGCACCGACCCAATTCAAACCAGCTCTAAAACACAACGCGTTACTGGTACCTTCGAGAACAAACTTATTCCAGCGATTGCATCCATAGTTTTCTCTTTTGATTTTTATAATTCAACTGCAGCGAGTAGAGAAATCTTTTTTTTCAAATGTTGATTGATTGATTTGTTATTAATTTCCAAGAAATTATCCAGGGGTGTTATACATCTACTCGTAAGAGAGACACACTCTGGATGGATTAAAAACATTTTTCTACCTTCTTGTACCCCGTGGCCCGTCCTACCCACCCGTTTTCTTATCGCTCAACAATCACCGGTGAGTTTTATTGACTCGCGCTGACGTACATAGAGGTGTATGGTATTGCCTTTACCGCTCACGGATTCGCAAACTGTATGTAACTGTTTTTCTGAGTTGTTAAACCTGGAATTCTATTAGATATCTAGCTAATGCTCGTAAATTAACGTAAGCAGTTTTCGCATAGATTATGGAAAGCTCTTCGAATCTTGTGAATTCAAGCTATGTTTGAAATGACGATATAATACGATGCTTAATTCTTTTTTCTCGTATTTTGGTGTACTTGGGTAGTCCCAGAATCACGAAACTTTGTTTTCGTTTACGTATCTCAGATGGTTGGCCACCGACTTCTATACCGTATATAGTCATTCGTCAATCGCGCAAACATATTTTCGTACACTTCAATTATATACCCTACGAAAATATTTTCATTCACGGTTGATTTTTTGAGTCTGATCTGTTTAGCGGTCAACTAACTCGCTCTTATCAGCTGTCCATTCTTGTTTGTCCCTCATTTTTCAGTCACTCAGTTGTGATCCCTCAATAACAACAACATGTCTCTATAACATTTGACAGTGAGTACACGAAATTCGTTGCAATGTATTGAAAAAATAGAAAAAAAAATGAACAATTTCGGAGCATCGTGAATGTTCGGATCGAACAGTAATTGAAAACGGAGTAGGGAATGACATAGGGCGGAGAACAAGCATCCGTAAACAGCCATATAATGCGTATTATAATAAGAAGAATGATTGAACCTTAAACATATATATATTTTTTTATCAGTACACAGACTTTCCTTTGGACTTTGACAGCAAGAGAAGCAAGCAGCTGGATCGTCGGAGAGCTGACAGTGGCCTGAAGCACGCGTGGCTCGTGATGATATACTTATAACATATATATGTATAGAAATTATAATATGCGTAAACAAGATATCGTTGAGGGAGAGCGGAAAGCCGCGGGTAATGAATTTTATGGAAATTAAATTGATTTCATATACACACATATCGTTGCTGCTTGGAGTAACAACCTCGAATTGCCACCACCAAGAATAGTCATTTATAAATATAATACTGGTATAATACACATATCTATTGACGCAAGACTTTTCCCTATAGATGATAAACGCGAGGAGGAATAATTGATAATGGTTCTGTAACTCTAAACTTTCCTCTTAACTGAGAAATATCATCGTTTGAAATAGCGCGCAAGAAATCGTCCGTATCACCAGACACGAGACGATAATTACAGTGAAATTTCTGATTCGATAAAAAAAAAAAAAAGAAAATGAATTATGGAATCCCGTTGCCAAAAGTGGTTGCATCGGGAACTGCAGCTACATAATAATGCGGCGACGCTGAGATCGCGACTCGGAGTAAGACTTGCTCCGGTGGTGGCGGTCGGGAGCGACGAATCTAAGAACCGTCCAACCGACCGGATGCAAAGCCGGAGTGGGAATGTGAAGGCTCCAGAGTCCGTTACTCGGGTTGGGATTTCCCAGAACGCGCCTATAAACAAACGCGCAACACACGCGCGTGTACGCGGGCTTTGGTCGGTTGTTATTAGTGGTGGGGGTATTGGCGCCGTCAGTTGAGCACCGTATTTCGTTAAATACGCATGCGCGGGATTTCCGCCTCCGTTCGTTCGTAAAGCGCAAGGCGGTAAGGGAGAATGAGTGGTGGGGATAGCGGTAGCAGCAGCGACCAGCGCGGGTTAGCAGCCGGGTTGCGCACCCCGCAGAGTTCAGTAAGCGATCGGCTCTCAAAAGCCACGGACGCGTTTTCTGAGTTCCTCGAGTTATAAACGTTATTTTGAGAGTTGCAAGTTTGTTTTCATTCCATCAACTGTGGCTTTAATCATTCAAACTGGATTCCAACAAGCAGTACGTGTCGCGATTACATCGCGGCTACCGGAGGCTTAAGAAATTATTCAAGGTAAGCTATATCCGGATAAAAAACGAGTGAATTTTGAACAACGATTTCTACAAGAACTGCCAAAATTTATAGTACGACTTTAGACGATTCATCATCTTGATTATTCGTATAATTTATGAACATCAGATAGTAAAGAGAGACGAAAAATGAAAAATCAAAGGAGTGAATTTTGTTTTCTAGCATTAAATTAGTGACGAGTGATACAAAAAGAAAAAAAAAATCAAAACAACGAATAAATAAAATTTGTATAAAGTGACTTTTCTTCAACGACTGCTGTAATAAACCAATTTGGCTATAACTACAAATACACACGAGAGATCGGGAAAGCAAGTTATGCGAAGGACGACACCCACAGGATTTCTTATTCAAAATTAGTCAGGACAAACTTTCTTATCGGATGAGATGATGGTAGTACGTATGAAAAAAAAAACAAAAACTCAAAGCAGCAGTGCTTATCTTAACAAACAACGCCTGTTCGAAACGAACAAAAATTCATAAAAACCACATCAATAAAAACCACATTACTAACGCGATACTCGTAACGAAATCTTCCTCATGCAGAAGATGCAAAAGAAAAACAAAACACTAAAATTGACATTTTTTTCGCTTACACGTAACATCGCATCATTGCTAGAAAATTCTATATCTCTAGTGTTACTATCCCATTCAATAATACGACAACACATCATCGTATCTCAGGAATTGTATAACTCAACTAAATTCTTCTTGTCGCCGTCGCTCTTTGCTACTCGCTCTCTTGCATCGAGGAAAGCACAGATCACATCAAATTAATCTGTCATATAAATTCTCTCGCACGAACGGTCGCTCCCATTAGATTTGTTTTTTTTTTTGTTTTTCTTTTTAACGTTTCCAACAGTTGTTCGCACTTTAATAATAACTGATTCAAATTACCAATGTTATTAGTACACCAAATTGACCAGTCGATATTTTTATTATCCAACAGTCATATAATTCACTCCCGCGTCGGATTCGACTTTACCGCGCTCCAAATTCAACGATTTCTTACAATATTTTTCTAGACTTGACTTAGAGTAGACATTTGGATAAGAAAAAGAGGATATTACATTATGGGAACCCCCTTGACACCTAGAAGCTAGCGGCATACTGTCTCGTGGCATGAATAATGTAAGATTTTAGTATTTAAATAAATTCGCTTCTTGCTCTGCCGCTCGCACACGTAGAGTTCGAAAGTTGTTTACGAGATCCGTAGTTGTTTTGCCAGTCGCACAGGTCGCCTAGCGGTTTAAATAATGTGTTGGAAATTGCCGAGATTAAACGACAAAAATTTATTTTTTTCTATTTTCATATTTCATTATCATCTGTTTTATTTTTTATATCACTATTCCTCTATTTTTTTTCCATCAGCTTTGCTTCATTTTTGTTGTTTGTTATTCCTATTTTATTGCAAAAAACAGAAGCCCCCGTCGGGCGCGGTTATTATTAACCGACAAAATGATACTTGTAATGAAGTTTTGAATACGTACAAGACAGTATTTTCGCATAACACTATTTATAGTACATGTTTCCGTATCTAGTATTAGCAAAATACAACACCAACGGTTACGCAAGAGTTATTTCAAATAATAATAGACGTAGATTAATTTCTTGAGGTTTACTCCATTCACGCTTATATGGGAATATCCTTCGTAGCTTATCCGGCATGCCACGCCTCTTCACGCGTTGTCAAATGAAAAAATAAAAAATTTCCTATTTTTTACCTACTTTCCTCAACATAGCTCTTATTTTCCTTTGACTTCGCGTTGAAAAATATGAAAGAAAACATTAGAAGAGAAAAGAAAAATAACAGGCAAACAACAAAAAAAGAAAAAAATAAGAAAAAAATAATAATAACAATGCGTGTGTGAGCAACATGTTTGTCTCGTTTAGTTTTATTATGCCGTCGGTGATTTCGTCTCATCTATACAAACGCAACGCCATATACTTATATATCTAATCTTCTCGTTTTATACCCGCCCAACAGCTGCAGCAAAATATTAATCCGAACAGAAAAAAGGTACCGAAAAAAGTTTCAACAACAATTTTGGCGCTCAAGTTTCTCAACGCCCGTGATCTGCACTTTTTTGTGATCGTGATGTGCGTAATTTATTATGCGAAGTCGTAAAATTAACCGCGATGTTATGTAGTTTGGTACCTGAAAGCGAAAAGTAAATAATTTTTCTAGCCTGACGCAGGTCTGAGAAATAAAATATTTTTAATTGAAATAAAGGGCGTCTATGTATTGTTAATCCGTTAAGTTTAAACTCCGGTTGCGTTCAACCTATTTTCTGTACGATTCTATTTTCGATCCATCTTCTCTAGTCTCTTAGTTCCGATTTAGCCTCGGTCCGATCATCAGCGTCTGCGAATGCAGAGCATCTCATTCACGAAACAAAAGTGCAGCACGCGGGTATCGGAGTGCCTTTCGTCGTCTCGGGTCATCTCGGTGAGGTGTTCTCGCGGCAAAGCGGTGGAACACGCACGCACGTATATGAGTGAATACTTATAAAGTCGTCGTACCTCTCTTTTTCTATCTTTCTGTCTCGTGAAATAAAACTACGACCTCCGCGGTCCTACAGAGTACATAATACAGAGAGTACACGTATACATAGAAGAGAAAAAAACAAAAAACAAAACAAGACATCAGCATCACTAGCAGCAACAGCAAAGATGCGCGCAGCTAAAATTAGAAAGCCGTTGGAATGCCGCTTGTAATATACCGGGTGATTCACCAACAAGAAAATGTATAAAACCACCGTAGCTTCAACTTCAAGAGTATACGTACTCCGGACGCAAGGCGTGTGTAAGTAAAGCCTTCTCAACCAAGACTTGCGTGGAGGTCGTCGGCCTTCCACGGATGGCTAACGCCATGGTCTGGAAAGGCCCCACAGCAAACCAGCGTGGAGGGATACCCGCGAAGAGGAGAAGAAGTAGAAGGAGAAGAAGAAGTACAAGAAAGAGAAGGTGGAGGATTAAAGGACGGGGAAAGGAAGGAGAGGGGAATGACGAAGGGAAACTAGTATAGGAAAACCGTGTAATTCTTTAACGTACTTGTCCGTTTGTTTTAAAATCATTCGACGCGCCGGATAATGAAAATAAAAGAATATCACTATAAATAAAATTGAAAGATATAAAAAGGAATTCCTTATTCTATTCGGTCAATCATATATACATATGTCCTAGGAAAAGAAAAAAATGAAAGAAATAAATTGAAAAAGAAACCGCGATTTATTCGTACCTTTATCTATAGTCAAACCTGTCGTCAATTTTATGTACAATAAATACATAACTCTCTACGTATATAAACGTAGTTTTGTGCATGTATAGTAAGCGATGTATACAATATTTATATCCATCAATTTTATTATATGCTTCAACACTTGAAGGATATCGACGGCCTGGTTAATGCCCGTTACAGTCTGTTTTTCATACTCTAGCCTTGGATTATTGCTCCTTTTTGTCTCAAGGCTTGAGGATCTCGATGATATATATATCTTGCTTTTGAACGCGGGAAAATGTGAGAGGTGACTTTGTATCCTTACTATTTGTTTCGTTCTCTATCTAGAATTTAAAAAAATTAAATCAATGAGAAATTGCCGAGATGAGACATACATATTAAAAATGATAATAATTGAAACAAAAAACGACAAAATCTTAGTCACATGGATGATCATGATTATGATGATGTTTATCATGAAATACCTGGGGGGTATTCGCATACATTTAAGAGCACGTAACTAATTCTGGAATTTCGCGCGCATTATCGTTGCTGCAGAAAAGAAGAGACTCATTATGTAAGAGTATAAGTTGGCAGAATTTAACTGTTGTAATGATGCGACTAAAAATATTTTTGGATGGTTCGAAAAACAGAACTGATCCTTGAGAAACACGTATTTTTTTTATAAGTGTCTGGGTTAATTGTGCGAACGGATAATGACTACATACCAACCGACCCGTCTTAAGTTTGCCTGCCAGATAATCTTTAGGAATTTCTGGATTAATTACTCGGTCAAAGTACAGCGATTGAAATAAAAATAAAATTATATATAATAATATATACAACAAAACGCGTAAATGCCATAACAAGCATTACGTATGTATTGCATCGCGTTATTTTGTTTATTTATTCTTTTTCATTCATTTCGTTTCTTTCTTATCACCGTAGCTTCCAATCTTTCGAAGATTATGGAAAGTCTTGCGTTGTGTCATTTTTTTTTTTCTCCTTCTTCATATCGATGTAGAAACTGAGTCAAAACTTTTAAAAGCTTCACAGATTACCTTCGGCTTGGTTGTACCTTATGTATACTGCTACCTGTGTGACTGGCAGTAAAATTTTCGAAAGGTTAATGCCGTCTAACGGTAAAGTTTCAAATAAAATATGAAACTGGTCGATAGAGAAATCGACCCATGATTTAAGTATTCTATATCTTGTAGATATATATATTCATAAGTTACACATAGATATACAGGTAGATCGATGGGTGGGTGGCGGTGGTCGGGTACCTATGATGTTATACCTAATACTTAATACTTGAACGTTATACCAGAGATCAAAATTGCTAATAGCTTATCGTTAACAAGAATGTGTCAGCAGCGAGTTAAATAATAGTTGATAGGATTATCTGCGAGTCGGGCGTCGGGGCGTCGGGCCGGCGCCGCGAAATACTGTTTATCAAAACATCCACGGTTGTCTCCGACTCATCAATGCCAAACAGCTGTTGCTAGGCCAATAACGCGTAAACAACTGCCTGCAGTTTCACCTCTGTTCTTTACTGTGCGGTACCACCCCTGGTTACAAAACCGGAAACATTAGAAGAACGAATTGTTCTCAAAGGTGGGATAAAAATTTGAAAAAAGAAAAATTGCATCATACGCGTTTATGTTGACCACCGGCTTTACTAATGATTACATATGTATGATGTAAGTGAAAAAAAAATAAAAAGTTACGCGTTTTCGCGTGAAGAGGGAGAATAAAAAAAAATACTATATATCTGATTATTATTTCATCGAAGGAAATCAAATTAGGAGACCGGATTAGGCGGGTCGTGGTTAACTACGTGGAAGGGTCGACGACGGTGACGGTAGAGATGATCCTCTGCTAACACCCGACTATACGAAACAATAATCGTGTACGATTGTTAGACCGGAAGTGCGGGTTTAAGACTCGTTACAGAATAGTATATAGACGTACCGGAGAGGGATCTTTATTTGTTAAGAGTTTCGCGCGCCGGGTCGAAACAGAAACCAACCGCGTGTTCAGTTTGGTTTGGTTTAATTTGTTTTAGTTTGGTGTCGTGTGATATGTGGATATAATAAACATATGTGCCACCTGGTAAATGATAATCAAAGGTTACGTCTCAAATCGCACCAATTATAATAATTTATTAATATTTCTCTCAATGCTACTACTCGTTTAGCCCCTTACAGTCGCCAATCTGTATTTACATTGTTGCTGGCACCGTCTAGACGAAAACAATTGAACAAATATTCTCTCACTTTGGCAGTGAATATGATCAAAACACGACCTGTCGTTACGTTACGTTCTCAATCTACACTCCTCGTACAGCTGTTACTGCACTCGTAATCTTTTTTTTTACAAGCATATACGTTCCTTCATTTGCTTCTCGACCTCTTCTTTTTATTTATTTATTTTTTTTCTTCTGTTTTATTTTTTTTCTCTCTCTTCCTTTGACTTCCAGCCCACCGTCGTGTTGCGGTTACTGCTCTCTCGTACAGACCGACGCGGTTTCAAAGCGAAATGCTAAATAGTTGTGTTTCGTTTTATTATCTCGCCTCGGCTTTTGCTTTTAGAATGAACCAAAAGCACCGGAGGGTACACAAAACACGGCAGCGGATCTCATGCGCCCTGGCGCCCACCCGCCGCTTTTAATGTACCTGTAATCTTTTTCGTCTCTTATATTGTAATAGTTACGCTATGCAGCGTCGCGTCGTGTATATATGTTAAGTCTGCCCGATGTCGCATAAGTCAACCGTCTGAACTCCACGGCTAATTACTTTTGACAAAAACACACATACAAACACATCATGCAATACCGATATGCCAATAAAACATCACACACGTATTAAAAAAGCAGAAAAAAAGAAAAAAAAAACGAGTTCATCGCATATTATATGCGTACACGTATCATACGTGTAAAGAAAGTGCGTTGAGTTGGCGAAAATCACGACCGGATCACGTACACATCACGTTTCGGTTTAGGTATATACCAGTCTTTTTTTTTCTCGTATCCTCTATGCTTTTTTTTCCTCCTTTTATAATATTTTATTCTTTCGATCGAAGAGTGTGTATGCGACCATCTGACGGCCGTTGAATTTACGTTGTGGATTCCCCTTGAGGCTCGTATTATAGCCGTGCAGTGGTACCACATATCGTCGAAGTTCAGGTTCTTTGACATTAGAATTCGCTCGTATAAATTTAACCAGTTTGCGCTAGAATGGTATAAGGTATACTATTATCGGTTTGGCTACAGACACAAATCGCTCTTAAGTCTGACCAGTTGCGAAATATTATTCTTATTCTTCCAGGAGTAGCTTAGCGAACACATTGCTCTTTCGCTAACTTTACATTTTCTTATTTTTTTTTTTTTACCCCGTGCTCTTGAATTTTAACATTGTGTGGAGTAACGGCGTAATGTTTTCTTTAAAGTAGAATAAAAAGTACACCGGTAAGTTTGATCTTCCGTTGTGATACGTGGTATTCATTTGCTTCAATAATATAAGACCCCGGACTAAGGGACCTTGACATCGTAAATGTGAAAAATTAGGACACAACCGAGAAATGTAGGCATCAATGTATCTACCAGCATCAGTTATTGTCGCCATTATTTGAGTTTTTATTTATTCATTCCTACGATTTAAATAGGTCTAGACTTATGCAGACACCTTGGAGTATATCAAAGCACTGTAAGAGATATAGAGAACACCTTTTTGTCAACTTGATAAATCGTTATACCGTGATCTCTACGTAATCAAATACAAATATAATAATCGGCGTAAGCTGAGAAGGTCAGAAGATTATTTGATGATGCCTTGTGTGGAACGGTAGGGGAAAGCTCTGTGCAGACTAATAAAATTGGAGGGGGAAAAAAAAAAGAATTGAAAACAAGTTTTATCGTGAATTTAAAATAAAATTATACGATTAAGCTGCAAATTAGTTTGAAACACGAATATTATGCCAACCCAATTCTAAATGAAATAAATGCGCGCGGTATTATACTTGAAAATACACCTGTCTAGATTTTCACCTAACATATCTGACATTCACAAATTAGAATTATATATTTTATTGGCTCGTTAACTAATAAAGATGTCCTCTATCTTCTGTTTTAGCGTGTGGCGAACCAGGCGCTTACCGTTTCGCCACAGCCGGCAGTAGCGGTGGAGGGGCCGGGGTCAAAAATGTCTCCACCGACGAACGACGTGACCAACGGGGTTGTGGCGCCTCAAACCACCATGGCGCCAAGGGTTCCTCCCACCACGAACCCTGCCCTGGTTCTAACGAATCGCACCCCCGCGAAATACACCCCCAAGGACTTTATCTTTGGAAAGGTCATCGGCGAGGGTAGCTTTGGAACTGTAAGTACAAGAAAAAAAAAAGAGTATAATATTGGTAGAATGATCAAAATAATGATTTTATAATTCACGAATTCATAAGGCCGAGGATATTATAATATTTTCTAATTGACCACGGTCAAATATTTTCGTGAATATTTTGTATGACTTAAGTACGTATTCATTGTCCCGGAAGCCTGGTGATGAGTATATTCTGATATAATATCTTTCTTCTTGTCTTATTTTGCAATGCTTCTTTATAATCTTCGGAACGGATGTGACCGTGTTTGATTCAAAACTCCTAATGAGTTGGTGAATTTTAATTAAGATTGTGAACCGGTTGAACGCGTTATCATTACTCGACACGTTTCGACTGCTTATAATTATGGTTTTTATGTATTCTTGTTAGTTAATTTGCCAAATTTCTAGTGGGAAATTGCAAAGAAGTTCGATGTAAACAGTTAATTATGTTCACACGATGTATTGTACCTCTTCTCCGGCGGAATTTTAACGCGAAACGCTTTTTTTCTCTTTGCTTCAGGTCTACCTTGCTAAGGACATTCACACGAGCAAGGAATATGCCATCAAGGTGTGCGATAAACGTCACATCATCAAGGAGAAGAAGACTGAATATGTGACACGTGAGAAGGAAGTACTGAACATGTTGGCGGGTGCAAAGCATTCTTTTGTCCGTCTTTACTGCACCTTCCAAGATTCAGACCGTCTCTACTTCGTACTTTCGTACGCGAAGAATGGTGAACTTTTACCTTACATCAACAAGGTTGGCTCATTTGACATCGAGTGCACGAAATTTTATTCAGCTGAAATCCTGAGGGGTTTGGAGTATCTTCACGGTCTTGGTATAATCCATCGAGATCTGAAACCAGAGAACATCCTTCTGGATGAAAAGATGCACGTACTTATCACGGATTTTGGTTGCACGAAAATATTAAAACCACCAGAAGTTCCTGTTAACGAAAATGAGACCCACGTTAGAGAACGGAAGAATTCATTCGTCGGCACAGCACAATACCTTTCTCCTGAAATATTGAAAGACAGAAATGCTAGCAGATCATCAGACCTTTGGGCATTTGGTTGCATTATTTATCAAATGGTCGCTGGTCTACCGCCATTCAGAGCAAGAAACGACTATATGATCTTCCAAAAAATTCAAAAACTCGACTACGAAGTTCCTGACGGTTTTTCCGAACTTGCCAAAACTTTGGTAGAACAACTTCTCGTTTTGGATCCAACACAGAGATTAGGGGCGCAAGACGAACATGGTGCTGGATATCCAAGTATCAGGGCTCATCCTTTCTTCGAAGGTGTTGACTTTGAAACACTGCACGAACAAACACCACCACCAATTTATCCTTACCTACCCGGTACCTCGGAGCATGAAGAATTAAGATCACACTACCGAGTACCAGATCATCTAGAACCAGGCCTCGACGATAAACAACTTACGAGGTTACTTGGTCTTGGAATTGGAGAGGAAGAGAAACCTGAACCGAGAGTAGCCGTCGTTGAAAAACCAAGGAAGCAGGCAGGGATCGCTGATCTTACGCCGGAAGAAATCAACTCCAGACTAAAGAAACAAAGATCATCTAACAAGTGGGATTACCTTGTCGAAGGCAATCTAATTCTTAAACAAGGATTAGTTTACAAGAGGAAAGGACTCTTCGCCAGGAGAAGAATGCTTCTGTTAACAACTGGACCACATCTGTATTACGTCGATATGGTTAACATGGTCGTCAAAGGAGAAATTCCATGGAGTCCCGAATTGCGGGTGGAACCTAAGAACTTCAAAATCTTCTTCATCCATACGGTAAGCATCGCCGTAATTTCTTGCAGACTACCTCAACCCCATTTTTCAAAGTCGACAATACGCAGCTTGAGCAAAAATCGAAATCTAGCAATATTGACCAGATCATTTTTATTTTACAGCCAAACAGAACATACTATCTTGAAGACCCAGACGGATTTGCGCTGGATTGGTGCCGAGCTATTGAAGAGATGCGAGTCCATTATTACGGCCTCCTGGAATCCACGGCTTGAGTATAAACAAAATGAAAAAAAAAAAAAAAAAACTAATAAGTGAACATCATTACTATAAAATCTCAAAAAACATTAAAGTCTGCGAGAGGTGCCTCATAGAGAGAATTAAATTAAATAGGTTAATTATTGATGTGAGTTATTTATATTCGCGTATAAGACATGTGTCTGATACGAGACATTTAGGAAAATTTAGGTGAATTCGAAGTTGCACGTTATTAGTTATAGTTGTGTTGTTTGTATTTATTAAGTTAGGCACCTATACGCAAACGGTGCGTTGCTGGAGATAGAGATTATTTTCTTCTACTGAAATCAAACAAAGCGGGTTCTCGTCGCTTGTTTTACTGGAGCTTATTGAAAAAAGAAACCGCCGGAAATTAAGAAAAAAAATGCGGAGGAAATCCACAGACCAAAATCATTACTTACACTGCCCGTAAATCTCAAAGTTTACAATTTACAATAAATACCGTAATAGATTTTAACTGAAATAAACATTCAAATGATTAGTTGTTGAATACCATTCGGATAGGTAAAAAAAACGCTTGAATCAGATATCAATCAATTATCATTTACTTTTCCAGTCAAAGTTTCCGATTCAACGAGCGATGCGAATTCGTGTATAAATTGAATTCTGGAAGAAAAAAAATCAACTTGCTTCGGCTTAGAAAATTTAGTGAATAAATAGCGAATACTGTACCTTAGTAAAATACGTTTGGACCCGAAAGTTCAATTTAGATAGCAAATTTAGGGTAAAACTTGAGTGAACCAAAAAACAAACAAATTGAAGTTAAAAAAAGAAAACGCTATGGCGGACAATCTTGCAGCTTTAATTTACGTTGCCTGGAGTATACGAGTTTTTGGTCTTCGTATGCGTCTTTGTAAATATTAGCAAGTAATTTTGAATAGGTAAAAAAAGAAACAGGCTTCGTGAAACAATTCAGTCCTACCCAGGTGTTTTTCGTGTATAATTACTATGGCGCCCTCGCGGACATAACCCAAAGTGTGTGACGTAGCAAAGACATTTGCGTATAGCAAATATTGCTGAACTCATTTCTCGCTTGTATAAAGAGGAAGTCGGGTGAAGAGAAGAGGAATGGAAAGGAGGAGAAAAAGGCGATGGACAACATGTCCTTATGTCTCAAAGACTTGTATCGAGAACTATTCTGTTCATAGCTTAAGAAACACTAAAGACCATACCATAGTTCGTAGTTATCCCTGTATAATGTTCATGTTGACTAATTACTATCATCTTAGGTAATAATATTTAAATAGTTATCTCTGTTCGTTAATTTATGATGAATGATGAAAAGTCGTCTGTTATTTATTTCGTGTGTTTAAATGTTTATGAAAGATTATAAATATCTTAGTATAGTATAAATTTGTCCTTGTAAATAGTTAAAGAAAAAAACAAGCCACAATTATCCGTCGGTAGTCGGTTAAACTGTTGCCCCTACCTTGTATGATATTAAATGTATGTTAGGTGTTTATTAGTTGTGTATAGTTAGGAAACTGTAAATTATAGATTTAGAAAACTTTAGGTTGTATTTCTTGGGGCAGTTTAACCCGTGTATTTTTATATAAACAGGGTATATTATTGGTCGTTGAGCTCAAGTTTTTGTGAAAGTTCGTAAAAATTTTGATCAATTCTCCACCGAGAGTTTTTCGGAATTGTTCCCGATTTCAGTGGCTTTTCCAAAATGACCGCTTTTGGCGGGTCACCTACAAAACGGGCGGACGGAAGCATTAACGAAGGCGAGACGATTGATGTTATTTAGGGATTAAAAAATTATAGCGGCGGAAAATACTGGCTTGTTAGAATACATTTTCCGATATCAATATGCACAAAGTAGTATTAGCCGTATAACGAGACTTTGTGGATTTTGAATTGTGAAAATGTTATATTTCTACTGTAAACTTTACAAAATCTATCGTTTTAAATAGATGTTGCAAACTTTAATGTGGAAGCATATATATACATATATATCGAAAGCGAAAACATAGGTTTGATTATATCAATATAAAGATATATTTTGAAGCAATGCTTTCGCTGTATAAAGCTTATGAAAAAAAGGTCATAGTTCTCTACAAAGCCAACTTAGATGATTTAAATTTAGTAAACAATAGTTAATTTAATAATTTATGTTGGATTTATAATAAACGAAAATTTAAATTAAAAAAAAAAAAAACGAACTCAAACTGAGACACAACAATGCAAGCAATATCAGTGAATGTCTTGCATATCTAGTTTTTGTCTAAAATTAATTATTTGCAATTGATTTTAGTCTTGTTTAATTTTCAAGAAATATTATCGAAACTATTAATCACAGTATTATTAATACGTAGATTCTCATGCATATACATTAAAAAAAGCATTGTATTTTCCATACACCATATATTGTACACACACGCGCATAAACACAAAAAACCACTTTATAAGACTCTGTAAATACTTAGCATGTAATGTTATTGGCGAGAAAACAACCCTACTAACATGAACATCAAATTTATTTATAGTAAAAATTTCAGAAATATCGCATTACATATGACTTCTCAATTAAAACCTTTCACAAAATCCAAATTCCTTTCATCCTACATTCGGGTAAAAATAAAAATAAATTACATGCATGCATAAATTCAATACATTCAGTTTTTTATGTGAGATAAAATGTGTCTCTTCAATTCTGGCATGTTCTTCGGGATAGTCGAACACTTGTGGCATTTCAGAGGCCCTTTCAAATACGCGTCGCATTCTTCACAGCTTATTTTTTTTATTTTGCCGTTTTCATTTAACTCGTGACGAATATCTGAAATAGTCACTCGGTTAGTAATTATCAAATACAAACAATATATCAAGTGATTAAATAGACGCTTACCCTGCGAGGATCTGAAAAAAGGACTTGTGTACGAATTCCAGTGCACTTTAGTCTTCAAACAAGGACTGTTGAAGTCTGTACTTATGACATGTAAGTGCAATCTTTGCATATTTGGAACTGAATGATATCCCAATCTGCGTCGTATTGTAAAAATACTGAATTTAGTTAAGTGGGTAATTTGCATACGAAATCTTTTTCATTCGATACGTACTGAAATTCTCTGTGGGGATGTTGAGCGGCCAAATTAGTGCCGACACTTTCCATATGTTTAAGAAGGTCCTCATGTTCTTTTCTGACAGTTAAAATACTTGGAATATCTTCTTTCGGTAATACTAAATAGTGAAATTCAGCTTTAGGAAATTTGTCCTTTATAACTACAACTTTATCATCGTCTTCAACTATTAACTTAGGATCCTTCATTGAATCAACTAATCCCAATGCCCAGTGCCCTTTTTTCGCTGGTGGTTCAGAGGATGTGTTCGGATGTAATTTATGCTTCTTCATCGTTACAATTATTCTTTTAAAAATAGTTAATTTAGGTACTTTGTCGAAAAGATATTTACGAACAAAATTCACTATGTACAAGAATGTTCAGCAAGCAACTATATTTCTTCGATTCTCATATTGTTGCGCATTGTTGCCGGTAAACTGCACGTGTTCGTTATAGTCACGCGTCGTGCTTGTGGTGCATTCAATATATTACCAGCAATTACAAGTACTCCAACATTCCACCTTATAGAATTTAACTTATTGACAGATTCAGCGTAAATACTCCGAAATAATCTTGTAGACCCAAGGTAAGATTATTATTTAACAAAATCACCAGGCACAGTCTCGCACAGTGGTGGTTTCGCAGCTCTGCGAGTAGTACAAGCGGTGAACGAATATTATTAAAGACGGTGACATGGAGGAATAAAATCACATATGTCGAGCTCATGTACTTTTTGTTAGACAATACTCTGAAGATGATTCGCTCTCCGCAACCTCCATGGCAATAATGGCTGCGAAAATTTGAACCACTGATCTTTACTGAAAACAGTAGAACGACAGTAGGTTCCATTGTTGACTAACGCATCTATTATTGGGTTGACTGAAGATTTTCAGTTAACGATTATAGCATCTTGATAGCATTAAGTAACCGTATATAGAATGTAGTATGGTCGTTTAGTGTACATGAGTACTCAATGATTATGTAGAAATGCCTAAAGATTCGAAGAAAAAGTTCAAATCAAGGGAAGTTCGTCTGAATATGGCAGACCCAATCATCAAAAAGGACCACTAGACCAGTCATAGACAACGACTTCATTCTAAAGACCAGCTGTGGCTGATATGGCTTACAAGATAGACTGACTGACATGTGCTACCGATGTGTATTTTCAGCCTAGCCAAGAGTTCAACACATTGTTTGAAGTTAGCAAATCCTCTGGTTAGATCGTCGAATTTTGGTCTAAATACGAACCACAATGGCAGAATTTGTTGAAAAACGATGCGAGGATATGATCCCCGAATTGGAACAAATGGAACGGATTAAACTCTTTGATAAAAATGAAATAAGGTTTGTTCGACGGTTGTTACTCTAACCTCTATTGTCGTTCCCATCACTGACCGACTTGTTTTTCTGTGATGTACAGAGGTATCGCTAAAAAACGGAAAGAATACGAGTATAAGCTCCAGAGACATACTAAGTGCAAGGAAGACTACTTACGCTATATTCAGTATGAGATGGATTTGCTAAAACTGATCAGACAGCGGAGAGATGTAAACATTTAATGATCTTGCTTTGGAATTATCATTTAGCCGTAGATATATTCCTAATTTGATTTCTCCCAACAGAAATTAGGTATCAATCACAAAAAGTCTGATATTGACTACAGCATTGCAAATAAAGTCAACATGCTGTACAAGCAAGCTATATTCAAGTTCCAAGATGATCTGCGATTTTGGATTGCGTACATGAAATTCTGCAAGCACGTCGTGAGTAAAAATGAAATTTTGCATAATTTAGTGAAATACATTTCGATTGATAGTTGTCTGTTTTTCTTGATTCATTGTTTTGCAGAAATTTCACAGCAGCATCAGCCGTATGATAGGGAGAATGCTGCAAGTACATCAGGATAAGCCAAAGTGTTGGCATATTGCAGCACGTTGGGAAGCGGAAGAGGCACATAACATTCAAAATGCAAGGCAATTTTTACTGAGGGGCCTTCACTTTCACCCAGATTCGCAATTACTTTTCACTGACGCTTTTAAGTGAGTTTCACTTTCTTAGGAAAGGTCAAATCGATATTTTAGTCATCGCAAATCATTGCATTGAAATATTTTAATTATTTCATCTTAATTATAACGTTATAACAGGCTAGAGTTGGCAGAAGCATTAGCCAATAAACAAAATGCTACAAGCTCAAGTGAAAACCCAGTACCAGTTGGAGAAGATGAAGATATGCCCATAGAGTTGAAACGTGCTTATGTTATATATCTTCAAGCCTTCAAACGCATAAAAGATATTAAATTTATAATCGATTTGCTGAATATTACAAAGGAGTATGCTAACACTGATAAGATCCAGAATAAGATTGTGTGGTGAGTGAATGTGTTGCCTTTAATTTTACTTGTAAATTGAATGAGTGGTCACAGCAACTATTATTCAACAGTGACATGGTCGAAGAGTATGCTCACGAACCTCTGATGTGGGATACAATGGCTCGGCGAGAGCTTGAAGGTCTTGTGTTACCATCGAGTAGTGGAACACCAATGGAAATAGACACATCAGAACAAAGTTCATTGCGAGATCGCATTAGTCTATGTAACGAGGTTTATCAAACAGCTGTGAAAAAAATAAAAACTGAAGAAATGTGGTCACTGTATATCGACTGCATACTCGAGATCAATCAAGATACTGGGTCTTTACCTAATTACAAGAGAAAGTTACTCAGAAATGCTTTGACTCAAGCTCATCAGGCTGGAAAATTGCGGGAGAAATATTATTTGCAATGGGTAAGTTTTTCTAGTGATTCTGGTTTGACTTCCAAAAATCTCCACTTCTTGAAGAGCCACAAGAAGTGGAATAAATTAATAATCTACGCTAATTAATCCTTCCAGATTGGAATGCTCAGTAATAACAAAAAGGATGATAATTCTCAAAAACGATTGTATGAAGTTTTGTGTTGGGCTACCGATGCATTACCCAAAAGTGTTGATCTCTGGCAAGCTAGATTAAGATATCATCTTGCAGCTGGCCAAGAAGAAAGTGCCACAGATGCGTTCACGAAGGTAATATTCATCCCATTCACATTTAATCTGAACTTGTGAGAACTTCTGATTCATCTAATTCTTCAATTTTATGCGACAGGCTATAGAATTATTAGGGGATAAGTCTTTGCCGTTATGGAGAATGAGACTGCTGCACGTCCAAACCAAAAGCCCAGAAAAAACTGAACAAGTTTTTCAAGCTGCGTTAAAAGAAGGGCCAACCATTGCTAAAGACATGAAGCCCACATACATCGAATGGCTGGTTCTGTCAAAGAGTAGGTTTGCTATAACCACAACCAAAATCTTCATTTGATAAATTCAATTTTAAATACTTTAATTTGCGATTTAGATATCCAAGCTGCACGTAAAGTGTATGATAATCTGTGTCTGCAACCACCAATCTGCTTGGAATTGCATAAAAAAATGGCTGCTATAGAACTGATGCAACCTGAGATTTCGTTGAAACATGCGCGACGTCCTCATGAGATGGCTACATTGCAGTTTGGTAAAAGCAATACAGACGTTTGGATGGATTACGTTATGTTCGAGCTAAAAGTAGGCGATCCCAAAAAGGTGGGTGAGATCCACATGAGGGCTGTTAAAACATTAGAAGCCCCCCTCGTTGATAGTTTCGTTACCGAATTTAGTTTGGTTAAAACTAATTGCGATGCAATGGAACAAGTTCAGTAAGCCAGACAATAACTAGATACGTACGAGACTAATGTTTCTTCAGAGCCTTAATATTCTTATCTAAGAGAACTGTGTAATGAATAATGATATGAATGGTGTACGTGTATTATGATTAGCATAATGTTCAAGATACGTTGTGTTCATGTATGTCTAGATTGTCTAGGTATTAAATTTGAAGCCGTGGATCATGTATAAAAATTAATGTCGAAGAACCTAATTTCATGTAATAAATTATTTAAGGACATTGAATTGTTATTTTTCACCGCATTAATAGCTTCTTTAAGTCATATGTACGTTCATTTGATTATACTTTGTTTTTTATTTTCACTACTGTTTTCAAACAATAATAGATTCATAAAAACACACTTTTAATCTACGAGTAAAACGGTCAAGCTACAAAAGTGCTGGCACAAGTCTATCAAATCTATAAAATTTCCGCATGCCAATTATGGTTCAATTGGTATTTCTTGCTCCATACGTGTAAGCATAATGTTACGGTCAGTTTCATTGGCCAACGGTGCACGATCACCTGTTTTCAATCTGGCTCTTAAATCCAAACACATAATATCTGTCATTAAAGAATGTTGTTTGTCCTCCAAGTTCTTATCAATCTGAATGAGCAAGGATTCTAAACCGTTGTACGTTGCTCTGGAACAAAATGATACAAAGATTTAGGCACCTGGATATTGGAAGTTATTTGCAATAACTTACTTAGCGCAATTCATTTTACTAGTGAGATCTTCTTTAGTCTGCTTTAATTGTAGAACTTCATCCTTGAGACCCAATTCCACCTCATCCCTACATAGCTCAAACCCAGGACGGTATGCCCGGTTTTCCAGTCTTGTCTCAGCACATTTGATTGCATCAGTCTTAGCCAAGAGAGCAGCTTCCAATCTTGATATCTCTTTCAACATTATTTCCATTTCGTTTTGCATCTGACAATAATTTCGATTCCATTAACAAGAATTTATACGGTCTAACTGTTTCTTATAACTATTGCATACTTTCATTTTTTGCCAGTCAAGTTCGTTCCGAGCTTTCTGAGTCTCATATATTCTCTTTCGTAATGTAAAATCTGTGACATCTTGTTGCGCCCGTATATCATTTCGAGCTCTTTCTCTGACAGTTTGCATCGCTTCTCGAAAACTGTACGTATCACTCATTTCATTGTCAGCCAGAAGTTTAGAATAACGGCAGTGATCCAACCAAGCCTCGTATGATATAGTTCTGTAAAAATTGAAGTAAACTTCAAACTGTGATAAGCTAGTTTTTCATCATACAATCAACTTAATTTATACTTTTTTGGTGTTCGCAAAGCATTTGGTTTGTAACTAATATTTGCACTGGTGCGATTCAAGTTTAAATTCTCTGTATCAATCTCAATAGCATCAGTCTTGTCTTGCAAGTCTAATCCCAGTTTGAAATTGACCTCTTCCAATCGGTTTAGTTTCTCCCATGCAGCCTGGACCCTGCACATCAGAAGTAAACATTTCGATTCATCATTCCATGGCAAATTTCTAGAGATTCACATTTATAATAAGACCCCACCTATTTGTTAATAACTGTTTAACGCCTTCGATGACACAGAGCTCTTTTTTCAACTCATCATTTGCCTCGTCATAAGTTAATTCCGTCCCTCGTCTACAATCTCTCATAGAGATACACTCAGCTGTGACTTGTAGCGGTAAGTTTAAGTTTTCCAATTCTTTTTCGGTATCATTACGCCCGTCTTTGAGAAGATGTATCTCTCGATTCAGGCTCTGGAGTTGTTTTTCAATAAGCTCACGCCATCGGGATAGTTCTGTCACTCTTTTGAAAATGCAGTGTGCAACTATCACATCATTTTTTACTAGAAACTCCTTACTTTGTTGATGGAAAACTTAATTCCGTGTAGCTTGCCTGATTTATCAAAGTTAGCGTCTTACCTATCAGCTAGTCTGGTATTGTTCATGTAGGTGTCCCATTCTGTTTTAATTTTGGTTTCTGAACGTATTTGCCGTCCTGCATTTCGTAAGTCGAATGCATCACTTCTTCGGGTGTCAGCACTTTGCTGGAGCTCCCATTGCTTGGCATACCAATCCGGCAAGCCTTGAAGTAATAGTTATTTCAATTACACTATAAATGCCTACGATTTGATAAAAACAGGCAAGTCGCAACTTACTGATATGCGGTGTTGGCTTCTCATATGTTGTAACAGATTTAGCCATACTTAATAACGAGTCACTGAATTTATCAAATATTGCTGCACTAGAATGTAAATCAGAGATCTCAAAAAGTCTGTGACAGTTGTCAAAGTTCGGAATATGGAAATTAAATCAATACAGATAAATAGACAATGTTGCCAGGGTAACAATACTATCATGATCCCTAACCCTTAACATTATACTAGCGTTTTAAGAAATAAATCCATACAACGAAATACTTTCTGCAATGGTAATTTCTGTTTATTAGTCTTGACTCAAAAAAATAAAATGTTGCACTTCTTAGGTATCACTGAATCCGCTGAAGACCAACTCTATAGCAGCTTGTACATCACCATTGGTGAACTGTAGTGCCTGAACATTGACAGCATCATCTTGGAGACCCATTTCATGCATTTGAGCAAGTTGAGTCTGCAATTCAGATGGTTGAGGAAGAACAGGAGGTAAAGGTGGGACAAGAGGTTGTGTAGAGCCAGAAGAAAAAGCTTGCTGTATGGCTTGAGAAAACATTTCCGTTGTTATGAGTCTTGAGCCTGACGTAGATGATGAGGTTGAAAGTGGGAAGCCTCTGGATCGCGTCCGAGCCAACGCCGCTGAAAGTTGTGCAGTTGTGATAGCCGAATTGGACTGATTCCTTGAGAGTCCTGTAGGCTGAGTGGAATCTGATGACTGTGATGAATCTCCTGCCATCTCCTCATCGTCACTCATGTTGTCAAGGCTGTAGGAATATGCTGTGTGATGTGTAGATGAGGTAGATGCATTAGATGCTCCTGCTGAGTTACTGTGGGCTTCTTCATGTACAGCGGCAGCAATATGTTGCGCTGCTTCAACAAGACAAGGGTGCAGTTCAGCTATTCTGGAATAGAGATAGCAACCAAACAGCTAAGTCTTCAAGTTTTACTATTCTGTGAGTTCTGTACTGAAAATATATCTGGTTTGACTACCTCCTAACAGTATCTGGATCTGTGAAGTGTGCCATCAAGTCTGGATCTTGAAGCATAGCGATGGCAACTGAGTCATCACTTAAACCCGGCGATGATGAAATTATATTTTCAATAACTTCCGATCTCTTGCTTAGACGCTAAGAAAAAGGATGAGGTGATCCAAATATAAGAAAATGCTTCACATGTAGACTATGTGAATAAGATATACATAGGACTCACATGCAAAGCACTTCGCAACGCTGGATTGACATTGAATGATCGGAAAGCAGAAGCCAGATGTAGAACACTTGCTTCCGATATGGGTTTTGCAGGGACAGGGACTTCAGGTTCTTTTTTTTTCAGAACATGAACCATAACTCCACTTTTCAAACCATATGATGCCAACGTTGCATCATCTTCCAGGATGCATCCACAGTATATCAATTCTGAATCAATAGATGAATTAGGAATAATAAATAAAAATTGTGTTCTAACGAACTAGTTTTCAATCTCATATGAAAGGCCTAAAGAAGAAAAACAGCAATAATTCTTGTGAGAATTATACTGTCTTCCCTATTTCAAGTACACAGTTTGAGCAGAGTCATCTTACCCAGAGATTCTTTTGGGAGGTTAACTTTGAGAGCTGCTTCAGTTTTGAGCTGTTCAACTTTGTTGTCAAGACTGACATTATCTAGTTTCACCGTCGAAAATGTTTGCGGAGTTAATCGCACCCCCAAGATTAATTTAGTACTCATATTTTTCAACTTTTCACGTCTATTTCACTACCAGTAGTATCAAACTTTCGTCGAGGCTTTGTTGTGTTGGTTGCAGCTTGCAGACCACTTGTCACTTGTCAGTTTCAAACTGCGACGTCATTAGTGGCGGGAAGCTACCATTTTCCAAATATCACTTTTTCCGAATCGCTATTCTCCCCGTCGACTTTGTAATGTGGAATGCCCGAATGGTTCGATACGCTATATTTAGGTTTTCACACAATCAGAATGAATATTCATTGAATCAGTGTGGAAACTTTCTAGCTGTTTCTCATGGTACATTTAAGGAACTTCAACAAAAGTGATGGCAGTTCCCACCTGGTTTTTTAACTTTCAAGCTTTGTCTCAAATCAATTTTCCCACTACAATGAGCGACCTAAGTACATGAGAACATCTGATGGTCTCGATATCGAAATCCCTTGTAGGTACACACATCGTACATTGATGGACAGTAATTGTCTCGGGGAGTTGTGGGTGGAGTCTCTTAAATTGTTGTACCGCCTTTAACAAATGCTTCGTAGCAGGGTGACATCACAGCGATGGAGGCGAATCGCGTATGTGTCTCAAGTCTCAATGCGATAACCCAGCCGCCACGTGCCAACGTTGCTATGTCGGGGCATGTTCTCCTACGAACGAAAGACTCGACTGTGACCCGGCCAGGGGACACAGCGAAGCACTCCAATGAACGTCAACGACCTCCATACGTGATTCAACCATGTCATACGTACAGCATTAATGCATAGCTCGATTTATAAGCTCCGGACAGCACCGCGGCGCTCTGGATCATGTGGACTTCGGAGGCTGTTAGCGCCTGTTAGCGCGCTACGCAAACTTACCCACACACATTTCTTTGATTCATTTCATTAAACAAGTCAAGATATGATAAACTGAAATGGTTTGTTACATAAGAACGAGCTTCTCGTTTTTCATTTTCCCTTGTCAATCCAACTTTAATCAATCGCGTATCCTTATGGACATTCTAGCCCGTGCTCGGAAATCGCTATTTCAATAAAGTGTTCATAAAATCGTCGGTGGTTCGTTGCTGTTCTTGTTTTCCCACGCACCCTAAATGGTATTGTACCTTCAATCGACGATATACCTCGTGCAAGCGTTGTGTGCAAAAATGATGAAGTTACGACCGATGGTTACTGGGTGATCATAATGAACCAGTATATATACACACAGTCGTTATCGTCCATCGGCCATTCTAGTCATCCAAATATCAATGCAGTTCAGTCTCAACTATAGGTCTGAACTACTTCGAATTCTACTACATGCGATTTAACTCAACAATGGATCGTAACGAAACTCGATTAGTTACGAGATCTTCCGTTCTTTGATTCAAATCCGAATTCAGTGGCGTGACAATTATTTTTCTTGTTTCTCGCGTTTGAAATCATTTTGAACAGTATATTCGATGTATTTGCGTGGTATAGGATATGTGACTATGCGTGTATATCGTCAATTCTGTTATTAGCCCAGGCAGATTGGCAAGTCGATCACGATGGTACGGTATAAATTGGCAATGAGCTCCAGCTACTTCGTGGTCTCCTGATATGTTGCGCGACCACCAGACATCTTGCGGTCCGCACGGATTCTCTGGACGACGCAGGGCGTCGTACGCGCCAAAACAAAATGATGGGTGCACAAGAATTGTATTTCAAGTTCGTGGACTCCTACACCTTCGTCTGGATTTTGCAAAATGGTGCAAAGCTTGCTTGCGGCATGGTAGACGGTGGTGGAAGGTCGGTACTTCTAATTCGTCTACCGTATCCAGAATTCTAGCTCGATTGGTTGGATTATTGATGCTCTCTGCGCACTCGACACGAAACCTTACCTTACCTTTCACCAGGGTTCCATAAGGTGTTCATGGTTCGCCACCCCTATTTCAAAATCAATCGAACCTAGGGGCGTACGTGCTACGGTCTCACTGATGATACCTTGGCACCGGGGTTCAATGAGGACCACGTGACGTTAGTACTGCGTAATTTTCCAACCCGCCATCTAGTGTTTCACTTTAAAGGCGAAGGTCCACGTGACTACAAAAAACATTGACGATTTGGCATTTGGCGTCAGAAGGCCGCCACTGTACGGAGCTGGATTTAATACGGAGCGTCGGTGTAACGCGATGACTTAATTACCTGGTCTCTGTGCTATCCAACATCCTTAAAACCGATTCATCGTCACGGGATAAAATGGGAGATTCGGAAGAAGACACATTCTGCAAGAAGATGCGGAAAGCTACCCGAGACATTCATGCTGTCAGCGATGCGCTGGTTAATGCGAAGTTAGCCTTTGGTGAGGAACGAAATAAGGTTCTTTAGCGGGACGTTGAAATTCTTAAATTTTTATCTACTTTTGATATCACGCTTGATAATCGGGTTTCTACAAAAGTTAATGACAATTTTATTTTCCCTGGGGCATTTGGCTTCATCCCTTGTTGTTCGAAATGGGCGTGAACATACCTCGTAAACATAGAAAATCGAGTTACTTTTTCATTTTTATCTACCAATGGCTTCTTGGATGTTAATGCATGCCATAATCCGTTCTAATAAGTCTTAGTCAAAAAATTATTTATTCAAGATCGATGCAGCATTTAAACCACAATAACATAGCTTTATATTTTTCAACAGCATTTTCAGACAGTGGAGTATGGGCAGACGGCTTACTAGTATTCTATGAGATTTTTCGGTATTTGGAAGGAGCAATGATCCGATTAAAAAACACTAAAGTTGGTTCCCTGAGACTCCCTGGTATCCAAAGGACTGAAGCGTTTGAACTGGATCTCGAATATTACCTAGGAAAAGGATGGATGAAGAATTACACCCCCAGGTACAATTAAAATTGTTTTGAAATTTATAACTCAATGTCTCAGTTCACGGGGCAACGTGATTGAAATTAATCGTTATTTCAGGGACAGCGTTGTGAGATACCTAATGCGGCTCCGGCAACTAGAAGACGCCGACCCAAATCAACTAATGGCTTATATATATCATTTGTACATGGGTTTACTAAGCGGCGGAATAATTTTACGAAAAAAAAGGCAACTAATGAGAAAGCTATCGCCGTTCAAAGACGTTCCTTTGGGTGGCGATTGCGTAACTGATTTTGGCGACTACAATGTTTTTCAACTAAAACGTGACTTGCGAAATACAATGAACGATATAGCAGAAACGTTAGACGAGGATACGAAGAACAAGTTGATAGAAGAAAGTAAAACTGTTTATGCACTTAATAATGAAATAATTAGGAGTGTCAGGGGCGCGGGGCCGGTCGTGATTAAGAAAGTTATCTATTTCGTAAGCGTATTCGTTTTTGTACTCTTCATATTCTTCGTCCTATTCAAGTAATTGCGCGAAGATGTGGGTTAATATTATAAATACAGACTGAAGACAATGTTGTATATAATACTTCAGGCACATGCTCATTACCTGAGCATGTCTGCTTGTAAGTATGAGAGTGATAATTTATTGCATAGCATATTGATATTTACTTTAAATATAATCTCTCATTATTTGAGAATCTTATGCCGTCTTGGACGTGATTTGAAATAGTCGCGCGGCAAGCGACTACAAAGTCCGAAACCGTTGCAAAAATATACATAATATTTGTCTCGTTATGAATTGATTTGCGACTTTATTACGTTGGTTTTAGAAAATTTTAGTACTTTCAATCGTGTTATCTAAGTCATCCCCGATTTCCTGTTTTAGTACCATTATAGTCGAATATGCGTAGACTGTACGATATAATATATTATTGCTCTTTTCATCGTCTTATTGTTCACCACTAAATTATATATGACGGAGAAGCAATCAAAAATTAAAATTTTGCTCAAGTATTTAAAAATTGAATAACTAATTAGGATTAAATAATTAAGGACGTGGGAAGAATTGATTAATCGGCGAATTATTTGCTAGCAAATTGTACTAAACCTAGGTACGCGCTTCGTCCATTTCTCTAAATTGTATTATATTTACACTGCGTCCGATAAAAGCGAAATATGATACATTTGTTAAAATTTTACTCTTACAGTGATCACAATAAATGTTTGAAAATATAATAATAACTGTAAATGCTACCAAGCCATGAAAATTATTCTAAGTAAGAGTAGTTTGAAAATAGTTACCACTCATCAACGGCAAGAAGTCAAGCATGCGTACATAATAAGCGGGAGCGAGGAACTGCTCTTTGAAGTTTCGTAGCTCCTTAAAACCACCATTCATCACCATCACAGTTTATCGCACCCTTTAAAATTAAAAACCGATTCGGTGTAGTTCATAATTGTCGACAATTATGTGAAAATTATATTATTGCCATCCACTTTCCCGTTTGTAACGACAATTATTCGAGTCCGACAAAACAACTGAATATTGACGATGACAGTCACTGAAATGATAGTCCACTAGAGAGCAGCACCAAACACCATGCGTAATTCTGAAAAGCGTCAGTTGCAGTTGTAACTTGTGGGGTGTGGCTTGGCTAATGGTTTGTAGAGGCTAGGTTTGTTTTGTGTGGCACGTTGGGTTGATTTGTTACATTTGAATCTCAACTACCCTATTTATTTATAATTGTGAGATATGTTTATTCGAGGTCTCACGATTTTCGTACTGCTGGCGCTCCTCAGTGTACCAGGTAACTTCAGTGGCACATAAACCTTTCATGAATATTTGTGACAGTTGTTGGTGCAAACCGTACAAACATTGTCATTCAAACTTATTGAGAATGAGTAACGTTCTCATGTAAAATGCATCGATGAGTTTCTTCATTTCTTTCAAAACTAAGTAAATGTTTTTCATACAAAATTAATTTCTGCTTTTGTAGGGAGCACATTGTACTGCTACAAATGCAACAGTAACCATCCAGGGTGTGGTACACCTCTAAACTGGCTGTGGTATTGGGGAGAGACATGTCCTGAAGCTGATGACAAGTGTGTCAAAATCATTGAACGAAAAGGAGGTATGTCCTTGTTATGAGTTCCTTTGGAATCATCTCTATGAAATTAAACAACATGGTCTGGTTTCACTTTGTAACGGCTAATTTAACTTTGATTCATCAAATTTGCAGCTGAGACCATAATCACCAGAGAATGTCTCAGTACTGTGCGTGGCTTCAGGACGGATATTCCATCAGACAAGTATGAGGGTTGTCGTCCAGCTGCAAAGGATGTTAGACTGGGACATTACGTAAACAATTCAATAATTCAGCTCGATATTCATAGGGACTATTATGACGAAGTAACGTGGTGTTTCTGTTATTTTGATCATCGTTGTAACAGTGCTGCTGGTCTGACAGTTTCGATCAGTCTTTTGTCACTGAGTTACTTAGCTCTGAGATGTTTGCTGTAATTCTTGGAATTTCAATAATTATTAAGGCAAGAGATTAATAGAATCTTGTCGGTCTAGCCGATCTCTAGGTACCACAAGCTTTGGTACACAGAAACGATATCCGTCCAATTTTAATGAATTATCGATATTTATTGTATCGAGAAATTAAGTTACTTTACTATAGACATTTTATACATACCATGTACAGTCTGAGACTATAAGCATTATTATTGATGATAGTACATATTTATTATTATACATCTATGCTTAAGATTCATTATTTTTATACTTATAGATGAATTGTAGAGCTTTATCATTCCGCAGCAATATCAGGCAACTGATAATTAGCAATTTTCATATATCGACGTACATTTTACGATTTATACAAAATTCGTAACTGAATGATTTTAATATAGATTGTGTTGAATTTAGACGCAATTCTTTCTATGTACAAAAAGACAAATTATTCTGTATAAAAAACTCGTGATGGAAATAAAAAAAAAAGGGGGTGATCGTTGATCACTCCTTCGAATTGATATCACATTAAATGTTTATATTAAACCTCCATCCTCACACGGTAGCTCAGTAATGATAATCAATTTTGAAAATCTTCCGTCGCCGTGTGTTCTCTGATCAGCTATGGTTATCGGGTTCATCGATCGCTTTTTTACATGTATCGGATATTCGGGTGGATAGACCACATTGAACGACGGCCACGCAAGCCCATAGGTATACAGACTTATACCTCATGTTTGGCTGAATATACATTACCTACTTCGTATGTGGATACGGGTATGTGCATGTGTAACGCACGGCAAACGATATTAATAATTTATACATCTTTGTCTATAGGTGTACTTTGGGCGTCTAACCCTATGCAGTAGCTATTCTTTGTCCCGTTTGAATTATTCAGCTCTTCAAAGATGAAAGTAGTACCACACGTATTCCATAAGAAAGACACAAAACAAGATATGTCTGATATAAATGATGATACTTCGAAAGCACGAGCGAAGATGCCCCAAGGCCATTATTATTATGCAGGATCACGGACTGCAGGGTACCTACTCAAAAGTTTCCGCTGAAAAATGATCGATAACACCTTTCGTTGGGTGTTGCGGGAATCGTACAGCGAAAGTATGATTTATCTTGATTCTTAATTTTTCTACTTTACTCTGCAATTTTTACCGGAATGCTACGTTGAATATTCAATTGTACGAAGCATCGGTGAAAAAAATTAATATACCACTAGATTTGAGTCGTTGTTGAGGACTTATTGAATATTATAATGCACACACCAGGTAAATAATCACGGGCACGTGCGCGCTGAAATCTATTATAATTTTACGTTAGTTGGATCAATTCTGTATACTGTATAGTGTATGCGGTTTTGGCGATCATCCAGAAAGTAAAATTGTGTCTCCCAGTGTCCCAGTTCGGCTTATATAGGTACTTACCGCTACGTTACTTTTACAAACACGTACCTACACTGATCAAGTTCTCGGTCTAATGCAAAAGAGTTCATCCTATATTTGCCCTACTTGATCATTACTCCGTGATTGGAACAGTATAGACCGAGAATAATGCATACCTACAAATATTCTGCTGTGCACTAAATAAAATGATTAGCGAGCTGATTCATAATTAATAATTCAAATTCTTCATTTGCAATCTGATTGATGATCAGACAGGTGATACATAAAACTTGAATGAATTAACGCTCGGTACATCGAAAGTTACAGTAAGAATGAATGGAAGTTTTTTGCGAAAAAATATCTTTAGTGTGCAAACAGAGAAGTCTTCTGTAATATTTCGTAGAATTCACCCCATCTTCAGTTCAGATCACGTGAACCCGCGAAAAGATGCGAAAGTATTCCCGTATACGTATAATATAATACTTCTTAGCTGTATTTCCATCTACACCCACACCCATGATGTCATCTCAAATTGTAATCGATAGAGGGCCGACATCCTGGCGCCAAAGGATGTCCCTATTATTTTCGTCTACGCGTCGCAACTCACAGCTTCAATTTCATCCCCATCAACTATATTCGTTCCAACTACTGTACATAATACATGTACACTATATATGAATTTAGAAACGTATGAGATCGCATCGCAGGATATTTCCAAGCACGATACTCCGTAACTGCAGTTAAAAATGTATTTCTGAGACACGTATTTTCTATGCATTTTTTTAATACAATCCTTAAAAATTCACTATACAGCGCCAATTATACTATCTCATCGAGGACTGAGTACATTCCTCCGGTATAGCGATGTCTGAATAGAATAGTTTAAATTTTTGCACGCGATGTCTTCAGATCCGAAGCTATGACACGAGCTAGTCCTTCACTCGAGGGAGTGCCTGAATGAGATTTGTGTGAAAATTCAAATCGACGAGATTCCGATTGTCGCGAATGTATTCGACGGATGTGTATAGGTACCAAAATTTTCGACTGACTGATTGGCGCCAGTCTGAATTCGTTACAGCTTGCAGAAAAATCAGAAAAAATGCAAAACGTGAATAACAACGAAAAACAATTGTCCGCTTTTACCAAAGAAAAATAAAAGAAAAAATTACGAGGAGTCTGGTGTTTTTAGTATAAAAATGAAAAAAAAAATAAATAAATAAAATCTATAATGCATGAAATTCGGCTTGTTATCAATACCTGGCTAACTTAAGCGAGATGGTTAGTAGGTAGCTTTATTTTCTCTAGGGGTGGTTTTCGGGCAACGTTTTCACACGTTATAGTACGGAGGGCGCCGTACTGGCGTCGGCAGTTACCCCTAAACACTCTTTGGAGGCGGATCCACCCATGGCTTGGGATTATAAAAAGAAAAAGTACAAAATTTTGACTGATTCTTCGGTCCCCTTGTCGGCTTGTCTCGAACAGTCAACTACCCTTCGATAAATATTGAAACCGCGATGAGGTGACAAATTGTGATAAACCCTCCAGTATATTAAGTCTCTTGAATTATTGTAACTGAAAGTATTTTTTCTCTCGAGAAATTCATTGTTTATCTCATTCGTTTCACTCTCAAATATTATAGGGGTGTAATATAAGTAAAGTTAATCGCAATCCTACGAGTCGACGAGCTGATAATAAATTACATGCCCAAGCAGCTGACAATCTGCACCCCTAATTCGGATGGATGCTCATGTAATAAGATGTTTAAAGTGATTAATCAATCGAATACAATCCGATTTTATGAAAAAAAAAATAGCTCGAGCAGCATAGCGTGTAGGTATAGTGCAGGAATGTTATTATAATTACGCGCGTCAATGTCGATAATTATTTATCTGCAACAATCAGATTAGGGTGATTGGTTATAGTTTACAGCAATATTGTTGCACTCGTGTAGAAAAAAATCGCGACATCATTCAACGGCGAAATCAAAGAATAGTAATCAACTAACGGCGGTTCAAATAAATATGACACTGCAAATGTTGGTGTATCGTTGTAATGTTGTTGATAAAAGTTGAATTCCTCCTTCGGAATCGATGATTGTCAATTTTGACTCACTAACGCTTAAAGGGCAAAAATGAACCAGGAAGCTGCCGAAGAGGTAAGTTGAGTGAACCATTCATATTTAATTTGTTTTACAATTAGTATCCCGTACTCAACATCGTATTATTGCATATTATAACGTCACTTCAGACCTTACCAAAATTTTGTCTTTTACTTAACTTTTCTTAGTTCAAACACCGAATAAAACTGAATAAATTCGTGAAATCTGGAATTTAGGACTTGATATAACGATAGCGTAAAATCACGTGCTCTCCGCAGAAAATCTCTGCAGAGATGACGCAAAAATTGAATTTTCTTACAATTTTGATTTCTCACTAAGACTGCTTTTCTTTTTATTTTATTCTTTTTTTTTCGTAAAAAAAAAAAGAATTCTTCCATTTTATATTTGCGGCATCTGTATGATAGATGTAAAAATTGTACAATTTTAATAGCAGCGGCCGATTCCGCAGACCTTTTGCGGCGCCCTACAAAAAGAAGCAAACTGCAAATGTCTAGTGTTGTCCGTTTTGATTTACGGATGTTTAGCAGCCGTCACGTGGTGCAGATGTGCGAATGTTACGAAGGTGAATTTCGACCCTATATACGCTCATAATCCCATTAGAAAGTTTAAATTTTCAAATTTATGTCGCAGTATATTGTGTTACATTATAATTACGTGGAGAGTAATATTCATTATAGCTACAACTAATGCAAACTCTGCATACCATGCAGATTCGTAATCAATCTCATTTAATTTTAGGTCGTCATCGACTTTTTAAAGTATCCCATTACAAGCACAAAACACGTCTCACCATGCGACGATGGTTACGTTTACATACCGGTTAGTATAAGTATGTAATTCTTTGAATTAATGCGCTTTAAATGTTAGTCGTTTGGGTGTAAGATGGATGGATACGTATATAGCTGGTGGTGGATGTACTAGGAGTAAAATATAGTTGCCCGTTGTCTCAGCGAGGCCATTACTATCGATAAAAGAAAACTAATAAATTTGTCAACGATCTTCTCGGTCGGAGAATTTACGCTCCTCTGTTCAAAACCTTATTCATTCAACTTTGGGGTGCTCTTTATCCTTGAGGTGGCTTTCATGGGCATGCTGTACCTGGTCTACTTGGTCGAGTGCTACCACTCACCGATAAGAATCGACCTTTTGCACGCGAGGAGCCAGGACAGCATACTAACAAAATTAGCACAGCTAAAGATGGCCCAGGCGACGATCTGGTGGAAGGCTATCTCTTATCATTACGTGCGCAGAAAACGTCAGATAACTCGTTACAGGAACGGCGACAATTACACAACGACTCAGGTATCATATTGAAACTCCATTGTCGTTATCTCTTTGCCCATCTTTTTCCCCCATCAACCCTCGTTATATGCATACTGTGTGATGATATGTTCCGACGATTATATTATACGTATACACACCTATACATAGATATGTACGATAATCTGGAATCCGCTTTCTTTCAATTCTCGAATGAATAGAAATTCATCCGTTGATCCTGTATACATATATATAAATGTATACACCAATATACAAGTTACGCGTATACCTATGTACAAGAAGCGATCGAATAACCGCGGAGCGGACGGAATTCCGTCAATTGTTTTCTCTCTTCTGTACCTATAAAAAGACACGGCTGTTTGCTTATCTTTGTTTGATTTTAATTAAGTTTAATTGTCGGTTGTGTTTTCTTTGGGTTCTCGTTTCAGTTGTTAGAACTTTATTATCTTTATTTGTCTCTACGCGGCCGCTGCAAAACTAATCGAGAAACATTGTGGAAGGAAAGCGTAAGGGTTTGGTTCCCGCGGTGTCAGCCTGCAAAATCAAGGGGCTTTAAATAGGTCAGGGTACTCGATTTTCTTGCACGTAACCTCTAGTAATTCTTCCACATTATTAGCCAAGCAACTCCTGCACCAGTCGCCCCTGATGATGCTACTGCTGCTGCTACTACTAATTTCTTTGTTCAGCAACGCGTTAATTTTACGTAGACGAGCTATAAGACCCCGTTCAATTTCACCCTTCGGATGTATGTATAACCATCGCCATTATAATCACCGCCTTTTTATTCCAAGAGCCATGAATAATTTAATAATTTTCAATTTTTGCTGATCTAGCTGTAATTACTCCGCGTTCCTATAATCACATCATAAAAAATATGGCAAGGCGCTCGCTGGGGGCGGTTGAAATCTTCGCATCCGGAGGGAAATTTGAATTTATACGTAATCCGATTTTATCCCCGAAGCATCGAGGCGCTCGTCAACTCACCCCACTACCGCGTTCCATATTCTCCAACTGAGAGTCACGCAAACAATAATTACATCGTGAACTTGATCCCGGATGTTTACACACCGGTAACATAAAGACCTCTATTCCTCTATTAATGCGCATCGCTGCAGGATCGTATTGTAGTTTGATTAAAATCCAAATTTCCTATTTCACCCGCTATGTAGCATACAGAAATCTTTTGTATATTATATCCATGTAGAGGTATACATAATGTTAATAGTAATTAACGTACAGGTGTACTACGAGAGGGTGAACACGCACGCGGCAACTTCATTTTACTTCTATGGTTACTGCGGCGTCAAGGACATCAGCAAGGAGCTAGTCCTTGACCCAAAACTTCCGATCACCAAGATAACTCTCGGTAAAGGATTCGCTTTTTCAAACATGAGGTCTGCAACGGAATTCGAAGAGGCCAGATCAAGATTTTTCGCTGAACAGGTAAATTCATCACGCTAGCAGCTATTTCCTGTACCACCTTGCAGGTGGTCGGCAGGTGTCGGGGAGCAGGATTTCTACGAGATTGATATTTCAATCTCTCTAATGCTCTATCAATCGATCGTGCTGTAAACTTGTGGTAAAAAATTGCTGAGGCTACGTTTTATTATCTGCGTTATCAGCTAATAGATTTCCCGTCTTCGCTTATATTCCATCAGCGAATATCTATTTTTTTTCTCATATATTATGTTAGTTATTATTATTCATTGGTTCTTTTTTCTTATCGATATTCGTATTCTTAGGAACACAGAGACGATTACATGGAAATGCGGGAGGGTCTAGATTTGGGGTACAACTTTAATCCGACATCTTTGGTAGCGGTACTTGGAAGACCTTGGTTTACGAACGCCTACGTTTACTGGAGTCTAAGCGCGCTACTTCTCAGTTGGCCATTAAGAATCATAATCGAGTGTAACACGCAGTACACCGATTACCAGGTTAGCTTATGCCCAATATCGACAATACTCTTAACTCCCGACGCCGATTCAATTAACAATCAATTTTACAGATTACCAAATTATTCGGTATAAATTACGACGCGCCATCGGCAAACGGTCAACCAATTCACGCCTCTTCCAGCCAGCTGAGTGCTCCGGGTTCTTACATGCTGGTACCGAGTTACAGCGAAGCTCTTCTGATGGAACCAGCTCCGGTACCGGTGCGAACAGCCGTTCCGGAAGAACCCTGTATGGAAATGGTACCCAGTTATTCTGAGGCTTTGCTCTACGAGCGCGCCTATGATATCCAAGGTGAAGTAACGGTGGAGCAGTGTCCAGAGGGTGGAAATACATCTGCGAATTGTGAGTGTCCTTGCCACGGTGCCGAAGAAGTACGAATGGCGGTAGCTGGTATTTCAGATGCTATCAGAGAAAATGTCGAAATTGTAGACGACGTCTCGAGGAGGAGTTTGGAAAGCAATACAGGGACATGTTCGAACTGTAGCGAGGATTCGAACAGCGCGAGGGTCCTGCAAGCAGTGGAAGTCATGAATGAAGTTAACGGTGACGATCGTCCAAACGGCGGGGGTGAATTGGCACGCAGTTCGATGGACGTTTCGAGTCGATCATCTTATATAGCAGGGGAGCCGCAAATTTTAGAATTGCAGAAACGGACCTCGATACTGAGGGAAAATTCGGCGCCGAACTTGAGGACGAATTCAGAGCTGTTTAGTGGTAACATGTTGCTGGGAAAGGCGAACGTTCAAAGTTTGGAAAATATATTAGAGCACGACGAGACGGATGTTGACTTTGGTACCGGCCATCACTCGAGAAACTCAAGCTGCAGAGCAGAGGCGTTAATCTTAGAAGACGACGATTCCTTGCACGAAATTTACGATCCCTCGCAGGAACTTGTTTCTTCCTCGAAGCATCATTCCGTTGCGAACGTGAGTCGCGGGGCTATACCGAAGAAATACGAAATTCCATTGCAGAGCGCGGAACGAATAAAGAAGATCCCGAGCTCGAGGACTTATTTTTGCATAAAATCAATTTTGAAACAGCATAGAAGAAGGTACACGCTGGTCACGCCTGAGGAATTGCAAACTCTAGTCGGAACGGAACATCAAAATGGTGAGGATGTTTTCCCCAGCGCTACAGGTTCCTCGACGATGAGCCGCGCCTGTAATCCGCACTGCTGCGGTGCCCACTGGGAAAGAATCGACGTAAATTCGAACACCCTGCAAGACAACAATCTACCGGTTGACATCCACCTCCGCAGAACCGGTCAGCTTTGCCAGGGCAGTCTTGAAAGTTTAAGTTCTTCCCGGGGGCAAATTCATGATTTTTCTAAAAGGGATCTACAGGGTGGCAGTTCTAGAACTCTCATATTCGCAAGCCCGATTCAGGAAATATGTCCGAGTGATCCTTTTGGTGGCAGGACGCTCGTTCCAAGTGAAAATCCACCAAATTACGAGGAGGCTCTCGATCTCCCTGTGCTCTCCCGGCTCAAGAGATCCTTCACTGAACGCGAGACGCGAAACGCCGGGGGAAACGTGAGAAAACATCATCGAACCTTCAGTATAGAACCGGAATATTTATTTTCCGGTAACCGGGGCGACGGAATGCCTTACGATGTTGTGATACCGGTACAAAATAGTAGAATTATATTGCCTAGCCAATACCGAAGGGCAATTTCAGAGGACGGTTGTACGGGAAGAGAATCTTGCGTATCTCCTACAGGAATTAACACATCAGCTGCGGGAGTATCTCCCCATTGTCAGGGCCCAGAGGGGGATCCGGGAACGGGGAGGTTGTCGAGACTTACGCGTTCGCTGACGGAGAGAACGTCATCAAGAAGGAACGTGGATCGTAACTTCCGTAGGAGTTTAACGGACAGAATCGAATTCTCGCGAAACGGGAGCAGGCGGACAAATATTAACATGGAAACTTCGTTATAACAAGTGGAGTATGTTAGAACAGCTCTTTTTGACGGCGCTATGACATTTTTTTTTTTATTCCCATAGCGCATTTTAAAAATAAATTTTTTTCCACAGCGACAAAACCAGCTCCAAAAGCCCAAAAGTTTGAGTAAAAAGAATTTATTCCGTAAGTTCAGCGACAGAAATATCGATTCTACATATTTCTGTTATATATATGTATACATATATACACGTTGAGAAAGAAAATGAACTTACACAGACATTTTTCGTACGTTCCGAATACCATAAAACTGTCATAACTGCGTCCGTGAATATTAAGTTGTACGAGAAACTTCGTATTTCTATTGTGATAAAAAGAGGGAATACCAAGTAAAAAGAAAAAAGAAAAAAGAAAAAGAAAACACAAATGAAATAAAATAATGAAAAATGATGAGCTCCTATAGCATCGATAGCAGAATGAGGAGTAATTAACTGATAACAATCTTGAAAATATTAAAATAGAGCTTGCCAAAAAGTAGGTAATCGTTCCTGACGTTGATCGCTCAAATCCACCGCACGATTTTATTATAAATACATACGTGTATATTATATAGTTAGAATAAGTAATATATTACTATATACGCTACGGGCGCATAATGTTACACGTACAGATTACAAGCACTAGTGAGTTGTCATAATAATTTATTATTTTTTTTCCAATAAACTCGCGTATATTGCACGGTCATATATATTATATTGTATATACATATATTGGTATGGTATGTCTATAATATACCATAATATAGCGAAGCTGCTGAAGTGTATATGGGTATTGATCGTGAACATATGCGATACGCGCGTATATAATAATTTACGCATGTATAAATAACATGGGCATAATATGTACGCGATGTCCGGAAAAACGTAACGATTATATATATTAATGGTTTTGAAAAATACTTATTTGATAACAATAATATTAATATTAATAATAATAATAATATTAATTGCTCGGTGTGCTGTGCTAAATGATACTTCAGGGTTGCTGTAAAATTAAGTTTAGTCGTAGGTATATTTAAATATAAATTATAATATCCGTATGCGAGAGCTGCAGAGGTCGGTATGAGAGAAGGGGTAGCTAATCTACATTTGGAACTTTAAAAATTGAATTTCATTTCTAAGGATGATTATTGCCATCGTGGTATTAAATTGCGTGTAATAATTAATCCTTATGTGAAATTTCTTTGAGTTAATAATTACGCAATTAAAGAGTTGTATTTATAGGCGGCTTGCCGAAAGCTTGAACGCAAAGTTACAGTAATTATATTATTGTCCGCAATGCGTAATCCGAAAGTATAGGGGAAGGAACACGTACGTATTCAGAGCTATGGGCTTCATCATCGCTATTCGGCGGCAATTATACATATAGAAATGTACTTACCATAATTACGGTATCTCTGCAGATGATGTGAAGGAATTAGCTGCCTTCGAGGAATTCGCCCCAGTTTCACGTACTGAGATAGCTATGAATGAGAGAAAAAAAAAATGAAGACGAAAAGGGTCAATCAAATTATGAACTGCAAAAATAATGAGTCAGAAACATTAATCTCAATGTTACAATCAGAGACTGGATAACTTTCTTTTTCAAAAATCGAACAAAAAATTTATTTTTGTCGAACAAAAGCAAAAAAACTAAATCGTGATACTAGCTAAGTAGTTGTTCATTGTTATTTTATATGTGTATCTTCACTATTGCAGCGTACATGATTCCAAATCTTTTAATTCGACAGATTCTCTGCGGGCTGACTCGTTCGGTGGGCAGAAGTAATAAATAAATAAAAATGTAGATATAGCACGATTATATAGGTATATACCTGCGGTCTATCTGATATAGGCAGATTCGACTGTAAAGTATATAAATAACGATAATTAATGAATTGGTGCGATTCCTTCCACTGGTAAAATAGGTACAATACAAATTAATGATTAATAAGAGCATAAGATATTCCCAAATACGTATATAACAATCGCATACTACTATAATTAATACGTCCTCTTAGGCAATTATTTTGACCGGTTAATGTAACAATAACAAAAACCTTACCATTAACATTATTGTATAATGTTATCGAGTGTTGTTTTTTTTTTGTTGATTATTGCTATGTACTATATTCTATTCTATGATTACCGGTGTACCTGATACTAATTGTACAGTATCGGACACAGTATATCCAGCTGTGAGACGCATTTAATAACGGGGCCTTAGGATGTAACGTAAGAAAATGTTTGGATACTATATTATTGATTAATCAATTGAATAATTAATTGATGCTTTAGTCGATAAATGAGACCAAATTAAAAAAAAAAAAAAGCTTTCGGATGAATTTGCATTGCGATCTACGTGTAGATATAATATGCGAAAGCGGGCTTACCATAGCAATCGTAGTTGGAGCGTTGTTTGTACAAGCGTGAATGCCCTGACAAGATTAGTACTGCATTCGCTCTAGGGATCGTTGACGAATTTTAGTGTCGACTACTTTGGCTTCTGTACACTCGAAGCTTATATTCATATACCCGATTGCTATTATTCTGACAGTAAGTAAAATCGTAAGAATTCCCTGTGATATGAAACTATACCGATGAAATGGAGATTATAATTTTATTGCATCCTTGAAGACGAAAATGAGGGTAGATGCGACTTGTACGAACAACGTATGGAGTAAAAATAAAGTCAACTTGCCTTTCAAATATATATAATTATATAATATACTTCGATAAAGTCTGAACGCTTCGTGCACATAATTGCTTGAGAATATTCGTACTCAAATGCGAAATTTGAAAGAGATTACGATCAGTGATTCAGAATTTTTCGAGGTACGCATCGATAGCTCAATATATACATACATAAATTTACATTAATTATTAGGTATTCAATCGATAATCGAAAGTTATTGAATTTATTGATAATAATATACAAAAATATATTTGTTGTATTTGTACTTCAAAGCTTATATCTGTGTATTTTGACTAAGCAATTATTATTGTTCAAGTAATCCTACTGTCAATTTAAGAAGCTTAAGCCAATGGCAATTACTATATTATCGAGGCTCGGAAACGATATTCAGCATTAGCGATATTTCACCGTACGGGGTAATTCTATCTCGGAGTAGGTATACGTGGCAAATTGTGCAGAAAGTTTTGGCGTTCGTACACCGTTGTGGCTGATGTAAACGGATGTTGGATTTTTTTTTGTTTTTAACAAATGGACGGTCCGTAATTCCAGATATTTTCGAGCCTGGGATACATAAATACATAGGTAATATGATGATAGATCTTTGTTTTTTTCTTAGCACAAAAGTATGTTAATGTATAATATGAATATTAAAGAAAAACGTATGCCGTCTCAAAAAGTGCTCTTGAAAAATGAATGAACAGCTGTGCGAAAGAGTTTGGAGAAACTTAAAAAAAAAAAATAATAAAAGCTAAATGAATAAAATAAACGAGAAGATGCAGATTCAAATGTAGTTGACAAATGTCGTTCAGTCAAAGTGTACCTAAATATAATTATTATGCCATGATAAAATTGTTAACTATATACCGCATTATCACTGTATATGCAAAATACAGTAAAACACTGTATAATAAATGTTAAATAATGAATCGCCACGTTGGTGTGACAATTATTCCTTACTATTATATACGGCATATATTATACATACCTGCGTTTCTCACACTATCGTCGTTGTTTATCGTCGATTATTGCGGCGTTCACATACGAGTAAATAATTCAAAGGTGTACAAAATTGCGGGAAATAAACTTTGAAGCATAGAACACGGTTTTTGGCCGACATATATGTTTGCCGATAACACAAATATTATTATTTTTAAACATATAATAAATGATATACAGTAAGATCAATCCCAAGTCAAAATTATCTATATTCCGACTTCAAATTCTATTTAGGTGTTTCGCGTTACGCACATTGTTTGGCGCGTGTCGCACCGTTGCATCAGCAACACATATACACATTATACAATTAAATATACGTACCTATATTATGTTATATTATGTATAAATGATGTACCAACAAGTTTTCACTCAAAACTCTCCATATACGATTTATATGTATATTTAATCATGTAAAAACTATGTCTCGTAGGATATTTCTAAACGTCAACGTCAGAACAATTCAATTAGTGAATTTCTCTCATAATTGTGCTGTTATTATTAGGAATATTATTACTTCAATTATTATTATTAATATTCTTATTACTGTTTAATTATTAATTATCTGAGGAATAAAAAAAATTACTTACGCTTTTCGATTTATGGATATAATAAATATATATATTTATATTCTTTTTTTATTTTCATTTTTCAATTTCTTTTTTTTTTTGAGAGGTGACACCGTACGTGAAATATAGATTTTTTTTAGACTAGCGTACAGACAGTCATTTTCAGGCTAGTGTGTCAAACAACTATGTAGGTACATACTTGAATAATTGATTAATTTACTTAAATACTTAATAATACTAATTACTCGTAAAGCCTGGCCGTGTGTAGTAAACTCTGTAATACAGAGTTTTGCTTCGCCAAAGTGAGTAGGAATTGTCGAATTTCAGGAGGTAGACACCCTGTGGAAAACAATAATTCTATCACTTTTTGTTATTTCACCAGACAACAAGCATTGTTCTTCTCTTGACCGTGGCAATGAGGTATTAGAAATGGATGTGTTTTTTTTTATAATCAAAATTACCACGTCTATTGAATCGTTTACTCAATCTGTGTCCATAATGAGTTTGATTGTATACATTAACAAAAAGAAATAAATCGTATGTTATTCAATTTGTTTGTACTCACTTGTCCCGGATATTGGTGACTGCCTGCATACACTTCTTCTTGAGAATCTCTCCTGTAGACCTTAAGAATAAACCATCAATTATCAAGAGCGCGCTAACTATTAGTTCTTTATTTACAACAATAACAGAGCTCATTGCGCATGCATGAGATCAGAGAGCGCAAATGAAAAATTGTTTCACATTACGTCAGGTGAGGAATCTGATTATACGAATATAATATTGTGTCTGATGTGACTTACAGGTATTATGACGCTGATTGGTGGTGTACTCGGCTTGCTATATTCAGACTTTGAAGTTCCATTCATTGCTCCATTTTCCAGATCTTCTCGACTCTCATATTCTTCCTCTTCGTCATCCTCATCTTCAGACTCACTAATATGTACGGAAACCTGGTTACTCTCCGGTTTTGACCATTCGAAATAAACACCAAACCCAATGTCATAACCATCAGTCGCAAATTCCCAAAATAAGCATGATCCATCTTCATGGGTTGGTACTCTGACTGTAACTGTTTCACCATGACCCACTTTAATCACCGCATCTCCAGCCTCCTTGCGAATTATTTCTTTAAATTCCTCTACCCCAGTCCTGGTCCACATCTCTGCTCGAGATATCGGGGGCCAATCAGGCTCAGCTTCGTCTGAATCGTTTTCGTTTAGGGGTGTGGTTTCGTTGGATTCGACACAGTTTTTCTCGCCTTCATTGTTCAAGATTTCTGATAGTTTGTCTTTTTTTTCAGTATCCGAACTTTGCTCTTCAATTACTAGTTGGTTTTGGTGAAGTTGTTGCATGTACTGATGATAATGTTGCTCTTGTAGTTGCCTTATTAAAACTCCTTGCTGCTCTGGATTGCCCGGGTACTGTTGTTCAGCATAAGCTTTGAACTGATGGTAAGTCTGTTGGTTGAGCGCCTCCTGGATCTGCCTCCTCTGATTTTCCTGTTTTATCCTTTCCTCCTCTTCAATCCTTCGCTGTTCCTCGAGCTCCTTACGTTGTTCTTCTTTCTCAATTTCCTTAAGTTCTTCTTCCTTTTTGAGCCTGACTTTTTCCTCAAAGTCCCTCTTCTGCGCTTCAACTACAGTCTTGAAAAGTGGGCATAGTTTGTCCAGTAAAACTATGAATCCTTCCATTGCTTCATCTTTTGATATGTCTCCGAGATTTTGCCAAGCCAAGCGACGATCCCTGCCAATAACATCCAATACTCCCAGGGGTGGTGCATTGTCTATAGTGCATTTGCCATGTGTTACTTGCTGTGTGAATCCAACCAGCTTCAATTTGTCTTCATAAGATAAGTGAACCGCCTTTCCTTCCTTTTCTGCAAATATTATTCAAGTGGAAGGATCACAATGCAGTCTTATTATATCTCGTTCAGCTGACATTGAAAGATTAGCCAATTTCAGAGGAGCTACATGCCACGACGGAGAATTCTCATGTAACGTTAGAATTGACTAAATACGTCTAAATTCAATTTCAGCAAAATACAAAAATGTAAACACGAAACGGACGTGATTTTAAGAATTGCGCTCATCGATCCTAGTTCGAAAACACCGGTGATTAAAAATTCGGGATTACTGGCTACACTAAGTGATTGATGAGTTTCTAGATTAGAGAATAGCTGTTAGGTTGTTGGAATTTTCATGAAGTGATACGTGTAACCTTCGGAGGGAAATGAATATTTTAAGCGAGTATTCGATCTATACGCGCTGACAATGAGAACTGTCAGAAGGTGGACCTGTAGCCGTGGACTTACCTTTGTAAAAGTTTAACGCGATCTTGTAGAGTTCCCGGGTTTCAAATCCCCATAAATGTGGCTCAAATATTTTCGTGTCTTCCTGGACATTGTTGGATATCACTGTTCTATCTGGCGATAGTTTTAATTTATCTAAGTCTAGCTGAGCAGCGGACTGCTTATCGTTTGACGACGCCATTTGCAAATATACCTAGCTGTCCACTACTACTGCTGCTGTTGGGTGACACGTCGATGGACGGCGACCGCGTCAACGAAGCCGGGAATCAAGAAACCTTCCTACAATATGCGACGTTAACTTATGCTCTCTATTTATAGGCAGATTACGATGCGCTAGATTATGCTTCGATGCACAAAAATCGAACGACATTTGTCAAACTGACGTGGCATGCTTTGTCCATCATTCATTGCGAACAATTATTACGTAGTGGATTGATTATTACACGAAAGTATCGAAGGCGCGGTGGTCGGTAAGGCTATTGTAGAATTTCATAGGTCAGTTGTAATAATACTCTAGACCCGAGTTTATTTATAGAAAATGATTTTTCATACTGTCGATAACCACGAAGATTTGAATTTCAAAGTTCACTCCTGCAGATGGCGCCGAGCTTTCTGGGGCATCACGGGAATAAAATTCAACTCAACAATGGGAATTTCAACCACACTTTACCACTCATCAATAGAAAACTAGTACCATTGCTAGTACTATTGGGTATACGGTTGTTATCAACTTGAGTTTTCAATTACTAAAATACTTATAAAATCATAAGTTCAGAATTGAAAACTCAATCAGCATGCTTTATAAAACTTCTAAGATCATGAGGATCTATTATACATGCATGATTTTTCTTTTCGGTATTTTCTTTATCAACATAGCTATATTATTCCTATGTATTTATTCAATATACCAGATACGGTCAGTTAATTTTGAATAAAAAAAAATACATATATATTCTTATCGCCGAGTTTGATAAGCCAAGATTGTGACCATATGTCACCGGCGTGCTTGATGAAAATGATATGTGTGTCATACTAAAAGTCGCTCACCGGTGATTTGGTGGGAAATTATAATATAATAATAAGAGATTCGATATCGACCTAGAGGAATTTATACGGCTCTAGAGAGAGCGATCACTTTTCGTTATGCTTTTTCTGCAGAGTAGCAACCGGCAACATCACAATTATTTCTTGTGATTGAAAATCAGGGCATTATCTCAATTTGATAAAGTAGGTACTAGAGAGGATAGAAATGGGGTAAAATAAATTAAAAAAAAAAACAAAACCAACACAAACATGGATTCTGTAACATCTGGGCATCGATCGTTGAAGCTACTATTTCTGTTTCAATTAGCATATAAACGCGCATTGCGCATCGATATATCTGCGTAAATGTAAGGTGTTTGTATAATAGTATAAACGCATCAACACATCCAATTATGTACTTGAGATTCCTGAAATCCAATAATAGCAGCTGGAAATGATCTGAAGTAGATCTTGACTCGTCAGAAATTAATTTATCAAAATCGATACATTATTAAGAAGTGCAGATATGGTTCTAATATTGGTTTATCGAAGCTTAGTGTACAGTGCCTGTTTGGGAACACTTGTAGGCTAAGCTCAGATACTTCACTTCGAGGGTTTAGATCGTCATTAAAAAATTAGGGTTTCCTCGTGCATCGTTTCAAATGCTTTCCGATTGATCAAACGATCTCTATAGTAAATATAATATAGGACTACACTTTTCGTTTTCGTTTTTCTCCAATAATTTTCTACTGCATTCACCGTATAATATGTTCCCAAAACATGGTTGGGTCGCTCTGAATTGCACACGACACAATTCCAAAAATGTGCACAATAATCGACCGTCTTCGTGTCAGCTTTGTATAACCGTACATTCAGCAATCGGTGAGAAATGATGGCAATTATCTATAACTAAACGTAGTCAGCTATAACGATCTAAAAAACGAAAGATCAAATAAAAGAAATAGTCATCGCGAAGAGATGATTGAGCGATTATTGATAACGATCAATAATTTTTCTTTTTATTCAACTGCAGCACGTGGACTTTTTATAATTGGTAAAACTGCAGTTGTTGATAAAATGCGCATCAGCGTTCTGTACAGTAAATACATATCATAATCGATATTTGTATGGTAAATTTTTGTTCTCTGCCGGAATAGGTGAAGAAAAAAAAACAAAAAAAACTGTAATCACAGCTATTCATATTTGCAGTATGGTATTTAATACATAACTATACGTATACGTTAGCACTTGTATGTGGTATACATTTTTAAATTTACACAACAATTTTATGTTGTTACCTCGTCGAAATTCTAACGGGATAAAATTTTACGAGTATCACATCAGGTTCTCGCGTGATTTTCGGTGTATGTATGTCCCTGTTACATAGTGCAGTAGTCAAACTAATCTATATAGGGTGTTATCAAAAAGATAAGGTTACCAGAGCTCCTATCTGGTAGCCATATTTTCGATATAATATATAGGTAATCAATGCATCGAGTATGTTCCCCAGTCTGCGATCACGCACAGGTTGGATCGCTTTGAAATTTATACACGCCAATAATATCAAGCACAATATTCCGGAGCTTAAAAATATTCGGCAACATTCTACATTCTCGCGTACCGCATGTATACCTATATTACGTAAAAAGTTGTACCGACGACATATTAACCACAGCCATCTGTCCCGGACATCATCGTGTGGTGTAAATTAACGTAATCGATGGGGTTCCAACTGTTTAATGGGATCAAGTGATTGCGAAAAACTTACATATAAATTTGTGAGTGAATCGCTGAAAGATATCAAATCAACCCCGTGTATAAAGGCTGTAAGGGTTTTCATACAAAGTAACACACCTTCAGTTCTAATGGACTTTTCTCCGAAAATCAGTCGGTTTCGACTGTAAATTATTATTTAAAAAAACGCGTGGGTTTCGCAATTTTGTGACGAAATAATTATTGGAAAACGTAAGGGATATATTTATACGTACAGTGGCATTTCAACAATTATGGCTGCCACCTACGACGACTGTTACGATGCATCTTGGCATCTGATACCTCCGGATTACGTCAGCAATGAAGATGATTACAGGTAAGAGTATGGGGAGACGTTTGAAACTAAATAAATGCACAAGCAATTTTACATTTCAAGGCTACTCTAGAGCACAGTGCCCATATTCATACCGTAGCAATCGATACCACATGGCAAAATATTATATTGCAGTAAGCGTGCAGCAGGAGTGCATTTGCCGGTTAGCATTTCGTCGCATTCCAATAATCGGGAGGACCCGATCGAGTTTCTCGTATAATTCGATTCCGGTAGACTCCTAAAAATTTGCAGAGACCATAAAAAATATAAATAAATTTTCTCGACAGTTTTTATCACAAAAATATGAAACACACGCAGATGCAGCGGCGCATATGTATATGCACAATTTTTTTATACGTGCAACGATGGTAGGTGAGTGCCTTGGTAGGTAAATTGGAATAGATTGGGAGGATTCACCCTCGGCGGAAACGAACGTTTAAGAGCTCACTGAATCCCGAGACCTCGACTACATCGAGGGGTGATCGCCGGGGTTGCCACCGGGCGTGTTTGGGGTTTCGTCGCGCCCTTCTGTGCAGAGTGGTACGCGATGTTACACCGCTGCTTAGCTGCACTGCTCTGCACCATCGATACCAATGATCATAATAGCTGCTTAAGTACGCACACCTGTTGGCTCACACAATAAATTTATGAATAATCATAAGCCCCTTGTTTTACCGTTCAGTCTCACAATCAGTCCATTTATACACCCGTGTATTGTAAACGTGGTTTGTAATAATTTTACAATGAAAAACGATCGACTGATTCTCAGCTCTAAGCTTTGTTTGATCTATACTCCGCGAAAAGGAATGAAGAAGACGACAAAAAAGGCAAAAAAAAAAGGGGAGGAAAAAAGCAAGAGGAGGCAGTAGGTTTACGTTCATTCATTGGATCCCGACAAAGGCTCAGCTTGACCCTAAGAAATTTTGAATGGTCGTAGTATGACCCTCGTAGTACTACGCGCAGCGGGACTTTTCGAACCTCCAGTTATATTAGTATGTATGCCTTATGTATATATACCTATATATTATTGTGTAGATACACACTGCAGGAGTGCGAAAAGTTTTCGAAAAACTGCTGCAGGCATCAGGCTTAGTCTATAGATCGCAGCTTCGAAAACGTGTTTGAAACTTTTCACGGCCAGTTAGTCCGAACTTAAAGGAGCAGTTTAAGAAACGTTTAAGAAGTTATTCCAGGCAGTTTACTCCATTGAAAACTGTTTATTTTGCGGGTACGGACAACCGTCGCTCTAGCTTAGACTCTGCACCGCGCGTCCGATGACCGGAAGTTCGGCCTTTGAAGTTGATTCTATCGATCCATCTACTTAGAAAACTTGTCCTCGACCCTTGTCTTGAAATCTATGAGCGCAAATAACTTCAAAAAAAGCGAAAAATTATTCGAGCTTTTAATCACTGTTGGATTTTTCTCATATATGAGGTGATTCTTCGCGAAAAATTGTGAATTCAGAAAAAAAATTAACACTAGTTATTAGAAATAAAGTCCATATAAGTGAAATTGAAACCTCCGAGCCTCGTGGTCCTCAGCATTTCGCTGTAGACTTGGGCAGGTGTGAAGCAGGTAACATGAAGGATAGAAAAACAAGCGTCGCGGCCTTCTTTGGAGCCGACATCGTGATGCGAAAAGAAGTTGGAGAAACACTTGAACTTCGTTTTGAAATTTAAACAGGTTTCGAATAGTCCAAAGAATCTTCGAGCAGTAGTCATTCACCTACACTTGTCCGTCGATTGCTTTACGACAGATTCGCGTGTTCGGGTGTTGCAGGGAATTTAGAAAATGTCGGTAAATTTTGCTCGAGCACGTACGGGCAGTAAAATGCGGCATTCAGGTGCTGCCTAGTTCGGGTCTAACGCCGCCCGAACAGGTATTTATATTGTCATGTTAATTTCAGATTTTTCAAAATATTCCTTAAATGGGTAAAGGCCCATTGACGAGGGCACGTCTTCCTGCACTGTCTGCCACCTGACAATAAGTCTGATTGTCAACCCCAAGTCCCACCCCCTCATATCCACCACTTGCTGCCTCGTCTGTAGAATTTAGCTAGTAGTTCAGAAGAAGCGGCACCACGCAATAAGAAAGTTGAAGTCGAATTATTCCTATACTACTGACACGGATTACATTTTCATCGACAAATTTCGATAATAGTTCTCGCGAATCATACGTCGGGATTACATTGAAATCCTCAGTCGAAATGCATTATTTGGGTCTGCAGCAAGATTTATACTACAGAGTCCAAGTTGTCCGGTGAATCGCCGTGCCGTTCGCACGTTTGCATCGCCTTTAAAGCCTGTAATCCTCGACTTTACAGCTGGGCAGCGATTAACTTAACCGCTGGTAGAATCCTTCATTAGTGTTTTAAATAAACATTGGATTACACTGTAGCCGCACCAGTTAAGCCAAGGTTAACCGTAGTGCAAACGCCGTTCGTTAAGCTAATCCCATTTCGTACATCCGAGTTTGGAGTTGAATTCAAACATCGGTATCAAAAGTGCGTAGCTACTCTGCTAAGGATCTTCTAGTTATTATTTTTGAAAATTCTTTTTACTATGTTCCGATGGTGTCGTGGCCGTAAACCTGCTGCACCAGCAATGAGACGTAGACAAATTGGGTTGCGTGCTTGAAACAAGTTGGCACAGATATCGCCAAACAGTCGTGAGAACTCGACAAATGTTCACGGCTCGATTGCCGGGGGAGGGTTTTTTTCTTTTGAATAAAATGAGTCTCTTAAACTTGATTCTAACAGAATTAGGTATTAGTTGCAGTCTACGGTGCTGCAACCTGCAAATATAATTTTTTCAAAAATTAAAACTGGATAATCAACGCGCGTCACCCCTTTTGTGAAAATTAACATCATAATAGGATTCCCATGTGGTCGGCACTTGAGCCAAGTGTTGGAAAGGCAACGAAAAATTTTTTAAGTGAAAAAGTCATAAATCTACGGGTAAAATCTTCCACGAGAAACTGGATGGTGCGCCGCCGCCCCCTTCCGCAGTTTTTGACTCTTATACAAAAGTTCGACACCGAGAATAAAGCGATATAAAGGAAGAGACGGAACGGACTCGAATGGACCGGATATTCGCCCTTTTACGGGTAGCTTCGCTTGGGTATATATCATTTTGGCTACCTGTTTCGATTCGAGCGGCCGTTCCTGCACTCTTAAAATCCGATGTTTCTTGCCGTTTCTATGGATGCGTGAGGACAGGAAGCTTAAAAAATCGGATATTAGTTTTTACACAATATAGTTACGAGGAAAAATACCATCCTCTCGATTCTGATTTTCTCACGCCACACTTCTGCGTTATTATACTCTAGAAGGACTCTCATTTTGCAAAGGCGATTCCAAGACTCCGAGTAATCAAGCTGAGCACGTATACCAGAGTTTGCGTGACAATCGCCAGGGGTTTACTGAGCAGGAGATTCACCCTTCTTATTTACCTATGTTGCATAGATATGGGACAATTTATATTTCGTCCGATGTTTTACGGCAACTCAGAGATCGTAAAGTTGTATAGCTGCAAGGGTTTGAAAAGATCGAATCTTTTTGTGTCGCTATATTGTGCAGGTATGTCTAGTAGGTCGGATCGAACCACCCCACAAAGTAAGGATAAAAAAAGTCACGCGTATGACACAGTTTCGTGTAGAATTACTAGCTATACCGATCTAGGAGTGCTGTACGGGCCTTTAGTGTAATGGTAAAAAAAGAAAAGAAGAAAAAAAAAATCAAATGACCGCTAATACCCATTCACATTAGTACTCAAAGTAAAGTATGTCCTCGATGTGAAAAGTTCTAATCGATTCCTAACTTCCATTGGCCAGAAGTTCCTGGGGGTTGAATACCTAAATCGCGATTGGTCCTGGTTCTCCTATTTCCATTGGTTAACGCAGGGGTCGTATTTTGCTCCGCCCTTTCGTAACTTACCGCTAAATTTCCACGGTCAATATCGAAAGGCAATTTTTACCAAGGACTCTTAGTAGTCTCGTTGGATCTTCAAACCGTCAAGAGTCACTTTTTATAGTTTAGCAAGACAAGTTAGCGCTACAGATTTTAAATCAAAATTAACCCGACGTTTTGTAAAAACTAGAAAATATTTTTTTGCATTGAATTTTTTCCCAAGAATTTCATTCTCTTTCATTCTCTTTTTTTTTAACATTCTCTTTCATTCTCTCTTTTTTTTAACATTTCCAACTTTTGAACGGTCAAAAGTGCGAGTGTGTAATTTGCTGTTAAATTGGGGGTGTTCAGTAATAAGCACTTTTAACTGCGAAGAATAGAAAATTCAGTCCAGGTTTCGAATTTGTTTTGTGTGGCAGGGACTCGGTGTACGACTCGGGGGTTTGGAGTTGGAAATTTCTCATAGGGGTTTGCGCCGTGGGGTGCGAAAACCGGTGGTCCCGCCCCCGGGTGACGCCGCCCTGCTAGCTCGAGGGTGCTTGAGTTCGAGCGCGAGCCAAGCTCACCGGAGGTAGGGAACACTATTGGTCAAGTGCTCGTCGGAGACACTCAAAAAGTACAACAACTCCTTAACTCAGTTTCAAAAAGAACGCACTCCAAAATATCATTCCCTCATACATCTGGGGACTTTAAATAATTATATGATACGAATGGCGATAATAATCAAACCATAATCTAGTCAAAGTATAAAGTACATATTGAGTTTGTGTGATAAACTGCAGTGTGTGCTTCGATTTTTCGTGCGGTTCTCTTCAAATTTTAACCATCTATGACTAAACGTGATATTTAGTAGAATTCGCTATTTTTGTATGGAAGGTACAAAAATTATTGATAACAATAACGTGCGAAACCTCGTAGTTCTCTACCTGCAGTGCAAATAAAAAAAAAAACTGGAAAGAAGAAAATGTACTGACAAAAGTATCCCCAACATTTTCAAGATGGCGGATAAAAACAAGATTTTACCATGGCCCCTGCTTCCGTATCCGGCGAGTTTGTTAAACCACGTCTGGTACAGCCAGCTCGCTTTGAACTCTAGGTAAAAAAAAAATATGGAAGCTATGCTATTGTCAATGAATTTATTTCATAGATTATATGGATATCGATCTACGACTTCTGATGATATTTAGCGATGATGATAAAGGGGTTGTGTAGTTAATTATTTAGGTTGATTATTCCGAAATCGATTCTTGACTTATCTGGTGTTTTTTTTTCTCCTTATTTTTTTGATTAAACAATTTTTTCTGACTTTCCCTGCAGATTTTACCTGGCTGCTGTAAAAAAATTTTGATAATCTGACGCGCGATTGACGTTAGACGAGCCGCGACCGAATTAGTTAATAATCTCTGATAACTAATAGAGTGCACAGGAGTGCCTATAGCCTTACACCGTAACGAATAGATACACCTAAATCAATGCAGACACGCGAGACTGGCGAACAGATTGGACCATATCCTGTCGACATGATACGCGCCACTTAGGGAAATTAACCATTTTGACTACTGGGGCGGAGAAACGAGCGTTTAGCCTGCCAGTTTGGAAAAAAAGGGGCGAGTGACGTTAATTTCGGAAAGTATAAAGCCCCGTCGTTTACTCGTTGCCGCCCAGGTGTAACCTTATTTCCATATATAATGAATTTATGATCGTTTTAACGCAGTAAATTTTGGTCCACTAAACTCGAGACTGCATGAACCGCCCGCGGTGTATTATTTCGGAGATTTCAACGCCGTTAAAGCTTCTCTCAATTATCGGCCAGGGCGAAATTAACAGCATCTCCCCTAAAATGCCGGCATCTCGTCAGCATATTTTTCCCCATAAACTTCATCTTGATTACTCCCTCGTCTATCATAATTAGGAGTACAATATGGGGGTAGAACTTGTCGCACAAAATTTGATTTCAAATGCAGGTAGACGGAATGGCCATTGATTGTTCTTTGCAGTTTTGTTTGGGAATAACGCGAGAGACGTGTCGAAATAATGGGCGAAATGGATTAGAGCTTAGGGTACAGGTTCACTTGGGGAATCCTCGAGAAATAGTAAGCGGTGCAGGTAGATCCCATCCTTGCGGCTGCTTGAACTTATGCCTCCTACGCTCGCCGTCGACGGTACGGATTCAAACACAACGAACCGAAATTTAATCGCATTACAACTGGTGGCTTTTTGACCAGAGCTTTAAGATTTTCGCACTTTTTGACGTGAAATTGGATTAGATCAGCGAGTTCTTTTTCAGCTTGTTTTTACACAATGAACATTTTTTTTAATAAGGCGTTTTATGCGGTTTTTCCTAAGAGACATTAGATATGTATGACAGATAGTACAGGAATGTGAAATTTCAAGTGACAGTCATAAGTACGTTTCTAATTGAAAAATTTCTCTTTATTTCAGGTTACTGGAGAGCATGAAGATGCCAGCCGCGCGAACTTCCGGTTTTCATATCTGTGATATTCTGGAGCTCAATGACTCCAAACCAACTACAGATGAAACGGAACTTCAAGGTAATAAACGAGTCATAATATTCCTCAAAAATTGAATAGAAACTTCCATCCTTACCTGGACTCTTGCATAATCGATTCGTATTTTTTTTTGTGTTTTAGGAACCACTGCCGTTTTACCCCCGGCAACCGAGGTTCCATCGACTTATCAACAGCTCCTCGAACACACGACGGCGATGCTGCAGCCTGGTGTTCACGCCAATCTAGCAAGAACGACTTTACCACCTCCGCCACCTGGGATTCTGGGCTGGCCTACCGGGCCGTCGCTCAATCCGACGATACCTCAGCCACTCGATGAAGTAAACGGTAAGAAAATTTCGAGTAATTATAACATAAGAACAATGACAAATCAACGAAATTCGAAACGAAAAATCCGCAAAACATATCGAGTAAAACGTCCACATGGAGTCTGGGGTTCTGGGTTGCAACCCTTATTTACCAGAGACCCTACAATTGGTCGAATCTAGCTAAGCAGGATCTAATAGGTCTATAAAAGGTTCGTGAATCTGTTCAGTGATTGGTTGAACGTGTAGTGAAGATTGGCAGATGTCCCGGAGACAGATGTGCGACTGAAACTTTCAATGAATTCAGATTGTCACGCCCAACCCGTGTCATTGTGCTCGAAATGTGCCTTGTACCTACTAAACGCGCCGACCATCGAGCCCTCCGATTCTTTTTTCTTGTTTTTTTTTTACACACCTCATCTTCAAGGGTCGATAACTATACGCGGACATGTTTCCGTTTTGTTACCCATAAGAACACACGGTTCCACCAATTATTAGGGAGGGTGTCACGATTACACGGATGATCTAAACGGTTTCAAATTTGAAATTCAGCGAGAAATAAAAGCAACGACGTGCCGCATTTTGCCTAAAAACTATAACCAGAGTAAAAGCGCGCGATTTTCACCCTTCGAGAACAAAATGCCACCCATATCATGTAGGTGTGGGTGTGTCATATAAATATATATAAACATGTATGTCGTAGAAACGCGCGTAGAAATGCAGCAGGCCGCGGAACTTCGGGTATGAAGAAGCGAGGGGACAATATGTACTCCAATAGACACCCGCTCTTTCCCTAAGCAAATAATGAAATCACAACCAAAGTCCCGGGCTTAATCCCCCATGAAAACGATACGACATCCCCACGAACCGCCGGGCGTTTCGTCAATGCTACTTCTGCAGTCCCGCAGGGCTCCTAGGATATTATGTAGGTATCAAATAGGATTTATATTAGTTCACACCCTCCCCTGAAGCCAGTCAGACATCCAGTAACGCGTTATGGGGTTACGGAGCAGCATATTGTCCTGCAGTGGCTGCGGTACAGGCGCGTGACGAGTTACGATACGAAATAGCCGAAATATCAACCCTGCCGATGTCGTGGGTCAAGGAGATGGGAGCATCTGATAATTCCTTTGTTTTACCGTCGCAATAAACGCAAATAGTTTATTGAATTAGTCGATCATTTGGAGGAGGTTGTAGACTTTGATTTCTGATCCTACACGATGAGTCAAAACGATCGACCGTTACGTGTCGTGGGGTAGCAGCTATCTGCGTTCAGATAATTAAAAAATCGATAGGGCTGTGCATCTGCCCTGCAGCAATCAGAACCTAATGATTATCGATGATTCGATGCCAGCGTGTACGACGATGCAGCTGCTCTGCATCGCTTAATTGGATGGTTATGCGAGTCGTCAGTTTCACCGAGCGACCGCTGCAGCAGGCTCTCGACTTTAGAGTGAAATTCATTCGCCGCGTCATAGCGCTGACCCAGCTCTTTAAATGATTAAAAGAATATTGTGCACGGAAACACGCAAAATCGTCGTGTCCTACTAATCAGAAAATATCGAGCGGAAATTTTGTCGAAGCGTCTTCGTCCGCCGGCGGGGATATTGTCCGGTACAGAAAACATCGTGTATTTTCTGTGTCTGGATTAGAATGGTAAAAAAAGCTCGCCGGAAGTGATCTTGTTTGTATTCGAGGTTTGCCCTCGATCGGAAATAGATATAGAACGAATTAAGCGTCGATGTCGTCTCAGGGACAAAGGTCACGTCGGACCGCTTACGTTCGCGTCTTTCCAATCAGGCAAACGGAAGATATAAATAGTCCCGAGTGGAGGCAGGGGGGGTCGGGGTTGTTATCTGCAGCGATCCGAAAATGAGCCACGATTATTTTTCTGTTTTCCACAGTTTTGCAGCAGCCGGATTCGACCAGTCCGACAATATCGGACCTCTCGTTTCCATCGCACCAAGAAAATGGTCATGAATCTAAAGAGGACGAACAGGAATTCGAGGAGGAACATCAGGGAGAGTCTCAGCCCCACGAAAGTGAACATAAAAAACGTAAACGACGCGTCCTTTTCTCAAAAGCGCAGACTTACGAACTAGAGCGACGGTTCAGGCAGCAACGTTACCTCAGCGCGCCCGAACGCGAACATTTGGCATCGATAATAAGGTTGACGCCAACGCAGGTCAAAATCTGGTTCCAGAATCACAGGTACAAGACGAAGAGGGCTGCGACCGAGAGGGTGGAAGCGAGTGGAAGCGGGTGTTCGCCTAGAAGAGTTGCCGTTCCTGTTTTGGTACGCGACGGTAAACCTTGTCAGTCAAAGTTAATGGAATCGGCATCCTACCCGGGATCTGGTCAGGTTCCTATGGCCCCGTACATGCAGAAACCATACTGGTGGTAAGCCTCGGGATTGTTACATTCTAATTTCTTGCCCTGGACCACACCTTAATCGTCATAGTGCAATACCTGATACCAGTATATATATATCATATATATATGTAGATAATGTGCTCACGATTTCTGTCTGTCAATTAATCCTTTGATCGTTTACGGAATTATTCCTCATTTCTTTTTTCCCTCTGATTTTCACCCTTGCGTAATCCGGTCAGCAGGAATTATTATTCGGTAGCAAGTCTTGTAGCGTAGCGTGAAACGCGTACTAATGTGAATTCGTAGTTATATTATATCCAAATTTAAATGATAAAGGATTCGTCCTAACGACGTACAGCGAATAGCTATAGCTAGGCGGGGACAGAAGATCGTGTGTACTATACCAATACGATGATAGTCGAATTACGAATAGTGGAGACGTGTGTATAACTTAATAACGACGAAAAGTGATTTAGAGCGTACATGAATTATATACTATATAAATATATACATATGATATCTAGTTAGTTAATTATTAATGTGATTTTGGAATATTTCTTACGATATAAGTTTTGTACAAATTCATTCTAGACAGAGTTCAAATTAGTTTATAAAATTAAACACCATACTTCTATACAGTCATCATAAATCATCTCACTATTCCTTTATACAGCCGAAGCAGTCAGAGGAAATTTTTTTATTCGGTTTAGTTTGCTATCGGATAAAATTTTTCCTCCATGAAATAGTTGTACGATATTCAATTCGCGTTTGACCCGTACGTTATTACAATATGCATACGATGATATCGGGATTTTTCATTTTTCATTTCTTCCATCATGTCACGTCGAATGACTATTTTTCAGAAGACAGTTACGCAATCGATTGACGTGTGACAATTGCGTGTTATATCGGGCGTTATTTAAGACCGTAGGTAGATAAGCTAGCGATAAAGATTACTTATCTATCCGGCGCACACGTGTAAAGGAAAAAATTAAAAACGATTTAATAAAATGAAAAAACAAATCAACTAATCGAGAAAAAAATCATAATATTTTATAGGAAAAGAAAAAAAAAAAAAAAAGTACGCGCGGGAAACGCGTCAACGTAAGCACAATATCATTTTTTTTTCACGACTTTTGCCGCCCACTTCAGGTGATATACATGTAATTGATAACTCTATGATCTACTCATCTAGTGTATATTATATTCGGTTTTAGAGTGCCAGCTATTCCTAATCGTAGGGGTTTCAAAGATCTCGTATATATATGTCGTTTGTGATTATAATTCGGGATACAACAAAAAATTTTAATCGTCAGATACAATTACATAATAGGACAACGAGATTCGAAGGAGAAAAAGTTTCGACGATTTTTTTTTCTTTCTCTTTTTTTTCTCCTTATGCCAAACCGATGATCGGAGATTATGATGAATAATGATGACGTGTGTGCCGCGTATCATTTTCTTAAAATTAGCGTGTACTTTACTCGTGTGGACTCTATAGAGCGATGCATGAAATAGGCATTCATGTATGTATAATATAGGTAGTGGAATGTGAAAAAACAAAAAAAAAAAATGAATATAAATCAGGCAAAACACAAAATTTAATTTCACAGAACGACATTTAGGTAAAAATTGTATTCGGTAACATTCTTGATCGTCTTTTACATTATCTAATTTAGTATTTATTGTTGTAGGTTGTATATATGTACATTGTGTATTATACATAGTAAACTAATATATCAGACGCATATTTAATAAAACTAATAAATACAAAAATACATATATTGTCTCCTGTTATGCTTACCCGATTATTTTTGAAGATTTCGATTTCTTCCTCCATACGCAGCTCTGACCATCGGCAAGTCTTGTACTACTTGGGTGCTTTCTTTCGTTCCCCGCAGAGATCATTCATGTATAACATGAATGTATGTGGACTGCACTAGCGTGATCACTACTTGCACATATATTCCACTTTCAGGGGACGCCGGATGCCGCTGTAGTTTGAGTGACACGCTTCCGGTTTCCGTTTCCGATCGGCCATCTTGCTACCGGTTTAGATTTCCTGAGGGCACTACCCCAACGACGGTAGGGGTTGTCGCGACGTCGGGTCAAACCAAACAGAGGAAGCGAAATATTAAACTCAATTTATCGCTGGCTACCAAAGTAAATTCGGTCACGATAAATTAAAAACAATCGCGAACGACTGAAACCAGAGATTATGAAAAGAGCAACGTAGTGTGTGGAATTTTTTCAGGAGTCCATTATCTGGTGTGAATATGAAAAAATAGAACCAGCAGCGATTTATCAAATAGATCGAGGGAATTTATCTAGCGATAACGATCGTGAACGTTCTACGATTTCAGGTCAAATCGAGCCGATCGGAAAATATCATGAATCATCGTCAAGGTCAATGTGTAGTTGATTTATTTCGCTATTTCAATGAACACCTAGCTTTGTCTTATAAAATTACACCCTAAACGACAGCTGCGGCGCGTAGGTATGTGGAAGATGAAAAAAAATCGTTGATTATCCCTCAGATGCTTATCGGTACATCGTTTATACATCCATAGTCATCGCTTTCTGATCTCTCATTAATTATCACGGGCGTTGCAAGCATTCATATACAGGAGCTAATCAATAACAATTATTATTCCGACAATCAGTTGTTTAATTCAAGCTGCAATTTTATTTCACTAGCATCGCACGCGTACGCTTTGCGCACGCCGCATTTAATTTAATTTGTTTTAAATTTTTGTTTGCTATTCATTTTCAATTTCATATCATTACATTTCAGACGCATCATATGTGAACAGTTTTTTTTTTCCAATCTGCATTATTTTTATCGCAATTTGAATTTTATGCTCAGGGTATAGGATTGGACGTTAGGTCCGAACCTCAGATTTTTTCGATTTTGGGGTCAAAAATGAAGTATTGCCAAAATTGATTGCAGGACACTTTTCCAACGTATGTTCACTTCAGGAACGCGAATCCGTCAAGTAAAGTAAGCCAGGAATAAATTCCATCGAGATATCCTTATTTTTCCACTTTTTGAAGCGATAAATTGGCGATACATCGATCAATTTTATAGATAGATCAATTTGGCTTGCAGATTCGTGTTCCTGAGGTCAAAATACTGCAAAAAAGTGTCCTACGATCGTTTTCAAAAATACTTCATTTTTGGTCCAAAAATCGAAAAAATCCAAAGGGGTATACCTTAGATTTTTGTCGATTTTGGGGTCAAAAATCAACATTTTTGTTTTTCGAGTTTGCTACGATATTTTTATGTGTTTTGATCTCAGGAATTCGAATCTGCAAGGCAAATTGGTCTACCTATAAAATTGATCAAGTTATCGCTAATATTTCGCTTTTCAGAGCAGAAAAATTGCGATATCTCGATGGGATTAATTCGTAGCTCAATTTAGTTAACGGATTCGTGTTCCTGAGGTCAAAATACGTTGGAATAGCGTCATACGATCGATTTGACAAATACTTCATTTTTGGCCCAAAAATCGACAAAAATCTAAGGTATACCCCTTTGGATTTTTTCGATTTTGGGGTCAAAAATAAAGTATTTTTGAAATCGATCGTAGGACACTTTTCTGACGTATTTCGACCTCAGGAACACGAAACCGTCGATTAAATTGAGCTAGAAATAAATCTCATCGAGATATCCTTATTTTATTACATTTTGGAGCAATAAATATTGGTGATACCTCGATCAATTTTATACATAGCACGCCGGCGTGTGTGTCATTTTGTAAATCAAATGTGAATTGATAATCTTGGTTGTTGTCAACATCATATTCATATTCATTCGCTTTGTTATAACCAACTTTCAAGTTTTAACGCAGCCAATCAGCGAACGGATCAAATGCCATCACTGTTCAGCGGTACAATTCACACATTTTTCAGCACTAAGGAAAATCGTAGTTGTGGCGGGCGTTCGAAATTACATACCCATTTGTAAAACTTACTCCGTGATCGTGGTGCAGGATCTTCTGACGTGGGTGACTATTTTAAGGACTTGAGGACTAAACTGAGTTAAGTTATCTGCTCCTTTGCTCTTCGGGGTCCCGTTGGAATGACGTTGCAAAGTAAATGGACTGGACAGCGGCCAGCATATGCCACGTGGTGACCTCCGCGATTGAGGACGGGGATGCCCCCGTGGTCCTAAAGCTAACGGCACCCTATCCTGGACAAGACGTGTAACCGCGTCAATGTATTTTACGCTTATATGTTATACTTGTGTGCATGGATGGATATTAAAATGCTACATATACGAAGTCACGAAGAGCGGCGAATGGCGAACGGTTGCCCACTCGACCGGAAGCAGCCGATAACATTGACGCGGTACCAGCTCCGCACCCCGTGATTTATATGACCACGAGTTATCTGGATTTGGACATAGCCCGTTACTCTTCACGTCGACGATTCGGGGTTTTTAGAGCTCTATACCGCGATTCAACTGAGTGCAAAAATATTTGGAAGATGATCATGAGGCGCTAGTTTGACTCATCGCGTACTACCCAAAAGATACGATGCCCAGTTGGACTCGCGCAGTCCTCGATCGCAGTCAATCGTAAATTATTAGCCAAATTAAGAGACACCGACCTGAAGTTTGCAGGAGAGTAGCGTCGTTCGTCGTATAATAATCCAAGTTGAACGATAAAAAAAGGGTTGAAGGAAAGATGGACGAGATGAATGAAAAAGAAAAACTTCGCTGAACATCCAACGTGATCGAGTTCGTTATAGCCGCGTGGCAAAATTATTATTCTCTACGAGATTTAGCGTAGCGTTGTATACCTAAACTTATGTATATTGTATGCTCACGTATTCATGGAGAATTTTTGACCCTACGGAAACCGACCAATAAAACACCCTTGGAACGGAATACAACCCCGGCTGTAGCATTGTCAATGTTTTTTCGTTTTTCTATCTTTTTCTATTTTTTTATTTATGTTTTTTTTGCTTTAGATTTCGAAGAGCGCACACCCCTTCGATTACATTCGGAAATATTAGGGGACGTCCCGCCGTTCGACAACTATCAATTTATTTTCCTGTTATTGATTGGCCATTCCGACTGACCCTATTCGCGATTTTTCTTTTTTTATGTTAACTATATACTCGAGGCGGGATTTTGGTCGGCAGAAAAAAAATCGTACATATGCATATGTAGATATTTTTACAAGTGCCGAAAGCTAAAAATTACCGACGACATTACGACGATTTTAATCCACCTCTGAATTACGCTCATCAATTACAATCCTCTGCTAAATTCGATTGTTTCAGAATAATCTATTCTTTCGAAATCTACGTTCAGAAGCGATCTAAAAGCAACTCGGATACTCTACCCCGGCCCTTAATCGTTCGTCAGGTTTTTGAACTACTTGGAATTTTGTAGTCGGATCGCTGAAGACAGTATTCGCGTCCCGACTGAATAAAATCTCCCTCCTATGCTTCCGGATTCCGACGTACTCTTCCCAGCTCTTTTTGGTCTTCTTAGGGGCAGATTTCGGCCTCCGTTGTCATGGTCTGGGCCGATGCCCCAGCTTAGCGATTCGTTAGGAACTCTAGATTTTTTCCCCCGTTCCATCGGGTTGTCGAGACTCTCGTTGGAGATACGAGTACATATATGGTTATATTCTCTGGGCAGAACTGTGCTTATACTCACCAACCGGATGAACCGGTCGACTCAACATCGTATTTACACGCTAACGCGAGTTTTTCAAACTTTATACACAACACAATTGTCAGCGACCACTGCGCTGCAACACCAGGAAAGGAAAGTTTCACAATTGAAAAACTTTTCCAACTTCATTGTTCTCCTCTTTTTACACGACACCGTCCCTTTTCGATCGCGGATGGTCACTTTTTCGCCGGAATCGACTCTACAGTCCTAATTGGATATTATGGAGTCCGCGGGTGAACGGGATTCTGGGTCGCAGAAAACTGCCCCGCACGAAAGGATTCTTATATAATTGAGTGAGAAAATTTCTTATCGATTTCGGGCCATTCGACGATCAAGCGATCTTTCAAATCTGATCAGACGTATCGATCCGAGGAGCTGCGAGTTGTTTGAGATGAAAAAAAAAAACAATAATAAAATATGAATTAGATCCCGGCGTGCAACTTGGTTTTATTGATTAAGTAATCTTAATACATCGGTGGGCCGCAGTGTACCATAAAGAGACCGGAAACGGAAGCGATCAATTCTTACGGCGAATATGCTTTGTCGGTGGTCGCTGAATTTTGCTTTGATTAATTTCGCCGCGTTTTTATACACGATCTAAAAGTTATTATTTCTCAAAGTTATGACACTCGTTCCCTGCTCGTTCCACTTCGATCCATCGTTAGTACCGTAGCGAGGAGAAAATTTGCAGTGACATCAAATAACAATTAGTCTCCATGCGGTCTCTGCACTCGTCATTAGTGTATAATTGAAAAAGCTCGCTACGTCAAAACTTTCCATAAAATTTAAGTAACGCAACGAACGCAACGCTCATCTATGTTGTTGGAGTAATCTGTTTTCATAGAAAATTAAGGACAACAAATGCCGTTCGCGTGGAGTATGAAGTCGTGGCCTCTCAACCCTTGAGTCCCTTAGGTCGTGCGACCGCCGTGACGCGGGGGAGGAAGAAAAAGGAACAACATTGTGAGGGATGCGCGATGTTCTTTTGTCGAAGCGATACGCTACCGGAAGTAAAGTTTTTAACCAAACGCCGGTCACGTGCCCAACGTTGCACCGTTATTACAGAGGGTGACAAGAGCGGAACGTACACCCGCGAGCCACGTGACCGGAACTGCCATCCTAATTGATATCGACTCTTCACGTTTACGACGCAGCCCAATTCATGACGATTCCAATGAATATTTAAGGGCTGCAAAATGAGGATATCCACCGGAGGTGCGATCTCAATATTTTTAGAAAAACGCGAGTGGATTTTAGAAAAACCTTCTTCGGAACGTGGAGAGGAAATATATCGTGGCCTAATTTTTTCTAGTATGATAATATATCTACGCGGAATCGATGAGGTTGTGTTTGATCAGAGCGCGTGCGGAAAGCTCACCCCCGTTAAAATGACGGTGGAAGGTCGATTGAATAAACAAAGGTCGGTTAAACAGAAGTTAACACGCTGTTAGCTCTGGGTTAAGTGATCAAACAATAGAATATAACGCGCGTATCATTCTCAATTCGGTGAATACATTTCACCATACCATCTCTTGAGCACATAGAGTCGAGTCAACTCTTCCTGGCACGGTTAAGGCTTGTATTCCGATCAAGCTCTGAAAATTACGAATATCGATCTATCGATGTTTACCGTGTAATTGAAAGTTTCGTCATCTCCTCGATCCGTCCTCATCCTATCTATTCGGGACTGCGTGCTGCACAGAAAAAGCTGAATAAATCGTCGAAAGATATATTTTTCCGTAGCTCGATACCGAGCAGCTATATATTTTTTTTCTTCCTCGAGAATCCTATTTCCCCATAAATATAACCTGGATATGTTATTCACTAAATCCAATCCTCCGCAGCATGCCATAAGAAAGCAAATAGCGCGGCGCTCATTGTACTTTGGCAAAAGCTGCTCTGCAACGGTCGGGTAATATAAGGGATGTTGAGCTGGGTACATCGATATATTTTCTTACATCGTATCTGAATCGCCATGTTTATTTTCACGGGATCACATAAAGGCTTTGGAAAAATGGAGGGCTGATCCTCGCGCCCCTAAAATCGAGTTCTCAAAACTTTGCAGGATGTTCCTTGATGCACCGCTAAGTTTTGCAGCTCGGTCCTAGGCGTTCGAATTTCTGCATCGATCTTCGCATAGATCGTCAGGTCCATCTCCGAGGACCCTAATTTTCTTGGTGGCAATTTCATATCCACCCGTTTCTCGTGTACGAGGCGGTGGGGTTTCGAGCGCAGCGACGCCGTCCCACGCCCCGAGGGGTTACTTATAGTGCGTGACAACGAGCCTCACACGCGTGCTGACCATTAAGCGATGGTTACACTGATATTTCAACGATTGACAATCAGTAATAGGTATAAAGCTGTTTTCAGGCGCTACGGTGAGTTATGTTTTCTAATTACGGTTTGCTCCACATTATAGTGGCTGCCAAGCGTTATAACTGCAGCAACGTATCGCCTTGTACTTTCATCTGATCATTTCATAACTCGGCTTTATACAAACGTCTGAAAGTAGGTAGATGTAGTATGATACTTTCCGTGTACCACGTTAGATATTTTGAGCGAATCTCGAGAAAACGAGGTATACGAAGACGCGATTCTACACTGCAAGTTCGGTACTTTGCAGACTCGACGACGATTAAGATACGAAATTATACCTGTCAAGCATTGAATTCGAAGACTGCCTAAATTTTTCCCGAATCTGCGAAGAGTTTTTCGTTGTAAGTAAGATATTGAAAGTATTTTCGAGGTATTACCGAGCAAAACGTTTTTCTCTGGTTACCAGCGCGGATTATCTGGGATTTGGAAGCGGTGTAAATCTATTGGTAAAAGGCGTCAATGCGTGCCAACGTTTCCCGCTCAATTTCTTCTGAATATTTGGTGAAAATTGCAGCAGTGAAGGGAGTCCCTGCTAAGCCATCTTTAAGCTTCGATGTAAACATTCTGGACGAATCGAGCCGATCGAGTCGGGGATAAATCGACTAGAATTTGTTAGAATTGAGTCGAATTGAGGCACAAAGCCACAAAACTTCCGGCTACCCTAAGCCCGTTAAACAGACCCATCGGAGGTCACGATCGCCCGCAGGTCGCTTATTCGTCTATACAGAAAAATCAAAACATCCCCCCAAATTTTGTATGCATATCCATTCACACGAACAAATATGCTCCACGTCCAGACGTTTCTTGGAAAAAAATTAGCTAAATAATTGCTCGGGGAAGAGGTGACAGAGAAGCTTATCAAGTTGCGGGTGATTCTTGGATAACTAGCGTTTAAGATTAGCTTGGTAAGATACAGGATTCTTCAGGTCAATTGGAGCAACAAACGTACATAGCAATATCCCTACACACACGAGAAACGCGTTTGTCTACGTGACACACGCGGAGGGGTGGCTTTTCAACCCTCACCTGGGCAAAGGCGTGGCCTACGCGACAGTGGTCGATAGCGCTGCCCGGGAAACACACCCCGATGCGCAAAAAAAGCGGTTATCATGATAATAAGAAGCGTGTACCGTACAAAGGCCGATCGTACTGCGATGGAAAGGGCTGCAAAGCTGATGGGAAATATTTTTCGAAATTTTTTTCCCGAAATGATTAACCATTTTTAAACAATACGTGCAACTATCGTGGAGTAATACTCGGTATATGTATAAAGTCTCTCGAAGGCCAATCGGGGAAAGGATGAAGAAGAACAATTTTTTGATTTATTTTTGCCCGAGAAATGTTCCATATAGAGAAAAGAGAATTGCGGGGAGAGGTGTACCAAAATTATAGGGGAGGAGGAAGCGTTGCTGGAACTATCGCGCAATCAGCGGTGAAGACAATGGGTCGCCGTGGCTCGTATGATGGACAGCTTGCTATTACCCGACGTCCGGTAACAGAAGCCAGCACTTAGTACACGGCTGACGTCACGACTGGTGCACCACCGATTCAGGGTGTATACCATAATTCCCGCTATATTCACGCTCGCAAACGTTCGCTCGATTTTACCGATTAGAGTCATCGTGCCCCGGGGCGCCATGACGGGTCAATTTTGTGTAGGTGTGTGGTTAAGGATATCGTGGAGAAATTTTTAGAACCGCGGCTGAAATATCCGGCATCCAAACTCGAAAATTTTACATCTTAATCGCGCAAGTTTTAGTTAACGAGTTTTAAAATGTTCTAAACTTAACGTGCTTTAAGGTGCTTCTCCTCTGTTCTTCCGCTGACTAATTAACTCGCGCGGCTGAATCTTAGCAGACATCAAGTTTATAACGGGCTGTCAGAACGTGAAAAGTTTAGGAGCTATAAATTCAAAATGAATACACTACTGACCTTCTTCATTAAATCTTAGCGCCCTATAGCAGAATATTTTTTTTCTTTTCCTTTTTTTTTTTTTTAGCGTATTAAAGAACTGTGAAAGTGCAGTAAAAAAACTTCTGTCACGCTGTGCAATCGAAAGCGTGCGCTTGGGGGGTGTGCTGACTGCAAATTGTATTCTAGTTAGCTTCAACGGCAGTTTGGTAACGAAGCATGAACGGAATAAGGTAAACGCAACAAGGAATCGCCCTTCAGTAGCGTGGGGTCGCAGGTTATCCTTGACGCGGAGGACAAAGCGAGAAATTTTCCGCGTTTAAAACCCATTTCCTCCTTACCGAAATCGGCGTCTTTTTCTTGACTCGCAACGCCTCAGTTCTCCCCGGGGATTTTGTGACACCCTACGGAACGCCCTAAACGCTCGACAATGAAAACTTGGCGACAATGAAACATCCGGCCAATTGTCAGATGCCAAACGCTAAACGCCAAACTGTCCCCCGTGTAATTGCGGTTTTGTAACAACGAAAGCTATATCCTTCTCAAACGACTAGCCCAGAACATTGTCATACCTTGCGTCATTCTCAAATTTATTTGCGACTGTAAAAGGGAATCGTTCGACAAATTAATGAATGGAATAATTTGTTAATGAATTTTGAAAAACATTCCCGCGAAGGAGAATCGATTCCTTCTAGGCCGGTTGTACTGCAGGTATAATTTTAGAGTACATAAGACATAAACTCTACGTAAAATGGGCGATGGAAAAAGCTGAGAAAATTTTTTGCAATTTTCTTCAGGATCCACAGTAGCAGCGTCAGCCGTCATGTCCATTTGTCTATTTGCTTTTTTGTCTATTTAAAAGGGCGCGCGGACGACAGGAGCAGAAACCCGGACAAGGACACGCCTTTCGGAAAGACCCTCATCCCTGGGTCTCCCTTCCGGAGTCTGGGGTTCTCTCCGAGTTAAATAGATTCGAACGACGCGTCGCGGCAATTCGGCGTCTATAGATCGCTGTAACAATACAGGTATCGGAATATACGTCTGTAGTAAATGTGTGCGAGTATGTATCGTTGTGTCGTCGTATAATAAAAATATGTTAAGGTTGCGAGTAGTGGGAATGGCCAAGTTCATAGTTGCAGTTACAAACCACGCAACAGTTACACGCACCGCATCAACCATCGCGTCCCAGGTGTTCGACAAATTTTTTGATTTATGACTTTCGAAACTTAAAAATTCCGCCCTAAACACACAAACGAGGGCACGAGGGTTTTCTATACGCGACGCGAAAGATCAAAAACAGTTTGCGAATAAGAAACGACATATCAAAAATCGTCGTTACGTCAACGATTTAAAAGAGTTTTTCACTATATCGTCGTTTCCTTTTCCCTGTTTTTTTTCTCTGGTGATGAAAGGTTAAAGACGGGAAGATATTGCTAAGCATTTGTTAGCCAATCCGTTTCCTTAACTCCTCCTGTAGTTATCTGAAAAGTATAAATGAGAAGCGCGTGTGTATACCTAGTGTATTTCTCATACTCATCGCGAATAGGGTGAATCCCCGAGCGTGCAATAAAGCCGAATGGCAAGCTAACCGGAAACAGACGGAAAATGCACTTTTCCAAATGAAAACATAAAAACGTCTGCCGAATTATGCGCTCGGTCGAGTCAAAAATTCGCTTAGCTACACCGGATCGACCTGACCGCCTCCGCATTTCGGTGATTGAATCCGGTCTAAACCCAGTAAATACAACCACGGTAATTCGATCGCGTTTTTAAATTCCATGAAAAAAGGAACCCTCGTTGCGGTTTTAAATCCACCCACAAGGGGGGCGACCGACCACGCGAAAACTATAAGTAACGTTGATGAAAAAAAAAAAAAAAAAAAAATCGCCAATCAATTTTCCGCTGCGATGTGTTCACCAGCTCTTGAGTTTCATATTCAGGCGGGGTGAAAATTTACAGATATATCCTGCGCTCAGGTCCTGACGACGGACGAACGACCGACCGACGGAGGAGCGAATAAGGCACCCTTTTAGCGCTTACTCCCCGAAACGTCAACGCTAATTGATATAAACGTAGTTTGTAATATACATGTCATACCCGAGTCTAACCCCTCGCGCAGCCACAGCCCCGGCCGCTGGCAAACGTGATGTAAGCCTTAAATAGCTTGGCTTATATGCGTTCCACACATGTTCGCTAAGGGCATGATTGTACGCACCGATATATACGAGCTCATGCAATGTTCTACGTTAAATACGTCGATAAATGTGTATGTGTGTGTATGTATACGTTACGCGGTGTGCATGGTATACGTTGGGTATGATATTCACGATACGTTGACACCGAACTTAGCGGTACGCAACTAATATTACATGGTCCCTTGGTAATATTAACATATGAAAGCCGTGGGAGAGATCAGGAGAACCCGACGAGGATAATACCCACGTATGGGGTTTTGGTAGAGAATTGATTTTTCAGATACATACGAGGTCAGAGATCAAGTGCCTTGTGCGGTATCATGTAGCGTCTTGAACTTTGAAATTTTAACATTAATCTTTGTGAAAAATCATCATGCATGTAATCTGGTAATTCCAGAGCGATTGGGTGATGCAGACGGTTTTTGGGTTCTGATGTAAACTGAAATTTATATTGGAGTTTGGATAAGAAGTAAGAGGGGAAAAAGACGAGGAGATGGGAGGATCTCATAGGAGCCCTGCGGACTATAAACGTATTCATAGCCCCTCGGGGGGGATCTGAATGACGTCATGAAATCACAGTCAATATGAAAGTTTGTGAGGTAATAAAGATTGATGGGTTTTAATTAAACGCTTAATAAAAACGTTGCTGAACACGCGGTCGAAGATGAACAAAAGGCCGGCATAAAGTATAAGTGCTGCATCGGGGTTTATATATTTATGTATTGAAAAGTTGATCGACAACCAGCTCGTATCTGTGCAACACCCTCAAGTACATTTCGAACGAACGAACTTTTAGAAAATTCTCAACAAAATTCCTCCGACATCCAACCGTACATAGGTACGCTGAAAATTTTTCTCGGAGGACTCCGTCGGTTTTGATAGAATACAAAACGAGAAAAACTTGATACAGTAAATATGAGAAAAAAAAAATTAATAAATAAAAGGCATGAGCTGCAGGGGCTGCTAATGTGACTTTTTGAAAGGCGTGACTTACGACCTTTTATTTTTGACCATCTGCCTATTGACAAAAGCAATGGGCGTGAAATAGCCGATCCATTTTGCGGCTGGAACGCTTATTGTCGGAGAAGAAAGGTGAGCGTAACTACTTTAGTCCTTTGCTGCAGTCCTCGGTGGGCCCAATGCTTCGTCCTTTGGTCTTTGGATACTGGCCGAGTTTCTGAAGCCTATAAAGGTATAAAGGACATGTGCGCTGACAAATTTTGTTACATTGCCATAATTCTCAGTTTAAAGGTATTTGTGCTGTAGGGGTGGTCCCCGCTGCAGAGAGACGAAGAAGAGGATCCTTCAAAAGGTGCAGACCCCAGTCGACGATAAATCGAAGAGATTCTTCCTCTTCTCATTTTTCCGTCTCGCATTTTTCGTTCCATAATTGTTTGATAGAAAAATCGTATCATTTGTTAAGACGCAATATTTGTTTTTTTTACCACTTACCTGGATCGGAGGATTACACTAGCAAGCCGAATGTCCGTCTCAGGGGTATTCAGATTCTGCATCTCGTATGGCAATTCGATGCACAAAGCGTTGTGGTTCAGAAAACTGGACGGACAAAGGCCAGAATCTCCAAATATTTTGGGTCTGGGAGGTTTCATGGCTCGGCGCCCTTTCTGAAAGTATGACTGAAAACATGCCAATGTCGCGTCAAATTTTTCGTCTTCCTCATTTCTTTTGCTTACTAGTTCTGACAATCCTTTATTAGAAAGTTGACGAGGCGAAAACTCGAAAAGCAAGATATGCTGCGTAATAATTTGCTCGTTCATTGATTGCCTTTTGCAAACTTGAAGGCTGCGAGTAACCGTCGATCAAAGGTATCATTATTACTCAATTGCTCACCGAAAAAAAAAATTTGATTTTAGAGTCAAAAGTCGAAAAAAATCAAAGGCATTTGACGGCGAATGAAAATTTATTTGAATACATGGGATCCCGAATACATACAATGGTAAGTTTTATCAGTTCGAACGACGCAATTTTACAACCGCCCTTGAGACTGTAGATTGTATTAGGACGTTTCGCTTGTCTTAAATTGGTACATCAAGACTCAGGACCATGCAAAAGGTTAAGAAATCCTCGACTTTATTCGTTACCAGGACGACAGAATCCGACGAAGAGAGAAAATGTGAGAGAGACAAGATCTGCTTAACGCGCAGGAAGAATGGCGTAGGTACCGAAGAGAAAATAAGAAAAGCCGTTACGAAGGTCTGCAGGGAAAAACTCATAAGTTTCAATTTAGGAAGGATCAGTGTCTACAGATGAGCTTAGGCTAAGGACGGCCTTATTGATTTTCGCGCATTTGTCTGCACCATTCTAGCTAACCTTTGTATGGATACGTGTACACCACGATCTCAGGCCCGTTGGCCATCGTCGTCTCCGAGACGTTGATCTTATTCGAAAGAAATAAAAGAAGAGAATGAAATAAGAAAAAAAACAATGAAAAGAAGAACGGAAAAGCAGGAGATTTGTTTTTGCCATTACATTATACAAATCATTTACTCTCTCAGCACCGAATTTCTTGCACGTCGATATAATCTTGAACAAGAATCTCGTTGTCCAAGGCCTCGTACCTCTTTGAATAAACAACGGATTCTCCCTGTTTGTTATTTTTACACTGCCAATGCGAGAGTGGCTGAGCTATCTAATTTAGTAACAGAAAATGTACCGTGACAATTGACTCGGATCACTGCCGTAAATGTCGGATACCAACAATAAGTAGCAAGTTGACCCGCAATGGCATATTACGATACTCGTTCGATTCGTCAAATTGTTGGATCCATCGATCATATTTCGCCCCGCGGAGCGATTGATCGATCACTCCTGGTAGGAATATCCATACTTGGAGCTGATATTGGCCGTGATAACTTTGAAAATGTAATTAAATTATAAACATTTCAACTTTCTCGTTCCTCTGTCCTCGCGTATCGTTCTGCGATCTTTCATGGGTTATTTCCTGGCACGGATTAGTTGTTTGTTTCAAATAATTAACCGAGTTCAATGTTCACCGTTCTCTCAACTTCCGGTCAGCGTAAAATGACGTGGGTACGTGTACGCACATTCGTATATCTCCTCAGTCATCGCGTATAAATGGAAAGAAAGTGCGGGGGTTGGACCCTGAATACTGCAGGAACTAACGGACGGATTCTGTTGCGAAATATGAATGAGAAACTGAGTTAAAATTAAACAAATGACGGATGACGCACTGCTCTCCAAATCCCGAAGGTTAAGCCATTACTGCACGGTGTTTATTTTCGGTTCCTTGGTACATAATTCTTCTATAGTTTACGATTCGATGCCATCAGCGCTCAGTTTTTATTTGGATATTTTACGCAATCTGCAGGGTTGCATTTCGATTTTCAAAAATAATGAACCCTCCTTTTAAATTATCACATCCCCGTGGAATGTGTTCTTATACTTCGTATTAATTAGGTGGGAATGTGTGATTCATATAAAACAGTTTAATTAAATGCCGACGTTGGCGTGACGACGAGTAACCAGTTTGCTCCAACTTTTGCGGCATTCCACGACGTGGGGGTGCCTTGAACATCTAATTTTGAAGTGGGACTAAATCACAAGAGAGAAACTGGGTCACCCAGGAAAAAGTAGAATATGATTCTGTAACGCACACTTGCGTACAACAAAGATGAAAAAGAAATTATCTCCTCTCACTCGTAAGCCTAAGTGAATATCCAGGACAGACACACGGCAGGATGAGCTTTCGAATCGAAGCTTTGAATAGCTTTGTGGAAATCAAATCTGATCCGATCGCTCGCTGTCTGTCAAAATCTGAAAATTTATGGATAGTTTGATCAGATTGAAAAGTTTAGAATTCGACGAGGCTCCTCAATGATTTGCGTTCCAAATAAATAGATCGATTTGTAGCGTTGGTGCGCGTTAGTTCAGTTGACGCGCGGTCTATGGGTAGAGAATTTAAAATTAGATGGTCGACGCGTCTCCATATGTTGCGATACAGTTGTAATAGTGTATAGAGAAAAGTAAAACGGGCAATGTCCCTCGGTCATAGTTCTGAAGGTTAACTAGCTAGAGCGACAGGTATAATAGGGAGAGATCATGCGCCGGAGTGATTAGACGAATCGTTGACTAGAGAATATTTACAATTAGATCAATTTTGGCAACGATCTACGTCCCATCGAATTCGGAGCCCAACGTGCTGCTCTCTAAACACTGCAACAGAATACATATTGAATTGATTTGAATTGGTGAGAAACCGTCGGGCACGAAATGAAAGGAAAACAGATTATAAATCCCCGGTTATTATTGAGACGGTGACCATCCGGGCGTGGCCCAATTTAAAATACACACATCCCGCAGATATAAGCGCGAAAATATATATTCGCAAATAAAAATAGCGGTGCAGCAATAATTGGACCTCTACTGGCTATCCCGTCCTATACCGATAAGATTTTATAGCTTGTGCGTACAACAACGTCGTGAAGACGCAACGCGAGGATGAATTTCCGAAATAATTATGTGTATATGCGCCCATATGTACCTACAGATGTCATAGGTGTCGTTTATGACTCATATATTTTGTATTTATATATAGCACATGTACACAGAGTCGAAGGCCACAGCAAAGAAATTGGCAATTATGATAGACGTACATATACCGTTGATAGTGGGACAAGGTGGAGAACTACAACCTTTGGCAGCGCCATTCTCGCAGCTGTCATCGAAGCGTCTTTCATTTATGATCCGTTGCACACAATTACGAAATTCTACGCTAGATGAGTGGAATGAAAAAATAAGAAAATTGAATAAAAGAAATCAAAACATATCACCACGGGAACTCCCGCGATCGCGATTCCGCCTGTACTCTGTATATAACTATTTTGCACACGGATACATTATTTCCGTCGTATGACGTCGGATTCCGCTTGGTGGCAACGTCACTGAAAATGTCGTAAACAGACGCACCTATTCGGCGTAGCATATTTCATGTGTACATCATACACGCGGTATAGGTATGTGACAACTGTCACTGGCAAGATCGCCAAAGAACTTCAACCACCAGACACCTGCTGTATCAACACATCGGCAGCAAATCGAAGGTCACGGCGGTCAAGATCGACTCGATTCACGCCTCGCTAAGAAAAAAGAAAGAAAAATCTGCAGCCCTCCGCGAAAAATTCAACATTATTTTCACCCCTTGACCTTCCGGTTAAAGGACTGTAGCTCTTGAAAATCCAAACGTCATATGAAGTCGTTTCTCCTAAAGAAAAGACTTCGTTATTGAGAAAAAAGTGGATCAAGGATCGGGAGAAAAGCTGGGGTGGGTTTCGTTTTGCGCACGGTTCGATCGTTTAGGGTAATTCATATTATCGCTGTAAAAATACGAAGGCATACAATTCATCTAATAATAAATAAAGACGAGGAGTAATAAGATGGAATCCATTCAGCGAAAGATTTGGATGTTTTGACCTGCAACCGGAGGATGCTAGTGGGGGTTGCCATAAATGTCTCGCAAGAATTTTCAAATTTTCCCGCGGTGCGGCAGCACCGAGCGACCTATACTAGTCAACCTTTTTTCGACGCGGACGAGCAGTGTAAGGTCCAACCCCCGAACCAAACGGTCATCCGAATCTATAGGTAAAATAATTTGATCGATCGTTTATCGATCCGCATCAACGAAAATATAACAAAGTTTTTGAGCGAGGAATTTAAACTAAACTCATATACCATCCATTGATCATAAACGCCGTCATTTTTATATCCAAAAACAAAAAAAGAAAAGAAGAGAAACTAAAAAAATTAAGAACATTTTTTCATTTATCCATACCGCATCTATACAGCTGCTGTGAGTGCACGGACTAACTACCCAAACACCAAATTTGAATAATTATTCACGAGATTCGATCGAAAACGGTGTTGAAACAAACAAAAATATTATTTCACGTAGCTATACGTAAGCGCACACATTATACGTTGCATACGTATCAAATAATAATACTATAATACATACATGTATCATGTACTGTGGTAATATAGTGTGACTACAATCATCTACACATAATTTTTCTGGATATGATTATGTACTTCATCTTTATTAGTATGAGAAAAGCTTTGTTATAGCTAACAAGAATTTTTCATACTTATCACATATATTTGTTTAATAAAGACTAATGTTTTTGCATGAATCCATAATTAACACCCTTGTCTTTGACTTCCCGTTTTTTTTCCTTCTTTTTTTCTCTTAATTTTTGACAAATTTTTTCTGTTTTTCTTTTTTTAATTTTTCTTTGTGTTAAAATGTTGGCGATTTTTAGATCGCATTGTTTGCAGTTTTATTCTCGTTATTATACATTTAACGATTTTGCAATCTGAAAGTGCTATGAATATGAATAAATAATTTACGCAAATAGCGCGTGAAGATCATAGACAAAAAAGTGAAAAAGAAAGACTGTTGAAAATCAAAAAAGAAAATATAGAAGCAGTAAGATACCTGAGAAGACCATGCCTGAGGATGTATAAATAAGTTTGTTTATCGAAGGCAAACTCGCACTTGACTCGACGATTGAAGGGGTGAAATAAGAAACATAAAAATGAAAAACATACGGGCGGTTCAACTTTTTGAATTTATTTGCACTTCGGGTGACGTTGGCAACGATTTCTGTCAAAGTTTATAAAGGATTAGGGATGCAGCAGGTGCAGTTGATTAGATTGAGACATGAGCACGTTGTTTATGATAATTATAATGCTGAGGATTTGTTTAGGGGTTATATAACGCTGCGTATTTATAAGCTCGCGTAAAAATAGAGCGCCGAGATTGCTGGCTTACTTTGCCGGACCAACGCGGTACGTCTACTACTGTCAACCGGTAACCGCAATAAAGTAGTACGAACTTATTTGTGTCGGACACATCGTTCTACTACTAATTGTCCGTCGTCGCCGTCATTCGTCACTGTTATAAAGTACGCTAGAATACGTACGTACCTATTAAATAATAAAATGTTCACGAAACGAAACGATTCAGCACTGCACTGCTTCAAAATGCTCAATATTAATTTTGAAAAATTTATAATATCGAACCGAAATTTATTAACAATTCATGCTGTAAACAATTTTTTTTCAATTGGGACAAAATTTTTGTCCGAGGTCCGGTCAATTAATTTTCTATTTCACACTTTTAAAAATTATGTCTGAACATTTGGGAGGAATTCATAGCATGAGCTGACTGCAGTTTATTTCCGTGAATAAAAGAAAAAAAAAACCAAATAGCGCACGCGTGTGTCACTGGATTCTATACGAGCGAGAGATGAGCCAAGGCCACGTGTTGCGAGGTCTCACTTGCGCCAAGAATTTGATAACATTTTAGGCAAAGATTATTACGAGAGCAAATTGGGCGAAAGCAGAATGGTGCAGGCTTCTTATTGTTAGAAAGGCGATGTGTTGTATAAGATGTCGATAACTCGCACGCGGAGATGTATTTCAGTTTTTGGACCTATGCCCTAGATGTTTGGGTTGACCAGGCCACGATTATATTTAGAAGACCGTTAATTTACACCCGCTTGGATGAGCACTCGAACCTTTAAAATATTCAACTCTCTTATAGATTAGTCATAGCTGTATCCGTATAACATCCGCGGGGGTATATGAATATGGAGGCACTTCCCGAATAAATATAAAGATTTTACGATCGCCGAGTTTATTCCACGAAAAAACAATTTTTAGAAATTCATAAACGATATGGGCCTCGAAAGCCTCCGCTTATAAATTTTGAAAATGAATAACCATGAAAAGTCGGACCGGCATAAGACCCGGAAGCAAAAAATTTTACTGCCAGTTCTCGCCGTCGTTTATTAGGTCATTATCAGTGAAAGAATAGAAGCCCCTTTCGCGAGACGGAAATCGGTCAAAGTCAACGCCGCAGGGGAAGCCGGGATTGGATGTCCACCTGTTTCGAACTAAAAATGGCCGCGCCCCGGCCAACCTAAAATTAGAAACGCGCGAATCTGGGCCTCTTGCGTCAGGCGACGAGTGTGGGCGCCTAGGAAGTATGTTGCGTCTGTGCAGACATTATACTTATTTGCATCTTCGTTTGTCCCTTTTTCTTTTCTATCATTGGCACCATCCGTAATTTACGTGCATCGCTTCGTCATTTCCCGGAATCTCGGGCGAGCCCCTCTTTTCTAAAGCGTCACTTCTTCAAGTGCGTTTTTACAATTCTGCGTGTCCTCAGGGGTTGATTTTGAGAATACGGCCCCGGAAAAATGCTTCATATTTCTCAACTTTCAAATAGCGGCAATGAGATCACTTGTTTCCTGATTCATTTGGCGCGAATCTGCGGATATCGGAGTTTGCAAATATGTGAAATCACACAGCGAAAGATCGGCGGGTAGAAGGAAACCGCTAAAATTAGATCTGGCCATTGCGTCAACAAAAATAAAAGGCGACTCGGGTGTCTACATCGGCGTTCTGGATTGGCCATCTCCCTAAACGTCACGGCCAATCGGAAAAGAGCTTTCATTCGAGTGGGCTCTAGACATTTCTAAACGATTATCGCGAATATTTTAAATATATTTTTAGATCCACGTTGCGGCTGGCCAAAACAAGAAATTTGTGCGTACGGGTACGTACGACAAGCTTTTACCCCATAAGCACACGAATACGTATCATAAAGGGGGTGCGTTAGTCACGAAGCTCCTGCGTCCAACAGAATTCCGGAAGCACTTGTTTCGAATTTTGATACTCTCATTTTTGGCACATCATAGCCTTCACTCTTTTTCTCTCCTTTTCCAGTACCAAGTAGCGCTCGAGATTGCCATCTCTAAAAATATATCCGAGGCAATTACCTGATGCAAGGTTACAGAAACATAACTGACGAATATAAATATAACTGCCGTTTATGCAATCCTATAATACATAAACAGGAACAGCTAACGCGGGAAACTAAAATCCACGCGATGGTTAACGTTCTTTTAAATATTTGGAAATTCCATCATTTAAATATAGAAGATTAAAAATAATTTAGCGCGATCGAATCCAACGCCACGTTCATCAAATGATCGATCGATTGATTTTCTGTTAACAGCGAACGAGTGTGGTTAGCAGATCAGTAGAGCGGCAATATGGACGCGCGATTCAAGAGCAACCTCGCCATGATTGGCCGCAATGAGCCCATCACAAAGAAGGCCAAGTTCTGGCAAAGCTACGTGCGAGCGCTCAAAGGTACGTTTCATAAATCCGACTTATAATATACGAGGATAATTATCATCCTTTGCATCCTCGTCATCAGGAACCGACGATATGAGGGCTCCCGAACACACCCACAGGCCTCGTAGCATCTACCGCTCCGATTTCCCTGAGCTGCATTCCACCTCGTGGCCATGGGGCAAGTCCATCTACGATGACCCCACCCACGCCGGTGAGCGCATCAACGTGCCTGGATACAGGTCAGTTTCTACAACATCCTTATCGTCCACTAATTTGGGCTATGCCTCAGCTTTATCAATTTTCTGCCGATTTCAAGAACGGATTTTTGCTTTTTCCTTTACGTACTGCGATCCGATCGACCGATCGATTGCGGCGTGTAGATGATATAATCGGAGTGAATAATTACGTATCCCGAATATTTTTTTCCCAAGGTACCTTCCCGTTCACCGTGAGATTTACGGCTACTCCCCAAGGCAGCTGTACCCCCACCAGTACAGGCCGGTTGAGCGCTTCACCCCCGGTACGTACTAAACAGCTAAGAAACGAAAAAACGAAAACTACAAAAAAAAAATGATGAAAAAAAACAAAAAATCTACAAAAAAATGAATGTTTTTGAAAACAAAAGTTTCGAAATGAAAAAAACGAAGATGAAAAAAAAAAAAAAAATATCGTTCACGCAACCATCGCATCATACCGACAAGAAAATCGTCCGATGATTTAAAAATATAAAACGCACTCGGGGTCACAGCATTAAATATAACATACATAGATAAATGTTTCTGTATATGACGTGGGGGAACCTTTTGAACCTCACAATTAGTTTGAAGATCTAATTTGTGAGATACGGGCGTTTTTCCTTCAATTGTATTATACGGTAATGTAAAAATGAAAATCAATCATTGGTGGATAATTTTTGACTCGGTTTTCGTCATTCGAGTCGTCAAAATTGTCGATTTTATAGTACGTTCATGGCACGTTCGCGTAAAATGTAATTCAGAAGTAAAAACGCCGACGTATATGAAAGATCTGGTAATAACACCCTAAAAAAAGTACCTATACACTCAATATAGTATATAATGTCTTCGGTAACACAATCCACGAATGAGTAATAAAAATGGTATATATATAATACTATATACATCTTGTAGCCCTACCATCTGTAAGTAAATCAATAATATATATATCTGTAATTAATGACTATTATTAATCAGGCATCGTATCATAAATATGGTAAACTAATATTACTCTCTTTGTATCTAAGTTAGTATATATATATAAATACATATACAAATTTTAATTATACTTTATACCAAGGAGCCGTCATCGACATATATAACATCCGTTGATAAAGAATACCAATCACACCAAAAGTTGATCAATATTTCAAAACAACCCAATTCTCATTAACATGTCGCTCGTTGAATGGATTAAAAATACGTATCAGTTTCATTTAGGTATGAAACATCATGCAAATAGCTGATATTGAAGCGACAATCATATTTCAAACATGAATACGTGCGAATAATTCAGTAAAAAATTACATCGAAGAACTGACAAATACTTTCATACGAACCGTATTCCATGTCTGGGTATATTTATCGTTAGTTTGACACGCGAATAATTGAAAATACTGTATATCAGTTATCGAATTGTAAGGAACGTTGTAACGACGAAGAATTTTTTATTCATATCGGAATTTTTTTTTTGGTCGCGAACAATTTTAGTTGGCACAAATTGCATACAGTTACAGAAAACAAGGTGGTTAACAACTTCTAATGATCGTTTATCCGTCGTGTTCGACCCGAACCCGTTCATGTGCACCAGTGTTCGATATTTTTATACCCTTGAGCTAACGTTTTTCACTTTGCATGCTTCTGGTTCTGATTTTTGCAGGAGCATTACGCGGAAAATGGCTAATTTTGAATCTTGAGATCGATTTGAGCGATCTTAAACGTAAACAGATCGCCCGAAAATGGAACGTAAAAGAACACAATCTTTTCAACAGTATGGTATTGAGACGTGATGTTTATAAAAAGTCACAATTCACCAATTCGAAATTTTCTCTGTTGCCACCGGCATACGCCCCTCAATTATTTTGATCTACGAATCGAGTAGGCTTTAGGATTTAGGTACTCATAATAATCCCAAACTCCTCAATTCGAGTACTAAACGTTTCAGCAGATAAAGTTCGAACTCTCAGCCGCAGCTCAATTGACAAACCATGTGATTTATCGCAAGGAGAATCGTCCTATCGACTTGTATTTTTAATCGAATTCCTGCATCTGGTGTCTATATGTCTCCAACGAATATCCGATAACAAGACCAAACATAAATGTACCAAAAAAAAAAGTGCTATAAGTGTTTGGAGCGCAGAATTGATCTGCAAAAAAAGAATAGAAAATACATAGAAAATACTGACTCGTAGTCAACCAAAAAAAAAAGAAGTACCATTTAATATGGCCGCCAAACTTGAAAAAGCTGGAAATTTTAATGAAGCTTATCGTGTTCTAATTTTGTTTTCGATTTTTTGCCCGAAATTTTGATCGACGAGTGAGTCACTTCAACGTGTCTTTAAGTTCGAGCCAAATTTTCGGCGCGAAAACTCGTCAACATTTAATATACGCTCTAATAAATAATATGCACGGAAACGGAAGTGTTACTAACAGAATAAGACAAAATTTATTACAAACAATATGACAATTAATTTGAATTAATTAAACCACGATCCAAAAATTTCTGTCTTTTTCAGGATATGGCATGTTTTCTTTAATACCTCCCAATAGCTTAAGCTCTTATTCCACGACCACCAAAATATGTAATTTTTGTTTCTAACACCCTGAGAGAATGAGAGCCACACGATTACAGTAATTTTATATAATTTCATCGACAATTTGTTACACCAAATTACGAATAATTATTTTGGTTCTAAGGTGAACTTCTCTGGGGGTAGTGCGCTGCAGTTTTACGCACATATCTTGTAACAATTTATACATAATTTTTTTCTTGCCCACAAATGAAACAAAAATTATATTCGGTACACAAAGAGAATAACTCTGGCGTATTTTGGCGCACAACATGATATGCCATCGAAATTTTTATTTTCTGAATCAACGTTGAGTTGATCAACTTTTTTTTGTCTTCATCCCGAGTTCGCGGGAAGATATGGAGATTTTTGACAAGGATTTACTCGAAGGTCAGTATGTGCTTTTTGTTTTTTTTTTTCATTTACCTGCTTCGTAGAGACGCAGTAAATTTTTATAACCCGTTCGCAATTCATTTATTCTTTCTCATCTCGAAACACAACGCATATACATTTTATGAACGCCGTAATAAAAGCCCCATTGAATTCCTGAGATTCTTTCAGCACGAGATAAAAAAGCTCTAATTCTTCCAAATAGTTCTAATTTATTTTTTTCTATTCCATATTATGAAATGAACATTCAACTTAATATTTGTGGCATTTTCAACCGAGTAATTTTATCTCTCGAAAAAATCTCTTCGCATCCTCAGCTTGTCGTCTTCATTTGTTATGCGAAAGTCGTCATATTAATAAATAGCATGGGAAATGTTGCATGGTGTATGAGGTAAAATATTTGTTTAAATCTCCTCTTTAAACGCAGCTCAAATACTAAATCACCAAAAGAGCGGAGTTAATTTTGCAATTGTCAGCATTTTTCAAGTAAAAAAAAAAGAAGAATTTCATGAGTAAATAATTGGTTCACATTGTGTGCCGAGTCGACAAACCATTGTGAAAAAAATCAAACATCTCAAATTGTTCGTTATTTATTAGCGCACGTAGATTTATAGCTGTGTTGAAATTTGATTTTCTGTACATGTATCCATAGAGGCGTATATTTATGATACATGTAATATGTAAAAGGGGATTATCTCGTTGATAAAACACGAACAAAAATTGAAATTAAAAAACAATTTTTTTTGGTGACAATTAAACTTACAGCAGATTTCAAATACTTATACCCTGATGGACGTAGCGGCTGGTGATTGAATTTTTCTCTCATTCTTTCATTGGGAATCTAATCAAAATATATACCGAAGCTACGTCTATGGGGATAAAATCATAAATTATGTAACTAATAATGATAAGGCAGATGGAAAAATTTGTTCAATTGATAATTGCGTACTTGAAAGTACTTTTTTCACTGAATATTTTTATGTTTCTGCAATGAACAGCTAAATTTGATGCTGACAAAGCCTGGAACGACCATCTCGACCGTCTTGCCGATATCGATAAATTGTACCCCAGCCAATCGCCCTTGTTGAACCGACACAAAAACCGAGCAGGCAAACATCTAGCAACGAAACCACTTTTCGACATTCACGGTAAGTACGACCACAAGGCGACGAATTTATCATTCTCCTTCGCTTGAATGGGATCGTTGATTGTCAATTATGAAATATATTAACACAGGAAATCTGCTCGATGATTTGGCCGCATTAACCGAGTTCCCGTCTCTCCTGCGTAAGAAGCCGTTGTGGGATTTGCTTGAGCCTTCGCCATCGGCACCGATTAGCGCGTTCTCCAGGGACCCATGGTGGTATCCGAGCTACGCGCCCTACATCCCGAACTATGCGCAATTCAGGACACCCTTCTACCTGCGGGATAGCTACCTGAGTCCCGTTAAGCGTCGCTACCTCTGGAGCCGACACCCCCTCAGGCCTCTGGGTAAGCAATTAACGATCGGCGACGATTGATTGATTAGAATTTTATATCATTAATGCTTTTACAATATTTACAGCTTATTGTTAGCTCTATAAGAATATAAGATAAACACTAGACTTTCAGATGAGGAAGGGCGATCAGGTTCAGAAAAATACCACAAATATATTGTGGTCTGAAGTTTCTGGCACGTTACAGATTTCCCATGATTATATACCCAAATTTTCTTATCTATTATTTCAGAGAACTATTGCTCCCAATTTTGCTATTATACAAAGCCATGCCCACGAGTTCTATTTACGGAACCATGGTACAATGACTGCCATTGGTAATGACAACGTGAGGTCAGAACTAAAATACTTTTATAATGGAAAACGTTTGTCATTAATCAATCAAGTGACTCAAAGAACAACAGAGTGCAGAAATCCCCCATTTCCCTATTCTCAGCGCATACATATGCGAATTGTTTAGATCAATTAATAGTTATGATTAACATGTGTCATTCCTTTTTTGAGGAAAAACAAAATTCTGTTCAATGTTCAGCCCCATTGTTTATCTTTCATTGTTATACGTACTGTGTATATGTATGGGTAGGGTAAGATTGTCGAAGTTCGTTAGGAAAACTAGTGATTCTTTTTTTTTATAATCCGAATGCAATTTATCACATCCTGCATAATCGTCGATTTGTAATAATTACGTTTCAAAGTCCTGTAAAATAATTTTTATTAGTGTGAATACGAATTCATTAGATAACCAATTGCAATTACGGATCGAAAAAATTTACATTATCTTTCATTTTCAGCTCACGTCTTCTAGGGACTCTTTACCACCCAAGAAGAATCGAGTGAAACCGACAAATATGAAAAGAAAAAGAAAAAAAAAATACATATTATCATCGCCCACTCAGAAATTTGAAGTTCAAAGTCTGACTCGCCCCCGGAATTTTATTTATTAACATTTTCGTTTACCTCGAAATTCTATAAGGATTATAGTTTCATCAATATTATCAATAAATAAACTTCTTTGCTAAATGTAAGAAATGTTTACCCAAATTTTCATGAAAACCCGCAGGCGCAAAACACTTTTTCAATATATGTGAAAAACAAGGAAGATGTCAGCCGGTCGACAGAAGAAAAAATGAAGCTTTCCATAAAATATTGAAAAATTTGTAACGCCCAGTTTTAATAAAATATTAAGCACGATTTACAACAATATGTATGTTTATTATTTGAAAGTTTTACATCTGCAGATGTTACAATTCTCCTGTTGCGATTCACCGATTGGGATTTTTGGAAGTACGGATTTTGTCGGGCTTATTCAATTTTTTAAATCGCAACAGAAAAATCATTCACAAATAATATATATTTATATATACCCATAGTTTTATGTATATATATAGATATATCTATTTCGGATATATCGTAGTCTAAGGGAAAATGTTTTGACCGTTTATTCAAGGGGTAGGTGCTGAGAAAAAAGTTGATACAGACAGGAGAGTAAAGTGAAAATAAATATCTCTTATTCTCCATAACATTAAATCGTGCTAATTGGTTCTTTTTTTTCAACACAATAAAACACGATAGAGTATCTTAACTTTGTACAATAGCCGGGAGGAGTGCCCTTAAGATCTATTACATATTTATTTCACTGGTTAAACGGGGCATTGAGAAACAACTAATTTACTTGTTGTAATCCTGCTCTCATTAAATTGTCTCCCGTTTTTTTTCTCAATCAATATATAATCCCCTTAAAATATACGTCGAATAAAGGCGCATCAATATAGAAGCATCATCTTATTGTTAGTATCATCGGAATACTGCTTATATTTCGTTATGATTTTTTTCTTTAGTCATTTTAAATGCAGAAAATAAATGAAGACCTGTTACATTGAAAACAAATTTCACCGTCGTTATATATCAACAAACTTTTTGCCGTAACATTGTGTCCTGTGCATTACGCGACTACTTAACAAGCTAATACATGGAATTGTGTATCTGGTAAACCATAGGATACAATGGTACACTATAAACGATTAAAACAAGCGATGAACAATGATAAAGGTTCCTCAACAATAATTTACACGTAAGTACGGCGTTCCTTGCCGAATATCACCAATTATTAAATTACATTTTCGGAACTAGGCGTTTACGATAAAAATAAATAGTTAAATGAGAACTGAAATGCTGTTAAACGCAAGGATAGATCGATAGGTAGATGAATGTCGACTAAATGGCAAAGATCGGAAAATTGGCAATCACCCATGAAGAATCTGAATTTCAATTATGGATAAATGCTAGCGCTATGCCTTGGTGCTTAGAATGAGGTTTGCTATTTGAAGTTAGGAACGGGGAGGGTAATAGTTTGGGGCAAAATAGGGTACCTCTGAAAGATATGGTCGGCATAAAAAAAAAAAAACTGTTTCTTGGTAAATTAGTTTTAAGAGACATATCGAGTGACCAAAACGCTGAGCGCGGGTCCCCCTACGAAGCGGTAATGCAGGGGCCTCAATAACGAGGCGCCACTGCTCACCGCTGGATGACGCATTATCATGATAAAATCAACGAATTCAGGTAAGTCTGAATTCGTTGGATAAAATCTGTATATTTCATAGAAATTGCCCTGCATAACCTAGCAGTTATTCTCACGTTAGTGCCTGTCATGATCATAAACATGTAACAAATTCGTGAAAATAATTTTTTTTTCGCGAAAAACAACGTTTCAAGCCATAGTTTTATCCAAAATTCAACGCATTGCGAAGCGGATCGATCTCGTCACTCGTTCTTCACCTGTGCTACACACGTTTCTTAGCAGATGATCCAGCGTCCGACATCCGTGCGTAGTGGATTGAAGTCGATATGGGTGTTTACAGCCCCGCGAACGGGTATTCGGTGAGCCCGGTACTAATGTAAATCAGCTGTTGTATTGATGAGAAATGAAGTGTCGGTTTTTGCGTTACACAAATTTTCAAAAGGTGTGTTTTGGTCTTCTCTACTGGCTAAGCTCCGGATATTGCGATTTGTTTAGTATAAATATGAAAGTTTTCAATTATATTACAGGGTAAATAGATTCCTATGAATTTTTTTTTCCGAATTTTGTAAAATCCAGAGTTCAGCCACTTCATTCCGATTTCCTCTAACGATCTTCCAAAGTTCATTCCGATTGCTTCAGCCGTTTTAGAGAATACACCTTTCGAAAATTCGACGTTTTACCCCTACCAAATGGCCACTCGATATGCCCCTTAAAAAACGTTTTTTATGCCTTTCTTTGCCTAAAGCACCCTGTCTTGCCTCAGTAATCTCTATTCGACAACTGTATTCTAGAGGAACAAAATTTTTCACTGATTATTATTATGAAACATAACATCGTTTTGTAATAATAGTATTAGGATATATAAAGGAAAAGGTCGTTACTTATTTCAAGATTGAATAATTATGAGTTTAGTATGTACTGAAGTGACGCGTTCCACAGCTGAAACATATAGAAAAATAAAATCAAGCCCAATATTCACGCATCTCGGTAAACTTTTCGATTACGTCAAACGGCTGCACATGGGATACAACAGGTACTAAGTACAGAAATAATCCCCCATCATTTGATAATGAATCCCAGATGAGATAAAACTTTAAAAATAAAAATGTATTAAGTATCAGGAAGGATATTCTATTATCGATGGGATATTCAGGGTCACTTGTAACCTCCTTCCATTTTGATATTAGTTACGAATTATTATCTAGACCTGCCACGTATGAATTAAAAATAATTTAATAAATATAATCTGCTATATTTCTAATTGAAGAGACTAGGTTACCTCCTCCAATCTGTGTCACTGAAGCCCCGCGTCCTTCCTGCATTTATTTGCAATAATAGTTTCATTAGACGGAGATCGAATCTCCCATTAGGAAATATCTGGATATTGAGAGAACTTTTGCCGTCTCATGCCCACGAAAGTCAAAATAGATTATCTCTTACGTTTAAATAATTCGGTCACCTGCGCCAGGATAAGGCTTTCGAAACTGGTTATTGTCTTACCTAGAACGACAGTGTTTGCTGCTACGCGGGATCAGCAGAAGGCGGTCATTTTTTTTTCGTTGGATTCCTTTGAGGTGTCGAGGGTCTACCACCCTGCGTAGTCATGCCACTGTATTGATATTTCGCTTTCTTTTCGGACGGCTTCAAAATCTGGAATTTGCACAAATCCAGATTACATCGATTTATAACGTGTGACAAAATACGTAGCTAGCAATTACCTGAAAACTACACATCAAAGTTTCATCGACGCTCATCATTCCACCCGCGTTGTCGAACTCCCCGCAATAGTTAGGAGCTGAGAAAAGGGTGACGAGTTGCCGTTTTGCGAAAAATTCATAACCATCCTCGACTACCTGATGGGCTCTGCAGATGAGATCCATATCGTGACGGCTGAGGAATTTTGAAACCACGTCAGGCCCAAACGTGAAAGATACTCCTCTGTCGTTTTCACCCCATCCCTGATGAAACAAACCGAAAAGAATATGACAAGGCCTCACATTACGCAGAGATAAACAAGATTGTAAATATTAGGGCAATAACAAAACCTAATCTGTAGTCTTCTGTTATCTGATAAGTCATTACGTAATACTAATGAGATAAAATAGTTTTAAATTCATGACCTAAAGCAATCAAATCCAACAACTGGGATTTCCATTATAATCTGGCAACATTGCTTTTACAAATTTGTGAACACTCACCTGAACATCTTTGTCAGGGTCAGACCAGAGAAGATCACACAAGAGACCTGTGTCTGGGACATCAGTCGGGCGCATAATTCTTCTGATTTGCTCCATACCCTGCAAAGACAATATTGCTGTAAATTTATAGCTATCCAGCAACGTTATTATAATGTATTTTCCAAGTTTGCAATTTTTGAAAATCAAATAGGTTTTACGTTTCAAATTACGTTTAAGTTACCTGCAGGTCTGGACTCAGTCCACCATGGCAGCAAAATATTTTTTCATCTATTATAGCTGCGATTGGCAAGCAGTTGAAGCAGTCAGTGAAAGTTTTCCATAACTTGATGTTATATCTGCGTTTACATTCATCATAAAACCCGTATATCCTGTTTATGCTAGCACATTCGTGGTTGCCTCGTAGCAGGAAGAAATTTTCAGGGTATTTTATCTTATAGGCAAGGAGAAGACATATTGTTTCCAAAGACTGTTTTCCCCGGTCGACGTAGTCACCTAAAAAGAGATAGTTGGCTTCTGGAGGGAAGCCACCATACTCAAACAGCCGTAGTAGGTCCGTGTATTGGCCATGAATATCTCCGCAAATCTTCAATGGAGCTTCCAACTCCAACAGTATTGGTTGTTGAAGGAAAATCTCCCTCGATTTTAAGCAAAGGCCTCGGACTTCAGTTTCTGTCATCACCACGGACTTCCCAGGTCGACATCCTCTCACTGCGTCCAAAATTTCGATATTCAGTTACCCGTTTAACTAGAGACATTTCATATCAGGTACAATGAATAAAATTGCGACCTAAGAACGAAGAGGGAATATAAACTCACAGGAATCTAATGATGCCTACGTAGTTTGCTCGACTCCGTTGTGAGATGAGAAAATAAAATTCGTCTTAGGTGGTACTACATTGTGAGCTTAACTTTAATCTATTAAATTTTGACCAACATCCGGAAATGTGCCTCAGTTTTGATATGAATATCTATTTCATTATTAAAGTTCCAAATGATACAATGGTGTTCCCAGTAGGAGGACTAAAAATTATTTAAAAAAATATGACATAGTGCCAACAAGAGGTACTGTTAAAAGTATCTCAAGGCCAAGAATGCTGGAATGAGACCCCCCTCTCTCATTTTAGAAGTTGCTAGTAGATTCAAAACAAATTTTGTTGACACCTTTTCATAAAATGCAAATACTCTGTGGGGTTTTGTTATTTCATTGATATGACTGCTGAGTTGATCTTCAACGTCACACTTGTTACCGTCATAATAGTTATCATTTTTTCAAAGATATTAGATGAAGCCAAGTTGAAATAGAAGATTATATTTATAGCGACGTCAGCAAACTACAGCAGATGTTATCCAGCTTACTAGTGTTAATTTGTTATTTATAGACGACTTTGAAAGCCTTTGCAATATGGTTGGATAAGTTTTCATGATTATCATTATTTAGGAGTAAAATCCATAGGTCACCTGTGACACAGCAATGCAAGATGGGTACAACAGTTTGGTATGATACACTTTTAGGAAAGAATAATCCATGCATAAAAAATTAAGAATCCAATCTCATTATCTAGTTTTTTAGGTCTGAATTCTAGCCATTCTCAAGCTGGGTAGTCTGAATTTTACAGTGATGCATTGAATCAGGTGAAATGGACTCTGAATAATAATTTGAGGTATTTTTGCTTTCTTTGCAGCATATCATTTAGTTCTGATAATGTGAGAGATCGGTGAGGTGTGAGATGATTCATTTGAGAGTAGTGTGAATCAGAGGAAAATAAAATTTAGGAATATCCAATTGATTCCAGGTAATGGCGGTATGAGGTCATGTCAAGAATGTGCGTTTGAAAAATGAGCTATTACTAATGAACACAGGGTGGGGCACAGCTGTGCAGAAAATGGTGTAACGTTACTAAGCCTAGAAGTGAAATGGCCTAAAATGGAATATTGGAGCTATGTAACGGTGGTGTAGAATTTGTATGTCTTATTAACAAATTTGATTTAAAGCCTGGTCTAATCCGAGCGAAGCCACGTGGACTTAGGACAAATATATATTGAGCAAATCTTGTAAGGTAAACAGTATGTTATTAGGGGGCCATATGATGAAAGTTCGAGTCTGGCACTACCAAATAAGAGAGGATTACAACTTATAGATACAGGTATGTGGATACATGGTGATAAAAACATGAGGAACAAATGAGTGGATAAGAAATAGTGCTGTTATTGCATTCAACGAATGTTACGCCTTTAATTTAAACGTGGATGCATATCTCCAATAAAAATGAAGTATAAGTACTTTGAAAAAATCAGAATAAATTGCATACCGACAAAGTCTGGGGTAAAAATGTCTTTAAGCTTGGCCTTTTTCTGAACCTGTTGTTCGTTCTGCGTTTGATATACTTTACCCACAAAGATCCCAAAACGTAGCATGAGAGAAAAACAAACAGAAATTTTACGAAAATAAATAAAATCAATATGTGCGGTCTATAAACAACAATGCCTGTAGCATTCGGACGACAATCAGCTCTCTTTTTTTCTTACAGAAAAACTATGTTCGTTGTAGAGATTGAAACAGAGAGATACTTGACAATTAGATAAACTGAGATCTTAACTAAACACATTTACGTATAGGTGAAAAAATGATATTTATTGGCAGTAGAAAACACCATAGTACACAGGATAAAAAAATTGGTCCGCGTTAATTAATAGAATTACCGCGAGGGAAAAGAAGGCTCGTTGTATATGAGTAGCGGGCTACGATTATCAATATTACTTTAATTATAGCGAGGGCAACTTCCTATTATCAATATTTAACGTACCTTCAAGCAATCTCTGTATGAGATTGTCGATATCCAAGTCTGCGTCCGCCATTTTTTCCGCACTACTCTCGGAAACAGAACGCTTGCTCCTCGTTCAGTCCCTCTATGTTTTCCTCAGCCTCGCTACTATTTGCAGCCAACCGCCAGATGTCACATTGTCGTTAGGAAAGTAGCAGCTTCGCCATCTGCGATTAGATGGAGATCTGACAACCGTGTAACCACATTATGGCTTCTGTTGCAATTAGCAAATTGGGTATTAAGTTCAATAAAAAAGTGTATAAAAGTCGCATTTCTTAGGTCCAACAGTATTTAGACAATACACCTTTGTTGAAGCAATCAGAAGTCAACAACAAAAATCTGTCTTCCTGTCGTAACAGTGTTGCCGTTTGTGGATAGAAGCTGCTGAAAGTGTTTCTTATGGTATGGTTACCTGTGGTGACGGTTTTCTCCGGCTTATCATAAATGTCACATCCTGTATCCTGCGTTAGTCGCCCCGGCCAATTGTTGTTTTTGTAACTTTGTTGAATGTTCTTCGCGTAAAGCAGCGTGTTATTTACGAGATAGTGTGACTAACGGAGAATTATTGTTATTGCCGGGTAAAATAATATGTCGGACTCATCCGAAGAAGAGGAGGTAGAAACTAGCTGGGTGTTGTACCGGGATCGAAATGATTGGAAGGACGTTACGCCGATCCCACAGGATGACGGCCCTCATCCTATTGTTGCGATTGCCTATTCCGAAAAGTGTAAGTTTCGAAATTTCTATTTATTCCAATTCGTTGTTCAGGTATTTTCTTCATTCTTGTTCGTTTATTCCCTTATTTATTTATTCACTGATTGTTGGGTCAACCACTCGTGGATGTTTTGAAATATGTAACTACTCATAATCTACGTATCCGTTGTCACGAATTAATTTTTGCAGTCACAGATGCCTACAATTACTTCCGAGCAATTTTGAAGGCAGAAGAGAAGTCTGAGCGAGCTTTGAGTTTAACTGAAGATTGCATAACTTTGAACCCAGCAAACTACACGGTATGGCAGTACAGAAGAGAGACACTAAAGGCTTTGGACAAAAACCTTTGGGATGAGATGAAGTACATAGAAAAAATGATTCGTACTAATCCTAAAAATTACCAAGTCTGGCATCACAGAAAAGTCATAGTTGAGTGGCTCCAAGACCCGAGCGTGGATTTACTTCTCACAAAAATTATACTCACAAAAGATGCCAAGAATTATCATGCGTGGCAACACCGCCAATGGCTCATCAAAACCTTTGAGCAAGTATTTCATGTCATCTATGGAAGTTTTTAAATACTGTTGAATACTTCTTTCTGATAACTTGTTCAGACTCTTTACACAAAAGACTATATATAAGACTTTGTATCTTTAGTTTGTTCAAAGGAGAGCTGAAATACGTAGAGCAACTCTTGGATGAGGATGTTAGAAATAATTCTGCATGGAACCAGCGCTACTTTGTGTTAAGTAACACAACAAAGTTTGAGCAACATATTGTTGATCGAGAAATTCAGTTCACGTTGAAAAAAATTGAGCTGGTAAAAGGAAACGAGAGTGCATGGAATTATTTGAGAGGGTTTGTCTAACTTTCTAGTACCTTTGGATCTCAGTGTTATTCTGTGTTCTGTCTTATTGAAGTTGGTTAATTTTCTCCTCATTTTCTCAGGATTTTACAGCACGATGAGGAAGGTGGACTTGGCAGGAATAAAACAGTCATGGAAAGTTGTGAGGCGTTGTATGCCGAGGGTTCAAGGACGGTCCATCTTCTTGCTTGCATGATCGACATTTGTCAAGAAAGATGTGCCATGGGTGAACCACCTAAATCAGTTTTCAGTGTTCAACGGGCCTTGGAGGTAAGTTGCACGTTCTCAGACTTGAGTACCAAATTTTCAAAGCCACGTGTTCACCGTTCACTGACGTTTCTTGTTCCAGCTATGTAAAGACTTAGCCGAGGAACACGATACAATAAGGAGAAAATATTGGGAGTACATTAGTCAGCAACTATCCAAAATGTCAGAAAAAGCGTCTTAGCACCTGCATCGCTAATTTTTGTGATAAATCTCTCCATTGAGAATTGGAACATGTTTCCGTGTTGATTTGAACTATCTAATGTCAAATCTGATCACGGTCTCGGACGATTCGCGCACTCAATAGCATACCATCGATGTTTCACGGCGCTCATTGCTGAAGCAAGTATCGATTTTCTCACATCTGGTACTTAAAACACCTATTATCCAGAACATCATGACAAGCGAATCGATGCAGCACCTCAATAATGGTTTTTAGATATCGTTTAGACTCTTCGTTTTTCTTCTTAACCACCAACCTAATTGTACAGAAATAAATTAGATATTTAATGAAACTTGACATAAGAGTGTTTTTTCTCGATAATAAACTTCCGCTACTCATCAATCCCGTTCACTTTCGAGGAAATTGGTGAAGAGAGTTGCATCAACACGAAGAACGGTAATTACTTATTTATTTATAAAACAGTTACATATATATTCCCATAGATATAATACAATTGATCAATAATAATCAACGCCGGCTACGCTTGGGCTCATCTGCATACATATTATACTTGCTTTAATATCAATGCGGTGATTTATGGAACGTGAAACACGTGCTCAACGAAAATTAGTCGACAAGAAATCTTCTAGGCATTTGATCATCGTCATTATTCCGTGTTTTAATTTCAGTCCCTTAACTATAACTTAAATACCATAAAAAAATCGAATCTCATTTCCATACTGCCTAACCGATACATCATCCATCGTTATTTTGTATAAATAATAAGGATATTGGTTCACACGCAATAATCAGCTGCACTTCATACATGAATATAACAGTAACATAGATTTTTGGCAAATATTTTATGTTATTGGAATTAGCTTCGAAATAATATGAATTTACTTGAATTATTTACCGGATTACTATCATTTTACCTCGTTGATACAGTAGATCATTCCATCCCCTACTTAATTAGTTACGGTATTAGATTAATTAATTAATAAGACAACGCATCGCAAGGATAAGGGGGATGTTTTGGGTATGCGGGACGCGCGATTAACTTGAACTTGGTATACGTAGCCTAAACATTTAACAACCAACATCCAAACAATTATTTTACACATTCGTTCCCATTGGTGGCAACGCAGACCTATTTGCATATTTTTGATAAAGCAATTAGTTTCGGGGCCAATCAAATATATTCGTTCCGTCGTAAAAATCAAATTCGTTGGTCGATCTTGACATCAGTTTTGATGTCTCATCTTGTAATTTATATAAACTTATCTGAATTTGATTCTCAGATTAATTCAAATACGTACTCGAGTATCTGGGCTAGGTATTATATTCGTCGTACACACAGGACATTTCCCATCGAGTCAACTAATAATAGATAATTATAACACACCATGTTTTCAGCATAGAGTTCTGACCTATAGGCATCCTCGTTATGCGTAGGTATAGATTGTAATACTTAGTACAGAGAGATTTATATTTAATTTAGCATATTTACGGACAGATAAACTGGCCTAAATCGAAACTGGAATTGAGATACGTAAAATCTAGTTTGCTCGTAAGCAATATGAAATGAAATGCCTACACTGGATTTTTATTTCCACGAATAGTGCCCGGTTCAGAGCGCCGCTCTACTATAACATCACCGGGCAAACATTGCGATCAAATAATGTTGGGGACTCTCATGACGTTTTCATCATTTATTTGCAACTCATCAGAGAAACGCTGTGTGAACAAGTATGCCTATAAATATAGGATGAATTGTAAATCTCAATAACAAAAGTTCAGCAAGGTTTTTCTGTAGGTTTTTCATCCAGCTCGATTTATTAATAATAAGATTTACCTACAGTGCATCGGAATTGATAGTTATGAGGCGCCTTTTTAATTTTGCAAGCATAGAGTTGTGTTGCTACCAATCTAACGTGAAGATTAAAGCTATGGAACACGTAGTCTTGCCACGATATATATACATATACACTTGATTTACACTGAAAATATATCGCCATGTGAATTTTCACTTTTTAAAATCCTTCGTATCTATATAACACCGTATTATATATTATAATAATTTATCTATGTATAATATATGTATATGTATAATATAATTAATAAATAATGTGTGCGCTTGCGCGCACTAAAATTTAATATAATAATATTCGTTCTGTTTAAACTGTATATTATAATATTTCTACTGACTACCGTCAGCACCTGATGATCATATATAGGATACAAGGGATCCACCAACAGTTTCGTCGTTTGTCTTTTTTCGCAAGTTCCCGAAATGCAGTCACGATAACTAAGTATCTGCTGCACTGCACGCCTAAGTTTGTATTTATTATAAATTATCGTTTCTTTACTTTACGATGTGGTTCGATCTATTTACAATCGTATGATAGGGTAATATTATTCCCATTTGTTTCACGCAATTAAAAGTATTACATTAATTCATTTACTAAATTGGCATGATGTATAATATAAATTAATCGATGAATCGTTTTAAACGCGTGCGCGATAATTTTTTTGCATGTTGTTTTCTCCTCTTTTATTTTTTTCCTTACACTGTATATGTGTTTGTCTTCAATTAAACTACCATGGAATCATAGGTATAATAATCAAGATACAATATAATAGAGCAAGGGACTGAAGGTTTAATTATACGTTTGGTCCGTACTTGAGTGTACATTTGAACGTTCTAGTTATTCGTAATCATCATCGTTTAAATTTTTGTATTAGTTTTCCGATCGAGATTCCGAATCGCCTAATAATGGTGTTATTGGTTGATTATACAGGAAATATTGATAACAAATAATCGACAACTCCACGCATCGAAGGTCCAAGCCGCACTTTAATAATTTTTCAAACTCCAAAGTAATATGCTCGAAGAGTTATCAAGAGAGAAATCTGTTTCATATTTATACAGATGTGGCCGGGTTTCAGTTTCTATAATACATCATGACATATACCTATAAGCAAGACCCTTTGATCTCTGATGCGTATCCTGCAGTTTACGTTGTGGGATACTCTGCGATTGGATTCCGTACATAACCCAGAGTCCGTTTCTAGGACAGTTGTCGTTAGGCTTTCAACATTTATCCTTCGAGTATTTTATTCAACGGGGCGCATGTTTTTCAGCTAAAAATTACGACTCCGCGCGAATACAAGGAATGAATGCAAAATTATTCCCATGCAGTACTCCTGGGGTGCGGGGTCCTTGTTGCTCGACAGTCGTCGACACGGAGTTTCATGAATTTGTTGTCATTATTATGAGAATATTGTTATTATCATTATTTTGGCTTTTCATTATCTTCGCTCATTCCTCAGTTTCAAGAGTAAAGGACGCGTATATGTATTGGACTTTACACGTATTCGTATAATTATAGAAGAGATATAGAGATTAAAATATAGGTATATTCTATCATCTACGGATCGTCATGCTTGAACAATCGAAGTAGGGAGTAGGAAAGTATAGTAGTAGTAGTGGTAATAGTATAGTAGTCTAGTAGTAGTATTAATAGTAGTAGTACGGTCGTTCGAATATCCTAAAAGCTTTCTAATGTCGATCAGTGCAACTGCCAGACTGTAGCATGAGATTCGAAGCGTAATTTTTTTTTTCAATTTTCTTTTTTTTCCACTAGCGAATGAACACATGAATACACGCAACTTTATGAGTATAATACACCTAAACGTGGATTATTGTTATGTATATTGTATTCTTCGAAATTAATGTGAAAAGTATAGGTTTTTATATGATTTGAATCGAATATCGCCCGAGATTCGCGAATGATAAGAGTAGCTATATAAATTTGTCGGCTTAAGTACCACGGTGATTGAGCTGGCTCGATGAAAAATTTTTTTGCCGTATTTATATTAGTTATGATTTTAACTTTGCACATACCATGTATAGATTTGGCAGTTCATTGAAGAAATATGAAAGTATTTTCTTATTTTTTTTGTCAATCTCTTTTAAATACTTAACGATGTTGGTAAGGATTATAGATTTTCTTAGAAGTATATAATTTACAATAAGATAATGTGTTTTTTTTTTTTTCAAGTACCTACTAACAGATCGTTGTAGATCATTATAATTTTTAGGGATATTAGCTGCTATACGAAATATGATAGAGAATAGTATTATACGATAATAGTTAGATTGCACAGGTTATAGATTGTTATGTATATAGCTATATTATATACGAAAGATGGGGATGTTCGACTACATCCATTTTTTTTATTAGCTATAGACAATTTATTATTTGCTTATCGTTTTTCATTTTATATAGATAATTACGGAATAACGTCAAAGACATGCGGTAGTGATTGAGTAGATATGAGATAAAATCTGATATTTACCTCAATTTACATACTATTAACTTACAATATACATATTATTCATAGTTCGTATCCTAAATATACACCTGCTCCTATATATTATCATAATCAATATATTTATTTATAATTACTTATATTTACCGAGTCGCACCGTGAAAAACCCCCGGAACTTCTTTATTTTTACCGATTCAAAAATCTATAGATCTTCATTTATTTAGTAAATTTTTTATTTTTTTTTTTGCTCCGGAATAATATATATCAGTGAAAATTATTAGATGTTCTCTGGTCAAGGAATACATATATGAGATAATAACATCATTATTATTACAGTTATTGTTCTTAATAATATCATTATTATTATTATGATGATGATGATGATTATTATTAGTATAATAGTATTAATATTATCATGATATTTGTACGGATATGGTCGAACCGGTAAATATCTTTCGAGTCTTTAACGACAGGGCGACGCGCTATAGACTATATATGTTATCAAATTAATGTACGTAATCTTAATTATTATTTACCTCACAAAAATAAATATTTTACTTTGTTATAGCTTAATTATACAGTTATATATCGTGATACTCCTATAATGTCCGCGAACTTTTACTACAGGTGGCACACCTAAACGTTGCGTGCGCTGCTGCAGAGTGAAATTGTAGTGTGGCGATTTTTTTTTTCTTCGTTCCAACTTCATACCCCGGACTGTTCGATCTAATTTCATATTGAAATATGACGCATGTTCGTTTGTGACTGTGCGAAATTATTTTACTGTTTGATTTCTTTGTTTCTGCTTCTATAGCTTTTTTCGAGGCTCTTTTGCAATTACACGTTTAATTAATTCTACACGAAATCTGGCATGGAGGATGGAATCGAGTGAGACGTGAGAATTTATTGAGCGTACGATGAAGTGTCGATTAATTCGCCAGTACCTAACGAGGGAACTGAAACTCTCGATGACCCCAAACTCGGAAGAAATATTTAAAAAATCAAGAGGTATACCTCTATGAATTTTTTCGATTTTTGGGATCAAAAATGGAGTATTCATAAAATTGATTGTATCACACTTTTCTAACGCATTTCTACTAGAGGAACACGAATCCGTCGACTAAATTGAGTTACGAATTAGTCCCATTGAGATATCTCAATTTTTCTGCTCTGAAAAGTGAAAAATTGGCGATATCTCGATCATTTCGATAGATAGATCAATTTAACTTGCGGATTCAGATTCCTGAGCTCAAAATACATAACAAAACGTCGAAATACGAGGGGAAAAAATATGTTGATTTTTGACCCCAAAATCGCCAAAAATCTAAGGTATACCCCTTTGGATTTTTTCGATTTTTGGGGCAAAAATAAAGAATTTTTAAAATCGATCATAGGACACTTTTCTGACGTATTTTGATCTCAGGAACACGAATCCGTCGATGAAATTGAGCTACCAATTAATCCCATCGAGATATCCTTGATTTTTCACTTTTGAGATCGATAAATTGGCGATAACTAGATCAATTTTATAGATAGATCAATTTGGCTTTCAGATTCGGATTCCTGAGATCAAAATACCTCAAAAAAGTGTCCTACGATTGCTTTCAAAAATATTTCATTTTTGGTCCAAAAATCGAAAAAATCCAAAGGGGTATACCTTAGATTTTTGTTGATTTTGGGGTCAAAAATCAACATTTTTTTTTTTCGAGTTTGCTAAGATATTCTTATGTGTTTTGATCTCAGGAATTCGAATCTGCAAGGCAAATTGGTCTACCTATAAAATTGATCAAGTTATCGCTAATATTTCGTTTTTCGGAGCAGAAAAATTGCAATATCTCGATGGGATTAATTCGTAGCTCAATTTAGTTAACGGATTCGTGTTTCTCAGGTCAAAATACGTTGGAATAGCGTCATACGATCGATTTTAAAAATACTTCATTTTTGGCCCAAAAATCGAAAAAATCCAAAGGGGTATACCTTAGATTTTTGTCGATTTTGGGGTCAAAAATAAAGTATTTTTGAAATCGATCGTAGGACGCTTTTCTGACGTATTTTGACCTCAGGAACACGAATCCGTCGACCAAATTGAGCTACGAATTAATCCCATCGAGATATCTCAATTTTTCTGCTCCGAAAAGTGCAAAATTATGGCGATAACTCGATCATTTAGATAATTAGATCAATTTAGCAAGCAAATTCGTGTTCCTGAAGTCAAAATACATAAGTAAACGTCAAAATACCGCAAAAAAAAATGTTGATTTTTGACCCCAAGATCGAAAAAATCAATGGCTCATAGTCTTCATAAAATCTCAGAGTAACGCTCCAATGCAAAGCATTGCGCAAAAAGCGTACGTACATGCTAGCAATATAAAAAAGGGGATATATTCTGTGTAAGACGATATCAATATAACGATAATAACTAAGAGATCGTTCTAAGAAAGAGCTGGTTCGCTTTGCGAAATACTCCAGCAAAATAACTGATGAGCTTCCATTTCTTGCCACGTTCAGTTATAACTAGCTCGTTTTTTGGGCTGTACGGAGGCTATACCGACTCGATGGGTTTTTATCGCTCACAACATTTTAGTTGATGGTCAGATTATTTCGTCTCCGTTATCAGTTCGATGCTATACGCAGTAGTAGCGCCAGCGTGCGAGAAAATTCAATTGTTTCTTCTAGATAAAATACAGGCACCTCGACGATTTACTCCATCGTCGAAACAGACAAAAACAACAAAAAAGAACGAACTGCGAGGCCAATTATTTGAGTAGCCTCTCACCGCGGGGCTGTCGTATAAACTTGTATACTTGTGTATTTCGGGGTGCGCCAAGTGTTTACTCCGAAGCTTCAGCCCCGGGGATTTACATGTCAATTTCGACCGTATATAGGTATGCCCAGAATTTCTACCGACGATTTTAGGGGATGAATCGGAGGAAGATACAAATACATGATTATTAACCCGATTATTCAGTGCACTCGCTTTTCCGTTTACCTCGATTCTACCCTCAGTATTTTCCATCATTTCATTGTCTGTCACGGGTTTTGGTAACCACTCGTACGGTGTTGAAAAAAGTTTGTTCGACGTATTTAAAAAATGACAAATTTAAGTGAATGTAATCGTGATCGTTTACCTTGTTATACCTGTATGTGTGTGTAACTTATAATAATATTATACAAATAATTTACACATTTTTTGAAAGTCAAATAATAAATCACATTCGCGAGCTCTCCGGTAGTCGGGGCTCGTACGAGTTTTAATTAATTCTGTACCTAAACACAGTAGATTAATTTATATAATAAATACCATTCATCCGGTGTAGTCATTTTCCCAGCAACTATATACCTGGCACTGTTGCATCGCAATATAATCAACTACACACTACAATCGAGGTTTCTTTTTTTTCAACTTTTATGCGCATTTATTATTAATTGTTTAATCATAATATGATTTACGTGAAACATTTGGCACCGTTGTTAATTAATCTTCAAACATCATTATCGCATAATCACAAAACCCGCTTTCTCTTCTGATTCCTGGATCGTGAGCCATCCAGGACATATTTTCCGGAAGCCCAACCATTCACGTTCTATACATTACATAATTACATTATACCTACACATTCATGTTTATAGACCTGCTGCTGCTGCAATCTTCGGCTAATTCGGTGCGAATTGAAAAACATTTTGGTTTGTGTATCGGCGCTCCTATTTCTTCGCTTATTCTCTTCCGTCACGTACATCGTCATAATTTTATAACTGTGGATTTGCAGAAAAAGGATCGAGCGCGAAATGACCGGAACCGTACGTCGAATAATTTCTTTTCCAGGGTTGAACGAATCCGCGAATTATTCGTGCAGCGCATCGCTTTGTTTCGCATTGAAACGAAACTAAACTTTGGCAGGGTATAATTCGATCAACCTCACGTTGGGGGATGAAAGCAGCGGGGGATCCCCGAGTTATTAAGCCCGGGGATGATCAATTCGCACGGACGTACGTTATGTTTTTTATAAAAGGTAGTATTATACAACGCAGTCAACCAGTATCGTTGTGCGTCTGCAGCTGACCCGTCGTCGTCACATCGTATTCGCAGTATGGGTGTTAAAATCATTTTTTTTCTCGATTTCGTTAAGTTTTTTGTTTTTTGTTTTTTTTTCATCTTTTCGTTTTTTCTTCTCTATATTCCGGTAGAGACAACGTCGCTGCGTCGCTGCATATTGCTCTCGTCCATTCATATGCCGAGGCACAATTATCGAGGTCGATCATTCACGATTGTCGTCAATAAAACGACGTTCAGGTCCAAGGGGTGTATCGGGGTCGCGCCGAGTGTCAGAAGGCCGTATCCAGGGCGGCCATACTCGCTGAAATGTCCGGATCTCCCCGACAGGCCTCCAAAAATTCGTTCAAGGTCACAACTCCGTCCCTGTTGCCGTCCATCTTCTGAAACGTCAAGATCAAACGTATTATGCACGTTAAACAGATCGAACGGATCCCTCCTGATACAACCCGGTTTGAATAAATTATTTACGTCCTTATGACACACGATCATATTCAGCAGACGTGTTGTACGATTATGTGTCATCCTCTTTCGCGTGTCAATTTTAATACAAAAAATGTACGTATGAGCGACGTTCAGACGATGCGATCGTAAGCAGGGAACGTCCATTTCCGTCATAATGCAACTATAGCCGTTGCATCAACCGTCGAGTGGAACTGCACCCTCGTCTGGTCATTTTGTCTTGTAATTAAATTGCGGCTACCTACAGCAAGGACGAACGCGTTTGTAACTCGGCATGAGCGAGTGAGATGGGGATAGTTTAAATTAAAGCGAGGTCGACAGGTCGTGCAGTACATATTCCTACATACAGTGGTAGTGGGCGCATGGTTTTAGGGTGTACACCCATAGCTGTATGTGGTATAATACATATAGGTCGGTAGATAGATCTAGATACGAGATGTTACGCCACCGTAGTTGCGCACGCGAAGGTGGAAGTTGGGATGGCATGTCACCACTGCAGCAATTATTTGTAACTTGATTCGCGGCACGTATACGTATATATGGTAGTCTGGTAGTCTAGAATTTGGTTTCGGAATTGACTGTGGTAAGAATTTTTTTTCCTCTTTTTTTTGTTCACTCACCTAGGTGTTTCCAGTCGGTTGCCGCTGCAGTGATATGACGCGTTATATTTGCAGGTACGCTATTTGTTATTTGCAGGTTGTATAGACACCACCGCCCGCCACGGACCGTCATAGATTGAATCGATGCGTCACTTCAATTTGTATTCAGTCTATTGTGTAACCCCCTCATGCGATGCATATTATACATGTGGTGTACTCGGCGTGTGTACGTACAGGTATATGTATATTCTATGCAGATCTATAGATCGCGAATGCTCTCGAAATTCTTGCAACCCGTTGCGCGCAACAAGCGCGGCGACAGTTACCACGCTCCGATGATTTCGCGTGCCAAGTTCTCCCTCCAGCAAATCGTCAGCTTGTAACGCAATAATATTTGAATTCATTTCACGGTAATTCGAGCGGAAATATGATGAAAATTAATAATAATCGGACCTTGTGATTGATGTGCGAATCAATTCGCAGTACGAAAAGCCCGATTTAATTACAAAAGAAAACTCGATGTTTCGGTACGATCTAAATTGCAGATCCTGCGGGAAGGATGAAATAGAAAGTTTGGTCCAGCGAAAGTTAGAACCTTTTATTCCTGTACAAGCCGTTACTCGGTTCCTGCGTAGTTGCTACACACCCGGCGTTAGGTACCCCGGGTAATTAGCATCCCCGACGTAAAGCTTCTAGCTCGTCAAACATAATTACGCGACTAGGCAGCTCGCTAATGCATCCTTGCCTCTTCATCGTCACTCCGGGGTTGATGACGCGCGAGCCATCGACGCACGTCGTCTTCTACCGTTACACCCGACCCTCGTCGAAAGTTGGAGAGCCGCTGCACACTGACGCCGGAATTTCGGGTTGACCGACCGCGTTTTGCACGCATCGTATCACACGGATATGTATGCAGTGACATGTATCGGGGAAATTTTAAAGATCGTAGAAAGATTGTTACTTCTGCAAAATGTGATGATTAGATACACTCGAGTATTATAAACATGTACTCAGAGTTTTAGAGCCGCTTCTGGAATTTCTCCACCGACTCAAAGAGAGACTAGCCTCGTTTCTAATTATGAGCCTCGCTTTACTGGTATAGCGGAGGAAGACACGCGCCACCTCCCGAGTATCTCGTCCTCGAGAATGCTAATTGGGCAACCTTGCCGAAGGCAAGTTTTCCCCGATTCGGGGTAGCCTTCGGTGTATACTTCGCCGTCAAACTCAGCTGTATAAGTTTACATAAATATTTTACCTACCTCCTACCCTAGTAGGTAAATGTTTTTTGGGAAATTAGAATCACCCTCGCATGCTAGCGGACTTGTAGGTTCTGGAAGGTGGTCGAAGGTGTGAGTATTATTTCGAACAGGAGGAACTAGAACCGAATACGTATATAGTAAGTGAGTAAAGGTGATGAAATTATATTTGCTAGCCGTCGCAGGAGAAGCCGCTCCGCAGAGCTTTAAATCTTGCGAAACTCTGTGTACTGGTACACGAGAATCCATTTCCTGCAACTACATTCTCGCTCTCTCTCATTCTTTCTCGTTCGAAGCTGCACCAACGAAACCTATTTCAACAGTTTCGTTTTGGTTCACTCGGTCGGTTACAGCTTATATCAGGTTCGAGGAGGATAGTCCTGTCGAGTTTTATCTCACCAGCTCCTGAACACGCCGCGATGTTTGTTCGTCCGTAAACCGCTTTACTTATCCCCTACGAACACCGCCGCTAAAAGGAGTAAAAGGAAACGGCAAATAACGTAAATACGCGCGGCTTTGGACGAACGGAATTTAATCACGAAATAATATCTGAAATCCCCCGCTTTCCCTCCTCGTAGAGTTTTGCAGCTCCATAACTTAAAATCTGCGCTTCCTAAGTCGCTGTAAATACTAGCACATCTTTACGCCCACGTCTTACGAAATATACTACGTACACCCCTTCACAAGATATCAAACTTTTCACCGGAGATGCCACCCGATAACGTCAACCGGTGAAATTTTTTCAACGTCTGGTCCTTAGCTACTCGAATTTGTCTTGCGCTTCTTTATCGTCTCCAACTTTGTTTTTTTTCTTTCCGTCAACTTGCACTACCACGCTTCGAGGGATATCATGACGTTTCGGCAACGTGTATAGACGTGGGACTATCAAGAAATTTTTTTCTATCAAATAAAGTTTTACGGTACAAAAAAGCGCATCACAACTACGTTTTTCGTCCCTACTCTTCGTGCTTCGGGATTCCCAGAGCGAAAATCCGAAGTTGATTCGCTCGGCTGTAGATATTCCATCTTTTTGTTCTCGTCCTTATGCGAATAGTGTCTTTTTTGGTGATTTCTTCTTACTATTCGATTTCACCCTTAGAACTATCGACTATTGATCTACTAACCTGAAACATCCGGTCAACCCTGTCCCTAACTCCCTCGGGGTCGAGATTCGGATCGGAAAACTTTCCCATCAGATCGTAGACCGCGGTGACGATGTCAGTCATCTCGTCTCGAGTGATGCAGCCGTCTCCATTGATGTCGTAAAGGGAGAACGTCCAGCGTAATTTTTCGTCCATCGAACCTCTCGAGAGTATACTCAGACCGGTGACAAAGTCCTACGGTTATAAAACAAACATAAATTGCAGTAGTGATAAAATCAAGGACATGATTTGTTGCTTCTTAATCTGGTCCATCTACATGCATTTTGCACAATTTTGTGGCCTACTAGCTGCAAAAACATTTACTCGATAAATTTACGGAGGAATTATTTCTGAGATTTACTTAGAATACAGCTATGTACGCTTTTCGCCTCAGTTAATGTGTTCCTGAAATCCAAGGTGCATCCTTTCGTTCCAGCTCGGCTAGAGGCGTACCTAATTAGGGGGGATTATCGCTTGAGTTGGGGTTCCAGTCGCGGGAAGGTAATTTGATCTTCTTAGTTAGGTGACTATATACACGTATAGTTTGGTACACCTACTGGAGGAAGCTTTTCCCGTAAACACGGAAAGCTTGGAAACGTCGTCTCGCGTGACGTAATGTTGTTGCTGGCTGTTAAGGGATGAGAAAACAGCGAAGCGTAGGGGGTGAAGGAAGATGGCGATGGCGCACTTTGGTTGGCACTTTGGAAGACGACACTTTTAACTCGTAAATGTGGTGGCTGGTAGCGGTATATGAGGGTATATTTATAGGGGTACGAGATCTCTGGTGCATTACGACCGGGTGGCTATGCAGCTGGAGAAGAAACTTATTCAAGCCCACGTTTCTGGGTTATCGCGTTATTGAAATGTCGTCCATCCGCGCGAATAACGCAACGTAGTTATTATACTCGCCAACAGCAAATAGTAGCGAACGGCGTACAGCAAACTCAAACCGAACTGCTATCCAATCTCATCTCACGTTGCATTTGGCACGTGGAATTCTGAATAGCTCAATACTGCAGCAGATGCACTTATTGCGGAATGGCTAATTGGACGGTGATGTAGTTATGCTAATATAAGATCGATCGATCCAATCTCGAAGTGATTTTTAAATTGAATTCATGTTATATTCACTTACACCTATCGGCGTGCGAAATTTCAATTGTGGTTTTTATTACCGGTTTGCTTCAGCTGCAGGTGCCCGCGCGTATGTTAAACGTCGTGGGTAGTGAATTTGTGATCTGTTCGCTTTGGTTTTTGCGGGGCGATGGGTTTATGTATGGCATAAGTACTACAGCTGTGGATTACGCGCGGTAATGGTCCAGAAGCAATGGAACAAAACAAGACCACCGGTAACTGACGGTAATAACTCCGAGTGCGCCGAACGAACGACGGACGGGCGAACGAGATCGATATGGGGATCCCCATGGCAACGACTTCTGTCTGTTACGTATTTCTCTGCCCCGAGCAATGAATATTTTTTACTTCACTTATCCATCTCCGATAAATGTGGGTTATACCCACGTGTGTATGTGAGTATTAGAAATTGAACGGAAACACTCTTCACCGAGCAACACGAGAGCGAGTTAGAAAATTGACCTTTTAGCCCCCGGTGAAGAATCCCCGACTAAATTTCCTCGGTTCCCCTTCTATTTATTACTTTTTTTTTACTTTCTTTTTTTTCCAGCCACCCGAAATTCTGCGCTCTGTGCCAGCGATGCAAGGCCACCCTAGCGCTGAGCACCTATTCCCAAAAAAGTAAATTGTTATGCAGTCGCGTCGCAATCAGAGTAAATTGTAGGAAGAGAAAAAAAGGTAATAATAATAAAATAAAATGAACAGTACAAAACGCCCAGCCGTGAAAAGTGTACAACAGCGTAAATGTAGAACGTTACGAATCTGTGTCTACAGTATAGATGGAAGGGAAGGGTACACCGTATAAATAAAAAAGAGGAAATGGGAATTGAGCTGATTTTGAATAACTTTGATCTCGAGGGAGCTGCCTTTGGATGCGCGAAGGCGGCGGTGGGTTCAACGTATGCATCAAAGTCCTGAAGTAAACGACATCCTTGCCGACTTGACTGAACTGAACCAGTCCGTGGCTAAGGAGTTGTTTTTCTTTCTATTTTTATGCCACCCATTCGCAAGCTCGCTGGTTCTTCTCTCCTATACCTTCACTCCCTGTTGGCCTTCACGTCCTTTCACGAAACCTTTCAGACAGCGAAACTTCTTTCAGTGGTTTCAGCTGAAGCTTTCGCAGTTTTATTTTCTGTATGTTTATTTGCTCATTCCACTTGCATCTTTCTTTACAACGTTCTGCCCGAGATATCCATCTCCGCTACCAGCTCCTTATTTCTTCTCACCGCTTTTATTTTCCTGTTTTATAAAGCTATAGAGTCGATTCAGGCGCCAATGGCTCAGCTTCTCTACAAAGCTCGCGATGTGGTTTATCAATAACTTACAAGACGCGAAAAAACACCGGCTTAAATCACGTCATATACTTCTCCCTCTGACCTCGAATTTTCAACGATTAACGCCGGTTGTTCCGAGGAGCTTAAAACTTTCGGGATAATCTCACCTTGGACGATTTCTCTCCGCGAACTACTGCAGTTGCTTTACGACTAATTCTCGGATGATTCTTGACTGAAGTTTGGGTGCTGGAAAATCGGAGTTATTTCGTACTGTATGTACGCGGCGTTTGGGCAGGTTATCTTCGTGTTTTACGTATAAATATCGCTGCAACGTGGTGCGCGGCGGCGGGGAGGAAGGAATTGTTTCCGAAGACGATGGAGGTGCGGAGTGTAAGGTCCGTTGTGTAAATTTCAGCTCAGCTGTTAACCCCGGGCATACGTCGTTCTCGACGCCTGCACTTAATCTTACTTAGCATCCGGGGATCTAAACTCCTATCCTTCCTGCCACAACTCTTACCCTTCCGAATCTCACCATCTCCCTTCATGCCTTGAAGCGAACTACGTATACCAAACCGGCATACCTTTATTCCTTCGCTATTTTGTGCCCTGGCAGCAGGTTCGTCAAGTTATAAAGTTCTACTGCTACCTACGTGTCCGCACGTTTGTCTCGCTACAAAGCCGAAACCAGGGGGTGCCCACCCCACAATTGTGTGCCACTGTTGCAGTGATAATGATAATAATTTAACAAATTGAAGAGTAACGCGACCCAGCTGGCACGTAATTGTGTACATAGCTGGCATGGGTATGTGCCTACGTGGGAATCGCGAGTCTTTTATCTTTACCCCTCGACGAAAAGTGGAGCGAGAAAATAAAGCCGTGAAAGGCGCGAAGGGCGGCTGGGCAACGGGGCTGGGAGTTGAACTACTCTCGATGGTTAGACCAGCTAGTAGCTAGCCGGCTAGCTAAAGCCACCACCATGTGTGCTCAGGTAACACGATGGTGTGCCGCAAACCGCAGCCGCAGTCTTTCCCTACCGTAATCGCCGTTCTCAACCGTAGGCTGCCGTGTACAGTAGACAAGTAAACATCGTGAATTCTGACCCGGCTCTGGTTGAACAACAGATTACATCGTATTAACGACCTAGATGTCCTCTGCACGTGAAATCGAAACATTTCAATCTCCTTTTCTTTTTCTCTGACTTTTTTGCGAAAGGGAGAATCTTCGATGACTCGATCGGTTTGTTGAATCGCGTTTTCCAGCATCCCTGGTATCGAGTATGGCTCGACAGGGAATTGGGTAAAGTTAGGGTTGAGAAGTTGAAACCTTCGCGATAATTCGGCTCGGTCAATTCGGGCTGACTCGCGTATTTGTTTCTGTTCATTTTCGAGCACAGCAGTTGCTCTGCAATAGATATAGATGAAATCTGTGTGGTGGATTGTGGTGGGCCAGGTGGATTGCGGAGTTTGTTGGAGTGCGGGGGTTGCCGCGCGACCTCCGCCACCGAAATCGGGTTCGTGTCACACCCGCAATCCGTGGAGTCTCCAAGGGCACGCAACCGATTAGCCATAATGAACGAGAGGCGCAACATGAACAACCTCTTCCTGCAGTCAGTGACGAAATTAAAATCTAACGACACGGAAACGATTCGAAAGACCGCAGGTTGAATTAAAAGGTTGGGATACAGAGAGGCGGAAAACGCGTGATGGGTGGTCGGAGAATTCGCGGGAAAAAGATTCGCAGACATGAAAGAAACGGCGGAGAAAATTTGGAGCAATTAGGTACGAACGTGAGTTTTTCAGGAAGAAAAAAAGAAATTCAACATCATGCGAAATGGCAAGGGTGGTCCACGATCGTTTCGTTCAACAGAAAAGGGTAAGAAAAAAACGGGAAAAAGGTGGGATTTGAAAGTTCTCCTTTAATAACGCGATTACTACAATCTATAGAGATAGCCAAGACACTGCTGAACTCAGCTTCTGAAATTACTCGTTTAAGGCAAGTATCATATCGTCGGGAGGATACAGAAAAGAAAAGAGATAGCGAGGAAGAGAAAAAGCGAGAGAGAATTTGGATATCGTCTCGCCGGCCGACTGCTGTTCGTATTCCGAGGAAAATTATTCCGGAGTGTTCGCTGATGGCGTGAGAGAGGTCAAGTTGGCCGAGTAAGCTACACGAAAAGGCTCTCACGTCTGTCGGTGCATACGATGCTCCACAGGTACGGGAGCTAACAACTCATTCGCGCTTTGAAGCTCCCCGACTGCCGTCAGCACAGGTACTCCTTCCCTCCTCGACACCTGTCAACTCTCCCAGTTTTCGAGGAATAAAGTGATAGTATGAAAGTTCGCCCTCTTTTCTCATTTGACAAACTTGGTGACGCGCAGAATAAAAGAAAACTAAGGGAGAAAGAAGAATTAAAATTAAGAGAATCGCGGGGTCGGAAGGTTCGCGGAGAGGAGATAACAAGTTACCGAGAACTCTTCGAAGAGAAAAATTTTTAAGCTCGGGATATCAACCGATTGTAAGCAACGGACTGCACAGCAAGTTTCGAAGAAGGATGTTGGTACCTACCCGCGAGATGACGAGGGTGACACTCTCAATTTTCGGCTGCAAGCATTCTGATAGGCGATAAAAAAGGTTCGTCAATCCCCTTTTCAGCGGGGTTCAATTTACAAGCCAGCTGCCTTTATGTGCGGGTAACTTTATTCGGACTCTGGCTTTCGATTATTTATAACATCGTTTGAGCACCGCGCCAAGTGTGATATCTGAATTCAAGGTTTCGTCCTAAGCGAAACTTTACGAGGCTGCGTAGAAAATGGTGTTGAAACCGGTCTTGATGCCTTTCGCCTTTTCCTCCATACAGAGAGGAAAAGGTAATTTTACAGGAGGTATTGGTAATTTTATCGGGTGTTACACTCGGCGTCCTAACGTCGACCGATTCGACCGGGTATAGCTGACCTGGTGTAATACCAACAAAGTAGGGTGCCATCCGATACGTACATTTGATCTGACGTCTTCCGAACTACTGCAGCGCGTGGTAGTTATCTACAATGTAGATATACATATACTTATAGAGATTCACGAGGCGACACCGAATTCCAAGGCCCTTGGTGATTCTGGCCCAGGTCAGGGACGGCCTCTAAGGTCAGAAGCCGATGGAAAATCGGGGTTAGAATCAAGATAAGTGAGGGGGATAGTGGCGAAGACAAAAAGGGCTATTTCCGAGCTGATTTCGTCGTTGTTTTGCGAGCACAGAGTTGAAATTTTTTTTTTCTTTTATTTCTATCTATTTCTGAAGCTAGTCAACTATATTTTCCGGCGATAGCAGCTAGTAGAAGGTAATCCAAAATTTTGTTTGTCGCTTTTTATCCCCTCATTTGACGTTGTCCGATTCTCGATTCTCTGGACATGCAGGAGAGCAGAGGATAAGAAATTCCTGTCTCAACATCCAATAAATGTTTAAGTGACAAGTGTCAGTTTCGGACCCCAATTCGGCGAGGGTAGCAGAATTTTCGGAGTAAATGTTTGATGAGTGAAAGTCGGTCAGGTCGTCTTTATCGGGTTTGTCTATAGGTAGAACGAAACGAACTCGAGGGACGCGTTTCGCCATACGTAAAGTGGTAGATACCAGCGTGCGGTCAGACAACTCGGTGCGCCGTACGTAACCCACACTACTGCAGTGCTGCGGCGGTCTTCTTATGTTTTATTTACGCTTACGAATGCAAATTGTGGATCCGCTACATATCGGGGGGGTTTTACAGTGGTAGAAAATACCGTAGGGGATGTAAAGTAAAATCTTCCATCCTCCCAGTACTTTACGCGTTGCAATCATTTGAAATGAGTCCCAGCTGAAGAGTTTGCATTTGAAAGAGACACTCCGAACGCATTTGGCAACGCTAGGTTTTGCAGGGTTGAATAGCCCTCCGAGCTATGTGAAATTCTATCTCTCGCGAAGATAAAAATCAGGGGATTACCCGGAGATACAATCAAAATGAGGATAGTAACTATACGGATTTGTAAACCGCAATTTGGTGTTTCAACGATTGAATGAAGTTTAGTCATTCGGGAAATACGAATCTCAATTTTTTTGTGTGGATGCTATCGTTTCTGAGAGAGTAACCATACACATATTGTGGGTATATAGAAACGTGGAGGAACTGAGAATGCGGAAGACCCCGTGGATACCGTAACAGACCCTATAAATTTTCCGGGGAAACTGTCACCTCAATTATACGCTTGGTGGTATGTCACGTACCTACCTATGACGTATAAACCACCCGACCAAACCCGACCCGTTTGTAATACGAGGAAGTTCTGAGGTAACGCGATCGTGCGATACAATGTACATGTAAAAGCTATAATATTCCATAATAATCAGAGTTTCATGTGCACGTACACGTGGAGATTTTGGATACAGTGTGTCGGTACATAACGTACGATGAGTGAGCTGCGCTCAGAGCGACGAGTGAAAAACCACCCCTCGTTCTAACGGCCGAACGACCCACCGGGAATTCTCGCTGTATGAACTTGATGACGTAATTTGCCTGCAGTGTAGGATTCAAATTTGGTATCATTGGCAATTTCGGCGTACAGCATGATCGGCGGGTGAATACTTGCGTTAAATAGGTGCCGTGGTATCGGGCAGCTGATAAATCCGAGGTGACAGGGCGTAAGGGAGGTTCCGCTGACACGTTAATGTTTCGAAATATATTATTGGAATAAATTTCCTAGTTCACACATGATCTATGAGTAAATTCTGGAATTTCATCAATTGAATTTTCGGTTACGTAGCACTCGCGCCATCTTCTGAACGTTTCGCACAGAGTGCATACTTTTTTTGTGGAATCCACTGCTCGATTCAATTTCGCACCGAATCATTCGGCATTCATGCTTTGAGAACTAAGTAATCGATCGCTCGAACCTTTTGACGAGTTAGTTGGGCGCTGAGTGATCTGCAGGTGGGTAGATTTCTCGTTAGATAAATACGACGACGGTGGTTCACGATTATTAAACGTTAAAGAGGCTTCTCGAGGATGAGCCGACCAAGTCTCTCGAACCAAGGGAGCGTATAATCGACCCACCGAAGTCACTAACAATAAGAACCCGAACTGAGTTGAATCCGAGGTCTTTTTCGCAGCAGTTTTTTTTTCAACCCCTGTTATAAGTAACCGTGTGCCTGATCAGCAGAAAATTTATGTACTTTCAGTTTAGCCGTCCGCCGGTACATAAAACAATTTTTTTGTTTAAGTAAAATTTATGACCGTTGAAACTAGGCGGGGTGTGAAAACTTTTAAAGAAGACTTACTTCGAAGCTGAGTAAGCCGCTGTGATCTTGGTCCAGGGTGTTGAATACGTAGTGGGCGTACTGGCTCGTGTTTGCTGTAAAATAGATAAAATAAAAAATTTTCAGCTCAAGTCAATCAAAGCAAGCAACGAGAATGCGGGCTAATAAGCTCCCATGAAATATATTTCGTACTATCATTTAGCCATTATGGCCCGCAGTTACGGTTACTGCGCCGCAAAGTTTCGTCTGGAGCATAAAGGCATTTCACCAATGTCACGTTCAAGTTTTTATTCAACCCCTGCATCGCTGCAGGCGTTTGTGAGATGAAGTTTTCCCTTTGATGAGGTTGAGTTGTTGTTTTACCAAAACATCTGAATAGACTGGAGCGAGTAGAACGTACTTATGTCAAATGTGACCTCCCGTCTCGGAGTTGAATACGGCCAATTCTCAGTTTTGTTTTTTGCTTTCACCTTGGTTTAAAGAAATAGTCGGAATTGTTGTAGGTCAAGCCGCTCAGTGAAATCAGACTGCGAAAAGAATCTACGCAATGACGACGGTGAAGAACTCGAAGGATTTTGAAGGACTTTAAAGAACTTTTGGGATCGAGATCAGGAGTAATTTTGCTGCAGAGACAGAAATAAATTTATAGTAATTGAGTCGTGTCAATAAATTTGGGTAGGTTGCAGTCTTCGGTGAGGTACAGCTACACGGCGTTTCCACTTTCTACGGTGGAACGATCCCAAACTTTCGGCCACGAAACCTCGTTTGATGCTGAACTTTCGTTTGCCTCTCATCCCTACGTGAATCGAAGGGTTCGCGTGTTCTACGGACCCGGCATCATGCTTCATTGACTCCTGACTCTTGATATAGACCAGACACTACCTCCAATGGGATCGAGCCAACGCCAAGTTTCAAGGAGACGCGTGTTCTAACTTTCAGACTCTCTGGTTCCCTGATAAGTTAGCGGTGCTCGCGCTCCAGACTATCGGCTTCCCCGACACGTAGGCACGTCGCGATTCTCGCACGTCTGCCTATTCGAATACCTCTGGTTCATTTTGGTTCCAGCAGTTATAGGATGTCTGCTTGTGTCCGTGAACGCGAATAGCCGGCAGATTGGCAGACGGTATAGGTATATAGATTGCTACGTGATGGTCTTCGAAGAAGTGGCCATCTCGAGAATTAGTATCGTAATCCTAACCCATGAGGCGAGTGGGTTACGTAATTGGCTTCCAGCTGTGGTTTGGTTAAGCGATAGCAGCGGAGCAATCGGAAGGTTTAGATGAATGAAAATCACCGAAGAATGTATCCATGGAAACTAGTTATCGAGTGTCGAATCTGCCACCGACATGTGCAGATGGATGAAAAAATTGATTATGCCCGATGTAGACCATGTTTGAAAAACAAAAAAAAAAAATTAACTATGACAAATGTTCGAAATAGTTAATCACATTGCACCGGAGGGGATTCGCTTGTATGATTTGTTTTTTGACGCGTTCGAGTACGGAATGAATACTGTAGCAAATTATAGTTCTCAATTTCGTGAAAAAAAGGCACGAAATGTTACGACGAACAGGGTGATTGGGTTTCTGTGTGAACGTCAGAAAAACAAAGGCACGTTCATGGCATTTCTTTGACTAAAATCTGGATGGATAAGTATACCCACGGACTTTGTAGTGCGAAGGTATTTGGAACGGCGGCATGTGGATCTCACCCTATCCTTGCTAACGTAGGGGAGGTGAAGGGTACGAATATTTTGAGTGCGAAAACCGGAAGTTGTGAGTACGCCGGGATTCCCCAGGCGAGGTGGTGTCATTCGGTGTTCGGCCAGCCGCATCACGGTGGCTGGTGGTGTGCTGTTGCCTCTGGCTTCGAACTCGGGGATTCCCGGGCTACTCTCCGGGTCCCTCGACCCACTCGCCGATCAATGCTGAAGTAGTCGTTGATCCCCGCGACCTTCATGGCCTAAAGTAGGTGAACGGCTCGCATATCTTCCGAAATTCAGGTAGACCAAGGACCAAGAATGTGCCAAAGAGATGCAGGAATTATATTCTAGCCGGTCGAACTATGTTTGGAGCTAGGATCGCCGTCCGGACTTCATCAGGGAAAACTCAACAGGTTTATTCCGTGCAATTTCTTTCTACCGACGGATGAAGAGTGATCTCGGATGTATAAAAGATGATGAGAAGCTGCCGAGGGGATATAAAGAGATAGAGAAGATATTTGAGTGACTTACTTACCGCCCTGAGGAAAAAACTGGGAGTAGATGCACTTGAAGGTGTCCTCGCGGACGACTCCCGTGGGACACTCCGCCTTGAAACCCCGATAGATGCGCTTCAACTCAGCTTCCGTGAAGCGAGTAGCCCGGCAAAGACTCGCGAGGGAATCCGGGCGGTACCTAGGCGTCTGTTCCTCCTCGTATTCCGAGTCTGGGAATTATCAAAAATTGGATTAGTTTCGTTCTATCTCCTTTTCTACGTCATTCACTAGCAGCTTGAAGCCCGGCATAGTAATCACAATCGTGCGCTAAAATCCGTTCGTCTGTTTTTGTGATTCAATTATATCTCGTCGTCGGATGCCAGTAATCTAATTGTCCCTGGGTGTTGCAGTGTTTGCGTGATAATTGAAAACCGCGAACGGCGGGGTGTCGAGAAATGGGCCGCAGGCTGGTTTGCCCGGAGGGTAAATTTCTCCGCGATTCTTCGCGCTCATTTTGTTTTTCCATTAGCTCTCGAAATTTCGAGCGCGCCAGAACCCGCTGCGCATTATTACCACCCTGTGGCTCTAAGCAAAATCCGAGGACCACCCACCCCTCGGATTTACGCCACACGTGGTCCAGCAAATAACTGGGTCAGGGCTTTGACGACCGGAAGTAGCCACGGCGTACTTTACACCTTTCTCTTGGCCCGGGTTGTCCTTCCCGGTTTAACCACAGTCGTTAATTTTTAATCAAGGTCAATGTCGAGCTTTTATTATACTCTCGCACACAGTCTCTTACCCGCTGCAGGACGTTATCTTGTATTTGATACGCCGCTTTCTGCTGTTCGAAAAGCGTAGTGGGGGATCACATTTAGGGACGAGAAGCTTTTTGCCCGGGCGTTAGTCGGTGTGGGGATGCGGGTTTCAGAGAAAGGAGTAGATAAAGAGACACGGGAACAGGAGCAAGAGCCTGGTTGTTATGTTTTGAGAACTAAGGGGTGAAAGGACCTCTACCACGTTATAACCAAACACGTGTATAACGTGTGTACGTATGAACTGGCTGATCAACACGCACGCATAGGTCGCAATTATACTAAAGCACCTACACAGAAACATTTCTACGGTGGGAATGAAGACAGTGCGTGAACGGAGGAGGTAGGTGAAGAGAAACGTTGCAAGGCTGGAATAATGATGCCCGATTAAAGGTGAAGGGACAAAGAGCGTACGCGAGTGTTGTGTGTTTCCCTAGATTGGCGGTTCGCATCCGAGAGGGGCGGCTGCGCCTGAGGTGTATTGTCCGTTGCTAGGCTTGCGTGGGGGCGGTGAAGCGGTGGAAGGAGAAGAACGGGAGGGTAGCCGGAGGTCAGGAGAGAGTCGGAGTGGGCTTCTGTAACAAAGTGGCCCCTGTGTGTAAGACACGGACTCTCGCAAAACTGGCGAGCCCTCGGCGCTTTTCAGATCCTCTGCACCCCCACCGTTAAGATTTTTCTAGACTATCTGCCTCAAAGCTCCGAACTCTCGATGAGCCCACGTCCCTTTTCTCTTTACCGACTTCACGCTCGATGGCCGGGAAAAGTTTCTATAGCTGGTAAAACGTCCGGGAAATAATTTACAAAAATCTTCTTCTCGGCTGCCCCGGTTTTCTGACCGTAACTTCGATCTCGACGATTTTCAAATCTTTGCGAAGGACGTCAAACGGGTCAAAGTCTTTGTATCTGTGATTAAGCTGTTTCAAGAAACCGCCCGAGAACGAAGTCGAAGGAATCCTTTGAACTATTTCGCAATTCGTCTCCAGCTAAAACGAGTATACGGCAACATTTTATTCAGAATCGGATGTAGCGTCCGCGGACCTACCCCTAAAAGCTCTTACCTAAAATTTTATCCCGAAATCCCGAGTTCTGCCCTTTCCGGCAAATTAAGGGCAAAGGTCAGAGGGGCGATTTCCCGAGTTGCTATACCCGCGATCATTTAATATCATAGAACCAACAATCAGAGTTCGTTGAACAAGCTCTATTCCGAATGAAGATTGCACTTATTGTTAGTTCTACTTATACCGTAAATTCAGGTCGGGGATTTCGTCTCGGTAACTCCTAGTCATCGTAGTCTCCGATTCGTAAGCTCCGAGGCGTGATTCTGTGATTCTGCGCTATGCGGTTTACTTGTTGCTACTTTTCAGGTGTAATTTGCGCTCCATTGTTTAGCGACTTTAACATAGCTGGTTGAAAAGAACGAGGGAAAAAGAGAAAAGAAAAAAAAAAAAAAAAACAACCGATTCCCGGCTATCCGTAGGAGGTCTCGTTCATACCCGCTGGGAACTGTGTAGTGAGATAATGAAAGAGTCAGCTTCCCCGTCGCGGGTACTGGGAGCGCGCCTTCTTTCCAGCGCTTCTAGTTTCAACCACCTTTATTTTTTCCGAGGTAAACGGGAAAATAAATGAAAGGGCGTGAACTAAGGTCGGTATACAGTTGGGCACGCCGGTATTACAACGAAGAAATAAGAGCCAACTATTGCCTGCGACAGATCGCGATCCATTCTCGAGGACCTATCTAATTCCAAGCGCGAACCATCTTCCGCCTAAAGTAGATGTTCCTCAGTGATCGATGATTATACTTGCGTGTTTTCCTGCTTGAAATGATCCGATCTATAAGAATATAGGAGTTGTTTCGTGTCGTGATGCGATATTTTTGTAACCTGAGACAACCGCGGAGCGCTCGACAAAAAATGCTCTTGTCACGGGAAGGCATGTTTTTTAATACGCACGTTAAATTAAACGGGTTAATTATGGCTAACATTTCGTCACAATGTAGGACGAAGCAGCAAACGCGTCCGGTGGTTTTGCAGACCCCAATGTTAACGATACACCATCATTATATATCCGCAAACCGCTTTGAACCACCACTCACACGAAGACCCACGCCTGATAATTGTGTGAACTTCTTAGCTGGTTTTTTCAAAGCGGCAGAGCTCAAAAGGGATGACTATGCGGAGAGCATAGAAGCAACTCCTCGTTAACGTTCCACTCTTTGTTCTTAATTGTTAGACAAGAAAAAAAAAAATATTTAGTGTACGAACATGAATGGTTACATGACCGTGCAATTAGGTCTACCAACGGCACGATTTTAGTAGATGGCTAAAATCGGCTGCTGTGATTTAACCGAGGAATGAATAGTAGCTAGCTGTGAAGCACTTAACGATGTTTGCTCGTGTGAGTTGTAACGTATTCCTCTAGCGAAATCTTGACAAATATTCTGGCAACTCGGATTCTACGTTGAGGAGTGTGAGTATTTGAGTAACTAAATAAATAAATAAACACGAGCGTTGCAAATAGATCGTACGGATTGGTTGCCATGTACGGAATACAGGGGAATCAAAAGCATAAGTTGAAGGTAATTCGTCACACGATGTACACATTTGTTCTGACTATAAATTCTGGGCTTTGGTATAATTCTCTGCCAGTAGTTATTCGATGTATTACGCTAGGAGTGAAATCAACGAATGATGTATACGTATGTTTTTGATACCTAGTGCGAACTTGACACCGGTCCACGCCTGTCGAACGTAGTTGAATAGCCTCCTGTACAGCGGTCTCGGCGGCCTTTTAGGGGATGTTCCCTCTTCTTCGTCATCGAGATCTTCGGGGTCCGAAGACCCTGGCGGTGGTCCGACGCCCGTCAAAGTACCCGCCTGATTTCTTTCTCCGAGGATATTCACGACCTCTCGAAGCCCCGGCCCCACACCCTGAAGTCCTGGCGGATACGAACCGGGGGCGGCATTAGGACCGAGAATAATCCCACCGCCCCCACCGGTACCCCCGCGGCCTCGACCACGTCCACGTCCTCCGCGGCCCCAGGCAGCGGCATTTCCCTGCCGCTTTTTGTAGGAGGGGAGACCCACCACAGGGCCGCAACCCCCCGCACTTCCGGCGACAGAGGAGCTGATGGTGGCGAGGCAGGTGGAACCCCTGCCGCCCCCACCGCGCTCCAAGTCACGCCGTCGGCACACACCCTCACCTCCGTCGCTGCCACTCCCGGCCGACAACACCACGGCGGGCCCGACGATACGGAGCCTTTCCTTCTTCCGGTTACTTTTAAACTTCTTTCGGTACTCGGCTTTTCTTCTTCCTCTTTTCTCAATTCTCTCCGTCTCCGCCTTCGTCGCTTTCCTCGAGTCTCTACTCCACGCGCCAGGACGAGATTCAGCAAGCTCTTATTCTAATTTCTCGAAAACATTTCTAACCCTTCGGACGGTTTAAATGCAATAATTATCCATGAAACGCGAGGGTTGTTCTCAAGTGGTAATCAGTCCTTGGAAAAGGCAGTGAGACTGCTGTCGGAAGAGTAGGTCTTCTCCTGGATATTAATGTACTCAGTTTCGGTTTTATCCAACGTTAATCTTGGTAAGAAATAAGGGTGGCAGCTTATCGTTAGGGCGAAGTGTAAAGTGGGCGACCTACTGAGGTGTTGACTCTCGACCTCAGGTCTGCGATGTAATTTGGGTAACTATGGAGACTAAGAAATTTCGGGTTTGACTTATAGGGGTCACAGCACCTTCACCTGCTCCGGTCGCCCGAAGATGCGCGTTAATTAAATCCCATTCGAAGTCGCCGCCTAATTTTTACTCTGTCGGGATCCGACCGGGGGATGGTCTATTCACGAAACGAAAAATAAATCGGTGGTGATTCGTGAACAGGTAAAATCCGTAGCGTCAAACGGTGGCGAAACCAAAACGACGACCACAACGATAGCAGCGACGTCAACGACGACCTGCACGCGAAGGCGGGGATTTTAAGGCTTGAGGCGGTGCGGCTTCCGTGGCAATGACATAGTGTGACGGGCGTGCGGCCCCTCGGCACTGTGGTTAGTAGTCTGTTAGTATCTGAAACAGGTAAACGGAAGGCTTTTGTTAAAAGTGATAGCCACAAAGTCAAGTTGCAGTAGCTAGTAGTCGTATGCATTTTATTAGGGGTTGCTTTTGCAAAAGCGGAAGAGTTAGAGCTGAACTTTGAGTTTGAACTCTTGAATATCTAGATTGTGATTCGTTAGGTAAAATATTCCGTACAATAAGCGACGTTTTAATTGCCCGCATAGCTATGCATACAAATTATCGTTGACTTTACCCCCTCAACAAGGTGAATAATATTTTTCATAACTATATAATATATTCTATTGACTGGCAAGAAATTGAATTCATCCAGGGGTGGGTCGGAATGATTTTTTATGCACGAAATAGCTCAGTCGAGCTTTCGAGTAGGATTCTCCTCCTCGGCAAAGGGTGAAGGAAGAATAATAGGAGGGTAGGATTCATCAGGGCCGTGGAGTGAAAGTGGGAGCCCGGCTGCTTTGTCGCTTGTCAAAATCATTCGTAGCTCGTCTCAAGAGTTTTGGGAGTCAAGTTTGTCTCGGGGGTATTAAGGGGTTATATACAGTTGGAAATTTCAGAAAATCGATTTTTTTTTATGGCATTTTCAGAATGTACATACATTTGAGTACATTCTCTGAAAATTTCAAATCAATCCAGCAAGTAATGTCGGAGTTACATGCTATTTTATGATTATTTTTATCCATGTGTTCACCACTTTTGAAACTTTGAACGCGTTTATCTCGAAACGATGTTTTCAAAGTCGGTGACCACGATTTCTCAAAAATGGCTCAACCGATCGGTCTGCAATTTTAACACAACTTTCTCAGATATATTCTACTGGGATTGGACGTAGGAATAAGATTTCCGAAAATTATTTCTATTTTTTTTTAACTATTGAACGACCAAAATTTGGTTAAAAATTGAAATTTCGTCTTTGAGGAGTCGCCATTTCATGAAAATTGCAAATTCCAACTATTCCTACGTCCAATCCCAGCATTCATCTATCCACTAAACAAATCTCTTTGGTTTTTTAATTTCGGCTAGTCCAAACGGGAGATTTCATGGTCACCGCAAGACGCCTTTTTTTAGAGGACCTACAAGAGATCAACTACAGGAGCTATCTGGAGCAATATTTTGTTCAATAAAAAATAGCGATAGAGAGTTGAAAGATGACACTCCATTTACTTCCTTATGCTTTTCCTCGTCAAATAAAATCCCTAGCCGGAAAAAATTCGTAAAAAAACGAGTTTTTTTGGCCTTCCAACTGTATATAACCCCTTAAACGAATGTCTCAATACCCTCTCCTGCCTACCTTGACCTTTCCTCGTGTGACGCTATTTCTTCAGATTTTTACGAACAATGTTAACCCTGTACAGCGAGAGATAAGTTGCGCGTACCCACCTTACGAGCACGTCGCCTCGTCTCGGTTCTAGTTTTATTACAGCCGTACAACTGAAAGGGCCTTGCTGCAACGATCCTCGGTCATTTTATTGCCCAGAATGGAGTACCTCTCGAGCTATTCCTAAAACTATTTCATTTTATTGCGCTTCCCTTCTTTTATTCACTCCGCTTACGCCATTTGAACACTCTGAGGTATCAGGATCTGAGAAAATGTCTATAAAAATTACAAAATCGTGAGAGATGATTTAGATTCTTCTTCAACCCGACTGATGAACGATCGAAGTGCAAATGCTCCGGACTCGCTTTCCGCTGGTTTATTCCGAGCGCATATCAATTTATGGGTGATGCGACGAGATGCAATCGGATGTATATGCGGAGTAAATGTTTGGCAATTAGTCGGGCTTTCAATATTGGTACGAGTCCAACGTTGAGGAGTTGAGATCAGCTAAATTGAGGGCAGTAATGATGTTAACCCATACGTCCGGCACCGGAATGTATGACCCGTGAGAGTAACTTCAGGTCATCGGTGTGGAAGCGTTAGGTGATTTTCGTATTTCGTATCAAATTCAAAGCTGGCACGAAGCCGAAACCTCTGAGTATGCGGATACCAATAGTTTCGTGGCTTTATGCATATAAAGTACGTATATGGTAAATACCGGCGATACGATGAAAATAATAATAATAATAAGCCAAGTCGGTGTGCATAAAATTCTGTTACGAGCAAATATCGCCGGGTTTTACGTACGTACCGACGATACCGTCGGGAGTAAGACGAGCGGTTGGGTATGAAATCAGAAAAGTTCCAAGAGAAGCTACTTTGAGTAGTTTTCTTTTCCTTCTTCCTCTTTTCTTTCACCATTTTTTCTTCAGTCCGAAGGGAGCAAGACAAAAGAAGCCAGGGGCAGAGGCGGACCCTGCAGATAGATTACAAAGACGCGAGAAAGCAGAAAACCAGAGAACAAGTTCAGGTTCAGGTTCGCGAGGGAAACAGCCGACGATGAGGGAAAACTCATTCGAGTTGAAGTAGCTGTAATTTTACTTATACATTTGCTTTAATATTACGCCAGTTCTCTTCTTGAAAAGAAAGTAATGAAAAAAAATTACTTCTTTCGGGCAGCCGGTTAACATCGATGGGATAATACCCAGCAGGATGAGGGGAGATGCAAAGAATCCATTTATGTTTTGTATCCGCATAGTTATGGAGGCAGTTGGTTTCGGGGTAGCACGTTGGTGTGGAAGTTGACTGCCAACAATTTGCTATTGATTTATTTTTGGCAATAGATTTCGTTGCCACCGACGTGCCGGTTCCCTTATGGCTGCGTGGTGGCGTGTGCCTTGACTGAGAATTCAGGATATATATTTCAGGCAACTCTCCCCTTCGCCTACCGAGCAAACCAGTCACCTGCGACCCAGTGGGAACACGTGCGGACCACCCGCGCTACCAACTTCTACGCCGCTGCTGTTCTCGCCTGGTTTTCCCGCGATTATTTAACGCCCCCTCCGGTAAATCTACACGATCGCAAGGGTTGGAAATTTGTATAATTTTTTTCTGTTTTCTTTCTACTTCTTCATTATACACGGAACTCTGAATTTATAATCCAATGTAACATAACTTTGCCAAGGGATTAGCTTCAAGAAATTTCCTCGTTATTTAGAACGGTGCGCGCGGTATGAGCGATGAGATATTTTTACGCTTATTTTAGGTATACCTGCACTAACGCACTTTTCGTCATTCTTTTTTTTTTCGTGATTGGCAGGAGACAGCGATCGTTGAAATTGTTATATCCCAGAATTAAAAGTGTTGCTGCACTTTGTGCTATGGTTGTGTCAATCGGCCTGTTAATATCACATCGCGCATATGAAACGGTCTTCTGCAAAATTTTTATTTTAAACTGACGAAGCGTGAGCGTAGAACTGCACATGTATTACACATACATACATACGTCAGCATATACATCTCCACTTTGTTGAAAATTTTTCCTGTAACATGCGGCAAGCTGAGTTGAAAATGTCCAGCATTTTTACGGTGCACCGGGCCCGTCCAGTTTATTTAAACAAATGGGAGGCTTGCACCGCCCTGCTAAGCCCGGTTTTTCGTGCATCACCCGCCCAACTCGCCTCGGCCGACGAATTTCCCGCCTGCCTGGTTCCACTTCCTTTTTTTTTGGCCGACATAGCTATTTTCGCACTCTGCTTTTTACCGGGAGTCAATTGCTGGTTTATAGATGCGGGGCGGTCGAGCAGCTATCGAGGGTTGAGGGTGGGAATGGGCTCTGAGAGGCTCGACTGCGTCCGCCGGAATATCAGGGCGGGTGAATTTTGCCATAATTCCAAATCGGCGAGAATCCAAGGAAACTCTCTGAATAGGATAGAATAGATGTGTGGGTATTTGGGGATCGTGTTAAAATTAGGATCTCCTATCTCGGGTTGGTAAATCCAGGGGGAATACCATCCGCCGATAGGTGTCTAAAAAAAAACAAAAAACAAATTCATGAAGGGAAATCGTCGCGTAGCAAGTAACTGAACACACTCTACGAAGATTTCCGAAGGGATGTCGATTAATATTCCTGGAATGAACCTGCTCCGTGGTTCGGAATGGCAGCGATTCCTAATGTAATTTAGGGTCAAGCAACTGCCGCCATTGTCACAAGAAATTTCACAGGGTTTTCAGGGCACCCTCGCAAGAGAAGTGAAAAAAAAGGAAAAAAAAACTGGGACACGAAACGGAGGCTCAGAGGTTCGGAGGTGAGGGGTGATTAAATTAGATGCACCCTTCCGTGACCCGTTGATCGATCCGAATATATTTGATGCCTTACGCACGGTGTGTTTGTGCGCAGTATAAGTAAGAGTTATCTGCATACATATATATTATCTTGTAGGTATACGTTTGCGTGTATTTTTAAAATTTTCTTCCAGAGCATTGATAGTCGAGGTCCTCGTCAAAAGGAATGAGAAATTTTTTTTCGACCGGGAGACCTATCGATTTTGTGTCACCTACTAAAAGGTCACTGAGGCTGGTTCCCGCGAAAAAGCGCACCCATGAAATTCTCGTTCACCTTCAAGGATCAGGACGAAGGAGACTGAGCTCTTGTTGAGGCTGAAAACATCTTTCGTTGGACCGCGGGGGTCGTCTCTTGGCGAGGAGTAGCGATCGGACGAGCCGATTAAATTGAGATTTCAAGACTGACAATGAGAAAAGAGGGTCAATCTTGGCTGAATTATACGAACCCCACTCGCCATCTGACTTTCCTTCTTATCTTCGATCCTGAATACGAATCAAAGTCAAAGAGACTATAAGAAAAGGTAGTCTTTAAAAATAAAGAAAAGTTGTCTCTGCACTACGCGCAGAAACATTAGGTCGTAACGAAATAAACGATGAAAGATTTTAAAGTAGTACTGTAGATCGGAGGAATAAAATTTTTCACGATTTATTTAATCCAATTCCCTTTAATTAGAAGGTAATTTTTTAAATACGATCTCATGAGTTTAAAAAAATCAGAGAAAAGCACCGGCCCGAGGTGCAGAGTTCAAATGACGAGAGAGCAGAGAAGGAGCCCGGATCTTTTGCCAGCGTTGAATCTTGATTAAAGTTCTGATTAGAGTGGGTATATAATTGAAGCGTAGTATAGCGCATGGAAACGATGGTGCAGGGTAGGAGGTGGGTATAAGTACCGAAGTTGAACTACTCTCGAAGATGGCAGCTTCCAATTAATTAATTCCCCATTTCTCTTCCTGTATAGCCACCCCAATAATTTTTCTCTCGATGGAATAACCTTATATACCAACGGCCGTAAAAGCGACCGAGGTCCAACTAAACCCTCCTTTTAAACCCAGCTGTTCCGCGCGTCAATCAATGACAATTTATCGACACGAACCACGTTTTTCTTCCAATTTCCCGTATCAAACCTCATAATAAATGTTATCAACACCAAATCAGATTTTTCATACCGCAATATAAATGAAACGGAAAAAATAAAAACGGGAGTTATATTTTGAAATTCATAGAAAATCACGGAGCTTCTTAACTGTACCACCGAAAGGATGCTGCCGTTTAGAATGATTAATGAAAAAGGGCTGCAGGGATGCGGGCGAAAGGGTGTTCCGGCAGGTTAATTTTATGAACTTGGTTTACGCCGAATCCAGCGGGGATTCACATAATCCAAGTTCGTTAAATATAGCTTGTCTTAAAAATTAATTAAACACCGTTTCGCATTGACCCTCCCCCTCCCGGCCCCGTTTCCAGCGCTGATCCCTTGCTCGTTATTTCATGCTCTCTACGTCCATACGACTCCTAGTAATTTTCACACTCGATTCTTTTTCCCCCAGCTTTTCTCCGCCTAAATTTACCTCCAATCAAGTAAATCAGGGGAGTGACAGGATCGAAAACATCCCATCCATGATCAGTTGTACCACCGCCTGTGGTACGTTTCGAATTTTCGGGGTCGTAGAAAGCGAGAAAGGGATCGCGGGGATGAGTTAGATTCTATGTACCAAAGTTGGACCGCTTCAGCGGGCGTGTAACCCTCATAAATATTCGGCAACAACCTCCCGGTCGTTTTCGCCTCGGTATTTATCAAGCTACGGACGAATTTCCACGGAGCAACTGTCCTGGACTTGCTGCATGTGATTCAAAGGGCTCCAATAATTTCCGTTCGCCAATGCTTCTTTCGTAGATACGGCTGTCGGATATTTCTCACTCTTTTTTCTCACTATCCATCTAAGACGTACGGGTTCCGAACGATTCTGCGAACTCGTTTCACGTGGAGATCCTATTCTAAAAAGTTGATGACCAATCGAAAATCGAAATACGAGATGAAAACTCGAAATTCGAGATGTACCTCGTGTTTCTGAATTCGCGCTGCGAAATGAGCGTGTACCGATCGGTGCCGTTTATTTCTAGCTTAATTTACTCGACGGTTTCGTGTTCCTGAGGTCAAAATACGTCAGAAAAGTATCTCACGATCCATTTTGGAAATACTTCATTTTTCACCCCAAAATTGGCAAAAATCTAAGGTATACCCCTTTGGATTTTTTCGATTTTTGGGCCGAAAATGAAGTATTTTTAAAATCGATCGCAGGACACTTTTTCTATGTATTTTGATCTCAGGAACACGAACCCGTCAACTAAATTAAGCTACGAATTAATCCCATCGAGACATCTCGATTTTTCTGCTCCAAAAAATGAAAAATTGGCGATAACTCGATCATTTCGATAGATAGATAAATTTAGCTAGCAGATTCAGATTCCTGAGGTCAAAATACGTCAGAAAAGTATCTCACGATCCATTTTGGAAATACTTCATTTTTTACCCCAAAATCGACAAAAATCTAAGGTATACCCCTTTGGATTTTTTCGATTTTTGGGCCGAAAATGAAGTATTTTTAAAATCGATCGCAGGACACTTTTTCTATGTATTTGGATCTCAGGAACATGAATCCGTTGACTAAATTGAGCTACGAATTAATCCCATTGAGAAATCTCGATTTTTCTGCTCCAAAAAATGAAAAATTGGCGATAACTCGATCATTTCGATAGATAGATAAATTTAGCTAGCAGATTCAGATTCCTGAGGTCAAAATACGTCAGAAAAGTATCTCACGATCCATTTTGGAAATACTTCATTTTTTACCCCAAAATCGACAAAAATCTAAGGTATACCCCTTTGGATTTTTTCGATTTTTGGGCCGAAAATGAAGTATTTTTAAAATCGATCGCAGGACACTTTTTCTATGTATTTGGATCTCAGGAACATGAATCCGTTGACTAAATTGAGCTACGAATTAATCCCATTGAGAAATCTCGATTTTTCTGCTCCAAAAAATGAAAAATTGGCGATAACTCGATCATTTCGATAGATAGATAAATTTAGCTAGCAGATTCAGATTCCTGAGGTCAAAATACGTTAGAAAAGCGTCCTACCATCGATTTCAAAAATACTTCATTTTTGATCCCAAAATCGACAAAAATCTAAGGTATACCCCTTTGGATTTTTTCGATTTTTGGGCCAAAAATGAAGTATTTTTAAAATCGATTGTAGGACACTTTTTTTAACGTATTTTGACTTCAGGAACACGAATCCATCGATTAAATTGAGCTACCAATTAATCCCATCGAGATATACTTGATTTTTCACTTTTCAGATCGATAAATCGGTGATAACTGGATCAATTTTATAGGTAGACCAACTTGGCTTGCAGATACGAATTCCTGCGATAAAAATACAAAACAATATCATAGCAAACTCGAAAAAAAATGTTGATTTTTGACTCCAAAATCGACAAAAGTCCAAGGTTTGGACCCAACGTCCAATCCTATACCCTGAACATAAAATTCAAATTGCGATAACAATAATGTAGATTGATAAAAAAAAAAAACTCTCAACATGCGATGAAATTGAAAAAAAATATTGAACAAAAATTTAAAAAACAAATGAAATCAAATGCGGCGCGCGCGTGCAATGCTAGTATTGATAGAAATTCGCAAATTTTCTCCTTGCAGACAGTTGCATACGATATAGAACAATGATACGGATTCATCAATATTCATGGCTCAAAAGCTACAAGCGAGAAAATATGGTATATTTGTATTGACAAAAGAATAAAAGAGCATCTACTCTATAGCGTATTATTTTTTGCTCGTCGAGGGGGCTGCCACTGGTGACCCGGTTGGGTACAAGAATATAAATAAGCAAGTGAATAGTGTACCTATAAGAAAGACGAGGTGAACAAAAGAAAAAAAAACAAAAACAAAAAGAAGTTCGATAAGACGACACGATCTTATAATGATCTGGAAAGAAGATACATCATTTTTTCGATTTTTTTTTAATTGACTTATGTTTTTTTTTTTGCAACTCGACGAGCAAAAGTATTTCATTTCGATTCTATGTAGACCAATTATGAAGGATCGTTACAATACAAATCCTCGGATATGACCCAGAGGCGTATATTTAAGGATCGATATTACCTATACCAATTCCCTGTAGCTTAGTTGTCTGGAAAAGTTAATAAGTATCCGTCAAGATAAATCTCCGCTGGGGTGATTTTAGTCAATCTTCGACGGGCGTCACGTTCCAATTATGACACGACTCAATCTTTTCCGTTATAAGTATAAGTGCGGGAGCAGCTCGATATAATTGTGATATACTACCGTCAACCAAACCAATTATCCTATCCCCCCACGCCCCTGTACCGTATCATGTAGGCACGCGTTGGTTAACCAACGAGGCATGCGCCGATTATAGGCTACACAATCCACCAGAAACAATACGCGACCGTTGCTTTGCCTCGGTAGTTAACTACAATCAATTAGTAGCCCGGCGGTAAAGAGGAGTGGCGAAACGGAAGGACGTCAATTCTACGGAGTTCCTAGAAAGCATCTGCGAGACATGGACATCACGTCTTCATAATGAAAAAATATTCAAATCTTTGTAGTTTTCTTTTCTATTTTTTTTGAATCTTAAAATAGTGGGCGTACGTCTTACGCGTGGGTTCTTCTCACGCTGGAATCGATACCGTGGAAAGTCGTTTGTCGGAATAAAACTATCAATTTTGATGGATGGAACGTGATGTAGGATGTTTCGATACCTAAGTACGTGATAGTTCCATGGAAACGGCCGGATGCTTTATTCTACGCGGTCGATATTATGCGATGCCTTAATTCATGCGCGAGGATTAAATTCAGCGGAAATCAATACGTCACTAATTAGAGCGACGTTGACAATAGCGACGGGAAACCGACCGTCAAACATTAGAGGGCGTATAATTTGAATGTACGGTATGAGCGGAATGAAAATCGTGTATGAACATGCGGAAGCTTGTTTTTGTCATTTTCGAGACGCATGGAATCGAAAGTTATGGGGGAAACTTTTTCAAATCGGAGTAGACAAACCGATTCCCTTTAATCATTCGCTCTTCCTGAATAAAGAGAAGAAAGTAAAAGGAAAAAGTAGAAGAAAGAAAAAAGAAAAAAGACAACTGGAGTAAATAAGTACTGGTATAGGGGGTGAAAATATCAACGGCTGTTTTTCAACCAAAGAAGAATACAGTCGCAGCGGGGAGCGTAGGGGGTAAAAACGCAGAGCGCGAATCCGCGGTTTTCCGAGATGAAACAAAAGCGCCGGTTGCTTATTTCCCGCTTCTCGTGTATCTCGTAAATTCGCTTGATCTTCGCATAACATTCAGCAACCGCTAGTTATCATATTTCTTCCTCCCACTTCGAGGTCGTTGATTAATATGAAGGAACCACCGCCGCGTCACGTCAGTGGTAATTCCGCGTCGTTCTTCCTCGAACGTCGTAGAGCTTCCGCGATGTAATGGCACATCTACTCACATTGTTATTATTATATACAACCCCATGGGAGCAACGTACGAAGGGGTAAAAATTTCTAACAATCGTATCAAGTTATACGATGCGGCGTTTCGGCGATATAATTTAACGCACTCCACATCCTATAACTGTGATGCAATATATTCTGCAGGCTAATAGGATTTACCTGGCGGATGATTATCGTGCGGTACATTGATGGCAAATTACAATTAGCCCAGGGACCAGCGACGCTGCTGCAGCTGACGCTACTACCGATATTATAGCTGCACTCTCTATTTCCACAGTCGCCTATGATAAATCCGAATATATATCCCGAATTTCGTTCGTCGAACCAAGTAATTAATTGTATTGTTTTAATGAGACCACGCGTATGAATTTTCATATAACTGAGCACATCCATACGTAATACGCAGATATTCTATGATGAACGCAAGAGGATTGTTGGGGTGGTAATCGTCTAGACTCTCTAGGCATTACGATGATGATGTCGTGTGCATGTGTGGTAGGGATCCGCGGAATTGGTATACCTATGTTCACCACCAGCGCGTCGCGGCTTCCCGACTGCCAGTAGCAGCTCCTGTGTATAAAACGTGAAATTAATAGGGTGGCCGCCGAAGGTAAACGCTTATGACGCCGGTGGCAACAGGTAGGGGATGCATTACTTATGTAACCCGTCGGCGCCGGCGGCCACCCTTCAGCCTATAACTTTGAAGGTATAAGCGAGTCCATCCTGCAGAGCATTTGTGCTTTGGGCGAACTTCTCAGAACATCGAATACTCCCCTATGGGGCTTTAACCTTGACGTATTTTCCCCGCAGCCTCCTCCAGAGAGTAGAAATCTGAAGGAACCGAAGGGAACGAAGACCAACTTCTCGTAATTGCACTCTGAAGAAACGAGATTTGAGCAGTGTAAAAGAGAGCGCGTTCTCGCACGAAAAAAGAAAAACATACACATATATTTCCACCAAATTTCTTTCGTTTCAGATAAGAAACAGGATTTACGACCGAAAAAATCTTCTAATCTCATTCGAAAGCTTCCACAGTGCTTTTACTCTCATCCTCCGGGACTCCCAGCTCACTTATAATAATTGTTGTCGTCCAGGCAAATGGAGCTGGTAATGCGGAGCAATTACAGCCCGATTATCACCAGGAGCTGTGCGAAAGTAGTCCGAGAGGGGGTGGTAATACCGCGATGAGAAAATTTGCTGGGCTTCTGTTGTACGGATGCTACTGCAGTTTGCTATTTCTGGATAATTCAATTAATGGACTTATTAGTTACGCAACAAGATCGCCAATAAATATCCATGTATCGGCGTAACAAAAAAGTCTGGAGCCTCCACCGGAAGCTGATCATTTTCAATTCTACAATTCCACCTCTCAATTTCTACATCCACAATTTCTCACGAGCACCGTTCGTTAGTATTATCAGCGACCGAGGGCCGCGCCTCCGGGAGAGATTGCCCGATTTTTGTGCTCGGCACGTATTTTTGAAAGAACCATAGCGGATAATCATCTCTCTTTGATTTGCTCGTGCCGTTTTCATTCCGTTTATTGTATCAAGGCCATACCTATAATAATACCGCTAGTAGAAAACTCGGTCAGGAATTTACGGATCTTTCGAGCAGCGGCTGTAAAACCTTAAGGCTGTGTGAATGGTAACTAGCAATTATTAAATAGTAGAACCGGGCATAGAGTCGTCCGTGAAATAATTAATGAATTAATTAACACTTATACTCGGCCGCCACTACTTTTCAAGGCTTTAACTTCAGGTCACTGAATTTTCTACAGGTATCCACGGTTAAGCGCGTCGTTTGATCCGCGTCTCTGTTTTATCATCTGAAAATCTCGTTGAACATTCATAAACCCCTCGCCCACCCCTCTCTTATTCACGCTATCCTCCTGCACGACACGCGTGCCGAATTTGCGTATCGTTGTGCAACTTCTAGCTAAAAAATTAGAGAACAAAAAAAACGACGAAAATTAGTAAGACGCAGTTCACGCTTACATTCCTACGTTCACCCTGCTCGATTGTTGGTCGCTCGGAGTGCAGGCACGACTGGAATAATTGCAGATATTAATAACTGACATCTTGCAAAATTACGGCCCTCCCGTGCCACCGATGTTTCTGTCACGGGCCATCTCACCCGTCCACCTTTTCCCTAATTACTTGCACATTGTTGAACGAATGTACTTACGCTCGCATTGTTTCTGAGTATTATACGAACCGAAGGAAGACCCGTTCCAAAGTGGTTGCACGGTGCAGATGGATCGTTTTGAGATTGTCACTTAAGTATTCGCGGTCCGGATTCAGATGATCAAAATATGCACAGAATCCAAAATGGGTTCGTCTGACGTTTCACCGTTATTCAAATACGTCGTAGTTATCAGACATGCTGCACTCCGTGTAAAATCGATGGGTCAGGAAACTGCGCGCTCATTATTTAATACGGTATCAATATTTCAAACTGCATCGAACCGTGTATACTGTACTCTTCAGAGAGGTATAACGAACGACCGATTCCTCTCGCGGTACTTCACATCTCCGGTCCAACTAGGTATAACGTACACAAAGATGGGTCGTATAAAGCAGAAACTGCAAAACGATGCGCAACTGTAACTGACAACTTGATCTCGTTTCTTGATTGTCCGATAATACGGCAATCGCGGCACGAAACCTGTTATCGTTTTCACTGCCGTTACACCTTTCCAACCATATCTAGGATAGTTTATACCTTGACCACGTACCTGAAAAGCCATGAAGAAACAGTGAAAATCGTTTTGGTCTGATCTCTGTAGGAGTCGACATCAGAGAAAAAAAGAAATAAATAAAAATAAACAGAATATAGGATCGTACGGAATCCTTCCGAGTTTTTTTATCTGACATCGCAGACCTTCCGCAACGGTGCGAGTTGATTCAGGGGAAGAAAGTTTATATCCCTAATTTATGAGCATTACGTAACTCGATTTTCGTGGGATCGGTGTAGGAGATACGATACTTTTTTAGGGATGGCAGGTATCGGGGAAGAATTCCCTGCTTTAACACCCAATTCCATGAGTAATGCTTGTCACCCATAAAAGCCGTTTCTTTGGTATAGGTAGATGCGATGTCGTATAAATGTTTAAAATATAAACTCGCAAACTTTCGCAGTGGCAGATATTAAATCGGAAGATTCATTTCCCGATGGAATAAAACCTCGAGATGAATGATCGAGCGATTTACATACGTGACGCTTTTTCGTACAGCCTTTTTTCATCGAACTTTGCAAGCCGGTGATGCCGGCATTAATTACCTTTGTACGCGAATGTATGTAGATGAGAAAGAGAGAGAGAGGGAGGGAGAGATAGGAAGAGCGAAATGGGAGGGAGGGGATCGAAGGGATGGTGTTGTCGTACTTGGCTGACGATGAGGGGTGTTGAACGAACCGTTGCCAAGGACAAAGGACGCTTTCTCGGGACGCGAGGCGAGTCACGCGTGATCAATACCAAAGGACGAGCAGGACCGATGTAATCGTGAGCTCGTTGCTGAAACCAGAGCCAGAGCCAGAGCCAGATCCAGAGCCGCGGCCACATCCACGTCGCGATAGTTGGCCGGGATTTATCGTCGAGGTTCCAAGTTCAGGCTAGAATTACCGTTAGGGGTAGCTATTTACTACTCGAGGGCAGACACGTGCCGGTCAACATTTTTTTACTTTAGTGACCCGAACGACGAATCAGAGGAACGGGGCTTACGCCCTGAAGTGTCTGGTATATTCCCCTGATAAAACATAACGCTCAGATCACGAAAAAAACGAGCAATGATAAAACAGCAAAAATACTGGAAACTAGTCGCGGCTGCGGTGTCTGTTCTTTAAAAATCAACCCCTTTTCTCTCAGGTCCTTAGGGTCGGCTCGAGAGATTCTCCGATTTTCTGTACCCGAGGGCTGGAGGCGGAAGGTATTCGAATAATAATTGGAACTGCAGGGAATATTACAGGAAGTCACGGGTCCCCAACGGGATATTGATTGGAGGAGAAATTGGGCTCATCTAGTAGCAGCAGAGAGAGAGAGAGAGAAAGCGACTCTTGGCTGAACCAGAGGGTCGTCGAGATCAACGAACGATCGGCACAGATTCGATTCCGATCGAAAAGGTTGAGAGAGAATGGATGAGAAATCAGGGAGAATGGATGAGAAATCAGGGAGAATGGAAGAAATCGGTAAGTCTCACGCGTTTCCGGGACCGTCTTGCATTTCCGGTGGCGCGCGTCGTGCAGTTTTTGAAAATTAAGACGACGACGTGATAAATTATCGTGTTATAGTTTGGGACGAAATTCCGAAAAGTTTCTTTGCCCCACGTCAAACGGTTTGATTACTTATTATAAACGCCTTCACCTTACAGAGATGGATGTTCATCCCCCACAGCATGGTAGAAGGGAATGAAGAGAGATAGAAGGAGGAGTGACGGAAAGTGCTAGCCTGCATAAATCATGGCCCCCCCTCCTTTGAGCGTAGGCGAAAATTCTATCGCTCAACTCAAGGTATTTCCATAGTAGATTCATGACGTGCTAACAATACTGTCTGTGTAGATCGACAATTGTGAAGGAAATTTCAGAGAAGGGTTGTAAGATAGAAGAGCGAAGCTCACTTCATTAGAACTTGATTGCATCCATCTCTCTTTCTGTTTCGAAATACCGAAATATTAATAAATTTCTATAGGTTCTCCAGGCACGAGATAATATCGATGGAATCTTGGAATCTCCTTCCATCGAATGAAAAATCTTCCTCCGATTTAACGCGACGGGACGAGGCGATAAATATGAAAAGTAATAACGGTTGGTATAAAAAGTTTTCGCGTACCTGCGCAATAATTGCTTGCTTCCACGGTAAAAACAATGGAAATGTACTCGTCAACGACCGCGGTCTTTCTCCTGAGGTCCGAACCGCTTCTTCCCAAAGCGACTGGGCTTGAGACGTCTGGAGCGCCTGGCTGTCGCGGATTCGTTGCCTTGGAATTGAGAAGCTGAGCTGAATATCAGCGTAAAATTTTACTCAAGCCACTGCTCCTCACCTGTCCAAAATTAGCCTCGAGATTTCCTCGTCGGCTCAGTTTGAAAATATAAAACAGGAGATAACGAGGACAAAAGCAGGGGGCGGATGAGGCTGCACTTGTCTTAGGGGTGCCACGCGCGCCGTGAGACGTATTACATGGGATTTTATCCTGCCGCGGATAAGCCGAGAGTCCTTTGTATCGGTCGAAGAAGACGAGCGATGGTAGTAGGGACATATTTACATTTTAACGAGTCGCCGGGACGGGAACGTTCCTAAGTATATTATTCAAAGACGTCACGCCGAGTAGCGCTGAGCTGCACGAGCGACTAACAAAGTTATACCTATACGTGTACGCGTACGTATGCGCCGCGAGGGGACTTATAGTATGGGGAATACGTAAACGCTTGTATAAATGTATATAATATACATATGTATGTATTACGTACATACGTATCCAAAGTATATCTGCCAACTCAAACCACGCAGAGCAGCGTCTCGAGTATAATAAACAGATCGGCGCGAGGTTTTATTTGAGAGACCTTCTCTATTCCGCTCGAACGGTTATAACCACACGGAGCGATGTCATCTTTTTATTTTCCTTATATTTTTTCTATCTTTTCTGTATCTTTTTCTCTGAAAAAAAAATATTGTTGAAAGTAAATATTTCTCCACGGAATATCACCGCGGCGGGATTGGAAAATCGGATTTGCTATCGTTTCGAGAACGTCATATGCCTTACCAGAATTGCCACTCCGATAATTGCTCGCTGAATTCAGTTATTCCGAGCTGCTAACATTCGGGTTAAAACCATCAATCAGGTAGAGCACTTTTTCCGAGGGATAGTGAAAACAAGCTCTCGATCGCTGCGCTATTGTCTTTATAAGCTACACGACGGCTGACGCAAAAACTGAGCTTTCCAAGACCCCGCATAGCTGAGGAGATGCGCGCTTTGAGAATAGAGTCACGAATACGACGATATATTTCCGCCCTCTCTAATTTCTTACCGGGGTAATTAATTGCCATCGAGCAGTATACCGCGGAGGTGGGATGATCCGACAGTGGTAAAATCTCGCGGATCAGACGTACAGGATATATACCTCTGGATTTTGCCGGGGATTTCCCGAGTCGAAAGGAGAAGGAGGATTTCTTTACCTTTGCGCAATTACTTGATTTTCTAATTAATTTTCTTTGAACTCGTCAACTCGTAAGTTCATTTAATATTTCACCAATTAAGGGTTCATCGTATTCGCCGTCACCCTGCAGCTGTTTTGGTTAACGAGGCGCGTGGTAAGTCGATTGGATATGATTTTTGTTTCTCACTTATGAAGTTTTTTCCTTTCTATCTGAGATGCGTTGAAACTTTGACAAAAAAAAATATCACGTCATTTTTATGGCTCACTTTTTCAGCATTAAGCCAGACGTCGTCTGATCGACACCTTATTTACGATGAGGCGTGGAACTTTCGCGACTGCAGGCTTTATAACTTGACGTGACGGTGCGAGTAGATGTGACATCTAAAAGGGAGACAATTTAACTTTCGTAACAGCGCAACTTAGATTGCCGCTTTTCAATGAAACCTGTGCTCTCGTCGATACGCGTCAGCCATTATCACCCACGACTCCGAAGCCAAAGTTTCTTCCTTCAATTTCAACAACAAAAAAAAAAAAACAAAAAAGAAAGAAACTGAAAGAAAAATCACGGCTAGCTGTAGATAGACGTACACAGATCTGCAGCGAAGCAAACTTTTACGAAAGATTGACGGATGTATAAAATTATATATCACGAGGTACACGAAGAAGCGAGCATCTCGCGGGTTAACGCGTTATTAAAAAAAATTGAGCATCAGCTTCAATGTTAATTGAGATGAATAAAAGTTCAAACATATATAAAGTATCCAGTTACATAAAGTTGCCGGCAGAATTTTTTTCAGTTACGGAAAATTTTCCCTCGAATTAGATCGTACCAGTCAGATACATTAGTAAAAATAAAAAATGATGAAAAAACAAAACATCTTCTAAGATAAATGTGGTTGCGACTACGAGGTGTGATTTATGTCAGGCTGTTTGTTCGACGTCGCGAACACAACATAGGTATGCTGCAGGATGCATCATGCATTTCTATACTCGTGTGACACGATCGATATGAGACGCGAGAAATACCCAAGTGAAATAGTATCAGACGTTACTTATACGGTACATGATTTTCTGTGGAAATTTTGGCGCACCATGTGAAAGGCATTCGACTACCAGCCATGCCTAAGTTATACCGGATGTCAAGAGACTCGACAGCTCCTGCCCTTGTCACGTGATACGCTCCGACATCTGAACCCGAGCCGTCTTCGAATGCACAAGTACATCACCCGTCGATTTCACCCTCATTTCCACTCCGTTCGCTCCTCTCGGTTTTGTCTAGGATCGTGAATCTTGCAGCGTTGTATTTTATAGGCAGCGAAAACGAAACCCCTGTCGAGGCGCCAGGACGGCTGGAGGAGTTGGGGTTGGTTGACTGTTGAGCGTCTGCCGCGGGGTTAACTGGGAATATCATTCTCGATTAAACAGGGAATGGAATAATGTGCCTTTCACGCGGAATTTCAAAATCCGTTGACGAGTCTCTCGCACTGCCGACGATCGTTAGACAAATTTTATCGCCATCTGCACGCCGAGTCAACGCGTCAAATGTGACGGTAAAATAACTGAATCGCTGAATATTCTTCACCTCAGCTAGCGCCGTATCCAGCGCAATTATAGAGCCTCGTAATTTTGATGAAAAATAAAATTTATCAAATGGCGATAATGAAATTCCTGACAAATAGGAGTGGGCCAATATCCGCCACAAATTCAAAACCTCTAAGTGGGCGCCATGGATATCGCGTAGCACCCTGTACCGGTTAATTATAAATCTAGCTTCTAATTAACCGCCCCGCTGCTCGCTGACTATGGGGTAGGCAGGTATAACTGGGAACACAGGCCTCGACGCGTGAGGATAATGTGTAGTGGGTTATGCGCATTCAACTTTTATATAGACAAAACTGATTGGTATAAATAATGGGTATAGTACTACACCAGGCGCCCTTGAAGCACCCTCTGAGTGGGATCGCAATATTGCACCCCTACAGTGCGTCGTAGCCATGGCAACAGGTGGCGAGAAAGATCGCTCAGTGACTACGGTTCGAACTACCGTCGTGCCAGCAGCTGTACTATACCTTCCCTTCCAAACGCCCTTGCCTTTCCATTTCCCTTACACTCATCTTTCTACGCTTTTACCGGGGGCCACCGCACTCCCTCTCTTTTTTTTAATTTTTTTTTTTTTTTTCTCTTTTACTTTACGGACCTTCGCCCATTCGTTTACCTTCCACACAGCCAGTGTCCGGAGGCTTTCAAAGAGAGAGAGGAGCTCCGATCAATTACGGAGGGACGTGCAACCGTCGCACCACCTCACGGAAGAAAGTGTTCTTTCTACTCAGGAGCTGTGAGACAGCTAACCCCCTAAACTTTTATAATAACTTTACCGTCATCCCCGGCAACTTTTTCTTCCCTTAGACCTGATTTATACAGGCTTTTGATCAAGGAAGTGCACGGATTAAGGAATAGAGTAAATATGCCGCCGAACAGACACGACTATTGATTTTCAGTTTCCGATCGTCGTGTGCAGTATTTGTTTTCTATTCTCGGATCTACCAGACAGAACACCAGGGGGTTGAGGAGAAAAATAAAGTTCGATTCGATTCGGAGTCTCGTTTCATTTTTCCGTATATGGAAATATAGAATCGTAGCCATGCAGAGGAGAGCACGCGTATACGTCAGATATCCGTATTAAAATTGGAGGGTACGCCTGCTCGCTACCCTTATGCATGCAGATGGCATCGTTTGATTACCACACGACTGAAAATCTCCTTCGCAGTCGGGTATATCGCTGATCTTTCTTTACCTTTTCTACTCGTACCGCGTATATAGCAGGTGAATTGTGACAGGATAAAATCGCCTGTAGGGTAAAAAATCGGGACGCGGGGTATGTGGAAGGGATGAAAATTCCGGAATTTAGAATCCTGTGAAACCCGCCCGCATCAAACCACTCTTCTCTCCCGTTCGACGAGAGATAAAAGACTTCAACTTATATTGGAACGAAATGCCGAAAGGGGAGAAAGGCGCCCCACTAACTTAAGCGGCGAAAAGAGCCAATCGATAAGCGGTATATAGACTCGTGTGTATCCATATTGTACATCCAGCTTCATGCAAATACGGTGCAGATGGCTATGGGCGAACTGAGGCGATGGTTTTTCTTACTTCTCTTCGTGTATTCGACTTCCAAAAATGGCAGACGATCGGCGTTCAACAAAATTTATCACCGAACGCTATCATCATCATAGTATCGAGACAGACGAGAGCTGTTTTCATGTTTCCAATCCTACCCCCATGATCCTTATCTTTCTTCTTTGAAGTCAACAGTTTCCATTTCCTGTTGCCGAGAGAAATCATTTGGAAACCGACGAGCGATTGGCCATTGCAGCACTATTTGCTCGATGGTCGTCGTTTTCCGTCGTTGATCCCACAGGGAAACTACGCAGTGGTGCGGGATCGTGCCTCGGCTACACGGCGTCGTGTTTATTATTTTATTTTTTACTGTTGCCGTTCGAATGTAAGCGTCGTTCGCGGATTAATATTTGATCCTTCAGGGCTGCGCGTCCCTGATAACCGGATTGTAGTTATTCAATTTATTTATTTATTTGTTCGGTGTTGTATTTTTCTTTTTGCTTTATTACGTCGTTTCTTTTTCCTTTTCAATCCTGCGGCGCTCTCGATTCAAAACTCGATGAGAAAAGTATCATCCCGTCCAACGACGAAATTCTATCGGTAGCTCCGGGAGGTCCAAGAATATTTTCGATGCGACGGGAATTTAACGACAAAATAGATAACGAAGTAGTAAAAAATAACCGTTGATCTCATCCATTTCCAGAAAACGTTCTTCACCCTCCCGTGCACCCTCACTCCAGCTGTCGGTTACTTTCTACAAAGAACAACTTTCTACGCGTAAACAAAAAGTTTAACCTAGTTTGTTTTTTTTTTCTTTTTTTTTTGTCTTTTCTTTTGTTTCTCGTTCGATCCCCGCTCCAAGGGCGCTGCGAGAATCTTTGTTCGCTTCCGGTTTTCCCTGATCCTCCTGTGACGTCATTCCGCGCATCTAGGAGCGAGCTGCAATTGCGGAGGTAGTTGGTTTCTCCGACTCCTGCAGGAAAACATACTCCAGGGAATAGACGGAAAATGACGTCAGGCGTATCAGAATCGGAGGAGCCCCGCCTTTAGCAGCTGTGACACGATTGCGAAACATTTCGTGGCTCGTGACAGGCGTAGCTGGTTGGAAGCGACACGCGACACGCGACGTGTACATACCGGCAGCTCTTTCAGCCCACAGCTCGTTGCTTAGCAAATAAAAAACGTCGCCTACCTTATTGCCCTCGAACAGGCAAACGTATTACGAGATGTTCCAGTGCACATCTTGTATCATGTACACGGATGATTGATTTTCCGCATGACGCATCCCTTAATTTTGTCCATAAAGGGATATCCCGATGCTATGATCGAATTGTTAGAAACTGCACCGCGCAGATATAGCGTATAGGATCGCAGAAATTTACGAAGAGTAGATTGGAACGCAATTCGGAGTAATTTATATTGTCGAAATGGGACTTCGTGCAGTACAGCGATGGAGCGTTGCTAAAATACCTTCGATTTGTGCCCAGTCAAACGCAGCTGCAACTCGTTCCGAAATTGACATACGAATGGGATGTTGCTGCAGTGCAGTGTAGCTCTCATCTCCCTTCGTTCGGATTATATATCAACGATTGACGTGAAAAAAAAAAACTCTGAAGTCACGCAGTTACAGTTTAGGGGAAAGAAGCAAAAATAATAAAGTAGATTCGGATTTCTGAGCTCAAAATACCTCCCGAAATCAAAAAAAAAATTTTGAAGACTGCGCGTATAATGCCGGTGCAAAATGAATTGGAGAAGAGGAAAATAATTGTGACCTTCGTTGACCTATACGTTTATTACAATTTCCTCATCGAAGAGTTTGATCGTGCGCTTGGATATCGATAGTTCAGAATTCATTCCGTTCAAGCATTGAAAAGAAGACGGTAGTTACGGACCTTGGCGAATAAAGATACTGGAATCACGTGTTCAAGGACCAGGAGCATCCGCTCGGGGCAGTGCACAGATTAAATTGGGTAGGCGTCTCTGGATTCTTGTGCGCGAGATCAAAGAACCCAGTTTTTAATATTCTATTCTCTTCCAATATCGTTGGATGAATACGGGGAAAAATGATCTACGAATTTGAATTACAGTCTCCTTAAAATGACTCGACTAGTCGAACCGAAAAATAGGTTATTGAGAAGTTGAGGGTTTTTCATGCACGATTATTTCCCACTTCTAAGGATCCCCGTTAACCGTTCGACTGTAGAGTATAAGGTATCGAGCTATTCAAGGAGACCGTATAATCACTAACATAAGGATTATTGTAGGCTGATTGCCAATCCACTCTGAATATACATAAGATCTTGTGTTACAAGAACGTCAAAGTGTAGCGTAAGCTCGTCTGCTACGTACGATTTTAATGAATATTTCCCTTTATGTTACAGAGAAGAGGCGTGGCAACGGGGAATTTAGTATATTGGCCAAAGGCATCAATCTGTCAGGGCCTGAAATTTGAGAGCCTGATGCAGAATATTACAGGCATGTAGTAGGTGAAGGCGATGCGATGTATGGGGATATGAATTACGTACCCAGGTATATACGTAGACGATTACGAACACCACTGGTGAAAGTAGATGACGTCGCGGTTACCAGGAAATGATCGTAGAAAGCAAAATGAGATGAATTATAGAGCAAGACGGCTGAGGAGTTTAGCGAAATAAAAGGATAGAAGCTCGATGTTTGAACGGAGTTTTTGTCGAATCAAGGATGAAGGAAATGAACGTATAAAGTTGGAATTTCTTGTGTCAACGGGGGAAAATCTTCCCTAGCTTTCATTGGATCGACAATTCACATTTCGAATCGCAGAATAAACACTGTACCGTTATATCTCTGGCTGAACCAATTCTGAGATCGTGAACCAACGTTATTAGACCTGAAGCTGATATTTTTTCCGGGCCACTACCCTTTTTAAAAAATGATCGAGGTCGCGGGCCACAGCGCCGTCAACCCGATTTGACAAAGCTTTGGCTCTTCCATTTTACTGTTCCATCTTCGCGCAGCTGAGCGTATCACGGAGAAGACAGGTAAGCGATTTCGATTTGAATCAAACTTCAGACATAAATCAGGTAAATGGTTCTGAAGTGGCGGGGCGAAGCGTAAGGGAGGGGGCGAGTGATGGGAAAACACTTTAAGGCGTTGCCACTGGTTGATTGCGTGGGCGCAGCGCCCACTTAAGGAGACTCGAGATGGTTTAATGCGTGCTTTTCAAAGTTTTGATTACAAAGTTCTGCAGTCCTGCGTCAAGACTTTGTTTCTTATTATATTTTATTTTATTTTATTTTACTCACTCCGGCGCCAAATACCTTGCAACTGGGAACGTGGCCAACTCTCTCGCTGGCGAAAAAAGTGGAAAAAATCCTTAACCATTTATAAAAAGGCCGCGTACGTTATTTCAGTCGTCGCCGCGGTTAGATGGCATCTCACCTCTTGAAATTTCCAGTTGGAAAAAAACGATAATGACAAAACTGAAAATAAATAACTCCCTCATTGTCTCTTTTACGGCCGGACGCGTACGGAGCAAATGGCATCCTGCTGTACACTCCAAGAAATTAGCATTAAAATATTCGAATTATCGGGGAAATGGTTGAGATTCTAAATACACAGGAGGTAATTAGGCAAAGACGTCGGCGCCAAAGACTTGGGTATCGCTAACGATCCGGCAGCATATTACGGAACAACTCCCGGTTAGTGGGGCGTCGCGTCCCAGCAGTTTTGCCTCGTGCGACGTCGAGACGTGCGGCGTCGATCGGCCTGCGTAATAACCAGTCTACGAGGCACTTAAAGTACTGTACTTGACTAAATGACAGCTTACGGCACACAATAGTGTGAAATATACATGGAGACGAGTCCGACTGACTCAAATACATTTAGCCAGAGTTTTTCCAGATTTCTCCTTACTCATTTACTACAGTGGAGGTTTTTGCAAAACCTTGAGTGCATCTTTTCATGAAAAACGAAAAGTACAAAAAATAAAATAAATACAATTTATCGAACCATAGATGTATGATCACGATATACTTCTGAGTTAAGGCGTGTTCCACAGTTTTTACATTCTTCTTCCAAATATTTCTCTTCTAAATCTCAAACTGGAGCCACTACGGTGTGAATAATCTACAACTTTTTACAGTAATAACAATACATCCGTTACGAACCTACCGAGAATTATATTTGACGTGAGTGTCAAGAGATATTTATTCTGGCGCGTTGGAAGCTGGTTCGTATGGTTTTCAGGTGGTTACCGCTGCAGGGTGTAAATACGTACATCGTACGTGAGTATACTTTTGGAAAGTGGTGAGTCTCAAACGGTGTAAATCCTCCCTACAGGCGACTCATTTTTTTCGACTCTTTTTTCAACTTCAAACCCATCTCCTGTTTGATAAATCCCTCAATTTTGTTACAGCAGGATGACCTTGAGGCGTGAAGGTATACGCTGTATAAATGCAGTCCTGCGAAAGCCACTTCGTAAACTCGCGACGGAATGGCATATCGACATGAAAAAAAAAAGATTGATCGAATCGAGTCTGCGGTGTATGATGGAAATCAAGTTTTTTCCCGTCGCGACTACGGTATTGGAAAATATTTTAATTTATCAAACCATTATAGGTAGAATTTCAGCTAAAAAGTGCACCACGAAGAGGATATGATCAGACGCTCAGAAAGGGTGTATTAATATACCGGGCATATTTATTTCGCCGAGTCCCCGCGGTGCAGCAGCGTCCGAGAGGGAAAGATTTTCTTTTCACGAACCTCCGTTCTACGACAGGATCTGGAGGGTTGATTTCAAAGTAATCATGTCGCAGTTTTTTTTTTTTTTCCATCGTCAAAAAATATCATCAAAGCGTTTCGTCCGTAGCCAGCCGAGTTGAGCTTTGCTAAAAATAAAAGACCGAAAGGATCTCGAAAATAAATTTTTCGTTCGGTGTAATAATCGTTGATTGAGATGAGATAATCGATCGGTGGTATTGCGGAGGTTGGGAATATCGGTTCATATCTACTTATAGCGTTGTATGACCAGCCTGACGCCGCAAGTGGTGCAATTAGCAGATGCGCTATAGGGAAAGGAGAGGTCAGAGGCTTTAACTGTAATTTGCGGGGTTTGATTGATTCCAGGTGGTATCCGTTTGCTGCGGTGAGTTATACACGTACCTATATAACATCCATATTCCCACGAGTCATGTCTGACAGATCACTCCGATCCCGTCCCCTGATGGGTCTCGAAATGGTTTGCGATGTCCTTTATTGCTCCCTCAAAATTTACCGAATCAATTTAAATACTTTCTAAAATTTTCCACGTACCGTTTACTGGTCAGCATTTTTTTTTTTTTGCGTCATGCGTTTATATCTTTCTGTTTTCTACTTTTACACGACCAAAAGTTTGTCTAATCGACGGGACGTATATAAGTCACGTAGGATGTGAAGGCGCTGTAAGATATTCGGAGTAGAAAAAAGATTTTAAAAAAGAAGAAAACTCGTCGAGAACACGACCTGCTATGGGAGGTCCGTAAAATTTGGAGCGTTTAAAGCGAGAGCTTTGAAAATTAAGCTTAGTGCCGCTTTGAATTCGCCGCGTGAATGCAAACGGCTGTCATCCCTGTATATAAAAGTTCGCGGATAGGGAGGAGAGACAGAAGCGAACGAGCTTTTTCAGAGAGGATTGAAGGCCCAGAGGGCGAGCGGCGCACGAAATTCACCCGCGTACACGCGATGCTGCCTAAACCGGATGGAATAAACTCTCCGTGTTGTGTCACTACGCGTGGTGTAATACGTGACGCAAACGCGGAACGAGACAAACAGATATGTGAACGTATAAAAAATGCAAAGAATATGCCAGAGACACGACAACCGCAAATCCACCGTGCACTATACCAAAAGTCACAATTAAGATACGCATGTTGTTTCAGTTTTTTTATTGTTTCTTTTTTTTCTCTCTCTGGGAGATGTATCTTTCCCATCATCTCGTGAAAAGGGTTGTGACAGTTGGAGAGGGGATTGAACCGAAACAATAACCTCCTTTAGAGAATTTGTTAGACTTTTGAGCGAATGAAGGGAAGAAAGGAAAAAAAGGAAAGACGAAACTACGAGAAAACGGGGTTGACTGGTGGATGAAAAGACGGGGGTGGAAAAATATATGAAGGAACCAAAACGAAAACTTGAAGATCCGTACGTCGTCCTGATGTATTATTCACGTGGGAGCGAAGTGACAGGCGGGTATGACCCGGACTTATTCTGTTTTCCCGCGTCTTATATTCCGCCCTCTAGTTCGCAGTATTTCCCGGGAGAAAGGAGAACGACAAGAAAAGAAAACGAAAGTACTTGTTCACCATCGGAAGTAACGCACGCAAAGATTCCTGCAGATATAAGAGGAGACAGAGTTCCTTTTCTCACAATATATTCTTGCCTGATAATTCTGCCTACCCAACCATTCGATCGTCAAAGCAACGACGACGACATTTCCGTAACATTTGCCAGTGATGAGTTTTGTGCCTTCGTGAAAATCTACCCAGAGGGGTGGCTCGAATTCAGCCGATGCAGCTGCCCCCATTGCCACGAGTAAATCACGGGAAACCCCTTCGAGCGAGTTGCTACGAATGGACATAATTTATCAGACGGTCCATGAAAAATGGAGGAACGGAACGGGCTGTATCACGTAAGATAATATTTTGATCTGAAACAGCGGTCTGTATTTCCATCGAAATATAACAGAAGATCATGATCGGAATAAATTCTTGTCTTATCAAGATTTTGAACAATTTTTTTGTACTTTCGAGCGCGTGGCTACACTGCAGCTGGGACAATTCCGTGGTAACCTTAGCTCAAAAAATGGGCTGTTAGGGATTTTCAGCCATCATCGTCATTCATTTTCCCGTCACAATTCACTGAAACGATAGCCTGGATCAGCTCTAATCGTTTAAAAATTGTGCAGTTTCTATAGACGAAAATGGGTTTCATTAATTTTGGGTTGCCGCATCAGGACCGGGATGAAGGCGACGTACAGACGGGACCTGAGGCAAAGGGTCGCCGATGAGATGGCACACCGTTACGGTATTGGGGCGTAATTTATCACGACAACGACTCCAGGATGCTCAAGGAACCCCCGCCTATTGACCACGCGTGGAACACAAAAGAGCCATGAGCTCTTCGTCGATATAAGGTAGGTACACTGTAACGGAAACTAGGAATGGGGAAGGAGACTGCCGTCTGGATAGGTGGACAGCTAAGTAGGTGGATATAAGGTGGATACATGGCAAAGAAAGCCGGTGACAGGGTTGTTCGCACCCTTCCGTATCAGCCCTTGGGAGGCACGACACGAGACTTCCGCTCTGCGGCGTACCGCCAGCTAATCGACAACTTCCTGACCTCTTGCGAACACTCCCCAGGGCGAAAGCCAACCGCAGTTTATAATACACCGGGTGGTGATGTAGGTGTAAGTTAAGGTGCGAAGGAATTACATGCGATACAGGTGTTTTAAATTTTAATATCACGCGGCTAATTTTTTTTTTGTTTTTCCGAATAATAATAGTCGTGTGTGGAGTCAGATTGTCATGTAAATTACAGGGTCAACTCTGCAGCAAACTCTGCACGAACGGCTGTAATTTCTTGTACAATATCAAAGATTCAGCTGTTCGTAATACGAAAACTTCCGACTTTTCTACTCACCCTCATGCATTCCTCATGGCACCCCTGGAGTGAACGGAAAAACTTTACTTTACCTACTTCTCATGCCATAGCTCGCAGCAAACCCCTACAGGGCAACCCCTCCCATAATGACTAAGTTTTTATACCCTTTTTATTGTCGGCGCTCTATTTGGTGACGTGAAAGCTGTAGGTATGATAGGTCATAAAAATTATATAAGCAACCGAGAAAATAAATTGCCACAAAAGTTAAGTGGCAACGTGTTCATAGTGCTTCCAAATTTCGTAACACCCCGTCAGTTACTTCAGACGCCGAAGGTGGTTCGACCAAGTGTGTGTATAAAGGGTTGACCTGTCGCAGGACGACGATAAATGTTCCTCGACGAGGCACTTTCCTATCAACCCTCCGATCTTCGCAGTACTCGCTATAAATATTGCATGGGGATGAAATATTGAATTTTTCCTCTCTAAAGTACATACAATTTTCTTTTTACGTTCTCTTCCTTTTTTTTTTTGTTTTTTTTTTTTTTGCAGAGACGACGGGGCGTGGGTCTAGGTCGCGCTCATGGTATCAAAGATTGCAGACTCTGCACCTTGCACCGTGTGCAGCGTCCGCTAACGATTTTGATTCTCACAAAGGTGCTGCCCTGCGAATGCTTAGCGTTGCGCAGTTCCGTTGTCGATTCAATAAAAGCCTCCGACAATACTCTGAAAATTTTTCACGCCTCCCCCAGATCCTGACACGTGCGGTATTCGAGCCACCCTTCACCGCCTCTGACGCATCTCGCATACCTCCGCCCCGTTTCTCCATACATATATTTCAGCCCTCATGCATACATGTACACGTGTCTTTTTCGCGGATTTATTTTATATACGAAATCACGCCGCTGTCCTCCCCCTCGAGATGAGGTATGGGGAGAGTTGTACTTGAATTGTATAGCTGTAACGTGGGATTGAACTTAAGTATTACGAATATAAATTCGCGAGTGGCACAGCTGCGCAAAACTTTGACTTGAAAGTTATACTGGTAAGTACAGTGATGTTATTCGTAAGAAAATTCTATCGACTTTGCCGGAGCAACCCTTCATTAGCTTCTGTTTACCGGTAGTGAAACTACAAACTCTGGAATTATGCATCCCATTAATTTCGTTAGAAATTAATTATCTTGGAGCTTCTGCCGGCAGAAATTGCGAGATTCATTTTCTCGCGAATAATTTTCATTCGAATATTATAGCCGAAAGAAATCGCATGAGTTCGGAATTTCAAATCATTTGTCTATCCGTCTATCAGCTATCCCGGGTCATATATCTGGTCTCCGGCATCGACCCTCCGAAAGTAATCCGCAGGATTCCTTTTCCGAGTTCCAGTTTTTCTCTGTAAACATCGCAAGGTATATGTGACCACGTTCGCGATTCAACAATGAGGGGAAAAAGGCCTTCTGCTGAATGGAATGGTGGAGGAAACGGTATCGAACGGGAATCCTCTTATTCCCAGCCATTTAACAACGCACAAGAATAGCTGCTGCCGCTTGCCGATCTCCAGACGCACAGCTGCGTACAACTGCCTATATACCGTCGCGAATCTGAAATTTAAAACTGCAAAAGAATCGAGGATGCGGAACTTGAAATAAAAATTTCACCGATCGTATGGAGAGTTCTGTAAAAACCGTAGGGTTAAACTTCACATTTTTACAACTCGCGGCAATTTTTCATAGGAGGATTTGGAGAACGTCGTCATGCGGGATTCGATAGGGAGCGCCGTATCTTCATGGTCGGGAATACCAGCTTGCGCGTTCGTTTTTGCGGAAATATAACAAAGCCCAGTTGAATGAATACCGCAAGCCAGTTTATAGCCTGTTGTTTGCCGCTTTCCATACCCATAAGCAATTGCATAGGGTGCTTTACATGATGTTTGTTTGAATTTTTAACGAGATAATAAAAATAAGCAATTATTTTCAAGGGCCAACAAACGATTCGTCCACTATCCTGCCTCCATTCTAATTATTCATCTTTCATAACCCATATAATTATATTCTACAATATTCTCATAAAAATGTCATCGTATGTTCGTTTCAATTAATTTCTGCTACTCTGCCATATTGTGTTCCATTCAATGGCCTTCTCATTTTGATACTCATTGTCAGTTTTTTCCTCTATATTTTTTTCTTCCTTCTCCCAAGCGACCGCGGTGTTAATAAAGATCCAGAAAATTGATTAACGATCTGCCGGGGAGTTCCAACCTATGGGAAAGAAATGATGTTCTTTCGTTTATTCCCTGTCTGATTCCTGAAGGACTGTTTCTACTTCGTTTGCGCGCATCAGCTTGATTTTCCCAACCGGATTTTTCCGTTCGTTAATTATCACGTATAAAAATTGGCAGTGACTTATGCGACGACGCACGAGTCATTTTCCAAATTCTCTTCCACACTTTTCCCTCACGTTTCGGTACGTCGCTATAGGTATTTTTGTCGATTGATGACTACAAATTGAGAGCGTGAAACGAAATGGTTTTCCAAAAACAAAGTGATCGCAATCGAATGATATGCTTGCCATCAGACGTTCGAAGCGTTGGTTTATCGGATTGCGAACGCAGGAGAGCTTGTTTCTCGTTTTATTTCCTCCTCGTTGTCGTTCTTTGCCGTTGCCACACCGCCTGCTGCTCGCAATAAGATTCTTTTTATATCCTTTCTCACGAGGCGAAAGCTGCCTCTTTTCTGGCTAAAAGACGAAATATAAAAACACAACAAATTGGATGAAAGGCACGAAAACAGTAGAGTCTTATGTAGTGAAAAAAACGACGCCTCGCTTATTCCTTCTATTCGGGTGGCACATGCCCCTTGGAATCCGAGCGCTTCGCTTCGGAATATAATTTATACAGTCAATTTCATGCCTCGCCATATTTATCACAATTTATAAAATCTCGTATTTGACAACAGGAAAATTCCGGAAGAGGTAATTTCCTTGGTACAAGAAGTATTCCAAGGTTCCGGTTCCCTAATTTTAGCTCGACAGCGCGCTGAAAAAGTCGTTAAAAAAAAAGGCGAGCGGAACTCCGGCACCTTGCGACTGAGCCACTCAGAATCAGTGCGCCCTTGAATGACGGGGGAATGGAAGGGAAAGTTGAACGATGACGTCCTGCGCACGTTCAACCGCGGTTTAGCGTGGCTTCTCGTGGTCCTGTAGGATTTGGGTTTCGGTTGGTAAAATATCAACGAGCGAAAAAAAGAGAGGACGGGTAAAAAACGAAAGAATGAAAAAAAAAAAACGCAAAAAAGAAGAAAAATAATTTCTATATAGGTAGGCCGTAACCGCGATAAAGTTGGGGGAATTCCGTGGGACGCGTTGTTTATTGTAGGGGGCAATAAACGTAAATTTAAATGGAGCCAAGGGCTGCTTTATTTGGACGGTGGCCCGTTTTAATTATTCTCCGAGGGTCACCCACCAGCAGCAGTCCTTTCGGTCCGTGATACCGCAGTTCTGTTTGCTGGCGGTTACGCAGAAATATATAAGGCTAATTTTTCTTTAACTTTTATTTGTGAAAAATCGACCAACGTTACTTTCCGCTTTTGACTCGTGTGACGTTTTCATTCAACTGGTACACCACGAAATATTCTTGTATTACCGTTATATCCTGTAGTATCGTAAAATATGTATATGTGCCGAGCGACCGCTCATACCTATACCTATACGAGCCTCGGCAAACACCGGCGCGCTTGGGTAAATTTTCAACGCCCGATGCGACTTCATTTCGAAATAATGAATGGTCCTCGGTTTGCAGGGAAACTTACGGTGCCTAAATTTTCCACATGGTACGATGCAGGTACGTAACGTGCGGTAGTTTAAATATTTTAAAAATGTATCGTCAAATTATTCATTTTTTCTCTCCTTTTTCTCTCAACAGATATCCTCTTTCGTCGGTGATTAATTGAGAAACACTGTTGCATATAGCAGCAATATTTCTGAAAGCCACGTTCATATGAATAACACCGTTCAGGGAATGAATTGTACAGAATATAAAATAAAAGAGATAAAAAAATAAATCACTTTACCCAACTTTAGCATAGACACGTTTTGCTGTTAAAATCCGTAATGAAAATTCTTCGTGTTTCCATTATTTTCCAATTCCATACTCCGCACTGACTTTGTTCTGTTTTGCAGTTATATGAGGTATAAAAAAAAAACCGAGAAAAGGAGGTAAACGTATCGCAACGCCGCCATGGTCAGAAAAAGAAGGGGGCGTTTCGGGGGCGATGGAAGGTAACTCGCGAGGGATTTAGGATCGGTTCGAATGAATAACCCATACACCGAGCAACCAGGTCGGTAGCGCGAGATGTTGCGTTACGTTCGCGTAAACTTTATCCCCTGCAGAGTGTACACAGAGCCAGCAGCAGAGTTGTAGGTGGTATCCCGGTACGTACCTCGGTGATAAAAATGTTGAATTGAACGATTTTTAAAACGATGCCAATTTGACGTGCACCGTCGTAAATTATGTACACGTAGATATCGCGCGCGAAGCGTATTACCATCTTCGACGTGATTACTTGCTGTGTCGCTATGAATTTTATTGGGATTTAAAAATCACCTCGATCAAATGAAGTTCTTATACATTATAATGGAATTCGAATCACGTAAAACAACGAAGGTGAACGCGACCGACTATATAAGCGATGGATATAAACTCCTCGGGTGCAGCATATGCGCCATTATGCAACTCGAGTATTTTCCGATAGCCTGCAAAGATGCGACGGTAATTCACAAGGTTGATTTTGACTCCTGCAGTTCTTTTTTCTTTTTTTCGTTTTTTCTCTCTCATATGTTAGGTTGTCGGGGTGCAGGTTTGGGGGTCGTCGTGGTAAAGCTCTGCATGTTACTCGCGCTGCACGATTAAGGGAAGATTAAAAGGTGAGCCACGTCGGATGAGAGCCAGGAACCGTTAAACGTTTATCGACCGCGCCGCAGGAGATTTACGATGCAAAGTGCCGGAAAGAAGGGGGTACGATCGGGGGATGGAGGCACATAGCGGCGGGTTCGACAAATGTTGGTGCAAAAATCGTACCTTACACGGGTTATTTTTTACACGCTAGTTTCACACGTACTGCAATATCTCAACGAAAAAAAACGTTCAACTCTGCGTACGAAGAATAACGACCAGCGTTACGTAATATAATGAGCCGGTCACCGGGACGGCGAGAAGCCGTAAAATTTTTGCCATTCATCGATATTTAATTATCGGTATTAACATTGTTGCATAATAATAGCTGACTTCGCGGGGTGATATGTAATGGTATTGGATAAAGGCTGTATCTGTAAAACCTGCACTTTTTCCCAGCTTTCTGAATTTTCGTATATTATGTACGCGATGTAAAAGAATCCGCTCGCAAACTAGTAAAGATTAAAAAGCGTAGTCAGCTGAACGTCGTTTCTCTCCTCGTCCCGCGTTCAAGGCGGTTGATAAAAAATGCTAAGCTGAATAATCTTTACGAGCTGGTCGAAATTGCGTTCCCCTGTGGGCGATATATAAGCCGCTCAAGGTTCACGTCGCGTGAAATTATTATAATTATAATACCAATATTAATACGATCATAATATAATTAACTGATCCCTGGCACGATATAATTTTATTAAAAAGAAACGACATCTTTTCCACCTTTTCATCTAATATACTGCCACCGCAAGACTATAAAAGCGAATATCAGCTCGCAGCAGGAACCCTTAAATCTGAACGTTAATAGCCAGCCAGTAGAACGGAAACCACGTTTCAACGCCCCGATGTCGCAGTTCACTCCCATGAGGGTTGCAGAGGTTGCAACTCGCTGCAAACAATTTTACCTATGCCAACAAGTACTTTACCCAACTGTGTCGAACTACCGCAACACCGGTTAACTCGGCATATAAACACATCGTAAAAAAACGGACATGTAATACATGCCTGCGGTAGTTTTATTTCTTGCCCGAGTAATATTGGATACCTTGAACGGATGTTCAGATTTTTTTTTCTCTTTCATTTTCAATTTTTTTCTTCGTCGTCCATTGCGATTCGTCAAACCTGTCTTTACTTTCTATATCGTCGCGTGGGGTTGGCCGTCCTTAGTCAACGATGTATTGTTTATTTAATACTCGTTTCATCGGCGCATTTGATCCCTGGAAAGAGAATCCTCGTAAAATTTCGTTTACGGTGTTGCTTATGTACAACGAACTGGCTCAGTGGAATATTACAAGGATTTACAACGCGAATTGGGGAGAGCTTACATTGATTTCGTTTATTGGCTCGGTGGTTGCGCCCCCCGTTCGACCGTGAAATTGACAATTGTGCCTGATCGCATCGGCTGGGTGGGGGCGATCGACGAAATGGTCGGCTCCGTTTCTCCCGACTCGAGGTTCTCGCACGTATCGTAAAGAAAGCTTTTCTCTAACGATCGGTGATTCGCGTCCTTGTTAGCTGGCCCTCGTCGAGCCGTTCCTAAAGTTCGAAAGTTCTCAGGTTGAGTAATTTGTTTCGGAACTCACATTTCCGGGCCACGTCGCACACTTCGATTTTACCGGAGATCAGAGTATAGCTAAAATCCAACGGTAAATTACCGCGCGTCTACCCAACAATTAATAACTCTAGGTTATTGGCACCAATTTTCGAGAGTATATATAAGAATATCACCGATTAACCACGGTTATAGGGCGGGAATATAGACCAGGTGATAACGCGGGGAGAAATTGACTTTTTGGTGGGAGAACGAAAATCGGCGCGTGGAACAACTTCACTTGTATACCTTGAGAATTGAACGACCTCCAACCGGCTATAATTACTTTTCATCTCCGATAGCATCGAGTTCGTAAGAATGAAACTTCCGAAGAACTTTCCGTCGTACCGGAAATGAATGACTACCCAGCTTGTATACGTTTCCTATTTCGTTCGCGCGACCCTGATGCCAAATCCAAATACAATTCGCACCCTCGTCTTTTCATTACCGAGGAATAACCTTATATGGAAGTAGAAATTCGCCGCGTTACTTTACTGAAATAATTTTTAACTGCTACCAGCTTGAAAACTGGGCTCTGGTTTGCCTGCACTCAAGAGTGGTTCCGGTTCACTTTGAATCGGTTGAATAATTTAACGGGATCTCTGAGCTTCGAGAATCTCGGCTTCAGACTCGAATGGATATCCCATAACCCTAATAAAATCAGGCATACATTTGACTTCCCTGCCTTCTCGCTTCTCCTTTCCCCTTTTTCACTACCATATACCGTTGGCTCAGTCTCATAAATGATTCGCCGTGGTATACCAAAACCCGCGGATAGAAACGGCCATTTCTCAGCACCCGGTCGCGGTCTGCAGCTCTTGCAGTTAGGGATTTTGCACCATTTAAGCGCTTTGAAATCTCCGCAAAATGGAGCCACGGTACTGATGTTACAATAATTAGCGACCATTTCGCTGGAAGCTGCTGCTGTGGCGATAGTGGATACCACGGAGATATAGAACCTCAGCAAAGTCCGAAGCTTCGCATAAAGAATTTCCATTTGTGATATAATAATTATCTGTCGTTCGTGTAACTTACGTGTAATTACGCGAAGCTTTCCAGAGATCGAAGTGAGTATGAGGTATATAGTTACAATGATTGGCCGATGCGATAGCTGGATGGGATGGGAGGAACCGAATAAACGATTATTGGATGTAGGTGGTGGGTCAGAGAGTAATTCTGTATAATACAGAGTTTTATTTTACCGTAACTTCTACCTTGAAAATCGGCAGGTGCCTCTAATTGCGAATCGCAAAGTTCCATCGTCGTTAAGAATCGAGCCCCGGGCACGCGATCTAATTTTGTACCGAACGAACAACCTCCCAACTTCGGACCTTCCCGGGTAACCATGATACCTTTTTAAGGGGCGACTGTTACGTCTCTCGGAGCAATATCGGATCCTGCGGGTTACTTGAAACCGGGAAAGAGTGCAGGTCTGAAAATTTATCGAAAGTTCTTCTCCGTCCGATCTTCGAAATTCATGAGGGGGGTGAAACGAAGGATTCATTACGTGCATTCGGTTGCTATAGCTTCAGTAGATTTTTGCCAAAGTTTTTACTGATCAGGAATTACCCCTCGTCAACGTTGAGATACTGAGGGCGGTAACAATAAGCCATAAGATCCACCCCCATCCAGCGACGGTCGTAGATTTCGTAGGTAGGTACCCCTCTGCCGGGACAGACGTTGCCAGCCGCAATCTCGATCCGAGAAAATTTGCATAATTTGGCCTGTTTGCTCGTAGTAGCGTAACTATACCATTGCGTCTGCGCACCCCTGGGATGCCCGTTACAGCTGTGCGTAACATTAATTTTAGTTGAATTGGAATAATACGGTGGGGATATGCAGAAATCTGTTACTGTCGGATGAAGTGTTTTTCTATTATTTGCGCCGCTGGACACACCATGGTGTGGAGGTTAGACTATGGATCGTGGATTAAATTGATCATCTCGTGTATTAACCGATTTCTGCAACAGACTCCTGGTCCCTATTTTTTTGTCCATTTCAATCTCCGCAGCTCCGATGCCGAAAATTGTTTTAGCAGCTCTTGCGATGAAGTCTAGCCTAAATTCCCACAAATTGACCCTTTGACATAATACTCGGGTATTTCGGCGCAGGGAAGAAATTTACTCCCAGGGATAAGGCCGCTGGAGGGGAAGGCGCGAGGGGAGGGACGGCGACCGCAGGGACAAATAAAAGGCGGCTCGGTACCATGCGAAGAAAGGTTGTAATACTTTTCATCAGTTTCTTCGAAAATATTTGCCCCTAGCCTTTTTTCGTCTCTTTATCATTTCTCTTTCCTTTTGTTATTTCTTCTTTTTTTTTTCAAGCTCCCACGCATTGAATGGCCAAACTTTTATACCACAAAGTTCGAAACCGTCCGACTACTACGCAACTTTTTCCTCATACTATTCCAGTGTTGCGACTTAGCAAACGGCCGGCTCCTCTATACCGTTTTGAAATTTTACAAGGGACACGAATCTAATCAAACTTAGTTTCACCTTTGGCATAGAAATCGAATTCAAGATATTTCGTATAATATAGGCGCGGTATAAAACTTTTCTGATGTAAAATTCTTATATATGTAATGAGGGATGAATATTCAACGTGTGAAATTCGCCCGTCATCACGTCGCTAGCGATTAAACGGGTAAAGGCGAGGCTCCGAGACTCCCGTTCCTGCTTAGGAAGGTCGACAATGAGCGGCGACAATGTTTTATCAGGGATGATTGATTGCTCGTGTACATGTAGTACAGAACCCCAGCTATCGCGTTGGAGGAGCTGTTATAAGGTATACGGGGAACCGCCTACCGTCGACTACGCCGTTTCTAGCCTCCGTTGAGCACTTGGATTAATTATTTTATCCTCGGTGATGAGGCAGAGGGCTCGGTTCGCCTTCAGAACCAGGCGGTAGCTCCGGGCTCCAGGGCTTGGCATGGCGCGAAAGGACTTTCGGTGTTAATTCGCGGTATTCATGGGCATAACTTGGGCCCTCTGTGTTTCACAGGGCGATAATTTAGTCCCAACGCCGTAATAACTAGCTGCCCGCCTGCCGCCCGCCTGCCACCCACCGCTCGCACCGGCCCGTTTCTGAGCACGGAATAATTTGCGAGCGAGAATAACGAGCTGGGAATACTTGTCTGTTTTAGGAATTTGGTTCTGGCGTTGGGGCTGCCGCGCCGCAGGACTTTATGTACAGAGGGGCTCTTCGGAAGCGTTTAGACCGCGCGTGGCGATAGCAGGAAGGAAGTTGAAGGTTGGTAACTGTGGTAACTCGAATTGGCAATGCTGAGCTTCAGATGTCGTAGCGAGAGAAAGAATAAGTACAAGGAGCTTTTCGCACTTCTCAAGCTCTCATATGGGATCCCGGATGAAAACATCTCCGTGAAATCCTTTGTGTAAGCTTTTCGAAGCCCCGAAACTTGGCGTCGGTTTCTGCTAGACGCTTATGCTGGCGAACCCGGGAGCCGTAGCTGGGACCAAGTAATACTTGAGTGGTGGCTGCCGGGTGACGAAAGTTCACATGGGTAGATATACGCAGTAGAAACTTAACGGGGGTTGTGATATTTGCATAAGAATTTCCTCGCCCTTTTCTTACCTCCGTTCCTTTTTTTTTTTTTTTTTGTTCTCTTTCCGCTGTGCTCGTCACGCAGAGGCAGCTGTTTTTCCTCCATTCATTATCCTTCGTGCAGCTCAAAGATCTACAAATGCACGTTATTCACTTTATACTGAATTCTCAACGCGACAATTATAAGCGACCTGTTACGTGCGCCCCGGAATCAAATGGAGTATTACATAAAAGCACTCGAGCTTTTTCCTCTGATATATCCACCACTCTCTCCTCCGCAATAAAAATACTCAGATTCTATGTTAGTGGTTACCACGGAGATATGAAAGTGAAATTTTTTCACAACCCCAATTTTTCTATTCAATGGCTCGGGTGGGAGACCGTCGTCCAGTGTCCGGTCGTGGAGTCCTAGCCGTTGTCGCTGGTTGTAATTCTGATCGTATAACAATCCCACCACCATATGGGGCGCGGGTACCATAAATCCGTGCACTTTGAACCTGACGTTATTCTGCTCTTCGTGCAGTAGTTAAAATTTACGTTTTATCACGCACTTTCGAGGGACATTCTATACAGGCACACTTCTTTTCACTCGACGAGTAGAACAAACAAACTTCATCCTATTCGATCGAATATTTGAAGAATCTTTTTCTCTCAATGTCAGTTGAGATTTTCATGCAGAGAAACCAGAAGCAATCGGAAGAGATTTTAGTCAGTTTGACTTTCCCATGGCTTTGCTTGGATCGAACTTATGGTGATCAAAATTTAGTGCATGTAAACAACCCAGTATCCTCATACGTAGGAACAAGTATTGTATTGAAGTACTCAGGTTTCTCTACTAAGTAGATAATAACCTGTTTCACATTATTGTTATTACGTTGTAGAAAGTTAGAGGAACAAGTTGAGAATTTTGTCAATGAGCTGAGTTTTAAAACTAGATTTTAATTGGTCTGTGCGCTATTGTACGTTGTGCAGTATTGATCTTAATGGGTTTTGGAGAGAACATCAGAAATCTATCAAAGAGAGATAAAATGTCCACTCTACCTATATCGCCATCTATATACACGTGTCATTTCGTGATCGGAAGAGTTCGAACGGTCGCCTTCAGACGATATATATGGTGTGGAGTTTGAGATGAAGAAGAAGCGATTGGACACCCTTAAAGCAAGGGGGACGTCATCTCCCGTCCCGTAAATTGATACCAGAGTCCATAATCCGGAGAGGGTGGTCCGGGTGCGGTGGATGTCTCGTGGGGAGGATCCCAGGGTAGCGGATGCCAGCGGAATGGAATTCCGCCGGGTCCAGTAAACGTCACCTTTATTAATCGCAACTTTTTCCCGTCCTTCCCATACAGGCGTCCTCGTATAAGATCGAAGCGACGCCGAGGTTAGGTATAGCGGTAACCTCTTCGTTTATAAAAAGATATCTTTATACACGCTGAGAGGAATTTTCGTTAAAAATTCTCCATCTCATATATTTTTCTCATTTATTTATTTATCTATCCAGCGAGTTTCTCATGGTCATCGGGTCAGCGTGGCTACTCGTGTTTGCCCGGAAGAAACATGAGTGAAAATCCTGCATCGCGGTGCGCTTGGTTATGGGGTATATGAATGGGGTAGTTCCGTACGAGTATATCCTCTTCAAGATTAAATGCATCGTTTCATACCAGGTTCCAGAAATTCCTGAGCACTCTTTGCTCTTTAAAACGTCAAATTTGCTGCTTTTTTACTTGACAAACGATGCGGAGTACGGGTCACTTACGTGAAATATTGACCATAAGTAAACGTCGCGCAATTTTCTCTACCTCCTCAATTAGTTACGAAAAAATTTTTAGGGCCACCATCGCACATATGCGAAAGCGAGAATTACACGCTCGCCAATTAGAGTTCTTTTGATGCTCCGGCTAACAAACTCTGTTACTAGAGAGGGCAATATTTCAGGTACTTCACCTGCGGTACTCTCGGTGTGTACGTCACTCGAATTTCTCCCTCTGAATCCCTCACGCCTCACGGGACCCGCACAAGGGTAATATTTTTTCCCATATCTCTTCTTTTTCCTTTTAACGGACCTCATTTGCCAATGCCGGGAGTTGCTGCTCGCCCTGAGCGTACCTTAAGCTTACCCAGAGACCATCGTGCGTTTTTTTCTCCCCATGTTACGCTATCTCTCTCAATTTCTCCGCTCTCCTATCTTTCCACTCATATTTTCTATTTGTTTTTTTTCTCCCCTTCGCTCTCTTGTTCTTCTGTTCTAGCTGTTCTTTTTTCTTATTACTTCTATTTTCCTACGGTTTATTTCTCTTATCTCGTTCCCCAGTGTTCAATTTATATTACCAACCATCGCCCATTATCAGGTTCTTCTGAAACCCCGCTCGAAAACCAAACGAACAAACAAACGAACTGAATCGAGGCAATATTTGTACGTCTAGAAGCTCATTCCTTGGATTCGTATTTTACCAATTGTTCGGATTTCGATGTTTGATAATTGAAATGGGGTGATTTCTGCAAACTTTAATAACGAATTTAGCACTTGCAATAGCTGTACCAAACGACCAGCTATAATTGAGGTTTATGAAAAGTCTGACTCAAAACTTCTATGCGAAGCACTACGCACGGCCAATATTCAGTTGAGTTCGCTCTAACGTAACCCGTACGTGTTTCACTAACGGCTCTAATAAACGTAAAAGTAAAAAAATTAGAAGCGTCGGTTCACTACATTACGTTAACCAAGAGAAAAGCAAACTTGACATTGCGGGTGCGTCAAACAAAATTTGATCAACAAATATTTCCATACGATGTTCACCGACTGATCGGTCAACACGCACGTGTAAACACGCAAGTTTTATATACGTTCGATACGATCCACCCCATGTCAAGGAATGATATCGATGTTTCATTTCCCGCTCCCACGTCCCTGCGGCAAACTGGGTCGTATACTCCTGATGTCATAGTAAAAGGTGTCAGCGTGTGGTGTACGCAAAGTATGAGGTGCTGCACGTGTGTATCGCCGTATACCGTATTACCTACACATCGTAAGAAGGGCGATGTCGAGAGAGCCGCGAGTTGCGTTCGAAGGGCTGAGGGAAATGAGGGAAACGCAAGAGGACGGTGGAAGGGACGTAGAGTATAGGGTGCAGAGCAGAAGCTGGGTGAGGTGGATATTGCGTATCGGGTATTCCAATATATCCCAGTGTGTTGGATGTATTATCCACGCATCGGTGCTGATTAATGCGGAAAGTTTGAAGTTTGATGTAGGTAAGGTATCCCATATACGCCTGCGATATGGTCTAACAGCAAACCACATGAGGGATGAATTCCTTTTCTCCATTTATCGCATTGAATATGTACTAAAGGGTATATGCCGTAGTATAGATACAAGTTAACCAAAGTAGAATGGATGGTGTACCATTATGGACGAAATCGGCGTCGATTTCCATTCCAAGTATGGAAATCCTCTTACCTATATATACAATTTTCATCCACCTCTCTAACTCGCGTACCCCTTATTACGACACTCTGTGGCTTGGCATGCGTCCCGCGTTTTTTTCTCTTCCTTTCTCTTCCGCGCCCTCCTCCCCCAGCTGTTTTTCATATGCCTTATCCGCGTTTCCTCCAATAAAGAAACCTTACCTACTTTCCCCGCGAGTTCTAGGTAGACTATATTTTACTTTCATATCTGTTTTCGAACTTTATGACCATAACAAAGGAATATCATCTCGCTTCTTATAGGCGAAAATAAAAATTTGACAGAACACGCGCGCGAACTAACACGTAATATAGTTTATACCGCAGCATTATAGTTTATCTTTCCTAGTTATACTATCATCATTATTATTGTAAATGATATTAGTTCTCCCATTACCACGTAGTTAATACACGCCCTGTGGAGAGAAAGGAGGAGGGTCACGTATAAATCCTGACGCGGGAAGCTAATGAAATATAGTGTGACGTTAGAGAAGCGCGAGTTGAGACAGCCGTGCGGATAGTGCGGCGGCCGCTTCTCTGATGGAGCACGAAGTGAGGCTAGAGAGAAAATAAAAATAATGAAAACGATAACAGTAATGATGCAAAAAAAGAATAATGTATAAAGATAGAAAGAAAGAAGAAAAAAAATTGAATCGGCGAATACGGCAGATGCCACGCCTCGACAGTGACATTGAAGCATTATTTTTCAGACACACGCGCGAGGGCTGAAAAAAAGAGAGAAAAAATGACACGCGGCTATTTCGCAGGTTATGCTTATGTCTACTGTATCGTATATATATGCCTACGGTACAAGGGTGGAAGGAATAGAATGAAAAAAAAATACTGTGGAGAAGTTGAAAATTTTTTTAACGAGAAAATGAGACATAGAAATGAACCCGAAGAAATGAGTGATTAGGAAATAAGATCTTCCAAAGTTTGGCCAGAAACAAAAAGCTTTGAATAAATAATTCGCCCCTTAGAATTAGCTCACCCTAGTGCCTCGCGAAGCGGACTGCAAAAATGTTAAGTAATTTTGCGTTACGACCCAGGGAGAAGGAAAAGCGAAAGGGAGATGAGAAAAGAGGGAAAAAGGAACGTGGAAAAAAATTGTTATCATCGTGATCTACTGCTCCGTTTCATTCTCATTTCCGTCTCCCGTGAAAGTAGCTGTACATTCTTCATCATTATTTACTCGATCGGGGAGACTATGGAAAAAGAGGGGAAAACTCACAACGACGAAAGAACTCCCTTACAATATTCTTTGCCGCGGTTATATTCTTCTGAAGAATAAATGAAAATATAACTAACAACTGTACCGCATTGCTGATTATTTTGTCAATCGAAGTATTTATACGAGCGTTGTTGTCGAAACAATTGCAGACTGTATGGGAAGGTCGCGGGGTAAACCCGCGAAGAAATACAAGGGCAATCAAGGTAGCTGGTAGGGTCGTGTCGCGAGCCGAAGCCACGTACCCGCCTGCCCCACCCACGTCGTAAATATACTCGGCTGGAAACTTCTCAGCTAACTGGCTTTGATGTTTACAAGGTCTTAATTATGGTGATAAAGGTTATTAAAAAGTTGGAAAATTCACTTCGGCGATATGAAGAACCTGCTGCTCTGCGCGGAGACGATTAAACTTTTTCAATGGAAGTGTTGACCAAGTTTTTTCATTCGGTGGTAGCTGATTTATTTTATGATTGCTATTATTTTTTTTTTTCTCTACTTTCGCTGATATCAAAATGGCCGGGATCATCGTCTACGTTGACTGCCCTGCTCGAAACTTATCCGAGATTGTATGTGTATATGACATATGCTACGATGCGGTGTACGTAAATATTATACCAGGATAGCTGAAACTTTTCGCGTATATTCGACTGTTTGCAAGATGAAACTAACAAAGTAAAGTCGACCAAGAATCCCATTTATTTGTAGAAAAATGAAAAAAAAACGAAGACAAAGACGAAGACGAAAACGAGGACCGGAGCGTAGGTATATTCCGTGCGGATATCGCGAACTGGCTAAACTCTCATTTATGCGGAGAAATATTTACTTTCGTTTAAAGAGAACTTGGCATTTCAGTCGAGATGAGCCACTGCAATTTCGTTTGAACAAATATTTTCGAAAGACTTAGTGATCGGTGAATTTAGTCTCATGCGGCGAGTCTTATGTAATTTATCTTAAAATAGATTCCGTTCGACATTCCTGTCAAGTGTCAGTTTTTTTTTTTTTTTTTTCCTACCATCGGGGTGAAAACGGATTCGAGGGAGGTCTTCGTGATTCCCTCTCATACAGTCGACTCGTATGGCGATCGGTTGCGTGATTGTAAATTTGTACAAAATTCCCAAGGCACCTTCCAGCGGTCCGCCCAGGTTTATTACTCGAATAAAACTTTGCGCGATATTCATGCTGCCGAAATTTTTTACTTTCTAAATTAAATTTTCAATAGTAATTCTAACAATAAGCGGAAACTTAATCAGTGAGATTATTCTATGAGCGTGCTAAATAAGTTTCAACGACTGGCCGATACTAATCCGGTTAAATTCTGGGCAAGAAATAAAAGGAGGGTAGAATTCTAAAGGATAGAATTGTTACGAAAAGAGTGCGCTTCGGCACGCGACGTTTCGCGAAACTTTTATCCCAAAATGATACTTGAAATGTCGTTTATTTCGCTTACCCGAACAAATGTTGCCACGCGACCGCTGAAACTTTCTAGCATCTATCGCAGTATTTGAATTGATGGGAAACCACTCATCGGCCACCGTTTGGTACTTTAAACCAGTTTCCGTCACACAATCGAGCACTATTATTGAAAAATGCAGCAATATTTTGATTCCAGATCGTTTCCAGGCCCATTTATTTCATTAAAGTCATTCGTACTTGTTGAGCGCTGCGTTCCAGCAGCGTTAACTTTCTTTGATCTCTTCATAAATTATTTCCTTACACGCTAACGATAAGATCTCTGATTTAATAAACTCGTGTGAAACGGGTATTATATTCTTGATATACAATTTATTATTATATCATTATATTCTTGATAACAAATTGTAATTAACCACCCCTCGCGGTTTATAATTTTCCTTCCTTCAACTCATACCATCCACATCCGCATCACCCTCCGTTCTCCTTTTCGCTTCCTCCATCAACATTGGAACAACCCTCCCGAATCCTTGCGAGTTTCCGCGCGAGCTACTATGCTCTAGGTTCGTTCAATTTCGACCGTAACCAGCGAACTAAATCAACGAATGGAAGAGTAGTGACCGAAATAAAATTTTCGGCAGTTATTTTGGCTCCATAATTTGGCTTCGATATGAGATCCGGAAGCACTCGAAAGCTTCGCTCTTTCCACATTGGTAGTTTTGCCAACACCTGTTACCGACTCTCGTTATCGAGGAATCAAACATTTTTCAAGAAATTTAAAGTTCGAGCGACTGCGGGGTGCTCCATTATAAATACGAGGGTGTATCGTGCTTGAGTGAAGAACAAGAAAAATGTAAAAAGTTTGGGACAGAATCGGACGAAAAAAAAGATTCGTTACTCACGATTTTACATCGAGAAGATCCCGGGTTGTAACAATCCCAAAAATGTAGCAAGTTTTTGTTCAATTTTTTTTTTGTTTTTTGATTTTTTGTTTTTTGGCGGTTGCAACCAGTAGCGAAGTCGGTAATCACAATGAGGTCTCGGTGTTATTAAAAACAAGGGTACTTGTTACAGAAGAGAGCACCTAGAGTTCTCGGACGACACGCACCAGATGTGCGTGTATGAGCGTGGCGGGGCGCGGACTGAGCAAAGGGAGAGAGAGAGGAGAGCAACGACGCCGACGCCGACGCCGACGTCTGCGGCCGTGCCTCGCCTCGCGTCGCCTCGCCTCGTCCCATCCTCAGCGCCAACGCCCCTGCGCACTCTGATCATCGTCCTACGAATACGCGCGAGGGTTTTACGGAGGGGTAGCTGACGGTGGGCACCCGTCGTTGTTATATATCAACCCGTTTTAAGCAGAGTAAGCCAAAAAATTTTCTATTCTTAACACTTCACCCTCAAAAGAACGGGTGCACCGCCGCTGCGAGGCGAAAACCTGAAAAATAAAAAGCGAGGAAAAATCGGATGAGAAGGTTCCATCCACCCTTATTCACGTACCCTATAGCTGTTTCCAGAATCCTCAAACTCCCGAGGTCCCGGAATTTGCTGGTATAAGTCCCGTTGCCTTGAGATTCCAGATATCACGCGTAAGGGGTGACCCCGCGTAGCGTCGGCATTGTTAGAGTTTGGACATCTTCTTCGCCGACCCTGTAGGCATTCTAATCCTTTCCCAGTGGGTATTCCAAGGGAGTTCACCGAGCGTTGGACGTATTTACATAGCGACACAGTTTCCCGGCTAGGGAAGCAGCCCTTGATATTTCTCCCTATTAGGTTCCAGTGATCCTTATCTACTTATTTCACAACAGAGGACATCGACCCTTCGAAAATACGTCAGTCACGACTACGTAGGTAAGTACAACTTTGTAATACGTGGAGTCGAAGTGTCCTTGAAATCCAGAACGCACGTCATACATAGCCGTACAGAATGTTAGAGACGATCCGTTCCGGGACACTTGGCATTCCGTGTATGTACCATGCGGTTCGAGTTTCCTGCACACTAGCCAGGTTAAGTGATATACCTCTGAGAGCAAACGAAACTAAAATGAGAGGAAAAAAAATAGAATCGAATAAAAAATAGTTTCTAGGGTTCGGTCTAAACGGCGCGAGGTAATAGAGGTTCGAGTGTCGAATTTCGAAGGATCGAGACTCGGTGATTCAGAATAGCCACACCTGGTAGTGCGATCGAAAAAAGGCACTCAGCTTGGAGATAACCAATCACCGATACAAGACGACCTCCTCGTTTTGAGGACGAGTCATCACTGCTGCTGCCTTTTTGAAACGTCCTTCTCTGCCCTCGCGGTATACGGCTTTGCGAATATCATGGATCAGCTGACGCGAAACACTTGAAGGGCTAAGAGCTGTGTAGCTCTATAGCTACTTTGCTGATCTTTTCCCACGGGTCCAAGAAAGTTTCTTCGATCCTGATGGGGCGGGTGGACTGCGCCTCGAATTATCCTGGATTATTCTACCGCTTTCACGGGATTGGATAAAATTTGTATCAACATCGAGCCAAAAAAGCGAAATTAACGAACCGATCGGTGTATCGGAAAATATGTGTTATTTCATCTCGTAGATATGTCGAGTCGATGAGTCCGAGTACACTGGTGTAGACGTGTAACGAAACTTGGAGCTGGGGAGTCCGGCTCAACGACCCAGACGTGACGCGGCTAGGAATTCATAGCTAAACTTCGTAGTGACCTTAAACCGACCTCCGCTTTGCGACAGTGGTTGGAAAAGGAAGGAAAGGCGAAGAGCAAAAATAAAGCAAGGGAAAGACAAACTGCGTAAAGATCCTGGGAATCTCCGATTCTGCGTACTCTTCGAGAGGGGTAAGGGGCGAGCGGGACAGATTTTACTCCCTGGGAAGTAGACATGAATATTTACGATATACGTATAGTAGCTGGTAGCACCGTGGTAAATGAAAAATTCAATCTCAGGATCAGTTGGTGATTTGATTCATCAGTCGCAATTATTGGGGGTCTGCATTTTCTGTAAAAATGTAACTTGCCGAACGATCCGGAGATGGATTTTAGAAAACAATAGAAAATCGCGTTTCTGCGATCGAAAACAATTGAATCAACAAGATTGGGCCGAAGCTGATAGTCTCTTTGACTCAAAGGGGGTTTACATTTGAATAACGAAGGGGTGACGCAAAGCAGTCCTAAAGTAGTTCGATCCGATTTTCAGAAGCCCCATAAAAGCAGCTGGCGTTGATAGTTGATTACTACAGTTTATACTGATGAAATTTTCATCACACTCACGATTCCCGGTATACAAATACAGCACACGGACGCACGGGGGAATTGAGACCATTTGTCTAACTTGCTCCTCATGAATCAACACGTCACTTACCACAATCTTTGCGTGTTTCATCACCTGGTGACGTCTGCAGGCAACACAGCTTTCGTTTTATTCACTCATGTATCAGATACTTTCTCATCCACTTAGCCCCAAGCTGACGTCCCTCGAAACACGTACCACTTTGACAATGAACGAAAGTGTTAAGAAAAGCGATAATTACGTCCGGTGTACCAAATGGGAACCAAGATGTTAATAATGTATACTAACGCAATTCTCGATCATAAATGTTGAAGTAGACGAAAAGACGTATGTGGCATGTGTTTTACCGGCCATACCCCAGGAATCGATTCATTTCCTCAGCCCGCGCTGGGAACATAGCTACCGAAACGTACGCCAGACGTGCCAAGCAGATAACATACAAGAATGTGCAGATATGTACAGATAATGCAAAATGGAACGTGTTCGTGAATCGCTTGTGCTCATACGTTCACACAGACATTCAAGGGGAGCCCAGTTATCATTGTTACAAGTCAAGTACTGTGCTCAGGACATTGTTTGATCGGCTTAGGCCTCCTCTCCTCGCCAATACGTCGGAAGTGCGTCACTCGGTTGACTCGAAGGAGCGATGGCGTCGGTGACGTCGATGTCGACGTCGGACTTTGAAGGGTAAGCAGATGGAAATCGTCCCGCGGAATTCTTAATCACGTTATACTCACGAATAACGGTGTACAATGTGGATACACCGACTTCCCGAAATATTCATTTTCAGGCTGATCAATTCTCATGGCGAATTTAGCCGGGCAGACGAAAGCGTGCGTGGCGACGCTCGACTCTTAACGACTTCTGTGACCCAGAGGTCACGATTCCGTGAGCCTGCCTCCGAAGAGCGACACTTTCCTGCGGGGAAATAACCCAAGTGTCGCTGTATGTGTGACCAGGAGAGGAGGCGGCCCTCATAACGCCCATACCTTCGACGGAGATTTACAATCCAAATTCACGCATTCATATACACAATGTTCTACATCTATGTTTGCATGTTAAATATCTCGTAGCGGTGACATTCATCTGAAATTCGAATCGCAGGCGCTGCACGTTGTTCCGACGATATAATATAGAAATATGAGACGAAGAAGGTATTGCTGTTCCGTAAACAACCGCATTATTTGTTTTTTTTCCTTCTATAGGTTCGTTAAATTTCTAACTGCCCGAGGGTTGGTTTGTGTTTGAAAATCGAACGCGAGCGGTGATGGGGTGTGATGGTGATGGGATGGTGGGATAATTCAGAATTCACGCAGACTGTTTGCCTCGGGGTGAAAATTTTCGAAGGATATAATGAACCGTCGAAGGTGGACGATGTATCAGCATAATTAATTCTACGATCAACGCAAGGATTGGGGTAGATCGGATGTATGGAGGGCGGTAGGTTCTGCGAATACTCGCCAGGGCCCGGATATGGATTTTATATTATAATAACTGTCCTACTCGTATATGTATATCCCGTTCATGGGCTTGGGTTAATAAAGTTGTAAAGACTGCGCGGTATGAGACTTGAGGGATACGAGAGACAGGAAATTTCATACAGCCTATCTTGTCTCCGAGAAAGTGAATTCAATTTTACTTTAATGGATCGACGCCTGTGCTTGGATATTTCAATCTTAATTATACGGCTCAAAGTGTCAGGGAGAGGAGCCTTGGCTTCGAGAAAATAAGAGGACCGTTAAAACCTGAGAATTCATCACATGCTGAGCAGAAAAATGAGAGAAAATTCACATCAAAGTTAACATCAGGTAAAAAATGTGGCCAAGTTATCGACCATTTATTGCTTATCAAAGCGAAAATATTAAGATGTCTCGATTAGTTTTAGTCGCAGCTAATTTTAGTCAACGGATTCGTGTTTCTGAGATCAAAATACGCAAAAATACATCACGATACTGCGAAACAATAAATATTAATTTTAGGCGCAAAAATCGCCAAGGGGTTTACCTTTGATTTTCATCGACCGATTTCAGCCGGATATAATACGTGTACTCAACATTTTTTTTCTCCAGTTTTACTCTGCAGATTTTTCCTTTCAATTTTTTTTTCTTTTGTTTCTCCAAATCAATTTCTTCTATAGTTGAATTAGATTTTTTATTTGCATGTTCATATTGTGCAGTATGCACGCCATTGTACTTGGCAACCATTGATTCGAATATTTTTTCGTAAAAATAAGAATTTTTTGTTGATATATTTTGTTTGCTTTTTCTGGAGGTCGATGAATTCATTGTTTCTGTTCTTGAAATAAAGAATGACTTTTTAGCGATCGTTTCGAGACACAATACCGGAACGAATAGAAATGCCCTTGGTTAAATTTCATAATCTTTAGCCGGTAGCGTGATAGCGGCGGGAAATCTGATACAAGTTTGAAAGCTTTTACAATTGTATTCGAGATAGACTTCAGCCGAGAACAACGTCCATTGGGAAAAGCGGTGCAGCTATAGTGTGCTCGATATCTATTATAGCTGGGGCCGGTCGCTACCGAAACTGGGAACAAAAACCACATCCGTCACGATTGGAAGACCCCTCCCCGAAAGTTTTATTGGCGCAAAAAGTCCGCGGTGATGAATAATTCGACCGAAAGTCTCCCATCCCTGTGCGGGACTATTGCTTCGGAGTTTGATTGCGGAATTTCGCCAATTTCGTCCGTCCTGTACCCTTTCGCGACGAATCTCTGAGCCGCAATTTCGGACGATGAGGCCGTAATTAATCGCTACGAAAGAATTTCGTACATGTAGTTAACGTTGAATATCAATGTAAAGTCTGAACTCGGTTCTTGGATGTACCGAAGTTGAATGAAATCGCGAATTATTGATGGGATTCAATACGTGCTGAGCGTATAATCTGCTGCATCCTGATCTTGCTGGATTATCGAACAAAGTTTCAGCAAGCAATTTGTGGCGATTTAAGTTTGGTATTGGTTCGTACCAACTCACCATTACGTCGAGTGCACTTTGCTATTTCTCCCTTCACGCTCATCGCTCTGGGAGTGTTGTTTCATTTATCTTCGTGCATTATGAAATGTTCAAAATCTATTTCTCTCGTCATACGATCGCAGCCCTTCGAATTTCATTTCGTAGCTTTCTGTCGAGGTCAAATATCGGTTCGGTAAGCGGATCGGTGAGCCTCAGGGAGCAGCGCGCAATCCTTCAATCTGTCTGTATAACCTACATCCACCGACTGTCTTTCAAAGCTAAACGAGTCCCTCAAGGCTTAAGGGCTAGGAGAAACAACCACGAACCATGATCGGTCTGAACTACGAGGGTTTATCTACACGTTAGCGTTTTAGTGGCAATAATAGGAGGCCACAATTCGACCCAAAATTATCCACTGCCGAAGCAATCCTATACTCATTGGATAAATTAGAAAGACTGCTCCTTTGGGTTGTGTACCTGAAATAAAAACGTTCGAAACGAATGTTAGCTAGATAGCGTTGGATAATTACTGATTATCGCTCACCCCTAAAATTCATTCACTTCCGGCACCCTTCTCCGTCTTAACCCTATAATCCTCATGAATAATTAAGGGATATTGTTTTCACCGTGGCTCATTAGAATTTCGCTTTAAAAAAAAGTTTGTACGCCAAGAGGAGAACGTTGTACGCAAGTGTAATTGTCATATCCACATGCTGATTGTTGTACGAATATCACCTCAAGTATAAGTTCATGATGTGCTTCGAAACCATTTTCTGTAGCGGAGAAATAAGCGTCAGCAGAAATTTTCGAGCTGATAACTCAAAGACGGTTTAATTTCCCGCGGGACAAGAATGGGTTTGGAAGTGCCGTTCGAATTTTGGAAACGCACCGTCCCGGACTTCGGGCCGACCTTTTGCTCCACGGGGTTTCTCGGGAATCAACTCCTTTCGGTATTCTTCTCCTTCTTTCAAACGAATTCTCGCACCTTACAACGAGAATTTTCGAATCGATTTTACTAATCCGCGGATTTGAGAGCGATTTTATTCACCGCGATATAGCCACGGTCGATGCCCGAACAGTCGTGTCAACTAACTGTGAAATTTTAACGCTGTGGTCGACCGAGTCGAAACTCGACTAAAAGCAAAGCACCCTTTCCTCTTCTTCTCCTTTTCCTTTTTGGCACTGTTCTTATTTGTACAGTCGCTTACCGTTTGAATAAAAAGTGAATCGATTCGTGAACTCAAACTTCATTAAAATAGCTCGAGATGAGAATCCGCAGCGGTAGTATATTCAGCTCTACAACATCCTGCCGCTGATCGTCCCGGTGAAAAACATTGCAGCTCCGTTTACTCAACGACGAAAATTAAACATCCCCAAAATTTATTCGGGGATGACTGGCAATGGGGTGTAGTCTAATTCATTCAATCCAATCCCCTTCGTAAATCCACGTTGCTGCAGTAACGAGTATTTTGTTAATTTGTCCGATTCATCTTTGTGTACACAGGTGTACCGCAATTCTCGTTGTTTATTCCATTGCTTTCAGCAAGGGCGTCAAGATATTCCGTTACAAAAGCGTCGAAATGCGAATTGATTACCCAACCAGAAACACGAAGTAGCAGCTGATAGCAGAAATATCTTTCGCCACTCTCATGCAGGTATACCGTCCACAACTCTCCGCAACGCGGTACTACCTACTCCATTAGCGGTAGCATCCGCGAGCTATAGTATATCGACCGGCCGAAATATCCATATTTCACTCTTAATATTCTCTCTTATATTTCCGCAGGATTGCAGAGAGAGAAAAATTATTCCAAGTAAAAAAGCTTTGTCCGCATGACAAAGCTGTGCACCTACGTATGGGCCGTCTCAGTCACAGTTAGTGTCTGAAGATCCAACGAGCTACTATCTACCTGTATAACTGTACTCGTCCCGCTACAGGATCGTCTACTAATTAGCCGTCCGTTGCAAGCCTTATACCCTCGGTAGAACTGCACTTCTTCAAAATGGTGGATGTTCCTCTATTCATTCAGCCGACAACTGCAGTATCGGGAGTTCTCTATAGCCGGTTACTGCAGCAACTCGAACTGGAACTGCGAATAACTTGTTTACTACTCGAATAATGAAGTTGTTCACAGCTGTTTGGTGAACCGCCATTAATTGTAGCTATTATTGTACAAGGTTGCCATTCGTAAATGCAGACGTCGCCGTGGTCTACAGTTTGTATTGGAATAATTATTGCCGTAACCATTTGCTTAATTAGTTCGTATTGATCAGTGGGGAATAATCGTTCTTACCGTATATCCGCAATGGACGTAATTATCACCGGACGCAAAGAGTTCTTTTTAATTTTCTGATAATCCGTTCGCCAACTGGGGATCGCTTCTCACCGGCAGACCGTTTAACGAAAGGCGTCAATTCGATCGTTTTGTGACTACAGTTCCACGTCGTTCCAAAGTCAAATACCTACTCGCTACCGGCTACCCTTTTTCTCGTTTAGTTTTGATACTCTGTTCCCGTTTACGATCCTGAATCTAACCTCGCGTCTGGGACGCCTCGAGCCTCTGGGAGTTAGCGAGGAGCTAACCGGGGTGCGACGGAACTTCCGATTCTGGAAGATTCTAGCTATACCTATATACAAGTCGAACGGGAACAACGAACCCTCGGGCGTGTTCAGCGTACCGCCACCGCAAAGATATACCTAAAATAGAAGAGAGTCGGATTGTGGAATTAGAGGGAAGAGGGAAGTGAAGAAGAGAAAAAAAACGATTCGAGCTTAAACTAATGAAATATTTCTCTTCCAGTTTTCTCCCAGTTTTATTCCCCCCATTCCCGTCTCATGCATCCTACCTGCTGAGTCAATAACTTTATCTCTTTCCATCCGATTAACCTTACCTACAACGCGGTGATCGCTTTGAGATTTTTATCTTTGAGAAATTATATTCCTCAACTTCAGTTACGCAAAAGGGACCGTTTTGAGAAGTGCAAAAAGAAAGTATTAGATACGAAAAGAAAGAGAAGAGTGTAAACGGGTATTAAAAGCAAGAAATTTTACCGTGATTGGTTAAAGCGAGGGTCGGGCGATATCTCAGTAAGGATTTTGAATTCACGGCCGTAGCTTATCCGAGGCTTACCCTAATTGAATAACGCTAATTCGCGAATAGCGCGGTAGTAGATTCCCTCAGGATATAAGAAACTAAGCCCAAAAGGTCAGCCGAAATTATTCCCCGATGCGTTCCTCGCGCGAGGCTACATTATCAGCCGTTCCATCCGATTGTGATAAATATAAAAATGAAAGAATGAATAAAAAAGGTATGGGAGCTCGGAGGTCGGAAGACCCGAAGTCCGAGGATATCTGATAGCAAACTTTCCGAAAGAAATATAATTCCTGATGTTCATCGTTCAACGTATCGCGTCATCATCGGAGGGATTAATTTGGGCGAGGGTGGTAACTTCTCGGTTGTCAAGGTGCCACCGCCGGCACGGCAAAAGGGAAATCGATATTCGGATACAGGCGAAATACGGGACTTGCAACGAAGCAAAATTCCCGATTGTGTGTAACACATCTATCGTTGTAATACGGACGTGCCTGAAACCAGCCGCCTACCTATATTATACCCACCATCACCGTGCGCATTTGATTATACGAAAAGCTTTTGAATCGCAGTTTGACATATAGTTTAAGGACCACGAGCAGCTCATGACGGACGGAAGCTCAAAGCTCAAAGCTCAAAGTTCGCCCGACGGGTATGGAATAAATCTGCATGACATTTACCTAGCTATATACCTTCGATGAGGATCATCGGCTGATTTTAAGCCGGTAGATTACATCGGGATTTAATTGCAAGCTTTACGCTTGACATACATACAGTATACGACAGCCCTGCCGTCTAACCAGAGGAAGGCGATTTTTCATTGAATTAAAAGTTTTCCACCGCAACGAGAGTTTTCGGGCCGCGCAGTTGGCTGCACGGTGATAGTGGTCGCCCATCCCTTCCCATCCCGTTTCTTATTCTTTCCTGATGCAGGTGTCCTAAATTCGCCAGCGAGAAATCACGTGGTCAGACACGTTTTTCCGAAGTGTTCGATAGTTTTATCCGCACGTCGCTCGCTCCAGTTTTATCAAAGCTTTACCATCGCCTTCGGCAAAGAAATATATCTCCATTTCCTGCTCCATACTATACCTACATGCTATACCTTGACGACGGTCCTTATAAATGTACTCTAACTCCTACGATAGAGAATGATCCCTGCGAGCGACGTTGATTCCTCTCGAAGATATCCCTCTTCAAACAAATGCGGCTTTATAGTTCTTCCAACTCCGTGGATATAATAACTCCTTCATACCCTGGGGTACCTTTAGCTTTTTCAAACACATTAATCGAACTCGCTCCTTCTCGTAGGTGAAACTTCTCTTATAATGCCTCAATTTCAATGATTTAGAGTTTGTGCGAGGTCATTTTTTCCATGTGCGGAAATGACGGATGCGAGTCAGCTTCGTGTCCTGCTGTATACGATTCAACTTCCGAGGAATTTCATCAATTGTGAGGATATTTAAGAGCGGATCGAAACGGTTTCCACCGACTGCGTGGAATACGCAGGACAATGATTCGAATGACCTTAAATATAAAATCACCGGATAATGAAAATGAAAATTGATAACATAACAGAATATTTCAACGCGGCGCGCGCGTGCGATGCTAGTAGGTATATTAAGCAGATCTAGAGCGACGTGAGCACGTTTAGCGTTATCCTGAAACCGATCAGAGCTTTGATGTGTGCTACCAGTATCTGATATAACGACGAATAGCTAAGTATTGCGGTTAATCACGTCGACGTTGTTTGTAGAAGCTGCTATCGTTTTCGACGAGACGTACATAGGTATATGTGTGTACGTATGTAAGTACGCACGAACCGATGTGAAAGCCATGTTCTATCCTATTTCGAGACACAATTAGAGAGCTTCTGGCCGTATATCTATATCCAGAGTTAAGAGGTAGAGTATAGCTGTCTATGTATATAGCGGGCGAAGCGAAGTACAGAAGTAGCAGAGATGGAGGAATGGGAGACACAAAGGAGGTCGAGCGTTCGTCGAAGCACAAGCACCCGTGACACTTGAAGTGGGGTTGTTCCGATACAGGTGCAGGTCGGTCAGGAACCATCCATCGATTCGGGGGTGATACAGCGGTTAGCAAACTGTCGGAAATGTATGAGCGCGTAGAACAGCTGAGTTTTCTAGTGGAACATTTCACTAGACACGGCTGCGTGTACATCGCAGGTTTACTACTTAGGTGGGTGGAATTTAAAGCCAAATAGCTCCAAGGGGTGCCAAAAGACAAAGCCCGCGTGGCGATAAGCGCGGTGATATTAGCCGAATAAGGCAAATACGTGCTAATTGCTGCAATAAATTAAATTCAATCGGATCTATATCGGCGGAGAAACTGCGAACTCCGCCTGGAAGTTCCAAAGCAAAGAGATTTTAGATACGAGGGCTTAAACAGCGACGCCCGTCCCGCTATTGCCTTCGCTCGCCCCCGGCTACGGGGCGAATCGAAGCATCGAGAAATTACGAGACACCGCAGGGGTATCTACTGGATTTGTGTGGCTTTCCCTTTTTTGTTAGCTCTATACGTATTCCGAGCCCTGTTATACCGGCACCGAATTTAAATGAATATTATTCAGGTACTTGTTCAACGAAGTGCAAAGACTCCTCGATTACGCTTCGAATATAAGCTCGAGAACTGGATAGTGCAACTTTCTATCGCGTTCAACATTTAATTATAGTTTTATATTGTCCACGTTTAACCAACCGGTAATTTCCGTGCAGAGCTTATTACGTCCGCTTTCAACGTGTAGCCCCCTGCACCGTATATAATCCGCAGCTGCAGCGGGAGAATTTATCCGACGACGCTATAATATTATTCACGTTATCATTGATTAATTTTAATTTTTTGTTTTCCAACTTTTTTGTTATGGGGTTATCTCGAAACGATATTACGCGCTGTATTTTTCTAACGATCCCCCCATCCCGAATTCCCGACAGATTGGGTCAAAATTAATGCCTGACTACCGTCGGTGGAGACGATAAATCTCGAGTTGGGATCCTGCAACCCCGCGAGGCGAAAGAGTCCCATGGGGCAGAGGGGCGAACTGGGATACCTGATCGCGAGGTACCAGCAGTACCCCGCAGATTTCAAACGACGTTCGCCTCTTTCAATATTCTTCATCGCTCGAACGCCTTCGATAAGATCTCACGTTTTCCTGCCGTCTACCTTCGGCGATCCAAGACTCGACAAATTCCAAACCTGGCTCCGATGTTCAGGTAAATATCAAGCCTGGTCTTTTCTGTCCGGGAAAAACGAGTGAAGCAAAAGCTGCTCGAGATCTATTAAAACTTCACTCGGTATTTCCGAAGCGTTTGCGCCCTGCGAGTAGAAGTGTGCGCCCTGCTTTGAAAATAAATTGCTCTTTATGGTGACGCGAGGGGTCGTTCCGAGATGAAATTGAAGATCAGTTTACGAGGCACTTAACGGGCCTTGGGTTCGCCTTAGGCGTTTACTCCTCGGCTACCTCCCTAACACCTAAGCGCAAAACGTACGCGTACCTCACACGCAAAAGTCGTTACAGAAGCGGCATCCGCCCGTTATTGGTCATTGGGTCTTCACCGTCCTCCTCGATTGTTTGGCGATAACCTTGCGCCCGTAAAATTATGAGAAAAGTAGCTAAGACAAAGAATATTATTTTTTCAGAAGCGTGGGTGGATGGTAAAAAGATTCATACGACAATAAATAATGTCGTGAAAAAAAATTACACTGTAGAGATAATTGAAATGTTCGAGTGACGTCCACGATATATGGGGGGTATGAAATTTTTGTTTTCCGGATTTAATTGTATCATTTTTATTCTGGATATATCTGGTGGAATTCCAATAAAGATGCGGAGCACCGGTGCGCAGGTTGGTGAGCATTAATCAAAGTGACCATAAATTCTGTTCTCGGTGTTGCTCCCCTCCTCAAAATTAATGGTCTTCAATATTGGCGGCTATCAAAAACTGTGGAGTTGCATCTGTAATCACCACTTCGTCCATCCTCTTTATATAACATCGACGTTGTCGAGTTGAAAAAAGATTCACTCAAATTCACTCCACCCGCGCATATCTCATTTTTTTTCTATTATTTTAATCCGACAATTTCTCGTCAGGCTTCGAAACTTCAACCGCAATTATCCGTTCTCGCAGATGTGTAGAGGATGTGTCGGGGATTCCCTGGAATTGGTATTCCAAACCATTCGCCCGACGTCGTCACACCGTACGACTTAAATTATTGATTCGTTCGATCCCCGTCCAGCCAGGTTGTCGTCGTAAAGTGTGTTTCGCATATATTCAAATAAGACCCATTCAGTACCTGCGCAACTCCGGGCATGCATATATGTATATAAGCCACCTTTATTCTCTCGGACTTTTGGATCGAATACAAACGCGAATCTGAAACGAAATTCGAAACGTTTGCGAGAAAATCGGGAGCCCGTCGATTTTCGGAGCTGATGAGGATGTCTGTAATTGAGTAATTAAATTTTTTTTCCTTATACTCCCGAAACGCCGTCAATTAGTTTTGAAAATTTGATTCCCCTGGAGTAATATTTTTTTTTTTTCCCCCAATAATTACGAAAATAAATTAATTACAGAAATAATTTACAGAACGAGAGCACATCGAGGAGTTTGGGGAATTAAAATGGGGAAATTAAGTATAAGCCTCTTGTATAAATTCTCGCGTGTTTTATTCCCGCAAATACGATAAATCTTCACGTGATTTATCCGCGCTCAGCTTTCAAGCGAAAATAAAACGCGGCGATGAAGTCGTAAGGATAGAAGAAGTCAATCATGAATCGTTTAAATACGAAGCGACCCTCGAGATCAGTTGTGATTTTCCGATAAAAAATTGCAGTAAAATGCAGATAGGGATGAAGAATCGAGGAATCGTAAACGAAGGAACAAACAACAAAGAGGATGAGATAAGCGATACGAAATCCGCGCAACGGAGAAAGGATCAGATGAGAGCTTTGAGGAAGGTGGGCGAGCTTAGCAAATAAGCTCGTTATTTGTGGTGAACTTTTTGCCCCTTAACGCTGTTCAAACGGCCGTATAATTTCAGAAGTTTTCTCCCAAACCTTTTCTTCCACAGGTATTTATTCCTCTTTATTCATTTCATCGTATTTCTTTTTTTCTATCATTTCCATTTTGCTAATCGCCACTCTAATTCTCTTTGTAGATTACTTTTCTCGTAATCAGAATCTTCGATTCACCTCTCTCCGAACTCAGCTCATTCCGATCACTGCATGAGAAAAAAAACGGTGTGGGTCCAAATTGAATTCCGAATTTTTCTACATCCGAATACCCGCAGAATAATTATACTTGAATCCTTGCACAGGTACACATCCCGTATCTTTCCTGAGAATCACTCTCTGCCGCAATGAAATCTGCAGAAGCTGGTCAGTATTCCTCAGCTGTCCTTTTTTTGGACGAGGTGGGTAGCCACAGCTCACAACATTTCGGATTTGATTACAGGACCCTTTGGGCCTTTCTCTTCTGTCAGAGTCTGATGATCCCCTTCTCGCGGTGATGGAGATCGGTGCACTACACTAGTTCGCATATACTCAATTTGTCCGGATTCAGGATCAGCCCGTGCCGGCGCTAAGTGCGCCTTTGATCTACCGACGACGACGTACCATGGCTGTTTGCCTACGCAAAGCGGTGTACAGAGTGAGCTGTAGAGTGGACAACGGAATGACCTGATCGCGTATTCTGTTGGGTGAAAATTCCGAATAAACAAAAGAAAAATAATCAAGGACGAAGACAAACGGATAGATAATGAACACGTAACTTGCCTGCCATAATTCGATAGCGTACAATGACTAATTCGCCTGAAAGTTGTTCATTCTAGATCTCCGTTTCTTTCTAACGCTTTTTTGCCGTTCAAAATTTGGACATCATTTTTTGACAGAGGGAGTTGAGTGTAAAGACGATTCGTTTATACTTCGCGTGGTTAAATAAATTGAGCTGGTGAAAATGAGCGGCGTGAGGGTCGCGGAATCAAGATCTCAGAGAACCGCTGTTGGTGCTGCTATATACCTACTCCTACGAGACTGCAGGATTCAGGGACTCGCGTCATTTATATGTTAATGTCTTCCCCCGTGACGCTGCGGAATCGAAGTGCCCCTTAGGTTTATACTTTAGGGGACTATTCGCAACGGTAACTGAGCATACCGCAGAGGCCTCTTCCGTCGTTTCACCCCCTCGCATCGCCGATACGCCTAATTCCACTGGATCATTGGATACGCTATCGCCGTCTCACTCCCAAACGCACGATCGCATGCACGTATAAGGGATATAATCTACTGTGAAGGCCATAATTACAATGAGGATAATTGAGGTGAACCGTCTGTTGTATATTTACGTAACATGTAAATTCATGAATACCCATAAAAATTCCTCAAACATATGCGATTCTTCGCGATTATTTATCAAAGGTTTTTACGCAGTTCCAGCGGAAACAAGTGTGGGGTGCAGGAAAAATTGTACATTTTGAACCTAAAGAGTCTAAGGTAGAATACGATGAGCTGAAATTTTTATGAGTTTCGAACAGCCACCCAAATAAAATTGTGTGGCGGTAATTCTTGAACCAGATGAAATGCCGGCCTTAAAAACTTGTCGAAAGTTTGGGGAATTTCAAAATTTTAGGACTCTTAACAATCGCTCGGGATCCTCAAGTACTACACTTTCTTGTACGGTGTGTTATGAGTAATAAAAATCTGTTCTTTTCGTGCGAAATAATAGTACACACGTAAGGTGCACTAGAATAAATTCTCTCGATATTTGAATTTCGCATCCCACCTTAGCGTATCGATCATCCTATGAATGATTGATGAACCCCATCGTCAATCGAACTATTCGATACGATACCGGATATAACGAGCTTATTTCCATCTTTCGCACGTCGTCGAGAAAATACTGTCGAGCACCTGTCCGCGATAGGGTGGGGACTGACATTGTTCGAGACGAAAAAATCTCCAAGTTTATAACAACCGCTAATACAGCGAGTGACCTATATTCGCACGCGATACAGTTCTGGCGGTAATTAATTGTGTACATCTATTATCAATTAATACTTTGCTCGTATACCGGCTATGTGGAGTACAGAATTTCCCGTCCATGTAGATGGGCAATGCTGCGTTCGGCCGTTAACGCGATATTAAAAACGTAACGGGAACCACAATTGTTCATCAAAGTTTAGCGCGGAGCGGCTGCGCAAGTTGTTATCACGCATTGACCCAGTTAGGTTCAGGTAATCACGCGGGTCAGCACCGTCATAGCTTGTTTACAACCGGAACAGTACTCATCTACATTATGGGGATATCGCTGTACTACGTTCGGCAACGTATCCTATATGCGAATGCATGGATAGCTTGATGCATAGTTGGTACTTATATAAATACAGATATACCTACACATAGTTGTCACATTCGGGGAGGTTTATGTACTTCGCGCATCGAATGCGTCGGGATTTCGGTGCAAAATTATCACGGCAATTTGAAATACCGAAAATACATGTATATGTATAACTGCAGCTGGACGAACGAGAGTATCGGTTATTTGATCAGAAAAGTGCCGCGCTTCGCGTCGCGAGCGGATCCAATTTGATACCCGACGATGCCTAGTCGACAGAATTGCGCTGGATAGTTACTACGTATTTTATAGCAGCGGGACTTGAACGAAACGAGCGATATTCTTCGTCTACCAATTTTATTTTTCACGATAGAATCGCGTAACTTCATCCTCTCATCGTACACGAATTATGTAGAGAAACTATCCGATCTACTACTTTGACGTCGACCCGTTTACGGTTGGACACGATGCGCCCGAGGATAACAAATTTAAGAAAAGCACAATAGTATCCAGTAATCCGTGTTTTCCACGCCGATGCCGAATACCCCATTTTAAGACCACGGTATTTCGGGCGATAAATCTGATCTAATCCAATTCCTTTGTCCCTCTCTTTCTGCCGCCTATCTTACTTCGAACGTATATTTTTTGTTTCTCCTATCCTCTCTCGCCCCTCGTGTTTCTACTTTTAACCCTTTTCGCCGCACCGCTGCTCGCAATTTAGGTACTCTTTTTTCGATTCTTTGTGTACAGATCTTAGATATGTTGGTTATATCGGTATAATACCATGTAGGTATATATAAGTTACATTCAATTTGGAATAACTCTTGGGGGATATTTTCTCCGCAAATATGAAAACAAACGCACTACGTTACTCGGTCCATCAATTCAAACCTGTAACGTCGGTATACGTACGCCTCTGTAAACAATCTTTCCTAGTTTTCCCATGTACAATATCTACTCGAAGAAGAAACAAGCGAAACAGAGAAAAGCTGTATAAGAGCTGGAGCGGCGTACGAGTCGCTGCTGTTCCTGCAGCTCCTGCTTTATCCCTCTCGTATTTCACCAGCAGGTAGCAAACTAACGGGATTCGACTCCCGCGCGCGGAACGTCGATGTATTAGTTTTCCGAAAGCAAATAAAAATCACCGTGGGTCTGTCTATTCGCTGGAGTCCATATCGGCCATATTTCCCCTCGTCTCCGACGATGCGAAGCGAGCCTCGTTTGCCTAACTATAGGTATATGCCGGAAACTCGAGCGAATTTTACGCCGGCGAATGCATCGTTCTCGATTACGATAATGATCGTGCTAATAACAAGTGCTACTGGGACAAACGGCGCGAGGCTCATAAACGCCATAATTGTCTCCGCTATTACCTTGCTGTGTTGCGAGAATTTTGGGGTGGAGAGTCCCGTTCTAGAATATTTTTATTTAAAAATGAGCAAAACGCGACAGTACGTGATATTCCTGTTGCGGAATTTATGCGTGGGCGATATTGGGGTGAAACGTTTACAGGGTGACTTCTTTAATCTTATTTCAAGCGCGGTGATGTTACTTGAATAATAATTCAAACCCACCGAACACCGAGCCGATGGAAGCTCAATGATTGCTGTTAATTCAAAGATTTCCCACGCTTGCAGTGTATTACGGCGATAATAATCACGCCGAGTAAACGGTAAGCTTACTTTATAATAATTAGCATTGCAGGCGCGCGCCGCATTTAATTTCAGTTGCTTTTAAAATTTTTGAGCTCAAAATACATAAGAATAGCCTATAAACGCCTATTGAAACATATCAGAATCAAAAGTTGATTTTTGACTCTGAAATCGAAAAATATCTGAGATATACGCCTTTGGATTTTTTCGATTTTGGGGGTGAAAAATGAAGTATTGCCAGAATCGATTGCAGGACACTATTCCAACGTATTTTGACCTCAGGAACACGAAACCGTCGAGTAAATTAAGCTAGTTAAGATAGGATTCATCACCTCGGCGAAATTGATTACAGCTACTCTCACTTAATTTTATTAAAACGGGCTGATTTGATGGGCACGAGATACAGATTTCATTTTATTATTTTTCGTTTAAATATTCAGGATTCGTTGTGCCGAGGAGATCGAATAATGAAAAGTTCGTATATTAAATATCTCACGGCACGGAATATAAAATCGACGAAATAGGAATGGAAGATGTTGAAAGCGGTTGCAGAATTTGTAGCAATCGATCGTAGCGTAGCGGGGTATGAAATGAGCGGAGTTTCTTCGACGCGGGGGTAACGAACACAGGGGATGACCGATGTGGAATATATTTGCAAACATTTGCCGGCGTAATTCACCACGGCACTTGCCCGGAATATCGAGATCGAACCTGCAGAACCACGAGACATTTATTCCTTCACCATATAGGATAACGTACTATAAAAGCGACAACACAATGTTTCGAGTCTCCACGATAAGCGAAATCCCGGTCCGATTCCAACACCCACATTCGGATATCCACCTGCACGTAAAAGCTCCCAACAGTCCTCGTCTCTAAGATATATTTAGGGGGGCATGAAGGCCGATAGTCACGGAGAATTGATAATGCAGGCTGTTCATACATATTTCCCCTGAGCTTGCCCCCTCCCCTCCCGGCCCCTGTTCGATGCTATTATCGGGCTTACGTAGTCATGTTTATCGCGTAGCTTTGAGCTGTTTTAGTTAGGGTTGAAGTTTTCGTTTGATAAACGGATTGAAACTGACCTTTCTCCATATAGACTGGTTGGTTGGTATGTGAAACGTTGGCTAGAGCAGCTCCGGGTTAGGTAAGCCAACCAGCTTTGTCGTTAGCTACGGCCGCCACTAGGGATGGACTTTATACATGGCTTGCATGTTTCACTCGAGAGTCGCAACCAGAGAGAGAGAGAGGGAGAGAGAATGCTGAGCAGTGAGCACACAAGCCTGCCACTTGACAATCTTGTGTCTGAAAGTGGACGTAAGGATGTTCGCGTAAAGTGACGTACACGTACGTGTCAGCGAGTGCGGATGGATGTGCGTAATAGAATTGGGGGGTGTAGGGTACGGGGCTAGTGTAAAGGACGAAGACGGAAACTGAGCGATGGACGCGCGTACGCGTACTAGAATTCCATCACCCTCGTCACTGTGGGGAAAGTTTTGCAATTAGCGTGGCGAAAAGCGGCGAGAATGTTAATTCGCGGATCGTGGTTGGTAACAGCTCTGGGATATGTTATGTCCTCTCACGATTTGCGCATCGTCTGGAGGGCCGGTGCTGGATACATTAGCGAGATGGACTTTGGACACTTGTCTCTTTAATCCGTCACTTTCATTAACCTTTTGGGAGCGATAAATTCCGCATAAATACTATGGATTATACATTCCACGATTGGAATGACGACCGTAAAACCCTTCGGTCGCATTGACACGCCTGCAGTTGCGGCTGGAAAGTTTCAAGCCTTAGGTACATGCTCCACAGAACTTCGCAGAGTATAGCTCGGCAGTGATTCTGAAAAATGAGCCGCAAATGCGAAATTAAAATTTTTCGGGTGCCTCGTTAATCTCTTACGCGTACGCGGATCCCCCAGGCACGTCTAATTCCGGGCAATTTACGCTCGGGACTGCGAGGAATAAGCGCTGGTGGAAACAGAAATTGGCTACCGCAAAGAAGAAATTTCTCAAGTAGGATCTACCGCTTTGACCAACCTCAAGTACACCGGGTTCCGCGGAAAAATAGAGAAAAAAAAAAGGTTAAGTGAGGAGAGAGACCATTACACCATATAATACGTGTACGCATGGACACCTGCATCGTGTGAATGTGAATCCTACGTGGTATATCGGAAATTTGGTTCACATGAGAAATCACATTCGCGTATTCCGGGGTCAGTAGTTACACGAACCCCTAAATCTCGACTTCGAATTCATTTTGATTGTCCGTTCCGATCGATCCCTTAGCGCCGGTATATTTCTTTGATCGTTCCTAAAAGTTTTTCAAGCCTCTTATAAAAGTTCAGCCAAGACAATTATATCAATACACGTCGTCCCGCTCAACTTTTTAAGAGGATCTGATTTATGTGAGGAAATATATTTTCACCCGAGACGCCGAGGTCGATCGATATCGATAAATTGCCGAGTCTTTTCTCATGCTCCCGAACGACAAATTATTCATCGTATACTACAGCGTGAAACACGTGACTTCAGACTAAACACCAAACTATTTCAACGACAGGGAGAAATTTCTGTTCAAGACAAAGCCTAGAACTTATGAGGTAGGATCTGGTTCGCGGTACCTACCCATTCACCCCCATCCCCGTCTCCAAATCCTCATGATGAGCCAACCAAGGCACGTGAAATACCTATGAAAGACTGTACACATGTGTAAGTATACGAAAGTACAACGTATAAGGTCATAGCGGAGGCGGAGGAAATGGAAGAGAAAGCGGAGGTGGATGAGGAGAACGGGATAGAAGAACGTTCATCCGGCTTTCTAGTAAGACAATGGATATACATTTCTTCAGGTTATATGGGAAGAACAACAATGAATAGCTATAGGGTATGTCTGTACGTTAGGAAAGATGATACGCCAGGTGAAGTTTTTTTTAGTTTTTTTTTAGCTCTCTGCATGTCGTATCACGAATTTTCCTGAAGAACAAAGTGTGGAATATTAGAAAAACTGGTGCTTACGTATGAGCTGACGACGCTTAACCTCGCTTCGGATGATACTTGACTCGACTACCTGTACAGTCCCGTCAACGAGGTGTAATTATCTACGCCGAGATCCACGCGAAGCCGACGCTGACCTCCCTTCGCCCTCAACTATTTTTTCTAGGAAATAAACTATTTCAATAAAACTCCACGGCCAATAACTACTTATTATTGATTGATTCGGTTTCAACGGATTCTTGGCACCGGCAGAAACAAAGGGATCTGATTCATCGAGGGCCGCAGCTAGCCCGAGAAACGGAACCTCATAACCTTCACTTCTCTTTTCTTATACTTTACTTGAGGGCGCCGAGCTATTCGGCGAAGCGGATAAGCAGGGAAATGGATATACATACCCCTTCGACAAATATCGGTGCCTTTCAATCATCGCATGGCTGACCAAACCGGGAATATAACCGGGTTTTAATCTACTGCCGCCTAGAATAAGACCGCTGGGTGGGCGGAATAGGTATGCCACGGATATTGAGAACGTTCTTAGTTTACGTATTTCTGATGGAGTGCGGTAAAGTAGTTAGAAACTTCATCGCCAATTTCAACGTATGTAACATCGCGTTCGACCTACACCGCCGACATTAAATATGTAACCTGCTATGACGGAAGTCGAAATGCTCAAGTCGGTTTACTCCGTCGTTCAATTACACGATTCTCTAATTGCCTCTGTTTCAAACTCGACGTTGTTTTGTTAACAATCTATGAAGAGTCGGATAATTTGATACACAAGAACAACACTAATTCAACGTTAACTTCGAAACCGCAGGGACGATGATGGATCAGGAGCGGAAAAGTTTGCGGCTGGTACACGCGCGGAGTTTCTATTATGAACGGCGTGGAGAATTCAGAGTGCGGAAAATGTGTAAGTAGCGGATCATTCGAGTATGTGAACGCGCTATTTAGAATTTTGTCGTTGACTTCCAACAAAATTAGGTACATACAAAGTATGTGTATTCGCAAATAGCCGTCGCCGCGTCGTGACCAAAACCGGCAAGGAAATTCTAGGCAGTAGTTTGGGTGGGCGATTCAATTACATCGGTCGATACTCTGGGTCGAGTTGCCAGCTAGGCTCAAGCAGTTTGGCTCTGACTTTGCGAAGTTTAAAGTGGCTATCAGCCATGTTCTGTGGCACGGCATGGCGTGGCGTAACGTGTAGAAAAGGCATGAAAATTTTCAGGGTGTGTCTGTGAGCAGCTGTAGCATAGCTGGGAGAACGTTTACAGCAACACGTGCTCAAAGCTGCTGGGAACCCAATGCTGTTCCGCCTCGAAGGTGAAGGAAAATCTCTTAGATCCGCGGAAAGCTGAAGCAGGGGTCTCTATATATCTTTGGCAAATTGCTCAGGCGTAAAACGGAGCCTCACACCTCTCGGCCCGCAATTTCGATCGGATAGGTCTAGATGAGGTACAGATTTCATGCAGGGTCGGTAGAGGGAGAACCGGTGATTCTGCCCATTGTTGAAAGTCAAGCTTAGAGAATAATCAGAGTCGAGACTAAATTAGAAAATGGAGATGGTCGTAGGAGCTTGCAGAGCGCCTCTGTTTGGGATTTCGATTTGGTCGAGTCGCTCGGAGAATGACAAGAAGTTGTGTTGACCTGGAAATCATCGATGGCGGATTTCAGGCATCCTATTTCCATCAGAATTCTGCGAGAATTCGGGCGAATTTCAAAAGAGACAGTGGAACGTTATGCTTATGCTCCAAAGCTCTCGTTGTTCGGTGAAGAGCGCTTGAATTTTATGCAAGGCTATTATAATGCCGGACGTAAGCTACCCGGAACAATTGACCTGAGGTCAAGAGAACGTTTGTTCTTATCTCACAAGATTTCGATGGGAGGAGAAGACAAAATTAATTTCGAATATGCGAAGCCTCAAAACTTGATCAATTAATGGAACCCGCAAAAATAATTCAATCGAGGTTTCAATTCGAATTCGGAATCGAAGAATATTGGGATTCGCTTATTTCTCTCACTCTAGACTTACGCTTGGCGAAATTTGGTCAACGAGGTCTGTTACCATTGCGTCTTTACCTTCAGGTGCTGCAGCTTTCCTTCGGTTGGGAAGCGTGTTACCTGAGCGTGGCGAAAAAGCTACAGACGTTATAGGGCGTTCCAACCATCGGTAACCTACAAGCGGCAGGTTATCGCCAGCCGTAGGAAACCTTTCTCGTCGCGCAACTCGTATGATCCGAACAACCGTCCGTTGTTAACGTAAAATGTCAAACAAAGCACTGCCAATAGATTTACTCACGATGTGGCGGTTGATTTTCATCTTCGAACGAGTCCTCTTCGCTGCATTCTCCGTTTCCCGCTTTTATCCTACGCCACGCTGTGAAAATTCACCAAAGTTGAGCTTGTCGAAGTTGCAATCAATTTTCATAGCCGAAAACGTAGCCAAGGATTTTTTAACGTACGGAATTAATTCTGACATCATTACCTCTCCTAAAGAGTCCTTTCAGACCTGAGGGAGATTTCTTCTTTCGTTGTTTCCTGCCCCTCCTGGCCTGGTGGCCCTGGTCCACGGAGCCGAAAGAATCCTCCGTGCAGTCGTCCATGTAGTCGTCCATATCCATATCAAAAGAACTCTACGACAAACGAGGAACCAGAATTAAGAAAACGAATTTACCGGCAATCATCATCTGATCTATCTATTCACTTGGATACGTTACGCGAGAGGATGATAATGCTAGGTCCTCCCACATTGTTAGCTGCGGTTAGATTTTCTAAAACGAAAACAGCTGCGGACTAGAGTGACGCGCACTTTATTCTTTGCAAATCTCGGTTCGCGATTCCTCAATGATCAACGAAACTGACTGACTGACACAACCTCTTCGGATATCCCTCGGCACGCGACTCGACGACGATGCTCAACCTCTAGGGAGTTATTCCTGAGTGTATCACAATTGCGTGTATTTTTAGTACCGGGTTTATTTTATAAGCCCAGGTTGCACGCGGCAGCCTTTCCACTGGAATGATCATTCCTAAGATTTTTAACAATGATCATCTCTTCCCGCCATGATCACGGTATACCTATGTCTGGATCAATCGCGGTCGGCGATATTCATAGATTGTGATAAACACATCGACCGACTGATCTTCATGAATATTTTTCTTACCGATAGCTTTTGATATTCAAACGTAATAAAATAAATACGAGTTTTAAATACAGTTCCGAGGTGGATGGATCCAATATCGGTTACCGGCACGTCCAAACCGTCAATGGGAAATTCCAAAGATTCTGATTTCATCTCTAGAAAAAATGATAAGCGAGGATCACGTTATACGACGAGGGAAAAGCGTTGGAAATGTGGTTAGCAATGAGGTGCCACGGAAAAGCATATCTGTTAAGTCCCTGTGGGGTCTAGGTGTCTGATCACAGTGCCAAGAGCCGAGAATTCAAAAACGACTTTGAAGATGTTGCGGGGGTCCAGTGGCCATAAATATCTATGACAATAAGCGCGCGCGTACGATTTACATTATTCATAATCGGGTATACGGGCAGCTAAAAGCTGTTCAAAATCCGAGGCCCATCTTCAGAATTGTTTTGGAAAGATGATCTGTTAGGTATTTATTAGTTGACAAAGTTTCGCAGTTTGATTACGAAACAAACTGAGAAAAGGAGGACGATAACTGAATAATATTGTAAAGGGGAGAATCATTCTTACGATCACTCTGTGATGTAATATCCTTCAGTTCCTGTTCACTCGAAACATCCGCGCGCGGTTGAAATCGAAGAGAAGAGATGGCCGAGATGAATAATTCGTCTTTCCATCACCGTGACAATTTTATAAACTAGCACTTGACGCATTGACGCGAGGTACTGTGACCCTTGATTCACTCGTTTTGAGAATCTCTCGACTACAACGTCGCGAAGTTGTTCGAAAGCGAGGCGTCAGTAACTGTCTTTGGCCTAAGGCCAGCGTCACCCACGCCATGGTCACGACTTCGAAGATCGCTTACGCTTATGTATACCGAGAAGAGACGACAATATCAGCTGCTTCGTTGCTAAATATTAAACACTGTAAATCTGCGTGGCTCATGTGTTCGGATACGTTTGTTATTTCCGACTTTCATTTGGCAGCGACCCTCGAAGGAGTTAATTATAATAATGAAACAATTTTTATCGATCATCAAAGAGAAGAATAAGACCGGAAATCAGACCCTGGTACAGATGTGATAAAAGGCACTTTACGCTTTCTCTCCGTGTTGAAAAAATCATTTGAATTAGTATTTCGATAGATTTCTGTACCGTGATGAGAGGAGAGTTTTGTCTCGAGCATTGTCCATCGTAAAAAGTGAAATAGCTTTGCCGCGATCTCCTCAGGCCTGCTAGCGCATCTGGGTACGACATGACAGTGAGAGCCTGTGCTGACCATTCTCTGGACGATACACCTGGGCGGCGTCGGGAAGCAGAAAGCAGAGTGAAATATCGATTTCAGCTGAGCAACTCCTTGGAATGAGAATAAGGAGCGATTATAAGTGAGCGGCGCATGTATAGCCGCGCACCGTGTACAATCGATGTTGGTGGCGTGAAAAAACTTGGTGTTAGATGTTGGGTTGTTGACGAGCTGTTTGCCGAGCTAATAACTAACTGTAGTTGGGTGTTTCGTGTTTTATCCAGGTCTCGTTTCCAGATAGTAACTGTCCCGAGCAATCATCTATTCCCCTACAAAGGAAACGCATTTAATACTCTTTAGCGAGTGACACCAGCCTAGGAGGTAGGTTATCTGCTCGAGGTTACAAAGGGGCAAGAAAACCTCCAGTTAACCGCCTTTACCTCGCTGTAGACCTACGACGAAGGCCTGTCCGAGTGTCGCAAGGCGAGGAGCGGAGTTACCGAGAAAATCGCCATTTGTAGGGCTACCGACGCTCCTCATCAGCTCCTGCAGCCTCAGTTCTGGCTCGGCTCGAAAAATTCACAGAGTTCTTTCGTATCGCGGTAATCGAACGCCGAAGATTATATTGCACCAGAGATAATAAATTTTTCTTTCCTATATTATTTTAATTATCACGTTTCAATGTTAACGATTCAGCCGTCTGTCCAGTCAGTCATATCAATGCCCGCAGTATATCCTCACCTCGAAATATTCCCCAGCTGTTTAAAAGTAGAATAGTTTAAGGTCTGCACAGCGCGGGGTATAAGGAGGCGGCCCAGCAGCAGTCTGGTTGAAAATATTTAGGACTCTCTCCGCCCAGTTGTAAAACGTAAAGGTGGACAATGGGATCGGTAGGATGTCTCAATAGCGCAGAGGTGAATAGCATATAGATTACAAGAATGGCAGGTATTGTTGAACGAGGTCCGAAGTCACGTGGAGTTTAATGAAGGAAAATGAAGTTAACATCACCGCCTCGAGGGAAGCCGTACGGGGTGACATTGCGGGCCACGGGCCACACCAATAGCTCGGGACCACCATCGACCGAGAGTTGTACTTTTCCTAAGGAAACGAGCGGATAGATAGCCGGGCGGCACGTTTGTAGTATTTGGGACGAAGAATGTCGTTCGCATCCTTGGGAAGTCTGTAAACAAAAATCCCTCGGAATTGTATTCCCCCGTCTATTTTGCGTTTAACGAATCGACGGACGATGGATTCGGGCATGAGATGGCTATTGGTGAAGTTAAGACTGCACAGCGACTACGTAGAGGGTAAAAAAGGATCCTAAAAATGCGGACCACCTTCCGAGAGATTGTCTTTCCAACCGGCGGTGCGTTGCGGTGTGGATGGAAAACTCCACCTCGCTATGGCACTTAGGTATAACTTGCTAGCACTAAAAGAAACGACGTGAAGCAATGTGAAGGAAAAATAGGCAATATAGTTACCGGTTAAACGAACGCCGACTCCAACTAAATTAATTACGCCGGCAGTAATTACGTCGAGCACCATCAGCAGAAGTAGCAGCTGAGTCTTGTGCTCGACTCGTCGCAGCGCGTATCCTGTAGCAGTAAACGGTGCCATCGGCTTCTTCTGCAACGCCAGCAGCTCCGTACTACCACGCAGTCCTTCGAAAACCGAGTTTGCCTTTCCTCCTGACGCGAAGCGGTTGCTATGCCGGACAATGAACGGCCGGATCATCGCCGATCTCTAGTGATATGAAACGATTCAGATACAACGTGCAGCAAAATCAATAAGATGTATTATTCGTCATTCAATAAAAGATGCGTCGTTTTTCCCAAAATCTTTTCAACCCTGTTCATTTATTTCGATCCACAATAGCCTCGGGCTATAAACCTCTGAGAGCAGGATACTCTCTGGTCGTAGCAATCGCCTTGAGCCTTGAGCAAAGTGGCAGCAGCCATTTGAAGTGAGTCAAGACCGCACACGTAGCTTGTTACATGAACATATACCCACGAGATTGCCTTATACCCACAAGAATCTATGTCCGGTAAATAACAATAACAATAATCATAATTGTCGATGTTGCTGCTGCTATGCTGCCGCTGCTTCGAACTGCGGTACACCGTGCAGATACACGCATTGATACAATGTTGCCCCTTTTTCCGTCTCGTCCGCGTCGTCTCGCAAGAGGGTAGAGAAATATATATAAGGAAACGACGACAACGACGACGCCGGGGGGCCGTCGAAGAGGGCAGCAGCGATACTTACACCAGCTACGACGACATCGCCAAGGAATAAGTCGCTCGCTCGCGAAACGGGAGTTTTTTTAGAGTCCTGGCGGAGGGTGGAAGGAGGAAGAAGAAATGGCAGGGAGTGCGGTGAGTGGAAGGGGAGGGCGGGGTGCCGTTTGTCGGGCATACCTTGGGGCCACCCTGGCGTCTAATTGCGCGTAATGCGCCAAGGCCCGGCCGTAGGAGTTGCCGCCAGAGAACGATGGGAAAAACTTGGGTCGCGTCGTGACAAAACAAAGTTGCGGGGACGCGGTGCTATGTCCGGCACGCTCGGACCCACACGACGTCGATCCGCAGATCATCCTCAGAGTCGAGAGGTTGACGGTCATCACGGGAGGAAGGGAAGCCTGGGATCATACGAATGTCCAGTTCGAACGACGGATAAACTCCTCAAGTCCGAAGGTATTTTAGTATTTCATTCGGAGGTTGCTTTATGGCCGACCAGTCCAACTCGATTTCTTTCGGGATCAATGTCCGCGAATCATGCTCGTAACTCAAGTCGTAGATCTATGGCACACAGGAATTAAAAGTCTGACGCCTGTTTCGAAATTCTAAGATGCGAGTCGAAGACGATGAAGACGTGTTCGCGCGCCACTCCAGTCATTTTTTTCCCCCTTCGATCCTACCTTCACCGCGTCATTCTATGGTCCCGTGGGAGGTCAACAGCAGCAGAAACACACAAGCGGTCAAAATTACACAATTATCGCGACGAAAGAGACCCAGTTCTTCCAGAGCCGGTTTCTCTCGATACTGCGGATGGTTAATAGCCCCAGCCATTCCGAATCTCCTTGTCCGTGCGACCATCGAAACAGCTGTCGAGTCGGCCGATCTTCGCTATGTATTTCTGTTCAAATATGTTTCAGAAAATTTCTGCCCAACATTTTTTCACGTGCATTACATCTTCCCAAAGATATTGAATTTATATGTTTTTTTTCGCCTATCCTGCAGGATCAGAAATACTAGGAGGTGACCGTATCCTACTGAATTCGTCATACTGCGTCACGCGCGAGTCATTAGTCAGTAGCTTGTTAGCCGACACATAATATCTACACGTTTCTGTATAATGGTCGGCATTTCAACACGCGACCGTTATTAACTCCTTCTTTCTAGCCGCACCGCGAGGTGCCGAGGGGGTCAGCAGCGGCGGCTGGACCACAGAGACAATAATATCAACCATTATTCATAATAGCCCAATGGAGAAAAACTCGTACGAAAAGTGATTTGGCCTTGCTAAACGTTCGTCTGGGTTCTCCCTGTTTGTTCACTCCGAATCAACCGCTCTGTTCTACCCCCTGACCTAAAGCAAGGAAATAGGAGTAACCGGACGGACACCCGTACGACGTGTATAATTATATCAGTGAATTTCAAGAATCTTATGTTTCGATTGAGGCTGCGCTGCTAATACAGCGCTGCACGTTGCGATGAAACGGCTGAAGGTGAGCTGATCGTTGTGATTAAAAATCTTTTGTGATGAGTAACAAAGCGCGAGAAATAACATGAAATTCCTACACGACGGCGCAACGAATCCTCAGGAAAGATCTCAATCTTGACCGGAAATAGTAACACTAGAAAAGAGTAGAACAGGATTTTTCGACTTCAAAATCCCCGGGTCCTGCAACGGCTTCATCCGTTTTCAGGATCAATAGCTGATCGGTTGTTTCTCAAAAGATTTCGATTCGTCACGAGGTGCTGACCAGTTTCTTTGACACAATACGCAGACCGCCATCCATCTAGACAATCCTTGAAATCTGGAACCGGAAGTATTGCCCACCTCGAAAGAGGGCGTGCTGCAAACAATACCATTGTTACAAAAGTGGTGTGTCTTTGTTGGCTCTACTCCATCGAACTCTTCAGCCCTGAAGGGGTTGGATGAGGGCAAAAAATATTCTAAGCAATTGGGAGTTCGTTTCATTCATTCACAAGACTATGACTTCGATCCTGGTGATTATATTATAGGTATTCGAAATTCAACCGAGGAATTCAATTCCGAATATAAGGGTTTGATGATTGGAAAGGCTGTGTGACGAGGTATTCGTTGGAAATATTCATATACTCATCTCCGAGTGTTTTCTGCCTCGCAGATAACATTTTTAGTTGCAAGGCGACGTATCCAGCCATTGATCGAGTCGATAATTTTCTGATACAGTCTTATCCGATCGTTTGAACCGAACATCCGCTCTTTCGATGGTCTGTTCAGCGATCGATCAATTAATCGTATAAATCGCGAGGAAAAGCCGAGCTGCCCGTGGGCGGTGGTTGAAAATAGCTCATAGGGTTCTCGGAATTTCGCTCAGATGTTGGCGGCTGCCTTTTGCAGCTGATTGGAACCGAAAGCATCGAGTACTTTTATACGTGTATAGCAACAGGAGTTATCACAATTATTTATACTCACCAAAGTTGTTTATGACTTTTCTTTAGGGCGAGGGTGCATGGAAAAACCACCGCTCTAAAAATATCCACTTCATGGATGACGTCTCTGGTGGTATACGTAGGTAGAAGATCTAGATAAAAAGGTGCCGAACCTATTATTGGTTTACGACTTTCTGCGACAAAAACCTGACGGATATCCAGTTGTACTGCGTCTTGGCCAGGTATAAATGGGGTAAGCAGGTCGCACGCTGCTCCACTATGTTGCGCCGTTTAGTCCGAAGATGATGAGGGCCATGGACACGTCGGTCTGAAACCACATCTGCTGACTATTTCCAGCCATTGTTTTAAGGATCCGCTATGATATTTATTTCCATAAGATTTTTCAAATGTTTAAAATATCTATACACATATCTCGTAGTTTTTATCAAAATTTGATTTCAAACCGAAGATTTTTACTCTCCAATAATGAGGAGACAAAATTAGGACGGTTATCAAACCGCGGTGAGTTGATTTCTATTCGACCAATGGAGAATCTACTGGTAATTTTGTCACGAATGACAGGAAGTTTGTTTAGCAACAATCTCACGACTTCAAGTTGTTTACTGGTTCGCGGAGTAGTTATTTTCGCCCATTATTCCAACGCGCCGCTATACTGTAATCAAGGAACGGACGCCCGTTGTACTTTGTTACTTAATCACACGTAGTACTACTACTACTACTACTACGACTCACGTGATATTTATTATTTTTTTTCCAAAAGCCTCACTTTCTCCCATCGCTACTTCAATTCGATTTCAATGGCCGTTCCAGACTTTCGCCAATTTAAATTTGACGAGACAAAAGTTAATCTTCGGTGCGACTTCACATTATATCTAATTACAGGTGAACAAATAAGTTGGGAATCATCTACGAACCCTTCTGGCGGTCGTCCAGACGGGATGAGAAACACCGGAGCAAAAATTCGGTGCTGAGTTTATGAGCGTCCAGATGACAGGGTGCTGGACAGAACTTCGCTCCCGCAACTTTCGGTTCCCCTCGCAGCTATGGCTGGGCATAAAATGCAGCGCTAGACGGTGCAGTGCAGTTTTGCCGAAAAATCTATGGGGTTTATTTTGAAAGGTGTAGTAAATTTCCAGGACGTTCTACTTACGATTTCGAATCAATGGGTACTGAGTCGGGTGTTAAGTAGTGGCGTCAAGACGCGTTGTCTGGTGACGCAGTCCGGAGCTTCCTCTTTGGTCAGACTTCCTGTCGGAAACAATCGTCGCGATTTATCTGAGGTGCTCATTCTCGATTTCTCCTGACATCCTCGAATTCTGGGAGCCAAGTTGGTGGTCGGAAAAACGTCTGGGAGTTTGATTCTATTGAGAACCATTACGCAAAACAATGCAATGTCTTCGAGACGCGGTGTACACCGGGACAGTCGGGTGAACGAGCGCTCGTACGTGTTCGCCAGTGAATGAACATCGGACATATCGTACGATACTCTGAACGTAAACTTAAACAGGTGCTTTGTACCGAGGATCTGGCAATTATCAACATACGAACCAGATAACAGTAAACTCTGTACTACTGCGTCGTTGTCTTTTCTAGGTTTTCGCAACAAGAGGGGAAAAATGATAAGAAACAAATTTTACGAGGACGGTGAAGTTTAAGCGCCGGTATACGGCATGGGTGTCTCGATTGTCGTCAGACGATGCCGAAAACTGCGACATCTGCGGCATCACATCCGGCGGAAGACGTCACGGCCGTGCATATCAATCGTGCTACTCAGCCATGCTAATGGATTCGTTTAATTAATCGATGCATAAGTGCACGCACTTATAGCGCCCCCCAGAAAAGCTGAGAGTTTGGCCATAAGTCGTTGTCGCAATAGGCGCCATAAGCTACTCGACTGGCATTCGTGGGTAATTTCTACGGAAACCGAGTGGACGGTGTTCCGATATAATACGAACTCCGAAACGACATCCGGTTATTACTTTGCTAAAAATTCTTAAGGGTCTATCGTGGTTTGATGACGCAACGATAAAATTTGAAGGCCCTAGACAAAAATTTTCGGAAGAGTTTCTAAGCGTCTGTTGAAACCGGCAGACGGTTATCGTCCTGGGTTGAAGTGATGGGTGCAGGCCCCATAAGATGTCGAACCATAATAGATCATAGGTCGTACAGCACCGTGCATACATATATACATGGATTCTCGGAAGATTGGTCAGCGCTTGCCCAGCGGGAGTATAAATCGAATTAGCTTTATCTATATAACTAAATGACATGTGAGGTCACGAGTAAAGTAGGGACGAGTAAATCACGTAAGTCATCGATCAGGTGAATACGCTAGACCCATCCTGAGGAATTGACGCATGCAGGCGACGAATCCGATCGATTCTGCGAACAGCCAGACCTAGACAATATCTACAATGTCTTCGGGGGCGTCGTGGTACCCCCCATGAGTTGTTTCACCGAGCCATGGTGTTGTGGGTGGGAAAATCCAGGGGTGAAACATTTCGCTTTGTCTGGTCTCGAATTTCAACATATCAATAATGTTTCAATTTTGGTTGATTTTAAGGACCTTATATTCCAACCTTTAAAAAAGTACTCTCCGTCGGTGTAATAATGAACGGAGTAGTGACCACGGCGCACACACCACGGATCGCGGTTGAGCGAGACGTGGTAAGGAAGGAAGAAAAAAAGGGAGAATGGGGCGGGGAATCGATCCTGAGGAGTGGGAATAAGAGAAGAGTCGCTCCGGATCGGGGTGAAGGGATAGGAACTACATGCTTTGCTGCAGGAGAGGGGAAAAGGATTAGCGAGAGCGACGGCGTCGATGTATAGAAGTGGACGTGTACGTCATTCCTCGGGACTGCTTATTTCTCAAGTCTGAACTGACGATATCGACGACCCGTGCCTGGTCGGCGCGTCAAATACTACTAGGATTGCAAGCCAAGCTTGTTTCGCAAAAGATGCAGGTCTTCTCACGATGCTAATTATTTCTCTCGACAGTCTCAAATCACAATAAAGAAGACCCTGAAATGTAGGGAACGCGAATTTAATCTGAGCTGGGTCTCTCGTCTGCGATGCTGTCGAATGGTTCCAAAATGGCCGCGGTAACCGGAGAATGAAGGTGCCGAACCGAGACGCAGGATCTAAAAGATCCATGTCCAGTAATGTTAAAGAATCACTATTTTTGCGACTTCCAAGCTCAAACCTTGAACGAAAAATCTAGTGATTCGATTGTGCACTTTGCTGCATACCTCCTGGCAACCTTGTATGCATCGCCATCATCGCGATGAGGAAAAAAAGGAGCAACGAGAACAAACTGGAGTATCACAAGGATGGAGGTTCGGTAGCCGCGGATCCTCGCGCGTGTAGAGCACGACGGTTCGGTCTGCGATGATGGTTGAGACTTCTTCGGCCAGGAGAGAAACGAACGGGGTGTGGGTCGTTGCCCGGCGAAGGCCGCTAACGATGCCTAATCTTTTCCAGGAAGCTGACACAACGTAGTGCTGAGCGCGGGCGACGGGGAATCTGGCACTAGCTGCAGATGATGCGGGTTTACAGGTGTAGGTATCACACCTATTGTAACACGTCCAGCTATTTTATAGAACCACCGGAGCCATGATACCATACATAGTCGAGCGATTCGATCCGATTTCCGAACACCGACCTGCGTAAAGAAATAACAATAATCATCGGAGTCGTTAGTTCCTCGGCTGGGAATTCCATCTACTACATGAATTAATTTCATCCAATTTCGTCGATCATTTGATAGCGAAAAATGTGCTTGTCGATGCGCGTCTATCGCGAGTTTGTCAAACACTTGGAGGTTGCTGACACTTGGCTGATCGTGGAACTGTATAATAAAATGCTCCAACAATAGAGTGAATGCTTACGCTGCTAGTAAAACGACTCGCATAGTTGTCGATCGGTCTGTTCATCTGCTTGACTGCACTTTGCGATTGTAGTTGGATCTGCAGTTTCGTATTCCCTCTCATAAATTCAACCCGTACACACGATACGTGTATAAATTTTCAGAAGTAAGTATCATTACGAGTTGGGACTAATTTTGTTTTCAGAGGTAATAAATAGAGCAGTCAGGTCGGGTAGATTAAAAAGGAGGTGGGTGAGATCAGGGGGGGATGCCGAAAGAGGTGGTGAGCCTATTAACGAGCTATGGGAGTGTAATATTAATTTGATTAGAGCGGAGTTGGTGAAGATAGGCGTTATACGCTGGTTCCTTTGCTCCCGCGGGATAGGGTGATCTCGAGAGAAGAGATCGGGGCCGAAGGAGAGACGGAGGCATCTTGCTGGTCACAATTCCACGAAGTTTGCAGCGGTGTGTTTGCGTCCTCCACGGCCTCGCGGCCATCAGTATGCCAGTTGATGCCTCCCTCACCTCGTTATACCACTTATAAACGGGGCACCGATCAGACTTTCGTCAATATATACCTTCAAAGTCTTCGAGTACAAGCTTCACGATTCGATGCACCACCACCTGATCTCGAGGTACGAGGTCGAAAACGAAAGGAAGAAATTCTGTGGAATGTTGGGCTGATCACCGCGATAAGAATTACCTGCACTGCTGGTTCTTGACTGTCGTTTGTACGAAATAATCGCAATTACTCGCACGGTGGGCAAGAGTGACTGAAATTCAGTTCCCAGTCATTATACTGGTTCAGGGTTATTAAATTTCCTTGGTAAAAACCTACGCCGTTTGACAAAAAGCTCCGTTACTCGATCCCGCGGAGAAATACGCGTGCACGTGCGATGGAATTTGATCCCCAGAATCGTTAACCGTTCGAAACAATAACCGAAATTCTTGATCACCGATGATCACCGGGGAAAAAAAATATATATATTCACTACGCATGTTCAGTCGACTGTATTAAGGAGGTATAGTAGTAGCAGCAGCCATTTTCTCAGTTACGTAATAGTGGCGCACACTCATGTTTTTATAATATACTAGCATTGCACGCGCGCCGCATTTAATTTCAGTTGTTTTTAAAATTTTTGAGCTCAAAATACATAAGAATAGCCTATAAACGCCTAATGAACCATATCAAAATCAAAAGTTGATTTTTGACCCTGGAATCGAAAAATATCTGAGATATACTCCTTTGGATTTTTTCGATTTTGGGGTAAAAAATGAAATATTGCCAAAATTGATTGTAGGACACTTTTCCAACGTATTTTGAGCTCAGGAACACGAATCCGACAAGTGAATTGAGCTAGGAATAAATCCCATCGAGATATCCTTATTTTTTCACTTTTCGAAGCGATAAATCGGCGATACCTCGATCAATTTTATAGATAGATCAATTTAGCTCGTGGATTCGTGTTCCTGAGGTCAAAATACGTTAGAAAAGTGTTCTGTAATCGATTTTAAAAATACTTCATTTTTGGCCCAAAAATCGAAAAAATCCAAAGGGGTATACCTTAGATTTTTGTCGATTTTGGGGTCAAAAATCAACATTTTTTTTTACTGGGGTTTTTATGGTATTCTCATGTATTTTGATCTCAGGAATCCGAATCTGAAAGCCAAATTGATCTATCTATAAAATTAATCGAGTTATCGCTAATTTTTCGGTTTTCGGAGCAGAAAAATTGCGATACCTCGATGGGATTAATTGGTAGCTCAATTTCATCGGCGGATTCGTGTTCCTGAGGTCAAAATACGTTAGAAAAGTGTCCTACGATCGATTTTAAAAATTCTTCATTTTTGGCCCAAAAATCGAAAAAATCCAAAGGGGTATACCTTAGATTTTTGTCGATTTTGGGGTGAAAAATCGATATTTTTTTTTATTGGGGTTTTTATGGTATTCTTATGTATTTCGACCTCAGGAATCCGAATCTGAAAGCCAAATTGATCTATCTATAAAATTGATCGAGTTATCGCTAATTTTTCGGGTTTCGGAGCAGAAAAATTGCGATACCTCGATGGGATTAATTCGTAGCTCAATTTACTCGACGGATTCGTGTTCCTTAGATCAAAATACGTTGGAAACGCGTCATACGATCGATTTTAAAAATACTTCATTTTTGACCCCAAAATCACCAAAAATCTAAGGTATACCCCTTTGGATTTTTTCGATTTTTGGGCCAAAAATGAAGTATATTAACAATCGATCGTAGGACACTTTTTTAATGTATTTTGACCTCAGAAACACAAAATCGTCGAGTAAATCAAGCTAGAAATAAATGTCATCGAGATATCCGTATCTTATTACTTTTTGGAGCAATAAATTGGCGATACCTCGATAAATTTTACAGATCGCGAATTCAGAAACACGAGGCTCATCTCGAATTTCGAGTTTTCATCTCGTATCTCGATTTTCGATTGGTCATCAACTTTTCAAGATAGGAGGATGAGAAACGCATGAGAAAGACCCGTTTGATGAGTTTCCAGTCCACTAAATGTCTAAAAATATAGATCACAAGTATAAGTGCGATGGCATTTGGAATTGCAGCTTCAGTCGTTTTGATCATTCTAACATACAATCCATTTTTTCTGAAACATCTAAGAGACAAGGTTCTCCCGCAGGTGTCAGTACGGGATGTACACGGTACGCACCCGCTCGTCTGTACGTCCGGGCGCGGGATATCTTCTGGTGCTGTCCGTCTTCGAGGTTTAGGATCTGAAATGCGGAGGCTTCCAAGAAGAATGATGCGCTGGTTTCCGTTGGGCCGCGTCGGTGCCCACGGTGTTCGTGCTGGTGCTGCTGCTGTTGCAGGTACGATGGAAGCCGACGTATCCCCTTTATCCATTAATTAATTCAATTATACTCGCTATAATTAGTCATGACAGCGTCGCCGTGACCGCCTGTATGCTTAGAGGAGACCTTGTTGTATACCCAATTGCACGGAAACCTTGACGCTTCGATCATGTAAATTTACCAAAGTTTTCTAATACTATCTATAACATGGGCACATCTTACAAAATCGCGATTCAACAATTCCATAGGAATCTACATAAGATCTTGGCTTGGCGAATTATGATTCTATTTTCCGTCAACTGCTGCTCAGCTTAATGTTGACGATATGAAGTGAGAAAAAACTGAGAGCTAGAACCCAAGGAAGGTTGCGCAGGTTAGAATAATATAAAAGGCACATAAAATCATCTGACGCAGGCATCAAAGTTGAAACGAAGTTAGAATCAGAGTCAGAATCAGAATCGGAATCAGAATCGGAATCGAGATCAGATCGTGGCGACTGGTGTAGCCCGGTGTGGGCGGATGACTGCTATGTATAGCTATAGCGAGGCCGAAACGTGGGGTTGTTCCTGGTAGCCGGGCGCGAAGACGCTTCGCGGAACCGGGGAAGTGGAACGGGAATATGAACGAGGGAAGCAGAGACGCGAAGACCTTCCCCAAAAGCCGAGTCATCCCCTGATCGATATTCTTTCAGGCACAACACGACTTTCCGAATATTTTATCTTACGTATTAACACACTCATTCAAGTATTCATGTATACCTCATTTTTTCAACTCTGAATTCATAAGTCAGAATAGTACCTTGATTTACGCTTACTTATACCGAAGTTGCGATCAGATCGGATCTTGTGAAATAATTGATCAATGGAGAAGTCATAGAGCGAAGGCGTAGGAAGAAAAAGTGTCACGCCTGCGTAAGGGAGGTGATTATGTTCCAGCGGTGAAACGTGAATGACAAGGGTTTTTAGCTCGCACACTTCGTCGATCGCATTGGAACTAATTTGGAACCATTCTGTACCGCGACATCGACGTATTACACGACTCATTACCCTCCTGAACCGTTGATCATCAGATTCGATACGCCTTAGGCGGTACTCACGGCTCTCAACTTTGCTTCACGCGCCCATCAACTTTGCAGTCGACCGTCGGTCAACCAAATTTCAAATGAACTTGAAGCAAAAGGTATATCGGCATCAAAGGACCTCTGGTAACTGAGTGGTGAGCCACCCCAATTCCGAGTTTTTCTTGAATAACGAATAACAAGTTCTTCGCATATTTCTGGTAAGCGAAGGGTTAAAGCAGCCTGTTGCCATCTCCATGCGCGCAAGTATGTCTATACCTGGCTCCCGATTGTGAGGCTGGGGATTCGTTCCACCACGTCCAATAAAACGAGACGCGAATCCGTTGGTAGTCGCGCGGATGCAGATCCACTCGCGCGCCGTGTAGCAGCCTGCCGCCTGGGTAGGCGAAAGACCTCAGCTCGCTGTAGATGGTTCGGAAGGTCCCTGCCAATCGTGCGACCAATCGTGCGACCGACATCTCCCGCTGCCACGCCCCTTTTCCTCTTTTCCTCTTTGCCTCTTTGGCTCATGAGCCGCCCCGGTACCCGTGCGCGAGATCACTGGCCGCCCGTCTCGCCCCGTTCGGTCCTGGGATCGGGAGACTCAAGAACGGAGACCAGAGTCCAGAGCGGAGAACGAGTTGGGTCTACTAGGTTTATTACTGGACAGTCCAGGCTGTCCGATGACCATTAAACTGGATCGTCAACTTGTCGACATTAAAATCGTTCGGCTGGAATCGACATCGATTAGAAATCTGCGTGAGAATGAATCGTACTTGATCGATCATAAAAATTTCCACCTGAGAATGTTACGGTCTTTTAAAATGCCGTTCATGGTTTACCAGCTGAAGTTCCGAGAGTAATCTTACTTCGCTTTCGAGTGGTGTAGAATATCGATTCATAGGGTGGCAATACTTATGCGCCCATTCAGGGCGCAGGAGTTTCGCGGAGCAGGATAGCCTAGATGGTTATATTGCAACTTTCAACAAAGATGGCGGAACTCATTTGCCGCACCAACCAGTGCGAATGAAAGCTGAGGCAACTCCCTTCCGTCCAGTCAAAAAGGTGCAAAACAGAGCATAGAGCGCCAAGGATATCCCTTGTTCGATACAAGAGACCGACGTCCTTGAATCCTCACACCAACTCATCCTGCTATGTAGCCTTTTGGAATATGTTGATTGGATGCGTAGTTTTAACAAGGTCCTTTGTAGGGCCCATACCCGCAGGTTGCTCGATAGATTCTAAAGCCTAATTGCATCCTGAAAGCCAATCTCCAGTTTACTCGAAAATGTTTATCTAACATGGCCCTCTAAAAATTGGATCGTGTATTTGAAGATTTGATGACAATTAATTATGACGTGGTTACGAACTGTCTGTATCACAAGATAAAATCGGCGAGTCACGAGTCTGGTGAAGCTGGTCGAACGGCATCCCCGAAGAAGTTGTGAGGTGGTGGTCTGGCTGCAGAAGGAGAAGAGTTCCAAGGATCATTCGATCAGCAGCGAGAATAAGCCGACATCTACTTGGAATTCTACAGTTCGCAGAAACATTCATGTCGACGACCTCGCGCTTGAAACTGACTCGTATATACATGAGCTGCTGGTGGTGGCGACCAGCGCGTTTCATCATCGGCCGAACTACATACTACATCAACACCACGAACTTGGCGCGCTCTTCGTTTTGAAAGGAAAGGAAAGGAGAGGAAAGGTGTCAACGAACCTGGTACTGTTTATTTTTTTTTTTGCTTCTATTATACATTGCAGAAATGTGTGAGATCTCACGATATGGCGTGCTGTAATTGTACTCACTGGATGTAGCGTAATATGTGCGACTTGAACAGATATTTGAATGATGAATTATAAAAGTTTTGAAAATGAAAAAATAAATTCACCAACGAGTAGAAAATTTGATCGTACTTGCCTAATTCGTGAAAACGATGACATCCTGGAACCGATTTTGGAACCCGCTTCGATCGATTCCAATCCCGAAGAGGCCCATGGTGAACGATCTGTGGATCCGATAGACATAATAAGCTAACAAGGGGTTTATTACATTATAATACGGATGTGTAACACCCTCGCGCTACGGAGCCCTGGCGTTGGTAGACAACGGATAATAGATTGTTCGGGGAAGTGAGGTACTCTCTAAGTTCAAGGAATCATTAGACTATAACTCAATTATGTAACGCTAGGCGGTGCGGAGGGAAAAGTCTAGAGAAGGCAAAAAGCGTAAGGGTTGAGAAGTGCGAGTCATGCACCGAGGCCCGGTATACCTAGGTATGCATCTCCTGGGCCGAGCACTGATCCCATCCCTCCCAAGTCATGGGCACGAGGCTGCAGCAAACTCTGCTGAGTATAAAAAGGCCCAGCTACAGCAGCTGGAGAACCGGAACATGGTCTTCTTCCAGCTCACGGTGTTGCGCCAACGATACTGTAAGCACTAATTGTTTTGTAATTGAAATAGTGATGGTGGCTGCATTGAGTGAATCAAAGGAATCGAAATATAGAAACAGAAAAAGATCAGAGAAATTTGGAAAATTTATCATCTTGCAAAAACTAGACGGATGGACGCTTGTGAATCGATAAATTGTGAGTGTTCTCTGTTTTAGAATTCGACAAGGACGGGGCTCTGGAAGATCTCCCAAGGGATTCCAAATGAGATGTGTGGCTGATGAAGAATTACTGGCGTGAAGCCAAAAGTCCAGTAAAAATATACGAAGCCGTGATGAATTGCTTGGACACTAGCTTCAGGAAATACAAATTTGAAAGTACATACAGGAACTTATGGCGCCTACATAACTTGGCGCTGTTACAAGACAACAAAATTGTATAATCAGAAATTCTTGCTAAAAATTACCGACATCTTTGCTATTATTAGTCGAACTAAAGAATATCACAGAATTCCAAATCAATGGATAAAATGAATAATAAAATAATAATCGGCTTCACGCCCACGAGGGACCAAATATACGTGTATATTATGCCCCTCGGTGACCGTCGATCGAGCGAAATTCCTGAATATGATGGAACTTTTTGCGGACAGAAATATACTTGGACTTGGTAGTCGATGGGCGCTCCATACGGAGTAGCTCCGGCGTAGACTAGAGGGGAGACTGGGGGATCGTTGGCCAAATTTAGAAATAGAGATTCAGCGCACTTCCCACTCCACAGCCCACGTTCAGAAATTTTTTGATTGCCTTCTGACACGATTAACTTCTACTCAACGAAGGTCAAGAAAAATGCCAACCCGCCTATCCATGAGCTATGACCAAAAAATTCAAACTATAGATGACGATATGGTATACCTAGGTATACACTAGCAGGATGATTCGGCCGTTCACGCACTGTTTACCCGTCATCGCCTCAGTGGAGCTAATTGTATTTGTAAAATCATCCGAACGTGACAAATTATAATTGACCATTTTTATAAACTAATTGTTACCAACTATTCATCGGCGAACCTTTTAGAAATCCTTGCATACCTGTCGTTCAATTTGACTCCGCGAAATTGAATGTGCATCGCATATATCTGTAAGTTATCGACTATAGATGAAAAATGGGACATTAATGCTATGGGATACAACACTCGTTACGTACAATTCAGATCAGCGATGCAACTGTGCAGTTTCGTGGTTGATCGAGCTGCACGTACGACCGGCTGGACGGTGTCCAAAAATTTCGCGATACGCATTTTCCGAGTCATTATAAATATGCACTCGATTGTGCGTGATGGAACTACATTTTTCAGCGTGTACGTCATTCCTTGAAAAATGTCGTCAAATACTGAGGTCGGCACACCGTAATAGGCAAATAGTTTAATTGCACACTGTTTTTGAAGTCCACAGATAACTTATCGCCACTGCAGGTTTGGGTCTGTTAGTAGAATTCCTACGCCACGCATGACGATGTATATTTTATGTTCATTTGGCAGGGTGGAGAGATGGGTCCATGGATTTTTTCAGTCAGGTTAAAGGCTATAACGATTTCTACGTATGAAGTACGTTTATCGGTCTTATCGGTTTCGCACTGTACCAATATTATTGCTACTTGCCGGTCGGCCCGCGTGTACATAGACGCGGCATGCAGCCAGCTCCCAACGATAGCGCAGGAGGTTCTCAACTTCTGAAGTGAGTCCGTTGACCGTAGACCTAGGAGGGTTACGTCATACATACTAATTTACCATTACAGGTACACATATGCAGAGAAACCTCAGGTCTCAGATACCAAAACGTATTTTCACTATACGTTCAAAACGAGCACGTGCTTCGGTATCCCAAGGCTGCCATCAATGCCCGCGAGGTTCTGAGAACGTCTGAAATATAGTCAATAGCCCATACAATTGACACAATTAATTGAATAATTTATTCAACAGTATCTGAAGTGCGACGATCTAACATCGTCGCAGCTATTCGTTCACCGGAGTTACGAAATGGTATCGTTGATCTGAAGAGTGCAGAAAATTGTATAGTGTTTTTGGGGCGATGGATCTGGTACATCTGGGAGCACTCTGGAATCTGAAAATGTTGATCGTGAAAAAACTCCAAGGTTGCAGAATATAAATTCAGTTATTATAATGTAAACCAACTCTTCGGTCTGTTTAAGTATGTTGATACGTTGCGTCGGCAGTTTCCACGTACACGGTTGGTACCAGGCGTTGGAACGCTACACGATGCCGCGATCACAGGAGCGTACCTCGAACAGGCAGATTCACCTGTCACCGATCTTCGCTCTCTGTCATCGAACTTGAATGAATAAAAATTTTAGAAATGTTGCGCCAAATGCAGTAGAGCCATCAAAAACACCGTCATCAAGGCCTGGACGATCGGGAACACAAAATCATTCGGAAAGGCTGCAGGGAACCGAAGACCCCCTATTTACTTCGGCCATGCCTGATCTATATCTAACTCCAACCTACTTAATTCTAACGGTGAAGTTTGCTCAAGCCTTAACGCCGCTCGCCTCGTCAAGAAGGCAATTGTACTCGATTTTCTCCAGTAATAACATCGGTTGTGATATTCAGCTGGGCTGAGATTCAGGAACCCTTTCAACGCTTTTTCATCCTCCGCTGTTGAAGACCGGGCGTTAGCAAGTGGGCAGATAAAACGGGAACGAAGACATGTGTGATGTGGATATTTTCAAGTTAGTGCTGTAGAAGACTGGCGCAGTCTTCACACATCCTTAAGAGCGAACCCGCGAGTTATACCACCACTAAATCTACATAGTTCTAGCCCACACGATCAGCCGAGAAGAGCGAGGCCAGCAGCCACAAGCTAAACCAAAGTTGTTCGGTTGTCGCGACGCGCCATATCCACCGTTCTCCGTAGCAGCTCCCTATAGTCTCTCTCAAGTCCGTCGTAGTATACGGTTTGTTCAACGGTATCCCTGTGGCTCTCGAACCGTCTTAACTATAGTTATAACTGCTGACTGTCGCTTATAAACTTACTCGCAACAGTTCACTTCTGGTATTACTCCGGACGTACGCGGCATCGATTTTCCAGCGTAAATCATAGACCGAAAGTGAACACGTTCGTAATCCGAAAAATTCCATGTCGCTGTAGTGAACAGTGGTCAAGGTGCTGTTGATAGCCAAGGAACCTCAAGATCTTCAAGTTCAGTGGCCACTTTGTAGTGCTTTGGATTGAGGTTGAGATCCAGGAGTGTTTCGAATAAATCTAAGGTAGAGTCCTGTGGACTGAAAAAGAGACATCGAAGAACTACAGAGATAAAATATAAAAAGTCCGACTGTGCAGATTCCAGAAAAGACGAAAAGGACATCGTTCTTCAGGTATGTAAGTCGTAACTACAGGTATACCTATAGAGGGTAGAGGTAACTATAGAGGGCTGATCTGAAGACTGGGACGCGACTTTCTCCCAATCCATTGGGCCGTATAGCCCTTCATCATGAGTATGGGAAATTGCTGTTCGATTATGGGAACGCGAAGCAAAGCGCGGGAATCCTGAATCCTCAAGGTTAGGGAAATTCCACTCGCGTATATCGGACAGCTTCGTTTTATCCGTCTCACACCTGCGGTCACGATTGTCTTAGCAGCCAATGGTTACGCGACTCGCGATTGCATCATTGAACCGGAACATAGATGTAGATAAGCCGTGTTTTCGCAAAAATACTACAACGAAATAATTCGTTGGCGTAAACTAGCAAATTAAAACATTTCACACGGCAGTATAAGCACCGCACAAACGAACACACTGTCGAGTTTGATTAATTATGAATGAACCTTGACGTAATGCTCGATGAATTTACACTGTGCCGTACACCGCGTTCGACCACTGCAATTTGATTAGCGTTTAGCAATGGCGGCGAGTTATCGCATCCGTCATAAACATTATATCGACGTCGGTTTTGTTCCGGAGGTTGATAGCGGTTCTACGTGAAACGATCGCGCCCACAGCATGAGCACCACGGAATGGGAATTACGTAAGCAGTTGACCTCGGCAGTTGGTCAGCTGTTTCAACTACAACATGAACCTCCTTGTCTGATTACATACTGTAGACTCTACTACGCTGCGACGTAGTTCTGTAAGGTTCAGTAGGTTTTATAGGTGCAGCGTGGATCAGGATCTGAAATTCAGGCCTCGAATAATTGTTACTTTCCATTGTAACAGTAGCGTTGCGACACACTTGTTTCGTTTATATTATAGGCGTGATATATGCGTTGGATTTTCTGCGATTCGACTTAACCGAATGACAAACTCGAGATTCCCTTCGTTCGTTGCGTTCAACTTGGAAAATGATTGGATATGATGAGAAAATTCTGTGGAGGGAATCATAAGGATCGACGATTTTGATTCAAGTTTCACACCGTAGGAACGGTTTCTCGAATCGATTGCTCTCACAGAGGTGATATCGTAATAATAGTTACAATAATAATCGTCGCGGGGTTAGAGACAGCGTGGGCCGAGTCGCAAAGGTCCTTTCCTCTCTCCTCGACGGCCGACGCCCTGCAGCGTCAACGGTGGAAGGCGACACATATATATGTCACATATTGTGGGCTCCGATCCTCGTTACCCGATGCATTCAAGTGTATTGCTGCTATAATACTTCACCTCGCCGTCTCGCCCTCATCCTTACCTAACCGAGTATCCTTCGGGACTTCTGTCACTCTCTTTCCGAGTTTTAGCCTCCACCGTAAGAATCGGACGTTAATTGGTGTTTTTTGCGCTTAGGTGCGGATCTATATTAACACCAAGCGAGGGAGTGATCTCCGATCGCGCAGCCCCCACCTTCTGAACCTTCTTCATTCAGTGCATTCTGACCGTGACCTATACCAGTGACACCTTAGTCACACTCACGCTGAAGCCGTACGCAGAGTTGTGGGACGATTTTTCGAATCAATGATCAAGTTTTTCGTCGGAGACCGACGCTGAATTATGATAAAAAAAATAACAATGCGTATGACTCGTGTGAAAGTTTACAATGGAAAAGGTGCGTGAAACGGCGTAGTTGGCACGTATTTTCATCTATAGGTTCCTAGCATTTCAGGGCGATTGGATCGATAGTTAGAGTTGAGGACGAAGGCTAGAGTGGAAATAATTCGCACCGCCTCAGTCGGTCCGTGGCAAAGCTGAAATCGCGACCCTCTCAATTCGTCTCCGTTCGTTTCTGGAGAAGTTAGGAGAGATTTGATCATTAATTTTTTCGATCAAGGAAATTGCTGAGATCCAAATATTTGATCGTATATTCGCTATCCCGTGGGCATCTGCGGTTTGAAATTTTTGAAATACGAAACTTTGTTAACATCAAACTTTAAAGCTTGAGGTAAGTCGGAAGTCGCATACTATGGAAAAGATTGAAAAGAGCGAAAGCTTTCCATCAAACGCTTGTATTCAGTATTAATCATGATGATGAGCTTCAAAAACTGATGAAAAAAAAATCGCTAATTCAATCGGATTTCAAAAATTGAATAAGTCTGTCTGCAGCTCTACCAGTGCGATTGTATTGATTTTTCGGATGGGGAAGCGGTCAATTGGTTTTCCGAGCGAAGGTCTCCATTGAGATATTTTTAATTGCCTCAGTGATGGCAATGTTGAGATAAAAAAAAATCATCGCAAATAGAAGGTCTATTTCTTGCCTTGCATCGATCGCAGACCTTACTCGTGAATGTGTGAGACTCTACCGTGGAATATATATACTATAAATATATATATACAAATACATATCTGTATGTGCATATACATATATATAGCATCCAAGCTCACACACACACATACAGGGTGTGCAAATTTGTACGAATCTCGCAGTCGACAGTGTAGATTTCTTGTACAGATCGGTAAAGAAATCCACTGCGGACTTTTGAAGCACATATAATACGATTCTCGTGTTGTTCCAGCTACTATGTTAATGTCTACCGCCTTTGCACGTGGAATCGTTACGTCATTAAATTTATAAACTCTGCCGAGTCTACTGTTTCGTCGACAGATGTCTCCGCCATTGCTTTGTCATTACGATTGGAATATTTTTTTAAAATTAACACAGCATTAATTCATCATCCGATAAATTTCATTCATCGAGCTTTCCGACCCCACTACTAGAGATCTTGATTACTTGCGTTTACTCAAGTGGCTTACGCAATTGATGTAATATCAGATCCAGCATTGCAAAAAAATTTGCAGTCATTGCATCGATTACTCAGATCATACACCGCAAGTTTTTCTTCATCATTACCAGGATTGTGCTAATGGATTACAGTAATTTTCCGGTCGATACGAAATGTCATAAAATCAGGAAGCTGCGTAAAGTGGATTGCGGGCCGTATGTGATTTCATCAAACCGCCGAAGGTTTCAAAGATTGGAAATGAAATTTTTCCTTTCGTCACGATTCAGATCATCTAACGGTTGTTTGGGATGGCTCAACGTGTCGGGCCGCGTCGTGGACGCGAAAGTTGTATAAGTGCAGCATATACATCGTATTCCGATGATTCAACCATTCAGCTGTGTGAATATTGCGTGAATGTTGCAATTTCACGGCATGAATCTTACACAAACGAACTATACGATGACCTTGGGATTTCCGATCTCGTGAACTCACACCGATTAGTTATACCATAACATCGAATACCGCAAGGACGTACACGAGAATTGAGATGGAAATACAGGATCAAGGACTTTTCTCTTCGGAATTCCACTCACGAAATATTCCTTCAATTTTTCTATGAAGTTAAAAACGTCAGAATAAAAAAAGGGACCACACTGCGATACGAAGAAGAGCATTTGGGACTTCGGAAAATACGCGAGAAGGGATAATCCTACTTGCGGAATATAAAATAATACGTGCCATGCTTCTTTCGTCTAATAATAATACAAATAAAGATCTTTGTCACTACAACGAACCGCGCGATGACTTCATTGCTTCGCGGTCGCGGGTGTTTTATTCCGTTGTCAAATGAACAGCGTCGTATTTACCGCACATCTATTGTAAGGAACTTGTTAAATATTTGGAATTTTAGATTAGATCTGATTCACCGCATACATCTGATCACCGTGTCAATTATAGATGCGCTCTTGATTTATAAGCACAGCTTTCGTAACTCCACGCAACATGTTATCCAATTCACAATCGCAAATATAGAATCACAATCTATCGGACTACGTGCCTCATATACTTACTGTGCGACAACTTTCTCCCGGGTAACGGAACCCTGACGATCATGCGGCTGACGCAAAAAGGATCCTAAGTCGCGCGATTTTGGAAAATCACTACAGCAAATCCTCACGTATTCAGAGTTTGTAAGTGCATAAAATATTTCACCAGCATCGGAAGCAGGTTGCGTGGTATTTGACTATACCCGGATTGTTATAGGCTTGGAGAAATGTACTTTCGCCGCAAATTCATTTTCTCGTTCATTATCGCAGGTTATACCTATACCGCATACATGGGAAAAAATGTTGTCGCAGAGCCACTTGTTAAGCTTACCGCACTGGTGATAATCAGCTATTAGTCATTTTCGCTTCACAGAGGCAAATTAAAAGCATGGCAAAAAATAGACTCTCGGTGAGTTTCGCACGCGTGCCAGGCCATTAATTGCGCTATATCCACCGCCTCGGCCACGACGTATTCGATACGTTCTCTCGACCACTGTATGAGCTATACGAAGTCGCGGGCTGACGATAGGAGAAAGTGGGCAGCGTGTGACGTTCATGCGTATGCGCTGTCTCGCACGCACTCGTCATAACCTGCACATATACATATGCGAGATCCATTCGCTCATATGCGGAGTCACGATAACCACACGCAAGAGAAATAGCGAAGTGTAACGGCCGCCACACGAGCTGCCGTATAAATCGGGTCCAAACTTCCTGACTGACGGTCATCAGGCCAAGGTCGACACGCCGTTCATATATACGGGAAACGGGAATTCATTTGTATGGTTTGAGCATTGCACCAGATGATATCATCTTCGATGAGTTCTAGTAATCAAAATACTGGAAACATAATTCGAATATCCTTGCTTGCGTAATGACTTTTTATCGATAAATTGAACGTGTTATACATATATGGTCAGAGTGGTTTTTGGCGGGGGAAAAGAATGCAGGGAATCAATTTGGTTTTTCTGAGGAATTTAACGAAAGGCGAAATTGGCACGCGACGAGTTTTACGGAAAAATGGACAAAACGTATCTCGGCAATTTGTACTTTTCGTAACTGCGAACCAAGGGTTTCGTTCGGTGAGCTGCTTGGAAGGGGTTCGAATAATTATCCGTTCGCTAAGGTTGCGTTATCAGATAAGTTCTTGTTATGATACTCCTCTAATTGCTATGCGATTTGTGCCACCCGCCTAGTGCCCCTGCTGCATACATTAGTATCCGATCGTGTGTATCTTATCTTCTAAAATATCTTGAACAACCCAAACGACGCGTGGCTTGACACACGTAGCCTTGATCGCGGTGATAGAAATTCATTTAATGGTTCTCCAACCTTTTAAATAAGGCATAATAGTGAAAATTACACTCTCCATATCCAAGTGGCTCGTCAACAAGATTAACGAAAGATTAGGCTTGATCGTAGTATTCAGATTGACATGGTTCATTATATCATCCCTCGTTAGCTATCATCGAAACGTTTTAGGTTGGATTTAATCGATCGATTTATTACACCAGCGTTGCGTTGACACTTTGGCTTCATTAATTGCGAGTTAAATCCGACAGTGATCTACCTATCGAAAGAATCGCCAATTTTTCCGGTCTTCCGAGCGGAAAAATTCAGACATTTCGACTGGTTTTATTTTCGTAGTTCAATTTAATCGACGGAATCTCATCATCGCGAGGGCATTGAACATACGTGTCGCTGCAGAGTGAGTGCCGAAGTTGATGATGCGCGAATTTTATTGCTGGTCAATCGAAGCGCAGTGCAGCAACGTGAAGAGCGGCGTTATTGGAATTGTGCATACACATGATTTGTGTAATACGGAACACCGCAGCTTTCGAATGTGCCAAGATTTTCCGCCAGATCCGGGAATACCCCAGGAACAACGCACATTACATGATTATGCAATCCTGGACGTCTGTCGGAAATTGTAAACACTGACGCGTGGTCTGTCAGGAAAATGCTTATAGATTTTCACGCTATGACGACGAACAATTATACATAAATATGAAAAATTTCCGTGTACAGTAAACTGTACAAGTGAAGTTGCAAAATTAAATAAATAAAAAAGTTCAATGACAGGCTCATTTTTTCTATGTTTTCAAAAACAATTTACGAATTAATAAAGGCACTTGACTTCCGACTAGCGCACTGGGAAACATCTTTCCAGTAACCTTTGCAACCTGAGGTTTTGCTGGGAAGATAGTGATAACAACGTCCTTTTCCAGAATGATAATTGAGCAGGAAATGTTTTTTCAATTCCTCAAGATGATGCGATGCAATGACAGCTAGCTAACCGCAAACCGCTTTGGTATCATTCTTTTTGTAACGATTACGTGATGAATGGATACTAAGTCGCGTGCCATGTTATTTCATTATCCGCAAACATCGTGAGAGGGCGAATTTTCTGAGAATATCAATAGCAATTTGAGGAAAATTATTTCAATACCGTGGTCAGGATGATTTATAGTAAAATATACTACAAACTAGATACTACAGCGTGGCTCATGACATTGCTAAATAGTAAAGGAAGAATTTAAGATGATATCAGAAGCTCGTCTAAAATCCATAATCATCAATCGCATTCAATCAGACCGCAGGCATGACCAGGTGTAGCATTCTCTTCCCATCTCATGAAACGTAATTAACTTATCTTCTATCGAGCGAATTAACAGAAAATTACACCCACATTCCACGGAACAAAAATTTATAATAATTAACGGTCTCTACATGGGAGGTGTAGGTAATCAATAAAAAATAATTCATCCTACCAACATGGACTTAGGTAAGCCCGGGAAATTTTGGAAGAAGAGCAGGTTGAGTATCTCGCTATTGATAATCTCTGAATGATGTCGATGAAGTATGTGCTTATACGGTGATCGATCGAATCGCTATGAGAATCAGGAGCGCAATAGAGATATGTACGCACGTACTTGTCATGATTCATACCCGATCTTATTTTCAACTTTCACTCCCTGGTACCCATCCAGTTATGTGCCGTTGATCGGGTCGTGGACTCTTGCGATTTTTCAAGGACGAACTTCAGTGTGAAAATAGGGCCAAAGTATCGCGCTGTGGACAGGTCAGTTATACAGCAGGTAGAGTGATAAACAATGATGTCACGATACGCGATTATTTTACACGTACATCGAGTATTACCACCCGTAGTAAAAAAAGAACAATTAAAATCGTTGTAGGTTAGTCGGGGATTCACAGCTAATCTGTCGCTGTGTACTTTGTATGTCGCCGATTCGATACTTGCGCAATCCGCGTCAGTTACAATCTATACCGATTCATACGAGCCGGCATTGAACGTACACATGCGAGAATCTACCTACGTCATGAGGTGTATTATATAGCCTACGTAGCGAGCGTCTCCGGTTCCGGAAATAATGTTCGCCCATTGAATCCTGATCGAGAGCCACAGAAGCACGATCGTGCATTTGACGATCAGGAACCAAACCCGGTACTCCGATCTAGGTCGGTCGATCAAACTCCGTCAAAGAAACTCTCGATCTCTCTTGATCGTGTAATCGATTACTATTATCACTTGTGGTTCAAGTTCCGGTTCTGGTTGAAGAAGTTAAATATACCGTATAAATGATAGTGCAATTACAGCCATACTACGTTGTAGGTAATAGTCGGGTATATCAATGGTCGACAAATGACACGCGCAACTGAGGAACAAGGAAAAAAAAGTTTCCGGATAAAAAACAGTGAGGATGACTCGATCAGTATGAAACTAAATAATCGCCTTTTATAAATAACCATGACCGACGGAACAAACGCGTCCCGATGCGGATAAATTCACGCTTCTAGCTTCCGCTGTAATATGTATACATATCATGTAATCATTTTGTCCCGGTTGAAGGAAAACCGCAAGTCTGATCGCATCCGCACCCCAAGATCACGTAGAGTTGTCCAATGATTGCTTTAGAGTTCATAGTCTCCATGAGACTCGCCGATCCTCGCGAGTCAGTGTGACTCAGCTACTTCGGCACGCGGTCGCGTAGCTCTCGTTGAATTTGTCGAGTACGCGGGCTGCTTGAACATCGCTCGAAGACCGGCACTATGCGTGCGGCTCTCCATTCTGACCGAGAGTCTATACATACGCATCGGTGCCACGCGAATCGTATGGGAACACCACCGACGCGTCATCGAGTTACGTCATATGACGTCACAGAAATCGAGGCTTCGCGTCGTCCTACGACGAGACAGACAACTTCGATATACGTGTACGTACCTAGGTATACATGCCATACCCGGCGCGGTCTGCCAACGGTTACGTGCCAACGCTACGCGTTTAGATTATACACGTATGTTATACGTGCCACGTGTGCATGCGGGTGTATCGATGAGGAGACGGAAGCATAATCGCCGTTTGCCATCACCGTCGCACCGATCCTCACGCACCCTCAAAATTCCGCATACTTCTCCTCGACCAATCGGAGGAATGGCTACAACCGTTAGAGAGCGACGCGTCGTTTCTGATTATCGGCATACGTTTTCGCACATCACGTAGAACCACGAGGATTCGATACGTGTAGCGGTCATCGAGCTCGTATACTTCGAAAGATCTACATGTGGATCCACATCAGGTGGTCGGACTGACATAATGGTGGGCATCGGCTCACCTGAAGATCCGCAACTCGTAACGTCACACGTTGTATCCTGCTTCGCTATCCGTTATCTGCAGTATTTGCTCGAGGATATATTTCTAGGAATCTTCTCATAACGAGAGGTGATCGATGCTCGCGAATAAACAACCGATCTTTCCCGGAAATGACGTAGAACTTGGAGCTGCAAATATGAAATTGTATATAGATAAATGTAGGATTCTGATATTAATAGATCAGATATAAGTAGAAGCGTGGGATATTACGTATTTGACGCCAGCTTTATTTATTACCTCGTCTTTGCGCACATTTTTTTTTTGTTCCAACGTTATTAATATAATGTCATTCGATTTGCATATTGAATCGGTCTTGGAGTAAGCAATGTCAGAGCAAGGTTCGTGATTTTAGATGCCGAGAAATGAATCGACATGAATTTGGAATCTGGTGTCTTCGGTTCGGTATAAGGAAAATATTGGGATGTTTGGTTTATTATCGGAATTCGAAAGCGAAGATATCGTAAAGTTCGATCACCGCTATGGAAAAAGGCATAGGAAAAGTCAGGCGTATTAAACGAGATCGGTTTGTTGAAAACAAGCAGGCTACAGAGTCTACGGTGATAAAATCAGCGGCGCCAAGCTGTCTGCTCGTTTGACGAATGACGAGGAAAGCTCAAGCCCCGAGGAGCATTTCAGCAGGCTAATGGTATCGTCGATTCATTTTAATCGCTTCACCGTTATGCTAATTGTAAGTATCATTGTGACGCAGGAAATGACCGATTTTTTGTTTACCGCATACCACTCATATAATAATTAGAAGATTTAACGCCGATAGGTTTGACGATACGCAGGGTACCCGACCCTGACGATCGCGTGGAGTCAACACTCGCTTTATTAGAGTGTAATAACTCATGTGCGTACCACATTAAGCTTGCCTCGAAACCAATATTTTACCTTTACTTTTTTATTTTTTTTTCATTTAGTTGGAACCGAAATTTCTAGCCCCTGACGTTCATTCGGCGCGTAGACTCCATTCATCAACGGGTTCCAATTAAATGAATCGTTGTTCTTGGAGGCTGCTACCAAGCAGGAAACCGAAACTTGAATTCCTCGCCATTTCAGGTAGCTGGGGTAGCTGGTCATGGAAAAGCTATTTAATATATAGCAAAAATCGACAATGAGTAAAAAGACACCGACGATGTTCCTGAAAGTGCAGCTAAAGGCACAGTAGGAAACTCGATATATCCTCCAAACAATATTGGTTTTGCAGAATGGAATAACTGAGAGGACGGCGTCGGTCGCGAACATCACACGCGTGAATATCACCAAAGTATAAGGACATTGCTCTGAAATGAATAGGTATTCGTAGTACCCCGAATTCCGCTGATGAATCATCACCGAGGATCCATCGCACAGTGGCAACCTGAGAGCAATTGTAAATTGCCCATAAACGAACGTGCTTACTCGCGGGTTGCATGACAATCCGAAAACCCCAGCCTGCACTACGATGTATAGGTACGCTTTTCTGAAAAAAGGAGCGGCTCTATGACGTCCGAGATCTTTATTTGATTTGACCCGGTAAGCCTCCGTCTCGCGGATCGCGGTGTTGAATAACGCTGATCTTAGACGTCACTCAAGTCTCAGAGTTTTCCGAACACATATGCAGATAGGCATACAGCAGACGATTGCAGTGGGCGAGGTGTGAACCATAAAGCTAATCTTTGAGCGAGGGGAAATCAGGAAAACAGAACTTGAACTTCATCACTGAATTCAACTTCAAGGCAGTTGTCAAGTGACATAAGACCCGTTCAGCGGAGGGAATGTTACACGCAATGATTCAAATGGGAAATTATGGCCGATGACGATTGTGTACTTATCTGCAAGTACATCTCCGATTTTTCCATGATTCTGATCATGTAATTTCAGCCAGAATACAGTCCACATGGCATGATGGCTACTCGGTAGTAGTCCGCTATGAATGTCATGGTGAGATTACGACGGATCATTTCCTCCCGGTGAATCATCGGGATGAGCTGAACCTGCCGGCTAGCTAGGGCACCGGGCGTCGCACGGTGTCCGATTTCTCTCCCACGTGCGCACCTGCGCCTCGCGCCACGCATTCTTTGCTCATCACACGATCCTCCAGAGTTCGCGGACTGAGACGTTATTACATACATGGGTGTATAGATATACATTTACCAACGTCTTCTTCTCGATCCGCCGAATTCAGCCCGAAGGGTTGTTATGCGCAATATATGATTCCCGCGGCTCTGTTCAGGTCCAAAAAAATGCTCCTGGTCAATCGACCAAGGTCATGCACTCAAGGTAATCCGTTACTATCCCCGCAGTGTTCTACGAAGCCTCCGGGATTTTCCAACCGCTTTCGAAGCTAGTGTAAGAAATCACCTTCGGAGCTGTACGTACATTGTTTTTTGCCAGGCATAAACTGCGTTATAACTTTGATATAACCATCGAGTTTCATGCACTACGTCATAAAAAAGAGCTTGGAAATTTTTTCACCAATAAACCCAGCAAACCGAGAGTCCTCAGCAAGTATGAAACTGCCACGGCCTGGTGCACATGTAATTGTGCAAATGAAGTTTGAGAAGAAGCATATGGGTAGAAATCATTCAGAGTTTGTTTGCCAGGGTTAAGTAGGTGGAGGTCGGCGAGCGCGTTAAGGACAAAATAAGGAGAGGAGGTATGCCAACCATTTCCTGAAGTTGCGAACGCCGCTGCTGCATGACAGTGGCGCATATTGATCTTTGACGGACTATCTACAGGTTTCACCGCTGTGAAAACCTGTATGCACCTGAATTCTTTTGATGCGGTATAAACCGATGGAGATATCGGAGCGCAATTTTTTCGTACCTACGTTCAAATATTTGTCCATTCTTTCTCATCCGTTATACTTTCGTACTGGACATTTTCGTCGCGCTGTGATTTATCATCCATAATTTTTCGGGGCATAGATCCGGCTTACTTTCTTGTCTTAAAAGGCCAAGACCTATAAATCCACGGCGTGGAATGCTCGGCACTTCCGTACAGGCTCATGACTGTCACCGAGATTTTTCTGTCAATTGTCACCGGTTTCAGAGTAATCCTGCGCTTTTAATTCCTGAAACTGTGATTTCGCCGCTTCGTTTCCTCAGAACAAAATATTGCGGGTTTGGTGCAAGGATGAAATTCTTTCCAACGAAAAGATCCGTATAGGAAGATAAAGTAAGAATTTGCCGATACGAAAATCTCAGATCCAACTGCAAAGGTCTTCTAGCTATGTCTACCGAGCCCAGATATTAGTAAACTTTTGCAAAAGAAATTTCAGTTTGTTTGGTAATTGATAGTCGGTCTGATATTGTCAATTATTATCGGCCCGTGATAAGAATAATCGGCTCTCCCGAGGGGATCGATGTTGAGCACATTTTAATCACGCGACGACTCGATCCGCTGGAGTAAGCGATCCAAAGAATATTTCATTCAAAAGAATGTCATGATTAACAAATTCTCTTTTCATTCAATTTCAGATTCGACAACGGACTTCGCGGGTGAACTTCCCGAGCAAACTACGGTAAGTTTTAGTCCTTTTTAAGCGAGATAAATTTCGGCTCTTCGTATGACTTATTGTTAGAAATACCCATCTGACATATTATGGTTTTCCTAGAACAATAGGCCTAGTCATTGCCCATGCCGTGAATAACGAATGTTGTTACCTCTGACGTACTTATAACATACATCTCAGTATAATTTAACGAATCATGTGGGAGTTCCGGGCCCAGTCGCACTATCGTAGGACTAGAACGTGCGGACGACGACGTGGTCAATCTCCGACCCTATCTACATAAGTCGGATCACTCACATATAATGTAGATTTATAGTTGACCGATAAACGGACATGTTTTTGATCCAAAAGTAATCAGCATGCTTGAATTCTGATAGTTACAGTTCTTCCGTGAAAAATCTAAAAAACGGAAGTTGATTCTCGACGAAGAGGCGTACGGTGCTCCCTGGTTGACCCCATACAATTGGCGGAGTACAGCCTGGCCTCTTGGCTCAGAGGGCGTTGTTCTCAGAATTTGATATAAAAAATAAGGATACCAGCCAGACGAAGCAGATCATTCCCATTGCCCTTAGAAACCGCAACGAGTTAACGTTCATATCCTCTCTGCCGATTCACCGATGCCGTCAACTTTTTGGGTCGGTTGACGGCGCCGCGACGCTCGACGCTCGACTCTCCCCGGACCCCAGTGTCTGTACCTCCGAATGGTCGCGACCGGAATTACTCATTCTTTCCTCTTCATGCCTTACGCTTTCGTTATCGTCATTCTGGGCTTAGCGCCTACTAACTTCGAGTCCCACATCGCGAAGCGATTCTCTATATTTGGTATTTTGCGAGACTTTGTAACGCTGGCGCATCATGTCATGCGGTCTCCGCAGCGTGTTTACAACGTAACATTATCGCGTTTATTTAGATCTATGATTTCGTGAATTGAAGACGAACGTCACTCGGTAATGCAACTTGTCATTTCCGGTTTGTAATAAGACAGCAACTGTAAAAAGATTCCGTTATTCCCTATAGCACGGATTTCTACGATGAATATGTGTTTTTTCACAACCAACTCCAATTTTGATGCAATCGTGGTCATTTTGAAATTTAAATTGATGTAAAAATTAGTCAGCTAAAAAAATGCGGACATTTTTCACGGTTCCAGGATTTCTTTCGCGAATACCATGAAGACGTAATAATTTTAAACCGGCTAATTCATGATCGAACGCAGCTATATACATATACTCGTCAGTATAGGAGAATGTTTCATTGCCCAAATATTTCATTCAATCCTACATGTGAAGGTCAAGCTCAGTCGAACTCCTTCGATCATATAACTGCAGGTCCAAAAGCGCCGAGCGTTCCGACCATATGAGCTGGCAAGATCGTAAAATTGCATCAGGTTGTTCAATGTACGGGAGGGATCTTTACTAGAATACATCCGATCGCAATAGCGGTATACCTATACATGTATGTAGGCGTAGGTATGCATAACGAGTGGCGCCAAATTGAGAAGATATTTCTTGACGAAGAATATTTCCGTGATTCACACCCGCTGCGTACGAAATGTGCGGCGTCTGGTTATATTTTTAGCTCGTGATCGAGCGCGAAGATATTACAGGGAAAGCCTTACCACAGTGATGTGTAGTGGAATTGCACCATAACATGGTCTAACTTCCGATGCAGACTTGCGTCACCCAGATTTCGACCCTGTTGAGTTGCAGTCCGTTGCATCGTGAATCCAGGCTTCGGGCGCGCTTTGGTGCAATTTTCTGTGAGAAGAAGAATAAAGTGCTCGGTTATTAGATTAACTGGAAATTAACTCGTAATGTATATGAGATAAGGTATCATGGCAAACAAATAACAAATTCCACAGATTTTTCGAACGTAATTATAATGTTATTAACGCTTGTAGCGTTTTAAATGTAACTATGTAACATGTTTCTTAACTCCTAATCGACATATAATTACCTCGTAATTAAATCTGAAAAAAGAGAAAGAAAAAAGGAAAAGAAAGAAGGAGGAAAAAAAAGAAAAAATTAACGATTCATAATAATTAGCCTCACGTGAGACTGCACTATATCAAGCGTATGAAATGAGGAAAAAAATTGAATCGAATTTTTGCGAAATAAATCGGACCAATTTTGCAATACACGTCAGCTCTGAGCAGCTGGTAGATGCCTCACGATATAGCAAAGCGGCAATTTCAGACGGAGTAACTTTGGGAAACAAAGATAAGACGCGGATTGATAGAGGGAAAGAGGAAGGAATAGAGAGACCTCGAGTCGTGTGGTAAATACAGAAACAGAGAGCCGCACTACATCCGCGACTCTATGCCGAAATTGACGCGCCGTTATCGTCGACGTGATCGATGAATTCTCGCGAATTTCAGTCCAGTTTGGCTGAGTGAAGTGTAATTTTTTCAATCAGAGGTGGTTGAAATGCCGCGAAATGACTCCGTCCTGAACTTGACATGGCGTCTGTATCTTTACCTAAATTTTACAACGTGTTCACGACACTTCCAAAAGGGTGCCATTTTTGGAGCCACATCACCACCAGTAAGTACGACGACTGGTTAACCGGTATTTTTTTATTCAATATCGAATTAAATCGATTCACCTTTGGTTGTTAAAACTGAAACAGAATCCGCGCACGGACGATGCATTGCTATTAAATTCTATGGGTATTCAGCGTTTGCCTCTTCAAAACTATTTTATTTCATTACTCGGTAAATCAGATACATCGAGTTAATCGGGTGGCCGATGGCCATCTCGCACCTGATCGTTACATTCAAAATTCGAGCGAAGTTCAAAGTAAAATTATGACAAACGAGATGCAAAGTAATTATGGAAATGATGATAGTTGCTCACCTACCTATAACCACAGATCGTATAAGCAAGGTCCCAAGTCTCATTGATACAACCAGCGCCAAAATATTATGGAAACACCTAACAACCGGTTAAACGTCGGCTGCGGTTGAGGTCGTCCGTGATATAATACTTTGTTGACCAACTAGGAATTGAAATTCGCACACTTCGAATGCTACTTTTATTAATAGGACGGTAATGTGAAATATTCATTCTTTCCATTCGATGTGACGGACGTTTGTAAAAATTGATATCTCACTGATCAGATCTCGCTCGATCGAATATTATCTGACATGTGTCACGTGCGAGTGCTGCGTTTGTTCTTTGAACTGATGGTTCTGACAGATTTTTTAAAGAAAGCAAATCATTGATATTTTATTTTCGGGGAACAAAAACTGCGTAAAATCATCACCGCGTGGCATGTAACCTGCAATACCTAATAACCGGGTAGTCTTCGGGCCGTGGACTCCTCAGGGGAGGTATACGAGCTTGATAACTTTTAATCGCACTGCACCAACAACACCCTGCACACGATTGTAAAATCGACACGTTGGATATCGCTGGCGACAGATGAAAATTGTTTTTCCCGCTAAATTCACACGCCGTCGCGCCCTTGATGCCGCTACTTGGTAAGCTTGCACAATCTAATCGTGCCCGCCGAACTTGGGATCTTAAATACGCTGATCGCTTTTCTTTCAACGCGTTTTAAGCTGGAGAATTCCGTTGCGTTCCCTGATAATCAATCAGCGAAAGATCAATAACATTATCAAAGTTCGAAGCCGCGTGCTTCCTTAATTATGCGTTGAAATTGATTCCCGCAATTTGAAAAGAGGGGTAAGAGCGCGGGGGAAAGTTACAGGTTTTCAGGGTATTTTCAAAGCTATGGATATACCTATACACACTGTATTCCAATATATTATACAACGAAACTGTCAACGCGTTTTAAATTGCCGGCCATCACTATACACGATGCGTGTTCCCCATTGTTTGAGGAAGTACGACTGAGTTCGCTGACTCTAATCCGATTATAAACGAAAATTAGTGACCCGTACGGGATCAGTAAATAAGGTGTACCCATACCGATCCAGTTTGGCCTGGCGCATTAAAAATTTTCGGATAATCTGTTGCACGTGGGCAAGAGTTTGAAAAATTTTTTGTTTACCCGTCAACATCGAATATAATCGCAACAGATCGTCGACTCCTGCGGAAGATCGCCAATTCGCATCATACACACCTGCTGAATATGCGAGGAATATGTAAACGAGTTTGAAAAACATCCAACTACATACAATTCGTGTAATAGATTCATTTCATTATGAAAGAAATTCTTTTGACGTAGCTCGATTGTCATTTTTTTCCATTCAACGGTCGTCGCGAGCAGGTATGTGTTCATGTATACCATCCGCTGACTGAAATCTTTTCCAATTTTTTCATCATTTCTCTTTGTAACGACGATACATATCGGCTGAAAAAATTCTCTTCGCTATTAAAAATCCACTGAAAATGTTTCACCGATCACGCGGGTAATTTCGTTGACTCTTTTCTAGTTTAATATAATTGACACGTGGAAGCTGCCGCTCCAACTGCGGAGGGAGGAAGGAACTGCCCAATTTGAAAGGTGCTCTACCTCATTCTAGTCTACGTGTTGCCGTTTTTCGCAAATAAAGTTGAAGGAATCAGTCATGGGTGGTCTGAAATGAAACGCTACGAGCCGAAAGAACGGTCCGCGTGCTTCAGGTTGCCGCGGGAATGTCGCCGATGTCTCTATCCGCTTCTTCTACCATCGGACCACACGCGTAATATACACGAGGACCACACAACAACGGTTGCTTCTGCACTCGAAAATTACCCACGCGATTTTTCCACCTCATTGTCAGATTGCCAAACGTACTTTTTGCGGGCTTATTTGCCCGACGAGGAATTCGCCTCCGGAATCGTTCAACTCGACGTCGCGTATTCTGCCCTCGTATCCCGCATGCAGGACCCGATCCTCGCGTTCTTCGCATCCTCCGGGACCTCGCCGCGTATACCTGTGTCGATGAGGAAGCGAATCGCAAGGTCGAAACGCGGAAATTAGGGCTGTCTTCGACCCTTTAGAAAAAATTGAAAAACAAAAAACTACTTGTTAGATTAGGTTAACAGCATACCCATAGAATATCACCTTGGCCTAGCACGGAATGCTCTTGGAATTCACCGCGCGGGGGGGACTCCCACGCACATTTGACGAGCAGCTCGTTACCATACGGCTCTTATTCCCCGATCAGCATATCCACTGGAAACAGTCAAGTGATGAGCAACTGTATAGTCAGAAAAAATTTGTCTTGTCATCCGAACAGTAGCTATACGTACGTTATTATACCGTCGGTAAAAACTTTTAACAAATTAGTGAGTCAATTTAACAAATGTTTCGTATGAAAACGCGTCTTTTTTCCAGGTAATCATTATTCCTCGTTTTAGTTACCATATACCTACTTAGGCAAGAGGGAAAAAAAGGTGGATGTATAGAAAAAGTGAGATGAGCGTTGGGCCAACAATTTTCACGATAACATATATCGTAATTAGCATAAGTAAGTGCAACTGTCAGTCTCATCGCGAGCACGCCGGGTATACGATTGTTGTAAATATTTTCCCTGTACGCTGCAGTTATTTAGCTGCAGGAAGTTGATTTGTATTCAAAGAGAGCTCCCGGTCTTTCCAATATCTTAAATAGGGGATTCATTGAGTGCAGTAGCTCGCAGATTCCATCATCTTCTCCGCACATCTTCACGAGCAGTCCGTCTAAGTCTCAGACTCGAGATTTCAATAAAGTCCAGCATTGGACATGCTGCTATACGGACGTATGAACATAGTCGTTAATTGTTTGCCAGCTACACTAGCGCAAAAAATCAGCAAATTACTCGGACGTTACGTTACGATTCCCCGGAGTGTAACGTTATGCCGGTGTGGTCTCTAGATATCCGAGCGTATCTATCTCACAGTCCGTCATATGCCTACGTAATTATCACCGTGGAAATGAATATATTTTTCATGGGCGAGCATAGCGTATCTTACGCGATTGCGAATCGTTCGTCAGAAAGAAAAACACAACATTATGCACGTGGGCGTAAATATACAAAAATTATTTTTTCAAGCGCGAAACAGTGACGTCAGGAAATTCGAAAATTTTTGACATTTTCCTTCTTTCGGAAATTGAACTTCGTTTCGTTCACTGGAAAATCAGCCCAATTATTCCGTCCGTTTTCCTCGATCCTCATTTCCGCTGTTTGAAATTAATAATCCCGCAATTGAGGCGGATTCAAATGAGCTCCGTAAACATCTGCGCTCCCGTTACTTCATATCTATTATCAGTGGTCACGAGCTGGCGCGAGTCGTGCTCGTACGTAGCGCGAGAAGATAATCCACGATTATGATATACCACTGTGATGCATTCCGCTTATCTTTTACTTCGTCATACTCTGTCCTGTTTTTTTTTTTTAATTGCGATTAGTCGCTCGGTTTCATTAACGAAAGACCAAATTTTATTCTCTGTGCGGTAGAATTTCTGCACCGCACAAATTATTGAATCAACTGTACCAGACGACGAGTGAATATAACTTCGAATTTCTCCGTGACCGCGCGATCACCTCGGAAGGACCCCAAGGCGACAAGCCAATGGGCGAATCGGATCATCGAGCACACCTGTTCGATACTAGGGGCTATTTTGATTTCAATTATTACAAGGTCTTGTTTTGACGATGTTCTTATGAAAATTAATAGAAACAATCGCAACAGTTCTTCCTTCCGCACCTCACCGCTCAGATTAACATCGGAGATTTACTTTCACCGCGTACCGAATTTACTGGGAGATGTATGTTTTACAAACTTTTTCCCGTTAGAGATATTTTATTGTAGAATATATGCGGTAAAAATATTTTCCTCCATCGCTGAGTGGGGAATGTTTAACGTGGTTCAGCAACAGGCAGTAATAACCGATTGCTTCGTTGACCCCTTAAGTGGTCCGGACGATTGTATTACGTTATTATTGCCATTCGCCAATACGTCATTGCTATTCGCACGCGATAAGTAATACCGATCGATGAAGTTCGTTGAGGAATTCACGGGATTGCTGAGTTCATTTACCGCCAAAACCGATGATCGGGTTCGAACTTGAATTTATAATTTTCACTATACGTATTTTCACGCTGACATTTAAATCCCGGTTCTCGATTTTTCCAAACACCGCATGCATATTAGCGAAAATTATTATATTCTCGCCTTTAAGTCGGTGAAAAGGCTTCCTAAATCGAGGGAGTCGTCCCCCAGGGCGCAGCTTAAGTCGGGACTACATTCTGTAAAGCAAAACAAAACACAACAAATTAGGAGCGGCACTGATCTGCCGTATAATAATTTTGGGGCTTGAATTGGACGTGTCAAAATTAAGTGGAAGACCGTCGCTGAAGAGTAAAGATTGAGGGTCGGTCGTTCGGATCGAACGGTACAGGACGTTTGGTATTTATGATGGTAGCGTATAAGTAGCTTCGTCTCCAACGCGCAGGGTGAGTTTCAGCTCTGAACGGACCGGTCGGGAAGGGGGGGGGGGGGGGGCTAAGAATAGGGCGGATTAACCCTTGAAAAACTGTAGAACGAAAGCTGGATGACAGGTATAAACCTGCATACGGTCGCGCGCCTGTAATAGTTCCGCACTCTCAACCCTTTGTGTCATGGTATTATTTTAATTTTTAGCTGACATTTTTATTATCTTATCGTTCCCCGGCCGCAATCCACTTAAAATCCTATCCGTTAGAGATGCTCAAGTGCAACAGAACCAAAGTAAACCGAAACGCTTGTTTAGCGTGCAGATAAAAGATAAAAATTAGCCAAACGCATAAAAATTAATGCGCAATTCAGAGGCAATGAAATAATCACGACTTTGGACTCTAGAGCGTTTCTCCTATTACATCGAACTTTCGATCAACCGTTACAGGATGATTTGCTTAATTTTCGAGGTCAATACAAGTACGAGTCATTCCGCGATTTTTGACACTCGGCATTCCTCGCGAGATTTTGGTACTCGATTTGGCAAAGAAAAGTGAATCAGTGGTCTCCGATGTACCGAATACTGAATGGCATATACCTGGTATTATGGTACCTGGTAGGTGGCTCCGGAATCTCAACTATTGCGCAAGTGACACTTCGCATAACCGTTACCGGAACACGAAACGACGTCATCGCTGACATGCCCCCTCTCCGAAACGGTTGTACGGCGCGCCCGTCTAACGTCGGTGTTGCGGATGCTGAAAGTGGTGGTCCACCTGATGGAGTATGAAAGCGACTCTCTTTTCGCGTAATAGTTGTTGGGTCCGGTATTCGATCCTCTTCTTCGGATTGGCACTTCTGACGTCAAGAACAGGGGCTGGTTACCAGAGAATCCGGAAGATATTTTTCAGAAATAATAATGACACACGTTGTGAATCGAATAGAGAAAAATGTAAGATGAAATAAAAAATATCGACGAGGACGACGACTATATTGCCACAATTTGGAAAGTTCATTGCAATAATATGCGGAATATGTAAGTAGGAACAACGTGTGACACCATAACCCAAATTCCATACCATGAGAAACCGTTTCGTTTTGTCGTCATCCTGATCATCCCGCAGATCCAAGTATCATAATACAGCATCTACGACCAGATGTCTCAAGGTCATGGTCAACCAGTTACGTAAAGGACCCAAACAGGAGAAGACCTGGCCGAATACTATTCGAAGAGAGGTCGAATGTCGATGCGAAAATTTATTACCTTACACTAGGGAGATTGGAAACTGGTTGCGAACTGATAATTAACACGTTGTTTTAAATCAATAGTTTGTTAATTCTCGCACCTACAACTGATCGCAGATTCGTATGATACGTTAACCGACTACGAAACGCAACGGTGACATGGAAATTAGCTTCACAGCGTTTGAAATTACGACGCAAATGGTGCGACAATTACAATAATTATGCGTTGCGTAAATTCTCTCGCGTGACATTATCGGCATCACGTATAAGGTATTTGTGAGTGCGAAATGTAAGAGCAGCAGCAACGATTCTGCGATTTCATTGAGAAAAGTCAATTTTCTATAATTCAGGAAAATATAGCGATAATGATGACATACAATGATATCGATTACCATTACTACTTAATCGTGGTAATTCGGGAAGAGACTCAAGTTGGTTTATCCTGAAGCGAAGAAAAAGCTTATCATCTCGGGTGCGGTTTACATATACATTTGCGATCTCATCGCCTTTGTCGTATAGAATAAAAATTACAGCGACTGTTCCTCCACGAAACCGTGGTGTCGTCCCGAGAATCGAGTGTATTTCATACGTCATCAGCAAGCCAGTTACTGCGAATCGTATACGAAGAATTTGATACATGAATTGTCGACCAACTTTGGCCTCTGAGAACTCGATTTACAGGAAAGCGAATGTTCCGTTTTAATCCGGGACCTCCCGTATCCCCTAGAAGAGAAGAATCAGGATAGCCGGAATTACGACAAACGGGGAACAAACTCCTCGGGCGCCATCCCCAGTCGCACAGTTCCGGCCAGGGTCCTCGACCGTCTGGCGAGCCGCTCTTAGAGTCAGTGAAAGGAAACGTCATCGACACCAGGTGGGTGGGGGACGAGGATTCGAGTGGGGATTCTCTCGGACACGACAGGGGAGATCGGCGCGAGAGGAGAAATCGGTCCAGTTGGAAAATATCTCCTCGATTTGCACCCCCGCAGGGTGGGGAACGGCTCTACGGGGGCTTGGATTTTTTTACCAATGAATTTCACACCACTGATGAAATTCGGGACCTGCAATCTGGTCAAGGTCGCCGTACTGCTCAATTTCACACCTGTAATCTCTGCAAGACGCAAAAGTAAAAACAATTACCAAATGTTTTATTCTCAGGATGTTTTGTATTTTTCGGGATAAACACCGTGTTCTGGTGTCGTCAATTGATGGCTCATTGCGGCTACTGCAGGAAACTGCAAATGAGTCCCTTTGATGATTATACCGAGCTGATTTCACGATTGACTTTCCAACGATAGAGGGACCTCAGAGGGAGGGCAGAAAAGGTGGGATGGCTTTGGCTCAGGTATTGGCGTATTGGTGTCCTACGTGTATACGTGTACCCTGGTTTGTTCCCCCTTCTATAAGGACTGTTGAGGAAAACCCTGGCGCACGCTATGCACCTGCGGCCCACGGCCTGCGGGTGTCTTCGAGGGAGGAAGGGAGAGCGGGGAGGGTGTTCGGAGGGGAGGTGCAAGGGAGAGAGATGAAGAACGAGCAGGAGGAAGGAAAGAAAAAGACGAGAAGAAAAAAGAAAACGAAGGAAAAGAAAAGGAGAAGGAAAAGGTGAAAGAGGATAAGAAGCATAGACAGAGCAGAGAGGTGGGATCACCCAGAGTGGGGTGAACGTGAGAATGGTGGAGGGGCGAGGCACTCGTGCGGGGAGACTTATGAATGAGCAACGCGATGAAGAAGAACCAAGTTTCAAGTATCGAACCTATCGGATCTTCAGGGTGGGGGTTCGGGACGATCTCGAACCTACGGAGGGGGTAGGTCAGACTTTGCTGGCCACGTGCTTTGCCGAGCTTAGAATCGTATATAGACTCGGAGCGATCACTCGACCAAGACCATAATACATACTACATTCGTGTAGTAAGTCCGGTACATGAATTACGTACGTACGCGAGGAATATACACATCAACATTTACTACCAAGAAAGATCAAACCACAGCACATCGCACTATACAATCTCATCTACCATCACCTCCTGACTCTCCTTCCGTAAGACACTCGACTTTACACTCCTCCTTGAAGAACGCTCTCCCAACAGTCCGCCGCACATATACAAACGTATTCGAATCCACGTCCACATCCACATCCACATCCGTATCTTCATCCACGTATCCAATACTTGGACATTCTTTTCCACACACCTACCTTGGTTCTTCGCTCCCGCTCCCGCTCCAGCCGCCGCCTCCTCCGCCTCCGCCGACGTCGTTGTTCCTTCTGCTGTTGCCGGTGCCGCTGACGCTGCCGTTGCCGTTGGTGGTGCCGCTGCCTCCTTGGACATGTAGTAGAGGTGATACTCAGTCACTTAGTCAAGTGAGCTCCTGTCACTCGCCGTGGAGCCGCCGCAGAGAAACAACCACCACCACAGACTTCTGCCACCGCCACCGCTACCACCACTACCCTTATAAGAATCAGTGCTCCGAGTGTGTCGGGACCAGTGTCAATCGAATTGTGTATCAGTGCTGATCGTTAGTTCTTCCCAACTATCGAAAGTATTATTATAACGAGAACGATCAACGTGTTAATTATTATTCGCGTTTTTCGTCGCAACCGAACTACTATTACAATATAATTGCATATTTGCTGCACCCAAAGGACCTCGTACTATAGAAGAAAAATTTATTTTCCGTTTTTATATTCAGCCCGTAACGGTTGTACTTGTTCTAATTGTTGTTGCTAGTTTTATTGTTGTTAATATTATTCCTATAATATATTATAAATATCTACGATATCAACGCCAACGCCGAGTGAATATACCCAAGTGTTTCTTATACCGATCGTCAATTTATTTGGACCCTCCCCCACTCGCGTCGCGAATAATTAACCGAATTAAACTCAAGTGTAAAAAGTGTCATGCCAAGATGACCGGCACCGTAAGAAAAGAGGATATTATTTTGGATCTGGAATACACCCTACCGATTGGTAAATCAATGCTCAACGATCATCAGCTGCTCACCATGGAGGCCATTCTCACCCGCGATCAGAGGACAACATCTCACAGAGTTCACAAATCTCGTTCCACTCAGCTTCAGACGGACTCGCAAGCTCCGATGGAAGTTCGATTGGAAAATATCGGGAAATCTGATAAAATTTCCGGTAAAATGACAGCTGGCGTCGATGCGCCCATTAATAGCAAAAACACCGGTAGTGGATGTTTTTCTTCCTCTTCGTCAACGCACACGCGAAATTGTTCTAGTAAAAGGATACGAGGATACTCGGGATACCCCGCAGGATTCACGATCACATGGCTGAGTAAGTTCTTCTATCAAAGGGGTTGAATCAGGACTCTGAAAATTTTTTGCTCCATACTTTTTTTGTTTTTTTCTTATCGATGTTATTACGACGGAGTCGTTGACATATTTTTATATATCCCTGTCGCTTCGTCCCGCGTAAATTTATGCGTTCGTTTCGAGCGGCCGGAAAACGATCAAGATTCTTACACACAACTTCATAGCTGCGGTTGCAACTGAAATGTTGAGTCGACGACTATTACTCCCAAGTGAACAAGTTACATTTATAAATGCATTAGAATGCAGTTAACTCAGGCTACAGGTTTTATCTCAAGGAATAATGAGACGGACTTCGATTTTTAACTCCTGCTGCTGCACTGCAGTAGATGATTTTGATCCTCGCCAACAATTTTGTGTCTTCAAAATTTCCATTCTTATAATATTCAACGTCGACTACTTTTCATGGTGTAATTAGAACGACGTCTAGTCGATATATTCATGATGACAAAATGACGGGGTGATTATGCGAGACTTACTGGTCAGACTCTTTTGTTTAAAATTTTTTGAATTAGTTGTTAGCCTACTAGAGACAATCGCCCCCCTAATTGATACAGCGATATCCCGAAATCTATTAGTCCGTTTAAGCCGGCTAGGGCACTGAAGTTAATCGCCGAATAATTATCCGCACTAAAACCCAGCGATGATTTGCGAATTATTACCTGCGACGATTATATACAAAGTCCGTTAAAAGTGTAACCAGTCATTCATATCATTTTTCAATATTATGTCCAGTTTTGTAATTTGACCAACCACAATTATCTTTCTTGCCAATTCTCTTACAAATGAGAATATTATCTGGGTAAATGTTTTCGGAAAATCATAAGCACCGGAGATTTAGAAAAAGAAAAAAAAGAGAAATTGCAATTTTAGACTGGTCGTCGGTTTCAAACAATCACGGGTGAGCCGGTTTTCCCAGAGCCCGGATTCGATTCAGTTCGATTGAATATCGCGAATCCGATCGGATGAAATAGTTTTCACGCACGACTGGCACGCGAGTCGCACGCACTCTGAACCGAGAGTTATGCGAAATCGGAAAACCCGCGTTACCTCGCCGAAACTGAATTGGTTCTCGATTACGGGTGCTGTACGTACGTAACGCGCGCAGCTATAGGGCGACCCGCGGCCTCGTGACTCCCGGAAACCACCTGTGGCTTGTGCAGCAACGTAGCGGCGGCGGCGCCTATAGGTGGTTCATTCAGGTATACTCCCATTGATGGATGACGTTCATTATCTCGCTATTTATTATTTTTACTATTTTCCCTTTTTTAGCTCGGTTATCTGCAGGCGCGTAGGCATATAAAAAGAGAAATGTGATGAACAGGAGGACTAATATGGGAGAGAATGATCGCGGATAGTATTAGCTGATAAAAAATTAGACCGTATATATTCCTGGCAGGTGTGCTATATTAAGTTACGAGTTATGTATTTATTTTCATACATACACCTAGACGCGTGTATATATATATAAATGTGAGATACCGTGGAGGTAGATGTATGTACATAAAGGAGAGAAGTATAATAAATCGGCAAATGTGTGTTGCGTACGCGACCTACCGCACCGCGGGACCGGGCCCGTACGGGGGGGCCTAATGGGGCATAATTGTCGCGAGCAATGCGAGGACAGCGCACCATTACCGCATTTTTGCTACCATGATCTCGGCTGCTGCTCCAGCGGGGGCAAGAAGCTTCGGGACGCGGAGGCGCGCCTCGACGGATAGAGTAGCGTGATGTGTTTTTCCGCGGTGCTGCAGGTTCCCAGGAATTTCAGTGGAACGCCGCGACGCTCGCATTGAGGTAGGCCCAACTCCCAGCGTTGCACTTGCCTTCTCATCTTTTTATCGCGTGAAAAAAATAAATATTTATACTATCTGCAATCGAACATCGAGGATAAATAACGAAAATTACAATGAATTTATCGAAAATCGTTATGGGGAGTCTCTGAAACCGTGCGCGGCTTCGTGATCGCGGAAAGAAAATTGGCAGAGGACCCGCGGGGCCGCTAATGCGAAGGTAGAAGGAGACCTCGTGCCGTTTGTCGCCGGGGCCGGGTGGCAAACCTTTCATTAACGGTCGTAACGCACGAAATAACGAGTGATCGTTACGCGGGGGTTGGGGATAGGGAGCGAACAAGGACGGAGGCGCATCTTCGAATGGCCGTTTGATCACAGGACGCGGTGATCTGGTACGATATTAATGAAAAGTATAGTTGGCCCGGTCATGCGGAAGTTGATACGGTATACGACTGATACTTAAAATTAGAGGCGTGGAGTCGAACATACGTACGATATACACACGAAATTTATAATCGCGATCGGTTCGCCGCTCCAGTAATGGTGAAATTTAAATTCACCAATTCCGATCGACGAACAGCCGCAAATTCCTCGATACACTTATACTGCTGTTGATCTGATCAGCATCCCTGTAATTACCAATGTGAACTCGGACTCATCTTACGACCGTTATTTTTTACAGGGCTAGGCAGCCTCTTGGTGACGTTGCTGGTGGCGTCGATACACGGCGCTCCAATAATGACTTCCGAACAAAAACGGCTCAACTCACCACGGAAGTGGGTGAATCCTTGCGGAATTGGGTCCGACGTATTCTCCGGAAGCCTGTCCGTCATTAAGCTCGAGGACAAGGTTCTTCTCGACCATATCGTGGTACAGGCTGACGTGGCCCTCATGCAGGCTCAACTATTAGCGGAAGAATATGTAAGTGAATTTGATTACTTTCTTTTGAACCAATCAGTTGTGGAAACGCGCTGTCGGACCATTCCATCGATTATCAAAAGATTTTCCATCCATCGATGTGCCTTTATGCCCGCGTGTGATTTTCCCCGAGTTCTTAACTAGGTCTGAGCTTGACGCGATGACGAATGTCTTTGGTTACGTAATTACGACTAGAGGGAAGGGGATTTGCCCGGCTAAGAAATCTTCTCTGACGTAGTGACAAATGACACGTCACGCATCGAGCATTACGAAGAGAATACAGATACAATACGCGATACAAGTGGAAAATCATCGATTACGCTACGCCGGCAACCCGAGTAGCTAGATACGTATATGATTAAAATACTACCCGTTACAGATCACCTGCCTAGGTGAAAACCTTGCGAGAAATCTAATCCCCGTAATTAGTACATATTCGACAATATAACGGTTCGCGGGAATGTATTATATTGACTGACCATCGCGAAGAATTACCACACGATATGAGTTGAATGTGTAACGTGCGCATGTAAGTATTGATGCGTACGTGTATGCCCATGTAATTCAATTTGAGGTGAGTCTCATCCGGGAAAACCCACTTGCTAGAGCGCAAGTCAAGTTGCAAAGGTGCAGGTCGTCGCAAAGAGTGGGGGGAAGAAGAAGAAAGGGAAAAAATTCTTTTCGAATAATTAGGTATATTAGAAAAGTGTGAACGCAATTTAACTTATATTGTTGGGTCAAAAGTAAAACGATGCAGGACCGAAACGGTGTACGTTGAACGTATTCGTGAGGCCGCATATGTCGCTAATTTCATAATGTGAGTCACACACCCCGAATATCGTCGTCTGCAGCTGTACTATAGTAGGCCAGAAATTATACCCAATTGAGTCATCGACGTTTACTTCTCATCGTATTGAATACATTCTCAATCATTTGAACGAGTGGTGAGCTGATTGTCTCGTTGTTAGACGAATCTGTTACTCGCTCATCCGCTCCAACTAATTCTCATACTTTATTATACGATTGCCTCACATTTATCCTCCACTCTCTGTCATCTCGTCACAAGCGAAAAAAGATTCTTCCAACTCAATGCGGATCGTCGCACAAATTAGGAGTAAACATAGCTGGCAATAGAAAAACAGGATCGCGAATCGAAGGACTAATTTCAGAAGAAACTCCACGCTTATCGTGGGTGGATATCATCAGCGACGAAGATTGAGGCTGAGAAGGGCGAACGGATGGCAGTTATAGCTAAACTTCCGGCCCGACAACCGACACCGCGACCGTCTCAGCCCCTTCCTATGTTTGCTATACCGGTCGATCCTTCGGACTCACCTGTGTATCCTCCGATGATCATTATATGATTACAACTGAAGCCGTTGTAAGATTTCTTTCCCAGATGACAACTCTCACCGATGCTCTCGTATATACAAACGCTTTGCAAAAGTGCAAAAGTGGCAGCGACAGCGATTGCGGTCGTACAAAGTTATATGCACTCCTGTAGAGGTATACAGTGCGATGGTATTGCTAATACGCAGACCAGACGCAAACAGAATGGATAATAAAGTATCGTTTTGATATGCCGACGTGGTGGAGAACGCGAGACGACTCATCACCGAACCCATAGAATCGATCGGCATTGCTACGGGGGTAATGAATCGTGACTTCATTCAGAAAATAAATGTACATTACGAAGAGGTGAGACGGTTGGGATCAAATCGGTAGAGAAGAGACGGAAGAACTCCGAGGCCTTGCTGATGACGCAACTGTTCTTCAACGACAGACAGTATGTCGCCCACTCGGCTATCTCGTATCTCTCAACAGTCGATCCACACCTGCACGTCTCGTTTGATATCGGAGTTCGCGGGATCTCAAAACAACGTACCTACACTTTGACCGAAGTATAGCACCGGCAGCAAAGGAAGAGAGAGAGAGGAAAGAGAGAGAGGTCGAAAAATAGAAGAAAGCTTTCGCGGTCTTTGGGATCAAGTTATGCGCTGACTTCGAAAACATCGGGGTCTCACGTATCGCAGCGAGATGACGTAACCCCGGATGATGGCGAGTCGACCACCCGGTGCTGTTGATCTTCGATATTGTCAATCGCCCTACGCCGATATACACACGCGAGTATTGAGACGTGTGTACGATCGCTGAGAACTGTCATAGGGGAAGCCATTCCAATAATGCACACAGGCAACGTCGAGCGCACTACTTAGGATCCACTAATACCGACTTCTTGACGCCCTCGAAAGGCACAGGTGTTCGCGCGCGAACACTGTAACGCCGTACCGCGATCTGACACCTCACGTGGAACCTAGGAACGCGTGTTCTGAATCTAATCAACAGCCGTTGTCTTTGACGTCGTACACCAGGCGGTCAGAGGGACAACCAGTTCCTGAAGGGTCTCCTCTCGAACGGCAGAATGGCAAATTAGATTATTATATTCACCTGCGACTCACCGACGGTCGAAGCGCTCCAAGAAAATTTGACAAACGTTGATCTACTCCTTCCAATGTCCAAAGTGTGGGGGACGCCGAATCGAGTTGGCGCCATCGGGAGGAATCCTGATGATGGAGAGATAATGATTGTACATAATATGACGAATGAAGCCCTCGTCGTAGGTGCCGACGTCGTACCACTTGGAAGGTGTTGGTGTGCGCATACCGTACGGGAATCATAAAATATCGGAAGTGGTGAATTCCAATAAATCAGAATCGGAAGCTGCCCCTCCTAGTGGGCAGCTACCACACCGGGACTCTGTCTTGCATACTAACTCCCGGACCGGATACACCGCTGTCTCGTACACCCACATCGATATTATTATTACTGTCGCTTCGTGTTCCAGAGTCCCCGGACAATTTATAACTTCGCACCAAAGTATAGTGGGCATATTGATCTGTTTATCCTAAATTAAAAACTTTCGTTTCCTTAATTTCTTCGATCGTGGATCGATCGTCTTCGATGACAGAATTGATTCGGTAGACCGTACGAAGCTGTCGTCTGATCACCAGCTGACCGACACGCTCACGTCATTCTCTGCGCCCTTATCTCCCCGTGGAATGAAAATAATATCAACAACGGTAGGTCTCGTTCCAATTAGAGATTGCGTAACCACGAGATCGGCGAATTATCGGCCCTGGAAACTTCGCCATAGTTGTCCGGCAGGCGATAGCCCGCAGCATGTGGTTAGAGGAGAGGGCGTTATATACATATGTATATGATGAGCAAGCGGGTCGGATCCTCGGGTGGCGACTTTTAATTGCGTCATCGTTTACACGGCCGCGATTGAGTTTCCCATCGTATATATTTCTCTGCGTAGCTTCGCGGGGCAATCTCAACCGATTTTACGATAATTTCACGTCAGCGAGTTTTTGTAATAAATACATTAGCCCAAGCAGTTTCGAGGGCGAACCAGACGCGTTGCGGTCTCGTAACGTCGTCGTCCCAGCTCGTATACATTTTTACCGCCAAAACTCACGTCACGTGGATAGTGTTTGGTTCGGACTCTTTCAAACGTAGATTCGAACGCCGGGTCTTTGATCGGCAGCCTCCAGTCTTCGACTCGCTCCTTTGTGTCTCGTAAAAATTTGAGGGCTTCGCTAAAATTCGAAATAATCGTAAATCACGGCGCGAGTCTCGACCGAGGATTTTGGGTCGGCGGACCTCGGGTCAGAACCACTCGCCGCTTCACCGCCAAAATCAATTAGCTTCCAACCTCTTCTCCGCTGATCCTCAGCCTACCGAAAGCTGTGCCGGCGCGAGCCGCGAATAAAACAAACATATCCCACAGCAAAAATTGGCACGCCAACCCGCGGCGACAGATCCATTCCGCGAATTTAAACCTGGATTTTCAGAACCACGTTACGTTCTGCTGGCGCTGGGCGCCGCTTAGCCCGTTTAGTCATCAATTATTTAACGGGGCATGCTGGAGACCGAGGATGATAGATCAAGTTCTCGGTAAGCTGCAAAAATTATGTGAGTAACCGGAGCACCGCTGCGGGGCTACCGCGACACGGTTAGTCGCTTTTATTTTTTTGGGAAAACTGTAACGACGAGGTATCGGCCACGAGCAGCTTTACTCGGAACTTACTCGGAAATCGTTAGCAGTTTGGGGCAGCAACTTTAGCCGCTAGCCAGACACATTAATTGTTTTTCACTCGCGGAAACACACGCAGATCGACACTAGAGATCGACCGGGTTATAATGAGTCAACTAGAACACGAATTTCCATGACTAGCGCGTTTCTGACGACAAAACATTTGAAAAAAAATAAATAAATAATTTAACTAACCTGACGATTTATTCTTAATTTTCAGACCCGTTCTACCTTCGGCACCGACTTCGACAGCTTACACTCGCTGTGGAAAGGCACCCATTATAAATGGCTGCCAAGTATGACTGCGATCCCCAAGGAGCTTCGCGAACCGCTGAAAAAAGAGTTCCTTGATAAATTAGACGTAAGTCTGCTGAAAACCATTTCACCTCATTGTATTACGAGTAGTCTGCGTTTACATCGAAAGTTCGTTTAAAATCCGAACCCGTGCAGGAGGCCGAAGTCTCATTTTTTTATTCCAAACTTCCAGCTCGATACCACTCTACTAGATGCTTACGAGTACATGCAGATGTACGCAGTTGCACTGGAACAGGTTGTCTGGGATCGGGAAAACCTTGACTTCTACAAACAGTTCGAGGCAGCAGAGTTCAAGTTGCGCACGGTAAGAATTGCTTTATTCTTATTATTCGAATAAATTCGCTGATCTGGTTCTGCGTTTGACGACAACTAATCTCCCCGTTATCTATTATGCCATCTTTAGGTTTTATGCGAGCTTCAAGTGGCGCGTGAGGAACGCAAGGTGCCACCTCGTCCGGACGTATCCCGGAGTTTGATGTTGCCGGAGTTTCGTGAAATGGCAAAATCTGATACATTCCGTGATCTGAGGGATTGGTTGATATTCCGTGACTACATGAACGGACTCGAGTACGTAATGCAGGTGTTCAAACATCTTGGTGAGAAACTCGACTCCTGAGGGCGGCATGGCGGAAGTCGACGTAACGAGTCGACAACTCGATGGCGGCTCGCTCACTTCAGAAAGGTCACCTCGCAATCGCTACTTCCCTATCTGGAGGCTCTCCTTGCCTAGAGGAATAACGCCGTCACAACGCAGAGACCAGGGTAGGAAATGAGGAGTTTTAATATGGAGTCCGTGATTTATGTCGACATTCAAATCCCGATCCCCTGGTAATAATTACGTAAACATCCGATGAACATCAAAATTTCTCTTCTTCAACCTGCGCCAACTGCACCTGAAAATTATAGTATATGTAAATCGACAACGCGATAACGTAGCCGAGGACCGCGATTACCGAAGCAAAAAATTAACGAGTGAACCTAAAGTTGAACATAGTGAAAAATACTTGAAAATTTTTTTTGCAAATATCATAATCATAGACATGTCAGACCACATGCATCGCAGGCTTCCGCCCCTCTCGCCCATCTCCACCCCTCATTATAATATACATAAAACATTCAACGCTTATAGATACATACATATACATAAATACATACATATTTACAAAATATTTATATGTGTCAATATATACCGATAAAGTGGACACGTGGACACGCGATATCCCGTATTCATATAATTAGGGTGAACGCCGGCGCACGTTAACGCGGTAGAAAAAATAACTAATATCTCATCATCCACAAAATACATAGATCAATCTATAGTATCGTTTTTTAATTATTACGGCCGTACGCAGTTCGTACTACGGTTTCGTTTATATAGGGACGACACGGATGCAACGGGAGACAATCTCGAAACCCGCCCTCCTCTTTCCTTTTTTAATAGATTTTTTTTCTTCGGATTATTTTTTTCAAACAAAATTGTCGTTGACTTAATTGCAAATATTATTATTGAAAGAAAGGAGATGGCTGGAACCGAGCGATGTGAGATTTTGTCCCTCGGTGTATTCTTAGATTATTTTTCCTTGGGAAGCATGCTGCTAAATACTAACTGTAACGCCAATTGCGGAATGCCTATATACTTTCTTTCGGCACCGAGATGAGGTGTTCAAAGAAACAATCACGTTGCACGGTATTTCCCCGTAATTTTTTTTTCTCTTGTCCTTCAGTGCATATGATGTGAACAAAAAAAACAGATATGAAAAATTTATATATATATATAAAAAAAAAAAAAAACAAGATTTAACAAAATGGGAAAAATAAGTAGAAAATTATTAATCAGAAAAATCGCTCTATACTGATCCAGAAACTGGCAAAAAATCGAAACACGCTAGACCTTATCGATTTTAAACTTAATAGATATTTATTAACTAACTATAATATTATATTGTATTTATTCAGATTATTTATTTTATTTTTGTGAAGATTTTACACACGAGCTATATTTAAATGAAATGAGAAAGATAATAGAAATTTCACATTGATGCGGCAGGCATTAAAACCCCAGATTGGGCTGCGTTGCTGCTGCTGCTGCTGATATATTTATCTGAGATAAAAAAAAACATCTATGTTCATCTTACATCGAACTACTTTTTTTTGGGTATGAATTAATTTGATGAGTCGTTATGTGAAACCATTCGACACTCATGTCAAAAATTCGCGGCCGATTTTTATCGGGGAAATAAATAACAGCTGATCGAAGTTTTAACCATGATTTATCGATTCGAAATTTTTTATCACGTTTTTATATCTTCTAACAACGTGACTAAATTGTTTAGCTTTTTCTTAATTTTCTGAATTGTCTGACTCGCTGTGGTTTTGAATGAGATTTGAAAACCTTTATTTTCCCCTTGAAAATTGACCGATGATAATTATTCCTACGGTTTTCTTTTTAGAAAATTTTACTATCCATTGATATAAAAATTATTTTTGAAAACGCTAATCTTCGAGGCTTGCCGCTGGCCTGTCGTGAGGCTTAGCTTTTAACCGTGACTTACTTTTAGACTCATTTTACTGATACGTATTGACCACAAAGGAGTTTTGAAACTTGAATTTGCTCTTATTTTAACCGCCCCTGACACATCGTCTAAGGGGTATTCATTTTTTCCATCAATATCATATCCTCAAATGCGTCGTAATTTATTTATTACATTCACTAACTCCCATTATAGCTGATATACATGATTTTTATACGTATAATTACAACACTGTAATACGCATAATTTTGTCAGCTTTCATGTCATACTTTAATTATTATACATTATACCTACATAACTGTATGTTATTATTATTACTATTATTTTTATTACTATCATTATTATTATTTTTATTATTACTATATTAATAGCCATTTGTTTTATCATCGCGTCTGTGATATTCATATGTACATTTGAAACAGAATTATTATTTAAATTAAATTAATATTTTTTCATACCACAATTAATAGTCATCGTTATTATTTCCATCATTATATTATAACGCTGTAGTACTTACTGTAACCTAATTAAATATTGGTATTACTATATCGATCTTTTGTGATCTGTACGCCGTTCACGTTAGCAGAAACAGTTACGTGAACGGAATAATTTTCGCACATGATCGGTACGGTTGAAGCGACAGCAGCAGCAGCAGCAGATGCAGCAGCAGCAGAAACAGCAGCAGCAACATCGTTGCTCGTATCGTGACTACTTGAAAGATGTTCCTAGCAAAAACTATGATAATAATCAGTAAAAATCACGATTGAAAAAAAATTTTTTAATTGGCTAATCAATGTTGCAATCGATTATGCGATTCTGCGTCATCTGTTTGTTGCAATCAGTTTTGAATATTTTGCCGCAACGTGGCGCGTGGAAAAGATCGCGCTGGGCGAATAGCTGAATATCATGTACAGTCATATTTACGTAATTTGAGAAACACGCCCCGAAACCATCTCCACCCCTTTCTTAAATACGATATTTTGCGAGAGTTTGGATAGAATGGAGGGATGAGAAAAAACAAACAAAAAAAAATAAGAAAAAAATAATTAATTCAATGTAAAAATTAATAATCGGCGCCGATCGCATGTGAAATCGTGTTGCTTTATCGTCTATATTATTCTTATTCTCCTTCTGATCCTCATATTTGTTTATCGATAAAGATTAATATGTGGTATGTATTCACACTCGATTATGCTGACTAGATCCAGCCTATCTCGTTCCACTTGATATTGAAAGAAATCTTGAAGTTGTAACAGGTACAATATTATCGTCGACATATCTGATATATATTATAGTAGAATCAACGAATTATACTATATGCTGTAAATAGATGGATAGGCCTGATGACAATAGATAAACTATTATACATATATATATTATGTGGATGTGAATGTAATAGGGCTGATAATTGCCCGCTCTGTTGTATCATATAAAACCAAAGACCGTTCAAAATCGAAAAAATTTTCTGCCTTGCCTCTTATTTCTATCACCTTCTCCCGTCAATTTTGACTCCCAAAATTCAGTGGACAAAAAACAAAAACTGAGAAACTGACGCCTCAAAAATTGAGATCAGAGAAATCGAATCCCCCCTCCCCATATCCGCATGTGGAAAAATACCGCTAACCCAAGTTAAAATATATGAATGGGGAAAATATCGTTTCCCATGATCTGCACGGGCGTGACTCGTCGTCCCTCGGTATTCGGTTATATGGGTACCGTGGTGCTTCGTGTTTGAGAGGAAACGAGGTGGTAGGTTGTTAGGCATGAGGTAGGTACGTATACGTTTACACGCCTACAATCTCGGGAGTATTTTTACGCCAAGGTGCGTGTGACGTCGATCATCGCCCGACGAACGAGCTCTGTCTCGTGCCGCCGTGTTTGTTCTGGTTGTTAGCTCGTTGTCTTAGCTCATTCGTTTGACTCCAACTCACTTTCTCATGAGGATTCCTCCCCCTCCTACCTCCGGCCACCCTCTCGTCCGTCTGTTTGACGTGCCTTGTATCCCACTGGGTTCCTCCACACGGTCACCTCGGCTCACTAGCCTTCTATATCCATCGCATCTTCACCTCCACTTGCGCCTGAGAGAATACAGATCCAGGGACACCTTTTATATATCTCTGAAATCCAGTATTTCCCAACCACCGAGATTATGCATTTTATAAAACGTAGTGAAGAGATGAGCGATCCTCGTGAATTGAGTTCCCTGCCGCAGAATTGGTTAATGAAAGTCTGTAGTATTATTTCAAAAAACCTGCTCCCTGGGGATCGTCCGCAGGACAACCCGGTGCCTGGAGGTTCCTTTTGCACGACCGAAAGGTCCTTCGAGAGACTGGGAAAGAGTGAGAGAGGAATAGAGGTGGGACTGTGATGTCTAGCTACGGAGTTTTGTGCCGCGGGCAAAAATACTTCGGCCCCTTTCAGCTCGAAAAATAGGAGGTCCCGTAGTAATTAGGACAGTGCGCCCGCATCAGCTAAGAACCAGGAGAGGTGAGGAGAGCAAAAGAGGAGAGGAGGAAAGGAGGTAAGGAGAAGAGAAGAGCTCCAGCACCGTTTACCCGTGTTAGCCGCGTTCCGCCGCGGGCGATCTCCTTGTGGCCGTTACATTCCTGTGACCCCCGCCGATACCTTAAAACAACTTCCAATAAAACCGTAACCGCCTTGAAATAGAAAACAAAAGGTCTCGCTCGTTTACCACACGTGATTCTGCTCCTCACCTCCACCCGGATGCACCTCCCTGCTCAACAATTTTGCCCTCGTTTGCTCCTGCTCCTGAGAATGAACTTCGATCACCTGCTTTGGAGCTTTGAAAAATTCAGTAGGTGTCTGTCTCCATGTGTCTAATCGGCATTACCCTTGCGCTGACAACCGTCTTCGGAGTAATTTTTGAGGACTGAAAATCTTTAACTGCTAGTGAAAGGAGTGTACCATAATAACGAAGGAGAAAAGCGATAAAAGGCAAACGGGGCAGAAGAGAAACGAGATGGAAGACACGAGCCTGAGAGCCCCTCATCCTACGGAGGCTCCTAACTGCTCCTGATTGCGGGGCGGCGCTTCGCTAATAGGTTTCATCCCCCGCTACACTCTGTCGCCGCTCCGAAGATCTCTCTAAAATATCATAGATTTATTTCACAACTAATTTCAGCTTGTCTGAACGTCAGCGATTAATTCTACCCTCCATCGGTTTGCGAATATATTAAAAATGGTTATCGGTATTTATAGGGTTGGATTGTTATAGAAAGCACAATATGAGAAAGGAGGACAAAAATTATTTCTGGCGCTTTTTGGTGGATTATCGATTTTTAATTGGGTGTTAAAGATCAGTCAGCGGTTAATAAATGATGTGGGAAATCGCGTCGTAGAAACTCGTGTTGCTCCGAAGGTTCGGAGAAAAGCAGCGTGTTTCGTGGGAACCACAGCGTCGCTTCCCAGAAGTAGTCTCTGGGCGCAATGGAGATGTTGAGAGATGAAAAACGAGTGAAAAGAAGCTAGAAAAAAATAAAACTAAAAATGAAGGAGAAGGTGATATGTAAATTTCACTAGTTGGCAACAGTGGCGTCGCTTTGCACGAGCTCCATCACTTCGAATCACGTTCTCTACCGCCACCAGGTCTTTTCGGTAAGTCTTTAAATTTCGGCCGATTCCGACTGGGCGGGCCAATGAGATGCATTTTGTACCGCGATAAGGAGGATGGCTTTGTGCGTGGGTGGGGAACAGATAGCCCAGGACACGTGAACACTTTTAGTGGCTAATTGCCGGAGATAGAAGGTTCCAAACCGGCCAAGTATGCCAACCCGAAGATGAAGAAGAAGACCATCAACGCTACTCGCAATGGGAAATGGCCGCGAGAGTGTATCGACGCACGGCATCAAATCTTCTTCTCCCCATACATCGCGAAATGCATGGGAACAAGACCGCATAAACGCCTGCTCACTCATAGCGGTATTTCGTGGCTGCCATTAGGAACAGGGTGATAAGAAGGGCGGGAGTGCTCGCTTGGAGGATCTTCGCTGAAAATACCCCACACGCAATTGTTTCCATGATCTCTCCATGGTGTAACCGTTGTTCGTAGTATGATAATTCAATCGGAAGGCAGAATAAGAATAAGTATAGAAAAGGAAAGAGAACAGAAGAGAAGAAGTAGAAAAATAAAGATAAATAAGAAGAATAGGGGCACCTACTACCTACACCCAGAGGTATCGAGACCGGTGAGATGACCAGACGGCGCGAGGTCGCGACTTCGTGACCAGAGACAACCACTGATTTACATATTGTCCAACAGCGCGGTGGGTATAGAGAGCCGCGTATACCGTGGCAACTCTTTGTTTTGGAATGCCAACGCGGATGAGAGGAACCCGCGTAATAGTGTACGGACCCAGACGCCTGGGCCTGGGTCACCCCGGTCACCCCAGTCGCCCTGGTAGACTCGACAAACCCCAGAAGACTCCCCGAGCTATCCTCAAACCACCAACGTTGATCTTGACCAGAGCACCGACATTCGTTTTTCAACCCACGTTACCTCCGTTTCTTGTCTCTTCTCTTACACCAAATCGAACCTACTGCTCTTCCACCATTCATTGTTTTTCATGGGCATATCATCTCATTTCTTTCGCGGTATTTTGAAGTTTTCTTACTTATTTTGATCTTAGAAACACGGATTCGTCAAGTAACAATAAATCACGCTACGACTGAAACCAATCAATAAATGTAGCTCAATTTTTTTGCTCCAAAAAGTGAAAAATTGGCGATAACTCGATAATTTCGATACATAGATCAATTTAGCTAGCAGATTCGGATTCCTGAGGTCAAAATACGTTACAAAAGTGTCCTACGATCGGTTTTGAAAATACTTCATTTTTGGCCCAAAAATCGAAAAAATCCAAAGGGGTATACCTTAGATTTTTTGCGATTTTGGGGTAAAAAATCGACATTTTTTTTTATTGAGGTTTCTATGGTATTTTTATGTATTTTGATCTCAGGAATCAAAATTCGCAAGCTAAATTGGTCTACCTGTGAAATTGATCGAGATATCGCCCATTTTTCGCTTTTCGGAGCAGAAAAATTGAAATATCTCGATGGGATTAATTCGTAGCTCAATTGGGTCAACGGATTCGTGTTCCTGAGCTCAAAATACGTTAGAAAAGTGTCCTACGATCGGTTTTAAAAATACTTCATTTTTGGCCCAAAATCGAAAAAATCCAAAGGGGTATACCTTAGATTTTTGTCGATTTTTGGGCTAAAAATGAAGTATTTTTAAAATCGATCGTGTAACACTTTTCTAACGTATTTTGACCCGAGGAACACGAATCCGTCGATTAAATCAAGCTACGAATTCATCCCATTAAGAAATCTCGATTTTTTGGCTCCAAAAAGTGAAAAATTGGCGATAACTCGATCATTTCGATAGATATATCAATTTGGCCAGCAGATTCGGATTCCTGAGGTCAAAATACGTCAGAAAAGCGTCCTACGATTAATTTGAAGAATACTTCATTTTTGACCCCAAATTCGCCAAAAATGTAAGGTATACCCCTTTGCATTTTTTCGATTTTTGGCCCAAAAATGAAGTATTTTTAAAATCGATTGTGTGACTTTTCTCTAACTTTCCGAAATCCTAATTTCAATTTTTTCAATAAGTAGATTTATCTAGTTAGCAGATTTGAGAAATTACTCAAAACATCTGAACGAAAATTTTCTCACGTAACTGACAATGAATGAAGCTAAAATAACAACATAACGGTGTGCAGCGCGTGCAATGCAAGTGTGTCTATACGAAGAAAAAAGAAACAAGTAAGTAGATCTCCTGATTCGTGCGAGGCAATGGCGGGAACAACTTCAGTTGTCTTAATTGCAGTTGAAACTTGAGTGCAAGGTATGAGGCTAAATCGATTACTCCAGAGATCGACGAGAGGTGCTCGAGTCTGACCAGGTGAATCGCGAAAGGACTTCGTAAAAGGTTGTAAACCTAATCCTCGCTACGGTGTATTATACGCCGGTGGAAAGTGTGGACTGCAAATTACAGTGGGTACGAGGTACAACACAACGGCGATAATAAACTGTTGGTTGTATACACGGGGACGTTAAGCTGTTCGGCAAACCCCAATGCTTCAGCTAAAGAAGAAGGAGAAGGACCACTAGAAAGATCGGAGGTGGCCTCCTGGTCGGACCGTTTGCAGGCCAGGCAACGGCAAATGATGACCTGACTGACTTTGCTCACCCTAAATCAAATCGCCGTTGTACTTACGGCTCACACTGTAAGATATCCGTTCTTTCTACACTTCCATGCTGCACCTTTACGACCGCCATCTTTGCACCAATTCTCTTCCGACAAGTGCAATAAATGACCAACAAACCTGAGACAAGGTGGTACTAAATATTATCTTTCGCTACTTACCACCCTGTGAAGCTTTTCAAAAAATATTTTTCGCTGCCACACCGGTGCTAATATAGAAACAGAGATTCTATCTGTAGGTACATCACAGACCGCACCTTGCAATCTGGCATTGCGTCACTAGCTGCCATAATTTGAAGCACGGATAAGTCATCGCGACTAATAGCAAAGTCGACTATAATCTCCGGGCGATGAAACTAAGTCAAGGAAAGTTGAACATGTATACAGCGTCGTTGCTCTTTGGGAGTGACCGGCGACAGCAACCGTGGCGGAAATGCTTTTCATAACTTGCTGTAGACTCGACTTGCTAAGAATGGTCCTTGCCAGTCGTGAGATAGTGGCTGATGAAGCGGAGGTAAGGAGACAATTGTTCTCAAGTAAAGAGAGAATCGCGTTGCGTCACGCTAAAGCCTCGGGCTTATGATCAGCGAATGTGGAAAGGTGACACGTTCAGAAGTAACTGCAACTTGGGGTCTTATGCCAAACCGCAAAACACGCTGCGAATTATTTTAGCGACATCCTTGGAAGGACGTAAATTTCCTCATGCCATACTATTATGTATGTATACATAAGTCTTCAATGTGTCCGAGCTGAACTGGTATAGCGAATGGCAGCGAATGGCCAGCACACGCGCGAAATGGCCGCTCCTGGAAATTCCTAAGAGCTTGTCGTATTAGCTGGAGGAACTTCGGGGGCCGTGTTGTGAGGCTCGTTCTGAGCCTCCTGGCGCCCTCCTGCGCACCGCCACAATGTTCTGCCAAGGAACGGACGCGTTGTGCGATTTGTACATCTTGTAGTCGTGACGCGCGCGACCAGAACCTGATTCGACCTGGCCAAAATCCCCGGCAGAACCTGAAGCGCCATGTTTGCCCAGAATATGTTAACAGCGGATCAGATCCACGTAGAAACGGTGTCGGATCTGGGACCGCTATAAAAAACATCAAACGATCAAACGATCCGGTATTTAAGGAAGCGCACGGACCGGAGAGAGGAATATGTTTTTTCGGCGATTCGCAACAATATTATCTGACTCTCCACGAAATCCAACGGAATCAATAATGAATTTTTTTTGTCGAATTATTTTTTGCTCGAATCACGCGGGTCTCAGATGTTGCGTCTTTCATTTTAAAATCTCGTGTGATTTCTTCAGAATTTTTTATGTGGTTTGAATGGCCAACTTTTTAAGATAGCAAAAGTCAGGCGTTGAAAGACTGAGGGGATTCGAGTGCATGGATGATTCGAAGAGATTGAAGGAGTGGAGCCGTCCGACTGAAGCATAATGATACACCTCATATACACGGTCGGATTAGGCATGACGTGGGCTGCGAATTTGAGGTACGAGGCATCAGGGTGGGTTGAATGATGTGTCAGACAGAACTAAGCGAAAGAAGGAAAGGAGCTAAGAGTGCAAGGACGCGGGGAACAAGGAGGAAGAGGAGGTAAAGGTAGAGCAAGGTAGTGGAGAGGGTACACGAAGTCGAGGTGAGACCGTCTTGGCGGCTGGATGAAAGAGGATCGCCCGCACGTGGGAAAGTGCGAGTTTCGCCCGTGGCCGTGGGGGGTCCTGGGCTCCATCCCCTTCCCTCTCCCCGCTACGCTATATTTCTCTCTTCCCCTCTCCGCCCGGTGTCCCCACAATACGGAATCGTATTTCTTTGGAGAACCTACTCGGCTCCGTCGGTTGTTCATCCTTCCGCTGGTTGGTCAGTTGCAGGTCCGTGCTGGTCCCTCGGCCGCTCCGTTCATCCAGCCCAATACCGATGGCCCTCTTTTCTTCTCTGTTCTTCTTCTACTTCTGCTTCTTCTTCTTTTCCCTCTTCTTCCTTATTTTTTTCTTTGTATCCCATTCCTCTTAGTTTTAGCGGTTCGGCTCTATTAATGCGCGAGTATTTGTATCCCGGCAGCTCCGGTTACCGGAGAGCCGCTCGCCAAGCCGCATAGTCCCCACGGGCTCGTCCTTACAGCCCGCAAAGAGTTGGAACTCGGAACGTCGGGAGAAGACGGTCCCCGAACGTCCCCCCGTGGACCACCAGCGATACCGTAAAAGGATTGCTTTAATTTTTCCGACACCCACGTCAAATACATCACCCGGCGCGAAGGGCCCCTGATAATATATTAGCCGCCGCGGATCTCGCCCTCCCGGTTACCGAATCAGTCTCCTCACCAGCAGCTCCAACTACTCACCTATCGCGAGAAGTTAGTCACCCTACGTGGTCCACGGCATATCGTGGAAAAATCGTGCAGCTTATGCTATAGTGGAAACCGTAACCCAACACCATAGAATTTGTTTCTCTTCGATGCACGCTTATAGTTGCGGTCAGCTATCATCGGGTGAATGTTGACCTGATCATATTAGTATATAATGATCGTTTCGGTACGATGGTGTTGGCCGGATGGTTAACATTGGTAATTATCTTGATACAAGGATTCTTAGAGCAAATACTTGTTCTATACATTATATGCGCGTGTGGATACCTGTAGATGTGGGGAACGAGCGTGCAAGAGAACTGGCAGAAAAGGTGCCGACGGCAGTGTCTGGTAGCTCGTGCAGGTCGTGGAGGTCCTGAATGGAATGGAAACGCGGTTGGTTTGGGAAGGTGGTGCGGGGCCCGCGCGAGTCCCCGCGGAGATCAGTCCCTCCTATCCTGTAGCTCAGGGGCCACTTCACCCGCTTCATTCATTCACAAATACTTCACAATGCCCTTCACTAACAGATTTCGCCGCCTTTGAGGGATACCAGAATAGGAAAAAAAAACATTCCTATCCCCGCAAAACTCTAGGTTTCTGCAGGTTTCAGGCTTCAACCTTCGGACTCCGGGTTTCATCGTTGTTGTGTGGGATCGGGGCTCGTGGATACCTTCAGGGTCTGCGCAGGGTCTCCGTCTTGCAAGTTAAAACCTGCGGCAGGTCGGTGGCGGTCTCCTCTACGACGATTTTCAGCTGCTGATGCTGCCGTTGCTGCTACTTCTGCTTCTGACCCCCGACGCTCAGGCGCCACTACGTGTCTTCGCATTCGGTTGTTCATACATACGGGAATGTCTACGCACACATTTCCCACTCCATACCCCGAGGGCTATTCGACTATTCTCACCTATATCATCAGACATACACGTACAGCCTTTCTCCCTCTTCACCGAGTCGCCCCCACCTGATCGCCGACGATTCTCGGGTCCCTCTTATTTTTCTTTTTTCTTCTCTTCTCTTCTCTTCTCCACACCACGCAGCCTTTCCTTAAGATTTGCCAACATTCTTTCACACGCTAAGTGGACGACAATAGGCTTGTTTGGCCTATGATTTAGAGTTGGGCACCATCCCACCGCCTCGACGCCCCGAAGTCCCGTCCCGTCATCCCGCCATTCCATCGTACCACCCCGTATTCATCCCTCATCGTTTATCTTCAAATACTAAACCCACGAAAAACTGGCGCATCTCTTTTGAACTGTCCCATCTTGGATGTGGACCTCTTTCTCTTTTACTTTCTCCCGCTTTATATTGCTGTCACTCTAAACAGCCACCTAGCTTTTATCCATAGATCTAACATTAGTTTGTATTTAGTTTCACCAAGACGCCACAAAAATTCTCATACGCAGACTATGGAACAAAAGGAACATTCTTCTTCAATACTTTAATGTTTATTTACCTTCAGCGAGAATCCAAGCGTTGACGACTCGTCATTCGTTCATCTCCTTGAACCCTTTCCTCACGGTTCACGCCGTCTCGAGTGTGCCATCGTCAAAGTAAGTGGATTATAATTCAGTCTAATCGTAAGGAGCCACCTGATGCTATATGATAAATCTCGAAGAATGGACATCGATCTGACAACTGCCTTCGGATCTCCGAACAAATTGCAGTTAAGCTCGTTGATTCGCCGTAGTGTAATGTAATCCGCGTCGGTTAGTAGTTGAGAGCGGGGAGCATAAATAAGCAAAGAAAGAATTATCCCTCAGGAATGAGAAGGGCGTGAAAAGTCGAGTGACCTGAGACTTCTGCGACGGGAGTCTAAACATTTGCTACGGTTGTCCCCCTAATTAGAGCTTGTCGTCAAAAGCTACCATAGCTGCTGGGACCCTCCCAATGGTGAAGGGTCCCTCCGATTGAACAACTGCACGCCCGCGTGACCACCGCACTAAACAAACACTCGGAGTAGTCTCTGTCTTGTAACAGCCACCCTCTCGACACGCCGTCACGCCCCGCCCTACGTTTTCACGCTTTATAAGCTCTGCCGATCTCTCCGTGCATAATCGGCGAGCCAAATTGCGATTTCATGCCTCATCAAACGCGATCACAACCGAAACTATAACTTATTTCAGGTAACAAAGTGGGTTACCGTTTTCGTAAAAAGATACAACATTCTCTTTCGTTACGCAATCGATGTTGAACAGCACTGAAAGAATACTTTTTCATATCTGTTTCCCATAGTGGTAGATGTGTTGTTTTAGATTGGTTTGGGTACTTGGTTCGAAATTCGAGCTTGTTATGTTCGTTCACGTGTTGCGGAACACGTCTAAACTCAGCGGCTGATACACTAGCGAAAAGGATACATTTGCCGAGAACGAAGGAGACTCGCGAGCATTCTTTCCGCGGCACCGTGCGGGCGGTCGGTTGGTCGCGGAGCGGTCAGTCCCGGGCCCCGGAGCTCGGAGCCTGAGGGCCATCGGCGGAAGGGTTCGCTTCGGTCGACTCGCGGTTAGCAAGCAGATCGCATGCATCGGCACGTCCGAGTCACGTAGGCCTTACCGATGTGTGCATACATATATACGTAGGTATATAAGCGAGGACATTGGGGCGACGTGAGGCCCGCGTCGTACCGTACAACGTAGCAAAAACCACTCTCGAGGAGTAAACAGATTCGAAACGGCATCGCGGCTTGACAACGGGTCCGGCTAATAGGAGGTAATTGTATGCACGCCGGCGGGGTACATTGTTCAGGTCACACGGAATCTGAATTATACCGGGACTGAGGCATGAGATTTTGCGGAGACGAGGCTCACACCACGGCGTGAGATGACGGCGAGCGACTCGTCGCCGATAGGAAGTCATATTTCACGCTTCTATAGGAGCTTTCAACCTTTCTAACACAACTTCAAGTCGTGGCAGAGGCTGGTTTCGTACACAAACGTGATGAAGAGTGCGGAGTGGATGGAGGGAGATGGACCGATGGATATTTTTTATTCATACCCATGACAATATCGGGAAACAGAAAGAGAAACAGAATGAGAAAAGAAGATCGAGGAGCGCCTGGCGTGACTTACCCAGTATACATATACCTAGCTACGGTGGTCCAACTTTCCAAGCAGGGTCTCTAAGCCGATGGGCGGAGTCGGTTCATCAAAATCGCATCTAGTTAGGATACAGTGATGGTCTAGTGCAAAAGCTTTTGTTGGCAAAGCATTGTTGCATGGGTCTCAAAGCCACGAGCCGACCCGGGTGCCACCGACACTTATTGCTTCGAGTCCTTTTTTTCCCTTGCTTCTCTTTTCCTCTTCGCTAGGAGAATTGCTGGATCACCCGAGTACACTTCCTGACCCATTGTGAAGAACTCGCAGATTCCTGAACGGAACGCGCGGGTTTGGTCATGTTGGGACCAGACTCACCCTGACCCCACACGACGTTACTCAACCGACGTCTGATGCACCTGAAGATTTCTCTCTTCGGGAGTTAGAGCACGGCGTATCGGTGAAAAAAAAATCGCAGAATCGATTCGCGACTGAACCTCTTAAATGGGAGAAAGGCTGATTGGTACGTGCCATGTTTCTGACGTCACCGTTCTTCGCCGATGGTCCGGGACGAACTCGTGAAATCACCTCCGGCAAATATTTGGGTTGAAGAAGAAGATGCGAGGGACTCGAAGGTGGAGATAGGGACGGAGAAGAAGATGATAAAGAAGAACAAGAAGAAGAAGCACAAGAAGGATCAGGAGAGCAAGGAAGTCTTCGGAAGGAGCCTAAACCCACGTCAGGCACGAGGCTCCTTAATGAAATTACAGGGAGGCTCTGCCGCCCAATTAGCGTGAGAATGTGGACAACGCAAAGGGGCTCGTTCTCTCTCCGCGCCTGCCTACCTGGGTAGCCGACGAGCATAGCTAGCAGCTCCTATCGGGGCGATGATGCCCCTTGCCCCCCGTTTAGGGCCTGCTTCGGGCCCCGGCGCGTTGCACGCTTGCTATTGAGTTGTCGGGCCCGCAGGGGACACATACCGAAACCTCGTGTAACACGATCGGACACGGATGCACACCATCGCGCAAACAAACAAAACTTCTTCTCTATTCTTCTTGCCCACGGGTCCACGGATGTCGGGGTAGGATGCCGCAAGGGGGTAAAGGAATGGAAGAGAGGGGAGTCCGCTAGCCCACACAGCCGCTCCGGCGCTGGACCGTCCCTCCGTCGGTCTAAGTGGCCTTCGTAATAATTCAACTCTCGATTTCATCCCGCGACGGCGACGTATAACAACTTTCCTTTTTTAATCACTCTCCCTGTAATCCTTATCGAAGTCCATTATTGCTCCAGGCGATTAGACAATTAAAAAATCAATAAAGGATTCCGTAACGGATTTGATGTTGAAGATCTTCGCCAATTTTTAGAAGAAAAAAAAACCATCAGCGGACGAAGTAGAATTTAAAGAAAATTTCAGGATGGAAGAAAGCAGAGAAAATGCGGGAAGCGTGAGGGTGACACCCTGAGACTTTGAATTATCAAGGCTCTCATCTCAATCCCATTTGTAGTTAAAAACTGGGCAGGGGCTAGGGGATAGCAAGGGAGGGGATTGCGGACGTGCTGCTATGCCACGAAACGGTGCAAGGGTGCCGGTGCAGCTACCACCTTTCTACTACTTTCCCACCCTTCTTTCTCTGACCATAGCTATAGGCGTTGAGGAAAGTGGAGGTCACACAAATATGTTTACTCCAACAAAGCAGCATCCTCCCTAAAAGCGGGCACTTTGAACGAGCGGGCGTCCCTCGTATCTGATTCTCCAAAAATCGGTGAAATCACGATGTTGTCAGCCGACGAGCGTGGCGGCTTCTCAAAGCTCAAAGGTGGCCTAACCAGGTCTTCGTCTTTCGGGGAGGCCTTACCTTAACCTCCACTGCGAGGAGGCGCTTTCTTTTCCCCTTGCTTCCCCTAGGAGCTACACTTCGTCTTACTCCAGCTAACCATCACCAAAGGACCAAGACGACGCGGGACACGGATAGTTGGGTCGATTCGGCGCCGCGGGGGGGCTCAGAGACTAATATAGGAATCACACTGGTGACAATATTTCCCACCGACAGTAACACTCCCCCTTCTACAAACGACAAGACTTCTAACAACTTTGGATCCCCTTCTATTCCTTACCGTATATTCAAAAAAATAATAACGAGAAGAGATATTAAATGAATTATGGTCTGAATTTGATTTTCAGATGTGCAAGTTTTCATGATTTACTTCGATTGTTGAGATCGAAAATTATTAAGATGTTTCGTAAATTGATATCAATTCCACCATATAAGGTGTAATTCTAGACCGTGGCTATTCCTTGATATATCCGCGCTTGTAATACGATCTCTGTTCTTTGCAATTTCGAATATAACTTTTGAACGTAATTCAAGATGATATACTCCTATACCAATTGACATTCCATGACAGTTATTCGAATAACACAGCGCTTGATTCTTCGTCAGAGGATTATCGTAAGTGTCGAACTAATTGTGAAGAAAGTAAAGAAGGAGGGGTGAAAGGAACTGCTATGAGCGGGAGAGGGAAGGAAAATTAAGCTGTATGGGAGGGAAAAAAGTAGGCGTGCAACTGCAGTTATAGTGTATCCACAGATCCACTAGAGTAGTTGAGTGTTTGACAACATTGCCGGGGTGTTGGTAAGGTTTGAAAATTTCTGACCGGGGTGTGTGGCGGCCGTCTCAAAAGTCTTGTCTTCGGTTGGACCTTCTTCGAGTCGCGTACGTATACGCGATCCTGAGCTCACAAATCAAGTTCCCCTTGTGCCCTTAATTCTCTACGGTTCTCAGGCCCTCCTCTCGCCCATCTTGCCTATCCTTGGCGCTGGTTAACGCTCTTTGAGGTCCACTTTAGGTCGGGCAAAGTCTAGCCGACCGATTGGGGGAATACTTTTTCACCGTAGTAGACAAGGAGTTAGATAAGCGACTCCTTTTGTTCTCCCGGCGACCGGCTGGACCCAGCAGCTCAGAAATTGAAATAAAATTTATTTCAACTCAGCTCTCAAACTGTTCTCGCAAAAAAGACTTCATCATGAAAAATATAAATCGAACCTCACCACATAATTTAATGGATGATAATTCTTTAGGAATGCACTCTCGCTTGTCGCATCGGTCATTTTCTTGTAACTCCGCAGGCGTTTACGCAAACTGTGGAACTTAAAAAAAAAAAATAATACCAACATTCACTGCTGAAATTTTCTCGCATCTATTGAGCCACCAAAATACCCGGGGCACGCGGTGTGCCCGGAGGGTCGAGGTCTTTGGCTGCGGCCGGACTGCGTCAGAATTTGGTGTCGCGTTACTCTAGAGACCACAAAGGATTCTTATCTCCTGTATCGCCTAACTTGTTAACATACCTAACCTAGTCTAACCGCACCTAGTCCTATCCCAAGCTGCGATGGTTAAGTTGCTGCTGCTCCTGCTACCTTTGCAGGGAGTCGGCGGACGACGAAGATTCCATAAGGTACCTCCGGAGGACTGCCCTACCGCCGGCACCGCTCAAAACGTCTCAATCCAATTTTTCAAGTCCGGTCTTGACGGCGGCAGGGGAAGGAGGAGGGCTGGGGCCGCGTCTTCTTCGACGCCGTTTTAACCCCGCAGCTCATCAACTTTTCAGGTTGGCAAGTTTAGATAGCAGCGTATACCAGCCGTACATGCCATTTAGCTCGGGGTTCACCAAAAATGTATGCTACAAAAGATATGTATCTACTAATGCACGCGGCGCGAAAGGCTGCCCGCATAAATATGCAGGGTGCACTTTGTATCTCGGGATCCCGAGTTCCCCGATACCTAAGCCAACAGCTTTGAAACACGATAAACCGACGCCCGTGACGGCTGTATCAACGCGAAGAGCGAGACGCGCAACACCATTCGATAAAACGGTACCAAACCATCGAATGCCCCATTCGAAAGATACCGGGAGCGAATTCATTCAATAAATATTTTGAAAAGCGGCATTTCTCTCCTCTCTCTTCGTGTTCTTGTGGTCCCTCGGTTAAGGGCGATAAATTTGGAAAAAATATGCCCCAATTACGGAAATGACTCATCAAGTAATTGCGCATAAAACAAAGCACCGTCCTAGATTGTTGCCGGATGATAGCGGCCAGAGCCCTCGCTCTCAGTATTCGAAGCACACAGTCAACGAGCTTGGAGGAGCGGAGATAGCGCATACCTTCCCAAGCCGTCCGATGTGATCACCTCGATTTACTGCCACCCTGAAGAATTTGGGCAAATAGTCCTTTGTAAAATGTAAAACGCGTGATCAACGTCCACGCGCAGGAAGAAATCAGCTTCGGAGATCACGCGCGCATTTCCGATGCACAACCTGATCCTCTAAAGGTGACATAATTTGAAAAACAGACCTCGGTAATAGAAAAAAAAAAAAAAAAACAATACAACGAAATTCACTGACTTATACTCAAGCATAAATATCGCAGATTTCCTACCTGTCATCCCGGATGACGTAGGGCTAGCTGCATGGGATCCAAGAGCGACGCCTGTTTGGACCGCCACGTTTGCATTCAGATTTTAATCTTCGTGCGATATTGCCATGCGCGAACCCGGTGAAGCAACAAGTGGCTGCTTGACTGCTCATTTTATTTTCTCCTGACCATACGCAACACGCTGGTTATTTCTGTATAGTGGATTGCTGATTGGCCGGCGTGTTCCGCGACAACCCGTCCTTGCTCCGAAAATTAAATTTTTCGCGAAAATAACTCAAGCTAGAAGAATTGAATTTTTCTAAGTAATGCACAGCGATGATTATTATTTGAGATGGTTGAAAATCCCTGTTTGTTCTACCGAAAGCTTTTGGAGCTGCAGGAAAGAGTCCCCGCCGTGTGAAGCTTGACAACTAAAGTGGTCTCAGGCTTTTCGATCTGACCGGTAAGGAAGGAAGACTCGGCGGCGATCGTGTCGAGTAATATTTAGCAATTTCTTTAGCGGTTCTTCGATCGTTCGTGATCGGTGAGTTATATTTTATTGGCATACTTCTTCGGACCTCCACTTGGGTTATTCAGGTCGTTAAGATCGGAGACATTGTGCAAGGAGAGCGTCCGGGGATCGACCGTCCAGTTCTACCCAGCTCTACATCACCCCGTGTAGGAATACTGCGTATAAATTAGATTCACGATAATGTAATAAATTGCATGGATATACACCCGTGTCCTTACTGTCAACCCAATACCATATTTTATGCTCCGAATTGCCCGGCTACAACCTCACCAAGGGTTACCAGAGGACACCAAACCTGACGAATCTCCGCAGAAGGATTCGCATTAAATCCTCGCTCTTTGCTCGTTTCAAAAGTTCTGGATGCGGTTCGGATATTTTTCAGCTTAATCCAATCGCAAAACCTGCTTGAGAGTTCAAGTGGCATCACGATCTTACAAAGCACATCAACTTAGATTGAATACATCGGGCGTTTGTGCGCGCGGAGATTATTGCACTTTGAAAATCTACATAATTCGTATGCAAATAGTCGAATCGAATAGTTACTCAACGACCGGTCGACACATGGAACCACGAGTCAAGAACTGCAAACAAATTTGCATCTCGTTATACTAAACGTGTTGTTCGATGTTAAAACCTTTTTTTTTCTTTTCGCTAAGACACACGACACCTGCAAGCAAGAGTTGTCTGACCCCAGGCCGAATAGGTCCTTCTGTACAACTAATTTTTTATCGCGTGCCGATGTGAAAAAAAAGTTCCGTCCATAAGAAACTTTATACCAAACGAAGCCAATATTATCGGAGTTTTAATGTAGGCGTACGTACGCGAAGGGTACGCAGTGAAGTGAGGTGCTGACGTTTATTCGGAATATTATCGTTTACCGTTTTCACCCGTTCATTCCAATGTGAATAGTCGTCAGAGCATCTCGTGTTTAGTCATCGCGCGAAGATAGGCTAAGCAATCTTCTGGGCTTGCCGCTGGGACAGGCGTGGGGTCCGGCGTGTCTTTGCAGCGCGAGTTTATGGCCAATAAAAATATTAGTAGGTGATCTTCTGGTTCTCCAGTGCGACCAAGATGAGAATAAGAAGGAGGACTCATTGTCCCCGTTTCACGGTAACCGTCTTCGCCTGCAGTCGTCGGCCACCCGGTTGAGGAGTACGGGGGACGAAATTATTTTGAACGCGCAGCTCTCGCCTACCGAAAATATATTTCAACTTTTATGATTTGTGGAATGTTTTCGAACGACTGAGAAGAGCCACATTTAATTCATCGCCGACAAAGAATCGAGGGCGTTTTTGGTTGGAAAAATTTTATAGCCATTTGGTAAAAGAGATCTTGATCACGAGTGTATAGACCATTCGAAAGTGATGAGCAGCGACGATCATTTCTAGGTGAAAGATTTGACCAGGTCTTTCGCAGACGCGTGATCTTGCCCTGGACCAAGGACGCTTTCAGGAGAGCGCAGACGGCCACCCAGGTAGAACCTTAAGATTCGCGTTCCCACGTATGAAGCCTGGGGCGGCGGTCTAGCATGCTAGTCTATTGGACCGAAAATAAATCAGTGACCTTCGAGCGATTTTCAAACTTCAGGCATAATCAAAGTTGGCGTTTCTTCACTTAGTAGGTATTCGCTATTGGGTTCCTACCAAAATCACCTCTTATAATTGTCACGAATATCGTACGCTCTTTCAAAACACTCGCCAAACTCATCATTAATTATCCTCCTACACCATAACCTCCGTCACGCATGCCTGAATACACAATCACATCATAAACAAAATTGATCGGGCATCAAGACCCTGTGCTCGTCTGACAGACTCTGAATGACGCATTAATGTGGGTGGAAATATTTTTGATCAATTCCACAACGTGCGCAAATATTGATACGTATTGCGTTTGCAGCACGACCGGTTCATCTTTCTTTAGGAGTCGGGCTTCTAGTTATGCGATTATGGTAATCCTCGGGGGTATTATTGGGGCGGGAGCACCGCGGTGTACCTACCGCGTTCGGTCAGCGGGTGCGGTTTGGTCGGTATGCCGGTTCCGGGCGGCCCTGAAGACAAAAGGGGTCACAGGTTGCAGGAATGAAGAAACGTAGGGATACCGGGGGCTGGTATGAGGCCACCACAATGCCCGTCGACGTTCTTAACCGGCGTGGAAATCGCCTGGTTCCAACTTCCACTGATCTGCCGATATTCAAATTCGCTGCATGGAATGCAGGCCGTTCTACCGCAAGACGTAACGCGGTGGTCCTTATGGTTGCGGTTCGAGGTTGGCGAGCTGACTCGAATTTGTGTATTAAAAAAGCAACCATAGAAATAATCCATTCGCAATTGTTATTAAACAAATTATCGCTCCACCTAGACTGTATCTTATTTTACAATGAAGATATAAATTGTTAGGATACGCGAATGATTTATCGAAAGGTAGAAGACGGGATACGCGGCTTTTATTTATTTATTCATTTATTTTCACCGTGCCATTCGCGATCCTCCCCCCCTGCAGTTCGTTTGTACCGAGCGCTAATGAAATATTTACTTGGTGCGCTACAAAACAAGTTCTTATACTTCGATGCTCGCGCGAGTACGTCGCAAGTTGGAAGTCGCAACCTTAACCGGTCGCCGACTTACGAACGACGACGTACGTCTCGCGATATGTCAGGGATTCTAAATATGCGCGAAGATAAGCTACCCCGGCGACAGTCGACAATTTTTAAATCGAGATCGAAGTCCCATTGCACCGTGGCACTCTGTCGTTCCGAGGGCTTCTGTTACGGGACGTCGAGTCTTGAGCCCGTTTAATCGGCTCTCAACGAGCAATGAAACTGGATTAGCATTACTTGTATTGTAGGAACGAAAAACCCTCGCGGAGCAACCGACATTACCGAGCATAAATACTTTTATAACGCCGACTTGGAATCGCAATTGAATACCAGCCTGATTCTCTCTTGTCTCGTGAATTGCGATTCTCGCAGCTTATACGCCGTGCCACTAACTCCTGTACTTAAGTATTTCTCTGCCCCAGAGTCGCCGCTGCACTTCACCGACTACTGACTGATGGTCAAGATCCCGTTCACCAAATTATTTTCAAAGTGCAGGTGCTGGTTGCGAGTGCAACTTCTGAGCCTGGTCGGAAGAAATCGGTCGAGATTTTTTAACATCCAATCAAATGGCTTCGAGTGTGATTATTGCTACGTTTGTCGGTGCATTGCGTGTGTATTTGAGGGTGCATATCAGTCCTAGTATTATTGTAGAGTGCTCCGCGCCTGTTAATCGGATAGAGATCGGTTCCAAGGGCGTGAAGCACGTGACAGGCTAATAACCTCTTACCGATCAGATAGCGAAAGTTTTATTGTTGTTTTCTAGACATGGTATAACATACACCTACGCTGTACTCTGGTTTGAATAGTTGAGCAACGATCGCTCCGCCGATTGCGCCTAGTTATCATTGGGTCGGAAATCGGTAAGAAGAGAATAGCTATTCAAATAAATAAACACGGTCTTTTTTCCATTTCCTATTTTTGTGTTGCTCATCGAATTCACGATTCGTATATATAACTGCGAGGAGATGAGGCGAGGCTGAGAATCGACTCTCGTAAAACGATCCCTGACTTTTACTAACAATAACTTACTACCGCCGTCATCGTAGTTGTGCCTCTGGACTCTCGACTATGGGGCTCCCATATACAAGTTCTCCGCGTCTCTTGACTTGCGGGACGCGCGCGGCGTTGAACAAAGAGGTCGAACGATCGAAGAGACATAGGCAGGAGATAATTACGATCTCCAAGCATGGTTCCGCGGAGGACGGGGCACAGCTTAGCGGTCAGAAGTTGGTACATTGTCGGGTGAGACCGCCTAAGATCTACGCCGTGGATTTACGCGCCTTCTCGGAAGCCAGTTTGGTTTTTGTGGTCTACCCCTTCCTTGCCGAGCTTCGTGTTTCTGATTGTGAGTCCTCCAGTACCAACATCAGCCACGTCTTCTTCTCCGGATTGCCTCCCGGTGACAAATAAACTCAACCCAACTAATAGTAGTCACTATTACCTCAGATAATAGCGCTGCCTTTCTTTTTCCCCGAGTAAGCCTTACTCCTGACCTTTCTTAAGACGATTTTGTACCTACGTACACAGTAACAAAATTTTACAGTTTCACACATTGATGTACAGGAAAAGGGATGACGGAAATTAAAATGCCACCCTCTTCACGCTGAGAATACGCCGCATACGTCGGCATGGTCAGCTCTTTGTGGAATGTATTTATTTTTTTTTTCTTTTTCTCTTCAAGTGTATGTGATGTAGCGGTTGTTGCAGCGAAATACGCTCCCGGCATTACACAGGTAGATAAAAATTTCCACACTTTTGCATCGATACGTACGGACACGACGGTGTACCGCACGGCAGATTGCCGAGTGGTCCGAAAAGGCCTCATATAGCCGAAATCAAAGCGGAGGATAATTTTCATCCCCCCCGCCTACCTGTCTTCCATCTTTATGCAGATCCGAAGCAAATATCTAGTTGGGTTGGCTGATTGGTATGCTGCCCGGGACTCGACGGGCTCATCATCTTAGATTTATGGTTCAAAATTCGCTCCGCATTTTTATATTGATAATCACTTCCAAGGCTCAGAAGAACACCGCGTATATATATGTGCATATATATATTGGGGAATGCGAGCTAACTCGTCTGCAGCATCGACCTCGACGTCATCTTAGCCAATTATCGAGTAATATTCAAATCTCGGAGGTACAAAGGAAGTATTTGCCGTCAATAATTGTGCGCTTAGAAAATCTGATGAAAATTTTCACGCCGACTCGTACAGCCGATCAAGGCCCGACGAAGAGAACAAACAGACCTCCCACTCGGTAGCGGATGAGTTGAGATGTTTTCATAGTAAGCAGAAACGGTCACGTCGAGTATGTTGCTGACAAAGGGGTGCAGCTCGCGATGATGATCCGTACGTCAGGTGTGTCGGACGGCGGGGGGGAATCTGTACTTGAGCTACGGTGGATAGCTGCAGAGGTAGGTAACCGAGATGACTTTGTCGTTGTGCAGAGCGAATACTACCGATGATTTGTTGGTAAAAGTGATCGAGATATGTAGGTTGGCGAGCTCTCAAGGTGACGAGAATTAACGAGGCGTATGTGGAAGTATAGAAGTGGAAGTGGAAGTGGACGTCGATATTACGCAGTCGGTATTACACTCGGACGAAGGTATTCAGTTGAAGACTTTTATTTTATCTCTGCCTTAGGGTCGGCCATGGAACAATGACGTCACAGAAATTCCACCGATCCAGCGAGAGTGTCACACTCGTTGAGATCCTGTATCGCTTAACTCTCGGAGCTTGAAGCTCGAAGCAACAATGGTAATGGTACCTACGTCTCACTTCGGTCTCACGGTAGCGCGATATATCTGACAACGACAAATAAATAATTATGTGACAACGATCGCGCTCTTAGATCACCGTTGAGAAAATCTAGATCTCGTTTTAAGTTAATATCGTATTTGTTATCATCAAGAATTGTATTCGATACGATCTGCAGTTCGTGGCCTTCGTTTTTAAGATCTTCGCTCGTATTGTAAATAAAGGAATTATTATGCCCGTTTCGCTGATTGTAGAGTGACTTTTTTTCTTCTTCTCTTCAAGGTGACAATCAGACAACTTCAATCAACGGTAATAATCACTAATCACAGACTTATCGTAAACTACGCAGCTCACGAGTTCAAACCGTGGTAACACTGAACTTTATCGTTTGCTCGATGTACAGTCAAAGTAAACACGGAGAGTCTAATCACTGGTAGTTGGGTAAAGCTATTCCCGTTCACAAAATACGGGCATTCCCAGGCTCATTGCGGTACCACCTGATGCACCACAGAACATCGTCTTATCTGTGGGAAAGATCAGATCTGAATCACTTCCGGTCGCCAGAGTACATAAGGTAGATATCGATAATCAAACATCCGATGACTGCTGCAGTGGTGCAATTTTCAACTGATAACAATGACGAACAGGTAGAACTAGAGTAAACAGGTGTCTGGTTTGTAGTGTCGTACTTTTATTATTTCATGTAGCTGACTTAACTAGTCGGTATGATTCTGAGAGACGCTACGGAGCTTTTGCTGACGACGTATAAGTGCAGACGTATAACTCATCTCTAAATGTGCTGAAACTGTATTTTGAAAAAAAAAAAAAATTCGAATATACGTATACATACATGGTGGCAACGTTGCACATGTGTAAAGCATGAGAATGGCGGGGCTCATCGTCCGAATTTGATATCGATAATATCCATCAGTCATTGTTTACAATTCCTATCAGTTATGGCATAGCGACGATATATATCAGAGATAAATGGGTACTAATGACTATATTACCTCATGCGTAATACCTATAATCGTGGCGCCAGCGATAGAATTTTTGAGTCATGAACATTCAAGTACCCATGGAGGAGGAACTCAATTTGCACCACCGAGTTGATCATGCCACTTTCTGAAAAAAAACATAATCATGACTTATCGCAACCTCTGTCATCGGAATTTAAGCATGGCGATTTTTTCACACTTTCCAATTGTAAGTTAACGAATGTGAGGGGAAAATTCAAAAATAAAATGAAAATCATGAGAAAATTTAAAGTGGTGAAATCCAAAGTCTTTTTTTCCGTCCTGAGAAATTCAGAATGCTAAAAATTCAAAATGAATTTTTTAATCAATCAAATATCACGAAATATTTTATTTTCTCAATTCATCGATAATACGCGAGACATAGGCGATTAAAAATTTTCAAGAATTGGAAACTTTAGCAGAGTAAAAAAAAAAACCGAATCCTAAATTTATCGAGAGTTTTGTCTGCACTTTCTACACCGCCAATTATGCTTTTCGTCCGACCATCTCAGTTGTCGATGGATCGTTCTTTGCATGCTCTGCAGGCCATTGCTTATACCGACATCGACGACGCACCTTCGTAAAACGCCAGTTGAGTCTCGGATCAGGTCTAATTTTACGAGTGATTGGTTTTGCCCCAGGCGCCTGCCAGGAAGAGTTGGCGACCGACTACTCCTACGGCCGAACGACACCTCCTTTCCTTCGATCCGATCGCCAAGCACGATGAAAACCACGTCTCAATCGTGAACGGACATGCGCTCAATACTTTCATATAAGCACATTATTCGTATATGGCTGATACTTTATGATGAAAATGATGACGCCTGGTCAACGCGGCGTGAGAAAAATTGAAGTACAGGTGAACGCGTTAGAGTGATGGCGAAATGTTCATGATCTAAGGTATAGATATAGATCAATTGACCAGCTTGTCGGCTCGTAGAGATCGAATATCGTCCGATTCGGTTGACGATTTTTCGGATCAACTCACAGCACGAACGGTGTGATGACTAAATATAACGGATTAATTATTGTTGCGTAACCTTGGAACGAAACTATTTAATGGATATGCAGTGTCCGTTGACCACTGGAGCATACATACATTTGCCTTTTGCTGGTTGGTTTCCGATCGGCCCAGCTCCAGCGGTTCCAGTAAACCAGGTGCTGGGATATGTCAGCAATGACGTCATTCACCTGGGGCGACACGTGTTGCCAGCTAGTCTGGCCAGATCGTCGAGTCCCGGGGCTATCCTGACAGTTCTTTGCTCGCGAAAACCGCTGATCGCTGACTCACCTGATCTTCTCCTCTTGCCCCGCTAGCGAATCTATCCTTCGTTTTGATCGAAGGCTCAACAGAATCGAGGCACGAAATTCTTAAAATCTAACGAACGCCTGCTTGATTTTTGCTATTATATGGTTCTCGCACCGGTTAATGGTCCCACGTGTGAATAAATAATTTGCAAGTCACGAGGCACTTTACCTCATTTATGTATACGACCAGGTGGTGAGAATTTACTAGCCACGTTATTCCGAACGGATTATTTTAAGAGGATTTGCGAATCGCGTTCAGATTAGAGAAAGCGAGGTGCCAGCTGATGTATCCAGAGAACGGTGGAAGGCTGAAGCGAAACGGACGCTCTTTGTCTTTCCGTCCGTTCGTTCGTACCATAGCTGCTGCGATCACGTCGAGGAACAGCAAATCTTTCATTAGTGGCAGTTTTTATTCATTTGCTAATTCGCTTTTTGTCATCCGACGCCCGACGTGCCCGCGGACGCGACAGCTGAAATGCGACAGACCAGATTGCTAATTACAAGTGGGTATATAGACAGGAGCTTGCGCAAGACGTACGCATAAGTTGTTGTGGGGTGCGGGGAATGAACCGTCAACGGTCGCTGGGTCTAGTCTTTATGATCTCTTGTTACTATCGATTGATAAATTCTATCAATGATTCATGAGTAGAAAACGTGATCTCATTCATTTGCTCGTTAGCACGAAAGCCGGGAATCGAAAGGGAATTAACAAAATCGTCTCAGCTTTCATATAATTTCTCGCTGATTTTTAACTCAAATATCAGCGAATGTTCGATTCCTTTACGGATATCGTTACCTCAAACCTGCTTTCCATTTCATGAACACATCGGACGCATTTTACCTCCTCGTGCAATAGGGATACGCGGCACGCGCGAAACTTCATGCGGTTTTCGTTTGTTTTCGAAGTGTTAATGGCTTGGCGTGATATAGCGAGACAACAATGCACACGCAAGCGGAACGGAGTGCGCCGTGTGGGCGTTCGAAGATGTGGGCCAGTCGGGCCATTCGGGCGGACCAAGCAGCTAAGCCAGCAGACTCTGGTGCAGAATCTCCATACGTTGTCCGTTCGCCGTTCTCCGTTCTCTGCATCGATAGTTCGGTCCTGTATCTCTGCAGGGTCTCCGGACATCTGTACCTACAATACGATCGATGCATTTAGAATCTTGCACTTTTGAAAAATGTTTCTTTCAGTTTGGATTGAAATTTTTTCAAATCTTTTTTGCAGCGTCAGATAATATCAGCCGGGTCTTCGCTCGACGACGCCATACCATTGTGCACAATGCACCTCTGCTCACTCTCTCCGGTGAATCACACCGCCTATTAACCCACGTGTTCAATAATATACCGCGCAGAAATTGTCATTTGACCGGGGTAGAGCGACTCTTTGTAATGACTCTGCGTAGGTCTGCGCGTTGACTGCAGATCGCGAAAACCACGACGGATCGACACCTGCGAGAAGCTGCTTAATTTTTTTCTTCCACGTATAGTCGTTTTTTTCGGGACGAACCATAGTAACAAAGAGATTCGAAGAGGAACGTAAATGAAGACAGACTTAACTTTTGCGTTGCGAAAATTCTCGCATTCTTGGATCATACGGGCTTAAGGATTTGTCCTTTTCGCGTGGGCGTACAGACAGAAGGTGAAGATGGTCTATGGCGAGATATGCGGAACACACCCGGTCCCGGAGCGGCGAGTGAAAGAGGAACTCTGCTCCGTAAACTCACCCGAACGTGGGCCGTGAATTTCCGAACCCTTTCGTCATCGACCCTTTTAGACCTGCGTCCTTACGTACCCCGTATTAATTCACGGAGATCCGGAATTCAATCGGTCTCGTTGTATAGAGACGGCTGGCACCGTCAGAGGTTCAATGCCCCTTAAAGTCCGATTTCATGGTCGCGATGAGGAGCACATGCCATTTCTGTTTGGATGGAAAAATTCACCTCTTCGTTCGATTGCTCGGACGGTACGGGTATTGGGCCTGGAGACCGAATACACATGATACAGGCAAACATCGATTTTCCGTGAACATTTTAGTTAATTAATGATGCAAACCAAAGTCTTCGGAGAAGTAGAAGTAGTTAAAAATAATTTTCGATGAAAATGAAATTTTCAGTATTTCTGCTGCGCCATAATCGATCGCCTGAGAATAAACGTTTTATGATACGGAATAATCTTATTGACGTCATCGTGAGGCGAGTATCCTCATTCTCATTGTTTTTAACTCCACCGGCGCCGCGTCTGATCGCGAGCTTTGTCCCTCGGCGATTCTGGGTCACTTCGCTTCCTCCACGCACAGCCTGATATATTTTCATAAAAAATGTTGCGTCGGAAAAATTTCTTCACCTCAACGTAGATCAGCGACGCGGATCAAACGATCGATGATGATCTCCAGGAAAAACGAAAACCGGGCAAAATAGAGTCCAGCGAAGAACGTATCCTATTCACGACATGGATTACGAATTACTCTACCACGGTATCTTTGGGACGACCTGCACCTGTCCGGAGGAACCGGAAGTCGAGCAGACAACAGGAGAGGACTTGAGTGGATGGAGCGGGTGGAGCGGGAGGGGAAATTCGCGGAGATAAGACCGAAAGCTCGAATCTGCTAACTAATTGTGAGCAGGCTGCACTTCATTCGATTTGCATAAGTACTGTAATTTATAGGCAATAATCTTGTTTCCAGTCAACCAGTCTAGACCACCGTACGCGACGCTAGCAGCTCATTCATGTAAGCCATCCCAGGTGTGAAACAAGAAATTCAAAGCGACGCAAAAAAGGCACATTTCATTATATAGATTTCGAGCAGCATTGGGGAGTAATTTTTTTTACATACTAAGAGCGCTCCGTAAATCTAGTCTGCATGAGCAAACCGGCGGTGCCACACCTCCGACTAAGTGAATTTCTCTCGAGCGTAAAATGTTTCTTGGTATAGATACTACGCGTATAGGTAGACATATAGATATATACCTGCGGCAACGTCCCACCGACGGATGCTGCATCGTCGTTCATCTCGATGCAGTACCACTCCGTAGAGTGCTCGGTGCCTACGGCATTCGTCCCACTAACGTAAGGTAATCCAATATTCGCTCGGAACTCAATGATAGATATATGGGAGGTACGGCGCCTGTCAGAACGAGGGTTTTTTGAATGGTTTATGGCTGAAAACGTCCGCAAGAACATTAAGTCCATCGCAGAAAGTTTACTTCTGATCGGTTCGCTTTTCTTATCCCCGCGTGTCGCTTGACTCCTCGACGATTGTGACGATGATTCTCATAGGGTTTTTACTTACAAGTTAGTTGGCACTCGGGTAGGAAGCTATAGATTCACCTCAGGGCCGAGCAGTGGTGATCTTAAAATCAATAAATACTGAATGATATCTAAACGTTATGAGCACATGTATTACGGATCGAGACTCGGGATCTGTTATTATCGATAGTCGATGTCTCCTAGGTATATTACGTGACGTGGTGGGGGGGAAACGTAAGGTCGTATACAGTGGTGTACACGTATAATACCTTCAGGAAACACGTACACGGATCCATAAATATAAACCGCATGGTAGTTGGATGTTGTATCTGGCCCCGGGAGTAGTGGGAGGAGTGAACGTCTTAATTTATCACCAGCGATTTATCATCTCGTGGGAACGGGTGATTTTTCTGAAATTTTTATTATATTCTTTTTTTTTCTCCTCTCGATCGATCGTTGATAGACGTAATTACATCGTACCGATCGCTGGAGTATTACGTACACTACCATACACACGTATACCTGACCCGCGCAATCCGCGCTTTGTGATTAACGTGAGCGGCGACTAAATTAAGTGCAATTAAGTAGCAGCGAATTATCCCCCTATTTAACTTCCCCGAAGTTGAATAACAAAACGTGTATATGAAGATATTGTGAATCCTCGCAGATCATTTCTTAAATGTATTTGCTAATAAACTTAACGATTATTGATTATGAACAGGATTAGACGATGGACTGTTGCTAACAGACCATTGTTTTTTATCGCGGTTGAAAATCTCCCTCTAGAGTATTTTCAGCACGCGACTCTGCAAAATGACATCGGGCGAACGGAGGGTTAGCTTGGCGACGCTACAGCCGCAGTAAGCGAGTGGTGAACGCGCGGCTCGTGAGATGAAATCTTTGATAGAGGTAAAGGGCGAGAAGAAGGCTGGGTTCAAAAGTGTCTGACTACAAGATCAATGAATGTCGTTAATGCATGTAAGATGTTAACGGCAATGACGTCCCTACTGCTAGCAGGTTAACGAGGTAGGGTGGGCGTCCAGTTGCCATACCCAGAGCACCCAGAACCACCAGTGGCCCTTGCTTATCCACCTCGTGTGTCCTCCTGGTCACAAGCTGTTGGGTCGTTCAGCGCTTTTACATACCGAGGCTCACCAGACCCTCGTAATTTACATATCTCTCTATCAAAGCTACCTTGCTGCGCCCCGCATGCAGCTCTCTCAAGAGCACAGCGGTTCGCAATTATCCCTCAACGCCTCTCTGAAATTCACACGGCGATTAGAGAACGTTACTTTTCACCATCTCATTAAAAAGGAGTTCAAAAATCATGTCGCAGATTTTTGAGCCGCTCGACTGTCGAAATCGGGTCGAAATAATAGATGAAGATTTTTTCGGTAGTATCGCAAGGATTTTGAGAGGGTTGAGCGCCTTGGGGTCCGTCCTCCGTATAATCCTCTCCGATGTTTAATCCTGTCCACAACTCGGGCGTTTCTTATTAACAAGATCTGCGTTGACAGTGGCCACAGGTAATAACCCATAGAAGAATCGTTTGAAGTTTCTATACATGTGAGAAGGCGCCGCGTGTAATTCACGAAATATATGTACGTCGTTTGAGGTATTTTCTGTCCTGTATTACGAAATATTTCCTACGATTTTCCGCATATTCCAACGTCTTCTTAGCAATTTAATCTCCTCACCGAATAGCTCAACTTCCTGAGATATTAATATTTCCATTCATTCGCGATTATAAGTATAAGTGGTTGAGGTCCTCGGGAGATAATCCTTAACGAGATGTACCGCCGAAGCGACACCGTCTCGTCATAATCTTCGTACATAATCGGAGTAGCTTTTAACTTTGATAAGAAAAAATTTCATCCCGCGAAATGCTGCCGCTGCCTCTTATGCCGTACGGGGGCATGCAGGCGGACATATAGGTATGTCAGTGGTCAGTGAACGCAGCTGCACCCCGAGGCGTCGCTCGTGCGAACGACGCCTCCCGGACGTTTGTCTTGTCTGAATGATGTATTGACTGTATATCGGTTGGTAATGAATATATCGATATACATACCTATCTGGACACATAGGGATATATTATATAAGACAGATATATTCGCGTCAAGATAAAATTCACGTCAGTATCAAAGATAGTCAAATCATTATTAATTCGCTATGCAATGATACCCCGCATGATTGTTGAATGAGTCAGATCTGGTAATATTATCTTGAGGTGATTGTGCGGTTCAGAAAATAAGTGAACCGCGTTGAATAACGATGTGATAAATGATAACGGTTAATCCTTATGATCAGTCGTCATTGATGATCGAGAAAGAGATCATCGTGCCAAGTAATTTTCGACCAGCTAGAAAAGGAGAAAAATCTATCTCTATAAGTCTTTCGCAAAATTTGGCTGAGTGAGGGTACAAATATGTACGAACGGTGAGATGAATGGTGTATGTTCTAAAAATATAATGATCACGAGTCACTCAAGTATGCGGGGATCACCCGAAGATCGCGTATAGATTTGATCTTTGATATCTTAGAAAAGTTGCACAATCATCACGTTCGCAACAATAGAGAATATCACCGCTTAATTGAGTTGGCATTGTTTAGATTTTCAGTATATCGTAGCTCATACCGTGGGAGGTTTGGTCTTTCCTAGGACGTCATTGCGGTCTTGGTGCTAATCGCGTGTTCGCAATCACGTATGCGTAACACATGTACAATGTAACCGGTAAATTTTGTTGCACGAAGTAACATCCGTTGGAATGCAAAAGGATAAAAGTAAGTTAGGACGAGAATTCCGAGGACACTATGACGTACGTTAGGTACGAAAATGGAAGAACAAATGAAACCGATAATGAGATTATACAGTTACAGCCGAAGTGAAATCATTTCAGAATATAATGGTGAGCTAATCTTCTTTTTTTTTTTTCTTTTTCTTTACAACGCCGATTAATTCTTAGACCAGGTTACTAATTCAGGACCCTATCGCGGATGAGCCGCCAACGTTGCGGCAGGCGCTTAGTAATTTGGAGCTAGACAAAAGTAGGACGGATTTTTGACGGGGGCGAGGAAGAAGGGGCGGAACGAGAAGCGGAAATTTCTTATTCATATTTCGCGGGTTTCTGCGATGAGGTTGAGTTTTTAGTTTTATAGAATTCCTGGCGTTCGGCGTGCTCGATGTATAGGTATGAACCATGAGCCGATGCTGGAGGGCCGCGCGAGTGGGCCGTTGGTAATTACATAGGGCTGGCAGTTTGGCGGGTTCGCGAACAGCCTCCCACTTAAACACCCTCCCTTCCAAGTATTAAATATTAATGTGTATTTAAATAAACCACCAACCGAACAAAGCCGCCTTCTCTCTCAAAGCTATAGGGTCATTCGCAAGACGCTAACGAGGGTTCGCAACTTTTAAAAATTACCACTACCACGGTGCAGATTATGTACATCGAGCCGAATTACTATTCGACGATCTACTCGAATCATTTTTTTTCGGCTCACTTAATCCAAATTAGTTTCGTGTTTCTCGATCAGTTCGTACACTCGTGGAAACAATTTGGCGAATTACCAACGGCTCTGTGCTGCAGCGGTTGGACCGAATGAAAGAAGATGAATGAAAAAAAAACGAAATAATAAAAGAAAAAGAAAGCGAAGAATTACGAATATTTGTAAAAGAAGAAGTTCGGGTCGAACGAGCAACCTGGATTCGCTCTGGTTGAGAGCCAAGCCTTCGGAATTTGTGTGAATGTATTATGATAATTGTGAAATGATGAATTTATAATTTGCGTAAATGATGCAGAGCTGGCCCTCCGAATTGTCGGCTCGGAAATTATACACTGTTCGCCAATATATCCTCGCTGCCGTTAATGCCCCGCGCCGCGGAGTAGGTAGCTCTTTTTTTTACCAATCTTCAAAATTACTGTGAGAAAATTCGCGAAAAACTTGGGTATTATTTGCTTTTGAAATGCCCGAGGGGTGGATCAACCGCAAACCACGTATGCGGTCAATTGGCTTCGAAGTTCCACTTCAGATCTTTCCGCCTACTACAGCCTGATAAAATATCAACACACGAATTCACGCGACCACGTATACGCTCGAAAATTGCACCTGATGTTCGCTGCGTAGGCGCAGCGGCAAATATCATTCGCCGAGAATGAACTGGATGAGAAAAAAAAAACGGTGAAAGGTGGTCATAAAACTGAGAAAATCGAGACAGGCCCACATTTCTAAGTGAAACATTGTTGCTTTGTCGCGTAGCGAATCGCTGAAAATTTAACAGGTAAATTTGTAAGCTGCGAATCCGAAATGTTGGCGTACGGCGGCTCCGCGCCCGTCGGCTCAAGCAACGAATTGGCGGGCTTGCAATATATGTTGGTAATGAATTTCAATACCGCCGAGTCGGACATTAAAATTTTACGGCGCTAATAAACCAGAGGCAGACAAACCTGGGCGAAACTTTGCATGCAGATATAGTGCGTGTATAAGAACAAATTGATTCTATTGAGCAGATGCGAGCTGAAAAGCTCTTTCATTCCATCACCCGTTTCTGTGATCACCTGATTTGCTACAAGAAAAAAAAATATTCCAATACAAATTTTTGTCGAGCGAAACATACAGCATTTTTTCAACTGGTAAGCAGATGTGTAAGTTGTGACTGTTACAACCATGTGCTGGGTAAACGTGGGCGTCTTACAAGGAGGTAAATGAGTCAAAGATGAAGAATTGTCCGGCGGTGTATCGCTACCGGTGATGGACTTGGAGTTGAACTTGATGTTGTGAATACAGACGCCATAAATCCGACATTCGGATAACCAGAAAAAATCTAATTGTAAAAAAAATCCCTGAGATATGCTCGCGTGTATGCTATTAATAGAAATATAACGTGTGCTTTGAAAAACTTCCATACATGAACGACTCGATGTTAATCCAAATAGATTCGAGCTTCGTAGAATGACGGTTTTATCTCGTGTAAATATTTGGCCTAATTTTTTTACCGGTTGTTTTTATTCTTCGTTTTCTTCTGCAGTATCGACGTCGTTGTCCAACGTCACGGTTAACGCCACCGTGGTGTATCCTATCGGTGACGTATCGTCGACGAAAGTGATGTAGGTTCCTAAGCCGGCGGAGTTCGAGCTCCGGATGATGATAGCGGTATGACGATGACTAGCTTGCAAAAAATGTTATAAACGTCGTCCAAATCTGTTTATTTTAGTCAGACTACGTCAACCCAGCTATTAAAATAGACACGGAGAAGGGGGCCGAAAATTAGTCGCCGACCAAAATCCAAGAATTGGAAGGTTCGACGCGAGCCTGACGTGGCCATGAGATTCGGACCTTAGGCAGCTTCCTGGGTGCGTTCTCAACAACGGATGTAGAAAATTGCAGAATCACCGTTTGATCGATTGTTTCACATATTTGCCGTAAGTCATCATACCATTTATTTATTGAATCGATCATCCGTTGCACAGTCCAACTTCTGCTCTCTCTAATCAGATGCTCAGCCCATGAGAGGTTAATGGCTTCTCGTTCTCGTTATTAATTACGCTAGCGTTGACCCACTTTGGTAACGTCATTGGTCAGTTTTCATGGTGCAAGGTACCCTATACGATCGTTCGTTGTCTCGATCAATTTATTCAAGCCATTAGCCAACGTAAAGCAACGCGCTTTGACGTGCTACTGATACGGAAGGCATTTCTCGCAGGGTCCATCGAAGGACAATGCCGTAGGCCAGAAGAGATCCAACGCTTTGTCCACTTTGTCTTTACGAGCTGCTTCCTACTGGGTTTCCAGTTCTGGTATGTCGGTAATAGGCCTCTACGTGACTCCTGTCCACGTATGCGCGGGATGACCGGTTTCATTTTGGATAAAATAACGTAACCGATCATCTCCGGTGCCCGTGACATATTCCTCGCCCAGATACCCGCGTTGATTCTGCCAAGAAAAAATAAAATAAAATAAAATAATCAAAACCAAACAAAAAACCGTTGGATTTGCTCTCGAGAAAAAAAGGTATAAGCGATCACTGAACCATCTGGTCTTTAAATGTAAGTTATTGATCGGTATAATACGCTGTGAATAAGAAGGAGGCGCGACCATCAGCACTCTGTGAGTCATTCGTGCAGGTCGTTGAAAACGTCGTGTAGCGGACAGGTGTATTTCGCGGCCAAATTTGTATTCGTTAGTGCTCCCGAGATGTGAATTGATGCTCGTTTGGGTGACGGTGCGATGGGGTTCAGCAGCAGCAGCAGCAGCAGCAACAGTAGTTCTACTGGTGGGATTGAATGAATATACAAGTGTAGTATAGATATAAACATGAGCGCGGGGAAGACGAACGTGAGGGACTAACGATGGTGCCGGATGAAGCGCGTGGCACGTTATGCGATAACCGGATCCGACGGGAAACCCCCAGCGTTTAGTTCTAACGAGAGAGCAAGTAATTAGGTTCCGCAAATCAAGACGCGAGTGACAGCTTATCGCTAATTTCAATAAAATCTATAGCCAGACTCGAGGACAGGTTTCAGCACTGTTATAAAAGACTTGGTCAGGATTCAAAAGCGATCGCGACACCTACACTCTTTTGAATTTCATGTAATTATTACCAGTTTCCATCTTCTTTTTCATCATCAAAGTCATCTCACGTATAGTCCACTGAAGCTATGCGGTATTTTCTTTTTTTTCTTTTTGAGCCCCACAGATGTATGCGAGTCCTCATATCCCACATATACCCCCCTTACAAATATGTACACGGTGATTCTCACGGCACGGACGGCGTGTCACGCTTCCAAAGAGATTTACTATCCGCAAATATTTGACGCTCCGTTTAGCGAGTTGAATACTCGAACGCGGTTTGCACCGCTGCAGTTAAGTGCAGGGCGTCACTTTTCTCGCATTATTTTTTATATTCCTCGAGTGGTTTGCGACGACTTCAATTTCGATGGGGTTTTGTAATTTGCAGCGATAGCCTCTTCAATGCTGACGATGGTCGGATTCGCCAAAAGGATGATTGTAAGCCTCTAGGATCGAAAGAAGACGTGAAAAAGTCCTTATACGATTTCTTCGTTCCACGTTACAACTTCCGAGCTGGTTTTTGGAGAAATCGTAAGGCGGGAGTAAGCCGCGGGCGAACTGTATGAAGAAAAAAAGAAATTTAAAATTCCGTCAATTTTTTCACCGCAGCTCATCCGCAGGAGTAAAGTTTTGAGGAAAAAACGAACGGGACGAAATAATTAAACGGATCGGACCGAATGCGCTCCGAATATTTGGTCAAGAGAAAAATCTGCTCCGAAAAATCTTTCGATCCCACGTATATCTGTACCTATCAGCCTCGATGATACGTTTGGTACGGTCAGCTCTAACCTGCCCGCAGCCTCCGTCTAATAACGAGGAGGAGGCTGAGAGAAAGGAGCGAGTTGCGTATGTGAATATTTGACGAGGAGAGATAATCCTCCCGCCGCACCGTCGTAGCGTCCAGATACCCCGGAGACGATATGAAGTCCCTATACCTGCAGTACCTCTCGAGCACCTACATATACCTATCCTATAATCTATTTACCATATGGAGAGTATCATTAGGTTCTATCGTAATACCCATACGCCCTGCATGTTACAGAAGGTGTCCCGGGGAAATCAACCTCCGAATACCCCCGCGTTTATTATTTTATTTATTTTGTTTCGAATGTTTTTTTTTTCATTCATTTCTTTTTAAAACAGCTGGGATATCTCATCGATCGTAATAAATCGTCCTTCACCGAAGACGGTGAATCAAACATCCTGAAGTGTTCCATTCCATTCCATTCTATTATTTTCCATTGAGTTTGTCTGCCCGTATTATATCTATACCGTGTACATCCTTTCCTGCGATCCTGAAGGATACGATCTCTTCGAATACGTTAAAAATCCCTACCACGACACTCTTCTTCCATTGTCTTTGGGGCGGACGATTCCTTTTTGCGGTTAGATATATATTCCGAGCTTATTAATCGGACGAATTATGGATGTGGAAACCCGTAAATACCGGGCATTTTCAGAGGGCCATGCTTCGAACCGTGATGTCGTGGTGTCGGTGTCTTCGACTTTACCGTGCCTCCAGCGTTTTCGTCCACATACCTACGTGGTCCGATCCACGATCAGACCTACGGAGGGAGTATGACTGGAGATTATTCTGTCATATGATTTGCGTGACGCAATATACATTCGCGGTAGCGATACACAAAAATTACATCCTAGTTCTCGGATCGAATCCGGGCCGGCGTATCTAGGTCGCGCGACAGTGTTCGAAAATATTCAGATATTATAGTCACACTCGGCACACGAAGGAGACTTGATGGTAATTAAATAATGATTACCCGCTGTTAGGACGGAGAAGTTTTTTTTCTTTTTTTTTCCTCTTTTTTCTTAAACTTTTTTTTTTTCAATATTATTCATTATTTTTTCATATTCCTTTTTTTGTTATCGATTGAATTCCGTTAATCTGTCAGTCAAAATTGTCGAGGATGTGGTAAGCCTGAGAATATAACTTATGCGCGTCTCATATGCATATATGTTTATATATATTATTATCTAAAGCGATACCATAATACCTGGCTGCGTTGCGTCAGCCAGAATTCTATGGAGGTATGAAGTTGATCGGGAGAATGAGAAGTGCAAAAAGATAGGCAATGAAATTCTTATCCACGTCGCGTTTCAGTGCAGTATCACGAAAAATCTTGAGGTATGTCGATAAAATTATACTCGAGCAGGCTACCTATATGGGGAGTCCGAGACCAATCAACATTCTACCTGCGTAAAGTGGTCAATTAAAATCCAGAGAACAGTACATCGGGGATTAAATCGCGTGGTATCTTCAACAAAATTCGTATTATTCTCTACACTTTTTATCCCGATCCTAGGTATTCTCATTCAGGGCGGAGACAAACCAGTAGATAAACCGAGAAAACCGAGGATATACGCGCCAGGGATTCCATCTAATTGTAAGTTAATCTTATGTCGCCTGCAACCTCATGCCGTTCAAATCGCGTGCGACTTACATACCGAATATACATTCTTATTTCTGAAGTAATTCATTCAACTTGCCAGTGCGGGAAGAGCAGATTCGATCCCAGGTAAGATAATCCCGGTGGAATTACGAGGGTAGGAAACGGTCTCAATCAGAAGCACGAAGATCAGACGGACTCGATCGCGGACGGATGCGTATTGGATAGTTCTAGTTCGAAGTATGATTCAGGGGGCGGTGTTCGCCTCCACTTCCTGAAAAGCATAGATCTTCTAGGAACAAACCCTGTGGCAATCGGTACGGTGGTCCGTTGTCTTATTTCTTCTTCTTCTTCTTCTTCTACTTTTTCTTCTTTTTCTTCTTCTGCTGCTGCTGCTGCTGCATCGCCGCTGTTACTTCGGCGATCGGTATGAGGTGCTAGTATGCTAGCTGGTCTTTCATTTTGACCGCGGTATACGAAGGAATTCACGATTGCCTTATATTCCCACGGGGCCACGGAAGTGGAGTCGCCCTCACCTCACTTCACCTGACCAAACCGCACTGCAGTAACACGGTGCTGCAGGGGAGCATATTCAGAAATAGCAGCATATTCTAGCTGAGCCGTTTGCGGTGCGACTAGCTCTTTTTCCACCAAAAATATTAATAAGTTACTGCGTACCCGATAGGTTTCTAGGAACGCAACGGCTTTGGGTTGGCGAACACAATGGCTCGCTCCACGGGAGTCCCGACCGGGATCTGCCCGAAGATTTGTCCGGATAGAGTTTGTCCCCGTGCACAACTAGCGTTCGGTTCTCCTACTCAACGGTGCCCGCCATCAGATAACTGCGCGTTTGAAAAAACCGACGGATTCTTTGCTCTCGTTCGCACGCCTTTATCCCCTGCAGCAGCGGCACACCGTCATCCGACCCTAAGGATGAGAATCGAGCTCCTCAGAGACCCGGAGACCCAGGACTCCGGGAGGCAATTCTTTTCATAGTTCTTCCAGCAGTTTTCAATCCGAGAATTATCATCGACTGTATTTTTCAATGCTACGATAATTGCGTGGAAACTTTTTACCATCCGGTAAATACGACGTCTAGCGAAAGTGATCGACTTGTGTCACTGCACACCTGTGCTCCGAATAAATCAGTCAACTTTCCAATCATTTGGGCATTTGCTCCGCCTGTAGCCAAAGTCGCGAGGGATTAGGCTTTTCGAGATCGCGATGTCGGCGCAGGGTCTCAAAAAAATCTTCCACGCAAACGCGCGCATGCAATATGACTATATAGGGTCAATATTGTAATTTGAAGCGTGTCATTTTTCAAGAATGTAATAAATTCTCACGTCGGTAGTACACGATGGTTATGACGTTTTAAACATCCGCGTCCCAAAAGGCAAAGGGAGTCGAGGGGATTCCCTGCCAAATTCTGACAACGTAATATGCCTCGAGATCACGCCTCAATGTTTACATACGGAATACGCGTGTATGTGTCGAGAGCAGCGCTTGATTTCCGGCCACGATCTACATATATAAACATATTGTATCACACACACGCCAGATGAGTTACATAATAATTGTCCCGTCATTGATATATGCGCGAGTCTTTCATATACACCTACGGATATATCGTATAACCGAGTGATTCACCACCTCCTCGTAAACTGCACCAACGTGCAGCGATTGTTGTCACCTTTTACAGACGATGGGTCAGCGCCACTTGACACCATCTTATCTTTGAGGGAGTGACTGCGGTGCAGGTCGATACCTAAAATAAACAGCGTCTCAATCAGGGGTAGGTGGGTGTAGGCAAGTGAGCGTGTCCAGAACCAAGCGGTTGCGCTGCAGGGCCGCCTTTTCCAAGTTTGTTGCAGGTTGCGGTCCGCTGGAATCACGAGAGGAACTTCCGCAATGGTTGCCAATAGTTCGGCGGCTTCCAGTGCTGACGAGTAAAATTCTGCGAAAAAATAAGGTCGTGGTCGGTAGTGAGGTCCGATTGGTGGAACCGCCCACGCCACGGTTGGTTATATAGCACTCTTATACCACGCGGAGTTCATTCATGTCTCTACTCTAGCGTATAGTCATTCATTAATCCGATCCGACGACCCGCTCTCACGAGGGCCGAGAATTACACTTCACATACAAGACGACACGTGTTTACTTTCTCAATCATCTCGAATACGTCATCCGTGCGCTTTTTGTTGAGCGCGGCGATATAGTTTGACAAATCAGTGAATGAGGATTACCGGAAAACACATCGGTCGATTAACCCTTTGGATACTCAACAACGAAGCATGATAAACGGTAAGAATCATCAATGAATAAGCACCTGAAATCATTTCACTCTGCATACTTTCCCTTCGCCGGATGATCCCACGTCCAATCATCGGCTACGAAATTCACCTGGATACTCCTCGATCCCGCGCACCGACAAATGTAAACATATATGATAAGCACACTTCGGTACACCGATACGAACACCAGGTACACGTATATGAGTCGACATATCTGCACACAATAAATGTTTAGATATGCTCCAGCTATTTATCGCTAAATTCTTTCATGCAACTTTGAACATTACGTAATGATCATCGAGATCTGGGGTGGCGATAAGAATGCCGGTGTGATTGTATACATTGGAGAATTCGCGAATATTTTTTTTCCGAACGATCCACGTGCGACTTGTTTTAAATTTCGCTCGCATAGATAATTTTATCAGCGCATCACAAAAGTATAAAAAAAGAAATTGATTCGCGGAATCGGCCGTTAATGGGACATCTGAAATAATCCACTGGTATGCGACGATCTTTGGACTTTCGCTTCGAGTACAGTTCTGGAAAAAAAAATGAGAAAAAAAATGCTCATGTCACCGAATAATGAATCAGTCTATTGGCGCCCACGGTGGCGTCTATCCTACGGAATCTGTCCAGACTATCGTCGCAGTCTCCTATCGATCGATTAATTATAATCCATAATCAAATTTGACACAATTAATTGGCAAGTTGCATCATCTCGGTGCATTGAAGGTGCCTGAAGTTATCTGTATTGAAAATTCTTTTCAAAATATTATGAAAAACGAAGACATTATACACGCACGGAAGTCCCATCGTGAGTATGTGCGAAGTACAGGGAAGAAAAAAAAGAGAAATCGACGATTTGAAGAATAAGGAATAATCGTGGCGGACGGAAGTGAACCGCAGAAAGCTCACCGATGCTTATTACTATTTACTCAAGCAGTAGTATTCCAGTTCTTGCGGAGCGGATGATTGAGAGCGCGGCGGGGCGTGAAGAGTTTTCCATGATAATCGCGACGCTGATTCACAGTCACAACAGCGGAAAACTAATGAAAAACTGGTAGCGCGACGTACTATTTATTGCTGTGCAATTTTCGCTACCGAGATACATTATAACTGCAGCCTGTTGACGCCCTTGATGTAATGTGTATACGCGATTCTCACATACATGACGTAACTCGTTTCTTTACGTAACAGTTATTACGAATGACAATTGAAGATCAACTTAAACAATGTCTGAAATTGAAGAAACAAACTAAAAAAAAGTTGTTGCAACAGGCCCGGTGAATTTCATCGTTTCGATATCTTTTGCATCACCACTCTACACGGCTGATAAGCGACCTGTACTTGAGGAGGTGCTGGTGCGATCGTTCTTCTGTTTTTTCGCTGAAAGTATATAAACGATATTCGCAATATTTACTCAAACTGTTTGCAAGCGATGACTCGATCTTTGGAAAGTCATACGAGGTAGCTGATGAAAATTCAATGTCCCACGTACGATCGGAATTTGTGCAACGATTATCGATCGTGACGCGGTAAGAACACCGTACAAGTATTTCATTTGTTTTTTTTTGTTTTTTTTCGCAACTTCTGGCTCTTACACATCAAATTATAGGTATTATTATAAGGCAATCGCGAGAAACAGCTTCGTTCTTCGGTTAAAATTCTCATTGTATAATAATGTATAATAATTACGATGATCTTCTTGTACGTTGGGATAATGACTTCACCGATGAGGATGACGATTGTTGTTACAGAAAAATTGTTGGTCAATGTTAAGTCATGCCTTCGTTAAATCGTGTGTATAATTTCCTTTGCTTTCAGGACACGCGACTTTGCGTCGTTATAGTCAGAAGCACGATTCAGTTTCTTTTCTCGTGCAGCAAACTTGTTAGAATTGTCGCTTCGGTATAGTTCAGATCTCTCGATAATACGTATATACCCACATATACATAGCCTGAATAATTCTTAACTCATAAAAAAAGAAAAAGAAACTTCGACAACGATCATTCCCTGATAATTTTCTAACAGCCGCGAGCTTTCACCAAGAGTCATAGCCGATTGTTACGTCAAAGTAATCGCGGCGGGCCCGTGCATGGTCTTTTATGTACCCGTATAGTTGTTGGCCGATCATGGAGCCAAAATAATGTATGACTAATAAGACGGAAGAACCGGGGTCTTGTCACCTGGCAGCGTGCGGCTTCACCTGTCAGTATAACTAGGGAGGTGATGTCGCGGGGTTCGCCTACAGGGATACCTTATCAATGACGTCACGTCACGTGTACGGATCCAGATATATTCATGCGCGTGTTGTACAGATTGTAACCTCATCCTTATCGTCGCGGCTTCGAAAGTCCCTCGAAGATTTTTCCTGCCTCATCGCAGTAATTGTGGTGTCGTGCGATCATGATCTCTTTTAGCCGTAGCCGCTACTTGTACATACATATAATTTTCTTTAATGGTGAGATACGCGTCCGTCATTATAGCAGAAACTGCGGTTCGCCACCAATTTATTCCGCTTGTGCGAACGTTATCAGTTTTTATGCTTCTGATTTCATTCGGATTCTGTAAGAAGGATTTTTCTCGCAAGTTCATACGCGCAAGCGGTTTGAAATATAGATGAAATCAATATTCACTGGAATCATCGCACGCGAAATGGTAATTTCCAGAATATTCGAGGTTGAAAAATTACTGAAAATGTTGTACATTTCGAGCCGCACATAGAGTTGACCCGAGTTCATGTCGAGTCTATGTAATATTCCCGAGGGCATGACGCGTAGAGCTGCAGCGAGGTTCGTTAACTTTACGACCAGCACGAGTGCGACCCGTAATTGTTTCACGCTAATTCTGATTTTATCGTCAATTTCTACGCACCTCAACTTTCCATAAATCCACTAGTCGCATCAAAAAATATCGGCAAGATTTTAAACACCCTTAGGTGTTTCCTCAACTCCATCTCCCACGTATTGATTGTTCGAACGATTTGCCGACTAATAATTCCAAAAACTCCATACTCGGTATTATCGCACCTGAACCACGTTCGTTTCTTCCCCGATTATCACTCGAAACTACATCGAGCACGTATAATGTAAAACTATACGGCGTCCGCAACATAGACGACCATGCAACATATAAGACGGTATGTTGCTCGTTGTTTAATAATATGTACCTGTAGCAGGTAATGAAATTATGTTGCCCGGGGGTCAAGTATCCCCGCACGCGAGGGCGGCGTGTGTGTGAGACGGGGGAGGCGGACGGGGGTGAAGAGGAAATTATGGGGGCAGGGGGAATAGAAAGAGAGGGAGAAAGGGGGGAGACAGAGAAGAGCGGTTTCCCCGTGGAGGAGGAAGCTGGAGGGAGAGGAGGGCCCGATCGGCCGAGTGAGTTGGCAGTGAGTTAAGCGAGTCAGGCGCGCGCCCGGCTCAGTCACCACGAGATCGTCTTGCCGAATGGTCAAGTTGCGCGTTTCTAAATCACGTTGTAGTGACGCTAACTTACTATTTCATACATCAGAGTGGGATAAAAATTAATGAAATTGAGAAAGAAAAGAAGCGAAAAAAACGAGGTAATTTCATGACACGGAAGGAATAAACTCGACTGAGAAAGATCGAAGGGACAGCTCCGAGCATCCGGAAGGGATCGGCGTGTTATCGTTCGCATTAAAGTGCGGCACTGCCAGGGAGATCCTTGAAGTTCTTTTGTGGGGATCGATAAAAAATCGACCGACGGATAATTGACGATCAAAAAGTGAAGGTCGATCGTAACGGGACGGTTTGCTTCGAATAACGAAAGATGTGGACATTTTTATTGCGCTGTTACGTGTCTATAACTTCAATCTGAATTTATTCATGGCTGCCTCGGAGTGATCGATACGTCGATACCTCGATCGCGATCTTTATAGAAGTGGTTTCGGTTATTTCCTTTGCATCGTAAAAACAAAGAAACAACGATAATATAAATTACCGCCCCTTTCCCGGAGCAACGATCAGCCACGGGCCCAAGTGGATGCTGCGGAGGATACTTCTGGTACCAAAGCCAAGAAGGATAAAGCGACGCTGGAAGAAGCGGCGACGCAGCTGCTCCTGCTACAGGAGAACGCGCAAGAGATGATCTTCGATTTGCTGGTGGCCGGAGCATACGCCCTTGCCACACTCAGGCGGTGTGTGTACATTGTTAAATTTTGTTTATCAATTGCTAATTTAATCTTAAAAATATTTGAGACCGTTAGGGAACCGGAAGGTCCCGCGCCTCGCCATTCTTTTTCACCCCTCACTTATCGGTCATTTTCATCCGCGACCCAAGTTCTCTTCTTTCACCTTTTCTCGCTTATTACTGACGTTGATCTCATTATCGATCATATTCCAAGGTGTTCAAACGGCAGGTGTATCGCGCCTACCCAGCTTCGAGATATAACTGCGCCATGTTTTCTGTCAGTTTCTTTACATCCGCTGAAATTCTTGCGATGAAAGTAGACGGAGGTATACATATATACCCTTGGTATTTATTCTCCACACTGCGCACGGTTTCGAGTTTCGACACTGTACCATGCACATATGTATACTAATATATCGACGGCGTAAAGAGTTTCAATCGCATTGTAGATTATAGCTTTTCTCATATATCGGCGTAATTTGTTGCGGTGTGAAACCAAAGGCTATACATTGAACAAGAATTGCAAAGTGAAACGGCAAAGTTGTCGCGTCATTCTGACTTCTCAAACTTTCAATTCCATGCAGATTTATAGCCAATTTGGTATCACCTTCGGTCTGCCCTTAACTTTCGATCAACAAATGTAACAAGAATTGAAAACAGATACTTCGTGCCAAAATTTACCGTCATTATCTCGCATGTATTTTTAAAACTGTTTTATCAACCTGCAAAACGTCATCGTGGGCAATCACAATAAAATGTTTCATTTTTATCGTGCATGGATCCGATAACTGTTTGTTCACTCGGTACTGGATCACGGAAGATTGTAATTACGTTTAGATAAGAATTAGTACCGACGGGTATCGGGTATACCTTTTCCTTGACACTAGTTTGGCGGTTGAATACAGCAAACTGCTCGTCCAACGTAATAGTTAATATCTGACAATTGTTTATCTCTTGAAATAATATTGTATATAATTTCAATTCATGATACCAAATATCTTAACGACCCGGGGTCCGTGAGTCGATTGACGATATTTTTATATCCAAATTAGTAAACGCGTGACTAAGCTATAACTGAGTCAGTCTTACGGTGTTTATTTGGCTTCAGTCTATAGAAAGTAGGCGCCCAGAGGAAGACGATCTTATCCCGATGCTCATTGCTTATACTTAACAGCTGCATATATAGGTATGATATGTTTCCGAATTCGAATGATTACAAGAAATTGCATCGAGTTAGTTGATAACAAATGTTACCACAAGGTTGTAGAATGAGAGACGAATCTGATCGATGGATCTTCGAATGTCAGTTGGAGAAAATAGGAGATTCTGATCGACAAATGTGAATCGCCGACTCGGAGTGTGGGTGTGTAAGGTTTGTCTGACGTTAGGGAGTCAGGGAAGGGTGACGGAAGGTGCCAGGTTTCGTAGGACAAATCACATGATTACTTAAAACAACGAACATATCGGCCCTGGTGTAAAGATAGATGGATGACTGCGCTGTGTGCTTGGAGCAAACGCACGTGTTTACTCTGGGCCCAATGATCACGGAGACCCTTTCCTCACGGCGCAAGTCACAACACTAGTAAAGTTACAAAGCAAAGGCAAACAGATCCGAAGATGGGCCTTAACCAGTTTATCAAACAAGCGGCCGTGTACGACGCGCCGGCCTCAGCCCTCCGGCCAGAGCTTGAGCTCGCCTGGGCTGCATGGGCTGGGTCCCAAAACGACCGAACCAAGCGTCCTGGCAGAGTCAGTCAGTCTCGCGCTGCGGAACGGCGGCTCGTATGTCGGGGTTACCGAGGTGATCATCGCCTCCCGGGTGGGCGCCGGTGGGACTGACTAACTCTGAACGATGCACCGAACAAGCAAGGCAAAGGATGTGAGGCAAAGAAAAGCGGGAGCGAACAAGGACACGAAGACATGACCCTTGTTACAAGTTTCAGAGTCAGATCAGAGTCAGTCTGGCCTATTATAGTCACGCGCATCGTGTAAAGGTGGGCCCTAAACATGGTCGACCATCATTCGCCACGCGTCGCAATGTCTGCGGGGGGCTACCACGAGACATATTCGACGGTCAAGGTGAAGATGAACAGAAAAGAACCGAATTTCTCATGACCTTTTCGCGCCGCGAAGGACACTATCAGCTCAAACAAGGATCTGAACAAGTTCACGTGACTGGGTCACGACCGAGAACTATGCTATTCCATTTATTAATCGAACATCTGCCTCCGTTATGGAGACGCTGATATGTGTTTTTTATTCGAACGGATCCCTCCGGGCGTATACCCAACTTGTCATCCGCGAAAGATTTAGCACCGTACCTTTTGATTCTTGTCCTGCTTCTTTCGCGTCAGGACTGCGGTTGGAATGCAGATCGTGATCGGTACCATTCCTACTGCATTAGCCTAGTAAAATTCATATACCTACGTTCCGATCGTATACACATTACAAAGATCTTGAAAATTTTCCATCGACATAATCGTACAAATCGTTTCGGCATTTTGAGTCGGGCAGGTGAATATCGATCTATGGATCCGATTCGGGTTGGTCTGGGCTTGTAGAATGGCCGAGTTTGAGTTCACCGAGGTTCACGAAGCGACGACACACACGAGCCAATAGTCACGTACGTGTTCTGGGAGTGCACGCCTCTGTCATCGTGTAATATAAGAGTATATTCGTGTGGGACAGGCGAGCACTCCACCGTGAAATGAAAATATTATGCCAACGCACACTTGGAGGACCGCAGGTTACCACATGGGGTGCAGCAAGAGGCAGGGGTGTGACGAAAAGGCGCGCGTATGTGGAGGTTTTATATCGGGATAAGCTCTGACTGTAACGCGCAGTCTTAGAGGTTGTCGCCGCGGTCTTGTAGAACCTGGACTGCGGTGTAACTGCGTGCTACTGGATCACGAGTATAAGCACATCCAAGTGTCGTCGAAGCAGTAAAGATTAAAGCTATGGGATCGTTAATTTAACACGAGTTGTTGTTCGAAAAAACCAGCCCCTTTATTAACGTTAGTTATAATATATTCTCGGCAGTTATGACACGCGAGCATTTATATGATCCTCCGAACGGTTAGCGTATCTACACTGCCAGCTGCTATCGCCTCGGGGGTCTTGAACGCTCGCGTTATCGGTTTCTGTTTTTCCGAATTTTCAATCGGTTCTTCAGGGGTTGGAACTTGGAAAATCTATTTTACAAATCTTGTATTACAAGATGAAAACAAGGCGACGAACGGAACGATCCGAATCCAGGTAGACTACGACTACCAGCTTATTCCGGTATAGCGAGGGTATCTGTCGACAACTTTTTGTGTCAATTTGTTAATCGCGGTTACGGGTTATACCTACTTACTTGAGTCGAGCAGGTAGCTTCTCGATGCTGCATTACTACCGGACTGAAGAGACGGTCGACAAACCGGGCTTGAAATAAATTCAGTTTCATAAATTCCTGTCAAGCCCTGACGATCTCTTGTGGTCGTACTTTATACCTACGCTTCTCTCACCGAGCTCGATGGCTGCCGGACATCTTACAAAGCGGTATTTGACGAGGACGAAGGTACTACCGTCGACCCATGCGACGATGATACGCTCATACCTAATTAACTGTACCGATGGATGCTCCGCTGCAGTTCATGATTCATTTTATTCGTACTGGATTGAGTACGCATCCCTGAAATCGGTAATTCAAGAAAAACTGTTCGGGTCACAGTGCACGAGTAGGTATGCCGGCGAGTACAACTCCTAGGTGGAGACCACCACAAACCACTCGACTAAGAGTCAATAAATTGCTCGTAAATTCACACAATCACCGCCTCATTGCACTAGCTCGTAACTTAACACCTTCAAGTACCGGTCCCGATTTATCTGAATGTTGCGGGTCACCCGGATACGTGCATTTTCCGCGATTATATTGTCGGTTAGCAAATGAACGGTCACCGTTGTCGGCGTCGACGTCGGAGGTCTCCCATATGTACCGCGGGCGGTGTGAGTTGAGTCTTTTACTCGGAGTAGAAGCAATGTTTAAATTACTCGGCCTGAGGTGAGCGAGCTTTACGACCCCTCCGGCATTCAGAGTCCCGCGACCAACGTCGTCGCAATCAAGTCAATATCCTGTGACGGAATATAAGTAGATTTCCGGTCGCAGGTTGGGTCTACCGGTGCGTTCGGCCGAACTTTTTACTTTTCTCCGATAGAATAGCTGGAAGGAAGAGAAGTAATTATTGAAACAGTGGAGAAGCGAAGGTGGAGCAAGAGGGAGATGAGGAGGTTGGATAAATCGATGGGCGTGTTATGGCGCTCCCTGGAGCACTAGCCAAGTGAATCGCGGTGAGAAATCGCCCGTCACCCGTGACTCCCGGAGCAGTTACAACGTCGAAGAAGTAAAAGAGCTGGTGCGCGAATTCGAACGCGAAAACTCTGCAGGTTCGGTCAAGCGTCGTCCGCGAACAGCACCGACGGTCATAAAGGGTCTCGTATAAGAATCGCTCATCATCCGCTGCGGTCTGGCTCCCCACGAGCTCCTGGAATCGAACGTGACTATGAAAAATACACGAGTCCCGTTTCGCTTGTCGTTATAAATATAATAAACTGGAAAATTATTCACAACTCATTTGAAAAGCATTTTCACCTGTTAATTATCAATAAGCCGAGACGACCGCGACGATGATGCAACGCTATGATTTCCATGCTTGTAAACTTGGCCGATGTTTCTCGTATGCAAAGATCATACAATGTGAACAACCAACGATTACGATAGGACGTTCGTCCAACGGCGGTTATACGGAGATCTGAAAGCAGCCGCTGCACCATCGGCGGCGTAGTCGTCACGTGCTTTCCTTGAGAGCCGATAAATATGTCAGTACAGCAATCATATTTGCACCCAAGCCAGCTAACGCCACAACGTGGCTGTCACCTCTGAAAATAAATGATACGTGACGTCATGTCTGTAAACTGACATCACTGATCCATATCTCTATACCCCGTATACTATGATACAACCGCTGCTGTTGCAGCGCTGATATATTAACAGTATACGTATAACGTAACGTTACACCTTCGCGTCTTCGTCCACGTGGACGCAGCTCCCTGGAAGCTTCATTTCTGACATGTCCATCGGCGAGCACGTGTTGCTGCAAGACATCAACCTGCAGCGTATAATGACGATGCAAATTTACTGACGAGCATCGATGCAATAAGATTTGCGGAGTATAGGATGACCTGAACGGCAGTTCGCCAAGGGAAAGGATATCGAGAAGAGAGAAAAAGGGTCGGACCATTCCAGCCGCCTCCTGCAGCCTCCGAGCGACGCAACCGGCCGTGGGCGTGCGAAGGATCGCGACGCGACGTGGTGCTGCAGCGAGCAGCAGGCCAGACGACATGCAAATCTACACACGCAGACGCGTTTCGGCTGTTTTCGCGTGTGCGATGCACATATACCTCAGCTAATCTGTCTGGCGTGGCCGTGACGTCATATACGGTGCAGATGCACGAGCGCTCCGCGATCCTGTTCGTGCAGGCGCAATAATCCCGCAAGCGTGGCCGAGGTGGTAGCTACTTAAAAAAACAAAAAAAGAAGAAAATCATGTCCTTAATATGTTTTTTATCTCTTGATATTTTATGCAGTGATGTCTGCAATCGGAAGATACACGAGCGGAGTATCGGAGGAGGATCAAAGACATGGCTGCGGTTGAACTGAAAATCTAAACTCGCGGTGATTCGAAACTCGGCATGTTTTCTTAACGCCCGGAAATTTAACGCAGGCTAACTTTAACCATTGTGAAACTGGCGACACAAAGTGTGATAGAGCGAAGCTGAGTGGACTTGTACTCCGCTGCATGTGGAGAAAGCGCTTAGTCAAGGTGGATAAAGACACTGACGCACCGCGTGGTGCAGCCCACCTCAGTCGCTCTGGACCTGCACTCGTAGCAGCTGCGGAGTTTAAGAGTACAGGCGAACCACAATACATATTATATGGTGTATAAAGCTCGTAACTATTTAACTTTAGAATACACGGAGTTTGTCGTGGCTCGAAAGCTCCGGGGAGCGGCGAGAAGACGAGATAAGGAGCGGGAGTCCTAGGCTGCGCAGCGCCTTCTCAGCTTCGCTCCCGAGGACTTTCCACGTCGCTTTCATCGCCTCCTCCATTTACCTGCCTACTACTCCGTTACGAAACTCACCCACGTAGAAAACTTACAATACCGAACGACTCCTTCCTCCGCCCTCGCAACGCGAATAGGAAGTAGGTTGCTGCTGCGCCAAGAGACTAGAATTTATTATGCAATTTACTATACACGTACTTCTCGACTCGAAGGGTGAAATTACCGCTCGTTCATTCAGGTTTTCTTTAAATTTCAACTAACGACAGGTTTCCCTGTCCTTTGCCGCCTCGATCGCCGTGAAATATTGCCCATCTTTACGCATGGGTATGATAATTTGCGAACGCCAGAGCAGGTTTTTTAAAACGCGTCATTTTCGCTCCTATTATCTCAGTTTCCATCAGCTGCCGAGATTTCAGATCTGGATAGAATTAAACAAGTCAGGTTATCTAAACTTTTTTTTCTCTCACGTTACTAGAATGAAATATGTGTTTATATTCATTTTATTAATTTTTTGCCAAATTTTTTACTGCATCTTACTTACGTGAATCCCCTTGAATTTTTTTTATTACAGATTCAGTGGCACAAACGGCTACTCTGACGATCTTCGCATTGTTTCTGAGTTCAGGCCTCACTAGGGTTTCAGGAGCGCCGGTGTTTGACGTACACGTAAACGTGCGGGACAAGCCTTGGGTCCAATCCTGCGGCAAGCCGGTCGCTTCTGCCCAAAGACCGGCCGCGCAGAGACACAGCGTTCACCGTACCTTAAAACACGTACAAACTCAGCTCAAGGTGGCGCAAAATCAATATCGAAAGGAGCTCAAAGATGTTCGGGAAATTTACTCGCAAGTAAGAAAAGCAAATTGAATATGATAGAGAAATTTCAGCAAGAATATTTAAGGTATACATATAGGTATACGTATACATTAAGTTGGATCAGATGAATGACGATGCACGGAACGTTGAATTAGCTCTCGAGGATATAAGGTGTCAATACAAACGGATACGTGAGATAGGACTCGCGTTTACATAACGCAACGCAGCAGTGCAGGTCGCTAGATGACAACTATTATTGTTTTGTCTACACGTTCGGTGGCCAAAGCTGGTTGTGCAGTTGGAGCGGTTCCTTCGCGCTGTGCGATATTTTGTTTATATCTTTTTATCATTCCTGAGTTTATGGATCGGAGTGCGGCCGCGCTGAGCCGGCGTCTTATAGTTAGTCCTCTGCTCGATTTTTATTCGTTAGCCAAAAGAAAAGAAGAGAAATAATACAGAGGGGGGAGGGAAGAAGTGGGAAGTTGAGGCGACTGTTTCTAAACACATGGGTGTCTGGTTTCCGATTGCAGGTGACTAAAGAGTTGGAAGAGCAGTACACGCTGCCATGGCTGCCAGAAAATCAGTTCGAGTGGTATTATAAGGAGGTGTTGTGCCTCGATAAGGCGAAGAAGGCCCAAGTCGCTCTTCCCATGCTCCACGATACTCTGCAGAGGTACGCCATCACCTTCCATAATCTCAAGATTTTCGAACTCAAGGCAGACGTCAACGATCCCGCACCGGAAAAAAGAAACAGAGTCATAAACGGAATTTACCACGAAATTATAAGGGTGAGTTGAAGAATTATTTTTTTATCCTTACCGTTACGTCAACGATGACGCCCGTACTGACCTCCACCATTTTTGCGATTTTCAGATGCTCTGCGAAGTTGAGACGGCAATCCTGACGCTCGGTATTAAGCTGCCGATGCCGCACGAAGAGGTGATAGTAACGGAAAGTCCTCACTGGACAAAGAAAGCGGATTTCACGCGGATGTTGGTACAGGACAGCGGGATCCTTAGATTGTACAAATTATTTCTCGACGACTGGTCAAGGGCCTTGCGTAATGCAACCGCGAAGGGAACTGGTACTTGTGATCCATCGAAGCTCCCGCCATACGTCCCTATCCCCAAAAAGGGGAAGAAAAATCGTCAGGGAAATAAAAATGGCGGCAAGAAACGCGTCGGGGAAAAGAAACAGAAGCAAGGTCCACGTCTATCCGGAACCGAGGGGAAGAAATTCTCCAAGGCCACCAAGATGGCGGCGAAGGGCCCTCGCAGAAAATTCAATGGCAACAAACAGAACAAAAATGGTGTAAATTTTAATCTACCTCGAAGGGAGAGGTCGGTGCAGATGAGACTTTAGTAAATGAAAGATGGACCGACTTTCGTTACTTGTGCGGAAAACGCATTTATCTCGCGCAGTAATTCTTGCGGTAGAATAATAATTTCACTAACACTCGCCAACTATTTATTTCATCGACACTCAATCATTTTATTGAATATTCATAATTAATTAGCTTAATGATAATATCTGTGGTCCTACCGTGTTTCTGAATAAGATGTGTTCAAGCGAAACGAGGGACGGGACTAGAGACCAGTATTACGAGATCTACTTCAAACTAAAACAGTATTAAATCGAATCACAATTAGTGCGATTACCAATTCCAGGCATTTAGATGGACGTAATTTCGTCGCTATCTTGCGAAGCATATGTATATGAGCATAACGTGCCAATTATCATTGCGTTTAGGTAGGGATAATTATTTGTACTTTTTTTTTGTTTTTGTAAATTATTACTTTGTACTATAAACGGCCAATTTCTTAAACGTATTTTATCTTACAGCGTATAGTTAATTGTATAGATAATTGAAAAAGTATTTATTATAGCGTGGCTTTAAATAAGCGACGATGCTTAAACTAGTAAACTGTGATATCAGAACGTGCGTGAACGTATACAAAGTTCCTACGTTTTTATAGAAAATAATTAATTATTACGTGTATCATCTGATTTTTCATAATTTAACGTAATCGCGTATTCACATAATCAAATACCATACCTTCATATTTCAAGACTAGAATCTCAAGTTCTTCAAAGCACAACAGTATTCTAATTTGATATCAATTTAGACAAAATCATCTCCAAAACACAAATTTGACGATTGAAAGACAAAATTTTTGTTAACCCATAATACGTGACGCCTATGTTCTTAACAAGTAGGAATAATTATTATTAGTTGATAAATAAACTACTATCATTAGTTGATAATTAGCCCTATATCAGGATTATTTGAATCGTAGTATTTATGAGAGAAACAAATTTTTTTTAAATACCAAGTATTTTATGAGACATATTTATTGGGCCCAAAAACGTACGTAACATTAATAACTATTTATTATATCACGTTACCATGCATATATTTATTATCATTCCTCTTTTATGTAATCGTTTTGTAATAAATCCAATATTTTATATAAATTCAATGAGCAGTCGGAATAATATTTAATCAACTTCCCAAACCTATTCCGCACTCTCATCCTGCGTATAGTAAACCGATTGATGAGTACCAAATTATAAGATTGGTACTTGAATGAGATTATCGGCTCCAGACAATTGTCAGAATGCTAACAGCTTTATCTTGATCCCACTCGTTGAAATCTTCATGGATCATCGGAGACAACGTCAACGATTACTTGCGGGTCTCTGCAAGTCGTTATCTCTTCCTTCAGCGGAACTCTCGTCTTAATATCAAGTATACGATTTCACACGATCGCTGGCTTATCGTCTATTCATCCAGATAGTCTCAAAAATTTTGTTCAATCCTGTATCAGACGCATTTGAACAGGAAAGGTATGCAGATTTTTTTCTTTCAAATATTCCACATATATTTTGGTTCAAAATAAGTCACGTTCAAAAATTGACTCCAAAGTGCTGAAAAAAAAGACAAATAGTAATGCGGATGTACAAATATCTTTGTGGGATAATTTTCTGTGGGATCCATGGAATTGATGTCGCGTGGAATCGAGCGTGTGGGAATGACGTCTTCTTACGCGTTGTATACATCACGAATAGGACATGGCCGTAAATGGTTCGCGCCTCCTTACCGCACTACTATCGATACTCGATCAAAGCAAGCAGATGCGAGTGGCTCTGCTTCTGGTATTACGTAGACGTTCATTCACAAGTTTTTATTGCAATAACGTCGGCTTCGAAGATTACTTTACGTCATTGAACTCCATACAACTCGTTTCCGCCGCGGCGCCCACCGTAATTCCGGACTCGGGTATCCACACCCACCGTGCAGGCTGAAATAATAATCAAAAACTATCGCATGTGTGATATTCTACACACGTTTCGCAGGGATCCCCCGAAATATGGGAGGAACTCTGGTGCCGTCACTTTTACCTGTTTACCTTATATCACAGGCGATTATAATCATCGTCATAAGTCGTACATTGTTATTATGAGCGGTAACGGGTCTCGCAAACGCAGAGGTAGTACAAACAGGTAAATTTATTTCACTTTTCCCCATACAGTTTGATGAAAATACGCGTCGATGTTTATGTTATCTCTACGAATGGTCGCGAGTCCTCCGACTGACCACCATGTGCATTTTACTGTGGTCAATCGCCGACTCCTCGTGATCACTGGACGCATCATGCATAACGTTATACTAAATTTAAAATGCACGTAACAGCGCGCTAAGCTGCAACGGTTGCTCCGTGATTCGCGTTTGCGGCAAAACCCGCGACCACAATGTTGTTTAACGATAGGCGCGGATTCAGAAAAATAGAATGTTGGGCTTTCAAATCTTCCTGGTAGTTAGGACTACGCACCAATCGTTCAGGAGATCCGCGATGATTTACTCGATGAAATTGTGGACTGAGTAAATTTTTCGCATATTTCCCCGTTCGTTCCGCGAAATTTTCGCCAGTAGTCATCGTGATCATGTGCAATTTGGAAGTAAAATAAAAAGTAGAGAAAAGGAGGATGGAAGTGCAATGTGATTTCGCTAAAATTAACGAGGTCGAAAGTACGCGACCTTGCATCGCTTTGCATCACGGGGAATTCTAATTGTAAGCCGAAAGAATAAAGATTTCTCATCACTTTCATCACGATCACTGATACCCGATTCATGCACACCGGCTTTCCTTGAAATAACGTCATCTTGTTCGGGTTACCGCATCTCTTGCAGCCGGAGATCGTGCAAAAATCGACTCTTACTTAACCGCCTGGATTTGCATCGGATTTTAAAAGAAGTGAAGATTGACTCACCGTAAACTCGATCGATAAAATTAGCCGTTTTTCGCATGGTGCGTGCGTTTAGCCCGGCCCAGCTGGACCGTGGTGCAGGTCTCGTGACGTCAAAGTAACGGAGTCAGGGGACTTAGAGTTGTACGTTGGAGGACGGGGATAATCATGGGCGTTTGGTACATGGGACAATATTTTTCCGTCACCGTCATAGTCAGCGAAGAATAAGAAGATGTGCGGGAGTCGGTGAGCCTCCGTCGATTACGTTCACGCATTGTTTATATTAAAACGATGTCCCAGGAACTCGACAAAAAGTTGCTATCAGCCTCTGCTGTATATAAGGAGGACGTCTCCAGTTTGGCATATCAGTTCGCAATCGCCCATCTACTTGGACAAACCACAAGTCGACCTACTCGTAACCACTTAACTAAAATTTGAGAACTCATCTCACAACACGTAACGTAAAGTAAACAAAAATGGTCGGCAAATGTTCGATGGTTATTCTGACAATGCTTATCGCGACGAGTCATTCGGCGCCGAGAAGACAACGGAGAACGACCGTTCCTTCATGGCACAAACCCTGCGGGCAAATTATGGTGCCATCAACGAGAGTGATAGAAAATTTCGAGGAGGAAATCAGAGAGAGTATCGACATCATCGCTCTGCAGCACCAAGTAACCCTCAACAATTATCTGTCCAGTGATTACGATTTTCTGTACGAAAGGGCGAGACTAGGAGTCCAAAAACATCAGTACATACCAAGTTGGGTACCCGGAAAAAGGGACGTCAACTCGGTTAAGAAGCTGAAAAATTCGAGCATCGAAACGGTGAGTTAATTCGACGTGAACACTACCTCGTTGTTTTCATCCCCGAAAATCTTGAGTCAAGTCCAAATCCATCGCTATGCACTTAATGTTCGAAAACTTTTGTATCAGGGGTTGAGTAACCAAAGAACGAATCGCTGCACTGTAGTATAATTACCGGAAAGAATCGACCGCCTAGTCGAGCTCCGTTCATTCATGGGAGAATATTGTGATTTGATACAACAAAAGGCGTCGAGTGTAGCTGATTAAATTTGAATAACAAAATATACATATTAATGAGGTGGTAATTATTGTAAAGTATCGGGGTATCAGAAGTGTAGAGGTCGTTGCAGCGTACGTTGCATAGGGAAGAGATACCACGGGTTTTAAATCCTATCGGTTTGCCATTTTCATAGTAGCCTGATTGTCAGCCGGTATTATCGGAGTTGTTGTCATTCAAAAGTGATTAACATTGAGATTTCAAATACCCGACGTTCGAACGTCGAGATCTGATTGTACACTCGACTCATGGGTCTCCTTTTTATGATTTACAGATCGCCAACCACCTGCCAAAGCTTCACACGGATCTCCAGAAGTTTGCCGTTGCTTTTGAGGAGCTCGTCCAAGACGAGAACGATGAAAATATTCACCGTACGTTGAAATCTACTCAATCCTACCTTTTGACGACACTTTGCGAGGTCGAGAGCGTTTTGTCGGCATTCCCACCCCTGAAAATACCACGCCGGATAAACAGGAGCATCATGAGCCACGCGGAGAGGAATCCCGTCGACGATACGAGACGGATGGTTCGCGACTGGGGAGTCCTTTTGAAATACAAGGACTATTTACACGCCTGGAGACACGTATTTGATTACTAATTTGAACTTAGACGGAACTTAGCAATCGATAGCTGATGCAGCTCTTCAACTGTTCGCGTGAAAAGGATGGAAGATTTTGAAAGAGGAATGTTTTTAGAAACAGGAAAACAAGAGGTGACGTAGGCGCAGTGGATCTCGAATGCGTCAAGTGGAGGCTAAGCCGCGAGTGCGTTTATCCAGAAAATAATTAGTCGAGGTTCTTACCTGCACCAGATTCTATTATAGATTGAAATATCTGACGGGTGAACTCGAGCAGCCATATAGTCAAGACCTGCTCACACAGGAAAAAAATTTCAGAATAGAGACGGAAAATGTTTTGAAAAACACATGATGATGATGATCTGACGGGGAAGAACCGACGATTAAAAAATACGAAGTGAATGACAATGCTAATCCGTGAGTGAGGAACACTGGGCCAACGTGCAACTGACTATTTAATTGGAATGAAAAATTCTGAGTGTATTTACTTCAAATGACGCGCGTAACGTGGAATCCATATTGTATGTGATTAGAGTGATGAAAGAAATTAAGATAACAGTCCAAATTACTACTCGGCTAATGGACAGGAGCTCGTGAAGTTTACTTGAAAAATTTTCGAGCATTTAAATTATTCCGGCTATCGACAGTATCGAACAGTTATAGTATTTATTTATTTATTTATTCACTTATTTATTTATTTATTTGAATAAGCGGCGATGGGGGAGTATATTTTCAGATCTTTTTGAAGATATTCCTCCAATCGATAAGAGGAAAACACTTTCTGTGCTAGAGTCAGCTAAAAAATCTCATTAATTATTTATCATTCATAGACCTTAATTATTTATAATAAACATGGCAGTATTTTACATAATTTATAATAATCGCAATACGTATATTATTATATCTGTGTGAATGTTGGATAAGACAGTGAATCTTTGCACGTATGATTGCGGAATAGGTGATAATAATTTATGATCGTTTTAACTTATATTTTCATAATAAAAGAGAAAATATTCAACAAACCTGACTTGTCCGTAGAAAAAATCGATAATTAATTGAACCTGATAATTCTTCCGACTTTCAATAAGTCGCATGTGCGCAAGATTTTAATGTACCAATTGCTCATAATGTAGCAGTTCTTCGACGCGTTATGGATAGAAAATGTTCGGATATTTTGTATAATCAGGCGCAGGTAAACTACTGATTTCAGTATTACCGGGCGCCGTTGAATGGGCCTTATACCGACCTGCGATAAGTCCCAGCTGGTCTGAAACCATTTGGCGGCAGGCTGTACACGACTTTGTGAAAGTTACCGAGCAACGGTCTTTCGAAAACCAACTGCCGTCGCCGTCGCATCCGTCCTGTGCTCACCACAGCTTTCCAAGTTTCAGGTATCAAACTGATGCATACTTTTCTGAAATTTAATTAAACACGGAAATTGTTGGAAAGTTGAAAATCTCCGATATTAAATACTCCAGCTTTTGAAAAATCTGCGTCGCTAATTACGTACATACCATTATGATTTGAAACCTAACAAGTAGACGAAGAGGGCGCACGCAATACGCTACCTGGAGTATCGCACCTGAATCGCATAAGGATATGCGAACCGCGAAAGCTAATTCCGCGTTAGGGTCAAAGATCAAGTGAGGAAATCATCTCACCTTATGCAAATAACTGTTATACGCTCACACATGTCTTCTCATACTTTCACACGCGATTATTATGTGATACGGATAAAAATCTCCGATCGAATGCGGAGAGAGCAGGATCACGTTGTATGGGCTGCCATTCGTTGCTAATTGTCGTTTGATAAATGAGCTTCGTTTTTTATATCGAATGGTCTGGATTTTGTAGTTGGTTTTTTTTTTTCACCCCAATTGTCACAGTTTCATTTGATGTAATTAGCATTATTCCGCCGCTACAACTTGCAACGTACGGACCAAACTGGCAATTAATTATTGTCGGTTAAGGTTTTCGAGCAACACAATCGACCGCGTAAAATTTTTTTTCGCTCAATCTCCACCCGACCAAAGTCGTACGGCCTTATTTAGTCACGCATAGATATATCATGTGTATAATATACAGACACACCTACAATCCTGGTTAATTTACGTCTTGTACGTCGTACGAATTGTGTCGCCGCTAACGAACCCAAAGTAACCTATGAGCCACGTGCCCGGATTCAAGGCTGATGGTAATATTTGCAATTATCCCTCGATAGCTACTACCCAACCTCTGCAACTGATCCGAGCAGCTCGTTCTAATGAACTTTTTTTAGATGTAGAATGAGAGGACTGAGTTAACGAGCCAACTGCAAACCGACTTACCGCAGTAATTTAATTATACTTATCATGCATAATTTATTCAACTCGTTAGAATTACTTCAGTACATGCACAGAGCCGATAAAGAAAATCCATACGGAATGAACTTATGTCATTCTCTATACTCGATAAAAAAAAAATCTGTTCATACTTTGTTAAAATGAAAAAAAAAATTTGAAAAAAATGTAGAAGTAACACCTCTGCATGGCCTATGACACATGGAATATGAACATGAACATCGGTTGGATTGTTCTACTGCGGGGGCGATGAGGGAATGTGGTCTTGGCATGTGGCTTCAGCCCGGCATCACGTCATGGCCATGTATAAATAAATAATAACAAACGAGCGTGTGGGTACCGAATACCCATAGCATATAGACAGCTGGCAAGTGCGTTGGCCGATTGATCATCGTAATAATCTGCATATTTCGTAGTACTTTCTTCGATACACAAATGACCCCGGGGGTACCCTGCGCAATAACTCACCGTCAGAATCATCGCGGTAATCGAGATTCCACTCGATGTCCGGCAATTAAAGATATTCAGAGGTGAGGATCATTGAGCAAATTCAGAAGAGGGACTACTCGGAAAGGACTAGGAACGAGAATCAGTCGAGCGAATTATTTCACCTGAAGATCCTGCGGAGCGAGTTATTTACCCATAGTTCTGATCTATTGTACGGTTGATCTCCTGGCATTCAAATGCCAACTCTTTGTTTGTCGGTACTCCAGTACCACAGTCTGCCGTTATAGGGTAAGCCGGGAACAAGGATCGTTCCTCGATCACCGGCAGTTCTGAACAGTCGCTATATGTATGTGAAACCTACAGTGTAATAGAGCAACAACACGTGACTCTTCATAGGGCATCTGAACTATATACTTATCCTCGCATAACTGTCGCAGATCATAATGATTAGACAAGATCCAGCTGTTGGCACGATTCTATAGACCGCAATTAGTGATCTGATAGTAGCGAAACGCTCGTGGATAGTGGAGCAAAACGAGCAGTGAATAATTATTCAGTTACAAGGGTCACCGTGTGAATTTTATCAAGTAAAAACAGTCCAACGAGTCGTTTGAGTTACAGAGATCCCATCTTCTTCTGCGAAGAACTTTCCTCTTCAGGATTGGATCATTCTATCGCTGGTGAATGTTAGTCTGGCATTTCATTTGGGACAACATCATGCGGCTGCGATATGAAGTGAACAACCGCGCCCACCTCAGTCTTCTCATGGTAAGTAAACGTACCTATAGGCGAACTGGCTCGTATTTTACCTTCGCCACAGCATGGTACCTGTATCATAATCGCAACTTGTTCACCGCGCTGCAGATTCCCAGATACGCTTTCTTACATTTATTCTTCACCGATTCAATGGGTATTTAACTGCAAATCACCGAAGATATCGGATCTACAAGCTCAAATTTCGATCACTCTTTTTTTTGGGAAATCAAACAATTACCTTATATCCCGGCCTTGCCCCATTGTCGGCGTAGACGCTCCGCCGCAGAACATGGACAATAATTTATGGGTTACAAAGTTCAAATTCATATGATAATCCAGCCAATTATTGATCGTGGCTATAAGTCGATAAATCTTTACCGCGAGGGCAGCAGAAAACACAGCGGTAATATAATTTTATGCGGTACGTGAGGTGCAGGGAGAATAAAACGTGTCACCCGATGATGGAAGTTACAATTAAATGTAACCGCTGTAATTAATATCAACGTTGGCTCTCTCGAGCTCATGCACCTGCCGCTGCAGCTGCGTGGTTTTGTATTCGCTGATGCTATTGTCTCCAAAGAGAGAGTACGACACAATATACAATCGGACTTGTGAACGTTGATCTCAACGCTTGATCACGAAGATGACATTCAGGTATCGGGCGGGATCCGTTGATTTTGCTGGTGAATTTCGAAATTTCAAATCGCTGTTTGTCCTCACCTCAAATCCGTGCGCGCGTTTATCTGCGAGCGGAGAGGAGAGAGAAGTAAAAAGGGAAAAAATCTGCTCCAACGGGTCCGCGCTTACAGTTTCATCCGGGCAATTCATATGACAGAAATTTTTCTTGATAACTCCATAGCGGGGAGGCTGATGAATTGCGGAGGTTCTCCTGTACTCACAGTTGTAAAGTCGTATAACCCAGTTGTACGCGGTAGACCAGCTTCGGCGGATAGCAGGTTGAGCGACAAGAGACGTGAGATTTCCGGCTGTCTGTCGCGTGACTAGGCACGCGCGGTGCTTGAGGCTGCAACAGCAATGGCAGCGGCGGCAGCAGAAGCATCTGATGCATGGGACCCGATGTGAAACTACGGCCGCGTTGCTGCCGCTGCTCCCATGTCGCATGAATAATTCAGGTGTAGAACGAGGTAGTTGTACAGATCAAAATAAAAGAGTAATCCGGTGCTACGGTGCAACGCAATACCACGAAGAGAACCACATGCACAGGCCTATAAGTGCGCGTGGTGCGGTTCGTGATACGAACAATATTGTAGCGGGTCTTCCTCGTATTTATACCGACGGCTCGAATCGCGTCGTTCGAAATTCCTCTACTCATAAATTCGCGCGATCTCTTTCGCAATGCCCCTGAATAAACAATGGCGAGGACACGCGAGAGGCGGTAGAACGAGTTACATAATGATCAGACGGATTAATTAATAATTATCATCATAGAGAAACCACAGGCGAAATTTCATCGCGATTTTTGACCCCGAGCGCTACTATACATTTAATTTCGCGGATTGTGTCTCGGTTTTGTTTCATTCAACTTGCAGCACACCCAGAATATAAGCTTTGCTGTCAGTTTACTCCGCTTGTCATCTAGAGTAAAACTTTCTCGTTCTAGAATTTTGTGTTTTTTTTTTTTTTTCTCCTTCTTTCTTTCTCCTCAATTTGTATAATTACATCCTCGTTGAATTTTTAGTCTCATTTCGGCGATCTCTAAATTAATCTACGATCCGCCATTCGCTCGACTTCTGTTGTATAGAATCATCTTTCTGGGAATTCAGTAACCGTACGCGTTGCAGATTACACGTATCCTGATCCAAATCACCGTGCACAATTATACAAGAGAAAAGTGAAAAAAAAAAAAAAATAATAACAAAACAATATAATTACCAAACAGATATTACGAGTGTATACTCCCGGCTGAGTAATTAATTATAAAAAATCTTACATATTATTATACCACATCCGCTGATGATGAATGTAACACCGAAACACGATTGTGCATAATTAGCGAGAGTCTCGGCGAGCTGCTTACGTTTATTATAGGCGTCTACATAGTAGCCCATACCCATAACATGATAAAATTAGAATTGTTAATATCGTGGGTGTTCAGGAAATGTCAGAGCAGTACCGTCTGACAGACTATTGTAATTTTTATTAATTTATTTCTGTTTTTTTTTACGTACGAGCCAATCGAGGTGACAAGGTCTCTCCCCTCTGTACTCTCAGCTTCTACGGATGTAAAAAAAATCGATCCATAATCGTACAATAGTATCTCGTATACGAAACGAACATTGCTCAGGTTGCCCAGAAACCGATGAACGGCGCCCCTTATACTCGACCACTGACCTCTTGTGTCCGCCGCGGGCGCGGCACCCACGAATGGAAAACAAAAATAAATCATTTACGCCTGGATATATTTATAAATCGAAGTGACTATAGCTTCAAAAATTAAGTAAGCACGTGGTCCGCGGCTTCCTGAGTGTCTATGAGCTCGCTATCTCCGGATTCCTGAGTCCCATCGAACATAAGGACATGCTCGTGTCCGTACATATTGGACACGCGTCTAGAGCTCCGGGCGCCGTGTGCAATTGAAACCGAAAGTTTCGTTTACCTTGAGCGATTTTTTGCCTTCTTCACTTATACCGGTGTAAAGTATATCGAAGTGTCGATTGAAATCGTTCTCTCATAGTATCTAGTTTGCATTTTTCGTTGAGCAATTAAAATCCAGTAGCGGCAAAGGATCTCCGAATAAAATCGCCGTGTTATTGTACATACGTGAAAAGTAACTCGTATGAATGGGAAAGTTGAGCAGCATGAATTGTGCCGGTAGAATGCACGTATCGTGAAATATCTTTTCACATTGTTTTCTTGCGCTTTTATGATACGCGTAATTACTTTCCCGGGTACGTTATATTATACGAACATACGTAGATCTAGCTGCAACTACCGCTCGGTGCCTCTTGGTAATTTGAATCGCATATGCGTGACGGCAAACAAAGATCTGCCGATCACGCGTGCGCAAGTGTAGGTAGATAGGTATATAAGTGATTTTCGCATACCAAGTAGTCCTACGCTGGCTGAGGTATAAGGAGACAAAATGTTACGCCCGCACCATCGCAAGTACAGCCATCGCATGTATGGGGAACGCGAGAAGGGAGCGCCTGGCATTTGGGACGCAAACGACTAGGTATGCAAGGGCATAATGCACGCGAAGAATCGCAAGATCTTTCAATCGAGCCTCGCATGATCTCCGTACAAACATCGTTCAACCGTCCGCGTTACAACAATCCGTGTGAATTGTTACATCAACCGTACCTGATTTTTACTTTTATTTATCCGCTTATTTTTTCTGCTTATACTTTTAATCTTTTTATCGTTGTCTCTTTGATCAGGATCTGAATTGGGTTCATCTCTTCGGCGTCCGACGTAAATGGATTAATCGACGGAGAGCTGGTTGTAATAACACAAGTTGAAGATAATAAGATGTTGTAATCGTGACCTAGAATGTGTGACGAGTAAAGAGTGATCACTTATTGGTGTTGCTTCGCAGTGCCGATCTAGTATATTATTTCAGAGGTACGAGGCGCCTGATTATTCGCTTTCGTCGATCGCAACGTAGTCGTACTCTATGCGTCGAACAATGGAGATCTTTCTGTTACAACTTCTAGTCTCATCCCACTTCACGCGGTTGTTTATTCTCCGAGGCTACAGAGGTCAAGGTGTGATCTTTGATCCGCCTCTTTTACTCACCAAGTCCGATCTCGATTATATCCGATGAATATACCTCCGCGAAGGCCACTCGAGGTAAGTACGAGACGTCGGTGACCGTGTCCCGAACCACGTCCCAAATCATCCTTCGTATAAAATAAAATTATCTAAAATTACTATATAACCGTGCAAATAATTGATAATCACGTTAACACCGCGAGGACGAAGATGGCAGTGATCATCGAAGTGTACGGATTGCGAAACTGTCATCGATCCGATGCCGGCCAAGGATCTCACTCATACTTTCCAATTCCTGCAGCAGATCGCTGACTCCGTGAATCATCCGGTTCCCGTGCTGGTTCCACCGCGCAGCGGGTATTCTTCGATGATAATTCAACTCGCTGTAGCTTTTTGCCTTTTTTCTTCATTTCTTCGCGTTCCCGAAGTGCAGCGGGGTCCTCGGAGGTCCTGAGGATTCGTGGGAATTAATACCGTGGAGAGCTTCCGTGATATCATGCTTTCTAACGTTCGTCGGGTATATAGGAGTATTAGTGAAAATGTGCCTACTAAACCGGTTGTAAAGACTAATCGAATTTCCATCGTGGATATTAGAACGAATTGATAGATACCCAGGTGAGCCGCAGCACTGCAGGATGCTGTAAATGAATACGCTCGCCGTAGTGGAAGTATATAATTGCCGCGTTGCAGTGGCGCACAGATTGGCACGTCTAATTTGAACATACTTCTTGTTTCATCGAGAATAAACATTGTATTTATTATTTAATAGAGGGTAATGCTTCGGTAATAACTTTTTATGACCCGTTACCGTGATGTAGTTCACAGGTAACGGCTGCGGCTTGCCCGTTGTAACGATGGTAAAGAACGGTTAATATAATTGACGCACTAGACAGCATAAGAGGGTGAAAAAGTAAGGGATTTCAAAAAGTCAATGAAAAACAATTCGACATGCTTTCTTCAAGAATTTTTTCCTGCAACAGCACATTAGAAATAATTAGATATACCCATACGTTTGACAGAAAAGTCAGCCGTGTGTGAGAATTGGAATTGGAGTTGAAAGGATTTCGATAGATTTTTTGTTTTTTTTTTTTCTCCGATTTTTTGCAACGGTAGACAATTAGCTGGACCGTTGGGACACAATGGAATCGGGCGTGCGAGCAACGAGATTCTTTTTACGTCCGCACAAGCCGTTCGCGGATATAGTTGAATTTCTACCGTTCAGCTGCGATTCATCGCCCGCAAGACGTTATGTACTGTGAAACATAAGAATTCTCGATTATTCGCCACTCGCATTGACCTATTCCGCTCCGGATTCAACTGCATGAACACAGTCGTGATTTAGCGAAGTGCGATGAACCAACGTCACTGTAGATATGTTGCGCCGGGGTAGCTGCACTATATGCAAGTCGTGCATTCACGCGCATCTAGTCGTTAGCGATATGCATTACAGCTCAAAACATTCATGCAAGCCAATTCCTCTCTTACAATCACTTTTTGCATTAGCTGCTGCTGCTGCCGCAGATGCTGATACAGCTCAGACCTTTTCACCACCTCATGCACTACACGTGCGATTCTCGCGTGAGTTGAAAAATAGAAGAACGGAGAGACTAGGCTGCATGGGATGGGATTTGGTAGCAGCTAACATGAACCGATCTCGTACCCACACCCACTCATCTGATTGGTTGCACCATAGCTAAACAGCTATTTCTGTAATGAAGTCTTCAGATCGTCGATCATCTTCAGCACTACCTTGGTCATTGAATACTAGAATTTTGAGAGGTCGAAGTTTTGCTTTCCGGAGAACGTATGTCTGGTAAGTTTACTACGTGAAGTCCTGGAGCCCAGGATATTGCCGCACGGTTATTACGATCAGCAGTTCTAGTTTGCAGGCTCATAACTTCTCCGGTTTACATGCCAGCAGAAATCGGTACACTGACGCTGTGTTATCGACTGACATCGGTGAGATCGTCATAAAGCAGAACTCGATGTTCATACGATGTACCGATTCGATTCCAAGATGCTGCAGCGACTCACGTTCAGCTCGAAGAAGCTTTCAGCTAAGCACTGTCGGGTTGTATTTTTATTGACACTTGCATTGCACGCCGCATTGCATTATGCGTTACTTTCATTTCGTTTATTGTTAGTTGTGATTATGGCCTCAGATTTTTGTCGATTTTGAGGTCAAAAATCGACATTTTTTTTTTAACAATATTTTGAAGTTTAGTTATGTATTTTGAGCTCAGGAATCCGAATTTGCTAGTTGAAGTGATCTACCTATCGAAATGATGGAGATATCGCAAATTTTTCGCTTTTCCGAGCAGAAAAATTGACATATCTCAATGGGATTAATTCGTAGCTGAATTTAGTTGGCGGATTCGTGTTCCTGAGCTCAAAATACGTTAGAAAAGTGTCCTACGATCGATTTTAAAAATACTTCATTTTTGGTCCAAAAATTGAAAAAATCCAAAAGGGTATACCTTAGATTTTTGTCGATTTTGAGGTGAAAAATGAAGTATTTTTGAAATCGATCGTAGGACACTTTTCTTATGTATTTTGACCTCAGGAACACGAATTTGTTAGCTAAATTGATCTATCTATCGAAATGATCGAGTTATCGCCAATTTTTTACTTTTTGGAGCAGAAAAATCGAGATATCCTAATGGGATTAATTCGTAACTAAATTTGGTTGACGGATTCGTGTTCCTCAGGTAAAAATACATTAAAAAAGTGTCCTACGATTGATTTTAAAAATACTTCATTTTTGGCCCAAAAATCGAAAAAATCCAAAGGGGTATACCTTAGATTTTGGCCGATTTTGGGGTGAAAAATGAAGTATTTTTGAAATTAATCGTAGGACGCTTTTCTAACGTATTTTGACCCCAGGAATTCGAATCTGTTAGCTAAATTGATCTATCCATCGAAATGATCGAGTTATCGCCAATTTTTCACTTTTTGGAGCAGAAAAAACGAGATTTCTTGATGGGACTAATTCATAGCTCAATTTAATTGACGGATTCGTGTTCCTTAGGTCAAAATACGTTAAAAAAGTGTCCCACGATCGATTTTAAAAATACTTCATTTTTGGCCCAAAAATCAAAAAAATCCAAAGGGGTATACCTTAGATTTTGGCCGATTTTGGGGTGAAAAATGAAGTATTTTTGAAATCAATCGTAGGACGCTTTTCTAACGTATTTTGACCCCAGGAATTCGAATCTGTTAGCTAAATTGATCTATCCATCGAAATGATCGAGTTATCGCCAATTTTTCACTTTTTGGAGCAGAAAAATCGAGATTTCTCAGTGGGATTAATTCGTAGCTTAATTCATCGCTTCTGAGAGAGAAAAAATGAGATGTGTCGATCATCTCTATGTCATTCAAGATCGTCAACGAATCAACGCACGCCAGTTCGAGTATACATCTTCTTTTGGAGATAGTATATGCCTATGATCCTTTTTATAAGTGTGGGTAAAAAAATCAACTCGCAATTACAACGACGCTAGCCCTTGGAATGTCCACGCCACACTTGATTCGTTAGAAAATATACTGGCCAATGTAGTAACTCCTTCGTAGAAACGTAGTGCAGTTACGCAAGACATTATGGTTCCTGAATTTCGTCGTATGATTTGGCAAAGCTGAGAACTTTATCTTTTTGCGTAGACTTATTTTATTCTCATTTTTTTTATTCTTATTCTACTTTCATTGTCAGACGTGCAATGAGATCTGCTCGTGGGCTGGAGATCGGCATAAGACCACACAGAGAGCTTACATTTAATTAGGATCTATGATAGCAGAAGTATATTTTACTACTCTTTTTACTGATCCAGAATTTAAGTGAATTTTTTATCTTGCATCTTCGCCGGTGCAAGAAATTTTACAGCATCGCCATTGTAGAATCGCCAGGTTATTATGTAATTTAATCAACATCGATTGTTGGTTCCTTTTCACCGGTTAATAACTTCGGTTGGATAACCGTTTCCTATCTTAATCACGTTATATTATACTTTGTCCACATAATTCGCGCTGCATTGTTGAACGGGATTTTATCGTCCACAAATATAATTCCTAGTCAGCGCGTTTTCTACTCTCGTTTTACGCATTCGAGAAGACAATGTCGACGAAAGTTAATCATAAGATATCGATAAATCATTTTTCTCAAATCAAATCCGCAATATAATTTTTGTTAAGACCATAACGAAACGACTAAGCCAGAACTCACCAAGACCAAAAAAAGAAAAACAGCAAATGCAAACTCGCTTCTATCGTCGCACCTTCCTTCGATCTCATAAACATGTTTGCGGGACGCGCAGCTCGACGTTGAGTTACGCAAGAGTTTCATGTAAAGATTTGGTAGTCAGATGCGATCAGGAAGGAGATGATTGTCGGTTAAGCTGCAGAAGAAAGTTGGGCTGGGCCGATCGACACGGCAATCACGATGTCATATTGGCCACCAGTCAACCGATTCCAATTGTTACTCGCTGCCCACGGATCGGGAGAAGCGCGGCTCCCGAATAAGCGATCGTAAAAAATCGTTTCTTTTTTTTTGGGATTGATTACGCTGAAATATAGTTGGTAAAAAATGAATGTGAAAAAATAAAACTGAATAAATATACAAACAGGACTCCTGGGTGGGCGGTCGCGTCGAGGATTGAAACCAAGTTTGAGTATCGGCGAACGGAGCAAAACGCGATGTTGAAATACTGGGCCAACGATACAACTTATATCTTCTACTCTGCAGTCTCCTAGACTGCAACGATGTAATCTACAATCCACTTGAGCGAAGTTATAGGCTGTTACTAACGGCACTGTTTATAGGCATTTATTTCGTGTCGACAGTCAGGTAAGCTGTCTTCGAAACTATCGAGCGCAATTTATCTGTATCTCTCACGGATCCCACGAAGTTGACTTTTCATTCTTGCCCGCCGATATCTTCTCCGTAGGTTTCAGCCAACATCCCGATGGTATTAAAAGGTTATCGTCGATTATCAGTATCGCCTCAAATTTTCCGCAGGTGTGAATCTCTCTCCGTAACAGCAGATTTTTGTTCTCAGCATCGCGCGTCGCTGAAATAAAGAAAGATCTGTGAATCGGTTTTATGAAATTATACAGTATGAATGAGGATCGAGGTCGGATTCTGAAACTCCGTAAGATTACGTAAATAATATCGAGCTGTCGTGGGCAGGAATTTGGCTGACCCGAGACGGTGTGACTCGTTATGTTCATCGGCTATGGTTATTTATTACCAAGGGTTGAGGAAACAAGCTTCTTGAATATTCTAAAGGTCAAGATTAAAACTACGTGGGCGTATATACGGTGTCAACGTTTATCGGTCACTAATATTTCAACCGATTGAAAAATCGCTCGCCGATATTATTTGCATATATTTTTTGTTTCGATCAGCGATCGGGCCTCGAGATTTCAGATGTTTCGCGATCAGCTTTTAAGGTGCCGGTTACTTAGGAGTAGGAACAATGGACTTGGTGGCCGAAACGTTCGTACTCGATGACAGAGGAAAGACAAACTCGATCTCGAATCGCGCACGCACTCTGAGGTATACATATAATAGACACTCACTACTTATTTTATGCAATGTAGACCCATTACGCAAAGATCTCGTTGTCTCTCGAGGCAATTACAACCGTGTCAGAGGTGATGATACCAAAGCGGCGGATGACCTTTCCATAAAGGTAACAGGATAATAATACTATTATACTATACAGTGAGACTGTGGATTGCGATTGTTGGAACACTTTTCTTTCTATAGATGGAAAGTAAATCCGTAGGTACCTTGTTCGTTTATCGCATGAACGATCCGCTCGAAATATTTACGAGATATATAGTCCGTAGGACCAGCTGTTGCATGGTCGCTCATATAGACCGCAGGGCACAAGAACAATACCTTCTTATTGCAGTAAATATAATATGCATATGACGCGAGAACAACAGCTTTCCTAGTAGAGTTACTCACAATTATAATACTATTCCACGAGTCATTTCAAGTTAATTGCATACATTTTAGAACAAGGAAAGTAGTAAGATTCCAGAGGCGCTGAACTTACAGCCATTATTATCATTATCATCACATATACATTTTTTTCGTCACGCGAACTGTATCCGAGCACATTCATAAATTTCTATCAAAATCCTGGAGTGGGAATTGCTATTTCAAATTATACGTCGATCCATTTTGTTCAGATGGTGTACGAGGAAACGTTTTACTCTTTTGTACGAACATGCATGTTTTCGCTGCTAAATCACGCGTATTATACACCGTATTTGTATCTGCATAATTTATTTATTGATCACAAATTTTTTTTCCTTCGTTTATTTTTCTCATGCCCCAGCTCATGACAAATTACACCCGACGGACAAAGTGGCTAGATCTACCGTATCGTTCGGATAAAATCAGAATAAATTTACATCGATCTCGGAGTGGAAACACCTTCATTAATTATCGTACCGCCTTCTGTAAAAATTTAGTACCATCCTGATCAGAGATAAGAAAGTACTTGATAGTTGTTACATTGATTTTGGCCTACGGCTCATATGTCAGGCAGGAACATAAACGATTCGATATCCTTTAACTGATTCATTTACCGCCGGCGTGGAGAAGAAGATGAATATAATTTTAGACAAATATCAATGAAACGAGAGGATTTTTTGATTCTCGAATTGTTTTCGACGCCTTTTTTAAAAACTAGACAAATGATGGCGAAGCACCGGTGATTATTTCAGAGTCTGAGGGTTGCGTTGCTTCAGAATGAGTAGTCGAGAATAATGTTAGATGATTTCGAATAGCTAGGGGCTGTACTTCGCCGTTCTCGTGTATGATAATTTCTATAATACCGCGTGCGTGTTTACAGCTTCACTTCGAGAAATCCGTTCACTATCTGTGCATCGACGATGATTATATTCTGCGAGTCTGCAATTCACGATGCACACGCGGAGGTCTTTTTTATTTAGCTTGAGGCGATCTCATAGCAGAGCGTTCAACATCGCGCGGATGATCCGTGCATCGAGGTGATGCGTGGGCGGAAAAACTCATCAAGAGATCACGAGCGATGATGGTTGCAGCCAATCAAAGTGTAATTAAGAAATCGCGCGACCCATAAATCATCCGTGATGCAAAACCTACATCTGCACGCGAATTGCATGCTCCGTCTGTGCTCAATAAAAAAAATTAATAAATGGATAAATGAATACTATACAGCCCCATTTTTATTTCCTGGTCATTTGATATGATTTCAGTTGTCGGGTATTCAAGGATGCAGACGCAACAAATAGTTGTGGAATCGGCGTTGAGCGATCAAGAGACTCGGTAGAGTCTCGCGCCAAGTACATTTAAAAGAACGGGCGGACTACCGAGTATCTATACCGCTAGGAGAGCAGAAAAGCGGAGTTTGGGTTGCGTTTTATCAAATAGCTCTCATACTAAAAATATTACAGCAAATGTGGAATCACTTTCATTATATAAATCGGGGACGATCTTTCATTTAAGCGTAGTTTCAATAACATCAGTGGTCGGAGAGCTGAGGTATGATGATCTCTGATCACCGGTGGGCTCGTTTAACGATTAAGCACCGCCGTGGTCATCGTCGTACACGATCAGAATTCAGAACCATTCCAACATAAATTGTGTAGAAGGGAAGCCGCGGTGTGGTTATTGCCGTGGCTCGCGCGATATTTCTGTCAAGTAGGAAAAAGGTCGTAGTTCCCGTCCGCCTAGCAGGTCGCGTCAGTGTAGCCTGTCTCATTTCTTACCGAGTTCGCCACCGCAGAGCGATTTCCTTTCATTGGGCCCCAGAAAAACGGCGTTCTCATTGGCTACCGTTCGCCGCGCTGGTTGCGTGAGGAATTTAAAAATGTCCGTCGTCCGCCGCCGCACAAGTCTAACATGGCAGAGGCACTATAAAAGCGGCGGGCTTGTCATTGCTGGAATGTGGGTTGTATAATACATGTCCTTTTGACAGCCCTCTCAGTTTCGTGAATGAACACAAATAATCGTAGATAAAACTCTGACCAGCGCGACACGTGTTTCTACTCTATCGATAATAACGACGTCGGGTGTTCACTCGCCAGCTCGCTGACTACTTGTAAGGTTACGAGGAGAAAGCTCGTCGAATCATCGGTAATCGTTACCGGCAGTGATAGCGTAATGAAGTTTTTCATATATCACAATATAGGTGTATTCAATAATGGTAGGCAGGGTGTTCAAATTTGTTGAATCCACGAAGCAATCACAAGAGTAACAAACAGCATGGGTGTGAGTCAATCATAAACTTTGCATTTCTAACGTACTTACTGTATCGAATTGAAATAACTAACATCTGTCCCTGTCCCACAAGTATACCGATATCAAAGAATGCAGCGGTTTCTGTTCCAATACGACGAACCAAAGGATCGTACTCCCACAGATGAATTGACGTCAACAAATTCTTTGGATCCGCCTGTGTTAATTCATGAAAAAACTCAGTCCTTCTCCCAGTATATTTCGAACGAAGAGCTCCTCTCTGATTCCTACTCACCGACAAAAGCTTCGAATGACTGGAATAGCGGGAGAGTTTTTAACAAGAAGAAACTCTACGAAGTGCAGCCAAATCATATCCTTGTCACCTACCAAGCAATTATTTGTGAGCCAAATACAATCCATGCCTCTTTTTCATACCAAGTATACCGATTCATAGACACTAACATTATCCTTTTTCTTTTAAGTATACTCACATTGACGGAACTATCAGTTCTAGTTCCAATGCCACAAACCAAAAGTTCCTGCTCCCTCAAAAAAATAAGCAGAAGTTGGAGTGCTCAGCATTTCCTTTCATGTTTCCTGAGAAAATTTAATTTTCTTCCTGGCACAATATAAACCAAGAGCTCCTCTCCAATCCTATTCATCAATGAGAGCTACGGCTGGAGCCAATGTGAGAATTTTTTGAATGAAAGTCTCTCTTCCTTACATTTTATTATTAACTGCAGTCAAACTGCATCCTGGTCACCTGCTTAACAGTTGTTCATAAGTCAACTATAATCCTTCTTTTTATTTCAGACCTACTGAACCGATTCATTATAACTAACACTCCTTTCACCTACAAGCATATCGTTAATGAAAGAAGTATCATTTTCTGTTTTAATATCACAAACCAAGCAAACTGATGCCAAAGGATTCGACCCTTGCCTCCATCTTACCAGAAAGGAAAAGGAACCGATCTTTCTCCTAGTATGTTGTTAAATACTGATAAGCTGCAGCTTCAAACCCAATATCCATTTCGTCAAACTAATGATCTGAGGATACTCTGCAACTGGTGACTTGTGATAAAACTGCACAAATATATCTTGTGAACTAAAAAACCGTGGACTTCAAATCGCAATTTAGCAGCTACCAAGCTTTCTCATTCCAATAGAACACATCGTCTGAGGCATATGAAACCGACCTGCGAAGTAATTAATGGTTGGATTGCAAACGCGTAGTACTATACTGAAATCTCTTGATATCTGCTAAACTTAATCGTCATAGTAACAAAATTTTTCTAACCCGTCTAACATCTCACAACAATAGTATACTAAAGAAAGCATAATCAATACTACAATATTCTCTAACAACATACAAAAAGTTATGAAATCCCCCCAAAAGGCACCTACGGTGCAAAAAAGTTCGCCAAGTACATTAAATGTTCAAAAAATTCATTGTTAATAAGAAAAAAAAGATACAGATCAATTATTGTGCCAAGTACGTGTAACTTTGCATCATGTAAGAATATACAATTGGAAAGTGAATCAATGAGAATCAATTCCAAGAATTAAAAAGAATCAAAAAAATAAATTAAATGAAATATAGAAAAAAACATTCAAAAAAATAAATTGGAGGTAGTGGGACTTGGCGGGCTTTTTCGGAAAAAAAATCCAGAATTTTCGTGTGGCGATGAAACATTAGCCCGCCAAGAACCACGTACTCCAATTTATTTTTTTGAATGTTTTTTTCTATATTTCATTTAATTTATTTTTTTGATTCTTTTTAATTCTTGGAATTGATTCTCATTGATTCACTTTCCAATTGTATATTCTTACATGATGCAAAGTTACACGTACTTGGCACAATAATTGATCTGTATCTTTTTTTTCTTATTAACAATGAATTTTTTGAACATTTAATGTACTTGGCGAACTTTTTTGCACCGTAGGTGCCTTTTGGGGGGATATTTTATAACCAACGGTCTGTTCCTACCTCGGTAGACTCATAATTTTGCTCCATGGCACCTTAGAGAAGAACTTTGCCTGCATGGCGTAGATGTGGGACAAAGATTGAACGCCTCATTGTTTGAAATCAACCACCCCTTCCGTCCCGACCCAGAGAGGTAGCCTTCCATATGCTCTGCTGCTCATTAAAACTGAAAACATAATTTCTTGTGGTGAAATACAAAGTCCACATGATCGCCTTGACAACACTTTCATATGTAATGGACACGTGTTCGTCCCAATCAATTTAGAAGTATCGATGAACCTCGGCGCCCGACTGCCATCACTCACAATTAGTGTGACCATCAATTCCGGAAGATGTCGGATGAGCAAACCCTATTCTTTATCGGTTCGTTAATACGTGAAAGAAAAAAAAGGAAGAGCATGTTCTTCGCATTAGGAATAACAAAATGGAATCAATAAACACTCTGATTGCTGGGTAAAAGCGATGCCCTTGCCGATATCATCTTGGATCGCTCGAGATGTAGATGCTAAGATATTGCTCCTTATGCAAGTAGTACAACAACAACACCAGCATTCTAACCTTCTTACCTTCTTCTATTTGTGATAATTGGCAGATAGAGTTATGGCAGACAGGGATTGAATGGGATCCGTATTGGGGACAAATAGATCACTGACGGATAGCGCGCGCGTTCAATCTTGTTAGTCGCTCGGATCATCCGTGTTTCTCTCGCATCGGTGATACATATTTTCCCCTGAATTAGACAGGCAAGCATAATATAAGAATATGTGATCATAAATATCGAACTTACTTTTAGTGTACACTTGCAACCCGATTCGCGACTATAGATAATGATGCGGCATACATCATCGTCAAACGTTCTGTAATTTTGCATGTTATATTCCCTGAAAAAAGAATTTCAAGTATAGAGCTGAAAACCGATCATGATTAATTTCCAGTAGCTCCAGGTGTTGCGTCTGATCATTTTTCAATGGAATCGATAACCCCAAAAGGAATTTGCTGTGGTGTAATTCCGTTTCCTATAACGCGACGGCCATGATCGTTGGTTCGTATTAAAGTAGTAAATCGCCAATTATTTCCTGCATCTGCAGCAGAAACAGGATGAAAACGCGTTTCGCTCTCGATTCACTCTGCTCTAAGGATCTAGCGCATTCATATGATTTTTCTCTACGCCTCCTCTTGCGGCACGATTTCTGCAAGATATCGAGTCGATCACCTCAACCATCAAAGATCAACCGCGTCCAATTTGCTACGCTCTCAATTAGCCAACAAATTGACATCGTCTCTCCCAGCTGTAGGCTGCAGCGAAGCAATGTCTGAATACCATCGCCAATATTACTGACTTTCCACGCACTATAAATCGATTCGATTTATTCAATTACGATAGTTGCAGATCAGGTGAGCTCAGTGGCCACAAAATTATTTTTTGGATGCCCTATCATTTTGTGGTCATTATGGTATTCCGATCAACCGCTGCTCGCGATGGCGCTCATTTTTCTATTATTTATGATCCAATCTTCAAAAAGTTGATTTCGAGGGGCATTTAGTTCGTGACACTTCGTCAGTTCGCATTACAAGGCGAGACCGAGTACTCTTGTTCTGCGAAGTTGACGAATAAATCAAAATAAAGATGAACACTTAGCGGATATTAAATATGAATGCATCGAGAGGCGCGCTCAACGCTAGTCCCTTTCAAAAAAGTGACGATCTCGAAAATCCCGCACGTCGTGTACAGATAACTATGTTACGGTTTGTTCAACTACTTGGTGTGCAATTCATAACTTTGCCTGCCCTCAATATTTCTGTTGGCTGTTAGCTAGGAGCGATGAATTGTCTGACACATATTTAACAGGTCACAGCCAACAGTGATCGCGGGTAGGTACCGCGTACGTGGCGAAATCTCTGAGTTAGTCGCGCATATGTTGAAACGGAGTATGTATACATTTATACCAAGTGAGTGAGTCCAATCCAATCGGCGTGGGAGATTGTCAGGAATTTTTCCATGGCAAGGACAACGAAAGTACGAGGCAGCGCGTCAACGCAATGAAATTCAAGTGCAGTGTCTATACGCCGATATTTTGTATCGAGTTGCCGGTGCTGCTGGCTGCAGCGAACGCAACGAGCGCGAAACAATTTTACAGTCTTAACAGCGTCGATGGGCAACTCTCGCCGAGATCCAGATGGTGCGAAGATTGGATTGTGTCATAATTGACGCCCGCACACTTTTTTCAATTTTTTTTTTTTGTTTCTTTTTTCCAAAATTCATATCATCAAACGGAGAATTGCAGAGTGGCGATCAGCCGTGATTAGAGGATGGTCTTGGCGACGCGGTACATAATTATATTATATATTGCGACGTGCGCTACACGCGTGACCTTTGATTCCCGTCTGTATTGTATATAATTCGTATACATCATACATTCGAAAGAATATCGGCAAGTCACAAATGTCAGTGTCGGTGCTGAGCCAAAGTACTTTGCAACGCGATCCTTGCAACGACTTATTCGTTACGTAGGCTGCTGAAGAGTTACGAGGACCATTAGCCGAAATATGAGCTGCCAAATTATTCCTGCTGTGGTCAGCTACTTAAAAAACATCAGGAGATGAATAAGCCTGTACGAAACCCTATTCAAAATATCCTCATGACCTCGCTATTTCACTCGTGATGAATTGTCATTTATTGAAGTGTGTATACTCGCTCGAAGTTTCGACCTCATCATCTCGTCCATAATTTAAAATCTGCGACGAGTGGTACCTGTGCAGATACTGCAGCGGTTTCCGCGCGACATTTATCCGTCAAACAGCAGTGACGAGAAGCGCGAATACCCGAGATCGGTAGTTGTGTCAAATTAGGTTGCAGTCTCCGATTTCGAAGCGGTGAAATGGATATCCGTTGAGCAGTTCGCCGTGCAATATCATTGTTACAAGGCCGCAAAATTAACCTTGCCATTTAGATCACCGATCGCGATACTCGGTGCTGCTGCTGCTGCTCCCGCTTGCGATAGACGTACGGGCCGATCGATAATAAAAAGAAAGAGTTTCCATCCGGCCGTTCATCGTTACCCCCTCAAATTTAGACGTGACATCACTACTCGAAACGTCGACCGCACCCACGATCGAAGGATAGGAAGCCGGACGCGAAGAACGCGGAAGAGCAACGTCGCTCACAACTATGATATACTAGATCACATAAATTCTGATCGCCAGGCAACGCGATCGCAAGGTCTGATGAATAATTAATGAGCATAACGAATCCGCGAGAATTCTTCGATCGGAGAAATGAAAATGGCCATGAAAATAAATCACTGCAATTTGCAAATTTCTCTTGCATTCATTGAAACGATCATTTTCCGTACATTTTTATACGCATTGCTCAATTGTTCTCCATTTTTTCCTTTTTTATCTTATTCTTTCAACGGTTGAATATAGAATTTCTGGATGCATTCATTTTTCCGTTGATTCTGAAACCACATATTCAATCTATCGTACGTAATTATGCCAAACTGCGGCTATCTGATGGATCGGGGTAACGCAGGATCTTAATTCACATCTAACAAGCAATTGCGAAATATTTACACGAATTACAAGGCCTCTGACAAAAGGCAGTCTCATTCATGCGGAGTTACTCGAATGTATATTGATTCGCGGCTCAATTCCATTGCTCCAAATCGATGGGATAAATATGTCGCAGCTTTCTCGATCGGTTCAGAGATCATGTCAGCCGCGACTTAATCTCCACCGATCGCCCCGATCGATACAATTGTCGATATGCACATGTCGATCCTGAATTACTTTTTCCAATGTATCATTTTCGATCGAACCGCACGCGTTGCCACACGAAATATTTGCCGCCTATAAATTCTGTTCGTGCATAAATAAGGCGTAGGCGCTCGAAGATCTTTTATAAAAACACCGCACGCTACCGTCAGCTCAACATCCGAATATTAATTTTTGCTAATTAAGTTCAATGTCAAAAATGCACACCTGTACATAAATGGTGTATAATTGACCAGGGTTAAGAAATACCGCGAGAAATATCTCTCGATTACGGTGATTACAATGGAACCTTAAAAACTTTATAGGCAAGGATCTCTGTTTCGTCACTTCCTCTCGTTGGCTTACCTTCTTCAATTATCATGCCGTTACACGAATCTGTTCAAGGGAATGCAACGGTGATTAAGTTGATTCATAATTCGGCAGCACAATATTTATGAAATACATGGTTTAAAAAACTGCGTCAGTCAATGCAGACGATCAGCTCGAGGTTTTCAGCAAATTTTCTCACTCTTCGGAAAATCTCAGACCGAATGTTTTCCCGATTATCGTATAGGCTGCAAGTGGAAAGGTAGTTACGATAATCGAAGTTGATGAGATTAAATCTGATACAGTTTATTCGGAAATGTGTTGGCTGGTTACACGAGAGATGGTATCGTCGGGCACAATGGTTTACCGGACTTCTGCATGAGGGAATGAGCTGAGAGTGAGGCAGGGAATCCCCTCCTCTCTTCCCCAGAAGAGGAGCTTTCCTGATTGCGAGCTACGGACGCTGGTATAAAGCCGGTGAAAGCGGCCGGCGGCCCTCCAGACTCCCGTATAGCCTGACAGCGGTAGGAGCTCTGTCCTCTCTAAATATACTTAAAGGTTATCGAAGCTCACTGTCAATTTTAATTAGTTAACGTATACAAGTTTTTGCGAGGAAGAGTGCAACGGACAAACCTTCGTCTGCTCGAAGTTCAAGTTTTACCGATACCAGAGAGAGAGGCGGCCGATAACGTTCGTTAGGAGTTCACATCAAGCCAAAACGTAAACATGACGACGAGGACGACTTTCTTCATTTCGGTTATCGGACTCATGGTGGCCACACGAGTTCTAGGATATCCGTCCCAGGAAAGACTCATGCCAGGTATTTAAAAAGCAATTAAATAATGTCGTTTATTCGAATAAAAAATCCTCACTCGAGTCATCTATTAGTTGAATAAAAATTTTCTGGTTTTACAGAGTAATAATTCTATTTAAATTTCTCGTTAATTATTCCGTTAATACGAGTTAGATGATAATTTGACGTCCGTCGTTAAATTTACGTTGGTAATCAAGACCGTAACCAAACGTGTCGATGATTGTTGTTATCGTCTGGTTTAATGACGACGATGCTCCTCTTCCCGGCAATTACTTCTCGCGTCTTCATCGCTGCATAGTTTCATCCTTTTGACTTGATATCTCGCAATGGAAAGTGAAACTTGTATATCCAAAGCGGCAGGCCTCGTGCCTCCACTTCCTTGTACACAAATTACAGACGTTAATATTAATAATCTCCAAAACGATTTCTGCAGCAGACTTCAGCAAAACTGAAACTTATTATTACCCTAATTCTCCGCCACGGTGAATCAACATCGAATTAATTGCATCCGGAGAATCGTTTCGAGGTCCTGATTTATTCGAAGAAACAAAAATCATTCCTCCATTCAAAATCTTAGGTAAAATTCAGTGGATTAAAAAACAAAAGAACAAACCTTGACCGAACGTTAATGACACGCGTTCTAGTTTGGACGTGAAGTTGCATAAAAAAAAACAAAAAAACAATTGCAGTGGTGAGTTGGTGGTTGAGCAGACATGGGGGTTTATGTACCATAGCCTGCACGGATAATTTCTGCCCACAACGTGTAAAGTCACGTGCGGCACGTGCGACACGTGACTGCATCCTCTGCACGTGGCTCATGACTCGGAACTCGCGGCAAGTGCTGCATATGCAGGACTTCACCGTTTGTTATTTATTTTACTTCACAGGTTGTGGTGTAAAAATAACCGATTTAACCGGCGCTGCTGCACGGAATCGATAAAAATAAACGTATCAAATAGATTTTGTTAGAAGATAAAAAACGGTAGCTCAACGAGTCGCCCGACCGAAACATAATTGTCAATACAAATAATATCATTGTCGTAATGAATCGCGTGCGGTTAACAGCTTCTGTAAACGTAATATTCTACCATTGACAATTAGATCGATTACTTATTGGAATAAACGTATCTTTCGGATCGTAAAAATCAGCTGGTGTTAAATGATCGAGCCAGAAGCAGCGGTTTAGAATTATATGGTAGTCGCGGCCCCGAGGCTGCGAGCCATTAAGTTTGGCTGAGTGATTGTATGAATAGGAACACCTCACAGATCTGCAATTCACATCGATTATTTGATTACTACAAGAGGTATTTATTAACGTAACAATCTAAACTCCCCGGACACGCACGCTATAGATTCGTTTAGTCCGGAGTAATAATATCGTATTTCCGCGGTCTCGACCCTCCGATCGCATATTCATATATTGCCGGACAGCCGGCAATTTCTGATACGAAGACAATGAAATTATTGTTAACGAGGACATGCGCGAGAAAAGAGGTGAGGAAATATCGGCCCCGCCTACGAATGTCCTATACCAAGATTCTCATGCGGAAAGAAAAAATTCTAAGGCCGATCGGAGCAATGGGGTATAATGTGTATGGTTACCTTATATTATAGGCGATGGTTGCTTGCCGTATACCGGCCTTCGTACGAATGTATTTTATTTAGGTAGGTACAATTAACATACAACGTCTTACACTACTCGGCAGTGATTATCTGTTCGGTATAAAAAAAATTTTACCTATTTTTTTTATCTTATTCAAATTGAAATTAATATCGTTCCGGATGTTGTGATACAATGATTTCAGGCGTCCTTAATAAGAGCTGATCTTTGACACGCGGCGAACCGTCGCGAAAAATTACTCGTGAGTATATTTGAAAAATGGCGATCAATGCTCGAGGGCACTTCCTGCTGGGTAACGTGTATGCGTGTAGATGTGATCGCGGTGAAGCTAGATATTAACTTGGTCCATGGGGACCATTCTAGTTCAATAGTTACGGATTTATATTAAAATATTGTAAATTTAACAAGATTGACACTAATTAAGGTACCTGACTGCCTATACCTACAGCATAGAAAGTTGACGTTTAAATCAAGTGTAGCGCCATTTTCGCTTGAATTTACCTCGCTTTGAAATATTACACGCGTCGTACATCGATACTCGTAAAATTCATGGGGAATTATTCATTTTCCTGCCTTTGCAGAAGTCGGTATTTATGAAGCCGTTTCGTTGCGACTCTAGTTTTCTGGCGTACGTCCAGATCCAGGTGAATATACAGCGCACCTATAACAGTGTTGGATAACGTTTGTATATGTGAGCCATGTTGCGATCGAGGTTCTCGGCAGGAAGCAAAATTATTTATGTATATACATCGAGTCGTATTGTCTCATGGGAGAAGAGAGAGAATAAGAGAGAAGGTAGAAAATTCTTTCGCTCGATCATACGAGTAATTTCTTTTACATGCCTCGCGTTAATTGCCTTCTTTTTTTCTCCGCCACGCTGTGGCAAATTCCGCATCGTTCATTTTTACCAGTAGGGTATATAATAAGTTCGCTCTGTACATAGATATAAATGTACGTATAATAGCTGCACGAATGAGACTTGCGATTCAGCAAAAGAATGCGATTCAATACCTCGGTATAAATGGATAACTGCATGGCATTCATTTCGATCGATCGATCGACTTCAGCTAAGCACCTGGTAAAAAATATTTCACTTGAATTTCGAACTTTCTCCGTTTGACCGTTACAATTCCACTTATTGCACCGTTGCGTACATGAGAATCCGAAACGCAGATCGATCGGTCACTGGTCACCGTCGGTCACCAGCCGCCGCCGTACGTGCGGAAAACTCGATCGCGAGCGTTTATATACTTTAAACGCATTGACAAATCTACCGATTTACCGTAGAAGGAATACGCAATTATTCAGGTATTAGAGGAACATGAAACGTCAACCCCGATTGGATAAATCCGTAAAAGTAGGCACGGTCACCTGTCGCAAATAAATCAATTGTTGTTCAACAACCCGCGCGGTCGGCGCAACGGGTCGATCGTTGCTACAAGAACCGCATTCCGTGACCACCGAACGTAGCATAGCGCTTTTACACTACCCAGACATTACGCCGATAACCCCACACTAGCTCCCAGTAATTACTTATTAGAATCGAGCAGACCGGGGCCCAGAGTGCGACCGCAATCGGACCGTCCGTTTCACGCGTGCGAAATATCAAATTCACCCCTACGATCGTTCGGTTTTTTTTTCCACCTTCTATAGCGACAACAATTGATCGCGTAGTTCTGCAATGCAGAACGTGAAAAAAAAGAAAAGAAAAAAAAATCAAAGCGAGAATCATTCGGATATATATATATATGTATATATCTTTCTACGGTTGAGAGTTTTGTGTACGCGTATGAATAACATTTTTGCCAATTGCCTGTAATCGATACACGTGACCGAGGTAGTGAGCCGTCACGTGCAGCGCATGAAACTGCAGCAACTGAAACGGTCTGATCTCCGTAAGCCGCGGAAGGTTTTCCTTCACCAACGGCAGCCGCACGTGAATACGTCGACCTATAACACTACGGCGATCGGCCGACCGACGCGGTGCGGCTCCGATCTTGAGACAAGTCAGCCCTGGAGATTGGAATTGTGATTATTGTCTAGTGAATGGCTTAATTATAGCGTAAAAAAATGCTCAATTATGGGTTTCTCTTCGTAGTTCTATCGGATGGAAAGATAATAACGATCCGATGTGGTTTTTTTATTTTTTACCTTTATTCTTTTTTAGTGACAAATTTTGCGAAGATATCGACGAGAACCTTACGATCACCGCATTTCTCAATACGAACGTTGCAGGGTACATTATTGCGATTATAGTTGAATGCGGGGAGCGAGCAATTTACTCTGAGGCAGTTAAAAGACTTTAACGACCTGGCGAGTGCGGTTAAGGTAAATTTTGATAAAGTTGAACGAATTACCGAATTAATGATGGCATAGTATCGTTGATTATATCCAAGTCTCTCAAAACGTTGAGGGGAAAGTATATAAGTAGCTAGTCGCAGCTCTCGATCGTTTGGCGATCTCGTTAATTGACGCTGCGGGTCAAACGTACGCGCGATACGTAAGTGAAGTTCTAAGAATTCCACGCATACTGTGCAAACAGCTGCTGCACTTGAGACGAACTGAGGTGATCCGATTATAAAATCGCGATATATTTATACATCCTAGAAAGGATTATACATCGCATACGTACAAAGCGTAGATGAGATAATACGGAGAAGACATTATAATACCATACGTACGTATACATCTATCCACCTACGTTGAAAGCAGCGGAGATTGCACGAATGCAAATGACTCACTTTCGTATTATCTGGTAAGCCTCACTAGCTGCAGTTCGTGTGCACGAGAGTCTCTTTGATCTAGTCATCCTTGAACGAAAGGATGTATAAGTCACGTCGTTGCTCGCGGTGCATAGCGCCGTTGAATCCGCAAGACAAAGAGTTGAGTTAGGAGCAGCTCAGGACTACGTTCCTCTTCTCTAGGGAGAGTTGCGCTATCCGATAACCGCCGTTTCTTCGCTTTGTTATAGCAGCTATATTACAATCTTCCGCTCCATGCGGTTCAGATTATACCGGAGGTATTCTTTTCCCGCTTATTTTTTATTTTCTTAATTTTTTTTATTTCTAACGTGTGAAAAGTTGCCCAAGTTGATATTGCGAAATTACATATATATATTACACGTCATGTTAGTCGGAATAAATGAGACGCTAAACTTTATTACAACGCCTCGAGCGACCTGGCTTCGTTATTAGAATCAGATCACAAAAAACTTGATACTTGCAGAGCTTTTGCGAAACTGAATAAAATTGGTGACTGTATATCATATGGGATAAAATTTGACGATGACGTATATAGTTTGAGAAAAAAAAACTGGTAAAGACTCTATTTTCCCAGTCCCTGTGTAATTGATTTCTGTAATGTAGATTGCAAATCCACATCGAGCTTTGTATCGCCGCTTGTTTTAGGGCCGCTTAACGTACACGCAGCTCATGGTGGTAATTGACCATTGCGAAATTAGAACTGAAAGAAGTCAAAAATTTATTATCCTGCTTACCCACATTACGCTGGATACTCACCATACCCGTACAAAACTAGTGTAAACGACACAATAAAACCATACGAGAAACTGAGTGGCAAATTAACGGGTTAAAGGTATCGGTGTAACCTCATAAAATAGGTACTACGTACCCCGTTCAAGAATCGTAAGATAAAAAGTACGCGCTTACAAATACCCATTTATAATCAGAAATAGGTGGAACGTATCGAATATCTATACGACTATTCGTTCGCGGGGAAATTATATGTGTAACTGAAAATAACATATTATAACGTGTGTCAAGAGCGTCAACTTATGGGTTACCGGAGGCTGCCGGTACGTATAATAGGGCAAAAAAAGGGTACATGTATACCCAGTTCATCGCACATGTTGAGCAAATGGTAATCAACCCGACATAAGAGCTGCAGATCCGCTACCAGCCAGACGTCGTACAACGCAAATATGCTCAATTAGCGATCGATTAGAGGCACCCGGTTGATTTATAAGAACAAAAAAAAAATAAAATAAAATAGCTTCGGATAGACGCACTTCTAGACTTCTTTTTCCCTTTACATTTTCCTGCACCTTTGATCGAGGCGCATGAGCCGATGCAATTTCTCCATTATTATTTGATCGACGGATCGATTAATTTTCATTATTTTCATACGCTAGTTCGTCGCCACGCTGGTCAAATATTTCATGGTTCACTGTCCATCGGTGATCTCTTTTATTGATGAATTTCGCTGCCATAATTAGTCATTGGTCAGCAATTTAATACGCTTTACTAATTATTTTTAATTATACCTCCGACCGTTTTGTAATAATTAATGGTTAATTCTTCTAGCTTATATACGCAGTTATTTTCTGTATACCACCACTTCATAGTAATAGTTTAGTTACATATATATGCGATCATATAGGCTCATGTTTTATTCTAGGAGAAAACACATTTTAAGCCGTACGAGGCTCAGTTTTTACATATACCCAGCTCGATGCATATACAGTCTGCACCACGAGGCTTGCCAAAGTTATTAAATTCTATTACCCGCAGCTCCTGAGGCTGCATTTCAGAGCACTTTTTTCAATACTATCCAATAGATTCTTAATTGTTCTCAACTATTTGACTTTTCGATCTAAATTAAACCCCGGCAGAAATCGTCGATAATTCGAACGGACACCTGTGCTCATTGATTAAATACCTTGACGTATCTATCCGCACCGTTCGTTTTAGTATTATAAGTACACGACAAATGTGATACGTATAATATGTGGACTTTTCTTCTCGCGTCTGGAACGAAAGATAATTGTTTTGAGATTTCTAATAGCCGAACTTTGAATGGAGTCGCAGCAGAAATAACCACGTGACTAATCACAATTCATTGGCGTTGAAACCTTCACCCAAAAATTTGCGAATGAGCAAGGTGTTTTAATTGCGTTAGAATTTTTACTCCCGAATATACAATAATTGCGCTCGGTAGACGCGTATAAATATATGTTGAAATTGGAACGACTGTGCCGATTTTACTTCGAGGGAATTTAATGCGATTTATAGAATTCCTACGAAAGTCAATGTCCCGAGAGGAATAAGCATACTGTACTGGGTAATTAATTTACTCTCGTTCTGTTTAATCTAACATAACGTGGACACGAGTCTGGAACTCATAGGTATTATAAAGCCGAGCTCGCGTGACAACTGCAACGACTAGCTAGCCAGTTAATAAAATGAGACAATTATCACGCAATTAAACAAACCAGCTGAGTACATCAGTTGAAACCGTAGCGATGTTGCGACCCACCTCTAGCTATTCAACCTTAATTGGCGCGACTATACAGACTGCAATTGTACGGGCAACAACGTTCTTTCTTTCGTTTAAATATTTTTTTGCTTCATTATTTCTTATTTTTATCGTGGTTGCGTTTTGTTTAGTTTGTTTCTTTTCCTCTCTTCATTGTTCTCTTGCCATTTTTGTCGAACCCGAGACATTCACCCAACCCGATGATTAAGTCTTTCACTGTAATCCTAGTTCTAAAGTAGCGGTCGATGGGCCTGCGGACGACGCGATTTTGCGGTTATTATATTCCTCTTCTTATCGCGCGGGGAGCTTAAATTATGCCGACTGCAGGCGGGTTTAAATGGTGAAAGTAAATCCTTAGGGATTTCAAATAAAACCATGATAATTATAAAATGTATGTTCACGTTTTGCGGGGTAAAACCGAGGCCACCCGGCTAAAGCGGGATATTGAATTGAACGCGTTATTGTAAAATTATTCGCAGTCCATTTACCCGGAGTCTATACATACGTGTGTATAGATATATAGATACATACATAGGTAGAGTATTGCATACGGTTGCAATTTCAAGCAAAGAAACTCATACTCGTTAACTTGTGTCACCTATACCTGTTCGTATATTACTCGTATGTAGTTTCATCTAATCAATGAGTACGAGTGAAATATATCTGTATATATGTATCTGAATAAATTATTTGTTAACGTGATTCAAGTAACGCGGAGTTATTAATCACCGGGTGATTAACCGCCGTTCGTATTTATACTCATATTTAGCTTAGCTCGTAGAAATTTTTCATCTTGGATATATAATACCTCCTGCCATATTTAGTAACGTGGAAGTGATCGTGCGCGGATGAAAAATTTCAACTCTTTGAACGGAATTCAAAATTGGCGTTAACCACAACCGTAATCGCTGTAATATAACTTTTTCACTCGATGTGGATACCTATGAACAGACCTATTTCAAAATAGGCAATTACCCACATTACCATACCGCGACATAACGTCAAACACTTTGCATAATAGCAGGTACTGAATTCTACGTTTTGAAAGCACATACTAGACGCGGCTTTGACGAGATCAGATCCCGGGGTGAATAGGAGATAGCTTGAGGTGTGCTCTTGTAATTCATACTTGTCTCGTAGATACCAAGCACGCGAAAAATTTCCGATTCAATAATCACACTCCTCCCAAGGACTGGGGTAATTTTCTATAAGACCGTCTCAAAGTCTCCTCTTCGATATGATTTATCGAGTCCGTTTCCGATTAATTCTAATGATTCCATGTATCATGCAAATTCATTCGATATCGTTGGAAGACGTTGACACCGCAGCGTTATAACGCGTTCATTTAGTGTCAATTCCACTCTAGTCTCGCCTAAGTTTATGTTACGTTTACGTTATGTTACGTTACGGTATGTTAAATCTCGACGCGATAACTCACTCCTACAAAGTTATACCACCGTACCCACCTCGTGCACCGATGGTGCACATGGTTACTCGACGGTGTAGTGCACGTGCGGTCAGCCACTTTGCATGGAAATATCACCAGTATAACAGCGTGAGGAACACGCGCTTGATGCAAGATCAAGGGAAGCCGGTTTCCCCACGATCTGCTGAGAGCCGGTATTATGACCGGCCATATATACTTCGATTAATTCTACACAGCCGAGATTACGCACGCGAGATTCGACGACTAAGTCATCGCAGCGAATCGCTCAGCTTCCGAAATCCAAGGCTTTCCAGCTCTGATAATGAAAGCCGATAGACTGAAAAATGGGTCATTATGTGATCGATGCAGTTTGTATTTCAATCGTGCATGGGCTTCTAGGGACGAGGATTCTCCTTGATGAAGATCGCCCGACTGCATACAAACTCGGTTGGATAGCCTTGCAGTAAATGATCAGCTGCGCGGACACGCTTCGTCCGTTCACTCGGTATTTTCTCACGGTGACATCCATGCTCAACTAATGTCTATTTAACGTCCCATATGGAAGTTCCGTGACTCAGCTGACTTCTCTGCGATACGAGAATTTCTATACCCTGACTTGATCCATTTACTAGGGAAATTTCATCCGCATGATTTTCACGCGTATCGTAATTAGTTTCCGGCAGAATCGGTTGATTCGATTAAACGACTGAACCTTCCGGCGTTGCCCTTGTCTCAATGATGAAATAAACAGCGGATTAGATTAGCGAGGTTATCGGTTCGCGGTAATATACGGTGTACTCCGTCACACGTGATTTAAGATAAATTGCAGGCAGATAAATCTGAAACATTTTTACCCTCCTCACGCGACTCGTGAGCTACGAACAACAAATGTCGCGGGACTAGCTTGGCATATAGCTAAATCGAGTCTCACTCAAGGACTACTACTGCAGCAATATTTCGCACTATCTCCGTTTACGGAGAGGGAAAACCTTCGCTAAACTTGCCGAGGAACTACGGAAAATTATTATCATTATCCTTATACCTCATGAATTATTTTCAATATTTATGTGTTTTTTTTTTTTCGATTCACCGATTTTCATCTCGCGGTTATGGAAGTAGGTGAAAAGACAATAAAAAAAAAGCAGAGCAATTAATTAATCGCTGATCATTATTGAACGATAAATAAAGAACGGAGGTGATGCGTTACGAGCTGAACGGCATTGATTATAAATTTGATCCGATTTATCGCGTGAGAAAATTATATCACTGCGGTAGGTATAATATGGGTAATAATTATAAATTCCTCCTCGGTGTAATTAGCAAAGGAAAATCGTAATATCACGTAGTGTGACGTGCCTACATACATTTATTCATAAATTACCAATCTAAATTACATGTGCTGGGAAAGTGATAATAAAACGATGAAGCATCGTTATTTGAATACGAGTAGTACGTTGATCCTGCAGATACTATAAGATTACGGCATGAGATGCGATAATGGTAAGTCAGAAGATTCACCTTTTCCTATTTTTTTTTTGTTTTTACTTCAAATGATGCAGTCGAAGGAAGATCGACAGCAACTGCTGTGAGACTACATATTCATTATTATAATTTTTTTGTTCAACAAATGTGATGAAAATTATATGACTTTGGCAATTGACTGACCAGTGATTTGCAAGTGTTCCCACGAAATAGTTGAAGAATTGCGATAAGCAAAGTATTAAGATATTAGGATCGGCGCATGCTCCCTCAATTTTCCAGATCATAAATTCTCTGTATCGTTTTTTATTTTTGATTTCGTACAATTTGGCATTTCGCAAATCTGTGTATAGACCGCGTGTCGGAGAGACAACAGCCGCCGCTGCTATGCATATAACTTGGCCAATGATCGGTCAAATTTCACATCGATTTCTCGATACCAACGAACGCGGTTTGCACGAACGGCTGACTGGTGGCCGGGGAGCAACGACGCGATTTACTTCGATGTGCAATTCCATGGGGGGTTTTCTCTTTATCGAGTCATTAAATCAGTTGCGCAATATTATTATAGTTGGGTGCACACATGCGGACCAGCTGATCAACGCTCGACGTAGGTATTATGTACATTTGATGCAGGAATTTAAAGATACAAAAAACAAAAGATAGCCGATATTGCCCAAACTGACGACGGGTGCGAGAAAAAAATAGAAAAAAAAAAAAAAAACACCTGCGAAAACAAAAGATAATTACAGAATAAAATTTTTCCACCGGATATGCCATTGAATTTTCGTGCGATACGGAATGTGTAATATAAAGACGCTAAAAATCACACCTACTACACAGCATCGACTTTCTAACTCGCGCGCGCGAGACCCGCATAATTATAGGACTTTCCATTGTACATTAATAAAAAAGGTTATTATCCTATCGCAAAGATATCGTTGGTATGGTAGGGTAATACCTACCTAAAATATGAGATTTATACGTTGCTCAAATATTGCGGAATACCTTATCGAAGTCTGACCAATAATTGGAGCGGTGAACTGCCCGGGCTTTCGTTTGAAGTGTTGACATATTTTCTCCTGACGCAATGTATGGTACTGCAGACCGCACTTGAAACGATCACGAGTCAAAAAATGAACCGCGTGTGATATCGCGATTTATCCGTCGCAGGTATATATGCCGTCCAAAAAATGTTGTAATTTACATTTTTTCTCAACGTTCAAATGAACAAAAGTGCAACGATCTCTGCAGCGCGAGTGCGTTCTATACGCACATATACAGCAGTTTCGCAATCCATAAATGGCATTTCCAAAGCACGCACCAACCGGCCGACTTGTAATACTTATCGGAAAATCTTTCCACAAAACACAGGTTTACCCGCAGAATATAACCAAGTGATTAACCTTAACGCGCGAAGTACTTTATATAGATTATTATTTTTCATGAAAAACTGGTACGTCGGTAGCCAAGTATGAAATTATATTCAATTATGTCAAATAAAATTTCTGTGACAAATGATAGCGGCGGGTATAATCTACTTTATATATCTCGTAATTATCTGACTGTGCGAATATTACAAGTATGTTAACAAAGTTGTGCGTATCTGCAGTGCAGAAAAGAATTATGCTTATCTTAAGAAGCTGCAATTCTACGTATGAACGGGAAATTAATACCCCGCCTTCCTCGTCGCCTTCCCTCTCGTGTTAGCTACGCACATTATAATGGGTACCCACGTTGTCAAGGCGGCGACGGCGACACGGCTGTCCCTGACATCGCTAGTCACAGCCCGTGTCCTCTTTATAACATTGCATCGCGGATTTAAAATGAAAGAAACACGCTACCTCGTGCCCTGGCTAGTTAATCTTATTGTGGAGAGAAAAATAGAAGAAAGAAAACGGATCGCGCTTCCGGTGGCGGTTCATCGGAGCGGATACTCAAGCTGATGTGATTATGTAGCTGCGGTAGAAACGCGCAAGCTTACGGTTGACGTGAGGTAGACGCTGTCTGCATTGCAGTGTGCGGAGAATCGAGAACTCCCGCGTTTTTAAATATTGCGAAAGAAATGTGCGAATATCGAAAATCAACCGCGAGAGTATCGGCTTCAAATTTCAACACTCGACAGCGAACGCTCGATCGGAATTCGCTCGATAAAATCCCGACGGTAAACACAGCTGTTTGCATACAATCCACTGCAATTAGCCTTATTGATATTTTCAACGTGGAATCAGGACTGCCGGCTAATTAACTGCCATTTGCTCGGATACATCAACTACAATCTCTTTCTAAGTTAGAATGATCTTAGCCTTCCACTTGGCGCGATTCTACACCACCGATTTCTATCGGATTAGTGATAATTCTCACTAGATACTATTAACTCCATGTACATTTACCTATACCGTAAAATAATCACTTTGCCACATCTTCGCACGCCCGTTTCAGAGATCTTGGATAACAACCACATAGACGCGAGTCACTGTTCCTTCTTATACTTGCGGGTGTACGAATAGAGAAATATTTTATTCAAACCCATATGCACCATAATGTACGTATAGTCGCAGCGATAGTTCGCACATACGTAAGAATCCAGTGGCGTTACGACCAAGTTGTATCGAAGGTGTTACGATAACGGAAGGTTGTTGGCTCGCATGGTTTTCTGGTGCCGGATAATCTCGTATACGGGTAGTTTTGCCTACGCGTCGGTAAATCGGTAAGGAATTGCATCGCAGGGACAAACGAGATGTGGCGGGAAAGGAATCACCTCTTCCATAATAAAACTCGCTGCACCGCGCTGTTCTCCTTCAAGAGTATTAGGTATTAAACGCCGCATGGGTTGCGTTACATGTCAAACAGGACCGTAGTAGATACATAAGTATTTTGCAATTTCCGCGTTTCTTACGCATCGTATATACTACACTAGTCCTGGCAGTTAAGTTACGGGACGGACACTCGGGATCGAGCGGACATTTCAACCAAACCAAACTTGAAAACTCAATGCAAACCCGATTCGATCGGTCAGAGGTCTATAAGTCTATTCAAACGCGCCGATTTATACTCTTTTTTTGCGACTGATCGGCGCAATAGAGTCGACGATCTTTATAAGGGTATAACCGGAAAGCTAAATGTATATCACAGCGGTGAAGCTAGTGGAAATTCGAAAATGTTCCAGCGGATCGACTGCTCCGCTGCTGACCATTTTTCACCCCCTGTACCCTGCACCCTTGTGGGATATCATTGCGTAAAACTACACGGGAATTGTGACGAAATAAGTACGCAGAGTCAAGCCACTAAATTATTAATATCACGATTGCAAAACGTTGCATTTTTGGAACCGAAAGTCCGTTTTATGGGACTTAATATGGCTGATCGTGAGTCAATCCCGCGTTTTGGTTCTGAACTTGGGTGAACCTCGTCGACAACTTTCTCTGCTATATATTTGCTTTATGGTGTTACGGGGTCATTTTAACGTTGAACAGTAATTAGTCACGTGTAATTAAAAATGAAAAAGATGCGAAAATGCGTAGGCTTGAAGAATAGTATCGGTATAACGTATGCTTGTATTTTAATGTTACGCAAGTTAAAATAGGCGCGTTTGTAACGCAATGCAACACACGCAATAATATACGGCGGTGCGGTTTCTTCCTTCCGTAGCGCTAGTCGGTACAACTTTAGAAAATCACCGATAGGCAAGCAGCTCTTCTTCTATATTTTTTCTTCTTCCGTAGTGAATTATTGTATACCTTTAGCATAAAATTACGAGAGAAAAGTTCTATTACGAAATGAACGTAGCAGTTGGATAACCATCGTATAGCTTGTATTATAGCATGCGATGCGGACTCGTTCAGGAAATATTTCTGATCGGTTGTCGACTTATACCGTAATGTGCAAATCCCACGATGCTCTCAAATTCCAAAGAAATAAATGCCAATCCTGAGCTACCAACTATGAGGAAAAAAAATAATTAAATTCATTCCCTAATAGATTCCAGTTAACATTTCACCTCAGATCGATATTTCGAACAATCGATTTTCTCTGTTCAGAAACCCATGAAATTGGAACGAGAATTTCTAGAATACCGAGATAGTCGCTCGCTGAAATTCGTTGATAGGTCGGCCGAATGGCGCAGCTAACCCTTCGGATTGCCAGGTGGAATCTTCGCTCGGCTATGAGAGTTGGGCAAGATGAATCGTATAGTGGTACTTTCCATTTCATATCTCCTATTCTCCGTATTATAGTCGTGATTTCATTTCGACTTCGCAGTAACGGCTCTCATCGGCCGTGACGATAATCGAACGTCGTTATTGTTCGTTTATTATAATTATTACCATAATACGGTGACAAATTTAAAATTCACGCTACGTTTACACCTCGTCAAAGACGCGCGCGCCTGCCGCCGATCCGATATTTATTAATCGTTATATCCATCGCGATTACGCGATTTAGGCGAAATAACTCAAGAGATTATTTCACAGATTTTTGCAACTGAAAATATCATCACACCTTTCACTCGTCAGATTCGCTTGGATTGAAACTCTGAGAATTTTTGAGCAAGAATTTTTGAATATTTTTTGTCACGTCATAAACGGAGCGCACGATCAAACGAATGATGCATTTGATTTATAATTGAAATGAGTACCACTGCCGATGCAAGTGGGCAATTGCTCGGGTACAAAAGCTCTTTAGAATGCCGTGTGTTTGTGCGGCAATTGTTAAGATTGGAAAAATCAAGAAATGCTGCTCACAGCGGCAGCGAATCTTTTCTATTTGTTCGTTAGTTCTCTGAGGTAGCTCTGCAGGCATCTCTTACTGTGTACATGTTTATTTACCAACTTATGGCGTATAGTGTGGTACAATAATTACTTCAATTACACGCAAAGGGGAATCCGAGGGGAAAAGGGAGAACGAAGAAGCGAACCTGTTGCAGGGAGAGAAGGAAGAGACTCAGCCCGGTACGTTGCGGAGTCCAAGTTTCACTTTGATTTCAAACGCTACACTGGATTAAATGAATATAAATAAAACAGCTGTACTACCTCAACTTCATTGAAGTTACAGTAGCTCAGTTTATAGCCCAGCAGCGCTGCTGCACCCGCGCCGTTTGTCGTCCCGACGTATGCGACGATTTTCTACCGACTATAAATCATTCCCTCAATGGCGCGATACGTAAGAAACCAAATACGCTATATATTTACCCGCTGCACGGTTGGAAGCTTGGACATTATTTATTTAGTTTTTTTCTTCTACTTTTATCATTATTTCACTCGATTTTTATACGAGCGCGCGCGATTCCGAGAGAAGTTCTAATTGCTGATTTCCTCTAGACACTGCAGAATTATGAGGGTAACATTCCCCTACCTCTTATTCGTTCGGAGGATCGACGGGTGTAAGTTTTCATATTAAATCAATAATGCAGATATTTTCAAATATTGATGTACCGTATAATAAGTTAGAAAACAACTACAGTTAATCTGGTTCGTCAAGCTTTCTAGTATAATAACAGCAAATCCCATTTGTACGTAACGTACGAACGCCGCCGCGTTACGCGAAACGGAATGAAATGAAACACATCCGTATCATACTCAACCGCCGCACTATCGTCACGTTATACGAGTTCATGCAGTTGAACACATACACCATGAACTATAAATTTTATGCACCGTATCAACAATTTATCGATTTGGTCGTGCAAATAATTTTCGCATCAACGAACAACCGCGTATTCATAAACATGCGGGATACGTGTTTCTTTGAATTGTAAAAAAGGGACGACAATTATATCAACGCAATTTTATTGCAATTTTACTGCAGCTCCTTGGATATCGTCGAGGAACGAGCCTCGGATGATATTATCGTGTCGCCGATTATTTTGCAGCCAAATAAGCGCGGACATAAACTCGATATAGATGCGTAGGTACCCCGTTGTGCGTGAAAATAGTTAAGTCAAGGAACGACCGCGACGGCGTGGGTGACGCAAATGGCAATTGCCGTACGTTTGAACGTGGTAAGGTAATCTGGGTAGGTCGTAAATGACCGTATAAAAAATTCGTTCGACTTGTAAGATACTCGCGATACGCTGCTGAAATCTCTAAATCATATTTGTGGCACCTGCGGGAGACATATTGTAGCGTACGATCGTATCGCCTCCGCGCGACTAGACACTCGGACGAATTGGCAGAAATATTATAGCAACAGTCGGAAGCCAGCTGTTATTTCTTTATACCCACTGGCAAAGATTGAATCTGGTTATAAATCTAGCAGAAATGTACGTGGTCCGGTAACGTTTGGACTGTAAATCTCATAAAGAGAAAAGTTACATGTGCTATCCTTCTGTTGTGATCAACAAAAAGTTCCATTCCTTTTTTTTTTTCTTCTTGGAAATTTGTCGTAACACTTTCTTGTTGAATGACAGTTTCCATCATCGCTGCATGCATAATGATCATAACCGTTACACGTCGTGATCGTTGTAATTAATTTCTTTTCTCGTTTTTTGTTTGTTGCAGGTAAAAATTGTTACTTCAGTAGCCACTGTGAGAAAAAAGAAAAAAGTTCAAACAGCCTCGATCGAGCTCCGCTCTCCCATCCGACGTATGTAGAGGTCATCGCGGTAATCAGAGTGCGACCGCTATAAAGCTGGAGGGTCGAGGATGCCCGTATGGTGAGCCGTGCATTTTAATGCAGTCTCTGACTCGGCTCACCTTTATAGAAAGTGCATCATTTACTTACCGGTTTCTTGAGTCTATAGTTCGCACTTTACATATATATCACGCATTATATATACCACCCCGTTTTAATTATGGCTGCTGTTGAATCGGAATAGGGAATGCGATTTTTTGGAACGCTGCACAGCGATAATGCCCGGTTTTTTACGATTGAGGAAGTGCAGAATATATATAGCTACATTATCTATAGTTACTTCATTCCAGGAGGCATTTTTAGAAAAATCAGTGATTGAAAAATAAAAGAAAAAAAAACAGCGCTGGTTGTGTGCGATGCCAAATACATGCCATGGTAACACCACGTAATACTGTCGACACCCCGTCGATTCTACCGGAAGACCAAGCAGCCTAGCTTTTCAATTAAGTTGGCGTGAATTGCCCGAACGTACTGGAGCCGTGCAATTAGCTTCGCAAGTGTTGTGATTTACTGCACCTACTCCTTGCGAATTTGATAGATATAGTTCGTGTATATCCACGCTCGCCTTTAGCTCCTGGGTACTTACAATTAGGTGCCTCCCACCGACCCGACTACAAGGGGCAAAAAGTGACCTGCAAATCCTTTAGCTGCCGCCGACTTTATACGGTACCTACGGGCTGCAATCACAGCTCGAGATAATTATTGTGGGATTGTCTTCGGGCAGCTGGCGTTTTACGAGCTGCGATTCGCACTACGCGCGTCTTACTTCAGTTCTCCCGGGCTATACGCGCGTACAGACCATTTTTGGGGGGGCGATAATCATCACGTGAGTCTTGGTTTTTCACACTATTCATCAACGCGTGTGTATAAATTTTGCGGTTGGAATGAGGATAAAATAGCCGCACGACGACAACGTTCGATTTAACGTATACCCGCGTGTTTTGCCGCCGCACTGCTGCTGCAACTGCACGGCAAACAACCGCGTTGCGGCAATGAACGTTGGGTCACAGAAAACCTGCGGAAAAGCCGTGAGAGATACGCGGAAGCTATTATACGGGAACTGACAGTCCTCGTCTAACAACGTAAATCATGATTCTACAGTATATGAAGTAAAATACGAGCTCAACAAGCTGAAGGAAAAATCATATAATACAAGCGAATGACGCAGGCGAACAGGTATATACGAGTAATCGACGTGCGTCCCCGGGGAGCTGCATGTGCATGGCTTTTATATCTACTTTATATACTTCGGTCGAATGCATCCTGCCACTAGCGACGTAGGGCTGATAAAACTTAACGTACGTTAAAGATATTCTCCAATTAAAGACTGAACGATTCTCTTATACCTACAGCAAAACTTCCCCTAAGGATACGAAAAACCCAGTCGCGAGTAGTAAAAGCGCGCGTTTTATCTAGAAAAAGAGTATTCGATTCCAGTTCTTGGTTTTCAATTACGCAATTGTATATCCTGCATAATCATTTCTTTCTACTATTTTTTTTTTACTCTTGTTTTTTTAACGGAAACGAATCATCTGTACGATAATTCGTGCAAAAATTTTTATCTCAAACGGATTGTTCGGCGCAGGTAAGATTACAGCGTCTCGAATCCAAGCAAGAAATCGTGCTTTCACGCTGTGAAGGAAGTACTTTTTTTAATTTTTTTGTCATTTTCAGTCTACCCGCAAAAAAGTAATCACTCGTTTTAGTTGAATCATTATTTTTCTTTGGGCATAAATTGGTGATCGTGCCGGCGGTGCACAGGCGCTGTTTTGTACAATTTGGGAAGTTCTTTACAGAGGCAACGCACTTAAACGAGTCAAGGTTTTATTTACTCTGTAAAGATTATTATTAGTCGGTTGACAGGTGAAGTGAGAAAGTGTAATTGTGGTGCTCTGGAATGAGCTATTATAGTAAAGCTACATAAGGACCAGTCGAAAGTAGCGTTGTAATGCGCGTTGATATACACGACGGAGGTGCCGAAAATCCGTGTTCATAAAATATAAAAAAAAAGGTTACGTCATTTCACTCGACTTCATGCAGCGTCAAAGACAGCACCATATTTTACCATACTTTCTCGTCTCTTCTCTTGTAATAAAATGTCCGTATAATCGTGATTTTTTGCGACAATTCAATCGTTATAGATTCGCGCGTTTTATCGATTTTCTAAGCTGTGAATGTAACTTTACTACCACGTGTCATTCGATCGTTTATGAAACTTCTTTTCTTTTCTCGTTCTTTACAAACGCCACGGGATTCGAACCATTGGGACACTTCGGTTCGATCATTAGCGTGTCATTATTTATGTTTATTAGCATCGATACGAGCACCGGTTTTAACCTAGGCATAATACTAGCAGGTAGATAAAGTTGAGACGGTAAAAAATTACTTCACAAAGTGAAATTTCCAATGCGCATATAAACATGAGAATTACAACGTTAGTTGTAAATCAGAATTGATCGTTTGCCGGTCTATTATACCGACGTCCTAATTGAACCTGGTCATTTCTGCCGTTTACTGAAATATTTGAACTCTGTACAAAGTTTGCATGTAGGAGTAAGTTGCGTACAAGTTCCGTCGGTATATCTATTCGTTCTGTATACGTACAGAATGAACCATTCGCGTTCGAAGGCAAAGTATAACAGCAGTAAAACCTGGTCGTAATTTGTCAAGGCCCATTCATTTCCGCGTTTAAAAAAGAGAAGATAACTCCTTGAGAGAAAATATTAGTATTAAAAAAAAGAAAAGAAAACAAAAAACACACTTCTTTGCATAAGCCACAAGTATATAATTTCTCGAGCTAATTACACATACCTAATGTCGTATCTACATGCGGAGGGGTTTCAAGTCCAATTAGAAGCCACGAATAAAATCGGGCTGCTGTTACGAATAGTGCGAGTGAATAAGTAGCCATTATTAATAATTTAAGGTCGCGTAGACCGCCTTGAGAATTATTGATAGAAATAATGCGATTTATTTGAGGTGGATTTCAAGAAAATGGTATTTATCATTGTGCCTTTTTTGAAAAAGTCTAGAACGTTTACAGTACGCTGTTCTGGATGCATTCCAACACGATTTAATTTGTCAACTACATTTTACATTTCGTCCCGCAATTAGCACGCTCGCAGTCCGGGCATAAGCTGAACTCCGTTTAGATCCTCAGGTGTCGGCAATGTACCTATTAATTACCTAATCGTATATACCTATGTACGTATATAATCGATCGGCGTACGTACGACGCGACCACATTCTTCCTACCGTTCAGACCGTCCGGATTCTATGTACCCATAAAATATCAGCAAGTTACGCTTTATTGCTGGATCCATACGAGTTCCTCATAGTTCACGCCATTTAAGACTCCGCAGAATTATAGACGTCTGATCGATCTCACGTAATCCCTCATCGATCAGGTGTAGAACACGTTGGAAAATTTATTGATACCGATTACATATCGATCAAAGTTCCCAAGTATTCTTTTCACTCGTCACGACGCCCACCTGAAAAGATCAGGACATAATGAACGTGCTGCAGTGTAAATATCTGGGAAGTATACCAGAACCTCTTAGAGAGTATAGCAGCGTTCTGCGGCGTGTGGCGAGATTTTTTTATCCCCTGATCCTTAAGAGAAGGTCCCATACCTTCATCTTCCATAGGAGAAAGACTCGAGAGAGCGCGGTGCATGGCACCCGGAAATGTTTACTCGAACGTGCAGCGTCACGACGTGCACATTTTGCCGAGCTTGATTTTATATTATATGCTCCCGGTAATGTTTTTCATGATTCTCAAGTTTCTGCCCCCGCGATTCCTGTCCTCATCGTCGTAAGCTCGCGACCATATTATTGGAATAAATGATAACCGTGGAACGCGGAGACTGTAGTTCTCCGGTTCAACATATTTTTTCTCTTCTTCAACTTTTGATTCAGTTGTAACTCTGCAGAAATTATTGCAATATGTTATATATACATGTATACCGTTGAGTTTGAACCGCGAGCAGTTTGCGCGATACTTTATAATCTACTGCATATAGAAAACTGCGAAAGGGTACGTCGTAACCGATCCGCGAGTATAAGCGACCACAACTTGTCATTTTCTGCATTCGCCTGCATTCGCCTGTGGGCTAGCTCTGCGGCTAAGAACGAATCATTTTTTAGGGAGGGGTGAGGGGAGGAGGGCAAATTGAGAAGAAAGGTGCATTCGTACAGCCAACCGTGGTATTACCGCTCGGTCATTATATTCGACGTTGAGATTTTTATTTAATTATGAATCGAATATGTTTTTTTTTCTTTTCAATTTTTACCGTTACCAACAACTCACGGTGAAAGAAAGTGTTCTAAAACAAACGATGAGCGAATATATAAGAATGATCGTATCGATATCAATTACTGCGGAGGTATACATAGCTATCTCGACGATCTTAAGATGAGACGAGATCTGAAGCCCGGAGAGTTCCCTTGGAACAGCAACACAACAACAACCTGCGGAACTTTCTCCGGCCCAATGGCTCGTCTTTCACTATACATAAACCACGCGCGACATCGCTCGCCCGAATGCTGATCACGTCGCACTTGAATTCAGACTTCCGTCGAGCTGCTACGCAGGATAAAGCCAGATCGACGAGATGTGTAGGTACGAGAAGTTTATAAAGTAGTAATAACGACCGTAAACCTCTGGATAATGAGAAAAAGAAATTGAAGTTTCACGCGTGTCGTAAAACATCTGTACCTATCACCGGGATACGGGAAGTGTAAGCATGTTTATTGTACATACCTAAAACACCTCCACGTGTCGAGTAAATAAAAAATCACATGTGATGGCCGTAGGTGTTTTTATTTACTACGTTATGCGACATCGTTGTCGTGTTGTACGTATAGATAGACGGTTGGTAAAATAAATGAACGTAAAACGTAGGCGTAATTTTGCAAAAACCGTCATGTAGAAAGCGACATATGTAACTCTCAATTATATTAGTATTATAATAATAGGGCAATGCCTAATTTGTCGTAATAATATGTGAACACGCGGTAGTTGAGTTACTCCGACTTCGACTCCGACGAATGACCAGTCCGATCTATACGATCGGTTCTAAATGTTGGAAATGTATAATTCCACGTACCGTTGGTTGGACCGAATGAAAGTCCCTCAACCTCCGTCTCTATTTTCTTCCTCTCTCTTATTCTCTCTGACGAAAACATACGCGCATTTGTGCTATGATAATGATGATGATGATTTTACGATTGGCGACTTCCGATGAAAGTCACTTGCCAGACACAGCGATACTCCGTACGACTACAACGCCGTCGCATTACCCTTACCACCTTCGAGGAGCTTATATTTTCTCCACACGTTATTATTTCACGATCAATTCAACCGATTCGGCGGCGGATCTCAGCTGCCAGGAAACGATCAATAATTAATGTCAATCAGATCAATCTTTCGGACGTTTTTCCACATACCTTTTACCCTACTCACCCCGTGGAACTCGGAGCCTATAACCAATTAAATTATTATTATATTATCATTTCATTTCACCGCTACAACTTACGGGATCGAATGAGATCTGGATCTTTTCGCTCACGCACGATGCGGAGTCTCAAGGCTCACGAGTCGCGCGTAATCTTCGGGGTCGAGTGATCGCTGAACAAGAACGGCCGTGGCGTCACCCACGCCACGAGTATCATGCGAGTCGCGGAAACTAGTTACTGTTAGGAATTACAACCGGATATGAGAGAACATGTGTCGACATTAAATATACGTACAATATTTAATTTATGATAATGCAGATAAACTCATATACAAGTCTGGGGTCGATGGCAGTAGGCGTGTAAAGACTGTGACGTTGTTTTACGATGTGTTTATATTGCATAAGATGGGCTCTTCGGATCGCAAATGTATTAATAACCACCTGTCGTTACACCACCGCATCGCTCATAGTTCTCAACATGTACATGGGACATTGTACTATCCTTATAAAAAGAGATATGGACCGTAGGTATAATATACATCGTGCGAAGAAGCGTCGGTAAAATAATATCGCGCAATCATCTGTCAATGCGGTACGCGATAAAATAGACAAAGACTAATAACAAGTTGCAGCAACAACGACAGCTGAACAACAACCATTCAAATCGAGCGATATTACCGCCTTTGGAATGCGCGGTTCAAGTCCTCGTATGAATTGATTCATAGATCGTGTCACGGAGCGAGAATTGCCTCCTGCAACGGAGCAGTTCGACGATGTATGGAAAATATATCTCCTTGACTCAATCTTGCTCCGTCCACAATAGTCGACTAGAAAATTACCGTTAGCTAACAATATTGTCTCTATCCCCCTACACACGATTTAGGACCTGTATTATACGATCAAGGTGCATCGATTGATATCGCTCTTGTTTTCCACGATTATTATTTTCTGCAGCAGATCGACTTTTATGTATACACATTACACATATCTCGAGCCATGTCATTTCAATGTACGTGACTGTTGAAAGTGGGTCAACATTCTGTAGTTGATTCGACAGACTAAGCTTCTGATAAAGGGTTATGCTGAGATATTGGTCGGGTGAAAAAATTCTTATCAAACACGCATGCGTTTTATAGCTCTCTAAATAAACGTTGTACAGGTAGAATAAATAGATCAATAAACTCCTATAATTTACCTGTGGGAACAGAAAATGCGGGTTGCAAAATTCTTTGCGCGTGGATAAGGTGGCTGTACAGAGAACGTAGATAGCATCTAATCGAAACCCGGAAGTTTAAGGTGCTTGGGATATTTCTACGTGAATAGTAGTATCTCACCACGCTATCAATCCCGAATAATTGCACTTCCCGGATCGTCGATGGCTCTCAAATGAACCACGTAAGAACCACCGAGTCGTAGATCTTCTTGAGATAACGAAGTAGCTCGTTTATAGGTTCGCGATTACTTCGTGTTAAGTCGAGTGCAACGTCCCTTTGTGAAGCTACACCTTCGATCCTGAACCCGTCGCGCGCAGTTGGATTGAAAAGCTGGTGGACCATTCGTAGAACTTTCAGATGCAGAACCAGAACTCGAACCAGAAATAAGCGATCGAAATACCTGCGATTCTTACTTCCGCGTTTAATGGATCATCTGCCCTTGAAATTAGTCAAAGTCACATTGGAAATCGGCATCCAGAAACCGCCTTTCGATCCGCTCCGAACGCTTACACCATTTCTTCGGTTTTATAGCTGGGGTAATAACTTTGGCATGAAAAAAAATATTCAATTATTACTTGAAAGAATTCGATTACAAGAACGGCGAACTATGTACCTTTTTTTTCTACCGTAATAATATTAGCGCCAGATTTTCTGCAACGCCGAACAATCTATCGTGCGACGATGATGGCGTAACCAACGATCCAGTGGCTATGGTACCGCTGGTTTCGAGACAATGTCACGTTCTTCCAACGCTGCATAAAGTTATATCGACCCGATTCGAATAACGGTGATTGTCGTGCGCCGATCAGAAATTATTTATTGTAAATACACATTACGATAAATGATTGCACCTGTCTCTGTCGGCGAACATGAAATCGATAGCGAAATATCAATTGAATTTTAATTTTTTTTTTTTTCATTATAAATTACTCACGAATGTAATATCACAGGGAGTGAGTACAATGGAATGGAGGTATGCAGAGCGGTGAAATAAAAGCAGGCGCGTTCTTCACACAAGTGAAATGAAATGTCGATGGCGATGACGATGCAGCGGTCGGAATTCGCATGACCTTGAATATGAAGTTTCTCAAAATGCAGTGCAGTGTGCGCGTACAATGCCGGTATACATGTGATATGAGAAAATATTCGTAGCTTCGTGCCTCGTTTGTCAGAGAAAGTTTTGATGAGTTGTCGTGAGGTTGTTGAGTTTCGTTTGTTGACCAATTATCCGCTCTGTGAGCGACTTGAGATTATTTTTTCTTATTTTTTCGCGTTTCTCGAAGTGCAGGTTAAGCTGTTTGTGGAAACTGAGAGTTACTTTTTCTACGGCCTTCAGTCGCCGCAAATCCATTTCTAAATAAGGTATTTAGATTTTTTTTTTTTTTTAGAAACGAGATGGAGAACGCCGATCCTCGGTCAGCACTCTCGAGTCCATTCACTCCAATAAAATTACGGAATTCTAATCTTTCTTCTCCTTTAATAGCTTCTTATCGGGTAACTTCCAGAGTATCGATACACGACGACTTTCTATCGTAACCGATACACCACCAACTTACGTTATTTCTGCACAGCTCTCTTCTATAAATTTATGTAACATTCGCTGTTAGAGAAGATCCTTATTTTTGCACATTATCACAAACTGTGAACTCGCGCCCACCTCACCCATGAATTTCGTTCGCGCCAACTTATTTCCTGATTAAATTTTAACAAAAAAAATAAATAAATAATCCTACGTTCATATATCGTACCGCCACTTCCGTTCGTAGACCCTGAAATCGATATGCACGATCAATTTTCGTTCGGATTTCGAGCACCACTGACCTAGATGAAGCGGTATTTCCGTGAGAAAGACGAAGCCCCCGGCGACGTGCGATCTCAGGACGTCTACCTGAGCAAAATTATATTTTTATTGGCATATCGTGACCACCTTTTACCCGTCCACCGTGGTCGCTCGGTCGAGATTGGCCTTGGCAATGTAGTGAGTCCCTGCTGCCCGCTGCCGTTCGCGAAGAACGACCGTCTCTCAACTCTCCCCGACCTGGTCCTACGGCTGGATGAAACTTTCACCTGGTATTATAATTATATGTTTATCCCGTGCGTTATCCCCCGATTATAAACGTCCGCGTAAAAATACCAAATTATTTATCTTCTTCCGAATCTCCTAAAAATTGCTCTTTTGTCAAATTGCGCGAGTGAGTCTGAATGAAATTCGTGCAGATTTCTGGGTGGAATAATATGACCGGCTATCATCGCTCAAGAATTCGCACACGGTCTTGTTGTTCCTCTGGAAAAAGTTGCATGACGTCATTTCTGTCGAACAGATCCGTATAGATATTTTCTGGAGCAATCGAGAGATGCTTTCACCAATTGGGATTATTGTAAGGAGCCACCCACGCACGAACTTCTGATTGAACTCAACTTCGCTGGTTAAATATAACTAATTGAGATCAGGTGTTTTTTTGGTGATAATCCGACTACGCCATTTTGGATTCATATGCCTGAAGATAATTTCGAACACGATCGTGGATACAATGACGAAACTACTCGTGGTTTGCGGGATAATTGCCGACATGGATACTCTTATAAAGTTGGCATAGTACGAAACGTGTCGCGGTAGTTGACGATATCATTATTGTATACGTATAGTTACTACGTTGCTTGAACAGCAGCTGCCGTGGATCGTTTCACCGTTAAGCGTTGACGTGTTCACTTACTTTTCCACTTATTCAATTTGTCGCATTGCAATTTTACGCGGAACCTGTAAACGTTGTGTTATTATTATTACACTTCGCGGGTACCGGGTCTGCATTTTATAAGAATTATACGCGGATTGCGGAAACATTGATTATTCATAAAGTTAAAGAATTTTTCACGGGCTATATAATACGATCCACGATTAACCGCTAATTGTTTTATCCTCGAGTAGAAAATCCGTGTAGAATATTAATCCAGTACAGCTGCCTTAATTTAATTTTCATCCCATAACGTTCTCATCGCTTTAATCCGATTTCAGATTTACATCAAACGTTGGTCAATGGAAAGCTTCTCTGTGACGGATCGCGTTGAGAGCAGTTTGATGATTTTTTTTTTTGCCAGGGAAAACTTGCCCAACCAGAATGAAATATTTTCTCGTTGATTAGGTGCGATTGAAAACCAGCGCCAAGGTCGAACCCCGGTATTATTTGATCGGTCGATAATTTATAACGGGTGGGAAATCGCCAACCTATAGAATCAATTATGGAATTTATCCAGATATGTTTCTCCTCTAGTTTATAGGATCCCTGAGAACGCGGAGCGGCGAATAATCGATGCTACGAACTTTCTCATCTCAAAATGTGAAGGCTGTCGATTGTTTGCTCGAATGCTGCACCTGGTTTCTTACCAGAGTTCTATTCCTTTTACGTTTGATGCGGACACGAATATGAAATATAAAAAAATCATCGATCGGTACACCGTAGGAATCACAAGCACGCAGAAGAATGCCGATCGAGATTTGTCGGTCCGAGTAAATCAGGAGAATAGAAATAATTAACATGAATTCCAGCCGTGGTAAGTGATGCGAAGCGTAAGTGAGAAGATTTGTACAACTAGAGCTCAGTGAAATCATTTCGACTCAGGGATTAAACTGTGAGATTCTTCGGTTGGGACGCTTGGACCATGTTCGCTGTTGTCGTAGAGTCTAGACCGGGCAATTTACTTTCTCCTTTAATAAAAAGCCGTCATACACCGTGATTAATTGTGCAGGCCACCGACCCGCCACGTCCAATTAACATCCTGAGCTGACGCGCACGTATTAATTAATTACCCAGATCAGGATCGCTCCCCCGTCGTCCACCGCGTCATCTAAAGAGTGACGAGGACAATTATAACTGTTATACGGGTAAATACAATCGTTGAGTTTGCATTTATGTGCTCGAGTCATTCCCCCTTCTTCTCCCTCTCTGCGGATATGTTCTAGATGGAAGAAAATTTTTAAAGAAACAAAAACGGAACACTATAATTCGAAAATGATTAATGTCCCGAACTGTGTAGAAATTTGTGTAACGAAATATTGAACAACGGTTTAAAACCGATGGATAATTAATGAAACAGATTATTCGGGACACGCCTCGAGCTGTTGTAAGACACAGAATAAATCGTTCCAATTTATGTAGTTATACACTTCCGTACCCTTCCAATTCTTCTCTTGTTTTTTTTTCCACCGTCGAAAAGCGGTATTTATTCGTACATATATGCGGGGCGTTTTGAAATTATCGAAAGTGTGGGCAGTGCAATATCGAATCGTAAGAACGTATCTTATAGGCAAGTGAGAATGAAGAAATGTATCCGTGAGCCGATCCCATACGTATTCCTCGTTTGTTGGGAGTACAGATCAATGTGATGTGGGCGCATAAGTCTCATCGCATCTAGAGTTTGTGAATATTTTTCACCAGCTTCGATAATCGCATCATTATGCATCTGATCCCGAAGGATTTCGGCTCCACGGACGTCCTTGCATTCGCATTCATAAGGGATTCTAAATTTAGCCACTGAAAGTCCTTGACCTCGTCGTAGTTATATACGTTCGAAAAAATTTGCGGAGTATTTATTGTCATGGCGCCTCGTACCGTGCGTCAGAGCATCCCCGAGGATTTACATGGTAGTTTCCCGTACCTTTATCCCGTGCGCCGTTTCTTTGTCCACGAGATTCAGCGAGTCTTTGTCCTCGGTTCATCTCGATGACCTCGGGTCCTCGAAAACTCGTTGTTATTACCGAGAGGCAAAGCGAATAACGTGTCGTATGAAAATACCTTAATAAACAAACAAGATTTGTCGAGCCGTTCTTGCAATTTTAGCGATCGCATTTGCGATGTGGATGTAATGTGATCAGTCTCATAAAGTATTTCATTTTTTGTTGCAGACGGAGCTCCTGTTCCCGCAGAACCAGCCGACCATGAGGTAATTAAGGATCGATCGCTGTTCTGAGATTGAAAAATGAGAATCTCTTTGATTATTAGATCAAATTGATTTGCATCTCCCCCACATGATGTTATTACGGATCTTAATGATTTAATTTACCTCCGCGGGTGAAAGACTTCAGTTTTCTGTAGCCGACATCCAGATGTTTGCTCTTAATTCGCATCTAATTTATACGGATAATTTGCACCAGGCTATAGGTTGTTCCGCTGCGGCGTGTCTGAAAGTATTAGGTAAAGTTAATAAGATAGAAATTGTTCCAACATCGAAGCGATATAATATAATATAATCGTACCGTGAGCGCCAAAGGATTTTGTAATAATCGTGCAAATGGTGAGGAGCTAAATTACCACTTGCAATCTTGTAATTAAGCATCGGCAATCGCGTATTACCGGGGATATCGCGTTTCATCGGTATCTACATAATAAAATCCTGTCGAATTTTTCTCCGTAATTTCTATGGCCTAACATTTGCGGTTTTCCAATGAACATGCGCTGCGAATACAGTTGACCATCCGTAAACCTAATTCGGCATTTAAATTCGCGGCAACGAAAATCTGGGCTTCGTGGCAGGTGCAGTGAGTTCTACATACCGCCCAACTTTGCTCCAGTTCTCAAATACGTATATTTCGTAATCGGTTCCCCCCTGCGGCTATCAACTACATACGTATTATGCGCCCTAGAATCGCATGCTTACAGTTACAAAGTCTCATTGCCTCGCGTGACTCGTGCGCAATGTCAGCGGCTGACATATCGGTAACAATGCTAGGTGCGCCCGGTTATACATACATACGGAATCAGTGTTGCAACCGTTGCCATTGGTCGCCGCGTATTTGAACCCAAGTAATTCGCAGCGTGTGGCAGTCGCGTGCCCACATACTCGATTCTTATTCAACTGGTCTGTACCGAGAGATACGAAGATGCATGATGTCTAAAGGTCAAGGCGAGCCTCGGGGTAGTCGGGGACTATTTTGGAACTCGAGTAGTTGTGCAGTCATTTGGTGATCTCAGAAATGTCTGAGACTTGACGATGTTTTTTTTTTGTTTTTATTCTAGGATTCAGTAGCTGCGGCTTCAGAGACAGAAAATGACGAGTACGACGACTCGGACATGTACATGGAACCGGACGGGGCTGAAACGATTCCTAAAGATCAAGCTTCGGCCTCTGCTCATCACATTTCCGACGAAGAAGCTGTCGCAATAGTCGACGAGACTCTGCCCAAGGTCATCGGAAAGATCGAAGAACATTCGGAAGTCGTTCCGGAAGTGGCCCCCGTACGAAGAGATTTTTCAGTTGATAAAAGTCTTGAGTCTGAGAGCCAGAATTTCTTCCCAAGTTTCGCACAGTTGTTTTCTAATCACAGATTATCATTCGAAGAACAACAGCAACAACAACATTATAGGCCCAATAGGTTCCTAGGTTATTTTCAGAGAGAAAGAGGAGGGTACGAAGCTGCTGCCAGTGAACATCCTCATCCTCTTTTGGGATCGGGAAACTTTGGAGTGATTCGAGGCGGAACTTATTACAGCGATGAAAAAGACAAGGACGAGTACTCCGTTGGCGAAACACTTTACAACCCCTATTTTCATGGGTTGAATTCGAAAGCGAAGCAAAATTATTATAGGAATCCTAAACCACAGCCGGTTCGCGGTGGAGACTTTTTCGCAAACTTCAGAGACTTTGCCGACATAACGGCACCGCCGAAGTCGAGCTTTTCTCACCTTTCAGTTGTGTATGCTAACAAAAATGGCACCAGAGGACGAGTGACCGAACCAAGAAATATCATCGAGACACTCAGAATGCTGGAAGAGGAGACGGAGGCTACGACGACTGAGATTCCTCAGAAAAAACTCAGCAACGGAAAGCGGAAGTTGATGAAGCTGAAGAAGTACCAAGACGACAAGACCAGGAAGTCGCGCATGAGCACCGAGCCACTACTCGCTTTAAGTTGAGCCTGAGACTGAAAGTAGGCTCTGAGACCTCTGAGGATCAGAGGGTGAAAAGATCCGCCAAGGGACAAGTCCCATGATTAATAAACTGGCCTTGATCGGAACCAAAGTCTGACTCTTCGACCTCGACTTTAAATCCGTCCGAGGTAAACGCATTTCGAGATGAAACGCGAGTCGAGAGATTCAAACGTCTGAAATAAAAAAGCTCTAAAAATAAAATCTGACGAAGTAGGGAAATTTAGATTTCTAATTATGATGCAACTGTTTTCGAATTTCGCACTTGGCTTGAAAAATTATTGTCACTGATTTACGCAGCCCCGTCGGTGATATAGGACTTCGGGAATACGAGAGTCTGAAATCAACGACGAACTCTTGACCTCGCGATAAATTTTAAGCTTACAATTAGTAAAGTAATATGTACCTTCTTAACACGTCATCTATTGTATCATTGAAAAACATTTATTCTTTGGAACGGACTTTCTCGGTATTATACCTAGACGGAAGTCCGTAGCGAAGATGTTCACCATATCGAATCGACGCCTGGACCAAAATCGATATTTGTAATAATAACTATCTAGTAAAATTAATCACAAATAATTTTGTATTATGGTGTAGACGTCGGTGATTTGTTATTATATACCTATATATATTTTTTTCGTTGTTGACTATTGTAGCGTGACTATAGAGTCACATGATATTGAAAACGGTAAATGAGAAAAAGAAAATGAAAAACATCTATGTGAGAAAAATGAAGTGGTTTAATAAAAACTATACATATTTTCTAATTATCATTATTTTGATCAAATCATACAACCCCCGATCATGGATCATAATCTCTTTATTCGTTCATTGTTTAATAACGATCACATTAATCAGTACTCGGTAAAATATTTACAAACCTCTCCGTTTCTACTGACACAGAAATACTTTGACAACCATTTAAACTAGACTACATTCGCTGCCTATCTAATCCTCTTTTTCAGAGCTTTCACCAGCCTTCCAATGCCATCGTGAACGTCAGCGTAAGTTCCGTTGTACATCCAAGCCGGTGTACTGAAAACATCATGCTCCTTGCAATGGGTAACCTGTGTAACATCGCGTTCTTCGATTTTAGCTCCGATTTTTCGCGCCTCCGCAATCGCCGAGGAATTGGGCCATTTGGCTGGAGGATCTAGAAGTATTTGCAGAATTACAACATCTGACTTCGATATTATTGATAATCTACTCACTTATTTTTCCTAAGGTTATTTTCGTGCCACACAATACTTTGGCAACGAGAATCGGAGATATGCAAATCGCCCCTATGGGTTTTTTTGACAAGGCGAACTCGGTGATGACTCTCTCAAAATCTGGGAGTATCGTGCACTCTGCGCCCCGACTTGCAAAGTCGCTTCTACGTAAGAAAAATAAATTACAATCATCAGTGTCGTACGAATGGAATGATTTTCAGTATGACTTACAAAGTTTTCGCGCATCCGAAACCCCCGGGAATTATCAGAGCACGACCGGAGTTGCAATCGCATTCACAAAGGGGGCGAACTTCCGATCTTACGATTCTTGCGGCCTCAACAAGCGCGTTTCTAGCAGCCCCACTCGTATCTGGTTGCCTACAAAGGTGGTCCATGGGCCCGCATAGTGGCACATGGGGCGCAAAAAATTTGGGCTTCAATCCGTTTAGGTTTAAATGAATAGCCACAGATATCGCCTCTGATATTTCCGTCCCGTCGAGGTATCCACAGCCGCATAAAACCTTGTTGAAAAATATCGTGAGAACATTTTGTTTTTTTCTATTGAAATGAGGAAGAAGCCATGAAAATTGTTGATCTGTAGGTATAGAATTCGATTGGATTCTCGTTCACTCGATTACATTTTACGGAAACCGGACATCGTTATTCCAAGGCGGAGACAATCTCCGACCTACATGTATGTTACAACAACACATTGTGCGCTAAACCTATATGACTGCTCCGCAGCTTTACGTCCGAGCTAATTAGCCACACGGATAGATAGCCTGGTTTCGATCGCCGAGATTCGGCACCGAGATCTAATTAGGTATTTCACATACTCCGTTGTCTTGATTGACAGGGCGTGTGTATAGCGGCCGTTCAGAACTGGATAACAATAGCGTTGAGTGTAAAATATTATCCCAAAGTTCCGCCACTCTTCTTTGGTACAAATTTTACACGCCATTTAATCAGAATATCTAAATTAGAACCAATAAGAGCTGATTGACGGAAGAGTAAAACTGCGTATTATTTTAATGAATGAAGGTCACGCCGCGTTCTTCGGAATTGAAATGGGTCGTTGGATTCCACCTAAAAAATTTTGGAGAAAGATGCCACTTACGACTGCAACGGATTTTGAATCGCTGTCCTTAGGCTTCGATTGACATGCTGCCGTGAGATGGAGGTTGGAAGCACGTGACAGTCTGCAAATTACATTTGGGACTACGATTCGGGCTAATCGAGAGGCCAGCATTTTTCTTCAATGATCTTCATCATCTGGTTTATTGACGTGGTACCGCGTAAGGGTTGCTTATATATTTACTGATGATTTTGTTCAATTCTGATTCTGAATTCGCTATAACTCCGTCATTTTACGGATTAACGTTCTCTTGTTTTCACATGATTCGTCCACTCGATGGCTCTAAAATGTGAGAAGTATTTCGAGGGGTGAGATTCATCACAATTTCCACCCCTATCGATCCGAGCGTTGTAGATAAATTGGACTCCTACTGCACAGTTGTCGGTTACTCGGTTTCCTCTCGGTACTGTTCAACAGATTGGAGCCGCTAACCTTTCACTGTACCAGTTGATGGTTAATAAAGTTGTGAGAAATCTCGTAGTAGTTTCGTATTATCATCGGAGCCGCGAGTTTCCTGGAGCGAACGTGAATTTGATGAAAGAAACGGCAGCAGTAGTAACTTTGGAAGGCGACTTGGAAGGTGGTGTAGACTCGACAGGTAGTGGAGTCGGCGGGAAATGCAGAGGCGCGAGTTCCTTTTCCGTGCCTAATAAAAAATCGACGAGGAGAGTCGAGCGCAAGTAGAGTTTACTTTATGGCTCGTATAACCTTTACCGGCTCTAGGAGCAATTTTTGCGCAGACTATGAATACGAAACACATAATGGGGGCAAAGATTTTACAGTTGGGAAGGCGGGACGGGACGTCGAACCGCACGCGGGCCGATCCTCGATCACCATGTACCGAGGAAATAAATTTTTCAAACTTATTGAAACACTATCCCGCGGTTTCGAAAGACCCGATACTTTATGAAGATTATGTGGGAATTGCCTGACGCCCATATTTATCGACTTCCCATCGTTATTACAATATAACTTAGCAACGATGGTATAGGGGAGGGAATATTTCTCTACCGGCAACATGCGCCGGCGCCATAACCGCAATTTTGAATAGCTTGCTCCAGAAAATAGAAATTTGAAGGAACTTTATCCATATCAGCATCTTGAAAAGAGATTGCAGAAATTTACAAGTTTGCGAAACCACTCCGCGGTGAGGTAACGAGTCTCAAGAACGTGCGGATGGACGCCAACATTGTCCCTGCCCTGCTCTCGGGAGGTATCTCTGGAGAATCTTGTCTCGACCCAGAACGTCAAAATGTAACCAACCCCTAGATACGACCCTTTTATGAATAACCCTCTTCCTGCACCTCTCCCTTCTTGCTCCTATATTCGGGCAGCACATATCGCCTACCTTATTCTAATCATCAACTCCGTGCAGGAAGTGTTCCCGCGTGACTCCTGCGGACCGGGCGTTGATCCCTAAAATCTCGCGCATAGTCTTACGAGAATCTCTCAACATTTTGTTATTTAAAAAAAAAAAACGGAGATGAAGGTAGAGTGATACCGAGTCACTGGAGGGAATAGAAAACAATTTTATTAGTTCGACGATCGATATGCGGTTTCTGTACAACTAATCCTCAAATTTTGGGGTCGGAATTTCGTGAGTACTAATATCGTAGGAAGATGATGACAGGTAATTCCTCACAAGATATGCTTCCCTCACCCAGGCTTTATTCGAACACCCGGCTCAACCCACTTATTCTAATTATCAGCTCGAGACGAGTGTCCCCGGGAGTCCTGTTCAACTCGTCACTTCCTCAATCTCCCGGTAACGTCTTCTTCCAACTCCTCGATGCGACAACCTCCCTCATACGTCTGTGTGAACTCCAAGCTGCATCAATGATGTGCTCAACACACACATGCATATACTCGTCACTCTCTCTCCCCGGCTTACACGTCGCACGTAGATAGACTCGTACGCATATACGTGCGTTCGGTGTACGGCCGAAACGCGACGCACGCCGGGGGGGTGGTATATGTGTTCGTGTTTAACGGGCACTCGCATACGCGACGAGCAAGCCATTGCGTACGAGAAGCTTACCCATAATCTTATGTAAATCTGTAGCAACCCTTATGCGCCCAACCCTTACGTATAACGGTCGAGGGGCGCTAGTTCTCCTTTTCGGGTATCTACAGAAATAGGGAGGAGGCGTACGTCTGGAGGGTGTGGGAGGAAAGCGGAGGAAAGGGGGTTATATGAATGTTAAAATAAGTTTGAAATTGTCGCGGACAAGTTCGGTCCCGAGGGAGGACGACGAGTAATTTCACTGCGCTACTGGTTCCAGATTCCAGGCTCCAGGTTCCAGGTTTCTGGTTCCTGGTTCTGGTTTCCAGACTAGAGCATTCTCGGTAGTACAGACATCCCATTCTCAGTGTACTGCATGCGATCTCAAACTTCGCTACACCTGTACACCGCAAACCCTGACCGCCACATCATCCAGATAACCCGACGTGATAATCGAGTAATCCCGAGTTCAGCTCTCATGGTGATTACGCAAATTTTCATTCGCCCAGACGGAAGATAAGAGAGAAACTAAACGTCGATGGTTTTTAGCAAGTCATTTTTATAAAAGTCTCAACCTCTGGACTGTGCAGAGTTGGCAAGACAGACAGTATAGAAATAACGTGCTTACGAACCAATCAACGAGGATCAAATCCTTTGACAAATGATTCTGTGGGTTACGAGGATCTCCCTCCGAAGGATATATAGATCTGGCAATACTCGATGGGTTATTAATGGCGTACTCACATCTGTCAGATCCATATATAGAAATTTATTTCGTATAACGTCCTCATCGAGGGAACTTGTTTCAAATGGTAAAATGTCTCGCGTTCGGTCGAGGGTGTCGGTCGCGGTGACTCCCGTCCACGAATACCGCGAAAATAGTCAGATCGTTGAAACAAAGCCCCGAAGCTGATAGTTTTTGGCGTCGCGACGTCGCGGTTACAGAGATGTTAACACCGGTAGTATACGTTCTAATAGCAGCATCAGCAACAGCAGCAAATTCTGACGTATGTCACGCCAAGAGATTGGCACCCCTGGGATGTGGTTCATTCAATTAGTCACTCGGTTACTCGCATCACGTCACATTTCCCTGACTCCCAGGTGGCAAACTCCGTCACCCGCTGTCAGCCCGCCGTGATTGCGAGTGTAAACTTTGTCGAAGAACGAGAACGACCCGGAGAGTTGAAAATCGTACGCGTACATAAACTATACAGGTACGATTGGATCAGACTCACAATCAGATAATTCCCCGCTCTAATCTAGCGTTATTTAATTTAAAAAAATCATCGCCCCCCCAGCTCCGCAGCCCCAAGATTAACGGTGATGCGACAATCCTCTCAAATGTTGTACATCATCGCGGGCCTAGAAGGTACAGTGTATAACCTGTGAGCGTCAACTGTTTATGCATTCTCGACGCGGAGGCAATCCCTGGATGGTGGCGCGGGCGGCAGGCATCTTCTCTACCTCCTGGAGGAACTCTCCCCTCTCTCTCTTTGTCTATCACACAGTATCCTAGAGGATGGCTATATATCCTGCACAACTACTGCGGAAACCTGCAGACGAACGAACAATTACACGCTAGCTCCAGAGCTCCGTCAGCCGCGTGACCAGCGGTGAGCCACGGCCTGAATCAAAACTAGGGGTAGCATCCCTCGCTACATTTTCCGCCCAGTGATCGGAATCGCGACCGCGTCCGGGTCACGGCGGCGGCCTGCTTACTGCGTTCGTTAACCGCGTCGGTTACATCTCTGCGTGAGCCTCTAGAGTTCGAGTAGATCGTATGCATGTGCCTGAAATTTTGTCGGACAGACGCGAAATGGCAATCGCGACTGCAGCGGTCACCGCGAAGTTATACTCCAAATTCAGTCCGAATTTAATTGCTAATGAGGATAACAATTATCACCCCATTCGCCGGGTTAATTGCCGAGATATATTGTATTGACGGGCGACGACTCGTTGACAGACGGTATAGCGGCTATTCGTCCAACGTACAACGCTATTAGGTGCCCCTGGCATTGTCGCGCCCCAATCGTTACTCATTTCATTTAATTCGTTGGCTATTTTTGGAGCTTCGTTTTACCGTAAAATCAGGAGACTTCAACCCCCAGTCTCCGATCCGGCGTTCGATCGAGCATCATGATCGGTGAACGTCGAACGACGTGCTGCAATAGTTATATACAATTCGTGTCAATAAACCCTCTAATGCCTGCTGCCCTAAAATGTTTATCGGTGAATTATTATGAACAATGAAATGCTAACTTCGTAAAACGGGAAGTGAAGGTCGATACGGTTGAAAATTTTCCCGCTACTAAATCATTCAGAGAAATATACATGATTTTTTTAGCTCAACTGGGACTGAGGGATGTCCGCATACCAGCCATTGCTCATATTACTTTCATCACTTCAAGATGTACAACAATTATATTCAGATTTAATAATGAATAGGTAAGTCGGGGTCGAATCGAAGGGTGAGACATAAAATTCTACAAGTCCTACTCTTTTTAAAGACAGGGTGCTCTCTAGATTCTTCGTAAAAATATATAAAGCTTTTCTGGAGGGCAGCTGCAAGGGGTGGAGAAAAGTCTCGATATATTTCGAATGAAATTGAACGGCTCTCGGTGTAATAAGATTCAAGGGGCAGCTGGTGTCCGGCGAGCCAGCCCTCGCGGCTAAACGAGTTATGACGTCATAAATGTTTCGCGTCCGATCTCGGTACCGAAGCTAGAAGGAAGGAAGGCGAAATACGGAGGGCTGGTCGGTGGCTCGGAAAAGCCCCGACCATCCGATATTAAAATAACGCCACGGAGTGCATTATTCACCTCCATCTCCGAACGCGAGCTGCTCGCGAATGTTTTAGTGAGAAGTGCGTGCTACCGCTTCCAACGGTGCTCATGTTCCTGCACGTGGTAAGCCAGGCCAAAACTCCTGCGTTCCGTTCCCCAGGAGTGGCCAAGAAGGAAGCGGAAAAAATTCTCCGAACTAAAAATCAGACCACAAGTAATCCGTGTTCGTGAGAAGATAAAAATTTCATCGTTCGAGTTACGGGTGCGAAAATTTCGCAGCGCGGATTCAGCGACGTACATTCGTCGCGTCGACATCTCAAAGGCCCATTTTTGAGCCCCGTTTCGGGGACAGTTGAGGCCAGAGAGCGCGGATAATAAAAATACACCGGTGACCACCCCTGACAGCGCGATGAGCTTGGAAATGGCAGCGAGATGATTTTTCCGGGCAGAGAGCGGGCCTGTCCCGAGGGAGCGCGGTCGAGGCGAGCTATTCCCGGGGCCAGGAAGGGGGTCGGGGCAACGAGGAGGAGGAACTCATGGAAGGGGTGAGCAGGGAGGAAGAGGGGTTGCAGGAAGACCTCGCTCGAACGAACCGGATCACTTCTCTAATTTTCAGCGCGATCAAACGTTATTTTCCCACCAGCAATCCCCCGCCGCCCCCGATCCCATACAACTTTTCTGTAACTGATATTGGGAAGTTTTCGTCCACCGACAAAACTCTGGCCCCCGCGTTTGACATAGGGAACGGGTAAAAGGAGAGAAAAACAAGAAAAACTTGCTTTTTGTTTGCTGTTGTTGTTGTTGGTCTGTTTTTATTTTTTTTTTATTCCGTCTTCCGCTTTACCGCTACTCATTATTCGCGTGCAACGTCGAATCCGCTTTTGAAAATTGCTCTTCGACTCGCGAGACATTTATCGTGTCGTGAATTTCCACAGGGTGCGTTCGAGCTGTCGCTGTACATTTACGACTGAATTGAAAGTTTTCAAGGAGTCGGTGGTGATATCGTTATTTTAAATTAATTAGCCTAACTTAAGCATACAGAGATACCCTTAATTATAAACCATGTAGGTTACCTACGAACTAGGAACGGCAGACCTGGGGCGCGGGACTGAAATATACATCTCATTATTAGCTGCCACACTGCTGCTTCGGGCCGGATTAATAGGGTTCGCTGTATTAACTTCTGATTTATCATTCAGGCATACGACGCCAGCAGTAACTATATGTATACATGTATATAGGTACGACGTAGCCGAGCGAATTAGCCTGTAGTTGATGATGTACTGAGTTTGAAGCGAGGCCGTCTCTCCGTCGGGTGACTCATAGTTTATTACTGTCATACGATTATGCAATGTTACAATGTACTTTACAAATATTACAGAGCAATACTTGCCACCAACGATCGACTATACAACTATATAGGAGGAAAGATTGTAATTAATTCTCCGATGAAATCCGCTGATGTAATAGATGTATAGTGCGTTATTCCGTCTTCAGCTCACCGAAGATCTATAGGTATATTCGTTCGGGGGTGATATCACGGAACAATTTCATCCCCTCATCCCTTGGAGTTTAGGCCTTCAGCCGAACTCGGTGAGCCGTTATTTTGAAGAGAGAAGTAAACTCGGGCGAAGATAATATTTCACATATTCATCTTTACAGTCGGACGCCGTGCTATTAAAATCTCCGTAAAGTTGATCTCGCTTGAATAAATGAATAAATGAGTCGGAGCTGGTGGCGCTGGGCGTCGGCGTTCGCTGCGGGTGGAGGGACATAAAGCAGTTTATACCGCCACTCTCTTCTCTTCCGCGTACTTGAGCCTGTGATACTACCCGAGTAGCTAGAACAATATGCCAAGAAAATCTGTCCTGCGTGGCAACTAAAGATTAACATTTCAGGAACTACGCGAGATGCCTTCACGCTATATACGAAATATACCTCGGTAGAAATACGTCACTTCCCTATTCATAACCCTTTTCAAATTAATAAATTATAAACACGCGGAACACTCGCAGGATGGAGTCCAGGGGAAATGCGGGAATGTAAAATGGAAGAAGTCAGATCTCGAGGATGAAAACTAATTCCGCGGGTTCCGACGTTTCGATACTAAAAAAGTGGAGACCTGACGAAGCGATGATTTTCGGGAAATCGTAGACGGATAACGGATATTATCTTTTCCGTGACCGTTGCATGATTTCGCTTCTCTTTTCTCTCTCGATTCCTTATGTTTTTCATATTTTTTTATTAGCAAGTCTCAGCAGCCACCGTGCAACGCGCGCGATATTCCCTGAGGAACTGCGTGAAAGTTGGCGAGTTTTTGCGCGACTTTTGTTAATGTTCGGAATTAAGGGAGTAAGGCGACTTTAAGTCATAAGGTCTCGCGGGACGCCGAGAAACTGGCGGGTTCGACGCCAACTTCTACAATTCTTTATTTCTTTATCAACTCTACGGGTTCGAGACGGTCGCCGGCCTCCCCCCTGATGCCACCCTCGCGAGTTCATATAATTACTTTGTTCGACACAATTCTCTTACAATTTCGCCGTAGCTAACGCTGAGAATCTACTCCACGCTCGGTATAATATTTTCAAAGGGGAGGAATAGGGGGAAGTAACGGGTAAATTCTCAACCCCCTTTCGCAAGCTCCCGCGCCTTCTGGCGCAAAAAAGCTCGAAAAAACGAACGAAATAAAATTTGAATAGAGACCCTTAACTTCACCGCAGGGTAAACCACCAGGCTGAAGGCGCAATTTAATGGCAATATTCCGTGAGCAAGAAAAAAAAAAAGAAAAAGAAAGCTGATTGGTTTCGTTTAAAACCGTATTTTTTAATTTTGTACATCGAAGAGTTTCCGTATTCACCTCGTCCCTCCAGCTTTCATCCCACGTGGCTGACACGGGCACGTGATCGTCGGCAATCAAAAAACCATGGAAAGCGCCAGGTTCCGAGGCGAAAGTGGTTACAAATTGAGTGAAAAATCGTCAACCGTGACCGCTAATGAGGCAAAAATTGAGGCAACTTTATTAAGTCGAGGGAAGTTACTCTGATTAAGTTACGTACGCCGCCCGGGCTGCAGAACACAACCCCTGCAGTAGCGCGCGACCTCCAAACTCACCCCCTGCAGGCTCGACATAATTTTATTTATTACGCAATTTAAAAATCGATCCCCAACAGGTTCGTCGACGGATATATCGGTCTACGCGACTCACACGAACGCTTATTGGTCTTGAGTGTCTCGTGTTCGACGTATAATATACGCAGCTCAATAATCAACCCGATCGTAAGTTAACCCACTTTTTTTTTTGTTCTCTCAAGGATCACTCTCTGAAATTCCAGAATCCGGAAGATTCCAAAAAAAAGCCGAAGACAAACTTGGAATTATCGTCATCATCGATTCATTCAGATTCACCGAGGGATAGTTTCTCGCATAATGGGACATGATTGTGTCGTGTAGTCATAGCGGTAGTAGCTATACGCGTACACGCAGCACACGCGTGATTACCAACAGAAGCGACAACCTCCTAACACATTGTACAACGTACGCTACGATCGGTGGACAGTGCTGGGCCGTCGATCGCTCGCCCTCATGTAACTAATCAACTGACTCCCGGTGCAAATCGCCTCCCACACCTTCCCACCGTGTGATATCCGAACCCCATGTTTCTCTGCAGCCGCTATGCAACGCAGAATACCTGAATAGATCGCCGTTTGAGTACACGTAACGTTGAAAGATCGATGCAAAGTGTTCCTCGCCATGCAGAGAAGTGATCGAGAATTAAAAAATATTTCAATCCATCCATCGATCAAAAAAATCTGGACCGACAAGTTCGAAGCAGGTAGGTATGTGACGCCGATTAACGAAAATCGGTGGATCCCAATCACGTCGTTAATCTGATTGATGTGCGACGATAAAAAGTGAAACATACGTGAGAGAAGTTCACCCCGGATGCATTGCATGTCACGTTCGGTTTTGTTCGCGTTTTCCTTTTTTCTTTTTTTTTTTTGGTTATATATACGTATACACATACGACCACTTCACATCGTTCTGAACGAATCGCTTCATTATTTCACGAAAAATTACGACTGCAGCACGTAATCGGACCGCTACATCACGCCGCTTGCAAACACGCGAAAAAATGTCACCCACCAGTTGGACTCTGCCCGACGGTCGTTCGGAATTCATGTGTTTCACCGTCACTTGATGTATATCCACGTGAATACAGGAATTTTTTTTCCCCACTTTTATTTCCGTCCTTTTTTAAGAGGGCTGTATAAATACCTGAACAAATAAAAAGATATCGCATCAACGTTTGTGTCGGTACCGATGATCGCGGGCATTATTTTATACGACAATCTTGAATATCCGCGTGATGAGTCGGAGGGACTTTTCAGCGTACTAATTTTTCCTCAAATCCGGGGCTGCGGGTGAACGGTTATACGAGTTCTGCGACTCGGGGTTTTTCGCGTTTATAATGTTTTAATTTGACAGAAGGTTGCGCTCTTGATATTCGTAAGTCGCTGACGGAGCGTGAAACACAACCCCATTTACCGGGGAAATGATAAATAAAATATTTGATTTTCACCAACCGCCACTATACCCCGTGCCGAGAGCACCGACATACGTATACTGCAGCATCCGGCTCTCCTCGGAGAAGAAGACAAAAGATCTGCGGATATATTCGCGGTGATATTCGGTTTCATCATGTTCGTATACCTACGATCTCCTACCTCGCTAACTCGATCGCAGTCCTTACGTTTATATCGTATTGAAAGTCGATAACCTCTACACAAAAGGTGCGCACTATCGCATACATACGTACAGCGAAAGCTCTCGTCGTCGTCGGGTGTATATATCTAAACATCCTATGCGAGGAGATGTACGTACATACGTATAGGTATAAAGTTGTATGGTATAACAAGACGCTAACTACGGGGGTTGAACGGGAACTTGGCACGGGCTAACCGAGTTAACTTAACCCGATTAACTCAAGACTAAGGGCTGACTTGACTAAAGGAGGGTAGTAACCGACTGCGGCGGGTAAATAGCTACGCTGTCAGCCTCTTCATTTTTAATTAATTAGCGATCAATTTGCGGACGCAAAACACGTTACCAGAATTTTAACCGCGTTTCGCGGGTAATTCTTATCTTTTTTTTTTTTATTTTAATCCCAATTTTTTTTTCACTCGGTTCCTTATACACGTGCGGAAAAAGAGATAAGCTGGTAACGGAATGCGGAATAGCTTTTGTTATTGCAACCGCTCGAGACATCAGGCTGCTTCTTGGCATTCTGCGGAATTTATTGTCGCCGCACTCGATGTGGCAGGGGTGATGACGTGATCGCGTATCAACCTGAAATTAGGTCCTTGCTTTAGTGGGCAGTTATCAAACGGTGAGCCTGGCTCGGGTGAATTAGGAAATTAGACGATAAAGCACGAGCTTCTCGCTTCGGAGACAAGGTCCTTGCCAGGTGATTGCTGACTAGAGAGTCTTTAAGCCATCAGCTGGGATTAAAGCGACGGGATTTACAATGACATTCCTACGTAGTTTTAAGATTAGCTCATGCAGAAGCGCTGGATACGAGATTAAAACGCGAAGAACGGATCAGCCAAGAGCGTAAAGTAATAGGTGGATATGCGATCAACGTCCTTATGGAATCAATTTATCCCCTAACTAATTATAAGTCCCCGGTCAGGGACTCGCGGCACAAAAGTAACGCCGATTCGAAACTAGGCCAATGCCGTGGGGAATTTTTTTCTCCGTAGGTATTAGCTATTAGGTAGAGATAAATGAATAAATAGTCGTACGCGTATTGAACCGAGTACGTTTAGTCGCGATGCGACCGCGTGCCTAGATACCCATCCACATACTCCACGTTATCCAGCAACACCCCGAGGTTCGAAGCCCTCGTTCGTAAACCCTGGTAATAAAACATTTCGCGTGCGAGCCGGTATAATTGTCGGGGCCGGGCAGCGCCGGGGCCGCGGGGCCGTGCGCTCCCGTTGTACGGTGGTGGTGAGCCTAGGTTTAGGGGCCCCGGGGGGCACCGCACCCCCTTTTTCATCCCGTTGTTATTTATCACCTTGTTTCCCGTACTCGCTTCTACTCGCCGCTCCGATGTGTAGCTTCGCTCGCTCGCTCGATGGCGATGGTGATGGTAGTGGAGGTGTGATGGCGATGGTGATGGGGGTTGTGTAGTGGTACAAGCATGGTTCGGACCTCCGTCAAGTTGGTCAGAGACTTGGCCGACCCGAGTCAAGAATCGCCCTCACCAACACTTGTTTTGTTTTCATTCAACCATCCCTTGGTTTGGAATATCCCTTGGACATCCCCCGCCGTGGAATAAAGGGCAATGTGTTGTCGAGCAAACGTTCGTTCGAGACTACATTTCGAGAACGGAGAACTTTTGTATCAAATACTCTCGTTTTACGATCTTCTGAAATTCCTAACTTGCATGCATCTGAAAACAACGTAGGAAATCGAAATCCTGTTTTCCAGGTTGGTGATATCCTCGCACCAATAACGTTTCCCATGAGAAGGTCCGCTTCGTTCGTGTCTCGGGCGAGGGACGCGGGGGTGGAGGTGAAGGCAGCGGCTGCACGGGTCCATCCCCGGTTTCGGGCGGAGGGTGTGTATGGTAATGAAGGACCAATCATGCGGTAACTAGCTGCCCATGGGAGGCGGTCAGAACTGGCAGGTAGCGGTCAGCTGCCGTCAATGTGTCACTTATCTGCGTAGAACGCTGAGCCCTCCGGACAGGATTGAGTGGAACACGTAGCTACCTCGATGCCGCGACGGAACCGACGTTACGTTACGTCCTAGTGAGCTAGCCGACGCTCGCCGTCGCCTCTCACGTCACAATCACCCCTAAAACCCACCCCCTTGACCTAACAACCGTCTGAATGACGATCCGATGGAACATTAAAAAAAATATACAATCGCACAAAAAAGATGAGGCAAAAGATGCCCCGCGCATACTCTGCACAAAAAATTGCTTGCTCTATCCGGGGATCGGCAATGCGTAAGTCACTCCAGTGCGGCTGAAAAAAATAATGGCGATACAAATAAACGACCTCATTCCATGTCAAGGATATAACGAATACCTGGAAATGCTCAAGCTTGCTTCTGTCCGTTGTTATCGTTTATATTGTGCATCTGCCAAACCGTTCATTGGCATTTCTAAGCATTATTCGCAGTTGCAGACGTTTCTAGAGTAGTTATACTGCAGCAATCGCAGGAGCAGCGGTGAATCGACGCCATTCGTAGTGGCGTCCTTCTGTCCCCAGGCGGTTCGTACCACGTCGAGCTTACGATGCTGCTGCTGTTGCTGCTGCTGCTACTGCTGGTTTCGAAATCTCAGCGTAGAGACGTGATGCGTCTAGAGGGTTGCAGACATCACGTGGTTCGCGCTAGTGGAGGGTAAGGCAGCTTGAACCTCAGGCAACCTCCTCCCGCGAGGTTTCCACTGTAATTAAGCGAGTGCACGTTCTACCCCTTCTACCCCTTCTACCTCCTCCAACCCTCTGCATCCTTCATATGGTTCTGGTACACATGCATCGTCGTGTTCCTTCGACGAGCCAGTTTTGCAGTGTCGAACCGCGTACGCTTCTTACTCTGTCACATTGTTGACGTAACGTTACTCGAATCCCCGAAGGACCTATGCGTCCGACCTCGAAGGATACGCTGAAGAACGAAGGTTCGTTTAGCATGCGGAGCTACCGTTGTATGGGAATCCGCATACGTTGAAATTTTTTCTCTTTTTTTTCAACCGATATCAAATGACACCGAGTTTCTGGACCAATTTGCGGAACATAACTTATAATTGGAAGTTTGTTGATCCGAAAAAGAAGGGGAAAAAATTCAAGGTGTGAATGATTTGAGGAGGAACGGTGCGGGGATTGAGCCGAATCCACGAATTTGCAATTCTACGAGAGATCTTTTGTGTGATTCGAATTCTAGATAACGAAATTAGTATTTTAGGTGCATAAAAACGTCTTCCAATTTTACCGGAGAAACGCGATCGTCATCTAATTGCAATTCGATCCTCGATAACGAGGGTTCACGAACTACCCTCCCGCTTCCACCGCTCTTTTCGTTCAACCCCTCCTTTCACTAACCCCCTGCGCCTCATGCCGTCCTTCGTCCCAGAGCGAGGGATGAAAAATTGTTATCTTATATTTATGGGTTCGAGATTAGACCGGGACTGAAGCCTGCAGTAGGACACGGCGTACTAACAGGCGTTGGAATGATAAATACCCGGTAAATTAGCGTCAAAGTACAACCCCCGACCCGCTGAGAATGAAGAAACGAACAGGGTCAATCCAATTAGGCAATCGATGCTAATTAACTAATTGTCTAAGTGCGAGAAGTCCGCGGAGGGTCAAAAGGGGTGATACATATATTATACGCATCCGTATTCATCTACATTTTACTAACGTATAATTTGGTTATACGTACAGATATAGAACCGGATACCGAGTTGCACGGCGTGACGGACCGCGGCCGATGGCGTGTGCATGCTCATCCCCGCGCTAAACTGACAGTTATCGGTCCCGTTGTCCTCGCAGTCATTCACGTTGACCACCCGGTCGCAAACAAACCCTCGCATCTATGACGAGCACCCTAAACAACGCTGACGCTGTTATTTTGAACCCGCAAAAAAGGAGCTTTCAAAAATTCGCCAAATTCCAAGTGCGGTGTATGATTTTTAGTTATTCCTTGTTTGAAGTGTCATGAAAATACCATGAAAAATACATCGCACAGGACGGAGAATAAAAAAGTAAGCCCTACGCAGTTTCCCCTATTAATGGAATATCAGCTGCGGTGCGCATCGAAGTATGACGACTTCGTAAAGGGTGGAGGGTTGGGTCTAGGTGCTAAAAATCAGAATAAAAGTCTATTAGGTTGATTGCCGCAATATATCGTCCACAAAGAGGAGAGGATAGCATTGAAAACACGGTGGGGAGATAAAGGGTTGAAAAACTATAAAAATTGTACTTGAATTAAAAAAAACAAGGACCGTATTGAGATAACGTTCAGGCACGCACAGGATGTGGGTTTTTATTTTTTAGTAAATGGAATTGACGAGGCGTAAACGATACTAATCTACACTGGCCCTCCGGCCACAGTACTTCGTTCATTCCGAGCTGAGCTTAACCCCTTTGCTGTAAGGGTGGGCTAACTGAAAATGTTTAGTCAATCGACTTTCGGAGTATCGTACCGTTCTCTCTACGAGGTAACAAGACACTAACGATCGCGATAGAATTAAGCTGAGTTGAGCTATCTAACAAATGGTCAAACGAAAAACGAAAAAAAAAGATAGAATAAAAGAAGAGGAAAAGCAGAAAAAAAATAATAGAGCGGTCCCACTCACGAAGGGATCAGGTGTTCACCGTACGTAGTTTTTATACTGCTTTTAATCGGGAATCTTTCAGCTAAATCTACCGCACCATTCGAAACAATCGTAAGCTGTCGACACTTGATTATAGGTTTTTATTTTTTTTTTTTGCTCGTACACCGATCGCGTCGCGTATTCGTTTATTCGTTTTAAAATCGGATCTTCGTCTTTTTTTTTTCAGGTTATCCGGGACCCTGACATCTGCGAGCAAGCAGTGGCTGATTCGATTGTAGATCAAACTGTTTTCCCGGGAAATTTTTCGTCTCGACGAAAGTGCGAAAGTGTGACTTGATAGGGAGCAGCATTACCAGCATCTCGGTGTCTTTCGAGTCAAGACGGGTATTGGGGTGATCCCATGGGTCTTAGATCGAGCGTGCATCTCCCCGCACGGAGGCGCACGGTGCACTTCAACGTCTTTCCCGTGACAAAGGGTATGAGATTCACCATCTTCCCCGTTGAACCCGTTATCCTTGCAGATGCGGCGTCGTCGGCCACAGGCTCGGAAAGTCACTCACAATCTATCTGTGTCTCGAAATATTACGGCTTAAGCAGATAAATACTGAAACGCCACAAGGTGAGTGTATCGGTTTTGAAGAACAGTGCAAGATGTCTCAAAGGATCGGAAGCCAAGAAATGTGACGAGTGCGCTCTGTATATTCTGAAGAAATCGACAAAGTGGTGCCGGTCTGGTAGGTATATAGTTTATCAGAGCTGGCAGTTTGGCGGACAGTCAGTGAGTCTGCGGGCTATGGGATAAGTGGTGTTCCCCCTTTTTCCCCACCTTACGCCCTTACGCCCTGACTCCATGACTCGGTCTCTTTCTCACTCTCTTGGCCGCCAACCCCCGCAAGTCCGTGGTGTGCGACTGGGGTGCGACTGAGGAGACTTTACGTCGACAGCGCACGGTAAACTCCCGGAATTGTGGCTCGCCTCCTGTTCACCCCGCGTCGGCCCCGAAGGCCTCACGGGACCTTCCTGGGTATTGAAAATTACATCTTACTCTCCCTGTAGCCTGCCACCCGGTCGCCTATATTCTCCATCCCGCTACCCAGAACGCCCAACACCCACCAGCCATCGAACTCGTCGTCTCCATTCGTTTGTAATCAACTCTCATGCCCTGCACACGGACGGTCCAATTCGTGTTCATATATCCATATCATCGACGCGATCGGAAGCGGTTGTATATAATTTTTTCTTCTACAAATAATTCTTGGATACACCGAGACTGTTTCAACTTGTCACCTACCAGGGTTTGGTTAGCCGTCGGATGACACGCGAGATACGAGCCACACGTGACGTGTGAGTAGTACGTGCATAAGTCGCGATCCTCCGTGATCTGAAATTGGAATTTGAAACACGACACATCAAACAACGCTACACCTACATGCAAATGAACGAGAATCTGCCGCTTCCCTTTCCCTTTGGAAAAAAGACACGAAGGTACGTAGAAGCTGAGAATAAAAGTAACCGCCGATCACACACCTGCGTATAGCGCCGGTCCGGGTAACTATTTATAGGAATTTTTTTTTCCGAAAATACGACGAGAAATTTTTGGCCATAGCGTCGAGCCCTAATCCGACCGGGTGAAGCGGCACGTTCGCGTTACGCGGTAGAAGAAATACAGAAGTGGAAAAAGTATAAACATTTAGACAAGTTTAAAGTTGAAACTTCTGACTACGCGTCGGGGAAAGAAAAAGGAGGGACGGGGAGGTGTAGCGAGCTGACATCTCGGGACTTCAATATTCGTTAAACTTCCCCCCTTTCTTCCCTATTCCTGTATTTCCCCTCAGTTGCGTTCCTCTTCTTTCTCCCTCTGCCCCGGGGCTCGCCCTCCGTCAATTTTACATATACACAAACCCTGAAACTCTCCTTTATAAGGCATAAACTCCAGGTTATACGTGGCATATAGATTTTATACGATTACCAAACGTAGTAGACCTCTGTGTTCCAATAAAGATAAGTGATTTTGCGACCGTATTTTTGTCGTTTCATTGCGATTGTATTACCGCCAAACATTCTGTCGAGCTCCCTTCTCGCCCTCCCCTCTGCCATCGTACTATCATCCTCTTTCTGCCTTTTTTCTCTTCATCTCACTCTGTGTTCTAAGAACTCCTTCCGTACGCATTTTATGAGGTTGCCTTATTGGGCGTATCTCTTGGGCTGTACCGTGGACGATAAGGGTGCATTTCGAATCTATTCTACGATCATCCATGCCTTCCTAAATCTCTTTCATCTACAAGAAACTAACATTCCACTCGCGCGCTCCACTTCATGGTATGGTTGCTTTGGCTTCATTTATCCTCGGTTATATTACAATTTTTTATTCCCCGAATCTGCTAACTGAATTGATTGATGATTTTTCGTAGATTTGCGAGTTTCTTCTCGCATTGCGAGGTTCGAGTGAAAACCTCTTTTTTAGAATAGGACAGGTGAGCAGCTCCGAGAGAGTTGATTATTTCCAGATATGAATATCCTGAAACTGACCGACATTTATTTGTGCCAAATAATTCGGGGACGGAGTGCGAGGTGCAGGTCAAAACGAAGTGTCGTCCCTCACGAGACCACTGGGGGTTTCCACATTGTGAGACCACCGGCACAACCACGGTGGTGACCGTATGGGAGACCAGTGATTAAACAATTATTAATTCGTTAATGAGTAGAAACTATCACAGCTCTCTACCTCCAGGATAATATCGCGTGACCGTCTCTCCTCTTGCAGGGTGCGGTTGCACGCAACTAAAACTCACCCGCTACTGCGGTCAACCCAAGGATATTGTAATTCCTTTACGCACGGCCGACCCGGGCAACAACACGACGATGTCTATATGTTTATTCATCAGGGTTCCACATCCGCCAAACGACCTCAGCTACAGCGATATGGGTGCGAGTAATAATTATAAAAAAAGGAAATATTAAAATCATCCAATCTGTTCAGGTTTTTTTTTTTAGCAACACTGCAGCCGATCCTTTTACTCAGGCTCTGATCCTTTCCATGGCTGTTGGCAACTCGTACTCGGTTAACCACCAAAAAGAAGCTGTACTTCTTGCAACTGGAGTAGTCGCGAGAAGCCCTTGCGGTAGCGGACCACCGGCAACCGGGAGAGGGCTTGGAGTTGGTAATTGGCAATATGAGTGGCTGGATGTCGGGTCAGTCGCGTGCCCCTGGGACTACCCCCTTCTGGTCGCCCCTGCCGGTTTCTCTCTCATCCTTTCTCCTCTCCCTCCTTCTCCTCCTCGAATACCGAGGTAAGGGGATGGTCAGAGAGCTGCAGGAATCAAATTGAGTTTCATACACGCGGGCTGGTCGTCTATCGCCCGTTCAACTGCTGCTTGCTTCAAGGCCCGGTACTCTCTGTACCTTATACCTTCACCAACCAATACCGGCGATAGGCGACCGCTGATTTCCCGGGCAGCACGTTGCCCAGTATCCGGGTATTTCCAACTTTTGACCTCTCCAAGTGACCGAAGGACCAGTGGCTGTACACGCCAGTTCAAGCAAAAGCCACGTCTCGATAGTTGAGAATTTTAACCCGAAACGCTTAATGGAGGTCATTCGAGATCAAAGGATTTGCGTTTGTCGCTAGACCCAACACACCACCCTTGCAGCACCCTTCACCGCGATTTCAAATCCCTGGAGATCCAAACTGCTGCCCGTGCAGATTCACAGCTAACGTATCACCCGCTACAAACAGAACAGCTCGAAACTATGTCATCTTCAAAGTTCAGCCATATATTGATCCGAATAGTATAGGCACTGTCTTACCCCTCGACGATTCCCCCCCCCCCCCCCCTCCGTCCTTCGGAGCACTCGTTGAAAAATAATCTCGAATCCAAACTGGGAACCAGATTTCTACAAACGGGATGAAAAGAAAAAAAATTGAAAGGGTATGGACACAGCCAACGTTGAGTTCAGAGCGTGCTCAGATATTTGGAGTTTCATTGGTGTGGTTGGACAAGAGAGAGCCGATAGCCAGAGGGTAATAGAGAGTGGAGGAGAAGGAAGGGTCGGTTGTGCGGTAGCGTCTGGACCGCGGATAATAGGAAGCTACTCGAATATCTCTGCTAATCACGTTAAGTCCGGCCGACCGCTTTGTGCTCCACAGCCCGGCGACTCCGAGGGCCGCAGGCTTTCCAGTCAGAGACGAAGAGGATGAGAGTTTTGCCACCGTTCGCCGAGTGCTGACTGTCCACTGGAATTTAATTCAAACCTGCAGTACTCTGATTCGGTCTCTAGACAACCGCGTTGAAACTATTGTTTTTAAAATTATTTCCCTGATTTTTATTTTTTTTTCTTGGAATCTTATTCCGTTGATGAAACCGAATTCCGATCGCTAGGAATTGATGGATTGAAAATGCAAGATCGATATCTTCCTTCCTTGTTCTAAACACGCGTCAATCAGCGATAATTCGCAAGTTCGAAAAACTTTTCTCAGAAGCTCGTACGCCGTGAGCTAGTCGAGATAAAACTAAAACCATACAGCAAACCTGCAGCTACTATATAACTCCCTTCCCAGTGATAAAGCAGCTCGAAATTTTCTGCGATAAAAATATACTTGCGGCGAGGGTCCTCCTCGTAAGCAGAACTGATAAAAGACATTATTCAAATTCTGGACCAGCTGCTGCGGCTGTTGCTGCCCGAAAATCTCTGTGGCAAATAAGAGTCAGTGTCGCAATGCGAGGGCCGGGGCAGGGGTGGCTCGCAGTTCCTATCTTCGGATCACACACGGAGTTTGGTCAAAGTGCTTGCGGGCTCCAAAACTCGCTTCAGATCTCTTTCAACGACAAGGATCGACTTCACGTGTGTCAACCCACGTGGGTTGGTGGATGAGTGGACGGACGAATATGTGGGTATTACGGAATGGGCAAATACGCCAACGGCATCGGTCCGGGTGGCGTAATATCACGGGGACGTGGTCATCTTAATGGGAACCGGGAGATCGCGCACCACTGACTTTAATGAGATTCACAAGTCAGAGTAGACGACGACACGCACTATATCATACATTATATATGCCATGCCGGCGAGTTTGCAGGGTGAGTCTGAGCTTATAACAAAAAAAAAAAAAAAAGCGTCTATAAATATTTTGCCTTTAAAGAAGAAGTCTAGAGAACTCAGATCTTCGGAATATTGTCGAAAAACTCCTTCGCTTTATCCATCGGCTGCTATGTTTGCGCTTAGCCATCTTTGTTTTTCCTTTTTTTTTTTTTCGCGGAGCCGATTAAACTCTTGCGAGAGAGGCAAGCGCTCGGGTAATTTGTAGAAGAAGGACTGACAAAAAGGGTTGTTTGCGGGGGTGGGCTAATGTGACCCCGGAGATGCTGAGCTCAGCCACAGAAGTGATCTACTACCGACTCCCACTACGGTTTAACTCACCTTTTCACCCATTGCCCATCTCCCACCTCCCACCACCCATCTACCGGTTACCACGTTCGTTCATTCGTTTGTTCGTTTGTTCAAGTGTAGGTTTTATACTTACCTCGAGTATCAGTTACTGGTGTATCATTGGCAGTTCGGTTTGTGAGTGAACAAAATAAAATGAAAATGGTCGTAAAAAGTGAAAGAAAAAACTTGTAGAAAAAAAACCATCGGCGGTAACGCGAAACTACGCGTCAACGCGTTCAATTCGTCCGTGAAAAGTATGCAAATTCAGTGTAAAAACCGAACCAAGCCTGCATGCCGTACCGGAAAACTCATCAACGAATGCAAACGAGCTGGACATCGCTGCCGACAAATTTAATAAAATTCTGCACGACCAATTTAATCTCGAGCGTTACAGTCGGCCGATTTAACTACCGCCACCAACTGACTGAAAATTGTCTTCAGGTATCCGATCTCCACGTCCTATTTTCCGGTGAAGTTCGTCAGATGGAATAATAAACTTGAAAAAAGGGGAATACCTATCTGCTTCGATCAGGGTGATTTGTAAGAGGAAAGAAATCAAATTTCTAGTTCACGGGCTAGTCAATTTGAATATTGCGTTTGAATATCCAATTTACAACGGTGGCTCTCTCGTACAGTGACCGAATCCCTATTTGCTTGACCCCACCGCACGAACACAGAAACGCGAACTGGTTATTTCCTCGGTCCTTTTCTCTCCAGATCTCTCGCGTGGACGCACCGACCACTCCTCGAAACAGTTTTTTCTGTCGCCTTATTTTCTCTGTCCCACAAAGATCCCGGATCTGTAAAGCCCCCGACATGCATCGAAGAAGCTCTTGCTCGCCCCTCGCCCGCGTTTCTTCTGTCTCGCATAAGTTTCCTGACTTTACGAGTCGGTCTAAATTGCACGCAGCTGCTGGAAAGAACTAAATTTGTATCTACTCCCGGCCCAATACCCCACCACGGCGTCCCAATTCCCTAACAATAATTTTGCAAATAACAGACAGAAGCCGCTGCTAAATAATGAAGCACCAAGCCAGCGGAAAAATTCAATTTAGGGTCGCCCGCCCGCCCACCCATGCCCGCACGATACCAGCTACCTTAGCTGCTGGAAAAAGTCAGGTCGGGTGAGAATCTCGTGGTAAGGGGAACATATGTTGCTTACACCAGATTGTCTTTCTTGCTCTTTGACCTCTGACCTCCATCTCGTACTCGCCCGCACTAATAACGCTGAGGATTTTGTGGTTCGAGAATTCAGTAAAGTTTGATGAAAAACTCTCCGAGAATCAAGATTGTCCGTGGTATGTTACGCATACGTCACGATAGTCTGCGTTTCTCCAACCAGCTCTGACCTCGATTGGATCGTTTTATTCCTACACGTATCCGATAATCCGCTCGAGTGAAAATGGAGGGATGATAATCATGGCAGCTTCTATTCGTAGGGGGACCTCGTCCGAGATATAAGTTTGAAAATTTTCTCGGACTAAGAAATGGTCCTTCGTCGCGGTTGTGGCCTGGCGGGATGTGGGAGTGAAATATGTTCTCTGCGGACATCCGAGCGACGTATCCCATGAGGCATTCTGCGGGTGAACCAGTAGCAGCAGTACCACCAGCAGCTCCTATTCGTCACCCCCTTCCAAGAACACGCTCACATTATTGCATTGTCCAGTTTGATAGAATCCTGAAATCCTTCAGGTCCGCGAGCCGCTGGTCTAAGACGGTGGCAGTGGCGGCTCGGGACGCGCGAGGTGCCTACCAATGCGCCCTGCGACCGCTCCTCTCTCTCTCCAAGGAAGATCCCCCGAGTACCGAGCAACCCATCAAACTTTTAGCCGGACACCTCGACGGCGGAAACACCCCCCGTCGTCCCGCGACCCCCGACTCGTCCTCTTCAACTCCCCTCGCCGCCCTGTGATGAATATTGCAGGGGCCGTTTATTGTTTCCACTCACAAATCATTCGCCGATGTCTCGCGGGGAGCGAACCCCGATGTTTTATTCTCCTCCACGCTCTGCAACGCGGTGCCTATGGAGGTCCGAAGATTCTCTCAGGTTACGAAAAACACCTCCACTCGCGGGGATACGTTACCCTCTGATCGTGAAATCTATCAGAGTATGCGACTGATAAAAAAAAAAAAATTCAGAAAGCGATTCAGGATTCTTATTTCATTTTTTGCTGTCGAGTTACTTTCAACGTTTGAAATCGGGGAATTTGTTCGTTTCCGGTACTCGCACCGGAGAGCGAACAATGAGGGCCAAAAAGAGGAGGGAATTGTGACGTAAATAAATAAGGGGATATTGGTGCCCGGTGAACTCTGTGTCTAGTCAGCGAGCCAGCGGACCACCCGCTATCCCGTGGTAGATCATACAGCGCGTGAATATTTGATTCCTTCTGGACACGTCCCGAAGGCCACTCTCTGATGAAACCACCCATGGGATCGCGGGGGCCAACGCGACCTTCCGGTCCACGTGGATCGCCGTAGCGCACAATCCTACTACTTATCTGAACTTCGCGTATATTCGATTCAAACACCACAAGCGGCGCTGCCACTCGCGATCTCGGAGCAGAAATAATAGTGCCCTGTACCGAAACTGTGGTAAAAAAACCTCGGAGAAACTCCCCGCATGCAATAGCAGCTGAGGTTCGGGAGCAAATAGGATATCTAAGATACCCAAAGACATTTTAAATTGGCCATTATACTATTTAACTTTCGTAGTCCCAGGTTACTGTGTTAGTACATGTGGTATAAGAAACACGTGTGTGGGGGAGAGAGAGAGAAAGAGAAAGAGGAACGCCGGTGGATGTGAGAGATACTCGCCAAGTCGTGGAGAGAAGGAAGGAGATAAAGGAGAGGTCGCGGAGGACGTATTGCACACACTTGATCTCCATTCAACTCGGAGCAAACAGTGTTAACTGTATTTGCCTACGAGCTTGGGAATCTAATGTCTTCTCTTGATGGTCGACAAATCGTAACGGAGTGACGATATCGGAGATTTATTCGTCCCCTAGACCAAAGCCGTCTCGAAGGATGAATCGCCCCGGTATATCGCAAAGACACAAGTGGGGAATTGGCTACTGTTGTAGTTCGCAGATGAGGTTGATTTACTTTTTTGATTGGTCAAAACTTCTCATTCTTCGACGTGGTCATACCGAGTGACTTTGGGTTAAGGCCGGGCATCTTTCATTGACTCTGGAAATCCGATGGGAATCTGATACGCGGTAGAAAGAGAATTTGCAATCATTCTCAGGATCACAAGAAAGAGAGAGATGAAGGCTACGAACGATCCTCGAGATGTGGCTGGAGCGGCAGGTGGGTATAACCTACCGACATGGCGCCGCTCGGAAGCTTCCGGGGGACTTTCATGCATGAGACATAAGCGCAGGATTTCACGTTGGAAGAAATGATACGCAGCTCTACTGCCTAGTATCATTTATTTAACGGGGGGTCACATTATGCGACCTGGAATTGTACGGGGGTTACGGAATAATATTGCACCTCGGGTAAACACGACGAGACAATGAGACCGGCTTTTTAATCAAGTCTCACGTCCCCTGTAGCTGAATTAACTCAAGTTATGTGCGACCAGCGGGACCCACGACGGATTTAGAATTCATGCAGTCTTTTCAATATCTCTATTGTCCTTCGAGCGCTCGTACCGAAAGTTACGAGAAAAAAAAAGACGACGTGTGGTTTTTAATCATTCAACTACACGGAATTCAGACACAATTATTACATCGTTATTTTTTTTTTTTTTTTCTCTCCGCGAAAGGATTTCTTCCAAGATTTTCGATAACGTTTTCTAATACACCAAACTACATCTTGCCAAAACGCACAAGGTTTTTCTAGCTCCTGTGGTACGAAGGTTGGTATAGTTGCTGATCTTACGTGTCGGGCGCGAGGATACCCGTGTATGGTTTTTATATTCCAAGAAAAACACGATCCATCACTTACTCCGCGTGTCCGACTTGGAAATATCACTTCTGCCGTGAGCCATTCCATTCCGCGGGTGTTCTACCGACCGACCATACTTTGTCGGAAAGTTTAGGAGCGGAAAACAGAAGCAAGTTTTTTTTTTTTTTCATTTTCTTTTTTGCAGATCCTCGCGCCAAGAGAATGTTTCGGCATGCATCACGTTATCACGAGGCGTCGGTCGCTGGGGATTTTTACCAACCCCCACCCATAGCTCCACCACTTCCCACCCCCGGAGACGACGCACCCGGACCACTAGCGGACCCACAAGAATTTGTAAGAAACACACGCGAGTGAACGTGATGAATATTTCGTCTGGCCGCGGATTATCATATGGAATGAGATTGCGGTTGAATTATTAATGCAGCCCCCGTTTGTGGTCTGCATACATGCGGGAGTGCGTTGGAGACAACGCGATTTTTCTCTCTGAATTGTATATTCGCAATTCCGCCTTATGCCCCGCTCGAGCCAACCAACCGACGCAAAGCACCTGCGGTGCTGTCCGTACAGCCACGCGAGTCGCTCGTCCCGGGATCGCCGAAGGTATTTGTCTCGATTTAAGTAACAGTCAAATCTTCACAAGGGAAATTTTAGAGAATAAAAGTAAAGCGAACTGTGCCGCTATTCGAGATACTGAAGATCGGAGGATTTCTTTGAGCGAGTAGCCGGAATTCTCAAATAATTTTCGTCGAACTAAACAACGGTTGTTATTTGGTCTTTGGATGACGTGATCACGGGGGTTTCAGGCGGTCGTGAGATCTGTGAATAATTCAAAATCGAACGCAATTGACACAGGATCAAAAAGGGCTGAGCTAAAACCGCACGCATTTATGGCTGAACGGCTTCAAAGCAGAACTGGGGGCGCGACATACCTGTGCAGCCACGAAGATGGTCTCAGGAGCGCTCCGGGGACTTCCCAGAGTCACAGAGACTCAAATATTTGGACAGATCGCCGAGTCATCGCGGGCCACACGCACGTCCCCTTCGCTCGTTTCTATACCCCCCGACCCTACGCCCCTTACACCCTTATACAGCTACATCCATTCCTGTGCATCGTGAAAAAATCGAGAACCGCGTCGCTACGCTATACGCCACGACGAATGAACGACGAATATTGTACTCCTCATCCCCGGGGACGAGTTCCTTCGCCTTGCCAACAGCTGATTAATCGTCTTCGGATCTCAGGGGAACCGCACCGGTGCCAAGCGGCTTCTTTGTCGCTGCAGATCGCCTTCCGAAAATGCCTACCTTTTCTCTACGACTTACGCCCCACTGCTCGTTTCCCACCTATTTTCAACCGAACCTGCACAGCTTCACCGATTCACCGATCACGCGTTCTCCAGAACCGCTCAGCACTCGCATAACGTAGACACCCCGCAGGATTATTTTTTCGTTCATGCACCACTATTTTCGCGGTCACTTCGAAAACTCGTATTCCAACTGAACGATACGAGTTAGAATAAAGTGACTCCTCTTCGTTCCCGCGTTCTCCACAAAAAACCCTCGCCAGTCTCTGGTTCGTGTTGCAACTTAATTTGTTTATCCGGTGCTGCAGTGCGCAGTAAGGGGTGAATTGCAGCGAGAACCAATGTTTTATTTAAAATACATTGCTGCGACTCGTCTCCGGTCCCCGGAGTCCTACTGCAGGACCAACGCCTATACCAACTGCGGTGCTGCAGAGCTTAATACATACGGGAGGAACGTGCAGTCGCCATTTTTATGCCTTTCATCCCTTAAAAATATGTATACTCGGGTGTGACTTACGCTATCGTTCCTCGTCGATTGCAAATATCTTCGGATACTTCCGATTTTGCAGGGTGCGAAGTTTCGGCGTTAAAAACATTCAGGGGTGATAGAATGTGATGTTTGCATTTCGGTGCACCCTCAAACCTACCCCCTTGCCCTAAATAATTGCCGAGAGAGTCCAGCGTCTCCCGATCATCCAGCTCCCCCGTTTCTCCGATCTCTCCCTTACTCTTTCGTTCAGTTCTCTCCTCCTCTGAACCGGCAGCTCTTGCACCCCTACAAATACAACAAATTGCACGTTCACCCCAAGGGAATCCCGAAGTTATGACCGAACTACCTTCTAGACTTCCCGACTCCAGTAATTATCTTTTCTACGCCCCAACGCGGCATCGATACGCGGTCATGGGGTTCTGCGCTCAGAATGGGTATACCTTATATACCCCCCCAGCGCAGACTTTTCTGGACGGACCAACCAACTCCCGTAATTTGTATCAATCTGCGCCCCAAAGATGATCAACTGCGACGCTGCCTCTACTTCCGCTCACCTAATCCATCGAAGAGAAGAAGAGAAAACAGCAAATATCGACTTTCAGTGGTTACAATAATATTTTAATTCCTTTCGCAGAACTACAGAAGTCCCCAATTCTTTTATCTATCAAACTGAAATTTCCCTAAGTAGGTGAACGAGAAAAAAATATATATGCATCGTACCTGGAATTGCAAATTAACGACCCTGGAAAGAACTTGCAAGTGCCCGTCTTCGAGCTGCTCGAGTACCAGGATAACGCCGAAGTGGGACGCCTCGTTCTGCAGGGTGTAGAAAAAATAAAAATAAAAAAGAATTCTGCGAACAGGGGATGGTGGAGAACGGGTGAGGCGCGACCTGGTGCGCGGACAGCCGCCAGGGGCGTGTCCGGCGCCGCCTTCGTACCCTCGACGCCCTGCCAACCACCCCTGGATCTCGTCTTCTGCCTGGTCCTGCAGCTTCCATCTACTTTCTCGCTCTTTTGGTTGCTCGTCCTGGTCCTCTCTTAATTAACAGTACCTAAACCTGCCACTTCCAGCGTTTCGAACACTAACTTTGCACTGAATTCATCGAACTGCTTGCTCGCAAGTACTTAACAATTATATCCGTCAACATTTTCCCTAAGCGCTGTATCATACGTTTTCGAACGAATTACCATTATAACATTTTTGGAATTACTCCATAGCAATAATTTCTCGATTTCCTTATTTTAGAATCGGTCATGACCGTCGCCTAGTAACTCTAGGAGACGTTGGAATAAACGAATTATAAATTATATACGTACAACGACTGAACAACATGTAGATCGTGGAATAATTAAGAAAGTATTGCAAAAGTTTTGAACGTCAAGACGATGTCGGAACGCCCAGTGGGACCTGGAAGCTAATCAAGTCATATTTCAACTGCATGTCTTCATAATTCATTATTTAATATTTAGTTTTTCAACTTCCCACGGCCAAGGCACAGTATTCATCTTCATACCGTTTTAATATCGCCTGCAAACGCCCGCAAACACCGCCCGCGTTTATCCACCGTCTTATGTACTTTCGCCCGCGTTCGCTATACCCACTCGCATGCCAAGGAGGGCTGCTGACGCGCCGACACAAAACCAACGTTTATTCCATCCAAACCGAAATTATTTACACCCAAATTACAACTCGATAAGTTCCGATATTTCAAACCGCAAGTCCGGGGTACGATGCTGCAAAAATGTGGACAGACGTTAAACATTTTAGAAAGAAATCTGAAACATCCGTTGGCATTGAATAAAGTGATTCAACGGTCGTAATATATAGTTGATGATGAGAGCTGTGTCAAAAAGAGGTCTTGAAATGCTATGCGAAAATGTTACACCGTTGGCTGTGCGATAAAGGAAGTGGGGGGTTACACATGTAGGTAGATACATGTGGATTTCTAGAGGTCGAGAAGTTTCCGGATACAAAAATATATGTTCTTGCATTATTTAGCCGCGTGTTTCTGGCGAGGCGTCGCGACGCTTTCCGTATACGTATCTCCGGAGACCGCGCGAAGACGCGCTAGATGTTCGGAAGAGAGGTGAGAAGGAGTGACGTCACAGAGTTCCATTTATCTATCTACATACGCTTTGATATCCTCCTCGTATCAGAGACCTTTGTATACGATGGAAATAGCACTTTGCCATGGCTATAAGGGGACGCCCGTCGAGCAACGGTGGTATCGGTAACGCAGAGTGGCTCGTGACGTTTCCCTACGATACAACGACCCAAGGAATTTCTCTCCGCATTGCAATCTTTAACGGAATATAAAAATTCAAATGTTAAAATATGCGGACGCATTAAATTTCGAAAGTACATACATGCATGTGCACAACAATGTTGATTCAGATAGGAAATCGTATGGAAAATTCAACCGCCAGCTGCTACTGCGGTCATCGTCATGTGAAACTCTTGACAACTCTTTGTAATTTGCTAATTAAGGTGTATGGTTTGTTTTACTGCCTTGTAACAGCTCCTCTGCGAGCGAAGTGTCAGATAAATTAACTCACGATAATCAACAGGGGACCCCATTAATACGCCGGCAACTCCGCAACGACGGTTATCTGATGGAGTGTCGGTTCTCAAATTAAATGATCATTTTATCCGGCTAATAAAAGCCCCCGATCACACCCCGTGACACCTGGGCTCGTCCATTCGGCGCTCGCCAACACCCAGAAATAGTAAACCGGCGAACCCAAAAATCAATCGGTGCACCTATATATAATGATAGGACCGATCGACGCAGGTATATTTTGATTTCCTTTTTCTTGGAACGTGAAAAATGATGGAGCCAAGAATCAATATTTCCGAAGCACGAAAATTCAGGTACACGTGTACATCGTGATGTTTTCTGGAGAGAAACCCTGCAGTGTCGTTTAAAAGATCCCTGATCGCTGCGAAGATAATCAAAGCGTGCGGATGGCTCGTCAAGTTCCCGGTAAAACTGGGCGCGATCCCCAGTGGCCCGTTCGCACCGTTACCAACCCCCTTAACGTCCCCGTGACCGATAACCGTTCGGATCAGTCAACGGACCAGATAATCATTCGCTCGCTATACTAGTACGAATTAGAACCACGTTTTCGGGGCTGTAAATCACCGGTGGTTGCCGAAGACAAACTTCCAGAATTCCGACAATTCGTTCGTACGTCGTCACTCGATTTTGAAATACGTGCACTTTTAAAGATCGAGAACTTAATAATTCCGCAGCGAAATAATAAGAAAATACACGGTTGGTACGGGCATGCAGATATTGTACGATATCTTGTGCTTTTACGAGTGGCAGACGAGACAATCGAAGTCGCGCGCTGGTTAAATCTGAAAAATTAAATTATATCGTCATAAAGTGCGATGCCCGGGGGTTTAGTGTCTCCTAAGAGAGTTGGCGGGGTGTTGAGGGGTGGGAGAATGTTGAATAAAAACAGCATTAGTCCCTGCATAATGTATAGATGGTGTGGCCATACGGAGGCGTTGGCTGCAAGGTGGCACAGGGTAACCTTACTATACGAGAAGGCTGGGACTCGTAAACCCCGTGGCAGGTCGCTATACGCCCGTTATAATAATTTAGTTTATGAAATTTCCTGCCTTGAAACGGAACACCAAGAGCTTCCGATTTTGCTGCAGGAAAATTAGAATCCCATGACCCGATGACCGCACCAAAACTTAATTTATGAACTCACAATCAGCTATCAGAGTTTGGATAATAAACCGAAAAGAAACAATTCGTGCTTTCGGAATGCAAGTCATTATTCTTCCGCTTTAGCGTTCTCTATCTCGTGTACCGTTTTTCGGTAAATGTATTTGAAGAGAGCGAGAGACCTAGTGGAGAGTGGCGTGTACGGGTCTGATGGATTTCACGACTCCATGGGGTCCCTTCAATCCACTCTCAAGAGCCATCTTCGACGCCCACGCGAACCGAAGAGGAAGAGGTCAGCAATGGAAAGACGAAGACACCCCGTGCTGACCCTCACGACCCCCCTCAATTCGGGAAACGACGCCAGGCGTTTTCCACCGACCACGACCGTCAGCTGGCCAGTCTTCTATCCGCACCAAAGTGGACATCGCGAAAAGTTGTGGCTTCGAATAGCCCATGAAATGACCAACAATTTGCCACTGTTCCGCTTTCCCGTATCTGGATCAGAAGACCACCGCGTCTTTTCTCAATTCGGATAAAACTCTGCAGGCGTGAAATTATTGAGTAGAAAAAAATGCAATTTTCTAATTTGGACAGTAAAAGTAACGATGATGATAATTTTCCACAACATCAACGATACCGAAATTTAGAAACATTTTAATTTCTCAATTTATGGGCAGGGGCTTAGCCTCAGCGCGGCCAGGATTACGATATCCTGTAACAATGATTAATATTTCTCATTTGGTTTTTTCTTCCAGCTGACTATTCTCCGATCCATCATATAAGCAGTCCCAAGCTCCAGCGCGGATGTGCAAGAGATTGAGATGGATCATATACATCCAGATAACCCAGATCTGTACGTGTATTTGTACAGTTAGTTTGTGAAGAGTCGGGTGGATAGGTAGCATAATAGAAGTAAGGAGGGGAGCACGGGCGAGTTTTGCAAGGAGGAAATTTAACGCTTTAACGCCATAGCTATGTGGGCCACCGCCTTTTCTTTCCGCGCGTTTACTGCGCCCCGGTAATTTTATGACACATTTTCTTCAACGGAGTGGGACGCGGGAGCTGAGACGACGCGTTGGGTAAGGGTGCCGTGGAGACATACACAATTCAGTTAGAGCACCGTAAGGGTGGTTTTACGTCATATCTTTTCCCACCCCTCCCTCTTTTTCTCTTCTTCCTATTTTTCTCTCTCTTTATCACACTCGGCGCGACCCCCGTTCTTTTTCTGTACGACCTACCTCCCCACCGAAGGCCTTACGCCGTCCACGACCCGGTGTATGAACCTCGTCCCCTGAATAGTATTTTATTTATGCGATAATTGAAAATTCCACGACATACGACCGATGGGTATTTGTCGCTGGAGAAACCTGCAGCTATCTACTGCACACACTTCCGAGGGAATAAGGGGGTGACTTTGGAAAATAAAATAAACACTCCTGAAACCCGCGACGGAGTCTTCAGCTCTTGTATTTAATATTCATCGTGGACAGAACTCGAAGCGCTAGTTGAGGGCCAGAGGGAGGGAAAGGTAGTCGCAGTATCTGCCTCAGGGACCTGGTTTGAATTAGCAGAGACATATTCATACGCGGAGTTTGCATCGAGGGTCGTTCCTCGGAGGGCACTCCGTCATCTAGCTACCTACTCACCTCCGTTTCTGGACGGACACCCCCGCCACCTTTCGCCCTTTTACGCTCTTCCTTCTCTACTCGCGTCCACCACCCGCTGTCATTAATTAAGACTTTTTGCCGTAGTTTGTACATGTGACCCTCACAAGTAGGTAGACATGCAAAAACTTGGAAGGATACCATCGCGTGATGTGTTTCTGTCCCGATCTTTAAAATGAGTTTTTGCAAAACGGATGACTGAACGCTTCGTGCAAAATAATCCTCATCCTTTGACGCTGCTCTGGGTATAATTTGTGGGTCAAAATTGCAAAATGCCAGTCTTTGTGGAAACAGATGTTCACGGGTACGTGAAATTCCCCAGATAAAAACCGTAGTCTCATATACGCTTTGGTCAACGTTTTATACGGTGCCGTCCAGTACAGGCGTTGCAGTCTCGAGTTCCAGGACTCCCGGGTAGCACAGGAATTGAGAATGAACGTGATGACATTTTTTTTTATATTTATTCTATTCATCAGAAATAAATTCTCGATCGCCGTCTATAGATTTTTCGGAGATCATTTAGTGATCATGGACGGTTACACGTGCGTAATTAGCATAGGTGGATATAGGGGAAGTGTAAACGTACATATCGAAGTCGGACTAGCGTTCGGCATGGCGTGTTAACGGTAAATTGTTAAGGGATAGGGAATAGGGAACATGGAGCATGGAACAGCTGGTCAAGGGATGCGGAACGAGACAGACGACGCTGACATTGCGTAGACCTCGCAAGGGAAGACTCACATCCACGTATGCAAATAAGTTAGTAACGTCCGTTGTAGTTCGCGGCGCAATGTAGGTAAGAGAGCTAAAGAGCGATGGAGATAGTGCTGCTGGAGGAGGAAAAGAGGGAAGAGGAAAGAGGGAAAAGGGAAAAAGGGGGAAGCGGGAAACGCGGGCCACCGCGAGACAAACAATATGTTAGCAACCCTCAGCGATATTTCGAATTTGAATTTAAATAACTTGGCAGGATCGGCTCTGGGACTTTGGGACCACCGACGCACACACGCCCGAACTATTTGACACCGGCGCGACGCCGACACCAACGACAACGACGACGCCGACGACCCCGTTTTCGCTATCGCCCCCGTGCTGGTGACGTCATTATTTTTCGTTGTCTCCTCTTCGAAGGTATATAAGCGAAAACCTCCTGCTCGATACTGCAGCAAGGCGATAGTCGTGCATTTACCGATATTGAGCTCGAAGCCCGGGAATCAGATGACTGTACGGTATTTCGTTTTTAATTGGCATTTAGTATTTGCAGAAATGTCGCAGGAGACCAGAGGCTCGGATTTCCCTAGGTGACCACCGGTGGTCGCAGAGTTATCGAAAAATATATATATCCCGAAATTTATATAAGAATGAGAAAAAAACAAAATTCCAATTTTCTTTCCATTTTCTCCACTTGACCAGACGAGTGGCCTGATTAAAGTGCCCGGCGGGTAGAACGGCGTTCTCCGTATACGGTTACTTCCATAGAAAATTTAGAACTCAACGTGGATTGGGTTGGTTAAAGTTAGGAGCGGAAAGCTCGTGGTTATCGTCTGATGTCTGCCATTTTCGAGAAGCACCAAAAGCTCTGATCCGCTCCGCCCTCCTTCTTTTCTCTCTTATTTAACTCGGACGAGGAATGGGATCGACGTCGTTTGCTCGCTTTGGAGAGAGGAGCGGAGAGTGGCAGCAGACAACACCGCACGTCGCGGGTTGCGTCGTCTTCTTGAAAAATCCATCGACTGATCGAATATGAAATTGGGATGGGGGGAAATTTATTACGAGTCCCAGGCGCCGGTGGATTTGATTTATCAAGCGACAAATCCTATCGCCACCAGCTACAAGACTTTTCACTCCGTCCTTTGATTAAAATGCGAGCTTAATCATCGCTCCGCGGGCACCTGGGACTTCCGTACGCCGAGTCCGCGTTTACCAAAGCAACTCGGATTTTCCGCACCCGATTTTACTTCACTACTCTCGCGATACGATGCGATGATGATGCTGCTGCTGCTGCTGCTGCTAAACCATAGAACGATACGCCACGACGCCGACGCTTGGATATAATGCCGGGAAAGGCACGCCTTTGTACCGAACGCCTGATGGCACTCTTCGCTCGGCTTGTTTTAAGATATTAAAATGTGTCATCAGCTGATGCCTTCGTTACCACCGGGTGATGGATCCACCCTCGTTCTTCTTATACGTTTTTATCCATTTTCATATACATTTTCATTCATTTTCTTTTATCCTCATTTTTTTCTTCCATTTTTTTTTACTCTTCGCTCTTCTATATCAGTCGCGCTTGGTAATTCTCCGAGCGATCCTCTTTTCGCAAGAAAAAAAGAAGGATAACAAGAGAAAACAATATACAGGGAAAGAACACACGGGGAGTTTCTCTCCACAATTTATTCATTGATTAAAAAACGACGAGGTGTGGAAAACTGCAGAAAAAAAAAAATCAAAATAAACAAAAGAAGAAAACGAAACAAATGTTACGAATGGAACTGGAATGAGTTCCGAGTCGGATTGTAACACCGGTCAGATCTCTGCGGATCGTTTCCGTAATCGAGAAGGCCGCTCGTCAGGCAGTTCACGAACGCATTCGTGATTCCGCTTACGTTGAGGCGTCGCGACGGCCAACGTCGTGATTGCGCGAGTTCCCATCCTCATCCTCCCGTCCCGATCTTTCGTCCTCACATTCGCCTTTTCCTGCACACGATTGCGAAAGTTTTGACGCTAAGAATCGCTTCCTTTAATACGAGAGTGAGTGAAGGATGGATGCGAATGGTAAGTCGAGGACTGGCGATCAGGTCGGCGTTAGCACGATTTCCTCATAGAAAAATCGAAAAGAATGCGATTCCGCAGGCGGTTCTATCCCGAAAATAAAAGACGAGCGTCAATAGTATCGCAGCTTTGCTATATACGTGGCGGTGTAAGGCGTTGCGGGGGTTCCGACGCGGGGGCTACGGCAAAGTCAGAAGAGGTGGGGTTGCAATTTCCGTGGCTCGTGATTGGGGCAGCCTCCTCGGGGAGCAAAAACTCCATCTACAAATGAACAGCCGTGACAAGAGCCATAATTCCTGGAGCTGAGCCACTGCCTTCGCGTCCAACCCCCTCGCAATCCACCGATACCAACTACGCTATTTCCCGCAACTCAACCTGCAGACGACCTTTGCGTTTCTCGGATATATGCAGAAACATCCTATGCAATTTCAGTCATTTTCCAGGGATGATCGTCGGACGTTTGCTCATTTCTACCGATTTCTATTAATACAGGGTTCAAAGGGAATCCCAATAATCGGAATCGAGTGGGCTATAACTCCTTCGATTTATGGGGTTGGTTCATATTGCAACCGGAAGTGAGTATAGCTCCTCTATACCTTCTTCGCTACCTCGTCTCCTCACCTCTGGCTCGGCTTTTGGTTTTTCGCTCAATTTCTCGCGTGGTAATCCTGCCACGTCTCGCCAGCTCCCCCTGCATCCTCCTCCGACCCTCTAGCCCCGCAACTTCTTCCAAGGAGCGGATCACGCCGGGGGATGATGTATGGTTGTGCTCGCGAAAAAATTAAACGTACATTTGATAAATAGAGTTGGTGGTACCGACTTTCGTCTGCGAGGGGGTGAAAACCACCCTCTCGAATTCTCCTTTTTTGTTTTTGTTGTTTTTTTTCTCTCTACCTTTCTCATGCAGCCCTCTAGTCTTCTCAGCTGAAGCAGAAAAGTCTGAATATACGCGAGTGGTTCAGGAGTATAGGTAGTATATGTCGTTGCGTGTGCAATGCAGCGCGGGGTAGCTACTATTATACCTCCGCGTTGCCAGTCTTGAATTCCGATCCGGAGTCCCCAGGGAAGGCGTCACTCTCGACTGGGCACCCCGACGTCGCGGTGGCGGCCGTCGATTACGAACCTTGAACGAAGAAGCTCGCTTACCAAGCCAAGTGCCGGGGAGGGTGATTCTTAACAACCCCTAAAAAACACCAAAGATCGAATCTACTCAATTTTGAAATAGAAATATAGTTCTGATTTTATAGGAATTATCTTCTCTGTACATTTGTTCGTCGGAACAATTGAAAAAAAAAGAAAAGAAATATGGCTGGTAGCATTTCCAGGCCATAATTTTTTCCCCGGTAAATTTGAACGGGCCTTTGGGTGGGTGGAACTACTCGCGGAAAACGAGCATTGTCCAGAGCACCCTGTAGTCCCGGGCGCTCGGCGTTCAATTACGAGTCGGTTTACCGCATTTATGTATAAGCCGGTGTGATATAGCTACCTGGAGGTAGGTAATGCGATGCCATACTTGAATGTGAATGTGAATCCCTTTTTTACTGACTGGCTAAAGTGAATTCACGTGTCAAGCACGTACGTATGCGATCTCCCCGAATCACCCCTTCGCGATGTTCTCATTAGGATCTGGCGGGTCGTTGGTCGTTGACACAACGCGACATGACGTGGCAATTTTTGACCGACATACGACTCATTAATTACCAGAAATTTAGAGCTGCAGCCCACCCGTGAGTCGTCGCGTTTAACGACGTAATTAGGTCATATATATGGGCATGGAACGCTGCACGAAAAAGACACAGCTCACAAATTACCCTTCCGATTCTTTTGCTGCCCGCTTCCCATTTAGATAAAAAATATAAACACATAAACAACGATAAAAACAACAAAGGAAACCAGGTAATGCGACGCGATCATCCCACCGGCGCACCCTGCACCGCCCGCCACCTTTCGCCGCATACGATGCCACAGGGAATCCCTGTGGGTCTAAAATCCAGAGGAGCCGTCCCCCAAGGAACCAGGCTCTATTACCTAAGGTTAAACACGCCGCCATCTCAGTTCGCGCGGACTTTGATTGGCCCGGCAATCCTATTAATTCCAGACGCTGCCTCCCGCAGGAGGTCCAGCGGCAGGATTTTACCTCGCGCGTGGCCAGAAAATCCTCACTTATTCCTGAAGGGTGGTAAGAATATTCGCAGCCCTCGGCGACAACGATGCGAGACAAACTCCCTCAACTCTCTGTATCCGAAATACGCGTGTACTCGAGACACACGCACACGCTTTCGGAGTTTAATACCAGAGAGGCTCCGGTTATCACGCGGTTAATATGCAAGGGTTAATACAAAGGCGCCCCTCAGGAGTCGTATAAGGCGTCACCCGTTACCTACAATGTACAACGTGCCTTCATCTCTACATATATACCTATACGTCCCCGAGCATCGCCACGTATGTCCTGCACGCCCTTTATACACTTTACACTTTACACTTTACCCTCAACTCGGCTCCGTATCTATAGAACACATACGTGGAGTTACAGTAGAAGGTAACACCTACGGTTGCATATTTCATATTTATATTAACCTGATTAAGACATGTTACCCTCTATTTAATGTAGATATGTGGAGTTTGTTTCTGAACTGGCATTCATTTTAATGGAATTTATAATTAAATGAACTAATGCTCTACTAGCTGGAGAGGTATGTGTTTTACACAACGAATGACTAGAGGCTCACGTTTTGTCATCGGACGTGATGAACCACCCTTTCGATATTTCTGCAGTTCTGAATCTACGATGTACGATATTCTCGAATACCGATACGCGGTGTTGACTGGAAAGTTTTCGCACGCTGCGAAACAACAACCCGCGCCCGGGTGAATTCTCGGGATAGTTATATATACACCCATACATGGCGGAGTTGCGGGGATGCGAATAAGGGGTTGAATAGCAAAGGTTGAAGCTCGCTATTAATTCCGTAACGAGGTGTGATTAGCGCCGGCGTCACCTCGCATCAAACTTTGCCGATTAATCAACCAACGCGAGGTCGAGCAGCCCAAGGTTCAGCCCGTGTAACTCGGATAGCAACGCGCTTCGTATATACCAGCCACGTCCCTTTCGCGGTGGTGACGATGCCGCCGTAATGTAAACTAATTAAACTCGAGGCCGAGCACTAATGTGTCCATTATGTCCTGCGCCCCGACGCTGACTCGCACCGGACTCTCCCTCCTCTTCGAACCCCGTATAATACGACAACCCCCCCCCCCGTACTACGTGCCAATGGAGAAACGGTCAACGCCGCAAAGTCCACCTGCACTGACGTCTTAACGGAAAAGGCTTTAAAAAATTTTTTACCCTGGGATGGACTGGGCAAAATTGTCATGGGAAAAATTGAACTTATCGCACGTACGGGGGGATCAGATATTTTAAAACTCACCAACGGAAGACACGTCGTTATTCATTTGGAAGTTGGGAAATAGCCGGAAAACCTCCGGGCTTGAAGGGAGCTAAGGACGATCCTGAATCCTGGGATGATGGTCACGGAGTTGGAGAGATGCTAAGTTTGTCGGAAGGGGTGGCGGCGGGTCAAAACTTCCGACCTGACGATGCGGCGACCCACAAACTTCTGGGATATCAGCGCGAGGAAGTACCAACCGTGGTTGGCTTTATGCCGACTGTCTTACCGGCTCGTATTGCCGCTAAGTAATACCAGGGATTCGGAATTCCCGGACCTCGAATATACGCCTCGCGACCCGCAAGTCCATCCCTAAATACGCCGAGGAAACATGGCGATAAACTGGCGAATACCCCAAAACTTTTCCGTGCCTCTGAAAAATTTTGAAACTGTAGCATCGCTCGATATTTCGAGACGCATTAATTCAGGTCAACAACAAATCACCGAGCATTCATCCATAACAGCGCGACAATTGAGCTCGTTTTCACGCTGCACGAACGCATTTAGTGGGGCATTGATACGACGCGGAATAGAAAAATGTACAATGTGCACTTGCCATACGGTCCATTGCAGCATAAAATATGATGTAGTGGCGTATTGTGCAGGAAGCGACGTGTGTGTATGTACGAGGAACATATACGCGGGCGCGAGAGACAGGGGGGCACCAGACACTGAACGAGGGTTTTGGGGGCTCGGTGCGGGGCTCAAGATACACCAACAGATGGAAGTGTTAATAATTGATAGTCGCGCCCCCCTCATTGATATTTTAGGCCCGGGGCCTCGACTAGCCTCCCTCTTCGAGCGATCCACGAGGGGGTGCCGCTCCTCATATTCCACAGGAAATAAAAATTCACTACGTAATTGTTTTAACCCGCATCGGACCAGCAGATTTGCCGTGCCCAGTTCGATGATTCTACGTTCCGGTTCCACCGTTCATCGGACTACATTTTTAGAGGAATTAATATAAGAACCGAGCAACGCGACACCGATCATCCCTCTACATAATCATATATCCCGCGTATTGCTTCGGGCGAATCTTATGTAGCTACAGCCTTTTTAATCAATTGGCTCTGGCATATTGCGCCTCGGGCACGTTTCGCAGTGTGCGGTCCTTCCATCGTTGCCTACAAATTGGCACCCACTGAGATCCGAGTATCAACCCCCCGCAGCTAAGTCAACGATACGTCATGTCCCGACGAATACGTTTACTACTATCTACAGCTGTACAATATTGCGACCTTTTTAGAACACATGAATATTTTTTCATTCAATTATGCTACCATCCCTTGGATAAGTTTTCCCGAAAAAATCAACAGTTTCTAAATTTGTCCTTTCGATTCTCCGCGTCTCGGATTTTTTCAACAGAGTTCATTTCAACGACACGTATATATACACGTAGATGTAGGCATTCATTATTATTATATGCATGTAATCTGGAGACACCATAAGCGCTGCTTTACGTCGTTAGAATTTTATGGGCCAACTGTCGCGTGGCACCTCGTAGCACCAGCAAGTTCTGTTTATAGGCGTGAAACAATTTGCAGCATAGAAAATCACCAGTCGTAATATTGTGCCGGGGCGCATTTGTGACAGAATCGTATATTCGGTCGGCCCGCAGCCATAGAACCTGCGACCACTATAGTCAGATTCGTTAGGTGGTATTCAACAGAAGTCGGAACTTCACCCACTGCCACTGCGATGCACTCGCTTTCTGTTTTTCCACCCGTATAATCTGCACTTACAACATCAATAATTTTAACCACAGACCAAGGCTGGAACCTGCTAGAATTTATGCAGAATTATCGGTTCTTTTTCGGTTTCGTTTTTAAGGATCGACGTGACGTGCGATTTTCATTGGATTACAAAAAAGAAAAAAAAAAACGAAACGGAAAAAAGTAGGAGGGGAAAAAAAAAGTAATCAGAGTTTGAATCGTGGTCTGGATTCCGAGCTTTGGGGAAGGTGGAAGAACGCGGGGTGAGTAACGTAATAAAGGGTATTAGCTTGTACTTTCCTCGCGGTCTCTTTCGCTGTCGCTTTCGCTTTATCCCCTTTTTTTCCACCGCTTCGTTCACTCCGCGGTTTCTCACCTCCCGCTCCTATATCCACTTCTGCAGAATCCCTCGACAGACCTTAGCTGTATAATTCATAATTATGACCGGTGATATAATCAGAATATAACCCGGTGTCGTCGCGGTCATTGCGTTTCGGAGCTCGTCGTTAGCTTCACCCATAAATAAATACGTGATATTATCCCTTTTCCTAAAAAAGAATTTCCACGTGCTTTCCCTACGAGGAGTAAAGTTGGGAGTGAGAGAGTTTTTAACTTTGTGATATTCATTTCATCGAAATTATTGTATATTATTTATAATATTCACCGACAGAATATATGCGCTGCAGTATTATCGTATGCATGGTATATCAAACTGTATATGGTACGGACATACTTGCCCGGCTGTTATAAAAGGCCATGAAACCGTTGGGTTTATGGGAGTAGTAAATGGTTTCGAGGTCGTCATGTCCACCAAAGTCATAATATGATAACGCGACCCCTATGTCACCGGCACTAAGCTTAATCAAGTACGTATATCCGAGATGGATGCGAAGCTGCCGCTGGTCGAATCCTTCGTGATCCCGAACCCCCTGAAGGTTTGTTATATGCATAGTTTATTACGTGGCGTGTATATATATTCCCCAACGAACCAACAGGTCCTTGAAAATGGTTATCGAAAATGCATTACAAGGTACAGGATGCCGGTAAAAAGTTTTCAGGAATATGCGAGTGCGAAAAACTTGGAAGACGCGTAAATTTTGTGCGGACTCCGCGGCAGCTACAGTCTCGCGAATCCCCCACAGGCTGCCCTGCACTGCACCCTCGGGATATTCAACCGGACTCGAACTGTTCCGAGAACAACTACGGCGGGAGAAGTGAACAGAATCTGCAGGTAGCGATATACCGGATAGATATAACGCAACGAAACGACGCGGGGATAGAACTCCTCTAACTACCAATAACCCGAAACTCCGTCTCCGCGGTTTTTGATGAGGGAATTAATAAACTCGAACTACACGGACCCCGTGGAATTACCCAAAAGTTTCGAACCGATGTAGGAAAGCGTCTGCAGCGACTGGTATGATTAGCTCGATACGGGCGTCGTCTATGAGTTTTGACTCCGATATGTTGTAGCCATGGTGTGTATCCCGCTCTTTACAAGTTTCGGTGCTTTTATTTATTTCTCAAAAAACTCTACTGGGAAAACGACACAGACCATAGGTGTAAAGGAATAAGGAGGGAAAATGGGAATGGGCGAGGAGAGAGGACCGGACAAGAAAGGGGAGGGGGCGTGTTGTATAGTTTTCAGCCGAGTCGGCAACAGGAGTTCGCAAGAGTAGCACGAAGGCGTCTAGTGGCCCCCTCAGGGGCTGTGCAGTGACTTTCGCCCTCCTATCCTCTGTCCTCGCACTTCTGTCACCCCCTTTCGGAAGGAAGGCTAACCCTGGAAGACCCCTTGGCCCGGGCGACGGTTTCTAAAGACGTTACGTCGGAACCTGAATCTTCCCCAACCCCAAACCCACCCCCCGATTAATGCCGGTGACAATATGCTTGATGTCTCCCAGCTGCCTCTTAAGTCTTGCGTCATTCCGCTTCTGCTCATGCTGCCCCCTTAGCCGTACGCGTAAACTCAAAGTTTGCCTTATTGCCATTCAAGGGACTGTATAAACAACTAGGAGGCCTTTGGGAATGAGGCGCGGGAACTCTTTAAACCTTACCATCTTAATTGTCGGAATATGCTAACTATATGCCGAAAATCGAGATTTGTCTTATCGCTGGACTCGCCAGTCGTTTCTACGTATGGTTGAGGAAAGTTTCAAACGAGCGAGAAAACTCACAGCGTTTTTCTAATCTCCAGTGGGAGTTTAATCTTCGAATTTTGCCGAACCCCAATTCTAAACCATAATCGTGTTTGTTGCGTTCGTTCCGGTCGTAAAGTTAGATGAATGATTTTCTTAGTTTGACCATTTGACCAATACTGGCAGCGCGGAATATCCGAGTCCGAACGATGGAGATGTTAGCAAATTTACAGCCCGGTCGTAAAAGTATTAGCGCGCATGATGTCTCTTCTTTGTTCGGACGACGTGACATTACCTGCCTGTTACCAACCTTTTTCTATTTCAAGTCCTGTGGTTAGGGTCAGTTTGCGAAAACACCGTTACCTGATTTATGGTCTCAGTCTTTCAATCGTTTCGACGCTGCTGCAGGACCTCGACGCCATAGTAACGCAGAAAACACAAACTATACAAAATTTCCCAACAAATATCGGGTGGCTACCGGGAGGAAAAACATCAGCATGCACGAGAAATGGGCGTGTCTACGTTCTCAAACTCTACCTAAGGATAATCCTGGATTAGAGGGTCATCCAATTATCGGGCAGGTGACCGGTACTTCATTTGTATTCATTCCATCCTGATGGTTTGACTTTTAGCTAGGAATACGGATTAGCAGAAATGTAACGTTAAACAAAGTCTTAGCGCACGCTTTACCTGAGATTTGAATCAGCTGAGATTGACACTCGCGGTTTTGCGTCGTAGTGGGTGTGCAAAAGGTTATACGGGTGTATTAATGACCGATAGATATAGGTCCTGCTGGGATGAAAAAAAAATAAATGGATAACAATAAAAAAAAAAAAAACATGATTGAAGATGACAGAGATTTTAGTTTCCGAGCACCATAATGTACGAACCATACCGACTAGATACCGCACATATGACGCGGTCTTTACGGCTCGTTGCTCTTCGCCTACTCCATTATTTTCACTCGCTCTTTCTATGAAGAGAGGTACAAGTTACGAGTAGATAGTGCTCAAAGAGAGGGATGGAAGGATCGGGGGTTGAATGCGATGGAACGAGGAAGAAGGAAAGAAGAACTGCACTTGTCCATCCCGCAGCGTATTCTGCGGTCTAAAATCTGTCGCTCCCTCCGCGATAACGCCGTTTCGTTGTGCTTTATACAGCGGTAGGTGAATGCGACATCACTATAGCGCCATATATACCTACCTACCTACTAGTGCAGGCGGTGGAACGGCAGCAGCTAGTCAGTGTATCTCTCTATTGAGTGGATTTGAGTGATAGCCAAGAGGGGTTTGCGATAGGCCAGCCACATCTGTTTGCAATTGAAACGAGTGGTTTGATTTAGGTTTATAGGTTTTCAGTAAGCATTGTTCGGGGATTACGTTTAAAATTGGATTACGAACACCGCGCTTTGATCTGCCGATCATCATCCGTTCACCCGCCGTCGGATGCCGTACGACCTGCCGAACGATTGTTCCCGATCGATATCAATTCGCGCCTTTTTTTGGATTTTTCAAACATTTTCTTGCGGCGCCGTTTTCACGCCTCTGGAAATTCCAGCGTCTTCAAATATGATTTCGATTTTCCGATTGTGATAATTCCGGAAAGTGGACGGAGATCTGCTTGTAATGAGAAGTGAGAGAATATCGCATACTGTGGCCAGCTCACAACGTCGGGAACAAAGGATTGCGAACGACATAGTCGAAGGTAATTTTCGTTAGAGATAAAGGTAACCAAGCGCAGAATCGTAAGGTCGTCCCGCGTAAGCAGAGACGATGTTTTCAATAAGAGAAGGCAGTTAGGTGTCTCTAACCGCACGTTTGTTTCTGCGGTATTGTCGTTCCATATCCACATTCACATACCACTTTCAACGACGACCCCACACATACGCTAGAGTTTCGCGGCGTCATCGTATCGGCTTATAGTGCCGAGGTGTTGTTATGCCCAGTTATGTCTGGTTATATCTCGAGTAAAATTGCAAAAATACCACGAAACGACGGAGCGGAACTGACGATTGACTTCTTTAATGGCTACTCTATTCGCTGCTCGACTATCGGTATACAGAGATCTTTCCTCGTTCGTTCGTGCGGCCATGAAACGACATGAGTGACAACATCGGAGTAGGTATCGCGTGGAATGACGAAAGTCGCGGTCAAATGACATAAAGCTTTCGGAGTTTATCTGTTCGATAAATTATCGAGTATCATATCTAACGTCCCGACGTAAAGTACTCGGTCCTCTTCCTCGTTGGCGTCGGTACCGAGGCGTATAGGCTCGCAGGGGTGCGTGCCTTTGTGTTGCTCAGCAGTCGGGACGCCTGGCTGCCCACCAAAGCCCCGTGGCCTCTCAATCTGTCATAGCGGTCGCAACGCGGTGCGGAGGGCAGACTTGCAGACTTTTCTTCTTTCGACTCTCCCTTCCCGTTCCCTTCCGATGTATGTCCTGTTTATAGACACGGGCACATCGACGATCCACTCTATAATCCAAACATGGGGTGACGCGCATCCACCGTAACCGACTGCCATGTGTTAGCCTACCTTCAGAGAACAAGGTATGCAAAAAAAAAAAAAAAAAAAATGAAAAAAGAAGAGAAAAGGAGATACGAGCACAGGTTTTTGTTTGCGGATCTCCACGTTTTTGTTCGGTAGAAAATTTTAGAAACCTAGCATTGCACGCTCCACCTTTAATTTCATTTGTTTTTTGAATTTTTGTCTACCATTTTTTTTCAATTTCATATCATTACATTTCAGACGCATCACATGTTGAGAGTTTCTGTTTTATCAATCTGCATTATTGCAATTTTATAGATAGATCAATTTAGCTCGTGGATTTGTGTTCCTGAGGTCAAAATACGTTGGAAAAGTGTTCTGCGATCGATTTTAGGAATACTTCATTTTTGGCCTAAAAATCAAAAAAATCCAAAGGGGTATACCTTAGATTTTTGTCGATTTTGGGGTCAAAAATGAAGTATTTTTAAAATCGATCGTAGGACGCTTTTCTAACGTATTTTGAGCTCAGGGATCTGAATCTGCTAGCCAAATTGACCTATCTATCGAAATGATCGAATTATCGCCAATTTTTCACTTTTCGGAGCAGAAAAATTGAGATATCTCGATTGGATTAATTCGTAGCTCAATTTAATTAACGGATTCGTGTTCCTGAGGTAAAAATACGTTAAAAAAGTGCCATTTGATCGATTTTAAAAATACTTCATTTTTGGCCCAAAAATCGAAAAAATCCAAAGGGGTATACCTTAGATTTTTGTCGATTTTGGGGTCAAAAATGAAGTATTTTTAAAATCGATCGTAGGACGCTTTTCTAACGTATTTTGACCTCAGGAACACGTAACCATCGAGTAAATTAAGCTAGAAAATCTCATCGAGATATCCCTAATATTGTATTACTTTTTGGAGCAATAAATTTTATGGCGATACCTCGATCAATTTTCTAGATAGCACGCCGACATGTGTGTCATTTTGCAAAATAAATGTGAATTGATAAATTCAGAAACACGAGGCTCATTTCGAATTTCGAGACTTCGAGTTTCGATTGGTCATCAACTTTTCAAGATAGGATTGATCGCTGGATTTGCTGATAAAAACAAAAAGAAATGATGCACATTCGCCGATTCAATCTACGACTTTAATCAACACGGTTTTAACGCGTGGAACGGTCGAATTCAGCCGCTGAGTTAGAAAGTTATGAGTTGATTCGTAGATTGCGGGTAGAGAAAAAGGGTGCTGGTTGTTTTCAAACAAACTACTCGTGGGCAGTCGCGCTAAAAATTGCTCGATGAATTTTCGTGGCCAGGTGCCGGTGACGGTAGCTACGAGCTGCTGCACTCGAGAGTCGAGATTTAAGTCGTCAAACATCATCGAGCGCTTTCGAACAATAAACACACACATCCTACGCTTATAATCGGACAATAGTACTTGTTACGACGCAACGAGATGTCACCCGACTATGAATTACTGCCGTGTTTCTCGTTATGGAGTTACGGAGAACGTAAAGGGTTCTACTCTAGCGTAGGGCGAGGGTCGCCGTCACCGCGAACCAACGAGCCAAATTTTGTTCTTTGCTAGAATAGGACGACCCGGTACAGATGTGCCTGCAGGGTCGCCTCCTGGGGCCACATGCTTTCGTTATATATTTCACGAGTATGTGTATAAGATATAAACTATAGGTACATAACGTGCAAACCTATGTACATGCTGTACATAGCCAGCTCCGCCATTCGAATCCTGTCAATCTCCGTCAGGATCATAATTCGCCAGATATGAATCATTCCAAGTTGCTACCGCTGCGGTACCCCGCGAAATCTGAGACGACTTACCGGGGATTTGCGTCAGAATATGACGACTCCGGCCCATCTGTCTGCGAACGGGACGCCGGGGTGAAGAGTAAAAGGGAAGGATATGAGAAGGAAAAAAGAAACTAGGAAATGCGCCAAATTGTCGACTAATTATCGGGGATAACCGATGCCCCGTAAAATTACCGACGCATCGAAGTACCGAAATAATGTAAATGAAATTTTTTTCAATCGAAATTAACGTAGAGATTGTCGAGTCTATGCGAATGGGTGGGTGCAGGGGGTGGTTCGTAGTATGTAGGTGAACGTTATACCGGGCACAGCAGACACACGTGAAACATGGAGTGGAATGCGTTTACACAAATGGAATTAACGGGCAGTTTAGTTCGCAGTCGGCGATAGAGAGGAGGTAGCTATTTTTCCCGGCGTATTAATACGCCCGGTGGAAACAGAGTATGATCGGGCGTGTAATGCAACCCTGGGGGCCAGTGTGATATGATACATTTGCTTTGCATAGTCATCCGTACACACCTGCATTTCGTAACAAGCTACAAATACCCACCTATATGTATGCAGTTATACCTGCTGCCGCCGCTGCGTTCACCGCCGCTGTTGCTAGCATACCGAGTTGCTTTACAGCGCGATGCCCCCTGCAACCCCCGCTATTTGCACATACCCAACCAAGCGATTCGGTCGCCCAATTATCTCTGTTTATTGTCAGGCGTTATGCCCGACTTACGCCGTACGCACTTTAGAACCAGAGAAATGCATTCCTTTGTCAACGAGATAGACTACCGGATATTTCCGTTTCCATAAGATCCGCTGACTTTTTGAAAAATTAAAAAAAATCCCTGATTTTTTTTTCGTACGATGTTTGAGTCCCTTTCGATTTTCGGTAATCATTTGGAAAATATGAAATGAGAGCTTGCGCTGCGGTTGCACGGAGCCGCAACAAATTCTAATATAATAATTGATAAATTAAAAATCGTCAATAATTGTGGTAATGCATGCATTACTCGCATGGGTTGCGCCCATTGCACCGTTGTGCGTGGCATCGGCCACGCGGGTCCTCTGCCCGGATAGGGTATTCGTGCATATTACATGGCGCGCACAGAGTTTGTATATTATTATACTACGCGTTTTATTGTAATTAGTAAACAGTCGTTTGCGTCACCGCGTGATTCTCAGCTACCTCGTTATGCGATGTATAAGCTACGATCGTTCTTCGCCTGCTGATTGTAATTTCGTACGGTTTGGAATATATCCTATTTTATGATACTGATAAATTTCGCAAGCGCACTTGTATTCAAATTCTTTTTTCTTTCTATTTTTCCGTTGGGTTTTAACGTGGAAAATTATGGCGGTGGTTAATTTATGAAATGGCTCGTCGTTTTTGGTCGGTCGAAAGCGTTGCAGGTGAATATATAAAGTGACAGGTGGTGTAAAAGTGCAGGCGAGGCAGAGTCGATCGGAAAATTTTATCGGGGTCGTGGACCAGGGCGGCAAGGGCAGGGGGGAGAGGTTATAACGACAATTGAGAACCCGTGAAACGGGGTAAATAACAAATTGAAAATCAATGGCATTACGAGATTATACGTTTATTAGCAGAGCTACCAGCCCAAAGCTGTAATATCCAGTAATTGCGTAAACTGCAGACCGGATGCAGTACCGCGTCGGTATTGATATCCCCAAACACCGAGGCCACGCGGAAGTGCACCAGCTATATTTGTAGCTGAATATTCATAATTGAACGTGCTCAATCAAAGCAGACAATTTTTAACTCGGAACGCTCCTCTTTATCAGGTATAAATTAAATATGGCTTTATTTTGCACGCCCTTTTCACGAAACGAAAAAATAGCATCCGTAGTGGTCTTTTTTCATTGTCTTGCAAATCGTCCATCTGTGCAATTCCTAGTGATTTCGGTTTGCGTGTTGGTAGGATAACTTTACCTTCGGCCTTAAATCAGTAAGCGTGAATTACGCATCGTTCGAATTAAGGGGCGGCCTCGCAAATACTGTGCGGATATTGCGGGGCGGCGTATCGCCCATAGCCGAGACGATCATAGTCCTGATCAAACAGTCACCTAATGTGAGAAATACACACGGCTCGGTTCACCGGAAGCTCCGAAATGACCAGACGACTTCTAATATCGCGTCTATACCAGCCAGCCCTGTAAAAACAGCGATCTCATTCGCTTCCATGCAATCGCTAACACGCCGGTCGATTGCAGGGGACTAAATTCGCGACCGGTGAAGCCCGACCGACGTCTGCAACTGCTACTTGGATCTGTGCAGGGCCCCGAGGTCTTCGAGGAGGTTTACCTGATGGCGCGGGGAGGTGGAGGTACGGCGATAAAAAGCAACCTTTACGGCGTGACGAAATTACCAGCGGCAGTATCCAACGAGGCACCATCAGCGCGGTACGAAGCTTCATCTTCTTGCTTCGCCTGTTTATTGTTATTCTTTTACCACGACCAAGTGTAATTGTACCAAGCTGAAAGAACTGCTCAGATTTTTCGCTCTCTTTCAAAAGCGCTTGCGCCACGACGACGATCGTGCGAAGAAAAAAAAATATGACCCTGTATAGAATAAGAACATTCTGCATATACGATACGTCTGCTACATATGATGTATTGATGTGACCTCCGAGTGTCGGTTAGTTTTGAATTCCAAAAATATACCGGGGACGATTCCGGTCCTCTGGCCGCTCATCGTATGCGCCGAGGAACGTCCGTTCGAATCGATCCGCGAGTCCTGCATCTGAATTCCGGACGCTTCTTTCCCGCTCAGCACTTCACTCTTCTCTTTCTATGTATTTTTTTTTTTATTTTCTCCTCTGAAAATCGTGACGTCATCATCGATACCGGTAAGTTATGCAAATGGTTAGAAGCTGGAAAAGCACGGTGATGGTATACCTAGCTGTGGACAGTATGTCGCAGGGTGCGCAAGATGGCCGTGCTCAACTTTCCCAGGGGAAAACCGCGGAACGCGGTTGAAGCCGCAATCTAACGGTGGACGGACCCTCGACACGTACCTTTCTTCGCCTTCTTCTTCTTCTCCTTCTTCGTAATTCGCTGCAAAGCGAATCTAGGTGTACCTGATCTTATACCGCGTCATCATAATATACTCACGTATTCAAATTGCGAACACTGATACCAACTGATATATTTCTATTTCTATTTCACTTTGTTTTTTGCGAATCAGATGTCAAGGCCCGCGGAAAGTTGGTCTGTGGAAAGACAAATGAGGAAGCATTGGGATATTTGTATTCCTGTCTTTCCGTTTATTCCGCCCCTCTACTTTATACATGTACCCAAATGTTGACTGCCCACCAAGATGAGAAGTGCGACTCTAATATGGTCGGACACGCACGCAAGAGCTACCGACTTAACCGTACTGACCTGCACGCACGCAATCCACCGAGAATCCTTCCTACAGCTATGTGGCTATTAGCTACCAATTCGTTAATCCGCTTGAGTAGTCGGTTACCTTGGTTACACGTGTGCGGATAGCGAGTAATCTTGGTCCCTAGGCATAATAATCATTGGACTACTTTCTTTGTTCAAGAAAGCATGATGTATCTAATTTCGTATTTCCTACGCTATAGTGATCCTGGTAGGAATTTTACATCTACTATTCCTTCACTTAACTATCGTGAATCGCACCGCGGCGATATCAAAATTTATAGACGTGCGTAACAGCCACGTGCAGTGATAATGTTATACTTCGTAACAACATATTAATCGTTTGGAATCGGAATGATCGGAGATTAATTCTCATTAGAAGGACATCGCTGACGGCCAATGGGTGTCAGAAGTCAATACGTGCGTCGAACTATATGCACACCGCCGATTCGGGCTTCAGGGTCACCGCTGATGAAGTCGCGTGCGAAACTGCAGTGATCATAGCACTGTGCGATCGTCAGTTAATCGTACCAATACTGCGAGGAGGGTTCCGTACAGTAGATAGAAACGATTGGCCAAACGGTTAGGGCGCTTTCTGGAAGACGAAGAAGACGAAGAAGAAGAATAAAAAGAAGAAGCCACCAGCAGTTCCTGCAGAATAAGCCCCGGGTCAGAGGCATCAAGTTTGTGGGCGGGGTAGAAAAATTGGGTGGCATCGGGCTGAGGAAAAAGAAGGGCGGAAAGTCGGGGGAAGTAAGAAGAGCGGCAAGAGGAAAGGGAAGGAAGGGGGAGAAAGGAAGGAAGGTGGAAGAACCCCGACCACCGGGGTAGGGCACCCTGGAGAGCTGTATAGTCGGCACACGCATCGGCTAAAGCACGCACACAAACCACGGATGTACCACAACGAGCCGCATCAGCTATAGCTACGAGAAAATGTGACTTATCTTACGAAACCCGCAACGCGAGCTAATACGACTTTCTGAAGACGTATGTACGTATATACCTACGTACACGTTTTAATACACCCAGGATGCAGCGTATATACCATCGCAAATAAATCGTGATTCCATTTCAGGCGCATAAGATCCGTTATGGTTTTTTTTCTTCTAAAGTCCAAACTATAGTCGTAATATGGGCAGAAAAAGCGAGCGTGGCACTCAACAAGCGTGACCCAAAATTCTACGCGATGTCGATTAGCTGATTGCAAACAAAAGAAACTGTAAAGGGTAAAAGGGGATCATACATCCGGTTTGACGCGTTAAATTCACATAAATTTAGCCTCCCCCCTCGTTCCTCCATCTCTATAGGACTGTGTGTGTCCCTCTGTAATTCCTGCATGTCATTATATCCCCCGGGCACAAATTGTACACGTATTATGCACACGTAAACGAAAAGAGGTTGATGTTCCTATATCTCACCGGTGATTTCGTGCGCACGGGAATGCTTATATGCTAAAAAATAATCTTTATGACAACGAGAGTGTGGGGCAAAACTTTGACAAAGTTCACAGATCGAGAGCATCGCAAATCACCGAGCCTGATGATAGCATGATACGAGTTACTTTCCGAAAGTTTTCAAATAATTTTTCAAATAAATTTTACATGGTGTTTAACACATTCGAGCCCGTGACTTCTTAAAACAAAACTCTTTTTTCAGAGACTTTTCATGACCTCGAATGTGTTGAATTGACGATGATATTCTCACGATGATTTCAACCAGATATTTGCATGCTATCAAACTTACAAAGATATTCAATGTCAGATAAAATTATAGAACTAGAAATGGAAGTAGGTATATATGTATACCTAAAAGTAGTTAACAAGCGCAGATTAAATGCACATTTTAAAATTCAAAAAAAATAAAAAGAACGCGTGCCAAACCGGTTCTGCTTATTTTTTTGCATACGTTCTCTACGTGTATTTTTACATCTCTCCTCACCCCTCGCTCCTCCACCTAACTTCTCGCCTGGTTTCCCTTCCTCCCTTCCGCTCTCGCTCTCTCACTCGCTGCGGTGATTCATGGGACCTCTCTTAAGGCTGCCCAACGGCCTGTAACATTGCCGCCTTATGGCTGCGAAGAGGTCCCGTTTAAAAATGGAGTCGATCCTCTCGGTACTTCATACTTTTTTTTTTTATACCCTTCACCGCAAAGTTCTACGGTCTGAAACCACTGCACTTCTAGCGCGAAAAAAAGCACACCACAATCATAGATTGATAAAAAAAAGAAATTGATCAAAGAGGTCAAGCCAATTAGTAATCTCCTCTGTTATAAAAATATAAAACAACGTTACTAAAACTGTTTTCATGCGGTGGAAATTCTTTCATGGCTATTCGTTCGGGGTCGCTAAATAAGTACCCGGGGTGTCTAAGCTGGCATGTGCGACAACATAAAAGACTATCCCAATGCAAACATCATGAGTGAATTTCGGTAGGATCGAAATGTTATCATAGCCGTGTAATAAGCTTAACCTGTGTCGACCGAGCTCGATCTGTATGAAAGCGATCATTCGGATCAATGAATAGACAGTCATGGTTGCAAGGCTGGCTTCGAATTCACTGCATAGCATTAGGTGACAACATTGAGACATATGCGGTTCCGGAATAATTGGATTTTCGCTCCGCTTTTACCCCGCTGTTCATTTGATGTCATCGTGACGTTTAGCCAACGTCCAATATTGCCAGTATTTGACATATTCGGGAATGAAGGAATATTGTATTAACCATGAAATTTATTGTCTAGAAATACGGAACGACTGGTACGCTGAAGGAATCGTTGAAGCTGGTTTCATTGGGAAAGTAACTGATGAAGATTTTGAAAATAAATTATCCTACCAACCGCTGTTATACCTCGTCCATGTGATTTGATTATGAGTGAAAAGCGTTCGAACATTTTTAATCGAATCCCCCACGGTAGCGTGTTTATAACAGTGAAAGCATAAATCGGCAAGGCACGTTATGGAGAACCTGTAGACTGACTAAAAAGCTTCCCGATGTTCGGCCCATTCAATTTCTATGCGTCGCAAGGGGATGATTCTTTGAAATCTAAAATGGACAGATACACGCACTGTTATATGACGTATATACCTCGACGAGAGCCTAAAATACGCACACAGTTTCACCCTCGTTCGAGAGCCACATAAGGGCCTTCACCGCACTTGCCCCGTATATATAATAGTAACACTATACCTTATTCCGTGTATGGCGTGTATATCTATCCGCTATCTTCCTATAGTGCTGGTGCACGGCAAAGGGGGGTCGACATATGCATTGCTTAGGGGGTGAACAGCGCCCCATCCTCATCCCCATCCCTTGCCCCATCTACATCCTCGTACCCGTCACCCTAGCTCTACGTTTTAGAGCACTACTAGAAAGCTAACGCACTCTCCGACAACCATACATATAATTTCGATGCGCGCGCCAAAAATACGTTCTTGTTACGATTCTACGACTTATACAAGTTTGTTTATTTTTGCCCATATGATTCTGAAGAGCCTCATCGATTGATTATTTTCATTGCCACCCTCTGGACTGCGCGGTACTCGATTATAATTCCTCTGACAACAGTTCTGGTAGCCCATTCAACCGAATACCCGCAATAGTTTTTTCCTTCTTCTCTTTTTTCATTCAAGGTGTTCGGATAAAAACTGAAAAAATTAATGCAACGGTCAACGATTTATTGATTGTTTTCTGCTACGGAGAATTTTTCCTTGAGATTAAAAATCGCGACGATGCAGATGATAATAATATGGGAGAGTGAACAAGCAAAACGCCTAATGACGTGGACGGCGAATGAGGAACCTGTTGTGGCCCCGATGGACACATAGAGGGATGAAAAAAGGGGATGGTTGGTAGGTGTCTCGTGGTGGCTGCGCTAATAAATGGGCCTCTTCGTCCCACATCTGTACGCCTACCAAAAATTCGAGCCCCTTCCGCTCTTATGCAGACAAGGGATATACGTAGACCGTGGATCGCACCCCCTCAGTAAAGAAGGGGACCCCATTATCATTATAATTGTGCATCGATGCGCTGATCAGCTATATTGTCCTGCCAAATGCTAAACCCTACTCCGCACCACCAGCCGTATTGCATTGCGGCTTCCGCTTCTGCCGACAGCTTCTGTTTGCCGCGTTTTCCTCAAGGGTTATACTTATGTTCGTATATAATAAACGGAGATGAGAGCGAATTTTAATATATCACCTGACGCGTTTATGTTGCCTTGCATATCGAGTTTGTCGTTTTTTTTTTTTTTTTTTTTAATGAATGTTTTCGCAGAATCGATACGGAGACACGAGAGGCTGGTAAATCATTTTTCATACTTTTCCACTTTTCACGTAATAGTTGGCATAAGCCGTCGATGGCTGCTGCAAATCTCCCTTATACCGCGAATTCGATTAGGATGACCAACTGAGGCACATGGTCAGCATCCGTGGATGTCGCACCGTACATCATGCGGTTCCCAACGCCAATGCCGACACCGACGCGTCCGGCATAAGACCGAGTGTCCACCCCATCTCGTTACTAATTCACGCCCTTGGAGATCCCGGGATATAAAAATAATTTGGTTTATGATAACGTGAGCTGGCGCGACCGTCCGCTACACCGAGGCCATATACATATACCTACAGCTGATGTTCTACCGCATTCGCATCTCGAAGCAAGAAATATTTTCCAATAGAAAATATGGAACTCCACAGCTATATGCGCAATTTTTTTTTTTTTTTTCTATAAAATAGTTGACAATCGGCAGTGATGTTACCACCCATATATCGTTGGGCGAGTGTTTAATGAGCAGAAAGGAGACCACCGTGATATATCGAGTGAAATGTGAAAGTATTTCGAGAGTTTCGTTGGAGTTGGGGTACGCGTAATATGCAGATCAAGGTCTACCTTATTTAGACCGGAATTGTTTGGGAATGCAAAGCGCCGATGGTGGCAGATCCGAGACGAGATCCTCTTTGGGTGGAGATACGGGCGCCAAATTACCCGACGCAGAACGCATTATCTCCACTTGATAGACCCCCACCTCTTTCTCCTTCGACTCAACCTCCTCGGCAGTCACGAAACCCCGACGCACCCCGGATCAGGGATGGTTCTCAGTAAATTTAACTCCTGAAAAAAAGTGATCCTAATCTAAACGGATAAAGTTATACCGTGGACGATGAAAGAAAAGAAAAGGAGTTCGCGAATGGTGAGAACCCCTGAAGAAGGACCACTTCCTTCCTTCATTCTTTCCCTCCTACTAAATTCGCGATTGCTACTACCCCATAAATTTATTCAAACAAATTCTATAATTACTTTTTCGGAACAAACTAACTCGCCCTGCAAGATTTATGGACCGTGGCTATACAGCAGCTACTCTCACAGTGGTACCTCTCTTAGCATTTTTATTGGACTCAATTACGTGTCTTACAACGCGTTTAATACGCTTCGCGGGAAATTAGCGACGCTACTTCAACTCCCAGCTGCTCCGTCACCGTATACCTTAACATTATATTATACGTATAGGTAAGTAAATTTTGCTGGTTTGACATCATAGTACTATACCACATCACCCGTATAGATACCATATGGACTTTTCAGTAGAGCATAAATTTCCCCATATACGACGTACCGGACACGGCGAGTATCGTGTCGTCGTTGTTTTCGTACCTGAGAGGAGTCTTAAGGTGCGGTTTCGCGCTGCAGGGTAATGAATGCGAGTGCGGCCTCGTGTTGGGGGTTGTTCGGTCCCAAAGCAGAGGCACCCCGCAACGCGAAAACTCCAATCCATCACTTAGCCCGTGTCTTATGCATAACATAACATAACGGGGCATGCTTCGATGGCACCGTACACGACGTAGACTACAGAACCCCGTCCCATCGATACCCCGATGGTAATTATATTAAGGGGAATTTCTCTCGTATTGCACTTATTGAAAAAAAGGAAAAAAACAAAATTCGATGGCGATATTTCCTGGAAAACGTATCGGTATATGGAAGCGCTGGATATCTTTTGTACCGAGGGGTCTTTTAATCGGAGATACTTTTTTTAGCTGAGGATGATCATCGCTGAAGAACCGCAGCAGCAGTAGTCTACCAGAAAATTCCTGATGGCGTAGCTGCTGCGCAGTCCTGAGGGAGAGATCAGCCAGTTCTCAGAACTTGATTGCGCTTGGAAAAAACTGGGCCAGGTACGGTTATAGCGACACTACTTTCCACAAAGTGAGGTGTCTCTCAGCGACTTGTGTGACGAAGATTATCTCTGCAGATTTACCGGAGGAAAAAATCGGAATGCTCGCAAGAACTGATCTTGATTTGAGAAACGATTTTCTCGATCTGGAAGTCACGATTCCGCACCCCTGGATCGATTTCTTTCAGCTTTTATTTCGATGTGAAAAATCCTGACGAGGAAAGAAGAGCAAACAGACATTGTGGTGATTTTTTGCTTGAATTTTGACAATTTTTAGGCCATCGATTCCCGCTGGATCGAAGAAGCGCGCTGCGGCTAAAGGATGAGCGCTTCGGCGATCAACCCCTACCGGAGGAGGGTTGCCGCCGGAATGAAAGCCTCTAGCTGCCACCACCAGAGCGCCACCGTCCCCGCCATACGGGTCGAGGCGGTCTCTTCGTCACGTGGACGATTCAGGATTGGCAGATTCCCCAGGAAACGGTTGGCCAGCCAACGAAGTTGGGGGTGGCCAGATAGTCGCCGTCACCGTCGCATTCGGAGGGACGTCGTGCCCGTCGGATCCGCCCCCGGCCTTACGGCAAACCCTGAGGGAGTCACGAGCACGCCGCTCGCCGGCTCCCTGACACATTCGACAAGCGGCGTCGTAACTGGAAGCAACGCGCGGCTAGGGACCGACCAGCTCCGCAATACCACGAGACGCCGCGCGAGACGTCCTCTCCCTCGTGAGACACCCACACACCTGTACCTCAGAGGAGAGAAAAACGAAAAACGATAAAGTCAAAACTAAAAACAACATCAGCAGCAACCGAAGGTCAAGGGTCCAAGGTCCATCTGAGACAGTGCGAAGGGTTCCGTGTAAAGACTCCGTCAGATAGACGAAAGTGTAAATTTTATTGTGACGTTTGTGCAGTTCGTTCCATACGTGTTCATCATCCACCCCCCCAAATACGACCTTGACAAAGAAATTATCGAAGAGAAAACCAGGTGCTCCGTTTCGTCAACCGCGTCGCGGTATTTGGACAGATGAAGAAAACAGTGAATACAATTCTTCAGTGCTCCCTGGACTTTGGACTTATCTAAATTCAAAGACGTCGAGACTCTGACTTTCCCGTCTGTCGTAAAATAAGGGTGACTTAGCCCTGATCGAAATACTTTATCCCCGGGGTAGTAGTTAAAAGAGGAACGGCGTTGTTGCCCCAGGAGATAACGCACAGCATCACCACGCGGTCCGACGAGTGGTCCGGACTCCTGCCCAGCTCCACTATAGTGGGTGCTGGCGGGTCGCCATGGCTCGGTCTCGGTGCAGGAGGTGGTGCGGGGGCGACAACAGGCGGTGGAAGTCCCGTGGAACTCGAAGGACACTGGGGCCGAAAATTATATGGGGCCAGCGTTGCTCCACCGCCACCCCCGCCCCATCATCACCCAAGGGCACCGCTCGTATTTCCCATTCAAGACATGCGGCAAACGCTCAAGGAGGAACCGGTACCAAGAGCCTGGCCGCAACCTGCCATCACTGACAACGGAACGTAAGTTTCATTCCCTTATTATTTCCCATGGTTGGTAGGAATTTAGGAATTAGAAAGTCGGGCTAAAGTCCATGATGTCCCGAAAAAAGAAGAATTTAATTATTCCGTTTCAATTAGAGTAATGATTTAATTGGGCATTCACAATAGTTATTCCCTACAGTTGAATAAAAAAAATGAGTTTCAGTTTCTGTTGGAATTTTCACGTCCAATCGGGAGGAATGATTTTTGCCGTGTAGGCCTATCGTTGACTCGTACTACTAGCGTCCGTCGGATCGCGCCGCTGCACTACTACTGAAACCATAAGATTTGAATTTATAAAGATATATTGGGAGAGAGTTTAGCTCGCGGAGTTTTATTTTAATGAAGTTTGAATACGTGCCGATAGGACGATATTTTTTTAAAGAAAAATTGGCTGTTTCAAAAATCACTGCAGCGACAGCAGACGATGTCACATTATTACGGAGGCCCGCGTATACGGGAATTATAGATGAAGCGAATTATTTTTGGGTGTAGTTGTACATACATCATATACTGCAGCAGGTCAACGAAAAATAGGGAGATTTGGAATAATGATCACCGCAAAATGGAGCGTGTTCCGTATATAATCCTCTTTAAAAAGAAACGGAAGAAAGTAATCCTCTTATACGCACCCACACCATACATACATCACACCAACCGCTGCATTCGACACACCCGGGAAGCATATTATATCATACTTACCCCCAGACCATCCTAATTCATATGGGGAAAATAATACCAAGATTTCATAGACATGTTTTCCACATTCCGCTGACCTACACATGACGTGCAAATTTAACAGGTGTATGCAGGTAACGATCTATTTGTCGCGAAGAATCGATGGAGCGCGATAAAATCCGTGATCGGAGTGACTGAACCCCGACGTACCGTCGCGGTGTTCCCTCTGCATAAACCTCGTCGCATCGGCAGCAATGCAATGAGGAATTTCGGATGATCATATAAAAGCACGGGGTGCACATAGCAGGAGTTAAGATTGTACCGTCGATCCGCAAGCTGCTGAGTTGTAGTGCGTCGGGAGGGGGTTAATTTGCGATACTTTGGGGGTGCAAATGGTGTGCAAGCGCGAAGTGAAGAGCACCGCGTACGGGTGGTTGGCGACGGAGATGATGGTCGGTATAGATATACGCGTTGGTTCAAGGTATACAATAGATGTATACCGTAAGCCATAGGAAGGAAGGACGCCAGACGAAGGTGGGATCTCTAATCCAATAGCGGTTCCCTTAACTAACCCTCCTTTTCGCGGCGTGTCACGACCCACGTAGCGAAATCAAGTTAATGTAATTGAGAATTTTAGCGCCTTTTATAGACCCCGCCGTACACGGAGCCCTCGCGGGTCCGCGTATATCAGGTAGCTTTATATCTGCTCGGAAAATATATTTTCGCACGGCGGTACCGCGCGTTTATCAAATAGGTACCGCGATGGAACGAAAGGGCGCAAAAATGAGTACAAATACTTTTATGTACATAATAAGCCCTTCAACCGGTGTCCTATTTTGAATATACATACCGATGGAAGAGAAAAAAAAGCCAAAAAAAAAATAGGTCAGAAATAATTGTAACTTTGTACCGGCGGAGAGAAATTTATACGGGGTGATCTTTACGATAAGACGAAACACGTTCCTTGAGCGGTGTAACTATCTAAATTAAACAACGCGCTCTCCGTGGTTGGGGGCAGAGGATGGGAGGTGGGGGTCGGAAGCGCGAGGTGGATTATATTCAGATATATTACAAATTGCTCATTATCTCTGGATGAATTATTAATCGCGTCGCGGTTACCCGTAAACAGACTATATATCCCGGCCAACTCATGATATCGTAATAACGTTGGGCGACTAACTACTCGCGGTGCAACACCGTGCAACGGTAGTAGTTCATTGCGACGCATCTATTTATTGTTATTCTCCGTATGGGTATGTGTAATCCTAGCTACTGCATTCGATGTTATATTATATAGGGTCGCTAAAATCCGCACTCTCTGTATTTTCAATATAGTTGTATAATAATACGCACGCGTATATAAATTCTGAGTATTATTACTATAACAAATTCATACAAATGGGTTAGAACGGCAATACGATATACCGTATAATATCTACGTTACACTGCGTCGCATATTTTCACTCGCCACAAATTGTGATCACCGCATTTCGCGTCACTACCGAATGAGTTCGTCGCGGTTCCCGTATCATTACAGCGCAATCGAGCCCCCTCGATCAAACTCATGCAGGTATATGTCCGGCGTACAATAATCTGCGATCTACGGAGCGCTCGGCACTCTTCACCTAATAAAATTGATGATAAATTCGAACGTCATTGAATAGCTGAAGAATTAAAAATTCAAAGATATATATTTCCACATCAGGGTGCGGATCACGAGTGATATTCTCGTATATCGGTAAAATAAATCTTCGAAAAGGTCAGGGGGTGCAGCCAAAGGTTATTTGAATCTTATTGAAAACTTTGGGGGTTAAAAAAAATTTCCGCAGATCGAAGCAGAATATAGCCGTTACGGGTCGCAGCTACTGGCCTGAGTTATGGCAAATTTGGAGGCAGGCGTGAATCAAGCTCGTAATTAGTACCGCTGCCCACCGTTTCCCACCCCCTTCTAACCTGCAGGAGGACGACGCGCTTCACGGGCTGCGTATACGGTGTGTAGGAGTATTACGTTTGCGTTCATGTGTTGGTATAATTTTCATGTATCGGTGCGGCACCTTCCACCCATTAGAATAATATGAGAAATACGTAGAATTCTGTTCGGCGGGACGAGGGCTTCGGGCGGCAAACAACACCGATAGGCACTCGATAACGCGGTTGACACGTCTATAATCATAACCCGGGTATACGGACGGCGGGGGGAAAACGATATACAGATGGGATGAAACGACGCGAAAAACAGCCGTTTAATAGAGGGATATTGGCGAGAAGTGACAGTTATTCGAAACCGTATACATGTATGTATTCGCCTAGCTATATGTGCGGCCGATTATAATTATTCCATACGTACTGGACTAAATTGCCTCTATGTGCAACGACTGTGTAACACTACCGTTTGCTCGTGTGTATCTAGTACAGGTACGCGCATACGTAGAGTTAGTTCGGAGTACAGTCCGCCCTAAAATACCACCGCGAATCGGAGATGATGAAAATTTATCTGCAATTCCGTAATTTACTGGCAAATTGCAAGACCCTGTTTTCCATCGCTTTGCGCATTAGCAAAAGAAGACTCGGAGCCTCGGCGGGTCTCTGCGTGGCGTGGAATGATCTTTAAACCGAAAGGTAAGCGGAAACGTGGCAGAGCGGAGGATGTGGCAGCAGCTGTGGGCGGAAATACATGGACAGGGACAGAAACCAGGGGTAGCAGATATAACGGAGGAATTGGTGCATAGCAAACGGGGCAAAATAATCGGACATCGAGAGTTATGGGGCGCGAACCGGCCGCCGGTTAATCAGCCACCGATAATTATCGACATGGGCCGTACATCACCCCTTCTCGTCTCCTACATTCTACCCTGAACACCCCTGGGCACCCTGGGCACCACGAGTCACCCTGCACCCGATAGTACAATGCTAGTACTTCAGCGACCAAAGTGACAAACGGACCAACGATCACCTCGTTTATTTTCCAAAGCGATCTATAGATATACACAGCACACTGGATGTTACAGGCGTACATCCCGCAAAACTGATTCAGCTATTTATTTTCGAAGGATATATAAAATAGTCTCGGCATCTACATCCGATGAGATGAATGATATACGTTTTTTTTTTTTATTTTCTTTATTTCTTCTGAGTTGTATAAAGTTTGCCTTCCAATATCGCATCCAGCGGGTTAGTGGGATGTAAAACTTTGGAAGGGTAAAGAAAAAGGGATGGGAGAGGCGCGTAAACCAGTTTAGAGCACGGGCCATGGTGCGCGGCTCTTGTCGCCTTTTTCCCGCAATTAAGCTACCCGCTTGAATATTTAACACTTTGCCAACACGAATCTACTACTCGGTACCTACCACCTCACACCGTTTACTCGCTCTGCGTTTTGGCTTTCTCTACCTCACCACGGTAGCAGCAGTGGCTCGAGTTTAGTCGAGTCGCATCCGCGTGGTTCGTTTACTTTTCGCGCTGACTTTATTATTTTGTTTGCACGGATCTCTTTAGGAATGAAACCCACGTAATCGCGCGCGGCGTTATAACGTAGTAACCGCGCGGTATGGAAGTGGTGGTTGTAAATTTGCCGCCGTGGTGGTCCGCACAATGCGAGCCATCGAGCGAGGCGTGTAAATTCTTACATCGAAAGTGTATGTAAACTTGAGTGGGGGATGGGGGGAAAAAGGGGGGTCGAATTGACGTTGGGAAATTTTAGCACTCGTATATACCTACAGGGGGTGGAAGTGAGAAATGGTGACATGTTTTTCTGAAACGGTGCCCAGAATTTGAAGTGCCCGGAAGGGGCAGGCGCGATCTACCAACTACTACGCCAATTCCCAAAATCACGAGGGACAACCCATCACTCAATGTCCCTCGTCCCTGACTGAAAGAAACTTGAAACCCGGTTTGTAAGTTTCGGGAAAAAACAATTAAAGAAAAGGGGGGGAAGTACAGATACACGAACGCCCCTTTTTTGCAAATACCAATACGCATGGATTTCCGAACAATTTTTCAAACTGTCAAAACACTCAGAAAATTCACTCCGATCCGCCCATGCGTAGCTATTTCTATTGCTTCAGCATTTCAGAAGACTCAACAGAAATGGCGATGACACCCACCGTGAGATTTAATTCTGTTATTTTCAATAGCTGTTTCTTTTCTATGGATGTATCGCTGGTATAATTTTTGTTAGACAAATGCGCGTACGGGCTATATTTTTGTTATTAATAATACGCGCTGCTCGCTCTAAATTATAGTACGAAAATGATATCCATACAGCTGTATATAGCAGTAGCTAGGAACAACAGAGTAGCAGCAGCGTCCATTTCATTAGCAAAGTCCTTTGGGTGGAATAACTTCACAAAGCCAATTAATCATGCCTACGTAATTGCGACGTTCACGCGCGACATAGATTATGTGATCAGCGATAAAACAAAAAAAAAATACAAATGAAAGCAAGGGACAAAATAGAATAACAAAAAAAAAGGAAAAATGAACTTGCACCGTAGCGCTGCGGGGGCCCCTCGCCTGTCTTTTGTTCGCCGTTAACGACGTGCTGCACCCTCGACCGTTATAATATATTTCCATTTTTTTGGATTTTAATCCCCAGATTTTCGGGGCACGAGGAAATTATTATCGAAGCAGAATTTATTCCGGAAAAATACCGGCGATGCGCATACTCGTAATGAAATTGGGAAAAAAAGTCAGTCGACGCGTGGCGTTTGGAATGCGCATGTGAATTCCGCGACGGATGAGCGATGATGGGGTTGAAGGAACTGACTGATTGCGTAAAGAGGGTGAGCACGCGTTTAACGCCACACTCAATTAATAACCCAGAATACACCTCACCGCATTGCAGGCTACATTTCGTTCTCCGCGGTGTATAACTCGCGCCCGTATTACGTAAGGCAATTATATGTTCTGGATATATACGCGGCGTGGTGTGCCAATTGTGAGGGAAATGCCTACATACCAATGATCGGCGTAAATTATATAATGATTTCGCGAAATTGATTAGTTTTGGGGAAATCACATTACGGTGATTTGGGGAAATATTATTATGGTTCCGTGGATCCGGCGACCGTGTATAGGTATTATTTCGAACTCTTCTTCGTCCCGGCGATAGTTGTTGCGTGGGCTATTATATCGCCGAGCCGCGAGGGGTCTTTCCGTGCCATTACTCAAAGATGGTACTAGAGTCCGGCGGCCTAATCTCGGCACATGAGACCTTAATGGGATTTTAAGGCGTTGAAGCCACCTGCGCGCTCTGGCGACCTCGCTCGTTTGTCTTTCCTTAGTTCCTCCATCCCGTGATATTCCTTCCCGTTTAGAGCGACCGTACTCTTCTACTTTCTTTTGGAATATTCAACCCCTGTTTTAAATCGATATTGTCAGTCATTTAATTTATTTTCTCTACTTTGCTTTTCACGTTTCAGTGTCGGAGTCGGGAGAGCCCATTTCGAGAAGCAACCCCCTAGTAATCTGAGAAAGAGTAATTTTTTTCACTTCGTGATCGCACTGTACGACCGTGCGGGGCAACCAATCGAGATCGAGAGGACGGCCTTCATCGGATTCGTCGAGAAGGATCAGGTAAGCTGAAATTAATTACACCGATTGCCAATCTGTTGTACCGCCGGCAGGAGGGGGAAAAGAAGGAAAATACGCGGCGCGGTACAAGAGCGAGGGGTAAAGGGGGGTCATAAAGAAGCAGACAGAGGTAGGGAGAGCACGGGAGGAAAAGAGAAGGACGGAGAAATGAGGAAAGAAAAAGAAAATATAAACGCCGGTGGGGGGAGAACAGGGAACAGGGAGTGGCGAGGGGGATGACTTGAAGGAAAAGGATCTCCGTCGACATGGCGGACAGTCGTGACGACAAAACGTGAACGAAGAACGAACTTTGCTGCTGCGGAAATATATCCGTACCCTTCGCTTCCATCTCCCTTCGCGCCCCCGCCCTCGTCTTGCGCTGCACATCCTGCTGCCGCGTCCTGCACATCCGCTGAGATGTACAGCTGCAGCGGCAGGACTCTTATCGGTAAAACTTTGTCTTCGCCCTTAAACTAACGCCAGAGTGACGTGAATTTCTCTCTCTTTATCTCTCCGAGCATCGTTTAATTTTAACGAAGAAAAGTCTGAAGACTGAAAATTTTTTGGGTCACGGATTCAACCCCGAGGATACGTGTACAAGCTCGCGTACCAACGGACTCGATCGTACAGTTTTTGGTGCCGCGACTGCCTTGTATTGACTTTTCGTATTTGACCACCTAAATAACGAATGCCTACCAGGTGTAATCTTTGATCAGTAGAGCTCTTCTTTCTATCGGATGCTATTAAGTTGCGTGACCGTTAAGAGCTGGGGAGGGCTACCGTATGTACTACGTGGTCGAACACGGTCAGACTATACCGACGACTCTACCCTAACGACAGCCACTCTAGCTCGCAAACTGACTAATAAATTTCTCCATATAGTACACAGAACTCATGATCACCGGAGTTTTTGTACGTAATATAGTTTGATCGTATATTGATTGATAGTTCGCAATCTCACCAGTATTTTATGTTATCTAATACAACACGAGTTCGGTGCGATGTTTCACTTTGGTTTTGCCGATAGTAAATTTTTTTTCATTCAAACTCTGGAGCGTTGATATAAATTCTGCCTTGGAACTGCTGGAAGAAACGAAGAATTTGTCACGCTGGTCTGGCGTAAAAACGCGCTTTATGAAATATCGAATATTTAACGTTACGTACGTTTATCTGGATACGTTTGACTAGACGCGCGCGGTATTTTCTAGGTCTAAATATAAGACCCGGGCGCGATAGATGACTTCTTGGAATCGCCCTCAGAGGAGCAATAACCACCGAGAGTGCGGTAGGGAAGCAAATCTATCTTTGGTACTTTATTCTATCTGTACGCACATGTGTGCGAGTCGCATAAAAAGTCCTTGAAAGCCTTGACTAATTGACGGATTTAAATTAATTAGGTTGTGTTATCGGATAATGACGAACCTCGAGCTGTTCCAGGATCGATTGAAAAGTAGTCCTCGTATTTAATCATCGCACCTACTTAACTAATCACCCAGCAGTACGATCGGCGGTATGTTTAAATTCACTCGTCGCTCCGTCATCCGACTCTGCAAGAGTATAACGGTATAATATTCGTACACACGTCACCTACAGTATACCAGCTATGACGGTACAGAGTAGCCGCAGTTGGCTCACGATGCGCGATGTAAGCGTGTATAATTCACGTAGGTAGACAGTTGCATCGCGTGGTCTCCTATTAATTAGGGTCATGCACCGAGGGCATACATCAACCCCGCCGGTAAGGGCAGGAGTTCGCGGCCGAGCGCCGTCAGCGTCCTAAACCATCCCCGCAACTATTTACATATTTTTTACTCTCCTCTTCCACAATTAAATTGTCGTCACAACGAGGATAACTATGGTTCGCAGACTTTTAGGAGCGGAAGAATTCAGATATCTCAATTGGTTTTAGTCGTGGTCTAATATAGTTTACGGATTCGCGTTTCTCAGATCAAAAGACATGAGAATGCATCGGATTACCGCAGAGAGAAAATTTTTGATTTTTTACCCGAAAATCACAAAAATTTGAAGGGGTATACCTTGGATTTTTTTCGATTTTGGTGTCAAAAATCGACATTTTTTTTTTTAAAGTCTTCTATGGTATTCTTACGTATTTTGAGCTCAGGAATCCGAATTCCCAGGCTAAATCGATCTATCTATAAAATTGATCAAGTTATCTCCAATTTATTGCTCTGAGAGGTGACAAAATTGAGATTTCTCGATGAGATTGATTCGTAGCTCAATTTGGTCGACGGATTCGTGCTCCTGAAGTCAAAATACGTTAAAAAAACGACCTACGATCGATTTTGAAAATACTTCATTTTTGGCCCAAAAATCGAAAAAATCCAAAGGGGTATACCTTAGATTTTTGTCGATTTTTGGGTCAAAAATGAAGTATTTTTAAAATCGATCGCAGGACGCTTTTTTAACGTACTTTGAGCTCAGGAATCCGAATCTGCTAGCCAAATTGACCTATCTATCGAAATGATCAAATTATCGCCAATTTTTCACTTTTCGGAACAGAAAAATTGAGATATCTCGATTGGATTAATTCGTAGCTCAATTTAGTGAACGGATTCGTGTTCCTGAGGTCAAAATACGTTAGAAAAGTGTCCTACGATCGATTTTAAAAATACTTCATTTTTGGCCCTAAAATCGAAAAAATCCAAAGGGGTATACCTTAGATTTTTTTCGATTTTGGGGTCAAAAATCGACATTTTTTTTTTTCAAGTTTTCCATGGTATTCTTACCTATTTTGAGCTCAGAAATCTGAATCCGATAATCAGATTGATCTATCCATCAAAATGATCGAGTTATCGTCAATTTTTCGCTTTTCAGAGCAGAAAAATTGAGACATCTCGATAGGATTAATTCGTAGCCTAATTTTGTTGACAGATTTGGGTTTCTGAGATCTAAATATATAAAATATGTAAAAAGACTGCGGCAGAAATGTTGATTTCCAGCTCGAAAATCGCAAAAATAGTGATTTTAAGACTGTAAAACTTACAGATTTGCAGTCACTACGGATTTCACGAAGCTGATTGAATTCGGGCGTATTCGAATGAAAATCTGGGCTGTGTTTACCTCAATCCACCCATTTGTTTAATATGTACCTAAATTTTATTAGGTACAGGAAGAGCTACATTGAAGAGCATTACTTTAGGTCATGTTGGGGGTAGTTGAAAATGCATTAGGCGAAGAAATGAGTAGTATAGCATATGGTGAACGATGCACGCGTGACTCGTCACTCGTTGGTATAATTATGCATCGCACGCAATACGGAGATAGCCGCACGGTGGCCTGCATAGGTCGGTACCAACTGATATATAAATACCATCTACCTATGTAACGATGCAGCTCTTACACGTTCATCAAGGAATTAATAATTAGCGAGTGACGTTGGTATATCGTAGTCCCATACGCAGGCATATATATATAAGCATAGGCAGGTATATGTATCTACAGCTGTGTACGTGCATACATATATATCAAAATGCATTTAATTAAGTGCAGTCAGTGCCTGTGAGGCGGGGCGCGAGCAACTAAAGTAATTATCTCCTCGAGACCCCGTCGCCCTGCACAGCTCTTCAGGTAAATGCGTTTATGCACCATGTACGTTGTATCTTTTTTGACCCCCCAAAACACCGACGTAACAAAAGTCCTCCGAGCTAGATCATTTTTTTTTTCTTATTGATTTTTTAATAAATTTAATTTTTTTTTCAGGAAACGGAGGGACAGAAGACGAACAACGGGATCCAGTACCGACTGCAACTGCTCTACGCAAACGGTAAGAAATGTGAAAAACTACTGCGATAATGATCAATGGGAGATTCGGGGATCCGGAGATGCGGGAATTTATGGGATTTAGGGATCGATTGGGTTACAATATCGTCACCTTTCTGACTGTCGAGCAATTTGCTGAATGCGTGGGGATCGAGCGATCGGGTGTTGAGGCGATCAAGCAGACGGACCATCAACATTCCAAGCGGACACCCGATGGTCGCTCTTGCCTCTCTTACGGCCTCTAAAAAGTTCTCGCCTTCTCTAACTTTCAGCGAGTCAGTCAGTCAGTCAGTCAGTGAGTGAGCGACAGGCGGATGCGAGGGATGCGTAGACCGCAACAGAGACATATTTTACGTCACCGCAATCCTGCCGGTCACAACAGCAGGAGCGGTAGCAGCGGCGGATTCATCGATCCCGCAAAAACGTCATGACGTCGGTATAGAATCGCCGGAATTTCGGGGTAAAAGGAATAAGATTGAAAAACGAATATGATAAACCGAAAGTAAAAGGAAAAACAAGGGAGGCGGGGGGGGGGGGGCAGAGGGGCGGGGAGCCAAAAAATCCCGGCGTTATAATCGCATATGCGTTAAAAAGCTCTTAGGCGCTAGCGAGTTTCGAGTGTATTTTTCACTCCATAGGAGGAGTTCGACGCGGAGTCTCGCGAGTCCTGCACAACGGCAACGGCAGCAGTGCAGCCTGAATCCGATCAATCAATGCAGGATTTTTGTGGCGATGGGCATCGGTGACTGAGAAGCCGCCCTTCCATCTATGGGCACTAAAACGTGTTGCCAACATCGCGGACAAGAAATAACTAACTGTTGCAAAGTAGAAATGCCAGGGTGATCTGTTGCCGGAGTATACGTATAGTGTATGGTATATACGAGTACATAGGTACCAACTTCACACACTTTATATACCATATCTACGAATAAAGGTATGCGTCGGTATATCCGATCCCGTGTAGGGTGTACCGCGGAATCAGTGCACTTGTAAGTCGCCCGTCGTGGATTCTCGTTTACGTCCTTCGGGAACGGCGGGAACGGAGGAAAACCGACCACGCGGGGCCCCTGCAGGCGAACGACACCCGATCCAGTGGGGATCCGTATTAGTTAATCACCTGTCAAAAGATTAGCATAACTGGCAATAATACGCCGTCGGGAGTTATAGCGACGAGGGATATACGCGCGTTTGCTAAAAGTGATACTTTGGGAAAAACTTGATCGGCCGCACCCGAGTATATAGATCGAGACAAAGCGATAGCTCCTTAATCGGTTACACTCCGAGCGGACTTATATATGCCTTCCAAAGCTGAGGAAGACTCCCGCCGTACATCCGTCGAGCGTCTCTTTTTCTTTTCCAATTTTTATTTACTTCTTATTTCTTACTTCCCTCCCTTTCGCTCCAATGCAAGACTTGGATATCGAGACGCTCGGCTCGACGGGCCCAAGAAGGTGCAAAAAACATGCCCCGATATGGCCAGCATCGGGGGCAACCCCTGCACCTCCCTAGCCCGCTCCTCAGTCTCCTACATCTCTCGCTCCTTATTTATTATTTAATTATCGATTTATCGCTCCACTCGACGCTCAACGGTGACGCGATGACGGACTCGAACACCTGACTCTTCGTTGGTTCACGCCAATTTGTCTTCTACAATCTTACGCTGCTCGTCATACCAGATTCGAAACGATCGAGCAATCGACGAAGACGTTTGAAAAAAAAAAACTAAACGGTTGATCAATGGAACAAAACTAAAAACTAGCAAACTGCCTGTCGAAAATAATAAAAGTGATTCTTCGCACACCCGACGCCACGTATCATAGTATGAAATACGATCATGAACTTTACCAGCTGTTAATAGCTGCTCCGGAGTTTCCGGGAGCTATTTTACAGCCGCAGCAGGGAGGAGCAGGTAAACGCGGGAAACTGTTGCTTAAACATCCGCCGCGAACGTCGGGAGATTGTACGTGCACGACTCGAATCGTGGGTGAAACAGACGGAGATAGAGAAGAGCAGACCAAATTGGGCAACTGGCCTCTATTCGACCGTATCGCCGTCGACTCTTTTCACCCCTCCCACCTTTTTACATTCAGTTAAAAATCGGCAATTAAATTCCAATCGATATCGTTAATTCCGTACTCTATTCTTTCACCACACCCCAATTGGTCCGTTTAAATTTGTATCGAGACGCGAAAAATAAAAAAAACTGTCGAGGTAGTCAACGCTTAAGGGTTACGACGGTTTTACCACAGAGTATCTGTAGTCTACGACGTTGCAAGCTCTCGTTCTTGTAAATCGTGAATCACGACCGCGGTGACAGAAAATAACGTGGGGATGAAGTACGACCCGCTTATGCCCTTGAGTTCCCGTTTTACGGGCTACGCGATGCCGCGCACCTGTACATAGGTATCGTTTTCGATGAATTTCCTCGCACAGGCGAATACATAAATACCACCTATATAAATTTATGCAAGAATGTACTTCTCTCTCTCACTCTCTTCGCGTAAAAGGATTAAAATTTTACCACCGGCTAACATAATCGCGGGTAATTTTAATTCGGTCAGAAAGCCGGCCAGGTTGAGCCTCGGGTAATCCCGATATAAGACTGCCGCTGGCTGCTATTCCGTACAGTCTGCATCCCCGGATACACTAGACGTGAATTCACTGTGAGGGAATAATATACCTATGTATAGACTATACATGTACCTACAGCTGTACTCCTCTTATGTACGGATGTTGTATATACGTGTATTGTGTATTCGCACACGTTGGGTACACCAGCTACTCGTACATACCTGAAACCAACATCGCTCTGAGCGCCTTGAGCCGACCGCACTCGGCTAGAGGTGCTCACCGCGAGCTGTAGCGATTCTGTGTATGGGTGGGTGGTGCCTACGAGCCCAACCCGTGCCGTATAACCAGACCAGGTAACATTATGTTGCCGTGGATTATAATATCTGGCCCCAAACTAGCTCACAAATTACCTCGAGAACCCGTCGTGGCTTATTACAACTCCGTGCTCCGTGGTCCGCGGATTTCCAGCTAATGCTATAGGGTCCAATCGGGACCCAGTCGGGGATAAGGAGGGCAAGGATATCGATCCTCCCAATGAAATTCGCTGCTATTTGATGAGACGTTTCTCTCCTCTCTTTTCGTGTATTTTTTTTCTTTTATTCTTATTCTTGATTTTACTTTCCTCAAATTCTGGAAAAAGGCATCACACCGACCGCCGAGCAGTTCTACCCCCAACTAAAACGCTTTTAAATCCACGGAATTCAACCCTCTCGGATACATATAAGAGCGTAGGCACAGAAAAAGCTCGTGGCATTAAAAACCGTTTAAGACCGACCGCGGCTAGTCCGCGCTGTGCAGGAGTCTCTTGAGAATTATGCGTTCGCTATATGTATACCTATGATGTACGCTCTCCAACTCGCGCACGGTCACTTGTAAAAAGCATGATATATGTGATACCGCGAATCTGTGATTTATAAAATAATTTCAAACATTTTTCATAATCATATTTTCCATACAATTTGTGTTCCAGGTGTAAGACAAGAGCAGGATATTTTCGTCAGGTTGATCGACTCCGTCACAAAACAGGTGAGTCGTTACCGATTTTTTTCTTACAAATATCCATACACATACATTTTCTTTTTCTTTTTCTTATTACACGAAATTCTGAAAGCTCTAAAAATCGAAACTTGTCCCCCGATTGTCGAGCCTCGTTGTATGCCCCGAGTATATTCTTATCAGGGCCACGTGGCAGCTCCGACCGAACCCACCAGCTCGCCCGGCTCGGTGGCGGCGGATAGATCAGCGCGAAGAGATAGGAACGAAGGAGGATCATAACCTTCCGAGCAAACACAAATAAAGCCGGCAGATTAGAGCACGGATAAGAGCTTTACGAGTGAAGGGTAGTCGTGTCGGTGGTGGCGGGATATCTGCCCGGGTTCCACTCCGTCGACAAAATGTACCTTTGCAGGGCGTAAATCGTTCGCACCTCGATCTTTCTCATAGATTTAGATTTTCTTTGGATTTTTTCTTCCTCCGCGCATCATTAGAAGCAAGAAACGATTGAAAAATTATAAGAAAAAAAAAACGAAGATTGGTGATCCCTGGACACTAGCTATGATCGCGGGTCTAGCGTGACTAATAAACGGGATGGATCGCGGATTGAAAAGTGTTCTATGCCCGCGCAGGACCAGGACGGCTTAGTAATTTAATCAGCTAAAACTAACATCAGCCGTGCAGGTCCTCCCCCGCCCTGAAACCTCTCTCCCTTTCCATTGCCCGTTCGTTTTTCGCTCCAATCCGCCTTCTCTCCTTGAATATCTCCCGTACTCGTCATACCTACTCTTTTTCAGTCAGCGTTATACCGGCAACAAGATGATTCAATCTGCTAAAACCTTCCTCATCCTTAACTCGCCGCTTATTCTTTATATGGGTTATAAAAATTAATAACAGCCGAGATAGAAGAATTCGGTCGCGAGTCGTTCAACGACTTTTAGACATTTTTTTTTTTTATCAAATATCGATGCGATGAATTATCGAAAAATCAACGTGCCCTATAAAGACCATATAAGAAATAATGCTAATTCACGAGGTATCAGCTGGAGCGATTGGATTCGGTCCGCTTTTCTCGCGCGTACTTATCTCTTCGAAAATATTATTTCATCTCGTTGCAAGTTAGAAATTCCCCCTCCTCATCTACCGCCAACTTCGGACTCGGACAGCGATTTATCTTGTCGGCGAGATAGTAACGAAGTTAGTTATACCAACAGGCATACGAGCAATTTTCTACATTCGAAAGTACTGCAGCTGAATTAGGAGACCGTGGCGCTGTAAATCTGTAATAATTGAGTGCTACGTTTGTATACCTGTACGCAGAAAATCGCGATATCTATGGCACTAGGAATAATGAGTTTCACTGAGCATCGCGATTTACTGAATAACGAAAATTGCCGGGATCGTTACACCTTGCAAAAGAGAAATTAAAAAAGAAAAAAAAAATACACAAACAAAAGAATAAAAAAAAAAAACATAATAACAATAAAATACCGACCCATACATGATAAAGGTAAAGTAAACATCACCTGAGTAAAATTTAATAGCCGCACGCGGTTAACGGATATAAAAAGTTGTAACAAAATTTTGTTCAAGATTAAAAATGCTAAATGCTAATTACTTTCGAGGGGGCAAAGCGGGGGGTATAAGAGAAAAACATTTATAGTCTACTATAACTGGTAGAAAACACTGAGGTGTGGGAGGAAAAGTGAAGGGGGGGTGGCGTGTAACGTTGTTATTCTAAATGAATGAGCAACACGAAATTGTAGCTAAACTTGTAACGGTATTACTCAGCCTCTCGTCGTTTCCTCCGTATTCCGGGGGGTGCGAATAACTCTGAGAACTGAGCTATGCGATGCTGCGAACGTAAATTCCGAAAGAGAGACAACGTGAAACGTTGTTATGATTATACTTATACGTATAGGTATTACCTGCGTTCAGCGATCTGTCGTTTCTCCATAAATTTTTCATCGGGTAGTTAAACCGTCATAACTTTATGTCGTATCGCGACAACGGTGCAGAGTAAAATTCAATGGACTAGGTAAAACGTTTTTGAGAATAGAAACTTCCATTTTTATACGAACTAAAAATTTTCAGTACGCCATGAACTCGGTGAAGAATCGTGTTTTTATATACTTAACGAAAACGACGCGCTCCCAGACCGCGGAATTCAAAAATTCAAGGGCTCGATCGTTGCGGAAATAATTGACACGAGGGAATTGAAATCGCGAGATATTAATACCCGCGTACCGCGGTAGACTTGAGTGGCGATAAAAATTTCGAGATTAAATTTTCATTAGCGTTGGTAGTCTACTCGCGTTTTTTATAGCGGACCGCTCGTCTCTTTTGTGGAAAAATGTTGAAGCTGCAGCATTCATATTCAAACTCCTGACTAGTTTTTTCGCTGGAATCATTTTAGCGGTTTTAAATCAGATTCTCTCATCTTTGATTACGGGCCTTGGTGCAATGAAATATAAGAAAGGAAAATAAATTACACCCTTTCTGGGGACGGGGGAAAACAAAAGTTGATCAGAGGCTCGTCGAATCGCGCATCGAGCGTCGCGTTCACCGCTCCCCATACGCAGCAAGGCTAATGCTAAAATATGAGTATTTAACTATAGATTAAGGAAATAATAAGCTCGAGATAAGTTAATCCCTGGTAGATAAGAAAAGTACGACCCCAAGCTGCTCCCGGCGCATAGGGGAAAAATGGGGACTCCAGGGTGGCGCCCTGGTGGCGATGGTGATGTTAGTTCGGTGCATGTACTACAGGGAGAAATGCACGCAGGGGCTGGTCCACCGATACAGCCGATTCCCAGGGGATAACAGAATCGATTCGCGATAGAAATCATTACGCCGCATTTGAATGCCTATCTTCGAATTTATCTAAGGCTCTTTTATTCGTCCTCCTCAATTCTCTATTCTCTTCTCTCCACGGACATGCGAGTAGATCGTTCTGTTGGCATTTCGTCTTAATTTTATCTGGAGGACTTTTTCTCGGATCCCACGACCTCTCAGGGCAGGAATTTCAATCTCACATACGTATTCTTCAAATGACGATCCAAAAAATTGATCGAATATTTATTTTTTCTTCAGCGAGTTGAGTTGGCGATTGTTTGTAAATTTTATAAAACTAAACAGGGTATGGTCATCGACGGATCGCTATTAGTCCTTCACGGGTAATTCCCGTGGGAATTAGATGGGGTGGGGTGTAAGAAATCCTGGTGGGACTTGCCGGAAGTGGAAGTAAGCCCCACGGGGATGTCGTTGACTGGTCGCACCCCCAGGACGCGTCGTCGTCTGACGTCGTAACCTCCACTGGTGTCTCTTCGTATCGCAAACTGCAGGCAACGAACGAACGTCTGTGGTGCTTGTTGGCGTGCGGAGGAGGCGGCTGTTCGAAGGGGCGAAGATCACCTGGGGAACTGCGAGACCCAGACTCTGCGGACTCTTCGGGGAGCGATGCACTCGGCCCCCGGGGGCAGCTCAGAGGAGCCTATACGGCCAACTTTAATTGCGTCCTCGAGTCTCCTGTGGGATCCGAGCGGTAGCATTTGCCCGGATCCCCAGCGCGTGTTTTTGCGCATAAAATGAATTAGCCAAATCGTAAATCGGTCGTTTCACGGAAGATTAATAATTATTGTGGGGCCCCATACGGGAACGGTTTGTAAAGTGAGACGACGCAAGGGTCGGAGGGCGTGTTGTCACACAAAAACGGGCTCTCTACACCTGGGGACGGTAATCACTGGTTAAACACGTCACAATGAAAACAGCAAGAGGTCGAAAGAACCCGCGGACACGGCAACGACACGCGACTCTGTTTGCACAACGAGTATTACACCGGTGGAATAAGCTGCTAGTCGACAACTGTTATTTATTTTTCATGTACTTCTGTATACGGCACCCGCAATTGCGGTCGATTATCCCGCGACGCTTCCAACCCCCTGCAGGCGCGTCCTATATAATCTCCTTGTTTTTCAAAATTCTGTTCAGATCCTCGCCAAAGTTAATCGCGCGGTTATGATTTTGCTGGAAATTAGCGCAATAAAATGTGAAGTTAAACCGAGCTAGTGCATCGAGTACGCGCGATGGGAGGGGGCATTTTCAATTATTAAAATAACAAATAGACTCGCATGACTTTTTAGTATTACCTCAAATTCTTGGTAACTATCTCTCTGCACGAGAGCACGAGAAAGGCGTGCGGGTATCTCCCTCGTTTTGTACATCCCCCAGCTGTCCTCTTCTTCTCTCTCCCAGAGGATCCCCTGATTTACCCGCACGCGCAGAGAGTAGAGAGAAAAAGGGGATGTGTAAGGGAGGTTTTCCGAGAGGGCGCCGAGCGGAGTACGTTTGCGTTGCAATTTAGTTATATCAGCGGCATAAATATTTGACACTGGTTGGAAAATCGCGCCAAAGTTAAACCCGCTTCGCGGTGTATTTGATATCGTTATCACCACCCTGTCCTCCTCACCCACCCACCCCGGTATTTCCGCTCTCGCACCGCTACCCATTCCACCGGCATTCGCACAAACTCCCTGGGATATTGTATTTCAAACTATTTACATTTTATCGTAACGAAACATCTCCGGCAATTTTCGTTATTACAATTTACGTAAACGACGGCCACAGGTATATATACCTATCCCACGGAATTGAAACGAATGTTTTCGAGGAACTGTCCGACTGGCGTCATTTTTTATGCCATAATATTAATTCGCCCGATCTATGGAAAATGAGATGGATGGAAAGAACAAAAAAACATCGTGTATGTAGGTGTAATTCTCTTGTAAACATCAAAAGCTCGGGTGTTACCCTTCACGTCATTATTCTGGAACCTAATCCAGGACGAAGCCCTCTATACATAAATACATGAATATACGGGGCAACAAAGTGTTGTCATTAAATAAAAATCAATCAGAAGATCGTGGAGTAGGCTTAACGGATTTCCGTGTACCGCCCACGGCTTAGCCAGTGCAGGAGAACTCGTCTCGAAAATGGGGTCCTGCGGCGCGTCTATCTCTCCTACTGTCCTTCCACGAAACCATAATTACCACCACCGCAACCTACACTCTTCCTCCTCACGTTCTCGACGCTGACAAGTTTACGAGAACAATCGTTACACTATTCTGAAAAAACCGACTATAAAGCTTTCATCTCTGATGCGTGAAATGTGTCTACATATTTTTTACTCTCATTTTTTTTTTTTACAGGCCATCATGTACGAGGGGCAGGACAAAAATCCAGAAATGTGCAGGGTGCTCTTGACCCACGAAGTGATGTGCAGGTGAGAGTACTTGGCTAAAAATTTTTTGTTTTTTTCACTCTTCTGGTAGTTTTAGTTCCTCTCTTCAGGTTTCGTTACGCGTCACTCTTCCCCACCGCTATTCGAAATAATTCCACACCCTCGTGCCTAGGGATGGTTGTATCGGTGGTGGTTCGTCGTACCGACCAGCCAGCCAACCAGTCGGCCAGGCAAGCCACCCTTGTTGCAGCAGTAAACCATAAACGTAACGAGCCGTGCGCTACGCGGGGGTGGCTGAGTCACTGGCCCGTGGGACTTGACGTCGGCGGGTACAGAGCGGGGGAGGATAGCCTCCGAAATCCCATGGGCAGGGGTATTTTTCGGATGTGTAGTTTTACACACAGAGAACGGAACGCGACGGTTCCTTTATGATCGTAGACAATTCTGTGTTTCGTATGCGTAATGAAGTGCGTATGAATATCATTAAAAAACATCTTTCTTCTGTCTGATTTCAGTCGATGTTGTGACAAGAAGAGTTGTGGGAACCGAAACGAAACGCCTAGTGATCCGGTGATTATAGATCGGTGAGTAAAAGAAGAAAAAATTGATATATATAACATGACTGTATAGATATATTTTCTCGGTACAGTATATCGGAGTTAAGGTGAAATACATTGTCCAAGTAAAGAAGCTGCGCCCGTATAGAATCCCTTTGCTTATCCCTCTCGGTGTTCACCTAGTGGTACGACGTACGGACCCAGTTTGACCCGTACGTTCCTAGAAACGAGAAACTCGGTGTAGCGAAGCAGAGAGGTAGAGGTAGATGCAGAGCTATAGGTATCTTTGAATAGGCTATGGAGTGTCCCGAGATAGGAAGGTAGTAGGAGGAGGTGGGAACAGGAGGAGGTCCTTTTCCCGAGGGACCGTAGCTGAGATAGTCTTCAGGAGGACATCTTGAGCTCAGCGGTGCTCATTGTTCGTCCGATCCCGATCCTCTGCAAAATAAACCCGACCAGAGACACCTGTATCTTCATCGGTGAAGGGAAAGAATAAGGAGAAGAATAAAAATGATACGAAAAAAGCCACCCTTGCCATCACGTGTAAGAAAAAAAGTTTGAAAATTCAAAAAATACAGCAACACAGATGGATCACGTCTGTGGCCAATTGACTGCAGGCGATATCCGGAACGAGCAAAAAAAAAGAAGAGCGCAGCAAACCGTGTAAGAGGGCAGCGATCACGCGGCGAGTTTTATAGGGTTGGTGATCGGGGGCTTGGGGGTGGTAAGCGATACACGAATTAATCTCTAAAATGCCCCCGCGTAAGGGAGGGAGAGGAGTACGACTACGTAACAGAAATGGGGTGGTCGCGTGTCCTTATACTGCCCCCCCCCCCCCCTCTCTCTCCGCTCCTTTCTCTGCAAGTACCCTTCATTTAGTAGCCACACTCAACCTTGATTGCTATTGCTAACGGTATAGTTGCCACAAGCTGTTGTTACCGGTTATAGTTGGTAGTAGCTGGTCGCTGCACCAAAACAGGACTGCTTCGTTTCACCCCCGTGTCTTCTTACGTTACTGCTCGTTATATTGCTTTATATACGCAAAATAAACCCAGTCTTCCGTAGGTACCAAATGTGGTAGCTAATAGATTTTTGGTCGCACAAAAACCGCCGTTGGGGCGGGACAGGGTTAGGTACGTACGTCCGATGGATATCAATGCCACGTTGATTGAGACGGGCCCGGTTGATTGTGACGTGTTCATCGAACCGTGATCGAGGTACGAGTACGGCGTGCTTTTTGAGGTCTCGTTTAAGTGACTGGTTAAACAACCTGCAGAAGTCACCCTCATGAACGAAATGAAACGATCGCGATCCGACGCCATTTCAACTTCGACGTCCCTTTGTCCGATACAACGCGATGAATGGATCGTAGAAAGTTAATGTACCACCCGTTGCGATTACGCAGATTTTCTTTTTTGTTTGTTTTGTTTTTCTTCTTCTTCTATGCTTGACGTATATTTTTCCAAGCGCCGGAAGGTTACTAGCGAACCTCTTCGGCACGGTGGAACCTTTGGGGATTTAACAGAGATTACCAGCGTTTTTTGGCCTCCGAGATTTGACCCTTAAAGTTTCCGATCATCCCTATACACAGACGTTTGGGGTTCATCGTTTCTTGATCGGAAAAAACTATTCAACGAAATAAAGAATGTTGTTTCGAGTTTGCCCACCACCGCCATTGGAAGATGGAAACGGGTGATCAGGACGAGGTGACGCGATAATTCTATAGGGCACGATGTTCTATCTGAGTTAAATTCGAACGCTGTTACCGGCACAATCAATCGTTATCGTAATTGATTACGATTGGTCGAGGGTGTTCGTAGGCCGTAGGCTTGAGTGACGTCACAATGATGTACGGATTGTCAATCAGCTACGCTTGTACCGTCGTTAATGAATGCAAATCACATCCGGCACTCTCCATGCCGCTGTTGGTGGCTGCTGCTGCTGCTGCTGTTCGATGCGACGTCCGATTTCGACGCCACCGGGTTCTGCTGCAACACATTGCGTCGCATACGAGGTAAACTCGCGCGATCCAACTATACGCGTATTAAGTCCTAACACGGGCGATGGTCACCGGACGAGATAGCGCAGCGGTCGGTTGGATTTACTTAGGTTGATTGAAGCAGTTTTCGATGTACGACCGCGTACGCTTTTCCATATATCGTACGACGTGATATTATTAGGTATTCAAGTATCACGCATGCCCATTTACGAATAAGATTCATCTTATCGATCTGTGTCATCTGTTGGCACGATGTCACACAGACCTGTCATTAGCCGCAGGGCTTATCTCCTCCTGGCGTAGGTAATTTTGATGATTTTCACAGAAGCTCGAATAGGCAGGGTTAGGTAATAACTCCTCACTCGTCATTACTGACTCGCGACGGTCGTAATATTGACGCATCACTTTTTTACGCGTGTCGTGCGTCGCTCGGACGTCCGACATACTCCATCTGATATTACAACCCCAGCCCAATCGACTCGCACGCAAACCTACACATCTAACAGCTACACTTCGACGACTAATAGGTAATTATACCGACTGAATATGTAAAACAATTGTCGCATATAAATTCCAAGGAACAGAAAAAACTTTGTCGAGAAAAAAAATCATTAAAACTCGGAACGGAGGCAGGATTTATGACCACGAGATTCCGGCCTTATTCTTTGTCGCCTGTAACCCCCCCGATCGTCTATTAGGGAAATCAAAACACACTCAGCTGGTGCGAGAGACTCGGGCGTCGCGCGTAGCATATGGGGCCCCCGCAGCGAAAGCTAGAGAAAGGGAGCGCGTACAGAAACGACCCCGAATTTTGGTCTAGGGTGCAGTGGCATCATCCCCTTCTGAAGGACCTGAAAATAAAAGGTCCGAAGGGAGGATGAGGAGTAGGAAGGTGGGGGCGTGTGGTGCTCGTCAGCGAACGGACGGCGGTCGGCGGAGCGGAAAATCGTCGGATAAATAACCAACAGCAGCCCCATATTTGCCCGGCTAATTATTTTTGGTTTTGCCAATATCGAAATTGGGTCAATATAATATACCAAGAGGGCGAAAGCCCAGCTTTACCCGCGGGATACCTTCGAACCGATACGCGAGGCGTAGATTTGTTGAACTTTTTGTTTATTTATTTATTTATTTTTTTTACTATGATCGGTAATTCTGTACGCGATAAAGTACATATATATCGTAACGATTCACCGAATACCATCTACCGTCCAATTTTTAACCTTGCAACACTTTTTTATCCCGCGAATCCGAAGAGGAATAACTCAAGTAGAGAAGCAGATTTAAAAATGAGTGAAGAGAAATTGAAAGCAATTATGGTGCGGTGGTATGAGGTGGATAGCTGGGCGGATGGGCGTGTAGATATAGTGAAGTGGGAGAGGCGAGGGAATGCGTAGAGAAATTCGGGATCTCTGGGATAACCAAGAAAATGAATAAGGTTGAATGTCGAATGAATAAAATAAAGTGAAGCCCTCCCAGCCATCGCCGACAGATCGATGGCGATTTTTCACTCACTTAGTTTGGCGCGCATCAATATGCATTAAGCTGATCGGCCTTCTATCGAGTTTCTGCTTCGAGGAAAGGATATGCGTGGATCGGAGAGAGAGGAAAGTGGACAATAAGAAAAGAAGGAGGATGAATAAGAACAAGAAAAATAAAACGTGTAAAAAAAAAGAGATAAGATAAAGAAAGGGAAAAAGAGCGGTACGTAGCTGACTGCAGAAAAGCCGTGGAAAAGAAGATACGAGCACCGAAGAAGTTAAGATATTCCGCGAAAATAAGGATACCGTATCGGGGTAATTCTCGACAAGAAATAACCGTAACAAGATCGGTCCAGGCTCGTAATACCACCACGGCTGTAAGATTTCAAGACGCGTTACGAGGCTTTAGGGGGTTTCTTGAAAACCTGCCAGAATCCTGCCACCCCCGCACCTACGACTAGACGATATCATACCCGCCCTCGTCTAAGTCATGCAACAGCACTGAGCCTCTGATTGTAATTTGAACCGCCAGGTTTCGCGGGTATCCATAAATGGAAAAAAATGTCGAACAAATTTCAGCGAGGTTTTTACTGTGAAATAACCGGCGGAATTGGCATGCAGAAATGTGCGAAACGTTTGAAAACTTTACCCGGATAACTGATACATAATGGATCATGAATTCAGCATAAGTTTTCGATTAGCAAGCGAAATAGATCCAGATATCGTAAATATCCAAGGTACATTCCGTGTGTGGGACGTCGACCCGCGGTAGTTTGGGTGGGGGCCGTGAATTTTTTGGTGATTCCGCTAATTGGAAGAATTTACGATGTCCTGGGCCCATTTTTGGCCGTTTAATGCCAACGATTTTACTGCATTTTAACGAATGAGAAACTTCGGCGGACCCTGCTCAGAATCTATAACCGAAAACTTAAACTTATCCAACAGAAAGTGGACGATAGAGTCGGACCAATATTTCTTGTCTTATTGAACGAGAGTCGCCGCGACAAAGAACGAAACACGTTTATGATAGATCGGCGGGACGCACGCGTGCCCCGAATGGCAAGAGCGCAGAAGAAGGAAATAAAAATAAAGAAAGAGAGGGAGAAAAAAGTGATAGAAAGAGAGAAAACAGGTGCATACTAGCTTTCGGGTAAGCTGTAAGGGCGTTGCGAACCGATTTCGCGCGAGACTCAGGGTCTTAAATTCAGAGATCTCGTTAACCTTGGCAGGGGGTTGGCCGGCACGGCGCGGAGTTCGCTTAGCAAATCGCGAAGTACGCTCGAGCGAGTATATACCCTTATATCAAATCACTTTAGTCGGGGGCGGACGCGCGGACGCCGATGCCTGCAACGCCGACGGGGTAACGGGTGTTGGGACGTGCAGGGCGCGAACCGAGTATTTCCGCCCGATTACCGGCTCAAATCGTTTGGAAACCCAAAGGAGAATCGCGTGATTCGACTTTTCGAGAAAACGAAACCGAGGGGGGTCTTCCCCGTCGTATAGGCTACTAGTTCGAATCGTCCGCTGGGGTCACCTCCTGGTGGCTCTGCCGAGCTGCGAACCCGCGTTAAAGAAAGGTTGAGGCGTATAGTCCTCGACTTCCAGCCCACGGAACAGATGTCAGACGTCACGGGTCGTCGCCAAAACAAAGGGAAGGAGAGGAAGAGCGCCCTTTTAGCAGGAAGATTTTTAGCGGTTTTTGTAGAAATGCCATCTTTTAATCTCATGAATTCAGAAGTATAGCGAAATTACAAATTCATTTTAATTTTTTGGTAAAGTAATCGCGCGGAGTGAGTTTTTTATAACGACAGATGCCTGGCCAGATGTCATTATCCTGGTACAAGAGAGAGAGAAAAAAAAAATCGTCCTTCAGGACATATAATGCATGAGGTGATCGGTGCGATTGACGATATGCGAGGAGGATTTTGAAGTGCGGACACGCTACGTGATGAGGATATTTAGAGACGGCGGGAAGATAATAATTGAGTTCGCCACGCGACTCTTCGAGTGCCTCCCACCCCCGGGCTTGCTGGTAACCACCTGTTTTGAGTGGCAGCCTCCATAAAGGCGCAGTACCGGGGCTTTTGAATTGATCGACTACCCTACGGATAGGCGGCAGCCACAGTGGACTCGATGGTAACCCTCGTGTGCGATATTATTCCGACATACGGAAGACGGGATAGCGTAGGGATTTGTTTACACTTGTTCTTTATCGATACGGGAACGTAAACATGTCGAGTTATATAGGATAAGGATTTTGTTTTGTTGTCTACACGAGGTTGTTCCCGCGTTGGTGACGATCAGTCGGTTTATAAGCGTGGGATAATTGTTACATTGGACGCTCTCTCCGGTAATTTATTATCTCCAGGAGCAGTAAATTAAATACCTGACGTCGATAGGAATTCCTCGGTAATAAACTACACGTCATTCTGAATCACCTAGCGAGCGACAGGTGTGTTACCCTCCTAGGAACGCACTTACGATGTAAAAACCGAGACGAGCGATTGTAGGATTTCTTAAAAGTTGGTTTCTGGTTTCACTCACTCCCTGGTATACCACCGTCCAGCTTATGCGATATACACAACAAACGCAGATCTGAGTGGTGCTGGCAACTGGCAGTCGACGCGAGATAGAGCAGTGGATCATCATTAACCGGGTGGCACAAAACCGTCGACGTCTGATTGACAGGAGTGCGCAAAGACTTCCCGTTTTTCCTAAACCCGCTTTAAGTTCCCGGTATTAACCTGCACCAGTGCTACGGTAGCGGCGGAACCTTCGCAATTTCTCGACGAGCCGTCGAACGGTTCGCGAGCGAGGCGGTGGCAGCACGTAGAGGTGATGGACGACCGTCGAGGCGCCAAGCTATGCGAGTCGAGCGGTCGGGGGCCGTTCGCCATTCGCCGTTTGCAAGCGATTCGCCGATTTCGTTCGCTCGGACTACTTTCGGCCTACGCTCGTAATTGGTGAACCAATTACGCGTTCCTCGCTTTTTGTACATACCCGACTCTTCCACTCTGCACGTTACACATGATGAAAAGTTCCGAGCTCCGAATCCGAACTGATTGTGAACCCAAACGAGATCATCTGACGCGAATTAATTCGCGGCACAAATTAGGCGGTAAAACCAACGAAAACCAAACCCGTTAGTTTTCGGTTGGACTTCTAACGGACCTTCACTTGGTCAAGGCTGACGGGTACGAATCGCAACGACGAAGCTGAATACAGAGGATCGTGTTAACCGAAGACCACGACACAGATCTTCGGTGAGTAGGATCTGTTTTCGATCGTTCGGTACGGCATGTTCGGCGAGCCCGAGGATCACTTGTGAAATTAGGTGCTTCCGGTACAGTGAGAACGGAAACGATGCGGGGATCGATAGTTTGAGATTTATGCGATTGATTGGAACGGTGTGGAGTGACGGGACAAGGAAGAGCTCTTAGTCCTGGCTGTGTACTCCCCGGAGGATAACACCCCCGACATCCTGTCCGAAGTATCTCTATAAATTTGCATGTAGAATACAGGGAGGTTCTTGTGGAGGAAAGGAAAGGAAAAGAGAGAAGAGAAGGGGAAGGGAATGGAAAGGCTCGCCTTTCAAAGTCGTCCTTATCCTGAGAGAGTCCTGCTGCGCGACCTGGTCCCCTGAAGCTCGAAGAGTTTGTCCCTCTCAAAATCGATACATCTCTCTCAGTCCCTCTCCCTTGAGTTACATCTGTCGCTCGTTCGTTAGCTGCTGCATCATGCGCTTCCTTTTCATCCAATTTCTTCGTTGCGGACAATTCGTCGGCGTAGCGTTCACAGCGAAGGATTGCCGGGATGTTTTCAAAATGCGTACGCCTATACCTTATACATATGCACTCGACGATGGTTGTAGCTGAGCTTGCCACTACCTCGAGTCAGCCGGTCAAACGACTCAATCGAGGTAAGAGCAGGCGGGAGGAGTGAGTTTGTCGGATTGTAACGACGGTGTCTCGCTACGACGTTGATCGGGATCGGGAGGAAGAGTACGGGGAGATATACAGAGATGGACTGAGATGGAAAGGACAAAGGAGCTGTGTAGACAGTTTCGCAAACAAAGCCTCATGAATACATTTGCTTCGGACGCTCCTCGGTCGGTTGGTCGGTCGGTCGGTCGGTCGGTCGGTGTTTCTCTCCTCCAAGACACCCCGGAGAAAGTTCCTAGTACGGGACTATAAGAGAGAGAGAAAGAAAATGAGGGTGGTAAAGGCGAAGGGATGCCGTAGGTGAGGGAGAGGTTTTACCCTTGGCTTTCACCGTCGGTGAGAGAGCGACAGAATAAGAGAGGAATCATGCGGGACTCGAAGGGGTCCAGGAGCGTTCAGCTCGGCGTTCTCTCGTTCAGCTAGCCTCCGCAGAGTTGAGCCAAGAGGGGTGGACAAGCAAGGCCGCTGACCGGTTGCCATGGCGACCATATGGATTGATCCGGGCAAATATCATCCCCGAAGACGCCCGAAAGAATCACCGGATTTTAGAGAATATCTACCTAGGAGACGTAGAACCGACCCGCCCCCATTTACACCATAAGAAATAGAATGGAAACTTGTAAAACGAAAGGAAAAGGAGATCCTACCCTTCCACGACTCCGCGCATCGTACATCGACTTCGAGTATCCGGTTGCAAAAAAACGTCAGCAAACCACTGTTCATATTACCAATGCTCGCAGCATCACGACGACGAGGGGAGACGGTACCTGCATCCATCACCTGTGCAGGGTCTGGTCTGCTACTCTGGTCAGTAAAAGGTATTCGCGTCCAGCCTTTCAGAGTGAGCAATAGGAGCGTGTCGCGCCCTATATAGGAAATCGCGGAGTGGCCGATAATCAGTTTCCGTAGACAGACGCGTTGTAGTAAATAATGTAATCTTGTAGAACGCTCGGTGTACACCAGTAGGTAGAGAGTTAATAGGTAGCCTCCGGAGGAGAGTAAGCTGAGCTGTTCTGATGCGAGTATTGCCGAGTGCTCCGATCGTACAGAGGGCAACTCCGAGACGATGAGTGATTCAGTGCGCGTCGCTGGTCGAACTCACTCTCCGTTGCCGCGTAGATTATGGAACAGCATCCAGGGACAACAGCTCTGCTCTGCTCTGATCTGCTCTAGTCGTTGTGGTGCAGGGGCAGCTCATGCTTTGTCGTAAAGTGGTTCTCAGCGCCTCATCTTTGACCGGTTGCGGTAAATTTAGCGAGATTCGCATCGGCGTCGGTTCGGTTGGTGTCTATCGAGAGGGACGGACCACCCACGGCGATGACGCTCCTTATAAGCCGGAGGACTGTTCGCATTATGGAACGATTCCTTTCCTTCTCCCCCCCCCCCCCCCCCCTTTCGATTCTCCGATTCTCTGATCGTGGAGCGGTTCGACTGTCTCGATCGTCTCAACGGGGCCGAGGCCGCGGACGAGGACAGTTCTTACCGCGAGAATTATAAATTAAGCTATTAAATCTGTGTTTACGTTTTTGCACCTCGCAGAGTCTCTTATAGGCATTAAAGGGAACGTTCGCTGAATTTTGATCGATCCCAACCCACCCGCCGTTTCTCTCGACGTTCAGTCCACTCAGAAAACGACTCCGATGGCCCTCGCGCCAAGTTCAGACCGACTTATACTCGTGTAGGGTAGATGATGGTTACCTGGTTAGCCGGTTAGCTGGTCGGTTGGACGACTCTCGTCTGGATGCCTCGATGGTTCCGTTTGGTAGGTGCGCCGCGTCGAACGCCAACTCGAAATGTGAACGTAAACGTGATCGCGAACGCGAACTCCCCGAGTAAAGTTCCGGTTAAGTCAAACACGACGTAAAGTCGCCTACCTACTCCTGGAGTTAGGACTTGGAAAGTCTCAATGAGGCGTATAATGCTATTAAAGGGAATCTTATTACGACCGGGAGCTGCACCAACTCGAGGGAGATTCACGCTACTCCTTCTTCCGGAACCACCCGCAACAAGTATCTTACTAATTACCCCAACTATATAGATAAGGCCTTGTTCAATCTCGTAATATTTCCTCATGATAAAACTATCTCATTCAAACTATTCGTCTCTTTGTTTTTTCTCGAACCGTTGAACGGATGAGTAGAAAGAGAGCCGGTCTGTCATTAATACTGCAAACAAAGACGGAGTTCATCCTGCAATCCTGCAGCTCAATGCCCTCCGGCTGTTGTGCTTCAATAAATATATCAATAAACCTTACTCATACGTGAGCGGTGTGAAAACAAAAATAGTTTTAACTTGCCAAGGAGGAATATAGTGAGGACTTTGCAAACTTTCTGAAGTGCGGATTTCAACGGGGTGTGGGCTAGGAAAGGCGCAAGTTCACGACAAGTTCGTGCCGAACCCACAATCTTCGTATTTCTCAAACTGTTCTTAGCTCTCGACCCTTAGGAAACCCCAAGATCCTCGAGAAGCGTCAATTACTATCAAGTGGTCCTCACTTGCGGGAAATTTGACGCTTCAGAACAAACGATTGATTAAAATCTAGATGAAGATCAAAACTTTGTTCGCTGTTCATGAAAATCTTGTAATAGATTTTGAGTGAAAAAAGCAAAAGTGACGAGCTCGTAGTCAGACTTGTAGTTTTATCGTTCCTCCACTTCCAAAATTATTCGAAGCTTTAATTTTTCTTCGCGATTCTCCTACAATTAAAGTAAAAATCAAGGGTCAATACGATGGCCATCAACTTCCTTATCTTTCTTTCGCCTTGTGCGCGCGGAGCTGTATTGGATTATTTATTTATACACACCGTGCGTTGTGGTGAAGTTAGTACAAGTTCGTGTGCGGGGTATGGGGATAAGAGAAAGGAGAGAAGGCGAAGCAATAAGCAGACAATTATTCGTCAATTAGTTGGATTGGGTTAGGATCTCGTTCGATCTTCCCCAGTTCTCCACCGCCACGCGGGCACGACCGGACGAAATCTAATAAAATGTCCATAGTATCAAGTGTCAAGGCGAGGAGAAGGTCGAGGGGCCCCGGGGCTACCCCGCGGCGGTGAAGAGCAAGCTATGGGATCCCCGCAGCGTAGTACACGACTACGATGTGGCTGTACATCGTACCATTGTGATTTTTGATTGGCTAATCCAATCTAATCTAATCTGAACGGGGCTCTCGCAACCCCCGAACGCCAACACTTCATCATCCAAGGAAAGAGAAAAGAGAGATGGAAGGACCGCGGCGCGGCGCTTATCTGGAAAGTACTTTGACCCTCAGGACGAGAATATATTTATGTAACATAAAGTTGTGAAAAGTGGAGGGTCGACTTTTATTTTTGAATTTCCTCACGTTATTTGTCAGTCTAAAGACGATTGATATTGGAGATAATATGTTATGGTATCGAAGAGCACCGGTGAGAACCCATGCAGACGATATAGAGAGGAGCCTATCATTAAATCATGGAGGGCTAGGCAATTTACCTCGAAGTTCCAACTGGTGCAGTACCACCAGAGCTGGCGAATATCTCGGCGGAGCTTCGGAAGCTGACCTCTCTATCCCTCGATTTCCTCGCGGTATATACGGCGAAGCAATATTCTCTTGCGGTGTTTCCGCATTCTCACGAATGAATTATGAATTCACACGAGCGTTATTATTCTCGACGAATTACCACTATACGTTCGCCAAAAGTACGCGCCGAACAATTTTACTCGAATATATAGAATCATTTGGGATACATCTTTCGGAACGATAAATCGAAAGAATAAACCTTCCACAGTATATGCTTCTTGTATATAAAGTCTGCACAGATTTTCGGCACTCCATACCATCCCCATATAATTAATTCCGACTGTAGTAAAGTCGCCAGATGCGGTTTGCCAGGACGGCCGCGTGCGCTTTCCCATTCGTTTGTTCGCGTACAAGTCTGACGTCGTACGTCGGGGTGTAGAGCGTCGTGTAATTGATAGCGCCACAGTGTCGCAGCGAATCCAATGAGCCGTACGAAAATAATAAGTCTCGCCTTATACCTCGTAACCCCGACACGGATACATACGTGGTATTATTGGCTCTAAGGGTGGACGCACCCCGTTGGAATACATACGCACCCTTAACGCAACTGTAGTAACTGCGTTCATGTTGGCGCGATTCTAATAGACGATCAAAATGTACTCCAGGCTCAAGAGAAAATATGAATAGAGATTACGAGTCTTTTTTAAGAGCGTCTAATAAAAGAGCGGCGCATTGTTTAATTATGAAAATATGCGATGCTCGAATGTCACGTAAATACTATTTCATTTGCGTGCTGGGTAGTAAAGCACGCGCTAATGACGTCGTGTTACGTTTTTCTCATATACGTACAATTTACATGCGTATACTAACTGCTAGAGATGGATGGTCACTCGTCGAAACAGCTCTGCCCCGCCTTGGAATAACAGGTTAATTAACTGACCAGTCCTCTCAAATCGAGGGGTGGAAAAACTTGAAAATATTTTTATAACAATTATAATTAGTCGAAGAGTCATCTATGCGCACTCGTTAACGATTATCCGAGCTTTTGTCTTTACGGTCATGTTTCATGACCGATCGGAATTACGAGTCGTGACTAATTCCTACGCTGGAGATAAGCGCGATGAAAGAGAGGAAAAATTTAGACAAAAAAATGTAGCGTCAAAAAAAAAAAATAAATAAAAAAAAAATAAAACAGAAGGGGAACGCGTGTGCGCGACAGACAGTCACTTCGGGTGATATCGAATGCTCGCGTCGTCGTCGTTGCCCTTCTCGCTCACGGCCGCAGTCCCTGCAATGTGTGCGGGGGGCGTATGCGAGCTCGAGTGTCAAGTTACAACCCGGTGACACTACAATCGTCCTGGTCTCCCCTGCTTCGAAGATCCCGTTCCTATCGGATAGTTCAGTCAAGTGACCAGAACCGACCCTAGCCGACGGGGTGCCTTGGATATTTTAGAAATTTTATGATTCTCAGATTTACCAGTCCTAATCGTGCTGACGTTGAAAGTGGGAAAAAACCAAATGTGTAGCGATAACTACGCGAAAGGATGAGTCGTTGAAGCGTAAAAGTTGGACGTGGAATAGAATTCCGTTCGGATATATCGCCCCTGAAAGAAGTGTAAAAATAGATCCGCCCCTGTTCCGAAGCCGCCCCGATTTAGCCGGGTACCCCGGTAGTACATCGCCATAAAATGAACACTGGAGAAGCATTCGTTCTCGGCCCCCCGTAGCCGCCTGCCGCACTACACTTCACCCTCAAATTGGCAATTTTATCAATAATACGAATCTAGTAATTTGATAGAGATATAATGCAAATTCGGTTAATTGTTCCGTCCGACGTGCTGCGAGGACCCCAACACTGTGGAACCCCAAACTCGGTGTCATTCTAGTCTCGAATATCTTTCAGCTGGCTTGAATTTCCATCTACACGTGTTCCGTGAGGCACGACGCAAAGCAACGCAGAGTAGCCGATTGCTCTGGACAAAAGAAACGAATATCGCCCGCCAGCAGAAATTCCAACAGATGGCTTCAGTCCATTTTTATCGATCAACGCATCTCCGAATTTATCAGATACGGGCGGATATCGATGTAAAATACCCTTTCAACACCGCGTTTCAAAAATCATATGTTTCCGTACTCATTTTATGATTTTCCGCGCCAAAATGGTCATTCCATGGAGTTTGGGGTGAGGATATATCGATGAGAGGGGGTTGAGGAAGGGAGCGATTCATCAGAGTTGCAGGAGTTAGCTGAGCTAATGTATTCGAGGTGGTCGTACAACAAATGCCGTGTAAATGGTAATGCCCCGTGCGTATCTTTGCCCACGTGGTTTTCAGTGGTCGTGCAGTCCCGGCAGCTTCTAGCTGGGCACAGATGGCCGCCCCAGGCACTTACTGGTTCCCAGTTGCCCCACACTGCCCCCGGCAAAAGGGATCTACACGGTTAGGCTCACCCACTAACTATATTTATTTACGAGCTAGTTAAATTTGGTAACCTAGAGCACGTCAAGGCTATATAAAGCTTCCCGTACGATTGAAAGTTACACTCAAGTTTAACTTCAAGTCTTTCACAAGTTTTCGGTGATTTGGTACTTCGTTCTGATTCAGTTTTACCGGATATAGCATGAAAACAAGTTCTATGGCAACACTGCCGGCCCATCATCGATAAAATAAAAACGTTGGTACAAAATGCATATAAATCCATGGACATCGTATCAGGTGTTCACATGTGTGGGTATACAAACGTCTATCTGGATATCGTGTGTGCTGTTTAGTCTCGCACATACCAGACCTCGCCTCCTCCATACTCCGTTATACCTCGACAGATAACTCGAATGATTTATTTTCATTTATGAAACCGAGTAGTTCTGTGCAGCAAGCTTATTATACAGTTTCAATGAAAAATCGCTAGCTTTTCCTGTTCTATGCAACATAGTAACTCGAGAATCGATTCAATCAGTCATCTCATTAAAACCAGTCGATACAGTCATCCCGAGCAGGCATGCCCGTCATCCTTAGAACGGTTAAAAGAAGAAGATAAAGAATGTGAAAGAAGAGGAAGAAAAAAAATGAATGAGATACCAAATTCTTCTGGTGTCTGTCGAATGGCAATTCATAAGAGCCAGTCGTCGAGGCCTTAACTCATTGTCAACGAACGTTCGGCGGTGGCGACGTGCTACAGTGATATAATTTTGTACATTTTTGTTTTCCCTTTTTAACTTTTTTTTCTGTTTTTTTTTTCTTTTTCTTTTTTTGTTCTCTCTTTGTCAAGTCGTCGCAGACGCCCCGATCTCGCCAGATGCCGTCAACGTCTACAAACAGCTCGCGGTTCGGTCGCGCGGGCGCAAACGCATGGCCATACGAAAGCCTCCCACCGCGATAACGGGCTATTTGGCCACGGTTGAATACCTCATAACTAACTCAATCCAGGCTTCCTAATTAAATATCTATCGTTTAATTAAGAATGATTTACCGCGCAATGGCTGCCGCCGGGTGGATGGCTGACTCGCTGACTGACTGCAGGCTGCTACCATTCAGCTCGGCAATCAATGCAGGAATTATCCTCATTAGGTCGATCCTAAGGAGCTGCCTACCTCGGTCGTGTGTTTCGAGTCGGAGTTTATATAAAGCTGGAGCAGCTATTAGATCGGGGAACTATACAGAGCGCAGGTTGCAGGTTGCAGTTTCTGCCTCGGATATCGGTATAGCGTGGAAAAAACTGGAAACGTGTGCGGTTCTCGAGGGCGATGGGTCTCGGGGAAGCCCCGAGGGGTTCTCGGATCGGGGGCCCGGGGGGGATCCAAGAGCTAAAAACAAGTCCCCGAGCCCCGCGCGAGTGACAACCAAGCGAGCCGTGCCTCACCTCGGTCTCCAAGATCGAAGCCCACACAGGAGGCGGCACGACCATAGTAATTCAAATATTTTGCTCGTCGTTAATCTCTCGACTTTGCTCGGTTACCGGGACAACCGATCAATCTCACGATCTGAGTCTCGACTCGGTTCGATTTCCTGCATATCATGTCAATTTTTGGTTGATTTGACGACCTTTTCGAGCTAAAAATCATCATCGGTTATTCACCCGATAGATGATGTGCTCGTCCGATATCGGTGCGCATTTCGCGGAGGTGATGAGTATACGTGTAGCTACCGTGTGATAACTGTTAATGATAATTCGTCGGGGTGTTTGAGTTTCTGTCGCGTCTGCGCGTCGACTGAGGTTTGGCGGTTTAGGAGGTGGGGATGCAGCGGCTGGAGTGCGACCTCGTGAGTCGGTGTTATATAAATTGTTCACACGTTCACAAATTGGAACCCGGTGTTCGCTGACGGAACGAGAAGTGGAGAGCTACGGCGTGTATATACCAGCCCGGGAAAAGCAAGCGCCACGTGACTTCGGTTTCGGGCGTGTTCCCTTCGCCGGATACATAAAACACTTAACGACTAATTTCCTCGTGGGTGTGACTGTTTACCGTTTTCTTAGTTATCCTTCCCTCAGCCCCCATAACTATAGCCATGGTTCGGCGGTTTTCTTGGCGCGAAAAAGCTGTCAGCGAAGTAGCTTATATAGCCCAGAAGATGGACGGGATGACAAATGTGCCACTGCAGGTCAATCCTCGCGGCTCCACAAGTTCATCCTAGGGTCAGAGAAACGGGTCCTCTGGTTTTCGTCTTTTTAAAAGACATTTCCCTTACGACGACGCCGTTTCCTCCGCAACTATAGGTTTGCACTTATAGGTCTCACATTACAAATTGCCATACACAGATCGTAACGAGTGTCTGGGTTTTGTCGAACATTTTCGTTGCCCAGCTGCCATCCCAAATCATCGTACGGTTGAAAAGAAAAAAAAAAAATGAAATATTGAGCCAAAATTAAGTCGATCTTTAATTTTACCGGATATGTTTTCCTTCGGATTCTTGAAGCGGAAACAATGAAGAAGATGAAAACTAAACTCCGCTCACAATTTTCAGCCTTTATCGCTCCTCCGTTAAAACTTTCAGAGTTAATAGAATGTCAAAACAGATCCGACGTCGCGGCGGCTAGACGGCGACGCATCCTCCACGAACATACCGTGACATGTGCGGTAAAATATCAGAAAATAGTTTTCCGCTCGATACTTTGTTCGTTTGCAAGAGAGGGATCATCTGCAGACAGCATTCAGCGAGAGTCAGAAGAAATCATCCCCACATTTTTTTTACCCTAAAATTGTTTCGTTTGTTACTTTTTTTTTCTTGTTTTTTATCGTTGTTTTTTTTCTCTCTCGTGGTTTGAACGAGGCTCGCCTCTATAGAAAAGAAATATCTAACGGTTCTCCGGGAAGGAGCAGCCCTCGCTCAGTTAAGTCGAATATCGCGTGACTCGAGGTTCGTTCGTTACATTACGCCACTAAAAACCTTTTATTCCAATCTAGCCTAACCCCGTTGGCCAAGAAATATTAGAGCCGCAACAGCGTAGGCGGAGCTCTGAAAAATCCTAGCGAATGAAACGACGAATCGAAATGACAAAAAGATGAAATCTACGAATGAGAAGAAAAATCGAAGATCACTCTTTATACTGGGTCTAATTTTTCAACTGCGTTTCGTCGTTCAAACGACGCATGTATGTACAGTGAATATATGCGGGCGGGTCTGAGGAGAAAAGGAACGATGCGCCCGTTATGGGCCATAGGTATACAGCTAAACGGCATTTTGCCTCGAGTATTACATTTATTAAATATTATTTACGGCAGGTTTTACGACATCAATGATACGTATACCGAGTCTATCCAATATCAAATATAACGTCGTAACCCGGGTAGGATAACGGCGCGGGGAAGGCTCTTGAGGGGACGAGGGACGAGGGACGAGCAGCGGGAAGGGGAGGGAGGGTCCAAGAGGCAATAAATGTACGAGGAACGCCGTTGTCGATAGGCTCCTCTCCGTTGGGGCCAACGATGTTTTTTGAACAATACAATATTCAGGAGCTGAAGGATACCAGCCCCCCCTCCCCCCCGTGCCCCCCCAAAACGCGGCCACCTTATCGGGGTCAAAAATACAAATACAAAATACTACACGATAGCAGTAGAATTCACGCGGCAATTTGTAGTTGGGGATAAAAAAAATAGCGGGAAAAAAAGAGAGAGAAAAATTGAAGGAAATTGTTGGGAACTTAAAATTTAGATCTGATTTTATGGATTTTGTGTTCGGGATGCACGTTGGAATTGAGAATCGAAAATGAGTACTAGGCGTATACGTGTGTTGTCCATCGAACGTAAAACTCAGAATTCAATTCAAATCGAGTTAAAGTTCGTGTCTGTTTCCTTCCTCAGGCAGTAAAGCGACCAGCTATGGCAGACAACCCTGAAATGGCTAAATAGAAAACGCAAACGACACCTGAGTTTACGGCCACTCACTCTCCGCGTCATCGCTCTACGCGTGCCTATCTTTCTCCCCAACTTTTCTCTCTCATACTCTCTATATTTTCCTCTCTTTCTCTCGCTGGGCCGAAGTTCAACCCCTAAAGTTTACAGTCGCAGCCACTCGAGTAGCTACTTCACGAGCCCTTGCGGAGGGCAGCGAGGGGTTGCATAAGATCACGGAGGACTATAATCGATACGAGCGAGCCTCGCCAATCAGACACGCAGAGGAAGTTAGACCCCTCCCATTCACGATGCGATAGCTCAAAGCCCAAGCAAGCTCTAACCTCGGTAGCCAAGGTCAATTCTTTCGAACGCACAAAAAATAAATACAAAACAAAAACTGATCGACCCTCGCCCGTGCTGACAGCAAATAGACAATTATCCGATCACTCTGCGGCACGATAAACTTTGTCTGCAAGCCACCGATGCAATTGGTACAAAAAAGTTTACTCCGAGTCAGTATATATTCTATACTTTTTACTTTATTTTATTTATTTAGTTTTTTCTTTTTTTTTTTCGTAGTTTTCCATTCCCTCTTTTTGTCGACTTTTCGAGAAATAATAAATACACCGAAGAGAGAAAGAAATCACTGAACCCGTTGTATTATTCAAGTGAGTCCCGAGGCTTACCGGAGCTTAAAAACAATCACGGGTAGTCCGGTTCCGCTGGAAACCAAGTCGATAAAAACAAAAAATGAGATGGGGAGAGAATGAAAAAATTAACATAAAACAAAAGTATTTCATAACTCAAGTTCACCGTAGGATAACAAATAGGACTGAGGTGGTTACCGACGGAAGACCCAAAAAACTGAGCATCTAGGCCATAATTATGAAGGTATTGCATACCTACCTATCTCCGCAGATCGCGACGCGAGTTGCAAGCTCAACAATGCAGGTCGTACAACTGGCACTAGGTGTACATATAACTGAGAACTGAGAAGTAACTGTTATAACCAAGGTGGAGGCACAGCGACGTATAATACGTACCTTCGTAGATACATACCTGCCAACTATAGTTGCCATTATATCAGATAGGTGTAAAGCTCTCCATACACGTAGTCGGTACGCGAGCCACAATTTATACGAGCATAGATGTAGTCGTATAGAGAGGTAACGAGAGAGACAGGGGGAGGAAAAGGAAGGTGGGAAAGAGGGGGTGGCAGGAGCTGTGCAGCCAGTAACATTTGCATGAATTTGTCGAGGTGATATCCTTGTAGGATCTCGCTTTAAGTTTAACGTAAAGTGGCAGTGAGTAGAAGCGGAGAGAAAAGCGGGCGAGCGTACAGCGCGGTGGTAGGGCACCTTTAAGAATAACTTAGGGGAAGGACTTTTTTCAATTTGTTAATTCAGTGTAATCTTAAGGGCGGCTAATTTCAACTCTCCCCTACCCCCGCCCCCGTCTTGAGCCCAACGCTTTCATTGTCTCCCTAGCTGTAACATAGACCCCTGGTGTTACAGCGTGCAGGCGGTTGATTTGCAAAATGGCTGCAGAAAGAAGAAGAATATTAACTTCTCGCAGGATTTTATTCCGAATCAAAATTTAACCCCTTGACTTGGAAAAAATAAGAAAAACAAAACAAAAGAAAGAGAGAAAATAATATAAAAGAATTACTTCATGCGTCCCCAATTCTTGCGTATGAGACAAAACTTTCTTTGGCAAACAAAAATTATTCGGGATCTTCTCATCCGGTCGGGAATAAAGAGACTCGGTATTCCAACGTAGGGCGATTTCTAGACCGAGTGAACTCGGGGTTGGTAGTCGAATACACCGGCAGCTAGTGTACACATAGGGTAGCGACGACGTTCGGTAGGTTGGGGTGGCTCGTAGTCGAATGACGGGCGTCGGGCGTCGGCCATGTTGTCTTGACATTCTCCCTCGGGGGTTGTCAGGGGTGGATATATTTAGCCCTCTGCCTCTGGGGAGCTCCGACCACCCCAAGCCTCAAACCACTCCGGACTTATGACGCTGTTGTCCGACTCCTGTGCAGCACCCGCACCACCTCGTTCCCGCGGCACCTTCGCATCCTCCTCCGAGTTGGTGTTGCAGTTTACAAATTGCTCAACGAGGAAGTACCGAGGGCCTTGTTTTCGGTGCCAGAACTCCGAGAGCGAGTGTTATCACGATACGTCGAACCCATTAATTTTGTTTTACTTTTTGGGAAATGGTGAGTGAAAATTTTTGTGGAAGAGAAGGGGTTGAATTTAAAGGGTAAGTGAATCGGATTCGAAGAGGAATATATCGAGTGGGGTGAAAAAATAACTTGAGTTGCAAAAAATGGAAAGCTATTTCTATTTTCGCTCTATAGATATTCGTACGTGTGCACAGGTCGTTGAAAGAAAAGAACCCTCTTCTTGGATCCCACCCCACCACCCGGGCTACGCCGATCCCCAAAATTCGTAAAATGTCCTCCCTTTTGGTAATACGTAACGTCGGGGGTAAACTATTGTCCCAGTAAACCCCGGAGGATCGTACTTGATTCTTGGGACAACGTTAACCCCGCCAACGTCTCTTGAGACTTCCATTTTGACTCTGGGGATTACGCCTGACTCCGCCCACCCACGGGTAAAGTTTTGTCCCTTAGAACCGACGCGGCCGTGCTAGCGAAAGCCACGCGATATTGATGACTTCTTTCTTTGCCGAGCTGAGCGAAGCGGAGACCAAAAGAGGAAAGAACGCGAGGGCGATGCTCGAGCTAAAGAAGGCGAACGCGAAACCGAGGGACTCGTAGAACCGAGACACCCCTACCAAAAAGTGCCCACAACATCCCTTATACCACGCGGATGACGTCCATCGATTCATAAAACTGGGAATTGGAGGTTGAGATAATAAATATAAGTGTAACGGAAAAGTTTTACGCAATTTTTATAATAAAATCGGGGCGAAATAATCAGGAGGGCGGAAAATCGACGTAACCAGTGTTTTAGTAATAGTCCGGTCAAACATTTAAATACGTCTTTGTATATGTAACGTTCAAGTCGCGAAAGTTTTTTTTTTTCTAAAACGGTATCATTTCTCGCTTGGTTCCTTCGCCCTTTAAGAAAGTGGACCCGTGAGTTGAAAAGTTCGAAAAGTTATAGTTCGTCGACTTTAGCTCGGGGAGTTGGGGATCCGAGGCAATGATAACCGCGACGGATGTGGGCAACGACGATTCGGTTATACTCAAACTAATTTCCTTCCTCGCGGTGTTTTCATCCACCGAAGAACAAGGCGCGAGGTACCGTCGTCGAGGGGGAGGAAAAGGTAAGAGGAAAGGGAAAGGAAAAGAAAGAAAGGGAGAGCGACGGAGCAAGACTAACGGAGAGACGCGCGCGTGCGTAAGATGTTTAGAAGCCAAAGCCCCGGAGGAGAAAGAGTGAGAGGAGGATAGTGTCCCTGGAGTATCGACTTGCCCCACGGGACCTGGCAGTCGATAGTCCCGAGGGAGCCTCTGGCTCTCGCTTCCTCGCGGCGCTCCGGGAGCAGCGCGGCAAACACAGTGAAGGAGGGAAGAGGAGAGAGGGGAGAGGGAAACGCGGAGTAACTCAGGGAGGCCAGGGGTGAGGCAAGGACGAGCTTTCCAAGATTGTATGAAATTATACGCCTGCTTGTATCGTGTGGGGTGGTGCGCGCTGGCAGACAGGTGTTTTCTGCCGCTTAGCATCCGTGTATATATACAGGTATATATGTTCTACGGGATAAAAAATATCGAGGAAAACTTATACAACCCTTATTTCATTCCTCGGCGATACTTTTCTCTCTCGTTTATTTCTATCTCAAAAGTCATTCCGAAGTCACTGGTCGCCCTTCGCACGCCGCGAGGAAATGAAAGTGAATCTTAAAACGCTACGCCGTTCGTCACGCTCGCGTTGCCGAGTTGTCTCTTCTTGCGAACCCAACCCCCGAAAGCTCGCACGATTGATGGCCCATGGAATCGAAATCTAAAGATTTCGAAACAGCTGGAGAACCCCACCTCCTTATCTCGCAAGTTCGGAAGAATGATCGTCCCCCAATTTTTGGCAAAAAATCAAAACGTGCGATCTCCGGTTTTCGGTCATTCCAATTTAATACCCTTTGCCTTTGGACCTCCGACCTTCAACCTTTGGGACAAGGGAAGACCGCGAGGGACACGTACCCTTGGCTAAGAGAGAATTTGTCAACGTTGCCTCGAGTTACAGGGAAATTAATAAATTAACGGAGACACCTGCATAAATTCATCCAAGTAGTGCGAGCCCCGGTAACGTCAGACATGGTTAGTAATAGTGGCACACCGACCCGTCCTCTGATTCTCGCGTCCTCCTCTTCTGCTTCTGAACTCGTCAACCGTTCTTCATAATCAACCAAATTTCCGACGTATATAATCGCTGAGGTATCTTTATTGCAAAAAATTATCCGATCGCAAATTGATTGCGGATCGTTTCCCGCGTGATCGTCTTCGATTTTGGGTAAATAGCGACTGTGGTGTGTGAAAGTCACGCGCGATCGGGTTGTCAGCACTGTTAAGTTATTTAGAGGTCGAGGGCGGCGGTAGTCGGTAGCACTGTCTAATTGTAACGACGCCTCTGGGACCCGTATTCCACCGGCGCGCGGTCCTCGGAACGTCGAAGCGGTCAGGTACGCCCTCGAGTATTCCCTGCACCCCGCCGATGCTGGAGGATGTTGTAAACCCAAAATACGACGCGTCCCGACGACGACGGCTGTCGCCTCTCACGTGTTCCGTTCGAAAAATACGACCACGAGTGTTTCGAGAGGAATTGGAATCAGGAATTAGGAATTGGGGTGCCTATATTTCTCTCGAGAAATAATATTCTTGTAATACACTTTACAGTGAAACAGATTTAGCGGTCAATCTTGACAGGGGCAGGTTCCGGTCGTAAAGAGTCGCTCATGACGGCCACTTTATATTCGCAGATCTGCAGATAGTTTGGGGATCGAGTACAGGGGTTGATCTGGAAGTCGGGGGTAGAACGGAGTCGTAGAAAGCTGCAGGCGGGCGCGGGCGTGCGGCGGGCAGCATTATCATCCTCCCTGGTGAGGGTGAGTGAGGGCATTCGACCTCCTCCCTCACGACTCCCCTCCGTCACCATGGCAACCCCTACGCGCGGACCGCCGCCGCGTCGTGTCCTGCTACCGTTCTCATGCTCTGCCAGCATGGCGACTGCTAACCTCTAGAAGTCCTCGATCCAGCGTAGTCTATTGTATGAGTAGAGGCCGATGCATTTCATTGTCAAAATTTGTGAATTTTTCTTCGACCGAAGGACTCCGTTGCTCGATATAGATATCGAAGCTCGTATAGTTAATATGCTGCACCTGCGAATTTTTCCCAAAAATTCTTTTGGCGGTGAAAGTATTCGAACAGGTACCGCTGACTACGAGTCGCGAGTAATTATTTCGTTCACGTGTGAAATAGGTCGGTGTTCCCCGAGGGCGAATTAAAAAAGCAGCGTAGTTGCCAAAATTAAGACATATTTTTTAATAAAACGCAATAAAAATCGAGTTATTGCCTCATTTATCGTGTCCACGCGTTCATCCTTCAGACCCAAAGTCACCGCAGGGCATGAAAGCTGGGGGATTTGTGAAAAATTAAACGCTACCACTGCGGGGGGAGGGAGTAAAATTCTTCGGAATTCGTTATACTTCACGTAGGTGATCCGAAGGTTGGACGAAACCGAGGCCACGCCGATATGAAGCAAGACGACAGTACGGTGCCGTTTCCATGTCCGTAAAGTTACAAACGACCCCGTAGAATGACGTCCCTCCAGCGCCTTTCGACTCTTGCACGCGCTTGTCCTAGACGACGATTTAGTAATGTCTGTATTTAGATAACGCTTAAGTCCCTCGGGATTTCGGGGTATAATGCAGGCAGCAACCGCTAACCGCCCTCTTAACTTGCGGGCGTCAAACATTCACAAAAACGGTCGTACGTCAGCCCCGCACTCGCGCCCCGGGTGACATGTGGCCCTTACGCTACGGAAGAGGAAGAGCAAAAGAGGAAGAGAAATACAAACGTAGATTACGAATATTTCTCGTTTACCCGACAAAAAGTGGTGGCGTTGAAAAAGATGAAAACGGAGAGCGTCACTCGTCAGCGTCTGATTTCGCTCCTCTTTCATCCGTAAAATTCAAATTTTGGCGAAGAATAATATATCGCGGGCGTCTTAAAGGAGAGCAACAATATCCCGGACGGCGACTGGTTGAGGTGAGAATAATTCAAACGCTGCCGAAATGCGTTTACACCGGTTTACTTAATCGTGACTAACCTCGTTCCCCGGCACATTTTGAAATGAGGCTTAAACGAGATTTTCATATTCGCGGCTGTTATACCTTCGTACCTACCTTCGTAGAATAACCTGCAGCCCCCGCACTTTATATATCCTTTGACTCTCAGCCGGTGCGCAACCCGCGACTCGCGACTCGCTCGCTAACTGGCTTAAGGAACTCCGACTCCCTGTCGGCACGATCTCGCTTTGAGGAGTTTCAAACTTGGTAAAATACCTACTTGACTGCACGCTCGGGAACCCCCTATGCCCCTCGCACCCTTCGTCCTTTCTTCTTCCGTCTTCGAAGTCATCCCTTTCTATTTCACCCTCGTTCTATCGCTTCTGTTATACCGCATTACACAATTATACGTGCGTTTAAGAAATCTGTTTAAAAATTTTTTATAGAATCACCCGCGTCCGGAAGAGAATATATCTATCGATTAATTGACGCCGCGTCACCGACATCGAACGAAAGCTCTACGTAGTTTCGAACGCCCGTCAGGTTACATCCAGTAAGACGTATTACTTAGCTATGAATTATAGAACACATCGGTAGTGGCTGTGTGGACCCGGTGAATAGCCTGAACCTCGTCTTATGTTAGACTTAGCGCGAGAAGGTAGGAGGTATACCACCTGCTTACCTTACGCCCTTCCGGACTTGGGGCTTGTGCCCTGAGGACTAGATATTTTCCCGTGTTCGGTTTCAGAAACCTCGTACAGTCCGGAATGGCTTGATTAATATAGCTCCGTCGAAACGATCGTGATTAGAAAAGGTTTTCTTCTTGTTTCCACGTAATTTTCGTGACGGTAAAACTGTCGTTTTGAAGAGAAGAACAAACAGTTGAAGGAAACGAAGGTGTATTTTGTTAGGGAATTATCATCGGCTGTTGGAAAATGTTAATTTTACTTTCAACAATATTATCCTTTTACCATATTTTCTCAACTAATTTTCATCCGTGCATTAATATGTTAAAGTAATTCTGCACTCCTGATCCTCGGTGCTGTCTCGAGTATATGTAGTTTCAGTTTCTTCCTCTCTCGGAGAATAATATCGTATGGTGGTAAATTATCCGGAATGTTCCTTCTCCGCCTTCGCTTATTTCCTGTCTATAGGACTTCCTGGGGAGTAAGATCTAAGGCTAAGTCTTGGGCTGAGGTTGGCCGGAGTGGCGGACGCGGAGGTGGAGGAAGAAGAGGAGACGAGGTGGTAAGGACAGAGGGCGTAATGGAGACTGGTTAAACATTAAACATCCCCTGATACCTCGCTCACCCAGCACTAACCCTGGTTCAAGTTTATGCAAAACACACACCTCCAGAAGGTCGCCTTACATACTCCGTCGAATATCCACCGACCAAAGACCTACGTACACACTCTTATTAATTGACGTCTTCGCCGCGCGCGCCCCACATTATGCATTCGGGACTCGAGGCGTTCCGGATTAATCCTGGATACATCCTGCCGCTACCCGATTCCTCCTGCAAGTCCTGCGGTTCGACCCCGATGGGGATGTACACCCCGCAGCCTACAGTCGACAGATAATACACAGCTGCTTTCTTCATTTGATTTTCTTTGCCGCAATTTATTTTCATACGTCGCGCGTCGATATAAGGAGTTAACGAAGTTCACCGGGACCCGGGGTAAATATGGTGTCCTTAATAAGGACTTCCGGTGAATCGTGATTCGCGATGGCTGGGTGGCTATGTTGCCCGGTCGAAGGAAACTCCGAAGGAAGTCGGGTTGTATTAATAGGTGATTAGCCACTCGATCGAGCACGCCTTCCGATCCGCTGATCCTGAGGTTTTGCCTCCGATAGGCGGTGCTCAAACGAGTACGGAATTAACAACGCGGAGAACCGAGTCACCGGGCTTAATTGCCATAAGAAGTGAATCGTTGAATAAAATTTCTACTTTCTCGATATCGTTACATCGAATATTATTGGAATAATGATAAATCGATTATAACGTGTTCTCAACGGTCGCGGAGACGAGCCTGCAGATTAATGTGCGAGCGTATATCTAAAATTCACGAGTAGACGCAGAAAAACGTTGGGGGCTTTTAAATTCATCGAAAGAAATCGATCTCCGATCGCGGGGACGTATAATTCTTATTATTATTATCGTTATAAAAATCGCCCTACGTAGCGTACAGTCGCCTGCTCCGCGTATATAGCCTTTTATGTATACCCGAAGATCACGAAAACCTTCGCGTTTGTAAGTTGGCCACCCCGTTATGGCGAAGCAGACTTTAACGACCCTAACAAGATGAATTACCACTTCGTCCCGGGTTCGCCCTCCGCCCTCCACCCCTTCCACTTCCCTCTTCTTTCGCTTTCCTTTTTCATCCCTTGGATCCCTTCGGAGCTGATAGTGTAACACGCGCCAAGAATCGCGGGTTTTAAGAGGCACACATCTCGATTCATTTTTTGATCTTCAGCATTTTTCACCCGGTTATTTCCAGGCTCCATATACTCGCTGGAGTGGATCAGTTCCTCTTTGGAGCTCCGCAGGTCGGAGGGGACCTCAAAACATGATTAAAGATTTCACTGCCGTAAGAGAAAATGGATTTCTGATGCCGGTAATTCCACCCTATTTGGAACTATTACGCGTAAGCTCGAGCTAAGCCACCTACATCCATTCACCCTCCCAACTGGAGATATATTTACTAGATCAGAAGCTACTTACTTCACGAACTTGAAATTGACGCGGGGGCGCTTTTCCTGCGGATGCATTTCTCTCGTATTATTTATTGGAATTGTTCTTTTTTTTTTTTTTTTTTTTTATTCGTCTTAATGAACCCCAGCGAATCGCGAGTTTCATTTGTCTTTTGCCACAGCATCGAATAATGCTCGTTTTCGAAAATGATTTAAATGAATCGTGCGAGTACCTATATATATAACGGTAGGCTTATATTCTAGAATGAATTTTCTTAAGCAGCACGTATATATTATGATAGAGCTGTCAGAAACGTTAGAGAAATGCGAGTTACGTTTACGCGCAAATGCAATCGCTATGAGATAAAAGGGATTCGGTGATGGAGGGTGGATAATATCGCGTACGCGGCGGAGTGCGAGCTTGAGCACGAGCGCGGGATATACTAATCATTCGTGACGCCCCGCGTCGCGACGCATCGGCCGGATATCGTAGCCGGCTGTAACATATACGCGTATACCTATATGAACGTCGCCCAAAGCTTTATATTCCTTCTTTCATCGGGCCCAAGTATTGGCTGTTAGCGTCTAATGGATTGCGTTACAGACTGATTCAAATGCGAACTGGATTTCATTCCGAAGCCGATAGGGCGACGGCATCGATAGAGCGTTAGTTTCTTACTCGAAGGGGCGAACAAACTCAATTCGCACACTCTATTAGATTTTTCCAACAGAGAGAGCCTTCCGCGCCTCAGAACCAAACGTTCCTCCTATGTACCTTCGATACCAGATATACCAGTTCCGTCTCTGTGTATATCGATATCGTAGATACACTCAGACTCCGTTTCTCATATACGCGCGTATATTGCAGCGACTCCGTCTTGCAGGAGGCGATCGAGTGATTTATACCGAATTTATTTCGCAAAATATATATACGGTTGCGACGATGCTCTCGAACGAGTAAAAATCCTTTCGTTATCTGCAGATATTTCTTTTGAGTTCGCATATGTTAATAATATTCAAAGCAACGTATTACATGACGATAAATAAATGAAATCGGTGAAAAATTGCGAACCTTGATCTTTCGAAAGCAAACAAGGGCGAATGGGGTAGGGGATTGTATGGGTATTTTTGAGAACCGCTCAGCGTAGGCACTAATTGGCACACAAAAATATAAACATGGAGAGAGGAGGAGAAAAAAAATAATAATAAAAATATTTAAACAAACTGCCGAACGAGCGTCGATGATTTATCGCGCAAGGTTTGATTGAATTTATCCAACTTTGTTTGCTCGGCAACGCGATTCGGCGCGGCCACAGCCATCGCCGATATTCGGGTTGCTTTTTTTTAATCACCGACGTTTATTTTCTGACTCTAACCAGAGTCCAGAGTCCAGAGTCCAGAGTCCAGAGTCCACGGACCCTGACCACGCAGATCGCTGGCGAGGTGTACGTATGTAACATGGTTATATCTATACACAACGTCGAGAACAACGCGCGGATATGAAAGTTGCGATGTGTAAAGCTATGGAAACAGCAAACGGTGCACATTTGCTGCCTCGCTTCTGTTTTGTTTTATTTGATTTTATCCGAGAATGGAAGGGCACGCCGGTAGAGCGATGCCCGATGGTTCGCTCGTCGGTGTCCGTAGGAGAATTCGGAACCCCTGTTGTATGTGTACGTACGGCGCACCGTCCGCCAGGAGGAATACCAGGGAGCTATCCGATGGGTTGGGGATGATTTTGCAATCGGCCTGCCTGCGAGCTTCTGTATATTTTATTTCGTGTCAATTCGTTAGTGGTGGGGCAAGGGGCGCCAGGTCCTCCGTGGCAATCCGATACCTCCGCCCATCGATATGAACAAATTGGAACGAGTAGGGTTGCCCGGGGGTGTAAAGCCCGAATTTGACTATACGACTCAAACTTCTCCTTCACTGATTGGAAGTAGAAAACTCGCGCCCGATAATAGGCTCTACACCGCGTAGAACGAGTGAAAAATTCGTCGAACAGAAAGGGAATGAAATTGCGGAAAAGGTCGTACCTCAAGGAGCTGTATAGGCAATAGGAAAATAGTCGACAGACACTCCTAGGTATTAAAGGCGCGTGACTATCTCGGACACGGATCGTGATAGGTACGTACCTAGGTGGGTTTAGGGGCGGCACCTGTTTAGCCGTGTGTCTGCCGGTGATGGAGCCCACTATCTATACGACCGGGAGTTGGTATAGCTGGTGGTACTACTTGTTTCTTCCGTTTCCCCTTCGCGAGTAGAAGCGACTCGCTGGTTCTCTACTCGGTGTAAGAGACACGACGGAGCTTAGAGAGGTTCGCGATGGAGTCTCCGATAACGGGCATACAATGCCTTTGAATACCCATCCAGCATCGCGATAGAATCTTAACGTCCTAAGAGTAAACAAAATTAAATTCTCCCGCCCAGCCTTAGCGCCGAAACTCTATATTTATATACCTCGACGCGAGGCAGGGTTACGTTACGCGCATACTTTCATCCCCGATTCGTAACTCGTACGCCGTAAAACTTCATCCAACATCATCGCAAACTTGATGCAAAACGAGCGGGCGTTGTACCGCTCGCTCTCCTATAATAATTACTCACCGTTCTCCCCGTCTGCGAATGTATAAATCGTGCATGTACAGGTGTACGTGTTATATCATGTACGTGCATCACGTGTAGCTGTAGGTAGGTGTGCGAGAAAAATGTTGGCTGATTCGAAAAGTACACGTTTGATTTTTCCCATTCGCTCCCAGAGGGATGAAGCGCGCGACGTTCTCCGCTGGGGGCTGACAATGGCGTCCCTTGGGAGGGAAGGCCTACCACCCCTCTGAGCCTCTCTTCCTCCGCTTCTATATCCATTCCTCTCCTCTCCTTTCTACCGCCACTACCGCCGCCGCCGTTGCGCCTCATCCCCCAGCCCGCCCTCCTGATTGTTTCCCACGCGGCGTCCCTCTTCCACCACCTCCAATCCACGTCGCCTGCCTGCTTCTCGCGATCCACACATATCCGCACCGCGTACCCTCCGCACTCCTCAACACCCACCCAACCACCCCCATGTTCACGGTAGTATATACGCTACCCTTACGCCATCGCCCTGTTCTCCGAAAAATTCCCGAATTCAATATCCCCCGATATCCTACATAATTCATGAAAATTGAGCCCGCCGGCTCTTTGCCTCGTCGACGCCGCTCGTCGGAACTCGTCTGCTGTGGCACCTCATCCCTACCTTTTCACCTACCCACCTACCTATATTCACCTATGTACGTCGACGGGTGCCAACGTTCCGTTACGCGTTACCGAAAGCTCGCTGAAAATTCACCCTCAAACTATCCTTGGAACGTCCGCGTTCGGTTGACATCGCACTTGTCGTGGGAGTTGGCTGCTTGTTTTTTAGTTTATTTTCATTCCAACTTTCGAGAGAAAAAAAAGACGATATTCATTGGGCTTTTGGTCAGTTTAAAACTCGGCAAAAAGTACGAGGACCGAACGAGTACCGTGACGTAGCGTGTCTGTAACATTGCACGTGCCATGGCAGCCAAATAGTCTGGAGAAGTTTAACTATTTAAGAAAATATCGGGACTACGTTTTTCGAACTTTGCACGCTTCAATTATTGATCATTTTCCCTCCAGCTGTCGAGTGTTGCGGAGGCGAAAGTAAAGCGAAAGGCAGAAGCAAGGTAAAGACGAAAGCTGTACGCCATCCAATCTCGGTTCCGATCCAACGATTTTATCTTCGATTGAACTTCCAAGAGAAATTGATAATATTACACATACATGGGATGTGTGAGGGTTGAAATATATACGTGCGATAATTTTTATAGGCGTTAAAATGATTTTGAAACAACGATAATCTCAAGGTCAAAGAGCTTTTCAACACCCACCTCTTGTTTTTACTTTGAAATTTAGTTTTTATCTTTGTTTTTGTTTCTGTCCTAACAAAGCAACGACGTACGGGGATCCCCGAGTTGTGGAGGTCGGACCTAAACACGTGGCTGGTTTAATCTAGAGAAATGTTGAATAATGTAGCGCTTGGAGGAGGGTTGCAATTGGTACATGCAGAATTCACGCGTGCCTCCGACCCTGACCAACTTTCCCTCCTAATTAAATCTCTAGAATAGACGTTTGGAATGTTTAACACCTGTAAATTAATTTATCCCTCTCTTATTTCGGTTACAGGTTTTTCCTCAAGTTCTTTCTCAAGTGTAACCAAAACTGCCTGAAGAATGCCGGTAACCCTAGAGACATGAGACGCTTTCAGGTGAGAATAAAAATGATTGTTATTACAACCCATTCCATTTTACTATACCCGCCGATTCCCCGATTAATTTTATTGAGGATTATTCGAAGCAAACCTGCGCTACGAAATCGCGGAGTCAATGACGCGAGGAAGAAGTACATTAGGGGTGAGAGACAATTTTTTTTTTTTTTTTTTTTTTCTTCCAACCGTTGAGAAATATCATTCCGGCTTTAGGTCGGGGAAAGTTAAGGAAAAGTTGTTGAAAGTTGAGCGCCCTGCGCGATGCGCGGCGGTTCGCGAGGACTTGTAATCCGGGAGGTTGGCAATTAGCTCGACTCGGCATCAACCGACAACCCCGTTTCACCCCTTATCCTCTATAACAACCCCCACTTCCATTTCCGCCGGTTTCATCCCGTTCGTAACTGAGGTGAGTCGGATGGCACGGCGCTGGTTCCATGTTGCCCGCGGTATCTCGTCCCCCTCTCGCTCCTAGAAACAAAAGACAGAATTAAAAAATAAATTACCAAAAACCGAGGCCACCCCGCAATCCAGTTGTTCACTTCCCCAGCTTCTCTCTTTCCCTCTCCGCCAGTTCCTCCTCTCTTTCGCTTTTCAACTCGGGCAAGCCACAACCGGAATTAAAATATTTATTGCACTTTTGAATTTGTTTAGAAATTGCTTATTGCCAAAAGTTGTGGATTAAAATTTTAGCGGGTTACGCCATGAAAATTTTCATGCTTGCGGAGCGCTTCGCGAGCCAAGATTTCTTACGGTACGTCGTTTTGGCGTCGACCTCGTATATAGCCGCAGTGGCGTCGAGATCTTAGCAGTGAAAAGAGATGAGAAGTGAAAATAGACAAAAAAAAAAAAGAAAAAACGAAGGTGTTCGAACGAGGGACAAAAGTTTAGAGCTTTTCGTGGCGCCGTGTTCAGAACTTTCCCTCCCCGGTTAGCTCGAATCTCCGTTTACTCGGGCTTCTTCTTGTTTACAAAGTGTTCGCCGCGTATCCCCGCGCCCTTAATTCGGAAATGCAAGCCACCCCGACCCCCTGCGTACCCTAAATCCTCAATAAACATTAATTGTTCATTCACGTTCGGCTGCAGGTGATTATTTCCACCCAAGTCGGCGTCGAAGGACCTCTCCTAGCCGTATCGGACAATATGTTTGTCCACAACAACAGCAAACACGGGCGCAGAGCGAAACGCCTAGACCCGAGTGACCCCGGAGAGTATAACAGTAAGTAAACTACATTTATAAGTGTATATACGTAATGTACCGTCCACTCCTCGCCTAACCGCCAGACTCGACCACCGCCACCCCCGCACATCGATAAGTTTCTATGGTTCGTACGCCGTGAAAGATGTACCACCTTTCATCTGCCAATAGTACAATATCTAGGAAAAAGTATAAACGCACTTCTGACATATTTTCATACTGCGTAGAAATCATGTTGAGATGAGAGTCCGCTTAAACTTGCTTTTCCATTGCGCCATGCGATAAGATGGATAGAAAAATAAAAATAGATGAAATAGTTGAATGAATAGTCCTGCGTTGATTGCATTGATATATTATAAATTAAATTCGGTGTGTTCGCAGAATTGATGTACTGTACCCTTGACGGAGTGATGCATTACAAAGGTGATTATAAATATTTAAATATTAGCTTAGCCGCAATCGGTAATCGAGTTTAAGCGGACGTCCTCGCTGCATTTCTATTACAATTATTATCTTACACACGCATACTCGAATCGATGGAATAATTATTTCGCGAATATAATAAATTCTGTCAAGGGGTGAATTAACCATTCGAGGGATTAATGCGTCACGGTTAAAGATAAAGAGAGAGAGAGCGAGAGAGAGAGAGGAGGGTGGAGATCACGAGACGTTACCGGTGTATAAGGTACGACGAACTGGTATAAGGTAGTACAAGAAGTCGTGAGGCAATTCAGCAAAGTTTGGCGTCGGTCGCGCATACAAACGGCCGATATCGTGAAGCACCCCTCAACTGGCTTCCAACGCTACGCTAGACAAGATGTAAATCAATGGCAACGAGAGAGCAGAAGAGGAAGAGAATCAGAGGAAGGGAATGGAAAAGAAGGATCTCTCTCGCCCCCTGCAGTTTCTTTCCGCTCTTTGGCTGTCCCTCTTTCTTCCCTCATTCTCGTGCTCCCGTTTTTCTTTCCATCCTTCCCTCATTCTTTTTCTCTTTTGTCTGGTTGGCGCCAGCGGTAGCGGTGCAAAGACAAGGCCGAATTGGCTGCAGAGCCGCCGTTGGTTTTGCGAATCCTGAGTTTAAGCTATATCTCGGAGGTTGCCACGTGCCCGCGAACACGAACATTCTCATGCACATACATCGTACGTATGTATGAGTATATCTAGACATACCGCGCGTATATATAATGCACATACACAAAGAACGCCCCCTTATATACCGCGGCAAAACGGGCATACCAATGAGACAAAGTGGCATTTCGTGCTTTTTTTCAACCTGTTATAATCTCGCCCCGACCTACCCTCCCTCCGTAAATAACACGTTCCAATTCTGTATTAAAATAAATCGCGTCTCTTGTGCAGAGCCAGCCAAAAGTTTGTTGTACAGGTGAAAGTAGCATACATGAGAGTTGAACAATTATCAACCCATCGTTCGCAACCTCGTCGACGATGTGGCAATTTTTTTTGTTCTTTTTTTTCTTTCAATTCAAAAGCCTTCCATGGAAAATCTACGTAAAATATTTGATCGGTTGACGTTATAGACTCGATCGAGGGAGTGATCGGAATTAAAAAGTCTGCATCGCCGGTAGCGTTGGGACGATGAGGGCGGGAGGAGGGATACGGAGAGAACAGTGAGGATTTTATTTATTCCGAGATGGTACGGTTACTCCAGCCTTTACGGTCCCCACGCAACCAACGCTGCCTTCTTTACTCGTCCCTCTTTTCAACCATTCTAACCCCGCATGACAATTCTCTACCGCCTTCCATGATGAAGAGAGAAGAGCGAAGGGGCTAGACGGTTGCCAACGCGGAGGAAACGCACCCCTGCAGTCCTCGGAAAACTCGTAGCTGCAGGTACACCACGTATGCATAAATAGAACTGCAACGTGCGCCGAGCTATGCAGAATGCAATATTGTATATCGAGTCACTTACGGTTATAGTAACTGATGATAAACCACCGTAGTATTTTTACCGACTCACACATCTACCAACCAAAATAAATTTCCAAATCATCAGTCGCGACGAACGGGAGTTTCTTATAGACGCTATACCGCTTCGGCAAAAAAAGCAAGAAGGGTGGGAAAAAAAAAAAAAAAAAAATTGAATAGAAAGGAAAATAATTATATCCAAAAGATATCCGCTGGTGCAATGAAAAAGTACGAAAGAGTGAATTTTGCGGGATAGCTTGTAGTCACATACCTATACGGACTGATAAAGCGTGGCGGCGGGGCACTGTTTGCGTTGGCGCAAGATTTATTTGATTCGTACGATCGAGTGGTGGAAAGTGTTTGAGAATCACTGAGGGCAATATACCATGATGTCAACCACTCCGCCGTGGCCGGGCTCTGGCAGCGGGGGGCGGGAGGGAAGAGCGAGGAGGACGCGGAGGAAGCAGAGAGAGCGAAGGATGGAGGGTGGAAGGTAGAGGGTGAGGCTGGTTTGGCTTTGCTGGGGTACAAAATGATATCATTGGGTTATAAATTCCAAGCAGAGACACCGGCGTCCCGATCGCCCTCTCCTTCTTGGTACAACCCTTCTCTGACTGCGAGTCCCGTACCCCCCTTCCGCCAATTCCTCTCTCCTCTCCAAATTCTCCCCGTTTCTCGTTCTCTCTATCTACTACCGGTGGTAGTCCCTCTCTCGCAGCTCTCTACCAGCTTCCCCATTCCCGAGAACCCGTGCCAGAAAATATATCCGCCACCCTACCTCAACCGAATAAACAGAATATTCAGATAATTCTCCCTCCGTGCAGGGGGCGGCGCAGCGGCAGCTATTACAACGCGAGACGATATTCTTTTTTTTTTCTTTTTCAGGCCTCTATCCACCACTGCCTGTCGCAACCCCCTGTATCAAGGCGATATCACCTAGCGAAGGATGGACGTCCGGGGGATCCACCGTCATCATAGTCGGTGACAATTTCTTCGATGGACTTCAGGTCGTCTTCGGAACAATGCTTGTCTGGAGCGAGGTGACTTTTTTTCCATAACCTCTTCATCCCTTTTTCTATTGGTCAAGAAATAAGCCGAGCTCAATTACATCAGGTTACATCTTGTTTTTTCAAGCTTATTACTCCACACGCCATCAGGGTCCAGACTCCACCGCGTCACATACCGGGTGTCGTAGAAGTCACGCTGTCCTATAAAAGTAAACAGTTTTGCAAGGGAGCACCGGGCCGATTCGTTTACGTTTGTAAGTATTTTCGATCCCAACCGGGTTTTTCGCACCCGAATCGTTGTGCCGCCTTACAAAACAAACGGGGTAACGAAAAATTGAAAACTTGAAAATTTCAGCTCTGAACGAACCAACGATCGACTACGGCTTCCAGAGGTTACAAAAGCTCATTCCTAGGCATCCGGGTGATCCTGAAAAATTACCGAAGGAAATAATATTGAAGAGAGCGGCGGACCTGGCGGAGGCACTTTACAGCATGCCAAGGGGAGGTAACACCGGTATCTCGGGGGCGCCGAGAAGTCCAGGATCTGGTCATCCTCCCCCACCCCCAACGTCCACCTCGGCAACAGCCTTCAACTCCTATACAGGACAGCTAGCCGTCACCGTACAAGAAAACGGTAGCGCCAAATGGACAGACGGTAAGTTTTAGGAAAAAGGGAACTTACGATATCCCGCGATCATTTGAAATTAGAAAAAGTTGGACAGTGGGTTATGAAATTTGAGCGCGACTAGATCAGGCAACTTTTTCAAGCTGAGTGATGGGATACTGACGCGTTGATCTGACGTGCAGGTTTCTATTTCTAGACGGCGGCTCGGCGACCACTGGGGCCGGGGGAGGAGGCGGCGGCAGCGTCGGGGGCAGCGCCGATGCCTACAGGCAGAGTAGCAGCGTCAGCCCTCGAGGGGGTGGCACCGGGGGTGGCTACTGCGGGAGCAGCGCGAGCACCCCACACAGTCACAGTACCGCCGGAAGCTACTCAGCCGCTACCAACCCCTATACCGTTCCCTTACCCGGAAGTCCGACTCTCTACAACTCCCGTAAGTATAATTTGCCAAAATAATTCTCTCTCTTTTTCCATTTCTATACAATAATATACCATGTACTTATATTCATACACCTCTTCCTCGCTTTTCCACCCCTAAATTCTGTCCGAAAGTATTTTAAAACCATACACTTGATCAGCCTTGATTTCGCGGAGGAATCGATCGCATTTTCACAAATTCGTCCAATTTTGTTGATCACCTGACAAGCTTTTCGCATGAGATTATTTTTGTTTCTCTTTCTTCATCCCATTGCTGACTAAAATTATTGACGCACGAATTTATTCGATGGTACTCAATACCCACGCCGCTTTAATTGAGTTAATTTTTGTATTGCACGCACACTTATCGTTTTCTCGAATGATTTTCGTTTTAGCGCACGAACAGTACGGCATTTTCTATTCGTCCGGCGACGCCAGTGCTTTCGCCCCGGTCCTGAGACCCCCGACTTCCTCGGTCCCGTCGCACTGGCCCACCCAGCATTACCTCGCTACCGCCGCACAGTAACCGCTAAACTCATTCGACAACGTACGTATATCAGGCACACATACAAACTAAAAAAAGAAGAAAAAAGAAAAAAACGATTAACAAAATATACACACGCTCAAATGCATGTTGTACTCTTCACATTACACCGTCGCAAATGGCTGCAAGGTAATTTTCTTGATAAGCACGCATGAGGAGTAAAACAAATATCCGCCATTTAAATTATGGAAAGTGAAATGCATCTTACGTTGATGCAAATGCACATGACAGAAACTTGAATTTATAAAGTGATAAGCATGGATCAGACTTGCAGTCGAGTATAAAATTGAAATTCAGGTCTTGCTCCGCGTGAATTTATGTTACTTTATATACGCTTCGCAAACGTCGCGGTCGGCCGTTGCTCCTGGAACGCTTGCTTCGTATTGTTTCCTTTCGTTCGTTTTTTTGGAAATGGGCGATGCCGATGAACGTTTGTTGTTAATGATAAGAGCGAGATCGCATAGGGGAGGACAGCATCTAACGTATGACTGACAGTGGCCATGTTGCAGGGTTAGGAGGAGTGGTGGGATCCCCATTCAACATGAATCCCTTTATGCTGCCAACTTGCAGCCAGGGGTACTCAGCCGCTGGTAGTCCGCTGCTATCGACATCCGGCAAATAGTGTTACGAGATCTAAGCTCCAGTTGGTGCTGATGCTTCTCTTCTGGGATGCTCAGCCAAGCTGTCGATGCTTACGAATCAAGGATACGACGAAGATGGTGATCACGAAACGGAGTAGGGAAGGGACGATAAAATGAAAATAACGAAAAAATATCCATAATTATACGATCGAATTTATCGTCGCGCGTGCAAAAGTCCGCGCGTGGGTATGACATATACGATGCAATTGTGCAAAAAGGGAGAGAGAGATAGAAAAAGAGGGAGATCGTTTAAAAAAAAAAACCAGTGCAAATTTAATAGCGGGTCTAATGAACAGATCTTAATCACCACACATATAGTGATAAGATTAAAATGCGCGTATAGGCAGTAAGGAATATACATATCGCAGATGAGGAGTTTGTATCTATATCAATAGTTTATATCAACAACGTATTATTATAATTAAAAATAATTATATCGAGGAAGAAATAAAGAAGAAAAAATAAATCTACATGAACAATTTACTTTACGTGTAACTGGCACGTGTATAGAACGCAGGAATTAAAAAGACAGAGAATAGTAAGTGAGAAAGAGAGCTATGATAACTTCATTCTTATAATTTATTCGATATGCCTAAATTGTTCGATTATTTTTGATTATTCGTTACGAAGTTAAATTTTTTATCAACTCTCCAGGGAGAGGGAAATTGATTTTTACTCAACTATGTGACATATCCATCTAATATATCGTATAAGTTTTATAGAGAAAAAAGCAAAATAAAAATCATTGATCTCAAAATTCATAAAATTAATCCAGTTTTCGTAAATGCAGACAGCTCCCTTGTTAGGTAGGAATAAACACATTATACATATGAATATATAAATATGAATATAAATATAAATATAAATATAAATAAAAATATATATTATCTTTAACCTGTAAAATATGTGTAAATATTGTTACGATGTACAAACTATTTCAAACTCAACGAAAAAAAAAATAATTATAACAACAACAAAAAGACCTGACGATGTTAAGAGAGTGAGGGAATTTTTGGTAGGGAAAGGGCTTGCAAAGATAACTCGATTTTAGATTGAAGTTACTATGATATACAGTTAACGGACTTAACGAATTCGATAAAGTTAACTCTGAGTATAAATAGATGTAAATAATCTTAGCGCACCTAGCTTACTCGTAGGAAACACTTCGAAAAGTCTACGGCCTTCATTCGTTGACGGGCGGCCAGGTAATATACATAATCAATATTGAACAAATTCAAATAAGTAGTCATACCACGACCAAGAAATAATCGCGTTCTATCGGCCGCGTCAACGCAGGGAGAGAACGCCGTGCTTTATGTATAAAAAACATATTATTGTAATAATAATAATGATAATGGTAAATTTTTTTCTTTCATCAACAAAATTATTTGATAATAATGAAAAAAATGATTTAAAAATGAATTGAATTATGAAGGACGAGAATAAAAAAAAAAAAAGAAAAGTATACGAAAAACCAAAGTCCCAGCAACAATTGTAACTGCGTACGTTTCTATAATGTAAGCATAATATAATTATTGATACCCTGTATTGCGATTATTAGTTAGTTTTATTATTAAAATTGATATTTTCGTTTTCATAATTAACATCATCGTGAACATTATATTACTATTATAATATTGTTGTTGTAAAAAGTTCCTTTTCACGTCAGAGCACAATAAGGTTTCCCTGGCTGCTGAAAAGTCACCCTGTGATCCTTCTAGTATATTAATCTACAATTCTGTCATTTAATTTTATCTGTTGAAGATTTTTATTTTTATTTTTACTTTCTTTTACTTAAATTTTGATTACCTCGTCAATTCTGTTCCCCACAATACGTCGTGTCTTCGGTACACTATCATCAATGTATATTAATATAAATTAAACTTACATTTTTGAGAATCAAATTAAATAATCATTCCTACTCATCTTTCCTCCTATAAAAATAATGTGCTCCTCTAATTCTTTTTTCTCAGAGCCACAAAAATTTGGAAATGGAAGCTACATTACTCTTACAGTTTTCTCATAACGACTAATCCATCGAATATGTAAGGGAGATGAAGCAAAACAGGATGCAATTGTGAGCACCACTTTCGAGCGATTAGTTCACATGGTGTCACGTTACTCTAGAGAGGGGGCGCGCGCAGGCTGAGCAAGGATCGTAAGCATTGTTACAAGTCTGTTTGCGTTATTAGATTTAGATTGGCTGACACGTGGCTATATTGTGGCGGTATAGAAAAAAGGGAAAAGCAGGGGGAAAGAGAATCCGACAACCCTCGACCCCTGGACCCGATACGCGATTGCCCCGGACAATCAGACCGGCCGGCGAACTGCCGCACGCGGCAAAAAGTAAACGCGATCCGAACCACTTTTTCGCATCGCGTATTATAACGTACAAACAATATTTTAATAATCATCCAACTCCACACCGGGAGTTAAAATTCAAATCCTAATCAGCGATATTTTACATTATTTATTGTTAGTAAAGGAATCGCCGAACAAATCCGACCAACTTTTTTTTCGCAGTTCCCGGCGATAAACTCACTCGAGACACGCGAAATTGAAAGGTCGATTCTCTTCAGGGACCACAACTGACAATGAGATATGGACGAGGGTATGGTAGCAGGTAAGTGGACAATGTATTCATGTGCTAAAGTCGACTCCTCTTCGTGCGCATCGTGCAACATTATTTATTCACTTTTTTATTCCAGTTATGTTGTATATAAATACAGTTAGGTACACCTGCATACCTGATACGGAGTACGAACGATATGTTTGGAAATGTTGAGCCACCGGTAAAATAACAGAACGGAAAAGTTGAATATAATTTTAAAAAACGACTGCCCCGAGAGGGTTTACATTACATATAGAAAGTTTCGCCCGCCGCACAGGAACCGGAGGACTTACGATTAGTGAGGAAAAAGAGGTTGCTGGATTTTTTATATCTGATCCTGTACCGCAAATGCCTCTATGTCAGTTTCTCTCCGAACTTTTTTTCCCGATTCTGAGGCTGTATTCCGCAAAAATCAGTGAGCGTCATTTGAGGACTTGACGATACTCGTCATCCTCCGAACAAAATGCATGCTTCTACCCATATCGTAATATTTTTCCACATCGATGCACTGACGGGAAATGCATAACTTTGCGATGGGTTTCATCCCTCAGTTCCCCGCCCCAGCCAATCCCTGGCGGCTAATCCGCCGCAAAACGTCGGCTTACCACCCGGCACGTGCATGCCCACCCTCCTTATTATTACCAAAACTCTTCACATGTTGTAATACGTTTTCGATTATTACGAAAAACATCCGGGGTCAGACATCATTGGTGTCCATTGTTCAATCTTCCTCATATCAAAGCTAATTAAAAATTGAAATTGATACGAAAATCAGAGAAGGAAAATTTTACAATTTGCCATTTGTTTGAGAAAAGCAATGAACAAAGTTTCAACCAAAGTCGAAAACTTCTGAAATTGTTGCGTTCAGGCTCTTCCCAGGTTCAAGATCAAGGGCTGAAGATTACCGGACGGGGGATGGGAATGTGGGGATGAAAGATTGGCGTGTGGTGAGAGAGGGAAGCAAGCATATCGTTGACGGACTGGTTGGCTGGATGTGAGCAGTCCAGATATGAGTTGCACCCCTGATGACGAGATCCGATAAGATCAGCTGCCAGAATACGTATACATATAGGCTGTCAAGTAAGCGTCGTCGTTCGAATTCTGTTTGTGCGTTCCAACGCCGCCTTTCAGAGCTTTGTGAATTGTGCAGACGTGCATTAGGGGATAGTTACCATATGGTGATTACTATAACGTTAATCTTTATTCAACGATCAGCCGATCCCGAACCGACCTGCTGCAAGAAAACCCCTCGTTCTGTTACAAATTTCAACGTATCAACAATGATTTCATTTATTGTTCTTTTTTTGAACTTTGTTCAAACCTCCATCGATCTGGGGCTCATGTTAACATCGCAAATAAATTCTTTTACGTTAGCTGGTAACGTCAGCTCGTAACTAATTCGGGCTTAATTAATATTCGTCCGTTCATCTGCATCGCAAGTTGTACCGATCGAAAATAGTTGTAGATTATTTCGGAGTACTATTGCATACAGTCGTTACTACTGGTAACTGCACTTTTCCTGAAGTAGCAAATCAATCTTCTGCTGATGCTGAGGCTAGGTTGGCCGAGCGGTCTAAGGCGCCCGATTTAAGCTCTGGTTCCCGATGGGAGCGTGGGTTCGAACCCCACACCTAGCAAAGTTTTTTTTTCGTACCTGCGCGTACTCTAAACAGTAACGATAATTTCCGTATTTTCTTTATCTCGCAGAGTGCGTCTCTAGGTCACGTAGACACACCGATAACGAAGCCGATTGCGATAAAGTCTATCCATTCAAAATTACGAGTCCTGATAAAATCGTGTTATCTCAAACAACATAATACGGTGTTACAAAATTCAGAGCGTCACATACGGAAATATAGGACTTGCCGTTTTCTTTCCGATTAAAAAACAAAGTGAGAAAAAAATCGCCGAATTCATGTCGCGAATGTTGAACATGAATCGCTATTGAATTTGATTGTGAGCTGCGGTTGTACCGTAATGAAAAAAAGGAAAGGAGATCCGATTGTTTTGGTTTTAGCTGGCATTATATCGCAGAGCGTTCTAATACGCATTACATTGCGATCCATCACTCCGGTAAGTGCGTTAGCCCTGGCTAAGCGAGTTGACACTAATTGTTAGGACTGAAAATCACGACAAACGATATTTTGAGAGTAACGGTGGGAGAGAATCGGCTCAGTAGGCACGTAGCCTTTCTTATGAACGGGTCGTGGTGAATTTTTTTTTTAAAATATCGCCGCGAAAAGTTCTTTCTCGTTTCGGATGAGCGACGAGATGCGCATATATGTAATCAAAATTGCGGAAAAAAAAACGACCGTCCTGTTGGCACACAACTTTGTTATTGTCCTCAAACAGTGACGTTGATGAGTGAAATACGTAGCGACTCCAATCGAGCGAAAAGGACGTCGTCATCGACTCGGATAAACGGTTATCTGCAAACACACACGAGCATTTATTGATAATTTTTGGGCAATGACATTATTGATATTTATATTGTTGACTCAACCCGCGATTTGCGATATCGAACCTGATATCGGTATCTACGACAGAACGTACAGTATTGTCAAGAACTTCGGGCGATTATTCGAAATTTTCGCCAACCGAAAAACACCCTTTTCACGAAAACCTGCACGAACTGGTACACCAAAGTTTCCAGCTCGTCAAATTTCCGGTTATCGATGTAAAACGAGGACCATAAAAATTTAGTGACGTCAATCGCGACTACCAGGAATTATTTTTGCGAGTTAGTGTTCTTCTGTGTATATTACACTTGGGCAGCGGAAACTCAACCGATTTGCAAAGCGGCCAGCCAGTTTGGATTTCTTCGGCGCGAGAATCGGTTGATCGCTCATATCCTCTTGAGGAAGTGTCGTGCAAGCCGCGTTCTCTTCAGTTTGGTCACATTTACCGATTGTTCAGAGTTCTTTTGCAGATTTTTACTCGATGCGTTGTAGTGGATTTCTCAAGACGTGCGAAAATTCAGAAGAAAAAGTTCCCCGGGCAAACGGATCGCATAAATTAAGTTTAAAGTTCACCAGTGCAATATAATTTTGGAAAGGAAGAATTAGTGCATCGGATGTTTAGTGGTGCAGTTGAATCGCAATGGAGTACACGACCGCAGTAGCACTCCATGGGATTAGGTCATCGCTATTTCAGGACACGGCACCGGCTCAAGTAAGTTCTGTGTATTGTTTGAAACACGTTCGCATCTTGAAACTTTCACACGAAACTGAGATTAGCACCTCTTCCGTTTTTTGTTTTTTCCCTGTGCGGTTTCTCTTTTCGACGAACGAATACAAAATTATATATAATTATCTATTTGTTTTTAACGAAATCGGGTATCTCCGAAGAACTTTTCAATTTTTCATCAAAGTTGCTTCTTCGATTGAGCAAACTGCCTTGGAAAATACAGAAATTTTCCCGTACAGAAAACTGTGCGCGTTCTATTTTTGAAATTCGAATTCTCGAAACTACCGTGAACTGCAGCGGATTCAACCGCCCTCCTTGAAACGGCCTGCGAAACAGATCTGCAGTTGCAGTTCGATCGCTGTTGCAGCCTACAAAACAGTGAACCGCTCAGATCACGTCGGCAAGAACGTGCCTTGCCGTGCCATCGGTTGCCATCAGACCTTGCCTCGGAAGCTGAAGGTGACCCAAACCTGATACGGAGCTTCCAGTTTCCAGCTTTCAATACAGATGGCGAATGCAGCACGATTATTACGTCCGCTCGAACTGCAATTCCTCTCTGGGAAAAGGATATTCCGATAGTTTTTCACTTGGGAAAAGAAATTAATAATAATAACCATAAAGGCAATTCAAATTGTGCGGAAGTGGAAATTGGAAAATCTTTCAGAATTTTTTTCAACATCTGATAATTTACACCGGGTAAAAATCTTTTTGCGGACATAATTTGTTCCGAATTTCTTTTTTCGTAGGACTCGCTACGTCTTCTGAATATCTCTCCGCATAAAATGGGTGCTTGCAGCGGATGGTGCAGAGTTTAATCTTTGCAGAGATTTTATTTGGATGGCTTTGGAACCGCGGCGAGGTGCTAACTAGGCGTGGGTGGGCGATTTCCAACGAAAGCCAAACCTTCGCCGGGTGGATGCGAGGTACACGAATAGGTACATGTATAATGTACCCCTCCACACATGTATCGGAGGGTATATCCTTCTGTATAGCTCGGTTGCGGGAGCGTCGTTTATAACGCATCATTAGTATGGATCGTAAATAAATGATATAAAAAAAAGTATTCCCTACCGCCCGTTAACGGCGCGGCGACGTGCGGCAGGCAAAGTTGAAGGAAACCTCTTTGAATACAAATTGCATTCCACTGCTACGTTTGTTCTCTCAATATTCCACGTATACCCATAATATACATGACCATAACGATACGCGCATACGCCTGCGTCGTCGTTTATATATTGAGACTCGAGAGTCCAGCGAGAAAGAAAAGGAGAAACAAGAAGGAGAAAAAGAGAGAAAAAAAAGACTGCGGGAACTTGAAGGCGGGAAGAGGAGATGATACGTTGCGCAGCGCCCCGGCACGTGGTGAAGATCGCAGCTTCAAGTAATTAGTAATGATAGTAAATTAGCCGTGAAATCGCTAGTTAATGAGAAGGTTATTCTTTATAACAACGTGCGCCAGGCCACTACGGATCGCCACATAACAGCCGTACCGCTTCGACTCGACCGACTGACTACCGAACGGAGAAATTAGCCGTCCAAGACGAGCGGGTGGCTTCCCCGGACAATAAGCTTTTAGTCTTAGGACCAATTCGGACCAACCTCTTCATTATGCTGCAATTTCTATCGCTTTATTTATTAGCTATCGTCAGAATATGTGCAGGGAGAATATGACAACGAATCACCCGGTTTTCTTGAAGACATCTCCGCCGATATAATTCCGCAGAACCGATCGTATCGGTAATTCAAGCCCGGTCAATGTGAGTAGGGATTTCCCCTACATTCGAAAAGCCTCACAGCTGGGGAATCGGGCGCCACGTAACGACGACGTTATGCGTTCGATAATTTTAACGTTTGAATTTTTTGTCCCCCGAAACCACGAATTACCGATTCCTTTACGGGTCGTCCGGTTGGAGATAATGCCCGATCTCTAATTCAATATAGTTGATAAATCGTATAATTTGCCTGAAATAAACACACGGTTTCTCTCGGTAGTAAGTTGAGCCGAGTGACCGCGGTCAATTCTATCCTCTCTGTCTATAAGGTACTTGGGGAGATGGAGAAGCGGGTGCGGGCAAGGGATAAGAACTCGTAGGAGAGAGACCTGGGCTTCTGACCCAAAAGAGTGAAACTCTCACTGTGTGAGGTCCACCGGTGAGGAGATCGGCTCCGCCGCTGCAGCAGCACCTATGTCCAGATCCCTCGTCCAACGCCCCTTCTATAATACTGGCAACGGCCGGTCAACCGCCTAGCTGCCCGCCTGCAGCCTTTCTTTCGAATTAAAGGGTCTTTTAAATCCGTATAACGTTTCGCCAAGGCAGATAATCACTCTGAAACGTAAAACCAAATTAGCGCTTCCCTCGCTCGCCTCCTGCGTTCCGAAGCTGTAGCGTGATATGCACTTCTCAGTTATTTTCGGTTCATCTCTTCTTACTCGCGACTCCGCTACGGCATTCTTTTCATCCTCGAGTGATCATCCGCCCTTATTCTCTCCCTCCTTCTCACCTTCCGCCTCCGTCCTACCTCGACGTATTTATGGAATTCCTTAACAATTTACAATCATATTTTTGACACCGATACCCACGTCGTTCCAAAACACCACATATTCATCCAGTACCATATGGATTTGCTGCTCGACCGGCCTGTTCGTACAAATCGATGGAATTATTGCGTTGAAGAGAAAAAAGGTACAAAAGAATGTTTAACTTATATCGGAGAGTATGAGAGACTGCAAGTTTAACGCATGAGAAAAACAGGCGGTGTACATGGCTTGCGGAGTTCACAGTTCACTTCGCGCTATAGAAGTCGGGAACGACAGAGTCACGGGCGACGACGCCTGAGAGTCCCGCGGGGTCTGCAGCACGCGTGAATGGAGCAATGTGCGAAACCAATCCGATCTTCACACGCAATAAATCAACACCTATGGCATCGTCCACGAGGATCGCCGATGCGGTTATATACGTGCATGAGCTTTTCAAGGTAATTACCAACGCGCCGCCAGCTTTGGAGCGGTGAAGAGGCAAACGTCTACATCGGACGCCTCTAATTTGTGAAAAAATTATTGAGTTTGGATGTATCGCACCTCTCGACCGGTGATTACCTTTCCATTTTCGATCAACGGAACACCCTATGAATTTGGAAAGTCGTGTTACCGTATCGGATACGTTATCTTTTAAGGATCCGAAGAAGGATGAGATTCGGAGAATGGTGGGATACAGATATTTTTTACCGGAGAAAGATCGTCACTAATATACGGCAACGCCATACCCACACTCGAGGCATAAAACAATATGGAATAATAAAAGAGAAATAAGGAAAGGAGAGACAAACACGAGCAGCTTTCTTGATCGGTTGTGTATTCGTACGCGTGGGCGCCATGCAACCAAGGCACAGGTTTAAGACGAAAGACTCGGTGATGTTGATGCTGGACTTTGTTCCTTATCGCCTGAATATACGATCATAACACATAAGCATATGCGTTTGTTGAACCGTACAGGGTGCTTCGAATAAGTTTGTGTGACGCGTTTGATATTTTTTTCTTTGAAAATATTTACACGTATCATCGTTAGATCGTGAAAGTGTCTTGGAAGAATAAAATGGATCACGCGGTTATCTGTTTGATTAATATCGTGACTGTTATGAATTCAATTTTCAACTTTTGTATCACCCTGTGTAGATGAAAATATACGAAGAAGTATAACGTAACAGAATGTACAGGCGCTGTATGTACACCGATAAGAGGAGGAGATCCAAGACAAGATCGAGAGATCGATAACCTTTCCTTAAACGGACATGGTACACAGTCAAAAAGCACCAGGTAGCTACATAGCACGGCACGCGATTGCCGATTCGAACTCGGAGCGGCGTCGTCGTCGTTTCGTCGTCACGACAAAGTTGAGACGAAAAAAAGAAGCTCGAACCAAAACGGAAAAAATAAAATCATATGGATATTCACCCTACCCTCCTGTCCCCTTCGCAGGTCCACTGCATCTACAATATCAGTTGCGCAAGATAAAAGTGGACGTGTGCACTGCACGTTATAATGTTCACATCAAGCCCATATAACTATGCATACCTCTGACCAAATTTCTGGTCAGCCTCAGCTTTCGTCTCGATAGATAAATCAAAGATGAACCTCACGAGGTTGCAGTAAACTCTCGAAAATTGATTTTACCCCGGGGCCAGTTATACCTCCGGGGCATGTGAAACTTGAGTAAAACGTAAAGGGATTCCAACAACGACACCGACTTCAAGGACAGAAAATCCAAGGGCGATCCGACGTACGAATCATTTTTGAGGGCAGAACTCGAGGGATAATTAGCGAATGGATATGCGTTCGATCGAGCGATGTAAATCTTTGGTAAATTTATTTAAATACATTACTCAAGACAGGCGTATATCTTACGCTAAGAAAGTTCAACTACCGGCCCTAATTTCTCCCTACGTTCCGGAACGATTTCGTTTTAACTTTTAGAACTCGGAAATAAAATACTGGTCACCTTATAAGGCCTGTGCACGCGGCATTCCCGGTAATTTATAGAGCTGGGCGCCGGCTGACAGGACGCGGTGGACATTGCACCGGGAATTTTGGGTGTCGACTACCGCGCGCACCTACCTCTGGATAGAAAAGATCCACTTCGTATAGCAGTGGCATGGGTAACGAAATTTCATTTTATCGCACCGTCCCCGTACCGCGCGCATCATGCTGCCACCGTACCCATGAAATAGGGCCCAAGGGCCACGACCAGAGATCGAAGGGCACGCCCGCAAACTGTGTTCCCAGTATCCAGAGGAGAATGTCACCCGCGTGCTACAGAAATATCATTACTGTCTTCATTTCTGAAGCATGAGAACGTTTGATTCCTCATACATTTATCATGTGCATTTTTTTTTTGTCATTCGACATTGGATATCGCGCACTTTGGTTCGACTTACCTGGGGTACTGGTAATGAGCAGTCGCTTCGGTAATACTTGGATATGCGCCGCTATCGGGTTGATCGTTGTAACGAATTGTAACGCAAATGGCTTTGCACTGATGATGATCCGCGTGCGGGTACAGCAGCTGGCTCACCTTTCCGTATAAAAGCTAACGTATTTTACTGCGTTTAAACCTTAGCACGATTACCGCGTACTGTATACAGAAATTACGTGTGAGCCTTAACCGCAATCACCGAGAGAGCTGATGATGTCTTAATTAAACTTGGACGCCGACTCGGACTCAAAGGGTTTCTTTTTACCGCAATTACTTTATTATCGTACTTTTCTTAGTCGTCATATAGTAGCGTAAACGATCGTCGACGTGGGACGCATATATACGGAGGCGTTATTCAAGTACCTTAACCTGCACCGGCAAACGGTAAAAGGGAAAAAAATTTCGACAAAACACGGTTCAAAAGTTCATCAATATAATTAACAAGGTGGTGGAAAATCGCTCAATTATCATTTTGTAACCGGACTAATCTCTCCTAGAAAATCAGATGTGGCTCTTTTTCGTTTCGTTTTTTCTTTCTGTACCTCAGAGTGGATTGAGACACCAGAGGATATTTAATTACCCTACCCGTGAAATCTGTTGAGCGCCTCAAGCGTCGAGACGTCAGGGTATGTCGAGAGGATATTAGGGGCGGAACTCTGACAGACGGGAAATTTCAAATAACGCCGTGAAATTTCCTGATGACGTCGGTTGATCGAGGCACGGACACATAATCGGAAGGAGATCTTCACCGTCCAGAAATCCCCTCCGCAACCCTTACCGGTTAATTTGATTCGTTGACGTCCGGTTATTAACGCCTGACACAGCTAAGGGTAATTAAAACTGAAACGATGCACTCGTAAGAAAATTTCCTTATTAAATTATAATTACAGATTTTGAAGCGTGCCTAATGGAGCACTATTTGGGGGATGTTTTTAAATTCAATTTTAGAAATTACAAGCTCGATGTGCCGAATGAATGAAAGGCGAAAGGTGAGCCGGGCTCGCCTTGGCGCCGTACGGATCGTAAAGAACGATTTCGTCCTGGAACCATTTTGCAGTGCTCTTCGGTCCGGTTAATCTTTAGTTTGGTACTTCGACCTCCGCTTTGTTATTCGATGGCGAACATAACCGGTGCAGTACGAGGTGAAGTGTATCGTATTAGTGGCAGTAATTACAAATCTGTTGGAGCCACGAAGTGGAACGGTGATCATTCCCCGTATCTTCCCTCTCGCGTCTCTCTACCGCAATTCTCATTTTACGAGGCCAACTAGTAGACAATTGACTCTCCGTTCTCGCCAACTTCTTCGAACTCCAAGGTCGTCAACGACTGCCGAGCGGATTATTATAGAGCTTGAACAATTAAGCGTAAGTCGCGTTCGCGGTTAGCTTCGGTAAGAAAAATTAATTCTTCGTGATCTTTTCCTTCTAATACACGACGTTGATATTATATACGACCAACTTGACATCCATACATCGATGATCGGAACTGATGAAGTGGATATGTTCAAACGTAAAGGTGGATATGCGTGACGCACTGACCCACATATTCCGAGCCAGCTGCACGCTGTGGTCTTGCGGAGAACCGGACGACTGGACAAGCGAATACTATAGTGAGCGTGACAAGGGTGATTGAAGTATATATCGGATCGAATGGTATATCGGTGGTGTCGTTGTACTTTGAAACGAAGATATCGGGGAGGTAATTTTTTTACAGCGAGTTGGATTGTGTTGTCTTGTTCAGGATTTTTGTATCCGCTCGCCCGGTGGTCTTTGGGAACCGAATGGATTTGTTTATGAGTTGCCCTTCGGGAGAGGATAAATCTATGCATCGCCAACGAGAAGTATAGACTGATCAACGAAACTCTAAGCTCCGATGAGCTCGGTATCTCTCTATAAAATTCTTCCGATTTTATTCATCTCGAATTTTAGAATGAATATGGTCAATTTCGCAGCGGTTCCATTCGTCAGCGCGATCCCTCGGTTGTAAAAACGTTCCAATATCGAGATGGAAAGTTTATGTGAAATTGGCATTTATTTCTGTATAGGTGAACAAATGGTTATGTTATGTTACGTTATGGTCAACAAATTCGGTTGATGCTCGCTGCGTGAAACGAGCGGTAGTGCAGAATTTGAATAATTTATTTCAATCTGTAATAAAAACGGGGATAAAGATAAACGCGAAACGGTCGGCATTGATTGCTGTTGCTTTCGCTACGACATCGCGTACGACGTATGGATAATACGTCAAACTACGTATGCCTTCCACCTACTTCTACCTGCCAATAAGGTTGGGCGTTTGCTCGCTCGCACTTGACGTAATGCTAATAAATTATCTTGACCGATCCTCGCGGCTTATGGTGAGCCCGGTACGTCCGTCCTTTCGATCGTTGGCTAGTTTTGTATAATACGCGTCGTACGTAACTCAGCTACGTTCATTTCTTGCCCTCTGAATCGATCGTACGAACAAACGAACGATCGAATGAACGAACGCTGCATATCATCCCAGCATAATAACAAGTTTATGTCTTCATCTGGACAGCCATGAGTTAATCAATAACTTATTACATAAATCTTGTACAGCAGTTAAATTATCACGATTACAAACCGCGCTATATCCAAGAGATTGCGGTGCTCGGAGAAGAATATTCAGATACTTCGAGACGTGGGTGCTGAGAGAAATCGATAGATTTTCCGTAAGACTTCATAGATGCGAGTTGTCGACGAAGTAATAATTTCATAACCATTATTAATATGTGCCGAATAATTAACCATAATCTTGAGCAAGAACCATACCGTAAAATCTGTGACTGGAATGAAAATCAATCGATTATACTTGACCTGTTATTTTTATCGCAAAATTTTATCTAGGCTATAATTTAATCGTGCCCTATTTCGATTTACCGAAACCGTCTTCGAGTCAATTACTGGAGATGGTAAATTGCGGGAGTGAGAAAAATTCGACAAGAATCTTGTCGACTCTTGTTACGGACCCTACAACTTGGTCCAGATTTTAACGAATAACGCATCGTCCTGCGCCTCGTGGGTGCGACCTGGTCAACGGGAGTCACACCTAGGGAAATAAATAACAATAGAGAGACCCATTGAATTCGGTGGAAGCCGGAGATAAGTACGTGCATTGCATACTTGTAGGATGCAGTCGCGGTAACGGGGATGTGGGAGGACGGCACGCCTCGTCAAGGATCGCCGCCCTGGTTCGGTTCCTCTTCGTTATTTTCTCAGTCTTGTATTCATCCGAATAAGTCGATTCGCGCTGGCCGTGGAGGAAACGAACCCTGAAAGCCTCGAGAGAAGACAAGGGCAACTATAGGATGTACATCCGTATTTTGACAGGATCGATGAAGACGGCACAATATACTCACGACTCTCGTCTCTCAGCTATCGTGATTCCATCTTTCGACATCAAAGCCGGCGGCTAGCGCGGAGATGAAATTCTGCAGCGCCTACCGGCGCTAATCTTACTCGTAGATCTCGTTCGGCGTCTCTGAGAATCGAGTGGCGTATAGTGTGGACGAGGGATTTTTAATTGGAATTTTTATTGGATGAGTTTGAGAAATGTTGAGAAAAAAATTTTTCTTAATTTGTCGCCCATACTTAGGGTACGAGTAAAAGTATACGCCTATAGTACGCGGACGCGCGAGTTGTGCTGCATTTTTCTATAAAGGTAACTATAATCTAAGCAATTTTGTCGACGGAAAGCCAGTGGAACTTCATAACAGCGAGATTGACGATTCACATCGACTTATCCGACTCCCCGATTCACGGCACGCTGTAATTTTATTAATTTATAAATTTATCCCATCCAGTATATTATACCTTAATTCATTTGGGTCCCTCGTACTACGGAAACCTCTGACTTATACTTTGGCAACAGCTCTCGCTCCGCGCGCCGCGTCGCGTGCCGACTTAATTGACGTTATCTAACCGAGCCCGGTGATCTATGCGTTTCGTCGCAGCTGCGGCGTCTAAGAAACGACACCGATTCAACTTGCGGTCAATTAAAAAACCGAATAAATGAGAGAAACAAAAAACGGTAAAAAATTATCAACTCAACCCAGCGTAACTCGTACAAATGGGACTCAACGCGTACAGAAGTCGCTACCGAACTTCCTTATCTACCTCTCCCGATCTAACCACAAACGCGCGGTGTGCGTGTAAAAAAACCTGCACACTTTGGAAAAATCGGTAGGTATATTCCTCACGTTTCTACCTTAATTATAATCGATAAAAGTTTTTATTGTTACGCCTCTCGCCCCTCATTGTCCATTCCTTTATATTTTTTTCGTTTTAATTTTTCTTTTATTTTCCGTTTCATACCGGCCTGCACAGGGGATACTTGGGGCATCCGTTTCTAAGCACGCCACGATTATTTCTCGGACACTATAGTTTCTGATTGCCCCGCGCGCATGCCCGTGGCCAACTTGATCACCGCGGTTGAAACGTTGTCTCTGCCCAAAATCTGTGGGAACCCTCCACGGCACAATGGCGGGCTTATTAAAATTCCAGGTTGTATTTTATGTGCGCGAGCAAGAACGAGTACAAGAAGACGGGGGTTAAGGAGGAGGGGGAGGGCCACGCGACTACTCCGAACTCAACGTAATCAAGCCGCATCTTTTTTACACCCACGCAACTACTCCCCGATCCTTCTCACCGCGTGATACGGAAACACACGTATATTTGTATACCACGATACGTTCACCAGGTGGATATAAGAAATCAGTGCGAATTATCTAGAATGTAAGGAAAACTTATTATTTTAAAATAAACATTCACGAGGGTGGTTTGAAGTTTCGATGGTTTTTCTATAATGGATGTATAATTGATAGCCAATGGACTTTCGTGAAAGGCTGAATCGTAAATTCTCTTAGGGTATGACCGCTGTCCGGTGGTGGAATTAAAAGTATTTGGGTTAACGCGATAAGCTGTCGGTGCTGTTGCTGCCGCTTTAGCCGTGGGTACAAAACGTGGCTCATTACCGAGTAGATTGTGATCTACAAAATTAATTACGAAGTTTCATAAGCAGGTTCAAAGGCTAGAAGTTAGAGTAGCGACGGTGCCGCGCTGGATTCAGTTTTATTGTACTTTGTCTGAGATCCTCAAAACGCACCTACTCGCCAGAAAATATTCTAGCATCGCGACGTGTAATTGCCCTAATTGGTTCGCCTTGCGTTGCATGTGCGCATCAAAATTTACTCGGAGCAAAACAACCGCCAAAGTGATAAAAACTTCGAGAAATAGGTGCGCGTATAACCGGCAATTATGAGACGTGGGATAATGGAAAGGAATTAACGAAATAAGCTCACTTTTTTTTCATTTTTTTTTCATCTAGATTCTGGAGGGAACAAAATTTTTAAAATTCTTTAGTCACCTCGTTCCGAAACGCGCAGAACCGTTAGACGATAATGAATAAGTGGAAAAACAAAAACGGAATTTCTCGATTACAACATTCGCGCCTCTCATTATTTGCTGGTGTGATTTTTTTTTTTTTTTTTCTTGTCAACCTAATTATTATAACGTCGACTCCGATGAGATATAGGCTGCTGTTTTGAGTAGAAGATGAGGGGAGCACGTGATGCAGAGTATTCCGGAAACGAAGGAATGTCGCGGTGGCGCCTGTAGGCCCACGCGACGCTGCGGTCCACCGCAAATCAATTCACACTCGGTCCTCTCGCATCTCTAGTATATAAAATCTCTTAGCATGGCATATGGAGGCAAAAAGGCGCGGCGAGATGACGCATAATATGCGGCTCAACTTTGACAATGGCACACTATGTCCGACCGGAGAGTTATCTGATCTACTTAACACGATTTCCTAACAGATTTTTCTATTTTTCTTATATTCTTACTCAGCTACGTTACGCAAAGAGAACACGTATTCGGATCTCCACCCTATTCTATTCGATTGAATTTATAGAGAGCGGCCCAGAGTGAAATCAAAAAAAGGAAAGAAAAAACAACTGACTGATGCACCACAGCTGAATCATTCTCGAGTTTAAATTCTGAATCGCAAGTAATCGCCGCGACGCGGACAAAGGACAAGCTGGCACGCTTGTAATGGACTCGAAAATAACCATCGAATGAGGAAAGAAGATAGCCCCAATCACTGCCCCATTTTTAGGAGGACAGGAATTTATTGTAATTGATTGTTAATTTTTTTTTTCTCATACCAATTCTTGTCCCAAACGCGGCGAGTCAGTTTTATGATTGTATTGGCGCAGAATCGTTATAATTCTTGGACCACCGCTACCTGCGCAAAGGAGGGATAATTGTGTACCAGTTTACGACGTCGATAACTAAGGCCAACGCGAAAACTAATACCCAGCAAATAGCGGACATTACTTATACTTGCACACACTTTGCGCTGCTGCTACTGCCGATGCAGGTCGACTGACTCATCGACGCCTATTTCGTCATCGCATTCGCCGGACTCCCGAACCGTAACCAACTATACGAGATGCTGGACCAACTGGACCACCTATATTGCATTACGTACGCATGATGTGTACGCGTTCATTTATTTTAAACCGCGAAGGTATCCGAGGACAAAAAAAAAGATCGGGATTGCGGAATGAAAACTTTGGGAGATGCTCAAAAATCGGCGATGGAAGTTCCAGAAAAATTACTGACAAAAATATGCGTATGATTTGATAGCAGGTACTCGGTTAATATAATTTTTTTCCCACGGCGGTCGAGTGACTTCTTTGATCGGTTCTCGCTTCTCGTCATTATTCCTTTTGTATAATTGGAGGGAGTAAGATCGGCGCGCAACCGTTTAGGATCGATATCGTTTCCGGGGGCTGGAACGGTCGCCGTTACGGGTAATGGTCAGATAAGGACTATTACGAAAATCGGAGCATTTCATTCCATTGGTCCAATTAACTCGCTCGGCGAGGCTCAATCAGGAAATTCCACGGTAAAGATTTATCTGTCCTTCGCGGTGGGCCACACGCAAAATCAATAGGTTAAAACGTAAACTCCCGCCTCCTAGTCTTCGACACTAGAATTTCGACGTCCCACATCGGAGGTGGTTTGAAGTCCGGAGGTCTGATTCTATACCTGCACCACTCATATCCGTGATGTCTTAATTTCCCAATTCCCCAATTCCCTAAATCCCTAATTGAGATTGATGGAGGACGAGTCCATGAAAATTGGCGGGTTCACCGCAAGAAACACTGGGCGAAGTATAAAAAGCGCCAAAGGGTAATATCGTCTGCTGCTGCGGTTCCTACGAAAACCAGGTGGCAAAAATTAACCGCCGAAAACGCATTGCCATTAATAATAAATAAAACCTCCTGAATAAACATTCAAATTCCTAAGCGCGCTGCGCAGTGTGAGAACGTAGCGAATAGTCCGTCAGCAATTTATAGGCACATATTATGTACGCATACGTCAAAGAAAATCTATGGCGGAGAAGAGAAGAGAAGAGAGCCACCTTAACATACGCCAGCGAACATTTCATATTTCGTATTCAGCTCACGAACACGTGGTACGTCTCAATTTAAGCACATTTACGGGTCAGAGTAAAAGAATGCGATGCTAGTTTAGGTATGCTGCTGCGATCGTCGCACAGGGTGCCGCAAAGACCGGCGCGCGGTTTATAGAGTCGAATAATCGAAGAGCGATTCTTATTTTTTCATCTTTCCTTTCATTATCATTCTTCATCGATACGGATGTAGCATATTTGAAGAATAAAAAAAATAAAAATAAACTCAAACGGAAGATTTTTATATTACAGTTACAATTAGCCTAATCAAATCAGCTGTGTATCTCTTGGGCATGTAATTTTTTAATGAGCCATAAATGCAGTCCACCGATTACGTACTAACAGCCGCCAGGTGCGGACGTCTCGGACAGGAATAAAGTAAAAGAACAAAAATAAATGAATAAATAAATACCCATATCTCTGTGTCATTGCGTAATTACATCCGATGGTTATCTCCCTATCTGCCTATCTCGGAGATAATGTTGGTCCCCGTAATCTCTCTACGATCGGAACTGATTGGCGGCGCTAATTGTCGAAGCGTTCGATCGGGTGGACGCCGCGCTCTGGCCACTGCTCTATACCGTAAGATCGTCAACGAATTTATTAAGTTAAGTGCTTCTACTTTGCCTCTGCACTATCCGAAGGTGTCGCCACTGTGCGTCTGTCTTCAAAAATCGCAAAAATACTGAGACAGTGATTTTCGATTTTTTGTCGATTTCTGAAGTGAAAACTCACTTCTCTTTTCAATCGTCGAGCGACTGTTTTCCATCTTAATTTAACGTCAGGAACACGAATCCATCGACTGAATCAAGCTGGGACCAAAATAGATCGAGTTGTCTCAATTTTTTTGAATTTACGATTTAGTTTTACATACCAGATTTTTTCACTATTTCTCATTTTTATTTCCCAGGAATACGATGGGCAGCCTTTGAAGCAACTTGGTACCATATCCAGAACACAAGAGTATTTCTTGCTGCATTCACAAAACCAGTCATCTTATGTGCCGAGTTAATAACTGTTCATAAATTAGTATTATCTTATGCATGTGTGATTGTATACCAATACATCTTTAAAATGAAATTTCCATATTTAATTGAAATCAAAGTATTGTCTATGATATTGTAACGCTTTATTCATAGGAAGAGATTAAATCCAGAATGTATGTACTTCATAATGCATTGACATGTATTCTACGTTAATGATTTATCAATAAACAATCACTATCACTAAAACATTGATTGTGTAATTATTGGCTATTACATCCCTGTACACATCATTTCCTGACATTCATTAGTAGCAACATATACATCCAGACACCATGACACACATCAATATACATCACATCTCATCATACAAACATCATGCTCTGACTCGGAAGACCTCCTCGCCTGTTATGTTCTCCTGATACCAAAATCAATTTTTCGATCAAATTGGCAAACCGGAAGTGGTAATGCAGAGTCCTGCAATACCGGCCCTGAAAGTTGAAAGCAAAATTCGACCCAAAAACAGAAAAGTATCAGGAGAACATGACCGGCGAGGAGGTGTTCCGGGTCAGAGGATGATGTCATGTCGTGTGTCGTGATGTGTTACTGTTAAAGGATGTCAAAGAGTATGATAGGTGCAGGGATGTGATCAATGTTAATCAACTAATTTATTTCAAGGGTGCTCTTCATTTATTGACCAATCAACGATACGAAAGAAATGTTGACAAATTATTATGTATATTATGGATTTATTCGCATAAAGAAATCTTTTCTTACAATAAATGTGGTACAATAAAATTGATAACAGTTCTCAATTAATTTAGCATTTTAATTATTCCAGAAAGTGCATGATCGACAGCAATATGACAGATAATTTATGTAATCTCAGTTAGTTGACAAATGTGTGTTAAACAATAATGCAGATGGACCAACGAGTGTTAGGCGGAGTTGCTTCGTAGGCCGCCAATTTTTCTCCTGGAACAGAAGAAAATAAATTGAAAATCATGAATACATTGAATCGCGCCTTTTTCCCGTGCAAATCTATAGTCCATGTCGAAATGTGAGGAAATATCGAGTAGGATATAATTAATGGCCATTCGATTGGAATAGCTTCTGTGGAGTGGGTTGCAATAATTTCCCGCTGTTAGATTTTTTACCTCACGTTTCTAAATTCGATTGGACGTCAAGTTCTTAGGAAAGAAATATTTTGGTTTTAACGCGTAAACACGCGTTACCCATCAAGGGGCCGAGGACTTGCAAATCATTTGATGTAACGTGGTCATCCAAAAAGCAATAAATTACCGATCAAAGCGAAAGGCTGCATACAAACGAGGCCCAACTCGACGTTCTCCGGACTCCCGCACCGCATTACCTGCAGCTACTTCGTTTAGAAGCAAAGGATTTCTTTCCTTGAATTCATCGCACGCTCTCTTACCAGGAGAACCGACGCCTCTGTATCAAAAATTCTAGCCTAAGCCTGCTGGAGATACCCAAAATATTTACGATGTAAAAATTGCAGGGGTGCAGGGAAGGGGAGGGAATTTATTTATTTGACATTCTGGGCGGCGTTGCTGCCGGGGATACCCAGTCGATATACCTTGTGGAATTCAAACCGCATCCCCTTGATGTTCACTTCTATCGCGGAGGACTCAGAGTTCGGTATAGAAAGCGGGTGCAGTACGTCACGTACGGATTTCTTTGAACGCGCACCTCATATAGTATATCTATGTGAATCTAACGATGCGATATTTTCTATTCATCCGACGTCTAGCTTTAGACCGGTTGCGGCGAATAAATTCTCGAATATTGCCGTCGTTATAGTTATCTTTTAAGCGAGTCGAAATAGGTCAACTCGTCGACGTTCACTTTGTGTATACGAATACATATGCAATATTACATGGAGTTTTTCATTTTAATGGGCAACACTTGACCCAAATTCTCATCGCTATTATACAAGTCGCGGCAAAGATTCACCTGATGCAATGGCAAAAAATCGGAACTGATCATGCAAAATTCAGAGCCTAACACAGTATGTGAAGGAAACTCGGGATTACTTTTTTTTTCTGTACATCTCGGACAGCCGTCCGAATCCCAACAGGAAATGTAAACGCGACACAATGCCAGGGGTCCATTCGGTGCAGGACAATGCGTCTTCCTGTAGCCCGTAAATATTCTGGGACAGCCCGCAGCATTGTCGTCCATCGGTTTTCTTAATTGTCACAAATTCGTTCGCTGCTGGTAAATTTATGTAACTTTTGGGTGGTCGACGACGCCTGCGAATTACGCCAGCACCGGGAATCCCCGCGCAGCTCCGAGTGGTTTTTATCCCAAAACTTGAAGTGAAGTTCCGTCGGTTGCAGGTACCGATTTTTCCCGATCTCCTAGAATTATCAGACACCCTGGAAAAGCTATGGTAAAAAAAGTCCCAATTTTAGGTAATTCAATCTTATCCTCACAGATCTACCAATCCGGTCCAATTTCTGATTCCTGTAATACTTGTCAGTTGAGGGAACCTTCTTGTAACGACGTTTAAATGGTGGGTGAAGACGGAAGGGAGAAATCCCGTGATGAAGTAGGATGAAGGAAATGATGAAAATAAAAAAAAAAAAAAAAACGACCGCGAAGACAATTCCGGTGCATAGACCGTGTATGGTAGGAGGGTCGGTATAAAGTTGCGTTGAACAAATGGGAGATAAGATAAACTAATTGTCAGCTCTTAATTGGAAGCAAGTCAGCCTGTAGTGTTGCTGTATTTCTTTTTTGCTCTTGTTCGAACTAGGAGGGGAAGAAACAGGGAGGAGATCGGGACGCGTCCGCATTCTAAATTCGGTTTTCTTACATGGGAGTTTTTCGGTGTGCCTGTATACTTGCTGCAGCATGAGAGGATCCGATTCTAACTGAAATTTAATTAAAAGCGTCCCAATCCAAACGGACGCGACGGGTCCCGTGTGAGTTGATTTTATGAGCTCGATTAAGATATGGAATACCAGGATTACAAGCACGGTATATAACAATTCGTTCGTACACAACGAAATTTTACCCGAGGACTAATTACAATTGGGCACTATATCCTGTATAGTGCAATGGTCGTAATTATCCGAAGTAAAAGATATCGGGGGCTAATCCCGAAAGGAAAACGGGTTCTGTAAGGAGTCTTTGAAACTCACTTTTCTACTCAAACACCGCGACTCCTTATTATTATTCGTCTTGGTATTTGAAAATGCCGGAATTCCTCAGGGTTCGATATAGCTTCGGACAATCGAAAGGTCTGAAGCTGAAAACCAAAAACCGATTTACTCGGCACGGTGTGGTACTAAAAATAAAATCAAACAATCCTCATCCTCATCTTCCTTCTTTTCCTCCCACGGGCGTTATGTCCCCCTGATCTGAGAACACATTAGGGTGCTGAAGGGGTTGCGTACACACGTTGTTCAGCGGCCCACGCACACGGTGTAGCTGTAGGACACACGTATACATACCGCTCCTGGCACTCCAATTCCTGGCCGTAGAATATTCTCCGGAGTGGGTCTCGAGGGCTCCCCAAATAATGTCAAAACTTGCCCGTTCCCCTCTTACCTCTTACCTCTTTCCTCTTACCGTCAACCTCTTCTTGCCAGCAACCGCTCTCCGACTACTTCTTAACACGCTCGAGTGTTTGATTTGAAAATCACGAGTGCAAACCGACAGCGACCGTTAAACTTGATTTCCGCTGCTGTACCGAGGGGTTCCTAATCTTTTTGACGCCACCTAATTTCAGCTTATTCAAAAATGAAATGGATAAATATATAATATATTAACTTGCCGCTACGGATCGTCGATTATTTTTACTCCGCAAGGATTGGGTTTTGGGTTCTGGTTTAAATAATCAAAATAGATGTAGACAAATGGGTATAGCAGTGTATGAGCGTGTATTTGACAGTGATTCGTTTTTGTTTGATTTATTTTTTAATATATTTTTTTCTTTCTTTGTTTTTTTTTTCTTAAATTTCTCTCGTGTATAGTGGCACACACAACACACAACACACGCACGCGCTTCGTGTTGGAATGTTATTATTGTTATTGCTATAGCTGATTCGAGAGAAATCGCGCCAATTCGTTATCAGGCAAGACTTACACGAGTTACAATTAATTCCATTTTTCTTTCTGTTCTGTTCTTTTTTTTTTTTTTTTTAGGATCAAGTAAAAAATAACCTGCATCGGTTTCTCCGACGTAATAATTGCAGTAATTCTCACCTGAGAACCGAAGCGTTTCACAACCCCTCTCGTTCAATGTGAACGCGTTGCTCATCAGAAGCTGGCAACGATTGGAATTTCGCGCTCCTAATATGAGGAATTTTAATAAATTTTCAATGCATAGGTGCGGTTCAAATTAGCGCGTCTCCAACGAGCAAAACGTTCACAACGTATGACTTGATCTATTCGCATTACAGAGTAGTGGTGCATACGAAATGAATAAGTTATTGCTTCATCTTTTATTTTTTAATCAATTTCTTATTACTTTTTTTGTTCTTTTCCTCCATTTTTTTTCGCTTTTTTTTTTTTGTTATTATCAAGTGCGCCCACGTCAGTATTTAAATATCTTACAATACACATCTTTCATATAGTATTTTATTTTATATATAATATTTATACTTTTAATTTTATTTTAATTTTATTCATTTATTTATTCATTATGTATAGGGTACTATCTATCTAATGTAGTCAGATTCATAGGTTCTTTTGTTTTCCATTCCTAAATATCGCTGATTTTTTTGATCGTGACAAAACTTGAAAAAAAAAAAATAAAAAATCAATGATACATTTTTCTTTTTGTGTTTTCTAATCAAGCGAATTATCGAGAGACGGTCAGTTTTTCTTTTTTTTTTGTTCTTGTTCAACTCTTGCGATTTATTTTTCATTTTGATTTTGATTCTTTATTTTTGTTTTTTTTACGTTTCAATAAAATTATTTTTGATTTTCCAGACGAATCGAATTCAGAAGGGGAGAAAAAACATTGCCGTGTCACGAAATTTCGCTCTTGAAAAAGCCTACTGGGTGAGTGTGAGATTATGCATACATTTACAAACGTTGAGGGGCGGGAGGGGCAGCGGAAAGGCAGGTATGGGAAAAGGGATAATTTCTTAAATGTGGCGTTACAATACCATATTACAATACAATACATTACACATTATATTAGTTGTCTGTTATTAAATTCATTAAATTATAAGCGTTGGATTTACGTTTTTTTTTTTCTTTTTCTTTCTTTTCCTTTGCTTTCTGTTTAATTATTTATTTTCTTTATGGTCAGCTGCATTTCTAGCGCGCGACATTGATTATTGTAGCTCAACAGCATATATCTTGCTCCAAGTATAGCCGATCTTCGAATTGGCGACGTACAAATTCGTTTGTCTTTCTACCCCTATCGCTCATCATCTGGTTTTCGCCTTTCTCTTTTCTGGTTTCTCTGTTTTATTGATATTTTTTAACGGTAGGGATGAAAAGAGAGATAATCGCAAGTTCGAGAATAATGGAGCATATTTCGCTATGTATTTTCATTTTCATAGTAATTCTAGTTTCCAGCAATACACATACAAACACCGCGTGTCCCAGGCCCTCGACGCACACTTTACTTCATCATTATCTCGCGCCTTTATCGTTTTTTTTCATCAATTTTTTTTTTTTTGTTTAAAGTATAAAATGAATTAGTTATTTTATTGAGTATTCTCAGTTTTGAAAAAAAACAAAAAAAAAAAAGAACAAACCGTGTCTAATGTATAACTAAAGAAATGAAAATACAAAACCAAAGACAAAGAAAAAAAAAGAAAAGAAAAAAAAAAGAGTTGAGAGAATCCCGATGAATATAACGTTCACTTTTTTTATCATCTTTGTCTAAATGATTTGAAATTAAATTATGGATGTTGGTGCTTTGACTTATACAAATGAAGAATGGGGGGAATCAGAAACCAAATGAAACGATAGATGCCGTGTGGGGGGTCGCCGAGATACAAATATGCATGATGTCTGCGATGGGGGAAAGTGAGTTTCAGTAGAAATTTTAAAAATTTGACAAAAAAAAATCAAACAAAAATGGAAAACTGAAAAGAAGTGCGGGTGAAAAAGAGAGAGCAACAATCTACTTTTATACATAGTACGAGAAGGAAGAGAAAGGGGATATCTGTAAAGTAAAATCTAAACATGATTTCAATAAATAAGCTACCTAGGGGAGCGTTTCATTATGGGCGTTGAAAACGCTTGTTGCGTAACGACTATACGCGAAATATCTGTTACATGAATTACATATATCTATATTTTCTTTTATGTATAGTTATATGCGTTACTTTTTTTTTAATAATACTCGGCCACTCTGAAATCCCCGCGTTCTCGACAGAAATAGCAAAAAAAAAAAGGAAAAATCAAATAAAATAAAAAGAAAATATAATGATAATAAAGTTCAACCTGATCTTCGGATGTTGCATGTAACGATCATCGCATTCTTACTGAAGAAGGCAGGGACTGTGGTTATTTATTGTTGATCGAGTCGCCACCGCGTAAAAATATTACATAACGTACCTATAACCTAGTAATACAGTCTGCAGCAGCATTCTAACAATTAAATTTCATTAATATACGTAATATTTTACACGCACTTGCTCTCCATATGTGACACAACGTAATAACAAACACGGCATTCACCATCAGCATACAAATACAAATCTCTTTTTTTATTTTTTTAACATCTTTGTCTCCGACTTAATTTTTTTTTTATTACTTTTTGCATTGTTTTTAGCTTTTTTCGACTTATTTAGTGTGTCTCGTTTTTCGTATCATTTTAATAATGTCGGTTGAATTTCGTTTCGCTTGGATTTTTTTGTGATTTTTGTTTCACTTGTCGTTCGTTCGTTCTCAAGGTATACTTTTAATTTCATGGTATGCCAATGCGATGTATAAAGTGAAAAGATTAAAACAATATACAAGATTGTAATCGATCGAAAAAATTAGAGAAAACAAAATACTTCGGGGGTAGTTCTATCGATTCTTCAAAATCTAAATAATCTTAAGTTATTTGAAAAACTTAATTTATTTTACAACGCACACACACACACACACACACATTACGTGTGACGCGAGACTGTTAATAATTATCATCGTTATAATAATAATTGCTATTATTACTCCGTATTATTACGATTTTCATCATCATCATTTGTTTATACATTCATTCATTCGTTCATTTATTTTTTTATTTATTCATTTGTTTAATTATTTTCATATTCGCCATCGCGGCACGCGGTATATACGATTATCAAAGCTGCACGAGGTATAATTATAACACACTGCAGCATGTATTTGTGAAAATTCCAGAGCGCAAATCGCCTATCAGTTATATATGAAAATAATAATCGATAAACAAAAGAAATAGAAATAAAAAAAAAAATGAGAAAATCATCAGTCAGCAGTCTGAATTCTGCGGCGGCAGCGGCGGCGGCGGCGGCGGCGGCGGCGCGGACACTACTTTTGAATTTGCAGCGACTGCATTAGCTCGCGGCGCGTACACGTTAATTTAATGTTATTTATTATTTTTTTATAACAGGCACGGGCGGTTAGGCCGTGCGCGAATGAAGAGATGAGTCTCTCTTCTCTTATATATATATTCCTTTCTTTTCTTCTTTAAGCTCGACAATCCCGGCGAGGGTCGCGCGACAGTCTTTAGGAGCTCTCTTACATTCTTCAGTACTTCTTCGCTTCGTGCATCGGACGTCCCAGCGAAAGTCGTCTTCGGGGTATAGGCTGTTCGTGCATTTTACCGCGGTTATGTCGGTGGTGATGATGCGGCTCACTTCCTCCCCCTCCGCCTCCTCCGCCGCCACCCGCTGACCAACCACCGCCTCTTTCTGACGTCCGGTACTTTTTAGGCGTCCTCTGCATCGCGGGTTTTCGTAGTTCACCGCCGATGTTCGAGGCCACGAGAATGTTGTGGTGGTTAATATTGAAGTGAGGGTTGTACTTTATGAAGTTTAGACACTGCTCTCTACCCTGAGCGTCCTTCAATGGCATACCGCGCTTGTTGAAACCGAGGTAGTGAGAACCGTCTACCGCACTTCTGTACCTTAAATAAGAACCGTTGTACTCCTCATAGAACTGACACATCGGTCCTTTTCGTTTTTTTGGCTGTGAACAGAGAAAAACGACGCGAAAAATTTTATACGTCCTTCGGCAAATTGTATCCTGCTCCGCGGAAAATTAATTCACGAAATATTTGATCTACTCATTTTCATTTATTTAATTTTATAAAATTATTATATACTCACCAAGCCAACCAGCTTCCATCGTTTGTTAAAACATATGTATCGCTCGCTTTCCTCTGCAAAGATGTACAGCTTCCCGCTGAAGTCGTCGGACTGTGTAGACAGCTTTTCTGTAAGCAGAAATCGGTAATGGAGATTTAGAATTAACGAAAGGGTTCAAAGGACGTAACGGTACACAGCTGATGTAGCCAACCGTCCATGCGTTATGAGAATAAAAATTACATAAAGATCCCGCCTTTTTCCCCGAAACTAACTGCGCGTAGCGACCGCTCCGAGAATTCACTGTACGGTATTCATTATTTTCTTCGAAGGGTAAAGAGTCGGGGGACCCTATTATCAATGAACTATAAGTTGGAGGAACTGAGGAACGCGAAGATGCTCATAGTACGCCGTAGAGAGTTGTTACCGCGAGAAAAAAAAAAAAAAAAATTATTGAGAAATTACGTAACGTTGCGACAAACGATGCATCCGGAGGTCGACCGTGCAGGTCCAACGGCATCCGCTAAGTGGTGAAGCACACACCGTCCCTCTGTGTCTCCATGGTTTTCTCTTGGTTCATCTTCATTCTCCTTCATTAGCACATCCAAAGCGCAGACTACTCTTTGGCTCTTCCACATCTTTGTAGGCTACCTACCCGTTCGGCGGGCGAAAGGTAAAACTCCCATCATAAAGTCTAGCTACCAGAAAGAAATAAGAAACCCTTCTTCTTGGAAAAAAGGCACTATAAGGGTCGGTCAAAGGGGCATGCAGAGAAACCGAGGATCCGAGAAAAAAAGACAAAATTAACTGCCATTCATGGATCCGACCGTACACAACGAGATACCGCGGTAAAGAGTTTTCGGGCGTGATTGTTGCACCTTTGGAAACGCAATCGCAGAAAAAATTACAAATGTATTTTTTCAGATGAAAATATGGATAGAAAATTAAATGAATACGATATACATTTTGGGGAGGGAGAAACGATCGACCTCGCGATTTGGGATTTTAATTAATTGACGAACGCGTGGTAATTAATTGGCGCGATCATGGAGTTCGTGAGAGTTTGAGATTAAGACCTCCCGTGGGGCTGCAAAGGGGTTTACGAGGTGGTTCGGGGACATTCTTGATTTCGATGACGACGAGGCAACGTGAGAAAAAATAAGGCAAGAGAAGAGGAAAGGAGTAGATTCCCGGATATACCCGGAGGGCCGTGACTCCGAGAGGCACTTCAGTTTAACGAGGCACCCGCGGCAAAGGGGCCATCATGACTCGCGGATCCCCTTAATCTAACCCAGACCTTCAGCTACCCGCGAATAAAAAATCGTTATTAATATTTATACTAACGCACGCGTGAAGGGCAAAGGATATACACGGGAAAAGGTGGAGTCAACTTTTAAACCGGAAGACACGATAGCCTCATATTTTTCAGTCTGTAAAACGGAGCGCAGCAGCATCCGGTTCGAAAGTTTCCGATCCGATCGTATGGCTCGTCTCAATTATATAAACTGCGTTCGATTGAGTACGGACAAATATTTACGAGGGTTTCGTGTCACTTATTCGTGATCGTCTATTTTAGACGGAGTTTCCGAAGACGCTGGTTGGTTGTCCGGGTCATCGGCCCCTCGCTCGAGGCTAGGATATCTGATTAACTCGGATCAGTTGTGTTTCCATAAGTCCGTGATAAATAAATTTAGATAGCGAGTTATCTCGGGTACACGTCGTCCGAACCCCTCCGCGCCCCTCGACCTCCTCGCTGCTATCACGTCATTTTTCTCACCGTATGGTTGGTTAGAATTAGGGACTTGACATCGGTGATTCTGATTCTAAGATCCCATAACGCCGCTTTTCTTTATTTTCTTGACAAATCTCGAGGTTACTCTCCATCACGGAGCCCTTTTCAAAATCTTTCTACCGAATGTGATGTTCGTGAGTAGCACGTGGCGCTTGTGCGGTTGGAGAGCGAGAGCTGTATAGCAAGTTCCTCCGCATTACGGTGGTCTAAATAAAACCAGGACATCGAGTAGCGGGTAGAAAATGAGGGGCAAAGGATCTTTGATGGGGTAAAAAGCAATTGCCATCTCCTAATTGGGATTAAGCGGCCATTAGGATGCCACAGAGGTGCAGACGCGAGGATCGCTCGTCGTTCGTTTCACGGATCAGGGGCGGAGATGCGATCAAAGGAGGTTCGATCGCCTCACTCACCTCGAAGAAGAATTCCTCAGCAATGCCCACCTACTAGTAGGTATTTAAATGGTCTGGATAAGGACGCCGATTTGAATATCGAAGCCATTGTTCAGATCCATTCAGATTACACTTGGCGTCCCGGCGTGCCGTCCGTTCGTATTCACATAGCCTGGGCATTCCCTTCCGCTGCAGGTGAGACGCCATCCGTCACCTAACGTAATTAACTTGGAAGACCCCGACGCTTGACCCCGAAGACAAGAGCTCACCTCTGCCCCGTAGAACCAGCTTACACACTCTCCGTTTATCAATTCAGTTAATTACTGGAATTTTGTAATACCCTCCGAACGCTCCGCCGGCTCGACTCCGAACACTTCTATTGCAGAACATTCCGACTGAACATAGTATCGAAGTTCGACTTCGAGGTGTCACTTCGCTGGACTATGTCGAAGAAAGTTTTTCGTTGACGATGTGATCAAACCTGGTCTGCAATTGTACGCATCAGTCACGTCTGGGAAGTTTATAGATACGTGCACAGGTGAATACACTGGAGCATCAAGGTAGGTCGCGGCGCTAGAATACTCGGATTCCTCGACTCTGCAAAGTTTCTCAAGTCCGTAGACTGCAGCTAAGGAGGCGGAGGATTCCCTCTCTCCTGCAGTATTTCGCGCTTCACTCATTCCCTGCCTCCGTGATAGCCTTTCAATGCTAATCAGAAGGCGTAAACTACGGTATTTTCATTACTGGTAGATTTCTGATGGCCGTTCTTCGGTCGGAAATTATATAACTGGCGGTGGTGTGAAGTTGCTTAAAAATTTACTTCATTCTCGTGATATATTACAGGGTGCCATTGCGTACGTACAGTTGTACGCCTTCCATGCCCGCGCGGAGAATTATATTAAGGAGGAGTAGGTTAGGGAGAGAAGGAGTTTTAAGTTAAGAGCTTAAAGCATAAAAAGGTGAACGCGGTGTGATAATTAAGTGTGACCTCCCCAGGGAGATGGTCATCTGCCACGGAGTAATGGCACCACTAATTGGTTGTAGGGCGACGATGCTCGCATCTTCATTATGCCCCGGGACAGAAGTATGAACAGACAAACTTCGAACTTAGGATACCTACGAACCACCTTCTGCTCCATTACCAACCTTGCTCTGGCCTGGTCGATCTGCAGGTTATTTCCGATGGTAATTATCCATGTATATTATCAGGAAATGTATATATTCACTCAGAGAAGGCTTATCCAACTATCGTTAACGACGATCAAGGAATAAAATTTGAATCGACGAAGCGTAGCGGAAGAAAAAAAAAATGTGCCACTGTGTGGTGCCTGCAGTCGCGACGAGCGTACTTTGCTTGTTGTTTCGTTAAACGACTGTGTGAGTTGGCTGTTAAAAAAGCTTGTAAAGTGCATATCGTTCGAGATCGTTTGAAGAGACTAGATCAGGGGATCGAGATAAATGGGGCGCGTTAGTTCATTGGGGTCTGGATCCGTTTTATTACCAGACAATTTGAAGGCGTTACCAAATATTTAGAAACTCTCACCTCCGGAACGAAGAGGAGCGCTTCAGCGACGAGGAGATGGAACAGGATCGGAGTGAGGTGGAGCTGCTGCAGGTCTGCTTCTATCTTATAACTATGACTGCTGTTCACTGCTGCCGGTTCTTGAACACGCCAGGGAATTTAATTATTCTCGTTACAGGCTGTGATTATCCCGTCATGCAGTAAACTAGGCTTCACCTGTCCCCGCCACGTCACGACCGTGCACGATGATCTCGACAGAGATATACAAGCTCCAACTTTTCACGTACATAGTTATGCTTATGTTGTGTAGAATATACCTACGCGGGCAAGAGGTACTAACGCCTCACCTCAACTTCGTTCACCTCCTTCTCTTCGACTCGTTGAAGAACCTCCGCGTTAAGAAGAACAACTTCCCAATAAACAGCTTTACGCCACGGCCAATCATGCATTTAGGTGTTAATCATAGGGTCAGGTTAGCGCGGGGTTATAACAAGAGCGACCCACCCCCCGGTACGCAGCAACTTACCGATATGATTCTTATTATTATACATACACCTTTCATGAAGCCGACGATTTTCATCCCTGACAGTCGAAAGTCTCCCAATTCAGACTCTTGCCATTTTTGATGCTAAAAATGAAACGACGAGTTTGCCAACTGCGGCACAAACTTTCGATCGCGTCGAAAACGCGGCCGGGGAACCAGATGCAAAGCGTGAGGCCTGCGTGGCTACATACTTTCTATACGAAGTTAACCCTCTAGCTGATGTATGGAGGCAATTCTTCTCTTTCTCGAATCATTCTTATCCGATAGCCTTATACCGCATCCTCCGGCTTTTTTTCTTCGTATTCTTTTCCTCTTCACCCGTTATTATATCGGCGGTAATCGCGTCTAAAAGGCGTGCGGCGCGACCGCCGCCCTTGATTAAAATTGGCTTTTAATTCATTTGAGGGCCTCTAATCTTCCGCGGCATTATATTCGGCACTGATCTCCTCTCCCCTTTCGGTGAAGGGATATATCAGGGAGCGGAGTGGGGGAACTTTATGAATAAATAATAAATTCCTGCAGTACGTGTCGTAGTAATCATTTTCTGTTATACACGCGTACGAGATGATGGGAGCTCGTAATACCCCACTATGCAGAACAATCGAGGCGAATAATTAGGAGGCGAATCGGATGAAGAAAAATGGGGTGAATTTTCGTACCTATCTTATTCATAACGAGATACGCGAGGCAGGTACTTGCCGTGGTCTAAAAAGTAAAGGGGGATATGATGAAAACAAAGAAAGAAATTGCGTGGGGTCGAGAACCACGTGGGAAGCCGAGAGCCACGCGCCCCATAGAAGTGCGATATGAATAATTGGTGCCGCTGAAAAATGAATAGTAAAAAAATATGCGCGGACACGATCGTGAATGTAATATACCTAGCGAGAGATCGAGCCCTGAAAATTGTATTATTGCGAGGATAGGTTTTTGTAATAAACTAGAATTTCAAAATTACATTTCTCGGACGTCCGAATAAATCTCGGTGAAGGCGGAGGAGTCTCGTAGAATTTCGTGTGTTATTGTTACCTAAGAAAAGTAGAGGTACGTAGGATAGCGTGATGGTCGTGTGTGTACTGCACACCGATATGTTCGTATGTTCGATAAATTGGGGGATAAATAAGGCGCGCTATCTCCGGATCGTCGATAAAACCAATGTAAGATAAATATACAGTGTACACGTCTGTATAAGTCCAGCATATAGAAAACAATTCCCCGCAGTATAGAGTAGAGTATAAAAGCCCCTATAATAACTCAGGGACTTACAGAGCTAGTACGTCAAGAACGTCGAGAAAGTGCGACGCCTATTTCGGTCGACGCGGTGCGTCGCCGCATCACCATCGCCATGATCTTCAATGATCTTATGGCGTATATAGACACGTAAGGATCACCAACGAGATAGCGCCTAGTTATTAGTTCATAAATATCGAAATACCGATGATCTCTTACCAGCCGCGTAGTAGCCGGACCGTAGATAAGCGTAAACGTGAGTGGAGATAGCTGCTGCACCTCCGCGCGTTTTAGTCCCTCATAAATCAGGGCCCTTATGTGTATGTTCTGGAGCCGTTCAATAAAACTAAAACTTCGTTCCCGAGTTTAGCATACTTCTTATGTGATCTAAAAATTATTAATCTTCACGCGAGCTTCGCAATCCTGAATGTACTAAATCTTTTGCGTTGCTCACGTTTGCGGAATGATATTTATTCTGTGTATATTTAAAAATATCATCGGAGAGGACGGTACGCGCTTGTACCTTGTTGTACACCGTCGAGCGACGTCGAACCTCCTTTATTCCTTCTACTTTATAATACACCTTACATACTTACATTATTATATACACGTGAATAAATTTCACCGCAGTAGTAAGCAAGTAAGTAAGTTTCACGGGGTTTCTCGAAGCAGCGGCAAAAGGTTAACGGGATGTGTTAACGATATGTGATATATACTTACGGTAGGCTGCATTTTTTTCGCTTCGTCCAACCGCCATGACGTACCGGTCGTGGACAGTGACGTTGCCGCTGCTGCAGGTCGAGTAGAGACTCACGGAGCGCACCATCGCCGGCACCGCCCCGCACATCACCACCTGAAATATGAAAAAGGAGAAAAAAAAAAAAAAACGATCCCCATTTTTTCGCTTATCAACTATATCTGTGTAAAAATGGGAAAATCTACCGAGCGCGCGGTACAACTCCGATCTGTCTGCAAATTTATCATCTCACCCGGCAGATCTCTGACCCTTAACCTTGGTTTTCATGTCGTGCGAAATGTCCACGACCTATTTCTTGCCCCATAATAAAATAATCAGGAGGAAATCTCCGCGATCTTTTAGCGTGCAACGGCAACAGTAACAGCAAAAGCGGCGCAAGCGTAGTCCTCGCGAAACGAAGCGGCTGATGTGAAAATTATGCAAACGAGACGAGGAACCAACCACTCCTTATTAACTTTATAATCCCACGGTTAAATGCTTTATATAAATATATATTTCGTTCCGCAATTTGCGGACTAACAGCCTCAAACGTTGCACCGATCGACCCTCGATGTGATTTCTGCGGACGATTCTCCTCACTGCCAGAACCGGCAGCTACCGCGGAAAAATTATTGTACGACGATGATATTGCATCCCATTGAATCGCTCCTTCCCCCCTCTTCGAATACAAAGTCGGACATTCTCACTACTCGACCAACTACTCCGTGCAGTTATATCTCGCTCAATCTGACATTGAACGCACATTTTCAGCTCCACAACACTTGGGATTATAATCAAAAGATACGCAAACCAGGATGCGATTCGACCATCAAGGATACCCGTAAGCGTAAGAAGGGGGAAAAAAAAAGAAATGAGAAAAATGAAAATCGGTTAATTAATTCCGCGACAGATTGGAGTAACGTGGTCTTTGGATCGGGGTTCTTATGAAGCCTGTAGAACCTGGAGCGTTTGATCGTTTAGATTCAAAACTGTGGCAGGTAGTTGTTGTAGAATACGAGATAAATATAGTTAACGGGGTTGCTGCCGCTTCTGCTGCTGCTGTTGCTGGAGGTTTTAATGCGCTCGTTGAAAAAGGAGTCAGTAGGCACACGCGATGACTCCGCCAGAGTGTTATCGCCGCTCAGGATCTGACCCCGTCACCCGGGTCGTACACACTGTGATGTGCTACGGGTATATTACGTTTCTCTGTATATGTGTAATGTCTTTGTTTTTAGTATTGCTCATCTAGTAGGAAGACCATAAAGTCTGTCTCGTGAACGAAAAAAGAGAGATATAAAATAAGGTGTGAAGAACTACGAGTGCGGTGTGTTGCAATATAATTTTTTAATAGTGATTTTCAAGTGTTAGGGGTTTAGTTGAGTCGTGTAGCCAATGTAATTGTCATAATTTATCTACGACGTTAAGTAGAAATGAAATCGATCGATATTTACCATCAGGAGGCACAAAATCTTCGCTAAGACGGCAAGCTGTGGTAACCTGTAACAGAATGAAAAAAACGAGTGGATTAGTTATCGTTGATCCGGGAATAGCTGATAATAATTAGATGAGAATGTACGAGCGGGCTGATTGAGAGAGAGAGATGGGGAGTTTCGAAGAAAATCGAGGCGATAAAACACCATACAAGGAAAGTCGAGAGATTGAATTCGTTGAACGTTATATGGGTGTGTACATACCTATAATACAAATATATATATCGTAAGGGGGAATCGAGAATTGCGACGTCGTCGCGATACTCGAAGTACAGTCGTTATTACCATAATGAAAAGTTGATTAATTTGCAAACTGCCAGTAATATCAGGAGAATTATTTTATTGCTACTCCTCTATTGCTTTACAGGTAAAGCTAAATTCTTCACGAGCATTGAATAAACTTATGACGCGTTTAACTCCGATGAATATAACATGAGACACGCCAACACTGTATAAAAGAACCAATCGTCGAGCCCACGCCGTTGATCGTCTCTCCCCGAATGCCTACAATACCAACATTGTCAGTATATACTCCCCGTACAATAATTTATCAGACAGAAAAGTTAAATGGTCGTCTGATTTTGTAAAAATTAGAAAGAAAAAAAAAAGTAATAAAAAATTAATAGAATACACAATTCCTTTGATTTCACGCGTTATCGGGAATTTTTGAGTAGTGCGGTGTATACCGTTTTTATTATTATTCTTTTATTTATTTATTTTTTTTTTGTTTTTTGGGCTCACATCGTTTGTACTTCGTCGTAGTGAAGTGCATCACGGCGATAGTAGCGCTGGTAGGATATTATTAAAATTCCAATGTCGGTGAGATAGGATCTCCCCTATGAGCTAGGACTGTATACTAGACTTAGCTGGTATTCTCTTGGCAGCGTAATGAGCTAGTTATAATTTGTCCCTGATGTAATTACGTCGTAGATTTAGTTTCATGAGGCGCGCGCGATACCGCATCGTATAGACTGCGGACGACGCGTTCCCTCCTTCCCCATCTTTTTTCTCCCTTACATCATCTTCGTCGCATATGTGCCGTACATATTTAAGTATACTATAATGCATATACGGTATTATACGTTCCCGGGCCGAACTAAGGGCCCTAATTTGTACTGGGAGCTGTGACTTTTTCTCGTTAACCACTCGCGACATCCGATACCCCTTTATTCCTTTGTTGTCGTATTCGGCCCCTAGGGTACTCTGAGTTTTTAAGTTTTTTAAGTTGCCCCGCGGTTACGAGGATCACCGTAGAGTAGTCAAAAATTATGAAATACAGCCCGACTCCGCTTCGCTTTTCTACATGGACATCGCCTTCTTTCATTCTTTATTTCCGCCGCGGCAGCGACTCACGAAAAAAAGAAAAAAAAAAAGAAAAACTCTATATACGGTATAATTAAATAATATAATAAGCGAATAAGTAATCGAGAGAGTATATATACGTATATATGGGGCATTATACGGCCACACTGTAATAAGCCGGCGTATATAGTAACCCAGTTGCAGTTGCAGACCGCCGCAAGGATCGAGCTCCTTCCTGCGGTCAGCCGCCCGCCTGCACTCCGGCACAAACTATCACGGCACCGTCGAGTACCTATGCGTACACGTAACTTGTGCAATGCGAATGCATCTCAAGTTACAGAATCCCGCGGCGGACGACCGCAGCCAACGCTTTCAGTCACACTCATTAACCATTTGGTTTTCTGCTGCTGCTGCTGTTGCTGCAGGTTAGCTTCGCGAGATTGGAAAAAAAAAATTCACCTACGGCAGTGCTAAGCACGGGATATCATCCGCTAGTGGTGGTCCACCTGTATGTCGTCCGGAAATTATGAAAAAATTTAGACGAACAAAATGTGAATTTATATGTAATATCGGCGTTGCAGCGATACCCAGCAATCTTCGTATGTCCGGTAACAAAATAAACGCGTATAGCACAAAGCATACGTGCGCGCGGCGCGCGGAAGGCGCTTAGCTCTCGGGTTTCAAGAATTTAATTGCATCGGTCAGCTACTGCAGCAACCGTGCAGTGTGAGGTTGAATACACCGCGCACAAGCAAACAATTTTTTCTTTATTTTATTTTCAATCTTTTTTTCCTTACTCTCATAGTTTCCTTGTTTGTTTTTTTAATTCCAGCCGTGATCCAGAACTCACAGTTCTCGTAATGAAAATTAGATTCCATGTAAAATTCTTTGTTTTTTAATATCACCTTATTTTTCGTAAATAAATAAAATTAAGCTATGTTTATCAACACGCGTAGCTGAGCAATAGTGCAAATATATTTCGCTACACGCGGAGATGATTAAATATTTATGCTGGTATAGATGATAGTGAAAATGTGATATCCTTGGTTTTATACATATGACTGTTATCAGTTTTGCAGAAATTCCTTCGGAGCAGAGTTGAATCAGTTTATTTCTCTTTTTTTTTAGACTCACCTGTCAGTGACCGACATTGCTCAGCTATCCGCGTGCCGATTGCCTATAACGGCGACCATATTTCCAGTACATATAATACAGAATTTTATCAGTATCAAAATGATGACAGTCACTAATTACGCACCACCGTATTTAAAAATTTTTGGATTCCATTATGAATGAAATTCGCATCAAAGCGCAAAACACCATACCACAGTCGCAAATACCGGACTAGATTCGCAGCGAAGCGACGAGATTAGATAGCGTTTGTGTTGCCGCTGTAGTGCAGCGTTGAATCGGCGCGGATTGAATATCTTGAAATAAAACGCATTTGCCAAGGTATTCGCAGAAATCGACACTGGTACGAAATGAGGAAATTTTAAATCCGTCCGTCGCGGCGGCACGGGATCGACTTCCGGAATGGCGAACGTCCAGGCATCCCGACACGTGGTGGAGCCCGCTCATCTTTGGAATTGGTGGTAAATAGTAGGAAGAGGGGGAAGATTCGACCGCCCTTTTACTGTTGAATCATTGTTCTCCGATAGGCGGACCTAGCCTAGAGAGGAAGCAGAAAGGAATAATATAAAAAGAAGTAACCCCGCAAAAGCTGACCATGAGCCATGAGGATGGTTCAGACTGCGGTGCAGCGCTCCGACTACCCCGTGGTCGTAACGTCTCCATTCACGGAATTGAAAACCACAAAATTTACTACCATTGTGTCGAGGAACCGACACGAGCCAGAATCGATTTCTGTTCTACTCCTGAACTCGCCTGCTGCTGCTACTGCTGATAGACGAATCGACCAAGTCACCTGGACGACGACCACAAAGCCTAGTAAAAACTACCACCCCCCAAATGTTTCCCAAACAGGCAGAACAAATTGCGACAAATCACCCGAGCTCAATAGACCTCCCCTGCCTCCACCGTCCTTTTTTCTACTCTAGGGGGAGCGCGGGGAGAAGAAAGAAATAGGACCAAAGTAGGTACATCCATACAGTCACACGGACGTATACTATAATACCTATACCATAAACGGAGAGCGGGACCATCGGGCCAAACGGAATATATGGAACGAACGACGAAAGAACGAACGGCGTGTAATTGCCGCGATTTCGCATCGACCCACGATGCTGTGGCAGCTCGACTGCCTAAACGTTCGCTAACGACCGTTTCGAATCCGGTCCGCATGTCTCAATCGTCTATTTTCATGGATGTCAGTCGGGAATCATGGATTATTATTGCCATTTCTGCACGTGGCCCACGTATTACGTTGCATCTCAGATATGCTCCAGTTTCCGATGATCTCAGCGTGTCACCTTTTCGCGATAATATATATCTTTCGCAAGTCGTTTCTGTAAGTAAATAAACAATTATCAACGGGACTAAAACCGTACCTCAATTTGACAGTCTATACATATTTACATATCGAAAGTGTATTTTCATCCATAATTTGGAAATAGATCTTTGGGGTCACCCATAAAAATTATTTCATCAATCGCGACGATCGGGGTAACGCACGATAAGAAAGGTGCGCGCACAGGTAAAGGTATACCTATGTGTAACGTACGTAGAAGTGCAAGTTGCATACGCGTGGCGCTCATCGGTCGTCGACTTATCGGTCTCAAGGGGATTGAAAGTGCAAGCGCCAACCACTGGGAAAAAAAAGCAGTAGGGAGAGATGAGATCGCAAGAGTCGTGGATTGTGACGCGTATATCAAGATCCGTAACTCTCGTGGTACCAGCTAGGGTATTAGACCAGAGGAAGACGTGTAGCCATTGACGGTGACGTAGAAGTTTTTACAACTGAAAAACTACGATACTACCCGACATTCGGGCGGCGCTTCTTTCCTCTTGTTCGCTGCTCTTATGCAATCAAAGAACGCAACGAAGAAGAAATATCGAACAAGAAATAGAAGAAATGAAGTGCGAACAAGAAAACACCATCAAATGTTACGAGCAACTTCTGGGACCGTTGATACGTGATCGCGCATCCCACAATTTAGACGATTCTCGAAGGATAGGATGTACCCCATGAAGTCACGACCTCAAATCGTACCCCGCGAAGTTAATCCGCGACACGATAAATCCAGACCTTGAATGGAGTAGCTATCGAGAATAAAGCGTCTGAAGTTTCTCGAATGATATTTTTGGAGTTTGCTTTGTGGGGATGTAGGAGAAGAAAAGACACGTGACGGTGGGTGGGCTCGTATTATGGATATTTAAAGACCCGTAGCGAGACAATTAGAGATTAGGCTCAAACAACGAATGACAGCGCGACTGATGAGCCGAAGCAACGGAGGTCGCCGCGACACTCCATGGAACAAAACGACTTCCGATGAAAGTGGGTAAAAGATGAACAATAAGAAAAAAGAGCGAAGCCGCGGGAAAGTGAAGTGGAAGAATAGATTTTACGCGGCTAACGAAGGTGCTACACGTGATCCGGCACCCAAACAATAGAAGATGCATTATCTCCCAAGGCGCCATGCATCTCATGGATGTTCTTTTTCCCCTACGTTTTCGAGGTATTTACACGTATTGTGTTTACGCCTGTAAATCAGAAGACACTTAACCCCATTCAATTATATTTGAGTAAAAAGGAAAAAGATGAAAGAAAACAATTTTCTATTAAAACGTCTTTCTCAAAAAGCATTTTTTTTTTGTTTTTAAATCTAATGGGACATCATGTGCGTTTCTCATTGTAAGTTTCATACGATCAGGAAACGAACGAAGATAAACACCTCGAAGAATTCTTACGGACAGCGACATTCCCATTACCATCATTTTATCCGACAGTAGACAAAAAGATACACGTGTAGCAAAAACTGTTCACCATATCTATGACTATGGATGAAAACAAGTGAGAGGAGGCGTCACGGCGTGACGTAAGAGTGTGCGTGAGACCGGCTACCATCAGGGGACGAGACGAAATGGATACGATTGGCGCCGGGGGGATACCATTTACTGATAATCTGGTAGACGACTTGGACGACTTTACTTTACTCAAATTTACTCAACTTTAGTTTAGTTTAGTTAACTTTTCTCCTCGATCTTCGCTTCGTATATGCGGCACACTCACCTTACTCTTGGTGACTTACGTGCCTCGAGATGATGTCACCGATTCGACTATTGACGCGGAAGAAAGCACCGCGTAGATATCTCTCGGGCTTGCGTCAACCCTTTTTTCTTCATTCTTTTTTTTCTCTTCTTTTACTATCTCCAGGGTGAATCATTACGCCCACAACTAAATCGATACGCTCTGAGTTCTTTCATATAAAGCCGACTGAATCAGCTACGTTTCATCCATAAATAATTCTGCTACGAGATTCTTATTCGCGAGATGAATGGACCGAAGTGGAGTGAAGTGTGTGAGAACGTAGAAAACTTGGCTAGACAACTTCGCTGAAAAACAATATTAAAGGGAGAAACTTGGAAAGAGTCACCCTGGCAACGGGTCGGGCATTCCTGGCGTTTTACTTGAAGAGAAGAAGGCCTACTACTTAAAAGGGTTGCATGGGTCGGGGGGCTTTTAAGAATCAGGATATCACGTTGGCAGAGACACGCGCTTACAGAAGGTAAAGCCGGTCCCTCGACGAAGGACGGTCGTTCGTTACGTGGTGCTTATTTGTTTAATGCACTTTTAAACAGCTACGGTTAATTGAGTTTTAGGAATTCATTTCGGCTCCAGATAGTACTGAGCGCTGACGAAGCAAAAGTTTAAGGTACCGAACTTTACGCCGTTCCTGATTTCTGAAAAACGTCTGAGAATTTTTTTATTTTTATTCCATTTTCTGACTCGAACAAACAGTTATCCGACCCAGAGTACCTATAGGTCTCCACGCTGGTTTATATACGTGATAAAAATAATCCAAGATTCGCCGTAAACGTGTAACGATGACTCACGATCGGTTACACCGTACGGCGGGTTATTGGTGAGGTGGACGCGGGCAGGATAGTTATCCGAAACCAGGCGCTAGCGGAACCCTGAAAAGTGCACCTGCACTTCTAGGGCCCTCAGCAACCCGATGACCAATACTGGGGTTTGATACCGCGGATATGCGAATCGATCGATCACCACCAGACCTCGACACCTATTCGTAGTCATCGCGCTTCCCAAAAAAAAGGTGCAAGATTGCGTCCTTGGACTGCTGAAACAAGTGCGCCGAAATTATGGTTTTCATGAATCGGTTAGACTTTTTTCTTTTTTTTTTTTCAATATGTCGAGAGGCAACGAGGCAAGGTGGAGACATGGTTGACGACAAGCGGTGGTCCTCGTACACATTCACACAATTCGACGATTCATGTAGGACTTCGTGTATAGAAGCTATCAGTACCAGCAACGCCGGCACCTGCTGCAGTGGCTATGAACGCATTCTGGGTTAAACAAATAATCTTGAAACTCCATCGGACCTCCATGATTTACCACGTGAGTGTCAACATGTCGCACGATGCGTAGGTACATATAACGTAGATATACAGTTGGACAGTGACAACCGTGTTCCACCTATTCTGTGTTATTGCCGGTATCAGCTGTAACGATGTAAACTACGCGTAGGTATATATTATTTTGGTAATTCTACTCCTCCTATTTCTCATCCTGGTATTCCTGATGCTGCTTTCACTGCTACACAATGGCTGCGGAATCAGTAAACGACACTCGGAAGTCGTTGAACTGGATTCACAGATCCAAGTATCCCATCACATCACTTTCATGGTAACTGCGATACTCAGAAATCGCATATTTCATACATATATGAATTCGTACCACTACAATGTCCTGCGATATATCAATGGTGTAGTTTTGTGCTTTTCTCCTCATCTTCCGAAATGTTTGAACTTTATACAGCGTATGCGCTTTGAAAGGACAAAATGAAATGGCATCAGGTAAATATTTTGCTTAGCGGGTTTCTCCGGGCGTTTTCCATACCGTTTCCGGCCTTGACTGTCACTCGTTTTGATCGCGGTTGGCTTGAGTTCCCGGTTGAGGTTGGCGGCGGCTCTCCCTTTGAGTCTCGGGCTGGCGTGGCGAATGGGATCACACTCGGCTTATACGAGAGTTGAGTTGAGTCGAGTCGAGAGTCGCCTTCGTCGACGTCCCAGTCGTCGTTGTCGTCATCGTCGTCGTCTTACGGTGCTTACGACTGGGCTCTCCTTCCTTTTTCCTCTTATCGAATCCTCGTCCGTGCGTGCGAACGTGACAACGTTCAGTCTACATGCAGGTCCACAATGACCGTCTCTCTGACAAACAAACCTACGCGTATATCACACTCAAAGCTTTCAGAACGACTACGAAGAAGGAGGACGCCGCGGCTGACAGACCGTCAGACTGACAGACAGACACCATAGAACTACAGGATCGCCTTGCAAACTAACGATCAAATTGGCGTTCCACGTTAGACAACGTCCGCGGATTATAGTTCACAGATTCGCATGGCTGAAAAGATCAAACACCAAAGTATGATGCAACGACCAAATCCCGATGCTGGACGATCCAGCTAGTATTTCTTTGGGAGACCGTTGTAAAAAACAAAGAGGAGTACACTCGAGTTAAAGCTGCCGTGAAATGAACCACTCCTTCCCCCCAGGCTTCTACTCTCTTAATAACTCAATACTATGGACTGGACGGTCGTAAAGCTGGACAAGACACGATTTTTGGATCGTCGATACATCCGTAGTTCGCATTGTAATTACTCCGTGAGTGAAATTGGTGACCAACAACAAAAATTCTTCTTTTTTTTTCTGGAAGACTATTCGAGAAGACTTTGAAACCTCAAAGAACGATCGCCACGCCCGTACACTGCAATCCTTACGTACTTCACCGGCCTATTCCAACTCGCAATATTTTGGCGTGCCCAATTAACGGGCCGAAGGAAAAAGAAATTCCATTCCAGCGTACCCGTGGTGAGCTTCGCTTAATATCGCGGTGCTGGTTAATTAAATAAGATACGTTTATTGCTGATTGGCGCCTGTATAACCGACGAGAGGCTTGAGCAGTTATCCCAAGGGAACTGCCGCGCGTTTTGCCCGTCGAGCAAAGAGCTGCAGCAGCTGGGGCACACAACCGTGAAGATTTTACAACGCCAAAAATTCATCTGGCTGATATGAATTTTTTTCTTTCGTTTTCGTTTTTTTCATCTTGTCTCTGTTTTCATTCAGCCTACGCTGTAGGTATAAAGCACAGGTATATCTGTCACCGGTTTTCACCACAGCTCGAAACTTTCCCCTGCATCGTAGCGTTTCGCTATCGCCGTTTCTGCTACTGTCAAGATTATATTATACAATACAGCAGATCGTGCTACGCCGCTCACCCAGATGCTGTTGCCGCGATTGCAACTACGGTATAGTTTAACGTTTCTACAAACATGACATTTGCTGTAAGTATGGATGAATATAATATACGTTGTACGCAACAACCACAAAGAGAAAGCAATTCAGATCAGAGCGGTGAGACGACATGATGTTGCAATGACGATTTCCTGATATCTGTATACCTAACAAACTGATTCATACAGAGAATAAACGATTCTTTCAAGACATCGCTCGAAACTACCCATCACACATGAAAGAAAAAAAAAAAGAAACTACTAAAATTCTATCCAGCTGCTTTTGATTATTGTCGATAATAATTGCGGGATGTCGCGACGTCGCCGCGAGCTGGTTCGAGTACTATACGTCCATGTATGTGATAAAAAGATGATAAAGGATAAGAGATTGCTGCATGGTATAATAAAGCATGAAAATAACGGGAAGTATAGGAAGAAGACTGCAGGGTCGTAATGACTCGCATTTGTAAATAAGAATAAGAAATATGTGATACCATTGCAGTTTTGTATCTGTATGTAACAGTGTCCCAGATATCACCCGCGGCGATTATGATATAGGTACGCGAATGTAGCAGCAGCTGTAAACGTCCTATGTAGACGAAACTATACACCGCATTGCAAGTATAATATGCAGTTAGCTATTACAAGGATCGTAGCCACAGCTGAAGGTAGTACAGTGGAGAGATAATTATACCTGTACTCGTACGTATATCGGAGGCAATTAGCAGCAATCTATATTACGATTGGAGACGCGGTTTTCATGCGTTCATCGAAGCATACCATTGGGAATCGGTTATCTCTATCTATGCATACAAGATAACACTCCTGGGTTAGTACCTCAACCTACCTATGTACCGACTACATTACACGGGTGCTGCACTCGAGCTTTTATACAAGTTACAAGGTATTACACATGTAGGTAAAAGGCGAAGGCATTATACGAGCTTATACATACCGACACGAGTAAACTATTAATACGTTCACCAGCTGGGGGCGGAGGAAGTTCCACCTCCGTAACCTGCAGAGTACTGCCTACTGTTCGAATAGGCTTGACCACTGGCGATCGTCGTCCCTGCCGCCGTTATAATATGCGTTGCCGATGCGTTACATTTTAACGCTGATGTTAAATCTGCGGCGTTTCACGTATATCATGCGACAGACTGCATAGTGAGTTGCAAGATCTCCGCGAATTATTACTCACTGCTCAAATTAATATCACTCGCTATAATTACCCGCGTCCAAAACGAATCCTCCGTTACCGCTGGGTGAATTTTCTATACCTATATCGCCCTCGGTCGATGCAGGCATGCGTCAGGGTGAGATTTACCGACACATTCATACAGCTGTATGAGATGATCGTGCAACAGTCCTGCAGTTCAACTTCTCGCATTATATATGTTGGTAATATGCTATTGCATTCGACGCGCGCTTCTGTATAATGTACGTGAAAGTATAATATAAACGTGTACGTACGTGAACGTGAACGTGAACGCGAGGTGGCCGTTACGAGAGCGTGCTAATGGCGCCTCGATTATGTATATTGATGGCCGAACCGCAGGCGCAGCGATTGATTCCGGCGCTAATTGTGGCTAACCATGCATTCGTTATCCCTCCGCCTTAATTTGTTTAAGTTTTTAACTCTTTGTAATGTCTGCTCATGCAGCTGCTGCATTACACTCAAAAAAAAAAGTCGTAAGCATTACACATGTATGTTAGAAATTTGGAACTGGCGCTGGACAGAACCTGTCTAGCTTTCCATGTTTCTCATCAGTTATTGGCCAGGATAACTGTCCAGTTCCATACTAGGCTTGTAACTCGAAACTGCGCAATGCCTGACCTCGGAAACTCGCCAGTTTCTGATCCGACCTACTAGGTCAGGAAATCTGGTCAGCGCCACGTCAGGTGCTGTCGAGATCCGACAGAATTCTGGCCAGTACTAAATGAAGTTGATATACCCAAGCTGCCGCTGGCCAGTACATCCGTTCGGAATCTGATCAGCGTCACGTCAGGTTCTGCTGAGTTAACACTTACCTGTAAATCTAGCGTAAATCTGGCCAGCTGTATACCAACTCAATCCAAGCAATTTTTGACCTGGCTCTGCAGATCAAAGTTCTGCAAAACATGGTAAAATTTCTACACGCCATATACTTGTACATCGCAACTCAAATTCTAAATTTCATAGGTATGGAAATTTGAATTTTAATTCATTCATTTCCTTAAAATGTCGATGGGGATTTTTGCCGACCATTCAACCGGGCACCGTCAGGATTTCAAAATATGTACTCATAATAATATATGTAAAGATTTTGTCAAGACACGAGCCTGGCTGGTTACTCCTGTTGTCTGCGTCTGGGAGCTGGTAGTGACGCTATTTGTTTGTCGTAAGCGTGGAGCACTTAAGAAGATAAACATAAGCAACAAAAAATAATAATATTAATAAAAGTAGTAAGGAGTAAGGTGCAGAAAGTAGGTAATCATTTGCGTGGGTCGTATTCTATGAGTTCTCACTTATACACTTATTATAAATTAATTCGTTGACACGCGTCTTTCAGTCGCATTTTAGCACGTTACGTGTGTGCCGAAAATGGCGCCACCATTCTTCTTTTTTTTTTTCGTAAATAAACAGAATTAAACAGGAAAAAAATATCAGAATTATTTAAATGCCAAAAAATAATTTTTCAATCATATATTCATAAGCAGACGTTCATACGTACAAAGTTCTTGCTAATGTTTCAATTGTCATTATCAGAAAAGGGATAGAATAAGGTGTGAATTATATTCGATCGGCGCAAATTCTTGGTGCACAATTATATAAAACATTATTGAATGAAGAAAAAAATTTCTCTCATTTTCCTGCTATGAAATATCGAATAAATGCGTCTGACCTTCCTCATGGGAGAGACCATCGCATGCCTAGCTCCGATTATTTTCGATACTAATAATTTTCGGGTCCTATTAGGCGGCATTCGTATAAGGAGATAGATATTTAAAATATTAAATGAGCAACAAAATTTTCGAAGCGACAATTTCGTGTCCGATAGTTTTCGTGTTGATGATTATTAACGCTTCAAGTTATACAAAGTTAGCTGGACCACCCGCGCAGACGGTAATTCTTAATCAACGGGATAATTGAATTCTCTTTTATAATCCTCTAAGCTTCAACGGGATACGCAACATCAGAAAATGACGCGCTATAATGATTCTGAAATTTTGATTTGCACCACTAGAATCGAAGTGCATATTTTTTCTTCTTTAAACCTGTCGCGTAAGACGTCATGAACGTTTGACGTTAGCAGTGAGACAAAAAGACCGAGTGGAAAAAAATAGAGGAAGAAAAAACTTAACAGGGGACGAGGGGAACGTTGCGACATAACCGACCCGTGACCAAATAATTATATGAATTATACATCGGTAAGATCAGCAAATACGTTTCCGCCAAATTTATGCATCCTCGGAGTAGCAGTAACAGCAACTACTATGTAGCCGCCGCGATGTGAATAATGCTTACGATTCCCTCTCGCCCTAGACAATTCTTATTTCAGCACCTTCATTGACTGAACAAACGATAGAAAAGAATCTATTTCTCAAAGTTTTCTTTATTTCTTTTTTTTTCTAACAAGCTATTTCATTAATTCGCGACAATTTCACAACATTATTTACGTTTTGTTCGATATTTTTTGCAATGGAAACCAGTAGCTCAAGTGTACAAACTTTGGCGACTGTTGTAAAAGAGACAAAAAAAAAGGAATCAACCAAAACGTGAAATTTTTTTTATTTATACCCATACGGTTTTCATGTGATAAATAAATATGCTAATCCCCGCTGCCCCGCACGTTTGCAAAAGTGTGCAGATACATCGGATTACATTAACAACACCTGCAGAAATGTACATACAATTACATATACCTAGCGAAGAGACGCAAAATATTTTCAACCAATTAACATATTTATTTAATGTACAAAAAAATTTCGCATGACATATACTGCATGTGTCCACATTCTTCTTCTTTTTTTTTCTTTTTTCGTTTCTAAGTGATAACTCTACGGTAACACGTCTGCCGAGTTTTCAGACATTTTTCGCGCAGAATTTTAAACGGTTTCAGGCACAATGATTATTTCGGGGATAGAAAAAATCTAGGAAAAAAAAATTATCTCGGAAGAAAGTGTATCTGAAGAGAGCAAAGGATCACGCGGAAAATAATTATCGCGCTAGTTTGAGGTAACAGATGTTCCACAAAGAGGGAGGAGAGAGAATGGAGTAATACTATTTAGTTAAGAGGGTACCGCGCACGCGGCAAAATTGAACAATAAATATAATAAAAATATAGTGATGTAAAAAAAGGGATTTCGAATCAGAGTTTGTACCTTTTAGGCCCTGCATATGCAGGTAAAATTATAGAGAAGATCGTGCAGAGCAGGATCTGATGAGGTAGAGCAGATAGAGCGCAACAAAAAAAAGGCAGTAAGAATAAAGAAGATCAACTAACGGATGATAAAAAAATAAACAATAAAAAAAAAAATTAAAAAAATAGAGGATAAGGAAAAGAAAAAATTAAATATATATGTATACGTGTATTTATATGAGCTTGGCGCAGAAAGAGGTGGGCGGAGCGGCGGGCAGTCAGAACAAATAACGACGGACGTTTCAATCTTGCTGTAAGTAGGGTTGAGTTTACCGGAGAAACTGTATAGTATACTCGGAACGAAGAAAAGAGAAACGAAAAGATGGGGCCCGACTTTACGTACGCAGGAAAGAGTTGTTGCGGCATCGTGAGGCAAAAATCTTGGAAACCCCAAAACTACCTAATTGTTATAAATTACTCGATGGGCATGTGGCGTTTAAGGGTGTAATTGATTGCGGCAACTCGTAAGTGAAAACCAGGCGAGTCCGAAGGTATAAATTATAATTGAATTAGCTTGAGCTCTTAATTAGTTGGCCCGCGTTCCTACGTATGTAAATATAACACGCGTGTAATACACCGATATACGTGTATGTGCACGCGGCCGCGGTACCAGCTGGGGGGAACCCCATAGCGTCGCTGCAACGATGCTCCTGCTACGCCGCTGCTTCTGCTTCTGCTGTCTGGATCACTCCGAGATGGGCATAACTTTTTCTCGATATTTCCCTTCGTGCGTCTGTCCGATCTTCCGTCCGTTCGCCTCTCGCAAGGTAATTTACAACGGGGGCGTCCACGTTGCATGCCCGATCATCGGCTAGCTCCGCTCTTTTGTCGCGGTACCAAAAGCCGCTGGCACAAGCGCCGAAGAGTCATTTCGACCATCGCTAATTTTTACAATCTCGTAATATCCGGAGCGGGGAGCGCCGTATCGAGAATCGACGGTTGATTTTGGAAAGGAATTTTATACTAATATGTACGGTCACGAACCGATTTGCATTTCGACTTTGCTCATGCGTTGTATTTGCTGAATCGTTTAGACACCGAGTTATATTATAGTTATATACATCACGTACGACGATCCATACCATTTGTCTGTTTATTTGTTTACCCACTTATTATTTATTTATAGAGATATCCTAAGCGATCGTAAACCTGCGGGTTATACAGCGGCGATTAGCTCATCAGAGGGTCTGGCGTACGCGTACCGAACCTGACGATTGGTTTGTTACAGGGGGGCAAAAAAAATCGGTCGTCAAAGAAATGAGATGGTAATCGAGATGCACTTTGATCCGGTGGAAAACAACCCGGACAATCAAGGTTTTTTGGTGCATAATACCTCGGCGTAGATTTGCGCCACCGATATGTATGTTACAGTGCAATACGATCTCAGATATTGCAACATACCTTAGTCGTAGTCGTATAACTGGCAACGAGATTCCCATTAATCAGCACAACTGCAAAGACGTGGTCAGCTTCGCGGCAACAACCGCAGCGCGAGGATCACCTTGAGTCAATTGCTCTACTGCGGAACAAATCGAAATTGAAGAAAAAAAAAGAAAAAGAAAAACTCAAGAAATTAGAGATGAGCTACGCGATTATCCCTATCGGCCGCAGCCCGACGATCCCTTTGGCGTAATTGTCCCGCCTCATGTCCTCCGGACTCGGTAACGCGTTGCGAAGAACCGAATGAATAGGTGTATCGGGAGTAATGACTTTGCTCTGACACGTGCCCCCGAGGGTGCGATTTCTCGGTCGCCCACTGGACTGACTCGAGTCCAATTTGCGGTTGTGAACGGTAATTATACCCGTCCATTTAATTTACCAAGTGATTCCGATAGGACGAGATTTTCCAAATCTTATTTCACAGGTTTTGTTTTTCTCATTCGTTCGCCGCGTCTACTTCAAGGATATGAACTGGAAGTCTGTAAGATTACCGATTTCTTTCAACTTCTGAGATTTCACGAAACGAAAGTTACGTGAGAGGACATACACGTGGTCATTATTACCGAATACATATGTATACACACAGAGTTCATGGAATCGACGCGTAGTGTATTTCCGACAATTGACACAAGTGCGCAGCATTTACGAGAGTAAAATATGAGGAGTGTCCGCGATTGAAGCTGACTCCAAAGTTTTGGATATGTGCGCGATGCGTTACCCTCTATAAATACATTACCTTGTTTGAGGAGCACTCAGAAGTCAACGGCGTTTACCAGGGAATGCGGTTCTTACCGGACTCGATTCAGTTCGAAAACCAACTGCCTTACAGTCGTCAGTACATCGCCTCGAACGTTTCACATCTAACAACGTCAGCGTTGAATCAATAGAATACGAGTAGCGTGTATATCAAAATTTATAACCTGTACTATAATACGATGTATCCACTTAGTGACACCCCCACCAGTTTTGCACAAGTTTCATGATCGGTAACTTCGGTAAGGTTCATATCCTTACTTCCGGGTGATGGTAATACAACGCCGACGGGTCCGTCAAAATTTTTCTTATCATTTCAGAGGCGAAAAACTGATTCATTTATACGATTGCAGTTATTTGGAATTAATAATCATCCCCCATTGCTTCAAGAATTAGCGATTAATTAAAGCGGTTCTTTCCGGTAGGATGAATAATATTCACTCTACTGTGTGTACGGTTGTAAAACCACATAAAGGCTTTATGCGAGCCGATGCACTCGTGAGCAATAAAGCGATTTTTCAAACGGAATAAGAATGAATGAATATATGAACGAATGAATGAAGCTTTTTCTCATGATCCTGACGGATGACGTCTCAGGAGCAATTATCCGAGGATCTAAGCCCTTTGGCCCACGCATTAGGTCCAGACGTGGGCGCTATTGTTACCTGTGACCAAACTGCAGCGGTAGCAGCATCTTTCATATGTAATACACACATGTTATGGGAGCATACGTGAATCGTTTGCTCTCCTTCTCTCCACGACTATCGCAATATATGACAAATCTTGCCTTTTTTGGAACGGATCAAACCGGGCGTTCCTGCGTCACCAAACCTCGTTCCCCTCGGTTCGAAAATTATTCATTAAAAAACAAAACGCGCGAGTCGGGAGAATGTCATGATAAGGATGAAAATGAAATTCAGAAACGAAAAAAAAAATCGGAATGGTCTCAGATTTATACCGACGGGAAAAGAAAAGCTCCCGCAGGAGCGGATCTTGGGAAAAAAATGAAATAAATAAGATTGAAGCTGGCGTATCTGAAAATATACATATATATATCATACTCGGTATAACATAAGATATGCATACGCAATATCTTTCTTCCTCTCCGACGAACTCGACTCGATCTCCGCGTGTGGAGTTATGATTAATTGTAAGTGAGCCGCTGGAGCCGCACGGCGACTATCGATATCTGAAGGGCATTGATTACTAATTAGTGGATTCGATCCTGAGTGACTGTCCATTCTCGTTGCACTCCCGCGTCTCCCTCCTCTCTTTCTACTTTTATTTTTTCATTTTTTTCTTTTTTTCTTTCTCTTATTATCCGTAGATACAGAGACCTTACGATTCTCCCCGCGTATCCGTAGCCGAAGCTGCGACTGCGACAGCAGGAGCTAACGCAGAGCGAAGAACGAAACGTGTGTTCGTTCATCCATCATTCGTTCAAACCTGGGACGTCACTCATGCCGAAAGTGACAACATACGTGATACTTGCGTACGATAGAGACAGCTGACAATTATACCTCTATTAGCGGGCCAAATCTTATACAAGTTATATAACATGTATACATGTATGTATGTAGGTAGTATGTACATGAATACAGCGCGAGTGATATCGTGTAGGTATAACGAAAAATTGAACGAATGGAACAAATTATTACGTAACTTTTTCCATAATGCCTGTAAAATTTCAACGACATTTTTCACATATCGGTATATGTATATGTACGTGCATATTCGCGCATGTGTGTGCGTTGCATACCTGTATATCACGTTTTATTTTATCGATAGATTAGATATTGTCTCCGCTACGCGCAAACGTTGATCAGCAGAACGGCGCCAACTTATCATCTGCGGTACTGAGCTGCACACATTGATACGCATTCGTTACACCAGATATTTGCACCGACACTAATAAAGTTTGTACGAAAATAAACCCCTCGCGATCCTTAACTGAATGACCAGCGATTCGCGAGTATATGTATGCATTTATCTATGAAGGTATCTATATAATAACAACGTTGACATACCTCTTAACCAACCAATGTAATTAAGGTTATCGCGGCAATTCCTTCGCGATTTTTTTTCTCAAGTCATTTACGTATATTTATATTATCTATCAAGTGCCTATAGCTACAATCTCTGGTTACACAAAAATAATTTAAATGTCGAGCTGTGGGAATCAGGACTCCCAAATTTCGAAATGTTCTTACACAGCTGGTACATCGTGTACGCATGTTTGCGCGCGGAATGTCACGTTTTTATCGTTATCGAATTATCGCCGAATCAAATTTTGAGGTAAAATTCACGCTGGCAGCCCAATTATTAAAAATTTGTAATTTGAAACACAAAATCAATTGCGTTTCGCTTGCGCTTCCCCCGGTCTTGGATAGAACGAGAATCAATGTGCATTGTGCAAAAATTTCGTACGTGCAAACAACACGAGTGCATCGAAAACCGCGCGCGATATACCGTACGGTATAATATTTGGCGTAGATAATCGCACGAGGGAATTTTCGAAGGTGATGAATAGACGAGCTGCGAAAGATGAGGAGGGAATGTAGTCGACGATGTTTTTTGCGCCGAGGAAATTGACTCCTTTTTTTTTACTACACGTCGCCGGAACTTCGGCTCGATAAACCGCGGCCGGAAAGGGCGGAGGACCCTGTAACAAAACGTATAGTTCAGACCGTGCGTATACATAGTATACGTGGGCTCATTAATCAATAATCAAGACGTTCCTGCTTCTTTATTTTTATTTGTTTGATTTTCAAATTTATTTTATTTTGTTTTTTCCTCTTTTCTACACGCGTGTATCTTTTGTCGCCAATGACAATGACAACTCGACTATAAGCTGACGGACCTGTTTTTCGCCGGTCTTCTCCATACGTTATAGCTGTTGAAGAGTTCTCTGGGCCGGACAACGTGACCGCCTTGCAGCACGCAGTGATCAATTAGTGGGATTGTCAGGTCCCTCGGCGACGACGTATGTAACCGCGTGCCGAACGCGCGGGGCCTTAGGAGTTGGTAACTATATACCCTGTACCCACCTCATATACCTGTACCATACGAAATGAGAAAATTTAATCGCGCGGACACCGGGCGGACCCGTTTCGAAATAACTGTCCGAATGACAGTTTTGACAGCCGGTGAACATAAACTGGCGCACTAGGCTTGTATGATCGATTATATTACGCTATACACGGCGTATACGACAGATTAACAGGGTCAGAATGAAAATATTTAGCCATTTTTTTTTCTCTTTTTTTTCTAACCACCATCTTTGTCGAGAAGATTGAATGCAGACCTCCGGTGCAGGTCGATTCAGTTTTCTCTACACACATATTTCAATCGAGAAACGTCGACGTTTTTTTTATTTTTTTTTTGGCAAGTGGAAAAATTTATTGGAAGAATCACAAAAGACAGATCAACCCTGCCCTTATAATGTCGATCAATGCAGGTCGTTTATTGACACGTAATACCAAATCCGAATGATCGGTATTGCATATGCACCGACGTTGGCCCACCGCAAATTATTGCGACGATTGAAGACCAATTAATTATTGGAAAGATATTTATGGTTACGGATGGGCGGCATCACGATCAATCAAGTTCTTATTATCGTGTGGTGCTGCTGTGGCTGCTACCCGTTATCGTCATCAACTCGTGGTACGGATATTCATAATAATATAGCGCGAATGCCAGACACACGCGATCAAATGACTGTAGACGTGCAGTGATGATCGAGACACGGGAATCCCTGTCACGATTTTCTTTGGTCGACATTTATGATTCTTTGTTTTTTTTTTGCCATATTTTTCTAATCATTCATCGTGGGGGGAAATAACGCAGCGATTTTTCGTCTGATTAACGATCGGAGCCTAAATAAGGACTCGAGCGTTTGATCGCGGAACCCGCGGCGGTTAGCTTCCAAAGTGATTGTAATTGCCAGATATTTTCTGCTCATCACACTTTGCATAATTCCAAGTCGGGATATTTATGCCCGAATTATGTCTGGAATTTTAATTTCATCTCAGAGAAATGCGCACCCTTCAATGTTCCAGCTGTAATACGAGCGATTTCGCAAGATACCCTTTTCTCGATGACGATACGAATACATCGCAACAGTTTTACTAGTTTTTGCCATGGGAGTTGAAGGGGCTACTGAATTGTATTTCTTGAATTCCAACGAAATAGTTGCACCTTGTACTCGCAAAATTGCAATCGACAAAACCTTCGCCAATCGCCGTCAACGTAAGATATAACTTTATTATACATCTGACCCAGATTGTGGCAATAAACGTTCCTGCAGCCATAACATTGGTAGTATAAGGTACTACCTTATAACGGCTACCGCAACACCCGCTTTAGTAAGCGAATAACGTTCTTTGATTTGCGTTCCTGCTGCATGTACCGAACTCTCCTCAACACCGGTACAGCACACATTGCGGTGCGTAATGCAAACATCGACTCCTTTTTTTTCACATATGATATCCGTCCCCCGCGTTGGTGTAATCAAGAGCTTGCGGAGCACCTGCTAATTCAAAAAAGATTTATATTCATGAAGCAACAACAGGAATTGCAGCTGTATGTACACAAGTATAAAAAAAAAAAACAAAAAAAAAAACGTAGAAAGAAAAAATTCATTGTACGTTACGGGAGAGGAATGAAAGAAGGATTTCGGTGTCGTGTGTCTGGATTCATGGCACACATACGATTTCACAGCGATGGCTGTGGCTATATAATATCGTCGGTGTGGCTCGCGTGTATGACGGCGATTCGAATGGACGTGGCAATTAGGATCGAAATCAATTACCGTTTCTGCCATCGACTTACGGCTGATCGCCGATATCTGAGGTGATCGGTAGTGTGGTTCCCGAAGGAATAATTCAGAATGTGGTCGGCGAAGGCCCCGCGTATATGCCGCATCGTCAGGACTCACCCCATAAATCTTATGGAAGTAGAATCCGGTGCAGCGCTGGAGTGTCCCGATCAGCCTCTTCCAAGGCGGGTGAATCAGTCGGATTCATCGATACACCCCCCGGCCGATTATCAGTTATCCCCCTTCGGTTCTTCCCCTTCCAGCAGACCGTCGGTCCGCAATTATTTTCATTATTATACTATTCACTTCAGTTCTGATTGAACGAAGGTGTAATTGCCACCAAATAACACCCATTAGTAACTATCGTGGTTGCCAGTTGGAAGACTTACGGTCAATTTACGGTGTTATAAAGGGTCGGAAAGAGTTCACAAATTGATTACAGACACCACCGTCTCAATCCTAAATAATATCACGCCCACTGATCGATCGATCGATCGATCGATCGCCCGGATAAAAATCAATTAAATAACAACGCGAAAATTGATATATTAGGTAATGATATCCATTCTTTTTTTCTCACTATTATCACTCACTTCGTAGTGCGGTATGGTCGATTTGTTTTATTCCAAGTGGGAGCTACAGCTGCTTTGACGGATTTGATTTCGTATTCCGAACAGCAACCGTGACGCGTGGAGATAAGAGACAATCGCCCATCAAGGCAGTTCTACCAGACTGCGGGCCTGCAAGCAGATTTCCAGTTGCCAATTGATTTCGCGTTTGTCAAAACGGCTTAATCGCGAATTACCGTTCCAATACCCCGCAGATCCCCTCGCGACCGGTCATTTGGATAAAGTCAAACAACGTTGTACACCCACTCGAAGTGGAGAATTATAATACAGCGAAACGTCGTTAATCAAATATGAAATAACACGAACATTACTATAATTAGAAAACAGCAAAAAAAAAAAAAAAAAAAGAAAAAAGAAACTGCGGTGCTGCAGAGGAGAATTGAATAACCATGGGTTTAAGCGAGTGTTTGCTGGGTTGCATATCGTAGCATAAACAGTTAAAAATTAAAGCCAAGTCATCTTTTCTTTATCGAGATCTTTGCTGGGCTTTTTTTGTTTGCGGGGGTGAGTGAGGGATGGCTAATGCATAACTCTTTGAAATGCGGCAGTTTCAAGCTTTGTATCGCAGTTACATTCTTCCGCCGCAGACCAAAGGACCATTTGAAGCACCATTCCGTTCCGCGTGTTATCGCTGTTTGTGGGTTCCTCACTCTACTGCAATACATCGGTATCAAAGAACAAAAGAGCAAAGAAGAGAAGACCTTTAAATCCATCACCGAAAGCACATTCATTGCCGAGTGAATGAACTACGATCGACAATATTTCGTAGACAATAACCTCATGCAGCATCACGGGCGACGGGAACTGGGCAGACAGATAGATAGATAGACAAGAGGAAGAAGCGGACTCCGGAGAAACCTACAAGTTGTTTGGCATCGACCGAATAGTGATAGCTGCCACTGGCTCGAGTTTTCCATTAAGAGTTCTTCCTTGTTTTCGAGTTGAGTTCCTACCTCCGGTTATACTTGTGTTACTCACTCTTGAGAGACTCGAATAGATGTGGAATCCCGCGGTTCACCGGTTATCCGTTATTGAAACTCCTGTTTACAAATTGCGGGACTTTGCCGAGACCTCTTCCCGCCTCAAGTTCCATTTCCAGTTCCAGTTCCAGATCCAAATCGAGCACCGCCCCCGCCGTCGCCGTCGCCTAGCTGTCCGAATTCAGAGTTTAGGTTCCGAGGTAGTACTGCACTTTTAGTTGCCGCGATCCGGGCAACTTCTTCGGCGCCGTTCTTCGAAGAACGACGAACTATACCACGACAACGACACAAGGGGAAGAAACTTTTACCGCTGACTCGCGAGGGCGTACACCATAGCCGGCGAGCACACAGCTAGCTGCTTGCTCTCTCCGTACTTTTTATTTTGTCACGGACTTATTGTACTAGGTATGACATCCTACGTTATACCATAAGACCCGGAGCGACGCGACGAGGACATCGAACCCGTAAGAAATAAGAAGGATAAGGAGCGCGCAATCGCTTGCAAGTCGAGTGAGTATCTTTTTATCGCTGATTTTTTCACGGTGTCGAGATCACTTGCTCGGTCGCTATTGCAGCGCCGTATAAAAATGCGGGTGTGTAACACTAGACGATTAAATCGACGCGATAATCTCCGTTGCATGTTCTGCAGATGAAATTATACGGATACTAGAGGGAGAAAAAAAAGCATACGGATCTCAGCGAGGGGTCCGGGGATCTCGAGACTTTGTAAGTGTCGCAGGCAATGCACAACTACGAGCATTATGGCAGTGGTCAGTTACGCGCGGCTGACTGGATCGCGTGACGTAATCGAAACGGAGCTGCGCGTGCAGCCGGCGAAACAACATTGGGGCAGGTTAGTTAGTTAGTTGCTCGGTTATACCCACGGCCGGGTCTAAATATTTAGAGGACGACGTTTGATACCGTAAACCAACCGCGTGATCAGTTTATATTATATACAAAAAGTAATACCGATAATTTGCACGCGTGCACGTTCCCTCTTCCAAAGAGTTCTATTAATGGCCCGGTCTTTTGATCTCGTACGAAAGTAAAAATTCAAATTGAAAAAAAAAAACAAAAAAACGAAGTAGAAATAGAAATAAAATAAAACGTACCCCGCCGGCTCTTTTGATGCGGCTCGGCAATTCCTACCGATTGATCACTTCTTCGTACGTATAATATTTATATGCCAAGGATATACAGCGCTTATTTCTTGAAATTTTCTTTACACTTTTTCCGTGTGGAAAAATCTTTGAGAAATATTCTTATTTTTTTTTATTTTTTTCTTTTGACGCAGCTATGATATGTGGCTGTACCCGACATGATCCCTTTTCTTAAATGTAATTATCATTCAACGGTGATCGTGATGTTAAAACATCGGAGTAAGGAGGCTGCAAGATGTAAGATCGAGGCGAGAGCGTGAGAGGATTAATGGCGGCGACGAGAAGCCGTCGTGTTTACACGGTCGCTAATGTCTGTCCATTTATCCGAGCTGCACCACCGCGATCCTTATTTTCTCTTATTGCGCGCTTAAGCCCCGCAACGTACATCCTTCTACACGGTACGTGTTGAATGGCGTAGGTACCACATCCAGGTACGTATATTAGTATACTTCGGTACCTTACGCCAGCCTTTATCCCCCTCTTCGATCCACCCCCACCTCCAGGGAAAGTACGGAGAAGGCGGGTACTCGCGATCGGTAAATGAGAGAGGAAAATAAAAATGAAATACGCAAAGAGTAAAAATCGGCGAGAGCAGCAGCGCGCCCTGCGTTCCACGATTTATAACAGGATCGGTTACCGAATCAAGTTATCAGACATTCGATTCTTTTCCGACGCCCAATTAGGTATGCGCAGTGAAATTTTAACGGCTCCACCGCGTATGACGGGATCTTTCACCTTGACTCGCCCCTCGGTAGTCGCAGACTAGTCTTTGTGGGATAAAAAAAGCTGCAGCTGCGGTTGGCTCACGTATGTGAGGTGATTGGTTAGACCCGACCGAGGCGTGAGAAAATCCTTGAACTTAGAGATTAGGTCCCAGGGGGTCGATTTAATTGTACCCAGCATGAGGTATCGGTATGGCGTAAGAATTCCGAGGATATTGCATAAAATTGATCCTGAAATATTGTTGCACGTGTATATTTGGATATTGTAACCACATAAATATGATATTTAATAATTGTGTCGCATCTGCGATCGCATATGGAATCGTGCGGATGTCGTTAATTTCTACCTGCACCTTCGTGTGGGTCTTACAAGTATGTACGAGGTGCATACGCTTCATCTGTCACATGTGAGGAGCTGCAAGCGGTTGATTGACTTTTTAATTGAAACGAGAGTAGCGCAATTATCTCGACCACCGTTGAGCAGCGTCGAGAGGTTCGAGCATACTCTGTAGCACGGCGATAAGTATGTAGGTTTTGCCAATCAAGATGCGATCCTGCAGATTATAGACGCACGTATAGTAATACCTGTACGCACACGACGGTGCGTGGCCCGATCGAAACTCGATTCCTTGAAGAGACGCGCGCGATTCGACGAAAAAAAGGAAAGCGTTGACCAGAATTTCATGTCGGAGACGGAGACGGAGACGGAGACGGAGACGAGCTGGACGAGGACGAGGACGATCTGAAAGATAAGAATAAGAAGAGAGAGGGGAGGGAAAAGGAGGAATTCCAATTACACGCGATCAGTTGCATCGAAACAGACAACTGACGAAATATGTGTACGTAATCACGGTAGGGCCGATTCCGTGACCCAGCTGATGCGCGATGAGTAAGCCCGAGATTCTTGATCGTACAGCTCGAGGAATTCCATAGAGAGAAAACGAGCGTTCAGGGAAACCACAAGGTACAATAAATATATATGTTATAAAATACACGTGTAAATATATTTGTATCTCCACGGTTAATTTAAGTTGCGTAATCTGGTAGCTGCATGGGAGCAACTCGTGGCCGGAATATAATATTACGTATTTGTATATATGCGCCTATCTATATTTGCATTTTTATCTCTTAACCGTTTATTCGTGCGCGATACTGATGATGATGATGACGACGACGACGATGATGATCGCTTTCACGAGTATAGCAACATTACAGCATATTTGCTGCAACCAGTAACTAGTCACGGTGACAAATGAATTTCTACGTATAATATATTCTGTACATAACCTGCATATTGTTGGTAAAATTACTTGAAGATTATCGAGCCGAAGACCTGTGGAAATTTATCCACGTTCGCGTGCTCCAGATCGGAGTCAGTCAATTCTTCCTCGTAATCAGTTCACGATACGAGATTGATAAGGAAGCAAAACATACTGCCCGCTTCTTCTAATCGACGCTTTATATCAGCAGAATGCGAATAGCAACTCGTGCGAATATCCCTCTACTTCTATAATCCGCACGATCAGTTGTAGTTATTCCACATATAGCTCGATAACACACCATATAGTATTTCGCATCGGTTCTCCCACGCAGCAAACGACGATCAAATTGTTCACATTATATCGTGCGCGGTCAGTTTTTTTTTTCTTTTTTGGGCAAAAAGTAAAAAAAAAAAACTAAGGATTAGAATCAAAAAAAAAATTCTTGCTTTCCTGCTTCAACGCTCGATAAATGTCAAATCGGCCGAAATTTTTTATTTGAATCAGTGTGAATAATATTCGGTACTCGTTACTTTTTTTCATTTTCTTTTACAGCTCGCTAATGTAATTTAATTCATCGTAAGTTGATACCGAGTTCTTGATGTACGAAGGAATTTGTCGGACGTACGGATTTATATCTGTCCATCTTTGAAAAGAGGCGTGTGCATATAGCTCACCGATTCCAATATCGGATCATGTCATTTTCATCCCATTTCCGAAGTAAATTCTTCTTAGCTTTTATTGTTATCAGAAGAATTTCATTCATCCATTCATAGATTCATTGGAATCTCGACTATATAACCGCTGTATCGAATTATGCGATACAAGAACAGACTGCAGGTAAATGGGATTTTGATAGCGCAATAACCGATCGACATCGTATAGCCGTTTTGGCGTCCAACGGTTAATAACATGAAGTTGTCGGTGCCAAATCGCGGCCACAATTGCACACTCCAAATACCCCGGCCAATATTTCACTCTCAGCTCTTTTGTTGTGATAATTTTTTTTTCTCTTTTTCTTTCTTTCTTTATTTTTTTCATTTTAGCACTCGATCGTTGGTGATTGTGAGACACTAGGAATTGTATGTATGGAAGGGGTTATAGAGAAAGGAAGAGGAAGAGGGGAATGACTTTCTTTTTGGCGAGGTTCGTGTACGTCGTGCTAAATCTCACGAGACTATCTGAAAAAGCCACGTGCGGGCAAAGTTACGTCAGTATATATTAACATATATAGCAAAGAAATATTTTGCATTGTTACGTGCCTAGCGGCTCGTCTGGCCTCTGGCTGCAATAGACGTTTGGCAGAAATTACGGGAGATGAATTTACTACCGCGAATGGCTAACTTGCTCCAGTTATGCAGGCTTAGCCGCTGGTCATGATACCGAAGGCGGGCGAATTACCGGGGATAGAAAAAGAGAGACGAAAATGAGAAAGAGAAAAACGGCTGCAACAGGAAAATAATAATTGCAACCGTATCTAGGCATAACGCGCAGAAGTATACAATTCCGAGATTAGGCGTGTTACCTAATATTCTTCAGACTTCGCGAGTCGTTCGTGTATTATTCAGTTTATTAACCATATATTACACGTGTGTGTACTGAGCAAAAAGCGAAACGCACACCGGATATATTTACACGGAGAAAATAGTCGCGGACACAGCCAATTCCCCAGGAAATTCTATACTGTACATCCCCCTCTCTTGGCTGAAGACTGGAATAAGTTGTTTGGCATAAAATTTAATCAGTCTATTTTACATTGTACAGAAAAATTGTGCAATTTGTATATTCTTGCATTTTTAGACCGTCGCATGATAGGAATTAATTTTATTTTATTTCGTCGATGTAACGTAGGTGTGTATATGCAATGACGGTAGTCGATTTCCTTCTTTTTTTTTTTCTTTTTTTCTCCTCTCAATCTGGACGCAAAGTGGATACGATTTCGCGAGTAGATGCGAAAACAAATTGTTGGATGAATTAATGGACGCCTACGCGAAACGCCGAATACGTGAATTTGGAATTTCCATACGAAGTCTGAATTCCGATTATCAATAAATTGAGAAATATGACTTCAAGTACATCAGAGAATCGGTATTATTAACTCTTACGAAGAAGCTGTCCGCAACGGTAGTTCGGCGTCTGCGGTTTAGAAGAGGAAAAAAAAACGAAGAGAAATGTATTTCAACGAAAGTAATAATTGTCACCTGTTACGAATTAACTTTATTGGAAGGTTCTCACTTCTCAGGGTCGACAGGCGCTGCTCTTCGCCACCTTCCACCTCCCTGCGATCATATAATCGCAATCCAATCAGGGGGAAAAGCCGATGTAACGAAATTATCCGAGACTCGTGTCAGCTAGGCCGATGCTTCGCAATCAAAGCTTCGCAGGGCTTCTATATGTATACTATCAAATAGGCATAATGCACAGTTGAGTTAGATACAGACTCAGGTTTTAATACATCCTTGTGAAACTATCATAGTTTATACGCATCATCGGTGTCAGACACATACCTCTGTACACGACGTCCTTTAAATTAAATATCTCTTGACAACGAAAAATTAAAAATTTAATTTTTGGACGAACCGCAAAAATCACGTTATTACATAGGCGTAAAAGAATTTGTGTCAAACGGTTCCGAGAAAATCTGATATTCTCATGGTGCTGCTGAGGAGCGTAAACGAAGTACTCGAGTATAAGTTAACCTCCTGTTGGGTGGGGATGAAAAAAAAATTAAAAATTAAAAAACAAGCAGCACTTATGTACCTCGGCCGACCTCGGACTGTCGCGTTTGTTTTGGTATGATCGTAGTCTCGTACACCTGCAGCAGTTTTGCACGGATTTGTTCGTTCACATAGGTGTGCGGAAAAATCTAACGGAGATGAAAAATCTTGTAAGTCGGCTTAGATTCATCCAGTTTCCGTCCATCAGATTATTTATATTGGAGATAAACCCGCAGCCGGTCCAAAGTTCATACCGCGTTTGAAAAACACTTGTTGGTATCGAACGCCGAAGGATCAGAAGATCGTTAATTCGATCGACCGCGTTCATGATCGCGGCAGCAGTTTTTGTCCGCCGGCAAATAGGTGAAAAGCTACTATAGTTCCTCTTCGTAGCAGTGGCTCGAATTGATCGGTGTTGAGAAATTGATTGAAATTATTTATACTGCTGAGATTATCAACCACGTGAATATCCCATACATAGGTATGCAGAGAGGAAGTTAGGTCGGCGATATTTGACGGAGTTAATCGGATCAAAAAGCTCGCGGGTTTTTATTCTTAAGAAACATATTATATTATTCCGTGTTACATTCATACTGCGAGCCACATGGGTCGTTATGTACCGTTTAAAGAAAAAGAATGTCAAAAGAAAAAAATAAATGCAGATTAGTATCGCGTTAACAACTACGAATTTGGATAAGTATAATGATTCACCTGCGGCAATTTTTAAATCCTTCATTTGGATCGGATGTAGAAAGCGTTCTTTTTATTTCTTCTCACATTTGATCTGTTTTATTTTTCTTTTTTTTTCTACTATGAATATTCGCTTTTTTCCCCACTCGGCCGGTCGGCGTTGCTTTGAAGTTTCAGTACAATGATTTTCCGACGCACACGGAGGCACACATTGTATCGCAGTTTCACCGCATTATAAATTTTTTTCAAAGACGACGATCTCTGCGCGTTTGAAAACGGTCTATGGGTATCAGGGAAAATTTTCGATCGTAAACGAAACTCATTGAAAGTGCAGTAAATTATGCAGCAGTATTTACGACACTCAGCACACATTTCATTCTCCGAGAAGCGTAGTGAGAATCGTCTATATATAAATGTACGTATACCTCGTTACCCACATGCGTCTACCACCTGACGACCTCATGTGTACACTGAAGAGAGTGCAGCACTTATACAAAGTAGTCTGCAGATAAGACTGAACAAATTGAGTTTCCGAAAACTTGTATGTGACGAAGAGAAAAAATAATGAGAAAAAAAAAATCAAATAGAATGAAAAGGACCTTTTTCGTTTTTGTCGGCGGAAGTTGTTTTAGGTTTGACAATTTACTCCTGCATTGTACAAATATTTTCCCCGAAAAGTTTATGCGCAAAATTCAGAACGGCGTGTGAATGCAAATATAATTAATCTTATAAACCGGTGCGAATTAAAAGCGAGACGCGACGCTACTTCCGATGATAAGATTATTATAGTCGTTCCTCCTCTTCTCTCGTCTGCAGGTCTCGTCTCCTTATATCTGCTGCTGCCGCTGCCGCTGCTTACGAAAAAACAACAATGCTTCAAGTTTTCTACCAGTCTCAAACTTTTACGATCGTATATATCTGCAGCTTGGACGAGGAAAGTTTTAACGGGGTGAACAACCCCGCAATTTTTTTTTCTTTCTTCTTCTTCTTTTTCTGTTTTGAGAAAATACTTGGGTCGATGATTTGCAATGGAATCGGAGTGAAATTTGATCATCCCGTATGAGGTAACCGATGTTTGTGAGTCATACTCACGACAAGAAGACGTATGTATAAAACAAATATGAATATAAATAACTAAATGAATGAAAGAAGAAAAAAACGCGCGAAAACTTCGAGAGTTATATACTCGCGAGCAGAATTCGAGTGGCGATCATCGTTGATGAGAACTGCACCGACCAAGCGGCGGCGACCGCGCTAAAATATTTCTTGTGTTCGCTTATTATTCATATTAGCACATGTGTCGAGGATTTACAATGTTTGCCACTCGGTCGCCGGTAACCGAGCCGCGTGGCGTAGGTCGAGGGAAAAACGTACGTCATTTTTAAACGACCGGATCTCGCTATACGGGGCCCTAACTTTCCTGATCACCAAACGAGCAGAATTAAAATAGTTTTCCTCAGTGTGTTTTTACGTCATATGAGTTCAGGAATCCGGATCTGCAAGCTAAATTGATCCATCTATTGAAGTGATCGCCAATTTTTCGAGTTTCAAAGCAGAAAAATCAAGATATCTCAATGGGAATAATTCGTAGCTCAATTTAGTCAACGGATTCGTGTTCCTGAGGTCAAAATACGTTAGAAAAGTGTCATTCGATCGATTTTAAAAATACTTCATTTTTGGCCCAAAAATCGAAAAAATCCAAAGGGGTATACCTTAGATTTTTCTCGATTTTAGGGTAAAAAATGAAGTATTTTTGAAATCCATCGGAAGATACTTTTCTAACGTATTTTGACCCGAGGAACACGAATCCGTCGACTAAATTGAGCTGCGAATTAATCCCAGTAAGATATCTCGATTTTTCTGCTTTGAAACTCGAAAAATTGGCGATATCTCGATCATTTTGATAGATAGATCAATTTAGCTACCGGATTCGTATTCCTGAGGTCAAAATACGTAAGCAAACGTCAAAATATTGCGAAAAAAAAAATGTTGATTTTTGACCCCAAAATCGACAAAAATCTAAGGTATACCCCTTTGAATTTTTTCGATTTTTGGGCCGAAAATGAAGTATTTTTAAAATCGATCGCAGGACACTTTTCTGACGTATTTTGACCTCAGGAACACGAATCCGCGAGTCAAATTGATCTATCTATCGAAATGATCGCGATATCGCCAATTTTTCGAGTTTCAAAGCAGAAAAATCGAGATATCTTACCGAGCTTAATTCGCAGCTCAATTTAGTCGACGGATTCGTGTTCCTGAGGTCAAAATACGTTAGAAAAGTGTCCTACAATCGATTTTAAAAATTCTTCATTTTTGGCCCAAAAATCGAAAAAATCCAAAGGGGTATACCTTAGATTTTGGCCGATTTTGGGGTCAAAAATCAACATTTTTTTTTCGCAGTATTTTGACGATTACCTATGTATTTTGACCCCAGGAGTACGAATCTGCTAGTTAAATTAATCTATCTATTAAAATGATCGAGTTATCGCCCATTCGTTGTTTTTCAGAGCGAAAAAAATGAGATATCTCATTTAGGAATTTGCACAACCATGAATGAGTGAATTTTTGCATTTCAGATTTACACATATGGTCAGATACACGCACAATTTTTCGGTCGCACGTACGGATTTTCATCGCAGCAGTTTCAAGAGGAAAGAGAATCGTGAATTTCGCGTAGGTACGTACAGTACTGTATATTATATTAGGTGGGTATAGCTAAGTAACTACAATAATACCTGTAGCAGGTGCATGTACGGCGTGATTATAGCCGGTAGGGAGTTTCACGTTTTACACGGTCTATCGTATTGAGTGTCGTAAAGTCGACATGGGAAAGTGGCACCGCGGGTGGGGAGCAAGGGAGAAGGGTAAAAAGCGAAGAGTAAAGAGTAAAGAGTAAAAAGTAAAGAGTACGAGTGTACACGCGAATCGAGCGAATCTGTTTATGCGTAATGTACACATAGAATCGAGCACACACGTATGACAAAAACGGTGTCGCGTAGGCGCAGTATTAAATTGAACAAGAAATGCCGCGTGCGTCGATCGCACCTCTCCTTACAAAAATGGAAAGAATAAAAAAATAACTAAGTAAATAAATAAATGAATAATAAAAATCAATGTAAAAAAAACAAGATATCCAGATGGACGGACTGTGAAAATTCATGAATATCGATTCCGCCCCTCGAGGAGTTGACGCAACCCTTTCTCTCTCTCTCTCTCTCGTTTCTCTCCAATATTTCCATGCATATAACTAGAGGAGTCGGCGTGAGCTGCAGTCAGAATTCACAACGGATGAATATATACCCCGTATACGCCTCTTGGAGGGAAGAAACGCTTTGTCTCGGGTCAAAAGAGTCTGGATTACATATACCTATCGGTGGATCAGAAACCGGGACGTGTCAAGGGTTGCCATACGATCTCCGATGGATAGAAAAAGTAAGGCATGCACGAAACTGCAATACGAGACTTATGTATATCCATCTCGGGGTTTCTCCAAAGGGGTACATTATTATATCATCACACATGTACGTATATTTTTTTTTTTCTTTCTCATTGCACACTGTGCAGTTCTGCACGTTGAAAATACACGTGTATCCGCACCTCAGGGTGCAAGTTGAACTACTGTGATCGAGAACGAGGCGAAGACTTCTGCCGCACGTGTTCATAATTCTTTGCCTCGGTTTATACTGCTGTGCGAAGTGCACAGCAGCAGCAGCAACATCGGTGGCTATCACGGAATTTGCTGTGCACGCACGCCTCCTTGCACGAACCGATTGGATGCATAAATGTATGATCTTACAGTTGCTAACCTTTCTCAGCATTTATTAGGACTTGTAACGAATGAATCTGCGAGAGGAGGAGTTGAGTATTCTAGCGAAGTTGTTGCATCGGTGAGTAGATACTGATTGAAATAAATAAAAAGAATCAAAAAAAAAAAAAAAATTAAACGCAAATCGATTATTTGCCTGCCGTCAGAATTATGTTTTTCTGTTGATTCGGCAGAAATTTAATTAGCTCGTGTGTATTACGGGTACGTGTATATTACACAGTCCGGTTCATGTGCATATGAGGTTTTATGAAATTTAATGCCGATTTCTTGGAAAGATAATATACAAGATCAGCGAATTCACGTGCGAAATATTTGATCGCATTTGTTGTTAGAAATAATTAGCGGATGAGTCGAGTTTAATCTGAGAGATGGGAATTCCTGTATTGGTAAAATAAAATTTTGCTCGCGGTCGATTATGCGGGTTACAGAGATCAGTATCGATCGGAGTCGGAAAAGTTCTTCGCGAATTCTTCGGATCTCTGCAGTTGGGGGTATAAGTACATTTGAAATCGTTATCGAAATTTGTCGCTAATTACCGAGGCCCGTCATACGGCAGTGATTTATTCAATGTGAGGTAAATAAAACGTCGAATCGTCGACGCACGCGCATATAGGTATATCTTACCTATACACGTACCTACGTATAACCATTTTCAAGATTGGGTCAGAGGCGGAAGGAATTCAAGGCAAGATATTGATAACTCGATGACTCATCACATTGGAATACGTATGCAGTGATATAGGTACGGAGTAGAAGAGTACAACGGCGTGTCGCACCTCCGAACACCGCGAGACGATCTTAACGAGATATAGATCGCAATCGAGATTGTAATTCTCATACTCAAACTTTTGCAGGGACAGGAAATTGCCACTGTTAATTCTGCGTGTTAAGCGCAATGATGCAATTGGATTATTTGTTTTGTAATCTAAGATAAGAGGGTACATAGCACATGTCCCGAAATTAATCATACATCCATTTTCATTCAACGCGTGAGAAAATTATTCACGATCGGGATCGAAAGTTTGAAACATATGCACCGGGTCAAAACGCAAATCGCGGCCAACTCTCAGGGTTTGAAAAGGAAAGCTGTTGCAGCTTTCGCAGCTACTGCAGCAGAATAAGGATCGTCGAGAAGGCGCAGTTGGGAGTCAGAGGGGGTCTAGGGCTAGCTAGGTAGGGTGGTATGTCGTGATTCCATCGCAATGGGGTTAAAATCTTGATGCATGGTTGAGAGTTTGAAACCCCGAGCAAGGGGTGAATGAGAAATCCGGCTTCCCATCCATTCCACGAGTATACAGGAGCCGTGAAATTACAAATAAGGCGAATAAAGCCCCCCTCATATTTCCTGACCAGGCGGATTAAGACAGGGTGGCATTATCTCTTTAGATTCTTCTTCCTCCTTGTTCGCTTTTATTCCTTTTCTTCTCTCGATTTTTTTTTTCACCATTTTTTTTTTTAAACTTGTTTAGAAGAGCGCAGAAGCGAAAACCGAATCCGTCTCGCGGTCACACGCCCCGCAGCCGCCGTGCCGCTCGTGTCTCTTCCCTTTTCTTTCTTTCTCGGCAGACGAGGGCCAGGGTTGTTGGACGAGGCTCGTCCAACACCGAAGTTGAGAACACCTGTGTGGACCCCGGAAGGTACCGTTATGCAAGCATTCAAATTTACACCGTAAAAGTTGCAATTTCAATCTCAAAGAGTAAAAATATCCGAGACGAATCTGGACTTCGTAATCGACGAGGGGTGTCGATATCGATGCGTGGTCCAACTCGGAAGGTAAATGAGTGGTAGGGATTTTCTTTATGGTTTTTATCATATTTTCCAGTGGAATAATTTAAGTGTTTTTAATTATCGTACTTTCAATTAAATTACTTGTAACTCACGTGCTTAGAGTGAGACGCATCCAGGCGCGTTACGTCAGCAGCGTCGACGCATTGCGTCGGGCTGGCCTCCAAGCTGCTTTCAAAAACCGCACATCGAAGACGTACACCCTTCGCCGTCTCCCTTCCCGTTCACACGCGATTTTCACTCGGCGTTATTCCGAAAAGTTGGTGATCGATGGCTCAATATCACACTCTGACTTCGCTAGACGCGGAGTTTGGTAGAATATCAAAAAATCCAAAAATCAATCAGCTAATACTTGAATTTGAACCGCCCTCTTCTTCGTAAGCTTCTTCCTCCTATGGTTCGTCGTCTTCGATCGGTTCCGTTTATCGCTATTCGCACGCGATGCACTACTGCTCCGAAAATTAACGCACGCGCGTACAGTATAATACCTTTTATTTATTTATTTTTTTTTCAAATTTATATTTCGTCACTATTTCGCACGTCAATTATCGGTAACACACAAATCACAGGGGAGAATTCAACTTTTCAATAATCTTCTCTACATTTCCGATATCCGCTCATCGAATACACTCACAGGACTTGAAAAACTTACTCTCTTGAGTTTCAACCGAATCGAGTAAGTTTATGGTCACCGTTGCTGTCTAAATCTCACAAGTTCCTCATCGATTCAAAAAATCAATAATAATCCGGATAATAAAATTTCGATCCCTCTTTCGGGCAGATAGTCTCATCAGATCTTAGTTTTCCCAAGGTGTTCGAAAAGCTCGAGGATCAGTTACCAGTCAATTTTACACACTTCAAACAGTGAACGATGTTCAATAATGAAATGTTGCAAATATGTTCAGTCGTTACACGTGATTTCTCTCATCGAATAGAAGTTTTGATAATATTCGATCGTTATGAACACTTGCAAGGTGCATCGCTCCTCCTTCATGATGATCAGAAAAAATCCACGATCTTCACTTTGCCACACTGATATGGGAGTCGTCGCAGAGGGGAAAACAAATATCCTGATCGTTCACATTTGCACTTGATCTTCTCAATCACCGATGTTATCGCAATTGAATCAGAACCAAAAAAATGAATAATATTCACTCAAGAAGTTGTTAGAAAAAAAAAAACGAATTGATCAATAAAAGAATCACCAAGCTACACTTGACCGCAAAGTAATTATTCGTACATATGCAACAATCGATCACCGTTGTTGAAACTATTGTCGATCGTAGTATCGAATGTGAAAAGAATCCCAATTGGAACAAAAAGTTGATGATAACGTGACTGAGAGAAAAAAAAAAAAAAAAAAAACGAAAAAAAAAATAGAGGAAAGATTGAAATTTTAAAATGAACTTTTTATCTTTCCCTGCATTGGATCAAAATGGTTTGCACCAAGTTTTTGTTGTTATCGTTGTTTATTTGTGTCACTTTATAATACCGATGTAAACAGATTCCGATATAGTGACACACAGGATAGGAGGGGACCGACGCACTACGTACTTGGCCGTACTACAAAATTACGGCGAGTATGAAAATTGTTGTGACAAAAAACAAACGTAAAAAAAAAAAAAAAAGTAAGAAGATTTGTTGGCGTTGTCGTTGTCGCGGGTAAGCCGCGCGGTATTACCGCTGCTGCTGTGATCACGGTTGAGCGCGTACTGAACCGACTGTGACTCCGGACTCCATCCACTCCGGTGGGGATCACTGATTTTCGGTAGGCGCTCTAGCGAGGCTAGGGTTAGGCGAGTGATCGGTGAGCCAACTGCCAACCAGTAAGTTTGCTGGCACACACGGGCCACGGCACCCACCACTAAACGCAGCGGCGAGCCAGGCGCGCGAGTCCTCCCCCCCTCTCAACGCTACGAAACACTCCGATCCACTCTACGGAACACTCCATTCCACTAGCAACGCTACGAACGACACCACCGAGCGGCTCCTGCCACGATGTACGCTGCCATCCAACGATCCGCCGATCCCTCGATCCCTCGATCTCGATCTATACAGAGAAAAGCTTCGACGGACGCGATGTCCACTCCGCGCGAGCCGCTCACGGAGGATCACCGTTCATCCTCGATTAGCTCTCGACCTCTTCACACGACAGATCTTTCCATATTTCACCTGGTTCTAACGCAAGACCAGCTCCGTGGTACCGTTCAACTCATAACATCGAACTTTTTTCATACGACGGTTTCGAGTTCCTCTTGCACTGTCCATGCAGATAGGGTATCTTCGGAGCGCGTGATGCACCTTATTGTTATTGGTCTTTTTCCTCCTCTCGTCTCGTATACCGATAATCTCCACTTGTTCCGTACTCGACTGTTGATGATAAAAATTTTTACAACTGTTTTTCAAACACACAATTGACGTTCCGATCCGATTAGCTCACGACGATCTCAACCAGCGACACCGCGCGTGGATGAAAATTGTGGGAGATCCGAGTAAACGGAAAACGGATCTCGCGTTCTCTGCTCGTGGAAATAAATTCTTCCGTAATAATCGGCGTGCACGGGATGCCGCTACCGGGTACCCTTGGACGACTGCAGCTGGGTCTGGAAGATGCAAGTGCATCGGGATATATCATCGTAATCCTCAGCGGCGGTTGATGTTGGCGATGAAGGGAACTAGGTACGAAGTGAAAGCTTGCGCGGGAAAATGTTGGTGTAGCCCGGTGAAAAATTTATAGCTTTCGTTAATTTAATGAAGATTTCATAGCGCCGAGCCATTGACAATATAATTACAGCGTTGCGTCAGATACGTAAGTGTACGTATAAATTTAACGTACGTGTACCATATACGAATAGAGTTTACTTAGCCGCCGGTGAAATCCATAATTATTTATTTTACGTCACTTACACAACATTATAGCTGGAACGGTTATATTTCATATAGTCATGGCCATGCCGACGACTTTGATGTGCGGAGCGAACGAGTGAACTCAGATGTACCCACATAATAACACGTTCACATTTTTCTCATTTTATCATAAAACCCTGCGTTTCCACGATTCCAAAACACCCCGCACACCTATTCCGAGCAACGCGTTTCTATATTTTCTTTACCGATCGTTCCATCGCCGCACGTAAAGACTGCAACCGAACGGCATCAGCGCAGCTCGAGGATTGACGAAGATCGAAGAATGTAACTCTGTTACGGAACGGGTACGTGGAGTTCATCGTATTCGATATATAGGGGGAATAGAGAGACGAAGAAAAAAAGAGTAGAAAAAAAAGTGCGAAAAAAATTCCCGCAGAATTGAAAACAGAGTAACAGACGGAGATAATTAATTATCAATAGGTTTTAGATTACACCGCTTCTGCTGCCTCGCAGCTCAACGGCAGCTCGGCATCAGCTACATACTTTCATATTATACTACCGCAGTCGAGAGAGAGATTATATTACGTTACATTATTTGTACCGTGGTTCGAATAAATCGCTGCCTCAAACTTTCCCCTCCACAGTTCTGATCTCCTCTTACCCTACGCCCACGCAATGCACGGCGAGCTCTCCGCGGTGCAGCAGCCACGTCTTGGCAGTAATATTTGGTTTTATTACGCTGTGTTAATTAGTTTCTTTAATTCTTTATCTTTATTTTATTTTCTCCGTGTGCGTTGCTTTTTTTTTTCTTCTGCTGTTGTTATTATTGTTATTACCCTCGTCGATGACGAAGCGTACGCGCGCATATAGGTACGTACTACGTGTAAAACCGGGAGGAGTGGTTGCGTGCAGAACATTAGTGACGTATACCTGGAGAAACGCACGCGACGATAATGACGCGGATTCGCATCTATATAGCGGATGTTTTTTTTTTTACGACCACCGCCCGATTCCTACGATTTAAAAACCGGACCAAAACCGGGGTTACAATTTCGTTAAAATTCCAGAAGCTTGTCGCTAAATCTTGGGACCTAAAAATGCCCCAAATAAATTCGTCCCTTGTGGGAGACCGAAGAACACTATCTGAAGCGGGAAAACCATCGCGTGAGAGAATTTGCTGTACGTAAGCAAGCTAACGAATTTATAAGATCGACAACCCCTGCAGCTCGACGCGAAATGGACTTTGGGATATCGGGATCGTTAGATTGCTCGCGAAGCAACGTCACCGTATCTGCAGGATCAACTTTGTCTACTTTCCGTCCACTGAAGTGCCTCGGTTTTACGGATCCTCCTGGAAATGGGGTAGCTAAAATAGGTACGTATATAGGGTTATATTTCCCGAAAGTGTACATTTTTACGGGATCCTAACGGAGAATGTCGCTTTGAAAAGATGGAAAATAAACAAGTTCTTTCTGACTGCTTCCTTTATATTGCCGCTGGTGTTCCTGCATCGCATTGAATTGCAGGAAGAAGAAGGAAGAACCTGCCGCTGCAGTCGCTGCGGAGTGCGTACCTATAACTGCTACCTGCCGGCAAAACCGACGCCCCCGCGTGCCCCGACGTACCCAGGGGTACCCGGCGACCGCTGAGTGTAAATCATAGAACGACGCTTGGCATCCTTTGTTTGCCTGCCGTAGTTCTCTCTGAAGGCCCGCTTACACTTCGTCTCGATTGCACCGGCCATGAGACACAACGTACGCAATACAGCCAACGAGTCTAAAGTCTGCGAGCTATTTGTGTCTATTCAAAAATTTTTCCCTAAGATAATCCGAAACTTTTCCTTTGGGAGAGTGAAAATAAGGATTTTCTCCACCTGTATACAAGAGGAATAAAACTTTTGGGAAACTTGTCACACCTGAAGTTCTTGCGCCTATTCAATGGGTTTTTTGTCTTATCGGTCAACCGCGCGGCTCGTTGGAGGCGATAAATTTCCAACAATTGTTAACACTCGATCGATCGACCGATCGATCGATAAAGACAAACGGATTCCTGGTACCGAATGACTAGCTGCAATTAGCCGTTATTTGCACAGGTCTACGAGCCGGGTATTGAGTAAACAGGAATCGATCTTGAGGAGAGACACCTCAGGTCGTTCCTCGGATGACTTTGACTGTTGCAGGCTCGTCAGTGGTGATCTTTGCAGCATAGTCGCGAACTCGAGTCCCCTCGAGTCGCACCGCACTCGAGGCGAGAAAGACGCGTGAAAAACTCAAGTTAGAACGAGAAGAAACTCCCGGCGAGAAAGAAGGGGAGAGGAACGAAAGAGGAAAGGAAGGGGGGCGCAGAGGCAACAGCTAATTGCTCTCGGCGTGGCAAATAACCTTCTCCTGGGACTGCAGCCGATAACGCTCAGGAATGTTCTTCGCACCGTTCCCATTTCCCCTCGGTCCCTCTGCGCTCTTCATCTCCTCGTACTCCGCCACCACATTAATGGCTCATAGCTCGCTAAACCCTTTTCGTTCGTTCTCCGCTTAGGTGGTGCACAAAAGCCGTTTCTATTGCTGTTACTCTTACTGTTATTGCTGCAGTTTGTCGTGACACCGATCACAGATTGCTGCGGCGCATTATCGAGGTGTTAACTTGTCCGATTATTGTATTATATCTACAGACACCTTAGCACCTCGATAACTCGTTTCTTCGAAATAAGTTTTACTCCGGTAGAGTGCGTGTTTTTTCGTTTCGTTAAGTTTTCTGTTCATTCTTTTTGTTTTTTTTTTTTTTCTGCGTAGAGGGACGTCTGCACGATCGATCGGCGAAACGTAGTAGCGTGAGGCAGACAGCGGAATATATTGCGACCCCCTTGAAGTGCAGCAGAAATCAGCAAGCCGCAAACCTGCAATTACGCGTAGAACTACCTAACCATCTATATGGAACGTGGGTGATAGTGTGTATGCAGTTGCGGCGGTAGTTCCATTACGGTGGAACCAACTTTGGCGTCGCGACGGTTTCCGTGCGCGGGTTCAGCAAACCGCATTTAATCAGCCTGTGGTTTTCACCGGAACTAAAGCGGTGAGTATTATGACGCCATCGGAGGGGTTTGGACGCAGCGGGGTTGAACGGAGAAACAAAAAACAAAAACAACCAAAAAAAAAAGAACCGCCCCAAATAACCATTTGAAAAAATAAAGATTGAAATCCCAAAAACTGTGGATCGAGACTGCGTTATAGCGTATAATAATTTGAACGAGGAGGCGGACCACACAGGCGTAGATCGTTCGGGCTCAGCACCTCCTGGACCGCGTTATGACGTAATAAAATTCACCCTGCCTATCCCCGTCCCATTTCCTATCCTTATAACCCGCGCTACAGGGCTGGCTGGGAGACAGACGTTAGGTACACGTATACCGTTAAATACGGAGCGCTATTTAATTAGGCATACCAAAACCTGCACTAACCTTCGGACCATGCAGCTGTCCCCGAGCCCAACGACTCGTAGGAATCCCCCGAAGAGGAGTGGTGGAATATCGAGCTGATCTTCACTATATATTTATCGGTGAAACGAGGTAGATTTTCGATGATCATCGAATCTGAGGATCGGAAATTCGTTTTTTTTTGTTTTTTTTTTAACAGGTGGGAGAAGTGAGTAGATGCAATTTGAACTGTACAAAGTACAAAGGCGGCATTTGGTACGGACGAGAGTTGAGTTGTTGGAGGTGCAGGAATAGAGGAGATAGTGAAGTACAATATACGAGCGATAAATCGTCGTTAGTGGGTTGTCGAGTTTTGACCATGGCCCCGGTTCATTTTTCAGTTCATTCGTGAAGTTCGTTCGTTTTTACGGAGGCATAGATATACATTTTAATTATTCGAAGAGAATAATAATAAGAATAACGATAAGGAGAAAAAACGGACCGCACATACGCGGAGGTATTAGTTTTCACGTCGACACCTCAATTTCGAGGTAAGTCATAGATGGAAGGAAAGAAAGAGAGGAAAGTGAGGAAGAGTGGACTTCACCGCGTTGTTTGACTGCCCGGTCATGAGGCATGCGGGTTCTAAAATCAAAGACTTGGGTCTAACGCTCTGGGCCTTGACCGGCCCTCGGGGTACTTTTTGGTCGGAGTTAAAAGAACCGAACGAGTAAAACTGACCGTTCCAGTCGCACCACCAAATCTATGAAGTAAATTTCAGTACACGGATCTTCCCCGCGCTCCGGCTATCGTTATACTCATCGGAGCACTAAAACGTACTGTTTATGTCCCACTAAATATACTAATTGATTTACAGAGTAGCGCTTAGCCCGCATTTCTTCGTAACAATTGTCCCGAACCACCCCGCTGATTGCGTTAGCCGGTGATTCATTTGCGATGTATTCCGTCAAGGGATTTAACGCCTGTCAATTATTATCTTCGCGTCATAAATTCTGTATTCGTTATATTTTATTTGTAATTCTATTTTTTCATTTTCTCAAATAATTTTTCTCAACGAGCACGTATCCCACGTATACGTATATGTATACCTGCTTAAATTATTCCCGCAGCTGGTGATTGACGCAATATGAATGTAGAATTTTTTTTTTTTTTTTTTACCTAAATTTTTGTTACACAGAGTAAATCGTACAGATAAGATATAATTTCATGGAGTCAAGAAACGAGTGATGAATAAAGTCGGAATTAAGACATTGAATTAAACGAGTATATATTAGACGTATAACTCCGTGAGCTTGCCCCGCGTCTTCTTTATGTGCTTTCAGTTTTTTACCGGCATAACCACTAGCTGCGTATACGTATTATACATACACACGACTCCCCGGTACATAATGGCTTACCAATATATTTTCCCTAGTTCGTTAGCGATCGCTATAGTTATAGCGGCAGTACGCCGCGGACGGGAATAAGTAATTAGTGTAGTCGAAGACGTGTAACTATAATAATACGAAGAGCGAAGAGTACAGTATAAGTTGTGGAGGCGGCATAACGCGAAGCATTTTTCCATCCGAAAAGTATATGAGCAGTAAAAGTATCTTTTGATTTTATTTTTTCTTCTTCTCTTTTTCTTGCGCGAAATCCAATTCCATTTTCGTAGAGGAGCGGGAGTAACGCGTTAACCGCGGTACGACCCACCGCAGTTTTGTGACACCTCAATTCATATTCAACTCCTGCAATAACATTTGCGCTTCTCTGCAACAACAACATTCGTCAATAAGTTTCAAGAGCAAAGAGTAGATCTTCACTTCACATCTTGCAACAATAACATAACGCGTGCGTGCGTGTGGTCGGTCGCATACCAGCAGTGATTCTCAAACTTGCAAATCATTTCAAGGAGAAGTGAGAAAAAAGAGCGAAAGAAAAACGAAAAAAAATTTACAATTTTCGTCTGAAATTTTGCGGCAACAAATATGAACGAAACGTTCTCGATTCACCGGGTGTATCGTATATTTAAAATTTAAACGGAATCGCCTTATCTCGACGATGATTGCTTGGAAAAGCTTAGCTCAAATATTGTACCTGACGTAATTTTTTTTTATACAGAATTCGGTCATCATCGATGACTGTGTTGTACCGACGTAATAATTTTATTACTTTTTTTTTTCTACGATAGATGAACTCTCGTAGTTTATCGCATCTATAAACTTATACGTAATATAATCAGGTATGCACCTGCGGACTTTCCGGAAACGTTTTCTCACCTATAGTGACATAAATTTTCAGTGTCGCGAGCTAAGCAGCTCTGCCTTGTATAACTGCACCTTGCAAATGACCGAGGAAAATTCCTACACCGGTATAATAATGGTAAAGAATGTATAGATGTAGTTATACTGGAAATTCAGCCCGCGTGGAACTCTCCGCTGTTTTCTTAGTAAATCGAAAAAGAAAAAGAAAATAAAAAGACGAAAAGAAGTAGAAATAAATAAATAACAAAAAAATAGAAGGCGGCCACAGCCGCGGTTCGCGCTGCTACTTATCGAGGCGCCGTTCTAAGGCCCATTATATATTTATACTCGTTTGCAAATATTGGCACCTCGCGTTAGCGTAGCGTATGGGTACCTTATTCTGCATACTCGTTACAGAACGACGCTTTTTGCATTATACCGTGCGTGCGACTTGCAGTCGTGTGAATAGCCTGGCGGGCGAACAATATATCGTATTTTTTACCCCCTTTACTATTCAGATATTTCGATTCAATGACTTTTCATTCTTTCGATATTCTCATGCAATTTCCACGCTCTGTAGTATACAGCAAAGACTCGTGACGTTATCGTGCAAGCTCGATCGTGCAGATTCGATTTATTCAGCAGATAGTTTTTTATCTTCTCCCTTTTCAATTATTACAAATTGATTTCGTTACTCAAAAATATAGTTGTTCTGAGTTGCGTGGATTCCTATAATATTTCTTCTCACCGATGCAGGTCAAACTGACGCGAGGACAACAGTGTGTAGCAGGAAAATATGTAATCCGTAAACCGATCGGTTTACTCAAGCGTTATGTCGTATCCCCGCGAATTATTCGTACTCGGTAAATTGAACTCTGATAAAATTTCGAGTCGATTTACATTTATTTTCAACAATTTTTACCTCGTTCTTCCAGATTGTCGTATCCCTGGTGTAGTCGGCAGCCGGTTGATATACGATAATACGAGTCGAGTTAAACTCGTTTTAACTTTGAAGGAACGATAGGAGCACGATCAACCGATTGGCGAATGAACCGCCATTCGGATAGAACATCTACGCGAAAGCGGTATGAGCTGATATATACGAAGCGGGTCGTGCTCGATTCACTTGACAAAGAAGGTCAGAGAAGTTTGTCGAAGGCGAGTAATGAGACACGCACGCATTAACGGGATTGTTGGATATGACGTTAATAGCGACCGTTGCTGCTGCAACTTGTCAAGTAAATATCATTTCACAAGAATTTTTACATAATTTCACCCAATCATATAGCGCCTTTACACGCCGATTTATACTTGGAGGAATTTTTTCTCCTTCTTCTTCTTCCTTCCATCGTATATTTAATTGACCGAGCATCACCTACGGGTTCGACCAAAACGGTGGGACGATTCTCTTTGCCAGGCACGCGGAGTCGAGTTTAGAACGCGAAAGACTGAAGGTCCTAAGTGACAGGCCAGAAGTTCGTTGCCTATTCAAATCGATTCATTAGTCACTTTGTACCGGATGATTTATGTCCGAGCTCACTCTGCTCGCGAGCATCTCCTCGAGCGAACAGCCCCCTTCCTCTCCTTCCTTATTCTCCACGATACCCAGCCGCGAGGGGGAATTTTTGGAATTAGTGGATCGACAGATAGAAAAAAAAAGAAGAAAAGCAAAAAAGAGAACGATGCAAAACTGAGAGGGAAGGTCCGTAGTTCGCATTAAGATAATCGGTACCGATAATCGCGAATCTCTGGACACCTTAAATCATGGCCGTAAATTAGGGGAGGAATATCCTTAAGGATAATGACGAGCGAACTTCGCGTTTATTATAAAGAAAACAATTACGGGGATCCTGATATATCGGTAAAACGTTTTGCGTGTAACTCCATTTTTTAGATCGATCGTATAACGGAATTCTTTTCGGGTTCTTACGCCCAGGTCTAACCTCATACAGAACCAGAACATCACGGCAAGCTTATGAGCAATAAGGCCACCTTAATCCCCAATTAAATTGCTCTTACCGATATCTTTCTAACTCGGGAGATAACGAGGCATTTGGTCTTCGCGTGCTGCTTGCTCAAACACCGAAACAATTAATTATTCGAAATTCAACGTGGTTTGTAGGAGTTTATTTTATTCGATTTGTGGACAAGTTTATACGACGTGCGGAATGCCCGGCAACCGAGAGGTTAATTTTTTGCATCAGAAATCATGTTCTCGGAGTGATTATATTTTGGCTAGTAAATCGGTGGCTATATTTAGAATTGAACTTTAAACACACGTTGGAATTATCAGAGAAGTTTGGGTGCTTACAATCTCCGTTATCTCGATATCTGGCGAAAACATTTTTATTATTATGCAAGTAAGAATTCAAAAAATATATATTGGGCATATTTCACGGCGCTATAATATGAAAGATCAGATAAATCAATTGCACAGTTTTGAATCTACTCTCCCAACATGCATCCATCGGTATAATATTCTACTTGAGTTTTGAATTGCACGGTGATCCCCCAGTAATCGAAACTCTTTAATTGAAATTATCAGCGATCCTCTTGTCTCTCTCGCTTCGACTTGGAATTCGAAAAATCTAAGTTATCGATGCAAAATATATGTCAGCGATTTGATAACGATCGATCGTACAGAAGCGCAGGAATTTCAGCGTGCAAAAAATAATTCATTATCGTATTAGCGCAAGGTTTTCCACGGCGCCTGCAGTAAGCAGCCGATGATGATCATCGAGCTGTATTGTGATCGAGAAATAATCAACGCGTATAACACTATCAGCTAACCATTGGAATGCCGATTCCCTTATCAAGAAACGAAGAGCCTGGATTTTTTCCGGTTGATCATCTGCTACGTCAGGACAATTACTTTCCACGGTTGGCCGATAACAAGCGAGATATCGTTCCGACAAAACCGGTTACAGCGATTTTTCTCAATAATTTAATCAAAAGACAGTCATTACGGAAATATTTTCATAAATTCTTTCCGATCTAGTACTCCGTTCGAATCGAATTACGATCGCGAAGACCGAAGATAATGGACGGCGCGGTAACACGTTAAAAGGTTGAAAGGGCGGCGGCTGTTACTGCGCAACACACGCAGGAATCAGTGCCTTTGAAATACTTGGACAGTAGAGGGCTGTGCGCGTTGTGGGAACTCGTTGGCGAAGCGGTGCTAACAACGTACTCTGAGAATATCCCCTTCGAAGATCAGGTGGATATTTCCTCCTGTCGCCCTCTTTCCCGCGGCCGTGAGGCAAACAAGGTCACCAGAAAGCGCTTGGATTCAATTTGCCTCATCGACCATAATCTGTGGCCTGCATGCGCATATTCTGTGCTCATGGGTTATTTTTTCCGCAACTCAAAGGCACCGAGTATACATATCTGCAGACATGTATAAATTGCGAAAGTAGAAAAAATATCGCAAGCATTTTACGACGAAATTATTTCCGCGAATCGACGTCAATAAAATGATCGGCAAGCTATAAGCGCGCAAAATTTTATAAACTTTTAAACGAGCTAACGTGTTTGAAATTACATGGATTATATAAATTTCACTGAAAGTTTGAAGGTGTAATTTTTGAGGTAACATCGTAAGAAATCCCAGGCGTTTGAGAATCGTAAAGCGCAATTGTATATACGAATCTTTTTAGAAAAGTATTTTATATCGCTGCAATCCGCGGAAAGTACTCGTTAAAATTTTGAAAGAACTTTTTCTAAGGTGTTATAAAGTTCAACTTATTGCTCGCTTCGCGGTTCGGAGTATATAAGTTTTTGTAAACCGCGGTATAACTTGAAGTATATTATATTGTCTACCCGTGGCGACAACGCCGTTCAGAAAACTGTTCAGTCTCTCCTTCCGCCGATCAATCGTTCGGGAATTTCGCAAAGCGTCGTAAAAATGCAATATTCTACAAAACGTACGCCTCGTTTTACACGCGTGTATTATAATACGTGTACAGGTATTATATGCATAAGTTGATGTCCTATTCCCACACACATACGATGACGAATCGCGCAACTCACGCGTCAATTTACACCTCGCACGTCTACCGCCTTTCGCACGAGGCGAAATTTGCAGCAACCGCTGTCATCTTGTCTACCAAGAGATGTTATTTATTTATTTTATACTTTTCATTTTCGTTTTTTTTTTTTTTTTCTTTCTGTTCTCGAAAAAACGTGCGATACGTAATAGTTGGCTCTTCTGGTGATAGCGAGGAACGTTTTCCGTGGTATGAAAGACGACTCGCGTGAATATACGTTTGGCAAAGCGTTCGTGTCGCGAATATGTAATTCGACGTGAATTAATCCTCCGGGCAAAGGCCAAGTGCTGCGGGCCGACCTTGACCGAGTATTCGGAGAACCAATCCTTCTTCATTCGATCGGCGGAGTGGATTTACCGCGAGGGACCGTCCGACGACCGTGATTCAAAGTTCACAGTTTCGTTGTACCGTGCGGCTGCAGTGCGGGAATTGTTATAGAGGAAATACGCTGCAGAACACCCAACTAACGGGGGGCGTCGGGACGCGGCGCGTCACTGAGTGTGTAAACACTTTTAACCGGGCATCGCGCCTGTAGTCTTGAATCTTGAGTCTTGATGCTCAGTGCTTGATGCGGGGAGTTCCGACACACCGGAGTTCTTCGGGCCCGACGAAGACCTTCCTCCTGTTTGTCTAGATGCTCGTGTTTGCTGGAGACATTCCTTCCTCCCGGTGCGGTCCTTCGGACGCGATGAACCTCCACGATCGGTTACCGTGAGTCGTTGTGGTCCCGACCGCGCCTTCATAAAACGACGAAAGAATTTTCTTTTTCTTCCTCTTCTCGCTGCACCGGAATGCAAAATCGATAGATTTTGCGCTGGGCGAAGTACGGCGGTGTATGAATTTTAAATCCTCTCATAAACAATCGGTTTTATTCTCCTTTTTTTTTCCTCTGAATTGGAACATTGATCTTTATCAATTAGATAATATCCATCCCAATATCCCGATTCTCACGACTTTGACTTTACCTATACGGGGACGAGGCTCCGACTGTATAACGTTTTTACTTTTTAATCTACACGTATTCCTACATAGCCTAGCTACGCAACACCTCAATATCTACAGGGTGATCGACTGCAATCTATTTGAAATGAATTCTCTGAAAATCCAGTTTTCAGAACGATGCGCACGAGGTTTGAAAAATTTTCCTGTTAAAATTTACGAACGGCAATTAGAGGGAAGATTTGACAGAGTTTGAAAAATTGATCTTCGATATCCCTTACAAGTTCCATGTAAAGCTAGTCACCCTATATATGCGTGTCCAAGCGTACGCATTTCAGTAATACATAGGCACGTTATACCTGGTGGAGCGTTTTATGACTTATTGACTCTTCCCCGCGTGTTTACCGGAGTCAGAGTCGGTCGACGTCAGTGTGACCAGCCACGCGGCGCCACGCAGAATGCGGCCAACTTAGACGTAGTTTGCAATCTACGATGGCAACTTTCCGATTGTGTCTGGTGAAGTAAAAAAATAGTCGCCCGCTTTCAGCTATCGCGAAAATATGAATTTTCCAGCTTTAATCTTTTCTTGCAACGTCGGGATATTCAGCAGTTAAGTTTGTATAGCTTCGTACGGCTGGCTAGGCCGATCCGCAAACATTCACTCGGGGGCTTCCGCTTTGAAGAGGCTGGGCGGTGGGAACTGGAAACTTGGGCCAAGATTTCATTTTATGAGGTTGCCCGCCTCTTCCAAACATCTTCTCCAGTCTATGATTTCTCGCAGGTAAATATTGAGCCTCAGCGAATATCGTTATTCGTTACGCAAGACCATCCGCGGCGAGATGGTCTCTCATATGTGTGGCATTGATTTTCATCTTTACATTCGGCAAACTAGGACAAGAAAATTCGAGCGTTCTTTTTTCCCTCTCGCTGATTGGACGGGTATTTTTTTACTTTTTTCTCAACACTTTTCCGCGATTGTTTAGCCGCCAAAGGATAAGCTGTCGGTATCGTCGTCAAAGCTCGTATTGCTGCTGACTGAGATTACGCGTCCGATTATCTCTGATCAGCAAACATCGCGGATACCTATCTTTTTATTTATATTTATCAACTTACCTTGTATCTTACGAAGACCGATGAATGGAATGCCATTTGAATGAGCCACCGGAAGGTATCTATAGATTTTTTTTGTACCGCTGTTACAACGTGTAATTACCGAGAACTATCAACGGGTTGACAAACGTGACAAACCATTTTGAAACAATATCAAGAAAATTGTTTTTTTCGAATTTGATGGAGTTAGAGAACCCCGAAACTGTGGTCGGAGTGAAATAATAAAACATCGGAGTGGGAAAACTAGGAGCCATTGGATGACTGGAAATTAGCTAATATCCGGGCGAGGGAAATATTTGACTTTCTATGCTGTATATTATTTTAACTGAGTCCCCTCGAGCCGATGTTGAAAGGGAGGCCCTCGAAAAAAAAGCAAACTCATTTTCCACTCCGCGTTGTTAACCCCCCGCAGGATCTCGCGTCGGGTCTTTTGGTTTGCGTAAGAAATCGAAGGATGTCTCGAATTCCTCCTTTGTGATGAAATCGCGGATCGCGAATACAATAATCGCGTAAAGCGTAATAAATAAAGAGAATCTATACGAAAGATATTTCGCGCGTTTGGTATTCGGAATACTTTCATCGTACTTAAACCACATTAGCCGCAGCTATATCCCCACCTTGTTTGGCATACCTTAAGTACTACGTAGCATTGAAGAATTCGAGTTGATGGCGGCGATAAAATTGCTCGTTGTATTTTTCAATTTGTTTATTCCAGGAAGAGGAAGGCAAGAGGCGCGGGCGTCCTGCAGCTCCAGCTGAGTGCTCGGAAACTTTAGAACTGTAATAAAAATGACAGCGCTGGGAATACCTCCGCAATTGTATCACATCGAGTTCTCCAGTCGGAGCCCGGGGAGAAGCTTAGGAGGTTTTCATTCGATATTGAAAAGAAAAAAGAAAATGATAAAAGAAACATCTGAGAAAAATTTTAATGCGGGTCGCATGAAAGTGCGAATCCACGCGCGAGTCGTAGGTACATACGATAAGTAGGTATCCGAGAGAAGTTTGCCGAATATAAGAATAAGAAAAAGGTTCCGAAGAGATGCCCAGATATCGGTAGAATAGCTGTGGGTGGGTATTATTTGTGGAGTAGGTAGTGCAGCGTAAAGAACGCGAAATCGGGCTGAGATACGAGTTGTAAAATTCAGCAAACGCGAGGTACATGGGCCGTGACAGAAGCGAACACAACACATTAGTCAGGAATGAGTTGCGTCGAGAAGGCGGCGCACTCACAACGATCTCTTCGTGTGTTAACGGGCGCGTATTCGTTCGTACGGGATGCATAGTGTTTCTGTTCATGTAAACACACTTAGGAACTTGAGTTGCACCGACACGCGACCAACGCCGGTGTATTTACGAGTATTCGCGATCTGTCTGCCAATTTGTTTCATAGTTTGATAAATACCCGCCACGGCAAGGGACGGTCGACCGCGGTGGTTCAACAAACTCTACGCGCTGTTCTCTTTTCGTAACGGGAAAAATAAAGTGGGCCGAGAGTCGGCGGAGGGAAATAGAAATAGAAAAATACATAGAAAACGGGGTTGGGAGATCGGAGAGCGACTGAGCGCGGTGCACGTGAAGGGATGGGACGCGTAGTTTCCGCTCCGATTTGGGTTACTAAACTGTAAACAAATTTAAGCTCTTTTCTGATATCGATTATCGATCGTACCGTAAAATACGAACCAGTTACACGCTCCGTGTTCTAAACGCGGGTTCGTTGATGTACAATATAAATGCACCTTTTTACTCGAATCACGGAAACAACTTCTCGGGAATCCTCAAGCACCGTGTCACCATTCTCGATATTCAAAACAAACGGTTCCATGTAAAACGAACTCATCTCTCCTCTTCCTTGCTCAAGAATCCTCAACCACCTAGTGACTGAATTTATACAAGTATCAGTCGCGATAATTTGTTGTTTGGCAACGTGGCGTGAGCTTATTTCGATGTCCGATCCGTCATCGTCGGCAAACATCAGAAATGAGCGACATGGTCTTACCGGGAACAATATCGTAACGAGTGCGTTACGATGACGTGTCAAAAGAAACGTATATGGTGCAATAAAATGTCAGAGAACGGCATGCAGCAATTGTAGCAATTAGGACGGGCGCGGTGCAGCGGAAATCTCATCGGCGATAAATATAAAATGCAAATCTCCGTGGTAAATTATAGCGAGATTTGGGTACAAATATCGCGGCCGTTTCTCTGGTTTCTTTCACGAGGACGGAGACGGTCTTTTTGACTCTGTATGAAATGAACTGACTTTGAGAATCCCTCGTGACGAGGAGAAGGGAAAACCACGCCGAGGATCCCGGGCGTATCTTAATTGTAAACCAGACACGATACCGAACCGCAATTTGTCCCCCTGTTCAGGATGAGGCTGCAGAGCTGGACCGCTCCTTCGAAGTTGCCTGCAGGGAGAGAACTGGCCACTAAGTCTTTGCTAATGGAACGCCAGTCGATGCTGGAGGCAGTTTGGCCCGTTCTACTATCTTAAACTATCTTAAAGGGGAACTGGTTCCGTTTTAATGGGAACTCGAACTCCTTGATTGCTCTACAAAATAGCCGGAGCTTTTCCCAGAGTTCTTTGAACGAAATCAATCGGAGAGTAGCTGCGGCTGTACCCGGAATTACCAGCAGTTTTGTCTGGAAAGCCGGAAGTCCGGGACCAAAAAAGGCGTTGATCCTTCCATGGTCATTTGTTGTGCTCCACGCTGCGGAGGTGGTTTAATATAATCGCGTACCTGGAATCTAGTGACCGAATGAGAATGAAATGACCGGGATCAGGAGCTGTGAAAGGATTCCATCGACTTAAGCAGATTAAATTAGCCACCGTTAAATGTAGTATCTGCGGCGTGAGTTAATCCACCGACATAGGGACATTGTGACACTCGTCGACAGCCGTGGGCAGTTAAATGACCGCCTATACCGAACAGTTTATTCAGTTGTATTTTACCTCCATAAAGAAAATCCTCTTTGTCCATTCGGACAATAAATTGCTCATGGTACATCAAACATTTTTCATCTCATTTCGTTTTCACCTCTCGTCGGGTTCGAAAACGATGACTCGATGATCGCGTGCTACTGTGTGTATCGAAGTACAGGGAACTATCAGCGAAACATCGATGTACCGATATGGAGTGTCTGGTTATACCTGCGTGCGGATACACTCGATAATAAATCTTCGATTACCCGCGCTGCCGTTTGATTCGAGCATGACATTGCAGTTTATATTACAGAGTCTTTGAGATCGCGTGCGCGTCTGCACGGTGGTCCACGTCGTCAATATTCACCATTGTCATAAGCCCGTGATAAAATAGGATTGATACGTCAGGCGTTGACGGGTCGTTAAGGTACTAGAAGCAGGTATTATTATTTATTACCATAGGCGTACATATATGTGCAACGGACTCGACATCATCGTGCGGAGCGTGGATATATATATACACCTACCCGCGCAACATATAAACACGAACATCAACATCAACATCAACATCATCTTGGAACACGCTCATCGCCTCTTCGTAATAATCCTCCCGTTTATCTTCTCCTACGATTTAACGGGATTCCTAGTTCCACCTCGCACGGTTAATTTCACCTCGATCCGAGTTTGTCTCGTAGAAAGTTTTTCGAGGACAACAAAATGCGGGAACGAAAATATGTATATGCAACGACCTGCGCCCATATAGAAGTTCCGTTTTTCACTCACTCTGTAAAACCGGAGGGACCTTCACCCGACTTCGTGGGTGGTCCTGCTTACTCCTCTTCTTTCCTCTTACCTCTCCTCTTCAGGTATGCAACAATCACCGTTCCCAAGTATATATACATGTTGTATACGGTTGAATCCGATCCCCGAGGACTCGAGAGCCGGCTTCCCCTCGTCATCGTCTTCTCTTCGTCTCGAAGAACAAACGTTCTCCGATCCCCTATGGATGGAAGGGAGAAACGAAAATTTTCCCTCGGGCTTCAGCCGAATCCCATGCAGTCTCACGTACCCGCTACACTCATTTACTCGCTAACAAGCGGCTCGCCGAATTTATGCACCGAAAAAATCGCGCAAAAATAGAACCGACTTTGCGGTAGCGCCTACGCCTCCGCCTCCTCCTCCGCCTCCAGTTAAATCGTGCGTCAAACTCACCCCGTACTCTTTGCCGAACTAATAACTGACGTCTAAGCCTGTAGCATAAAAAAGCACGGCAGGACTCGCGGTCCCGGGTACATAAATTCGTTAATTTAGACGCTGAAGGTGGACCCGCGAAAGCGCCGCCAAAGAGGTATACTTGGTGGTACTTTTCGTTTGAACTTTTCGCTAATCAACGACTGAAATCGTTTTCGTTCGGAATGAACGAAACTGGACTTTTTCTTTCCTCATTATCGAGTTCGTTGAATAATTTGCAGGTTATACCCGAGGAAGGGAATAAATTCGGCAATTCGAATACCGCTTTTATTTGTTAGAGACAAGGAATCGATGGTCTACCGGGAGTATCGAGTTATTAATCGGCGATTGGTAAGTCTTCTAAATACATGTAGGACATGAAGGAATTAGCTCCGAAACCAGTCTCGGCTAGTCGGTAGGTCGAGTTCTCGGCTGGGTTAAAAATTTAAATTCGTGTTTTTGCGGTGCTCCGGATGTCCGGCACGTGTCGGTTGCCGGCCTGAGGCTGACAGAAATCTCGCGTGCCACAAATTGCTATATAACCGAGTACACAAGACGTTCACGCGCGTGGTTCTCGCTCCGAGCATGGCGCCTCTCCTTCTTCTTCTTCCCTCCCTCCCGCCTTCTTCTTTCCTCCAGTTCTCCTTCTCTCCCGCGTTTGATCTCCGCTGCAGGTGAAGAAGCCGGGTTACAGGTAGTGATGCCGATGCCTCGGTATATTACACGACCTTCCCCCGCCCTCTAACAAGATAGCAACGGCTTCACAGCGATGCAGGAGCACCGCAAGCATCGGTTTATTGCGCACAGTAGTCGAGCAACATCCGCGAGTACCAGCCACCGACACCGATACCGACACGGACACCGAGCTTTTTCACTCTTTCGATCTCCGAGCTTTATTGCGCCGTCGCGCCTGCACCCTTGACTGAACTTCGTCCTTTTACACCGCCGACTCCGACGCCGCCCTTTCCAGCTCTTGTGAGAGAGGAAGAAGGATCTTTCGTTCCCCTGGACGAAATCGGGAGTTATTTGTTTGTTTTCGACGAAACCAATTTCAGAGGTTCGAGATGCGCTGCAGCTCTCCTGTTCCTCTTGCAGTCGTGTTGAATTTCTGATCGATTGGTCCTACACCCCCCCCTTCCCTTCCCTTCTCACCAAAATACCCGCACTTGGTATGTACACAACGATACTCGCACGAGACTCCTGCAGCCACATGGCGTACTTATTTACCGCCTTATATGTACTCTGGCGCGACTCGATCGTGAAAATAAATCGAATGCTTATATTTTTCTATACACTGAAGCAAACAAACAGCTCCGCAAATAAATAGTCTGAACGGATCGGATCAGTAAACGGTTTGACAGGAGTTGATAGCTCGGGCGATGGGGTTTCTATTAGATGGTGCGGTCGGCACGCATATCGTATAGGACCCTACTCAGCGTTAACCTCATAAATATGCAGAACCGACTGCCATATGCCGGTCGATCAGTCATTTATACAGCGTAAAGGGTTGCGCTGGTTCTCAAAGCCGATGAATTTTTTTCCAATCAAAATATATTCGCAAAGCTTTTACCAGGTCGAAAGAACCCGGGCGAGAACCACTGACTTATTGAAGGTCCGCCTGCCTGCCGAACGCCAGATAGGAAAGGGGTTTCATTATTTCTGGTCCACCACCTCATTGTCTGTATGGAAGTCGATGCAGTTCATGTGAATGTCTCGTCACTTCGTGTGCGTAGATTACGATCATAACGGTCAGCCGTTTGCAGCTCGCACCTTTTGAACATCAGCGCGGGCTCGCTGCAACGGAGAATTTTCAATTTTTATATATAAATTGTACGAGCGGCAATTCTCTCTGCTGAATGGTAGAATTTTATTTTATATCGAGGCTTGTAAATTGTGCGGAGGATCTTTCGCTGCACCTTTAGGATTTTTATTTTATTTTTAATCAGCTGTAGTTGTATAAAAATTATTTGAGTACGCGCAGTCGGTGATGGCAGCTGCACCCCGTGGCGCCGCGCCTCGCGTTTCTTTCTTTTCCTTTTATTTAGGAAAGTCTTGACCTCTGGAGCAGCCAGGACCCGCGCCGATGAAAACTGACTATTAAGTATTAAAAGAGACTCGACTGCAACGGCGGATCGTCCGACCGGCTGCTGCTAAACGATCATTACCCGGTCTCACGGGCCGCGGTAAACGTTATGATTACCTCAACTTAATTCGCGATATAATAGAGACGTAGCCATCAGCATTACCGCCGTCCCGGTGGGCCGCGAATATATCCTAATTACTATATAAAACCACGATGAAAAAGGCCCCAAAAACACCGAAAAAAGGAAGACGAGCATCCGATGGCGCCTTCAGTCCCCCGTTATCCGGGAGCAACCGGCTCGACGCTAATTTTGAGCCTTTTATTCCCGATAAAATGGTCTGAATTGCTATGAATCAAAATTGGTTCGGCGACACCGGAGGCAAGAGGTAATCATTACGCGGTGGCACCTCGAGGTGCTATAATTTCCGAAGAACTTCCCGCTCCGTTCCAAAATTTTTTCTTTCTCCGTCAAAAATCATCAGACTTGAAAAGCGGGCGTAGCATTTGAAGTAACAAGGCAGACGGATGGGCGGGTTTCGTTTCAATCTTTTTTGCCAATCGTTGCAACGTTCAAGGCCCCGGGGCGACTAGACGAGTAGGTACGATATTTCCTAGCGCTTGATCCCTCCGGGGGCGTAGTTGGGTGACTACCAAATAAAACGAGGGGTTTATCTCAACGTTATTGTTTTACCGAGAAGAATAAAAATAAAAGAGAAACGTTGAGTGCAGTCTGAAGAATTTCTCACTTCTTCATAGATTTCGGGATCAGTGACGGGGTAGCGCATATGATGGTTTATTTTTGCTACCCCTCCCCGCGCCGTGCAGAAATACTATATTTAAGAGCTGTCTTATTTTTCTTCCTTCGCGGGTTATTCGGCCCTCGAAAAGGTGATTCCAGGGACCTCGCGTCCCGCCTACGTGACCCTCACGACCCCAGCATCTCGGCCTACGAAACTCCAAAGGCACCGACCAATCGAAAAGTAAACGCCACCTACTAAATCGCTCAATTTGTTTCATAGGCAAAAGATCCTTGACCCTACAATTTGAGAATCAAGAAGCAGAAAATCTAACGAACCTTCTCCTTTGCAGATTTACACTCGGAGAAGAAAAATGAAGGACCTGCACGACCTCAGATCGATTTGGGGAGGCGGAGAGCACATGCACTTTTACCTCATGCAGGTCGCATCTGAAGAGAGAAATCGAGTGCTTTGGTTGGCTATGTAAAATTAGTTTTTTATCTCCATAAACCCTTTTTTTTCTTACTACCAAAGCCATAACTAACCGCTCTTCCCCCCTTTTCCTCAGGGGGTTCGAACCCCCCTCTTCTCATATCTCCGCGAAAAAGCTGGCGTGGCCGGGCTCTTTCGCATGAGATTCGGCGGCCTTCGCTGCAGCAGCTTGTAAATATTTTGGCGCCACAATACGGCACGATACCTTATTACCGGGCGTCCATATATATTTACGTATATGTATACCTTGTCGGCTTGCCTTTTGCTGAGGTCGGTCTCGATCGCTCGCGCACTCCAATGTTTACTACTTTTCCAAGATTAATCGAACCGCCTCACGTACCCCCGTTACAACGGCATCCTTGATCAAGATCCGCATCTCTTTCAATTATTTTTCTTCCCATTTCGGTTGATGAATGTAATATCCTTGATAAAATAGATGATTCCGATTCTCTGTTTTCTGAAATTTTTAGTTCCTATTAAATGCCATCCCTCTGGGTACGGGAACTCGTAGGAAGACCTGCTCAGTTTCTCGATCCATAAGCGTGCAGCATCAGAGTATATGAGAGGTGGGGATAAAGCTGAGGAACGATGATCGGTGATCGCCGATCGGATCGGATTTCAATGAAGCCGCGATCTCTTCATCGTTTCTTGGCACACGCCTGCCGGTGAAACGACGCGAGGCGACGAGACGAGACGAGTCGAGATGAGATGAGATGAGATGAGAAAAGAAGAGAAGAGAAGAGAAGAGAAGAGGTGGGCAGCAGCAGCACTCGTTGACACATCCGACAACGACACCGTAGCTTACCGTGGCAAACTACTGATTACATACGCTCGCTTAGAGTTTCTGAATAAATTTCATCGATTCTCTGATTGAATCTTTAAGCTTTCTCTTGTAGAAATAATCACGATACCACGCAACCTGCACGATCATAACGACGCCTAGAAGAGCATCGAACCTCAAAGCTATAAGAGCGGTGAGTATTTTAGCATTTTCAGTTCTTTATTTAGATTTTACAGCCTTTGATTTTTTTCGAGTTCAGGCTGGGAAATAAAAATTGTTCGATTGACTATTCCTATGTGTATATTGAGCTCAGGAATCTGAATCTGTTAACTAAATTGATCTATCTATCAAAATGACCTGGTTCAAAGCGGAAAAATTAAGACATCTCGACCGCTGGTGGTCATAGCCTAAGTTAGTCGACGGATTTATGTTTTCGAAGTTAAAAAACATCCGGAAATGGTCGCTCAAATGATTGGAAAAAATATCTAATTTTTGGCTCCGAAAATTGCAAAAATGCTATTTACCCCTTTGACATTTTTAGATTTAGAATCGCAATCTTTAAGTTTCCATAGGCCAAATCTCGTTTCTCGAGTTTTCTTCTCACGCTTTGAGACTCGAACGGACATCAACTTTGTATGAAAATATTGTGAGACGAAAATAAGCTGAGAATAAAAGTAGGAATGTTGCGTAGCCCTTACAATTAATCTGCAATTTAATAACCGTCCTAAAAATTAATGGCGATGTATTTTGAGATTTAAAAGAAATCTACTCTACGGTGGAAGAGGAGGAATATACCACATTTTAACTTCCAACTCCCACGCATTAGCTGCAGTACGAGTGGCGGCAGCATTAAGTGGTGCACTTAAATACTTAATATTGTGCATTATTAACGCCAGACGATTGGTTCTGTTAACAGTTTGCGTTTATCCAGCATCCGATTTGTTTGCGGTGTTAACCCGAATGAACGCGAGGATTACCAGCGATCGAGCTGGATCCCTGTGGTCAGGCACAGGCACATTATACCCACAGGTTGAGCCATACGACACAGCGTCGTTCGATATTTTCGGAATTTAAATCCGATTTGAAATCGTCGTTACTAATTTTCTCGGCATTTTATTCGGTTTTTCTTTTTTTTTTTATTTTGTTTCGTAGTTGGGCCACATCGCTTCACGAACCGAGCATCTGCAGGGTGTCTAATCGCTGCCCGGGGAGGAGCGACCGCTTATTAAATTTAATTATTCTTCCGACAAATGATTTGGTATTAATTGGTCGTAGACGCGGCAGTTACAACCAAACAACCCGATGATCCTCGCCATAAGGAAACCGTACCCAGGCACGAGAATTTTCACTCGACACGGATACGCTGGGAAAAAGCGCGGGCAGGTATAGGTACAAGAGCATACTTACACGATATCATCCGTACACATTTACATAGCGTTTCACTCACACGTGCCTATCGGGTATAACAAAAGTAGGTATATACGCGGGCATCGAGGAAGAGCGAACGACCCGTTATTATTATTTTTAAGAGTGGTTGGATTGAATTTTTATAGGGTTGTTGGCATATGTTAACAGGAGGGGGGTCAGAGGTGCCCAACCGGGATGTTAAACGCATCGGGAGGAGAAACGGGGGCTAATGGTGAGAGGATAGCAGGGATTTTTAGGGGGGTTTGAACACCTCGCCAGAATATAATGAGATCCGTCCTACGCGCAACCCCGGGTCCTTTGCCTTAGCATATGAATGCCCAGGTCGGCCCTGCGCGCTACACCCTGCAAGAAGACCAGCTATGAAATACAACTAATAAAAAGTTGAAAGGGCCCCGGCGATAGCGCGACCATAGGAATCATCGAGGTATAATAAGCTATTCAAGGGACGAAAGGGTGGTCATCACAGGCGTTGAAGGGTGTTGTTAACAAGATGACCGTACGCCTTGGGGGTTGAATACACCAGGCGCCTTGAACATTCACGCGAAGATCATTGATAATATCGATGAGAGTCTTTACAGTTTTCCTTTTTTTTTTTGTTTTTTCGGAGGGGGGTGGGTGAGTTATGAGCCGCGTTTGACGGGAGGTTCATTCGGTTAATCGCCCCGTTTAAAAATTAATTTAGTTGATGAGTCAGAGATAGTATAAAAAGTAGCGGTGGCGGCAGCACCGAGGAGGTTAGGAGGTCACGGGCGGGTCGACCCGACCAATCTTTAGTGGTATATAGAAGAGCTTCGAGATAGAACGACACATTTAGATACGAGCGTAAGAGCGATAGTAGATACCAGATATACATACCTCGAATCTTTTAGCGCCGTAGTTACGCTGAGGAACGTCCTTCTCTATGGTCTACTCTTCTTCTTTCTCACTTTTATACACTCACTTGAATATACATACTTTGTTAGTCCGTCTACTATGTGGCGATGCCCGATAACTGCGCAATTTATGTCGGCGGACTTCTCGCGCGCTCTCTCAAGTGTCCGTGACGAGTGACGCAACGCCCTACGTACGTTGTACGTTCCTCGATCTCGTCGGCCCTTCGCCTCTCAACACGATAATCACGGAGCAAGTTTATTTCACGTATACCAGCATAATCACAAGCCGCAATTCCGGAATTTCGGTTACAATCCAACCGCGACATTTGCGGGTAAACTCTCTCGGACTTTTTATAAATTTGGCGAAATCAAGTCCGGATACCTTCCCCCAAGAACTGGGTCAACGCGGTACATCGGATTCGGGTGGATTTCTTCGCACCCTATTTTTTGCCTCTGCAGACCGAGCTGAGAGAAGTCGAGTTCCGTTTATCGCCTCTATAAGGGGGCAAGAAAACCGGCGGCGAGTTACTTACGATAATATACCATAGTTGTGTTTTTAGTTCATGACGCTGACTCTCAGCTTTTCACGCACGTGTCGGGGGCGGGTGAAAGAAAACGGAGACATCTTCTTGCAGCGCTCGACGACTCTGGATAAAGGGAAGCTACGAGCTGATTGAGGACCTGCTGACGGCGGGCCGCATGCCGGACGATTATTAGGAAGCATTACTCAAGCCCTTGACGTCTCATTGACACGAGTGGGCACGATGTAGCTAGCGGCGCAAAATGCAAGCACCTCCTTATTTCAGGCGACTATAATTTCATGGGAATGCGCGTGCATGATTGATTTAAACGCGGACCATCGCGGACTCTAGTCGCGGCCAGCCCCCGTCCGTCGGAGCAAAATATACAGACTGCTGCGACTCGAATGTATCAGAAAGAGACGAGGGTATAACTTGGACAGGTTAAGAAAAAGATAGAAAGCTAGTAAGAGAGCTGGTCCAAGTGGGAAAACGAAAGACGGTCTTAATAGAGCCATCAGACGATTCTTGTGCCACAATTTCACCTGTTTACGATGGCGTATATCAGTTCGCTCCCCCGTCGGTTTCGCAGGGGATCTCGCGGGGGGCTGGTGGTCTGGCAGCTCAGCTGAGCTCAGGGATCGAAAGGATGGAGGTGTCCGGGTCGAGGTGTCCTGCGGACATAGCAGTAAAAACGTATCATTTATGTACCCGCCCGGTACCCCGCTCGGCTTATGAACACTCGTTCACTCTATGGGGAGTCAGTTCGATACTCCGACTCCTCGTGTGATCCTCGGCCCGATTTTTTTTACGACTAACGAACAAATGGTCCATGAGACTTCTCTTCGAGGTCTTAGCATCGTTACTCGGAACCCGGGAGGTCCGGATCCCCGAGTTTAGCTCTATCAGAGCATCGCAGTCACTGCCGTCGTAAATCATGCGCGTATAAAATCGACGCCAAATCAGCCAAGGGCAACCATAGCTCCGTCGATATATCTGTATTAAATTTAGCGCAAAAATTCTTGCCGATGATCCCAGAAAATAGGATGATTGGGCGATCGAGGAAGATCAAACGGTTGATTACCAATGATGTTATACACGGGGAATTCTTTTTTTCTCCTCTATTTATAATCGTGGACAAGTGGCGCGGCTCGTTTAGATCTCTTTGCCAGGTGATGCAGCGGCCGATGAGATCGGTCATTGTTCCAAGTCATTCGGTTGATGGTGCGCTTCTACGCGTGGTCTATAATTTGGACCGGAGGCCGATGCTCCTCGATAGAAATGCCGATTAAGTTTGATGTGAACGAGAGTGCTGACAGAGTGAATTGGGCGAGGTCAGGTCCCGCAGGATCATCCGCGCCACTCCCACCGAAGCAAGATCTAGGATAACGATGCCACCGGGAAGCAAGACGATAACGTCGTCATACCGATACGCTCCTTCGGATTCACTCACAATTTTACACGGTATTAACGTGAAATTTCACAGAAGCTAGCTGGATGTAAAAAACTCTTTTTCCCCGATCGCTTTGACGGCGGATTGTGGAATATGACGATCAGTGGGAATTTTTTTTCCTCGTATGATTCGTCGGGACAATAACTCAGATACAAGGGCTAGGTCAGGGCGGCGTGGGTGATAAGGAAAAGTCAGCGTGGTATACCGACTGGATGGCGTCGATAAATTGAATAAATCGAACGCGTGAGAACCTGCCCTCGAAGACGTCATCGCGGTGTGATTAATAGCGGGCGGTACGATACCGCGACGATGTCCGAACAAGGCTCACTCCTGTCCGGGTCCTGTCCTCGTCCTGTCTCAAGAAATATACACGGTGTCTCATAACCGTCCGGCATGACAGTATTAAGGCCCCGACGTTATCGCCTCCACATCGATCACGCGCTCCAAGAGATCTCGGTGTATCATGTGGATTTGGGTTCTTGTACCACGGACACGCTGACTTCCAACATTATCGTGCAGGGGTGAGAACTTTGGGGAGGAATATTTTTACGTTATTCGATTGGTAATTTTCCGAAGATCGGTCGAGCTTGTACGTTTCAAACGACTGAAGCAAGGATTCGCTTTCGAAGGGGAGTTGGGAATGGGACGGGTTTTGCTTTTTCAGTGTAAGCCGTAGTAAGGACAGAGCCACTAATTGAATAAGATCACATTACTGAGATGTGTCCGGGGATCGCACTCTCGGAACCATCGAATGCGTGGGCGAACGTTCACACGCCATGCACGAACGCTCGTTGCACCGAGGACGAGTCGAGAAGACGCCCAAAGAGAAAGAGAGGGAGAGAGAGAGAGATAGAAGTGTAAGGAGAAATTGGGAAAGAGGGAAGGGAAGAGGGAATCCTAAACCCGAAGAAGATTCCTCGCGCTAGTTTCTTTCGTTTATTTATGCCCCTGTTTATTTATTACTTGTCAAAGAACGCCGGACTCGTCTCGAGCGTTTGTAAGTCGTGTGTTTTCTACGTTAGAGAAATAACAAGAAGAGCTCAGCTCAGATCAGGGAGATAATGAAATTCTTATTATAAATTTCAATTTAATTCGCAGACTCGAAGCGGTTAGCCGGCGAATCGTTCTCGTATAGCCTCACAGCTCGCAACGCTCGCGGACTTTGGCTCGTTGGGGCCGCCCGCGCCGGGGTGAAGAGGTCAGAGTCGAGAAATTCCCGGTTCTTCGTTTCGTACGTACGCGGGGATCGAGCGCAAAGGATGCGCTGGATTCTTTCAGACGCGCACGAAATTATTATAACCGGGACCAGAAGATACGGGGTGAAATTTAATTTGTTGTTTCGGAAGTGTTTTATGCGCCTTTATAACCAACGCCGTAGGCTGCGGTTGAAGTTGCCTGTCCCGGTTGTCGTCGTCGTCGCCAAGGGCGCGTTTCCACCTCCAAGAGGTTCCTCGACGCTGAAACGCCAAAGCCGGTGCCTCCGGCCAAAAAAAAAGAGAGCAAGGTGTCAGCTTCGAGAGTTTTGTAACTTTGAATTAAATTTCACAGCTCGTGAACGAAGTGTCGACTCGCAACTGGCGTGATGAACAAGACGCACGCCGCTCCAACCGCGAAGAGGAAGAAAACCACGACTGAGAACTACGCTTTATACTTATTATACGCACGCCCGCCCAAATCCATGACTGACACTCCACCGGACTCACCCACAACTTGCCTCATATGAGAATCTGCACCCGAAGTTTGGGTACTTCAGAATTCATTTCGGACACGAGTTTCGTAGAATTCCACGCGTTCCTCGATTTTTTTTTTTTTTATCTTCACAAAACCGATAATGTAAAATACAGCGGATTTCATTTACGATTCCTTCTCTTTTTTTTAATTCGCCGGCGGTAATATGCTCAGCTTCTCGGAGATTTTTGGAGGAAGGTGAGACCTGGGCTGTCGTACGGTTTCGATAGGCGGCGAGTGTTTCGCGTTTTACGTTTCATGTTTCGTCTTTGGGACAGGAGAGAAATGGTTAGCTTTGAACGGCCGGTGCTGCAGCAGCATCTGAGAAATCGAAGGGAGGCATTTTAAGAGGCGGGAGAGACAGAGAGAGCGCCGCGGCGTCATAGGGACGCTTTAAAGTGTAATTCCCTGTTATTATATGGCCGCGCGCGTTGCGGTGTACGCGCATCTAATAAATAAAATAAAGGCGAAGAGGTCAAGAGGTAAACAGAAAACATCGCGGGAACGGACTCTATCTTAACTCGAACTTAACTCAACTTTCGATTACGGATACCATACCACTTTTTTAATTGCAATTGCATTTCTGTGTTCCTAATCAGCGCCTTCTTAATTACCTGTCTGCATTTATAAACACCTGAGTTATAGCTGGGGCCCTAGCTTAGACATTGTCAAGTCAAGTTAAGGTCGCCCATACCGAAGCCACTTACTTAATTTACTACTTTCAAATTTGATTAGATATGAGACTTAAGAAAGTCGGCTTCCTACAGTTGTCGGAATTTAGTCGAATCAAATTGCATGGTCGTAGTATGAGGGTGACGCAAGTAAAATCTTTCGCTCGTTTCAAACAAACGTTTTGGTGCCGAAGATGATGGGGGCATTCAGGATCGAAGGGAGGAGATGAGGGGTCGAGGATTCCCCGAGACGTTCGTGTGGCGCACGACCAGTTTGGCAGCCAGCGAATGCATCGCGTTCACCACCGGCGTGTATCGGACATTCCGATCGATGGAATTCTCCGGACAAATGCGCCAAGCAACTCTGTAAACGTCTCACCCCTCCTTGCGGCTTTCCTCCTCATTCCATTTTCGTGTCTTCTTGAATGGTTTTTGGCCGCGAGAATTACAGGACGTCCACCCGTCGGGGTCCCTCTAATATCGCAAACTTCATTCACCTTATCCTTTTTATATATCGGTAACCAATGACGTTCCTTTTTTAAGACCCGAACGCCACATCGATGTCAGACGATTTGCATACCGAAGGGAGATGGGAAAGAGGAGGAGAAAAAGAAAAAGCGAGAGGGCACACAGTCAGCGGACTGAAAAAGGTTCGAGGACAAGTGGGAATGATGATTTAACGAGGAAGTCGAATGAAAGTTCGTGCAGCCGTGGAGGATGGATGGATATTCCTGGGGCTAGGGGGCGAGTGTTTTGATACCGGGATAAAATCAATCACCTATGGCAGACGCGTACGGTGCATAGAACCAGGAGAGTAAATAAGCGCCAGTCGGCACTGAGAAGAGGTCAGTGAGTTGAGAGAATCAAGAAGAAATATATGCGCCCGAAGAGAGGACTTTGATGTATGTGGACAAGCGCCGGGGCTCCCGAGGGCATTGTAAGCCGCCCGCGAGACGAAACGCGTTCTTATCAAGAATTTATTGAAGCTTCTGCAGCGCGGGCGCGGTGGCGGACGCGGGAGTCAAATCTCACAATGAAACGAGTCTGTAAAAGTCGGAAGGGAATTTCACTCCGAGTCTGCCTCGGCTATACGGGGTTACTTTACGAGAATTCTATGGGTCTTTCTCACGGCATACAGAGGAACCCGGTCTCTGGTCACCGGGCCAGGTGACTTCGTGTGACCGGGTTATAGGTGAGGTGAGGTGAGCGGCCGTTACGCGGCAACACGATTAACCCGGAGATGAACATTTGGAAAAACTCGATCCCTTGGTAAATTGAATAGTAAGACTTGGACGGGCATCCTTTTGGTTGGAGCTTGCAAGCTTATGTCATTCGGTCGATCCCGCTATCGTCGGAGCCGATCTCAACCTAATTGTAACAAATTGTCGGACAACATTGTCGACTTTTGTCGAATGGCTCTATTTGGAATCGGATAGTCTCTTTCCTCCCGCTCTGCATTTCTTTCCAACATCATCGGAGAGAAATCGTTTAACGACGTGTATATAAGTTCGGTACATAGATATATATACATACATACATACCCATATACCGATTGACGTGAAACGAAATTTCGTGGGCCGCGCAGAGTTGCTGACGAGGACAAGACGAGCTTGGGCACTAAATTAATAAGCAATAAAAAGATGAATATCAAAAAATAAGGACAGACAAAGGAACATTCCGTGAGTAAGTAAGCAATATTTTAGTCAGAAAGTGAATGGTCATTTTTAGTAGCTAAAATTACGACCTCCTTCGGGGCATTATTGCGATAGTTATCTCCGATGGATGGGACACGCCACCCGAATAGCGCTTCCTCGCTCTGTGATCAAACTCCATTCAGCTCCGAATTCAGCTGAATTCACTCGGGCGTATAGAAATTTATTAACTAACGCCAGCTAGAATATAAGAGCCCAGATCGTGTCTCCCACCGTCACCTTTCCAAGGTATAGAGGCATGAGTACCTTATGCCGCCCCTCCTAGGCCTCGGGGCTTTTTCCTGCGCCTTCCGCGTCCAATTTTACCGAGGAATTCACTTCGATATTTTCTAATTGTAGCACACACACAACGTAGAGGTCGAAAAAGGATCGTATAATTGAATAGCCCCAGCGATTTATTACGACGCCTCCTTAAATAACGATAATTTGTTTAATGAAAATCACATGCGATGATCGTTGGCGTTTAGTTAGAGCTGAAAGTAGCGAGGATAACAAGGTGATGGGGTGCGAAACGGGGCGTTGAAGCGAATCGATAATAATATTTCAACCAGGGTGTTGGCACGTAGAACTCGATGCACGTGCCTGAGATCCTTAGTTCTTTCATACCTATGTATAAGATGTACTGAAGGAAAAGAAATAAAAGAATTAAAAAAAAGAAAACGAATGAAAAAAAGCTCCGTCTCTTTTCTGGTTACGTTTACGAGCGTACCGATGGTATCGCGGTCATAATCCCTCCACGCTGACAGACTAACTTAATTGTCCAGCCATTTCGTTTAAACTCTATTTAAACGTGCTCGCGAAAAGTCAACGTAAATAACGCCGACTTACAGCCCCAAGGCGAACAGCCAGGTTTACCTTCGACTCGTTAAGGAGGCGTTAAGTTCTCGTTAGGATTCACATAAATATGGTCACTCTTCTACCGTTGACTCTGCACCATATTAATTCACCACTTTGCTCGTGAAGTGCAGAGTTCGAATCCTCCTATAAGGGCGCAGCAGTTAATCAGTCGTAAAAATTCTTTTTCGTCTTGTAGATGCAAAAGTAAAAATCTATGATCCGGTAGGATGGTCTTGATTCAGGATTAAGAATCGTTTGGTGGAGATGTGACGTGCGATACGACCATTAGGAGTTATTCGTTTGCTTTTGGTCTGACGATTTCGTAGTGTTAAATTAATTAAGTCGAGGTAGGCGGTGTTAATTTATGCACTCTTGGCTCTTGAGGATCGATTTCTGTTTTCAGCTGATGGGTGCGCGTACGTTGATCGAAGCACGTGGGAACTTGCGTTTCTCTAAGGCGTACACCGCCTTTCCCGACAATCTTTTGAAGATCTCAAACGATTCGAATGATTTCCTGCTTTGTCTTTCCGCAATCGAGGGGGGAAAAAGAGAGGCGTCAACAGTGGGAAGACTCATCCGTGGTCTTCTTTTGGAGAATCATTTCCACACCGCGCATAAAATCGATCACGCTATGCCGAGACTCTTATCTGAAAAATTACATTTTAAATTGTCGAACGAATCGCGCACGAGCTATGAATTAAAAGGATCTTTTTCGCGGTGGCTCGGAGGTCAAGCGAGGTCAACGCGATGGTGGCGGCGCGGTCCAGATCGGATGGTCCGATTAAGTGATCCCGACACCCGGAGAACCGCTGCACTCGTCTTCCCGGGCGTCGAGACACGAATTCAGGATTCGGTAGTCCTGTCTCGGCAGAAGCGCTCCTGTAACCGGATATCCAGTGATATCCATTACTCGCAGAGGAGGGTGCGGGGCGAGAGTTGAGCTTGGAGAACGAGGACGAGGACGTCGGCCGCAAGGGAAGAATATGACGACGTTACCCCGCTTGCGTCGTGGGCGTCCCCCGGCGACGTCCCTTCGTCTGAAATTCAACACCATCTAGAACCTTGATTCCGGTTCTCCTGGCTTCACTGATTTGAAGCGGCCAAAATTATACATTTATTTCTCTTTCCTCGGTGTTGACTCTTTTCTAGAAAATTGAGGCACGATAATTATCGCGGGGTGAAATTTTGGTGAGGGAAAAAATGAAGATAGCGCCGCAATCGGAAACATTGACTTCACCGCTAGTCTCGTTTCAGCGTTATTCGATCTTCAAATCCTTTCTAGTAGATAACGCTACGCGGTCTCGTAACTTTCTCGTGTTTACAATCCTCTATCTCTATTACCGAAAGCCAGTAGTTTACGAGCTAAAACTCCTAGACCGCTGCAGACAGCGAGTTCGTCTTGGTGCATTAGTGCGCTTTCATCCGGTTCGGACCCGCGTAGGATCATTTTGAAACAAATTCAATCGAAACTCTGGTTATAAGTTTTATACTTTTTGGATAAGCTTTTCAAAGTGGATTAGTATACACAAACGTGATACTTTTTCTCTCGATTTTATTTTTTGTTTTTTTTTTTTTAGAATAAAAGACTTGGAGAATAATATGTGACGGGTGTGACGCGGCACCCCCGTTTAATAACCGGCAGAAGGGACTCTCTATCACCCTTTGTTTTCGACCATCACGGGGTTACGATGAACTGCCCTATTGTCAGAGAAGAGGGTATACATACCTATATAAACGCGGGGAGAACGCGACGAAGGATGCGGGAGGATTGTACGATTTTTTTTTTTTTTTGTCAATTTCAAACTCTGTCGAATCCCGGCTGGCTCAAAGGCCATCGAACTCCACCGTCGAATATATATTTCGCACGCGTTTCGTACGAAACGATCGTTAAATTTTCGTGTTTGACGTGACTAGGTACTTTCTTGTACAGCTGCAGAATCGATCGCGGTGCAAATATTGCCAAGAATTATCACAGAGTCGCGTATGTACCGAAACCGCTGCAGGACCTCCTCGAAGACCGGTTTGATAAAAAAAACTCTTCCCCTCTCACCGTACTCTTTACGCCCCCGCAGAAGGACGCCGTTTATTTACGCACCAACATCGCAGTAGTGTCTACGCAAACAGTTTTTGCTATTCCGTCGACACGCGCTTCGACGAGCGAGTAGTGAGAATGTTTAGAGATCATGTTGACACGAACGTGAAAATTTTAAAATACAACGCACCGAAAAAATAAATAGATAAATAAAAAGAAAATAACAGATTTAAGGAAAAAGACGGAACCAGCCACCCAGTTCTGCGCGAGTGCCAAGGGGAATATAACTCCTCGTACAACGAGCGTGTGCATGTTCTACACATGCACGTGAATTCTCTCGATGTGATAACGTACAAATATACCCGCGGTGGACATAGACGTAGGTGTATTATATTGTACGCATACGAACGGAGGTTCGGAACATCGTAAGTTTTCGAGTCACGCGCGGATGATTGTGGAGGCAGCATCGTCAGCATCGGCAGCAACAGCAGCAGCAGCAGCATACAGGTGAAAACGTGTTCCCAAGCAAGCTGGCTGCCGCCTTACGAAACTCGAGGACATAATTATTGATATTAATTTGAATATTCCTATTTATGTTATTTTTATTTTTTATTTTTATTAATTTTTCTCTACGGCAATGACATTCCGGCGGTGCAGCTCGCGGTCGCGTCTACGCCTAATCTAAGAGATATTCATTCGCTCTAAACGGGGTCCGATCACAAATCTCGATTCGTAAACTCGTTCGCGGATGACGGGGGCATCATGAACGTCGCTTCATCCATCTAGTGTTGCAAGCTTTACCTACGCCCACGGTACTTCGGCTCCAGGTGTGTCGCGCTCTACGTCTACCCGGCAGCGTCGTCGATTATACGCACAGCATCCGAGATGAGACTGGACCAGACTGGACCCGGTCAATCACCACCAGGTACCTGCCTGCCGTCCTAATTAATTTCATTCTAGATAGGTACTCCATTATATACGATATAAATTTGTAACTTCTCAAAACGCGTCGATCACCTCGGTCGCCATGCAAGAACCGTTTAGCGAGGAGACGAGGAATCAAAGTTTGCGTAACTTCGGATCTCGATAACACAAAAAAAAAAAAAGAAAAGGAAATACCAAAATTATGATCGATTGCAAAGTGAAAAATGAACTGCTCTTGATCCTGATCCCGCACCTGTGCTGCTCCGGTCAGGATTGTCGGTCAATCGAGGGTCCGATGGGGTTCGGGGAGGCGTAACACGCATAAGAGAAATGGTGTGTACAGCAAAGGTGAGAACGGAATGCGTCGGTTTGTGCTCATTAGCTTTCGTCGACCGACTTCAATCAGATTACGAGGACCGGGACGTGCGACGGGCAGAGTCTCAGAGTCGACGTCCCGATCCTCCAACGGCAGCAAGTTTCAGCCTCGTCTCACCTCACCTATGGTACCTACCACCTAAGTATTTTATCTCCCGGTCACCCATCAAAACGCATTGCGATGATATTATTATTTGGCGCCCTACACGGAAAAGGTTGTCATTGTAGCTCAGTGATTCTCATACCCTCGAAGTTGTATATCTACGTCAATAAAACTGAATCCGAAACCTTTTCATCTCCTCGGGGTCGTTTTTACGATTACCTAATAGACTCGCTTACACACCCGGAGCGTAACGTTTAAGAATAGGTAGCTGAATAGCTGCTGCATACCTTTTGTCCCGATATGGTGAAGATGAAGGACGAATCGGGAGGTGTGTACGGATGGGGCACATGCCGCATCACACGTTCGCTGTGTAACCGATGCGCTGAGAATTAGCCGTAGGCAGCCATAAACCATTCGGGAGGTTTTTATGGGTGATGTTGTGGTCTTACTCGTAATACTCTTCAGCTACGTTCCATATCGAGCGGAACAAGGGCGTGGTGATCTGAACACGGAATAAAGTATGGAAAGATATATAAAAAAAAACAAAAAAGCGGAACGGCCCATAACGCGGCACCTGACAATGTTGAAATCAGGGTCCATCATACGCGTCGATCAATTATACTCGAAAAAAAACCGATAAAACAAGAAAATATAAACAATAAAAATAGGAAAAAAAAAAAATCAGAAAGTCCCGAACCAAACTCTATAGAATTCAACGTCTGCCACCGAATTATTTACTGCAGGTAAGAGAAATTGAGAGATGTGTGTATTAAAAATGTGAATATATGGAGAAAAGAATTTATACAAATATATTAGACAGACGGGGTATAAAGGTACGTGGTGTAATCGACTAATTCACCTAAAAATCTGAAAGTGTAAAAAATGGAATTTCACATAATCACCCGGAAATATTTATAGACGGGATTAAGTGCGTATGAAATCGGTATAAATCGTTGAGAAATGAAGCGGGAGACAGGGTCCGCGTCTCAGTTTGGAAGTACCAATAGCTAGGTACAATTTACCGACACGAACCTGCTTCCTTTTCTTTGCCGAACGTACCGCAGGCTCTTGTATATCAAATTAGTGAGTCGCCTAGTCCCCGGGTCGGTCGCCGGGAGACCAAACTCCGAGGATTGCCGGAGGGGTTCATGAATCGAGGTGGGATCGGGAACTCGTGAGTTGCGCGACTACGCGGGATCGAATAATATATATACTGTATCGGAGAAGTGAGAACCGATCAATCGCTGCCGAGTGACAGGCGAGAGACGCTATCGCGGACATCGGACCGACGACAAGTGCAGCCCATCCCGACGCTACGACCGCAATGGCCCTCGAAGGACGCAAGCCTCGCGACTGACGCGGCGCTACGATACGCGAGTATCTTACACGTACCCGTAATTCGAGGTATTCAGGGTGTTCCGAGGGGAATGAGGCTCTCAGGGAGTCCCGAAGTCGGAGATCGGAGGCGAGATCTCTTTATTTTCCACATACCTACTCCAATATTTTCTTTTTATTGTCCCGCGGGGGAGAGTCTCCGGAGTATGTGTAAAGATAATCTAGGGATGGCAGCACGAGAGCCGTGGAACGGGAGTCCAATTATCAGGGGGATCTGCAGGAGAAAGGGAATGCCGGGATTTAGACCAGGTCCTGGATAAGTCGCTGCGCAAATAACTGCAGAAGCGAACAACGGGAGAGCGAGGAGTCTGGTACCAGATGGATTAATGCAAAGGTGCCTCCGACCTAACAAGCGAATCATCTCTGAGATATATTATGTCGCTTCACGGGTGGTTAAGCCCGCGAGAGTAGCTACCTACCAAGAGTACCGAGTGAGAGATGAGAGACCAGCGGCCCCAGGGTAATGCGGGTAAGAGGGATAGAGAGGAGGGCGAGATTCATCTCGACTACAGAGATAGTGCTGCTGCTGCTGCTGCTGATGCAAGGAGAGGGGATGCTGCGGCGACGACGTCGGCGTGCCTTGGTAATGCCTTGTAAGCCGCACTAATCTCCTTGCCTCTTCTTCTTACCTCTTTACCTCCGGGTCCGGAACTCTCTTCTGATTTACCGAGATGTTTTCATTGTCTCTACATTCACCGGCTCGCCGCTCCTCACGGTGATAGCAATCTCTCGCTAAATTCTTTTTACTTCTATATTCAAACATCCGCGACTACGTCTACCGGGCATGCACCAAAGTGCGGATCCTCTTATTTTGTTCCTATTTTTATTTTTCTCATTTTTCCACATGCAATTACACCTCGGCCAAGGTCTGCAGTGCAAACGATATGATAGCGAAAACTATTCCAACCTCAGACATAATGTGTCATACATTTGAGCTGGAATTGATTCGCTAATTAATTTGGTAAGCAATTGCATCGTAGCCAGAACCGGATTACTCTCAATTTATTAAGCACCGGTATAAAAGAGTGTTAATAATCGGATTCATCTCTAGCTAACGAGGGATCGCCAGCTCTGACTTTCGTCGGACCAATTAACTGATTGTCGTTCCTAGTAAATTGACCCATTTTACCGGACCGCTCGAGTTCTGCACATTTCGCGATCTGCGCTATGCGCTCGTATTTGTGTACAAGCAAAAGTAGTTGGATATAAACGGGGTAGGTATTCGAGAGTTTTTCGTCGACGTTAAACGTAATGTCGGATAACAAGTTGTCCCGGGTAAACGGAAGAGAACGATCCAGGAAGTCGAAGATCGAAGGAGGGGGTGGTAAAAGTAAAGTTTTGCCATTAATTAGAACAGTGGCTTGGTAAGCCGCGTGTAAACAGGGGCTTAGCACCTCGGACGTCGAAACGTGAGTCGCTGTCGACTTAGTGCTGGATGTTGACGAGTCTCCTTCGATGTGCATGGCAGCGTTCGCAAAGCCCTAACCGATTTGAGCGGTGACGTCGTTCCCGGCATTTGTCAAAGAAGCCGATCTCGCGTCAAAGTTGAACGCGACAGCCGCCGATCGATCCAGAACTAGGTGTCGTTTCTGCGCCGGCATATCTTTCATAAATATTTCAGCATTTTGCGCTTCACATTCCACGCCGAAGGCTTTTATAAAAAGCAAAGTAATGCGATGCCCGGGTCGAATGCTCGTATAATGATCGAATGATTACTGCATAGTGAATTTCCACACAAAGAGACGGAGGGGCGTCTCAGACGCTCCATAATTGACGCCGCGAGCCCGTGACATTGTTGCTCGCCAAATGCACCTGTAGCTAGACGCGCGTGCCTCGCAATTTGCACTTCTTATCATTCGTTACGACCGTTAACGAGCGCAAATGAGACACCCATCGCCGTATAATGGACATTCCGTACAGACTTTGTAACAGTCGGCCTCATCACTATCGCTTCGCGCTGTACCCGATGACGCACACTTCGCGGGAGTGGAATTGGCAAACTGTAATAAGACGCAAACCAATTCAACTGAATTCGGTCAGAATTTCACTTGCCAATCGCGCATAATATATCGCTAGAGAGTTTAAAGTATTCTCTATTTTTATCTCCGGTGAATACGCAAAGATATAGTTACTGCTGGAATCTAACAGTAAACGTACACTGAACCCGTTCGACGGTGCGTGCAGTCCTCCATAAATTCAGCAATCAAGGCGAGCCACGCTTGGTCAAACTTCAAACATTTTACGTGATTAAGTTTCCTAGGAGTTTTCTCAGCGCAAGCAGTCCTTCGGCAACTAGACCCCCCTCACCCTCCTCCACCCCAGGAACTGCATGCAGGAGGAAAAGAGGCGACACTCCGGCTTTCCCGGCACTTCTACGGCGCGAGCGGATAGCGCTACGCTCCACCGTCCCGACCGACCGACTTTATAGAGTTCGACCCGCGGCGAGGACAAATCGCCCAAGTTTTAAGTATTTTCAAAAAGAATTCCCTCCCTCGAAAATATCCCAAAGGAGAGGCGGGGTGTCGGCGTACCTAGAGGAGGTACCCGTATACGCGCAGATAATATATGTTTTCAACATGCCATACCTATGTGCTGCACGGGGAAGAACCGGTACGCAGTATTCGAAGGCAATAAAATATGTCTGCATGGATGCATTTATAGACGGAAGAACGGACGGACTTATAACTGCAGAGGGTGAGAAGCCAGCTATCCTCACAAGGAATGCATTTATAACGTCTATCGAAACTGACAAACGCCCGAGCGAATTATCCGAACGACCGGTAGAAACCCCCACCTCTTTTTTCGTCGATGACGTCAGAGGATGTGACGTGTCCAGAAGTCAAAGTCCCGAAAAAAAAATCCTATACGGTTATATTTTATCACAGCAATCGAAATTGGTATGCGTTGATTTTTTTTTTAACTTTTTCACAGTCCATCTGATTTTATAGGTTTTGCGTGATATTCTTTGTTTTTTGCAGGGTCGACTGCATTGATATTGAAACCGAGTTTTCTCACGTTTGATGAGCGTGACGTGGTTATTTCTGGAGTCTCTCATTATTTTAAGACCTCTGAGGGAGACCAAAAACTGCGCTAATCCCTTTAAAGTGAACCTTCTAAGGGCGAGTTATTCGTCCAGGAGGTTCCTCCACAGGTACCTGATGCCACCCTCGCAGGCAGGCTGTATATCCAAGCGAGTTCAAAGAGGCAAAGAACAAAAGATTTTTTTTCCACTTAAGCTCTACAGGTGCTCTCCCTCTCTCCTTTTCCTTTCCCTCTCGTATCCCGCTCCAGGGTTTCCGGCAGTTTGGATAACCCTGTCGGGTTCTAGGTGTTAAAGTAAACACGAAACCTAGAGACTTTCTAACGCCGTGGCAGGCAGGAACGCCGACGTCGGCTGCTGCCACTGGAGCTGAAGCGAAACGACGCAAGTTCTTTCCGAAAATCGAACGACAGGTTTCACTCGCTTCCTCAAACCCAGCGCGTACTTCGAGAGTCAGAAACCCGCTCGCAAGAAAACACTCCACGCCTAGCTCGCTGGAAGACTCAAGACTCGGCTGTCAAAGTCACGACAGCGACTTGAAGAACTACCTGCGAAGAACGTAAGAACATAAGAACATAATGGTGCAGCTACTAGCGGGGTGATGCTATTAGCACAGGTTCCTCTCCTTCTATCGTCTTCATCTCGCCTTAAAAACGGACGCCGCGACGCCAGTCGCCGTCTTTCGTGCGGCTGATCATCAGGGGTGAAAATAATTCATTTGCTCACCGTGATACAACCCCCGTAGTGCCATGAATTATATGCGAATAATACATGTCGGAGCGATGTTTAAATTACCTCGGCTTACGACCAACTAATTATGCTACAGAAATCGGTGTGCGAGTTACGGAAGATTTTACGACCGCGTATTCACGCGACGGAGAATCACCGATCGGCCGACGATAATCCTCCGGATCAATGAAACGCAGTAAACTAATTTTATTGCATGGGATTTAAAGTGACCTAAGTTTTCGCTCGTGCCCCGAGTGCCAAGTGCGACGTTATTCTATTTTATTGATATATTTTTTTTGTCTTCCTTCGAAAAATATTCCACACCGCTTTGTTTTTTCAGGGATTAACTGACACGGGGTGAAATTCTCTCGAGTTTCGGAGTAGACTCGGTCTGTTCTTCTAACGCGAAGAGTCGTATATTAATTTCAAAGTTATTATACCTGTCATCTCGCAAATATGGCAAGACAAAATTCCTCCTATTTTCGTCCCCCGCAAGCAACTGAGTTCTGAGCGGAATACTTTTATCGCCTTTTTTCTCCAGCATTCACTAATACTTTTACAAAACAAACTGTATCCGAGTTTTATTTCACAAAGGAAAATCCGCGCGTTGAAGTTTTTTTTTCTGTTGTTTTTTTTTTTTTTTTTTTTCCACCATAGATTCTTCGGATCTCGTATCGTGAACCGAAATTTTTGCGCCTCTTCGACGTGTGAAACTATCGCTTCGTATGAAATTTGCATGCAAAATTCAATGGTGTTCAAATAATTGGCTCCATCATTTTTGTGTCAATAATATTTTACACCAAATGTCGTCTCTACCTCTCAGCGTATAAGCTAAGAAACGAGTGACATACAGCAATTAATCAGCGAAGAGGCAGAGCGGTGCAAATACCAGTAATATGTTCTAAACCGGTAGTCCTTTTATTTCAGCTGAGTATACAAAAAGCTTTATGAGAATTCAGACGTTTTCTTAATTTTATTCACCTAGCGAATGTCCGCAGAAAAGAAACGTCATCAATCTTTTGGCGTATATCTTTGCACGAACAACGAAATGAATACATCAACACCGGTGAAGTGGATTTCAGATTCCGGTCTCGCAAGCCCTTGCTGTTTTCTCAAGTCGCTGATCGAAGCTCTAAAACCGCGAATCTGCATACACATCTACACAGCCTTTTTATGCTCGATTCGTTGTTCGGCGACTGGGATACTTGTGTATCGATTGATTTTTCTTTTCTCTTCATATTTTTCATCTCTCTATCCACCGCTTACGTAAAACCAAGATGAAATACGCGGGGTGCCAACGTTCTTTGCGGAAAAAATGAGACGATGAAAAATAAAAATAAAGTGATGTAAAATTATGTTTCAGGGAGTGCAAATCTCGAGACTTCTCGGGATAAAATATACTCGACGTATTTATAGCCGGAGTGACACAGTGCTGAGTTGAACAAATTCGGCGCTGTTTGCCGACGCTGCTGGTGGTGCGCCATCAGGGAGTGGAAGGACAAGAGGTAAAATAGAAATGAAAATGAGAAAAATAAGAAGAAGAAGAAGAAGACGCGAAACGGAGACTGGAGCCTCCGAGAGGACACTACGGTGACGGCGAAGCGATCAGAGGCGACATACGCAACTGCGTTTATCTCCTCGACGGGGTCGGCCATCCGGGTCGTCGGATTGTCCACTTGTCTGCGATGCGCTCCGTGGACCACAAAAACCGAGTGTCAAGTGGGTGACGACGCCGTCTGACACCCGGCGTCTCTAGCTAACCGAGATCAAATTTATTCCTACCATTTTATCTACACCTAAACGCCAGCGGTTCATCCCTAGATGCAGTTTCCACCTCTTATACTCAAGACCCGACCGCTTATCGTCGGAAGAGCTGGATAACCGACACTTGCTCCCATCGAGGATTAGGAGGAGCACCGCCCCACACCGTTTTACCCCAACGTCGTCTTTAACGTACGACAAATTTTCATTTTTTTTTCTTCTTTCTTTTTTCTCTTTTCATTCACATCCCTACAACTGACGGGGGTTCCGGTGATCCTCGGTGACGAAGTAAAAAAAGATCTTCTCAAAATGAGCACTGACCTTATAATGAACATGTGTATCCCGTGATCTCTGGATGGGCAGTCATTGGTCTCCGTCAGTGAAGGGAGACGAAGCCACTTGCAGGGTGAAGGGTCAGCCCGAGGTCGAGTAGGTATTCGACTTTTAATAAGTCGGCCGTTTGGTATTTCGAGGGGATGAACGTCCACACTTAGAAAACTCCCGTGCTCTGGTATGATATCGTAATTTTTTCGTTTTCTTTTTTTGTTTAATTTTTTTATTTGCACCGAAGGTGTTTTCTGCCTCGTGGTCTCGCGGGATCGTATCTCGCGCTCGCGGGTCCCGTGGTATCTCGTGGTCCCGTCACTCGGACGCTCGTATCTCGTGGCGGTGGTCGATAGCGCGGCGCTCTACTGACGTCGCGACGCCTCGCTGTGTCGTGGCGGCCCGTCGACGCTCCTGCCGCCCCCGACGCCCCCGACGTCCCCGACGCCCCCACGGAATCCGGAACAACCCGGAAACTAACGAACACCCACACAAACCCGATCAGCGAACCACGCGCCAAACTACCCCTTGCACTTCAACCACCCACGTCTGTGTCCAACGTCTTACTTCCCCCACTCTTCAGCCGCCAGAGCCACGCGCCGCGTTCTTATGACGTAGGAGTCGAAGACTTTGAATCAGCAGCTAGGGGTTAATCGGGGTGAATTCGATCTCTCCGTAGTCTGCACTGTCGCTGCTGTATTTCCGTAAAGGACCGACGATTCTTTCGCCTCCGATTTAAAAGAGTTCTAAGGGTGGTCAGCCACAAGACGCCTTTCAACACCGAAGACAGGGCAGCCCGTAACTCCGGTCGGTATACGCGTCTCGCGGTTGTCTAATTGGTTCAAGACGAGATGAACTGATCAAAACTCTGAAACCAACAGCTCATCGAGCAATCGAGTTAGTTGGCTTGTCGCGAAACGCACTTTCAAACTATTTACAAGTTATACGTTACGATCAGGCGTCGTTATGCGTACAGTCTCAGAGTGGTGTAATCGTAAGTGTGCAGTGCGCGATAGGATTCCACCGCCCGAGATCCAGAGTGGTCGCCGGCCCACGTGGGTTTCTCTCTGACCCCGCTCGCCCCCCTTCGTATCACCCGCTGCCTTCACCGGCCACTCGGCCACGTGCCAAATAACTTACTTGGCACATGTAAACAATTATTACCCTGAAATCGGGCTTATCGTATTCCATTTTATTCTCCTCCGTCAAACGTTGTCCAAGGCGTGGCTGCGGCGACGCGTTAGAAATACGTACAACGTCAATACATATAATACCACACACATACGTGGACCTAATATTCGTCAGAGTAAAATCTCGAACGAACAAACGAACGCTATCTAATTCTGACTCTCCCTCTCTCGAATTATAGCTTTACTCATCACGTTATCATTCGCCGGATTGTCTGTCATATAAATTTGCGTTACGCGTCACCGGAAGAAAAAAAAAAAGAGAAAGAAAAACAGTTGGTATGATTTTATGGGCTGCCCCACATGTCACCGATGTGACGATCTTGTCGATCAAACTATGTGTATCGCGTACAACTTTTCAAGGGTACTCGGGTTGTTCGGAACCCCGATTTTTGTGATTAGAAAGTCCGGATCATCATTTGTTTCTGCACAAGAAAAAGAATCGCGATGTACTCGAATATCGCTAGTCTTACGTATGTTGCGCGAAGATTGAACGATGAAAATTAATGGAAACAATGCGAAGGAGGGGCCCGGCGTGAATGATATGCAAATTGAGTCGCAAATCACTTGTACGATAACTAGAGCGGGTCGGACCACCCAGCGAGTTTCGTAGAGCGTCTACTCTCGAAAATTAAATGGCTACATGTCGTACACATATACTATATCGTCGTTAAATCATTTCTTGAAATAAATTCATTCGGGGCCAAGAGCTGCTGATTTACGATCCGGCTGATACCCGCGGACGTGTTGATATTAATTAATATACAGAGCCTAAATATCACTCGTCAACCAAATCGTAAAAAATATGAGTATACGATAATGATAATAATAAAAAGAATCGCCATTACGGTATTGGTATACCAGTGTTAATGGTGACTTTAAATTAACTAATAATAACGTTTCTCTATTTTTTTATTTTTCTCTACTATTTATTTATTATAAATTCGCCGTGGATTTATTCGGGAGTGTCTGCAGCTAAGGCGGATAAAGTGATTAAAATAAATCAACGCCATTAGAGATCTTTATATGCGACATGTCTGATTTAATAAATTAATACTTTCAACGTGTAGTATCGTATAAGCCGCGGTTCGAATATCCATTTTGTTTATCTTATTTATTTTATCTATTTTATTCATATTATTTACAATGAGATATGAAAACGATACAAGAATAGAAAACGATTTAAGGACCTGTCTCTGCACGGTAAAAACCGTCAAACATGATGTTATAATAATTATTTATTATTCATTCGTCGTTCGTCGTCGCCGTCGCCACCGCCGCAGCTTACGTACTATAATACCATAATAATATTCAACGCTATTTTTCATCTGGGTATTTTTTTATGGGCTGTAGATAAAGTGATATAATGAACCTCTCGGTATTTAGGTTCTAACATAAATGGATCTCAGATTTTAATTACTATCTAATTACTTAATTAACATGTCATTATAGAATATTAATACTGTAATAGATTACGCCTCGCTGTATGAATTATCCTTTAATAATATTTCATTACGTCTCTCGATTTTTCAGGGTCCGTAATCGATTGACGAGAAATTTGACGACTCGTGAAATCAAAGTCTCCTTTGCGAGTTGGAGGCTCATTGCCGTTTTCAATTCGAACTCTTCTACCAGATATAAATTGAAATTAGCGAATTCCGGAAACAACGAAATTCTTGGCACCCAACCGATCCTATTACGGCATCACTGGGCAGATAATTGAAGAGGAATTCCTGCAGCTATATCGTAAGTATACCGCCACTCAGCCTCTCTAGTGTCAACAACTAAGCTTTCTCGGTAAGAAGTTCAAAGAACGACGATGATCGAGACGTATCGTTTACCACCACACAATACAAACTAATTTGTTGGATTTCTCAGACTCCGTCCCACGGGTTCCGACCGCCGCCTCCGCATCGCGTACCCTGTCGCGGAATCGGTGTTATAAACTTCGTTATTATTGTCCCGCTAAAATTAGATACAATCCGTTCACGAATAGACTACAATACCGCACGATATAGATACGCATGATTCAAAAATAGTACGGGTTTGCTTAGAAAACAACACCCGGAGATCTCACCCACTTTTATACCGCATTCTTTCTACAGCCAGGTGTAGCCGATCGGATTGAAGAACGAAGAGTTCTTTCTCATTTGTTTTTCACTTTTCTTTTTCTGTCAGTTAATTCGTTCTGCAGCAGATTGAAAACCAAAATCGGCCTCACCTCACCTTTGTGTACTCTAAATGCACAACAGATCCTGCAATTCCGTGATCCGGATCATGTGCCGCGCGTCGTATAGTTGTGGGAAGGGGAATTTGGGGTTTGTAAATTGTGCCGACCGGTTGTATCGGACCTCCCCATCGTCAAGAGTACAACAATGCAAGGGTTATTGACGGTGGCGCCGAGCCAGGAATGGCAGACGCAGATATACATAGACCTCGCGGAGTGCTGCGTACATAGTAGTGTAGTACAACAGCTATTATGTATTTTGCCGCAAAATAGATATCTAGAAGAAGAGTCTTTTATGGTCTCGGAAACTCTGACGTAGTAGACGACGCCGCTTATTGTACTCCGGCATCTACAAACCTCCACGTGCTTCCCTTGGCTTCCGGCCCGTCTTTGACGACGCGTGCGGCTCGCAGGGCCTGGAAAATGCAGATAGTCGTGTGATCGTTTCTTTGATTCAATGAAAAAATCATAAAACGATAATTATCATAATTCTAATCGTAATAATAGTGGTAATAATGATGATAATAATAATGATGAAAATAAAAAGGATGTCTCCTTTGTTCACCGTGCGGTTAAAAAATTCCTCGCCCTCCATTACCGCGTAATTGTAACGCTCGTGATGAATAAGCGCGTAAGTAGGTAGCCATCGGTTTGGTGGGTTCAGCGGGTTCGTTTCCCCGTACGACCGGACAATGGGTGACAGCCCAGTAGATTCGTAGGGTATGTACGCCAACGTTTTACGGGCGATAAAATTAATTGCTCTACGATCTCTTAATTCTACGAAGCGTATTAGTGTCATTTATCATCCATAGTCCGGACACCACTCGTGACACACATTCGAGCCGAACGAACGCACGCTCGTAATCAGTACCGCCGGACTGGACTGGTACACAAAGAATTTTTAACGAATCGGAAGAGCTGACCAGTGGTCGGAATTACGTCACCCCCTGGCCGCGGCAATTGAGTCGGAAAAATTGGCCCCAAAAGTAAATGTATAATTTCTTTTTTGTTTTTTTGATATCTATATAGGGTCTTCGATAGGGTATAAAATGAATTCATTTCAATCACGGGAATTTGCTTTGTTTCAGTTCTAAAGTGGGTTACTTCTTCCAGTGGATGGTGATCGTCGTCCATCACCTCGACCTTTAGAAAAGTATTCTACCCAAGATATTGTAAATCCCCCTGATGACGCATATAGAAATGATAAAAATATCCAACATTTGGTGATGCCAGTATCTATACTTGTAGTTGAAATGTATACAAAAACGATCAACAATTTATAAATCGATTCTATTTTTACTTGTAGTACATTATTTTTCAACAAAAATACCCGGAACGTAACCATATCATATGCGTGATTATAAGTATAGACACGATATGTGGGTAACCGCATCATGTATTCCACTAAACCTACTAATATTTTCGCTAAAAGATCCATGCGCACAAAACGCTGATTCATGGTACTTGAATTGTCCGCAGAGGAGTTGGCTTGGGAAAAAGACGCGGTGCGGCAACGAAACAGGTAGGCATTGTACGGAGCTCTGGCTCATTCCCTCTTCTTTATGTCCTTTTAGTTTTTTTCCTGCTCTTTTTTTTTCTTTTATTTTGCGGGTAAAGCGGCATTACGAGTCTCGACGTAGAGGTATAATGGTACGGGGCGGTGCGGCGCGAGCGTAAAATGAACATATGCATGCACGCACGGGATTCTACGCCGAGGGCTACTCACGCATCGCTCACGCACGAGCGAAAGGCATGCCGCTCGCAAATAACAACACTGGTTGCGGGACTGCTGCCGAGGCGCCGTGCACGCGTCTGACTCTTCGAGGAGGTCGTATACTCACCTATGTTAAGACGCTTAACTATGGGAAATCCCCCGCCACCCGGTGACCCCCTAGAATACGACGTAGAGACGACACAGAGAAACAGTAAAATCAAAATCACAACCCAACTATTCCCATTAAAAGTTAAAATTGAACCGAGAAACGCCGGATTTAATTGGCACTTCGTGAGCACAATTTTCAATCGATGAATCTCAAAGGTCAAAAGTCTGAAGAGGATATCCACGGAATTTCGTTCGCGTGTCTTCGGTATAATTGATCCATTTCGGTGTAACGTTCGCCTGCTCGACTTCGCGTAGTTTTTTTTTTTTTTCTATTCTGTTCTACTCTTTCTTTTCCTTTATTGACCGTGAACCGACCTTGGTGATTAAGGGCAGTGTCGGGAGTCACGTAGACTGCCGTGGTGGGGAATGAGAAAATATTCCTAGATTATCGCGTGATTCCTTCCCCGAGGAATTTCGCCACGTGACGTTAGTTGCTCAGGACGGATCCTGCATGAGAATAGAAACGAGCAATCAGAGAAAATAAACTACGCCTCTGATTTATATATTTCTTCAGACCGAAATAGATCATGGTCTATTTCGAAGCGTTGTTCGAAAACAATGAGAAGAAATCTGAGTGATTCATATAATATTTAGCGATATTTTAATCGAATCCAAGGAAGTTCCATCGCTCGCTTGTGCTTCGAGAAATATCTTCCCACACCGATTCCATATTCGGTTTGACGTAGCGCCCGCGACCCTCTGTTAAAAATTTTCCAAGCAAACAAGCCCTAAATCTTGAGACGGGCCGCGAGGTCCCCCAGTTCGAGTTGAGCCCATGATTTCATTGACTGGAAAGCATTCATTGAAGAAAACCTGATCAATGGGTACTATTTTTGGCAGCGGTACTTCGTGTCTACAAGATGCTGACTTTGGACGTGGTTACCAGTTTTGTATGCTTATGCAAAAATCCATCTCCTACGTAGGAACAAACATAACGATGAACAAACACTTCGTTCGTTCCTAGGCTAAACGTGCTCTGCGTTATTGAGTGGCGAGTATTTCTATATACACATGTGAAATCTCAGCGGCCTCGTCCCGCTCTTCGTTATCCGCGTCGCCGGGCTGCAGAGCTAATATTTTTATTTGAAAAATTAATTGAAGAGCACAAATAAAAAGATGTCTATAAAATCCCCAACTGTTCAGCTGAAAGGGTCACCCGGTAAAAATGACGATCTCGTGCATGGAATACCATCTAAATAGAGCAAAAAATGGTTCTGGTTAATTAATAAATCACCGACTCACATAATTTCACGCGCTAGAACGTAGCGCGAACGACGGGAGGCGCACAAAAGAGATAGCAGCGTTGTAGAGGAATGCCTAGAGGAAAAAAGAGGAGAGGAATAGGATGAACCCTGGACCCGTGTCTTGGACCCGTCTGGGCACGGTCTCGCACGACCCGCGAGTGTCATTTGTTTGTACCACTGCCCTGATAGCTCTTAATGAGTTGACAGCGGTGCTCAGGGCGCGTTATTCTACCGTCTCACTTTTCCCTATCCCTCTCAACATCCTCGTGAGAATCAGCCGGATGAGCACACCCTAGGAAGTGTCCCCTATAATGGATAACTACGCACAATGACGCGCTCACGTATCTCTCGTATTAATAACGAAGGAATGCGTCTGCTCTGCCCTTCCACAAGCTAGTGAGCTGCTAAGCTCAGCTTCACATGAACACGGCCGCGCGTACCCGTGACAAGTCCAAAGAACTGTATACCTATACAAGCTCTGATGCTCGGATACGGAAGATACAACGTACATAGTCTGGAATCGGGGGGCTCCATTCTGTCGACGGATATCTCATGCGCCATACAGCTGGGTACAGTTAACCGAGAGATGGTCGAGAGCAGGTTGTGCCCTGTCGTCGCGTTCAAAGATTGACAGAAGTGCTGCAGGTATATTAACATGTACATAAAACACTCCACGGTTCGAAGGTCAAAGAACAAACCGTGTTTGCTCTCCTGCGGACCAGACCGAGTCAAACGAGATCCCGAACCCACCCTTCGTGGCGTTATTTCTCTGTTTTTTTTTGTTTTTTTTCTCTTCATCATCGGATTATCCGGTGCGCTGCAGCTCGTGGAGGAGTTATCTGCCCGCGTCTTCATTTCATAATTATTCAATTCACTCGGTTAACCAGTTCCTACGGCTAAGACTAATGTATGTACCTCACCAGGCCCGGTCCCCCCTATTTTCCTACGTGAACGCCTGTGGTAATTTAGTGTCGCGACTACACTCTACTGGCTTTTCGACGGACTCAGAGAACCGAGGGACTTTTGTTCATTTTTTTTCTTTCGTCTCTCCAGTACAGTAAAGGGTAAGAACCAAGCTCGTGAACGAAATCCTGAACAAATTAACTCACGATGAACTCCTCGAAAGAATAATTTACCGGTTAGCCTACGGATCACCTTGAAGGTTTCTCTTTGCATCCGCTGATGAAAATATCGACTTGGTCAGCGAATAGATATCCGTAGATTCAGAAATTTTTGAGCGGCACTGCGACCAACTCTTACATTTTCTTACTGCTAGGCTCAATGTAAACTCTGGCTAAACCTGGCGAGCGGAATAGTCCGGAGGCTGGAGGCGGCGTTGAGTCTCCGAGTTCTGGGAGTCATTCCCATTGTTTCAGGACGGCAGTTCTCGGTAGTGTCGCATCATCCCTCGCTCTTAGCCTCCCGTAGGGTCCACTGGATCCACCAAGGTGCGGTGTACTCCCTATCTCATTCATTTTCATTACGCCCAGCGGATGTACACAGACCCACCTCGCTCTCTCAGAAGCTGCTGTGTCGCCGCAGCGACGGCTTATTCGAGATGAAAAAATAAAAAGCGAAAAAATTTATGTAAGAATCCAGGAGATAAGGTACAAATTTTATGCCTCTTGCACGGGTGGCGTCTGGTCTGCTCCGACGTTCGAAGTGTTCTTATGTGGCGCAGAGACGGAGAGTTTTTATTCAAATCTTAAACTACGACGTAGAGATTCGCTCATTTACCGCTATTTCAGCGATTAGTCAGTAATGAGTCTCTTATCGTTCGCTGAATTGATTGCTCTTATGTTGTTCCCGGTCCTTCGACGATGGCGATGGTGGTGGTACAGCCTCCGTGATCGTGGGAGTAAAAATGGGCAGTAAACCAGACCATAAAAATACCAGCGGCGATCGGAAAAGCAATATAGGTATAGGTATATTAACGGTCCTGTTGATAACCGCGCGTGCAAACGTAAGTTGCATTGTTGAAATTTTTCTTATCACGACTATTGTTGTTCGAGGTAAAAGAACAGAGAGGGAGGGAGAGAGGCTTGTTCTCTTCTTCGCTGCGTTGCAAGTTTCGCTGCTGCACCACCGAGTCAAATTGTTTCGCCTTGGCTCGTTATGTAGTTATCTGTAATAGAACCGTCATCGTTAATTTCCTGCTACCCAGGCTAATAAAACGGTATTTATATACACGACTAACATAAAAATTCGTGTCAGTTATTCCCGTGGTTTGAATGCCCGTCTATAAAAGCGTCGTACTTCGTAGTCTTCGTCGCGAGCCTCGAAGAAAAAGTAAAAAGAGAAAAAAAGAAATTGGAGAATGGAAAGAAGAAGCGTCGAACATCGACGCGGGAGGATCAGGAACTACACCGAGATGATTGTTACGACGTGCTTCGTATCGCCGGTGCAACATGACGATGCGAAATTTAATTTCAATCGCAGTAAGCTGCAGATGCTGCATCTATGAACGGTCTTAAAAATCTTCTCTTCTTCGGAGCCCCTGCCGACTTCGTACCTACCTATACCGCAGTTATCTTACCTCTTGGTTGTTGTCCGTCCCGATAGGCACGTGCTAAACAATGTACAGGTACCGGTTCGTATATACCCCCATGTACAACAAGTTCCAGGCGAGATCGTGGGCGGATGCCGATTGATCGCCAACTACTTGCCTCTTGAGTATAGCTCGTTTGCGGTAATTGTTCGTATAAAGCCGCAGAGTCCGCACGGTGGAGGAATGGACGGATTGATTTATTGGATTATCAGGGGCGGGAACGGTTCCTCAGGGAACGAAATAATGCGATAGGGGAGTATGGCAGAGACGGACATTCGGCAGGAGGGCGATATGAAATTTTTTTTCGTACCTCAAATCTTCGCCGTTGAACGAAGGGCTTTTGGAACCTCGTCTAATAGAACCGCAGTCGCGTGGCGTCGACCGGTGTCGCAAGCGAAGGCGGAGGGGCGAGCGTGCCCAAGAGGATGACGAAAGACGGGTAAAAAGGCGAAGAGGACGAGGAATAAGAGAAGCAAAAGGGAGGAGGAAGGTCGACGGCAAGATGAGCGATGGCTCGTCAGGCGGCTTGGCGTGACACTCGATGACAGGGCGCGTACACGTACGCACACGAGTTCGCCCCCCAAGACCACACACAATAGGCCCATGGATCTTTCTTTGCGGTGCCCCACGGGCCGCGAGGATTCGTATGGTAATCACACCGCACGCGGGGTCGTTCCCGGCTTTTTGCTTTTATTAACAGCACGCCGTGTCTGACCCATTTTGCCTGTCAGTTAACTCCGGAAATTCCAAAGCATGCGTACGTACGTACATATACGAGATATGTGCGCTGGACTCTCACACGGTCCCTGCAAAAAATCGATAAGTCATAAAAGTGCAAGGAGAATGCTACATGTGCCAAAAATAAAGAAGCGGAATGCATAATGATTACTAACAAAAGGATGTCCGGGAACAGGCATCGGTTAGAGAAATTGAATTTCCTACAAGCATTTATCTAGTAGGTTCGGTGAAGACGAGATGAACCGCTACGTGATGGCGATGCGGTATTTTGTGGACAGGCGGTGGGGGAGGCGATCTGCTGAGGGGGATGTAGGGAGGACTGTCATAAATTTAAACAACAATTAACATTCAGAGTCGACCTGTTCCCACAGCTCTGAGCCGTATCCGTATCGCCGAAGGAGCAAAGCCGCCGGTAGACGTACTTCCATTTCTTGCTTCTCTGGGATGGTTCTCAGTTCTGAGTTCTTATGGTTCCTGGTTCTTATATCTTGGAGGCAGAGAGGAGTTCTTACGTCGTATACTTCCATGGCGCGCGCGCACTCTCGTGGTTCAAAACAGTGTGCGTTACCTTACCTTACGTTGCGTTATGTTAAGTTACGTTACGTTACATCGCTGCGATGAATATACGGTGTGGATATGCTGCAGCATCGTACGTGTGTATATGGAACTGGGATGCATCGGCCCCGGGTCATGGGTTAAACTGTTCTCTCAACGCCATCTTTGATTTATTAATCATCGCCTCAGCCGCGGGCTACCTATATACGATATCGCTTGCCTCCTCGACTCGAACTTCCTCCCACATTTCCAAATACGTTCATCATTCTCAGCGTTATGTGACCATGTATCGAGCGAATTACGATAGGGGATGACCGGTGTAAGGATTTTTGGAAAAAATATTCCGACCGAGGGGAGGAAAAGAATTGTGGGATTGGTCAATAAAGGGTTCAGAGATGGAGATCGGGGGCGACGGTTCGTAGCTGGCTCAAATCGCTCCTTCTCGCCTCCCTATCAGATCTGCCAAAGGTAGCGTATCCAGCGGAGCGAATAATTGAAATCAATTCCGAGGCGCCAGCGTATAATAGGAACTGCTGATCGTGAACGAGAGATATGCTGTCACGCATGCGCTTGTGCGCTTCTTCTTCTTGTTCTTCTTGGCCCTCCTCGTTTTTATCCTTCCTTTTTTATTTACCTTCCCTCTTGCTCCTCGTTCATCTCGTGCATCTCGTTCACGACCACGGCATGAGGAGTTGGAGTTATTCGTTTTGTTAGCGCCACTTTACAAGCATCAATCGGTCACTCGTTTTTCGTTGCACGCGCGTGTACACGAACGTTCAGATAGGCGTAGGTGTGTTCGGATACCACAAACTGGTATTACGTACGTACCCGCAGAGAGCTGCACAGCGAGCGGGGAAGATTATTTTAAAGACGGCCGCCGATTGTTTGCGGTGTTAATAACGCGAGGTAATTACCGATTACACGGTTCTTTAATTATCCACTCGTCGTCCAACGTCGCCATCACCGATCCGATATATTGGTTCGCCTCCGGGAAAAAAATCAACGTGTACTCGAAAGAACACGATGACGCCCTACGGGAAGAGCGCGGTCTCGATAGACTGAAGCCAACTAGGAGAGCGAAGAAAAGAAAAAATGAAGAGAGAGTCGGAGAAGAAGGACCAGCTGTCCAGACTGGAGTCGTTTCTTAATTTTCAAATTACAACGATATACGCTTTTCCCAAGGTAATGGTTGATCGGATCTATTCCCAACGAGATTATACATATGGGTAGGTACAGAAGTAAATATCCGGAGCAGGGCGCCCAGTTCCACTCCCCGAATTCCCGAGGATTCTCACTCAGTAAGCCAGCTCGAATGATGCAGCTGGTCTCGAATTCCTGCATTCGGACTCGTTCGACCACTGGTCACTCCCACCCTCCCACGATCGAGTGGAGCGCGTTTAACAATCACCGAACTAACGAATATGTGTATCGATGAAGGGGTTAATATTTCCAAGCGAATTTCAGTTTAAGGTATAGAAAGTCCAGAGGACGAGTTGATTAGCCGAGTAGTCCCTCCCACGAAGTCCAGAGATTGCAATTAATCTCCGGCGTAGGTGAGGCAGACGGGAATGTCCATGTGGCTATGTGGACTCCGAGCGCCCAGGTAAGGCCGGGCAGTCTGCAGCAGGCGTCCGTACAATAACTAATGGTCAATTTCAAAATTTGGTAATTCCTTAAGCTGGTGATCTATACGCTTTGACGCTGGTCATCCACTTGGCTCATTTATCTTCCCCTCTTTCACATCTCGCCATCGCCATCGCCATCGCCATCGCCATCGCCATCGCCATCGAGAGACTCCAGCGCGACACTTTGACGGCGATACTAGACGCGACTTAATTCTTCTCCTCTTAAAACGTCTCCTCGCGGTATACTCCGAGTCTCTACTCTCCTCTCAACTCTTCCGTTCCGTCTTCCTCACTCTCCCCTTCCACCACAATCTCTTTCTCAGCTCCGGAATATTGATGTAGTCGAACACTACAACAGATTTCGAGGTTTTCTGTCTATGGCGAAACACCGACGTACCTCTGCTTCGTGGCCAGCACGCTTCTGTCGCCTGTAATATTGACCATGTGGACAATTGACGTTCGGTAATATCATAAGGTGGTGTCACTCGGAGGCGGAGTGCTTCAGGAGTCAAGGACCCGAGAAATACTGAGGAGTTAAATGTGTTACACCTGCGAGCTCAAGAGGACCCGACGTGTGGACCACTCGGTCCCTTGTGCAATCCGTTCTAGGTCTTTGACTCGTGTCTCAGTGTCGCGATGATCCTCTCAACATTCTTATGCGGCACCTGATCGTCGTTCGATTTCTTAAGAGTGATCGATCAACCGATCCAGAAAATTCAGATCTTCATTTTTCTACATCATATTTATTACGGCTCTTTATTTTTTATAGATGTACGTGAAATGCGCGGGTATGTGTTGTGGTTTTATGAGAGTGACAACCTTTTCCTTGTTTTTCTGGTGACGATCGGTTAAAGGATTTCAACTATATGGTTTTCGGTTGAAAGTCGTTGTCCCGAAGGCGAAGCAACGATGAAACCCACGCGCGGTCATAAACGGGTCCGAGATTATTGTGGACACGCGCGTAGCCAGCTACGCAAAGGTCAATCAAAGGACGCACGATTGAACAACATCGATATACGTACCGTCATTCACGAATTAAATACAACCGAGGCATTACTTTTTGATGAAAACCCGAAAAAACCACCGGATAACCTGGGGAAAAACGAGCTTCAAGAGAATCGACTGGTCTGTCTGGAAGCGCGGGGTAACCGGGGGCAGGAGTCGATGGATGAGGCGCCAACGTAACGCTGACGCAACACGTACGTACGCGCGGTAACGGCAAACTGCACGTTATACTACGTCTGTAACCATGACGACAATCATAACGCGACATCATCCCGCGCAGTGGGACTTCAACGATACTTCCACCTTATTTAAATGGAGCTCGAAACAGAAACACGCTTATTAAGAAAATCGCGGTAACGACGTAGAGTCATGAAAATCAGAACGTCCTTCGTGCTGCGTTGGATATCCGAAAGAGGAACGACGCACTCGTGGTTAACGGTGTGTGAAGATCCACTGCTGCGAAATTGCTGTCCAACTCTCGTTACGCGGATCTTCACCTTCTCCACCTCCTGTACCATGGGGAAGAAATAGGGGTCTGGCATTTTCCTATAGCTTCAGCATGGGGAGAGGGAGACCCGATTGGTGGTTTTCTGAGAGGCCCTTCTTTTGCGAAAACTGATTCTCGCCGGTTCGGAGACTGCAAAAAGTGCAAAAGTGCCAAAACCCTTCGCGTGCACACGAGGTCCTGCAGGAGTAGGTACTGTGGAGAACGTTGGGCAATAAATATCAACCGATTAGATCTTCGGTGGCGGCGTTGGCGGATAGGGTACTGAAGCAGGAGGCGATAGGTCTGAGGCAGGGGTAGCAAACAAGGACGAAAGGGAGCCACTATCAATCACTCCGCGTTAATCAAGGTGCTCGCTCGCTAAGTAGGCCGACATTAAAGTCCGCGTACGCCGTCGGTGTATAATATTAATAATATTTGTACCTTTACTCAAGAGAGAGGAGAAGGAGTAGAAAAAAAAGAATAACTGGGCGGAAGGGATGCGCAAGATTAGCAGTCACGTTTGGTGCCACTAGGACGAAACCTCTTCTCCTCCTACTAATCCTGATTTTTGATCCTTGGTCTCCTCCTTCTCGCGTGGGGTTCGACCTACCGCATCGCCATCACCGCGCATTCCTCAATTTTTGGGAATTAATCGGGACTAATTATCGTGTCGAGACCCAGAGAAGAGTTATGGGTCTCGTTTGCAGCTCCCTACTAGCAGCAGCTCCTTCGCGAACCTTTGTAATTCTTTTTTATAACAAGAAAAAAAAAATAGCAAAAAACAACAGCGAACGGGCGCCACTTCGCTGTAGATGCAGTTTGCAGTTTGCCCTCGCCCGACTACCATTCCCAACTGAAAGAACTCCTCTTCGTTCACAACTCGTCTCGGCTTCGCTGTAGAAAATGTGGCACCAAGCTGAAATACCATGTGTTTGAACTTCAATAAGATGATCGTGATTCTGTGCAAGTCAAAGACTGCCCGAAGGAAGCGTGGTGAAAGATTTCATTCTTGTTGATAGATCCTCGTTTCGTTCGCAACGTCCACAAGCGTTAGAAAGAGAAGGTAATATAACGAAGAGACAAATGCATCGACTGTCGCGGGGAGCAATAAAAGCCCTCAATGAAAAATGAAAAACAAAGAAGAATAGTCGTTGGATAGAAATAAATAAAGCCTTAAAGGACGGAGAAAATATGTCAATAAATCTAAAGTCTAGCTGAGATAGGTTGCATAGGATACGCGTGGACGCGGGGTGGACCCCGCTAAATTTTTGTCCAGGTTACATTCACATCGGAGACAGCTAGGCGTGGGTGTGGAGGTCGATTGTTTCGAGGGCAGCGCGTCAACGGAGCAGAAGTAACTTTCGGATCGTCTCAACGGAACGCGGTGCAGCATTGCTGCTGCACTTCGGGACGTCTTTTCTCGGTTCGTCGGACTCTCGGAGATGGTATCCTCAAAAATATCAGAGAAGATCCTCGCGTGCCTGCGCTGCGACTCAAAAACTACCGTAAACACCTCATTCTGAGAATTTAATTGTTTTTACAGTACGGTATTTACCAGATCCAACCATCGACAGCCCGCAGGGGATAAAGTCCGGACGGAAATTGATTTCTTTTTTTATTTTCACGGTTCTGAAACGATAGTTGAGCTTTTGTATATAATTTTGTATACTTGTTGCTAATCGGATTATTACATATTTGCTTCGTGAAGTGCTTGAAAACTGAGTTGCTCGTGGATAAAAATCTGACTGGAATCGTTTCCGAGTTATTCTAATCCGAAATCTCTGTATTATTTTTAAAATGGGGGATTCTGGGCACCGCGATCTCTCAGAGTGCAAAGTTCGTGCACGGTGGAGACGGGAATGTCTTCCTCTATGACCGTGCAAAGGAGTAAACAGGAGCGCAAATCAATTCAGCGGTAGAAATTGAGAGACGGGACGTAGAGGTTGCAGTTGTTTCGGAAATGGGGAGAGTAACCCCGGCAGTAGCAACGGCACCGTCGATAATCGATAAACGATCCAAGTATCGCGGTCCGTCGTCGGGCGTCACACCTCGAGGATGAGAAGAAATCTGAAACTTTTGCATCACAGCAACGTCGTCGACGCCCGGCTTGCGAAAGACGAAACGAGGAAGGACGGCGACCCGCAGGGAGGAGTGACTTTATGGACTTGTTTGTGCCTCCTTCGAGTTTTTAGAAATTATTTGAAAAGTTAAATTCCTCTCGGAGTTATCGCGAGCATATCACCCGCGACGATGTAACCCGCGCGGGATATGTTGAAGAAGTAAAAGTGGCAATCCGCTTCCCGAATCCGACTACGAAGGACTGGATCTGAGTGGAACCGGGATCAGATTCTTCAAAAATCACAAGTCAAACGCGGTGTATTCGCTGATTTGAATAATACGATCTCATCCGGGTTTCAATTCGTACAGTGGAATTTTAATTGCCCGTTCAAAGAAGAAGCCTCTTGTGGTCTCGTCTCTTTACGTCATCGAGATTATAATACCGAGGCGCCAGCTGAGAACAGGCAAATAAAACCGTCGACATTTCCTCGATAATAAACACCTATATACGTACACGGGATCATATAATGTAAAAAAAAAACAAGGAAAAAAACGAAGCGCCGTGATTAACTCAAACAATGATATTTTTAGGAACAACAATTTAATTACCATAACCAATATCGCAATACCACGAACCTGGCTATTTTAATGCTGGAAAGAAAAAATAGCTGGACACCTACCTGCGTGTACTAATCGTAAGTCTTGAGTGGTACAGCATCACATGCAGCATCGTGATCGCAGCCCAGGGCGTAGGCGACAAAAGTTGTGGTCACGACGATATCGAAGAAAAAGAGGCGAAAAATAAAAAGAAAGTAAAAATTGGCGGTGCTAGGGGGTTGGCGGAATAATAATTTCAGCAATTATGCAGCAGGCACGACGATACCCCGCAGAGGTCGCGGCTGTTCGACGTCGGCGAGCCTCGAGCCCGCCGATTTATGCGTCAAGGAAGATCACCGAGCCCCCATTAAGCGACACTCCTTCTCCTCGACGTTATGCTTATTAATATTATAAAAACCAGCGCACATTATCCCAGCTACGACGTCGTCGCGGATTTAATAACGTCGAGCCGCGGTCACCGATCGCGAGTATACGCTCGGCGAGTACGCAGAAAATATCAAGGACCGATAGATCAGCCTCGCGGATGATAAAAAGAAGTTAGGCTCTAACTAAAAGAAGAAAAACTCGAGGAATGCGTTGCGAAGGCGCGAAGGGTCTCGTTTTTAGGTTTTTTAGTTTTGTGGGTGTTTTTTAATGATCGGCGTCAGCTGGGTTTGTTTTATTATTGTATTCGATTTCTCGGAAAAGTTACGTCACCGACCGACCGACGAGCGAGCTGCGAGGATCGAGCAAACCGTCCGTCCGACCGACCGACGGCGTACGACGACGTTCCGTCTGTGATATATGGACAATCGGTCGGGAGACGTGTCCCACCTACACGGGCGACCTTTGACCCCGGACCGAATATTGAATCACTTTAATATCTCAACGAGACGCGGGCCGACGGGCGTCCAATTACATCCGAGGCGAACGTACGTGATCTCGTTCTAAAGGGGGCGCATTACGTCGCCCACGACTCCCTCAAATCTAAAAAGCTTAGCTAGATCGAAGAAAGATATTATGGGGTGAATTATGATTGATTATCGACGTGACAAATATAGGCTTCTGTTTCATAGATTTATTACAATTACCTCATCATATAATATTGTTACAGTATGTTCGATAACGTTTCGTTGGTACAACATACTGTCGTAACGAAAAAATCGCGATCGGTTACACAGTGGTGTACAGACTGAATGTTGAAAATCGAATAAAAAATAGACATAAGAACCAAAAATGATGGTCATAAAAAACAAAAGAAATTAAAACAGAGCTTAGAGTTTCTGTTTGATCGAGCTGCGAGCATGAATTGCTCTCATCTCATCCTTGGAATAGTCGACATAAAAATAATAATAATAAAAATAATATTGATTGGTCAATGGTATTTCATTTACGGGTCTGTCAGATATTACATTACTTATGTGTATAAAATATTAGATATTACTCCATACCGATTTTGTACCGGTAGAAAAATGTATTTATATTTTACCTAACGCACCGCGCGCCCGTAAGTAATCGTATGAGTTGAAAAAGTATACCTCGAATTTTGAGATTGTCTAATAATTAATTTTTAATGCGACGATACTTCTTGCGACCAACTTCGGTGGCGGTGCAGCGGGTCGATCGTATTCTAACGAAATAATTGATCGCGCGTTAACTAAAATCGATGCATACACTAGGTAAAAACCACCCGCCAAAGTGTAGGTATCACGTTGCTGTCAATTATTCGCTGATTTATATCGATCCAGAGGAAAAAGGAGAAAAGAGAAAATGGGGTAGCGAATAAAAAGATAAAAGATCCGTGAGTTTTGCACCGGAATCTTCTATCTCTGGTGGATTAAATTGATCGGTCGATTGTCTGTGATGTAGTAATTGAAGATCATTTGGGGGACGCGAGACGTTGTAATTTTTAAATACTCGCAAACAGTCGTGGCCACTTTGTGAAGTGTTTTGTTCGCGATAACGTAAACTAATGAATAATTTAACAGTATGAGGAGTGGTGGGAAGGTGGAGAAGGTAAATACTAGAAATGAAGTGTTGGCTGTCATACAGCCATTGTGTTCCTGTTGTCATCTTCGTAGTTGTCTGGAAGTCTGAGCGATATCAGTTTGTACGAATATTTCATAATGATAATTATATCAATAATAACGCATACGATCACAACAATAATCGTCAGGTCTTTTCAACCGTATGCGCCACAGTTTTACATGGATAAAAAAAATTTCTGCTTCCCTAAGCAGCTCGTCGTCACTTCCCACGATTAACACCTCTGTTATTGAAACGTCCTTTATTCCGCCGCCTCATAATAGCTCCCGTTGTATTCGCATGGGCAAACTCTGCTACAGGAATCTCACTAGCAGTCAAATTTTCCTCGAATATATCAGCCGTGAAATCAGGCTCTCGGCGTAGCCTGAGAACGTGGTGCATAGGTTCCAGCGACTCCTTTCTTCTTACTATCTCTGGTGCTAGCCTGATACCACCTTCATTTCTCAACAAACTCGGCTTCGGTCGATGAGGTCCTTTCAACATCGGAAGCATAGGTTTAAGAGGACCATGATGAGAAGGTCCGTGAGGTGGTAACCTCGGGCCAGGTCCCGGTGGTCCCATAATGGGTCCTGGAGGGCAATGTGGACCAGGAGGGCCGAGGGGAGCCGGTAATCTTGGCGGTCCACCAGGCATCGGCATCCTCGGAGGACAAGGAGGCATTCTTGGACCTGGAGGAAATCCGTGTCCAGGAAAACTACGTGAAGGGGGTGGACCGTACCTATGGGGTCTGGGACCGTACGGGGCTCCGAGTGGTGGAGGCATTAGTGGCATCGGTGGCATTGGAGGGTTGAAAGCTGGACCGTTGAACCGATTAAAGTGATCGTGAGGAGGTGGTAGCGGACCCGGAGGTGGGAACGGCCTGCCGTTCGGAAAGCCTCTCCTCGATGGGTGATATGAAAGTGGACCCATCGGTGGATAGGGAGCCGATATCCTTCTTGCAGATATTCGTTTGTGTCCTCTGTTATTTTCAAAATTAAAAGTGTTAAAACACTGAAATACAGTTTTTCTAACCTTGTGGGATGGTAATTCACGAGCAATACTAGCGTACCTAATTGGTAGATTACAAGTATCCAGGATGATGCTTTTGGTATCCAGCTTCGCACCCTTCGGGGTGATTTTTAAATCGTTAACGTAGACTTCACGTTCTAACGGGTAGCCTCTGGCTTCCTGAAAAGCTGAAATCAGAGGCGGAAGCTGATACAAAATTTTTCAGGGCGTCTTTTAACCCGGCCACGGTCGCTGCATATGCGGGTCAGGGTCGCGAGGCGTATCTCAGCTGAGAAGATTGTATCTCGTGGTCCGGCGAACGCATGTAATAAAATGTAACTTGGCCGTAATCCTAATTAAGCGCGGTTGGATTGTATTGTCGATCGTGTAGGCGCCGCGACGCATCTAGATCTTATCTGAATAAAAAATGGATATCTCTGTGCGATGCCTCGATGTTTTACCGCAGGTAATTAGGCATCAGCGGTGTGGATGGACTCTGGATCCTGTTTTACCCTTCGCTCGTTATATACAAATAATCTACGCAAGCGAGATATTACCGGATCGATCGAACAAGACGAAAATAGATCAGGTGATTGGAAGAATATGAGAGTATTAGAATTATTCGTCGCAACAAGAATTATGTTCAATCATGTGCGCAGCTTTCGGTTCAGAAGTTACGACCGATTTCTATATATGTAACGTTTTCAATGCGGGTGATTACCTGTGATCGCATCCTGATTCTCCCATCCAAGCTGCTGTATGAGGTACCTACAATGACAAAAATGAGGTAGGTAATTTCAAAGGGGGATAATAAAGTATCCCCATGGATACGTGAGTGTGTGGATAATGGTCAAAAGCACCAAGAGAGGTATGTCGAATGATCTTGATTCGTTGCATACCTGTACGACTAAGAACATGAGAAAACAGGATCGGTTTTACTGTGGTAGTTGAAGCAAACGAACCAAGAAACGCTTGGGCATTCCTAACTCGGTTATAAATACAATTAGCTAATTAGAGTTGTAGTTAGTAATAATTAGTGGTGTAGTAGGAAGGTACTCAGGGTGTAGTGGAGCGGAGTGCTCACGTCTGCATGTGTCGAGATTCAACGAGTTAGACTTTAGACGACTTACCGGCAGATGAAGTATCCTGTGCGGTTGACCCCGTGGGTGCAGTGGACTCCTATGAGTTCATCTGTAACATAAACGAGCCGCGTGGATTAGGCACTGTCCTCTTACACGGTAGTGCAGGCAGAGTTACCTTGAAAAAGCAATCACCTGCACTGAAATGGTATATGAGAAACATGTTTCCCTTTCCCCACACGGTCTTATCGACATAAGACGTCAATTAGTCGAACAAGCTTTACGATATTACGAGGACGAGATAAAACCGCGAAGATAATCCGGGTTAATAACAAGAAACAAGTACGCGGTGGAAGGTCGGTCAGTGGACCCGTTCTCATTTCTTATTCTATACGTTACTCTTTTATTTATTTATTTTTTCTCCGCATAACCCGCGTGATCAATCACTTCGTTAATTTGGCAACAGATCGGTAGTGATTTGTACCCATCACTCGCTTCCAACAAGAATATAAACTTGATGCCACTCCGCTACACGATCCATGCGTACCTATAACCATACCCACCTACCTTGCGTGGGCGTAATGATACGTGAGAGGGCAAGCTGAGGGTGAAATGAACCACGAAAATAATAATGATAAATAATAATGTGGAATCGTTGGACCGATGCCGGTTTTGCTTGACTAAGAAATCGAGTATCACAGTCGCCTTTTTTTCTTTCAATGTTTAATACCGACGTAATGACAGAGTGCTGATCTTGGCAAGGGAATTTAAAAGAATAAGAAAGTATGTTTAAGTTGGTCAGAAATTATTAAGGTATTAGTTATACGTGTGAAATACGAAGCATACACGGTTCGATCCCCTTCCTCGTCGTTGTACATAATGTAGTACGAACGCAAAAGGTTCGCACGCGTACTGCACGACCATATACGCAATCTCGTGAAAAGACGCGTGATTCCACGGGTCATCAATTTATCCGCAGGCTCTCTCGCCCGGTCACGCCGCTGGAATCTGGCAAGTGAATGATTATAATATTGCAGCAAATTACCGGCGAAGGCTGCAACGAATTTCCCGACAATGCGAACTCAATTCGGACCCATGCTGTCAACGTGAGGTGAAAGAAATCTTTTCAGTAACCATGCGTATTGCTGGAGAATGGAATACCGTTGAAGAGGGTTTTTTTTTTTCAGCGAACGCAGTATCATAATCTTGATTCAGAATTAGCGCAAACGAGATTGTTGGAAAGACTTATTTGTAATAAGATGTAAGAGTTGGTTCGTGCGATACTTCGTCTTGACTGCTTCTACGAGTTCAGTGCCCATATATGGAGAGGTAACAACAACAACGAGAAGACCAGAGATGGCAAGATAGTCTGGTCCGCACCGCGGGTGCCTCGGAAGGTGTCTTGGTGCGGGAGGTAATCCGAACCCGGAGCCGTCCCGTGGACGAGGAAAACCAACGACTTGTAGCTCAGGTAGGCAACACTTGCAGAGGGTTTGGTACCAGCGTCAAAACCGGGTCCGAACTCCCGCAGACTCTCGGGTAATACGAGTTGCTCTCGTTTGCAACGGTGTTATCTGTTCAGAGGTCATCGAGCGTGGTATTTGCATCGTTCTTTCTGGGAATCACGTACCCATCCAATGTGGATCTGGATCTGGACCTGGACTCCCGAGTCTTTGGAAGGTGCCTGTCGACGTGCCTACATACATTTTGAAGTAAGGACTACAGCTCACCGATTCTACGTACGGCACAGCGGCACTACCATCAGCTACCACCCGTGCAGCAAATCAACATATCCTGGGAAGATAAGATCGCTCGGAGCGCGTTGCTTTGATGGAGCCGCTTGATCGACAGTGATACCAAATGCTGCAGACATAATTGTTTGTACGTTGGAGCCGCGCGCGAGTGGTTTACGTTTACGGAATGGGGTGGGCTGCCTGGTTCTATACCTCCTAAGTATTGTCACACCCCGCCGAAGAATCTTCCAGCCGTAAATGGTTTGGACATCGTCCAAATGTGCCTGCCCTGGAGAGAATCGCGTACTTGAAGGTCAGGTCATGGAGAGTGAATTGTTGGTGCAAATTGATCGGGACGGAGTTTGCGATTGATTATCCAATCGGTCGGTCAATGGTCAGTAGTTACGCGGTCGGGGAATGGCTTCTGTTGACTGATGTTTGATTTCAACTTTGAAACAGCTGGGGGTCCGTCGATGCAGGGTTCCGGCGTACACCGACTCTGCTGGGAGTGCCGGTTTACTGTACAAACGACCCCGTCTTCGGAGTCCCTGATCCCCCCCAGTAATATTCCTTCCTTGCACCGCCCATTGTTTTGTTGCTTTCCAACTCTGATATGCGTTGTTCGGATGAGGAAAATTAATACCGCACTAATTTTTACGAGACCCGCGTCGACGCGGAGAGCGATGAGCCGCTGCTTCGAGTATAATAGAGGAACGTACATATTCTGTCTTGCAACATACTCAATTGCCGGAGAGGGAAAAAGGAAAAGGGCCGCAAGGGGCGCTACCGCGCGTTAATATATGGCGTGTAATATACTCCGAAGAACGAATCAGGGCGGAGGTGCCTCAGGGCGAGGAGAAACGGCACCAACCGACAACGAGACCCCGAAGAGAAGCGAAGAGCAGTAGAGAGCAACGCCGAAAAGTAACGCGAGGAGCCCGAGGGCCGAGATGACCACTGCACTGGAGCTCTCTCTGATCATGCACACACGTAGCTAACAGTTTTCGAGCTACCTTGGTAGCAGGTTGCTCGATCCTGTCCCGAAGCTACTCTCAGAAGTTAATGTGGCAATATGATGTATACACCCGGAGATCGACGAGTAACACTTGCCGCTGGTGGCGCATCGTTTAGCCACTTACTTATAACACCGTAGTCAAGCCCTCGGAGTCTCGATCAAATTAGAACTTGAACGAACGACCATAAAGTAGTCGATTCAGCTGAACTTTGATTTCAACATCATCGGTCAATATAAGGAAGTCGAAAGTACCTGTCTACCGTATTCCTGAACTTGTACATTTTTCTCGCATAGCGATGATGCTGAGGCGTGATTTAGGTTGTAGCAATATAAAAAGAAGTGGATAGGGCTTCGGAGGAACGAACAGTCGAGATGGTCGCACTTCGTCGCGTGGCTTGAGGATTCCAGGAATACATCGAGAGAAGAAGATGTGCGTAAGTACGTCGAGTGGGATACGCTGACGTTCGGTTCACTGCTCAAAAAAAAAAAAAAAAAAAAAAAATACTCAAATATCTGAACCTCGGGCGTAAACAAATTCACCGTTTCACGATATCGAATGTCAGAACTTCAAACACACGTTGAACCTCTACACCTTTAATGTCCGACGTTCAACGTTCAACGACTGAAGCATAACTCGTAACGTCGGTAGGTATTTTATACTATAAAGGGGATACTAAGACGCGAAGACATGAGTTTATTTTTTATCACTGCCTCGGATTACCCGTTCAAATCACGAAACTGGTTCGGAGTATTCAAGCGTGTCTTCAAGATCAGCGGACTCCGTTCGCTGTCTGCCTCTGTAGGAATGGAAGCAGGGGAGTGATCCGTCGCCTTTTACAGATGACATTGAATTATTGCCGATCACTAGCATTTATATCTACAGTGGTGAAGTGTATTCAAAGTGAAATACAAGTGCTGCCGGACTCCCGGGACAATGTTGGAAGCGTGACGGACGAAGCGATCCTCGGTGCGTAACGAAGCGCGTCATCGGCGGCGTCAAACGTCGAGAATCGAGTATTGATAAATGCTAAGTGGCAGCCGATGGATGCCCCGCAGCGGCTTCACCGCGGTGGAATGCGCCGATCACCTCCCCCGCGCTCTTCAATCCATCGTTCGTTCTCTACAGCTTCGCGCAACAAACAGCTTACATATATATTTAAAAAAGGTACATTTTATCAGCGAATAATGGTTGAGGTATTCGTAACATTGTATGAACTAGCGGATATTTGGGGACTCTCGCCTCGTAGCCGGAGGGAACTTTCTTTTCGATCACGGTTGATGTATGACTGCAGTTAATTAACAGTGGTTCGAGAGACCGCGGCTCCGTGGGCGCGACCGATTCGTAGTTATCGTTTGCGGAAATGGATATGACGATCACTGCAAATCGTCCAATTTCCACTAGAAAAATCATTGCGGAAAATGAATTTCAATTAAAAACTCACCTGGGTTACTAGTTGCCATAAAATCGTCCATCGCCTTGAAGAATCTGGAACAAAGAATGAGTGGAGGCATGTTTGTAATAGGTATTTGGTTCAAAAATTATGCGGAATAATCTGATCTAATGAATTCTTGTTGGGTGGCGTGCAACGGGAGGAGGTCATGAATAAAGCGAAGATGGTAATGAAATGCGATTACGATGCAAACGTTGCAAAAGTGTCCGATGTCTTAGCGTGCAGAGTGCAGACACGGAGTATTACGCAAATACCTTTGGAAAGATTTTGGCCCCACGGTTCGTGAGGTAAGTGACGGCTAACTAACAATTTATAATATTCTCTTATTTATATTCGCGATACTGGTAATTTTAGGGTAGCTCGGTTATCCTTCCTTCTTCCTCCGCACTGCTTGGAAAAAGGTAGAAGAAGAGTCGAAGAGAAGGAATGAGGGGTGAAGGAGAAGGATGTAATCTCGAGGTGATCAAATTTCTGTCGAGTTAAGAAAAATAATAATCAGCTAAATAAATATTCAAATATGGTAACCGACCGCTCTAACTGGTCGTGTAATGGCTCTGTAATAGGTATGCATGTAATACGGCGGGGCGTTGGGCCACCAAGAGATATGGTAACGATATCCGTAAGTGTTGCTACACATTATAATGCACGTTTGACTTCCAACTCTTATGACACAGCGCAACTTTGGCCCTCGTAAAGGACTACGCGGTGCTACACTGTTCTCCATTTAATCATTCTTTAATCCCGATTCTGAATCACCCATTTGAAATCCGAAAACAGATGGGTTTTCAGTTTCTGTACTCCTGGAGCCATCAGCTTCTTCCTCTGCGTATTTTTTTTTTCTTCTGCTTTACCGACAGCCCTTTCGGTTCACAATCTGAGACCAAGGGAGGAAAGAGCGAAGGGAAGCCAAGGCGGGGCTGGAGGAAAAGAGACCCTTCATAGTCGAAGCCCATTATACGCTAAACGATTTGATTAGAGATTCGGCGAGGCTGAAGCTTTGGCTTCTAAGAGGCGCGGCTCTCTTTGAGATCACCGAACAAAATATCTGCTCCTCGCAGATTCGAAGATAGCTTCTCTACGGGCGCTCACAATAATTCACGGCTGAATTCCAGGCGTTCATCCAATACCTTGTCCGGTGAGTCCAGCTCACGTCTTTTCTCAAGTTATTAACCAACGAGTCGACGACTTGTCGATAAATTAGCACTCGCCGTTCTGTTCAGTTTTCAACTTTTCCCTCGGGAGTTGCATTCTGTGGGTTCTGGTAACCTGGTAATACTCTAGGAATCCCAAATTTACATATATTTATTCTGCTCCTCGAATTCTTATCGGCTTATTTACAACATTTCTTATACCAGTTCTCACCGTTCAAGCAAATCTACAAGTGTGATTCCCGTTTCTTTATTTATTTGGTTTATTTCACGGCCACGCATAGCTTTGATCGTTCCTCGGAAAAATTCTTTCTTTCTCACACCATATAACTGCTTTCTCCAAGCTCTCGATCTTTGGCGGTCGGTGGCATTGTGTAAGTCTCAATTGTGCGGCGTATTAGCCCCTAATAGGCCTAATCCCTTTCATCTTAGGCCTCACCCTCCACCCTGTTACACCCACGCCTCCGATTAGTCGAACGTTATTATTACCACTAATTCGTTTCAGCGGGTGCATTCATTCTAATATTAACTCTGCTATGTGGCCTGTTAATGGCCACGTGCCCTTCGCTTTTGTAATGACTCTGAGCTCTTCAACATATTGAAGAGCGGCAGCAACAGCAACAGCAGCATTCCGTGAGATGCGTTTTGTAATAAACAGGATTAAAAAAAACAATCAAATAAAGAAAAAGAAATAAATGGAAACTAAAAACATTTTTTTGGAGAGCGAAAGTAAAAGTGAATTTGTATCCAGCGACAAAGGGTGATGCGACGGAAATATGCGAGGATATCGATCAAGGAAGGACAGACTTCAGCGAGGCCCCGAAGCCGATAAAAAAAAATATTGGAATGAGAGGAAACGAGAATAAGAAGAGAGGAGATGGGCGAGTGAGTTGGTCTCGCTCGGCGTGGCGCCAGCAGCTAGCCAAACCGCGTGAAAAATGACGCGAGTCAAATTAATTTGAGTTAGATTTGAATTACAAATTTTTTTGTTACCACTGCAGTCGGAGAGAGGTGTCGGCGAACACGAGACTTGACGCGCTCGTCACAGTGGGAAACCGCTGCCCGAACCCCGAAGCCCGGAGGATCAGTTCTGTATAGATCGAAGCTAACCACGGGAAGAAGAAGAAGAGACCGACGCCTGAGTCACGGACCTCGCGACCGAACCGTTTGCCTCCAGCGTCATCAATATTTATAAAAAAGAAATAAAATAAAGAGGAACCAAATAGAAAAAAAAAGAATCACTACCCCTCCATCCATCAGCGGGATGTTCTCTGCAGGAGCAGACGAATAACTTTAAGACCCGGATGGACATCCAGGATTTTGCTAAGGGATTGCTCGATTCTAGGAGGCATACCACTCTGACATTTCAAGAAAGTCGAACTAGGATCTGTATGAATGATCGAAAAGCCGATCAATTTTACGATGACTCGAAGACATGCGGTCATCAGCTACGAACGATGTTTTGTATACCGATCATGCGTTTCGGAAACTTTTTTTTGCTATTGATTCATTGTAAGAAGAGAAAAAAATTGGGAACCAAAATCGAATGATGGCAATTTTGCGTAGGTGTATTATAAGGTTGCCCTTGCGATTGGTAAATTGGTTTAGTCACGAGGTTGGGTTAGGTTATAGACCGCACGAGATCTAAAGATGAGGTACCTTGCTAGCGCGTGACGAGCTAATGACGCGTTAACGATATACGAACGTAAAAACGAACGTAGACTACGCGTTAATCGAACAAAAGAAGCAGAAGAAGAAGAAAAAAAGGCAGAGGGAAAGGAAGACGAAGATGAAAACGAGGGAGAAGGAGAATGGTGGTTTTACACACTAGTATACGTTGATGCAATATGCGCAATATAGTCGCATGGCTATGCTATGAGAAGCGTTTTATGCGGCGCGTGCAGCAAGATGCATGCACGGACTCTCGGTTCACTCATTTAAATATCACCGCAGGCCACGCGTGTGGCCTTCCTTCTACTCTGCTTGGAAGTTATAGCACGGCATCGCGACGTACTTTTCGATTTTATTCCTATCCTTTCGTTCATTTGGCTAGCACTAACTTTGTGAAATATACATATATCAAAGCCTGATTAATCACGTTGTTTTCGCTGATAAAGCGATGTTACCTGATGTGTTATATCCTCTTGAAGGGGGGGAAAACTCGCAAAGGTACAAGTCAGACCATGTAATGCAAGATTAAGTTGGGACGGAATTTTGATAAGTACTCCAGAGTTGCAAGGAAACCATCTTGAATGGGTAAATTATTAGTGAATTAAGAAGAGAATTTCTAAAGCTTAATCTGACCATGATACCATATTATTATGGTTATGATACCAAATAAGAAATGCGGGGATTGAATTTAGACCGATTCTGGGACCAAGAATAGAATACTTTTGAAAACGTTTGAGCGGGTATTCCCTGATGTATTTAGATCTTTGAAACACGAATCCGTCAGTTACTACAAAAATCCATCGAGGTATCTCGATTTTTCTGCTTTGAAACTCGAAAAATTGGCGATATCTCGATCATTTCAATAGACAGATCAATTTAGCTACCGAATTCGTATTCCTGAGGTCAAAATACGTAAGAAAACGTCAAAATATTACGAAAAAAAAAATGTTGATTTTTGACCCCAAAATCGAAAAAAATCTAAGGTATACCCCTTTGGATTTTTTCGATTTTTGGGCCAAAAATGAAGTATTTTTAAAATCGATCGTAGGATACTTTTCCAACGTACTTTGAGCTCAGGAACACGAATCCGTTGATCAAATTGAGCTACGAATTAATCCCATCGAGATATCTCAATTTTTTCGCTTTTTATAACGATAAATTGGCGATAACTCGATCAATCTTATAGATAGATCAATTTGGCTTGCAGATTTGGATTCCTGGGATCAAAATACATAAGAATACCCTATAAACCCCGATTTAAAAAAATATTGATTTTTGAGCCCAAAATTGGCAAAAATCTAAGGTATACCCCTTTGGATTTTTTCGATTTTTGGGCCGAAAATGAAGTATTTTTAAAATCGATTGTAGGACACTCTTCCAACGTATTTTGACCTCGGGAACACGAATCCGTTGATCAAATTGAGCTACGAATTAATCCCATCGAGATATCTCAATTTTTTCGCTTTTTAGAACGATAAATTGGCGATAACTCAATCAATCTTATAGATAGATCAATTTGGCTTGCAGATTTAGATTCCTGGGATTGAAATACATAGGAATACCATATAAACCCTGATTTAAAAAAATATTGATTTTTGAACCCAAATTTGGCAAAAATCTAAGGTATACCCCTTTGGATTTTTTCGATTTTTGGACCAAAAACGAACATTTTTTTTTTAGTGGTATTCTGACGTATTCCAAAGTATTCTGATCTCAGAAACACGAGTCCATCGGCTAAATTAAGCTACGACTGAATCTTATCGAGATATCTCGGTTTTTTTGATCCAAAAAGTGCAAGATTGCTGCTTACTTGAGCATTTCAATATAAGATTAATTTAATTTTCAGATTCGGAATTCAGAGCTCAGTACATAAAAATATACTAAAAAATACGATTTCGATTCTTTATCCCAAAATCGAAGGCTATCGCTATATTATGGAGCTGCCGCGATCTCGCGAGTTCTTGGTCACGAGAAAGAGGTCTGGTAGCAGAGGTACTTAAGAGTGGAGGTCGCGACGCGGCATTCTCCAAAAGAACAAACGGTACACGGAGCGGTTAATTGCGGTTTGAGATAAAACTGGTTCTGAATAGCGTGGATGTATGCATAGCCATCTGGAACCAAACGGCCTAGCAAGGCTATCGGTTCTTTTTTCGAAGCTGAGCTGCTGTACAGACGACGACTTCCCAATTGCAGCAGGACTTAGAAGGCGAAAGGATCGCGAAGAAGATCCAAACAAGAAAACAAATGACTTAGCCGCAGCTGCTAAAAAACCGGCGCAAATTTATGTAACGGAAAAAAAATCGCCGGGGTGGTCCCCGCGAGGTCCACACGAAGCGCCCGACTCCGAATTGACGACGCCTGTGCCGTCCAACGTCGGTTGTCCAGTCCCACGGACACTGGACGAGCAGTCTTGTAAAGCTCTGGCCGTGCCACTTTAAAGACACGCCGAGGTAAGAAGTAAGACGCGACGCGCGTTATGCATATGAGCGACCGTGACGACCTGCCTGCCACCCACGTCCGTTTCCCCCTGTTACCCCCAATATCCGTACATGGGCGAAACAACGTCAAAACATTTGAGTTGGGTTCATCTCAAAACGAATCAAGATGCAGCTTTTACTACACGGACGTTATCATCCTCATCTTCCTAATTTTTTCTCCTTGCTCACTCATTTGCTATCAGAGCCCGGTACCTAATGCAGAAGATATTAGGATAGGCAAAGGTTAAAAGTTCTTCATACCCTTAGCAATTCTTTACTTCGATTCTGCCTAACAATCCTCTATATCGCGGTATATAAACTCTCCGCGGAATATACAACCTTCCGATCCCCATATTTCTCTGCGCCCTGATTTCCCACCGTGCAAAGTACAAGAGGATCGTTGTTCCTTGGAGGCTCCGTGGAGGAGGTGATCCTTTTTTGCATTCGGGGTATCAGCTTACAACGGGGCAGATTTCACCTCGAGCATTGTCCTGCCGCGGGTAGTTGCGGAGCAAAGACAAGCTGTACGTATTATACGGTGGTAGAACTCAAGAGAGCCGACAGCCGGCGAGGAGGTAACGTAGGTTATACGTTCGACGTCTCGGTCTGCAGGCGAATAAAGACGTCGGGGCAGGCGCCATCCTCTCCCTCATCCTCGTCCCCCTTGTTCCTCCGCAGATCCCCGGATCCTCCGATCCTCCCACGCGCCGGACAGCGGCAGCAGCAGCTCGCGTGTGTCGCGCGTAGCCACGCGGCGTCGGCGACGCTCTTCGAAAATTATTCATCGTAAGCAAGCGAGCAAGCACTAGCGAGTCCGTAAACTACACTGACAACGGTATGTAATGGAATGGGTAATGAACATTGGACTTTGAACCTACGTTAATTTTTATGAATACCGTAACATGGTCAATATAACGAAATATTTTAGCAAGCGCGAAAATCTGAAACCCAAGATCATACACAAGTGTTATACATATACGATATGAATATTATGAATACATGTCTACGTGAAGATCGAAGTCGCATTAGCGGGTTTGTGTTTCAATTAACACGGCATTCCACGTGAAATTGCTTAATCCGCAGCTATACCAGCAGGCGTGCTAACGAGCCCAGACCTCTCCGGATAATCTCACGGATTATCATCACCGTCGACCAGCTCGCTACGGGACGGGGCTCTCTTCGCAGTGATGTTCATATCAATGCAAGTGCAACCAACTTCATAAACCGTCAGTCCGGTTTTCTCGCTCTCTTGCTCCATCATTTCCACCCTTTCTTGTACAGCGTAGTGAGAGGTAGCTGATCTGCACTAAGCGTAGAACGCTGATCGTTCGTCAATTTTTGTTCCCCATTCCCCATTGGATGCGCACATCCATACCCTGCGTCGATTTCATACAAGGTGCACCACATGCGCGGAGGAATTCTATGAGATCGAAATCGAAAAGACACCAGAACCGAGTTCACTCGTGCGTAAAAGTAAACGAGGTGATCAGACGCAACGTCACAACAAGTGAAGCGATGGCTTGTCCGAGGATGATGACGCGTGCCTATAAAATAAATTTAACTTCATTTGTTTATTCGTTTATTATTTATTTTTATATAAATGTAATACATTATTATACCTTCGCGAACGCTCGTGTACATATCGCGTAAAAATTCCTCATGTTGAATTTACAAGAACAACATACCTCTATGTGTGTAAGAGATAGAGAGGGAGAAAAATCGCCGAGAGTTACGTCAGACGATATCAGACGTCGTATATCTTCTAATTCTTGCAACCGCATGCAATATCTATATCGTCGCGACGTCTCATCCTCGAGGACTGCGAGTCACACACAGAGCGTGGGTGTTTTCGGCACCGGACAGTCGCGCAACCTTCGCCATCGAGTAATCGATTCATACGATGTATACGGTGAAACTGGCGGGGATGGGGGCGGAAATTAAACCAAGAAACGGAGGAACAAAAAAGCCGGCGACAATAATCGACCGATCAATTTACATAAGCTCTATCTTACACGCGGACAACCGCATTCGATTAACCCATTTAGATCGATAGAAGCACCATATACTCGTATACCTTTATACGTGTTTTTATATAGCTGACTATTCCCATCTCCATCCGGAACGACGATCGCCTGGGATTTTTATAAGTATAAATTTCTGATCGCGTGCGTCCATCGCCCGCGTGGTGTTTTTTATTTATTTATTTATTTTATTTTTATTTGTTTTTTTGTCTCATTCATTTCGTTTCTCTCAGTTTTGTTTTTACCTTCTTTTATCGATCCTAAGACAAATCTGTACGACGCGTGTATACGAATACTTTAATAAATAAAATCGAGTGGCAAATACTTGACTATTTATACACGCGTGATGATGGCGGGTAGGTATATATATAGCCGGAATCTGTATAGGTATGGGAGAGAAGTGTGACCGTGTATACGCAAGCTAATTAAATACGTTAATTAAAAGCGAGCTGTGGTGATCGGTTAGCATAGCTTTGAGCGGTTATGCTCAGCCTTGCGTTTGAGAGTGTCGCGCGCGGCCGCGGCGTCGACTTGCGGGTTCAAGGATATCTAGAATATTATGTGGCGCCTAGCTTAACCTCTGACTCTTTTTATCGAGTTACCAATCCAAACCTATCAAGGATGCAGTTAATTATTACCCGGAGACGCGGAGTGTGACCACAAAGATATAGCCCGAAGGCGACGCGCGGTTATACCAGCTCTTAAAAGAATAAACAAGAGAAAAGAAGAAGAGCTGGTGGTCGCTGCCTCTTCGGTTTTCGCTTCCCCGCCTGCACCCGATGCCGCTGTGGTTCCACCGTCAGAAATTCCTCCAGGACGTTAACAGGAACGTGAATCACGAGTTTATTTTCGAATTATACGGGAGGATCCCATTCCATTTTACCAATATATATAATAAGTGCCTAACCACAACGCGATCGATATCGACCTACAAATTAATTTGTGAAAACGACGATTATCGTTAGCGCTATTATACGCTTCGTTTATTTTCTATCTCTCTCTCCCGGTTCAGGAAACTTTTTTTCCACCGTCACGGGGGCGTATCCGATCAAATATGATCGCAAGAAGAAATTTGTAACTTTTATTTTTTTCCCCCCTGCATCGATTATCGAACTGTATAAATGTCAACGAGGGATTCCCTGATCGCATGGAATAGCGAAGTCGGTGCTTCGATAGGGCGGGTGGTAAGTTCCGCGTAGTTTGACGACGTCGTTTCCAAGATAGTAACGACTCTAAGATAGTTGGTCAGAGTTACAGTGGTCTGCTTTTTCCTCACTAAACTGCTGCAGTCGGAATGGTCGTAATTCGGTGTATGTAGGAATCGCAACGGATAAGACCGGCAATTAAAGATAGCTCTTCGAAGATCGAACGGATCAACTCGATCGAGGATTTCCTACCGGAAATTTTCAGTGTCACAATTTTCCACATCGACATATTGAGAAAAATTAAGTTATACAAAAAAAAAAAAGATAAATAAAATAATAAATGAATAAATAAAAGATGAATATATAAAACGTCGGAGTCCGGTTACCTCCGGAGAATATAAATTCTCTTTATAATGATTATTAAGCAGCTCGCGATCGTGGCAGCGCTGCAAACGCGTTGTGAACTAATAATAAAAGAAAAAAATTCATAATAATAATATAATAATGTATAAAAAATGGTTCATACGAAAGGCGAGGGTAAACGACGCGATATAACCGAATGAAGATAGTATAGGCAGATTCGAAGAGGCAGGGCGAAGCAGCTACTTAAAAAAAACATATTCGGAATTCGTTGGTCCTCGTTATACGGTGGAAAAGAAAAGGCGAAAGTGACATTGAGGGGCCAGTAAATATCTATGTTTTAACCTCTACGAAAGGTTCGCGTATATACGAGCGAAACGAAACGAAGAGAGAACAAGACACGATATCTGTGTGAGCAGGAAGACGGAGAAGCAAGTCTCGGTGAAAATGGGCAATTCGTTTCAGCAGCGCGGCGGCGGGGCCCCAGCTTGGATATTCGCGGTGCTGCAACGACGACGTGGGTTCAGGCTTCGGTAAATCATCGGACGTTTATTGCAGTTAATTACCCGGGCCGGCAGTTTGTGGGCCTGTTTTGCATCCACCAAGACGCGCACACGGCGCCGCTTCCACCATGGACGGGGTGAACGCGGCCCTCCTTCTCGAAAAATGAAAAGAAAGAGAAAAAGTTTAAAGAGAGAGAGTGAGAAAAGAATCTGCTGGAACCACCGACGCGCGGTACGGTGCAGAGGCAGGTTACGGCAAATCGAATGTCAATTTAAATACATGCGATCGTTCGACTCCATCCCGATGCATATCCCGCGCCTTTAGTTCTGTATCTAATTGTGCGAGTCGGTGTTTATACGAGTCGATGGAGTCGACTACAAGCTAACTCTCTTCCCCCGGGCTCTGTCCCCTTCCGCAGGTTGAGCCACGGCCTGGAACGAGTTGAGTTTGTTTCGCCACGGCACCCCGATGAAGCTTCTTCAGAAGCTCTTTTGGCCTCGGCATCTGTTCGCTCTCATACGACGCCTCAGGAGAATATATATGATGCGAACTTACCTCCTGACAAGCATCGTCGGTGGGATCAGCCTTCCAGGAACCATGATTTTTAAATACTTTAATCCAGCGTCCGTGAACTCCTGTAAATTAAGCAAAAATTATACAAGCTAACATCAACGTCGCAAATAACAATATGATATCTAGTTTAATTCTTTTATCCCAATAAAAATCTGCCGACCATCCCCTAATCCTCTCGGAATTTTTCCCGTGTTTCTTATACCAGTCTGAACACGTGGGCATGACGCCGCAGCCATGAGAATTGATATAACTACATAAGGATAAGATAATATACCGGTTGAATGTGTGTCCGACCCTATCTCTTGCGCAGGTATAAGGAGAGCGTGTACTATATGACCGGTGGGAAAGCACCTACGAATCAATCATTTACTGATAATCCGTATCGGGCAATATATGGGCACCGATCTATCCGGATCGACCGCGCGCGTTAGCCAACTACGCTGCTGCTAATTACGAGGGCTAATTATTACACAACCTTTGTTAATTATGAATAATTATAAGTGGGTGTGATCCCGTGGCCACGGGGATATGCCCGGGTAGGTATATATGTGTAATATCTAAAGGTGGAAGACAAGACGCGGTAGTAAAGGCAAGAAGCGACGATGCGGCGGCTGGATCTTTTGAGCATGGACCCGAATGCGAGTCCAAAAGGTAACAGACTCCGTAACATCTTGCGGGATCCACAAACGATCCCTGAAACGGCTCTCCAACAGAGACATCTCCCCGGTAGTTGGCTCACCAGAACGCGTATAACATGCATATATGCATACGCGTATCCATATCCATATCCATATGAATATGCATATGCATGAGTCCCGAAGCATTATCTAACGGAGAACAGGTTCTCATTGCTCCTCGCCCGGTTGCCCCGCCATGCCATGAGCCAATCAACCTTCGTTTTACCCAAAACTCAGGATCCGTTACCGACAACCTAGCTCCGTCCTCCCATTCGCAGAATCTGATTGTTCGCACGAGTATCGGGAGTGGAATCAGCTTTCTCTGATTTCTGGTCGATCCCCCAGGCGATGTTTTTCGACACATCACGTGAGCGACGAACAATTGTCGGATGCTCAAAAGGGCTTTGAACCCGAAGAGTTTGAATATCCAGCGGAATTTCAGTAACGCTATGAGATGAAAGCCACTGACAGGTGGTCCACCCCCTTTGCCGCGCGCGAGTTCTCCCGGTTCTTCACTCGTCGGGTTATATTAAACCAATTATATCCAGCTGATCGGTAGACGTGACACTGACAGCAGCACCGATAGGTATAACTCCACTCGAACTCGTCGTTGGTCGGACAAGTTCGCCCCTACAGGGTTTGCTGTGGAAGAGAATACGAAGAATAAAAAAAAAAAAAAAAAAATTATCCCGCACCGCGGTCCTCCGCGACGACTTTCTTCGGGAGTTTAACTCCTTGGCGTGGCGACCGATCACCTACTGATATCCCATCTTACATATTACGATTTTCAACCCTTTGCTCGAGGTATTAGACGCGATGACGAGGCATTTTGACTTCTCAAATGTCTCAAATGTGCGTGTAAAGATCGCGGCACTTGTCGTGATATCGCAAGGGTTCAATCCCTTCGTGCATTCCTAAGATTTCCAGATTCCGAGTGGTAGAGAAGAGATCAGAGAATTTTGTGAAGATTGTCACAGTAGTCGAGGGAGGCCAAGATTTATCAAGAGACAACTCTCGCGGCTATTCCTTTATTTTTCTCCCCTTTTTTTATCTTGTTTTTTTCGTCTTTTTGTAGGGTTGAGACGTCTCGACGCAAACTGTGTTTATTAAGACAGCAGCAATACGCACCAGCCTGCTGCCCTTGATAGCATCTCTTCACGGTTCATTATAGGCCCTTTGTTTTGGTAAATGATTTTTTTTTTTCTCTTGCTACAGAGACGAGGGACTTGAAAACCAGAGAAGGGGGGACAGATTCATTAAGTAATCTGCTCCAATTAGGCGGGGGTGACAACCAGGAATTTGAATATTAATTATTCATGATCATACCCTTGTTAAATTATTAGCTGCAGTCTAATAGGATCTCAGAACAAATTTTTACTGCAGCCGATGAACAACAAAAAAATAAAAAAATAAAAATTACATCTAATTGGAATAGCTAGAACTGCAGAATACGTATGATAAAGAATGCGTGCGCGTGCCGGTCGTGGCACCCGAAGTAACTATGCCATACTTGAACTCTGGTGGACGAGAATCTCACTTTCCATATAACAAGATAAGCTACTCGAGTAAAGAAATGAAAAAGGTGTAAGAAGACGACCGAAGCCAAGCTTATTAATATAATTGATCGGTCTTCGTTTCTGACAGGTCTGACCTAGAAAAAGCAGAGCAGAGTTTAAAGCACTTGGTCCGATGGGTCTTGAGCTCGTCCTTAAAAAAAACTGGACGGGTGCTTCGAACTACCTTTGAAAAAGACGCCTGAGATATCGAGAGAGCACCTAGCTAGTTATTCCAAAAATGTGACAAGGCAAGGACAAAAAAAAAAAAAGATGAAGCAAAGTGAAAACGTGCCAGTGTTTTTTACTCGATATCGTAGGGCCCGGATAGCAGCTGTAACGTAACTCTCTATATCACCTTATCGACTTAATTCTATCGTCAATTAATAAGCCAGTAACCAATGATCGATCCAAATGTTACAAGTTGGATTTACGCCATTGCCATGCAACCAGAGCTCCCTGCGCTACGATATGAAAGCAGTCGTGTTTATCTCTAATGCGATAGACACGAGACAACGATCGACCGAACGATCGCACCTGATCGTTGCCTCAGGCTTGCACAACGACGTCCCGTAACTTTATATACTACAAATTTACATACATAGCTACAGATATATCGTACGATTAAAAATGAATATCATCATTCCGGCATCGAAAACTATACTTGCATTCATATAAAGAGACATGTGTAAAACAGACTGAAGCATAAAACTCACCCTCTGATCGTAGTAACGATGCGTGTTTGTCAGGTCGATTACATACTTGATACGTGGCATAGCGTCTAGTAACATTTTTGGCGTGAATCTGGAACACGATTGTAAAATAAATTGAAGACCTTGTTTCGTGCGGGTACATCGGTCATCGTCAGACACTCGTGGCATGGCGGCGAGGCTTTTTGACCGGTCTAGCAATGACTCGATGATGCATTGGAAGGGGGAGGTTGAGGAGGACTTGGATCTTTTTTGTTTTTTTCGGGCCCCGGTGATCCTTCTCGCACGTTTGGGTTCGGGGGATGGTTTTAAGGGCGGGGGTGTCGGTCGAAATGGTCCCGCAGCCCCCTCAATATATCAAATCGCCGAAGGCGAAGGTAGGTATATAACGGGCAACTTGAGGCACGCGCATACCAAAACCCTTCAGAGCGCAGCCCCTTTGTCTTAACGAACCACCCCATAAATAAACACCCGCCGTCCACGGATTGCTCAACTATTAGAATAGTAAGAAAACAAAAATTTTTTTTTATAAAATTTATCGGAAGGCTAATCGATTTAAAATCCACTAACGAACCGCTAATGTGATCCAGAGATTTATGGACCGCCCTGTCAACTCGAGTTATACGACTGTTTAATCATCAGGGGTTTACGCGAAGGTATAAGAAACCAAACTGCTTCACCCCCAATGGGGTTGCCGGAAATTTTCAACGACTCCCACGACCCGAAAAATTAATAGTTTCGGACAGAAAAATTTTAGGACTACGAGAATATATATGTGGTTTCAACCCTTTTAGGCAATCAGAAAAAATTATGAAAATCGATTTAGTAGGGACACAAGGGTGTAGCTTGGAATATTTTCTCCCGCCGCGAAGGAATTAAAAAGTTGTTGCAGCTTCCGGTAGCAATGAAAGAGGTGTTAAATGTGTACACATGTCGTATACCTGTTTATAGGAGTTATTAAATCACGCGTTTAGAGCTATAGGTAGGCGGGTCTCGAATTACGCGAATCTCCGCATACCGTTGGCAAATAATTACGGAATTAACGACCACCGGGGGTAAGAGGGAGAGGATGAAGTCGCCAGGAGAGGAAGAGAGATGAAAAACTTACCGTTGGTCTGGCTGCAGGTTGTTAGACACCGCCTGAAACAGAGAAGAATAATAATGATAATGATGAAAAGAGAGTTTAAAAAAATGACAGCTAATGAGAGCTAATGAAATCGTGCTCGAAATAATTAATAACCCGGTATCCCGTAACCCCGACTGGATTAACATGTTCCCGAACAAGCGGCACCGCAGCTCGCTCTGCGCGCAGCTTCATCATTTACGGAGTTGGCACAGCTAAGACATAATCCGTGACTGCGGCGGCAGGTACGCGGCCGTGCGGGTAAACCTCCGCAAGTATACGAGCCTCTGAAACGCGCGTCATTGCCTACAAGTTTATATAATTAATCGCGGCGAGCTGTCGTGTGCGCGGGGCTAGAGACGAAATGATAATTAATCACGCGAAAGGCCGAGTATAGACGCCAGGCGGGGAACCCCCGCGGACAAAATAAAAATAATGGAAATATCGACGACCATACAGATTCTCTGCTTTTGAATTTATTTCAACAAATATTCTGCGAGTACGGAATTTAATTTTCGATTATACTATCCACATCCGGAATCTCCAAAAATTTAATCATTGACACGTGCATGAAATCGTATACATTTTACAATCCTGCGGAAAGAAGCAAAATTACCCGAGGCATAGTTTTTTTTTTACCAAATCCCAACAGAAACGGAGAGTAAAGATTTTAGAATCTTGAAATCTTCCTGACGCCTCTCGATAAAGATCGGAATTTTTTTTCCTTCTGTTCTTTAGTTCTCATAGTTCCATAGGGTGCGAACAATACGAAGACACGAGGCAATAATTGGCTAGCAAAATCCATTGGGAACTCCGGAACCTCCGGTAAAGGCGAAGAAGACTCGAAGCGACTCGACTCGGCTGGGCTGCAGATCAGCATCGAGCAGCAGCAACAGCTCTCCTAATACTAAGCCCGATCGGCTTCGGTTTGGATCGGAGAATGCACGTTATTATTAATTACAGCGTAAAACTTTCATTCGAATCATCATATGGGTGGGCTAAAAATAATTACAGGTTACGCGTCAAGCATTGCGATTGGCTGGGCGGGTATGTAAGATCCGAGGTGAGAATCTCTGGCGTTACAGAGGCTGCAAAGGTGCAGCATGTACATATCGTCGTGATACGTGTTTCGGAACATTCGGTTCGTTTGGTCACATTAATAACCGCTCCTTGCCCTACGCGGTTCGTGTTCACGTTACAGAGTAACGAAGCTAATGTAATAATCCCGATATCAAGGGCCAACTGTGAGAACTTACACGAATCGAACATCACGAGATGTTTATTAAACGTCGTTTTAAACACGCCGCGTTTCGCCAGCGATATTGAACTAGGACGTGAATAATATATGATATGTAATACCACGCGTTCATAGACCAGGTCCAATCAATTCACCGCGCGATACAACCGATGATCAGATAAAAAGCTCGCGCGCGCGCGGCTCAGTTACGTAACAATTACTGTAATATATATATATGCACCAGAGTATAATAGGAGATCAGATCGAGATCGAGAGAAATAGCTCAATTTAGAATACCCGCTGCCATTTTCAGTTTGAAAAACTGTAGAAGAATAATTAAAGCGATAAATTGCAAACGCGTGACGTAGGTGAGAGTAAATAAAACCTATATGGGGTACGAGAGGGTCTGGGTTCAGGGTAAACGATGAAAAAGATGAGCGAGTACACGTAGGAGCGAGTGCTGTGAGCAGCTCGTAAATTTTGCGTCGCATCGCAAGGCGCGTTGTGCAATTGAATTTTTTGAGAAGAATTCAAAGTGCCTGTCACGTTTCGCACATACGGGTTATAAGGTAGGTACGAACGGAGCTAACAATTCCAGGTATAGAGGTGGGCACGCGGTGTTTGCATACCCTTCGTCGCTCGCGATCTGCGGTTGGAGCAGAGCAGAGGCGCGGAGGTGTGCGGATTGAAATTGTTATACAAGGTATAAAACTTACGACGACGGACTCGGGACGACGTGGACGGAAAGATGGACAGCCAGACAGACCCGAGATAAGACGATGATTTGTGGCCCGTGCTTGGGCAGGCAGGCAACGATCTATCGATACGCGAACGACGTAAATAAATAATCGAGATATTAGCTCGCGAATGTTAAATCTATAAATATACAGGATATAGGAGTATAAGGGACACGCTGACACAGATCCACGGAGTCGTGTGACCCGCGACCCCTTTGAACCCGTCTGCAGACTACTCGCCAAGGAGGCGTATCGTATCACGCGATATCGGGGACAGGGATCAATTTAGCTGGGTAGGCAGCATCGGGTACCACGAGGACATTGCTGAGGAAATATTGTTACGCCAGAGTTATGACCCGGGAGAGTCACGACGCCGCAGGAAACTCTGTTGAAAAAAAACAATAAATAAATAAATAAAATGAAATAAACACAGACCTCCGACGAACGGCAGCACCAGGGATATAGTACCGACGTCCGGGAGTCTCTGCAGGGTTTTCGACTACCAGATCATTTGTCTGCGACGATACGGAATGACTCGATCCTCATATGGATCTCATCTCTGATGGGTGATGATAGTTGTCGATGAATTCGCACTCCGTGCGTACGAGTCAACGGGCGGAAAGGACTCCTTGATTTCCTGCAAAGGCTCCCGCAGCGCGCGAAGTCAAACAACCCGTATAGTCCCAGGTGACTGGTGATATTCGCGTATTATATTTGCGATCGTTCGGAGTAGGGAAGAAGGATCATCCGCGGACATGAGTCGAGAGGAGTCGAGTCGAGAGGGCACCTAAAGATTTACAGCTTTCTCGGGGGAATGACTATAATGCTTGCGGATCTTGAGCAGAGAGAAGGAGAGCTGCAGGGAGCGTAGGGCATGGAGAAGAGTCAGTCGGCCCACCTGCGAGATTTACTCTCGACTGGCACCGGCGTGTGTCCGTGATCCTTCTTCTCCCGGTCTTCAGCTTCTCCCCGCTGCACAGCATAAGTTGGACGAAGAGTCACGCGCGTTGATTCTACTATTCAATTTCACGATCCTTAGCCTAAAATATGACCGTACCTAAATCAGGATTATTGACCGTCGAGCGAAGTGCATTGTACACTGCGGCGGCGCCTCCAACGCGACGATGACGACCCCCGGGAACGTACCGACGTTATTCTCTCTCCACTATATAACATCTCTCGGAGACAACATATGGGGGAATTTTTTCCACATTAAATCCTTTCGTTCCTTATAGGTACGTCAACGATCGTTCGATATATTTTTATCGCCCAACATTTCCTGAATATTCGAACCAGCCGGTCCTCTCGGGGTCAGAAAGTGCATCGAAAGAATTCCACACGCACAAATTTAGGCTCTCCCATATCGCGGGATGGCATTAAATCATGCTTTGCCAACTCGCGCTTAAACCTGATTGTGGGCTACGCGCCACATTTGGCTCTTTCCAGTTCTGCAGTGCTCTCGTGACTCGTGTTTTTTTTTTCTTTCTTTTCGTTTTTAAATTTCTTATTTCGCTCCTCAATTCTGACTGCATCATCTCAGAGCTCTCTTCGCGTAAAATTCTCAGTGGGATTCTCATGTCCGAAGAATTGCAATTCCTGAAGTGTATCGGTTTCCCTTGCTCACCTTTCAACAGTCATCACCTTGCGGTGAGTATATAAGGGTAGAAAATTAATGGGTGAAGAGCTGCAAGCGAAGGACCGGCGCGGCGAGTTGGCGGAACCATTTTTCTAAGTTCTGTTCAAGGTACACTTTTAATTACCAGAGTTATCGGCGACGGGATCGGCACGGAAGGCAGAAGGGATGACAGACGGACGGACGAACCGACGGACGAACGGTGCCTGAGGTACATAAATAAGTGTGCTGCTGCTGCTACTTCTGCTGCTGCAGAGAGAAGAGAGACCAACAAAAAAAAGAAGGAAGAGAGATCGTCCGCTGCAGGAGCCTCTTGATTCTGGGACCGACGCCGCAGGATCCCCCGCGGCTCAAGCTACCATTACAAGGAGCTGCTCCTCTCTCGCAGAAACGTCATGGAAATATAAGGATATGAGAAGATCCGAAAGTGAAGTCAGCTGCGCGTTTCCCTGAGCAACAGATGGCAGTTTGGAATACCAGAAGGTCCGAGCTGGCAATAAACTCGTTTGAAGTATGTTTCCGTGATGATATCTTCAAAATTGTAATGACCAATTCAACGGCACAATGGGACCACCACGGGGCCGGAGCGAATCCAAGAAAAATTAATTTATATTCCGGATTGGGTGAGCGGTCGGACGGAGAAGATAAGTCCCGGGAAAAGGAGCGAAGGAGAGAGAGCTTCGCTCAGGAAATCTAGAGTCGTTCTCGCCCACCCTTTTTCCACTTTTCAACGATCACAAAACGATATCTTTCAAATCGTAATCGGCCGGCCATTGTGCCTCAGAGATTCTTTTCTCCCGAGTCTATTCTTGAGGAACCGAGGCTATTTCATTCTCTGTTGATGATTGTTGTGGCGGAGTTCCTCGCGCGCAAACTAAAAAGGAAGGTGCAACCCCGCGAACACGAGATTAATGATGATTCCTCCTGCGGTGTGATCTGCGCGTGGACGATGATGGGACAAGCCAACTTCACTTGGCTCCCTATACGCCCTAATGCGAGCAAGGCGATGGATTTATGGAGGCAGCCCGCGGTAAATCGGTGATTTAAAACGGAGAAGAATTCATTCTTCGGCTAATAGACGTTGAACGAGTTCCAGAACTACCAACTCCGGTTGTTGACGTTCGACCTAATGAATCCGGCCAAGCCATTTGGAACGCAACCCGAGAACTGATGCATTGGATAATAGAATATAGGTACGTAAAATACGCGATGCTATATATAATACATTCTCACACACTTCTACAGTCATGTAGGTCGCGGTTCATCCGTGTGCACGTGGTCCTCGACCGCCGATCCCGAAGTGCTCTACTTAGAAGCGCGGCGATACGCTTCTAACAGACCATCTGTTTTCATTTTTATTCCACAAGATGTTCTTAGAGATAAGCTTACAAATAATATATGAGTTCTTGATTATGAAAACGGAGAAAAATTCAGGCACGTCAGACTAAAAATTCGAAGGAGTAATGGCGTGGATGGCCAGCATCCCTCACGGAGGGAAACAGCGATTTATCTAAATTCCAAAACTTCATCCCAAATGAGGACCGATTTCTCGGAGATTTGTACTGTTTAGCAAAAACTATTTTGCCTGGCGCTAGGAAGGGGCGTTCCTGCAACCATTCCTGCGATAATATCCAGGCGAAAAAAATACTCGCTATGCAGACACACCGATGAGCTGAGCAAGAAATCCTGTTAATCCTGCAGCCCTAAGAAGAAACAAACATTTGTTTAAACGAGCCCGACAAGTCAGGACCGTAAATGCTCGAGGGTCGTTCATCTTTTGACCGGTCGTGCTGCTGGCGGTCGCTCGTTAATATAATGTATTCTCACCCCCGTAGCTAAAACAATCAGTATCGGGTCTCTTTTGAGAAGCTGAACCATAGGGCCGGTCCGGTCCGCCCTGGTCAACCCTCCCAATTTTTTTTTTTTCTTCACTGTTGTTTTGTTAAGAAAATCAATAAGTTCTGCCCTCAACAACGGATTACTCGGAGTAGCCCAGGTAAAAGATATGGGCGATGTAGTGTCGATTGTTGTCGATAAACGAAATGGCGACGCGACTTCGAGTCAGTGGTGTTGAGAATGATGTGCATTCGAATGAAGTCTTGCCCACGCGTCGAGAAGGTTAAACAAGCACCTTCCTCGTGATGTACCTACGTTATATTGGAGGCGATAACCGCGCGCCGACAAGAGAGATGATACGCATTATATCGATGTCGCAACATTGTCTCGATGCGGTGAAGTGCGGGCGGCGACAGTTGGAAGTAGCACCAGAAACCAGCGGCACGTCGAAACTGCTGCTAACGTTGGGCTTAGCTGGTTTCAGTGGTCAGCACGCGAGCTGAGCTGAGCTGATCTCCATGTAGGGAGGAGATTGTCGCCCAAAGGTCACGTCGGGTCGACTAAGGTCATCCTGAGTCGCGTGCATCAGTATCAACATCAACATCAACATCAGCGGCTGGTACGTATTGCATCAGCCATCAGACTTTTCTCCTCCCGCCCGCCAACTCGCCGCCCGCACGTATCGACTGTCACAGTTTCCACGCGACGCCGACGACGGACCGCTCACGGCGACTGGACCAATACCGCATTCCAAAAATCGATTGATATACGACGCTCTTTAAGTTACCTCCTCCAAAAAATCCCACGTTCCCTCCCCAAGTATCATCGTCTGTGGAATTCGTCCATGGCAGACACGGGAGACTATCGGGAGAACGCCGAAAACACGTTATCATGTACAGATACGTGTTTCTCACTACTGCATTATGTACATAAAACGTTTCACGAACCAAACTACATTGAGGTTTTCAATCCTGATCCCCGTGAATTCAACGCTTTTCTGTTTCCATTGGAATGCTTTAATTTCGACGTGGGTGGAGATAAGGTAATAATCGTGAATCTGTACCTGGATCAGAATCTTTGGAGCAGGTGAACCGACGAGGTTCGTAGCAGGTCTAGTCCTGGGGAGCAAGAGGACCCCCCGAAGGGCATAACCCGCCCCTAAGATATTTTTAATTTTATTACAGCCTGTAATATGGAAATTCTCCGGTCCCATTATTAGGTGTGAATTGAATTATAGCAGCAGTCGACGCTCTTATTTTTTATACCGTTGAGAACATGGATTGTGCGTTGTGTATTCATGTTTATTCAAAACCGAGAGGGGTGCCTCCCTATTTCCCGTCCAAACTCCAGACCTCATGCAGATCCAGAATTTCCGTAGTACTAAAATCAGCCAAGGAACGATCTACCGTGATTTTAATCGAACAGATGTGATTGCTCCTCTCGAAATAGGGAAAAGAGGAAAAAATAATAACTTGAGGGTAACATATTTTTATACTTGAGGGTAAGGAGAAACTTATTCCGCATATTATTGTTCAAGGCGCGGTCCTACGTGAATCAGAGGCGGGGTGTAGAGGGTAATAAATTTGCCAATTTTTCCACACTCTACCGGGAAAGGTGACGCTGTTTCGTAAATATTATATTTGGACAATCGGAGAAAGGTGGAGCTGCGTTTGGTTAAACACAGCAGTTGTATACAGTGACGCGTATATATCTGATGTGGTATGGGTGGAATGTGAGGGGATTGACGGTGGTGAGGAAGAAAAAGGGGGCAGGTGAACTCTACCGCGATCACGCGCCTTTCAAGGGAAATTTATGTGCCAAGGGCATAAAGAAGGCTCCAAAGGAACACAGGAGACCCGAAACCATCGAACCCACCAAACCATGCCAGGCCACAATGCGTGCATGCGACGACGTATGTACATACAATAATGCGTAGGAAGCAGAACAGGAAAAATGGAGAGAAGGGAAGAAGAGAAGAAATAAGGATTCAGAAGTGCCTGCGTTCCGCTCCTCACTTTCAGGGGGTGTGGCACCCGCGAGGTGAAATCGCCTGACCAAACGCTAATGCGGTGAGTGTGGCACTTATTTTGGTGCCACGCGATGCATGAAACGATGGTGAAATAAACCAGAGAAGTCCGACGGTCATCGGCATCCCCATGATTATAGTACGACATTCGACCCGTAAATTCCACCACTTTCTTTCAGTGGTGGACTTCTTGATATGAAGTCATTTCCTGAAGAGCCAACTGAGAAATCGTAGGCCGAAGGGTGAGGTCTGACCAATCGGAAGACCACCTGACGGAGTAGTGTGACCGTTAAATTCTTCTATGACAAACAGCAAGATTCCTCCGGGAATCAGAGCGAGTCAGAATTACTCCGGTGAACTCGCGCGACTATAGTAAGGAAATTACGGTGTAGCTGTTTCTGCCGCTGCTGCTGCTGCTGGTGGTTGGACAGATGCTGGGTAGCGATAGTCTAACGAACCCGTGCAAAATGAGACCGGCGAAACACGATCGTCCCTCGGATAAGGGGCTGCTACCGCGAGCGCCAGAGAGAGCCATATACCTTCTCTCCATTTGGCTTACTTGACTGCTCGCCATCAGGGACCCAGAGTCCTGTGGGTTCCCGGAAAGCTTGGGACGAGTAAAAGAAAGAGAAAAGGATATGCAGAAAAGGAGATGAAGAGAAAGGGCACGAACCTGGAGGAAAACAACTGCGTACAGGCCGTTTCATCTAGCAAAGATACCGAGAGAGAGTCAGTCCTAGTCCTGCCTATCTGATCCGACGAGATGGACGAGCAGCACAAACACTAAACTAAAAGACAAAAGTGTCCTCAATCCCAGAACCACCTCCTTCGACCCCCAGCCCTTGTTCTAGCCATAATACGGGCGCATATGTTCACAACCCCCTGTAGCAATGAACATTTCCATAATTTTTCTTATAGCCTAATTATTCCAGGTATTACGATGCCGATAATCGACTGCTTCGGCTGATAGCTCATCTCGTGTTAATAAAGAAATGTTTTCTCTAGAGAATTTTTTGTACGAGAATTTAGGGTCATAAACGAGGCATAAGGTAAATATGGGTACAACAGATTCACAAATTACAAATTATTTTTATCTATAGGACTTAAGTAGATGTACCGTAGTGGGTATCTCAAAGGGAAACAATTTTTATACGCCGTATGGCATACGCGGAGGTGGGGGAGGCTCGCAAGCGAGGACGAGAGCTGGAGCAGAGCCAAAGAGAGAGTGAGATGAAGATAGGTGAGAAGTAAGAAGAGAGGAGTGTGGCGGCACGTAATGGGAGAAAGTCAGCTTAATTGTACGGCTAATGTTTCGGATAAATCTGACCTCTGACGACCGTACGTCAAAAATAAGAAGAGAAAAAAAAAATGTTTGAAAACATCAGAAAACGGAGAAAAAAATAAGGAATTTGTATACACTTTCGTATACGCCACAGCGTATTTGCCGCGTCTATTCCAACGGTGATGCGGTCCTCCCCGCGGGTCTATACCAGACCCATCGGGAGTTTAAGATCGCGGTAGCCTCCGCATCCAACTGTTAGTATAATTAAAGATAATACGGGAGGCTGTGGGATTCCCTCCGGTGCAAAGTCAAAGACTCTTCCTTTTCATACAACCAGCTACGTCGCCACGACGCCACCGGACGTCACGCGGCGCCCGGAATGTAAATCCGTTCGCCCACGAGAAAAAAGGCCACCCCCGCCGCCGCCGCATGAGCCAACTTCAAGAGGAACAACGCGCCTGAAAGCTCCTAGACGTTAAAGCTCGCTAGATTTTGTCGATAAATTTTTTTTCATCCACGGGATACATACATACGTATATCCCCTATTTTTATTTTCAACCAGAACGCGCGATTCGTCAGAAGACCCGTGATCCCGGTGGTTGATCACGTGACCGTTGAATACGCGGAAGGAATCTGCACCGGAGCGATACTCGAGATCTGTATACGAGGTGAAAAATCAGAGAAGGATAGGAATAAGATGCATGTGGTTCTAGGGGATGGTGGTGACGGGGGTGTCGTGGAGGCGCCAGGAAACCAGAGTCGAACGAAACAAAGGACGACATTGGCTCCGCGATAAGATCTCCGGGTTAGAATCGGTGATATTTCACGAAGTCATCGAAGTTGTTCGCCAACTTGGGCATAAATAACGACTCCAAAGTTTCACCCATAGTAGCTCTCTCGCTGCTCTCAGGATCTGCTCCGATGGTCTGAAGGTACGTGGGTGGATTTTGGGGCGGCTCGAAGTGCCCGAGCTGTAGAAAACACCCCTGCGGGGCGCTAAGCAAACACTTACCATTGCTAATCGCGAAAGAAACACCCGCGCCCGCCCTACTTCATGGAAAAACAATAAATCCAAAATGCAGGGGCGGGGCGGACGCCTTCCTTTGAACCAGGTTTACTCCTATGTGCGCCTGCCTTCGCCCGTCATTCTTCGGAGTCTATCTATGCATGACGCGGAGGACTTTGCGGCCCACTTAAATACCAAAATAAGGCAAAGGATGAGACCGCGTCGTATCGTATAAACGTCAAACGTGTGCCTATTGTGGTTATTGTATTCTATATATGCTCTTCTGGCGGCGCGCCTGTGACACGAATGGTATTTTTTATAACCGAGAATTTGATTTGTACTGAATTTATTTTCTTGAAAAATGAGTGCTATCAAATTTGATGAGTAATTCACCGTTCATATATGTGAATTATTGGACGATTGATATAGTGACTGTATAGTAATAATCGAATGGCTATAGAAGAAGAAGTTGATGGCTGCGAGGAGTGGAAGAATGGAAACAATAAAGTGCTAGATAATGAAATTTGTGAATAGCCCGCGACATTTACGCCCCCCTGATACTAAACTGATATTAAAAGAAGTTTAAATCATCTCTTGATTGCTAGTGACGCGCGCGTACGTACGTCGCTCTCTCCATTCTCAATTATTTCCTTTTTCTATCTATTTTTCTCTCTCCTACCAATTCTTGTCCTCCGTCATAAAAGACTCCCACTATCATGTGAAACTTCGAACGCCATGACCTATGCGCTGGATACAAAACGGCGCAAGTACCACGAATCTAGAATCTATACTGATCCTGTAATTTGCATGCCTATATCAAGGAAAATTTTTTACACACCTTTATACGTCGATCGCACGATATTCGGATTAACTGTCCTTCATTTCTGGCCTACTTGAAATTTAAAGGATGAAAAGATGCGATGATAAAATCAAATAACAACGTTCAGCTCGTACGATTTCCATAACAACTAAAACGCCCTTATGTTTCTGAGGCTATTTCACGGGGATCAAAGAGACAACGAACGAACGAACGAACACCGGGGAACGGTTTGGTAATGCAACTAACGTTTTGTCGTCGATCCCACGGATTTCGTAAGCGTATAAATATAAATTTTTAGGGAACCGGCACTCGGTAACTCCGCGGGTCCCGCCGCCGAAGAATATCGGTGGTGAAATCGAGTGTTTGTCGGACGGATTAGCGCCTCCACGGGCACAATGCACCCTGCAGCTGCTGTTACTCACTACTGCATCAATTCCAGCTCGAGGTATATTAGTAGACCGTAAACAACCGAATATCGTAAACCAAAGCCGATGATTCCCCCAGCTGTTCCCGGCTCCTCTCGATTCTCACCACCTTTCTTTCCCCCGATCAAAAGGCGCGGGAAAAAAGAAACGGAAATAAGCGACTTCCAGGAACTAAATACGTCCCAGGCACGACTCGAACCGGAAGAGAAACTACGGTCAAACTTCTCCAGAGCTTCTTGGTTTGATCTTCCTCGGGGAAAGTCCTCGGCTCCGCAGGGATCACGAGGTCGGTCAACAAAGTACAAGACCGAACCTCCCGGCAACCTGTCTGATTAATTCCGTTATGATAACCCTGGAATGCACGCCGTACTCCACCCTCTCTCTCGCCCCTCTCTTTCTTTCTTTCTCGGGCGCACGGGAATATTTTCCCAAGCCCTCTGTATCTGTCCGCGGCATGGCCGACACGCTGCCGATGTCCCTCCGTGGGGAGTACTTTTCTCCGGGCGTCTAATACATTGTGTGCCCTGCGTCGAAACTCGAAATTCTCCCAACACAATATACGCGCAGCAGCGGCTATATCGTCATCGAAAAGAGAGGATTATGGAATTCGGTCGAATGAAATGGAATGATTATTATTACTCGATCGCGTGCCTCGCCGTTAACTTTTCGACTCGAATGACTGATTTCTGTGTAAGGCAAATCTGTATGAAAAGTATCATAATTGGAGATGGTTTACATAATCGGAAGACTCCCGCTGAACGAAACCACAGGGACTCGAGATATAGTTCGGGTGGTATGATCATTTCTGCACGAAAGGAATATTAATGCGGGAACGGCACTCGGCGGACAGTCGGGCAGTTTGGGGAAGGATGGATCACTTCTCTACGTGGGTGATATCTGTATTTCAACCCCTGTAGGACCGCTCAGATCTCTATCAAGGGAACTTCTCGGTTACAACGTTGCGCTTTTGTTTTTTTCGACTCCTCTTACTCTGCTAAGAAGTTCTCTTATTTCGTGTGTGTTTTTTTTCCTCACCTCAGCGCGCGATTCCTCAGGTGAATAATTATAAATTCCGACCCTCTGCACGACTCGGAAACCCTAGCTATGTCTTTAGCATCGATGCACAGGGGTTGATAAGCGGTCTCTTGTATTTAAATTTTTCTAATTCTCGTAGGAACGATGTAGCCCACCAAAGATCTAGAAGAAATCGTGGCGAGTCAACGAAATGTTTCTGCGTCGAAAATCACCATCAGGTTTGTCGCTGTCAGCTCGTTCGAGGCATAAGCCACGGTTAAACCACCTTGTAAAAATGATGAAATTAATTACCCGATTACACGGGTAATTAAAGGTAAGCGGGCGGGTTCTCCTCACCAACTGTTTGCTTTAACCGCGCAATTATGAACCCCGTGCAATGATTATTATTATACTGAGCACTTGAATCGTTTGATTTACGTATAGCTGACGGACATCGTGCACCGTTACACTTATATCCACGTCGCGACGTCCATGTGCGGCTAATGGACGTTATGTAAGGGACATACCGAGCGTATGGATACCTACTCTCCTCTTTTCCCTCTTTATCTCGCTCTCTCTTTTATTATTTTTCTCTCGTTACTCGCACACCCATTCGCGCATAGATACACATTTGTAAGTAGGTACGCGTGGTGCACGTATTACACGTTGGCATATGGATATATATATACAAAACCATCTCCGAGAGACTTCAAACCTCAAAGGTATAATTATCGAGGCAAGCGTCGGGGTCGTTCGATGTGACCTCAAACATCCGCGCCAGTTTGATTTATCGACCGATTCGTGTAATTAAACGAAAAGTTTAAAGATGGGCCCCAGCTGGCCCCTGGGCCTTCTATACCACGTCTTATTATACGAAACGTATACCTTCAGGACCTACGTCGCCCGCGCCTACAGGACTTCATGGGTGTCCAGAAGATATTTTAAAATATATATTTTGCAGATGTTCTTATGGTCGAAAGAAAAGAATTTACACACGTCTTACAATGAACCCAAAGACCTCGAATAATTTCTTTGACAAGTAGTCACCTACATATAACATTCTCGAAAGGATCATCTGTAGAGCAACTGTGATTTCTTTTATTTTTTATTAGCACTCGTTTAGTCCGAAGGACGACGTCCGTCGCTTATGAATCGCAGAATTGAAAGTTCTCAAACGAGCTAAATTATTTAGTCTTACACTGATGTAATGTTTATGGAGTCAATGGTCAGCGATTGAGTGGTTTTCGAGGCGACTATTAGTCGGCTATTAGTGCGACCTGACAAGTGTGCGATGAATACGAATTCGGTACACTGAATTAATGCTCTTCACTCTCGAATTATGTACAGCTGCCTACACAGTACCAACGGCAAACATACAACATACAATATCATCCAGGCATCGGATATTATATTTAATATATAATATTTATGGTATTTATCTTAGCGGAATATAATTTCGATACGGCTGTAAAAATATTTCTCTTGATTCAGAAACCATCGAACCACCGAATCGTTGACCAGTAGGAGTCAGGTCGCGCGATGATTAAACGCAATGGTTTATTAATTTTCCATAGTGATTATCGGATTGATAAGTGATCTACCTGTATCGGTATTAAATTTGTTTTATCGACGATAAAAATGTTTATGAAACAAAAAAACAAGAAAAAAACACTGGAATATGGTTAGTATTTTAGCAATGCGCATGGTTGAGTTAATAATTTACTACCGAAATAACGAAAGGTAAAGTTTCCCATGCGCGTGCTGCTGTTGCTGCTGCAGCAGTGATGTCCATTAAAAACCTGTTTTCATCTTTCGAATAGGAATAAATTTTTAAGCATTATTGTTCCAGGTAATACCCGGCGACCCGGCAGAATAAAGATAAGACAGTGAAATTAAACGGTTTGTACAAAAACTTCGGTTTATGGGCAGTAAAAGAAGCTCCGAACTCCCCGCGGCTATGTAGCGGCATCACAGACTTATTACCACTCTTCCTCACTCTGTGCAGGATGAAAAATCAAAAGTTGCATATTACACACGGAAAGAAACAAAAAGAAAAAAGATTCGAAGGACAATAACATCTGGGTCTGATCATTCTGGATTATACCTCGTAAGAAAAATTTCGTCCGTTTCTCCGTACGAGTATCAGCCCCAAAAATCGGGACGCTGTAGCTAACAATAAGCGAGACATGTTCCGATGTTTCTACGCCCCTCGCAACATATCCGCTGTTTGTATCCTCGCAGCGACTACCACCATAGATCCATGTGATCCCTGCGGCGGTCGAATCCCGAGCGAGTTTTTTAGTGACTTTTATTGATCTTTAGCGATCGAGTCTATGGGGTCTGGGCCGCCCGGTTAATCGTTTAGCTCTTGTCGCGGGCGTCGACAACCCCTTTGGCGATCGGGTCATTTTAACGATCGCTTGCTTGGCGATCTTCAGCGATCAGATAGTCAACTTGCGATCGTAAAGCGATCGCTTTAGTTTACCTAATAGACACGGGGTAGGGAAAATATCTAAAGAGTATTTTTACGAGGGGTTGAAATTGAAGAAATTTATCCCTACAGACGATGTTCGGGGGGTGCTCAAATCTTTTTCCATCGCTACAAACAATTCTAAGGCCCACCATGGTCGTCGTGTACCCCCTATTTATAATCTTTTTGCTTACATAGAAAAATACGGGAGTAATTAATTCCAAAGGCGAGTAGATGATACGGCAACTTTCGATCAATGCAGCAACAATGGAAACTCTCATCCGCGTAAATTATAAACCCTAAATTATGAGCCTTACGATTAACAGTACCTTATAGTTCTTTACTCAACAGTTATCCCCATAGGTTAGGTAGTACCTATAAGATAAGGAGGGATATATTCACGTGGAGTTTCTGATACTGACGTGTATATAGCCGTATGAAAAGAGTTTAATGGGGGAGTAGGGGGAGTGGTGGGCCTTCGCAACCACGTGTGTTCCACGGATATGTGTACGTATGGTATACCCAATAAACCGAAAGAGACGAGCAAGATAAATGTCGTGTGGAGCCACGATCCTAAGAACCAATTGATTATTATCATAATCCTCGTTATGCCTGACAAATCGTCGGATTATATTCGTTCTATCTTACCGCGTGCGTCTCGGACCTGCCCGGCCGTAGCAGCAACAGCAACAGCTCGAACACGGAGAAGAATTACTCCTTGCAACGGAATTCGACGAGGTCTTGGGCGCCGGTTAATTGAAAACAAACCTGGACGCGAGATACTTCGGTGCTCAAATACACACGTGGCTGATCGATTCAAGTTTCGCAGATTTTCCCTCGCATATTTATGTGGGAAGATTCGATAAACACCTTCAAGATATTCTCAACGAGAATGCAGGTACCATCAATATTATATCGTCGTTGTCGTCGTCGTCATAGAAGTTGCAACACGAGACCGAACGACTGGAACTCGGAGTCGTGCGCGGAGGATTCGAACAAGTTGTGAAAATATGTACAACGCCGTTGTGAACGCCGCATTGTGTCTATGCTAATGCGGTCCTCTTCTTGTTGAGCCACTGGGCCTCTGGGCTCCCCGCCCTCACGAATTGTCAGGAGAAAGAAAAAAAATGATAACAATGATAATAATAATAATAAGAGAAGAGAAAATAAAAGATCGGAGAAAAGAGAGAAGTAAGGGCAGGGCAAAGGGACATACGCCAGATTTGGTGGACAACGTGGGCCCCGCGCTCACGCGAAATCTCTATAAATTTGAAGACCATAAGGCAGAGAATGTAACTTCGAAATGATATACCTGCCTACGCTCGAGGAATTTATGGGAATTCGCTCGCAGCTCGAGCTCGCGCACAGTTTTTCGGAGCTCAGAACCCGAGCTAAGACTCTGAGGGGGGTTAGAGGCCGATTAATTTCGTGCCGGCTGAATACTGCAGATGTGAAATGATACAATGGGGGAAACGAAAATCTTTTGAGAAAATAAGGAAAACTTGTAGATGGCTGAACAGTGAATACCCGAGATCACTAAATCAAATTTCGAATAGTTTCCCGAACAAGATAGAGTAACGGATTGGGGGCTTGTACAATATACGCGGTGAATATACCTATACAGAATCGGCAGAGAGATAAAAATCGCTTTTTGAGATTCTTCCGGAAGACGAGAGCGCGAAGATGAAGACGAGGATGACGACGAGGACGAGGACGAGAAACCCCCGGGAGGTGCCGCCGGATTCGAAGGAAAGTAAAGTGGCCCGCGAGTTTGGAGCTTTGAGATCAGTTGATATCAATCGAGGTCCCAAATTGGTGTATTGTTGCTCAGGGAACCCCCCCGCGTTATAAACAAGCGTGATGTATGCGCGTGTCTTTTCTTTCATTTTTTTTTCTCGAAAACGCCGAAGGCTCGATCCCCTCCGTCCTCCTTTTCCCTCTCTTCCCTCAGAACTCTACTCGGCGTGATCTATCGCGCTCACGCTGGGCTCACCGAGTCGTTATTGAAATATTGGGATTTCTCATGGACACCTCGTGCCAGCCATACGTATACCTTTCGCCTATCCTAAGGTGACGTCTTACTCAATGCTCGCGCCCATCGCTGATCGTCATATAGACTAGCTGCAGTCAATATTACAAGTAGGTAAGTTCATTATGACCGTATGAAAAATGAGGAGTTTTAAAACGTGAAGAATGAAGTCTCGACGAAAAATCGCAGTATAAAAGTATGGAGACTAATCCGCGCGGCGGCAAACGGATGCAAACGTACGAGTGTGTATTTATTTTAAAAGGCGTAGAAACGCGAGAGAGGGTCAAGTAAATTAGCGTGATTATTTGAGGAACAGCTGAAACGAATATGTTAATGATTCGCGAGTCATACACGTATACGCATACTTCGTGACTCTGAAACCAGCCCTAATTGATGAGTGTTCAGTGCTGAGTTTCGCAGGGCATAAACCATTTTTATACCTCACCTTGGCTTCAATGCCTGTCCGGGCGTCTCATTAAAATTCGACTCCATGCCTACTAATTGTCTGCCTGCATGTGCCACGTTCGTGCAGCAGCCTTAGCGCAATGTAAAAAGGGCGCGTACCGTCAAAAAAATCGCAAGGTGTGCTCTCACGTACCAAGTGATTTCTCGCAGATATTCTGCATGGTTCTGGCGTTAATGAAATCCTGATGGAATTTTTAGATATATTTCCGTTCAGCAAAATAGGATCGAAATGGTAGACTTGCCGCTAATTGATTTCGGCACCGGTCGCTAGCTTTACATAAAACAAGGTGCGATGAATTCGAGGCTGACTTTTTTTTCTACCTCTTCGTTTCTTTTCCCTTATACGCGAGGTGCAGAGGTTGGTGGTGGTAAGCCACGGGGAGTCTTTCCTCGTTAATAGGGACCGAAAAACTTTCGACTGCATTGGTATAGTTGAGAATAAGTTTCGTCTGGCGATTAAATCGCTCGTATCTTTAGGGCAGCTCGAGCGAAATATCACAAAAGAATTATTCACCCGCGACTCCTGCTGACAATGAACTGGCTGCTGCTGCTGTACCCGCCGCCGTTCCCCAAATACCAATCTGTGTGGTATGGGTATATGCAACTGCATCAACGCTTTGGTTCGACCTTAAACGTCTGTGCATTGCCAAATGTGATTTACGCCAATATAAATCAAAGAATTCACGCCAGCGTCGACGTAGCGGGACACAAAAGTGGAATAAAATTAACAAAAGAGAGAAACCCTCGAAAGGTACGACACCATTTAAAGTTTTTATAGAATATAATTCCTCACGTTCTCAAATCCCGGATGTCCGCGGTCCATTCGCTAAGACCACGGGGAGACACTCGACGGTTCGTTGGAAATCGAAGAACTGAAGAGATAATCGACGTCCAGTGACTTTCACAGCTATTATAATTCTTCGAATGATCACTTCTCGGAATTATAGAAACGCGACTCTGTACCAAACCATCTTGCCTGTAAGGCCCTGGGCTCTTCGCGGAACCAACAAGAACTTCGGGTCTTGAACGTTTCCGATTTATTTTTTCAACGCGACGTATACGACGTAGTACCAGAAATTCTAAGTGCTCTTCGAATGCAGCCTAAATTTCGCGTATGGTACAACATTCAATTTATTTTTAAATATCTCGGAGCTACTCAACGAAGGATAGCGATATGCGATAAAACGCCAGGGGTCAGTGGCATCCCCGTCGTCGTCCCCGGGAGGTAGTAGGAAGGTAGGGAGGTATAGGTATAGGTATGAGTACCTGTTGCCTCGCCCGGTTCGCAGCCTCTTGTAGAAGGGTGAAAGGCGAAGGGCGAAGGGAAGGTGGCCCGGGAAACGATGGGGCATCGGAAACGCGTAAATCACGCGGAAGAATCGTGACAACATTAACGCACTTTTCGTGGTTTACGATTCGTTGAATCCGGCGCCGAGGTCGGCGCAGCAGGGGTCGCAGATGAAAAGAACCGACGTTTGGACCAGCAGTATTTTCGGTTATGCGCGATGATTCAATATTTCAGTGCTCAACGTCCAGCGTCCTACGTGGTTCCTCGTTTTGGTTTGATGCCCACATTAGACGAACTTATTCGTTTATTTATTTACATTCTCAAAATTCATTGTTTTTATATAAAGCTCGATGTAAAGCAAATGTTTATTATTGATTGATCCTGCTTACCTCCTTCAGAGGAACTTTGAACGCTACTATTTTAGTCCCCTTGATAGCATCGCCATATGCCTTGTAAGCCAACCACCTGTAAATTAATCAAATATTCGTTCTATTAAGTGGATAAACACACAAGGCGATAAATATGTACAGTTAACATCATTCGGACGCAGGCAGGTAGTTTTCGGCCTGGCGTACCACATGGTACCAAATACTGCTGCCACCGGCAGCTATAAAACTTGAGATAATAAAACAAGATCGCAGCTCTCTAAGTGAAATTTCGTAAGATTCTTCATGAATTTTAATCATTCAACGAGACAATTTTCTAAATTCAAAGCCTAACGGAGATCTCACGATGTTTTTAATATTGGGGGAGACTGAGATTTTCATCACAATTTCACCACGTGGCCGAGTTGGCTCGTGTTCGGGTATAACGTCGACATCTATCGATGAAGACCCGAACCATTTTTTAGACCCACGGTAAAACGACAACAGATAATACCCCAATACGACTAGTAAACTGCAACCTTCAGTGTCGAGCACTGTAAATTTTTTAATTACTCTTACATCACAACTGCCCAGTCTTCAAACATTATCCGAATTTTACAAATAAAATTCCGAATATTTTAATAATTTGCAGAGTCGGTTGAGAGTAACTAATGGCCTATTGCATTTTTAATGTCATTCTAGTACTGTATAAATACCGCGAAAAAGCGGCACAAAAACATAACCTCAATACCATCTGTGACCTCCATCTTCTTTAAACATAAGTACTCGGTCAGTGGCTATCTTGTTCGGAGGTTACAAGACGAAAAGAAAATTAATGATGGATACTTACCTTTCCGGGACAGATCTCGACATGGTTGTAACACAAAGTGCTGCAGTTATTTATTTATCGTGGAATTGAATGCATCACTCAAAATTTAACACACACACACATAACCACCACGCGCGTGTCCGACACAGGCCAAGGCGAATCGGAAGTCGAATTTCGATAAGTTTCGAGTGATCGATTATCGTACAGTCGCGCAGAATCAGCAGACAGTAAAATCTCGAAATATGATCAATAGATACACTTCAAAAATATGTAGTAGTTTTATTTATTGTTGTATATCCATGCGGATGAATCACATGTCATGGAATACTTTTTCGGCTTTCTGTATCAGCTTGTCGGGCATTGCACGTCTCCCTCTTTTCTAGTTTTCAATTGCAGAACTTCTTGGAGAACCTTTTTCTCCAGATCAATAAGCAAAGGTGGTTTCTTATACTACATGGAAAGAAAATAGTAAAAAAAATGCTTTGAATTTCTACCATTCAGATACTAGTGCTAATTTTTTTTCCTTACCGTTATGATCAGTGTGTTGAATTGATGAGTAAAAGTGATTCTATCAGCTTCTGGCTTTAGCCCAGCTCGTTCCAAGTCTGGAACACTTAACTTTTTAAAATACTTTTTATTACTCGTCCGCACAGTGATTGTTCCGTCATTTTCTGCAGTTACTGAATATACATCTTTTGGGAACGGCAAATTCCTTATCCTCCACTCAAGGGAGACTTTTGTTATTCTTCTTGATATGAATGGCTAAAACATCAAAATTGTCTGACGGTTACAGGCTAAATTCTTTCAGTTGATTGAATTCTGATTAATGAATAATTATAAGAACGTAGCGTACCGCATTTGAGCTTTCCCTGATGCCAGATATCTCCAGATTATCTTGTGGTCTTGGCTCTGGATCACCAACCTCGACAATCCACCCAACATCTTGTCCAAGCTTACCTTTTTCTCTCCATGCTCTTCGGACTATGACATTTGTTTCCAAGTGATATTCCTCGACCATCTCTTTACCATCTTCGAACAGAAAGTGGACTTTTCTTTTTCCTAGGATAAGGAATAGATTAAGTATGAATCAATAATTCCGCAAACATGCGTGTAGCTGACGTTTCATTAGGTTAGTTCACGTGGTTAAATTAGCACAGTTTGACAGTGTCATTAAAAGAATAGGAGTCAAATAGACTCTGTGAATGTTTGATTCACAATTTACGTAAGATAATGATGTTTCGACTTTACCATCCTGAATAATCGCCGTTTTTTTGGCATCTTGTATGAGCTTAAACCACTGCTCGGCCGCCATTTGTAAATAATCTGCGCACTGTTGACTCGTTGCTATGATATAAACGCCATTTGGCCACGGGTGCTCGCGTCTTTGGTTGCTACATAAACAGGCGCAAGAAAAATTATGAGACAGAGAGGTGCTTCACGGAAATTAATTGATCAGCATCGCTGTATATTTATTGATTATTAATTATTAATTTAATTTAGCTACAATAATGAATGATTGGTCCGAAATGAAATTCTGTTACTTTTTGAAGGGACTTCCTTGATAACTGAATACTTTTCACAGGTTTCGAAAGTGGATTTAGAAACCTGCAGTTACATTCATAAGTTATCGCAACCAATCAGGTTCATAAGGTTTTTTTCTCATGATACGTACAAAACAAATTAGATTTTTTTACATGATCGCGACATACATTGTATAGTTAATCATATTAAGTGAGTATACAATAAGTGACGATTAAAAATTAACGTTTATTATAATAATAGATTACCATTCAGTAGGCCGTTGGAGATTCGCAACGGGTTTAGTCGATAGTTATTCACTTCGTCATATTATTTCGATTGAGCGACTTTGATCCGTTATCCGGAAGGGTTATTCACATGATATTCAAACCTCACTCACCGCAGCCAACAAACACGAAGACAATCAAATTCTAAGATGAATTTTTTCCTATTCTAGCCAGCTGATACCATGGAATTATCGAAGTGACTCGTTTCGAGTGTAAAGCATGCACTTGTCATGATTATTTGAAATTTATTTATTGTTCTTAGAGTTATTTCAATTTTACTAATGGGTATATACGGTTTCAGAAACCATAAGGTCATATTAGTTAGTGAACTTGAAGCAAAGTTTATTCGACGTTACTAAATAAATCGTTTATAGCTATCATTAGCGTAACTACTATTATGCTGATCGTCGTCAATTGTGCGCGAACTCAGACATAATATTATCTAGAGTGTCTATAACAAAGTCAGATTCGAAACGAGTCTCTCTACATTGAACTTTCAACGTTCTTCAAATACGTAGAAATATAATTCCTCACAAATGCGGCAATTTAAAATTTTACGTTATGAAATGAGGTTCACGAATTTATTTTCATTTACAGATCTATTTCTGCATACAAGAATTGGACCAAAAATTATCATCGCAAATTTATGTAAAACCTCTTTCTAGACACGTAAAAATTTCATGACGCTAGATGCACAAGAATCTCGACAACGTCAGGATAACTTATTAAATTCATAAAATAGAAAAAAATTATTATTTTCCAGACACCCAGTACCACATATTCGACATGCCTTCATTTTTGAATGGCACGGAAGAATCTCTGGCCAAATTTACTGTTCTCATATCACGTGAATCAGTTTCGATACATAATTATTAGAAATATTTATACAACAGAGACAGCCAGCTCCCTGCAAACAACAACAAATAATCAGCACTAGTTCAATAATAATAATTTACGTGGCACAATTTAGGTAGTTTCAACTAACTGGTCATATTAAAGTACGTCGGTCGACGTTCGTCTGACTAGAATTCCATAACATGTATTCCATTTCAGCCATTACCATAATCTTCAAATTCGTGACCCTACAGTATAGTACTTTAATTTATCACAATAGGAATCGATCGTTACCTTCGCAAGTATAATTATTCAACCAATTGATATATAATATATATATGTATATGAATAGAATATCGATATATGTATAAATATCATGCGTATATCAAGTCATGTACGGAAATTATACAATCAAGTATGTTACGATTTTACGTAATAAGTAAAATAGGGAAGATTATTACTAAATCTTAGAAACTAACGACAAAGTTTAAAAAAAAATCAAATCCTACGCTCTATCCGGTAGAACTCTCAGTTGATGGGAGATTACATTTCTCAAGCTACAACCACAACGCAGGTTCAACCTACGAGTAACATCAATCGAAGTCAACAAATTCCGCAGTCTAACGTCAAGACTGTAATGAACTATCGGACAATAACGTCCAACAAAAAGAAAAACGAATCAACCATATGACAAAATAAATTGAAACAATCCTCTTCACACTATAATGCATCTGTGCGTGGTTAAAGGTGACCGGAAGTTAGTGTAAAAATCCGGCATGGTCGATGGGGTTACAATAGAATTAGGTTCTAAACGCACCAAACGGCGGCGAAATTTTTATTTCCCGTGTTTTCGCATAGAAACACGTATACTCATCATCGTTGTTTGTCGCCAATCAGTTAGCGTCTTTTCATAAAAAAACAATCTGCAAGATAAAAATTTTGCCGCCGTTCGGTGGGTGTAGACCCTTAACAACGAAGAATTTGCGGATGTCTTCGTTTATAGTAAAAGATAAGGTAGCAAAACGAAGCTGTGATAGCGGCGATAGTTGTTACGCTGTTACGTAATAACGTGTAATTCTGCTGCTCCTGCTGCTGACCCAGCTGACTGACGCATATACCATCTTTTGCTTTAAAGCTAAGGCGGTTGCCGAATCGTAAGATATTTGTTTTTACGATTTCAATAATCAGTCCAACTCATTGATCCGGTCAGCAGCTGGCAAGTTTCATTGCACCTTTTTCTTGCTTGGTTTCTTGGTGCGGGGAAGAGTTGCAAAGCTCGTTATCTGGAATTAAGAATAACGAGATACGTGATTCATTGTAAGGTGCAGGTCAGAATATATCCAATGAATAAATTGGAGACGAGTAGCAGATGTTATGTTATCGAAACAATCACAAATATGGCATACTTTTTTTTACATGGGACGTTTCATACATAGACCTTGTTAATGTTCGTGAATTTTTTAAGATTTAGTTTCTACTCTAGACCACATCAAATCTCAACACCCTTTTCCTACTCTGGGTAAATTGAAAAAAAAAGGATATCAGGCGGTTTCAGCATCTCTTTCTGCATATATACATTTTTTTTTAACGTAGGTAATTCAAAAATTAGTCATTGCGACAGTTATATTAGACCAATTTCAAGAGCAATTATCGTTAGTCGTGAGAATATATTCATTTGCATAATGCATACGTGATCGATATAAAGTTTCTGCCATCTTCGATGTTTCCAGGGAGGCGGCGATGCACAGAGATAGGATAACGGATGAAAGGATATCGAAGGACTTGATGAGACAAAACATCTAATACGATGCTACCCACTACGATTTTTTTTTCTCTTTCTTAATTCTCTTACTTTTCGATACAACAAAAAACCGATCAATGGCCATCATTCGAAGATCTCTTCGCGATTCTTGTGGGTGATCGGGACATTTGCCGAATGGGAATGGTCGGGTCGTCGCCCTCCCTCTTTCCAATTAATCCCCTACCCCTAAGAACTTTCTCCTCGTACTCCTCCCGTTCATATACGGTCTTGTCTAGGTCTTCACTTTTTGAGTCTTGATCAGACGCGTAATCATCGATAATATTAGAACGCAGATCGATGTAAGTCTCGGCTTTTTCATCAAGAGTAGCGACCTTTAGAAGTGCATCCTCAAAGTCTGAATCCAGATTAGAGTTGCCCTCAATATGTTCAGAGTTGACCTCCTCCCTGGAACTGAGGCTAACTGATCGAGATCTCGACGGAGTTCTGGAAGGAGAATAATTCGAGTCACAATCTCTTCCATGGTGGTCTTTGTGGTGAAAGGCGGTATTGAAAATAGTTTTCGGTATTGTCAAGAGCTTCGATAACCCTTCCTTCGTCTTCGCAGCGGCCTTGGACCGCCTTCCGTTCTTTCCGAACTTCTGGGAACGAGATGAACTTGAAACGAAGACGTCTTTTGACGCGTCAATACTCGTTACGGTTTTAACGGTGCCAGTTTTTATCACCAAAGTGGCCTTCAGGGCCCCCTGGGACGCTGAAGCGTCCAAGTCATCTTGACTTTTGGTACCTGGTACTTTCGGCGCAGGTTTTTTGTTGTACTTCCCCGCTCTATAGCAGCTGTCCGAGTTACTCCTCGATATCATTCGCCGTTCACAGCTAGCGGGGCTTAAAAAATGCTTATCCATATTTGGTTCAATTTTTTTCCCAACGTTAATATCCTCCAATGAAATTATGTTAGAGACCGCTTTCCGGGCGCTACTTATCAGCTCTTTCAGTTCGTCAAATTTACTCTGACAAATTTCATTAGTTATTTTCTCAACGTCGATCGATGTCGATGTCACAGAAGCAAAGTTATGGGAAGATTCAGCTGCATTCAAGGATGCGGAATCAAGCAAGTTTTTTGAGCCCTCCAACGATTTCGATTCCTCCGGTGGGGGACAATAGGTCGATAATTTTGCACTAATTATATTCTGTCTTTTCACCGGCATGTCATCAGTCGACTGAGCACCCTGAAAATTATCAGGGTCCGAAACCGAATCTAGAAACTCAGAGCTGGATTCTTTGTCGGAAGACTCGTCATCTCTTGCTTGAAAATTCGCGTGAGTAGAGAAAAACTGGCGTTGATACGTGGGCGAGTCACGTGCGTGAATTATTCGTTTGTCATCAATTCGCAATTTCATGGGTTCGTGATCGGTAATTAATGCGTCTCGGAAAGCTGGACTGTTTTGTGCAAATGCAAGAAGAATTTCCAAGGCTTGTTCCGCGGACAGAAATCCTAATTGGGAATAAGGAGGAATAACGGAAGTTCTAGGAAAAGACGAAGGGTCAACGTCGCTCGCCTCATCACCGCTGTCCTTTAAATTTACGACAAATTCATAAAAATTAAAACTGATAAAATCTGCAGTCGAATATTTTCATTAAAAAAACTACATTATTGAGTGGGGAAAGAATTGAACGAGTTCTTCAACAGCTTTAATGCACATTTTCAAACTTTCTGACGTTCGTTATTTTATTGTCATACTATATTTTTCAGAATATCGAGACTGCAGACGGAGGTTTCATGGGAAGATGAAGTTTATTATCTCTGATACCGACCTCGGGTACTTTCTTGGCGGTTGACCGTGGCTTTGGGCGAGTCCTGGCGCCGACGCTCGACGTCCTGACCAAGGGCTCAACCTGAGAACTAGCACGACTTGGATGCAACGCTTCGCCGCTGCTATAGCCGCTGGAAATATCGTCGGACGACCTAATATTACTGAAACATTAAATCGGTGAGTTGTGAGTCGAGTAACACTATGCAAAGAAAAAAAAAGAATCTCTCTCCAAATTCCATAGGTTGAACTTGATTAGATATTAACATACGATAAACTAGCTATAGGTTCCCGAGGCCTGGGTTGTCTAACGTCAACGTCCACCTCGGAAAAGTACATGTCGACTCTGTTGCTGCCTGACTGAGTTCGGCGCGGGCTGTATCCTCTTCTTCCAGGGTTTTCTCTGCGACGAGGTTCTACTGTTGGCAATAATTTCCGCCATTTACGATTGAAATTGATGGGGAAAGAGATATAGGAATAAAAACTGCAAATGGGGGGGGGGTGGGCGGCACGAACCTTGCATATCTATCTCGTCCCGCGTATCAGGCGTATTTCGATTCTCGTCCTCTTTTTCACCCGTGAGGTCACTCAGGCTGTAGCTTTTTTTCAGCTGCTGAACAAGCCCTCCGCCTCCCTGAAAATCGTTCGAATGATAGTTTGCTGTAGGTCCGAGAGTGGACGGAATTAATTTCGGAAGAGTAGAAATTGGAAAAAACAAAAAAAAAATAATGATAAATGAACAAATAAGGTAAAAAATAGGCGAAAAATCTTACCAACGGGAAAGGGTTAATTTTGTTATCTGCCTTCACCATTGCAGGATCCTAGGTACGTATATTGATTCTGTATGCGATCTTTCTACGAAGCACGGCGTGTAGTTAATTTGATACGTGTATATCTGATATGCGTATATTTAGTAATTTAATAATTAAATAATGCAACGGCAGCCAATTAATTTAAATTATATGAATAGCAAAGCTGCGTGTATAGCCGTTTATAAGATATGGCGTACGTAATAATGGCAATAATAATAGTAACAATTAAAATAATCGCCATGACGAATGGGAGCGTAGGGATAATTATAGGGAAAGTAGAAGGTATTTAAGGTGAAATTAAAAGAGTAAATGTGCGTGTACATAAATACGACGAAGTAAAAAAATTATACCTGTATGCATTATATGAACGGATAAGTTACGAATGTTTATTTAAAAAAATGAAACTTGCAATTCAGAGGATCTTTGGAGTATTTCGTATAATATAAAAACAAACTTAAAATCTACAATATTAAATATCATGTACACTTACAAAATGATTTTGCGCGATATAATAATCAACTAATATTTATACGATTACTTATTATATGTTGGTAAACGAATCGGTTCGAAGTATCGTACATGTTATAAGGATAATTAGAACGATTTATCAATGATCATTTTACTTCAAAGGCACCACATTCAATATTATTCCTATCACCTAAATCAGCTTATTATTTAGAATATCTTTATCACACAGTCTTAATTTTAGATACGAAGAAAAATCGATTGGAGGATATCTGATAACAAGGCTATATAATTATCGTATGAATGATCTAAAACTGCAGAATCTACAAAATCATTTTTATGGTATATTTTCATGAATAAATTTAAACGGATAAAAGTATGGCATCTCAGATATTGGAAAAAAAAAAGAAACAATAATTTTTTTCATTTTCTACAGCACGCAACGTATGGATCGAATTGTTTTTCGATTCGCTACATAGGTAAAAAAAATTGTAACCTTTACTTAAATCGTCAAATGGTGGCGTTGAACATTTGTTTGAGTCTGGTATGAGTTGATCCAAAGGAACATTATCGTCTGGGTGAATTATATTGCGGAAAATTATTCGTCGTGCGCCAGAAATGTGACGGACAGAATCCAATTTTACGAGTTCAGAAAAAACGTCGTCCATCGGGTTTATTTGGCGCAAGCCAATCTTTTTTCTGATTTGCAGACTGCGCTAAAGTTTCCAACTATATCTATACTGCGCGATTAGTCTTAAGTTTTTTAATTTTAAAAATACATAGAAAAGGTCTTCAATTCTCGCTTTCCAATTATCAAAGCTCGTCGCTGATTCCGAGTTCCAACGGGTATAAAAAAAAAATCATATAATAAGGATAATAACAAATTAAAAAAAAAAGTTAATTAAAAACCATGAATTGAAGTCGCCGTGTTCGAATTACGTTATAGACAAGCTCATTACCGACGTAAAGTTCCGGTACCCTCCTGATTACTAATTAGCAATAACGAGGCTGTAAATATTGACTCGGACTGTCAATTAATAGATGCATGGGGTGTGTATACCGACTCTTCAACCACATCGTTTAATTTTAATTGACACCCATCACATCCGACTTAAACGGATAACAACGAAGATGCAATTTCGGACACAGATTATAAACGGAAAAAAATTTCATACCACGAGTAATTCTCCCATAACATTACGGAAAAAAATTCCAGTCTTTGAGTCTCGTACCCCCGAGCTTACGTATGACGAAACCGTTAAGTTATTATTCGTCTAATTCATCGCTAAATTCAAAGTCGACGACTGGCTGCTCTTCAGATATACTAATTTTTTCTCTACGGGTATTCCTCGCCTTTGCTCTCGTCTGCATTCTATCAGCCCGGTGTGGCGTCGCCATTTTTTCTTTCTTCGATTTTCCAGCTGGCTTATCAACGAGACCTACGAACTCTCGTTCCGGTTCGTAAATCGACTCGTCGTCAGTCGAAACATCGTGGATTCCTTGCTCCTCAAAACTCGGCGGCGTTGAGTCGTAGGCGTAGTAATTGGTGCTGCTAGTAGTCGAATCGCTTCTGGTACGTCGCCGAGGTGTTTGGGGTGCAGAGTCTGGGGTGTCTTTACCGATTTCCCTGGACGCTCGTGGGATGGCTAAGCTAGAAATCGCCGAGTCTGATTGGCTGGCTGGTAGGGCATTCGTTGAAGTCGAGCTTGGTACCACGTTGGGGAAGTTCTGTCGTTAGAATATTCAACGCAGGGTTAAAGGACATGGTCAGGGAGCAAGTACACTTATTTTTCCAACGTGATCAAGTATCACGCGACTTTTACCAGGTTTTTATTATTTTGTTGCTTTTTGATCGGGTAGTTCTTACATTGATCATATTACGGGATTAAAGGAATAATTAAGACGTATAGCGAGCGCAGCAGAAGTTAGTCGTGTATAAATAAGCAAGTGCTGCACCTAAATATTCAATTCAAAAGATATTCGCGTTTTAGGGGAGAAAAAAGCAAAAATTTTTCTGGGTGTAAAATATTAAACTGAAACAAAATCAATAACAAGCACTAAAGAAAAAAAAACTAATGTTCGATCGGTGCGTCGTGAATTCTTATAATTAATTATATCGCCGCCATCGGGCAATCGCGGCGATATTGATTCACTTACCTTGATTGCAGTTTGCATAAGAACAGTGGTAGCATAGTTGACACCCCGTGATCCAAGGTGAAGTACAGCGGTGTATCCCTGCTCGGTAGCACGAGCTAGAGCCTCGTCAATTTCTGCTTCACGACGGCTCAAGGCGGGGTGGACAAAACGGCGGTACAAAATGCTCGACCCTTTGGTCGCCGGGCTCAGCAGCCAGAGCACCAAGATTATCTTTATCTCGTAGTAGAAGGGGAACCTGATTCGCAGGGTCGATGGTAATTAATAATCTGCTATTTACCGGCTATTTATAATATGAAACGTGCAGCCACACCCATTTTTTATGGAAGTGAGAGAAGAATAGACGGAGAGAAATGGAAATAAAAAAAATAGAGCCACATGATGAAGAGCTCTGTTAATAGGGGAAGGGGCTAAGACAGCATCTGTGAAGTGCGTGAGTTAGTAAGCCGATATTCTATGCTGGCTGAAATTAGACTAACGGAATTCCCCATGCGGAGCTGGATTCTATGAAAAGGGAGAGAAAGTTTGTTGCCCCCTGATAATTTACGCACATGCGGTAGGCATCATAAAATCTTATTTTGATAGGTACGCGAATAAACCAGCTGTGTTTCTATGTCGTTTTATCGATTGATTGTAGATAATAGTTTTTTTCGCGTTTCTTACCAGAAGCTCAGGAAAACGTCGGTGAACGTCTCTGCGCACGTAAACAGGGCAAACACTATCCAATACATCATCCATTTTACCTAAAAAAAAAACAGCGTCACCGGTTAAAAAAAATAATCACACGCATTTCAAAAAGGCAAACAAAATCGGTTGAATGACTGTAAGATCATTTTATAAAATGCATGTGACTCACATATTCTTTGACGTTCTTCGTCCGCACAGCTTTGTAAGATGCGTAGGCCGGGTACAGGGTGCCGAAGACCAATCTGAAAATCGGATAGACGAGAATGTAAGTGAGAGACCGTGGCATCAAGGAAGCGAGTGACACCGTCAAGATTCCAACATTCCCTAGAGTCAGCTTGATGGGCAACTTTTCAAGAGATTTTCGGACTCCGGCGATACTACTTCCGTGAAATATTTTCATCACGGTCAATGGACTCGCGAGCATCATCTGCACGTCACTGTCGATCTGGTCGGGACAGATCACGTCCTTGATTTTGGATACAGGACTTTGCACCGTATTGACTTTCGGCATTTCGTATATTTAGTGATTCTCTTCACAGACTATATCAGTGATCTTGATCACGGTGCAATTATCCGGACGTTTTATATTGTGTCACGATAGGCATCGGCAGCAGAATTTCTGACACCTCCAGATTCTTTCTCGTTAACATAACCGCTCAATAACTTGCATCGCAGTATTCTTTTCGCTGAAACGAGTTGAAATTCAATAAAAACCCCCTAGTCGCAAATTTATTAACCATTGTGTTATGGATAATTTGGTTGTGAACGCTTACGGTTAAAATTTCTTAACAAACAAATAGCAATAACAATTTGAACGGGTTGACGTCAACGTATCCATGTTTGCCGGAGAAAAAAATAACGTCCGATTATCGATGGGCGCACGCACAACATCGAGACCGAAAGACTCCAGGCGAAAGACTGGTGCAGCTGGTCCCGCCCGTTCCTGACACCGCAGTGCTGCAGCATGAGCTGTAGGCCGTCAAAAGCGCCTGCACGCGTTCGCTGCTACGTATATATATTATTATACGTGTGCGAAGAAGAAGCTCTATTTTAGGATTTTCGCTTATCGCTCAGCTTCGGCTACGGCCACCGCGCCCGTTGCCCGAGCAAATATTCTCGAACCTGCCGAAGACCCGCGGGAAAGCCTAACGCCCGTAGACTGCGCGAAAACGCATCACGTAATTGAAAAATGTCCAACTGATGCTAACCACACTGCACAGCTAAAGATCATCGGTGTAACTAGAACTGGTAGCCAGTTACCACTGGCGATGCGTTGACAATTGGCGATTATAATTATGATGTCCGGTCCAGGTAATACGATGATTATTGTCAATGTCATGTAGTCCAGTACCTACGGGTTACTCCCGACAGTGCAGCATCACATTACATAACGCGGAAATTCATTGTCCGCCGTGCATGACTGAGTGATGTTGACTTTATTTGTGCCGAGCTCGATTCTTTATGAAAATCGAGCATTTATTAACCTTATGAATCTCGTTCGTTTCTTTCTTCTGTTCTGTTTCGAATTTTTCTGCTCGGAAAAATGACAAATTGGCGATGAGTTGATCATTTCCATAGATAGATCAATTTAGCTAACAGATTCGCATTCCTGAGCTCAAAATACGTAAGAAAAACATCAAACCACCGCGAAAAAAAAAATGTTGATTTTTGGCCCAAAAATCGCAAAAATCTAAGGTATACCCCTTTGGATTTTTTCGATTTTTGGGCCAAAAATGAAGTATTTTTAAAATCGATCGTAGGACACTTTTCTAACGTATTTTGACCCGAGGAACACGAATACATTGTCTAAATTGAGCTACGAACTAATGCCACCGAAATATCTCAATTTTTCTGCTCCGAAAAGCGAAAAATCGACGATAACTCGATCATTTCGATAGATAGATCAATTTTGCTAGCAGAATCGGATTCCTGAGGTCAAAATACGTTAGAAAACCGTCCTACGATTAATTTTGAAAATACTTCATTTTTGACCCCAAAATCGACAAAAATCTAAGGTATACCCCTTTGGATTTTTTCGATTTTTGGGCCAAAAATGAAGTATTTTTAAAATCGATCGTAGGACACTTTTCTAACGTATTTTGACCCGAGGAACACGAATACATTGTCTAAATTGAGCTACGAACTAATGCCACCGAAATATCTTCATTTTTCTGCTCCGAAAAGCGAAAAATCGACGATAGCTCGATCATTTCGATAGATAGATCAATTTAGCTACCGGATTCGGATTCCTGAGCTCAAATACGTGAGAATACATCAAAGTAAAAGGTAAATCTCAAAATAACGCTTCAATTCAATGATAGTATACGAGTAAAAAATCAGTGGAAAATTAAGGTCCGGAAATCATCCCGCATGGAGCATCGTTTCGCCAGGAGAAGTTATATACATGGTCCCGGAACCTGACCCGTGGAAGAGCATCATCCTGGTTTTGCTAATCCTGCTACTTCTTGTGGTCCTTTCTCTCCTTGGGAAGGGTTAATTAATTGAGTAATTTCCCGAGAGGGATAATTCCGGAAGGGAATCACCACGCACGTCCGGAACCTCTAAATCTTGAATACAATCACTAAGTTGTCGCTGTATACTTTGAATGGCTCCCATAAAATACGTCCACTATATTCTCCTACACAGCTAATCACATCTCTTTGTGAGATCGAAGAACGAAATTATCGGAAGAATTCTAGTCATTTATTTTGCAGAAAACTATCGAGATTTTGGATTATTCTTCCACAAGAAAGCAAGGTTAAACTTCGTCTATAATTATCGTTTAGAGTAATTGAAATACCTATGGTATGATGTATCATTAGTAGTAAGGATGCAGTAGGACATTAGGATCAAAAAATTTCACTGCACTGCACTGCTGCAGTACTTCACTAATTTTTTACCGTACCTTTAACGACGCCTTGAAAGAGCGCGGACTTCCTGCGTCGCGCCATCCGGTTCCCCTAAATCTTGTAGATGATCACATACTTGTCGCTGTCCCTTGGACAGATAACGTAAAACACCTCCTCCTCGACGTGGTATAAAAGAATCATGACGACAGTCTCTGATCGCGATCGATCTTTCGGACTATATGCAAATCCCTGAACTGCGAGTAGTTATATAAAAAAACTATTCGTCTTAATCCCAGCAAATTGAATCCCGTGTTCGCGACTATCAATTACAATTGAGTACTGCGCTGTATTCCAAGTACTTTTTAGGCGGTTGCCGATCGAGCACTTTATCCTTTTATTTAGAATATCGAAACTGTACCAGTGATTTCGATTCTGTTTTTTCCGGTTAACTCTCTAGTCGACACTCGACGACTGTGCTCACACCAATTCTGCAACGGAGTTTAAATAAACAGCTACGAATGGTGACGGACGCAATAATCCACCGAGTCAGCGTGGACTTATTGCACGATAAAAGTGGGGATGAACATTTTCAATGATCAAATTCGCACGAACCGACCGGGAAAACCTTTTGACATCCCGGTAGACTCGATGTGTACTGCCGAGTCATAGTTTTAATGTTAAAGCGAATCCTCTGGAGTGGATCCAAAATGTCGAATAATATAACGCCCGTCCGCCCACGCGCCGTTCAGATCATATACTCGCACTCTGCGTGGCTGCAAGCTGCAGCAGAAAATACTTCAGAAATCGTCAACTCGGACCTAGACCACGGAACAAAGTTATTTCGCAAATAAATTTACGAGTGAGATGAAGGTCACTGCAAGGAAACCAAAAAGCTTTGTTTGCCGGTTGGTCAAACGGAGCAAAACTGCACGCAGCCAGTTCATGAACGCGACTACCAGCTTTCCTCTCGTCGCTCCTGTTTAAAAAGAAGCGTATAATGATTCAGATTTTGTATTTTTATTCCCTATCTTGGCAGATCGAGTGTGCCGATTATCAGTAAATTTAAATTCACTCGATCAATTAACTTCGATAATTGCTTATTTGGCTTTGATTATAATGAGCTTGCACGATTTAGGTAAAGTTTATATAAAGTTGTTGGCGATATTCCCGCTGTCAAGAGGGCAATCTTCTACAAGAGGATTTAAGTGAAATTAATCATTGTCACGCCGGTGCAACATATGCAGGATAATCTTCGTCATTTGTTTAAGTCGGTGGATTCATTTCTTTATCACATGCAAGTCGTGCGTGTCGGACAAGGCACGTGTGCCAAAATTCAACGATGTGTGTTTTGGTAGGAATTACCGACTTATCCAATCGTGGCTGGTTATAAGTGCGTTCTGGATCGAAGCCATCCAACAATCTCCCGCCCACGTGGATACGACTGTATAGAAATCGTATTGTAAATTTGAAATCTAAATATTTTCGGGCAGATAAGGTAAACACTGGTATATAAGAATTTCTAACAAGTATTAGGTAGTCGGCTGGTGATTTATTGTTTCAATAAATACATCTTGACTATTAAACCGGTCGGAGGTGCACCGCAATCGGATCGTTCCTTCCATGATCATATGATCCGTCTGTTTACTAGCTAAATCTAAAAAAAAATGACAAACGTTACAACCTTCGCAGAAAATAACGGGCGTCATTTATCCCGTTGCTCAAGTGATTGGTACAATTTTTATTTTGTCTCTATTTTATTATTACTTGAGTTCTTTTTTAATTTTCCTCACGTCGGACTCGGAAGACATAAATCAGTAACGAGCTCGGGAACATGGCGGGGATGGTAGAAAAATAAATAATTAACGTTGACGCAGAATTGTAATTTATTTCTTCTTTTATTTTCATGTATTTAGAAAAACTGACAAGTTTCTCGCAGATCCAGGCGCCTCGCAGTAATGAATTTCCAAGTAGTAATTTAACTCTGGGAATTCATGACTAATTTTTGATCTACAGTAGTACAGAAGAATTTTGTCACCGCTTCTCAGAGGCCAATATTCATGTTTCAACTCCGCGTATTATACAGCTGTCAATATATTTTCTCTGAAATTCAGTCAGGTTGTTTCTTTTTTGACAGGTGAATAGATGAGTTGGGAAATTCAGATAGACACGCACGTTAACTGTCGTTGAATATAATAACGAGGTAAAAATTTTTTTCAAACGAAAATTTCATCAGCCTCTAAATTTAGGCGCATATCCACCACACATGGTGACCTATATATCCGGTTTTGAATCGGCGCACACGCGCCTTACCGGCGAGACCATGCTATATTTCCACGTAAACATCATAAGACGTTAACGTCGCAAGGCCCTTGGATAAACAACGTATTCAATTTACTCCAGTTTTTTTTTTTTAGTATAATAAAGGAAGAACAAGACATAGATCAATTGGAAATAACTTAGGCAGATCGATAAGCGATTTTCATAATTCTTGGTCTAATCTTTTTTCAATCAACCGATCGTGGGATGTCGTTGTATTGAGGAAACGCACGTGCAAACGGCAGCTGGATTAATTTTCTTTACACTTTCTCCGAAAAAAAAATCTTCATCTCTGCGTCGAAGTTATTATTTTGTGTAGATCTTGAGAGGTGAAGGAAGTGAGACGACGGAAACGGTGCTGACAACTGTGACGGTTTTGAAGACCGGGGTGTGAACGTTCCTCGTGTAGTAGGCGATGGTCGGTACGACAACTGGTTCATTTCTGTGCCCTGGCGGTGTGAAGCAAGTCATCTTGCAGCCGTAGGGGATATCACGAAGTAGTTTTTTAATTCACTCGTTAAAAAGGTCCTCAAAGGCTGCCCTCAACTCAGAGAATCGAATTCCCCGATGTTTCAATTTTTTTGCTTCTTATCTTCTTTGATCCGCTGCGCGGATCGTCGGCGTTTCGCTTGATTTAATCGTGAGAGTTACGATGAATTCGTGAACGAAGGAAGAATCCCGCTTCCTTTGTCCTCGTTAAAGTAACAGTGTGATGCGGACTGACGTCGTTGTGATGGACTGACTGACGAATATCCTCTTCAAGTAGTAGAGCAGCGCGGTTACAATGTACGATCGAGTGAAGTTTGCGGGGCGGGAAAAAAATCGATTAAATCGATCGACCGATCCGAACTTTGAAATGCAATTTATCTGCGGTTTATTCAGTTGTATATCGACGATTGACAAGGTGAGAAGCACACAAAGCGTTTCTTCTTTTTCCAGTGGAGGACTTTCGCGTGCGAGATCGAAGAACGAACTGGGAACTCCAGTTGGCGCTGCCTCGACGAAGAGCAGCTCAGTCAGCTCAGCATCTCTAACGATGACGGGGATGGTGGGAGCGGGGAGACTTACCGCGAAACGATTACCGGACGTTGCGGGATAGCGGGAAACTTTTTCCTCGATTACTAATCGCAAATCAATCGAATTTGCTTGCCTAACCTTCTGCTGCTGCAGCTTTCGACATCGACCTGCGCTGAATACCGGATAGGTCATAATCGACAGTTCAACGCCGAACACTGGCGTACGCTGGTGCCAAGGGATTAGAAGGCAGAATCTGTTGATTCCAGACCCGGTGCGATGACCCGCTGATGCTCCAACGCACAAAGCACAAGACGACCTGAACACCAAAGTCTGCAGCAGTGACTCATTGTGAGATCCTGCTGCTGCCGAGGCTCACGACTCCCGCAGTATTTTTATGCAGAGCTGTTGCAGTCCTATCTTTGTTATGTTCTTCATCCTAAATTTTTCTTTGTATGTGTGTGTGATACGGTACAATATTTTTCACACTGAATTTTTTGCGCCTCAAGTGTAAAGGAGACTCTTCATAGACTGGGATAGCATAAGTGGGAACAAGAATGGATCTCGTAAAACGTCAAGATGCTGAGATATAAGTTTCCCAAAAATACGGGGAGTCGACTTTACAAGAAAACGAGAAGCTCGGTTACTCCCTCTCACTCATTGCTCTGCCATTGCACTCCGCGCGTGTCACGACGTTCTTTGTGGCGATGTTCTTAACGAGACGGGAGCGAGCAGCGTTGACGCTTATAGTTCTAACCTAACAAGCTGATCCCAAGAACTGAAGAGCTTTGATCATCGGGAGGACGGAAAAGGTTGAATTTTCAGGATTTAACCGTTGCCTCGTTGGTTGTTCTTTCTACTCCATACTCGCCGAGGTATAAGGACTTCGCAGGTCCTCCCTGATCCTTTGTCCGAATAGCTGATGGCAGGTCTGGAAGACGAGCTCCAGAAGCACCAACAGCTAGCGCTGCTCCGAGGCCATTTATCTTTCTTTGTCCTTCCTTCCTTCCTTCCTCTGCCCGCGACTCGATCTTTGGCTGACAATGAGCCGCTCTGTAGATTCGCCTGTATTCGTATATCTATGGATACCCGCCGTACCTAACTCTGACGTGAATCTATTGCCGGCAATCAGATGTAAATGACGACTACACCGTCGTTGAAGTACACGGTGATGCGAATCTCTTGCTTCACTCTGGAGGACATGTTTTCTGCCGCGAACCTCGACGCTTTCTCTCCTCTGTTACTCGCTTTCAGTTTGATAACGATCCCCCCGTACGACGAACTACAACAACCCGCTCCGATTTCAAGACCGCGTGCAGAGCTGAGATGTGACTCACGGTTTTTTAAATGTCACCCCAGCGCTCGATTCGTGTTGAGAGTAAAAGTCAAAAGCTTATCGTCCACGATCCACAACTCAAGATTAGAGGGCAGCCTGTGCAAATAATCTTGAGCACAGGTAAATCTCTTCTGCAAAGAATCACAAACTTTCGTCTTTGTCTTCACGGGTTGGTATGTCAGTCAGGTTAAACATAGACGAGTCAATTAGGACGCCCGCAAGACAGTCATTCGAATGGCGCATCAGCGAATACCTTGCAGACTTTATCGCGTTAAGCGTTCAGAAAATGATGATTCGGAAAATGATGACGTTCTCGAAGTTTCTGGAGCCTCTACCGTCCATCGGAGGCTGCTTGTTCCGTTTAGTTTTGTTTTCTCAATATAATTTCTCTCAAAATATCCCCCCTCATGTAAAGTGGCCACGTGGTCGGGTGTTCCGCCGCTGCAGATGCCGAGGGATCGACAACTCCCGCAGATTATTTCTGGACCGCTCTTCTGTAGCGAAATAACTACGAGGCGTCGTCTCAGCTATAAGAGTATGAGTTGCAAACAGTAGTGATGTTGTAGGATTGGATACTGTGCAGTGTTTGGATATAACGAGACGGGATTTTCCCTCGCGGATCAGTAACCAAATTCGGATGTGTATATCTTCAGTCGGGGGTCTCGGAGTCCTCGCTGGTATAAAGTGCGAGTCACGTGGTACATCGGAGCGAAAGGATGAGCTGAATAATCCGAGAAGCAGAAGACAGGAGGCCCGATGAGAGCGACAAAGTCATGCAGGCCGAGTATATATACGGGCGCCTGCGGTCGTCGGACCGTCGAGACCAATTTTACCGGGTTTTTCGCTGCACCGACACAACCACCGATCAGGGATAGAGGCGAGTTGCCTGCACCGTCTGTTACACGAGCGTCGCGACGCCGAGACTAGAGCCCACCACCTCGAGAGGTCCGATTTATATTTAAACGAGAAGAGGAGCAGTACGCTATAGGAACCCCGCAGAGCTGCTGTTTGCTAGTATAGTATACCTATCCTACCCCGCTCTCCTAGTCTTCCTCTTCTCGTCGACTAGACGAAATAGTCCGCCTCGGGGTTTGATATGGAAACGCGGTCGCACCTCCGCTCGTATACGCCCGGGTCATTCCCGGTCACACAGGGTCATCCGCGCGCACGTGCATTCACCCCTAAACTCGAGATCAGATTTGCAGCCCCGCCAAATTTATTGCCATTTCTCCGCAGTTGGTATACTCTAGACCGGTGTTATTTCAGAAAGAAAATCTTTGCAACATTTTTCCGAAATAAATATATTCACTTGATCTGAAAAAAAATTGAAACAAAAAGTAACCATCGAAAATCAAATCAAAAAAAAATCAAAAATAAAATATCAGTAAAGGCACACCTGTTATACGCAAACAAATACAGATACTTCAGCTTCTCGTCATTAGCATACATACCATATGTATATGTTACATACATACAGCATAACGCGATACGCAATCCGATGATTGGATTTTTCTATCCAATGCAAAACACGCGGACATAACGTACTGCTATACCTCTATTCGCGTCTAACCTTGTCCCAGTTTTTGACAGCGCTCTTTTAATCAGATTGTCGATCGATCGGAAATTCCCCGCGGAGTGAACGACTAGAATAACAAGATCTAATCTGATTCAGTACCGAAAGTCGATATCAGTTATTCGTTCGATTCGGTCAAAATCACAGCCTCGCCCGTGCGTATCGTATGATAATAGCTATAATAATATTCCATATCTTCGACTAAACTGCTTCATGCTCCGCCCTTTTTTGAGAATTTTTTACCCGCCTTCAATTCTCTACTCGAGCAAAGTGAAAAATAGAATATAACAAAAGCCTCAAATAGCGTAAAAAAAAAATGAAAAAAAAAAACGAAGGCACACCGCACGAGCAGGGGAAAGAATGGAAGAAAGGCGCTGATCAAAGCGCTCGCGCTGACTCTCGCCTCTAGACAATCTCGTTATCGGGTAAAAGAATAAAAGAGAAAATGGGAGAAAAGGAGAGATGGTATATAATAAAGTCTGAAAAAGAGCGAGAGATTCGAGTTCCATGACCTTAAAGCCACAATAAACAAGGCGCACAACCCGCGCGCACTCTCAGTGACTCTGACTGATCGGGTCATTCCTTAGCTCCACTACATCATCGAAAGTAATAATATTCTTATCGCTGCTGATGCTGCAGCTCCGAATAGACAAGACGAAAATGTACGAGCGGTCGAAATGTAGAACCAGAAGCATCTTATTTAGCTGCAGGGGCCTTTCACGAAGGTGAAAAAGAAGTTCTACGAAGAATTCCGCAGGGGTAATTGAGAAGGGAAAAAAATAACGAGGATCTCAAACTGGGAGGTGGCGTGGCCGGGTTTTGCAGCCCTGTAATTCACCGAAGGAGATGCGAACTCCTTGAAAATAATGTCAAGGGTTCGTTGAGGGCAAGACTAGCTGTTCTTAATTTGTAGATTTGCAATTTTTTACCACGGATGTGAGAAACTTTAGTTTTCCAATTTCGAGTTCTTTTTCAAGTGCAAGGCAGCAAAAAAAGGAAAAAAAAATCCACCTAAACACATTTTCTTCTAAAAATGTCGTTGCCCGACTCGACCCGGCAACTAGACGTATAACAAGTACGTCGTAGCTAAGTCAGGAAGCTGTGACCTGTACCATAATTAAAGGCTGTGCGCGGAAAAAATTTCTTAATTATCATAACGAACCACCTCCTGACGATGATTGCGTCAGCGGCTCCTATCCAGAATTTCAAATACTGTGTATATATACCGGCGATATTATTTTGCTACTCCTGACCGATGATGTCCAAAAATCAATATTTTACTACAGCTAACCAGGTAGGCGTTGAAAAAAAAATCTACTCTACAAAAATTTTTTAGGCTTACATTGAGAGTACCTCGCGTCTCCATACATTTTTCCCGTCTATATTTACACCGTTGATCGGTGCTCGTAAGTATAACGAAACGTAGGCGTTGATTAGACTGATTGAAAATCGCGTCATCGATGGTAAAAAAAAGAAAAAAAGATATTCAACGCTTATAAAAGAATGCTTATTATTCGACTGCAGCTATAACTTCAATTCAGCGACTATAAGCCGTCAATTCCAGCACTACCCTTGGTCCTACCCCAACGATAAATCATATAGTCAAACGCATCAGGTTTTTCTGGCCCAAACATAAGAGTAAGGACTCGATAAATTTTGCTGGTCAAGAATTACTATTTTTTATCTTTCTATTTTTTTTCTAAACAAAAAATTTTCCATCTAACTACATCACCAGAGGGAATTAAGCGAGTACTTGCTATCATTGAAGCCGTTCACCGAAAATGTCATTCGCCGAAATGGGTATTACGTGTATACGTGTGTGTATGTGCCTTGTATATGTACCATTTCGTGCAACTGTGTGTGAGACCGGAAGTCGTTGACCAAAGAGGACGACCAGCTGCTCGTAGTTATTACGTCACGCGGGTACGAAGTCAAGTCACGTGTACAGGACGGACAGGACATCGAGGTCGGTGTGTGGATGGTGTAATTTGAAAATCGAAGCGAAGCTTTCGAGTTTCCGCTGTGAAGGGAAAGGACATTATTAAAGGGGAGGGAGATAATATCGACCAACGGCAAGACCCAGCCGTGGGTCCGGGACGACGGAAGAAGAACGGAGTGAAGTGTAAGGGCGGTTTTCAGTTGCCACCCCCGCAATCGATCCAACAACCGCGTTCCCGAACGCGGAGCTCTGGAGGTCTCCTGCAGCTTTTCAGATGATCCTGGAGAGTACACACTCCGCGGAACGGATCGGTAACTACGCATCCCTGCAGAGCACGTTATGGAGAACCCTAATTTTTAACCGGATATATGATCATCGTCGAGACGAAACTTTGTCGATCGATTGCGATGAGATGGTGAGATTCCTTATTTTGTACGATTTCTTTCTATTCGGCAATGGGGCGCTGTATTTAGGAAATAGAGATAAAAAGGATTCTAAAAAAAAAAATTATGTGACGATCCCGAGTTCTGGTCCATTTAGGTATTGGACCCGTGCCGAGCTACTCGGCTGACTATTGCTGCTTGGCACGAGGATTACGACATTTGGGCCCCGAAAAGAGGCTCGTGTTGTTGTAGAGATAGGTACTCGCTCTCTCCGTTATACTCCCCTCTCTCTCATTTCAGTTCTATTATAGACATATGTCTCGGGCAATTGCGCAACTACATGTACGACGCCACATAACGTCGTAGAAGAATCGGGGAGATCCTCTTTGTTCCACCATACCTATGCATGTATGCAAGCAGCACGAGAAACGAACGTTCGTTTGTTACGCGGGATAATGACGCTCGTCGATCTGTACACAAGGGGTGGGGGATGAAGGCTGGAAGAATGAGGCGCGAAAAAATCTAAATAACTGGCAAAGAAGAGAGAAATTAGAAAAAAAAAAATAAACGAATAAAAATTGTGTACCGAGAAGTGAATGTTACCTTGAATCCTGACGACTACTTAACCGACTTATCCAAACGCGGCTCGATCCTTGCGAACAATCTCGCGAGCCAGCGAGATCTCAGCCAAGGACAAACCTCAATGGATCGTACGGTGTGCTAGCTAGCCAAGTCTACCGCAATACCTGCCCAACCTAATTCGATAACGAATGATCGAATAATACTGTGCGAGCCATATTGTATGCTCAATTTTCGACGAGCTCTGTTTTTTTCTTATTCTTTTTTTTTTGTGTTTCGAATTGTCTGCGCTGTTATCGGTATCGGGTGTGTATACATATTATCGCAATATTGAATCGAAAAATATATTTTTAGAAACGTATCAGTTGTTTGAAAACCGAAAGTACGCCGGAGTTATACGAATTGCTAAAAAAAGCGACTGCTCTGCATATTCGAAGCTTCAAGTTCGCGGTATACGTATAAGCTGACGTATAATGGGGGGTGACCCAATCAGCGTCACGTCACTATGAAAGGTAGATCCTTGGCAACCTTACGACGGAGAATAATACCGCAGCAGAATCGCAACGCGTAATTCGCGCGGTTGTGCCAACTTATTCCAAATCGAGCGAAACTCGCGACTCCGAAAGAACCACGAGGCAGTGATCTCCTGAATAAGTGACTCATCCGCAGCTCATGGACAAAACCCGCAGCAGGATCTGACCATATGTGTGACCCGAGCGATAAGACGCGACGTACACACAGCATTGCATTGCAGTGGAATAAGAATCGAATCCGCATGTTTCTCAGACCCGTGCCCAATGCACAAAGAAAAGTAGAAGAATTCCGTGACGTGCCTTTCGCAGATATACGTTTAAATCGACTCGAACAGCTGACCGACCTATCGTCAGACGGGGGTCGGAGCGACGGTTATTTAAACCGTTTAAAAGCCCGGCCCTCCGTGCGCTCTGTTTTTCTTTGTTCCCTTGTCTCTCTCTCTTCGGTGATCACGGCGGTAGGTAGATATGGAGACGTTTCTCCGAGCGTTCTCGTTGTTATTCCACTGTCCAGCGTATATCGGTAAAATGATGGCAACATGAAATTTTTTAATGATATTTGTGTGCACAACAACAGCTGTTCCAGTGATTTTTTAAATGCGCAGTTACGAGCGTGGATACATTTTTAAAATAAACTCTAAACGAGGTATAATGAGAAACGGTATCTTGGTGAGCAGAAATTGCCGACAAAAATGAATGTTTGACAAGCCTGACGTAAGCTAGGTCGTAAAACATCTGTTTAGGTGTAACTCCACATTCTCTAAACCCAAAGGATCCAAATGAGCGTTCATAACTTTTTGGTTTTATCGAGGATTCGGCTGTAACAGCCGCAACACAACGCTGCAGCGGTACAAACTGGGAGACACAGAATCGATTTTTAACGTTAGGAAAATATTACGGGTACGCCAAATACTTGAGCACACAGCAACATAGTATACGTATTTTGAGAGATGATGTCAAATTATTTTTTTTTTTCGTTAATATGTTCGTTACCTACCTGTGCGTTTACACGTACGACAATAATGCGGTCGGTATTTCGATTATATTAGACGATTTAATGGACGAATATTCGATTGAAGTCTTCCACGAAACGATCGATCGATTTTCGAGAGGAGACTTCAAAAGGTAAGAGCAAACGGTTGGAATGAAAAAGAAAAAATCAAGAAAAAAGTTACCCATGCAACTGTACGTTGCACTACAGCTTAACGACGTTTGACAAGGGATCAAATAAATTCTGACCAAAGATCTATCGATGAATTCTCCTGGCAGATGAAATACTCGATGGACAGGAACGAGGGAGTGTAGTTTCGGTTTATTCTTGGGTTGAAAACTTTCAACATCGCTGTCAAATAGGCCCTCGACCCGAGCTTGAACGCTTGCTCGTCGTTACCTACTCTGCCCGCATCGCTATGGCGGTGACCGTGCAGATGATTTTATTTCCTATATTTTTAAGAGTTAATAACTACGGAATGAATCGATACTTACATGACGAGCCGCGAGACGATCGAAGATATCATATTAGCTGGTCGCAACACAAAACAATGATTACACAACAAACTAAATCGGCGGACAAAGCAGGAGAGCTCGTTAGCACCGCTGCTGCTCACAGGTCAGCCATGTTGAACTGGCAGCTGGCTGCTGGCTGCGCCTGACGTCACGCGATGTTTTGGTCACGTGGTATACGAACTACGAGGCGACACAAGCGAAAACGAAGAGTGGGGCGCACCAGCGTTTGAAAATGGAACCTGCAAATGGTTCGCGGAACTACTTCTCGCTGTAGACTCCGGAGGGAGCAGCAGCTTTCAAATCTAATCTACTCCACGTTCGTTCCGCTCGTAACTGGTAACCTGGACGAACGATCCAATACCTGGTGCGTGGAGGAGTTGAGGTATGAATAATACGTAACATCTACTATGCGTGAGCCATTGTTACGTAATTGTTACGTGAATATTTTCTTTTTTATTTCAATGATTCTAACAATAAGGCGAGAGGCTCGTTGTCTGGCGAACTGTGGCCTGCGCCGGCGCCTCGCTAGCCTTCGCGCGCTTTTCACCAGAGTTTCAAATAATGCATAACTGATTGTCGTCGGACACGCTTCCAACACTTTCTATTATACGGTGTTGGAAATGAGGAATTTTTCTAAAGGGATATTCTTAAGCAAATAACGAGGTTAGCGGTATACCCTGAGTGGTAAATGCGGAGCACTCCTTCGGTATAATCTTTGTTGGGCATCAAATGAACGGTTGGCTAATATCCTCTACGGGCAGTGGAGCCATATTCCAACATTTGCGATAGGTAGATCGACAAAGTTATGGGATAATTTTTGAATATTTTATTTTGGCAGTAAGTGTGTCCTCGATATTTCAATATTTACTGTACGCAAACATTATTTTCACATTCCAGAATAACACTATACAGCTACTTTGGAAATCCAGTCATTAATTACACCAACCTCATATATGATCTGGGGGACAAGATAAATAAATAATAAATCCGCAGTCATGAACGAAGGAATAATTAATAATTTATGACTGAAAATTTACGATTGAAATTATATTATAATTATTCAACAGTAGCTGCATAATCTCGGCTATTTTTCAACAGGCGATTATCAAATTTGTCAAGTGCACTTCTTTTTTTGTTCATTCCGAATGCAGCAGTCGCAATCTACTCGTATATTAATACCGGTGAAATTTATGCTCGCAGACGGCCACCGCGGGGACGTCATCCGTTTTGCGAACACAGTTTTTTATATAATTCGAATGATTAAACGATCCGCCATAGCGACGACCGTCCGCCTGTCCGATTTTCGGTTCGTAATTTATTCGTCGATACTCGTTGTAAATCGAAATGAACGGGGATGTGACGACAAAACCTCGGTTCCTCCAATAACATGTTTGTTTGTTCGATCGAAAATGATTAATCATAATTTTCACATCCGATTTGAATGGTTAATCGACGATAGAAAACTGTCAATCATTAATTAACTTGTGCGCCGCATATTCTGCCGTATCAAAATCGGGCCAAAAGGTTTAAATGTCCCGACACCTGGTATGCACTGGCTCCTAACGACCGCGTCCTTGTGTTCCATTTTGACGGAGTAACCGTTCCGTCAGCTGTTCGAATCAGCCTCCCGTATTTAAAAATACATCCCAGTTGCGGTTCAGGCGCCAAATTTACTCGGCAATTATTATATCTGTTGCAGGCCTTGCGGTTACCACTCGTGGCCGTCGTTCAGAATCATCGCATTCCTTCTCTCTAAAAATGAACGGTTTGATGGCCATCGTAGAGTCGTCTGTGGGATAAAATTTCCCAACAAGAGACGAGGTAGGATCATGGGATCGTGCAGCGTACAGTTGAAAATATCGGCAAAAGTACACGAATCAAAAATCGATAGCTCTGCACCGATCGATTCGAGAGTGGATCATGTTTGAAACTGTGCGCTTATTTTCGCCCGCGACTTCGTGCATGTTCCGTAGGTACGACACAGCAAGCACTCCGTGTTCCGTAGTGCGGTGTTTCCCCACCCGCCGATCCCCTTCGCTTTGCCTCGCAACCGACCGACCGTACGAACGAAGGAACGAGGCGCGCGAGCGGTCCGACGGACGGACGGACGAACGGCCGAAGTTCCCGAGTCCCCGAGTCTCGGTCTCGCGAGCGCCGAACCGCCGAGCCGTCAACGGCAGCAGCGAGCAGCCCACAGTGCGCGCTACGCGATATCACTGCGCGGTCATGTGTGCGTCACTATGATTAAATTCGTACCGTTCTGCGCGTTCTTCGATTCAAGTTCTGTTCGCGTGCGGTAACGATATATTCTCATTTCACCAACCACTCGCTCTCACCACCTAGGGGTGAAGGTTCCGTAGACCGATGCATCCTATGGGGCGCAGGTGTGGGTCCAGGAGGAACCAGGATAAATGTTGTGTTTAGTAAACGGTGAACATCAGTCTTTTCGATGATAGAGTTGAATAAAAACGCGGCAGCTAACGAAACTGTGTGGAAAACCAATAGTGTATTCGAGAGAGATATAATGCGTTGGCAGTAACTTATATATTGTTGTTGTTAATCGTCATGGTACGACAACATGCGTATAGTGTTTAGTGTAAATATAGTTGACTGTGCAGTGTGTTGTACTTGTTGTACATGCTAATATATATTTCACAATCAGTAGTGCACCGAAAATTAAAAAGAAACCAGCGACAATAACAACGACGACGTCGTCTACGACGAATGAAAAACGTAACGTCATACGTTACGTTAGTGCTCTCTTATTATCGTTATCATTTCTCTACCTATTCACCATCCCGGATTACATACTATATATAATTATAGTCAAAAATTGTTAATTGTTTATTAGTGTAACAACGGAGGTGCAGCGGACTTTTCTGCTACCAGCAGAGCAATTGCTGGAATTTTGCGTCAGGCGTAGTCTGGGGCGTGTGTTTTTATTTACACCCAGATAAATCATAATAATAGTAATCATATTTCCGATACTAACATAACAGTGGTATATGATGGCTTACAAGTACCGTGAGGAGATAGTGGGTAAAAGATTTCTTTCCGTCAGTGGTTTTGCTAAGTTAAAAGTTAATAAAATCAGTGAGTGGGGCTGGCGTGCTGGAGTGATACGTGCTGCAAGTCACAGGGATAACACCAACGATGATCTTCAGGTGAGAAATCCTATGAAAAATATTTATATTCGAGAAAAAAAAAAACGGATAAGATAATCAAAATGGTTTCTCCGATCCGTAATCAACACGAATTCATTCGCCAATTTTCAGCTTATACACATGTACGATCGATTGTTAAATATACACGAACATACGTATAACAACATGCGTGTCATCGTAAAAAAGTGCATAACACGCACTACGTATGCAGTTACTAAACTTCTCCATTTACGTCCCCGTGACGTACGCGGACTTTAATAAGAATCATTTGACTCCTCGTCAACCACTTCGTGCAGTTTGCGATGATAATGAATAAGTGATATGCGTTAAAATAGAATTTTAGTAATTTCTCAGCTCCGTGTTCGCTTCCTTCTTTCAACCGTGTTGAGTCTCAGGGATTAAAACGGCTAAAAAAGAACGATCTAACCCTTCGAAATTTTTATCTACGACAGTAAAATTTTGACAAATATGGCAATACAATAATCCGTCCGACAACCCCTGAGTAAAATTATTCGACGTGTTTTACTTTTTACGCGTATAGATTTGAGGGGCGGTTAACTAGACCTATACTATAACCCACCTCAGCTCGGTTCGAAGGACGCGTCTATTTTAATTATATTACATACCACCACCCGTGCGAACGTTAATATTTTTAGCGTCCTACCCGAGAGCCCGCCAGTGAATGATTAATAATATTGCGCCATGGGTATATTGTAATATAAAATAAAATTTAGCGTCATTCTTCTGTGCCGCAAGACATTCTTGTATACGCGTAAACCCAGACCTACTATCGAAACAGCCAACGTGCCACACCCCCGCCTGAAGAGGAGACAGTCGTGGCTACCGAAAGCCGAGTATAGCGGACGTGTTATTTATAAAACACGCGCTCGTACTCGGGTGTTTAAAAAAAGGATATCGCTATACCTACTTCGTTTTTACCCCCGTCGCTCGCTACGTTCTCCCGATCATCATCTGTTGTTTTCTGTCTAAAATTCAGAATCTGGAGCAGACCGTTTTCGCAGAATAAGGAAATTTTTCGAAAAAAATTTTAAAAAACTGCGGGCGTGTCTGAAGATGATCGGTTGATTTATCGTATTAGTTTCAACGTTTGGTTTGCCACTAACCACGCACGTAAAATTCTTAGACTTTCGTGTATATATAGTTTCGCAAAAGTTTTTTTCCACAGAAAACTTTTGAACTTTTACTATCGTTGCGTGTTTCGTTTGATACCGTAGGCTACGATGGCAAGAAAAAAAGTGAGGCTGGATCATAGAAACATTGGTGAAAAATATTTTCGTATATTGTTATTACAAAACACTCGGCATATCGTATGAGGTATTAGCATCCAAGATTATTTTATTTTAAAAATTTGTATATTTAGCACAAAAAATGAACCTTATCCAACGAACTATCGATCTTATCGCTATACGCGCGATGTTTATTAACTATAAACATGTAACTCCCTAGACACGCTCGTGTATAACAAATACGAAAAATTAGGGAAAATTGGAAACAAAAAAAAACAAACTAAAAACAAAATTAGGAAAACTAGAACAAGTTGGAGAAAAAAAAATTTGTCGTTTCGGTGTACACATTTACGGTAAGGACAGCAGCGGCGCTACGTAGTTAACGGTTGGCCTATAACCGTTACGACTTACGACATTCCGAAGGATCTCTTGAGACGCACGTATATGTCGGTAGGTAGAACCTGGTCACTCTTTCATCCTTGTGTAAGAAATTCGTATATAGGTATAGCTATGCCTAATATACCTAAACACTTCAAGTATAATATTCAGGGTACTAAGTAGCGTTTTTACCATTACTATTACCATTATTTTACGAAATAAAAACTTGCGAACGTCGCTCATATAAGGTTGCATATAAAAAAAAGCACGAGCGCGCGTCTCTAGTCGAAATTGTTTGTTTTTTATTTTATTTTATTTCTTTTTTTTCTTTATGGGCAGTACTACGTTCCGGAGGTTGATGAGATTTCGTGGAACCGCGGAGGCGGCTTCGTTGTGTTTGAGTTTTAAGTTTTTTTTTCGTTCACGTTTTTAATAATCATCGGTAATGACCGAAGCAGACGTTGGCGCGTTCCATTCCGTGCATAGGTTGTACTGTGATAATGAAGAAATGAAAAAATCTAGGAAGAAACGGAACATGTTCGTCATTTTTTATGCTCAATGGATTGTTCCGGGGCCGAAAACAATATCGAGCCGTTCCGTTTGAATCAATATTTTGAAAACAATAGCGCATACGGTGACGTATTACTCGATTCAGCTATACACCCATACAGCGTAATCATATATAGTCAAGACCACTCAGCCACTCAACTTGCAGCTCCACGTTCAATCCCGTCTTCTTACACTTCTTGTCTGCATCCTCATGGGTTTCCTTTTATACTCCCTTACACTTTACGTTTTTAGCTGTTCGACGTACACGCTTCCCGCGGCAAACTTATACTTCTCGAGACAAAGACGTCTTTGCGAAGGAAAGTTGGTAAAAGGCAAGAACGAGAGAAAAAAAATGAAATGTACATACCGCCGCCGCTGCTGCCGCTGTTGATGATGATGATGGTCGCCGTCATTGTCTTGCCCGCGTCACTGATTTCGGTGAAAACTGGGTTACCAGTTACAAGGCATATCGACTTCACCGCTCGGCTGTGGGATAGAGAAAAACATATATTTTAGCCAGCATTATAATTCCCATCGCTTATACTCCTTCGCGTATTCGGCTCACGGTCGCAGACTGACCGTGCATCGGGTCAAAGGTATCGTATTGCCGCCGCAACCGCGAGCGCGATCGCTGATCTTTTTCCCGGTATAAAATACCGCCGAATAATAATTCGCGTCCAGAGAGAATGACGAGTTGCGAGAATTACAGGTGCAGTATACAGGTACTATTTTTTTTCCTTTATTTATATCTTTATTATATTCCCTGCTTTTTTTATGTTTACGAGAAATATACCTGCAACCATACCTCAATTTGGATGATCCGCGCGGGATGAGCCGGCAGACAATAATTCGTGGGAGTTTTGATTTATACGCGTTTTAAGTGGGCGTTTAAAAAATAACTTCGATACGACTCCGAAATCTTTGCGCATATGAATTTCCGCTCCATTTGCGATGAAGAATTCAAAGGAAAGCTACTCGATTTACAGTTATTGATGTCATTTCCTCACAGTCCGAACTGCATCAGATATTATATTTTCATATCCAAGGGCTGAGAGAAGCGAAACACGAGGGATGGCTATTAAATATTAAAAGACTTACCGCAATGCGAGCGGAGTACCCGGCGCACAATAAATGTCTCTGTGGAACGAACGAACGAACCGACAGACCGGACTGATTGATATTGACCTCTGCTCCTACAGTTCCGGTATGGATTCGCGTAACACGACGCGTGGAAGTATATAAATGGACTTTATTTGGATGGTGTAAAATATATACGGCAGTTAAAAATATTCGCACCTATATATATCTGGCGGTGAATCATCGAGAGACAAACAAAAATATCTAAAAAAGAGAAAAAAAAAAAGAAAAATTATCATCACAGAATCTATCGATCGAAACGCATCACCCTACTTTTTTCCTGATAATCACGCCCACCTATAATACGCGATCACGGATAAATTTACCGGTTACATTTATGCTCACATCCGTGAAGAGGCCCAGGCTGTGGAAACCAATATGGTGATAATTATGTTACGTAGCTGCAGATTGCGGTCGTGTCATAATGAATATAGCCGCGCATCAGGATATCGTATGACCTCGCGTATGGGTGTAGGCTGTACGGGCACCCACCTAATCCTGTAGGCGATGCGAAAGACTAACAGGCAGGTAGGCTGCGTGTGCATAAGTTTTTCATTTAGTCGGTCAATGTGAAACCAAAATTTTCGTACCTCACCAGAAACCGTTACAAGTATAGAATTCCATTGTTTGCGCGGTGGCGAAGCCTGCGGGATTCCGCTGCAGGCTGCGGTTTGCCTCGATTCACCTTCTCGGTCTCGCTTCGTTCAGTTATACGCTTCGAAAATCTGGAATGATTGCAGGCAGGTAACTAACCAACCAACCAACCAACCATCCAACCGAGCAAGCAAACTGGCGGCTGGTTAAACTAGGTGGAGGTGGATGTGGATGTGGATGGAGACGTACGTGCGTACGTGCATCGCGGTCGCGTTTTCGAAAGCAAACTGAGTAAAGGCGGGGCTGTATTATGCCCGTACGAATAATGCCGGTTTCGGGATTCGGAGATTCGGAGGAGATATAATAATGGCGTTGCCCCCGGTGCATCAGACGGCGCCCCGTTACTCGTTGTCTCGGTTTTTTCCTCATTTATTTCATTTATTTTTTATTTTTTTTATCCCGGGATGAAACGCCCCTCAGGTCGATCCTGAAAGTCCTGAGAACTCGAGATCTCTCGTATTAAAGAGTCGAGGTACAGGCACACATTGCCAAAGAAGTCTGTATTGAGTTCGATGCAGAATCAAAAAATTTTCACATACTTTTGATCAGAAATCTTTGAAACCGATAACATCGAATCGATGCATTCCATAAGAATTTTGATTTTGAGTGGTGTCTACATTGATTTCCACATCAGCATATCGAGATATTAGTGTTCAATTATCAACTTTTTACCATACAAGGAAATGGGAATCTATTTCATTTACCTAGTTCTCGAATTTCGAGTAACTATTTTGACGGTGCAGGGATATAGTCGCTGCTCCGAAGAGAATCGAGGATTGAGAATCAGGTGCAGGAGTCGTTGACCCATGCTCGCGTACCCCGAGCCATTTCACAGTGCACGGTATGTAGAGCCACTAAAAAGAATCGAATAAAAAAACAAGTGAAGAATTTAATTTTCATGTGAATTCAGGCAAATTAACCTGACAAGTTTGTAAAATCTTGGTTGTTCCACATATTTTCTCTTGAACTCGCCTACGTGTGAATACCATATCGCATCATGCATTGTAATGGTTATACAGGATCATATCCATGTGTACGCATACATAATTTGACGCTGACATACACGCGTTAGGTTTCTGATGACGTCACTCCATATAGCGGACACGGTAGCTGCGTGCCTCTTTTTATTTACCATCATCACTGTTTAATTTCGTTTTTTTGTTTTTTCCATGACATATATAAATATGCAGAATGGTCGTTGTATAATATACGTACAGCGTATGTTATCGTACATATGTATGTGCTAGGTTAATACATTAATATTATGTACTCAGAGATATGCAAATACCATTGCGGACGAAATGTTCGTCATTGTACGGAAACGACAACGTTGATGATGAATGTTGTCCGTAATCAAGGTGAATGTCAAATTGATACGCGTGGAGCCATTACGCCTATAGTGATGTTAGACAGAGGTGTAATGACGGATAGATCATCTGCTCAAATCTGGTGGCTCTATAACGTATGCGCGTTCGTGAATAAAAATAATAAATTAAATCAATCGATGAAATACTCATCCGCAATCATATTGAAAATTGAGAATAAGAGTTGCCTGATCAGAAATTTTAGGTATAGAACCTTGCGAAACATTACAATATCACGTCATCGCGGAATATATACCTAATGCCAACAAGTTTCTTATAATTTTTTTCTCCGCTCCTTTCAATTTTAAAAATGTTCAGAAATTTTTAACTAATGTAAATTACGTACGTCGTCGTACGTCGTGTGTGGAAATGTTTTTTTTTTTTCGTTCGGTTGGTTGTTCTTCGGCGTGATTTTTAGTAATAGTGTCATAAATTGTTGCACACTTCTTCATATTTACTCACGTTCCCTGTTGGTTATTTATGTATTACCTATATATATTTGTGCGTTCACGCGTCTCGCACGCGTCTCGTGTTTACTACGCGCTTACTATACACTGTATACGTCAAGCGACGTCTTACACAACGGTACCAGCGGCCGCGATCGAGGTTACCAAAACATCGAACAAACGGCGTCCGAACCATAAGTTATAACGACTCCTTCCGCGGTAATTTTCACGCACCATTTTTTCCATCGTTAGGTAGGTCGAGATGAAAATTTTACGAATCAGATCGATCGAAAATCATGTACGGGATGATCGCATTGCCGGCTGAGCTGGGTGCAGCCTGTAGTCCGGCCGGATAGAATATATTCTTCTAGTCAGATTTACTCTCGACGACGCCGACGCCGCGACGCCGACGGCATCTGCAGCGGCAGCGTCGGTCGCTGGCTGCTGCCGTTGCAGGCCATGCAACCTTTCGCCCACCCGGGAACCTGTTCTCTTCTCCAACTATCCGTTCTCTCCGCTCTCCTCGGCAGGCTGTTACAGGTTACTTGTTCCTTCGCTCGTTCCTTCGGGCCTTTACTCTATACACTCGCTCGCTTCTCGTGCTGTTGCAGTTTGCAGTTCTGCAGTGGTGCACTGACAATGAGTCTGTTCCTCATATCCTATCTGGCATATAAATATACATTCAGGATGCGGGGAACCAGAACTACCGATGCCGCTGCTGCTGCAGTCAGCGAACTGCTACCACCCTGCGTCATGAGTTCATTGCTGCCGCTGCCGCTGCTGCTTCTGCTGCCGTTGCTACTTTCCAAGGCATTGTGTTCCGCCTCGCGCACTTACCAAACAAGAGAGAGCCCTCTCTCCTCGTTAAAGTTTCCAACTTCAGATATCAAACCGCATTACTCTCCACGTGCGCATTCGGCATCGGGTATACATAACGTAACGTTAAATCCGAGGTTAAATCCATCGGTGGCGTACGGGAATATCGTACAGATATTGTACCGTACATAACTGTGCGATCAGCTGAAAATTGAAATGATCATTTATGGAGTTACGAACTGTACAAAATTTCGGTCAAGACCAATCAACCGCCCGTAATTTGGGTCGCTGAGATTAAAGTCCAAAGTCTAATGGTCATTGAAATGTGAATACCGAGGCAGGTAGCTATATGGGTACGTGGTTCGAGTCTCGCTATTACCTACCTGCCATGCTTCTGCACTTCACCTGGAAAGGCGAGGTTTTCAGGCATGGTGCAGATTACGCAAGATCCTGCTTTCTACGTAGGACTAGAATCTGGGTCGGACAAGATCTAGCCCGCGTTCGTTCGTTCGTTCGTTGTTTTGCTGCTAGTGCTGCTGCTACTGCGGACTGTTTCGTCGGTTATATTCGGCACGAGATACCCTTTCTTATTAAATATTTATTCGAATGAAAGACAGGATGGGACTGTTCTTTGCAACCACCTGCCGGACTCTACTCCCATATGTAATGATAGATTCGATCGATCGATCGGTTTTTTTTTCTCGACTGTTCACCGCGCCGCCGGTTTTGAAGAATGCTGAACGATTGAATATAGCAACGTATAAGTATTGAGCTATAAATAGAGATACAGGGAAGCGACATGGTGAAAATACGGCGGAAGAGTGTAGTAACCTGAAAATAAACGTAAATCGTATCTAATTAGAGCCATGGGACGATCTCGCCCGCTTAATTAATAGCCAGTTAATTTTAAACACCAGACCTGGCCGAGTGCCACAAACTTCTGAAGGTATATTTTTTTTTCCTCTTCTTTTTTCAATTTTGCAACGCGGATCGTGGAAAAAGATGCGAATGTGTCTCATTTTTACGATGAATTTCATTACTGTAGATATGTAGCCGAATTCTTTCACTCATCCTCTTTTCATTTATATTCCGTCCTTCGCGCCTCAATAATCAGCTTATACATCAGATTATAGCCACCGGGCGCCAAATCCTCTTCCTCTATATATTACAGATAAGTTATCGTATCGAGTAAGATGAATCGGTCTATAATACGGTTATCTCATACCTACTCTCGGTCATGAATTTCCCCCGAAAATCCAATTCCGTTATATTCGCACTGCTGCAAGCGCGAGAAATGAAGTTATATAGAGACATCATAAGTCGAGATATAATCAATTACACCAAAGAACTAGATCAATATATTATGTGGAATAAAAATTTTATATACGGTGATAAATTGCGACCGTTGAATATATCGTGGTAAAATTCATGAGTGCAACACCGCGTGGCGGACTTACCTTGGTAGTTCCAATCTAATACGTGCTGGAATAAAGTCGTTGATTAGCTTATAAGCCTTAATTGATAGCGATTCTCAAGACGGCGTCTTGTACTGTAATGTTTCGGTAAAAATTAGCTAAAGTAGCTGTGTCGTAAACTTGATCAAATTATTACACATACGCCTTTACACATCGTGTCTACATGCCTCCTGAATTCCGTGAAATTCCTGATTCGCGGTAAAGAATTTCTCGAAAAGTAATTCTGCATATTTTTAAGCAGTGAAATTAAGTAGTTCAGTGCAACCGTCGCCGTCCTGCCCTCGCCTCGGGGTTTTTGAAGCTGGTGCACCTTGCACATGCAATCTGTATATTAAAGTGCAGCACGAGTTGCTGGCGAACGGAACATGCACCTGTGCTTGCACCGGTGCACTCGAGACCAGACGAGACGAAATACCGATCTGATTCATGTGCGAATATTATACCTTCGTGTTATGTTACTTATGTCAACGAAAACGGGTCACGGTGACTCAAGATTTTTTCATCGCTTTCACGGTTCAGAGAAAATATATGCGCGAATATGCGCAGAATGAATCAGATAAAAAATCTAACCCAACATAGTAAGTGGGTTTTTTTTTTTTTCTCTCTTCATATAAAATACTGGAACGGTGAGACGGGGTCTTCGAGTTCATTGCCAGGGTCGATATATTCTAAGATGCCATTCATACTCTGACAAATTCAGCCATTAGGCTGGCGCATCTTATATCTTGATGGAGGACGTCGGAGTGCACATTTTTCGCAATTTTTCTTTCGTCTCGTTTTCTTTCCTTCTTTTCGTACGTCTCGTTACTTACAACGCGGCGATGACTGCGGTGGACGTGTCGCCGTCGTTATTGATGACATTCCGAGCAGAAATGTGTTGAGGCTAGATTCTGGATCGAACAAAACCCAATAGGACGTCCCATGTAGGAATCTGATCAGGGCTACGTATGAATTATCTTGTCAGGGTATACCCTAGCGGTACCTGATTGGATCCTGACAGTATTGAGGGTAGCCTTAACAAAGTTCCTATACTCGGGACGGTTATCGTCTTCGCTTCGTCGTCGTTGTTGTCGCTGATAACGGTGAAACTACTTCGCTGCTTTTGTCGTCGTCGACTCGCTATTTATGCCTCTATATGCAACGAAGCGAGCGAACAGTTTTCGTAGTAACAGTGCGACTGCGCTACGTTTGGCCCATGGTCGCCGTGGAATACCATTTCGCCGACAGTTTCTCAGACGAAGTTATTTCTAGAGTCAAAAAATGCTATTCCATATGCTCTGGCCAGGCTTATGTCGGATCCATACATCTCCGTGACGTTCTTTAAGACCCAAAAAACTCCTTGGCAATAATTTCAAAGCCGTCACTGTGTAATGCGTGCGAGAAACACCAGCGTACTAAATTATATAATAACAAATTGTTATTAGATTTCTACGATGAATAAAATTTATAACGTTGATAAATGAATTTACTAAATTCTTTCGAATAATTTCTTCTTTTTTTTTGTTTTTACGTTATAAGTATACGTAGTTATACGAAAAACAGGTATAATAATCCGGATTTCGCGTTTGGAAACGACGACGGTGGTGGTAATTGGATAATTATTTGGCGCTTGCGGAGTGAAAATTAGAGGAATTATAATCGTATTAGCTTAACGTACAAGAGTATAAATTCCATCGCCCCAAAGTAGATGGTGGAATAAAATGAAATTTGTATATAATATATAATGCCTATACGTGTTGCAAGTTCCGGACTCCAGGCATATGTGCAACGTAAATGATGACCCAGAACATGTATACAGTGGCATTGGTATATAAAATGCATACTGTCCTTGTAGTTGCTTCGCTGATAAATTCCGCATGCAGTGTTTATGTGTGTGTACGATATATAGTTTCTTCTCTTTCTTTCGATGTATATATTTCTTTTCTTTTTTATCTCTATATTCGCTAAGCAAGGCCGCTGCTACTATAACTGTTTCCTGAACGAGGACGCGGGTTACGTATTGCATATATGGCTCACGGTATCTACGTATGACGTATAGATAGTACTTGCCAACGTTTGTATATCGTACACGTGTTACCGCGCAGCTGATAAACATGATATCGCTCTCGCTCATCGAATAATTTTGCCTTCAAATACCCCGTGCGTTACGTATATTTCGATTTTTATGTTACCGCGAGATCATATTTTTCACAAACCACCTGAATCACTCGGTAAATAATTCACAGTCATTGAAAAACTCAAAATTCGGGAATCTAATTATCAGAAGGATTTCGACCGAAACGTTTCCAATAATTCAGTTACACAAAAATCAGTCCACTACAGTATACGTTATAATTACGTACGTTCGACGTACTCGTAGGTATAGATTTAATGCACACGTGGGTGGTTCCGTACAGTGCTGCGGAATGTAAGCGAGCGGGGGGATGTGCTCGAGGGCGTCAGAGTACGTTCGAGTGCGTCGAATGCCCGAACGCGTTATGTAACGGGGAACAGGGTGGGGTTACTGACCCTTCGCTTGGCGCGTGCAACGGGGTGTTCTGAACGAAGATCAGGCACGCGGACCTTTTTCAAACTTGCTGCAGGGAACCGGAAACCAGTAGGGTCATCAGCTGGGGTCGCACCCTCCAAACTCCCTTGATGCAGCGCCCTTTTTTTTTTACTTTTTTTTTTCAACCTTTTTGTTTTCATAATCAGAAGAACTATCGTGTAGAAAAATCATTCGTGTGTGCAGCGTATATGATCGTCGACGCATGTTTTACGTTTAAAAACAAATTCTTTTTTCCTTTTCTTTTTGTTTATTTAAATTTTATATCATCACGATCGGGTGACGATTAATTGAAAAAACTCAACAATCGTATTTTATGCTTTGCATGCGTTAAAAATAATTATAAGTATGACCAACTGTTCGCTTTATTAGCGCTATTCGCGTGGGCCGATCTATAGCTGCGACGGTCGGTGAAACGAAGGGAACGAAGTTGCATCGCGGTTCGAAACACGGGGGGACATTATATGCTGGATAGTATAACGGAACAGTCGCGTATATGGGCAACGGACATACCTTCAGGAGCTCCCCCCTGTTCCACCTCTTCTTCTGCCCGTTCTTCTTCTGGGGTATTCGGGTATGCTACAGATCTTCGGTATACCATATCATGCATATGTGTACATTATATACACGGATAAAAATACAGAGAAAAACAAAGCAATCAAAAAATGAGAGCACATTTTTTTTTATGCGATATCTGTGAAACTGTATACCTGCAGTCTCCTCTTTTGCTGCTGGTGCTGCAGGTGCACATGCAGCGCTTGTTCTGATTTTTATCCTCTTTTTACCTCCTCGCTCTCTTTCTTTTACTCTTCATCTTTTTTTTTTGTTTTTTTTTTTCTTTTTACTCTTGAGAACGACCTGGAACCTGCCGCTGGTCTGCGACTACTCACGACTCACACGACTCACGAAGTGTAAGGTATATATAGGTATACGGGGTACCCACATATCGATCTTCTGAAACATTTTCCAACTGTGGCTCACTCTCAGCTGCTCGCACGGTGACTCGGCTGCTTTTACCCCTAATACACACCGCGCAAGTTTTGTTCGTACGGACGGCTCTGGTTCGTGAATGCTATGTACGCATAACTTGCTAATTTTCTGTTAGAAACAAAGGATCATTCAGATTGATCACTATGCAATTAATGTACAAAGTATCCGTTTTACTTCCTTTTCGGTAGTGTCATTCGAGGCCTATTTTTTTTCCTTTCGCCTTATACCGAATGATGCATTTAATGCATCTATACTGTAGGTTATGTGCCCTGAACGAATCGAATTGTAGGATGGACTAAAGTTTTCTAGGCACGCAGGTAAATAAAACACGCAATTGCGAAACGTGTTTTATTGCTATGAATTTAATTTACAACATATATAGTTATATACTTCTAGATATTTTTAATTTGTACCTTATAATCTCTTCGAGGAATTAATTACTTTATAACTATACAACCACCACTACTAATACTAGTTTATAACTAATATCTAAACCAGCTGCTCGAGGCGACTTTCTATATCCAACGACCGATTGGTATAATATAATAAGAACAATCCCGCCTAATTCACACTGTACAGTATAGTGACATGTAAATTTAAATACATTTGGAAACAGTCACTCAAACGATTCTGAAATAATTAATTTTTACAAATGACAAAAATACACAGACTATGGCCTTAGATTTTTGTCGATTTTGGGGTCAAAAATTGACATTTTTTTTTTATTGGGTTTCTATGATATTTTTATGTGTTTTGACCTCTGGAATCCGAATCTGAAAGCCAAATTGATCTATCTATAAAATTGATCCAGTTATCGCCACTTTATCGATCTAAAAGGTGAAAAATCAAGGATATCTCGATGGGATTAATTCGTAACTCAATTTAGTCAACGGATTCGTGTTCCTGAGGTCAAAATACGTTGGAAACGTGTCCTACGATCGATTTTAAAAATACTTCATTTTTGGCCCAAAAATCGAAAAAATCCAAAGGGGTATACCTTAGATTTTTGTCGATTTTGGAGTCAAAAATGAAGTATTTTTAAAAACGATCGTAGAATACTTTTCTAACGTATTTTGACCTCAGGAATCCGAATCCGGTAGCTAAATTGATCTATCTTTCGAAATGATCGAGATATCGCCAACTTTTTGCTTTTTGAAGCAGAAAAATCGAGATTTCTCAATGGGATTAATTCGTAGCTCAATTTAGTTAACGGATTCGTGTTCCTGAGGTCAAAATACGTTGGAAAAGTGTCCTACGATCGATTTTAGAAATACTTCATTTTCGGCCCAAAAATTGAAAAAATCCAAAGGGGTATACCTTAGATTTTTTATCGATTTTGGGGTCAAAAATTGACATTTTTTTTTAATTGGGTTTCTATGATATTTTTATGTGTTTTGACCTCTGGAATCCGAATCTGAAAGCCAAATTGATCTATCTATAAAATTGATCCAGTTATCGCCACTTTATCGATCTAAAAGGTGAAAAATCAAGGATATCTCGATGGGATTAATTCGTAGCTCAATTTAGTCAACGGATTCGTGTTCCTGCGGTCAAAATACGTTAGAAAAGTGTCCTACGATCGATTTTAAAAATACTTCATTTTCGGCCCAAAAATCGAAAAAATCCAAAGGGGTATACCTTAGATTCTTGTCGATTTTGGGGTCAAAAATCAACATTTTTTTTTTCATAATATTTTGACGTTTTCTTATGTATTTTGATCTCAGGAATCCGAATCCGGTAGCTAAATCGATCTATGTATCGAAATGATCGAGTTATCGCCAATTTCTCGCTTTTCGGAGCGGAAAAATTGAGATATTTCAATTATGGCGATAGTTGAAGCTCAATTGAGTCGACGAATTTGCTTTTCTAGGATCGAGATATCCTGTGAAATGGTCTCTCAAACAATTCCGAAAAATGTTCAAGTTTTGGTTTCGAAAATTCATTTTTTTTTCCAAATTCTTCAATTCCATTTTTGTTTTATAGAGAAGCGTATGCTGGAAGTTATATGATTCGATGTGACCGAATCAACGTCACAAGTAATTTACGAATCATTATCAGTCTGTGAATTATCTGCGGCTGATGAGGTGTGTGGGTAACGCCATATGATGTGGATGATAAAAACGTGTACGCTGTTTATACAACTCGCTGGAGGTCGACTCGTCTTTTTTTTTCTCTACATTAATTTATCAATGTTTTTCCCGCTACAAACCACGCGCTCCGTACGTCGACCGTATCTATGTAGTAAGTAATAGTTCCGCCTCTTTCGCTATCACAACTGCCAAAAAAATGAAAAGAACATTTATTCACTCATATTGGTGCACTAAATTCTTCCGGTTTTTAATATCCCCTATTAACCTTTCCACCATATTTTTATATCCATCTCAGGTTGTTGAATCTCCATTTTTCTTCGACCCGAATTCATTCCTGTTTCAGAGACATCGAATTTGATGCTCAGAACCGTAAGTGACGTAGATTTATGTTTAAAAAATGCATAGCGAAAATCCATCGATTCGTTCAGCTTTTCGGGATAGAAATAATCCATGGAATTATCAATTTATGTCAAAAAGTTTTTGACACTCGATAATATCTGAAACGCATCAGCCCGACAAGTCTGAATAATTTCAACTCGTCCATTTCGCGTCATGCCCTAGATCATATACTGCAGACGCGGTATCTAAAAGCCATTGCATTTTGCACCTGCTGCGGTAATTATCGAAGTGCGATATTACTGAGGACGTTGGAAATGGGCGGGGGGAGATGTAGATGCGAATGAAGGGACTTGCATGGAAATGGATCAAAATATTATAGCTGAGGTTATACCTACCTATATTCTTCCGTACCTGCACGGAACCCACATGTATCTATAGGTGTTGGTGGAGTGGAGCAAAACTATACTTTTGCACTTTTCCGCATGTGTAGATAGTGTAAGGTACATATACCCTGCACATTCACCGCACGTTGGAGATGAATTATAAATCTGAAAGTTTTGAGCCTACGGAGTATGCGGTGCGGTACAGCGTGGCGTAGCGCGCGGGTGTCTAGAGTAGGCCTCGCGGGAAGTTGAAGAGGGGAAACTATTGATTTTGTCGGCCCTTTGCCCTACATACCGAACTTCCGTCTCTCTCCCTCTTTTCATTCTCTCTCTCTCTCTCTCTCTCTCTTTTTAGTCTCGCTGCTCTTCACTCCCGCGCGTTCTTCCGACCTCCTCGTTTTTCCTCTTGCCATCCAACGGACTCCCACTCCTCTACGTTATTCTCATCGTCGTTGTGTCGTCGTCGGCGTCGTTCTCTAGACTCTCGCCGTGCCACTCTCTCTCGCTTCCATGGACATTATGAATCTAGTCCCTCGCTACTTCGCATCGCCGCACTCGCTACCATTATCTTGCTCTCAGCTGCTGCTGCTGCTGCTGCTTGCCTTTTACGCTTCCATTTCACCCATTTTCATCCATTTCATTCGAGATAGGCTGGTTTGTAGGTATATATATACGGTTACTCCGGCTATAACTTAATTCCTTTTCGTTCTCATATTTCCCTCTTATAATATAGGCTCACTTATTACAAACTCTCATTTTTCATTTTCTACCCAATTCCACCTTATACCGGAATTTCTTTTTCTCCCCACCTCACGCTGCTGTTCAGGCTACGGTTAAATTAACCAACTTTTTGCCGAACTCCAGCTGATCGTGCCGGATATGAATTCACAAACATAATATATCCTATATTATAAATCTACGTCACACATTTATATCGGCCGCAGCGTATTTATATGGTCGACACTATATATCTACTCGCGGTGTAATCCTAAACCGGTGCAACGGACCAAGTCTAAGACACACTATATGTATCTCTCTGAATACATATATACATACTAGAGATCAGCTGAGCTATTAAAAGATCCAGATTCCCGCGCTCCATGCCCGTCATGCGCCGAAGGAAAACTTTAGCATCATGCTCTGCACGAAAATTGTGATTCATCCGAAGTAATGGTGAAAAATCGAAAGTAAGATTACGTGCTCGTGTTTTTCTTTCCTTTTTCTCGTTTTTTTTTTTTTTTGATTTTAATTTGTACGAATAAATTGCAAACCGTCGAAGACGTGGGCAGGGCTTTGAAAATTCAATTGGAGAGAAACATCACAGACGTTTGTTTGACGAGTAGTAATTGAATTCCTACCTATACACACCTACCAACGGCACGACCCTTTTAGTTGTTCTCGACGGTGCCTGGCGCCTCACACTTTACGCCTTACGCTTCGCACCTCGCGGTCATTCAATCGCTGAACGTACGCCCCGCAGCCTCGACGCCGACGCCGACGCCCTTTGTGCGAGGGTTTGGATGTGTATGGAGGGTGTATTGTGTGGCGCCCGCATCCGAATCTATAGAAATTCTATTGATTCCGAATCGATTCTGTTGCCCGTGTGGTGTTAACAATTCCATTATTTTATTTTAGCGAAATGAAATTAAGAAAATCTGGAATATACCAGCGAATGACCGCCGCCAAGCTCTTTGGGTCCGGCCCAAAGGTCTCAAAAATAAAAAGGAAAATGGGAAACGCAAGGCCAACCGCGAGGGTTCAGGACTCCCACAGAGTCTTAACGCTTTTTAGAAGTATAAAAGGACTGTGCCTATATGTAGCTTGTTCCAAAATAGAGCGCACCCATCAACGGCTGACGCCATTTCCACGCGTGCTTGTCCTCTTCGTTTGAAAGCAAAAGATCTTTGTTTTTTTCAACATCCCCTTTGCTGCTCTATAAATTATCATATCGACCAGTTCCCTAAAAATTTAATTTCAATCAGTGAATCGAGCGTATATAATTCGTAACTTTTGAACCAGAAGAGATGCCAAATCATCCATTGCGAGAGAGACGCGTAATTCAGCGTAGTAATCATGTCCCTGAAGCGGGGAAAAAATCAGCAGCGCTCAATTTTTTGAAGATATTGAATTCCCAAAGCTATATACCAATCCGCGGGCACAAAAGGGATCCGGGAATCGTACTCTTAAGTGCAGTCTTAATATCATTTTATGTCGAGAAAACTCACTCGGACGTGGCGTTTGCAGAATTGTCAAGATGGCAAAACGAGATGGGAAAAGAAATCAAATATAAAGAAGATGGAGATTAAAAACTCGAAGCTTCACGTGATATTAGGGAGTCTGTACGTTCATATGTATAGGATATGAAAACGTGGGAGCCGCAATAGTGAGGAGATGAACGTAAATAGAATACCTGACTAGATGTTACATACGTTATGCAACTATAGCTATATACGTAGGTATACACGGAGACGTTATACATAAGTATACATGTGCCTTTGGCATATCAGCCACGATCTACAACACAACCCATAGTAGAATCTACATACCGAGATACACAAGACCTTCGTACGCTTTCATCCCACCAGTCCGTACACAGACCCTCCACGGTGCTCGGTGGCGGACTCGCTTTCAGTTTCAATATCCGTTATATTTCACTTTCTACGCATAATCTCTATCATATCACGCGTCATAATTTTTTTCTCCACTGTTTTCCGTACGCTGATTTTTAATAATTTGTAATATGTATGTAATTTTTTCTTCCCCCCCACCACGTTCGATTTGTTTTTTTTTTTTATCCTCGCCATTGTGGGTGCAGACTGTGAAAAATTGAATTAAATTCCACACCTGCGATATAATAGTATGACAGGAACTGGGGCCACCTGCGGCGACGTGGCCGAAGGTATGCCATTCGTAGTTGGTTGCATTCAAGGCAGGTTCCCTGGCTCGATGGAACCACCGGTGTAGAACTTACAAAGTTTCACTTCACGTAGACTGCGGCATATGTGCGATACTATAATATGTATTCTATGTACAGAAATACATGTACAGCTATGTACCACCTATGTATATTCGCACAGTTCGACGAGCACGTGCAGTCCATAGAATCTGTAGAACGATAGAAACGCATCCTTTCCTCCTTTCCTCTCCTCTGCAAAGCTGGATCGTGCAGACTCACGTGGGCGTGCGTGTCTACCGTATAACTGTGTATATGCTAGATGCATAATGTGCACCCAACATGCTTTGCGACTGTGTAATACTTGCTCGGCGTTGGTGTAGTAGATTCACTGGTATACGTATAAGCGTTATACATCCGACACCGATGGCCATGCACTCAGACGTTGAAAATTCAAAATATACGTGATACAGCTGTAACGTATATAACGTAACGTAGTTGGTATCGTAGCTGTCGCGTTTCACATCAGATTTCCGTCTCACTTCCGGTTGATCCCTCTGCACGAAGGAAAATCTAGCTACTTTTGTTCAGATATATATACGTTGTACAGCGAAATGCAATTCGTACGATGCGCTTGATATCCAAGCCATAATGCAGCGACATTCTGCGATAGATTTTTTTTTCTCCTTTTTCCCTAAGACGAAAATCTACCCCTCTGATTTCGCATTTTTTTCCTTCATCTGTGCGGTTTTATAGAGGTCACAGTTGCGGAGATACTTCTGGGGTTTTACAGATGGTCGAATTTTTTTTGTTTTCCAGCATCGGAAAATTAGAGTGGATAACGTAAGAGTACGAAGCCCTGCAGAGTGATGATGCCTTTGGATACTCATTTTCTATTTATCCCTCTTGGCAAAAGAGCATAAGATTTTCTTTGATATCAGCGATAAAATTCGATGAAAAGTTCATTAAAAGCAAAAGCGAACTGGTAAGAAGGATCAAGCGGCAAAGGATGTTTACGAACGCTAGTCTGGGATTTTCATCAATTCCGTACTATAGGGCATCGTGCGCGCTGTTTTCGAGGTGCCTTTTCTACACAAGGAATGAAAATTTGAACAAATCTACATCACAGCGTGACTGATAACCAATTAAATGAGGACTCATCTGCACAGTTCGACTGTGTTTCATATGCATGGAATTTAGATGCGCCATTTTTCCTCGGCGTAGTTATTTTACTGTATTGTAGAATCATACGAGTCCCACCAATCGCAATTTTCCCGAGAAAACCGCAGTTTGATAGAAGACTTAGAATTGTTCGATATATCGGCGCTGCTGTTGTACGTATGCAATACATCGCTGCACGTGTCGTCTCGACTTTCGAGACCTTGGCAATCTTCCATTACACATCTTTCCCCTTTTGCCACTTACTTCTTACCTCTCGCTACGCGACCTTCCGCAAAGCAAACGTTTATCACCTGCAGTTTGCACGTATTGTTCTCGGATTCAATTCTCCATATAGTTAGGTGTTTTCATCTTTTTTGTTATCGCGACAGTCCAATTTGTCACAGTATTTCACGAATCGATAACAACAACTTCGCATTGTGAGTCCAATAAGGCAGAATTCGCCGATTTTCCCTCCGTCCTATTTTCGTTTCTCGTTTTATTCTCGTCCTTTGTTTCTCGGCAAAGTATCAGAGCGATCCTTACGGAAGACGCGGGGGTTTATGGGGCTGTCCACGAATCTCGATGATAATTCGGGGAAGGATTCATTTTCCCGACAGACATTTCCGGAGGGGAATTCAGCATCGACTCTTTTCCGCTTTTTATCCCCCCAGCCCTCGTTGCCCTACCTATACATCGACGGTTCCGCGAGCAACGTCGATCTCGAGACCGAATTTAAACCTCTACGGTCTTCGCTCTCCCTCGAATCTGAGATAAAGACGGGGTAGCTACCAGGCAGGAGAGCCAGGGACAGCGAGGAACCTCCGCACTCCCGCGTCCCTGTCTACCCGCCTTTGCGTACCTCAGCGTCCTTTGCGAGGGATTTGAATGGGCGCTTTCCTCTCGCCCCTCGTCCTCTTTCTCCCTTTGGCCCTCAGCCCTCGACCCACAGTGTCGCCGTTCGTTGCCAGGCAACAACGAACCAGACTTACACCAGCCTACCAATCCATACTCCGGGGCCGCGGGGACGACACCCGCACTTTTACGCGAATATGGAAATACTCGAGCACTGAACGAATCGGAACCAGTTCGTTCGCACGATCAGTTGTGACAGTCGTCACCTACGGTTCCGGAAAAACGCGATAACTTCAATCCGGGTCTCAATTCGAATCATGAATTTTTTAGTGGAATGTTTTTTCCTTCATTTTCCAATATTGATCGGATCGAAGATCGGTTATCAACCGTTTCGTACGTCCTCCTTTCCACTCGAATCTTTCGCTACTCGGTCGTCCCTTCTCATCGCAGTTTCGAAGAGGATGGATGGTTGGTAGTGGGATCGTCTGGAATTAGGTCGACGATCGACGCCGTCGCAACTCCCCCGTTCGTACTTTCGTTCGTTCGTTCGTTTGTTAGTTCTTTTCCTTCATTCGTTTCCTCGACTACACAGATCTGTATACATATATACATCGGGCACCGTTCACTCCCGTTTGCGATGCGATGCGACGAAACGCTGAAATGAGGTCGGTAGGGCACTTTGGTATATCAGCCTGTATAGTATATTTATGTATTGGAATAGATACACCCGAATATATATACGCGTCCTATTATATCCGTTCAGGCATGGCTGTGACGTAAGCATATATCCCTTCACACGACGTCACGAAGGGACCAAATACCGCTCGTTTTTCACATCGTCCACCCTTTCCTGCGAATTAAGATCCCCAGAGAAGCACGAGCCCCTGATATTATACGTTGGAAGTCGACCAAATCTCACGTCGGTATACATAAACGTATATATATACCTGATTTCTCCGTGCACTGGAATATCGAAGAGTTCTGAGCTTAGTACGAATTTTTTTTTTCAATATCATATCATATCGCTTGGTTTTATTAAATTATCATACCTGCATAATGGCGGGTAAGTGCCATTAATATTTCGCGGGAACATCACGTCTCGATAATAGGGAAGAAAGATGTAAATGAGAAAAAGGTGGAACGGCAGAACCACGTTCTTCGGTCTTTCTTCCCGTCGCCATTCCATTCCCGCGAGTTTTGCAAAAGGGGCAGTTCTTGATATACTGGAGTTCGTTAAAAATTGCCCGGGCTCGCCCGCTAACTCGCGAATATATTAGGGCGGCACCCGTGACTTCCACCGGGCGAGCCTGCAGATCGTAACTCAGGTACCCAACCCCCTGACCTCTTCGCTGACCGCCCCCTATCAAATCATTTTTCAAAGTACGATTTCGTATGTGTGCTAGGCGAAATCATCCGCACATAATTTCCTTTTTTTCTTTATCCGATATGCAAATGACCTGGAATTGCATATACGTATGTAGTTAGGAAAAATATACGTGGGCGTACGGTAAGAGGGTGAATTTCGATGGTGTGCGTAGCGACGATATATATTTCTACGTATATCCGTAAAACGAAGGGAGCCAGGGAGCGGTGGCCTGACTATCCATACACCGCGCCTAAAGGGGTAGTTAAAGGGGATATCACGCTATTCTTGCCGCTAATGCTGCCGCCGTAGGATGACACGCCCCTCTTCGTACTCGTCCTCGTCCTCGTCCTTGCAACAATATTATCCTTCGCGAAGGACACGCAAGCTCGAGGGGATTCCCTGGCTACTCGGCAACCCTCCTCGCACAGCGCCATCGACCTCCGCTACTCTCTGCTCGCTCTCCATTCTCCGCTTTTCCCCGCTACTCCGCACGGGCATGTGTGTGTACGCGTACGTCCATGTGTGGGTATATTACATACGCCGATGTACCGATACGCCAACCCTCCCTGTACTTCGACGGGGGATAACAGCACCAGTAGCTGATGCCAGCAGCGGTCGTCGCTAGCTTGATTAAAGCCAATCTCCTCTCTTTTATCGGGCAACGCCCTGCAGCCGTTCCTATAACGTTCATTCCTTCGTTCGTTCATTCGTTCGCTAGCTAGCTAGCTCGACCCGCAAGCTCCGCACCACACCGCACCGCCTGCTATTTTTAGGTTTTTCTCCAGCAAAAATCGATCTCATATATGCTATACCTAATATTGCATTCCACGCTCTTATTGTAGGTACTGGAGGTAAAGAGTATGGTATTATCTGATATCGTAACATTTTTTTATTCATTTATTTTTTCTGCCATTGCACAGAAACGGGTAATAAAAAAAATTTGCGTTCTTCGGTACCTCGAACAATATATTCGAGCAGCAAGAAAAGATCATATTATAACACAACAGCGCGATATCGCTGTATCGGGTGGTTGTCGCGTCTTTCATCAAAAGTTTTTTGTCATCCAAATTCTTGTCGCCTTTAATTTGATTGCGTTGGTGATATAAATTTTTTGCTCATCAAGTCCGTCTGATCGTCGTGTAATTGTTGTGCCCGTAACTATATCGCACTTTTTTGTCAAACACATGCGCATCTGGTATCTCTTATCTACAGATAAATAATGATCAATATTTTCGGTGAGCGTAAAGAATCGACTCATGAACGCGGCGGCGTAATTTTTCGTCGATGTGAAAAGTGTGCCCTATTTCGGCATGGAGTATAACTTACATATAACGTGAATCATCGTAGCAATTCGAACTCGCAATCCGCACCTTTGAGTTCGGCATTTCCAATTGTATCCGCTGTACACTATAGAAGACTCGTGAGATCCAATCGATTTTCACCGAGCTCAACTTTCATTCGGAGTGTGAAGAAAATTCCAGACATTCGTACGTGAGCCATCCGTAAAGCGGTCGAAGAAGGTAGACACCGCGGTGGGCGTGATCGGCGGGCGGTAAGATATATATGTACATATATATACATATATTGGGGCGCCGGTGTGGGTGGAGGGTACCTGGTTAGATGCCTATATCGACCCCTGCGGGCAAGAGACGTGAACACGCGAACATAGCGGGCATGCGAACATGCGAACACGTGCACGCGACCCGTCTGAACGCCGGAAAGTTATTGTCTAATTATCCTGGAGGCTCTAGCGTTTATAACGACCGCGACGCACCGGCTGCGGGTTCGAAGGTGGGCAGACAATACATCGGAGTATACAATAGTTGTGGTATAGGTAAAACCGCGATTCATAAATCAGGCTGCAGGTCTGCAACTTGACGCCTATTCCACATGTCTGGATCAAAAACCTCCCCCGCTGATTCTCGTCTGCGCTAAACTCGCCCTTTTTCTATTGGACAACATTTGATTGGGAAAATACTTGAAAGTTTCATCTTTACTGCCTATATACTTACGTACGAATCACCCTGTACCACTGGACCGTATACGGGTTGAGCGAGACAGTGCGATTATGACCCAGACTTTGACTTTGAATAAAAATCTCCACGCAGGGATATAATAGTTTAAATATACAATACTTCGCGAGTTGGGTAAATATTTTATCAGACAGGGTGACCGACGCTAGACCTTGGAATGGATTAAAACGTTGAACACTGCGGAGCGCGTGAAACTTTCGTTCCTTTTTTTGTTTTCTCATTTTGTTTGAGCTTTTTTCTTTCTTTTTTTTTTCACCGAAACAAGGTTCTCCAAACAAACGTCATTCCGCCAATCCATCTTTTGTAGTCCAAGAGCTCTTTTTCTAACGGACCATCGTAGAAACAAAAATAAATTTATACACGCTTTAGCTCTCGAGAGAGTATAAATGAGAGTAGTCGTAATTTTTCCTTTGTCCACATCGAGTCCCATTCAATTACCGTAATTCCTCAAAAGCGTATAACCTATGTTCGTTCATCAACTCACGCACCATAAAGTTGGAGAAATCGAAGAGGGCCTCCAATTGCTCGTGAGGCAAGTTTCCCTGGCCTACGCCGCAGAGCTCGAGGGTCGGAACTTTGTTCTATCAGCTTGAATGGCCCATATTAACGTTCCGGACGGTTAAAGGGGTCCATATCCGATCTCGAGCATCCAACAGCAGCAAAAGTCTTGTCCCCTTCTCCGAGATGCGCCTCTCTAACTTTCAAATTCGGTATAAAATACCCCGAGAATTTTCTTCAGTCACGAACCCGCCGGGCTCCGAACTTAGCGAGGTGCCCCAAAAATCGTCGGAAAAATCACCCCTCTTTTTTAAAAATATACCATACAAGAGAATTTCTCCTACCAACCGAACTAATTTTACCTCAGAATCAAGGCTATGTAATACATAATACCGCCCTTACGCATCGATAAATTTATAGCCTCGTATATAAATAATCGCAATGATTATCGCGCAAAATTTCATTGTATCGGAATCCGTCATTGAGATCTACATGGATGGGGGATTGAGAAAAAAAAGAATTTCGCATCTCTGCTGCGATTTTCTCCACAGTTGCACACACGGCTCGGTCAAAGGAGATATATAGAGAGAGAATCCTGTGACAGCGCGAAAGGGGATTTGTCACCGCCTATAATGGCGCCCGTATCAACGGGACTCACATGTTACCATGTACGTATATTGACACCTGTCAACTGTCAAATCGTGAATGTGTTCTTGTTTAACGTCATTTCTCATTGGAATTCAACCCTGACGATATCATTATCAATTCATCTCTCCGTTCGTTAATATACTCGGCAACTAAACGGGATAGTTTATGGAATATATACATGCCTATACGGATTCCATGCGGGTTTATTGACACGAGATTCAGACGCATCAACTCCACGTTATTACGGTATAATTACCTGTCTGCGAAATCCGCTTGATGTCGCTAACACCGAGCAAGACTCGAAAATCGGAGTAGTCCCAGTGTATAGTCAAGAGCCTTCGCCAATGTATAAGACTTGTGTTACATGTATACCTACACCGTTGGCAAAGCCTTCGTCAGAGATCTCCGCGCGCACGCTTTCAAGTGCCTAAATTAAAGACGATTAGATTAAGCGACCTAGTTTTTCGGACGTCGACTCTCATTGTGCCGTATATAGTAGATAGAAAATTAGTATATTGTGTTTCACTTTATTCCTACCGCCATCTTAACTTTGGAACAGATCAATTATAGTACATATATCACGTGCTTGTCCGCGATCATGTTCTCCTAGATACCTATGTGTAGAGGGTGAATCGGTTTGTGCCAAAGTCCTGAATACGCGAAAGCGCGTGTCGAGTAGCCGGTTATCTTGCTTTTCATACGAAATTGAAAATAAGTAATGATAATGAAGCACGATGCTCATTGTGCCGTTTAATGGCAGCAACAACCGCGCCAGACTCCGAAGTCGCGGGTTCGTGAGCCGGGGTCAAGCTATCAAACGAACTAAATTGGCCCTCGAAGGAATTCGCTCTCTCGATAAAAATCTCTCTTCCAAAGCTCCTCTATTTTTCTTCAATATTTCGATTTGGATCCGATGTCGAAAATCTGCGATTGAAAAAAATCGAGGTCATGCTGCTGCGGGAATAAAAAAATTATTCAAACTCCGGCTATCATTGTGACCGGCTTTTTTTTTGGTCGGGTAAAAATCCGAGGAATCGAGATCCCACCTGGCGTGAATTTCGAACGGACTGGACGCGCGTGGTTCTGTAATTTGCGGGAGCGCGCCTACCGTGGGTATATAAACCATACAGCGGCATGCCTCGGCACAGTGGCGTTGCGACGCGACAAGGTCACCCCGTGGCCTCCAACTTCCGGTGACTCGCTCTCGCACTTGTACGCTCCACTGGGACGGACGTAACCAGAATATATATATGCGCTACAGGATACAGTGTCGGTGTCTTGAACTTCCTATCGCCCCCGCTGTAAATGTAAACCTGATGACTACGACGATGATACGATGGTGATGATGACTCCGCTGTCGCCGCTCAAAGTCAGATAGCGTTCGTGGCTCAAGTACAGTCAGAGCTGATTACTCGGCGAGGTCATTGCAGGTTTTTTTTTTCTTTTTATCATCCGGAATTCAGTGTTATCGTTTTAGTGATTACATTATATTATATATAGCGTAGATGTTGTAGCGTTGAGAAAAAAAGATAAACAAAAATGGTTTCGGTAGTGTTTTATTGGTCATATAGTAATAAAATTGAGGATGTTTAAAACATCGTCCTTGCGACATTAGCGCGATAACATTCTTCCGACCTTGCGAAACGTATATGCAGCGGAGCGATTAACCGCGCGGTATCTGTGGGTCTACGTTATACGGTGTTTGGATTATATATTTACAACATTTCTATGATCCGGAATGCAACGACATAGAGAAACGAAAAAAAAAAAAAAAGAAAAGAAAATAGAAAAAAACTAACCGCGTGTCTGTGTTTGGATTGCAATATAACTCTTGCGGTGTTGTAAATCTACGTTGACACGCGGGGCTCTGCAGCAACATCAGCCGTCAGCATTAACGGTATTTGTGTTCCTCATAGCAGCTCACGGTGCTCAAACATTCCATATTTTCTACCGCTATAACACCGTGCAGCGAAATGAAACGCTGGTAATTCGAGAAACATTACTTATAATCATGTGCGAGCGCATTGCTAGGCGCGGAGGAGTTGCACCACCGCGTTGGGTCCGGCGCGCTGCACTACGAATACTTCCTTTGTCCAACTTTGTGCCAGTCTAGGTGTTACTGCAACCGCGCTTTTACCGCCGTTGCTGCCCGCTGCTGTTTCACGGCAGCAAAACGAATTTGCTTTATGCGGCGACGCGCATTTCGTACGCCGAACTCTCGGGGATATATGGGATATAAATATAATCCGCGATATTGATTACAGACCTTTACGATTCGCTAGTAATTTTTCAATCGATTATACTTATATGAGCTGAGAAAAAAATTTAGAGTATCACCGAGGATGTTTCAGGATAAATTTAACTCCGGCTGACTTAATGGGGAAAATAATGCAGCCGAAGGTTCGAGCCCCACCTTTGAGATAAGCGAAGGATTATTTCATGTCCGCTGCAGTGTTTCAAGTCCCGAGCCTCCTCGGGCCTACAGGTCCCACCTAGCGCCGGTCCGTAATCAAGTAATTAATCTAAGAGGCCCAGCGCAACGGCCCCTCTCGCAACGTCTGGCCAGCTATATACCTACTTTGCTCGCTCTGCAGCGAGAACCTGGTCCACCGTGTGGGGATAACATCTCTGCATTCGTGTGTAGGAATTTCGGTCCCCGCGACACTAAGAATATCAAATATGCCGCCGGTATACTAATATACTTGGGGATAAGAAAATCATTTTATGAGAAATCGTTAAACGGCCCATAGGAGCTGTTCGCATATCTTTTAAACATACAGCGGAACTCTCTTTTCTTTACTACTTTCAATTAAGCGACAACGAATCAGGGATCGGGAAGAATTTAATTTCGCGTGGAATAATATTGCGCTTCGAATAATGACGAAAAAATACCTAGTCCTTTGTTCTTTTTTCTTCATCTACTCTAATCAAAAGATCATTCTTCTCATATTCAATGCCGTAGATTTACAAAATAACTGTAAATCCTGCTCGAGAATGGCTAGTAATTGTTCCGAGGTTGGGTACAATTGTTAGTTCTGGGCGCATAACGCGTACAACGTGTCACGGGCAAGTACTTCCTTAAAAATAAAATAGAGCGTGACGTGTACCTATATACACTCATAGTATATTGTACATATATACGTGCATATGGATAATAACCGCTTGTCCGTAACTATACGACCATGTACGGTTGCACAGCTATTAAGTTTCTACGGCATATACAAATATATGTATATATGTTATGTACGGTACATGTGACTTGCCGAAATATGCGGTTGTCGGTAGACACAGTCGTCGTCGCATAGGTATAGGTATTTACACACGTCATCGCGCCTCCCTGTTCATGGATATGATCTTTGCGAGTGTATACGTTATATGGTCAACAGATATATTTTGCATGAATCCTATTTATGTGTGGTACAAACGTGCGTGTGTGTAGCTCCCTTCAAGGCCGAAGTACGAGGACCTTTTGGCCTTGACGAATCGCCAGAGCTTTGCCTGCTGCACTGTTGCACATTGGTAGAAAGACCGCTTCGTCTATATACCTACTTCAAAAGATGACGGGCGAAAAAAAATGGTGTAGAGGTAGTAAAATCCTGATATATGCGTGTTGTGCACCGATGCGAGCATACATAATGCACCTGTTAATTTGCGAGAGCGCTATCTTTATCCGAATGGTGAAAATCTGTATGAAATGTTTTTTAGCGTGTTCGGTTTTGTTATTTGTTATTGGAAAATTTGCGCGAAAGAATATTCTTGAATGTTTGACCTCTCCCGTTGTTCCCTGCGATTTCTTTTTTTAACAAACTCGTGCGTTTCGTGATCCAAAAATATGGTTACGAAAACATGACAACCCGTGTTATATTCAAATAACCAATTCTTTTCTTACGCGATTCATGCATTCATATACGTAGGTACGTGTACCACTGAATTTGTTATACCAAGATAGATTTAAACTGGTTAAACTTGTTTACGAAAAATTTGGCAAGTATCAAGTATAGTTTCATAATTTTATTATATTCCATCTCGGTTTTAATTTTTTTTTTTCTTTTTCTTTCTTTATTTGACATCTGCAATTACGAGTTGTGAAATGAGTTGAGCAGGTCCTGTGTTAGATAATCCCTTAAAATTTTGCCTTAGAATTGGACTCCTTCGATTGATACATATATGGCGGCGCGTAGCCAAGGGCAACAGTAGCGTGAAAAAGTGGAGGTATATCCAGATTAGAATGGCTACGAAGTTTGACAGCTGTCAAACAACCGATCGCTCAGAAAATTTGACAGAATTTACCGTACTGCTTGGAGCTGAGTACCTACGTGTGTGCCCGATCAATACGGGTTGCATGCTCCCAGCTGTATAAACGGCGTACGTTAACGCCATGATGTGATATTTTACCTCCTATGTGTGGCCTCTACTTTTACCGTTTTTTATTAGAATTTTCAGCTATACCTACCAAATGGGTTGGGTAATGGGAAAACGTCCAATTTTGAAAATATCGAATCCACGATTCAAACGGTCTTTCAGAATTCCGAACGGTATGTTTACTGCATATCAGATAAAAAAAATGTTGGCCGAGAAATCGAAAACAATCAGAGGCTCGATCAGTCTGTTTTTTTTAAACCAATTTCCGGAGCCTAAAATTCAGTCTTTTCCGAACTGTTTTAGGTCACCCCTAAAATTGATCATTCGATTTTTTCTCCCTTCCGTAATTTTGAGAAAAAAAATAATCGAGGGCTGAAAACGAGCGATAATTTGATTATTCTCAGAGTTAGTTCAGTCTGTATCGCACGTTCGGATTTCTGCAGATCTGAAAATACATACAGGCATTGCAGTTGAGCCAGCAGCACCGTTCCAGGGTCCAACGAGGGGGTTGCTTTTGCACTCATGAACGACGTACCTACATACTTACATGTACGCGGGTGCCGCACTCACCTGATGCACTCGGCCTATTTTAGCTGCTGGCACTGCTGCATGCAGAAAATACTCCTGGTATATGAATACGCTAGCTGTTGCCAGCCAGCTGACTTCAGCGCGGCTGTTGCTGACTGAAAAATATGTGAAAAAAAAAAAAAAAAAATTAGAAGCATAAAAAGAAAGGAATGGAAAGGAAGGATAGAAGAAAAGAGTTTGAAAAAAAGAAAGTTTTTGTTGCCAAGTGTATCCCCCGGGGTTGGCGGGCTCGAACAGCCATCATTTCCAGAGAAATGGGGTTGCCTTGCCTTAATGCTCCGTGCGCTTCGAGAAAACGAGGAAATGAGAGCGAGAATACCTTCCTCCCGTATGCACAAGTACAATACCTATATGCGATACGTTTTCAGTATGCACGTACGTATGTAGCAACTGGAACGAGACTCACGACCCTGCAGCTCATCCTGCATCTCCGAGAATATACGGAAGTGTTCAGTCTAGGCCGGAGCCCTGTTGTATTGTTATGTCGGGCATTAGTTCAGTACAGTGCGAATACAATCATCACTCTCTCTGGTTCGAGCACCTCAGGTATTCTTAACGCTACAATTTAAACTCTGGTTACAAATAACTGGCTAGAAAATTTTCGTTCCTTCATTTTTTCTGGCTTGCTCTTCCGTCATTTTTTGAAGTCAGTTGATTCGCAATCTGCACTATGTCACACGTACGCAAATTCGCGTCGCTCATTGTTGGGTAGGTACGTATACGCGCGTACACTATTTCGATAGATGTATGGAGCATAACAGAGAGAGCGAAGACGGACGGTCAGCTGTTTATAATTCTCGATCTTTATGGCCCTCGGACACGTGTACCATCTGTCGACTATTTCTGATTGGTCAAGGCCGAATGGTAGCGGAGTAGTGGTTACCGTGACGTGCCTTTCGTTGCCCGCGGGAATTCCCTCATTTTTACAATGTGTCATGTATACGATCGGATTACGATTCCCACGAGGGTGATCATCGCTCTGTCAAAATAATGAATATGAGTCGCTGTGGAGTCGTATGCACACGCGTTCATGTAACCGTGTTACAGGCGACAATGAACTACTTTGATCGGGAACCAGAATTCTTTGTTCTTTAGCTTCCATTTACACATCCTCGCCCATTTTTGGGCATTCCACGGTGGATTCATCTCCGACAAAATTTTTGCTATTCTTATGGTTGGGCCTTAAATTTTAGCAAGAGTCGCGATAATGTCACCCTGCAGAAAAATACGGGATCTTCAGAACCCCACGGTGGGTTCGTAGGTAATCGGTCGAGTTCAATATCCTCTTTAAACCAAGGTGAGGTTGGTGGAGGAAACCCGTCGCGACACCCGGTTGATGGTAAGAGGGACTTTCGGTTTGTTGGTCGCCAGACAAGGACGGTGAAAAGTTTCCTCCCGGGTGGAGCGCTGCCGTCGCTATGGCGCCGTCGTCGACGTCCTCGTCGTCGTCGGAAGATCGAAGAGCGGCAGAAAAGAGGAGGAGGGAAAGCTACGATGACTCGCTTTACCAGCTAGCCACGGAGAGAGAAAGAGTTTTGAGGCAGGTCGCGGAATTGTGGCGCGAAAAAGATGGCCGCCGAACGTTCCCCGTTGCTACGGCAACCGCGAGGGCGGCCTTTCCGATCAGGAGGCGGCGCCGGCGCCGACGTCGTCGTCGGCCATCCTGAAACTCGTCTCTGGGAACAGGCGCCATCTGATTGCCAGTCTCTGCACCAAAATCACTTTCCTAAACCTCCGAAGTCCACATCCATTCCGGTGGGATCGACCTTTTTCATACTGGTCGATTGCTGTCGCTTGAACCTGAAGAGTGAAAATCTGAAGGGTAGAGCGCATCTGATCAGCTTATGCCACATTAACAATTTTCTTTTTTTCGAAGTCACAAAACGCCTGTGATCGCGCAGGAACTTTTTTTCCTTCAAGGGCCAAATAGCAGGTGTACCCTTGCAAAAATCTAATTGTAAGATTCGAAAAATATCTTCGAATTAAAACACTGTTCCACGATACACGATTCCGATCCACCAATCACGTTTGTAATAATCAACTGCATCGTGAATGGGTATGGCTCGTGCCGAAGTTGCGGCAAGAGAAAAGGGTGCAATTTGGTAGGGTGGCAAACCCTGAGCGATGTCTTCGTTGATTACATTCTTGGCTAATGTCCCGAGCTCACGCTTACCCCGGCGAGTTGTTATACAGACTCTATTGAGCACTTTTATGCAGGCAGTGGGTGTTGTTTCTATACACATGTACATGTGTGTACTACACTATGGAACTTGGAGGCAATTTCTCCATCCATCGGATGATGTAGTGAATCACGAGACGACGACGCCCGTCACATTTACGACTGCAGCAGAAAATGCTATGTACATGATACATCGTTAACTCGGCTACGATCTCGTAAGGACAACGAGGTCTCTCAATAGTTCCGGGAACTTATATGATGCAACACTCTTACCAGACACTTAATTGCACAACTGATCTGTCTCTCCTCCGCATTATGATTCAGCGAATATATCCATATTTTTTTCTCCACAAAATTCTTTCACAAATCACTGAGAGAAAGAAGTACCACTGACATTGTGTTATTCTATCTTCTATTTTCAGGTTCTGGTAGAGTACGACGACGTGGAGTGGCAGAGGAGAGAGTGGCTTTCGCCGTACCGGGATGCTGTCTTTTCCCTTTTTCTCGTGGAAAAGGCCCTTTGTTGGGCGGATCGACCTGACCCCCGACACTCCGGTCTCGTCAACATCAACCATCCGAACCACGTCGCCAATAACAACCATCACAATCCTCAAAGGGTGAACGGAAAACCCTTGAGAAGCAACGCCGCCACTGTCACTGCCTGCACAGTTTCGTGGCCCGCACTCGTGAGTATTTTCATGATCAACGAACGTACTTTTATCTCGTTCAAATACAACTGTAGGGAAAGTATAAGTCGAAAGTAAATTTACCCTACTTGGCGTGGCATACGGTCATAGTTGTAGTTTGTTTGTTTATTTGTTTGTTTGTTTGTTTGTTTGCTAACTTTTATCGCGATGATTGGATAGATGACCGAGAGAGCGAAACGAGGGTTTGTTACTCTGCGATGTGTGTGTAGTTGCAGCGGTACACATACGATGTACGTGTACCTAACAGCCATGCAATTTGAGCCGGGTGCTCTCTGCAGCTTCAAGTTCTAATTGTAATTAACGTCATTAGCCGGCTTCTAATTGCCCAGTCGCCTGTCGTGCAAAAGTAGAGAATGCTCAATTCCGAGACTCACAATCAGAGGATTACGTATGTTATTCGTAGTCGGTGTACCTCAAAACGAAGTACACATATCACTTGGATAACCATATCAGGCTGCAACATCGCACGTTTATTGAAACAGACAGCCCCGTCAATCGTAATCAATTTTTTGTTAAACTGTCGTTGCATGCTCGCGACTACAATGCGATTTCATTTTTCACGTTCGGTAGGAATATTTTTTTTCATTCTCTCGATCTTTTTCGTTCCTAAAATAAGTCCGAGAGTTATTGTGGTAGAGGCAATCATCCACAAACATGGAAAGCTTGTCCATGGCAGCTGTCAATACGTTTTCATCAAGCTTTTGACACCTGACGTGACCTTCTTTCGATCGTTTAACCACAAACAAATAGACGTTTTGCTGAAAATATTTGGTTCTGAGTGGATGGCTGGAATTGTTCGAATTATTTTTTATCTCTTCGTAAAATGTCCAACAAAAAGTCGTAATTTTTTCAAACTTGAAAAAAAAATAATATAGTAATAGAATTTTCCTATCGATTGTATCTAAGTAGAATCGCTCTCACTAATTTCGAGGCCGTTCGTGGCGGTAGCGGTAGAGTCACCGACCAGTGTCTGAGTTGAGCGTGTTCAAATCCCTCTCCGGGTTCCGATCTTCGGGTTTTTAACTTTACTTGACATTAGATAAATTTCCCGAAGTCAGAACTATGGAGCGCCAATAATCGAAAAATTGTAAATGAATGAAAAAGATGAAATAACTAATTATGGGTTGTAAAATAGGAAATAGTAAAAATAAAAGCACCCAAGAAATGTCCACAACCTTGCAAATTTCATTTGCTCGGGTGTTCCGTACAGGTGCAAGAGTAATACGGTTGCTTGGCGTTCTCGACCAACGTAAAGTCGTTGGGTGGAGGGCATAGCGATCGCACAAATCTATCAAAATATCAATTAATAATTGATTTTTGAATGACTCGAAAATTTCAATAATTCTTTTATTTCTTTGCTCATTTTTGCAGAGTTTTTATCCTCTAGTAGCGCGAACAGAGCTTTCGGAGGAGACGATGCCCGTTGAGTTTATGCAGGACCGAAGATTGGACTTCGTGGATTACTCGAAGTTGAAACCTTTGACGGTGAGTATTTTTTCAACCTTTTCCATGATAATGGCGTTATGCGTAATACCGAAGATATGAGAGTTCACCGCTCCGCGCATCATTCCACATCACGAATAAATATTTCATTATCGTTGTGAACGATTCGCTCTGCGTCCTGCCAATGTAAATATAAAAAGAACGAAGTGATAAAACGAATCCTACAAGATAAGCATCCCGCCAGCTGTGCCAGAAATTAGTTAACTTGCATCGATGAGGAAAGCACATCACATGTGCCGCACTCTCTGTACACATATGTATTATATCGGAGAACGTTTACCGTATTATAGCACGCCTCAAACGTTGCGTGTGCCAAGCCAATTATTAAGTCGACTAGCGTGCGAACCGGCGCCTCCGTTATCAACTACTGCATATATGTCGTTGTACATATATACCCATCCACATACGTATACCTATATATATTCACTTTATGTATACTCGACAACACAATACCATATGTGGCGCGTACTCTTCCATACATTTATACAACTGTCAGCTATAGAGTATACGAGCGAATAAACTTTTGCTTTACGACCGGTGCAGGCTGCAACTCTGCCGCGTTCCTTTATACATCGCTCCTCGATCTTTCTGCTTTAGTGCAGAGTACAGTTAGAGACAAAGGTACGTACAATATAAATGCTGCCGCTACGGTAGTCGTAATCTTGAAAGATTACGTCTGATTTGCATGGATGATATTTTACAATAACCATGAAAATGGATTGAAAAAACCTTTGACAATGTGGAAAGTGGTCCTGGTATTTTGTTGTTTCCCTTGTAGCGCCGTCTTTGTCTCGTGAGATAAAGTGAAACTCGGGCAAAAATTCTAGTCGATGACTGTACTACGTGTATTACAATCGCGGATGGGGGGAACCAGCTGGAAACGGGAGGTAGTGAACGGAGTCGGTGTAAACGAAACTAGATTGCTTGCGGTAATAGAACCAGACCTGAAGCAGCACATTACGGCTTCAATTTCTACGACAATGAATAACTCGTTCTGCTGTGTGAAGACCGGAACGAAAGAAAAATTGCTCGCCGAATTGCGTTACTGCCCGAAAGAGAACTCTGAGAAGAAGTTGGGAGAGAGGGAAGATGAGAAAAAAGAAGAAAAAAAAAGACGAGCTCAAGTTCTATCACTAAACGGGCAAGTCCGGCTTAATTTTCCGCTATCAGCAATAAGGGAATCGTAAAAGAAAAAGCTTTCGCGTAAACGGAAGAGCCAAGCCCGAGAGGAAGGAAACCTGCAGAGCGGTAGAGGAGAGGGTTGAAAAGGGGAGATATGGGAACGGCCAGGAACCGGAAAGAACGGCGCGAGAAATGCGCCTGGGAGGTGGCAAACGTGGGCGAGATTGTTTCCAAGTAATTAAACTGGACCAACTTTTACCGTTAAAAAGTTCTTGCCGCAAAAGTTTGCGTTAGGTATTTGGAGCCTCGATTTCTGACGTTAGGTATAAATGTATAGCGATGCGCGGGATTTATTCATTTATACAAACCGCGCGCTTTATATCAGAGAGAAGATGAACCGTTGCAGAATATAAGGAGATATCGGAATATTAACTAAGAAACAATTAAAGTTAATGAATTCTGGTACAAGGAGTCGGGTTTCATACAACTGTAGATTTATGCTCGAAGATGTCGGGGAACAGCTACAAAGAACGGCTAGACCATATAGCGCGATATATTAAAACAATTATCTACTGCTCTGTGATTTGTAATTCGAGGTGCAGCAATCGGCGGCTTGTGACTGTGAATATAAGCAGCGGTACGAGAGCGGAATAATTTCATTGAATTTAATTGCGGAAATGACGCGGCAGCTCGTATCCTCAATTGGCTCGACGTGCACTTTCTACTCCCCGAGGTGCCGACCATTCCCCGCATCTCCCGTACCCCATTCTCCGCTATGAATTAATCCTCCCCGGTGCATCTTTGCATCGTATTGTAACGTCTCATTATACTCGTAATACACATCAACAGACTCCGTAGAATCTCGCAACGATCACATTTGAAAATTAACGGGACGATCACGTGCCAAAATTTACGAAAAGAAATGATCTTTCACTGCACTTTGTGATATTGATTGAACCTACGGTGATTTTTGGGGGAAGTTCGTTATGTTTTTGCAGTCTACCGATGGTTGTTGCATCGGGTTGGGGATGGTGCGAGCGGTTTGCTGAGGTGAACGAAAGAGAAGAGCAAAGTGGTTCGAGAAGGAAAGGCTCCGGGCATTCATAGTTCAGGGTCGTCACCTCTGCTCCGGTGGTTCGATCGAAGTGTTCTTATTCCGTCACCCATGCACGTATTCTTTCCGCTCCGACTCACTCGCTTATAGTCACCATCCCGTAAAACCGTCAAGTGCTTCCAAGTTGGTTGACCTTTGAAACGACACGGATACGTATAAGGTATATTACATGGAAGAAGACGCTTCCATTTTTACAACAGCGGTCTTTGCATTTAGGAGTGGCACATACGACGTTATGCGAATAATATATCGGATGCATGTCGAATGCAACGAGACGAGATTTTTTGTTACCACAAAGTTGTCGGTCGCTCGTGGCTTTCGCTCGTGAGTTAGTCGCAGGTTTCGATAGTTGGTGATTCTATTTTAGTCCCCCGGTTATCTCGCGATGTTTTATTATTATTATTATTATATTCTATATATGTGTGACGTATAAGTTCCCTTATTGACAATCTTCTGCAGGCACGTGGTGCTCGTACAATGCCTCAATTAACCTATTGAACCGTACAGTCTCTATAGACGCCTACGTTACCGCCGTATGATTAGAACGGATTGTTGTTTCGACTGCGCGGAGCGGTAATTTATTTCGTAACTAAAAATAAAAACTAAAAGTTGTAACATAGGACAGAGATAATACGTATAGAATAACAATACTATGTCCGCGGAACGGAGTTGAACCGTATTATAGAAAGGGACCGTATTATTCTCAAGGCGTCGAATTTTTCTTTCATTTTATTTTATTTTTATTTGTTTTTCATTCTTCGTCATTCCGTAAATAATTGGCAATGAATAAACATAAAATTCGGTCTACCGAATCAACCGGAATATCAACCCGCACGAGTATATATTCCAGATACAGAGATAGGGTCGCTCACACAAGACTCGCAAGATCTTATTGCTCACCTCATTAACCAGGGACCGCCATCGCCAGACGTACGTTTCAGCTCGATACGGATATAGTAACGTGCCGTGGCAACCGAACGTTCCGTTGCTCGGACGTAGCCTAGATTAACGATATTACGGCAATTACTTTCTCTTTCTCCTATACAACGGTCGTTTTTGCTCCAGATTTTTATGTACCATCAACGATGATGGTGCTGATCCATTGGTATATACTAAAAGTGTTCGCGTTTATATCCATCGCTTATCTCGGATATTATACCGTAAAGCCTGATCGATTCCTAATCATAATCGTTGGACATTCATCCTCTTAACGTACTTGCAATATTTCTAGCCACAACCATATCGGTCAGGTGTGCGTAACGTCGATACGTTTTGCACGCAGGTATTACTCATCGATATACATAGACGTAGTTTTTACGCTCTACGGAACACAGCTGAGTTCGAGTTCGAGTTCGAGCTCGAGTCGATGCATAATTATGAAGTAGATACCTACTCTGCAACCTACTGTACCTTATGGCTGCGTGACTGTTGCTGCACTTGCGTGTGGTGCGATATGCATATAGGCGTACTTGAAACGTTAATTAGGTACGTTATCTGCAGGTAGGTTTGTAGGTGGGATTTTGCATTCGAATTAGGCACACCTTCGAAGTTAGTTTCACTGTAAATCGTTCTGCCTATTCAGATGGAAAAAAATATTCTCTTCCTAGAAACGGACGGATTTGACTTATCCGAGAAGCTGACGACGAGATTTTTTTTCCGTCAGCTAAAAAACTACGAACCATCGAACCTATCGAGATCTCGCGTGGGAAAAACACCGGCGAATGCAAATTCTGACACAGTTTTATACCACGGCTGCCTCGATTCGACCCGCTGATCGATTCGTGATGCGATTGGCGCAGCTGACGCGCCTTCGTAATTACGTATACACTGTATTGCGACACTCGATGAATGTTAATTGATTAAATAATATTTAATTAGAGAACTGTTTTATAATTCTTTGTCTCATTGTTATCATTATTATTATTATTTCATTTGAATTTACAGCAAGACTGGGAGCTCACGAAGAGCTCACCACCGTGGGCAGGAGCGGTGAGGAGATGGGCCGAGATGCAGGATGGACAGAGAATACTGCTGACGACGCCAAGCGTCCTTGTTGGCTTCCGAGTTGAGGTTTACAGGGCTGAGGGTACAACTCAGTGGTACACTGCCGTAATCGTCGGATACAACGAGGCCACTAAGGTGAGTAAAATTTAAACGAGGTGTAGTTTTTCTCTCTTGAAAAAAAAGAGAGCAAAATAAAAAAAGAAATTATCGGTATTCCACTACTGGAATTGAGATATACGCATGGAAAACGGGGAAACTGGGACGTGACTTTGGAATAATTCTATCTAATAGCCGAAGTCGAGTTAGTCAAGTGAGAATGTATATACCTATCTCGCGTATATAGTATAGGAATGCGAAAAAGAAAACCGAAGAAAACCGTGTAAAAGTTTGGCGATAATTTAACCCGAAGGGGATGCGGCTATGGATCCTATTTTTCCCGCTGTGTTTCGCTCGAGGGAAATAAAAAGTCTCGTGGGATGACCCATGTACGATCTATATACCGAGGTATAGCTGTAATACGGTACCGGGATCGAGGGTCGCGGCCGCAGGGGCTGCAAGCTAGATATCGCGCAACAACTTTGAGACTCGGTCTGCTTGCCAACACCAACTCGGTTATTTTAAACTTGAGATTTATTCGGGCGAAGCACCGAACTCTTTTCCCTCCCTAACTTGCCCGTCTCACTTTCTACTTCTTCTTCTTCTTCTTCTTTAACTTGAACTTTTTTTTCTCTCTTTTTTCTATCCTACTTTTTTTCTCGTTTCATAGCCGAGTTGTTGGAAACTCTCGCTCCGTATATATACAATTTCTTCCTCCCTGTGCCGCAGAATATTCCCTCGCGAACTCACCGATCACGAAAATTTTTTTGTTTCCATTGCCAATAATTCTCTCCCAACTCAGAACTATTTTGTTCGGATTTATCGTCTTGCTATCGGAGATAATCGATAATGTTTCTTTTTTCCTCAACTCGATATTTGCAGCTACATCATTTTTCCTTGGTTTAATTTTATCGAACAAGGATGAACGCAAATTCTGATTAGGTACGTTTTCTACATTGCTTCAATTGTTTCAGGATCTGACCGTCACGGATGACACCGTTCTCGAAGATCATAACGAGGATCCAAGTTTGGTGCAAATGCGACTGATCGGTGACGGAGGTGAGTTCCCTCGTTTTGTCTCGGATTAAATTTGGCGATATTTATTGAATTTCTCGCATGACCAAACATTTATTGAGAACCTTGATTGTTCTCTTTTTGTAATTTATGAATTTTTTACTCATTGATTACAGTCGTGGAGAGTATAATGAGAGGGGAAGTAGTTGGAATGACACCGAGAAGATCGAGATCTTCGACCGCATTAACCCATGCTCTCGTGATGGTGAGTGAATTAAACTGAAATATTATTTCATCATCGTCTTCGTCCTTACAGACCATAGGAGGAAATGCAGTATAAAATCTAGATAATTCAGGTTCGCATTTAGCGAAGAAGCGTGGAGGGAACGTTTCCCTTTAAACGTGGAAATCAATAGAGAGGGTCGGCCCCAGGGGTAGAGTGGAGGGTAAGATGGGCGTAGGGAAGGCGGAGGTATAGCGGCGGCGAACGCGTTGCCTGAGGCATGAGGGGCAGAAGGCGCGGGGGCGAAGTTCGCGGAGAACTCGAGAGGGTTTCGCCTCCATGCGAGGGGGATGACGGAGGCTTGAATTTTCCAGGGATGGGGAGAGACCACGAATAGCGTCTGTTGCTATGTTGAGATCCACGTAGCCCGCTGACTTCCACTTCCACTTCCAATTCTACTTCCGTCCTCGGCCCAGGCATTCCCTACCCAGCACTTTCCCTCTTTCCAACGCGCCCTCATTCTTTCGCGGTATTTTGCAGCCGTAAAATAAAAGAGGAGAAGAAACAAACAAATAATGACTGCTCATTTTTCTCGTTCATGTAGACGCTTGTTACCTCGCAGAACTGCTTATAAATATTCATTTTAACCGAATATTCATATTTTTCACTATAATTATATTTCGTTGTTCTTTGATTTTTTTTTTTTTTTTCGCCGATGGTCATGACGGGTGATGTACATGTGAATTTTTCTTTCACTCGCACGTGTCTGATTAAGCTTCCTTTTTCCCTCTGTATCCCCCATTGAATTTACCACGTGATTCTTTTCACCTTAGAAGTGAGTTCGACATTCTATGTGAAAATTAGTGGGACGAGCGTCGCATTCTCATATCTGCTGTAGCGATAGCCTGTGTGAAAAAATATTGTCGCTCGTGCCGATTATTTGGTTACATTATTTGACAAGCTGAGCAAATACAGTAGACGATATAGTTCACAGTTGTTTATGTAAAATTGCTTTTCCGAAATCCGGAACTGTATATTAAATTCCCGATCTCTTTCAACCTGATGGTGCAACTTTTCCGAGGTCTGTCGCACGGATGAATGGGGGTGAAACGTGATCGTTCATCGCGAAGGTTGTCGCCGAGAATAAAGAAGTATAAAAATAATGAACGCGCGACGCCAAAGGAAGAGGGAGAGTACGGAAAAAGCATGGGGGGTGTTTCTTTGTGGCGTCGATTCTCTCCACTACACACGATGTTTCTTTCATATTTATGTTGGTTGAAAAAAAAAGTAAATTAACTAAAAAAAAAACAAACAGTGTATAAATTTCAGAAACATTTTATAACAAAAATAAAAAGTGTAACCGGACAGTCGCGTATAATTGTAGAGAATCGACGTCTGGCGGAGGGTCGGAAACATCATCAAACCCTCGAAAATGTGAACACAAAAAGGAAAAAGTAAAATACAAATACTCTTTCATTACGCGCGCGCGTATTCCTGTGAATTGATCTTCGTTAAATATGAAAGCGGAGGGCGTCGCGGCAGACCGACCGACAGCAGACTGGCCTATAGTTGGCTGACTCGCAGCCGTTTAAATACCAGCAGCATTGTTGTCTCTACATGTAGATATAGGTATAAGTATAAATATATGTGTGTGTGTATCTCGCGTGTAAACGTACCCGTGAACTCGGGATTGCCGGACCTATTTCTGCTCCTTGTCCCCCCTTAGTCACGATCTCGTTCGATTGAGTCAATTAAATCGTCCCGCGCGTTCCTCCCGTAGTTACGCAGAGTCGGAGGCGAATAGAAGGCGAAGTTTGCGATCCCCCGCGGTCAAAAGGGACGCGCAGCCTTCGAATTCTATTCACGTAATACGGAGCGGCGCCAACCAGACGAAACCCGAGTAGAGTCTGCCGCCTCCCAAAGCTATACAGCCACTCTCAACACTTGCACACTGTATCGAAATCGGATCACCTATTACCGTCTCACGCCAACCACCTCCGACTGTTCCGACACTCTTGGAGTGAAACGATTTTCATTGTCAAAGGTATTCGACAGCCAGCGTCACCTTGAAACATCGAATATGTGTTTTTATTCCAAGGCAGAAACAAGGGTCGCGAATTATCATAATTCGAAGTGTATAAAAACCGATACGAAACCGTCGCTGCTTATTTTTGCCAAATTCATAAAATGAACTGACGTGAAACGCGAGTAAAGAACGAAATACCCCGTGCAGAAATGTGCCGCGATCTCTTCCTTTCCTGCTGGAAGCATCGCGTGCTGAATATATCAGAACTGAAGTTAACCCAAGATCAGCGGCAAAGATGTAGGTGATTTCCGCGAACCTGAAGCCTTTATTTTACCAAGTCACGAGAACTACTCGGCACTACGGACTATCATTACCAGCCGACCTAGCCATTATTCTGTAAGGCGTCCCAGGGTGAGTTTTGCACAGATTTGCGAATAACTTCTTTTTTTGTTTATTCTGGAATTTGATTAATGAAAATGAATGAAGAGACGAATTAAAGTTCGGTTTAGTGGGTATATTGTGAACAAACAGGGCCGATCACCCCATTTCAGAGTGAGTCAGCGGAGACGAGTTGCCGCAGACGTCTGGAACAACAAAAACTTTTGAACTACTGGGTAGGGAGAGCAATAAATAGAGAGAGAGAGAGAAAGAGGTTGAAGCGAGAGAATCGGAGGAGTAGGACTGGGATTAATTAAATGCAGGAAAGTTTGTTGTTTGGTCATACAGGCGTCTGTCAAATATTTCTACAGGTTGGATACAACTTCGTGTCGTTCATCGTTGATGTCTTCGTCTTTTTTCTTATTTTTTTCAGTTCTTTTTATTTTTTTCTCTCCGCAGTCACTACTCCTCGGTAAGAAGACTCGGGCATTTTCAGTGCCGCTGCTACTTTGCCTCCGAATAATTATTGTTCCGTTCCGTATCGCGGCATCGACTCTTCTCGTTTCAGAGAATCTTAACGGCACCCCCCGCGCCGCCATTTACCAGGGTAACGTCGTAAAGAGGGCAGATCAAAGTGTTCCTGCCTGGCCTGTCTCCTTTATTTGTTTGCTCCGCGCAGAAACAGACCGTAAATATCAAAGTCTTCGCTCTGAATTATACTCGAATAAACACCAGGTTTATACACACAAATACGGCCCACAAATAAATACCACCCCAAAAAAGTGTAAGTGTTACACGTCGTAGCGATCCACCTATTACATATCATGGTACGCCAGACGCGTGTACATACCCGTGGTTTCGGTGTGTATACGGGAAGAAAAAAGCAACCTGAAATCCCGAAAATCCGAAGGAAGAAATTTCGTTTGCTCCCACCCCCGGTTAGCGGTGGTTTCGCGGCGCCCCGCCCCAGGTAATAGAAACTCGGTGGCGGCTAAGGCTGGAGTAGGGATGGGAAACACAGACGTAGGTATTTGCCCGGTTGCGAGGGTTGGGGTTTAATAATTCCTGTTGATATAATGGAAACCTCGGCAGGTCGTTCCAAGTTCAAAGGCCCCGAAGCTGCTGCTGCTCTGTTCGTCGGACGTTCGAAGAGCATGTAATACCCTATTTCTACCCCTACACCTGGGGAAAGGGAAGAGGCGTTCATTCGTTCGAGAGCAACAGCAGCAGCGGCGAGAGGCCCGCGCCCACTGACACCCGTGATAAACAGTCGCCCCGTCCAATCGGCGGAGGGCTTTATACTTCTCGGTGGTGCCGTCGCCGGTGGACGACGGGAGCTGTATTGATTCGCGCCGTCGAGGGTGGAGAGCGTCGGTAGCGTCGGTGGCGTCGGTGGCGTCGGTGGCGTCGGTGGCGTCGGTCGGGACTCAGGACTCCCGACTCGGGACACACCCCCACGACGGTGCCCGTCCCGTTGACGATAACCGACCCTCCCTTCCTCACTGCCGTTGACGACCGGGCTGAGGGCTCTGCGCGTGTATATATTTCATATACCATATACCAATGCCTATATACCTACACGCACACATATATTCGCAGGGGGACGCGTGTGGTAAATTTACCCTTTGCAAATTTCATACCCCCACGACGGCTCCGACGCCCGTGTTTACGTCCGCGACGGTTAATAGCCCCTTCCGTCGCTACCGCTGACTGATGCAGACGGGTTACGTGGTCTGGTAATTTGTATCAGATCGAGGGCTTAAGAATTTTTCTCGCTTTTGTCCCCGCGTTATATATTTACCTTATACATACAACCGAGCCAGCTCCCCCGGGAAATTGTGATCTCCAAACAAATCCCTGCGCACATCTCTATCGTCGAATCGGATTAACGAATTTTATATACGGTGACTGACGTCTCAATTATAATATCGATTCGAACGTTTCTTCCCGTCACTCGATTCCCATGGAGATATCCACCCGCCACCTGTCTGTACATATCATGCAAGGATTCGATTATCGGAGTGAAGAAGAAGAAGGGAATAAAATTGGGTCAAACCCGGGTTAGGAATCTATTGGAGTAAATTTAATGGAAGGGTAAAAGTTTAGGCGACAACACGAGTAAATATCTGCCGAATGTAGGAACCGTTGAAGGCCGGGGTTGTCCGAGTATTCGCGGGGGTCGCGACCCTGTGACATCGTCGGCGCGTGTTTGGCGCCGACGCGGCCCCGTCGGGTGCACGTATAGAGTTCTCCACTTTGCTGGGGGAAGGGGGTGCAATATACCGTATTACCCAGCTCTTGCTTCCCGCCTTACCGCCTCTTCCAAAATCCTCGCAACCCCGCGAAGCTGAAGTTGGAGGAGCGGCTCCGCGCTTTCGCCTCCATCCACCTGTTTGGTGAGTTCTTACCAAAGTTTTAGTTCCCAACAAAGTTAGGCAGCCAGTCGACGCGGGTAAAACTTGTGAATGATGTAGCGGTGATATTAAACTGGTTGGGTCAAATAAATAATGTAAAACCACTCAGAGTCCGATTACTCGGACGCGCACCCCCCGGTGTTTTCATCTGACTTAAATTTCATCTTTTTTGACGTCCCTTAAATTCTTCTCTCCTTTGTTCCACCGGGCAACCGAGCTATTTAAAAATTCTTTATGCGATATCTGAATGATGCCCGACAAATTAATTCAACGTGACGATCATCGATCTTCGTTACAACATCCACGTTCCGATTTTACGCGAGATGATATTTGCGGCTACACGCTATCACGCGGGTATCAAATGAGACCGATTTCTTTATTGCTGACCAGGTTCCGGAGGAGTCAGATTTTTTTTTTTTTTGTTATTCTCACGTGCAAAAGGGGATCCGTTACACTCCGTTGAAAAAATCGTCACCGTCAGCGCGATCGTTTTCTTTTGAGAAACCCGGAAACTGGTAGTCACAAAGTAGCCGCAAGGAAGATCAATTGTACATTTTGGCAAATGCTTCCGATTGCCGATCACTTCCTCCCTGCTCGACTTCGTTATTCATAGCATATTCTGCATCCGACGTCAAGGTGAGCGTCGGAGTCCCGCGGGTTCGAGGGGGTGGCGTCGGGGGCCGCGATATCATCGAGGCTCCAGTAGGCGGCAGCACCACGTCGTGAGCATATCGCGTTCTTCGCGTCACAGTTTGCCAGCAACTGTAGTCTGCCGCCTGTGCGGATATTTCGCCGGCGATTACTTATAATAATTTTATTAACAATGACGGACATTTAATTGTTTATTAAAAATTATCAAAGAAATAAATTGAAGAAAATAATTTGGAAATAAATTCGCAATGATAAATGTCAGTTAGCAGTAACATTATTTATCGGCATATATAATCTGTCAGTGATTTTTATTCTTGATCTCGTGATGCCGGCATCAGTTCTGAAATGAGACTGCAGTACGAAGATTAAAAGCCTCTGCATAAAGCAACAGCAATCTCTGCAGCGTGACGTTTTTATTCGAGGAAAGTGTCACCGTTGTCCTCGTACGTAGTGAGAAGTGCGCAAGTGTGGCTACCGGTTGAAGGCAATTAAAATATACCGCCAGTTGCGGGCTGAGACCTCCTCATTTTCTTTATTTATTTTCTTTTCTTTTTTTTCTGTTTCTTTTAGATTTTCATTCCTTGAGTTATTAATTGCACGATACGCAAACCGAACCGAAAGAAACAACTGAAGTTTCGCAAAGTGAATTCTGCGCGTTATGACGATCAATTAACGCCACACAATTAAATTAATTTCGTAAATTACGTTACCCACGTTACATTACGATTCGTTTCACTTTTATTTATAACAGTCTGATTTTCTAAACGCGCCAATCCCAGTCCTCACAAATGCGAGACGGACTCTCGAGTTATCCATCAGATGAAATAGATTTATCCGGTACAGTGGACCAACCGGAAGTGAAGAAAATGTTTTCTCAAGATTGAATCAATTTGATCACAACTTATAATATTACGTAAAACCTAGACGGAAATAACGCCGTGAGTATGTCGTCGCGAACAATTATACTGACCCTATAATTATCTCATTGTACTACAGTAACGCGAAATGCAGTGTGATAATGTAATAAAGTGTGCAGTTGATAACACCGAGCGATGCAAGTAATGCTAGTAAGTTGTATTTTACTCGGAGTTCAGTGACTGGAGATTGACGCTATGGATAACGACCTCAAGTTTTAGTGAGATTCCGCTGCAGACGAGCTGCCGTATCGCTTCCGGTCTGGGGACCGCCCTTCCCACTCATTGTCAGTTGAATATCACCGCCGACCTCGTCATACTTAACAGTGAGTGTCCCTGAATCGCGACCATTTTTTTCAGTTCAATACTTTGAAAATATCACAAAGATTTATCTTCGATGTAATATTATCAATAAAAAATAACAAAATCGCCGAAGATTAATTTTCTTGGCCTTGTTTTTTTCATAATTCATTTCAAGTCGAGTCCAGCGAGCACATCGAATCAGCTCTTCTTATCGGCAATTATCAGAAGAAACTTAAGCTCGTGTCGTTTCATTTGTCAAACGTCGTGCGCCCGTTTCCACCACGAATTAATTACGGACTGGAGATGGCGTTAGTTTTTTTCATTCTTTGCTTTTGATATATTTTTTTTATCGGTGTAAACTTGCGGTTAATTACAGAGGAATTCAGAGCAGAGATTGCGGGGTTATCGACGCAGGGATTTTGTCGTAATTTCTTCGACGTTATCCTTCTTTCTTATCTTCTAACTTCCCTGAACGTAAAAGTATATATGTACGGGCTGCGTGATCACTGGCAAAGATTTTTTTGACCTTGTACCTTTATTACAAGGCTTAGCAATTAATTAACCCCGTAATCTAGCTAATTTCAAATTTCCACCCCAAATTATGGCGATTCTATTAATAAACAGAGGCTGCATCAATTCCGGGCGGTATAAAGACGCTAATACCTCGTCCCTCCATCAATGATTCCTGAATTATTATTTCATGGAACTACTCTCCTTGTCGAGGGAAGTTGTTACGCTTATCGTCGCTGGGGTTCACCCACGCTCACCGATTTACCTACCTACCTACCTACCTACCTACCTACCTACCTACCTATTCCCTGAGTTACAGTAGTTGGAATAATTCCCCGCAATACACACGTCGCTGCAGATTCGGAAGCTCATATGAAATAGCTTCTCAGACGATCTCTGCAAGTACCGGTATTATAATACGCCATTGAATATAACGAGCATTATTTCTTATCTACATAGCTACGTTCGTGTCGCGAATCCGTATCAGTGACCCTGTGTATACAGAGGCATTATATGCACCGGTATAACTAGTTTCGGTCAGGTTCCATTTCCGTTGAACAAACCACCAGCTAGTACGTAGGGGACGTACCGAATTATTTGCACACGGAAATCAAAACGGTACGGATAGGCTAGCCGTGAATCCGTTTTACTTTTGGGGTCCTATAGCATCGTCGAATGATAATGAAAAATAGAAAAAAAAAAGAACGAACGAATAAATGAATAAAAAAAAAAAAGAAACTCCCTCTTCGTGAACCATTGCATCAATTGATCGGATAACGAGGGGGTTTAAATTGCGTCATGCGATTCTGGCGACCCTGCAAGCTTGCATCGGCGAACACAGGGCTTATGGATGTGTTGGACAAGGATGTGAGTGTTGAAGATTTTCTTTGTATTGTGCATCGGTGTAGACTGCAGAGATATCGCCTGGACGACAGATATGGAGATTGATCGCACCGGGTTATCTGAGAGCGAGCTTGGTACTGTCCCCTTTGCTCTTCCACTCGACCATTATAGCTAGTTCTCTCGCTCCTCTGGCGTCCCACCTCTTATTCTGCATAATGGGATCGAAGTCCGCATAATGTCAACGGGCTGCCAACCTCCGCTTGCTCTTCCCCAGTAAGCAGAGTAACCACTGTAACATTATACGTGTCATTTCGTTTCGTCTATATATAGAGATGTGAGCATGTATATAATACATACCCCATGTCTCGTGCCTTTCGAACTGACGATGATAGGGTGATTGTTATGCGGCTAACGTACATTCGAGTATATTTGTAACTCTAGGATTCGAATAGTGTGCGCGCGACTTGCTCTTATAAACGAATGTTAGCTAACAATAAGTATACGAGCGATCGCATCGATGCATATTTTATTACATAAGAGTCGTCGAAAAATTCCATGTTAATTAAGGAATCCTGATGTACTCCACCCTCAATTTTTGCCTTCTGGAATTTGAGCGACCGGTAAGAGGCTGGCGAGTTTCAAATTCTTCCATCTACATATATACTTCCTTTATTCAATTTTCTTGTCCGCTTCTTTTTATTACATTATTTTCTTCTGCTCGCTCGCTCGTCGCTGGTGCTGCAAGACTCAACGTCGCATATTCTCAGCGTCACGTCCGAACGATTATCGATCCGCTTCCCTCCTCCCTTCCCCCCCTAGGCTATCTATGCGCATACTTGAATCGCATTACAAGTCAAATGTAGGTAGGTAGGTTAGGTCGGTTGGTACCTGAAATATATCACGGGTTAACGCCGATATGGTGAACAGTTTTTCGCTGACGATTTCGTTGCAGACGCTTCACAACCACGTACGGATACAATTTATCGCGTGTTACACGATCCTTAATTTTTTTCCACTTCGACAAAGTCCTCGGTTGATAACGATACTTTTTTGGATTATTTTCCTTCGTCATATTTTCATTATAGTAGTTAGTTCTCGCGGCTTCCAAAATTGCGCTGATAATTAGGTCTCGACCTTCCCGCGCAACGAAGAGCTTAGAACAACGGACAAGGAGAAATTAATGGAAACCGTTCTCAGCACGCCCACCTTCATCAGGGTGGAATGGAATAGGGTGATCGTTGTTAGCCGCCGGCGACGATTACCCGCTCTCTATAGTCCTGAGATGTGGGAGAGAGAGAAAGAGAGGAACAAGAATCTCGTTCGTTCGTTCCTTTTGTTATTTCCTCAATTTCTAATTCTTCAGTTTATCCGATTTACGAGCGATTATTTCCGTACAACTGAAATTGCATCTCGTCAACCTTTATATGTATATGAATTATGTACGGATTCTAAGCTTCGTTCAGCTACATGCGCATGCGAAATGGCAGTTAGGACTGTTTTTTTTTTTCCTTCTCGTGTTTTTCTCAAGAACTTTTTTACGGACTTTCCTTTACTTCTTTCGCGTTCCACTCCGTTCGAGTAGAAGCTTTTCAACTGACGCGCGTTAAGCTGCTGCTGCTGCAGGGAATTGGTAACGATCATAAAAACAATCCGAAACGAAAGCTGTACCAAAACCATCCGGCAGGACCAACACGCGTCCGCTCATACCAACCACGAATTCAAACCGGATGTATAAATAGCTAGGCGACGCGCCCCGACAATAGAACCAATCGATACGCAGATTCGTGCCGCGCTGTTCCCATGGCGATGTATTACTCTCCGATATTTCGGGGAAACCTCCCATAAATCCTACTCCAGCGGTGTATTTACTCGCACACAACGATCGCGACCTTGCTAAAACAAATATTTTCCCATTATCTCTGAACGTACAGCTATCAAAATTTTATTATCGATTGCGTATTTCCATAAAATTTGCTAACAAATTTTCCCCTGACGTCCAATGTTACAGCCTAGAGTTGGCCGCAGACCAAGAGGACGTCCAGGAACCAACGCGCACCTTCACCCACCGACCAGACCAGAAAGCCCGCCATCGACTCCTCAGCATCTCGAAAAAGGTAAGTCATTTTTAACATCCTATTTATTTCTGTATCCGCATTATTATCCCACCTCGAATATGAAACGTTATACGAATAGTTACATCGAATCGAATTCGAAGCGCGGTACGCCACGTCGAATGGGAAAAATGCTATACCACTGTTCTTATTACGTTGGGGTGGCCATTAATCGTTATCGTTTAATAAAGTCTTATCTGAGGTAGGATTTCCGATCACAGATTGGAGATTGTAGATCGCCGATACGCGGCGCTCCCCATCCTCCGTGGGCAATGAATCACACCGAGCTCCCCCAGTAGTCGTTGATCGTGTACGGGAACTATGCGTATCATATACATGCTTTTGTGATCGTTTTACTGCTGATCAATTGCCGCAATTTTACTCACGGGGTAATCAAAATTTGTTTTTTTACCAATTTTCCTTTTCTCCTCCTAAATGGTTGTTCTGGCATATAACTTCATCACCATAAACTACACAGATCTAAGACTACCCTCGCGTGTATTCTCTGCACCGTGAAATTGAAAGCAGAGTTTACACACCATAAAAGAAAATGAAATGAAATTTTTTTTGCGCAAATATCCTATCGGTTTGTCGACATGAGTATTATTTTGAAAATTGACAAAAATTTATTAGACACACGCTCTGTATCCTACTCGGGATTTATTTATGTGCGAAAGTAATCGTGGCTACGGACGATATTCATTCACTAGTACATGGCCGATCTCCATCCTTCTATACCGCAGTGGAATGGGACGACCGCAAAACAAAGAAGTGAACAAACGAAAAGGAATTACCCGAACGAAAGCAGCGGAACCGGCATAGCGGGGTAGAACAAAAAATGCGCGAAAAAAGTTCTCGTACACATATACAGCAATGTGTAGGTATAACTGCTGCGCCGCTGCTGCGGAGCTGCAGTATTAGAGCAGAAGGCGGCATTACATGGCGGAGATCGGCGGGCAGAGGGTGGAGAGCGAAGAGAAAGCAAAAGGAGTTGAAGGAAGCGAATCTGAGGGAACAAATGGTTCGAGGAACTGACAACCGGTTCGTGAAACAAAAGATAATAACCCTGGCTCCCCGCTACATCGAAGTGGTTTCGTTGCCATTCGAACAGTCAGTCTTGACTGGTTCCTATGCACCCTAAACTCGTTTTATGACTTTTATTTTCACAGCCATTGTGATCGTTAGGAGTAGTTTCTATGTAGTCGATATCGAGATGAGGGTGCGATAGTCAGCAGCGTAAATTCTATTTCACCAATTAACGATGCAGCGGAATTCTCTTACAATTTCTTTCGACTTTTTACTGTCTAGTTATTTTCACGCTCAGCTGAACCCTGAGGATTGATAAATAACTCGCTGTATAGAGCGAAGTTTGATTCTCAAGGTGAAGATTACGGGCTCGAGGTTCGCGTGTTTTGAGGAAATTATACAATTTCCTGCGAACGATGATGATTCGCGCGGGTTATAGAAAGAGGAATGGAGAAAGACAAGGACACAATGTAAACTGCGATTTGACAGGGCGAACGAAATTGCCTGGCGCTCCGGTGCCGTCGGGGCGCCTGAGTGGCTGTGAAAGTTGAGTTGAAGTAGGGTTCGAGAAAGATAGATGCGGCAACAAAAATAAGAGGTCAAATAAAAAGTAAAGATAGTAGAAAACAAAATTGTAAATAAAAAACAAAAAATAAATAATATACCGAGACGTAGGAGGCATAGCCATAAGACGTGGTCGCGGTGCTGAGTCAGGAGAAAGAGGTATACGCGTACATATACGATGCTGGAAGGAGATTTGAACAGAAGAAAGAAGAAGAAGAGAGGTGAAGCGAAGTGAGGAAGAGGAAGCAAGTCTTTGTCCTCCGTAGAAGTCGCTTAATCTCCACTTCTCTTCCCTCTCTTTATAATTCCTCCGTTGTCGTCTTCAGCATGCAGGAACCGCCGCCCGTACGACATTCTCGTGGAGACTCGAGACACTCTAAAGCGTTCGCGCCAGTGCTAAAATAGTGAAAGAAAAAGAAAGAAAGCAGAATAAGAAGAAGGAGAAGAAAAAAATTCACATACATAAACCAAGCAGGGTTTCGCGAAGTCTAATGTCAACTCACTGTTACAACCAACTGCGGGTGAATTTCTTCGTACGACGTACTCTCGAGTCTGGACTGAACACACCTATATAGCTGGTACTTTACTCTATGCGACAAAAACCATTCGCGGAGGGTTTCCTGCTGAAGTCAGTCACATGGCAATATCAGTGTAGGTAGAATAGAAGTGGTAGCGTAGTACGGAATGGCGGGGGATAGAAATTAATGAATTCTTTGGCGTGGCGAGTTGGGTCGTAAAATAAACGGGGTCAACGTAATCTCTGTATATTCTTCATGACTCTACTTTCCGTTGAACCGAAGAAAAATCTAAAGCCAGACTCGAAACAACGTCAGATTAGGGAAATATGTTGCGGAAGGTGAAATACCATTTTAATAAAAATAAATTTTGATCAATGATAGACAAGCAAACATGGTTTTTCTCAGAGCGCCGTGTACGCGACATCAATAGAATTTTAATCGGTTGATCACGATTTCTGTCTATATACACCGCCGGAGCATGCAAAATCAAAAGTGGAGTTTAAGGTTCTCCGTCTTTTCGCGTGTGGTAAGTGAGCATAAACTGCATTTCTAATTCCACGTAGTCATGTACTTCCGGTAGAATAGAGGCGGTAGACACGCGATGTATAGAGATTCTTGGAAGCTCCGTAGCTACTTGGACTCGGCAACTTAAACTTGGACTAGAACTTAAACATCAAGCGACTGTAAGGTACTGTACATAGTGAAGAGGATAGAGAAGACAGCAGCAAGACGTGAAGGGAGATAACTTGAAGAGCAAAAAGATTAAGAGGTGCAGAGAAACAAAAAAAGCAGAAAACTTGCAGAGAAATACTGCAGAGTCGAGCAACGCCGCTTTGAACTTTGCGAATATATACGTACAACCCCCTCGTCTTCTCTTCGTTCCGAGAGATAAGGGAATCGCTGCACGAGTTACAAGCTCGTCTCTTGATGTACTTAGAGCAATAACTTCGTTTTTTTTTTTCTCTTTCTTTTTTGCTTCTTTTGACACGGAAACTGTATACGCAACTCTGATTAACTCTGTTACATCGCGTCAGACTCTCAGAGATATCTTCTAGAACTAAACGATGGCTTGATCAAGAAATTTTCTCAAGTTTTTCGTTGAGGTTAAAATTTTCCCCAATTTACCCGCGGTTGTTTGCGTGTATGACCTGAAAATAGTTAGGGTGGAATATCCCATGAACGAAGTGCGATCGCGCACAGAGGAATCATTCGCCTGGAACTCTTCTCCGATCGCTAATCACCGTTCTTCATTGCTCCTTTGTTTTTCCTACACCTCAGCCCTTAGCCCATCGAAGAGGAAACTCTGATATGAAAGTTCGCCGGGCTCGTCGTGTTTCTGAAGCGCGGTGAACCGCATCTGCGGTCGTTGACGAAGAAGGTTTTTTCTTCTCATCAGCAAACTTGGAATTTATACGTCGAAATTTCGATGCAAAACGATTATACGGGCACACGCGGCGATAACGAAACACATCACGCACGTCGCACCGGTCAATATCAGTCCTTCCTGCGGGGCGCATTTTATCGAACTCCAACGTGTTGACGGAAGGCACATCGCGATCGGTTCTAAACGTGACATGCAGATTGTGTGGAGGGCATAATCACGGGTGTGCATCTGTACACACCTGGCACCACTGCACATGCGATCGAATTTTGAGATACGACATTCGTATATTAAAGGGATGGACGTATAGGGGTGAACGCAGTGTGCAGCTCTGTGTGCCGATGGTTCGATTAGCCAATGGATTAGCGGACACTGTGTCGGAAAGGGGAAAACAGCGACGACAATCGAAGAGTGGAGTTTACGTTCGCAGTGCACCAGGTTCACCTATACTCGTTGTCTCGTTGCTAAATCGAGGCAACGACCGATCGGAACGACCGACACGCGCTTATCCCAAACTTTACGATCGGCTGTTCCTATCGGTGAGCAAAGTTTCTCCCGTATAACCGGCTAACAGGCTAGACCAAAGCAACCCGCGCACCTGAACCACCACCACCACCACCACTGTATTGTCGACGGAATTTATTACCTCGTTTCGAACAAACAAACGATAAACGCAGAGTGCCTCTGGGTACACGTTGTTGGATATATATACATGGCATGGTCGTAATCCGGAAACTAACGTTACAGAAATTTGCCAAGTTTTCTTCAACACTTTTACCGTGAGTGCGCTGCGGGTTTATTGTGACAACGAAATACGAAACGCATTCTCTCGTAAATTTCGGAGAGAATTGTGGAAGAGGAGAATTGTAATTTTGTCTCAGTGCAGCTTGGAATCCCAGTGAAAAGATTTTCAAGCTGCATAGGAAGGAAAAGCAGAGACAAATAATAAAAAAAACATCTCAAAGAAAAAGAAAAGTTGATGCAGAACCGTGAAGGCGCGTGGAAAGCATGAGGTATATGTGGAGGGCCGATGTAAATGTCTTCTGGGAAACCGAGTATAGCAGTCCCGTTAAAAACAACTCGGAGCATAGCGATCCGCGCGCGTGGCAGTGGAAGGAGGCAACGACTCGAATGCACTTCTGCATATAATACGCTAGTGCAGCAACGGCGTAACATAGACGCCGCTATTAGTTGCACTTGCTATACATGTGTGTATAACCTGGAGCTAGGTATAGTTGAAGTCAGAGTGCAGGGTTTAGAAACTCGAGGACCTTCCTCTCGGATTTCGCTACGAAAGCGCAAGGTTCCCTCAATTAACGGCGATCCGCTGCAGGGGGTGGGCATGTGGAGTATTCGGTGCCCTTGCTACCTACCCCATCGAATAGGCAAACCTATTTTCACCGGAGGTTAAAACTTTTGCCCGTTGAAATGCTCGATGCTCTCGGCCAGAGAACATTCTCGATAACGTTAATTGTTACTGCAGCAAACTAGAATGTTTCGCGTCGTTAGTATAGAAGGAGCACAATTAGAAAACTGATACGGCAAATCCCCCCTCGTTGTTTCCACGTGTTTATGGGCTGTTAGTTTTTTTTTTTTTATTTTTTTCTTTATACATTTTCCACGTTTTGTTTTTCCATTTTGCAATTTGTTTGTTCTTCGCCACTCGTTTCTCAGCTCGAAGGCCGACCGAAGGACGAACATTTCCATCTCCATTTCCATCTCCGGCAACGGGCGTTGTTGCCGGGATCGAACCCGCGGCACGTGTCTTTTCATCCCCAACGAGTCGAGGGCGTCGCCATAGCGACCCTGAAAGCTCCAGGTCCGCAAACTTCACCGTCGTTGGTTGGCTCGCTCCAGTCGCAAGCTGCACTTTGTCACGTCCCTCCCAACAGCTCAGATTAGCCCATTTTCAATGTCTGTCAAAGAAAAGAAAATCTTCTTCTAGCCGGAATTCAGCAAAAGCTTTGACTCTGAACACTTTTCTTTTCTTTGATTTGATATTTTTTTTTTTCAAGATGAATAACGTCGTCTTCTTCACCCTATCAGATAATTGATCTCACCCAGCTAAACGTGGGGTACCAACGTCAATTCCTTCATTCAGCAGCTATGAACGTGAATTCCGCGAATTCTTAACGGTGGTGGTATCCACAAAAGCCTCCTGGGACCTTGGAAACCGCATAAGAGAAAGAGAACGAGATGGATAGATGGATTTTCACTCTAAGGACGGTAGAAGGTTATTTTATCTATATATGATGTACTGAAACTGACAGTATTCCATTCTCAACTCCCCGCATAAACGCCTTTTGTCTCGACTATTGTAGAAATCTTACGGTTCGTTTCTCATTAAATAACACAACGCTTGGGGGTTCTGGACTGCGTTTTATGCTAGCGAATGAACGGTTATTGCGTAATGCACCGAGACTGGTTGAATAGTGCGCGATATCGATCCTCCTGCGAGTTGTAAATCCACCTCGGCATGCAGCTCGCAAGCGCAAATTCCCATTACGAAAGCGCCGCAATGCCCCTAATAACCATGTCATTTCCTTTTTCCAGTAACAACTCAACGGGCCGTAAATATACATACCCAAAACTGAAAAAAAAAAAAAAGACACTCGATTGAATTTCCCGTCATGCCGCTTCTGCTGCTGCTGCAGGGCAATCCATATCTGCAGACCACCTGTCGTTGCAATACGTATGTGGTATTCAAGAAAAAAAGAAAGACAGAAAAACCGATTGCGTCCTCGATTTTTGGGAATCGGTCGATACCTTTAACGTTATACTATAACTCCTCGTAAAGTTCCAACACTTATTTTCACCTTGCCTCTCACAATTTCAAGGACGTGAAGCGTTCCGACTTTGGTCGGGTGGATATTAACCACCGGGTAACCCGATCCCTCTCTGTTTGCGTGTTTGTGTACGTAAAGTACAGACCTGCAGTGCAGCAGTGCGTCGGAAACACGCGCCATGTATACCTATATATGTATACGAAATATCTATATCCATGTTGAGCACCTGGTAACCCGCTCTGAATCTCTGACGCAACACGCGATACCCCTGCAGGGTGGCTCGGATCATAAAGAAGGTTATAAAATGAAAGAATAAAAAAAGAAAAACCAAAAAACATCGAAGGTTCGGTCGGAGGCTGCTCCAGGCTCCAGAGGGCAACCACCCTGAGTTTAAATGCCAGGACTATATACTATGTGGTATATAGGGTCGGATAAAGGGGCGCAGCCACTCGCACCGAATCTTTTTTATCTAGGATTTCTAGGAGTTTCTTCTAACTGGACGGAGCCTATACCGTAGGTATCTACACGATGTCCGGAGCCACAGCTGTCCTTTATACCGCGGTCGATTCCTTTTTCCCGATCATCCGGGATCTGCACCTCGAGCCCAGGATCGCGAGGAGTAAGGGGAGGGGAACAGGTGCAGGCGGGTCCGACGTGGCAGCAGGTGGAGTGCAGACGGAGTTCGTTCGCTTTGAGGCTCAGAACCTGAATTACATGCGGGGATCGGAACGTCGGGGAATTTTGGAAGAGGAAAACGACTCTCTCTTTATTCGAAACGATCCCAGATATATGTATAATATATCCGCCTCGCATTCATCTACAACCTTGTTTTTTTTTCTCTTTTTCTTTATCTTTCGTTTTTCACCTTTTGAACGTATATCGTCGCTGTCCTCGTTGTCGTCATGCGAAAATTAAACACACCTGCATCGTGTCAAGCGGCTACGCCCTGACGTACGGTTAGATATATTGAGTATAATCTGTACTCTGTATGCAAATCGTCGTCTCTGCGGAGAGCCAACGACTTGGTGGTTCGTTACCCGAGCGAGCTGCTAGACCGTCCTGCTCGTTTCTCTCCCTGTATAGGCCTGCAGCTATCTCGATTGGCAATTAAACTACCGCGTGCAGGGTTATTATCGTCTTGCGGAAGAGACTTTGTACTTCGCGATTCTCTATTTTACGGAAAAGACGCTGCCACGTTGGCGGTCAACTTGGGACCAAGTTTACGCTCCGTAGTGATGATAAATCTTTGAGGAGGAAAGATTGCGTTTAAATTATAATTCTCTCTACAATGGTCCAACTTAGTTAACTCATCCGTCTCGAGTTACGTAACAATCAGCATTGTAGAAAAGTTTCTCGTGATAATGAACTCGTTTTTTTTTTTTTCGTATCTTTTCTTTGCACTGATAAAGTTATGGGCAGGAATATTTTGGTAAGAATTGATGATCGTGATGTACTGAGATATCGTTTAAATTCTCCGGAAAAATTTACCCGGTGAAAACTGAAAATCATCGGAGTAGAGAGCGGCAACGGTGCGGAAATTAGCCATGCAGGCGGTTTCGGCTCAAAGTTAAATTCGTCAAACTCGACTTTTTATTCGAGTTCTTGCTATATACCCAGCTGTTGATGCTGCTGCAGCCTTGGTAATATAACGACAAACTTTGCCTCGATTTTACTTTAGTCAGGAACGTCGCGTCGTGGGGCTTGTCTTCCGAAACAAACTTTGTTTAAGTTCTGAGAAAGTTTTCTAACTTTATACCCTCACAATCAAAGAATTACTTGGTAGGTATAGCTGATAAAACGTTCTGTTTCTGTTTTACTCTTCTCCTTCTTCTTCCGCTTCAATGGGCGCACGCGTTTTATACACAGGAAAGTTTCTTCAGTCATCCTATCCTGTTTTCTTTCGTTTTCTCCCTCGTGCCCGCATAACCAATTCTCTGAGCTATGAAGCTACTGGAAAACAGAATCTTATATTTTTCACGAATACAAATTACCGAATTTTAAATAAATTTCTCGCTCATTTCCTCTAGGAATACATTTTTCTTTTTTTTTTCTTCCTCCTCGTTTTAATATACGAACAATTGCAACGTTCAATAATTATACCGACGACTATTTTACCTCGTTTAAATTTTATCGGCATATTATTAAAACTAATGTTGAGCGCACGGCGGAAGTGACGTAGGCATATCTTCTAGCCAAGTTTACTGGCCTGTTATTTTCTTTACAGGGATAAATACTTGATAGACGAATGTGTGTCCACGGACCGTATGCGGCAACTCGCCGGTTGCACACGTGTCGAGCACACGTGTCTCGTGTTACACCATATAGTCGTTTTTTAACTATAACTGAGCGTTCGGTTCTCCAATTTTTAGGAAAATAGCTCCAACCACATTGTAGCTTTTCGTTCAAGGTCATCTACGTGCTGAAGGTGATTCCATGTAACATGAATGACGGTAACTATAAAGGAATTAGCGAATTCCTTTGGTAGTCCCTCGTATTATACGGCTCGAAAATTGTATTTTGTATGCCTGAGTATAAGGAACGTGCATAAGTTTTACGAAACAGGCGTCTGAATGTCGAATATGTTATATGCTCATGAGTTATTCATGTTCCCTCGAAACAACGCGTTGCATATTTTGACTCGACGTATTTAAAAGCCAGGTCGTTCCTGAGTCAGAATATACACGTGTGGCGTTTACTTTTGTATGTGGAAGACAGTATAATACGCGTATAATGAGTGTGTAGTAAAGGATATATATAGATGTGTATAATCGCGTTGAATATCTGAAATTACTGACCGTGTGAGAGGTGGACTTCCGGTCGGCGCAGAGTAAGCAAAAATAATTGAGCGTGAGTATAATAGCCGAGAAAATCGAGCGTTCACGTATAAAGATATATCGACCGAAATTACGAAGTTCTAATATCGAAGCTCGCTGACTACCGGCGTAATATCTGTTTTTGTGCGAAATTGGATAGACGTTTGGTAATTTTATACGAAATTGGAGATCCGTTTTTCCACGTTTCTAAAGGTCATCTACAAGTAAAATCAATGGGAACGGATACCATAGAGTAAGACAATGTGGAGAATTGTTCGCATTAGTAAACGAGATCACAGACTCAAGTGTCTGAGGAAGATTTCTGAGAGTGAAGTGGAGTGAAGCCAAGTAAAGTTGGAAGGAGGGGAAAAATCGAGGGGAGAGGATATTCAAAGGAAAGACAAACGGACGCCGGAAAGTCGCCGTTGAACTAATCGTCACGCTCCAGACCGTCAGCTTCTTAATAACGGTTCTTTTCGACGGAAATCTGCCGACTGGTCGACAAAAAATAAAAGGACAGAATTAAATGAGAAACGATTCATCGATGGAATTTATTACGCTCAATCTTGGTTATCCTCTTCATTCCATCGGCGGAACCGGTAAAGTACCCGGATGTACGGGAATAACGAATAGCGTATTACACGGACTTAAACTTTGTTATACGCACGATTGACGTACGGAGGCGTCGAACATATCGTATATGTATAGAGAAACTTGGCAGCGATTTTACGTTGCGAGCAGGGAGATCGTCGAACCAGTTTGCCAGTTGGCGCTTAGCCCGCTGGTCAAAGTCGTCCAAACCCGATATCACTTTCGGCCCTGACTACAAGTTGCCACCGATGCTCGTTGGAAGGAGGAAGAAACTGTAAAGTCTTGATCGATGCCTCCTTGATCTTTTCCAAGGGCAACTCTTTCCTGGCTACGAGCTTTCGCGAGCAGCAGTAACAGCTGATGTCGCCGATAATTAAGCGTGACATAAAAACCAAGAAGTATTGTAACCTGGTGCTGGTCCAAAAATTCTAAAAAGCTACAAACAAACTTCGTTACTCATTGTCAGCCGCGGCCAAGAGTTACGGCAAAACTTTTCTAGTTATACAGTCTCGGTAACAAAAGCGCCTCCAGCATCTACATAATGCGCATCCGTGCGTACTTTATTTTACTTTATTTCATTTTCTTCTTTTTTTTTTCTCTCTCTTGTTTTTTCTTTTGTATGTGATACATAAATAAAGTTGCGTGCATGGCGCAAACTTGTTCGTGATTAGGACAGCTGATATTATACAGTAAAACTTTACAGCTATTATAACTACTGCGGTGTAATAATCTCCGCACCGCCCCCAGTCGACAGGGTTATCACTACATGAGCACTTCGGAGTGATATGTAAAGCCTGTTGCACCATGGAAAAACGAGTGGACCGTACCTACGAACGATGAGAAATTGAAAAAAAATAGAATATCGTCGAAACAATAATAATAATAATAATGATAATAATTGAAATAAATGAATCAAATGAAATGAAAACAAGCCGAGTGGCGCGGCGAAATTTACCAATTCGCATACATCGCGCAGTGGTGGTAAAAAGCTCCGCAATTCACGGTATTCCATTAGACAAAAAAAAAGTTTTGAATTTACAGGGTTGAAAAAAAAGTACGCTATATGAGCCTGCAGCTATTGTAACCACAGTTACTAATTAAAACGCGGTAGCGGTAAAACGCGAAATGAATGAACGGTATGAGTTGGTATGTAATCAACACGAAAAGCATCCAGTGAAAGAAGGAAAAAACTGAGATTAAAGTGTAAAGAAGATTATTAGCGGGAAAAAAAGAAATGGAAACAAAAGGAATTGAAAAGAAAAAAGAATAAGAGTGTAGAGCGGAAGAGAAAAATAGAAGTACTCCGTTGCCGATGGTTACCAACGTCTTCAGAATCGGATCGCGCGCGGTTTTATTTGTACGACGTTTGGCACCGAAGAGTAAAAATGGGAGCGACGGGGGCAATTCGGAGGTTAAATTATTACGCGAATAAAAGTAGCAATAACAATATCGCAGAAGGCATATGGAAAGTAACGCGGGGAAAATGGTTGAACGTAAAAAAAAAATCTCGCTTTCCGAAATTATACGCTAACCTCGTTCGAGCTTTGATAGTTTGTTTACGAATCAATTGTGTACACTAGCATTCCAGCTAAAATTAAGTTTTCCACTTCTCATAACTGTCGGCACTGTCTAAAAACGGCTGATTGTCTCTTTGATGATCGTTAAACGTGGCTGATATATATAGGTACGTATACTTTACGATTCCTTAACTCGGGAATTCCGGGCGTTGCGTAGGCGTAAGCGATGGTTGATGTTGCTGCTACCACGGAGGTGTTATAGTAAGTACCCATACCTATATCCTCGGTATTTATTACCGCGCGGCAATAGTAACTCAAGAATAGCGCAATAGCGGGTTTAGAGGCGGTTCGGAAATAGCCCGATGCCCATGCCGGTCGTATAACTATCAAACCGTGCCTTTCGCCTACCATCATCTACTACGATATAACCGCGAGCTTCGGAATGGGACGACGGTGAACGCGTAATAATAATACCTGTTCAAACCGTCGTGCCGTTCTCCAACATCATCGCAGACGTTGCCTCAACGACAGCTGAGCGCGGTAAAAGAAACGGGGGAAAAAGAAAGTGCTAAATAATAAATGAGACACGAAACTATGCGATTATACTCTACTCCTTCTACCAGGTTAGTTCAACGTTTAATAACTGGCCCCCGGCCAGATCATTCCACGGGAAAGAAACTCCCGTACACTGTACGGATTATAGTAGTACGACCGGCGATGATGATCATACGATTAGCGTGTATTTCCACCGCCACCGCCACCCACGCCCTGGCTCGGGATCGTTTAAAGTTGAACCATGCGGCGATTGTAAAACCAACATAGTAGAACACGCTACCGAAGAACTCCGGACGTGTCAATCGGCCATCATACGTCGGGCATGAGACAGAGTATAAGGTGCAGTTTTGGATATAATTGTACAAGCTAAGAAAAAGCGAAACGTTTCGCAGCGGCTGCAGAATTCCCGTCGTTGTTGCTGCTGCCGCTGCTGCCGCTGCACCGACTTGCAAGTCTATAATTTGAGCGGGCTGCGGAACGGCAAAGCAGTATAAGATTGCAGGTAGTGGAACCTGTTTCTCGGCATTACTGCATCACTGAGAGGATAGCTAAGAGAAAACAGAGTTTGCGGTCCGGATGGATGAGTAAACGACGAATCGACGAATGGATGGATGGATGGATGGATGGATGAAAACGAAGAGCATCGAATTAACTTCGGCGTGGTAAAGGCCGCGTAATAGGTATGCTAATGGGCGGGCCGGACGCGACGGGGGTTCGTGCAAGAACTGGTCCTGGGAATTCTATCGCGGTTTTGGTGCTGGCCCGGAATTACGTGACGGATACGTCTCGTGGGGGACTTTACGTTCCCAACAAAAGGGTCGTCCCTCCTCCACCTCCAACAAAAAAAAGAAAAAGAGAAATTCCGACGACGCATTACCGACGTACACGTATACGCGAACGCGAATCGCATATACCCTGCACCTTTTCCATCTTCTCCATCTCCTTTTTTCCCCCTCTGTTCTTCCCTTTTTCACTTTACTTACGTACATGGCGATGGATTTCTCCCAGAGCGCGACAACAGTTCAGGTAAGATTATACCGATCCATCTATCCATCCGATGGTTGCGTTTCACGCTGCTGGAAAATGAATGTAGGTACCTAGAATTACACCTGTGTCCGTAGAGAAGAATGCACACCTGATACCCCATCGTATAATTAAATCGTTAACCTCGTTCTCAACAACGATGGCGGCGGTGGTAGGGGAGCATCGGATGGACCATTTGTACCTTATTACACGGCAGATGGTCGCGACATGTTCTACCCATTCGGACACGCGTGTCTTTCACTACGTGCATCACGTTGTACTCGCGCACACATCTACGTCACGTCGTACGTATATCTGTATATTCGTAAGTTTCACACACGTCCGGGAGACTACACGCGAGAGAGTAAACCTAAATGTGGGAGAGGTAAATGTGGCGGACGGGTCTAGTATAATGAAACGCATTAAATAAACAGCCGTTGCTGAATGGACTCTTTGCTCCACATAGTTATATGGACTCGGCAGCATCGCTACCACCTATATACATACGTATCTACGTACTAGAATCCCTGTTCCAAGTTTCGTCGACCATATCCCTGGCCTAGCTGGGTAGTATGTGCTCGCCTCGTGCTCGCATACTATATGTGATATTCACATATGTGTAATAGCCATACACGAAATTGTATGTATATGCAAATCCTATGTCCTCCGCACCGTATATGTACGTAGATAGATGTACTCGTGTTTCCGTCGAGGATGACAAGGGCGGAACTGTCGAGTAGATGGGGGATGATGAGGGAGAAATCAGGAAAAGAGAAGTTGGTGGGGAGGGAATGAAGGAAGGGTAGTTCTAGACGCCGATATCGACCGACTCCCTCCCTTTCCGCCACGTTCCCAGCTGTTAAAGGTGAACTACCGAAGCGGGGAATTCTCTCAAAAGATTCGGATCGGAGCTTTGAAACGTTCGAGCTTTAGGCATCCCCCGCCCGCTGTACTTCTGAGTATAACGTTCTGCAGCATACCTCAATTCGCTTCGCGATGACTCAGAATTCGGATGAAAGGTGAGAAAAATAAAAAATTAAAAAAAAAGAAAAGACGGATGATCGAATTGATATAAATTATCTCCGATTGGGGGACGTTACATTAATTTCGAAACGAGGAAAGCATCGTTTTGCGAACGGCATGAAAAAAACTTTAGCGTGTAATCAATTATGAACGTTAGTTTTTGTGTGTTCGGATCGGTGAAACTATGCCTGGTGCAATCGCCACTCGATTCACCACGGATAGTGCGGGCATATCCATTATCCATCCTGCAGCAACGACTCGCAGGGAGTTCACCTTCGATATAAACTCGTCTCGACACAACCACTACGCGCTCTGCTTTCAGCGGCTATATGGGCACGGCGTGACCGCAAAACGCAACCGGTTCGATAATATCGTGAGACGTATACGGGGATCGTGTTACTCATATGTGTCTATACCCGTACCTACCTAACTTTAACTTCGACTCCCACCTCCACAACACATCGTACCCGTAGTGTTGAACTATACACACGACAATATTGAACTTTTGAGTGAGTAAAATCGAGCAAGCACGATACGAATCCGATTTACCGTATTCGAGAAAAATATCAGCCGTCAGCGAGGACATCCGGTTTACCTGAATGTAGATGTTTACAGTGTTGTGCCGCGATGAATTAGGGGGAAGACTGCTCATCCGATTTTCTTTCTTTTCTTTTCTGCATTTTTCGATACGTCTATCATCGCGAGTTTAAAAACCTGTGCAGCTGTTCACGACGGAGGCGGGCAGCAGCTTAGAGCTTAGATTATATATACCTACGTGTAAAAAAAAGGTCAGAGTTCAGAGGCGAGGCAGTGGGCATACGCGACCTACTCCCGTTTAAGCTTAGCTACTCACCCTATCCCCCATATACTCCCTGGGTTTCTTATTCAAATTCAGATTCAGTTTATCCCGTACTGAAAGGCTTGGAGATTGAATATCTAATGACAAGCAATTCGAAACACGAGACTTGAAACTAACGACTCCTAGCTCTCATTCAAACGATTCAAAGCTTGAGCAGCTTCGTCTGTACCTACGTGTATGTGCGCGTGTAGCAGCTTTTACGTTGGCGAATCACGTCGTGCGGTATACGACGTACGGATACTTTATACGAGGTTATGTATCTTTCAGTTTTATTTTTCTCTTATGTTGTGTATACGTTTTTCTTTTTTTCTTTTTTTTTTGTGGTAAACGCGTCGAAGTAGGTCGAACGTCCGCGACGCCGTTGGCGGTAGATGCGGGGGATAGCGAAATCCAGTGCGAATTTGCGAAACTAGACTATAAGGTATACACACGGAATGTTTTGCCAAGTCGGCTGGAACCCGGGGAATTTAATCATCCGCGTGTTTTTGCACGGCGTTAGAACCAGCCAGCCACCCACATTCTTCTCCTGATATCCCAGCAGCCCGACTCGGAACGCAGCGGCGATGATGGAATCGGCCGGGAATGGAAAGGACCGACGTAAACGAGAAAATAAAGATCCTCGTTATCGACTGGCGTGAATCTCAGATGACACTTGGTCCTCGTTCTAAATAAAAGAAAAAAAAACTGAACTAAAATAAAATAAACGAAGAAGCGAAACTTGAAAAAGAAATGAACAGGAAGATGAGTTTACTATGAGGTAACCGTTCTTGGAACCCTCTTGGCATTCCTGGTATTCAATCGCCTGCAAACGGATGGCAAATGGTAGCAGGTGTTGCCAATGAAAGCGGTGCGCCTTTGTAAATACGGAGAGTGGTGGTGTGCGGAGGGTTGAAGAAAACTTGGAAAGAAACTCTAAGCTATCCAAGAACTTTCCGAGTGGTCCAGAGTCCTGGACACGTTCCGCAAACATTTGCGCGACCCCGGCCTTGCCTCAGTCTTCTCCACCTTCAAGTCCTCAGAGGGAACCACGTGTCTTTCCCCCTTCACTCTCTTTATATTCCGCTTTTTCTTCTTCGCTTTCGAATGCCTTGCGTTTGTATCCTACACATAGAAAAATGAGGCCCCTGTGTACACTAAACCTACGTAGGAACAGTCACCTACCTGAGTGCGACGTTATGACCTTGCGGAGCAGTCTGTGCTAATATTGCAATCTAGAGTTATTCACGAATCTTATATTCCGCCATTTTGGGTGGTCCCTTCGACATTCTTGGGATTATTTCCGCGCGTCGACTTCCGATGTTTGACCCGCTAATTAAATGGAGACGTTAAAAATTCTCCAAACGAAATTACAATCGGTGAATAGAAGATGGTATTTTATCGCGTTCATTCTTTGACTGAGCTTTGAACGAAAGTTGGGCGAATGCAATTTCTATCGTCGTAAAGTTACGATCCGAAAGTTTCAAGGCCGTGATGTTCCTTTTCAGCGAGGGACAAAGAGAATCGGCACTCCATTTCAAGTTCGTATATCCAAGGAGAATTTAATTTATTGCCCCTCAAATCGGAGAGAACGTTATACGAAGAACGAAGTACTACTCAACCCACTTCCAACTTCCATTACCACTTTCGCTAATGGCGATTTGCATTTGTTTGGAATTATAGCGCTCGCGCGTCTCAATTTGGAGTATAACCAAACCAACGAGCCATTGTCCTTCAAAAAGTTAGCGAAAGGATGAATCCCGTTTTGGTAGAGCTCGCTCATCGTTACGTAATACCTCTGCCCGTTTCAGTTTCCCCTTCAAATCGGCCTGAGGTTAATTAGGCGCGAATGTAACGCGAGGCTTTAACCTTACCGAAGGACGTTCGTTCTTTTCAAATAGATCCCGGGATCGGAAATTCCTGAAATTTCGAGGCTTCGGATTCAGCCGCCTTCTCTTCATTCTTATTCTATTATTTCCTGGCAAAGAGAAAAAGAAACATTCGCACGCCTTTAAGTTGCGAAATTCTTCAACTTATACATGGGTACGATAACATGCGTATATGTGGGTTATAAAGGATGATCGTCGACGGACCGCGAACCCCATACCGGCAATAAAATTCAAAATATTACCTCCGACCGGGGGCTATAAAGAAGAAAACCCGGATTCAGCACGGCGTGGCTGCACGGAGCGCAAACAACCGGATATAGAGATAGCTGCCAAACCCGATAGGGTGGTTCTTCCGCGGCGCTAACCTCTCGATCTCCTTATTTATTTTTGATTCTTTCTCCTTTACTTCCCCTATTTTTTTTTTTTTTTTCTTTTTCACTCTTCTCTTTCGCATACCGGTAAATATTGGCGGAAATAAAGGTCGACCCAAAAAAAAAGAGGGGATATTTCTCCGCTGGTAGAATATCAAAAGTTGCGTCGAGGGACGGGATATGGGGAATCCAACCTACCGTAGCTATCTTCGACAAAAAAATCCTGCAATTTCAGGATACTTTTATACAGCGAAATATTGTATTTTCTCACATAACCTAGTTATGTATGGAAATCGAAAAAATAACAGCGGCAGCTGCACGAGGGAATTAATTCCTACGCTATACCTATAACTCGGCTTTATACGCTCCGCCATTGCATATTTTCTTACAGTACGGGAGTAACGAGAGCCGATTAATTCACGTTTGGTATTGCAGAGGGGTGAATATCAGGGCCCATGATATTTCAGGTGTTTATGCACCTGCCTTCTCTCAGGTTATTTTTTCATCTCCGTTCCCGGCTCGTAGTGCTGCGCCGCTTGAAATTCCATCGGTCGATCCTCGCTCGCCATGCGGGAATTATGTGCGTGCGCGAGTAAGTCGCATACATACGCATGTTCACGCCTATTCTAAGCGCGTGCTCAAGCACCTCGTTTCTCTCGATCTCTTCCTCGTTACACCACGCGTCATTTTTTGAAGACAACGTAGAAATACCCAATTTTATTTATGTGGAATTACGGTATCGACGAAAGAGTATAGATAGATATAGATTTTGAATCAGACTACGTTCGAAAGTATAATTGTGAAATAATCATCGGAGCGAAAGATAACGCGTATAATAATAACAATGACAGCGACGCAAGCGTCACACACCGAGGGGTGGAAATAATTCCGAGTATTCGAGGTGGGTATGGGGTGAATTTCCACGTGGCCGGGTCGTCGGCTCGGGTCAAATCGACTTTATTAATGACCAGCAACGCCGGTATACAACCAGCAACAGCAGCACAGTTATGCAAATATTCCGTACGGTACACATACTCACCCATACGGTGAAAATCTGAGAGCGATCGAATCTATGGGTATACGTTGGTATAACGTACAATGGGACATATGCATACGTGTGGGTGTAATTGAACGACGACGCACACGTGGTTATAGGGTAATGGAGTTTACGTGGCGTGCGTGTGTCGCGTACGTTCGAAATATCACCCATCATTGACCATGTATCATAAGTACGTAGATCGTCAGCTATCCCAATATAATATACATTTGCTCGTATAGTGCCGCGACTCGACTCTTGCATAACGATAAGTATGGAGATACAGATATACGGACGTCGATGATTTTACCAATGTATATAAGGAGACATGCTCCGTTGCCGAGTTATTAGATAACGACATCCTACGCGCTCTATCATATTATCCCGATCCCTCGCATTGTACACAATTATATGAATGTACCTCTTTATTTAAAAAATTCCTCTCTCATTTCTCTCCGACGAGTAGTCTCGCTCGAGTGACACTGATTGTTTTTTACATCCGTCGACCTAGACGTCGCGTGTAATTACAAACTTTCGAGTATGTATAAGGTACACATGGGTATTTACACGTATTTAAACTTGTCGAATATGTGCGTGCGCGTGGCGCTGAGGAACCGTATAGGCAAACGGGTATACGTAGTACCCATACCTATAAAGTTCGAGGTGCGGGGAACCGCGTACTGGCATTGTTCGCGAATGTTCGAATGCCTGATGCCATACCGCAGCCATTTTGTCCCTTGTTTGTTAGTCCACTCGATCCACCACCGGTTTCTGCCGCTGCCACCACCACATGTTGTATCAAACCAGTAGCCACAGTGGTACATCTATTTAACAAACGAACCCTTCTTCTGTTTCAGGTAATTATCAAAGATTCTAAACGTAGAATTACTGTACAGCCGTGACCTCGACGCACCCTGCGTATAGCGGTAAGTTCCAACCACACCCCCCGATACGATGAATGTATAAGTACGACATAATATGAAGAGTCTTTAAACTTTGCACCGCGATGACCTTTTTTTTTTCTTCTTTCTTTATTTGTGGAACTGGGGTGATAATGAGTTGGGAGGGGAGATTACTGGAGCAATTATAAAACGCGAGCGATGAAGAAACTGTTGTAACGAGTTTTATGTATATGTATTCGTACGTGTTACGCGAGTACAACGTAGAGTTCTATGCGCGGCACATCGGTTGAATCATTCAATAGCGGTTGTAATATCGTTTATCAATGGTGTAAAGTTTACTGTTTGCTACTGGTGCCAAACAACGAACGAGCTGGTCACTTTTCGCGCTCTATAAATAAATTTATATATAACCGTTTATTATGTCTGTCAGTGATATCGCTATCGCCTGCTAGTATAACCAAGAACTTTGCTCGACGTACGAATTATATACATAACGCTGGCTGCAGCTTCTCTGCATACTTCGCGCTTTGTCTATATACCGATCTACATTTATCAGTTGGTAATAAAGTATATCACAACGCCCACGCACGGCGTATATTTGACTGGTGATTCAAAATATTTCGAATCACCGTCTAATGGCCTTATCCTGGTCAGCGTCAAACTTTCGGTAAACAAACTTAGAAACTTACGTGTATGTAGAACACATATACACAGAAATTTTCCAGGGAGATATTGATCCGGAAAAAAGTCTGTCCTTGATGCGTGTATGACCTTAGCGGACTCGCGGCTGATTCTGCCGCGATTCACAGAGATACGCGGAAGCGAATGTGATCGCGGCATTAATTCTTTGACGTGAATAAGAAAAGAGAGCTTATATGGAAAGTTATTCATCGATGATAAGACCACTCGACGCCCCATGCGAGTCGCTGATCTTACATTTCCCAGAAGAGGTTGAGTCCCGTACCACCTCGTTATCGAATTTCTTCGTATCGTAAAGTCGAAAGACTTGACTCGTATCTTTATACGTTGCTGCATATATTTGCGAGACCATTTGTATTTTATTTGTATACTTTTTTTCCTTTAGCAATTTTCTCGCACCGATTGACCCAAGATTGATAATACACATATAAACGTCGTTATGTAGTCGCCAATAATGCATCCGCGCTCGCTGTAATGTATATACAACACGTTGTGAAACCGATCATCAAACATCAAACGCGTGGGTTTATCTAGGTTCGAATTATTATTGCGTAGGCGTTGATTTGTCATTGCATTCGATGCGGGTTCTGTACGCGTCAATTATGTCGGCAATCTAGGCCAGCTCTGACTCTAATCTTTTACTTTACTAACCACATTACTACTTTGCTGAATTTTATTCCTTTCTTCTTCAAAAACTACGAAAAAAAGAGTTGATTTTTGCCCCAAAAATCGACAATTTTTTTTTCGCGATATTTCGACGTTTTCTTATGTATTTTGAGCTCAGGAATCCGAATCTGATAGCTAAATTAATCTATCTAAAAAAATGATCGAGATATCGCCAATTTTTCACTTTTTGAAGCAGAAAAATCGAGATTTCTCAATGGGATTAATTCGTAGCTCAATTTAGTCAACGGATTCGTGTTCCTGAGCTCAAAATACGTTGGAAAAGTGTCCTACGATCGATTTTAAAAATACTTCATTTTCGGCCCAAAAATCGAAAAAATCCAAAGGGGTATACCTTAGATTTTTGTCGATTTTAGGGTCAAAAATCGATATTTCTTTTGATCGGGGTTTCTATGGTATTTCTATGTATTTTGATCTCAGGAATTCGAATCTGAAAGCCAAATTGATCTATCTATAAAATTGATCCAGTTATCGCCAATTTATGGATTTGAAAAGTGAGAAATCAAGGATATCTCAATGGGATTAATTCGTAGCTCAATTCGGTCAACGGATTCGTATCCCTGAGATCAAAATACATTGAAATCTACTCGCTCAAACGATTGAAAAAATATTTAATTTTCGACTCTGGAAATAACGAAAATACTAAAACTAACTTTTACCACTGCACATATCTTACGTAATCGCAGAATGAATTCTGTGGGGTTTGGGTAAACAGGATTAGCGAGAGCCACGGCGTTTCAACAGAGCAAGAAAACTACTTCTGGCTGGTGCTTCGAATTACGAACGCTCTGGTGAGTTTCCAGGAATCTACCAGTCCCTTGCCCCTCACCCTGCGGGAGGGAGACGTGGACCCGAACCGAACCAGCCTCCCGCTGAGTTATTCTTCTTTTCCCGGTATTATCTCCGTCGGTATTCTGCCGGCCCTCAGGGCCCGTCTCGCGGTCTGGACCTGCCCTAGTCTTCGCACAATTGCCAGGCTGAAATATCTTGACCCACCGTTTCGCGGGCTTCGGTACACAATATAACGACCTGTTCTTCAACTTTGAACAGCACAAGGCGAAAAAACAAAAACAAAAAAAAAAAAAACGCCGGAGCAATGGGCGCGGGCGAAATTTATGCCGGCAGGAAACCGCGACGCAGGCTTATCGCTCGTTAGGAACTCATGACATTAAAATAACGACGGAATTTGTTACATTTTATCGCTATCGCCATGTACACCCTTGCAGCGATGTAGAGACTCTGCATTTGAATTAAGGGAATTTTCTCGTATATATATGTGTGATAAGAACGTGTACCAAATCTCCTTAACCGATTTTTGTTTTACTTTTTTTACGCCGTATACTTATACAGCTTAGTAAAAATGTCGCGCGGAAGAATATTGCTCGGTATTCTTTTACCTGGTGTCAAGGGGTGTAATAAATGGCGGTGGAAAAGGGATAATTCATTATAGAGTCGGACACGGTATTTGCAGGCATAGAAGTAACATCGGAATATCGGACACGTCATCTCTCGATTAAACTCCGCGCGTCGAGGGATCGAGCGTCGGGTCTTATGGTGCGGAATAAATAATTCTCTTCTAGCGCCTTTGAGAACCGGTTCGTAAGCACTACCGTCCTCCTCTTACAGGGCTTAGATTTGACCTGAACGCTGAGGATTCTGGGCCTACGGGGGGCGCCGGGGAAGAAGACGGCCGATATTAATAGCCCAGGGGTTGACCCGAACTGCAACGAATACGCCTCTCTCATACTTTCAAACTCCCTAAGAACCCGAACCCAGTCTGGCTACCCCCATTTATCTTGGTCTCGCCTAGCAGCCTCGAATCGTTTAATCTGAAGAACCAAAAAAAAAAGAAAAGAAAAACGAAAAAAAGGATCAACGCTCAGAGATGCGAGATGCCCATCGAGGACCTCAGAAGAATCCTCGGCCTTGGGACCCAACGAGAATCTCCCGTTAGGTTTTCGCTTTTTACGAATAGAAAAATATCGTGATTGTTCCAAGGATCGGCCGGAGGTGCTACGATTCCGAACTGATTTCATAGGTTTGTTTTTTTTGATTTTTGATGATCCGATCCATAAAATGGAGTAGGTCGTAGATGATGTTTTGAATCACGTCCCATTGTATAACTCGTTACACGAGTGGACCGGTAAGCGGAGAATTACCGTTCGTTAATTCAAGGAGGACGAGGGAGATCGAGCTGCACATCGTGGTTTGATGAGAATCCGGCCCGAGGCTTGCTATTTTGCGAAATTACGTTTGTGTTGCTATAAGAAAAACCGTTTCCCAGTGCGATGCGGTGAGGCGACGGTGTGTAACTTGAGTCTATTATAATTCTATTATCGTTCCGCGATCTGCACCAAGCCGCGTGACGCGACCGCAATCAGATGTGGCACGTAATGTTTTGCTCGTCGCGTAACCTCCTTGATTTTCTCTATTTATTCGTTTTAGTTTCCAACCCCATTTTTTTCATTCCATGACTCTTGCACGCATAGATTCTGGGAGTTACCGAAATGGTTTATTGGTTTCATCAACATCTTCGAAAAACCGCGGTAATATTTCTGGAATTTTCTATATGGTCAATACGGAATTCTTGGATTCGCGGGGTTTATCATGCGCCCGGATATCGTATAAACAATCAGAGGTAGGCTCGCATCGTTGAGGAAAACAGTAGGGAAGAAGAAGGCATCGCAGTGATTCAATCCAACGGGGTTCTGGAACGCGAAAAATAAACACCCGGGAGAAACGAGAATCCCTGCAACTCGTGTACGGAATCTTATTTGAGCCATAGATGAGTCTTCGTTTCGTTCGTCCAAGATTTGTTTGTTATCTCTCTGTATAAATAACTCGGTGGTAACTGGTAACTCGACGGGTGAGCCCCCGGGGTACGAACTTTGCTGGCATAACCGACGACCACAATCCCCTCTTTCTTTTTGCCCTCCGACTGCGATTTTCCATCCCCCCCGAAGACGGTAACTTCGAAACGTCAAGTTGGACCGAAATCGGTTGTAGAAAATAGAAAAGTAGCTCCTATGCACCGACTGAACTGGTGTATTTTGTTCGCTGCTCAGTTACTCAACGTAGGCGGCTGCTTAGCACGTGTTGACGGGGTGCACGGGATTGTCTAGCGTCTCTATTTTTTTCCCTCTGTCTGTTTTCCCTTTTCCTACTTTCCTTTTTTCACGAGTTTCGCTCGTCCCGCTCTTTCTTGCTATACTTCTTTTTTTCATTCGCTCAACTTTTGGGTGGCCCGTTTTTACGGATACTTTAAACCCTCTTTGAAACCTCTGGAGTCCGATTCTGAGACTTATTGTCGTGAGGTTCTGCTTCTGAATCTCCTGTATAAGGTTTAATTTTAAAAATTCACTCTATCAACCCTTCGCCCTATAGAGCTGCATTCTCATTTCATGAAATATTCGATGTTTACTCTTTACTCATATATTGTATATGAAGTGTGTCAACACGTAGGTGGAGTAACATCGTTGAAAATCGCTGCGATTTTCATGTATAGAAATTAACTGAAACTCCATTGAAAACGTCTACATGTGTGTGGGTATAATAATTCACGTATCGTATAACTCATACATTCAGTACACGCACTTGTTGGGATACATAATGACGGGACCGAAAGGCTCTTGGAAAAGTGGCAATTCTCCCTCGCCCCGTTTGCGCATGATTTTCGTATAATTTCACGATAACACCCCTCGAGTTGATTGGAGAGTGGATGAGAGACGCGTTATAACGGAGTAATTTTGCCAACTTTTGACTTAAAATTCGGCTCCTCATTTACCTCGAAGGAGTTTCGATATTACAAAATAATATAATACACGTGCGTGTAGGAAAAAAAGAACTTCCATAATTCTCAGAGTTCAAGGACATTTTTACCCACTTATTTACCACGAGGATATCGCATCTGCAATTTTATTCACAACACATACCCAACCAGGAAATTTCCCGTTCAGAAAAATCTATTCATTCATGATGATGATGATGATTGAAATCGTCGCTTATTTACCTGCAGGTAATCGTGGGTAATCCTCTCATTCCGCAATTTGGTAACAAAGCGATAAGGATAAGACCAGGAGCAAGGGAGAGGTAGTCTTGCCTCGATATTAACGACACTAAGGGTATCTGGCGGCGTGTCGCCCGGATTATGTAAATCCGAAATTATAGTACGCTCGGCTTGGCGATACGAGGCACCGAATTAACGATGGGTTTCTCCTAACCCGCGAAGGGCAAAGGTCTGGCGTCAAAGGACGTTGGAAGATCGAGTGCAGAGATCTCCACCGCATGCGCGGTAAAAAAAATGATACCTAAAAATCGACGATTCTTTCCACTCTTTAATCCTCTCAAGAAAAAAAAAAAAAAAAAAAAAAACAATACTGATAAACAAATGAATAATCGTCCGGAAGTAGATCGGAGATGAGGTGGCGAGTATTTTTTTGGTCGTTCCGTTTCTTCCATCGCTTTTTCTTCGACTCGGCGTTGTTTGGTTCGGTCGGCGGATGTTGAGGGCGCATTCTTCGGATCTCCGCATCAGGTATCGGGCAGGTAAATCGGCGACGATCTTGGCAGGTAGATATATGTATAGTTATAAGTATAAGGGCTTTGCCTGCGCCACGGGCAGGGCACTAACCGACACACACCTGCGGCGAAGCTCCTTCGACGGATGTAGGTAGGTATATTGTACGTATAGCATCTTCGCGTACAGTTGTCTACCTCTGAAAAGGTACGCGTATACGTATACGTCACGATGTTATAAACGCACCCGCGTTTCTTCACTCTCTCATCTCTCGTCTTTCTTTCTCTCGCACTCCTCGTGTTCGTCAGCCGGCAGACCAGACCTTCCCACGCCGCGAGTCGACATTGTACCAGTTTTTCTTTTCCTTTTCCTTTATTTATGTATCATATCTTTTTTTTTTTCTTTTCTTCATCTTCTTATTTTCGTTACTTTTGTTTTTGTTTTTCTTCTTTTCGCTCTTTTTCATCGCGGTCGCTTCTCGTAATTAATGCATTCTTGCCGGGAAATACCTTCGCGTAACTTACGGAGCAACGTTCGAGGTTGAAAAATTAAAAACCCGAAAAAAAAGAAAATAATGCCACAACTGATACGGAGGGAGCGAAATTGGCGGCAAAATACTACGCACCTTGTGCCCACGGAGGGATGAAAGTGCTCGGGTTATCTCACTTTCACCGAGTGCGGCGAGAAAGTTGCGTCACAATAACGATTCGCGAGTGAAATATTTCGAATCACTTTCAATAGGGTTTCAAAATTACTCGGTGATATGATATTACGAACTACATAGCTCGGATACTTGGCGCACGAAATCTACGTCAGCACCAGACCGAATCAGCAGAAATTTTATCGCACTGGATACTCTAGAGTTTCTATAAATATAGATAGACGTGTTTAGAGTTTGTTATTCATAGGAATACCCCACGCGTAGTTTATATTCGCTGATCCAGCTGTCAACCGCAGATTTAATTGATGAAGTGAATAACGTGAAAATCAAAAAAAGCCAAATAAAATTTGAAACGAAAAAAAATTCAGTAAACAATGAAATCATTCCGAACTTTTTGGGAGATTGTTTTTAACGCGGATTAATTTACAGATACGATACGCGCGTAGTTTGTATGAATATGAAAAAAAAAATTTGCGTATACATGAACAAGTTGAGTTAACGAAATCGTGCGTTGAGACTGTTATTATTATACGACACGATAGGATAGGTGGGATCGACTGATGCAGGCGGTGGTTGAATGCCTTGGGGCGTTACTCAATTATAAATATTCCGCTAATTGCGGTTAGCGGTGAGGCGATAACGACGCCGATAAAGTCTCGAGTAACCGGCGAAAATATTTGTGTCGGGGTTTAGTGTGACTGTGCTTGGCTTTTGTTTGCCCGTGGTCACGGAACCGCATCATTCATGTAACTACTACCCACCCTATACGTGTACGTAAACCGATTACAACATTAATATATATATATGTGTACAGTTTGTTGTATCCCTCTTAAATATCATTATAAAATGTATTCGTGCCCGATGCGTGTATACGTATGTACGCAATAGTCGGGTAATCATCGAAAAAGAAGATTAGAATAAAATGAAATGAAATGAAATAAAATAAAATGTACGGTAAAGTGTAACGTTCGCAGTGATGTGAATAGATCAGGTTATAAAAATAGCTGCGGTAATTGGATCGTATTAAAAGCGAATGACATGTGTTTACGTTATATTCCGTAGCTCGATTGATTTTTAATCGCTTCGCTCATATATTTTCCGGGCATGATGAGTTTTATATGGGTACGTTTTAATGTTATATTTTCGTATCACGCAGCTGTGTACCTTTAATGTATGGGTATATGTGTTTAATGAGAAACGTATTATATTATGTAAACGGCAGTTGTAATTATGTATATCGAGCTACGATAGACGCTGACAGAGCTTCGCGTGTGTTTCTATAAATAAATTCGTTCACCAGGAGATCGGGTTCACTGGCAAAGGTTACGGAATAACGTCGAATGAATTATCGCCCTGTTGTATGTATGAATCGACTTACAGCGACACGACACATCGTATAAATTTTGTTATCGCTTTCTGATTGGGGATCGATAATACAAGAAATTAAATAAAACTAGCGAACAAACACGTTACGCAAGTTGTGCAGTGCACCGGCAACTTCGCCGATTGTAAAGTTGTATATATGGTATATTTACGGTCAACGCGGTTAATAGCGCCGATCGCGCCCGCGAGTGAGAAAGAGAAAGAGATATAGGGGTTGAAAAAGAGAAATGGAGTGAAAAAAGGAACGGAAGAAATTGAAGTTTATAACTTGTTGCTGATGCCGGTAGAGCGGGTTTCGTATCAGAGTCGCGCGTCCATACTTTCCGCGTGTGCGCCGCGTGTTTTTACTACCACAAACAGCGGGTACGGTGAATGTGGCCGTGCATACAACTCGTATAGCTAGACGTGTTATTCATACGGCAAACAGACCAACACACTTGTAGAATTACACGTGAATATATACATTTATGTGAAGCGGTATGATGTAGACCCCATCCGTCTATCTATCCATCCATCCATCCATCCATCCATCGTACGACCGACGAACGACGACCGTCGACCGTGGAAACGACCGGGCGCGGGTCCGTTCGTCGTGTGATGTGGAACGGTTATTCGTCTGGCCGCAGCACGGCGCCGTTGTCGAGGTACGAATCGCGTTTCGGAGCCAGTCCTTTGTGCGAGTCCCGGGAGGTAACGCCGCGCGCATTATTCACCCCTTCAAAAGCTACCCTTAAAGAGTTTTTTTTCAGTGAAATTGTGGCGGTGACTTTTACCCGGATTTTTAAATATAGAAAGTGGAGAAACGACTCGTTACACAAAACTTAAAACTTGAATTTTATCAAAACTCGATCTCTCGTTATTTCATTCAAAGAAAATTTGGATGCCACTGTGTTCGTAATCATTTAATATTCGCGAAGCACGGGCCGGTGAGGAGATTTTTATTTGACATCGCAAATTCTTATCTCACTCTTCTTTTATCATTCGATATCATTTCGTTGCATCAAAGTGCTACGGACGTTATACCTACTTCCCCTATCTCGGATGTGGGACGCGGATACGGTGGTCGTCCAGTGTGGATACGAGCGTGATTTTGGAGTAGCCATGTAGACATTTGTCTTATGGTGTGAATTATTTTTCTAACAGTGTGCAGTGGACATTTATTAAACGTTCTCAAATTATGGATATTCCACCCTACTGGGGTACCACCCTCCATCACCTCGGATCACAGGGGATGGACGTTTAACCGATAGATAAATGGATAAGAATCAGGTAAGCCGTGATTCCATAGAACTCCACAATCCGGTGCATGGGTGTTACTTCCTATTCGAATAAATAGATCAGTTGTCGTCTCGTCGAGTTGTTTTACTTTCTATTTTATTTTATTTCTCTGCAACAGTCTTCAATTATTTCTCGGAACTTCGTTATCGCTTGTTAAGGCAGCACTTTTATCGCTTCTGGGTGGCACATCCTGACCGAGATAAACCCCTAGCTTCCTTCGTCAGCACAAGTTGCGAAACGAAACGGACGCGTATGCAGAGGTATTAGCGAGACCGACGTTTTGCGGTGGATTGTGGTAAAGCGAGGTTCGAATTTAGCGGGCATGCATGCAAATTCAACATCTGGATATAATCATTATAAATCACTGATCTGAACAGGAAGATTGATTACGCTTTATGAGACCGGATGATAAATCCATTGTGGAATTGAGGCTAATTTGAAACTCCCAAACGCCCGGAGTCGGTATCTGGGGGGGGGGGGGGGGGGGACAGGATAAAAGATAAAAAAAAGAAAGGAATTAATAATGGGAGTGCTTATCTAAAGCTCTGAGAACGACGAAAGATAACGCGAGGCTGATTGATCAAAACTTTTATTTTCCCCCTCTTTCACTCTCCTTCCTATCAGTGGGCATCCGTGCTTAATCTGATTAGTAATTACTTTCGAGCTTTGTTCCATCTTATCTCGCGTGCTCGAAGTTTATCCTCTGTGTAGATGCTGCCGCGCCATTGTACGGCCACAATCTCATGGCTCACGGTGTCACTGGGCTTCTGGTTCGTTTCAGTATTACTGCACTCATTTTATTACACGAGCATGTGTTCGTACAGTCTACGACCCGCTACCATTTACGGCGAACGCATTTGTAACGAGAGCAATTTATATTGAATCCACTTTAGAAACTTTGCCGATGACGTTTGTCTCACCATATGCATCTTGATGTTCTCGCGGTTTGTTCGTATACCCATACAACCGATTCCGTAACATCTATGCCGCGGTCAAAAACTGATACCAATATATTTCTGAGAATTTTATTACATTCGACGGTGTCAATAATTTATTATCAGAACAGGTCTCGCGTTCGTGCCTTGAACGATAATATCGCCTATACATCATTTGTGGTTTTCTCCCCCCTTCTCATCCAATAATCACCAACTGTATACTTTCTCATTTTCAGTGAATAGAAGAGAAAAAAAAAGATTTGTATCCCGGAATCGTTTCGGCAATTGATACGACCTTTTGACCTTCGTGATTTCGTCTAATGTCCTCGTGTGAATCGATGGAACGTAAAGCAGCTACCAGCTGATGTATTCCCCAAAAGCCTTCTAAATTATTCACAGATATCGGTATCTTGAATAAAGTTTATTCGGTTATTTCATCTATAATCTTCAGCGAAACGATTTGGAGTTCGTCCATAGATATATTCAAAGTTAACGAATCATAACTCATTCGGTAGAAGTTTCTAAAAAAAAAAAAAAAAAAAAATTGTTAGAACTGCTTCATTAATTCGAACCAATAATCGACGCCCATCGTCGCCTCGGGTGACGGTCGAGGCTCATCCGGTAACCCTGTAGCACATTCTGTCTTCAAACGAGCTGGCAATGAGAAGGGAACGAAGGAGCGAGCGAGAGTGTGGAGAGAACGTGGAGAGGCCAGTGACATAACGGATGTCTGGGTTTCCTTTCCGTTGCCAAGTGGACATCCACGCCTATTGCCTAACTCTCTCTCTCTTTTTCTCTTTCGCTCTTACTTGCTCACTTGAATTAATATTATCCACCTCTGTTCTGTCTCCCTAACTCCCTTGTCAGCATAACTCGGGCTCGGTCAACCAACGTAGCCGCATTTAGTTCGTTCCCAGGAACGATTACTCCAATAGATACTCGGTAGATTTGCAGATATGAATTTGTTGGCGTAGGCACATTACGATATGTAACAAACGGAAGCTAAACCACGTGCCTAGAATATTCGATGACCGACTGTGTTTGATACTCGCTAACGACAATGCATCGCGCAAAATTATACAGCTGAGTCGATGTTATTTTTATTTGGAAAGTGCAAACTGATTCGTATGCGAAAATTCACAATAATTAGACACACGTATCTCGATCGGCACGATTCATCAGATTTTACGATACCTACCCGGCGTCTAAAAACGATGAAAGTTTTATCATTCGGGTACCTATGTTACAGCTGTGTATTTTTATACGCTGCCATGTCAGTTAGAAAGTTGTCAACCTTTAAAAACGACAAAACTACATCAAGTACTTTCGTTCAAAGGTCATTATTATTCGTAACGCGACAGACTTTGTATACCATAGCCGTCCGTACGCTCGATTCAGAATCCTCGCCCTCACATATTTCCGTACACGTATACCTAGGTATGCATATTATAGGCGCGGCGTAACGGTGGCTGAGACCACGTAATCGTCCAACACCGGAAACTGCATTCTTTGTTCAAACGGATGACTATCGCGCCTCTCGACTCGGCTCAATGTGCACATTAAAATCACCTCTTTGATAAAAATAATGTAAAACGAAATATTTATCAATATTCAGATAAACATTTTGCGGTTGAACGTGAGCAAACACTTTCGGCTGACCACGGGAGAAAGTAGCGTTTTTTTTTTTTTAGTTTATTCTTCACTACCGTTATTGCGGTTTTCTCACATTGCTGTATTCAAACATTGGGCGGAAACCATGGAACGAGCGGCCACCGCTTACCTAGATTTCGAAAATTTCGTAACGGCACTGCAGCTTTTGGTCGACGTACCTTTTCGTTTCCCGTCACTGACCTATAGTAAAGTCGGTAGCACGGTGTTACGTAGTCGACAAATGAACGAGCGACACGCGCCGAGGGATCCCTCCGGGGTCAGAGCAGCCAGACATCGACCCCCCGATTCCCTCCCCTCGTACGAAGGGCACCACCACCACCGTCGCCACCACCGTCGACATCGCCGGCAGGTGTGGAAGTGAGAGAGATGGATCGGAGGAGAGCGAGGGAGGAGAAAAGGTGGAAGTTATAAGTGTAAGTGGAAACCCCGGCGCCTGAAATTCCTTCTTCTTTGGAACTCGCGAGAACGTGCAAAGAAAAACGAGAGATATCTAGGTCACGTGAGAACAGTGGCGGCAAAGTTTAAGTGGCGATACACATCTCTTAAGAGTTTAAGTGTACGTACATACGTGGCGTGTCTTTATGGCGGTACTCGGTTCGTTCGATGGTATGCATCTATGAGGATAGACGCGATGATCGTATTGTAAGTAATCTCAACGAGTTGAACACGTTTGGTTGTTGCCGTACCACTTGATTTCGCAGTTCTCTCGACTATCCGTATGCGTTCAGTGGCCGTAGAAGTACCTACCAGGCAAAATGGCGGCGGGGGAGTGTTTGCCCGCGGACTATATTTTAATGGCGGCATTCGCAGCGCGTACACGAACCACTCGTTATCCTCGATTTATGGCCGAAGGTGCCCTGAATCCTTATGCGGCGTTCGGAGTTGGGACTGGTTTTCAGTACGACCGGTAAGACTGACTAACAGCGGTGAGGTGCTGGTAACTGGTAATGCTGGTCTGGTCCCAGCCCCGACGTGATCTTGCTTGCGAATACATTTACATGTCCAAATCGAATCGAACCAAACTTATAACATATACACCGCGTTCATACCGCAAGAACGAATCGAACGAACTCCTTATACAGATCGATTTCACTTCGAGACATCGACGCTGCTTTTTAATCCCATCGTGATATTCAAGTCCGATGTATGCTAGACGATCAAAGGACCTACGATCCTCGTGCCGGAGCTCTGCACAACAATTTAATCGGCATAATATTCATCGAGTATAATCTCTCGCACGGAATTTCCGTTTCAATTTTTTTTTTTCTTTCTTTTCTTTTCTTTTTATTGGTCTGGAGGCATGTCTTGCTTGCCGGTGATGTCATTGATTCTAATGAGGGCATTTGATAAGGTCTGTCTGTACAAGTTATACATACATGACGGCACATACCTGTTGATTATTTAGAGTAGGCGCGAATTTTTGCAGCTCTATAGATAAGCGCTAATGAATTTTGTATTAGTATTATATTATTAGTATTATTTTTTTTCATACCATAGTCCGCTGCAGACACCTGATCAAAGTCAATGTATCTGTGATTAGATTAGATTACCACTCGTCGCGGCGATACCTACTCGACAAGTTTTTACTTTTCCATCGGTCATATTATCACATACCCATGTAAAGTTAGCGTTGTAGCTATAACGGCTCATTGTCCACTTGCACGCCAGCCCGTGGGGTACGCCGATAGAGATAGGCTGTTATCACGTCGAGTGTATACCGATAAGAACCAGCGACCGATAAGGTTAACCGATAAACAACATCCACGACGTCCGTCCCGGGACCGCGGACGTCGTTCGACGGCACGGTGTGTGCGTATGAGGAGATATCTATATTTGGTCAAGGATCCGAAGCCTCGATCGACGGCTGCAGCTTAGATTTATCATCATCCAACGATTATTATCTGTAACAATTAAACATCGAACACGCGAGAGACACGCGAGACGCGAAGATATTCCTATCACGATCTGCAGTAGCCGCGGTGGAAAGGAATTTTGAAAAAAGATTGGGTATTTCTTCGGTCGCCCGATCGTACGTGTGTAACCACGTGACTTGCGCGATTTGAGCCCGAGAAGCGAAGAAACTGTCAGCTGCAGGGTTTCATTAGTTGCGACGTAAACATTTCCGTAGTGTATCCAGTCTCGTGCAATGAACGTTGCGTTGTTCAGGATCCGGTAGGAAATTGTATATTCAGGGTTAGTTGGCTGGTACACATAGATATATCTACGTGTACACGTGTACTGTAAGCTACCTCCTACCCAACGGGAAAACGAAGACCTGGAGAACTATACGAGTTACGATTACCGCACGAACTTGCTTCTGCTTCTACCGCTGTGCTGCTGCGCTGCTATGGGGCTTTGTAATTTACAATTAGACGAGACCACTCGAGGCACTCTTCCACTTCCACTTCCACTTCCCCTTTCGGTTTCTCTCCTCATTCCCCAACAACCGCTGGAATGGAATTTATTCTCCATGGCTAATTGCTGCTGCCACAGGGCTTGCAACCATTTCCGACTCTCCAGACTATGTTGTTTGTCCCGCTGCAGCTGCTGCTACTCGTCGTCCCTCGGTCGATCGCTTTCCAACTAAAGAATCATCCAAGAGACCACTTTATAGAAATTTGCAACATGACGTTCATTTATTATTATTCCTCTTCTTCTTCTTTTTCTCCTCGGCATCCGTATCCCTCGGTATGCAGAATCAAATTTGCCAGCGTACTGTAATGCGGATAAAGAACAGAAGTGGAAGTGGAAGTAGAAGTGGAAGTGGTTCTAGTTCCACGGTAGGATACTATTCAACGAACGGGGGAGAAACCCGGTGCTGCAAGGAACGGGTGGTAGGGGGAGATTTATTCTTGAATAATGCATGCTGCCCACGAACCGGGTCGCGCATATCCACTCACTTCACAATGCACATATACCCCCAGCCATCGCTTATGTACCTACCCTGCTACCCGTAGTACTTCAACCAGATAACTGGGAACGTATGTCAGAAGATCTTGGTCTGCATACCGAGAAACGGTACTAAGTCGGAAGCCTTGTAAGGTCTATCCCATGCGAGGTATATCGCACACGTGTATAGTTTTTTTTGGCGAGGTGAAGACCTGGAAGAAGTAATGCGTTTCACGTCGAATACCACAGCTCTTGTCTCGCTCTGCTCCGGGTTTTAATATACCTACGCTTCCGAGAATCCGTTGGAGTAATTGCAGAGGAGAGAGAAAGACAGAGATGGATATGGTGGAGAGACAGGTTACGCAAGGAGAAAGTGTGGCCAACTATCAGTGAGTGACTCGGGCAGCGACCGACCAATCAACGGTGACCACTTATCCTTATCCAATTTATACCGGAGTCATTCGACTCTTGGTTATCTTTCGTTCGAAGTGATAAAAATCATTTCAAGAACCGGTTCGTCGCTCTCGGATTATATTTATCTCGAGGTGAAGCGCGTGACATTCCAAAACTGGATTTCTTTATGTCCTATCCACCGTCCTCCGCTTGTATGTCCCATCGGCAGAAAGTCGGCCACGTGCCTTTTTCGGAGATATTCATATCATGGCCCTCGAAAACCTATAGAATCCAAAATAAGTGTATTCAGCTCGTAACATTTTTACCGTGAAAAAATGCATGAATAATCAATAACTGTTGGAAAATATTTCGAAATTCATCAGAAGATGATACAAACCCAGCAGCGGTAGCATTTCGATCGATACGAGGTGGTTATGTCGCCGAGATTTGACCAACGATCGAGACTCGTTTGCTTCGCGTATGATTAACGATTTCCTGGTTAATCCGTCCTGCAACCGCGAGTAGCTAGTTTCTACAATGAATAATTTGTGTGAACGTTACCGACTCGACATGGGTGATTGCAGTGCGACCCGGGTTCGAAGGAAGAAAGAGTCTACGGGAAGGCGAGACTGTCGTGCTGCAGAGCTAATAAAACATTAAGTTTTCACCGTGGCAGTCGCCGAGTCTGCTCGTAATCACGACCGTAATTCTGATCTATGGAGCGCTGTTTCGCTAAAAAATGTCCCCTCCGAACGAACCAAATCTGTTTTCATCATTCGATCCCTCGCGTCAGTGAACCACGGATATTGCAAACGTATTACGATGTGCTCAATTTTATTTACATTCCAATTTCTCTTAACCAATTTGAGAATAAACATTTACCAGCTGCTTTCCATCGCGGGACAAAGTTCTAATCTCTTAAGAGTAGGTCTCTCTCAACCGCTACGACGTGTGTATTCGGCATGCCTGTATGTATATATATATACCTGTTGCTGCGACCCCCAAACTGCTGCCAGTTTCACGGTCTGTATCAGCAGTGGAATATAGAAACTCTTATGTCTGGAGGCAGAAGAGCTGAAGTTGGCGAGGTCGATATCACGCGAATGAGAGTTATAATTTTCAAGAATCACTTCGGAAGTTTAACTCTTTCGGGATATTTCCCGGTAGAAGATATTTTCATATACGTTAATATTACTGTAGATTCCACCTAATACTATCCGAGGCAATTTTATGTTTATGTAACTTGATATCGCTGTAGATTAAATGAATTTGACCGTGTGATTAAAGTAACTTATCGGATGAGTTTGCGTTGTACAGAATCGCGCGGGACTGCAGATTAAAATACATTACTCTTCGTACCGACTTTGTATAGAGTTTTGAAAGTTCGGCGCGTATAGTATGCAAAACATTTAGGACATGCATGTACGTGTGTACTCGAGATTCGAATACACGAGTACACATACGTATGTAAACGTGAACGTAAACGAGGGTGGCATCGGGGTGGTGGAAATTTATCCCGACTAAACTAACTACTACCGTCAAAAGTTAACTCAGGCAATCAAGTCAAACTGCACCAACTTGCGGAAGATAGGGGTATTCGGCGGCTTAAGGTTTAGGCGATAGAGGGGGAAGGGGTTCCGAGGGGAAGCGAGGGATGCGACCGACGCCAACGGCCACAGAGCCATTAACAAGTTCGACATAAGTGCCAAAACTTTGGGGAAACTACGCGAAAGCGTCGTAGATGACGTGCCGAGCTTATATAGCAACTTCTCCAGCTTCTCCACATGGCGAAGCTCTAACTTGAAGAAAGAGAGAGAAAAATGGGGGGTTATTATGTATTAGAGGCGAAGGAACAGGTCTCTGCATTTACATTTACGTACACGTTACATACCCTTGTAATACATGCACATACATCTTTATACCTACGAAGATCGAGCGCACTTATTAATTCCCCGCGAAGGAAGTTAACGGCGACTGCTTTCCTCGCTCACTGCATACAGCCGAGGAAACTTTTTTAATTGATTTTATTTACGGTTGTCTTTAGCTCCGCAGTTGATCTCGACCGGTTCGGGTTATCGTTAGGAGGAGGCGGTCGGCGGAGGAGACGAGGATGATATTGGCGACGCGGGTGTTGCGCGGGGGCGTGGACAGGGAACGTGATTTATTATCCTGCATCAGGCGAGAGAGGGTCCGAGAGACAGACGACGGGAAGTTAGTAACGGTTCTTGACTCAGCGATTTCAATAGCGTTTGTTCAAAGAGTTGCCTCCTTCTCCTCCTCGTTCTCTTCCTCTTTCGCTTCGCCCCTCCATTTCGTTCTTCTCTTCCGGCGCCGTCGTCGTCGTCGCCGAGAAAAACACGAGCCCAGACGAGGGCGCGGCCGAATACAGAAGGAGATGAGAACGTAGCTCATAGAAATGACCTGGAAGCGATATTTTATTAGGTAAGGTTAGGATCGGGTGACGCATAATGGGCCTGGAGTGTAACAGCGGCGATCCAGATTCCCGATAACACACGAAGAAAGAGAAATAGAAAAAAAACTGAAAAAACCGCGCCCTACTCGCATCTTCTCGTATGGACCGAAACTCGTTAAATTGATCATTCGAAAATTCGTATACGGCGTCGCGACGCCGATAGAAAGTATACGTCTGGGTATATAATCGCGGCAGGTTATAATATACGCTTCTCCGCGGTCACTCGCTGTTCCCAAGGCACATTACGCGCGGAATCGTGACTAGAGGGACAAGCGAATGCTCTCTAACATCGACAACCGGCTGAAGTTGCTATCGTGCTTCTTTCAGATGTTTCTATATACTTACGAAACACGCGTGTGCACGTTGAAACGTTAAAACACGTACTTACACTCGGCTGTACATAGGAGGCGATCGTATGTGTCTTTTTCTAGTTTTACTTCATCTCCAGTTATGTTGTTTCCTTTTATTTTTATTTTAGTTTTTCATTTATATAAGCGAACTGTACGCAAGCGCGTGGGAATACGGCCTAAGAGTGAGAAGAGATTCGAGCGACCGTTTTACTCGCTCTCCGCGTAGCTCTTCCCTGATAATAATTCCTCGCCAATCCTCGATCGCGTGGAATCGCCGCGCTGCGACGCGAGGAGAAAACCAATCGCGAGTTCTAGTATTCAAGGCGGTTAACGATGAAAATATCAATCGATGTAGGGGCAAGAAATTAAGTCGAGTGGTTTATATTTCGTTAGAATCTAATTATTTCGCTGAATTGTTTCCCACGCAAAACATTGTGCATTGTGTACGATACTAATTTGTTTTTTCGTTTCCTTCGTTCTGTTTCAGGTAAGAACGACCTCAGTCTCTTTCGTCGGTCGGTAGGTAATCTGAAATTGGCCGAAATTAACGCCTCACACCGTAAGTATATAATTACCTAATTAAAAGAGCTGCGGATTCAGGGGCATCGGGTTAATTAGAGATCCTCGTGCGCAAATCGTAACGGGACAAATCCTCTCTTCGCTGTTTATTTTTTGCAACGTACCTATCTCTCCTTTCCATTAGGGGTTCTTGTTGGTTTTTCTTTCCATGTTTTTTTTTCCCCCTTTTGTTTTCTGCTCGTCCATTTTTCCTTCCCTTTTTAGCTTTATCCTCTTATTTTCACCCCCTCGTACGGCACGTGTAGGCGGATCAGCGTTCGCTAGAAAGGAAACACGAGAGGAGGCGCGTAAGCCTCACAGCTACCTGCCTTCTCTGCCCCAGGGCTTCGGGCGTCCAGGAAACACCGATAAGCCGTCCCGCTCGGTCAGCCATTCCCCCATATCTCGGTGAAACGCGATAACCTTTACCGCGCTCAAGCGCAACTCTGCAACACGCGAATTCTTCATCCCTTTCTCCTCTTCCTCCTCTACCGCCACCCCGCCGCCCGTCGCCTTCGTCGGTCTTTCTAGGTACGTATATAGTAATGAAATAATGAAAAAAAAAAAAAAAGACAACGTCGTGAACAAAAAGCGCGGGAAGTTATTCTAACAATGGCATCAACGTAATTCCCAGACATACATGTACATTATAATAAGTTTGTCTGGAATGGAACAGATATATAGGATAAACTAAATCAGCTCCTTGAGGTAGAAGAGATTTCAATTAATTATAATTAACCGTATATGTATAGAATCACGATCCTGGTTATTCCCATTTAATTAGTGCAACATTCCACTAGAATCTATCCCCACAATACACAATATAGCTATACTATACAATAATTCTACATATACGGCAGCCGCGGAATAATTGTGGGCGAAGTTTCATTTAAGTTATAATACTGCGAACGCGTCTCCCCCCGTGCAACGAAAATATAAAACATAACGGGTTTTACACCCTCGCGTTATTCGATCCATCCCTTTCTCTCTTCGTCCCGTATAGATACGCAACGTCCCGTTTCGTGACACATCCCTTTCGAGCCTCTGCTGTATCAACAATAGAAATTTTTACTTTATCGCGTACAGTCGTTACGTGTACGTTAAACGCGAAACAATTCACACTGAAATTATTTACGCAGCTGGACTACCGCGACGGGGATGAATCGTTATCACATCGTATAGCTGAGGGTGCGGATACCTCGTCCGTTTGTTCGAGAAAATTCTCTGTAGCAACGGTACGGTAAGAGGAGGTATAATTCCTGAATACATGTATACCTAAAACAAGCAGAATTTATGTATTACGTGTCCGTATAGATTTTGAGTACATTTCTGTTACGTCATGATCGTGATCGTCGGCTATTTTTAAACTCATCTTTTTTGGAATAATATTTGCCTTCCATTTCGATCGAACGACGGTATATATATTTTATATTCTCATCCTTTTCATAATTGCAGGATTTAATCGAACTCCCCATTTTCCCGTTCGATAAAAGTCATTATAATTATATTGCCAGATGAAATACCCGCCGTACGATTATGGTATTCGATTAAACAAAAGATATAATTTTAGGCCGCGCTTCAATTTATTCACTCCTGTAATGTTACGCTGCCAAATTTTTTTTTCTTTTTATCTATAGGTAAGTATTCGACCGTGAGGTTTCTCTTTTTTTCTCCCGGTCTCTCTCTCTCTCTCTCTGAGCTGTTGGGACAAAATATATAAAGCAGATCCGGAAAACACGATGCGTAAGCTCTTTGGAATTTCGCAATTCATTCACAGCCTTTGCTAATTCATTATTGTTTGTTTCAATATTTTATTTCGTTTTATTCTCATTTTCTCTTTTTATATCTCGAGACCCGACGATCACGCGGTGAAACGATGCGGATGATTTGTTTTTTAAATTGAAATCGAGTGACGATAGCCGATCAGCGTCGATTAAATCATGCGGCGAATGGCGTTGATTTGCCGTTTAAAATTACGATCCGCAAGTTGGGTCTCGTCAACGTTAATCAGCTAGTTTTATCGGCACTCAACGCGCAACGGTCACCACGGGAATTATACACATACCCATTTGCTTACGGGATTATACTCGCTGCTTCCCGAATGGCTAACTAGACTCTCAGACAACCGGTTATTTTAGCTGGCAAAATTCCAGACTTTAAAAAAACTGTCCGTCGAGAATCTTTTCTTCCGTCTTTCTCTGAATTTTCTTTCTCACTCTTGACCATTTTAACTCGCGTCACGAGACTTGCCAAAAAAGTGTCAGATTCGTACGCATCCTTCCCCCTGCTTTCTTCCAATGTAGATATATATTACGTTTTCCTCGCCTCGTTTCACCGCTGCAGTCACGGAGAAATGTGATTTTTTTCGTCATGCGTTATGTAACAGCAGCAAAATCTGATTTTATTCAAATGACTCGACGTCGATAAAAAATTTTCGAACGTAATCGCAATCGGAGATAGAAATCTCGTTTTCATATCCTTTGCTTCGCCATCACGATCGGCTTGCAAAGATAGGTTTCATGTATGCATCACGAAAACGGAGGCGCCGCGACGCACGGCAGCTGCGGGTCGTTCGGAAACATCAGCACCTGGTTCCACTCGTCGTGTTTCCTTAGCTCGGTGGATATACGTGTAGTGATAAATAATTTATACCTCGGACTACCCGGCGACTACTGGCCTCGAGCCAGTTTTGATCGTTGTTTTATTTGATTCCTCCTCATTTTAAACTCCTCGCGGCACCCCTCGGCCAAGCTTCGCCATACGTTCGAAATTCTTTGACGATTGAGAAAAATCTCCCCCTCTAATCTACGAATAAGAGAGTAGTCTAGCAATTAGGGGTTAACCGAGGTCAGGTGGAATTAAAGTCCGATGAATTATTTGCCGAGTACGCGCACCTGCACCGCAGATCGCGTTCGAATCAGCGACAACATTTCAGCTATTTACCGATCATTCTGTGGTTCCTCTGGGAGAATAAAAATAAATGCTTCGTCCGGATGGCCTTGACGTCACGGAATTTTATGATATTGCTGGAATACAGGAACCGCCGGGAGAGACGAGCCGGCAACCGTTTCCGTGTAATTATATTATAGTTCACGGGAATGATATTGTATAACCACGCTGACCGTGCGTTTGTCTCTACGATTGACCGTCGAGTAGACGGAAGAAACTGCCGGTGGTGACGTCATTTACCAGCTTCTGATCCGTGTTGGTTATCAGAGCGGAAAGAGCCGTGGTTGCTGATGTTTTCATGTCCTGCCTGCTCGGTACTGATCAGTCCCTTTCCTCATGACCTACCGGTCTTTTTTTTTTCGTTTCTTTTTTTATCTTCAGTGAATTGCTACAGACACGGTTTACTCTTGTGTGAAAAAATCCTGTCCAGAGGTTTAGCGAGGTGAGGGAGACGGGAGTCTGCGAGGAGGTGGTGGAAACGGAGTTTAAAGACACCAGTTGGTTCGGTATCTATGGAACCGGTTCAACTGGTCTGTCCGCCTCTCCTTCTACTCCTTCTCGTTCTTTTACTTTACTTTATTTTATTTCATTTTTTTTATACCTCCGGCGGTGCAGGCGGAGCGGAGAAAAAAAAGACCCCGGGGGCATTCGACCCGCTCCCAGGCTCCCTCTTCTTCTTCTCTTCTTCTCCATCTTCGTTCTCTTCGTCGCGTACCCGTGAGTTCGGTTGCATATCCGAGCACCGATCGCCGCCAGGCTAACCCAGACCAGACCAGCCAGACCCGGCGACCGCACGCCACCAACCTTCTACTCAGCTCACTCTCCTTTTATTCTTTTTTTTTCTACTAGTTTCTTTCCATCTCCGTCTCTTGGTTTTCTTTCTCCTTTTCTTCATCTCGCGTCTATTCTCACTATCTTTCAACCGGGGAGTCACTGCGACCGGAGAGCCAAGCCGTATTGCCGTCGCTGCTGACCCACTATTTCCATATACTCACCGTTGCGGCATTATGCCGCGCGTAACCTGATAACGAAGATCGACTCCCCCCTTTCTCCTCTTCCATTCGTTCTCCAGCTCTTGAGTCGAGACAAGTTCCACTTGGAAATAGAACGGCGTCTACAACTGCAGCAACTGCATCACCACCGCCATCGTTGGAATCGGTATCGGCATCAGCATCAGCTTTTAACATCAGCGGTCAAAAAGGAACGCCGCAAAGCGAGACGAGAAGAAGTTAAGAGAGAGAGAGAGAGAGAGACACAGCTCGTGTGTCTAGGTCGTATAACTATATTGCAACAGCATTGCCTCACCGTTGCCATTTTCCTCATATTCGACTCCTGTACCATCTCCCACTTGGGTTTCGCTTATTTTATTTGATTTTCTTTCTCCTGAAAGAAGGAAAGAGCCGAGCGTGAGAATAAAAATGAGACAACGCGTTAACGTTACACTGACAATGAGAGATGAAGAGATAAATAAAAGATCTACTGTAAGAAGAGAGAAAGCATAAGACGCGTGTGTCTTCCGCGTGCGTGTCGGCGTCTCTCTTAACCGGCCTGGTCCGGTATAACCTGACTCTTCCTCTTCACTTAGCCTTCTAGCTCTTCCCTTTTTTTTTTTTTTTCTTTGCCCCCTCGGCAAACGGCCGCGGCCCACCTTCTTCGATATGACTCACCTCACCGGTAACAGGGTGTGTGTCATGCAGAGTTCGTATAGACATGGATATTACATCGCGGCCTGTTACGCTCGTTTATACTACGGTTGATACACGCATAATGTACCTACATCTATATTACGTGCGCTGCATACATCGCGGCTGCCATTTTGGAATTGGCAAAATCCGTGACGCAACGGACAAAAGAAAAAGAATTGTGAAAAGGGTGAAAATGTTTTGCGAACAGAGCGTGTTTTATATATTTAAACTGGCTCGATATTCACGAATCACCCGGGGCTGTTCAGCCCATCTTCAAAGACGGTTATACTGTGCAGATTATCTGTGCAAATAACGAATAAGTATTACAAAATCCTGTTTGACGGGTAATATAGTGCCTTTATAAATTCTATGCAAATCGATCCCTTGTGAATTACGGGGTTACCGTTAAGCCGCGCGAAAACCGTTTTAGGGATTTTTCTGTGCCTCCTGATCGGGCAGAAAGATAAGCAGGTGAAAGCGTAGCATCTGATTGTTCGAGTCGGCTTAAAGGTGGCCACCGGCTAGCAGCGTCCGTGCACTACGACGGTTATCTGGTAAATTATTATCGTCAAGCTTCGCTACCTACGGCGTTCCTTCTGTTCCACACGCCTCTGAGAGTCGACCTCCCCTCCTTCGATGATCTCCTCTCTCTACCCTTTTTTTTTTTTCTTTCTCTCATTACTTTTTATTTGTAACCAGTGGTCATACGGCGTAATGGATTGTGGAATGCGTTTGCAGTCCGTGGTTGAATAATAACGACCACAGAACGATCGGAGACCAGAGTATTTCTCAAGGGGCGTTAGTCAATTCCCACGTAAAATGCCTACCAGCTAATTCATTTTCAATGTTCTATCGTCATCGGCTAGCCGATAGCACGTTGCCCAACACCTCGTTGCAGTTCACCGCGGGTCGAGTAACGTAATCGCGGTAGACGTAGCTGACCATGACGATCGGTTGAGTTAAAAATATCATGTTTGCCAGGGGTTGTACACTTTGATCTACGGACAGGAATTCGTATAAACTTATCGCTTGTTTTTTTCTCCGTTTCGTAAATCTCATCTTCGGAATGTCAAATGCCCAGCTGCGATCAATCCCACCTACACTTTATGTAAATTCGCAAGTGTGGAATTAAGTGTTATGGCACATGTTAGCTGTTTGCTACGATCTATAATACTCTGCAGGTATTACCCCCTCGTCGCAACGATGACGCGGGATCTTTATCTTCTCAACTTCGCACATTCGCGCGGGAGCATAAAAAATGAAAGCGGCCTTGAGAACAACTCTTGAAAACGCGCGCTATGCGGAGGCGTATATGTTAACCATGTGCCAAATTCTTCTCTCCTGATTCCTTGTGTGTTCAGTTTACGCGTACTCCTTAAGTCCCTTGGGTAAAGTTAGGTCAGGCTGAGTGAGACGAGCCGCCTCGCTCTCGACACACAGGCGGCTGGTCGGCTTTGTAACAACCTAAGACCGGACTTAAGAACCTGGGACCCGGTGGAACTCCGTGCTCCGGTTACCAAGAAAGGACAGAAAAAAGGAAGAAAAAAAAACAACGAAGAAAACACGAAATACGAAATACGAGAGAGAATGAAAGAAAAGAAAACAGGGATGGGGGACCCGGTCGTAAACCTCTGACGCGATGCATTCCCCTGCAGTAACCTAATCCCCTTGGTCTGCTGTTCCTCTTACACTTTTTCATACCTCTCATCTGCATCACTCACTCTCCGCATTTCCATTTCGAGCTTTCAACTTCTCATACGCCGCGTATAGATATATTTGACGAAGCAAATGTATCTGACCGCGATGTTATACCCCGCAGAAATATTTACTTGAAAATATCCTCAAGGTCACCATACATTCAGACACGAAGAAGATATGGATGTGAAAAAAGTTCAACTTCACTTCACTTTCCACTTCGCTCGCTCGCTCCGATGAGAGTGAGTGAGCGAGTGAGTGAGTAAAATCCATGCGTGCCCGCGTGCGTGCACGACCTTGCCAGTGGTGTCCTGTTCTTCCGAGGCCCCATACGGTCTGGGGGTTAAACACGTGTGCGTATCACTGACATAAACCCGACATCCATACGCACGCGATTTCGAAATATTGCCGAGCTCATTATACTCCGTGAAATACGAGTAAGCGCGATGCATCGATAATTCTGTTGACCTTTTCGGAATATTTCTCGTACCTCGGCCGACCTCCGATTCGCGACCGTTACTTAAATTCATCAATATACATGGGCTGCGAAGCTGTTGCTTTTCATTATAAATACGCATTGTTGAATTATCATCTCTCCTTCTCTCTCTTGACGCACAGGAAGAGCTACGTGGTGTACAAATTACATGCAGACCTCGTTTTCGCTGGTGTGATACGTTGAATGATTTACGCATCCACTCACTCCGTAGGCACCTGTGTTTCCACGCGCGATAATTATGCACAACGTTATCGGTCCGCCGCAGACGAGGTCGCTCGTTATACCCCGTCACGTCGTCGTACACGTACCTAACCACCCCGCACACCATACAGCGTCGATAATTATTCTGGCTGTCCACCAGCTCTCGCCATCTTCTTTTCACTGACCACCGTGAAAGCCTGCATCTCATATCCGGTCAGTTTATCCCCTAAAGCCGTGCGATTGGATCACCGAACATTAAACAGACCGGATTCTATTTTTTCTCAACTTTGTTTTTTTTGTTTTCTTTTTCGGCCTGATTGGGACTAATCGAGTTTGATGCCGATGATCGTCATACCGGTAAGTCGCGTAATGTGGCTCTCAGGCTGGTAAAGTCATTCAGAGAAATGAAGGTAACTGGTGCGAGTCGTTCTTCGGTACTTGACTTCGGTCTTTTAAGTGCCTGCAGCACCTTTGCGGTTAGCAAGCAGACGCCACACCGACGTCTTGGCATGGGTCCCGAGAGTCTAGTAACGATTCCTGGCGGTTCGCCAGAACGCTTTTTCCCTCCCTTTTCCCCCTCCCCCTCGTCTCTCTCGTCTCTCATCCCTCTCGTCTCCTACCCCCCTAGAGTATAACGGCGTCGGAAATAAGTTTATCAACAAACTGTACGTAGAAAATTTTCAAAGGCTCTCTGCACGCTGGCAAAACCCACTCCCCTAATAATAGAATCCAATAAAAATAGAGAGCGAGTTGTTCTGGTGGAACGCGAAGGCGGGAGTCTCGGCAACCTCCCTCTAAAACTCGCGATACATTACATCGGACGAGGGAAAGAAGAAAGGGAAAGGAAAATAAAAGTAAAAAGAGAGTATTTCATCTAAAGAAAACTAGGCCACAAACTGACTCCGTCATCCGGTATTTTATCCTCCTCGGCAGAGGCGCGATTGATGGGCAACAGGATTTTTTGGCACCGTGTCGATATTTATTCTCTAAGCTGAAGATAATTTACGATGAGAAGAAAAAAAAGAAACTACGACTCGCTTCTTGTATACAATTCAAGTTCAATCTTTATTCCCCGTTTGCTGAATTCACTTCCGGATTAGTGTCGCTATATAACAAAGACTCTCGACCAATTCAGTCCATGCTGCACTCTACGGAACGGTGGCGACGGTAATCAAAGCCGATTATACCAATCACGGCTGATCGTGCATATCGTGCAGTTTAGTGAGAGGGAATGGAATCGACTGTCGCTGAATCCTTGACAGCCAGAGCTCTGGAGATGAGGGAGAGGGAAGGATCGAATAGAAACTAGGAAGTTATGCAGCGGGTACCCCGCAAAATTCTACAGAGTCGAACAACTTTTGAACTATATAGAAACGACGGTGTCTAACTATATAGACTACGTATATGCAGCTCATATAATACCGACGGTATATAAAATCAAACTGGGTTACGCGCTGCGGTTGTTGGCTTTGCTGCACGTGCGCCGTCGTGCGTATTGATTTCCCGCCATTTTGTGCGCCCCCCCTCCTCCTCCTCCTTCGGCTCGAGGGTGCATTCTAAAGATATCCTTACACCCTGAAATGACGCTTGAGAAATCCCTCAAACTACAACTGTACACGACCTACGAGTTCCAATAGCTATAGAGGCACTCGCGCCGAGCATATTATTGAACTATAATTATACGAACGCCGCCCCCCCGCATGCGGTCACGATGCATTCCTACATTGCTGCAGTTCAGGTGATTCCCCCGGCTGTATATATAGAACTTCGTGAGTTCGCCATAACAGACTTTATTTACAGATCTTTTATTTTGTTTCCGATGCATTATATTAATATATGTTTCATACACCTGCAACGTGCAGCGTTTCGATTCACTGGTATACATTGTTATTCAAGCGAGCCCGCTCCCGGCTTAATATATGCATCGGGTACACGGTTCCGATTATAATTCCGAAGCACCTGACTACATGTTGACCGTTACGCGTGTGATGGATCAACACTCAGCTGGCACCTGTGAACGAGTCACACTTGAGCCAACAGCTCCCACATCGTCGATTACAGAAACGTGCTCTGCAGTACTCGAGAATTTAGGATCGAGAAGGATCGATAAAATCTCTTTTTATCGTTCTCGTATTTTTCAATCAGGATATTCTAGTTCGTACAGGTTTGAATCGGGGCGGAAGTAAACGGGTTTTAGGTGGATGCCGGGATCAGGTGGCTCGACGAATTGTGTCGCTGTTGGAATATCTTTTCTGTGTCGTTCCATTGAGCTTCACCCTGTCATGGAAATTGATCCTGAGTGGCGGCCATCTTTTTCTCGTTGCTGCGTGCCGCGTTATCTCGTAGATCGTAATCCTTCTAAGGTTCGGAGGAGTTGAGGAAAAGGAAAAATAAATGGAAGAGGAGTGGGTATATTCTCATTGTAGAAGAAGTTTTCAACTCGATAAAAGTTTTTTGGGTATGAAATAATGAATAGCGGATGAAAACGGTCTGCGCCCTAAACTTCCTTCTCTTTTTTCATTTTTCTTTTTCTTCTTCCGCTTCCTCGCCTCTCGTGACTTGAACTTTTTTTCGTTTTTGTTTTCTTCGAACGTTATACCTACTCGGAATTATTATACCGCACCAATTGCGAGTATGAACTTTGTCCCTGCTTTTCGTAAATGTATTGTCGAGTACTCGGTTTAAAAACTTGTGCCTAACACAGGCCTGTAATGATCTCTGGTAGAAGGTATTATAACGGTATATCAACAGCTGACCTTTTCTCCCTTGTATTCAATCCCTTCCGCACTCCCCAGGGGTTCGATTATATATCTGCGCGGAGACACTCACACACACGTGTTCGAGTTTCGTTGGCATTTAAACTCTTTGTGTCGCGTCCCCCTTTAATTTTCTCTCCTTCTCACTTTCCCTTCAACTTGTATACCGACTCTATTTGCACCCCGGTCAGGATTCGCCCTTCTTTATACGGCGCCCCCGCCGCACTACAGTTGCCCTATTCATAAAGATGGGCGTCACTGACTGCCACCGTTAACGTGAAAGGGTTTATTCCCCTTACGAGGGGTAATAGCTAGAGACTGTATGCGGGAGGGGCGAAAGGCAAGTTTCATGGGATGCCCGCATGTCGCGTAACTCTAATTAAAATACCGCATGGTTACAAAACTTCAATTTGTCTATATCAAACCGCGGGAGCGACTATGGGAAGATAATATAATATTGTTCAAACCAGAGACAAAAAAAAAAAAACCTATCCATCGGTCAAGTTGGGTACGACGTTTGAATTCCGTGATAACATTTGCATCGTGAGAGGGAAATATTTCACAGTGAATCCACGGATACCGCCACTTTAAAGTTTATATTAGTTTCGTGGCTGTGTAGTTTGTGGTGGAAAAGTAAGGGTGGTTTGGGCGTTCCGGTTTTGGATCTGCGGCGTAGGTAAATCCTACAAAATATACACAGTATATTTACGTCACATTCAACCACCGATCCCTTTACATCGGTAGCCTGATACCTGTTTCAATTTATTTTTAGATATACCGTATAGATCTGCAGGCATTAAAAATTATTCGAAACAAGATTTACGCGACCGTGCAGGAATTATCTCGAATTTATCATTCGGTGAACACGTTCCAGAATAAACCATCTGTTTCTGTTGGTTTCTTTTTCTTTGTTTCCGTTTCTTCTCTCTTCTTCTTTTTTTCGGTATTTATTTATTTTAATACGGAAGAGTTTGCTCGCCGATAGTGCAATCTCATGTTATTTGCAGTAAAGCTGCATGTCCGACTCGCGAAGGAAATGGTCTGTTTCTCGCGGTCTGTTTCGCCCCGCGTGCCTATGCATAATTCATGACACGGATTATGCCGGGATATTCCAGCGTGACGCGTGCAGTCTGCTGCTACTGGTGGTAGCGATGGTGGTGCTTCTGCCACCGCTGCTGCTGTTGCCCGTTCTTTGTCTCTACGTTCCTTGTAGTCGTGGCGGACGCAGAAGCGCGTATAGCTGCCGATGACCGGCGCCCTGATACATCACCCGGTAACGTCTGCGGGCACAGGACGTCACGTAACACCGACGCAGTCTGATGAAAGAAAAAAAAAACAAAAAAGAAAAACAGAGAACCAAAAACAAATAACAAACTGAAAGTAAAGGGAGAAGAGAGAGAAAAATTTCCCTGCAAGTGGCAACGTCCTCGAAATAATTCCAGGGTTACGGAATAATTCCCGCACTTCGACAAATTCTTCACCATGCGATGCGAGAGAGCGACGGGTTTGCGCGGGGTGACGTAGCGTGGAGGGAAACAAAGGGTGCGTAAATTGCTGTGCTGCAATAGGGGATGGTTAGGTCACGTACGCGTCTGCTTTGGCCTGCAGTTTCCTCCTGGCCCTTCCATTCCCTTTCCCGGCTACTGCAGGGCAATAACAGTAAATCCGGTGCCATAAATCCATTCTCTCTTCTTCCCTCTCAGCTCCACCATATAGGTAGCTTAACGTGTATTGTGAATTGTTACTCGTGTTCATGGCGGATCGTGCATCACCGCAAACTATACCTGGTCCCAACATCGCCCTTGGAATAGGTAGTAGCAACGCACGGATATATACCAATCACTGAAACCCTCCCATTTGTTATATAATATTATTGCTCTTGGGATATTTTATTCCTACCCATTCCGGACGGAGTGGTCGTCGATTATCGTTACGATCTATAGATACTTTTGCTAACTTTCTTGTTGTCGAACCGTTGAAGTATGAAGTTTAACGAAATGTGAATCTTGGTTTTCTTTTTTTTTTTGCAGAAAAAAGCAACGTCCGGGGTAACCGTAGAAGACAAGTTAGCGAGAGAGCACCGAGTCGTGAGAGAACGGAAAGGGTTGATCGAGATCGCGAGGGCGTCGCGGCGGCCAGACAACAGCAACAACAGCAACAGCAGCAGGAGGATCGTGAAAACAAGGGTCCGGGAAACCGCGCGAGTCGTGTGGTAGCTGTTGAGGAAATCCCAACCGGCAAAAGAATTGTCGGTGGAGTTTCTGCGGCGTCTAAACTCCGTCGTCGAGGTACACCGGTGGTGAAAAGTTCGGCGGATAGTTTCCCCGCGCAGAGGTCAGCTCGGCGAAGACTCAGACCGCAATCCGGGGTTGCTCGTGAATCGGGCAGGAATACAGCAAAGGAAATAACCGTCTCTGAGGTCGAAGCAAGGCTCGAGAATAATTTGGAACCGGAAGAAGAAGAGGAAACCGAATCACAGAGATCGGAAGATAGAGAGACTGAGGAAGACTGTGATCCTCTGATAAAAAGGCTAAAAAGTAGCCTCACGGGTCGTAAGGTAAAATCGGAGAGTCGGAAAATTCGAGGGGAGGAACTCGAAGAACGGGTACAAAGAGAGGGTCGAAAGTCTGAGGAGGCAGACTCTGACAAAAAACATCCCACAGAGGCAAACGGCCCTGCAGCTGAGGACGAGGAAAGTGAGTCCAGAGAAAGAGACAGGGAACCGGAACCTCCACCTCCGGATAACGTAGATCGGGGAGGATCGGGAGAGGAAAAACAAAACCAAGAAGAAGAAGAAGAAGAAGAGGACAGGAAAAAAAATAAAGAGAACCTAGAGAATAAAGAGGTAGTAGTTTCCGGGGATGATCAGCGTTCACCCGTGATAGTCGGCCAAGAGGTCAAGGTCAAGGTAGCGAGGAGGAATACCGAAGAAGAAGAGACTTCGGAATATCTCGCGAGAGAAGTAAAAGAAGAAGAAGAAGCAACGGTCACCGAGGAAAGTACAGGGGATAGTGTGAGCAGCTTGAACGCGGTGCGGGCACCGAGCGTAGAGTCGGTGGTCGAGTTGGTGGAGTCGAGCAGTCAGGACGGCTCCGTGCTGGAGAGGTTGAGTCCGCTTAGCAGCGGTGCTGGGGGACGGCACGGGCTGCTGAACGAGGAGCAGCAGCACGAACGAGAACGAGAACGGCATAACGAGAGCCCCGTCATACTAGCTGAGAGACTTAACAAACCCCCGCCGGTACCGGGAACGGGATCAGCGACCCATCACCATCAGCTTCACCAACAGCATCAACAACAACTTCAGCAACAGTACAATAACGCCGCTATTCATAACCGGCACTACTCGAGCGGTAGTCCGGTGATTCACCCCCATCATCACCATACCGTACAGGTTCCCTCGGTCGCGGGTGGAAGTCCCCGTCATTTGGTGGTCGGGGGTTCGGTGACGGAGTTGCACCAGCAGCGAGAACAAATTCACCCCGCAACAGCTCACCACCAACTCCAACACCACCAGCAGCAACAGCAACAGCAACAGCAACAACAACCGCAACATCACACGAGGGTGGTCGCTACCGTCGGCGATGAGGCAAGCCTCATGGAGGTGGAGGCAGGGGGTGTCGGGGTCGCGGGAGTCTTGGGTGGCGTCGCGACGTCTGCAGGTATCCGCGGTGGTGCCGCGTACGGGGATAGCGGTTCTGACAGCGGGGTAAGTTCCCTCAGGAGCGCGGGTTCGGGGGACGAAAGAAGCGGTAGTAGAAGTTCGGCTTTGAGCGCCGAAGAAACACCCGCTGCTGCAACCCCCGCGCGCGTCTGGCACGTGCAAAGTGTTCAGCACACATCCCTTCTGATGGCACACCCTCAGCAGGGTCCACCCGCCGCTCCGACTGGCCCCACATCAACTACCTCCGTCGGGTATCAAAGTCCGGCGCAACAAAACACTGGTCATCATCATCCCGCGGCAGCGGTCGCTACAGAGATGCTCTGGAGACCACCGAGGTATCCACCACTTCCCCACGGACTTCTTGGACCCGCGCAACAAAGCCCAGAGGAAATGCTGGAACGAGACAGACACGAGAGGATGCTCCGGTGAGTCCAGATTCAATTTCAAATGTTATGTATTCTTTCGGTTTCTCCCGTTTCCAGGACATTGCTCAGGATTTTCCAGAGGTATAAACAAATTATTAATGACACTTTCAACTCGGAGACGCACGTGCTGGCTCGGCTTTTTTAATCGTGCGATACTGCTAGGTAACCCGAGATGAGGTTGGTTACCTCTACCCCCTTCTTCCCGACCCTCGCTGCTCCGTTCTTTCCTTCTCTTCCTCCTGCTCAAACTTATTGCGTGCGTCACTGCCAGTGCTATTAACGTCTACAAACTTTAGCGTCACCGGGCTGATACGCGACAACTCGGAGACAAGGAGGCGGATCTCCGTAACTCGCGTGTACGAGATTAGAACATACAAGCGAGCTGTCGTTCTATCGAATGAAATTTTATTCAAGAGCGATAACGCCGGAGGGGCCGGAGTGTCGCTTGTTTCATCTATACGGCAGATCTCGATTTATTAACTATCTATCAGAAATTTTAATATATGCCAAGGTTAATATTATATCCTGAAAAATCGAACGGCCGATATAAACGAGAATTACGTAAACTATATTCAAATATATATGCATAATACTTACGATGACTGAAGATAAATTTCGAAAAATCCACCTATAGAGGTTGTTTACGCGCTGTAATGTGGTAACCAGATAAGAGGACCGAGAGAGCCTGCGATTGCTTATCCCCTGCATGTAATTAAAAACTAGTCGTCGTCGATTTTTTTTTTCTCCATAATGATTTCCCGTCCATTTCGTCAATAACTTTTATACATATATTTTCGTTTGTAAATTAGATATTAACAAATTGCCTGATTCTGAGAAGAGAAGTACTTGGAGAGCGTTGGCTCTTGGCAGTCCGTCTCGTTGAAATACCTAGAGAAAAAGTTGTTACTCTTGTTTGCATAATTTAAAAATAACATCGCGCGTACATAGCTGCCATCCGCGAGTACAAAAGTCGTTTTGTGTTTCACTTGTGTGTGCGATATTTCCATCGCTTCTCTCTTTAAGTTTGAAGTGTCTTCCCCGTCTTTCTCTCTCCCTCCCTCGCTCACTCTATGGAATTACGGCGCCTATTTATTTTTTCTGGAGGGGGTAAAATTCTCCCGCGCCTTCTCATCGCGTCTTCTCTTCACCCGCGTCATCTGCGACGGCTCTTCAAGGTCACGACCCCCGGACCCGGTGAAAGAAAGAGAAGAGGCTGCGGCACGTCGCTCGTTAAATTTCCTCTGATTATGAGCAATACACGCACGAACGAGGCTCCGGGCAGCTCTTGTTAGACCGTAAATTAAATAACACCCAAAGTTTCCTCTCCTAATCGCTTACGCATGCGGGCAAACAACCGCGGGAGACGACGATATATATCTATTGTGTATACCTAGTGTATAGCATATAAAACGAGCTGGGCGAATCCTGCAATCTCCTGCTCCGTCCTCCTCGTCCTCCTCCTCCTCTTAGTTTCGACTCTATTACAGTACCTTGTACCAACGCAGTCGTTCATGAATATTTACCCGTTGGTTCGTTGTCTCTATACGTACATAGGTATACGCACGTATGTATAATAAACCCATGCATTCACGTCTACACAAACTCCCTCTGACAACGTTGTGTGTTCCCGTTTGTCGTGTAGCAAAGTTCAGCGAATAGAGAACTTTACATATATTCGGTAACAATAATTCACGTCAAAGCTGCTGCACCACCGACGGAATGGCACCATATGACCTGAAGAGAACCGAGATCAAAGTTTATCACGCGCCTCGAAACTCGTGGAGAATTTTCTCTCCTATGATTCGCTGATCTTGATTCGAGACACCACTCGACCTTGAAGGGTGCGCTCCTTATCTTCGCTCGTTAGTCACGAGGATATCGTATACATGCAACGTATGAGCGTAAAAATATGTGAAAAGTACTTCGATCGGTTTCTAAAAATAATTTATCAACGATTTATTTTACTCGAAGAGATGTGTATCGAAGATTGCTGGCGCGTACCGTCGAAACTTGGTTTAAAAATACTGCAGCAGCAGCGGGGAATCGCCGAACGATTATCATTGCGTGATCGAAATATTAACCTACTCCTTTAGTTGACGGAGACTACGACGGCTGGACTAATGCGAGGAGATTTAGTACCGCAATACGTTTCACTTGCGTAATGGACGACGACCACTGAACCGGAGTTACGTCTTCGTCGGCCTTTGAATCGCGATTCGAAGCTAATTACTCGCCATACAGACGAATCTGTACGAACTCGCAGACCCTACGGCTATCCGAGGTACTATAGTTTTCACGCCATATAAAATATCGCTTTCTTCACCGTTCATTAAAGAGTCAATTTTATTCCCACTATGTATGTACATAAAACTCCTCCTCGTCGCATGGTTATTACATCAGCTGCATCAACAGCTCTCGGTGATGGCAGTATAAACAACCGAATACCTGATATGGTAATTTTTTGTTCATCAATTTTATTCTTTTGAAACAAAAATTTCATATTTCATATTCGCTCCGATACGCGATCTCCCCCTCGGAGCTTGTCATTAACAACTTTAATCCCGATCGCTTCAATATTTTCAAGGACAACTCACGCTGTGGGTCGCCTACTGCAGGACACGCGCGTGCTCACGCAACAAAATATACATATAATACGCGACGTGTACGTAATATTCTCGTATATATGTAGGCATGCGCTCACACGTATCAAAACTCTGTCTCTGTATCAAGCTGACGTTTAAACACAGGATTATGTATACGGAGGTAGGTGCGGGCCTGGAGTTCGTAACGGTGAATCTTAGCCCGACGATATGTGAGAGTGGCGTAACCTCGCGGCGCACAGTTATTGCCGGTTGCTCGGTAGTATCATAGAAAGAATGAGAGAGCGAGAGGGAAAAAAGAAATGCGACGAAGACAACGAATAAGAAAAAGAAAAAGTAAAAAAAAAACAAACGCCGAACAGCTTTTTCTCTTTCTTTCTTGCTCTCAAAGGCGTCCGTTATTCTTGACTCGACTCAAAGGGAGGGAGAATATTCCATATCGATGGAGAACGGCGATTATCCTTTTGCATCGGAATTAGCTGACCGTGTACGCGGCTGTAACTATAAACTCCCAAACGCGGCGGCGTTCAAGTTTCGGTAGAGTTGACTTTGAAGTACAAATTCTTCGGAGAAAGTTGTTGAGAGTACCCTGGAGGCATTCGCGCGGTTCGATCGCGGTGTATTACGCATTCATTTTTGCCTCTCTTTTCCTTTTTTCTCTTTTATTTTTTTATTTTTTTTATTTTTTTTAAATTTATTCTCAGCTCATTGACGGCTGGTTACACAGCCAGTGCGTGCTTTGAAATTACGACGCGGTTCTTGTTTCGCTCTCGACCTCAAATATGGGCGAGTCCACCTATAATATGCGGATGCTATGTACCTACTCGCGCAACATGTTTAGATTTACATTTATATGGTACGTTAAATATGTACATGTAGACCATTTATGCGTCAACACGTCACGCGGAATGAGCCGGTTCAATAATGTTGACCGAGGTTATTTATTCTAGAAACGAATAAATTATCGCTTTAAATAGCCGCCGAGGTGATCTAGGCGTAAATTAAAACCCATCATCTTTCGATCTCTTGATATAATTATTGTGAATGTAAAACACGTCAACCAACGCGAAGTTAACTACTACCAGATATATTTTGCCCGCAGCTATTACAGATGCTGCTGCATTCGGCAAGTGGGGAGAGTGAGATACGACATTCAACTTTCCGCTGCTGTATAAGACATATATCAAGTAATTTGTATTTGTTATTCAGTTTCCAGTGTCCCTCGTACTCTTGTGTTCGCTTGTTCGTTTCTGGGACAAGGTTACGCGAACGGTAATCGCGCGCGGTACAGAATTAACCGCGTGCCGTAGAAAAATCGGCCGATCACTCGCAATTCCGTGAGGCAATTATCGGTGTAGTAAGTGAAACTAACTTCGTGGATAACGACGACGGCCTTTGCCGAACCACTATTTTTGTCGATGAGGACCCGTTTGTTGGTTGTGTTTTTTTCTCTCTTGCTCGAATAATTCTACTAAATGGTAATTCTTTTTTTTAAACCGATAATTTAATCGCATCGCAGTTTCTGGGCCGCGTCACTTGTACGGGGGGCAGTTTAGTTATACGCAAGGTTTCGTATATCTACATTCGCAACTCCTTATTTATTTAGTTTGGTAAACCGGAGCCAAGTCGGTCAGCGAGTTGATGCACCGCTGGGTATATAACAGAACGAGAATCACTTGTTCATTTCGAATGACACTCCAACCCCCACTCGTCGACTGAATTAAACGAATTCGGTTCGCTATATGTTCTCCATGCAGTAGCCATTCGCCGTGTTACGAAACTCACGCTATGTAATCTGCCGCAATCGTGTCCCGAGTGGTTTTATCATACATACGTGTTTCGTGGCTCAATTAAACGATGTTACAAACTCGTGACAGCTCATCGAAAGTAAATATACATATCACCATCGTCGATTTATATAGGTGCCTCAAATTAATGCTGATCACAACTTCCGGGTATCTAATTTCCTCACGTTGCTTCGGATTAACTTGATTAACAATTCACAATTGGCTAATCAATTGACCTAGTGACAAAAACGAGGCGATGGATATAAAGCTAAATAAAAATACATGACCCGCTAATACGGTACGTAACACCCGGCGGAACATTGGAGAACTAAAAAACCATAGATACAGCAGAATACAGAGTAACAACGGAACGGAACGAAACGGGGCGGAAGAGTTGATGACCTTGTGCCGAATGGAGCTGGTGTGCACACACCATGGATATGTATTTATACAACTATTATACCTTGAATAATTATTTCGATAAGGTATTACCTGCAACGTTAATGATACCAAGTTTGTTGGTTTAGCGACAGACCAAAGTTGGTATAATTGAATCACTCCGGAGTAGAATAACACCACGTGTTATATGGGCTCGACAAATCACGCTCAATTAACTAAACCGAAACACAAACGCAAGCTCAAAACCACCGCTACAGCTGGAGGATATTTTCAGACTGTTAACTGGTAATCGGAGTCACTTACAAGTTTCTCTAATTGGGAAACTGTTGGAAATTGTTACGGACAAACGTGGAGGGATATGAAAATTATTGTCAGTGATAATAAATGAAAATAATCGACGAAATTCCGTAGCCGTCGATGTAACGATGTGAAAATTGTATAGGCGTACGCGAAAAGTTTTGAATAAAGAACAATCGATTTTCTCTAGTTCGCATGAATTCACGTAGAACTACACAGGATTCTGGTGTAATCGATAGTCGTAATTCAACCACGATTCCGCTGGGAATGGGAATTTTAATTATTCTACAGTCGTTGCGTTGCTGCGGGAATCTCGTTACCTGGGTTGAATGTGTTTCTCCGTGCATCACGGCGCACGCTCATGTGGTTGTATGTACGGTATATTGTACAAACTTGTACATGGGAGTATTTATATGCCTATGCATCAGGTGTACATACTGCATATATGTATGCACCTATGTGGTCGTAGCTGCACAGAGCTCACCTCGTGCAAGCATGATTGCGACGAGAGGAATTTTTACGACAAGAGTTAAAGCGAAACGCGCCGTAAACCAGCAGCGAGCAGCCTCACCCTCACCTCGAATGGAGCCGCCCGTAAACTTTGCAACAAACTTCCCCTCTTCTCTTCCCCCGTCCGTCACCTTCAGCCAACCACTTTTTTCATCTTTCTCTCTTTGAACCCCGTGTGGCTATACGCGCGGCGCTTGTCTCGATAAAGCACGACGAGCTGAACACGCCGAGTGGGAGTTGAGATGGAAGTGGAAGTGGAAGCTTTATCCGTTTTGATAGCCGGTAGTGTTTGTGCGCGGGAAGAGCTATTTTTAAACTAATTTACGACATGAAGCCCTGGCGTGGAGTTCGGATGTGTATAAATACTACGCTAGCGGCGCGGGCGGTTCTTCGCCGCTCCTACTCGTGCTTCTACTTTTTATTCTTCTTCTTCTTCTTCTCCTTCTGCTGTTGCTGCTGCAACGCCATCGTCAACGAGATGCGAACTCTCCTCACTCTTCGTCTTCCACCAACCGTGCACCTGGTCGAGTTCGTCAACAGGGTCGCGCCTCATCCGTTCGGAATCGCCATCAGCTCATCCGTCGTTAATTATTAACTTCCAACCGGCCAATGACTCACTGCCTACATGGGTTGAGGACCTCTGGGTGACTGTAACCGTCACACTATGACCGATAGCCACGTTACACGAGCTGCTCGAGAGCTAACGCCAACGTATTCCTAGTATATCTGAACCTTTTACTACCCGCTGTCCACGTAGCGTCGCATCGTCAACACACGTGTTCGAGCGTAGGCGAACTCGCTTCGAGTCCCTGTATTATGTATATGGGATTTCTAGGGGAATAGTCAGCTTCGCTAGTTCAAATATGATTTGCCTCCATCAATTTCTCAGAATAAATATGGAACAGGAGTGCAGTGATTGTGAGGAAAATATAATTATATGTCACTTCGCTATTACCAACTACGACCCAGTTACGATCTTTGGGAACGCCGGAAGACCGTCTACAGTGGAAGTGGCGATGATGATATTCCTACAATAATAATTACGCATTCTCAACGACGCCTTGCCAAAACGCGTTTATGCTTTCTATGTTTGAATACATAATAATATGTATACCTACATTTATTTACACTTACATATACGAGTAGCTCGGGAGTAGCAAGCTTTCGAGAATCGGAGTTGCCAGAATGTTTTTCATTCGCGATAACTGATCGCTTCTTCGTTATACGACAACTGTCCTGAACGGATGCCAAATTCCGTTGAAGAAAAATAATAAAACTACACCTATACGTGTTGCCGTATTTGCGGCTTCCACGTGGCGCGGACTCGTCGGCTTGACCGACTGATAAAAACTTATACAGCTTAAGAAATTACGCTGTGATATTGTAGATGCTCGTCCTACTAGCCGCCCACGCAACACTGAGAAAATTCTATACATCCTTCGCGATCGAGCTGAAAAAAACCGCTATTATACTATCTATACCTGTCTCTTCAATGAGTTACTCCGCAGACGCTTATTCTTGTCACATTTTAAAGTAAACCCTCGCAGCTAGCAGCTATATTTGCTCTGCATCGATGGCGGCGTTCCAATTCCACGCCTAAGAATTGCTACGCTATGACATTTTATAACATCTTCCCGCAGTCATCGCCTACCTAGTATTAGTTTCTTGTTTCATTTTACTTTTTATACTTCCATCTCTCGCGTGCATGATTATATTGTAGACATTCTTCGGATTCAGCTCGTTTTTTCCCCCCTTCTCTCTTTCCATCCCCCTCCATATTTCTACCTCGCTCTTTCGACTGCCGAGAACATAACCGGACCAACAATTATCCTGAGTAACCTATCCCGGTTACAGAGCAATCAGTTTCGAGTCACGAGTCCGTGACTCCGTGACTTCGTGACTTGTACTCGTACACCGTGGTGGTCAGTTTATCGAGCGAATCGTTTTCACTCGCTTCTTGCTCAGCCGAGCTTGTCGTTCAACTTATACCTCGATCGTTTGCTCCGCCCCCGCAGATGAGGAGCAAAACCTGGAAGGTAAATTGTTCTCGTCTTCGAAACCCATATAGCCCAGTTAAAAACCCAACGATCGGGATATGATGTACCGATCATTGTTTCTATCGTTAGATGTACGGCCTTGACTCGAAACTCATTTTACCAAACGATAATAAGGTATATATGTACTTCTCTTCTGTCCCACCCTTACCTTAATCGAATCTCTCTTGACTGCGCAATGATCTACTCTTATCCGGTGACCTCGATACTGCAACTTCACTGGTGCAATTATATCGAGCGTATTAATATGGAAATTCCTCCTCAAGCAACAGTTTCTCACACCTCTGCGTCTGCAGGTTAATTCACGGACAACATCATCTTTAATTACCTTCGATCGGATCACATTTATCGCATCTCCAATCGGGCCACGAGGTCAACATCGTTCGAGAACTATTTTTACATATACGCAGGATACGTTTCAACATCGTCTTGATGTAGTCGATCCCGATTTCAATTTTTTTTATTGTTTTTTTTTTGCGGGCGTCTATCATTATTATGTGACAAGCAACGAACGTTGGACCGTGTCCTATTCCGCTCTATCAGACATTTTATGTACGCTCGAATATTTATACGAGATTCAAATAGGAGTTAGAAACCATATACACCTCCTTACATATTCAACGATCAACCTCGCTCGTGAACTCTATCCTTATACCTTCCGTGATTACAGGTCTCGAAAAGTAATTTTATTTTATTCCTTTTTTGTTTTTTTTATTTATTTTTTTTCATTTTCTCTTATTTCATCATACTCAGAGGGCAAAGCTACTCGCCATTTGACACGCGAACGCCTCGTTATACGACGTCATGTTTCGAGATGAGGTGATTGTTATGAGCAAAGTTTCGTTTTGTTATAACGAAGAAGATCAAAGACTTCGTAATGAAAGTAGCAAAGAACATCGGCAGATATTCTTTCGAAACTTCTTAATTATCCTATCGATTCGGATCAACGAGCCTGTAATTGGTTTAATTTTAATTCGCTCGAAAGACGGACGTCATCCGGTTGCAGCGATGATAACTTTGGTTGAAATTCAATGCTCGAGTTTCTCCGATCTCGAAAATAGTTGACGCATACTAAATTTCTTCACGGTTGAAAGGGACCACAGGGATCCAACGACCCCGTCGCGCTACTACGCGATGTCGAATGAAAAAATTTCGAAAAAAAACACTCACCAGGAAACCCGATGACTCAAATGGCCTTGAATGGAAACTAGAACACGCGACCACCGATAACCACGGAACTACAGTGCGGCTGTGAAGTAGATAATAATCGTAGTCATTTTTTCGTTTGTTTCATACGCAATATAATTCCCAGGTGCGGCAATATAATTCGATCCGTGAATTTAAATCACACGCCAACTTCGGTCCCACCTACGCTCGTTGCATTCGAAATATTTATTCCGGTTGCCCCGAGGACGACGAGGACGGGCGGAATGCCCGCGACGAAACGACGAGGGACTTTAAGGACGCCTCGAATACCAAACGGCGAGAGCCGGTCGCGGTAACCTGGACAACAGTCATGGCCGCCGAGAACGCTGATTATTGTAAGCCTACCGACCAGTTCAGCTATACCCAACTATATCTCGCGTTATAACGACCTGTTGGAGAACCGGATTGAATCGGTGTCCAGGTCGGGTAGTTCCAGGAACAACCAGCGGTCAAACGCTGACAGAGTTTTCGCGATAATACTGCGCCGAGGAATTCTTGCAGACTATGCGCCGCTGCACGTTATGCTCTTTTTTCTCTCTCATATTTCTTTCCAAGGTTAAAATGTCGAAGCCGCGTAACGACGACGCCCCACTTCCGCTTAGCTGGAAAATTCATTGCGATATTAAAAATTACGTGGAGCCTCCGAAGACACTAGGAAACTCCTGGTATATTACAGTTAAAAAAGGAGAAAAAACATTTTCCGCGCAAATCAACGATATATACGCGATTCTTTATCAACTTGATCGAAGTTTCACACCGATCGTAGCGTGTAACATGCATGTGTGACGCACGTATTTCGAAATTTATAATCTCTAACACAAGCAGAAAGACGCTCGTGACTATACAGGCCAGCGACCCTGATGGGATGTGGATGACGTGAGTCTTGAGAAAGATGAAAACTTTATTTTATATTAGTTGTAATATAAAGTGAGCCAACTGAAGCGACGACCGCTACCGTCGGTCGAAGATCCGTTATAACGATAGACGGTGCTCTTAATTGACTGCAGCTTTTTCCATTCGTACTTTTCCCAACTTTATAATACGAGCCGGGATGCGTCGTTGCGGTATGAGACGTCATTTCTCAACGTGATGTAAGCAGTTGACATTTTTGAAAGACAGAAAATCGTATTCCTGTTAAGCGATACATCTATAGCGGTGAATTATGAACGTCCGGCTAATTACCTGGCGATAAGTATCACCGTCATCACCGTATTGCTCGAGGGCTGTGTAAACGTTTTAACTTACGTAAAAATGAACCTGTAATAACCGTGCGCTCGATATTAACAGAAATACTTGAATAATCCTGAATTTGATCCGTTCTAATCGCCCCACCGCATATATTAAAGCCCACTTAAATCATGGTCAATAAGCAGTTCCCTGACCGGTCGATGAATCCGAAATGAAAAATTTTCCGTCTCCCCGTCTCTTGCGAGATCCGGACTTTGACGAGTCGTTATACCATAAAGGTATGTAATATAATTAATGAATTCCCGAGGGTAAGTTGTGGGATTAGTTGGTAAATATGAAGATGAGCGATGCCGGAGTTTGAGGTAGGAAAAAGCGAGTACAGGTTACGCGGAACCAACCAATGTGCAACTCGTGCGCGGTCGGTCGTCGTTGCGGATCGGTGAAAACCGGGGAGCTCGTTAATTACGAACATGAGTTGAACGCGGAGAGTTGAAAGTTGTTGAAACTGTACAGCGGGGCACCAACAGTGGCTGAGTATTACCCACATCGCTTTCAGGCACGCGATAAATTTATTTTATACACAACGTATCATATACCTACGCTATGTATACGTACGAAGTACACGTGTACGAGAGGTGCGCAAGTTTGAAACGCGCGTCCCATGAGACTCGACGTCGCGACGCCAACGCCAACGTCTCATATAGATATAAGCGGTTATAGATATGTATACCTACATCACCCACCGGTGTATTATATACTTTAATTGAAAATGTTCACACGACCGGCGGCGTCAACCTGACTCAATAATGCAATACGGGCGTATAGAGCGAATACTTTTGCCGTTAGTGGTGAGGAGGACATGTAAATGAATCGTTGAGCGAGTCCCTCCTCTGACGGATCTTGAGCTATGTAGGTGTGTAAATGTCGGGAGAGAGAGAGAGAGAGAGAGAGGGAGAATGTGCATCGGGGGTGAGAAAGGAGGACGATGAGTCTGAGAAGGACACCGTACTGTTCCCGAAAACGAACTCGTCGCGTACGAGAGTGAAGATCACCGAGAGGTCAGTGCTCGAGCATTTTCTCACAATTACCTCGGCTAAATTCTCCATACAATCGTAAGATCTGCTTCTCATCATCTCCCTCCCCCTCCGTTACTGTGTCGCGTTATTGTACCGGAGCAAATTTCGCATTATAATACACCAAGTGCGCGGTTATATACCTCGAGATAAATATGCCTGCCTTACATAGACAGGCGGAAGGCGAAGGAAGAGGCAGGGTGGGAGGGAGGGAAACTGTATAATACATAACCTAAAACGTAGGCAGGCGCTACATGGTCAGGTAAATAAAAGCCGTACCTGCCAGACCGGTTCTACCTGTTCTTCTTGTCCCCCGCTGCGTCCCCCTAGTAGTCGCCACCCGGCTTGGCCGCCTGCCACGACTCTCGTTCTCTCCCATTCTCTCTCATTTTATATCTCTCATTTTTCTCACTCTTCCCTGCATCCCTCACACACGAGTATGCGTTCCCGTAGTTCGCTTCTCTCCGAGAGCGAGAGAGAGAAGGAGAGAGAGATCACGACGACACCGAACCGCAACGCAGTGCAGCCCGAAGGCTTTGGGTCTGGTCTGGTCTGGTCTGCACGGCATAGCGTGCCACGGCATGGTAGCGGTCGAACGTTCTTCTTCCCCTTTTCCGCTCTCGCAACTCTCGCGCATACACATCGGGATAGATTGCTGCAACGACCACATGCAACGAACGAACGTACGTGAAACACACCACACAATCATAGATCCGATCCTCTCCTTTCACCGTTCGCGTCTCCGAGGAGGATCCTCGTACCTCTTCGTCCCTCTTCCTCCCCTGCCCGGTTCTATCTACTCTTCGTGAACCGGCACGCCTTATTTGGCCGTCTCTCCTTACCGTGGTCACCGATCCTTGCACCGGATAAGAGTGGTATACATGTGCAGTGCATAGTAGGTATGCGCGTACCATAACGTCAACGACGGGCGAACCGATATGCTCTTGAAATTTTTCAACATCCACTCGAACAGACGGAAGCTATCGCTCCAAAATACATGTACGTACATATGCTCATTTCCGTCGATCGTATAAATTTATTTTATTTTTACACGCGCCAGAATACTCCGCTGATTATCGCGGTCCATATATCGCTTATAAGCAGGTATTTAACTCCGCGACTACGCACACTCGCGATATAATTTTCGGACAGCTGCTGCTGATGCTGGTGCCCCAAGACTTTGACCCGGTTGACCTTGGGCTTGAGAAAGTCTCGAGTGATGCAGATAATACGGCGTTAACTGTGCAACGACTCGTTTTCAACGATGCTATTCTGTATACCATTATAATTTAGCATAACGTGCCCAAGTTACAATGTTAATTGTAAAGTGGCGCTCTCTTTATGTATTCCAATGTACATGTAACACATAACTATAAATTACGCACGCGTATGTATAAATTGTACATGCAGATTTTCTCCAAAGCGAACGGTTTACCGGCTGTGTAAAGTTGTTGGCTAAAGTCTTGGCGACCTCGTTAGGTGAGTAAGATAATGTGCATGAAACACATGCACGTATATCATTGGTCTATATACACGTTTGCGAATGCAAAACGTTCGTTTCAAAACCGTCGCTCAAATTATCACGTCTTACGCAATCATCGCTCTTCCGGATAAACTCGCCTCGGAACACCGAAAATTCGTCGTTTGATTAAACGCTGGTGTATTAGATCGCGACCTATCGCATGACCTCAACACAACCTTGCCCCAATCTTCGAATGATATTGTCGTGAAGATTCTGAGAAACGCATTAACAAAGATTTCGGTAGAACTGGTTTAAATAATTCCGAGCAAACAAATTGAAATCAATTCGCCTTTTTTTCCGTTGACTGTTATATAGTTCGGAGCGTTCCTTTTACCAAGGCCAACGCGATTTGCTCGATCTCATGGCTTACGCTACTCCGCGCTACTCCGCGGAGAAGCGAAGCGGTCAACAGTTGGCGTTCGGTTTCAAGGCGACTCGTATAATATCTCCTCTCTCTTTCTCTTCTTCTGCTTTTTATGGTATAGATACAAAAGCTGATTTAGGCAGGTAGGTTTCTGCCTAATTATCTCTCCCCGTCCGGTTATCCCTGGATATGGTATACGAAGTTATATATGAATGCAAATAGGAGCTGGTAGGCATCGCATTAATCTCGATGAGATAAATCTTTATGTATGCGTATCGGTCCGTTCGTTTATTCAGAAAATGAAAATCACTGTAATTAAAATCCGCCTTTGATTCGATTTCTTTCCGTTCCGCGTTGGTGTGTTTAACGAATTCAGATTCCGGAAAATATAAATGAACGTTTTCGTTGAATAAGAAACGATAATATGTAGATAAATGAAGTACGAAAAAAAAAAAATAAAAAAATAATGTTGAGAAAACCAGTCGCGTTCCGAGATTCCTCTCTCTCGCTCGCTATCCTTGGTTCTAATTGTAAATTTGATACGGGGGACCCTGGGGAACCTTATGGTACGATTCTGAGTCGTTACACGCTCCTCTACTTCCACTACGAGTATTGCGGTTGTTGCGCAACTGAACGGTCGGTTGTAAATATCACCTTCGCGTTCGAGGCAAAGTTTCCATTCGTATTTCCACCGCTTTATTTTCTCATTCCTCGGAGATCGCGCTGGCTGCACTTGACTCGCTCGAAGCGCGGGTAGCGATCGCGCGTACGTATAGAAATGCACATACGAAACCTCGTATCTATTTACACACGTGTGTGTGTATACGAATTTGTCCGTGGAATAATATGCATATCCATGTACAGATACATGTTGTATGGAAAGTATGTAACAGGGTGGCTGCTATCACGGAAACTGCACTCTGCTCCTCATGGCAAATGCGCGGCTATATATCCTGTGCAAAATCACCTTTACAACTCGGCCAAGGCAGCCAGAAACCCATGCAACCCTTGTCCGGTCGCTCCCTCGCGTTGCATGCATACGAAATGAAGCTGAATCTATGCACATGCACCGTTCAAATTTGCATAGAATCTGCAGCTGACCTATTTGCTATACGTATATGGAAACTATTATTCCCCTATTACGCTTCTGGCATACCGCGCGTGTAACGTGATATTCTCAATAATTTATTTCACTACAATGACGCACGTGTAAAATGTAACGATCGCGGATATCGTCAAATTTTTCTCGAACTTCAAGTTTTCTCTTCGCAGAACGTCGCATGCACACGCGTATTACACAGTCGCTGCGAGGTTTCAGGCTGTGTATATATTGTGCATAATATCCCCGTGATTGTAGGTGTATAATATCTGGTATACATGGAATAGGGATAGTCTTAATAAAAGCATTATAGCGGCGTATCGAGTTCGTTTGACCCAACTGGCTCAATTTCTGCGGAGTGATTCTTGATGGGCGTCACGCAACGTCGCCGCACGGATCCATTGTCTCGTTCGTAGACCGTGGCCGTTTCTTGTCTACCCGCAAACTCCTAACTGTTATTTCACTTCGAATGGCAGGCCGTTGAATTGATGATGGCGATGGCGATGGCGGTGGTGGTTGTTGTTGCGGAGTTGACGCGCGGTTGCGGTCGCGCGTTAATATACCCTATACAGAACAGCACGCCCTGTTGCAGAGTTGGAATATTGAAATATAAATTGTTCGAGAAAGAAAATAGTTTAGGCGTAGAGCCTTCCAATTATTTTCTTACTTACTTCTTCCGTTTTTTGTTTTTTTTTCATCTATTTCTTTTTTGCTTTCTTCGCGCCACGAAATGTAGTTTATCTACATCGACACCGCTGCGGCATTAGGAAAGAGAAGATAAAAAAAGGATAGACGAGAAAGGAAAAAGAAGAGATGAAAGAACAAAAAAATCAGCGGATCGCTGCTCGTATCTCGATCCCCGGAATCGCGGGCGTTGAAAACGAAACGGAGTAGCTATACGTAGCGATCACTAGCTGACGACTCGCTCCAGAGATTCCCTTTATCCTTCTTCTTCATCTTATATGTACGCCGCCCTGTCTTGTCCTTTCCTCTGACTTGCCGCTCGGCTATCTACCTCCTCATCTATCCGACCGAACCGACTATACCGTCCCTTTCTATCTTCCTCTCCTTTTCGCACTCTCTCGCCTGTCCACGCAGATTTATCGTCGCAGTCGACGCGCGCGTGTTTGCCCGAGTAACCGAGTTTATAATAGCAAATAAGAATTACGTAAAAGAAAAGCGAACGGCCAACGGCCAACGGGGGTAATGGCGATCGATCGATTGAATGAATCATCATGATCGCTGTTAATACCGCGTTTCGTTGTTTTTTTTTAACCTTTTTCCATTTCGTTATCCTTCGTTTTGTCTTTTTTTTTTTAACACGCCATCCAGGTCGCTGAGCCTCGACTGCAGCTTCTTCTGCATCAAATCGCTCGCCAAACGCATGCTTCATCACCTCCTGTAGATATCGCGATTTTGACTTCACTTCGTAGAGAAAGAAAAAAAATGTAAGAACTACACCGTTGCCTTTGCGAAGGTCACATTCTCACCTGCATGGATTTTAAATTATCCCCCGCCGAGTGATTCCCGATCCGAGCTGCGGAAGTATCAAGTGACTGCAGATACTTTTGCAGCCTTTTATATTTTACGGCGAGGGTTACGGCGAGAATTACGGTATATATTATATGGAAAGGAGGGAAGTGAAGAACTCTAGAGTCTCTCCGAAATCGATAGAACCCTGGAAAGCAGCCGGCAAGGTCATAAATTAGTGAATCATGCAATCCCGAAGTGAGTTCCTCTTGGCGTGTACGTAGCTGCTCCAGACTTGGATCCGGGATGGGTCGAATGACTCGACCACTGCGCACTACTGCAGTGATAAATCGAGAACTTGAGAACCCTCGTTCTTCCGGGCCAGATAAAACCTTGTTACAACGTAGGAACCGACGACGTGGTTCAGATTGCGCGGTTGGAAACCCCGGCTACCGTTCATCAATGATAAGACCGTCGAAGATCCTGTATATAAGAAAATTCTCGCGACTGTTATCGCGTTATATTATGACCACCTTGTCGCGATTCCATCAGACGCCTTACCCTGACTTTAGATCGACCTTCGCCGGATATAATTAATCGCAGGTGCGCGATGATCTGCCGAGAACGACTCTCCTCAACGGCGCCTGATATACAAAACTAAGAACGGCAGTCACGTACGTATTTGTACAGATGTTCCGTCAGTCTGAATGAAAATGTAACCGATTCCCCCTACACGTAGTTTTCATATTCAGAATTATAACTGCACTTTTTCATACATGCCTTTAAAAATAGAAAAAATGCAATTTTCCAGTGCACTTTTTGTAGCTTCTATACCTCGTGCATACAATAATATCGCACGTCCGTTTACGACTGAATCAGTCGACGAAATGAAAAAAGAAAGAAAAAAACAAATTCTTAGAGCTGTTGAGATAAAAAAAATCATTTCTTGCTCACGAGCACTTTGTTTGTTTGTTTTTTTTCTTTTATGCGTACGTTTCGAAAATACACTGATCTCTACGTGAACTCGTCTTCGCGTAATAATGATTTGTACGGCACTTATTGTCGAGTTGTAAATTGTAATAAACGGACGTAAATTTTACCCTTCTGGTGCACATACCCACAACGTGATCGCGAGATAGGTAGGTATATATGCGAGAAATATTATAATACCGGCAAACACGACGGTGATAATGCTGTTGCGTGACGTTAGGATCTCAAGGACAGCTGTACCAGCTGTACGTACGTGTGGGAAACTCGTGTTATCGGTACACAAAAGCTTTGCTTGCGGGTTTTGAGAACTGCGAATCAGGGCGCAGGGCGAAGGGTGAAGAGCGTTACGATTTCGTGACGTATTTGCGTATAAACGACCTACGCGAGTAACCTGATCACGTGGCTCTGCGGGTCGTATACGGTAACGTTTCCTGATAATATTTCTGTTTCTTCTTTTTACTTATAAGTTGTAAGAAAAAAAAAAAATTATTTCGTGCTATTTCTGCAGATCAACTTATAATAATGCTATCACTGCATCTTTACACGCGGATCGATACCACGGCACGATTCGAACGGAAAGAGGGGGATGAAAAATCGCGGTAGTTATGTAGGAACCGAATGATCCGTTTAACCTTTATGCCTTGAAGGTCACGTGGGGTTTGCCAGTTCGCGTGCCAACGGCCGTGTATACCAAAGAATTCTAAAATATCGAATTACAAATCGAGGAAATCGATCGCGAGCAGTCTCTCGCTGATATGTGCGGCTCGTGTATTCAGATAAATAATTTTGAGAAACGTTTACATCGAATCGTTGAAATTATAATACTTAATTAATGCAAATCGATGACCGTCATTTTGTGCTTCGTATATCATGTTTGTTGATCAAAGATTTTTTTTCTTTATTTTCTCCGCTGTGTTTTTCTATCTTTATTCAACGAATCGTTGTGTCATCGCTTTGTGTAAATTCTGTCGCGGGTCGACTTGTTCGAATCAATTAATCACACTTGACATTAATTCTCATTTGTGTCTTCTCTCGTATTAAATATATGCTAATCCGTTTTCCGGTGTATTTCAAGCACCGTAAAGTGCTCACCCATCGTTCGGAGGAATGAATGTAATATTTATTCCCCTGGGGTGCGATTTTACGAATCGTATCACTTCTGAAGCAGGAGCAATTATTGACTCGCTCGAATAATTCGATCGTAATATCCAATCGGTCCCAGGGATGGGATATATATCGCAAGCAATTAGTCACGTGGCAGTAAACCATCGGAGATTGTCAGCTTTCGTCTCCCCCCCATCAATCTTCGTAACACAACGCGCCGCGGCCATTAAAATTCAAACCAATTAATTATTATTCTCGATCAAAAATGAATCTCGAGTTCACCGCGGCGTCGTTCAACGCGCGAAATTCGCGTGTATATATCCATCGCATGGAACAAATTCAATGGAGGGTGATTAAAATTCAACTTTTTTCAAGGCTCGTAATTAGTAATCAGTTATCGATTTCGACGCCTTTAATATTTTTACTACCTTCCAACACGAGAACTTGAAAGTACTCGAAGCTATATACCTGTATAAGTACAATACTCTCGACGTACCTGCATGCGCGCAATTCATGGCGTTTTGCAAACCCCATCAGGCTGAGAAACATCGAGGCTTGCGGGCACGCATGCATGGGAGTATATATAAGGCGTGCACGGCACGATATGAGGAACAGGTTTTCCAGTTCTTTTTTTTCTTCCTTTTTTCTTTTTTCCTCTTCAAGTTCTCGCAGCAAACCTCTCGATCGGTTCTCTATATACTTTACACACGGCAAATAACGCCGCGTAGTCGTCATCGCGGATCTTGTCGTTGGTGTTGCTGCTGCGACGGGATAGATAACCGGGCCGGTTGTTGTCGGTTGGTTGCTCGACGTGCCGCATAGCCGTGCCGCGCGCAAAGCCTGTTATAAAATCGAAGCAACAAGAAAGAACCGTGAAATAAATGAGCCGCGAGTTCACGTTTGTAATACCGGTTGTTTTCCGTAGTCAGTCCGGCGCGGCGACCGGATAGTCGTCCACCTCCGTATTTTTCATCTATACGCACACACGTATACGTTATACCATAAACTTTGCACATTTACACATGGAACACCTTTTTTTTTTATCTCTAACCATACGGACGCTCACATTATACCTACCTACCTACCTACCTACCTGCTCTATGGGGCCCCAAGGGCGAACCTGTACGCGGACGAGGGTCACACCTTGGAAGAATGAATTCTAGTAAAAATCAGTGCCGGTTTTTCCAGCACATTCTTTATGGGCTTCGATCGATCGATCGATCCTTGGATCTTTACCGGTTCTATACCTAGTTTCTCCAGAATGTATATTTTTATGGCCGAGCAGAATTGTTACGAAATCTCGATCGTTAAGTCAAATTTGCCAGTCATGATACACGAATACAGTTTTGACGTTTAAATTAACATCACGGTATATACCGGGGGGGGATATTAAAACTTCGATATAAATTTATTAGAAAACAAAAATTAGAAAAAAATTGTTTCGGTGGTGAGCCGCGATCAAGAGGATCACAGATACTTTGCACGAATGTTAGGGATGAGTATGAATATGGAAGCGCGAGGAGGCGATCGAGGAGGATAATAACGGAGCGAAAGAAAAGGGGGTATTGATCGGCCCGGGTCGGCCCCTGCAGCGCCTATGCATTATACTACAATACATCCCCTTTAAGCAATTCTCCCACGAACTTCTTCTCTATATACCTACACCTATATACCCAAACTCGGGATCCGGAACCGGTGTATGTATATAAACTTCGCCATTCTCGGTGTACGGTATATTTCGAGCGTCGCGACGCCCTCCTTCTCCGGCTTTAGGAAAGCTTCGTCGAACTTGTGTCCATGATTCAAACTGATCTCCGTTATTATGGAGTTACAGAGCTGTGTCTGTGAGTAAATTTCAACGCGACGCTTATCAGCGTCATTTCTCCTCCAGTCATTTCCTCGCTCAGGTACATAAGATACCGATAAGTTACACGCTATATGCATAATATATACCTATAATCAATAAGGTCGAACACCTCGACAAAGTTGTTCAAAGTTTTCAAAACACGACCACGCGCTCCCCTTTTTTGTAAAAGATATACATATATACGTACTCATCTACGGTATAGTTGTGTACAAGTTATATGAAATACACGTTAAAAACTCGTGGTCGCAACTCATCGGTGGATGGCTCGCGGGCGTTGCTTTTATACCGTCAAGAGCACCGTGGTATATAAATACGTGCGTGTGCGCGCGTGTGTGTGGAATACATTAATGACGAATGCGTGAGTCGGGGATCTGCCCAGCTCCCTAGATCCCCTCGTCACCAATTCCGAGTCCCCTCTAGTCGCCCATTCCTCAGTCGACGGCTATACGGACGGGCATCAGGCAGGCATGGCGGTCGCAGCTCTTACTCACCGAGCGATGCACGCATTGGCGCGGCAGCTCATACATACAACACGGAATGAAGCGAAGGCCTTTGACCTCCTCTGTCTCCGTCGTCGGTGCGCCGTACCCGTCTATCCCCTCGTTCAATTCTCCCATCTCCCATCTCCCGTCTCCCGTCTCCCATTTACCATCTCCCTCTCCTCTCCTCTCCATCCCATCGCGTTCACCACGATGATGGTGCATCGCGCACGCGGCCCTGGCACTCCGCTCCGCTGTCCGACCTGCATTCGTCCCCGTCTCCTCCGGCGATACTTGTACGCACACGTACGCGCACATTGCGATATAAAACACGCACACACGTGCAGGCCGAGCATCCCGAACATTCGTACCGAGCACACCGAACATTCGTACCGAGCACACGCACGCGCGCGTTAAACCAGCGAGAGTTGAGCTTTTGGTGTGTTACGGAGGAGGCGAAACGGGGGTCGAAAAGGACGGAGAGACAAGAGACGGGAGGCGGGAGGAGGAAGGAGGACGTTCAGGGGGAACGGGGAACAGGGGCACCCGACACCATGTGCGTTCGCCCGCGTACGTCGCCGTGCCTGTTCGGTTGGTCGGGTCGGTTCGTTGTTGGCTTGGCTCCGTGCGCGCGAGCTTGCATACGAAAGCGAGCGAGAGAGAGAGACGAGGAGAGAAAAGAATAAAAAAAAGAGAAAGACAGCCTGGATGGATCCCCGACCATGCAACCTCCCACGTTCTCTTTCGTCCCGTATAGTAAAGGTCATGCCTTCGTGCGAGTTACTTTTTATTTATACATACACATTATACGAGAGCTTCGCTGCAGCACGCGGCGGTGCCTCTCCTGCACATGTTTTTCTCTACATATGTGCATCGTATGTATACATAGGTATGCATTAGGTGGGCATTAATATTATGTAGGAATCTCCACATGCGTTTCTTTTAACTCTTGCGCGTGTGTGTTCGTGCCCATGTGCGTTTCGTTTTGTTACACATACGCGCACACAATTATATATCATACTCGTATCATTATATGCCGGTGTCAGACGAGTTGGTACCCCCGATGTGTCCGATCGTGAGTTGCGCTATAACATGTATTCGACGGTCCGCTGCTATTGCTGCCATACGCATTGCTGCATATATACGAGAATTGAATTGAATTGCTATTGAATAATTGCCTCGGCTAATGGCAAGCGGGACTTGAGATGATGCCAGAGTAACATTTCCTGACCGTAAATTATCTCCCCTACTTCTATTCCACGTCGCTCTGTATCGTCGTATTGCAATTATAAATCGGATGCACCGTGCGGAGTTTTGGAAGATATTTTTAAAATTGGGTCGATTAATTTTTATTGAAATAACGTTGCGCGGATTTTATTACCTTTCAACAACCTTAGCACCGATACATCACCTACATAGGTATTCCTATTGTACGAATAATGATCATAAAATGGAGTCGAAGTATACATATATTTACCTACTTGCTCCCGCTATGTGGGGCACTATTCTTATCCCGTATTGAAAGCTCCTGGTTTCTACATATGTGGTATGTGCCGGTACATAACATGATATGTATATTGGACGTATATACGTATAATGGAAAGTATATTTATACCCCCAGTCGATTGTGGGCTGTACACTCATAAAGTCATAACCGATAAACGCTTTGCCCTCTTTCAAGCCACACTACATACGCTCCGTTCTACCTACCTACATATCCACATACGTCTGCATATGCATCTATAGATATATATTTTCAAATATGATGTACGTGTAGGTAAACGTGTTCGTGCAACGTACTTACCTGTGTGCGGCATATCCATCCGTCGTCCGTGCCGCGCATTGTTCAACCTGTAAACCGGTTTTTACCGTCGAGATAACCCAGCGACTTTTTTTTTGTGAAATATAGTCTAATAGGATCGGTTCTATTTTTACTTCGACCTTGAGCTGGAACAAGGCGACAAGACGCGGGGGCGAGGAAAAAGAAATAGTAAAGGGAAGGTGGGGGGAGGAAAGATTTTATACATTTTTTTCCGCGCGATTCGCGTGCGGGAATTATTGCACAATAGTTGTATATAGCTGATATCGCGTAGATGGGTCGACATACCTATATCCGTACGTACGACGAGAAATCTTGACTCCCGCGGGCTTAAAGTGTTGTTTGTTTTAAGGATGAGCAATCGTAGCATGTGGAAAGATAAATAAGATGCGGCGCTTGCAAAAAGTAAAAACGCTCGTTTCGTACCCCGTACGTGTATTATTTATGTATATTTTAAATTTGCATATCTAATAAGTGCATACCTATACCTATATATATGTATAGCGCCGGTAATCTGAATACCATATGTATAATAGGTGTAGATGTATATATGTAAAATATGTGTAAAAGAATGCAGTTTTATATTATACATACAAACGATCGCGTATAAATATTGTTGCACGCGCGGTACTAACTTTCAGCTGAGCCAGCAGCAGCTGCAGCAGCGATAAGGTCAGCAACGCCTAATCGCCCACGTACGTAAAATCTATGTGCATTTATATGTAATATAATATGTATACATATATTATGTATAATGTACGAATATATATACGTCTATCAATTGATGCATGTAATGCAGGATATTGCATACAACCCGTACGTCTGCAGACCTCGTCAGCATTTATGATATATTATTTATATGAAAAAACGTGGAATCGTAATTTTACGTAATATTTTTTTTTTTTCAATACCGATGCAGCGACTCTAATATGCACATGTTTTCATCCACCATACGATATATCGGCGCCAGACGAGATTCCTACTGTGTACACATGGAATATGATCAACTCGACAATATTTTTAACCTGCAGCACGCGTCGCAATTTCATTCCCCATATATACCAGTTTTGCATACATTATAATTGATCGTACGTACCGTATAAGGAGTTGCAGTATATAAAACGCATATACGTAACATACAATAAGTTTTATATATATATGTACACACACATCTGGCACGTGTACATATTTATGAATATTGGTATAGATGTGCATATTCTAGTATTTCGAACGTGTGCAGAGAGAGAGTTCGGCAATAGCATCGCGACGACGACGACGACGTCGGCGTCGTCGTTCTACAGCAGGGCAGATGGATCGTTATTCCCAAGATGGCCGCCGTTACCACGTGACCTCATGCTGTGAGTGTTACAAACTCGTATATACATAGCAAGCGGTTATTATAGCGGGTTATGTGCAGTATAGGGGAGGGGGGGGTTTTACGGTATTATAGTTAGTCAGGTTCTGCAAAATCTCTCCCGAGTGTTCGTTCTCCTTTACCCGTCGTAATACTATATAAACTTTTTCCCTACCCGACGAACTAACTTCTGTATACGTGAAATGTGCGTGGGGACATGCCTATATTATATGTTACGTACCAGACGAAGTACATTACATAAAGATACGCACCATGATACAACTATGTGCACATAAATATAGTACATACGGTGTACAGGTGGTGCGTAAGAGGAGGAAATGCGAGACAAGGGTGCGGGCATGAGTTTCAGCCGAGCGAACCAAGGGAATCCGTTTCATTATTACTATTTGTTGCCAGCCTCGTACGTGTATCCTGCCTTATAGCCTCGCCCCGACTCACTCTATCCAGTCCCTCGTATTTTCTCTCCTTTTCCCTTTCATTATTCTCTCTTGATTTTCTATCGTCACCACATTTATTCCGTGCCACGAGTTCCAAGTTGCATCGCGTTGCGGTAAGAATAATTTCCCTTCGCTTAAAGCACCTTTGATAATTATCATTCGTACAGGAAACACAACGTCGAATCTTCCCCGCGTGTTGTAAGTAGGAATTTTTATCCAATTCACCGCATATTCCTATACCTGTCGTTGCAGTTCGATCGTTAATGTGAGCCGTCGGAAGAAAGACCTTGGAAACTGACCCCTCCGTCTTTCGTACAATATGCGCCCGGCAATCGTACGACTACAGATGTAACGCTCTGCACACGTCATTATAAATTCCACGCCGAAGGCGAGGGGGTCGACGTATGTACGTAAAATATGTCTACGACGGACGAACCGCGAGGTTCAAAACTCCCCGCATTATAATTCGAGTTTAAACTCGGAATACTCGGGCACTGGAAGGCATTCGTTCGTGACCCTGGCGTGACCTCGCCGTCACCTTTGTTAATCCGAGACAACCACCGGCCCGCCTCCAACCTACATCAACTCGGTCTCCACCCCCACCGTCCTCGGGCGCAACGACCCTGTCGTGTTCTTTCGAGCACTGCTGCGTTTGACGAAAATAATTTTTCTTCACTTTTTTTTTTTCCAATTCATCAAGCAATTGACAATCGGTAGAAATTCCAGGAGATTGAAACTCACGTGTAAAGTAGGCGATTGTACGGGCGTCTGGGGCAACCCGGAAGGCGCGGGAATCGAGACAAAACAATATCCACCCAGCGAAATGGGGTAAACTCTCTCTCTCGGTATGTATACTGCTACCCTTGGCATGTAACTCGACGTCGCGGCGGCTGCGGCGCAGGGATATAGTAGGAAAACGTAGGGAGTTGGGGGCTGCGAAGAGGGAGGTAGGTAGGTATATGGCTCGGGGTGTTCCTTTGAGGATGACTCGGCTCGCCGGCTCGCCAGCTTGGTCGTTCTCTCCATGTATACGTTCGTGCAGGATATGGCAGCGCGAGGGGTTGTTGCCAGCAGATATAATCAATACGGGGTTGCGCAAACAAGTTGGTACCTATACATACGTACAGATGTGTATATACCGGGTATAGATACGTGTATACGGTACACATAGACGGGCACGTTCGCACACTCGTGACCTATGCATGCGTGACCCTAGAAGCTTCGAATACACCCCGAAGGAGGGAATTTTCGAACGTCTGTGTTGGTGCGCAGCCCGGCGTCGTGGCTAGAGCCATAAAACGGGGATACTAGCCGCGTTCAAGGCCGCGTTGAGTTGCCGCCCGTTCATCTGTTCCGCTCTTACATACGAATAAAGAGCTCTTAAAATATGCCAAACTATGTATTGTGAGGTATGTAAATATTCCCACGTTGATTAAGTCGGAGATTCTTCAAGGTCCGATACAGATATTACGTCGCTGCTGATATCCATCTACACATGAAAAGTGTTCGTGTAATTTTCAACGTTATCTGTACGATACACACGTCTATAAGTTTTAATCGCGACCGCGCGACGACGTTCACGAAGAAACCTCGTGAGCGACACTCATCGAGTAAACACTTTACGTCGAATCGGGTTCAACGATTATTGATTGTCGCGTATTTCATCTGAATATAATACAGCTATGTTCAGATTATTGCGAAGTTGTGTGCGGCGAAATCGCTGCCTCTGTGTGCAACAATAACCACGTGTAAAATTGACACGATTTTATATTTTTTTGCCGTCGACACAAACTTTTCTTCCGAACGACGAGTGGTTTTTAATCCCCCCCGCACAGCGGGTGTTTATTAAAAAAGAGAATCTCCTCGCAACAGCTGTGCGCTCGCGGTACTAATCAGTAATTTATTATAATATACTCGAAGATAAAACGGTTTATTATCCGCAACTCAACGCTATGGTACTTTATTTTATTATTTATTTTTTCCTTTTTTCCTTTTTCTTGAACATTTACATGCATAAACGTATGGTACGTATAGGTGTAATGTATGTATCTGTACTACGTAGACGTTTATATTGAATCGGCTACGCGGTGGATGGCGTTCAAGGTCACGCGTGACGCATCCGGTAACGAGAGATCTCTTGGATCGTTTTCATTCACTCGTGCATTATACAGCCGACTCATACTCTCGTAATATAGTGAGGGATTTAATCGACTACGTAACAGGCATATATTTATGTATACGCGTAATTATTCAGTTTTAGTTAATCGCATCATTAGTCACTTCAAAATTGATCGGACAGGATTCCTTTGAACTTTGTTTGGATCGCGTCGGTTTCGAATGATATTTAAATTTAAACAAAGCGCGGCCCGCGCGCACGGTCACCCCCTTCGCAACCTTCTCAGTACGGTTCACATCGATTTACGCTGAAATAAGATAAGAATAAACGCGACGTAGCACGCGCTATAAATAGATCTATCGTAACGCCGAGATATATATATATAAAAAAAAAAGAAAATAAGAAAAGGAGACTCGAGATTCCGAAATTCCGTACTAGTATATGCGATCTTATTAGCATCCGGAATGACAAATATTGTCGCCCTTACGTAATCCATGCGCCCTGTGGTAACGAGAACGACAACGGCAAAGTAACGCGACGCTGCGGAGCATGAGGAAAAAAAATGAGAGAATAATATGAGAGGGTCTTTCCCCACATTCCAGTTTCTGCCTATATAAACCTATTCCCATATCCTACACGAGCTACATACGCGTTGCCCAGTCAACCATCCAACACACGCTTTATCCCACACCATGTTCAACATACATATGTATAATACGATGTACAGCGATACCAACTTGCAACTTTATACCCCACTTTGCAGCGTATCGCGGTACGTCTGCATCAACCACCGCTTCCTAGTGTCTTTTTTTTGTTTTTGCTTCTTTCTTTTTTCCTCTCGTAACATACAACTCTACCTGTGGGATGAAAATTTTTTGAATAAATTTCGTTGGATTTGAAAAAATTTTCTATGAATTTTATAGCGAGGCAGTGTAATTTCTAGTAAAATCCAAGCCCTGGTTTTGTACGCGTAGATTACAGTGTCGCTTCTATACCGCTCTTCGTTCCACACGTTCAACACGCTATGCATTCACACAACGAGTCAGGCAGGCCTTCTCCCTGATACCGACGCACGGAACGGGCACAAAACCAGCATTCTTCCGTCTTTCTCTTTTCCTCCTTCTATTTTTCGGTTGCACTTGCGGAGCACCGGTAGAGCGTGTTGCCTCGTCAAACGCACTGCGCGTTGACGCTGTGCCCTAGCCTCATGCCTCATGCCTTCAAGTTCCAACTGGTTCGAGTCGCTCGAACGGGTCGGGTATTATTTTTTGCCGCGTTGTGCTTGAGTTGGCCGGCCGGACGGTTGCCGGTCGCCTTCGGTCACGGAGCAACAGCAGCGGCAGCAACAACGTCGTCGTCATCGTTCGTCGTCTGCAATGAAGAAGTAGGAGAAGAGGAGCGAAAAGACGCGAAGAGGAAGAGGAAGAGGAAGACAGGAGCGAAGAGCAGAGCAGCTAGAAGGGAATGGAACGCTCGGTTCTCTTCGGGAAGGGAAGAGAAGAGAGAAGAGAGAAGAGAAGGGTCGGCACTCGGGACTGCAGGGTGAGGCGACGTCGTCGTCGTCGAGACAGAGGGAGTAACGAGTAGCGACTAGCGACTGCCGACTGCACAGCCACGGAGGGGAAATCTACTCTCGGTTTGCCGAGCGAACGTCGGGACGTCGGGTTGCCCGTTGCCTGGCGCCGCGGGTGGGGGGGACGCCCGAGGGTCGGCGGTGGGGGTTAGAGAGCCCCGGTGGCCGCAGTAGTGTAGCGGCCTTTGACGTGGCTTGGTGTCTGAGTAGACGACGACGACGCTATACGCAAGAGAGCGAGTTTTTTAATTGACCCATTTACACATCGGGAATTTTTCATCAAACCTCGATTACCGTAGACCTGTGTCATTCACGTTTACCGATAAACAAGTGGTGTGTGACCTGTGGCATAGTTTTCATTTATAGTTATTATTTTTATCACCGTCATCGTTTATTACTACTACCTATTATGTACTCGAATTTCATTGATTTCAAGACTACTACTACCACCACCACTACTACCACTACTACCGCTAACAAGCTTACGTGATACAGTTTTAACACGAACGATAATCAACCGCAGAGCTAAGGATTTCAGTGCTGGATATTGTTGGATAAAACGGAAAAGTTATTGTGCCGGATATAACGATTGTAATCGTAATCACAGCGACGTCGTACGATCTGAGATATGAATATTGCGCGTCCAATATTTCGGATTACGTTTACATAATCGTTTAAAGGATATAGTTTCAAGTTTTGTGATAAACTCGTCAACTTAACGAGCACGACACATGATATATTATTTCTTCATTTTATTTTATTTTCTTTCTTTTTTTCTTACTCATCGTCTCGTTTGTCTTTGGCAATTCGATAGTAGCCAACGAACAGCCATATTTGTTTAACACGTGTCGTACGGTGCAGAACGTAAAATAAGTGCGTGAAACTAAATCCGACCTTTGAAATAGGAGGTTTTTATTTTTTTCCATTCCTCCTGTCGCCCGTCGCCTAACCGTCACCAGGGAAAGAACAAAGGATTTAATATCCGTCGGTTCTGTAACGGTGAATTACATTTATTGTGAAATAATTATACTCGGTTGATGGAATTTACGCGTTGCGTGCCCTTGAGATTTTGAGGGATGTTGATATCGAAGTGAACGGCACTCTGGAATAGATTTTCCCTTTTTTTTCATTGTTCTCTTATTTTTCCATCGTTGCTTATCGCCATACTGCGTAGTACCATGGCGTTCGAATAATCTATATGAGCAACACCCACGAACCCCTCAAGTGTTAAATGCCCTTGTGATCTAGAGGGTTGCTTAAACGCACTGGCAAATATTCAACACTGCGACAACGAAGATAACACTAATAACAATAATAATAGTAATAACAATAAGGGTACCATTAAACGTGGTGACAGTTCATCGATAATATAATATTTAAATAGTCTGTGGTCCGGTCCCTGAAGTGATAGGGGGAAGGGAGACGGAGCAGCAAGTGTGTGAAATGCGGTTTGTCAAAACCGTGTGTGAAATAATAATGTTAAAGTGTTCGTCGGTTGTTAATAATAAGCTGGAAGTATGCCACCGGTGCTAGGAGGTGCGGCGGCAATGGCGGTTCTGCCAGCTAGTCCGCAAACTGCTACGCAGGGAAATCATCAGCAGGGACAAACAACCCAGCTGCTTGGTGCCAATACGCAGTCCTCGCAACCACAGCTGCTTTATCAACCTTACAACTTGATGCCAGCCGGTGGAGGCGGCGCCGGACCAGGCCCAGGACCCAACCCAGGGCAGGCGGCAGCCGCGGCATATCAACATCACCACATCTCCTCCGTCCAACAGTCCAATTTTGTTCCCGATTCCACAAGCTCAACTGCCAACGCGCTCGCTTTGTAAGTCGTTACACGCGTTTCTATCGAAGATTGGTTGTTTTCTTTTTGTTTACTTCAAGTTCTACTTTTATTTATCACCGGGAAGTAAATCGGGAAGGTGGGAGGATTTTTTATCTCACAATGAATGTATTTATGCGTGTGTCTATACGAGTAACTCGGGGAATTTACGACATAGTAAGTCTCAAGGTCGTCGTGTCATTGGCGGGTCGTAAAACGTGAGCTGCCGCTAATGCCTACGCTACGCTACACTGGCGTCGTAGTGGAAAAGATTAACTTCAGGTATTTGTAGGTATGGTTTTGATATTTTTCGAAAATTCGTTCTGAAACGTCGAAAAAGTCCGAATTTATGAAACACGTCTGCATGCACGTTTAATTTTACTTTTTTCTAACAACCTGCGACCGGACGACGACGAACACTACACGACCCTGCCGCTGAGAAGAAGGTACAATAGGTAACGATTTGAGGAATTTGAACGGAGTTAACAATGCGGTTAATCATGCCTGAGATTCGAAAAGCTTACGAGGGTTAGCCATGACCTGACCCGACCTGTCTTGCACCGCCCCGCCCCTTTTTTCCGGGATCACAGGTATTCCCATGCATCTACTTAAACATATAGGTATACACAGACACACGCACAGTTATGTAGTGGCATTCGGGTGTGGGAGGCACATAGAACGCTCGAAAATCGTCGCTTCTCTTTCCGCTGCTGCTGTTACATTGTGTAGAAAGAGATTCATTCCTCCCTCCTCCACCCTATTTCCCCCTGAATCTCGTCGCTCGCTTCTCCGCATTAACAAAGGAGAGCCGGGGGAGGCAAGGCCTCAGGACGACGACGACGACGACGTCGAAGGGCCGCCCAGCCCCGGGACCGTCGTTCCCTTTGTTCGAGGACTTCGCGTCTACCTGAAGCCCTCACTGGCCCTGCAGGGTCTCGGTTCGGCGCACAATGCTCCCTTCTGTGACTGATTGTGAGCGAGCCAGAGCAGGAGCGAGAGAGAAAAAGAGGGAAGAGAGTTGCAAGTTATAGCCATGGGACAAGTGTCCCTCTCCCTTCCCTCCTCGTCTGGAGCTCTTTCATCCCTGGGCCGAAAACACATTAGTCTAAAAAAAAACCCGATCGGAATACGGAAAAAAAAAAATGAAAAAAAAAAGTGGAACAAAAAGCAATGCGGTAGAGGCAAGAAAAGAAAAGAAAAAGGATGTACGTGTTGAAGGAAAACGGGGTACACCTTGAGCTAAAGAAAAACAAATGTCAAAAACTGGTCAAGTGAGAGGAAGTATGGGACAAGTGTTGAGGGGGAAAAAAAAAGTACGTCGTAATTTAAAGGAATTACGAGCACAAATATTATTGTATAAAAAAACAAGAAAAAGAAACGGAAACTATTTTTATCGTAGCCGAAAAGATTGTGAACTGCAGCGAGATTTGTGTTTCAATTTTATGTAAATACTTTTATTCATTTTTTCTTTTTTCTCATCGAAGTTACGAAATTTTCATATGGGATGTTCGATCTTTACCGGCGCAAGGTCGCTCAAGGTCGCTCATTGGCAAATATCTCCGGTAGCAGAATTATACTTGGTATTAATTTTCATAGAAACAATTCTCGAAGATTATTATTTTTAAATCGTTATCAGCGTTGTTATCGAAGTTCGATTTAATTCAATTATTTATTACGCGATGATTCATCCTTGCTATTTATTTGCCAACACACTAAATATACATGTATACATGGAAAGATGCGAAATGTTTTTTCATCGCGCGCACAAGTCCCGTCTCTTTGCTCCTTACGTCCAATCGGATATTCGCTCACTCCGAGAGTCAACAACTCGTGCATCGTTAACTGGCTTGTATAAAGCAATTAAACATAAATTCACTGCAGTCTGCAAGTTATACCTATAGCAGAATTATGTATCTCTTTGTTGTCCCGTCGCGTTGCGTATGTGTATCTGTCGTCTTCTTTTGCAATACGTATGACTTGCAAATGGAGATCAGCCGCCGCCGACGCCATGTACACTTATAATGTGTATCACAATTGTCAGCGTTTTACTAAAAATGTAATTATTTAACGTGGCGAAGGCACCAGCAGGATGGCATCGCTGGTGACTGGCTATACTGTGACTTTTTCCCCCGCTCAACTATATATAACACTCGTTATTCGAGCTGCTTGATTTTGTCTCGCATTCGTCTCTGCCATAAACTCCGATCGTTTCTCTTTTTCTCCTCGTCCTCTCCGCCCCATCGTTGAATCAGAGCCGGAAATATCTCTCCTCGCGGGAACCGCGCGACCGACCGTAGTCTCGTTCCCTTAACCATCGACGGTGCGAGGCAAAATTATCCCGCGTACCGCACGCAGAGTATGATCTTCATAAAATAGTGGGCGTCAAAAAATCTCCGTACCGCGCTGCACTTGACGAGTTGCAAGGCCATCGTACTTTATATCGTTATCGCGCTACATCGCCCGTATTATATCCACTTTTCCCCCGATGCAATCTACTGATATTACCATGTGGAAATGTCGCAGCGGCAAAACGACGTGTTTTAAAACGCCGCGACAGTTCACTTAAAAATCTAGGTCAATACAGAGTAGCTGCTGTCGTCTATGTACTTAATATCGTACAAGTACTATACGCCGGTTAAAGTTATCATCTGATCAACATATATATATTGCTTGTATAAACGTGGCTAATAAACGTCTCCGTAATTGTATGTATACATGTACGAAAATCGTACAAGAACATTTCGTTGTCACCGAAGAAAGGAGAAAAAAAAAACACATTTTTTTTTCTCTTACTCGATCAAAATTGGTCATCATTGAATGTATAAAATGTTGTTTGTCTTACGCGTTACCGCGTCATGTTTATTTTCTGTTTAAATATCTGCATATCTACAGATCTCGCACTTTTGAAATTCGGATCACGATCGTTTACTCAGCTGTTACAGCATATAAGCCTGGGCGTTCGTTATTCGTTTGGTACATATGTAATTTATGAATGTGCACATACGCGAATAATAAAATACTAAATGATACATCGCTGAATATGTTGTATTTTGTCAGCATTAGGATGAAGAGAAAGATGACGACGATGATTGTAATTACAACGCGTAATGTACAATCATCATTTGGAAGTGCATTAAAATACTGACTTGTTTAAAATGCGATTGCTCGTGCGGGCACTGCTCGCGATAACTCTTGAACTATACCCTTATCTCGCTTATCAGACACGTCCACAAATACCTTATCTCTCACTCGAGGTTGTTATCTGAATTTTTTCTTCTCTTTCAACCGCTCTGTGTATCGCGGTTATAATACATCACACACACCTATATATCTGTATATAACTGTTATTGAAAAAATAACAGAAAGAAGAAAAAAAAAATCAGAAAAAAACAAAAATGTGTGTCATACGCTAACTTGTGTTGCCACCGTACCGCCTGCTGTAACGCATGTTGCTTCTTCACATCATTAATTTTTTTTCCAAGTGTTTTTTTTTTCTTTTTTCTCGTGTAATAATTGCGCGCTGTTACATATCTACCATTATCGGAATTGTTATCGCGGAGACCCCCACTGAAGCCTGTAAATCGGGTGACAACAATTCTGGCTAATCCTCGTCAATTATCACGCGTGATTGCGATACATGTGGGTGGGAACCAGATGCCCGTATTTTTTTTTTTTTTCTCTTTTTTGGCACCGCGACATTCCCCTCCCGCTGATAATTTACTCATTTACGATGCAGCGAATTCGCTGGAGATCTTATCCCGACCAGCTCTCCTGTTTAACCGACTTGTACATTTATATGTATACTTATGTACTAGGCGCAGATGATCTATATCTACATAGGAAGGCGCCTCCGAGTGTAAAAGTTAAGTTTTACCCCACGCAACAGTCGCTGCACGCGTGAGCAAATAGACGGGTAATAGTTTCGCTCGTTCGTTCGTTCGTTCTGGTTAATGCTCAAGATTTTCATCGTCCAAGGACATCTGATGCGAATCGTGAGTCACGCAGTCTAGATACATTACTCTGCGGTGGTATAATAATATACAGAAAATCCGCAACTCCCGAGTTGTGTGTGCACACCGCGGACCGCAAAAATATCGCCTTTATTGCTTCGCTTGATTGAGAACTGCGAAACGTTGCGTTGGTCATTTACTCAGGTCGTGTCGTGTAAATACAAAGTCATGTATTTACGGTATCGCAACGTTTGAAAACCTGCTTGAATTCATCAATGACCATTTTATTGTATTTCATACGCGTATACGTGTTACGCCTGCAATATCGTACACGCTTCAAACTTCAAGGACAGATAAATTGGCGGGTTATAAAATACTTGCAATAACGTTTACGCCCACGCGTTTATTCTAAAGTCTCTGCAACACGAGCGGCATTCTGAAGAAGAGTAGCTATACGTAAAGTATATACCTATCGTATATCTATACAACAGAAGCAAACTAGATGCGAATTGCGTAACTGTCGCCTTTGAATTAACGTTCGCAGCACGAGGTTCACTGTACGACAACTGGCACATAATGTCGTGACTGTAATACACCCATATATGTCAAATATGTAAAAGTGGTGTGATATATACAAATACACCTACATTTTAACTGGCAAATAGTTCGGATTTCGAGTAGATAAATTACGCGTATTGTTTGCACGGTATTTTGGAATCTTGAACAAACATCACCACCGCCGCCACCGACGTCGCGTTATATTGTATTTGCTCGTAAGTGGGACGTAAGATTTCATCTCGTAAAGTGTATTGGAGTACAAATACGGGCATAAATATGGACGTATAAACCCGAATATCCAATAAACCAGCTGCTGCTATGACCGCTATAATATTGCAGGCTTCCCACTTCCCGCTATACGTATACGTAGCTCATTGTCAGACTGCAAGGACATGGGGCCCAGAAGGTTTTATGGCTCTTACCATGTAGTCTGTAGGAATTTTTTTATTTTCTTCATATTTTTTTTTTTTTTTCGCAATCCACGAACGTTTTATGTGTACGCGATATTACGTGACAGGATATACATGAGATATCCGTGATAAAATTACCAGAATTTTTACCATAAAAGAAAACTAAAAAAAAAAGCAATTTGCTTAATAGGTAAATACCACATCGAATTACTATCTATACATGGCTAGACGCAGAAAACAGCCGTGGAATTTTTACATCCAAACTATTTTGAATGATTCTCGACGCGTTGCGTTCCATTGTGACATTCTTTATACAAAGTCATGGACACAATTTTTCTTCTCGTTTTATTATTTTTTCTTCGAATATATTCGAATCTTTTCTTTCGTTTTCTTCTTTTTCAATCTTTTTCCCGCGTCACCTTCTGTACGTGGGAGAAAAAAACAGCTAATTCTGCGGTGTAAGCTTGCGTTCCCGGAGAATATATGTATATATACAAGTTTGATCCCATTTCTTGTGTGCGGTGGTTTTTCTTACGAAACCAAGTTTCCGGGAAGCTTCGAATCGCTCGGTTTAACGTCGACCGGAGAAACGTGACGTCAGATACAACGTGCACATATATATATACATGATACGTACCTGCTTTATATTATACCTACACGCGTCTCTTCGGAATTTTATTGCCGGAGCGAGTGGAATTTTTGTACATATACGTGCGTATGTAATAAATGTACATATATTGTAAAATGTATTTTATACATGCCAATAATTCTCACATTCTCAACAATAGCCGAGCCGTTTCATACATACGTGGACTTCTGCACCCACTGTATATCACAGCAATTAATTTTTCTATTCCTGTTTCTTGGCTAATTGGTTAATTGCAGTTAACCGTGAGCTTAGAGCCTCCGAGATCTCAACTCGATAATTACTTCACGTACGCAGACACGTTATATCGTGGCTAGCTACGAGTTCCGAGAACTCTTAGTCGCTGCAAGTATATCGCGTTGAGCTCTTATATACCGCGGTCGTCGTTTCATACCCGCGGGGATACCGCGCTCTCGGAATAAGATATGGGCATCCTCGTCGTAATCTAGTCAGGTTCCTATCTCACGACTTCATATATTGTGTACACCGCATATCCCCATTTAGAGATTCACTTTCCGAGTACCCAGAGCTCGCTGAACCGAAAAATAAAAAATAATAAAAAAATAAATGGATAATAAATGAAGAAATGAAATGAAACAAATAACACGCTCCTCCACATAATATTATCAACATCTGTGTTTGTATAAAATATATCCCAATCATATAGCAGACGTGTATATATATACATATACGTACACGTATAATACCAAGGTGTCGCGCAGAGTCCATTGCTCGCTACTTATTCATATTACGATAATATATGGACAACGTGCGACGTTCTTGTGTTACTCATCAAACGATAATTATAATTCATCTTTTTTCTTCTCTCTCTTTTTTTTTTCTCTCCTTCAATTTACGTTCACGTTTCTATTACACAAACTTATAACTGTATTTCACATAGGTACATTTTACTATTCCTACCTAAACGCTTGAACGCAACTTTCTCGACTTTTTTTCTTCTCTTTTTACTTTATCGTTACTCGAGGCTAATATTTGAATTTATAATAGTAAACAAAACATGTATAGTAATTCTGTTATCGTAAACACTTCCTTTATTTATTCATAATGAAAATAATTTTAATCACCAGATAATTCACGTGAAATCAAATGAATCAGTTTACGGTTCTGTTGTTTTACGTGTAGTTACACATAATAGAGGGATTCAAGTTTACAGCGGAGTTGATAGACAATTCGGTACTTGAAAGGAAGGCAATCCAATTTCTCTCTCCGGTGTATCGTAGCGCTCGGTTGATTATAAATATAAAGGGAGGGAAATAGGATGTGGATATAGTAATCTCTATGAGAAACCGCGCGCAACCGGGCCAACTAAAACGCCACAGGGATTTCGACCGATAATAATTCTGGTTGGGTGTTTACTGTTTAACCATGGCATGTATATCGCAACCCATATTCCGTTACTACGTGTAGCAAAAGGTGCATATATATACCATTTACGTCCGGAAGCCTATCCGCTGTGTGTAAATATATAAATTATTATTATCCAAATTCGTATTCTATATATTACTCTACTGCATGTAATACGATGCCAGGATATACACAGCCCAGGGCTGGCGGACTGTTCCGAAAATTCTGACGCAGCCAGTTTGTTGTAGATAGAATTATGATTATAATTATTGTTATTTTTGAAGCGGAAAACTTGATCGAAACTTTCTTTTTACAGTTTTTACGCAACGACTGTGCTGCAGTATACTTACGACACTGCTGCAGCAGACGTTGTACTGTAGAGAGATTGAAAAACGAGAACGTTTGAATTTTTCATGTACATGAGAAGAAGTAGAAGATATCATGGGTGCCGAAAAAAAAAAAAAATATATCAAAACCTGCACAACAGATGAACATCGTAATATTTATAATAATGAATAAATTATACAAATTCTACTTCGCGGACTCGTCATGCGATGAAATATTCATATCTCGAAGGAGTCGACCGGGTCGGTAGAATATGTGTGTGATGCGGAGGCGATAAATAGAATGAAAAAGAAAACAAAAAAAAAAAAATCTAAGACCATGCAGAAGCAGATTCTTCTTTTTTTTCTCTTTTTTTTTTTACTTCGCAACTTTTGTATAATATGTTGTTGCTGAGAACGAGATAATCGAGAAACAGGTTGATGAGTTAACGAGGTAACGTTGCGGGTGCGAGAAACTAATAAGAAAAAATTGAAAGCCCGCGAGGAGAACCAAAAAAAAAAAAAAAAACGAATACCTTTATAAAATATGACATGACGATGTAAGAAAGAAGGATGTAGCATAGGATCGCAGAGTTTTTAGATAATGGATAAGATTCATATAATAAAAAAATGGAGAAAAAAAAGACCCGATGAAAAGGATACATGGGAATATCTACTTTAGTTGCTCGAACAAGTTCCATGGTCCAGGCGGTGGCGGTGTGCTAAAAAAAAGAAAAAGAAAAAATGAATAAAGGTATCGAGAGAGTTCACGGGGATGAGGTTTGCGGATGGAATGAAAAGAAACAGACTCAGTCAGAGCCAAGATGGCGAGGACCAGACATGACAGGTCGGGTTAGTCGAGGGTCGTTCCTCACTCACGGATGATTACGCCCTTCCTACCTTTTTTCCCCCCTTTTCTACTCTCTACGTCGTCGCGCTGTTCCCATTATCCGGGTTTACGTTCTTTTGCAGCTCGGAAGAGAAAAGGAGAAAAAAAAGACAATAAAAAAGAAAGAGAGAAGGAAGAGGGAAAAATAAGAGAGAAGGGCGAAAAGCTTCTCCCCTCGCCGTTATAACTCGCCTCGTTTCCCCGAAGGTTTTTACCCCCTCGATCCCATTCGAGTTCCATTCACCGTTTGCAAAGCGACCGCCATAAGCCTCGCCATCAATCAATGATACGACCAAGAACGGATGGGGGAAAAGTAGTGTGTATATTTCTCGTACATCGTACCTTATATAATATCGATCCGTAAACCACGACCGTTGAACCATATTTCTCTTCGTTTGTTTTTCACTTCAAATACATTTACTGACATTTATATCGATGATATTCTACACGTATCCGTTTCACTTTCTTTTTTCACATGTAACTTTGATTTCTTTTTCTTTTTTTTTGCGCTAAAATTCGACTCCTTTATTTTGACGAAATAAATTTATGACCGACAAATTGGATCATCGCTCGATAAAATACGAAGCTAATATCAGTATCTAATTATATAACGATCGCTGCGTATAGGCACAGTATAATATTATTACGACGTTTCTACGTAAATTTTCTAGTCATTTGGCTGCGACGATAAATCTGTTCTAAATTGTCTACTAATAGCGTTCCGCATTGCGTTGTTTGTATCACATGTACATACGTGTTTGTCTCTTATTGTTAATATATAATACGTTACAGTCGGTCGGGTGATAAGAACCTGCTATAATCTCGTTTCTATGATTAATAAGCGCGCCTCCGCACTCCATATATGGTGTACATATATACATCTACTCGCCTCTTATCTACTCGTTCATTAATCTCGTTGCGATGATGCATGTAAATATGTATCGGTATGTGTACACATGGTATACAAAAATCCAAAGTTATCTGGGTCACGGATCCATCGCCTCCTCGCGTTATATACGCTACACTACACGTGACTACATAACGCGACGACTACGACAATTATTTACCGCGTATCTCATTAATAATAGAGAGTCAGCAAATTCATGCGAAAACCGGACGACCCGGGCGTCCCTGACACTTCTCACATTATATCCACCGAGCGATCGTTCTTAGAACTGTATATCTCTCGTCTCGCGACTTCTTTACGGTTGCACATTTTTAGATTGAAAATTCACCGATTGATTTACCATTGAATAATTTTTTTTTGTTTCTCTTCATTTTTTATGAAGGAGATCCGAGAAAATCAATAAATCAGAGTAGTATAATTGTGATTCTTTTTTTCAATTTCAAGGTGAATTTTGATAATCCTGTTTGGAATTTTCAAGCACCCGATCTTCCTGATCCTTGGGTGAAAAAAAAGAGAAGCGAAATAGCTGCCATATGTATATCAATAAGCTGTGTGGGACGATGCGTACATACATCTGTATGAATTTTATGTACATATATTTAAACGAGTTTAATCTGTTTGTAAATAGAAAGTGAGATGGAGATAGAAAGATGGAAAAATTATTATGCGAATGTCGCACGGAATAATATTTTTGCAATTATATGATGACATTATACATATGTACATAGTCTTTATTTACACAGTGCGTTACATATGTATGTACTTTATTATATGTACACATAAGTAGAGGTTAAGTATTTAAGCATGTTCATATTTACGCATCGTATTTCAGCCCACAAAGGTTATCGGCAAAAACCTCTTCGCTATCAGTTCGATAAACACGCTTGCCAAGTCCTCCACGTCTCGGTTTTATAGGTAATACAATTATACAGCACGAGAATGAATAGCATTTACATAGAAATTCGCGCAAAGCTTTCGAAGAAAATCTGATATTTTTCGATCTACGGACGAGTAGGAAGATCAAGAAATTAATTTTTATCTAATTTTTCCTTTCGCGGTGCTGAGTTATAAATTTCCAGCTACAAAACTACGATTACCCAGAAATATTATACACACGTATTTTTCTGCCGTACATAATATTCAGTGATGGTGACGTAATTAAATGAATGATTACCGGGAACGTTATGGATGATAAACACGTGTTGAGACATACCATTGCATATGTCGTGTGAGGTGAAGTGTACGGTGACGACGGTATACATCATAATATGTTTATCTTTGTCTTCGTCTGCCGGGTATAAATGTGTACATGAGAGAAGGAAACGGGGGAATTCTAATGTGTCAATTATACACACTAGGTCTTTATTATCTTCCGTATATCAGCGACAATTTAATTATACTCGTTGATCACATTTCGGTTAAAATATAACAATGGAATTAGATGTGGGAAAAGTGTTTACGGCTCTTGGCCAACTTGTTCGATCGATCATGTTGAATTGATAATTTTGTAACGGAAGCTGAAATCATGTGAATTAATTTTCTATTTCATTTTTCTAATTACAGAGAGCGACGCGAAGCGGAGCTTCGGGATATTGAAAAAAGGGAGAGAGAAAGACAAAGGGAAACAAGAATGGAACAAGAGAGAATAGAGAAACAAAAAGCCGCGGAACAAGCTGTACATAAACATTTTGAGGAATCCCTAAGGCTCGCGGAACAAAAGGTGAGTGAGTTGATTAGATCTGAAAATTATTTTCGCTCCCAAAATTTCCAAGTTTTTTTCAGCGCTTGTTCAGAAATTGTTGGAATGCGTGTCATTGCTCTCGTTGTAAACCGAGTGACGCCGAGCAGCAAGTTCCATTATTTAACTCGATTAAAGTTCGGGAAAACAGAATCCTTCGTCAGTCAATAGCTGTTCCGAAGTAACCCTCGAGGCTTCGTAGCTGCGAGGGCTGCTCTTGGCAGGTCGATAACACGAGTCAAACGCGCGCCATTAGGAGGGACGAAATGCGGAAGGGAAGAAAAGGGAGAGCGAGGGAAAATTAGGGAGCGGATTCCCCTCGTCCTCATATTAATTCGTCGATTTGCGTTAGGATATAATTTAGCGATCGAAACATTTTCTGTGTCTCTCATTTTATACCATAGTCAGCTGCACCTGTCTGCGCAGCCCGCCGTCTGACAGAAAACCGGTATATCCGCTCTCTCTCTGCGTATCCGGTATGAAAAATTCAGTCTATAACGTAAAAAAAATTTTTGTTTCTTCGTCTTTTAAAGTTTTTTTTTTTCAACCATTACTGCCTAGTAACGACTGCAGGTAGACTCGCTCGGATTAAAAACTTTACCCACCTGAAGATGCAGAGCACAATATGGATGTGCATGAACCGATGGTTTTCCATTTATTTTCAATGAATGAATTTATTTCCTCGTCCTCATTATTATTGTAATTTTTTTTTTTTTTGTTCCAACGTTGTTTAAATATCGGGTTTGTTGTGAATTGGGCGACAATCTTTCCTGTTATCTAGTAGTATGGACGGGACGCAGCTGGAACTAATCTTCTAGCGGAAGATGTGAGCCGTAAGTTTATCGTCGACCTGACGCACGTATCGCGCGGTATACATGTAATGTATAGCGTTATAGTATATGTACCGTACATTATTGCTCAGCGTTCTCTAACTCAGTATATACACCACTTAAAGTGTGAGTCGTTCAACCAGGTCGATTAATCGCGTTTATTGGAGCACGACGCTATAGCCGTCGCCATCTCGCAGTCATGTCCGTTGACCGGGGGTTTAAAAATTGAAAATAAAGCAATAAAATTAAGAAAATAAATGAATTTGAGAGCACCAAAAAAAAAAAAAAAAAAGAACGGATTAAATAAAATCAAATAAACTAACTGCGGCAGGTTATTCGAGGTGAGGAGGATATAAAAATCTATAGCAAAAGTTAATCGTCGCTGCTGGTGCGGCTCTTTCACTTTATCTCAATAATTATCTTTCATGTTTTATTTCTGTCGCGTTTCGTAAGCGGTTTACACGCGCTCGGTTATATACATAGCGGTTGTTTGTACATCCTGATGAATTTCTAGAAAAAAGAAACGGATATATATTCCTCATCCGATCACCCTATATACATATACATATATTAACGCCATGTACCAAAACGTGCGGAACTAACTTTTGACGATTGATTTATTCGGTGCGGTTGGGCCGAAGAGGAAGTCCGGAAGCACGGGCCTTTTTCTCGTGAGAAGTTTTCAGATTGACGTTCGGCTTTCGCCGGTCGACTTGGCTCGTCCAATTACCGGGGATCAAAGCTTTTGTGAAGTAATTTGAACAGGGTAAATCTATATCTATATATATATACGAACCTACCGCGAGAGGCGGGAAGTTGAGCCATAGCGAGAAACTCTGAAAAGGGAGAGTTTATGGATGAAAAAGCGATGGAATCCCCTGCGCAGCGGCGCGGGCGGTGACTCGTACGGGAACATCAAACGTACACTCTGTAGGAGTTGGGATAACCAACTGGGGCGCGAAACTGCCTCCAATTCGATCGAAGGTCACCGGGTAAAGGGAGAAAATTTTAGAGTGAGATTGACCAGACTCGGGGTGGGTCAGAATTCTCTGGAGAATAGAACGCCGGATTAGATTGCGCTTGAGAATTCTCTTAGCCAGATCCCAAGGGCCGACAATAGATTATGGAATAAGGCAACTCCGAATGCCCAGATTGCGCTATCCCTATCTATAACCCGGATTAGTTACAGTATATAGAACTTTATAGTTCAGTGTCCCTTAAATCAAAAGCTTGACGTTAATTACATATTGATATTGTATACATCCTAGTATATATCGTGCGATTGATATTAGTTGCAGACCGAGTTGGTCGATAGATCCGTGTTTCTGAAATCAAAATACGTAAGAATACTGCGGAAATTTTTTTTTTTCAATTTTTGGCCCGAAAATCGACAAAATCCAAAGGGGTATACCTTAAATTTTTGTCGATTTTGGGGTCAAAAATGAACAATTTTTTTTTCGCAATATTTTGATGTTTTCCTATGAATTTTGACCCCAGGAATACGAATCTGCTAGCTAAATTGATCCATCTATTGAAATGATCGAGATATCGCCAATTTTTCGCTTTTCGGAGCAGAAAAATTGAGATATCTCAATGGGATTAATTCGCAGGCTAATTTAGTCGACGGATTCGTGTTCCTGAGGTCAAAATACGTTAAGAAAGCGTTCTGCGATCGATTTTAAAAATACTTCATTTTTGGCCCAAAAATTGAAAAAATCCAAAGGGGTATATACCTTAGATTTTTGTCGATTTTGGGGTAAAAAATGAAGTATTTTTAAAATCGATCGTAGGACACTATTCTTACGTATTTTGACCTCAGGAACACGAATCTGCTAGCTAAATTGATCTATCTATCGAAATGATTGAGTAATCGCCAATTTATCACTTTTTGGATCAGAAAAATCGAGATATCTCAACGGGAATAATTCGTAGCTCAATTTAGTCAACGGATTCGTGTTCCTGAGGTCAAAATACGTTAGAAAAGTGTCCTACGATCGATTTTAAAAATACTTCATTTTTGGTCCAAAAATCGAAAAAATCCAAAGGGGTATACCTTAGATTTTTCGCGATTTTGGGACCAAAAATGAAATTTTTTTTTCCACGATATTTTGATGTTTTCTTATGTATTTTGAGCTCAGGAATCCAAATCCGGTAGCCAAATTAATCCATCTATCGAAATGATCGAGTTATCACCAATTTATCGCTCTAAAAAGTGGAAAAATGAAGGTATCTCGATGGGATCTATTCATAGCTCAATTTACTCGACGGATTCATGAAAAAATACGTATTATCAATGATATATGAAAGGTCAAGTTTCCCCAGCATCTCTCTTTTTTTACTTTATATTTATTTTCTTCTCCTATTTTTAACGCCTCCCGGTTCCTAATTTTATTCTGCACCGAATGAACGTTGCAAATGCGGCTAGGATGCATGACCACTCTATTTTTCTCTCTGCACTGGGTGTGTGCGCGCGCGCTTGTGAGATTTAGTTAGTTGTATTCGCATCAGGAATGCGGCAGACCAGATATTTACGAGGCATTCGCTGCTGGGAGTTTCTGGCCCATAGAAACGCACGCGCAAAACGATCCTCTTTATTCTACATTATATTCGCACATAGGTGCACACCGACTCACTACATACACATTCGGATTTATAAGTCGTCGACGTCGTCGCTGCTAAAGTTATTCCAAAAAGTAGGTTTCTTTCCGAGAACAAAGAAAACTGCGAGTGGTATATATGGAAAGTGGATACCTATTATATCTGCTGCGCAATTTTCAGTAGACATATTGTCTAGCGACTTGTTTAGTTTTCTATATCGCGTCTCTAACACAACGTGTGTGTTGTGCATTCTCATCAATAATAAAATGATCAAGTGATTAATGAAATTCTGAAATCTATTGCAATACAAGTTCGGTTCATTTTTGGCGTTTCACTACATCGGAGCAATTGAGTCATGGATCCAGGAGATCGAGAAAAAGTGATGTAATTTCTTTCCTTATTTGTCTGCTTCCATTTATTGCGTTATCAGTTGTGGCGGCTGAGGAAGGACGTGGTATAATTATAAACGTCTGTGGAATGAAAATAGAAATTCCACGATGATCTTACGATAGTGCAGCGGTCATACCCCCTGTGGTATTTCTGGTTACATGTATACAGTATATGCTGTAATTATATATTCACTTATTTATATGATTATAAAATCAAGGACGGAAATTTTTTTTCTGCCAGATCCATGAACCGTATTGTTCCACCGGTTTGCTTTCTGTACGAGTGAACTATTTATCATACAATATAATAGTGCTGACGTCTCTACATCGTATTGGATACATATATGTTCAGCCTTTTATATACCAGCGCGGCTCCCCGGTTATATATCATGATAAGATCGTATATATGCCTGCGCGATGTCTAGAGATTGATATCAAAATTATTCAAACGTACCCCGACGACATTCTGGTAGACGTCGATAAATATATTTATTAATCTAACTTATTTATCCGTCGATTCACTACTTACGCATATAATATCTCATAGGATAAAAAGTTGTGGAATAAAGAAATATTATGAGTTATCATCCAAGTTTATTTTATTCCAGTTGTAGGTACCGAGTGGTGAAATTTATTCATCTTACTTTCTCTTGTTATATTGGAATGGGTATACTATAGACGTTCGTATAAAATACTTGCCGCATATTGTGGGGTTCAGGTAGCGAAATAAGGCCTCTTTTACTATATAGCTACGACGCCATGACCCTTGCGCAGGTGATGATGAGTCACACAGAAGGTGAATCGTTAAATTCCACGTGATTCAGATCCCCGAGAATTTCATAACGCTATATACGAGAACGAGACGGTACCACATATCACTACGTGTCTTACCTTCTAATATTTTGCGAACAAAGAAGGCACCCGATCGTGTATCAAATTTCTGCGGTTTCATAATACCTTATATACATCATAATCAACTCGATGAATTTTGCAATTTTATTTTCGATCGATCAATTATTAAAAATTTTCAACATGGCGTACAAAGGAGATTGAAAAATGAAAGGGAGAATTAAACTTTTTGTAATTAGGGGCCGCTGTGTATATCCGTCACTTTCTCGCCCTTCGAGACGCCGTTGGTAGCTGCAGGGGGTAAAGAAAAAAAATTCCACGAAGAAAGTGTAGACTGATTAACGGAGACGATGAAAAAAGAGGATATCACGAAACAACCCCACGAGTTTTGATATTACTTTCTTTTCTTTTCTTTTTTTTTTTTACTTCTCTCACCCCCTTATCCCCGTAGGCTTTGCTGCAGTAGATATCTCTTTTTGTTCTTTTGTTTTTTACAAAAAAGAGTCGCGCGTTTATTCTTCTTTTTTGCGAAAAGGGTGGCGAGGAATAATGAAGGCCCGGGGAAGGCGGCGAAGGGTTCGTCGATTAGCGCGCTTTTTGGGAGATACGGAGGAACAACCGGTGGAGGGCGCGGTTCGGAAAATAGGGTTGGGGTTCGGACAGACATCGATCCAAGGTTACCAACCTCTCTGTTATTTGGGTTCCGCGAGGGCTCGTGCGTCACCACTTTCTTGTTACGGGAGGACCACGTTTATACAGAGACTACAATATATATCTTCTATCTCTTCCGCCGTCGTATAAATAATTCATTAAACTTCGCTACGGTGAGCTTACACAAGGGTAGGCGAAGGGGGTGTCCCGCTCTTCTTTTCACTGACATAAGAAACGAGTCGCGAGTCGAGGAGAGAAAAGAGTAGGCAGACGACAACGGCGAGGCCAGGAGAATTTCCTACGAAGACAAATTGATTTAGGTCACCGATCCGAGAAGCTTTGTTCTTACATAGGGCTTTATTCGATTATTCATTTTTGGATTCTTTTTTTTTTCTCTTAGTCGATATAGATGCCGCTCATTTTGGTTTTGATATTACACCGGTCTTTCTATCGGAATATGATGCCGGAAATCGTGGAAGTAGTACGAGTGGTTTGGATGATTGAAAAAATTCCCTAATGGGTCTTTTTATCGGTCTCGATGCGTCAATCTCCTCCGAGTCTCTGATCCGTTGTTGCAGATAAGAACAGTTTTTGCGAATTTGTTTCTGAAAAAAGTTGTACACGTGTATGCATTGCATAATGTATACGTGGGTCTGCTTTTCTACGCTATATAATACGTCATAGAATGTCGCAAGGACCCCAAAGGGCATCGGACGTGATAATGATCGACTATAAATTACTGGCGCAATGGTGACGTGCTCTTGCGCAGAGTCTATTTTTGCCATTGTGTAATATTATGCATAATCAATAATCCTTGAGTTCTTTCTTTTTCTATTAACGTTGCGCAGTTGCGTAATTTGTTACAATTATACATACATTATACGCCTATTCTGAGCTTGCTCGAAATTTACCTGTGCCTGATTTCCGTTTTAGCTCCTTATGTTATGTGCTTATGCGAGTTATACCGATACATAAATATGACGATGTATATAAATGTATATACATCTTTCTCTTTCTACGCACGTTACGTCACCTGCGGAGTAAATACTTATATAGATGTAGCTTTATATATAGATTGTCATTCACGCGGCCATGTTCAAATTAGCATAGTAATCTTTCCTGTTATAATTAGATGCCTCATGCTAATGGCAATTTAACGCGCTACGTACGATGACATTAAAACAGCTTGATTTTATTCCATGACCTTGTACACTTCTAACTTGACGTCCACGTTCACAAATTATACGATTGTAACATTTGTATTTCAACCGGGCTCCGCGGATTTCAATGTCTGATGAGCTGATTTCAAAATTTTATTATTTATTAAATTCGTCCTTGATCACCTTTTCTTCACGTGTTCGTCGTTTGACCGTTACATTAGTAATTTTTAAATATTTTGTACGCATGCACATACGTACCTTCGATGTACGTATGACTTAGCAGTACATAAAGTCATGCAAATAAGTGTTATATCCGCGGTATGCAAACTGTGCATATAATGGCGACGACACTCTGCAGGAATCTGTACTCTTTGCTTATCGGATATGTTAATTGCTGTTGCTCTTTTCTGTTCTCGAGGTGACACGACACGAGTCGCTTCAATGCATTATGTATCTCCGAGACTGATCAATTTCGAACGATCTGTATGTAAAGATATTCTCATAGGTATACGCGAATTGTATTATGTGCAACGCTGTCAATTTAACCGGACGCTTACACCGATGAATAACTACGTCGTCCTCGATCATTCTTGGTTTATTCACACGGTTACCCCATACGCTTGTACGGCTTTTAATACCTGTATAACAGTTATTCAAGGAAATCTTACTGCAGAGAGACGTCGCGACCTGCCTCTGTACAAACTCCCAAGACGGAGCACCTGTCAAGTGACTTGTATAGAATTTTAGAGTTCTAAGAAATCCATCTCACGAAAGAAAATATTCAGTTACGTACCTAGGATATAATCAATTCAATTTGCGGTGATACATCGCAGCAGGCAACCCCTCCCTTTGCAAACGAGACAATTTTCTAATATTACGGAAATTACTTCCGCTGTAATTTACGCTCTTATACTGTAAGTACATAATTTGCCTGCTCACGTGTATATAGTGTAATAATATACACGCGTATACCTCATCCGCGCGTGTTTCACCCTCGTGCTAAATATAACGGCAGTATTGATTGAAGTAGGCGCCTTATGGTTCGCAGAAAAACATACAGTCGGTGAGCATGGCGTGGGAAATTCTGCCACCACCTGGGAGCAGGTCACATGGGGGTCACCCTGCACTTCCGCCTCATGCCGGACACCATCACCCTGTCGCTGCTGGGGCACCACATCACGCGGTTGCCGTAGCACAGCAACAACAACAGCAGAGGCAACAGCAGCAGCACCAACAGCAGCAACACCAACATCAGCAGCCACATCAGCACCAACATCCCCTTCAGCATCAACACCAACACCAGAATCAGCATCAGCATCAACAACAGCAACAACATCAACATCAACATCAACAGCAACAACAACGAGAACGGGATGAACGAGATGCCAGAGATCAAAGGGAACGAGAACACATAGCTGCTGCTGAAAGACTGCAGAGACAAGCCGATGCTAGAGAACATGCTGTTGCGCAACAGAGAGCCGCATATTACGCGGCAACGGTCTCAGCCTCGCCATCCGTGCAACAGGTACGTCAGAGTCATATCTTTCTCTCGCTCTCTCTTGTTGTAATTACTTCCTTCTTCATTTGTGTCAACTCATGTCTTTATTAATTTTGTTCTTGTTTTTTTTTTTTGTCTTTCAAGGTGTCCCGACCGTCCAGTGTACCTGTAAAAGTGGTGGAGTATCCACCCCCTGCCCATTCCAGGCAACCAAAGTCGTCACTGCCGGTACCCGGTCACCACGATAAACCTCCCTCTGGTGTCGGCCCACCTCACACGGCCCTTCCGAAGGCCGAACCTAACGTTAGCCTTTTTAGCTATTCGACGTACCAGCCCCAACCGTACATGCATGAGATCAAAGTTAAGGCGGAACACCAGCATAAACAAATGGCTGTAAAAAGTATGCAGTCTACGTTGGACAGGGACCATCATGGAAGAGAAATGCTTCCAAATCCTCCGCCCTTACTATCCGACCACAAGAGTTCCGTTATAGTGAAAAACGAAGGCAGAGAACTTTCTAAAGCGCCTCCCTCCCATTCGCCAAGCCCAAAGATGATGACTGGTCATTATCTTAACCCCGTCGCCCCTCAACACAAACCTCCGACTCCATACGAGTATCGGAGTCCTACCCAGAGCCCGCACCACCTTCATCACCTGGACAGTCTCCAAGCTGCTAAAGGTATCCCTCAAGGTCATCATAGGGCAAGTGCAAACCAGCTACCGAGTCCTCACGGACATCCGGCGCATCCCCATAACAGGCAATCGCCTCACGCCCCGCATCCCCATCAAACACCTCATCCATCCCCGCCAGAACCGAGGTTTATGACCAGGCCCGAACCTGTGATACCGTATGCCACGCAAAAATCTACGTATCCCTATCCTCATCCCCCTTCTTCTTCCCCGACGTCGCATTATGCAGCTTCTCCTGGGTCCAAACCGAAGGTCAGCAGTCCCGCGCCTCAGCATTTTTACGGTAAACCAAATTCTGGGATTATGACGGGCACCCCGGTGTGCAGGGCACCTGAACCTGCCGTGCCGAGCGTTCTGCCCTTGAATTCTAAAACTAATAGCTCGCCATACCAGCAAGTGCCTCGTCATCACGGAGCTCCGCCACCACCCTTACCACCACCTGCTCATAGTAGCAGGTCTGTTTATGACACAAGGGGATTCGCCGGCTCGATACCGGCATCCAAACTACCTCCACCACCCCTTCATCACGGCTCGCCCCCCAGTGCCGCTGCGGCACCTATGAGTCTCTCGAGGTCCGGTACTGCCATTCCTGGGCATCGAACTAGCCCCCATCAAAACCAGCAGATTCATCCACAGGCGATGGCGACTTCCGTTCAAACGCAACCTCTCGACTTGGGTGTCGAGAGGTCTGGATCTCCGAAAAGAAAAGCGCCGACACCGGTAGACATTTGCGGGCAACCTGTTTCACTCGAAATGAGCTGTAAAAAGAGAAGGACTGAAGAAGTTCAGCACCCCATGTCCCTGCAATGCGTTGGTCCCCCCGTTCTGTCCAGGGTCAGTGAACCTAGTCCACTTATAGCGTCTGCCGCCACTTCGATAACGACGGTCGTTAATACGGCACTTCTACAAGGGCAGCCCAATAGTCAAACTCAAACTCTGCATCAGGAATTGAGAAACGTCGTATCGGTCAGTCCTGCGCCTAGAACTGCCAGCGGCGACGGATCTGTTAGACCTGCTAGCACTGGCAGCGTCAGTTCCCTTAATCCAACGGCTAGTGCCGCACCTAGCCCTGCACCTACGCAGAGTCCTGCGCCTTCCGCCGCTCCTAGTCCTGCACCTAGCGCACCTGGAACACCGGCTAAGGCGACTCCAAACGCTGCTGATAGCGAAAAGTCAAATAGTCCCGCGCCCAGGCCACCGAGTAGTACGAGCTACCCCGTCCATAAGCTTAAAAAGGCGTGGCTTCAGAGGCATTCAGGTGAGGATGGCACCGAAGATACAACTGGACTCGTCGGTAGTGGATCCTGCGTTACGCTTCCGTTGACCATAGCGCAGGCTCCTTCGCAACCTTTGCCATCGAGCAAAGAAAGGGACGCTACAAGTACGACAAGTTTACCAAGTGCTGTTAATTCGATACATAATATCGGGAGTATGGCTGTTAATAGTATAAACAAGAGTAAAGTTACGGGAAAGAACGCGGGGAGGAAAACTAACAACAAGGAATCCCTTAATGGACACGCGCAAGATGCTAAAGTCATCCAGGAAGATTCGTCTAGCAGTGATCCTGAGAGGAAGTCCCCCCCCAAAAGGAAACCACCCAAGGTATCTATTTACACGACTCGACGTAGACACACGTAGAGGTAACGCTGTTGGAAAATGATTTTGCAAGAGTTTTTCTTTCGATTTTCACAATGCCATTAAAAGTTGGTGGAACCATTTCGTTGTATCCAACCGATGAGGAGGATGTGAACGTTAGATAAAGTATCATTTGGGTTCTGTACTACTGGAACAATTTATATCTTTACGTTTTTTTTCCCTGCATATGGTAGATTTGTCTCAAAATGCATGAATATATTTCAGTTACTTTGAATAGCGTAGAAACCGTACCACCCTGTAGTAGCATCGTTATCGAAGTTTTTTTTTAAATACGAGCGCTCGGTAAATATGGCCTGCCAAAACATTTCACTGCATGAAAATATCTCACTATTCCCGTTGCAAGTCAGTCGGTAGTTTAATGCCACATGTGTAACTCGAACCATTCCCGGCCATATAATATTACGAATTCTTCGTAATTCGTTGTGTATATTGCGATGAACTCTACACCATTAACTTGTATAGGAGAATAAGTCTAAACTCTACACGTGCTTGAAATCCGCGCTCTAACTGCACACTTTTGCCGTTCGTATTGGCTGAGCAACTGATGCGTCAGCGTGTCACATTTCGTGTTTCGCGCAGCAGACGGGTGAACGAGTTCCATCACGTGCCGCGTCGTCTCTCCGGTGCCCCCATCCTCCTCATTCCCCCTTCAGCCCCGTTCTCGAGCTCTCGACCAGTCTCGTCGTATACCTACGTGCAGCCGGGCAAATTGGAATGGCGTCAAGTCTCCTAGGGAAGCTGTTCTGTTCGTTTCTCACAGCGGGCTCGTTCGTCGCGTTTCATTGTGTCTCATGCGTTTATATTACCTATGTGAGGTGGATCGTACATTCTTGAACCGATTTGAGCTGTGCACCTGACGCTTGATGGATATTCAAATGGTAAAGTGAAATAAGAAAGCTTTTCCATTTTGTATAGAGAACAAATATCGGACATAACCCTACTTTGTCGTTCGATTTCGTTCTTTTTTTTTTTATGGATTCTTTTACCTTATTCGCGGTTATTACGAGTCTCTTCACAGTGGTTCGATTTTTCAGTTACAATATGATAGCGACATTGTTGAGGAAATACCGGTTGCCTGAAGATAAAGAAATGCAATAGGCGGGGTATTCGACGACTTGTTTCGCGACGCACGTGTGCAATAACATCGCCTATTTTTCAAAAATAACATTGTACGGATTACATCTTATCTAACCGTTACTCTTTTTGAGATAAAGAAATTCATTCGCGATTAATCACTGCGTCAAATTTATGATTATAACCCCAGAGTCCAAGCGTGTGTGTGTGTGTGTTTTGTACACACTTGAAGTTTATCATCCATTTATTTACTTATTTTGCATGTATAATGTTGTGCTTTAGTTGGTAGATAGGACACGGGCATGAACTTCCTGACTACTTAATAATATGTACCCTGTGGTAGGTAAAACGAAAGAAGGGAGCCGCAAGGAGGCAGCAGGCAGCCACGGAGGAGCATAGAAGGAGAAAGGAAGAAAAAAGCGGTGGCGGTGGTGTTGTCAGCGAATCTAGCAATGAAAGCGAAGCCGGCTCAGCCAGTGATGCCAGTGAACAGTTGAGTTCTAGCCAACCAACTTCTAGGGCTAGACACACTACTGGTAACTCCAACTCTTCTGGAAACGGTTAGTTCAAATATGAGTTACACTTTGTTTCAAATCAGAATTTAGATATTATACTTGGTTGTTCTGAAAACACAGCAAAATGATGTAAAATGATCCGTTGATATCCCGTGATGTTAAATCATGAGCTTTTTAACACTGATTGCAATTAATATTGAATTGTCAAGTTTAGAAAATTTTTGTCCTCCTTGCTTAAAATGCAAGCAACAGTAGTTGAGATGATTTTTCTGTATCACAGGTGGCAATGCTAACAAGGAGCCTAGGAAACGAGGTAGGAGACCAAAGACATCAACCAAAGGCAGCGAATTAGGAGGTGAAGATCCACAACCTCGACAAAAAAAGGAACGGAGAGAAGAGAACACGGGTGGAGGTGGCGGTAGTGGTCCTGGTGGAGGGGGTGGTAGAGGTGATCCATTTCGGAAGCCACCAATTGCGCAGTTGAAAAAAACAGGAGACAGTTGGCTACAGGATGGTGCGTGCTTTGAGGTTGCTCCCAAGCTAGCAAAGTGTCGAGAGTGTAGATGGACGCCTCATCAGCGGTCAAAAAACTTACCGCAAAACATCTTCTGTAGATTTTACGCATTTCGAAGAATTCGATACACTAAGAATGGACAGGTAGCTATCGCGGGGTTCAGTGATCCACACAAGGATGCCTCTGAGGTGAGTAGAGATTCATCGCTTCGGTAGTTATAGTTGGATTCGGCATAGTTTTGTCAATGGGTCAGATGAGGCAGCATAGCGTTGTGTCGTTGCAGGAAGACCTGCGACTCTGGTTACCAGTTAAGGACAGTCAGGAAGCGGCAGGGTTGAAAGATGAGAAAGTGGATAAGAATGATAAAGAAAGATCAGAAAAATCTGACAAAGGGGAGAGGGAAGACCTTGATTTAGAAATGGCCCATCGGCTCCTGCGTCAAGTGGGAGATCAGTTCTGCGATCTACTTCACCAAGAGAAGGATGCCCTTCAGGAACATATGGCAGAAGGTAAGGAGGATGTTCAACAAAAACCTTTTTTCTAAAATGAAATCAGTGAGGCACAATTTTCAAAGACCGTTTTCTTTAATAGCTTGTTTTGTAATATCAACCATTTTTTTTTACCAAGTTTACACTCAGCTAATTGCATGCAATACTGTAATTATTTGTTGGCAAAATGATGTAAATATATTTTGATGTGAACTTCCATGATATTGTCATGAGCTTTTTAACACTGATTGCCACAATATTTCAGTTAAGCTATCTTCAGCATGACAGTCTTGAACTAACAACAAATATTACCCATTATACTTTTAAGTTATCCTCATGAAATATCACTTCAACCTCTACTGCTCTTGAAATTATCCAACTAGCAAAATTAGTTGACAATTATCCTTCTTTTCACATATTCATGTTCAACTCTTCAATCATTTTCGTTTTCTCAATGTACTCAAGTTCATTGGTGTAGGCTTAAAAATAAGGTGTCTGCAGGATTGGGCTTCACGTTCAGATGAATTGACAATTGTATCATCATTATTGTTGAAACGAATGAACCTATAGACGCTCTAATTTATCATGCCATCATTTGTTTATTCTCTCATCACTCTTCTTTTTTATCAACGTTCCTCTCTTTACTTTAAACTCCCACGAAGTAGCTATATTGAGTTTGCTACGATTATTATTTCTGCTCGCATGAGACACTAACGCTTGCTGTTGTTGCACCCTGACATTGGCCTTGCCCTCTACAGCGAGTTCGGGGATTACAGACGGAACAGTAGCTTGGAAACGCGTCGTCCAGGGGGTACGAGAGATGTGTGACGTCTGCGAAACTACTCTATTCAACTTTCACTGGGCCTGCGCTAAGTGCGGTTTCGTCGTATGCATCGACTGCTACAAGGTCAGTTCAACACCTAAGTGCCCCAAGAATAATTAATTATCCTATATTCATCTGATCCATGAGGTTAAAGTGATGTAATAAATTTCGATGATCACCTATGATATTGTGAAGATTGAGCTTTTTAACACTGATACGCAATCAAGTCCATTTTTTTAAGTCAGGAAAAAAAAAAACTTGTTCATCAACGTTAACAAATGGGATTCCTCCATTACAGGGACGCAAGAACGGAACGATAAAAATCTGGGGTGAAAGTGGAAAAGACAGAGATGATTTTTCGTGGTTATTGTGTACAAATCGACAAGTTCATGAACCGGAGAGATTAATGTTGACCCAGATTATTGCCGGTGACAGTTTGTCTCGGCTGGGTGCTCGGCTTCACGAATGTCGTTGCGAATGGGGAATACCTCAGCATTGTTCATGTAATTTGGTGGCCTCTGCACCGGTGAATGACACGCTGAGAAATTTGATAAAGGGTGAATCAATGGGTGTCCTCAACGGAAGCATGAAGCAGGAAGTAAAGGAAGAGAAGAAGGAAACCGAGTCAAACGGAGCGGCTGAAAAGAAGACGAACGGGGAAGATAAAAATTCACCTCTTAGCTGGCTGGCCGATGTTGCTCTGCAAAATCAAGACAAAAACGATTCCGGAACCAGTTCAGATTCGGACGAAGACCGGGACGGAAATTACTCGACGTTGAGGGAGCTTCTTATTAGGCCGTCCCATAAACCTAACGGTAGTGGTTCTAGATCTAATTCACCGACGAATAACTCCGGAAATTCTACTGCGACGAATAATTCAACTCAAAATAACGCTGCTGTAGCAAAAGCCGGAAAGAAATCCAAAATGGATACCCTTGACGAAGTGATATCGAGTGTTATAGAACACAGTGCTAAAAAGGAGAGAGACAGCGGACTCATGGACGAAAAAGCACCACGAGAATTAAAGCACTTTGTTCGTCGGTACAAGTGGACGCAGAGAGGGCGAGATCCATTGCCTATCAGGATAATGACTCTTACGGAAAGCAAGAGTCTTTATCCAGACGTGCCACACTCCTGGCTCTGTGATGGAAAACTACTCAGATTGAACGAACCGAACAATCCGAATAATTATCAGATATTCCAGGATCAATGGAAAAGAGGGCAGCCTGTTATTGTATCTGAGGTTTCAAAAGCTCTAGACATGGATCTGTGGCATCCTGATTCATTCGCACGAGATTTTGGTGATGAGAAAAACGACCTCGTCAATTGCATGACTGGCAATTTAGTACCCAATCAACCGATGCGCAAGTTCTGGGAGGGCTTTGAGCATTTCTCTAAACGTCTGAAAGACGATCGCGGCAATCCCATGCTTTTAAAACTCAAGGATTGGCCCCCGGGTGAAGATTTCGCGGAGTTACTGCCCTCGAGGTTCGCTGATTTAATGAAAGTATTGCCTCTCTCGGAATATACTCATAGGAACGGGAGATTGAATTTGGCCAGTCGATTACCGGATTGCTTCGTTAGGCCAGATTTGGGCCCAAAAATGTACAACGCGTATGGATCCGCACTGTATCCGAACAAAGGGACCACCAATCTTCACCTTGACATTTCTGACGCTGTTAATGTCATGGTTTATGTAGGAATTCCCAAAGACGGAGACAACGACGAACATGTGAAAGGTATTTATGCTCAATATTTTTACGAATGGATGCGATTTTCATTTATCATTCGGACACTTCTCATCGGTCGTTCAATTAATTATTTTCAGAGGCACTCAGGGCAATCGACGAGGCAGGATGTGATATATTGACGCGTCGTAGGGTCAGGGATCGCGGAGAAGCACCGGGAGCACTTTGGCATATTTACGCGGCTAGGGACGCGGACAAAATTCGCGATCTTCTAAACGCCGTTTCGCTGGAACGTGGTGCCCGTCTTGAACCGCATCATGACCCTATTCACGATCAGAGTTGCTACCTCGATGGGCCACTCCGAGAACGTCTGTACCGCGAATACGGTGTTGAAGGGTAAGCGATAGTTGCGTATTGCGTTCTTCTTCTGTTCAATTAATAATTTGTGAAACTGCTTTCCAAGTAGCCGATTAACTAAAACAAATAATCGAATGATTTCAGGTACGCCATAGTACAGTGTCTTGGAGATGCCGTCTTCGTGCCCGCAGGTGCGCCGCACCAGGTCCGCAATCTTCACAATTGCATAAAAGTAGCGGAGGATTTCGTTTCGCCTGAAAATGTATCCCACTGTTTCCATCTGACACAAGAATTCCGTGCTCTGTCCGACACGCACACAAATCATGAAGATAAGCTACAGATAAAGAATATTATTTACCATGCGGTCAAGGACTCGTTGACTGTTCTTGAGAATGTAAAAGAGGAAGTTTTGGCTAAAGCTAAGCCTAAAAACGAGGTCAAGATTAAAGAGGAGACGTAGCGATAGGGGTCGAGCCGCCATGGTCGCAGGATCAATTGATTTCTGACTAAATCTCGTTATCGGCGAGTGCACACCGAGTTTCACGGTGTTTTTAAACCGTAGATAATAATGGAGTATAAATAAAAAGGAATTACCTTTTGAAGTAAGGTGATGGCGACGTTTCTTGCGCGGTTTAAATTGAGGTGGTGAAAACGTTGCGGAGTTTGTTGTGATATTTGACGAGTAGCTCGAAAGTTTCATTTTAATTGGCTGAGCCAATTGGTTGGTTGTTAATTATTTAGTTTCGATTTTTGAAAAAGAAAAATTTTTACCACATAATAATAATTATGTTGTCGGACATGAAGTCCGTGAGACTTTTTCTTTTTTCATAAATATATATATATTTTTTTTTTCTTTCCTCCCTTCTGTTCTCCTTAGGGTTTTCGTTCACCCGTGGATCGTGTCCGCTCGACTGCGCGCGTCCATTATCGAATTTGCGAATTTGTGATACCAGAGGGACTTTGGATCATAATTGTTTGTAATTAAATATTATCGTGCCTGTATCCAATACACACTTGTCTATACTATATAAATGTAGATAAAATTACTATGTAACAAATTCCTAAAGAAAAAACAAAATGAAAAAAAAAAATAATAAATTTACCACAATAAAATCTAGTTTAAAAATGATAAATATCGGTAGCGGATGATGTCTGAAGATGCTCGACTCACACTCCCAAATACACAATTCAGTGCAATTAGATGACGTATTCGCTGGCCATACAATTGCGATTGTCGATCGACGCCGTAAATAAATTTGAGTTTACCTATTCAAGTTTTGTAACAGAAGACGAAGTCCTTTTCGTTTTTCAAACATTGACATTGCATCAGTTGTGACGGGCGGGACACATGAATAAAAGATAGGTATTTTGTCGGCATCCGTAAATAAATAATTCGATTCTATTTTATTCGTTCATTCAAAGAAGCCCTTAATTTATTCAGTTTCATTAGTTAACTTGACTGACCTTGCAAAGTAATTACGAAGAAGAAGGGAGATATAGATAAATAGATAAATAGGTAGTTAGGTGTATACACGTAGTCAAATGTTTTTCTGAAAAAAAAATCAACGAAATTTTTTTTAATTTTCAATTTTCGGGTCAGTCAAGGCAAAGCAATGCGTGGCGACCCCGACGTTGGCAAGATTCCCTTTACGGTCGTCGGTCGTCTTAAACGTAATAAGGATTTCAACATCCTTCTTGCACATCTCCACGATTATAGATATGTGGTAGAATTTAGGATGGCGGAAGAACGATAAGAAAAGTGGTATTAAATAAAATAAAGAAATAACGGTGCAAGGTGTAAGAAAGAAATACTGGAATTTGCAATTTCTTTGATCTCAATATTCGTCTAGCATACAACGACTTGAGTAAATAATATTTAAAGAGTAAAGCTTAGAAATTATCTTAGTGTTAATAATACGTTATAATTATTTAAAGAAAAAGAAAAAAAAAAAAACAAGGAAAAAAACAAATAGTAATTAATCAATAATAATATTGAAGATACCTATGACCTGCTGACAGGCGCTGTATAAATTTCTAGAAACGTACTCTGTGTATTATTATTACTATTGCATACAAGAAAAAAGAAAAAAATAACCATTCGTTTTTTCTTTTGTACATTAATTATATGGATACGCGTATATCGTATTTAGATGTGCATGTATAATTGTATTTTTACACACCCGCCGTCGCACGTGTACATCTATACATGCACATAATATTATTTCTATAATTATTATTTTTATTATTATTGTTATCATCACTATTATTCATATTATCATCTTTATTATTAACCAATATTGCAAAAAAAAAACAATATACATATTACACATTTTACATCGGTAGATAGTATACATTATTAATATTCTTATTATTATTAATATCATTTTCACACCACCATCATCTCTGAATAATTAACTAATTGAATTATTATTATTATTATTATTATTATTATTATTATTATTATTATTATTATTATTATCATTATCAATATTATGGATTATTCTGATATTTAAATGTTGCCTAGTGTAAATGACTTTAAAGAAAAGAAAGAAAAGAAACAGAATCAGAGTGAATTTTTATGGAGTAGGTAGAGAAGAAGTTGCCAGAAGATGGCAAAAGATGGTAAAAAAAAAAGAGCTGGAGAAGTGCGGCAAAGCCTGCAAAGCGAGAGATCAAGCTGAAGAGAATAGGAAGTGAAAAAAGAGGTATGATTGTGTGGATGATAGCGTAATAGAGAAAGAAAGAATGAGTGAATGACTAGATGAAAGAAAGGAGCCGTGGACTGGGGGCGGAATGGAAGGGTCGTAAATGTACAGTCCTCAGTCGTAAATCCTCATATTTTCCCACACCCTTCGGTGTTCTTTCAATACCCCATCACCGGCCGCCCTCAGTCAATAGCAGTTATGAACCGCGTGCCAGCGGCTTCAAGTATAATTTTTTGTACTGTGTAAATGTAAGAACCATACGTTTGAAATAAGAAAAATGTTTATATTATGAGAAATTCGTTATTTCTTTTATGTGCATACCTTTTTGAAGAATCATTTTTTATACTAATTCAACAAACGGGCTGAAATAGATTTTGCGGGGATAGCGGAGATCGATCAGCTGTGGTTCCTTATTAAATTGATTGAAGTGAGCGTTATCGTGGCCACTCAAATGTCAGATATAAAAAGACAGAAGAATTGATAACCGTGAAGTCGAGCGTCGGCTTCGACATGCTCAGTCCATTTTTCTTTTCAATGAATTATATAATATAAAATGTCTAGTTAGATAATAAACATACACAATTAAAAAAAGAAAAAAAATTCTGTGTCTCCCAAATGGATTCGCAAAGTCTCGGATCATCAATAAATAAAAATCGACCCTGAATGAATCTGTTGCGGAATTTGTTTGCCACTAAACACACCGGCAGAGGAGGTGTCAGGTCCGGTCGAAGTCGCAGCGTTAGTAGAATGTCCTGCAGCGACGGTAGTCCCGCAGGAGAGCGAATTGCAGGCACCGGATGTTGCGGTCAGTCCAATAGTATAATCAGCCCAAAAAATATCTACTCAGACAATTACTCTCATAATGATAGGAACAAGTTGCGCTGGCTCAAGGTCAGGATGTTCAGCCTCCGAGCCACGAATACGGACATGTCTGTGTCAGACCAATGTGGGCTGCTTAGATCGTCCAGATTGTGGTGGTTTTCGACCCCGAGGAACTGCGGAAACCGGGGCTTGTCCTGGTCCTTGCCAGTGCGAAGTCGAAGATTCTTGGAACAGGAATGTCCCTCCGAAACCAAACTGCGAATGGGTATCCAATTTCACTGAACTTCGAAGACAGTGGAGCGACCACGGACGACGCGAGTCTTGTAAATGCTGTAACTGCCGCCCCAGGTGAACTTCAGCGTTTAAGCGATGCCCATTTTGACGACCTTCCACCTGTCTCATTTTTTTCTGTTTCGACTCTTTCACCAGCCGTCCCAGTACACCATGTCGTCCCTGTCTTCCCTGTCCTCCAGCCACCCCCTGTTGTTCTTCTACTTCCGTATCCTGCCCAAAGCGTGATCCCTGCTGTCCACCGCCCGATCCATGCGCGCGTAACTGTTGCGAGGGCTCGAGGCTCGGTGGAGGTGCCTGCCAACCATCATGCTGCTCCTCTCCACCGCCGGGATGCTGCCCTACCCCACCGAAACCATGTCAATTACCCCCTAATTGCTCACCACCTCCTCAAAATTGCTGCCAACCTTCCCCGGACTGCTGTCCGCCGACTTGCGAACCCAGTCGACCGCCTTCCGGTTGTCCACCACCTGCCTGTGCTCCACCCTCGAACTGTTGTCCTCCTCAATCTTGTTCTCCTCCACCCTGTGCTCAACCATCACCCTGCCAGCCGTGTGCTCCTCAGCCAAAACCTATCCTTAAAAAAAGAAGCTGCTGTCTTTGTGCCCCGTCGGGTTGCATGTGTCAACCAATGCCACGGAACTGCAACTGTCCACCTCCGGTTCAAATCGATGCTCGCGCTGACGACGAGTGTTCGTGCGATTGCCCCTCGTCCCCGGAATGTGCTTGCCCTCCTAGTGAGCGCAGGTTTTCCAGGACCAAGGTGAGGTGTCCAAATGCAAGGATCTGCTGTCCTCTTCCGAGGCTGCCACCTGGACCGCCTTGCTGCTGCACCGAGTGCAGACCTTGTCTTCCTCCTCCCTGCGATCCTTGTTCATCATCGCGGTGCTGTTCGCCGTCTCCAAGATTCAAGTTTTGCAGACCGACATCTCCATGTCCACCTTGCTCACCTTGTCGACCTCAGTCACCCGTCCGACCGACGTGCCGTTCCAGCCCACCATGTTCACCGTGTAGAAAACCGGCGTCATCTTCACCTTGTAGATCTTTAGCTCGTTCGTCATCTAGGGGTTCCAGTTGCTGTTCACCGTGCAGAGTCCCAGGTCAGTCATCTCCCTGCTGCAATCATAACGGCGAGGCGCAGGTGGCCACGGGATGCGGCGATGACGGAGGGCGAGATTTACCTCAGGGCGATTATTTTATGCGAACCCTTCAGTGTCGTTGCGGTCCTGACGGGAAGGGTTGTGCCGATGACTGCGATTGGTGTTGTTCTCAAAATTGCGCCGAGGCGAATCCCGATCTGACCGGTCCGGTAGCTACAGAAACTTCGTCCAAAAACGAAGGACAGGCGACAAGCCGAAAATTACCTGCGTTAGATCACACCCAGGTCAATCCTATGGCGACAAGCACTGTCGCTCCCCAATTACCTGTAGAAAGAACGCCCGGTAAAGTAAGTACTGCTCAAGGTGCTCATGGTTGGAACGGATTGCCTGGGCAACGGCGAACTTTATCCTCTACAACCGGACGCATCGCTGGCGGCGGCACCGCCCTTCCTGCGGGTAAAATTCGCAAAACAGCCACCCCCGCGATAAACCGCACCCCGATCGGCACCAACGCGTTTTATTCCCGTATTACGACAAAGAAATATGTCAATCCCCTCAGGGCAACGACTCAAAAACGATTGGGAAACGGTGTTCCATCAACTGCCGCAGTTCAGCCAAAGAGTAAGTGAAGGGAAGACTTTTAGAGGGATGGATTGAACGGTAAAAAGGCATTGGTTTGGCTGCGGCAGCTGGGTATTCCTAATCACCTTAGTCGCAAGGAATGTAAAATAATTAACGAATATTTTGTAACTTTCCCACGTGGATACCATTACATCGTGCCGATTGTTAATGTAACGTGAAGACTGATAGCTGTGTGTACCCCTTGTTATGACTAAAGGTGTGTGACGGTGTGGTGCCTCCAGTAGGTGGCGGCGACACAGAAATTCCCTCGTTCCCTTGCCCTGATCGCCCTTGCGCGTGCGACCGGGAGTGCAGCGGGGGTGGCTGCGAGTTATTCTCATACATCGGGACCATTGGCCACTCCATTCTAGTCCCTGGTCCTCTCACCCTCATTTCCTTCGTCCTGCTGATCCTCGTTGCCGTTACCTGGGCTTTTGGGCTCGCCCTTTACCACCGCTGTTTGTGTCTCAAGAAAGTATGTCTGAGGTACTCTGGCCGATGATTGTGGAAATAGATCGATGTTTACGCAAAATAAAAACAGTCTGATTATTTCATTTTCACGATTATAAAAGGTATTCGTGAACATCAGGTAGAATTACTTAATTCGCTCGAAGCGTCGTCACCTCGCCAGTCCCGTGTCCACATGCATAGTTTTTTTGTTTTTATTTTTTCATTTAAATTGTCAAATTTCTAGCCTGGACTATCGATCGCCCGCAGCGGTCGGTGATACGGAATCACGAATCGAAACGGTGCAAGAAGACTCCTGTACAGGGTGACGGTAGGTCACTGTTTCGCAAGATCCTTTCCGGTGGTTCTAATGTCAACAGCAATCGAGCTGGAAGTCGGCAAGGAAAGTTTCGCTTGTTCACGTTGTTAAAATAAACGATCAATCTAATTGTTGTCTTTAATTATGCGGCAATTAAACTAATTCGTCAGTACCGTCGTTACAGCAAAGATACCCTCGTCTCACCCCCACTTCCCAGAACGGAGCAAGTGCTTTTCGAACTTTCGGAAGCTTGAACGGAATTCCCCGGATCACGAATTTTTGGTTCGTAACTTCAGTACCCACAGGTAAAAATAAAAAAAATAAAAAACATGGAAATCAAATCCACGCATATTTCGCCATCCATTCCGCTACAAAATCCGATACTGATTCGTTTTCAGCGCTCCGCGCAGTACCGGTGGTATGATGCCCTGGCACGATCGTTGCAAATCTTCACGGTTCAAAAATTCAAAAACAGACCCAAAGAGCCATCGTTCCCTGGCCGAGCTAGCGCTGGCATTTTTTTCAAAAGTGGACAGATATCGTTCCAGAATAAAGTTACCGCGTGATCCACCCTGTCATTGCGCTGCCTGTTGGTCCGAGTCTCTTCCTCATACTCAGTTTCACAGAAAAAATTGCTTCAATTCTCGTCATTCGAGCTCGCCGGCTTCTTCTTGTACCGAAGCACTGTCGTTGTCATCCTCTGGAACCCTAAAATCTTTTCAATCCGAGCCCCCGATGACATCACCGAGACATAAGCACTTCGTGACGAAAGATTCCAGCAAACCTAACAATCAGCGTTCTCCAATTCCATATATCTTCGGAAGTAGAGAAACAGAATTTGAAGCGCATAAGGATCATCCAAGAAATAATGAAGGACGTTCCTCTGTTCGAGTGCCGGAGAAAATGATCGTTCCGATTACGACTAACAATAACAATATTCCGGAGGATCGTATCAGGTATCATTCGAAATTGGATAAGAAGGAAGACAGCGTCAGGGTTTATGAAAATGACAAAGTGGTTGATGGGGGATGCTCTTTCACATGTAATTCAAGTGAAAATTGTTGTGCTGGGAAAGTTGCACAGAATGTGATGGACGTTTCTAATTTACATAGAAAAAAATTCCATGACGCTGCAACAGGAAACATTATACATGATCCAAGGAAGATGTTTGAAGACAAGGCGGTGGGCGATGAAAAGGAGATCCTTAGGCACGATTTCTCTAAATCATTTCATCAGGACCGCGGGAATAAAGCTAATATTCCTTACAACAATTCTCATACCCGTGTTGCTAATAAGGATCACGGTTTACGTCATGTTTATTATGAGAAAGACTCTTCCAATAACTCGCGAGAAAATTCCAGAGAGAAAAAAGCGCGGGATTTAAATGGACAATTGATAATCGATCACAACATGGAAGGTGCGCATAATCGTCATGATCGGGATCATTCGTTAGAAAGATCTAGTACGTCGTCAAATAGCTGTAGAGAAAACGTACGCGATAAAGTCATATACAAAAAAGATGACGGGGTGAGGGATAACGTTAGGGAAAACTGTCCAAAGGTAATTTCCAAGGATAAGATCAAATCAAAGAAATACAACAAGCGCGAGGTCATCGGTAGCACAGACTCGACGATCAGCTGTGATGTCTACCAGGATCGCCGGCGAAAGCCGCGTAAAAAGGGCAGCGATTGCAGTAAAATGTCGTTCGTTATGGCCGATAAGCCTTTGCATCATCCTATCACAGTTTCCGAGCGATCTATAGCTTCCGGAACTTCACATGACTCGATAAGTGGGCATTCGCGAAGTAACGCCCACACATCGCGAAAAAAATAATTTGTAATTTATTCGCGTTCGGTTCGTCCTTTGTAGAATTTTCACAGAGTCTTAATAAACAAGTGTGATCGTAGTACGATGCTGCGTGTTGTCATTCACCAAGATAAATTACGTAAAACGTAAATTGTTCTGAGCTGCAGCTGCGTTGATTGTACAGCTGTCAACGCCACAATCCTCGTTTCCTGTCTAATCTCTTCCTTGCAGTTGCCTCGTTCCTCGATGTGGTCATCCGGGTCGTAAGTGTGGGCGTCCCTACTTTTTCCGCTGAATAGTCGCGGGCTTTTAAACCTTCGTCAGAACTCTTCTACTGCATTCACCGAGATGATTCAATTCGAAACTGTGCTGCTACTGATTATCTCCATCGTGCGGGTCTCCTGGTCCGTCGAGGAAGATGCTCATAAGGCTCTTCACCAAACGCCTTTCCCGTCATGGAGTCCTGGCTGCAATCAGTGCGCGTATTACAGGTGTCCGGGTGACCTGGAACGTTGTGCTTTAGGCCCGGTTACCGACTCCTGTGGATGTTGTCCCAAAGGTGTTTGCGCAAGACTTCCAGGAGAGTCCTGTTGGAATGCTACTCTTCAGGGTAAACTGGCCCCGGAACGACGCAATGATGGATTTTGCGCGGAAAATTACCAGTGTCAGCTGCGCAACGATCTTCACGCTGAGGTAAGGCCGTATAGAAATTTAACAAAAGCTTTACATAGTGCGATCTAATTTAGCCCGATGCTGCGGATGCTGCATTTAATCATATCCTTTGGCTAATTATAATTGCATAAATACCACCTGGAAATGGAAATTTCATTGGATCTTCGCTGGGGCGGTTTTCGAGAAGACTTGGTGCACGGCAAACAATTATCGTTGCTTAAGTCATACTTGTCGGGAGTGTGCAGGAAGATTATAGAGTGGTATATAATTATCACGTGTTATATGGTTGCTTGATAAATTGTAATCGCGTATATTATACGAGTAGAGTCAACGACCCGATGTTTGCCCGCATGTTGCACTTCGTTCCATTAAATTCTTTGGTGCGTAGGAAGGTGATAAAATACGCGAGGCTTGAAATGAACAATGTTGTCACACCAGCGACAATCAAACAATGAAAGGATGACACGGTCAAACAATGGATGTTGATTAATGCACGCAGACCACGAGAAATACTACGTTGCACTTTCGGTTTCACGAGTCAGCTACGCTGGTTTCCTGTAAAATTTTTTCGAGTGCTCTCAATTTTTTTTCCCCCTCGAATACTTACTTGTTGCAAAATCAGAATTCACCTTATCTTTGATTCTCAGGATGAACCCGAGGCGATATGCGTCTGTGCCGAAGAAGGTTACGCCTGTGGAACGGACAATATAACTTATTCGACATCCTGTGAACTTTTGGACATCTCTCGTCAAGCGAAGAAAAAATCTCTCGCCCTGAAAAACAAGGGTCCTTGTCCGAGCCGACCGGAAATGCAGTCTGCCAGGCATCTCGTACTCGTTGAAACTGCAGGGCGAATGGTTTCCGTAGAATGTGATGTCAAGGGATTTCCGTTACCAAAAATATCCTGGCGATATCGCTCCGCGGACGGAAAGATCTTCATTGAACTGCCAGGTAAGTGATGAAAATGAGAAAAAAGAGAATCACAGAGAAAGAGAGGGGATCGAATCTTTCGATTCGTGGAATTTTCGGCACTAATTTTTCAGGACCGGAACACGACGCGGTTATAAATTCCATGGATGGTCCCGACCCCATGACAAGAAGTTCCACCATGCAGCTCGCTCGTTTGTCGAGAGATCACAGAGGGTCTTACGAGTGCATCGCGAGTAACCCAAGCGGAAAAGACGCCCTATACGCTTACCTTGACGTTACAGATTAGTTTCTTCATTCGAATGGCTGAACATGCTAGTCGAACGGTGTGATCGAGCTTTGATCCGGGATGTAATTGCCTCTAATTAAAACCAATTACAAATTAACGCTGATGACTAAACTGTAGGGATGGTTCCGGAACTATTTTACCTGCAGTGAGGATTCTGTATTTTCTAAAATTGCGTTTCCTTTTATTTTTTATTTTTCCCACAAAAAAAAACAGAAAAAAAAAATGGCAGTGTAACCAAAAATTTCAACGATAATGATACAGAAAATTGTTTGTTTTTGATTATCTCTCTTCCACATTACTATATAATATTATTACTAACCCACTGCAGCAGCAACTCCATACGAGTACTGCGAGGAGTTTTTTTTCTCAGCAATTTTTTTCTATCACCAGCCGTCAGACGGTGGCGTTCTAAAAATGAAAAATAATTCATGAAATATCTCGTCATCTGCGTGATTAGTTTTAAAAGTTTTTGTGAGTTTTCTCCGATATATTATAGCATGCTTTTTTTTTCTCTTTGTTATTCACAATTCTGAAACTGGTAACGGTTAGTCAACGACAACCGCAAAGTATCGTGTATAAGCGAAAAATAAAAGTATAATAATAAAAAGAATATAAAACAAGTAAAATTTCGTAATAGTCTCAGATTGAATAATGTTTCCGTCTGGGGTATCAATCATCTTTTTTGACGGGCTATAAATTGAACGCTATACACACAGGGATAAGGTTATCAATTAGCGTCAAGACGTGACGACGGAAGACAAAGATCGGACCTGGCATTAAGTAAGAAAAATAGACGCTCGTTTAAACGCCACGTCATCGCGAACATAATCGAATGCTCCGTAATCGATGCTCGAAAATTTTTTTTTTACCTCTAATCTAATTTTGTATCTTCTGCATTAAAGCGTGTAAAATAAATTTACTCACTCTGGAGTGCGCCAAGTTTCTCGATCCATGACGATAGTGTCCGGGCTTTCCCTGTACAACAAATTGAAAAATATCATCGCACGCTCATGGCTACGTTCGATCAAAGAAAATAAAAAATTTCACTGACATTCTGGAGGGTAAAAGATTAGTCTCTTTTTTCAAATCTTCTTTTTTGTAAACAGCAGCCAATAGGTGCGCCGTTGGAGTGCTCGCCATTAACACCAATGCGCAAAGGACCGTCGCCAGCCAAAAGCCGTTCTAATGTAATGGATAAAACAGGGTCCAGTTAAAGCCGTGAAAGCTAAAAAAAATATTGAATCCCGTCGTAAAATAATTACCAAGGGTCCCATAACGTGCTGACAGAGAAGCAGTCGCACACCGTTGAGAACATCCCATAGTGGTCGACAACGAGCAACGCCCGTTCCCATTTCTGCGAGGATGTGAACTCGCCATTGATCAAGGTAGCTTCCGATCCTGTCGACGTAAGCTTTTGTTTTTTGTTGGGCTATTTTTTCACCCTGATTATCAATATAATACTGAATAGTCTTGAGATGGGACATCGACTGGTTTACTTGTCGCTGAAGAGGCTGTAGCTGCATCTCCAAGGTGGTTAATTGGTAAACCAGATCATCGTACATCTTCACTAACGGTTTCACCTTGCGGTCCAATAAATTTCGCGTCGTTGATGCGATCGCGTCAAGGTCACGGGCTGTTTTTCGGTCTCGCAGTTGCCTCGCCACGTTGTCCAGTTGCTCTGAAAGCGCCCCAAGGTCCTTGTTCAGGACTGGCCCTTGGATCTGCATTAAAACTATCGAGGTGAAGTTCCGTGCCCAAATTATTCATCTCTTGAATTCCTTACCCTGATTCTATGATCCGTGAGGTTCGATCCGGAGGCGTAGAGAAGGTTCTGGAGTCTGAGCTGTAAATTTGGCGTGAGGATTTTGAGTCCTTTGAGATCGACCTTGAGTTTCGGTATCGCCCTGGCTAGTCCTGGCCAAGTCCAGTGCGCCGTAAGATGTTCAAGGGTTGTAGAGCCGCCTAGATGGAAGACTGGATACGCCGCTTGATTCTCCTCACATTTGCTGATTTCCCATAAGCACGGAGAAGGAAGGAAAGTAAATGGAAAAACAAGAATAAAAATAAAAATAAATACAGCTCTTTAGGTACATCGAAGCAATTTATAAACGGGTAGTCGAGAGCTGGGCGCTACTAAGCTCTCGAAGTGGTTCAACAAAGTGGACCTTAATGGCCGACAGGACGGACCCTTATTACCGGAGTAACTCCTTTAGAGGGACACCTAAGGGTTTTTCTAAGAAACCCCGAGTTTCCAGGAGCGCTTCGACCGTCCGATACTCCGGATCGTGCAGGGGACGACAGAGGAGCATCTCGGTGTGCGTCGTCAAGGTCAGATCGGCCAACACGACGGCCCACAAAGCGACGGAGATGACGCAGCTGAGAATCACCGCGCTGAAATCATTCGATATAATGTTTGATGCTCTGGTAAAATATTTCCTTTGTCCCGTGCTAGTTTTTTTTTTTTTTTTTTTTTTCCTCTATTACCAGAGTGAAATTTACAGTGGAATGCGACTACAGGTGCACACTTGTTGAGTCTAGCTGTATGTATATAAAATCTGGTGGAAAAATATTCCAAGCAAAGGGAACAAGCGAAGCGACTAAAGGAAACCCTCAGCTAACGCGACGATATTACGTCGAGACTGCTGGAATGTTAATAATGGAAGTGCAGCGGGTAATTTTGATAGGTATGCTGGTAGGTATGCGTACGGCAGGTTTCGCGATATAACGTATTGTCCGCATAGCAACGTCGATAACTTTTATTAACTCCCTACCTTAATAAAATCGGCCGGATTCTTTCCTCCGCAGATCCACAACGGCAACAAAGAGCCGATAGAAGTAACGTCCAGACCACCAAAACCGCCAGAACGGTACCTATAGATTTAAAGTTGTGGTTCTAATCTAATCGTAAGTTTCAAATACCACTTGAGTCAAAAGTATGACCACCAGTCCGCATCTCCGTTTCGGGAATTAAAGCGAAATTAAACGGAGCTTGGGACGAATGAGGTCGGAAACTTTAATTCGTCTACAGAGTCAAATCCAAGGAATTCGCGTCTTTCGATATAACAAAGTATATATAATCAACGATCCCGAAGGGCAGTAATTAAATCAGAACCGCCACCAGCCACCCGATGGAAAAAGCGGAGTACGTTTGATCGCAGATTCTGTACGCGTAGTAAGACGAGAGGTGCGAAAAGAAAATTGAAAAAGTTTTTCAACGTCTTTTTTTATATATATATTTTCTTTCTTTTTTCTGTCTTTCTTCGACTCACCTATGCCAACAAGCCATCGGGTCTGCTCAAAGTTGGCGAGGTGTGGAACGATATCGTTGGTAATTTTCCTCGCAGTCTCCAGGTGTCTGGACAGCTCGGTTGTCGTGGTCTCCAGGCCCCTCGCTTCTTCGGTTATCCTGCTCCTGGCGTTGCTAATCTCACGTCGAATTGCTATCGACAAATTGTAACGGGCGCCGTTCAGTGACAGTGACAAGAAAACTGTCCACTTTTATAGGTATAAGCGATTTTTTTTTCTTCATCTATAAAACGTCCTCCCCTTTTGTTTGCTCTTCCGTTGCTTTTTCCGGGAAAGTTTTTTTCTCGTTAAAAGATTTTTCTTCAATTGTACGACGTGAAAAAAAAATGTATATATGTATATGTATTATATAGAAGTGTTTCTTTAGGTACATATTTTTCTCCGTTGAATGCGCCGGTATGGATTTTACATTACGCCAGGAGGTATTATTCTCTTATCGGTGACCGGGAGAAACAGACGGACAGAAAAAGAGATAGATAAAGAGTAAGTGAGGGAAGGGTGCTGGGCTGGACAGACGCGTATAAAAGATGTTGAAATAGACGGGACATCTTGTCAACATAGGACTTTTTTCGCATCAATCACAGCCTGTCCCTCCCACTCTGTTTCACCCTTTAATTCGCCCCACCATGGCTCGCATTTCATCCCTTCGCCTACCGGAATCACATGGGGAAACTCCGTAGATTTCGCATCGTTCGCCTGGACATAATATTCGATAATTAAGAACTGCGAAATTTCAGCGAAAATGACGCACGAGAAAATTGAATTCTTTCCACCTCATCCAAAGGATCGTTTCACGGCGTTAATACGTAGATATTGGCTGACAACGGATTTGATACGGTTGAAGGGGGTCTGCAGAAATGGAAAGATCAGCCAGATCCGCAAAAAATTAAAAAAAGATTATTGGGAGGATATTTGGATGGGTCTTCTCAGGACAGAGGGAAAGAGAGGAGAGATCTGGACGTTGAGAAAATATTCGTGCGAACGAACGGATGGATGGAGTTTAAAAGTGTAAGGCGCCCACTAGCTGGCTGAGGGTAGCGACGCAATTGTCAGAAAATTAATATCGACTCATTGAACTTGAAAGGCCGTGAAAATGCTCTATGTCTCAACCCCCTACAGAATCGAGTCTCCGGCGGGGTAAAAAAAATTTCAGAGAAAAAAATAAAATAAAATTTACAGATTTATGTTGTTCGAGTCGACTCTTGACCCACTTTTCCAAATAATAATCACTAGACCCTGTGTTTTTTTTAATTTTTTTTTTTTTTTTCACTTCGAATGACATCGGCGGGAATATTGAGTCGCTCACCGTTCCTGGCATCGAGGGTGGTCCTGGCGACGTGATGAGGAACGTAAAGGTACTCGCCTCTCGCTTGACGTCCCGATTCGGTCAGATTATCTCTTCCGGTCCCCCGGAGTCGAAGAAGTCGGTCATCCCTCAGGAGCTGAAACGTGAGACAATCTCATTTTTGAAAAATCACCCATACGATTTTTATAGTTCGTGTGACAAGAAAAAAAATAAAATAAAAAAATTCAGCAGCGGGAAAAACGTTTCAACGCTTATATTATCCGTCGTTCTGTCTCACGAGCGATTCCGATTCGCGAATTTCACGTACGGTTTACTCGCTAACCATCTTCCGGTAAAAGGGGGGCGGGTGGAGGTGGGGGGGGAGAAGTTACCGGTGGTTGGGGAGTCTGGAGATAGTCAGATACTGGAATATAGCACGGAGATTCTTCCCTTACGACGAGCATCCGTCGCTGAGTACGACTATAGACAGATATATTGGCTAACAGATGTTCAATTCCGCGTAACTTTATTTCCTCCGCAGTTCACCGCGTTTACTTCCATCTCTCTATCTCCCCTGTTCAACCGTGTGAGGCAAAATTTCCCATAAAAATTTCCCCACACATTCTGTATATTGGAAATAAAAATTTCCGCAGTATCAGCGGACGAAAATAATTGGTATTTTTTAAACGCCTACACGCGTATCCGAACGAAATCACAATTATGGTGAGGATATTATCTCTCTCCTAAAGCACTTTCAACGATTAGCTGCGCGCACGCGGAGCCCCACAGAAATCAGAATATCAGGCGCATCGATCGTTGGCATTAATTTGACCCTCAAATATTTACCGGGATTCGGATGAGGATTCGCAATTATTTCTAGTGAGCCAATGCCGTACAGAGCCTGTATGGTTTGCATTTCATCTTCTCTGCCCGGTATTATTATTTATCCTATTTATTATTGTTTATTATTTAATCTCGATGTACCGGACTTTCCAGAGGGGATTGCAAAATCTTGAATGGAGTTGATCAAGGTTTTCCGGTTTTTCATCAAAGTGAAATTTGCCACTCTTTACACACAAGGTACTGCAGTTGCTGAAATGAAGGTATATGCCACAGCTTTATTGGTTTTGTTTGATCAAAGGAAAGAGATATATTTTTACGTAACCACGAACAAAGAGAATAAATTTCTCCACAGGTTCTATAGTTCTTATTCTTTGTTTTTTTTATTTGATTTTGTCATTTTTTTATTTTATTGTCCTGAATAATTTTATCTCGTCTTATCTCTACGATCAGACAGTCATATTCGTGGGTAATGGAATCAGAGGCGGATTGCAGTTTCAAAAGTGTGAGTTTTATGCACAACTTTTTACAATAGCAATTCTCGTTGTCATCGTTGGAGATCCTATATGAAAGTGTATAAACTGTAAGAAAAAGGAGAATTTTTGTACAATGTATAGCACGGGTATAAATGTTTCACGAAGCGAGACTTTCTCTCCGTAATGGGGGGGGGGGGCAATATAACTTTTCGTAAACGATTGATATGGCGTAACGGTGTCGTATAAAATGTGGAGAATTTGAACTCCACTTGACTTCTCTATTCCTTTGCAATCGAGGGAGAAAATTACAAAAAATTCTTTTTTATTGGCATCCGATTTTTTAAATATTTTTATGATTCGGTAATCGATGAAAACCGAAGACCGTATTTTTGGTATTTCAAATCTTAAAAGAGTCAGGAAAATAGGGGAATGCGAACTCATTATCACCCTCAAGGTTTTTCGCACCAAAACCCCGGGTATCCCCTCCCTCCATCTGGACCCGGGAATTTAAGCGGGACAAAAGCGGCTCTTCATCTTAATTAGGGGATGAAAAGGGTTAAATTATATTCGCGGCTTACTCACCCGGTCGAGGCGGAGCGCCAGGTGTAACCCTGACGGGTCTAGGGTGGCGCAAAGGGGTCGGTCAGACTGAGGACATCCCCTTGCGGCCGTTTCCATCTGCCGTCTAAGTTCGCCGGTTTCTCTTCCCAATTCTTCGCCTGCCGCCCGCGCTTTTTCCGCAGCTTTAAATAGTGATTCCGTCCGGGAGGAAAGCTCCGTTGTCACTGTAATGCATGGTGGGAGTTATAAGATCGGGCGTTCTTTTATTATTATTTATCGTGTGCATGAAAAGTTCAGTTTATAATAAAACGCGAGGAGTTTTATATCCCATTTGAAGTTCGTTGAGAATGAGATTAGTCGGAAAATCGTCGACACGAGTTTCTGGATGAGTTTTGAACTAAAACCATATAGTCGGAGCATTAAGTTAACTGGGTTTGAAAAAGCTCATCGTCGGATCTATTATGCCGTTAGAATTTAATCACCCCGCCATTGGAGATCGCGGGAGAAAATCGATCGTTATTTGGGCTTTTTGGAGATTGGTCACAAGATTTGCTTGGGTTTTGGGTAGCCCGCGAGTTTCGTAACGTAGCCTATAGCCCCATACAAAGGCGAACCACCTCCTCGTTAAGTGAGCCCATGTCGCGGTAACACTTAGTCAAGGGAGAACGCCGAAGTTCCTAACTGAAAACTAACTGAATTAGTGTAGACATTGCTTCTGCGCTTCGGTCTCCCTTGCAGACTCTGCGGTTGCTCGTAGCACGTGCATTGATAGTATACGAAGATGCGAGTAGCTCTTCGGTTTCAGCTATATAATATGCGGAGCTTCTATTACCGCAACGAAGATGAGAAAATCTTTGCTTTCATCTCAGCAACGCGTCGTCTTCGCCATTAGAGCGCCCTTTTCGTAATTCCGTTTTCTTTAGAAGAAGCGAAAAAAAATGAAGAAAAAGAAGAAAAATGAAATAAAATAAAATAAAATTAGAAAAAAATTTAAGACGGTGAAGAAAATGAAAATAATGAAAGATGCGCTGCTCACGTAGCTTTTACTTCCACTTTTTCTCTCCTCGCACTTCAGGATCCCCTTATTTTTCCTGGCTAAAATCATTCTTCAAGTGTTACACAGCTGCTCGAAATATATAACTATATATCCCAGCTGCAATAACTCTGCAATCTTCAGAGTTGTGACAAAGCAAAAACTATATCCTCACCATTCGCGACGTCTAGGAGGGCGTCTAAAGCGACGTCCAAGCCAGTCTCCGCCGAGAGTTCTTCTTGCACAGGTTTACCAAGTAGATCTTCAACGTCTGCGAGCAATACAATAAAATAAATAAAATAACAAGGATTAAAAAAGTTATCGTTGGATAGAAAAAAAAAAAAAAAAAAACACGAAAAAGAAGCAGACCTGAGACTCGTTATTCCGGCGGGTTACACGTTGTTCACTTTGTGAATTTCATTCGAGAATTCTTTGAATATTATAATTTCTTTTTTCTGATAATTGAAAAGTGGAAACCGAGTGCTACGGAGTCTCTTGGCGCGATGGCGTAATTTAATTCACGAATATGATCCAGGGTCGGGGTTTAGGCTCTCACGGAATATGTGAAGCCTACCTTTGAACCCCGTAGGAATCTTTGGGCGCGTGTCCCTCGCGACATTATTCGAGGCACGCTCTTCGGGAACGGTGACGTAATAGAATGGCAAACAGACCAACCATCAGTGGTCTTCTTTGCGAAAATTATATCGAGGCATACATGACCGGAAGTTAAAACGCGAGGAAAACGCACCACCGCTCCCTAGGGTCTTGCTTTTCACTTTTATGCGTTTGTTTACGAAATATTACCCCCGGAGCAAACCCCTAATCGCTGGAGTCGCCTCCTCCGTCGTGTACAAAATATAAATGGAATCCCGGCTGGCTCATCCCTTTTCCGAATATAAAAACAAAAAGAAAATTCTCCACAAACTGTGAGCTAGCTCCCTGCAGGATGAATTGCCACAATTATTCGATGCTGACTCTACGGAAGAAAAAAAATAACAGAAAAATGAAGGAAACAAAAAATAAACTTACTGTCCAAGTCGGCGAGAAGAGCTTCGCTTGCGACGTCCAGGCTCCGTGTCAGGGTGAGTCTCAACTGCGTCGTGGTACCGCTGTGATAATTTCCAAGGTCTTCAAGAGCGGTCTGCATAGTGATAGGAATTTTTTCTACCGCAGCACCGACGGCTTCGTTGCAGGCCATCATAGTGAGCATTCCAGATCTGGGAGGAGGTAAAATTTGTATACAAAGCATTTGTAGATACGTTCCTGTACGAGTTCCGTGAGAGTAGAAAGTTTTCAGAAGCTTTGGTTGGAATCTAACTTTGGCAGGTTAACGTAAACTGAGTAACCGCGCGCGTCGTTTGTATTCAGACGAAGCACTTTAGTCGTTTTCTTGACTGACTTTCGTCCTCGCGGCTGTATAGTAATGCACCGGTGCTTCAAATGTCACTGTAATTTCCGTAACGAAGACAGAGTGCAGACCGCATTCCAGCGTGGGTAACCGACTTTTAACTCTCGTGGTTGATCTCCCAATTTCGAATGACCCCCCCACACCGCTATAGTATACCTCAAATAACGTTTTGGCCCAACAATAATCTCTCGCAAGGAAAATCCTCTCCGGAAATTTATTCGTCTAGACGGATTAGAAGCAGTTTAGTTACCCCAAGACGAAAACGAAGACGCTGAGCAGGAAGGCCAGAAATCCTGGATGCTGGGATGGCTCGGGATCCGAATGCATAGGACGGCACGTTAGCCATATCTCTATGCCTGGCGTAACGCAGGCCAAAAGACAGCACATTCCAACTAGCACCAAAAAACCTGCTTCCACGTAGATCGACTAAAAAGTAAAATCGCTGGTTCAATCCTCACCGAGAGTCATGCACTCGAGTATATCAATTCGTTACGTGTATCGGAAGGAAAATCACCTCCGAAACTAGCTTCGCCACGGTAATTCTGTTGTTGAATACGTCCCTCAATAAATCTGTAATTTGGAAGGTAACGCTTTTAAAAATCCGTTTCGGAACCATCGGATGTTTTTTCCTTTTTTTTATATATCAGTTTTACCGATCGGCACGTCGTTGGGTTGAACGGCGGATAGAAAACTTCTGACGAAATCGAATACAAAGTATCCCTTGTCGAGGTGAAGGGCGGCCATTTTGTAGCGATCATCTAGAGGGGATTTTGGAAATTTGAGAATAGGTGATTGGTCCCAATCCTTGGGTAGGCTCAGGGTTTTCAAGTGTGAGACGTTCGTATTATCTCTGGTTTCGTCGGCCAAAGTTTCCGATTCTTCAAAAGTTTCGTCGAACTCATCTTCGCCGCTGATTGTCACGTTACGCGGTGAATCAAAATTGTTATCAGTCGTGGAACAGTTACTGGTATTTAATAAATCTACTTCACTCGCGTCTTGCGACGCGGAAATCTTTAACGACGCTAAAATCACAAGGATCACTGGAAAACAAAATGGAATAAGCAAATAGAAGAAAAAAAGAAGTTAAACGGAATGTTGAAGAAAAAAGAATTATATAATAAATCGTATTAAAGATAAGACGCGGGATAAGTACGTTACTCCGGGGCACTGATACAATAATTTTTTTCTTTCTCTCGTTTTTTCTTCTTTTTCCCTTTTTTTTTTTTTTTTTGTGCAGCGTTAAAAAGAGCCGATAATAATTTTACACTCGACAGAGTCTCGTCACCGGGTCCCACCAGGTAATTAAGTACTCGCGATCCCGGCCGTGGCACAGCATTTTTAAAGTAAAAAAAAAAATTAGATTTTATTTAGTTATTGTAATCGAATCTCCGGTAAAGTGCACCCCGGTTGAATATATAAATCAGTCGTGATACGTTATTCCCTCTTTCTAACGTCTTTTCGACCACCGTCCGTCTTTCTTCACGTCCCCATAAAAATTGGGTTTGAAGAATAAATGCAAAAGTAGGGACGTGGGGGAAAAGGGCATGTTGCCGGAAGCGATTTTGTTTTTTTATTCAACGCCACTAGGAGAATTCACGTGTTTAATTTGAGAATTTATCGCGATTGAGTGAATGAGTAAATGGAAGTGTAATTATAAATTGTAAAATTGTAAGTGCCTCGGAGGAGCGGCATCCCGTAAATCACGTATATTGAATAACAAGAACTTTGATTGGGTAAATATTCATGCGATTTATATGATAAAATATGCATGTAAAGAATAATGAACGAATGAATAGCGCTGCCATCAAGAGATGGTCGTAGACTGTCGTGTCGATCACTGCAGGGGCTTCGTGGAAACCGTAGAAAATACTTGGGTGTTGTCGAACCCTAACCCCCTAACCCCGGGTTTGGTTGTAACGGGGGGAATCAGAGTCGGGGGCGATAGGATAAGACGGATAACAAATGAGTAAATAGGTTACTCTATATAATGGTCGGTAAAGAGAGTGAAAATAAATTGAAGCCCTCCAAAATTCATTCATACTTCTCCGAGAGTTCTTATTATAAATATTAAACCGATGTCACTATCAAACTTATTGACCGGAGAATAAGGGAAATGCGGCGTGGGACCCGGGCGGGGGGGGGGGGGGGGGAATCAGATCCTAATTGTCTTACTTCTAACGAACCTTGCGTGACCGACACGCACCCACGCTTTGAAACCTTCGTCACTCCTAATTGCAAACGGATCAGTTTGTCACGTATAGTTCCTCAGCTTATTTAGGTATTTCGAACCCTTCGCTAAATCGCATCCCGTTGAGCTGCAGACTACGGAAACATCGTGTTCACGAGCAGTCCGGTCTGCTGAAAAAACTCACCCTTATCTGTAGGTATTCGAATTCTTTCTTTTTTTTTTCTTTGTTTTGAAAGGTTCGCGCGAACCGCCTTAGAATATATATCGACGTGGCTCGCGCGAGAATCTGAACGAGAGCAAAAAGGAGGGGGTGGAAATATCGTCTTAACTGCTGCATGTATAGCTGGAAAACTAAGGAAAGAAGGAAGAAATCCCGGTTGTAAATGGAAATTTTCTCTCGGTAGCGAACGGTTATAGTCTGAGAGAATAAATCTTACGGTCGTTCGCAGTTTTATAATGTTTATTTTTCATATCATATAATTCTTTTCTATACACTCCATACATAGGAAAATTCAAAGTACTGTTACCGATGCACAAACCTGCACCACCGTGAGGGAAACGAAAATATGGGCAGAGTAATGTATAACAGAAAAAAAAACGTCACGCGTCGCTATTATGTTCGTAGGAACACGTTATGAATGTGGCAGAAATATTTTTTGTGCTATTATTTTATTATTATAATTATTATTATTGCTTTTGTACCTCCACTTCGAAAAATCCTTGGGTTCTGTGGGATGCGAAGAAATGATTCCGAGGGTTTACGTGGCCTAGCCGCTTTCCATGTATACTTTCTTTAAGTCGATATGTCTCAATTTTTTTGCTTTTCAGGGCAAAAAAAATTGCGATAACTCAATTGTTTCGACAGATGGATCAATTTGCTTAGTGAATTCGGATTTCTGAGCTCAAAATACACAAGAATACCATAGAGAACTTGAAAAAAAAAAATAGCGATTTTTTATCCCAAAATCGACAAAATCCAAAGGGGTATACCTTAGGTTTTTTTCGATTTTGGCGTGAAAAGTGAAGTATTTTTAAAAACGATCGTAGGACACTTTTCTGACGTATTTTGACCTCAGGAACACGAATTTGCTAGCTGAATTGCTCTATCTATCGAAATGATCGAGATATCGCTGATTTTTCGCTTTTCGGAGCAGAAAAATTGCGATATCTCGATGGGATAAATTCGTAGCTCAATTTAGTCGACGGATTCGTGTTCCTGAGCTCAAAATACGTTAAAAAAGTGTCCTACGATCGATTTTAAAAATACTTCATTTTTGGCCCAAAAATCGAAAAAATCCAAAGGGGTATACCTTGGATTTTTGTCGATTTTGGGGTAAAAAATCAACATTTTTTTTTATTGAGGTTTCTATGGTATTCTTGTATATTTTGATCTCAGGAATCCGAATCTGAAAGCCAAATTGATCTATCTATAAAATTGATCGAGTTATCGTCAATTTTTCGCTTTTTGGAGGAGAAAAATTGCGATATCTCGATGGGATTAATTCGTAGCTCAATTTACTGAACGGATTCGTGTTTCTCAGGTCAAAATACGTTGGAAACACGTCATACAATCGATTTTAAAAATACTTCATTTTTGACCCCAAAATCGACAAAAATCTAAGGTATACCCCTTTGGATTTTTTCGATTTTTGGGGCGAAAATGAAGTATTTTTAAAATCGATTTTGAGACACTTTTCCAACGTATTTTGACCTCAGGAACACGAATCCATCGACAAAATTGAGCTACAAATTAATCCCATTCAGATATCTCAATTTTTCTGCTCCGAAAAGCGAAAAATTCGCGATATCTCGATGATTTCCATAGATAGATCAATTTAGCTAGCAGATTCGGATTCCTGAGCACAAAATACGTGAGTCAACGTCAACATACCGCGAAAAAAAAAGTTTGTATTTTTAACCCCAAAATAAAAAAAAATCAAAGGTCATAGTCTCGGTATTTTTGTATTGTTTGGAGCTAAAGATTGAGTACATCTTGATTCCTTAGAGCGACTATCAAAATTCACCGAAGATCCCAGATATTCTGAATCGGCAATTGGTACGCGGTATGACAAAAAAAAAGAAAAAAATTGAATGAAAAATAAAATTGATTTATGTTTAGACACCCCTGCATCACAGCTCGTTAGGTGTAAAACGTACGAATGAATGGTTTTAAATTTTCTCGCGCGAGTTGTTGAAAAAGCTAATTACTTGTAAACAGAAGTAAAATATTCATTGAGTTCACAAAGTATATTTCACCTAATTACCACTAGTGGATGAGAAGAGTTTTAGAGGTGGGTTTAAACATTCTTCCCTTAATTGTAATACTTTGATGTGGGTAATAAAAAGCTTGATGTTCACTCCGAGATTCGAAGGTGAGTTCGCAGGGGTCCCTTCGGAGTATCTTCGAGGTAAAATTTTCTCCGGTTTTCACTTCAAATAGGTACCTAAGTTCTGGGCAAACATTCTTCGGCGTGAGTTTATGCAGAGTGACGTATAATAGCCCGGGGTTTACAGTACATAGACTTCCGCCGTATAAGCATGTGGCATTATCATGTAGAATTCCCCGTTCGTTCGGTGACATCGAGATTTACCTTATCTTTGCTCGTGATGATGCTCTCACGAATTTTCAAGCGCACACTACCCCTTGGCTATTGAGATGTAAATAAAATATAATCTTCAAAAGTTGGCGCAGAAAGTAAACGGCCTCCGCCCAGCTCCGTTTCGAGACGGCATACGTAGGTATATACCTATAACTTCGCCAGACAAATAATATCGCGTTACATTTCAACGGCCACTTTGCACATTTTATATTCTTCGCTGGCTGGATAGTACTTATATCTTCAATTTGAAATTATTCATTTCATTTTATTCCTCTATTATTATCTGCTCCAACTTCACCAGATTCAGTCCGATCAGGAGATCGGTTTTTATTCGTTAATGGCTGAGGTTCGTCGTTACGGGGTGGTTTTTGATATGGCAGGACCTGTTTAGATCTTGTGGCTGTTAATACCAGAGTCAATTTGTTCGAGTGAGCTTTGCAGGAACGAGCTTTGATCCGTGGGAAGAACGTTGAGCCGAAGAGCCGCATCTGGTTAGAATTGTGAACCGCCCGAAGGTGAGACGTTGGAAAGACATTGATCCTTGATTTAAGCTCGTCAGCAAACACCCCTGATCCAAAAGATTATCTTAGATCCTTGCATTATCCGCTGATGCTTTGCCTTCGAGGGTATGTATTCTGATTTTCAATCGCCAAATGAAATTATATCTGAGCTTTTCACCACCCCTTCTCCCACCTTGCGCATCATCGGGCACCGGGCAAAGTATTGGACGTAAACATGTGTGTGTACGCGAACACGACCACGGCGTAAAAGTACGCCGAAAGGGGTTCAATATTCCTGGGGATGAGGAGAGATCGTGTTTTACTACTGATTAAGGAATCAGCCGGAATTTTCAATACCCATAACGGAGGAAAGGGGATTGTTGGCCGGTATATTAAAACTAGTTTTTCGACCCCTCGGGGATTCAAATTCCAAGATAAACAGAACCCGTTCATTCTTCCAGTCTTCTTTTAGAGCCAATATCCTAGCCTGTGGCATACATACCTATACATATTACGAGTAATGAAAATGATCGTCCAATGCCTATTTACGGGAACTCTGGCACGCGAAAATATATCCTGCAAGACGTTAGAGTTCGCAGTGAGAAGAGAACTCGTCTGGCTCACAGCGATACCCCGTAGAGCCAAAGAAGGAAAAAAAGTGATTCAGAATTCCTGTGTTTCCTCAATCAGTAAAAAAAAATCTTGAATAGTATGTTTGGGAATCTCTTGCAATCTCAAATCTTCACCTTTCTCTTCTAATCTAGCGGTGGCTCAATGACGAGAAGAAAAAGATCGGTTCTGCGCCCACGCGCCAAGCCCTCTTGGAAGCCTCGTCGGAAAGGGAGGGGAACGCGGATGGAACGGAAGATGGAGTCGTTCGGCTCTGATGGATGAAGTTGATCGAGTCCGCCGACTTTATCTCAAGGTTTGATTTTCGATCGTCCAGCAACGCTCGGTCATATCCGGACGAAATTCGCCCCTTTGGACTTCGGGCTGCAAACCCATAAACTCGGGAATTAGAACCATCATCCCCCCTAAGCGAGAACTGGATGATCTCCCCAAATGTTTCGGGGAAAGAACAACACTTGCCAGAGAATTGCAGATGACTCGTCGTGAACAAGGTACTCAATGGCCAACGGAGCTATCATAATTCCAACGATCCTGGCATTTATTATATCCCCGTTCGATGCTTTCTTTTCCCCCGTAACTTCTATAAATCATAAGAGATCCAAATCCAGGTTTTTTTTTTTGTTTTTTCAATCGAAACTTCGGAGTTTCTTCTTATAATTTTGTTTGTGCGGAATTTTCGAAGTCGTAGAAACTCATGGAAAAATCGGATATCTGTTTCTAGTACCCAAAGGATAGGGTGAGATCTGCACGAAGCATTTGCGGAGTTCGACTAATTGTAGTCCAGTATATCTCACAATTAGTAAACAGTGATATATCATGTGTTTGTTTGAGAAGTAGATATGTACGGTGCTCGAGTTATTCAGGAAACAAGTTTTATCCAAGAGGTAACTACTGCGGAAACGAGACCGAAACAGCGATAATATTAATTAAATTAGTTAATGCGGGTCGGGAGTTTGAAACGGAAATAATTAATCCTAGGCTAAGTACGGAATTCCCTAACCTGATATATTTCAACTCCTTTTCCGGAACGAAGCTCACTCAAGGTCATTCTTAAATCGCAACACCGGCGGAAGTGCACTCCCGCCACTTGCAAGCCATGAGAAAAAAAAAAAAAAAACTCCCAAAGAAATTTGCTTCGCTACGATATCCCTTTCACCGCGATCATCGGCGAAACAACTCGGGTTTCAGTCAAGTTGGCAAGGTCAGCTTAGGTCAAGTCATATAAAGTCAGGGTAAAGCTCGGCGCCCGTGTTACACGCGATCGTAGTCGTCAGTTGCCGTATAAGCTTCCACGACTAAATCTTGATTCCGTTAAAATGACTAATTCCTTGGGACAAAGTCCCGACGGAACGCCCACGTTCCTTCGCCGCATGTACAGTTCGCAAACTATCGACAAAATTATCTCTCGCTTCACGACGAGTCTCGTTATAACCCCTTGACGAATGTCAGAACTTAGTCCTCTACTTTGTAAAAATGAGACATCGATGCTGTAAGAAAATGACGACTCCTACATGAAAAAGGACAAATTTCAATAATGTGTCGTAATTTTTCTGTAGGCGTTATTCGTTGTTATTTCGAATCGTGACCCGTGGCTGGTAAAAGCTTTTAGCGAGTCGAGTCTGGTTTAGCTGAGACAGACGTCCATTTTGGTTCTACCGGGAGTCCAGCGATAATTCCAGCTCGGACATAAAAGTGCGCACGACGGACGTATAGGTCGCAGCAAATAAAAGGTTCAAAAATACAGTTATAGGTGTTGAAAGAAAGCTCTTATACTCTTCGAAAGTTTCTCTGTGCTAAAAACGAAAGAAAAGTAAAAACTTTGTATTTATTACGATATGGCCGACAATAATAAGACTATCGGCTTGAGCTCTTCGATAGAAATATGTTTGAATGTGGGTATTTTTACTTATTTCTTTCTCGGATGGACACCCCAAGTATCGAGGATCCATCGCCTGGCTTTGTCACGTCCCTTCCAATCACTCGCGATTCAACAAAAAAATATATGTTTATCCCCATGGGAGCTGGATAAAGGAAAAAGCGAAGAACGGGAGAGCCCTTATATATACGTGAAGTATGTGTAGAAAATTTGGCAGACCGCGATCCTCGAAAATCTAAAGATGACAGAAGCGATGCGCGATCCTCCGATCAACCGAATTGAGACGTAACGCTTCCTGTAATTATAAATCTAACCTAACCCGGCCCATCCGACCCGAACCCGTAAACACTTAATGGGATTCCGAAAGCAGCTATATTCGCAATCGACTCATCTGTATTCAGAGAATTCTGCTAGCGGACGTTATACCGTACACCGATGATGAAAACAATCAAAATCTAATACGCCGCAGTAATCGACCGCCTCTGTGAAACTATGAGCTCATTGTGAGTTAACGTTTCATAGGCATCTTCGAGATACTCAATCCGAAGCTAGCATATTTCAGCGGTTTGAATTGGTTTCGTTTTTTTGAATAATCGAACGGGGTCTAAAATATTGCAAAAAATTCATATGCAAAAGCGTAGAGAATGCGAAATCGTCTACAGCAACCGTCGCATGGGTTATCCTAACGATTTCAGGGACGAGAAGAGTGGATGAACGATTCGGAGATTTGGGGATGCTTCGGACCGCGCGTTCGCACGCCTCGGTAGTAGTCAGTGCGCTGTCAGCCTCCGCACCGTCGCGACGCCCCTCACTCAGTACGCGACGCCGAGCGCCGCGACGTGCCGTTCTAAGTTACAAAAGGGCATCGGATGTGGTCCAGGTATATTTTTTGGTGATCGAGTGCATGTTTGGATCGAATAAATAGTGTCGGCAATTTTCAATCAGTTCAACCCCCTAGAAAAGCTCTAGGGGATAATATCGGCGGCGATGATAGTGCGGGGGTTGAATTCAACGAAACCGACAAAGAGATAAGGGAGAAAACGACTAATACATGTTGAGACAAGATGCGAAAAAAATAAAAACACCAAAAATATAGCCGTGCAGAAAAAAGTTAGCGGGGAGTGCTTGTAAACAAAAATCTCGAACAATTGAAGCTCTTTGAATTCACGATCAAGTTTGCGGAGTTTAAAAAAGAAAAAAAGTAAAAAGAACTCAAACTTCGACGAGCGGGAAGTTTGACAAAGTTTAATGCAGCGTTAAACGGTGTAGGACTGCAAAATTTTCGGAGTTTATTTAATCTGCACCACCACTTTTTTTTTGGTTTTTTTTTTCTGTTCAAATTGATTTAGTTTGATACAATCCGTTGACGAGATGATTATCCGATTATTTTAAAAGGATCTTCTTCACTACGCCTTTCCAAAGGTGAGTATCCCTTTACCCTGCGATCGATTATTTATTTCTGTAGTTAAATTGTCAAGCCCTTGTAAATCATAATCCGAATTCAAACTAGTGCAACTATCGCAAACTTCGAACTCGCGGTAAATCATAAATACCTAAAAGCGAAGTATTTCCATCTACATTGAATTGCGCCATTGGACTAGAAATTTAGAACAGAGTCCAGCCTCGCTACTATATCTAGTTTCGGGGCGATCTCGATCACTAGAGGGTAAACCAAGCGGGGAATCGGAAAGTAAAAAATATATATTAGCTCACGTATCGGCCGGCACGGTGGCGGGGGTCGGAGACTTAACGGTCGGTAGGAAGGGGGTGGGACACATGTAAATCAGCTGATAACAATCCCCGGTTTTCCCTTTGTCTCTAAATGTCTGCGGAGCAAATTCACGTCGAAGATAAGTTTCTTCCGAAACACAGGCGTATAGATATCTCAAGTACTGTACAGCTGCGGCTGATTCATTCGATCTTCGTTGACCGGTGCGGCTGGCTTTCCGTTTGTCGCTCGTCCCCCGATCCCTTTACCCAAAAATCTCTGCTGTCTTTCGATTATTTTTACTCCAACAATTGCCGAGATCATGAGTAATGCCTCCCAATTATTTTTTAATCAATAATAAAATCGAAGCAAAAAAAAATTAATAAATAAATGAACTAATGTCTAAAAATATAAGCTATTCGTATAGATGAAATTGCTGTGTGGTATACGAATGAGATTCGCAGATATGGTTTTAAAAAATTGCGGAGTAGAGCAGCAAACGTGAACGAGAGATGAAAATAACATAAAATTAATAAATGCTGGAATATAAAGATGGAATTCTTCGTTCGGGACGGGATGAGCTGATACCCGATATATATTTGAGTAGGGGAAACTTTTGAAACTCGATGAATACCGCGGAATGAGAAGAACTCTTGAAAAACATTTGAAAACTATTTTCATTTTCGCTTACAGCGTAGCATTCGCTTGTACGAATATAGCGGCCTCGCGCGGGTACCGCCGATTAAATCAACGTCAATTTTATTAATATCCGATTTATTAACTCAACTCTTCGCTATTCTATCATCTCTTCACGTAGTAGTATGATTGATGATCCCATGAAAATAACCGACTGTAACAGCTAAGCTCCCGCATCTGCATCGTGCTCATAAAAAAATCTGACGTGAATAAATTTTCCCTTCAAAGTTATACGCATAACGCGAACACCCCCGCCGCGGAGACGTCAGTTTCGAATACATTATTATTCCATCTATTTCTCCCACATACAATCGCTTAACCCGCAACTTGTAAAATACCTATTCCTCCTCCGACGAAAATTTTGTCAGACATTCGATCCACAAAAAAAATACATATGTAATGTACCACGTAATATCGCAAAAGTCAACGTTCCATATCCACGCTGGAATTAATCGGGGCAAATTTATCTCCTGCAGTTCTCATCGCTGATATTAATCTCGCACTTGTTATTATGGCTTCAATCATCCACAGATATATACATATATTCCCGCTCCCGCTGTAATCCGAGCTTACGCATATCCCGCAGGAAAAACAAGGAGAAAAAAACAAAAAACAAATTTATGTATAGATAACTGAATCAGAGAGAAAGGATTCGAATATTTTTTCATTATCGAAAAATACCCTCTCTCATACGTACCAATTTTCTTTTTTGTGTTTTTTTTTTTTCAAATTTGTACCGCAGGATATCGTACGAATCGTGATCCGATAAAACGCATGATCCGCATCGCAGCGTCTGACAACGACGGAACGTTGCTACTGCAACTAGGCGGACGAATCGCTACCCGAACTACTTGCTGCCGTACCGCATTTATCTGTACTTCCCTCCATTCGATTCGCCGAGCTCGATTCAATTTTTTTTTTACCTTTCTTTCATCTCCGTGGGAATCAGGCCTGCACGGAACACTTCAAAATTACGTGTCATTTGTTGTCATATGCGTATCCGCGTCGTCCCTGAATATATTTTTTCGACAAAACGAGGTTGAGTTTTTATTTTTTTTTCGTATTTTGGTACGGCAGAAACCCTCGGGAGTTTGGTATAAAAATATCGTTGGTGTTTATTTTACTGGACATCAGCGCGATAGCGGCTGGTATGAAACGGACAGTAGCTCGCGGTTGGTTGTTGTGAACGATCGAATACGACGGTAGACTTCCTCTTTGAAGTAGTTGGTTAAAAGGAAGTGACCTTATTCCGTTGTTCGAAGGGAGTCCCTTGGGTCCCTCGCCCCATAAAACACGGCAAGTTTCCCCGGGACTGGAAAAAAACGAAAAAAAAAAGAGTCCCATTTTTAGCTGACACCTAATTTCGCTTTTTACCGCCGTCTACACCGATAAAAACTAACTTTATATATAGATTCCCAAAGATGTCAGGATGTGGGTCAGGATTTTGCTGTTTTTTTTTTTTTCTTTTTTTCTTCGTAGTAGGATGTTCGAAACCAAGAGAATTAGAGGGGGAAGAATTAAAGGAGAACGCGAAATAAAATCATGAAGGTCTGAGAGAGAAGGGAGCTTTTTACGAGCGTACGAAACAAATTAATGACTGAGACAATTGTCTCCCTGGCTTATGCCGGCTCTCCGTCACCCCCTACTCCCGATACTCCCTCTTGAACGGCCCACTCGACTTTTCCCTCCGCCGAAAATCAGCGGAAAACCAGCTTAAATCGGGCTGTCTAAACCTTGACTCTAACCCTGAGATTGGCCATCCCTCCCTCCTCTTTCTCTTGCTGCTCGCGTCGTCATTATATTCCTTAGTTCCGCCTTCTTGACGGGCTCCGAGTTCCACATCGGCCGTTCTTCTTAGTCATCAAATTTTAATTGATCCCCAGGTTAAATCAATAACGGTGGAAGTATGTATAATAATAATAAAAGTAAAACAAAAAAAATAGCCACCGCGCCGCCACGTTTGCATCTACTTACGTATAACCTTCGCTCAAACCCTTTCATCCCTCTCCTTAATCTGTTATCGCAAGGAGAACTCCGCTCGAGTATCACAAGTATAGTTTCCCCTTAGCGGCTTTCCTTTCAGATTTTATCGAATGATATTCGAATCAGTTCTAGACCGAATGTGTATCATAAACCATGTCGATTAGAGTCCTCGTGGCCTTTGTGAAAGCTTTGTAATGGAGTCACAAAAGCCTGATAAAAACTTTAGGTAGACAGACCTGATCCAGGAATACGAGTGGATCAGGCTTGCAAAAAATGACGTAATGAATTATATAACTCGAAAAAAAAATTGTACCGTCTGCAGTCTTTAAAGAATGTCTTTATCTCGTTTTTCGTGTCCCAGATGTACTCGCGAAGCGTCTGCGTTTTACAGCAATGGGGATCCCGCTGCAGCAGATAGGCTGAAATTAGTTTTTGTTGCAAGTTTAGGCCGTCGGATTCATTTATATATTTATGAAAATGTACGATCTGTCTCACACGGCACATATTCACGCGCTCAAACTTTTACCACGTAAAGATCTAATCGCTTTACTTTACACAGCACCCGGCTAGACGTGGAAAGTTATACAGCTAGGCTATCGCGGAGGTGGTCCATAACTCGAGGGAAGATGCTGCGAGCACGCGCGCGACCTGCACCGGTATATGGGTACCATCGTATCCGAGGTATCCTGCATTTTAATACGCATCACACTCCGCTCTATCCTCTTATCCTCGTGTTCGTTTTTTTTTTTTATTGCCGTTCGTTAATTTTACCGATATCTTCGATCCTCATTATCCTTTCCGATGACGTTTTTTCAACGCACACCAATACGGGTACTATTGAAACAGATACGTGCCGGGGCCACATGCGGTTATTGAATAAAATAGATTCTTCATTCAACTTGGTATAGTATTCGTATAGGTGTACGTGCGGATGGCGTCATCCGGCATAGGCGGGTCGCGATAAACGTGGATTGCATTTCCGATCCCGTCGGTTTTGTAGCACATACAAATGTATCTACATACATGGAGAATCGTCTCGCTGCAGAATTTTCGATTTTCTTGTCCCGCCGCGACTGCACCGCAAAAATAAACAAAATTATTTACCATCGGTTATCGAATACTAACTCATGTTTGGAACCAAAAATTTATATACATACAAGGTACAAACGGCCGGGCGAATCGTTTGGAATAAAATTGCGATAATCGTCGTACGTCCGTATCAGCTCTTATACCTTCGACATTGAATTTTTTTTCCTTTTATTTCTCGGTTGTCCCCTTTCGAAAAAAAAAAAAACAAAAAAAATGGGAGGATGAGGAGGCCATTTAAAGGACCATCGGTGGGGTTTTTTGTATTGGACGGGCGCGGAGCATCGCCAAGGGGTGAAAAAGTGCGGGAAGTAGAGAATCGTTGCGATAAAAGATCGCATTGTGGTTTTTATTGTAGCCTTTTGTTCGTTTTTCCTCATCGTCTTCTTCCTTTTCTCTCTATTTTTCTCAACACACATGATACGCGCTTACACGACTAAGGGAGATACCAAAACGTTTTGTTTTATAGGGAATAGGGTGAATTTTTGTTTATCCGGTTTCCGAGTAACTCGACGAGCGCGGGTGCTTCGGGATTCGTTTCTGAATTTCATCGATTCCTTTGCATCGCGAATACGACAGTAACGTAACGTTATACCCTTTCCTTTATAACATATTAGGATTTTGCAAACGCCTTTCGGGTGGCTCGTAAATCGATCAACTATTTATTCAGAGCTCTGAGATAACCTCCTCAACTATCTGTTTTCGATTAAGGAAGCCTAGTCACTGTACCGTGTCACAACGTACGTTTGGAACACAAAGAAAATAGGTAAAAAAGGGGCCGAAGCGTTGAGAAAAACCAAACATACCGCGATAGTGCCTATAAATTTTTTTTTATCTTTCAGAAATTATAATCGATTTTTTTTTCATTTTTTTCTCTCATCACGATGTAATACTTTATTTTAACGATCTCGATGTATAAAAGTTATACATTCGGGACGATTAGGAAATTATAAGTGAATTTGCATGTTGATGTCGTAATTTGTCAGATCGTATATCGGATGCGTATGATGTTCTCCTAAATATCATCTCCCGTGGGTTTTGTTTTATTATTATTATTTTTGTGGAACTTTTTTTTAGCCCAGGGATGATAATCGTTATGCTAATTTACAGAGTGGGGAGAGTTTTATGCAAAATAGGGGACTATAATGTTGTTTGAAATCGCGATAATACGATACTGAAATTTAGTGGTGATTGTTTCTCCGTAAAAAAATATTCTTGGAGCACAAAGTTCTAATTACTTAGCGACCCATTTTTACTTCATAAAAATCGTTGCCCGCATTTCGTAATCTGTACGGACCACCGCCGAAGGGGATGATGCTGAAAAACCGAAGGGATGCATCGCCTACGGTTTTGTTGATGCGGAATCTCCGGCGAGTCAGACTTCGACGGATCTTTTCGGTAGTTGAGGGTGAATAGGGACTCCGTCGGGATCACGTAATGTTCCGAATCGTTGGGAAGGGAGAAATACCTCGGAGCACAGGGATAACGAGACACAGCGAAGAACCGTGCGTGTTTGCTGCTCTCCGGGAGAGCGAGTCGATCTTCGCTATATCTGCAGAGGCTATATACGCGCTGACATTGAGCTTTTCAGAATAAAACGTCTACGGCTTTCTCTCGTTCGCCGTCCACTCCGTTCGAGGGGAGAGAAGGAATGTGGAGCGAGATTTCGGGGGTGGTGGAAAAATCGGATATTAAATATTTCATAATTATTTAGTTTTCCGAACCGAGCTCGTTTCCTTCCAAGGTTCTTGAACTTGTATACATCACGTACGCAGAGCGTCTCCCCGACCACCTGCATTCCATCAACCCCTCGCGGGTTTTAGGGTCGTAAAAAAGTTTTGGAATCGCAAGTTCGTCCAGCTATTACGTCGCCTTAGCGTATTTTCAAGTTGGAAGTTGCGGGTCGTTGAAAACGTTAGCAGTCGTCTACCGCTGCTTCTATTTTCCGACTACGGCTCCGATTTTTCTTTTTCTTATTATCCTCCTCGTTTTTTGATCCCGCTTTTATTCCGCCTTCACCTTTCTCTAACTCAGGAACAATTTATATCTCCACCTCCACGCCCGCGTCAGTTATCTCTTTCTTACCTCCGATCCTGGTCACCGTCGTATGAGATTCCTCCACCGGCGAAAAGATTCAGATTCAGACATAGTGTTATGGTTGTTTCCTTTCACCCTGCGGAGGAATATCTGCACCTTCTTTATTTCCAGTGTCTGGAAACTTACTCCGTTTCCGCGTAACCGAGCGTATATGGAGGGGAAAGGCGTCTGTGCTGCTGCAGCACGTACGGTTATATGCGGGTATCGTAAATTTCAATTGAGCTGGTTAAGAATAATCAGTGCACAGGATTTCGGTCTCTCATCCAAAACTCTTTGCCGCAGCGAGAGCGAGTTCTTATAATGGATACCTTATACTTTTTCAACCCGGTCGTGAACTCCGATAAGAAGCTTATATACCAGGTATATGAACTGTTACATAATACCGGGCTTGTAGTAAAATCCGTCACCTTTCCAGCTATATTCGTACCTCCTGAGAAGCGTATGCACCACGCGAGGCTATAACAAACGGCGCTGCAGGCACGAAGATATTCGATTTTATATTCATGATGGGTATAGAAAATGTGATCTGGATATTACCGGAGATCCTAGAGTTTTCGCTCGATTTTAGATGTTTTCTTCAAATTTATTTATCTATTTTTTTTTTTTTTTTGTCCAGAGTTTATCTGGATCGTCCATTTTTCTCGAACCTTTTCCGTATTTATTCATATTTCTATTTTCGTTCGATACAACTTATATTACGATACCTGGTATATAATGCGAGGAGGATCTCCAATATACTTATTACCATGTATTCACATGTGCCTACACATAAAGCTATGTATTGAAATACAAAAATGGATTGTCCGCGTATCGACGCTGCGGGGGTTGATATTGTACGAAGGGATGACTGTGGGCGCGCCAAATCCCCGGGGAGGTTAAAAATGTAGGGGATAGAATGTCGGAATGGTAGAGAAATCTTTTTCACTTTCCTTCATTTTATTATCCACGTATTCTAAAGGAGTCATGTTTCCCCGTAGTCCACAATGTATATAAGGGCGCAACTTCTCTCGTCGACGGGTAGATAATGACATTTATTTTTATTCATGCTCGCATAGCTATACACTGAAAATTAGTCGGGTTCGCGTAGACGCCTTGAATAAAAAGTATGCATAACTGTAGCTTAACGCATTTCGACTCGTAAAATTTTCAAAACTTCAAAAGAGCCACTTTTTTCTGAGCTTTTCCTTTTTTTTTTTCTTCTATTTCTAACGCGCGAAATAAACCCATCTCTCGACCCCCTTTCGCCTTGGGGGCTGATGGAGTTGAAATAAAAAAATAAAAAAAGAATGAAAAAAGAAAGAGTCTGAAATTATGACCGTGTTCCAATGGACAAAGGATGTCGGTGTTGATATCTAATTTTATTTTGCACCCTCTGTCTTATTTTTTTCACATTTTTCTGTTTCTTCTATTTTTCTTCTCATTCTCACGTCTGGAGGAGAAATACGAAAGCTTCTCGACCGACCCTTCCTTTTCTGTTTCTCATCACGAAACTTTGCGGTACGATGAAATCATCCCAGATCTTGTTCTCGGCGATTGCGCCGGGAAGTTGCTGTATATCTAATACTAAATCCTGAGGCTCGCGGTCTGTGGTTTCGACATCAGTTCTCTCCCTAAGCTAGTCAAGTGGTAACTAACTGGTACCGTAGCCGCAAGCACATTGCACCCTTGAAACGAGCACCACAATTTTAGGAAACCTAGGCGACGACACTCGTTTATATGTATATTCTACTCTTATGGGACCGACCAGCTACTTACGATAATTGCAGGTGTTTCATTAAACGAAGCTCGACGTTGTTGAAACGAAGCAAACGCGATCCGCATTCCGTTGTTGGTAACCATGCGACTTTAGAATTCTGATTAGATGAAAAAACACCGAAAAAAAAATACAGGAGAGCGTGAACGATGGGGAAAAAACGTCAATCAGGAAGGGTGCTGAAAATGAAACAGTCGAGACAAAGCAAAGGTTGCGTGCTTCGGCGCGGGTATTGCGAGAGGGTGGAATTTCGGAATCCTCGAGGAATCCTTCCTTTACGGAATAAAAGGAGTTTGGGCGTAGATGAAGGAGGGAGGATTTAGTATCCCGCCGTTCAAGTCGACAGTTCTCTTTACGCAAGTCCTTGTATATCCTCGGGCGTAGCTAGAAACGCTTTTGCGGAATGGTTCTATCTTTAAAGCAGCAAGGACAGCAAGGTATGGAGGTACACGTTTTCCTTTCGCTCTTTCCTCCGCGACTGAAAATCTTTTATGTTTCCTTTGGGCGGTCGCCGATCCGATGGCCGCATACTAAACCCACCTAGTTATATATAGGTGAGACACGAGGATCGTTCGAATAACGAAAAGCGGGACGTTTTGTGGTAGCGTTTTCTCTGTACCGGTACGGCCTGGCGGTCTGCGGGTGTCGAATTCGAATAACGAATAGGAGACGTAGATAAAGCGGACGATCTTTATGCTTTCCGGCGCACTTTTCTTCGGCCCCTTTTGTCGGCGAGACGAACGTTAAAGAACGTATATCCCATATATACGAAAACGGGTCAGTCGACATTATTTATATTATTTTATTTCTATTTTTTTTCACTCGATCGTAGGAGTTGCGTCGGTTTTTGCGTATGGTGAGCCGATATCATCATCGCCGAATATCTACGAGAATTTTACTTTATCCCAACTATTTCCAGAGTCCATTCGCACCTGTATATTTCACTTTTCCGCGTCACCTTCTCTTGACCCAAGAAAATAATAATCCGGGGTCTCGAAAAATTTGTAGTTTTTTCTCCCGACTGCTATTTTCGCGGTAGATCTTGTATCGCTGGGCATCGTTAGGCGCGTCAAAATGACCTATAACGGACGATAAACTTTCCGAGTATGATTTCGGAAGCTGTACGCGAGCACGTTTGGTGCAGTGCTACCAGAAACGTGATTCTTATATAAATATATTGAGATATGTTTCCGGTCGCCCCGCGCCGCAACGTTCGATCACGAAGGGGTGGGTGTAAGTTTGACGGGGAAATAAACCACTTTTATGCCGTTCGATTTTTATTATTGACCATTTTTATGTCCCCCTACATTACGACGATCCCCGTGCGAGCCTCACCACTGGTTTATGTACGACTAGGTGTACGCGGGGTGATTTTTGTTCGCGGAAGTGCCGAACGGCCAGACGATTCAAACCTTTTAGGGGTTGCGGGCTACACGCCAGCTTTTTCGTTATAAGGGGAGACCGTCGCGTCTGTGCAGCTTATGTGCCATTATACATCGCACGTACATATATATGAAGCTTGGTAGAGGGCGCACGCCCACAATTTACCCTCACTAAACGGGTTGCGAGGAGACACGCGGTCGTGAAATTTTTAACATCCACCGCGAAGCAAAAGGTGCGCTTATATGTAGATTCAACTGAAACCTTTCTCGACGATTATGTTTTATCATGTTCTTAATTACTCTCTCATTTGTTTGTCATTTTTTATTCTTTAACTCAGACACCGGGAGGGGGGTGGCGGGGAAAGTTAGTTCCTTTTGAAAATCAAGCGTATATTCGCGTCCTGGTATGAAAGAAAGTGGTAAAGTAGCAGCCGTGGAGTTAACGAGATTTCAACGAGTTCGCGAGAATTCTTGTCCGCGTGCCCATTTCGGAAGCTCCCAAGAGCCATCACGTTCATTCTTACCGAGCCTCGAGCACTGGGGGGGTTTATATAACAGTGAACCAAAAATTCTAATTTTGTCATCTAAATGCAACCCGCGCAACGTACCAGGAAAAGCTGCACGACGAGTAGGGAACGGACTGACTTCCAGACCTAAATGGAACGGGAGTTTTTGACGTAATAAACCCGTTCGCACTTAATCCCACGGCATCCCTCTGCACTTCCGCTAACTGCTCGCCGAGCCCTGCTGGATCATGTTGACTTTTCGCAGAACATGCGAAAACTGCGGTAAACTCGTGATATAATCGCACTATGGATATATAGACCCACCGAAGTGAATTTGCACCGTATACCGCGGGCGAATTTTACCTAAAAAACGAAAAAAAAAAAAAAAACGGAGAGGAGAGAAAAGATAAATTTCTCCATCGGTCCGGGAATAAGGCGCGTATCTCTCCGCTGGGGATTATGATAAATCTCGGGGAAGTGAATCATTGTAATATATTGAACAAGGTCCGGTCTAAAGTTGGTATTCGGTTGCTTCAGTCTGCTTCTACTGCCCGCTACAAATAGTTTCACGTCTATATACCAACTCAGTCCTATAACGTCTCTTCAAATAGAGGGAGGAACTTCGAGCAAGTTCCAGCTGCTGGGGCGCGGGATATATGAATATAATATCATGGCGAAGGTGAATAATTCAGTGAACAATATCCATAGTACGCATTGTACATAGATATAAGGTATGCATGTAATACATATTTCAACTTTTAACGTCAACCTTGTCAAATTATATGCGTGTGGGTAGATTGTGATATTTTGGCAGGGATATGTACGTCCAGCATTTTGATGCTCCGAATGAGGAGTGACAGGTTACTTTTTAGTTGTCTGTTAATTCGTCCTACAGGACCAAAACCCACGGCTTAGCGCGAGTATCCTCCGAGAGGATTGTGGCCGCTTTCCAAATTCTCGCTTCGGTAACAAGGGCGGCTTTTGAGAGGAGTGGCTGTGGCTATACATGACCACGTATACTACACTCGTCTGTAAATTAATACAACCGTATCTTTCGTGGTCCTCGGTAAAAACGAAACTTCATGCCTTGATAAAAGCGGCCGACGATGTTAATATTGCGGAACAGATATGTTACTAAATTAAAGGATTTGTTACCGCGAACCGAAAAGTTCGTTCAATTTCATCGAGAAGGCACGAGGCAGAATTCTAGGAACTCGCGAGGCACGGTAAATCTGATTATCCAAGTCCGTTAATTAACGCCACGCATATCGGCACAAATAAGCTCCGAGTCGGCAGCGAATGTTCGTTAGAATTTGATCTACCAAAAATCCTATGGAGATTAACAATAATTATTCCATAGGTATAATATTATTATACATAGAAGCTAGAAAGACTGCCTGTAGCGCTGTATCGGATTTGGAGTATTTTTTTTTGTTTTTTTGTTACTTTCGTTTTTTTTCGGTTTTCGGCGAAAATGAAAGAGGCTTAATTCTCATCAGCTTCGCGAGCGGGTTGGTGAAATGATTTCTTTTTTTGCCCGCACGGAAAATCGTTGCGGGGATTAAAAAGTTATTAAACGTTTTTTAGCCGAAATGGCCGAAGGCGCGCGTGCGGTTGGCTTGAGCGTCAGGAATAAGCTGTCAAAAAATTATGTACGACGATGTGGTTTGCATAAAGTTATGGCTAATGGTTCAGGTAATTAACCCGTCATTGTGCTCTTTCATTATTCATTCGGGAAACGACCCCCACTCGGTGCGTTAGCAGGGGGTAGGGGGTCGATTCGATGCGCCGCAACATCACGTCGTTCGAATTACCCGGAGATCCCGGTCCCCTGATGGGTCCTCGCGTGAAAACCGATTAATTTATCACTTGTCCGAACAATCATTTTCGCGTGTAAACGTCTGCACCGCGACAATTTCACCTACGCGGATCATGTAATATTCTGCAAGGTCCGGATTTCCTCGCGACATCTCCGAAGATCCGACATTTTTTTTAAGAATGAAAATAATCAGATGGAAAACGAAAAAATGAGTAGAAAAAATACGTTGAATAAGAGGTTTTTGGTTTTTCAAATTTTACGAGCATCCAAGTTACATGGACTGTGTAGAAATTTTTAGGACAAACTCTGCAGGCAGGGGCATTTCTCTAACGGGGCCTCTGTTGGGACTTTGAAGTGAAGTGCGATTTGTATTCGGGGGTGATGGACTATACGCTTTTCAGGGATGAAAGTTTCCGGGGGATGAATGGCGGATGGATCAAGAAAAGTAGGTGGACGACGGTGAAGGGGCGAATAAGGGAGGTGGGGCTTTGAATAATCGTGGTGAAAATGATAAAATAAATGTGTGGAGAATTGCTGGCGGCCATGTTTTAATTATACTGAAACGCTGAGGAGAGACTCGCCTCGTTAACTCTCTCTCTCTCATTATCCGAATCTTACATGAGCCGCTCTCCTACTTACGATCATCGTTTTGATATTACCGAGAGTATTACTGGAAAGTAGTCCAGTCGGTATAACAGCTGAGTCTCAGCACAACCTCGCTAAGGGTCTTCCAATTAATCAGATCGTTATAAAAAATTTCCGATGGTCACCGCACGTCAAATAATCACTCGACATATTTATACATAACGAGAAGATAAAAAAAAACATAACTCGCATACGCTTTTCTAAGTTTTTTTTTTATTGCGTTGAATATATTTTTCGAAAATTTACAAGAATCGATCGGTTCCCTGCACATTACGGAAAACTGGAACGAAAAATTCGTAGTTCAATGTTACAGCTAAAGGGCGTGTGCTCAAACTTTAACTTAATTAGAATTTTATAATTATAGCAGAGGTGAATTAAATACTGGAACTAATTAGCACACACGCTCTATGTATTAACGAAATTCTTGCGTATTATTTCAAACGGAATGCGGCACAGTCGTAGTTCTAGTAATGTTTATAACTAGGTTAATAGAGAATATAATACCAGCTGATATTCCCCAGTAATAAGAGAAGAAAACACGAGGCAAGTAGCAGCTGGTGTACAAGGCGTTTTGTTTCAAAACAAGTGAATTGTACGTAAATCGGCAAATCCACATTTCGTTTGAGCTTTATCCATTTTGAGAGCTTCGCAAACTATTTTTATATCCCCTTCATCCGCCATGTTTCTCTTTTTTCTATCTTTTTTGGGAAGCTTATAGCGAAAAGCCCGGCCAATCTTTTCAGCGTTATATCTACAGCAAGTCGATCTCATCGTCGCTTGTGCTTTTTTCAACGCGAAAAGAAAGCAGTGCTTTATTATCCTAGCCGCCCAGATTATATTCATAGCTATCCTGTCGCTGCACCAGAGGAGGGAGGTTGGTGAAAATTAATTGCAGTAAACTGGAAGATGAATCGAAAATTCTGGCGCGGTATAAATCAGTAGAAAAAAAAGTCCAGCTCGCGCGCGCACTCTTTCGCTTTCATGGGAATGGGTGAGAAGTTTTTCTCACATCATGTAGAAAATTTGAAAAATGACCGGTTAATGTTTACAGTACCCGCGCATTAAAATCCCGTTGACCAACTGCAGCTCACCTTTTTCGAAATCTATAAGCGCCCTTCCACCGGAGCAGAAACCAGACGCTGTTTAATCTGTCGTTTTGTCGACGAATGATATACGAGAAAGCAAAAGGTCAAAATGACCTTCGGATAAAAAGCTTCTCCGTATGCATCTTGCTGATATATTGCAACCCGCGCTCGGAAAATTTTAACGTGGGCGACTGATGATCCGTCAGCCCGATAAAAACGTGTTATTAATTATTCATCGTTAACGTGAGATAAACGAAAGAAAAACTTGAAGCTCCATCGTGTACCACCGTCAGAATATATTTACGTATTCATCGCCACATGATTCGCGCGCCGCGCGTCGAGTCGGGCGTAACAAATTTTATAAGTGAAAAGTTTAAACAAAAGCTCCCGGCAAGCTTATAATAATAATAAAAACCAGCGATCAATCAACCTCAAGAATACCATCAACACACCGCCAAAGGGTCGTCGTTAGCTGTGCTTTAAATCACCTGCAGATTTACAAGCGTGAATGGATTACGGGAACAAAATGTCGATAGCTCATAGTTGCAACTTCCGGTCATTACTCATTATACATTTTTTTTCCGGTAAATTCTATCGGCTTTTTCCACGACTTGACTAACTGTTATTCTAAAACCCTCGTAAAAAAATGATCTCCGAGTCGGAATGTGAATTAACAATTTGTTTTTTTCCAACAGGCATGAAAATGGGGCGAATTTTGGAGGCGTCGATGCGGTTCCACTGTTTCCGGTAGAATCAAAATAGAAAAAAAATAAAATAAAAAAAAGAAATGACAATGTGATAGTAATTCTGCGGGTGCTGCATATGGAAAGAATCGTTGTTCGGGCGCGGCGTTGCGGTTTAAAGCCGCACAGGGCGATGCGGAGTGTAAAAGATTACCTCGAGGCCTCGTTACTGAGGAGGCCAACTAACGGCCAAAGATCTTCTTAGCGATAATCTGCAGCTGGATAAAAGAACGGCTCTAAAGATCATGCTGGAACAGAAGCAAACCATCCTCCTCGCACCCGCATTGAGCAACAGCAGCTGCTGGCGGAGCGGACCGATGACTTCTTGGTCAGGACCTGGACTCGGAGAACTCATCAGAGCCGCGCTTATCCTTGCTCTTAGCCTTGGAATCCTTTGTGCAAATTTACTCGTAATTTGTGTCATCAATAGCCGAAGGTACAGCAAGTATATACACGCACAGGTGAGTCCAGTGAAAGAAAACGGTTACGTTCTTCATCATCCTCTTTTGGTTTTGTTTTGTTTTTTTTTCTTTTCAAGGTGAAGGAAAGTTCTAGGTAATTTATACGATCGCGTAAATATATTATTACGGAATTAGGTAACGCTGAAATGACTCGATAAATTCTGGAATCCTTACTCACGACGCTGGAATCAGGAGTCGCGGTCGATTTGGGAGTTGGGTTCGGGGTTGGATTCACCAACGGAGTATCTCTTCACCGAAATGAACTGATACCGCCCATAACGATCGCCCGTAAGACTGTTACTCGGTGATTTGTGCCTACTATATACTCGATGTCGGTGATATTCTCTCTCTATATATCAGGTCCTGGTATCGAAGAGGAACATTCTCAGCTTGTAGAATCGTTCGTTATCATGTGAAACCGAGAGATAACACAGGCGACGCAGCTTTTCTTTATTTCGCGATTTGTGCGTGAGAAATAAGTGAGAGATGAAACAAAAAGAGAGAAAAAGAAATCTCCCTGGTAATGCATTAGTTGAGAAATCAGTTTGCGCTTTATACGGGTATATGCTAAAAACTTCTTCATCATATTCGGCGGTGATATTTTCTCATTCTGTGGGAAGCCAGCCCTTCGTTTTCCATTCGGCTTTCAACTCCACTTACCATATAGCTCGTATCTCTTTCGAATTTCGGTTGGTTTAGAGCTGAACAAGCAAACCAAACCTTTCGTTGGGCGCGTGTCATACGAAAAGTCGCAAAACTCTACAGAGAAGTTAAAACAATTCAGAGACTTGGAATTTCCGTTACGGTTGGTTTGACTCACCGAGAGTTTTCACCCTAAACCGTGACCTACTGCTAACCTCAAAAGGAAATCAAATTTGAAGAGGGACTAAAATTTTCTCTCACACACCCGCAATGCTGTCTATATCAATTCCCGTCAAACATGAACGTACCGCAAGGATCTCGGCTGGATCTTGATTTCCAAGGTATTTAAGTGTATTTAGTAGGCTGTTTGGTTTTCCTGCATATGCATGAATCTGTTCGACGAAGCACGCTCGTCGTCGTCGTCATTGTCATTGTTGGAGAGACAAGAGTCGCGATTCGTGACGGGGGTTTGAGAAGAGAAACGTTACACAATAAGAGCAGGAGGGGAAGAAAAGGGAAAGGGAAAAGGTAGAGACAGAGAGAGGGAGAGCGTCGAAGGTAGTTGCGGATCGCGGAGTAGGGGAAGAAAGCCTCGTGATAAGGAGGATGGTGCAGGTGAGGGGAAGGAGGACGAGGTAGTTAAAACGTGTAATTTGATGCTAACGAATTCATACCGTGGTCCCGTAGAATGGAGAGTGGAGAATTGAGGGGGTACAAGTCAAGACTCTCTCGAGGCTTGCGCGACTGTTTGCTGCCGCCCGCCTTCCCTCTACGGGAGCCAAACTCCTCTCAGCTCTTCCAGAGTATATAAACGTGCACGGGACGTGCCTTCCTACTCTTAATTGTTTGATCGGGGATAGCTTAGTGCCGTGCGCGTTTCTCTTCCTTCCTTCTTAATTACGCAAACTGAGCCCAATTAATAGACTCTGCTTCGTGGCTGTCCTACCCCCTCCCTGTCTTTCGTCTGATCCCTCCTCTACCTCGCATTTAACTAATGTTTTTCTTTTTTCTCCCTTGTTTCCTGGATCTCTGATCCCCTCTCCCAGGTTTTTTACCGACAACCCTTAATGTGTCGACCCACGCGACGACTGTCAGTGTCGTCTAGCGAGTTAGGGAGACAAACGATCGCTTGGATTTAATGATCTCACTGACGGTTACCGGTCGTGATCATATATACGAAGACATACCTATCTATCAGAAGTTGATTTTAATTGGAACGATTATCCGCGACCCGTCAGATATCACTCCCTGGAAATATCTCTCGGGGTAGAAGAACCAGGGCAATGTCTATCACGTTATACTCACGTTGAGGGTACCTGCGGTGTCAGGTATGATGATCGATAAAAAAAGCTGCAAGCCACTCGCTCGATCGATTAATCCGAGCGCGAATCAGTTTCGTTGTGTATCTGGGGTTGTTTCGAGTTGTCGAAAAAATATATCCTCCCCACCTGAATTTTATACTCGTCGGGATAATATGGGCATTAGTAAAAGCGAAACGAGACGATCTTGCTTCTCTGATGATTCCGTCGAGAAAATCAAAGAATGAGAATAAAAGCGAGGCAATCTATTTTTGCAAAACAACGTGTACACCTTACATTCTGATTTACGTTCAACTATATCTCTGACGAATGAAAGGAATCGACAGCCATTTTGTGCCTTTGAAGTTTATCGGAGAAAAAAACGCGGATATGAATTCGAATGAAAAAAAAAAATTGAAAATATTAAGAACTTGTCTTAGATTTAATTGGAGTGGATAAGAAGTATATTTTGGGTTGTAAAAAGTGCACTTTACGGAGGGGTATGAATGCAAAGTGGGGTCTGGATTATGGGTCGGGGGGGGGGGGGGGGGATAAGCCGGTGCAATTAAGCGACGATGCACGTTCGATCTTCGCCTGCAGTGTAATATCTCACTGCAGAAGGTAGGAATTCACGATAAGCTACAGCTGGGTTGGTAAATCTATAGCCGTAGCTCTGCTGATCGAAATTCAAATAACCCAGGGGAATTGGCGTCCCACAATAGGATGCCGCTCGCTTCGCAACTCGGGGTCTCTAGACGTTCAAACATTAATAGTACGAGCATTACCAAAACGAATTTGCGATGAATAAACTTCAGCTTTACCTTTTCTTCTTGAGAGAGACGTTGAAAAGACCAATGGGAAACTGTATAATACAACAGAAGAAAACACTTTCACCGTCATTTTATAGTACATAACTGAATATATTCTTTCATCATACATATATTGTCCCCGGATTTGTGACGGTAGCCTGAATATATTTTTATTCACAGCCCAGGTATTTGCTGACCAGCTTGGCCAGCAACGACCTCGCCATCGGCCTTTTGGTTACGCCATTTGGATTTCTTCCAGCAGTTTACGGGTGTTGGCCCTACGGAGAAGTCGCCTGTCAAATTCAAGTGAGTGGAAGAATACTTCTATTCTTTTTTTACAGCTATATAATTGTTTTCCCTCGAATCCTTCAAGTATGCACCTAAAATTCCAAGAAATTCGGTCTCCATTTCAAAACTTGTACATAATGTATAACGTCGGTATTTCTGCCGTTTCGTATATAAAGTGCAGAGAGTGTGGATTTCCGGCAAGATTTTAAAGAGAAATTGTTGGCGTTCAATGTCCCCTCAGTTAGCAAGGGTCTTAAAAGTAATTGTTGTCAATCTCGAGTCGAGGCCTCAGGGCACGTCGACTCGTCGCCATTTTGGTATACCGAAGACAACCCACCGTTTCACTCTTCGTATTACGGGAAAAACGACAATAAAATCTCGATTACAACCCCCGTTTATTAAGCCGTTTAACTTCGTGGCCGTCAAAACGTACCCTACGGACTATATATCGGTAGTCCCAGAGCCGTATACAATACCGGGTTTGATTTTTTTCCCCCCGTTGAAACCTTATCAGAAAAGACAAAAAAAAAAAAGAAAAAAGAATACAAGAACCAAAAAGCTAATATACGAGGTACGCACGCACCATCTCGTGAATCACGAGACACGAATAAAGCGCGACTCCTCTCTCTATAAAATCCCTCGAAAATTGTGCGGCGACAATTTTCTCTTAGAACCCATTTCTATACCCGAATAGCAAGGCTACGCGTATATACCTAGCAAAACATGCTCGAAACCTATCCCATGTATTCCCATCCGGTACGTACATCACCTTCATGATTTGTGGTCGCGTATTTCTTCATTTTCCTTTCGGAACGGCGTAATCTAATCTCACTATACCCTTCTCAGCTGCTGCTCTTCGGCATCGCGTCCTTGTATCCGGTGCGCACGTTCTCCTGAATATTTAACCGACCTGCAAACCTAATTCGAAACGCAGAATAAATTCTACTCGTAACGTACAACGCGGCAAAAAGGCAAAAAAAAAAGAAAAAAAAGAGGGGAATACGAAAGATGTACGTACCCAAGTTTCAACCGCGAAGGCTGTGAGCTTGACCTCGAAAGTAACGGTTCGGGTCAACAGATATTTTGAAAGTGTGACATCGTGGAATCCATGGCAGCAATTTTCCGCGGGATAAATACATGTGGCCACGATTCGCCCGAGTGCACTTTCCACCGGCACTTTCCTGACCGAAGGTATAGGTATAGATAGGTATGCACAATACCTCGTAAATCTGGGAGGCGTATCTCCGACGACAAATCATACCCGATTGTTGGTATCATTCCAACTACATGCGGCAAATAATGTGTTACGCAGTCAACCATAGCAGCTGAGGCTCGCTGACCGGGTCATGGGAATTTCCAAAATCGAGAGGAACGTGAAAGAATGAGAAGAGGCGAAAAAAGGTTGGATAAAAAAAAGAGAAGAAAATAGTCGAAGAAAGAACGCGAACTGCAGGCAGGCATAGCTCGAGTTTCTGAGTTGGCGACCACCGGCGGGGGTTGTAAAGCCGGGCTTCTTTCTTGTCAGAGTAAGAAACTCGTCTGCAGAGACAGCCGCGAAGCGCGACACGAACTTAAGCCGATAAGTACTTCCACATACCCGTGACAGTAGACAACGTTGAGGGCCCTGCAGCGGCAGTTCCGTTCATTCCTTCGTTCGTTCTTTGGTACGGTTGCGGATTCGCTATGGGCATATTCGGAACTGATTTTTCCAATGGGATGTCGTAGGTGTGCGTCCACCTGGCGCATATCTACCTGGGGTGGGTGTGCGGAAAGCGGTATATGGATATGCACATCATAATGGCATACGAGCGTGTCTTCTTCATTGAGGGGGATTATCGAAGCGAAAGCGTTAGTTATCGACGGATTAACCCACGAGTTTGTGGCTTCACGAACCCCTCATCGAATATTGATCATGAACGCGCATGTCCCTCGCCTGTGTACCGTAGGAAACTTCGTACGATCGCCGAGGTACACGGAGAATGATTTTACCGAATGTTTCTGATTTTCCGTACCGATACGAGCAGAAATTTGAAAAAGGAGACGTTAAAGGGGAGCGAAAATTAGGTGTAGCGGACGATTCACCTGAATGTCACCCTCGACGTTTAGTTAATAGAAGAGGGTTGGGAATGTGGAGAGGGTACGGCGTGTCTTTCGCGTTGTTCGTTTGAGTGGAAAATATTAGGTGAAGGTCTCAGTCGTAGGGAAGGAGGCTGCGGCCACAGCGGTCCAAGTCCTTCAGATTATCAGAGCTTTTTCTTGGCGTCGCGCCAGCGGTCACCATGGCAACCATCTTAAATGTCTTTCTCTCTTTTTCCCCCGCTCTCTTTCTCTTTTCGTCCTTCACGCGCTAACACATATAATACAAACATGTTACCTTGCACACACGGGGAAAAATGTAATCCTTGAGCGCAAGCGTGAAAAGTAGATGGAAGATGATGTATACGTGAGGTATACACCGGAGCAACGTCATTCGATTACCTTTACATATCAGCGGGGTGGGTAATTCATACGCTACAGCTGTCTCTCGATAAGTTTTTTTTCCTTCTTCTTTTCTTTCTTGAATAAATTTATATCATCGTCGGTTTAACGAGACCTTGACTACGAGACGATCTTATACGAAGTGTTGATCGTCGAGGGGATGAATGTAACACAGAAATATGGCATAAAATTCCTATAGAAGACGTTGTGCAACTCGTTCCATATAGTTTTTTTTTTTCTCGAGTCATAAATTCCAAAGAATTCTTGGGTATTTCGTGTGCGATCTGATTCTTAAACTTTCGAATTATTTCTCTCATATTCGCGTGTTGCACGTGATTTTCAAACGTTAATTCTCTTCATCTCAGCTTCTGCAGCACGTACCTACAATATTGTTATTGCTATACAACACGTTCCCCGATTGTCCGTTGCGGACTTGGAAAAATGTTAGGATCCCGGGAAAATAAATTACATATTTTCAAAGCGACTAGGTTTTGCGGTATAGATCCATGTTATTCGAACACATATGAGTTATATATATTTTTTTTTTTTTGTCTGGCTGTGAGATTTCATCAGACCCGTGTCTGGGCGGCTATATAGTGCGATAGGTGTATATCAAGAGACTCGGCAGAGTATCTGGGCAGTTTTTACCGAATTGAATTATCACACCAAAATGGCATCTGTTATTTATTGTCCAAAAAGCCCGCCGTTCTTCTACCTCCAAATTTTGTTTACATTTTTTTTCCTCGATTCTGTTTTTATTCAAATTTTTCAAATTTCTTCAAATTTTCAATTTTTTCGGTATACGGCCAGGCGTCATGAATTTCACGAACTTGGCACGATAACTGATTTGGATCCATTTTTCTCCGAAGAATGACGACTTTCTGGTGGCGATTGATTTGGAACAACTATAATGTACTTGACGATGTTTTTCGCACTTGAGATGCTTTTTGGGTTAGTATATATCCTGAGCTCTCTTCTATACCGTGCCCATATCGCGAGGGTGGCGAATGACGGCGAACAGGAAGAAAGCGAGGGTTTGAGGGAAAGTAAAGGCGAGATATCAGAGGCGATCCGGACGCCTCCGGCTGATATATTATATTGGTAGAGATTGCGAGGCGAATTATAGTAGGTATCCCATTCTCATGACACCGGTGAGTTCGGGAGCGAAAATCGAGTAGCGTAAAGGAGATCAGAGTTACGTTTTTCTCGAAGAGAAATTCTTCTTTAGAAATTCGACGCACTCGTTTCAATGCATTTTTTGAATTGAGCGGCGCGATTATGTAAAATTCGCTGTAACGCGAAAGGTAAAACCGTGTAATACATCTCGCTGAGAGTAGCGGTTTTCGAAAGGGGCCAAAAGGCGCCCACAAGGGGCGGCGGTCCGGAGTTGGCTCTCGAGCCAAGGGCCGAGGGTAGGTAGGTACGAGGGCCAGATAAAGGGGAAGGGAAGAGGTTCGAGCGGGTGGAACTAATTAAATACAAGCCTACGAGAATGAAGTTACTGTGGCTACAGCCGAGGGTTTCCACCAGACGCGGTTGCCGCCGAACCAGCTCGGACAAATTAACTTCAATTCTTTTCAGCCGCACTACGAACCTTACCCCCAGATCCTGAAAAATTACCACTAAACCCTGCACGTGATCGAGTCGCGGGAGAAAAAAGAAGTTCATTGGATACACGATCGCCATGGCCGGGTGATTCCAATCCACCGGGAACTCACGTTCTTTTTTCCTGCAAAAATTACTGCGGTATATATACCTGTGCCAAGTTCTAGTAAAATGTTGGACTTTTTCGGTCGAAACTTATGGCCAAAAAAAAAAAAAATAGGCTGGTTTACATTCTTCCCACTCTCTCCCCTCGCTCCTTGTAATTTTGAGAGTTTAAGGCGAAATTAAAATTCCTTCTTTTTAGTGGGGGGAAAAAAATTCTTCAGCATCGCCTATACCTTCAGCATTTTTTTTTTTTTTCGTCGGGGAATTAGTTGGAAAATATATAGTGGCTGGTAGCGAGAGCTGGTGTATGTGAGTCGTGAGAATTAGGACGTCATTCCCGTCGAGAATAATGTTCGAGACTCGTTCGTCGAGGGTACGCCGTGAGTCTCGCACGTATCGGTGGCCCCTGCTATCTCAGTTCACACGTTTTCAAATCCTCGTCCAATCAGGGCTATACATAGCCGGTTTTACTGCCTATACTGTGATCACGATCCTCGGCTGCTTTTCCTCTAATTTTCGTTTCGTCTTCCTCCCTTCTTCGTCTATTTGTCAAAGAATTCCCTCCCTCCCTCCCGGGCAGCTCTTTTTCCTCCGAATAATCAACCCCCAACATTATACGAAGTAATCTGTAATGAAATCACGTTTCTATATCCTGTGTATTTTATTTCATCTCGTTCTTTTTTCAGGCACTTCTCAGGGGGGCCTTGACGCAGCAAAGTGCGGTGATTTTGGTCTGCATGGCGATCGACAGATACATGTGCATGCTTCACCCTCACCACTATCACAGGCATTCGTCGAAGAAGGTAATAATATTTCATCGCTATTTCCCCGTTAATTTTATACTCAGCGATTAAATCGATCGGCTTACGTCAATTCACCAGTACGAGGCCGATGTTGGAAGAGGTGTCCATAAATTTGGGGGAAAATTATCCCCATAATAGCCGTTGATAGAAACCCGTTCATTAAATCTGATGAGTGAATAAAAATGAAAATAAAATAAGAAGAAAAATCAATGAAGAGAATAGAAAAAAAAAGAGGGAGAACCGAGAACAGGCAAGTTTGCACTTGAATCGCCGCAAATATTGGCAAGCCGTTCAACTTGTTTGTCCTTGAGCTGTTCTACCTACCCCCTTCAGGTTTTAGTAACCTAGCGTCTTCAACCCTCGTTTTTTACGGTCTTTTGAACGTAGATTAAGTAGTTAACTCTGTATACGTAGTATTTCGCTGAGCTTGCACGGTGTCCGCGCATCTTCCAGAAGTGGTTTACAACAAATTTTCAAGTCAGATATATCGCTATTTCGATGCCATCGGAACTTTGTAAACAAGCTTTTAATCGTGTCCTACCCGCGAAAGCCGCAGAGTGATACGAAATTCCGTATCGCAGATTGAAGAGTTTCGCGATGCTACTGAACTCGTTACAAACATTCGAAAAGTTTATTTATTATATCGCGGGACGTTACCTGCCTGTGAGTGACGGTAAAATATTACCGAGCTTTTGGTACGAACCGGGTACAGATATAAATACGTTTAGTTTTTCGAATACATGCGGCAAAGAGATGCGAAAGTTGCTGTGTAGAGAAAACTCAAGAATAACGGGGTGAATTTTTGTAGTCAAATATAAAAGGAGGTCACAGTACCGCGGAATAGAAATCGTTCTGCAGATGCCAATATATTACGAGAAAGAAGGAGAGGGAGATTATATAAAAATTCGATGGACAAAAAAGAAAAAAAAAAAAAGAAAAAAGGAAAGTGAAAATACTCGGAGTATAAGACGAGCTTTTATATTATTATATGAGCTTCATTTTTATCAAAGTTCACGCGGCGAACGCGTCGAGTCGGCGAAATTCGCTGGGGTAGAAGTGAAGGAAAAAAAAAGAAAGAAAACTAGGCGGTAGATAAAGTGAAGAAAAAAAATGAAAGAAAAAAAGGGTGTAGCACGACGCGGTGGTTGCTGTTGCTGCAGGCAAGGGCGAAAGTGGTAGTATTTTCGTTCGGGAAAACTCCCTATTCCGGTCGCGTACAATTCGATTTACTCAATACAACTCTTATATTTTTGTCGACAAAACTATTATCTGTAGATTTTTCTCCGATATAATTTCGTACCAATAACAGTGACGAGTTCGTTGTCCGCAATTTTTCCATTTATCGCGCGCTGTAACTTTTTACAATTTTTTCACCCGCTCACACTTTTATATTTCATTATACATTTCCTACATTTTTCATCGAACGATTTTCTGGATACGCTCGTAAAATGTCGGCATTCCAGAAAAGTGAAATTCTGGTCACGTACTCGCGGCAGCTACGGTGCAAATTTGACTCGATTATTTTTGGATTTATAATTATTATTTATTATTTCTATCTCAATTCTCATCAATATTTTCGTCCTCAAAATTCTCAGATACTTATTCAACTGTATAATAAACTTTGATTAATGTTTCGTTTATATATATATATATTTTTTTCAAATAATCGCATTCGAAAGGCGTTACTTGACTTGTATTTCGATTATAGCAGACCTCATATTTTAAGATCACTGCAGTGGTGGGATAGGAATCGTATGTACTTCATACCTATGTATAATTCGTGTGTGTATAATATATGTGCTTATACGTATAACGGAAACCCGTGCCAACAAGTGCCTCGATAAATGTCTGCCTTGAAAAATGTCGTCGACGACAATGAATTAGTTTTTTATCTTACGACCCCGAGGATATAGTGGAGTGGAGTCTAGCGCGGTATAAAAATAGACGAACATGATTTTCGATCGTAACAACCCCCGAGATCTTCCTCGTCTTCCAATTTTTATCCCAAAAGATATAATACTTGAGACTTGGAAGAATAAAAAAAACACAAAAAAAAAACGAGAAAAGAATAAATTGCTTTTGAAAATCTGGTCGCGGATTATTATGGTATCACTTTTTCTAGTCGTTTTTTCATCGCGAGATATGGTCACCATCCTTCAATTTGTAGCATTATGAAGGGGGCGGATAGGGGAGGTAGTATGTATATTTGTGAATTGATTATTCTGAAGTTTTGACTATTGTCAAGTTCGGCGACTGTAATATCGTATAGCGGCGGGTCTGGAGTGGAGAGTTTTGCCTTGGATAAAGTTTTACTTTGTTATCTAAGCAAATAACACGCGGTTGAATTTATTGAAAATCTATCAGAAGTTGGTTATCTTGACTGAACCGCACGTCGGGTGTCAAAGTTATGCGCATTTTATAGCGGGGAAAACAGATCTTTGCAGTAGAAGGAAATCGGTGGCAAAGTAGAACTTTGCGGATGATTCAAACCCAGCGATTCGGGGTCGAAACCTGGGGGAAAATCTGGGGGGGGGGGGGGTCGCAATGGAGCAGGTTTAATGACGTGTCAACGGAGAGATTATTTTAACAAAAAGTTGAGAATTGCTATCTGCAAGGTTATATCTATTACTTTCGAACTCTTACTCTCACTCTCACTTTCAATGTCACTCTCATTCTCACTTTCACTACCTTCTGCCTTCGTACCCTGCTCCCTCATATTCGTGCTCGGTTTTCAAATCCGACCATTAGTTGGTCTCATTGTGCCCGAGTACTTTCTCGGGTTTAACGCCGATTTCGATACCGTGTTCAAGTATGTTTTGTACCTTTGATTGTGCCCAAGAGATTCCCCGGTGGTTCTAGGTACTAGAAACGTTATTATCCGCGACACTCCAATGCCCCTTTTCACTCTCTTGACAAAGATGAATATGGAAAAAAAAGAAGGATAAAGATGAAAAAATCTTCCCCGTAATACGTGATATTCACTCACTCACTTTCCTTGCTTTGTGAAATAGTCCTGGGATATATATCTTTTTTAAATTGTTTCGCACGGGGCGAGATGCCTGCGCGGAAGAAAAAAAAGGAAAAATAATTTTCAATCGGAATTCTAAGCGCATCCCCCGGACATGAGGTGCAGATTTAATTACCGGGTGCAAAGTGAATTACCTCCACGAAGTAATTACGAAACAAATTTAGAGATAAAATGGAGTACGAGAAATGTGTATAATATATTTTTTTTTTTTTTTGATTTTTTTAACTTTCATGCTCTCACTTTAACTTCAAAGTTAGATATTTCATTCTGCGATGAAGAGAGAGGAAAAAAGAATTACGGTACTGCATGATCATGTCCCGGAGGACGAGGAGACTGGTTTTTATTTTCCACTTTTTTTTTTGCAGACATATTTTCATCGGCGTGGTTCAGAGGCAGCGAGTGAATCGTTTGAGCAGGTGGACTTTAATGGCTTAAGGTCTCCCTTTGCCGTCCACTGGCTAAGGGTGCTTTTACACTAATTAATCGAGTCAGGGTCAATTACCCGGGGCTGCGTTATACACGCGTTCGATCTCGCTTCTTTACCGTTTGAACCCCTTCCGTCGTTTGAACCTCCAGAGGGCAATTTTTTTTCGCTTGCAATCAACCATCTCTCGAATCGCTCTAATATGCATCCAGCTAGTTCTGTTGGCATAGATCACGGAAAAATGCTTTCTGCAAAATCAACGAGGGAGCTGCATGACGAAGAAAAAAGCAAAACGCTTCCCCCAAGTTTTAAAGATGTAGAAAGTCCAACTCACCTCTTTTCCACTTGATCCGCTTTAGGGCTTTGTCGACCCTATTTTACTACACCATTGAATTCCACCGATAAGGGATTTTATTGTAGTCGGCATACCTCTCCGGAATTTCGTTACGTTTTTTTCTATTCCATTTTTATTTTTTTTTTCTCGTCCCTGTTTAAACAAATTTTCACACCGATAAGACTCGGCTCGAAAAGCATTATTCCTCCTCTTCTAGGGTCTCACTAGTTTCTGCATATAATCGAATTTCTTATTTTACGAGCTGAAATAGAGCCAGTCACGCCTTCGTCGGAGGATGTATTAGAGTGTAACTGATACCACCCCAGACACATGCGGGAGGGTGTAGATCGCTTGTATAAATTTTATATGCAGCTGGATATACGACCTATGAAAGTCGTTCGGATCGGATACGAAGATATTGCTGCTGCACCAAGAACGCTTATCGCTTCGCATAAAGTCGTTCTCAGCATAAAACTCCACCTCTTTTGGCTTTCGAAATAATTCCACGTTTTTCCATCGTGGAAAAATCTACAATCCACGCAGTTCTCGTGATAACTCCATGCATTCTTCATGACTGAAATAATTCTTCAACACTTCTCTCTTCAAAATCGATCCAAAATCTGATGCTCTATTTATTTATTCATTGAAAAAAAAAAGAAGGGGAGTTCTAAACGCAGTTTAGATTTGGGAACATGGTTAATCGAGCGATGGGGACCAGAGCAAGGGGAGAAAGGTATAATGAATGGGTTACAAATCTAAAAAGGGTTTTTCGGCTGCGGCGAATCTAACGGCGAACTAATGCAGTGGAACGTTCGGTGGCAGGCACGCTTTGATTGGCAGTGATTGGCTCGTTGAAGATCGTTCATTCGTTAAACTGTAAAAAAAAAATTAAAAGAACAAAAACAAAAAATAAAAAAAAATTAGTCAGGGCAGTAAAGCCGCCGGGGTGGTAGAGTAATCGGTGCCAGAAAAAAAAGAGCAACTCTAATGAATCGGCGGTAGTTCCAAATCGGATCCTTTATTCTTGCATTTTATTTATTTGGTTTGTTTTTTTTTCATCTTCTATTCATTGAAAGACCGCAGCCGTGCAGACCGTCTTTTGTACCATCTTTCATGTGTACTATATATATCTGCATTCTCGCTGCACTTTCAATTCTCGGTATCATCTCTATCTCTTTTTTTCGTTTGAAAACGGAATTATATTCTCGGGATTCCCGTATATATCTTATAGTATGTATATACGTACTCCCTTCCCCCTCGCACACGGTGATGGTATCAATTAGCGTGCTTAATTAAACGTTGGGGAACGACTCGAGCTTAATTAATAGAAATTTTGAAGTAATTTAGGCTCATTTATATTTCGTTGAGGTCCATTGCGCCTATAAGGATACATACATTTGCTCAGAGACAAGTGGATACTCAACCGTATAAGTTATACATATACAATGCGAGCTTACGTGTGTGGTGTATAGATATATACAAACGTACCGACGCGCGTCGCCCTCGCGCTTTTGGCGTCGCGACGCCCCACCCCCCACCCCCCCCGCGTTCCAACGGAAGGGTTGATCGCGCAGTCGAATAACCCGACGACACGCGCCTTCCCTCAGATAGTTATGTACACGACAGCCAGCCACCGCTACGGAATACATGGATTATTTACAGCCTAATAGCTGATATACGCGAGCGAACGAGTGGGCTTAACACTAAAAAGGATATCGTGCGGTACGCTCGAGAGACTTGCCTAATCTAGGAACTACTTACCCTCACATTTTTCGCTCCCCACATTCTCCCGTCAGTTTCACTCTCTTCCACGAATTTTCTTCCTTATACGAGTATACCACCATCGCGCCTCCGAGCCTTTCGTCAACCGCTCGTAAAACAGTCGCGATAAAACCTGTTGGAACTTACATAAGAGCCATCCGTGAACCCGATAGAACGACAGCCAGTGTATCATCACCGACTATAATATTCGCTGCATATATAGTTTTTGCACCCCCCTTCCCCTCCGCCGCTGCCCGTTTTTTGAGATTCCGTGTTCAACCCACTTCGACCGATTTTTTTCATTCCACCTCGAGTGGTATGGGAATTGAAAAAAGAAAAAGAATTAGATACTTTTGAAACAGCGAGTTATCATATTTGACGAAAAGTAATCTGAAATTCTGATTACACGCGAAATATCTCTCCCTCTCCTATTACACCGATGAATTTATTGGATTTTTCAAGGGCCGCAACGACAGCCCGGTCTGGGCCAGCAGTTTTCGTAATTATTCCTTCCCCGTTATTCGAGGGTCCGGAAGAGGCACTTGCGAAATTGGTAATTTTTTCTTTGCATTTCCTTCTTTTTTTTTTTTTTTTTTCTTGCAGGGATTAGGAACAATTAAATCATCTTGTTCTAGTTAATTATACGCGATGGCTCACGCGCCTTCGACGCCGTCTCGAGCGAAGATGAAAGAATGAAAATGAAAAATTAATGCAGATTTATTGGAGAAAGAAAATAAAAAAAGATAGGAAGAACGGTCTTAGGGAGTCGTAGGAACCACCGACTGATCACATTCGTGCTAGTCTCGTCTGTAAAGTTTTTTTTTTTGTGTATGTTGACGCAGTATTACATGCGGCAGGGTTGCGTTGCAGTGATGTCGACAACATGGATAGCTAGCGTAGCGGTTTTTGGCGCCCTCGTTCTCCCTAGAGGAGGTTACTACTTCAACGGATCCGGTCTCCTCGCCTGCGACCCATTTTTTGCGAGAGCATCCCTCAGGTGAGTTTACCATTTCAATTTACATTCGAACATAACACATATATGTATGTTTCTACACGTGCAGAGCCTCAACTATATTCGCGAATGGGATACAGTGAATGTAAATTTATATATCCATGCATCGAAGCATATCACAATAACTTATTGAGATCGCGGTTTTCTGGCAAACGCGTTTAATACACTTAAGTGTATAGAATCGTCGAACCAGCAGGATTTCAAGCGGTGAATTGTACATTCGTTCGATCCTTCGAACTTCGTTTTTTACGTACTCGTCTCTCCAAAAGCGGTTTTTTCTTCTTTCTCGTTTTTTCGCAAAGTATTTTGTAATTCCTATAAACCCTCCCGCAGGCTTGCGGAGTGAAGAACGTCTGGATATACGTATGAAATAAAATGGATGGTAAAAGTTTGAAAACTAATTGCATTTATTATTTCAATGCAAATATTTAATATCACCGTAAGAGTTTGAGAAATTTTTCATTTTGTTCTTTTTTTCTTCATATTCCAGAATACTCGCCTGTTGTTGTTTCTACTTCCCGACGACGATGGTGCTAATGTACTGCTACGGGTCGGCGTTTCACGTAAACAAACTTCGACTTAAGAGGGTCGTCTGCGTCAACGCACCGGAAGTAATTAGCGGCGGCCACATCGAGAGGGTGAGTTGCGCGACGTTGATGAGCAATTAATTTGTCGATTATAATATACAAGGCGGACGAGAACGCCGCGGCGGCGTCAAATTCTCTATCTTGTCTGAAAATTAGGATTCATGTGACGTTACGATTATCTGAAATAGTTGAGTTTCAAAATAGTGAAATTCATGAATCTCATCCCATTTTTCCCGTGGAAAAGATCACACGAGAAATTAAAAGACAAAAAAAACTGAGAGATCTCAGAAAAAACGTGTATGTAAGATTGGGGGGAAAAAAAAAGAAAAGAGGGCAAAGTCACGAACCTGTTAGTAGTAAAGTTTGAGTATATCCGTTGGTGGCGAGATGCGCTGAGACCTCGAGATCTCATTGAACGCCATCGCCGTTGCTACCGCCGCTGCAGTTGCTGTAACGGTGGTGGTGCAGAGAGAGATATTCCCAGGAGGCTGCTTAACGCAACACTCCACTTCCTTTATGAAAGATCCCCCGGGAACTCGTGCTCGACGTTTCGACGGTGATTTTGTTGGTTCGTGGTCGGTGGTTCGACACTGTTAACGGAATGAAGGAGAGTTCGCAGACACCCCCTGCGAGTTGCACCTCCTCGGAAGAGCTACGTGTTTGAATTATTGCGCTCTGATATTCCGGTTCGAATTAATAGATAGATTTTATTCATATTTACACGTCTCGAAACATGAGCGATGGCCTTTCAATAATTTCATATTATTTGCGAAGTATCAAGCGGCACATATAATCGATTATAATTCATATTTGTGAAACGTGAATCGCGTATTTGTCGCTTTATAACGATTCCCCGCGGGGCATGCTTTGGCTGGGAAAATTATAGCCCATGAATTATAATCTACGTTTATTATGCCAGTTGGAAAATTACGTGCATGTATATATATGACGTGTCCTAATACAACGGTCATTGGTTCAAATAATTCACGAGGGCATGCACATGCGATTCACGTACTGGTAGTGAAACGGAAAATTGTTTTATTTAAAAAATCGATTTTTATATTCATCTCTATATTATGTGGGTACATTTATGAATTCTACTGTATAGAGGAGATCATACACAGCATTCGGTATTATATGACCCGCCATTATGATAATCCGGGATCGAGCTAGGGATTATATTGAGGGGAATTATTAACAGCCCTCTGAATCAGCAACGACGAATCAAGTGCCGAATGTACAGTATATACAGTATTTCGCCAATTTTCCGTTCCAAATCACATTTGAAACGCAAACGATCCATGATCGAATTGATTCGCTTTCGTTATCGAGTAATCGGCAATGGAATAAAAAAGAGAATCAAAAATCTTGACCAAAAAATCTTGGCCGTACTATCCACGTTGAAGAAGATGCGGACATTTTGTCTGGTTTGTGATCACCCTCCTCCAGAGGGAATGTTTTCATACAAAGTGGTCCCAGTTCCAGGTGGAGTGTAGAATGTGTAGAACACGAAACTCCCGCGGGAGAACAAAGTGCCACGAGTTTTATCGAAGGGTTAGGGCGATTTCGTCGTGCAGATTGAGAAGGCGACGGAAAAAGAGAAAACGGGGGAAAAGTGGGGCAAAAACTTTGCGCCACTGCGAAAGTGATGGGTTCTTCTTTGCGAGTTAAGTGTTTTCCAGAGAATATAAATAATTCGGTCGTTAACGCGCGGCGCGCCGACGGTCGATTTTTTTTTGCTTCCGAAAATCAGAATAAAAATAAATATGCCGGTAAAAAATTGAAGTGAAAACAAAAAAGAAAAAAAACAAACCAACAACGCGAAACAGAGAAACTGAGAGAGGAAAAGCGAGAGAGAAATTCGAAGAGGGAAAAAGAGAATAAATTAAGAAATAAAACCGAGTCAAATTGAAGAAGAGAGAATGAAGAAGAATCGGTTGCGATTGTTATATCCTCGTCGGTTATTGCTTAGAGTCGATGAAAATCCAGAACTTCGTCTCTCTTTCGCATTATACTCAGCACCCTTGTCTTCCTCAATTTTTTCTCCTCTACGCAGACATTCCGTGATAGGTAATGCCGCAGCCGCTCTTTTCGTCTCAAGTTCGCTATTTTGGGCGCGAGGGGGATCGGTGATAATAGTTATAGCCGACGATTATCGCAGACTCTTTACTACGACGTTTCGATACTTGAAATTTTCATGAGATGAGTCCAACCCTGCCGATCTCGTGCCCCTCAAGCTAACCGTCTCGTGGATTATTATTTTTGCCGAGAAGACAAAACTTGAAAATAATTCTTAAATCTGCGATGTGAAATAGATCGGTCGAAATTTACTCTCGAACGATCGCAGCGCTCGACATGTATTCATTGGACAACCGACGTGAACTTTGAGTCTTCAATTTCCATTGTCTTTTTTTCAGGGATAGTTATATGCTAGCTTTAGCGTGTTACAGGCTCGTTTATTCATAGTAACGTAGGGAGGCAGGAAATTGCAAAAGATGGAGCTTTCAGCCTTTTTTCTTATTCTTTTTTTTTTGGTTACTATTCTTGCTTTTTCACTCTTTTCCTACAGTGCGGAACTCGCGCAGGCGTGGGCCGGAAAACGCTGCAGTTGCTAATGTCGGAGAAAATTTGATTTGCAGAACGAGAGAACGGTAAATTGGGAGAATTCGATAAACACCATTATTTTCCCCTTATGTGCGCGCAGGTACAAGTTTGAAAATTATTTTCCAAAAATTATGACACCTTGCAGCGAGATGATTCTGCAAAGAATTCATCATACCGAAAGTGATTTATGGTTTGTTTTTTTTTCATTAGGGTTAATTAACCGAAATTAACATGGTTAATTTAGTGCAACGTCTGAATGAAAAGTTTGTGCGACATTAAGGCCATCTGGTTCTCCAAAACTATAGCTGTTCTCTGTGAGAGAAGCTTAATTCCGGGGCAAAGCTCGCGCTTCGGAAGTTTGTCCCAGTCTCCTTGTTCGTCCTTACCTTCGTCCTTATAGTCTCTCGGTCTTAGTCTCGTCTTCCTCTTAATGTAGAAGTTGAAACGTGAGACTCAAGGGCAAAAGTTTTCATTAGATATCGAGTAAAGTGGCTGCCATATATACCGCTCTTCCCTTCCCTACTTTGCCTATAGAGTGACAGAATTCAATTCCAACGTCAAACTATTTCTGTATATCCGGCCTGCAAGTAGTATGTATAAGGTACGATGTAGCTTTTAAAATGTGTGAAACAGTCACACAAATATTTATGCAAAAAAAATCATGCACATAAAGTTTAGGGATTTCGCTTGATTCTCTGGGATTCAGGATATAAAACACGGCGAGGGATAAAATTTATGAAAGCTGCAAACAAAAATATCATCAATTTTATTTGTTCCATCGACTGCAGCCTCTCCGTGGTGACGTAGGTAGATTCGATACGAGTGGCAAACAATGCTGATACGATATATTGTTGCAGTGTTGATAAATAAAATGAAATAAAATCAAATAAAAAGCGAAACGGAAGGGAATATCGCGACACATGCGAGTTATAGGTAAATTATTAGATTGTAAAAATTTTCTCCGCGAAGTTCAACGTATAGATATATTGCCACTTACTTTTTTCTATATCCTTTTACGATTTCTTTTTTTCTTTTTTTTCTTATCGAACTTGATTTTAAAGTAGATTCCCTTCGATAGCTTCCGCCGAGAGACGACGATGTTCACGTTCGAGAAAATCTACAAAGCAACGTAATCATGTCTGAGGTATGAATTATCGGTTTTCACGGTGCAACGATGAAGCTATATATCTTGATAAGGTTAGAGCACGTTTTAAACCGCCGAGAGCGATCTACTCCGATATATACCGATATAAATGCAAGCGATGTACTTCCGTTATTCTTGACTTGGAAAATAACCGATGACGATAATTACTCATACTTTCCATAATCGCAGTCCGACGGTTTTCCACGACATTATGTGATCCCGGAAATTTAGAAAACCGCGCACAGAGTAAACAAGGTAATCCCAGTGAAATATCATGCGCCATGCCGAATGGGAAATACAAGCTAGGTATACGATTCCGCCATTCACGGTAGTAGACGACAAATGATCATGTATTTTTATACGCGAATAGTTGCTCCGATGTATATAGCTTGGAATATTTCTGTTTTTATTATTCGGTACGTATAGGTACATGTAATTCTTTCCGCAATTAATTGAGACGCGCTTGATCGTCGGTGATCCGCATTTAACCTTCTCGATGTCAGCAAAAATTAATCTGGTCTAGATCGTACGTTATATGCTTATACGTCGAGTCCGATATAAAAGAAAAAAAGAACAATTCTTCTCAGCTCCTCTTTTACCTTTTTTCCTCGGAGCGAGGGATGTGATTAATAATATGATAACTCATACAGTAAAAATGATACGGGGCATATCTATAATGCGAGTCTCTGAATAAAACTGAGCGAGTGTCAGAAGTGTGAATATCATTTTTGCAACGGTGTAGCGAGGAGGGGGGGAAGTGCGATGAGGAAAAGCTGTGCGAACACTACGTTTTCCCCGTTTAATTAAAGCTCGTGCGAAAAGTTTGAACTGAGAAATTGTAGCTCGGTGGGAAGTAGGTGTGTAAGTCCGGAATACGAGGGCGCGGCGGTATAAACCTCTGGGCAAATGATAAATTGGCAAAAGTTAGAGGAGTAAAATAACCGGGATTTTAATCACGAGTATCGCATTTTAATCACCCAAATTCACCGCCGCAGATGTCGGCGGCGGCTGCACCGTCGAGTCGTCACGATCTGTGACGCCGCCGCGACGACCGGAGGGAAGCCTCGTACAGAATTGGATTTTATACTAGGGAATAAGGGGTGTTTCTCGGTACACGTAGAAATTGAGGCGGATTTGCGGGGATAGTTCTGATGGGAATAAGCCACGTAGTGTACGTATTTCGTTGAAAACAATCAAATGCTTTCTATCCCATCCTATATGTGTAGTCTATCTCTCCAGCTATTTCGCGGCAGGTCTATCTCGCTGCGCAGCACTCGCGTGTAAATAAACGCGAACGAAAATTGGAGATAGATCGAAGAAATACGAAGGGGGCGAATGCGCTGTCCACGCCATTCTTATCGAACAACAGGTATATATACGTACATAACAAACCCCGAGTGCATGTGTGGGGAGAGCGTTACATGCGGGAATCGATTGGGATTTCGTCGACTGGTTTCTACGGCGACGGAAAATCGGGCAGTTCACGATAGGAGAAACAATTGAGCCGGGAGAAAAAAAAGAAGTATAGGTAGGTGCCCGGGAGTTTTCAAGGGGTAGGGAATTGAACGCGACGCGCGGACCTCCGCATCGGCGCCGCCATCTTGGAGATTCTTCATCTTCTTTTTATTTTTATTTTTATTTCCGTGTTTTTTTGCCTTTTTTTTTCTACTTATATACATTCTCTCGCACTTCCGTCGTTGGACACTTTCGGAACTTCTTCCCGCTACACTCCTCGGGATTGTAACGAGGCCAACCTCGAACGTATGTTCTGCAGCTATCCTACCGGGAATTGCTCGATGCACCTATGTACGCTACTCGAGGAATCGGGACTCGAAGCGTTTCCGGTACTGCAGCTGAAACAGGAAGTCAATGGAAGTGGTGCACTTCAGAGTTGCCAATGCTACAGCATCACTGCGACAGTTAATTCCTTTCAATTTATTTTGGTTGTTAAAATTCTAGAATTATTATATTTATTCAGTCGCTATATGACGCAAGGGATTTTCAAACGGAATATATACGAGTTTACATATACGGCGTCTACTGCAGGGGAATTATATGTGCACGCGCAAACGTGCGCTCTGGGGCACGGGATTAACAATTTTGTTTATTATAAATGCGCCAAAGTTATTTCATATTCGTTATATTCTCGCGGTGAACCAAATGCGGATGGAATTTTCAGCGAATCACATCCGATTACTTCGTTTTTTTTTTTCTTTTTTTTCATTTAATTTTCATTCCCTGGTATTCAGGTCAATAAAATAGGACTACGTGTCAGTGGCTTAGCGACTATATTTTGTAATCTCATAGGCCGTGGTTTACATATTTTATTCCGGATAAATAACAAATTTCACGGTATTACTCCCCACGATATTTACGCGAAGCAGAAAATCCAAGGTGCTCGATGTGCGTGGATCGTACCCCTCAACATATATACGTTACACTGCACAGCTTCGCGAGGATACGATTGTGTAATCCAAATTTACATATTCTAAATGAAACGATTACCATATTTCCTCGATTAGTACGATATTCGGTAAGACTTGTGGTATTATATCTGTATCCGCGGCGTGATTACCTGGGGGTAAGGGCCGTTGGGGTGAAAGGGAGTCGACGTATTAACCGCGAAATAATTCTTGGAAAAAATCGAAGACTTGGGTGATAAAATTTCGAAAATAATGAATTCCACGAATTATGAGACTGTAAGTAATAACAATCGTGATAGAATAATATATCAGATCGTTTGGAACCTGCGATATGCATAAATTCCTTATATACACAGGATCACGGTTTTTATCGTCAAAATATCTTTATGCCTGATCCACCGATTCCCAAAGCAGAGAGAAATTACCCGCGGTCCCGAATGTTCGTCGCCGCGACGCTGTCCGAGTGCGTCGGCCAATAATCGTTTCGGATAAAGAAAATGACCATGGCATTAGCAATCCCCCTTTCCAACCTCCCCGCGGATTAATGATAATTTCACGTATATTTATCCTGAATATAAGGCGGAATCGCTGGGTATGATTTCCGAATTCGGGTCAATGCGGATCTCTGCGAATGTCAGCGCCGAAGAAAACTCTCGATTTCTCTGGCTTAGGCCTACAGAGAAACTCACACAGTCGCATTTTCGCTTCGAGTTCGAGCGCACAGAAGCCTCAGAGATAGAAGTATATCTGGTGCCGAGGTTGGGTAGGTAATTACCTTACTGCCGGGTTGAAATGAAAAGAGGGGGGGAAAGGGGGCAGGAAAGGGAAAAGGGCGAGGGATAACGTTAGGGGTGGAGGTCGCGGGAGCAGGGATGATGGTGGTATTCCAAGGCGGAGACCGGGGGTTCGAACCGAACACAGAATATAGGCCTTTGGATTCAAAGGAAGACGTTCGAATGGTCGAACAAAGGGGCTGATGGTTCGATTGACACTGATGACCGATTATCCTACCCTAATGAATCTTGATAAATTTGATAATTCCGTTCGCTCGTGAAAAGGTCTTTGGATATTGTGAATCCATAGAATTGTACGGATGATAAATATGATTCTACATGCCGGGCATCTCAATTTTTCAACCTCACGAATAAATAACTGAAATTCCGAGAAAACCCGGGACCATGTAAAAAGCTTGATCAGTGGTTTCGATATACAACGGCTTTAAAAGCACCGCTTCAACAAGAAGTATAGAGCGATTGATGTATTTTTTATTACGCTATTCGCGCATCGCAAATTTAAGGTATATTTTTTATTTCCCAGAGTTTATTTTTATGTAAAACCGACCATAGAGATGGACGAGGAAACTGGACGTGTAAATACCTATGCGCGACATAACGCAATAAATTGTAATTTTCTTCAATTGCGCTAGATTTACAGGTTCATTGAAAAAAAAAAAAAGAAAGTATTTCAGAATAGTGAAGAGGAAGATGGGGGGGGGGGGGGGAGGTTGGTATAAGGAGGTTAGATGGTAAAAATGCGAGGGTGAGCTGATCGATATAGCAATAGCATTGACACATATTTCACGTAGCAACTGCTCGTAGCATATGTTCATGTAATTGTACACGAAACATATGATGTTATAGGTATACCTTATTGGAATGTCCGCATCGGAGAAAAGAAACTAAATAAGAAAAATGGGACATCGGAAATTAATGAAGGAACGAATGATCTCGCATTGCAGAGGCATGTCGTTCGGTTACTTTGACTAATTTTGTCGATCTCTCAGCGCCAGCTGAATCTCGTTTTTGTGTACATCGTATGCTGATTAATTGTCCTGCCGACTGTAACATTGATATGTACGCGATTTATGAGAAGCATTTGGAATTGTTCGATCGCGATCGAAAGATTCGATCTATGAATAAGGGTAATCGTATACTGTATATTTTTTTACGTCGCTCAATTTGACGGAAATGATCGTTTTCTGTCCGAGTGGCTTTCGATTCGATCGAATTCTCACGATTGAATGCATCGATGCAAAAGAATTCTGTGGCACATCCTGAACGACCATGGGGCGCACATGAATGAGCCGAAGAATGAATCGCCGTTTTTTTTTTTCTTTGTTTTTTTTTGCATGACAAATATAAATTTTGTGCGGATTACATCGAACCCATGTGAGTTATGGGTAAATATCCGCGTAAATTTTGACGATGGTTATGAGGTCAATTAATTAACTTCGGTTACGGACACAATCGAGGCATGGGCCCCAGTGGTGATTAATAATAATAATCGCTGGTTATAAACGAACGTGAAAATAACCTGCATTACGCATTTCTGAACACGTCTCTGTAAACCCATGTTGCGGTGTGGACAATAGGGAGATCATATAGTACGTAATTTATACGTATATCATCCGAAATGATCCGAGTCAAGATCTAAACCGGCGGTGCTCACGAGCTACGCCTTGTGAAGAAGGGTCGCTTGATATCCTTATCCCGGATTATCCTTCCGCGCGATTCGATCCCGGGCTGCAGAGCTGGTAAATAAAATAAGAAATGCAAGTATAGAAAAAGGTGGCGAGACTCACCGAGGAATAATGCAAAGACGAGATAAAGTCTGCGACCCTTCTATGCTTTTGAATAATAGAATTCAATTACGACACATGCCCGTAAACAATTCATCCCTATGGGACTGACGTGTGTGTAGCTCTCTTTGTTTCATCGGGCACCCCTTTCTGTCAAATTGACTATTTACAACGAGGCAAATACCCACTGGGTATCAAAATACAGGAATTATGAAAGGACTTATAGAAATTTGCGAAAGCAAGCATAGGGGATAAAAAGAATAATGGGGCGCTGCGCCCCCATTTTATTTCCCTAAGCGGAGAGATGATCGATAATTTCTGGCTCCCCCGTTTCCTGATGCGTGACGCCTCGGACCGGAAGTATCCGGCGCTAGCACCGTGCATACACATGTGTCTTGGAGGCGCAAATATACCAAACAGTAAAAGGTTACTTCGCATCGACCACGTCTCTCTTTTCTCATCCCCGATATTTCCTCCCCTCTTTTCTTCTTCGGCCTTTATACTCTCCTCTAGTCATTTTTTTTCTGTTATCCTTTTTCTCTCCCTCTTTTTTCGAGCCCCCCGTTAACTGCCGTGGGTCGTTCTTACGGAATCTTTTTTTCCAACGTGGCGACAACGGCTCCGTTCTGTTCGACGTTAAAAGAGCACGCATTAACCCGGATTCCAAATGCCCAGAAAATACGCAGTGATCGCATTTTTGGCTCAACATTCGCCATCCGATCACGACTCGGCCAACCCTCTTGATATATACGTTCAATTTCTCTGTTTAAAACATACAGAATTCTCAAATATCTTTCCTTGAAAATACTCCCTAGGGTTACTAATAATTAATTCAATTTTGGTCAACGTTTATCTCGAGTCCAGATGATTGCATTCTCACGGAGTTTAATAAAGAAGCGTAACAAGGTGGTGAAGTTGGGTTTGAGATTCGGGATTTCGTGGGGCGAGTCGTCGGCTTCACTCGGGTAAAAGTCCCAATTCAGGTGGAAAGACGACCAGGTAATGGGAGGTAGCTTTCGTGGGTTGGGGTGCGACGTCGAATCGAATAAAAGGATCGAGAAACGCGCGTCACGGCCAAGAACAGGATAATGGCGAAAAAGATAATAACGAACGTGATTCCGGACGAAACCGAGGATTTAATGAAAGGCCTAACAGGTCATTTGAAATTTTCTACCCCTCCCCCGCAAAACGGATAACGCGGTAGACCCCCCGGGGTTATATATTTTATCTCAACTGAGGGGTATTACCGTGAAACGATAAAATAGTAGCTTCAGCACCTCGGCGACTTTTCTTTTTTACACCCTTTTTGAACGCTTCCCGCCTCCCCCCTAAACTCCCCGGGCGTTGGCGGTGTAATAAATGTCGTTGACTTTATCTCGTTTGTCTAAATTTTTCCGTCAATACCAACCGAATATTAAAACTCATTTCATGGACACGAACCCGCTTTCCAAAAATTTTCTCAGCCCACGACCCGAGTTTTCCGAATAGATCGATCGAGTTGAATCGCACCGGGTGCGGAAAAGTTTTTCGAATAAAAATTAGATAGATAGATAGGATCTAGAAATAACGGGAAGGAATCCCATGTAAAATTGGGTCTGCGAAACGCGGGGAAGATCGCTCGCATTCGTATATAGTTATGGCTCTCCCGTATCGGGGAAGTTTCTGCAATAAATCCCGCACATGCTAATGTTGTCGAGGTAGTTTGTCTTGCGCTATGCCCTTCCGCCACAACCTCGCGTATGCTAATCATTTCGCATTTTCATATTCCAATTCCTGAAAATATATAAACGCGTCTCTATCCAACGTCCCCATTTTCGCAAAGGAAGATACAGAGTGGAGCGCGATTTGTGAACCCTCTGATAAAATTCGAGTCTCATTCATCTGAGGTTCAATCAAAAAACACCCCGTTATGCGAACACCATATACTATGTCACGCATTCTTTCTGATGCGTACACAACACGCGTATACGCATATGGGTTATACGTTACACGTCGTGTTAAATTCGGTAACGATGACGACAGCTTGAAAAGCTGGTCCAAATGAGAAGGAAGAAAGGGGCGAGGTTTGGGGGGGGGGGGGGGGGGAAGGAGATTGGGTGGGACTCGGTCCAGGCCATTAATCCTTATACCGTTGCCGAGCGCCGTGTTCGAGACGAAAACAGTTACGTAATCCTACTTTCCGAGCTTTTTGACGTCGACGAGATTACCCACCCCCTTTAAGCAGGCGTTGAAGCTTGGTTGCCTCGTAATTAGCTAGTAGTTAGATCAGTTTCTGTTTAGCTAAAATCCCCGCGCACAATACCCGTCCAACGATTACCCCCTAACGGTTTTTGTTAACGGTTCTTAACATCCCTCCCAACAAATTGTTGCCAGGAATTTCATCCCCAACGGCACAGCGTTTACGTTATGGAAGAGGAAATACCGCGGCGAGGGAATAATAAGGAAATTCTTTTTTTTTTTTTTTACAACGATCAACTTTTACTTTTCTTTTTTTTATGGGGTAGTTTTAACCGATTTTACAGGCATCTCGTAACTTGGAGGGAAATTTATTACGACGTGTTGGCTTAAAGTTTTGGATTTTCTGCTTGCAGCTGGTTGCCCACGAAAGACGATTGTCCACGTCAGCCTCGCGGACAATGGCTGCTATGAGTTTGGGGTTCATTGTGATGGTTACTCCGTGGACAATTCAGGAAGTGGTCGCGGCTTGTACCGGAAGTAAGCCACCGCCGTTTCTGGATTTCCTAGCCACATGGCTCGCTCTCTCTAACAGTTTTTGGAACCCCTTTCTCTACTGGTTGTTGAACAATCACTTTCGGCGAATATCCAAGGAGCTACTGTACACCAAGGTAAACGCCGCTTCCTCAACTTTACTCTTTCCGCTTGACAAACCTGATTTCTTCAGTCCGTGAAACCATAAAATACACTTTGGTATTTTTCGGTCTCCAAAATACACTTGAAAATTGACGGTACAAAATTCTATACCCATTTCCAGATTTTATGCAGACCGAAACCTCTAGGCCCGAAGCAGCACTGTTGCGCAACAAGTACCGGAGGATTGGACATTTGTAGTATCGGTGGTTTGGATTTGTCAGGTAAAACGATTAACAGTTTTTGTTATTCTCATTCTTGTTTTCGTTCGTGTACCTTATCACCCACAATCGATGCGCACGGAGTGAGAAAAATTCATAGAAATGTTGCTTTTCAAACAATGAATTGAAAAAAAAGCATCAGACTTCAAAAACAGTCGTTGAGAATGATCTCGATCGGCGTAGCATATTAATTAGATAAACTTTATAACTACACTCATCTCGGAGCTACAGTTTGAATTCTGCAGATCCTCCTTAAAGTTTTCACTCACCCTGTTACCAGAAATTTTTTTCTCGACGCCACTCCACTCGCGATTTCCATTTCATAATAATAGAGTTTATTCCCGGTTGGAACGAAAAACGCTCGGTGGATGATGACGCGACGAAAAAATTAACGCGTGATTATTCATACAAAACTGTCGATTATTGCATAATCAATCATTTTTTGCATACATGTAAATAACATTCGTTATAAATCTATGCTGTTTTTTACGGATCGTGTGGCCTTCAGTTTATATCCCCAGGCGCCCTTAACTGCCCTGTTTAATTGTTATTACACCGCAGTCCAGTGCGCGGTCGGTGTTGTTGAACGCGAATTGATTATCGCGCCACAATTACACATATCCGTCCTGAAACAATTCGCCGTGCAATGAAGAGCTATTTCCTCTGCGATAAAATCTGTCCAGAATTAAGGGATGGAATTATTTCTTGTTCTGATTTTTAGTCATTAATTCATACGACACTACGTTTGATGAGATTCAACAAGGTCAACTGTAGTATGTGTAAACCCATGACAAATACATTCGGCATGAAATTTTATTGAAAAAGTAGTAGTGCACTAGCTGTTTCTGCGGGGCTTGATTTGAAAGCAGAGAAGAAGACGAATGGGGGTTAATTCGTGTCAAGTAGTTTTCGAGTCTCATTCGTTGCAGGTATGGAGAGGTGCTCGATGGAAAGATGTTCAATGGCTCGATGTTCGTCGCTCTCGTTGGCGCCGACGCCTCCACCTCTGCCCTGGGAAACGGGACCGGCATGTGGAGGAAGCGGCGGCGGTTGTGGCGGCGGAGGAATCGGAGTCGGCGTCGGTATTGGGGGTGGCAGAGAGAGCCCCACGTGAGTGCGGAGTGTCGCCACGCAGACGGAGGACGAAAATTCGTCCCCTGATCATCATTGCAGTTAGTACTGCGTGGCGGCGGAACTTCTGGCTAACAAAAACGGCGAACATTTTCACCTTCGTCTTCCTCATTATTATTCCCATCGACATCGCGATCGTCAAACTCGCCGAAGATATCGATTATCCAACTATTTCCATAATACATGCAAACAAACGATCACCTGGTCGTCGAGCGTTAACGGTGACGTTATTCAATATCGAAATTCCTTTAAAATTTTACCCGATTTATTGAGGATTACTGAAATCAATTGTAGGTATTTAATCTGACCGGGTAGGGTTACTTTTTAATAATTCTAAAACGGATGCTATCGAGAAATTTTTTCAGATGTGAGTTAGAAACCTGACGATGTCGAACTGAGCATTACAATTATGATAATGAATGTGTAAATAATGCATTTCTTTTTTCAACTCTAATGTGAATTTCGAAAAACAAAAAAAATAAAAAAATATTGAAAAAATAAGAAATTAAGAATTGTGAAACGTAAATTTTAGAATGAGCAACGGTTGCCAATTTCCAAGCGATAATAAAGTATGCTAATACATATATAGACACGTAAATAATAAATATTATGTACATACCTAAATATGTGACATGTATTGTAATAGGTATATAATTATTATAGTATGTGAAAAAAAATGTAAAAAAAAAAAAAAACAGAAATGAGAAAAATCAATCAACGTATGTAATAACGGTAGTTATGTAGTTACGATATTTATAAATTATTAATCGATTTGAAAATTGAATTTTAAAAGCCGTGAGTGCAGACGTAATAATTTAGTTATTTGGATACGAAGCACGAGACGCTTCATTCATAATTAAGCGACGCAATCCGCGTGTACGTGGAAAAGGATGAAAGTGAATATTGAAACTTGATATCTAATTTCAGTGACGATATAAATGAAGCAAAAAAAAAAAAAAAGAAATGAAATTGTGAAGTTTGGAATTCGTGGGGTTGGTATGATAATGGACCAAATCGACTGTGTTATCTGCCTGTATTAAAATGATTGCATGGAGTTTTTCTTTATTTTCCGCATTTCAAAAGAAGGTGAAACTAGAAACAGCTGTGCAGCGCAACGTTGTTTAAATTTATCGTTCCTCAAGAAACGCATTATATTATACGCGACAAATGTGTTCATATAAGCATATTATAATTTAATGTTCAAAGTGTCTTGACCGTTTTTTAATAAATTCACATCGTTAGTTCAAAAGTCCACCTTAGAATGGTGCGATATATTTCCACGAAGAGTGAAATATACAGAAAACAGCGTGATCGGTGTTGACTCTACATTTTTATTCCGTCAAGAATTGATTCATCTTATTTTTCCAATCAATCGATTGTCTCGTTCTTTTTCCCTCTCATACCTTTGAAATTTGAGTCAAACAATTTCGATAGCAAATAAATTGATGAACTATAAATCATATTCATCGTGCACATACAATCAAGTAATTAATTAAATCGTGAGCTTACAACTTCGTAAAATTGTTGTAAACGGGATTAATTATAAAACCGTTGATTACTTGAACATAATAGATTAGATATTACGATAATAAAGACAGAAAGAAAAAATAAAACTAAGATAAGGACAGAAAAAAAAAACGGAATGTTGTAAACTTTGCTGAGAACAAAATAGTTACGGGTAACGCGTTTCTCTCGATTAATATATAAAAAGCGATTATAAATCTGTATATGTTACCAGCTACTTTAAAAATTTTTACCGAGATCGATGTTATGCGCATAATTTACTAATGAATAAAATTGCAGAGAAAAAAATATATTGTAAAGAGACTACGTGATATCTCGAATATATTTGAGGGGTTAGAATATAAATAATTTGATACTCTTCAAGGAAAATTTTGTTATAAATTTATATGTATAATAATATTATAATTAATATTATCAATTATGATTATATACACGTGTGATTTGGCGAGGGGAATGACAACTGCGATGGGAGACATAAATATTCACGTTGATCGCGAATATAATTGCTATAATTTATAGGTACCTACATACATATTCATATATGTATAAATAATTGTTCTTCAGAGAATAATTGCCAAAGAGATAAATAAAATAAAATGTCTAAGAGAGTAAAATAAACGAAAAAATAAATAAATAAATTTAAAAACAATTAACGCACAACCAAAAGCGGTGACTAATTTCAATGGAATGAAATGTAATTTTTCAGTAGCTAGAATATTTATAATAATATTTGTTATCGACGTAACTGATCGATCTGTGCAATATAGATAAGATTTCCATAAACAAATTTTTCCCCCTTTCCCGCCCATTAAACAATTATATACCGATTTAAAAAATAATGTAACATAAGACTATTAAAAGAACAAAAAAAAAATCATAATTAAATAAACTTTGAATTGAACTGTGGAGTGACCGATTTCAAGATTCTTTCCGAGTTGGCATATTGTACCGTGTATTGATTAATTATTTTTTCTCCTTTATGGCAACGCAACTTTCACTGCTAATTGCAATATACATTTGGGCAATATATTCACACTAACATACCTCTATAAGGTTAGTGGCAATCGATTATCAATTATTATCATTACATAGAGAATTTATCCAATTCGGATAATCCAACACGTGTATAGCTCGACCTTAAAACTGTATCCTGTAAATTGCTGTCCTTTGAGCATGAAACATAAAATAAAAAATAAAGAAACCGTACCGCATACTTGTGCTTACGATCTGGTCTAATGAGCTGAATTTACATTACGTTACAAAGAATTGAATTAGAAGCTGATGTATGCGAAAATGTCTGCAGAATGTGTGTGTTTTAACGTTAACGACTTCTAATTCATATATTATGTCGTATGGCCAAGCACTGTTATATCACCATACCTTCAAATATGATATACGAAATTTTTAGAATAAGGGGGAACTTATTTTTCATTTCCCGGAAAATGTACTAGCACTGATCTATATTATTTGGACAAACAGGTACTATATCGACACCATTACATTTGGATGGTTCCGTATTGGATTTATTTATTTTTATTTTTTTTTAGTATTCCGAAAGTGTCAAAACGATAAAATATAGTTTTCCCTTCACACTTTAAATCAGTGCGCTCTTCTTCACTTTTTTATGATTTATTTATCGTAAGAAGAACGATGTGGATTTGTACGAGGTAAGAACGAAAAAAAACAATAGAAAGCTGCATAATCAGGATATTGACGCCGCAAGGAAGAAATATCTTTCCTATGAGTTGTTTATTCTACGAGAAAATAGATACGCTTCAGGGGGAGAATCATGGGACATAAAACTACAGATATGTTCAACGATATCCGAAACAAAAAAAATCTTCGAAGGATACCTATTGTTTTTTGTTTCAATTCAATTTGTCTCTGTGCACGTTGCGCATGATTGAATAATCAAATTTCAAATTATTTGCAGTAGTTCTCATCGATTTTTCTACTATTTTAAAGTAGTCTCCTGTATTCTTGTCGAAGAACAAAAGACGCAAAGAAGTTTCGGCGTCGGAATGTCGGCTTTGAAAACGGAGGAAAGTGCGCCCTGCAGAGGTGTCACCGAATAAAGAATTACTTCCGCCCATTTTCCGCAAACTTCCGGACTCTCCGATATCCACTCCTTCAGGTATCTACGCTTTCAAACAGATTTATTTCTCCCTCACACTTGTGTTTTCTTTTCTCAATCTCTCTAATTGTTCCTGATACAAGCTCGATAGATTTCAACATCGGTCGCGCTGTCGTAATTTATTCAATTTATAACACAAATTCTCCATTGCAGGCGGAGGAAAATATAATTATATCGGTACACCGTACATCGAAATGGAACATGCCTTTTCATGGTTCGAATTTGACATGCACTCAAAATTCTGTCCTCCGTTTTTCACCCGCTGTACAGACAACTGTGGTGGATTCCCTCGAACCAAAGTGCAGGATAAACAGAACGTCCTTTAAAATTCAAACGAATGTATCGTACAGAGACGATACTGCTAGGGAATCGATAATTCTAAATTAAAATGTCCTCGACCTTCTATCAGCTTCCGTATAGGTATATGCGGTTTGCATATCGAATGAGGTTTAAAATTAAAAAGAAAGGCATGCGTCAGAAAAAAAAATAGAGGAATGAATTTGTTATTCTACGAAAAATATAATATATTACGACATGACGCATTCATTAATTCGGATGGAATCCCTAAAATTAGCGGGTGTTCTCCTCGATTTATCTGTCTCGCCCGTCCGGACAATTATTCTACTCGTAATTGACGTCAGATTGAATTTGGACCACGGAGGTGGTTGAATTTACTTTCCGAATTTCCTTCTCAAACCCACAGCCACTACAGAAGCGAGCAATGTCCTGACAGTTCGTATTGCGATATTTTAACGTGAATTATTTGAGAACAGTGACGTTAATTTCGGCTTCACTGTGGTCTGTCAAACTCAAAACAATTCCACGTGTATATAAGTATATTATAGATACGCCTATGAATGCCTTATTCGTACATACGTTGAATTATATCCGTGAGGGTGGAAAGCGTAAATTTAATGTGACATGAAACTGGGGACTGGAATTATAGTTTGGAAAAAATATGTTCCTGAATCGACCCTAACTCTTCCGAGAGTTCCCCTCCGACGTATGTCGCTCTATAATAGTGTCTGAATTAATTAAGGTTCCCGCGACAAAACAATTAACAAAGCTTTGTATTTTAGGATACGAAGGACTTCTCTCCCGAAATGAACTAGGATCATAATAAAGGACAACAATTCCTCGTGTCATTTACCTCACAAATGCTTTGGGATTTATGCATACAAATTATCGTAGTTTCTCGGTTACAGCAGATGTATGGAGAATATCATTCTGCAGGGAAAATCATCAGAGGTTCGTTACTGGAAGATTTTAATTACCTTAAATACCGAAGAAAACTCACCGACTCATAAATTAATGAATTAGGACTGATATAATAGCACGACATTGCCTCTTTCCCAGTCAGATTTCAAATGGCGTTTGTTAGAGTTCATCGTATTATTTCTAAGACCCCTTTAAAGAATGAACCTTGAATATCAATTATCTGTAATTAATTACGGTCGTAAATATCCCAGCCACTCAATGGCTATTCAATTGCACGGTCGTTTTCAGGTTTTATAGTTTCCCGTATTATACCATCATCCAGAAAAATTGCTACAATTTTTTATTCAAAGCGTCTGGCCTAAGCCGGTATGATAAAATGCATCGGAAGGGTGAGGCGATCGTCATCCCAAGAACTATGGTATACGACATAAGCGATTTACATTCTTAACTCCGTGACACGATATTCTGCTATTTAGATTTCCGCGCGGCTGCGTAGCAGGGTGACGCATCTTTGCGGTAAAAAAGAATGGAAATAAAAAGCGGGAGTGCGGAAAGGGAGGAAAAAAGATCGGCTAGGAGGAGAAAGAGAGTCGTGATCATCCGTAATCGACGGTCATTATCCCCTTCCTTATATATATACCTCTTGTCGACGTCCGCCGTACCGTTCACTGTAAAGTGCTCGTAAACAACATAAAAATAGTAATTTTCACCTACCCAAGAATCCTCGCGAATTCAAGAGGCTTTTTTTCTCAAAAACAGAAACTGCACAGTCGCTACCAAGTAGACTACTAATCATGCCCGGTTAGGTAATGTATTCGCAAGTATAGTCACGTGTCGTGTGATGTATTATGATCCTGAAGCAGGTAATGCGTATACCTATAAAAGTAATCGGTGTCAAGGTGGCGTGATTTAATGAAACCCCCGTACTATCATATCCGAAACCCTGCAAATACCTTCTAAACGGTAGACAAATAAGATCAAATGAAAAGGTAGAGAAGTTCTGGAATTAAGTATAATTAACATTGATCAAACGGTGAAACAAGGGAGGTCTTGATTTCAAGTGAAAGAAAGATCGTTTTTTTTAAAAGCTCATGTGACAAACTAATCTCAGAATTAATATTGTATTGTCATAAGTTTGTATACGTCAGTATTTATTCGTAATTTTCAACATTTATTTGTTTTGTTTCAGGAGGAGAAATAGTTGCGTAAGAAACACCTCTGCCTCATATACAGAACACAAGACTCGTCGATCTGTCCACGAAATCGTTTATTACCAATAAATTCGCCTAATCGTGTATCAAGTGAATGACATTACTTACACTATTTGTTATATACCTATAAGTCAAGTACTTCTTGAAAATATGAAAATTACATTCTCATGTCAATTTAAATTATATTGTAACATACTGTAACATATGTATTGTAAGAAGAGATTTTTCTGTAATAATATATCCGTAATGTACATGATAATGTATAACATTTATTTTCGATCGTTGATTTCTCAATAAAAATGTACTACTATCCACATATTGATTGTTGATTAACTTATTGATTATACCCCTACACCCATCACTCATTGACATCCTTTATCAGCAACACATCATGACATCATGCTCTGACTCGGAAGACCTCCTCGCCTGTTATGTTCTCCTGATACCAAAACCAATTTTCGGACAAAATTTGCAAACCGGAAGCGGTAATGCAGATTCCTGCAATATCGGCCCTGAAAATGTGGAGCAAAATTCGGTCCAAAACCAGAAAAGTATCAGGAGAACATGACCGGCGAGGAGGTATTCCGAATCATTACGACATTACATGCTTGCATGCAAGCCTCATCATGTGCGTGAACACATCATATCATCGTAGATATAGTTCAATATGTCTATGATATCATACATCATCACATGCTTGCCTATCATCATACCTTGGCTGGGAAGACCTCCTCGCCTGTCATGTTCTCCTGATACCAAAACCAAAATTCGGTCCAAAAACAGAAAAGTATCAGGAGAACATGACCGGCGAGGAGGTCTTCCGAGTTAGAGCATGATGTCTCATGTGATGTATCATGATGTGTGTCATGATGATCGGGTGTATATGTTGCTGGTAATGTATGCCAGGGGATAATGCGCACAGGGATGTAAGAGATATTAATTACACAATAAATGTTGAGTGATAGTGAACGTTTATTGATAAATCATTAGCGTAGAATAATCTTAAAAGGTAGTTTATCCTTATTAGTAATGCTTTACAATATTAGATTAACAATATTTCCACCTAATTTAAGTTACATGAAAATTTTATTTTAATTATACTTGAATGTAAAGAATATCTACATAATCATACATGCATAAAGTAATTTAATAGTTATTAACTCGGCACACATGATGCAGAGGCGAAGTAAAAGCATGCGCGTGCTTCACAAAGGTAGAGTAATATACCGCTGGCGATGACATTGAATTGGTTGGAATTCGCACGACCCTGGAAATAAATTTTTTTTAGATATGTAAAAGAAAAAACGTAATAAAACTCACAATAAATCAAGCTAATGCTTGTATTCATTTATGAAATGGTTAATCGAATAATACCAACGTACCCGCCTTCATGGCATTTGAATTGTGCGGCCGCGACAGCAGGTTCCGTAGGGATCTTTTTTCATTGACTGAAGGTCACCCTCTTCGACGGATCTCTGGGGTGCCAAATAGAAGATTTGCGAACGCTTGTGGTGCTAGCGGCGCCATCAGTAGCTGAAAAAACCAAGATTTCAGTGGCATTCGCGATATTTCAGATTACGGGAATCAACTGAGCGCGATATTCAAGACTCAATTGCAATGGTCGATGGAATCACAAATACTGTATTTCGTAAAGTACACCATTTTTGGACGATTGCAGTGTCTGCGAAATATTTTTGTGGACAACGAAAAGTCCATTTGATTTATGAGTAAAGGAGGCATCAGAAAAGATTTCATTTTTGGAGGCCAGAGTTAAATATCTTGCGAGTCGTTCGTAAAATGACTATAAGTTTTCTGATTTATTTTGAGCTCAATATAATCTTAGCAACGTCTGAAAATCTCGTACTAAATAAGTAATCACGAGTTCTTTGGTTAGAAGTAAATCAGTATGATAATTTCTCTAAACGAAAATTCGAAAAGATTTGGCTCCAAAAATTGATCGCAGTTTGTAAGTCTGAAGACTGCAGCTTTTGAAATTTTAGTCTTCTTGAAGTTCACTTCAGGATGTAGAGTGGAGAAAAATAATGTACAAGTTATTGAACGTCATAATAATAACCGTTATTAATGGCATTTCTGCAAGTAAATAATTGGGATCCCAAATAATTTCTTCCATCAATTACCTTGATTCATAAAACGAACATGAACGAAAATATCCTGCAGGTGATATCGACGAGGAAGCAGTACGACGTTTGCACTGTGCATTAGGACTAGTCAAGGACGATTCCTGTCCAGTTGACGGTGGGTGGAGTTCGTGGGAAAAGTGGGGTCCTTGTGCCGGAGACTGTGGCTCTCCAGGTAAAAAAATCAGGAATCGGAGGTGTAATAATCCCCCACCTTCGGAAGACGGAGTACCATGCATCGGTCCCGAAACCCAGATACTCACTTGCCAGATCATTGGTGGGTATACATCTTTGACGAATTCATTTCCTGCAGTATTGAAAAATTGCAGTTATTTTACACAGGATGTACTATGAGCGATTACGAAAAAGTTGCCCGAGGTGATCCTGTTCGGAACGAAGAAGTAAAAATGGTTAAGGCCATCCACGAGAGAATCCCTGCCTTGGACAAACTTTGCTTTTCTGCAAACTGTGACTTTCCAATCGTTGATAAAGTCTTGGGAACTGATGCGGTACGAAAAATTTCCATTTTTCTAAACCCGCGCGCAGGTCACAGCTATTCGCATAATTCGTTAATCACGTTGAATTTGATTTTACACGAACAATTGAACATTTCTGAATGAAGATGACGTACTGGAACGCCATGAATTGTGTTAAGCACGGAGTTGGTTGTCCCAGTGAGTTTTTAGATGCGTGAAAATCGCAAGTATCAATCAATTAATTTTATTTACGGTTAGTTACTGGCGGATGGAGTTCATGGCAAGACTGGTCTTCGTGCACTGCGCCATGTGGAAAGGGATCACGATATCGGGAACGGTTTTGCAACAATCCCCAGCCCTCTGATTCTGAGCTCATGTGCGATGGATCGGCATTTCAGATTGAAGATTGCACCGGAGCTTATTGCGAGAAGCAATCATGTGCGTGTTGCGTTTCACTGCATATCCTTTACAAATTTAATGGCCGTGGTATCAAAGACAAACAAATTTTGATGCTGAACAAATTCCAGCAGGAAAATGGAACCAGTGGAGCGTATGGTCCGATTGTAGCGTTAAGTGCGGTAATGGCATTGTAAAGCGAATCAGAGAATGTACGGAGGTTCGAAAAAGACGTACATATTCCAAGAGAGCAATGCAAGGAACTGCGTGCGAAGGACCAAATAGAGAAATCAAAAAATGCGAAATCACGGATTGTTCGGGTAATCTTCTAACTTTCCAAACCCTGCAGATTGGTGAATGACAGCTTCATCATCGACTACATACATCGATGTTCTCATTTACTTGCAGTAGACGGAATGTGGTCCGAATGGACATCGTGGTCGCTTTGTTCCGCGCGATGTGATGTCGGTGCGCAATCAAGAAACCGGATGTGCAGTAACCCTGCGCCAAGCGGAAAAGGAGCAAGTTGCAACGGTCCTGTTACTGAAATTAGGCAATGCTTTGCAAGACCGTGTTCTGGTTAATAGCAAGTACAAATTCAAGTAGATTCTTCTCCGCAAATCGCCATTATTAGCGAAATAATAATTCATATTCCGTTCCAGTCAGAACGCATGAGGTGGCGGTATTTTCTGGTGAGAGCAATCTTATATATTCATCGAACGGAAAACAATCCCGTCTACTCCACATGTATCTCAGATTTTATCCCCTCGCTCCTCACGGTGTGCTTATTAATCGCTGGCAAAATAATTGTGAAGGTGTAAACTGCGATTTTGTAAGACTTTCTCTCCAGGGTGGTAAAGTTACACTTTTGGCTCAAGTCTCCGGTTGCACTTTGGTTCTGATGCGGGAGGATCGATTAGAGGTATTTATATCGCTTTGAAAAGTAAAACATCACAAAAAATAACTAGATAATCATTTCTTATCCTGCACAGATCGGTCAATGGCACGAGACTTTGGTAACATTGGCAGGGGTAACCGGAACTGTACGCGTAGACAATAACGTACGCTCAGTGTCTTCTTTTTCCTGTGTTCCTATCGCACCTGATCTGGATCACACAATGAAATTGGGCGAAAGATTTCATGGACAAATTCAGCAAGTTTCCATAAATTTCACACCCATTCGCCTTCGTCTTGAGACGGTATGTTTTTCCTACCGATACTAGAACCGTATAACAGTTTACTATTCCGCAATTGTCACCTCTGCAGGGATCAAACGAAGATGCAAGTGGCACAGCTCCGTTCACTAGCAACTCCATGGATTACATCATAGCAGATGATGATGAGGGTTTCGTTCACCTTGAACAAACTCAAGTCATGCGCGTGCGATGTCCGGCTGACCCGAAGTCCTGGCGAGTGCGTTCAGAAATACGATTTGTAGCTGTATTTAAGTCATGGCTGAATATTGTGCAAATTTTCAGTTGGTCATAGCTTTAAAGCCCGATCAAATTGATGGATTGATTGCAATCATTCCTGGAGATACCTTGAACCACTATTTTCTACTCGTGCTGGAGAAAGGCCGCGTACGTTTCAGTCTGTATCAGGGAGACGAGCACACGAATGCGGAGAGTAGAGAAGATAGTGCAGTGATTGGCGAGTGGCTGGAAATTGTCGTAGCTCGAAATGAGGAGGACGTTTATATCCAAGTGAACGGAGACGAAAAAAAATACATTTCTTCAATCGCAGAAAAAATCAGAGTCGAATGCGTCAATAATATTTTGATAGGAGCTCTGTCAAATGATGTAAAAGTAATAGAACGTTATCATCGATTTTTCATTTATAAAAATGACTCAATGCTCGCTGACTTTTTCTAGACAAAGATATGTCCCATTTGCAAGAGAATAACTCAGCTAACTTTTGTTCTCGGAGTCGTGACCGTTGATGGGAAGGAAGACGATCTGATTTCTCTGCCGACTCAGGAAATATCGGGACAACGGTTTTCCAGTCACATGGCCAGTTTTTCAGGTGACTATTCAGGTGGACCGTTGTCATCAATTTATTTATTTTTTTTCCAGCATAAATTTCTTTTAGAGCACTATAAAGAAGTACAAGTTCTACTTGGTCAAGAATTGGAACTATCTTGCTTTTATGACCGGAGTAGTCACGGACAAAAAACACATCCACCACCTACTGTGGATAGTAACGTCATCTGGCTTCTGCTAGACAAGCCCCTGCGGTCGAAAAATAAAAGGTACAATTGATATGTTTGGACATTTCAAAAAATCATCGACAATCTTCACCATGCGATTGTAATCGTAAGACTAAAAATTTTATCTATTCACTAAGGAAAGACTTGTACACCGTAAAAGATGATGGAAGAGTGAGCACGATAAGTGCCGCAAGTTATTTAAGCCGTGACATGATCGAAGGATTTTATTCCTGCTGGTTACCTCATCCAACAGCTGGTCTATCGGGAAATCCGGGAAAAATACTTTTCACATTTGGAGTAGCGATTATTGATGAAAACAGAGGTTACCAATTACTAATTATGATGGCGAGAAATACCTCATCATGACAAGAAATGAATTTTTTCTCCCAGAATTTGGCGGGATACCATGGAAAAAATGGACCCTCGTGAGCATTGCTTCTGCAGCGCTGTTGATATTATTATTCATTTGGCTTATTTACGAAGCAATCCTAGATTTTCGGCACGGGTAAGCTTATGGGGGAGCCTGTTGACTAATTTTCGCGAGTTGGAATTTTTTATTCTCATGGATCGCCAATAAATACCGATATTCTTTATACAGACACGGATTCTATAGACTTCCTCCGTTAACCAGAGATGAAGATCTGGCATCAATGCAATGCTTTGTTTTATCAAAAGATGGACTCGTTCTTCTGGGTTGTCAAGAAGCGGTGGACGAAGTGGTAGCAAAATTAGCTGAGGAACGTTGCATTTTAAATACGTTAGGCGGATCGACGAGGGACATTCTGCGGAGGGACTCGAAGCTACCTGAGGTGAAAGAATCTCTCAGGCTGAAAACTGAACAGATAACTCACAGTGAACAAAAAAGTTTAACGAAACTCGAAAACAAAAATTCGACCTGTATGAAAACGCTACACGCGTCCGAACTATCATCCGCCGAATCTGATCAGTCGGTAGAAAATAAATCTGTCATGAGTTCGGCCAGTTGTCGGAAATCGTAGAAGATCAATGGATTTTCACTCGTGTTATCAATATCTTTTTGATATTATAGTTCGTACAAAATTTGTTACACGAGATTTCACTTATTATTACATAAAATAAACATACATTTAACAATCAGTTTAATGCGTAAAAACGATTAGCATTTAGGAAACCTTCATTTACTGATATGGTTGTGATTCCAACGAAGCCATGCTGCTTTTTTACTGCACCGATTTATCAAGCTTAAGCAATGCTGTACTCCTGTTCAGTCGTAGCCCAACGACTCCACGCGTCCCATGTATTATCGACCGAGACCAGGTTGGTGGTATCATCCTGCGAAAAAAGTTAACGTGATATCACATGACGCTCTTAATTCTGAGCGTATGCTCTGATCTTACCTTGAAGATGAGATTCGAATTACCACCCCAGCTTCCAAACAGTTGTAAAAGATCTGGGCTGCTGGCATAGGTAGTGGCGGCGTCCAAAATTCCGTGAGTCAGTTCCTCCAGAGCATTTGGTGTCTTGGTTGCGGAGCTTACGATCACCCGTGGAGGTTCAAGGCCAAGATTACAACGTTGCCATTCCTCGATCGGAGCACGACCTCCCGTTGGGCATAGCAGTTCGAAGTCCGTTCCCTTCACCTCTTTGTCGGGCTTGCTTAGTTTAGCTAAACACATCGGCAATTTTAGAAATTTGTTTCGAAGAAAACTCTTCAAAAGATCTAAGGCAATGTAGTTACTCACCGAGCTTGTTTAGAGCCGTGATAGACAAGAACGCAACATCCCCATTGTCGTCGATGAGACATCTGCAACGAGAAATAGATGAAATAGTAATATTGAAAAGAAGATGCAAAAAACAGAAAGTATCAGGAATAGTCGATTAGATAATTTTGATTCCTTACTTGAGGGCTCCCAAGTCGCCGTTGTAAGCCTCAGCATCAGTGCGTTTGCATTTTGTAGCTTGAATGACCTTGTCGTCCGAAGATGCTTTGTCGCCGGCACACTGTGCGCACAACTTCGATTCCTGAGGTGCTCCAGGTGCACATCCAGCAGAGAAAAATTCCAGAAGCTCGTTGGGATTGGCGATTAGATTCGCAGCTTTGAGTGCGTGTGCTGGTGCTGCCCAGCCAGCGAAATCACCCTTGAAGCCACTGTGGCAGGATTTTTTGGTCTTGAGATCCGCTGTAAGTTGAAGAGATCGGGATCAAGATCAGTAGTTTGATTTGTCTTGACTATACTTTTGGAGAGAGATCATAAGCTGTTTAACATACCCAGGTTCTGAATGGTGCTGGTCTTCTTGACAACAGCGACGGCTGCTTGTTCGCTCAATTTTGTTGCACCCTCCGAATACTTTTCGGCGACTATGGGTTTGAGATTGAAGTCTTTAACAGCTTTTTCAACCTGACCACCCTCAATGGCGACAACATCGGCACCGCCATCTCTGACAACCTTCAGACAAGCGTCGGTGTCTTTTTCATGTAGACAATCGAATCTGGGTCTGGCGTCTCTGTGGGATCGCATGAATTATGAAACATCTTAATAATGGTCATCGCATCACTCAAGAGAGAACAAGATCCTCGTTTATAATATGGCTAGACAGTGAGTTTCGGTGTTGAAAAATTTCGTTTACCTTGAAAACGCAGCCTTTGCAAAGGCGTTGCATTTTTCAAGAGCTTCATTCGACGTAACGCACCACCTTGCAGTCCTCTCTGGAGCTCCGGAGTTCCTCTCAATCACATCCGTATACTTGGCATTGTTCAAGTGATCCAGCGGACTGATTGGATCGGTTTTAACCGCGAGAGTTTTCTCGTCCAATAAAAGGATGTCTTTCCACCATGGGGCCTTATTTTCCTCACCAAGAGTTCCCAGACTAGTGATTTCCTATGATAATTTGATGTCATACAATCGGCATGGTTCAATTGATTTTTTTATTCTCTCGAGACTACTCACGTCTTGAACGGCCTTGACGGATCCTCCGGTGAGGCCATTGTTGATCAAGTAGCCCTGCCAAGGTCGGGCTGCCCAAGTGCAAGGTTTCGTTGTTGCGTCGATTGCTACTTTCGTACCGTCAGGGCAAAAGTACCGGAAATCTTCAGGTTTTTCTGTAGAAGGAACAGCGGGTGTGGTTCCCACGGGAAGTCCAAAGAACCGTTTTACGTAGATAACTTTAGTCCATGCAACTTGACCCCCGTTGTGAGCGAGACAACGAAGGGCACCTTCGTATCCAGAATAATTATCCGGGTAATCGCATACATCAGGTTTCTCGCAAAGAGCGCACATATTGCTGTAGGTTTCCTCTGAAAAATTGGAAGATTTAATTTTCGATCCTCGAGAGGTTTTAATCGCTGCTATAATTTCCTGCGCTTACTGAGTCGCTGATTGATAGCTTGATCGGGTGACCATTCTCCGACAAGGCAGCCCTTGCTGAAGAGATTACTAAGTGCTCGAAGTTCGTTTTCCCTCGCTGAGTATTCCGGGTTATTGATATTCGACAGAACACCCATAGCAGTCAATTTCGTTATCGGGATTTTGTAGCCCACATTACGTCCGACCCCGGTGTGGCAGGATCTCAGTCCGCGTAATCCTTGAACAGAAGTGATGTCCAAGTCCTTGTGGATAACGGCGACCGCTTCGTATCTGTACGGCAATTCCGGCTCTTCCTTACTCCTCACCTGCGGATACGTAGGCATGCGAATGTAAATCGCCAGTGGAAATCGACGACGTAATGAAATCTTATTTATATTTTTAAGATGTATAAAAGCAATGGCTTCCCTCAAGTTTGTTATTCGTTACCTGTTCAACGAGATTATAACCAGCCGTGGCTGCAAGGTTACTTTTCGCCGCGAGATACATGTCCTCGGGGTCTACGGCGACGATGTCGGCTTCCTTTCTGCCAACTTTTTCGATACAATCAAACCGATCGCGCCCGGCAATACAGGCAATTGGAATTCCTTTGACGGATGAATCGTTCGTCATGTGTACGCATTCTTGCCAGTATCTTTCCGGTACGCACATTGTGACTGAACAAAAACATTAATCCGTACAATAGATGTGTTAAAAAGGTAGTCTAGCTTCTACGAGTCAATGACTTCTTCACGTGCTCAAAAATTCATGAATATAGTAAGTCGACTGGTGAAGAAGTTGGCGTAACGAGTTGTTCTCCGACGTCACATACTTTTCGGGGATTCTACTCGGTACGTTATCGCCGACGGCGATAACGCGAGAAAAGAAAGTGCATGGAAAACCGGTCGCTACGAAACAAAATACATGCATGTATGCTGCTAAGAGCAGACTGACCACTCGCGGTGTCATCTTCTCTGCATAATAATAATATAATAACACGAAGGAGAAATCACACCGGCAGATTTTCTAGCGATGGAATAGGTATGAGAAAAGAAAAGAAAAGAAGAAAAAAAGATTTACGGAGAGGTTGGCGATAATAATTGGCGAGAACTCACAAACTGATGGTCGCGTAGTCGTAGAGTTGCCGACAGCGAAGAGTGCCACCAGGGCCACTAGGATGGCCTGCCGGGGAATCATCCTCATGTGGCTGAATTAAATCTCGGTATAAAACAAAGCTACGAGTAATGTTACACGTTCGACAACCAGGAGGTTGCTTGGGCAAAAGCATTGCCGGTGCTTCTTATATGCAGAACGGTCTTCCACGTCGTGGGGTGGAGACATTTATGGTGGGGGCTTCTCCCGCACTCTTCGCTTTGCATATACTTCACGTCCTTATCAATTGTGAATATTGCTCGGGACAGCAGCCGACTTGCTGCTATATTGAAGCCTCGGGTATTTTTCAATTCGGAGATTGTGATATAATGGCTGAACGCAACTTGTCCCATATGAACATTAAATTGGCCTGCGTATAGGTTACACATATATGTTATACATGAATGCAGTTTAGAAATCTGCATATTATAAGGATGATCATCAGGAAGTGGCGGCGGGTGGTTTCCCATCAGAGATCGCGAGACGTTGCGGGGCAGCCGAAAACGACGTTGATGATAAATTTAGTGGTCTGGGAACCACTCACGTTACGTAACTCCGATATTAAATCTTGACTTAATGAGATTCGCCAAAAGATCGTACAAGTTCTAGTAAAATACCAGCAGCAGCCGTCATTCTTTTTTCTCTCTTCAAAGAACACGGCTGAAGTTTGACAGAGTTTTAATAAAATCTATTCAAAATATGAATGCGCATAAATTTTACTCTTGGTTATTTTCAATTACACGCTTACTCACGTCGTGCGTGAGTAATTTACAAAAAAAAAATCACTAAAAGAATTGAACGTGACTCGAAAGGCCCATTATAAAATATTTTAAAACTTTTCCAAATTGATCGAAACCTCCGTGAGATTATTATTGTGAGACTTTTTTTTTCTGCTCGAGGCGAATAACAATGTCTCACATCTGCAGTTCGACATACGCATACGAGAGACGTCCTCGATTTTGAATCAGGCCCAAATTTTAAAATATGAATAAAATAAACTAAAAAAAGATAGCGATTGGATGAGCATAACAAGCGTCTTTTTCTTCACACGGACATTTGTTAATAATTTAAGTGAAACGAGTGTGGGTAAGCGTAAATTTAAATGTACACATTCGTTTCACCGTGTTTTCTCAGAATCAAGAGATATGTTTATTATTTACGAAAGTGTCTCGTTCGCATCTTTACTTCGTTTGCCTCATGCGTGGGCATAAAATCAAGGGCCTCGTGACGCTGAAAGTTTTTTTTATTCTTCTTAATCTCAGATCACCCAGCGGGCGGGTATTATGTGTACGTACAATATACATCTGATCACGTGACGTAACGCGGGAGTTCCCCCGATAAGAAAATGCGCGTTAACGTGGCTGACTCCTACCTACTTGTTGCGTTCTAAGATATCAGAGCATGATGTATTGTATAGTCCATCTTGAAACCTGCATCAATATAGAGATTATCCTATTAGCGTCGTTGCCAGGCGAATATAATTAGCCGGAAAAAGAGAGAAAGAACGATTTCAACGAGATGGTGTTTCGCGACGCGTAGGTCCTTGAATAAACATTCGTGAGGAGAATTTGCAAATCGTTGACTCGGTAAAATTGTATATTTTATGGCTTCTGTTTACTTTCAAAGAATAAAATGATAAAAAAGACATTCGTTCATTTTCCTCTCTCACGAATAATACTTCTTTTAAAAATCGATGTCAATAACCTGTTCGTTCGGTTTTGTTTTGTTTTGTTTTTTTTTCAGAATCTACTTGGAAACATCGTGAACGATGCATGGAAAACTCCAGATCATCCAAGCCGCTCGGAGTTAGTTATCGTCAAGATGTTAGGAAAGGTTAAGAAGTAATTGTTAAATTGCAGCCGGTATATTGTACGTGACAAATCACGTAGTAATCGTGAAATTACCCTTGAACTTCGTACTCATTGGAGCTTCAAATGAAAGAGAAGAAAAAAAAAATTGAATTATAATTTCAATCTGCACGAACATCTGGTTCCATAGTTGGCTGCGTAAAAAATTGAGAAATATAAGTCGATAGCCTATGACCGGCTGGTTGATAAAATTCACTCCATACTTCACATTCACGATAAGAATCAGGAACAGTTATAACGGAGATATAATATCATACAAATATTACGTAAGCAAAATTGTAATTAGCATAATAAAATTCCAATCGCAAAAAAACTAACTGTTCTTCAATCAATTTATGTAAATCCCCACGTTGGTACAAATAATTGATTTATAATTTCTCAGCCTTCACTTACGAATACCTACGTGTTAGTTGATTTGTTGTTCATCGATGATGAATAATTGAGGAAAAATGGAATGGCTTGTGTTACTGTGATACTACGGAAAAGGCAAGGTGATCTATTTATCTACGTATCGGAGCCGTCTTTCTTATATGTTGCCGGCTCTTTTCGACCTTCAGACTTGAATTTCAAAGTAGGATAGGTCTTGAGCCTGAGGAGTTCTAATTCGGATTGTAAGCCGAGAAGCTCGTTGTAGCTGACTTGAACGTCCTTAACCAATCTAGTTCTCTTCATGATGGCTTCCATTCTGCTATTTGTGAACTTGCTCTCTTTGTCCATCACCTCTTTTTTAACCTCCGAAGAATCACGGGCGTTCATTACGCTCATCCTTTCTATCATAGCGTCTAGTCTGTCGTTTCTACTTTTCCAGTGTTTAGTCTGCTGCCGTAAATTCTCCAAGTGTTTTCGTTCAGCCTCGACCATTCTCTTGAATCTCTGGGACAACAAATTGAAGAAAAATAAGACAATTGACGAAAGATAATTTGATGAGTAAGTTCTGCGGAAATATCGTTGCTGCTCCTGAATTGGATCGGAGTTTGGCTGAAAAAAGGCTTGAGAATAAAATAAATTGTAATAACGATGATTATGAACAACTGAGACCACCTACTCGTATTATCTCTACATGTGTCATCCATGTGGCCAATTGGAATTAGAGTTGCACCGAGCATGATTGTGATCACGGTTAAATTGTGGTTAAAGTGAACACCGCCAAGAGGACAATGCCACTCTAGTTGGCCTCGTTTGAATAGTGGGACGCAATTTTTAACCCTGCACAGTTCTTGACCCGAACGAAACACTTGCCATTCCTATTCATCATTTTATAGTACCTACTTGATTCATAGACTCCACTTCTCTCTCGAAGGTTTGCACGTCCTTCTCCTTCATTGAACTTGCAGTACCCCTCCTCACGTAATCTTGTATCTCCCTAGTCACCTGTGAAAGATATCCCGAATGATTTTGATCGTCAGAGAATTGACAAAAATTTTTCCAGTTTATTTTGGCTCACGCTAGCGGGAATAATTCGTACCTTAACGTCTTCCAATATTTTAACTTCCGCCCTGAGATCCTCAAGAGATTTACACATGTAAGTGTGTTGCCACTCCTTGCAAAGTATTCCCCTCCGAAAGTCCATCGTCCTCTTCATCGCGGAGAGTTTCAGGCGGCCTGCGTTGATAATGGCGTCGTTAACGGCCCTGACTTCTTCCGCAGGGACCAATACCGCGTCAGCAAGGTCGTTTACGTTGCCGAGAAGAGCAGGGACTTCGATCTGACCCATTTTCAGGACCAACTGGACCTCCATATCTTCGACAAATCTTTGTCTCGACATGCGGTGCTCTCTGAGCGCTTCTTTCAGTTGAGCGATTCGGTTTTGGCTCGCTGTAATCATCCTCTGATAGAGAGCGACCGTTTGTTCAGCTTCGGCTAGTTCCACGGCGCAGCATTTTACCTGGAAAAAACAATCGGAGTTAACGCGCTCGGATAATTATGTGTAAGCGGAATCGATTTCCTTAATAAATATTACACGAGATAATATCGTAAACATTTATTCCGACAGCAGGAAAACATCGACCATTATTTCATGGTGTCGTTGTGTTGATATCACTTTGCATTGTTCACCGCAGATACTTTTCCATTATTATCGTTCCTGTTACTGCCGCTCACCGGTTTCATTAGAATCACCACGGCTATTATGAAACTTTTCATTATTCTCACTGATCGATACGTGACATATATAATCACGCGGGGATAATTGACCAGAAAATATTCATGAATATTTAAATATCTCCAACTCACCCTTATTTCTGTCTCCACTTTCGTTCTCCTCAATTTACACAAGTGTCCCCAGTGATTACTGTCAATTTGAGGAGGCAGATTGTTCGGCATGACATCCAAATTGTTCATTCCCTTCAAGAACTCGATATTTTCCGGTGGGAGTACGTCGGCAGAATCCCCGCTGATAACGCACCTACCTAGTTCGGTGAGAAAAGTGATGGAGGTGCATGTGCAAGCCTTTCCAGCTCTTGGCCTCTTCTTGTAATGCCTGGCTAAATGTTCGACGATCGGCGGTTTCAGGTCTGCAAATTCACCCCGAAATTTTTCGTCCATCGTTTTTTCACGCTTGCACAACGATTCGTAACGGTTTCGCAAGTCCGCGACCGCTACGTCGAGCAACGCCAGTTCTTCTATCAGTTCCTGGCTGTATCTTGTTGCTGGTAGCAATTCATTATCCTTGACATCGGATATCATCTCCATCCGTCGAGATTTTCCTAAATCTCTCCATTTAGATCGCAGCAATCTGAGGGTCTCCTGAAGAACGGCGGATTCGAGCTTCACCTTTTCTACAGAAAATGCATCGAGTTTTTCATTGAAGCTTTTTATGCCGTCCTGCATGTCTTCTGTAAATAGAAATCAGTTTTTTGAATTTGATTTTTCTACAGGACGTGGAAGAGATAGCGAATTATACTTACGAGTCGTTTGGCGGAAATCGGTAAGCAAAAGTTCCCGGTACCGTTCGCGTTCGATCTTCAGTTTTTCAACCTTAGCTTCATAGTCCTTAATCTCTTCGATATTTTCTTCGGTAAAGCAAGCCGGGTCAGTTTCGAGCAAACAGGAGGGCTTGGGTATATCTTTTTTGACTTCATCTTCCCACCTTTGTATTATTTCAAATTCGTTAATTTTTTTACAAATTTTCAGATGGATTGATCATCACCTGACTTCCAGAAGCCCGTCCATCGTTTCCGTCAAGGTTTTCTCACGGAAATCGTCGGCTAGAATATCCAATCTATTTTTTTCTGCGACACGATTTCTTTCCTCTATTATTTGCTGTTCTTCTGGCGATACGTAGGGTTTGATAGACGTCTCTTCGTCGGTCACCGTTATGATGGTTTCGGGTTTTTCGGTAGGGTACCAGACAGGATTCGAAGGAATCGAAGCTTCCGAGTCCACCTGGAACATCGTCCAGAGTTCCTTTGCGATGTGCCTCAATTTATCCATCCTCTCCGCAACAATCTCCATTTCACGTTTTTTCGTAGACATCATCTCGTCGAAGAGTTTGTTGAAGTGAATCTAAAACACGATTGTTTATTTGGCATATTTGCTCTTTTTTCGTAAGAGCTACCCTGACCTTCAACTTGTGGATTTCTCCCCGTGTAAAAACACTCTCCATTGCGCTTTGCGTGTAGTTATAAGTCTGTAGTTGATTGAAGTGCATGGAATCACGTTGTACCCAACGGTACGTGGTGGTCCCCGTCAAGGCTATAGCCTCAGCTCTCGCGAAGCCTCCATTTTCTTCATCTTCATCCGATAAATCGGTAAGTTCAAAAACCGATGAGATTTTCACTTTCTGTTGACGGTTTTCGGGGGGCTCAAGGCTAAAAGTGAAACTGTAAAGTTCACCGAGCTGCGAATCTCCGTAATAAAGAGAAAAAAAATCGAAGTATACTTTGATATCTCCATGGAGAGCGTCTTCGTGTAATGTGACCACTTTTGTTCTTTTTCTTCTTCCCCGGTTCTCGCGACGAGCGGATAATTGTCGACGCAGGTATCACCGAAAATCGCGTAGATTGACCTCGCTTGAACCATCATTGGTTCCCAGCAGGTCTTCAGTATGAACGAAACTATCCTGTCCTCTTCTTGCATTTCTTTGTCCAACTGGATTTCGAGCTCCGCTCGTTCCTCAGCCGCGCTCTCGATCTTCAGAATTCTCCCTTCTTTGTCGAGATCAAACTCAAAGATCGGTAACTGCTCGTTCGCATCCGCTCTCTCGTTAGCATCCAGCAAAGCGATTATCTGACGAAACATTTTACAGTGATGGAAAACCGACCTTATAAGTCTCGCACATCACCATACGTATAAATAAGCATAGTAAAAGTAGTATAAGATAATTGACATCATATACTGGCTAGGTGTACCGGTTTCTCTTTCGTGACCTTTTAACCCCCCGCAAACGAGATAGTACGGCTACCATGTGGTAATTGAAAGTGAGTGTAGAGCTGAGTTACGAGTAGGTATAATGGACAGAAATCTTTTTGTTACCTGGGTCTTCAATTGCTGAAAGTCGTTTCTGATGTCAGCCCTAGCAGCGAGTGACAGTCGATTTTCATTCCTGCGTTCTATCGCCGTTTGACATTCTACCCAGCTTTTACCTTCGTCTTCGATATCTTCGGGTACGAATCCCCACGTGGGCTTTGAAAACATCCGTTGCATTTCTGGAGAATCCAATTTGATGGCTGCTTGACCCAGTAGCCTCGCGTTCGGCTCACGGTAGCTGAAATTTCAGTGGTGGGTAAGAAATTTTCGCATGCTCCGGATTTTTGTGTCCTAAGGGGAATTCGCGATAAGCCTATTTGCGAAGAGTTGGAAATAAAGAGCAGCGGATCCATCGAGCTACAACTCATCTCGTATAGTAGGCGGACGTACTTTAGTTTCGTGAGTACCAGAGTGCCGTTCCGTCCAAGAGATAAAATCGCTGAGCCGCATGGCGATATCATTGCCATTTTTGCCCCACCCTCCTGACGATGATGTGGTGCAAAGACCGCGATGACCTTCTCCAGGTTAACTCCGTCTCTGACGATAACTAGGCCATCGAAACCCGCCGTTACTACGTGATGACGGTCCGAATAAACCCTGGGATTTCTAAACTGATGACCGGATGGTAGGGCTTGGACGAGTTGTATCTCCTTGAAGTTATTCTGCGGATGAAGAGAAGTAAAGAAATGATGGAATTTTTTCCAGCATCTTATCCCGTCGGCTTTGAATTCGTTTGATAATATTCACCTGAATTTCAAAGCGCTGGATTTGCCGAGACAGATAAGGCGCTCCTATTACGTCATGGCTGTCTTTTGGACCGTAATGTAACGATTTAAATGCGCTCAGCAGTTCTACGATGTAATTCTCCTCCAGAAAAACATTATCCCCGGATTTACGCGTGTACACAACTATTATATCACCCACAATCGCTGAGGTATTCGTTACGACGAGCGCGAGAAGCTTAGCGCTTCCATCCCCATCTTCGTATAGGAGAAAATCTACTATCTTTCAAAACAAAAATAGCTGCATCAAGATCCGGATGGAATCGTAAAAATGAATCTCAATAAGATTACGTCATCTCTATATACCTGTCTTCCTGTCTCTAAATAACTTTGCACGTACATTTGAGACCCTGGCTCTCCTTTGAGGAAGAAAAATGCTCCAGTCTTCGAGCATGCGACCGCCAACACTTCGCCGGTGTATGAAAACTTTGCGATATCCAAAGGCAGTTCGTGGAGATGAAAAGACGTTAGGAGTATCGGATCTGATACTCTGTACGAACTAATCAGGAGGCACTTTCCAGTATCTGTGGTCACCGCGACAATCGGTATGTCCGGATGAGACACGATGCAAAGAACTGCAAATTTTTGAAAATAATGTTACCTATTTTCCCTTCCAATTCATTAACTTCCCACCTTCTCCTTCGTCCTTCAAGGATAGTTTTCCCGTGCAGATTCCCGTCATCGGTTCAAAAGCGTTCAGCTGGCAAAATTTGTCCAAGGAAGTAAAACACTGCGCTCCGGGGTACGCCCAGGCGACTGCTAAGTACCGAGATCCCTGGCTGTACTTCACATCCGGAAGTGGAGTTTTCGTAGAATCTTCTAAAAATATTTCCCAGAAATCTCCTCGCTCTCCCCAGAATAAAGTACTGTTTCTTTGGGAGTGCACGAGGACCTTTGTTGGGTGAGAGGGGGCTCGGAGTTCCCATCGTAGTTCCCAGAGCGCGTCACTCAGAGGCCGTTCAGTTGATATTTTTTTGTAAAACTGTAATTATAGCGATGATTGAATTGGATTCTCAAATTTGTAGTCCGTCCTATTCGTACCTACTCGTATTTGGGAGTTGATATCGACGACCAAGATTCCACCTTGGGTTGCCGCGACCATCGGGATTTTTTTTTCGCGAACTTCACACGGTGTACTGTCAGCCCGGATGATCAAACTGCGTCTTCTCCCATCGCTACCCATGGTGAAAACGTTGCCGAAAATATCGCAGGCCACCAAATTTCCATCGAAAGCCCAGCTGACCGACGCCACCTTTTCGTTGAAATTTTTTATCTCTGTCGGAAGCAGGGATATAATACGGGAACACACGCTGATCTCGTGTACAAAAAGTCTTCCGGATTTCAATCCGAGTTGGGATATCGTGTAAGGCGCCGTCGTCGAACATCTGTAACGAGAACGAGAACTCCGTTCCTTATAAATCTCTGGAGAGTAGCGAGAAAAACGAATCCCTCGGGACTCACTTAATGGGCTGCCTCGGATCCGAGATACTCGTGTTTCTTACTGCCACTTTTTCGCCTGTTCGCCACTGCCATAGCGTAATTTCGAAGTGGGGGAACGACGACAGAGTGACCAGGTATTCCGTTCCCGCGAAAACACTTCCCAGGAACCCGTTCGGGGCGCCGTTGCTGCAGGTGGAAACCTTGGTCATTTCTGGATACGTAAATATCAGAACTCTGGGGTTCGGTTTTCTCTCTGTGATTGCGAACATTGAGACCACCTATATTCGCGAGGAAAATTAGTTGCCAGGACCAATGATTATAGATTATTATAACATCTATATTTTAATATTCTCAATTGAATCATACCGGATGTCCCGCCAGGCAGGATGCCCCATCGCTTTTCGTCCCATCTCCAAATTTCTCTGTGTGGTTTTCGCCGGTATTCAGGTTGTGGAAACGAAGATAAATGCCCCACGCACAGCCGACAATTTCCTTTCCAATCAAAACAAGGTCTTCTATGTTCCCGAACTTTACCCATCTGAAACAAAATGAATTTTTATTTGCTCCTGATCTACACTCAGATATTTTTTTCTAAAATCCAAACCTAGTTTCCGTTTCTGCGTATTCCATTATTTCAACCGCTTCTATGATTATCAATAAATCTCAACCACTCTACAACAATAGAAAGTGCAGTCATCCCGTTGACTCACCAAAACGCGCGTCGTATCCAAGCGTCGTTTTGAGGCGTCGCCTAGTAACGCAACCCCTTCGTAACCGCTACCCTCAATTTAATTCCCGCTAGAATTTGAATGAATAAATTCTTGCATAACTCGAGCGTGAGAACGCGTGTTTTCCACGACCATATTACAGCGGAGTCCGGCGTGATTGCGTCGTTAAAAAATCTCAACAAATCATGTTAATGAAAGTATAATATTTACAATATACGGAGTACGTGTGTGCCCCATATATTTTCAAGTCGATATAAACGTCTCGACGGGATGTGCGAGCACTTAACAATGTCTCGTAAAAATATCCTGTTCAAGTCACAGTTGCCGCGTGTAAATTGCGGAAAGTGACAACCTGCACGCGGAAACGTGATGCCCTCCGGCCGACGTATCTTAAACGCCGGGTTGCAAGTGCCGCAATGTCGTCGCTGCAAATTACCCGCGGCACTTAGCACATCGTATGATGTGTATATACATATTTTTCGTTACATTTAAACACACGTTAATCTGAGACGCCAATTTGTATGCCAATAAGCAGCACTTTCGTTTTGAAGATAACACTTCATTCTTACCGCGACATTCCTGCGTCGTCGCATCAGTCATCGAATTATCGATCGGTAATTAATTGTTCTGGGTCCAATTGGCAGGGACTTAAGTGTGCCAGTGGGCCTGTAAAACGAGGACTGAAGTCACTGCATCGAGGAGTGTAAAAATGTAGACGAGGGGAAAGGGGCCCGTCACGAACCACGTCGCCCCTACATAATGACGGGTCCTCACCCATAAACGTGACGATTTACGATTCTGGTATTAAATACCGAACTTAAATTACATTATGGATGAAGAAAGGTGGTCTGGTGATTGATCGAACCTAATTGAAGCGTGCCCCCGATTCCGCGTTCCTTGTTAACTTAGGAATTTTTTGGAAATTACGGATCTGGAATCTTTTTGGACACAGGAATCTAATCTATTTTGAAAGCTGCTCTTAGATTTTTCTTTCAAGATATATTTTTAATTCCGGTATGAAAGTTACCAGTAGTTTCTCGGTATCATCATATTTCGCAATCCTCGGACGAGGATTTCCTTCGCGCATGATACCAAAAACGTAAGAAGAACGTGTTCCTGTCACTGTCATAACAATAAACTACCTTCTTTTTTTTCAAGTGCATGGGCCGGACGTTTGGTGAAATGAATGGCAATCGTTTTTCTGAACTACGTTCATAAGTGAGACTAAAAACCAAATTACAAAAGTTGACGTATTAAAAAGGGAACGAAAATAACAAAAGAAATTTCAATAAACCAGTTCTTGGAGGAGACTTGCCGAATGTTTTTCTGGCCCTCGTATTCTATACTTGTCGTTTGACTTGTGCATGCGAGCATGGTGGTGGAACAGTAACCCAGTAAACCCATAGTTTACGAATACTACGCCCCTCCAAGGTCTGTCGCATATATAGTCGCGATGTAGCCACGACAATTTTTTATTTGTACAAAGTTTATCGAGCGCGGTGATATATGACTTATAGTAAACTTTCTCGTGACCCGTCTATTTATCTCTCAACTGAGTCTCGTAGATTTTGCATAACACAATCGAGCACGGTGCATTGGATGGTTTGATCAGCTGTGTAAGTGTTCGAATAATAACTAAAAACAAGGAAAAATCGATAGCGATCTTTATGCTGTAAGTTTTTTTTTTTTTTTTTTTTTTCCTCTGTCCGCATGGAATAAACTATCAACGAGGATAAATCTTCGCATATTCTTAAATCACCATCATTCCAAGAAGTTGATAGTTTTATCTACAACGTGAGGAGAAATAAAATCAGTGTGTACGCAAACTCATCCAAAGGTCTCGATCGATGTTTCTATAATTAGAATCATGAGGTTTGTTCTAGTCATACATATGACGGAATAAAATCTCAGAGAGCACGTTATAGGGATGAAAAGGGGTAAAAAATGCTGTTGCATTATCGAAGCATTTAATTAACGACGTTCGATACAACAGAGTTCGTTCCAACGTGTCCTCCTTGTTGAAATTCAGTGAATGCAAGTATAACGTTGATCAGAAATTACACGGACGATATATCGTGAGAAAATTCTGCATAAAAACTAGAAGGAATTCCGCAGACAAATGTGTATGATGCGTACCTAGACACCCGTATAATCGTTACGCGTAATGCGTCTACTAACATACTTTATATCTGGCAGTGATTCCGCTGGATAAGGGTAGCGACCGCTATCCACTTTGTATGCAGAGAAAGGATTGGCGCGAGTGACTTTGGTATTCAAAGCAAAAGACTCGCGGTTGGGTCTCGTATCTAATTCTGACCACGATCTTTCCCCCCCTCCCAACAATCGCTGCGCCTATTGTTTCTCTTATGACGTCCAAAATAAATTCAACGATGCTCCCACACATGCGACAAAATTTATTGTACCTGCATGTACGATGAAAAATCAGAAACGAGGACTAAATCTCATCGTAATAATTTTTCAGCAATCCGAGGGTCAAAATGAAGGAGAAGCAACGAGAAATGCGGATCACGTATTCAGCCCTGACATTTTTGGCGATCTTGAGCCAAACTATTGCTACTGAAAGGGTGGCCGCAAGTTTGCCCGCTAATCATAAGTCATCCGATTCAATCGATGAGGGAAACTTCAAGCCAAGTGTCAACAATACATTGCTGAAAATGGAGGCCAGAATCGACGTGGGAGACGGACTCGATCTGATGCAGTTCGAAGCCAACGAGAATCTCCCCAAACCCATCTCACAAGTTGCCCATAAAACCGGCGTCTCTTACGTAACGGCGATATCAGCGCCAAGGATCTCCGGCTTAAACCCATCTCCCCAAACTTCATCGAGTGTAGAACGACGGAGTCAAATTTCCGCGAGCGAAAAAAAATCTGCTCCAGTTTCTCCGGTCCTACCGGAAGTCAGGGGTCTTCGTACGACGAAAATATCCGGCAAAGATAGCTACTTGGATGCTCTCGAACACTCTCACACCAGCAAAGACCAGAAGGAAGGAGTCGTTCAGAGTGACGTCAGACCAAAAGTGCCAAAAATTTTCCGCAGGGATTACCACGAGGGTCCCGTTTACCGTCCTCTAGATTCTGACCGGTACAACCCACCGTCTACGAATCCCGCTTCCGCTTATGGGGCCCCCAATTACGAGGGCCCTACTGCCCCAGGTCCGACACAACCTACTTTCTTTCCAACCCCAAGTAACTCGTTTTCGCTCCCGGAACAATCTTCGTTCGAAAGTTTCGCACCCTCTACGGGATACGGTACACCACAGTCGGGTTACGAAAGCCCACAACCCACTTATGGGAGCCCGAAACCTTCCTACGGAATTCCAAAGCCTTCGTACGGTCCTCCGCAAATTCCTCAGGGTAATTATGGACCGCCGTCATCTGCCTATGGAGTTCCCCAACCACAAAATGTTTACGGGGTAACTGCAGGAGGCGGATACGCGCCTCTTCAGGGTCCGCAGCAAGGTGAGACGAGAGGTATATAGGGCGTAATTGTTTTGTTACAGGAAAAGTTTGGCTCTTTAAAGTCACGGGATTTAATCTTCGCTCCAATTTTAGGCTACGGTCCTCCAGCCCCCGCGTACGGAGCTCCCTACGCCTTACCCGGGATGCCAAGTCTGCCGTCCCTTCCAATGATCGACTTCACCTGGCCCTTTGCTCTGAAGTTAAACGCCTTCACGATAGCAAAGATTCTGTTGAAGCTAGTCATCTTCAAGATGATCGTTAAGTTTATCGCCGTCATTTGTCTGCTGTTGTTTATCCCAAAATTAGAGATCGGCAAGAAGGATACTGAAAAGCATGACGATGACGAAGAAGGCAGAGCATTCCAGCCGTGTAAGTGTTCTTACTCTGTCTTTTTTCAGACTTCCATTTAAACCACCCGTTCCTGATCTTCATTTTCTTTTCTTGCAGCAAGCGGAGCAACCGAACGACTGAACTTTCTTACTTCCATGGTGATGAGGGCGATTGAAGAACACCGAGGTAGAAACCTGGAGGTCGACGCCCCGAAAGACCAGTGCGTCTCCTTCGTCTGTCGTTTAAGAGATGCTCTTACTTCCGGAGAGTCCTGGAGCGACTATTTCCGCTTGTTCAAGAGCTTCGCCGTTGAGGAGATGCAAAAAATTTCTGGCGACCAATCCTCCGACCGCAAGATGAAAAATTCGTGACTGATTGATTGGATGCATTCGTGGACCAATCGTAACACTCCGATGATCTGAGTTGTACCGAAACTCGATAATCGTACCGCTTCGAACCGAAAACTGATCAGAATAATCGTTCGATCGGGGACAAGGGCAATGCAAACGAAATTTTAAGGCCTTAACTTAATTATTTATTTATTTATTTATTTATCCATTTGTTAAATAGATTCGTCTAGTTTATTCTGAATGGATTTCCTTCCATACTTTTACCACCTTTCTTCATTTCAGCTGAAATTAGATCACGAAAATTACACCGTTTAAGTTTCGCTGCGGATGAGATCGAGGAACAACTGAATTCCGATCAAAGCTTCCCTACCCATTTAATTTATAACTTCTGGTTTAGCTGGGTAGAAATTTGAATGGGTCTACACGGTTAGTTGCTCGTACCAATTCACAAAATTCTGCTCAGTGACAATTATACCTTTTGTTTTTTTCATTTGCAAATCACTCCGGAAGTCACGATTCTGTCACGGTTTTTTTTTTTTTTTAGTCCAAGTCTATCACCGCGGCTGGAAAAATTACCGCAGATTATTGCACAGAGTTATTACCTGCAGATCTTGAGATTTTCTCGTGTTAGGTCGTCGTGACAGAACTATGGACACTAAACATCGCAGACTTTGAGCTGCCGGATGTTAACATTATGGTGGAGCCCTCAGAGATCTCGGTCGGCCCAGAGCAAACCAGTCCAACGACTATATAAAATATAATTTCAACGATGTTATTGTCGGGTTTGTCCGACCTCGGGGCGATCGTGCAACCAACCTACGATGGTGATAAACTATCAAATGATATTGTAGTTTTATCACACGTATCAACGCTGCATAGACTTACTTATTGCGCTTCTTAAATCTATAGCATAATGAACGAGTCGTAGCTAGAATGCAAAATTAGTCATTTACATGAACGTGAATCACCCGGTTCGATTGTTTTGTTACAACCTTATGCGGTATGTAGGGGATTCTTGGAATAGCTAGGAATTCTTTCAATCGCGGTACGTGTTCATGTATACATGTTGATCCGATCGATCCGAGATCGATCCCGTGATCGTTACGGTACGATATTCTCGGTTGAGTGAGTCACGGTTTGGTTTTCTGAACATCACGAGGTAGGAAATAGTAGGCCATTCGTGCGTGCGACGATAATGCACAAAGTAAAGGTCAATATTGAGACAAAAGCGTAAATCATTGGCTGCTATGCGCTGCAAAAAGAACATGACAACCTTGGTTACGCCGTCGACAACGCCCACCGTGTATAAAAATGATTCCAATCAACCCAACATAATTTATTAACCGTGGTTGTACACACGAGAGTCTGAGGGTTTGGAAATTTGATTGCGTTCAGATCTGAATATGAAGAATTTGAAAATCTAGTATTTTGAATCTGGATTTCTCAGCTTGTATTCATCGTAGTCTGCAGGGATGTCATCTTCGTCTCGTTCCCAACCAGACCACTTCTGTTGATCTCCAAATCGGTTGCACACGCCACGATGAAGGATGCGGTTCACCACTGTAAAGAAAATACATAAGTAACGATCTATGGCCATGCATTGGACCGTGAAACCGCAAATGAATAAACAAAATAGAGCAATGCGAAAAAACTAGTCGAATCGAAGGGCCGATCGGTTACTTGAATGTTTGTTTTTATCGGCAAATAACTCACTTCCGTCAGTTTCTGCCGCAAACTCCGCGAATTTGCACTCGTTCCTCAAAGTTGTCACGTATTCACCGTCGCCACCAACGCAAACGGGTACCTGGTGTGCAGGACAGGTGAATCGCGGTGCAGGTGGCGAATCTGCAGATATCTTGGCGACGTGAAGTAGTAAAAAACTTGACGATGCCAAAGCTATTGCGAATTTCATTTTGCTTTGAAAAAATTCTATTCATATACGTTCTTCTCGGTGCAGAAATTCGATATCACTATAAACTGCGGAAAAACAAGTGCTTTTTATACATATATCGACCACCTGACAAACCTGCTTAGAATCGTATTACGATTTTTCCAAGAATCGTTGGCCATAAAATACGGGGCATTCCCCATTATTTATTTATGTATTTTCTTCTTACTGTTTGACATTTTGCACTATCGTATATTGACGTAACTATACAGAATTGGCGATAAGAGCTGCTCGCCACGATGTTTAAATTATGATTTTGCAATAGCTGGTCAGCTAGAAAAATTCAGTCTAGCCAAGAAAGAATTAACTCGCTATAACCGGCTTGGCGATGAATCAGTGCAGTAGGAAAATAATTGCAACTCGATATGCTTTTGTCGAGCTCAGCTGCATGCGGGCTGCGGTGATGGATGACATAATCGAGATTAATTACTGATCTCGATGTTTACGGATAGAAAATTAAAAAAACTTCTCACACCCGATCGTTCAGATATAATCGCGGTAATTTTTGTTGTTAGAAAAATTTTACACACCCAATGAAAAAATATATAATGTGCATTTGAAATCGAATCGCGTAATTTAGGTCACGTGACTCGCTAATGAAACGATTCGCATCTACCTACATCGCGGGGTTGTCTCGCAAACGCGCCAGATTTTAGTGAATCGTGAAATCGTGAGCGTGAAAAATTAGCATTGTAGATATATTGATGCATGATACGTGAATGTGCCACCGTTCTTTCAGCGTTCATATAATAAGCGTGGAGCGATCGTAGATTTGTTTTGCGGTTGGTATGATCAATGGACCGGAAGTAGGTACACCGGTGGTTTCCTGTGGCGGATTCGGGTCGCCTGCGCACACGTCTACGTATGCGTGCAAGGCTATCAAGGCTATACACATTTGTTTATTGAAATGGCCTGGATATTTTGTTAACTCGAACCATTCGGTCGAATAATAAACAATTGACACGTCACGATTCAGGTTGAACTTGCAATTTTTCAACGTGATACGAGAAATTGATTTATTGCAGCAGATAAAGAAAAGTTGTTTACAATTACGCGACACCCCGGCTGCATATATCATCTAAACAAGTTTGTAAGAAAAAAAAAAAAAAAAACAACGAAGAGACTTAGAAAGGCTTATTTCGCGAATTGGTCTTGCGTAATCTTTGCAAGAGGCAGTCAAGCCAGGGAGCAATGACTGCGCGTTATAGAATGATGATGTTATAGCCTTGACTGTGTATTTTATAGCGGTTAGTTTCGCGGCTCAAAGAATATAAATTACGAATGTCCGTCCCAAGAGAATGGTAAAAAATTAAATTTGGCGATAGCTGTGTATACAGGAGTCCGATATAATTTGTTGTTAGAATTCTAGGGCCGGTAATTGTCGGTACCTCGACTAGTAGATTTCCATCGCGTGATCTAATAATCCTAGGGGTACTTATCTCAATGGGATAACTAATAAATGAATGAATAAATTGGCTGTCCAAGGCGGCCGAATTAACGAGGGATACGAGCAGACGTGGTAGGCAGTATTTTGCGGATCATTCTTGCCTATCAGCATCCGTACGGCCCTAAAGCAGGCGCCTACGCGCGACACTGTGATGGGGACGTAATCCTGCGGCGATTGTCATACAGGTGGGGATGACCGACGTCCACTTGCTTATATACCAGAGCCCTGGTCCAGATAGAATAGTCAACTCCTAAATCTCTTAGTTAACGGCAATTCGCACGTGCATTCAAGTCAGATTTCCTACCGAAAGAGTGAGCTTAAACAAGATGAAGGTCACCATTGCATTCGGTGAGTCGCAAAAACTGCATCTATTGATCACTGACCCTGAAGAGAAGTTGAATTTCCATTGTAGACCGCGTTGAAATAATCACACGCAACTTTCTTTTAATTGGATAACGAAAAATCGTGGTGATATCGAATCGTTTGGTAATGGGAAAAGTTATTTGTCGGAGGTAATGGTTTTCTCAGCAATAGACCACAGCGACCTTGTCAGCGGTAATATTTCATCTGCGCGAGCGTAAGACCTGCTCTTGTAGTATCCGACCTGTGGCGGGGATTGGATAATACGAAGTAACGTTACGAAGCATTACGTTACATCCTTAGACAGAATCACCGCGAGATCCGACGATCGTATAGTTCGAGCTTACCACTTGATCATTATTATCCTGTTGAGCGGGGCAATCATTCAATTTAAAATTCAAATGAATACTTAATCCACACAATAGAATCGCAGTGACACAGTGACGCATCAAACGCGTTGAGCGGTCACCTTTCTGTATTAATAAATTCACAAATTAACGGTCGGGTGATAATTACCGGAACCGCAAGAGCGCACATCTGCAAATATCTAATTCACACAATTTTCAGTTCTTCTCTGCGCTTGTGTCGTCTACGCCTTGCCAACGGAAAAATCTGTCACTCCCAAGGATGTTAAGGAACCGAAAGAGATCAAGGAAGCTGCAACGGCATCAAAGGACGTGAAAGACGCCATCAAGGCCGCAAAGGATGCTAAGAAGACCAAGAAAGAGTGCGCCAAGACCTGTACCGAGCAATACGATCCCGTCTGCGCCCATCTCGCCACAGATGTCAACGTCAAACCTGTCACTTTTGGCAGTCTTTGCGCAATGGAAGTTCACAACTGCGAGTCCGGAGCCAGTGAGTATAATATGGTTATGAAAAATTAGATTAACATCGATTGTCAATCGCTAATTCTATTTTTTCTTTCTTTTTTTTCAGAACTGACCGTTAAAAACAAGGGAGAATGCGCTGGAGCCGGTGGCGTCAGGCTGTCATAAATGGTGTATATATAAATTATTGATCACCCGGTAAATTCTTGAAGAGTATTATTTATGTTATATATTATGCCGAAACGGATTCACTAAAATTATCATAATTAATAAGTTGTACATGTATACGCCTTAGCACACACCCTCACGCAATAACATATCTATCATGCATTCGATTCTATCGAATATACATAGTAATTACCTGTTCTCCTTCGTGTACAAATAAAAACAGTTTTCACATACAAAAGACCCTATTATTACTACCTTCATACCTCACCCTGTACCTGTGCGAATTGAAAGATAAAAAAAAAAAAGGACTAGCAAAATTGTCGTTAGAGCATCGGAATCAGCCGAACTTCGGTCTTTTTAGAGATCCTGTTCTGCGCCGCTGTCCGATTGATCCTCCAAAGATCGTCAATTTCTTCTTCGCTGCTACACCAGACAGTCAAAGTAACTCGTTGGAGATTTTTCGCCCCATGAGACTGATCGAGTAGCCCGTAGAGCGTTGTCACCGCTTCGCAGTCTATCGGCCCCGAAAGATGCAGCGTTTTTAATTTTTTCAGACGTAAAGCTCGGGACACCATTTCTGCCGTCAATTTTTCAGCCGTCATACTCATCGTTCGATGACTGATGCCAAGCGACAGATGCTCTAAGGTTTCGAAACCGTCACTTGTGACAAAAACATTTTAACAATTCCCAATCGATAACACAAACCAAGAGTGTTCCGATACTCCCTCAAGAGCAACTCCAGGGTTGGCGTGGTGTCCCAATACTCCGAATGTTGACGGAACAATTCACCGTCCAAACTGAGAGACACGAGAGGCATACCTGGCTTCAAAAGGGCGCTCCTCCACCCGATACTCCTGTTGTTCCCTTCTAGAGCCATTAGGAAAGCTCGTTCAATGGTTCCGTTGTACAATTTATCAATTCTGACAGGTGATTCAAAGCCACGGACACGACACTATGGTTTTTAGCCGGTGAATTTTATATCCCTACTTACCTATCGTCAATTCAACCCTCAGGAATGGGCAGCTCGAAACCAAGTTCTTCCAAGCTACGTCTTCAAGGTTCGGGAGCTCAGGTCCATCTTCTTCGGAACAGAGTATAGAAAATCGTCGGAAGTAGTCACCCAAAGAGGTGCCAAGGGTGTCGAGTAGTTTGCAGCTTAGACATCTATAGTCCATTCGAAGATAGGCGAGTTTACGAAAACTGGACATTACTCGGATGTAATCGGGCGAGGAGGAAGCAGCCATTCCAGAAGGTAGCTCATTAAATGTGCCGGATAAGAGGAGAGTATGCAGCGTGTTTCCGGCTGCGGCTGACGATGCTGCCGCTTTTACAAGACGCAGACCAACTTCCCATGCGCAATCGACTTCCTGAAGATCGAGAACCTGCAGCTCACTTTGACTTCTGAGTAAAATTTTAAATTCATGTAAGGAAAAAGTTTGGGCCGCTAAACTTGACGGTGATTCTCACTGGATTAGGTTTTCCAGAATAGTAACCATTCTGGCTTTACCCTCCGCCCTCCGTTCGCTCTCGAAAAGGAGATCGTTTACCTGAAAAACAAAATCGCTTCAATTACATCAGTTTGATTCTCGATCCGGAGGCGAATGCGGAGATACTGCAGCAGACCGTTATTAATTCGTCGTCCGTGTACCCGAGGCCCTCCACATCCGCCACCTGGAACCAGATCCTTTTTAAAAAAATAATTCCCAGCAGTGAAATCAGAATCCTTACGTGGAGCTCTCGAAGTGAAGAGTTTTGCGAAATTATGTCCAAGACCTCGGCCACGTTTCCCAAGTAAGTATCCAGAGCAGGTCCTTGTGCAGGACTCCAGCACCTTAGCCTCAGAGATTTTAGCTGAGCCCCGAATCGATCAGCAAATGCTTTTTCCTTAGCTACAGTGTCCTCGCAAGCACCATAAAAAATCATTTCGCGATGGCGCCAGTTTCCTGGCCAGGAAAAACCCTCGCCCCATATTCTTCGACAGAAAAATTATACAATTTTCCGAATTCACCGTATAGTGTAGCTGATTAAAATCCATGTTAGTATACCTGTTAACCAAACTGGCGTTGAACTTGTCGCGGTCCGGTAGATAAGAAAAGATTAACGCCAGCGCTACGTATGGCAATTTTCCCCAGTCACCTGATGAAGCTCCTGCTTCAAAGGAAACGTCGGTGCTTTGACTCGACATAATCAGTCCCATGAAATTGCTAAATAAATATTGTACGAATAAAATACGCTAAATTTAGAACTGCATCGTGTTGAACGTGAACAGAAAAAAGAAGACAATGAACGTAGGCATCGGTCGTTTGATTGAAGCCAAATTTCAGACGTATAAAGATCCACTTTTCCGGCAAATGTTTTCAGAAGGTCCGCTAGTCGATCCCTGGGAAAGATTGATACGATATGTCGTAAGGGCAGCTAACCGAATCGCATGCCATAATGATTGCGACAAATGAATTTGCGGGATCGGCGTATCTGGCGGTGGATTGAGTCGGGTGTTGAATAAACACTACAAGTACTCTTGTCGGTTGGTAGCAATTGTTGTTGACCCTTCAATTAACGTAATTACCATCGTTATTAATAAATGGATAATGAGGATGCTGCCAGACTTCAGTACGCCCCGAACGACCCACGCAACACGTTCCCTTTCACGGTTATATCTTCTTAAACGTATCGGCCAAGTCATGAATCTCAAGCTCCTGTTTTTTCTCGAGGTCACTCTGAGGATATCCCTGAGTTCCGGGGGTCGAATTTGCCCGGACGCTGCGACTGAATGCGCTGAAATTAGCCCCGACGAAACGACGACACCATCGACAAACCTGGAAGAATTGGAGAGCAAAATATCGCGGATTGAACGAAGATTAAGAGCCGTAGAGCAGCCGGGTGAGCACTGCTTCTTCCAGTACAAACGGCAAAAAAAAATATACAGCTACATTTCCTATGTGTAGTTTGGCAAATCAGCGGAAGACCCGATGATTGGGAAGTCTGTGCTGAGGGCCCGTGCAGATGCAGACCGGAAACAAGGTCCATATCCTGTTGGGGGAGAAGCTTCTTGGATGTTCCACCGACGCAGCTTGTCCCCAACGATCTTCTCAAGTTGTGAGTCATATAGGAATACTAAATCTCTTGTTATAAAACAGAAAAAAGAACAGCATATCCCATCCATTCCTGCAGGGACCTTGGAAGCAATCAGCTTACTGCCCTGCACAGGGACACTTTTTTGGATCTCACGCAGCTTCTTCACCTGTAAGTTGATTTTTAAAAAACTGAATCGAAGAACACTTGAGCTTTTTCATTTGCTTTTTTTTTTCTTATAGGGATCTCAGTGACAACCAGATCGAACACCTGCCACTCAATCTTTTTTTCTCCCTCCACGCGGTGACCCATCTAAGACTCAGCAGAAACCTTCTGCGAGAGCTGCACCAAAATCAATTACTGCGAATGCGGCGATTGCACATTTTGTAAGACTTTATTCGAACTTGTCAGGTGATTAGCGAGGATTTAATTTTGATATTTTTTCAGAGATTTTTCCTCCAATAAACTAAGCACGTTACCAGCAGCGCTGTTTCTGACCACAACAACCCTCGCGATTTTGGATCTTTCTTCAAATCGGATCTCAACATTGCCTCTAGGCGTTTTTAATGGTCTTAGGGAACTCGAAGAGCTACTGCTGATCAATAATCTGCTCTCGACACTTCCAGGGTCGATTTTACAGGACTTGAGTAATTTAGTATCCTTGAGACTGGAAGAAAACAAGCTTCAGGATCTTCCCACGGAATTTTTCGCCGCGCAAGTTCATCTCACCGAGTTAAATCTGAGGGGTAATCGGTTCACGAGGATCAAGAACGGACTCTTCGAACCTCTGGTCAATCTTCTAGTCCTCGAACTATCTGCCAATAGAATAGCACATGTAAGTTCATACCGATCATTTGGCTTTTGATTTCTTCAATTTAAAATACAGGATCCTTATAAGATTCCAGTAACCATCATCTGAGGACTGATCATTAAGGAGTACGGTTCTCCTCATGTATCGAAGAACGTGTTTCGCTCTGGGTATATTTTACGTTATACCTGCAATATGCATACGCCAAACATAGTATTTCGTGTCAAGAGAAACTGCTTCTGTAACTGTTACGTGCGAGCAGAGTGACTTTTCAAACTTGTATTGCACCAGCAGCTACTGAAACGCTTATCGAACGATAATAATTCCCCGACTTTCAACTAATTATTTATCAAAGAGAAGATACAAGAAACAAAGAAAAAAAAATTACCAATCGGTTTCAAACTTTCACTTTTTGTTTCCACAGATCGATCTGAAAGCTTTCGAGGGGTTGATTTCTTTGAAGGAGCTTCAACTGGGCCACAATTCGTTGAAGAGTATCACACCTGGTCTCTTTCTTCCGATAAGATCTTTAGAACGTTTGGTTTTATATGCGAATGGTTTAGTTTCATTAGACGCTGGCGCTTTCAAGGGTCTCTCGAACCTGACGATCCTACTTCTTCATGCGAATCACCTGAAAAATATGCACTCAGATCTTCTCAAGGACACTCCGAGCCTCCGAAAACTGTAAGAAAACTGCACACTGAAAAAAACCGTCACGGGTGTCTCGGATATTCTGGAAAATGAAAGCGCGTGATTCTTTATCTTGTCTCATTTTTATCAGGCAGTTGGAAGCCAACCACCTGTCGTATCTGCCGTCGCGATTTCTAGACGTAATTCCAAACATCCGGCAATTAAGGCTGGAGCGAAATCCATGGCATTGTGACTGCGGTGCGGCTTATCTTGCTGGATGGTTGAGGAAGAGGTATCTGGCTACTCCCAGGGGATATTCTGTTTCTAGCAACAAATCCAGCTTCTGGGATTACGGAGCTGGTGCCGTCTGTCGAGGACCAGGTGCTCTCGGTGGGAGACTTCTGGTTCAATTGTCCTTTCACGAGCTCTGCGAAGGTCAGTGGGCTTCCATGCGAGGGTTAGTGCCTCGATTACCGGTCGAACCACCCACGACCACTTTGCCGTCCACCGTAAGTTCTACGAACCAAACAAAAAATAAAACATTTTCTAACGCGGCTGGTTCTTATTTTAATTCAATTACCATTCATCATTTTCGAGGATGATTATAATTTTTCTCATTATTATTTATTACGAAGAGCGCTCGTGGGCAGGCAACTTGAATTACGAGAATGTACCGCGAGTCGTAATATGAACGTCTTAATAATGTGTGTATAGAATTCTTTATACGCTGCAAAGCGAGTTCCGAACTGATCTTAATTCTTGTTTTTTATTTGTTCCAGATTCAACATTGATCTCAAAAAAAATCTAGCGATTAAGTTCTACAGTAGATACAGAGAATAATCATTACATTAATATAAGAATCGAATCATTTTTTCAAATAAAATATGAAAAATTATCGCCCTTCCATTATATGACAATATATTGCTCATAATTCACACGAACTTCATATAAACTGTTCCTGTTTCTTCTAATCATTTATCAGTAGTTTATCCGATGTAATCGGAGTATTAGGAAAAAATAAGAAAAAATTGTGAATCGAATACGCGCATTCTACGATGCACTTGCATTCACGCGATAACGCTGAACGTTTACAGCGGAGTGTTATAAGATCGTACCCACCGAGCCGATCGTGAATCAAGACTATAAAGACGAAGAAGAAGAAGAAGACAAAGACGAAGAAGTGGGAGCTGAGATCTGGTTAACCAGGAGTCGATAGGCCATTCAGTTGTGAACAGAAGAGCCGTCGAGATGACAGCGGCTGAAGTAAATGGCAGGACGTCAAAGGTTTTGGAAGACCTTCTGAAGATTCTTGACGAAGAAAATGTCCTGGATCAGTCCGAAAGTAACCGAATCGTTGAGTTCGTGCACCCCGAAGAGCTCAAGGTAAGAGAAATTGTACTGGAAATTAAAATGAATTTACTGTGTTAGAAACGAGTAAAAAGGAAAAAAAAAACATAAATACGTTTGTCTGTTCACTAGTCTGAATGAATTAAGTTAATAATTTTCATTCCCATAATTTCTTCTTTCCTATTCGCCAATGGAAATAATTATTTATCATATCTAAAAGAATGTGAACGCCGCGCGGAAAGAAAAGAACTAGCGTGTAATCTTCTTCGAACGGTGCATTGCCCCGTCACTTGATGCGCAGACAATGCAACGTATTGCAGTTTCTACAGACCATGATTTTGCGCCGTGACTTGCTGATGCTATATCTACTCATTATGCATTGGCATAGGACATTGCTCTCAGCAGATTATATTAGCTGTGTATCTTTTTTAGTCGCGTGCTAGTAAGAAGTTTTAGAATCATAAAAAGTTTTCCATCATTAGAACGTTTTATTTTTTACAAAAATCGCAGATGAACCCGAGGCTACGTCAGATTTATTACACATTTCAGTTCGAAGTATTTATATTTACAGAATTCAATTGACTTTGATTTTGAAAATTTCTTGTTCAATTTTCAGAAAACATTGTCGTTGGATCTCGTTGAGGATGCGGCGACACCGGAGCAGCTGGATAAGATGGTCAGACAAATCGTTCGGTATTCCGTAAAGACCTCAAATCCTCATTTCTATAATCAGCTATACGGCGGCGTCGACATATACGGATTAGTCGGTGCTTGGCTGACCGAAGCCCTCAATACAAGCCAGTAAGAAGCAGACTAATAAAAATCATCCTTTGAAACGACGAACGGTGCGAGGAGATTACGATAGTAATACCTGTCATAAAAACCACCGATATCTATTTTACCTGCGACTATATTCCTTCGCCAAAGTCATTGACCCGAGTCTGGCTCAAAGTTTTTCTTCCTCTCCCCCATCAATTTCGAATATTTTTTTTTTTCTTTGTTCTCTCTTTGTTTTTGCATATAAAACACGGTGCGCGACATTATTACATACATTATCTAGCGTCCGGCATAATTACGGTCGGGATAATTGCAGGTATACATTCGAGGTGGCCCCGGTATTCACTCTTATAGAGTGCGAGGTACTCAATGCGGCCTTGAAACTTGTGGGATATCCTCCTCCCCCCATAGGCGATGGTATGCTTTGTCCCGGTGGAAGCATCGCCAATATGTACGGAATGGTTATGGCTCGTTATAAGAAGCTGCCAGATGTGAAGACCAAAGGTCTAAGCGGGTCTCCACCTCTCGCGTGTTTCACCAGCCTCGCTGCTCATTACTCGATTAAAAAAGGAGCCCATTGGCTCGGACTTGGAACCGACTCCGTCTACCAGGTCCGTAGATTAAATTTACTACGAAAATGGTAAGGAATCATCCGCAATTTGAAAACTGCGTTAAAGTGCGTAATCTATGTCAGGTGAAAACGGATGACAGGGACCGAATGATACCTGGAGACTTGAAGAGAGCGATAGCCCAGGCTCGATCGGATGGAAGATTGCCATTTTTTGTAAACGGAACAGCAGGAACTACGGTCCTAGGGGCGGTTGATCCGCTGTCAGAAATCGCTGCTATCTGCAAATCTGAGGATATTTGGTTCCACGTTGATGTTAGTGTAATTTTGGGGTTCAAAATTCCCGACTAGCCGAAAAAAAAAAAAAAATACGTCGTCGTGATTTTTTTTTTCTAATTCAGGCGTGCCTTGGTGGAACTCTACTGCTGTCCAAGGAGTACCGAAAATTGTTGACAGGCGTCGAATTGTACGTTATTGGTATCCTCTGATGGGGTGTATAAGTCTTATGATCGCTCGTTAATGTTCGCCAGGTCGGATTCTGTCTCTTGGAATCCACACAAACTGCTTGGAGCACCCTTGCAGTGTTCGTTGTTCCTAGTAAAAGAAGAAGGATCTCTTCATCGCGCAAACAGCGCTGCTGCTAGGTACCTATTTCAGCAGGACAAATTCTACGATGTTTCATGGGACACGGGTGACAAAAGTGTTCAATGCGGACGGAAGGTCAGTACACGGTGAAAGCATATCCTTCATAAATTAGTAAATCTAACCGATCTATCGTGATCATAGGTAGACTCTTTGAAATTGTGGCTGATGTGGAAGGCCAGGGGGACAAGTGGTCTGAGAAGATCTATCGATCACGCAATGACTGTTTCCAAGTATTTCCAGAAACAAATATCGATTCGTGAAGGCTTCCGGCTAGTCATTCCGGATTCTGAATGCAGCAACGTCTGTTTTTGGCAAGTGAAATGATTAGTTTGTATGATTTTATCATATGTTATCATTCCTATTACTTGAATATTCAGGTACATCCCTCCCAGTCTCAGGGGCCTTGAGGAAACTGACGAATGGCGGACCAAACTGTACAAAGTTGCTCCGAAAATTAAAGAACGAATGGTTATGGAGGGATCCTTAATGGTGGGATACACCCCATTGGCTCATAAAGGTCTAGGAAATTTCTTCAGGATGGTAGTAACCTGCAGCCCAGAAGCAAAGGAGTCGTCAATGAATTTTGTTATCGAGCAAATCGAAAAATTCGGCAAAGATCTCTAAACTTTTAGATTGTCTACAGCTTTTTCTGCAAAATTTTACATTTCATTTTACGTAGTAATAATATATATGTATAATAATTCATAAATGGTTGATTTGAATTCGAAGAAGGTGATGAAAATGAGATTCTCGAATTTCGGTATAGTTTGGAGAACTTTTAAAGTAGATTTCAGATTCCAAAATCGGTTTGATAATCCTGGCAACAAATAAACTCATAAATAACATAATATATAGAAAATGAATTTTTAATAAACAGCGAATAGGGTACATAAAATAATAGGCTAACGATAGCATGTGAAAAGGATCTGAAATTAAATGGCAACATGATATCGATACAATAAAATATTACTGGTATTCCACAGGAAGGCTAAAGATGTAATATAATATGATATTTTTACCGGGAGTTATGATATATTACGGTGCGTAGTATAAATTCTATCTACTAGATCCATCGATATAGGTATATGCTTAAGGTTATTAGCTCGCTTACAAATATAAGTAACTCAATATGAGTCATGTCTGTATACTTAAATCTGCAAAAGTAAATTTCATAACAATATTATTAACTATACTGATAATAATGATAGTAATAATGACAATACCTTAAAATATTATATATGTCGCTTAAAAGGCACCATTTTCATTCGCTACATTTCAAATGCTTCGTCATATTAATAATACCTACGATATTGTGATAAAAACGTATATACAGATAGAGCTGAGAGATGGCACAATAATGTCATTCGTATGATAATAAAGTTCATCTAAATTCGAACAAACGACTACATCAAAATATATTCATATTCATCTATTCTACTATGACGATATTAATAATGTTTTTACATAGATGCATGGTATTTACAAACATAAATTTTTTGATTTTCTGACTTGTTCATTAAATATATAATATGATTCATACATCTATTTACATACTATAGTAACCGTATGTATTATATCGCGAAACAATATTTCGTCAGTTGGTCGATTTATTGAGTGACCACCATCGCGTGCCCTTAAAGTAATAATAATAGGTATTAATAGAGGGAGTGATTTTCGTGAATATTTATACAAATGTCTTCCGTTGAATGCCCGTGCATTGGGATCAATCGATAATTAATTTATTTTTTTTCGCTATCTCCGAAAGTAAAATCGAAATGTGATTGATGATATTATTTTCTAATTAACGTTATTGTTATTCCCTTGCGATTAATTTTTTAGTTCCTTCTACTTTGTTGTATTATTTATTAATTTTTTTTTCTCCATTTTAATATTAATATTGGCGTTCACGCAATATTGAGCAACTATTAATCACAAGTAGAATACTTCTCGCAATAACTAATGATAATTAAAAGCTAAGAGCTATACTTTTAATAAGGCACTTATTATTCCAAAACGTATATTGTGCATACGTATATAAATCATGCACTGCGTGTCATTTAGAATTCCTAACTCGTATCACTCATTTCCCTTGACATAAATTGTCAAACAAATCCAATAGAACTCTCTACCATACTGGTTGATTTGCACAGCCTTTTGTTGCTGGCCGTTTGTCAGCAATTGTACAATATTGGACAGAAAACGAAATAATGATAATAAAATAAATGGAATCGAAAATAATGGAAAGAACCCCGAGGCCTATTAATACTAGAAATGAAATTCCGCGTTTTTCATTACGCCGGATTTCAATCCTTCCTCATTTACTGAAGAGTGATCGACCACGCGGCAGGTTTCCATAACTCGTCCTAATTGCGTATACCTTACGGTACTTCTGGACCGATGCGCCTGATTATTTCGGCGGTGATTACAGCGAATCACGTTCGATTTTATCCCCCGCGGTATAACCCACGGCACTCCACCTCAGTAGTACATGTCTTGATCCAAGTCCGCTCTTATGTGCGGTTGACCGTGGCTATTCCTTTTCAAGGTTGCCGACTCGTAGTCCAGGACCTTAGGATACAACTTCGGACTTCCCAATCCACCATTCACGTTCGGATTGTTTTTCGTACGAAGGGTACCGTTACCATTTGTACTTCCGGAGAAACTTGGTTGCCTCTTAGTGTTCACCTTGAAAGAAGCATTAAAAAATAAGTAAACAAATACACTCACAATCAGAGGGTGATGAAAAAATGTGAATTTTTTGATCGACTCACTTCTTTCAGCGGAACGGTCACGTAAGGATTTTGTTTGCTGATGTAGTGCGGACTTCCAGGGACTCTGGGTTGCCGACGTTTTTGATAGACGAAGCAAAGAACACCGGCTAATACTATACCAATTATAACTCCACTTATGCAGCTACCCACAACCGCACCAACCGAAACGCCGGCTGCCGCGACGCTACGAGGAAGCGCGTTCGAAATGTCTGGAAATTAACGTTAGAAAGATAAGACATGGAAAAAAATTCATAAGACATAAGCAATCCCCACATTCTACTCACCATTATCCATCCAGTCAAGTAGGCAATCCCTCGACTCTCTGGATCGTTCTTGGGCACAAGGTTCTTGCAGGCAAACTCGTTTTCTGTGTTGTTGCCCGGCTGAATTGCACGAACTCCAAGTACTCCACTGATCCCATCCACGAAGAGATTCGCAACTTGGCATTTCGCATGATTCTCTAGCAGTGGTTGGCCCTTCGCACCTGTTCTCGACATCCTCGTCGTATCCATCCAAGCACTTTCTTGATCTCCAACGTACTCCGATCCCACATGATACCGAGCACTCCGACCAATCCGTCCAACATGACCACTGCCCACCTGAAGAATCTCTGCAAGGTTGCGTATTGCAGAACCTTGTTTGCTTTGAACTATCACCGGAAATCGCCTCCGCATTTTCGCAAGCCGGAGATTCGCACTGTCGCACCTGAAAATTACAGCGAAAACGTTATGAATGCAAAGACTCGCGGTGGCTCAATGAAGCAGAATTGTTTAATCAAGGTCTTACCCTGTGCTGGACACCTTTTCCGCACGATCTGGAGCACGTTGTCCAGGAGGACCATTCACCCCATCCATCTTCGGAGGTGTCGCTGGTTCCCGCGCCCGTCGCTTTCAGACAGGAACCGTCAGAATTACAGAATCGCTCTTCCTTCGCCATTTGAACCCTGAGTCCTGAGGGATCTTTTGGCTGAACCCGGCAACTGAAACGGTAGCGTTTTTCCGTATATCCGGAACCAGAAACCGACAAATTCACTGGCACCCATGGTGTCATTGCGGATGAACGTTTTTCGTCGTCACACTGGTGAACATTGCAGTCTTCGACCTGAAAACCGCAACCAGGACACTCTGCACCGCCATCGGAAGGCGGAGGACTATCACAGTTGCGTCTCCTCATACGAGTTCCTATATGAGGGAGAAATTGTTGTTGAAATAAATGTGCGATGAACGACAAATTGGCGAAAAGCTTGATAATTACCTCCTCCGCAAGGTCTGGAGCACTTATCCCACGCGCCCCACGATGACCATTGCCCATTTACTGGGGGTGGTGAAGCCTTAGCAGGGGTAGGGCAGGGGGGTACGCCAAGGCATACCGTTTCAGTGCGGTCGTGACCGACGCATACTCTTCCTCCAAAAGCGGGTGCAGGGTTACCGCAAGTTCTTCGTTTTGTCTTCATCGCAAAACCACAAGTCTGAGAACACTCAGACCAGGCAGACCACGCCGTCCAACCACCGTGTACCGTGCAATTTGACACCCGCACTTTCGTACCTTCGCAACTTGCACCTCCGTGTTTTGGAGGAGGATTATTGCATTCCCTGGTTTGGCACATACACATATCTGTGCTCTGGAAGTGAGACGAAAAAAGGAATTTAATTTTATGCGGTTGAAATTCGGTTCGAGGAATCAATTTCGATCAAATATTTCAGCTTGAAAATTCCCCGAAGATATCAACATCCACCAACCTCTCTACTATCGTCGTAACCGTGTCCGTGATAAGAATGCGAGTCTTGAGCTGCGGTTCCGTGTTGACAGGGAGTCCATGAGCTCCATGAACTCCATCCTCCATCCACTGGATCGGTTAACACCGGGCAGTGAGTGGCTTGTTGGATCCAGTGACCGTCCAGGTGCGCGTGAGCTGGAATAGCAGCGCATTTTTGCGTTATGTCATTCCATCCGCAGTAAGGTTCCTGGGAGTTAACGCAGGCCTGACGACCGCGATGTCTGTGACACTGGGCTGCCGGTATTCTAGATAATATAATATAAAAAAAAGATTTGGGTTTAAAATCAGAAGAAAAGTCTTGAAAAAGAATTTGATGAGATTTTGAGTCAACAAACGGGATATTATTACCTGAGAAGACCGTTCTCCATCCCCACGTACAGACTCTGTGTGTCCTTGAGAAACTGCAAGGTCATCAGGGTTGAGGGTAGCGGACCCCAAACCTCGAGTACACAAGTTTCTTGAGTGCGAGGTAGAATTGAAATCTTTTTTATGAGCCCTTCCGTCGTAGCCACGTACAGAACAGTCACGCTACGGTGAACCTTCGTCGGTGTAGCGTCAACAGCTATGTGCGTGAACCTTGAATAAGTCGAAAAAAACGTAGAATGGCAACGAAGACATGAGAAAATGCTAGAGAAAAAAAAAAAGATCCAATTAAAAATTCTTTTCATCTACCTTTCCATGATTTTCGTGTGCAGGGGTTCCAAAGATGCGCTTTGGACAGCGTCATCCATAAGTTGATATCTCTGGGTATCGAGTAGTTGATTGGCAGCGTTGGTCGTAGATGTTCCACAGTGTTGTCTGTTGCGATTTGCGACCGATCGTCTTTCCCATGCCGACCCAGCGTTTTCCTGATGCTTGTATGGTCCATTGAAAGAAGCGTCGATGGCTGTCATGTTAAAGGCACAGATAGCGGAGCCCGGTATGCTGTTACTGAAATGGGATAAAACAGCAGGTGAGTTTTACCGGATAATTAGACATCGGCTATGCCTGTACAGACAGACGATATAATCACGACTAACTAAACTCAACGAATTCTACAGCGAAAGCCGAAGCAGCGGCTATTTGATCAAATGCCGACCGCAACCAGCTATTTTTACCATCGCGTAATCAGATATCACGATGACACGCGATCAGCCGCAGTTTATTGTTGAATCACGGCTCAAGTTTTGGTTCTTCGTAATCTAATTCAGAATTGATAATTGCTTCAATTACAGATGAAACTTTATCCCCGTATAACTGCGTGGGTGGCAAAGCGGATCGTTGATATTTGAACCACGGTAGTTCAATAAAGGATCAATTCTATCAATAGTCAAAGACCGCACGTGCGATTTGAGTAGCTGATTTGAAGCAGGAAATGAATTCGACTCGCGGAGCTGATGCTAAAAATAATATCGTTTATATTCTCATTGTTACTATCATTATGATTATTGTTATTTTTCATATCCTTACGTAGGTGTGGTAAAAGTTGCGTAGACTATTTTCTCCTCTGGATGATAAGCGGCTCCTTGTATCTCGTCGTAATAAAATGGAAATTCTCCAGGTATAGAACAGTTGAGTCTAGCCTTCGAAAATGTCGTCCAATTATCCTGCATTATCGTCTGACCACCCGGGTCGTTTTTGCAGACTCTAGCAATCCTCGAATAGATTCTCTGTTTCGATTGAAAATAATAATTAATAATAAACATTTTCTTTTTGCAATTCACAGATTCAATGGTATATGTGTGTCTTTGCCGCGATGATAATAAATCATTATGTTGCTGGTAATACGTGGGAATGACGATTAATCACAAAAATATAAGAAAAAAGAAAAAAAAAAAAATTTGATCCGAAGGTCAAATAATCAGCATCGCCCCATCACGACTGGAAATAATTTGCAATAATTTATAACGGATAGATCCAATCTGTAAACTGCATCGTGATGTACACCTGTCCGATAAACCGATGCAATTATATTACAAAGACGACGACTCTATAAGACGTGTACGCGATGGCCTTTACCATATGATAATGATATGTATAAAATAAAATATAATATTATAAGTATGTATGTATACGTGTAGAACAATCTCTTCCAAGTCTTTCACACGTGTATAAAATAAACCGGCGATATAATGTTTCAGCGTACATATGTATAGCTGTAAGTACAGAAAATAGAAAGAAGAAAAATTGTAATGACGTGACGATCCGCATTCTCCTGTATACCACGTAATGACAATTACAAGTCAATTATATAACCATGAAGACGATTATTTACCGAACCGAATTAACCACCGTGTCTATCCTCAGTTGAGAGGACGATCGTTTAACCATCTAAATGTCAGACACATCTGTACATACCTTCCCGCAATTCATGTACTCGACCGCAGACTCCCTGAAGAGAAAATAAACGTGATCATCCGTCTCGAAGCTTCCGACAAACTGCGGGTCGTTCAACCACCTGAAGATACAAGGTCGATGAGTGTATAAATATATAAATTGGCACTCTGATGTAACCAGGAGTTTAATCATTTTTTTTGTCTTTTTTCAACGTACTTCGGATCGTATTGATGTGTTTTTAAGGTCGGAGCGGCCAAAGTTCTATAAATCGCAGGATGAGCACCCGCAAAATCTGTCGGAGCACCAGCAAACAATCCTCCCGATGGTCCCATTGCTAACAAAGCGGTAACATTTGCATGCGGAGAATAAGGGCACATGGCAACTCCGGTCATCCAATTGGTAACACTGTTTATATTCTCGATCTGTAAAAAGAAGACAAAAACATCCAACGTGATTTTCAGCGATAATTAATATTAAGAATGTCCCTGTATAAAAATATGATTTTTTCCATGGATAAAGGGCGTTCGAGCGAAAAACTTTTCACGATGGTTATTATGGGTTCGTGTATAATGATATTGTTAGCGGTGCAGTGAAGCAAATAATGATACAGGCATAAGTCGATTAGTCTATCGAAGTGGTAAGTAGGTGTATTTATAGGTATACATACGTATACGTATGTAGGTATACTAGGAGTGAATAAAAGGTACAGATATTCCAGCCTCTCTATTTATCTCGTTTATATCTCCTCTACGAACAGGCATATAATATATAGTGAATGTGAACGGCGTTGCAACTTATACGCGAAGTTTTCTCATTCTATCCAACAACAAACTACATCGATCTATCTTCTTCTTCTTCATCTTGTTCCAATGGCAGGAATCAGACTTAGACTTTCCTTGATCCTGCATACGCTGCATTCACCGCAAGGACGTTGTCAGATGTTACATAGCGTAGTAATACGTACAGAGAAAACTGATGATATCACTAACTATCATCGAATAGTATATTTTAGTTACTTGTAGTGGTCTCGCTCACGCACATTATATCTCACCCATTGCGTCGCTTCGTTATATTATTCTCGGACATGCCAGAGAAATTAACTATAAAACTTTTGAAAATAAAAATAAAATAAAATAAAATGGTAATAAAGAACAGCCGCTGTCTATATGCAAGACTTGTAATACATCATCGGCACTGTGTGACGGGCTAAGGTCAACTCCTTGCGAATCGACGGTAAATTATATCCATGAAACGAAGAAGAAGAAAAAAGAAAAGAAGAACAAAAAAAACCAACGACAGAAAAATCATCACGCGATGTCTGCAGCAGAATTAAATATTTGACGGATTATTGATTTTAGTTTTATTTCTTACCTCTCTCCACGTGCACTCAGGACTAAATGCGTTCGTTCCACAGGCGAAGAGACGTTTTCCGTTGCTGAGGACCACCTTGATATAATTGTGACAGTCGTCGGCACTCTGCCCTTTATCCTGACACGTCGATGCTTTTTCTGGCGGTGCTGGCCAAGGTGCGTGCTCGAGGACAACCAAAGGGTTTAAAGTTAATCGGTACAAGTTGTCCCTGGAATAATAATAAGAGAGAGAAAAAATAAAAAATCATTAGAGAAAAAGTTTACCGAGAACGAATCTCTTTGTTCTTCATACCGAGAAGAGTATACGAGTGGAATTTATTCATTTATTTTATACATATATTTTTTTTTCCTTTTTCAAAAATTCTTTGACGCTTTTTTTCCGTTTTCTCTTAACTCGGGTATGTACGAACGATACACCCGTACATACGTGTACGCTTTTTCAGCTCTAATACGAGAAAGCGCAGGTGATGTACGTCCGCAGGAATAACAGAACGCGTTCTCTAGTCGTGATTTCAATGCAAATAATATGTAGCAGTTATACCTGTACCGCATAGTCACGTAGCTAGTGACTTTCATACTTTTCTTCTCATTGTGTCGCTTCGACTTCTCCGCACGCGGTTAAAGAATTTCGAAGGTAGGTGTAGGTACAGGTATCACAGGTGTCTTATATATACGTATACGACATGGTTACAGGTATTCATGCGGAGCACGTAGATCATTATGTCGGCTGTAACTGAATTTTGAGAATCTTTACAGGTTTGAAAAAAAAAAAAAACCTTCCATGCTCATTATTTTATGTTTTTTCTTTCTCCTCGCGTTGTAAGTAACGTAAACCGAACGTATAACCGCTGATACTCGCAATTACACACGTATGTTTCAAAAGATATACGAAGTGAACAGCAGCAGCTAGCAAAGCTGACTAAAAAAAAAAATAAAAAACATAAAAAATGCGGTATATAATAATAACACGTAACTCATAATCCAACCGATAAAATATGCCACGAAGGAGTTTCTCAGCCTGGCAGCTTTTTTTTTCTTTTCCTTCTTGAATCTTTTTTTCTTTTTATTTTTAAACGCATATGCATCGAGTACGTACATATATCCGTGTATAATAATGTATAACATAATTTTCAAATTAACGAACGGCTGAAGTACGGGTTAATATAAATATGCAGTAGGAAATAAGATTTAGCAAGTTGGCTATAATAGGGTATGTGGTATAGATATATACATGTATATAAAGGAGTTGAAAATGATGTGATAAAATTGAGCACATAGAACTAAACCGCGAAGAGCTTCCATCCTCTGGAAATACCTCCGCCCATCCGTGGCTGATTACTTATAATTTTCTTAACACGACAAGCTATAGATGCAGCGAGCAGCAACAGCGGCAGCTGGTGATTTTAACTGAGAGATAAACACATCAAACGGCCGCAATATTCTCGTGTGTTCACGGAGCCGTACAATCATTCTAACCCCAGGCGGTACCGATAGCAGCAAATCATTATATGATCTTCACAATTTGCATATATAGTTGGTTAGGTATACGCGGGTATAGTTACGTACATACGTATCGTCGATGGACCGTGAATCGGATGTAAAATATCCGCAATCGATCGATCCGATCGATCGCTGATGGATCTCGCTTGATTGAACGGTTATAGATCAATAAAATCGAGTTGCGCTTTATAATTGAAACACGCAGCATTCGGATATCTCGCATTATAATCTCTGGATAAGAAGGGATTCCGGATTCGCATTAAGTACGTGCATATAGATATATTTCATAATCCGCAGTGACCGCCTACCGCAGTAGCCGATGCAGACCAGCAGCCAGCACGCGTCCCGGGGGCCGTAAAGCTGCAGAGAAGCGGCGGATACCAGGAGGGGCAGAAAAATAAGACCCGCCATTCGCCTCTGCCGATCGATGGCAATAAATATCACACTCGCGACGATAAATTATCATCGGTTTATAAATAGTCTCACGTTCGGTCGCGATCGCACGAAGTCGATTTAACCCTTCTTTTTCACTTTTTTATTTTATTTCTGTTCTGTTTTTTTCTTTCCTTTTTTTTTTGTCATTTTACTTTTTAGTTCAGCTCGCTCCTTCAAGCCCTCTTTTATTTTTATCTCCTTCGAACCACGCGCACGGCGCACCACTTTCCGAGGACAAATCTTCCGCTGAAACTGATAAATATATATGCTCAATTTATGCCGACCTCAGAAAGCACGTATAATACATGTATACGAAGTAACCTGGGGTATTACTAATTTACTATACATCGCACACTATACGATAATCTGCAAAAGGTAGAGCGAAGTATAATATTTTTCTGGGGGATAAAACGGGACTTTGCAGTCGATCTCTTCAACGTCACCGCGATTGCAGTTAATTAACCATTCCGGTCATTTTATTCGATTTTATTTGCAGATATATTTAAAAAATTCCTTTTTTTTTGGTTTTTTATTCAGATCTCGAATAATATATACGTATCCGTCATCGATTAATCGTGCAGATTGACTTTAATGCCGTTCGATATCTGAGTGCATATATAGCATGCATGGGGTATGTGATCGTACATAACGTAAAGTATATTATCATAATTCTTCATACGAGCGACAGGATTTACTGCGCTAATTAGAGAAGCTCAGTTGATATTTTAGACCACCGAGCTGAGAATACCGCTCAACCACAGCTTTCTGAAGAAAAAAAAAAAAAAACACAACCAGCGGATTTTCTTTTAGGACGAAATAATTTCCAAGCGCATAATGGATGCACGGAAAGAACACAACGTCTAACTTGATGCAGTGGCTATTTTATACGCTCTTTGTCATCTCTGATGTGACATTTCGGCACTTACATTATACATGCGAGACCCCTGCGCGGTTCACATATATAATTGGACTGTTCAATCAATCTGTTCTCGTTTACACTAATTGCCTGATCACTATATACTGTGTAGTATTCTCGCCAGCTATTTCTCGCGCTAATGTTCTCTAGCGCTCTGCACGCGTTATCGTCTGTGATAATCAATCGCTGCAATGAACGCGTTATTTAACGCAACGTATTACAACTAGGACGTACGTACCATACCCATGTGTATGTATAACATGGTACGCATACACATAACGCAGTTGAATAGCTGTACGCCCACGCTTTGTTTTATCTCAACATTAGATCATAACGTAAGGAAATAGCAGCTCATTAGTACAAAGGAAAACATCATATGGGTATCATAGTCAAGGGGTATTAAAACTAATAAGGTGACGACAGGTTCACACGCGGCTCGGGACTGTAAAGTATAAGTGCGGCGGCGCCCGGTGCGTAATTGCCTCGTTCGTCGTAACCGCCCTCCGGTGTAACAGCAGTGCAGCAGTGCACACGTGTGCCGCCGATATCTTTACATCGTTTTTCACCGCCTCTCTTTGAAGAGAGAAAGAAAAAAAAAAAAACACCTTTTTTTTCTTTCTTCAATTTCTTCTTTTTTGTTTTTTTTCTTTTTTATTCTTTCACACACGAGGTGCGTATTATTATCGCGCACGTACGAGACTATGCGGAGCAACGTATTTTTTTTTATTTGATTTTCCAATTTTTCTTCGTTCGAAACACAAGGCGTCAGGAAAATCAAATCGTGGTATAAAGGACACGGATTTGCTCACAAGACGCGACATCGTACGGTCGGCAAACCGCGACGCGGCGCCTGCGTAGGCGAAACTCAGTCTGCGATTGCTAATAAATAATTATTATTAAGTACGCTACAAGTGCCAGCCATTGCATTCCAATTAATAATACACTCTCTAACGATCGAGTGTATATACGTATATAATATCGCTTGATTATTTATAATACTAGCATTGCACGCGCGCGCTTCGCGCGCGCCGCATTTTATCACAACGTGAGTTGATTCCAACAGTTACAAAGTAAAATAATAATTGGTGAACAAGATATCGCTGTCATAATTTCACCAAAAAATTAAATCAACATATTTTCAACTCCACATACCTCAGCTTTGGATGAAGGAATCATAAATTTCTATAGTGCATTTTGCGCGCAAAAACGAGTACTTTCGAAATATGTAGCACTCAAAATATTTCAAAAATTCTCAAGCATGAAAAACTCACGAAATATGTCATTTCTATTTTTTTCTACCCGAAGGGTCACGCGCATGACCTTGAAATTTGTACTGAAATTACTTCAAGGTGACACGAGAGTGTAGTAAAATTTTCAGTTTGCCCTTTTTTTTCTTTTTTTTTGGATTAATTTTACCAAAAAAATTAATTCTAAAGAAAGAGGAGAGGAGCGAAACCAATTTTTACGTTAGATTAATAAAATCGTACATGAAAATTAAAATAAAGCAATGAATATCCAGTTCCTTCGGTTTCCCATGGTGGCCCTTAGAAGAGCCAATTTTATTTTAGGTGTTATGGTTACAAAGTACGAAATTCAATTTTAGAAGAGCCAATTTTATTTTCGGTCGTATGGTTTCAAGACTTGAATTCTTTACTGATGTAACGGAAGTGGAGTACATCTTAAATTCCATTTTTCGATTCTCAGCTGGCAAAGCTGTATGATATTCTTGAGTTCCTGGTACTGTCTTAGCTTCAGAGTATCGCTCTCTCAAATCGGATATCGCCAACTCATACTCGCTTTTCCCACAGAAACATTAGAACTGGTAAAAGATAAAACAGTGACCGATTTTATAACAGTTACTATGATTACCCTACCTGTCTCTGAACGTATCCCACTAAGACCTTCTTTTCCCAAATCTGAGCTTCAAAAGAATTTCCCTAACACCTGAAGCCTGAATTGGAGATCCACTCTTCATTGAGCCCCCTCTTCACCGAGTATCATGCTAATTTTCCAGACTAACTGAAGTTCCAGGAGATTGCACACAAAGGATTAACTTTGACTTGAAAGGTTTACGAATCCGTCGATTGAATTGAGCTACGAATCAATCCCATCGAGATATCTCAATTTTTCTGGTCCTAAACGTGAAAAATTGGCGTTAGCTCAATCAATTTCATGGATAGATCAATTTGACTTACGGATTCGAACTCCTGAGTTCGTAAAACATAGAAACACAATAGATAACTCTGATAAAAATTTGCTGAATTTCATCCGAAATTTTGAATAAAATCTAAGGCTATAGGCTTGGCAATTTTTAATTCTATTATATTAATAATCTTATTCCGAGTGATATTAACCGGTTCAATGATAGATAATTGTTTTACTTGATCACTTTCATGCTTTTCGATATTTTACTTCATTTTCTTCTCTCAATTTTCTCCCTTTACGTTTTATTTGTTTTTTCTTTTTCCCATGTTTATTTTGTATTCTCGCTCAAATTGCGAATTTTTCACGTGTTGACTGCACTATCTTCAACGTTTCGAGTGCATTCATACGCATGCATATTGAATACTTGTAAAGATGTTTTACACTGTCGCTGACCATTGACTGCTGGTAATTAAATTGATCATTACAGTGTAATATAAAATTGTCGTTTGTAGAGCTATCGAATCAGAGATGCTTTGGTTTCAAACCTTTTATCGGCTCTGTTTCCACGATTTACCACATTATATTTATTTGTTATTCTAAGTATGGTTTTGAAATTGTCCTATTCTCGGTTTTCAACTTATTTCCCTTTTTCTGGTTTATAATCTTTTTTACACACGTATTAAAGCAATATTCATTCTGACCTGATTCCTTCACTGTCATCCGAAACGTGGGCTTTCAGGTTTGATTTGCAGAGTATCTCTTTAACATTATAACTCGTACAGTAAATACTTCGATTATGTTGCATTTTGTTGATTTTTATTTCATTGCTTTTCGATTATATGTTATCCATCATCTATAATTCTACTACCCACTACTTCTTTTGGTTGCCAATGTATCAATTTCTAGCTAACCACTGTTCGTAAAATGTCAATCATTTGTGACTGCTATTCAATTTCCAACTTCATGTCTTTTGATTTTGTTCGATTTTAATCTCTTTATACATTTTGTTTTCAATGAGATTGCGAATGAAATTTTCATCGTGTATTTAATATAAATAATTTTTTTATTGGAATTGCAGTTGTCCATCACAATTTTTTTGCTTGTATACATTTTCTTCAAGCGTTTACCAATGCCTGAGTGAGTTTCTCTCAATTCACTTATTTTGCATTGAGTCGACACCTGCTCCTGCGTTTCAGAAGTAGAATTTTATTTCAAATTTACCAGTAAACATCACATTAATGATAAAATAAAAACGGCCGGATTTCAAAGATCTGTCAAAGTGTCGTACACCGTATAACCAACGTGTATATCAAATTTCTCGCGTTTTAACATAATTTTGAAATCATTCACTAACAGAGCTGTAAAATTAAATTACAATGATATAGAAAAAATTAATTATTCGAGACGTTGTACCAAAGTTTGATATAGCCTTACCAGAGTTTAAGAAATTCATACGGTTAACCTACTGTTTCAGGTTCAACATAGAAATTATGTTTTTTGACATTTGCAGCATCCATGTTCACAAGTTATTTTATTAAATTAAATTTCTGAAAATGTGATTTTTATTATAAATATATCGACACTCGCGCCGATGTGTGTGTCATTTTGTAAATCAAATGTGAATTGATAATATTGGTTATTGTCAACGTCATATTTATACTCATTCGCTTTGTTATAACCAACTTAAACGCAAGTTTAAAAGCAACCAATCAGCAAACGAATAAAATGTCAGCAGCGTTCAGCGGCACAATTCACACATTTCGCAAAGTCAAATCGGTCCACACGCAAAATGCAACGGCATCAATCAAATTCGCAAAATCACGCGTAAAATGCGACGGCACCAATCGGTACACGCTCGTTTCGCAGCGCGAATTTAGAAACACGAGGCTCATCTCGAATTTCGAGTTTTCATCTCGTATTTCGATTTTCGATTGGTCATCAACTTTTTAAGATAGGATTTATTTGTTCATTTATTTCGCGGGACCCCCCGCGGCCCACGCGCCACACTCGATGTCCTTCGAAAACGATGATAAAAGCATATTCGGTCCTGGCGCATTCAGTACTCCAATTTGCAGAATATGATGTCTGGATACGTTCGCTGTATCATATCGGATAGAACGATGCTACAGCTGAGAATCCGTGTGGCCTAATTTTCTAGGACGTGAGACGTCCGCCGATGTTCGACCAATTTGTCAATTAGCGCTCCTCTCTTCCGTAGTATATTGAGAGTAGAAGTAGGCAGGTTGTGTTGGGTATTAGAGTTCGGATAAGTGCTACCGTTGCTGGAAGATCGACATAACGACGCGATGTTGAAACGTCAAGAGGGAATCATCAGCTTCTGCACCGCGGTATACGATACGGTAGCTCACTATGCCACGGAGTTGAATGTTGATTCGAATCATTCGGTCGTACGGTACGGCGGTGGCACCAACGGATTGGTACAAATACACAACATTGAAACAGATTACTTCCTGCTCAGGATAATAATATAACGCGTGCAGAGACGGACGGGATGACGACTTTATACTAACGTAGCTGTCCGCCACCGCGGCGTGCAGCGCGGTCAGGAGCGCAAATATACTCTTGCTGCGAGGACAATTACGAAATCACGCTGTTATCTCCTGCACACCAGTGATAATATCACATACAAATGTCCGACTGCATGTACACGGTACGGGTATAGAGGACGTAGGTATAACTAGCGTTTAGCTTCTGAATCGACCTGAAGAAACTCAAGGCGAAAGTATGCAACTTACATAGCTAATAGTACCGCTGTACGTACTTATGTATTATATTATATACCCTACCGCATTTTATACCTCAGCCATAAGAAATAACATCGCGATCCATATACAAGCCCATAAAATAAGCGTTCGTGTATACCTATAGATAAATGACAGGATAAATCATGAGAGTCTCTCTTTTCCAATCGGTTCGCTTTGCTTTTTACGTACCATCGTCATATAATAATCCGCGCTTTCAGGTCACGCGCGTTTCAAGCACAGTGTTGGTATTATTATACCTATGCATGTGCATACAATTCATCGTACAGAACCTAAACATTTATTTATTTATTTCTTCATTTATTTATTGTGCGGCAAATTTTCTTGAAAAGTTATTGTTGAATTATAAGACTTCGCCGTGCGACGGATTCACGGAATTTCTTGCAATGCCGAACGGAATTTCTTTTCCGCAACGTGCGGAATATGTACCACATCCATATCGCGGTGTGTAACACATGTGTAATAATGTATGATAAAGTATATACCTGTGAAGGACATGCGAGTTAACAGGTATACAATGCCCACGAACGATAAACGAAACGGCAAATATGCAAAAGAGTGGGCGCCGGTTGTCGAGTTTGTAGTTAAGAGAGTTGAACTGCATGGGGCGGCTGCGGCAGTCGGGATCGAAGCTAACTTCGCACCGCAGAAGGATGCAGGCGCGGAGAAAAGTAAGTCGGCAGAGAGACCTGTCGATAGAAATAGCCGCAGTCATGCGCCGATATTACGGACGGGTCCGATAAAACGGCAAATAAAAAAAAAAATGGATTGCGCCGGATAAAAGAAAAGAAAAACAGAAAATAAATAAAATAAAAAAATGAAACAACGACAGGAACGTCGATAGGAGCGAAGTTAGTGGCGCAGATAAGCCGCACCTGAGACTCCGCAGCCCAACGGCAAAAGCTCTATCGCTATCTTCAGAGGCGTGTCTTGATCCTGCAACTCGGTGTTACACTTCTCCCGATATATGCACATAGTATGGCTTGTGTTGTACACCATGGATATTATATTCGCGAGCAACTATAGCTATTCACAATCTTTGTGTATTTTATCCCCCCATGTATGTAACTTATTTATATATAGCCATACGCATTACGCTTGAGTGAAAAGATAAATATCTGCGAAGAAAAAGATAAATGATAAAAATGCAATATAGATATATAGATCTATCAAGAATGCATCAGTTTTTATAGATTTTTATCGTATTCCTACGGTGAACGATTTACGACGCTGATAAAACAAAAAAAGAACGTGTATAGGGAGAGAAAAGGAGAGAGAGAGGGTATATAATAAAAGTGTAAAAAGGAAAAAAAAAAAAAAACAACGTCGTAGCGAAATGAGATGTAATTGCTCGTTGCAACGGCGCAACACCAAAAGACTATTATTACGCGGTAGGTATATCGCGTATATATATTATAGACTTGAATCGTTCTCATCTGGTATGGGTGGGTACGTGGCAGGATCAAAACGCGAGAAGGACGAGAAGGATATATGAGGGAAATATACGCGAGGGGCGAGGCTCGTGGACCGTTTAATATTTATAAGCCCGCGCGAACGACGCCGTAGCCTTAAGCTAAGCAACCCCTTATAAAAGCGAATTCTGCATTACCTATCGGCATGAAAGATCGCATTTGCATTTGCGCGCGACCCTGCAGCACATCTCATGGGTCTACCTCGAGGTCTCTGCAGAAGGAGAAGAAGAAGGAGAAGAAGAAGAAGAAGACGAGACCGTATCGTTCGAAACTCTACTGCAACGATGAACACTGCGGGCTCAAGATACCTGTGTATGTATATCTGTACTTTCATGGTGCAGGTAGAATCTGCATAAATCCAAGTAGTATAACTGCGCCGCTCATGGACTTGCAAAACGCCGGGAACGACATTCGTTCCATTAATTAAGTTATCTCACAGACTGATTTCCGCTATCGAAACTCCGACTGGGCCGATTCATTAGAGTCGATTTTTTCACCACCATATATACGACCGCGGAGTTCGCGATCCCTGAACAATTAAACGGGACCAGATGAAAGAAGAAAGAGATCGATAAAAAAAGGGGAAAAAATAATCTACGTACAGTTCGATTTAAATCACCATAATCGTCGTGCATCGATATTGCCAGATAGGTTATACACGAAACGTCACGCGATGTGTCTACTTTAAATACGTCTACTCAACGCCTGCAGCATTCGAAGTATAATTCTACGGATAATACACATGCGTGAGTCGTATCTACTTTCACCGCGGCGAAGCTGGAACTAGTGGCGATGGTCGAGCGGTGCGCATGGTAGGTGTACAAGATCGCGTGTGAAATTATGCTTTTCGTCCTGATTCTACGCCGGAGTGGTGAAGTATAGGTTGAGCGACAAGAGCGATCATTGCACGAGCCCCTGCAGGGGGTAAAGGCGATCTGACAAATCAGCACCGAGTTAAAACGTCGCTGATGTTTCAGTTGCCGCAGCAGCTACGGGTACGCGACGTACCAGGTCAACGTCTAGACGTGGCGTCAATTATTAACCGACAATTTTATGCGGCTCCAAGAGTTTCAACGTCGTCGTCGTCTCTGCCTCCTAGTTTACGTACTTTCTCCGCATAGGTTGCGAGCGGTCGCCGCCGCGACGCCGCAATGACGCCTGCTGCAGTAGGAAGGTACGCAAGAGCGAACGTTCGTAAGGGAGGAAATCAAGACAGACGTGCTTTCGATCCTGCCGTAAAAGTAAAAAACGTAAAACACAACATGTTTTTTACATTTCACAACCTCCCCCCGTTTTATCCCGTCAACTCCGATGTAATTCCTCCCGCGATTTTTCAAAGTGTATAAATAAACCGCGACGTTCGAACGCACAACATACATTTACGGTTCAACACTTCCGTCACTAATTCACACCTGATGTGTAGTAGGTGTTACCAGTTATTTAAATTCTTCGTTTTTTTTTTTTTTTTTCTCCTCGTCTTTCATTTTTCTTCCTATGAGATTCTTATATTTAGCGCCGGTTTAGTCTACGCGCAGTCAAGTTTCGCGTAGGACGTGGCGCTACCATATTAGCACTCCGGAGTAGATTCTTATCGCCGAGATGAAAAAAAATAAATAAAATAAAAGGAAAAAAATATCCTTGTGCCAATTATTTGTCCATTTATATATTTTGAGCGGCACGCGACTGATCCGCGTAATATATATAATATATAAGTAATGGAGGGGATACGCACGATGTCGGGTGATCGAGGCGTTATGTTCATTTTTGAAATTGTTGATCGCGTGAATGCGTTTTTTTTTGTCTCTTTTTTTTTTTTGTCTCATTTTTTGCTTCGGCAACGTATCTTCTGGAGATGCAGGCGTCGCGGTACGTACGATACTACGTTAAGATCATGAAATCTTATAAGATGCCGTGGGCCGCTGGCGACAGCCCACGTTACGGATGCCGCCAGGCCCAAGTCGATTCTCCATACGCTGCATAAGCAGCAAACTTCTCTCGGTTACAACTTACATACTATGTGTATTATATATATCTCTTTCACAAGTGTGCACACGTAGCGATATGTATAGCACGTATGTGAATGCTTGATGTTTTTACCCAGTGATAGGTTCTGCATCAGCAGCAGTGTGCAGTGTTTGAGTATTAAAAAGTCCCTCAGTTTCTGAGGGACTCCGTAGAAGGATAGAGGCGGGGCCTTAGTCGTCGTATAGCCGGTGCGACTTGAGGCCCCGAGTCCCAAGATATCACGCGCGGGGTTCGAAGGGTTTCGTCTCTTATCCCCGCTGTACAGCAGGATAATATACTCTCACAATCAGCTCGCTCTTATTGCTCGCTATATGGCGAGGGCGGTCCGGGTTTGAGATCCACGTCGACGTGCGATAGGTACATGCACATATATATATAATATTTATGTATAGGTATATATACCTGCTAATGTACAAAAAACAGGATCCTTTCGTGCGTGTATAGATCAGACGCATGCTGCAAAGAGCGAGAGGACTGCAGAGGCGCCTGCCTATCACGAGATGCTGAACATGCGGCGTAGTCTGTTATATGCGAAGATTAAGCGATAAGTTAAGCCGGATCACACGCTCGCTTGAATCTCATCAGAATTCATTTTCAAGACATCCCCCCCCGCCCCCCGCCCTTCGATCCTCCCGTTGTCAATTAGCTAATTAATTACAAACAGCTCGCGTCGACTCGACGATCTAGTTTGAAAATAAAGTGAAAAGAAGCTGCTCTTTGTTTTTCTCTATCGAGCTCGCGCGCAAGAAAAATGGCTATTTAGTTCCGACACGCGGCGCCATATTGTCTGCATTTTCCTTTTTCTTCAATATTTATAACGGAGCTCTGTGCGGGCTTATAGTATACGGTTTTCCGCAATGCGTCGGTACCTCGACTCGCGATAAGTCGTCATTAAGAGCGTCTAGCAAATCGAATCAATTTCTTTTATACCTGTGCATTCTGTTCACCGTGCTTTATACCATATTCCAATGCAAGCCCCCTCGCCCTTCCTCTTCGCATTCAATTCTCTGCGCAGTGCAATTGTAGTCGCGTTACCTACGCGAACAAACGTACTCTATACGTAGAGTTTTGCTCTAAGCAGTGATATAAATCTGCCGCTGCCGGTGTCGCTGCTCCGCGCAACCAAGTTACGTTCGTATACCTACTTTATACCTACGTTATGCGTGGAAGATTGCAACGCGTTTGCCTCTCTTCGCGTACATACAGCGCACAGATTTTACGCATACATTCTAGCTCGCTGGCGCCGAGATTTTTCTCATATATGTGTCTGATAAACTTATAAGTATGTGTATAGGTGCAGGGCTAGCGTAGTTTTTCGCATATATTGTTATACACAAAACAGACGTCCAGGAAATGTGGCGCCTGTACATGCATCTCTGGAGAAGCTAGAAATATACATAGAAAATTTATAGTTCATCGACCCTTAGACGTTTCGCGTACACACAGCGATCTGTTAAACGGAAGTAAAGGGATAGGTGAATCTGGAATATCATGTAAGGAGCTTCGTAACGTCAAAGAAGAGGGGCTGGCTGGTTATGAACTCGAGAGATCGCAAAAGCTCGTACATTTTCATTAGCCGCTTCACTTCTCGCCTTGCCGCACACTACCGCACCGCCACGCCGCGCCGCGCCGCATCGGTCGTCGTTTACCAAACGTGGTTGGCGATATTACATGCAGGCAGGCGGCGGTTGTTTCCGACCCCCCGAGACCGTAGTTAAACGGTAATCACGCATTTTTACGACCGGTATATATAATCAATAAATCGCGGCAGCAACATACCGGAGGATACATGTGTATATAAGGACATGAGTGAGGTGCGCAAATGAGGGATAAAAATATCGTTAAAAAACATATAACAGTCGATGCAGAAAAGAACAAAAAAACGATGATACGCTCGCGTTGAAAAATTTCTCCTCGCGTCCTGGAACGCGACACGGAGAATAAGAGAAAATAAAGGACGGCTGTATGAACTTTGTCGAGACGCACGATTTTCGCGTCGTATTGCGGTGAAAGATATCTTTTCCACCGCATCGTCGTATTTAGGTATGAAATTTGCGGTGGTGCAATAACGCGGGTCACAAATTAACGGAGAAGGAAGGAGGTCGTCCGAACTGGATATTATAGTTTCACCATTTGTAGAGTGTGCAAACTACTTCGGTGCACTATAATATACCTACGTATATAGGTAGGCATGTATATACGGTGAAAATTACACCGTGTCTCGTGCCATCGCGTGGTTGTTAACACCGAGCAAATAGGTATATAGGTATATGAGTTAAACGAACAACTGTGGCATATACCGTAGGTACAATAGTGACAACAAAAGTGGTACAATGCCTCAGGTTAGCCGGACTACAAACCGATGCATGTGTCTGCTTATTATACATGTCGTGTGTCTAATAGCATTAAACATGATCTACATGCATCAGGCATGATGCTCGTCAAAAAGTTGAACAAATACTGCAGGGTGTGGCGTAACGTAACTCAATTCGTATTCCGTACGAAACGTCTTACGGAAATATACGTACGCGCCGCACATCGCGCGTGTATCAATCCTACTATTTTTACCTACGCAATAATTATGATTGCGGTCACAATTAATGTCGGATATGCATTTCTACGAGACGCGGAAGGAGACAATGCAAATCAAGTCCGAGTAACAACGCGATGTGAAATGCAGCGCGCGATTTACTCCTGGAGGATCTCTACCCAAATCTTCTTACCTCAAAAATTAGGAATCTAGTTGACCGGCCGAGAGGTTGCCGAATGGAATGAGGTTATGTTCGATACAGATGCACGAATTGATTGCGAGTGGGGTGAAAATTACCGCGTGATTCAAATTTCGCCGATAAACAATTTTCCGTTACTGCAGTATAGGTAGTCGAGTTGAGTTGTGTGAAAATATCTGCCAACGATAATAATGTTGATAATAATAATCGAAATAATGCCTTCCACCATACATTATATCTCTAATCTCCGTGACATTTATAATTCGATTCTACTGTCTCTATAGTCTATGATAGGTTGAGCCGAAGTTGCGCGCGGAGCGCGGGGGGAATCGTATTTATCATACGGCGTATAATACTACAATGTGAACTTGCGGCGTGCGTGCGATTCAAGTACGGCATTCCTTTGGCTATCAACGAACCTGGACTGGGTTGCAATGTGGACTACCGCAACATATGTTTGAAATTATTCGCGGTACGTACAGGTAGCTATTTAAACTCGCTCACGCTCAGGTTATATATCGGTAATACATTCGTAGCAAATCGCGGCACGCACTTTAGTAATGTCTAAAACCCACGATTCAAACTTACAACCTGGTATAAAGGTACCCTCGTACCCTACCCACCTATGTTGTGCCTACCTTCGATCGACTACCACCACCTATATGCATACCGCCCACGCAATTAGCGACTGGTGGACCGTGCGAGTCCCATGTCTTTTACACACTACAAGTCGCACTCAACAACCGGCCCCTCAAGCTTGCACGGTGGTTGTGATATTAGAAAATAGGACACACCCGATGACTATTAATAGAACGATAGTTATTAGCCGCTGCCCACGTAGCGAGGCGCGGACTTCATCGGAGCACCTTATAGCCGTGCAGCTTCCTTCGCCGGGATGCGATATACCGCGCTTTCCATTTTTTCTTTTTTCTATTCTTTGATTCGTTTGTTTTTTTCTTTCTCCTTCTTAATTTTCTTCTTCCTTTTTCTTCACGTTTTCTACGTGTATGCACTTACTCCCCCTTGTATAATGTATGAAGAAAACCAGATTGCAGTTCCGTAACATCGTCCTCGTTTCTGTTGGCGAAAAGCCGTTGATCCTGATCCACCTCACACGCCGCGTATATATAGAGACGTTATCAGGGCCTATATAACCGCTATCCGGACACCGAGTCACTTTACTTTTACACTTCTATCATCGTTAAAAATATTCACCTAAGCGATAAAGAAACGAAATCTAATTTTTATGTTTCGTATATATAAATATATATGCACCTTGTGTATTTATATCACTTGATATATATACCCACGTAAATTTCATCTCGTAATAAAATAGAAGCTTATCTCGTCACTCGTATCTGGAAAATTCGCGATTGGATGTATATAATTGAGTTACTTTTGCGTATAAATTTTATATCTTTGCAGAGATCTATGCAGATCCGACACCACCGTACCGATCTGTACGACGAGTTAACTATCGTATCGTCGAAGATGCTGCACGCGGTCGGATACATAAAATTCTACATAATACAAGGATAATAAGTATTAAGATTAATATAAGGTGCAGTACGTTATACGGGTAGCGTTATGCTGTACGTATGCGATTGCAGTATATACTTATGTTTAATGTTTTGCGCAATAATATAAGCTGCATTACAGTGTGCATGACTGTACGAGTCGAGCGTGTTCATCCAATGATGGGCGGAGGCCAGTTGCTCGAGGCCTAATGAGCCCTGTGTGGGTGCGACTTTATTGCTATACTCTCGCAGCATGGCAGAGCGACGCGGTGAGTAGGATCTGCAGCAACGGCAAGATCTTCTCTCGCGTAAGGAGGAGTCGTCCGTACAATCTCTTTTTCCAAAGAAAAATGACGAAGAAAAAGAATAAGAAAAAAAAAAAACGGAGAAGGAAGTAGAAGAAACTGCGGCAGGAGTTCTAGATGCGCGACTCACAGCTGTACGTATATACGCGGTGACCAAAAAATAAGTAAAATGCTGCGCTGCATCGCGGCATCAGTTTTTCATCTTTTTTCTATTCACTATATAAGATCGCGGCCGCAGCTTCCACGAGATGAGAAGAAAAGAGACGATCACGGCGCACAAGCGAAGGACGCTATACGCAAGAGAAATAAAAGAAAGGAGGGAAAGAAAAGAGTTGAATCCGAGAGCTGGGAATGAGGTAGGTACATATATAAGAGGCACGCGTCCCACCGCCCACGTCATCAGTTGCAGCAGCCGCAGCATCAGCACGGAATACGACAGAGGATATAAAGGACGGAGAATAAGAGGCCCAGAAGCTCGGTGGAAAGGGTCATCCCCACTGTCGTCCCAATTTTTTAGGTGTTCTTTTTTTTTTTTTCTTCTTTTATTTTGCTTTCTTGTTTAAAGCGTAGCTTCGCTGCACCGCGGAGCTCGGAGCGGCAGTTGGAGGCCCGTAGACGCTTATCTTGGGCAATCCGTGCCAAGCGATGCAGGATTTAGTTAATTACATATAAAACATTGCCCTCGGTGAGCTGCATCTTAAGACTGTTAGAAAACTCCGAGCGAGAGACTCGACTTATAGTTCACCATATTTTACGGCTTACAACCTATCTTATACTGCAGGAAACGAGCGGTGTTTAAATTATTGTATATATAGTTTCACCGATGTTGCTTGTAAAGAATTATTTCGATGGTTATGTTGAATAATGAAATGAATTTTTCTGATTTGGATACAGCTATAGATTTTTTTTCTATCCTCAGTTTCGTCCAACGACGATATATATAACGACCAAGTTGAACTTATATACCGGTACATCGGTAACACTCGTATAAATAATGATGATGATAATGACGATGATAATAACAACGGTAACGGTAACAAGGGAAGAAATAACAAGCCATAGCGATAACAATAACAAAAACCATAAGAAATCGGCGAATATGTGCATATAACATACATGTAGGTTTATAGGTATATAATGTACTCCACGAATAAATAGGTGGTCGCAAACTATAACTACAAGTACGGCGGCTAGTTTGCCTATGGAGATAAGATCTCCTTACACGTGAGATTATTGCAGTGATCGAAGAAAATTTTTATATATTTTACATGCATAATATATACTATATGTATACCGTACACGTTATACTTCATGGGGAAAGCGCGAGCAGGTTCAGATTCTCCCGTAAAAGCTCATTATTTTAGAAATACCACCTTAGTTATACCGGATGTCAAGCGCATTATTATTAGTGAAAAAAAAAGAAAATAAAAGAACAAAAGAAAAAAGTAAAACAGACGGAGAGAATCTATAGCAAATTGCTGAACGTCGTATAACGTATATCTCGAGAAAGTTGACTACAGACTGCATCAGCTGCAGAGACATTAATTCTATTATTTTATATATTATATTCCGTTAAAGATTAGTTCGCGTTCGCTACAATAATGCCCACTATATAATGTAGTCCGCGGAGAAAGTTTTACTTGCAAAGAACAAAAAAAAAATGAGGAATAAAAAAAAATGAGAACGAAAAATATTTGAAAATTCAGCAATTTATGTTGTAATTTAGGGGTCAGATGAATTGTTTCGTGAGTCGCCGAGGTGTAAATCGTGCTTGCAGCCGGTTGAAGAATTGTACATGTATTGCGTCTGCAGGGCGTGGGTATAAAACATACACATATACGTGTGTGGTACCTATGTGTACATATGTATATATAATGTACTTACTAATAATAAATACACGTGCGTGCTTGTATATGTTTTTCAGGGGGGACCTGCAGCGGTTGGTATGAAACTCATAAAAGTGTTGTAGCCTGGCCAATTACTGAGAATCTATTCTGAGATTAGAAAAAAGAATTGAATGGTTATACGGAGCTTTCGTTACGGCGCAACTCCGGTCCAGAAGCTGTTGTACGTTTGTACACGCCACAGTATATTATATGGGAAATATACTAACTGCTCGCGCAATGGCAATGGGTACAGCTGATGCGGAATAACTGCAAGTAGGCACGCTGCTGTTGCTGCAGCTACTGCGGTACCGATAACGAGGAGTATTTATGGTTACCCCGAAGTCTATGTGCCGTGAAGAAACACGTTTGCATACAACGGGAAATATTACGGAGTCCTTGACAAAGATCAGGGGAGTTAAATTGGGAGTATAAAGAGAGAATTTTCAAAATTGGAAGGAAAGAAAATGTAAACGACTCGGATGAATTTAATGAAAAATAGAAAAAACGGAGCGTAATTATATATTTTCAGACTTACCGAGCGCCGACGAAAACCTGTTGCCTCGCCACGTCGAACAATAGTTGCGAGAAAGACGTTACGCCATCCATCTGGAAGAGATTGCTACCGACTAGATCTGCAATGAAACGATAAACGGGGAATGGATTAGCTGACGACGGTCGAATTGTTTTTCTTTATTCTTTCCTAGTTATTTCTTAAAAGTCGTTTCAACGGTCGTATTGAATCGTCGAAGCGTACGGCTTTGCATTTTAAAGGTGTTACAGACGAAGCTAAACATTACAAACTGTACCATATGTATATTATACCATAGAATATCGCCCTCACGTTCTAGCAGTTACACGTATTGATTTACGATTTTAACACTCCGTTGTGTGCCCTCGATACGAAACCAAACGCCTCAACTTCTTCTTCAACTCGAAATACAACTCGATTCCAGCGGGGTCAAAAACTCCATTAAAAAAAAAAAAGACAAAAATAAATAAATCCAACGCACGTTTGTGCCACGAACGCCATGGTATCTCGAGTGACAATGAGAACCTAGAAGAAAAATGTGCGCGTATATCGCAACGCAGCTTCGAAAATATTTTCGAAAAATCTCAAGATAGACTCGATTCATCGCGCCGGACCCTGCAGAGATCGCACCGTGAGGTCGGAGTATCGCGGGGTTTGTCTGCCTTGGGCAAAGGTTAGGCCTTAGCTGCAAAGAAAGGAAGTGTTAGTTGTTGGTGTATTCGAAGAGGGACCACCCAGTGTCTGGTTTCATCCGAGGATAGGCCTCGCGTGTCCCTTGACCTCGAGCTGGGCGTCGTCTCTTCGTCTTCGGCAAATGCATGGCGGTGTGCAACGAGCATTTTTTCCCCCAGCTTTCGCCGAGCTATCCTTCGGCGTAAGATAGTGTCCTGCGGTACAGTAGATCCATGGGATATAATTTCAGCCACGGTACACACGCGTCTCAATCAGAATCGGCTGCGATAATTACGATCGTACAACAGTTTTATGCACGTGCAGAGCCCGCAAGACTTTACATCCAACGAACGCTAACAGCAGCTTAAATGGTTTAATTCTTACGACTCCGCTGCGGCTAAGTGGTAATCCGGTCGGCGATATCTGTATTCCGCTAATTACAATACCCGGTGAAGTAGAATTGTCGGCGGAAAAAAGAAATTGAATAAAATAGAAAAAAAAGAGGAGTATACCAAGATGATCATCAGCGCGGGTGATAAGCGGTTGTGGGTATTGAGTAGAAAATAGAGAAAATATTTAAAAAAAAAAAAACAATGCGAAAGAAGGGGATGCTAGGATAACGATCAAGTGGTCAACTTTTATGGCGTCGGGAATGGGCATCGCATGAGTAAAGTGGAGATAAATAAGGGAAGATATACCTATAGATTACCGTGGTTAACAGGCGTGAGATAGTTGAGATGAACTTATACATTTATCCATATAATACGTTTCAGTGCGTAGAAGAGTACGCTGATATTTCTCGTCGTGGTGGTTCGGCCTTCGCCTTGAGTCGCACGCAATGACGCGTGCAAATGTCCGATGATATATGCGTGTACCTTACGTATGTACGATGCATACTTTTCCATGCATCCCGTATGAAAGTAGCTCCATAGTATACGGGGTATATACCCACGCCTTCGCACGCACATGCGTTTTCTGCATCAGTTCCATAGCTGCGATGGGGATTGCGGAGGAGCAACTAACGAGAAGAGAGCCCCAGGAGGTGAGGCGAGGCTCTCGAGTTCTCCTCCAGTTCTCCTTTGGCGTATCGTAAACCAGGTTTGATGGCGGCTAACAGCGAAAAAAAGCTCCAATGGCAAACGCTGCTGATCTTACAGTTCTCCTCGTCTTCTTTTTATTTTCCAGCAGCGAATCCCTCGGGCTGTGCTATGGTGGCATCGTCCAAAGATAGTAATCCCGTCTCTCAAGATCTCTCCCTCTTCCCCTCTGCCCATCTAGCTTTTTCCCCCTCCCTCCCACTCCCTTAATTTCATTTCTCTCCGCTCTTCGCTCCCCACGATCCCAATGGACGGATGCAGGGATCATCTTAGCAGGGAGTCGCGAATGAGCTGCTAAACAACTGAAAAAAACCTATAGTATTCCGATCCCCCAAAAAATTTCAAACCACTCGCAAATAATTATTTCTCCGCATCGTTCTATCACTCGAAACTCATCAGAGCCGCATACCGCGTCGCAAGGATCTGCGGAATTATAAAGTGCATTTCGATTCTCGTTCTTTTCTTTTTTATCTCCTACCTCCTCTTCTCTCATCTGCAATCTTCTTCGGCTCCTACTCTCGGGCTCTTATCAGGATCGACTTCTTATTTATTCGAAGCCACATAATGGGACGGACAATCTTTTTCTCATATGAAACCGACTCCGAATCAGTATTTGATAACGCTGCGGATTAAGCCCTCTTCAATCGTTGCAGATACTCCTTAGAGATAGGATAAAAAAAAAAGAAGAATCTTTTTTTTTACATCAGAATTACTCGATTGACTGACGAGGTTTATCCCGGCCTGTTCAAATTATACAAGATTGGACAAAAGAACACGGGGTATAAAAATCAATGCGACAAATTGGCGCACACGATTACAACAAAAAAAGAAAGAAAAGGAAAAAGAAAATTTACGGATATTGGATAACTCGCCGGTGTCCCGGGACCCGAATGGGGACCACCGGGTTGGCTATGTTAATACGGATAATTGCCTTACATGCACTCCTTCGAATTCTTCGTGCATCGTTTGGGTGCACGTGTACTCGTCCTTCGCTCTTACACAGGTATGGTTATTCGTACTTATATCGGTGCGTACACATCGGGCACAATTACGCACATTCACTTACATGCATAAAATGTATGTACACAGGCATGTACATAAGTACGAAGGAACACATGAGCATGTAGAGTGCGAGCGAAAGGATCACCTATATAACAGTTATTACGCATCGTTCGCTTCTATTGAAAGTGCAGTGCAACGTGGGTGGTATTCTCTCTGCAAGACTCTACTACCATTATACTATTGGCAGCTATAATAATTTTTCTTTCCTTTTTTTTTTTTTCGAAAACTCACCAGAATCTCTGGGGGAAAAAACTTCGAACACATGCGCTCGTTTCACTACAAAGATAACGTAATAATCATATTTCAACCGTTCACCCTGTAGATTTTTTTTTCTTCTCTCTTTCTCTCTTTCTAGTCGGAGGGTCTTCTTAATTCTATTCTTTACGGACAGATAAACGTTTGAAAACTTACGTATACTACATGGGAGAGCTGGGAGCTAGTTTAGAGAATAACTGCAGCAGCATGCATGGGTATTCTATGAGATGGGTGAACAAAGTATCTTACGGCTGTAGCAACTTGAGTCAGATAAAGACTGGCGTTGTTTACATAACGCACACGTAGGAGGATTGATGTAGCAGCGTTATAGGTACGGTATAATGGCGTTGGGGAGAGCTTCGGACCAACTGACGGACGGTTCGTTGGTGGAGAGAAGAAAACGCGTATCGGGGGCACGTCTAATCTCTCGGTAAGACTTCCTAGAAAGGAGATAGGACAGGTCTGCTGATAGACGTACTGGGATCTCCACGTAGTGTATTTTATATAATGTATTATTATTATTGTTGTTTTTGTTATTATCATTATATATTTTCGCTTCTATTCGTGGAGACTGAGAGATCACTCGTATATACGATTTTCTAAAGCACGCGATTATTCCAAATGTGGTATCATGAGCCGAGCTAAACTCTATAAGCATCGGATGAGGATTACAAAAGCTAGCAAAAGCTCGATAGACTTTATTTGAAAATCCTTCTAGACTAATTTCAACCAAACACTCCGTGAGTAGGTATATAGCCGTATTTGACACGTCTTTTTTACTTCAAACGTTTTTTTTTTTTAACTCGCTTTGAATTCAATTTCAGATGAGATAAGAATCGGAGGTATCAATTATAAAATATACGTTATACTTCTCAGTTATTAATTAAGTCACGTTTCTGAATCCAGTGCGAAGATGCTTCGCGGCCTTCGAGTCCTTGACTCAAATCTTTGTTTTAGAGTTATTCGATTTCCTTTGTTGAAAATGTCGAGGAAGGAGATTACCTCGAAATTATCGCTTGCGCATTCCGAGGGATACCATATTTTTGAGAAAAAGTCAAAGTAGCCTGCACGCTGGTTATCTAAATCACCTTTCTTCGATGCGAACCATTGTTGTGTTGAATATTTTTTATGGGTGACAAGAAAATCGCTTTATCAAAGTTATATGATCGTATACATACATGTGCTCCTCATCAACGGTAGGATGTTATAATGACGCATGGTATACGATCACCTTGACATTCCCATGATGGTTGGCGATACCTGATTTCCGGTTGGTTGATGTATTTAATTATAGTTTGCCTCCTGGAATAATCAACCGATCGCTGTGAACGCTAGACTCTCGAAGGCTTCCTAATATTTAATTTTTATCTGTAGAATTATATTCCCATAATGAGCGCAAAAGTGTGTGATTTTATCCGATCGGAAGCTTCCCGGTTTTCTTCACCCCTGAATTTTTTCTTCTCATTTTTTTTAGTCTCTCATACGCGTGCAGGTATGGTATCAATGTCTACGGGTTAGCCCGTTCCATAAAGCTGGAATTAAAGCGTGGAAAAGAGGGGCTAAAAGTGAGACAGCGAGAGTAATTGAATCCTCGGGATTTATTTCCATTGGAGACGAACGACCCTCTCTGGTCTTTTACTTGCTTCTGTTGAAGCGAGGAATGTGGCCGCTAACGATCGGGGCCTCGAGAAGTTGATGCTGTGGCTGTATTTTCAGTTCCCGAAGAAGCTGGGATTAAATCAATTCCTTACAGCGCGATGAAGAGGAACTTCACCGCACGCATTTCGCATCCTATACTTCTTCTTTGCAGTAGCTGCTACTAGCTCATGAAACTCCATGTAAGCGCGATAAAGGAAATCGACGACTGGATCGACGCCATCGATTCCATCAACGGCGACGCTTCTCCTCTACTATCTCCAACGTTCGAGACGCCAATGCACTCTCGAGTACCTATACTCGAGTACGTCGCCTTCGCGGCGCCGGCAAGGCCGAGAAGTCAGGTCCACCAAGTTTTCTTGCGTATTTTATACCCACATACGTCTCTTGACCACGATCTCTCTTATCCGTCTTCTTCTCTTCCTGTAAAAGCAATTTTCTTACCCGGTGGTATAAGTCCCTGCATCCTCAACATCATTCTCTTCATCTTTTCTCTGCATTCTGCTGCTTCGAGACGTTCTCTTCCTTGAACGGGTATGGATCTACCGGTAAGAGGAGAGCAAACTCCTGCAGTTCTCCAACTTCAGGTTTTGACTCCCTTATAAGACTCGGTTTGCACCGTACATATATACGCATCGGTACATATATATATGTACATACTTACGTCCGTGCACCTATATGTGCATCGGGGTATAACAGCTAAGTGCAGCTCACTCACCGGGATGAAACCCCAACCCATCCTGTCCGCACGTCCGTCCGTCCATCCGTCCATCCTTCCATTCTTCGTTCTTAGGGTACGTTCCTTCGGCGCGGCTTTCCGCGGGTCGGTTTTAGCGCGCATAAGATAGGCTGGTCGCGTACATCTCTTTTTATTCGAAACTGATTCCGCAAAGGTTGTACCCAGCAGAAGCAACGGCAGCGGCAACAGCAGCTTCGGCCGGCCAGCCAGCTCGATTCTCTCGGACATTGCCGCGGTCCGAAGCGCGGCGGCGACTTAGCATAACCTGCTGGCTGCGAGGAAGAAGAGGAGAAGAACTCGAAGATCGAGCGACCGAAGTAGCAGCATCGGAAGCAGCGTCGAAGACGCTACGCGACGCGCCTCGGCCTCCAGGCTTTCGTCGAGAGATTGATAGGCGAGTAATGTTGCCCGAGGCTTGTCTCTACGGGGTGTCCATGAGTTCTTCCAACCCCCGGACCACCCCGCGGTATCGAATAAACTGGAATTCAAAAGGATCACCGACGTCGTCGCCGAGCGGGAGATCACGGAATCGAAATAAAATACGCTACCTCGCTCCGATCGAACGTACTTTGTTATTTGAACACCCCGCGTGTATTCAAAATTTACACCATATCACTACATTATTTGGCGAGAGGTGCGATCTTTGATACATAATAGCGACAGGTGATCATTCATCTGGTGTATTTCACAGCAACTGATCGATAAAATATAGAAGAAGATAAATAAGAGATGAAAAAAATTGCAAGAATTAAGATTCGATTAGTCCGATTAATAGCGGTTGACGAGTTTAACAAGGAACATGAACCGTGCGAGGATTAGATGAGAAGATAGAGATCGAACGATGCTGGTATAAACTGGGCACATTATCCCAACGTAAAAATCAATCGATGACAGTTTTTGTACTATATACATGTCCCAAACGCGACGGCCGTCATGTAGGTATCTTTCTAACTTGCGAAAGACGCTGACCGCGACGCGCTTTTTTACCTGATAAACGAACGGACGCCGGGGCCTTTGGTTATAATCCTCTTAGTCTCACGGGGTTACAAGAGCTTAAGAAACGAGGCAACTTTAACTCCACTAAAAGACTATTTCGTAACCTGTTGCGGAGCTGGCAGGCGGCTTTCCATGGCAATGTGATGAACGCTGTCGTGGTTCGAACGTGCAGTCTACACATGAGCGGGGACGAGAAAAATTCGGAATTAATGAATCTTTCGTCCGAGAAATGTGATGTTACGGAAATTACAGAATTGATACTCCATAATAAACGAATCGAAGAAAAGTGAAATTGACTAAATTCTTCCGATTCAAGTTGTGAATGATGAAGAAAGATGTATTGCGCCAAGCGTATGCGAGAACTCTTCGAGAACTATCGGCTTAAAAAAAAAAAAAAATCAATTCGGACACACTTGGCATGCCACGAACTGCTGACAAGCCATCGCTTTCCGTCGCATTTTTTCGATTCGGATCAGCGGAACCATTGCTGAAAACTATTTGGAACTGTAGAACTCTTTGAAGTGGTATCAGAACTCCCACGATGGGTTTCGTTTAAGTGAAACGTCCTGCTAACTTCGCAGACATTGAGAAAAGGCCATTGAGTTTCTCAGAACGCGTGTCGTGTTCACGTTCGTCGTTGGTATACGTCGATGCAGTTGAGTGCAGCATGGATCGGAAGGATGAAGTGGAGGAGGAGGGGAGTCCAAAAGAAGAGGTAGAAAATCGGGTTCAACTCCGGTCTCATCGTACGTGAAGCGATGCAGGTTTTCAAAGACAAGCTCATTGATCTCATGGAAGATGTGGGGTGATGATCGGCGGTTTATCCATCTCTCTGTGTTCTCCACTACCACACACCACATACACTACCAACACGTACGCACGGTTACCGCAGAAAATAGTTCCAGCCTCCGGTCCAGTTGACCTCGCCGTGCGCATTGTCAACCGTGCGTACATATGTGTTTTTTATTTTTTGTTTTTTTTTTTTCAATTTTTTTCTTTCCCCCCAGCTGCAGCGCGACTGGATATTACATACAGATAGAAACTCGATGGGCTTCGATCTCCTTTACTCCTCGATTCTTAACTGCAACAAGAAACACGGATGCTGCTTCTGGTGTGCATAGTGCAGCTGTCCTCGTCGATGATACGTACCCTGTACACGATATCTAACAAGAAACTGGCCCTAATATTTTCCCCCCGTTGAAATCCCGGCAGGAATGAAACTTTTTTTCTCTTCAATTTTTCTTTTCTTGTTCTTATATTATATGCGAGGTACTGTTTTTTTTTTTTTTGTTTTCATAATTTTTTTATTTCGTTAACCCTTAACTCTAAATTGCTCCTACGGAGATACACCGTCCGCGGTACAGCAGAAAAGCGAAGAGCGGCTAACGTTAATTGAGTCTAATTATCGATGCAGCCTGCAGCGAAGGGCAAGCTTCGATCTAAAGACCGGCGATAAAGAGCTCGTATATGAGAAAAAGAAGATGGAGGTAAAAGAACTAATTGTTGAAAAATAACTCGTATCCGAACCGATCGCTATAGTTTATTAGTATAAAATAGGTGTGTATGGACGTACAAATACCTATGTACGGACACATATCTGTCCGTACTGCATCGGCGTTCAAAAGACAGGTAGGTACGGTCGAGTTTCACGTAAGACGTTCTCATTCGTTTGATCGTGGTTCGATCGCGTGTGAAATATTTTGAAAGATATACACACGACAAGGTATCCGAAAGAAAAAAAGAAGGAGAAAGAGTCTCTGATGCGGCTCACGAAGCCCCGTAATATTATGTCTATACCCATGGTGCCGGTGGCTGCTGCAGGACCACGAAATGCCGATGATATTTATAAATCATTCATCATTTTGTAAAGACGTGTGACGGCGGTAATTGCTGGGGTTGGTAATGTAACCGATGTAGATATTTATACATATGTATATCTGAGGTAAAATATATATGATTTCATGTATCACACGTCGTTCGTACAATATGCGTGACCCTAATGTGCGAGTATAAATATAATATAATCGTCTTTTTCCTTATTATTATTTTTATTATTACAGAGAGATTAATACAGTTTTCTGGTTTTCTCACGCATATTCGAGAAATCATGAACGTTCAACGAAATGTGAATCAAGTACGGTTTGTTGTATATGAAAGAATGGAAAGAACCGTTTGTACTTTATTATACTTGAGAGGAATCTGCGGAATAACTTTCACGAATTGCATACATCGTGAGATTGCAGTGAACGGACATTTTTTTTTTTTTTTCTTGTTTATTTCTCATCCTTGTCGATTTTCTGGCGCATCGAACGAACGATGACGGATATGATAACGAAGGAAAAAAAATCTACCGCGAAGTATAGAGTAGCGCGATCGATCTAGGATAGGTACACATAAAGTTTTATTCAATTTTCTTGTTTTTTTTCTTTTTGCTACCGCTCTTCCGAGCTTCGAACTAGCGAGAATCTAATGCCTGTAGAGTGTTCTTCGAGATATAAGATTGACAGTTTTACTGGAATCGGTGTCATGCCAAAGATGATATCGATCGATATTACAGGTTCAGCGAAGTAGTGGAGTGGAAAGAACTTCATAATTTGATAAGATTTAGATAATTTCAAATTCCTCACTATACATATGCTGTAATAATATATATAAACTTCGGTCGATCTAAGCGCGCTGAGTTCTGTATATAAGCAGGTGTTCTCCATTTTACTACCAATATATACCTAATAATTATCATATCCCTCGCCGCTGTATGGTAGTACATAATTTTACGTATGTATATATCTACCAAAATATTTCTACAGCATGCACAAAAGCAGAGAACCCTATAATTCTATATCTGCACTCGTTATCTAACTCAAGTTTAATTGGATCCATTATCACAGAATCTTAATCTTGAAGAGAGCACCATAGAATGTGAGGATATAAAAGCGAATATAATAAAACGAAAGGAAAAAAAAGAATTCGAGGCACCCGGATCTTCCTTCCAGGCTTCTCTACAATGCCAAAAATGGTGGTAAGAACGCGCTAACAATTTGGCACGTGGAATTCATCTCTTTTTTGTCTATAATCTCTCTCTCTTCACTTTTTCATTTTTCTTTTTTTTTCCCCAACTCAATCATCGTCAGATTTATTTAGAGAATTAATTCGTCGCTATATGAGCAAAATTACGACGTTATCAGCACGAAAATTACGTTCAGAAAATATATTTTCAACTTGAATTTTTTTTTATCAAAAACGCAATTTGCCGATGTACTAATTTTCAACACATTTCAAGCATCATTTCGGTCGAACTGGCGGCAATTGGTAGAGGCATAGCAATTACAACTTAATATATACCCAAGCGATGTTAAATCTTCGAACGGAAGGCGAGACGAGATATCTGTAAGAAGGTGCACCGATGCATTAATGGGAACGTAATCGAACGTGTAATCGTAATAATAGGCGTTTGGTTACGCCGGTTCAGAGATTGTCCGCTCCAGGAACCCCCGCGGCTCAAACTCTCTCCCAAGAAGAAGTGAAGCATGAAAAAAAAGGAGAAGGAAGAAAAAGGTAAAGAAAGAAAGAAAGAAAATAAAAGCTGCAGCAAGATAATAATAGAACAGTTGAATGATCGTGACAAGGACTGAGGAGAGTAGCATAAATACATCTCGTTATAAAAAAAAGAAAAAAAAAAACAGAAACAAAATTGAAATCATAAAAATCACGTATGAAACCAGACGTGAAACATCGTTACACCGACCGTGAAAAGCAGTTCCGTTATCGGTGTACACTTCATAGTTTGGAAGACTATTTCTATAGTATGTCATAGAACTGCACGCGGTATGACAAGAGCTGAAACAAACGCGTGCGCGCGGACAAGCTCGTACAAACCATAGGAAGGTAGGTATATTATATTGCGTAGTAATTAATTAAGAGCGGTAATTAGTCGAAGGCTTGGTCGACGCATATATAAGTTGTTTGAAAAACATACGAGGTCCGTTAGTACGTTTGTCGGCTGTCAAGATCGCCGTTGGACCCCTTAAGTACTTACATAGGGTATATATGCCTACGTTGCATACCAACATGCATTTTACTGCAAGCTTCATAAACGTATCTCCGCATAGCATCTAATCCGGTATGTGCATATAAAATTTTATTCGCCCCTCGCGTCTCAACGCAAATAATATGATATGGAGATTATATGGCTTATATATGAAAATTCAATAATTCTAATTCCCATGTCATTCCCAGGGACAGCACACCACCCCGCACGTACTCGTTGCCGTTTCTATTCCCGGAATATTTTTCGCTAAAATTTTCGACGCCTCCGCAATGAATAAACAAAATTCATATAATCCCGACCTGGACGACGATCGACATGATATCATATCAGAGTCGATTTCACGATCTTATGTGGCGCACATCGGCCGCTGCCACGGTGTTGCGGTATGGGTATGGTTGATCGTTGGTAGTTGTTTAATCGGACGCAACAAGCGACGGTTTTGTTCATTGTCGTGGCTAAAATTTATGGGAATGATCTTCGACCGGGGTCCGGTTAGCCGATTGTTATGCTCGACGTAATATCGTTATCGTTATGGCCGGCGCGCGCGCTGCTTGAGTGCTTGATGCAGACCACGGCGGTCAAGGCAGTATAATACGAGTATGAGAAACGCATGATAAAGCAAAACTTTGAATGCTCGATGCGCGATCGGGCGAAACGCGCGCGGGTGAATCTTGTCCGCTCCGCGGGCGGCGGCTCTCTTCTTCCTTCGATTCCACCAAACAACATCCACGAGAACGATACGAAACAAAAGTTCCAAATAAAAGAAGCAAAAAAAACAAAATAATCAAACCTCCGAACACGCGGATGTCATGGCCGTTCTCATTCCTTCGGAACACAGTGCGAAGATTGTTATAAGAAGGGGATAATTAACATTGTGTGCCGTTTGCTCGTGATTCCTATACACACAGATGAGTTGGGTCTTCGGGTATATGTACGTAGATAATCGACGTTACGCACGTCCACGGTGTACTGCACAAAGAATCAATTACTTTTTTTTTATCAACCAAATACCATTGCGCTAGTTATATTATACCTTATACCAGCCCATGCAACGTATACCATTGGTGCCTCCGAGCTATGAGATCAACCATGACACGTAAAGGACATTCTTGGAGATACTGGATCAGCTATAAATATATACGATTCCTAGTTTATCGATAAACCATCTTACGGTATTTCACACATTAATTATACCCCCGTAAAAAAAAAAACTGAATTCAATCAGTGCGTAATTGTCGGCAACAAATTGCAACACGTCATTATTTTGAGAACCGCTGAATTCTTGGAAGAAAAGTAACTGCAGAAGGTAGAGTCGGTCAAGACCGCAGGTATACTGTAACTAAAAGGATAGAAGCGAATTCGGTACACGGATTGAGAGGGAAAAAAAAAGGAAGAAAGGATCCAGAAAGGACACGAAGAACCGTAAAACAGCCCCCGGAAGATCTTCGGCTACACGAATGGTCTCGAGAAAAATCGAGCATCCGATCCATCCTCCTAATAATAATCGGTAAGCTATAAAGTTCGATCGGATTCAAAGCTACCGAAGGTCTGATACGCGGCGCAAGATACATTAAATTTATCCCGAATGAAATCTCTAATGATAAAATAAAATCGTTATAGAAAAGTAACACCTGAAATGACCGTGTGGGAGTTTCGACTACCTTAGGAACCGTATTTAACGCAGCGGTGGTGTGCGGCAGGTTATTTTATTCGAACGTGTTCGAATAATTTCGTACCTCGTTGGTTCCCCATAGAGTTCCTACGGGGGCTTGATATTCCGGCTTGTATACAACATCAACAATAAAATCAACCAGGTTGGATCGGAACGTGCCTTCGTGGAGCAAAGACTAAAGACTGCCTTGTATGGAACCGTGCGGTGTGGTACGGTGGTTATGGCCCTTCGAAGCTGGCACACAAAAGAGTCCTTGGGCATCGTCGAAATGCTACGGGGTCCCTAAAACTACGTGCTCTGCCCGCCAGGCTGAAATTTGAACGATATTATTCTGTACCTCGTATACATGCAAGTCTCCTATTATCGCAAGAAGAATTGCTCGAGGCAAAGAAGTAGAAAACAAAAAAAAAGCGTTTTTATAATTCGATGGATGTGAATGCTTGTTCGTTTGTTCGCGATATCCATGTTCTAATCCGATTCATTAACCAATCAAGTTTTTGTTGCCGAGGTGTATTCGCGAGGGTGATGAGAAAGAACCAAAAATAAAAAAACTGGTTAAAAAAAAGTGAGCAAACTAACAGGAAAAATTATAGATCCTCCGAACACACGATGGTGTTTAACTTTCAGACTCTGTTGGGTACCGGGTTTGTGATCTAGGTACGAAACTTGGACACCTGTTCGTTCGAATCAATTCCAAAATCTTCTACGATGACTAGGCGATTCCAGACTTCGTATAACCAGCGCCCAAAGCAGTCCTGACGAAACTCTATAATAGCAGGGTTTTTCGGAGTACGAAGGTGAATATGTTAGGAAATGGGCGTAAAGTGGTGGAACTAATAAGATGTCTCGATTTTTTGTTCGCTTAATTGGTATTTGAATCCTTTAGAAAAATGTAAAGGCTAGGAAATGAAATTTTGCAAATTCGATCTACAAGGCGAACCGATCTTCGAACAATGTGGGAGACGACGTTACGTTTTCACTGAAAAATAAGTTCAAAAGTAATCTTCCTGAACTCCCATGTCGGCTGGCCAGGAAGAATGGAGTATAAAATTGAGTTTGTTCCGATGCGTCGCCGGAAAAGAAGAGTCGAAGGGCGTGGGCGCGAGGTTAATGGCGCCTAGCTACATACATGCGGGAGTTATGAATGGGGTGTGATTAGGAAACTACTAGGAATGTCACAACAGGCTACCTTATAAATCTCAAAGTTACTAGGTCCTCGCGTGCTAGGATATTGTATTTTATTATACTTTATTTTTATGGATCAAAAGAAAAATCATCCGATCGTATAATAAAAGCGCTGCACGCGTCGCTTTTCTTTTTTATAAGTACGTATCTAGGCTCAGACATGTATACGACTCGATTGCTGTTGGCGTGAAACAAAAAAAAAAAGAGAAATGAAAAAAAAAACAGAGGAAGAGTAAGAAAGAAAATGAAAAAAACTTGAGACGAAACACATGCGGCGGCGCGCTGTGATGAAATAAATTGATAACAAAAAATGGGAGAAGAAGTAAAGGAGGTTTAATGAGCGAGAAGGTAAAAAATGAAATAAAACAAAAGAAAAAAAATGAAGAAATTCCAAAAATAAACAAACGTGAAGTGATCCACCCACCGATCTCACGTGGCGGGCGCGTGCCAAACCCGTCGCCCACGTTTCAAAGGATACCACACTCGGCAAAGCCAACCAAAAGAAATTCTTCCCGTAGGAATTGCATCGAGAAGCGCGCTTTCGGACATCGTGCGACCTTTTGTATTTTTTTACTCTCATTTTCATACCTCGCGATCGGTATGACGTCTTTTCCTTTTTTTTTCTTTTTACTTGCAAACATACGTAGTTTTCTCCGATACAACGGCAGAGTATATCCCCTGGGGAATTTCGAACGAACGAAGATTGTCTCGGAGGAATCTTGACTTTTTTTTTTCGCTACCTGCAGCGAGATGCGTATAAGATAAGATTAAAATATCTAAGTATAATGGAGAAGAATGAATTTTTGCGCGAAGGGGCGTGGACAGGATATTGGAAAGTCCAAAGTCGTAAGATCCCGTGGCCTCGAGAAAATATTGTTTTCATGGAAGCCGCCACACCGCTGACCTCCCTTTATACCTCATCGTATTTTGTTTTTATCCACGTCTCTCTCACCTCGTGGGAGGCTCAAATCTTGCTACATACGATCGATTAATCCTCCAGATAAACGTCGATGCATATATGTATGTATATTGTATACACAAGAGATTGTTTAAAAGCACACAATGCAGCGTGGGCCGTACGCTGCAGCATCCCACGTGCCCATCTATTACGCTTCGAGTTCTGCAGCTACGTTACGTGTGTATAATAAGTGTTGAAAATTGTCCTCGATATTGAAATTTGTTTCTCACCTGATCCTCTCTCGCGTGGCATAATTATTTTAATAATCTCTATTTTTTCCCGCCCCCCCTCTGATCCACCCCAAAAATTCTCTTCGCACCTCCTTCGATTCAAATTGAAATTCAAAAATAAACAAAGAACCATCATCCCGCCGCGCAATGACCTGGTCTCAAGTCATGTAATCTTTTGCATAATTTCATAATTTTCACATGCATAAAACGTTCGAAGTCACACGGTGTTTATTGAGTTCGAGAATATCAGACACCCCGCGGATCGAGGAGTGACCTGAGAACGTGTAAATAAATGAATGATTTACGACTGGGCTTAAGGATTTACAACGCGATGCGCGTTCGTCTTTCAGCATCAACTACAGCAACGGCAGCTCAGCAAACGAATGGCAAAGCTGAAGAACGGTCTCCTTTTTCATTTTTTTCATTTTTTTTTCCTTTTTCGAATTTAAACATTCCTTTTTTAACCCATGTTTTCTTATTTCCTCAGGCCATCCCCCGCTATATATACTCTTCGGCTCCGTTATATTTCAGGGGAAATTTTATGCGTTCTGACCAACTGATTTCAATAATATTTCTCTTAGGAATATACCAAGTCATGAATATTCCGCGATAGCTAGTCGGGGTCCCCTTGTACTGCAGATGCCGTAACGGTATATAATTCTCATTTTTCTTACCCCAAACATCCTGCACGGCTCTACGTTTCTACGCATAATGCAACAGTTTTTTTTCTTCTTCTTTTATTTTCAGAATTATAATCCCCTTGAAAGAATCTTATGAAATAAGCTTTCAGACGGAAAAAATAAAAATAATTCTATATTCACAACAGTTATTTACCTTGCACGGAAATAATTATTACTTTATTATACTATACATACCTGATTTAATTTTCAACTAATTTATTAGCGCTGCCGTCCAATCATCCCCTGCATCTATCCGAACGACGCGTAGGAATGAGCCTTGCAGGTTTAAAAAAAAAAAAAACACAAAAAAAAAATGGGCTAACCGTTGAACTCCGCGCCGTTCTGCATGTAGCGATTACAGTATATCTGAGCGGAGGTGTACGTTCTATAAAGGCGATACGTGACGATATGCAGAGCGGTTAGGTATGTGAAAATGACCCAGATCCATCGAAGGAAGTTGGATATTTAGCGAGATTTGAAAAATTCAATCGTATAGAATGGATATTGCGGTGCGCCCGAAGATGAAAATATGGAATAATGTCTAAACGTGAGTGTTCGCGGTGCTGGATATCCTGACAGGTATCCAGAGGGAACAACTTATTATGCAGCCATATAAATAATAATTATGATGCTGCAGTTGTAAATGCACGAGGCGCCATAAACATCGCGATACAGACAATTATAATTGTGAATTACATTAACTGGAGCGCTTCGCCATACCGTATGGTGTAAAACTAGAATTTAGCAACACGTAATTAGCGCAGGCGTTCGATCTGCAAGATCTTGAAGAAAAATTGACTGGAGGAACACACCTATTATAGTACGTATAACGAGTGAAAAATGAAATACGAAACCGGAGAATCCGCCATTTTATTTTTCCGTTATTTTAATTATTTCCACCATACTATATATGTGGGTATATATGTACAGATATACGAGGCATGGGAAACGGAGCGTCTGGTATACGCGGCGCGTTCGCCCGGAGCTAAGGATAACGAGGATCAGTGGCGGTTAACGAGCTCGCTCGAGGTATATCGAGAAAATTTTTGGCCCCTTACAGCGGGCGTTTTTCCATAGATGGATTCGAGGGTGCGGTTTTAACGATTTCATTAAGAAAATGGACGAAAGCTTTAGCTGCCGGGTAACAAAAGAGCCGTTCTTCCGTGACGGAATTTCCGTTGCAGCGCTAGAACATTGTGCAGCAATAATAACGGCGCGGGAGCAAAAACGGGGGAAAATCTTTGTGGGAGTAATTCCCCGCGTAATTGTTTAAAGTGCGAGTTGCGCAGCACCGCGGATGAAAAGTTTCGCAATAATCAGGAGGTTGATATCCAGAAAACGCGCTCAACGCGCGGATTATCCTACTGCGATACAAGCTAACCGAGAGAATCGGTCTACGGAATTATTTATGCATCCTGCAGCAGCAGCTGCGGGACAGGTAAAAAATTTTCCATTTGCATAGACCATGGAAAATTGACTCAGCGGTTGAGCGCAAATTATTGCACTGCAGCTTTGACCAACCAGGATTTGTGAAATGCACGTGAATGAGATAACCGCGTGCGCGATATTAAAAGCAGCGCGGCACCTTTGCCGGTCTTATATTAGCGAGAATTTTAAGAGCAAGTTGGTGAATATATATATGTGTAGTTTGTAGAAACTACAATCCTAATTAATACGACTATTAAAATTTACGAGGTGCATATTATTCCAGTCCCTCTATATATGTGCAATGCATAAATGGAGATATTCTCCCAACCTCCGAACGATGTGTATGAGAAGAAAGAGCGGAAGCTATTACAGAAGTCATGGTGTCACGGGGTTAATTGTCGATCTAATTTACCTTCGTAAGCGATGTGTCGAAAGTCCTCCGCGCCCATAATTGAACCCAGAAGTTGGACGAGGACCAGGAGATACGCGATCCCCTCCATGCTGAAGAGCGGCCCTTTACACACCCTGAAAGATCAACAGAAAACACAACGTCAGAAAAGAAAGTCTCTCATTAATTAACAACATTAAATATGGCAAAAGTATCGCAACATTTTCTATATCAAATCGTACAACTACATGCGTAAAAAAGATAAACTTCGAATAACACTCGCCGTGTGCAGGATGTTCGCACCTATAGTTTTATCTTTTCACCTGTCAGTCGCAATATAAACCAACTCACCGCGATATCTTTTATCGCACGTTAGCGCACAATATGTACACGGTAGATTTAAAATAACTCCGCACACGTGCGATATATTAAATGTACGGATATATGTGTGAAATAAAAGAAGAAAAAAGAGAAAGGATAAATGAGAAGAATAAATAATCACATGTTCGAGAATCTAAGCATGTTCGATTTTCAAGCTTACGGTGCCATAAAATTATATCCTTGCAGTATCAAAAGAGGCGCGACTCGAGTTCCAGGAATAACTTCTCCGCTGCACTGTATATAATTATGACAGTAAAAGAAAGTAAAGGCGGTACAATATAAAGTACAAAGCTAGACACCCTGTAGATAATTTCTTATCGTTTCAATTCCCCTCAGTAGTAAATTACGCTATAACGCTGTAAAGGTAAGTATATAATCGCAATGGAGATTCAGATCAACTCGATATAGTTTAGCCCCTATGAAGCTTCGTCATAGAATCACGCGTGATTATATCAACTGGATAACCATATAAAATGATCACGTATCACACGTCGATGTATACAACATCCACATATATATCCCGAGTATCTACATATGCTCCGTGTAAACGGGTAATATTTTATACCATACGGTTGATTGATCGTCAAGGTCGATCGGACGAATCGAATTAGGTAACGGAAAATAATCTTCTCATAATTATTCTTCGAGTAAAATTCAGCCATTTTTTCCGGTAGTGAAATGGATAGACCTTATTTTCATGGTTCGTATAGTTTCGATCTCTGTATATGTATGTACCTATAATACTTGCAGCGCCTTGTCAGTCGATGATAATTTAGATAGCGATTTTCTACCGTAAAGAAATTCAACGTCGACTGCATCCGCGCGTACGTTCCGCAAGATATCGCAGAAACTGGCGCAAGAAGACGCCTTCGCGATTTTCTCAGTTTTCTTGTTTCCGTTTTTTTTTTGCACCACCATCGCCCTCCTCCACTCTACAGCCGTCCAGTAGCGGTTGATTATCTGGATTGCGTTTCTCTATGGCCGGTCTCTAAGACAGCAGCAACGGCAAGGCTGCAAACCGATCGTGAATAGAGTGCCAGTTCGACCCGAGGCTATGCTGGTCAGCCTTGACGTTATAGTTGGACTGTCTCGCCTACTCTAGGTGTATACGAAGGAGCTAGATATAGATATCGTGCATAGGTATATATATACGAGAGTGGTACGACTCTGAACAACACAAACATATACGGAGGCTGTGCGGCGGTTTTAAGATCAACGAACCCTCGGGATGGTCGGAGATGCCCAACGCTGCAGCGTCTCCACATTACATAGTGTAGACATACACATAGGTATGAATATAGGTATATAATACTCGCAAAAGGAAAAGCTATCCTTAACGGGCTGCCGCATCAACGGCAGCCACGGCGCGCGGTCTCCTGTTCTCCTCAAGCATTAAAGTCGCCAATTTCTCTTGACGTTTCTTACGAGTCTTTTGTCTATACGATTACGACGTGTATATACTATACATTATAATGAAATATATCTACTTCCGAAATGGACGTTACGACGTATATAAGTACGTGTATTATATTAACTCCCATACACTCAGGACTATAAAAGAATTCAAATATAATACCCGGATGATGATAGAAAAAAAAATAAATAATTTCATATCAGTTCTCAAAAGCTATCCGGGTATACAATATATCAAAAATCCGTGCCGAGCGTAGCTTTGTCGTGTACCACAAAAGATAAATGACAATTCGGATCGAATCCCGGAGTACAAATCGATCCTTGAAATAAAAAAAAAGTGAAAAAAGAAAAAAATTCTTGGCTTCCCGGAGCGTTCGCACAACGGGCGTGTATAATATGAGCCAAGTTTGTACACGCCTTATAATACAGCTGGACACGCGTTGCCACTTAAGAAAGTTTATTTTGCCGGGGGGAGGGGGAGTACCCCATCAGGGTACGCGTCTCAATCAATGAGCCTATGGACCCACTTTGCAATGGCGTTATGGGCATAGTGTGTACTTATATTACTAGGTACACCGGTGTTAACCGTTACCCCCGACCTAAGAACATGGTGTTCACGTTGTCACGTGATCGGTTGTTGATAGATTAAACGTGGCTCTAAGGTATTAAATGATCGACGGTGCAGGTTGTGCAGCAGGTAAATATATGAAAAAAAAAAATAAAAAAAAAAAAAACAAAGAAAGAAAGAAAGTTTTCTTAAAAATGATAGAAATAAAATAACGTGGAGCCGATGGGTATAAGAAATTACAAAGGATCGAGTTGTGGGAGAAATATTGTATATCTATATAGAGACTTAATAATATATAAGAGAATGATGATCGCGCCGCGCGGCAGCGGATAGATTATAGTTAACGGTATATAGTAAACAATTTATATTGTGTATAGAAAAAAAACAAAAAAATAAGAAAATGTATTTTCTTTTTTTTTGAATGAAAAATGTAAGGAAATAAGAAGCAGCTAACCACGAAGAAGCTGGAAACGGACAGGCGTGAGGTCACGTCTTCAAAGTTCGTATTCACCACGTGACCTGAAGGCTTCTGTCACATTGACGGTGAAAAAATCGCGCAATGGGAGAGTTCAGTGGTCCGCTATGTATAGCTTGAGATCACGGCGATGCTGAGGATGAGGATGAGAGTATTTAAAGGGATAGCGTTGGGAGAAAATAAGACGGAGAAGCGACCCACGTGCGGGTCTTGGATATTCCGGGTGAACCACGGCGTGAGGGATTCGTCTCGTTGAAACCGCACGACTACATAATACACGGGAGGAAGTATAGGAGTGTAATCTCGGAAAGTGGAATTCCGTATTTTAAATACTCCTTTGTCACGAAGACGACGCGATGCGTTTATTCTGAGGCATCGCGTGGGTCCGACTATTCCCACTATAGACGGTGTTACGAATCCATTTAAAAAAATTCTTGCAATAACACTTTACGCGCCAAGGTGGTCCACACGAAATCTTTAAAGAGCTTCGACTTCGACGTGGTTTATTTTCCTTCCGCAATGCACTTATTTTAAAAACCTGCGCGGTTTAATCTTAATAGTTCTCCCAGTTTACATAAACTTCACGACATCTCACGCGATAGAGCGTGATATTTTTTCATTCCAGATTCATCTATCTCTCATCTGAACCGAACGCTGCTTTTGTGTAGAGAATTATACGAAGGAAAAGAAAGAAAGTAGAAAAAAAAAAATATACATCGGAGAACGGCGATCCATCTTACCGAGACAATTAAGGGTCACTTCGGAGGTCAATCTAGTTTAATTTCACTCGATTAAAAGTTGTTTTCATTTTTTTTTTCCACATTGGTACCAATACCTCCGCGTGCCACTTGACCCAAAAGTTCGAACTAAACAGCTTCTGATTATGTGGCGATGGTGTTTCTAATGCGGGAGAATCGATGATCGGTGGCTCTCGAGGTTAAAGACTAAAACGGAGCGGAGCAAAACGTCGGCTGAGGGGCACTCGGACAGATCACAGATAAGTCGGATAGAATTTTTTAATAATATAAAACAGCACGCCGTCATAAACAAGATCCGTTAATGCCCGTTACTTAATATCATACCAACTACTATACATTGGTTAGTTAGTTCGCGTCTGCACTGATGGAGTTGGAAGTTCAAGGAGGGAGTGGCTCGTAATTAGCTATTAATATCCTAGCGAAGTAATAACTCCTGTGGACGCGCGCGTCTGCTTTGCATCTTTTCTGACATGACGTACTACGGCCGGTCGTTCCTATATATAATGTAAAATGCAGGCTATAGACTTCGCACCTCACCGCCGCGATGTGAACGGCTGGCTATCTCGTCCCATGCACCTCTTCCTATGTATTTATATTCGTAGGTACGAACCTCCTTGTAACATGTTTACCATACATCATAAACTCGCATCATCCGACGACGATGATGATGATGATGATGATGCGATCAAAGGGAGCATCTTGCTACAGAAACGAAAAAAAACTTATAGTTTGATTCCACCGTCGCAAATCGCTTCCTCAATTAAGATCGCGAATCGCTCGTCGTATCTCTGCGAACGTTTAATATTTCACTTATTATTTCTATATACGGATAAAAATATCGCGTAACAGTTGAAGAGATTCATGAGCATATTTTTGGATTTCATTCATCCAGCTGCCAAACGACGTACTAGGATTACACCGTTGCCAAATCGATAATATCGTAGGTAAAAAAGTGTCTTTTAAATTTAGCATTCACCTCGTGTCGTACGTACTACGGGATCTCGGCACAGCGACCAGAGTGACATAATAATTACGTTTTATCGTAGATCGAATCTGTTGTTGTCGATGTCGGGTTTAAGTTACCGAACGATAGATCGGTAAGCTGCGTTCGTTATATCGGGTGTCTGTGTGTGCGGAGGAAATTTACTCACGCACTTAAACGTGTGCTCTGGACGACGACGCGGAGGTGGAGGAGAACGAACGCTCGCACACGTGCTAGAGTTGGTAAGGGAACCCGGTAGCCGACGAGATTAGCATTACAATTGATCTACGATCAAGACGAATTTTCAACATTTAATCCGTGAGATAGATCGGCATTAATTTAGATTTTCAGAAGAAACGGTTGTCCGGAAATTCTTAGTTTAGCGCCACATTATGCTGTCGCCGTGGGCAGGAATTGAGTGTTATAAAATTCGTGTATATTGGAAGTTTTTTAAATGTAATCCAAGGAGTCTTCTCCGCAAGGTTATCGCATCGATCACGATCCACCCACCCAGAAATGAGCTAATGTAAAATAGGCAGTTATACGGGATATGAGCAGACACGGTTCCAACCAACCGGTATATCTGAAATTTTTCAACTCCAAGAACGAGGCGTCCGCATCTCGACTCAGCAAGTTGGCGTCAAATAATCATGTAAATTACGTTCTGTGAAGCTGCTGACGACGAGTATAGTTCTCTACAACTCTAACAATCTTTCTCTCTCTCTCTCTCTCTCTTCAGCAAGCTCTCGCGGGCGCGCGGGAGTTGAGATTGCAAAATCGAAAGAGACGGGCGATACGACCCGCGGACTACACTTCGTGGAAATAAAGAGAGAATAAAACAGAAAAAAAAGCAACAACAAAAATAAAAGAAAACAGAGAGGGAACTACTAAGTGAGGAGCAAGACGGATTGTCTCATGCCTTTTGCGGTGGGTGCAGAGGCTAGCTGGCAGGCAGCTGACCCCAAACGAGTTTAATCCTAAATCATGATCCACACGTTATTTCTCAGCCTCAGATCGAATATCGTGTTGCGGTACCAACTACTAAGATCGCGATCTTGATTTTACCATCATCGAACCAGGACATCGAGCAATAATGTACCGTCCATACCAGTAGGGCGTGACTCACGTCTCACATCAAGTACCTATATATAATAAATTTATACGTATGATACTTGACATGGTACGGAAGAACGACGAATTCCAATTAATCCTCCTTCAAAATTCGAAAGCGCAATAAAACTTCAAGTACCATAAACCAAACTCGCGGCAGTGGGAACTTTTTCGTACCAACTCGCACCGTTCAATTATTTTTAATTTTTTTTTTTCATTCCCATATCAGAGTTACGAGTGCCCTTAAAAATCTAAAGGATCGAAAATTTATAAGGGTGCCACCCCAGCTGCAGCACACGACGAGAGTCCTGACGACGGGACCAATTCGCCTCTACGTGTTCTAGGGGAAGGGGATTTTAGTTTTCTCTTCTTTCTTTTCTTTTCTGCATTTTTTTTTTTTTTTTTTTTTTCCAATTTGGTTGCGCTAGGTCAGTGGACGCCGAGTAATTTGATGTCCGTGACAAAAGCGGTTCGACTTCCCGTCACGGAAGGCTGACTAGCGGTACCAAGTCGTTCCAATCCGGACCGCGATCACTCACCTAACGATACCGGGGCAACAACGATCGGCCGAGAAAATCTGATATCGAGTACCCGACGATAAATAAATTAAGCATTTTCAGGCGCGATGTGATAACAACGTATTATATACGCTAAGGATCGGAAGACGACGGGACGACTGCTGCGCGTGGTACGAGGGATGAATTTGTAAAGTGATTTTTGATCCTGCAGGTCATAATTTAATGAACATTAGCATATAAGGAGAGGAAATGTGACGGTAGGTGAGTACCTGAGATAGATATATATGTTATAAATGAACGCTCGCAACTACGAACGGAAATTTGTACAAAAGGGTTGGCAGTGCGCGATGGTACCGGGGACACGTGACCGGAAATTAACTGGCTATCCAACTTCTATATACCGCAGGTCTATGGTGTATACGCGCAAAAAGGATAATTTGGTACGCACGATCCTTCGATTGAATAGTACACAGAGGAATGGCTTACGTGAATAATTATCAACATCCGTAGAGTGTGCAGATTCGAGACACAGATAGCGTAGGGAAATTAATTTAGTATTATATATATCTGCAGAAAGTTAAACGAACGATGCAAAATCTCGTAAAGATCAATCCATTCATTATTGTTAAGTGCAGATAATTTTCAATTGCCCTGCACCGTGGCATATGCGATTATGAATAAAAGTCCGCGTTTCAGTCGCTGGCATAGGGTGTGTAAAATGTGGCGCGGGTGTGTGATATTATTGAGTTGCAGCTGAGAATCTCTGACCGCGGAGTTTTTACGCCCATTAATTAAGTCGGCGTTAAGTAGAGCAGTCGTTAGCTTCTCTTTATGGTTTTGATACACACAGCTTCGCAGCGAGATGATGCGATGGTCTTGTAAGAGTTAAATGTGATGTGGTACCGCCCCGATTTTGATCGTGCATACTTTTTAACCGCAGACTTTCGAGAGTGACTCGTGAACCTTCCGGTCTTTCGCATATTCATACGAGAAAAAAATAAAATAATAATAAGTAACGAGAATGAGAAACGAAAAGAAAGAAAGAAAAAAAAAAAAGAAACTGAGGTATTATAGAAAATATCGAACATATGCTTGTTGGATTTTGAAACGGGCTCGCTACTTTCGAAAACCGAGCCGAGGGAGTTGAAATAATTTCTGTTGGTCTCGAGGAACATAATACCGTGGTTCTAAAAATAGGGATTTAAATTTGAGAGAAGTCTGGAGTTTAAGTTAGACCGCAAACAAAGGACTGCCTATATAAACTAGCGGCCATAAACAACTCCGTCAAGACGTAGGTACTTCTTCGGGTGGACCGAGAGGCACATGCGGCATGGAACCAGCAGCAAACGGTGGCGCAATATTATTTTTTCTCTTCATCGTCGTCGCCGTCGTTGCGTTGCAGTTTGAAATTTTGGAGTTTGGTTTCGCGAGAAAGTCGCGTTGTAATATTAAAGTCCGCGCAACGTCTGTTTCGCAAAAGTTCCCCCGACCGTTTAACCTTCGGGATTAATCTTCCGACGTTCCGGTATGTAGAAGAAAAATTATGTCTTCTGTCAAATTCAAAACCTGCAGTGAATTTCAGTATGAATGGGCCATTAATACGCGTTATCATTTGACAGTGAGAGACAGATAAACGCCTAAAGAAGTTATAATGGGAAAGTCTCCTTACGGTGTCTCACATACCTATGTGCCGGGTAACGTAATAATCACCAGAACGAATTCGTCGATCTTTGCGACACTCTATCGTTTAATCACCCATTTGTTAAACGGACTTCACTCATCCGTAATTAACGACTGTATCGATTTCATGGAATTTCATTAATCTAATCTCCCTGCAGGTAAAATATTCATGGATCGATAGAAACGCGAGTCGAATTAGGTATACCAATATTATTCTGACCTCCGACGAACTCTTCGATAGGTTAAATTTCGGCTCGCGTACGAAGTACGTACGTACCTATAACCAATTTCGCGGCACACACAGGTTTTTATTAACGATCCCTACGGGCGCGTGCGGGTGCGCCAGGATGTAATCAAGGTACAATTCACAGTCAATTAATTCCTCGTGGTACACATACGTCAAAGGTGTACACACACAATACGAACCCAGGTGTGCACGATGCCCATAATAATCGCCATTCAGGGCTTTGGAAGCGTCGCAATCGATAACAATCTGCAACCGCGTAAATCGAACAGTAGTGTAATGTAGAAAAATAATTGCTAGCAACGCGAGTTGTCGTTTCGCACTTTTTTTTTTTCCTCAGGATAATCGGCAGCGGCATACCAGCCATACGTACACGATAAAAAGAGAGAAATAATAATAATAAGAAATAAAAGAATATTTCGCAGCTTGAAATCGATGCGTCGCCAATTTGGCGTCAAATTTATTTTCGGCAGACTCGAGGAACGATAAATACGTGTACCTATACGATACATACATGTACCCAATCTGCGGCGCCGGCGTGCGCGTGCAATTCTCTTATTATTCTTTTTATATGTTCCCGCTGGAGAACGACGACTATTATTATTGTTATTTTTTCTCTTATTCCTCTTTCTTCTTCTTTTCTTCTTTATTCTTCTTCAGGGTGTGGTCGCGGAGCTGTGAACCTCTGTAACAGTTTGCACGCGTTAACTTCGCGCCGCGCAAGCTCCGCTAAGTTGTATCTAAAGGACAGACCTCGAAGAAGAAGAAGAAGAAGAAAGAGAAGGGAGCCTGGCATAACGAATACGAAGGTGCGGTATATTACGTACTACACACACATATTTTCCGTGCACATGCACGCGTTCGCACTCATACCTAAGAGTTTTATGGGAGCGAGTCGCCCTACATGGTAACATGCCCTCGGTTCACCTGGTGCTGCTATAAGGCCCTTGATCGCGGATCCCCGCATGTCTTTCTCAAGACTCGAATCCTCGATTAAAATTTTTGCTTGTAAATGTCGCAGAAAAAAATGGCATTTCGAATCTGCGAATGCCTATAGATGAGAAGGAAAAGAGAAAAGACGAGCTTGCCAAAGTCGACATATTTTCTCGTTTCTGCATGGCTCAGATTTAGATTTTTGGAAGCTGATGCATCGGGCGACAGGTTTCTTCATATTTATACATGTTTGAATCTTCTTCTTGACCATCACCGAAAAACGAAGTATGGTAATATTGAATGTTTATCTTTCTATCCACGCCCGACGCGTATGGATAATTATTAGTCGGCTGCGAGCGACAGACGCACACGAGTTAAAAACGTAGAAGAAGAAGAAGAAGAAGAAGAGAACGCCGATGAAAAAAAGAAGAGTATGGCACGGAGTTAGGAACGTCGATTTGTATCTGTACACACTCGACGACAATCGCGCGGGCTGCGTTTTTAAGACGACGTAATGTCCGCGTCATATATATTCTTCGACAATTATAATACCTCGAATAACATTGACACTCTGGTTTACGTTCTACCAGAAAAAAGAATTGAAAACCTCGAAGAGTTTCGGTCGAGCCTCGTCGCTGTACCGAAAGGTTTTTTTTTTTTTTTTTTTTCTATTTCTGCCGAAGGTTTTCCAAACTTGAAACGTGTACCAATATCTCTCTTTCCACATCAGGTAAACGATCGATGCGATGGAATCTTCGCCCTTCGTCACTTCTCACCTTTATCGCGAAATAAAATCATCGATCCCTAACTTCGGAGCGATGAGTAAAAATAGTCGAGGTGACGTGGAGTTGCCCGGAAAAGATGCGGGAAAGAAGAAAAAGTTTAGATGAGAAATAGAAAGCAGAAAGAAAATTGTGACGATAATGACCACAAACCTGCACTGAACTTTACAGAGAAGTTTCAAGAGATGAGGAGGTAAAAAAAAAGATCTTTGAAAGTCTCGTCCGTAGGAGAAAACAGAAAATGACTTTATCCGTCGTTAGATCTCTTCCGTGTGGGCGGTTCCCTCGTATACGTTCTTCACGTCCACTAATTCTTCTTCTTCACGTTGGAGCTCTTCGTTAATACTATAATTCCGATAAATCACCAATACATCTTCTTCTCCTTCTTTTTCATTTATCTTTTTTTTTTTTCTTTTTTTGTTAACATATTTCTTTGGTTTCTTTTTTCTCTTACTTTATTTATAATCTTCTCTGAATTCACGGCGCCACGAAGATCACCGGTCCGTCTCCTGCGCCATCGAGATCTCGTCAAAGTCCCTTTCTAACGTAACGGTATGAATGTCCCTTTATACTTGTATGACATGCAACCTACCCGCGTGGCAGGTACGAAGCAAACAAGTCATTCGGTATGCGATGTCGATAAGCCCCGTTCCTGCCACGCGGGACCCTCAAGGCGCGTGTCCACATCGCAAGGTGGTTTCAACGTCTCTCAGACGACGTCGGGACGCCCGCAGACGCCCTTCACGAGTTGAACTCTCTCGCATCGCAACCATGATTTATTAATTTATTCCTTGATTCTTTCTAATTTTTATTAATTTTCATCAAAATCGCTCTTCACGCCGCAAGAAAGGACATTATATCTGAATCGAATGTGGAAAGACGCGTGGAAATCTCCGTGCATGTTATAGCTGCACTTGATAAAATGAGTGTGTAAAATAATATTTGTAATTGCGTAAAATAAACGCGATAGGTTATATCGCAATAATTATATTAGTAAACATGGGCAAAGTGAGACGTAATACACGTATTGCGTGTTATACGAAGTGCAAAGTAGTTTTCTGCGGGCGATACAACGTGGCAAAAAAATAAACCTATATAGAGTTAAAATAGCTCTACGGCTCCGCACGCGTATGGTACCATAGAAACAACGCATTCGTAAATCATACCTCCTGGTTATAACTATTATACGGGATGAATTTCCTCTTCCGTAAACTTTTTGCCAAAAGAATTTAACGCCGTTACTAAAGAGGAAGAAAAAATAAAAAAGATTAACCCTTAACGCTTTATACTCGGAGTATTATATAGTGTATTTTATTTACGGACTGGCTAGACGCGTATACGCATGGGCGATTTACCGCATCGACGTTACGAAGTGTTCTGATTATATCCCTGTAAGAGGAGGAGAAAAAGAAAACTCGTTGAGAAGCAGAATGTACAAAAAAGGCTAAACGAGGAAACAAACTAGCCTGTAGCACATGTCCAGATTTATCGACTCGTGGGAAGGTCCTTAACGAGGTGTGATTCTTTCCGAGATTTTCTCTTTCACAAACGAAAAGAAGATTAAGTCCGTTTTTTGACCCCGGAATAAAGAAAAAAGAAAAAAACACAACTTTTATATATCCTCGAAGTTTGAGGTAGGAAGTCCGGGAAAAAAATCACGTGACTCAAACGGAGTTTGTTGTACAGTTGCATTACGATCGCTGTTGAGACGAACTGTGATGGGAATTAAGCAAAGCTAGAGGTCGGATTCTCCGCATGTAACTCGATAATGTAATCACGCGGTTGATTTAAGCTTCTCTCTTTCGTTAAATAATAAGTAATAATGAGCGCGATTTCCGAGCAGCATAGAATAAGAGGAATGAGAAGAAGCGGCATCTCGCAACTCCGGCAAAGCAATCTAAAGTGCAAGTAACAGCTCTGATTTAATAAAACGACCACCATTGACCCGTCGTTATTAATTAATGTAAACAACTTCGGTACATGCAGATTATGCCGGCACTCGCACGTGGCTTTGCACGTATACGTACCCGTTGAACGTCGAGAGAACGAGGGAGAGCCATTATTCATAGAACGATACAAAGAGGCATCGCATCGGGAATTGCAATGAATCATATAACCTGTCCACCATATGTGATATTCGCAATGAATATTTTTTAAGGACTACCTACATCATTTTCTTATTACACTTTATTATATAGGAGTATGTTTATCCGACTTGTATTGCTCGTAAAATTAAAAAGACAACGCCGAAGACGGAACTCACAAGTACGATCATTATACATGCGAAATGGGAGTTCGCACTCGAATGCGCCGATACAGACTCATTGTTCGAATATTTTTTATCAAATTTTTGGTAACTTTTCAATTTTAGTCGACGCTTCTGATGTCACCATAAGAATACATGAAAATAATGCGGATAAAAGTGTTCATTTTTAGCCAAAAAATCAACATTTTTTTTTTCGCAATATTTTGACATTTTCTTATGTATTTTGAGCTCAGGAATCCGAATCTGCTAGCTAAATTGATCTATCTATCGAAATGATTGAGATATCGCCAATTTATCGATCTCAAAAGTGAAAAATCAAGGATATCTCGATGGGATTAATTCGTAGCTCAATTCAGTCGACGGATTCGTGTTCCTGAGGTCAAAATGCATTAGAAAAGTGTCCTACGATCGATTTTAAAAATACTTCATTTTTGGCCCAAAAATCGAAAAAATCCAAAGGGGTATACCTTAGATTTTTTCGATTTTGGGGTCAAAAATCGACATTTTTTTTTATTGGGGTTTCTATGGTATTTTCATGTATTTTGATCTCAGGAATTCGAATCCGCTAGCTAAATTGATCTATCTATCGAAATGATCGAGATATCGCCAATTTATCGATCTCAAAAGTGAAAAATCAAGGATATCTCGATGGGATTAATTCGTAGCTCAATTTAGTCGACAAAATCGTGTTCCTGAGGTCGAAATACGTAAGAAAAGTGTCCTACAATCAATTTTAAAAATACTTCATTTTTGGCCTAAAAATCGAAAAAATCCAAAGGGGTATACCTTAGATTTTTGTCGATTCTGGGGTCAAAAATCAACATTTTTTTAAAATTCAGTTGTTAGTGTATTCTTATGTATTTTGAGCTCAGAAACCCGAATTCGCTAATTGAATTGATCTAGCTGTCGAATTGTTCAAGCTATCGCCAATTTATCGTTTTTCGGAGTGAAAAAATTGAGATATTTCCATTGCTTGTTGTTTGTGTTACTGAGATTAGAATAATCTATTATAAAATAGACGCTCGAACGATTCAAAGAATATTCAATCATTGGCTCCGTAAATCGCAAAGGATCTTTGATTTTTCTGACTCCTCAGAAAAAAATCGAGGAACTCGCGTGTTCGTGGCACAACGACATTGCCAGGTAGCTGGCAGGAAAGCCAATGAAAACTATTCAATAATTTCAAGAATTCCTGGTACACGAGTTTTGCAAGGAAAGGAATGAATGCAGATTTACATTTCACCCATGGCAAATAACCAAGCTGATACGTGTGAATTTTTCGCACGACTAACCTTAAAAATCATTTCGTGAATTCGTCACGGATGATTTTGTCTAATTCCAAACCCTCGCCAACTTGCGGTCACGTTATTCATGTTATCACCTCAGTTATGGTTTCCAATCTGAATTCCTGTCGACGATGAAGAATGGAATAAAAAATCAAATTAAATAACATTCTAAGAAACCCGATCGCTTATAGTTGCAAAAGATCAACTCAGACTTTTTCCTACCATCACGCTTCACTTTAAATTTCAAATACAAAATGGCCAATAAAATTATCCTAAAAGTTTGCCCGAGCTCTTCGTCAGAATCCTTCGATATGATAAAAAAAAAAGCTCGTATTACGATTTCACATTTATATACCGTCGCTGCTGTTTCAAAATCGTCACATCAAGTCGCGTACGGAATTCCTTGTCGGAACGAAACGCGTCGTTCGAGTTTGCGAATTCAATTTCGAGGTGCTCCGTTGACTCGGAATTGCCGATTTGTATAGTTTCTTGTAATTCTTGAGATTCTCGAGGTCCGCAGTAGATTCGCTAATGGGAATCCTTAGTTATACGGTATTAATGGGGATACCTGAAGTGCCTCGGTGGAATAAGAACGAGCGAGCGCTGCAGCTGCAATGGGCAAAGTTTGAAGAGCAGGAAGCAGACGAAAGAGATAAAACAAGAAAATAAAATCAGAAAAAAAAGAAGGAAAAAAATGAAAAGAGCGAAACTGGGCCACGTAGCAATTCACGCTTACACTCTCCTGTTTTGTAAACACACGCATACACGTCGTTCTGTGAGCTGAGTTTATATTCCCGCATGGTTTATCCTCGCGCGGTTTTTATGGCTTATGGTTCACGGTTCACGGTTTATACGGTGCGCAAGTATGGTATACGAGTATACGAAGACTTCGCACCTCCGTTCGCCCGTCGTCTTGACGTTGCCAAGAGTAGATTCGATGTTTACACTCGGCATAGCGTTAGCCAAACTAACGCGTTGATTGAAGCCGCCATCGAGTAGAGAGAGTGGAAAAAGGCAAAAAACGAACGTTGAGTAGGGAAGAATTTTCGGAAGAAAAAAAAGCGAAGAAGTAGAGGGTGGTAGCGTGAAGCGTCGTCGACGGTGACGCATCGTCGCGTGTTGCGTAGCATTTTCCACGGTTTTACGCTCGAAAGCTCTTTGGGGGTTTGTCGAGTGATCGTAACAAGAAGGTGCCAAAAATGAGGGGCCCCGTTATCCGATCCCTCCGAGGAAACGAAGCCTTTTTTGTGTATCCATTCCCTGCGACCGTATGGCGTTACGATTAACGAAGTCGAACATCAAACGGTGCAGAATGTGCGGGGCGTAAAAATAGTTGATGATAAACATTCACGATCAAGAAACCATTCGCAGGTTGTTAAACGAAGAAGATCGACAAAAAGATGAAATAAAAATTTCTCAATTACACATCCGCGCCCCGAAGGGAAACGCCCTCAATTCTTGCGGCGCGCCAATACAAGTATATAACAACTTCTCATCTCGAGTATGTTGCTTACTTCTTTCCTTTTCTTTTTTTTCTACGCCCCGCTCATCGCGAATCACCGCGACGTCTAAGATATTATTTTTTATTCTTCTTCGCACCTACGGAAAGAAAAAAAAAACTTCGCGATAATAATTAAATCATAAAAGAAATCGCGGTGCCGAGATGTCCGTGAATTCGAGTGTAAAATTCGCGGCACGAAGATCATCTGGTCGATAAAAATTTCATTCTTGGCCCAATTATAAAAAATATCTCTATGGCGAGCGAGGGAAGAAAATGAAAGAAAAAAGAAAAAAATATGATTATAATATTATATAGGAGATCGTGGATGATATCTTCTCGGGATCTTCGCAATATCGAAAGTGACAAGTGAATTCATCGGTTATAGTCCTCCGCGCTGCACGCGGTCACGCCATAAGCAATCGGGCGCAAAAATGAGGTGACAAGACACCTGACCGTGGCTGATACGCGATACGCCTGTATTCGCTTCTTATACTCGACTCGGCGGAGGTAAAATACGAATTCACGATACACGTGTGTGTTCGATATACATGTAGATAAATTTAACGAGTAAAATTCACGGACTGATGCCCGTAAATACAACACACGCACAAACGGTACTCGAGTCTTACGTATATTTGTGCGGTACGTAAATGTGTGGAATATACCGGACAGACGAACGCAAACGCGTTGAAAGTTGATAACAAGCAAGGCGACGTGCTGTCTGGCACATCGCAATAATCTTGGGCCTTCGAACCCTCTCAACCGCGCGGACTAGAACGCGAAATCGCGGTATTTAGAACCCATTCCGCGAAAACGAAAAAAAAAAAAAAAATACATCAATACCGGACTCGAAATAATATTTTTCTCGAACGCTTGATTTCCTTCCAAGAACTCACCGACGCGTTACAAAGTTTTTGATAAAAAAAGACAAAAAGAAAAAAATTAATCACGGCCCATTCGCGTTTATACTGCGCCCCATTATCCACGTACGTATCGGTGATGTGCCGATCATCGGCGATAAGTATATAATAAATACTGTATACGAAGGTCCTAAAAACGAAGGGAGAAATTTGAGTCACGTAGGTACCTACCCATGTAAGTTACATAGTTCATTAGAGCGGAAAGATGGGCAATCGTTTTACGATTAACACGCGGTAACGGGGCTGTACCAACGTATATAAGATTATTACGTCAAGTTGAAGAATCTTTATTTTATTTTATTTCGATTCATTTCATTTATTTTTTTTTTTTTTAATTCTTTTCCAGACAATTAACACGTGCCACTAATTGTAGGGCGTTAATTATCTCCGCCCACTCCGCGGGCGTATCTGCACCATCGGTTGCGCAACGTATATGTACATAGGTAATAGGTAGATATATACCTATATCTATACATTTACGTATGTGTACAAGTTATACCTGCGTAAGAACCGCGATAACGGTATACCTATACTAGCTGTACAGGTAGGTATGTAACGTATGAACTTAATATATATGTATATTATAAATTTTAATCTTATGTGCAAACCAGAAGGGGATGCTTCCGTTGTTAATTCGTGTACGTGATAAACATATTAAATAAACGTACGTAAGTACGGCGTACGTGTCAATTCTGTTCACGAATGGAAAAACAGGAGATAAAAAAATAAAATAAAAAAAATTGGATGCTGCAAAATCGGTTAGTACATTATCGAGATTCGCGGCAGCGATACGCGTTATAATACGCCTACTCTGATTGAGTATACATTATAGAAGTGATTTTTGTACTCGTGAACACTCGACACCGAGCGTTGACGTACGTTGAAAAACAACTGATTAGATAAAGCGCCGAAAAAATAATTTTATTTATTTATCTTAATGTTGTTATCCTTATCGCTCGTTACGTCGATCGCCGGCCGATATAATAAGGTCGAATTCTTGCGAAGGACGTGCAGCCGTAAATGTAATGCAAGGTGTATATACCTAGGTATTTTATATTTTTTTTCGTTTTTTAATTTGTTAAGGGAACAACGTGTTGTACACATGTTTCGTACTTTACATTATACATATGCATTTAATTACCTTCAAACACGTGTATATTTATACGGCTCGCGTAAGAGTATATATAATATATGGTACATAAATATACATATGCACGCATTATACAAATTCATGCAAATCTTGAAATGATAATTAACAAAAATGTTTTTTTCTTTTGTTTGTTCAAATTTACAGAGTTCTATTTTATTAATAAAATTATCCGTTCGTCGATCGTGGCCTAGAATTATTATGTATTCTTCATCTATCCTAGACATAGATATTTGAATGCCGAGCAATGAAGCAAATGAAAAAGACGTTCTTGTAAGTTTCAATTTTTTTTTTTCTTTCTAATTTTTGTGTCCTCACGCACGATTGTTCTTTAGCCGGCAAAGATTCGCTAATAATTATTCCATTTTAAATCCTATTCATTATCATTAACAAACCCCTCATTATTACGTATCTGTTTTACATGTTTTTACATATATCCTCCTCGTCACACTACGTAGGTACGGAGCAAATTATAATCGCGTGATTGTTCGGTACTCGTTTTCACGCACGTAACACCTAAGAACAAAAAAATAATAAAATAAAGAATAGAAAAAAAAAATAGAATAAAAATAAAAAGCTAAGAAAAATAACTTCGAAACGTCACTGATCCTGCAGAGGCGTTATTAGGTGTAATGTGTACCGTACCAATAAGTTCGAACAGTTTTCGTATTAATACAAAGGACGCATTGTGACCGCGATGTTCTATGGAACACGAAGAAGGGCTGGTAATATTCCTGGGCATACAATACTGCATACATTTACACAGAAACTCGCTTCAAGGCTCCAATAATAAAAGCCAGACTTTGGATGGCATAGGCCAACCACTGTTCCCCGATATACCGAAACTTGAAACGCATTATATTATAATAGTCGAAGATCTTAGATCAAGGCCACGCGTTGAAACCGGTACCACTTTTTACAAAAACAATAACGATTATGGTATACGCCAGAAATGGCAATAATTCGAGGCTCATCGCGTGTTTATAATACCGGTTGCATTACATGGAGTTACAAGGTGTAGGTGAAGGTCATCGAGAAACTGTTGGGTACCAGAGCTATGTGGTTACGAAGGTCACACTGTACATCGGTGTAACATAGGTAGTTGGATGAATACGTAGCCGCCGATTTTTTTGTTTTTTTTTTTAATTTTTTTAGCATCATCTCGAATCGGTTTGGATGATCAGCTCGAAGCATCAATTTCATCAAGTACGTCGGCCGCGGGAAGAGAAACAAAAAAAAAAAAAAACTTATAGGGTCACCGCATTCATTTATTGTAACTTCGGCGAGTTGAAAAGTTTTTTTTCATGTAACCCCCTCGTGTCGAGGAGTCTCACGTTGTATTAGAACGATCGCGGGACCTACGGAGGAGCTGGTTGGTATTTAATAACTCTCATCCTGCGACGACGATGATCGTCCCATGTGACGTTTGTTGTAAATTAAAAAGTCCGGACCGCGGTCTGTCAAAAAGGGCCGTTTGATCAGCACTCGACGTATCGTACAGATATAGGGGCTTCTCAGATTTACTCAAGGGTGCGATTCACACGTATAATATACGTATACCGGATATATCGTGACCGCCGGTGGATCAAAAATACATATGTCATGTATAATAATTTGATTCTTGCAATCTGCGTGCTATTATATATACGGTGTAATATTTTTAACGTGAGAGACGTTTATATTCGTCTTATACTTGAACGAATCAAAGCATGACTATATAGAAAATATCACAGAATTAATAGCGGGACATAATTAATAGCGAGAGATCGCATAATTAATTTGTTAACAAGCTTGTATTATAATATACATATTATACATATGTATAGTTTATATAACAACTATATGTACCAGCGTACATAAACTGCATCTGCATCACCGCGTAGTAATTATACGATACTCCGAGTCAATTAACACCGCATACCTAATAACGCTTCGCAACGACAAAAATTTTTACAGGAGTCGACTGACCTTATAATATCAATTAGCATATATTCAGTTACCCACATATTTATAATTGGTGAATATCTTTGATAATTGTACAACGATCGTCACCGTGTGCCGACGCGACGCACACGTATCTAGCTGCAGTAAGAGATTTCTTATTTCTTCTAAATTTTTATTGATAAAATATTTAATTTTATTGCTCAATAAAACGGCTGTATTCCTTTTTCCCCTCTTTTATTTTACTCTCGAGATAGATATACGCAATGTACGTGGAAAGTCGGGAACACGACTTTGACGTTAGACGAACGCAGATACGCATACATGTAAAAAGCATCGGCGTGTATAAACTGCAGCCTTGCCGGAGGCGAGAAAGTACGAACGTACGTATTTATAACTATACCTATATATATATTTACGCGAGAGGTGCTCTCCCGTGCAGATAATATGTATAACGTATGTCTCTTTGATTCGATACACATACATACAAGTGCATAAGGTGATAGGCGGGCGCGATCTCCGCATTCGCACCTGCAGCAAATTATCAAATGAAAATTCGAACGAATGTTCGCACGTAACGGAGGGTTTCCCACAGGGGAATTATAAAAACGAACATCGTACTCCCGATGTACGTTGAAAATCGGGGTATGCGGGTACCGCAAATAATAATTATCGGCGTCTTTCGATATTCATACATGCCAATCTCGCGACGTTGAGAAGGCGCCGTACTGCGTCGCGCATGCTGAGTGAAGAATCGCGAGGGCCGAGGTCGATGGGAATAAATATATATATATTTAATATAAACTGTATATAACAGTTGCCCCTTATACCTACGTTACATACGTGATATGCACGTATATACGCTTCATATATATCGTCATACGCGTACAAGCGGCTGGCAGGCTGAGTGGCCCGAGCTCCGTCCATATAGGGAGCGCGCCTTCCTTCTTCGCGTTTAGCTGTTAAGACCCGCTGGGTCGTCGCGACGCGGCCCCAATTCTCACTTATACCTTACATACGCCTCGTAGCTGCTGCTTCTGTATTATAGCTTTAACTGCGAAACTGTTTTAAAAGTCGTAGGCAAATCTGGTGACCACGTGGCGCCCGGCCCCCGTAGCGTCGGTCATCTGGTGTAGTAGCACACTTTCGTATGTGAATAAATTTTATAGCATCGACCAACCGAATAAGTGGGCGAAATACACCAGAATACATTAAGTACCTATACGGTCAGCTGTTCGTGTTGTAGCTACGGATTTCATAATATTTTGATTATCGATCAAATTTTCAGCGTACACATCCCGCGCGCACCGAATTCGCGAGACGAAACAATATTGTAACATAAGAAAACCGAAAACGGCACACGTTTTTTTTCTTGCACTGTTCTTTTTTTTTTTGCGTTCTTCATCTTACGTAAGACACTCTAAAAGTTGGCGTTTCTAAATTCAATGTTTGGACAGTATAAAGTTTGGTCTAGTATAATAAAAGAATTGCCAACGACCCGGAATCTCGGGACGAATCTTGCTTGAGATCGCGGTATACCCACATGAGAAAAAAAAAAAATAAATAAATAAAAAATCATGCGGTCGATCCAAGAATGGCGAGTCGCTTCCGGCGATCGTTTGTTTTTTTTTTTAATCACTCTTTTCCCATACGTGTAACATATGAGCGATTCTAATTGGATGACCGTTACAATCCAAACTTTGGCCTCTGCGAATTTATCATTATAGAATTATTATTACACTTTTTATACGGATGATATCACATATATGTATATGTGGATAGAAGATAGGAATTATCTTACGAGATTATATTATTTCCATACCTGGATATTATCAACTTGTGTTATTACTACGTACAGACAAATGTGGTCTGGCAACACGGGTGGATTAAATAAATTCATACCGTAATCGTACGTGAGGTACGTCCGCACGTACATCTTGAACGTGTACATAATAACCGATCGAAGTAAATGTCGACGTATGGATATCCGATCGTGAGGATAATCACCTAATCATGTAGTTCTTAGAGCGAATGTATCAGTTGGTTTTTGCTTTCCCATCTCCACTTTGCCATCAGTTGTGTAAAATATTCGCTACATTTATACTGCAACGAATTTTGATGAAGATCATAAAAATGCCTCGTCGGAGAATTTTCACGCGATATGATTCGAGCGACGATTTACAAAATTTTCAAATCTCGCGCAGAGCTAGCGGATCGTGAAAAAATTTCCAAAGCAAACATCGAGAGAAAATTATTGGTCCGTAATCTAATCTGCGCGACGCTCCACAAACCTCTGCTCCGCATTTCGTTGAAATCCCAATAGAAAGCTACGACGTTTTCAGAGGTTTCTGTATACGTATACCCGACTCTACTTGGAACTTGACGCTGCACGAATAAAGGCACGAAGTACCTGTTCCCATAATGGGTAAATCCGGAAGGGCGAACATTCTTACTGAGATTAAACCCCACTGCAGGTAAGTATTTCAGGGAGTTTTTCTTTCCCTCTCCCTTTTCCTCCTAAGTAAGGATGGACCACACGCGTCTTGTACCATACCTATGTATATACCGAACGGTCTTGCGGTGGGGGACAAAAACTTTGATAAATCTTGAAATATACCACGAAAAAGAAGAAAAAGAAAAAGGAAGACTAAAGAACGGATGAGGAAGAAAGAGGATAAGAGTTTTTCGGGGTACGTATTACTGAACGCTGAGGATCACAAAAAAAGAAAAAAAAAAAAAATGAAAAAAAAACACCGTCGTGGTTGAGAGAAAATGAATTAGGTAAAGAAACACTGTATAAGTACGGAGAGTATAAATAATTCGTACGTGCCTTGGAATAATGCAACGAAAATTTCTTCCATATTATACTTTTGGCGGTACACATATTTTTTCAGATTCACGAATATAACAGCGGGGAGTATAATGATCGCAAAGTCCATTACGACCATCACACCCCAGGATCCGCATTTCTTTTTTCTTTTTTTCTTTCAAAATTTTTATTCCGTTCTTTCTCCTTCTCCTCGCTCTACGGGTTACTCGTGCGAAGGATGATCTTAAATTTCCAAATTTCTGACTTCTAAAGACCCTTTGTGTTTTTTTTCATTTTTTTTTTTCTCTTTTCATAAGCATGTGAGCACTCTGTTTTGAAAATTCGTTTGGGGTGGTGTTCGAAGCGACCGACCTTTTGCTACACACACAATTCCGAAGGCCTGCAGGGGTCCGGGTCGAGTGAAGGATCCCTCGCCTCTCCTTAGGGCCAGAACGGAACGGCAGGGCCCCTCCTCTTCGAGAGTATCATGGGCGTAGGGTGAAAAAAAAAATGTTTTGAATAACTCTCGGGTAAAATTTGGCCCCTTTTTTTCGACTGGCTTAATTAAAAACGAGTGAATTCAACCGGCAATTACAGGGGTGCGTTGGGCGTGGCGATTGAATGTCGAATACTCTGACGGTTTTGTTCTCTTTTTTTTTCAAATTTGTTTTTTTGGTCTTCACTTTTCCTAGAATCCGAGTACATGGCTTCTCATCGTGGGTATAGATAAAAATGAAAAAAAAAAAAAAAAATTGAAAAAAAAGACGTTGATCCCAGCGATAAGTGATGGCTGTACTCGTTTCACTATAGCGTTAGAACTTACGCAACAAGTACAGAGCATTCTTTCGTTCGCGTGATTAGATTACCTGAACTTTGACGAAAGAATTGGAATTAAAAAAGAAACAGATCAAATATTTTTTGTTTTGAAAGATCAACCGCTGCCTCTCTTCAAGTTATAATAATTTCTTTTCGGAGGAGGTTATATCCTCCACTCCCGCCTAACAAAACAAACTTTCTTGGATAAACATTGCGTCCAGATTTATTTGTGAAAGCAATATACGGAGATTCTTATACCTAAAGCATCCGCAACTCCGTTAGTCATGTACTTAAAATTAAGCATCGCGTGAAAAATCTGCTATCGCAATTAGCGATGCGCTGTACACATATTTCTTTTTTGTTTTTTTTCTTTGTAAGCTTGAAATCCGAAGGGCGCGAACACGAGTATATGTGAACTGTGCAGCGCGCGGTCAGCTCATTCGTTTTTGATTGCGGGGGCAACGTTCGTCTTCGGAGAGACAAGATGATCCATTATATGAGAACTTCCTAAGGCCTGTGTTGTGAGATTGTTTCATGGTAGCTGCAGAGTAGCCGCGCGACTGGCATAAAGAAGCCCTCGATTCCCGCCAGCTCGCTTCTGCCTCAGCCCCGCGATGCTTAGCCGTGAATGTGTGCAGCTTGATAAATTATTCATAGAAACTACTATTAAAAAAAAATACACCGTCGTCCAGGGTATATAGTCTTCATTTAAATTTCCTTGGCAATGTTATACACTGAATAAAAATAGTTGTTCTTTAGCATATACCCGCGCGTCGTAGATTAAATAACGCACGAAGAAAAATCGAATCCGAAATCGGTGAGTTTTATTCGAAATTTGACGAAATGAATGCCGAGATTATTTTCTCCTTATACGTCTAATCATCCATGTGATGGGAATATGTTTTATTTTACTCACCGGTGGGTTGAAAAAGTAGCAGGGTTATTTAAACCTGGTGTCGATTCGAGTCTAAGGTACCTACACCGTGCGACGAAGACATGCTCGACGCGCGACTATCTTTCAGCTGTCGTAACTCCGATGTGCATTGTTAAAAATTCACAAAGTTTGTGGGAAAATTACTGAAAAACTTCGAAGCACGATCACTGGTAATAAAAACGGTATAAAAGTTGATTTTTATTATCGATAACTGAGCGTAAAGTCACTTTTACTCGATGAGCGCGCACCAAAGTTTGTTTAAAAACTGAAAAATATCGTCGGTTCCTTGCGCGAATTCGCTTCGAATTACTTCGATAATTTTTCGCGACTTATCCACCCGCTGTTCGCCGGATTAAGAACATCCGAAATATCAAAACAAACGTTTGTTTATATCCTCATCAACGAGGTACGGATAATTTCCGGAGTGAGCAACGGCTCGTATGGTGTTGCGCTGAGCACTGATCAGAAATCTTCACCAGCCGCTCGTACAACTATCAACTAAAGTTTGAACTACCGCCGCCAGAGCAGCACTACCTTGCCTCAATGACGCCTCATGAATATCAAACTAGTTTTTCGAAAACAACAAATCCATTTTTGAATAAGCCATGAATCGGTGGTTTTCAATTAAATCTGCTTCAATATTCACTGCGTTATTTTTTTCATTCTCATTATCCCCGTCGCGATGCGATGGCAGATGTCTTTGAGTGCAATAAAAAATGAGGAGATGCATTTGGTGAGGCAATAAAGATAAAAAAAAAAAAAAAACAAACGCTTCGTTAACCCGATTTAATTTTCTCGTAAATCTTCATCGTTAATAATTCTTGCTTAGTACAATTTCCACACTCTTTCTCTTTCTCCCTCTGCTCAGATGATTTAAATTTTATCCAACCCAGAGCGAACTGTAACGGAATTCTACGGGAGATTGAATTTCTCAGAGTTTAATTGCAGGGTAGCTACTGTGCAGAGACTAGAGTATATTATTCAACCATCGCAAACAACGGGACCTCCTGAGGGATTAATGATTCCCTTTCGCCGCGTTATCCTCGAGCAAACTTATCATAATTTTTTTCTTCGCAAATTTTCTTACACATGAAAAAATGAAGTCAATATATTTTTATTGAAAATAAAAATTATAACTTCCCGAGCTGCTTCTTCTTTTCGTTAATTTCGGTCAGACTTGATAACTATATTCGGGGTCCTCCGAATTGCATCCCGCGTATAGCGCTATCAACGGTAGTTCGGCTTGTTCTTCAGGTTCTTGCTTATTCAGACTCGGATAAGGAATATTTTCAGGGTCTGTGTCCCTGAAGTATCGAGGTCTCGGAGCTTGCACGAAAGTGGTGTCGTCTTCGCTAGACTCCATCCTTGGCCTGGAATCCTGTGGACGAAAACGGCGAAAAAAATATGTATTTTTTTTTTTTTTTCCAATGTAAAAGTCGTGTGAAAAATTTTAAGATCGGACGAAAATCGAAACATCCCTAATCAGAGACGCTCGGCTCCTTCGGGACGGGAAATTTAACCTCCTCGCTTTCGAAATGAGGTGTAATAATTTATAATAACTTACGACACGCTGTACGACGAGCAGTAAAAAGCTTCCGAATAATATAAACCCCAGGATGGTGTAGAACCGGTGGCTCGTAAAGCGCATGGCCATTGATCAAGTGGCTAACAAAGCTGCCGGTAACCGAGCGTAGCGACAAAATTTTTGGTGAAGTTTTACCGCATATAATAGCAGCGTAAGAATTTCTTGGTTTGGAGAAGAAAAAAAACGAAATTCTAACGACTTTTACGCCGTCAAAATTCAAGCTTCAATATTCGTCGCTCTCCCGTATGCCCCGGATGATTATGGAAAATATACTGCGGTTCTTACTCCCTAGTATCCAGCGTATGACACTCGATATCTCGGATATATCAATAGAAAAATTATTTATAGCGACTCGGTTCGGATTGCCCGTAGTTAATTATTCGGTGCGTCGTAAAATCTCGTTTTACATCATAAGTGTTTATCACGTAAGGAAAAGGAGGTACACTCGTAGTCGGAATTATTTATTTTTTCTCCCTTCGCAACGACTGCACCAGGATGTAGGGATGTTATAAAATTATTGAAATCAATTAATCGTATCGAACAATTTCCGTTACCAATTTTACGTTTCATCGATTACGAAAAAAGTCGAAGGAAATTAAGAATCCGTAACTTGATCCGAAGTGAAAATTCACCGACTTTACCCCGTGACCGGAAGCGACATGTATGGCATCTGATCGGAAACCCTCTTCACAAGTTTCCAGGGGTTTTAAAAACTGGCGGATCGTTTTTTCCTAATTTATTATATTTTTTTTAAATTTCTTCCTTTTTTCTCTCGTTTCGACGGACCACGCGCAACCGTAGGACCGCATCGCGACGCTCTATGGAAGAGAGCCCATCGATGCATATCCAATTCCGAATAGGCACGTCCTTCGCAGCTACCTGCTTTAAAACGAAGCTGGCTCAAGGAGACCCAAGCGAGGCTCAAGGACGCAGGAAACCCTTCCAACTCCAATTTCCAAGCCCCCCGTTCGTATAATCCGAAACCTGTTCTGCGGCAAGGAGTTGGGATGGGTCAACAACAACACCGCCCCGTACCCGTACAACGTATCATAGTAGGTATAGTAAAATGCCCAAATCGTCGCGGGGGCCTTAGCCCACGATGGGCACTGTATATTATATGAGAAGGATACCTTTCGTGTAAACCAAAGTGGTTACAGTATTTTATAACGTTTTATAACTCTATTTCCTTTCTTTCGAAATCTCCCCATATCATGATACCGCAACCATAATGTAACACTCAATACTCTTCGTATATATCCTTTTTGACACCCATAAATCATTGGAAAATTGAAAATCTTTTCATTTTTCGTTCTCATTTCGAGTGTACGATTTGATTTTTATTGTTTTTTCTTTTCTATTTTCAATTCAAATGAAAGCAGCTGTTTACACAGGTGGCGAATTATCACTGCGCGCTCTGCCGATGATTCACTTTGATAATTAGATTTATGATCGCGTAACTTTATGAAGATTACGACAAAACTTGGTACGGTAGCTATCTGCGAAGTGGTTGTGTACAGCAAACGTGAAATGAGAGAAAAAAGCCAACAAGAAATTAGCGATGTTTTTGTTCGCGTGCTGCCAACGTAATCGCATCGCGGCGAACGATGTGGATACACTCTTCTAATTTGCGGGGAACATTGACCTTGTGAGGATCACGTGTTTTAAGAAAGGGATTGGAAGTGGGTTTCAAGGCCACATCGACCCTCGTCGTACTACGGAATCAAAATTCGAGGAACCATCGCGCGTACGCGCATAGGTGTGCATGTGTGCGCGTATATATTTCAGTACATAATAGATGGGGGCGTAGATAAAGGTGGTTAGTAGCTATACGTGTCTCCCCTGAGTCTGGCTGCCCGTGTCTTAGGTCTCTGATCCGGTCCCAGGTCTCGAGTCTCTGATCCCAACTCGTTCCGCGGTCCAGACCTTCCAGCGTACGTTCGACCGGAGGAAAAGACAAATGAAAGAAAATAATGAAACAAAACCCACGGCAGCAGCATCGTCCCATGAGACGACGGTGATGGCCTAGGCCAATCACAAAAAGCGGAGGAGAAAAAGAAGAAGAGAGATAAAAAATAAAATGAATAAAAAGCAGCGTATAACGTGAAACCGTTGCATCGCAGGGTTCACTTATATGGTCGTTCGTCGGTCACGAATGGATACACGTATAATATATATATGTATATATCTACGTATATAACGTGGTTATAATCTGTCATGTACCGACGTGTTGTGAGCAGAGTTTATTCTCTCGTATTATACGTATGCAAGGCTGCAGCGCGTGCAACGTTTATAAGGATAAAAATGATTATTCATTTCTTCTGTTTTCCTCAATTATTTCTTGAAATTATGACGAAAATCCACGATAGCTGGGAAGCATATGTCGTATTTATTCAAGCCCATTTATGTGACCTTACGACCCTTTATCTCATTGATTTTTTACCCTTTGAACCCCGACGCGTCCACTCGGACCGGTCTGTTCAACTAGAAAACATTCAGTGCTCCAGGGCTACTTAATGAAGATTGATTCATACAACTTCATTCAAATTCAACCTACGGTCGCCAGATTTTTTCTTTGAGAATGATACGAGTCACTTTTTTTTTTCTTAATAATTAATACTACCTTCTCGTTATCCCCTGCAATGCGGAGTATTTCGGAAAAAACATTCACCGATAAAATGTCACCTCTGATACGAACGCGAGAAGATGAAGAAATTTTTTTTTCAAATTTTATAAATCGAACATTATTCTTTGGATTTCACACGCACACGCCTATACTTATATATCTCGATTAAGAAAGGCTGGCAATGAGCTAAAATATATCCGCATGTCAAGGATGCGATTTAACCGACATAATTCCTTTACAGATAATAATATGCGGAATTGCATTATTACTTGATTCTTGAAATAGATACAATTTCTCCTACGAGATAGGAACGTACAGAATAATCATTTTTACTAATTCATAATCAGGTCAACGAAATATATTCAAAACTTTTTTTTCTCAATTGCTGATACAGAGGTGTAAAATACGGGAACAAAAACTTAACAACAATCGGGGAAATCACGTTTTTTTCATCATTATTTTCTCCCCTACTTTTGAGGACAATCTTTAACTTTTGTTCAAAATGTTGAATTTTTATCTTATTTTTTTTTTTTTTTTGTATTCCGTTTCGTTTTAAAAATATTTACTTGGGCCCCCAGTAAAACTAACAATATACTCATACATGTATGTATGTGAATGTTTATTTATAGCAGCGATAGCGACGTCCTGTGTGTGTGCGGATTTATATTATTACACCATTTAAACCACACGGTGTTTCCGTACGCACACATGTGTACATGGGGATAACAATTTATACATATCGTATATATATATAGATATATATATATACATACAGTACAATGTGTACGGTCAGTGCTGCAATCGGCGCAGTATACCGCAAAGCTTGGGTCAATTTAGTTCTAGTGAGATCAGCGTAAGTGGCAGTTTGTTTCGTCTTCGTAGTTATCTGCGACTTCGCGACAGTCGTGACCGAGCTCAATTCACGTTAGAGAAAATAAAAAGCGACGTTCTTACGAGTAGAAAAATAAAGCGAAGTCAAAAACGCTAGTGAAAACCGACAACAGCTGCTGGTTTATCGAATAGAACGGATATTGCCCACCCGGTAAATTATGATGGTCAAGTTTTTGATCGTTTGCGTCGCTCTGGTGAGGTGAGTGTAATCTTCGAGTCCGACACCATAAAATCCGTCGATCGTTTCGTTTTCATGATCCAAAGCAATTCCTCTTCTTGACTTGTTTTATTTAATGTTTTATTTAATGAATTGGAACCACCCGATGTCTTTATCGCTGAGTAAAAAGGCAGAGAGAATTTTATATCCTCGTATCCGAACAAACGGTCAATCAATCAGGGTTACTACGATCTAATCCTTTTCCTATCTTTTATACCCTTCTGATCGGCGCTCGCTGGGTGTTCCCGATTCTTCAGCTTCAATCGATACCAGATTTTTTCTACGAACTTTCAGACACGTCGATTCATCGTACCGATCAAGTTTTGCCGCGTTCACGAACGAAATGCACGGCGACGATTTTTATCAAGTGCCCAATCAAACACCGCGTTAATTTACACTGCAACATGCTGCGATTACAGAATTTTTTCATTATTCATTTATAGTTCGTCCGTGTGCGTCGCCGATGGTGAGATGTACGGAGGACGTTGGTTGGACAATCTGTACAGAAATATAAACCAAATGACGAGTAACATTAACGAAGGTCTGAGGAACATGAATGATCGAATCCAGGACGGCGTTCGACGTGGTCAGGAAAGTATAGATAATTTGAACGCCAATATCCAGGAAGGTGTCGAGAACCTCAATCGTAACATTCAGCAGGATCTTCGCACCGAAGAGGAAAGAATCAATCAAATAACGGAGGATATTAGGCGGAACGTGGTCGTCGTAGGTGAGAAAATCTCCGATCGATATAGATACAGAGATGCGAGAGATAAGACGTAATTATTTTTTCTCACAGGTCAAGACGGAGCCGATTCGATAAATGTGCACTCCGGTCGTGGATTGTCGGGACAGTCCATCGTGATCCATTCAATTCCGGGTGGTACGAGAACGATATATTCAGGTAGAGCGGCAAACGGTCGATTGTACTACAGGGAAAGCGAAGACGTAGTCATCGGGAATACGTTGTACCATACCACCAGGATTTACAACCATACTCGCCAAGCCATGGACGAGCACCGCTACACCCTCGATCTCACAGATCCGAACGCAAGGCCCGTCGTCGTTCCAACCAACCAAGGAAATACCATGACGATCCCGAACGCAGGATCAAGAACGTCATCCGTCACCGAATCCGTGAACTGATGATTTGTGACTTTTGAAAACACTCGATCATTGCTATTTTCATTTCAATTCAATACATTTATATGCTTCAGCAAAGCGATTCATGTCCATTTCCTCAACGCTCGAGAAGATAGAGGTTTAGGGTGATTACGAAATATACACCTGACACAGCAACTTCACAAAGTCTGTCATTCGACGACCGAAGCGAAACTCTCGCTGACTAGATCGACGGGCAAATTTTTTTATTCATATTTCTCGATTTTTTCTATACCTTGTCACGTTGCCCCCGCATATCTAGTTCCAAATTCAAGGGGTGGGTGACAAGCGCATGAGGGTGAGTGGAAAGTCGATCGTCATCGTCACTCGTGGAGGACACATGATCCGAAGTTCGAGGGGGGTTCTGAATTTTTATTATTTCTACGATCATTCATTTTCAACATCTTTGACGAATTCGTGATTCACCTCCTCCATATACCTAATAACGCGGCGATGTTACAGGTAGCTCCATTTCGTCGGAGTTGATGACAAAGAGTCGTGAAACTTCTGAGAAACATTTCTTCGACGGTTCAGTGACACGAACTTATCAGGTTTCTGCTGCGCCTGACTAAGATAAGCCTTTTTTACGTCTCATACCTGTCCCAATCTCCCCCTTACTTCCTCCCGCCGTACGCGACCCTTCCACAACTCATCTTACGTGTACCTTGAGTACCTTGTTCCAATAATGCCTCAGCGATCTCCTCCATAGGAACACTAACGAGTGAAAAACTAAAAATATAATTAATATGACCGAGCCATTAGAGGGTTCGAGAAATTAATATCAAGAAAATACTGTCGTGATTACTTCAAGTTTAGTCCCACGTCTGGAGACTCGTTAGTTTTTTGTTTTATTCTTCCAAATTTCTTTCTTTTTTGTTTTAAATATTCTTCGTCGTGACCTGCGACGACACCTCGCATAGAAATCAGAGAGATGTGGTTTCCAATACGGTAGCTCGTATTTAGCTCGCGTTGAGTCGAGGAAGGCGGGCGGTATAATAATAAGGAAAATAACTGTCGGGATCAATGCCAGGTGTGCAGGTGGCACGCATTCCTACGTAAGAGATCTTTTACTCCCAAAGTCACGGTCTTTCAGGCTTTCTCTCCCTACGCGTGCAGCAGCATTGCATTAAATATACACAACCGCACGTACGTATATTTCGTCTCACACCGCGCCTCTCCATGTATAATATTACCCATACGCACACACGTGCGTGGAAATAACCTATGAAAATTTGAAGCGATGTAAAACAACGTTGCAGGTCAAGAGCCAGGGTAATTAAGAATAATAATGAAAAAAATAAAAGCGATGAGAAAAAAATGAAAATAAAAATAAAATAAAAATAAAGATAGAAATAGAAAACTTTTTCTCCAACATATGCGTAAACACAAACGCCGTGCACGTGCTAGACGAGTATGGTATATACGTAGTAATACGTGTATGTGGACTGGTAGAAATTTGAGAAGGGTGAATAGCTGATGAAATACACGAAAGATGAGCTCGGCCATTGTGGTTGTATACGTGGCACTCGTACACATATGTCAAAGGAAACTACGAACGGGGCTTACTCGTATGTATATTTTCACCCTATACCGAAGCAGCGGTAGCACCGTTGCGTTATTTTCTTATTATAGATGTGGGCCCATTGTTTAAGCGAGGCCACCCGTCGAGACCGTGGGTGTGAGAAGGGCCCTGCAGGGTACGTGTAGCTGAAGAGCTAAATAACCGAGCAGAGGGTGAGGTGGGAGGGGAAATTTGGATCCCGAGGACCAGGCGCAGTGCCTAGATATTCGAGATTCGTATAAACCTTCTTCTGCCAGGGCCCGGGGGGAACCCATCCGAGGGACGCATTAGAATACAATGAATTCTAAGGGGGCGAAAGTGGGTCCCAAAAAATTTGGGAACGGCTTTTCGAAGCTCCGTACCCGTAGTATGGCGAGGCTAGCTGCAGACTATATACGGCGACGTGGTTTTAATCTCTTTTTAGAATCGTGACGGAGGAGCGTAGCGGGAGTAGCGCAGACGGGATTGAACTTCGGGAGAAGAAGAATCAGAAGAGGAAGAAGAGGAGCCCCGTTATCTCAACTGCAACGTGGCCACCGCCGGCTGCAATGACCCTCCCCCTCCGTCCCTGTAAGATAAATCTTCCCGCTCGATGGACGTCGTTGAGATAATAAAACAAACAAATTATCCACAACTTCTCAATAGCCCTTACACATCGTAAACAAATGAGCTGTAGGTGATGTGCAGGGGGTTACGTACTGGTTTTATGCTACGGAAAATCATCCGGTGAGATACCACGTGGTAGTGCAGTATTCGAGCTACATACCTATATTCGCCAACAAGAATAAGAGGAGAAGAAGAAGAAATGAGATTTGAACGAGATCCTGCAGCTCCGCGCCCGGAGCTCCTTCGGGTCAATCTCCGTTGCTGTTCACACCGTCTTATTTTTATTCGCTCGAGAAAGAGATCTTCCTTCTTACAGCTTCTCACATTTTCTTGCGTGAAACAGTATTTTAACTCTTCTTCGTTTCTTTTTCTTCGAAGGTTTTCGGATCGTAAACTTATTAAATTTATTTATACATATATTCAGCAGAAAAGATATACCTTGTAAAAGTATACTCTTATATACTTTGTCTCAGACGACCAGTTTGGAAGAAAAAATAAAACAAAAAAATGCACATAAAAATAAAAGAAACCCGTCCTAATTCCGGAGAGAGCAGTCTTTTTGGCGAAGGAAGGTTGATATCAAATACATACCGTATATTATACGTACGAAATCACGCCTCTAGGTAGCTCGCGAGTATTGCTGCAGACGATCATATCTCAACCACGCTAAAGGGTTTCTCGCCAGAAGTACCTTCGGCTGCTGCTGAGAAGAAAAAGAGACGGTGGAGGGGGAAAGAGGAGAGCTGAGGAGGAAGAATCAGTAGAGAAATACGAGCGTTGAAATAAGAATACCTTGGTACCCATACCCACCATCGCCATCACCATCGCCATCGCCATCGCCACACCGCGGAAGGCCGCGAACCAACCTGAGGTAAGGCAAAAGATGCATTGCCGGTGTGGAACCTCTTGGATGCATAAAATGGGATGAAGGAGAAGCGAAGAAAAGAAAAAGAGAGAAAGAGAGGAATCTATTGTGTCTCCAAGCGTAGCTGTCGGCGAGTTCTTCGTGTTCCGTCTGTAGAGGTATATAATATATGTATACATATATATGTATATCTAACCGGTGCCGTGTGTTCCTTAGATACGCTAATTTCAAACTTAGCTATGTATTCTGCTGCCTCTTCGTAAGATCTCCTGTGTTGAAAGAAAAAAAAAACGAACGTTCTGAACGCAGCTGCAGGTATTTCACCGGCAGCACATACAACAGAGTACAGGGTATACGTGCATACGTCTATAAGGTGATTTCTTCAGGACCGCGGACGACCATTCGCGGAATAAACCTGAATATGCTCGCTGAAGTTACAACTCCTCGATGCCTGAACTGCCTTCAGGCTGAAACAAAAAAAAAAAAACAAAACAAAATGAAATACCGCAAGAAAAAATAAAAATCAACCGCTTATTTATGCGTCGCGGAACTTGAAGGCTCACCTGATCTTCGGGAGAAGAGTTATATACAAAGGAAATGACCAACGCAGAAACCGTTAATTTGTCAGCCCTCGATCAACGTCCAAGGACTACTTGCCGTGTGAATTTAAACCGAGATATAATCCACCCTTGGAAAAGAAAATTTGATCGATTTTCATGGCTGAAAGGAAACGCGCACGATGCCCAGAAAAACACCAAAGAAGACCCGGAGCACTGCACCCCCGTAGAGATGATGCCTTATTGGGACTTCGTGAATTATAGGCTAGCTGCGGCGAGCCGGTTTCAGATGAATAAAAGTCGCAGAAATAAAAGGGGTGCGGTAATAGCTCGCTCGAAAGTTTCTCTTCGGGTAGTTTTATATAGGGTGAGGTACGTTTGCCCAGAAATCGTTTGCACAGACGAAATTTCGACAGCTTTTGGAGAGTTCTAGAATTCTCACTGATTAATAAATCCGGAACTATCCATCTGCGAAAGTTAGAAGCAATAAAAAAATGAATGTCGTGCTGGCGATAAAATAGCTAGCACGACAAGTTCGTCCGAATTGGATTTTTTTTTTCAATCGACAGCTTTTGAAGAGTTCTAGAGTTCTCACTGATCAATAAATCCGGAACTATCAATCTGCGAAAGTTAGGAGCATTTACAATGACTCGCCGTTTACTTACAACAATGGAAGTGACATACCTAAATGTTATACATATAATATTTTCATATTCTCTGTAACGCAGAAATTCTCTGTAGAGATGAATCCTGTGCAAACGATTTCTAGGCAAACGTACCTCACCCGTTTTATACATACACTCAAAGAGAGTTGCGACGAGAGTCCGTGTACGATAATTCTACATACGTTGTAACGATAAGAAAACTTTGTATGTTCAACTTATCGTTTATCAACTGTCTACTTTTGATAACAGGTGAAGCTCTCGCCTCAGAACACGAATGAGGGTAGAGATGGAATTAAAATATCCAAAGATAAGGAACTCTCAATCTTCTCCTTTACCTGCACCCCAAAACAATTACGAAAAATTTTCTTATCGCAAAATGAGAGGAACAAAAAAAAGAAGAAGAACCACTCAAATAAAATCGAATATCAAAGTGGCCCTCTCGGGCCTCCAGCCGGCAGATTCAGAACCGCGATATTATCGCGCCAAAAACCTCAATAAAAAAGGTGCGGACAGCGAAACGCGAAACAACTTTTGCATTTCGTCGAGCGAGAGAAATCAAAGCTTGAGTTAGGTATGCATTAACCGCTATAAATGCGTGTACAACCCGCTTCTCAACTCCCTACCTATATTAGCTCGGTCACTCCGTCAACGAGAACGACTTAATCGGGTCCTGTGGGTTCGCATCGTCCCGCTAATTATATCGAGCGTGCAGGTGATACTGTTAAGGAAGATGGAATAAGGTGGACCGCTGCTGCTGCAGATATCCGAGAGACTTCGGAGGTCGGTTTGATGTTTATGACCGCCTTTCGTAGGCCGTCTCGTTGGTCGTTTCCCGACTTCATCCAACGCGAGTGACGCCATGACTCCGACTGTGTGTGTATATGTATACATATATATCGGCTCGTTTTTCGTTTAATTTCCACTTTGTATGCGCCAATTATCGGCAGATTATCAGTCAGCGCTACATAACGTTGCGGACTGGGTGGACGAGGACCTCGTAACTCCATATAACGGAGTTATTTCGCGCGGGTAACGCCATCGCGAACTATCCCTTTCATAGATTTATGGCACGTTTTGCGCCCGCATAACGTGTAGTATACGCGTGGGTTTGTAGTTGAATTTTTTTACAAATTCAACCGGCAATTATTCTCCCAGTTTTCGTTTTACTCTTAATTCTCGTAACCGGTAATTATTACACGTCTTATGTTTTCAAGTGTAATAATAATTGGAAAATCTATCGCGAGGTAACAACTATCTGCGCGTAGCTGTCGCGGATTCGATTAAGCGAAATCTTGAAAAATTGGAGTAGCAATTATATTCATCTGTAAGAAACGCAGGCACATCCCTTACTATCACTGGGACTCCGGCGACGTAATTACATGAAGTAAATTACGAGTCGAGTTGACCTGTAATTTGAAATACCAGTATACCAAAATTCGAATATGCTTCTCTCTGATTTGTACGTTTTTTGATGGAACAATTTTCCACGATCCGAATTGATTTGAAATCACAGTAAATTTACGGTGAAATAAATGCATAAAAGAAATTTAAAAAAAGGATCCATTGAGGCAAGTGACCATATTTTAGGAGTTTCTGGGCCTTACTTAGTCCTAATTTGGGCCTGTGAAGATCAAGTCTCGTGGTTTAGGACGGAGAGGCGCCAGCAGCTCATTAGCAAACTAGTTTCACGTTGTTGAGGTGGTTTGTTTAATTCAGTGTGTATTTGATTAGCCGAGTGAATTTTGAAACCTCTCGGCGTGGACCAATAAAGGGCGCGTTGAGATTCCCGAGAGGTATTTTCTGTTGGCAGAATGTTTCTAGCTCGGAAAATTATAGGAGAAAAAAAAACAAAAAAAAAACGAGTGAGACCAAAAAGAGCTTTCATCGATTCAACTTGCTTTCCAAGCGGTTTAATTTCCGTGGCAACTGTTACGAAATAATTTTGATAATTGCGCGGATGAGGCGCGATGATTCCGGCAAAGTGGATCAGGATCAGAGTTGATTCGTAATTAGATATAATTTAGTAATTGCGCGTTGACCAAACGGCAGACATTCGGGACGTGCGTAATTAATTAAAGAAATACCATTTTTAGGGGCGTACCATATTTGGGAGGGAACCAGTTTAACCACCTCGTACGCGAGCGGTCTGAACTCCCAGGATAATATAACGATTCGGCGATGCCGTTTAGGCCCCGTAAAGATGACGGTAAATAGATTGATGGTCTTCATTTAGTTGGGACAAACGGTACGACCGGCCCTAGGCCGTATTTTAAACTGAAACGTAATCAAGCCGTTAGCATTTCTAGTTAAGACGAGATGTACCGAGCATTAGCAGTTTCTGTACCTCGACGCCTGATACTCCGCCTTTCCATCTCTGAAACAACTCCAAATATCTTCCCGCGCTTTCCACTTTAACCATCACGTTCTCCGTACAGCCGCGCCTATATTATAAACCGTAACTCTTCAACTTGCGGCTCCCTGCACTTCACTTTATAAGCCATTATTCTCCACGACTCTAGAGGACTGTAGTGAAGAGCGCCGGAAAATTTACATCGAAATTCTACAACCGATTGCCCTACAGCCTCAGTCAAGTTAACTGAGAACCATAGAATAAAGGTGGGAGGGGTTTACTCGAGTTACATTTTCTCTTTATTGGTACCCTGAAACGTAGTATTTTAAGTCCAACGATACTCAACGTAGACGTCAAACGTCGTCGTGTATACGAACTGTATTTTCTCTTCATCTTTTCTTTTCCTTTTTTATTTTTTCTCTCTATTTCACGCGATGAAGCAGCATCATGCACGTCAATATCACAAGCAGCCTGCTGCACCGGCACGATTCTAGCGGGTTATAATAATCACGGTGTAAACCTCTAATTTTCTATCTCAACTCAACTCGTAGCCCTGTACGTACTACGTTATATTATACTCCACTCTTCTAAACCTGACCCAAATTAAAGGCTACGTCAGCTTCTTAAAGGGTTTACACGTAACATAGAACTACGGCAGCTACACCTCATTAGGCCATGTCGACATGACCACTTAAAATCATTTCCCATACGATTCCTACCATTCCTTACCAACCAACCAACCCCCTTCAATCTCAGCAACTGCACACGACACGCTCGAAAAATACACCAGATATAGTCGATTCCAGAGACTCTCCTCTTTCGATTGATGATTTCTTCTTTTTTTTTTCGTGAGTTAGAAATATTCCGGTGTGCCCGAATTTCGAACGGACGAGTGACTAATTTCACGGTGCGATTAACCCTGTAGCTATAGCTACAGGAAGAGAAGTTAGTCCCGAGGTAATAAAAGCACCGGTGGGACCCCCTTCGCAATGGCGGAGGACATTATTTTGAATTCGAGTAAAACGAGCGGTCTGAAAGTCCCCTACGAAAAATAAATCCCAGTGAAAATAAACACGGGGCTGATGTGCACGTAGGTCAACATCCTGTGGAGAGAAAAATATGCGTGTATCGGTAAGAGCAAAAAAAAAAAAAAGAAAAAAATAGAAAAGAGAGGGAGAGAAAACCGAAAGGAAGAGATATTGTATTTGTAGAGATGATTTCTGTGGGAGAAAAATATTATGAATAATAAATTTGATAATTATAATATTTTGAAAGTTGATTACCGATGAATCGAAGGAAGACAAAAGAAGCGCGTGAAGTATACGTGGAAACCAATATCGACGCACCGCCTTCTACCTTGAATAGAATTAATCGAAGAGTTTCACCATATGGAAAGAATCGGTCACTAACACCTCAACTGATGTAACGTCGGCCTGCGTATAAATACATCAAGTTGGTTGTTGAATATTTTAGCAATTTACCTCCGGGCGTACAGGAGGTCGTGACACAACCTGTAATCAGGGAACTCACTTCTAATTGGTTTCGTAGCCAAAGTATGCCGCGGTGCCGAATCTGATGTTGATTTTCACCGCGCAAGGGGATAAGATCGAGCAGTATAAGGGGATGACACACTTTGAAATCTACATTTGCGAACGCCTCGTGACGTGCAGCGAAGGCCCGAAGTTGATGCTGAAAATCCATCGACGGAGAGAAGTTGTTGCACCGACATTTAACCTGCAGAGAAAATCAGAGAGAACATGAGATAAGAAAAGAGAAGAGAAGAGAAGGCTTCCTTCGGGGTCCCTTAAATGGAAGTGCCCCCGGGCTGCCCCCAATCCGATCTCTCCGTGCATGAGTATCTCATACACGCCTTGCCGCAATGCGATGCCGACTATTTCCATTCCAGACGACTTGTAAATAAGCTTGAATATCTCGCACACCTACCATGCGATGCTCCTGCTAAGTGCAAAATACACCGTATAACACCTTATAACAATAATTTTTTTCATTCGCTGAAAAGAGATACACCGCACACGACACACCCACATTTGACGATGAGTATAACTTCAAGTTTCCACGAGGCTCAACTCTTCCGATTATAGGGTGTTCGGAGACTGACGTCGTCTTGAAGTCATAGAGTGTTATTTATACACCACCGCATGTTCGAAAGCAAGATCACCCAATGTTAGTTAATTTGTAATAAAACATGAAGAGGTCAATCGGGGCGAGGGGAGGTACTGACCGCCGTTACTTGACGCCTCGTATTGCATGCTTTACGATCTTCAATCACCTCGAGTATTTACGGCGTGCAGGTAATCACCTTTCAAATTGAGGATGAAGGTGTTGAAGATTCGAGCCAAGAAAATATAATTCTTCACCCGGGCCGGGTGAAGGAGGTCTGATCTTGGAGCGCCTGGAGTTCTGCTGTCGGAGTTTCGTTCCTGTGTGAAGTAGTCGGTAGATGATAGGCGCTACTATATAAGCTGTGGTCTTGGGAATTCGGTAGTGTTGTCTGAAGGCTACAACCGTGGCTGGTGTTTCAAACAGATTCACTCTCGCGGTTCGAGAGAATTCAATTAGCAGCCGAGGTATTCTGTGGTATATTAATGAGGAACCGAGTCGTTTTTCAACACCGCGATAATGTTCAACGCTGATAACCACCGACCCTTGCAAATTGAGCTCGTCACCCTCCTGTTTGTGGTACTGACAGTTTTGGCAAACTCTCATCCTGCAGAGGAGAAAGACCGGGACCAGATAATCAGTGAGTAGAATTTATCAGTCTGGTTATAAATTTTCAAATTTAGAAATTTGCTCGTAATTGGGATACGGTGAAAAATTTTCAAATTTCAAACCACTCTGGAGAATATTTTCCCGTACCCCGTTAACTAAAAATCAACGATGTCAAGTACGTTGAGAAATATTGTCATTTCCGCGGCTTTGAATTTGGGCGATACCTGAATATATGCCGCGTGGAAAGCGACGATTGAAGATTGTGTAGGCGACGTGGATCTGCAAACAGGAGTGAAAGTACCATCTCTCTTGATCGGGTCGTCACCAGAGAAACCAGAAGTCAAAGTCTGCCTACGATTATGTTAAGTCATTCTTTACTCTTGACTCCGATTCTTCAGCCATTCACTTCAGGCCGCGGGAATTTCTTTTTCTTGGAATAATATTTCCTACTTGTCAAAAGAATATCGAAAAAAAAACCCATCGTTTTTCTCTAATTAAAAGCTTTGTGTACGTACAAAATGCAAATATCATTTCACCGTAGATCCAAAGGGCCTGGCCAGCCTGGAATGGGGAACGAGACTCCAGGGATTGGAAAACCTCCAGCGCCTTCCGGAAGACCTGGAAATTCCACAACTGAGAGGAAAGCGATTAAGTCCTCCAGCCAACGAGCAAAAAGTAAAATATTTTTAATCCTTCTCATTTTTCGTCATCGAAATCATCGTTGTTTTTTTGTTTTTTTTTCTTTGAAGTTTAGCAAGGGCTATCAAGCATGTGTAGCACCCGGTGACAAAAAAGGACGCTGCAGGCACCTGACAAACTGTGTTTTGGAAGAATTCAGAACGAACCTTGAAAGATTCATGGATTACTTCTGTGTAATCGAACAAACGTCGGTTAATTATCTTGATCGAATAACAAAAATGGTATACGGCTGATTGAATAACAGATTTACTTATGAGAATAAAACTGTTGATGCAGGTACGTTGGCGCTTGCTGTCCCGATCGCGCTGAAATTTTAAGAACGAATTTTTCGAATCCTCAAGAAACCATCGCTGGACCCCTACCAGCTATCGCAAGTCAGTAACAATCACTTGTATTTTGATTGGTCTAATCTAAAACACTCGCCTGTTACAATCCTTTGAAGCTGATGAATCGGAAGGAGTGTCCGGAACTTCGGAAGCAACTAGATCCGCAGGAGAGCCACGTGGTCCTCGGGGTTGCGGTGTAAGTAGCAAATCGAGAATGCGAATAGTCGGCGGGCGGCCGGCAGATCCTCGAGAATGGCCTTGGATAGCGGCGCTTCTCCGAGAACATTCGACTCACTACTGCGGGGGTGTTCTGGTGACGGATCGGCACGTCCTAACCGCGGCGCACTGTGTCTATCAGTAAGTTTATTCATGCAAATCAAGATCTGATGTAATACCCGAATCGATCAACAACTTATCCAAGATTCTCCTGCAACGCCCCACCGCGCAGGTACAAAACCAGAGAGATCAAGGTCAGACTTGGCGAATACGATTTTCGGCAGTCAGACGAAACAAGGGCGCTTGATTTCCGGGTCGCTGAAATCCGCCAACACCTTGGCTTTGACCCCGCGACCTACGAGCACGACATTGCGGTGATTAAAATCCACAGACCGACCCCATTCAACAATTACGTATGGCCAATTTGCCTGCCACCGGTAGGATTGACCTTCGAAAATAAAAGCGCCATCGTTACGGGTCAGTAGAATTAGGAATTTTTATTACTCCAATTTTTTCCCCTCTATTCATCATTATGTTCGAATTTGCATATCTTACGCGGTCTAATTATCCCGGCGGATTCCGCATCCCCGATGTGGAATAATATCCCCGAATGAAATGAAATTTATTTAGATTGGATTCACGTAATTTCACCTTCTTAATAATTCCATGACGCACGTTGCAGGTTGGGGTACTCAATATTTTGGCGGACCAGCAAGCGCCGTGCTAATGGAAGTTGCGGTACCAATTTGGCCGCAAAAAAGATGCGTCCGTAGTTTCAATCAGAGGATACCTGAAACCTCGATGTGCGCCGCCGCCTACGAAGGCGGCCGTGATTCCTGCCAGGTGATTACAAAATTAAGGAATTATAAACAACTAGGTTACTCTCATTAAATATAGAGCGGAATATCAGGGGAGCATTATTGATTAATAATTAGCAATTCGGATCGTGGGAGCGACGAATTTGACGATAACACTTTGACATTTGTATTTCAGGGTGACTCCGGCGGTCCTTTGCTTCATCAGTTGGGAAACGGGCGGTGGGTAAACGTTGGTATCGTGTCCTGGGGCATCCGATGCGGAGAACCTGGTCATCCCGGTATTTATACACGTGTCAACAGTTACCTGGACTGGATATTTGCAAATGCTATATTTTAACGTCGATTTACAAAGAGAAAATGTTTTTACCGCTCCTTTTTAGTTACACCATACATACTTTGTACATATGCCAAAGTTTTTAAAGTATAAAGTTTCTTCCATCAGGATACAAGGATCGACAAAACGAATTCGTATTTATATCCCTTCTCTTTTTCTTTTTTCATTTGGAAACTGCGTATGAGGTATGAGCGATATCTGCAAAAGCGTCTGAAAACAATTTCAACTTTATTACGAGGTGCAATATCGTTGGTATACACAATTTTAAAATAATTAGATGACACAAATATAATTTCGTTCAGCATTACGCGTATGATGTATTTGACGTCAATTTTTCTTTTCAAAGTTACTTCATCGTTCGTCAGTCATTCACCCGCTGGATCGATTCGCGCGTTAATTTTCACCCCAATTTTCCTTTTCCATTCTTTTCCTACTATTCATCTTTCACTCTCTCTCTTTTTCTTTCTCTCCGCTATACACTCGTTGGAAGAAAAAAGTTCGAACAAGTGGAAAAAAAAAACAATAATAATAAAATATTCCTCAAAGTCTCGCACTCGCCGAAGGCCCAGCCTCGACTCTCTAAACTCTACACATCGATCTGTGATAGGTTTAATAGCTCCATTTTATGTATATATATATGTATATACATACATATATATGTATAAGTTTTTTCTTATTATTACGACTACTCATAAATCTTCTATAATATACCATATATCATCATATATCTTCGAATACGTAATACTAGAATGTTACATTCCAAAATTTACCTCTGACAGTCTGTGACCTTGAAACAATTGGGTAAAATCCGAAGAACATCATCTAGACTGACCAAAATCACAGTTTTCGACACGATATTCAGTTAAGAAGGGATAAAAAAAAAATCATTATTTCCTAATTTCCGATATAGATTTGGGTACATATCTCTGATCCCAGGCTATCAAAGGTTCTTCGATAATATATATATATATATATATATAATTTTTTTGTTTCTTTTTTTTTGTTAACGATAAATTGTGAATTGTGCTTAAAACTAGTAATGTCATACGTAACTGCTTTCCGCTGGCCGCTTAAAGGCCCCGAAGTAGGCCGGACCGTTTATCTTACTCGTAGCAATATAATGAACGACTGACTACATCCAATGGGGGGTGCATTTGTGTAATAACAATAATGGTAATTATAATAATAACAATAATTATTTTAGTGGTGAAAAATGAATCTGGATATGAAATATTAAGGCTAGATAAGAATCCCCGGGTGCGAAGACCTTGTTACGGGTCTTATTCCGGGTTTAAAAAAATAAATTATAAAAATACGATCGGTATAATACTGAGTGACGGGAGCAAAATCCCGCCGTATTTATGTAATCATATATATATATATATATATATATGTTATATTCCAATATATAAGTACATATATATATACATATACTTCGCTGCGAAGTACTCGTTAGTCGTCCGCAGTATCTATAGGTACACGTATTATATCCCTATATAATTTCAAGGATAAAAAATTAGCCTTCCGAGGTTAGATTATAGATTAAATAAAATTCTTTGATTTTCGTTCCATTATCTATAGTTCTCGTAACGATCAATACTTAAAACAAAACTTTGCTTTATACACTCGGTTTTTTTTTTTTTTTTTTTTTTTTACTTTTATTCTCCGTAGCGTTTATTAATTCTTCTCTATAGTCTCACTGGCTTCTTTCCTCTTTTATATTTTCCACTTTTCCAGACAGGGGTGAAGCTATACGGTAGTGCTTTGAAATTTAGCATTTTAAAAAGACCAACTTCGCGCAGACTCAGTGGGATGTTTTATTAAAAGAGTACGTCATTCTCTTTAAGTGTACTTCCGGCGAGAGTCAAGGTCTGAATTATTTTTCACGAAATATACGAGAATTGCGCGAAAAATTTATATTCATAACCGCCTTCGACCTCCACCCCGCTTTCATTGCGCTTGAAATTATACAATATTGACGCGAGTTTATTTATGATATAACTAGGATACAATATCTGGTTATCATATCCACGATTATATTATTCCCTAATCATTATAGCTATGCTATTAAATGGTAACATTGATTCCGCGATACCTTGTACAAAGAGATCACTTCCTAGCGATTTACGAAGAGGGTCTCACCACAAGTCATTCATTATTTTATCCCCTATTAGACAATTTTCACCAGAAGGTAGAAAATTACGCTTTCGTATACTTTGTTCTTTTGTCAATTTGTCCCTTATAATAAAATTATTCATTTCCTTCCTCTGGTTCTGATCCTTCTCTCCATTTCTCTCTCCCGCCCTCCCTCTTCTCGTTGTAATCAAAATCTCGCAGCCTTCCATCCGGTCGTAAAATAGCTTCTGGTTGGATTATATCGGTAAACGACGTAGGTACGAACTAACGTATCAGGGGAATTGTTCCCTAGGTCTGATCCCCTTCTTCCTAATCGCTAATTTCGGCAACATTGGTTCCATGTAATACCTGGTCGCCCGTGCAATAGAGCGCGTTTTAATCTCTAGTTTTGGGTGCGTTATGGTTCAAGGAATTTGGGAAAGGAAGTAACGGGTTAGGATTAAGCTAGTTAAGGATTCGGCTAGAAAGAGCTAAACGCGTGGGTGAGCTCCACCGGCTGCTGGAAGTAAAAGCGGAGCCCCAGGGCCAGAATCTGCGTGATTTGGAACGCTGTCGAGGTTGAGATGTGTCGAGTGTGGAGAATGTGTTGAGGCTCCGTTCAGGGCACCCTCGTTTGCTCGGTGAAGGGGCGATGGAGAAACAAGGCTCAAAGGCGCCCCGTTTCCCGTCAAACTAACCGCTGTGCGGTTTTGATTCTGCATTTGATGTTGTTGCTGATGAGCGATCGCCGGCACTTGGTTCACCGTAGCGTTGGGCCTCGACTGCACGTTATTGTTGTTCGTAGGCTTGGACTTTTCACCCTGAAGCCAGTAGGTCACCATGGTTCCCTTACCCTGCACGAAAAAAATTGATAAAATTCTCTAAATTTAATATAACAGGAGTGAAATTATTATCATTATTATTGTTAATGTTATACGCATTGCCATTATTATGCGAGAACACAAAACGGGTATTTCGCAGGAAATTTTTGGAAATTTCATTACACCGGCTGCAAATCTTCCACCAAAGAGGATAAATCAATGAGAAATATTCAATAAGCCTCGTTTATAAGTAGGAATGAAAGGTTATCAAAGTTCTGATCTCCTCACCCTTGCAAAGTTCCCTATATAACGTGTACACATAATCGAGAGAGTTCGAGTGCCGGTTGTATGGGAATTTAAGACGATTATTTCTTCGTCAAGCGGTGATACGATAACGGGAAATTTCGGCGTGGCAGGATGAAAAGTTTTCAAACTTGCTAATAATTTTGTTGATCGAAATATAATAAACAAGTTTTACTTCACTCAATGATCGTGCATATTTACCGAAGCCCGTTAATAACTCGAAATTCGGCCTCATGAGATCGATGGAGAAAGTTTTCGTGTATACAAATTTTTTAGTCAACAAAATCTAACTCGCGAGGTGGTTCTCCACCATTTCCAAGCTCTCAACTCGCATTTTAATCTAAATAATGATCTTCCATTTGGGGATTCTCGTTTGGGGTATAATAACTGTGAAAATTTTTGGAGTAGACGCCGGGGAAGAAGAAACAAATAAAACAGAAGGAGGAAAAATAAAAGGGGGAAAGAAATGCTGGGGGAAAAAAAACTTCATCTAGAGACTACTTCTACAGCGTACTCGTTAAAATAAGTATAGCTCCCGTCAGGTGAGAATAATTAAGGCGATAAATATGCGGGAGAAGGATTAAGACCGGAAAGAGGGGAATTAAAATTTTCTAATTGTCAGTAAAAATGGGAAACAATTAGAAGAGAATTAATCGAAACACTGACCTTCATCGTGACCTCTCCTCTGCACTCCAAATCGAACGTTCCAAAGGTATCCAAAATCTCCTTGGTCTGGGGGCTGACGTGAATCTTGAGAGCTGTAATTATGAATTTTGTTACAGCAACGTGTAAACACTGAAAATTCATTTACCACTGTTAGAACGAAATCTTTACGCGATTTTAGTTTCACTCAAACAGGGTGAATGGTCTGTTGACTTAGGATACCCGGTGAATTCGTTAAACGCGAGAATTCGCGTTGGAATTTGGCCTTAGTAAACATGCCGACGAGGTAAAGCTAACGAAACTTGTTACACGTACACGGTTTGTAACTAGCAAATAGTGATTCTAGCTCACAATTAGCCACACAAAGGTACAGGTTCATCGGGCGACGTGTAGGTATCACGTTTCTATGGACCAAACAGCTCCCTTTAAACGATTATTTAAACAACGTATCCGTTTAATGTACAAAATCACTTATCGCAGTTGACTGAAAAGGCGATAATTAAAATCAAACATGACATGTTTTTGCCGTTATAACGTGGTAATGAATTTTCAGAAAAATTGCAGCGAAAATACGCGTACCGGGATATTAATTTGAAATCTCGTACCACGCAAGTATAGAGCGTGGCGTACGTACAATGGTGGAATATTCATTTTGTTGAATGAAAAATAAGAATCTGGTCATTCGGTCAAGTGGTTGCAACCCTATTGTGCCGGAGAACGAGACTGAAGAGGTTGAAAAGAGTGACGTTGAAACTAGGGGCGTGGGAGTTTCAAGTCAAACTAAGGGCGTCTTGAGTGGGCGAAAAAAAGCAATGCCTTATCCTTTCTGTTTTTCAAAAGATAAATAGAATTTATTACCTTGGCCATTGCTCTCCATTCTGGAAGCTGTATTCACCGTGTCTCCGAAGAGGCAGTACCTCGGCATTTTCAGTCCGACAACCCCAGCGACGCAGGGTCCTAAAAATGAGTAAATTTTTTGAAATTTATTCGATGGTAAAGAAAAAACAAACCAAAGAAGTTGAAGGTAAAAAATAAAGAAAGAGAAACATCAACAATAAGATCCAAGATTTAGCATTCTCAGCATCTTCCGAGACGGCGACGAGTTTTCTCCAAATTTTCTTACAATTTTTAATTTGCTTTCCGAAGACGACGAGAAAACAGAGTATATAATGTCGGCGCAGAAGCTGATTTAAAAATCATCCGAAACGTGAACAAACTTCGACAGGCCTTCGCCGACGAGGGATCATATTACAAGGATGTCTGAGGAATATTAAAAACCAAAGGACCGTGACAAAAAAAGTATCCATAGGAATAAGAAAAATGAGATATAAAAACGGACCATCCTTGCCCTTTATCGCGGATGACTTTGAGCCAACGTTAAGACCCAACCCTGCGAAATATCTTGGTGAAAAAAAGATAAGCCTCCGAGGCTTTCCGAGTTCATGAAGCTGCAAAACTATTTCCCCCGCACGACTTTTACTTCCAAACTTTCCGACGACACCATACCAGCCGTCTCCGAATGCCACGGCTCTAATGCGTCGCTATCTTGAAAAATTCGCGACAATTTGGCAAAAAGCAGAAAAAGATTGATGAAACTAAAGTCGCCACATGTAAGACCATTAGGTAGGTGATATTAATTGGCGATACCGAGCCGCGTCTGGCTTTAACCCAGCTAAACTTGAAGCCCGCACTTTTTGCAGGCAAACAAATTGCTCCGAATTTTTCCGATATTTCTACCTCAGCTGCAAGGTGCAGTTGATACAAATTTTTTTCCGAGGTATCTGGAGTAGCGGAGAAAAAAAAAATTACGCCGTGTCTGCCCATCGAGCAATTCGCAACGACCAAAAAATTCCGCCGAGATTCTCGCGTATAATTAATTTTTAATTGTCGCTCCATGAAATTGTCGCGAAATGATTTTCCGCTAAAGTTATACCATGGCTATAATTTAGTCTGGTATGTCTCGTCTAAGGTTGTATCTCGCTTCCCGGAATCGTGCCTACAATGGATGCAACTTATTCTATCTCCCCGTCTGGAATTCACGGAGATTAACCATGAAACTGTCGGAGGCAACAATCCGGGCAATCCTTTACCTACGTGGAACAAAACCCACATTAGTATCGCCTTCTAGGTCGTCGCACGTGACAAGGTAACCAAGCATGTAAGTCGATCGTGACGGAGCTTTTCTTTCTGATCTCATCCACTATTCCTATACGATTCAAATTGAGGGAGTCATTTGTCTTTTTTTTCCCTCTTCTTTTGTTTTTCTCTTTTGACGAAGTTTATTCTTACCGGAATGCATTCCAATGCGTAGTTTCAGTTGTTCATTTGGCCTGTGGCGGATGCTGAACGTCATGACGGTGTCTCTGAGTGCGAGACTCATTCTGGCTATTTCTCTTGCATGATTGGTGCCGTTCCTCACCGGGAGTCCCGAAACTACCATGTACGCATCACCGATGGTCTCAACCTGCGGACACACCCAATCGATTCAAGTTAATCAACGCTTGTTTTAACTGGGACACAAAGTTCGCAAATTATATCGGCGCCAAACCTGGAGCGGTTGCAAGACCACCCTTTGCGGCTGCCTTGACCGAAATGAAAAACAGAGAGATTAATAAATAAAAAATAAAAATACAAAGGGGTGATGATCATGGCGATGATAAGAATTTATAGTTAAATATTCTATCACGCGATGCACGCGACCACTGTCAAACTAAATGCATGCATGTATAATTTATGAAACGAAGCTGCAGAGAGTGGAAAAAAGTCAGGGTGAAAGTGCACGAGTGGAGAGCCGTGGATGAGGAAATTAATTTTTGTTAATATGAGATGTGCAGGGGTCACAAGTGGGAGCGAGTTTTGACGGACCCTCAAGGTTACGTTCCGTGACTAATATTTTTTTTAATTGCAGGGTCGAGGATCCTCGGAGTGTTTGGCACAATACCATTTCGCTGGAGTATCAAATTGAGGTTTTTACCTTTCCTTTGCACACACACTGTGCCTTTTCAGTGGTGTGAAATTTCGTAACACCGGCAGCGCCAGTAGTTTCGAAATCCCGAAAGGGGTGAATAAAATATAAGGAAATAATAGCAGCGACGAGTAGGAAGGTGTACGTATGAAATTTCGGAGTGTTTTATAGCACCAGGTAATTTCATCTGTTAAAAGTACCGCCGCGCCGTAACAAGTGCTCTAGTCCACGAACGTGGCGCATGCATAATGTATCCTGCACGTACCGACCAACTGGGTGGGTACACATGTGAAATAGATATGTGTGTAGAGGTCCTACGCGAGCACGTTCGCATGTGTGGGTTGGTACACATAACTTGAATTTATGAAATATCGCGAGGATAACGTGAGTGCCGCATAACTCAGGGTTTTCAATTTTTAAAACCACTTCATTTTATCCAGGAATTGAATTTTCAAAACGTGAAAAGACTCCCACTCCCGCGGGGCGAGTAATTCACACGACTTGATCTTGATGGATAAGTAAACGATGAGTCTCTGATAATAAAATATTAATTTTAATCCACGCGGTTTGGCGACGAGGGAACAAGTCCATGCTAGCGAAAGGATCCACGCGAGATTCATGAACTATGAATTTGAGCTCTTGAGGCTTGTGCTTTATATCCTCACGCCTGGAAATTCCGGAAAACCCGGAGCCGAGATTGATTTCGTTAAAAGACGCGTTCAATTTAATCGCCCCCCACGTTGTTGGCTCAGTCTTAGTATTTTTTCTTCAATTTGGCCATGACACCGCAGCGGGTGGGTTACTTAAAATTCAATTCTCTGAAGTGGGCAGCAGAGGAAGAAGGCTTTTTTTTAAGGTTTCACGCGGTCTCTCTCGACATTTCAAATCTTTCTCTCTGCCATATAACTTCCGCATTTTCATCCCACGGGACGGTAACGTATAGAAATTGGTTCGTAGCTCCGTCGCGTCGACACTCAATCAAATCCTCTTATATTAGCGTATTTTCTGTGTACTCAGTTTTTTCGATGTAAGTGGTAGGAATTTTACAGTATAAAGCAAAAGCAAAGAAATAGGGATAAGATACACTCGAGACGATCGCAAGCTCGACGAACTGTATAACTTAGAGCTGCTGCAGAAACGAGCGCGTTACAATAAGAATAAAGGATCAAAGAGATCTACTGGGTATCGCAATCCAATTTCGTAACCTCGCGATCCTTGTAGTTTTATACTTTTCCTTACAAAGAAAAAGTTAGAAACAAAAGAAAAGAAACAGAAAAAACACATCTCAAGTGGTGCACATTTCATCTTAAATTGCTAACAACGGTGTTAAAATAAAGCGAGTGTACAACACACATTACATACAGTAAAACGTTACACCCCGTTTCTTCCCCTTCCCCCTCCCACAACTTTCAGAGCTTTCAAGCTACACAAAGATTTGTTGTACACAAACTCGTTTTAACTCTCGTTAAAATCCCAGGGGCTGCTAACCGGGGTCTATGAAAAATAAAAATTTCTGTCGTCCTCGATCGTCTGGCGGCATCATCGTAGGAGAAAAGCTGCGGTAGCAACGGTAGCTCGGTACTACAGCTCCACGTGACAGAGAAAAGCAGGCAATTCCCAATGCAGTATTCGCTAACGTTGCAAACGCTCCGCTTCCAACTTCGGAACAAGCAATTTTCGTTTCGTTTTGGGGAATAAAATAAAATCAAACGTAAGAGATCTGTTATAGGAATAGCAAAGAGGGCAGGGCGACGCTCTTATCGATATCCTTGAATAGCACGTATCAAAAGCTCTACGTGTGGACACGGAGAAAAAGACAAAAAAGACAAAATCGAGGATCATGTTGTAAAACCGTGAGTATTAGTATGTACGTGCCGCACGATATAACCAACGTATTTAGAGAAAGGTTATTCCACGATATACCGAATCAGGTGCCACTCCGAAAGCTCTTTTCTTTTTTTTCTACTTTTTCCCCTGAGCTTTCCACCGTAGATAAATTCATTTGAAATTACTTCGAATTCTACACACACGATATTACGTGTAAGTCGATAATTATTTATACGAATTTTCTTCACACTTCGTTCCGCTTACGTATAAGTAGTCTTGAGTATATCGCTTTTGGAAGACTCGATCCTTCCGCTTGTTTGTAAACATTTTAGTAACGCATGAAGAAATACCTAGTGAATACGTCTCTGCGAATACCAGCCTAACGGAGTTGCGCTGTTATTAAGATTCGTCCAATTTACGTGGGCGACTCATTCGCGGTGGTTATGAACTTACAATAAATTCCCTCCGCTGTGGTCGGCATTGCATAATATTAAGACGGAGCCGGTACATTGAAAGTTGTGAACTTTAAGTCTGCCGAGGAGTATATTTTTTTCACGAAAGAAAAAAACTACGATGAAAATGTGTAGGTATCACTCGCAGGGAGAGCGGAGTATTTGGAATTATCTAGGGTGGAAAAAGTACAATTCGAGTGAAGAAGAAAACCAGCGAGCTCGAAGAAATGGACGAGAGCCAAAGAGGTGTTGCAGAAATGGGAGCAAATATAGTCTTGGGAGAGAAACATCTGTACCGAGTAACATGAAACAAGGTTCCGTTAGTTTCAACTTTAAACAAGAACTGTAAGAACTGGCACTTGGAAACCTAATATATCCACGAGGTAAACTTTTCCGGTATATATAGGTACGTAAATATCGTGTTGTACGTACAAGATGTAACGATAAACAAGAGTGTAATTTTTAACAAAAAAAATATTTTTAAATTAAAAGAAATTTCGCGCGGTCTTTACGCCTCACCTTGTAGACATCAAAATTTTCGATGATGGAGTCGAAGCATGTGTAAAGGTCGTTGAGTAGGTCGACCACCTGGAGCGGCGTGCTTTCTGCGGAGAGGCTCGTGAACCCGACGATATCACTGAAGTATATGGTTACTTGGTCGTAGGTTTCAGCGATGACGCTCTGGCCGAGTATCAACTGCGAAGCGACCGACCTGAAATAGTGAGAAAAAAAAAGTATAAAATATAATAATATCGCAGACGAGAGGAGGAAGGAGAGCGGGAAGCCTACCCAAGGAAATTGGCATATATTCCACGCAATCGAAGAGAATCGTGGAAACCCCGGAGAACGACCCCATTTACCGCCCCGACCCCCCTGAATCCCCCGTAACTCAAATAACGAATAACGCTACCATATTCACCATCGGATCACGTATGGGATAAAGTATCTTCAGCCGAATCCTGGATAGTAGCTGGTAAAGCGCGAATAGGGGAACTACGGAACAGTGAACTCTATTTTCTCGTGAGTGTAAAATTGCAAAGTACGGGGTTCTTCTCCTCCGCCTTTCTCACGCGGTATCGTTCTTATTTTATTTTACAAAGTTTCTCCCACGAAAACTATACCTGTACGGTATACGCGCGGCACCATTTTACCGGAAATATCTGCTGCCGGAATTTAAGTCTGTTCCAATTTATTCCCGGTCGATAGATCTCGGTTTGATCCCGCTCCCTCCTTAGAAACCACCTGCCTTGTTAGATCGCGGAACTCTCGCTACTCCTCAAATAGGCCATCCGTCCAATTCGGAGGAGCAATTCCCACCGACTGTCAATCTTTCCTCCTCTCATTTTCGACTCTTCTATCCCGCTACCCATACCCCTTATATGTATACCCTGTAGCGAAAGGGAAGGTATATACAGTAACACGCTGCGTCGAGTTCACTACGAAGAGAATTTTTCAAAGACTCGGGTTACTTCGTTTCCGAAACGAAAGATCAACCTTCATGGACGCGACGCCACTACTGACCCTCAGGACTATCCCTTTCATCTTTGCTCGCTAGCTCTTGTTAAATTCAACGATCGATCTCGAAAGTCCAGCTTTTTTCCACTTTATCTTCTCTTCCTTTCTTGTCCTTCCTCATACCGTTCATTGATAAGCTTTTCATCTCTAAGAAGTCCCCTGCAGATAATTCCGGCTCCAAAGCGTATTCGAGGTAGCTTAATCCCAAACAGTAAAATGAAAGTTGGTCTTAAGGATTAAGAAGCAAACTTCGTGCCGCAGGGGATCTTCTGTCTTTTGATTACACCGTCTTCCGGTAAAGAGGAATTGATTTGAAAACGACCATTTCGAAGATCGGAAACAGAAAACGAATGCGCTGGACACGATAAGATAACAGAGTTGAGTAAACCGATTCACCGCGGGGTATAAAAAGGAAGAGGAAAATTTATGCAATGTTAGAAAAAATTTCCCGCAAGGGGATTAAGGGGCGCAGAGATCTACGCATCACTTCGAATTCCCGGTGTGGACATTTCTCTCGCAAAGAGAAATTAATCCCGAAAGTACTGGACCGCGTCCTTTTTGGGTTCCACATCCGTCTCTTCCCAAGCTTGACGAAATACAAAATCCCATTAAATTCAAAAGCGTAACGACGTCCTGCAGGACTCGCTTCTACTTTGTCGATCTACCGCGAATCAGACAAAGGTAGGTATTGTATTTTCAGCGCTGCTCGTATTGCGTTTTTATCTACCTTTTCACGTTTCGGTTTTCTTTTCCCCGGCCCCGTCCGCAGTTCCGAAATTACCAGTCTTCCGACATCTGCTTCCGAATCGTTATTTATATAAAATAAACATTCGGACGAATAAATTCGGTTGAATATATATTATGGCCGTGTAGTCGCGATATGGATTCACCAGCGACATAATATTGGCGAAGTAGAGTTTGAAATGAAAATCCATGTCGTTTTTGAATATATAATTATTACGTTCGTTTTCCTCCTTTATTATTATCATACTTCCTCCGATCGTGAATAATTTTGAAAATCCTAACAAATGCTTACGGGTATTTATCTATCGCGATAATAATTATCATACTGACAATGAATATAAAAGCGGGTAATCGCTTGATTATTTAACCGTTTACGAAGTGAATTCAAATTTTGCAATTAAATTCAGTTTGAGGAAGCGCACAGTAGGTAATGAATAACATTCGAGTGATTTTAAGTGGAGTGAATCGAAACTCCGTACGAAATGACGAGAGCGTGGGCGGTTGGCCTTTAAAACAATGAGAGCGCGGAATGAATCACTTTCAAAACCTATTCGCATATATCGTCCCGGTGGATCCGACCTAATTTTATGTATCATTTGCGTCCCTCCGACGTACATTTCGGTTTCTTCAATTCATGTTTTATTCAACGTCCAACGATCGGTGTTTATGCTGCTCGGTGCACATTCGCGTTGTACTCGGTCCGCGCTAGCCGAGGAAGCCGAGCAGCGACAGCGCGTCATGCTGAGTTTTCCTTTTTCTCCACTTTGCCTTATCTTATCTCTCCTTTATTCTATCGTCTCTTATCTCAGCCATATACACCATCAAAACTCCGGACAACCACTTTCCGTATCGCCACCACTAACTTTGAATAAATCCATATCGCTATTCGCCACCCGTTGCTTAATATTCTATAGAGATTTCCAATTTATCTGCCCGAAAGCTTCCATCCTTCAAACCTTCATTCTCAAGCTTCTCTCCGTTTGCGACCTCCCGTCGAACGCCGACGGCATCGCAAAAATCATTTGGTATTACATCTATACGACAAAAGTATATCTATATTTCTGTACACAGATAATACACGCAACGGGTGTCCCATTCAATCGATATATTCCCGACAACTATCTACAGAATTAGTGCTGAGCCAGCGGAAATATCTTCAAATGAAACTTACAATTTCCATTACATAAAAAAATATATGCAACTTGCAATATCGCGGTGAGTTATTGCGCATGGTTATACAATATTCTTATTCGGCATTCGCGATGAGAATCTTTCAGTGATTTTTCTGAAACGAAGTTATCTCGGATAATAATTTTTCTACCGTAGTCCGTTTATTGAAAGTTCAAATACGGCAGCCACGGCAGGAAGCTGTCCAAATCGCAATTAGCGAAAGGATTTTCGAGCTTTATTGTTATATTGGAAGAAAAGCTCAGCTTCGTATTATTATTGACACGACGTTGTTCTTTTTTTTCATCTCAGAATGTCCGTAAGGAACAAAGCAGCCGGTGCGAAAATGGTCATTTTGCGAGGGTTGGTATGGGTGGTTCACATCAAACACTGGAAAAGACATTCCTCTATTCCCTTTATATTCGGGGTTTCTGGAATCGGAAGGCCCCTAAAATTTCTCGAGCTCCGAAACGCGCGGACGCGTGAGTCTCGATTTTATCGACGCCGTTCAACTTCTCGCTGGTGCGTGAACCAGAATTTTCGTTCAGATTTTTCAGATGAATTATTACCTGAGTTCTCGGAACCAATCCCGTAGACATTTTTTTTTTACCACGTAGCACGCATGTACGCACAGTCCATACACGCGCGTTGTACCTTTGTATTTAAATTGAGCAAATTCCTGCAAGACCTCTGTATACAGGGTTTCGGTTGATGTTATAAATTTTTTATTCCAGAAATTCGCAACATCTTTTGAATTTCGCGAATTCTTTTTCCATACCGGCAACTCCGGGGTAGGTCCGAGAATTCATTCTCGAAACAAAATTACACCGGGGGCAAAATACGTGAAAAATTCGAAAAATTCTTCTAAAAAGGTTCCGAAGCTCGTTAATTCCTGAATGAAAATCCAACAGGTCTGAAAAGACGCCCGTCTGATCGGATTGTTAACAACAATTAACTAGCCGCTTTCAACTGACGGGGAGTTGAAGGCGGACGCCAAATAAGCCTGAATAAATTTTTAGCGACACTCTTCCTACCCACGCAATGTCTGAAATTGGAAATGTCAAGTCATTCACTGGATTAACAAGCTGCTATGGGGTCGTTCGATCTGATATATATCTGAAGTAACTTAATACTTGCAGGGATTCAAAAAGGTCGTATCTAAGATACGACAACCATAGGAACAGAAGCTCAGATAAAATGTATGCGCCAGCTAATCAGCATCGAATTTCAAAGGTAAAGTTGACCTTGTTCACAGTCAGTTGTAAGTCAAGACAGTTGTTCCGTCTTCGTTAAGGGATGTCGGGACGGCAAGAAGTTGACGATATTTAAACCGCCGTTCACTTTAGATCTTAATAGCAGCGAGCTTTCCGAATTATTTTCGTAGACTCAAAGACCGTATCGCGCAATCTATGACGGGTGAGTAAGATATAATCTTGAGTGAAAGACAAGAGAGGACTTGGCACTTCCAAAGGTCGTGCGCTTTTGCTTACTTTGGTAGAAGTTGGTAGAGTAGTTCCTCGCATTTACGCTTCTCCTCAAAGTAGTCGGCTGTGCGCTCTTCGACCAAAGTTTCCAAATTATTGGCATACTGTTCCATTCGTGAGAGAAGATTGTCTAAGATGTTGCTGCTCTCGTAATCTCTGAAACAAAATTAACGTGTCAATCAGCCGATGTATCATCGGAGAAAAAAAAACAAAAACCAATAACAAAATACGAATAGAACAAACGAAAGAGAAAACATGGGTAAATAATAAGCTGGCCAGAATAGTCAAGACTGACTGAGATAAAATTAAGCTCGTTTCACATTTCACCGAGTAGCTCCTACGCAGATAAGATGAGTTTGTCTCGATAGCGCAGACTATGCAAAAAAAGAGAGAAGAAAAAAACGAGAAAAAAAGCACAAGGAAATGTCAAATGTCAAGCAGAGTTTGTTGCCCTTGACTAAAACGCGTACAAGGTGTCATTACGCCGTATAATATTTACGACGTCCATGGAAATATATGTGCAAAAGAATATTACACAACACGGCCTAATGCCATTTTCTTTTCTTCTATATTTTTTTATCGAATATTCCGGAGTTGGAAAAGGAAAGAGGACTACTTTTCAGCCTTTCCACAGTTCGGCTTTAACCTTAACTTTATCGGTTTACGAGGTGTGTTCAGAAAACCAAGAAACTTTTTCTAACAAAACCAATCAACGATCGTATTGCGGGATGGGGGCAAGAAGAACGAAAAATTTGAGACAGCTGTATCGCGCGGAGGCAGCTTTTTCACTTTGCTTTGTGTCTTCAGAGTTGGTTTCTAACTATTTTTGCTATACTAGTCTGGCTTCTACTCGCCGGTACATTTCTTCTGGTCTATTTCTTGACCATCCTCCGCACCTGTGTCTCTGGAGGATCAACGAAGATAACGCGGGTCAAGATCGTTCCTTATAACATCCGTGGAAGGAGTTGCCGTGTCTTTTATTCTGAAATATTTTTCGAGCAATCTAAACGACATAGGGTAGTGAGTGGCTAGTTACAAATTTCAAAAATATGCCCATCGACTCATCGTCGTAAATTCGTATCCCGTACGCTACGAAAAGTCCGTGAGAATTTTTCAATGCGGCTGCAGCACAGCTGCGGCGCGGGCGTCGCGACGCTTCGAATGATCCGGAAAGCCGGAACTTGGCGATGGCCGTAAAAGAGGCTTTACGGGCTTTTCCACGAGTCCGAAGCTTTGGACGCTCTTAATGGCGCGTTAATATTGCTTTACCGTAGAAATAAAATGCCGCGAGTAAAATAATGTTCGAAGGTTTTGATTTCGAAAGAGAGAAAAAAAAAAAAAATAAGTTTGTGGCCTCACGTACGTGAGAAAAAAAATAGAAAGAGGTAAAACATAAGAGAAAAAGTACGAAAAATAGAACATTCCAAAAAGCAGAATGATGTAGTCAAAGACGGAAACCCAGTGCCTCGGGGTTTTGCTAGCTCACTTCACAACTGCAGTTCCCGCGTTCTCTGTTCCGGTGATGCATGTAGGAAACATTCTAGTCTCGGAATTAGAGCACATATGTATGATGTACATAGACATATACTTACGACGTACGGTCCACGATAAGTTTGTCCTACGGGGCATGCAAGGCTAGATAATAAAAGTAAGAAATGATATGAAAAAAATAAAATAAAATAAAATTAGGAAATTAAAGAACAACGAAACAGCAACGTACAAGTGAAAAGTGGGTGAGAAATATTTCTCTATCTATATTTTCCTTTGGCACACTCTCATTCTGCTTTCCTGATATCAGAATCACGATTTTATTCGCTCTGTCTTATCATGCCAGAGATCTCAACATGCTGCGGCTGGCAATGTGGTTATGAATCAACGAGAATTCTGTACAATCAGCGTGGTGAGCTCTGCGAACAAATGTTATGTTGCAACGGACGCATCCAGAATAGGCCCCCTCTTGAAAAGTAAAACAAATCAAAATATCTCAATTTTTTCGTTCAAAAATGCAAAAAATTGGCTATAAACCGATCATTTCCATAGATGGGTCAACTTGGTTAGAAAATTCGGATTCCTGAGGTCAAAATACCAAAGAATACACGAAAAACGACATAAAAAAAAAATGTTGATTTTTGACCCCAAAATTGAAAAAATCTAAGGTATACCCCTTTGGATTTTTTCGATTTTTGGGCCAAAAATGAAGTATTTTTAAAATCGATCGTAGAACACTTTTCCAACGTATTTTGACCTCAGGAACACGAATCCGTTGACTAAATTGAGCTATGACTTAATCCCATTGAGAAATCTCGATTTTTCTGCTTCAAAAAGTGAAAAATTGGCGATATCTTGATCATTTTTTTAGATAGATCAATTTGGCTAGCAGATTCGGATTCCTGAGGTCAAAATACGTTGGAAAAGTGCCCTACGATCGATTTTAAAAATACTTCATTTTTTACCCCAAAATTGACAAAAATCTAAGGTATACCCCTTTGGATTTTTTCGATTTTTGGGCCAAAAATGAAGTATTTTTAAAATCGATCGTAGAACACTTTTCCAACGTATTTTGACCTCAGGAACACGAATCCGTTGACTAAATTGAGCTACGACTTAATCCCATTGAGAAATCTCGATTTTTCTGCTTCAAAAAGTGAAAAATTGGCGATATCTTGATCATTTTTTTAGATAGATCAATTTGGCTAGCAGATTCGGATTCCTGAGGTCAAAATACGTTGGAAAAGTGCCCTACGATCGATTTTAAAAATACTTCATTTTTTACCCCAAAATTGACAAAAATCTAAGGTATACCCCTTTGGATTTTTTCGATTTTTGGGCCAAAAATGAAGTATTTTTAAAATCGATCGTAGAACACTTTTCCAACGTATTTTGACCTGAGGAACACGAATCTGTTGACCAAATTGAGCTACGAAATAATCCCATCGAGATATCTCAATATTGTCACCTCTCAGAGCAATAAATTGGAGATAACTTGATCAATTTTATAGATAGATCAATTTAGCTTCCAGATTCGTGTTCCTGAGGTCAAAATACGTTGGAAAAGTGTCCTACGATCGATTTGAAAAATACTTCATTTTTGACCCCAAAATCGACAAAAATCTAAGGTATACGCCTTTGGATTTTTTCGATTTTTGGGCCAAAAATGAAGTATTTTCAAAATCGATCGTAGGACACTTTTCCAACGTATTTTGACCTCAGGAATACGAATCTGTTGACCAAATTGAGCTACGAATTAATTCCATCGAGATATCCTTAATTTTTCACTTGTTCGATCGATAAATTGGCAATAACTGGATCAATTTTATAGATAGATCGATTTGGCTTTCAGATTCGGATTCCTGAGATCAAAATACATAAGAATACCATAGAAGCCTCAATAAAAAAAAATGTCGATTTTTGACCCCAAAATCGACAAAAATCTAAGGTATACCCCTTTGGATTTTTTCTATTTTTGGGCCGAAAATGAAGTATTTTTAAAATCGATCGCAGGACACTTTTTCCACGTATTTTGATCTCAGGAACACGAACCCGTCAACTAAATTAAGCTACGAATTAATCCCATCGAGACATCTCGATTTTTCTGCTCCGAAAACCGAAAATTTTGGGATATCTCGATCAATTCGATAGATGGATCAATTTAGCTACCGGATTCGGATTCCTGAGCTCAAAATACGTGAGGATATACTGAACAATTCATTTATGAATTTGACCCGAAAATTGAAAAAATATTTAATGCTATAGCGATTACGAGCCAACAATTAACATCTTATTGTTTCGCGATTTATTGATGTATTTCAATCTCATAATCCGAAATACGGGATATCAAATATGACATAGCAGCCTCCGTCTATCCACTTTGGTCGTATGCCAAATTATCTTCATTTTTGCCGTCATGTTCAGCTGCGAGAACCGCCAGAACAATGCGAGCGTATCGCCTGACCGGAAGGCGTCTGACCAAACTTTGCATTACTACTTGCGATCCGGATGATGTCTCGCTTGACTCCTACCATTTGCTGAAGTATTCTCGGGTTTCTTGAACCAAGATAATTAGTTACTACATTTTTTCGTGCTAGTGGGAGAGTTTCATCTTTATTTTTTTTTTTTCTTGCAGTTGTTAATTACATCGAATATAAGTTACAAGAGCGGGCCTCGGAGTATTCGATGAAGCATCTGGAGTCAGAGTTGTGAACTTCTTCTTTCTCCTTGAGGATAAAATAATAACATTGAGCTACCGTGTAATTTCAACTTTTAAAAATGAAAGAGACAAGAATTCCTCTCAGCGCACCCTCCGGTGACCAGCGACCAACATAATTATGTTGCAACTGCAGACCTCGTCGAGTTGTTTGTACCTACAAGGAATAAGTACCCGAGAAATTGTCACAGAATCTTATTCATAAGTCCCCAGGGGGATTGAAAAAACTTTGTAGAAATTTCAGATGCAAATAAACGGAAGAAAAAAAAACAGATTTATACATTGCGTCGTAAGTGGATCAGAATTTCGGTTCGTTCGACTTATTTTCTGACCGTATCACGAATCACCGAATACATCTGCGGAGCGGAGTAAAATGGATTTGTGTGATTGAATGGAATGCGATTTGCGGTATGTTTAATATTCCACGTATGACGTAGTGGGTACCCAGTAATGTATGACCGCATATCGGATACCAGCATTACCGCGGCTTGATCAAAGCGATGCCAAATATCATTTCAATGGACCCGCATCTTCGCCGAAATTGGTTCAATGAGAATTTACTCAAACTGAAACATCGGCTACGACTAGACAACGTCATGAACATCGGGGCACTACCATAATATTCATTCAGTCTACGATAATATTTTCTGAAAACGATATAATGATTTCCGCTTTCGCGCACCACTCCGAATCGCGATATTTATAGTGGGAAAAGTTAGGGCCCCAGGAAATCTTGGGATCTATAAATTTCTGAGGGTTTTCCCGGGTTTCCGTACCTTCGGGAATACCTGCGTACATACAGATAGAGGTATCCCGAAGATCGTACCACTTCACAGTTTAGATATTGTAACAGTTGTATTCTCTAATAAATTGTTTTTCTTCATTCGAATACACACCGAGGCTTTCTTGTGTAACAAATATGTACGTAGTACTCGAGTGTTTGCCAAGGTGTTGAACGGTCGGCGGCCTGGGAAAGAGGATATGGCTTAGCTGTTCCTTTCGAAGGTCGTCGTCCGATCGATATTTGACTTTTTCAAAATCGATATTCCATCGCGATCGATGATCTGGTGGGATTTTCTCTCAAACTTGAAACTTGAATGGTATATTTCTACAACATGTATAATGTAAGCAGCTTTCCAAGAAAAATCAATTTTTACAGAGCAGTCTGCGGCTTCGGGCAGACGCGCGAGTTCCAGAATTTTCTTTCAATTTTTTCAACAAAAATTAAAGCGGCTCACCTTAACGCAAAGCAAAGCTTTACTTAGGACCGCTGCACACATACGTACGGAGTAAATTTCGTGCGTTTTTCTTATCTAGTTTCGAGGAAACTGAAAGCTAGGTGCGCTTCATTTTCCAAATTCAATTCACCCAGCTGTTGACTCTCGTGGTTCCGATTACAACTGAAAACTTATACGACCATAGTTGGTCGGAGGTACGAAATCGTGACGTTTTGGCGCCGTAAAAGGCCATGCAAGACCCTCAAGAGAGAAGGGAGGATGCAGAAGAAGAGACGATTCTATGCTCTCAGCTACCTTCCAAGGTGGGAAATAGATGCGCGACTATCCTCACCGCTGAATACCCCCTTGAGATTCGCACTCGGAAGAAAGGAAGCGTGAAAAACGTTATAATAAAAATACGGTCTTTTATTTCAACGTTATTGCAACGCCGTGGTTGATTTTTTTTCACCATCATTTACTGCCCCTTGTTCGATACAATCGATGATTAATATGCAACGGTATTGCAAATTACATTATTGGTCTTTTTTTTTTTACCGTAGGCGGGTATTTTACCAAATCACGTAGAATTTGCAGCAAGTTAATTAATCGTTAGCAGCAGCAGTTCGTGGTTTCTAGTTAATTAGTCGTAAAATTCGTGTACATTAATTTCTGGCGTTAAATTTGAGGGCGGCGCGTATCGTCGTTGTGTCGTAATTACGTACGTATATCTGGATAATTATCAGGTAATTCAAATGAGTTAATTGACATGACGAATGACAATGGGTAAAATAATGTAAATAGCCGCGTCATTAGCTTCGAAATATTCCGCTCCAACGTGTCATTCGATTTTATTTTCTATCTCTTCCCTCTCATTTTTCACGTCGATTGTACCGCTAGAATCCGCTAGACTGGTAAAACGTCGCGAAGGTACAGAAAGTGTTTCCCTCGGGATCGCGTTAGGTAAGACCAGTAGCGGAGCGCAGTCGAGTTCAAGTCTCCCTTTTCTGCTCCCGTGGGAAATATTACGGGGAATGGGAGGTACCGGCGAGAATATATATCTATAAGAAATGAGGAGAATAGAAAAGGGGGCAGAAGATAACATGCGAGATAATAATTGGCTGGGAAGTGTTTCCGCAAGGTACTCTAGATCTCCGTGAAGAGTCTCCACAAAACCGTACAGAGTATAATATGCTTCATAACGTTATAGTTTCCGATTTTTCGTAACTTGAAAGAGAACAAAAAAAAAAAAGAACGACAAACAAGTATATAAATAAATTATCCCGATTGTTTTAGCTGTGCGGTATAGTAGTTTGAAAAAGCGTTCGATCTGAAAATTGAATAGAAAACTTTACTCCGTTCTAACTTCTCTGATAACAGTGACAAGGGAAAGCTATCGAGCTTTGAAGAGGCTCAATACTATTTCCAATATAAACATCGAAGCGCGGAGCCTAGCCTCGAGCATCCTGAAATAATACGAGCTTGCGAGCTTACGTTTTAAATATCACATACGAACGTGACACGTTTTCGCGTACCAGCTACGCGGATGAATGGATGTTTGTTCGTCTATTATGATAGTTGATTTTTTTTTTGTCTTTTTCAACGACCCCGAGTTTTTTTTATTAATTTTTTTTTTTTTTTCTAAGTCAACCTATACGAGTTTTAATCCGAAGAATATGCGATGTTGAAAAAATGTTCGAACATTTTTCTTTCATCCACGTCGCTTTCAATATACATTTGATTAAACACGGAATTCCCGTAGCTATTAGCTTCATTATTTTCTTCCTCTCTTTCCCATACGTTTATTTCAGTAGACGTGAATAAAGGTTTTTTTTTTAAAATCGTACAAGTACCCAGCCAGTTGTACGAATACGTTCACCTGGTCGGCACTTGGCGACCTAACGTACTGATTTACGAGAGTTTCTGTTTCATTATTATTTACGGGAGGCCCTGCCTTTATGGAAATCCAATACGGACAGGTTTGAGTGCCTCTTGCATCGAGGTCTTTTTACCCTACAGGTACGTATGTTGAGCTACATCACCTTCCGTATCAGGGCCTGAGGCTGAGCCTAAACGTGAACCGCCGAACCCCTGAACCTCTACCGCTGAACCCGGTCGACTCTCATTCCGCAAACTCGCCCCGAGCTATTCTGGGACAAAGTCTATGCCGATATACACCGTGTACAGGGTGGCCGTTGCCGAGCTGAAAGTGACCTCAAAGTATCCTGCGTGCGTTGAAAGTTGAAAAACACCAGATTCCAAATATTCCAACTTGGTGTATCAGCCAGTTTTGATATCGACGACCCGGGAAACCTACAACTTTTTCTTGGGAACGCGTGCCAAGAATTATGACCAGTTTTTTCGGCTCTCTGGAAGACCAACGATTTTCCTCCCTTTCCATCATTTATTCATCTGGGAAATGCTCGCCTATCTCTCATCCCAACGTATTCTCGCCGTTATATCCTGCTAAAATATACACAAACTTGAATAGATCAGAACGTAACGTGCGAACAACGGCATACGATAATCTAACGACAAAGTCGAACACCGACGCAACGTTAATCCTCGCAGAAGCCAGCAGCTAGGATCTATCACTAGGTGACCCTTCCCCGATTTCCTTCCAGGATTTTGGGTCCCGAGAGAACTGACCCTCGACCTCGGTATTATGATTAGCGAAATACCCTGTACAGAGTAAGCGTATACATCGCTGTGTGGTTTATGTCCGGAGAGCGGGCATACGTGGACACTAATTATCGTGCGATGCATAACACGAACCAGAGTATGTCGAGGGTCGCTATAGAGTATGATCAAGAACAGGGATAAAATTCGATGAATTAACCAAACTGAAATCGCGCCAATGATCGTTACGAGTTCCCGATTCGTGCCATTCGTTGATTTCTCTCGGGCCTCAGTGCTGAGCCGTAAAACTTGCTGAGCTGCTTTGGAAAAAAGTAGATATATAAAAGGAGGGGGGAAGAAACCGATAATAAGAGTTCGGGTTAAGGGATCGTTAATAAAGGATCAATTCCGTGATACGATTTCCACAAATCCCACAATAAAAAGATGTTTCGATATCGAGTCGCGATTGTTGCTTACCCCTAATTTGGTGGAGAATTAGATTTCGTGAAAAAAAAAATATACGAATAAATAAATTAGGACGAGTCGGGAAATTAGTGGAATTCTTCTACAGCGTAAGACTCGAGGGCATGAATACCTCTTTCGGAAAATACCGTATTATAATTTTCTCGAAATTTTCACGGATGAGAAAATATTCTCATTTGATATTCCAGCAAAACGTGAAGTTGCGAGTGTCGTATAAAACGTTGATAAAGCAAACGTGGGATTTACAAACTGGAATGAAACTCGGATTCAAATTTTTTTAACTAACAATAAAATCATATTTCTCGTCGTCTTTTTACTTTCTTCTTATACTTCCGATGTTGTTTCTTCGAAGAAAGCTATAGTGACCGATAAACGACGTAGCGAGTAACGTCGCAAAGTTAACGAAACTAATTACTTTCATAGTCTAATTGGAAAAAAAGTTGTCTCATTGATCGCGATGAGTCGAGTCGGAACAAGTATCGCTTAACGAACGAAAATCGGTATTCCGGTCGCGTGTTGCTCTCCGAGAAAATTCTGGAAGTTGAGAAAATTCTCAAATTGTTCGTCAGCAAAATTTCGTATTTGGGAATCCCTTTAATTTAAATCCAGCTGTATCCATTCGCGTATACCCCTGGAAATGAGCTACACGGAAATGAACGTGATTCGGAAGTCCCACGTATTTTGAGCGCTCTCGAAATGCCATCCTCTGAATATACCTCTGAAAAGGACGAAAACGAATAAAGGCGGAAGAGAAGAGCGCAGGGCTTCGACTCGGGATAAATTCGGTATTTTTATCACAGTTCATACAGTGGCCCCCCGAGTGTCACTCGTCATTTTTCTGCATGACGTGTACAGATTTTCTGAGAAAACTTTCAAGTGTGTGAAGAAAATTTAGGGGCGCGATGAGTGCAGCTTGGGTATGTCGGGGCAGGTGGGCGGGTTAGTTTTGTGTTGTTGTATAACCAGCAGCAGCTGCTACCATAAAAGAAGAGACGGTCGTAACGTCAGGTACCATAGAGCTTTCAGGTCACCGTTGAATGCTTTTCCCTCAGGCTAGACGTCTCGACTCGGTCGTGTCGTAGAGTGAAATTCGCAAAAGCTGGTTTGACAGTTACGTGCAAATGAAATAGAAGCGACCAACCTGAAGCTCGGTAGGTACCTATACCAACCTTTCATGAATGATGGTAGTATTAAATGCTATATTGATTGCCGCGATTCTAACGACCGTCGAACAATGGACCGAGGGGGTCTGAAGTGTACGCGTATCTAGGTACGACCGTATAGGCACATATATCTGCAGTTAGCACTCGCGCCTGTATTATGTCGTGCAGAATACCTCAGCCTACGGTACACCGTACCCCGAAATACAAACAGCGAAAACGAGAGATTCGATTTGAAGCTGTCAATCGCAGTGAGATTCGTGTATCGAATGCAAAACTTTTCACTTTCATACGGACGATCCATACGCAGAGTCGATAAATATCTACTCTATGAATAACAAACACACTCGAGGTGGTCGACGATGTTCACATTCATAAGTCACCGGAACACGTCAGCCTGTGTTCGTATCTGATTAATTTGATTATTCTTTCAGACGATTAAAAGAGGAAAACCCCAGACGGTGCAACGCTCTAACGGCTGAGGGTGATCGTCTGAGAAAACGGGAAACTGCATTTCGGACCGCAACTTCTAAAGCAATCGGGATATTGCACTGGGACCAGAACACCACAGCGTCTGTGTAGTGGAATACGAGAATAAAGAGAACTCTACGATACGCTTGGGATTATCTCATCGCTACCCTGAGCCGCCGCGTGCCCAGTGGGGTCCGCGTACTAGGAAACTGAGGAAACTCTAATTGGTAGACATCAAAAGAACTTATATGGACGTAACCCACGCCACGTGCCCACGCCGTACTTTTACCGCTCGATGTATCCGCGGATAACGCTCTCGTTTTTTAGTTACATATAAAATTTAGTACAATACTAGACGCGATATGCGGAGCGCAGCGTTTCGTGCATTCGTGATGCAGAAATGCAAATTGGTGCAAGAATTTCGGTGTTTGCATTGTCTAATCCCCGTATAGTCCACAAACGATAATTTCACTGCAGTATCGCTGACTGCGGAGTAGTAGACTAGTTTCGCAGCAAATATCACAGTTATGTTGTTATAACATGCACACGATTACTTATATATCTACATGTATACATATATATGTCTGTATAGTTTAAATATATACATCGACTCGTGTACGTATCTGTTTATCCGAGTAAATCCGCCCTGTAGTGTTGCAAACTGGATCGGCGCGAGCGCGCCGGAGGATTGGCTTTGCATGAAAGTTGAGCCGCAGTAAAGCAATTAGTTTGCGAATTAATCGGATCACTTTACACCTAACTCCGCGAGGCCTCTGAGCTAGTGTTTTCAGAGAAACGTGACTATGTAATCGAGACTCGGTAAGAAACGTGAACTTCCGTTTGAAATGAATACAAAAAAAAAAAAACAGAAAAGAAAAAAACAGAAAGAAGAAAAAAAAACATCGACGAATAAACTCCGTGCAATTAACAATTTCAATTAGACATCTGGCTCATTGTTTTATCGTCGGTACATAATGCAAATCCCACGCAGCGAGGTACATGGCTGTATTGAATTATGAAACGCCAAGTGAGAACGACTAATTACTACAGGCGAGAATAAAGCGGACAAGTACAGGTGGTATTTGAACGTCTACCCGCGTGTCTAGCTGTCGGATGGAGGAAAACGAAATGAAGAAAATTGAGAGAGAGAGATAGAGAAAGAAAAAAAAAAATTGCAAGCGTATATTCTAGACCACCCCGTTTTACTCCTGAGATGAAAAGGGAAAGCGGAATAGGGAGTAAAGCTTAGGTTACCGTGTACCGTATACGCCTCGCAGAAAACATTGATTTTTCCCCGTTGGAAACATTACTCGTCCCATTACGGGGGAATTCGCGCGCGCAAGTTCGTTGTCTCTAATAATGTTTCGACGCACTGTATCTCTTTCGTGTATAAATGAAAAGCGACTAGGGGTGTGGGGTGTTCGAACACCTTTGGAAAATTGTTACCGACGAACATCGGTTCCCGTGTCAAAGTTACATGAGATCCTATCGTTGAATGTAGGTCGCTACGTGAGTTTTGGATGAACGAGTGAACAATTTCAAGCACATTACGATTACTAATTAGAACAACGTCCAGGGTGAATTTTGTTGATTACCTGAATCTCGCGATATCGTCGCATGAACGGCAAAAGCAGCAGGGGTTGAACACCTAATTCCGACAGACACGGGGGGCTTTTAGTGTCATGCAATGTAACCCGGCACGTGCTCATATCGGACATGAGGAGAACGAAGAACCGAACCGATTTCAGTTTCTGTCACATACAAGCGGATTTTGATTCGAGAAATGCAATCGACGCGACGTGCGGACAACGAGCGGATCAGGTAAACACGCCTAGTGTCACACGGCATCTGCATATACGTATATTCTATAGGGATTCGAGATCTGCACATCCAGGAATCTATACGCGGCTCACTAAAATGTGCAACGCAGTTAGGTATGATCATGAACGATGGATTGCCGGTGACCCAATTTCAATTGAAACCGATACAGTAAACCAGCAATCAAAGTCGTACGAGGGAAAATATAGGTTTGAACACCAGGTTGGCACTATACATATAGAAGATATAAAATTTCATTCGAAAATCGAACAGAGCGGTTAGCCCGATGGACCTTGACGCCCTAGTTTTCGCCGCCGATTAGGTGAGCGCCAACATTAAGCAAAGCGATTAAATTAGGTTGACAAATTTCAGAATTAAGAACCCTGCAAGGGACGTAAACTGGAGTCTGGGCGGGGCTGCAGCAGACGCCATGAGATAACGAAGCGAATTATGAGAAATATGAAAAAAATATTACCCAGGCAAACGCGGTTACCCCGAAAAAGAAAAAAATAATTTCGCAGTGGTGAAAAATATTTTTCAACATTTTTACTACATATTTTTACAAACCTACATTTTTTCGCCTTTTTTCTCAAGGGATCATTCGACCGAACTCGTAAGAAACTCATATCGCAGGTTATAATAGCGATGAAAGGTGCGATCTCATTAAAATATTTTTAGGGGCAACCGACGACCAGTTTAGCGAGTGTCAAGTGGTACGTGTTATACGCCTGTTATAAAAACGCGTGCCTAACTTTACACAGATCAGATTTGAAAAGCTCGCTATTTAAAACGCGATAAATAACATGGTATCGTGCATTTGAGGGTACACGAAAATTACTTATTAACGACTCTCAATTTCCCTCTCTTTCTATTTCTCTCGCATAAGATAAATTTTCTTCACAGATATGAATCGTGAGAGAAAAACTGCAACTCGTCGAACAAGCGGTGCATGCGGCACAGCTGACGATGATTGAGTATTGTGGTTGACTTGGGTGAAAAGCAGCCAAGGTTGCACTAGGCGATGCCACCTTGTTTTATTCCATTCAACGGCAAAAATTGTAACGTTTACATAAAATCGGCGAAATGCTTTAACAATCAGCGTGATTTTGCGAGGCAGGAGCACAAACCGCCCTCTCGGGAAAGGAGAACTTCGAGTTGTGACAGCTAATTAAACCGCTAAATTTCGACGAATCTCAGACGTGACGAGGACAATAAGTTAATTCCAAAGTCACCCTGAAGGATTTGTATTACACGAGTACGTCTATACATACCTACACGCACTACTATATTGTCGAGAAAGGATTCGCGCTTCAATTCTTTTTTTCTTCTTTTCCAACAACCACCCCGTTTCGAAGAAGAACCGAAGAGAAACGCGAGCTCGAAACGCGAGATGGGGATAACATTGCACGAATTAAAACGGAGGCAAAAATGAAGGACATATTTCAACGCTCGAAGAGAGAATTTTTAAAGATGGACGTATCGCGCGCCTAAAATTAATTCTTTGTTTTTTCAAATGATTGTTCTTTTTGGGCAGCTGGGTTAGTGTATATAGATTATTGATAATTGATTCCTGACACCTCCGGGCATTCCACCTACCAAATATAATTGTTGGGGGACACGTTCGTTAGGAAAACAGTTACACGTAGCTGCGGGGTCCATACATAACCTCTACCACGCCGCGCCGCGAAGAGCCAATCAAGTTAATGTAATCGCCCCAGATACTCTACCTCCTATACGTACCCAACTCGCGGTGCTCTTCCTTTCCATGAGGTCCTATTATTTCCGTCGCCATGACGTAATTAGTCCTACTAGATACCCCTGTACTGCGATTCCAAAATTGCCTTTTAGTCGCTATACACCGCGCGTCTGGTATGTAGGGTACTAAATACATCTCTATAGGTACGTACATAAATTCGTGCACGTAGCAGAATAGAGCTGGCATAAAATCAATCGAAAAGTAAATCCATAGCCAATAACGGTACAAACTGCAGGTAAATCGGTGAAGCAATTTTTTTCTTCTCCTCTCTCCCGATAAAAAAAGGAAATAAATAAATAAAACGAGAAGACAAAAAAAAAAAACCGATCGTTTTGTCAGCGATATTCATTTCGTATAAAAAGCTGATCGCCCGTCTCCCTTCGGGTATATCATGCTCCGATGCTATTTTGGCGTCATTTATTTACTTTTTATTAGTTCTTTGTTACGGTTATTTGGGTGGCCATCTATTAACACTTGCCCTCTACGCCCATGTAGAGATATATAGGTATATATATATCGGGCACGATTTCTGGATATACCTCGATTCCGGCGAAAGCTCATATTTATGGATATACTTGTAACAATATATTTATGAGGACGATTTTTCTTCTAGCGTATACACACATAATATGTACATAAAAGTGAGAGAGGAAAGAGAGCGATAGGGTCGAAGGTCGACCATCCTGCTGTATTTCTGTAGCCAACTGAAACTAAACCGCCATTTTACTCCTCCGCGCGGAATATGATGTACGATACAATCTGATTGTGAGCCAAAAGGATTCGAGATTCGAAAATTCCGTACTGCGGGTTAACCAAAAACCAACCAGATGGTTATTATACAATAATAATAATAGCTTCCACAAAGGAGTTATCATGCGCCTATAACCCCAAACGGCAAGAAAATGCGCCGCGATAACAACGGCAAACTCTAAACTTTGGTTCAGCCGCTAGAAGCCGTGTAAAGAAAGTTACGCGGATGGCAAACAACTTAAAGTCGACTATATTATTACCTATTGTTAGGGGGAAAACTGAAATGAAAGGAAGCTCGTATCAAGTTTCAGCCATAAGAGAATAATAACGTTCTAATTATACCTCAATTAAACAGATATATAGTTTCTATTTTTATTATACGTATACGTATACCTGTTTCAAACATCAAACCCGAGTTTCATTTTACCGAATAAACAATTCAAACAGCGAAGTTACGTTAAATTGTATTCTGCGTTACCGGACGTAAAAAAATCCGCCCTCGCTCGATCTGCTGTATTGAAGAAAAAAGACAAAAAAGGTTGGAGAAGAGAGAAAAAATTTTTTTTTTCCAAATGCTCCCTGCCTCGATTGGAACCCCGGCAGTACTCGGCGAACAAATGCGCAAAGTATTTTAATCAACGCGTGCGGTTACACCACACATTGAATTTTTTGTTAACATCAAAATACATATTATACGTAACTTTATATACACGCAGTAATAGATACGCCGCGAGCGCATTTGCAAGCACGTATATATCGATTGGTAAAACAAAAAACCTTGTTGTTGATGAAAAGGTAAAGTTTAATTGGGAGAGAGAATGGAAAAAAGGAAAAAGAAGAAACGAGAAGAAAAAAGAAACTTAAGATTTGGCAGCTGGTCCCGTCAGTCGTACGCCGCACAGACGTCGAGTTTTGTAAGCTCCTTTCCAGATTTATTCGGTACAAGGAAGAGAAGGTATAATAACAAATCTCAACTCACTTGTTGATTTTACGAATCGTCTGCTTTAACGCCGGAAAGTCTGGCCTGTCCGCTGCATCTTGTGCCCAGCATCGTCGCATCAACGTGGCCACCTGAAACAGACGTTGACGAATTATAAGACCGGCTCCTTCACACACAAACACATATACACGTGATGTATAACTTGCGGAGGGAAACTTAATTGACGGTTAGTAATTATCCAGATTATATATGTACAGCTGGAGAAATTGTAATTACTTAGAGCGATATAATTATTTATAGATGGAAAATTAATATCCGCAGTGACATTCGCGATAAAATATAGAAATATAAATATACACGGTGTGCACAATAGTTCACCTCTTCTTCGACAGCTGCTTCATCGATAAGAGGTCGCAAAGGAGATCCACCGCCCCTTCGGACGCCTTCAACGATCTCTGTAACAGATAAAACGGCGGAAATGTAACGACAAGATAATATCGCTTGAGTGACGTGCTAAAGGAGACGAAGAGACAAATTATACAGTCGTGGCTATCACGCTTTTCGTACGTCGGGGATATATCTCCGAGCTTTTATAGGCTGTCGCTATAATGACGAGGGTCAACGGGATTATCCTAGTTATATATATTTGAAAAGGAATACCTATATTTGTCTGTGAAAAAGGTTTCCTAGATTTAAAGTAGAATATTTGCATCGAATTAGGAATTACCAGCCTGATCGATTTTTCTTCTATAAATAATCGCTTTCCCGTACAGTACAATGGAAGAAAGCCGAAAAGAAAACAAAAAAAAAAAACAAACAAAGAAATAAAGGAGAAAAGAGTTTCCATTAAAATATACGTATAATTCATTATTCAAGCACCCGTGTCTTCGTACTTGCGTATAAGGTATATATTTATAATTTATATACACGCGCATACGTGATAAACGGGAGAGACGGCGGTAGCCTCGAGTGAGCGTATAAGGGCATTGTTATTTAAATAATTCTCTCGCAGGAAGCGTTCTGCAGGGCGTCTTTACAAAATTACAGCCAACAGCCGGGCGGCGTCGTGAAGTTTATTAAAGGGAAAATGTGTCAGGAAAGCAGGAGAGCACGGTGACGTAGTGACTAAAATAACCCTTCCGGCTCTCAGTCACCGGGATAACTCCGGGTATCTGCTATAGGCATAATAATACTTCCTCATTTCACGTGCATGTACATGGCATATGTGTGTTCGTATTCGTTCTCCGCGGTTCTCTTCGGGTCACGTACGGTTCCAGCAACACGTCGCGACTAACCATACTATACACCACCTGGCAGTTGTTTCACTCGTACAAAATTCGCGAGTCATAAATATTTAACAAGAGGCCAGAGTCGCCCCCCGGCGAAACGCGACCAAATCCCGTACGTCGGTGACCAACATTTATTTGAACACACGTGAAACGCGCATCGCTAATGCGGAGGGTACCGCAGTCCGTTGATCTTACGCGATCTAATTGTGCCGTTCCAAAAAATATTCTCTCTACAATTTCTGTAATGAGTAAGAAAATATAAAAATAACAAGCACAAATCATGTTAAAAAAAATTATTTGCCTTGTATAAGAATGAAAATTATGAATATTCGCCTCAATTTATTTTTTCATTTATCGTTTCTCTTTTTTTTTCAAGTAAATTATAATACAAGCCTCTTATAATAAAATTGGCAGAATAAAATAGGTTCGGAGAAACAAAGAGAAGAAAAAAAAAAAAAAAAAATCCCTCTTTTAGCATGAACCTTAATCAGGGGACGGTAAAAAAAAGAAAAAAATAAAAAAAAACAAACTTCTCTGTACGGTTTTTAATAAGGCTTAGGAATAAAAATTTACGCGCTACAGCAGGGAAATGATGTACAAAAGTAGATGTATATGTGTCCAAATTGTTTTCTATAGACTTGCAGGAAAAAAAGGTTTGAACGTATTTTTCAGTGAGTTTAAATTTGACGGTCTGGCTCGACCCATATTCTAACTACCCGAGAAATTTACTTCTCAGTAATTCCTCTTATACACGACTACATTAGCAGCCCTTCTTAGATTGAACAAGGGTGAGGTTAGTGCTGAAGGTTTACGCTTTGAAAATTTAACCTTCGTTGACCACGTTCGCACAGCAGGGTTAGATAGTAGGTATACCACTTCTGGAAAGGTCGCAGGTGTTGTATTACGTACAACGTGATGTATAACGTAATGCGAAAAAAAACCTTAGCGCGCGGTAATTTGATAGGCGAAACTTTGGAGAACGAGGAAAAAAGTTGTGCAATAAAAGAGCTACAATTTTACGACACGTTAATACTAATCGTAAGAGGTTCCGTCGCCCTTATTCGAATTCCCGTAAAGTTCGTAAAAATCGAGTGATTCTTTATTTATGTTTACCACGCTCATTCCTCTTCTCCCTCGTGGGAAAACAGTCGTCCTTCCGCATGACGTAATACATCCTTCGCCCGGTTCTCGCTCGGCGATTTATTTCAGTGGAATAAGTCCGTGCTGTCCGACCCGCCACGCCGCGCAACGCCGGACGACGAACGACCTGTACTACTGAATTCTGAGGGCCGACTAGCGCGCGACTTACACCACTTGCTTCTCGCAATAAGAAGACGACGGAGAAAAAGTTGGTTCAATTTTCCTCGTGAAAATTATGAATAAAAAATTGATACTCGTTATTTGATAATAGCTACAGTATCCGGGAAAGTAATTCAAGGTTAATTGATTGCGATTAATTAGGCGTCATTAAATTTCTATTTTTTTTTTCTTTTTCTTTTTTTTTTACTTTTTTACATAACGACGGGGGAGGCTCGTACGCCCCGTCGTATCGACGACGTTAACATGGGCGTCTTCGTAAGATCTTAACTTTTAACGAGGTGCCGCAATTGGGACGAGTAATGACTCAATTAAGGCGAAATAGGTAAAGTCTAACGAGTTGTTCTGACATCAAGACCGAGATATCTTGCGGCGCTCGTGATTTTTGCAAGGAAGAAACTGAATATATTAAATACATAAATAAATTGTTACGCCCGATTGAAATCTGAGACCTACAAAGACGAGACTTTGTTTTTTCATTCTACCGAAGACAAACGTCGAGCGCAGGTGATGTTCCAAGGTTTTATTATACATTCGTTCTCGTAGCGGCACTCGGGGAGTGAAAGAGAATGATGTAAATGAGATAACTGTCAACGAACAACAGGCTTCAAACTTTGTACAATATCTTTAGAGACGACGTGGACGCCGCTCGACATGGTTGCGAACGTCACGAATAACTTTCGCTTCAAAAAGCTCCCTCACACCGAGCTCTGGTTACGTGCTGCCCAGCATAAAAGGAAATGAGGAGAGATGGTTTTTTTCCACATTATTTCGTGGCACGGAGTCGCACGATGTCAAGTCAGTTGGGGTTGGATCCCATGGTTGTGTTGTTCGGGTCAAAGGTGAATTTTTTCTTATTTTCCCTCTAGTTTTTCCGTCCATCCGAACCGCTGTCGCCGATTCTTCGAGGACGTCATATACGGGGGTGGCTCCCGAAGTCGTGCCAAGATACGAATCAGCCTGTTCTCCACGAAGGTCACGGGTAAAAAAGAGGAGAAGGGAGGTGAAAATATTATAGAGAGAAAATGAGATAAAAGGAAATCATCGCGGAGGTAGAAGAACGGTAGACGAGGGGAAAGAGAGGAGGAGATGATCCTGCCGGACGACAAAAGGCGGGAGAACAAAGAGTGGAAATAAAAGGTGAGCTTTCAAAGTTCGGAATATTCTGCGCGATCATCTTTTGCTCCCGAGGTTCTGACTCCAGACTCCGAATAGTGTCCATATCAATTAATTAGTCCTTGTATACCGTATAGATTAATATTATACGAAAGACGAATTTGGACATAAACTGCCGCGAGGGTGTCCAACTTCCTAAATATCCTTTGCAAGCTTCTCGATCATCGGAATGCCAAGCGGACGTTCGCTGAACAATTTATAATTCGATTATTCCGAAAATTCTTGGGACAGAATTTATGCCTCGAGCCGGCATATCATTCTTGCACAAATTAATTGGGATAGCGAAAAATCATTCTCTTAATTAAAAAATTAGTCCAGGATATCTTTGGGGACCTTACTGTGTCTGTAGATGTCCTCGAGGTAGGCGCTGCAGGATTCGCAATTTAGTGTGCAGTGAGGTCTTCGGACCTCAAGTAGCGGACTGACCGCTCTTCGGGGACTCGCTCCTCTCTCAGGACTTGCGCCTGGACCAGAAAGGGTCGGAAGAGCCAGGCTGCTAGAGCTACTCGAAGAAGCGCTTCTCTCCGCCATCCCGTTTCGCAGAATCCCACGTCGCGTTTGGTCACTACAGTTTTTACTTAGAAACACATCACACGCGGTACCCGATTTGTTTTTTCACGCCAAACGATATAGTTCAGTGTTTCGATTGCTAGAATTTTTGTTCTTTTTCTCTGTATAAAAGGAAGCAATTGGCTAAAAAATTACTACCAATTGCGTACTTTGTAGAAAATTATGCTGCGTGAGGATGAGATGAGAAAACGTGAAATTACTTTTCGAGCGTTGAAAAAAAATGAAGTGTATGTAATTAGAAAATTAATTGGGGATCAGAGTATCGCAAAGAAGCGAGTCGTTAGTTGAAAAATAAAAGAATAAAGAGGAGCAGAGGGAATCGGGGAACCGCCTTCGGATGACCTAACCCTTAGGGCATCTACCTCGAATATTCGGGATGTATAAGAAGAATCTTATCATATTCTTTCGGAGTAATGAAAAGTAGGGGTCTTCCAGGCACTCGGCACATTTCAGAGGTGAAAACGGAATTAATCCCAGGGGGTAATTTGGAAAGAAGTAACAAATGATACGAGGGGGATGATGAGGGTATAATATTATGGGGGGGCTCCAGCTCCCGCGTTCGCATGCAGGGCGGAAATTACAATTGCGTAGAATCGGTGCGAGCAAAAGTAACGTACGCAGTGGTACCTGATCATTATTCACCGAACAACCCAGAGCCGAAGGAATTTGGAAATCCTAGAATTCAGGAATTCATTCAACATATTCCAGTTTTGATCGTTAATGGGCGTACGGATGAAATGCATGCGTGCCGAAAGTGAATCACGTTGAAAATTGAAGTTTACCCGCGCAACAAGGAGATAAAAAGCAAAAATAAATAAATTTGGAATTTCACAAGGCAGCGTACCAACAATGACAGATAAAATACACAGGTGTAATATTTGAAGGAATATTACGCGCAGAAGCTGGCAGAAGCTAGCTGCAGGCTTTTCCAGAGCTTTAAATAATGATCAAAAAATAAGTTCTACAGTAGCCCGAGGAGCGAAGAGATCGTAAGTCTTATTTTACCCGGTCGACGTCTTCGCTAAGATTTTATGCATGGACGTCTTTCTCGGGGGGATTCTGCTTCCCCCGGAGCTCACGCGATACGTCTTGATATATGTATGTATAATCCACACACGCACACGCACACATTTTCCGAGGGAAGAGCCTACTTTGCTCGTATACGTAAGCGGCATACGAATCTATTCTGCGATGTGTGCCGAGGTAATACTGACGCTAAGTCGTCAGGTGAAACTCGAGGCGCCGTGTCAACAACGGGCGTGTGTTATTATACTTTATGCTCACGTCAAAATCATTTTAGACGAAACGGATCTTCCACTTTCTTCTTTTACTTTTCATCTTTCTCTGGCTCATGTACGCTTAATTCGTTAGTTAGTTTTCATCCGATCGGCGTGAAAAGTGATGCGCTAGTTAAATAAATCGTGAGCAAAACACGAGCGGAGCCGTAGGTGAGTTTATTCGTGAATCTGTGGATATAATATGTACAGGTATATTTCGTACATTTAGGGTCGAACGATTCCTCACCGCCTAACTGGGAGATCAATATTCACATGGGAATTGATGCTGGAGGCGGTTAGGAGGTATCTCGAACGGTTTTCAGATCGTGCGGTGGACGTTCAGGTGTAGCAGGGCAAACATTTCTTGCTTTATTTGCTCGTACGGGCGGATGTCGTGGCCCCCAATTACGTTAAAAACAAAAAAGAGGGAAATAAGAAAAATTTTTATTCGCAGGTTCTTATTGCTTTCGAGGCACAAAAAGCTCCGCGAGCCCCATATGCGACTGAAAAATATGAAATTCTTGAATACGGTCATTCAATTGAAATTGCCCGAAGAGTTCGGGTCGGAAAATAACAAATTTTACCAAAAATGATGCGTGCTTCTAGTTTTTCTCAGCGATTATCTGGCCCCACACAAATTTGCGGCACCACCAAATTCCATCACGGATCGATCGATACATCCATCATGTGAGAGTTAATTACCCTCGTCACGCCAGAATATAAACGAGGTAAATATCCGTTGAATTATTTGTTCCGCAGATTATCAAAATTCCAAAACACCCGCAGTCTGCACGTACATATTACGATATCCCGTGCTTCGAACAACGATAAATAATTCATTGTGGTTGACTCGAGAGGAGAAGAAAAAATATACATTTTCCATGGATTCAATGAATAAAGGTTGCGTATCGGTCTGCGGAACTAATAATAATAATGATGATAATATACGATAACTGTGCATTTCATCACGTGTATGTATTTACAAAATAATAATTCCGCAAAAACAACTGCAAGCGTTTTATTATTCTCTCCGTTACTTCATGACGTCATTCGTTCCGTTAACGACCATGGTCGACCGACGGGTTGCAGCCGGTACACTTCCGGCGGCAATACACGGAATCGGTGACGTCACGACGCAAGATCGTATAGGTGATACTCGCAACATCACCTCCAGTTTTCAATTTTACCCTCAAGAAACGACATTAGAAAATTCGACGAGCCGTTAGCCGGAAAAATCAATTTGACGTGAAAAGAAAATTGCTGTCATTCCCTGTATGGACGTTATTATGAAAAAAAAAAACTGCCGTGAGCATCATCAGACACGATCTACACGAGATAATGTGAAAAAGGAAAAAAAACAGAAGGGGAATAAGGAGGGAAAAATGAATATGGCATGTTAAAATACGTGAGAAACTGATGATCGTTTATGGGAGAATTTTCCGCGTCGCAAAACGTCGGTAGTGCGGTTTTCAATTTCTTCTAGCGCAAGCAATTTGGAGGTCGTAACCCGGGATTGACAGTTCGATCAACCTTCCCGAAAATCGGAGGGGCGCTTTCTTCCCGTCAATGTGGTAACCGAACGATATAACTTTTTTGCGAATCTATCCTCGGACGAACTTAGAAAAAGATATTACCTATACTATACAGGCTTACCTATTCCTGAAGCAGCCTTTGCACCCTAAATAACCACCCCCTTAACTCATTCATCCACTTCAATCTTTCTTAGACGTCAGCTAGTAGGACACGAGACGACGGAAGGCGGCTAGATTACTTGTAGAAGAATGCCATGGTCCGCATCAGGTTTTACCCGTTCGAGATGTGGGTATAAGGCAAGCACCGGCAAACTTGGCGACTACTACTGCATTCTTATACGGTTATAATTCACCCGACTTCCGCACGTCCTACAGGAAGACGTTATACGATGCGGGGTGAACGGGTCATGGGTCAGCGAACCTTACTCAGAGCATATTCATCCCCGTAGATGAAGGATTCGTTCATTTACTCGAAAATTATCCACGCCGCAAGTTTCATTGGAGGGATAATTAAACCATTTTTCATGGCTTGATAGTTTGCTCAACGATTTTGTCTGACCAAATAGTAAAAAGGAAAAGTTGAAGAAGAAATTCAATCGGGCCATAAAAATCTGACTGCAACTGATTAGGGGTGACTTTTAGCGTGTCACCTAATTCATGCATTTATGAATCCAACGAAAAAATCACACACTGCACACGCTTGGATTTCAGAAATATGATGCATACGATGATAAGCTTATGTTTACTGCACGAGTGGTGATTACTTTTTTCTATCGAAGGGGATGACAGATAAGACAAAGAACCAAAAATTACATGGACTTGATGAAAGTTGATTCTGAGTTACGAATAAACAGCGTGATAATAATATGGTTCTAACATCGATGAATAAAAATCACGAGTTCACGTGTTGGCGTATAAATCGACGCGGCAAGGACCCCGTGCGTCTCTGGTCGCGTGAAAGCTTCGACTGAGCTTTCATCCCTTAATTTTATCCACAACTCCGATGCGAATACCGCCCCACAACCTATGGCCGCGCAAAATATCGTCGATACTCACCGTGTTGGTCGGTAAAAGCTCTACTGAAAGTTAAACACCCCAAAGTAACCCGCTGCGGGGGTCGAAAATCTTTGGGGGTTGAAAAGCTCGCGGGCTCGAACAGCGGCGCACTCTTCTTTACCGACGCGAAGCAAAAGCTCCGGGTAAACTCGACGCGAGCTTCTCGGAGCTTTTCTGACCGATAAAACTCGATTTATCGACTGTGAATAACGCTGGTGTCGAAATTTTACCGTCGGCTAATCGGTGAATCGATTCGATAATCATTTCTGAATTTGATGCAAGTTTTTTTTAAATTTTTTTCTTCAGTAGTAGTAATTAATCCGGTTTGAATGAATTTAAATTCAATTTTAGTTATTCAAAGACCGTGAATTTAGTTCGTCGGAACTTTTCGACCGTGATCATTATGAACAGTGAATAATTGTCATGGCTGAGAGAACAGCATTCGATGCGCGCTGAGCTTTTTCCGGGGGATTTGATCCTCGTACGAATCGAATGATAATGAAATTCACGGTTAATTGGTCGTCGATTAATACAATGGCGAATTGTAATGGCAATAGTCAAATGTATAGTTGTCATAACATAACTACGATGATCGCAAACCCGTTAATTAGGGAGACATGACTCGCGGATTGGTAATTACGCTTGACTAAGTTATATGGAACATTCTGACCTCATGAATCGGACCGAGTTACCGTGACAACGAGCGTCATAATATCACGGGCAGTGCAAATCAGGAGCCGAGTGCAGGGGTAATCTAATGGGTTTAGAATAAGTTGAAAAAAAGAAAAGAACAGTAGAAAAAATAATGAGGGGTGAACGAACATAGAGAGAAGAAAAAGGAAGTCGTATTGAAATAAGTCGTTTAAAATTCTTCGAGGCCACGAGACTCACCTCGAATTTGAAATTTTGATGGTCCCGTAATTCTGGCATAGGAATATGCTAATGAAAATTAAAGAGTAGGTAAACGCGGACGAAGTGAATGTGCAAACTAAGAATATACCTGTTTATTTAAAGGGAGCGGAAAAATTCAATTTATTTTTATTTCTCTTCTTTCGTTTTTTTCATTTTTTTTTTTTTGTTTTTAATATTCCTTTCTCACAGCAACGGACGAGCCACTGTGTGAAAATAAATCAAGCAACCACGATTTCTTTCGCAAAAAGTAACTAAATTTTAATTTTCATAGCCGCACAACATTATACATGTGAAACAAAGAAAATCCAAAGGGAGGAGTGACAACATGATTAGACAAGGATATGAATCTCAGGAGAACCTGGAAAATACGAGATAATGAACTCGATGCGATGCGGATCAAAGCACGCCAATTTCCGCGTAAAGCGTGATACGTTAATTAGGTAAGCAAAGTATTTTTATTCTCGATTCCGTCGACGAGCTCCATCGTCTTCTACTTGCGTAACGACTCGCTGCAGTCGTTCAAGAAGGAGGCAAAAAGGACAGCAACTGATAGAGAGACAGGTAGCCATAAAACATCCTTGATCGTAGCTCCCTATCGCTAAATCGGGAACAAGAAACTTATATACCGTCGTCCGAGAAACGAGTAGCTGTCGAGTAAAGTTTCGCATAAAAATACACAGTAAAAGAAACCCTCAAGTACTTTTATTATTTTATTTTATATGTATGTATATATTTTTTTATCTCTCTTTCTCTTTTAATCAGCTAATTATAATCGAGGGTTGTGTAACGATAACTTTTAATTACTTCGTTGTGAAATCGGAGAAATATATACCTACCTTCCTTGATAGAAATTAGAATAGGTACTTTATGTAAATAAAAATGATATATATTTCATATTTTTTATCTCAACTTGACGATTAATTATCATCATATACGTAGAAAAGTTTATGCGACACGTAAAAGCGTTGGGAAAAAAAAAGGTATGAAGCTACAGAATAATCCACACGCTTTGTGTTCCCATGGATAATTCCGCGAATATTCGTCGTTGAGCTTATGGCCCGAGGGATGGAGAGAAAAAAACGGTGTAATAGCTGCGAATATGGGAGGGATCAGATGCAAAAAAATTCCAACTAGGTAGTTCCTGTTATTCGCAGTTCCAGTTAACCCTAACGACCTAATTTAGCTTAAATTTGTTCACGGGCGATTTCACCACCGCGACAAAATACAACGCGAGTGACTAGGTCCGATCGTAAATTACACAAATAGTTTAACAGGGTTTTTATTCGTGGGGAGCTTGTTTTTCCACACGAAATTTTTCATACCACGTGGCACTATGGCCTGTTATTTTCAGTAGTAAAATTTCGTTCGGGTTTGACATAACGTGAGCTAGTCTCTGACGGGTATCGCAGGCAATCTTGCCAACGTCATCACGACTACGTTGATAATCTGCGTTCCCTTTGAAGCGGCGTAATTACCATCCACAATGTAAATCAGATTACGCGCCTATACCGACGAAAAAATAAACAAATGAATTGAAAAATAGCGTACGCAATATGCTACATATTAAAGTCGAATATAGCTTCCGATATGTCCACCCTGGTAAACGCTCAAACATCTGATCGTATTTTTTGATGAATATTTTTTCCATCGCCGACGATGAATGTCCAAAAATAAATGAACACCGCTTCCGACTTAACGGAACGACGACGGAAAATGCTGCATTTTCCACCGTCGATTTTATGCTCGCATATGCCACCGTCTGGCTAATATCGGCACGGCAAGAAAGTGTTCCTTCTTAAATCCCGAGGGAGAAATGTTTCCCGGTTTATGCAAGGCAAACACCCTTCTCTTCCTCTACCTTGTGCTCCAGCCCCACCGGGTCAAAACTTGCCACCGCAAGGGAAGAGCGCGGGTAGAATTCGGTATATGGTAGTAAACCAACCGAACTGGGGATACCGCAACCATATTTCTTAACCGCGTACAACCACGTTTGCTAAAATTTATGCGAACCATCCCCTGCAACCCGGAATTCTAAACCTCGACCTTTCGACCATTTTCGAATTAGAATGTCACAATTGCTGGAAATATTAACTGCCGTCTGATCTCCCAGAACGATAACGAAAAAACAAAAGGGGATATTGATTGTTTTTCGGACAAACAAGGCGGGAGGGAGGGGGGGGGGGGGGGGGGAAGAATAGATCATGAATAGTTTTGGCATTCAAATTTTAGTGGGAAAAAATCATTTTCTCAAAGCAGAACAGAAATCGTCCTGACGGATGATAAAGGAGAGGCGATCGGTACACGGGGGGTAGGTCGGTCGGGCGGTCGGAAAGAGATAATCTCTGAGGGAGCAAACCAACCCCGCCTACTACAAATGGTCTGCAATTTGAAGCACAAAACGGCTGCTCAGCGACATAAAAAATATGGCGTTGTAAGCCCCGCGTAACCCTCCGCGCCCTCGCAACCTACTCAACCTTCTTCGGTTATACTATTCCGAGGTCCTCGCGCGGTCGTTGAATAAGACGAGTGCAGGGGTGAAATTCACACGGTTATCTCTCGCTCGGATTTGAAAGTAAATGGAGTCAAGGTATCGCTGGGGGCGATCAAAGTTTAAATCGAGAAGTTCATACGCTGAGTTTGCGTGTAATCCGTCACGAAAGTTAGGCACAATTTCGGCTACTTTCAACGATCAATTGGCGCGTCTTCAAAATCTAATTCGTTCGAAATTTTCCATCTAATTATCCACTCACCTTTGGGCGGGGTGTCGTTGTCGTCCCCCAAGTAGAAAGGACCTTGACGTACGACGATCTCGTGAACGATAATAGCGAAGCTGTAGACATCGCCTTTTTGCGTTCCTTCCGGCGGACGTCGATCCAACCGCAGAAGTTCTGGCGCCGTCCAAAGCTGCTCTGTATTGAGGTAGTAAAAAATTAATCAGCATTTCTCGACTCTTATCACCAGAGTGAATAATATCGCCATCGAGTGAAGGCAGCGGTTCTGCGAAATCCCGACATGCTCGCACGCCTAATTTCTGGTGCGAATAATTATGAGAAATAAAAAGAGCTAATTCACTATGCAAACTCTTCCCGGGTTGCGCAAATCCGCGGTCGAGTAAACGCGTCGTATAAAGAGGTCCTATTCGGACCGAAAATAAAAAAGAGCACTCAATTACCGCTTACACTCCACTTAACCGAAAGCTCGGGGGAAAATTTTCGAACTTTCATACCGGATACTAATAAGCGCTCTGTCAACGCTGGAAGAAACGGGAAAAAAAAGTGTACGTTATATACGTACCGATCGATTTTTTCGATCCCTTCGCGTCGGAAAAATAATTATCCTTTGTCAACACGAACGCGGATGTAAAAACAGCATGAGTTATCTGTATGTATAATCTATTGAAAAACTTTGCCTCAAAGTTTAACACCCTCGAATAATTTGTTCAATTTTTTTTTTTTTCAAATCATTTTTTTAATAGATAAATTATTGATGATTAAATAATTACTTCTCCACGATGCGTAGCTGTCCCTATCTTCCTCTAGGTCCGTTGGCGCTGGTCTCCGGAGTTCGTGAAGTCCAAAATCTGCGATTTTTAGTACAAATCTTGAGTCAACGACGCAATTGGTGGACTTCAAATTTCCGTGGCTCCTCAATTCGGAAGCGTGTAGATACGCCATACCCCGAACTATGTCGTGGATAAGTGAACCCCGGAAAACTCGATCCAGTTTTATTTGATCATTTTCTAAAATATCCTGAAATAAAGATCCGCAGGATATAAATATTCGATATGAACTTATGCATTGAAATCTCCGGGCTGCCGATGCACATGCGGAGAATCAGATAAGCAAATGAGAAGAGGAAATTGTACAGATGAAGCGGAAAGTTATTTTATAAGTTAGAATTTTGAAATCATATTCGCTCAGTTCGTCATTTATTTTATTTCTCCGCGTTGCCGTGGTGATCTGCTAACAAGTCCCTGAAGCAATTACCTGACAGCTGCTGAATACAAGAGAAGAATTTTTCTATTTATACCGTTACATAAATATAACAAAACTTGATTCAAAATAAGAAATCCGAGATACCGAGTTTATTTATTGCCTGCATTTCAGTTGCACTTCCAAAGTGGATAACTAAGGCAGGTTAGTAACTAGACGAAACTCGATAATCATGTCAGGCTGCAGAGATACGAGGATGAGAGAGGAATAAGGCGGAGAAAACGGGGTTCTTAACTCGTCATAAAATTCCCGATAAACTCAATTTTACGAGCTCCTCGAGCTGTGTCTTCTTTGAGTAATAATAAGAGCGTGACCTGTAGCGGCAGGGAACCAGGCGCGGTAAAACCAAATAAAAGAGACGAATTTCGTATTTTTTCCTTGAATTTTTTTTTTTTTTCTTTTTTTTCTGTAAATCGACAATACAAAACTTTTTCTCTCGCTGTTCGGCCCAACCGTGATATCGAAAATGCTTTTACAACGATCATGGTTGACCGGAGATTTATCTGGCAGTGATTGCGAAAAAGAAAATCGTCGATCGCTTTTCTACGGAAACAAATTTACCGTCCCAACCTCGGGTCTTTGTGAATTTTTTTCTCCCCTTCTTTTTTTCACGTGTAAAGAAAACAACTACAGCATATATCTCGGTCCACTAAACCAGAAAATTTGTAAAGAAAAGACGGTGGCGAAGAGCGAAACCCCCTGAAGGGTATAAGATGCTCGGTAAAATGGTGCTAGACGAGAAAACAACAAAGGATCGGGGGATGAAGAAAAAAAAAACTAAGAAAACTGTTGCGCACCCTCTGATCTTTCATTTCTTACATCTCCGCTACGTCGTCGTCGTCGTCTCTCCAGTTTGTTAAACTTTATTTAATATTCTTCTAATTTAATTGTGTTCCATAAAATTTGTTGATTTGCAATTTTTTTTTACACGATTTTTTCTTACTCGTGATACGATGTAGTTTTTTTTTTTCAATTTTTTTTTCAACGGGTACGAGGGGGACGATATTATTATTCGTACGATATTTCAGCAGATATACAATGTCGATGCAATTAAGCAAAATACGATACTGAGTGCAAACTGCGCCGCGGTGCTATTGAAAATTTCTAAAGTTGCAATTTATTACCAGCATTCCTCAAACTTCACGTCTTACAGAGTGTAGATATCGCGGAAATTATTGTTGAAAGAGAGAACAGGATATAGCATAAATTTTTCTCGATGAATTTTCTGACCTGAAGTGACCCCTTAGGACAGTATTCGGTGAGTAGACAACAGTGCGGTGGGTCAACGCAAGCTCCGTAGAATCGCACCAGGTGATCATGTTGCAGGTCCTTCATCTGCAACAGTCAGATACCACCACTCATATGAATAGAAACCATTGATCGCATGCAAATGATGCAAATGTGGGTGCAGCGCAACCGTTTCTCTAGACACGCATTACATCGGAGAGAAAAGTTTCAGGTTTCTATTCTCCTCCGCATCACCATCTCCGATATTATTCTTTCGTTATATGCAGCAGAGTTTCGATCAGATTTACATTTCCGAAGCGATTTTTACAACATTTGTCGCTGACAACCAACTACCGTTAGTCAGATTGATTTGAAATATTTTTAGATTACGGTTTGGGTGTATCTGGTTACGTGATATGTGAGAAAGATTTGTTAAATGTCTGGTTAGTTTGATCGCAGAAAAAAAAAAGAATGAGTGAAGACAAATTTTAGTAAATGCATAATTCAGTTAACGGAACCTCGAATTGAATTTTTTTCTTTTCTTGTTTTGTAATTTAAAAAAAATTCAATCACACAGATTCGGCACTCACCCTTTTCAACTCCAACAAGAGCGGCCTCGAGATTTCAACCTTGCTTCTGGGGATCAGCTTTATAGCGACTTTAGAATTCTGTAACAAATTATAGAATCTTATTGTACATTTTAAAATTATGAAAATTATTCAATCTATCGATATAAAATAAAGGCTCGGAAACGATCTCTCCTCATTCGTTCCTGCGCTACCGTTATTTTAAAATGATCGATTTGGCCAAGATAACCATTTAAAGGTACGGAAACAGAGTTGCTGCCTACGCTACAGCAATTTTAATTTCGCAGATTAATTTTTCCTACAAAAAAAGGAAAAAAAAATGAAATCCCGTAAATGCGAGATGCATTTCTGCTGCTACGGCAGCGCTAACTTTAAGAAGAGGGAAAATCAGAAAAAATTAAAATTCCAAGAATGCAGCAGCCTGCAAGATGCGGGCGAGCAAACTATAACTTGAAACCACTTGGCGTTTGCGGTGAATCCTTCGAAACTAATTTTCCCGACGTTCATTTGGAATCTCACCCTGCTCGTAATTCACAGCACTTTCAAAGACTCCCCGCGATATTACGGAAATATGAAGAGTCTAATTAATATCTCCCATATTCCAGCCGGATTAAAAAATATATTCGAAACCGAGCGGTGCTGGGGAACGTACAAAGAATATTGTTTAAACCATCGAATTTAATTACAACACAGCTGCAGTTTAATTACAAATTTCATGTGCTGTTTCCTAGAACCTTCCGGAGCGGTATCGCATTTTTCCATATCTTTTGTTGTTTCCTTGTTATCTAATAATGTGTCGGATATTCTTTTTCCGTAAACAGATAAAAAAGAATCAAAAAAATATCAAAAAAAGGATCACGAATGGATATTTTGTATGCATTGACCGCAAACGGTAACCTCCACGGAGAATAACCGTCGAGTGGTTTATTTTAATGAAAGGTAAATGGTGAAGTGGAAACCTTGTATATTCCAGTGGGAACGTAGATTTGTCTGTCTACTCCACCGGCCATACTTATGTTGTCTTCTGAGTACATAGTCTGAAAAATAGAAATGAAAAATACATGTTAGAAGAGTCAGCAAGAAATGCAACGAGCTAAGAACGCTACGCTTATCGGAATTTCGCTCTGCCGTACACTTGCTGCAGAAATCAAATTATCACCGCTTCCAGCGTTTGCATGAGGCTACTTCAAATCCCAAGAATTTCACTAGGAGTAAAGATAGAACGCGGTATAAAAATCCCAGCTGAATTCCGCACGGCTGATGTACAAATATTTCTTATCCCTCACAACTCGCGGTGTAAAAAAAAAGATCGAATCAGAACGGAAATTTACTAGTTCGATTGACCTTCGCGTACAAATCGATAGCGGGTGAATCTTAAAAAATATTTCTGAAGGACTGAAACAGTCATGTGATCTTTATTTCGAGGTATTATATTTCGCCGAAACAAACGGGATAAGCTCCTGAATTTTACCTCCGGGCAAGTCATTTTGCGGAGCAATTTTAACCCGAAAATAATAAAACAAAACACGCGATAAAGGCAATATTTCAAAGCGCAAAGAGCACGGTAAAAGCTGAGAACCTTGACTCGTCTCGAGGTTCATTTATCCCCAGTAATCCCCCCGTAAAGCTCCGCCAACTTCCGGCTTACAGGTAAAAATCCTACAAAGAAAATCTTAAAAAGGATCCGACAATATTTTTCCGACCTTAGTTCGAAATCGTTCCGATTTTTGACGACCCTTAATAAACTCACAAGCTGGCTTCCTCGGTGTTTATTGGGTAGGGAATACGTCGATCCTCTGGTCTTAGCATGTGGCATTACCAGGATATCGTGCCAGTGCACTTTCCACGTCATAGATGCTATTTCTGCTTCGAGCTTGAAGTGCCTGTAGCAAAAAAAAAAAGTAATAAAAGCTCCATTAGTGCGATTATCCCGACCGCATAATTTGTTGGTCTGGCTTCCATACTTTGCAGTCCGCACGTGACCATTCAGGGATATGGGATGCGAATGGAAAGGTCGATTGGAGATCGAGTCCGCGGAATTAATTATGACCCCGAAATTAATATTTGCATTACTTCGTAAAATTAACGATAATGTCCATCTTCCGACACCCAGTGTCAACGTCTGGAATACCACTCAGGAATTCATTGTCCGTCCGATCGCCAAATTTCCCTCTAGTTTTTTTTTTCTCTTTTTTCTTCTCCTTAGCTTTCCATTTGAGCGGAGGAGCATAAATATCGATTCAAGTTGATCGAGGGTTGGAAGGACACTGAATCTGCTGGTGGCTCGGCGCAATTTTCGAGATCAGAGCCTCGTAACCTAGTCGGTAAGTGAATTTGAATAGAGAAAGGTCGTCGGATTACGCAGCTGGTTGAGTTTCGGACTTGATGCTATATGGATTTCCGTGAACACGATACTGTTGCGTGCATATTTTTCGTCACGAAGGGCGGCGATGGCTATTCGTGAATAATTGGAACGCGATGTCTTGCCTGAGTTCAGGTTTCTCTCCTTGTTCGTCATCCCGTTTCCCTAAAATGTATTTTTCATTCATTCCTCGTCTGATCTGCCAGCCCAGTAATAATATCTGCGTTATTATTCTGTACGTCGGATAAATTTTTAAATTACAGAGATGAGAGTCTGCGTTTAGAGAGACAACACAATAAGCTAGGTATCCAACTTCACTCAAGCCACGATTTCCTTTATGGTGTAATCAGTCATGCTTATAAGAAAAAATCAGTTGTATGAAATTGAAAAATTAGATACTTAAACGAATTCAATGTGTCCAATAATTATAATTAAACGAAATTAAAAGTATAACAATTTCTTTTGTCCGGAACAAAAAAAAAGAATAAAGAAAAAATATTTATCACGATTGCCTCGAGGCTTCTCTCGAGTTAGCCGATCAAACTTTTCAAAGTCTCGTCAATTCTGCTCCTGATACAGGAATAAGTTTTGTGCATTACCGGCGGGGCGGAGAAGATGGATGACTCGATGTGACCAAAAATTTAGCATGAAACCGGCCCTTATCATCTGCTCATAATCTGTACCGGAAGAGCATGAGACTGAGAACATACAAAGTTGGATGTTGTTAGCAGTTTTCCAAGTTTCTTCCAGTCGAGTCCCAAGTTGAGATGGGACTTTCTCAGGAGTGTTGCGCCTCGCGAAAGAATAGAAAAGAATACATTAAGTCGTCGAGTCGTATCTCGTATCTAACATATACCTATGTATAGCTTTCGAGTTAAACGAATGAAGTCTGTAGCTGCCAACCCCGACTCGCAAGCTTTTAGCCACGGTGGTGGCGAGGGCGAAGGGAATTCGATGAAATAAAAGGCGTGTGTTTCTCCCTGCAGTTTCACGAGCGTTGTGCTTTTTTTTCTCTGTTACTTCGTCCCTTTTGTTTTTCTTCTCTGATCCCTTTTCCCCCTCATAGATAACTTTCGAGGCCGTGTCGGCTACTCCGCGCAACGTTCTTGCACGACGCCGTACCGAGTACATTGCGAAAACAAAGGAATGCCTGTAGTCTAATCTTGAGCAGGTACGTGTGACAGACTCAGTAACTGATGCAGGACGAGGACGAGGTTTAGGAGTGAGCCTGAGGGATCTACAGAATTCCCAGTGGGCTGCTGTTACAACATCTATCTCCAGAGGGATAATTCACCGCACAATGGACTCGGCCTAGCTATACACGTTTACTACGCATAGTTCGGCGCGAAATTGAGGTGCCTATTTTCAACATCAAACTATATCTATTATATGTATGCCTTTACCCACAGCTCGAATACAAACTCTACAGCTTTGTCCTCACTTCCTCCCGCTGCTCATTCGTACAATTGTTTAAACCTGGAAGCACTTTCCTTGCTGAGACCCTGCTGAGAAAATTCACGTAAGCCTAAGCTGCCTAAGCCCAACCGTGACTCGTGATGAAGAGGGATCGTTTGATATCTTGTTGAAACAAGAGACCAGAGCCAGCTGATTTTTTAACACGTCAAACGTACCAACCCGCAATGTGCCAAACAATAATTAACAAGGACTATGAGAAGCTTTGCGGATTGATCAGATTAAGAGCGCTCAGTGCTGGTCAGCGAAATCCTGTAGCGACGATGGAACAAATGTGGCTGATGTTCCAGACGATCGAGATGATCCAAAACTCTAATTTTGAGTCCAGGGTCGCGGACGTCCGGTGATTTTTTCATTTTTAGTATTCTTGCCACGATTCACACTTCCGTTATTGGCTCTTTCGATGTGGTGATTTGCGACCGATTTGCAGAGGGCGATGATCAACGGTATTTCCCAATTGCGAATTTCGTCCGGACTATAAGGAAATTGAATCTCGTGTTCTCTGGAAATTAGGGAACAATAATCACCCTGTTTCCCCAATGAGATCATACGCTCGTCGGTCATGAATTTTAATTAATGGCGCGTGGATGACGTGCTAAACAACGATCGAGGCTGGAAAAGCTTTTTTGCAGCGATGGATTGATTGATTTCTAAAACCAATTTTCACACCATCATCGGATTTCCAACCAGAATCAAAGGGTTCGTAAAAAGCCTGCGGATTCGAGGATAGAATTTTACAGAACTCACCAGATTCCACAGATTAAAGCTAAAGAGAAAAAAAAAACTAAGACAAATATAAATTTTAAAAGAGTTCACGGGATTTTATCGGGTTTCAGTAATTTCACAAAATTTCACCGATATCATAAACCAGAATTGAAAGGCAGATGGAAGCCTTCGCCCAAGAAATCTAAAGAAAAAAAGGTGAGAGAAAATGAGTATTACATACTCAAGGCATAAAAGCATCTCTAGTATAGTCAGATCTATTCCTGAACTCACCGCAGAATCTCGAGGATTCTCTACCATCAGCATTTCTAAGGTATTATTATACCTTAAGTACCGGAAACTGTCTGAAGGTTGCATCTCCGCTGCACTTTGCTGCCAGTGCTGCTTACTGCACAGCAACTGGCGGGCTATAAAATCGATCAAGTTTATCCGGATTATTTTCATTTTATTTTATTTCCTTTATTTCACCGTGCAAATTGGCTTCCATCGTTCACGTCTACTTGGGGTTGTTAAGTGTCTAAATTGATTCCTGAATCGTCATTGACTTCGAAAGTGAGAAATGAGGGGTACTCAGGCCTCCGCCACCATATATCTTTTTCAAACTTGAGGCGCGTCGCCGCCGCGGTGACAATGAGAGCGTAGATCGATTCACTCTTTCATTTTTTCGAGCAAAACTAGCGAGAGAGTCTTCTTCAGGCCGCGGTAAGTCCAGATTATTCATCACCGCAGGTGAAGTGTGAGGTTCTGAATTTTCATCGCCTTTCAAAGGTGACAGCTTCATGTGCTTCTTTGAACTTTGCGCGGTAAAGATACGACGAAAGAAGATGAGATAAGAAAAAGAAGGTAAAAGCCTGCTAAGGTTATCCATTCCTCCCGCACGAGAAAAGCACGTAATATCAAACGTGTGCTGTGAAAACGAACTTACACCATCGAAAATTCAATTCTGAAGAAGCGCGACCTGCGAGCAAAGTCACAATCGTGCAATTCGTATTACGTATAAGTCTGACGCCGAATGGCTAGTGAGACAGTTCGCTAATTTCAGTAAAACGACCGGCGGCCGGTGTACGAAGGATCGCGATCCAAAAGTCAGGATAAAAATTTTTGCCTCCAAAATCCAAAGAAATTAAAAGCTACAGCCTTTGAAATATCTCGACTTTGGACAAAAAATTACAAATTCCCTTTGTGCAGTATTCTGATGTATTTTGATATCACGAGCGCGAATCCGTCGATCAAATTTTCCTCTTTTACATTCTGACAAATCGCTATAGGATATTAACGTTTCACGCGGTTCCATTTAAAGGTAGATTTTCATTTTTTCTTTTCTTTTCTTTTCTTTGCTTATCTTTCTTTCTTTCCAACGATAAATTGATTTACGATAAATTTTTTTCCCGTTCTTTTCATATCAACGCGGTGACTCGCGTGAAAGGAGGATATGTGAAAATGAATTCCTATACATCTTCCATTCACCGCAAACATATTATAACCGCTGGACAAAAGTCTTGACCAACCCTGGTCACGTACATTATATTACATTTGCTATAGAAATATAACAGGCGTAAAACCCGTTCATGGCGCAGGGACTCCACATGGCAATAAACTGCTGGAACTGCTAGAACTGCATGGGTCAATATAATAAAACGATTTAGAAAAAAAAAAATAAGAAAAAAATTTATAACTACCCATGCGTTGTACAAAAATTATACGAAACTCCGATAAAGTCTTCGAAGATAATTTGCACGTATACTTTTCATCCACAAGGTGGTTGGGGGATGAGTGGGGTGTAGAGGAGGGTAGGGAAAGTAACGTGAAGTGGATTCCTTTTAAGTGGAAAATTCATTTTCACCTTGTTTGAGAAAAAGCAAAAAAAAACGAAGGAAACTAAACTAAAAAAATTGGGAAGTGTAAAAAACAGTTAAAAAAAAGAGTGAAGAAAAAAGTAGCTTTTATCTCCACCCCCAACCGTTCCCTGAAACAAGACGTCGTTGTTTCCCCAGAGTACGATGTGTATACATACGGATGGTATAGTGCAGCATACCTATATATAAAGATAACCCATTAAATTGACACCTACAGAAAAAACCCGAAAATTCGGAATCGTAATAAAAGCTCAAGAGAAAAAACGAGAAAAAGATGATTCCGGCTAGTTTTTATCAACGTTATATTTGATGTTATGATTGTTGTTGTTGCTATTGTCGTCGTCTTTGTAATCTGCAGCATACTTTTAGCATTCAAAGTTTTTACACTTCCGTAGCTAATTTTTTGATTGTCGAACCCGAAAAATTCCTATTTGGTTCCTACAGACTATAGTATCGTATAACAGCTGGTGCGTAAAATAAAATTTTGTTTGTTTATCGGTGAACTGAAAAACACGTCCCCAACTGTGAGTATTCAAAATTTTTCTGCACACCTTTTTCCACGTTGTACGAAAATTATTTTATCATTTTTCGTTATCAAATCAATTCTTTCCATTGCGATCGCCGCGAGCGCGGTGACTTTTTTTGCTCTTTTTTTATTATCCTTTAAAATCAGCGGGGATAAATTCTCATAAAATGTGAAAAGGTGCGGGATGTACGGATCACGTGATACGAATCTCGTCTGCGACGAACAAAAGCAGGTGTATACCTATGGGAATATAATTTATACATATGCAAACAAGTTTAAACTCAATTAAATATGGGAATGTAATTGGGCATGTTTGGTTAACCAATTTGATTTCCCATCCCCCCCCCCCCCCCACCCACACATACATACACATCCCATTCCATTTTATTCCATTACATCAAAAACCTATACCACCCTTACCCTGTTTTTCCTTACAGCTGCTACTGATATTCCTGCCGCGGTCAGAGTCCCTAACGGACCCGATGATTTCCCACGAGTATTTCTATCTCTACATGAAAAGACAGATGCAGACGCCAGACACCGAGGACCCTCAACGCTTTGGGCCATACGAGTCCTCGGAGCATTGGCAAAGGTTAAAAACCCCGGCATTACAATCTCGTTATGCCGTAAAGTTATACCTCTGCGTGTACGTGTAACATACGATACAGGTAAGTGACACGTGTGCGGAGTGGAGATCCGAGATTGAGGGTGAATTTTGTATCTTCGCTCCGCAGGAGAACAGAGTGACGTACTACCGAGTGTCCGATTCCCCTTTCCCCCCGCCCCCTCGCTTTTATTTGAATTTATTTATTCATTTATTTATTTATTTTTTTTTACCTTTTTTACGCCTGTACTCGCAAACGAACGGAAGGAAGGAAATGGTGTTGAAAATTTTATTCAGTATGTACGATTCTTCAACATCAGGACAGGCGACATGGTTTTTTCATCGATCCTAAAAAGCTGGAGTTCCAAGGGAATCGAGTGGGGAAAAAAAAACGGGAGAAAAAAAAAACTAAATCTGAAAAAAGAGAGGAGAAAAAAGACTCACCGGTATATGAAAACCGAGGCAACCACGAGACCCACAACGATCGAACTCAGGACTATCGATAGAATTGCGTAGCCGGGTAGAGCTTTTTTGAAAAATGTGGAAAAAAAAAAATTTTTTTTTCAGTAAAGTTTAATGAGATTGTTAATAATGTGTATAATTGAAAATTATTTGAGGTACTTACAGTTGTCGGGGCAAAGCGTCCCGTCAAAACCACAGGTGGGTGTGTCGGGTGGAGGTTCTTGACGACCACCTGACCAGTGAATTGGTCTGCCAGCAACGTATTCCAGGGTTTGGTTTGCGCCGTAGTAATTAGCCACGATCTAGAACGAACGGATTTGAAAAGAATTCCTTTAGTTTCTTCAAGTTTTATTCTTTCATTTTTTCTCGCTATCCTTCTCGTACAAGTCTCAAAGTGCGCGGCGCTGCAGTTATAAATAGCTTTTCGTCTGAAAATTGCTCGGTCGCACGTGAGGAACGTGAGGAACGTTCCTAAAGTCGATATAGCAATTTTCTGAAAACATTATACTTCATACCGCGGTTTACTTCGCGAACGTGCCAAAATATTATTTCTTCAACTATTACTCTCAGGTTTTGATTTTCATTTTATTTCATTCCACTTTCCCTCTTATTTTCAAAAACGGATCTATCGTCTATTCGTATTAACAATCTCGATTCTCGTCGCGATAACTGCAAATGTTTGGAACGTCTGAGGTATGTTGGTGAACTAAAAAAATTGGTGGCGTGAGGAGTTTAATTAAAGTTGAAAAGTATTCCGCGAAGAACGCGGCAAATTAGTCTCCGCCGGTGGTGCCGCTTCTGCTGCTACTTTCGAACGTCACACGGAATAAGGGCGATCGTGTCAACCCTCGGAAACGAAGAGGGCAAACGACACTCGCGGGAAACAATCGCGCGAACACTCCCTTAATTACAACGGTGAATTAATCGTGCCCGAAAATCTCATCGGCCTAATTGACGACGAAAAAAAAAAACAGAATAATATATGAGCACGTTAACCAAATATAATCTTGACACACATACCTCGAATTTCAATGTCGCAGGATTCATATCCAGAAGCGAATAATCCGCTATTCTATCTCCGTTTTCGTCGATGTTAACGTCACCTGTAATTCCTGTAATGATTATGGAACGACGCCATTAATTGTTATCGCACAGGGTAAAGTGGTTAGGTTATGGAAAGTCATTATAATCCCCCGAAATTGATTAGGAAATGATTATCATCATTTGACGCATGCGGTTGTTCGCTCATTAGATCTTGAGAGACCCGTTGCAGCTGGTTTCACGTATTATGGCAATAGTTTATACACGCGCTATTCGAAACTGAAATAAAAATCAATTAACGTAACAGGCGAGTAAGAATTTCGAAAATAATGTACACGACGTCGTCACAGCGATGATAGAATTTTACACGTATAAAAGCGTCAAATTTTTCTTGAAGACGTAATCAAATTTACCAGCAAAAATGTTTTATTTATATTTGTATAAAAGAAACAATCTCAAATATCTAAATCCGAATCTCCCGTGCACCGCACCGCGTGTATGGAAATGAAATATATGTGGAAAATTTAAATTGTGAAAATTTTCTTGCGTCGAAAAAAGGTGGGAATAAGGAAAAAGTTTTCCATTTGCTCAGGAGAGCTGCCACAAACTCTCAGAAGTTTGATTCACTTTTCCATTGGTGTATCGCAGAGTCGCGACAGAAACTTGTGCGCGACCGAGACTCGGTAGAAAATTTTTTTGTTCTTATCGAAGCACATCTTTTCATCTTCAAACGTTATTTCGATATATAATATTTTTTTAAACTTAAAAAAAGATGGCATAAAATGTTGAAGAGCTAGTAGCGCTTATCGTGATGAATGCGGTTTCTAAAACGAAGAACATAAAATACGCGAGACTTGTATTATAATTTTTTAGGTGTGCCGGTATAATGCATGATATCCATTTTCACATCGCGAGTGATCGGCACCCGAGTAACCGCTAGAAATTGTAAACCCAACAAAAAAGAGTTCATGTAATTTTCCCCAAAACTTTACGAATTAAAAACCGATTGTAAAATATCAGCGTAATTCTTACACTTTGAAATCATGATCATAAAAAAAAAAATTACTTCAAATTCATAATATGTGAAGTCTAGACTATGCTTCTTCTGGTTTTATAATATAATCCGTGAATTAATGCGGATCAATGCAACACCCCGCTATGCGTACCGTAAAATACATAACAGCGATAACGATGGCTCGTAAAAAAAAACAAAAAAAATCTAAACACGAAACATAGGCGGTGATAAGCTCGCGAGGTGAGCTTCTCAGATGCGGTTAAGTGAGAAAATAATTTTTTGAAACGATATGATGGAATATTTTACGTAATTTTTTGTTTTTTGTTTTTAATACCGCAAAGAGAAATGAGCTGTGACTATGAAATAATTAAGATTAATTTGAGGAAAACGGTAATCGGTAGAATTAAGTCTCGACTGACGATGAGTTGAATCATATTCAAGACGAGAATATCCTGACTGATATTCACTTGAACCGATAAATTAGACTCAAGTCTTCGTCGCGCCGCTGGATAGGCCGATAATTTCGTCATCGTGAAGAGGAGCTGGAGAAGAATAATAATTAAGACGCAGTACAGCGGAGCAAGGGGGGCTTCGGAGAGACGATATTAATAATTGAATATTTTAATGAAGTATAATATTGCGGACAATATTCTTTCAGCTTTGACTACTGTTTGATGAATACGAGCAGAAAAAAAAACAAAAAAAAAACGACTGAAATAAAATGAAATAAGATATTTCGTTATTAGAAGTATAATGTAATTAATCGTGGAACCCCACACTTATTTTTTCAAAGATATTTCAAGTCCCTTCACCATCGAATTACGCTCGATGTTTCAACTAATTTGTAACGGCTTAGAATCCACAAATTAAAGAACTTTTGGAATACGACGACATTAATTCCCGAGGTATAAATTAGTCCTGGAGAATAGAAGAAAATAAAAAAAAAAGAAAAAGTAAGATAAAAAAATGCAGAAAAAAAAGTTTACTTTTAAAAAGCTTCTCTCGATCCTTTCTTCCCTCCGCGGTAATAAAATTTACACGTATTGGGTGGATAGAGTGGAAAAAAAAGAAGGAAGAAAGAAAAAAACTTCCAATAAACTAAAAGCTAAACTCGAAAGAGAGACAAGTTGGCAAAAAAAAAGTCCTCGCATCGTCTGTGTACAATCGAAAAGAACAAACAATTTCACTAACAACAAAGCATACGTATAATATATCTATAGCGATGGAGGCATGTAAAAAAAAAAAAGAAAAATACTTTCAAGAACTGTCAACATGCGGGAATAGCAAAAAAAAAATTGTATAATAATATTAAAAACTTACCCCTAAAACTTTTCCCCCACATCCTCCTCGTTAAATTACCACCGTCCAGGTTAACTTCGCCCGGTTTGTCTGGTAAACTTTCATTCAATGCTAAAGCGTAGAGAAGAACCGCGTCGTAGAAAGCCGTGACGAATGTTGATACTGAACTGTTGCCGAATGTAAAATTGTACCTGCTCTGCGCAAGAGATTTTACTTCCCTCGAGAAATTTAGGTACTCTAAATTATCGGGTGTGCGAGCAGTCACCGTTAATAGTGCTTGGTAGGCCTTCTTTGCCTTCTCATTCCTCACCTCCGTGTCACCTTCAACCTTCCATGGCTCCTCGCTGTTACTGTCGCTGTGTAAAAAACAAAAGAAAAGAAGCAAATGTGAATAAATAAAATATTGCTGTCGATTCGTTCGAATCGTTCAATAATTGTTGAAAGTGTTGATCGATTAATGCGGACTAATTAACGAGTGGAAAAATTATGATTCGATTGTATTTATGGAATCTGAAGAAGTTTTTATTCCAGAAGCTCGCGGCAACGTAAATAACAGAGCTCATTTCATACGTGTTCATCTTACGGAATTTATTCGTATACACGAACCTCTATACGTTTCATCTGTCAAACTACGCGCGAAAAATGTAGCGAGAGATATTTTAAAATTTGTGACAAATTGCACGTATCTTGAAACGCAATAGATGTACCCGTGTGAAAGCACAAAGCGAAATATTGATGCTGGAAATTGCGCGAACTAGATTTACATGCAACGTTGACCCCTGGAAAGGTCCGCGTATTCGTAACGTAGATAAATGACGTTCCTACGTTATAAATTTGTACTGGAATGCGAACTTTCGCTTATGACACAGCTGACGAAGAACGGAGTGACGTGTCCAAAGAAAGGAAAATTTTCAAAGAAAGAGTTCGTGGGAGGAAACTTCAGTTTTTTGATTCTCAGAGTCAACGGATCGTCCCCGATAACGTTGGAAAATTTAGAACACGAACGAAAACCAAAAAAAATTTATATCATCTATTGGAGAGTTTCAGATTGAATCTGGGGGTGACATTCACAACATCGATAATTTAGGGGGTGGGCAGGTGGAAGCCATCGAATTGGAATCGCGATTGCTCCACTCGCCTGTAGTACAAGGCAGACATGCATATATTGTTCTCGTCATTTGTGGAGAAGCGTCAACGTCCCATCGCTTCCAGATTCCGATGGACCCCGACTGCCCTCAGTTTGAATTTTCCGCTGCACCGCGTTTGATGGATCGAGTGTATTGCCGTGAGAAATCGATTGTATCGTTTCGAAATTAACTACCCTAATTAGACAAACTCGACGGCACCTCTGTGAAGCTTGGAAAGACTCGAGCCTTTCTATATGAGCTTTGAAACAGTTTTTGGGAACCCCGAGCTTGGAATAAAAAAATTCTCGAAAATTGAATACTTTTTCAAGGTTTTAAACCAGACTAAATCGGCTGCAATCGCGTCGCTAAGAAACAGGTTTTTACCCCGCTATGCCAATGTCTCTAAAAAAAAGCGCGTTTAGCATCTCGCGACGATATCACAGAATGATCGATAGGCACGCGCTGTAGCTGGGCAGCGGCGTTTTTCCTCGCAATTTTGCCGAGCTCTATCCCAAGTGTCCCTATTTTTACGTCACTTGTATTCTTCCTTATTTTGTCATGGGATTAATTTCCCCCGAGTTGAACGTAACTTCACAAAGTGGCGGATATACAGGGTAGGTATATCCGGTTGTTCCGGATTCGGCTTTAAAATTGATTTACCAAATCCATCCTCGTATATGGCGTATCGCTTAGGGGACGCGCCGCCTAATCGGCTTCGTATACCTGGTGGAATTGAAGGGCTAGGGAAGACCGAGAGCTCCGTGTGTCAGTCGCACAGTTCGGCAGTTAGAGACGAGGGTGGTAAAGGACGGTGATGATCAAGGGCAGCGAAGAGCGACGAGCACATCCGATGAAATCAACGCCAATCGCGTGCTGCACGCTCTTTTTCGATACGTCGGAGTAGCCAATCAATTTTTACCTGCACTTACCCTGATCCTCCCATTTTTATGAACAATTTGATTGAAAAACGGTTATTTTCTCTTCTTTTCTTTCTTTCGAATTCCAGCACCGCACGCTATTCATCAACCGCTCCAGGTAGTTGCAAAACGTCAACGACAATCGAGTGCAAGATGCAAGCCGATGCTTTGTTGGCACAGACTGTAACTAGTCGGCGTGTAGAATCTAGAGCAGTTTGTTGTTGGCGTTAGGAGGTATTCTCCAGGCAAATATCGAGAGCTACTTCGACGTGAGGACAAATATTGGCGACGTTCGCAGAATTCCAATTCAAACTGGGATGCACAAAATTGATCGAGGAATAGGAAAGCTCGCTTTTTTTCCACGCCGTAAAGGGACGTTGAGTAACGCCTGGATCTTACCTATGTTCGCGTAACGTTAAAGTTTTTATTCGACATCGCACGTGTTATCAATTTTTGAAACTATCAATTTACGAATAAAGTTTTTCAGAGGCATTGACGATTGCACGGAAAATGCAATGCTGTAGATTCGTTGAATATTAAAACCTATATCGAATATACTGGCGAACGACAAACGTGGATCGATTACATTTCGATTTAATAAATTGGATTCTGAAAATGAGACGGTCCAGATTCCGTTCCCTTGATCGATTCGACCGGGGGAATCAACGCTTACCTTGAGGATAGCTCGATCGAGAAAAACACGTATTCTCCGGAGTCCACCATTCCCAGTTCCTCGGCGGCGAGCAGAATCTCTCGAATCGTCGTGGCATTCGCGCACATAACGACAACTGAAAAATAGAAAAGTGGAAAAAAAAAACATTATTAGTGTGACGCAGACGGCCGTTTCCATTCCTGCGCACAAAATGATGCCGACATTTTCAGTCTTGGGATTATAAACGATCGGGGCATTGTTACGCTTGGGTGATAAAATTAAAACTGACTGAATTCTCTTTTAATTTCATCTTGCATTCCTCTCATTCTGATACCCAAGACTCTCGCAATAGCATCCCTGCAACAGCAGTTCGACTTTAAAGTCTAATAATCACAGTTTCCGCAACGTCAAAACTTTCGAAGTTATACCAAAATGACGCGATGAAATTAATTAGCCAAGAACGCTCATCGCTTCACATCTGCTGGATCATTTTCGTCACATAATTTTGCACGTGCCAGCACATCGCGCGTATCTGCTGCAGAGTTTTATCTATTTTTTCTTCTTCGCTGTATATAAATAGGCATATTTCCACCGACGTGAACGTGTACTCGGATATCTTTTCTGGAGGAAGTTTCGTTTCACGTTTAAACAAAATCGACCCTGTACATTTCTTTCGTTCGGACTCCGCGATGCCTAAACGCCAACACATGAGACACAAAAATGGTTTCAAAAGCTCTCGGTCCATAAGCACTTACCGGATTACCTCCCCTATTCACCTCATACACGTACCTTTTACCCTCGAGCTACAAAACTACCTGAATTTATCCTCAATCTAGGCTCGACCTACATCAGACGTAACCAACGCCCATATAACAGTAACTCGCTGCACGTCACGCGCAGCTGAATCTGTAGATATTCCACCTATAGCTAAGCTTTCATATGTATCTGCAGGAGAAACCTAATGTTGAAAGAACCGCATGACGTAAAGCTCCGGAGAGAAGCTGCAGAAAAGCTTGCAAACAGTGAATGTGTACATGAAAAATGCCAACATCAACAGCGAGGAAAGCTCAACTGTGCAGGAGGGATGTTGAATGAGTAGCTTTCATGTACATACATATGTGTAGATAAACATGAATAAGGTTCGCGATGGAAATTCAGAATTTGACCTTCAGACCTTAGGAGCTTGCGGACGATATCCGCAAAAATACGAACCGAAAACGACGCGTACGGATATAAGAAATGAGGAGTGAAATTGAAGCCTAGCGAACAGGATCCAAGTGCCTTATATTCAGAGGCAAATGGCGCGATTGGGACCTTGGAGAGAAGGGTCAGAGTTCCAGGAATTCGTTGGGTGCAGTTTTCCCTTTCACAAGGGCGAAGAGCGAGACAAAAAATAAATGAAGGCAAAACAATGCGAGCTATGATCTTACGCTTCGTGATCGGACGGGAGATCCGGCTTTGAATTTGAATTAAGCTTTATTGTGGCCTCATTTCATCTTCTACTTTGCCGTTGTTCGCCAATTTCTCCTCGACACAGCTTTTCCAGGACTTTCATCTTAAACAACTCCGCGTAAAATTCCCTGCAGCGGTTGGAATGCGTCGGCGAAATAAGTCCACTGTTTTCTTCTAGTTCAAAGAGACTGCAGACGTAAGCCAGCCGGTAAGAATATACTTAAAATTTTGTATTTACTCGGAAAACGCAACAGTTGTCTACATTACCAACCCATTAAAATCATCCCCCTTCGAAATGAGGTCGGCTAAAATTGAAGAGACGAACTCATTCAAAGTGTCGAATCGAGAGAATAATTGCTGCGTGGAAAATTACAAAACAGAGTATCCCGAGGGTGATTTTCTCCGAAACAAAGCGAGAAAATATTATACTCGGGACGCAAATCTGTCCCAAACAAAAGGGGGACTTATCGAAAAATTTTACCCCACTTTACAGCTGCGATATTTCCGCGACATAACTGCAGAGCATTGCTGTTAGGGTAACTCGGTAACGTCAAGAGTTATGGGAATATCTTAATATCCGTCCGGTTCGTTTACCAAACAAGCTCGACCCAACTCGAACCGCGGTTTTGGTCCCCTTTTCATTTGCTGCTAAATATCCACTTCCATTTGCGTATCCCTACATATATCTTTGTTAATGTCCCAGTCATATACCGCAAGTAGACCCTTCCTCGAAACCAGTTCGATTTATCAGTGTTCCAGTAACGTCATATGAAGATGCGGGATGTGACATCGTTCCCGAAGGTAGCTGTTCGAAAGAGAACCGGAAATTGGCAACGTTCAACGAGCGGAAAACGCATCTATCGGCAGACAAGGTGTATTTCGATTTCAAAGAAGCGGTAAAAAAAATTGAAAAGAAAATTTATATGAACCGTATTTTCATCGGGAAAATTCGTAGCCAAGTATGACTAACTTTGCGATTTACACCCCCAACTATTACTTATTTACTTTCTCGCCGCAGACGCCAGTCTGCAAGGGAAAAAAAAATAAAAATAAAAAGTGTATAAAAATTGTTGGTATGTGCAGCTGCTGGCTAGCGAGTTACGAGGATTCGCACACGTCACCGGCGACGGGTAGTGCTTTAAAATCCTAAAAAAAGAGAATAACTGACTCAGTTCGGTGCGGTAGAGATTTTATAGAAGGCCATAACCGCACGGCTAGGATATACCGCATTGAATGGAAGGGTTCGTCGTAGCCACGGAGGCATAACCATGTTGTCTTGTTCCCGAGGGCAGGGAATGTGTAGTAACTTCATAACACCTCACTGTATATAGATATGGAAGACGGCATATCGTACGAAAAAATCATCACCCCTTAGGGCCCCCGAATTGCGGGTGAAAAATAAAGGAGAAAAAAAACTAAAAGAAAAGGTAGAGCTACGAATAAAAAGGAAATAATTTTGTCGAAAATCTTGTTCCGGCGTCTGATCGTCTGTGGGTAATATTATTTTATACCGCAGAATTTCTGTCTCCGGATCAGGTGATTCCACAGAGCTATGCAAAGATGTAATAAAAGTGGTTCGACATTTTTAAAGAGCTGGTACCTACACGGGATTGATTCTGTCGACGATGTTAATAAAAAAAAAAATCGAATCGAAAAGAGAGAAAAAAAAAAATTTATGCGGTAAACCGTAGTAATAAAGGAATTTGTAAGCAACGGAATTTACGTCCCGTTACTGAAATTTATTTCCCCTTTTTTTACAATCAAACAAATTTTCATTTCACGAGCGTCGGATGTCATGTCGGTCTAGAATAAAATAATCGACGATTATTGGTTCTCGGAAAGGGAAAGAAAAAATTGAAGGAATAATATATTAATAATGAAAAAATGTGGATGAATGAAATTCTATTTCCCACGCTTCAGTCTCCGTTTCCGGTTAGTTATTATTTATTACTTTGTTCTTTTCTTTTTTTTTTATCATTCAATACGCAATATTGACGACAAACAGGTCCTCGGAGACCCTTTTTAACCCTACTTATATCTACCATAGGTAGGTTAAGCCGGTATGTTCGGAACTGCCCTTGGAAATTTCATTCCCAGTCTCCGTGATATAGGTATGTACACATATAATACACATCCGTATCCGTTCGTCCGTGACAGATTTCGGAGTCTGATACACCCGCCCACCATAAACTTAGCCATTTATTTCCTAGACCTCAGAGAAATTGGAACGACTAAATTGTGCTTGAATAGCGACAAGATATCGATAAGTACCTACACTGAAATTTGCGAGATATTGTTTTTCCAACGTATATGTATAGGCACGTTCCAGTCAAACTTACTGATCGAAATTATATCAATCCCTATCCCCATTTCCGCCGTCTAAGGGCTGGAACTTTACTTGAAACGGTCCATTCGATCCCGTAACTCTCCCGTCCTTTAAACTTTACTCCTCGGTAAGGGAAGATGGGAAGGAAATATCTAGAGAAGCACTCCCCAGGTACCGGGGATAAATTATCCAACCGAAGTAGCAACCCTACAGAAACATCGTACGTCAATTATGATATCATACATGATACAGATGTATAGGCGTGTACGTAATGATGTGACTGTCTGTTTAGGACTTGAAGTATATATTTGAAATGGCGACGTTCAGTAGCGCAATTTTCTCGCCAATTTTATTGCATTCGTTGCGAGCAGGAGAGAAGAATTTTTTTTTCGTGCATCAGAGAGAACTCTCTCGCTTGTTTGACAACCGACGTTGCAGCTCTGCAATCCATCTTCCGAACGAGATTTAATGCTGGAATACTGACGTGTTATATACGACGGGCAAAATAGTTGTTCCAAATTCCAGAAATACGCTTGTAAGTTTAGTAATGGTCGTCCGCAGCTCGCGATCTGCGGGTTCAGGCCGTCCGACCGTTTACGTGATCTAAGTTTAAAAAACAAAACGATATCGAATGAAAGCAACGTAAATTTTTTGCCGGGATTTATGACGTCTGAGAACGTAATTTCTGCACATACCGGTAATTCCGTTTTTAGCTTTATCGCGATCATGTCGGACGCACAATGACCACCGAAATGACGTTCGGCGTATCGTAATCCGTTGTACATTAAAAACCATATCAAGTCGCTCCGTTAAAATTTCTACCAATTATATCTACGTAGAAACGTTGTAAACTTAATCTTTACGATTTAATTACACCTTGTACCTTATTATTCGGTTTTAATTGGCAAAGAAACGTAAAGTGACGCTGTTGGTCGGCAGACTGACAGAGCGAGGTATAGGGTGGAAAACGAGGATGGAGGTGAAATAAGCGATAAAATCACCATCACCAACGGGTAGGGTGATAATAGATTTAACGAGCATGCGTCACGTTTCATTTAGCTAAACACGCTGAATACTCGATCAGAAATTATCCGTTTTACGATATACATACATAGCGTGCAACAGACGCGAATTTTCCATTATAATTCCCAGGTTTTGGTGCAGACATTAGACAAATTTTAGCTACCCAAAAACACGCGATCGGATCAAGGTTTGTATATGTATGCGTGACAAAATAGACGGAAGCTACTGCGCGATAAAATATTATCATTATCCTCATATTTTCATCCATTATTTCTTTTCAAAGATCTCGCAGTAAATTTTCTCTGCACAATTTTTAAAGCTTGCCTCGAGCCACGACTTACTTTTATTAATCCCACCCGACACACTGCGGTATCTGATTCGCTCGTGAAAATTAGCTGATCATCACACCGATAAAAAAATTCTCTCCCACTGTGGCAAAAAAAAATTGAGATAAAATCTTCGCTAGATAAGACGTGCACAGGATTCATTTCTCCGTCAGCGTGATAAAAAATTATAAAAAGAGAATTTATCAGGACCAAAAAAAAAAAAAAAACGAACGAAGTGTGGCAGATGAAGTATAATAATACCATCTAACTTCACAGGTTAGATTATACCGGAAAGTTACAGGCAGCAGGTATATGGGTATCATTATATTATATCTATAGGTAAGTATATAGGGATTGCCAACTGCTAAATATAAATTCAATGGCATGGGTGAGTATATTCCATATTGGAAAAAGAAGGAAACTGTTACCAAGCCCGACGGACCCCTAGGCGATTCAGGATGGCTGATTATCACATAGATGGAATCCCGTAATCTATCTCGTTCTGATCTTGCGATCTTCCTATCTTTATATATCTCCTCCCTTTCCATAACTTTCCTTTCACTTTCTGAAGTAGGTACTCTCGTTCTTTTCATATTTTTTTCATTTTATTTTCTATTTTTTGCCTCTCTTTCCGCTCATCCGTTTCGTGCTGTTCCCTGCACCGCGAACAATGCTGCGAAAAAATATTGCGTGTAGTAAAAGCATTTTTTCTTCTCCCCTCCCCAACACAGATGCACTTTTTTATTCTTCAGATGTCGTTGAGAAGCCAACTTTTTTCGAGCTTACGAAGAGACAAGAACATCAGCTTTATAGGGGAATGAGAAACCGTATGTGATTAGAGAAAAGGGAATGAGAATGGACAAAAATACGACCGACGACCCCGGCAAGAATGCGAAGGAAAGTATAAAATAAGAAAGAGGTGTATCTCTTTCACCCCCGTTAAACATTGAGGAAGTATTTGAGTGCTCAAGCCTCCAGAACTTTCAACGACTCACTGAATTATTCAATAAACTCTTACCGCAACAAACTATTTATAAAAGCATCGAGTGCGAAACCGCCAACCCCTCGATGTGGCGAGGAAATATTTACCCCTTCTTTATGTGACGTTCTAAGTAATTCAAAATGTCGAACCAACCATGTGTTACGTTATATTATAACGATAATAGCCGAAAAAAACTACCCCGCAAAATGCCCCGAGCTTTTTCAGTTTTTTTTTTTTTTTTCGTTTTTTCCCATCCCAATTATTGTAGGTCAGGCGCACGTTTGTAACCACTGTCAATCCCTCTGGCTTATTTACGCGTTGATGGATATTTCACAATTTTATTCAACTCGAGTAACGAAAACTGGAAAATTGAAGGTAATAGGAAAAAAAAGAGAAAAAAAAATAATGCGACGTGTTCGAAATTGAAACGTAAAATTCTAACCGAAATTGCGAAGCCCTGTACGCGTATAATTTTACAGCGGCTGTAGTGACTGAAAAACAGAGTGAAAAAAAATTTAATTCACTTTTTATAAACCGAGTTACATCTGCGGATATTTGATCCTGAAATTTTTTTTTCCCGACTCCCAATTTTATATTTGGATCTTCGTCGTGTTGCGAATTTCTTCCGTGTACAGGTATTTCTAAATTTGTATACAGAAGTTGGTCGAACCTGTTTAAATGAAAATTGGAAGATTGATTAATTAAATGGACGTATAGTTTGAACTTAAAGAATCGTTGTATAGTCGATAGCGTTTCACCCTAACTGTCTTTAATTATTTAAGACACCTAAGTTCGACCCGGTGAAATTTGATTATCACAAGATGTAACAAATTAGTTTCGGTTCACCGGTGCAGAAACTGAAATTTATTTAAACGCGTTGATGAGAACTCTGAAGAGTCGTAGATTCGTATACGCACCTAACAAGCAGTTCTCTTTAAAACTCCAACCCTAAATTTTAGTTTTCAGTAATTCTTTGAAAATTTGCCGACCGAAAAGCTCGTCTCCGTCTCGGGTGCAGGCTAGCTTTGCGGGGGCTTGCGGTCGTTCCATCAGATATTCCGTTGCGATTTTATAAAAAAGTAGTGGAAAAAAACCCCATCAGTTTCGCCTGACAATATATCCAAAAGTTTACACAGATAGCGCGATATGCAGACGCTCCGCACATGCAGTTACGGAGTTCATGACAAAAAGAGGAGACAGAAACGTAGGAAAAATAAACATTGCGGAATCGCTGCGATATTTATATTCCATAGTGCCTCGAGGGACCTATCGTATTGTGTCCATAGATTTTTCTTTGTTTTCTCAATTTTATGTTACGTTCGAGGTAAAAAAAAACTCCTCTGCAGATACCGCAGTCGCGAATATTCTCTAAACAAATTAGGACCTCGTGACGATAATTGCTGGTAAAATGGAGTGCAATCTAAGGTGGGGTTCAGCGAGGGTGGAACGAAGGTGTCTCTGTGGTTACCGCGGTTCTATTCTTTGGAATATGGGACAGGGACGAATGGATCCGATCTGACACCCTGCACGGGCAGTGTAATTGCATACCGATGGAGAACGAGTGAATAACGCCGCGCATTGTCTGCAAATCCGCAGCGGTTGACCCCAAGCAATTCATGCATCGGTTTGTAATACCTATATATTATTTATACACGTACATATGGTTCGGATATGTGCACGATTATAATACAGGGCTGGGGTTATAAGTGTGGTGATATCATCCAACAGTTAGGGTATAATAATATAATAGGGTATAGACAATTAAAGAGCACTATAATAACGGCAAGCAGAAATTAAAACTTACCCCAGACCCGGCCGGGGGTTTCTCTAACGTCCGCATCTACGGAAAATAGAATGAAGAGAATTTGAGTTTAAAATTTAACGATTTTGGAAGAAAAAAATATCACGCGCGGTCTGAAGTTAATATTTCGTAAATTTCTTTTTTATTCTTTTTTTTCCACAGGTATGAGGTTTGGTGAAATTTTAGCTGTACAATGCTACGAACGATTCACTGGTATATTGTCACGATGTAGACGCATCTGATGCAAACGTATTTCCGCGCGAAGGATTTTGGGTTTAATTTAACAAGTGAGTCTGCCCGCGGGTTATAAGGACCTCATCCCTGATTCAACCCTTGTATATTATATTGTTATACGAAAATGAAGGGATCACAAGGATATTTGGACGGCCATAAGGTAAAGGTAAGAAAACTTACTCCTTGCGTTATCCGAAAGGGAGGCGAGAAGTTGCCTGTATTCCTTAGGGGTTGCTGTTTCCTGGTCGAAACTCTTGTAAACTGAGGTCTGGTTGAGAGCCCTGAAGACTGCGCTAAGGGTGAAGTGACAATCCGAAATTCCACGACTGCTGGCCGCAGCGTGATTGTGATACATAAGGCCGGCTACTTTCCATCCAAAGCCCCTTAGAATGTGTCTTAACGCTTCGCCAACCAGTCGATGGGAGCCCATCATCCTGGTAAGGGTCGGATAGTTTTCGTCCTTGTGACGAAATGCGTCCGCTTGGGCTCCAGCCGTAAGAACAGGAATCCCCCAGGCTCCGGCGTACCTCGCAACCGGCGCGATCACGTAGTCGCAAGCAGGACCCAAAAACGCATCTACGGCCAGACCATTTTTCCCTTTCTTTTTACTTTTCAGTTACTAATAAAGTATATATTTGTTTTTTTGTACCCACTCCGTCAACGCCATTGATTATTTTCGATGAAAACAAATGAAAGTAATAAAGAAAGGAACTGGAAAGAGGATTTTGAAGAGAAAAAAAATGTCAAACTGGCTGAAACTCAATCACAATGAAATCGCCACCGATTACCTATTTGACCCCGCAGGAGTTTGGTCAAATCGTTTACACGAGGTGATAAAATACTCCATCACATTACATGGGCGACAAACGACTTAACATTTTACTAAAACTCTTCCTTACGCAGCTAAATGTCCTGCTGGATCGGCTGGTCGTAGGGTGTAAAGAAAATGGCGGTGTTAAACCCAGGAGTGTTGATAAAACTTGGGAATTCAGAACTCTGGGATCGGATAAATACAGAGAACGTCACGTACGCAACTATAAATTGTTGTTGTTGCATTTACGATACGGCAATTCTGTGGAAATGTATAGTTGAAGCGTTAGTTCAAAATCTATTTTATTATACATGCAATTTCAAAATTAAATTCAATCTCATGATTTAATGAGGATTATGTGATCAAACTAATCAACTATTCAACGAATTATGGAAATTCTCTACGCATTCTTAACACGTCATGATTGAATATTCGCATTTATTCATCCCGTATAAAAATATTCATCCGATTATTTGATTTAGCTATTCTCTAGCCACCCCGAACGTGAGTCAATAACGCCGGTAATTCGAGCTAAAATATCACACTCCATTCTGCCGCAGTCTCATGAATTTTTAATTTTCTTCTGTGTCAAATCGATCCGATGCCTCGGGATAAACTGACTAGCTGACGTTCCGTTGATTTGAAACGACTAAACGCTCCCGTTTCCGCGTTAGATTTTCACAAACCGTTCAGCAAATCTCGATATAGAGTTGATGTGTTGGGTAAATACCTTTAGAATATTCATTAAAATTCCCCCACATGGCAAATAGATCCTTCATATAGACTTCGTATTTTACCTATAAACAAATCTGAATAATGATGGTTTGTTTCTCGGGTTAGTTGAAGTAGTTCGCAAGACCGCAAGCGTTGGCTTTTTTTGTATAAATTTAAAACGAATGGCTGAGAAATTGAGTCGTAACATAAATGGCGACCTTGGTCTATCTTTGACGTGGGGTTTGACTGATGTAAGAGAGAGGAAGATCGTGAATTATTATAAGACTCTTCTAATGTAAGTTGTCCGTGGCGAGAATGGTAAAACTGTACGTTGTTATGCCATGTGTTACGAAATACGAGGTTCGTGCTCCAGCAATATTATGGACGATCGCTAAAGGGGACTGTTGAAGTAACTCGAAGCGTCAACGAACTCGGCATTTGTAAGTTTTTTTTTTCAGGGTCACGTACGCAAGATTAACAGCCAAACAAACGAACGAACGACAACTTAATTATAATTCATTTATCAAAGTCCGATTTTCAACCAAACGAACCAACGTCGCCCGCAGCATCTCCGTCACACCGCTATAGAAATCTTCGCTATTCCTACGTCATAAATCTCCCCAAAACAATCGAAAGGATTTTCACACGCTTCGACAAACACGCTCTGAAATTCTTCCATCCAAAAATACCATCATCGTTTTCAAATGTACGCAAAACTTTCCGTTAGTTTTATATGCATGTATAATGTATAGCGAAAAATTGGGGGAGAACCAAGAAAACATTCGCGTACGTCTGGAGAGAGAATCATCCCTCATTTCGGAGGAAAGGGGATGACGGAGGAATTTCAAACGCGAAGTTTCTTCAAGCGCTCTTTTTTTATCTGCCTGCTAATGCCGTGCCCTGAAGCTTTACAAATTACGTTCTGCAAGTATGCGATATGTAGGTGCAGGAATTGCTCCTCCATTTTATTTATTCACCTCCCCTCCGCCCTCTCAAAGTTATTTGCTATTTATTTCGTCCCGTGTTTGTTTTTTTTCAGGAAAGCAACAAGTGTTGTTATACAAATAACACCCCCTCGTGTATACTTGGATAAAAAAAATCGTAGACAATCGTTAACGTCGTACCTTCAACTTTGCGAAGTTAAATATATAGGGAGTATTATGTCGTATCGACGCTGTGTGGAATGCGATTTAGTGGCACCGCCGGCTGCGGACTTACTCTTGAATACTTCGCTGGAGAGATCGTAAGTCCTAACTAAATCGTAGACCTTTGGCTTGTTCGTCCTTTGCCTCGCCCACCTTTTACGGTATACATATATTTAACCCTCGGTGCCTAAGGGCGCGGGATTCCGAACACGCGCCAACCACTCAAAGTTATATAGAAGTCTTCGAAGTCGGGTCTGTTTTATTATTTACACCGGAGAAACGTGTTTCGCTTTTCGTTCTTCCAACTCCTATGCCGAAAATGCGACGCGTTCTTCCCATTCCCTACCGCAACACTTCCTAATAGCTTCTTCTCTTTCTCCTTTTAATTTTTTTTTTTTCTTCTCTTTCGCGTATGATAATGAGAGACGACAACCTGCTTCGTGAATTTAGCCGGAAACGTTGTCGAGGCTTTTTTCATAGACGGTGATAAAATATTTATAGATGTATGACAAGACGAGGAGAACGCTGAGCGATGTTTAACCCGAAGTTCCTCGTTCTGCTGACGGTTTATGGTGGGAGCTACGGATACCGCAAACACCTTTTCTCATAATTTAAGCCAAAGATTACCGTTAACCGTCTTTTTATTAACCAGTACCGGGTTATTCGCACGGTAAGTTTAAAATTTCCTTATCCCCGGGGCTCTAGCGAATCGTAACTCTGCAGGGAACGAAGCAAATGAAGAAACGTCGTACGATGATTACGGCTTCTTCTCGCCTGGACTTATCTCATCCTGCCTATAAAATTAGATTGAGATACTAAAAAAAGAAAATTAAATATTTTCAACTCCTGATACTTCCGCTAGGGGGAATTTTTTCCCGAAGACTTTCGCGTCCTAAATTCAAAATACCTGCTGCAGTTTGAGTCGTTAAAACCCGCACGTTTGCAGCTGGAAATAAATTGCCAGTAAACCATTTCCGGTCAAACTGTACGGTACGGATAAAATTTTATTTCTGGCCATGATGTCCTGGGATTAGAAAAATGAAAAAAAAATAAATAAATAAATATCCGTAGGGAGATGGAGTTTTCCCGCAGACTTAAACTAGTGGAAGTGAAACGCGATATGGCTAAAAATGAAGCAGGTGCGATCGCATCTTTTGAAGAAAAAAAAAACAAAACAATGTTCCAGGGAATCAAGAAGAAAAAAAAGATGTCGAAGCTGCAAGTAGCGCCGATTGATAAAAGTACACGTGAAAGAATCTCTGACGAATAGGTCAATAAAAACAGGGGACAAAAAAGGAGAGAAAAAAAATACCGGCAAACTCTCTTGGCGAGAACAAAAGTCGGAGCATGGATAACTGTGGACAATTTATCGGTGATGAATAATTTTCCCCGTATAATTTCGGTCAACCGCGAGTGGTAGTAAAAAGAAACAAAGTTCTTTCAGCGGGTCAAGCACAGTTGAATTTTAATGGTACGAGGACATAAAAAAAGTTTCTCCTTAGACAGAGCGTAATGACCCCCTAGAACATCGATAAAATTACCGGTTAAATTTTCTTCTGTCGCACGCGTGAATATCAAATTTCTAAAGCGATGATAGAAAAAAAATATTTCTCTCTTTTTCTTCTTCTCACGTCCTGTGAAGTTCAACGTGCTCACAACCACCACATATGTGAAGAAGACGGTGTCGGTTAAGATCGTGAATTATTATTTTTAAACGCAACGAGATAATCAACACTTAAGGCGGTACAAGTTCAAGTTGTGTACGCAAAATTGTTTGGTGAAAGTCGCACTTCAACCTCAGTCTAATGATGTGTAATGTATTCATCTTCGTATGAAAGGTGAGATCAGTCCAGAGTTACTTTCAGCTGTCGAATTTCAGGTGTCACGACTTTATCGCATAAATTAATCACCTGCGTTTATACCTTTTCCGATTAATATGTGTATTTCTGCAACAGCGATATGTGATGGAAATTTCAAATTTATAATATATGAAGCAACGATGCGAGATATTGTCTTCAGGAATTATATCGGATCAAGGGATTATGTCACGCCCGCACGCGTATGTGACTAATTGCCCTTTTGACTTCCAAAATTCAAATTGACTAGGGCTTATATGGTTGTTGACACAGCTGCGAATAAATCAACAATTTGAGAATCAGAAACTAACGTCATACCCAGACGTCAGACGCGGTCTAATCAAATTTCTACAGTCGTACCAAAACCGTTGCGTGAATGATGAAAAAACGCACTTGGTGAAAGTATTCGCGTTAGAATTTATTAATCCTGTCAACAAAATTCTGGAAATGTTTTCTTTTTTTTTCGCATTATTCAGAAGGTGGTGGGCCACTAACCCCAACTTCGATCCCCTGTAAAATCCACAAGCGCGATTTTAATTTCGTGCTCCATTTCCCCAAAATGTATAGGTATAGGAATTCATCCTGGGGGGTATAAGCGCTTGGTTTTTGGAACAGGGGTGGGCGCGGCGTCGGAACTTCAGAGCATACTGCGTGGTGATTGACGCCCGGAAATGATAGAAGAACTTGCTTCCCTTTCAGTTTGTCGCTCCACGAACAATAACGCCGAAGTTACAGTCCCTGTAAAGTCTGTTAAACTTTCAGCTTTCAACCACCTCAAAAGTCGAGGTATTCAAAGTACACGAAAAATCCTCGCCGTTACATCCCGACATTTTTATTCCGACTAATTATAAACTCACCTCCCCAAATTGTTCCCTTGTGTAATTTCGGATGTTGAAAAAGCTCGACAAAAAATTCAATCAGAAAGACGCCGTAATCCCGAATGGCCTCGAATAAACGTGATACTATATATCCTCAAATGTTCAATTGAAATAGCGAAATCAAGATTTGCGCCCGATTGCAGCACGTCGCGTCGCCGAGTAATTTAGCCCGGATGTTATTTCTTACGTACATACCTTATACACGCGAATTGAAGTTTCAGGAAAATATCCCTACGTTTTTGTCCAATTTGAAAACTGAAATTTCATCGTTCATATAATTTCTACGTATAACGGGATGATGAAAGAACAGAAAAAAACGAGGAAAAACTACGTGATGGGGAGATGGGTAGTTTTTTCTGTGTTAAGTCCAGTTTAGTTCGTATATAGTTTGTTTAAAGTTCTACCGTTCCGCATTTTATCTCATCCGGCACGCTATTTTTCTTCGTTGGCTAAAAGCAACGTGAGATACAGTGTGCTACACGATTTCACAGGAGAATATCAACCCGTCAGGGAATTTTCTTGGGTATCTCAGTACCTCGTCCTGCACTCCAAAGCTCCCAGTTGGTCATTTGGGATTCCCCTGACTCGGATATACGTATGTATATATACATACTTATTCAAGGACCTCAGCTCTACAGGATCGGAGCTAAAAACGTCGCAGACGTATAAGTGCTACTTTATACTATCTGAAAATCCCTCCTAACTTCGTTTTCGGAAACAACCTCATCCGAGGATCGCTGGATGTGGTCGTTTCCGCGGTACCGGAAAACCCCTGGTATGATAAACAATAATAACAATAATGATAATAATACGCTAGTTATACTCTACCCCGCTCTGTTCGAATTTCACAGCCGCGCGTTCCGGAATACGTGTTATACATTATTCGTGCACATGGTATGTTTCATTTGCTGACGTGACTGTTAACGTATAACTTCACCGAGTTTCCGTATTGCGACCATCCTCACTCGCGTCCAAATTAGTTATTTAACATATCCAACGACGACATTACTTCCTTTGAAAAGTTTATCATCTCTGTATACCTACCGAGATTATACTCACAGCTTCACCCCTAACCCATCATGTTTCTGTATTCACTTACTTACATTAGTTACTTACTCTAGTCAGATTCAAAATTAGGTCGGCGTTTGTTGAAGCGATGGAATTGGTTTAACTGCGTAGAGCCGTTCAAAATTTCAGCTCCTACAATTCGAAGGCTAAACACGTCTCGATTGCATAATTATCACACCGAAACACCTTATTCTGCAAAAATGAATTTGGCGACTCGGAAAAATGGCGACCGTATTTAAAAAAAAAAAAACAAACGGAACAAGAAAACTACATCTTTCGCGACGGCTGCTCTTGATTTATTGTGCCACACTCGAGTTGCGACCCTTACAAAAACGGGAATATAACGTATTGTACTGGTTATTACCTTCTTCGGGGTGGTCTAGTGTGAGAGGAAAGACTCGACATTAAATATCTACTTCGCGCGACAAGGTGAAATTATTCCCGTATTTTTTATTTACTTTCTTTCTCTTTTGTTGTCGTTAGAAAGCTTGAGGTCAGGGGCGACCCTGAGAAGCCCTCGAATGGGGATTTCTTCAACTATTTGTTATGTACTTAACCAGGATTTCCAAACCATCGTATAAGTAGTACTCGGCTTGGACTCGAAGAAGGCCGCTTCGAAGTGAGGGAAATAAGATCAAACCCTACGTGGACGGAATGCAGATTTTTTGAAAATATAAAAATTCAGATTCTCCCAGCACGCCGCGCTGCCCCGATCTTTCTTATAAATAATATTCATAACATCGCGCGTGCATCGATTGCTGGGCACGTGAAAACGATCGTATCTAGTATGTGAATCGCGTGCATCAGAATATTATGTTATCTATATTTTGCAAAACTAGCATTACACGCGTGGAATAATGAAAAGAACTGATGTGAGATGGTGCGTCGAGACGAGTTTCCATGTTTCAAAATGCAGTTCCGAACAGCAACGACTCTGAAAAGTACAAGGTAGAGAAATACCTTATCCAAGAAAGAAAATCAGATTTATAAGACGGCGAAAGACCTTTCTTGTTCAATCCGTAACAATACTGTTTATACCCAGAGGCGTGATTTGGATCCCTATAGCTTGACTTCCGGTTCCTTTTTCTCCTTCTTTTTTTTTTCTTTTTGTTTCATTTAGATTCCCTGCCTTTTTTACCCCTCATACCGCTTGTTACATGGTATATGCGTACAATATATTCGAAATAAGGTGATTCGGAGAAGTGATTCGATTCTTTACTCTACAGAGGGCTGTTCCGGGAGCCTATATCGGAAAGAAAACGAACTGAAACGAATCAACAATCTCTTCCGATTCGTACACGTCTCCGTATTCAAAAAAGTAGGTATTCTACCACCTACTCGTATATTCCATTCGACTTATTTTTTCACTCGAATTCTCTTTCAACTTTAGTCACAAAAATGGGCATCGACTAATCAAAGCTTGCAGACAATGCGAGGGGGCGAAAGAGAGAAAGAAAAAAAAAAACAAGGAAATCGGTGGCTATAAGTGGATACGTGACTAGAAGCCAGGCGAATTTATGGGGTTCGTTTGTTCATTCGATTTTATTTGAAATCGAAAGATTCGAAATCGCGACTAAAAAGTAAAATTTCACAGGTATTACAATACCTGTCCGTTCGAGTATCGGTTGAGACATCAAAGTTTTATAATTGCTCCATAAATTATTCCGCAAATATATTTTATCCGTGAAAATAAAGAATCCCCCGCAGCCTTCGCTCCGACTCATCTTCCCAATTTCGATTCCGCCATTAACTGCAAATTACTCGATAAAAAAAAAAAAATATATCGCCGTAATAATTTGGCTCGCAAATATTGGCGGTGTTCTCGAATCCCGAACGAAGCCGGAGAGCGGTTCTTATCGGAGTCCTCGGGTCCATAGTGCGCCCGACGACCCCCGGATCGGGGCAGGGAAATAATAATAATTTGTTGAAACAGGAACTAATTAGACTTGGTACACCCACGCAGAGTATGTACAAGTAGGTGGGCGCTGCAATGATTGGGAATTAGGTAGCTCCTCAGATATATCTTGGGAGCGCAAGCAGGATCCGCGTCATCAAACGTTACCGCAAAGGGACTTGCCGTACAGCAATTAGTGTGAAAGCAAAGTATACAGCCAAACCGAGCACCGACCGTCGTCAAAGTCAGTGGGTCAACAATGAACGCGCAACAAGTTGAGCCACTATCACCATATAGCGAGATTTTCACTAAAGCTCGAGCTTCGCGTTTTCTCTTCGCGCAGCACACGAGACTGTAACAACGACTGCCCACAATAACTGAACCACATTGTCTTAACTCTCCAGATATACCGTCACAAAATTGAGAAACACAAAAGGACAAAAACGATTTTTTTTTTTTTTTTTTTCCAAATAAATGTTCCATCCTTTATCACTGTATAATGCCAGATTCGTTATCCGTATAGTCGACGATTTACCTCCGCTAAATTACGTAGTCAGTAGCGACGCAATTGCAGGTAATTCGCAGACTCCGATCGAGTTACCTGCGACAAATTTTCACTCTACCTCAATTTTCGGTGCTTCATTATTTTTTTTTTTTTTGCTTTTTTTTACTCTGCTATTTTTTGTTCCCGTCTTTTTTTAGCCTTTTGCCCGAAACTGCAGTGGCCCCCTGAACGTTAAAATTAGTTTTTCTTTTAACGTATGGATGAACTACAACGGGAGTCGAATCGGATTATTATTTAGAAGAGGAAAATGCGTGCTCTGCTTTATAAACTTTTTCTCTCGTACTCTCACTCTAATATAAAATCACTTCTTCACCAGTCGCTGTAATTCAAGTTGTTACCCTTAACGCGTACGTATGGCATGTCGAAAACTTTTCACTCTCTCTACTTTTTATCTATTTATTTTATTTGCTTCGTTTCGTCTTTTTTCTTCATATATTTCCCGGCTCGAGGATCAGATGGGAGAAGTCATAACGATTTCATTTATTTTTTTATCAGGCATCAAAAAGATAGAGTCACGTGTCTGCTCTCGGGATGTTCGACCTTTCCGATTCTATAAATTCGCAATTTAAAAACCCATATTTGGACATCACGTCGGGTCAACTTCTAACCTCTATGGGTATATGAAAAAGATTGGTGTCAAGAAAATTTTACTCTTGTTTTACAAGAAAATCGAAACTTCGGAAAGTGTTATGCCAGCTCCGAAGCGACGTATACGTAGGTTCGACACCGACGTTGTTTTCTGTATTAAATTCTCTTTTCTTCCTTTTTTATCGCAATTTTTTTTCTTCTTCTATCTTTTTCTTCTCAAGTTATGTAGCCCACGGCAGAGCACATCTTGACAGCTTCACATGTGACGCGTGCATGAGTGACCAACCTCACATCTGGCAATAATTAATGTCTTTTTTCCCTTTCCTCTCCACCTCTTTATTATAGCTGTCTCTGTAGAGATTTCTCGAGTCTTTTTTTCCCCATAGTATTTTATGTCGATACGACGGTCGCGTATGGTCGGAATCTATGAAATCTGTCGAACGAGCAAACGGTTCTTGATTGATTTATTATCATCGGTAGATGGAAAGTCAATGACAAATATATTTCCATACGATATTATGCCTGTGTAAAATTTCATTCGTATGTATAATATGCGGTTAAAACTTTCCGGATGCGCAGAATAACGTGGAACGGCAGCTGCCTGGTACTTAGAAATTCTGAACAACGACGAAAGCGCGACGGTAATCAAAGGATGCATCGATGCGTCTGGAAGGTCAACGCGGTCGTTGCGGCGACAAGAAACTCCCCTAGGATCGCAATACATTATTCACCACTTCATCGGCTTCTCAACTATAACTAGAAATTCACCGTCTCCATGTTCCGACCACCGCGGTTGCCCGACACACTCAAATTATCCCTAATAGATAAACGTCGCTGCGAATACGACGAAAATTTGTCGTTGAAATACGTTGAAAAAAAAAGATTGATCATCTGTAGAACGTTGCACGTATAGATTCACCAATATCGGTGACTATTATACAAAGTTTAAAACTCCAGATGCGAAGAAAAATTATACCCAGCTGCAGTTCACGTTGTACGCATCATGGAGAAAAGTGTAATACGTGTGCACCGCGTATGCACGTAGCGTACGTCCGATGACAAGGAACGTACCTTAAATATCCAGCCGAGTTGGGGTGGGTAAATGAAAGCACCTTAGAGTGATGCATTGCAGCAGCAAGAGCAGTGGAAGCGACGGCAACGTAGAGAACGAAGTAGCTACGAAATTGAGACGGAAACCTTAAGTTGCTTTTAGCACCAACTTCGGGGTAGTAAATAACCGCCCACTAGATTCCACGCTCTTATCATGTACTGCATAGTAGCGGGAAGAAGAAATTCAGCGTAACCTGCAGATTCACCGATCACGATCACGCGATATGATATTCGAATTTCTTCGGTCGGGAGAAAAAAAATCGACGATTTTAATCGAGCGCAATATCGGCACCCGCATATATGCGGTGGAGTATTGTAATACTTTCGATAAGATCGTATAACCACACGCGAGAAGAAAAGAAACTGTATACACAGAAAGTGAAGATGATAGGAAAAAAAAAGCAAGTTAAATAAAACAAAATAGACTGAGCAAACGGTGACGGTAAATTAACCCCGCCTTGACGGAGTAACAATTATTTACCGCGAGGGGGTAATTAAACGGAATTAAGGGACACTCGATGTCACGACTCTGGTTGAGTGACCGCGTCGAGTCGTACTGCAGCTGCAAACATATGACGTCAGTTTTTGATAAAAATAGTTACATTTTTACAGCAACACATCTATACCACATATGTACACGTTGACGGAGTATAGATGGGTAAGCCCCGTACAAGCCCCGAAGCTGCAGAGGAACGACGCGGTCGCGGAGTCGTGGACCGCCTGAAGTTGTATAATTCCGTATATATAACGTCGAACCGCGTAGACGTGGACGGTGAAGGAGAGCTCAGCATTGCGCGACGTATGAGCCTCTGGATAAAGTGAAATGCGTGCCTGGCGCAAATGAGTTGTAATTAAAATGGTTAACAAACCGCGTGCGGCACATCGCGTTATCCCGTGTACATGATATACAGATACACGCTATGAACCCTCTTACTCTTTCAGTGCACGCTGACTCTTCGTCGCTGATCTAATTGTACCGCATTGCGTTCGCAGCTTTTTTTCAATTAATTCGTACACGGAGTATAACTTACGCGCGGAACATGCCGTACTTTACTCTCACCTACAAAATTACCTCCTGGCAGAAAAAGATATACAGTACCAGACCTAAAACTCTTTTTCACATATATTCTAGGATCGAATAACGCAACAGGTAAACGGATTGCTATGAAACAAAAAACAAAAGAAAAAATGATACGAGTATCAGGTAATACGGGTAATTTACGAATGGAAAACGGAATAGAGGGACAAAAAAGGTACGACGGTATAGATTGTTTACACACCACTATATACGTGTACGGACGAATACCCGACCCAAATTCTTGGGTGCTAAAAATTCCCGAATCTTTTTTCATTTTCTTTTCGCTGTAATTTGATAAATGGCCTTACGTATAATGCGCCATACCTACTCGCCGAAGTTTGCTCTTCGAGTTACAAACAAGAAATAAAGATAAAAAAAAGAATATATATATATATGAAAATTGTCCACTTCCAACGATCTGTTTTCGGCTAACTACATACTTGAGTTATTTCGGTCATACGAAGACGCGGTGAATGTCGAAGCGTCAGCGATCCCAGCAACATGTATTTCTGCCACCCCCTTTTACCACCCCCTGGAAGAATGTCGTTGCAATAAAAAATACCGTAAGAAAAGAGAAAAAGAATAAAGGCCGTAGATAGGGTTATGAAAGAAACGGGCGCCTATATAACCCCTCGTACGGTAGAAAGTAAGTTGAGCCCGAAATCCCGTTTGTAAGATAAGTACGTACGATACAAGGGTAGGGGTGAGGGTGGTATCGGCGTGAGTCGATATCGTCAGTTTCGTCGAGCCGATTCTCAATCATCGGAAGGAAAAAAGTGGTTGCAGGTAATAAATGAATGGTATAGGAAAAAAAAAAAATCGAATAATAATTAATACCTCTGAGAAATTATTTTTGAATTGCTATTTTTGAATTTAACGGATCGATAAAAAAACTGTTCATTGATTATGTTACAGAAAGATTTCTATCCGTTGAGATTATCGGTGAATAGATAAAGGTCAGAATTTCAACGACAATATATTCGATCATGCAGATAAAAAATTTACGTGAATTTTGGCCAGAGCGAAATGTCGATCTTCGGGTTAATCTGTCAGTCCTGCCACGTATGGGCGCGCTGATCGTTCGAATTTTATAAAAACAGAATGAAAAATAAGTGGCCAATTCAGTTTTCGAAAAATATGAATTTTATGGATTTCCTTTTTTCTATCGCATTTTATAGTTTTCGGCTCAACGTTGACTCGTTTCGCGCTCTGAGCGACTGATAAAAAACGGGGATCGATTAACATGGTACGAATTTAAATTTTTTTTTATCGAACTATCTTGTTTCATCGTAGAGGTTTTTTCCCCCCTCGAGGCAAACAGAGTGGGTTTTCTGCAGACGGAGTGGGTAGCAGAAATTATTGATATGGAAGTTTGTCGAACGTCAAATACTATTTTCAGTTCTCAACCATCAGCCTGAAATTGTTTTATTTTTCGCTTCGCTTCACGTTTCAAACGAAAAAACAAAAGCTCAGAACTCGTTTACTCAACTTTAATAATGGCTATAAGGAGTATAAGAACTCAAAAGTTTTTAATGCAGCAGCAGGTGGTACATGAGGACGGAATCTAATTTGCCAAATGCACGTCTAAAAACTATTCGTGGTTTTTTCTTTTCTTTTCTTTTCTTTTTTTCTTTCAACCTGCAGCGAATAAATCAGGTCTTTAAATTCGTTTTAAATTTAAACAGCGTTGCACAATAATCACGTATGGTTATACAGGAGTAAAAACAGTCGTATCCAGAACTAAAAATATACACACTGCACACATACCTAATCCTTATGTATCAGAGTGAAAAACACGACCAAGGCAATTGAAATAATTGTGGTTGTTTCTCCAGCTAGACAATTTCTTTCAATTAATTTTAATCTTCGTTTGAAATTATATCGGAATTGGTCAAATTTCGTGAGAGGCGAATGACAAACCGGGTGACTCTGAGTTTTCAACTCATACCATCATGAATTATAACATACACGTCGGTTGGTGTAATATTCGGTGAATTAAGTATATGTATACCGTAATAATAACGAAACAACTGGATAATAGGAACGCTTACTCGTTTACTCTCACTTAAAACCTAATTTCGAATAATTAAATTCTGTCCCCCCAAAAACCCAAATGCTGCTGCGGCTCTTTAGATCAAATTGCATATTTATGAAGTGTAAAAGAAGGAGGAAAATTTTTTTTAATTAACAAGAAAAATGACAGAAAAAAAAAGCTTAATCAAGAAAGTAAAACTCCCCGAAGAATTACAAGTACGTATAACACTTATGACGGAAAAATACTCTTTTCATTTTGAAGGGGGCAACAAAAAAAAAAAAACTAATTGATCGATGGGATGTTAGCGATCTAAAAAATCAAATTAGCATGCGGTTATATTCTTATAATTATTCATAGACTATATCTAAACTTATTCAATATACATGAGCAGTTAGTCGTTGACTAGTTGCATAATCCCTAAGCAAATGTATAACAAGATCGGAATTATCAGCTGGATCGTTGATTGACGGTCAATTCCTATTTTTAGAACCACCAATCCCGGCCCTCCTTTCTCTAATTTCGAATCACCTAAGGTCCAAGATCAACCGAATCACGGCGACTTAAATCCATATGTAACACAATAACAAGCGCGGATCAAAATCAACTCCGATCCCCGTGAGTTTTTACCGTTGGAAACGATACTCGGTGTATGAGATTTAAATAATTCCGTCCTTCGTTACGTATTCGCTCACGATTAGATCATCGTGTGATGAACAGATGAATGAATGAATAAATGATAAATGATAAATAATAATCGCAGTGAAATATGATCGACCTGCCGTCCTGTTGATGTAGAATTCGAATGCGGCGAGTGGACCAAAAGTACTGGAGCACTGCGAGTCTCTGTGGTCGACCTTGATTGTCCATCCAGGCAAAGGGCCTTTGGACGAGACGACGGCCCTGACGGCCAAACTGACCGCCGGCAGGACTCGCGGCAGGGCCTGTTCGTATCGTGGATCCGACGGTGCGATAACTGCCAACTTAACTACGCCTCCGCCTCGATTTCCCCCGCTATGTATCAGCACGGATTCGATCACAGTCACGTTGGTTGATAAAAATATTAGAAAAAATAGATGATGATAACAACATCGAGTTCGTCCTGAATATTTCCTAGCTGCACGAGGACAATTTTCCGAACTTGAATCCCCCACGTCCTCTTCGCCTGAGGCAGGGACAAATCGGATTGTCATTGCGTTCGAGTAACGGTACGCGATATATCTGTTTTTTTTTTGTTTTTTTTTATTTATACATATATATTGACGAGAAGAAAATACGACGGAAGATTTTCTACACTGATGAAAGTGAAATTAATTTTTAGTGTTTAATGAACGATAGACGAAGTTTATTTAATTATTCATGAAACGTACAATTGCTTTGGCGTATTTTTATTTTTTTAATTTTTTTTTTCTCCATAAAAAACGTGATTACATTTATGACACTTTTAATATAATTGCTATTCGTTTTACTTCTTCTTTTTATTTTTCGTTTTACAGACACCCAGTATGATTTTTTTCAATACATTATTAGAAAGATGTGTTGTTAAGTGATTGACTGAATTTATACAAATGTTGATTTATAAGCGCACAAATTCCCCGGAAAATTTTTATCAATTTCGATATCAGTTTGTTTAGATGTTTATTTTCTCATTATTTATTTTATTCGTTTGTTACTACTATTTCATACAGGTATACGTTCGAATTTATATAGTTACACACTTTTTATATGTTGTTGTTTTTATTTTTTACCAATACTAACTTTTTTTAAAAATTAATCACAGATCACCGGCAGTCTATTTTCGAGAAATACACGTACATACATATAGACGTGTAATTTTTTTTTTATTATTTTTCTTCTTCTTTTTTTTTTTGTAAAAAAACAGAAGTACGTTATTCCTTGCAGCAACTACATATCATATGCGTCTGCACGAAGAGAAATCAAATTTTAAACACATTTATTTCATATTCTCTGAGAAAAATTGTATATATAGGTATATGAGTATACGGTATACCTATTTATTGAAATGTGCAAATAACGTATGTCTCGGGTAAACATTTGTTCAAATATACATGTATAAACCCTTGCTGACAACATAATACGTTTACCATATCGATTCGCCTATAATATATTTTTGATGTCGTACAGGTACGATAAATAATATCCTTGGAAAATAAGAATTGTTTCGAGTTTGTCAAGTCAATTCACGTACGACCGTGCAACAGAAACCACACGAGACAATTCATCAACCATTAGCCGTTATACCCCACGGCTCAAACATCGGAATTCATTCATTTTTCATGACTGGAGACATCCATCTCTGGCTAATAGCTGTCGGAGAGCGAATATTCCATTTTTTATAGTTTCAGTTCTTTTTTTTTCCTATTACTTTTTATACAAATAATAAAAACGATATATTCTCCCTAAAACAACACCGGGACATCGAATGTGGGGTATAATAACAGGGGTGTAATCACCGCGCTTACGATTTGTGGATCACCACATTATCGTTTCGTTCTCCTATTTTTTTTTTTTTTCTTTTCTTTCTTTATTTTGATCTATTAATTTTCTTTTTTGTTTTCTCTTTTTTTTGGTTTTTATCGCGACTAACCACTCACGGGCCAGAAGAGCAGAGGGTCAAGGCTGGACCAGCAGCTGTTGTTACGTATATATACGCTACTTAAAGCCGCGGCGGCGGTCTCGACGCGTCGTTGAACGTTTTTGTGTCTTCTAAATAACGGGCCAGCCCGCCTTTTTCTTCGCCCTCAAGAAACACCGTTTATTGGTGAAAAAAAAAAGACTAAGAAAAAAAGGGTGTGCGAGCGTTATCTCTAAACATATATAATATCTCGCAAACCGCGATTCCCCGATGGAAAATGACACGAGAAATATACGCGTATCGTCATTAAAAACGCCTTGAATGTAAAAAAAATTATAATATAATGCTTCGCTTCGGGTGAGTGTGAAAAATATACTTTTACATGAAGAATATTCTCCCTGTCCTTCCATTCCCTGTTAAAAGACGCAATTATATGTAATCGGAAGACGAGAAACACCCGGATTTTTGCGGTGAGTCTACAGTAAACTGTGCGCAAGGATTATCGCTATTCAAATTCAGTTGAAATCATTTCAAATTCGTGAAAATATCACCTCCAACATCAACCGCGCTCAATATTTACCCTCGAAATTTGCGGCGAATATTTTTACGCCTTTATATAGGTCGGAAATTACAGCTCAAGAAATAAAACGACAATGAGAATTGTTAGCTTGGGATAAGAGGCCGAGCTTTTTTTTTTTTCTTCTACACACTCTCGACTCTTTTTTCATCCCACCGCGGACGACATTTCTTTCAATCCATCTCGCGAATAAACACAACGCATCTCGATATAAATCGGTGAGGTGGGTAGGTATGAGATTTTATTTAGTGACATCGATTTCCGGCCTCCGCAGTTCTCAAAAAAGCTACAAAAGAATGTAAGCTCGGAAAGCCCGCCCGTTTCGCTCGTGTAAGATTTCCTGAACACGAAGGTGAGAAAATTCCACCTGAATTTTGGAGCGTGACTAAAACAATTTGGGTACATCTAGCGATTCGGGGAACCAGAAATTACACGAAAATGATCTATAGATCTCACTCAAATCATGTAGTGTTACAACCGTAATAGCGAAGTTGAAGAAATAGTTACCAAGAAAATTAGCATTTTTTTTCAATCTGCACGCGATCCGAGCTTCTTCTCCCTGCAGAAATATGAAAGAAAAAAAATAATCATATTCTGCGTGTGTACCTATTTTTGGATCCGGCGTACATAATTGTGATCACATATTTTCTTAACACACATACATACATTATCTACACATCTGTTCGGTATCTACGACTATAAACGTAGGAAAAAAAAAACTCCATCTGTGGTCAATCATGAGATTACTTTATGGGTAATACGTTGGGCGTAGTTAAATGTGTCTTACGAAACTTACTGTGACTAAAGCTGAGCTTTTGTAAGCTGAAGATATTGAAGTAAAAATAGTGAGTAAAGAGGTTGGAGGTAGAGTGAGGATAAAAGCACATTCCGAGAAATGACCTCCCCGGAGTTATGTGCCGCGTGTAATGGTCCGGTCAAAATTCGGGGTGGGACCAAAACTCTAACGCCCCGGACAACAACCCGTCTGGACAACAAAACCTCAATCTGAGGCTTGGAATATCCTGCACTAAATGTTACCATTAGCGTTTCTCGGATTACAGGTGTATTAAAACAGCTGCCCCTAAGCTATAATACGCTTTGTCGAATTAATCTCGTCACTCTGTACCTCGTCCTCGAGGATCAAATTAGTATAATAAGTAGTTCAGAGGGATGATTCTTTTTTTGTTTTGACAAACTCGAGAGAATTATTTTTCCAAATTACCCACGATTATACACATACGTGATTTTTTTAACGATCGTCAGTTATCTACCGCACAATTATTTTTTGAAATTCCTCCAGATGATGATTTTTGGTATTCCGGTTTTCTGGTATTATATTTTTGTATTCCGATAAATTTTTTTAGTTTCAATAGAATCTCGCAGCATTTGTATTTGCAGCAGCAAAATTTCATCGTGCAGTTTCGGAATAATGAAGATTCTATTATAATTGCCCGAAGGTCCTGATTTACAAAAAATTTTCCATAAAAATCCGCGCGATGCACTTTTCTTTATTGGAATATACTTGGTATGAAAATTAGTGGGATAATTATATTTATTCACAAAATCACTACTTCGAGGCTGAAAATACACGCCGATAAAACCGCGACAGTTACTTCGAGTTCTCGCCATCAGCTGCGATTAACCCGTTCATTTCAATCGCGCCTATTAACCGCGTCGAATGAACTGCACTTCGTTAATTTTTCTGAATTTTTACTGTTATGATATCCCGTTTTGCATGTAGCAAAATGAGCAACTTTTATAAGTTTGTCATGTAAAAGGAAGTCACATCATTCTGGGCTTACGGACGCGGCGCGGTTGAGTTGAAACTGAGACGCGGGAATCTGAGCGCGAAGTTTCAGTCGTATTCCTCCGTACGCGGCGCCTCTCACTTCTCGCTCTTCTCTATCTCTCTCTCCTATCCCGCAATTCGCCGCTTCCTCTCTCTCTCCCTTTTTCTCTTCTTCCCTCTCTTGATCTCTTCGCCCGTACGCATACGCTGGACGCATGCGCTCAAATTAGCGCGGTCATTCACTTTGCACTCTGAATGAGACTTGCGATCCTTCCATTATTTACCTAGATGCGAGAATCGGGTCCGAAGGCTCGACATTTACCCTCAAAGTCGACCGTTATCAAAGGCAAACCCGAAAAAAGATGCAAAGAAAGGGAAGGTGGATCTGAAAAAGCAAAAGAGGCAAACCACTCCCATGGTGGGCGATGTTTGTCGGATTAATCGAGCTTTCACGGGGGTTGAGATCGGGAGATTGTCGAGGTAAAAGGGAAAAGAAGGAGAAAGAAACTTAGATGACAGAAAAGTTACTTAAGGAAGTCAAACCCTTATACCATCTCCATAGGGACCACGCGGACATCGCGAAGTAGACCCCTAAAAAAGCACAAACTTTCTCGTCTAATTGGTATTCAGATGTACCTACTTACGTCCCGCAGCTCTTGGGAATTCGTAGCGCTTTTTTTTTCTATTGTCAGACTTGTATAATAGATGCGAGGAAAGATGGGGCCTATTCACAGTTGACAGATTCAGAGTGTAAAACTGGAAACCGTCTCGAGCAACGCGGGTCGGTTGGTCCTTACGGAATCAATAGAAGAAAACCGCATGCGAAATTCTGCGAATAGACTCCAAACTTTAAACTTTGAGCTTTTCTTTCTGGAAAGGGAGCGGGCTTTTCTTCATCCATCAGATTCAAATCTTGATTTACGATGTTGTCGGATAGTGAAAGCTCGAGCTTTCAGCATCAATTTGATGTTAAGCTTTCGGAATTTTCGAGTTTGAATTTCACGGAAGCTTGCAGAACGCACACCGCTACGCTTTTATCGATAGTTGGTCTCCGCGCTTTCACGGTACTTGGGGGCTGCGAAAATGTGAGCTTGCGAACTTCGACCTACCGTCGATAAGACGTAGCTTCCAGCCGTATACAATCGAACAGGACTCTGTAAATAAAAGCTCGACAAGTAGCTACTGCCGATTCAAACGCAAGCTCTATTGATCCCAAAAAGTTTATCGACCAATGGAAGCGGCGGAGCTGTTCGACTTGACTGAACTTTTATTTCCTAGGGACAAAATAAATCCTGTGAAGTGGCTCCGTTAGCCCGTAAAAATTTGTAAGAAAGATAGGAAGGACTCGAATATTTGATAATGACTCAAGCAGTCTCCAAAGTATTCGATAACGAGCCAAGATATACGAGATAAGACACAAAATATATCAGATACGTGAACTATATATAGACATGTGAGATACGAGGGAATAACAAATTATTCTCTAATTACGTGTCACCTGTAAAACGCGTCAGCCTCAATGCTACAACAGTTTTGCAATGAATTACCATTTTTAAGTACCTGAATTAAAGCGGACTAAAGTAGAAGAAAGAAAAAAAATCTTCTGAAAAAATAGAAACTATTACAGAGAGTCCGCAGTCACCCTGGGATTGTTTTGTTCTTTCTTTCTTTTCAAGGGGATTTTTACGTTTCCCAGAAAACAAAGTAGTAAGTTAATTCCACCCGAAAAAAATGGTAAATTCTGCCTTTGCGTTGATTCGATTTGAAAGATGTTTTTCCCATTCTTTCCGCTCAGCGAACGGAGGAGTGAAAAATATTTGCGAAGCTTTCAACGACCATGAAAATAATTAATTGGCTAGCTAACCTAATCGACTCGGACAAGGGCAAAATAATTCAGTATTATAATTGGTGATAAACTGCAACACACTACGGGGAATAAAAACACGACAATGATATCGTTGCATAACTAAATAACTGCAAGTTTGTCGTATCCACGTTGCTGATAACGGCTGCCTAACGCAGAACCGAAGTCAGTCCGACCGAACTTTTTACTTCCCGGTTTTTCATGTTTTATTAAACTTCCATAATTGCAACTGCTGCAAAAATTATCTTCTTCTTCGTTTTCATCCTCGTACGGTTAAAAATCTAGTTCAAAATTCTGACACATCCAGAGAAGTCGGCAGTCGACAGAAACAATGCGGGATGAGGTGAAATAAATTTGGGGTGGGTAATGACGCATCATTGGTATCGCAAAAACGCTTGACCGATGCTAGTAATGATGATGCAGTCCTCGAACCGCGTGTATATTAATTACACGTATATGAATATCAATCATGATGGCAGGTGAATGTGAGTTCGATGATGTGTTACAAGCATAGCATGTATAGAGCCCCGCCGGAAATACGTCTGTCATGGTATATGTGTAAAATATAGGATAAGCGGCGTTTACTAAATTTACAAAGCAATGCATCACACGATCTTGATTTGCTCGTTGAAGCTTAATTAAATATCAAATGTCCATTTCTGCCCCGAATGGTGATTTCTCATCGTGCATAACATGACCGCCATTTGGAAAAACGGAAAAACAAATGAATAGCAAATTGTAAATTCTCGAGATATCTAATTTATCCGCTACCTGTCTGCACTGTAGAGCTACTTTGAGCGAAATTCAAAAAAATTCACTCTTCCATTTGGCGAACAAAACAATTTCGTTATCGAACACTGCGATACTCACATTACCGCTGATCGGTGGCCGGGATAGCTCGGTTTTTCGGAGTACAGGCCAAAGTTTTTCTTCACCTGCCAGGTTGAATTTAAATTGATAAAGCTTGTTGGAATGTTCAAATTAAACGCCGGTGTCGTATCGCCACAGACAAACAGGTACGTACGTCGAGATTATCTCTGTATAAAGATCATCTTATTTAACTGAGGTTAAATTACACAACCTCACGGTCTAATTCCCACCCACATCGGGTCTGAGTATTGAGTTCTAACTCTGGAGCTACATCATCGCAAATTGCGTTACTCGAGCACGCCCACGTATCCCGGAACTTTCCAGGTATCGGTACCTACTTGATACGAAGCACCTGATTTTCTCAAATTTTCCCACGAAATTATCTTCGCGCCCCGTGTATCTTTGTGTTAAAACATTACCCTCTGCGTACGCAGCGTGTCACGTCTCGTTGATTCCGTGGGTAAATAATTAATGAAGAATACAGTGATTCGCTACCACTTTCATCGTTATCTACTTTTCTTTTTTTTCTTTTTGTTACTCCCTCCGTTCTCCAGAAACGAATGCTATACACGGACGATTGAACGGACGTTGGCGCGTATCTTGCAACCTTCAACTAAAAGGGACGTCGTACTTTCAAACGCTGAACAAATAGATCGAAACTCCGTCTACCCCGGATCACCTTAATTGGCGGGTAGGAAACGGAAATAACCGGCAAGTTACCGTTTGAAATACCCGATCAGCTACAGACTTTGATACACAAAAGGATGTGAAAAAAAATAAACTAAATAATCATCCCTTCAGTCTTTCCCCTTCATCTCTTTCCCCTTCAATCTCCGGCTATCAGGAGAAGCTATCGGGAAGAATTCGCGGAATTCGAATCTCCGATCAATTTCTTGCTCCCTCTTCTTTCCGTTGTCATTCCTCAATTATGATGAGGTATGCTATATTAGCTGACAAAAAATCTTTGCGTTATACAAAAAAAAAAAAAAAAAAACATAACAAATAAGAACGACGATCGATGCCGAAAGTATACTCACTGACACCTTTAACCACCCCCCCAGTCTATTGTTACTCAGAAGAGAATTAAAAAAAAAACCAAACAAAAAAAGGAAGACAGAAATTCCTGCGGGATATGATGGAAAATACATAAGGGCTGTTATACGTCACGGTCTGACATCATGTAACAGCTTGAAATTGTAATAAGATCGTCGTCTGCAGGTTCCTACTCCGTGAAGCGTTCGTTCCCGTGCTAAACATTCTTTACATCACATCAAAAACATTGAAACTTACAAGGGATTGTGAAGAAAGGTCTATTCGAAGCCTTCCGTTCTGACAGGATTTGAATAATGTGTATTTTTTTCTAATTCCATTTCGTCGTACAAATTCAAATTTAATAATGTAACGAGTGTTTTCCACGTCAGCTGAAAACGGCAGCCGGTTTCTTGGAGCGGCAAAAACACTTTGAAGGAAGTAACAACGGCTGGTTCAACCCGTCAAGAGCTTCTTCGACGAATAATAACAATAACTGTACTCCCGACCAAAAATTTATTTCCAACTTAATTGCCAACAGGGATAATACAAAATGGAGATGGGATATTCGCTACCTCGCGGCACTAAAAACCGAAGCGTTCGAATTAAAATTCACCAATTTGAGCAGACTAAATTACGCGCCAGCTGCCGTAGCGTAATTAGCACCAAAAGCAAACAATCCCTAATACACTATAGTTGCCTAAATAATACGATTCAATTGAATTCGAAATGCCCGAAGATCAACGCGGATTCGTATCTACAACGAAAAACTATCTCGAGATCTAAATTGAAAGATGAAAAACCTCCATCAATTGAAATAAATTTCCTTCACGCTTAGAACGTTCCAAACACGGAAGTCAAACTCTCTTCTCCATAGTATTTTCAATTTATCGGTATCACTCTAAATTATCTTCCAAAGTAAACAATCCTAGGTAAAAAAATTAGCTCTATATATATACATCAGAGAACCGCGATACGAAAGACCTAGTGACACGTACATAAGCGCCGGTGGGTCTATAAAGAATGGTCGACTGTTTATGAAGTCAATTCACGATGTAAATCTGTCGTACGTTTGATATGCCTGCAGCGATACGAGCCCCATATTGGAACCTTGATATGTGTTGTCTGTCGTATTAGAATCATCCGTACATGACGTATATACCTATATAGAAATATAATAATAGGTACGTATTTACAATACGCGACCAAGTTTTTCATCAGCCTGCGCGTATCGCGGAAATCGACTTCCGTGACTTCAGAAAATCTGCGCGACTGGTGAAGCTGACGTACTTCAAATATATAGGTAATAATGATAATAACAATAATACTCATGCGCGAACTTCATGCCACTTCCGTTCTTCTATTTCTATTTTATTCTAATTTTTCATACGATTTATCTACCGCCCTTTATTTGTGCCAGTTTCCACGCACATTATTCTCTTTATTACATTTTCATCCGCACGATTTTCGTTTTCCGTACCTGTCAGATTCCAGAAGCAAATCCTCCTGTACTAACAAATCTTCCCGTAACTAATATTAACGATTTACGAAAAGTTCATAATCATGTTTCACGGAGTTCTATGGGAAAGTTAATTACTCTGGTTAACATCTAATCAAGTAAAAACATTTTCCGTTACGAGCGAATCCGCATGCATGGAAGTTTCACGTTTTAATAAAGCTAGAATATTACGTGAAAAATATTATCATCAAGTTTCAAAGCCATCGAAAACCTCTATGTAAGATTTATCTAAAGCAATAAGTACCTTTCATTCCGTTTGTAACTTAATGTTAAGTAATCTCTTTTGCAAAGCTCAAACCCAAATTCGCGGTTCAAAAAATAAAAAAAACTATCCCAGTCTGCGAGAACTTTACTACTTCACGACTTTTTTATCTCACCCTCTTTCGCTTTTCTTTTTTTTTTTGCCTCTACGTTACTGAGCTATCAGTTATGTATCTCACGACTCAAGGAGCTGTAGTCAGCAGTCAGCTCTTCTTTTGCGTAACGTTTGAAGTTCTACGAGCGAGATTACGAGACCAATGTAAAACCGCGTCGTGTAGAGCCGAAAATGAGAAGAATTTATTATTTTTATTTTTAGACATTTTTTGTTTTACTTTTTATTCTCTTCTTCTTTCAAAACGAAAGGGAGAAATGGTAGACGAGAAAAAAAAAAAAAAAAAAAGACAACTTTATATCTCTGGTGATTTAACCTGACAGATTACCCTTGCGTAGGGGGTGCAGAGCGTCAAATCTTTTTCATTCATTTCATTTTATTATTTTTTTTGTTTCAACTTTGCTTTTTCTGAAGTCAGTTCTGACTCTAATCCCTCGGGTTTTGGATGTTCTTTCTCGCGGTCCAAAAGCCTCGCAGCCCATGACGTGTGTATATTGAGTTTGAACACATTTTTCACGGGTATTCCTACGCTTCTTACAAACCGTTGTTTAATCCAACAGCAGCGCGCAAGTTTCGGAAAATCCGAAAATTGTGAAAACGAAAAAAAATAAATGTATACGAGAAGAAACCGACGAATATGTAGATAAATAAAAAAATTAATATCGTAGACGTTCAAAGATTCTATAATAAATCATCAGCCAAAAATCTTCGATTACTTTATCTGTCCCTCGATCCAGTACATCAATTTTGTTCCCTAATCGATCGGAGAATCTTCGATCGTCATGATGATGATGAGAAAAATGACGTTGATATAATTATATTGCCGTGTTTGACGCAACATTTTGTATCGATATCTGTATCGTGTAACCCTGAAATAAGACTCCAGGTAAGAAACCAGCACGCTGTACACCGCGTCTATATTTAACAATAAAAGTATATCTAGCAATAAGTTATCATCCATAGCAGAGGTGGGCTACGATTAATCGTTACCTCGATAAGTTTACCTCATAGCAACTGACCCGTTGAGCTCAATGTTTGACTGATTTAATCTATCAATCGGTATTTTTAGAAATCCTTATAACTGTGTACACTAAATGACGTGAGTTATTTCTATCATAAGCGTATTTTATATAAATCTCATACAAACTACCTATGCTATATTCACGGCTTTCGAGCAGAACCAAGCGATAGAATAAAATAAAAATATAACGTAAGAAACCCTGTAATTACAAATTTATTTTAATGGCGTTAATAAAATTTTGAAACGCTGATAATTTTAAAGGTAATGCGGAGTGAGCGCGCGGATTTTGAGGTCAGAAACCCGTTAACTGGGGGTGGATCGTAATTTCCACTTCTACAGGGGTGAGAAACTGGTATCGCTAAAGGGCTCGCTGCAGGGCTTCAAAGTACGAAGCTTGTGGAATTCAACGCCGCGATTCATCTGGATCACGTATCAGGACAGCAGATGGCGAAGATCCTGCGCGGGAATGAAGGTCCACGGTCACGGAAGCTTTCATCTGTTTTTACCCTCGTCCTTTCTTTTCTTTCTCTCTTTTTTTTCTATTTTTTTTTTTTGCATTGAAAAAGCTATATGGGAATCAGGACCAGACGCGAGCGTTAAGTTACTTGCGCACAAGGATCGAGATAGGATCAAACAAATGAAATTGAGACAGTGCTGTAAATCGACTGATCGAAAGCTCAAATGACTTTATACGGAACACGGGATGAGATGAGAGAAATCAAGTTGCAAGGAACCCAAGACATGATCATGAACAAAGCGAAACGGACACTCCTATATGCATATTGTGAGTTCAAAGTTAATCACTCCACGGCTAACCGCAGCCTAACGAATCTAATATTCCTAACTCGTCAGACCCTCCAGGCAAATATGTAGGGTATGCAAAATTTTCTCGTCAAATTAGCTCGTCGGGAGGAAAATTCGCAGCTCTGGTTGTTAGAAACTATTCGTAGAAATAATCCAACTCGCGCAGTGGGTGTGAAATCAGGGGTAATTGATCAGAAGCTACAGAAGTTGAATAGGTTCGTTTTCGTCAGAAGGATTCTTCCTCGCCGCAATTTTTCCCGCAGGAAAAAGTCAGAAGTTTGTGTCTCTTTTTCCCGTTTTCTTTTCTGCGAGGGGGTCAAAAGTTCGTGTTTCTCGATGTCGGGCGACACCCGTTTACGTATGAAATTCAATGAACAGCGAACCACTGGAAAACCCACAGTCTGCCGAACGAGCGGTATCTTTTTCAGGGTTATTTGAATGAAGTTATCGGGAGCCGGGTCGCGTCTTTTTCTGATCTCATCATCAGATCAGAGGGCACGGGACGATTCGGGACGGAGACTCGGATCCGGTATGAGTGAAGGGTTCTGTAAATTTGAATTAACCTCGAGTTCCGTTGTAAATCAGCAGCCTACTATGATGAAATTGAGCCTCTTCTGTGGAAATTCACACAACTCATCCTAGTGGTGCCAAATATTTGCTCGCTGCTAACCCCATCTCATTGCTACACCGTTGCTACGTTTTACGTGCTTTATCTACGAGCGAATGAAGCAAATCGCATGTGCTTTATTCGCGGGAGAAAAAATGTAGTGATTTCAATATATCGTAAATTGCTGTTTAGCAAATTCTACATTTTTGAATTGTTCTTTGTTATTTTCATTTTTATCACCCAGTAACGTCCTGGGTAAATTCTAGGAATTCTGGAGGACAAAACGGCACTGCGGTTCGTACGTCCCCATATTTTTTGAAGATCACAATAATGCGCACTTCATTTTGTACGCTGAAGAACATTCCGTCAGCTGCATGCAGCTCTTGACTATATCGGCATTCGGTGATTAAACAAAGCTCTATTATCCTTCCAAACCAAGACAAATTGCAGATACGGGCACTGGGCAATATATAACGTATCGAGAATGGTGGGAATTAGTCCAATTTCAATACCCAATTTCCAAAACCCACGTCAACCTGGTACAGGATTACACCTAGAGTGGGTAGCTTGTACATGAGAATGTCGCGACGAGGATGTGTGAAACAGTAATCATTTCCATGATATTGTCCGGGGTGGTTGTATAATAATGGGAAATCCGGCCGGCTACACAGTATCACCTTTCCGTACAATAGGATTACCATGAGATCGTTGCGAAGGTAGATCGATGATTGGAAAAGGACTTAAAAATTCAGGGAACCAGATCTTGACCATTTCCAAACCAAAAAATTCTTCCAAAATTGAATCACATTGGGGCGGGCGATTACTTTCGTTACTCGAAAAGTGGATACCACATCTTTCAACCGAAATGAGAAATCGGCTTGGTATTATTCCATCCATGTCTGGGGTAATAGTCGCCCACAGAAATAACCCTTGGGAAGAGCAGCTGGGAGAATGGTAAACGAGATCAATTCGCGTGTTACCGAAAGAGAAATTACTAGGCGTCAATAACGTCGATGGGGCTTGTGAAAAAAAATGTGAAAACCGTCATCGTTTAGCAAAATGAATTGCCCCGCATACCTCGAATAATAATTTTCGGGCATTTAAAATGAAAAAAAAATTCAACAACGGTACCTCGATGTTCAGCGGGTGAAATTTCGTAAAAACCCACCCTTCACAATTCACGAAGTTGTATTCCAGAATCAAAATAATTACACAGTGTTTCTGAGCGGCTGAAACTGCATGTTCAACGTATATTATTTGACGAGAGAGTGGCGAAAATGTGTCGCAAGAATCGGGGGTTGTTTCTGTATCTACGACCCACATTTGTACAAGATAATCTTTTCGGGCGACGGCTGTGATCCGTGAGATACCACTTTGAAGTCAAATACATCCCAACAAATATTTTCAGCCTTGAGCTCTCTCGAAGAGGAGAAGGCAGAGGAAAAGGGAATATAAGAGAGGGTGTAGACGTCGCTGTGAAACGGCGAGAAATATACCTACGGGGGATGAAAATCAACTCGAGCTGTTGCGGCCGGGTCTTCCGACTGACATATCGCGATCTCAGCGAAAACCTGACTTCGCTTCGCCCGCTTCCCTCCGGTGCGATACGAATGTCCGACGTAAAAAGACCCAATAAGAATCAGCCGAAATTCTCGCGACGAAAAAAGGACACCGAATATCCAGCCCGCAAGAAGAACAGCTGGTTCGGTGTCATCATTTCATCAAGTTTTCAAACATTTCCAGATTCACTCACCGACGCCAAATTTATCATCCGAATTATAATCCCGGCAAATCCAGCAGCTTATCGCGTTGCTAATTGTAACTTGCGGGCTCCGTAAGATCCTTGCCACGGTCGTAGGATTATGCGGGTTAATCCATTAGTTTGGACACAGCTCGTCCAGAAATTTCAGCTTTTCATTTACCTAAGTTTAGGTAGATAGATGGTACACAGGAATGGTTTGCTCCGTGATTTCATATCAAGAATAACGTGTTTCCTTTGTGAAACTTTATACCCTTTACGGTAGATCTTTTGGAAGTCCTGAATAGAACAGTCCGTTGGGTGCTACGATATAAGCTGCTCAACTGAATATTTATAAAGGATCGCTCTGAATCCTTACCACTTTCTTATGAGAAAGAATTGAATTCTCTTTGCTGGCTATTCTCCGAGTGTATTGATTGAATGTAATCTATAAAAGCGAAAAAAAAGAAAAAGAAGTGCCATTAGAAAATGCCTCGCTTCTTGTACGGCTACTCGATTCGTAATAGCTGCATCGTGATTAGATTTTTAAATATTTTTTACTTTTACTCAACAATTTTTATTTCCCCGCGTTTCGCTTTTATACTTTTTTTGCGGGATCTTGTTGAAGGGCTGGTTTACATCTCGGTTAAAAACGCGGGCAAGCTGGTAGAGAAAAAAGCGTTGCCATATACCGAAGGGAGACAATGGATTCATTTGGGGAACCGGCAGAGACCGCTATTTGTCCCGATCCACTTGACGGGCGTGGTCTCCCTTCGGCCCTTATGTACAAGGACGAGCGTAGAACGAAAGAACTCCGATAAATTTTTTGTTTTTTCTCTTCCTTCATTTCTCTCCTCTCACTTTCTCTTTATCGCAAACTTAAACCGCGTGAAATCGCATTTCCACGTGATATCTATCGAAACTCTGCAGCGCGGCGGTGTAATCGACGCACATGCTTGAAGAGTTGGAAAAAGTGATGGGAGATAAAAACGCGGCTTCATCACTCGAGAAATTTCGACGAGAGAAATCCGAGGTGGAAAATATTTCTAAAGTATAAATACAAAGGAGGAATTGACTCACCGCTGTAGATGTTCCCAACGTGATCTCGTAGCGTTTCGGCGTAATCTTTAGGGGAGGTTGTTTCAGCGTCAAAGGTACCGAAGGTAAAATCCTGTCGTCTTTTGACGAATTCCACCATAGATTTCATCATCAACTGGCAAGTGTGCCGACCAGCAACTTGAGTTTGCCCATTTGTAGCGTAGAGAAGATGTACCTTCTGCCATTTGTTCCTGGAGTAATAAAATGAGAAAAAAAGAAGAACGATGTAAAAATTTTTTCATTTCGACCACCCCCCATTTACCTCGGCATCCGCTATTGCGCAACATTTTTTTTGTTAATTGGTTGTATACGTAACCAAATAACGAGCGACAGAATTCCTTTTTTTCCTTCGCTAAAATTTCATCCCCTGATACTCCAACGTCGCGACACTCTCGATTCTTCTCAAACGTACCATTCGCGGAACAATCGGCTTAACAAGATTATCATCAACGCTGTTTGCAATAAGTGAAAGTAAATAAAAGCATCGAGTGTTGTATACATACGCTCTAGATTCCCGCTGCAGATTTTTCTTTTCTTTTTTTTCTCTTCTGCGGAAAACAATAAATAAAGAAAAAAAGGAGCAAAACTTGAGAATATAAATAAATAAATAAATATGACACGTAATATATTATTCGGTGAAATTGTTTTTAATCTAATCTCGTGTTTTTATCAGCTGCGTGACTACACGTACGTCCTAAGCTTTATTTTCAATGTATTTATAGACAACAGACATATGGGGCATTCCACGTGAAACTGATCACTTTTTCCAAAATATTTTTTAAACTCGATGAAACTTTTTCGACGTCTTAAAGGGTCCCAGAAACCTTGCTTGGATCACCTATTAACCTATTTTTAACAATTTTTTTTATCGGATTCACCAGCGCAGAAATAATGTGAAAAGCGAAAACGTCGAAGTTCGGAATTTTTACCACAAGTCATAGTTTTTGAAAATTTAGACTTTCGGCGTTAATAGGTGGTCTCTGGGACTCTTTAAAACGTCAAAAAAGTTTCGCCAAGTTTGGAAAAATATTTTGGAAAGCGTGGCCCGTTTGACGTGGAATGCCCGATACGTATAAAATTGGTGTGTATTTAGATCAGAATCACTTGTACCAGAAGTATTATTTCTGTACTTGAAGTGAGCGACGTTTACGATATACGAACTCACGATTGATTCATTGAAACAACACTTTATCAGATAACCGGATTTATAAGTCAGTCAGCCGGCAAATAGCTTCTGAAAAAAGCGAAGGCGTTAACAAAAAAGAAATACAGAAATACAATGAAAAAAAAAAAGCTAAAGCTAGATATACAGAGTGATTCCGCATGTGCAGTTGCGATGTTCCGAAAATAACAATACCCTTGATTCACTACCAATTGCCGGAAAACAACACCCGCTTTTACGGAGCTTTTACACCACGTCGGAGTAAAGGGAGTAAACCCTCCCTGTAAATTCGTCGGCTTCGCGTGGATCAAAGGTCTTTTTTATTGAAAATAAAAATGGAAATGAAAAATTTTTGTAGCAAGACACCATATACGAATAATATACACGTTGTGTTAACACAGTATTTATCCGATATGATACACCGTCAATTATTGTTTGGTATTAATTTGCTCCTTTTGAATTCGTTCTGAATTTCCCTAGGTCGGTTATACCCGGAGTCCGGAGATTAATCGATTATTTTTAGGACAACGGGTGAGCAAAGGAAAGAGGAAGCGGGAAGCGATGGAGTGTCGTAACAAATTAATCATTATTCCATCGCGGGTGATACGAGGCGCGGCAGTTTCGCATAGCCCAAACGAATATCGGATGGCCTCTTAATTCGGCCTGATTCACATTTTTGTAATTATTTCAGAAGGCTGCTTTGAGCCAACGCGATTTTTTGATCGGCTGAGAAGTAGGCGCGCGTCAATGATGAAATTCGATTTACTTAATCGTTGTATTTTTAGAAAATATGAAAATAACACAGTAGTTTAAGATGACACGGCACAACTTGTGGCAATCTTAAAAAAGTCTTGTATCTTAAAATCGACGATCGATAATCTGGAACGTGTTAATTCTGAAGTGAATCGTCATTCATGTTACACCTCAACCTTTGTAATCAGTACTTTTAATACGTGCTGCTTACGGCGATTGGCTTTCATTCAAAACATCAACGCAATCAGTTTTGATGTATTTATCACCGTCGTAACTGCTCATTACGGTCGAAATTGCGGGAAATTAATTGATAGCGATTTAAAAATGAAAGATAACGAAGTTTCTTTTTTTTTATCTACGATCAGGTATTCGCATAAAATACTCACTTGTCCATAATAGCGATGAAGAAGTAGGCGAGATCTCTGAAGGCTACATGTCCTATTCTCAAAGTCATGTAATACTCGTCGATGCATTCCTTCTTTTTTTGAGTGAAATCGAAGGTGAAACCTCCAGTGGTAATAACCGGGGCACCCAGGAACTTTGCCACCCTTCCGACCACCGCTGGGAACAAAGAAAAATTATTCTTTTTCATTTCATATGCAAAGTAGTTCACATACATTTTTGTACTCTAATTCTAATTGTGCGAAATGCGAGACGACCTGAAGGTGCTTCCAAAAAATGAGCACGTGAAACACATTGTAAATGCCGTTTGGAAATGTGACTCTTCTCTGCGCAAAAAAAGGGTTCGCAATTCACTTTTCTCACTGGTCACCACGACCATGTGTTTTATCGCTTTCGATAAAATTTATATCCAATCAAATTTTGAAGGGCGAGGTGAAAACTCGAAAAGCAAGACCGACACTCAACTCGATATGAATCGACGGCGAACCGTACGAAAATCGTACATTGTCTTCTAACGTCCTGAATTTAGGAGCAATTCATTTACTCAGAGATCTGTTAATTCGTCATTTTCACAGACCAGCGCGCCCGTGTCTGCTTCCTCAAATTTCTCTTGAAATGCGGAACTAGAGTAATACGGATTTGGATAGCTATAGAAAAGCAAATGGAAAGTTGTACGGTGGAGAAATTCGTCGGCGCATGTGACTTACTCAAAATTTCATTAACTAATTTCAATGAACCGACTATATCTGTAGGTATTTATTAAAATCCCGCGTGTTTGTAGGCAACTAAAACTGATTTAGCTTTCTCATCTTCTCCGTACAGATTTAATTATCTCAACGACAGCTGTACACCTACAGAAGTTCGAACTGAGGAGATGCCGAGAATTTAAAACAATTGAAAAAAAAATAAAAATATTAAAAATCAGCCAATTCATTCCCTCGATTCATGATCTAACGATAAAATTACAGTCTTCTTCCTTCGTCTCTCCTCTCTTCGAGCTTCCCCCCCCCCCCCCCCCCCCCCGAGAATTGAAATGCGGGGATATATTTATGACGGGAGTCTTACTCAGATAGGCATTTGTAGAGCCGCCTGAGCATGATTCCGACAGCGGCGTCCGTCTGATCAATATATTATTTGCTCAACACCCCGCCTACATGTGTTATCACATTCGTCATAACGGATCTCGCGATTTATTGGACCTCGTTAGAGCAAAAATTTCCGCGGCAATTAGTTTCGGGTGTTTTTTGTTTTTTTTTAAATTTTTTTTTTGCTTTTTACGAGCGTTGTGAGTTGATTTTACGACCAAGCTTTTAACCGAATATCGACTCGCATTTCCGCTCGATCTCCACCCTTTCAAGAGCTAGAATAATATTAACATGTATTCGATATCCAAACGCACATAGCGCAAACTCCTCGAGGGTCCAAAAGTTAGCCTTACTCGATGATTGCTTTTATAGGGGCTGCTGAGCCCGCACATAATCACATTTACATCAATACTCGGTGCTTTATACGGTTCCGGAAAATTTCGGCATACGTTTTATATTCACATCTTGAAATTTTTACGAAGCTCATGTATACACATTTTCTACGCTGGTAGAAATGTTTTTGAATAAAAGGAAAATATAAACCCGCGACCGAATCGGTGAACATTTTCCAATGATATTGGATTCGCGCGGTGAATGTAAGTGAATTTGACCTCGGGGTGGAAAAGATTTTTTTTTTTTTTTTTCATCGGACAACTTTGACCATTTCAGTAAAATTTCCCCGGAGAACTTGTTGAATACCAGAATTTTTCTATCTGCAGTAAAAACCCTCGCGAACAGATTTCACCCCGCTCGCGCGTAACTTCGATTTCATTTGCGGTTTCACTTTCGTCGAGGTGACGAGAGGAATGGAGAGGCAAAGATTCGAGGGAAAGTGTGATTGCCACTCAACATGCCGCTGTTGATGCGGAAGCAGAAGTAGGGGGGGCGAGAAAATTGAGATAGGAGAGTTGATAAGAAGTTGGTAGCAAAGAGAAAGATGTGCGAAAATTGCTGATGAACTGGATCAAAAATATCGCAGCTGAGGCGCCGCGACGCAAACTCTTCAGCCTCGGTACAATTAAGCCTATTTTTGGCATTCCCTTCAGAGGGCATTAACGTGCAATTTCACTTTGATCAGACTGGCAAAGCGAAAAATTGAAAGTTGCAATGCAGAACTGAATAAAATTCTGATTCACTATGGTAAATTAGATTCTGAAGGACTTGAAAAGTAATATCACAGATTTTTGCGAGAGAGAGAAAAGTGAATTCACACCCTGCGTGAATATTCTCCGAGGGTTAGAGTATATAAATCCGTCTTGACATTTTGGTACCAGATATTCTCTGACTTGTGCCAACGGTAACTTAAAAGTACAAAAGTTTCAAATATTCAACCCCGTTGCAGGGGGTGACCGTGATAAAACGAATCATAAAATCGGTTCAGAAGGCTACCCAAAACTTGAGAAAAGCAAAAAGTTTCAAAAGAAAGCCCAACTTTCCATCAAACGACAATTCTATCGTTAGGAAGATAAAGAAATTCTTCCAACAAGTATCTATATTTAGAGATTTATTGTCAGCTGCGATCTCAGAGACTTCTAACTCTGAGCCTCCTCAAATTTATTTATACCTATACGTAGTGTCAAGTTTTAGTCACAAAGAGGGAAAAAAATAAATAAACAATGTGCTTCTGAAAAATACAGACGGCGGAAAACTTTTCAAGACATTGTTAACCTGCACCCCAATATGCGTCGGTGGAGCCTCGACGATTATTTACAAGCTATAATTATTCTTTATACTTTTATTTTTAATAATTTTGCTCCCTCAATATTTTAGTTTTTCATCGTTCATACTTTAACGGGCAGGTGATGATAATGTATGGCTTGCATGTAGTAACGGTGATGTAAAAATATTTCATCGCGTATATATTATAACAGGGAGCTGTTATAACTGCTCATCAATTTACTACTCTGACAGCTATCGTGTATATGTATAGATACATAATACATCAGGTGTTCGATTATTGAAAAGCAAATTTATTTACGAAATATTTGGCGATCGGCACAATATTACATCTAGTGAAATTTATTAGACCCCAAATTTAGACTTAGTATGGAAAAAAAGGAGGATTAAAAAATTTGTAATAACTATCAATCGACATCCCGGAAATTTTTAAAACATTTGAAAATATTCACATCCCAAATTTGAAATAAACGTGGGCATAGACCAGATTTGGTGTATAATTTAGCTTTATATTGTGGTCCTTTGTTCATTGGTTCCATGGAAAAGAATGGAAAAGCATTATTTCCATCAAACCGAAAATCGTTAATTATTTTCTGAGCTTCCAAAAATAACCAAGCAATTTCATTCCTCGTTTCAAAGGCCTCCGCGTACGTGCTCCTTTCAATGCCTGTTATAGCAACATCTATCACACGATTATTTTTGACAAATTACCAACAAAAGCCGTCGAAATAATATCACCCGCAATCTGAAACACGCTCCATATACCTATACGTCAAAATTGAACTAAACCACCGACCGCGGAATCTTGAGCTTATAGGAGTTATATTGGTGAACACAAATATACACTCACCAATGCTATAGTCGCATGCTGGTCCAAGAAACAAATGAACACAGTTCGAATAGCTGTCGAAAGCTCCGATCTGCGCGTAAGTAGCATCGCAGTGATCGTCCTGTGGCAAAAAGGTGAAATTCAACCAGGAAGGCAGAAGCCCTCGAGCCCTGGCGTCGTAGACGGCTAAATCTGTAGGGAAATTTTCATTCATTTTTTACGAAAAATCATAAAACAGAAGTACGGGTAACGAAAATGAAAAATTCCCTTCGCAAATTACATTCAAAGGTAAAAGATAATTCGATAAGCAAATCCTGTGTGTCTATCGAATCTCTTTTCGTCTAACGAAGTTTAAACTCCAAACCTTATTCTCGTCCCCCTACAATTTTTCACTGATAAAACTCGCGCCGCGTTGCTTCTTCTGATTTTTCTCTCTCGTATTTCTTTTTTTTTTTTATAACAACTGCATGTACAAACTTTATAACCCCAAACAGATTCAATTTCAATCTTGACGACTTAAAAAGAGACAAGAAGAGAATGAAAGAGATAAGCGATTACAACGGAATCTCATGCTTTTTTTTTGTTCATCAAAAGCTTCAATTGTTCGGTTATTATTATATTGCTCGAGAAATCGTAATTGAACTTTTTCAAAGATTCTTCCTTACCAATATACATTTCGGGAGCAAAGGAACTCATATTTTTGTTGTACTTATATGTCACAAGTCAGAAACATCAAACGTGATTTCCTTGATTCGAGAATTGAATCTTTCTACTTTTATAATGAAAATTGACTCCCGTGTATCAAATTGTAGCATAAATTTCAAAGAGAATATTTCACTCTCTGCAGAGCTATACATGTATGATATGGAACTGCTGCGGAGATTTCTACGAACGTTGCGTTTCGGAATGAATTAAAAAAGTCCAGCAGTTCGAAGTACATAAGTATATGAATGAAAATTCTGAATTCTTCGAAAATTGTGATGAAGTTTGATTGTTTCTTACCCAGTACAGGCAGCACCTTAGGCAGCGAAATTTCGTATCTTGTATCAGCTGGGAGGAGAACCGCAATCCTTAATTCGCATGTTTCAACGCCCTGTCGATTGGTTGTACAGAGAAACTCGCAATCACGGGGAAGTTGAGGCTCGCGGCATCCGGCGGAAGTTTCCATCGGGATTAACGCGATAAACGAAAACAGAATTCTTAAGAGGATACAGACTACCCCCATGAGTATTTGATGGGAACTTGAACACCCCTTTTGCTTTTACCCAGCAACGGGCTAGAGAACTGCAGATATTGTACGTCGTGGTTAGAGTTCACCTCTCGTTCATTATAACAAGAACAAAGACGCCGCCGTTCTGTTCTCTATTCTATCTCTTTCTCTCTTCCTCCTTGATTTTCAATCCTCGTCAAACTCGACGACTGTCGAGGGATGATAAAGGGTGTATTTCCAGCGATTATCACACCAGCTGTTTGAACAGCACAGCATCCAGTCCTCATGCTCTTCTTGGATATATGATATTGGTTCTCGCTGTTATACTTCTTTAATGTGAAAAATCTGATGGAGAGTTTATCGTGTACATCGTCTTTGTACAGTATCACATTTTGTCGCTATACAGGATTTACTGCGTGCTGCGACGAACAAACTATGTGTTTGCGGGGTCGGAGTTTACAACTGCAGCTGGTTGAAAGTAGCAGAGTTTTGTGGTTCAGATTGTTTACTCGTGTCTTTCTTGATAGTGGAGTATAGAGTTTGCAGTGGATCAGCAATAGCGGCAGTAGCAGATTGGTGGTTTAATATTGTTTAGGGAAAAACGACGTACGGGGATCGTGAACGATCGTAAATTTGAGTATAAAACGTTTTTATTACACTTTACGCCGCGTGAATGTGAAACGCGATGAAAAGTGGATTTATTTTCAAACCAAACGTCTGATGAAATCGCCCGATTGTTTTTTTTCAATATGCATCATCGAGTATGAAAAATAAAACACGAAAAGGGTCATTTACGACACCTTTTTTTTCTAAGTAATTCAAACCACAGATCAAGAAAAAAAATCTACGACCTGAATGTGATCCCCACTATTTAAACTTCAAAAATAGACTCGCGCCGATGTATCATTCGAGCTTTATGTAAATTTCACCACTCAGAAGATCGTTCACATAAGATTGACTTACACACACGTTCTAACGATTTTGGACCTATTTCCTTCACTCGTACTTTTTAACACACTACAACAACACCCGATGATACTGTTCCCAAAACTTGACACTGTGATTATTTATCACCTATATTTATCACTAGGGTTTAAAGTCCTGGTTTCTTGTGCAGGTACATATTAAATGATTGTACGACACGTATACAAGTCCGAAGTGGTATTTCCAACCAACCCCAGGCATAAATACGCACGAGACGCGTATCACCAATTCTATATCACCTGGATTGATACGCTATCGGGGCATCGCCCTCCCGGCACCCCGAGATCCCCCAACTTTACCTACCACCTCGTCAAACATTCTGGAACACTGTCGGCGTGAGTGCTCGAACGTTGATCAACCAACTGACCGATTCTTCCAGTTACACGCTCTTACGTACACAAATACGCGTAATATGTTATGAGCATTTACGCATACACCTACGTTTGCGTTTGTCTCCTGTACACGCGATACATTCTATATCATATTATATTGGCTGTAATGACGTCCCATAGATGGGACATAAACTCAGCTTACTCTGATATCGACAGGTATGCCAATGTAAATATCGTATGAATGTATCGAAAAAGCTATATTATTCAGCCTGTAATGTATGATAAGAGCCTCGGGGAGACCGGTGGATTCTATAGAAGGGCGAAGTGAAACTCGTGCGGGATAATTTTTTACCCGCAAAGTCCACTCTAATTATTACAGTCTATCGATCTGTAGTAAATAATAATATTCGAACGAATATCTCGACGGCAAAACGACCCGTCCTCGACAGCCCTATAACGGACGAACGAATCGCTCCAACTGAGAAGACCGCAGGGATCGGATGATCGCCAAACCAACCTAGTTCCGAAGCGCTTCCGTCTTCGCGCACGTGTGCAACAAGTGTCTGTGCAAATGAATACCGCAAATACCAAGCTTGATGATCCTGGCAACGGTTTATTAAAATTTAGGAGTTTCCCACCATGAGTGTGATCTTCAAGCTCGACGCTCTACACCATCCAGCATCAATTCGCTAAAAATTGTTTCTTCTGCCGACTCGTGGAAGAAAACCAGACCTATTTTTGCACAGTAATTAAATTTTGATCTGAAAATAAAGAATATTATGAGCAAAAGAACAACAATATCCATGATAAAAAGTTAAAGTTTGTTTGCTGGATATCTAATCTTGCGATTTCCACCGTTAATTGCTTCAAAATCATAAACCAACTCCGGTTTCGACGCTCGTATGTCCAAGCTGTTGTTCGCATGCTTGCGTTACGTAGTTGGAATCATTTTATCACAAAATTTACGTTTATAGGCGAACTTTGACATTGTTTTGATTTGATATCAGCTGCTCAATGTAATGACTCGAAGAGTCTGGCTAAATATATAAACTGAACGAACGATACCAAACGATGATCTTATACAACCAACTTTTATTTCTTCTGACGGCCTTTCATACAAACTTATCGAGCCCATAAATCAAATAATTCATTTCTAATGATGTATTACGCGAGATAGCGACTCAGTTCAATAATGGTATTGTGCCGTTCATTGTTGCTTCAAACAGCGCCATATTCAAACTTGAATCTTAACAAAGCGATCAACAGGTGTCAAAGCAGTTTATAAAAAATACACAGAGATGCCGACACGAGCTTGAAGAGCTTTAAAAATACATGGACCTCAAGCTGGTGGCGCCTCCACCCTTTATAATCAACAATGAAAAAAATCACGTCGAACCATGCGTCGAACGCGACTCCAGTTGAAATTTAAACTCTCCCGTTACGTACTGTATTGGTTATGTTGGGTTTTAGTGTTTTGACGTGCCAAAGTAAAAGACATTGCAAAAAATTATTGTGAAATGATTTTTTCATAGAATTTTATCCCAAAAGTATCAATGGTCAAATTCTATAAATGAATGGTTTTCTGTCTGCTGGAAGTTACATTCTGAATATGACTGAGATCAAGAAAATCGCTTTTTACGGAACGAGCTTGAAGGAACAACACGCCAAACATGAATTAAAAGTCAACAAATCCACACCCGTTAATGGAGCTGAACTCGAGCCGAAAAGAATGCGACTTTTTGGACCTTCAGAATTTTGGGGTGAATATCATACGCAGCGGGAGGCACTTGATGTAGCTTTCCAACGCCGTTCGAGCTCGTTGCATGTTTTCGTTTACCAAAACTATCAGGGGTTTCGGAAATTTATTGTTGCACATCCAGAAATCTACTGGCAAGCGGACAAATATAAACCTCCTGAAGAGAGATGCTCCTACGAGGTTTGATGGTTTACAATTAGTTACTCTGAACTAGGTTCCTTACTGCGTTGAATTAATAGTCTATAGCTTATTGTTATTCAACAGGTAATACCTGATGGTGCACCCTGCCACTTATATTTCGACTTGGAATTTGAAACTGATTTAAATCAGTTGAAAAATGGCTCAAGGATGACAAAGACTTTAATAGATATTTTTTGTGCATACTTTTCAGAACACTGGGATTTTCCGTGTAAAAGATCAAACGTATTGAGCTTAGATTCTACTACAGATGCTAAATTTAGTAGGCATTTAGTATTCCGGTTGAAGAATGTTATGTTTAAGAATAATAAACATGTGGGAAGGTTTGTTAAAACCGTATGCGCTAACATTAGACAGAGTTTGTTTGTCGATATCCACAATTCCTCGGTTGAGAACATTTTAAAAAAGTTTTCAAAAGAAGATGTAGAAGAATTATTTATTGATACCAAAAAAGGAAGAAAGATATTTGTAGACGTAGGTGTTTATACTAGGAACAGACATTTTCGACTCTACAAATCTACCAAGTGGGGAAAAAACTCTCATCTTATCAAAAGTTCTGATTCAGAGTATATCCCAAGCACAAAATACATGGACAAAGAACTTGGAACGTTTCTGGACTCTCTAATATCTTATCTCCCTGATAGTAGAAATCTAACTTTGCTGGAATATCAGGACAATGGCTCTGTGGATGCCACTAAGTATTCGAAAGAATGTTTAAGCCAGCGTATTCAATCTCAATCATCCCTAAAAAGTGCAGAATCATCGTACCCTCAAATCGACAAATTTATAATAGACATTGTCACTCCTGGAAAAATACGAGATATCAAATTTGTGATGGATAATCAAAAACTGATGTATGAAATCGCTAATTATAGGTGAGGAATACCCCACCATAAAAATCTGCAAATTTGTGAGTACAAGTCGATTAATCATATTCCAAACTGGGCTTCCCTTGTTACAGATATTGTGCAAACATAGGACGACAACACAAAAGTAATCGTATATATTGGATGGTTGATTTACGAAAAAAAATAGCATATCAAAAATGCTGGGATTCTGATTGTGCTGGCTTCAAATCGATACCGCAGCAATTACCTCCGGAAATTTGTTTTCAAATTGATGATGAAATGGATTCACTCATGTCATCTATTCCCGAACCTGAGGACTGTCCTGTGACTAGCCCTGACATTGAAGATGATGGCTTGGATTTCGACTTAGTGAATATTCCATTAGATCAAAATAAAAACTAGTAATATAGTTTGAAAAAATATTTTGGCAATCCGAATTTGTACATAGTATTCCACAATTAGTGATGAACAGATATTTGACCATGCTTTATTTTGTTATCAACATCTAGGAGATTTACATATGTTATACTTAATCTTGTGTATTGATTAAAATAAATATTTTTCTAGTATTACGTGCGTTACTGTATGACAATGGTTTTCACCACCTTTGGCATTAAATGGATGATGCGCTATGCAATTGATTCAATTTGCAAATTCATTTTAAATTCAATGGGTGGGCGCAGCGTATCATTCTCCCGTGATTTACGTTTTCACACGTTTAATTTAACTATTTGCCGTTTCGTTCCTCATTCAGTTGATCTAAAATAGATGGTCGACGACGTAAAATACACACAATTTGCAAAGAAGCCAATTGATTCAAAATTTTTGAAATCTACAATCCATTACTCTCGTCAAAACGCTCACGAGTCGACAAGCAAAATACGTACATGATTAAACGCTGCTAAAGTTATTCCAATCTATTCCAGAAGAGCGCTGATTTAATGAGATCAGATTCTAAGAATACTTGATACTAATAATAATACATTTCAGATTTAAATACGCTAATCCATATTTTGTTATATTACAAGTTACTTTTTACATGTGAGTGGAGTAACACCAGCTACTAAATGACTTCTACAGAGGGTGGAATTACTAGACAAATAACTCTCTAATATTAGATTCGAAAACATGGTCACTCGACCCGAGATTTGTTTCAACTGTAAGAATATCTCCAGAGATTGGATGAAACAGAATTTTGTCCCAATCATTGTTGGTTTGGCAGTGTTAAACTCGCTAGCACGGCATTGGAAAATTGTTGTATTATTATACCGAAATGAATCCTAAAATCTTTAACAATCATAAATATTTCACACTCTGTTTAGGGAAGATTCTAAGAAGGCAGGTAAAAAACATGTCTCATGATCAGTGCCAAGGTCATTTTTCCTTGGGTTCCTCCAAGATCAATTTTCAGTTAGGATATTTCAAATATTTCTGGGTCAGCTTTGATCACACAAATTAAATATCAGTTGTGAAATATTATGATGTTCAGCAGAAACTGAGAAGATTAGAGTGAAGTTATTCCAAGCCGAAAGGCCTCAAATCTCAGTTTCTTAAAACTATTATGTTCTAGGCAAAATCTCTATCATCTTCCTTGGCGTGTCACGCAAACAGTCGTGATGGCAAAAAGTAATATAGGAAGCCACGTTCTTCATCCGGAGTTGGACCTAACACAGATTCCTTTTTATCTTCCACCTTGATTTTCTCATTTTCCAAATCTCTATCAACATCTTCATCATCATCATTATCTCGCCCTCCAGGTTTTGGACCATCATCCCCCCCATCGCTTATCTTGCCCTTCTTGTTTGAGGAGTCCGTATCCTTTTCGACATTCGATTGTTTGCCATCGTCATGTGATAATGAGTCATCGGAAGATTCAAGAGTTACAGGATCCTCTTCTTCCCCTACAGCGGCCGCAGCAGCTTCTACACTAATTGATTTTCGGTTCCCATAATCCGCAGTTGCTTTCCGCATACGACACAAAAAATCTGGAACTCCTTTACAAATGACATGTAAATTTATTAAACAGAGAAGTGAAGTCGGACTTTGCAGGGATGAACTCATCACGTCTTTTATTCTGGTTACTCACCACTCATCGCCACCCAAGTTGTTACAGCTGATGGTATGTTTACACCAGGGTCATCAAAATACGTTAATACAAATTCAATACCAGGCTCATCAAACTTAGTGTCGGGTTTGATGACCATGTATGACCAGTACGCCGTCACTCTGGAAAAATGTTAGGGTTAGAAGAATGTAAGAATTGAGACTGCTTTTGCGTAAAAATGTCAACAAAACATTCCAGATACCTGTGTGTGTCAGGCCTTAGTGGAGCTTTGGGATGTTCTGTTCCTTTGCTAACAATTATTATGAGGCCTTCTTCTTTGTCGATTACCCATTTCCTCTGAAATACATAATCCCTATTTGCGAATAGCCGCTGTAACAGAGATTAGTTTGATAGCTAAGGAACATAAATTTACAAACAAATACTGCAGACAAAAAACTCACTGGCCAAATCATTTCCCAGTAAACAACGTCGCTGCGATGATTTGAAGAGAATTCGGTGCTTGGATCAGTATCAATAACTTCGAGGTGTCTTGCAGTTGGATCCCATTCTTTTCGATACTCGACATCAACTTGAACTCTCAAAAAGTCCTCAGCAGACACGTCCGAAAATGAACCATAAACTTTGTATGCATACAACCCTCTGCTTTGCGGTTCTTCTTTCCGCCATACCAACATGTCTTGCCTCTCAATGAAGGGCTGCCAATGCTCACCGGTACCTGAAAACCGAATTTCATCAATTAGTGAAATTGAAAGTCACAAATCAACATTCACTTCAATCTTGCAGATATCCCGGAGGTTGTACATGTAACTTCTAATTCCAAAAACCCAGCAAAACCGACTACTGACCTAGTAGCTTTGATTCGATAGTATTTTTAGAGTATGCTATGATTGTGAAATACAGACAGCTTTTGCACTGACGTATTCTACACAACTATCACAGATTTGTTTAATAGATAAATTGATAGAACTAAAAATAGTGAGAGACCATTTTGCGTAGAAGCCAGAGCAGGTTTAACACCATGGCATGTGCAGTACTTTACACCTTGCTGCGTGACATCAATGACTAGTCTCAAGTGACATTTGGCACAAGTCACCGTCGTTTCTTTTAATCGGTATATTTCTGCAAGCTCCATGGAGTAACTAAGAATAGGTAAAAAATAGATTAGAGAGATGAGTAAAGCTTCGAATCCCATCAAAACTTACTTGTGTAGTTCAATGTCACTAATTTTTTGATGATCCCAATTGTAAGCCGACACACCTACCGCCCCCATTAAATACTGTCTAGCGTTGTGACTAAGCCGACGTCTCCACATGTTGACAAATGATTTCAGAGCCACTTCATCCCAAATTCTTGTATAGAGATGAAATATTTGGAGGGTCCTTCGAACTCGTTGAGCAACGATGCATTCAAATTGTCTAGCGCAGGATTTGGCAACTTGGACACTCTGTTGTCTAAACCATATTCTTATCCAACGTTCACCCCATCTCTTTCCGATATTACTTTTTGAATAATTAGCATTATTTCGAGCGTGTATAACATTAGGGTTATATCGTCGAACGACAGCATTTGACACGTGCAAGCAATGCATTATTGCAACGTTTTTTGATGAATCCTCGACAATGATTCGGCGCTAATTGAACCTGCAGTTCATTTTCCTTTCACTTCGTTAAATTTATCTAGTTTTTTATGGCACCGAACACAAGTTGTAAGGGATTACTAGACTTGGAAGGAAGATACCCAGTATTCTGTATTAATATCAATATATGAATGACATTGTTCATCAAGCCTTCTCAAGAGTTAAATTTACAGGTCAAGAACAATAGGCAGTTCCTATATCGTTGACATATATTCAACAACTACACTCTCGTATCCTTAGAGCAAAGCTCGTATCAGTACTTTTAAAAGGACACACGACTACTGCGTGTTTAATAAAAATACCCAAATGACCTACACTAACCACGAAAATGGTCATCGTAGAGCAGCGCCACGTGGGAGAAGAACGTTAGTCGGTCGGACTACCCTCAACCAAGAATCAACGCCAAGAATGCTCGACTCCGGAAATTCTGATCGACAATTTCCAACCAAAGGAATCGCTGTGGTCTTGCAATTACGATTGATTTTAAGAGCTGCATAGATTCGAAATAATTCAGAGTTAAAGCGAAATGATAGACAATTCTGCGGAATGTTCTAGTATATTCAAATTGAAGGTTGTATCAGGGGGGCTCGGATTTTACGTTACATAATATTAATTTTCGTCTCACATCGAAGCTTTATTCAAGTAATGATTCGTTCATACAACATCAATTTAGCGAATTTTACATCCTCCAGTATTATACTTGATTCAATTCATTTGGCGAATTTCTGACAATCCAAGATCCTCTGAGCTTCATTCTGAAACAAAATAGTTTCCCAGCACGCCCAGATATTATTTCGTTGACTTCACTCTAAATATATGTATACCTGTATTAGATTATAAACAGCGACGAGTTGATTCAACGAAGGTTTTCCCTGGGATGAGCACATCGCACTGCCACCCCCCGTTTGAGGGATTTGGCTTCTTTTGCCCCATCCCGTAGAAAAATTCAGTTGTGCCTCAGTTCCAAGGGCCAGGATGAGACAAATAGCAACTACCACCACGAAACATCCAGATTGGATCCTGAAGAACCTACAACAATTTCCAAAACAGTCAATGTTGGACCCTTCGATACATATGCTACTGCGTTGTATTTATAAAATTGACCGGAACGAAATACATCACGAAAAACCCGGTATTGTATTTCCTGAATACGAAAATATCATCCAATTCATGGTTCCGCACATTCCCTTTCGAACAAAAATAAAAACGTGCAATTTATTCAACCCTCCTTCGATACAGTTCTCCAATCACATTGCCGCGTTATAACAGAGCAAGGATCAAATTCATTTGTAAATATCTCCTGGGATTCAGTTTCAAAAAATATCAAGTAACGCAGTGTTTTTTTTTATTAATTTTATTTTTCCACCACCCTGGGACCAGGTCTCTATAATCAGCAACCCTTTGAGTAGCTATCAATTGTAACGAATTGTGCGTAACGTGTGAATGAAAGTTTTAACAATTTACGTAAAAAGCACCCACAAAACTGCAAATTATTACAGCCACAATCCGAGTATAATAAATTACTTATTGTTCATCCAAACTCACATTCTAAACTCGGAACTTCCGTAGGACGTTGCGGTGTATGATTTGTACGACGATACAGATACCGTGATAAGACCGCGATTGAGATTGAACCGGACCTGGCCGAGATTTTATACCCCTCTCTTCGTTCCTCGCAACCCCTCGGAAGTCGGCCTTCGGACTTCTTCCAGCTTCCACTGCCCCTCTCCTTCGGTTATATCCTTTAAAAATTGTTGGCACATCTCTTCGTCAGAGCTTACAAATCGGCGGAGGATACTTTACGCTATAGGTCAACCGATAAGATTTTGTACAATCAGGCAGAGAAATTGATTAATAAAAACGAAAACTACGATAAATATTTATATCTGAGGAAACAATTGGGTTCGACTGAAGTTCGAAGTTTACCATTATTTATATTTTATTTCTTCAATCTTTTCACACGTAAATTTAATGAGACGATGATCCATACGAAGTTTTGAAAAATCTTATTTTTTGACCATACTCATCAACTTTCTAACTTACAGTACCCTATTTTAAAAATATACATTAGGAACTTTTCAAAGAAAACATTTGTATCCGCTTTCGGCTTCTCAGTTTGTTCCCGTGCCCGGATATAATTTTGTGTAAAATTAAGATGAGCTAAAACTAAAAAATGGTTCAAAATAATGCTGTCGGAAAAAAGGAGCCTGAATAAACCAAAAGGGGATGAAAAATAAAGTAAAGAATAGGAAAGAAGGATCTAGAGAATATGAAGGGTGGAAAAGATGGCGAGGACAAACAATAGCGACCCGTTTGTACGGAGACTAAATTAAACCATTGGAAAGATAGTGGGCAGTTAGTTCAAAGAATAAATCGAGTGTTCATAATGCAACAACATACCAAGTCCAAAAACCCGATATCCCATGGTTATTCGCAGACCTTGATATCCGTATTTCTATATCTTATCTTCCCCGTTCTATGAAACCATGTGCACTCATATTTACAGGTAGCTAACGATCATATTTTGAGAATTTACAATCAATTATAGGACTCTAAGTTCATTCCGCGCCAGAACTTCAGTCTAAAAAGAAAACATTCATGCTATGAGAGCTGTATAATAAAAAAAAAAAGTTTTTTTCTTTAAAAATATTTTAATATTAACTAATCAAATATGTATATTGTAATTATAATTACGTCTGATTTTTTGAATGCTACTTGATTTTATTTGGCTTTTTTTTTTCTCAGATATGCGATCAACCGACGTCAAAATCGGTTAGCAAGACTTTCGCAACTTTTTAGTCGGAATATCGGGAGCGGTTACCTATTATTTTAATTAGCAAAATGGTATGAGAAGGTGGTTGGGCATTCTTAATAAGGCTTCTTTGTAATTTATCGTCGACGACTTCGCAGTAGGAAGCGAAGCCCCAGGCTCATTTGGAACAAATGATTAATCAATTCAGTTTTCAATCTTAATTCATTGACGTATACTATTTCACCCCTTTAAATCTCTCCTCCCCCTGATAAGGGGAAAAAAATTATTCACCCAGACACTATGCAAATAAATAAATAATTGAAAGATGGCTGCAGCAAATATGTTGCAATAAATGTTCAAAGCTTTCATTGAATTTTATTTATTATTATTTCAATATGTACACATACAATACACGTTTGGGTGTATAAAGATATAGCTTATATAAATTTGAAATGATGGGAAGTAAAAAATTGTACACAAGATACATTATATGGGATGAAATCACGGTTGACCGGATGAGCCACGACATCGGAGTCAAAAATTCTCTATTTTATATCTTAAATATACGAACTGATCGCACAACACGAGCATAACTTTACGCAACGTGTCGCACAAACCCTTATGTTATTGCTGCTATTAAGAGGACGACATACAACAATAGAGTATCTGTTTATTGTTAGCTTAACTTATAAACTGTATGAATCGATGAGAGGGGGGAGGGAAGAAGGAAGGGCCACCGAGAATTATGCGGTGAGAAAAAATCATCCCTAAATGTTTCAACACGAAATTTGCAATAACTAATTACAGATAATCAATTAATTAATTATATGCCGTGTGTACGATGTAAAATAGGCCTATGCAATACTTTTTCGATACATCCTTCCAAATAATTCTTATTGATATACATTCGCTGCGCATCGAAATGTTTTTTCAAATTGAAAGGACATTTTACTGTTGTGAATAATTTTAATTGTATGATTATAGTCTCATACTTTTCGTTTCGCAGGATTTTTTTTCTTTTCTTGTACCTGCATACGACTATACTATATAATATAATATATATATTTATATTTACTCTATTTTGTTTACTATATCACTACCGGGCAGTTTTGCGAGTCATTACTTTAGATATTTTTTAGCGATTATAATTATTGTATTATAGATATATACTGATCGTGGTGTCTTTCGTATTACATATACCAATATATAGGCATATTCGAATCGATCTGCGTAGAATTGAACAAAAAAAAATTATACATCAATGTCCCGTACCATTAGGATACACATTTTTCAAAAATTGATGTATCTGATGTGCAACTGTTAATATTTCATAAGCTCTGAAGGTTCAATTCGAAGTCACACAAACTAAAACGTCAGCAGACTTTTATATTCCTCATTCTATTTTTTTTCTTTCGATTTTTCATCAAAATGTTTTTTTTTCATTGGTTTATATAATATGTATACTAGCTTTTCATATTACAATATATAAAGGATAGATATAGTCACTGCAACAAATCGTCATTCAATCATTTGAAATACGGCAAGCGACATCCATTCTTAAATTTTGAGATCACACGCTTTTTATTTATTCTTTTTTCTGTATATTGCAACACTTACAATTAATCATTTCTTCCGTAATTATTCATACGAAGGTGCTTCTAATCATCGTTCTCCCTGCATACTGAAAATCAGCTAATAATAAGAAAAAAATCATAAATATAATAGATACACCGTACATAGTAAAATATTTCAGACGCGATAAATTAATATACTTCGCATTTACTGATTTATTACGGCGAAAAAAATGAAACAATAATTTCAATAACAATAATAATAATAATAATAATAATAATGATAATACCAAAACTAATAATAATCATAATTTATAACGATCGATCACGTTGACGAACTCCGTAGTAAAGAATGTACATTTACTATAAAATATAAAAAAATAAAATAAAAACCTATTGATTTGGTAAACAAAAAATAATAAATCAATATACATAAGTATATTATGATATATCAAAATGTCATCTTATTCTCACTATGGTTCGATCATTTTTTTATTTCCTTAGAAGCACCTTTTAGCATTAGTGCACGAACAGTATTCGTAACGTAACTGCACAAAATGCCTCAAAATATTTGATATTTTTACTCTGTTTCTAGAATTGTTTCCATGACGTGATATAATATTCTTCAATATACCGTTACTTATGATTTGCAAATTTTAAACTTGGCGTTTTTTTTCCGCTCATTTATAGGTGTGTATAAAATACGAAATTGATGACGTATTATATTACTGTGACATCACTTAGCTCATATTTTTCTTTTTACGCTTTATTTATTTCATTTTTTTTTATGTTTATCATTAAATAGAAAATGCGCGCGGTGATAATTCCAACGAATAATGATTAGGTGGGAATTGATTTTGAAATACAATGCATGTTATACTAAATACTAATTATTATAGCTACGAACGATAAAAGAATGGCGTGCTATGGCACTATCCCTTCTCTAGATGTAAACTCGGCTAGTAAGTCGTGATTAATCAACGACAAACTTTGAAGCAGAATTAAGATGTACTATATGACTACGTTATATCGCCGTAATCTGGTCTTTATTTTGTAGGTATAATGAAATAATAAGGTAATTCTTCAATGATAATATTTCAATTATAAAAAAATAATTAAATATATGTACCGGAACATGAATTGTTCATTATTATTATTATAATGTTAAATCGTTTATCCCTGCGTAAATAATATGTCGATTATCATGCTGGTCAAAACTATACATATATGTATTACGGTATTACACCTCTGTTATTTTACCCGCTTTCTGTATTTCATTTATTTATCTCAGCTTCACACTCTCTTTTTTATCTTTCTCTCTCTCTCTCACTATATTTCCTACATCTGAATATTAAAATATATAAATTAATATATGTATGTAGTATACAATATGCAATAGGTATGTGTCTTGTAGATATACATATATATAGATATACATATACATACCATGTATGAACGAATGTATAAAAATTGACGTGGGATGTTTCTTTTTTTTTCTTTCAACTAATGGAAATACAATGATTCGGGCCTTAATATAATATAAACATATACCTATAGAGCTATCGGATCAAAGAAAATAATTTCGATTACTTTGTTACATTTTTTTTTTTTTATAAATCACGGCTTTTTATAATACTATTAACTATGTTATGACAATTAAATATAGAAAACTGATTCGACTCTAGGCCTTGATGTGAGTTCAGCAAAAATGATAATAAACAGGTAACGATGAGGGTATTATTATGAATGGAGCTACATAAAAGTTATCACATGCGTTTTTCGTCGTGTCTAATTGTAACAAAAAATGTGAAACGTAATTGAAACGACACTGAAGAATCCAAAATACTTGTAACATTTCTTTAAAAACTTATACCCCAACAACGATTTCAGCATCCTGGACGAATGGAAATACTTTTTCAAAATACCTTATCTGCATGTTCCCAAAGCCAGCGAGTTCTAAGTCAGTCTGATAGCATTCGGTGCTATTAGGCAATGTTAAAAAAATATTAACAAAATATGTAATAGCTCTTCATTTCATCTTTAATCTCACACCTGCTAATCATTAATCAATAAACAAATAAAAAATATTTTCAATTTTCCACAGCTACATTTTGCTCGCACTAATTGCTTGTAGTTGGTATTTAATTCTCTTCTCATCTCTCTGTTTTTCCTCTCAGCAATTTTTATATCATACCATATATATAAATATAATATATTACATGACGCTATTTATCACCATATAAATAGGGTCTGTACTGATACGAGATTATTTTCAAATAATTAAGTCATTTGTATTCACTTTAAATGATTTATCTCTCAATAGTCGACAATTAGATGATACGTCTTTCTAACTTAAATGGTTTAGGCATATTGAAATAATAATGGTGATATTTCGTTCATGTCTAAGTCATCAAGGGATTGTGAATTTTCGTATCATCTTCATGCAATCTTGAAATATTCCAAGGTCCATCGGATCGTTCCAAGATTTGAGTCATTAGATTGATTTAAAATAAATACTAGTTGATTAAATTTAACACCGAGTCCGGGCCCAGTGCGCCATATGGAATAATGTATTCATATCAGCACTCTGCGGAATGATATTTCATTCTCAAGTCTTTTTCGAGTCAACATTTGTTAGAAATTACTACAGTTCTTTGGTATTGCATCAAGTTATGAAACTGAATACAAACCGAAATCGTCTTTCCGTTAAGCCACAATTTTTCACATAAGCTTTTAAGTACAGTATTGTAATGCGGCGTTTTATATCTCATTTTTTTTTTCAATTTGATTATTATTATTCTTTTTTTGTTTGATATAAATGTTTTTTCAGGAAATGTTTATATCGGGGAAATCTACGAACTACTCACAGTTCTGAAAGTCTTTTTAAATTAACACCAGCTCTCGCTCTCTCGTTCCCCAACACCATCACTATCTTCATCACTTGGCTCCTCACCGTACATATCAGCTAATTTCCAGAACTTTTGGCCAAAGTTCGACAAGTGATTGAACTTCAAGTCGCCGTCGTCGGTACCTACGCACAAATTTTTGTGGAGATCAACTTATTGTGAAAGATTCACAAAACTCGATAACAGAATATATCAAGAAGTAGTGAAAAACACTTACATGAAGCGAGAGACGATAGAGATCCTTCTGAATTACCCTTGCCTTCGTACGCGTAATGCCTCACATCGTCGAACGCATTTGTCTCAGGATCTTTATCGCAACTTTCTTTTTTACCATCTAAGAAGCCACAAATATCTGGTACTTCATCCGTCGTATCTGGAGCTACGAATAATACATAAATAATTACATGCATATCGAATTTCAAATAGATCCTGCCATTAGCTGGAGGTACTTAGCAATCAGAAATATTACCTCTTCCTTCCAGTCCAACAGGCGCCATTTTCGAGTCTATGGGTGGCGCATCATACATGGCTCTGAGGACATTCAAGTCATATCCTGTATCAACCTCGCCGCCACCTTCGTCTTCGTAGTTAATGATATTTTCTCTAATGTCGTCCATATCTTTGTACAAGTCGTCTGTTTTTCTTCTGTGTACCACTACAGCTAGCAGCAAGATCAGTAATATCGCTACGCAAACTAGAATAGCCACCAAAAAGTTCGTGTCTATTCCAAACGATACCGCTTTAGCCATACCATAATCACAACTGGGATCTGCATTGTGAGATAAGGCTGGCATTCCCAAGTTGTAAGTCTGAAATTAAAATACATGACAATGTCATAAATAAAGATCAGAATGTTCGCTACTTGATATTTTAACCCACATCGACGTAAAACAAAAGGAAAACTCACATTTCCATTGATAGTCATGTTACGTATACATCCGGCGAATCCCTCGTCAGTCGGCGTATGATCCCAACGTAGAGCATCAGCTAGATGGGCAAGATTTGTGAGTGCACCGCCAATTTGTAAGGGGCTATTAACGTTAAGAAATTCGTTTGGTCCTTGCGGAGCCGTTAAGCTCATACATGCAGACATCTGGCAGTTATCGACTTTCATTTCTATCGCCTGTTGGATAAACATAAAGTGAAAATGCTTATAAGCTCATTTTATGGAAAATGATCAGGCTTGAAAGGCTGTCTGTCAATTGCTTACCGTCTTTGTCCATAAAACATCGATTCTGTGGCTCTTTCCATCTGTCAATTTTATTTGCTTCTGATCCAGTCTTATCGTACCAGTACCATAGTCAACGAACAATACTGCATATCCTTCTTGCAATTCTAACGCCATAAAATCTTGGATTCCCAAGTTAGGATTATAGCTCATTGGTCCAAAGTAAAAGACTAGCCCATTCTCAACCTGGGGTGTTATTTCCAGTCCTGAAATCGACGTAATCCACGCATGAGTGCCATTGCTTAAACTTAAACTTTCTGACTACCTTAGCAGAAGAACAACAGAAAAGTATTCACCTAAATGTGAATCGTCACAAGCTTGACCAGGAGGTGGCATGATAGCCCATCCATTACCGTGAAAACCGATTCCCAATACTTCGCATCTTGGACCCTCAAGACCTGGTGGACACTCACACCTTTCTGCCAATGGTGTTCCGCCGTTTAAACAAACGATGGGTTCGGCAACGTGGCAAGTACATTGTGGATCCACTACTGCTCTGACACCAACGAAAGACGTTGTATTTGTGTAAACAGAGTAGGGAATGGAACTCGCGTTTAGATAGCTTCTGCATGAGTTATTACAGTGAACTCTCTCAAACAAACATTCGTCAATGTTAACCAGTAAAATATCGGCGTCTAATTCTCGTTTTATTTCGTCGATGTGCTGAGAAGTGATCGTGTTTAATTTTTCTGGTGCATAATAGGGACTACCGTGCGCTGAAAATCTGACATCCAGAAGACTCATGTTGTTGTGATGTGGCGAATGTAAAACCGTGAATACGTCGACGTTTTCTACAGCGGTGCTCAACATTGCTGCCAATTGTACCTGGAACATTTCTTTTTTGCTCACACCCGAATCCCCAGGTGCGACAAACTCCTCTGCAGTAATGCCAGAAAATCGAACGGACCCCGATTTCATTACGGCTTCTTCAGGTATTTCCTTGACAGTCACATTTACGTACGCGTTAACTTGATGCCGAGGAACCAGGGCGCTCTGCTCGGTCACGATAAACTTCAGGACAAAAGTATCGTTTGGCGTACCTTCCAGCATCGTGATCATTCCAGTGCTTGGATTGAGGCGAAAACTTTCGTGAGTTGAAGCCCATGCAAAATGTTTATCAGGCAAATCCCAATCGTCTGGATCGTTGACGTAGACTCTTCCGATTTCCGTATCCGGCGCGTTTCCTTTGTAATTGTATACAAATATAGAACTCGAACCTTCTTCCATTGCGTTATCGTTGCGATCTCCAATTATGACAGTCAATATGGATATATCCGTCATTGGTGGAACACCTCTGTCAGTAATAGCTATCGGTATTTGATAAGATTTCTTTGTTTCTCTATCGAACGTTACTTGAGCGTAAAGATCAGATCCGTCTATAGAGAATTTTGATTTAATTTCTTCATCCGCGTTCGCGCTGATTTTAAAAGTAAACGGTGGTCCATTCTCATCTGAATCCCAATCTTTTGCATTCAACTTTGTTATTTTACCCGGCGGTTGGTTTTCGTACCAAACAACAGGATACGGCATGTCCAAAAATGGCGCGTTGTCATTTATGTCTATCAAAGTAATATTTACTAAAACTGTTTTTCGCAGACCTGTAGGTCCACCGTCTTCGTCTCTCGCCATGACAATTACCAACCAAATTGGATACCCTTCAGGTGGGTCGCGATCAAGCGGTTTTTTTAGAGTCAAACAACCCGTTTTATCGATCCCTAGTAGAGGTTTTTGTTCTTCTTTAACTATAAAATAAGCGATATGCTGATCCTCGTTTCTGTCTTTGATATCGGGATCATATGCGGAAACTGTCGTTATGCATCCTTCGACTAAACTTTCCTCTTCGATTGTAGGATTTCTGTTAAATTCATTGAACACTGGCGGATTGTCGTTGACGTTGTCAATAAAAATTATGACCTGGGCCGTGTCATTGTACAGGCCATCAAAAGCGCGAACGGTCAAATTATATTCCGTGATAGTTTCGTAGTCAAGTTCAGACTTGACTCTGATTTTTCCCGTACTGGGTTCAATATCAAAACTGTCTCCAGTATTTCCACCTATTATACTGTAAGTGACCGGGCTAGCGGTATCAGAATCCACAGCTTTGACTTCAGTCACAAGTGCGTTGATATTTGCATCTTCTGCTACAGAATTCGCTGTGTAAACCTGTTGAGTAAAGTGCGGAGCGTTGTCATTTTTGTCAGCGACTCCGATACGGAACACCTGTTGACCTTTATTGTGTTCTCCGGTTTTAAACAACGAGCTCGGGGAATTGTCCACCGCGATGACCTTCACGTTATAGGTATCTTCTTGCTCTCTGTCAAAAGTTTTCAGGGTTGTTATATTTCCTGTGTGTTTATCGATAGCGAAATGGGTCTTCCAACTATCCAGTTCGTAGGTGACCTGAAACATTTGTGGTAAATTTCAGTTAATTATTTCGATAATTAGTGAAAATTCTTTCAATTACAAAGTCCGAAATTATTCGATTACCTGATTGTGAGCGGAGGTACCGTCCGCATCGATGGCTCGGACTTGCATGACTGGAACTCCAGGAGGTTCGTTTTCCAACACGCTGCCTTTCTCTATCTCACGGAATACCGGAATGTTGTCATTGACATCGAGAACTTCAATATTGATTACAGTCTCAGCAGCCAATTGATATTTATTCAGTACACGAACAATGAGAGTATATTCTATATTACTCTCATAGTCAAGACGTTTAGCCAGTTTAATATCAGCGATATCCTTGCTTGATTCCAATCTGTAGGGTCATTCGTATAATTGACGTTGATACGTTAATTAATTAATTCTTTTTCAATTACATTTAATAATCATTTATAAAAGCTATATTTACCTGAATGTATTTCCCTTGTTGGTCTGTTCGGTTCTCCCGGTGACTAATTCAAAAACTACACCCGGATTTCCATCGATATTTGAGACAGCTTGTAATCTGACAAGACTCGCGTCAAAATCGCTGTAGTTTTCTTTTAGTCGAAGCGGTTCCAGAGATCTGTCTAAAAAGGCAGGTGCTTTCTTGTGAGATTCTACTACCTTTATATCCAAGTCTATCGTACTAGGCCTTGGAAATTCACCCTGATCTTTAGCCGTTGCAGTCAGGCTAAATTTGTAATCGGGTTCTCTCTGAAAAAAAAAAACATTCCAAAATCCAACGGTTCTAGATTTTCCGACATTTAGATACGGATAATGATAAACTTACATCTATAGTCTTATTGAGAAATATAACACCGGTTCTCCTGTCGATTCTGAAATAAACGTCATCTTCTGGTATTTTAGAAGACAAATTATACTGGACGACAGAATTGTTTCCATCATCTATGTCCGTGGCAGAAACTCTCATCACCTCTCTTCCAAGGGGTAGATCTTGTGGTACGGACTCCGTGTATGCCTAGAAAAAAACATAATAAAACCGTTCTAAAAAAAAAGTTGAACCATTTCATAGATATATGACCTATATACTGATGCGGTAAAACTTCATGCTATTTTAAATGATAATAATAACGATAATAATAAGAGTCGTGCGTTTGGTGATTGCAGGTTTCTGCGAAACAAGTATATAATACATGCAATTATATTTAAAAATAATACGCCAACAATCGCGGTATAGTCCTGCATAGAAGAAATAAGTATAATGTGATAACATCAACGTGTCGAATAGATTAGGGTTGCTAAACTTTTTTCGCCACTACTTCAACGAGGTGGTAAAGTTTGATTTGATGTGATTTTCAGAATATTATAGGGCATAATCGTACAACAATCGGGTAATTTCCAAGAGTTTGAAACGACAACGTAATACCGAGACACCATCACACATCGATCATTCCACATTAAATTTTCACACGTCAAATTCGTAACCAACCTTCCATACGAGTCCGCGAAAGACCTAGATTTGAAGAAAAAATTCAAGCAACATTTGTTAATTGCTTATAATTATTACTATAGGGCAGCAGTACGTCAGTCGGCGCATTATGAAAATAAAAATAGATTCCATCGACTTACATTTGCGGTTGGGGAAAAAAAACGATCCCTGACAATCTCATATAACATACATCCATATTATGTATAATCATAAATAACGTATACTAGATCGCTGATACAAATTCGTAAACTTTTCAAATTTATATGACAATAAAATTAATCTAATTAATTACTCACCACTTTGTCAAACACAGGTGAATTGTCATTAACATCTGTAATTGTGACTTTAAACGTACAGACGTCATCAAGCTGGGGTCTGCCGTTGTCAGTGGCCAATATGGTAAGGTAAGCTTCTTTTTCTCGTGCCGGTTCATCTCTATCCAATATCTGAGTAGTTATTATCTCACCAGTGATGTTATTGATATCAAATTTTAATTTTTCACCAGGTGCCGTCAAGAAACTGTAGGTAATCGTGCCTGCGGAAATGACGAACAATGAAAATCGTATGTTTAGAAATGAAAAGGAATGAAGAAAGCGTCGATGCAAACTGACAAACGCAGGATAATAATTATAGGAAAAAACTATAATAATGAATTATTCTTTTTTTATTTTTTTTTTTATGTACCTCCGGAACCGAGGGGATCCCTGTCCTCCGCATGAACTTGTATAACCTTTGTCCCGGCGGGTTCTTCCTCTTTGACGACAGGTGCGTAATTCGAACAATTCGAAAATACCGGCTTGTGATTATGGTTGTCGTCCTGTCTCTGCAACAAAGAGCATCATCGATGAATAAAAACAATTTGTTCCCATCACATAATCGTGTTTGTTTGTTTTGTGTAAAAAAGGAAGAAAAACAAACTATAATCGTGTGACGGGTGGTATGAACCTCACGATTGAGGGATAAAAGGTGAATAAAATTCCATACATCCGTTTTTTCCACATCTTTTTTTTCCTTCTCTCTCCGTCTCACGCACACTCCCTATGCAAAAACGCGCGCGGGCACACACAGACCTGTACATAATCTACGTCAAAGCAATTATTGCAAAATGTTACAGAATTTTAGCCACGGCGTTCGAAATTGAATTTTCACATTCCAATTCACGATACGTGTCGCATTACTCCTATTTATATACATATGTGTAAGTTAAAGCACATTTTCGCACATACCCGATATGCATGTATGTAAAATATACGTGTGCGATACAGAGGAAAGAACGAATTGAAGAGAGTGGAGAAGAAAAAAATAATGAACGAAAAGCGATACGGTAAGTGTTTCACCACCGTACGTTCGACGTGCAATATGCAAGCAGTGGTAAATATTTTATCGGTTCTAGCGCACGTGGTGAATCATCCGTGCAAAGTAACGGACTTAAAATCTCCGTCGACAAATTGGCTGAAACTGTTTAGAATTATTTCAGTGGGACCGAACATTACAGCTATACAGAGTACTACGGTAGAATAATTTATGAGAAAAGTAAATTATTATTTAAAGACTATTTAGGAATTGAATCGCTGCACAGTCTCGCTGCAATTATTGAATCGTGGTTACGCGGTTAAGTGCTGCGCAAACAATAAAAATTTATAGTTTATGTGAATTAGGTCCCGGATGTGAATATGAATCATTTATTAATCCGTTCCGGATCGTTCCGGATATTTGCGTGAGTCTGAACTATAAATATGAATAAAATTAATACGATCATATCTGTTTGTCGTGCGGTAAAAACTCACGCGTTCCACGGTAGGGGTGGGTTGGGATTATATTTTATGATAATAATAAAACTAATGCCTCAACTTACCATAAACTCCTCATCACTGGGATAGGGTGCTCTGGGGTCCAGGTGTCTCGAATGTCTCAATTTAAGGGCGTTACCTGTAACAATGAGAAATAAAAAGTAAGAAAAATTGAATGAAAGTAATACGATAAATCTGAAGGGACGTTACACTTCGACTCCGGTTAAGAGCTAGATTCAGAGATTTATTTAAATATATCTACTCGTTGAATCGCGGCTCATTCGATCCTTGAATAATTCATCCAAAGACCCCTTTAGAAGGGCTACTCAAAGTGGAATTAAATGACAATCAAATGGGTCCAAAAGGGACGCCCGCCTAGGTCCAACACGCTACAACCAACCCGAGTATTTTATAACTCGATAACAACTAACGAGATCACAGTCATCGTCCTCCCCCTGCCCCTCCTCCTGCTTCTTCTCTCAACATTTCAAACGTCCCACAATGAGGAAAAGGACTGAAATAGGCGCGAGGGATTGCAGCCATGGGGGTGGTATACAGACGAATCGCTACCGCGCGTTTATTGAGTTTACCTACATTAGAATCGGGTCATTGTCTGCGTGGGTAATAGACGTACATGTTATAGGTATAGTACGAAGTACTCAAAGTGAGGGTACCGAATAATGGCTGAAAGTGGAAGAGCCAGTGAACGGAGCCGACCCCGGTATACCAGGGTGTAAAACGTCAAGTTGTAAATTTCCCGATAAAATTTATTTAATAGTTTTCAGGATCATTTCAAGGTGACGGGGTCAGGTGTCCCCGGACTTCGGGTGCCCTGTTCGAAAAGGGAAAACGTCCATTTTTTCTCCCCCCGTTCGTGAATGTATAAGAGGAACCCGTGACGATAATGGTTAACTGTAACACGACACGCATCTCGCATAGACTGCAGTATAAGTTAGTATTTAGTGCGTACGCCCCAAATAGTGTGTTGCGGAATAGGGACAAGGAGGGATAAGAAAAAAAAACACAAAAAAAAACTATGGAGAGAACAAGGGCTGGTTTGCCCTCATCGTCAGAGTCGCGTTATGCGTCATAAATGAATTCCGTATCGTGTATCGGTAATCGAAGAATGGCCCTGTTAGGCTGGAGAAACAAGTATATAAGCAAGTGAGTTGAACTATACGTATACATATGGAGGGGAGGAAATGGGAAGAGGAATAGATTCGGCTTCGGGACCCCCTTAAGCTTGCGTTTGCCTCTCCCTAACTCAATTAAACCAACTTGCTGCTAACAGTTGAAGGACATTCACAAGTCTTAGTCTCCGTGACTCAGTCTTACAGCTTGAGGGAGGAGCCGTCGGTTTCCCCCATAGTAATCGGAAGTTCGGGATAGTTTATTTCTAATGCACCACAGCAACCGACCGATCTGAATTACACGTTTTATAGGCGTGTAATAAGATCCATTTACAGTATGGAAATTGCTGTATCAGCTAATCCCGTATCACGAGTTGATTTACGCAATATTTATAAATAACATATAAACACGACGAACCGGGATACCGAAAATCAATTTTTACACAGAGAAAATGACGTGTGCATAAAGGAGGATATATACGTGTGTTCGTTGATTGGGAAAGAAGTGATTATATCCACGAGGGGAGTATAAAATGAAGTCGTCTGCAGATCATTAACGTGCTCGTTACCGTATTACACTTAGTTTAAAATTATCCTTTGCACCTCGTGTAATGCGGAAGGCTTACCAGATGCAATTTCATAGACTGCAGTACGTCCCGCGACGGCTAAAACTCGAGAAAATCCGCGATTAACGACGCAAACTTTATCACTCGAATATCAACGTGTATACGTTTCAAACTGCAGTGGAGCAAATCTTCAAGGGAGGGAAAAGAAAAATATAAGAAAACTTTTTTACAGAAATTTCAGGATGCTGTACGTCAATAAATGGATAATAATCACATCTTACACATGCATGGACAACGCGCGTTTTGTCCAAACATAAAACCGTATAGTTCGATAACTGTACCATGGAAATTGTTTCAGTAATCCAATCGGACTGTAACGATATTCACCCGACACCTCCACGTGGATCGCATGCCGAATCGCTGTAACTCCAACAATTTATCAAAACAAAATCGGGGGGCTAAAAAAAATTGAATCGGACCAAAGAAAAAAGCCAGAGAATAAAATCCCAGTTCATTTGATCCGATCTAACACTCCATAAAAAAAAAAAAAAAACAAAAAGCCCCCAAAAAGCTCGCTATCGTATAAAATATCGCTACATACGTGTGCATGCATGTGGGGAAAATAATATATAGTATATCCGTACATAGAACATCATTTTCACGTAATTCTTTCAACAATGTGAAAAATCATGGTATAATAAGAATGGTTCACAACGAAGGATGATTCAAGTTTTTTTTTTAATATGATTCATATTTTTTCTCTCTAATACTTATAATTCTTTCACTGTTCTTGCCCGGGGGAATTTTACGAGGTTCTCTGGATTTTCTTCAAAGCTGCAAAAATAACACACCGGAGGTCTGGACCCGTCGTTATGGTATACGTTGAAAGAAAGGAGAAAAAAAAAAAAAAAGGTCAAGCCAAAAAAGCCAAACTCGTCGAAGCGACAACGACTTACTCTATTCACTGTTTCGTCGTCGCCTCGCCTCGGTTAGCCTGAGTTCCGCTCATTTTTGTATAGCTCCGAGTTCGCGTTTCTCACCAGCACGGTTGCAGTGGTTTTGTCGTAAAGTTCGCCACGGTTTTGCACACGTACAGAATTTCGACGGTACGAATCTATAAACGTATACGAAACCCCCTGTACCGATACCAGGAGCCTCGATACACACCGCGAAAAATCAGCAGACCCGAAATCCGAGAACAAGGGACACGAAATATATTAACTGAAACGAAATCAAGGGGCGCATCGATACGGCCCTGGATCGTTGCTGAGCCGTGCGACTGACCAAACAACTCACACGTAAAAGATTTAAACGTATATATTTCCGTGCCCGTAGTCATGTAGATATCAAAACTGGTCTGATTCGATCACATTCACAACGGGCTCTCTCCCACCTGGGTGTTAAAAGTGATAACGATAACGGATGCCATACGTTGACGACGAAGTCGAACCGATATCCATACACGGTTAAATAAAATAGATAAAGTCTTACGAATTCAACGTGAAATGAGACATCGAGGTTCGAAGGATGATCGCTCCGACATTATTTAACGCGGACGTAGTTCGATAATTTCTGTAACGCGCTGTATGCGGAATGCGAATCGTGTACACAGTGTCCGATTTTTAAATTGTAATTCATTTATATTTAGAAAACGAATCGTTGTATCGAAGCAGTAATCCAGCAGAGGCAAAATTTTGAAGTTTCGGTATTCGCCTCATTTTATTTCGATATCACGAATCGAACAGAAAAAAAGAATATACCGTCATTCAAGTTTTTCAAAAGTATAACCCGATCTACCCCGAATGAATTTTTCAATCGGGTGTCCCCCTCGGCCCCCTGCGACCTTGGTTCGAACTATTTTTCGATACGACGAATCGTTTTCGAAATAATAATCGCAGCTCCCCTCGTCCGAAATGGAACACCCTGTAGATTCTCAACTTATATGTATAACGCGTATGAAGGTGTGCGAGATTTCTGGCCGCTTATTCCTCGAGCAGACGTGCACATACATATATACAATACGACTACGTCATGGACGAGGAATGCGCCGTCTCGCGTTAACACTTTGTTCGAGTTTAAACACTTTTGCATGTATTTCTGAGTTAACTTTCTTTCCGCTGTAACTGCAAGTGCATAGCGGAGATATGGAAAATAAAAATAACGCACGTTCCACATAAATGGATACCCACATGGCGTTACGATGGGACCGATGTATTCCTCGAACGCTTGTAATAAAGATTGCAGAAAAAGACAAAGAAAGAAAAAAGAAAAACAATACGCTCAAACTATTTAGGAATAATTTAAGGTTATATGAGTCCATATATCGAACGATGTTCGCTTGGTTTGATTTGATTGATCCAATCCTTCATGTTAAATTCAACGATTCGTTGGCTGACTGACTGCTGCAGAGCTTTTAATATAACAAGGGCGAATAAAAGCACTGTGGGAAATAATTTTCCGATATACGTACACATATGTACCTTACACATTCAGGTGCGTGCAGGGATTATCAATTTGACCGTCGATTATGATAGTCATATGGAAAAAAATGACGTCTATTCGTACAGCCGCAATCATCGTTAGGCTAATCATGATAGTTATAGTTTTATGTATAATACGCCTATAGTACGGATGGCAGCTAGAAGGAGTTCTGAAAATAGCTTCGAAGAACGTTTACAGAGCCTAGACGCTGTATGAATGTAAGTACATGCTAGAAAAGCATACGGATCAGATACCCCGGCTGAATTTAGCTCGGCTTAGGTACTAAAAATCCCCGTACGTAGACTTCGATGCTCCATGGCTGCTTCCGTGCAGTCGGAGAAAGATAATCCCTTGAAGGGAATGAAAAATTATTCGACGACAGAAAAAAAAAAAAAAATGGCCCTCCTGAGTCAAAACTTGAATGATGCACGTGGTGCGGGAGTAAGAATTATAGGTGAATTGTACTAGGTGAGAATTACGACGAAGAATAGAATCCGAACGTAGGTTAAAAGTTGAGCTTTAAAGCTCAGATGACTTACCGGGATTTGAAAACGGATCAAAAGCTCGGGCAAATACCTCCGTAGATCCTCTCAAAAACGGGAGAAAAAATAGGAGAATAAAAATATTCTAACGAGGTTTAAATATTCTTTCCGTTGGGAAATAATTGAGACGAAACAATCGAACGAATCTTGCGAAATTCGGAATGAAAGAAAATAGAAAAGAAGATATGAAATTCCTCGGAAAAAGAAAACTTCGGAGGGTAGATGGATACGAAGTTCGAAAAACTCCATCGAGAGCTTCGGGCGTACGTTTATATGGGGTGTAGTGATGACGTGGGTGTAGATGATTGTGCATCGAAGCGCGGAAGCTCGGAGCTTGCAACAGCAGTGGCAGCAGCAGCATTGGGCCGTAAAACGTAAACGTATACAGTACGTATAGTTGCGTATATATAAAACGTCTATAACCCATGCAAGTTAGCGTGCGCAGCATAGTACGAACTATTCGTATACACAGACAATCTGGGGGCTAATTTTAAAGGCCATTTTCTACAATTTCACGCCACGGTAATATCTATTTTTATCTATAGGGCAGATGCAGCAGAATTTCAATTCTATTTTAAGATGTATGTGTGCTATGTACGTGTATATTTACTATATCCACGTACATATGTACGTACACAAGTAGATGTATACGCGACACGTATGTTTTTTACTATATAATATATTAACGTGCGTAATTTTACACGATACAAATGCCCCGCTGTACGACAATGGTCTGCAATTCAAGGGCGCGCGTGTGAACCGTTGATAGGATGAGAGGAACTGGGAAGGTATGATAAATTCCAGATAAAATGAATGAGACGTACAGACACATATATACGTGCGTATACCTACACCGGAGTAACGTATGAAAATAGAATTAGATACATCAAAATAATAGCACGCTTCTGGGATTCTGGGATTTCGATCCGGTGTCGATCACGCGAGAATCTACAACATCGGGATTATAATGCAAACATATATCCGGTTATACGTCTACCCTCCATACAACACACGACAAACTGGGAAATCCACCCTGGAGAACAAGAGGCGCTATTAAATATCCAAAAGCTCCTCGGGCCGGGCTGACTGAATTGACTCCGGCAGTCAGTTCGGCAGCTCTCAATTCTCCCGCCGACCTCCGCCTTATCAATTAGTGTCACGACTAATTTATTCAAGCCAAAGGTATAGACACATACACGTCCTGCAGGATATACACGGGGATATAATACGTACTTGTATGTGTAATTATACCTATATGGATACCATCGCAATAATAACGCGCACGGCGCGGTCGGGCGCGGTGCCGTAATAGAGAAGGTATACCTATATATCTATAGATAGACAGGGGGGGTGCTAGTTTTGACTGAAATTAATTTTACCTCAGAGCAAAAGGAACAGCTTTTCATTTGTTTTCCCATTTCATTTCATTTTCTCCTTTTTTTTTCCTTTCTTTCTTCTTTCACGTTACACACAGCTGTGCATAGGTTTATATGTATACTGCACGGTGTGTTACATATCCGTGTGACGTATACAATAAGTCATACGTATATACCGTTTACCATATTTTTTTTGTGCCGGTACGGTAAAAATTTGACGGTCATGGAAATGAAATAGAAAAAAAAAAAACAAAGTAAACGAAATAAAAAATAAATTTCCGGGCATACATCAGCAGCTATATTATACGCAACTTATACACTATGGTGCAAACCGTGTTATATGTTACACACTTTGTAAGGGTATAGGTATGGGAAACTCCACAAATAAACATAACGCGACCGAGGTGTAGGCGCGGTTATTTGCTTTAGGGAAACATACGCCGCTTGCACATATGTATTATACACACGGTACGCATTTGTAATATATAAATGTATATAATTCGTGATATTTGACACGTTGACGTCGCGTTGTTGTACTAGTTAAAAAAAAAAATGAAGGACGCGATGACAATTCATGGTCCCAATATTATATTATACTTTTGATCTGCAGATATCAATATGTGTGGAAAACAAGAAAAAAAAACAGTTATTATCCGATTCAATTGTTGTTGTAAAACAAACTTCTCATCGATTCGAATAATTGATTTGAATAATTGATTCGAAATAAAAGAAGAAAAAAAAAAAATTATTCGAATCCCCACCGCGTATAGCTTATGAAAATAAATTCACATTGCCATATGTATATGAAACCTGTTGTATACCTATACGCGTGTTACATAGATAAAAGAGAATTAGTTTAAACGGGACGCGTCTCATCGTCATTTCCGTTCTCAGAAGTAAAGTCCGGTTTTTAGAAAGTGCATCACGTACGGCATTTACCCGCAGCCATGTATATGAGTCTAGAGTAACAAAACAGGTGACATTACAATGAATATTAAGGACGAACTATGGTTATCATACGAGTTGGAACTACGATATCCGGTTCCGACTGAACAAATGAAGAGATAAAAAAAATTATACCTGAACGTACAACTCATGAGAAAGGTGGAAACAAAACGGAAACTTCAGTCCGTCAGTTACGATATACGTATACCTACCTATATATAGAGTGCATGTAGTAGAAAATTCTCAGGTAGAAATTCCGACAGTCAGAGTCAGTCAGTAATTCTGTGAGTGAGTATATAACTCATTCGTCAGTAAAACCATTGGTCGTTCGATGTTAGGGGGAAATAAGTGAACGTGGGGGGAGGGGGAGGGGGTGGGGGTGGGGGGCAACGTTATCGATTTTTCTGTTTAACCTGACTAAGTCCAACCTGACCTAACACAATGCTCATATGCTGTTCCGTACTAACCTAACATCCACTCTAACCTACCACCACAATATACAATACATGCATGTATATATACCTATATATGTACATAGATACAGGTATATAGATATAGGTATATAAACGAATAAACGGTGAGGTCTACAGCTATAAGTCAACTTAGTGGCGTGGGCGACACCGACCCCCACATATCTAGGACACATAAGGCAAAAGCAACCAAGCTGTTCGTAGATATAGCGCTCGGTTTATCGTCTACGGCGATCGCATATGTCATAAACTCCGTTCGTATTTACCTGCCAGTTGATAAATATATATGAGATATATATCTCAAACGGTAGAGAAACGGGGGTGAGGGGGAAATAAGCCGCGCGTTTTAGCTTTTCAATTAATGATGAAATAAAATTTGAAAGAAAAAAAAATCAACGAAAAAAATAACCTACGGGGTAGGGCGGAATTATCGTAACCGGTGATCGCGTATATGGGGGGGTGAAGTTATGTAAAATTGTATGATGGAATCACGGAATAGTTCCGGTAACGAAATGGAACGTTTTCCGGGCATACCTCACACTTAAATCGCGTCGCGATGCAATGCGCGTTATTTTGTGGAGGGGTCAGGAGGTTTGAATGAAATTGTAGGGTATGCATTATTGGGTGTGGGTAAGCGTCGCGTGGCGTGAGAGTAACCCGATGCAGGAATTTCGTTCACTCCTCCGTTCGGTATATATGCGGCACCCCGAGGGAGTTTTCCCCGCTGTAAAAGGGGCACGAGAAGCAACGGGAGCGGCGGCAGCAGCTAAATAAATGATCGGGAAAGCTATTTCGCTGTTTCTTAGAGATCCCGCAGCAAACGACACCCTCGACGCCCCCGACGCCCGTCATCAGGCGCCCCTTTAGTTGTCACTGGAAAAGTAGTTAAGCCCCCTCCCCCCGCTGCCCGCCCCCGCCCTATTCTTCGGTTGTATTTCGCCCCGTGGCTGAAAGTCTTGATTTTTAATCTCTTCCGGCGCGGGACGAACTGTGTTCGGAGCGTCGCGACGCTGCTGAGTGAGACGAAGAGAATTAGGGAAAATAACGTCGTTATACATTATGTGGCGCCAAAACTCCTGGAAAATTCGATTCTATATTTAGTATACTAAATAAGCAGCTTTACCGACAAGTTCAAGCGGTCATATCACGTCTCTCTCACTTAAAATTTCAACCATCGCCATGCAGCTGCCGACGTCTCTTTTCACGTAGAAAAGACTCGGTGGGGAACAAACCAAAAATCCGAAAAAATGAAACGAAAAAATTATACGCTAGACAAACAATTTTTTCTTCACTTCACCCTCTATTACTTTATTTTTATATACTATCGTCGACGCGACGGTCTACAGGCCATCATTCAAATACGTCCGCACTTGCCAGTGTAATAATGAGAACAAATAAAATGGGACACGGATATCATCGGAGTCGATAATATATTTCATACAAGTCATCCCCTAATAACATGCGTATACCACAAAGTGTATGTACAATGTACATGTACATAAAGTTTAATAATTAATGATAATTGCGTATACCTACTTCTATTGTATACTCGCGAGTTATACTAAATGAATATACATATAACGGGTGTTGAAATCGAATATACGGTTTTTTTATTTCTTTTCCCCCCCATTAGGAGTAATAAGATCGCGTGTGGAAACACGTACATCGTCACTTTGAGGCTTATTTTATAAATTTCCGTGCGTATATTATTGATGTTGGTAATTTTCCAGGCTGATACTTCGAGATACAAAGCAGGGCATAATACAAGGTCGAAGAAATAAAAAAAATTAGAAAGAAAAAAATTACTTGATAGGATTCAAACGAAAAATTTCCGTTTTAGACCCACCTATTCGACAGCAAATGGTGTACGTACGTATAGGTATTATATAGACGTACACAATATAGTAAAGAAGACGTGTTATACGAGGCGCGAAAAAAATCATACAGGCGAATTACGTACCGATTTAGACGTGTAATAAAATTTCTTCCACACGCACGAGCTTACATTGCATTTAAAAGGGAAAAGTGGAGGAAAAAAAAAAAAAAAAATTCAGCCAAATAACACCCCGCAACGTATAGGGGGTGGAAAAAAATAGTATATCTATATTAAGTCGCATTCTATGCTACAGGGTAGGTGTATACGAAAAAAACCCATCGTGGTTGGAAAATGTTTATCGCGTGGATCATAAATTTCGTGTATCTTCATACTCGAATAAACGCAGCGTCGTATGAAAAACGAAAAAAAAAAAACAAAACAAGCGATACTAAACGGTACAAAAAACTGAATCGAAAATGAAAAAAAAAAAAATTGGAAAAAAAAAGAACGTGGCAAACAATCGCGTACGTCCCTGACGATACCCGTGCATATTTTAGTCGTGCACGTATACGTTATACAAATGTGTGGGTGACGGAGGGGATTGGAGGGTGGCGACGGTGTATCCTCAAAAAATAATTAACAACGGCAAGGGACAGTGACGCTTGTATATCATACCGCGGAGATGGAAGATTGTCAACGTTTCGGAAAAGGGGTGTTTCGCGGGGTATTATACTCATTCCTCACAGCGAGTCATGATCGCCGGTTCAAAGGTCAGGACACGGCACGACGCTCAAGCACAATGACACTTTTGGTCCTCAGCACCGGGTCACGGGCGACGTCGTCGTCGTCGTCGTCGTCCAAAGAATAAAGAAGAAAAGAAGTTAAAATATGAAATTACAAAAAAAAATGAAAAAACAAAAATTTTATTAAAAAAAAAAAAAAAGTAAACCAAGAGCGTACTCTCTCCTGCCGCTGCGGGGCGCAGGGCGAACACCCGCGGTTTTTTGTCCCTGATGAAAACTCCAGGATATTATCGACGGCCGCGATATCATACCTATACTCATACGTAGGTATATCTGTAAAAACGCGAGACGGTGCAAAACGATTATATCTGATCGTCCTTACATGGAATCTTATCCTTCATGGGTGTATATAATAATGGGACGTATTATAAGGTAAAAATATGTGATATATCTACGTGTAATATAATGTATCCATGCGAGGGTGTTTAAAATTTGCGTAACAATTTTTTCTTTTTACTATTTTTTTTGGTAAAATTCAATCCCTACCGGATAACATTTACGTATACTTATGGAGAGATATCTGCATAGTGTTCCCACGGAGAGCCATATGGTCCATTTTTACTCGCTGTTTAAATATAGTATATATACACGTATACATGTATAATGTGACCTGTACTATACTACGTAAGGAATGCATCAACGGTATTTTATTGGGTGATTTTTGACGCTCTGATCGTAAATTGTGATCCGAACTCACGAAAGCCATATGCAGTATAAGGTGTATACAGGTATATTCTCTGTACGCATATACCTACATATAAAAGTATCGAGAACGGCGTAACGCGCGGTGGTGTTTGGACTGTTTTTGGTACAGCGATCCGACACGAAAAGTCCCGGATTTTCCGAAGCAGGTATAAGTTTTTTTTTTTCTATAATGAAAAAGAAAATGTAAATGTAAAAACATAAATGTAGGTATAGGTTCCATAAAATGCACATAAAAAATACGACGTACATACGCCGAAAACCAACAACTAGCGTTGCGCCATGCTAGATATATAGGCATCGGCCCATATCTATAACCGCTAACTGCAGCACATGAAATTTTGCTGCACCGAGACTTTCCTCATGCGGGTATATTGGACTAGTACGTAGAGATAAAGGGTAGGGGTACCTGCAAATACATCCAACATAAGTATACCCTCAGGCTGCAAGCTTTTTCGCTGTACAATGAAATCCACCATAATTCTATTACACGAAACCGCAATTGCACAAATAATACCATTTCGAATTACAGGAAAACAAAAAATAAAATCAAAAAAAATAAATAAATTGTTATACACATATATAGATATAAACGTATTTACAGTATCATGAAAACATGTTACAAAATGACAAAACTGTACTCCATACGATTTTCATTTTTTTGGAAAATCCCAAAAATTAAAAAAAGACTTATCGGACGAATGAGTGGGAAAAAGCAAAAATTAATCAGACGATTTCGAACCGTAGAAGTTTTATCGATCAAGAGCTTTCATCTACATTATAAAGTAATTAATTACCGAAGTCACGCGATTTTATTTTTATTGGACATACAAATATATCGAGAAAGAGAAAATAAAGGCGATGGAAGATGAACTTTTCTACGTCGAGAGGCTGCTTAGCAGGTATATAATTATGCGCGAAAGGGACGTTGAGCAAAGGTGACGAGATAACAGGGTAGTTGGTCATGGTGGTCGGCATCTTCCTTGGGGAGTAAACCCGACGGTGTTACACGGCGTCGCGTCCATCGACATCATATAGCATCGGCTGTATTAGACCAAGATAGTCGGTCGGTTCTGGAGATAATTAGAAGCCTGGGTTTCCGCGGCACGGAAACTCACTTCTCGCGTTATAGTTATAGCGGTACACGGTGTACCGATGTGCATCCACCGCCCGGTAGCGCTGCCCTTATATTACCGCTTTTCGTGTCCAGTTTCATCAGGACTTTCAAAGGAAGATCCTTCGATCACCCCACCGTGGCTCGCCACTCCCTGCAACGACGTATATGCATTACTACGGCAAAAGTAGAAAATGCATCGACTCGCGGTGCGGGTAATTCGACGCCGATAGGCAAACGAACCGCGCAAAGCAAAAAAAAACCGAGAAGAAAAAAGAAATTAGAATAATTAACCATTGTTGTATAATGCAAAGGATCTTATGTATATAGTGAATTTTGTTTTTCTTCCCACCCCTCGATTACCCCTGTTATTACGGAGCATTCATTTAATTACAATTAAACTTTGGGATGGATTTTCATTTAGAACCGCGTTATGTGGCATCGTATTACGCTGGGTATAAATAAATAAGAATTTCTAATTTCCCAAAGTACTTTGGCGCCCTTTCATCAGTCGGGAGCTAAATCGTCGGTGTAAGAAATGTTGTTTACACGTTTTGAATTCGCCCGACCCGATGCAATGAAGTTGGAATAGAAATTAGTCAGTTTCGTTTAACTCGCGCAGTTTTACCGTATACAAGCGGGTTCAATGGTATAAATGGATGAAAAAAAATACTCCGAGTTACCGGCACAGGATTCCGAAGCTATTTTTCCATAGTTCCTGGCCCGTTCCCATTTGGATACCTACGTGTTTCGTTCCACATTCGCGAAGCGTTATGTGTACGGGTGGGGGAAAAAACAAAAAAAAAAAACAATAAATAAATAAATAATTTCAACCCCTTGCGAATAAACGCGGATAGTTACACACTAATATATGAACGGGATAACCGAACGCGGAAGGATATACCTAATTCCAAGTTTGGAGGAAATATAAACGTGTATAGAAAGAGGAAGAGCTAAATAGTGAGGGAGAGAGAAAAAAAAAGAAGGCAGTAAGAGTTGGTTGAGGAAACTGAGTGATCGATAGCTGCGCTAATGAGTGACCGACATAAATTCCCACTTGGAAAAGAATACCGAGTCAAAAGACAGGAAGCCTTCTATCTTCTACGTACATCGTCGTGGTAGAGTAGGTGCGGGGGTAGGTGGTTCAAGGTGTATAAGGTATAAGATACTCCCCCCGATCCCATCGCAGCAATTAAAGGGCTCCACGTTTGTATCAGCCTTCGCACTATGGCATTATAATTGAAGGGAAACAACCACGCCTGGAATCCAGACGTTACAAACCTAATAGGTATATATTCACAAACGTTGTGGAGTTATAAATTTTTATTAGAGACTGACAACGGACACGCGGAGTTAGCAGCCTACATCTACGTAAATATCTCATACACGAACTGTGTAATATACCGGATAGTACATCAGTTCACACCAACACTCAAGGACTCTGATCGATATCGGGAATGATATAACAAACGGCAACAAAGAAAAGAAGAAAAAAAAAAAGAAGAAAAAAAAAATACTTCTTCGATAAAATGTGTGAAAAATGGTTATTCAAATTTTCCCTCCCTCCGTAAGTCGTGAATGCACGTATAAGTCTTTCTTCGTCGGGTTTATCGTGAAAGCGGGGGAAACGATGAAAGTCAAGTTGTCGGCTCGCGACTGAACTCGCGCCACTTATCAGCCCAATGGTAGTCGGCTATTGTTCATTTCCGTTATTGTCCCGATTAGATCCCCGGCGACGTCAGTGAGCAGGAAAACCCTTCGATCCCGCAACGCGACGCATCGTTACTAACCACACTCTGGCGCCTCGTACTTCCGATGCAGATATTCACGCCCTATAAACGCGTGCGGGTAAATTATATACACGCTATGATATACATATAAATATCCACCTGCCTTGCACACGTGATTTATTCGCGTCTGTGAAGTTTAGCTGTCTGTTCCGTACGATCTCATGCAATATTATAGGAGCTTTATATTCGACACATTAATTAAATCCGGTTTATATCGCTCGTCGTTAGTTCGTCCGTTTGCTCGGCCAGTAGCTCGAATTGTTTGGTTTCCCACCAGGGTATAGAGCTTCCTTTCCTTCCTTTCGAACGGTAAGGGAGAAGGAAGTGGAAAAATAGGGTGAGGAGAAAGAAGAGGCCGTTTCACCCGCACCGCGCGTTGAGCCAAGCCAAGCAGCAGCAGCAGCAGCAGCAGTAGCAGTAAAAGACTTGAAGAGCGCTTAATCGAACTTATCGGAAAATACGTAGAGAAACACCTAACTCGGCTCTAACGGCGGTACCTGCAGCGGGTTTTTCACTCGTCTCTAGTTTATATCACGTCGATTTTCTGTAGGTTCGTATCAGAATGCGCAGCGAACCACCACCCGGCAGGAAATGTACGTGAAATATACATTTCGCACGAAATTCGCGGACGGTATAGTGTTTCGTACGATCGTTCCACATACCTAAATTTCAATGAACCGCGCGCGAGTTCAATTTTCCTTGCTGAAAAAATTCCCAAAAAAAAAAAAACCACCACAAAAAAGGTGAAAGAAAAAATGAATGAATAAAAATCAAGTTTCTCCTTATATTCGACCGCCGTAGTGCAGTACACGCGTTAGGATTTTCGAAATATTTCATTCCTCCCCTCGCGATTTTATTTTCCGCTTATATTTTTCTTCACCCCAACGCGTCCGTCAAACATAAGCCTGCACTTTATTCCGATCGTGGGTCACAGAGCAGCTGGATTGTAGTCGTTTTGGGTTGTTTCACTCGTGACCACTTCTTCTCGGACCTCGGGCAAAAGGCGCACGAAATTGACACTTGCTCGTTTAGTGGGTGGGGGGGGGGGGGGGGGGGGGGGCCCAAGCCGAGTGCGGTGTACACAGCATAGGTGGTCGAAAGAGGAATGTCGCGAGCAAGCATGTATATTATGTATATAAGTTTGTCCTTTTCTCTTCCGACACCGAACCAATACAGATCGATAATAGGGCCTGCACCCTTACTGCACTTCCTTACTTGTACAGGGATAGAAATTTCGCCTCCATCCATCCATCGTCCCCTTCGCCACTTCGCCAAGTAACGCACACAACTCGGGACTCGCACGCACGAATTCGTGCGCGTGCTCATGAGCCGCTGCATCGGGAAGAGAAAAGCAGCAGAACGCGCGCGTACCACGATGGCATTGTTGGACCGGTATGACTCACGTACCGGGAATCCACTTTGTTCTATTGCCAAAGGGAGTCCCGCTGACTTGGGGAGGATATACACACAGGGTGTTGCGGGGTTTGGGCACCTCCATATTAGGTATATGCCTATATAGATATACCGTACCTCGGCACTGCATGTATGGATACAGAAAAAGGGGAAAAGAGAAAAAGGGTCCCTCTCGCAGCAAACTAGGGGGATGCTGCGCGAATTCATTCTATATCCTCCCTAACTACTCTACCTACTCGACGCCATTTCTCACAGCGAATAAAAAATGAATAAAAAAAAAAAAACAGAAAAAAAGAAACATCCAATTGCCAAACTCGTATAACGCGGATTTATGTGCATTGATTGCTGTCGGTGATGTTATTGTCGTTGTTATTATTATTATTCTAGTAATTAGTTCTCTTATATGTTTCACATTAAATCTAATCTACTGCAAAATATGGACAATGGATGTCCAATTAAATCTCGAAGCACGAAGTGAAAAATAAAAAAACTAGATGTGCTGGGTGATAATCACGATTCGAAGGTCAGGATCAAGATTTTTCGCAAAAATCCAAAGGGACCTTATTGTTAGATTTTTATCGATTTTTAGGTCAAAAATCGAAATTTTTTTTTATTGGAGTTTCTATGGTATTCTTGTATATTTTGATCTCAGGAATCCGAATCCGAAAGCCAAATTGATCTATCTATAAAATTGATCCAGTTATCGCCAATTTATCGATCTAAAAAGTGAAAAATGAAGGATATCTCGATGGGATTAATTGGTAGCTCAATTTAAGCGATGGATTCGTGTTCCTGAGCTCAAAATACGTTAGAAAAGTGTCCTGCGATCGATTTTAAAAATACTTCATTTTCGGCCCAAAAATCGGAAAAATCCAAAGGGGTATACCTTAGATTTTTATCGATTTTTAGGTCAAAAATCGACATTTTTTTTTATTGGGGTTTCTATGGTATTCTTATGCATTTTGACCTGAGAAACACGAATCCGTTGACTGAATTAGGTTACTACCGAAACCTATTGAGTTATCTCAATTTTTCTGCTCCGAAACGCGAAAAGTTGAAAATAATTCAATCATTTTTACAGATGGATTAATTTAGTTTGCAGATTCGAGAAACGTCTCAAAATATATAAACGAAAAATCGTATTTCAACCGATAATGAACGAAACCAAAGTAACAACACAATGCAGTACGATGCTAGTCGAATATGTAGAGAAAAAAAAATAATAATTCAGAGTTAACAAGAATGAATTATATGCATCACATATCACATGGAATGTGAAATATTTATATGAATTTCATCGTTGCATTAAACGTTGCGGATTAATATAACCTTCCAAGTGTTTCCTGCACTTTTATATCCATAGAAAATTTAAATCAGTAGTACATTCTATACGGTCTCCAGTGCATGTTGATCGTTCGACGCGGTTTTATTTTACACATTACAGTTAAATCTCACACATCGAAGTAACATATCATAGTTATATAGATATTATATACGATGTACTGAATCTGCAGAGGATGAAGTATGCGAACAATTTTACGCGTCAACGCTTCGAAATTGTTTTTTTCTTTTTTCTTTTTTCTTTTTTTTTAATCTATGCCTTCATACATACCTGATCGCAGCTATAATTTTGGTTCAAAAATTTACAAATCGTATACACGTCAAATCGAACGAAAGAAAAAAAAAAAAAAAATGGCCCTCACAATCCCATAGATTATATGTATCTATGTATCTACTCTCGCGTGATCATTCACCATACCGTACCATAGGTATCGAATCTGATGCAATTTACACATAAAACCGAAAAAGTGTAAATGAATCGAGATAGATTTGCGCCTTTAAAAAACTTCAGCAATCCCTGACCCATCCCAACTGCACTAGAAACCTGATCGCTAGGTGCAAAGTTCAAGAAGGGGAGAAACGAGATCAAGAAAAACAAGTTTCAACCCTTACAATCTTCTCGAGGGCACAAAAGGAACACCTGTAGAATTGAAAAAAAAAAAGAAAAACAAGCGAAAGAAACCCGAGAGAATGTTTCCATTCAACTTTCATCCTTCCTGATCAAAATTGCCCAGATGCGCGTGCCACTGTGTATATGAAAAAAGAAAAGAAAAAAAAGAAGAAAAGTCACATATTCGCCGTACATATACATATGGATATATAACTTGTCAGGTGAGGGGAAGTACAAAGTATATAAAAATAGGGGAGAGGTTAAAAGTTCGTGCGACATGCAACTATATGCGGTGTGAACAACGAGAAAAATATGAAAAAAGAAACAAATAAAAAAAATAAAAGAACATCAAGATGGGGTTATTGGGTGAACTGCACGTCGTCGTTGTGTCGGGGTCGTATAATAAGAATACGGCGATCAATTGTCTTTCATCCACCTGCATGCATTCAACCATGTAACACCGTGGCAGGGGTTATACCTACGTACGTACGTTATGACCTTCGTGATAAGGTACTGTATTCTATACAGACGAATACGTGTTGGATTATATGCAGTGCGAGCCGCGCGATACGATGCAGCTGCAACTATACCTGAAGGTCTCTGTGTATATCCATATCTACGTATATACCGGCTGAACGTAGCTGCAGCTGAAATTGATTTCACCCCTACAATCATTCGCGCGTTCTAATTCGCGCGCCATATAGTATATCTATACGTTTAGCTGTGTTGTGTATCAACATGTGTGCCTGTGTATCGTTAGAACTTACAGGCGCACGAGGTACAATAATTTCTCATGACTCGCTGCAGTGGTAGTTACAGCTATGCAGTTCAAACCTATGTTACTATAATATTCCCATACACATGGACGTATACACGATTACATACCTGTATATTTCGTACCTGTATACCTACCGTATGCGCATCCTGTGCGGATCGAAATAAAATTTATTATGTTGCGATATCGAACCGCCCTTTGATATTTGCCGCTGGGGCGAACGGTGTTTTACACGCCAAGAATCGTTGTTTGTAATATATTTGGAATATACGGTACCTACATGTGTACATTATATACAATCCCGCACGTAACATGAAAGTTTATAAGCACAATACTACCACCTCGTGTGCAAATTATTTGTTCATTCGCAGGTATTACCGATACGCACACGTATATAATAGGATGCAGCGAAATGTGATATTAATTTCATATCATATTCATTAATTACTTTTTTTTTCTATTTCTTTTCCCGTATCCCAAAAGAATGTACATACATCGACCTCATTCGCTAGTTTTCTTTAATAATTTTCGCATTCAATTCGAAATTAGCCCAATTACAAAACTCCGAACGGCATCGGTATGAGTGTGGGCGTAGGTGTATATAACGTGAGTACTTATGTAACTACGGATTTCGCGCAACAAGTTGTTCAACCTCGTGCAGCAGGTAGTACTATATAATATACGTACAGCGGCGCATACCTATCTACAGTTTTTTTTTCTCAAGCTCAAATTATGGGTTGGCTCGAGTTACACGTAGGTATAATAAGAGAAAGATGAAAAGTAGAAGAGAGAAGAGAAAGGGATGCCGTCTGCGGTGGCGGTGCAGCGGACATAAGCAATATAAAGAATGTAGAAAGAGATTGCAGTTGTAAAATCGTGTAGCTACATCAACCCCCTGTGGCTAAAACGAGTCGGTACTCTAGGGGGTATTTTCCGCCGCGGCCACCGCTGACTCGGTGTTACGGGGCTGTTTTACAATATTAAATCACGGGGACTTGCCCCTCTGCCTAATATAACTATATACCTATTTAGAATATACATACGTATGTGGACACTCTGCGTATACGTATACAAGCGGTACCCACTCCCTGTGTAATTCAAATTCGTTTAATTTGCATGCCACGCCAATAAAGCATGAGCGGTACAAAGCCCGATGCCCCCCGATCTCATCCCTATCTCACCGATACAAGCGCAAAATATTATGCGTACGGAGAAGCGGCGCGTGCAATAACTACACGTACGTATATGTATACGCGACGTTGTACGGGGCACCCCGTGTAAATACGACCCAATTTCAATTTTCTCATTTTCCCCAACCCCTTGTCCATCTTATATCCACCTAACTAGCTCCATACACCAGGTACCCCTACACACGCATGACTTTAGCGGACGAAAGTTTATGTATAGAGGATTTATCCTGCCGGTATATTTAACCGTGCAGAGTCTGCTGTGGAAATTCGTTGATCGACGTGTTCGGTAAATTTTCAATCCGCTGTTTTTTTTCTCTTTTTTTCTTTCTGTTTCGCGTTACGTTTGATCAAGGATTTTTTTTTTTTCACTTTTCACTAGTTCACTTTTTCATAATATTCCGTGAAAATATCCTGAGCGCGATATCTTCGCTTTTCTCTTCATTAAACATACGCATATTAGCGTATGCATATATGTGCGTGTGTACGCGTACATAATACCTGCAACTATATATCGTGTTTGCAAAGTTTCGCTTCAGTATCGGCTGCCAATTAACCTTTCAATGAGTAGAACCTCGCGTGAATGCCACTCGGCCGAGCGTACGGAGAATGTTGTGCCGTATACATAACTATAAATAGGTGTTGGTAAATATGTATTACATATAAAAGTACATAAACTAAGCGTATGCATTCCCATTAGCGTACTCCGCCTCTGCATGTGTGAGGCGCGATTATAAATCCCTTACCAATATTTCTCTCCACCGATCGCGTATACGTATATAAACTATGGCTGTGCGTTTAAAGATTATCCTCGGCTCTGGTGTGTAAAAGGGTCGATTTTAGCTTCGAGAGTGGATCGAATTTTGATGGGACGACTTGCTGGCAGAGGCCAGCAATGGGTACTTCATACGGAACACACGTACCGATACGCGTAACACATATACATATACGCGGCATAGGTTAACTTTGCAGGGGTAGTGCGAGTCGAGTAGAGTATACGAGTTGCCGGCAGATCTTTTCAACCCCTCTTGGCATCACCATCAGCAACAGAACGAAACAGAATAGAACAGAACAAAGGTTTATACCGTAGTTAGATACGCCTCTGATATTATCGTAGGACCTGCACACCCTTCAAGTCTGATTTTATACGTGTACCAGCATATATATACACGTGAATTGCACCCGTCCGTACGTTTACTTATATTACCGAGCGAACGCCATAAAAATGATCCATATATAGTTATCGTCAATCAGGAGCACTCGATAAAATTGAAAAAAAATTTTATTCCAACTCTCAAGTTAGATCGTCGTATGGATTACTTTTTCGACATGGAAAATATTTCAGGGACGATCTTATGGGATCTCATAAAAACCTGGTATACCTACCGTGAACGCATTTAATAAAATCTATAGTTAATATATGTTAGAAATCAAAAATGCAAAGAAATCAAATGACAATACTTGGGAAGTTATTTTCAAACGTGTCACTTCGAATCAAACCTACTCCCGCGATGTGCGATACATAGATTAAAAGTATTGTATAAGTTATACATTTTTTCAATACATTCTATCGATCAGCGAACCGAAATTCACGTTATACCGCAGCACCTACTATACTATACTAGTGCGCGTAGATGTAACAAAACCAACATACGCGATTTGCAGCGATGAATTTTTTTAATTAATTTTCGTTAGCCTCAAAAAATTTTTCGGTGATATTAATAAAGCAAAAAACAAAAAAAAATCACAGAAAAAAAAATTAATGGAATGCGAATTCTAACAATACCGTACGTCTGCGTTCATAGCCGATGATCCAATTAGAACGCATTGATTATTCCTTTCGTATATAAAATCTGCATTGAAAGTCGGCGTTGCATCGCCGTTTGAAAAATAGTTAGTATAAGCGTGATATAGGTAAGGCGCGTCGAGGCTATTCTAATCTCAAGTATGTGATCGGTGTCTGAATTATTTATTGCACATAATATCTAATTGTATAGTTTTTTTCCGTTTCCGTTACAACCGACGCACGCCTTCCGTTACGAACGTTCGTATAACAAAGAGACAAAGGGGTTGCCGACAGGCCGCATAACCGGGGAGCAAAATCATACAACTTACAATTAAACGTATACGCCAGAAGCAACTATTACTAAAATGATATTAGAGAACTATGCGCGAGGTTTGGGTATAAGTTTCGTGTAAACGTCGTTTGTGTACCTCAACGCGATTAATATAACCCTTAATATCATCATCATTATTAGTATTATTATTATTATCGTTGTTGTTGTATTTGTTGTTATTATGCGTACACGGGTGGTTAACTCGGGGCAAATCTGCGGTATCGAAAAGGGCCGGGCTCTCGTTCCATTTACGCGCAAATAATATCGAACAACTTTGACCAATGCAGAAGCGGTATAGGTAGAGAATCGGGAAGGGTTGTTTGACCTCATCATCGTGCCCTTAATACTGGAACTCGCAATGGTGAACCAATACAACTCAAAACTATTCGTACAACATTGACACCGCCTGTATAATTGTTATAGAATTCTCACAGACGCAATTAATAATATTCAACGGTTGACGGTACGTATTATATTGGAGAGATATTTCGAATTCCTATATATGTATAGATATGTAGAGCTACGAATAGTCGCCATTTAAATTTACCATCTTTTCATTCATGGGATGAATAATTTTGACAAAATAACACGATACCATGCGGTATACGTATACAGCGTACAATACGATACGATTTTGATGGACAGATATTCCTATAATGATGCGATTATATGCACTATAAATATACTATGTATTATTTTATGGTTACTGCAGTGAATGAAAAGCAAAAATATTTAATGACCATACGGTTGATGAATATGTAGAATTGGATTAATTAATTGTACCGAAAGGTTTTTTATTTGGTGATTAATTTTTATTTTATTTGTTTTTTTGTTTTTATCGCATACCTAGTGCGCCAAATTTGAATCCCTCTATTATCATATACTATACGGGCGCACGTACGTGTATACCAGTAACTATATCGGCTCTACAATTATCGTAATCCCTCGTTATTTGGATCAATGAATAAACAACGCCATTCCTTTACTCCGTATATGCTGTACGGTGTGCAGATATACGCGTATTATAGATAATTTTATAGCATATCTCACGTATGATGTATTAATGAATATCATTCGATATTCCTCAGCGGAGCTGCAGAGCATTCGCACGCAGCTGTTGCGCTGCTGTGCTTGGTGTGCGGTAAAATATTCATTGTTTTATGTATACGAGCTGATATCTAAACGATTGTTGAAACGAATCAACCGAAGATTCTTCTGATGGAAAATGCGATGGAATTCTCATCGACGCATTTACCGAGGCTGACAGTCTGCTCAAGATTTGAAAAGTGAAAATCTTTTCAAATTCATCGTCATTCAAGTCTGCCATATACGATACCCCGTGTGAGACTCGCGCTTCGATTTTTTGCAATAAATATTAAACTGTGCAAAAAAATCTTCGCCGCCAGCCGTGATTTTTTCCAAAGAAAGACGGAAGGCGGTGTGGAATCGGCGATGGAAACGCACGAGGTTCGATCGGAATTTTTTTCACTTGTTCTTTTTTTCCTCCCCTTATATTCGAGAAAGGTACTTTTCGCTGCATATAGTTGTCTACCGTTGCATTTAGCAGATAGGCATGCTATATGTCTGCATAAATATACCACACGGATATAGGTATAAGCGCGTGTTATGTACACCTTCCTTTTATACATATGCATACTCATACGTATATGTATACATAAGTAGATACGTATATATGTAAAAATATAAGCGCGGAACGTAAACGTAACTCGAGCACTCGTTACGCTCTATTCTCCCCGTCGTGTCTGCAGCTCGAAGGTTGAAGGAAGCTGGAAACGAGTTGCATCCGCGGCCATCTTTGTGCAGCAAGATAATTTCACCACGCGACTTTTCAAGGATGTAGCGTGCATAAGAAGAAGAAGAGAATTTATACGTATTATATGGGTACAAATGTAGCCAGCTCGAGGGATTGGTATTTGACAGGATTTCGATCAGAGAAATTGCATACGGTAAATATTGTGAGTGTCGAGTTGTTAATTTTTTCAAGAAGAATATTTACAACCCAAAAAACAATTCATACTTATAAAATGTGTAAACTGCACAGAAAGGGATTGGGAGCGGTCGGAAACGCAGATAAAGTACAACTCTTTAAAATGATGAACTATAAATAGGAGAAAAAAAAAGTAACATACGGCACGATAAAATCTTCCTAATTAGAAATAATGTAAGATGTAAGAATCTTAGCGCCGAGTTGACAGACTGGAAAAGAATTAAGTAAGTACATGAAACAAAAAGAAGATTGAGAAAAGAGTGTATAGGAAGTATCGCAAGAAGATTCTAAATCATAATAAAGCGTCTGTGAAGAAAGAGGAAAAAGTAAAGAAAAAAAAAAAAACGGAAAAAGAACTTACAAGCCATCGTCATGAAACTGAAGGACGAGCTAATCGAGAAATAATTAGGACGAGGGGGAGTAATGAAAATATTTCACCGTGTCTCGAACTTCTTGTCGTTGTAATACCTCAGAAACGAAAATTAGATACGTCGCAGTCGATCGGTCGTATAAAATAAATAAACACGTAGATATATAATACATGGATATCGTATACTTCGCGAGAGATCGATAAATTCGAAGGAATTATGTAGGTATACCTAACGGAGAACAAGGGAAAAAATTAAAAAATTTTTCATCCCCCCTAAAAGTTGCGTGCAGGTGATGTTTGTATATAATATTATATCTTAATATATTTAATACGGTATTCTGTCGTCCCGGGGCAATTCGCCTCTTCCCCCCCCCCCCCCCCCCCCCCGCTCGTGCACTTCTCTATCTCATCGTCCAACACCCTGGAGGGTTCCTATTCTGAATCCGAGTGATTCTCTGGAGGCTAATCAAGTTAGCTCACAATTTACAGTGGCCATAGTTGCTGCTGCCGCCGCCACTACTTCGTTCTATGGTATATGGACAACATCTAGCTTGCTACTTACGTTAATGAGTTAGTAGTTAACTTAGCCTCTTCCCTTATATCCTCGTGCTACCACTGCTAGTGCCACTATATTTCGTATTACCTTGTTCCAGGATCTATACCGGGGCTATATATACATATATACATACATACAATATACATACATACATATATACGGTTTATAGTATAAAATAAATATACAGTTACTTATAGCCCGCAGAATAAGAGACACCAATATCCATTACTTTACCCCGTACTACAGACGTGGTTGACTTCGGACGAGTCGCACACGGCACATTAGGGGGTTGAAACCGACGTCCGGCTCAGTTACGTGTTGGAAAGATTTTACGATATAAACCAAAGCATAGAAAAGGATATTATCATATAGGACGTACGATAGTCGTACAAACTGATTTCGTATAGTATCGTACATATAAATGTATATCATACTTAAATACATATACCGCAATATTAAATACGGTTCAATTATTTTTTCACAAACGCGATATGACGTGCAACATGAATATGTACGTTTTGCGCACAGGTTTTGTTGGCAACGAGCTCGTTATATGGTTTATAATCGTACACGGGTAGGTAAAGTTAATAAATCACTGTACATAAATCGTATGGTTATGTCGGGGAAAATTCTATAGTTTTCTCTTCGTTTATACGTGCGTACCTACGTACCGTATATATACACCTGTGGAAAAAAAAAACAAAAATATATATATATATTTTACTAGAAAAAACTTTCCCGTGACTGACTCAACGCTTCGTTAATTATTCAATGCGTATGAGGGAATCAAAAGAATGCGCGCGCGATCGTTTTACTCGCGATGATCACGATGAAAATGGAGGGGGAGGAAAAAAATAAAATAAAAAAATATATACTTTTAATTATTTCAAGATGCGAGATAAAAGCCATCCGGAGTTTGAAAGGAAATCAATAATTGCGCCAACGTACGGACGATGCATAAAATCAATGACTTATACCCATCCTATAATATGCATGAGTGTGCGCTATATATACTCTGTCAGCATTGTGTATATGGTACGTAGAAACGGTTTCGGTATAATATCCGAACGTCAAGAATGCATGACGTCATGATAATATATCCAGCGACTGTTAGTCAGTGATGAAGACATTTCCGTATGTGTAAGTTCCTCGTACACCTATACGTACTGTATACGACAGATACCTGAGTCAGCGAGGTGGTATTTCTGAGAAAATTCTACTACCCGTAGCAGCTTGCGTCACTGCACGTTTGGTGCTGCTGCTAGTTGCCTTATCAAATCAGTAAAACGTTCTCCGTCTTAGTCTCCTATTTTTCATTTTACTTCGTTCGTTGGGTGTCGGTGTTCTTATCGTTGTCAGTGTGTCGCGGTTCCCGTCGAGTCGCGTCGTGCCTTTCATTGTCAACTCTTTCCTCTCTATAGGTATGATACGAAACCGCGTACGGAAAAACTGTTCCGTACGTTCGGTAGGACGGACCCCGCCCACTATAATTACTCAGATCACCACTGACACTGCTACAAGAGTGTAAGTGTAACGTGAAATGTCCACATTTAACCCAAGAAACGAATTCACTCGAGGTTCACCGACTAATAATGAGAGCTTTCCATTAGAACGTTATTACTCCACGGCGCGTTGTTCCCGATTTTGCTTTTTTTGTTTTTCGTTGAACGAGAAATTCAAGTGTCAAATCATACACACTTTGAGCGAACTTATCTGCGGCGAAACTTTCAGGTTTAGCGAACATCCGGTCGATTGTTCCGCTCGGAATAGATTAAGAAAAAAAAACCGACACTCGGGCGTTTTTTTTTTTTTTTTTTTTTAACAGATTCGAAAATTAAAATAGATTTGTAATAAAAAGCAAAGGATGGTGGTTGTCGCGGTTTTGAGTACGTCAAAAATATTATTTCAAATAACAGAGGCCTCTATAAATGCCTCTGAAGCCCTAGCTTACAATTCCTTCGTCAAACGAACACTCATATATAATACAGTACTCTGCATACTCGCATCGTGAAAACCGTGATACACACACATACCCATCGTCCACGTGTTTCCTCTCCGTGTAATGTACATACATATACGTACCATATAGTGCGTGTAATTAGAACCGATGTTTTCGTAACGTTTATCGGCCTTGGTATCGCGCTAAGTACTCTCCAGAGTGCATGTAGTTGGTAAGAGATATTCAGGGTATAAGGATTTACCTATGTCGGTATATAAGTAGGATATGAACGGATAAGTACGACTCTACCTACATATATACCTCGTAAACATATCCCTCTGTAAACTTTTATTTTCATCTCTCAACGAGAATGAACTTACACAGCCGTTCGTTTCGTCGCGAGTTACGTTCGGACGTGAACTTTCGGTAATGCACGAACCGGAGGGGGGGGGGGGGGGGGGGGGGCGTACCTACACGAAGGAATTTTTTCGATCGTTATCGATATCATTGTTATTATTATATTATCCCATTGTTAAAAGTGTCTTATGTCTGGGCATGATCAACTTTGTTGTACGACGATGATTTTTTTTATTTTGTTTTTTTTTTTCTCAAAGAACGTGCAGACATACAGGCTACGATTCGAACGTAACAGTTGGCACAGTTGCGAGTTGACCGAAGACACGGAACGTGGGCTGCAACCGTAACGAATCGTTTCCTATACAAATTTGTATAATATCTACACTTGTACAAACATACAGATACAATGGTCGGTCAAAAGTATGAGGATATGCAGGCATTTCTTTCAACGGGCTTAGGGGCGTGACCGATGTAAATTGATTAATCGATCCGAGCATCGAAATGTAACGTTATCAAAGACCGTTGAACCTCAAATCTTCGGTGTACGGAATGAGAAAATGACAAGAAAAAAGAGAGAGAAAAAAAAAAAAGGGAATGGATGCATGAGGGGCAGTGCGACCCAGTGAACATTGCTCTTGTATTACACCACATAACCCGCATATTATATTATATGAAAAGACACTGTACATAGGTGGACGCAAGGAGAAGTAGGCGCGCGGAGAACTCGACCTGATGCACGATGCGGAGCAAGACTGTGTATAGATATAAGTATATGGTTATCATCGGAGGTATATACGTTATACATATAGCGTATAGGTACAGTTCTAAAGTGGTGTAACTGGAATAAGCTGACAGATTCTCAGCGATGTTGCCAGCAACAGCGATGGAGACCCGCATTCACCGGGACTCTCCACCGACTAAACTCACACGAGGTGAATCCGATACACGTGTAAAAGTTGCACTATACCAAAAACTTGGGGACTCACTTTATGGCACTCATGCATGGGTCCCTCTACAGAACATGCCACTCACTAGTTCGTTCGTTCGTTCTTTCAGTTGCTAGATTATGCATGTAGTTTATGCCTTGCTTTACGTTTACTTTGATACGTGTATAAGTACGGCTGATGCGGCTGCTGCCGGCCAACACAATCTCGACAACGCACGTTTCAAAAATTCTACTTTCCTACTCCGTTCCTCTCCCTTTTGACGATTTATTAAGGCGAGATATCGCTTGGACCGTAGTGTAAACGTGTGTGTAGACTGCGAACGCGTGTATGTCATATATGATGTAATTAATCAACTTTTGACCCTGAAGCTGACTTACACAAATTTTACTTCTCCTTTTTTCATTTCACTTAATTGAACGGATCATCAAATTACAACTCGTCGTGAGGGGGGCCCGTGATACGGGGACGGTTTCTTTTGAATCATTGTCAGGGATTTTCTCCAATTTTTCGAGCGCCGCCAGGATGTCACGAGGAAAAATGGAATTTTTCCTCGCATTTTTCGGATTAAGTGATTTTTCACAACGGGCATATATAGGTACATATACGTTGAATCTGAGCAGCAAAATACACGTACGTGAAAATCCATTGGTGCGAGAAATATTTATATTTATACGTATAGCGAGGAAATATTCAAAAGCGTATTACCATCTCGTCAACCGTTATTCGTGCGATTGGCAGTGCTTCTAGTTTTTCCTGCCACACGCCAAAATACGGCTTCCTCTACTCCAACGTCCTTACTTTATTCTTTATTCGTGGATATGAAAGGGAAATTTAGTTTTTCCTTGTTCGTATATCGCACAGTTATATCTAAAGTGTACGTGTAACAGGACATGCTAAAAAAACAAACAAATATCTAAATAAAATCCGAGTCCTTTGAAACCAGCGCATATGCTGCAGGAATAAATGCGGCGATGATATCACTTTTCAAACATATAGTGATAACGTATTGGTTAATTGTTGCTTCAATGATATTTACATTGCAGAGTTCCGCGAGGAAATTTAGCCACAGATTACAGCCATCAGAGTTTGCGGTGCAGCTGCAACGGCTATAAATGGGATTATTATACCGACAGTAACAATTGTCCTCACATATGTTGTAAAACGAATGAATTTCGATCACTTCGTTGATGATAATAACGGTGATGATAATAATAATAAGAAGAAAGCCAATATGATGGCAATGCGTAATATATACCCAATTGTCGAATATTTCAAGTCGGGGAAAAAATGAACAAAATTAATAAATAAATATCAATACAAACGCGACGCGTCCGTCATCGCAGAGCTTACAGAGAAGGACGAAACAACTAAATGTTCGGGAAAAATTGTACAATATTGTGTGGGGTGGACTACGACTAACAATATGGCCACCTGCGTACGTCGGTGCATTCAGCAGCGGAGTAGCAGCAGCAGCAGCAGTTCTGCCACTATAATTCCGATCTTACACGTACATACATATATATATGTACGTTATATACACACACAAATAACGCATGTACAAAACCTTCCCTGACAGCTGCAGCCAGAGTATCGCCTGCAACTCCCGTGGCACATTTCGTCTAGTTATATTATATGCAGTCCGCGAAGAGTTAAAACGCACGTATAGGTGAGCAAACATCTATTATTATGCAATAAACTATATGAGCGCGTGTAGGGAAAATGTATATTAAACCTATTCACCCTTGGAATGAAAATAAAAAAAAAACATTTTCCCTTAACACGTGAACTTGATATTTTTACCGCGATATATTCCCTATCGTATTTACGTATTATAAACGCGATCATCAAATTATTATACCACAATATTCTTGCTGTTTAAAAAATTCCGTACGATAATGTGATGGATGCCTCTTTAGAGATAATTATACATATACCTGTATCATTAGTAATGCGTCATATTGTTATTATATCCTATAAAATGTAGACCTACAGTCGTGGTGTATTAATAATACGAAACGTTCTTCGACGCGGGGGTGGAAGAAAGGTGGTCCCGTTTATTCGCGACCTTTAAGCGCGTGCCGCGCGATTATAAATGATTAAGTAATTATGGAATGAGAATATTACAGGGAGGTTATAATAGTTAGCGCCCAGGAATACATGTATAAAAGCTCAAAGCCTTGGGTATAAGGTATAGATATAATGCAGAACAAGCATCCAAGCAATAAGGGATGTAATTCCGAAAATCCGTTGCGACTAGTAGTTATAGTACTGGCATATAGTATTATTAGAGAAAATTTTCGCTCTTATATTCTGCTTATTATTAAGTTCATATAGCTCGAAGCCATTGTGAACGAGGAAGGAAATCTGACCGGTTTCTTTATTTAAGAGGACTAAAGTTTGCCCTCCTCCCACCCTTCCAAGACCCTATATGCGGCACTCGTGGTTCAAGAGATCTAAACACTCGAGGTAAGAGAGAGAAAAGAAAAAAAAGAAGAACAAAAAAAAATTGTACCACAGAGAAAAATAATAAAACCAGAGAGAGAGAAAGAGAGAGAGAGAGAGAAAGGTTAAAGAACAGAAAAAAAAAAATATGAAAAAATAAAAATAGGGGTAGAAGAGAACCGCGCAGCTGATGATCTTTCGGAGAGCGGACTATAGCGAAAGTGTGTAGACCTCCGACGCCAATGGCTGGCTTAACAGCCACGCGAAGCTACCTCTCTACCTTCCTTCCTACCTACCTACCTACACCTACCAACCGCTACCTGCTGAAATATACGTTGAAAACCTGATTTAAACTTCGCTTTAAGCTCGTTTCATCGTTCTAAGCCGACGACGAACTCGCGAAAACGGACCACCGCGAGGAAAATTTGGCCCACGCGTTCTCATTTTACGGTAGCAACGGCTGCAGAGCACGTTGTCCGTACGACGTATAACAGGTATACGGTGCGAGGCATCTAAAAATTCAAAATTATTCGCGAAGACTAGAAAAAGAGAATCCGTTTTTTTTTGTTTTTTTTTTCACCAACCAAGATCATGAGTTCGTATCGGATTACACGAAAAACCATGGCATGCAGTATACGAACGTTGGGTTATAATAAAAAAAATTAAGAAGGAAAAAAATCCATTTACGGGTAATACAGCGGCTTAAAATAGTAAAGTTTCATCTCAACATATGTATAACGGGCTGGGTTATGTGTACAGGTTATCTATTAACGTCCAGAATTTCCGATAATTTAAATGACTTTCTAACGAACAAATTTTTCGATCTAACCTTATCTGCGCATACATATATATATGTTCACGTATAGATGTAGGTGTGCTATACCTTGGAACGAATGACTGCATCATATATTATGACAAGTATCTAAATAAAAAAAAAAAAAGTACATCAGATAAACATATTATCGGAGTCCCCACGGTCAAATCATACATCCGTAAGTTATCTGAAAAATAATTAGACACGCGTCTATATACGTAGCTTGGTTAATGAAATTTTTGAGTAAAAGAAAATTCTCCCACAATTACGCATACATAAGAATATAATATACATTTTTATTATTATTTATATTTTTGTCGTCTAATTAAATCCCGTTCTAATTATATCTACGGCGGTAGCTCTCGCTAAATATGCGAACGACTAAAGAAGAATTGAAACAAATATCGCATGCTGCGTTGATTAAAGTTGAGTAAAATATTATTAATAGTTGGCCGAGTTTAATTCCTGCATATGTATGTATACAGATGATACATACGTCGTCAAACGTGAGTGGCTGCAACAGCAGCAGCAGCAGCAGGAGGAACCGCAACAGCAGTAATATAAGTCCGGGGAATCCCTAATCACGGCGAGCCAATGAAACAGCAACGCGGTCATAACTTGTTGTTAGAATTGGGGTGGCCGGTTTAATGAACGGCGATCTAATTAGGGACGCAAACATGAAGAGATACATGATGACATTCCTTCCCGAGAGAAAACTGGAGCGAATGGATGTCAGAAAGATTGAGCGAGAAAGAAAGCGGTGAGGAGATATTAAAAGAAAAAAAGAAGAAGAAAATGTATGCGCTCTATCATCCGTTTACTTCAATGATCATCAATTGTCGGTATTTCGTAACGAGCGCCGAGACATATCGCATATGGAAAGTAAAGTGTAATGAATACTCGGAAAATCTAGCTCAACATTACGAGCAGCAAGAAGCAACGTTCAAACCGTACTTACGTTACTCGCATGCTGCTTCTGCTTTTGCTTATTTCTACCTCCTCGTCATTCATGTGAAAGGTTTTACGCGTAGGCCATCGTTGGCTAATATCGCGTAGTATATATCGCATGCACATATTAATAAATCTACTATACTACGAAATGTTTTAGCCTCGTCACCGTCGCCTCAGGTTAGTCAGTCGCACCAACACCACGACGACGACGGTGATCAGACAAACAGCCAGTGGCAGGAAACCGTTGGTTCTCGGAACAAAATTAATCGATGATGCGATGATGACGATGGGAATGAAAAGCAGTAGGATGTGATTATCGCGGATACGAAGTTTGGATTTCGGGCCCCACCATCTCGAGCACCCGATCTTAGAGGAAACTTTGTTCGCCCCTGACTCTGAGGTGAGTGAGGTACAAGCCACACTACAGCTAATACACCATGTAGGTATAGTTCGTATATACACACCCACAACCGGCGGCCGGCGACCTCAACTCCCTTTGTCCCAGCTCTCCGATCTCTCGGGGTTTACCTTATTGTCTTGATTTATTTCTTTACCCGTCCTTCGAAACAGAAATATCGCCGCTCATCTTACGAGCATATTTTGTGTATTACGTGTAATACTCTGATGTGAGGGGAGCGGCAAACCTACTTATTCTTGATCTATAAATACAAAGTTGATAATATGATTCTCAGAAAAAGTTATGACACACGGTACGATACTCGGTATACGGTAATTATAAAACAGAGAATCTTTTAAATCCCGGAAGAGACACTTGCCTGTTTTCTTGTTCAACTTTTAACGTTAGAGATTTCATTCGTCCGGCTTCCACCGCAGCGACTAACGCGTTCCTTCTATTCCGGCTCCCTCGTTATGTTAATCCGATATTACCTTTAAAAAACCTATCTGCTAATTAGCATAATCTTAATACGCATTTGTGTGTATAGGTACGTATTTTTCGGCGCGTACCGACGAGACAAACAAATGTGTTGAGATTCGGTTTGAAAAAAAAAAAGAATAGAGGAAAGAGAAAAGAAATTCGAAATAACGAGTACGACCACGTAATTTAACCGTACGACCGTTCGAACTGGCTGTGAATATTCCATGAGTTTGAAAAAGAACGATATCATCTCTGCCGAAGAACCTTTACACAAAAGTAGAGGTCCGTTCGTTATGCTCATGCCGTTGTGAAATATGTACAATAGGTAGATGATAGGCTATACCGTAAAACCGGTAGATCGTAGAGACGCATACGTTTAACCGTCGCAAATAATGTGTCTTCAACCTGGGCATTCATATACGTTAATATCTTTACCCCGGGGTAAAATTCAAATTCCTTTTATTGTGGCCACCCTCCTTCCGCTCTTCCTTTTTTTCCCCGCCTACCATTATTTTATTTTATCCAACTTTTACTATGCCATAATGCCGCGCGTTTCCCACGTTAAAATAATAAAAAAGAAAAAAACAATGAAAAAGAAAAAAAAGATAGTTGCATATATCCTTTCGCACACAGCCTCAGGAGAGAGAGAAAAAGAAGCGACACGCTTTCCGTTGCCGTTACTGTAGCTTTTGTGTAATTGAAAGAAATTTTCTGAGAGGCGCGTTCCCATCGTGTATCATAATCTCGACCTAAGCTCAAAGATCGTTTGAGCCCATTACGAGTCGGTCTCCTCGATTCAACGATTAAAATAAATCAATTCCACTTGAATTTCTTCTGCGGTTAAAGACCCACTCTGTGCAGCAATGGCAATCAACTCGGGTTGCATTCTGTGCATTACATATCAGCGGGTACGAATGCACACGTAGTGTAACACAAAGAGCACACGACCGAGGTTGTAGCTGGAAACTTATGGGCCCGCTCTTATTTAAGGGTCTGAAAATCTCGTACATATGCACAAGTTGACGTCGTTGCGTTGCGATGCGTTCGTAGGATGGAAGCCAAGCGCAAGTTGTCTTAGCCTTACGTACACAGAAACATAAAAACCGGTACGGTTCACTCACCTAAAGTTCCACAGAGGAACACTAACAATACAAGCACGAGGGGCCTCGCCCGTACAACAGACATCGTGGTCGACGACGACGCTATCCGAGTGTATTGGGCCTGATGTTGGAGAGGTTCTCCGTGCCGTCGTTGTCGTTGCTGCCGCCACTGCTCCTCTTCTTCTTCTTCATCTTCGTGTCGTTGCATTTTTACTCTTTCACTATTTAGTCTCACACACCGCATCATCCCAACACACACCGCACAGCTACTTATCCTTATCTTCTCGATAGCAGAGCGGCTATTTCGACTATTTTTTTCCTCTCCGCCGCACTCGAATCCGCACTGTAATTCAAACTTTACTCAACCGCTACTCCGTCCGATACTTCCACTTACTTATTTATTTCTTTGTTTGTTTGTTTGTTATGATATTGCGACGCACCAAAAAGCTGATCTACAGCTACGGGCCGGCATAATGATGCCCCTGAATTTTTACCGATGGAAAACTCGATGCAACGTTACTATACTTCGTTTACTCCGACCGCTACAATACTCGATCTACACCCCGTCGCACGCTCTCAAACGATAGACACTCGCCAACCAAACTAAACTCACTGACTGAAGTGAGAAGTCTCTACTGACGGGTGCCGCACGGCTTCGCTCGCTTGTTCGACTCGGCGGCCGACGGCGGACGGGGCAACGCGTCTCTCCGGCTTCCCCCACCACACGCAGCACACACCGCACGACAACTACTTGTTGAGCGTGTCAGGGGCGAATCTATGAAATCCGGGCGCCTGGCGTCGCTCATAAAATTCAAAAACTGTTCAACGCTAGGCCGATACTTGTTATTGTTTTTTCTTCACGCCAATTAGGAAGTTTCAGGGACGTGTAACAGGGTAGGAAATCGACCCTCTTTTTCATGTCTTGAAATTTTTTCAGCCAGAATTCATTTTCAAATTATGCACACCTGAGTTGACGGAGATACGATCTAAAATCCGGTGAAATGGGGTGCGGAAGATCGATTAACTCGGGATCTATCTATTTGACGACCGAATTATCAAGAGCGATGTCCTCCGAGGCGGTAATTTATATTTGTGCACTTTCTATTCGTACTAGGTAAATAAAAATATAGCCGATGTATAACTGTGACGTGTAAATTATCTGTAAATCGCATAGCATAAGCTAGTTGAGCATGTAATGCTCTGTTGCTCCTTAAAAATGACTCATGGTCTGATGGTATAAAAGCTTTGTGGTAAAGACGCTCCACTCTCCTGATGCTGCAATATTGCTACTATAGGGCATCTGTTGCTCTCAGAGCTCTGCACGGTCTGAAGATCTTCCGGAACAGAGGAGAATACCTACGGAATTCTGTGGCGTGGGGACTAACGGCGGACTTGGCCGCGATATAAATTCTCCTTCGTTGACAATGTAGGTATACCTATGTCGACCTTGAAATCGAGCGATTCTCGTGAAATGGTGATGTGAGTCATGAGATCGAAGCGACCTAGAAACTCTGTTAAAAATCCTTCTTTTTTTTTTTCTCCGATCGTTTTATAAAATTATTCTACAGCGACTGAAACGATGAAAGTAAATAACGTGAGTACCGAAAGTCTTGTACAGAAACAAAGTTGAATTTTGTCTTCTGTATAAGGATCATAAAAGTTTCGCTTTGCGTGGATTTATGGACCGGCACACCGTCCTCCTCTATAATCAGAGAAATTTTGAAACAGCAATTTACGTACAAAGCATAAGGTTCTAATTAGAAGCGTTTAATTGTTTGCAGAGTACGACGTGACGTTTTTCCATCGATTTTGCCCAGGTGTACAGGATAAAGTTGTCGAAGAAACTTGAGTCTCTTGCAGTATAACTTTCCGACACTGAAGACATAATAAGTAGAGTATAAGGAGTATAAGAAACGCCTTCAAGTATCTTAATATAACCGTTCGTAGCTCGGCTTTGATGATAAAAGGTAATGGAAGATATGTATACAGGTGTATATAACCGAATATTAGAACAAAAGAACGCACACGTTCGATATCGTTTGAATAATTCAACAAACAGAAATTTTTTTTTAAAATAAATAAAAATATGTCAAAAATGGAAAAAAATAAATAAATAAATAAAACTGTGACAAAAATGAAAAAACGAGGTGTATAACGGAAAGACAGAATAGCACACCTAGGGAAGGTGAAGGAAAAAAAGCGTAATTGCAACGTGACGTCTCTTCTACCGCTCAACTCGTTAGCTTCATACACGCACACGTGTTCCGTAACATACACACCACACACACATGTCATGTTGCACTGTGCCGGACTCAAAGCCTTCTCTTTGCCGAGGTAGAAGCAGAGGCAGAGGTCCGCTCGGGTACGACTAATTATAAATTCACTTCTCACCTGGAATGACTAACGCTACTGGTCTCTTTTCGCTTAGATGTGTCACAGCTACAAGCCACTCGAGAAGAGGTGATTTGTAATTAAAAATTTCCTATGAATTTCACCGGCTTTTTTCTCTGCAAGTAAGTGTATATAATATGAATATATTTCAGGGTGCGGTCAAGGGGCGAAATTTTTCAACCCTGCAAAGACAGTGGTGGGAATTTGAAACCTCACGGTTGAAACTGTAAATTCTAAACTGCAAGCGCGAGCAGCGACTTTTCCTGCTTTTCAGATCACTCGTACGCTCGCTTATCGATTCTCTTCTCGCTTGTGGTGGTACCGAAAATGAAATGAAGTCGGTTGAAATTTTATTATCATAGTTGAGTCGCTACACTGAAATAGATTGCCTGAAGTAACAACCCTATAATAGGTAAATCGAATTCGGACGTTGACAATTAGGTTATCATTATTTCGTTGTGAAACAGTTGACGATGTGAAATGTCACACCCGTCCTCTGTGACGTGGTGTTAATGGGGTATGATGTGACTGAAAAAACTTCCTACGGATATATACGCATGTGTATAACATATAACTTTGTTAGCTGCATCAATGATCATCAGTCACATTCATGTACAATTATGGAATCACGTAGACGTCAGCTCCTAAATTTATGGTCGTTGCGGCCAGAGAACCGTGATATCGATCCACTAAGATACACCAGATAACTGACGTCTCGAGAGCCACCGAGATAAGGAATTAATAAACTGCTGTGCAGCTTGCAGTCGTAGCCCATATAACGTCCGGCGAGGCAAAAACGCGGCGACCTCGTAAAGTTCATATGCATTAAAACTGGTAACAGGTACTTTTTTTCTTTCACCTGGGTGCAGTAATTGGAATCGGGGTGATGTATGACGGGTACTCGATATTCGGTATTATGGCGAATTAGCGGAGCATTTGGGGGTGCGCGAAATAGGGCTAAATGTTTAGGGCCACCGCGATGTTAAACGGCATAATGGTAATGCATGATACACATTATAAACGGAATGGCAATCAAAATGCAATTCAAAGCAGCGTTCGGTTCGAAATCGCTTTGAACTCGAAATTACGTCCTGCACAGCGCGGTCAGATCCATTTTCATTTGCATAATACGGTACGACCACATGCAGTGACAGCTATTTACTGCAGCATTGACGCATCTACGATATAGTATAAAATAGCCTCCCATGAGATCCTCTGACTGCATATATACGCACAGACCCACATGTATATAGGCATATCCATACTGTACCGATTTCTCGTGTTAATGCCATATACTGTACATAAATGTACAACGTATGTATGCACGTGCATTTATACATACACACGTATTCCCATACTGACCGCGTTTACAAAGCCATGAATCGGCTTTATCGCGTCAATATACTTACCCATAGATATACATACGTGTACCTTTAACTCTGTGTATTGGCAGGCACATGCGCTCATATAGATATAATGTTGACACTACGGTCAGTCGCGTCGAAATGGCACCAGTAAAGCGGTTGACAATAATCTCCTAGTGTGTGAATGAATTTCGTTATAACACGTCCTCGAATGGTCTGGACATCAAACGGAAATGGAAATCGGTATCTGTACTATCTAGAAAGTGCACTCGACCAAGTTTTTGCGGTCTTCCATACTCTATTGTTGGACATCAGCTCTTTCCAACCGTCTTCCCCATTCAGAAAAAATTACATTATACCCACCTGTACTGCACCTACCCAGATATACTATACGTCAAGATTGTACAGGTATATGTACATGTCACATCACTTTTAGAATGTCATTTTTCGCTCGTGGAAACAGAACATAAGGTGTTTTTTCCCCGTAAAAGAGGAAAATTCGGGCATGTTGGATGTAGGAACTTAAAGTCGACGGAAGTGATAACTTTGGGTGGCGCTCATGTAGATATATATAGTAATTACGTTTTATTACCTCCGCTGATGCGCCCTTGAAGCAACAGATTACGTAAAAAAAAGGTTTCGCGTTAATTACAAGTTCAGTAGAGCTGAACTGCGGTGCCTACCATACGTTGATGGGATGTTTCAGTTGATTGAGATTTAGTACCCGAAATTATTCTACGCCGACGTGTAGGAGTGGCGTACGTCCCTTAAGCGCCGTAAAACTTCCACATACAACATTCCTATACTGGTACTCTACGACGTACGTTTATACCTAAGTCAGTCTTCGCGTAGCATATGGTCGAGAACGAAGAAAATATTTTTCCGCAAGTCTTGTACTACCGACGATTTTTCGGATTTTCGTTACTTATTCATCATACTTTTGCTCAGTTTTCTTATTTCAGATTATTAGGGAGTTCGCAGCGACTGCAGCATCGTCGTCGCGTAAGTTCAGATAGACTGAATAGTCCAGTTGAGTTTGGATCTTTTTTTCTTTTTTAACGCTTAACTAACTAGCGGTAACAAAATCAGTTAGCTCCTGGAGGTTTAAAGAATTCTATTTTCAACTACGCGGCGAGGATCTTGCGAAGTAGGTGCAAAATGCATGAAGTACCCTTTCGCGCTCTCTGCCTGTTAAAATTTGGGTAAATTTTCGTAATTTCCGCTGTTTAATTAGCGGAGGTAAAGAGACGAGAAATTGTCTGCAGGACGTGCAAAATACACAACGTCAAACTTTACTTTCTTTCGGGCAGCAGCATCCGCGGAAGCAGAAATAGTTATATTACTGTTCTGTGCACCCTTCTATATTGCTGAATTTCATATCATTATATGTGTATACACACTCCTCACTGTGAATCTAAATTGTGAAACAGAATATCAAAAATTACCCCAAATTGTAAACTCCGTAAGACCAGCATCTTATTCTAAACATCTGCAACCGTGGTATAATGCAAATAAAAAATGCAAAAAATACGAATTTCTGACAGCCCGCAGCATAAACGCATAAATCTGCGTTCCCGCGGATGCTACATACCTACCAGATATTGTGCTCGTCGATGTATTAGGTCGATGTCCGATACCTTCAGTCCTAACGCAACTGAGCCCTCAGGGAATAGTCAAAATCGGACACATTTCGACCTCACGGGAGTCTCGGACTATGTCCAGTACTGCTTATTCAGAGTAGAAGTGCAGGAAGCGAATAATCGTTACTACTATAGTAATATTCCCAGGTAGTCTATACATAACTGAGTTCATATAGCCTAGTTAACTCCAAGCGTAACTCCGCGTCACAATCAGTGACCTTCTTGAATATTCGCATCAAATATCGTCGCGCCTGATGCTGCAGAATCACGCATAATTGCGTATAAGGGCTGATGAATTCATTGAATTCGGACCGACGTTATATTGTTGCTGCTGCTGCTGCTGCCACTGGAGAACCCTTGCGCCTAGATCGATCATGTACAAAGTGATTGACCCTAAATTGTGTGACGTATGACCGCACAAAAATATCAAAACTTACAACTGCTTCATGCATTGGAACAATACTATACAAAATTGAAAGAAGCATTGGCGAAAAGAGATTTGGCGAAAAAAAAACCTTGACGTAAGCGGATTTTGGTTGCCGTAGATTTTTTGTGTTTGTATCAACACAAACCCAGGGCTGTCCCATCACCCGTGCATCAGCCATCGGACCATAGTAATAAGCCATATGCCGTGAGCATGAGATCCGCATTGCAGGTATATTGGAGGTATTATTTAACAACTCCCAAACTTGGAAACGAAGCGTACCGAAGCAAAACTTTGTAGTGCTGTGAAACGGGAGTGGGATTATTTCAGTTATATATTCGATACAGCAAATAACGTGCAAATGAAAGGAAAACATCAAATTCACGAACGATATCTGCGTGATGCACCACGTCGATATATCCGAGGCACGGTATTATTCAAATTCATGCAAATTTAATATTGTGTATACCTTGTTATATAGCGCAGCGATACCTATACGTGTAATACGCTGTTGGTACCCTCATAGTGTACCCGATTGCTTATGTCTACCATCAGCCACCCACCGTCGATGAGAGAAACCGATAAAGTCAGAGCAGTCCCTCAAGTTTATTTTTACATTTCATCTTCTCAAAGTCTTCCTCTATCTGCGGACGGCTGAGGTGGTAGATCCATATTCCCATAGAATGTCGAGCACTATCGTTAAAAAATAAGGCAAAAAATGAATGAATGAGAAAATTGAATTAGGCTGCAGTTGTGTTCGGATGAATTTTGATTTCCCTTTTTCCCAGAATTATGTACAATTTAATGATAATATATCATGGAGCTGCAAAGCTTGTGACGAGATAAAGGATAGGAGTCGCGACAAGTTTTTGCATATTAAATATTAACTAATTAGCTTAACGACGTCACGTGTCTGCAGACGTGATATTTCTAACAGTCATTTTTAACACTCATTTGTTAGCTTAAAGTGTCACCGCACCGCCCGCAAGAAAGAAATATCACATAAAGTGCGATGTGCCCTCATAATTTGCTACTCTACCCAGGCATCTTTCGCATTTGCATCACTTGCTACCTTGTGAGATCAAACTTCTCACGCTAATAATAATTATCAGTAGCTTGCACTTTTTATGCAGGGTCAATTTAAAAATACGTCCATTATGGATTCGTCGTTGAACTTGAAGGGAAAAAAGTAATGACTTTTCGGTACAGGAGTTTCTCTCGAGAAAGATATCCGATTCCTTACGATTATAACCCCAGACGATGTGAGATGAGACGCTAGCATGAAACTTTGAGATCAATTTAAATTTGGCAGTGCGATATACGGTATATAATTACTTTTTGAGATATATATCAATTTCAATTTCGTTAGCGCTAACGTTGAACAACGTACGTATAACTATGACCTGTGCGTGTAGCAGCTTATCAAGCTGCTATTTTGATTTTCCGGAGAACCAAATTATGATAGAGATAATGCGCAGGATACGTTGTATTAATTATAATGTTACGCGAACGTTGATATAATTAAAGATATGCTGTGCCTACGCGTGAAATGATATGATAAATATAGGCGTATATAATGTTACGCCGGTCGATTTTACACATTAGCGATCTCCATGTATATTCTGGCATGGAATACTTCAGCGGCAAGCTCGCTCAATATTCCTACTCTTTTGCTAGATTTTCAGCTTGCTGTTGTCGTGTAAACTATTAACGAGTTAACATATCATGAGTCTGTACCGAGCTTCACACGTGGAAACATTAACGCCACCAATACACCTTTTTCCCCCTATACGAATGCATATTCTGTGATATCAGGTATGTGCATGCATGGGAGTTTTTTGTTCGAAATGTAGCATGGCTGATTGCGGTATTAGGTGAAAACTTACCTATAAATCGTACGACAGTTTGTCCTTTTTTCGATAAGTATTGGAGTTCGAAGTAACAAAAGTGGATTAAATATTTCATTCGGTCAAATTATTTGTACGTCAGTCGCGGGGGACACGTACATGGTACCAGAAAGAAAGCTTTGCGCTTTGTATATTTTATTTTCACGTCATGTCCCGTAGTGTATTTTCTATCTAGATATCGCAAACTGTGATCGACGTACGAAACTTCTCTGTTTTGCCTGCCAGCAAGAGAGCTCTCTTTCTCTCTTTCCCTTTCCCCCCTTTTTCTCTCTTTCTCCTGCTTCCTCGTGGGACTAAAAGCGAAAATGAAATATTGGATTTTCGCTCCACAATGGTGGGACGAATACATCTGTATTCTTGAGCTCTATTTATTTATTTATCAGCTGATGAAAAGAGATTTGCGTTGACAGGTCGACGCATGGATTCCGGAAAGTAATTATTTAATTTTTTTATCCGTTCGTTATTATAGCGGTTAGAGGTATCTCTGTACGCAGGATAAAACAAAGAAACGTATTAAAAAACTTCGAAATGCCTGTGAAATTAGCGCACGATATATAGTCTTCGGACTAATTAGAATCTGCTGCCTAAATTACACAGATCAAAGTGCGCGTAATGCGGTATAATGAAAATTTCATTCATGATAGAGTCGGAAATTATTATAACAACGATATTACCACTAAACTTTTTTCATCTCAGTGCAAAAGTAAAACACGCTTTTAGTATTTTTTCTACACCTTCCGATACCGCATAAAAATTTTAAATATCACATAATTAGAAAAAGGTCAGATCATAGACTATAACATATTTTTTATTGTGTGAAGCGCTAGCTAGCTGGTGATCAGAAAAAAAAATATAGGAAAGCTACGATTTGCTTGTAATGTTTGAAGCTTATAGTGCGCTTTGTCGTTGAGCATTGATAAATTGAATTCAAAAAAGGAAATTTGTTTACTAATAGAGGGCAGCACCTTACAGAACTCAATTTGCACAGCCCCCAAGGTGGTGGCTCCCCGCGAACTTTCAGTGGAATCCACTGTGGAATGTGCAGCAAAATATCTGTCGGATGTGCTGATAACACTGCATGGTTTGTTTATAAATTATTGGTTATTCTCAGACAATGTTTATCGTTACCAAGGAAATAGATAGCGAGAATATAAGCAAATTATGTCGAACTTGTTTGAGAGAAGACGGTGAAAAAATGGTTTGCCTATTTGTGGGTCCAGCCGGCTCGTCGCTCGCTGCTAAACTTAGATCTCTGTCTTGCTTGGAGGTTACAATTACGCTTTAATAATCTTGGAGTACTCAAGTAATTAATTTCCAAGAACAACATCGCTCACGCTCTGTGAAATTAAATATTCCAGGTCTGGCAAGGGGATGGGCTACCTGAAAAAATGTGTGATAGGTGTGTAACGAGAGCTGAATCAGCACTGCTGTACAGGGAACAATGCAGAGCCGCCGATAGAGCTTTGAGACAAGCTGCTATCAAGGTATTGATAAGTCAGGAGAGAAAAAAGAATTTAGTTTGCTTAGTATGGACTGGAAAGTTTTTTTTTATTTATTTATTCCTTGGTCTTTATTGCTAAGTAGCCGTCTTATAACGAATCCAATCCATAGGTCTCGGGGTTGACTTCATACACAACTGTATCAGGCTGCAAACTATATCAGCAGAATCAAGGATTTGTGCCTATTCAGAACTCTCAGAAAACTTTGAAATGCATTGAGTGCGGTGCTGTGTTTGTGAACTACCAGGAACTATGTGAACACAGCAGGCTACATGTGCCTTCTGTACAGAACACAACTCCGGTTCAGCACATGCATATAGTTGAGCCACAGAACAATTATTTCAACATTAATAATTTGAATAGCAATTTGGTCGTTGATGACGTACATGGTGTGCAAATTCCTTCTTTGTTAAGATCGAATTCAATGAATGGTACACCAGTAGATAATGAGGAGCCAAGTCGGGCAGCTTGTGCACTGCATTGCTCTCTATGTAATCACACCTTTACTAACAGGACTCAATTGATTAGCCACAATTTTACTCACAGTTCTGATCACATGGATCTTTCCTCTGGTGATAATACTAATATAGAGGTGAGCGAGGACTCCAATCAAATTGCGCAAAATTTGAGTTATGATAGGACAGTCAATCATGTGGGAGAAGATTCTATTGAAAATTTATCGTTCCCACGGGAAATTGTGGTCAATGATACAAGGAAACTGAGGAATCTCAATTTCTCAGCAAATAACACACTGGACGACCTGCAAGAGAATAGGCACCGGTCTTTCCAATGCCTTGAATCTAACGGGATTCAGATTTCTGAAAACCTGGCATTCTCGAAAGTGTCTGAAAACCATTTGAACCATCAACAAACCGAGCCCAAATTAAATATGACAGATGGCTCGATTATCAAAGACAAAAAACATAAGTGTAGTTTATGCCCTAAATCTTTTGCTCAAAAGTCCAAACTAATGACGCATCAGTTTTCCCATACGGGACAGAGACCCTTCAAGTGTACAATCTGTGAAAAGGCATATGCCTCGAAAAGCAAATTAAATGCCCACGTCAGACTACATACCAAAACAAATGTGCATGTTTGCACAATATGCAGCAAAACTTTTGCATTTGCCTCATATCTAGATGATCATTTGAAATCTCATAAATATGGTACCGAAAAGTTAAATGCTTTGAAAGAAAGTACCTTTGATTGTGCCATTTGTGACAAGAAATTTCGTTTCATTAAAAACTTTAAAGCGCATTTGCGGCTCCATACAGGTGAGAATTTAGTTCAGTGCGAGTATTGTGATAAGCGTTTTAGCCAGAAATACAATTTGAAAGTTCATTTAGAGTCCCATAAAGACTTAAAAGCGTACAAATGTGAATTTTGCGAAAAATGTTTCAACCAACATGGTAACCTGGTGGAGCACCTTAGAATTCACAATAAATTAAAGCCATACAAATGCGATTTATGTGGCAAATGTTTCTCTCAATCGAGTCATTTGAGGAATCATAAAATATCTCACAACACTGAAAGAGAACATTCCTGCAGATTATGTGGTAAAAAATTCAAGCTGGCCAGTCATTTAAAGAGGCACTTGGACCTGCACACTGGCAGAAAATCGTACAAATGTATTCAGTGTAACCAAATGTTCTCTCAGTCTTTCAGCTTGAAGAGACATTTGAAGCGGCATGCAGATATTCACATCTGACTTAGTTTAAATTAAATATAGATAAATCGCTATGTTTATTCAATTGATACTGTGATAAGTAGTCGAGATTAGCTTTTTATACTTCTAATTGTCACATTAGAATTTAGAAATAGCTTGGAATAATTTATTTATTTCATAACCTCTGTTGTTGGAGACACGACCTTTGCCACTAGATAAGAGTCTTTAGTGCCAAATTTCAATCATCACTGTACTACACACGACGATAGTGTAATATTATCAGTATTAAGTATTAAACACTCTATTCTATGCCATCAATAATTGTTGTTATCCATTAGCATTATCTCTGCAATCAGTGCCATAAGTTCGATCAAGATTGAATATTTCCCCAGTTGATCCAAAATTACTGTGAGTAATTAGTGTTGATAATTGATCGAAGTAGTTGTCAAGATATGGAGCCCATCCCTCAGCTGTTCTTCAGTTATTGATAGCAGGGGTGAAATGCGGACAATCTGCCCATATGCTGGCCTGCTCAAGAATCCAGCATCTTTTAACTTCAGGCAGGGATCTCACCATCAGCAAACTCTGCGTGAATGATATTATTTATTGGCATTCATACACATCATTGTCATATAAGCATGACAGCAGGTAATATATGAGCGTCCTCAGCAACTAGGTTTGAAGACATTGCCTAATCCGATTGTGGTGATTTGAGATTCGTGAATTTTTTATACCGAATTGACCAAGGGAAATATACTGCGCAATCTACTTTTCTGCTTATTTGTAAGGGGATTCTTTTTCCATGAAAATTGCACCGCGATCGTTTTCGTGTGTATGGGAAGATGATTCACCATCTGCAAAAGCATGTGTATCGATTTGTTATACCAGCATCTGCCCCTGCTTAGTCAGACACACGTACACATCTTTGCACCCGCCGACGATTTCGGAACGATTGATTTTCATGGGATTAATGAAAGCCCTATGTGCCTTTCCGGGCTGCGGGGAATATAGGGGTGAAACCGTTCAGGCGAAATGATGAATATTAAAAAACAACAAAAAAAATCGTAGCACTAAAAGACGTGAAACTATCATCTACCGGTGAAATTTCCGATTCGAGCGAAATGCATATCTGCGCCTGACACGTTTCTGATGAAAATTCGCCTAGCATTTAGTGCCACGAAATCCGTAGAATCTAAAAATTCTCAATAGTTCTACGGAAAAGGTCACAAGATTAATCGCCACAGATGATGCATAAAATGACATATGCATTGCAGCAATAAAAAAAAAGGGGGAAAAAGTATCTCGGAAGTTGAGGGTTCGAATGCTGCAGAGAAGATGAGGGATTAAATCTGACGCACCCTTGTTGACGAGGATCCCACCGAGAAGCCCTCGCCCCCTTATTTCCGAGACAATGTCCCTTGGCAATTTTTCTAGCTCCTCCCTCGAAATTTTACCCAAGTTCTTCGCATTTTCCGCAAGTTTTTCCTCCTCAAGTATCTTCAGTGCCTCTAACGCGACCGCTGCCCCCATTGGGCTTCCCCCAAATGTACTTCTATAAGATCCAGTCTTCAGGTCAAGAATGATCGGCGATAAAGAAAAGTAGAAGAAAACACCACTATACACAGCTATCATTCTTTCTTATAACAAGCTCAACCAACAATAAAAATCATGGAAAACTTTTATCGCTTAGCATCGCTAGATGTTATCACCTGAAATATATCCCCGGTTATTTCTACGTAATCCCGCGATAAATACTCAATCACTGGAATATATATTATCATGTGAAATTACTGAGAAAGTTTTTCAGCTCATATGATTACTCGGTAATAAATTTGAAAACGTATATAAAATGAATCTTGGATACCTGTTCGTCGGCGAGAACCCCGGAAACGGGATACATTCCTCCGGAAAAAGTTTTCCCCATGATTAGGAAATGAGGACGTTGAGCTTCGTAATCGACTGCCAATCTGTCCCCACTTTTTTCCAATCCTGTTTAATTGCATCCCATCAGCCACCCAGAAGACGTTATACACTGGTACAGGGCTCCCTAACTCCTGTTAGATATCCATTCCATTCTATGTTTAAATTTGACAGAATTCTATAAGTTGAACAGATATGAGCAAGCGATATGCTCATCCTCGAGATTTTTGCAGGACCGCAACTTTTTCAATTTCATCGGGTTTGCTAAACTACTCGCCTGCTCGCTCGCTCGGTTGTATCATAAACAAGAAATAATGTCGGTGAATTTTTACAGCGGTAAACGAGTACAGTAGCTGCGATAGAACACCGAGGGTGGTCTGCAAAATGAGAGCTATTTTTTTTCTCTTATTTAGGTTTTTCGCTATGTTTAGATGGGTATGTATATATGTGTATGTATTTTTCATTGCGAACATGGTAACGTCGAATATGGAGCGAGGAGATAAAGCTTCTACGGGATTTCACGCGCCGTTCAGACAGCGATATTTATACACACCCCTAGGTATAATACTAAAAGTTTCGGAGCTTCGTGGAACGTCATTAATAATAACTTACCGGATTGACAGCTACGAAATTCTCGTATCGTATCTGAAGGAAGTTTAATCGCGAGGGACAGTCGGGACGTGGCTGTACGTCAAGTCAATTTCAAAATCACTTTTAAAACAGGCGCGACTAGCAATACCCCATCGATTTCCACCCTTCCGTACATATATACACAGCACGCCCCCACTCAACTAATACATTTGTATTAGGTAAATCGAAATAATATACTCCATGGAACTCGTGCGAATTCCCAATCCTCCATGGGATTATAAAGAATAAGATTTATAGGCAGAAGTAACGCAATCTAGGGATGACAACGCCGGCCTCTCCCTGGAACGGTTCTACCATATGCGCGCGGATGTAAAGATCCTTCCTAAATTTTAACTCAAGAATGTTGAGATCGTTGTAAGCGACGGAATCAAAAAGTGACTTGTTTAGACCAAAATTAGAGAATCACTTTGGATCAGTCGATGCCGAAATCGCGGCTAATATGATCTTCCTCAAAAGTTGCTTTCAGCGATGAATGTCAACGCCTTTCCATCTGGTATTTTTTCAATCCTGTAAGCCCAATAGCTCGCCATCCTCAGAGCCGTTTGGGATTCTCAAAATGCAATATGAGAAGAAAAAAAAAAAGCAACTCCAATACGTAGCGACATTATTATTGTTCGTAGACCACTTAATTTTTTTTTGTTTTTTCACCTGTATTCATCGGTAAAAAACGATCCCAACTGAGAAGCTTTGTCAAATACTCAGCAAGGACACCCATGGGTTCTGTATATACATATAAGGCCCTTGAGGTATGGGCCATCTTTCCTGCGTGATCACGAATAGTTTTTACCAGTTCGGATGACAATGTCCTTGGTTGACGGTCTCAAACCCGACCGAAAAGTCGAGGTACTTTTTTCTCTCGATATCCCAGAGGAAGACGCCTTCTCCTCCTGATAAAACGATCAAAAGCAGTTTGAATTGTCTTCCACCGTAACTTCCGGTGGCTTATGGGTTACCGATGCCAATGTCCGTCTGATTGAAGATTTCATTATTTTTCCCCTTGAACTCACCAAGAGTCAGAGTAAAACAAAAACAGAGGATCCCGTGGGTGTGGTAAATCGATTAAACCCCTGAAACTTTTCTGAGCGAATTTAACGGAGAAAAAATTAGCGACGTTGATGCGATAGAATAGCGAAAACCAAGCTCCGAGTAAGATGAGTCACCATGAATCTTTGCGATGAAACTTGGATAAACTAAGTATATATTCATATAATTGCTCAAGAGATAACACTTACTGTTGTATTCCATAACATCTCCGCTTTATCAGAAATGTACCTATAACAACTACTGAAACGAGGATAATGTGACGATTTGCCCCAGTTAGCATAAATATATTTATTGAAACGAAACAATTGAATTGTTTGCTTCACAAGTAACCGAACGAGTAACGTACGACAGCGTATACCAGCAAAGTACGTTTCGTACAATACGTATGTGGAAAGTATATGAAGATTTACTTTTTTTTCCTTTTTCTGGAGACCATTGGACGCGCGGAACGCATTTTTCCGATAAGCACATTTGTTACTCAACAGGCGCCTGGAGTTGTTAGCAATCATTGTCGTTCGTTCACAAACAGTAAGTAGAGGCAAATTACAGAGTAATTGTCAGCGGTTGTTCATGTTCATCACGTATAGGTATGGATCGAATGATCAAATTGTGATGGGATGATTATTTATGCAAATTTTTTTTTTTCAAGAGTTCAGTGAAGAAAAATGAAACAAAATACAACTCGTCAAGTGTGCACTGCCCTTATATATACCATTTGATTCGTACATATATTTCTGGCGGTTACATCGACTTTCCGAGAAGAAATTAAAAAATCTGGTTCGATAATTAATTCCCCGTTGGTCTGCGGAATGTCGATATATTTTCCGAATATTCAAAGGCACTTCAAAAATCCCGTATTATTCCCGATTTTCGCGATCACTAGCCAGCCTGCAAGAAGTATTTCGATCCCTTTACTCTATACCCCTTTACGACAACCCTTACCCTCCTTATCGTCCGTCTTACGATATGTTTGTTTATCAGTTGTCAAACAATTCAATTGTTGGTGAGAGTTGAATGAATACTCGTGAATCTGCATCATTCTATGGAAAATTTCATCAAATGGGCTATCGGTTTTTCAACCCAATAGTTTATTCAACATATACCTGACATCATTGATAGGTAACATTTAAATAAGTTAAAAATAATAGGTACTCTAGCGATATTTACATAATTTTTCCACTCCCTCAATGATCATAGAATATTTTCATCTACCTTCCATGTTAATATTTTTTAGATGTCTGAAAAGTTATTGAAATAATATGTTATTAACTTCAAATAGACCATTATTTGGATTCTATACCATACGGGTTCTATTTCTTTTTTTTTATGGATTGCTGGCAGATTTATTTTCCTATTACTGGTTGGAGTCTATTGACTCTTAATTATGGGTAGACTCATGCATATACCGATTAGATATTGCACGCTTCACCAAATATTACCGCATACTTTCCTAGAAATTTCTATTCTGGCAGATGTGGTGCTTCTTGACTAAAGTAGGGAGCTGTATCTCTAACTAGTAAGGTATGGCACACGTCGCAAACCCTTGAAGGTCGTTGTTTAGGTCCGCTGTTTACAACGTGCGACAAACAAGTGGAACAAAATATATGGCCACAATGACGGCAATGCATCTGTTGAGGAATAACAAATATGAATGAGAGATGGAGAAATGTCCTCGCTCATATCCCAAAAGTATTTAATTGAACTGAATACCTTTCTTCTCGTAACTGTAAACCCGGTACGACAATTCGGACATTCGTCGATGTCTTCGTCATGCTGCCATCTCACTTCGCTGCCAGCTTCTCTTATTCTCTCCAATTGAACCTGAAAATATATCAGTTCACTAGTAATGAATCAGACTGAATCAATGGCACCAAACTTTTACCTGTAACGACTGCGATAGCCTAACAAAGTCCTTTTGTACTTCTTCGCTAGTGTCTAATTCTTGCTGCAGACTAGTTAGCCTTTGTCGAAGCTCCGCGACAGCCGATTCTACTTCCCGCTTTTCCTTCGTCATACTTTCTAACTGTTCCTCAAGCTTGTTCAGTTTTTCTTCTCGTTCATAAAGCGTCTGGTGTTCTCGTTTATAATTTTCAAGTTGTATTCTGTGAAAATGTTTCATTAGCTATAGTGTTCAAAATCGGAATCATTACTTTAAGGCGTAAAATGTTTCAGCAAGTAATATCATTTATGTTGATTCAGAAACACAATTCATCACAAACTAAACACTCACCTAAGTTGTCTTATTTCCTCAACCATAGTGGACTCCGTTTGCAGCCGGGTCTGATTATCATGATCTATTTGATCTCGCAGAAGGGTCACCTCGTAACGCAAGGTCTCTTCTTTCTCTTGTGCTACTTCCTGCGCAATTTTGGCGGCAATTAAATCTTCATGCATTTTTAAAAGTGTGACATGCAGCTCTTCAACATTATTCGGCATGTTAATTGATTCACTTTGTAGTTGCAGCGAATGTTTACTGTGCTTTCCTATTAAATTTTCATTCTCTTTCTGTAAGCTGTAAATATAATAAAGTACAATATTTCATAAATATTAAAAGTATGGTACACCTGAATTTGCAAAAAAAAAAGAACAATATTATTTGATCTTACGCATTGAGATGTCTTTGTACTTCTTCTCTCTCCTGAATCAATCTGCTTAATTCTTCGGTAATACCGTTGTGCATTTGAGCCAAAGTTTGCTTGAGATCCGCTAGGGCTTGTTGAGAAGCTTGGGAAGCAGCGGTGAGTTCAGTTACTTTGATTTTATGCTCTTCTTTCTTTTCATTCCATTTTTCTTCCATTTCCTTACGGAATTCAACCTCCTTAACAAGATCTTCTTTTTGAATATCTAACAGGTGATCCGCATCCGCCAATTGTTTTTCAAAGTCCTTTTCTGCAGCTTGCATCTTCACAAGCTGCGCCTCATAATTAGCACACATATCGCACGAGGCCTCCGCATTTCCTGATTCTATCAGCAGCCTTTTTTGAGCCTGTGTCTCTTTATATTTTTGTAATTCATCGTCAGTCGCTCTTAGTTTTTCTTTCAATGCTTTTATCTCTTCTTCCAATGGTACGACTAACGAACGGAGCATCTCTGCATCTTCTTGTGCCTATAAAGTACAATCACAGTTTAAAATGACAAATGATGTCTCAAGATAGTTGGAAAACCCTTACTTCATCTATCTTCACCTTAGTTCATAGTTCATTCTTCTATACCAATAAAGATAGAATAACTATCTGATAAGAAAGTAATACTGCTAGTTTAGTTGAAAGAAGAACACGTCTGGGAATTGAAGGTTTTCCGGACAATGGATACTTGTGAAATCAAAACTGGACAATCACACTAATAGGGTTTCGATGCTTACGTACATATTTGTTTACCTTCCGCAAGCTTTCTTCAACATTATCAGGGCCTAGTGACAAGGAGTCCGCTCCCAGCTGAGAGACAACTTTTCTAGCAAGAGTTTTGGTAACAGTCGACAGAGATATTTGAGGTCCATCAGCTGGTTCTCGAGATACTTGAGAACGCAGCAATGCATTTTCCATTTCAAGTTTACGAAATGCTACTTGCATTTTACGTAGCTCATCTCCAAGCTGGTTCCGAGAGCAGGATGATTCTTCAACTGTTGCTTGGATCAGATGCTCTAATGTCGCAATTTCTTCCTGTGCCTTACGCTTTTCAACCAGAATGTCATTTTCTACCTTGAGATCAGCTACCGTCAGCTGGCTCTTAGCTTCGTCCAATTCGTTTTGTAATCTATGTATTTCATCTTGCAAGCCAATTTTTTCGTCGTGCTGCCGTTTTAATTCTTCTGCAGACAAAACACATATTACAGTAAAGAACTGGTAACAAATACAAATAATTGTTCTCAAAATTCTTGTATGAAAGTTTTACCTTCTTTCTGAAGAAAGAGGTCTTTCATTTTCTTTCTCTGGATACCGAACTCCTCACGGATGTTGATGTTTTCTGTTTCGAGATTCTTTATTTTAAGAAGTAACTCCTGGGAGTCATCTAGATAAAATAATATCATTCCATTAATATTGAATGATAAGTTGATTTGACGAGTAATTTGGAGAAGGAAAATAATAATAAAAATTCTGGGAGCTTAATTTTTCTAGGAATTTGTTTATATTGCTAGTATAGCAGTAGCCTAACCTATGTTGTCCATGAATCATATCAACAAACCTTGTTCCTGCTTTACAGCAGAACTTTCCTTTGTGTCGGTCTCCATAATTAACAATAATAAATGCTAAACCTGAATAACCAGCAGTGTTAAGCCTATTCTGATGTCACTGCTAGGTATAGTTCTTTTTACTATTTGACAAGCACGGGCATAGGTAGGTATTTGAGCATACGTCAGTCGTCAAGTGATCATGTTTAACATTTCGCCGAATGTTGCTCGGGATGATTGATAATAATTGAGACTTAATATTCTAGAAACGTTTTGGTAGAAACTTTTCTTAACGGATGCACTCCAACTCGTCACAACAAACTGATAATTGGGTGGAAAAAATATAGCCGAAAAAGAATTCACGAGCTTACAATTAGTCCACCGCCCAGCTGTTCACAAAATAGTCTGCATCACGGCTGCATCGCCCGCTAGTCTGCTATCGCATATCTCTAGTGTCAATTTTGAGTACCATTAAATTCATAAATCTATTCCCAAATAATGCCTTACAAAGGTCCAATCTGTACGCTGGTGTAATGATAAATTGTAGTCGAAAAGATTCACTTTTTTCGCTGATTAAGAATCAAACGTTCGTTAATACAGTCTTTCAATTTTTACCAATATGAATGGTTATGTTTCAAGTGCTGTTTAACAATAATGGCGGCAATGTCCCCGTCGGAGGTGAGTCGGTGTTAAATTTATCGCAAAAATGCAGGTGAATGTCAGCTCATTCTGGTTAGATCTAAGCTTCTAAGCAGTAGAAAAATCATATCGTTATCGTCGATTTGTGGGCTATCCATGGCTGATCGGTTGTCCAACCAATACAAGGATTTCGAGTACATTGTCCTGTTGGAGCAATGTGACGTTTCACTTCGTGTCTGTTTATTTATTCTATTTGTCAGATACATTTTTTTCTGTCTCATTCGTATCCTAATACAATTAGCATGATAATCAGCTCAGAATTGTCGCTTGTAATAATCTTATTTGGCCAAATTCTTCGGCTTTATATGTGGTAGATGAAATTTTTTTGTCTGTTTATGAGTCAGCCTGAAGAGTCCATACTAAAGACAATAAAAAATTTGGCACAATGAAATGAAATATCGAGATTATATTAATGTCCATGAAGTCAGATCATGTTCAATGGCAACGACTATACTCAGGTCAGTCTGTTCATCTCGACATCTCATGTTCTCGGAATTTTATCCATATTTTCAAACTTTGTACATAGTGATACAAAATAAACAGATACTGTGTTGGCAAAGAAACCATTTTCTTGTAAGGACTTTCTGTTCCATATTCTTTAATATTGCGTATGTCACTTGGAGGGACTTTTATTTCAATTATCTTTCTGCTTCATATATTTTTCACAACTTAATTCTAGCTGAAATGAGAGCAAACTATATGTGGTTTTTTCCAGCGGAGGTTACAGAAGGAATTGATGTCACTGATGCGTGAACCACCACCTGGTGTTCACGTGGACGGGGATCAGGCTGGCCAAAACTTAGCCCAGTGGATAATTCACATGGAGGGAGCAAAGGGAACACTTTATGAGGGTGAAAGATTTCAGTTGCAATTTAAATTCAGTTCCAAATACCCATTCGATTCACCTGAAGTCACTTTTATCGGCGGCAACATTCCTGTTCATCCCCATGTTTATAGCAACGGTCATATCTGTTTGTCCATATTGACTGATGATTGGTCACCTGCTCTGAGTGTCCAAAGTGTCTGCTTGAGCATAGTTTCTATGCTCAGCAGTTGCAAGGAAAAGGTATCAGTATATTTCTAATAATTTACAGCATTACCCTATTATTTGGTTCGCAAATTAATGTATTATATATTTAGCTTTATTACCCAATACTTGAAAATGTCACGAAGTCTCATGAAGTATTCATTCAATATATTATCATTTATTGATTCAGTAACAAACTACCACGAAATTTATTGAATGGTTTAAAATATTTGGATTCAATATTGCCACTATTCTCTACTTGTAGTTAATGGAACATGATGCAAATCGAACAATCAGTTCAAACGACAGCTTAACTTGCGCAAGTTGTGTTTTTAAATAGCATTAAGCAACCTTCAATGATGATACCGTGCGATCAATTTCCATTATCTTTATTCTATTTTTTTTATAATTTGCAGATGAGGCCACCTGATAATTCCTTCTACGTAAAAACATGCAATAAAAATCCAAAGAAAACAAAATGGTGGTACCACGGTGAGTTGCTCATCCGCCATGGCAAATTGCAAATAAAATTTTTTAGTTTCAAGCTACTCTTGCAAATTCTTGGATTGAGTTTAAGACTCGTATAATGCTTTTAATTTACTATTGAGCACAGAAACGATACATTGTCACGTTCCTAGTGCCTAAAAGTCACGTTTATTATATTGCTTCTATCCTAATTTCGACAATTGTTCTGATCAAGAAAATTTCAATTTAAGTTTCTTTTCGTACAAATTTTAACAGATGATAGTGTCTGATATTTGGACACCCTAATACCTGGATTGATGGATGTACCAACTGAGAGTTAGAGGTCTCCCTATCAGCCATAGACACTTGAACAACATGGAATACGTATTAAGAAAACTTGAAAAAAATATCTCCTTTCAAATCGTAGAACTATTCTAATCATGGCGAATAGTAAATTAAGTAAATATAAAACTATAAAGTAATACTATAACGATAATAAAAAAAAAAACTCAAAAACGAGAATGAAACATTTGTGATTAATTCAGTTATAAATTTTATTGTCGCATTTCCATTAGAAACAATTGTATAACATCAGTTTACTGTATCTAGGTATAGAATAACTATTTATGTGAAAAGCAAAGAATTCATCAGACATCTTTCCTTCAAGAAGATGTGGCAAAAATATATGAGATTGTAGTCAAAGGAATAGGCATTCAAATTTTAATCTTAGCACAATAGCCTATAGGTTTATAAATTAGCATTAGAAATATCAATTTCTTTTTTGTAAACAGTAAATTAGTATAACATATATCGAGAAACTGAAGTTTAATAAAATAGGGAATCGTTCGAAACGTTAAATATTATTTGTTATTTCTTGGATGTAATGTGTGTCAACATCATTACAATGAATTTAAACCCTTCTTGGTGGAATGTAGAGGTGACAAACTCTTTTCCACCGTTTATTTATTGGATGGCACCTATCTCAATACCTAGGATTAGTAACGAGGAGAAAACCATTTATGCTGTTTTTTTTTCTTTTTTATGTTGACTCAAAGCTGGTAATAAAGAAATTTAATGATATTTCACATTTTTTTTAACTGTCCGGGAATCTTAATTCTGTACTGATCGCTGATCGAGAGTCAAATTCTGAAGTACAGAGGGTAGAGGGAAGAAGTACGGATTCTGACTTTTGCGCGCTAACTAAATTCCTTAAACAAGCTACTACCAGATTTTCCGCTAGATAGCACACACGACACTGGCTCGGATCCAGTCTGTATTCGTTGGTTGGTGCTTGAATTGAGCTGTCAAGGTAGTGCGTCAAAGTGCAATAGATTTTGGTGTGATCTCTAGTAATGTAATAGCGTTTCCAACTATTTTTTCTAAAGTTTGGGAATTCGTGTTGACGGCCCAGAGTCCACGAATTTCCAGTATTAACCGGGTAAGCATTTAAATTTGTCCTTTCGTCGTTTAATTGGTTAACACAAAAACCTCACAGGCCGCACCCAACCTACCTCCCATAATGATTCATTTGGTGATAAGTAATGACCAGACGGTGTGGTGCAATTTATTTTTCAGGACGATATCTTGCCACCCTAAAATCATTCGTGAGAAATCAAAACCAAACTTTCTCTCAATATGACCGAAACGCATAGTTTCGGCGTAAGCCCCATAACCTGCCACGCGTGGAACAAGGATAGAAGTCGTAAGTTGTAAAATACACAGATGATATTCATGAAAAATCGATCATTTCGTTCGTAGAATCGAACATAAGCAGTCTCTAACCAATGCGTTTCTTTACTTCTACTTCATTGAACAATTTTATTACAGAATTAGCATTTTCACCAAACAATAATGAAGTCCATATATATCAAAAGTCTATGAGTGGGTGGAAACTATTAGATATATTGAATCAACATGATTTACGAGTCATGGGTATTGATTGGGCTCCAAATACTAATAGAATCGTAACTTGTGCGATGGATCGGAATGCATACGTTTGGACACAAGGAGATGATGGAAAATGGAAACCCACTTTGGTATTACTAAGAATTAATAGAGCGGCTACGTGTGTTAAGTGGTCACCATTAGGTAAAATTCTAAAGCATATCAAATGGTTTATAACATCTATTAAATAATCGTAGTCATTAATAGGGTACTCCTATAAAATTAGAATCTTTCATATTTGTTCCCGCATTTATTTACCTATGACATTAATTGTTTTTCAGAAAATAAGTTTGCAGTTGGTTCTGGTGCAAGATTGATTTCGGTGTGTTACTTTGAAGGCGAAAATGATTGGTGGGTGTCTAAGCATATCAAACGACCGTTACGTTCAACTGTTACTGCGTTAGATTGGCATCCCAATAATTTGCTATTAGTAGCTGGATCGGCGGATTACAAAGTCCGCATTTTCAGCGCGTATGTTAGAGATATTGAAGAAGCTCCACAACCTGGTCCTTGGGGCACAAAGTCAAGCTTGGGAACCACGTTGGCTGAATTTCCTAACTCTCCAAACGGAGGTAATTGTGCAGGCTATGTAGGAATTACAGCACTATGAATACAATATACTATTACAGGTGGATGGGTACACTCTGTTACTTTTAGTCAATGTGGTAATAAAGTGTGTTGGACTGCTCACGATTCGTCCATTTGTGTTGCTGACGCCTCTAAAGGCAACACAGTAACACGTTTGCGTACCGAGCACTTACCATTTTTGAGCTGCATTTGGGTCGGACCAAATTCCATTGTGGCTGCAGTAAGAGGACTGATATATATTTTATTACTATTCAAGAACGATTTAATAATAATTCAATCGAATTTCATGTAATCAATTTTTAAGGGACATAGCTGTTCTCCAATGCTCTATGCTTTGGATGATAACGGCCAATTGTATTTTGCATCAAAACTGGACAATACTCAAAGAAAAGAAGCTGGTGGACTTTCGGCGATGAGAAAATTCCAATCGCTAGACCGTCAAGCACGCATTGAAACAACAGATACTGCCCTAGAAAGCATTCACCAGAATGCCATTACCTGTGTACGAAAAATAAAGACAGATAAATTTAGTACTAGCGGCTTGGATGGACAATTAGTCGTCTGGGACCTAAAGGTATTGTATTTCGAGAACGTAATTCGGTAGATTTCATCAGCCAAAACTTCCTCATTTAGTTGAAAAGCATTTTGATAGAGCTGGAGAATAGCGACCGCAAGTTAAGACTGCTTTTTGTTTCAGTCGCTGGAGAGCTCGATTGCAGGCCTCAAAATTGTCTGAGTTATAACTCTGTGAGCGTGACAAAGTGGATTTGGTATCAAAATTTGGAATAGAATATGTTTTAGTTCAAATTTTTTAATAGTATGATGTTAATAATTGATTTAATCTTTTACTCAGAATATTTTTGTTTTCCAAACTAATGGATTATTAAACAGATGTTTACGCTCAGTTACCATTTGTTTTTCAATTAATAAAACAGATTTCAAAGTTTCGGCACTACCGACCTTTAAGGGGTTTAAGCTTTCTAAAACCGGTGTGATTGATATAATAATGAGCTCAGAATATAATGGAGAGACACTTCGAAACCGTTTGTTTTGATTTTGGGTTTAATAAACTGGTACAGTTCCGTGTAATGATTATGCATAGACATGAACTACTGATTCTCGTCAAAAATTCCGTACGTACAATCTCTTTGAAATACCACAAGTATCAGATAAAGTAACATAATTTGAACTGACAATATATACAAATAGAAAACGATATTCGAGGCTTGCTTAGCACTTCATATATCTTTCTAAGCTTCTCCAGAATCGTAGAAGAAAATTATCAAAACTTTAAACGTATCAGAGTATTTTCGCATCTCAAAAATATTTTAAATTGCAGTGTCAGAACTGTAATCTTTTCGCAAGTGACGCCCCATCCATGGATTCTAGCAATTTTCTTTTCAAACTAGGTTTTTCCTCCGGTTCTCTTCTGATAGACGTCGGAAGCGGTAATTTCGGTCCAGGTGTTGGCGGTGGTTTGTTACTGAAATAAGGCATTTGCAGAGCTTGATCACAGGTACACCGTTCCAGTGGATTAACGTTTAGAAGACTTGCAATGAGATCCAATAGGTCATCTCCAGCTGCAGTGAAAATATGCTTCAATGGAGTACCGGGGAACGGCTTAAACTGTATGAAATCCGGCAAGTCGATCATTCCAGCCCAAGTTTCTTCAGTTGGTGTACCCAATGTCTGTAACAACCAAGAATACATTAATGTTTTATCAATAGTTGATTGCGTTTCGATTACTAGTCTCAGTACACTAAAAATTCAAAATTCCGACTATTTATCAATTGATCTCGACATACGTTCAGCTGCAGATGAAAAAATTATCAACCTGAAATATCCTTGTAAGCTGGTCCAAGTCAGACTCTCCAGGAAGAAATGGTACACGCAATAGTAGCTCCGCTAGGATACAACCAATAGCCCACATATCTACACCAGTGCCATATAATTTGGACCCATAAAGCAATTCTGGTGCTCGATACCATCTTGTTACAACTTGATGAGTATATATTCGATTAGGTGAGCCAAAGAATTTGGCCAGCCCAAAATCTCCTATTTTGAGAACGCCGTCACTGTTCACAAGCAGATTATTAGGCTTTAGATCCCTATGCAGTATCCAGTTGAAGTGAAGATACTCCAATCCTTTGAGAGTTTGTACCATATAAGATTTTACATTTGCTGCTGTTAGCACTATATTATTATCCTTTATTATCACCTCCAAGTCTGTGTCCATGAAATCAAATACCAACGATACATTTGACTTGTGCCCAAACACATCTGTAAAAATTCAATGTTTATCAGATAGGGTATGGATTTATAAGAACAGTAGTTAAATGAGTACTCACCTAATAATCCTATGATGTTTTCATGTCTGAGTTCTTGCAGCAGTTTTATTTCTCGCAAAGCAGTTCTGTTAATGCCATCTCTTGCTTCTGCTCGGCTTCCCACTTTAATCTATGCAATGATTTAAAATTATATACCTTATACACCGGTGGAATTGTGTAGAATGTAATGATTGAAGATCACCTTTTTCACGGCTACGATTCCATCCGTTTCAGTATCTCGGGCTTTGTATACAGTAGCGAACTGAAACCAGAACACGTGTTTAGCTGATTTGTGAAACTTGGAACTTGTAACGCAATTTTCTGTCGTAAACAATCAACTAACCTGTCCTTCTCCAAGGAAATCAATTTTTTCATATCTTCTCAGCTTATCTGTCATTTTTGACGTACCTGACGTGCAGAATCTACTGATACTTTTGTAGATCGCATCAAACAGTTACTTCACCTATTTGAAATGCTGTCAAATACCGGCAAACCCATGAAAGTTGTGTACCATCGTGGCCCCCTAATCTCTGATCGTGGTTAGTGTGGAGTAGGGTCACAGAATAAGGACTGGTAAGGGTCCCTAGTGTGGAGTCACAGTTCAGTTTAAGTCAAGAATTATCGGGATACGAGAAGCGAAATTTGTAGAAGGCGTGATATCAGTCCATTGATGGATCGGGAGTAGATGGCAATTACTGTGTTTTCTGAGCCCACAGTTAAAGGAGCGTTTCCTCATCTCAGTTAACATTAGATATTTCATGGCCGTGCCCATCCATTTCTTCTAGAACAGTCACGCGAGGTTCTTCTCCGCCCGTCGTATATTGAAATAGTAAACTGTGAACAGCGTGTGCGGTGAAAAATGTTTGGTCCAGGATCAGCGCCCATTGTTGTTTTAAGTGAGTTGAAAACAATTGAATCAGTGTTATTTTATTTCGCAAGTTTATCGAAAGACTCATATTCATTAAATGTCGGTTTCTTGTATTATTGCAGGCCAAAACACAAAGCGAGATGCAGGAAGGAAAGTTCAACGTGAAAACATCCAAGCCGGCAAGGTATACTTATACGATCACTCTCATACACTAACACGTGATTCAGAAAACTCTCCTTATATGGTGCTCGCTCTTTCGCACACCCATGTGTATCTACCTTTATCAACATTTCGAAGCAATACACCTTAACTAACTTCGAACTTATTACGATAATGATTATAGCCAATCTCTATGTATGATGTTTATCAGGAATGTTTAACTTCATGACCCCAGAAGGTGATGTGTGTGTAATCACGCGGTTAATGATTTTCCGTTGCTATGACAATGGTTCACAAGGAATTTATTTTTTGGAAGATGCTTCGATTTTAAAAATGTCATAATTTTAAGGCAGCTTAATTAATGCTCATGACCTTTCATGATAGGCGATTGCGGATGTTATCAGAACATGTCTGGGACCCCAAGCTATGCTGAAAATGTTGATGGATCCGATGGGTGGAATTGTGATGACCAATGATGGAAACGCCATCCTACGTGAAATCACTGTTCAACATCCTGCTGGTAAATCCATGATTGAGATTGCAAGAACTCAAGATGAAGAGGTAGGAGATGGTACTACCTCAGTTATTGTTTTGGCTGGGGAGATTCTAGCAACTGCTGAGCCATTTTTAGAACAAGGAATGCATCCTACAGTTATAATCAGAGCCTACAGACAAGCATTAGAAGATATGATTGCTATCCTTAATGACGAAGTTAGCATTGAATTAGATCGCACTGATAAGAACAAGTTGGGTCAGGTAGTAAAATCGTGCGTGGGAACAAAGTTCATTGGCCGCTGGGCAGATCTTGCCTGTAATATCGCCCTGGATGCAGTTCATACGATTATGCTTGATGAAAATGGCAGACGTGAAATTGACATAAAGCGATATGCCAAAGTAGAAAAAATACCTGGAGGCAGTATTGAAGATAGCACGGTATTAAAAGGTGTCATGGTCAATAAAGACGTTACACACCCTAAAATGAGAAGGTACATTAAAAATCCGCGGATCATCCTGCTAGATTGTCCGTTAGAATACAAAAAGGGTGAATCCCAAACAAACGTCGAAATTCTAAAAGACTCTGACTTCACAAGAATATTGGAATTGGAGGAGGAGCATGTAAAAAAAGTCTGTGAGGATGTAATTGCATTGAAACCAGATGTCGTATTCACAGAAAAGGGTGTTTCAGACTTGGCTCAGCACTATTTGTTGAAAGCCGGAATATCGGCTATTCGCAGAATGCGAAAATCCGACAACAATAGAGTTGCCAGAGCCTGTGGAGCAACGGTCGTCAACCGTACTGAAGAAATCCGTGAGGAGGATGTAGGAACAGGAGCTGGACTTTTTGAGATTAAGAAAATTGGTGATGAGTATCACTGCTTCGTTACTGAATGTAAGGACCCAAAAGCCTGCACTATTGTTCTCCGTGGGGCTAGCAAAGATGTTCTGAATGAGACCGAAAGAAATTTGCAGGATGCCTTGCATGTAGCTAAAAATTTGTTGATTGAGCCAAAACTTGTTCCGGGTAAATATATCTCCATTATTTCAGTCATTAATGCGAGTACATTTTTATACTTGAAACATTTCAGTTCCTAAGATATACAAATTTCTAAATGTTAATAAATTGTTCGTCTAGGTGGTGGTGCTGTCGAAATGGCTGTTTCTCGTCTTCTAACTGAGAAGGCTGCAGCCCTTGCTGGGGTTGAGCAGTGGCCATACAAAGCTGTTGCGCAAGCTTTGGAAATTATTCCAAGAACGCTGGCACAGAATTGCGGGGCAAATACTATTCGTACTTTGACTGCGTTACGTTCGAAACACGCAACTTCAGGATCTACTTGGGGTATCGATGGTGAGACTGGATTATTAGTGGATATGAGAGATCGTGGAATATGGGAGCCACTAAGCGTTAAACTGCAGACTTACAAAACCGCTGTCGAGACGGCAATTCTGTTACTGAGGATTGATGATATAGTTTCTGGCAGCAAGAAGAAGGCAGCTGATAACGAGGCACCAAAACCAAGCCAATTGTCCGAGGAATCAATGAAGGATTGATTAATTCTTTTTTTAAAACCAGTTCTATTTTCATTTTTATGTTAATAATAATGCTTAGCTTTAACGAACAACACTTTCAACACCTAATCAATTTTAATTACTATACATTCGTCGTTTATGTATTATTACTACGTCGTTTGACAGCTTCTACGCATTTTCATGTAACAAAAATAAATATTTGAAACAAAAATTACCGTACCTATGTCTACCCTTGCGAATCTCCTACCCTTGATATATTGATGATACTAATCTGCAATGCAGTGCTTGTTTACTTTACCTATGGAGAATTCTGTGAGATATTGAGAGATAAGGTACGAGTGGGAGTGAAGGCGTAGGTTTGCACAGATTAATAATACTTCAGCGGGATCAACATTCATTTTTTCATTTTTCAATCAACGGTATATCCATTTATGTATGCGTAGAGAGACGTGGGTCGTGGAATGAGTAATAGCCGACGTACTTTGGAAGCGTCTGTTTACGCATGCTGCGCAGAGATAGTTTGAGGTGTAAATAACTTTCAAAATATATCAGTGTTTATTGGTGTAAATATAAGTTTTTTTGGAAATGATGGGCATGGCATGAGTGGTAAATACCAAAAAATATAATAAAGGAATATTCCCCATTTAACGGAGTTTATCGTCTGCTAGCAACAAGGTGGCGTCAGGATATCGATTGTGTACGTTGCACTCCAGGGTGGCCGGCATGCCGACGAAATTTATAAAGTTCCTCAGAATTCATTTGAAAATTGGGGACTAAGTTATCAAATCACTTTTTAAAAATGGACCGGAGATGATGCCGGGCACTTCGCGTCACCTGGGAGCCTCCGCTGGCGGTATATTGTTCAATCATTAATTAATTTTTATCCACAACGTATATGTGCCTTTGGTTTGACAGATGTTTTGATTTCTTGACGTTTCCTATGAATCCACATGTCAAAATCAGTCACACGCTCCAAATGTCTTAAGTATTCTCTGTATAATGTAAACATACATGAAGCAATAGCTGTTTTTATTTAAACGCCGTGTGAGTTATGTTATAACGGGTCTTTTAACTGTAAATACATATTGTGTTTCAATATCGTCGTAGCACATTCCATAAAAATTGCAGACAAAATTATTTTACAAACCAAGCATGCAGCTAAGCATATGGCATTTACTTATTTATCCTTTTGTTTGATACGAGGCACCCTTGATTATTTTATCTGATGTTACAACTTGTTGTTACAACAGGACCGGAATGGGATACGTTGATGGAGGTTCATCATGAGCCCATTGAAAAAAACTACGAACTCTTGGAGGAGATTGGAAAGTAAGTTCTCTATCATATTCTGTTCAATGAATCACACGATTCAACAATATTTTGTTTTACAGTGCTAATTCTCTCAATAATATGTACTGTTTTAAAACCTTCTTCAAAGTGTCTTTACGGATTCTTTAATGGTCGGATCATACTGGTCAACAATACACTTGCTTTCTTTGTATCACGGATCCAACTGCTCGGGTCTTGTAGTCTTTGCAATGCTAAACATATCTGTGCATATACACAGTGTCTATCACCTCAGGGTTCTGACAAAACTTGATTTGAATGTTGATTAGTACTTTTTTGACCATCTTTGGGGTCATGTATCTTTTAAATAAAATTTGCTATGCTACATTTCCAAGCAGATTCTGAACAAACCTTCAGCTCAGATCAGAATAGATCTTTTTGCAACATTCAGAACAAGTTTTCACAAAAATTTGACGTGATGGACATTTTCTATATTCAGGAATGTGTCCAGCGTCATGATCAAAACCACAATTCGGTTCGCGATGCCAAAATTGTGTTGGAAAGTGTAATTAATGACCTCTTTGTTGATTTTCTTTTCAAGCACGCTATTTATTGTCATAATCTCACAATAATTCTTACCATTATTTGGATAATACTAAAACTTTTTGTGTTACAGAGGCCAATTCGCCGTGGTGAGAAAATGTGTAGAAATAAAGACTAATGCCCTTTTTGCTGCAAAAATTATGAGGAAACGGAGGGTTGCCAGGGGCGTTGCCACAGCAGACATTGGTATACTTCTATTAAACTTATCCAAACAGTTCCCAATAGAATTTATCCGATAGCTGCTGTTTCATCTTATCCAATTATTTAATTGCTTGCACAGCAAGAGTTTTACAAAAAATGAAATATAATTTACTACAGCCTCAAATATCTGTAATCTCTAGCACGGGAAGCGGGTCTTCTGGCTCGTTTGAGACATCCCAACATCGTGTCTCTCCATAAAGTGATCGACACAGGTACGACTGTTGTTTTACTGTTGGAACTAATTACCGGTGGTGAACTGTTTCATTGGACCCCATCCAGCGAAGTTGAAGCTACACATGTGGTACGTTCTTTCAGTTGTAATAACCTGACCGCATCCCATATGATAGTATCTCGTTTACTACCTAATATATTTTTCTGAACCATCCAAAATGTATAGCAATCAATCTGTCAAATGTATGTAAAAATATTGCATTTTTAGGTACGGCAAGTTCTAATGGCGTTGAGCCACTTACATTCCCATCAAGTTGCGCATTTGGATATTAAACCTGAGAATATTCTTTTGTCAACACCCCCTCCGATGCCAAGCATTAAGTTGATAGGTTTGTTCAATTACATTAATGAGATTTTTATCATCAAACATCATCTGTTAATTAACCTAATTACTCTTGTTTGTAGATGAATAGCCTTAATCATTGTCACTGTTTATGGTTATTAACAATCCAGTTAATTATATTTGTGTTTAACAAAGTCCAACTGATTAAAGTAGAAGTTTAGATGTTGAAAATATGGGCTTTGTTTATCAGATTTTTCTTTCAACGAACTTTAGCAACATTTATTTTCTGTATGCAGACTTAGGGCTCTCTCACCGCTTGACTCCTGGTTCTGAACATCGGGCTCTTTTTGGAACTCCTGAATTTGTTGCTCCCGAAATTGTGAATTATGAGCCTTTGAGTCTTGGCACAGACCTCTGGGCAGTCGGAGTATTAACTTACATTCTTTTGAGTGGAGCTTCACCATTTTTGGGTGAAGATAAGCAAGAAACATATGCCAATGTTGCTTCATGCCAATATCAGTTTGACGACGAATATTTCAGTAACGTTTCTGCTCTGGCAAAGGATTTCATACAATCCTTATTCGTGAAGGATCCAAAGTAAGTAAACGGTATATGATTTCCACTCTTGGGCGTATAAAGATAATACGTATTCCTTTAAACGCCCGTGTTTCCTCTACTAAGCATGAGTTTTCGTTTTCATCATAACCATTTATCAGTTAGTTAGGATCAAGAGATTGAATTCGCATTATTTTTATATCATTCAACAAGTTTTGAAATTGTTTTTATTTTCTCAAATTTTCTTCAATAGTTCGACTAAAAAAAGTCTATTTCTTTTCCAGAGAAAGAGGCAATGCAGAATTATGTTTGAAGCACCCCTGGATAACAACGGTGTGTTCCAGGATTCAAGAATTTGAAACTGTTCATTATTAAAATTATATTTTTTCTTATCTACTTGTGCAACGTCTTTGCTTGGTTTGAGTGCTACATATTTCAGCTCATACAAAATCTTAACATTAACTTTAGTGAGAGATTGTAGTACTTGATAATAACGGTAATTAATAAGAATCATTCTTTTAAAATAAGTACAAGTCAATCTAGACCTCGCTTAGACGACAAGTCAGTAGTAGTAGTATTGTAGTTGACTTTGTAAGCGTCTGGTACCCATAGTCTCAGTCTAGGTCCTCTTTATGACTATTGTTCGGTTGGCCATACCTAGCATCTTTGTTGTCAGTAAGAATGTTACTTCTCGTACTTCTTCCTACTCTACTATGAGTGTAAGTCAGTAGAATGCTTGACATAAATAATTAATAATATGGTCGCATTTGTGTCAGGGCTCTGACGGACCTCAGAGTCTCAGAGGGGCTATAGTTAGTTCCGTCAGACGTGGGTGTGTCGAAGCTGTTTTGGAATTACTACAGCAAGGGGCACCTCTGGATGCAACCGATTCGGTAAATTAAAATTTTATATATTCTTTGAGAAGATGTGTCGAATATCTAAACGTTGTTCATTATTTAGAAAGAAGACACGCTATTGCACATAGCTTGTGAAACTGGAGACGAGCCAATGGTCACATTACTGTTGGATAGTGGAGCAGAATTGGATGCTGCAAATCAAAAGGGTTTGACTCCACTACATGTGGCAGCTCGATATGGACATATCAATTTAGTAAGGCTGTTATGCCATGCTGGGTGTGATGTAGATAAAACTAATCGGGGAATTCGTGCTGATGTGACGGCAATCAAATATGGGCATCATGAGATCGCAAATTTATTGGATAGACTCAGAAACGTATGTATTGATAATTCACAAAGCTCTTGATTTTGAAGTTACAAATATAGGCGGCTCAGCTAACAAATGGATAATATTTCTTAGCCAGTGCAGAGAGAAAATTATATACGACAACTACAGCCAACTCAGAGGCCAATAGAACGTCTGCACATTCGTTTATTAGGACATTGTGCGTCAGGAAAAACGTCTTTGGTCCGTTCTCTTAAATCTGGTTTGTTCAGTTTCGGTTTTTTCCGAAGATCTAGAAGTCAAAACTATACCGCAAAGGTGAGCATTTGAGGTAGTAAACGTAGCGTAAATTACTTCAATCAAATGTATTACATTCATTTGTGAAAAAATCCAAGCATGGCTTGCTTCAATAGTTATTTGCCTTGCTTTCAGAGAGATCCAAGTATTGAATTAGATGTAACGAGCAAGCACGGCTCCTTGAGTTTCGAATACAGCGATAACGAATATGAAGGTACTCTGGGAATGGAATGGAGTCGTGGGAACGTAGGTAAGTAAACAAATACAAAACTCATTCTGATTTTCATAACTATCGGCAACTGAAATCAATGCCGTGGCACTAGAAAAGATAGAAATCACTAAATGAAGACATGGAGTCACATTGAAAATTGATATACTTAGGAGGTGAATGTGTGTTCTGGGAGTTGTGCGGTCGTGAAGAGTATTTGACAACGTATCATCATGTTTTGACATACCAACAGCCTGCGGTTCATCTTATAACAATCAGCCTCAGAGAACCATTAACTGTTCAACTACAGCAAGCGAGGTTCTGGCTACGTTACATTTTAGATCGCATTCCACCAACCAATATAGGTTTGCACGGCAATTATGTTTCAATATTTGTAAAAATTCGTTAAAAGTATAGATTCAATGAAATAACTGTTTATTTATGTCAGGATTTGGGGGCAGATGTAGTGATGTCAAAGTGATATTAGTCGGGACTTATGCTCCTGAACCTCCGGCACCCACCTCTAATGGAGTGAGCCTTCTAGCTCCACTTCTGCCGTTTTTGAACGAATACACACCAATTTTGGGAGAAGATCCTCAAATGGTTGCATTGGATGCCACCAATCCATCCAGCCCAGGGCTCAAGCTTCTACGATCCTATTTAAATTCCATCAGATCGCAGTTCAACGAGGTAAACTAAACAGTATTTACTTCTATCGGTTTCATATTCAGATAATTTTGGCAAATTTATTGTAAAAGAAAAGATAAGTGTGCAGTAAGCGGCTGTTGAATATCATTTAAGATATGTTTAAACGATCTGAAACCGATTCACAAGATCCGTCCTATAAAAGCTAAGTAGTTTTGAGCATACTTATCTCTTCATTACTGGCATTTACTGACCTTATATTCGATCGTCGTTTATCATGATCTCTATGAATTTCTAAACGTTATTTAAACCTTGGGAAATACCATTTTTTTGCATGATATCATGGCATGAGTTTTCAATCGTATATTTTGAGAAAAAGACTTGAGATGAATTGAAATTATTTATGACATTATCATCTTATAAGTTTGTTGCGTAATTGGCTTTTAATTCAGTGTCACTGTTGAAATTTTCATGCTGAATACTTCTTCTTCAGAAATCCATTAATAATTCATCTCTATTTGGCATACCTAGTAATCCACTTTTCTAAATTCAAAATGACAAATAATTTTTCCGCAAATAATCTACAGCTTGACCTATTTGTTCGCAGCTATTTTTTACATAATTTGAAGTATAAGATCGGTAATAACGTCTTTACGTTAGCCTTGAGAAAATTCATTTCATGCAATTGTATCAGATCGAGGTGTTAAATGGTTTAAATAATCGATATGATTTCTATTCTTGATATGTGTAACAAGTTTGACGTTATTCTTTTTGATGATTGTTAACTGAAGTATCAATATTTGTAAATCTACACAGAAAACTTTTTACGGCATAAATACAAGTCAAGAAAGACTGAATTATTGTTTGTCCGAGTATCCAAAGTTTATTAACTGCAGCTTTAATGCATGCAATGCATGATGTAGGAAGGAGCGGAAACTACGGAAACTTTGCGTCAAGGTCACGAGTCGAGTGCCGCACCCATGTACGCGCCCTTGGCGAACCTTGAATCGCAGGTTGATTATTCTTTCATTTTGAGCTGCCAAATATTTGTATTAGTTTGTGACGTTTTAGATAATTCATACGTTTCGCTATACAAAGAGCATGTCATCTGTTGTAGAAAGGCATTTAAATACCAGAAACATAAGCTTATACCTGTCTATATGCATTTGTGTAATTAGATCTTTGAGTGAATTTCGCTAAGCGAATCTAAATATGCGTATAATTTTACAGGGAGCATTAGTGTGGACAGGTTTAGTTGAGGCATGGAGGTGTTATATACAAGCCGTGGAAGATCCACCAGTCATGTTAAGTATGGAAGAGTTGTTGACAGATGTAAGAAAAGTAAATCCGTTGGCATCATTAGATCATTGTAGACAACTTGGACAGCAGCTACAGGTGTGTATAAAATTTTTACTTTTGTCATAAAAATAGAGACGAGCTGGAACCTGCTGTAAAAATTAACTCCTGAATTATTGCGAGCAGTGTTTTTTAGTTATTTCAATTGTAAGATGAAGTATTTTCGTTTAACGGATTTATATTTCGATTACTGCTAATCACTTAATTTATGCAGGCCTTGGGGGAATGTGTACTCCTCCCTGATAATTTGGTAGTTTTGAATCCCGAATGGCTTTGGCGCGATGTGATTGGATGGCAATTAAGCCCAGACCAAAGGGGTCGTTTGGGGGGACGCACTACCGGCGTATACACTATGGACGACTTTCAGGCGAGGTGTCCTTGCCCTGCTGCTCAAGCACTGCAAGCTTTACAAGCTATGAATCTCTGTGTGCCAGTGAGTTTTTCACCTGATATTTCAAAATTTATCCAGATTCTAAACTCTCTTGTGGTATTTCAAATTACAGAAGAACTTATTGATAAATAAATTTGTTTTTAGTGTGAAGTTGATGAAGACGAAGTAGAGTTTGAGCTTCCCTGTTTGAATTTGGTCGAGCGATTACCCGGCCTGTGGGAGCCTTGGAAACCTTGTCCTGCCACATTACCACATGCCGGTTTACGTATTTGTCTAGGAGAAGCCTCATTGTATCACTTGTCGCCTATTTTTCCTCATTTGCAGGTAAGAGAAGTCATAAATTAAATATTTTACAGTACTATGTACTGGATATTCAATTTTCTTAATGTATTCCCTGAATATCTAATTAATTATTATCGGAACTTCTCAAGGCGCAATTGCGGAAAATCACGCAGTCCTGGGATCCACGTGAATCAGATCTATATCAGTGGTGGCGTGGGTCCAAGTTGTGCGCTGGACCCTGCGAGAGCATAGTTACTTTAGAAGAAGAAGATCAAGGATATATAGAAGTGAAAGTTCGAGGTCCTCGAGGAACTGGTAGCCAATGCGCTGCTATATTCAACGTCATCCTCGACGCCTTGGATACAAGCGTGGAAATTGTAGCTCCTGGTATGCTATTAGAAAAGCATTGGTTGAGCCCTAGTCAATTGCGGGACTATGACGAGGTTTGTTAGAATCCACTACGGTCCATAGTTACAACTCTCTATTTGAAACCTAGCAGTTTTATTCATCATTGTTCTGGTAAAATTTTCATGTTGATAACAAACAGTTTTCGAAGCTGCGGATCCATGGTCGACTCTCTTAATTATCTGGAATCGTCTTTATTATATTTTCAGATGATACACAGCTGGGAACCAGGAATATTCCTTTCAGCGTTAATGGAAAAAGGTTCAACCGAAGCCATGATGAAAAATCCGTTCAATGGTCAGCAAGAGAGTATTTGGGAAATCGTCGGTTTTGGATTATCGTTGAGTGACAGTACGATTCCTGGCCCACGATTACCGGTAAAGCAGATAAGAGCCAGCATACAAAGGCGCCTAGCCCAAATGCTAGATCCTCCTGACTCTCACGGCAGAGACTGGTGCCTCCTCGCCGTTAGGCTTGGCCTTGGAGATCGTGTAGCACAGTTTGATAGCACGACAGATAGTCCCACTCTACGGTAAGTTGGGTATAATTCGGCTTATTGTTAGTCTGTAGCAGTAGTCTTGAATCATCTTCATCGATCTACTAGAATCTACTAGAATGACATATTAGTCAACGACACCTAATTCGGCAACAAATCTTTTAATGGTTAAGCTGAAACTAGCAAGTGATAGAATTGTGTTTTTATGGTGTTGTGTTTGTATTTTCATCAGGTTACTCAACTGCGCAGGGACAGATTGCACTGTTGGGTCACTGATTGGGCAACTTCGAGCACTGGGTCGTGAAGATGCGGCTAACCTTCTGCTTTCCCATACACCGACGCATTTTCTGTCCCTTGTAATTGATTCGGAGACTGGCTCCAACTTATCCAGATGACGATACAATAATTATCAATGCCAAATAAGCACGTTTTAGGGTTCAACAATAGATCTTGTTGAATCTGCGTTCAATGAACTTGCCAAAAATTCACTGTTTCCGCCCATTTTTCTATCTATGCACTACCATCTGGGATTAGGTAATGATAAAAAGAGTGCTAGGATGCGAGGATAAAAAGTAGGTGGATGCCATGCAAAAAGTACTGAACTCCCTTGATTTCTGGATAATAAGCAGTACTTGATACATAAAATGTATGATTAGATCGGAATTCTCTGAAAATTCAATCTTATAATCCAATGAATTTCGTTTGTGATTTAGGATCCAAGATCAGTAATCATTAGTATATTCAGGAAGAGGCTTTTTGTAGTTGAAACTAGTTATTTATGTTAAATGAATCAAATTCTTGAAGTTACATATGTCTGATCTACTATGTTAAGTTTATAGAGATATGTTGATACGTTCAGACTTAGATTTCAGTCTGTCAGCTGCTATGAGCATGATAGTGAGATATGAATTTTTTCTAGATGGAGCTATGTGACCACACGATCTGTTAGGGTTTGAGCACATCCAGCACTCGTTTCTGCCTTATGGCTTTAGTGAGTATTCACTTATTGATGTTGTAAATATTTGCTTGTCGATAGCACCCTAAAATTATTGCACATTGTTTGTGAAGCGATGTATGTACTTAATTAATACGAGCAGTATCAGTTGCATTGCAGTTGAACAGCACTGTTAAATTCCACGACTGTAATGCACACGTGATATGATATGTATACTACGAAGAGCAGTACCTGTAATTTTTGAGACTGTTTCTTATTTCTCCAATGTCTTGGACGTTACGTTAATATCGACGAATTTACATGATTTTATTTCAAGGTGAGCCTGCTGCTTGAGTACACAAACAATTATTACTTTTAAAATAGTGGGTACAGCAGATCAAATAGCACCATAGGGCAAGGCTGATATGGTGTTGAATAACTCCACAAATTTTGCTCTTTAACCACAAATGTTGTTTATTGTCTCATGATAATGGGAATAAAGTAACAGCAAAGGCCTTTGACTGATTTGTAATTAAAGTAAGTAAATAGTATAATTAATTTATTAGCACTGATTCGGCTTGCAAACTGATTCAAAATAAGGCTTGTACTTCGGTATATTCATCGGTAATTTTGTTAGATTTTCTGAGTTGTTCTGTAAAATATAAACTGATTAGACCGTGATAAGCTGTCTCAATTTCGGATTGACACAAGCGATTTGCTTTCAAGGTATATTTATACCTTGAAACCAACCCAACCCCAACAAATATATTTATGAGTTTCATTGAAGAGTCAATTCGAGTGAGCGACATTAGGCAATGAGTTGAGAACGTTACACCTATTTTATTTGGTATTGTGCCAAAAAATAAAGAGGCTTAAACTCGATCAAAAAGTCTTTCAGCTTTATCAGGATCCAAAACTATATATTTTACGTATACATACCCGTGCATCGGTGTGTATTATATGAAATTAATATAAGGGACGCACAATCTTTGCCTTATGCTTACTGTGGTATTATTCGTTGTTGCAAAGTGTACTTCATATTTGGGACTATTGTTGTCGACGCCTTTATTACGTGCCATCAAAATTGGTCTGCTCATAATTAGCACCACATATGTGTAATTTTTAACAATTATTTACTTTACTGCACAGACTATTTATAAGTATTTTCTGGCGTAAAAACGTGTGACAAAAGGTCAATCATAAACTAGTCGATACAAGTCATAGGGTTGGTAACGACGCTGCAACTTGCAAATCTACATTTTGACATTTTATTGCATTATACCTGCGATATCATTTTGGGTTTTTTTCTCATGCGCACCAAGTAGATATAACAACATAGTATTTCGTTATTGACTCTCCACTATCTCTCCCACATTCATAATAAGGACTTACAATAATAAACAATAATAATAATAAACATACATGGTAATATGCCTCATCGAATTCCGTAGTAATGTCGAATGTTATTGAATACATGGTTAATCAGAATGTTTTCTACCATTTTATGAGCATAAAGTGTTGCTTAAAAGCTAACAATATCACAACAAAAATAACAAAAAAATGACAAGTATGTAGACAAAATAAATTTAACTCAGGATTAATTTAGAATTATACTTACATTTATGGAAAATTTAATAAAGGGCTGGCAAATTACATACCCTCATTTTTAATTAAGAATTACGTTTTTACCTGTTTATATTTCTGCGTTGGCAATTATCATCATCCTTATTATCATCACGATCATTATCATGATCATTATCATCATTACTATTATTATTATTATACCGTTATCAACATTAGTATTATTATGACTATTGTTGTGAAATCTGTAAATTTGATTATTGAATAAATATTGTGTTCTGAATCATAAATATAAACTACGAATTTTGGCCCAAATAGATTTGAATCCGAATGAATAGAATTCATCAAACAACATTAGATCTGTGTTCCAGGTTTGAAATGGTGCAATTTATCGAGTATCTGGTCGTTGAATGACAAAGATTTTGGGAAAACTCAGTTAAATAGTTCCATCCGTGTCGAACGTTCGAGTGTCAGACCGTACAATTATTGGAGGAAATTTTTTTTACTCTGTGTGGGAACAAGCTAGGTACGATGAAACGATGTATTCTATAATACCTTTATCCCAGATTTTGTTCTGGTTCGAAGTGCGATTTGTCGCTGTTTACAATAAGAATTCGACTACGTGATTAAAAGAGTGGTAGGATTCCTTTGGCCTAAAATAGCATGGGGAGGTGGAGATCGCGTTTCGTTTCTTTAGTGCAGCGACGGGGGTTGACCGGCAAAGAGCCTAGAGGAAATCGGGATCACAGCCAAGACGCATAGCAATTATAGAATCGGATTGGATTGGTTTGGATCGCCCGAGGAGCCTTATGCTGTTGCTGCATCTTCGTATAGTTTAGTTTTATTTTAGCTTAGCATCGGAAGGCATCCGGGTGTGTTGCATTCTCTGTCGAGGACCAGCTCCTCGATAAAAGTAAGTTTCGTTGATAATTAAACCCTTTGAACAGACGCCGCCATTCATTTAATCCACTTCATCTTCATTCCCCCCTCTCAGTTACGGATTAACGTCTTATCACAGCCCCATTAAAGATAATCCTCATTCGTCTTCGTCTTGAGGTGAATTTTAGCATTGGAACCGTTTATTAATCGATAAAGAGTAAGTTAAAATTCGTTGATCCCGTCCAAATAAAATTCGTCGTGATTTATCTGATAAAAAACGCGCAACTTCAACCCCCGATTATAATCATCTGTTTGAAATCGCTCTTGAATCCACGCGCATTGGCATTATGTCATAAGTTTTCGCGGGAGTTTTATTCAAATTCGATAGAATTTATTCGGAAATTAAAATTTTCAGCTATACGCAGGGCCGCCAGGTGTCATTTTTGAAAAGTGTGAACGTAAATTAAAAGTCAGAGAGGATGGATGCGATCAAGAAGAAGATTGCGGCGTTGAAGCTGGAGATGGAAGTCGCCATGGAGAAGGTCGAGGCAAATGAGAATAAGGCAAAGCAAGAGAATCTACGTGCTGAAACCACCAACGATGAGGTCAGAGATTTAGGGAAACGTCTGGCTCAGCTGGAGCGTGATTATACCGTCAGTAAAGCTAATCTCGAACAATCAACAAAAGCTCTTGAGCAGTGCGAAAAGTCGTTCTCAAAAGTACGTATACTTCGGAAAAGTTGAACATCAGTTCACGGAGTAGCCGCTATTTTTAAAAATTCAATTCTGATTCACGCGTGTTGCTTTCTGTACAGGCGGAGCAGGATCTCTCCGGATTGACAAGAAGGGTTCAGACGATCGAACAGGACCTCCATAAAAAAGAGGAGACCCGTTTAACAGCTCAGTTGAAGCTGACGCGCGCGACGGAACTCGCTGACGATGCCAAACGGTTAGTTCGTTTCCTTTTCTCACCTCGTCACTCCAAATGAACAATAAATATCCGACAATTATAATCCACGCATCATCTTTGGTTTTTCTATAGAATGTGCAAAGTATTGGAAGATAGGAGTCGGCTGGATGAAGAGCGCATGGAAAAACTGACATCTGAATTAAAGGACGCGCGGCTATTAGCTGAGGACGCGGACCAAAAGTCAGACGAGATTTCAAAGAAGCTGCAGTTCGTTGAGGAAGAATTAGAAGCAGCTGAGGAGAGAGTAAAAACTAGCGAAGCGTCAGTATAATATAAATAAATTTCCATCGATCACCCGGGACGATTGTGATGATATTCACTTTCTTTCAGAAAAATCGTGGAACGAGAGGACGAGTTATTCATTGTACAAAACATAGTAAAATCTCTCGAAGTGTCCGAGGAAAAGGTACGTGAAGGTTATTCAAATTTCAATATCTTCGCGTATATTTGGCTCCAACGAAAGTTATTCGTCCTCGAATGGGCTCATCGATTGGCAAGCTTGCAAATTAAACAATATTACATTTCAGGCTAATCAAAGAGTGGAAGATTTCAAGCTGCAGCTCAAGTCGCTGAAAGCCAAGGTAAAGAGTGCGGATAAACGAGCTCTCACTGCCGAACGAACAGTTAAACAGTTGTTGAAAGACGTTGACATGAAAGAAGGTATCCGCCAAATCCCTTGTACTGAATAATCACAGTTTCGACTGCTTTGTTTAATTTTGCGACATTTTATACAAATGATGTTTTATCATGCCATTGATGCGATCTTACATTGAATTTCTCTTTTTAGACGAACTGAGAGGAGAGAAGGAAAAGTACAAGGCTATTTGCGACGACCTGGATTTGACCTTCTCCGAGATGACAGGATATTAATTAATTAAATTATTATTATTACTATTTTCAAATCTCATGCACATCCTTTATTATTTGCCTTGCAACACAATGCTTATATTCTCGCTTAAAATTTGGAGCTAGTTTCATTTATTTAATTATTTTTTAATGTATCGCTCAACGCGATTGATCCGCTTTGACGTAGAAATATCTAATCGAGGCTTATGCTTTTTAAAAATAACCAACAGCTACGCTCATTCTAACAGTAGTTCAAATCATTCATCAAGAATGCAGCTACTTAAAATTTCTCTCGTGCGTTTGGCGCAAAGACTTTAATGTCAACGGTAATGTCAAAGGCTATTTTTATTAACAAATGGACTTGTTATATAATTTGATTGTACTATACAATACCGAGATGTCGATATTTTATGAATTCATTAAATTTATTTTTCAGGAATACCATCCCCCTGACTACGCGAACAATTACTTCGATATACATTTAAATTATTTTTGTTTATATGTTATTATCGTCGTAGTTAATTGTATTACAAAAAATATATAGATATAATAAGTATGCAAAAATACAGAAATAAATAAAGATAAATAAAAGTCATGGAAATTTGGGTTTTGCGCGACTTTCTTTTTCATCTCATGTTTAAAAATTTACGGAAAAATAATTAGGGTTTCACTTTTTCTCTTCCCAATCAAACAAAAGTTGGAAACAATGCACAGAATCGAACATTAGAACTATATGACGTCACTACGATCATAGATATTTTGAACTCAATATATCCATGCTATACCATGCTAACAATAAGATAATTAATAACAAATATAACGTATATATAACCAAAACACTCATATTCTATGATCTGCAACATTTGCTACTATGATTTTCAACGAAAAAGAAAAAAACATAGCACAAATATTTTAAATTTCGCTACTTGATTCATCAACGAAAAAGTCGTCAGAACAGTTTCATACCAACTTCTGAATCATACCGTAATTCTCGTCAAAAAATTAGCCGTCGTGAAAGATTTTCTGTGCAGTCATCTGCCGTTCAATTGTTGTAAAAAAGCTGACACTTAGATTTTATATTTGACCACACACATTTTTGATTTGATTTCATTTTGAAAATTTGGTTGAAGATATTAGTTTCGAAGTCATGAGTGATTTAATTCTGACCATCTTCTATATGGTGGTAAATTCAATATGTGACGAAATAAAAATTGAGTGTGCTCAATGTTTATTTTAGTAGCTGCAAAAATCCCCGCGATCGTTAAGACAACTTGGATCCAGGCAAAGTGGGCATTTCGAGGCACTCGAAGAACTTGAAGAATTTCTTTGGTGTCTAAGTAAAGGACTTTATTTCTCTTTCTTGTTGCATTAACTGTAGTCTATAAAGCATTGTTCGATTTAATCTGGGAGTGCAGTAACCCACCGACCGTCATTTGGATGATTTCAATATAAAATAATAAGGTAATATGTTAGTTCGGAATTTTGATAACAGTAAAAGTTAAACAAAAATAAACCCTAGATGTTGTTGGCAACTTCAGAGAAAATATGCCAATTGATAATCGATTCAGATTTTATATTCACATCTTTCTTCGCCTTTTTACCATCATCAAACACAAAATTCTATACATTTCTTGAGGAATGATTTGTGGCATGATGCAAAATAATTTATAAAATAATCAATTTTCTATGCATATATCTAGTAAACAAACGGTGAAGCGATGAACGCGATAAAGAAGAGATTGCAGACGTTAAAGGTTGAGAAGGACTTGGCGATGGACAAAGCGGACACCTGCGACCAAAAGGCTAAAGAAGCTAATAGAAGAGAAGAAATGCTTCGGGACGAAGTAAAAGATCTTGCCAAAAAACTACAACAAATGGAGCACGACTACGAGGTCACGACGGCTCAACTAGCAAAATCGAACACGGATCTCGAGGCCACGGAAAAGGCATTTACTCTGGTTAGTTAATTGAAAATATATTCTTTGATATTCGATCGTGAATTTAGATGAAATACATTTTTTCATTCATTCTTATTTATTTTCACTAGGCTCAATCCGAGTTGGCGATACTCAATCGAAAGATGCAGCAGCGCATGGTAGACTTGGAAAAAACAGAAGAACGAAGATTGGTCGCTCAGGCAAAATTGACGAAGGCAACGGAAACAGCTGACGATGCTAACCGGTAGGTCCGACGATTCGAATTACATTTACTTTATTACGTGCAGTTAATTTGCATACGTGACTATTTCGCAAGTCAGTGTCAAAGATTGGACACTGATAATTTGATTACAGGATCTGCCAGGTACTAAAAAATCGAAATAAACTCGACGAAGAACGAATGGATCAGCTGACAACTCAGCTTAAAGAAGCTAGAGCGATTGCTGAGGACGCCGATGCTAAATCAGAGGAAATTGCTAGAAAATTAGCCTTTGTAGAGGACGAACTTGAGGCTGCTGAGGAGAGAGTCAAGTCCAGCGAAGCGTTAGTATGATTTGTGTTTTATAGATTTTTTTATTTTGCAATATCGGAAATAAATTCTTATGTTCAGTTATATTTTTCATAGGAAAATCGTGGAACGGGAAGACGAACTCTTCATCGTAGGGAATATTCTAAAATCCTTGGAGGTGTCCGAAGAGAAGGTAATCTGGTTGGAAAAATATATATCATTGAACAAATGTAACGGTCCAATTTACCTGGTGGCCCAATCATTCTTACTTTCCCCTATCAACGATGATAAAAAACTAAATTGGTAAATCTATTTTTCATAACAGGCAAATCAAAGGATTGAAGAATTCAAGGGCCAGCTTAAAGCTCTGAAGGTAAAACTAAAAGAGGCGGAAAAACGAGCGATACATGCTGAAAAAACTGTCAAAGTTTTTTTAAAAGAAATGGATATCCGCGAAGGTCACTTAATTTTTTTCTCATTCTTATTAGTATAAATTTAAGAACTAATATATAAGCCGGGTAGAACTGGTCGATAAATTTGTTTCTGTTTTTTCTTCTGCACAGATGACATTCGCAAGGAGAAGAATAAATGTAAGTTCATCTGCGATGATATGGACGCAACTTTTGCCGAACTCACAGGCTTTTGAAAAATAAGAAAAAGTGACTTTCTAACACCGTACTATATACCATGTCGTGTTTCTTCTTATTTTTTTACTACTCCCTTTTCCACAATCAATAATTACTCATATTATATGACATCCACAATCCCCTGATTCAAATACAATTGCTGTATTGTTAAATTCATATTCTATCATTTTCCGTGAACATGTATTGACTAAAAAAATATAAAAGAACTAAACACCAACTTTGGTCGAAGATGATATGTAATGAGAAAAAAAGCAATCACGCGTGATTGTGAAGCTTGTAATGCACTGATTTTAATTAACAAGGTATGTATTTATCATAGACTATAATATATTAATTTTCAAAAATATTTTCCCATTTATTTCGACGTACCAAAAACAATCAATTGTAGTAAGAATACCCCTTTGGAAAGGTATTTGAGCGGGTTATCTTAACGATCCTTTGGGTAGTGAGAGGAAGATATGAGACCGAAGTAGTTCTGAAGTTGTGCCACTTTGACCACTCCTGGAGACATTTTGGCCTCAGGTAAGGTAGAATTCGTACGTCGAGACTTGGTGCTTGCTTTTGTCACAGCGATATTGTCCGGAGTTCCCTTGGGAAATTCAACTGTCGTCCTACAATTTCGTTACCTAAACTGACGAAGGCGAGGATAAACCGAAAGCTTCGTCTGCGAATGGTATAATATTTGCAGTTATACGTCTCCAACAAGACAAGCTCTAAAAACAGTTTCAGCCGGTAAATATCGTTAAAAATATTAGCTGAATCTCAAAGGGCACGATTTTATTTATTTTTTATTTTTTCATGTTATGACGAATAATTTTTTACAAAGATAAATCCGTTCCCTCCCTACATGTTGGGGTTCCTGGATTATTTAAATTCACCGGGGAATGCTGATATATTTCGGGATTTTCAGGAATGTTTCATCGCCTTATCATTAATGTCATTTAATACGAATGTTTGTATAGTACGAATATAATATTTGTACGCTTGTTTATCAGCTTTTTACATGCAACTCGCAACTCATGCATACCTATATGTATTGTTTGATTAAGTTCCAACTGGCTCTATATTATCTTTATTATTTAGTCGAATTATTTTAGAGTTCGAGGAACTAACAGAAATACTCGAAAAATTTTAACATCGACGCAAATGGTTTTTGTTCGCAAGGGCGAAGTAATATAGGATCAACGGTATACAACAAAAAAAAAATGATAAACTGACTGCTTTGTCTGCACCTTCGTTTTTCTGTACCTGCCGTCTGTAAATTGAGATGTGGCATTCTATTGATTGAACATTTTTTTTGTTTCATCCGTATTTGGCGCTTTTGTAGAATGAAAATATCATTATCTCTGCAGTCGGTTTTTTAGACTACAAGAGGCACGTTCAGCCGGCTCGTAGTTTTCCACGAGCTATAGTTATTATTGTGAATAGCAATATCTGTTCAAACTAGTAAATTGATCATTGCGTTGCGCGTTGACTAATAAATTCCTTAATTTTAAGAGTGATATAATTACGAAGCCTCCTTTGTCTTAAGATGTGACGGAATTCACCCGGAGAACGAAGATGAATTCCTCCATGATGTCGACGAGCATTCCTAAGATCTCTATCACGTCGATTTAATTAGGCGTAATTAGTAATACCAGAAGCAGAGAAATTTCTGGAACTATATTAATAAATATTTATTGGTCGGCGAAAAAACGCGACCAACTATATTCCTTTTTTTTCATCAAGTCGGGCATCAGGAAGTGGTGATGAATTTGTGAATACGTGGCACATGAGACACCATATGGATAAGAAAAATGTGACTCGTGGAAAATTTTATTACCGCCTTTATGAAAGAGTCTTGGCTTCAGGCGGTTGCAGACGAAAAAAATAGGTAATGATAGCCCGGCATAATTTGGCGAAGAACTCGGAATATAATAACAGGCATTCCAGTGGGCTTGGACTAATTAAGGCTATTGATGAGAATTTTTCGATTGGCACTGACTCGATTCGATAGAAATCCGACAAATCGCAACAATTGTAACAAAATTGCTTTTAATGGTATTGAGTTCCATAATTTTGAATTTTAAAAGGTAAACCACAATTTCACTCACAATTAGTCAATAGTTTCAAAAATTGTCCTTATTCCATAAAAAATCATAATTTCATGATTTCCGAAATTTTTGAGCGAGCGTTGTTGATGATACATACTATAGGTATGGTATATTCTTCAGTGTGTGCGGCAAGAAGATCAGTTGGAATTTGCATTGTAATGACTCGAGGTTACGCACGGTTCGGGATTAAAGGACATTCTTATGTCTAGCGCGTCTAGTTTAGGGTCTCGAGATCCTTTCTACCCTTGGAGGAATTGGGGTTTCCATTTAAACGAATTGGGGTAGGTCAAAGATCGCAAGTATTTTTAAATCGTATGAAAGTATAACTGATATAGATATATGTATAGACCGCAAATATTTTCTGATAAACAACAAACTGCATTTAATATGTTTGAGTAGATATCCACACTATTATTTCTTCCCTCATATATCCTTAAAATTGAGTAGATCGCCTTAATAAATCACCGGTAACGCTGATCATTGGGGAAAGAAAAAATTATCTCCGTACTTTTGCCGCAGCAAAACTGGTGTATTAATATGATTCATCAATTTGGCCCACCCAATTACCCTGGAGATTAATACCCTTCCCGTTTCGCCTCGCGTTATATGTATAGCTACTTATACGGTATAACTTATAGGTATACTGTTACCGACAGTCCTCGGAGAGTTAGATTTTTGTGTTAAACAATGTTTTAATTAATAAAAAGTTCATTAAGTTATTCGTAAAATTCGAAATAAAAAAAAATCGAAGCTGGGTAAAGCGAGGGGTAAAGTCTAATAGTTTTTTTCGATTTTTGGGTCAATGAAATTAAACCTTTTTCAAATCGTTCTTGCAAATCGTTTTTGATCAAAAATCTTGGATATTTTTTTCTATAGGCATCCGAATCCGGCGTCCACATTCACTTCTCACCTGCAGTTTTGATTTGGTGCATAAATTTCCTACAAAGTTTGGGATTACGCTCATTTGATTTCTCGTTGACAGTTGCGAGCGTTGCAATAATCGCGCTGAAATATCCTGATCGATCGACAACCTGCAATTTATGGTGCGGAATTCAAATTAATTTGGGAACGGCAATTGGAAAAGTACCTAAGCAGACGCGATGGAGATAACGGAGATGATCGATTTTGGGCTGGGAATGCACAGAAAAGCAATTACTTTTATGGAACTTTGATTGTTTGTGAGGACGCCGTTGAATTTACCCTGTAAAATGAAGGTGCTTTCGATCTACCGAACGGATTACACAAATAACTCGCTGACGGTTGAGAAAACGAGAAAATCCAACTTATTCAATTTGCTTCTTCGATGAAGGGTAGCTGAAAATATTATTTCACGCAGTAATAAAAACCATTCCTCGCCATCGTGAGTAGACTTTTGGCGGTAGCCCTGTGGGTTCTGGCGGAAAATAAGAAAATGGACGAAGGTGAGACAGGATCAGCTATGGCAATTATACTTGTTTTCTGAAAAGCAAAAGTAAGGGCTACGAAAATTTTCTTCATCTTTCATAGTATAATTTTTGTTTGATCAATAAAATCGTTCCCTCGAATCGATTTGTAGGTTTAAAAATCCAAAGAGATTCTAACGCAGAGTTGAAAGAGGAATCCTTAATTCAACACAAATTTTATTCGCCGAACTAACTAATAGTACGGGAGCTGGCGTCAAATTTTTATGGGTGATTTGATCATGATCACTTTTTGTTTTAGTAGGTAGTTGTCGCTACACAAACATCTATAGCAGGTGTCAGCTGACACGACCGTGGTACGTACAGGCGTGGGAGGTTACGGAAGTCGTAAAAAAAAAGGCATCGTCGTACTATTTGATCAAAGCTACAAATTTGCTAATTGTTTTATAATAATATTTTAAGTAAGAAAAAAAATGTCAGCTGCATGCAGCAGGTGGATAACTTTGTTAGCTGACCGTATATAGATGTACGAAAAAAAAAGAAAATCGGACCACTTGATTATGGTTCAAATTTTGATATACCTTAATTTGTTATTTGAATTTTGGTAAAATTCATGTCAGCTGGCGTTACAACGTGACTAAATATGTTAGCTGGGCTTTTAAAGTGTACCGTCGCGCTCAAGCGCGCGCGCCTTGGCTATTGTAGGATTAAGTTTTAACAATCTCCTATTGTCAATTGGCAATATATTATTTATTTGCATAGTTTGCAAATAAATAGAAGAAATAAATCATGCTCGTGTAATTATACGATGTTCGGATACAGACGTCTTGATAATCTTATTAGGAAACATGCCACTGATACAAAATGAGTTAGAAATAAGAATTCTCGCTGGTACCGGTAATCATCGCAGATATGTTGACATCAACAAAATTTACGATAAACTCGGTGAAAAATTATGTTTGGCACTACCAGCTTTCCATGCGCTGACAGGGTGTGACTACAATCCAGCGTTTTTCAGAAAAGGGAAGAAAAAACCACTTACGATTCTACGTAAATTCCCTAAATATGTTGAAGCTTTCAGTAGGATTTCGAGCCTGTCTGTTGATAACTTGGAAGAAGAAAATTTCGTTATTCTAGAAGAATTTGTTTGTCGTGTGTATGGACATAACAAAATAAACGACATCAATTTGGTACGAGTGGCTACTTTTCTGAAGGCTTACAAAGTTACTGAGAAAGAGGAAATACTGAAAATTAATCAGAATCTAGAAGGTTCGATGTTACCTCCATGTAAGTCTGAACTGAGACAGCATTTCTTGCGTACTTCATATATAGCCCAATGGTGGAGTAATGCCTATCTTACTACTCCAACTATATCGAAACCAACCGATTTTGGATGGGACGAAGTTGATGGAAGATATACTTTCAAGTGGTTTGAAGGAGAGCAGTTACCAAAACTGGATAGCATCACCAATGATAATGATAGCGAAGAAATTACAGGTATTCTATTCTTATATCGTTTAACAATGAGTTGAAATCTGATTCATCAACTCTTATTATCTTAATTCTTACAGGTATTTTTGAGCATATGCGAGAAAATGATGAGCGAGAAGTTGAAAAAGAACCAAATATTGATGACGATTCCGCCAGCAGCTCTGATGATGATTATGAAAGCTCGTCTGAAAGTGACGAGGACTAACAGTAATTTAATATTTTTCCGAGCAATAAAATATATTTTTTATCTAATTGATAATTTATTTTTATAATCGTACCTGATTCATGTAATCGAATATATATTAGAAAATGGATATTTCATTGTCAACTGCCCAGAAAACGTGGAAAATACGTTATATTACCTGAGTCACCGTCGCAGCGCGCGCCTGAGCGCTACGGTACACTTCAAAAGCTCAGCTAACATATTTAGTCACGTTGTAACGCCAGCTGACATGAATTTTTCCAAAATTCTAATAACAGAGTAAGGTATATCAAAATTTAAACCATAATCAAGTGGTCCGATTTTCTTTTTTTTTCGTACATCTATATACGGTCAGCTAACAAAGTTATCCACCAACTGCATGCAGCTGACATTTTTTTTCTTACTTAAAATATTATTATAAAACAATTAGCAAATTTGTAGCTTTGATCAAATAGTACGACGATGCCTTTTTTTTAACGACTTCCGTAACCTCCCACGCCTGAACGCCCCGCCACTGGACCAGCTGACACTCATTTTGTTGTAGTTTAATAAACTTACTAATCATATACGAAAAATCAGCTTTGATCAAATTCTCCGGTAAAATTTGACGCCAGCTCCCGTACTATAATGTAAGTTTTACTATCAGATTTATAAAAAGTTTCGACAAAATTTTTCTGTTGATTCAATAGATGATTCTGTTGTAAGTTGTTTACTTGACAACCAAATATTTCCTGTTTTAAGGAGACAATTTTCTTATCGTTTTTGTCTGACCTAAAGCTCAACGTATTGCACACAAGGGAAGAATTCTCCTCCAACTTCATCTCGACGTACGAAACTAAATTAATTTGGCATGTGAGGTTTACTTACCAGAGTTCGCACAAACACGTCGCCTGCTCTCCTGATATAGCCCGCTGACTTCTGAAGGATCAAAATAATAAGTCACGTCGGTCAAGAGTCCCCGGAGTTTGAGGAAGGTCTCCAATAAATCATAATATTCGAGGCAGAACCCCTATACCATCTAAGGGTGAGGGTATACAGGCACATTTTGTGACAGAGCTGCAGTTGCTCGTCGTTATTTATTATATGACTAGCTGAAAAATAACATAGTAGATAGCTCGAAAATACGGAAGAAAAAGTGTGTGAATAATCCAAATAAGAAAACAAAAAGAAAACTGATTTATTGAATGCTTGGAACAAAAGATTTTGAACCGGCTACGCGACTGACAAAATGAGTTTAGTAATTGTAGATGTGAATGTCAATCGATCTGTCAATGAGCCCAGCAACAGACAACAGAATATTTCCGACTTATACCATACAAGCATTTTATATATTGTGCGTGACGCGATATTTTACCGCATGTACTACGTACGAGCGACCAATGAACAATATTGTCATTAATTAGCCGACCCCGGTTGGTTTCCAACACAGAAAGTCACGCCAACTTCAGCTTAGCTGGATACTTAGTAAGCGGGTAAACATGACTATAAGTTTTATTACCATGAGGTCGATCGAACACGGTGCCCAATAAAAACGATCCGAATAAACTTCGAGTTTTCTGGAGTAAAAATTAATCACCTAAATTGGAGGTAGAAATGTATTCTGGGAATAAATACGGAGTCGGTTGAATGGAGGATTTGATTGTAAATGAAACCTCGCAATTCTGTAATTAATTTATATTCTTATAATTCTTTTCATCATAAAAGTACAATAATAATAATATTATATCAAATCATGAGGAGAAATTGAATATTCACGTCATGCGTTGGTTACAGTGTTAAGAATAGTAGATTACAATACAATGTATTTTTGTTTTTTGTTCGTTTGTATTTTGTTGTTTTTTTTGTTGTATTTTTTTGTTGTTGTAACCCTCCGTACATAGCACCAAAGATGGTGCAAAATTGGTGTCACGCAAGGAGTTTAGATTGAAAAAGAACAATGGAGAAAAGTAAGGGAATTATTAAACAAAACACGTAGACAATCAAATAATAACAAATAATTACAAAACCTATAAAACGGATGGAGAAGATTCTTCTTATAATATGATATTAAAATCACATCGCGTAACTGGGTAATAATGAACTAAGAACACGGGGACAATGTATAGTCGTATTCGATAAAGTCGCTAATTAATTTCCAAAAATGTACTTAAATTTGAGATATCGCGATAACAATTAAACGTGAATCTTCTTTTCTATTCACATTTTTTTTTTCGTTTTTTTTTTTTTTTTGCTATGTGTCAAACATTGAACAACAATAGTTAATCTGCGTTAACCGCAGTTAGGTAACTAGGTGCACGAATTTGCACTGATTCGCGGCCTAGTATGTTTATAAAAACGATTAGATATTTTGATAAGTGGTTTTGATACGCATTTTTTTTTCACTAACAGAAAAGCTAAAAAAATATCACGCAATCATCGCCACTACTTCGTGAGATTCTTCGACGCAGCAGTTATCTCTTTTCCGGAAAACAGCAAATGAATCGAACGACAGAGAGAAGGGGTAGGGGGTAGAGAGGGACCACTATTCAGGCACTTTTCAACAATTTTATCACTCTTCCGAGGTCCTTCGTTGAGTCCGCACTATAGAACAGAACAACACGCACCAATTTCTCATTTTCATAAATCTAAATTTACTGTATGCATGCATATTTGTGAATACTCCTGATTACGCATCACAGTCGCACGCGCTACACCTTTTTTCTTCTATTCATTCTTTCTTTCATTCATTCTTTCTTTCGTACATTTTGTTCATATTTTAAATATCCAGATCAAGTTACTTGGCTAATCAATTATTACGAACGGTCAATTAGTAAAAATACATCCAGTCGTTCATCTACGATTACAATAGACACGCCCGAATAACTATTATTTAAGCCTCACTCGCTAGATCGCTAGATCCGATCACTATGTATCCCGTCGCGCACTGGACAGATCGAGACTTCAAAAGTCTACAGGTCAGGGCCTTGAAACCTTCTCTGGAATACTTTGACAAGAGGTTTACTAGCGGCTGCGGTAAACCTTAGACCTAGGTCATCAGCTCGGTGGTGTCATCCGCATCAATGTCGTCTAGTGGTTCAACTCGCACAGCGAGCTTTGTGTATCCCAGTGTCGAGTCTCTCCTCCGCGATAAAGCCTGCGCATAGATATGAATTGCTTATGTAGTCAGAGGGGAATACAACGGTACTTAACATATACAATGGATTACAACCGACCTGCAGCGCTACGAATATCGCAGCAAACAAGGCAATCGATGCTAAGCAAATGGCAACTGCAACTGCAGTGGCTGCCGTGACAGCTAAAGATGCAGAATCTCTAGATCTACCAATGCTACTCGAAAGTCCCTGAGCTCCAGAGCCATCGCGTGAAAACTCTGTACCAGGAACCCTCCTCTTTCCAGCGGGTGAGCTATTTCTGCAACCCTCTGTATCAAGGATTTACTAAGTTAGACGAGAAAGTCAGGGAATATGAAACTGCATATCATTCCCAGATTTCTCAGGTAAGAAACCTGAGAAGCAGGAAAGTCTTTCTTGCCTGTTTCGGGGTCACATGAGCAGCAGTCTTGTTCCTCAGGATTAGTGACAGTCGGTGCGCAACAAGGAACACATTGGTTGTTGAGCTTGTCAAGGTGCAGCGGAGCTGCGCATGCCAAGCAACTGAATTTACCTGGTCCCGTACACCTCTGGCAGGTTGGGTGGCAGGTTTTGCAGAGCTGAGTTAAGGAGTCATAATACTGAGCTCCGAGACATTCCATGCACAGCCCTCCTTCCAACATCGAATGTGCAGGACAGGATGTGCACTCAAGTGGTCCTTCACCTGAAACCAAATTGCTCTTGAATTATCAAAAACGAAAATAACCACTTCCAGAATCAAGTGATCTCTGAAGTTCTTGTAATTTGGAAGACTTATGAAAATGCACACAAGTGAAGGCAGTCACCTCTGCATGTCTTGCAGTAATGGTGGCATTTCTGACAGCCAAAGTTGGTTTTGAAGAAGCCTTCCGGGCACTCTGGATGACATTCTCCCGCCGCCAACTGCCACCCCTTTGGACACGTCACACATTGATCTCTCCTTGGTCCTGAGCAGGTTTTGCAAGAGAGATAACACTTAGCGCATTGGCCACGATCACTGTAATACCTGGAATCAAATAGACAGAGCGTTATGATTTCCTATTCATGTCAAGAGTGCTTCAAATTTTTAACGATTCCTGTATTTTTAAATCATCTAATGCTCACCCTTCGGCGCATGAAGATCTGCACTCGCCACTCTGTAGCTGAAGATTGTCTTGACAAGTGGTGCAGTTTAATCTCGACACACAAGTCTTACAGGTGTGAAGACAGGGAACGCAGAGTGCCCTATTCGCGGGTTGCGTAATGGAATAGAACCCATCCTCGCACTGAGAAACACATTTTTTACCTTGCAGAAATAGCGTTTCTTGACAAGTAATGCATGAGTCACGCGTTGCTCCAGAGCAACTTCCACAGGTGGAATGACACCGCTTGCAACGTCCGCTGTCGAAGTATTCCATACTGTCACATCTCGTGCGAGTCGATGGGTAGCAAACACCGCTATTGTCCAAATTCCAATCAGGGCTACAAGTGAAACATCTTGTCGATGAGCAGTCTTGGCAACCCGTGGGACACAGGATACACTCTCGCCGTTTTTTATCAGCGCTATAGCCAGTTGGACAGGAAGAACGACAGGTCCCTGCGAGAATGTAAATTGTTATAATTATATTAAAACGTAAAATCAAATAGTAAGTGGTCTGCATTTAGACAAAGCTTCATTTGTTTCATCTATTCCAAGTAAGAACTATTTTTCTTTTTTTTCTACGAGAAAAATTTCGTATAATATTCCGGTAATCTCACCGTCGGAAAATTCAAGTCCAGGTCGGCAGCTGATACATTGAGAAGGACCTGTGCCGTTGCATGTTTCGCAGCTGGAATGACAGGGCGCACAGTTGTAGTCCATTGTCTCGTACGTGTACCGAGGACACGCAGCGTAACACTTATTTTCATGCATAACCAGGTGATGTTCGCAACTTGTACAGTGATCGGGACGATCTTGGCAGCTAGCGCAGTTCGCCTCGCATGGAACGCACGTTCCATTTTCCGCATCTGATAACGAAGTACGATATTCCGTTTTAATAACGATAACACTAATCGCGGTAGAGTTCATTTGAACTTTCTTAACCGGAGACGATGTGTTTTAAACCTACTCTCATAATATCCCTCGGGGCACTGTTGGAGACAAACGGCAAGATCCGTTACCCTCAAGTGTGCGGGAGCACAGGAAAGACAAGAGTCTTGTCCTGCGCCAGCGCAAGTCTCGCAGGATTCGTGACAGGGCCAGCAAACTTCACCTTGATTAGGGAAGCTTCTTGGAGGACATCGACTTACGCAGGTGCTGAAACGGCAAGATTCAAGAGTTGAGAAGAACTCGAGGGTGACAAAGTCGAGGGTTATTTTCAAGGGTGCGAAATCGGGCGATTGAAGCACGTTTAAGGGCGTTCCTAACAGTCGTGCGGACGCGTGGCCAAAAATGTGTGTTCTCTATTCCGCAGCTTCCGGCCTCTGTGCCAGAAGATTAGTAGCAACCATGAAAATGTCATAAAATCATCAAAAAATAAACGAAACCTTCATTTGTGCGTTTGATCTCTCAGACTGGGAGGATCCAACGTTGGAAGTATTCTCCATACCGCCGAAGCAAGTATAAAACATTTGAACCCAAAAATACCGTTCACATTTTAACTCACTTGTCAAGTCGGTAGTTTTTACATGCGATGCATTGGGTCGGCCCTTCACCGTAGCATCCCTGCTGATCGCACTGTGGATCGCAGTTGTGATTAACGAGACGATTGCTGTTGGATGCAATATCATTCGACAACTGATTGGTCAGAACGATCGAAGCAGCGGAGCCATCGAGATTGGCGACAGACTCCTCAACGTTTGATGCGGACCCAGTGAACGCTCCTTGATAGTTCTGAAACGCAGAGACGCCAAAGAAGTCGGAATTGTAGAAACCCCGGGACGGTTGGGTTTGTGAGAAGGGAGATAGGGCTGGGTGTGCTTGTACCGGGTTAAACTGCTGCGACCGAATCCTAATAGGGTTGGTAGCCGTTCCATAAAATATAAGCTGCCATTTCTTCAGGACTCCTGTAACATAGTCAATCATCTCTATGTAATTTAAGAAGGAGACGCGAGAACGACACCGTACGATGCGATGCAAAAGCCAAGACGGACGAATTCGGAAATAAGGGAAGAGACAGCGGCAGAATATTGCGAGGAGTAATTTGATTCATGCATTTCCAGGACAACACAGCTGAAAAAAAAATGCAATACCAACAACAAACAAAAATGTCACATCATCTCGTCTCTCGCTGGACCCACAGCATTGAAGTATTTGACACGTAGAGGCTTGTGACAACACGCAGCACATATTCACTGGACTTAAAATAGAAAGAAAACGTAACATGCGAGGTAAAAATACAGGTGTAAGCTTCAAACAAAAGATAAATGTACATCGTGAGCTCATGCGAAAAGTAAAAAAGAGGCGAAAAGAAACAAAAAGGAACTTGCCTGGTGTATTGACGCGCCTATTTCCTGCGTTGAGGATCTGTAGGGTCCACCTTCCGTCGGCCTTTTCTCCCCAGAAATGAACACTAAGGAATGGCCAGTCGTCGAAGTTCGCGCTCAGAACATCTCTCGGTCTTTCAAATAGTAAAGTGGACGTTGTGCCCATTGGCGAGGTCAAAAGTAGCCGCAAGTTACCTCGAGGGAAAAATCTCAACGAGACCTTAAATAACAAGGTTGTTTTTATTGATTGTTATCATAATTACTACTGTAATTCAATGTTGAACAATCCACGTATGTATGTGAATAACATACCTTGCACTGTACATGCTCGAGAAACCGAACTTCGTTTAGTGTTCCAGCACATCCGCTGACGTCCATGTGAACACTCAGGGTATATCCGGGAGTGGGTTCGATGGATCTCTCCTCGTTGATCTCTTGGGACTTGCATATGTGTTGAGGTGGGACATTCGTCCATTGTTCAGCTAGGCTGACCATCGCCCCAGCGTCCATTAGACCATACCCAAACTTGTGTGAAACTTTCCTTTTTACGCCGTTCAGTATCCATCCCGGTTCCTTTTCGAGTGGACCAGATCTAGAGGAAAGGACAACAAGGTACTGCATGTCCCTCCAACCGAGACTGGGATTCGCTTCTAAAGCTAAAGCCGCGATTCCAGCGGCCAAGGGAGCCGAAGCTGAAGTTCCCGTATGTTCAACGGTGCAGATATGATCCGGACGGAGTTTTGCATCCATATCTACCGTCGCGACACTTTTGTCATTTCCGGGCGTCCCTGAGGAATATGTCGACGCCAGCGTCGAACTACATTCTTCTAAATACCACGGTTTATAACCACCCTGCGTCGCGCTTGATATGGATAAGGTGAAAATACTGTTCGTGTAACCGTCGCAGTTACAGGAATCTGTGTGCCTCCCCCCGTTTCCTGATGCCCACACAAATATCGAACCCTTTCCACTCCGACCCTGCGATATAATAAAACAGAGAAAGATCAAATATCCCAAACCTTTCATTTCCAGGTGTTGAATAAAACTCACACTTGTAACACCGTAGATGAAAGCGCGTCTGGCTAACGGTCCAGGTCCGTCAACGGTCTTTCCATCATCTTCAGGCCCCCACGAGGCGCTGTAGATATCTATGTGTTCCGGATTTAAACCCAAAGCTCTGGCCTCAACAGCGTCGTTCACGGGACCATCCAGCATTCGGACACCTGATGTAGAAATTCATTTGGACTTTGAATCACTTCTGATTACACTATGAGAGAATTATAATTTCGTTTTTACCTCCGATGCTCGAGTTATAGGCGACGCCAACCCCACAATAATTATTAAAAGCAACAGCGGCAACTTCACCAGCACATCTGGTACCGTGTTTGTTGTCACCGTTATCTCGAGGCATGGGATCTGGATCGTTATCGTTTATATCGGTACTCGCTTCGTGGTCATAGTTCAGAGCTAGATCTGGGTGATTCGTCTGGATGCCATCATCGAGAATTGAAACGACCACTCCTTTGCCGGTATATCCCTTCGACCATGCTGGACCGATGTTCATGTCGTAGCCATCCTTTGCTCCGCCGTTCTAATGAGAGAATTTACATTCATTCTTTCATCAAGCGCTACTTTTATTCTACATCGAATTTTCCGTGAGATGAAAATATGTTGGGTGTGCTTCAGTTCTAAAATTGGCAAGCTCAGCGATTTGTTTTTGGTTTTTTTTTTTTGAAAGAGCAGACTATGTACAGTGCCAATGTCGACGGTTGTTGAGAATAAATCTCGAATAATTTGAAAATTCTTGACGATGAGGTATAACGCTCTGTATCGATCGATTTTTCTGAGGTAGTGAGAGTGGCCCGTTTAAGACCGTAAAAACGGGTCGATCGTAATCGACGATACTAACCAAGTACCATTGCTCCTTGTATAGTGGATCTATGAAAGGGAATTGCGAAGCAACTCCGCGATTTTTTTGCTGATGATACTGTTGTTTCTGCCTGGGGTTATAGTCGTCAGAAAATGCTGGGTAATCGCTATAACTGAACAAGGGCGCGCTGAAGTCTCTTTTCTTTCGTTTTTTCTCATGCTGCTGCTGAAACCAATGTACCTGGAACACCAATCCACCGATTCATTATTCGGTGCGCAATTCAATGGCGTTTTAGACTGCATTTTATTTTAAAATTTGCAATTCTAAATTATTTAATTAACACTGATCAGCTACAAGAAATTAGATATCAATAAACCGCGAACAAGCGCTGTGAAATAAATCCACGATCATATTTAATCAAAACTAGTCTTGATTCAATTATACTGTGACATGACTCATTATTTTGACGACACATATTGACGTTTCGTGTCATCAAACTGATTGTTTGATTTGTCGAATATGTCCGATGATAAGATGGCGTAGGCAAGAGATTCATCTCACCAAATTTTTATGACCTCTGGCAATAAAACAAATTGCTGAAATAAGGTCAATTCGAAGACTTGTTTATGAGCCGATCAGTTACATGAATTTTTCATTACTTACCTTTGGTTCATCATTAAGGGCCTTGTGATGATGATCACTCGTTGTTACGGATCGTTTGTGAACATGTTTGTGCGAAAATAGATAGTATCCTTTGAGAGAACCAAGCTGAAACACGGGAAAAATCAGAATCAGTTGTCACCAAAGTAACAAAGCAGTAACCTATATAGGTCGGAATTTCTTTGTCAAAGGATCAACGTTCCCCGTGGAATATTATTCGAAGCGAGCTCGTCTCAGCGACTTTTTCTAACAGCATGTTACGCAAGAGTATCTTTTCACTGTAATAGCCGGCGCGTAAGAAAGTGTAATACGACGACCACGTAACACACTATAGAACGACGAGGTCGTGAATCTAATAATAATAACAAGAATAATAATGATATTAATCATAAAGATGGTCAGTAACTAACTGGTGAGATTCAAGTATATTTATGAATCTTGAATTTCAAAGTTTTTTTAAAGAATTTTTCCAACTTTTATTACGCCAACTACCGTGTAATCAAAACCAGCGTCAGTGTAAAGTACAGAATTTGCTTTAACATCAAAACTAGAACGGCGCGTCTTTTAGATGCTATTCACGGAATGACCTGAAGTCAGTTTCATCTTTTTTTTTTTTCTGTGCCATATGTCGACCATCACGGAAGCGAGCAGGTGGTTTTAGTTCGCACTAGATGTGACTGTAAAAGCTGCCGAGATAAAATACGTCAAGTGCAACTTACAGCGCGACGCTGAAATTATCTCGCCCACGCTACAAAAGAGACATTCAACATTCATTTCGGGATGCAGATCCGACCTGAAAGAACCGAAACGTGATGACACCTTACGTAAGGAAGACTAAATAGGTCAATCCACGGTCATCACACTCGTCGTCAAAAAAAAAAAAACGTTTCGACGAATCGTCCGAATGAAACATTGAATTGAAAATATCAGACCCAAAAATGTCACGTTCTCCACACCAAAGTAGGAAACGAAAAAACAATGCCTCAAATGTAGAAATATCGAAATCAAAATATCTCTCGGTACGTACTCGTCCTACAAACTAATGTCGATGTAGTTATTCAACGTTTATCCCGACGGGATGCTGAGCACGTACTCTAGGAAATTACGTGCTGATTTTTCCTTCGCACGTGCAAGACAAAAACGAATCAGGAAGCCTCGAGCAGTCGCGGTGAAGCTAAACGATGCTTGTAAAGTTTGCGGATTTCGGATTACCCAGATGCAAACGAAATTTGAGAATCCTCTACTTCTGGCATGATGTTTGCCACGCGCAAAATGTATCATCACACGTTTAATTTTCTGGTCATTGGCGAACATGGGAGATTTCCAAAGGCCTTTACTGTCAATTCATGGGATTACGAGTGTCACCCGATGAGAACGGTACCCGGATTTCAGGGACAGCGTGGCTGAGTCAGCCATAAATCGAAATTACCATTCTCGCGGAAATACTTAGAGCCACATAATCCCAGTTTAGCTGGTACATCGAGATGGTGTGGTTATTCTACCATATTCGACCATAAAGCTGACTTGATAAAACTATCAATATAAATATGTATCGCGAATAAATGGTAGTAGGAAAACGGAGCTCGAATAGAATTTTCTGTCACAAGGATCTCGCCAGCGAGGTCCTATAATGTTTCCCTACAGAAACCCAATCCAAGTGTGTTCGGGAAAACGAAAAAATTTCACTTTCAAATCAAATTTTAAGTTTCCACGATATTTCTCAGTAATTATGTATATAACTTACACACCGGTGGCAGGCAAATTAGCGAGTGTTCGTAATCCATGAATTCCAAATTCGCGGTTTTGCCGCACCTGCGATCTCGTATCAATCATAGGCTAAATTGTCGCACAACGATTTTAATAAATATACGATAAGATTGAATGACATTGGCGAAATGCCATAATCTAGACAGCAGTTAGCAGCTGGTTTACTTCCGTAAATTTTTTGATCATGATCCGGAGTATTTCTGCAGAGATGTAATGACGGAGATTTCATTATTGAAGACTATTGTAGTTATTACGGGGGGACCAACATCGGGATGCATGTGCGAATTGTAACGTTGTAAATTGTGATTTGTAAACGCATTTACGGTTTCCGTAGGTACCGATTGGTTCAGAAATTCGAATTGGATACCAGATTAAATTGCTTTTCGATAAATTGCACGTAATACGTAAGTTACCGTCCCGCAGAGTTCGATTTCCGGTAAAATTCACGGTTAACTCAATACCCGATATGATTCTGAAATGGATTTTACCCCAGCGCGGTATACGAGCAACGTGCTTCAACAATATAGTGCCATCTGGCTGACTATATCATTTAATTGTTTTCAACATTTCTTTGCCGTCAAAACCAGATATGTACTACACAGCTTCTGATAATTGTGTGGTGGAATTTTCTTTACGCTCTTGTTTACGAGATTCCGGGTGCTAAAGCGAGTAAATTTCTGCTACAGTTCATTGGTTCTCCGGTTCTCACCCTACTTCGTTGAAAAAAAAAGAAAAAAACGCCCGTTGCTAAAATATTCTTGCATGAAACTTTCAAGTTTCGGACCGTCAATTAAACTTTTGAATGAAAGCTGAGAAAAGAAGCGAAGTAACCTGGGAAGAGCATCCAAGAATCTTTCGACGTCAAGATAACGAAATGAAACCTTTTTCCAATGGAAATTCTGTTCACATCATGTTTGGATAAATTTGCATCGACTCGACTATTTGAATCGCTGATTCGAAGCCACTTCCGGTGCGCAAGTGGCTCGGTATGTTTACCCACAGAATAAGCATTCTTCGATGCGTAAATTACCTGCCCTTGCAGATTCGAAGACAATGCTTGCAGACTGTGATTTTTTACTTCGGTATATCTATTCATACGTTAGAACAAAGTTACCGAGGAAAGCAGCTGCTACGTACGTTACCAGGTAATATTCGCAATCTTCCAAGGTTAGTAAATTCCCTTGTGACTATAGGGTGACTTTTGTCCACGTTCATGGATGATCGAAAGTTTTACGTAGGTCAACTGTTTGATAACTTCAAGTCACGAGAAAACGAGAATCGTTTGAAATTCCGAACAATTTCGTGCCTGCGTTGTCTGAACAGAATCATCGATGCGACGATCATTTATCCAAGGGACATAAAACGGGAGTTACTTCTTGCTCGGAGGAAAAAAAAGAAGGAGCAAGAAAAATATTCCGAAGACAGTTTTTTTTTTCACCACGTCTGATGTTTTCGTTGGACAGTTCGGACATTTACTGTCCTGCATTATTCCTCGGCAATTTCTCCTCTCCATTAATAACGGTCTGAGTCTGACCATTCTTCAGAGCGAAAGAAATTCACTTTCCGTTCATTTAATACCCAGCCGAGCGATCCAATTGTTCTGATCATCAATCAGATGGTTCCCATATTCGAGGTCGCGAGATTTGGAATTATGACGGTTAACTGAAATATCCTTTATCACGTATTGTGCGTTTGCAAACCTCCCGCACATCTTCTAACTGGCGTTATCGTGGTGTATCCTATCTTAAAAAGTTGATGACCAATTGAAACTTGAAAACTCGAAATTCGAGATGAGCCTCGTGTTTCTGAATTCGCGCTGCGAAATGAGCGTGTATACTGATTGGTGCCGTTGCATTTTACGTCAATTTTATAGATAGATTAATTTGACTCGCGAATTCGTGTTCCTGAGATCAAAATACGTTGGAAAAGTGTCCTACGATCGATTTTGAAAATACTCCATTTCCGGCCCAAAAATCGAAAAAATCCAAAGGGGTATACCTTAGATTTTTGTCGGTTTTGGGGTCAAAAATCGATATTTTTTTTTATTGGGGTTTCTATGGTATTCTTATGTATTTTGATCTCAGGAATCCGAATCTGAAAGCCAAACTGATCTATCTATAAAATTGATCCAGTTATCGCTAATTTTTCGCTTTTCGGAGCAGAAAAATTGCGATATCTCGATGGGATTAATTCGTAGCTCAATTTACTCAACGGATTCGTGTTTCTCAGGTCAAAATACGTTGGAAACACGTCACACGATCGATTTCAAAAATACTTCATTTTTGATCCCAAAATCGACAAAAATCTAAGGTATACCCCTTTGGATTTTTTCGATTTTTGGGCCGAAAATGAAGTATTTTTTAAATCGATCGGACGACACTTTGCTAACGTATTTTGACCTCAGGAACACGAATCAGTCGAGCAAATTAAGCTACAAATTAATCCCATTGAGATATCTTCATTTTTCCACTATTGAGAGCGATAAATTGGCGATAACTTGATCAATTTTATAGATAGATTAATTTGGCTTGCAGATTCGTGTTCCTGAGGTCAAATTACGTTAGAAAAATATCCTACGATCAATTTCAAAAATACTTCATTTTTCACCCCAAAATCGATAAAAATCTAAGGTATACCCCTTTGGATTTTTTCGATTTTTGGGCCAAAAATGAAGTATTTTTAAAATCGATCGTAGGACACTTTTTTAACGTATTTTGAGCTCAGGAACACGAATCCGTCGACTAAATTGAGCTACGAATTTATCCCATCGAGATATCGCAATTTTTCTGCTCCGAAAAGCGAAAAATTCGCGACATAATTCGATCAATTTTATGTATTTGTAAATAATTCCTGAGATCAAAACACATAAGAATATCATAGCAAACTCGACGAAAAAAAAAAACAAAAACTCTTTACATGTGATGCGTCTGAAATGTAATGATATGAAATGGAAAAAAATAGTAGACAAAAATTTTAAAAGCAGTGTTCGAGTGGCTTTTGTTCTTATATTATTAACGATCCGACGCCCTCGCTTATTACCTATAGTGTTCAATGTCATAATACCGACAGATGGTGTCTTGGTTCAGTAGAATCGTAACATGTACACTGGATGAAATAAATGCAGTTTGTGTAGTAAAAACGATGATCCTTTTATACTTTCGAATGGAAAGTAACGAATCGGGTGCCTACCATGTTGGCGATTCGAGTGACTTGCATGCGAAATGAGGCAGGTACCGATTATGGTTTCGATACTATTGGTTTGAATAGCTCAATCAAAAGGACTGACATCGCCTCGAGGAGATGAAAAAAAGAAAAGAAAAGAAAAATTGGTCGCGACACATGCATAATTCATCTGAATCACCAACACCTTTGCGATCGTGAACATGCATAAAAAATTCACTCGATTCAGATCTATAGATTTTTTTTTTATCCTTCACAACTCATTCATATTTGAATGAATGTATCGGACACTTCGTGACCACATCTACATAGTGAAAATTTCTGCACATTCGTTGCCCCATATATTTTGATTCAATAAAAGCGGAAACGTATCGCGCATATCATGTCAAATCGACTATCATAGGGTTTGATCTACACGATTTTTTAATTTATTCATTCCTGTTTCTCCTCTCATCAAATTACTTTTCAAAATTCTCAAAGAACTTTGAGCGATTACATTAGGTGTACGTCGGAAATGAAAATCTGAAGAATATAATAAAAATAATTCGATATAATCAAGTAATGTTTGAGGTGTCCGAAAAAAATAGAGAATTTTCTGGATGATCTGTGAATTTTCTAAAATTCAGACCGTTTCGATGTCCAGACTGTTCAGACCGGTCATAGCGCTATGGGGGCTTTGAGAACTGAGAAGAGGTACAAATATTTACTTTGCTTTGTTTTCGAAATGTAAATTCTGGGGTTTAGAAATGGGTTGAGTTTACGTATAAAATGCCCCATAAATGCTTGACCGACCTCGGCATGTGATTCAATTAGTAATTCATGTGGTCCGTCTCTCGCCGCTATCAAGGTTATCGAGGCTTGTTGGCGGCAAACGAATATTCAATGGAGAGAACAAAGAGATCGCTGATTGCAATTTTGAATCAATTACATCCTGACATTGGAATGCTTTCTACTCGATTTAGTCCCAGCAGAATACGATGTTACTTCAACGGATTTTACTTTTGGATTATACGCGCATGATTTCAATTTCCAAAGCCAATTGAAATTTTCATTACTTTTTCATTCTCAATTCTGAAATTGATTCCTCTTCAGTATCGTCGTATATAAATTCACGAGAACTCTCTCACTTAAATTCTTTAGAAAAGTTGTACGCAACTCACGTGTATCAAAAAAACGATAAAACAAAAAAGATCAAAGCTCGTAAATAATTCGGAATCGCCGATTAAATCGATAAAATTCTTCCTTTTCTAAGTTATTTTCCAAATATTCATTCGGTATATTATAGAGAAAAAAAAGTATGAACGGATAGTCGATACAGGTACGTACATCCGAATGTCAGAGGTAAAGAAGAGAGTTCTAACTCTCGATTATTCGAACGCTTTCAGGCTGTTCTTATCGAGCTATCATCGTCACGCGGGCCCCTTTCAAAGTAGCCGCGACCGTGGCGAGGAAAATACTCGAACAGCAGGGCAAGTTCAAGTGACTAAAATGTCTGTACGTAAGTCGAGTATTCACCGACCGGAAATAACCACGCCACACTTAAAGTCCTCGACATCCACTTCTCTAGGGTCTGATGCGCACGATTTCCCGAATCCAACTTCCTCTGTTACAAACATCCATGCATTACGCCCCCGCGAATCAATTTCAAAAAGTTTCACGTCGTATTCAAAAACATCGCAAATCCAACGAATCAAATCAAAAATCGTATTTCAATATTTCAGGGCACGAGCGGAAAGATGTTTTTTTTTTGTTTTTTCCTCATTATCAGTCCTGATTAGATTAACTGTTCAACTTTTGCCTTTCAGAATACTGAAAAACGCAATACATCCGTCACAGTGGCTGGCACGACACTTTAATTATGTTTCTTATAGAACGAAACGTAAATTGATGTAAAAAAAATTCCTACAAGCTATAACAATGATGGCGGAATCCCACAGATCGCGAGATTAACCCGACGAACTCTAATTGCAAGTTATACCCGCTGCGTAAAGGGATCGATAATTGCCACGAGCCGCGTTGTCACCTAACCTTACCTGACCTAACTCAATCTAACCTGCTGTGCCGAACAATCGAAGTTGTTCTGAGATCACTTCATGACACCTGCTTATTCGATCGTTCTATAAAATTGGTGGAATTGTCCGGTAGAATAGAATAAATCTCTCATTTTTTTTCATGCCCTTAAAATGAATAAATGTGAATTATGCATTTACAAAAATCAGATATTTCGAAAATCAATGCCGAAGATAAAATGAAAAAAGAAAAACTGAAATACAGCAGATGATTTAGAACCGAGATTTTCGTATCGTTCGAAGTTGCCGCGGAGAGAGAATCAATCTATACGGAAGTCGGACGGCAAATAATTTAATCTCTACCATCAATAAGGTGTAAAGTTTTAGTACCCGACGGTATAAAGCTGACCGAAATACTTTCGAAATTGAACTTTACCCGTACCGCATCTGCCGGTCGAGAAATTCCCGGGAAAATGAACGGCATTTTTATAGGGTGTAAAGGTAGATGGTTTGCAAACAGGCCCGGAAGCTATGCTGCACGAAAATTCGTGTTGTTTTTCCGTTGTCGGTTTTATAGCCAATCGTCAAAATTTTGTTTGTTTCATACAACGAGAGTGAACCGAGAGTTCTGAAATAAAATCGTCAGCCCATTTCAAAACGTACATATATCTATAATACAGACGCGATCGTGATGTCATAATATGATGGGAATAAGGCGACTCCCTATTTCTCGATTAATCGATCAATATTCTGGAATGAAATCCCTGCGCACATCGGCCTACAGATATCGCACTTATTAGACTGTTGCAAAAATATGGGGTACTTTATACAGGTAATTTTGCAACTGAGAATCATATGGTATCTACTTAATCGTCCACACTAATTGGAAAGCGTGTTCGACTTTATCTGATATTCCTAAACGTCAATTAGTAATCGGGAATTAGGTATATAATAATTATTGCTACATTACACCACTACTTTATCGCACCCGACTACCTTATACATACCTCTCTACCTTCAAGTGGGAACGTTGAAACGGACTAATAACCAGAGCGTATTCCTATGGCAAATAGGGCGATAAAATAATATATATTATTAATAAAACCGAGCATTGAAATGACTGGAACCACATGAGCAGGCGAATCAGCTACATCGACCAGGGCTCGACTATATCCATACATAGGGTGTCCGATTTTAATCGACCTCCATACACCTGAAAACCCCAACATCTGCAATAGGTACGGAAAAATTTTGCGAACAAAAACTACGATATTATAAAATTCATAAATTTACACCAGCCACATTGAAAATTCTGATATAATTTTTCCTAGTAAAGTATATGTAACTGCGAGGTACCGAGAATCAGATGATTAACGAACACAGAAACTTTTCTCTCAGCTGTTTCGTTGTTAATGAAAAATTTTGCAACTTTGTCAAACTACGAACACACGTACTCTAGATTGGAAACCCTATGCACAATTTATGTTCTGCAACGAGGATCGGATCTCCTCTGATGTCCTTGTCAGATATCTCGTTGGCTCCTAGCAAGCAAATTGATTCTGACCTCTCGGCTTTGATCTGCTGAGTCGTCAGAACCAATTTGGAACCCGACGGCGTAGAACTAACGGCCTAATTAGCAACCCGTCTGCTGTTTCCGTACATAACAGAAGTGATGATTACTCAGACAGTTGAATAGAATCGACAACACCCAGGAGATCTAACCCCCCCCCCCCCCCCCCCCCCCCCCCCCCCCCCGCCCAAATTCTATTACAGCAGCGAGTCTACATTTTCCCCGACCCAAGGGAGACGAAGTCGAAGCCACAAATACTAAACAGGATTGCCAAAAAAAGGTAGATTCAGAAAAGGAAATCGAAGAGTAAAAATTGAGGTTAAAAACTCACACATGAATTAGGTATAGTATTGGAATGATGATTTTATTTCACTTTCTTTTGTTTTCGATTCTTTTTCTTTTCAAAGTTGAAAGCCGGAAGGGTGTATTCCACTACAAAGGATTTCATCGCCAGATTTCTCCTTTTTTAAACGTATGTAACTTTGTTCCAAGCTGTTCTCCTGAAGGACTAATTATCGTTTTCGAGATAATTAATTTTTGACTTTGTTCAACACCCCGTATATGAAGCGTATGATGATTGTTACGAGCGGCAATAGCGTGCCAAATAAATTGGTCATTCTGCAACGCAATGTCAATTTGTGAGAACGTGCAACGTGAGAATATAAAACGACGATGAAACCGCTGCACAATTCTCACAATAAGTGCAGCTTTGCGTTTCGATTCACCTGTCAACAAGAATGAAGAACCCATTATGATACGCCATTATACGCCTGTTGCTTCGGGTATAATGTTTGAACAAAAATAAAAGGTAAAGTCATTTGAATAACAACAAACGAGGAACTTTTCTTTATACTTCACGTCTGTATCTGTTGTTATAATTATTTCGTGGAAAAGTGATACAGAGGTATGTATGTGAGTATTATATGATAACATCGTGAATCAATTGGAAGCCGTTTCCTAGAAACCATTGCTTTTTATTTTACTGCAAAGTTGTATCAACGTAACGAAGTTTCCCATTATACGTCGAGTTACAACTTTTCAAATTTCTTTTGTCTTTTCTTGATATAAAAATACGATAAACTCGATGAGGATACAAAAAGAATACAATAAAATAGCAGACAACGTATCATGTTACCATGGTGATTTGCCAGGGTGAGGTTAACGCTCTTGAAATCTCCGCGCGCCTTGAATCATTTCCGGTTAATCCTAATTAACGGTGACAAATTGTTTACAACAAGATCAACATCGCGCTGAAATTTGTTTTCGACAACCAATGAAGAAATCATTCTTCGTTTGATTTATTGCACACTCGATAAAACGATGAGCATGTGTTTCAAAATTTTGCAGTGAAATTTACTGAACAGAATATCATGACGAAATGGAAACAAAGAAGACGGAGAAACTAGGCAGCCTATAAAGCTACAAGTACACTGTTACGGTACGATAATGCTCGTTTGAAAACTGTGTATTTGTCATGCCTACTTACCGAAATATAAAATGCGAATCAACCGGTTCTCAGTAATCGCTTAGCGAAGCCTTGTTTTTCGTTCAGAAGTTCTTCATCAATTATCCGCGATGTGCTATATAAGATTACATATGATGTGCACGGATACACGTGTAGTCGGAGAAATGTGTGAATATTAAATAAACGTTTAATCGATTACCTACCGGCAAAATGTGGAGGCGTACGAAATCGCGGTATAGATATTTGATCAATTGTTAAAAAAAAAAAAAAAATTATTAATATTTCTTCATTAACGGTGCAGCAATATTTTAAACAAACTATTTGACAACGTGGAACACATGTGTGCAGTCGAGTGTAACGATTTCAGTTTCAAAATGTATGTATCTAAATTCATGTGCACACAGGGCATTCCCATGACGAATCACCTGGCCAGCTGTGACCCTGACCGCCATTTATAATTTGTAATTTATTTTTTTTCCACCAATTATGGAGTTTGAGTCAATTTTCTCGTGGGGATCTCGGTAAGGACAATACTTATGTTTAAACTTATACAATTAAGAAATGAAAAAAGAAATTCAAAAACTGTCTAGACGATTTTTAATGAAATGCCCTGTATATTTGCTATCTGTCTGAGATACCTATAAAAACATCACCGCTGATTCAACCCAATTAAATTCGCGCGAATAAGACCTTGTGTACAGACTCTGCTATCGCATGTGAAAATGGGGTCAGAAATGACGAGCAACATTAACTAGTTGATAAGGTGGGAAACCGACGCGTCAGATGGATTTCGTATTAAACTTATCGAGCGTCATCTATACTACGTGATAGTACTATCGTCTTTAATAGATTTATGTGCGTTGGGCAGTCGCAGTTTTCATAATATGCAGTTACCAATTACATGCATATGAAACACCAATGACCTTGCGAGTGTAAAGCCACGTCAGAGTGAGATTAATAGTTTTATGATGACCTCACATTTGCTATGACGAAACGATAAATCAAAAGCGAACTACATAAGCCCAATAGCATCGATGTCCTCTACCGAGGGTGACGGATTAGCGCCTCAATTGTGTACAGAAGTGTGGTGAATTTGATCATAGAACTTCGAACCACATCGAGCCGATGGAAATATTGAGCCAGAATCGAGTTCGCTGGATGTACATTGATTCGACTTTTCGTACGAGGAGAAGGGGAATTCTTGTAGCTAAAGAAGTTGCTTATGGAAAGTATCGCCAGTCGGTAGTCGGCTGTAAAAGGGTTAACGTCTGACGTTCGCATCGCGAGGAGGTTACCTAATTTTATTTTCAACATCAATATGGCGAACGACGTACAATACAGATTAAAAGAAATAAATAAACATAATGGGAGAGAATCCTGTTGGATCGTTATCGAGGGAAAAGTCTATGACGTTACAAACTACATAGACCAGGTATGTGGGGTATAGGTTAGGTGAAATTGACTCGCAAATTATCCTCTTACGGTGATTAAACTCTGCTGGTTTTATTTTATTTATTTTTTTCTATCGAAACACGTAAATTAAACAGAAATCTAAAGATAACTATCTGCGAGACTATTATTGTTGAGTTGGAAATCAATTAGTTGTATTTATTTTTAATTGATGAAGTGGTTCAGCGTGGCAGTTATTCCTGCTATCTTACTAACTCGAGGTTTTATGTTACTTCATAAGCTGTGACCCATTCATATCTCGTGACATTCGTTCCATAGCATCCAGGCGGCGACGAAGCGATTTTGGACGACGCAGGCGCGAACGCTACGCAAGATTTTATCGAAGTGGGGCACTCCAGCGATGCTAGAGAAATTCTGGAAACCTTATTCATCGGATATTTACACCCGGTAGATAAATTTTTACCTCTAACAATAAGCTTGGCGTTTCGAGCTTCGGGTGAAAAAAAATTTCCTCATGTTTTTTATCTTGCGAGGATGTTTACATGGAAACTAAGCATTGATAATTAATTGATGTGCGACTTGAAATTGAAAAAATAGAGCAAAAAATCTTGTTAAGCCGATAAGTTTAATTTTTTTTTGTTTGTTTTTGTTTAGGATGACGTGGAAAAGGACGACTCGATATCTTGGTTGAGGTGTGTATGAAACTAATCAAAATAATTCTATTCAATTCTTTCAAAATTTCTATAAAAATTCAGCGTCGGCCCACGCTGCGTTGGAATTCTCTTTGTTGTTTATTCTCGTGGTTGTTGGAACGCGGTCAATGAATACATGAATATAATTGCATCGAAATTCTTTTTATTAAAAGAACACGTGGGGGCCGCTGCCGATCAGCTGATCTGCGTGACTGTAGTTAACGGGATCCTAATCACTCACAACCAGTTCTGCTTCTTTCAGAATCGCTGCGTTCGCTTCCGTTCCAGTAATATTAGCGAGCGCCGTGATGCTCGCCTTCGTTTTACTAGGAAGAAGAAAATAAGTCGAACGTCAATTTTGGTTCCAGAGGTCCTGAAAGCCATTGAAAATAGTTTCGCCGTTTTCATCGGAAGCAACGGATTTTGAAACATTTTTTGTTCCCCTCCGTTGACTTGTGAAGGGTTTTTGGAAATTGAATGATTTAAAGTGAAGAGAACAAGAATGAACCTACGCATATCTCTCGGTTTCTATTGTATATTTAATGGAAAGTTTGGAAGTTTGAAAATACTCAAATGAAGCATGTACGGCGTGGAAAATAATCGACTTCATGAAAGTAGGAGCAGGATTGATGAGCCCATTGAGATCAACGGGGCTGAATTTATCTGCAAAGTTTGAACAATGCCTGAGGATCTGCTTTTCAACTGCAGGTAGAAATGAGATTGAAAAATAAATCCATCATGCTTATAGAGCTACGGCGAACTAATATATAAGTTTCATTTTCAACCTTAGAAATAAAATGGCGGGTGAATTATTAATTTCAATATAATAATTCCTTGAATCCAGGTATATTGGCAACGAAGATCCTCATTTCGCTGCTAAAATTTTGTACGAAGAAAAATAAAAGGAATATCAACTTTCAAATTACTGTATAGAGGTAGGTAAGGATGTATTTGAATGTTGTAAAAAAAAATAAAATAAAATAAATGAATAAATAAAAAAAATGCGTGAAATTTTTTTGCGAGAAAGCAATGAAACCAACAAATAATCCTAAATCTTGTGATGACAAGACTTTTATTGAAAATTGGGGCGGTAAAATATGTAACTTGTCCATGTGTAAATAATATGAGACGGTGATAGTTGCGTTACTGATAAATTAATATACATATTATGTGTTAACACGTTGTTATTATATTATGGACACACTCTACAGCATCTCACATAAAAAATGTATACGTAAAGGATGTTTTATAATGATATGCTAACGGTATGCTAATGCCTTTCGGTCATGTACTGCAGGAGCACGTGAATTAAACCCACGTTATAAACATACATTTAAAATTCCTCCATCAAAAATTCAAAGTCCGGAGGCACTTTTCGCCTTAGTAAGAATAAAGAACTTCATCACATCACATATACTTATATGGGGCATTCCACGTCAACTTAACCAACATTTCGCGCTTTTAAAAAAATTTACGTAACAGTAGTACCTATAAAACACCCAGTCTTCATTGAATCATTCGTTGATTCGTTGATTTCTTCTTTTCTTTTCTTTTTTTTTTTGTAAACGCCAGACTCTTGAGAATCGTCCAAGATTTTTACCACATGAATGAAAAAAAAACAGGAAGAAATTTCTTACGAAAAAACTGAAAATAAAACAGCAGGAAAATCTGGCAAGTCGAATTGACACGAAATGCCCCATACATTATACATGATACAGCTCTGTATGATATTGTATAACATATACTCTCACTTTGGTACACCCTGCAGCATAAGTTATGCATGCTGCAGGAAATAAATGTCAAGTATACGGTTCGTTCACCCCTTGCACTTAAAACATCTTGCAATAAAAATAATTCAAGGATTATCTTATCACCCGGCAAGTTCGAATTTCGATAGAGGTGTTATGGGGCATTTCGTAATGCACCAGCCTCTGGTTGTCGCAATTTCATACGGAAATTTTGCAAAATTATGGCATCACGATTAATTAAACTCTTGCAGAATAATGACCACTCGAAACAAATCCAACTGTTTGTGAGTAACAACTGAAAAGCAGGTTTGAATTCGACGGTAAATCGAGTTATGAAAGAAACTGTGTTACGAAATTAATACATTCATTTGTTTGTTAATTTTTTTAGTTTAGCCGTAATTTATGATATTGTATAACCATTAAAATTTGTATCCAGTCGCGAGTATCACAAATTTCGAAGTTCTTTTTCCTGCATTTAATGCGCATATAAAATCAGGACGAAGGTCAAAATTATAAAGCGAAATCTAGAGATCGATTCTACGATAACTTAACGACGTATTTTCGGAGGCGGAATAACTTCTTTTTCTTTTTTTTACATAATTTCCATTGAATATTTTTCAAGTCGAACGCAACCTATTTTGCCAATAGGTTAAAAAAATTTTGCTTTCACATTTTGACATTCGATTGCTGACATTTTTCACAGTGTAAGTATAATGTTTAACATTATATATGTATATCAGGATATTCATTGAGCCGGTTGATTTGCACTCGATATTTTATGGAAATTTCACGCGCACCGCAAAATCAGCTTCCGATTATATTATGATTATTACTGTTATTATTATCGTTATATTGAACAGAGGATTGCAGGTACAATATGGATTTTCGCGATCGACCATCCCTGGAAGTTTGATGATCGGATGTTATGATAACGGAAGATAGCACGCATATGTTAATCACAGCATAAACCAAGTTTGTAATTTGTTTTAACGGTTATTTGCTTAATTGCGTAATTTTCGCTTGATCGACCTGCGTCAAAAAGGATTTCCTCGAAATAATAGCGGACGGTTTATCGGATCGATCGAATTGACGTCGATCAACCATTTTACGCTACACAATCATTTGTTTTCAACTAAAGGCTGAAGTTCGTGTTTTATTTTTTCCTTTTTTTTTCTCTTCTACATCCACCAAAGTGTAATACGATATTTTGTTCACGCGATAACACGTCGCATAACTTGTAAAACTGCGGCAAGGATCCAGATATCATTATTTGAAAAAAGCATTCTTTCTTCTCTTCTCGAAGTGAACTTCTTTGAAGAGCGGCAAAAATGATACGTTTGAAATTCAAGCTTCGTTTTGAAAAGTGTGAAATGAAGAATAAATTTTCCAAGAAGAAAATCGTGAACGTTGAAAATGAATGGGAGGACTGCGATGTATCGGATCTTTGAAACCTCGGGCGAGAGATTTACGAATTTTCGTAACTTTCACTACGGCTTATACACTTCGCCGGTTATAAGTGCGTCCCCAAGGCGAGAAAGTACTTAAATCAGTTGCAGACATTCGCTAATTGACCGTATCTCTTTCGTGAACTGGTGAACCGATTGTCTCAGTGAGAACGGAAAGCAAGATTTGGGAAACTTCAAATTCGCAATGTTAAAAATAATCAAAAGTTGACGCGATAAATAACAAAACCGCTACAGCCAAAAACTTTTGCTTTTTTACAATTTTTACAATATCGAGAAGAAAATTCCGGAGAAATTCTTCATCATGAAGTTTTCAGTAAAATGATTCGAGTGTTTTGAAACAAACGGTTTTCGAGACTACGAATTCACAAGGAATTCCATCTACGTGTCTGAACAATGAAGATACCACAAAAAAAAAAAAAAAGTAGGAAACAATGGGCAAAATTTTTCGTCTTCCGTTTTCTCCTTCTTGATCATCGTGAACTCTGGTAACACCAACTCGTTTATTTCAAATTAATTATTCGACATTTCCGATCGACATTGTGGATGAAAATGGTCGATTCAGCACGCTAGGCAAGGATCAGTTCAGTTGATATACCCGCATGACGTCCTCGTATGCGTTGAGTTTATATTTACCTTAGTCGATTTCACAAATAGTGTCTACCAAGGATATAGCAATTATCACATCGCACAGAAGTACGTAAAAACACGTACAACTGAGTGAAGTATTTCTATATGTTACGACTAGCATGAAATATGAATTGCCCTAGATCGGATACACCGACGCGTGTGTGCAACGGTTTTTATTGTTGTGTTATTGTTGGTTTTGTTGAAGGTCCACTTTCAACGTACGTTCATGCTTTCTGATAACGAGTAACGCTACCGATATACATTATGCATCAGGATGTCTGAACCGTTTAAGTTGAACGACGGTTCTGACGATGATGATTAATTAATTATTGGAGACACGAGGTGAACCGCAACGATTCAAGGCTGGAAAACGCGTGCAGAGAAATTGAAGGAAGAAGAAAAGACAAAGGAGCAAACACGTGTCGAAACATTCGTGAGCAAACTAGGCCAATTTCTGAATCCACACGTGCTGAAATGATCTCATACACCAGCCGATATCGGACGATTCAAATTTTGTTTTTAATATTATATCGTAAACCTGAGATTGCGATGAAAGGAAACAAAACACGAACGCTTTGCGAAAAATTCTTGAAATTTCTCTCATTGTCAGAATTTCATTGCTCAGCCGTGCGAACCGGAAATACATTTCGGTCTATAATCGTGTAGTAAACCAAAAAAATATCCCACGGTTTGCCGGTGCGGATGATCGATAAAAAATATTCTTACGCAGTCGTAGATGAACAATAATTATGATTAAAAAATTTCAAGTTGAGTTCGAATCAAGTCTGTAATGTTAGAATGGAAATTGATGTAGATTTCCTGTGCTTTCAACGAAACCTTGAAATCATAATTTCCTGAAAGAATTAGACGCAGAAATGAAACTTGGAAATTTTTATTTGCACAAAATAATTATAATATTAGTATACGCTTGGATTATTTCATTTATTTTTCATCAAAGAATATCACGACGTTTCGTTTCAGTAATACTATACTATTCTGATTGTGAGTGACGTCGATGATCACAGACGTTATGTGATCAGCGTCAAATTAAAAGTCACAATTAGAAGCAAATTAAAAAGAAAAACAACAACAACAACAACAGAACAATGATTACCTACCCTGCAGATACGGACTGATAATTAATTCGAAACAATACGTAATTAAAGTCCATCGTATACAACGGCGGGAGCGGTTCTGTAGATAACTGCATGTAATTAGTCCTAAATATAATTAACTGCAAAGGTCGAACGCATGGAACCTCGGACGCAATTTATAGGTGTATATTCCATAGCTAATCAATCATTGGGTTCGACAGAGTTTAATTGATGTGATTCTAATTAATGTGACAGCTGTAATGTATTACAACTCTCTACCTATTTGAAATTGTTTGCCTACGAGCTCTTGGGGTTCACAAAACTTCGGATTTCACGACGGCCAACGTTTCGCAACTTGCTAAAAGTTGATAACATTCGCATTTTTTGGTCTCAGAGGTAAAAAAATACATTATCATGAATTCTTCGAGAATACCATGTTAATCCTATTCGAAATGAATGTTCAATCACTCGCATGGTTTTAAACAAACCTCATGCGAAAAAGCGCGGTACAATTTTTTGTTTTTTATCAAATCGCTCATTGGAATTATTGACGAAAAGTCAATTAAGTGATGAAAAGGACGTGAATTTTTCTGCGACGAAAACTTTTCCCTGAAATCACAATTCGTATTCGGATTATGTCCAGCTTTTCTTTCAAGTATAAGACGCCGTGCGTTGAATAACGAGAACATTCGAACCATTTGCGACCCCGAGAAAAAGTGTTGAGAAAAAACAGCTGCCGCCAGAATAACTGAAGAGGTGATTTTTATTTTTTTTTCATGTCGTAAAAAAAGCATCCCCATGTACGTTTCGCGTGAATGGATCCATGTATAATATACGTAGATGTGTATACTTGCTTTCTCTCGTTATGTAAAATTGATCGAAGATTTTATATGTTAAGAAGAGAGGCGATTCGTAAGATTCAACTGTATTTATACACGCGTACAGATAGTTGTGATCGATGAAAAAACCATCAGCCGATCATTTCATGTGGTATAGTTTCAATTAACCACTTTGCCGACCTTAATTAATCAGAAACTGAACATTCCTGTTCGTGATAATGAAAATGGTGGAATAAATATTACGAATTTCTTTATACTCCAAGATTAGCGCAAATTCTTGAACTATGCGATCCACCACCTGCAGCTCACAGCCTCGTAGAGAAATTTAATAGTAATAATGATGTAGAATATACAAGCTTGTGAATATAAACTTTCACGCAGTGCGCGTTGAAGACGTTCATTTGTTCTTGTTTCTTCTCTTTATTTTATTTTGTTCTGTTTTATTAATTTTTTCGTCGTCTTGCTAATATTAAGTATCAAGTTTATCGTAATAAAATCATTCGAAATTTTTTACGACCGATTTTCTGGCCTCGGTCCAAAATCCAGGCGGCCTAAGGCCGATATAGGGCATTCCGCGCCAAATCTCACAACCGTGAACTTGGCCATTTGACACGCTATTTCTTCGATTCTATTTCGCTCGGCATTCTTTGCTCTTACAATCGGAAGTAATTGTTTTGTTTTTCTTAGGGTGCATAATTTTTGTAGCGGAGAGGGTTTTTGCTTTTGTCATCTTTCCATCTTCTGACATGAAAGTTCAAGGTCGTATTTGCAGGCAAGACGATTTGGCACGAAATGCACCATGTATAAAATAACCGAGTGATGAAAATAATTGTAGTTCACACGTTGAGTTTTTACAAGTTAGGCATCGCGTCGGAGACCAATTTGAATAATTTATTATATCATAATTATGATAATATCGTTAGACTTTCAAAATCAAGTTCACGGGCGCAACTTTCCGATAAAGATCATCGCATCGTTTTATAAACCTACTTTTATATATAATTCGACGAATCAGTCGGGGCGACAAACTATTACATAGTAGGTACACGCATAATACAAGTTACGTATTACATTAGCATAACGATTGTGAAAAACCGGGCTCAGAAGTAAAATTTCGTTTTGGTGTAATTTAAAAAATTTAATCCCTTCAGTTACGTAACGTATTGCAGGGCCGCCGTTGAATATAAAATATTTACGGTCTCTGGTACGGAACGTCGTACGTTATTTACTCGATTGGTCAGTTCGAAAGCTACCAGAATGAGGTATATAATTCGAATACTTAAATACTTTCCCATCGATTCCCGTCTACGACCAGCCGCTCCGCGATTACATAAATTGATAATAAGTTTTGGATCAATTCGGAGGCCGATCGATCCTCGATCATTGAATCGGAATACAGATTTAAAGCGTAATGACATATTTTCAAATTACATATCTTCGGCGATAACGCCAACGTCATCGACTGCCACGCAATAAGAAATGATCTTCACACCGCATGTGACAATTTTCATATATTTGTTAATAGCGCTATAAAACCAATCGTTTCATGTGTTACATAAAACCAAATTTGATTGAATCATTTAATCGTTCTATAATTAATTATAGATTCCATAAATGACATAATAATATTTGCCCCGTGCTGTATGAATATCTCATGTGAATAACCTTGGAAAATCCACGAAGAAAAAATGTTACCTCGAACTTTTATTTTTGCAAAGATCGGATGAAAAGGACGTTCATACTCTCTACGAAGTGTGAAAGAAATTTTTCGTTTTCTTCCTTTTTTTTTTTTTTTTTTTTGATTCTTACGATCGGCACCGTATGCCTCTAATAATAATCATACCGATCCAATTACATCCGACTCAGCGAATCTCTTCTCTGCACGCGCGGAGAACCGTGTAACGTGGGTATAGTTCGTTCATCGATTATTCATTGAATGAAAAGTAATCCGATATTGTTTCACCTGTAGATATGTGTTGTGCATTATACGCGTAGTGGAATATGCATTGTTTGCTGTATACTGCAAGGCGGGTGTCATTGATAAAGTCCGATCGATTTGTGTATTGTTAATACACGTAGACACATCTATTCATGTATCCGAGCTGGCTTTAATCGCAAGAATGATTACGCCGCCGATCGTATTCTAAATACTTATTCTCATTTTACACAATTCTTATTGTTACGGGGATCGAACAATTGTAACGTGAAACAAAATCGGCTCTACATGTATTACGTGAGTATGGATATGTAGATAACACATAAAAGGCTACTAACAAAAAGCAACGGCAACGAGTCGTCGGCTACGCGACGCCGTCACAACTTCCATTGCGTATACTTTCTTGACGGATCAGCTAGATCGGTGGAAAATCGAACGTGGGAATATAAACCGGCGACTATACGGCGTAAATATAGTATAATATTAAATAGGCAAAAACGAGTGAGAATTATTTTTTTTTCTTTTCTTTTTTTTAACAAAAAGAAATGAAAACTAACAAACCAGCTCGGTTATTTCTCAGGGCTATAATGCTTGCTGCAACCTATGTAAGTAATTTTATCGCGACAGCTATTTTGCACAAGAAATAGGCACTCGTTTCCGGCCAAAGTTTATAAAATCGTGAGATTTCTAAACTGCTACAGATGCTACCAGTGCAAAAAAAAAACTGAATACCATAGGCTAAAATGAACATTGTTTTTTTTTTTTCGAGCCTGTAATTCGAAGCACCAAGTTTCTCTCCATAAAAATCGTTGCCTGATTTGCAGGAAATGAAAAAAATCTTTCCAAAAGTTGGAGGAAATCTCTTTATCGTAAAAAATCTCATTTTTAATTTTTTCATAGTAATGAATGAATAGAATCGTAAGCATCGAGTTTGATTTGCAGTACATTGTTAGCCTTGAAAGGACTTAATATACTAGAGAAAAGATAAGCGCGAAGCTTCTTCACAGGGTCGTCGCATAAGTTCTCGTTTATAGAAGACACCTCATTATCCGGCGTAAAATAACCGCACGAAGTTAAACGGCCGCGGCGACCATCCATAACCTGCATCTGGAATGAAGAAATATCCATGCGGTTAATAAAGACGAGTGTTATCTGAGGCGATGAAATTAAAATGCGGTTGAGTCGCTTCTCGTCTGAGCTAATAACAGAACGATATTGCGAACGAAGAACCAACGGGGCAGGAAAATATCGACATATCGGGGAAAACCCGTGCAGATAGAGCAAATAAAAATTACGAAAGAATGCTGCGCGATGTCTAGAAAATGAAAAAATAATCGCGCGATTAATTGTAAGAACGTGACGTATTTGTAAAAAAAAAATCAGAACAGAAGAAGAAAACTTTTTATTTTTCACGAGTGAAGAAAAAAACCTTGAACGTTGCAAGATCCGGTTTCATATCTCATGTTGTTATACATATACATATGTGCAGCTACATTATAATCATTTACCGAGATCACCGCAATTCAGCTGATGAAATACCAATCGGTATGAAATTTATTTGAATAATTAATTGTTTTGCATGGCTTGCCAGGCGGTAATTGCTAAAACTATTCGAGCAAGCCAATATCTTCTAGTAATTCTTTGGAATAGGTATAACAGAGTTCGTACGGATACTTTCTCCTTGGACGTTAACACAAACTCCTCAAAGTAACCGCCTCGATGATTGCCATAGGTATAACGAAGCTGGTTGCTCAAAAGGCATTAATCAAGCAATTATAATTATACAAGTAAGACACGTTTATCATCGCACGTTCGTATCGGTCGATCTATAATTCGCCTATGTGCATTACAAGTGTGACTATCATGTGCACACAACGTTACACTTTCTTGCTCGAAAAGTCAACTCGGGATTAGAGCAGCCGGATAATTGGTGAGCACCAGTTCGAAGCTGGTTCGGAGCAGAAAAGCGAAGGCGACAAAATATACGGCAACAAACCCGGGGTCATATTTCGATAGAAAGAACAAAAGAGGCTGACAATGAGATACGAGTATTTTCGCAGCGCCGTAATCAAGGTGAAGCGATCGTATCGACATGCCGGAATGTGGGGATTTCTATGTTATTTCGACGAATCAATCATCAAACCAGAATTCGAATGGACCGGGAAACTGAGGAGGTAGGCGGATCGGGTTGTCTGGCGCATATCCTTATCGGGATGCAACGAAGCACATACTTCAGTCCCGAGTTGGTGCGACTACACAAGTGTTCAAGGAAAATGATAAAGTTGAAAAGTTTGTTATCACATAGATTTTATGTAACATTATACACTTTTGAGAGAAAGTTTTTATTTTATAAGTTTTCGGGGAAGCATTATGAGTAACACGTACTACCGAACAACCAACTAAGTAGTAGGTGAAGTACGTTGTTACTTACCATTTACATTTTATAGCCTTCCAAACGAGCAAAGTTGACGTACGGACCCACCTATCCGGCACAATCGCTTATAACACCATTTTAGACTTCAACTTTGATCACCTCACTATGTGGCTTAAAAAGTAGGTGGGTACCTATGTTATGATACGATTTAAATACATTCATCAAATAAAAACGAGATCAAATAAAGAAAAGAAAAGAAACCTACAAGTGCTCCGGTCTACAAGGGTAACGATCAAACGCTCGAGTGGAAATCCCGTCTATAAATAATTTCCAGGGAATGAAATGAATGTGAGTGAGTTCTTTTCTTGGCCAAGATTCCAATTTCTTTTGTTATTCTCATTTCATACATATGGGCAATACTGGGATGAAAAGAAGAGAGTAACAATTTTAGAATCCCAATCTTTCCAGTCGTGGTTCTAAGAAAGGGATTGAAGGTTGACCCAAAGTGGAATCTATTTATAAACGGTTTTTCTTCAACATCGTCGTCTGTTTGCGGCTTGTTCATCAAGTTCAGAAACAACTCGAGCGCAGCACGCGCATCCGCGAGCGAATAAAATTGAGTATATTTAAGCGTGTCGTATAGTCAGTAAACCGGGTCTTTCTTTCGAACAAAGTTGTTGCTTCGTGACCCACAAGAATTTCATGGACATAATCGAAGTTCCGAAGACCCGACAGCGCTAACGATTTCCTTCTGACTAACGATCCGTTCACGTTCTAGCTAAAGTTGCACGGTTACCGCATATGATGATTACGAACAGGTAGAAAAAAAGAGTGAATAAAAAAAAAAAGACTATCGCAATGATCTAAACCGAAACTGGGTAGACTGTTTCCTACGTTGGCCAAACCAAAAACTGCATCCATTCTGAAGTTTGAGATGCGGCAATGGGAAAAAGGCACTTCCAACATTTTTCAGGGTCATTTGCGCTCAAGTATAGGGCGATGCACGTTCCGAACATTAATTTTCACTTCCAAGTATCACCTTGCGAAAATCAATGATTGGTACGCAATTGACACGTTGCAATTTTGGACAGACTCGTCCAAGTTTTCCTGCAGAATTCTCATCGCAGAAAAATGTTGTCGTAGTTCCATTCGGACAGAACAATGGTAGAAAAAGAAAAGAATAACGAACAAACAAACAAACAGAGCGTGCGTCTTTTACGCGACGTATTTTCACGCTTAATAATACGCGTGGACCGGTGACGCGGTGCACGAGTGGAGTCTGCAGAAGGCCATTAGCGCTAATAAGGAGCAACGAAGAACCCTCGCTCTCACCAATTGCCCCGCGTCAGTCATTTTGTTCGACTATAATATGAATACGGTAGCTGGTACATACCGTTTACTTACATATTCGAACCATCTGTCGGGGTTTATCACATGGCCGTGCAGTAAATGACCCTCGTTTTCAATGCACTGTACTTTATAACACATGAGGTATCCACAAGGTGCTGAGACTTCCCTAGCCACTTTCGATCGAGTTTGCGGGCATTACTTTGCGTGTACAATTATCGTCACGTTTTGCCAACATGTTATAATAATTATGACAATGAAAACCGAGTCAAAATACATATCGTATATCGCTGATCCAGTCGCACGTATCGTACGTAGGGGTAATTGGATGATGTAAGAATGAGAAGAGAAAAAAAGGAAAGAATTTTTTTTATGTAATTAGCCAAGAGTCTGCAGCATCAGCATTATAATATGAACTATAATAATGATAATCCGAAGTTGCTCGTTCGGGTTTTGTGACCAACTTTGGTGACTAATCTCGAAACCGAAGTGCACTCCGTCCTCCTCGACTTGCAACCAACCAAACTTGTACGTAGGAACGATTCTGCGATAGCGGGTAAATTTTGCATTGAAATTCATGTGGAACACGGCGAAGTTGAAGTTTTCGAAGGGTGAGTAACGCAGAGCGTAGACTTTGTAGTGATTCGTGAAGATATGCTGTAAATTCGGATATACGACTGTCGACTTAAATTGAATTATATTGCAACTATGTTGCGAATTGTTATTGAACTCAATTTTTTCCGTCGCTCGTCTCGCGGCTGCGGTCAAGGACGACGTGGAATTGATCCTGTACCCAAGTATCGACCTCGTAGCGAGTTTTCTAAGTAATTTAATACCGAATATGAAGGTATAGGCCATTGTGCGATCAATTTACGTTATTGAAACGAAGGTACGCACATCTGACCTGTATCGATACCACAGACTCGACGATGTTCATGAATTACTGTGAAGTAATGAGGAAGGATTTCTCTTTGGGCACATGAAAATCAAGCGCGAAAGGTAAGCACGGTTCAACGAAGTATAAAATCATATGGAATACCTTGACGATAAAAGTAAATGCGGAGAATTAGGTATACATGAGGAAAACTTTGTAGGCGATAGGAAACTCGCGGACGATCGTTCGAAAAGTGGCTAGGTGAAGATGGGAAAGTCCTTTATGTTATTCTGAGGCAAAGTGACTCGGGTTAAAAAATTCTAAGCACGAAGTCCACTTCCGTGAAAGAAGGCACTTTCGAAGAAGAAGAAGAAGAGGAGAAATAAGAGCAAGGATAAAAAGGAGAGAAGCTTCAACCCCGCGCGAGGGTATAATATCCGAACCTGCATCGCATGCCCGCGAAGTTATCGTCACCATGAGATTAGTTAGTTATCATATATTTGCAATCCATTTCGAATGCGGAGAACTCGTGTTATTGGTTTTCGGTAAATCCAGTTTATACGACGAAGCAAAGAGTTATCGCTTCAGGGTTACAAGGTTATATTAATTTGTAGAATAAATTAATCAAAATACCACCAATAACAGTAATGAAAAGAAGAGATAGAATTTTACTACAAACACTCAGCTCCAATCGTTAGATTGCCTTAATTAAAGATCGTCTTCTGAGAAGAGGTCAAAATCCAAGTGGTTTGTTATTAGTAAGCACAAATTTGATGAAAGAAAATATTTTTACATAAAATGAGACGTATTATTTATCTGCAATTTGTTTTCCTTCTCTATTGAAATGAGAGAAAGTTCAGATATTCGTACGCGACTTGCATAACCTATATATGTATGTATCTGTAACACGCTCAAGCGGTACAATTAATTGCACTGATAAGCTGCTCGTGCGTAATTTACTATGACCGAAGGAAAATAAGTACAAATATATGTACGGGGAATGCCATGCCCAATCGCGTCTAATCTCAGGCGGCTCTGGGCGGCCCTGACCATTAGACATTTTTTTTTATATTTCTTGTCCAATTTTGATGATAATTTTATTGATCCTAATCGCAAAAATCACGTGACTGATATTGAATACTTAAATCTTTCTTCTATCTAAAGCGACAGACTCAGGATTACAGGACGGTCTATTCGACATGGAATTTCCCTTACACATATATACGTATATATATATATATATGTATGCTATGCATACATTGATACAAAAGAGAAAAGATCAGTCGTTGACAGTCAGGGTCATGGTTTGTCGACTGCGTCCGCGTGGCTAATCACGATTTTCCATCCGCGTAACTTCGCACGTAACTCTGCGAAAAATTTTTTAGGGTACAAAACTGATAATTTAGTTTCTTTTAATAGTTTTTTTTTTTTTTTTTGCGAAAGATTTCTTCGTTCGCTTTCAAATTTCAGTCAAGATTTTCAGGTATATGAAAATCTGTGGTATATAATTTCGCTGCCCGCCATACCAGCGCTACACCCGAAAATTCTCTGCGTAGGTGATCCCGGCATCAAGGCCAATTTAATTAAACGCACTCGCAAGCTTATGACTGGATTTCCAATTAGCGGAGATGAAATGAGGTTATCCAAAGTCTCGTCATGCATAACATACCTCATATGTGGTTGTTTTAGCTTCCGACCGGCGGTTCAGGATTCGAATTTTCCGTATCGTAACGTGATTATCGTAAGGGATTCCAAAATACTTTTCGGTCAAGTTCAAACGATCGGTAGAGAAATAGAGATTCTGGTGTGCCGAATCGAATATCATCTGCATTGCCGCGATTGCCACAAAATCTCGAAATCCTGTAATTTTTGTTCGGCAAATTTTTCCGCGCAACTCTATAACTCGATGATATTCGGTCGGACCGTTCGAAATGGAACACCCTCTGTATTTTACTACAGCTCTGTTCCGAAGAAGAAATTGGAGGGTTGAAAATTGAACAAAGCGAATTTTATCTCTCCAACGGATACAAACGCAGGTATATTTATACTAATGATCAGCGTTCCAATTAAATCAGACTGCAATCAGCTGCACCTGTGTTGAAATCACATTTGTACAATGGGTATAACTACAACGTCGCTATTTCCGCGCTTGTGCCAGATAGTTTGGTGGTCCTCGCTAAATATACGCTCGAGTTGACGTGTCCCGATAATAAACTCACTTGCTTTACACGGAGTGGTTTATTTAGAAGCTGTGAATATCTTCCATAAGACTATGAAAGGAGGGAGGAAAATATTTCATACTTCGGAAATCGTAGAGTAGGGAGGCGGAAAAATGTTGAACAAAAACGGTGTATTATTTACTCGGTGGCAAGTGCCGAAATAATTCGACGAAATAAAAAAAAGAAAATCAAGCCGTATTCACATCTCAAAACACATTACAGAGATATGATTTCTGGAAGCTTACGTAGGCGAACATTGAGAATGTCACTGAATAAAGTCGATAGAAGCAATCAGCATTTTCGAATAAGTCGTGAAATTGAGCTTGAAATCTTCACAATTAGTTACGACTTCCGTTAAGCTCAGCGATTGAATTTTTCCTTCGAAACATATTCTAGTTGGTTCTATTTATCCACAGGATCTCATTTTATTTCCCGCTAGATCGGGTCCCAATCATCACCGCTAATAATCGACGAGAATCGGTCGACCGCGTGGAAACGTATCTGTACACTCACGTACGATGCAGGAGAAATCTATTACAGGTATATAAGAAATTCTGGTCGCAGGCAAGCTGACGCTCTCTTTTTATTTTCGCTCATTAGACATAATAGTTTCTTCAGTAATTATTTATTATGATTAATTTTTAACTGCCTGGATATACGTGCGCAGGGTGTTTATATAAACTCGAAGTTGCATGCGATCGAATGAATGAAAAAATCAGCGATAGACGAGGTCGTCATTTTACTTTAGCCTGCACGTGTTAGTTTAACGACGAAAAATCTGTGAACGATAATAATGCGAAAACGTAACAGTACCGCGTGCGTGGAATTTATCACGCGTTGGTATAATTGTAATTGGTACTCACGATGCGTAGAATTTGGGTCTATGAAGAAAAGAGCAAGCACCGCATAATTTCACTATCTTTCACTCCCGCACTCGACTCACCTGAAAAACAAAAGATGAACAAAATGTTAAACAAACATCTCAAACCACCCGCATAACCTCCTTGCGGAAAACAAAAACTAGGCAAAGAGGCCAGCTGCGATCGGGACGTCGCGTCGCGCTTTTTAAACTTGCAAGAGTTGCGCGTAATAAAACGCACGTAGATTCTTCAAGGTTCGTAAAATTGTACGTAAGTAAGAGTATTTCATGAAAAATCACCTGTACGCAGCTTGCGACCTTGACCGTTTCACATTTTCCTGCAGTTATACTAAACATATGAATTTTTTAATCGTTTTCATTTGTTTTTATACTCGTTTGAAGCCATCTCTCGAAAATATGTTTACGGAATAAAATCCGAAAATTGTCGAGTTGGCTTTGGAATTCCCGGAATTATACGTGATCGGGACGAGAGAAAAAGAAGATATCTGAGGAGGTTGATTCTGACTCAAAATCCTGCTGTTTTGTGTGGAAAAATTAGTCAGAATCGATCTCACCAGATGGGGAAGTGCAGCGAGTTCATATCGAGTTTCCATCACGTGCTGCGAGCTTGGCTATGATAGACTCGCGTAGACCAAACTGCATCGTCATAACGCCGAGTATGAAGACCGTAATGTTACGAATAACGCTACACATAGTATCATGATCAAGACGCACACTCACACATCTACGTGGTACGCAAATTTAACACGTGTCGAACATTACACAATTGTAGTACGTAGCAAGTGACGTCCACGCTAACAAGTGAGCGTCGAATGTAAGATACGTAGCTATACCCACACCACGAACACGCGAGGCTTCCAAATCCGGGCAGATGAACGAAGCCAATTATATAGGTAAGCTAGTAAGTTGTCTAGGAAGGTTTAAAGAGGTTATGATAGCGTAGAAAAAGTGATTTTTTGGATACCACGTCATCCGATTGACTGGGAAAATTTCGATATGAAAAATGTCTAAAAACAACGTTAAACATTGAATACGCATATTCTTCGCACGAAATGTTCCACTTTAAAACAATCATAATACACGTATATTCATTATTCACATTTATCATTTAGCCGCCCTATGAGCGAGGCAACTATTTGGGGTTCCCTTATAAGGATCTTGAGGGAATAGGGAGAGCTGCCCCAGCTGGACGTGCCCCGCAGCTGAGTTCCGAGGGGTTTCTTGATCCACAACCGGCATGTGATCATTTTTCACATGAACTTGAGCAGCTACATTTTTGGCAGTATATGGGGCATTTTTTTCCAAACCACCTAACAATATCTTCCTGTTCTTACTGTTTTTTTTCTTTTTTTTTTTTTTTATCGGGAAGAAATTCATGAATTTTGTGGTGAAAAATGATTCTTTTATGAAGCCAAACTCGAGTGGAATTTCATCTGTTGAGTTTTTTTTTTGTGTTCTCCGCGAACAGTCAGGATGAGAGGCAAGATGATTTGGCATGGAATGCCCCGTATACTGCATATCTGGGAGTGAGAATAATATCGAGAATAATATGGCTTACTGCTGTATGAAAAGTGCACACAGAGGGGGATATCTGCCACTTGCTATCCCTCGGGAATGAAGAACCCGGAATATGCGCGTGGCAAGGGTGGATATATTAAATTTAGGGATCTATAGCAGACTTCACTACACTGTGCAGTGTAGGACGTATCAGAGTGCGCATTTCAGCATTTAAAGGGGATGATGCAGCGGTGGCGATACGGCAGGCGTCGCTGTTAGAGGCGTCGTAAAAAGCTCGCGATATGTGGTGGGTGACAAAAAACCACATGGAAATATTTTACAGATTTGCCATCTGATACGCACGACGAAAAGAAAAAGGTAATAAAGTAAAATGAATAATCGAATAAATAATAGTTGAGGAAACGCCGTTTGCAGATTTCGCCGAGACTGTCTCTGGAGTTGGAAATGAAAACCGGAATGGAGGAATATAAATAAATAACTCGATCGATCGTCCGGTCCCATGTAATCGCACCTTATGGAACACTCACGCCGAGGATATTCCACGAGACTTTCTCCTAGAGGGCGTGCGGTCTGCATGTGGAAGTAAAAATGCCCCCTAGAAAGTGAAAACGTCGTTAGCCCGTCTTATCCGCGTTTAAAGGTACAAACTGGCTGTTATAGTTATAGCTAAGGTCGGCAACTCGCCATCGGAAGTGCAATACATTTCAAACCGATGGCCTGAACGCAGGAAAACGCATCTGCAAAATCTTCTTTTTCCCTTCTTTCTTCATAGCGATATAGCTATAGCTTCACGCGAGAGCTGAAAATTGCAGTGCGGTTCGTAACGAGATGCGAGCAAAAAACAAAAAAATTATGGTAATTTTCCAAGATTTTTATTCGAACTCGCGCGAAAGCCTCATCCACTTTCCAAACTGATGCATTCTGCTTTTCTAAGCAGAAGAAAAAAAAAATGAATGAAATAAAAAAAAAATAATAATAAAAAATGCAATCGCGCAACGATCGTCAGTTTCGTAATGATTACATACCTACATGGATTATAATACGCGATGTGCAGCGTCAAGAAACTTATTTTATTTTTTTTTAATTACTTCATCGAACTGACGTACTATTTACCGATGATGGCAATTTTCACTTCGTCGATAAAAATACGTACTAATTCTCCATGAGCAAAAAAAGGCAGTTAACCACGTGTACAAATCTCTGAGCCGAAAAATCCTACGTTCATTGACACGTGAATAAAAGCTGAACGCATCAAAGATTCCTGGCACAAACTTTTTTTTTCAGCAAAAAATTTGATGAACGCTTTTACTTTATTCCTTGGAAAATTCGAAAACTTCCATTTATTGCCAAAACTCAAGCACGAAGTTTTTGGCAGCGAACAGAAATTGTTCTTTGAACGTCGAAAAACAGAATGAAAGTTGTACACTACTCTTCAAGAATAATTCATCAAATGAAGATCCTAATTTTATCCAGGTATTGTGTAATGGACCAGTTTTTTTTTCTTTGTACTTTTTTTTGCTTGCACTGTACATATCTTATGTAACTTTCAGCAGTGTTAATATTATGATTGGTGTCCTTCACTTGTTTGAGGAGAAACAAAAAACACCATAATTCTTCAAGGTAGCCTCTCGTTCCTCCGAAGTCTCAGCTCGACGAGGTTCATAATTGAAGTATAATGAAAAGAAAAAAAATTCCAATAAAACAAAGGTAAAAATGCACAAACGGTAGGATAACCGATTTCGTTAATTCGATATTAATTGTTGATAAATTTGGTATAGAATCTATTCGAGAGACTGTTAAAAATTCTACAACGTCGCGTCGTGTGTATGCGACGTATTATTATACATGTATAGTATAGCCTATTTTGTGGTCGTCAGCTATACGTATGCAGTAACAGCACAATAAAAAAACAAAGCGAAAGTTAATTATAAGCAAAACGCTTCCTTGGAGATAATTTTGGTTAAAACTTGTATCTGAATTATCGGCGTTAACAACTACAACTCTAAACATGTTTCGTGATTCGATCGGATTTTTTATTTTTCTTTTTTTTCACGAAATATAAGCCTATCGAATTAATATCGGCCCGTCAAAGTCACGCACAATGTTTGTTTTTTTGCCATCGCGAAAGTAAAGCACACTAAATTACAGGTACGTCGTTCGTAATTGAATGGATTGTTCCCTCCATGCGGAAAAAAAATCTCTTTGATATCTCGCCATGAATCACATCTTAAGGATCCTCAAGAGCACGAAAATATGACGAGAAAGAAATTGTGGGGAGGGTCTCTCCATACCGTCGTCGCAAATTTAAAGCGATCAAAAAGTTGGCCCTCGTGTTGTTCACGCCGTGTGTGTGCATATGATTACATTAGACTTGACTCGACAACCCACGTGTATAAATTTCTGTTACTTTGTAGAGCAGGCATAAGTTTTAAATGAATTCTGCACCAACACTATGTGAAATGTGAAGTGATAGGAGTGGAAAAAAGTCTCGCTGTGTCGACCTCGATATATTCGCGTGCGGGGGACATTTAAACTGGCGCAATGATCACGTTATGTTACGTTGGTCGTACAACTTTTCATACTTACGTAGGTACCTTTGCATTATCATATACACAACGGGACAGTCACCGTTGCGCAATTTTCGCACTCGTTCTTTATGATATGAATTTTAGATTACGACGGAAAAGTTGAAAAGAATCTGCTTATCAAGCGCAGCTGCATATGTAAATATTGTGCTCTGATTTCTTCCCGATTCGATGCGATGGATAAATTCGTCAGACGAAGCGCGTTGAGAAATTGGAGCAGATTTTGTGTATAACTAATTAACCGGACAATGTTTGTATCTATGTTTGTATCTGTAGGGCGTGTAACAGACTCCGAATTTTGTTTCATTCCAATGAAATGACAAAGCCCCACTCATCCGGACTGAACGTAGTTTCGGGACTGGGATAATGACACAAGTGACAATTAACAAAAACAAACGAACACCGCCACTACGAGTCCCTCGTGGAATGACAAAAAATTGGCCCAATTTTTCACAGTAGGAACTACATGCCGAACCGTTTGTCAAGTTTCAGGGCCAATGAATTTTGCGATACAAACCGATATCGATTAACAAAATTACAAACAATATGTAAAGCCGTTTTTTGTCGTCGGTTGGACATTTACATAGTTCAGCGAATTTCGGTTAATTTTTAGTTTCCTAAAACCGTGGACTCGAGTTATTTTTATTTCGTTCCAATTTTGGTTCATAATCGATGCATCGATACGAATTTAAAGAAACTAAATATGTATCCTTGCGTTTCTAGCGCGGAGAAACCTCTGGCTTTTGATACTTCTGAAAAATTCTTAGAGGTTTTCGAGAATTTCGTAGATAACTGAACAAAATTTATCTCCAGCAATTCCAAATGTCCTCCACGTATATTATTACCTTAAAGAAACTGCTGTTTCAATGTAGGTACGTACTTATGTTACGAGTACAGCGTCTTATAAAAATCAAAACGCTCACCGAGTCCGCATAAATATGTCGTAACTTCGAGACACACACGGTAAAAATGCCTTTGACGAGCAGGTAAGGCTAATAATGAAATAAAGTAATGATTCTTGAATTTTATTTTTCTTTATTTTTGCACAGCGCTACGTCACTTTCAAAGCTCCGACGATTTATTATCTAAGGATATCAAAATATACACTGCACGTGCCTCGGGATGTGCGAAGAAGTGATTTAGAGAAATCAGTGGGCACTAAAAAAAAGTAATATACTAATAATGATGATAATTATGATTTACAGTTTCACGGGTCTCATGCATGATAATTGCTGTGTTGATCTCTAAACGCATAACATAAGATCTCTGCAAAGGATCAGGCCTTGTTACATAATAACATTGAAACTCTCATAGACGGTATCCGTATCCGTTTACTCGACCTCAAATGGCTAAAAATCACTCGTGAGAAGTTCGACATATCCAAGCGGAAATTGTGAGTGGGCGTAATTTGGAATGAAGAAATTCGATACGTCGGGAAGTAAAATATATGCGTATATTGTTAATATTTACGTCGACAAGCATAAAATCTACCCACGCAATGTCGTATAATTAGAAATTTAATTTCAATAAGGTAGCTAAGTACGAGGAAGAGAAAGAGAGGGGGTTAATATCGAACGGTTTGTAACCTCGGCGGAGTAGTTGATATCCTGTGTAGAAAAAAAATCAATTATATGGGCGCAGTCGAACAGAAATAAGCGTATTGTGAGCCTGCACGTGTGTTAATGGCCTGGCCAGGACTCGGTCTGCGTTGCAAGAGCAAAGCAACACCGTTGTAAGTGGTAACAAAGGTCCCTCGGTTCAGGACTTGAAAGTAACGGGGTGTTCCAGAATTAGCCGATAGCATACGTTGTGCAGACGGTAGATTTAATGAGGGCAGAATCCGAACTCTGATGAAACGAGTCGCAAAAAGTATTTCTATACGGAAAACCTTCAATCTGAAGTTCAAAGCCCGTATAAGATTTCTGATTGGGTTGCCAGAATTTTTTTTTTAATTCATAAAAATCTTCTTTCGTGCTGCTTTTTAAGACGAGTCGACGCAAGCCGTGTGTTGAATACCGTGTGGATTTTCTGTTGAACTTCGAAATTCGACACAAAAATTTTAATCATCGACACCAATTTGGTTCATCTGTTCGAAACACGGGGTCGTAAAACTTCTGGCATCTTGTTGCAGTTGTTTCCGAATCATCGTCACTTCCCAATTTTATGCGAGTTTCAATTCAATCGGTATGTCCGGAACACTCGGTTTTGGTTCGAGTAAGTTTGTGCCGCAAATAGGTAGGTAGGTAAGCTATATCTATGAGTTATAATCTAGAGCGGGTGTTTTTACGAAGTTAGCAGACCCGGGGAGCGAGCGATCAAGCTGGGAGTGACTTGGAGCTGCACGACGTTTGCTTCTCGCTTTGTGTCTAGATTGCTCGGACATTTCATATACATCCAACCACCCGCAAGAACGGAAAATATGCATATCTGGGTCAACCGAATTGCGAGCCGGATAAAGAGTTATCGCTTATTGTAAATATTCCCCCGAGCTTTGTACAGATCCGACACCTCCAAAAAGATATTCCGACGCGAGTCCCTATGCAGACAGTTTCCAGGTTATAGTCTTGCATCTGAGGCACAAAGCAATATCTAATCATGCCGATCATTTTTCTATTCAAAATATATTCACATATCCACACTGGTTATGAAGATGGCTGTCCCAAGTGAATTGTTTTATGGATTCTAATTTTAGCTAGAAAAATAGTTTAACGAGCAGTTAATTTTCCCGTACGTGTAATTTTCTCTGAACACAGATTCAAGATGATGTAAGTTATAAGGGATTCTGTCTCCGCGTTATAGGAGGGCGAGCATGATTGTATTTCTCGGTTGTTACACTTCCCATAAGGATTCCAAGAACGAGCCTAGATTTAATACGCTATCAAAGGGAAGATGTATTCGAAATTCAACATCAGCGCACACAATTCGACATTAGCGTCAATGTTATTCCACGTTTCCCAAACTTGAAGAGTCTCGTCCGTTGCTGACAAATTTGCTAATCGATGAGAATTGTCTCACCTTAAAATAAGAAGAAAAAGTTCCGAAGAATCACCAAAGAGGTTCGAGGACATGAACCGTGAAGAAGCTTCGAGAAATTAGCAATTGTGATGGAAGTCACATACTTTTTTTTATCTATGCTCGAAGTACCTAAATATATTCATACCGAGTATGCCTTTTGATGGACGACCTTCTTCGATTCTTCGACGCAATATTAGCCGATGGCAAACCTGCGCCACAAACTAATATACTAATTCGGTCAAAGTTACAGTTCAGGTTTCTTCGGCAGATTTACTATACCTTCACTTTCGAACGAAACACCCGCATTCTCCGATTCTGATTCGAACGGTTATCCAATTATTGAACAATCGCGACAAGTCCATTGCAGCTGAACTGCACCAGGATATGCCGTGATTCAGCGACTCGAAACCAATGGTACCGGATTACTTCGGGGCAAAATGGTTGACGCGGAGTTGAACATGTTGAGCGACAACCGTAAACTCACTCACCGGTTTACTGAGCTGATTATGAGACGATCAATAATCTTTCGGTAGTATATTTCAAGGTTTAATCGGACCGACTTCCAGTTTTATTGTCCCCGTACACTACTAACAATCGTTTTCAAAAGTGTTGCATCTGATATTATCGGGACTACGGAAGATGAAAAAAAGGAGTCCAGATGAAAGCTGCTAGGTTTCGAAGAAAAAATGATAGCGGTATCTGTGACCTCATTAGTAGGAGCGTCGAAGAAAGAAGCTGTGGGGGTTTTTCGACAAGTTCGAGGCGACGTTCACATCTTCTGCGCGCCTCTACCCAATAGTCTTTCGAATACCTGAGCGTAAGACGCGATCATGTTTCCCCTAAAACTCTTTGCATCTCCTTTCTTTTACCGTACCTGCGCACGTAAAGTCACGAGACAAACGATCGGAAAAACCAAGCGACAGGATGCTTGAAGTAGCTACGTACTACAACGGAGTTCAGAATACATTCTACATGCGACGAGCGTCGAGTTTTCGGTTGTTCATTCCCATTCTTTTGATGTTCCACGACTCTTTCACCTCGAGCTTCTACCACTTGGTTAAAGGTATACGAAAAGACTTCCAAGGCATCGAATTCACTCGGGTTTCAGAGTGCATCAACCTCCCCGATGACCTGCGGATTAAATTTCAACGCCGGTCTTCTCTTCCAATTTGTTACACATAGAAGCAACTTCTCTTCTCGACTGAAATGAACGAGCCAAGATCGAAAATTGTCGAAACGAAAGCGAGCCGGATGGAATAAAGGGTATCAACAGTGTTATCGCTCAAAGCCGGCAATGCTGCCTCGATTCCGCATTTTCATGATAAATACCTGCTGCGCACAAGTGTACATGATCCGTAAGATCGTATTAACATGCATGGCGCACATGCGTGTATTCTTTCGCCTAGGCATAAGAAGAGAGCGAGAGAACGTAGAGTAAGAATTGAAAAGAGACGGACAAATTCCTTTCCTAAAACTAAATGCAGCGTACTTTCCGCAGCAGCAGTATGGCTGGGTAGCGCACTATTGCGGCAAGAACATAACAGCAACAACGCAGTAGTGCATCGTATGGTGTTGCACTAGCCCCGTTAGCGGTGTACTTACCAACCATGGCGTGGCATGGAAACGAGATATTTTGCCCTAAATAACAGCAACAAACTCTGCTGCGGTTGGTGAACCGCAAGGTTTAACTAGTGAATAGAAAACCAGTTTTTTGTACCTACTTATCTCTACGACGATAAAATGGATTTTCATTTTCATCCGCGTTTATTTTCACTTTTCACGTAACAATCTCCATAGTTTTCACAGACTTATCGAGCGTAAGACGCCACCATGTCACCATCGATGAGATCACCATGTTCAAGATGTCAAGCTCTTTCCGAACAAGAAAATAATAGTCTCCGTAAGTTATTCCATTCCAGTTATCGATCGATCAGTTTTATGGGCGTTGAAGGACATGTCAAATAATTCGCGTAAGATTATTTCATGATCATCACGAGTCAGCTGAAGTCGCCGAGAAACCATATCGCATTACTCTTGCATCCCCTCTGTATCATAGAGTCTGTTAAATGCAGGGCATCATATAAAAGAGAGAGTTCGATGCCCTTTGCATCTTCAATGAATTGCACTGCTGCAGAGGGACATGATTACCGTTAAGCCTTTAATTGAATAAACATTGAATGACTGCAACTTATACCGCAGTGTCGTCGGCATGTTTGATGAATTTCTCACGACAGTATTTCATACGAATATAATATGTAACGGAAGGTCAAGTTCATCAGACTGATGAAGATGAAAACTCCAAATTCGAGATGAGCCTCGTGTTTCTGAATTCGCGCTGCAAAATGAGCGTGTACCGATTGGTGCCGTTGCATTTTGCGTGCTGGCCGATTAGACTTTGCGAAATGTGTGAATTGTGCCGCTGAACGACAAAGCGAATAAATATGAATATGATGTTGACAATAACCAAGATTATCAATTCACATTTGATTTACAAAATGACACACACGTCGGCGTGCTATCTGTAAAATTGATCGAGGTATCGCCGATTTCTTGCTTCAAAAAGTGAAAAAATAAGGATATCTCGATGGGATTTATTCCTAGCTTAATTTACTCGACGGTTTCGTTTTCCTGAGATCAAAATACGTTGGAAAAGTGTGCAGCGATCAATTTTAAAAATACTTCATTTTTGACCCCAAAATCGAGAAAAATCTAAGGTATACCCCTTTGGATTTTTTCGATTTTTGGGCCAAAAATGAAGTATTTTTAAAATCGATTGCAGAGCACTTTTCCAACGTATTTTGACCTCAGGAACACGAATCCACCAGCTAAATTGATCTATCTATAAAATTGATCGAGGTATCGCCAATTTATCGCTTCAAAAAGTGAAAAAATAAGGATATCTCATTGGGATTAATTCGTAGCTCAATTTTGTCGATGGATTCGTGTTTTTCAGGTCAAAATACGTTGGAAACACGTCATACGATCGATTTCAAAAATACTTCATTTTTGACCCCAAAATCGACAAAAATCTAAGGTATACCCCTTTGGATTTTTTCGATTTTTGGGCCGAAAATGAAGTATTTTTTAAATCGATCGGAGGACACTTTTCTAACGTATTTTGACCTCAGGAACACGAATCAGTCGAGCAAATTAAGCTACAAATTAATCCCATCGAGATATCTTCATTTTTCCACTTTTGAGAGCGATAAATTGGCGATAACTTGATCAATTTTATAAATAGATTAATTTGGCTTGCAGATTCGTGTTCCTGAGGTCAAATTACGTTAGAAAAATGTCCTACGATCAATTTCAAAAATACTTCAATTTTGACCCCAAAATCGACAAAAATCTAAGGTATACCCCTTTGGATTTTTTCGATTTTTGGGCCAAAAATAAAGTATTTTTAAAATCGATCGTATGACGCGTTTCCAACGTATTTTGACCTGAGAAACACGAATCCGTTGTATAAATTGAGCTACGAATTAATCCCATCGAGATATTGCAATTTTTGTGCTCCGAAAAGCGAAAAATTAGCGATAACTCGATCAATTTTATAGGTAGACCAATTTGGCTTGAAGATTCGAATTTCTGAGATCAAAACACATAAGAATATCATAGCAAACTCGAAACAAAAAAAATGTTGATTTTCGACCCCAAAATCGACAAAAATCTAAGGTATACCCCTTTGGATTTTTTCGATTTTTGGGCCAAAAATGAAGTATTTTTAAAATCGATTGCAGAACACTTTTCCAACGTATTTTGACCTCAGGAACACGAATCCACCAGCTAAATTGATCTATCTATAAAATTGATCGAGGTATCGCCAATTTATCGCTTCAAAAAGTGAAAAAATAAGGATATCTCGATGGGATTTATTCGTAGCTTAATTTACTTGACGGATTCGTGTTCCTGAGGTCAAAATACGTTGGAAAAGTTTCCTGCAATCAATTTCGGCAATACTTTATTTTTTACCCCAAAATTGAAAAAATCCAAAGGAGCATATCTCAGATATTTTTCGATTTCAGGATCAAAAATAAACTTTTGATTTTGATATGTTTCAATAGGCGTTCATAGGCTATTCTTATGTATTTTGAGCTCAAAATTTAAAAAACAAATGAAATTAAATGCGGCACGCGCGTGCAATACTAGTCTTATTAAATCGTACAAATTCAACAGAATGAGTGAACGATATTTCGACACATTCATACTTATTCTTTTGATACATTACCGTTATTACCATCATTTTCTTTTTTCAGATTTATGTCCTTACGCGAATTCTTGATCGAAGTAAACGAGGTAGTAGTCTTTCGACTCCATGAAACTTCCGGAATGTTTTTTTTCGCATTCTAGAAAATCCGGATCAGATATACGTACACATGTAGTCCGACAAATGGATTACAGAATCTGGAGTTCCATTTTAGCGTAGAAAGTGACCAGGTGACGTTCCCCAACAGATCGAACCATATCGAAACGATTTCCGTGCAAACCAAATTGTTGCTGCAGCGGGATCGGTTGCAGTTACGCAACGCGTTGAGTATGAAATTCAAAATTCTTCTGCTGATCATGAATCGCAAAGATTACGAGAAACAAAAAAAAAACGTGACGAATAATATGAGGAGAAAAAAAGATGAAAATTGAACAATCTGGGCAAAAGTTTCGTCATTCGAAAGCATCTTTTAATTTTTTTATGTCTGTTATTAGATCATATTTCCCCTCACCCGATTAAGAATTTTTAGAATTTCACGGACATTGCCGACTGCCGAAGAAGAAGTGGAGCAGCACCCCGTTATTGGGTAAGAATAAACAAAACGAGAGGAAAAAAAGAAGAACTTTTGATACAACATAACACATCGGTTATCTTCGTTAAACAAACGACGATCGGATGTGTATGTACGTAATTCTTGTACGATGTGAAGCGCAGTGATGACTGTCGCAGATATAATAAAGAAGATACATCGATGTCAATATAATAACATAACATTATCATACACGCAAATATTGACTTAATATTACACAGGTGTTGTGCTGTTCAGTTGCTCGCTTCAGAGCCGGGAATTCCCGGGCTCATCGGTACATATACATCGATAATTCCTAGCACAGCGACCCCCTCCTCATCTGTAATTTCTCATTCACGGGAATGAAAATATTTGAACGATATACAGTATTACAGTCTCGACGACAGCGCTATAATTTACGCAGCTTTGCCCCCCCCCCCCCCCCCTTAATTTTATATAGCGGTACAAATTAAAGGCGCAAAATGTAATCCCGCGGAATCGAGCAAAAAATAGACATGTTATTCATGAAAAGTGAGTTTTTGGAGCGCATGCTGATGTCTATTAAAAAAAAATTAGGTATCAGCTGCGTGACATCCTGACCTCGTGTAGATAAAATCGAAGGTCGTCGTCTTTCTCGAAAAGTGGCAGAAAAAAAATACACGCGCATAAATAATCCTAGGACGTCAACAACCTGGTAAGAATGAGAAAAAAAAAAAAACTCCAATATCTTCTCTTACAAAAAAGTTTTCACTCAATTTATTGTGATCGACGTTAAAGTCGTGTGTATCGACGGTCCTCACCGAGCAACCACCTTGAAAAACTTTCTGCAGGTTTTAATGACGGCACACATATTCATATTTTATTTTTCATCACTTTTGTTTGTTCCTTTTTTTTGTTCGAATCAGTTAGCCGAGAAGCTTTATATCTCCGGATACATAACTGATTGGGTTAATGCCTGTATTGGAATAAAAACTTAGCATCGCCATTCCGAATTTAGAACGTTGAGGAGGAGACACATTGACCTGGTTTTAATGGTGGGGTGGGATTATAAAGAGCCGTTCGTTCATTTCGTTCCCGCGCGCAGAAATCGTGCTGCTGCAGCTTTGGCGCACAGCCGAAGCAAGTGTCTGTCAAGTGAAAGCGGATCGCTTGTATAATTTTGCTTCAGGCGTTCATGTAACCACTGGCTATACCATATATACATCTGTAGACAACTTTATATTTCTAGGATAAAATGAAAGAATGAAAAAAATTCTTTATCAATTTTTCGTCCTTTGTTCAAGAATATTTTTCATCGATCCGCATCTCGATATCGTAGTCGGGACGATAAAGCCACGATTTATTTATTTTTTGTATTGTTTCGCATAAATAACATTCGACTAACAATAAGAACAATAATCAAAGGAAAACTTCCACGTTAAATAAGAAAGGGAGGATACGGAAGACGAGTAAGCAGAAGAAGAAGAAGAGTGAACGCTTCTTACATCTATTCCGTTGTATTCGAAAATACATTTGGTTTGTTTATTCATTTCGTTTATTTATAGTCTTTCACCGTAAAAAGGTACTGCCAGGCATACTTTGTACCATTATGTGACATTATTGCGCAAAGTGTTTCTTTGAGAGGCGAAAAATTGTGGGACTTTGAAAGACGGAGAATAATTCAATATGTTTCATCAAAGTGGCGACGAGGTTGTTCTCTTTTCTTTTTTTTTCCGTGTTTTCCCCGTGTTTTGCGGAAAAGAGAAATAAAAGTTCCGCCATTTCGCACGGGAAAACCGAAAAACACACACGTCACACGTCACGTCGAAAGCAATACAGCCGTTGGCCAGAGGCGAGGATTTTTCTATACTCCATAGAACTTTTCCATACAGTTGCGAAAAGTTCGAATTACAGGCAGCTCATTTCTGCGTTACATTAAGCCCAACACTATACTCTCTATACTCACACATCGGCCATTCCGGTCAATCCGACCATAGACTGGCCCGAAATATCCGGTTGAAACTTTTCTGCTCAAGGTAGCTAGCATCTCCAATAAAAATAGCTTTTTGCCGTTTTTCGGTTTTTCATGGAAACGTCTCCGGAAGATAACTGGAAACTTCAAAGCTCTACAGTTTTACGAAACAACTGTGTAGTGTGATTGGATAAATTTTGAAATTCTGAAAAATTTGCCCATTCGTAAAACTTTTTCATACTAAATAACAAAAAAGTCTTTATTCCAATTGCACGATACGCATGCGAGAGAGGTCGCGTCTCGTGCCACGTCATATTATCTAATAATTCATTTAGAAAATTTCAAAGTCAAGAGTGAAATAAAATCCCGACGGCATTGTTATAAATAATTTTTGCGGATGTGCGACATCCTACCTGGATGTGGTGTCGTCATCTGGATATCCATGTATGTTGTACGACGCCGTCCACTAGGATGAGGCAGTTCACTCACATTTGTGTGGCAAAGCTGACCACGTATACACGGCACATGTTCCTATGGACATTATTCTGTGCGGGGAATCTCTACGAGACAATCTCCCGTGTCCTTGGTGTCGTTAACGTGACGTCTACGGCTACCTACCCTGTGTCTAACGAGACTGTTGCCGTTATGCAAGCTCTACTCTTCCTCCTTCGCTGTGGTCGAATGTTCCATAGGTGGGTGTGTTTTTACATGCGATATACCCGAGGGTACATGCCGTACGTATTATGTGTAATGCAAGTGGAGTCTGCGACCGACTGGAGCACATAGAGATACATAGATATATAGACCGCGCATACGATATACATGCATATTACATGGAAAGAGCCAAGAGTAACGGTGGCGGCGACAGCATATATTTTGCTTCGACGCTGGTTTATTTCCTACCCGACAAAACCCGGCGAAGCACGGCAGGTGAGAAGACATGGAAAATGGACCTGGAGTGCATTTTGTATTTTCAGTTGTGCGAATTTTCGCTCTTCCGCATCCCAAGTCCGACCGATATTCGACGTGGTATTCTATGCGTTAGATTCTCCGTCGCGATGAACGTTGACGGGCATTGAAACTTTCACTTTCGAATGAATTCGAGAAAAATCTTTTGTCACTGACAAAGAGAGTCATCGACGGATGTCACCGAAATGACTAATAGATTATTGTTTGCCCAGCGGCTTTTTTTTGTCCGTGACACTTCCGTTGCGGAATGGCGGATTCGCAGATATAAAAATCCATAACCAAACAGTGTGCAATAATTTCCCATTGAAAATAGCTGTTCATTTGCGTTGTTTATCAAATTATGCCAAACACCTTGTTCTTGGTAGAAAAAAAACATATGTATGAAAAAAAGACATATACCCATAAATATATAATATGAGGTTTATGGGATTTCCTATTGAGTCATCAGATTTTTAACGATTCGATTTCCATGAGAAGAAGAGATCAATTTTTGGGTCAACGTTATGGAACTGATATTCCGACAACCTGTAACAAATCTCTTACGAAATATCTGCAGAGTCGATCGGATTGGGTTGGTAGAAGAAAGTCTTATGAGATCATCGCGATTAAAAACTAGGCGTCGATTTTAAATGATTTTTTCGTCATTTATAGAGCGCGAGTTTGGTTGCAGAAATCAGAGAGGTTAGAGAAAACAGAGTTACAATCAGATTGTAACGCTTAAAATTCGCCACCCTGTATTCTTACCTGCACGCAACCTGATGTTTCTTTTGGTTTTGGGACGTGATATTGCGCTTCTGATATCGTTTGAAAATTGGAAAGCAAATCAACCCGCAGAGCCTCGCGGTTACGAGTAAGACACGTAGTAGAAAATAACGGTGGAAGGGATGAACGAAAACCAGAGCGAACATAAGGTTAACGGTTGGAACTCTTATCCCAAAATGAGCAAAGATATAACCTGTACATGGATAGAAATAGTTTGTAAAAAGAAAACCTTTTAGTCTTTTATAGCAAAGGCGCAGGCCCTAGAGGCAGACCAATTTCTTAGACCGTATCGAATACCCCAACCCTGTTATATCTTCCTTTCTTCCAGTTCTAAGATGAAAGACTTTTACGATTTTCTCCAATTCTTTCCAAATGGATTTATTTCACCATTGAAGGAATTTGAATAGATGGTTACATATATATACGTCTGTAAGTTACAAAGCTGAAGAACTAACGCGCACGGCACGTCTTATAAGACCTGTCTAATATAACGTTCAAATGATTATTATTATTGTCTCATTATATACGGCCGTTTAATCTGCTCGGTAAAATATCTCGAGGAGAAAATCTCTGCAGGGATCGTAAACAGCTTCGTTACAAATTTGTACCAAATGCTATAAAACTAACAAGCGACGCGCGCCCACCGATCAATTGAAATCACGCTGACGATGCGAATAAAATCGAAAATACTTGTAAAGGTTATTATACCGATACGCACTATACGTGAATTGAGTTGGAATTTCTAGACTCGTGAAAACTTCGCTCAATTCATTTCGTATCTTCGCTCATTCGAACATTTGACGCTTTGATCCACTTAATGCACCGCGATGTAATTTTCAATAATCCTATCTGTTGGTCGCAATAAAAAGTATGAAATGTGGATGAAAGAAGACAGCTTTTGAACGTTGAATTCAGCCTACGAAATTACAAATAGGTTCTTTGTCTACTTTCATACCTTATGACGTGCCTGTATATACGTAGGTAGGTATACCTATACATCTACACGAGGTTCACACGCCTATTTATTTCGGTCGTTTTTTTTCAGCGATTCCGCGAGCGATAAGAAACCGCGACGCACGTTTCACCACGAGATCTGACTCCGAATACAAAATGGTGAATTTCCTCTCACCCTCTTCGAGTTATCGAAGAATCTACAGTACCCGATGGGTTGAGTTTGCAAAGACTCGGAATTGCTCACTGACGTTATTGTCTGAATATTATTCGCAAGGGCGTCAGCGAAATTTGTTTCATAAATGCAGCTGTTCATTTGTCATCGGGGAGTAAGGCAGTAAAATAGAATTTCGAACTTCGTCTCTTAATTTTTAGCCCTCGATTCCAAAAACAAAGCTCGGTAAGGAGTCTGGGCAGATAAAAAATATTTCGAGATCTGTAAAGAACTTCACGAATTCTCTCTTCGTGTTGAAGGAATCGTGTTTTTTTTTTCCTATTTACTAATTATTTATTTATTATACACTGAATTTATCAAACGAGATATTAGAGTTCAGAAGCAATCGAGAACTTTACAACTTATAAAAAGGATATCACATGTGTAGATCCACGTATTATAGTATACTAGAAATCGCGTTTTCCTCGGCGTTTTCCGCATAGCCGCAAGGTTAATCAATGCGATATAATTGAGCCTTGTACGGAAAAATTTAATTAGAGACTGTTATAATAGGTACCATAATATAATGCTCGAACGAGAGAACCTTGTGATAAAACTCTACAATAATATAACACACGATTTATAACAAACCGCATCAATAAAATTCAGCCGTAATTTAGGTCAACTTGTAAAAGAATAACGAATTATCCATAGCTGGGCGATGTAAGTTTTCTTAGATCGTGTTACGCGGAGGAAGAAGGAATCGAGTCAACTCTCACGCTCGACAAGGTCAAAATATCAGAGGAGAACCACGATTACCTACTATTAGTTTACGTAACCGCAAGTTACGAGTATACCTTGTATACGGGCCACGTGTCGAGTATATGGGGCATTCCGCGTCAAACGGGCTGCTTTTTACAAAATATTTTTCCGACTTGGAGGAACTTTTTCGACGTTTCGAAGGGTCCCTAAAACCATGCTCAGACCGGCAAAATTTTCAAGAGCTCGACTCATGGTAAAAAATTGTGAATTTCGACGATCGCCCTCTACAATATTTCCGCCCTGGTGAACCCGAAAACAAAAATTGATAAAATTACGTATTTGATAGGATTTTTTCCGTACTTTCACGTGAAATGATCCATTTGGTGCGTCGCGATTGCAGCAGACGTCGATTCCATCGATCTTCTCCCTTCCCCAGAAATTCTCACCCATAAATAGTGATTGGCAAAATAATTTTTTCACGTCGTAAAAACGTTATTGGTATAAATTTCGAAATATTATTATATATATGTGTATCTTCTTTCCCTGAAAGGTGAATATTGTATAAGGTATGCCCATTACCAAGTTTCAATATATTATGAAATAAAGATAAAATGTATCAGACTAAGCCTCCTACCATACCAGCTAGACGGTAACTAAGAAAGAAAAAACTTGCGAAAAAGAGGAGGCTTGGATATAAAAAATAAAAAATTCAATCCCAGACCAGACTTCCCACTTCCCAGCATGTTTCATACACCTATACCTTATAATACCTATATATATTTTCGATCACTGCGAGTGGAGTTGAAAAACACTCGTAGAATCCCATCTCGGTGGGTCTTAGCTTTTAGGCAATTGATCCATAAATAAATAAGAAAGTAACCAGGGAAGCAAATAAATGAATAAATAGATAATTAAACGAATACGAAACGAAGATGAAGGAGGGATTTTTCTAACGACACTCAACTTTCGCGTTTTTATTTTTCTCTTATGAAAATCAGAAGCATTTGCATAAATGTTTTTCCCAAATTGTTTAGTTCACTTTTGATAAATACGTCAAATTGTGGAAGCGCGATGGCCTTGCAGATCCCAGGCATTACGTGCAGTAAATTACTGCCTCCTGATTCTCAGTTCTCGACGACGATAAAAATTTGTATACGAAATATTCGTCGGTACCGACTTTGCGATCAAACTGCAGCATCGGCGACTGACACGAGGAATGACGGTGACGGAGAGAAAACTCCTACCTTATATAAAAGTTAATCGTTGTGTCTTTGTGCACACGATGGATACACAAATATATGCATGCCTTGGCACCGATTCATCGAGCATGCAGTAACAGCGGCAACAGCAGCGGCCACCTTCGTATCGAATGTAATTTTCTCTACAGCACTTGGATTCCTGTCGATTATATCAACGGGTTACAACGCAGGTCGTTCACGATGCACAGTTGTACCGTATGGGTGACATTCTGTCTGCTCCGAACGCGTGCCACACGTGATCTTCTTTGTAATATCGAAGGATATGTAAAAACCAGAAGGGCGTACCCAAAAGCAGCAAGGAAATTAAAAAAAAAAAAAAAACTCCAAAATCACGCTTATTTAAATGGAATTCAATGGGAGGAAAAAAACTTTTTCGAAACATTTCACAAGAATTATTTTTTTTCGTTTTTGCGTGGAGCCATCTATCGAAAGGGCGTATCAACACCGAAAAGAGAATCGGAAGATAAATATCGTGACATTTTCTCGCATCAAATTTCAATGAAACTTCATTGTTTGTTTTACTTATTGTTAGGTACTTTGATGGGTTTCACCCTTTCAGTCCTCAGCACTTGCTACCTACGTAACAAATCTACTACTTATGCTCTCAAACAGGTATGGTACAAAAACTATGACTATTTAATGGGGCGGCCAACCTGACGATCGAACGGTCGGGCGGACGAGAGGAAAATAAATCTCATCTACTGTACGTACACGTTCCCAACTCCCATACCAACCAATTTTCTACCTCAAAGAATTCTAACGGTACTTTATGCATCGAATACATCTTGGAAATTTTCCGAGAACACCACCAATAAAATGTCGACTATTTATCAATTTTTGTTTTTCGATAAATAAGTCATTCTACGATCAGTCGTCATTCCGTACCGTACATTTTTGTTTAAAAAAAATTAATAATAATAATAAATATGATATGGTTGAATATTGTTCGAAATACACAGACGACACACGTACCTGATATATTGCTGCGGAATTAGAAAAAAAAAAAAATACAACATTGATGTTTACTTCACTGTCAGCAATAGGTCAATGATAAATAAATATGGCAACGAATGTCTCGGAATTCCCCATAATTCTCGAAATAAATGTTATCAGGTGTGAATGTACCGATAGATTTTAGAATGTGGGGATTGTATTTATTCTCAAACTAATTAACTGTCGTTCCCGTATCATCTACCGCAGAGGAGTTGATTTATAAATGTGGGGGGAAAAAACAGCGTCAATTCTGCTAATAAACGAGATTCGCATTTCATAATCTTCGTGTTATATGTGTAATATGATATGTTATGCTAACAATTTCTATAATCGTCAAATTCATTATGCACGGGATAACGTAATCTAGCACTCGGCAATAATAAATCATACGCAATGTATAATAATTAGATTGATCGATTGCTGGATCGAGGAGGTCGGTCGTAACATGAGTACGATTACAATTTCCAACGTTTTTTATTTAAATACCATGTGGTTAATTAGGGGTACACGAAACCGAATTTTCAAATTGCAACAGCTCGCTTACCCAAATTGACTCGAAAAAATTTGAAAAAAAAAAAAACTCGAACAAGTTCAGATTTTTATTTTAATTGGAACACGTTCCCCTGTGAGCATAATTTTGAACCCATTACACATTGGAGATGTTTGTGAAACCTTCAGTTCTTATTTTTCTGAAAGTCTGCCGTAGACACTTGTGAAAATCTAAACTCCTTCTGAATCTAATCCATGTTGTTATTGGTAATTGTTAAAAGAAAATACGTCAGAATTTATTTTGCGAATACTTTCGAGCATTTTCTTCGATTAATTTACTTTTCACAATATTCGAAACCATTCAGAACTAGAAATTCACTCACCTGTCCGTGATTGTCGAATCCGTGTTTGTCGGCAATTTTAGCGGCGGCCTCCGGACCATCTGGAATATGTACGGCGAACTGGTTCATATAAATAATTGGTGGTCTACTATCAGTTCTTGGTTTAGGTCCAGGAGATGCTGACACAGCCAGTAGAATTCCGAGGCACAAAAAAACAGCGGTAGGATTCATCGTGTATTTTCCAAATTTAAATATATAGAGATGAAAAAAAATAATAAGGATCTATATATCACTGATTTCTTGTTGTTTCTCTCTGCCTTTTGGTATTTGAATATCGCGGTCACTCGTAATTTTCGGACATGAAATATCGGGCCTCCTTATAACCAATTCCGGTTACTGCTTCGGGTTTAAGAAACTTTTTCTTCAAACCGGGTTTATATATCGGAGGGACACTGAAATACGGTTGCCACTATTTCGACGGTCGATGTGGATCCTTGTTTTATTAACGGTACTAAACGACGATTTGTTTTCTTTTGTTTCATTCAAAAGTATCCTCGGAGCCGTTCGATCTAGAAATTGAAAGAGAAAAAACTGAGTTACTTTTTCAATTCTGAACTTTATATTTCTCTACTTTTTTTTTGTGAGACAGAAACAGCGTTAGAATGGGTAAAAAAAAGGGGGAATTTCTCGCATGTGAAACAAATCGTAGAATGAAGCAGAGTCGGAGGAATCCGCCAGAACTTTGAAGGTCATGAGTAACATCAGCTGATCATCGTGAGAAACCAAACCCATTCAACTATCCTCAATAAAAGTTATGGCACATTGACAATTTCATGTAAAATTGAAAATACGAAACAACGTATCGTAATGAAATGATAGGAACACTTTCTGTGGTTGGTGCTTGAGTTTTGTCACGAGTAGATTTTATTTTGACCACTAGTAACGGCCCCGATTTCAACTCGAACGTCACTTTGGGCCCTGGGATGGGTTACTGAAAGTTCGAAGGCGAAGATTGATCCGATCAAAAGAAAAAGTTTTATTTGGTCGGATCTGGTATAATGCATTCTCTCTCCGAGAAATTTTTTGAGAGTTAATTATCACTCCTGATCAGCAAATTCCTTGAATATCCAAGCGTGCTCTGATTAAAATAACATCGAATGCGACGGAAGATAGAGAAACGTCGACGGGAAAATGACAGTGACAGCAGTTATATTTATTTTATGTTGAGTTAGCGATTACGAAGTTGGGAAGTCGCGGTGACAGCCGGGAGACAGAGCAATGAGAATGAAAGGTTAAAACGGCGTTGCGTTATGACGGTTACAAAGTGGAGTATAGTGTTGGTATATAATAATACGAAGGAGAATGAAATAGAAAGGCGTGATGATGAAGAGGATGGCGATAATAATTTCGCGCGTTACGTTAAAGAATTTAAAGTACCGTGATGACGAACGAGACGGATCTCTCGGCTGTTGTTGCAGGTTGTCAAACGTCGACGATTTGGAAAGAGCGAATACGATTTTAGAAAATAATTGTGGCGACGATTGAAAATAATTTAACAGAAAAAAGAAACAATAATAATTATTAGCGGTGTTCTAATTGAAGCCCGGTTATCTATTTTCCGTATTTAACCGTGACATGGTATTCCGGCGGGATGTTGAGGTTCTGTTGGTTTTTATGTTTCAAACCTTCGGAATCATGTGTTTGTTTTATTTTTAATTTTTGCTACGTATGTCACGTGGTGGAAGCCCCCCCGGTTGATATAAAACACAAATTATCAATCACCCGCGAGTTTGTAATTGTCAAATTAATATACCGAATTTTAAGAGACCCAGCTACCGATCTCCCCGACCACTACGAGCCAAGTGTTACACGGCACTGACTGCTCGTACAAACGGCAAGGGGTCGAGGGGCGATAAACAAACGCTTTCTCTCTCTCTATCGCTATCTCTCTTTTCTTCCTTCTCATTCCATTCGATGTCTTCTCTTCATCCCCCCTTAGTTTTCTGCTACTGCCACCACACCAAACACTCCGCGACACTTTGATTCGCATCACTTGGCTCTTCGACTGTTTATTTTATACAACTTATCTATCGATAAGAAGATACAATTCCGAACTCATCAATCGACCCCTTTGTTTGTTGAGAATATTCTGACAATTTTCAGAAATAAATCTGTATATTGTTTTCAGATACCCTACCGCCGCGCTGGGGTTGGCAGCGCAACCGACCCGCCATTGCATCGACATGCATTTCCATCAAGATTATTCTAGAGATTCTCACGGACCCAACGCACTCTTTGGGGAAATGGAATAACCTGAAGACATACAGTAAAATCGAAACGGCTTTCGGTATCATCGATTTCTCACAAAAGAATTCGAAAATTGGAAGATCTAAACCCCTAATTCGACTCAAAATCCAAAATATCTGAAATTTAAAGCAATCAGGGTAGTTTAACAGATAATTTGCGAAATTGATTTTATCGACAATGGCCAATTGAAGATACTCCGGACGTTGGAATTTAGTTGCAAAAGTCTTCACCAGAGCCGGAAACACTAGACCTTCTCTTTCGGTTGGACTAGAGCCTTTTCCGGTACACCAGCAACCATGGTGCGTATACGATTTTAACATTTTTATACCATAATCTGTGTATTATAACCGAATCTGTTACCGAGTAAATGATCTGCTGATGTTAGAATGTGTTGAAAGATTAAACGCACGCAATTAAATTAATATTTTGTGCATTCGCGTCACCGCACTCTCAAGTGCATCGCAATCCCTATCTACTAGGTTATGTAGTGAAAAGCGTTTGTTGATAATGTAACAAAATTGTGATTTATTATTACAGGGTCGCGTTAGGACGAAGACTGTCAAGAAGGCCGCAAGGGTCATTATTGAGAAGTATTACACTCGTCTCACTTTGGATTTCCACACCAACAAAAGGATATGTGAAGAAATCGCCATCATCCCCAGCAAACCTCTGAGGAACAAGATTGCTGGGTACGAAATACCAATAAAAATTCATTCTGCTCATATAACTACGGGCTAGTAGCCTAATCAACTGTGCTGTGAAATTGTTCTGTGGATAGTGTCCTAATAATCTGTCGACCAGTCCAACAAATACCTGATCAAACTTTCAAGTTGATCTCCAAAGCTGCCCAAGTTTTTACGGATAGTGAGCATGTATTCTACATGCTTTGTAACATTGTGTCGAGTGCTAATGATATTGAATCATGTTTACATTCCTTGATGACCTTGACTACCTGCATGTAGCGATACCAAGCCAGTTATGTGTAGTTCTATTGTTCAATGGACCGTGCACACAGAGTTGTCCGTTAATTATTAATTTTAGGCCATGGCAAATCGAAAGATTTTAATCTTGTCGCATTTCTTAGTCAGGCCCATTCATATAAATTGTCACCTCTCCAAAATGATGAACTATTTTCTGGTTAAATCTTAAAAGTTGCATCAAAATGTGAGCGTGTTACTCTATTGAATGATTTTATTGCAGATTTGTCACACATTTGATGAAGAGACTACGTCACAGCCAGGTGCGAGGTATCTCCATCAAGTTGCAAGAAGAGGAAAGGGAACGTAGAGATAACTACGTACCCGAGGTTTCCGCTTTAGAACATGACATCATCGAGGTCGACCCTGAGACCAAGGAGATGTTGAAAATGCTTGATTTCAGCAACATTTCTGGACTGCAACTCACACAGCCCGTCACTCATCAGTTCGGCAGGCGTACATAAATACACGACACTCCGTAACTTTGTCAGATTTACCTTTTTACTGAATAAAGATGTAAACTGACACTCCTCCTCTTTTGCTCGTGATAAAATCCTTGAAATTTAATTTTTTCTATTTATTGTATCCTTTATTGCATCTGCCTGCTACTATAAATATAGCTTTCAGAATTTTAACAACAGAAAGCCAGATACATTGCACATGGGCTGACCCTCTCGTCATCCCTTGATTATACGATTATATTTGATAAACGAGTATGGTTTACAGCGAGTTCTGAACCATGAGAATTATCAATAGTTTGTCATCTAGCTAGGATAGCCTGAAGAAAAAAATTTTCGTTCTCGACCAGTTGTTTAAATCCAGATATTTGATCGATTTGACAATGAGGTATAAATTTTCGATATCTTTAAAATATGGTTTACACAGCATCAGTTCGAGAGGTACCTCGCCAATTCAGATTTATATTTGGTGTAGTACCAAATCGAGGAGGGGGGAGAGACGTTCACGTAATCCAACAATAATCGCGCTGTTATATCATCTGATAGACGAACTTGTCTGATAAGTGAATTGACGTGGTACAAATGTCAAATTCTTTGAATTAGAAGTGAAATATTGTAAAAAGAGCAGAGTGCGGTACATAATCATCCAATAGAAATATGTGTACTACGTAATTTGGGAATTACATACAATTCAAGTCGTGTTAAATTTAGAAATTTTTCGAAGAATATTTTGATGTATCAACGTTGAAGGTCTCAACCACATCTGACTTCCGTCTACGTTGTTTATCTTATCTGTATTAAAATCGATGTTTGCGACTGCGTATGGAATCGGTTAGTTCATTTTGCTCAAATCAGATGGTTTGCTAAATGTGAATACATAATTTTCCGTATTATATAACATTCTTGACCAGTCGTCCAAAAATTCCACTCGAACACTATACTTTTACTGCGGCCCGAAGTAGCCGGCCCAAATGGTAGGTAGACAGCTTTTTCATTTCATATTTCACCACTTTCATTTCGAACAAATTTCCCCAATCCGTTTATGCGCGTTTAGTCGGTTTCATAAATACTCAGGTGTATTTAAATAAAGATTATTTCGTTCGGATCTATGCAAAAATGGAACGCCACGGACGCTATTCAAATGTATTCCGCGGCTTCGTTGCTCCGATTGACGATCATTTCTTGGAACTACAACCGTGTACGACTTCATGATCCTTATCAAGTACGGATGAAATATTAAGAATGATTTTTATTTCCATGCAGCGTCTAATCTATTCCTAAATCTATTTGTAGTTCTTGCAATTTTAAAATACCGTGCCAACAGGCTCTTTATTTCTATCGAGACATTATTCGAGGTTTCTCGAATGAATAACAGTAACACATAATTCTCAACAATTCCATCAACAAAAGCAAGTACGATGTATTAAACAAATAAAGCAAAAATAAGATTTCGAGGAAATAAATGAAAGACAACACGAAATGATGATGTGTTTTTGGAGTTTAAAGAATAATTAAAAGCGCATGGTTTAAACCCTAGATGAAAAATCTACAGTTTGGCTGTAAAAAAACGCGTCGTAGCTAATCGTTACCCTACTCCAAAGATTGATGGACGCCTGAAACCGAAATGTAGCATATTCTAACGCAAAAAGTCTCGGTTGGAGGACCAATGCTGTTTCCTTCTATTTACTAGCAGGAGCAAGGCTCTCATCAGCCCTTTCCACGGATCGTGACCGCGAGAATTGTCGAGGCCGGAGGCGTGTTGTCAGAATCCAGTCACTTCCCTACTGACTACATCCTACAGTTGAGTTGAACCTGCTTGAGGTGAATTATTCGTGTGCCCTGTCTGGGGCGAGATTATTCGTTCAAGTTTCGGTTAGAGCGTTTTCCGATTACAAATGAAGGCCAAGGTTTTCGTGTACTCCGTGTAATTGCGATTTTTCTCGATCGGTGTATTTCCCTGATAGTCCATAACCTAACACAACCCTATCCCTTACCTAACCAAACCTAACCTTACCAATATTATAAGCAGACGCACGCCTGCGGAATATCGGTGCTAGGCGGTGGACCAATCGAGTCAGTCCGTCGCCGCTGCGTGTTGAGATCACATATTTCAGTCGCGGGCGACAGACCTAGCTATGTGACGAAAGTTAGGAATTATCCGTGTATCTTTGAACGCCACAAGGTCTTCGAACGACGGTTAAAGGTCCGACGAAAAAGGCTACAAACTATACCCGGAGATAATGGAGTGTCCGCACCTGGCCCAAAGCGTTAGACTTGACGCCAACATCGAGGCGAACTGTACAAAGGATCTGCCATTCCTATGCGCAGGTAGGATTCACTAACTGCTAACGCCAAAACTATTTTTCTTCTTTTATATTTTATATTAAAAATAACAGATTCATCCTATTTTATTTAATCAGAAAATCCCACTATCATTTCTGAAGAGTTCACATTAAATTTAACATTCACCGGACGTCCCGGCGTCTGGTAAATCGGAGCTATGTCCATTATTGCAAAATCAATACACGGCGTTACTAATCAGCTGGTATGAGATCTGTCATTGGACCCAGGAGGAAGCGGAACTGTCTTTTAAATATCTTTTTAACGATCAACTCTGACATTAGATTGATGATTATTAGACGTTAATTTCACTTCAACGCAACCATTTATATTCTTCAAAATGATCGGCAAACTTCAAAACAAATTTGAAACTCCTAAAAAGGGCCCATAGAGTTCAATGAGCTTGATCGTTCCGTGATGTAACCGCAAGACATAATAAAAGGCGTTCCCAGATTTTCATCTGCACAGTTATACCAGTTTTTTTTTTTTTTAATTAGTTCATTTGCATTTATGAATTCGCGATTTATGACCGCTGATTACTACCGCACGGTTGTTCGGAAAAACATTGTAAAAGGAGCCGCGAACTTTCTGCAAACATTGTTGTCTGAATTTAGTCAATTTTTGAAATCTCCCGCCAGTATATATCAGCCAGAAAATAATGAATTATACATACTGTATTCTAATGCCATTTTTTTTAATTGACGCGTTATTCTGCATTCGATTTCTTAGTTCCTCAACAATAATTTTTGCAGTTTTCGAACCACCGGATGATGGTGGCATGATCGCCTTTTTTCAGTGAGGAATTTACATTGATGCCCCGATTCCGCGCAATTCAATGATATCATTATAGTGAATCTTATAAGGATTACTTCTAGTAGATTAATACGCTGAAAAATGCATGTATTAGCTGTATCTGTGGGACAAGTTTATACGCATTAGAACTTCTATTAGACTGACCTCTACATTTTACAGCGTTTTATCGGGGTTCTAATAAATAAAACAAAAATATCAATGCTACAAAAATGAGGAAAATATTACGCGAACTTATCGATTACAGCTGTTCCATTTCACAGCGATATAATTAGACAGCAATCAACAGAAAAAAGTTTAATTTATTGATAATCATTACACACGTTGATGTATCAAATTATCTTACCTCTAAATGAAAAGCAAAAAATACAACCTTTCATTCTATCCTATTTTAGTCTAATAAAAATTTTACTAATCAGTGGTATGAACGGATGTACCTTGATTCCGTACTTTGTCAAGTATGGCAATATTATCGATTAAGTATTCATCGATTTTTTCGTCAATGAACGATTATTCATTCATCTCTTTTTTTTGGACATGGAGCAGTATGTGGCACTGAAAAGAGCGCGTGGCTTTGTCTACACTGTGGAGCTGTACATTGTGGAAGATTTGTAGCAGGTCATGCTATCCAACACCACGAACAAAATACTCAGCACTGTGTGTGCATTGACTGTGAAAACCTTGTAGTATTCTGGTAAGCATTATTTTTTAGCTTATGAAACAGGCTCTGAGTTACCTGATATAATAACGTGATGTGATACTTTTCTTTTAGAGTTCTACTTGAACTCTGTGGCATTACTATGGATTGTATGAATTTACTTGAACAACCCTAAAGAATGCTGTTATTAATTTAAATACGAAATTGCACAAGACTTTTCAATGGCTGTCTTTCACAATCTCTTCTTTTCAGTTACTCTTGTGATGAGTATGTGGTAAATGACACATTAAATGGGCAGATAGAAAAAATTCGGAGAAATACTTTTCAAAAAAGTATGCATAAGGAGAATGACGACACCTGGAATGAATCCCCAGAAGAAAATGGAACAGACTCAGACGCGTTATGGAAAACTGAAGTTGTTGTGAGAAATCTCAGACCAAGAACACGAAAAAGATCTCATTTGTTGGATGGTTCCAGTTCAGAGAATAGGCCGGTGGTTAAAAGAAAAGGCTCAAAAGCAACCAAAGAGAAGAAAGTTGTAGGGCTAAGAAATTTAGGAAATACTTGTTTCATGAATGTTGTATTACAGTCATTTAACAACATTAGCCACTTTTGTGAATATCTTACGAAAATGCCAAGTCTCGAGGGTGTGGCTTTCAATGAAAATCAGACACACAGAGGAAGGATTGTTGCCCCGGGGCGCGCAAGAGAATTGAGTGACGCGTTATTGGCAGAAGAATTGAGAAAAGTCCTCTTGAGTTTAAGTCTTGGTGGATCAAACGGCCAGGCGATATCCCCTGAATGTCTTTTCTTGGTCATTTGGAAAGTGGTACCACGTTTTAGGGGTTACCAACAACAAGATGCTCATGAATTTCTCACATACATGTTGGATCGACTTCACACAGAATTATTACAGCTCCTGCCTCGACTAGGGCATGAACCTCTAGGACTCAGGGGAAAGCAAAGTATTGTCACTGCAGTATTTGGTGGAACACTTTTGAGCGTGGTAGGTATTTTGTCTGATATTTGATTGCAAGAATTACATTTCAAATAATATGCAATATCAAAATGTGAAAAACTATTGCTCAACAGTTTACCCAGATTTTCCACTTTTCATAATCAAGAACAGATGCGTCTCAGCATCTCATAGAAGTTATGACGTCAAAATCAAAGACACTTTGTCTATGTAAAAATGTAGCATCAGTACTTGTAACAACAGTTTGCTATATTTCATGCATCTAAATATTTGGATGAATTCAGGTACACTGTATGAACTGTCGTACGGATTCGAAGACTCACGAACCATTCCAAGATCTTTCCCTGGATATACCAGACAGATTTCACAGGCGAACGAAGGAACAGGAAGAGACTTGCTGTCTGACGTACAGCCTGGCGAGATTTTTCAAAGTAGAAGAACTTGCTGACAGTGAACTCTATTTCTGTGACAACTGTATGGGAAAACAGCGTTCTACGAAAAGGTTCTGGGTTCACAGGCTGCCCAACGTTAGTACCTAGATAATCTTTTTTTAAACAAGTATTGACGGGAGGTATTAGATAATAGTGACATTACTTTTGTTTTATTGGTAGGTGCTGTGCCTTCACATTAAAAGATTCAGATGGTGTAACTCACAACGTTCCAAGCTCGATACTCAAGTCGAGTTTCCTATGGAATCTTTAGACATGTCAGAGTTTACCGTACGAGGGGTTTCTGGGACTAGAGTGAGCGCTCAGGGCAGTCATCTTTATGACTTGGCTGCCGTCATAGTACATCATGGTTCAGGGTGAGTTTGTCTATCGATTACAAACTTTGAGAGTATCTATGTATTGAATGCCACATGCAAAACATCCATTTAATCCTGCGTTTTCCTTCACTTCGCTCCTCCCTCAGCAGCAGTATACAGAGATGGAGTACAAGACGCTTTGGGTCCTTGCTTCATAAATTGATATGAAAAACGTCGGGCACTCGACTCATACATACTGCATTAGTATGAAATCTTGTGGCGACAGTGTCAAGAGAGAAAATTGATACTGTCTGCAAAAAACAGGTTGAATTGGATTTTTTTTTCTCCTCCAACATTTTTTTCACAAACCGATGCAGGCATTTTAATTTCACATCATATCATGAATCTATAGTTGTTGAACCCAGTATTAAATTCAATTCAATTATATCCTAGTTATGGCTGCTTACCTTTGAGACGACATAATCTGACACAGATAATAAAATAATAAAAAAAAAAGAACATACCGTGTGGTAGAGGTTAAGTGCAAAGAAACAAGAAGGGTAAAAGGTAATCTAAAAAATGTATAAATGTGACATAGTCTTCTACTCTTAATCCTGTTCTATCGGAATTGTTAATCAATGTGTCACAAATCACCATTGAGAAAGTTGTAATTGTGTTTCAGCGCTGGGACGGGACATTACACAGCCTTTGCTGTCCACGACGGACAGTGGTTCCATTTCAATGATAGTTCTGTAAGGCCAACAAGTGCTGAGGCTGTTGCTAAATGTAAGCCTTACATTCTGTTCTACGTTCGGAAGGAATTCTCAATCCCTCCCCCCTTGTGACGTCTTTTCCCTCACCCTCACCTTTGACTTTACACTCACCCAAACCCTTGTCCTTATCCTTGCCCTCGACCAAGACATCGACTTCTCCCTCGTCTTAGTCCAGGTCTTCATCCTCGTTTCATCGTACTCGACAACGATGCAAAGCAAAACTGCTCAGGCCTTTTTATTTTCAAGTGGTACCTAGGTGATAGAGATCATTTGAAATGTGAGTAGTAGAAGTAGAAAATAAATTTTAATATTAGTTGTGCTGTTCGATTCACACTAAAACAAAACATAAATTATTTCTTTGCTTTCTCCAAAGCGTCGTTAAACCTAATAATTAATTAAATAAGTATCTGTAAATTGTACGCCTTTATATCGTTTCACCCTTCAGATTCTCTGACCCCTTCAAACGATCGATTTGGGTTAAAATTATTCCGTAATCCGTTTTAGTTTCGTAGATAGGCAAGCAAATACTATATTTTTCTAGCTGCCGAAGATATAATAAAGAGTTGCCAATTATTTAAGTGAAGGTAATTCAATGTGATATAGAGAAATGAAGGCATTAAACGTATAGGTGGTCGTAGAAATATATGTATGTGGGTGCTGTAAAAAAAAAAGAACTAACGTCTGATCACGAAATCATTATTATAGCCTTGTATAAGTTTAGAAACGTAAAAGTTCCTTTCATTTTTTTAGTATATTGCTCGCTGGATCTCATGCAATGACTTCAATTCTCTTTTTTATTTCTGCTATCGCCACGTGCGTTTATTAAGTCTAATGTCAGTAACTTGCTCACTGTTAATTATAATTAATCATTGACTGGACCTGGATTTACTTTTCAAATATTTTCTCTAGCTGAATTTTATTTTCGAAGCAACACATGGAATGTTTGGCTGAATACAAATAACGTAAAATTGTGAACTGGCAGTCATGCATTGAGATTGCTATATTCAAGCTCCCTTATCCTCCCTATTGCCCTCAGTCCCTGCTCCTGGATACTCGAAACTCTTATGTGATTATTTGAAGACTTATTTTTTCTATAATAATAACGATAAGTTAATATGTAATAAAAAAAAACGTTTTATTGAGGCGATAATAATTAAAAAAAATCATTCTTATTCGTACAGAAATTGATGCGAACGAACAAAATTAAGCTATATTAACAAACACAGGTTGATATGTACGAACGGTCAACTAGTAATAATAGAAATAATAATTAAAAAGCCAATTAAATCGTGGAACACTATATAGTAGTACCAATTATTATCCTTATACGTCATCTTTTCACTTTTTATATCTAACGCAAAGATATGCATAGGTATTGAAAACCTTATTTTTAGGGCATTTCTGAATCAGAGGGTGCTTCCGGAGCTTCAAAAAGTTCGGAAATAGTAATAACAATTCACCACTGATTGAGAGTCAAGTGTTTGTCATTACACAAAACTGAGGCTTTTAAAAACTGTTAATGGCCTTATGAGACGACTACAAATCGCCGCTCTGCACAGTCTGTGAAGTCGACCATCGACGGCACCCTAAAAAACTCATTTTTCTGCACACAACTCAATTCGTCGACGTTCCTTTAAGTTGTGATTCCTAGAGGCAATGTCACGTTTCGAGGGATTCTGAAAAAGTCGGCAGATTCTAAAACAGCAGCATCCATTTTTTGCAGTATAATCTTGGCAGTCATTCTCTCTGTTATTTAGCCCCAATTCGCTGTTAGTATCTTTCCAAAACTTAGTCGGAGTTTTTGTAGATTCTGTGACCATATCCTGGACTTTGATAGACGGTTCTAATTCCCCACCCGCCACCTTGCAAACGACCTTCTTAGTGTCTCCACCCTCAAAATACACCATGGCTGCAGCGTCCGTTTCTACTCGCTCACCACCCCCCTTGGTATCAATTCCAGGAAATTTACGCCTCGCCATAAACATCGAGTAACCATCATCGACGTGAGGGCTTTCTGAAGGAATCGAAGCTTCCGTTTTTCCAACATGAAACTCTTCGTCGGAATCGAATTCCTGAATCCAAAGATCATCCTGTTCGCAAAGTTTCGAAGCACCTTCAACCTCGGGGTTTCTTTTTGGAGTAAAAATTTCCTCCACACTGGACGTCCTCGAATCGTCTTTACTTGCTTGAGCCAGAGGAGCCGTCAGTATTTGGGACTCGTTCGAGGACATCACGCTCGAACTACCCCTGCCCATGGATTCGCAGTGGCAATTTTTATTTTTGTATAAAATTTCGATCATCTTTTTTTTCGGGCTGGAAAATTGTTTTTGTTTGGAACAGCGCAGCTTGGACGAGAATCTTTTGACCATCCCCTTCACGCTCGGGAACAAATTTCGGGGCTCTTCTTGATATCCGTAAGACGTGTAATTCAACCCGTACGGCGGTGATGCTGAGGCCTTCCAATCTGTCAACCCGTCTAAAAATGGCTTTAAAGTATCTGTAACCTTTTCTGGATGTCCTGATTCTACCAGAATTGCCGATTGTGTTCCAACTAAGTCGTTGGGTTCGGTTTGAGTGTTCTGATCGTAAAATGTTAACTGTTTTGAACACACGGCCTCGACCTTGAACTTAGACGTCTTTATACTCGTACTCTCAGATATCGTAAAAGGGAATCGTTCTTGACTTTTTCTTCCGCTATTCGGGCCAGTGACAACTGGTACATCCCACTTTGACTTTGGCTCCGCGGATGAGTTAAGCTTTGACATGGACGAAAACGACCTCACCGACATTGGCGAATAAGCCACTACATCGAATCGATCAGGAGAAACTTCCCCAGACTTGGCTGACCTGTCGCTACTCAGAAATCTCTTTTTTTCTACATATTTTTTTGGAGTCTGATGTTCCGCATTATCCGCAGTCGTATGACCCGGGGTGGGAAGTTCTTCATTTTCGAGCTGCACGTGCATCTTGTGATCAACGAATATTGCACTCCACTGCTCTTCCTGTTCACAACCTTCTCCGATGTCATGGGAATTCTGCAGTTTCGAGTATCCTAAAGTCGGTTCAGTTTCTATAACGATTTCCGATGATTTGGAAATACGTTCTAATTCAAATTCATCGCCACTTGTTTCAATCCATTTCAACGAGTATTTCCAAGGGGGCATGGTTTGCAGTGCGACGTCCTCGTCATCTGGGATACTTTCCATATCGGTATTTTCTGGTCGACTTTCCCCAATCTTGCAGGGTAAATGAGGTGCAATTGTTTCGGTAACATTCTGAACATGCACTTCCTGGCAAGGTGTTATTGGTAGGTACAAGGTAGAGTTGTTGGACTCTGCAGGGCTGCGAGATGTGTTCAGTTGAGAATTCGGGCTGGTACAAAATAAGGATGACCTCTGTGAATCAGGCTGACAAGGCGTTCTGATAGACTCAAAATTTATCTTCACACCTTCGTGTAATGGTGACGAGCCCGTAGACGACTGACAATGAGGTTGAACAGTGCTGGATACGTAACTTCTCAAAGAAGCGCTTTCCACGCTTTTTTGAGAAGGAGAATAAACAGCAATGTACCTTGTGGGTGAACTGATATCAGAAATTTCATCCGTTTCTTTCAAAGATATTTTTTCCCCGTCAGATTTAAAATTCTTGACCCATTGGTCGTTATTTTCTTGTATGTTTCTCTCCAAATCTTCTATCGTGTTCGGTAATTGTTTTGTGGAACTCAAATTTTCTGTAGCTTGAATTTCCAATGCTTCGTGCCGGGTAAGTGAAGCGCTTATTTCGTTCGGTAAACTTTGGAATAACTCTATTTTTTTAACGCCTTTTTTTTCGTCATTCGGATTTCCGCACAGCAAACTGACTTCCCTTCCATTTTGTAGATCGTTCAAATAAACGCAGTGACTCAACAACCTTGAGTCCGGGCTTGATGTCTTGGGTATATCCGAACAAATGCTGTCTTCTTGACTAAACAGTTTACATTTCTTTCCTTGGATATGAAGAGTGGCTAATTCATTTTCCGAAGGGGGGCACCGATCAGTATGCTCTTGATAATCTCCAGAGCTCATGCTCGGACCATTGGAACGGCATGGGGACCTTACAAACTCAGTTACAGGCTCGACAGAGTCTTCGAGTTGGAAATATTTCCCGCTCGAAACCCCGGAATACTTGCTGTCCTTGACTTTCTGAGAATCTTGCCCGAGCGTTTTTCCATTATTCGAATAAAGTACGCAGTTGTGAGTTGTCGGACTTTCATTCCCGTTCTGTATCACCTGTTTCTTTCTAGGGTTTGTCTTTTTCGGACGATGTGTCGAACGAGGTACGTGACCCCGGGCATCCCTTAATGGAGGAGTTTCTTCACATGAGCTTTGATCAGGGATCAAGGCTCTTGGCCCATTTCTTCGAGTCCCTGGATAGCCGTTATTAACTTCTGACAAATCGTTAACAGTTTTTTTACGACGTTCAAACGTTTTGTTTAGCTCGATCGGGCAATCCCGTCGTAGTGTAGGAACTAAATTCAGCGGTTCCAAAATTTTCCGACCAAATATGGGCGCTGATGGACAGATACCCTTAGTCGTCGGCTGTGAAGAGCAGTCACTTTTTTTTTCACTTCGGGTAATTGGGCCAAGCGGTACCGATTTCAAAGACCGGAAGCTCTTCCGAGACGCTTCTGACAAGTAGGAAACGTCTGTGCGGGATGACAGTGGCCTGCTGACCTCAGTTTTCGGATATTTTCGAGGTGACAGTAATTTTCCGATTGCTTTGATCTTTGAAGGGTATTTAGGACACGCCAAGTTTGTTCTATTAATTTTGGCAACTACCGGTATGAAGCTGCTGCTCCGCAAAAGATCAACTTCCGACGCTTGGCTATCGACTGGCGCTAAATTGGTCATTTGGTATTTGCTGATGCTCGAACCTGGTCTGGATAGGTCCTCCAGGACTTTGACTTTCCTTGGGATCGATCGAGCACTCTGCGCGTTTAATTTCAGCAACGGGGAAGTTGATGTACGTTGAGTCTTAGTCTCTGCCATGAAAGTCTTGAGGCTGTGCGCGTCGCTCACCTCAAGAGAAGTAAGAGACTGCCTGCTCCCGCTTATTGCTGGAGTATATTCCGATGACCTTGGGCCCGACGAACCTGAAAACCTATTGCCCGGATATCTGAATGGTGATTTCTGCTCGATCGACATCTGATCTTTCTTGCTTTCTTGCTTGAGAGAAACGTTCGACAATGCCTGAATCAGGGCATTGACGTCCAAGGATTCTTTCACCCTATCATCCCTCTCTTCAGAAGTCAGAGACTGAGATTGCGATTGACCTTGAGAATCTATCGCCAGGGGTGGGATTATTGGAAGCAAGGTTGCAGAATGTTTTTTACTGATTTGCAGTGATTTCTGGTCCAAGGCCAACGACGAAGAGGAACTGTTCATACTATTTTTATAAATGCTGACGTGATTTATTCGTTCTAGGGATTCCACGGAATTATTTTCATGGAATGGGGTGTTTTGCAAGTGGGTTGAGGTATTGTTCATGTATTCTTCGGCACTATTCGGCGCCTCAGTTACCCATCCCGTCTTCTTAACACTCTCAATTTCTGAAGTTCGCTTTATTTCCTCAACTGATTTCGACTCATCGCAGAAAAGCCTACTGTCGACAGATATCACTGGAGACAGTCGTCTTCTTTCGTTAAATTCAACGTTCTTCATATCAAATGGTTCAACTTGTGCCATTCTATTCGAACTGGATTGCGCACCACTCAAACTTTGCACCGCGTACCCATGTTGGGGGCTCAATTCTTCACGACCGATAACCCGATCCGCGGCAGTGTCGGACTCGCTTTCCGAGCTCAGATTGCGAAAGATGAGTCCTTGGGCGGGTCTGTAACCTCCGAACTTGATGGGTGTCCTCTTCTGGGTTGTGTACGCATAGCCCAACCCGATGGGCTCGACACTTGATGACATTGTTGCTCGAGGCACAGTGTCATCGGCTTCTGACGAAACAATGCGATATGTGAAATGATCCATAGACGAAATATCGTTAGAATCTATATGAGAAGATCGTGAACTTATCAATGCCGGAGCATTGTCATCCATTTTACAATCTTCAAGATTTCTCTTAGGAAGATCGTGTCCAACTAAAGAACCCGGCGGATCGACTGCGGCGTTCTCTCTCATCAATCGAACGAGGGGGTCATCGAAACCGTGCCTATCTTCGTTCGTTGAGGAGATCTGATTTATCTCCTCTGTAAAATTTTCATGGATTAAATCTGCTAATCGTTTGGGTGAAGACAAACTGGGAGAAATAACTTGCACACTAGGGGATAGATGCGACATCCGTAGACCGGCGATCAATCGTTCCCTTCTTCTGGCCCGGGCGTTGCTGGTTTGGCTGTGATGTTGCCTATTCGATACGAAATCGTCGGTTTTTGAATAGCCTGTCTTGCTCAGGCTCTCTTCGCTCTGTTCTTCGATGCTGTTTTTGAGATTCTGCAGGTGCAGGTAAAATTCAGGATCCTTAAAACAGTCCTGGTTTAAGACTACTGCTCGATCGGACAAGTTTAAGGTTTGGGTGGAAGGCGGTAAATTCTGGAGGCGTTGTTGTAACGCTGATGACGAACTGTCGACCGAACCATCCGTCTCGTTTGCCGATCTCTCTGCTGTTCTTACTGAACCTGGAAGACGAGAAGAAAAGGGAAGGTGCGCGTTAAATGTCCTGTTCACTTTGATCCTAATCTTTCTTAATTGGTAGTGCAGATTTTCATTGGTTTGTTCTTTTTTTTACATTGGCGTTTTCAAGATTACACGGTAAGTCGACTTTTGCAGATAAAGTGTGCCTGCAGCGAATATAATGACGTGCATGATAAAACTCACGATTGTGTATTTAAATCGGTTGGTTGGTTTTTCGTAATTAAAATTTTCACCTGGAGTCAAATGACCCATTAGTCGGAGTATCACATCATTACGATCTTCTAAGGCAGCTTCTGAAACGTCGATATCCTTCGATGGCGATGATGAGATTTTGCAATGGCTCGCTACGTTCATAGAAATAATAACAATTACATTGATCAATGTCGCTTGTGAATTTACCGCGATATTTTCCGTTTGAATATCTGCTCGATTTTCAGGTTGGAAAATGCATTTTTTACCGGCTTCGGATGTTACTGGGCTGGGAGTTCTGCAATCTATGGTTTCCAAGCTGATAATATCAGTTTTTGAATCAGCTAAGTCACTGTTCGAAGGTTCCATCAATGTCCCGATTAATCAATCGACATTTTGGCAATGCGCAATGTTAGTCGGTCTCAGTATCCGTCTGAAGTTCAACAAATGTAGATAGCAAGATGTTCAGCTGCATCGATTCTCGTTTCTCAGATGTTTTACCTCTAGAACTTCCGGTTACATTCCACTTTCTTTCAGATTATTCGTTTTTGTTTTTCAAGCATGCAGTAATAAAATAAAATATATTGTGCTTTCTTTCAGACAAATTGTCCAATCGGCTACTGGAACTTGCGGTCATTCAGATTACAAGGGGTGAACATTTCTCCTGTGGCAAAAAAAAATTATAGGCAATTATGCTCGCGTCACGCACTAACGCATATGCAAAGGCCAAGGCTCGCGTTTTGTTGTGTATAATAAAATGATATTGACGTTGACAGCACACGAAGACAATGAACCGAACTAATTGGTTCTAATCATGACTGATGGCGTAGGTGATCCAGCATGATAGTTATCACTAATTGTCCGCTTAAAAAAAAAATAATAAAAATAAAATAACGCACGATAAAGTCACGATAGTGTTGACTGTTCGAAGCGATGGCACTTCCGGGACCCCGTTAGAAAAAAAAAAAAGAAGTAACAACTATTCATCAAAAACAATCCACATCATTCATGAAAATTACTATAATGTCATCTTTCGATGAAGTGATCAATGTCACATTTCAGAAAAATTGTCGAAAATTGACTGCGGGCGTATCAGTAGTTGAGCTAATATATTAGGAACAAATAATCCTTGAGTAGATTCTAAAACTCTTCGTGATTTTGGGGTGAAGTCGAACAATGAGAGTTTAGAAAGTTTTCCAAACTGTGAACCAAGAACAGCTTAGTCGATGCGGCAGGCCATTTTCCAAAGTTCTCAGCGAGTTGTGTAACAAACTTTGCTTGGGATTGGTCGCTCCGAGGGGTGGCGCACGGCGGGGGTGGACTAAAGAGGGAGTGGAGCGGTAAGCGGAGGGGGACAACAGGGTGGGAGTGGATTCGGTTAGGCCTCTATATCTCCCGTCCCGTTCTTGAACCGCCGCTGTTTGAGCTACAGCGTGCGTAGGCTTTGTAACAGACCCTCCGCTCCGCGAGTTCTCAGGTTATAGAATCCTCGCGTCGATCTCCTCAGGGATGAACCAACGAGATTGAGTTTGCAAGGTATACATATATTATACATTATATACTTTAATAATTCAAAACGGCGCGAAGACTTCTATGAACAACCAAAGTCATGAACAATTGTTAGATATACATATATTATTCGTAAAACAAATTCCAAAATTACCTGAGAAAGAAGGAACGGAGGAGCATCGACAAAACTTGAAGAATGTGTCTGCAGATGGTGGGTGTTGAGATGTGTATGGTGCATAACTCAAACCCTCTTTGGTAGTAACATGGCGGTCCTTTGGATCTTCACGGCGGCCTTTATTCACACGAAGGTTTTCCCTTCCGCAGCTTCTATCCCTATGAGGATGATGATCTGTATCTAAATGACTAGCAAGGGTCAGCCGGCGCTTTGAAGCTGACCTGCGAAAGCATCGATCGGTGTGAGCGTTGGAAGACTCGACGGACTCGGCGCTCCGATCCTTTCCTTTCATCTCATCGTCTCTTCGCGTCTTTCCCTTTTCCCTGTTAACCATCACCTCCGCCACCGCGCATCATCGCGCTGTTGCTTTATTTTCCAGTGTTATTTATACATTCGATTTTAAATTACGGTAGCTCGGCGATCGTTGTGTATATACTCGTAAAATCTAGACAAGGGTCTAGATCCCCGGGACAAAAAAGAAACGCTGAAATGAACTGACCCGCGATAGTCTCGATCACGGGATGAATATCAATGAGCGAATTGGAGATTGCTTTACAAAAAACATTAAAAGAACCAAGAAAATGGTATTTATATATGGCATCAAAACTATAGCGCAATCTAAAAGCATAACCATTCTCACAAGTATGCGTTTTTGTTCTCATGACCGAACATAATATACGCGACGTCCGTGCAGTTGATTTTTTTTTGTTTTTTTTTTCAAGCATTCTAAATAATTCCTTTTTATTAAGTTGCATTACAAACTTCCTCAATTAAACTTGCCCAGGTGAGTCTAATAATACCCAACGATGAGTGGCATTATATACATACATATATGGTGCTAAAATTTCAACTACGATTACAGGCGAAGAAATGCAAAAGTGAACGAGAAAGCGACCTGCACGGCTAAAAACAGTGACACATGGCGTGACCGTTTGTTAGGTTGTATATTTTTATAGTTCTAATTTTGTTCTTTTTTTTCTTCCTAATATTATTACCTTTTGTACATTTTACCAAACCTCCACAGACGGTGAGGTCCGTCCCCCATATACATACGCGTCAAACAAACAACCGACAATTAAATGCAAATACCACTAATGTGTTCCATCGTGGTCGTGCAAGTCATTCGGCTTATTATGGAGATACTGCAGCAACGGCGTTCAATGTTCGCCTCGTTGTTGTTTCGCCCTGAACTGTGCAGGGAATATATGGTATCGACGGCTGTCGTGCCACCCCGTTACACCCCGAACTACCCTCTCGCGGAGCCGCCCGAACCATCCGATACTAAAGATCTTCGCCTGATAACGCCTGTTGAACAAATACTGCCAAACATAATGATGACTGATGCCATGCAGCGTGATGTCTATATGTAAATTGAAATTGTCGCGCGCGGATCGAATTCTGCTATAATTTAAGAGCTAGCACGCGAATAACGAAAAACGCTGTAAGGAAACTGGTGGACTAAACGGTATTTTTTTCTCCCTCAATTCTTTCTTACTCTCTATTATCGAACCAACAACGGAAGCTTGTAGATGTTGAGGAAAAAGCAGACGCTGATTTACAGTTGTATAGTTCTAATATATTAGAAGCGATTGCTACGCCAAGATTCCGTTAGCCGTGACCCAACTTGTTTATAATTACGTTAATGGTACAACTACATTGGGTTGTCTGGAATACAAATCAAGAGATTATAAACTACGATAAAAAAATACACATCGGCTTTAGCTGTTGCCACGGAATTCACACAACGTTACTCACACTGCGTATATTTGCTCGACTATATTAAAACTCGTATATAATTTTACTCCTTCATTTTCTCTTTTCTTCCAATAATCTTGTCCGCGTCGAGCAACGTTGTCATGTGAGATTCGTCCGTAATTTTATCATGAGTTTAACAAAGTATAAGAAAAAATTAAGTGTCGAATCATGGTGCAAAAAAAAAAGGGGGTTGCGGTAAAAACACTTTTCTACGAACAATTGAACATTGGGAACAGAGTAGTGAATTTTCAGGTACTTTGAATAATTTCTTTCCCAGTACATACTCTAATTCCAACGTTATAACCGTTGATTGAAAAACATATTAGCATCGCGCATCAAATTACATGTTAAGTCGAAGTCACGATATTATGTGAGGCGAGAAAGCTTTATTCTCTTTATTAGGCGCAGAGGCAGCTGCGGATCGTCGAAGTTGGTATAGGTATATGTACGTCCATACCTACCCTAAAAACAAAAGGCGCGAGGGGATTTTCCGATAGCGAAGGCCTATCGCGCCTTTTGTACATAGGCTATACCGTGTAAAGTAACAAAGTACCTTTCTTAACTCGATTCCGTATCACTTTGCTCGCCTATTATTTAGGGGTTGAACTAGACGATGACGTGACTCCTTGCGAGACATGGCGACTGTTATTTACACGAATATATACAACGGAACACGACACGTGGTTCCGATCGAGGATCAATAAGAATGGGAGTAAATATATATTTTATACGACTACGCGATATTGTTACGTTACATGCAACATTATATTACATACGTATAGTATGTACATAAATCTTGAATAAAATTTGGACCTTTTGATTTTTTGGATTGAAACGACTGATCCGTCTAAATATCACATCGTTCTGATTTGATTTTCTCCGGTAATCCTCCCGCACCCTCATTTTCCTGGTATGGCATGCTATGGGGACGTCCCCCCGCCGCGGCGTAAGCCGCTGAACCGCGCCAAGCTAAACGACCGAGTCTGAACCAGGTTCCCTGGGGAGAGCAACGCGGGATGGCTTCTTCCGTAGTAGTACTCCTGTAATCAACTCTCCTCCACACTCCGTTGGTCCTCGTTGCGGGACTCCGGGACTCCGATATATATACCAAATATATGGTGGTCCGTTGAGGAGGGGTAGGAAAAGGATGGCAGTAGGGGTGGAGGGGGGGGGGGGGCAAGCCCCACGAACATCCCCAAATCCCATACACTGTGTATAACTGGTAATCCGGGGATTCATTCTGTAGAACGCGTCGATGTATCGTGAGTTGGTGATACGAAGGATATGATGCGTATTATGGATCCAACATACACGAGTAGAACGTCTAGGCACTAGAAGCAGCGTGAATGGGAAGACCTTGCGAATCGCGTCGTCTGCTTCCTGCAGAACCAGCTGCGGTGCATTCGGAGATAAATCCGACATCCTTGAATGCGTATTAGGACCATCATCTGTACAAGCTAACCGATTTCCAGGTTAATGTCACTTCCTCGCAGACTCGATGACAATAGTTCCGGTGGCTGAGGGCAGCAATTGCACACAGAATTCCGCGGTAACACACATATTTTGAACACTGTGGTGCTTCCGCAGGGTACCATAGATTCTTCGCACGGTAGTAGTTATTGCAGGGGTTATTGCCCCGCAAGAATTCATTTGTTACCCCGTAAGGAACACAATCGACATTCCACAAAAACGTCAGTACTCTAAGGCTGCATGAATTTCTGCACAAGTTTCACAAGATTTCTCAAACGTTCAAGTTTACCGAGTAAGTAATCATAATTCGAGGCTGGAATGAAGTTAGGGTTTTTACACGCGTCACCCACCCGAGACGATTATCTCTATGATCGCGATCATCGAAATAAAAAAGCGTCGATCGTGCCTTCATCGTCCCATGAAAATTATCATGGCTGGTGGGGTTGGGTTGGTTACGTAGTTATATCAATTCGGCATGCGGAAAAAAGAGACGGTCTACATTCGCCTGTGCCACGTGACTCTCACAATACTGAAATCTTGATCCTGGTAGGCATGACTAAGCGTTATTCGTTAAGGATATTCTTACGTATCGGACAATTCTCCCCTTATTCTATCGATACAACTGACAATGCCGGGACAAATTTGTCGCGTGTGTGTTGCCCCAATAAACGATGTGTGCCTAGATGCATCCCACTGAATGTGTATATAGAGTACAGCATCGGTGTTCTGGAATCGCTTCGCGAGGGGCCAATGGCGCCGGGGCGGCGGGGGCGATGGGGGGGGGGGGGGGAGGCGACGACTTTTGGAGGACGAGAGAGTCAACTGTATCGCAAGCGCAACTGAACAACCGAACAACTCGACTCAATAATACTGAATTGCGGAGAAAGGGGGAAGGGATGGGAGGGCAACTTGTAGGGGAACAATGAAACCACTCGGGCGGGGGTATTTAATTGTTTCCGGTTCTGGATGCTCTCGGTACCCGGTTGCTCGTTAGAGAGTTCCTTTACTAACGGAAGATGATTTAGCTCGGGAATAACTTCGTGCGGTTGGTTTATGTATAGCTCGCCTGTCGCTTTAGCGATAATAATATTTAAATTTATCGATCATCCACCTACCTTTATAATATAGCCTGCTACCCAAACCCTTCATAAGTAATTACAGATAAAATATATGTGCGTTAATTAAAAGGGTAGATAAAAAAAAACACTGGTAATTTTCAAATGACAATGAGTACGGTCCGCTTTTCGAACCCCTACGCTGCATTTTATGTGAGTTACAACTTTCTGACTCTCAAATCTGAACTTGTTGTAAAATACAGATAATAATGTTGTTCGGCAGCCAACTTTTTTTCATTCGCGAGGTGTTGCGAAAGAGGCAAAATATACGAGAAACGAAGAAAGCTATATTTTCTATAATATCAACTTTGCATTTATCATCGTGAGCTGATGCGATCATTCTCTCCGTTCTTTTTCTCTCCCTAATACTCCACCCGTACACATACGCATGTATTATATATTCGATCGGTGCCTATATTTTATTATATTATACATACCTATAGCGTCGATGGGACGTTCGGTAAAGTGTCGGAAAAACCCGTCGACGGGCACTTGGCAGAAGGAGAAGTTGATATCGAGGACAGAAATGGCAAAAATATGAAACGTTTGCTGCCGGCGGAATATTTTATGAGGAGAATTATTCTTTCTCTCTCTATCTCTCGCTCCCCTCAGGTTGCCGGGGGTCTCAGCCCCTCCAGCCTCGCGAGACGATTCAGGTTGGGGGTGGGGGTTGGGGTTTGGGGGCTGGAGTTGGGTTGGGTAAATTTCACGCGCCGATTCACACGCGAACGCGGTATGCAAATGTGTATAAAACAGCAGCGGGAATATTTTACTCTACATATAGATATATATCTGCGTATATATATGTGAACCGTTCTCTCTATATTTTGCCCTGTGTTCTACACGTTGTGTAATAAATATATGTACGTGTGGAACACATATGTATTATACCCATAAACGTAGATACGTAGAAATGCACGAGGTATATCTGAAGGTATATAGATATATGTATATATGTGAAGGTATATCTACGTTTATGTATATAGACGTGGTAGGTAAAACCAAGGGGTGGTCCACCACCCTCACGACGCCCTGCAGGCGTCGCTTTGCCCGAGACGCGCGCGCCGTTTCGACGAGTTATGAATAAAATATCATCCTTCCCCCTACTACCCCCCCATTTATTCTAGTAAACGAAACGACGAGGCATCCTGAAGAACTTCTGGATAAGAACCTTAAATTTTTTGCCGTCCAAACCGCGCATTTTATACCTGTACACATACCACATATTATATACCTACGTTACGACCAGTTTAATCGCGACGAGTTGGACGGAACGATTTATAAGTTATTACCAAAACATTTTCAAGGGTTTCCTAATCCTATCGACGAAAATCAAAGAATCATCATAAATTCAGTTCAATTCTCTATCATTTGACGTACATATAATTAATTTTGCGATGTACACCCGTGTGCGTGGGTGGATGTTTCTCTCAAGCTCTGTAATTTACATCGAATCGATAGCTTTTGCAACAGTTTTTCTAAAAATCGGACGCCGTGTTGGAAAATGGTAAAAAAGAAACGGTAAACGGTCCCCGAATATGCGAAAACACGATTTGTGCGATACCGAAGAAAAAAAAAAGCTTAGTCTCAATCCGGAAATCCTGTAAAATACGCGTCCGACATGAAGTGCAGGATGTAGAATTAGGTACATCTATGCGTTTATCTAACAATTCACATAAATTAATTAAAATTGTCCTAATCGGTATGAAGACCGAAACGAATTGCAATCGCAGATAGCTGCGAATCGGCATCGTTCGATCGGATCATTTAAAATAGAATTATTATGCGCACATAAAAAATATGCAGGGATACTTTGTTAACGCGATAAGCAGCTGCTGTCAAATTCCGTATATAATAATCATGGTGATAATAATAATATATTTTAAAAGCATGCCCAGCCATGAGACCAGCGTGAAAGCCGATGCAAAATATGATCAAATAAAGCGCTCGAAAATTTAATTTGGCGAGCTTTTCCCTGCGCCTCCCCCCTGCCACACCGTACTGCAGACTGTCAGCCAGCAAATTGTGTCAAAACGTTCTCGCCTACGTAGGTAGCTACCCCTCATACCATCCATCCAACATCCACCAACTTCACCCTATAGTCACAACCCTGTGAAACGCTCCGACTCTACGCCCTCGGGGTACTTACGTCTGAATGTATAGGTACGTAGCATACACACATACATATGCATACCGATATCTACGAGCACATACAAAAATATAAACGTTGATGGTCAGGCTAATGCATCGCTGGAGTCTTGCAGCACAGGGTCAACAGACCATACCGAGGAATATTCGATCTTGATGTTCGCCACCGCACAGAATCGATCGTCTACTTTATTGGAAGCATCGACTGTACCTAAATAACAAATGTGCAATTTTTGACCGACAGATTTGTTCTTCCCACCAACGAAAGTGCGTGTACACTTGGCGAGATCATAAGCGATAGAGTTAGACAGAACGCGATGAGATTTAGGTTGGCATTAAATATCCCTAGTCCCATTTCACTATCCCTAGTGAAAATTCCAATATTTCTAAGATTCGGTAAATTTTTTTTTGTTGATTCGTATATTTATTTGTTTTTTTTACGATTCGCCTTCAATCCATTCGGCTCGAACTTCTCCTGCCTACATATTATACCTACCCGTGATTAGAGATACGGCCATTCGCCAGACACCCAGGGTGCAATTTTGCAGGTACACAGCGTGGAACGATAGACGTGAAGTTGCAGCGGTAGCGGCTCATGAGCTGCGCGATGGATGGGGTGGAGAAAAGGAGGCAATTCACGTTTACACGCGTGTTCCATAAAACCGTAGTGTGAAGTTGCAACAGCAGCAGCAGCAGATAGCGTGGCGTGGCGCCGTCAAGTAGAGGGCGATGGTGCGCGGGTTGATGTAATTTTTGTTCGTTTGATGTCTTTAATGGAATCAGGCGTGTAGCTCGTAGCCTGGCTGGTAGCTCCACTCAATTTGCAGCGCGCGACTAATGGCTGGTGAGAAGAGATAGTATATAGGTAGGTATATAGGTGGGTAGGTAGGCACTCGGTTAGGTAGTAGGTGTTCGACACCGTTTTCCTATATCCTTTCCATCCACATCCCCGCAGCAGAAGGACCGGCGACGCCACGCTGCGTTGCTATCTATCCGTGCCGCCGATGTGCTGTAAAAGCGTGTTGGTTATATAATTGCAGTTCGCAGGCTCCACCCCGCTCGACGTTCATAATTTACACGGTATGATGAAGTAATAATTAATTAACCTGCAGACACTACCCACTCCCCCAGTTATATACTTCCTTTGTAATTATTCTATATCACAATATTTATCCCAACGCCCGCTAAATTATTCATCGCATCTTCGCTATTTTTGTTATTATTCTATACTTCGCGCCTCACACTGCCGATGCTGATACAGCTGATTCGGAATGGAATAAAATCGATATTATCGGTCGGGACTTAAAAATTCATGCTGAACGAAACGATTGATCTTTTGATCGCATGTACGACTGAATCGTATTCCGAGAAATATTAACTACTCGATCAGTTGTAAAAGCTAAGGCTATACATACGTGTAGTGTACATTAATGAACTACCGAACGTGGGAAAGCTGACGATCGAGTCTGGCAACGAAGCCATTACGCGGCAACGTACTAGCTCCGATGACTTATTCTCCCGTTTCTCTCTCATTATCGTGTGATTCTTCGCATCCGATCGCGCGGAATGATAGCTGTTGCCACTGCTGGCTGCTGCGATGCTGGTCCTGCGATCGTTCATCTGACCTATTGCCATAATCTAACTTCTTTCGGAGGTCTTTTTCAAATATCCACATTCGCGTATTTAGCGTTTACTGCGGAACGGTCAAGTTTTAAAATTTTGGAAAAATCATAAAATAAGGATATCTCGATGAGATGTAATTCTAGCTTGATTTACTCGACGGTTTCGTGTTCCTGAGGTCAAAATACGTTAGAGAAGAGTTCTGCAATCCATTTTAAAAATACTTAATTTTCGGCCCAAAAATCGAAAAAATCCAAAGGGGTATACCTTAGATTTTTGTCGATTTTGGGGTCAAAAATGAAGAATTTTTAAAATTGATTGAAGGACACTTTTCTAACGTATTTTGATCTCAGGAATCCGAATCCACAAGCTAAATTGTTCCATCGATAAAATTGATCGAGTTATCGCCAATTTTTCGTTTTTTCGAGCAGAAAAATTGAGATATCTTCACGGGATTAATTCGTATCTCAATTTCCTCGACGGATTTGTGTTCCTGGGGTCAAAATACGTTGGAAAAGTGTCCTACGATCGATTTTAAAAATACTTCATTTTTGGCCCAAAAATCGAAAAAATCCAAAGGGGTATACCTTAGATTTTTGTCGATTTTGGGGTAAAAAATCAACATTTTTTTTTTCGCGTTTACTACAATATTCTTATGTGTTTTGATCTCAGGAATTCGAATCTGCAAGCCAAATTGGTCTACCTATAAAATTGATCGAGTTATCGCTAACTTTTCACTTTTTAGAGCGATAAATTGGCGATAACTCGGCCAATTTTACAGATAGATCAGTTTGGCTTCCAGAATCGGATTCCTGGGCTCAAATTACGTAAGAAACCCACAAAAAATCCGATAAAAAAAAATGTTGATTTTTTACCCCAAAATCAACAAAAATCTAAGGTATACCCCTTTGGATTTTTTCGATTTTGGGGCCAAAAATGAAGTATTTTTGATATCGATTGTGTGACACTTTTCTTACGTATTTTGACCTGAGAAACACGAATCCATCGATGAAATCGAGCTACGAATTAATCCCATCGAGTTATCCTTGATTTTTCACTTTTTAGGTCGATAAATTGGCGATAACTGGATCAATTTTATAGATAGATCAATTTGGCTTTCAGATTCGAGTTCCTAAGATCAAAATACATAGAAATACCATAAAAAAACCCAAATAAAAAAAATGTCGATTTTTGACCCCAAAATCGACAAAAATCTAAGGTATACCCCTTTAGATTTTTCCGATTTTTGGGCCGAAAATGAAGTATTTTTAAAATCGATCGCAGGACACTTTTCCAACGTATTTTGACCTCGGGAACACGAATTCACGAGCTAAATTGATCTATCTATAAAATTGATCGAGGTATCGCCAATTTATCGCTTCAAAGAGTGAAAAAATAAGGATATCTCGATGGGATTTATTCGTAGCTTAATTTACTTGTCGGATTCGTGTTCCAATGAGGTCAAAATACGTTGGAAAAGTGTCCTGCAATCAATTTCGGCCATACTTCATTTTACCCCAAAATCGAAAAAATCCAAAGGAGTATATCCCAGATATTTTTCGATTTCAGGGTCAAAAATAAACTTTTGATTTTGATATGGACATGTGATGCGTCTGAAATGTAATGATATGAAATTGAAAAAAAATAGTAGACAAAAATTTAAAAAACAAATGAAATTAAATGCGGCACGCGCGGAGCGCGCGTGCAATGCTAGTAATTATAGAATGTAGAGAGTCATACGTACACCAGAATGAATGTTTGATATCAACGATGAGTACTTTCTCGATACTTATCGCGGTGCATGAATGTACAGCTATACCTACGTACAATAATCTTTGTCGAAGTGTAACGACGTGGGTCGAAACGCGTTTTCACGCCAATTTGTTACCCCTCCCATCATCCCCCTACGCTTGTTCCTGCCTCCGGAAGCTTTCACAGGTCTTTACGCCGCGTTCTCGCTCAGCATCCCCCTCTTCGCCAGGACACGCGAGAATGTCACACTGTATAGTGCCGTACGTATTTATTTATACTTGTGCCGCATATCAGGGCGACGACTCCTGTACCTCGAATTCCCTGCACTATTAGCCATCAGATTAAAATTAATTCACCGTTTTAATATCACCGAGTAAAGCGAGCCTTCTGAAATTTGATGAATATTTATTAGAATTACGAAAATAATGCGAAATTATCAATCGACGGAACCAGAATAAGTGAGAATCTGAGTTCGCAAAGTTGCCACCCTAATACATTCATGTCGCTGTGATAATATCCTCATTACTGCGGTGGTGTTGAATTTATAAGCTCGATCTAAAAACGGGATGATGACGATGATGAGCAGGGGTGTTTACGAGGACCTGCACCACGTAATATGTGTGTAACGGGAAGGGACAAAAAACTAAAAAAGAAAACAAGTATAAGACCAGAAGTTGTACATAAGCGCGATTCGAGTAAAATAGGTTGTACGAGTCGAGAGCCGGTCTCGTTTTATACTTTGGTCTTGGTCTATATTTCCCTTGGGCATATATTTCCAAGGGCTTAGCGCCCTGCGCTCTGCTCGGTGTGCCCACCGTTCGAAGGCTTTCTGCTTTCTGCCTTGTCTGGTACACGGAATACAGATCATATCGAAGCAGATAATTGGTTGGCAATCCGCTTTAAGCCCCGCTAGCTGCAGCACTCCGTCGGGATGCTTATATTGAGAAATCAATGCTACTCCGGACGTCCCCGCCCGTTTGTCTTTTAATTAAAAGCCGTGTTCGTGCACCACAATGAAAATAAACCAAATACCATACTGTATAGGTATTATATACCTACTGTATGCATTTTGTTTTAGTTTTCATATCACTCCATACTGACTCGTGTACACGGAGAGACTGTTTTAGTAATGACTACTATTCCAACTTAGTAATTTTGAGAAATTCCAAGAAATCTGTTGGAATTCTCAGAAAATTATACATTTTGAAAACTATTCCAAAAAAATATAGAGATCATTCCCAAACTACGTAGTAACAGTTCATGAAAAAAAAAATTTGGAATCAATTCCCCGCGAGTACAGCAATCCCACAAATAGTGTATAGTAGCCGTTTCTAACAATATGCATACTACCAGTTGTAATATTCGCGCAAGCGTTTCGCACCATATCACGTTGAGTTTCATTCCTATACAAGTATGAAATAGTGATCCTATGTACAGCAATGCTTTCTTGCAAATGCATAGTTTTTATTTCAAACTAATACATGAAAATCATTCGTGTACTCGTAAGGAATCTGTTACACGCGTGTAGTAACAGTTACAAACAATCAGTGTTTGAACCTTCACGTGCATAGTAACCACTAGCCACCTGTGTAGTAAAGGTTCCTAATGTCGCGGTGTCGGCTCGGGCGTTTTGCATGTTGAGACAAGTCGAGAGCATGATTTTCTTTTCAGTTCTCACAGTGCTTTCAATAAGTGAAGTTCTACGTACAAATTTTATGCGAAGTAAGTTTCAAACTTCTATATAATATAATTGTGTAGAGAATTTTATACGTAACACAAGCTTTCCTAACGAAATACACGAAACGAAATAACGAATACACGGAATACACACAAGGCATGGAGGTAATCTTGAAACATTATAAAATTCCATTAACGTATACCGTCTTTGAATTTGGGTAAGTTTGATTAATTGTGTTGAGATTTTCGGCCTTGTTGCGGACGGAATTTGAATAGATTAATAAAATTATCAAGATCGGTGTATAAAATATCCGGATACACTGGGCATTGCCATTGGCAGATTTGCGATACAGTGCTCTCTCTTTTACTGTGCGCCCATAATATTTTGCGTTTGAAATTATCAAAGGAAAAATCTGGGAAACTCAAGTCCGATTGAATATATTTAGAGGTGGCTATACCGGACATTGGAATAAAAAAAAGTGCGCGTGTATAGAGTCCTGATCAATTCATCATAATCTAAAAGTTATGGGGGTAATTTTTTTCGTAGTGAAATTTAGTTTTCAAAAAAAAGTATGAAAAGATCAAATTTTTATTTTTTCAATTTTTCCTTTCAATTTGAAACTGATATTTTTAGTTTTTTTGAAGAGCGAAATTTTTGGTTTTTTTTTCGCAAAAATATATGTTATACCAGACTACAAAACAAATTTTTTAAGCATTTTTTTAAGATAGGATTCGAATATCTTCGGTTTTTTAACACACTTACTCTTTATTTTTTAAATTTCGCGTTCTTTGATTTTATAAATATTTCACGAAACTTTTAGTTTGAAAAATTATAAACCGATCTATAGTATCAACCATCCACAGTATTTAACTTACTCGATTCATTGCAAAAATCAGGACTCATGAATTTTTTAAACTTGCCATACCATTACTTTTCGAAAATTTAAAAAAATTCATATCTTAAGAACTTTTGGAGATTAGGAGCTGAAACTTCACAAGTGAGCGGTTTTTGATACCTACAAAAACATGTCAAGAATGCAGCTAAATAAAAATATAAGATTTTTGAAATTTGCTGATTTCGAATGGAATGACCCATATATAGTTGTAATTTTCTTGAAATTGACATCTTTCCATTCCCATCAGAGAAAGGGAGAGAGAGAGCACCATACGTTGTTTCGCTTTTTCTGTGGGTCAGTAAAGGATATTTTAAATACCTATTTTATTATCATGAAACATGTGATGTATGTACATTTATATTGTAAACAGTATTTTGAGAGTCCATCCACGGTGGTTTTTGGATTTCCGCCAACTGAATCACAAGTTGCAGGTATTAATTTTGACAAATTATCTTTCAATTTTTCATGACCAAGATCACTCCTATAACATGAGATTATATTCCTTCCAATATTTTCGCCAAATGACATCGATGTTACTTTTAATTTTCCTTTTTTTCAAGACGGTAATCTGCGAATCTTGGAACTTGATGGGCAGTCTCAGCAGAATGAGTTCGCAGTGAGAAATAAAACATGTGCCGAAAATCCATGGTTTGCGGCTGAAAGTTGCTCCAGTCGATCTGTATCATCGGATATTCCGTATACTTTGACAGATTTGACAAATGAATCAACTTCCGCGTCAACTTCCGCGTCAACTTCTCATTCAAATGCAAACGGAATCACGGTATCAACAACAGTGAACGAAGTAAAAACCAGCCGAAACGACACAGTTGATCGATATTTGGGTGACTCGTTTGAATGCCAAGTTACTGCAATTCCTTCGGGTACGCAACACGTATATCCGAAAAACAACGCAGCTGCACCTATTACAGACTCAGTATTGGAGTCACAATCAGTCTCAAGCAGATCGAACCAGCTTGATGATAGAGATGTAAGATCTGTTAATGCAAAAGAAGCACTGATCTCACGGTTATCATTTTAACCTTTGTCTTTTTTCTGCCCAGCAATTCGATCTTATGCAATTTCTCGAGAATGATCCCAATGGTAGGCTTGTGTTGCTGACTTATAAGAATTGCGGCAAATTAAGTACTTATATGCGACAACTTTTAGTCCATATATTGATCGATCGGGAAAAAGATTTAGCTTTTGCACGGAGTAAGAGTGCTACACATATTAAAGAGTTCAAGTGAGTAGTCAGATGTATTTTCATAAATTCATGGGAAGGATTTTGAATTCTCTGCTTACAAATGTGTTCACAGACATGTCTGAGTGTATGTATGAAGATATGTAATTAATTATCCGTTACAGGATTTCCACTGAAAAATTCCAGTACATTGCCGGAGAGATCAGTCGAATCTTTACAAAAGAAGCACGTCCAGGAGCATATTTTACTAAATCTTGCACAGTAAACGGAGTAAGGATATCACCCAGTGGAAAACTGTACGACCGATTTATATATATCAAAGGTATCCTTCGACAAAGCAAAATACTGACAGACACAAAAGGATCTAATAATCCATCACAAGACGTCACTGATGCTCTACAACTTCTCAATAGTACGTGTTTATTCGCATTTTTGTAGTTCTCGTGAACCAACTGTACAACTCTTTTATTGCTTCTGCAGATGATGAGCTCCATGAACTCAACTGGTTGAAAGACAACATCGATCCTTGGATAAAAGTTATTAATTTGTGGGAAAAAACATTTAAAGTACGAAGAGCAAAGTTTCTGTCAGAAAATACCACTGTTGCGCAGTATTATGAGCAGTATCGTTGTTTATCTCAGGAGCTTGGCTCGGAATTGGTGAATTTTCATCAGCTTGGGAAAAATTTTCAAAAAGCATGCGACCATATTTTTATGATTGACTTTTTGTGAGAGGGAATTCATTCTATTGCAGTTAAAGGCAGATTTTGAAAAATTGTTTCCTGGAAAGGACTCCATTCTCTTCAATAGGTGGAGTAGCATCCGGGCTAATCTTCTCGAACTCATCAAATCATCTAAGCAACTAAAAAATGTCGAAGCCAAGGTTCTCATCAGTAGACTAAAGGAACTGACTCCTGGTGGTTAGTCGGTTATTGAAAGTTGAAACAAAATACAACTACGTACATGCAGTTTCATCTTTTTTTAAAGTACTATTATGTTGTGTGCAGATGAACAGGATGCTCTAGTATTATACCTTTTGCCACACCTTATGAAACCAACGCGGCTACACTACGAACCATCGGCCAAAGTGCGAAAAACCGGTCGAAAGAAAAACGCTACAAACGAGAATAATGCCGAACATGATTCATCGCAAAATAAAAATAAATACACGAAGCCTACAGTAATTGAAAGCCAGGAATCTTTCATCCTGCATGTGGAGGTAATAGAACAAAGTTCTATTTTCTTTTTTCAAATTTGACACCCTATAGTAACAAAATCGTATATTTCAGAATATAACAGATCTCGAAGAAGCTATACGCATAAAAGCACAAGAGCTAAAGAAGAAAAACGTTCCGGTACAACCCTTCTTAATATTCGTCGGTCCAATAACAAAAGTAGAGACATTCTACGTATATATTTGTGGCAGAAAATATAAAGTGCAATCACCTTTGCACGCTCTGGACTTGGCGTTCAAGTCGTTCTTTGCATTGGAGTGTAGGTATCCGGAACATTGTTTTCATTTGTGGCTATTTATCCAGAAGGTTGGATACGATATCGAAAATCCAGGTGACAAGTTCGGCTCTTCATTAAATACCCTAATTGGACAATTTAACGGAGACTTATCAGAGACATCATAAGACAAATAAATATGTTAAAGTGTTTTGTATGTGCTTCAGGCTTCGATACTAATAAGTTGCTGCTGCAACATATAGTACGATTACATCCGTTATTAAATAAATTTCGGTGTAGTGAATCATCATGTGGCCGAACTTTTTCATTAATAAATTCGTATAGAAAACATAGGTATTCGGTGCATGAACTCAATTCATCCGTCAAAGACGCAGATGGCAGCAAGTCCGCAACCTTGCAAGAAGTTGTTGCTAACGTTAATATTGATGTCGCTGAACCAGAGCAGAATAACGTTGCTAGTTTGGATTCTGATCATACATCTAACGATGATTCAAGTACCACTGGAATGGAAAATGATTTTGATAGCATTAGATGGCACGATAGCCTCCAAACTAACAAGAACATCGAACCGCATAACGATAAATTCAATTTGTCATATCACGATTACTCAAATGCTTTACAAACAGATGTTGCGAATGCCATTGCTAAATTATACAATTTTTCCGATATGCCAAGAAACAGGGTTCAAGATATCATTGATATCATAATAAATTTGTTAAATGGATCAGCCGTTTCTATTTTTGAGGACAAAATAATGCATCGCTTGCAACAGCTAGGGGAGTCAAGAGAGGGATTGTTTCAATTCGTTCAAATGTTCGATAGATTGAAAGATTTATTCAAAGATCTTGAAACTGAAAAAAAAAGATTTAAATTTTTCAAACTGAATGGAAGTCTCGTATATCCTGAACAAATTATTATAGGCGAAAGAGATGAATTTCGAACCAAAGATGGACATCAAGAGCTAATCCGTGTCCCAGTAAGCGCAGAATTTATACCGATGCGGGGTGTTTTGACCAAGTTTTTCACTATTCCAGGGGTGTATGACAAAACCATCAAGTATATTGATTATTTAGAAAGTCATATAGATATATGTATGAACTTCATACAAGGCGAATTTTGGAGGGCTAAGAAAATGGTATTCGGTTCAAAAACTGTTTTCCCGTTGATTATGTATTTCGACGATTATGAGAACAATAATCCTTTAGGAAGTCATGCCGGAATTGCAAAATGTGGTGCTGTATACCTCAGCCTTCCTTGTTTACCTCCAGATTATCAGTCAAAGCTTGAAAACACATTTCTCTTTACTTTGTTTAACAGTCTTGATCGAAAGGTTTTTAAAAATCACGTCATCTTCAAACGAATTATCGAGGAGCTTAACTTTCTTTCGACAAGCGGTATTAATATCCAACTTCCTGATGGAGAAAAAAAAATATATTTTCAGTTAGCATTAATTGTAGGTGATAACCTTGGAATGCATTCTATGCTCGGTTTTGTCGAGAGTTTTTCCGCATTACGTCCCTGTAGGTTCTGCTTGATTAATCGAAACGATATTAATACAACGTTTCACGAAAGCTTTTGTACTCTTCGAGATAAAATCAACTACGAACATCTATTGAAGTACAACGATGTTAAGATCTCGGGTCTGAAAGAACCTTGTTGTTTTCATGAAATAAAAGGCTACCATGTGACTGAAAATGTGGCGGTAGATGCCATGCATGATTTAACGGAAGGGATTTGTCAGTATGATCTTGGACAAGTACTTAATTATTATGTTTATGAAATTAAAATATTTTCACTCGATCACTTAAATGCAAGAATCCGAGGATTCCAATATGGAAATAATGACAAGCGAAACAAGCCTCCCTGTATTGATGAGCACCGTTTAAAAAATAAGTGTCTATCAATGTCATCCGCGGAAATGCTGTGTCTAATCAGAAATCTGTCGCTAATTATTGGAGATATGGTGCCGAAGAAAAACCCACACTGGCAACTGATTATTTTGCTTAAAAAAATTATTGAAATTATCATGGCGGATGTGTATGTAGTACCAGGTCATGTTGAATTATTAGACACATTAATCGAAGAATATTTATCCTTGCTGTCACAGTTATTTCACAATAGTCTGAAACCTAAACATCATTTTCTTATTCATTACCCCAGAATCATGCATCTTATGGGACCGCTGTGGAAACTCTCTTCAATGAGATATGAGAGTAAACATCGCGAGGGAAAAATAACCTCACGAGTCTCGAATAGTCGAGTTAATGTTTGCCATACAATTGCTTTGAAGCATCAATTGAAAATGAATCATAGATACATGTCCAAAGATAATTCGTACCCGCTGATAGAAATTGGTCCTTCTATTGAAAAAAGTGTTGAGAGTTTTCCAGATTTAAAATGCTTCTCGGCAAGATTGCCGAATAATATATTCATTGCAAATTGGGTTGTTCATAAAGGTAAACAACTTGTAAACGGAACAATACTTGTATTGCCCTCTTCTAATCCAAAGTTTTATATGATTGAACATATAATTTTAGCAGCAGATTGCGAAATATGTATTACTGCGAAACGTTTTCGCACGGTAAGGTATGATCCCCACTTCGAATCGTTTGAAGTCAATAATCTCGAAGATGGTAAAACTAAATTATTAACATTTAAGGTACTTACATTATGTGTCCCCACTTTCATTGTCAGATTGCCGACTGGCAAATATTACATAGCAAAAAAATGGATATGAAATAAATGTGTATAAAGGAAGAAACGAATAACCTATAATATATAAAGTTGAAATATTTAATCTACACAATTGTGCAATTATTTTGGTGCGCACTTTTTCCACATCAGAAAAATTATTACAATACGTTCATCATAAATAATGATTGCTACTTGCATATCTAGGTATCACTGTTACACAATTTCTGATAACAGTTCACAAGCTGTATTTGGACTGGTTCCCCAAATGCACTAGAAAGATTTCGGAGTTGTTACCAATACGAAAACTAGTGGGCACTCACATGCAAAAGACTGATTCGTATGAAAGGTGTAGTAATAGTTTCTAGCTTCAGTAGTCGTTTGAGTACTATATTCGGCATTAATGTTTTCTGAATATATTCTGACTGATTCCGAAATGTTATCTCAATGTCGGTGATCATTCACAGCTCACGCTGGTAATAGTTCCCAACTTAAGTAGCGATGAATACCAACAATGTTCTCAGCAGTCACACAGTTTTTCTGCCAGACTGGTAATCATTTGCAAGCGTCGCTAAAAGCTATTACTAGACAATCAGTATTGTCACTACTTTACTAAATTTTTTAGGAATGAGCATCTATTTTTGATTAATCATCACTAAAACGGTCTCTCCGTGTATTTGCGTTCACTTTTCATGATCTCTCACGCTCTTATAAGTATGCACGGGGTGACCCGAGAAAAACGAGATAATTTTAAAATGTGAAAGATGAACGCGTGAACTAATCCTATTCAACTAATTCTTCTGTTCATCGAAACTAGAAGAATAAAGCTTATTGATTTTGTTTTGAAAATTTTGAAGGATCTCTTCTCGTTGCCAAGATAAACGCGTTTGAATATAGGCTATTCGAAAAAAAATTGATGATTTGTACATTTTTTCCCCCAAAAAGATCTCCAAAAATTTTTGGCAGAACTTTTGTTCTCGCTCAAGAAGATTCGGTCTCACTTCGTTTTTTGAATTCGAATATTGCCTTTGTCATTGTTTTTCTTTTCCGAATCACGAATTCACTCGAGCATTTTTTCTTTCACTAATTCTGCAGGCACCGAATGTGACAATGCCAGATCATTATTTGACGAAAAAACAAAAAATTCGTTATAATATTGAAAAGATAATAGAACGAAAAAAAGCAAGAAAATTAGTTGAACTATTTTGGTGTATAGGTAATAATAGTTTCTAAAATTGGCCGTGAATTGTGTTTATATACCGTACGCGGCCATCGCTTAATTATAATGTTGAGTTCATCGGGGACTCCGATCAACGTATATACTATGCTTGGGTATATTGTGTGTGTATGTCTGTGTAGCTATAAAGTTGCCGAAAGGAGTCCGCGGAGCGTGATCCGCGGGAGTAGAGAGAAGCTGTGATCTCTGGAGCGTATAGACGCGAGCAAAGAGATCGTAGCTGTGCTCAGCGAGCGAGGAGAGGATGACTTGCAGCGGCGCATCGGCGAAATATAGAAGTCTACAAGATGAGAGGGCGGCGCACCGGGTTTATTTATCCTGTCCGCTTGGAGCTGAGAGCCTCTCCTCCTCTTCCTTTCCCCTCTCCTTTATCTCCGTCCTTTTTCTCATCCTCCTCTTTCACGTTCTCAACTGTTTTTCCTCCGGCATCTCGACTCTCTCTCAGTCAGCTTTTTCGCCTCTCGCCCGCTTATATATTCCCTGGCGTTTTTCTTTTTCCTTTTATTTTTCTATATATTTATTCATTCATTTCGTTGTTTTATTTTCTTCTACTCTTACCTCCTCACCCGTCTTCCTTTTTCTTTCGCCTCCTCTCTCTCCCATGCTCCTTACTCTCGATATGTATCGCGGTGCTTCTCGCGCAGGCATCTGCGAACACTCGAAATACGTTGTGTATATATGTATGCTCGAGCAATGGCGCTTCACGGTGCCCTGTAATCATTTCAAATGCCGACTCGACGACGCTATTCGAAACTGAAAGCTCACGGGGTATGGGTATGTATAGATATACCGGGGTATAACAGTCTTTTCCAGTCACCCTCTTAACACCAACCACGGAACACCGATCAACCCTCATTTTTCCTTTTTTCTACAATATCGGTACAACAATCCAAGTGGTGTCAAAAACTTTTCAACAATATATCATCGATTGCGACAAAAATTTTTTGTGAAACTTTTCGCCAATTCAATTTTTCGAATTCGGTATATACGAACGTTCACCGTGCGTTTATCGAGCGTTTTCTCACGCATATCCTTCTGAAATTCGTTAGGATTTAGTCGGACTCGTGACTCGTTGTCTCCGGAAGAAACTGCACCTGCGGCTATGGCGGCGATGGTGGGACAAGTTGTTGACAGAGAATCGAGGTGTTTGTAATGCGTAGAAATTAGTGCACGTCACGCCGCGGTACCTGTTGGCTCCCGCTGCTGCCGCTGTGCGGGGTGGTGGCCGTACTATAAGTAAAAGTAGGAACCCATGAATTTTAAGCCTGGTATAATCGGCTTGTGGAACAATAAATTGCTTGCCAAATCCGAGGACTGTTTCCTCTCTGCTAAATAAATATTTCAGACAAAGTGACCTGTTCACATGGTATATACAATATAATAGTTGTAGTAGTAGAGCGGCTAATTCAGAACATTTTCAACTCACGTATGGGTATGTAAGGTACACATATACATCTGTAGTTTAGTCGAACCGTAATGTAAAATACTCTTCAACGCGACCCGACGTTTTGTACAACCACGCGTTTGTGAGAATATAATATCTTAGCCGTCATCTGAGATCCTGTCCCAAGATTGTGAACAAGTTAACTCCGAAGATGTAGAAAAATCGTGTCTTATCTTATTCATCTCTGTCGCGAATTTGCAGGAACCATTTTTTGTTTTTTTTCCCCCCCTCTTTTTTCATCATCTTTTTCCACAAGTCATACAGCCCCAGATGATACGGTATCCTGCTAAGTCTCGGAATCCTGCGAAATGAAAATGGAAGAAAAGGAACAAAAAAGAAACGCAATTTACATATATTTTCATATATGCGACACTTTTGTCAAATCGATCATCGCGGAATATACACCGTACCTATGTACCTATTACGTGTAGGTTGAACTTGCAGGGAGGGCGGACGGTCCAGATAGTTACGTGATATTCGATATCGGTCTTCTCGTAATTTGCGCGATTACCCGTATAATGAACCGCGTGGTGCGGGATATCGCAGCGAATTCTACGTCGCGCAGTGCAGGACGAGCCCCGTTGTTCGGTGACCTGCAGTGTCCGGTGTGCGTTTCACGTATCCGTACAGCTACACGTACACACGTTGTGCACGCATACTCTGCTCTGAGCACGTGAGAGAGTATATACGAGTTCGGTATGTACAGCCGTTCGCGACAATGCTCGCCTCATTATCGGCCGCTATTGGCCCATTGTTGCCGCCCGAACACCCTCCGCCCGACCTTATGGTGGTCAGAAATGATACGGTCACCACACCGGTATGTTGGGGTATTTTATCCCGACGAATCCACCGAGTCATTCTCTCAGTTCTCCAGTACTTTTGAGTCCCTACTGGCTCGATCTCTTCGCGACCTCCGCCGCTGCTGCTGCACCACGAAACAAATGATACGCATCGGAAAATGGTCGTATTTCGATCACCCATTCGCTTATTACATAAGGGTTATACTGACCGATTCGTCGGTCAATTTTTCTTTGTTTTTTTCCTGCACAATTAGGACGTGAAAAAAATTCAATTTCCAGAGTTTCAGGATAACATTCGTAACGGTAGTATTTATGGTTTGATTTTGTTTCTTTTTTCTGGCAGGATTCCCTGAGAGCCTTATGATACATAAATAAACCGCGATGTGGCTGCAGGATCGAGCAATTGAATTATTATCACAATGGATGTTTGATGTTATCGGGAAAAAGTTCTGTTGACTGTAGAAAAAACTACAAGAAAAATAATTTTAAGGATATAACCAACTCGGAGCTTCCCCACGATGTTCGACTCTCTTCATGGACGGGGGCGGCCCTTGGCAGACGGAAAAGCAAGCAGAAAACGTAGACAGGCACCATGAAAAGCCTGTGCAGGAGGTTGGTTGCACCGCGAAGCGTTAAAACATGCAAAATCATGCAAATTACGTTCGTTCAGAACTTCCCCCTCCCCTCCCGCGCCGCTTCCTCCCTTTGCTCCCCTCAACGTTCTCCGGCAACCCACCCCGTGAAAAAAAAAACCCTCCGTCGGGCCGTCGACGACGTCGCCACCGCCCGCGCCGCATCATCCTGCACCCTCTGTCTCTCGCGGCGTCAAAAATGTTTCAACAATTGTGTGCCGCGGCGTTTGTTCCTTTATTTTTCGTTGGGGGAGGAATACTGGAAACGCCAGAGGGAACACCGCGCGCGGCACAACCGCACCGCGTTGCTCTGGGGGTACCCCGGGAATGGGCGGGGCTAAAACTCGTAACAGGGACGAAGCTGGCTCACCACTACGCCATATTTACATCTCTCCTAAAAATGTTTGACCTCTTATACACCCGAAAAGAACTGTCTTCTTTTCATGGCTGCAGGTATGGTGAAGAATTTTATTTGCCTTTGATTTTTATTACATCATATATAATTCCTTATCCTTTTCACTCGCGAGCATTTCTCCTCGTCAATTAACTAACTACACGCGCTGCACCCTGAAATTTGCAACAAAAGATTCGAACGCATATCTAAGGTATCGATTATACGAATATTATGTAACGTACATTTGTGTTCTATATAGTTATTCAGAAAATGCTCGAAGAATTTGTCGAGTGCGCGGTAGGAATTGCAAATCCTGAAGTAAAAAAAAATTGTCAATCCCTCGAGGATGGGATTCTTCAACGGCCAATGAGAATCCGTGGAAAAAATTCAGCGCGCGTTAGCTCTGTGTATAACTGTATATATATATTTAGATATGTACCTTTTATATCGGGTATGTACACCTTGAGCTACATCATACCCATGCATATGTCGTGGGGATTGGCAAAAAAATTCGGCATATTTTCTCTTCGCGTATACGTCGCGCCGGTTGGAAGGTTGACGCTATTTCCACATTTTCTAGGTTCTCGGTGCTTCGCGGTAATACCAAAGAGGGATTCGACTGGTTAATCCGACTGCTGTCCGCTAATGAAATAAAATGTAAAGAAAATAAATAGAAGAAAAAAAAAAGGTAAAAAATTCGAAAAAATAAGTAAAATTAATAAAATCCCCCGTGAAAAAGTATAAAAAATATGTAGATATATATGTGTATATACCTACGTGGATATGGGTGTATATGCCGTGAGGACTTTCGTCGCGTTGATTAAAACCGTAGCAACGTATGTGTATGGCTGCGGAAAGAAGATCGCGAAAAAGTCTTTTTATCAATTTCCTCCCCCCAGTTTCATTAAAAAGTCAATTTCTGGTTTTTGAAACAACGAAATAAAATCGAATCAATGAAACACATTTTAGAATTTTTTTAATATATAGTGTATAGAACGCATATTGGAAAAAATAAAAATTCAGACTTTCGCGATTTCTTATGCATTATACGATTTTCTAGCGGTCTTATTTTTTTTCTTTTTATTTTGTTTCAAAATGCGCTTATGCTGTAATTTAAAAATTGGAGGAAGCGTTTTTGGATTCTACCGATTTTAATCGTTTTAACAATAAAAAATCGACTTTTCCCATAATATCAGAGTAGATTCGAAATCATTAATTATTACATCAGATAGTTGTATCCGGAAGAATTCACCACAATTATATTTAGCATGTCATTTGATACATCGGGATGAAAAAAAATGGAGAAAAATTGCTAATACTCTATGGCGGATAATTAAATTTTTTCAACGAATTAATCTATCCTATTGTGCATGCAGTTGAAACGAGATATGAAGCGAACGTGACAATATGGCAAAAATATGCAATATTATATGCAAGACATTTTTTTAATCACTTTTGGTAATTTTCGTGTCTGTCGAAAATTGAATGAAATTTTTTTTATTCAGACAAAAATCGATGCTTTTTTGCCGCATGCAGCGACATTCCAGTCGAGTGATAGGTTTACATAAATGTAAGGCATGAAATGCTACAAAAATTTCACGTCTCATCGCGCAGAATTACCTCGACTTGCCCACGTGACGTAAACAAGTTTGTTCGACAAACGCTGCCCAGAATTAGTCGAAATTTTCTCAGTGGCATTGTTCCCGTGCGGTGCCGATTCTGACATTGATCCGGGTCTTCCCACTCGTCGTTGCGGGCGCTCGAGTCGGCTTCAAATAAACTGAACGCGTATAACGAACGTCCATATTCCGCGGTGGAACCTGGAAGTATACCCGGTATCACCGCAGACAGCACAAGACACGTTTGACGAGCGTCCGCCAGCCTCCCAACGGCCAACAATAAGGTTTTTGTGTTGTCAGAACACCGCTGCACTATGGGTATAACACGCCATGTTTATTTAACTAACAAACCAGACGAGGCGAGCATTTCCAACGAGACGTAGGCTTACGCGTCGTACTAGATTTGAAACGAACGGTAGACAATCAGGATCATTACTTCACCAACAATCCGATCTCTGCGGTGGGTATGTCAAAAACAAGGTAGGTATGATAATAATAAAAAAAAGTAATTCACGTCGTGCAGTGTATTTTAATCCACCCCCGCGAACACTTCCGGATGTATATATACGTGTGTAATTATATTTTCTTTCATCATTAGATAGCTGGGACATTATACTTGTGGGTAAGTAGCCATATTGAGTAGTCTTTTGTTTATACTTTTGCACAGCGATTCGAGGGCAACACGTGAATATGCGTGCGTGAAAAATGAAGAAGCTAGGAGAGAAGAGAGCGAGAGTGAGAGAGAAAGTAAAGAAAGAGGCCAACAGTAAGACGAGATTAGGACGAAGATCAGGATGTGCCCTCGTTTCTGACGGTGCAGCAGCAGCGGCGGCTATGTATTAACCAGTTTAAAATCCTTCCGCTCGATTAGCTCCGTCAACGTTGATCCGTCTTAGTCCTTACCGAGGAATTAAAGGGTTTAATCTCTGGCCCTTGCTGCAGCAGGAGTACCTATACGGCGCATAGTATACATATAGCTCTTTTCTTGGAGCTGAACGCAATCTGCTCATTTAATGTATTTGGATTGAGATAACTGATCGTCAGTTCCAGAAGAACGTAACCGACAAAAAAATGGAAATCACGCTGCTACGAAGGTGTACCGATCGAAATTAAAAATGTAAAAATAGCATGAAGAGCAAATCCTGAAAATTACGTCATTCTAGATTGTGTTTTTTTTTTTTTATTGGACTATGTGGGTTACGCCTTTCTGGTTTGGAGGTGATGGAAAATTTGATCAAAAAATCTCGTCTGCCGTACGTAATGCAATGGCTGCCGGGGTTTGAAGCTGTAAATATATGTAGTATATCCGACTATTTGTCGGACTCTCCCGTATCTACATATCGGTCTCTCAAAGCAGTGGGCTAAAGTTTAGAGCAAACATAGGACCATGTTGACAACGACATACATATAAATATGGGTAAGGCTATATACACTCATGTATGTATACATACCTACCCATGTATACATAAATGTATATGTATATAAGACGGAGGAATTCGAGTGGACACTCCATTACGCGCAGTAGCACTGACTGGTGCAAACGAAAAGAATGTATAAGTAAACTAAACTTTACGCACACCCGGTAGCCGCGTGTTTACGAGCGTGTGTATGTTAAATACTGCATTTATAGGTGTACGTGGAAGTATGTAATGTAATGTAGTGGCCACATGCTCACGTGGTCTACACATATATCAGATATATGCGGAGACATTTAAGATGCTAGAGCGCAGTAGCAGCAGCGGATGAACGGAGCCCTTCCACAACGCGGTCAAGCGATTGTTTGCTCGCCACACACCCGGGCATCGTTTACAAAAACTCCGACTTTTAGCCACTCTGCATTTGGCTTTTCGGTGCTCCGAAACCAGTTCTCTGTATCTCTGCGGCGGCATGGACACTCACAATCGGCTTGATAATATTGAAAATTTATTTTCAGGATGATTGTGGTATAACTTTCCCTGCTGCAGAGGAGGCAAATTGTAACTAGAGGAAGAAAGAGAGAACTTTGTGATTTTTCAAATCAAATGTGATAATTCTCAGTCACCTTGTATATAAATATCGAACATGATCTAATGCAGGTATATCTTACGAGAAAGATATACGTGTGCCGTTCATAATTTTTCAGTGTGTTACACGGGGTGTAACGCAGCGGTTCGCTTTTTATTTAATGTATTGTGTACGGTTGTCTTACCCGCGATTGTTCGCGACCGACTCATAACTCCGTACAGGAGGCAAAGGAGAATCTATAGGAGAGCAGCCGGCGAGTTGTTAGGGTGAAATTAGTATTCAGCGCCGCCTCTAACCGGCGTTTATTTTATACAAAGACGCGCAAATAGCTGTTCACCCCATCCTCCGAGTTGTAGCTCCGCGTTGTTCCGCAGCCCAACCCCTTCGCAAAGCGAGCGAGCGACGAGGAGAGCGACTCATCCCTTAGCGAAGCAGACGACGCGGAGTCGGTGTTCTCAGCCCGGTTGCCAGTTCCTCACCGATTCTCCCGCCGTATTTCTCTCATGGATCCAACGCAGTCGTCTGTATAGTTCGACACCGAACCACCCGGCCGTGTAGTAACGGCAGCAAAACCTAAACTCCGGGCCTTCTGACTCGCTCCTCCCGAACCTAATGGGTATGTCGTCAAACTGTTGGGACGCCTAACCAACACAGAACGTCTCGACGCCCGGTATCAGCTCTACCTTCGACTACAGAGGATGGGAAAACGTTCGAGGGCGGCCCGGGGAACAGCGCGGTATGCTACTGCATGCCAGGAGCAAACTACAGCCGCCATCTTGCACGTGGACGGAATCTCTAAGCGAAAATTTGGCGGCGCGACACAACGCGCCAATAAGTCTCTGATCCCGAAAGGTTTCGGTGTGTACAGGACGTTTACGTTACGATTAAATGAGGTTGCTTTGTATCAACATTGAAGCAATCGCGTTGGCAACATCGTTTTTCAGAGATCGGATCATAATCTTATTACACACACACAACTTCTTCATTTTTTTTTGTCTCTTTTTGTTCTTCTATATCATCGGCTCAAGTTTGTATTGAATTATTATATAGTCATTGATCGGGTCGCAATTGGTGCACGTTTGCAATCACGGTAGTTTAAAAATCTGTACAAACATATTCGAATCGAGTGTAATATTGGAAACGTAATTGAATATTTGGGCACATTTGGAAAAAAGTCAAGAGAATATATTTAAAAACGGTACGTATTTGAGAAAGATTGAGACGATATAAATTCCTGTAACCATTGATTAGAATTAGGAAGGTAGAGTATAGGCTGCCCCTAAACACTATACCCTATTTAAACTAACTTGGTAATTATCGAGGGTTCTGATAATCACCGAGGGTGAGCTGTTGCTGCTCCCGCTCCGTACTGCAGCAGCCTTCGGATAATTACAGGCCTCATGGGGCTGAATAAAGTCATTACATCATTTTTTTTTACATCTCTTATTGCTAGCGGCTAATATTTATCACCATATAAGCATATACACGCCTCAGGGTGGCATGATATATCCGGACTTCATTCTTTCAATTATTGAAAATTTCGCCCCAAAAATCGATGCTCCGCGGTCGTGGAAAAAAAATTTCACAATCCTCGCTAAGTTTTTCTAATGAGATAAAAAATTAAAAAATATAAACACGTTAGCGTAAACGGTATTTCGTTTACCATTACTCAAAACTTTCGAGATGTTTTTCAACAAACTCTTCAAAATAATATATGCTAGTGCGGCAAGAGTTACTTGGTGATCATCGATTTTTTTTTTTTTTTTTCATCATTTTTTAATTATTTTTAAACCCGAGTCACCCGTGTCAACAATCGCCCGAATATTCGTCCTTGATGAAAAAAAAAAGAAAGAAAGAAAAAGAGAAAATGATTCGATCACTACACATGCAGGTGTACCGAACAAAATGGAGGAAATAAAAAATCGAAATCAATGAACTAAAAAAACGGGTGATTAGATTTATCAGAGTTGATGGCCACAACAATGGCCGATAATTCACAGGGTGTACAGCACCATAAATGCTATATGGTTATGCCGTCGTAGCTTGATCTTATGACGCAAAATGTGTTATAGGTATAGGATGGATAATATATTAGCCAGCTAAGCGCTGCTGCCTGTAGCTACCCCCAGGGATTCATCGGGCATTTCGTACGTAGGATGGCAACCATCTTCCCGAGGGACGCGTCACCTCGCTGAATCAAGCGATCAGGTTTCGTCGACGGGTAAAACTGCCTGCTCCCGTTACTAACCTTGTAACCAATCGGTAATGCTATTGCGTGTAGAAACTCTGCACTACAGAGAGCGTGAGAGTGTCAGTGAGAAAAGGAAAGAGAAAAATGCTCTGCTGGGACTCACGGAAATAAAGAAATTCTCTTTTTTGCTCCACTTATGCTATAGTTTCAAACTCACGCCTCGCTTTAAATAATGCCTCTACGGCATATATACATAGCGTGCACATACCCATGTATGCAGTGTTTTCAAAAATCACGTGACAAAAATCTTCACGTCAGATCGGATAAATGTATGTTAGTTACTTTGTATTTTTGATTTTTCCTCTATTTTTTCTTCATCGTTCCGCAGCTGAAATGTGGCAATTGTTTATAATCATGCGGTTGAAGAGAAGCGAAGTAGTCGATGATCTCGACGGCGGGTTGGCGAGGGGGGGGGGGGGGGGGGGGGGGGGGGGGGGAAGGTATACGAGTTTTGAAAAGCCTTACGCCGGTGTTTGCGCGTCTGCAGAAGTAGTCTCGAGTGGATCCATTAGCTGAGCTCTGCGGTCTGACTCTGTGTGCGCGTGTAAAAAAATAAGGACGTGTTCAAAGAAATATATAGGTAGAATATATATTGTGGGGACACTTCGATCACATGGCTACTGGTCGACGCTGTGCAAACACGAGGTGCATATAAAGACTTTATTAATAGCACACCTTTAGGACGTTTTCAGGATTCCTTCGTTTTCTTTTTCTAGGATCGTTATATGTCGCGTTTATATCTGCAGACTCGCAAAGTTCATTATAATCGTGATTTTCGTTAGAGCCGGAAAAATGTTTGTGAAACTTTGAGGTAAACAGCGCCACTCATGCGTCGCGAGCGATTATTAAATACAAGGATATCGTTATGGCGTTGCAGTGCAGGCGTTTATAATTCGCTCGTCATTTGGTTGTCTTAAATGCCCAGTGGTGGGTGCGCAGGGGTGAATCAAAATTCAGTTTGCATCTGGCCCGTAGAAACGCCCCTAGCACGTCACGGCCCTCAGAGGTTACCCCAAGAGGAAACCGAATCCAGAATCCCAAATCCTGAATCCTGAATCCAGAATCTTGAATCTTGAAACCAGAATGTATCTTGCGTATTTTACTACGTGTAGCAGAGTGTCCTCCCATTCTGTAAACGGTCGAGTTCACGCACGGGTGAATTTTGTGCACGCGGTCGGTACGCGTGCATAGCTAGAAAAATCATGTCGCCAAATCGATTTCATTCGAATTTGTCTCTAATTCACGTTTACCCAACAGCCGACTAACCGATGCCATCGGAAGGACGTACGTACTTGAGAACTTGAGAAGCCGCAGCTAACAAACCATATAGAACCCCACAACATTCGATCACATGCTCGGTTACACACCGAAGTGTCCTCTTCGCGACCAAAACGAATACGAGTGATACTTGATGACGCGACTCGACCGTCTGCACGCTTTCCTCTGTTGAATAAACACATTGCTCCGCGACTCAATTCTCAATCAAGTATAAGACGAAGATGAATTACATAATATAATTTCGCCTGAGGCGAACCGTAGCTGTTACAAAAGAGAGAGACCAGTGCAGAAATAGAATACCGAAACAATCTCACAATCTTTCACGAAACAAAAGAGAGAATTTCCGAACATCTTCTCAGCAACCTTCAAGCTTCGTTGTTTCGTATCGATTTCGATTTTTTCCTAGACCGAAGTGAACGGTTATTTATTTATTTTTTTGTTATGGAATATAACGTACCACTCGATAACGACTGAAATGAATGGAGATGAAAAAATTGCCCACACCTTAAAAAATTCGAATTTTAATAAAATATATTCGCACTAAATGCCGCGGTTTGTGACATAAAGCGGCTAACCGAAAATTTGTGAGTTTTGTTTAAACGGCCGCACGTGATGATTGTATGATTTTATTATCGAGGCGTGGAAATGTATTGTAGCCGACTAATATCCTGCGGCACGAATAATATACCGGCCGTTACAATGTAGAGTGACGGTGCACCGGCAGCTTTGCCGTGCAACGTTAGCGGGAGCGCAGGTTTGTAAATTTTGGATGCTTTCGACCAAACGTACGTTACAGGCTTCCCATCACAGCTTTGTATATAATATGATAATCTCTGAATTTTCAACGAACTCGATGCCACGCGAACGAGAGACCAGCCAACAGCTACGTATACAATATATGTACCTATAGTGTTACACGGTATACCGCGCCGCCGGAAAACTATGTGTGTATATCGGTTTTGAAAATTTGAAATAATTTTTATTTTTAATAACATTTATCATTTTTTTAATTTTTTTTTACAATTTACAAGCACAGTTTACTCGGATTAGTCAACCTGACTGAATCGACGTTACGTACAAATAATGCACATAGTGTCCAGACCGTTGGAGTGGAATTCGTAATTTGTAGTTCGAATTATTGTTGGTTCGATGAACGATAAAGTAGTTTGTAACAATTATGATTAAACTCTGACCGATTCCTTTAAATATTTTCCGTCCATTGTACGGCGTAATACTTGGGTTGTATTTATATTTTGCGCGAAAGCACAGCTGCCGCCGCCGCAGGAGGCGAGTTTTTATGTGTAAGAAATACAGCCAGCGCGACGCCTGTAGCTATTTTATATATCGTTACGCCGGCAACATTTCTGCGATTTTTACTGGCCAAGGGAATCGTACTCCTAATTGTGCGGAGGTATTCGAGCGGCAAAGTCAGTCTGAAGGAAAAATAATTATTGCACAAATATAACTGGGTAGCTGGTAATGCGAGCATTGTGAACACTTCATATTGATAAAACTCCGAATTCAACGCGTGGCCAACGCTCACGTGATCGCGAGAATTAGTTGAAATTCTATTCGACGCAACAACATTTTCATCCTTTATTTTTTTCATTTTGGCAACGAGAGCGTATAAACAATGCGTTCCAAAAATTTTCGGTCGCCTCATCGCATCGGTTCGCACATCGAGAAACTATATATGGAAAAACCACGAGATTCGGTGCGTCCGATTATTCGGGATCGGAAATCAGAATTCAAATTCGGATGGGCAATTCTACATGGTTCGTAAATGCTTCTTTTCGAGTCCTAAAAATACAGCTAAGGCGTTGAGGAGTAGCCCATAAAACCCCGTAAATGGATTATTAGGCATTAAGGCGTCACACGTGACACCTGAACACCTGACCGTGTTGAGTCAGGGCTGATTTATGCCAAGTTAGCCAGTAGAGCTTGCAGAAAAGACTCTTGCGGTTCGCCTCAATAAAAAGGACCCTAAACGAATGAATGAATCGAGTACCGCGGTTGATCAATGGGAAGACTGTCTCCAAATTTCCCCCATGCGGCAGCGGCGCACTTGAAAATCGAACATAACATTTTACCTGAAAAACATATAATAAGCGAAAGTGACCTGCACCCTCGAAGATCCCAAGGTACGTCTCGCGTAGCCTTCGAGTGAAAAAAAAAGAAAAAAATAAAGTCCTCTCAATTCTGGGCCATCATATTTACGCAATGCTTCTTTTCAATGACCGGATAGTCCTTATTATGTCCACTCACAACTTTCTTTTGACTAAAATGTGATACAAGAGCTTAAATTTTTCCCTCGATTCCAGATCGCCTCGCGACGGATTTGATTGTTTAAAAAAAGAAGAAAAAAAATAAACTGTTTCTCGTATACGTGAGCCAATTAAAATTGGGGCAGATGTTAGGAGCTGTTGTCTAGAGCAGGTAAAATATCGCGTTTGTAAATGCGTGAGCTGGTGTCGATGGTGTTAACGTTGCAGAGCGAGCTAAGAGGTGGTGGGCTTTGGAATCATGGTGGCAGATTGTAATCTGCGCAGCCGCAAATCCATTTTCAACCAACAGCGACGGTAATAAGATCAGGTAGTGTACCAGACGGTGATGCACTAACCCCATACATAACATCGAACAGCCAATCGCTAACAAACAGCTGGAATATACACGCAACGCAAATTCTAAATTTTGTTGATCGACTAGATTTTTTTATTGAAAAAAAAAAACGAGCAAAGATGTTCGACGATAATGAAATGACGGGACAATGTGTCGACGTATTTTCGATGGGGAATTCAGGGGTGAGCATCGAGCGTCCATCCAGGTCTTTATATTTCCGGTTATAATTCATAATGTTTATCTCGAGATATCTAATTTTCGTTATTATTGGCTTGAATGACATCGGAATAGCATTGCGTTGGCGGGTAGTTCCTGTTTGCTGAATTTTACATGGTAAAAAGGGAGATCGGTAACTCAGATAAACGCTAAACTCATCCCGCAGCGAAGAATATCGAGGCACGATTTTATGGTGTGTGAAAAATAAACGGAACCGTTATTGTAAATATAGCCACGTCGCTGCAGCAATGGGATATTATTTTGTGTACCTAATATACCTATTTGGTGCGAACCATGTGATAGAAAAATATTATTCCCCAGGTGAGAACCGCGTGAAAAGAATCTGCCCATAAGAATAAATGTATGTATACCTATATAGATATGTATATTTCTGTTCAGGTAAGTTTCGGAATGAGGCTCCGATCTGTCTGCTGTTGCATCTAACAATGGCAGGTGAAGATGGGCATCCACGTCTGCGCAGTCATTATTTGTTAAATATTCGAAAAACTTGAAGACACAGTTCTATTTCCCAGCAAAAATCAACAAACTGAAACGCTCCTCATGCAGTACTAGGTTCCATAGTTTCTTATGTGTACAGAGTCGCTTTCTTCCAGAAAATCATGGGTTATTTTTTCAACACCCTCTTCGACCTGTCCAGTTCCTATACGGGAGCCAAATTTCCGTCGATGCGTGTGGCGCGATATGGAGAATTTGTCGCTCGCCTTAACTACGCGTGGGAATGGTGAAAAATATTTCTTCATTGCTTCTCTTCATTTTTTCTTTATTTTTCTTTTTATTTTATTCTAAAAAATTTGCAATTTATTAATCGCGGTACGACAAACGCGAGCGGTTTTAGGTGCGGGCCATTGTAATCGGCACCGTATACTACAACCGTCTCCCGTTCGGGTTCATCAAATGAAACCTTACAAAAAAAACATGTATCCACGGTACAGACGTGACTTAAATGCCACGCAGACAAATCCCTTGAGAGGCTGAAGACAACCGCGGACCGATAGAAACCCGACAACCGAACGAAAGCAATTTGTTAAATATTGCTCGGAATATCACAAACAAGAAACCGTAAATGTTCATGCGGTTACCTTCAAAGACAACAAAATAAATAAATAAAGAAAACAAAAAAAAAAGAAGAGAATAGACGAGGTATTGTATAAAACGCAGGCTTAACATCAATTTAATTTATCAAACAAGTAAAAAGAGAAGTTTTTGGATTCGAGTTGGCTTTGATATCTAAATTTGTATACAAAATGAAAAATTTTTGATGCATATATTTTTGAGTACCGAAGGGTGATTATTCGAATGGTATATATACTTTGGTTCATCCTGCATGGGCACGTGAGCTAATTAATATTAGGGAAACTCCAAATTTTCCAGGTGCGAAGAACTTCACGGTCATTATCCGCAAAAGTATATAAGTCGAGGAAATTCCACGATCAACTTGGAAGGCACGAATCGGATAAAAACGCACCATGCTCTGACCCAGTTTAGCATTACGTCTTAGGAAAAACCAAACACGTGGTGGTCGATGATCATCCCGTACGGAAAAACAAGTCCTACTATTGGCCATTGACGTTTTTGGCAGGTATAGCTGCCGTAGGAATATACTATAGATACGTATAATAATCAAGAAAGAATTACGCTTCGACTATTGCTGAACTAACCGGTAAGAAGCTTTGCCAACTTAGGAAGAAGCTCCCAGCTGGGACAGCGTAGGTTTTTAGCTGATGGCAAACCGAATCGGGAATAATCTGCGCGCAAACTATTTAAGAAAAATAAACAAACCCAGAACCGCATCATAGAATCTTCGGTTTGAGGAAATCTGCGATTAAACGATTAAATATATGCGGATAATGGTACCACCAGTTTTTCCTTTTTCTTACAAGTTGAACACGCGAAAATGAAATATAATTCAGAAAGCAAACCAACGATGATGAAACTTTTCAACCTAATTTTTACACATCAGATTTGATCCCGGGTCAATATTAATGGGGTGATCTGAAACACCGGCGAAATACGAACCGATCGTATCTACATATTTTATCTTTCATGTTTTCTATACGCTCAGGATCTTCGCCTCGTGTTATATCGATCGATTTATAAGATTACGCCGAACGTGTTAATTGCGGCCATAGATCGTGACGACTAACGAAAGAAAGGTTGGCGATGCTGATTTTCGTGTTCGAAATACTTTTACCTCCGATACCGGTTAGGAATATTCATTGACCTCTTGACAAAATGGAACGTAAGCCGCTGCCGCGAATGATGATGTATAACGTGCGTTCTGAAGCAAGTTTTCCACTAATAATATTTTTCATTAAACATTCACGGCAGAGCAAAAATGTATAAATGACAAATATTTGAACACGACACAAACCAACTAACTGGTTTGCAACGTAAGGTACATCCAGTTTCTATTGGTGTTAGACACTTTTTCAAATCTTTTCACACGCGTCGACGGATCGATCGATCATCAGTATATCCGATCTTCATGGATTATAAAATTTTCCACAGTACGCTGATGAAGAAATTTTTTCATCGAGGTTAGAAATTTCCCAATGAAGTAATAACAGAAATAACGTGACGAATCAAACGAGTCCGTCGGTCAAGACTGGAGTTCAAGTGAGAACAAAGTATTTTATTAAATCTTCTCATATTCATATAATATACAATGTGTGTATGTTTCGCGGTGCTATATACGGCCGTATTTTATATAACGTATGAGAATTGAATTGAAGGCTGGGCGTCGCGACGCCGTGGTAAAGGTATACGTTAATTATTCATGTATTATAGAGTGTTTGTTCTTTTGTTTTATTATCATAATTATTTGTTTAACCATCGCGTCGCGATCAGCTGCAGAGTTTCAACCGCAATGTTATAAACAATTTCTGTTTTCTTTTCTTTTTTTTTTTTCTTCGAATATCATTATATTGTATCCCTCGATCTTCCTTCTATGATATTACCTATTATTCATCATATACTCGATTAATTAAATATAATTTATCTAATTCAATATACACATAATAATTAATTTGTACACAATAATACAATATATATATATTCAAATATAATATATAACATATTTTTACTATACATACTAATTGTTTAATCTGATTGTGAGTTATATATGGACAGTTATTACTACTATATAGCTTAATTCTTAACCTCTATAATTATCGTTATTTATATTACATTTTAACAGTCAAGAATATCGCGTCAGTCTTGAACTAATTTAACACGTTATATGGCTTGTATCGCCGACTAATATTTACATCGCGTTATAATCGTGTGTCTATACAAATTTTTTTAATTCCTCTCCCTTCCAACGTTGATCCATCAGCTCGTCGTCGTCGCCGTCGTTATTAAGAGCCAAATTATTTCCAGAAATAATTTAGATGCTCGATCCCGATCCAGGATTCGTTGGCGCGTAGTAATTTCTAACGTGAAGATGATTGTGAAGATGAATGGCGGAGAACGGTGGCGACGGATTTTGTCCCGAATTATTCCATCCGCAGTGATTCGTTGGCGAAGCTTTTGAAACTGGACTGCTGGACGGAGGACTAGGGGGAAGGACATTTGGCTCAGCGACACCGTCAACGTCCACGTCTTCCTCGTCGTGGTCGATTTCTGGTTCCGGTTCATGGAGATCGTGCTCGTCCTCGCTGCAACTATATCTCCTGGTTTTTACCGGTCTGAGAACGTCGATTTGATCATCCGGCGCCAAAAGCGAAGCGACGTCGAATTGCCGCTTTCTCGACGGTTGGGAGGTCTGGATAGATTGTCCGTGGAAGTGGTGATGAGGTGTCCAGATTCCAGAAATCGCCTGTGTCACCACCGGTGGTCCTAGTGCCGGAGGTGGTGGCGTGGCAGGAAGTGGAGGTGGACTCGGACTGTCCGGCTCTTCGTCAACCGCGAGTCCCATGTGCCGACGGACCTTCCTCTGGGCTTTACGTCTCCTAAAATCGCCGCGGCGAAAGTCTTCAAGATTCGCAGGATGAATGGCCCAGTAATGTCCCTTTCCGTTCGCGCTTCGTCCAGATTTAACGAAACAATCGTTGAGCGATAAGTTGTGCCTGATGGAATTTCTCCAACCTGGACCACGCGTTCTAAAATAAGCATAGTGTTCTAGAATGTGTTGGTAAATGTCCGAAAGCACGAGCTTCTTGTCCGGAGACGAGAGTATCGCCATTGCTATTAAACCGATATAGCTATGTTGTGGTTTCGGTTCTTCCGGTATACGTTGATGATGGGGATGAAGAAGGGCCATCGAGAGCGCTAAACGACCCGGATAACCGGCTGCCGGATAAAGTGGTAACGGTGCCGGAAATCCAGTTGACATTCCCAAATGTCCCGACGGACCGCCAGCCGATGGATGACCAACGCCGGGATGTTGAGGATGTAATTGTTGAGCTAAACGCAGTCTTTCCGCCATCGCGTAATGATATAATTGTAATCTATAGTGTTCCAAACCCGGCAAAAATCCCGCCATCGGATTTCCAACCCCCAAACCAACAGCCAAGGGCTCCTTCGTTGGCGGAGGACTCTCGTTGCTGCACATTTTTTAAACTCTTATACGTCACCAGTGCTTATTATTACGGGCAATCACATGCACCAGGATAAAAATTGGTAATCAGAATAAAATTCAACAATTCACACACGTCCTGGACACTTCACGCGTATATTGAAAATCAACACCCGCGATCCAAACCGTTGATTTAATACGATAAGCGATCGTTGCACTCGACGCGCAATGGTCTTCAGACACTGTTTAATTGAGTCATCGTTATTTATTCATTTATTTATTCTTTGCATAACAATCAAATTCGGATCCTGTCGAGGCCGAGCGTCGGCTGTTTTTCACTCGTACACCGAGAACAACGTGGTATACGCGGAGGGTAGATTTTCTCGGTGTTTTTGGCCGGCGTGCACCAAGCAACTGGATGGTTATGATTTGCGAGCGACTTTCAGTGCCACCGCGATTCCATCCCTACCATGATTCCCTTATGCCCGGATGTCCCCGCCTATTTTCCGGGACGCCACCGTCGCCCGGAGGGACTCGATGCTCCAATCAGAGACGAGAACCACCGTGGTTTCAATTCGAAGGTCACGCCCACTACGTTCAGATATTGATCTCAACCTTTACCTCACTACCTACCTACCTGCGAAACGATATGTCCGACCTCTTATACCATCCAAGAGCTGCTTTGTGACTGCCCGTTCATATTTATTGTTCCTATTTGCTCCTATTTGTACTCCTCTCCTTCCTATATCTACATATATATACCATCAGCTACTGCAGTAGCCCAGCTTACACGGAGGACGAACTCAATCTATGGCCTCGCTTTTATTCACTGTCACCATACACCGTTTCTGCGATAATAAAGTCTGGAGGCCGACGAAATGAAAATTAACGTCGTACCGCTAATACTCGGCGTGCAATATCGTGCACGGTTAAATTTGCTTTCCTACAACAATTTCTACGAGACTGATGCGGCGGAGGATTTTCGGTGTCGATATCATTCGAAAATCATGAAATGCGTCATACCGAGATTTGCAGTGACTTTCATGCATAGTAAACATTGGTCACGCGACTCAACGCATAATCCAAATGCCGTTCGATGAAGAATCATCTTTTTGTTCACCCATGGCGTTCATCGACACTGATCATGTCCTTGAGAGATATGTTTAATTTTTCATTCCAGAATAAAAATGCTCCTGCGTAATTCACTTTTGGACCGAGGGAAATCGAAATCATGAACTTGGATGGATCAAAAACTCGTTTGTTTTTTGTCTGAGCAATTCGAGGGAAGAAATGGAAATCATGACACCGTATATGGGAGGCATTGCCGACCCTCTTCAGAATTCACGAGCGGTGGTTCAAAGAATTTCTGACAAAAAATCAAGCCGTTGTCGTATCACGATGATTCCAGTTCGACTTTTTTGTGATGGTGGCCGAGGAGCTAAACTATGGCAATCTTGAGCTAGCCGGTATATAATAATCAGTGTGAAATACATTCGGGGATGTTGGAATGAATTAAGGGTAAATCAAGGCTTACCCTCGACCTCCTACCACCGTTTCCGCTTCCTCCGGTGCACCCCGTCACCTTTCACCTTTAACTATATTTGAACCTCGCGTTTAATTCCTTGACAAAAGAAAGCTGTATTAAAAGCAGAACCTTATATGTTGGGGCGCCGCCCTTCAACTATTTGTAAGCATCCGCCATGCTGGTTTCATATCTATACCGATATATACTCTCGGCTACACTCGCCTTTTATAAAACACAATTTTCATATACAGCAGGGAGGGTATAACACGCTGCAATATGTAGTCGTTTACAAAATGCATACCGCGTGCGTTTCTGTATACATAGGTTTATATGTATACACATCATGCGACATACCTATATTCTTTTTACCGTGCCCAATTGCAACGCTACGTATATTCCCATAGTACGTAGTATTGTTGTGTATAGTTGCTACCAAACGGACACGCCGCGCGCGGCGACTGTTAGTTACCGTTTTGTTGCAAAATAACAGAGCGACTCACGCCCCAATGTAGTACATGTTCCACGGCATGTAGCAGCGTGCGCTTGCGGAAATACAATGGATCTCGACCGGATATTAGCGTGGTATACGTACCGCGGCGCCCGGTACACGTTGAGAATTGCACGCGCGTGCAGGTTATTTCGAAACGCTGTTAAAGCCGGGTGAAAAACTGCCGGATTGTCCGAGCTTATATAAATTTGGTAATACGAAAACCCGTGGAAACGTGCGCGGAGAGCAGAAATTTTTATCTGCCGCTCGCTGTGTAGCTAAAGCGATTCGTTTTTCAACTTTTTCATTTTCGGATTTACGGAAATGGATAAATCGAAAATTTATAGAAAATAGCATACACTTGATTTTTTATACGGATAGGATGTACAAACCATAACTTTGACTTTAACAAATAAGTATAAGCATCGAACTAGACAATTAAATTTATGAAAGCTCGTCATTTTTTATTTACTCATTTATTCGGTTGCTCCATACGTAACATAATAGTTTGATAAAAATCACAGTTTTTGAAAGTTCGGCTCTATCTTTTAATAATTAGATCTCAAGGACTGCCTGCGCAGCGTATACCGACCGTTAAAGTATCGTTGTAATTATTTCTGTTGTATCGATATTAAGAGCAATTATTTGTAATGAGTAGCTGTCAGGATTTCCTAGACGATCGAGACAAGTTTCTTCCTTTTTTTTTTCATTCGTTTTTATTTACTCAATCATTTCGTTCACTTTTTTATCATTTCATCGCGGCCCTACGGAGCCGCAGCATTTAAAAGTGCCTTTCACTTTGTAGCTATGGATATATCGTTTCAGATTTCCGGTCTCAGTAAATGTGCACTGATCAAAATATGGTTTTATAATTTTATAATCACCCACTATAATATCGAGGGCCAACAATCAGAAGGGCGTAATCTGTACTTTTCTCACTCCCGCATGATGAATACAAATTTAACGCCGTATAAAAGCGCATCCCGCAAAATCACACACAGCAAACTGCTAACATCGAAATTACTTTGAAAAACAATTCTTTTGTTTTAAATCTTTGATTTCTTGAATTTTTCACGTCCTTCTGGCTGCATGGCACCGCGCAATTTCGCGGTGAAAATACGAGTGCCAAAAATGTAGCAAACAGCAAAGAAGGATATTAGAATAACAAACGTGTTTGTCGAAGGGACAAAGGATTACGCGAGGTAACATTAGCCTCGATCAGATATAAACAGAAAAATAGTTCACCGTGAGGTTCACACGAGTAGCTGCTGCTATGCTGGTAGCCATTAATGTGGTTGTCGGGGATCGAGATCTACGAGTTTTATAATAGGTTAACAATGGACGTGGCAAAAAGAAAGAGGAAGAAAAAAAGAAGGAATCTCTATGGTTACGAGAAACCAGACTCGCTCCTGTCAAAACACAATAAAAATCTGTAAAATCACTAAAAAGCATAACCATAGGATGTTACACGGCAGAGACCCCGAAGAGGCACCCCCGTATACACGTACATTGTCCTCCCGTAGCTGTAGCAGTGCAGCATCCAACTCTGAAATGGGCTAAATCGCTCCCGTTTCTCTCTCACTTTACTCCAATAATGGGGATAATTGTAACAGAATGGCGAGTAGAGGCATTGTGGAAAAGGGATGAAAAAAGCAAAGAGAGATGGAAAGAAAGAAGAAAAAAAAACAAAGAAAGAAAAAACCCTAGAAAACGAAAAAAAAGAAATCAAATAAAATGTAACGATCGAGAGAGGTTGAAAGCGAGTATAAGTGGCAGATGTATGGAGGCAACTTGGCACCTCTCGAGTATCCTATGTACTACTCTGTATGTATAGGAATTTACCTACGTATTATATACCTTTTGCAAGGGTTTCTATTATTATTATGCACACACATATGTATGTAGGTACGTTATGAAACTTAATGTAGTAGTTGTTTGAGTCGTAAGAAACTTGGTAATATTAATTTACAGGACGATAATCCTTAGTAAATCCACGAAAAACATTGTCACGCACGAATTTAGCCAAACAATAATCGCTCGACTTCAGTAGTATACGTAGGAGGCTTTCTTTCGTAATTTTATGTGTGTTATTCGAAGTGCTGGATGAGGCCGAAAAAAAATTACCCATAATCTTTTTTTTTGCTCGATATTTTTGAGAATATTATTTTTTTTCATGCAAATGAAAAAAAAAAAAAAACGAGAATCTAATCAAGTGACGGGTCAACAATTTTTTCCATCAATACCGTAAAACTTTTGTTTACGTCGCACGTTGAAATAGGCCACCCTGTATATGCTAGATGTGGTAACATTTCGACTATGCAACATTCACGATTCTCAGATCACATACGGACGTGATGTGGTTTTTCGGTATTTCACACAGGTATTGCTTCGATATACACGTACGTATGGCTATATAGGTATATGTCATCGCTGGCGGTGGCGCCCCACACAGTTTTGATATACTGTTCGTAAACTTTCCTAATCGGTTTCCAAACTTCGTAGTAAACGAAACTTATACATCGCAGAGACCGGTAGGTGCGGCACAGCGTGGCCACCTCCAGCATCATAAGCTCATCAGCCTCATCGATGTGGCATTCCCTATTGTTCGTTTATACACCTTATACCTATGTAGATATGTAATCACCTGTGCGAAATGAATCTTTAATCTCGGCACCTTACATACATACTCGAATCCCTAGAATCCCTTGTTTCGTCGTCTCTCTGAATCTAAAATATTCATACGAGTAGTTGGATCATTTGGCAAGGGATGCCCCCTACATAAAGGTATCGCAATGAGCTTTCGGTAAACAAGTTCAGAACCATATCCTCGTGCGGTACAAGCGATACGGGGTTTGAGGTGCATACTGCGATATACGAGAATAAAGGGTGCGGGCGGAGATCTGAGAGGAGAAGGATTTTCGAAGGGGGTTGAAAGAATAAGGGAGGGTGGGGGGTTCCTTCGCGGAGTCCATTAGCTTTGATGGAGCTTTGGCGCTTCAAAGGAACTGTTCCGTTTTGACGCCGTTCCATACTATGTATACTGTGTGTGTATATAATAATATCTACATGTATACATTTATATACAGGCGGAGGGTGAGCGACGTCTGTAAGCACCTTATTTTCCAACGTAAATATCAACCCCCTTCCCCCTTCCCCTCCGCCCGTCACCCGGCGCCCCTCTCTCCCTTGTGTAAAAGCACAACGCCGCATGGGCTGCTTAAATATTCATAATTTATAAACTTTAGACTTTGTATAAAAATTCCATAGTAACTCTTATGTACTTCCGTTAAACCCAAGGAAGATGTTTGTGTCTTCTAAGAATTTTCGTAACTTCGTTTCGTTACGATGACGACTTCCGTAGAAGCTATAAGTGGTGGAAAAAAAATAACCCTCGAAACGGGCGGAAAATTTTCTCTAACATCGATGATGGGAAAATTTGATGATTGATGCTGATTTCTTACTTTCGGTTTGGCGTGAAACAAATAAAAGTTTTATAATGTTTTCGATGAGTATTGCGAAACGACAACTTCAAACAGATATTATGGACTATTTACCGACACACCAGAGATCATACATTATAATCATTTTCCAACTTTTCCATATTCAGGATTCGACAAAATTTCGATCCTGCAATTTTCAATTCGTCTCGTCTTTCTAACGATTAGCAATTTTCGGTTCATTCTTATGAAATTTCATCAGATTGCAAATAAGAGGCACACAGAACTTTTCTAGTGTATCGAATAAATCCAAATCTGTGTAATTTTGAAAAATTTATGGAAAAATCTGAAGGACCCAGTCGCCCCTTTTCGCATTCCGAAGATTCAATATTTTCAGATCCTGATCGCTGCATCCCGCGTGCTTACTTAATCGTACCCCTCATGTCACATGCTTACGAGGATCGATTGATTCCCTTCCCAGTGTACATAGGTATATTGCCATAACATCGCGGTCGCACGCACTAATCGGATAATGTTACGATCGATTGCTGCTGCAGCGGCAGCGAAGGATTTCTCTCAGTTCCTCTATAGTGGATTGTAGTGGCTGTCGCCACTCCTGGAGTTAACGGACGGTCAAAATCTCAGCGGGAGTCCATGAGCGATGAGTGAAGTGAATGGCTTCATAAAGTGTAGAGTACATCCTTCAATTAGTTGGTTTTTGAGGTAGCGTCTGGCGTGTTTTGTGTCATCATAAAGCCGGAACAAGATTTGCTTTGTCGTTTCCATTCCGAACTGAAAAACGCCGCTCCAGAGTCCAAAAAGCCATGGGGACGATCGAGCTGAGGAGCGGAAGTCCTTCGGGACGGACACCTTCTTGATTCCTGTATAAGTAGACCACAGCCATAACCGAAGAGAAGGAAGACCGCATGAAACGTGACCGTTTGCCCGAGTAACAGGATTACCATGAACAATTGAAAATATTTCACGCTTCTGAATGCGAGGATTTGCCAATATTTTGGGTGTTTAGCTTTGTCCCAGAGACTCGAGACATTGTTGTCCACCATAACGGCGCGGCCTTCTCGAGATAACTGCACGTGGCCAAGAGGGTTTCGAAATTCGAACCTGTAGTACGTCCCCGTAGGTTTTCTGAATTCTTTACCGATTCGTTAATCGATGTTGAAAAAATCCCGCGACGATCTTCAGGCCGACCGCCATTTTGATTACTCCAAAACCATCACACCCTGCGTGTAATCGAAGAGCTTTTCACGGTTATAATTTTGTTATTAGAAACGGATTGGATAATATTTTAATTGTGGGATGGTGCTGCGAGGAATTTTTTTTTTCTTCTATAATGCGGCAGCGGCGAAGGCGAAGCCGAAGTTCTCGGCACATCGGCATCAGAAGCAACAAGATTCCTCGGTGTGAGACGGCTGTTGCAACAGCTTCGAGTGTTTTGATAGGCCGCACACCGAACGGACCGGACAAAGCAGCTTCAGATTCTAAGCGGTATCAATATATCCCCATAACTGACGAAGAATAATATTTCCCGTCATTGTGATTCTTACAATGCCCCGTACGTGATTGCTGCTGCTGTGGGACGACCGCCGGCGGTGTGTTATGTATGGATATATCGTGTGTTTTATGCACAATCCGATATCATGATATGTACATCGGATCTCCGATTTATCAATCATAATCTTGCTCACGCTACGTAACCATCGTTGCATATATCGTTATAAGAGAAAATAAAAAAAACTGCTAGAATACACTGGATATATGTATAGGCTAGTTCATTTTTAGCGTCACAAACTGACGTATCCGGAAAAATGGAGGATGAAAGAAAAAATGTTTTAAACCAAGACATTGTTGGCGAGGGATTGTTTTTCGTTGATTCCGGTTTTAGGAAAAAAAAACAGTCAAGGTGACAGTTTCACCAACGAGGTTCTAATTCCCTCTAGACATTATATTTCAGCACTTCAAACGGTTCACCCTGTATATGAAATGTAAAATTCGTAGGTTTCCGCGGCCTGGAATAGGCCCTTGGCTGCACGTATGGTAAGCGGATTTCAAGGCTCTATAATATCCGGTGAAATGGAATCGAAACGCAATGTAGTTTGTAGCTATTATTATGTTCGAGCGTAGCTGAAGTACCCCGACCCCCTTGGATTGGACCAGTCTAGTATTGCACCCCGGGCTTAACCAACCGCATAAGCACCTCACACGAAAACCAAAGGGCTTCTCTCTCTTCCCCCGGAGTCCCACCGCGCACGTACTAATAGATTACACAAATGGTCTTCGCTCGTTGACAGCGACGAGGGCAGACTTCGAATATTCATTTTGAGGGGGCTCCAAACTACACCGCGCTTGCGGTCGTTGAGAATTCACGCAGATATAAACCAACGCGTGTGTCGCCTGTGCACCGCTGAAGAAATCATGCACTTCAGAATCACGCAACGTGAGTTTTATTTATCATTGAATTTCGTGTTTATCGATACGTGACATGAAGAGGAAATACAAGGGTTATATTGAACGTATTGCAGATATTTTGTCTCGCTCTTCCAACCTCTAAGTGGTGGGTCCTAAATAATTTGTGATCTACGCTGCAGTGTTCGTCAGACTTGAATTCCTCATTCTCCACCAACTCGCATGGGATATATTTACTGATTCTTCTGGGTTACAAGTCTCCTATCTTAGAAAGTTGATGACCAACCGAAAATCGAGATACGAGATGAAAACTCGAAATTCGATATGAGCCTCGTGTTTCTGAATTCGCGATGTATGAAATTGATCGAGGTATCACCAATTTATTGTTCCAAAAAGTAATAAAATGAGGATATCTCGATGGAATTAATTCAGAGCTCAATTTACTCAACGGATTCGGGTTTCTCAGGTGAAAATACGTTGGAAACGCGTCATAGGATCGATTTTAGAAATATTTCATTTCTGACCCCAAAATCGACAAAAATCCAAAGGGGTATACCTTAGATTTTTGTCGATTTTTGGGCCGAAAATGAAGTATTTTTAAAATCGATCGTAGGACACTTTTCCAACGTATTTTGACCTCAGAAACACGAATCCGTCGATTAAATTGAGCTACGAATTAATCCCATAGAGATATCCTTGATTTTTCACTTTTTAGATCGATAAATTGGTGATAACTGGATGAATTTTATAGATAGATCAATTTGGCTTTCAGATTCTGATTCCTGAGATCAAATTACATAAAAATACCATAGAACCCCCAATAAAAAAAAATGTCGATTTTTTACCCCAAAATCGACAAAAATCTAAGGTATACCCCTTTGGATTTTTTCGATTTTTGGGCCAAAAATGAAGTATTTTTAAAATCGATCGCAGGACACTTTTCCAACGTATTTTGACCTCAGGAACACGAATCCGTCGATTAAATTGAGCTACGAATTAATCCCATCGAGATATCCTTGATTTTTCACTTTTTAGATCGATAAATTGGTGATAACTGGATGAATTTTATAGATAGATCAATTTGGCTTTCAGATTCGGATTCCTGAGATCAAATTACATAAAAATACCATAGAACCCCCAATAAAAAAAAATGTCGATTTTTCACCCCAAAATCGACAAAAATCTAAGGTATACCTCTTTGGATTTTTTCGATTTTTGGGCCGAAAATGAAGTATTTTTAAAATCGATTGCAGAACTCTTTTCTAACGTATTTTGACCTCAGGAATACGAATCCACGAGCTAAATTGATCTATCTATAAAATTGATCGAGGTATCGCCAATTTATCGCTTCAAAAAGTGAAAAAATAAGGATATCTCGATGGCATTAATTCGTAGCTCAATTTAATCGACGGATTCGTGTTCCTGAGTTCAAATTACGTTGGAAAAGTGGCCTGCAATCAATTTTGGCAATACTTCATTTTTTACCCCAAAATCGAAAAAATCTAAGGTTTGGACCCAACGTCCAAACCTATACCCTGAACATAAAATTCAAATTTCGGTAACAATAATGCAGATTGATGAAAAAAAAACTCTCAACATGCAATGCGTCTGAAATGTCATGATATAAAATTGAAAAAAAATAGTAGACAAAAATTTAAAAAACAAATGAAAATAAATGCGACGCGCGCGTTCAATGCTAGTCTGCTTAAAAAGGCAAGATACAAATCAATCGATTAACGTTCCACGTTGATGCGGAGCGTATATGACAAATGAATCTCACCGGTATATCTGAATCGGTTGATCAAAGTATCAATGCAGAAGGTTATCGATAAAATCGGACAGCTGTCACGTGGCCTACCGCGACAATATGTGTACAGTCCTACGTTGGAAGTTGGTCGACGCCACAAGTAGCCAAGCGCAAAAGTAACATCGGTAGACATCGTCATCGTCATCATTTTGTTGAGGTTTCTGAGCAACACTGACATACCATGTTACGATGGACGGCGGGGTAAACTGCAGAAATGGTACAAAAGGAGTTTTAGTCTGTAATAACGTGAATAGAATACCGCACCACGCCATTGAAGTATCCGTACGAACATGCTGCGGGGGTGTAACTCTGTTTGAAATAATAAACATTTACGAGGAAGATATGGGCAAGGGTTCGGTTCCTGTTCGTGGAGGCCGATGGCACAATGAGTCGTACGTATAGTAATCGACCCTATATGTACAGGGACCCATGATTGGATCAGGATTAGGGAAGAAAGGGTTTCGGGTTTGGCTGGTTCTGGCCAACTGAATTTACATGCAAAGGTTTAACAACCTTATACAAGTAGGGAGGTATCTAATATGCATTTATTTATTGGTATAAAGAAACTAATATCCTTATGGTTCAGGAATATAAAAGCCCTTCGTGTATGAAATATGCTTACTCTACGCTACGTAATACAGGGATGAGAAACTCAATTTGTGGTTTGATATTTTCATCCAACAAAAAGAGACCGTGTAACTTATGGAGTAAATAGACTCACATTGTTACCAAATTTTTGTTTATTATCACACAATTTTCTCTCACATTTCACGAACTACGTTCGACAAAACAATGTCGGTGTCCGAAACAATGTTCATAAATTTTTTGTTTTCAAATTCTTGGCACGACTATGTATCCATAGTTCGTGTACGAGGACCTGCCCATTCGAGATCGTAAGGCCATTTCGTAATCTATGATAAATTGTAATATTAAACACGATCCACCGTATTGCCTGTAAGCAATAACTGTTATTTCACTTTCTTTCAATTGGACAGATGCCGCGCCATACGTCCGTGAAGCAAAATGCCCTCAGAGCGCCTTTCCTACACGAAATCAACACATGAGCTTCGAATGTGCTTCGAAAGTTTACTAGGCTGTCACCAGATCAGCCTTTGCTCAATGAAACTACACGCCGTATTTCTCGTATTACACCCACATACTGTTGGGTAATCATCGCGTAATAGCTGCCAATACGTCCCGGGGGAACGTCAAAGGGAGTGTTAAGAGAAGGGCGCGCGTTAAGTCCGCCACGAATTCGCCGCAGGCAACTTGCCAATATGCCCAAACTATACCCAGGTATTAGGCGTACTTCATACCACTTGTTTAAAATTTTAACACTCCACAAGTACGAACCTTACGGCCAATATGGCCACACACTCGTCGTCAGTTTCCTCAGATCGCATTGCCCGTGAATTTTCCACGAGAATATCTGCAGGTCTTTGATTTTACTCGTGCGGATATGCGAAGATTCCACGGACTGAATATAAAAAGTTGGGAGGTTTACAGCGCTCGGCATCGTAACGGTGAAAATAAAAAAAACACACGTCTTGAACGCGAGCTTTGTTGTTTGCTGGGCGGTCTTTTTACCGCCATCGAGTGCACCCTGATGTATTGTCAGCACCGCTGTAGGGAGAGCCCTAGAAATTCCACCATGAGCAGTTCTCTGACTGGCGGAATGACGGCGTCAGCTATAGGATGAGCCTCTTACGAGGCCTCTTCACATCGTCGGTGCTCTCAAATCCCGACGCATCAATCGCCGACATTTTGAATACGAGAGATGTTTCAACTGTGATACAAAAACGACGACCTTTTTCAACTCACATTTTAATACTTCTTGTTTCCAACTGACCACTTTTGTCTCCGACTCGCCAGTACTTAAACGGAGCGCCTCATTGACTAGAGTTGTCATCGTATTAATTTCGAATATCAAGAAAGAATTTCCAAAAATTATGGTAAATCGTAGAATTCAGATGATATCAGAATTTTCCAACTACCTCAGTTGAAATGGCTTTTCAACGTCTTCTTTTCCGCAACTTAGTTATCGGGGTAAATTATTCGTTTATTTTTTCATAATTTTTCTACAGTGGGTGTGGAAAAACTCAAAAAAGTTTTCAGCTATACAGACTCAGAGAATGTCCCGGCGGTTTTCTTTCAGCCCAGAAGTAGAAGAAAGAAAAAAAAAAAAAGAGAAAGCAAGGATCGCGAAGCGAGGGTTGATATTCGGAATTATTACAGTCGCGTCGTGGCGTCGCGTAGTTTCGCTAATGACTGTTTTGACAGAAACTCGTGTCCAGGTTTGACAGGTCTGTGTAGTAGAGCGTAGGTAGGTAAGATCGGTATTGTGGTACCAACAGATTGGAATCAATATTTACACTCGAGTCTGTGTAAGCTAAGGATTAGTAAGAGATTACCAGATCCCTTAGCACCGCAACCCTTTTTCAATTCACTTAACGTAGCATAGTATACGGTACACTCCGTGAGGCCGCCTCGTTGTATCGAGAAGGCAGAAGTATAAGTAATAACCGCAGCAGAATGGCGAACTCTTTTCGGTATCGAAGAGTGGTCAGGTATACCTACCCTATCTATACTATACTTATAATTGTTCGCGTTTCTACCTCTGCAGTTAGTCGTGGGCAGGGAGACACAGAGAGGGATTGCAACCCCCATTAGGGTTGTGGGGCGTGCTAGGGGCTGTATTTAGTTAGGGATAGCATTGAACTGTGAGCGGCGAACAGTGAACATTAACAATACATACCTTGCTACATTGAATTCTGATTGTATTCCTTTGTAGCTTATGCTATAGGGCTACGTGTCATTATTATGTAGGTTTAACGTATAGTCTGCTGCTTCTGCTTCTGCTTATTTTCCATTATCAACGCGCACCAGCCATGACCCTCGATCATTTTTTCAATTAGATTATTTCAAACTATCCAACGAAATCTCGGCGCACTTTCCCATGTCCAATTCGCCGCGTAGACGAGCGAGAGCTTTCAATTGAGGGGAGGAGAACGACCATGTCCAACGCTACGTACGGCGTAGGTAGTTGGATTCAAAAATTCGCAAAAACAAGTCACGATTTTTTCTCAGAAATTTGATAACGTATCAATTTTTTCCCTTCAAGCTTCTATAACCGGACTGAAATCAATTTTTTTAATACCGAAGCACGCTTTGACCTCGGCAAAGGCAGGCCATCGGTTCATATTGTCGCATTTTTGTTGATCACTACTTCCGATAAAACGCGAAGAAGTTATCCGAGTTATTGATGGAAGGGAAGACCATTTTGCAGCTCGATATTTAGGGGTAGGTAGAAATTGTTTGAGGGAAGTTACGCGCTGTTGGAACGAGGCACGAGCAGATCCCTGTAGTAGCTGTTAGGGGCGCTAAATCAATATAATATCTACCAAGGGTGCATTTTTGTTGGCTTAATTTTTCGTCAACCAGATGGCTCTGGGAATTTAGTTTTTGAACTGCTGGTTCGGGGCAAACTCCGTTTTTTGTACCAACCGATGATGGGGAGTGTGTGCAGTGGGACTGATGGTTTTGTTCATCGATTTTCTATTATCTTCTAGTCCAGACGAAGCTGCAGTGATGAAATGTTGAGTTTGTAACTTGAAAAATTCGATTTCATTTTTACAGAAAATGATTGTAATCTATCGACTCCAATTTGAGAACACAATTTCGATGGGCTACCAATGAGAAAAAAAAATACGCTGTTCCAAAATAAGCGGGAAAATTTGAATGCAAATTATGTTTATCTGTATTAATTTAACGCGAATATGAAAAAAATGTTTATCACGCAATCCGCATGATTCGCTGCAAGTGGGTAACACTATGGGGTGTTACACCGTGCGCCATACAATATCAAAATTTGATGCTCGAAGTTCTCCGATGTTTAAAAATGCCCCGAAATAATGGAAACTGTGTGCAGCGATCGGCATGAACGTACACAGACATATTTTCGCAATTTTCCACCCCGATAGTCTCCGATACATAGAATTTCCCGCATAATAAAGCCATTATCAAGACGTTTGCATATGCGGGCAACACCGAGCACCAGTTATACATATTTGCGAGGAAGCTGGTCGATTCACCCAACAATGGTGCTACCTACGATCTCTTTATTATTATGCCCTGGCACGGCACGTGGCCGTCGTATAACTCACTATATTATTATATCCTCACTATTGATGGTTATTTTCCATTGTGGCCACAGCCTATTAGGGTCCTTACCGCTTTTCGCTATCCAATGTCAGAATGGTGAATATATACCTATTAAAGTATTAACCATTACGAACTATACGCTAAGCAACGATACACTATTTACTATCATCAATTGACCAATAATCGATATACATTAACTGGAAATCTTTACAAATTGACTTAGGATTTGAAACAGATTCTTATTTCAGTGGCCAGACTAATTGGTATTGCGTTTTTCCACAAGGCACGACTGATCTGCAGGACACAACACATGCGGGTCGAGCGTCGTGAAGAAATAAAGAAATTCGATCGCCATTATGAGCACGAGATCAACAGAAAAATGTAATTCAGCTGTGATTTGGATTCCAACAGGACGTCGAGAAGTCTGCTCCTTTCCTTTTTCCAGGATTTCCGTCAACGTATTGCGTAAGTAAAATTCTCAGTCGCTTTTTGCCAAAGCACTAAATCACAGTTCTGAAAAGTTCCTCAAAACCGATTCAGTCGTTTGCGAAAATTCATCACGGTCGTTTCCGAAGCGACTTCAATGTTTTTTTTAAATCTGATACTCTGCCCTGCACTTCGATTGCTCAGATGATCTCAAATAACCCCAAATGATTCGGCAATGTTGGGCGACGTCAAAAAGCGCGACATATGCTACCATCGAATCTATATGAAAAATGTCTCTGTTGATCGTTGCGAGCGCGACGTTGGGGCGGGGGGGGGGGGGGGGGGGGGGGCGGGGGGGGGGGGGGAGACGTGGAAGGGGTCCAAATAACAAGGGGGAAGAGAACCGTACAAGGGAGAACCTGAACCAGAGCTAAACCCCGGTTAAGTGTTAACTGCAGCAACAACCTCAATCTATAACTCTTGCGACCCTAACACCGGGCATTGTGTCCAAATGAATCCTGCACACACACTTCGAGTTGGAGAGGTTTTTCCGCGCCCTCGAAAAATTATCTCGTTTAACGTGTCCTTTATAGTGACCTTTTGTTCAATACGATGTAGGTATGTATCATCCAGTATCGTATTCAGTTTTGGATTACACGATTCAATTTAAATACACGCTATAGTTGACATTTTCTTTCTTCTCGTGTTTCAGACGGGTATAATAAAGTAATTATGAAGATGGGTAAAGATTTTTTCTACTCAATGATCTAATGTGGATTAGAATATCCATAACAATCAAATTCATCGATGTGGAGTTAGTTTTTGCGTCGGACCTCAAGTTCGTCGGAAAATCAACGTCTTATACTTGTCACTTTGAAATTTTGGACTTTCATTTTTGGCGCCACTTGACATATATCGCTCTTGCATTAATTAACCCCGATAATGAGATAGAATGACTGCAAATGTCGCGCATCGTTTTATATTTGCCAAGTGTTTAATCGAAAGATATTTTTTGTAATTTAGTTATTTTGTTGACCGGTGTAATCGTGCATAAGAAAAAAAAAAACAACAACAAAAAAAGACTGCGATCGGTTTATAAAACACCCTTTTTCTTTTCTTGAGTATATTTGTATACGTATATAGATGTATCACATATACGTATACACATAAAGTATACGCTTACTCGGCAGGAGAATATAAATTGTATAATAAAGAAATAATCGAAATTCCAAATATGCTGACAGTATAAGCAATAATCTATCGGATTGGTTTTGGATTGTTTCAGATTGCTGCGCTATATTCCGGTAGAGAAGATACACCTTGCGCACGAGAGGGGAACACTGTAATCTGTATTATCCTCGAACAATTAGTGTTGAGCGGATTCCAAATATACATCAGATTTAATATTGTACACACCGTTATTGCCAGGATAGCAAACTAGGGTGTCCGTTTAAATGGGCGGAAAGAAAAAAATGTTGAAAGAATTTCAAAAATTCCATCTCGCAACGATACCTCCATTCTTCCATGTATATTCCATACAAGCGATGTGTGCCAAATTTGCGAAAAAAATCTGCAAAAAAAAAAAAAACAAAACGCGTTCCATTCGACCCGTGAAAATGATCGACCGACGAAATGACTCATCAGTTTTTTGGTCATCGGAACAGATCGATCGATAAATATAAGTGGAGGTTTCGCCGTTCGATTTTTCTTATCGCCTATCGTTATACACTCGGTGTCGAGTATGTCGTAGACATAAGTGTGAACGTCGTAACGCATCGTTCGGGCAGTCAGGGCGTGACTTTGCGCCTCGTCAACGATCGGGGAGAAGAGGGACGACGCTGCCAACAACTGTCATCCTATTAAACTAATTGACTGAACAGTATGTTCCTTCGTACCGCAGTGATTCGAGTTATAGAGCCAGGAGTGTGTAAGGTACATTCGTATCCACACGTAAAACGCAATACAGGCGTGAACGAACCTCCGCGCACATCTCGTACACACCATACGCAGTTACACCGCTGCTCATTATAATTTACAACTGTTACGATATTTTACACGGTATATTTACTCGGGAACATACATAGTAGCTGCAATATACTTTAGTATTAGGTGTATATACCGTGTATGTGTCATACACAGGGGTAGGTATAGGTGCTGTTATACTGCACGGATAGGAAGTGCAGAGGCCTGAAACTACAGGTTTCGCAAACTTGGCACCCTATTACGCAATTATTTACGCATCGTCGCTCGCCCCGAAAGGGATTCTATATCCTTCTGGTCTGCTCCCTAAATTAAATTCTGACGTCACGGGCTGACCTTTAACTCGGTGTATACTTCATATAAATGTACGTTTTCTATGCCTACGGGAATTAATGCCCGTTTGTTAATTATTCTTATAGTTATAATACCCACGCTGTCGCTATCTCTGGATTTTCCACCTTTCAAATATAATCAACGATTTAACGCTGTATATAACGTCGTTTGTTAGAGCAGAAAAAAAAGAAAGAAAAGTTGTATCAATTCAACCTGCAATCTCTATTATGGCGAGCCCTGAAATCTGATCACGTTTATATATGTTGAATAAAATTTTATCGGTTGGCAGAAAATTCGCCAAAATCTACTTTAATGCCTTCCCGATTCTCAGCCCTCGATAGACGTATAGCTACGATCTCTGTATGTAAAAAAAAAAAAAAGTATGAAACGTGTTACACATGTCGAGCATAAGCTTTGAAAACTATGTACACACATAGGTATACATATACGTATGAAGAGGCGAAGCAAACGTATAAATCCGTGGCACGCGACCCCAATAGGGCTTAAGGGAAGACTACGCCTCATTCTACCAGGGTCTATTTAAATATACATGTGTATTATATACGTTTAACCACTCAAATCTCCCTTAATAACCCCGAGGCTGGCGATTGTTGCTTGTTACCGTGAAGTCGAAGGTGGGACGCGTGACGTACGCCACATACGTAGACACACGTATGATATCAGCCATCCCAGTAAACTATCCTGGATCATTAAACTTTGCGGAACAATAAAAAGCGGTTTAATTTTATCACCGAGAATCAAACTACAAAGGATAGTATAATATAAGGTATAACATAATTGGGCATCAAACCTTTTACAACGCCTGCGTTATATTTTAACTATATTTTGTATGATATATTCTTGTGTTTGTTTGTGCAGGTTTTATCGTATCATACCGCTCAACCCTCGCCCTGCCGCAGATATACAATGTTGTCTTTTTCTTTTTATTAATTATTTTTTTATCGTCGTACAAACGGCGTGAAGTAATCAGTGAATGATTATGGTTTAATTTAAATATACATATGAAACGTACATGTGCGTGATATGCACAATAATTAACGTGTTCAGATCTCATTCACAAAAAAGAGTTATTATTAGTTGTGAAAGTTGATCGGAACCCCTTGATACGTTGCGATGTGCATCGACGATGACTCGCGGATTTTTGAAGTTAGATAATGCAACATAAAACTCCGGAAATGAAGAGTTTTGATTAAATTACTGCCACGTGTGCAGTTTTACACGTAATCAACGACACTTCCGTTGACTTTCGACCTGCATGCTTACTTTTCACACCCGCGTCATAGACTGGATATTCAGCCATTGGTTGAATCGAATTATCCATCTAGGAAAGGAAGGAAATGAGTTCGAAATAATTGCAGATTTTCCTATAACGCTAATTTATACTGGAAGAAAAATTATATAATAATTCTGGCGTTGAAACACATTATGAAAATGATGCAGTATAACGGTTTTTTGACCATTCGATGATACATCAGATCACATCGCGTAGGTATCGTAATAATGTGGGGCGTAACATAATCGTATATAAACCTATGTGCATGCATAGTGTATACATAATAATGTGATATAGCTTACCGTATGTTCTTCGCATCGCGTCGTTGCGATTCCCGCGTGTAAGTCAAACGCGTTTTCGCCACCGAATATAATTGGCAGGGGACGCACAGTGAGAACCGAATGCCGAGAAGGATATTTATTGCTTTCGAGGGGTATAGGGGAATCGTAATAGGCTGTGAAGGCTGACGAGGGGAGCGAGCGACACCAGCTTATTTTGCGGTTCCTCAAATGGTCCTGCTTTTGTTGAGAACACAAAAAAGAATTAATGGTTGAACAGATTTATGCTTTTTTTAATTGTCAATTAATTAGTCAAGGTATAAACAAAGTAGATCGACGAGTGTGGGTACGATCAAAGATGAAAAAAAGATGAACAAAATAAAATCACTCCGAGACGCATGATTTGTAATTATTTTTTCATGAAACAAAATACCCCGCAATATTATTACCGGAAACCATGGACTCCATGGAATCATCATTTCTTTCCGATCGTTGTTTTTTTTCATTATAGAATTAAGATGAATAACGTGAGAATTACAAATAATTCATATGAATTTTTTCAGATACAGGTAGCCTGAATAATTCGTTAAAATAAATGTTCAAAAAAGACAAAGGTCCTTCACGTTTTTGTGGATTTCTGGGTTGGGGCCTAACACACAGGAAAACAAGAGAGTTACAAACCGTGAATTTGGTCAGGGCTTGGTGATTTGGCATTAAATGCCCCATATAGATTATGTGGGTTCTTAGAATGGGCTGTTCAGACTCAGTGATATTATACACACATAGGTAGAGCACAAATGTGTGCGGGAGATATGAGAACGCTGATAATAATAACAGCGAGTTTCTGTAAGTACGTGTTTGTAGTTACCCCGAAGACGAGCCTTCAGGAGCTACGGTGTGGCGAGCCACCCCTGTTACTAGTTACAACTTTAAGCCCCGCCCTTTTTTTATCACGATCATTTTATTGGCTGCCCGGAGGGTGGCATAATAGGGGGCGTTCCCTCCGTTATAACCGGTGTTAGCTGCAGGGTGAGTTTGCGTCGCGACGGGCGTCGGTGGTTTCAAAACTGAGCGCCGCGTGGACGACAGTCGGTTGTTTGACACTCGCCCCTGATATTCGGGACGGAATGAAGTGACCGACCGTTCCTTTTCACTTTATAAATTTTCTGTACTCATAAGCAGACGGACATCGAGTGATCCTGCTGTGCAGGTGTATGTCGTCGATTCTTCGGGGATTCTAAAAAACAAAAGATAACAGTACCCATCGTCAATTGTATCTATTTTAATTTACGTTACACTAATAATTCACTTGTTTTTTCTCGTACTCATTCGACACGCGTTTGGTAAAATCGATTGTGACACAGTGATTAAAAACGCACGCCTGAAGAGAGAGCAACAAAAAAAGTCTACGCCCTGGATTCCCCACAGACGAGGTAACTTATGACATTCAAATGTTGATACGTCGATTTCAATGCACGATGAAGTTACGCAAAATTTTTTTCTCGATCCAATAACGATAAACAAACGCGAATTCTGTGCAAAGTAAAATCAGCCTTCCAGCTGCAATGGGGATGTGCCCAAGGAGTTTACGGGGCAAATCGCTCCCGAGGGATCCCGCCCGAACTGGGACGCGTCGGAAACATATAACGAATAAAATAGGAACAAAAAACAATCCAAAGTTTCAGCAAAAAACGTGTATTTTTTTATCTTTGCGTCTCGATTGTTTATTTGAAATTGACTCGGAAGGGGTGAAAAAAGGATTTTTTCAACGAGGAAAAAAAAAAGGATACATTCGTTTGTACGCATAAATATTACTTGAATAAAAAGTCAAGTGCATCGCGAATGCTTGGTGTGAACGCATGTGGGTATATATATATATATACTTATAAATACACTACAAGTTAGATTGATACGGATCTGAATCGCGTGCCGGAAATCAACCGTGCAAGTATTATCGGTATGACATGTACCTACATTATTATCATCACGATATACGTATGCGCCGCTCATAGTATGCAGGTAGAGATTCATTAAATAAACATAAAAATTGTTGCAGGTTTCATACGGCAAATGTTTTACGTAAATATATGTATGTATATGTATATATAATAGTGGAACGATTTTACCCTGCACGATTTTTACGTGGTTCCGATTACAATTTTTGCTCGTTCATTATGTGTCATATTTTTCTATATACCTGTAAGATCAGATATGTATTCGCGAATCCCCCCCCTAGGCAAGGCTCAGGATAGAAACACGTGGATTGTAATATATGCTACAAGCATTACTGCACATACATATGAATATAAAACTGTTCGCGGAGAAGCAATTTAATTATTAAACTCGTGGTATATAGAAGTACACGGGATACCCGATTATCCGCTCGATTTTGAAGCCACTTTTTACGTACTTAATCTCTTAAATCCCTTGAGGGATGCGGCGATGGCCTACGGCCAGTTGTACATGAATAGTATATCATGTACACGCGTTTTCATTATACTAAAATTGATGTACATATGTGTGTAAAAACAATATTTTGTACATATGTGCTGCAGGAGGTGGTTCTATGAAATATGCATCTTCCTAGCTCGGTATAAATCGTCTCTACTGGATCACAATAGCTGAATATTCTTACCCTCCGAAGATCGAATCATGGATGATTAAAATCGTATGATACACAAATTACCGTCTTTTTGCATCAGCAGTCTTAGGGAAAAACTATCAATAATAAATCGACACTATTAGGCATGCTTGAATCAATGAATAATTTATAGAAGAGAAATTCATATTTTTGCCAAACTCAAATGAGAAATTGATCAGGTATTCTTATTCCGAAGCGCAATAACGAGTCGAATCTGATCGATTGTCGAGCACATTCAACTGCAGAATCCAGTTATATCCGTTCTCCGCAGAACGAAAGGATTCTGAATAAGACGGAATTGAAAATTGATTTTTTAATTATTATTTCGAATCCGATGACTGCTCATAATAAATCCCGAACGAATCTGAAATCCGATAGGCGAAGCCGTCTCGATCGATGGAACGAAAATGAAAATCCATTTGTTGATTCTTGGGCTATCGTATCGACAAAAAATTAATCACACTAAGCAAGGATCTATAAATTAGTCAGTCGATCCTCTCGTATAAATGAAAGTTGTTACTTTAGCGGTGATACATTTTACTTTCTATTTATAAATGAAAAAGTTGAAAAACGTATTATTCCTGCGTGTGTATTGTGATCGCCTCCTTTTGAATGAGGCGATCGAGTTATTTCGTTGCCTAATTTCAAGAATCGTCGGTCGTCTAATCGTTGATTAATTGATCTTATAAACAAATTAGTTTGTAGCGACTGGTTATTTTTTTTCCCCCCTCTTTTCCTTGTCTTTTTTATACAGGAAAAAGTAATTCAAAGAAGGCGGTGTTACATCAAAGTCATAGCTATAATTCGACGACAAACACCGCGTACCGTCGCGCGTTATTCGCCGAGTCGCGTGTGTGGGTGAATTTCATTACGCTAATTGTAACCACCACCCTCAAACATCGACAGATACGATCAAGCCAACAACGACCCTATCCAACTGTGCGACGGCGGCGCCGAGTTGATATTTAATTGATAAAATCATCAGCATAATTGCCACCCTCCGTGTAAGCACCTGTACGGAAAATACAGAAACTGAAGCATAAATAGAAACAGAAACTGCTGCAGAGAAGAAGATGACTCGAAGGGCGGGGCGACGGAAACGAGCACGGAAATATAAACGACATAGCGTAATTAACGTTAAATTGTTAATTTTCATCGCTACCCGAACGAGTCTACAGAATTAATTGGATACAACGAACGTGTTCGAATCAATTTCTTGTATTACGGGCCATGATATTATATGCTAATTGGCAGATTCTAATAATTAAGTTTTTTGACGACCGAGCAAAAAATAATTAATTTCCTAACACGTACAAATTTTAAACCTACTCACAATTAATCTTGGAGAACTTTCGTCTCGTTAAAATAAATCACGAAGAGCTAAAGGGGTTCAGTTCCATGGGTATAAATATTAGAGCTAAATAACACATCGCGTCGTGCAAAGAATCGACCTTTAAAAAATTCAATTTACATAAATTGGAACCACACGATTCGGAGCCGAACATAATTTGAGCCGCACAAATCGGAGCTGCACTAAAATTTGTGTCCTTTGAAATCGTGTCAAACGAATTATGTGAAAATAAATAAATGCGTAGCTCGAATTTGAGCATGCTAACTATTATGGTTGGCTCCAATCGGTGGAGCTAAAATTTGTGCACAAATATTTCGTGCACCTCCCCCTAAAATGTGTCGGAACGATACGCTTTCGTATCTCGAGTCGGATTTTTATACGACAAAGTTCTCGATGCAGAAATCCAAACCATCTGGATTCCATCTTGGAAAAATATTTCGCAAGGATTTGAAGGTCCGTCAAGAAATTGATTTTTCATCGATCGACGGCATTCCCGACCGGTAAAGGCGTTGCGAGGGATGCGAGATCGTTTCAGGTAATCATAGGCAAGGCCTAAATAATAATCCAAAACTCTCATCGTAACGTTAAACCAGATCAAGTTTCACGCAGCGCGCGAATCGAGCTATTATAATATGCATTACATTTACACTCTGAATGTAACTGAAAATCGAATTAGGCGACACGCAACGCCGTTCTACACACTTCCACAAAATTACTTTTTCAGTAATCACGCAACGGATATTAAAAATTCCCGCAGTAGACTGGTGAAAAAAAAAAGGGAAAAAATAGATGTTCATACTATATAGGTACCTAAATATTACACCATTCGAGTCAAAGGGGCCGACATCGGAAGCGGCGCGCCATTACGCTCTGACGATTGAAATGTCCTACTCGCGTCGTCGTTGTGAGCGAATTACTTTCTTAAATATTGAAAGCAGACATTGTAAACTATGTCTAAAGTCACCGGGGGGTTAAGCAAACATTTTTATCAGTATTAGAGGCACCTTCCTCACCCTTTTACGCCGTACAAAGCATACACAGTTGACCGAGGCAGCTGAAGCGTTTCTACAACGGAAACGAATGCGGTCTATATAATTATTGAATATGTGAGATGATTAAATTTTGCTATTAATTTTTCTTCCTTTCTTCTCAAATTGCGGGGTCATGCGATTGCACTATACCTATATAATATGGTACGTGAATTACCTGTTGAGTAAAACAACGAGAAACTCATTTTTCTTCAGCTGTAATTTGACATGGCGTTGAGTTTCGTCGGCCGAAACAGACGAACGATAAGAAAATCACGACTTAACATAATAACGGGCGGGCGAGTCGTAAAGAATAAAAGAAGCAACGCTGAGCTCCTCCGTTTTTAAGTCATGCAAATACTTGACGGGAGATACAATTACAGAGGGAGAGAGACGCTGCAGTTACGGGGTACGGGAAAAAATAATGTAAAAAAAAAGAGAGAAAGAGAGAGAGAGAGAGAGGAACGAAGCAAAGTCATGATGGAGGTACGGAGATTTAACGACGTCGCAATGAACGCTCCCACCCCTTCCGGCTGTTGGAGGAACAAGAGGGGGGATGGCGAACGACGATGACGACAATGATGAGGATGCTGAGGACGAAGAGGTGAAGGAGAGAAAGAAGAAGAGGGAAGGGAAAGGTTGGCAGCGACCTGGGGGTTTGGGGGTTTGGGAGTTTGGGAGGGGGGGGGGGGGGGGGGGGGGGGGATATATGAAGCTTGGCGAACGCGAGCTCAGATTGAATTGTAAAATAACCGAGAGGGAACAATGTACCCCTCTGCAACTTTGTGTTTGCATTTAAATAATCTGCGAGGAGGAACTCGCTTGTTCTCTAACTTCGTGTACATTGTGATCTACGCTGTACGAGATTTTCCGGGGCAGTGGTATGGAGAACCGAGGGGGGGGGGGGGGGGGTAGGATCGGGTGAATTTACTGCAGCGAAATATATTTAAAGAAATAATGAAACGGCGACCTGCAGGATGAATTTACAGGATAATAGAGTATAAAGACGAGAAAAAAAAGAAATTTGTATTATTTCTGCGCCCGCACGTTCCAACTGACATATACCTATATGTATACGTATCATGTCGAAGGCTAAGGACCAGAAGGGCGTATTCAACAAAGTGAGCCAAATAAAGAATCATCAGAATTACGGTTTTTCGAATGAAATGTAATACAGAAAAACTTAACACAACTGCATATAGGTTTTACCCTGTGTATTACGATTTTCAATTCTTTCTCCAAAACTTGAAAACGCGCACAGCCGAGAGAATTACTCTAAGCATATAATTTATAATCACCGCAGTTCACGATATGACCTAATCAGAAGTTATTTATTCTGCTGTAAAAATGTAAAATGTAAAAATAACTAAAAATATACTGAATGAACTATAAAGATGAAAAATATTCCCACTCCGCGTTGCGTTGCTATGCACAGAAATAATCTTGAGGGCTCAAGAATTTTTGGAGAAATCACTTGATTTTTTCCTCTCCTATACAATAAACCGTTGATTTTAATTGAAAACTCCTCCACCGGTCCTCCTGCTGTATATATACGCACAAATAACCTTTTTACATGTAGCCCGAGTACGACCAACATACGCTTTTGTTTGTGTATATATTATGTATATAATGTACGATATTATAGGTACATGTGTCTGTATTTTACATACATACCAATACAATGCGCTGTATACGAAGATCCCTTAGTATAACAGATATACCGTACATAATATATTATTATATCTATGGTTCAACCCCCGTAGATCGAGCTTTCCGTATAGAACGCGCGGGCGCGGGCACGCGCGACAGCAACCGTCGCCGTTGGCATCCCTCGGGAGCGTAAATGGGGGTGGGGAAAAAGTGGGGGGTGGGGGGTAATTCAATTTGACACCCCCACCCGCGCTTAAACAAGGCAGCATCCGACCCTCCCCCGCTTTCTTCCATCCCTCTCTATCCTTCTCGTCCTCGTCCTCGTCCTCGTCCGCCTCCTTCTCCCCGTTTCGTGACCTGGTGCAAATTAAATTCTCATCCAGCGTGAAACAATGCACTGTGGCACCGCCTAGCTTCGCTTTGGTTTCGGGTAACGTTCGGCTCTGGTTTAGGTGGCTCGGCGGTTGGTCAGTGTTGGAATTGTACGTAGTACGTACTACATTCCTACCTACCTATCTGCTGCAGGGTCTGAATGTAGAATGGACAGGTATACCAAATGTATGTGTGTATATATAGGTATATGTTGGAGTCCGAATTGACCGCATTAATTAACCGTTGCCTTATAGAGGAGGAAGTCAGTAGATAATTAAATTATACCCGAGCACATACTGCAGACATCGATACAGACATTGCAAGCGGGTGTAAGACTCGCCTTCAATTTACAATTAGTAAAATAAAATATGGCGTCGCTTCGTGTCGATTATAGTTGTTGATTTTCATTCGGCGTTATTGGTTATCAGTGCTAATTGAAATTATGAAAATATAATTAGCATATTCTGGTGAAGACCAGACGTGATGTAGTTTTTTCTCAATTTCAATTTGATCGATTGACTAACACGGCGACAGAATTGCAACGGTGTAACACGCGCAGCAACAGCAGCAGCGGCGGCATCGGCAGCGTGCATTGGTTAAGGATAACTATAGGAAATAGGGTGCAAAGTTTAATTCGAAATCGCGCGCTTAATCCCTAGGGATTTACCTAATCACAGCTCCAATCAAGAGATAATCAAGAAGCTTGGTGTAAGCTTACGAGACATTTCGGGGCGCGACAACGCGCTCGCTAACTTAATCACATTCAATCAATTCGCGCGACGCGCAGCTTCGCATTCCGACGTTTTCGCGAAAATTTCAGTTAAAACGAAACGACAAAAAGTCTGCAGTACATCAAGAGACTCGGTAAAGTCTTGCTCCAAAAAGATTAAATTGAGGAAAAAAAGCGAGACCACAACACTTTACTTCATCGGGAACTGAAAAAAAGCGCTGTACCTATAATATAATGAGCCAGGCATTTTATCAAGTATCTCCTCAATTAATTAGCAATTCGGGATATTTAGATGCACTTTTGCTATAGGTAGCTTTCACTCGAGGCTAATTTCAATGAAATCGATGGTCGGACAACTGAGATATGATAATCTCTGATCACGTATGAACTAGTTTGACGATCAGATTTTTTTTTTTTCAGTTTGGTCATCGTTTCCGTTGGTTATCGGACGTACGCCCGGTTAGGTTGATTGTGAATCGCTTTACGTCCAGCTCGTTTGGACAACTTTTCGTAGCCGGCCCAGCTACACGAAAAAAATGTGCAAACGCACGCTTGGCCGCAAAGCGATTCGGAATCAACCTAACCGAGCGTACGTTCGTAACTTATTGTTAGCTTCAAATGCATTATGATAATATTAGTGGGTATATATGTATAAAAGGGCAAGCTTATAGCGAGCGGTTGCCACGAGAGCTGTGCCCCACCTCCACTTTTTTTTCTTTATTTTTTATAATTTCTTTTTCTGGTAATTCAATATAATGCAAAAAATACGATAAAAATATTGTTTTTATTATCTATCAATTCTCAATTCGATTGAAAAAATTATGTCCTACAACGTTGAAATCAACATTAATCAGGCTTTGTATATTATACAACGGATCTGAGATTCGGGTCTCAAAAAGTGCGGTGTTTCATTCAAAATTGACGAAACTACAAAGTCTCTTACAAGTCAAATCAAAAGTTGAAAACAAATATTGCCAGTAGTAAACTGGCGCAGGCGGTAGCGATCAGGCCTGGCCATCTTCGGGTGTGTCGGGTCAGGTTCAAGCCTCTGTGCCTTTTGTTTCCGATTTCTTTTTTTTCTGTTTTTGTGATTCAATTGTATTTTTTTGTTTTGTTTTTGCTTTTGATATAATGATAAAAGTGACGAAAGATGATTGATTATCATTACAGTTGTTCGACGTTTGTTCGTTATTTTCGTTCAAGACGTTTTTGTTATACACGACTGGAATGATACAATAAATTCGCATTACAAAATTCCGAAATCGGCAAAACTGCAAAGTCTTTTACGAGTCGAAACCAAAATTGAGTATCTTGATTGGTACACAATAGACTGGCGCAGGCGGGTAGCGACTTGTACGGCATCTTCTCATCAGGTTCAAACCTCTGTTGCCTTCTATTTTGTTTCCGATTTCTTTTTTTTCTGTTTTTGTGTTTCAATTGTATTTTTTTGTTTTGTTTTTGCTTGTGATATAATGATAAAAGTGACGAAAGATGATTGATTATCATTACAGTTGTTCGACGTTTGTTCGTTATTTTCGTTCAAGACGTTTTTGTTATACACGACTGGAATGATACAATAAATTCGCATTACAAAATTCCGAAATCGGCAAAACTGCAAAGTCTTTTACGAGTCGAAACCAAAATTGAGTATCTTGATTGGTACACAATAGACTGGCGCAGGCGGTAGCGACTTGTACGGCATCTTCTCATCAGGTTCAAACCTCTGTTGCCTTCTATTTTGTTTCCGATTTCTTTTTTTTCTGTTTTTGTGTTTCAATTGTATTTTTTTGTTTTGTTTTTGCTTGTGATATAATGATAAAAGTGACGAAAGATGATTGATTATCATTACAGTTGTTCGACGTTTGTTCGTTATTTTCGTTCAAGACGTTTTTGTTATACACGACTGGAAGGATACAATAAATTTGCATTACAAAATTCCGAAATCGACAAAACTGCAAAGTCTCTTACGAGTTGAAACCAAACTTGAGTAACATGTATGGTACACATTGACTGGCGCAGGCGGTAGCGACTTGTTCGGGCCATCTTCGGGTGTGTCGGTTCAGGTTCAAGCCTCTGTTGCCCTCTGTTTTGTTTCCGATTTCTTTTTTTTTTGTGTTTCAATTGTGTTATTTTTTTTGGTTTTTGCTTGTGATATAATGATAAAAGTGACGAAAGATGATTGATTATCATTACAGTTGTTCGACGTTTGTTCGTTATTTTCGTTCAAGACGTTTTTGTTATACACGACTGGAATGATACAATAAATTCGCATTACAAAATTCCGAAATCGGCAAAACTGCAAAGTCTTTTACGAGTCGAAACCAAAATTGAGTATCTTGATTGGTACACAATAGCCTGGCGCAGGCGGTAGCGACTTGTACGGCATCTTCTCATCAGGTTCAAACCTCTGTTGCCTTCTATTTTGTTTCCGATTTCTTTTTTTTCTGTTTTTGTGTTTCAATTGTATTTTTTTGTTTTGTTTTTGCTTGTGATATAATGATAAAAGTGACGAAAGATGATTGATTATCATTACAGTTGTTCGACGTTTGTTCGTTATTTTCGTTCAAGACGTTTTTGTTATACACGACTGGAATGATACAATAAATTCGCATTACAAAATTCCGAAATCGGCAAAACTGCAAAGTCTTTCACGAGTCGAAACCAAAATTGAGTATCTTGATTGGTACACAATAGACTGGCGCAGGCGGTAGCGACTTGTACGGCATCTTCTCATCAGGTTCAAACCTCTGTTGCCTTCTATTTTGTTTCCGATTTCTTTTTTTTCTGTTTTTGTGTTTCAATTGTATTTTTTTGTTTTGTTTTTGCTTGTGATATAATGATAAAAGTGACGAAAGATGATTGATTATCATTACAGTTGTTCGACGTTTGTTCGTTATTTTCGTTCAAGACGTTTTTGTTATACACGACTGGAATGATACAATAAATTCGCATTACAAAATTCCGAAATCGGCAAAACTGCAAAGTCTTTCACGAGTCGAAACCAAAATTGAGTATCTTGATTGGTACACAATAGACTGGCGCAGGCGGTAGCGACTTGTACGGCATCTTCTCATCAGGTTCAAACCTCTGTTGCCTTCTATTTTGTTTCCGATTTCTTTTTTTTCTGTTTTTGTGTTTCAATTGTATTTTTTTGTTTTGTTTTTGCTTGTGATATAATGATAAAAGTGACGAAAGATGATTGATTATCATTACAGTTGTTCGACGTTTGTTCGTTATTTTCGTTCAAGACGTTTTTGTTATACACGACTGGAATGATACAATAAATTCGCATTACAAAATTCCGAAATCGGCAAAACTGCAAAGTCTTTTACGAGTCGAAACCAAAATTGAGTATCTTGATTGGTACACAATAGCCTGGCGCAGGCGGTAGCGACTTGTACGGCATCTTCTCATCAGGTTCAAACCTCTGTTGCCTTCTATTTTGTTTCCGATTTCTTTTTTTTCTGTTTTTGTGTTTCAATTGTATTTTTTTGTTTTGTTTTTGCTTGTGATATAATGATAAAAGTGACGAAAGATGATTGATTATCATTACAGTTGTTCGACGTTTGTTCGTTATTTTCGTTCAAGACGTTTTTGTTATACACGACTGGAATGATACAATAAATTCGCATTACAAAATTCCGAAATCGGCAAAACTGCAAAGTCTTTTACGAGTCGAAACCAAAATTGAGTATCTTGATTGGTACACAATAGACTGGCGCAGGCGGTAGCGACTTGTACGGGCCATCTTCTCATCAGGTTCAAACCTCTGTTGCCTTCTATTTTGTTTCCGATTTCTTTTTTTTTGGTCTCTGTTTTTCAATCGTCTTCATTTTTTTTTTTTTTTTTTGTAACATAATGATAAGAGTAACGAAAGTTGATTGGGCGTTTGTTTCTTTTTCGTTTAAGACGTTTTTGTTATTCCACAACTGGAATAGTATAATTTTTTCGTTGTAAAATTTTGTCCCCTGCACGACTATGCGAAAGTCCAAATTGTTTGAGTATTATCTCTAGATTTTTTCTTGTTTCGAAGGAAAAATTTTTGTGCTCAACTTGTGTTCTGTCGGACAGCATTACTCCGATCCTAAGTGCCTTGAAATATCAGATATTAGTTTTCAAGTGTACAAAGAAGGAGCCTAGTATTTTAATTTTTACATGTCACTGACTGATTTAATACGTTTGAAGATCGGAAAAATTCAGGATTCGACTTAAGGATTTTCAAATAGATTTATTATTAGCTAACGTGTTCTGATCGTGCCTGAATTTTTCATAACAAAATTCTTCTACTCAAAAGAAAAAAAATAAAAGGTTCGAGAGTTGAACAAATGATTTTGACTCTTGGCAAATAAAGACCACCCTTGTTTAATTGATACGTATAATATATATAAGGGCATAATTATATTCGATAATACATCCGAAGCGTGTATAACGTATCATTTTATCTACCTACACGTGACAGTTTCGCACCCCTGCAATGTAGACGAATCTCTGCAGATTCGTCTCTCCCGAGGGTGCCGGATCAATTCCCTGGAGACGCAGGTCACGTTGTACCGCGCCACCTCTTGGGACCTCTTGTGCATCAGGGGCGAAGTATAGATACCACTCTTGCAGAATAAATTGCCCCAACAAATCGATGCGCTTATAGGTTATTACATACCTATATAAAATATATATATTCATAAATATTGAATAATTCCCGCGGAAGCGACAAATCAGAATAAGATATAATTCTGCATGCGCTGTTATGTAGCTGTAATATGTATTTATTTGAGTACGGGTACTCGCCTATGAATGTGCTGAAAAGCTTACTGGCACATTTTCCCGATAAATAAAGTATCCACTCCAAATTTCATGGAAATCAGTTCGGCGGTTCGACTGGAATCTTGCTTGCAAGAAATTCAAGGTCATATATAATTCTCACTTCCGAAAATACTTGGGAAAAGTTTTTTTTTTGGTGCCAAACCGTGCTCCCCGGATGATTGCAAGAGTTTTTCTGGATCAGCCGTTTTTCACGATGACGAATCTATAAAAAACCCTCCTTTGACTATCGATCGTACCTAATGAGAATAAATGCTAAGCAAAGAAAGATTAAAAAAATCAATAAACTGTTCAGGCGTATCCCAGAACGACCTCATATTTGATGAAAGTATACTTTTCTACATAATACCTGATGTACCTAAAGCAACTTATTTCGCGTGATATCCGCGTTGAACGCAAATGTTATTCACATTTCCCTAATTATTCCACTGCAGCATCGATTCAGTTTGAATTAAATGAACCCTTTCATATTTAATAATTGCACATAGTCGCAAACATGTATACCTCTATGTTTTAACTACGATAGCTACATATACTATAACTGTGCGGGGCATAGGAGTGATCGATAAAATACAATAAATATAATTACTACTGAACTGCCGGTAGGAGAGGGAAAAATGGAAAACGGAAGGGTGGTACACCTGGTTGCAGGGTTAATATCTGCGTCTGTATAGGTATATGACATAAAATGAAGTCTCATCCAGAATATGTCGATTAATCATTCCGCGGTCCATTGTTCTTTACTCTTTCATATTTGTGCAGTACAGTTTTATTCCGCAATGGAATTTAAAACTATAACTTTTTCCATTCTATTATTCGTTTATTCAATTTCGCTTTTTCTTTTTCTTCTTTTGGTTTGGTTTGGTTTGGTTTTTTTCTTTTGTTTTTCAGAATGGACGGCCCGGCGGTATTGTCTCTGCCTCCGATGCCCAACCAAAAACCAGTTACCTCGCCACAGCCTCAGTCGCATTCCAAACCGAACCAGGTAGCGACCGATTAACTCATGTTGTGCCTAATCTGCAAAAATTCATCAGTATCTAACCGAAAAAAGACTATTGTTTGAAAAAAATTCAAAATCGATTTACCCAACTTCATTCAGTATTCAAAAACTGTTCCTCGAGTCTATCGTAATTTGATTATTCTATATTTATTGTCCGTCTATCGGAAGTATTTGCGACTCAATTTTCAGCCTAACTTTAGATAATCGAACAGATTGTGGATATCTTTACACGTAGCTTTGTCGTTGTTGAAATTTTGGAAAAGAACTGAAATAATTCTCGACGGTATACTATATCTCTTCCCACGGTTTACGGCGAATAGAAAGTAAATAATGAATCGAGACAAAAAAAAAACAAAAGTAACAAACCGATAGACGGACAAATCGTATGAGATCCTAAGTCCACGACGTCAGAGCTGCGTGGTGCATCTGAGCTGATAGGAGTTGCAGGTGGGAACGGTGTCGTTGTACGGGATCCACATCGTGTCTCTGGTTATCGAGGGCCAGGAACGTCTCTGCCTCGCACAAATCAGCAATACCTTGCTCAAGCAGTTCAGCTACAACGAAATTCACAACCGGCGAGTTGCCCTGGGCATAACTTGCGTACAGTGCACACCCGTGCAACTTGAAATCCTACGTAGAGCAGGCGCCATGCCAGTCTCTTCGAGAAGATGTGGGATGATTACTAGAAGAGAAGCGGAAAGACTCTGCAAATCATTTCTCGGCGACAACGCACCGCCGAGGTAGTTGTTTACTGTTCAGTGAAATTTCTTGGTATCGTCCCGGGCTGATGGTTTCAAATTTTTTCTATTAATCTTCCGCTTTTCCAACAGACTTCCCGAGGATTTTGCCTTTTCCGTTCACCACGAGTGCGCCTGGGGTTGTCGTGGCGCATTTCTACCGGCGAGGTACAACAGTTCGAGGGCCAAGTGCATAAAATGCGCGTACTGTGGTTTGTTTTTTTCACCAAATAAATTCATATTTCACTCCCACCGTATCGGTCCAGCTGACAAATACGTCCAACCGGATGCTGCGAACTTTAACTCCTGGCGAAGGCACATGAAATTATCAGGTAGTCCACCTGACGACGTCGTTCACGCGTGGGAAGATGTTAAAGCAATGTTCAACGGTGGAACCAGAAAAAGACTGCTTTCCAATCCCTCGGGAACTCGGTGCACTCCGACCGCCGCTAAACAGACGAGATCTTCGCCCACTACTCAACTTCCATCCCCTATACCCGCGCCAAATCATCCGCGGGTTCCTCCTTTCCCAGAACTACCACTTCCGCTGTCAAGAAGTCTCGTCATGGATTACGTTTGGCATCAACATCAGCAAGCCGCCGCTGCAGCAGCCGTTAAAACACCAGGATTCGCTTTTCCACCGTACACTTTACCCTGGCTCGCGAAACGAGGTCCTGTTCTTTTCCCAGGTTAGGATGTGAAGATATAATTACCTTGTTAGTTTCCGGCACACGGTCGTTGTCGGTTTTTTTAAAACATTTTTTTTTCCAGGACCTTTGCCTCCTCCCATACCCGGCGCCGCGATTCCTGAGCCGATGGCGCCACCTCCGCCATCGACTTTGCACCAATCCGCATTCCGACCCGTGATCCGTGCCGGACCTCAAGTTGCAGAATCCGGTCAAGTCGTTCAGGAATCTTCGCCAGAACTTGCCGTCGACAAGGATGACGACTCCGACGATGAAGTCGACATAGAAACAACGGAGGACGATGGAAATGCACCTAATATGAACAACCTACAAAGTATAAACGCAGGATCAAATTCTGCACTCAGCACTCACAGCGGACACAGTACATCCCCACAGTGTTGGAGCCCCCCGAGGGAAACGGTAAGAAATCGTCATATTTTATTATTCCTCAGCGATTTCCTTGCTTGGTGAATCAACCGACAATGAGGGACGCTTTTATTTTGTCCTCGACCAAATATATTTCTTGAAGTGTTCTTCGGGTAATGTTAAGTAAAAGTTCGTTAGTTTGCGTACCGAAGTGTATCTGTCTAACCCAAGTGAAACATTGCGTATGCGTGAAATAATATATACCACACATAGTTTTGGGAAAATGTATAGAATAATCTGGAGGCACTCGGTCACGTGACCTCAGCATTGTAGGGTGGTGAAAACGTAGTTATATAATATACATTGTTCGAGGCACGCGTCATTACTTCTGATTACTCTGTAAACACTCTACGTCAAATACGAACGAATATGCTTTGCGTTTACGCTTTATTGTTAACCTCCTAACGTGCAGAGGGTATGCCCTAGGTTATAAGTAGGGCGCTGGTGCGACGGGCGGGTGCCGCAGCAGGTCGCGCAAACACATCGTATATTATAATATAAATCCTGTGGCAAACACTTCGCGACAAATGACAATCACGGCACCCGCTCACGTTATTCGTTTGAAAATAGTGAACTAGACTAGACGATATCCTTCCCCTCCCTCTTCATCGTCAGGAACCGACGGCCGACGGACTACCCGCTGTATACATGGCGCGTCGCGTCGGGCCGATTCGAGACACGCACGCGACCTCGATCTACCGAAAGAGTTTTCGTAAACTCGAAGCCAATAATATGAAAATAGAGATAAAGAACGATTCATTGTGTCACGGTGTAATCTATAATCCATAATTACTTTAGTATACACATATATGTTCACCCCTTTGACCCTGGAGACATGCTTTGTAAGAGAGCGAGGTGAAATGGGTTGGATAAGAATTGTCCGAAAAATTTGATGATTCAGTTCTTTTTCGTTGAGTAAAAAGAAGAAAAAAACTTCTCACCCTTTCCTTTGCGTAATTTATGGTTCTATTTTCTATATGTAAGGTCAACAAACAAGCGAGGATGATTGATAATTATTTCACGTGCAGAAGCCAGAAATCACTGTGAAAAAATTTTGTAAAGCTTATTTTTTCACGATTGATAAAATTGATAAAAAAAAAATAAATACTTTTTTTTATAAAAAAAAAAAAAGCTGCCAAAGTTTTGCTCTCCTCGGTTCAATTTTTTGTCTAGTACTTTTCGAATATACTGAATAATTGGAAACTCGCTATAGTTCCTTCGACTTGAATTTTTTCGTATCAGTGTGGACAGGAGAAATGTCCGTTTATTCTCGAGTGAAAAATTTTACCGTGAGACAGGCGATTAATTATAAAAAGATCAGTTCCTCGTACCGTTAATCACTTAGTGGTGACTAAAAAGAGCTCGGCGCTGGTACCGTGAGGCAATAACAAAGTGTATTTGGATTGTAACTAAAGGAGCCAGGCCCTTATGTACCCTCCGAAGTCTATACTCACCGTTTTTCCTTCAGAACCTAATCCACCTTGTCCCACATTACTAAATGTGTAAACAATAGCCGGCGAAGTTAATCAAATTAACAAAAATATACTTGTCGTCTGCTAGGTAGTTTACAAATATTATCATACACCCAAATCATATTACATATTTCGTTGACATTTCAATTGTTCGAAATTGAAGATACACTTTTCTTTTTTTCTAACTGAATTGTAATTAATTGATTGCTCTTCACGATTGCAAACAATTCTTATTACAAGTGGTGATCCCTACAAGTATATAACAAGTATAAAATACACCCGCATGTGTCACTTTTTGTCTTCATTCACAAAAAAAAAAACTATAAACGTATAGGGCGGCCGGCGATTTTAAAGCTTTAATAAAAATACAGGTTCTTGTTAAAAACCGACAGATTAGCGTAGACCTAATATTGGCATCATCAGGCAATGCCAGCAGAAAATGTACAATAAGGTGGTTCGCAACCCTGAGACAGCAATAATGTCGAGTATTTTTGTAATACTTCGTTGGTTAATTTGAGTAAAATCGAAATGATAGTCGAGTAGTTTGACTTGTGAGTTTCCGGGTGTATGAACGCAGAATAGATCAGCGATTGAATTTGGAGGAACGTAGAGGTCGGGCTCAGCTCCTACAGTTTGCTCTGCGGTTCCACCGTTCATTGACTGTCGGTCGACTGCTCACACGACCGTTCCCGTCAATCGCGATAATTATTGTGTCAGTAAATACTTGCCTACGTTTCCCCCAATGTTATGATCCTCAGTCGGTCGTCAAACACGCAAACGTGTGCCACACGTCCGTTCGCGTCCCTGAAGCTGTTCTCTATAATATAATTAAATAAATGACCGCTGCATTATTTTGACGGGGCTTCACGTTTCAACGAACGCTCTAGCATTATGTTATTCGACGTTGCAGCCGATTATGCTCACTGAACCGCTACGAACACCTATAGATAGGAATGAACGTCGATGACTTATGTCCGGCTCGTTCTAATCACTTAAGCGCGTTTGTATTCAACCCCCGTTCTTGCACTCTGCGCGTAGCGATTAATCGTCCAGCCATTTTATAACTCCTAACAATTTTTATGTACGTCGATCTTTCCGATCGTCTTTTCTTTTTACAAAAAGAACGCTCGAATATACCGTGGTCCTAAAAATTTTTTCGGGGAGCCCAAATCCTAGAAGTTGACACATTCGAGCGGTAGGATTATTTTTTTATTCTTTTTTTCGAAAAAAGTACTGCATATCGAAAAAAAATCTCCGTTATCGAGGAATCGTTATTTAATTTACCGAGATCGTGTATGCATCCTTGTTTAATCCCAAAGTGTAATTGTTTCCGCTCCGAAAATCGCTTTTAACGCACACGTTCCGGGTTACATAGAGTCGGTTCAAGGGTCCAAAAAAGTAACCCAAAAACATATAGAATCACTCACGTCTTTCTCCGTTTATTCCTTCGAGTCCCGAAGCCCGTGGTAAAGCTGTTTGTCGACGAAAAGAGCCTGGATAAGCCTTCAGAATTGCTATAGACAGCTTTTCAATTCCCCTCGTTCCCTCATCGTTGGCGAACGTGTTGAGTAGAACTAGAGTGAGGGAAGTGGCGGGGCGAGGTAGGGGGTTCCGACGTTCCCGCATTTCGCGTCCTTACGGAACCTCCACCCTCACGGTCCCCGGTCTCCGGTTCTTCGTCGCAGAACATTGACGACCTCTGCTAGTCTCACGGATTCACACAAGTTGCAACAGAGAAGTATGTCCATGCGAACACTGCGCGGGGTTAGCAGACGACGGTAATACATGGGTACGGGAAAATAGAGAGGGGGTAGAATACAAACGACAACGACGACGGCGACGGCGACGGCGATTCCCCTTCGCAACTGTGCTGCGGTGACTAAGTAAGTAATCCCCAAACGTTATTTGTAGTTATTTGTCGGTCTACTGGACCAGCAACCGAGTATTTTCATTTTCGCAACATCTGGATACCTTCGCGTATATATCTAACGTCCGGTAGACCTCTGTCTGCAGATTACGTGGCTGAGAACTGTAGAAAAAATATCACTCCTCCTCCAACTGTGTATAACGAGTACGTCGACCGGTGAGAATTTCGTCGAATAACCACCGTCAGCCATTGACCCGCCGTTAAATAAACTTATAGCTATTATGCGCCTGATCTAATAGTATTTTTTTAACCGTTAAATTTTGAATAACAAGCCCGGAGTTGCTGCGATCGAGGACTTTTTCTTCGTAAGGATATTTTAGTGAGAGAGAGTTCTCCGATGCTGAAGAGATGTTCGGAGTACTGTAGGCGGGCGTTTGTTGAAGAGGAACTCGAGCCACGTAATCCGTTGCCATTTCGATGCTCGATTATTTCCTAATTAATTACGCAACAGCGCCAATTAAGAGAAGCTTCTCTGAATTAATCAATTCAATTCAACGGGAAATCAGTGTACGGTACCTGCAGTGCTCTCCCCTGTTTCAGTTTTTTAAAAGATCGTAATAAATGTTGAAGGATTTTACGTCAGCTGGAAATGAAATGGAACTTTAGAGCATATTTATTTTGAAGTTTGAATTTCTAACGATATAAGTCAATTTCCAAATTCTCCGCGCTAAACTCCTTCGGTTCTATTATAACGCAAAATTAAATGACGTCCGGCAACGTTACAGGCGACCCGCGGGAGAAACTGGAAAGTGGCAACTGGGACAGCTCCATTTAAATCACACGATGGGATACGTTAGTTAGTTTCAGTCGCAACTTTTAATTGCACCTCGACTGACTGGAGGGTCGTTAGACGCCCTCTGAGGACGGTAATTACTTTTTTCTTTTCCTTTTTTTGGCTCATCTTTTTGGATTTTTTTTTTCACTACGTGACCCATTCGATGGAAAAGTTTGGATGAAAATAATTTTTAGTAACTAGGTATACTTTGTCTTCGTGCCCTTCGATTATTGTAATATCTTTCTCAAAGTTATCGAATTATTTATTCAATGGCAGCATCAAGTTAAACACAGTACTTGAGATTCTAATCTAGAAGGGATGTAAAACTATTATTAGGTGATAAGATTGTGACGCACAAAAGAGTTCCAGTTCCACGAAATGTCATCGGGTTACTCGAGCCAAAACGAAACGAAGGCTGATGTAGTCACGTCTGTCGATTTAATCACAGAGTCCCGAAGGGCTTCTATAAGGTCAGGAGTTGGCATTTCGAAGTAACGAAACGGGATTAGAACCCCGAAGATAGCTTTTGCTGTGCTCACCATTCCCTTCTAAAAATGCCAGTGAATTTTTCAATTAACAATCACCATTCAAAATGCCACGAACCTTGGAATTTCGTTAGTTTTTTCGAAGTTTGTTTCTGATTCGAATCAGCTTTCGGAAATCTCAAAGTTCTTCTTCATCATCTCGGGGCTATTTGAGATTCTCGTTACCGCTTCGAAAACGCTACTCGTAGTTTCTTCGAAACAAAGCTCTCGATTTACAGAAATATTTTGGAAAACGATAAATTATACTGGCAAAAAGTGGCTCATCGTTCACTTTTTTGAAATTTTCAAAGTATTTCTGCCCTCCACGCCGAATGGTATTTTCGAAAAGGTCTGCGGAGCATCTTCAATTTTGGCGAACCCGTGATAATTAATTGAGCTGGAAACCCTTGTTGAGGTCTTCATATCTGGAAGCGAAAATAGAAGGAATTATTGTACTCGCGCTCCGCGTCAATGAGTCCATGGGCCAGGATAGCATATAGTGCGTTGCGTGGGGCGTTCACCGTTGATTCAATTATGATCGTTACAGCACTGGCTCCGCCCTTCACTCTCGGCCCAATCGAGAACGGGTTTTGTATAATCTCGCCTCGCCAATGCCAATGGAGATATACTATAGTTCGCTGCGGACTGTATGTACAGGGATTTGTAAATCTGTAATCGCTGCGTTATTATTCTTGAACGAACTAACCTCATCGGAGCTTAGACGATTTTTTTCCACTTCATAAAAAGCCTCGTTTCATTTCGATCCTTTGTTATTTTTTTTGATAAACACACCTGCGTGTATTGCACCTATACCCAAAGTGGAGCGGTATATCATTTGATTATTTTTACTTTTTCACCACGGCCACATTACATACGTACCTATATCGGAATACAATATTCATCTGTTTCGAACATACTTCATTATTTGACACGCGAGTCAATTCAGAGGTTATTGATCAGAATCATGCAATTCCATTTCCACCCTTCAGATTTACTTCGAATCCGTGTCATTTACTTGAATTATAGATCAACCCAAACCGATTGATGGCTAGTCAAAAAATTTCACCTGAAATCGTCAATCATTTAGACATACTATAGTTTTTGCCTTGTGGTTATGGTTTTTCAATATTTCAAATTTGCAATTCGTCTATAACGCCGGGTTTTTTTTTCTTCTCGCGAGTCGATCGGAACATATGAACTTTTTACCGAGAGGGAAAAATGTAATAAATTTTTCCAATTGCGATTTTCTATTCACCATTCGAATAATCAGGCCATTAAACAGAAGCATGTTATACAGTCGCCATATAAGAGGTTCCAATTTGTAGGAATCCCTTGTATTATTCCTTTCAATGGAAAAACTTTTGCGCGCCGTGTAAACGCGGCAGCTGGATGAGAGTCGATTACAGCGAAATGCCTGCTTTTCAAATACAATCTTATACCAGTAGAGTTTCCACGGTGACGTCGACTTTTATTGCAGCTTGAGAACCATTCCCCAGTTTCTTCTTTCCCCTCCGCCCTCAACCTTTTTTATTTTTTCCCCTTAGTTCTCTTTCTCGTTTTGCACGATATATAACACGCCAAGTCTGCTGGAGAGGGAATACCGGAGACACTCGGCGAACCGTTCGATTCGAATCGAGTTAAAAATTTAAAATTAACGTCACTTCACGAACACGATGCGGAACCTCCTCATCCCCCACTCACCCCCCAAACCACCTGAACAATTCGCTCAAGCTTTCTCGCCCGCGTAACGCGACGCTTTTAAACTTTTCGCGGATGGGGGAAACAACCAAATTATTTTTACGAGAAAAATAACACTTCTCGCTTATATGTACGTGTGAGAAATGGAGTTATGTATAATATGACGGAGCTAACGTTGACTCGAGATAAAAATTTGGATAAATATTTGCAACGATTTAACGATGAAATTATTTTGAAGCGGTGTTATTTGAAAAAAATTCTCCCTGAATTGGAAACGTTTCAATGCTAAAATAAAAAGACAAAAAATCTGTCCGTGTGAATAAATGAACTAATTCTATGTATAATACGAAAAATAAGACGCTTTCCATACGTAAAAAAAAAGAAAATTTAAAAAGTGTTACGAAATATGTTATACCTACGAATTGAACATCACATGCATGCATAAATATACCATATCAGGCCTGATGTGATATACGAACGAAATTGAGCCGGTGCTTGGTAAATCCATTATTATCGAGAGTATAATCAATTTGTGAACATAATGCCACATCCAGTGTAGTGGGTACGTATTATACCTACTATACCGATGTACTTGACTACTATATTTTCCCTCCCCCGCATACCGCAGCGTTCCCATTGGGCCGTTAGCGTCACCGAACCGACGAGACTAAGCCGGCCGGAAGTGATGCGACTAACGCGATTGTGCAACAACTCCGTGCTCAACGAATACCCTACGAATTAATTGAATTTAGTTGGGCTTATACTGGCTACAGCATTGATTACGACGGTCGTCGTCTATTATGGTTTAAGCTGCGAGGCTCTTATTATTATACCGAATTGAAAAGCCCCGCCATTCTTCACGCATCACATGAAATCAGCGCTGAGATGTAACAAACAAGTGACAACAGGTGACCGTGTTTCATTATATTCTAACCGAGTTCGGTCGCGTCAACATGATTAAATGACGTTTTAAAATTTATCGCATATATTATGGTTACATTGAAAAAAAATTTCTCCAATCAAAATTTGAAATAAAAAAAAAAAAAAAAACTCTTGTCGCCGATCTTTGAAAATGCATGCAAACTGTAAACGAACGATACCAAGTTGTATTGAAGGTCTACGTCGAACATGCAGTGATTGATAAATGAAAATGTATTTCATCACCTTTCGGTCGACTTCTTCAAACTCATGGCTCCAGATAAAAAATGCCTTACGGGCATCACCGTCGTAACCGAAAGTCTTCAGGACAACGTGCCGACTTCTACTACACGCGACAAGTACGCCGTTTTGTTTAATATGTTCTCAGATTTTCCTCCCATGTTTGATTCATTTTTCTTTTTTTCATTTCCAAGCTCTTCAAAGTCAACCGAAAGGCACAATTCTATTGAATCGCCTTTTTGGTATTCTTTAATAATTGTTTTTTTTTTCTCCAATATCTAGGAGTTCCTCCAACACGTCGTATAAGTCAATCATAATAATGCAAATCATTGCTCCTTTTTTTTTTCACCCATAATTGTTCTGAAATCTCATGATTGCGACGACCGTAAGAAGATTCTCACATCATAATTTCATTCGTATATATATTTTACTTTAGGATTCGAGGCGTCTGCGCTTATCTTGGAAATTTGTCGAGGCACAATACACCGAATAAATATCAGCCGTGTCCAGTACCTGCACATGGGAATGGTTGCGGTGCGCTTCTTCGATACAATCGAAAACGTAAAAAAACCGAATCAGATTTGTTAGCTGGTCGCAAGCTGCAGAATGCTGATGACGAGCCACCGCAAGCAAAAACTAAACCAAAATCTGGCTTGTTGGACAAGGAGCCGTGTTTTTGCAGTGCGAAAGTCGCGACGACAGGAATTAAAAACAATCGAGAACGTATTTTGAGACGGAAGAAAGCAAAATTGAAAACTCCTGAAACTAAAATTCCAGTTAGAATTGCGGATGAAAAAATTAACACGGAATGTCGAAAACCACCGGAAACTGCAGTGGCCGTCTCGGCACCACCACCACCCGCGAATATGCTGCATCGAGAAGTTTTTCGAAAAAATCGTCGTCGAGATTTAAGTAGCTTCGTCAAAGCTGTGGTCAAAAGAACGGACGAACCTGTTTGGCGAAGGGAAATTGCACCGAAAACTGTGATCGGAAAGGAAGTTAGCTCCTCGTCGAAAGCTTCAGCGGCTCGATATAATGTTAAAAATATAATGGGCATAACGAGTGATCATGAAAATCGGGGTAATAAATCGGCACAGAATAAGATCGTTAAGGTATTGTGGCATGCTAATAATTATAATGATCCCGATCAGTGATAAAAAAACAAACGGAAATTAAAATATTGCTGCATGCATATATATATGCATAGGATTAATATAAAAAATGGTGAAAATAAAGATTCTCAGCAGATTCGAGGTGTGCGTTATCGATTATTATTTTCTCTTACATGATGTAAAGATCGATACATACCTAATACAGGTTTTCAAATTTTTTGATCAATTTTTTTCTCCAATTTGATGCTGCGCTGTACTCGAATTACCTTCTTTACCGACTGAAACATGAAACACGATTTTGTCACTTGGAATTTTTGAAACCAAGTTTCTCGGCGCAAGCACATTCAATTAATGCTAGATTCATATCGGTGATGAAGAATAAGTGAATCAATGGCATGAAGCTTTTTGAGTTTCGAAAACCCAAAGTAAAGTCACAGATTACTTACTGAAAACGCGATACCAAATGTACAAAAAAAAACGTTGTTTTTTAGAAATCGGAGAACATATTACATCAGCCATTTGCTATTTTTTCTCCATCACATGATATCAATTTCACATCAACTGAATGTGTTCTTACCGAAAAACTGGCTTTTGAAATTCGTATTTAGGAGTCAAAAAATTTTTCACTGTAAAATTTAAAATTATGGTCTTAAACCATTATATGCCGAGATCGGATAAAATAGGATTATTTATCCATATGTACCTATAGTATGCGGAAAAGGACTGCACCGTTGATATAATGAAACGTAGCAAGAAAAAAAGCATAAAAAAGTAATGAACAAAAACAAAATTCAAATAAAAAAAGCGGTCGGATATAGCGGCTGCGTAAAATCCAACACACGCTGGAGTTGTTTTACCCGTAATCCTTTATTGGATCAACGGGGCTGAAACAATTGAGCGGCCCATAACGCGCGGGTTGCCGCGGCGTAAGGGGTAGGGTGTGCAGGGGGCAAAAGAGGAAAGGGGAGGGGTTGGAGGTTGTTCGGGGCGCCGTTTGCCCGTTTAGAAAGGGAAGGGAAAGGGATTTCTACCTACTTTAACGGCTGAGCGAAGTTACAAATGGGACCACGTGAAACTCATCCGTGTATACATAGAGGAGATATCTGCACATATATGTACATCTATAGGCTATATTTATACGTGTGTACGCATAACACATATGTATATAGAAATACAGGCGAAGTTTGTGCCGTGCGCTGATTGCGAGTTCGGTATAATCTGTATACTGGTGATTCAGTGTTCTCTTGCTTTTCAGACTTTTTGCCTCTCATGGTTTTCCCCGAATTTTCTTTCTTGTAATACGATGTGTTGTATGTAAGGTATGTATACATATAAGTATAAGCCTGAACACTTTCGTTTCCATCGTAGAGCTATTTCAACTTCTTACAAAACGGTAACATTATTCTTTAGCACATGATGTCGGGATTTAATGTACAAATAACCTCACGTTCTATACATTTCTACACAAATTGCAAACGCGACTTGAATTTCATTCGGTACTTACAACGTACGAACATCGTAGCACGCTGGTATACTATTACTATTAATCTCTCACTTGGGAACGAGGTGATCACGTGCCATCTATTTAGTAGGGCGCATCAAGGTTAAACCCTACAGGACCACGAGCAGCGATCAAATTTCTCTGATTCCGACCAGATTGCGAAAAAACAAGTGATTGTAGAATGAAAATTTTTGCTCTCTCGCCAAACGGTTTCTGCGATCAGTCAAAAAACAAATGATTATATAGTCGAAAAAGTAAGACTGAAAAAAATTTTTGCTTGATTCAAAAGACAATACGTTACCGTTCATTTTTTTCATCACTGAAAATTTTCCGCAAGGCTATTTATTATCGTCAGTGGTCGTAGTCGTTCAAGGGTCCTGCAGTATTAGCGACGCAGAGCCCGAAAGATGATCCTCGGCTATAATAACGAATGAATTCGCAACACCATGCCATGGGGACTTGTCTGCCCGTCTGTTTGTTCTACGCCCCCCGGTCCCCTCGATATAATATCGCTTGAAAGTAAGGTTGCATGGGTATTAAAGCGCATATGCCTAACCCTAATATTTTGTGTAACCATGAATATAGGTACACATGTATACAATGGGTTGCCTCTCCAGTGACCACCTGTTCATCGAGAGGGTTGTTTCCGAATCCTGTACAAAGTGGCAAAAGAGAAAAACTGCAAAAAACATTCGGCGAATTATTCTGACAATCTTCTGTTCTGTATAGTTTTTTTTCTTCTCTACTTTACCGAAAACTGTAAGTATATATAACGGATTTAATTTGGTGCTTTTGAGGGTTTCTATCTCGCGTCAGGATTTGGAAGTACCTACTTCTTCTTTCTCTGTGCTCGTCATTCCCGTCAGCACACCCTGTAATGCTGATGTTTTTATATACCTTAACGAATTGCTCAACAATACACGGGCGTTTTCAACCCCTTCCCGATCTCTGTACATACACAGAATATAATTACTCCAAATCCCAAACACCATGAAAATTTAATGGCAGACATGACGGTGACGTACGCCTCTCGTCAAAGCTGCTATCTTATATGTGTGATACACGTTATGTTACCTTTACTCATTATATTCGCTAAGCTAAATGATTTTAAATAATTAACGTTCAGAATAAAATCCGGTTCGATGTTGTACGAAAAAAGGAAAAACGATCCATGAGAAAAAAAATGTTTGCACACGATATATGTATTCGTGCTACTACCTTGCATAACATGGGGCATTTCCATTTACACGTCAATTAATGCAGAAATACATGGTGCAATTTTTAAAAAATTCATAACTTTTACATCGTTTTCGTTGCGAGCGACCTCTATTAACGTTCGAAGCTTATATCGTACGTTCAACTAGCGTGTGCATATAAATATACCTTATATATCCTATGAGCAAAACATTCGAGAATCAGATTTTTAAGTAACACGCTTCAAGTGTCATCAATTATTAATAATTCCGTGACCGCACGCGGGTGACTTTCATGTATACAGCAGCTGGGAACAGGGTTGCAGCCTTCGCGTGAGTATGTATAGTGAAACTGCAGGGAATCATTGAAAATAGGTATTGCGTATAAATGTGACGTTATCATTTTGATTCTATATGAGAATCGCAAAAATTCCTTGATATTATTCTACATAAGAACCTTCTTTCCTATGTTATATGATTGTGTATACAGTGCAGGGGTGGGTGGGACGCATATAAGGTCTCCTACAAGGGTTACGCGCGCGTTATTTACGTATTATGTACAGCGCCGCGGTATTACATATATACAAATGGCACATGTATACACATGTGCGTGTGTGAGCGTGTGACATAACTACGGCCATCACTGCATAACGGAGTGGTTGATCGTGATGAGTGCCGTAATGTAATAACGGGTTATGGAAAAGCTATGCCCATAATAGGCGACTATACTATTCCTATGCAGGGTGACACGAAACTCGCTTGCGGAGCACTCACCGTCATTTGTTTGAAGTTTTACATTCGTATTGTTACACATATACATAGAATGTCCAACGCGGATGAAATATTACGATTATTATAATACATATAACAAATCGAGTACATATACTGTGTATATGTATATACATGTATATGAGTATATTGGGGAGTTAATAAAAGATATGGAATTAGTCTTTCTTTTTCATTACTTTTATCTCATTTATTTATTCATTTTTTTTTTTTTTTTTTTTTTTTAGCAGCTTATCGAAGATCGCCGTGCAGGCGGCATTTGTGTTTATTCACGATTTATTTATGGATATTATGTTCATTTGTCATTTTGTATATGTATATATATTTAATTAATTGGGGGATTTTTATCGTAGATTTTCAAATATAATTAACTACTTCTTTTTTCTTCGTTTTTGTCAAATTTATTCATTTGTTTTTTACAATTAATTAAACGTACAACAATATTTTTCATAATCTAATTTCAGGAGCGAGAGGCCGAAAAAATTGCCGAAGAAGCAGCGGCTTCGAGAGACGTAAAACCTGAAGTGGCTACAGCGTCTTCAACGGGAAGTCCAGAAAGTTGGCATGGCGGAGCGCTCTATAGACATCTTCATTTACTGAGAGGTAAAAATATACCTGAGCTAATCTCGAATAACCTCGCTTTAACTGATCTAAACTAATTTTCGCTCATTACACGATCGAGGATGTTATTAGATATGTTTTTTTATTGTCCGCATCAACGAATTTGTCGATCATAAATTTATGTAGGTATACGTAAATCGAAGAAGGCCAAGGATCAAGAGAGTCTAACCCATAAAACCCTACTTCAGTCAATCACTTTCTTACAGTTTTCCAATTTTTGTGGGATACACCCTTGTGCCAGAAAATTTATTGAAATTCCAAAAAGTGCATCATACGTCTCAACATTTTTTTTTCAATGATCACGATCCATGGCGTGATAATTAACCGTTGAAAAAATTAAGTGTATAACGCAACGTTGCCATGATTACGAGCAGTGAAATAGCGACTTATAAATTAATTATCATATTCAACGCTTACGTGTGATGTGGCGAAAAAATACGAGAAGATATTGAAATATCAGAAATTCAATGATCACAGATTCTCGTGAAAATGTGAAACACTTTCAAAGCGTCTCTTTGTCAGGAGCTTTTCGCCCGGCTTTACGTATACGATAGGTACGTAATACAGGGAATTTGAACCCCTCCTCCCTGTCACCCCGACAGGACTGCAGGTCGTCGTTATTTAACCTTTGATCCTACAAAATCAGTGGCATCGGTAGGTGTCGGTTTGCAGAGAATTCTGTGTCTAATTTATAATTACCTTCCGCGAAATCGATTCTTCCGATTCTCAATATTATATAATACCTTGTCCAAGTAATAACACGATGTAAATTATTATACATTATATATACATAATATTATTTAATACTTATTACGTAACTTCGATCAGGGATAAGATTCTATTAATTGGAGTAATTAGTCGCAGCCGAAGCGTGATTAACTGGAAATACTTGGTTCAGTTCGAAGGGGGAAAATCAAAGTGGTGTAGAGGAATTAACAGGAAGAGGATGAACAAGGGCGGCCTGTAGGACCATCGAGGGATTCGAATGGCGTTGTTGAGGACGAGGAGGCGGCTTAAAGATTACACGAGGGCGTCCCCTGGAGCCAAGCGCTTGCGCAATAAAGAATACCAACAGAATATAATTCACTTTGACCTTTCTTCCCCTCTTTCTACCTCCTTTTACTTCATCCTAACTTTATAGGTGTGATGTACTACGAAGTACAACCTTCGTTCGGTGTTATACAATAAGCTCATTGACTAACGCGTTAAATGTATGCGAAGGGGTATCTATTTTTTTTCTTTTCTTTTTTTTTGCGACTCGAGTTTTATTTGATTTTTTTTTTTCATCCCTGCAGTGTAAATGCGAGAGGAGGTTTGTTAATATTATATTTTCGGAATGTTATCTTCAATCGTACACGGACAGTTTCAATACCTATCAGCGGATTGGGTGGCCATTCATATAAGCCGAAAATAACGAGGTAGGTGCTGTTGCTTGGTTCTGTACTGAATACGCAGCGATGAGGATCATTGCCAAATGGGCAAAGAGAATTCTCACATACACGTGATACCCGCGTACATTTATATATGTGAAATGATATTATAACGTGTATATGTTTTGCCCGTATGTATTATAACACATACATTACTTCATCCTAGATGAATAGAACCCCGATGTAAAACCGACTAGCTTGTTCGCACAGTTGTTACTATCGGATGCATACCTATATATAGGATATATAAATTATGGAAAATGCGCTACTCTTTTATTATCTCAATATAATTTGCTACCGTTATCATACACCTACTATCCCGGAATAATATTGCGTTATTTGAAAAAATGGTAAAAAATTCAAATCCGGGATGAAAATCTGATCTACAACTAAAATTCTGCGTTTGGTTTCCTTTTATTTCAGGAAGCGACGTGTCCGACTGTTCGGCTTGCAGACCCCGAGGCGTCTTTTACGGGCAGGTTCACAGTCCCACAGCTCCTACAAATTAATCAGCCGATTGTAAATTTTGTATAATTTGTCGTCGCTAAAAAAAATTATCCCATTTACGATGTGCTCGGACATAAATAATATAAGTATGTAGAAAAATTCTATAGAAATTATATCGAACAACAGAATCAAATACTAATTTTTCGCATGTCATATCTACCTAATTTAATGCTGCGCATAAGTCATAGTAGTAAGAAAAAGGGGAAAAATTGAAGACTAAAAAGAAAAAATAACTAAGATTCGAGTGTTGCATTTGTTTTTACGAACCTAATATTAGACCATGTTATTGACAAATCTAATTTTCCTCTCTTTCATTAAAAGCATGCAATATTACAATGTGGTTTTCAATATCAGATACCCGACGGAATCGAACAAATTTTCAAAATCAATAATATTATATTGTTAAATAATTTGCGGATAGCACGATGAACGTGTAGTTAAAATTGTAACATATAGTATAATATATAGAGTAATATATTATCATATCTGATAGTCGATACTACAAATTTGAATACTTAAATATATATCATATAATATATGTATATGTATATGTATTAGAAATCGATCAAAGCGCTACCAGCTGATAATAATGTCGTAAAATAATTCGACCAAACTTAAACTGTGCAAATGTAAGGACTTTTTCTCATAATTGTCTGCAGCGCATCATAAATTCTTGGTCAAAACCCGCACTGGTTTGTAACAAACACTCGGCCATTTTCCATATATATATATATATAGGTATACATATAGTTATGTGTCATAAAAAATGTTCAGAGAATAAGTTAAGTAGATAATTATTAACTATAATAAATTGCACCCGGATTCAATGAAGCTGTAACGCGCTAATTATCAATTTCATTTCTCAAATTTAAATTACGCAGGCATAACGCGCTCGTTTTCTATTGGGTCTGTATATTCAAATTTCTATTACTATCACATGCCTATTTCGTTTGCTCCAAAAAATCTGAAACTCGGTAAAAAATTACTTGTACATACCTTATACAGTAGGTCATCGACATTATAAATTTGCATATAAATAACTATATCTGTATGGAAACATGAAAATTCAAAAGTGCAGACGTTAGATCCGAAAAATAATGATTCGCGTCCAAAAACTGAACTACATATATTATACGTTACTCGTGCAATAAATCGATCGACTATCGATCATTTTAATGTTAAATCTGATTCGTCTGATTTTTTTGTCTTAGTCATTAAAAATTCCCAGATTTATCTAAATATTATTATTTGATCCCGAGTAATAATTCAGATATTCACACGATGTAACAATAATGATAATATTAATAATAATAATAATAACAACAACAACATCAATGATACTTATAACGATAGGATATACTTGTGATTGTTATACCCTAGTAAATCTTTTTCAATTAAGGTAATGAATTAATACGGCTATAATCCAGCTGCTGAAGTAGCTCCCGCGATTGAACAATATTATATTATATTGCGTATAGAGAATCTTACGGTTTGAAAAAAAAAAAACACATAGTTAGAGAGTGATATTAATATTAATTACAATAGGTGAAAAAGTAGGGTCGATTTCGGCAATCTGTATAATTTGAAAATTCTTTCTTTCACGGAATTTGTGTACTGGTAAAAATTGAACTAAAACAAAATCATCAAATTTCGAATGGTCAAATTTATCCTACTTTTGCCTCATATTATATGCATACGTGGTATTCTGACAACAGGTACATGAATATAGCCAATAATATTCGAAACATTATGTATAACCCAAATTATATATAATAAATGAAAAATGTTATCGTATTCAACCGCTGCAGATGTGTACAGTAATTGTAAATCATTTTTTTTCTTTCCGATCAAATTTTTACCTGTTTTGCATGGACTTCTAGATTCGGAAAATTCTCGCGATGCCCGTGAGACTTGTGAAACTTAATTTCTAGGTCGAGTGAATCCTTGACTGATCACACTCCGTTCAAAAAGAAAGAAAATAAAGAGAGTACGGTTTTAAAATCGGGCAGAATGCACAGTGAATATAAGCGAGTTTATTTTATTCATCTTAGAAGAAGAGATTTCATTTATTCTGACCTACAGATTTTATCACACACAATGACGTGATCCGAGCCACCGACGTGCAGGTATACCATATAAAATCCTCTGGGAACGATTCTGCGTTGTGTGGACGGTTCAGTGAACACAACCCCTTAATAGATACGGCCCTGAAGGTCGGTCCCTTGGTGATCGTCAGCAAAATTTCGGATTCCGACCACACACTCCGGCGCAAGTATTGACACTTAACTGAATCTGACGTAATATATCTCGAAAAACCAATAACAACATTTTTTTAAGTGGCTGCTCGAGCCTCGCGGGGCTCTGACAATGAAACATACATCGAATATTGTAAGAACTGAAAGGGCGTAACGTACAAAAAATAAAAATGCTGCCGAAAGACTTATATTGTACGGAAATTTTTTTTTGTAGGGTTACGCCCTTCCGGCATCATTTCTAAAAAATTTTCGGTCTACCACATGAAAATGTATTCTTGAAAAATCAGAACAATTTAAGAGAAATGAATTTCCGTCTTTTCCATATCCATAAATTTATCAAATCTGGTTGCTTTTGAGGGTTACATACCCCTATGGCAGCGAGATAGCTGTACAAAAAGATGTCTGATCTACGCCGTTCTGATTCTCTGCTGTTGATGTGTGTTCACTACAAAAACTTCTTTATGGGCTCTTTCCGTTCACTGTAAAAATGTGCTGCACTATTTGTGACGGTCCAAATTTTGAGATAGTTGATTCAATTTGGCTCCGGTTGCAGATTCTTATAAACGTGGTACACACGTTGCATACTTTCTTAAAATTATGGAGCGTGTCTGGTCCCTGAGGGCGCAGTCAACCTCCGTCTAATGTTCCGAGAAATTGGCTTTTCAAATGCAGAAGAGATTCCGTTTCTGGTGGCACATGCGGTACACGGATATTCTATACTCTATAGTATTTTGCCGACCACCACCTTCCGTCGCGTGGTAATTTCATCACGTCTCGTACCACGTTCGGTATAATGATGTAATACAATCGAATATGAGATCGATAAAAATACACCGCTGTTCGAATTAGAAACCATCTTTTTGATAAAAACTTTTTCATTTCGTGTATAATATGTCAAATAATTTGAAGTCGAGAATACGGTTGAACGGAACGGTATTAACTTCATGAAAGAAAGTGTTTTTTTTTTTTTTTTTTCGCGTGATATCATAACGTATAATTTCTTAAATAAAAACCCAGAGGATCACATAAATACAGACTTATGAAAAAGAGAGCATTCGCTACCATTTTAATTGCGGCACATAAGCGGCTTATGTCTCCATGGAATTGGGTATAAGGTTAATAAAACCGACCCTCTTTTTTAATTTAAGAAAAAGAAAAGAAGAAAAACTACCAGTCACTTAAGCCGAACACAACCTGACGGCAAATAAAAAGTATACAGAATATTCCGATGTATATAGGTAAGTTGGACAGATTTTGAGATAGCACGGATTTCTCAGTCCATTATGAAATTTACAGGGGTTGAAGTAGAGGGAATGAACGAGTTTTTGAGATTTTTAAACAATTTTTGATCTCGGAGTTTTGAGAAACGTGGAATTGAAATTTTCACGAAGTGTTTTCTTTGAAAAATATTTAGAAGTTCGAATCAGGAATTTTTTCAAATCATCCTCGATTTTGAATGCCGTGGATTCCTTCTTTTTTTTATTACTTTCGAAGGACGAGCACCCGTGGTAGCATTCCCTCTTCTCTGCGGGTTAGACCCTTCTGCTTTTTAATAAAACTAGTATAAAATATGCATCCTAGGATTCCTAGGGAACGTTGTACTACAAATCAACTAGATTTACGAATGATACTTTTTGTGCGCGGAATTTGTCATGTGTTCATAAATACGCCTGTAGGCAGCAGCACCTCACGCATACGAATGTTTATGGGGGTTGCTGGTTCAGACGGGCGGGAGATGTGAGATGATGATGGTATGCCTTGTTACCGCGGTGTTCCCGGACCCATAGCACCTCCCTTGGGTAATACCACATACAATTATATCCACAGAAAACATGCATTATGTATACATTTCTGCCCACTGCCCCCGTATATCATGTCGCAGGGTTGGTTAACTCTACAAATGATCATTCCCGCAACACTATCCCATATACCTACCTACCATATTCTGCATCGCGACTTACAAGGTTATAACATCTAGTCCCACCAATTTCTGCTGCTGGTGCTGCTGTCAATCAAACAAGGTGGTTTATTAGTTTACTTCGTTGCACAATTCGGAAATGAATTCCGGCATTAGGCGCGGTTGATCAATCATTCAAGGTTCCAAATAATGACGAGTGATAAATTCAAGGGGAGTTTCAGAGGATCAGCCCCCCGGCAAAATCTGTATTTTACATCATTCAGCGATGTATTACTTGAAACTTTGTAGAATCATACTTCTTTTGTCTTTGGAAATTATTTTTTGGTTTTCTCTATAAAAATGAATTTGTTACGAAGTCGTCTACAGTTAATTTCATAAAAAAAAACATATTGAATAATATCAGGAACCTGAATGCGATAGCAAACGTATGCTACTTTTTCTAATATGTATGATCAAACTAATATAATCGAGATGATCATTTTCAAACCCAATCAAATTATATCCTCCCTTATCTTAGGCAACACACCACAGTAAATATTTTTTGCGAGAAATCAGATGAGCTATTGACCTCGACTAACCCAGGAATCAAAAATACGAAACAAAACGAAAAACGATGAGGTAACGAAATAAGTTAGAAGACATAAGCTTGGTGATGACATAGAGCACACTTTATTTCTTAATCATTTATATAATAATCATTTAGCATTGACCGAAATCGTATGTCTTATATGTTTTTTTTTTGTTTTTTTTTTGTATTTTTTTCTTTTTATTCAGAGTTTAATAATTATATAGTAGATTAATTTACCAATAAGTACAATTAATCATTATGTATTGTCTTGAAAGTATCACTGTGCTGCATCCTCTGATCATTTTTTTTATATTATCCGATTATACAACGACTATATAGGTATATAATGAGAAGGCGGGGGGGAGAAAATATGATAACAGTGAAAACAAGCGGTAAATTCGGCTGACCGCAATTGGCCAGCCCTTAAAATTACCGCCCGGGTTTGGTTCGAGTTTAAAAATAAAAATTTAATCGACCGCAGACAATTTCTTAGTCCTGAATAAATTTTTCAATTTTTCAATTCCATAAAAATTCATGGGCTCGTTTTTTTTTTCTTCGAATTTTCGTTTTCCAAATTACTCAAAAACTACTGGAGCGAATCTGTCCAAAATCTCGTCAGTTCTAAGTTACGAAGTAGTTCGTCGATTGAGACTAGAAACATAAAAATCGGTTGTATCGTTCTCAAGTTATCGTCGACCATAAATTTGATCGCACGCATTTGCACGTACACACAACACACATACAAACGACCAACCAAATTTGGTAGGTGGTAATTCTCTAGACCTCAAAACGTATCTTACATTAGAGATTTAGTGAAAACTGGATTTTTCATTTTTCGGAGTGATTACAATGAGTTTAGTTATTGCGTATAATAGCGGGACAATTGTATAACATTTTGATTTTTAGCATTCGACGATAAAACCATACAAGATAGGTATTTTTGTAGAATGGAAATTGGGTATATAGATATACGTATACGTATAAGGTCATCTGGTAAAAATTGGATACCGTTTTTCGTTTCATTTTGGCTTGTGAATTTCAATGAACATTCACCGAACCGCAGTGAAAGAAAAACAGAACCAATAAATATGTACTCATATAATTAAATAATATATTCACGTTGACCATGGATGCCCAGTGCTTTACAACTTATTTACAGAGACCGTACAAACTATCTTGATAAGTTTATTCGGTCTCCAAGCAGTTAGATTATAATTAGATTACAGAACGTCTCGCTAATTAATTACAGTACGGCTGTTCATCAATCACATACATAACTTTTGTTAGTGTATAATTAGCTACCGTTTCAATACTTCTTCATATCTTTAGATTTACGTATACATGTACAGTTAATTATCAATGTCGTCAAAAATCCCTTCCTTGGAAAAGAAAAAAAAAAATTCAAAAAAGTTGCGCGAAAAATTGAGATTTTTTTAAAAACTTTTTTTACCCAAATGACTTTTTCCAAGTTTGTAATGGTATTAATTCTCTCCGTACTATAGTTATCCAACGAAACGTGCCATAGAACAATATTCAACATTTAACAATAGCCAACATTTATAGAATAAGATACCGATTTAGTATTTTATAATTAATTTCAGTGTATCATTAGTAGTTAATTGTAATTTTTTTCCTCTTCTTTTTTTATTCGTCCTTCGAATTTATTTATTTATTTATTTTTCTTCGATTGCTTCCGTTCGCGGCAAACCTGACGGTTATATTTATACTTTGCTTGGAATTCATTGCTCTATAGGTAGGTAGGTAGCTAGGTAATGTATTTTTTTTTGTTTTTGTTTTTTTTTTTCTTAATAATGTGTATATCATGTATTAATTCTGCAGTATCGCGAACGACGTCCGTATAATATTTTGTGTCTAATTACCACGTTTTTCCCCGTTCCTCTTTCAGTCACAAATTATTTTAATGCCATTTTATGAACGTGATGAATGTCTGTCTATCTATACAGATCTACATATATTCGTACGCAACGCAACGCAATTCAAAGGTTATCATACTTTTTACGCAAATTTTATTATCACTTTTCTTTCGAGTACTTTAGATATTTTTCTTTTTCTATTTGTTGTTTCGTTGCGCATTAGTTTTAACTTTATATATATGGTATATAAATTCTCATCCACAATACAAATTATACAGATCTCTGTAAGTTTTTCTATAAGATTTTTGTTTGTCTTTCATGTGACTTTCAAATTTTAATACGTGACATCGTTACGTGTTCGGCTTATAAAACGCAGATTAAAGAATAACGATATAATGTTATTATGATAAAAATGATTAATAATTATAACAATAATGAAAATAATATCGATGTGATGATAACAGTAATAATCATGATCATCATCATCATTATTCATTTACCGAAACAGCTTTGGGGATCTATATTTGTCTTCTTTTTTAATAGTTTTTCTGTTCTTCTTTGTTCGATATTATAATTTTAGTGCTAACTATATGCAACAATTTGACAGCCGAATTGACCAGTTACGAATGAACGAAGTCTGTTCAAATTCACTTATATCTTCTTTTTTTTCATTTTTTTTTTTTTTTTTTTTTTCTTAATGTTGATAATTTTTTGATGAAATATAAATATGTGTGAATTCATGTCTTACATGTAGGTATAATGTTACACGGAATCATAACTATATACGCTCAACAAGTATACAAGTATAATATCGTTTTCCAAGTATACTGCATCCTCCTAACCGCATGGCGAACGAATAAATTAAAAAGTACTTTCATTGTTCTGACAGGTGATTCGCACGATATTGTAGCGATTGTATCATTCATTAGTTTGTTAGTTTGTTTGTTTCACATTTAATTCAATGTAATATTATTAATATCATTCATGATGTAATATAATATAATTTAATATAAATGTGCTCTCTTCCTACAGCGTAACCGAATACGTCGTTTTCAATGGTTAAAATACGAACTAATAATAGTTATAGACGCGGGATACTTTCGACGTTGTTTATTCAAGTACATGGTATAATTATATTTTTTTTTCTTCTTTTTTTATTTCTTTATTACTACGTAAATATCTATACGAATATAGTGTGTACTTATATAAAGAGGCGCGAAATTGGACAGCAGCCCTCCCAATGTCGGAATTGGCGTCTAGGAAATAGTTGAATGCAGGTGAATTTATCTATCCCGGTTAATCCGGTAGAGATTATGTTCCCATCGTCAAAGGCGAAGAGGTTCCGAGTATTCGGATAATCTTATTAGTACCATTATTAATATTTTTTAAGGGATTTTGGAATTCAACAATTAACTCGCGACAGTATCACGCGCCCGATCGCCATTTTATGTATAACAATGTTAATCTAGATAGATTTGCTGTAACTAATTATAATTTTGCTCTAATACTCAGAAGTTACGTTTACATATTATACGATCCACGACGATTCAGGGAAAAAAATAAACCGCGTATAGTGTGGGTACCTCTATAATAGACTATCCTGATAAATCGTCTGGATTTCAATTAATTAAACTAAACTTCATCTAGCTAATTTATTCCTAAATAAAAAATATCTATAATAATCATAATGGGAATAATCATAATTATAATATAATATTACATACGTGCAGCTAATAATACAGAGTTGGGACGACTGAAATCGATGCTGCAGTTACCTAATCAAATAATTCATTATTTGCCAATTCGCAGGTTACAAAAATTCATCGCACAATAACCATTAAATAAATCTCTATACATAAAATCGCATAATTTACAATAGATTCATTACCTAGTGTAAATTCGCAACTCGTTACCTCATTCGAGCCAATACGACGGTAACCACGTAATACAAACGTGAAGGAATTTCATAATGACAATTCAAACTGAATTTGATCCAAGAAAGAATGTTCAGTGAAACGTAAAAAAGTAAAGCGATGATAATCATTCGTGGTAAGATATTTCTAATACAATTATCATGATGTATGTGTTATTTCATGTCCGTAAGAAATGTAAGTTTTTCTGTTTTAAAATTCATGGAAGGAAGGAGAGCCCATAGATTATAAAGTATTGAGTTATGAAGTCTGATTGAAATTAGGGATTATGTGGGTTAGGAAAATGTGAGTTTTCTTAATTTATAATAGCATTATATGATCATAATAACAACAAAAATAATAATAATGATAATGATAGTAATAATGGTAATAATGATGATATTAGTGATATATGTAGATTTAAGTGTATAGAGTCCTTAACGCCAATAAAAGATACTATTATAACATTATGTACATGTAACATGCGGAGATAAGTTTCTAGCTCGTTTCCTTCATTTTTTTTTAGTTCCCTTTTTTTTGGGTTTTGTAGGTTTTTTCCTTTCTTTCTTCATATCATGCGGAATATTTACTTGAGTGTTTCGAAATGTATCCGTTATAAAGTAAGTAAATATTCAAGTAAGTAGATTATTAATAAATTACTCGAGTAATTATCAATTAATCAATCAATTATAGGATAATAGTGTTAACTCGTAGGTATAATTTTGGTGGTAGACATGATGATACGCGGTTTTCCATTTTTTTTTTCTTTTCTTTCTTTTTTTCTTTTCTTTCTTTTTTTCTTTTCTTCGAATTAATTTATACGTTATTGTTTTATGGCAATGGCACCACAACTTGGACATAAGTCACAGGGAAATAACCGGTGCGACCGTTGACGCTACCTTCGTACCAATTGTCGTCAATCTTGTTGAGCAGGGTGATCGTATCATTTTCCTGAAAGACAAAAATTAACGAAATATTTCAAGATTATTTTCTGCTTCCAATTATCTTATCCTAATCATATACAATTGAGATAATTGATGATAAGATGTGTACGATATTTGTTGAATGTTTTCTTTTCCTTTTTACATTTTGTTATTTGACAACGTACCTTAAATCCTAGTTCTCCAGGATTTTCTGGCTCAAAGTCATAAAGTGCCGTGCAACAAGGCTGCCTATTCATTGGCGTCCTGGCTGGTGACTTACTCGGAGACGGCAGCGGCGACGCTAAAATTTATTATTCAAAAATTATTCATTTATCCAAAACTATGACTAGCTAATAATATAGTCGATGCAAAATCAACGACAATCTGCACGTGAGAATAACAAAAAATGCTGCACTAATAGTAATATTTTTATCCCATAGCGCTATAAAGACTGCGGCGACTAGTTCAGGGACCTTTCGTCTAATTCTGTTGCTTTTTTTTCAAGATTTCTAAACGTCTACTTATTTGGTTAGGCATATAAGGTCTCTGAATTCATCCATAAAAATACGACCACGCTCTAAATCTACATGTGTGGTATGTATCATGTGGAGTCGGTAGAAGAGAGACAGATGTGATTTTCAGAGCACATGCATCTTGATATAATGTAAAAAAAAAAGAAAAGAAGAGATTTCATCGATTTCGGGATCAGTTGAATCGTTGCGATTTTAGAGATAGGAAAAAAAAATAAATTCAAAACGGGAAAGAATTCATGTTAAGTAAAGGAGTGACGATAAGACGATTAAATTGAATTGAAGAAATTTTACAGCAATTCGTGCAGCTATACCTGAATAATGTATTTATTACACGCAAGGGTGAACAGCATATCAATTGGTAGCGTGATTATATAAACGAATTTATCGGGTAGCCAATAAAATTTCGTACGTGCAAGATTAAGGGATAAAATATTATTTTAACTAGGATAAAAGAAAAAGAACTGAACACATGTGTACGTCAGGCGTGTCAGTCGTCGTTGGTCTGCATCTGCACATAAACAACGATCATGCCGATGATGGGGCCTAATAACACTTTAGGGTATACGGAGAAAAGGTCAATTGCAGAGTTTTACCACTTGACCCTTTCTAGTGAGCCGAGAGATAGGGAATGAAATGAATACATGATATTTTAGTATCTATAATAAAAGGAAAATAGAAGATAAGAGAAATGGATAAAGGGGCAGAGAGAAAAGGGGAAGGAAAAGGATTGAGAGAAACAAGGGGAATGAGATGAGATCTATATAGTGACTTTAAGCAGCCCCATGCAGAAACAATTTACCATTAGCGGACTGTGGCGGTTGTCCAGCTGGAAATAATTCGAGCTGCGAACGCTTTGCGTCCCCATGAACCGGAGATCCGGCCCGACTTGACCCTATACGAAGTGTCGGAAGGACAAATAAATGTAAATACAATAATTGAGATGTTTCAGATGAATGTGGATTTACGTTTTGTTCATTACAGATCCACAAGGTTAACGTGTGACGTATGAAACGGAAAAGAACGAAATCAAGTGAAATTTCAAAAGATCAATAGCCATGTCAAGACTAAAAAGTTTTCAATAGATTTTTTGTTTTTTCCAATACGTAAAAATGTTTTATCAATTCCGGGAAATTATAATGAATATGTAAAAAAAATGATGTTATCGTTATATTAGAATTCTTCGAGTATTACGTTCTAAAACGACAGCCCACGGCACATAACGGGTAAAAGGGAATAAGGGAAAATAGAGAAACGAGTACGTCGTTCAACAACTACGAAGAAAACCGACGACGAGACGAGAAAGAGAGCAAAGCGTCGTATGAGGTCGTCGACGTGACGCGACGTAGACGATAAAAGCGTTAACGGATCAAGAACTACGTGCACTGAATATACGCCGTAGATAGGAGCGACGCGCAATCGAAACGGTTAGAATTTTCAAAGGGCATCCACGGCTCGTTCTTTGAATACCCTGGGAAGGCTTGTTAGTCACAATTACAGAGTTGAAACTTGAAGGTTTTTACATCGGAAAAAGATCTCTTAGTACCATGTTAAATATAAAGACATAATTGCGTATGGATAGGAAATATACATCATTATACATAAATTTGTATACACATAATATACACGTATATAATAACATCAATTTACGGATATGAAAAACACAGCAGGCTTTCATACAACAATTAGGAGCGCGGAGAAAAGTACACGGCGGAAATTATCGCATGAAATATAAGAAATTCAAAAGATTCGAGAATATTAGGGTACGAACGATTCTCCCCCGAATTGACAAAATAATTAAAATAAAATTAACAAAAAGAGCTTTTCTCCACGTTTACAACTAATCGTCGTGATAGATAAAAGATTGTTACACAAAGTTGCCCGGTATGTACACTCAAACAATCTGGTCTACATTAACGGAAGAAATGGTCAGGATATAAGACGCGGTACGAAACAGCGATTCACAGAAGAGATTTTAGGCGACAGAAACACCGTGTGGATAAAAAGACAATAAAGTGAACGATACTTTGGACATTTGATACGGGCATTAGTTGTCAATGAAATATTAAAATAACAGAATGTAGGTTGAACTAAGGGAGATTTCTTACCGTGTAAGGAATAGCTTCCACCATTCAAGTCAGAAATTCCTTCGACGTTGAGATCGGCGAGTGTCTTCGGTACAAATTCCAATTTTGGCCTGTTCGCCGCCTCATCTTTTCTGTGGGTGTACACGATTAACGCAATTAATCGAATGTCTTTGTTTCTTTTTTTTTCTTCGTTTCAGGAACGAGACACAATTTTTTTTTTAGCAAATATCAGCTCGGAACTAGAGACGCAAAACAATGACGAGATGATGGAAGGGCTATGTGTATAGAAATACGTACTTGAGGAACAACGTTTCCGTGAGCACCTTCAAAACTTCAGTACACTGCTGATGGTACTCGAGCAAAGCTTCGCTAAAAGTTGCCAACTGCGCGACTTGCTCAACCTGCGTAAAAACAAAATTGAAGTTAATTTTTTTTTTTGTAATTTATCATCCCGAAATTGACGCTTCAGATGAAAGCAAGAACGTTCGATACCCCTGGCGGATAACGATCGATCGTTAGATTAAACATTCCGCTCTTAATACTTCAAATTTACGATTAGTGTGGAGAAAAACAAGTTACGGGCAATTTCAGCAGTTCTCGAAAAAGGAGTCGAATGTTAAAAAATGAACTTGAAGTTTCATGAAATGAAAATGAAGTTGTTCGTTCGGACGAATTTTTTTTTTTTTTCATTTGTTGGGTGAATACATAAAATTTTGGAAATATTTATTTCTTACGTCATTCTCTAGAAGATTAAACATCCCCATCTGAGCCAGGTGAAGACTTTCCGCGAACTTTTCTTCCGCCTGGCGTATTTCGTCGTCTGAAACGTGAGAACCTGTACGCAAAGGTTGCGCCAAAAGAGTGTTAAGTGTTGTTCTACAAGTTTGCCTACTAACTAATTACGTAACTATATGTAATCTAAATGCTGTACTCTCTAGTTAGTAGAGAGTTGTGTTTTAACGGCTAAATAAATTATACTAATTCATGTACGTGTCATATTACGTTTGGAAATATGAAGATAAAATAAAAGCATCCTCACAATCCTACTCCATTATCAATTATAATTTTCCATACGATATTTAAATCTATCAAATTGGGACTACGAGTATTCCGATCGTCGTGCTTTTATCATGCTCAACGTGAATTGTGACCAGTGTATTTTATAGTGGAAATTGTAACGAGACAAAAAAATCATTAAAAAAAAAAGTTGTGCAGCATACACGACTGTACTGTGGCAAGTCCACTCCAATTAAGTAAATATTACGTCCAGTAGCTGCTGCACATATGTTGTACATTTTCAAGGAAGGTTGTTTAAAAATAGAGCCAATTTTCTGGAATCTTCTTTCTTTTGAATTGCAATGGATATTAACCTTGCATTGCAATATTGCTGGCAACTTGCAACCCCGCAGGAAATGACAATAATGTCGGTTCCCGCATTCAACAGTCCCGAGCTACTGCATTTCTCTGGTACAAAACACATTCGATATGAGCTTCGAAATATCATATGCCTTGGTATTTCTCGATATTCCAACGGAATGACAAGCGCTAAATTTAAGGTGCGTTATACTTATGGGTATAAGGTCTTTTGTGAAAGCTACTCCCGCAGGGGATCAATAATATCGAGTAGAGCAATAAGCTGGCCTTTTACAAAAATGAAACCAAATTAAAAAAAGAAGAGTTTAAAAAAATCCACTCATTTTCTAAATTAACAATAAGTTGAAGTTCAAACAAAAACATATCAAGCGATGAGCAAAGAAATGTGTGCTCAAACTTTGGTAACCGGGCTGCTAGACGTGAAACTTTTTCCATCGGAGAAACTGTACACGTATAAAGTAGTCTGGCACGATATTTTTTTTTTTTTCAATTTTTCTTTTTGTTTCCTCAATTCAGTTTTTTTTTTTTTATGAATGAAAACTAACGGGCTAAAAGTCACCACCGCCGTATAAAGTCCGACAATATAAGTTTGGTCCATTACCGAAGCTTTGGTCTCAACCTTTTTTCCCATTTCTTTCGTTTTTTCACCCACTTTTCATCACGGCATAATTAGCTGTCAAAAAAAGGTTAAAGGTAGAGAATAATCGTTTGCCGTCCTTCGATAATTTTATACGACACCCGAAAACTCAGTATGCGTTGTGTATGTCGTACATATACCTAGGTATAGTCACGTAAATGTCATTCGAGTTTTTATACGAGAATTTTTTTATTTCTCCCATAAACTCAATCCGCAATTTTCCTCCAAAAGTCACACTCAAAATTACGTACACATATACGTATGATTACTTCCATATTTTTTTTAGATCGCTACACTTTTTTTGCATATATATATGTCATCAAAGGGCTTCGCACTCGTTTATTTATTTGTTAATTTTTCCTCTTTCTATTTATTCTTTTTGCCTCTATAGTGTTTTTACCTCTAAATGCAGGGCGACAGATTCTAGCACGATTGTAAATTTCTTCTTTTTCTATTCCACATAGCCTGTATACCAACACGAACACACCAGAATATTGATCTGGCATCAAAACTACGCGCATAACTTGCAACATGACCCATGTTCGAGGTCCGATTATTATATCTTTCAACAACAATTAAATGTGCAACCTTCAATTTCAGATTATAACTCGCAATACTTTCTCATTTATGCACACATTACGGCTTTGTCAGATTTAAAATTGCCCCTGTAACGGAAAAATATCGCTTTACACGCACAAAAAACTACCGAGTTGCAAAAGCAATTATACCTGATACAGTCGCTGATATGATATACAAGGAAAAAGGTGTTCAAAACTACGTCGTTTTCTACCAAACAGTGCGCGGAGCGATTCCTCGTATTCCGTTGCAGAGATAAATTTAATTTTCTTTTGCCCCGTTTAAATCCACGTACCGACAGAAGTTGATGCGGGACCTGATCGAGCCGGACTTCCGAAATGAGGACTAGCAGCCCTTTTTCCAGCAGCTAATTTTGGTGTTCAATTTGCACGTTTAGTTCATTGATACGAAATTTAATAATTATATATCTCATACGAATTTAACTGCCGATATTTAAATCTCCTTTGTAAATTATTAATTTGTAACTAACTCTCATTTCGTTGTGAATAATCGTACAAAATAATCAGTCATATTTTATCAAAGAGGATGTGAAATTTACATGCACTGGCAAGATACTGCAATCATCATGCACGTGCAAAAAAAAAGTCAGTGAATATAACGTGTAGTGAAAAAAAAAGAATTTAAGAAGAAAACGGGCCAAAATTCTTTCCAAACATGTGATGCGAAGGCGATTTAATATTCGCATTTCAGCAGGCATTTCAACAAATTAATCTATGAAGCAATCATTATTTATAGAAAACACGACAGTGCGATTTTGAGTACTAATTATAGGCACAATCCTTGGAACTAATTCAATCTAATACGGTAACGTTCGTTTTCGAGAATATTTTGAAACCCCATATAGTTGCACCTGTTCTCGTAAAACTCTATTCTGCAGTGTTTACAATGGTAGGATTATATAATAATTATGAAGAATGCAATATCTATATCTGACGCGAATATGAGAGAAAATTTTTTATCGACGAATACCTCATTTTATCGGAGATTCTTGGCGGTTTATTCAAATAGGTAGGTATTTAATGTAGTGTATCGGAATTTTACCTTTCGCTTGCCGCCTTCGTTTGCAATCAAAGTCCAGTCTTCGTCCCTGAAGTTTCTTTCGATGGTGCTAAAACACGAGAAATAGCATTTCAGAATCTACGTATAGATATTCTAGCGGGCATGTATCTGCTCCAGTAAGACGCTCCTGGCGTTGAGAAGTTTTTTAATATATATCTTTCTCACCATTACTTCCTTAAGGTCCTTCGTCTGCAGGTGGTGCAGTGGTTCGAGGAAGTTTTGTTTGATGTTGTCGTCCAGAGAATACTTTACGTCGGCCATCTGCTTCATCGCATCACCCATTTCGATTAGAGCCAAACCTGAGGTTACAGGATCATAAAAAGAAAAGCAAATGAGTTAGCTACACAAAAAATTGTACATCATCCCACGGCGTACGTTATAATAAAACTCACCAAAAATACTATCTTCTCCCATTTTTTTACCATACATTTGCATGCAGTCCCCAAGGACCCCTTCGGGTTGGGGATAGGTCGAGGCTTTCGCCTGCCCGCTAAGTTTGCTGATGCCTTTTACAGCTGCCATCTTCGCCCTGGCCGTTGGATTGGGTTGTAAAAATTCTTTAGTCTTCAACTGAAGTTCCTCTACCAATTCAACGGTGACGTCCGTTTTCTGTGAACGTGAAAATGGGGTTCATAACGTATTCTCTTTTTCTTTTTTCTCATTATCTATTTCGTGGTTTTCAGCCCCAGAATTGCTAACCGCGAACAAGATAAGGAGCTAATCACCGGCCTTGTGGTAAAAGATGTGGGAAATTTCATCGTCGTAGAATTTCTGAACAATCTCATCGTTATACCGAAGGTATATAGTACAAGAAATGAAAGGCCTCATTACATAATTAATTTGCGAGCGCATAGGATGGAGTTTTCTTCTTCTGTCATTTTTTAAATTAGCGCCCAAATTACCGGATAAATGATGGCTGAAGTTGTATCGACCGTTAGAATTATACAGCGACTTTAATCGACTACACCGTTTATCGTCGCAGATTATCCTCGCGGCAGTAATACCGCTGTATATAGATATACAGTTATAAAAAATAGCCCACGGATTTCTATGTACATGGAAGGTTATTATTCATTTATTGGAAACAAATCCGAATCGCCGAATCGCTTTTTTCACGACTCAAGGCGACAGGAGATAATCTTTCGTTATATGGGCGTCGCAAGTGAGAAGAATATAAAGTGTGCGATCTATTTTTGCACGCCCATCTTATACAAAATTTTTTTTTTTCAAAAGGCACTCCACCCCCCAGTAAATGCATGTACAATGTACATAGATATATCGCATATCAGTTATCATATCCCGCTTTTATATATAAATACCAACCCTTTCCATGTCGACGAAGTCAACGTCAAGTTTGGTACCCTCGGCGCCACCCATTTTTTCCGTCATGTACTGCAAATGAGAAGAAAAAATAGTTTGAATGAAAAAAAAAATTAAACATCAGGAACATCGGACAAACCAGATCATTATTACATACTGCTGAGTATAAATAAGTAAAGCGATAAAAATCATAGCTGTTCCATCGCCATCGGTATTATTTCAACGTTAACAATCCGATGTGGATGTAAATCCTGGTGTAGGTAAACGAAAAGAGGAAGAGAAAAAAAACAAGACACAGCTTACATGCGTGTTCCTTTTTATTTCTATCTTTTTTTTTAGCTTTCAGTTTGAACCACGCACCCTATCAAATAAGCTGGAGGATCTTCATGTGAATTCGCTTCGTTACACGCGTATTAAATTCTACGTGCACGAAACACCCACGTATATGGTACATTGTATAGCGACACGTATAGGCAATATACAAGGAGAAATGGCGATGTGAAGAGGAAGACTTAAAAGAGACGTTATACGATTGATCTGTAGGTATATTAAATCCAATTTTATCATGCACACGCCAAGTACTCGCGTAGGAAGAAAATTTTCTTCAAGAATCATATAATCCGTGCAAATATGCACACGGTAAATATGCGTATAAGTACGTACCTATGCGTACGTAGGTGGCTATACTGGTATAACTTTTTTCGGCCTTCCACAATTTATTCAAGCCGCCATTATCAGGGATTTATACTCGGAAGGAAAAAAAATGAACGCTGAAGTTAATAACGTTAATGTAACAAAATCACCAGAAACGAAGATGCTTATTCTCAAAAGTTGTAGGTCATTGAATAAGTGTGAAACGACAAGCTAATCAGCAAACAAGGTTAAAAATGCAGATTTGACACGTTCAACCCCTAAAAACCACCCTTGGTGTTGGTAAAATTGCAAAGGTCATAACTTCGTACCTCATGATCCCAAACTAAGAATCTCTTGGCGTTGCAACTCGACATACGTGTTACTCTGATGATCAGAATGTACAAAAAAAATATTTCATCCCGATCGAGGTTGCGGAAGCCACCCTTAACCTGACACCCCCGCGATTATTAATTTTCTTAAAAAAATCACAAGTCCCAAACTAGGAATCTCTCGGCGTTGCAACTCGACATACGTGTTACTCTAATGATCAGAATGAATAAAAAAAATATCCGATCCCGATCGAGGTTGCGGAAGCCACCCTTAACCTGACACCCCCGCGATTATTAATTGTCTTTGAAAAATTACAAGTCCCGAACTAAGAATCTCTCGGCATTGCTACTCGACAAACGTGTTCGAATGATGATCAGAACAATCAAAAAAAATATCCGATCCCGATCGAGGTTGCGGAAGCCACCCTTAACCTGACACCCCCGCGATTATTAATTTTCTTTGAAAAATCACAAGTCCCAAACTAAGAATCTCTCGGCGTTGCAACTCGACATACGTGTTACTCTGATGATCAGAATGTACAAAAAAATATTTCATCCCGATCGAGGTTGCGGAAGCCACCCTTAACCTGACACCCCCGCGATTATTAATTTTCTTAAAAAAATCACAAGTCCCAAACTAGGAATCTCTCGGCGTTGCAACTCGACATACGTGTTACTCTGATGATCAGAATGAATAAAAAAAATATCCGATCCCGATCGAGGTTGCGGAAGCCACCCTTAACCTGCCACCCCCGCGATTATTAATTTTCTTAAAAAAATCACAAGTCCCAAACTAGAGATCTCTCGGCGTTGCAACTCGACATACGTGTTACTCCAATGATCAGAATGTACAAAAAAAATATTTCATCCCGATCGAGGTTGCGGAAGCCACCCTTAACCTGACACCCCCGCGATTATTAATTTTCTTTGAAAAATTACAAGTCCCGAACTGAGAATCTCTCGGCATTGCTACTCGATACACGTGTTCGACTGATGATCAGGACAATTAAAAAAAATATCCGATCCCGATCAAGGTTGCGGAAGCCACCCTTAACCTGACACCCCCGCGAGTAATAATTTTCTAAATAATTTAAAAAATCACAAGTCCCAAACTAGAAATCTCTCGGCGTTGCCAATCGACATACGTGTTCGAATGATGATAAGAATGATGAAAAAAAATATCCGATCCCGATCGAGGTTGCGGAAGCCACCCTTACCTGACACCCCCGCGATTATTAATTTTCTTTGAAAAATTACAAGTCCCGAACTAAGAATCTCTCGGCATTGCAACTCGACATACGTGTTACTCTAATGATCAGAATGAATAAAAAAAATATCCGATCCCGATCGAGGTTGCGAAAGCCACCCTCAACCTGACACCCCCGCGATTATTAATTTTCTTTAAAAAATCACAAGTCCCAAACTAAGAATCTCTCGGCGTTGCAACTTGACATACGTGTTCGAATGATGATCAGGACAATTAAAAAAAATATCCGATCCCGATCGAGGTTGCGGAAGCCACCCTTAACCTGACACCCCCGCGATTATTAATTTTCTTTAAAAAATTACAAGTCCCGAACTAAGAATCTCTCGGCATTGCTACTCGACACACGTGTTCGAATGATGATCAGGACAATTAAAAAAAATATCCAATCCCGATCGAGGTTGCGGAAGCCACCCTTAACCTGCCACCCCCGCGATTATTAATTTTCTTAAAAAAATCACATGTCCCAAACTAGGAATCTCTCGGCGTTGCAACTCGACATACGTGTTACTCTGATGATCAGAATGTACAAAAAAAATATTTCATCCCGATCGAGGTTGCGGAAGCCACCCTTAACCTGACACCCCCGCGATTATTAATTTTCTTAAAAAAATTACAAGTCCCGAACTAAGAATCTCTCGGCATTGCTACTCGACACACGTGTTCGAATGATGATCAGGACAATTAAAAAAAATATCCGATCCCGATCGAGGTTGCGGAAGCCACCCTTAACCTGACACCCCCGCGAGTGATAGTTTCCTTCGAATAACCTGACGCCCGAGCCCCCGCGAGTGATAGCTTTATTTGAAAAATCACAAGTCCCAAACTAAAAATCTCTCGGCGTTGCAACTTGACATACGTGTTCGAATAATGAAGAGAATGAATAAAAAAAATATCCGATCCCGATCGAGGTTGCGGAAGCCACCCTTAACCTGACACCCCCGCAATTATTAATTTTCTTTAAAAAATCACAAGTCCCAAACTAAGAATCTCTCGGCGTTGCAACTTGACATTCGTGTTGGAATAATGAAGAGAATGAATAAAAAAAATATCCGATCCCGATCGAGGTTGCGGAAGCCACCCTTAACCTGACACCCCCGCAATTATTAATTTTCTTTAAAAAATCACAAGTCCCAAACTAAGAATCTCTCGGCGTTGCAACTCGACATACGTGTTACTCTAATGATCAGAATGAATAAAAAAAATATCCGATCCCGATCGAGGTTGCGGAAGCCACCCTCAACCTGACACCCCCGCGATTATTAATTTTCTTTAAAAAATCACAAGTCCCAAACTAAGAATCTCTCGGCGTTGCAACTTGACATACGTGTTCGAATGATGATCAGGACAATTAAAAAAAATATCCGATCCCGATCGAGGTTGCGGAAGCCACCCTTAACCTGACACCCCCGCGATTATTAATTTTCTTTAAAAAATCACAAGTCCCAAACTAGAGATCTCTCGGCGTTGCAACTCGACATACGTGTTACTCTGATGATCAGAATATATAAAAAAAATATCGCAACTCGATCGAGGTTGCGGAAGCCACCCTTAACCTGACACCCCCGCGAGTGATAGTTTCCTTCGAATAACCTGACGCCCGAGCCCCCGCGAGTGATAGCTTTATTTGAAAAATCACAAGTCCCAAACTAAAAATCTCTCGGCGTTGCAACTTGACATACGTGTTCGAATAATGAAGAGAATGAATAAAAAAAATATCCGATCCCGATCGAGGTTGCGGAAGCCACCCTTAACCTGACACCCCCGCAATTATTAATTTTCTTTAAAAAATCACAAGTCCCAAACTAAGAATCTCTCGGCGTTGCAACTTGACATTCGTGTTGGAATAATGAAGAGAATGAATAAAAAAAATATCCGATCCCGATCGAGGTTGCGGAAGCCACCCTTAACCTGACACCCCCGCAATTATTAATTTTCTTTAAAAAATCACAAGTCCCAAACTAAGAATCTCTCGGCGTTGCAACTCGACATACGTGTTACTCTAATGATCAGAATGAATAAAAAAAATATCCGATCCCGATCGAGGTTGCGGAAGCCACCCTCAACCTGACACCCCCGCGATTATTAATTTTCTTTAAAAAATCACAAGTCCCAAACTAAGAATCTCTCGGCGTTGCAACTTGACATACGTGTTCGAATGATGATCAGGACAATTAAAAAAAATATCCGATCCCGATCGAGGTTGCGGAAGCCACCCTTAACCTGACACCCCCGCGATTATTAATTTTCTTTAAAAAATTACAAGTCCCGAACTAAGAATCTCTCGGCATTGCTACTCGACACACGTGTTACTCTAATGATCAGAATGAATAAAAAAAATATCCGATCCCGATCGAGGTTGCGGAAGCCACCCCCAACCTGACACCCCCGCGATTATTAATTTTCTTTAAAAAATCACAAGTCCCAAACTAAGAATCTCTCGGCGTTGCAACTTGACATACGTGTTCGAATGATGATCAGGACAATTAAAAAAAATATCCGATCCCGATCGAGGTTGCGGAAGCCACCCTTAACCTGACACCCCCGCGATTATTAATTTTCTTTGAAAAATTACAAGTCCCGAACTAAGAATCTCTCGGCATTGCTACTCGACACACGTGTTCGAATGATGATCAGGACAATTAAAAAAAATATCCAATCCCGATCGAGGTTGCGGAAGCCACCCTTAACCTGCCACCCCCGCGATTATTAATTTTCTTAAAAAAATCACAAGTCCCAAACTAGGAATCTCTCGGCGTTGCAACTCGACATACGTGTTACTCTGATGATCAGAATGTACAAAAAAAATATTTCATCCCGATCGAGGTTGCGAAAGCCACCCTTAACCTGACACCCCCGCGATTATTAATTTTCTTAAAAAAATCACAAGTCCCAAACTAGAGATCTCTTGGCGTTGCAACTCGACATACGTGTTACTCTAATGATCAGAATGAATAAAAAAAATATCCGAACTTGATCGAGGTTGCGGAAGCCACCCTTAACCTGACACCCCCGCGATTATTAATTTTCTTTGAAAAATTACAAGTCCCGAACTAAGAATCTCTCGGCATTGCTACTCGACACACGTGTTCGAATGATGATCAGGACAATTCAAAAAAATATCCGATCCCGATCGAGGTTGCGGAAGCCACCCTTAACCTGACACCCCCGCGATTATTAATTTTCTTTAAAAAATCACAAGTCCCAAACTAGAGATCTCTCGGCGTTGCAACTCGACATACGTGTTACTCTGATGATCAGAATATATAAAAAAAATATCGCAACTCGATCGAGGTTGCGGAAGCCACCCTTAACCTGACACCCCCGCGAGTGATAGTTTCCTTCGAATAACCTGACGCCCGAGCCCCCGCGAGTGATAGCTTTATTTGAAAAATCACAAGTCCCAAACTAAAGATCTCTCGGCGTTGCAACTTGACATACGTGTTCGAATAATGAAGAGAATGAATAAAAAAAATATCCGATCCCGATCGAGGTTGCGGAAGCCACCCTTAACCTGACACCCCCGCGATTATTAATTTTCTTTGAAAAATTACAAGTCCCGAACTAAGAATCTCTCGGCATTGCAACTCGACATACGTGTTACTCTAATGATCAGAATGAATAAAAAAAATATCCGATCCCGATCGAGGTTGCGGAAGCCACCCTCAACCTGACACCCCCGCGATTATTAATTTTCTTTAAAAAATCACAAGTCCCAAACTAAGAATCTCTCGGCGTTGCAACTTGACATACGTGTTCGAATGATGATCAGGACAAGCAAAAAAAATATCCGATCCCGATCGAGGTCGCGGAAGCCACCCTTAACCTGACACCCCCGCGATTATTAATTTTCTTTGAAAAATTACAAGTCCCGAACTAAGAATCTCTCGGCATTGCAACTCGACATACGTGTTACTCTAATGATCAGAATGAATAAAAAAAATATCCGATCCCGATCGAGGTTGCGGAAGCCACCCTCAACCTGACACCCCCGCGATTATTAATTTTCTTTAAAAAATCACAAGTCCCAAACTAAGAATCTCTCGGCGTTGCAACTTGACATACGTGTTCGAATAATGAAGAGAATGAATAAAAAAAATATCCGATCCCGATCGAGGTTGCAGAAGCCACCCTTAACCTGACGCCCCCGCGATTATTGAATATTTTTCAAAAATCACAAGTCCCAAACTGAAGATTTCTCGGTGTTGCAGCTTGACATACGTTTTACTCTAATGTTTGAAATGTATAAAGAAAATATCCGATCCCAATTGAGGTTGCGGAAGCCAATTTCAATCGGACATTTTTGCAATTCTGTCATTCGATAAAGATCGCAACGTTGAATCTTCGAATTCTTTGTCATCTGCATATCGGACTATACTTCGAATCCGTTCGTTTCATTGTGACTGCTGCACAGACGATCAGTTAAATGTCTCATCAACCTATATTCATAGAATTCAACGTGACATTCTCGTCCATTGGCTCCAAATTGTACCGAAAAATATTTTCAGTCATTTAAACAGAGTCTACAGATTATCGTCAGATCCGGCTCTCATAAATAGAAGTAGTCACATCAGGTGAGTGATGTTGTTTCTTGAACACGCTTACGAGGAACACTCAACTTCTGGTTTCTAAAGCGCGAACACAATTGTCGTTTTTCGACCGTGAAGATGAACAGTGAAATGTAGTCGGAGCTCTAAAACCAAGGTGAGAAAACCCTGAGCGCCGGTGTTCGCAGAAACCGTATTCGGACTGACGCGGCGCCGTCCACCCTGCGTCGCTTCCCCCTACGCATAACGGAAAATACTGTATTTCTTGTTGTAGGCCCCTCATACAGATGGGGACTTTCGTGCGAAATTACCGAGTTTTTTACGCGACCTTTTTTGATTTTGCTATTTTTTTCAATGTTTTACTACGTATTGAAAGCAACTTGAAAACCAATTCTTAGCTTTTTATCTCAAACCGTTATTGAGTTATTGATTTTTGAATTTTTCAGGTGGAAAATTTTTGATTCACGATAGATTGGTGATATTCATCAAAAATTGGGTATCATTTTTTTTGTCGTTGAATGTAGTTTCATGAAAAAAAAGAAACGAAAATTATTCGAGGTGATTATCATTCGGTTATTTACGTTGAAAACTCAAAATCGACATTTTCGAAAAGTCCGACCCCTTCGATTTTTTTGAAAAAGTTTCTCAAAATTCCACTCCATATTACACAATTATTTTTTAACCCGAGTCCGAAGATGTGATCGCAACTAGTTCTATTTTCATCGAATATTGACAACATTTTTTTTTTCCGCTAATTATTTATAAATATCTTTTTTTAACTAAATACTCACCAATAACATCAAATACAATTACATACAATTTTAATGAATGTGATACAATGATTTAAACCAATTAAAAATATTTAATATATTTTAATATTTAAAAAACTCGCTGATTTCGCATGGAATTCCCCATATGTAATATTTTATTCCGAATTAATTAAAAATTTATTGCCACGTTTCGAAGTTCATCATGTCAACCCTAATACCCACGGACATGTTCCACTTAATATTCGTACAATCCCACCACAGTCTACGATTTTCACGACATTAAAAGTTTAGAATCGAGGGAAAATCATCATGTGTAATACATCATCATATCGCATCTCACTTTTCACCCGCATTATCTGAAACCCCGTTTTATTCATTTGTCTATAAGCTGGGCAATTCTACGTCAGACCGGACGAATTCAGCCATTTTTTGACCTCGTATTTTTTAAATCAAATGAAACTTTTTTCGCGTATTATATACGCAAAAGGGGCCGACACGTGTTTCGGTGTTCGTTCGAAATATTTTGTTTTCAAAAGTTACAACATATTCAATTTCGATGCAAAACGAACCTCCGGTGAGCTTCAAGAATTAATATCCCTGATTCTATTCGTCGTCGAAAGATGATTTACAGCGCATGTTCAAGGTGAAAGATTAAGCTTTTCGGAAAAATGTCGGTCACCCGGAAATCATTGTAAATTCCTATTGTTATTAATAAATGAAATGTTCAATGATACTTTACCGCTAAGAGAGCCATTTGCAAAATTCTAACAAAAATAATTTCGTATACCGAAATCAATTCTGAAAAGAGAAAAATTGTAATTTTCATGGAGGTTTGATGGAGTCTATTTTTTATCGAATTATTCATTCGTCGCTACGTCGCGCTGGGCCCGATCGCACGCCGCGCGACCACTTCGGAACCGTTTGCTATGGGATCCGAATGGTTCCGAAGTGACGAAGGCGCTCCCCAACCTTCGGAAAGAAATGATGAATTTTTGTGTGGTCATATAACAATAGCCCACCAAGAACCACGTACTCTAATTTTTTTTGATTTTTTTCTTCTATAATTTATTCAATTTATTTCTTTTATTTATTTTTTTTAATTCTTTGAATTGATTTACTTTACAATTTTCGATTATTACGTGATGCAAAGTTACATGTACTTGGCACAATAATTGATTTGTATCCTTTTTTCGTATCATCAATGAATTTTTTAAAAATTAGATAGACTTGGTAAAACTTCACGTCGCGCGATCAGGCTAGGATCGACGCACTCGCTGTGTATCGAAATCCTCAGCCGCAACGTCCCCCCCCCCCCCCCGGCTCGGGGTAGCGCGTTGATTTGAAGGCCATTGAATCATGAAAATGTTTCAAAAAATGGATCGCATTGGAAGCGAACGACAAAAAAATGTTCTATAGAGTTCAATATCTTTAAGAATCCCATTGATATTTTGTTTAGACGTTCTAAAACTGCCGATATCTGTCGAAACATCTTTTAACATTCAGTACTTCCAACAATTTGCTAGATTTTTCATAATAAGATTTTCCTTCAACTTACGGAAGACTGCTACACTTTTCTACGATGAATAGAATCGGACATTTACGAAGGTAGCCGTTTTCTCTGAAAAGTGTCTACCTATATCCGCGGTGGAAATTCCGCCGTTGCACCATGCGTTCCTTGTGCCCTCAACGATAATTTCGTAAGGTTGAGAACGCTTGTCACTTTGTAGCGAGTTCCGCAATCTTCAACGAACTTCAGTCGTACCGTGATCGCGTTTTAGAGGACTGGCATAAATCAGTCAGTTGCGGTGACAAACAAAAATGTAACATAAAGGCATACCTCATCGAGTGGTGACAATTAAAAGTGCAATTGTGCAGGCGATATTTATCGAACTGTGAATAACGCGTAGAACAATACCACAACGGAAAATTTCCACGAACGACTTGCCCAAATTATTGCGGCACACGTGTCTTTGCTGGACGACGTGAAAACCGACGCCATATTGACCAAAAAGCTAAGAGTTATCAATTTACTCAAATCTTACGTACGTATATTAGCCGCAATAAATAGTCCACCAGCATAGCTCGTCCATATAATCGTTTAAATGATGATAGGGTGGTGACATGATCGCGACAATCCATTGCAAAAGTCTGGGCATTTGATCATTCATATTTGCCGTATCAAATAGAGGGTTGCTTGGAGTCGGTCAGTGCAACGTCCTGAAAGGACATGTCTAATTCTCTGTATAAGAACATTGGAAAAAAAACGACGGTTGATAATATGTGCGTAAATAATTTCAACGTAAAATAAAAGCCGCGGCCACGTGTAACGCACACGCATAATATTCTCAAAATGATGCCCAACGCGCGGAGCCTCGTGCGTTCAAAAGTTTTCATTTACCCTGCCAACCGACATTCTATATAGATTCAATTCTCGTTAGAAAACAAATGAAATAAAATCTATTATTATAGTATGCGCAAGACTAGTCTACGCGTTTGAAAGCAATCGGTAAAATTCCATGTAACTAAAAATGATTGCGAAATTACTTTTCAAATCATATAAGTCTCGACTTACGCTATTTTTCTCATTATCCAAATATTACACAAAATGATGGTAGCACCTTGAATCTTAACAAAAATTTCGGTTCGATTCTAATCATCTAATAATGAATAATAATTGCGGAATACCAAATTTGTCATCATTACTTGCGCATGAGAAGTGATATTCGTTGAAACGCAATTCTCAAATTCTGACGGGTCGGGCGATCGTGTCGACGTATTTCCTTGAAATACAGTACCAGCAAAAAGCTGAGGCACACTCGTCGAAATTTCTTACGCACTAAAAGCTAGATAGCGGGTTAGAAAAATATATAACTTTATTCCTCAAGCGGCGTTTGAGAGGGGACAGATTCAGCTTTATGTTGCTTTTTGAAAAAATAAATTAAGATTATTTTTTGACCCGGTACAGATTTTGGAAAACGGCCGTATTGTGAATATTTTTTAGTCGCCGTAAATCCGCTGCATAGCTCAAGGAATTTTTTTTTTTTTGTATTTTCTATGGTAAACTGAGAGAGTATTTCAAGAGCTTCATTTTGATTTTTGAAGAAGTTGCATGCGATTTTTTGCGCACCGTTATTGCATTTTTAGCGAAAAATGACAGGCTTCAGAAAATGTGGCGTAATCCAAGAACTATTATTGCGTATCAGAAAGGACGACACACGGGTGAAAAGTTGCATGAGTTGACACTATGATGTCTGAAATTTTTTCAGAATCTTTATTCGAAATTTTGTTTTTTTCTTCCATTTCAAGTCGGAAATCTGAAGAGTGGAGTGGCTCAACTCAAGAATTATCAAGTTTAGGACAAAATATCAGATGAAAATACTATTTCGCTTTATTATTTTGGATGTTTTGAATTTTTGGGAATTCTTGTCCAAATTTTTCTAACCATGACTTCCTTCAAAAATTGACGAATCTAATTAGATAAATGAAAAAAATGTAGAGAAAAATTGCGAAAAAGTTTAAATTACCCCTTCTTTTTCTAACCCGCTATGTAACTTTTAGTGCAGCAAGAAATTTCGTCAAGCGTACCCAAACTTATTGCCGGTAGTGTACGTCACGTTTTTTTTTATTCGGTTTCATTTTTTTGTTTTTGTTTTTGAGGCGATTCCATGGATGCCAAATCTTCGACTGCTCGGGTCACGATTTATTATGAAGAGGGGTGCGCAAAAAGTGCTCCGATCGGATCGAATGATGATTTTGCGATAATTCGAATATTTTTGAAACACGGAACAATTATTATTAGTAAAAATTTATTCACGGGGGCGTCAGGTTCAGGGTGGCTTCCGCAACCTCGATAGGGATCGGATATTTTTTTTATTCATTCCCTTCATCATTCGAACACGTATGTCAAGTTGCAACGCCGAGAGATTCTTAGTTTGGGACTTGTGATTTTTTAAAGAAGATTAATAATCGCGGGGGTGTCAGATTAAGGGTGGCTTCCGCAACCTCGATCGGAATAGAATATTTTTTTTGATCATTCTTATCATCATTCGAATACGTATGTCGATCGGCAACGCCGAGAGATTTCTAGTTTGGGACTTGTGATTTTTTAAAGAAAATTAATAATCGCGGGGGTGGCAGGTTAAAGGTGGCTTCCGCAACCTCGATCGGGATCGGATATTTTTTTTATTCATTCTGATCATTAGAGTAACACGTATGTCGAGTAGCAATGCCGAGAGATTCTTAGTTCGGGACTTGTAATTTTTCAAAGAAAATTAATAATCGCGGGGGTGTCAGGTTAAGGGTGGCTTCCGCAACCTCGATCGGGATCGGATATTTTTTTTATTCATTCTCTTCATTATTCCAACACGAATGTCAAGTTGCAACGCCGAGAGATTCTTAGTTCGGGACTTGTAATTTTTCAAAGAAAATTAATAATCGCGGGGGTGTCAGGTTAAGGGTGGCTTCCGCAACCTCGATCGGGATCGGATATTTTTTTTATTCATTCTGATCATTAGAGTAACACGTATGTCGAGTTGCAATGCCGAGAGATTCTTAGTTCGGGACTTGTAATTTTTCAAAGAAAATTAATAATCGCGGGGGTGTCAGGTAAGGGTGGCTTCCGCAACCTCGATCGGGATTGGATATTTTTTTTAATTGTCCTGATCATCATTCGAACACGTGTGTCGAGTAGCAATGCCGAGAGATTCTTAGTTCGGGACTTGTAATTTTTTAAAGAAAATTAATAATCGCGGGGGTGTCAGGTTAAGGGTGGCTTCCGCAACCTCGATCGGGATCGGATATTTTTTTTAATTGTCCTGATCATCATTCGAACACGTGTGTCGAGTAGCAATGCCGAGAGATTCTTAGTTCGGGACTTGTAATTTTTTTAAGAAAATTAATAATCGCGGGGGTGTCAGGTTAAGGGTGGCTTCCGCAACCTCGATCGGGATGAAATATTTTTTTTGTACATTCTGATCATCAGAGTAACACGTATGTCGAGTTGCAACGCCGAGAGATTCCTAGTTTGGGACATGTGATTTTTTTAAGAAAATTAATAATCGCGGGGGTGGCAGGTTAAGGGTGGCTTCCGCAACCTCGATCGGGATTGGATATTTTTTTTAATTGTCCTGATCATCATTCGAACACGTGTGTCGAGTAGCAATGCCGAGAGATTCTTAGTTCGGGACTTGTAATTTTTTAAAGAAAATTAATAATCGCGGGGGTGTCAGGTTAAGGGTGGCTTCCGCAACCTCGATCGGGATCGGATATTTTTTTTAATTGTCCTGATCATCATTCGAACACGTATGTCAAGTTGCAACGCCGAGAGATTCTTAGTTTGGGACTTGTGATTTTTTAAAGAAAATTAATAATCGCGGGGGTGTCAGGTTGAGGGTGGCTTCCGCAACCTCGATCGGGATCGGATATTTTTTTTATTCATTCTGATCATTAGAGTAACACGTATGTCGAGTTGCAATGCCGAGAGATTCTTAGTTCGGGACTTGTAATTTTTCAAAGAAAATTAATAATCGCGGGGGTGTCAGGTAAGGGTGGCTTCCGCAACCTCGATCGGGATCGGATATTTTTTTTCATCATTCTTATCATCATTCGAACACGTATGTCGATTGGCAACGCCGAGAGATTTCTAGTTTGGGACTTGTGATTTTTTAAATTATTTAGAAAATTATTACTCGCGGGGGTGTCAGGTTAAGGGTGGCTTCCGCAACCTTGATCGGGATCGGATATTTTTTTTAATTGTCCTGATCATCAGTCGAACACGTGTATCGAGTAGCAATGCCGAGAGATTCTCAGTTCGGGACTTGTAATTTTTCAAAGAAAATTAATAATCGCGGGGGTGTCAGGTTAAGGGTGGCTTCCGCAACCTCGATCGGGATGAAATATTTTTTTTGTACATTCTGATCATTGGAGTAACACGTATGTCGAGTTGCAACGCCGAGAGATCTCTAGTTTGGGACTTGTGATTTTTTTAAGAAAATTAATAATCGCGGGGGTGGCAGGTTAAGGGTGGCTTCCGCAACCTCGATCGGGATCGGATATTTTTTTTCATCATTCTTATCATCATTCGAACACGTATGTCGATTGGCAACGCCGAGAGATTTCTAGTTTGGGACTTGTGATTTTTTAAATCATTTAGAAAATTATTACTCGCGGGGGTGTCAGGTTAAGGGTGGCTTCCGCAACCTTGATCGGGATCGGATATTTTTTTTAATTGTCCTGATCATCAGTCGAACACGTGTATCGAGTAGCAATGCCGAGAGATTCTCAGTTCGGGACTTGTAATTTTTCAAAGAAAATTAATAATCGCGGGGGTGTCAGGTTAAGGGTGGCTTCCGCAACCTCGATCGGGATGAAATATTTTTTTTGTACATTCTGATCATCAGAGTAACACGTATGTCCAGTTGCAACGCCGAGAGATTCTTAGTTTGGGACTTGTGATTTTTTAAATTATTTAGAAAATTATTACTCGCGGGGGTGTCAGGTTAAGGGTGGCTTCCGCAGCCTCAATCGGGATAGAATATTTCTTTTATACGTTCTGATTATTGAAGTGAGCTGTATGTCAAGTGGCAATGCCGAGAGATTCCTAGTTTGGGTCTTGTGATTTTTCAAAATCACTAATTATCGTGGGGGTGTCCGGTAAGGGGTGGTCGTCACCCCGCTTCCGGGATTGGTAATTTTTTTCCCAACTCCACACTAAGTAGAAACTTATGTTTGACGGATTAATGTCGACCTATCATCAGGTTGGCAGTTATGATCTTTGCAATTTTACCAACATCAAGGGTAGTTTTTAGGGGTTGAACGTGTCAAATCTGCATGTTTCACTTTGTTTGCTGATTAGCTTAGTCTTCCTGACTGATTCAATGACCCATAACTCGTGAAATAGAGCTTTTTTATTTCTGGCGATTTTGTTACATTAACGTTACTAACTTCAACGACCTAAAAAAAAAGAAACAGGAATAACAATGTTTCATCTTCGAGGGGTAATCTGACTTTACTTTTTATAAATCCTTTTTTCTAACTCGTGTACATTGCAGGCAAAGGATAATGATTTATTAAATTTTCAGAAAATTCAAATCAAAGCTTAATTCTTTTTATTTTTAAAGCAGAAAAAAGTCTGACGTGATGTGGTGCATGTATTCAGCTGTTATTAACAATTGTAAATATTTATTGTATTATTTATTGTAAGTATTTATTTATTTCATTTTATTTTATATTCGAAATTTTAAACCATTTTTCAAGTGAAATTCGACATGTGTCAAGACCAGCTGAATCAACGTTTCGAAACATTTGAACATCGAAGTTCAGAAATTTATACTTTCCAGAAGATATTGGAAGAGACGTTGAAAGCGAGGGAGATCAAATCGAAACGAATAATGAGAGTTCGATCCGAATAATCGATATTCTATAGGATATTTTTTCAGGCATCACATCGCGATTCAGCTGTTTGAAACGTTAACGTATAATTCGCGTGTAGGGTGAATAAAGCCACGTTAGAAACACCCTCGCGGACAACGGAAAACCTTTTCCGTCCTATATTACATGCCCAGCTGTTATAGTGAACCTAATGTCATAGCACGGGGTTTAAATTGACTCGCTGTTCCAAATCTCCGAAGGAATTCATGATCAGTTTTCTTATCATCTGAATCGAGACGTATACGGAGAATCCCGAGGAGAATCCATTCGAATATATGAGCTCCAATTTCTACAGAAATTTTTCTCGCGTAACTATACATCTGCACAATTACACGCACATACGACATATCCAAATATTTATCGAGGATCACGTCAAAGAATTGAAACGGTAAATTCGGAAACGCACGTTAATTTAACGAATTTCATTTCTGAAAAAAATTTCGTTACCTAATTTAAAACTTTTCATTATAAAGAGTTGATTTTTGAGTTTTTTTTTTTTCTAAATTGTCTATAATTTTCTGCTTTCAAGTTGAAAAAAAAACAAAAACAAAAACAATTTTTTGAAAGAGTCAACATGATGTAGGAATTGGGGATAATGTAGAGAAAAAAAAAAGGTGCAAGCGCGTTTTATAAAAGCGTAAAGTACACGTGGGTGGATAAAAAAAAAAAGGAACAAGTGAAAACCAGAGAATGTGAGGTAAAAAATTCTTTTGGAAGAAAAAAGAAGAAAAAAACAACAAAGAATCTCTCGTACGAAGAAATAAAGGAGGCATAAGCAAGCGCGAGCGAGCACCGCGGATCAATATCTGTTTCGCGTGGATTTCTAATAACGTAACATTATAAGGCAGCTTTTACGATGTTTGAAATGCTGCCAGAAGTCGACATTATAGGCATGGCTATGTATGGTATCACATACGCATTCCATTTCTCGGTTTGATACATTTTGACGCTAATAATTCACAGCCAAATAGCGCGCTGACCTGCGGCTGGCCCACGGGACCCTTACTCTGTTCTTCAGAACGAGCCAAAAGTGACGAATTTACCCGCATCGCGTTATATCCTGCGGGCTCAAGTTTTTCTAACTGTGCGAGTGGGAATAAACCTCGAATCCCCCAAGAGTCGAGCGTTGGAGTTGCTCCTGCAGGCAACGGGAAATTATACATACATAAAAGACTCTGAGGACGGTGCAATGGTAAAAGAAAAAATAAAATAAAATAAAATAAAAATGATAAAATTTATAGTGATATAAAACAGTTTTTTAAATACATAAAACATACATAAGAGTCGTTGGTACACGACAATGAGCTTATGTAAGCTCAGAACTAAAAAGTGTAATACTTTGGAGAGAAAAAAAGTTGAATCAAATTAATTATATATACGGCCAAAGTTTTCCCCTTTCGACTTTATATCGTACGTGCCGATGTACATAACTCATAGTTTACTGATATATAGGTATAGATCAAAGTATTTCTTCTGTTTTTTATTGAATAAAAAAATTTTCAAACCTACATCACCGACAATTGTCGAAACGTAATTTTAGATTATGCGAATATATATGTAAATGAAATTATATTTGTAACGCTAATGGAAATTATGCTAATGAACATTTGGAGAGATAATAATGAAAGTGCCTCATACTCACTATAGCTTGTAGAACGGAAATTATTACGTTTTCTCATACTTCTACATTCCGTCGCGGTATTAAAAATAAGGTCGGATAATTAGGATGATACAATAATAATTTGCTGTTGGATCAATTTCTACATTATCGAATCGAGCCGGTATTCTCAGAAACGAAGATACGAAAAATTCCGAAACTTATACAAGAAATTTACCTTCAACTAATTGGCGTAAAAAAATTTCTAAGCGCGTCGGTTTCTCCATTTTATTTTTCATTGTAAAACCCCCGAGGATAGTTCTATAAGCTGGGGTTATCCGTGAATAAAAAGTTTATTCAGCAAAAAACCCTGAGAAATTTGCACGTATACGTACGGACATAGGAAACGAAATTGAAACATACCAGTCATAAATTTTCCGGAGCACGTATGTGTCGCTTTTAATTTAATTTTAATTCACGATGACAGAAATGAAATTTCCAATTGACAAGGCGCCTTTATTAATATTCTTTTTTTTTGTCTCCGCTGCAATCGATGAACGTTATGTATATGCGTATGAAGATATATACGTATAGATATTAGATTGTCATTCGGATCACATGTACCGTTGGTTTAAAAATATCTGCATAGGGTCACAAAATATCCTAGTAAATTTTTTTCATAATCGTACAGATAAAATGATACCTTTTTTTTTACAGAATTTATATTGTGTGCGACCCGAGGTTCGACCCAAAGCGAATGAGGTATAATATTAATGACCATACTTATAGATAACAATATGTCACGAATTTGATCAATATTGATGGAATTAAATTTAAAAAACCGAGAGAAAGGTCAGAGGTAGATAAAAAGCTAAAATTTTATACAGGTAAATAATTATTATTATACACCAACCCCAAAAACTGAAGGAACTTTTACAATTAGTCACGTACCGTATACGCAAAAACGACACCTCGTACTGTAGTATAGGTACTTTGCATGCGGTATATGTCGATTGAAAATTAAAACCCTGCAAATTCAGCAGATTTAGAAAAACGGTTCTTTTTCTTTTTTCTTTTCATCTTCTCATCTTTTAGGCTTCGGATACCGCGAGGGGCAGGAAATTGACGAGGGAATTTCTCAGGTATGTGTGCGTCACATATGTCAGCGAGATCAGAAAGAAAATTTGAGGGGCGGGAGGAAGGGGAGCATATGATACACTATGAAAGGAAAAAGGTCGAGTTAGGGGAAGAGGACGAGAAATGGAGATCGAAAGCTGAAAGATAATAATTATTCGGGTCTCCGTATCGCATCGCATTTACAGGTAGCACCTTTACCGGCTATACCGCCTATTTTATACCGCGTACAAATACAAATTCGTCTCCGTGTATACGCATATTATATGTTGCACGCTGTTCCCTTATACGGGAGGGAGCAATTTAGTCCCAGTCTCCAGTCCCGTTCCCGTTTCCAGCTCCCGTTCCCGTTCCCAGCTCCCGCAGCCCTGACCTATATTACATCACCGAATGACCCAGATACCAGATTTTCTCAGCGTATAACGTTGCCTAGGTAAAGGTCACTCCAGACTCCGGAGTAAATTTGACCTAAATTCTGGAGTTATCCTCTTGGATTTTCACTAACGTGACGCGCGTGCTAATTCGAAATTTTTAATCATCAACACCTCCACATTTTTCAGAGTCTGGATAGTGAAAATAAAAACGACGCCGAACGTCACGTTTTACAAATAACAAGGTGTACGCAAAATGAATTGGAAAATAATGAATTTATTGAAATATGTAACGATCAGATGGCGTCGGTCTTGTACACGAAAATTCGAAGCTTTCTCCTCGAATTTTATCATTGTTCTGTATTATGTGTATATGCATAAAAGAGTTGGAGGGATGGATCGGGGATATTTGCCAAGAATGAGAAATGCGGGCAAAACCGACGCCGAGAATAGTGATAATCTTGTCGATATTCATCTTTTGTATAGTAACTCTTACGTAATCTTCGTGGAAAAGAGAAAATTTCCGTATACGCCAGAGTAGTCGTACTTAAATTATTTTTCGCCCAAAAATGGGCGAGAGAAAAAGATAGCGTTGTGAAAAATCTCATCTTTCTTATAAAAACGAATTTGGGATACGGATCTCTGCGCGTTCCGATTTCGAGGGGGAAAAAAATTACGAGTGAATCGGTACAAAGTTTCCCAATAATTTTTTTTTTCGTGTCTCAGATATCTTCGTTTGCGTTACTGATCTTTCTTGTAATTTTGGTTCATATTTCAAAGTGACTTTTTTCATAAACACAAACGTGATATGGATACCTCCATACTTTTCACCGCCTAAATTATAATGACATGAGAAAATGTGTCTGGACGCGTGTTTTACGCTGATGTAATAAAAAAGTTAAAGTAGGCGCCTACAAAACTTTCTTACGTATTGCAGCTGCTTTTGTGAACATTAACCGTAATAACCGTCAACATTTTCCTAACTTATAGGGTCGTACGTATGTACAATCAGAAGTTTGAGCAGCGACTTCGTAACGTTTTAATTTAAATTATAAATGGGAGAATTTTTAAAACAGATGTGGGAAAAAAAGGATATTAATTATAAAAGAATTTGCTCGTTAATTGCATCGTCATTCACAGCTCAAAAATTTTGGAGGGCGTTTTATCAACTCGCGTCTGTGGAATATTCTGTGACGAGGAAAATAATGATTTTTCCTCTCCGTTTTTGATCGGATACGAATGTCTTCTTTTTTTTTTTGATTGTTTTAACTGTAGAAAGCCTGTCTCATTTTTTTTTAAAATCATTTTTTTACATTCGTTCATTATTCATGAGTTTTCAAAACTTCAAAGAGATCAAAGGAATTTTTTTTCCAAATAATCTCGAAATTGCTCTTTTCGAAGACGAACATTCCAGTCCTCATCCAAAAGTGTAAACTGGGTATTTCATTTTTTGTAATTGATACAAAAAAAAAAAATTTATTTTTACTTTTATTTGGTGAATCTGTTCAATTAGTCATTTTTATTAACAATCATTCGTTTATTCAGATTTATTTTAGCAAAAATCAAAATTTTAGGAAAAGGGCAATCATAAAACGAGAATTATGAGGGGAAAAAATCATAGGACGAATTGGCGTGAATTTCTACTCAAATTTTTCCGTTTCTTTCGAAAATCGTGTGTTTCAAGAATCCAGAATTCAGAGCGACGAAAGGTGGAATGGGTGTTATGATCGTCATCATAGCGATCTATCAATGTTTATTTTATGGCATGCTGTTCAAACAGCTGTGTAATATGACCAATATCAGCTGCTCGGAACTTTCGCGTTCTTTGTAAAAGGCAATTAAAGATAAACCGGCTTACAGAGAACGATATCACGTAGGAATAATTCATTTCAACCGGAATATTAAATAGACCGGGAATATTGACGATCGATTCCCGGATACTGACAATGGAACTATATAATGCCGTCTATTTATGGACGTAGCACAGAGTTTCGTGTGGAGTCGTCCACACCTCGTTTCTACTTTTATTTTTAAAAAAAAATAAATGAATACATAAATAATAATGTGCACATATTTATTTCGCTAAAAACTCACCTGGTTCGCCTTGTTAATTTGTTTCTTGAGCCCAGCGAACGCCATGATTGTGCCGTGGCTTTGCCAACTCTTTTAATTATTTAAGTAATCCTGTAACAAAAATATTTTTTACTATTTTATTATCATAACTTACTAATTATTTCTTACTCGGTAATATAATTTACTAACAAAATTAAAAAAAAAAAAACTGAATGATCTAACGTGTGCAGGTTCGTATGCAGAGGGGCTTGACGATTGCAACGATATAGGAAGAATATCTTCGCGTTGTGGAGAGTAGAAAAGAAAAACTAACGAAGAACAATGATGAAGTACAAGACACTCGTTCGCTGAAAATAATGTTATACACGTCTGCTCACGTTTGCCTTTTCGATGCTCTGATCGCAGAGGAACGTAAAAGGGGGAAGAAAAGACACGACTCAATCTCATAATTTCATTATTAGTTGTTGAATTTTCTGTCCGAAAAGATTTGGCCGAGACTATAATGGGTGAAGAAGAAAACTCTTCGCTTTTTTCAGCTTTTAAAGTTCCAACTTGGAGCGTCGATGCTGTACTCGAGCAATGAATTTAAATAAATCTTTATCACATTATATTGTAGGATATAAATAGCAGCTCGAGTGTCTGTCGGATTGAATGATGTTCGGCTGACATCATCAGAGCAAGCAACCAGAGATGTTCAGACTTGATCCATACCAACTTCGTTCATAGTAAAAAGCAACTATTATTCCATTACACGTATGCGAGGTATAGAATATTTGATATTACTATACCTATAGGTATACACGAAACAAGTGAAAGAATTACGCCATTAAAGGGTTCAACTAAGCACGTATGACGTCGCGTAGTGAAAGCACTGCATGTATGAAAGTATAATTATAAATGAAAAATGATTTGAAATCTTCTTTTAAAACGACCGATTTCAAGTCCAAGTTTACGCGAAACTCGTCAATGAAAGTGACTTATACCTATACTGATACATCATGCTTCTACGCAAGTCTAGTTGATTGAACAGGAGTGTATATAAATATATATACACATATTGATGGCAGGAATTATTGAGGTGAAGAAAAAGAAAAACTTCAAATTTTTTTTTTTGTTCACTTTTTCGATTTTATTTTGATTTTCTTTTACCTGTGCGAATCCGTTTTATATGTGCGGAGAAATGAAATAGGGTGAGGGTAGGTGTAAACACGTTTGTTCCCCTATTTTTGCAGTTATTTTTCAATGTTAATTTTAATTTACACGCAGATCTCTCGCACTATTCCCGATTATTGTGGAAAAAACTTTATGCGGGAGTTAACCGCAAAAGAAATGGACTGTGCCGCGTGGATTTAAGCACTGCAAGGGTCTTTTCGACACTGCGCCTTCGCAAGGGTAGTTTTAACGGAGGATCGATACCACGACGGCCCTCTCGCAACCCCCATGCGCCAACCCTCTAGACAAACTACGCGGTGACTCCGAAAAAGGAATCGCGTACGTTTTACTAGACTAGTTCTGCAGCTGGGAGTTTGAATTGACGCTCTTTCAGTAGGTTTTATCGGAGAGTTCTCGCTGACAAACGATAAAGAAGCCAACGCTAAGTACGCCCCTTAATGAGTCTGCTTCCGTTTTGGAACAATACACCCCCGCAAGTTTTAAATATCATTTAATCGCCACGACAATGCCCTTTATTTTTATTATATAGATTATTTATTTCAAATGGATGTTTTACTCTCTCCAGTTTGGACTGACGCATTAGTTTCATTCAAAGAAAGCGAGACTCGGTCAGTTTGTTGAAAATTTGACTCCCTTTGGCAGTTCACAGTCTTTTTTTCTATTGAGTTAAAAGCAACTCTGAACGTAAAGAGAGAAATTTTTACTCCAAAATTCAGTTCCCGAAACGGACGATTTTTCAAAAATATTTTGTTACGTTCGTAAGTGAAATTTTGGACATCAGAAACTTCACCCAGTAAAACGCCGAATCAATTCTAAAAATTATTACGATACGTTGCGTGTATCACGATAAGTTGGAACGGATAACCACGTGCAGACTGATGTGGGGAGAATTTCCTAAATTTTTTTTGCCCTCCATGATCTTTTTAAGTCTGAAGTACTGTGGGTATGGTCACAATTGAAGACGCCGGCGACAAAAGCCATTCAATTCGCCAAGCATCCCTAGGTTTTTTACTTCAATCAAATTCTGCAATTTATAACTGGCTGTTTTATGAATGATTAAGGTTGTGAATTAACCTTATGATAAATATTTTATGCTGATAAAATATCTGAGAAACTTATCATCGGTTCTATTTATGCGAGGTATTTGTGAATTGCAGATCTGCAAAATGCAGTAGCCAATCAGGAGAGTAGATAGGGTTAGCACGTTGTTTAACCGCTACAAATTCTTTGTTTCTTGAAATCAACCATTGTTTATGACATAGACCTTGAGTCGGCGTCCGGTGAAACAGAGAGAACGAGTTTCAATGAAAATCAGTTCCACCAAACTTAATTGGAATTACTATTTCATTTAAGATATTTTTCTGGTTTGGTAGAAATGTTTGAACTGTTCAATGACGTCTAGTAAATCAGATTGTTTGACACAAAATCATTTTCCCAAATCGGTAATGTCTATTGAAGATTACACGAACACTTTTATATCGGTTTTTATTTAACTTACCCTATAATTTATCCGTAATTTCGGGTCCTGTTTCAATTTTACTTTCTAACCCCCCGCACAGTTTTGACACACAAGGAACAGCTGTTCATTAGTACAGTAACATGATGATAGGAGGCTGGTCCTTCTTGAATTCTGAATTCTTTAAAAACTGCCGACAGAGGGAAGAACTTGATGCCAGCGAAGGTCACGTGATGTTAGTGTATCCCCCACGCTCAAGTGGGATTCATTCAAAATTCAATTCAGTTGTTAGCATAACAAAATGATCTGTATTGTTGGCAAGAAGTAATAACTGTTATCAGTTTCGGATCACATCATCATCATTGGTATAAAAAATAGAATAATCAAGGAATGAATAAATAATTCACTCATTTGTAACATAACAGATTTATATTTATTTATACACTGTACATTAACTTGATCATGTAGCAACATTATCCAATAACAATGACAACAACCACTATACGCTTAATTTCTATTTCATCGGATTAAATTGCCAATTTTGTCTGAAAAAAAAACGAAAAGAAAACAACACAAAAAATTAACGATCGGGTCCGAATCTCATCGTACAATTATTGAGCAAAGTAGAGCTACCAATATCAGTCAATCCAACAGTGAATGCTGACTGATAGCTGCAGCGTTTTTCACCGGTCAAAAATACACACTTTCATTGTTGATATTGTCAGAAGCTCTAGTAAAAAATTCTCACAAATCACAGTATCAGCTACGGCAATAGTAACTTTTCCTTGAGTGCATTTGCCAATGCCACAGGCTCAGGTTGTTTAGACGTTGTATAAACTTGTAGCCCAGCATTCAGAATTGCTTGTTCTGTTACAGGGCCAATAGCCACAAGTTTTATTAGCCCCATTAACGCGTTCTGCTTATTTTTATCAACCACGTTCATAATATGCTTCACGGCTGAAGGACTAAATAAAACCAGATACTCCGGCGGAGAGCTGAACAAAAGCTCATTCAAATCTGTCACTAATGTTTCACTGGGTAGAGTTTGATAGACAGGTAATTTGGACAGTGTAATACCAGCAGCCTCCAAAGTGACAGCCATGGTATCTCGTGCGATAATGCTACACGGATACAAGAGAGGCTTTGCATTGGCAATACTGGTCCCTGACTCCGCGTCTTGCACTATCAGCAAAGCAAGATCTTTTGCATTACCTGTTTCAGATCCTCTGCAGTTCTGCACATTTAATAGCTCCCTGGTTATTCGTTCTGTGGCTGCTCCAACACAGTAGATCGGTAGCTGCGACCATGTTTTATTGAATATGGATCCAATTTTTGTGTTTTGTTCCCCAAGGGCTAGTCGCACAGCTTCTGCACTGCGCGGACTGGTTAGAATCAATCCTGTGATAACACATAATTGAAAAACATATAAATAGTTATTTAAGTGAGACAAAAACTTGATTGAATGTTTTTTCACAGTATGAGATAGAATCTGAAAATGCAGGATGTTTATTTAGACCTTTCCACGTACCTGAGTACAAATGTGGTGCAAGAAGCAGCGATTGTAAGTTATCCAAGTTGACAAATTCAAACTTGAGAATTGATAGATGGTCACAAGTGAAGCCTGCTGACTCAAGAACCTTTGCGTAGCCTTTATCACCATCTTCTGATTCACCTTGTACTTTGGCTTTGCAAAGCAGAACCTTTCCTTGAATTATTGACATTTCACTATCTTGATGCCTCATACGTTCATTGTGGCTCGTCTGGAACTATAAGATTCGTGATGAAAAAGTGTTCTGTATGAACGAAAATACTCAGTAGTGTTTTAACGTGAAAATAAAATTCTCTTTGATGAATTATAGCAAACATAACCTAAATCATGACTTCCTTAAATTTTGAACAAATTAGTTCGACACCGATTACTAATAATGTAATTAAAGGGTGGAAAAATGAGTAATATTACTCTAAGCAATAAAAAAATACCCACTCACAGTACATCTCGTCGTGAGTGGCTACTCATTGATTAAAATCTGATGGCAGACAACAATGCCTGATCTGTCATATTCGTATACACCAACGTTACGTCATGTTAGATTATGCTAGGTCAAGGAGGCCACGCGCGGAATGATTGACTTGGATTGACCGTGGTCATTATCATGCTGCGGTAGGGGTAAAAATTACGAACGCTCTCTGTTGGCGTAGTAAAAGAGGTAGTAAAGGTATGTTTTTTCACCCGATTAAATTCCAAATTCATAAATAAATCGGGCCCACTTATCATCTCTAATCATACCTATGAATAGTTCATCAAGACAACTGATAGGGAGAGATTCTTGCACTAACAGATGAGGCAAGAAAAAAAAATGCTGAAATGACATTATAGACTTATATTGTTTGTTCGATCACCAAATACATGGACTTTTGTACATTAAAATTACAAACTAACATCTGATTTTTCAGGATCAACCCATGGAATTCAAAACTATTTTTGTTATGAACTATAGTTAGTCTCGTTCTAGGAATCTTTCTGTAAAGTCAACACAGGAACATGTGATAATCAAATACAATTATAAAAACAATGATTTAGACTTCTAGCTGAAAGTACTCAAGCCATACAGATATAAATTAGTTCTAGTATCTAAAATTCATGAAAATAGGTATAGATGCATCCAAATGGCATCGAAGTATAAAGGAACACTTGTTTTTTATATAATCAGTTTTTTTCACATAGGAATTCAAGACTAAATGGAAGCAAAATATGTTGAGATGTTATGCTTGAGTGATAGACGAATGTTTCCAAAATTCCATCATATGCTTGGGATGGACCAATGAAACGAATAAGTAACTATCAATATCAATACATTAATATGAAAATAAAAACGTTAAAAGGCAGTATAAAATATTTTATACATGACATACAATCAAATGTATACATATGTATGTTAGAAAATATGCTTAAATGTTAAGCAATTATAAATCATAATGGACCCCTCTATGTCTGGTCTTCACTTAACTTTGATGCAATAATTCAAAGTCGATGTTAACCAGTGGCTGGATTTCAAGATAAGTAAAACATCCCTGATAGCCAAATGCTGGCATGATGCTGCAAATGGAAGCAATCAGGTGCTAGCATGTTTGCAGTCGTTAACGGCCGCATCAACCTTTGGTAATGCTAGCATCTGATGCTAGCAAATAATTGCAAAATAATGCGAGCAACATGCTGACATCAATACTTCAGTTTTGGGTCAAATTCCTGGGCATTAAACGGGCATTTAATGCTCACTCTCATGCTTGAATCAAATGATATTGATGCTGTATTCAGTCAGTACTTATTTGTAAAATGATGCAGCGGTGATTCAATGCTAGCATAAGTACAGCATTATACCTTAAACTGAATACCAGCATCAATTGGATTTCAGTGTGACCACGCTTGGCTATCAGGGATTATAGCAGCTAGCGAAGACAGTTAAATTACTCGGCAGTTTTGTGAGAAAAATAGTATAAACACTATATCGGCTTCACCAATAAAAAGTTAACCAAAATGACATTAGTCGGTCCAAAACTTCAGACAAATAACTAAAAAAATATTCTGGCAGCCAAAATTAATGATGAATTCAAACTAATTTTTATTATCTTGTGAAAAAGCACTCGATTATTCTTTAGCCTTGGTGTGAAGACGCATATGTTTCTTCAAGTTATCCAATCTATTGCAACGCCGATCACAAAAATCACATTGATATGGCATAGAATTACTGTGTACAACAACATGACCGTTCAAGTGGCTTACTTGTTTAAATCGTTTATTACAAATTGTACAGACATAGGGTCTCTCGTTCATGTGTGCAGAGGCTATATGAGTCTGAAGATTAGTTTTTCTAACAAATGTAGCTTTGCATACATCACATTCGAATGGTCGCAAGTTGGCGTGTATAGCCAAGTGAGACTTCAAAACGTTCTTGTGCTTGAAATTTTTCTCACAAAGGTGACATTGATAGGGTCGTTCATCTGTGTGGACTTTTTTATGCACATACAAATGAGCGAGTTGTTTAAACATCTTAGCACAAATCTCACACTGGTACGTCCGTCCATCTTCATGAGCTGCACTGACGTGGCGTCTGAGAGTATCAGCAAGGGTGTACCTCTTGCCGCAGATATTACAGGAAAATGGTCGTTCATTTGTATGAGTCATGAGGTGGCCATTTAAATTTCGTTTCTCAAGAAATCGAGCACCGCACACATCGCATTGATAGGGTTTTTCGCCATTATGGATGTACATGTGTTTCTTGAGAGAATTTGAGAGGCTGAACCTTTTCGAGCAAACTTTGCATTCAAACTTTCGCTCCCCTGTATGTACCAGCATGTGAGACTTGACATGCCCAGCCTGCTTGAATCTTTTCCCGCAAACTTTACAGCCAAATTGACGTTCGTGAGTGTGTGTGAATATGTGTCGTTCCAACACACTCTTAGTCGTAAATACTTTTTTGCAATTATCACATTCAAATAAACGGTACACTTCTTTTGGCCTGTACATGACGGTATCACCCCTGTGAGATTGTGAATGTATTTTCAAACTATCCAAGGACTCAAACTTTACGCCACACGTCGCACATTGGAAGGAACGATAATCTGTATGAGTTAAAGAGTGCTGACTGAGGTGTCCCAACTGCTTGAAGCTCTTATTACATATCTGGCAGACATACGGTCGTTCGTTCGTGTGTGACCTCACATGCCTCTTCAACACACTCGGAAAGTCAAACTTTTGCTGGCAATAGCTGCATTCTAACAGAGGTGAACCATTTAATCGGGTGGATCGATTTTCTCTCGATGGTTTCTTACCACCTAGCTGACTTGACCGTTTCCGTACTTTTTTGATAACTTTGTTGCGATGAATTTGGCTGGACTCCTCATTCTCAGGCTCAACTTCATTAAGTCTTTTAGATTTCAAATTTTCCTCTGTATCACTTTCTAGGCCTTCTCCGACTCTAGCGGATCTGGCATCAAACGAAGTTTTTTCAGAGCTATGAAATTGACGCATATGTTTTTCATAGACGGTGACAAGCCGGAACTTCTTGGAGCATATTGTACACTCGAATTTATTCGACTTCGTATGTGCCTTAAGGTGATTTTTCAAATGACCCAACTTCATGTATCTTTTTTGACAAATTTTACACTTCAATTGGTACTTATTTCTTGATCTTGTTTTACCCTGAGACGTCACAGTTACTTCGTCGTCTGATTGGGATTCATCTACTAGCGAAACATTCAATGGATTTTCATTTTTAACATTCACAAACTTAAATCCACTAGAATTATTACAATTCGCGGTCGATTGTCTAGTTCGCCTCTCAAATTCGGTACTCTCTGGACCTGTGGTTTCTTCTTTGATGGGAAGCTGAAAACAAAAAAAATGCTTTGTAAAGCTTAAACTACACTTCTCATATTATTCTGATGAGTGGTGATAAGAAAGTATTAACTACATCCAGGAACAACTACTTCACTGATCAGAAAATCTGTGCATTTCAAAACGTTACTGTACAAATAATGAAACTGATACAGATTGAACATTGAATAACTTACATCCTCTTCAGTGTGGCTGACTGGATCATTAGACAATATTTTTTCTCTGTAATTTTTGACTAACAGTTTTGAGCTGGATGTGTGATTATTTGATTGGATACTTTGCTGTTGCTGGTTCAATGCTTCTTGCAAATCCTCTTCGCTCCATATCATCTTCATATCTTCCTTAGTAATAAAGGTTTTAGAGTCAACAAGAACATTATTTACAAACAGCAGCTCGTGAGATGTTCTACCAGATTCTCGCTGAAATGTAGTATTCTCAATCATTTGAACAAATCGCAACCCCTCATACCATGTTTTTGCTGGGTTATCATTAAGCCAGTTTTTTAACAAAGTTGTGAAGTCTCGTTTGATACTGGTCGAAGGTATCACTAGATCTCCGTGTACCATTGGAAGATCTGTCCATAACGATCTTAATGCATGAACTATTTGGCTGGCAAATTTTCTGCCATTACTACTTTGTAAAACTCTAGGGGCTCCGATAATTGCAAATATATCGAACAACTCTACCGCCACATCTTTGGCGTCATTACTTTTCAATGGCCGAAGAATAACAAATTTGGATTCTTGATCTTCAAAAGCTAAAATGAATCTATAATCCGCATTTGGATCACTTCTCATATCAATAATATCAACTTGACAACGAGAATTTATAGGTTCAGTTGACGGTTTTCCTTTCTCCGGCTTTTGATAAAGTTCAGACTCCATACTTTGTCTCATGGTATCACAGTCCAAATTGGTGAGCTGTAAAGATATGTTGATCATTGTCCTGAGTGAAAGTAACATAGACAGAACCGAGACTACAAAATTCTCTAAATAATCTTACAGCATTTCCATCCCCCATGGATGTCGGAGATTGGCCGTTTTTACTAGCTCTTTGATCCATCGAAGGTTTGTTCAAATTATTTTGCACTATGTTTGGCTCGGAACACACGCTTACATCAAGGAAGTCCATCTCTTGTTTCATATTTACAAAGCGAGATTCAATTCTGCTTTCCATTGTGCATTATATGGCCCTGGAAGTAACATCATGTACCAAATTAGCTAAAAGTAACACTTGTTGATAAATAATTTTTTCCCACCAAAGTTATTAGGATTTGTAGGAAAAAGCAAGGAATCATTCGACTTCTTAGAGATTCCTGCAATATACTGATACTGCTTAGGCAAACAATGATCATAGTCATGAAAGTATAAATTCGAAATAGATTTTTACAACAAAGAGAAAAACAATATGAAGCATATGATTAAACTCTATATTCAGAATAGATGAATTCTTTGCAGATCTTTTGCAATGTATTTCATTTTGTTTATTCGATCTCAATATAGAGTTTCCTACTTTCAGGGTTTCTGAATCTCAAAATTTGAAGATGTGTCATTGCAATTAAATAAGAAAATGCATTCAGAAATAATATGACAAGTACACAAAAACTATAAACTGATTAACCTGAAAATACTCTAACAATTTGTTGCACCCACAAGATTGCTAAGAGAGCGCACCAATGCGGCTCAAGAATTCATGCGATAGACTTTCACAAGCACATTACGGCGATTCTTTATTAGCAAATCCATTGCATTTAATTAATGCGAAACTTTCAAAAATCAATCAATAATTGTCATTGTTTATAGTTTCTAGACACCAACGCAGCGTCCCATTGTGTCACGACGACGACAAAATATGGCACCACCGCACCGCACAAGTGCCAGAATGGGGCAGCTGCAAGTTTGAGCTCCATATTAGCGGCCTGCTTCTGAAAACCGACTGAAAATTGAAACATGTTCTGCAGTGGCCGATGGTTTGACCATTTTTGACTTCGGTAGTGAAGAGGCGATCCAAAATGCGATCGATATTTCAGATGATTTTCATCAGTTATTTTCATTCACTATTTTTCAATGATTTTCATCCGTAGATCACTCGACGCAGCCAAATAGATCGTTGCTGACCGGCTGTCAACTGCTTTCGTTAATCTGTCAGATTATTGACAGGTTGGTCACTTCCCTTTTTATACTAGGCGGCTTAAAACACAAACCAAGCGTGAACGAAAATAATAAGGGAATTTGTCTGATACACGCTAAGCGAAATGTCTGGCGGGCAAGAATTTCATTACCTTTTGCATGGGAAGACAAAATTGATGAAAATGGCCCCTATCCCAGACATTCATCAATATGATAATGAGGAGGCCTTCAAAAATCCTCTTTGTAAATTTAAATTAGACAAGGTACTATTTCTAATTCCCTATTTCCCGCAAATGACATACCGAATTCTTATTGTACTTATTTGTTGCAAAGCCAATGTTGTAAGTTAGTGATCTCTTCATTTGAATGAAAATTTCATTACAAACAATACTAATTTGTTAAATTTCATTCCCAGATTTATGCACGCCAAGTACATGCTATGCTTGAAGGGATGGCTGCAAATACTAAAATTCGACTTTATACTAATCTAAATAATCGCGGAGAGACGGTCAAATGTGAATTGCAACCTCCCCAAGGTTTTTATTTTCAAAGAATGAGAGAACTTGCCGAAAATTTGCCTACACCTGGACTTTCACCGGTAACAGAATCAATGGACCACCCATTGCCTTATCCCACAGACACATGGTGATCATTTACCAGAAACACTTTCCGAGAATGTTATGTTCACATTCTTGAATGCAACATGTCGTAGGTTTGGAAACAAAATATTTTACTTCTGGTACGAAAAATCCACCGAAACAAGTACCCAGAACTTGTAGAGAAGTATTTGGTTGATACTGAGGAGATGTATCATCAAGAAGTTCACCAATTAGGTGTGAGACAGATAATTGCTACGACTTGTTCTTGCGATCCCCCAGATACTGTCATACTTCCTTTCAAATTCCGAGGTCGAACGGAGCACAGACAAAGATTTCTGCGCAATCAATGCTTATTAGCGCAAAAGTATTACCTACCGCATAAGCTTATTCGGAATATCGTAGTGAAAGCCTATCACTTGCTGCCAAACGTGATTTGTGATTTTCAACGTTACCATGCAATGGGATTTCTTGACCCTACAAGGTATATGCAACATTAATTTCGTGTGAGAATAATTTAAGTTATTCAACACTTGAACATAATGGATTGAAGCCGAATTGAAACTAGGCTTACAACTTTTCACCACTTTTGAACTATTTATAAATATCCTGCTAGGTTTATTAGCATAACTGATTTCGACCTGAAAAAAGGTGCTATGGCAGTAACTTTAGGATATTATAAAGAAATCGCCCGACTTATTTCACAACCTCGATATATTCATGATGTGCTACCAAAAGCAGTACAGCCTTTCTTGCGGTGTGCAACGCGTCTTCTTTCTCAACAAATCATCAATCTTATGATCGCTACTATAGAACACTTACTTGAAACATTGGAAAATTGGCAAACCCTACCACTACTTAAAGTACGATACATTTGTGCACTACCGTTTGGCATAGAGTTATCATTACTTCATGAATAACCCGGTTCCTTTCTTAAGAATTCGTATTTATTGAAACATGTTTCTTTCCAAATTCTAAATTTAGCTCAAATTATTATGCGAACGAAATGATCTATTTGTCCACCCGTTGATCACAGACTTATACAGCATCTATCACAATCTTATCGATGGAATCACACACATCGCAGACCACTTACCAACGCTTGAATCGTATCTAAACATACAAACAGAACGCGAGTTTATACACATCTTGGTACCTGAATGGTGAATATGCACAGTGATTAACATATTGTACCATTTGATTTGAATAGTTTTGTAAATATGGACAAACGCTTTTTTTTAAATCAGGTATATGGAAGAGTCACATCAACGCCTAAGCTGTATTCTGAAAACTGTATTCGAGCCTTTAAACTCTTATGTGGACAGCTTAGTTCGTCATTTTCGTGTGGTTTACGACCCAGAAACACGGTCGGGTGTTGTTGATTATGTTGCCGAAGGCCATGATTTTGAAGACAGTTGCACCAAAGTTGATGATTTCAATCGATTTGTACGCGACATCAACGGAATGGTAGATTGTTCAATTACAAATATCAAATATCCAGGCAATCGATGTTCATCGCTTTGAAATAGAATGAACAATCAACCAATATATTGTAGGTGAAAAACGAATATTTTTTGGTCGGAAAGTTATGCCAAGACGAAGCGAAACTTGGGCTTAAAGCATACACATACGATGTGCGGGAATTAATTATTGGAGAATTAATCAAGCGTCACAGAAATTATAATCTTGATATTTGCAATGAATTTGAAATTTTGAAGGAACGTGCATTGACTATGCCAGCAAGCACTAAAGAACTACTTGCTTTAGGTAATAATTTTTGAAGTTTTTTCATTTCCCAGTGAGTAGATCCCCCTATCTAGATACTTCCGAATATACTGAAATACCAGAATTGGTTCACAACAGGCGAATACATGTTATATGCTGCCACAACGTTAATGGAAAATTTGAAAGAAAGAATCGTGACATCGTTGCACATGCTAGCAGCACTTATTGAAATGGCAACTCTTGCTAAAGATCACATTGAATTGAATAATGTCACAATAAACTGGCTCAAACGTGTAAAGTTAGTGTTCGAGCAAAATAGTTCTATGTATGAGCAGATGAAATTTGATGCAGAGGAGAAATTGCAAGGACATGTGAGCGTCTTGAATTCTGAAGTCGACCTAATCTTTCCCAGGTTGGTCTTACTAACTTTTCTATTAAGTTAGCCCACGCATTTTGAGCAATCTCATGAATTAGAATTGACATCAAGTTGTAGGTGATAAACATAAGCAATGATCACAGTTGATTTATTCTCTTCACATTTTGCTAACTGTCAATACATTTTACAGATTAGTAATAATGGATGACATGGATGATATTATTAGAGTGTTCGATTATATGGAAGACCTAAGGAAACTTGTACGGGAATTGGATCGGATGGATGAACAAATAGAATGGATTAACCATGAAGAGAAGCTGTTCCAATTCCCTGAAAGTTCTTATCCACGAGTTAAAGAGTTGAAGGATATAATACTTCCTTACTATGCCCTGATGTATCGGGCTCGTCAGTGGCAGCGAGATGTTGGTGTTTGGCTGGATGGACCATTTGAATATCTTGACTCTAATCTCATTGAAAGCAAGACAACAGACTATTTCACTGAATTTACAAAAATTAGCAAAGCATATAAAACTAAAATCAAGATGCAAATCGCCATAAATTACGCGTATAGGTAATGCAATGGTTTCTTCTTTTTTTTTTTAAATTTGATTACAACAGATAGAAATACCTCCCAATACCATTCATAATAATTGACTATTAATTCACAGATTTGCAGGTTCCGCCGATGATCCCGATCCGATGCAGCAGCCAGCTCCTAACAAGCTCTGCTATCAATTGCTTGAGAACGTCAAATGGTTCAAGGTTCAAAATTAAATAATTATCAATTACTAAGAGACTTGTGCTCTTGTTCTATTTTACTCCAGTTTCTCAAAGTTCGACCCCTTTTATCTATATAGAATTATGTACCCTTGGCATCGTGCTTCTGTAATCCAACATTGCGGCAACGGCATTGGAACGATATGTCTAACATTGCAGGATTTGACTTGACTCCCAACGCTGGCACTACACTACGCAAGATGATCGCAATGGATCTTTTGGGTGATCTTACAAAGTACGTTCATCACCGAAGTTGACGAGAAACTGTCTCCATTATGTTTAAACTATTTTATATCATGCCAGATATGAGATAATAACTACTAGTGCAACAAAAGAACTGGCATTACAGGATCTGCTGGAAAAAATGACGCACGATTGGGATGACGTTATTTTTTCAATTACAAAATTTAAAGATTCAGGAGTTGACATCCTCACGGGACTTGACGATATTCAGGCTTTGCTTGAAGAACACATCGCGAAAACACAAGCAATGCGGGGCTCTGCATTTGCAAAGCCTATTGAAGCAGAAGTCAAAGTTTTTTACGATTTGATCCTTCGAATTCAAAAAACAATAGATGAGTGGACAAAGGTTTGGCTGGGCAAACAAATTTATATGGTAGACAGATATTGATTCTAGCGTTTGTAATCAACAGGTACAAGTCCAGTGGATGTATCTACTGCCTATATTTTCAAGTAAAGATATCGTAGATCAGCTACCAGAAGAAGGAATACTATTCTCCGAGGTAGATGGAACATTTCGACGAGCTATGCTTAATGTAGTGAAAGAACCAAGAGTGAGAGAAATGGCAGGTTCGGTAGGTGAAGTCTATTCTATTGCCTATATTACTACTGTCACCTGAAGCAATTTTGACTGCCGTGCAGAAGTTCATGGTAGCAGTTTGGCGTTTTAAAACCCTTTGGATCGTCATTGATCCTAAGCGATTGTACTTCACTTAGCGATATTATGAAAATTTTCTTCCAGTTTGGACTTTATGAAGCCATGAAAGAGGCGAACGAACAAATGGACAAAGTTAACGAAGGAGTAACAAATTACCTTGAAAAAAAAAGGATCTACTTTCCTAGATTTTTCTTTCTTTCAAATGATGATATGCTCGAAATTCTCTCAGAAACAAGAGATCCATTGCGCGTCCAGCCTCATTTGAGGAAATGTTTTGAAGGAATAGCAAAGCTGGGGTTTGACATTTACCTGTTTTAACTTAAAGTGCTTGGTTACACCTTTATCATCCAACAGAAAAGTTTTGCACCAATAACGATCAATCAAAATCACTATGAAACATTGATCGAAGCAATGATACTAAAGTGGATTTAAACGATTGTCTAACGTAGTTTATGTACAACAGGTTTAACTCAGAATTGGAGATATTTTCAATGATAAGCGACGACAAAGAGGAAATCAAAATTCAAGATATAATCTCTACCTCTGCTGCAAGAGGTTGTGTCGAAAAGTGGCTTGTTCAGGTAAGTTTAAGATCCAACCCAGTTTTCAACTGCATGCGAAGATAAATCAATGATATAATACTTTTAATTTATCATTTTCACTTTATGTCAGAGCTCTTCTTATACTCAGTCAATCAAAATTATTTGTTCTGGCATAGTTATTCAATTGAAAACTAGTGTCAACATGATCAACATGAAAGGAATCACATAGGTTGAGGAGCAAATGGTGACTTCGATAAGACATGAAACATTCATGAGTTTTTTGGACTACGAAGTGAACGAGCGTGTGTATTGGGTAAGAGTCTGGCCAGGAATGGTGGTTCTCTGCGTCTCTCAGATTTATTGGAGTATGGAGGTACAGAACTGTTTGATGACACATCGGATATCATCTATGGAATCTCTACATGAGAAATTGAAGGCACAGATCATTGACATGGTGAATTTAGTTAAAGGTAAGATACTTCAGTGGCCATCATTCATTGCGACCAAAAATTAGCGACTGCGTCATGATACAATTGACGAATTCGAAAACCAGCAGCAAATAGAATCGAATAATTGTCAACGTGTGTAACACACGTTCAAGAACGTATCTTTATCAGAAATTCTAATTACAGGCCAATTGTCTCGACAAAATCGTACAACGTTGACAGCACTAATTACTATTGATGTCCATGCACAAGATGTTGTCAAGCTTCTAATTGAAAAAAAAATTGCACAAGAAATGGATTTTGAGTGGCTTGCACAGCTCAGATATTACTGGGAAGATGATGTGCGAGTACGAATAACAAATGCAACAGTCAAATATGCCTACGAGTATCTGGGAAATTGTACAAGGCTCGTAATCACTCCACTTACTGACAGGTACAGCAATTATTTGAATAGCTTGATTATCAAAATAGTTTTGCTGAATATGCTTCGATCTGATCCAAGAAAATACTATTAGGTGTTACCGCACACTGATTGGAGCATATTCCTTACACCTAAATGGAGCCCCAGAAGGTCCTGCTGGGACCGGAAAAACTGAAACTACAAAAGACCTTGGAAGAGCACTTGCTGTGCAATGTGTAGTATTCAATTGCTCCGATGGTTTGGACTACAAGAATATGGGAAAATTTTTCAAAGGCTTGTCTTCCTGCGGAGCATGGGCATGCTTTGATGAATTTAACAGAATTGAGTTGGAAGTGTTATCTGTTGTGGCGCAACAAATTTTATGCATTATTCAAGCAGTTCGTGCAAAATCAGAAAAGTTTATTTTCGAGGGAACAGAGTTAAGTCTGAACCCATCAGTTTACGTTTGTATTACTATGAATCCTGGATATGCAGGGCGATCAGAATTACCAGACAATTTAAAAGTTCTATTCAGAACGGTGGCTATGATGGTACCGGATTACGCAATGATTGGTGAGATTTCGCTTTATTCGAGCGGTTTCAGCACAGCAAGAGTGCTCTCTGTGAAAATTGTCACAACATATAAACTCTGCTCCGAACAGTTATCATCACAATCACATTATGACTATGGTATGCGAGCTGTAAAGACAGTCCTGACAGCTGCACAGAATATAAAATTAAAGTTCCCCAATGATGATGAAATGATACTTCTTCTGAGGTCCATCATAGATGTTAATTTACCAAAATTCTTGGCACATGACGTCCCTTTGTTTCAGGGAATAATTACTGACTTATTCCCAGGCATCACATTACCAGCGCCAAATTATGAGGTATTTCTCAATGCGGTGTCAGAAATTTGTAAGAGAATGAATTTACAGCCAGTTGATGCATTCCTGCTGAAAATTATTCAGACATACGAAATGATGATAGTGAGGCATGGTTTTATGCTTGTTGGTGATCCTTTCGGTGGTAAAACGTCTGCCCTGCATTGCCTAGCGGACGCACTGGGATTAATGCACGAATGGGGGGATGAAAATGGCCTTCCTACGAAATATAGAACCATAAATCCCAAATCTATAACTATGGGTCAGTTGTACGGTCAGTTTGATCCAGTTTCATCAGAATGGACAGACGGAGTCTGTGCTGTGGCTTTCCGTCAATTCGTCGCCGAAGACTCTGTGGATAGAAAGTGGTTGATTTTTGATGGCCCTGTAGATGCTGTATGGATTGAGAACTTGAACACTGTCTTAGACGATAATAAAAAGCTATGTTTGACTTCTGGAGAAGTAATGCAGATGACTTCGGCAATGTCAATGATCTTTGAAGTGATGGATTTATTACAGGCATCTCCTGCTACCGTGTCTCGCTGTGGAATGATTTATATTGAACCACATGTAATGGGTTGGCGACCATTTCTCAAATCTTGGATGAACAAAGTAAATGTAGATTGGTGCAAAGGAAACGAAGAAGTTATCATCGCATTGTTCGAATGGCTAATGGACCCATGCCTGGATTTCATTAGAAAGAAATGTCGACTTGCAACGACTGCAGGGCAGATTAACCAAGTGATCTCAACTATGACTTTGTTCGAAATGTATATGGACGATGCGGTTGAAGCTAATCCACAAGATTATGCTTCATTTTTATCTCCATGGCTGCAAGCCAGCATGATGCAAGCAATGGTATGGGGTGCAGGTGGTGCATTAGATTATGATTCAAGATGCAAGTTTAATGACTATTATATAACATTTTGGGACAAGTCAAATTCAGATTATCCATTGCCAGAATTAATAAATGAAATTTCAATTTCAATTCCTGGTGAAGGATTGATACATGACAACTACTATACATTCAAAGGAAAAGGGGCGTGGAAGTATTTCGGTGACACGGCAAAAACTGCCAAATTAGTGGAAACACAAAGCATTGGTCAAATGATCATTCCAACAATTGACACAGTAAAATACCAAACGATATTCCTTCGTCATATTAAACACCAGAGAAGATTCTTAATTTATGGCGAGACTGGTACTGGTAAAAGTTTTTATATGCAAGATTTGTTGATGAACAAATTGGACGAAGATTCGTACCTACCGAACTTTATAACATTTACTCCAAATACGTCTGCAAACCAAACCCAAGAACTTGTGATTTCAAAATTGTCTAAGAAACGAAGAGGCCTCTACGGACCCTTGGGTGGAGCACAATGCATCGTTTTTGTTGATGACGTCAATATGCCAGCCAAAGAAGTTTATGGTGCACAACCAGCCATCGAACTATTGAGACAGTTCTTCGATCATGAACATTGGTACGATTTGAAAGAACCTGAAAAAATTCGTGTGTTTGACACAATGTTTCTTGCAGCAATGGCCCCACCCGGGGGTAGTCGGCAGGAAATCTACCAAAGGTTCTTGAGGCATTTCAGTCTATACACTATCAGTACTTTTTCGAGGGAAAGCATATTTAGAATATTCTCAAATGTGGCGCTTGTTGGGTTAAAAAGGAATGGTTTTGCTTCGGATGTTGTGGTGGTAGTATCATTGCTGGTCAATGCAACAATGGATATTTTTGAAGCAGCCAGTAAAAGTCTCAGGCCGACCCCTGCCAAGTCGCATTACTTGTTTAATCTAAGGGACTTCTCAAGAGTTATAACGGGATGTGCGTTGATAAAAAAAGAATCGGTAGAATCTAAGACAACCTTCGTCAGAATTTGGGTGCACGAAATTTTGAGAGTGTTTGGCGATCGGCTAATCGAAAAGAATGATCATAAATGGTTGTTCGAGAAGATTAAAGAGGTGGTTCCAAGCGTAATGAAAGAATCCTTCGAGAATGCATTCGGTCACTTGCCTAAGTTCGATGATGAACTGACAGAGGAAAGCCTGCACGATTTATTATTTGGAAATTTCATGGATCTTGATGCAACACCGGATGATAAGAGATACGAAGAAATTGCTTCCATGGAAGAGTACAAATCTGTTGCACTCCTATGCTTGGAAGAATACAACACTACTCACAAAAGTAAAATAGACATCGTTCTATTTCGCTACGCCTTGGAACACTTAGCAAGAATTTGTCGCATAATGGCCATACCCTGCGGTAGTTTGTTGATGGTAGGAGTTGGTGGTTCAGGAAGACAATCTTTGACTCGACTTGCCGCTGGAATAGGTGGTCATGCCTTGTTCCAACCAGAGATTGGAGTCGCTTACGGCATGAATGAATGGCGTGAAGATATTAAAAAGGTTCTCAAGAATTCTGGTGGCACTGGAAAGGATCTAGCTTTTCTGTTTACTGAAAGTCAAATTAAAGAAGAAGGCTTCCTGGGAGATATCGATGGCTTATTGAACTCTGGAGAGGTTCCGAACTTGTTTACCATTGAAGAAAAACAAGAAATTATAGAAATGACGAGATTAGCAGCTCAAGGTGGAAACCGAAATTTAGATGTCAGTGTATTGTCAGTGCTGGCATTCTTTGTCAATCGTTGCAAAGAAAAACTACACATTATGCTATGTTTCAGTCCAATTGGTGATGCGTTCAGAATTAGATTACGATTATATCCAAGTTTAGTAAATTGTTGCACTATCGACTGGTTTGAAATGTGGCCAGAAGATGCACTGGAACAGGTAGCAGCTCGGTACATGACATATGTTGACGTTGATGAGACGATAAAAGTGAATTCTATCGTTGCATGTAAATATTTCCACTTATGTGCCAAAGAAAATAGTCAACAATTTTATTCGGCTTGTGGCAGAAAAACCTACATAACATCTGCAGCATTTTTGGATCTCATTCGGTCGTTCGCAGACCTTATGATACAAAAACAGGCTGAGTTATCTCTAGCAAGGGATCGTTACTTGGGTGGGCTAGATAAATTGGACTTTGCAGCTTCTCAAGTTACAAAAATGGGTGCCACTTTGCTCGCTCTAAAACCGCAGTTAGAGGCATCTGCACAATTGACGGCAAAAACAATGCAACAAATTGAAAGTGAAAACTTGACTGTAGCACAAGCAACCATGTTAGTAAAAAAAGACGAAGATGCTGCAAATATTCAAGCAGAAATTGCTGGAACATTAAAACAGGAGTGTGAGGCAGATCTTGCGGAAGCTCTCCCCATACTTGCCGAAGCTACAGGTATAATTATTAAAATTATTTCTGTCAAATTAAATAGCATAAAATATCTTCAAACAATTTATCGATAGGATATACTTATTAACGCGATAATAGAGACATTAAATTATATGCTATTGTGCACAATATATACCAAAGGCTCATACAACAGTTCACTTTTTATACCCGAGTCGGGCTGTAGAAACTATTGGAAACGGTCATAGAGAATTTTGGATTTAACTAATCTTGGTTTTTTTACAGCTGCTTTAAACACCATCAAACCCGCTGATATAACAATAGTGAAAGCCATGAAAAATCCACCTGAAGTAATAAAGTTGGTACTAGCTGCTGTTTGTATTATGATGGCCATCCCCCCAGATCGTGTAAATGATCCGGTGACTCAAAGGATGGTCTCCGACTACTGGGGACCCAGCAAACGGTTACTGTCAGACATGAGTTTCTTAACGAGGCTGAAAGATTATGACCGCGATAATATCCCCGTATCTATAATGCAGGTAATTCAACTATTATGTCAAAAGACAATATTATTAAATAAAAACAGGATATATAAATGGATATGAATAACAACAATTGAAATATCTTTGCTAAGGTGATAAAGAAAACTTACATGACGGATAAAAATTTTGAGCCAAAAAAAGTAGCTAAAGCTTCATCAGCTGCTGAGGGGCTTTGCAAATGGGTGCGAGCTATGGTTTTGTACGATGAGGTAGCAAAAGTCGTTGCACCTAAAAAAGCGAAACTGGCTATAGCGGAAAAAGAATTTAATGAGACCATGGAATTCCTCACAGGAAGGAGACAAATGTTAGCAGAACTCGATGCAAAGCTGGCACTTCTAAATCAAGATTTGCAAAGAACGCTAGCGAAAAAAATCGACCTAGAAAATCAGGTATGTAATCAGAACAGGAATTTTACAAAGAATTGATCAATTTTTTGGTTTCATACCATTACTATATTATTAATTTTTTTTGTAATCCAATTTTAGACTTGCATCTTTTACAATAAGTGAAGTGATTTTATGATAATTTAAACGTCAATTTTGCCAGGTCACGAATTGCACTAATAAGCTTATTCGTTCAGAAAAGCTGCTCAGTGGTCTCGGAGGGGAAAAAGGTCGTTGGCTACAATGTGCAGCAAATTTACAGAAGTCATACGATAGCTTGGCTGGCGATATCCTAATATCGTGTGGAATGATTGCCTATCTAGGCCCATTCATAACTGCTTATCGCATAGAAAATATTGAAAAATGGCGTAACTACGTTAAAAGTTTAGATATACCTACATCAGATACATATAGCTTCGTAACAGTGTTGGGTTCAGAAATTAAGATCAATTCATGGAACATCCACGGTCTTCCGAGGGACTCATTTTCTACTGAGAATGCCATTATTATGGACAGTTCCAAGAGGTGGAGTTTATTCATTGATCCTCAGAGTCAAGCAAACAAATGGATTAGGGCCATGGAAAAATCGAATCGTTTGGAAATCATCAAATTGTCAGATAAAACTTACATGAATATACTAGAGGAATGCATTGAAACTGGTAAGTGTTGATACGAAACGAACACTAGATATTTGCTACTTAATCATAGGATTTGTACTTATCCTTATGGGAAGAGAATTTAGAACTCAATTCACTTGTGAACTCGGAGCAATGATTCCTAGGTAGGCCAGTATTATTAGAAAATGTCGGTGAGGAATTATCCACACCCTTGGATCCTATTCTGATGAAAAATGTTTACAAGTTCTCTGGTATTTGGTATATTACTCTTGGTGAAAAATCTGTTGAGTATGATTTGAACTTCAGGTGAGAGATCATTGTTTGTTGAACCCTGGTTATGAGTAAGAAGTAATATCGATTGCTGAAAGTTTGATGGTCTCAAACATTCAGAACTGATAACTGTTCTATTCTATCCTCTTGATAAGACAATGCTTTCAGGTTCTATATAACGACAAAGCTGAGAAATCCGCATTATCTACCAGAAGTATTCAATAAAGTAACATTGATTAATTTTGCATTGACAATCGAAGGATTAGAGGATCAACTTCTCGGTATTGTAGTAGCCAAAGAAAGAGCTGACCTACAAAAAAAACGAGAATATTTAATCGTAGAAAGTGCGGCGAATAAAAAAGCTCTGCAACAAGTTGAGGAAAATATTTTACGAACATTGTCCTCCTCGGGGGCAAATATTTTAGAAGATGAGGAAGCCATAGAAATACTAGATTCCTCAAAACTTCTGTCTGTCGACATTATAAAGAAGCAGCGAGCTGCCAAAGAGACGGAAGCCCGAATTGAGGTTTTTCGGCAAAGTTATAGACCGATAGCTAAACATAGCTCTGCACTGTATTATACGGTGACTGATCTGCCCAGTGTAGACCCAATGTACCAATATTCTCTTGCATGGTTCATAAACCTGTACATAATGTCGATAGAGACTGCTAGTAGAAGTAAAGTATTAGAGAAAAGATTGATGTTCCTACGAGAAACATTTACCTACAATCTCTATCAAAATGTTTGCCGTTCTCTATTTGAAAAGGATAAGGTAAGATCGAGTTTGAAGATCCTTGTATACTGGGGATCTGAAGTTATGCAAAAGACATTATACAACTATTGACCTCTGTTTTTTTAGGTGTTATACTCATTTGTGCTTTACTCGACCATTTTGGTAGCAACGAACGAAATAAATAGAGATGAACTGACGTTCTTCCTGTCCGGGGGAATAGGGCTTACTAATACTACAAAAAATCCAGCATCTAATTGGTTATCAGATAAATCTTGGGATGAAATATGTAGAGCCAATGATTCCTTGCCATCATTTGGTGGATTTGTTAACGATTTTTGCATCAACATCTCACGTTGGCAAGCATTTTATGACCTCGTGAATCCTCAAGATGCCTCAATTCCACAGCCATGGGAGCAAAAGCTATCCCCGTTTCAGAAATTGATTGTTATGCGAATGATCAGACCAGACAAGGTTACTAATAAGGTATATTATATAAGTTGTTTCAATCGATATTTCGGAATCCATACCAAAAATCGAACCATAAATGAAGACTATGATTGTGTGATCATAATTACTATTCCAGGTGATGCAGTTCGTTGAAGCAGGAATGGGCAATAAATTTGTGACACCGCCACCATTTGATATAGCAAAATCCTATGCAGATTCAAACTCATTAATTCCCTTGATCTTTATTCTTTCGGCTGGTTCTGACCCGATGGGATCTCTCTCAAAGTTTGCTGAGAATATGAATTATGCTGATCGATTTAGTTCAATATCGCTTGGTCAAGGACAAGGGCCAGTGGCTCAACGTATTATAGAGCAAGGACAAAACGAAGGCATGTGGATTTGCCTCCAAAATTGTCATCTGGCAGTTTCTTGGATGTCACAACTGGAGAAAATTTGCGAGAACTTTGACGCCAAGAATACTTCCATTAACTTCCGTCTATGGTTAACTAGCTACCCTTCAGACAAATTTCCTATAACGGTTTTACAAAATGGTGTTAAGATGACCAACGAACCACCAAGTGGTCTTCAACAAAATTTAATGAGGTGCCGTTCTATTGGATGTCCCAAGCGTCATGTGGTTGTAACTAAATATTACCATTCAATTTTACAATCAGATCTTATCTCTCGGAGCCTGTTAAAGACCCAGAATTCTTTGAAGGCTGTCCTGGAAAAGAAAAGGAATTCACTAAATTGTTATACAGCTTGTGCTTTTTCCATGCTGTTGTACAGGAAAGAAGAAAGTTTGGCGCTCAGGGATGGAACATTAAATATGGTTTGTAATGTTAGAATATATGGAATGTAATTAGAAACTGAATTATGATAAATTGATCCTCATACTTACACAAAAACTGTTCGCACTTAATAATCAAATTTAAATTATTCCCATTTCATATCTTACAGGATTCAACGAATCTGATTTCCAAATATCTGTACAACAGTTACAAATATTCATAAATGAGTATGACGAAGTCCCCTTCAAAGCTATCGTATATTTAACAGGAGAATGTAACTATGGTGGAAGGGTCACAGATGATCGTGATAGAAGATGCTTAAATACTATTTTAGATGATTTTTATAATGCAAATGTAGTAACAAATCCATATTACACATTCGCGGATATAGGACCCGAATATGTACTGCCTCGCAAGTAGGCTGCTGATTGAAAATTGCTACTTCATTATATTTTTAATTCTAATTATAAGATCACAAATCAGTGATTAATGGTACACCATTTTTGCAGGTATGAATATCGAGATTACATAAAACAAATAGAAGATATACCGGTTATCTCGCCACCAGAGGTATTCGGTTTGCATATGAATGCTGGAATCACCAGGGACCTTGAAGTATCTAAAGACTTTTTTACTGCTTTGATACAAATTCAAGGAACTGTGTCAGTCGGTGATACAGCTAAACAAGATGAAATGCTGTTAACTATCAAAAAAGACATTTATGATCGTATGCCTGAATTATTTGATATCGAAGAAGCTCAAAAGAAATACCCTGTTTCTTATTATGAGTCTATGAACACAGTTTTGATACAGGAAATGGAGAGATATAATAAGCTCTTAAGTGAAATTCGGGTTTCCATGACTATGCTGGAAAAGGCAGTGAGAGGCATGATAGTTATGACACCATCTCTTGAGGTACAATTAACTTTCATCTATTCTTGTAACAGAGCAACATAAAAAAGTCTATGAATTTTTGGGGGGCATTTACTAATATGTTTGAATCAATATGACTTCAAACGTTATTATTTGTAGTAATAACGTGTCCGTTTCTTTTGATGTTACAAGATCGTGATGACGATAAACATCGAATGATTCTCTCAATTACTTAGGTGCTATCAAAACAAGTTCTGGTTGGTAGAATCCCTGCAAGTTGGGAAAAAGCCAGCGCATACCCAAGTCTGAAACCCTTACCAAGTTTTGTGAATGATTTTTTGGAGAGAATAGAATTTTTCCAACAATGGTTAAGTAATGGAAAACCAGCATCGTTTTGGATATCTGGATTTTCTTTTGCTCATGGGTTCTTGACAGGAGCAAGTCAAAATTACGCCAGAAAGCATAAAATCTCTATTGACAAAATTGACTTTGATTTTGAGGTAAAAAATAAGGCCACCCTTTAAACCTATCTTATTAATGATTTATCACTAACGGTTTCTTACTCTAAGGATAAACAAATTGGAACATGAATCAAGAGACTCTGTATCAGAAATAATTGTTTTACAGACAAACAAATTTGGTTTTAGGTACTACCAGCTTATCGGATGGACTCCCCACCAAATGATGGTGTTTACGTATATGGAATGTTCCTAGCTGGAGCAAGATGGGACATGAAAAAAATGACTTTGGCAGAAAGTTTTCCAAAAATTCTATCCGATGTGCTGCCTGTAGTTTGGTTCAAGCCATGCGAAACTGTAAAACGAGTAACAGGGTCCCGATATCTCTGTCCATTGTATATAACTTCGGCACGTTTCGGAGTCCTCAAAACAACAGGACATTCTACCAATTATGTACTATCTATTCTATTAAATACTGAACATGCCGTCAGTCATTGGATTAAAAGAGGTCTCGCTTTACTATGCCAACTTGACGACTGAGGCTCTTCATAAATGGGGATCTAATCTAATTGTAAGACAGGCATTGAGCTGATCCTTAGTGAATTTGACACCAGTGGATAAATAACTACAAATAACCTCGGCATGGTAGGGAATGTAATGGATATTTTGTTGCTGTGCATTTCATATGTCGATGACCATTGATAGACAGTTTTGAGGATGCAGATATAGCATTTGCAGCAAATTTAACTGTTTAACAGGAGCGACAAATTTGGGCGACTAGTCCAAGAGTAACTGTTGAAAAATCGCTTGTATCGCTTAGATGAAGAAATAAACATAGCAAATTTATAATTTTTGATTCAAACTTTCTTTTCGAGAATCTCAAAGTTTGTTCCAAGTGTCGAGTGTTAAAAATATTCAAATCGTAAAATTGAGCAGTGGAATATGTTACACCGGTATGTTACCGACGAGCTGTCATTTGAGTGTGGAGTTACTAGTATTTAGTTTGGCCATCGTGGTGCGTTAGTATCATTTTTACCGAGGTACGCGAGACGCGCTCTGCGTTCGATGTTCCAATAAAATATGTGATTAACCAAGTATCCCGATGATCCCTTACCGCGGGATATCGCGTGTCTGTATCTTCAGATCTTGGAGAATGACTCTCACGCTGATTTATAGCCTGTAAGCCCGTGTGATTGTGATTTAGTGCTATCAAAGTTCGGACATCGTCACTCAACGCCATTTTGTGACCCCTTACGAAGACGTAAACATCACGCTTTCTAATCGTATTTATGACTCTGTGCAATATACCCGCAAACTGTTTTTTGAATATTTTAATCTGCTCTACGTATTTTGCTTTTCCGACTTTGAACAGTCGATAATTATATAGTAACCTCACTGATGTATGCCTTCCATTTCGCGCCAAATTGGCCGCTGCACCTGGTGCATCTGCCTGCTTAGAAAACAGCTGTCTTGTGCTTGAACTTGTTATCACTTAACTGTCATTTTTACTCAAAAGACACCTGACGTTTCATACAACCACCTGCACTTGGAATCTCTAAACTAAATTTGCTACACTAAAAATCAATCTGTTGTTTTTGATTGTTTTAGCGTATTCTTTAGGTAGTCTGATTATGTCACTATCCGTATGCATATCAACGTGCATCTCATGTGAAGACCTGCATGGCTAAGAACCAGTTTTATATCACCTCATTTCCCTACAGTGTGTAATAAATTCATTTTTCAAGTTATCTTCATTAAACCCGAAGAAAAAATCTTGTTAACACGAGCGATTCTGAATCTACATAGTAAAAGATGTAGAGTTTAAATTCCAAATAAACTTCTGATTTTGCTGATGTCTCCTGCATGCGCTATATATACTTTCTTTTTCATTGACATTTCCATTTCCTTTTCTTCGTCGTGGGCTCCATGAACGCTCTAATAATACAGTTTCGTATCTGCTACACACATATCTTTGAAAGTACCATTACACTGATCCTGAAATACGATGTGTTTGCAGTTGCTGTGTTGCGAGTTCTTGGACATAACCTAATTCTTGTCGAAAACGTTCGCTGTACCGAGATAAAGAATAAAAACATTTGCTGGTGAATGTTTCCGTCGTTGACAACGTTATATGTATACATGTGAACATGTATGTCTGTAAATATAGATTCACTGTTGGGTTGAAACGTGAATAATTTTGATACATCGTAAAAAGAAATGCAAAGTTACAAGGGATGCTCTTCTATCCTTACCTGATTAATGTAAGATAGTTCTAAACAATGTCCGGCGATTCGGGATGGAGTGCGGTCATTCACCGTCCTTCAGAATTGGAATTGGAAAACTGGAATTGGGATGAAAATGACGGAGATCAGGAGAGAGAACTCCCATCAACCGTAGATATGGATGCCATTAAAGGAGGCGGGAGCTGGGATCCCCCCAACGGGCCTAATGGTAATACAACTTTTAGTGATAATTGAAACAGCACTCAAAGTTTTGTAGATTATATTCATGAGGATCATGTGGACACATCTAAAGAATTTCTATAACTTGAAAACTCCAACTCTGTCGATAAAAAATTCATTATCTCATTACACAACACAACCTATGTTATTAATTACCATCATTTTATTGATGTAGGCACAGACTCCGTAGACTCTGAGGATGATTCTGAATCAGATGAAGAAAGTTCTGCAGGATCGGATGGAAGTTGTTCCTTTTCCGAATCGAATTCTGATTCAGAGGGAGAAAGCACGGCTGAAGAAGAAGAAGGTGAAGACAGTGGCTCCGATACAGACTGTACATCTGAGCGAAGTGAGCAAACCTTCTCGATTCGGGAAACAAACTTTGAACAGGTACGTCAAAGGATTTATACATCGATGTTACATGTTGATGTCTTTTTTGTATGAATAATCTTGAACATATAACAGCGTTCCGTATGATCCATGTTGATTAGTCAATTATTGATCAACACGGTAGAAGGGATGAATCATAACTCTACAAAGTAACCTTGATAGGGAAAATATTAAATGTTCTGAAATGTGCAGGTGTTTCTCGGTTGATGTTCGTAACAATTAGAAAGAGTTGAATGTATGGTCTTGTTAAAGTGATGCTAACGACCAATTTATCAATAATTTAATTAATAATCTTTGCTGTTACCGTTTGCACGTACAGCCTACTACTATCAAACGTGATGACCACCGGGAGGACACATTGACTATTCTGGTAAATTGCTTTTCGAAATTTAAGATAAAACTTTATTTAAACCATAATCGAGTATAAATGAGATTGTTTCATTTTTAGATATTCGTTTGCTTGATGAAAAAAGTTTCTGTACAAAGTAACAAATCATTTTCATAATTAAGTAAATTTCCTGTAAATATCCCAGAGATATCTGCTTATGTCAAAGAGGATTACTTTCTCCATTCTGAGATTAGCGTTAAGCCATTTTAGAATAATATCATCTTCCACAATTAATTGGATAGAAGCTGTGGGTGGAAAATTTCCATGATACTGCAAACATACATTGTTGGGTTAAAGGTCTTATTCGAGCTTTTAGTGTTTATGTAACATGCATTTCGTGAATTAACAAGATTATTACCTCACCACATCAGCATCCGTTCTATGTGTGACAACCACGTAAAGTTTCTCTTGAAACAATTCGTCAGGTTTCCAGTTCACAATCATCAAGGTAGAACCAATGCAAGTTTTTAAAATACATTCCATTGCATTTAGAACCTCCATGACTGTCATTCGTTTTCAATCATTCATCGAAGAATCAAGCAATCCTTGGTAGGAGGCAGTTTTTATTGTTGCGTGTATGATTCATACTCATCATATATTAAAAGAAAGTTTTCACAATCATCATATAATATAAGAAAGATATCATAATCAGTGAGGTATGATTTCCTCAGGGAGCATTGAAACTGAAAATTGCGTTGAAGGCTTCTAAGAAAGAGGATGCGGATAAGAGCAAGTGTGAAAAACCTCGACGACCTGCATCCAGACGACCCAAGGTTTCTAGTCGTAGTGCTAAGGTACGTATTTTCAGCTAACAGTAATTCTATCGCATTAAATGTTCAGTATTTTCCCCAGAATTCAATAGCTTCCTTATTCCTTCCCTAATTATATGCAGTAGCAGCAGTAGCATGTACATTACGTTATTTTGCATATTTTAACGCTTATTCCTTCAGTGATCTGTTTCATTTATTTTTCCTTCACCACTCCCATACATAAAAAAACATACCCATGTGGCCAGTAATTTAGCTACGCATAAATTACATAGTGAATGCGGTGTACACCTGCTTACACCAACCACATGCTCTTCTGTAGAAAAATCAATAGAGTTCATGATTCATACTAACTTACCTCCACTACATAATTACGATTTTACATGCTAGGAACTTACATTATAAATATTTATCAAAACAGTAACTATCATCCCAACTTAAAATAATCCATGAGCTATATTTACAAGTTGAATTACAACTTGTCATTCCTATACTTTTTTTGAAATATCACTTTCATGTTGCCAAACTTGCGCATAAAAATACTTCTTTTGGTATTCCGAAACGTTCTGATTTGGATTATAATTAGAAATCTAATGTATGCTAGTATTGCGGATTCTAAGCCAATTTACTCCGAATCTTCATTTTTGAGACAGATCAGAATTATGACCTGCTTAACACTATAATGTCACTTGATTACCGTCATTAGGTATCGGAATGTAGCAGCGATGAATCTGAGACAACTGCCGTTCGCCCAGCACCACCGCAACAGCCACTTCAGGAGATCAATCAGGAAGATTTAGCTGCCATTTTACCTGATCAAGAACATGAAGATGCTCCCTTCGATGGCTTTGAAGATTCTGAAAGCGGTCGGTTGGTCTCTAAAGCAATCGAAAGAATGTCTCTTGGGGCGGATTCTGACTCTAGTGAAAATCCCGATCAGAACCCTGTACCTGTATACAGTTCTACCTTGCTACAGCAGTTCGTAGAGAAGACAGCTATGCTTTCGGAGCCTAGAAAAAGGCGCAGCAAGGCTCTGAAGAAGTCTAATGATCCTGAATACGGTTCTACATCTAATGTTTCTCCAGATTCAGGAATTCAATCTGTTAATAATAGTCCACTGCACTTAGGCGCAGGTCCTGTGAGTCCTCTGGCCACCCCATCACCGGTACAGGCAGCTCAGTCCAAGCCTGCAGTTAACGTAGATAGAATTTTGTATCCTCCAAAAAGAAAACCTGGAAGACCCGCTAAAAGCATTTCTACCCAACCAAGAGGACCCGGTAGGCCAAAACTGAAACCTGAAATTATTGAGAAGATTGAAAAAATCGAAAGAAATGAGAGTCCAGGCCTTAAGAAACCAAAAGAAGATGTTGCGAATGGTAAAAGCACAAAATTACCTAGCAATACTCAGGACAACGGTAAGGCATCTGACGAAAGTAAAGATGAATCTGGTGGTAAATCTAAAAAATCTAAGAACAAAAAGCATTCTCAGGAAAAAAAGTTCAGCCCTCTTAAGACTACTCAAGATAGAGTAGCTACAAAATCTGAAGAAGTGAATAACCCCCAGGATAAGTGCCTAAATAAATCTAACAAACAAGCTAAGAATGTCCCACAGAGTGATAAAAATGTCTGTAAAAGAGTCAAGCAAGAAAAGTCTACAGGCTCTGCAAAAGTAACATCGTCACCGGCACGACAAAAGTGTTCGTCTGCTCAAAGTCAGGTTGAAGAGAAATCAACTCATAGTAAAAAAGTTGCAAAGGAAAACAGGGCTGATACTTCACCTGCATCCAGAAAACATGCTGACGTTAAAAGAGTTACGACGTCAGCTCCTCGGAGAGTTTTGAAAGAGAATAAGAACAGTAAAAAATCTACTCTTAATTCCGTATCATCTGCAGTTGGACGTTCTACAGCAATAGTTTTAGCTACCGATGATAAAATGAAGTGTGTCAATCCAGCAAACGAGTCGAAAAATATACTTTTAAACCCTATCCATAATCACCGTCGTAAACATCATCACAAGCATAGAAGACGGTACCTATTACCTCCTAAAACTCCAGTACGTGTTGATCCCTGTGTTATCCAAGAACTGGAGAAACTGATTGAAGAGTTTTCGAAGTGTTGCAGCTTGGGAAGAACCAGTACAAACTCGATGCACTCTGAATTGCCACAGATTTTTCGTGTGAAAAAAATGACTAAAAAACGAAAAGGTGGAGACACCAATTTGAACGAAGAGCAAAAATTAAAACGGCGATTAAAGAAAGAGAAGATATCTTCAAGTGCAGATTCTAAAAATAACACAAGTGCCAACGCAAATTCAAACTCGAATGAACAAAGGTTGCCGTTGAAAAAGAGGCACTATCATGTCTCGAGCCCTCACAGCTCGCAAAGTTCGAATGCAAGTTGCGCAGACATTAGTAATGTTGAAACCAATTCTACAGAGAGTCATATTGAAGAAGCTATAGAAGCTACGATTACGAGATACAGTAGCAGTCCATCTCTGAATAAAGAAGCTATTCCTGTGACTCCGAAGAAAAGGCATAGAGATGCTGAAAGTGCTGCTCTGGAGAAACTGGAAAATCAAAGCCTTGATTTGGCAGATGACAAACCCTTAAATTTACTCGAATTTCAACCTAGGCGAAAAAAGAAAATTCTCAGAGATCTTAGAGTCACTGTAACAAAGTTGGATACATCAGACTCTTATTCGCTGAATGAAAGCCACGAGAAAGCTGAGAAAATCCCAAGTGAAAAATCGACAAGACAACAGTCGGATAAAGTAAGCAAAAATGAAAGGTCGCCATCTGACAGATTAGCAAAAACTGACAAACCTCAGTCTGAGAAAACCGAAAGGAATCAGTTAGAGGGCAAAAGTGATAAATTACAAACGAAAAATATTCATGATGCAGGTAGTGAATGTGAGCCAAAAAGTGCAGCAGAATCGTTGGATAAAAGCAATTGTGTATCGGACAAGACAGGGCCTAGGAAAGAATTTGCGATGAATGTACCAAATCCGGTTAATCCATTGGCAGCTTTAATTTTAACAAAGAAAAAGATCAGAAGAAGGAAGGCCATTAATCGAACAGGTTTTCCAACCTTGAAGAAAAAGAAAAAAAAACTGCCAATAATAAGTAATAACATTATGTTGCAGAATGCAACTTCTGTCTCTCAAGCATCTAAATTCCGAATTCCAAGGGAGGAAGATTTCAAAGAGTCTAAATTTGAAGATAATGACTCGATCTTATCACAGGCAGAGACACAAGACATACTACCAATTCTCGATGACTCAAAAATGCAAGATATGGATTGTGACAAGCCTGATGATACAGAAATAGAAATCAATGATTCTGAAGATTCTGTCTCTCTGCAAGATCTCCCCCTGGGAAGAAGCAGCAGTGAGAAAATGTCAAAGGCTGTACCAGGACAACTTCGAGTACGAAAGGATCTGGTTGAATGTGACGGCACTAGGCCTTGCGACAAGTTATGTCCCATTAAGTATGAAAAAGTGCAAGATTCTAGAATTTATGATGAAAATGCAACTTTAGAAGAATCGCTTGAAAGGTACAATCAAAGTCAAAGAGTAGCTGAACTGAACGAAGAAAATTTACGAAAACTGGAGCGAGCAAACTCACAAGATAATGTGAAATTAGAAATTTCTGGTAATCTCAATAATAATCATGGTCACAAAAGGAGAAGGGCTTCTGTGAGTCCTTGTAATTTAACAATTAGGAATTTAAAACGACTACGCAATGCAGGTTACGATACGGAAAGTGATGCGATGCCGAGTAGTGATATAGCCAGTGACGATCACGATCTTGGAAAACATTTGGGGTCATCTCACAGTCGGAAAAAACAACCAAGATGGAAGAAGAGATATCTCCAAGCAGGACTCTTTTCAGATTACTTCAAAGAGGATGAACCTAGAAAAGTCTCCAACACCGATAACAACTCTAGTAAAAATAAAATGGTTTATGACCCTGCAGAGCACCCTCATGGTTTGTTACCACCACCATATCATTGTGGTAAATTTTTACGACAGCGAAAGATACCGTTTCAACTTCCTTACGATCTATGGTGGTTACATACTCATTCGAGGTTGCCTGGCAGAGATCTGGTGCCATCATGGAATTATAGGTGAGCTTTAAACCAATTAAGAAATATTCTGAATATCATGACATTAGTGATCACATAATATAAATGTGATTTGAATTTAAGGAAAATCCGGACGAATATTTACTACGACGTTAAACCAACAACACTTTATGAAGCTCAAGCGTGCGAGTGTAAATCTGAAACTGGTTGCGGAGAGGATTGTATAAATCGTATGGTCTTCAGTGAATGCTCCCCGCAACTCTGTCCTTGCGCTGACAAATGCAAGAATCAAAAAATTCAGAGACATGAATGGTCACCTGGGCTGCAAAGATTTATGACCGAAGACAAGGGATGGGGTGTTAAAACCCAAGAGCATATTAGATCTGGCGATTTCATTCTTGAGTACGTCGGCGAAGTTGTGTCTGAAAGAGAATTCAAATCCAGAATGGCAACTAGGTACATCTTGTAATTCATACAAAATAGGTTTTCACTTTTGAACCCTCACCCGAACCCTTTAGATTTCAAATTTTTGACTGACAAATCACTTGTACAAATACTTTATAATGCAACATTTTTTTTTGGGATTTAGGTATGCAAACGATACACATCACTATTGTCTGCATCTCGACGGAGGTCTGGTCATCGATGGACACCGAATGGGGGGAGATGGTCGCTTTGTCAATCATTCTTGCGAACCAAATTGTGAAATGCAAAAGTGGAGTGTTCATGGGTTACCGAGGATGGCACTATTTGCATCACGTGACATAAAATCAGGAGAAGAACTCACTTATGATTATAATTTTGCTCTTTTCAACCCTTCTGAAGGACAGCAATGTCGTTGTGGAAGCAACGCTTGCAGAGGAGTAATTGGTAAGTTGACATTTTATGGTAACGATCGTTTGAGGTAATTTTCAAACTGATAAAAATTATCAACATTCTTTGATTATGCAAACATCTGTTACTATTATCCTAGGTGGAAAGAGTCAGCGAGTTGCTAGACCAGTAATGGTGGCGGCTACACCATCGCAATCTGATACCAGTGAGCGGCGCTCTGTAGGTCGACCACGAAAGAATATTCGAAAATCGAACATCGTCCAATCATCGAATTCCAAGGGAATTTGCAAATCGCGGAAATTGGGTGATTCAAGTTTCTTACCCACGCCATTGGTGAAGCCTATGTCGCATCAACAAAGATGTTTTGCTCAGCAGCATCACTGCTTTTTACTTCGAAATTTGGAAAAAGTTCGGAGATTAAAATCAGTTTTGAATCCTACCCAAGCTCAGACAGGTAAAATAAAAGTTAACGTGAGTCAAAATTTGAAGGAAAAAGGCACTGGGGATGCTAAAACACAGTCCGATGCATTCTTCTCTCAACTAACTGCGTTAACTAATACAAATCCAAGAACTGTGAGGACCCGACGGCTTGCTCAAGCGCAGGACGATCCAGAGGTTAATAAGACTGCTAAACTGGCTAAGGTACTTACTGCATTTGTGAAATTGATTAATGCATTCTAGAGTGCAAAGTTTCAAAACTTTCTACACGACAACTACTTATTCACCATGTGTTCGTTTCTTTGTAGGTTTTAAAAGATCTTTACACCTTGGTAGCAACGGCTAAAGACGAAACTGGCCAACTATTATGTGCTCCGTTCATCAATTCGCCATCAAAACGCAAACTACCAGAGTACTATGAAAAGATTCTGGATCCAATCGATATGACGACAATAGATCAGTGCATAGGCACTGGCCACTATAAAACAGCAGAACAATTTGACCAGGACTTGATTAGGCTCTTTGATAACAATGTCAAATTCTTTGGTAGAACATCTGAGATTGGTATCGCTGCAGCCAGATTGAGGAAAATGTATCTGGGAAGTAAACTGGAATTCGTTGACGCCATTACTGAAGCTATGGGAGTTCCACCCTCTCAAGGATTTCTACCACCTAGAGGCTCGACTGCTGGCGAAGAAGATGTTATTCGCTGCATCTGTGGGCTGCACAGGTAATCTTATCCGGTCCTTTATGAAAATCAAATACATACTGCTTGAACATCATTTTCGAAAACCATGATCATTGCAATACGTCAGAGTTCATTTCCCATGTACCCATATTGGTGAAAATTCTAGGGATGAAGGAATGATGATCCAGTGCGAACGCTGCTTGGTTTGGCAGCATTGTGATTGCGTCAAAGCAGATACCAGCATCGAGTCTTATTTATGCGAAAGATGCCAACCTAGGCCTGTTGATTTAGAGATTCCACTTGAAGGTGAAGAAGAAGAAGAAGGCAAGCGGCACTATGTCACTCTCTTAAGGGGTGATTTACAACTGCGCCAAGGTGATACGGTATATGTGCTGAGAGATACTCCCGAAAAACACACTTACAAAACTATCCAAAAGCCTGATTATGAGCAGATGGATATTTTCCGGATCGAAAGATTGTGGAAGAACGACAAGTTAGTATATTTTTTCCTCTTTGTCTTTCTTCAATAGTAACGATTAGAATCCAAATTCTAACTGTCATTTCTAATATGATTAATCCAAACGTGTAGGGGCGAACGATTTGTATTTGGTCATCACTACCTGCGACCACATGAAACTTACCACGAGCCGACACGCAAGTTTTATGAAAATGAAGTAGTTTGTGCACCTTTGTACGAAGCAGTACCTTGCGAACTTGTTGCCGGTAGATGCTGGGTACTCGATCCACACACGTATTGTAAAGGTAATTAATCCCTTCAGTAATCATCATGAAATAATTATGACAATGTAAGTGAATTTTTTAAGGGTTTGTTTCCTTGAACAAACCTAGTCAACGTACAGTTTTCTTCAACATCCGAAACATCTGTAGCGGATTTTATCAATTTTATTTTTTTTTCAATTAAGGCCGACCAGTTGGCTCTACTCCAGAACATACATATGTCTGTGAATATCGAGTGGACCGAGCTGCCAGATTATTTACAAAAGTCGCACGTGCCAGACATCACGTTTGTACCAAACCGTACGCTTTCGAGACCTTTACTCAGCGAATGAAATACTACCGAACTTATTTGGTAAATATAAGATTGCACAGTTGATATGTTATTAAATAAACTTTCTCTGACTAACTCATTACAATTAAATACACGGCCACAGATTTATAAAAAAATGTTGAATGGGTGTAATAATGTTTTAAACGTTCTTTCCTTAGCCTCATAGCTTAGAAGGTGTGCCAACCACCTCAGGTCACAAAACGCACAAGGATAAAAAGAAGAATCATAGTCATGACTCTGAAGTACACGTCAAAACTGATTTAAATATCGAGTCGATGAAGACAAATAACAAAGATTCACAAAGGGCAACTAATAAAAGGATTAGACAACAATCTAGTGATATTACACAAATTGCTGTGTCTTCCATGAATTGTCCACAGGTATGAACAACGTTTAGATTTCTATTACAGAGAGAAATACTGCTCAACCCTTGTTCGGATAGCATTTACATATACGAACTATTAAGTCGGCCCTCTAATTATGATTTTTAACTTCCAACAGAGAGACGAGCAGAGAAAAAGGTTAAACTCTATTTTGGTTGGCCTGTTACAAAGAATGCCGAACAAGAAGGATCCATTGGACTTATCGTTCCTTTTAGAACGAAACAGAAGAAATCGTAAGCGACCAGGTGGGCTTAACCCATGACATTGGTTGATAACCCATTGATAAGGTCGCATCACAATACAAGTAGTTAGTAGAGATCATTATGCATTACAGCCAACCTCGCATTCAACGAGTGAGTAGATTTAAAAATTTCATAAATTTTCGAAAAAAGATTGCAGGGTCAACAAAATTTCGAATTAAAATTTTTGTATAAACTATTTGAGAAAACCAAAAAAAATGAAGAAATTAATAGATAAAAATGTTAAAGCTGTGGTATGATTACAAATACGAACAATTATTTGTAATATTTGTTCAAAGAAAAATTTTTCAGCATGATTCCGGACAACGGGATTAATAAAATGCTATCTATTATTCAGCAGGTTTGGCTGTTCAAATTTTTATTCTTAATTTATTGGATATATCAATAGTGTACAGAGTTGTTTATAAATTATTTTTATTATTATCGAATTGAATATTGCTAAGCAAATAGTTAATTAATTGTACAAATTATAGATTACGCGTGAGAGACAAAGAATGAGTGAAGCTTGTTGCACAAAGTAATATTATATTTTTAATAACTCCGGTGTTGGAGAAAATAACTGTAAAATAGAATATGATATCGAAGATAGTTATGTTATTGACTATAGTATTTAAATTATTATTATTATTATTATTATTATTATTATTATTATTTACTATTATCACTTTTATCATCAATATTATTACGATTATAGCCAGTTTGGCCGACAAATTTGATTTTAACTTTAAATTGTATATACACATGTTTGCATATTTATTACGTTTATATTTAATATTTTAATTAATAGTTCTTATTTTTTATTGTATTAATATACTATATCTGGCTAACATATTTTTTATGTATAAACTTCTGAAATAAGTTACATAACATGAAATTCATTTCGTCCCGACTATAATGTGATCGGGCTAGGATATGAATATCAAACCAGAATGAGTTTAGCGTCAGACTGATCGTTTTCTCATGCGAGACATCAAGGACGGACATTTGGCCTTGCAGCTGGTTTTAGCAATCAGGCACTCGATCTGGTAACTAGGTCATTACACGCGTGCGTTCTCTGAGTACAGTATTTAATTCTATTTGATCATTCACTCGTTTACTGAAAATCCATAATCATTTATTTACTCAGAATCTGAGTGAACATTGACGTTGGTAATCTTCCAGGACACGTACTCTGACTGACGATGAAAGCATTGACTTTTGACTATACGAGCTAGTAACACGTGGTAAGGTCATCGGACTTGTGTATCCTGGACCATGGATGAGGTAAGATTGCTTAAATTAATTTGCGTAACATGAAAATGTAAAAGCGGATATTGAACGCATTTTTCAAATTTAATTAAACTACCTTGTCGACCGATGGATGCCAAGTTATGGTCTTGTCAATAGTTTGCTTCTAGGTTTCTCGTAGAGTTTCTACTTTATTGACAATGAGATAACTGATCGGACCTTGTTATCTATTTTACCGATATAGTGATTCGAAGTCTGCGGGTTCTTCGTGCTCACTAATGGCGGTGGCAAAGTGGGCTGTGGCAGGCGACACTCATCAAAACAATTAAATTTATTAAATTAATCTATATTTTTGAGGCCCAAGTGACTAAACAATTGTGCCGACGAAATAGTTCCGAAATCAACTCCTCCGTGAGATGCCCTGTTAGCTTTAGTAGGTATAATATTATCTTTATTTTCAATTTTACTCTCAACTAATTTTGTGTTCCTTTTTCCTTGGTTCCCACAAATCATCTTCTATTTGTCTTATAGATCGTTGACAGATTAGAAAATCAGAAACTGATGTAATCAATTTTATCGATATAAATAGCCATCTGTTATCGTCGTCATAATAGTAATTCAATATCACCTTATACAATTAACTTGTACAAATAGCCTTTAATGTTATATTTAAGTCCTGTGAGATCTGGATTCTCTATGAAAGAAAAATACGTCAACTTTTATTTTTCCCTCTCGAAATATCCTTGAGTGTAATATAGATTCTATTGTTCGATTAATGAGCATGTAATTGTTACTGACTACTGAATGTCCATGTTTTGGAAATTCAAAAATAGAAGTTCTTTGTTGAGTTCTAGCTTTCTATTGTTACAATCAAAAGACTTGGAATCATAGAGAATACCCATTCAAACAATAAACAAATTGCGTAGCTACGCACTCCATAATTCTATTCCAATTTCCTAAAGATATCATTGTTATTGAACAGGTATATTATTTCAACCATATTAGAACAGAGGATCCGTCTGATCCAGGATTTCGGTTCAAATTGAAATTCAAAAATAGGAACGAAATGACGGAATATAAGCTGGTCGTCGTAGGGGCTGGAGGTGTTGGCAAATCCGCTCTCACCATACAACTTATCCAAAACCACTTTGTGGACGAGTATGATCCAACGATAGAAGACTCTTACAGAAAACAGGTAATAAACAGATTATAAAATGTTATATAGGTGTTTAATATCTTACAATGAATTCCTCTGGGTTTGATTAGTGTAGATTACAGACAATAGTTTTCTTCAAGAATTTGAGCACGTTCATTGAAAATACAGAGCAATTAATCAATATTCGATTTGTTGGTGTTAATTTTACATCATTTATATTTCATTTTCACAGGTTGTTATAGATGGCGAAACTTGTTTATTGGACATCTTGGACACTGCTGGTCAGGAAGAGTACAGTGCGATGAGGGACCAATATATGAGAACTGGCGAGGGATTTTTGCTAGTCTTTGCCGTAAACTCTGCCAAAAGTTTTGAAGTAAGTATGGTAATTGTTTACTAAAATAGGTGTTTGTTTTACATCGCTAATAGCAGGAAAAATTTGACGTTTGAATTCCTTGGATTTATTCATTGTTCCAATTGTAATAGTTTCGATCTGAATGCATGTTATTTGTTGTATCCCACAGGATATTTCAACTTATAGAGAACAAATAAAGCGGGTAAAAGATGCGGAAGAGGTGCCAATGGTGTTAGTCGGAAACAAATGTGACCTCCAGTCATGGGCTGTAAATATGACACAGGCAAGAGAAGTAGCTCGTCAATACGGTGTACCATTTGTCGAAACTTCTGCCAAAACTAGAATGGGGGTAGACGATGCTTTCTATACCCTGGTAAGTTAGAAACAATTATTATATAGGTGCAAAGTGTTGAAATAACTTGATGAAAATCAATCCGATGTTCTCTCTACATCGAAATATGTGGTTGCAAATTTTAGGTGAGAGAAATCCGTAGAGATAAAGAACAAAGGGGTAAGGAGAAACGGAAGCGTATGAGAGCAAGAAGTTCTGGACGACGAAGGCATCGTTGCTGCCTTCTATAAGTTGACTAACTACTTTCTGTTACATTTATATAATATACAAACGCGAGTAGAATGTAAAGAAGAAAAAAAAAAGAATAAGAACTTTGGGTTGTCTGTGCCGCACGTTTTCACAGCTCACTTGAAAACGCAAAGTAATGCCGCCATTATAAAAATTTTTTAAAACACAATTAATGCATGATTGTACAATATTACATACATGATACATTTTTACTCGTAGTATCAAATTTTATCTTACAAATAATATTGACATTTTAGTGGATTAGCTATCCATAATCCAAACCTTATTTTGGCTTTCGGGCCGATGGTAAGTTAACTGTAAGAAATTTATCTTCGAAACTTGTTAAATAATGTAATCGTACAATTTCGAGTTATAATTCATACGCATAAAAAATCACACAATTTTAACAGTAATATTTTACGCACTATAGCAATCTTAAAATCAATTATTAGTATAACTCAGTTATGGGATGCTACTCATATGTGGTACATTTTTTAATTAATTCTTCTGAGAGTGATCATTGAATAGTGATGTACGCATTGAAAAATCGTTACAACTTAATGGTTCTGAATATTATCATTTGTTTTTATTTTTATTTTTTTGAATTTTTTTTTTGTTTTTTCTTTGTACTGTAATTCATGACTGAAGACTTTTTGACCAATGCAAGGACATATTGGGTTTACCTAAGCACAGACTGTGTGATCATTCGTTGTTTTCAAAAGCGTAATCAAAAGAACTGTCTGATATTGTAAAATTATTTTATTTCAATAAGACATTTACTGCCACTTTATTGAAACACGTTAAGAGGTGCTCAATTTCAATCAATAATGAAAAAAATAAATAAATAAATAAAAACTCAGTTTCTACGGTCCTGAGAATGTATTACAAAAAATTGTTGCAATATAATCAAGTTGCTTATGCAATTTAGAAATTCTTTCGATATCGCTATGGGACTTTCGTGAAATATGTGAAAAAAGAAAGATAATAGGAAGAGGCAGCAGTCCTTTCCTTAGTTTTCTTAATCCTAAAATTGAGAATTTCTAGTGATTCTTAAACTACTGTTCAATTGTCATTTTCAATATCATCAAAAGCAGCTAATTACCTGTTATAAATGGGTAATCACAAGAGCGATTTTATACTCTCTTGGATCTGTTTCCGTTTTCATCAGTTTTTTCATTCTTCTTTTTCGAAAATATGCAACGAGCATATTGACGTAAGACAATTGATGTCCAAAAATTTTTCTGAAAGTTTGACAAAGAATGAAATGTTTAGGATTTGTATTGTATCGACAAAAATAAATTTTTTTATTGATATATCATCCCCGTTAAAAATTCATAACAACGTGCCGTCTGTAAATAATTATATTTGTGAAGAGTAGTTATGATGCAATTTTTGTAACCGAATGCCTGAGAATTGCCGAAATCGAAGGTGCATGGAAATGTTAGATGAATATAAGTTTCTTTGTTGTTGGAATACTGCAAGACTGAATGAAAGCATTGTATCAATGTAACGCTTTGTTAAAGAAAAATACCTTCTCCGCTCTTCTCTACTCAATAGAAAATGATCATCGATCCGCGGTGATTTTGAGTCGTGTCAACCAGAGCCGGTTGAACGGGTTGATAACCAAGCAATTACGTATGAGATTACAATATCTGATAGATGTTTGGGCATCTCTGGTTGGTATGATTGAAAATTTTCCGTTCAAAACCTTGGATTTAATATTCCAATCAACCGTTTAGCTAGCGCAAAACCAGGATAAATTTTGTGCGAATGCAACGGGCACATTGTTAAATTTTGAATAGCATGGGATATAAATAAAGTACACTTGAAAACTTATTGATGTATGCTTTTATTTTGGAGCACCTAATTGGATATAAAATTGTTGTACGCCTACATGATTTTTTTTTTTTCACTGTTATCGCATTCTTATCACTATATGTATAAACTATATTCTAAATATATGAAATATTAAATGTAGGCTTGTGTATAATAATGTATGGCACGTCAGTCTGTTACTTTTAATTACTTACGGCTAGTTATTAAATACTATCGTAGATTACTTATCGTCATTAGTTGTTTATTAATTATTTAATTTGTTGTGTTTGGCATCGAGGATTTCAACACTACCGTATCATTTCCATATACTTTTGCTTATGTTTGCTCAGCATATCGGTCACCGTTACCAACTGTTTTATCGTTGGCTGAAACAATAAAAATTGAATAATTAGCAATGCCAAAGATGCAAAATGTGAAAACTGATAGAACAGACGGAGAGATCAATCACCTGTGTTTTAGCTAAAACTTGCAGCTCCTTCAGATGTGAAACACAGATGTGGTGCAACGTTGCAAGGTCTCTGGCAGTATCGGACGCACATGTACTCTTGCCCCTTAGGTCAGCACCTTCGGAATCTGGTTTCTCAGTTACATTCTAAATATAAAAATTAACAAATACATCAGCCATTTACTTGTCACACCTTTTCTGGCTCCTTAATATGCCAGTTAAAAAATATAACCCAGTAACATTCAGTCTCACCGATAATTGATCAAGGAAAACGACCATCCTTTCTTTATTTTTCAGGATAAAAGGATTCACGACTTCCATGTAGGGCTCTTTACCACCGAATTCAACGAGATTGGCCAAGTTTTGTAAACACTTTGCAACCATCACCAAAGACCTGACAAAGAATTTTATATCCCTGAGGTTTATTGACTTGATTTATATACTTGGATTCGACATTTGCAATGAGTTGGCAATTTTTCTTACCGAGCGGCTGCGGGTGGTGGTGGTTCTGCTATCAGATTGAATGATCTGGGATTTAAAATGGCTGGGCACAAAAGACGTAGGAATATAAAACCACTGACGACTCTAGTTCTCACTAATCTTTCATGGGGCCATTTTGAGACAACAGCTCGTTGTAAACACCCGCATATGTATCTCAATGTCTTTGGGCAGTCATCGGGGCTTGTGAAAATACTCAGTGTAACTTCATCTAAAATCTAATCGTAAAATTACATTTTATAGCAAATGAAACCACATTGATTTGGTGTGATACAACGTCTGAGGTACGCTATCTCACTTGTAACAAAAACTCTGCATTGCTACATGCATCTTCCGGTGAATCCATTTTCGTAGGATTCAGTTCGCAGCTTTGTTTACTTTCAATTAATTTTACAATCGTATCCCGTAAAGCGGCTTTCAAAAATGAGGTGCAAACTGATTTCATGTACAGATCCATCAAAGTTGTTGTAAGGCTCGCCGCTCTGAATAACGTTGGGGTTTCATCTTCTTTGTCAACCTATAAACAGGCAGAGTCGATATGTTGGTATAAATATTCAATGGTTCGATAGGCTCATACCAATTCATTATTATTTCAAAAATTCATCATTAATCGAATATTAAACTCACCTCTGCTTGATTTAGAGATCGAAGAAGATCTGCCTCTTTACGTTCATGTCTGAAAAAAATTATTTTATGAATTAGATACATCGGTTAGTTTTAGCTTCAAAGATCGAGATTGATTTGCAAAAGTCCAGAAATCTCATGACTTGTGAGGCAATTTTGTCTACAGATCAACTTCGATAAATATTTCTACACCACCTGAATATTCTAAGAAGGCTATTGGCCAAAGGTACTCTATCCAAATGACAGACATCGGCCAAAGCTCTGACAACATGTAACTCTGGGTCGAGCAGTAGTTGTTGCAAGGGACTGTATTCCTCTGGCGGCATTGCTAAATCGTGTCTATATCTGTAAAATGAATTCACATTTTCCAATCAGATCCAATTTTCGTGCATAGGCTCTAAGTTGAATATCATGGGGTCGAAAGAGGTACCTTAAACGTAAGCGCAGAGCACCCCATTCACCGATTGGGGTAACTCCCGATAAAGTATACCATTCGTCCATTTCTTCTCCATTCGCCAAACTCCCTAAATCAACCGTCAGTTCTGCCACTTCGGTGTCCTTGCTTCTCTTTCCTTTGTTGTACAACGTTAATGAAAAAGATACAACATCAGGTGGTACATCTCTGTAAAATATTATCGTCAAGTATTCAGTCCCGTCGCATCCTCAATATTTTTTGAAAATAAGAACACCGTGTATACAAAAATTAATACACTTACTCTAGTATAAACTCTTCATCCCATAACGGACTAGCTCCAGTTTTAACTTTTGTACGTGCGACTTTTACGTTGTTAAGCGCTACTATGATAAATGGATTTGGTACCAGTTTGTAAGGAAGCCTGTGAGCATCGAGAATGTGTAAATGTAAGGAACGCAGTTCTCGTAATCGAGCTACTTTAGGCGCTCTCGTCAACTGAGAAACGCATAAAGGTTTCAATGCATTCACCCAATCAAGGGAGTTTTCAGAATTTTGAGCTGCTAAATATGTTATAGTGGCTAAACAGGGCAGAGCTCTCTCCACCAATTGGAAGCAATGTGGTCGGTCAAATACACTTTCGTGAACCTATAAATATTCAAAAATTGTGTGAATTACTGAACTGTTATTTAAACTAATAACAAATAATTACCTGGTAGAGATAAGCACAGCTCAAATCAATGAGGCCTTTTGGTTTAGTTCTTTTTGGATTATCGTACAAATAGAGATGAGTGTCCGAGGCATCAACCAGCAATACGAAATATAGAGCCTTCCATTTCTTATTTTTTTCTGATTTCTTCTCCAAGTAGCCTTGCATTTTGATTCCCTTGTTCTTTTTTACACCAGATTGTTCCCGACATTCTCTCAAAGTAGCATAAATCTTCTCTGCATGTTGTACCTCTTTATTTACTCTTACGCTACCATCTGGTTCGGTAACCATAGCTTGAACTAGGGTGTGGCCCTCCACAATTTGTTCTTTGCGATACCTGAAATGTATCGAGTGAACAATAAATAGGATAAATTCATCCTCATCCGATCCTTGCTGCAACTTGGTAAAAAAAAAAATACTCGCCTATTTATTACAGCATCAAGACATTCGAAGGTTCTTCCACCCATTAGATATCTCACTCCTTTCTTTTCGATCCTGAACCTCTGAATTTGATTGTTTATATGGAAAAATAGAGAATAATCTCCGGGGCTGTTATCCGAAGGTCTGACCTGTGCGATGCAATTCATTTTTTACACAAAATTGTCACTAAAACCTAACACAAGTCGAATGTAGGAATGTGAATGTGTATGTACTAACTAGAAAACTGCCTGGTCCGGCTTTCACTAGCATATCAACAGCTTCACTTTTAGTCACATTTGGATGAAACCATGAAAATACAGTATTTGGATCGATGGAGTCATCTAAATCTTCAACCAATTCTCTAAAAATCAGTCCTTGTTCGCCAGTTCTATGAGCTGTAACCCATAACCATCCATCACCCATATCGTTGTGTACGAAGAATATATCACCCTTCTGGAAACTTAGTTCGTCTGTGTCTGGCATTTTTGTATATGGCAGTATAGCGACTATTCTCTTTTTGTCATTAACGGGCTCAGGCGGAGGTGCTGGATGTATCAAACGCTCTCTTTTCAACAAGTCGGAACAATGCGTGTAGTAAGCTACTAAGTCTGACAGGCTGTTGAACTGACGACCTCCTAAAATAATCAATAATCAAAACTCCAAGGATTAGAAATTATATCATCGCAATAATATACATATGTTGATTTATCGGAAATACAACACAAAACACAGTAAAATTAATTTGGCCTCCGAGCAAATAGTACTGTTAGGGAAGTCTTTTTGCTGAACACATAAGAAATGCAGGGGGGAGAAACCGAAGAATAAACAATAAAGTTCATCATTGAGGTAATATAAACAGTAAAATTTTTTTGTCATATAGTTAAACTCACCTATGTAGTAGTCACCACAGACAGCTGTGATTCGAAAATGGTTGATCCCAGTACGTCCCAAATATGATAAGACATAGCTACCAGGTTTTCTGTCGCTTTCGCGAACCAAATAGCTTCCCATCTTGGTTGCATCCCACAATCTCTCTTCTGCAGTGAATCTATCCAGCCGACCATGATACCATCTAAACGGAAAGATAATTATTTGAAGAATAATATTTCAAAGATATGTAAAAAATCTGTAATTTTTGGGATCCCATGTTATTTATATTCCCGTTTTACGACATTTTTCAGAGCAAATGACCTTCATGTTTGTTTCTGAAAATGAAGGGCATGGAACTAAACAGAAAGTAATTTTTTTTTGCTCTTCACAACTTTCTTTGCAAAATATTTGCATTCAAGCAAAAGAAAGATGTATTGAAAAGTTTTCAGGCTTACTGGTTTTCTGGAGGAGCAGTTAACAGTGTTGTATTTGCACTGTCAGGTTCTTCTGTATCTTGGGGATCATCAGGAATATTCTCAAGGAATGGATCAAAGTCATTTTCCACATTTAGTGCTTCGATTGGACCGCCATCCTCACTTCCTGTACTAGGTGATCCGCCCTTACTGTTATGCTCAATCTGAAAAATTCCTGTCTAATTTCAGAATTAAGATTCAGTGGTTACTTGCAGTAAAATATTTCTTTAACAACAATAGATTCGTTGAATCATGACAAAGAAAATCGGGATGTGATAATAAAGTTAGCTGAATAGATTGTTATAAGAATTCAGTGACTTATCGCTTGAAAATGTAACTGTCAAATATGCGTTAAACAGAGACGATATAATCGTACTGCTATTTTATTTCTTAAATTTAGTTTTAGAAATACGGAGATGGCATTGAAGTTACTTATCATGCATGAAACATAACTCCGATTTAATGGCAACGTGAGGAATGTAAATTGTTGATTTTCGAACAAAACTGTCATTGTTACAGAGAGAGTATCGGCAAATTTTGTTTCAGGTTCAAACAATAGTGGCATGTCTCGTTCATTACCTTAGCACTGTTGGACACGCTTGGGCCACCCCGCACGAATTCCGCCATTTCAGATTCACATATGCACTTTCAACAAACTTCGATGTAAGATTAAAGCAACTATAATAAACTATGCGTAATTGTGACCACAATTTTTGCCGCAATTATTCCGGACACTGATAATTTTATATATATAAAATGTATTGACGTTTCTCGGTAGCCATTTTGTTACCATACGGCGCCCATGGACCACCAAATATCCAGAGACTAGAGTGTGTACCAAACTTTAGAGCATTACTGCACTCGTCCCTTTGGGTGTTGATTTCCCATAACTCTTTTCGACCTTGGAAGTTGCAAAGTGGAGTTACCGACGTTAGGGATGCGTTAGGGCGTTTATTCCATTGTTCAATTTTTCTTCGATCGTGATTGTTGTTCCGCGCTTGCACTAGAGATCTCTGGTTGCACGGTATTTTGCATGTATATTGCAATTTCGAAATCTCACGCAACAAAGTCTGCGACAAACACTGGGTACTCAGCGTGCAGCTTAATTTTTTGTTCAGTGTATGTACGTACAACAGGAAACTCAATAAATATCAGACGTTAATTTAATATTATATGTCAACATGGAGCAATTTGATGCAAAAGAAATAAAGGATTCAGAGACAAAACTTATCTCGAATTTCCTCGACGATGAAGGTAAGGTTATTTCTTGAATGCGGCGAAATTTTGAATGATTCAGTAAGCTTATTTTTTTAACTGGAAAATTTTTTTGGTGCAGCACCTCAAGCGTTACCAAGTATCGAAGAATTCCACTTGGGACATTATGGAGAGATTTTAAGTAATCAATTTTGTACAACATACTTGAAGAAATTTGTTAACGATGAAGATCTTGCAGTATCTTTAGCCAAGGCTATAGAGCAGCAACCTGGTTCTAACTTTGAAATATTATCTGTGGGGATTGCGTCCTTGTTATTTTATGTTCAAAGTAACTTTACTGGACCAGAAAATACTCCAGACGTCGAGTGGCTGTTGGGCAAACGAGAGGAAGCGCTAAAATTATTGAGTCTTGAAGACCAGTGCAATGACAATATGAAGAAACCTGAGCTCTTGTATTTTTCGAAGTTATTGTTCTCTAATAAGACATTGCAGAATAAGTTCAGAACCACAGTTTGGTGGCTGTTCAGGGCTAATTTAATCCATCAAATTGTCATGGATGAAGCTTCGGCAACTTTGTTCAACGATACAGAAAATTTAATAGAGAGAATTTCTGGTTCCGATATCTTGGAAGATGATTATCTCGAGACATTGTTCCATGTCGAAGCAGTGCAGTTTTATTTATATCACGGAAGAGTACAGAACCTGGAGAAGCATGTGGAGATTGCACAACGTTCTGCAAAATTAAACATGCGACTTGTTGGTATGCTTGGTAAGCGCACCAAGTATCAACAAGATGAGAAAGCCCAATTACTGCTGAAAGTATCCGCTGAAAAAGACAATTTTCCATTCAGAAAATGCGAAGATTTGCCTGCAGCTTTAGAATTGAATGATGACTTGCGGTTGGAACGTATCCAGTATTCACACGAAGAGGAAATAATTGAATTGGGAGCCTTGGAAGAAGCAGTTGTTATGGCAAAATAGTATGTGTAGTAAATATTTAATATTCACCTCAACGTCAACAGTTGATTACATTTCTATGGAAAATTTCATGACCAAGATCAGTTAAATTCTTGTGTTCAGCATCGGTACGACGTGAATGTTCAGGTGTTATATATTTATCAAAACTCATTCACGGTCAATCTTGTTTATTGACCTAGAAAATTCAATCATTCATTATAGCTTTCAGATTCAAAAGTCGCAACCAAAGGATAAATTGGCCGATGAAGAAATTGTGCCTTACTTGAATGTAAGGATACATATAATTTTTTAAAAGCAAGATTTTTATCTCAAAACTCAGAGACTGATGAAATATATACGTTTTTTTGTATCGGTGAACAATCACATTTATTGAGATGAATATCTCATTAGAATGTTATAGAAAATTCAAGAAATTGGCCGTTAAGGATGTCCTCTTTGTGTCAGCGGTGTATGCTGGAATCAAATCACAAACGAACCGTTGAACGAGCCATGACGCAGACAGAATATCTGATTGAGCAAGTAAATTCTTCAAAGCCGTTAGTCTCACACCGCATGGATATATTTTTTGCCAGTGGCATGAAACCTATATGGCAAGTCAAGCAAATATTAGCAGATCTAATGATCAATCTGGGCATGGTCAAGAGTGCTTTGGACTTATTCTTGCAGCTACAACTTTGGGAGAGCGTCATTGTTTGCTACACAATTTTAGAATTGCGACACAAGGTATGTTCATCCCATCCAAAAACCCTTTACCTGCATAATGGCTCGTTCATTGTAACTTCATCCAATTTTATTCTTTCAGGCTGCCGAAATAATTCAACAAGAAATAGACAAGAAACCAACCGTTAAGCTTTGGTGTCTTTTGGGCGATGCGACTCAGGACACACGGTGTTATGACACTGCGTGGAAAATATCCAATGAAAGAAGCAGTCGGGCACAACGCCATTGGGGCTTGTACTATTTTGCTAAACAAAACGTAAGAAAAAAAAAAATATATGGTGATTATAATTCTCTTTAGCAACGTCTGGGATATCAAATAATCAACACTGATTGGTAAGAACTTTTATAACCGTATTTATTCGTTGCAGTACACAGAAGCAGTCCCGCATTTGAAGTTATCTGCCGAGTTGAATAATATCCAAGAAAATGTATGGATCAGACTTGGTTTTGCTGCGTTACAAATCGAAGATTGGAAATTAGCTGCCACGGCCTACAGGCATTACTGTGCACTCGAGCAAACGGTTAGTATGCCTGAAAGATGTACAGCCTTCCTCTGATAATAGAGATATTTTTCTAGAATTTTGAAGCATGGAACAACTTGGCAAAAGCGTATATAAAGCTCGGCGATAAACCGCGGGCTTGGCGTTCTCTCCAGGATGCAGTAAAGTGTAACTATGACAAATGGGAAGTCTGGGATAATTTAATGGTCGTCAGCATAGACCTGGGACATTTTTCGGAGGTAAAATCAATCGTGGCTTATCGAAAAAGTCAAGAAAACTTTGAAAAATCATTGAATATTATCACATTAGTTATAGTAAGGTTTGTAATAAAGATATATTCTGATTTACAGGTCATTCGATGCTACCACCGTATTTTAGAGCTAAAAGCTCAGCATACTGATGTCCAAATATTGAAAATTTTGACCAGGGTAATAATCGATGACATAAAGGATGCTGATGGAAATCCTACAAACAGATTACTCCAGAAGGCGTTGGAACTCTTCGGACACTTGACCGCCGCTGTACCCAACAATCCCTCGATTTGGCAGATGTATGCAGAGCTGACTGCGACCAAAAATACAGAAATCGATCATCAAAAAGCAGCTCAATATTTGCAGAGAGCACATCGTACAGCAGTTTCAAATCCAAAGTGGTTCAAGGAAGTGGAAGCCACAAAAAATGTGCTTGAATTATGCTCAGATTTGGCAGAGTCATATTTGAAATGTGCCAAAGCTGGTTCGCAGCTACAGCAAAAGGCGATGCTAGGAAGCGCAAAGTTATCATTGGTAGGTGTTGTCAAGAAGGTCAAGGAACAGGAATTCGGTGATAATGAAGAAATCAATGAAAGTTTGGCGAAAGTCGAAACGTATTTGAACATGATTCTTGAGGAATTTAAAAAAATAAATGAATAATAATATCAATATGTTAACATGTACAATTCCTTCCAAAATCCTACTGTCCGATGATCTGTGTTTCTCAGCGCACCTCGCGATAAAATTAGGGTTTGCTGTTTATTACAACACGTTTGCCATTTGACGAATTATCTAGATAGGAATTTTAGGAAGAGATTCCTACCGTCTAGGAATTTGCTAGAATCCAGTCGGCGTGTTTCGCGATGCTGACATATGCGGACGGTGAATTCGAATTGAGGCTGCAATCCGATCCGTATGACAGGATGCCGACCTGAAATAATACCGATTACGTCTAATCTGAACACATGCATATACGTAAGTCGATGTATGTACGCATACTTGTAACGTTAAACGTTGGAGGTCGAATTACAAGAATGTTATGCAAACAATCATAAGCAGGGTGTTTATATTTGATCCCCAGCCACGTGTCTTCCAAGTGTGAAACCGAAACTACCAAGGGAATAAAAGCGCGGTTTTTTAATTTTTCATCTTCGGCAGGACGGGGCTTTTACTTTTTCTCCTACATACGTTATAAACATGTGAATTGCGTCAATTTAATCAAATTTTCCATATTTTGGTTGTAACCGGGTGCTTGAAGCCAAGTAAAAGATTAGTATGTTTAGTATTTACCAGAGTGTAAGTATCCCCGTATTTAATTACCAGGGGACTTCCGCTGAAACCGGAACACGGCTCTTTTACACTTCCGGCGCACATTTCTACGGAATAACCGCGACCGATGAAAATTGAGCAATCCTGTTTTGGCAACACTTTCGCTTGTAACCATTGTTGTCGGGACAGTTTTTCTGTATGCATTCAAAAGTCATTGTTAAATGTTACATTTTTGTTCAACGCAGCTTGCGAAAACACGTTTTCATTCATTACTATTGGTGTTTTTATTTCTTCACCTCGTTGATCCGAAGTCTTGCCCCAGCCGACTAGTATCGGCAATCTTCCAATCAGATTGTAGTTTTCGCTTTGTAAAATACAAATTGACTGCACAGTAACTGCGGATATAATGACAATTAATAAATGACTTAGATTATTAGATAACAAAACGTTTCTGTAAGTGAGTTTTTTTAAAATATCCAAAATTCGAAACCTACCGGTGAAATCAATTGCTGTTTGTAATCGAATTAAAGCTACGTTATTATCGAAGGACTCTGACCGGAAATCGGGATGCTTTACGACGTAAGAGATGTTGTACTCTTGGGTTGGCAGTCCGCAGAAAAGCGAATTACAGTCTGGATTATTGGCATCGTCAAACTCGCCCAACAGCACAGTTTGTCTGACAATAAATGAAAATACGTTGCAACATTTTTTATAACTCGTGCGACATTATTTAGCCGAGATTATAGTCAATGAAATATCAGGGATCGTAAAACCGTTCTGTTTCGCAAAACTGAAGAAAATATTTTCCTGTCGTTCGGAAGACATCATCGCTTACAGAGGAAAAGCAAAACCATTTATCTACATACATTTTGTAATTTTTGGAAGTAGCAAGGGCGCAAGTACCCGTCGTGAGAATCGTTCGATCGTTCAAGATGGCGCCACTGCAAGGGTATTTAGTCTGTCCGTTGCCTACGTCTGTAATTTGACAAGAATTAGCAATAAAATATCTGGATCATAGAGGTGAGTTTTTCTAAATTGATTATAAAGCTGTTTAACAATTTTTTTACGTATAAAACCAATTCTCGCCACAAAAGGAAACGTTCCAAGGGTCTCCAAGTTGCTACGAATTAAACTTTTTCCACAATCTGAATTCGAATTACGATCGGTCACAGAATTTATATCCTTTGATCCTAAAGAAGTCGACAAAATTGGCGTTAATAAATCGCAACATACTTTTGGCTGAGATCCGACGTACCCACAAACTAGGTTGCGGAATCTGCGAATATAATGGTATAGGTATGAATATGATTTATAGTTCAAAACGCAACCATAAAAAGTTCTACGAATGTGTATGATTATTTTCTCTAATTACCTGTGAACCGGAAGGGCCTTGCGATTCATTAGTGATAAAACTTCGGGACACAGATTGATCGGTGTGCATTTTTTATCTTCGGCACAGAACAAAGGATTTTCAAAATCTAATTCGTTTCGTGATTTCTGCGTCAAAATTGAGTCCACCCCAAATATTATCACACAGATAAATGTTAAAAATAATTTTTGATCCATTTTCACTCGGTATATTCAATCTAAATTTTTGTCAATAATATTATCCTCGTTTGACGGTTTTTGCAAATAATAAATTTAGTACTGAAGAATGATTTGATACGTTTTCATCGACGGTAAATCGCGTAATGACGACACATCATTCGCGTGTTTGTAAGCTTTTCAAACGAATCGCGTTCGGCAAGGATGATTTCCGGATAATTTCGCTTTTCGTACATCATATATGTTCACCTTGGTAAATCTATTACGGTATAGACTGCGGTGTTATTTTCGTTTCCGGCGGAAACGGCAATGTCATCCTCAAAAACAAATATCTGGCATTAATAGGTGGAAAAAAAAAACTACACAAAATTTTGTGCTGGGTGGCCACGCGATTTGTAATCTATATTTATACACCAAACCGATATCTCGGTGCTATTTGCGTTTCAAATCACACCAAAAATTTGACGGTGTCTTTGTCCGGCTAGTTATTATTTGCAGCAATCATATTATGACATGTTACAATCTGATGTCGTAATACGATTATACTCGTATTAAATTGCGTGTATTTACGCCGCACATTATCTCTACATAAATCTCTGCACATGTTCCGCATCAATTTTGCATTCTATGCGCGATGTGATATTGACGTTTCGAACGTCAATTGGTGAATTTCAAAACCTCGATCAAAGGGTGATACAAAATAAGCGAATCAGACTTGAATATTATAAGGTACAAAGTTCTAGATAAAATTTATTCCCCGTCTTTTACGTATGTACAATTTCTGAACGATGAATAGAAATAGAAAGATTATAAACTCATACAGTAGACGAAAGATGGAAATAATATTTAACTTCGAGTCGCATAATTATCATGTACAAATCTATAAAATTGAATGTATGTATAATTACGTATTATATATCTATAACTATTGAGAAAATTCATTGCACGTTCTCTGATACGTAAACACGTGTACCGATTGCGACGTGGAATCTAACTCAGTTTCAAGGTCGAATTTATGTCTGGATTGATTTATAATCAATCGTAATTACGACGTACGAACGCTCTTATTACAAGCTATGTGCTTTGTATAAGATCACTGCATTGGTAAGATAATAAAAACCATTTGAAATTTATTTCATCTATTTTCTAGAGCAACCATGTACAGTAGATGACGATTCGGAAAAGCGTTTGTCGTTCCATTCAATGGCAGTCTCAACGATCCCGGTGCTTTTGAAATAATCCACAGCGACGATATTAGCAGTATCTGTGAACTCGGTGTTGTACCACGTTGTAACGTTAATGTTAACGTCCTCCGCCATTTGCCGCAGACCACCAAACCGATCCAAGAGGATATCCCACGTGTTAGGAGTCAATTGTGCCATTGCTGATCTTGGCCTAATCGTCGATGAGCTGAAAAGAACATTGTTTAGATACTAATTTTAAAGTTGAATGAGCAATTATTTGACATTGGAAAGACAAATATATACCTTCGGGCGTTAGTCTCGATGCTCACGAGGTAATAATAGAGGTCAGACATCGTCCTGACATTACCCCACTGATGAGTTACGCATGGCCAAATTGTGTTGTAAAGAGGTACGACGCTGCTCTCGTCGTAACCGATTATCAGTCGTTTTCCGGAAGCCCAAATCGTGTCGAGTGTAGCCGACCATCCGTAGCTTTTTGGCAATAAATAATCACTAAATTGCTCTACGAGGTAGGCGACCAGCCGTCTATGGACAGTTAAGTCGGTCCCGAAACCTGGTTTAATTATAAATCAGGTTCAGGAAAATTCAGCATATTTTCAGAGGATTGTTGAGGGTGTGATTTTTAGGGGATCATACCGACCTACAGGGAATTCTTGGACGTCAAATATGACGATTTCGTTAGTATTATTCAAGAACGTTTTCACGTCGTCGATTACATCCTGCAACTCGACGACCTTTATAACTCCGTGATTTATCCACCATGCCGAGTCCGTTCCGCCATAATATCCAACCCTGATGTCTAGATATCGAACGCCGTAAATAAGTTGAGCCAAAACGGACTCATCCTATAATCAATTGTATGAGTTCAATTTTACAATGATTTATATACTGTAGAACTATCGTATATAATACTCGTACCTGGCAGATGACATACTTAGCGACCAGAGTTTCGGCAATGGGACCTTCCGTTATGACATAGGAACCTGAGTTGTGAGAACCGGGCAGAAATATGTCGCGAAATCGCTTCGAAGCCAGCTCTTCTTTTCTATCAGCCATCCAGTTCGGTCGGGTCTCCAAACAGTTGGTCTTCATGACCTTCTCATTTCGCAACCAAGCAACGTGATATCCTGTTATTTCCAACAAAGGATCGTTTAAACTGGCTCGCATAATGTAATAGAAGGCGAAATCTCACCTAGACATTGTCTTTCGAAGGTCAGGCTGGAGACTGGTACAAAATTAGCCTCGATTCCAGTCTTCTGAATTCCATTTGCGCTGATCGGTTCGAATGTAAAAATCGGTTCAGCATCTTCCGAAGGATCTTCAGTGTATATAGCGATCGAATCTCCTAATTGGAAGCATTCGTGGCTCCAGTAAACTTCAATTTCACGGATAACATCCGCCGTGAGTATTGGTGAAATAATCAGTCCGACATGTGCTGCCTCGAAGTCTGCAGCAAAAAAATATTCATGTTGAATTTCTTCTCAAAAAAACTAGAATACATATTTTAAATGGCGTAAAGCTCCGCTCACCTTGGGTATCGGTAACCACTTCAGTTTCTTTTTGAGTAGGCAATGAAAATACGGCGTTGACCAAAACGGCAGTGAACGCCAAAATTCTGGTCACCGTTCTCATCCTGTTAATCTGGTCTGTATTTAACTTTTCAACTTTCGGCACGTTTATTTATTGGATACTCTTATCAAAATGCCGTCTCCCGTCAAACGCTGATATGTCACTAAATTTTAGCGCTTTTCTTTCCCGCATACGTGTTATATTTTCGAAGGAATCAGCGGTTGATAGTGATTCGTGTTATCAATATTCGTATATCGTACCTAATGATCTAAGATTTTGACGATCGAATTTTATTCAATAATTAATACATTGCACAGGTGGTTATACAACGAATACAAATATCACCAGATCTATCCGTAATCTCAATTTTGCAAGAGGAACGTTAATAGTCTTATTATTAATGATTTCCAATCGGCTAAACAAAGCGGCAGTTATTCAACCTACGTGTATATATATTGTACGGCAGACGCGTCATACGTTGCCTAACAATCCGCGTCAGCATTGAAACATAATAATTATTCAACCAAATCGGTAAATATTCAGAAACTCCTCTCTGCAAGATGCGAAGTATCCATAATAGGATTTTTAAACTTATCGTTTTTTTCTTCTCGCCAATAATCTAAAGAAAGACAAAATATTCACTTCTCTCTTTCTACATTATCTGCATAACCGATCCGGTGATAGATTTTTCATCGGATCGAATCAGCCAAAGAGAGAGCACCCGCGTTTCAGACCAGTTTAATTCCATTTCCGGTCTACATTTATCGGGTCAGCTGCATAACTTCGCTAAACATAACTTCCGTTCGTGCACCTCAAATTAACGATATCACACATCACAGATGAATCGGATGTAAAAATGTTTATAACATTATCAGGAATCAAACTTCTTTTTCGTTTGAATTCTCGTTTGTTTCACTCACTTAAAAACTCACTTCGCGCAGTGATATGATTTGATGTTTTGTTTTTTTTTTCTCTCTTTGACACGTGCGGTTGTAAGTCAATCATAAAGGCAGCGGTTATAATCTAATGTACATTCACTTCGACCAGCGGTGACCTATGGATTTCTTCGTCTCGCGTTGACCTTGCGCAGCCCAAAAGCGATTCGAATGAACCAACTCGACCTCCCCGACTGTAGGAAAGCTCGTTAGGATACGGGACGCACACACGTTGTACAGATACGAAGAGAAAGAAAAAAAAATGGTTCGCTCTCACTTAAATCCAGATAGAAATCATCTTGATTGACATACGAGCATCTGCGGTCCACGTCGCCTCGTCTGCTTGACCGCGTAAGGGCGGAAGCGGCCCTCAAGAATTATGTACAAGGTATACATTTATCATAACCAGAAATTACTTGTTCTGCTGTCTGCCTCAATAGATTAGGCCGAGAATATTACGAAAATTTGATGGGGCGCGTGCAGATAAGGATGCCAATAACACTAACGTCGTCTTTATGTAGTACGTAAGTACTCGTGAGTATATTTATTTTACGAAACTAGCAATGTTTAAATTTTTTTCTTTATCTAGTCTCTCTCACTAAATTCTAGCAGCACTCCGCCGCACACCAGTTTATAATATACTATAGGTACGGTCACTAGACTCGACTGCAGATATAAACCTACACCATACATAAATTTCGTAATTTAAACCGCACGGAAGTCTGCGCGAGTGAACCGCTGTGGTTCATGGATGAGAACAAAGTGGGGGAAGAGAAGTATAGGGGGAGTGAAGAAGGGGGGGAACTCAGAGGTGCGAAAACATTTCATCTCACCACGCGGATTGCGCTTATAAGGAAACTTGATTTTTACTATGTTCTTATATTTATTTCCGGCAATTTGGTCAAAATTAATCACTATAGTTCGATTTCTTTTTTCGCTTTTTTTTTCTTCTTCTTTTATTCACTTTTTCTTCTACCATTTTATCTGTCGATATGCGGATCAAAGTGTGCGTATCGAAATTTTAACTGATAATTCCTATTTTGAACGGTTATATAATTTATTTGATAATTATAATAACTGGATCACTGATAATCGGGGCGCCCGATTCCTCATCCTGTGATCGTTATTTATATTAAATCGGATCCGCGTAAGCTACATTGCATTGACATTGTACGAGAATTGACGTCAGTGCGACTGCAGTGCAGACCTTGATGCAACAAATTGAAGAGGTGTTGTTGGTCTTCAGTTGTCGTAGAAATTCAAAGTCTGCAGGTCTGCGACAGCGCTTTTTTGTCGTTTGATGTTTTACAACTTATATGCGCGAAAGTCGACGATCTGCTGCGTAAATAGGATTCATCGCGCTTCTGTAAGCGGAAGAAAGAAAATTCGGATTCTCAGCACCTGCAATTTTTGTGATAAAAAACTAAAGTAGGTAATTCATTGTAGATGGCGTCTCTTTACTATTGGTACATTCTTTGAACGTTTCAAAAATTTCTCGTACCCTTGATGAACAAAATTCATATCGTGTTCTGTAATTTGGTGCCCGCATTGAATTTTACCCACGACGATTTGATTTCGTGTTTGTTGTGTTTCCTGAACAAGGCGATATTACTAGAATAATCGATGATCTGTTGACGATGGAGAATGTTTTCCTGTTGCACTTTTATTGTCCAAAGATTGAACAGTTTCTCCATCCGTCTAAACGTGTATTGTACGTTCATAAATATGATATTATAACCTTGTACAAATATTTTGATCATTCAGTGCTGCAATAATGCGACGAAAGCATATGCGGGTATTTATGATGGTATTCATTATTATGCACCCCTGGGGGGTACCGAAAATTCTGGAGGGCAAATAAATGTGGCGGAGAAAAGAGAAAGGATGAATTTCATTTCACATCCATACGAGGAAAACAAACAGGTGAGTATAAAACACAACATGTACAGTGTCGTGTGGTGTGAAATATGAGAGTATAATTTACGTTGTCAAGCGATTGAAAAAATGAAAAAAAGTTAAGCACTTTTTGTAAGTTTCCGCGATTAGAATCTATTCGAAAAATAAAAATCATACAATTTTTCTACGCGTTAATTGAGATGCTGGTCAATTAGTTTAATAGTGCATCATCGCGCACGATCGCGACGATATGGCGGTTGTGGAAAAGCCACTATACGAGCGTGTTTACTGTTCACCATTAATGGGGATGAATAAAACATGAATTCAGATATGCGCGTCGAGAGCGGATTATGGTCATTAGCCGCAATGTATACATGGGATAACAAAGTGTATTAATATGCGGATTGGTCTATGATATGACTAAAAAGATTTGTCACAACGTTTCTATTCGCTTTCACGCAGTATATGATATGAGTTAGAAGCCACGTAATAAGCTTCGTCCGTTAGTCGAAGATCTGGTGATCTCAGGATTTTTATTTATTTACTTTGTTTCTTCACATCCCAATGCCGACCCTGGAACATCATGTTTATAAAGACGTACGAGCATCCCCGGTCGGGTCAGTTTCACTCCTTCGCAGTCAGCAGTACACCAGTATTTTCGATACGATATTATCATCATTACTATTACTATGGACTTTTGGAAGTACTTTTATTGTCTACCCATCATTCTTGCCACGCAAAGTCTGGTATGTCATTATTTTATGAACAAAAAGTGAGCAGCTCTTTTTATTGAAGTAGTATAAGACCTCCATATGGTTGTTGCGATTTTCTGCGGAGTTGAATTGGAGTGCCAAGTTTTGTGGAAATATTAAAAAGTTCGAATAACTATTCTAGTTTGAAAAATAATCAAATAACGCGGGTAAGGTGATTTGCAACTCTATAAATCCATCGAATTCTCAATCTTGATTTTTTTTTCTACCGAAGTAAATGAATATTTGTTTAGATTTTTTTTTTCAATCGGATTGATTTTTCAGGATTGTCAGACAAATTTTACGGTCTCGGACATTGTTGAGTTACTGTATAAAAACTACGTAGACTTTTTTTCATTCGAATTTTCTAACTTTTCGTTTTCCGCAAACTGTGCCGATTAACTTTTCAGAATTATTCTAGGCGTTCAGTCCAAGGAACTTTAGAAGTTCATCGCAATTGATTCCCGCTGATACGGACATCGAATTTCGACGAGGGATTCCAGAAGTATCATTTGAAAAAAATCAAGGACCGAAGCCTGTGGTCGTTGATAAAAAAACGATGTTACCAAGAGAAAGAAAACTTCTGAAACACAGTCAAGATTGGACCAGATGGCCTTCAAAGGTTGATAGCTTCGATACTTTGAACAACGTAATTTCCGAAGACAAGTCCACATTTCTCAAGGCCAAGGGCAAGACTGACGCACGGAAATCGATGACTTTTCAACAGTTGGAAAACCAAAACGCCAATATTTACAATCCCTATTTAAATCTCGACCGATCTCCTGTTGTAGGAAAAAAATATACCTTCGAAGAACTGGAAAACATGAACGCAAATCAGATGAATTTTTATCTCGAATAGTCCTTGACATCTGCTGCACTTGTTCGGTTATGTATACGTGTAATGAGTCGATGCCACGTAGACCTCCCGCGTCGATCTCCACGCTTATAATAAGTAAGTAGTATAAGCACATATAGGTATAGCCGGCGTCTGACACCTGATGACTCATGATTATCAATGTTGTGACTGAGGTTGACTTACTGTGAAAAAAAACGTTGACAAGCGCCAGGCATCGAGATGGGTGACGAGGTACGGGGAGCTGAGAGACTGCAGGCGTCGAAAGATTAGATTAGATTAGATTTGTTATTGTAATAACTGCATACTGATGTAGTGATATCGACGAGCGAGAAAATTAGAATCTTATCTCAAACATCGTGTTTTGAATTGACATTATGCGCGCCAAAATTTCTAAGGCTGTACGATTAATGGGTATATATAATTTTGGATGTTTAATATTCTTCTCTAATTCATCGACGCAATTTTGATAATTCGCGTATCTGCAGTGCCTTAGCATCAGAAGATTTGCACAACCAAATCTCAACTGGAATACGATGTGGTTTTTTGCGGAATAAAAATAGTTAATGATTAATTTTTATTCTGTATTCCAGATCTTGGTAAATTTTCTGCAAATGTGTACAGAATTAAGGGGGTTAACTGAATGTGGGTAAATAAATATAGACTTCGATGAAAATTTTTGGGATCTCCTGTTATTCTTTATTTGAAAAATTGAAAAAAAAGTGGAAAAAAAGCAAAGAAAAAAAACAAAAACTTTCTGCGAGAATAACAAACTTTTGGCTTATGTGACTAGTTGTAATACTCAGCGGTAATACTAACAGTAACGTGGCTTACGATAATAATGAACTATTCATTTGTTACGGTCCAGAATTCTTAAATATTATAAAATAAACATAAAATTAATTGTAAGTTGTATACAGTCATTTGATTTCATAATTCCTTGTACACCTCGTCATTTTTTTTTCTTTAGTTTTTTTTCTTTCTTCAGACTTAAGTAACAAGAAATATTAGAGAAACAAACTAGAGACTGTTTATTTAAAATAAAATGTAATAACTTAGCTTAAAATATACGGTTAAAGATAAATTAATAATTAATTTATATAATGGTCATAGTCTCTCGTGGAAGACAGTATGGCAGGATTTTTGATTAGGAATATCCCGGTGCGAGAACGTCACGTGCAACGTCACGCCCCTCGAATTATGTTATCCTTAGTTATGACGTTGCCCAGAAGAACTTCCCTAAGTAAAATTACAGTTAGGTAGTTATACGTATATCTACACGACAGTCACGCAAATATGCCAGCACTGTTTTTAAATTCGGTGTATGCGAGTATAAAGTAATAGAAACGATTATCATACATATTATATATACATCTAAGGTACGTGAGCAGCAAAATAATAATAATAATAATAATGAAATATATTCTTTAAATATACCTAATTACATTTTTCCGCGAAAACAGTCAATTGCCGGGATCGGCTGTTCAGCTTTTTCGGCGTAATCTCAAATAGTTCTAATTTATCATTCGGATATAATTGAAATTACGTCGATATTTGCAGAGTCGCTTTTAGAGCCAAAATCAAAAAAAGCCACGGCGTAAAGTATACCCTGCAGATTACAGATCGATGTGCGCGAGTAATCGGCGATTGGTTGAATGACCTTATTCAGCAGTAAAATGTTCATAGAAGACGGTTGGTTTTAATGAGGTGATCAGAAATCTTTAATTTAATCGGAGACTAATTAAACCGGACATTCTTTGATAAAAATCATTAGATCAGTTATCTATTATTTTTAATGATGTCAAGAAATAAATGTTGTATAAGGTTCAGCTATCCTTTTGAATTATTATCCACATTACACGACATGGAGATCAAGATTGTACAAATTTTCGGGTAAAAATGAAATTGAGTAATTTTTAACACCAACACGATGGTCCCGAAGATATATAAATGTATTGAATTAGTGATCGTTAATTAAATAAGGCACTTCGTGTGGAGGCACAACAAGACACCTCATATCTTTGTCTGTCTTTCTATTTTCTGTCAGACTCTGCACATGCAATAAATGCTATTCTATTGAATTCTAGTTTACCTATTTTTCCTCATTCATTCTGTTCCACTATCATCTTCTCTGTCTTTCTCTCTTTCACTCCTTTTATTTATTTATTTATTTATTGTTTTCAGTAAATCAAATAAGACGGAATACGAATGACACGTAGTGAACCAGCACTAAGTGAGCGAATTGAAAAATATTTTAGTAGCACAACGCCGCAGTCTTTGAAAAAATGCCATCGAGAGGAAGTTGGCTGTAAACAATTATTCGGGACGGCCGCCTCAGCGGTCCAAAGATACGTCTTCCATTGTGGATAGATTACCGAACTGCTGGAAACCGTTTTTAAAAATTCGTCCCCGACTTGAACCTGCCTTAGTTTGGTCTAGGAGCATAACGTTGTCTTCGAAATCTTTTACCCACCTAGCAGTCTCGTTACCGAAATAAAAACTGATGGGCGCAGCGTTGTGGTAAACTTTTTTTGCTCCGGAATTACGAATTTCGACACCCTCCGATGAATGGTAAAACGAAGTTGTGCAAAAATCTTGTGCCAGAAATGGCTCTAGTTCGGAAATAATTTCGAGGAAGGTGGGTCTGTCATTAGGTCTCCATTTGAAGCACCTTTCCATTATTTTGAATATAACTTCTGGGCAGTTCTTCGGTATGTCAACTGTGCCTTTTCGCAAAACGTAGTTCAATACTTCCTCGTTTGAAAATCCTTGATAAGGAATTTCGGCAAGTGTTAAAATTTCGTATAAAACTACGCCGTATGACCACACGTCCGAGTCCGAGGTGAAAACACCGTCCGATAAATTTTCCGGTGCCATCCATCTTATTGGTAAAAGTCCTTTTTTACCGATCTTGTAATAATCAGTTTCATATATGTCTCTGGCCATACCAAAATCACCGATTTTACAAACCAGATCTTTAGACACCATGCAATTTCGCGCCGCTAGGTCTCTATGGACAAATTTTTTCGATTCCAGGTAAGCCATGCCATCGGCAATTTCGGCAGCCATTCGAGAAATCCTCGTAAAATTCGGGACGAGATGTGTGTCTCGTATTTTTCGCAGGTAAGTTTTGAGGTCTCCGTTCTCCATTAGTTCCATGATCACGAACGGTGGGGTACCGACAGACACGACTCCGAGTAACCTTATTATGTGAAAGGTCGAGAAGTTCTTCATGACCGATGCTTCGTTCAGGAATTCGTTTTTCTCTCGTAGGTTTGCGTTCTCGGATATGGTTTTTACCGCAACGTTTCTAGTCCCGTTAAGAACGCCTCGGTATACCATCCCAAAGTTACCCAATCCGAGCTCTTCAAGAATCTCAACGTCCTCTCTGGGCACTTCCCAGTCGTCGATAACGTATTTGGTCTCTATATAATCCGGATTTACACTGGCTATCAATCTGATTTGCTTCATTCTATTTTGACGGCGCTTATAAATTAAACACAAAACAAATATCACGGCCACTGCTAGTATCGCGAAACACAAACCGACCGCAACACCCACGGAATTATTTTCCGGCACTTGAACGACGAACTCGACCATTTCAGAAAACGCACCGTCACCTGCCAACGACATTGACCTGACCCTGACGCTGTACTTCCCAGGGCTGAGATTAGCTATCTCATGTTTATATCTTTTTTCGCGTATTTTCTTTTCCGGTACACACTCGGTAGACTTTACAGCGTCTTTAACGTGAAGACTTATGTACTCGATCGTGTAGGCGACAGTTAATCCATTCGGAGCTGGTATAGGATCCCAGGAGACGGTGACGATCGTGTTATTTGAAACCACGACTTGAAGGTTGTGTATATCGTCGGCCGCTTCTTTCTTTGAGGTGCGAGTACTTGTGTACTGTATTTCAGAGCACTGTTCACTATTGTTGGGAAGCATTGGACCACAGGCCCCTACGGATATTGTGTAAAGAGAAAAATGGGTGAGGTTTCCAACGACGTATGAATTGTTCGTCGCGCTAACGTTGAACTGAAAAGCCTCGTACTTTCCGTGCGTAATTACGGGTTTTATGTAATCGACCCCGGATGATCTACAGAAGCTCTTTTTACCGGGAATGAGCATACTGATGCTCATGTTCTCATGACACATGATCTCAAATTTCTTAGGAGAGGTGGGTTTCGTCTGGAGTAAATCCTTCATGCAGCACGATTTGGTCTGCGGGTCGTTGACGTTTACTTCAACCTTCTCAGTCACCTCAACCTCCGCTGGAGGCTCCGTTACCTCATCGACCAGTCCGAATTTACAATAATCCCTAACCTCGAGAAATTCACGGTCGTCCTTTCGCACGAATCCAGAAATCACGTAATAGGCTATCGGACCATTCGGGAGATCCGGGGGTCCCCAGCGCACCATAATCTCCGTGTCGCTCACCGGAAACGAAGACAAGTTGGTAGGCGGCGACGGTATATCGCTTTTGGTTCGAAAGAAATTTATTTCAGACTGTCCAACTGGGCTGACGAACGCGTTTTCATTTCTGAAGGTGTATGTTTTTACATAAATCGCGTAGCTGGTGTACGGCTTCAAACCTGTGATCATTTTCGATACAACGGAAAGTGCCAAATCTGTGTTTGGGATGTCGACGTCGACTGACTGCCAGGTGTTATTTGAGCAAAAGTTTGAGTCGAAGACTGTAATGTTTCTATTTTCAGTTTCCATGTAATTCAGGATGTATCCAAGGAGACGCTGTCCGTCTGAGGGGACATAACTGTTCCATGCAATGGTGACGAAGTCCGGTCCGCTTTCTGTGATGTTTATATTTATGTTCACTATGTTACATGCGACCTTTTCGCCGTTAGATTCGGGGTCAACTTCGACCTTTGAGAAATTCTGGATTCCAACCATATGCCCGAGGCTCTCGATTTTTGAAAAGCAGAGCTTAGGATTGTAATGAAAAAACAACCTGCCATTCAAAATGTGGATTTCTTGACCAGGTGGAAATAAATTAGAGAGGTTTGGGTTATCCAAAATTGTTAGGCTTGCGTTATTCGTATCTGGTGGATCGCCTTTGATGACCCTAAGTTTTTTGAAGAAACCCAACGACGTTATTGGGAAGGAATGCATCACTTTCAAGTGCCCAGTTATCTCCTCGATCGAACCAAACGACTCGATAAGTTCATTCATGATGTTCCAGTTTCCATTTTCTATGTGAAATTCAAGACCACCTTGGACTACGTCGATTCCCCTGTAACGCTGAGCGTCAGCCATATTGCGGATTGTTTCACCCGCAAGGGTTCGGCGACAAGGACCAGAGCACTCTCTGCACTTCGTCATCTGTACAACAAAGAAAAAAAAAACAGAAAATAAATTAAAAAAAAAAAACAAGTTTTTAAATCTTTCGGTTGAGCATTTTCAAGGGTATAAAATACATTGCGACATAAAAATCATAGACGATTATCGAAAGCGACGTGTGTTTCGTGCAGCTGGGGGTTGTCTAGATGAATCACGAACTTACATTTAAAGCACGTAATTTACATTTTAAACATCAAAAGTTTCAAACATTCTGTACAAGCGGTAATAATTTGTAATATATTGAAATCGATGCCAGATTCATTATAGATAGCATTATATTTAGGTCCTTATGATTCGCATTTGAGGAGGCGTTACCCTAAAAAACTGAGGGCAGTATAACGAGTATAAATCTGTATGAACTTACGCCATCATCGTCAACGAAGTCTTCAAACCCAATGGGACATTGGGAAATACAAGAGTTTCTGAATGGTCGCCAATTGGGATTTTTGGTCATACCACCGTACGCGATTTGGTGAACCGTACGGTTCATATTCAAGCATTCCTCTTCGGTGATGCATCGCCGATCCAGATAACCGTAGCTGAAAATCAGACGATGATAAAATTGAACCGTGAAAAAAACAATTAGGAATGGCAAAAGAAAAAAGAATTCAACCATCCTTCAAAATTTCAAATAACTCACAAGTTTGGTGGACACTGTCTCACACATCTTCCGCCGTGACGGAAATGTTTGCAGACGTAACAGTCGGTGTTTGCAGGTCCGGTGCACCATCCTAAACATTCCGAGTGGCACTCAGGCTTGAGTGTAACCTGACAGTGCTTCGAGGTCCAACAATGCCCTGGATTACATTGTTGGCAACCTGCAGTACGCGATCGTGGAAGATAGGAAAAAAAAAACAGACGATAAAAAGTGGAAATGGTTTTTCAACGTGAGATAACAGATGATAACATGTGTTTTTACAAACCGGGACATTGCACCTCGTTTTTGTTGAATTTTATAAAGGTTTCACCGGTGTTTACGATGAGAGTCCAATTGACCGTGTTGACGTAACAGAGTGCTGGATTTTTCTCTATGCGAACTCCTCCCCTCGTTATCTCTGTCAGTTTCTTGAGACCGAGCTGCAGAGGGATAAGAATTATTTATTCAATTAAATAAAAGCGGAGAGGTTAAGCGCCAGCTCCCACCAGGGGTCAAGTGGTTCAACCAGGTTAACCTTGCTGTTAAGTGACCTCAATGTGGGTTATTGTCTCCGAATTTTAGGTCCTCTGATTCCTCGTGGGACTTATGATCCGAATCAAAACAGACGTGAATTGAATCCTCGGTAATTAATTTTCTGCAGAGCCATCGAATAATTTCTGTGATATGTTATATATTCGAAAAACCGCGTTTGATTTTCATGTTAATCAGTGAAAAGCAAACGTAATGTTAGAAAAAAAAAAAAAAAATCGAACGGAAACATATCAGCGTATCAGTAACACGTTTTGTACTCATGCGTGAATAAGTACAAAACACCGCATTATTAGTCGCCTCATTTTCTCTGCGATACGCGACGTGCAATTTCAACGTAGTATTATACATATTCGTTCACGAGTACCCAACCAACATAGGAAGACTTTGAGTGAATTTCTAAAATGGGCTATTCATCAACGACCGGACTTGTTTATAGTGCTTGGGATGGTCGGTCAAGATTTACGACTCATGTATCACGATGATACTTTGTACGCGCTGCAGACCGCGATTGGTTATTGAGAATTAACGATTTCTATAGAAGCTAGATACAGCGTTCGCTATAAATGATACGTGAGTAAGGTAGTTAAACCGTATCATTATCAAAACTGAAGCATGTGGTCTGTCGGTTACTTTACGAAGCAGATGACAGTCGGCATGTATAGCAAAATGTCTGGAATTCGCTGAAGAGTATTAATCTTTTTTTTTTACGCCACTTTTTATACGGGATGAATTGACTTTTCTGAACTTCTGACTAAAAGCCTCGTATAGGATTCGGCCTAAAACAACATAGTGGCGATTGCCACAGCTGGATTGGACGGTAAAGAAAAATGCTGAGTGAAAAATGACCAAGAGAAGAATACGGTGCGCGTACGTTGTCGAAGTGATTGACTCATTTCCTGTTAATAAAATTTAACGCAAGTTATTATCTGGTTATTTCATTCTTCGCGATTATCTGCAGCAACGTACGACCATATTCATACGGTGCATACGTGGGAACAAGCGATTCTTTCATACATTTAATGTGCATGGGTATGAAGCTCACCTCTTGCAGATTGGGCATCTCGTAGACCATCAAAGCGTAATCGGTGATCAGAGTCTGGCCCCTGATTACCTCGAGGTTCGGGAAAAGGTTCGTTAAACTCTTGAGGCCATTAACTCTATAGAAGAGAAGATATCCGGTGATTTCTCTTAATTTTGGAAAGGTGACATTTTCGAAGGCAGTTTCGTTCATGTCTCGATCGATCAGGACGATTTGAAGGAACCCTTCAATTACCACGCAATCTTTAATCCTGTTGAAATGGTCGATGGAATTTCTTATATCAGTTGGTGGACATATTCCGTCAAAAATCGTTACTTCTTTGGGACTTCCATATTTTCCGCGCCATTTCTGATTCGATTTCTGATTTGACGTCGGTTGGTTCGCTTGCGTCGATTGTTTTTCCGTTTTTGACAAAGGATTTCTTTCCTGTTCGTCGTTACTTTTAGCGACTGATGAAGACGCGTTTCCGGTATTTTCGATGTTCCCTAGGACAGCCAAAAACGCGTTGCTTCGATCCGCCTGATTAAATGCGTCCCCACTTGCAGGCTGATTTTTTCGCTCCCCTGCAAATTCGATATTCGTCTCTTTTTCCTCAACATTTCCGTTGTACTTTCCAAGTGACGTTTTGTCGCGTTGCCTTGGAACGGCGTTAGCTTTTCGAAGCTCATCTTTTTCCTCGCATAGGACCGAAGTCAGGATGCAAATAATTATGAAGAATTTTTTTACCCTCATGATCGTTTTTCATCTATGTAATCTTCTTCGTTCAATTACCTTCGTTAGATAGGTTTCCAATTTTTCGCACGGACTACGATGAGTCATAACAATAACAATTATATCAGCCTTAATAATAATCAAGTTCTCACTGTTCAAGCTGCTTAAAAGTCAAATTGCACGCTTTAACACGAATTGATGTAGACGTTAACTATACCGCGGTATATTCGGAAAGTGGGTACTTTGATTTTTATTACAATTTTTTTTTGATTTTATTTTATTTTCTTTAATTCTCGACCATGGACTGGAATGCAAAATTTAGTGCCGGTATAATTTCTCAAGGTTTTATGGACCGACTGATTGATTGATACAGTTGTAAAAAAAAGTGATTTAAAACGTCCGAATTAGATAAATAATGTATTGCAATTTACTATATACAAATTGCAATCGGATATTAACTTGACTATCTTCGACTATTTTGACTTATTGAAACTTTACGTCACTGACACTTTTGTTTAAGTTGTCCGCGAGCACTCCAAGTTACGTGCTTAGGTCACACTTCGTTTTACGACTTCCGCTCTTCGCTCTGTAAGAAAACAGAAGAGAGATTAAATAATACCGCTTGGAAGAAAAAGCCAAAAAAAACTATTGCCATAATTTAAAATTCTAAATTTCATCATTTGATCACAATTTTCATCTTACAACCGAAGAATCCTCTGAATTTTTCCAGGTTTTCTGGAGGGTATACATACAAAATTTGTAAAACGAGAACGTCGTCTTTTCGACAGCTGAAGGTTAACCTATTGTGGTAATACCTATTCGTACTCTTCGAGATGATTCGAGCGATTGGAGTGTATTGTTGCCAAAAAGAAGAGGGGGAGAGAAAAAAATAAAATAAATAAAAACGGCAGAACCCATATATAGTTCGAAGAAAATAAACGGATCCCTTGGTTATGAGGCACAAAGAGATCTGAACCATACGGCGTCCGCTGTTAGATTCCGTAGTTTATAGTTTCGTCAAGATATATGCTAACAAAATGTAGACGACACGAATTATGAAGAAAAAAATGCTGACCTGACTTCGCATTATGATTATTAAATTAAAAAAAAAGTCTCACAGCGCGCACAGACAAGCCGAAATTATAACTGTTTATTATTCACTGACTATACCTATAACGTACTTGCGTTCTATTACTGAGAAATTTTACTTCGCAGGCGCAATAGATTTTCACAGAAAATAAATTCGACTTTCTAATAATTGGAGTAACAAACAAACCGCCCACGCAGTTCCCAGGAATAAAATAAACCGAAATTCGTGTGTCGAATAAATACCGTACTTCTTTTTTTTTCTAATATCTTTCGATGCGCGTCATTTATTTGGCGCACAAGTACCTATATAGAGTAACTAACAACAGCATTAATTTTTTTTCTTTATGAATTAATAATCGTGAGGTTTGAAAATTAATAATTCCATTTCTTTGTACCCAATATTTGATTACGTATACTCAAACTATATGGCCTTTCTTGTGCTGACGGATGAAAGAAAAGATGGTGATTGAATAAGAATATATTAACAACGTTTGAATTTGTACTAACTAGAATGACGAAGATTATACGATTGCATCCTTTTAGTGTCTCTGACAAATATTTGCACAGATTGAATGTTGACGTTCCTTTTGTTTTAAGACTTCAAACCGCGCTTACGTGAGGCTATTAAATGGGATTCAGGGTACGGTTTTGTAGCTAATACGATATTTTAAGATCTAAAAGAATACCCGGTGTAGTCGATAATAAATATGTGGTTAGTTTGATGCGCAGATCGCGATTATTGGCTCGTTTATTCTTTTCATATGTAATGTAAAACTATACAGTGATTGTCGTCGCAGAATTGGTTCAACCTACAATTGTTAGGAGAAATTTATTATGCGATTCAAATATATCATAAATCGGAAAGTCACCAAACGTCCTTTAACGAGAATTCAATGGGTGAATCGCGTCCATCTGCGATGAAATTGCGAATAATGTTGGGTAGAAACGAGGAAAATTGAAACGCAGCCAGCAATTAAAAGCGTTTGAATGGCATTCTAAAAAAAAAAAAGAAAAAGAATAAAGGTATGTACGGATATCAATCGTTGAAGTGAATTCCAAGAGTATTGTTTAAAACAATAATATATTATTCGGAAAATTCAATTCTTCGATATCATAATCATCATGAAAATTTCATCAGTCTCAAATCGAACTGTAACTAAATGTCTGCTGGAGGTATGTTGGAATTCTCAATATGCACAATCATCGAACTACAGTTAGGAAACCGCGTGAGCGAACCAACAAGCCAACTACGTCGTGAAATTAATTAACATTTTATCTCGTGACCGTGACATCTGCGAGAAGTGACAAGTTTACCGTCTATTGTAACATACGTAACGCGGTCGGCGGTCAGTATGTATAATTTTATAGTGTGTATTATTGTACTCGGTTTCGTGATATCGTCGTAGAGTTTTGACAAATTTAACTGAATAATCGATAACATATGATTGATATATATATATTATATATATATATACTTCAATTACTTCTTATACGCGTACTTCCACCTTTATATAATTATCGATGAAATTTTCCTACTCGGTTATCGCGTTGGCGTTCACCGCAAAGGTCTATGAACAGCAGAGAATGAAATAATATTTCCCCCTCCCTCTGAAAATTATCGTACGTATACGATGCGGTGTGCGTATACCGTATACCGTGTAGGTATACGTATACATGGGGCATTCCATCTAAACTCGAGCAAATTTCAACACTCACTCTTTTCTTAAAACATTTTTCATAAAATAGCACTTCCCTTCTAGAAAGAATAACTAAAAATTTGATCGACATGTTTTTTTCCTACATCATTCGCGAACACTCGACATATTTCTTTACACAGTCAAATCAATGTCAGATTTTCTTTTTTTCAATATTCAATGTCATTATTTGTTTGAAACAGCAAACAAAAAAAAAATTAAATTGCCTAAACACAATACGTTCGTAATTCCTTGAAGGTTTGGAGTAAAATAAATGAAAAAAAAAAAAAAAAAAGAAGAAATTGAAAAAATTATGTCACATGTAGCAAACAAAAAAACAAAAAAAAAAACTTACAAAATGGTATAGACACAAAATGTCCCATATATTAATTTGCATCGCCGCGCCTCATGGGCTCATCGTATCATAGATAGTGAGTAATGATCGTAGCGTATAAAATAATGAGGTAAAATTGTAAATGGTTTGTAAACACATAATTTGACTTGTTTTATATTAATAAACGTAATTCTGATGTGTAATCCATTCGTTGGTCATGCCTAGCTCGAAAGTTGGGAGTTAATATATTTTTTTTTTTTTCAGTCCATATTATCTTATATTGCGTAGTAAGCTAGCGCTCGTGTTATAGTGGAAACGTGTATAACGTGAATGAGTTGCGTCACGGACGGCAATACTCAGCGCGGCGTTTACACAGAGGCAAGCGAGCAGGCCTTCCTTCTGGCGGCCAGTCGGCTGTCCCTGGATTGGCGCTGTTCGCCGTTGCTGCTATTGCTGCTGTTGTCGGTTTCGTTCGTTCGTTCGTTCGTTGTTCGTTTCATCGTATAGTAAAAGCAAAGAGGAGAAAAAAAAAAAAAAAAAAAAAAAAAAAAAAGACCGACGTCGCTACTCGCACGCACGCTTGCTTGTTTGCCTGTTGTTCGTCTGTCTCCTCGGCCAACACCACCGTTGATCCCGCGACGCGGCGACCGTTGTTCACAACGCCGAAGAAACTATTTTACTATTCAATGTCCGACGACGCTGCATTTGAATTTTACGATACGGTAGGTATGGCACGATACATCCCGATGATTTTTAACGTTATATCAATTTCGTGAAACTCCAACGATTGTACCCTAACTTCGCATCTACGGATCTTTAGACCTATTATTAAACTACTCAACTGTTGCTTTACATTCGATTCAACTTCTTTGTTTTTTCTTTCCTTCTTTTTTCCTTTTTAATTAGAAGCACGCGATGCGCGTTCGATTCGGGATATACGTACTTGTATTTCAATAGCGATACACTGCACTATCACTCACTTATTACACTTTGATGAGATTTTGAAAAAATTTATTATTTCTCCCGTTCACACCACCCCACGTGTTGATCCTGTAACACCGATAATAACGCGGGGAGAGTCCCTGCAGATGCGTCAATAACCGTTGGACAGAAGTATAACTTGACCGATAGTCGCTCTGTCAAGAATCGGACTACTGTCAAGTATTATTCACCACGAAATTGATTCCTGGGTAAGGTTTCACTGGGGGGGTAAAAATTCACGTCACTGTTAATTTTCAACGCTAGGATGTTATCTGACTACTAGAATCAATCTTTCTCGTTTCAGACGCACTTTATTAATCGTCGGTGCAGAAAACAACGATGTGATATTTTACTCGAGCCTCTGGAAACTCCTAAACCGCTCCGTCGGAGGCGACGCGGATAAATGCTCGCTCGGTTGGCGCGCACCGAACAGTCCTGGTTAGTGAGAAGCGAAATACTACAGAAAACTGAAGTCAGCTGGCAGCGGCGTTGCCCGAACCATTGTCGTAACCATCGAGAGATTTTCTGGCCTATTCTAACCATAGTCGTAATCAATTTTGTGCCTACGTTCCGCAGATGGTTTTTACTTTCTAGCAAAAACCTAGCTGAATATTTTAGAATATATTCCGATCGTCCGACGATAGCGTGTCCCGAGAGGAGAACGTGAACGGATTTATTTCTACGAATCAAGAAATCTCGAGAGCCGTTTTCTGCTTCGGATCGTCAAAAAATTTATATATATATTTTACTACATTACATGGTGTATCGAGTCCTCTTTTAGTGCGGTTATATTTTGTCTTGTTTTTGCTACTGATAGAATTATTTAGATAAAACAACTATCGATATACATTCTGTATTATTTATATACGTAGGTTTTACTTATGTAGCGCTGTATTCTTCCAGTCACTTGCCTTATTATCAGAAGTTAGTTGTGTTTTGTAGGAAAAGATAGTAGCTAATTTTTTTCCATTCATTTATTTATTCAGTTATTTATTTTTATTATTTCATTTGGTCGCTGACGAAATGTTATCTTGAGAGGTAGTAAATGCGGTCACACGACAGAGCTCGTGACTGCGAGACGGACGATTAGTTTTCATCGCATTTCAGCCGATTGTTATATAGCTGCTTTTATTTCAGTTTCAAATTGCGCATTTATTTGTTCTCATCAATATACAATATGCACACGCATTGCTATCTTTATTCACGGCTTGAAATTGTGATCTGTTTTTCGCTTGAGTTAGGAAATTTATTATAATACAGCTACTTATAGCCATTACAGGCTTCAAGAGCCAATACCAATATTTGATCTGAGCTATTTCGAGTTTAATGTGTAAAAAAGTTATTAGGATTTTGGATATAAATACCGATACAGAAACTATAGATACACATCAAAAACGCAATGATTTTTCATTTATTATTATTGTTATTATTATTATGTGCCCCCCCCCCCCCCTTCCGCTGTAGATACGATCGTCATATTTATATAAAAGAGATGATATTATTCTGGCAACGTAAAAGCGTTTAAAGAATTACAGTCGCGAAGAATTTTGATATTTCGTGTTTGTCTCAAGGCGAAACGTGAAACTATTTTTTAATTTAATTTATTTCTTTCTTTTATTTTTTCCCGTCATCACCAAACCGTCTCGCGTTTAAATTCTGTTTCTTCGATAATTTGGAGGTAATATTTGTTTTGGAGTATTATCGTGTTGTAATATTTCAACGATCATATAGCAGTATGACAAGCGAAAAGTAACGTCATTGGTTCAGCTCCTTTTATCTCTCACAATCACAGAAAAATTTAAAGCGGAAAAAATGTTTGATCAATCAACAAACCCGTTCCGCAGAGTCGATTTATTTGTTTTTAAATTTAGTCGTATTACAAAGTTTCCCCCAATTAATAATTCATGACGTTACTATTATCGCCGAAAACAACAGCGCAATTATATAATGTATATGTTTAGTTTGGATCCCGATTGTTGGACGAACTGAATAATTTCTCGATAAAAATTGAACAATTGAAATTATTCGTGGAATGAAAAAAGTGAAGAGTCCATAATTTAACGGTAATTGTATTCACTAATAACGTAGTACTAGGTGAAAAGTGATAAAACAATCTAGTTTTTCCAATAAACTATTTCATTTGGTTTACTATAGCAGTAGTTCAGTTAACTGGGTATTTATTTACGTATCGTCGTCATTTACAAGTAGTCGAATACATTATAAGGTTACCTCGTATAGTCGACGTCCAATTACACCATCGTCTAGACTGTAAAGCGATTGGCGCGTTGACATTGTGTCAGTTGCGTATGCAGTGGGGTCGCCTGGACTCTGTGCTGCAAATCTCGGCAAATCTGCTTCACAAGCAGAAAAAAAAATAAGAAAGAAAAAAGTTGAACAATGTGAGATATAAGCTTTTTTGTTTATTTCACAGTATTTTGTGAGTCAATGAGAATACTATAAAATGTATAAGATTCAAAGTAAGGAGAAAAGAATAATGCAGTTTTCGAAATAGCCTGGATGCTTTTTTTTTTCTTGATCATGTTTTCCAGACGCAATAAAATGATGAAAGATTATCAAATCAGAACCTTGACGTGCAGATTGTAGGGTATGAAATTATTAGTACTGTTTCCAACGTATTTTCTCCCCCATTTCGGGTTTTTCATAAGAAATGAAAATAAAAGCAATGTCGAACTTGTGGCGTTCGATATTTAAAGTCCGGTGCTGGTGTACAAGAAATTCAGACAGTACGCTTTGCGAAAGGTTTTGAAGCAATTAATTCTGATAAACAAATTTCACGCATGTATCCGACCATCTGATCGTGACGTATATGCGATAGCGTCAGTCACAGTGGCTGTATAGGATGTACTAATGTTTGGCTAAATATGTGTGATTAGAGTTAAAAAAAAAAGAAAAGTTTATCTTTAAACGAGATATGTATTAATGGCGGTCGTCGCGTCGCGGAAGATGAAAATCTAGGCCAGAGGAAGTTGGCTGTCGTTTTCTACCGTGGTAAACAGCCATGAATATAGGTATATAAGTATACACAAAAACAGCCACCTACGGCTACGCTCCGCTGAACAAAGTTCGTCCGTAGCTAAATTGAAAATGCAGATTTTTCGCCCTGCAAAATGACCTCCACTACACGTACGAAGGACGATCAAGAAAAATATTATATCGGCCAAATTTTGCGAAGGTCATAGGTAACGTCCTTCAATTTTTTCACATGCTGCTCCCACGACGCCATACGTATTTTACATTATAGTAATGACCGTCCGCTATGTGGGCGTTGGTCTAATATTTGCGTTTTTTTTTTACAGTCTATCTACGGGATCGATGCAGTTGATCTTGTAATAAAAATCCAAGTGGCATTGATATTGAACTTCCTTCGCACAAGAAAATACATTTCATGCCTCGAGCCGCAAGGTCACTGAAGAAACATAAGGAAAAACGCGATGAATTTGAAAAGCTGTTTGAGAACGACGTCGGAGATTGACGAATAAACGGTTTTAAAAAAAAGGGTTACAGTTTTTCCCCCGTTACATACAGGTGGCCCAATGGGCGTTAAACGCCCAGAAGATTTCCGTGACACAACGACGGTAAGAAATCAAACTATTTCACGCTTTTTCAACGCGCACAGCATCAAATTTAGAATCGCTTACTCAGCGATGATCATCGGCTCGTAGTTTAGTGGGCGGGCTTTGTGCGTTGCGATGATGTTTGATATGCTGATGAGTCAGAAGCACACTGTTCTAGTTTCAATACGCACGTATAGTGTCGACAATAAATTTCATGAATTATATATCTTCTTTTTTCAATAAAAAAACAGTCAACGGAAGTCGGTTCAGAACTCATTTTTCCGAACAATAATCGACCGCTCCGCAAATTAATTAATAAAATTTTCTATTTCTTCGAAAAAAAAAGAATAAATAAATAAAATTTCAATTTCAGATTATAAACACCTATGATAAATGGAGTACACAGTATACTGCAATCGGCTAAGAATCTTTGGCGCTGTCCGATGGTTTAGCTGACGCAAAATATTTTACACGCATGGACTGACGAGAGAATGCGATCCGAGCAACGTCACGTTGACGTCAGATTGAAAATAAATCGTCGCACGCCTCCGAAACGTTACGAAATTGGGCAGGGAAAATGAGATGAAAATATTCAACCGTTAAACAGACGCGCCTCTATTGGGTAAAGCAATCGTCGTACGAACGTCATGGAAACTAAACAAAGGCTTTGGTACTCCGATATACCTAATACTATATTCTCGTGTTTGGTGAAACGCCAACGATTTGGTTACGTAATCTCTGGAATTTTTAGGCGGCGGTGGCCTTTCTTATTGTAGTTAGGGGGGAAAATCGATTGCCAAAATCAGCTTTATTAAAATCTATGTATAGATCTTGTCTGATTGTGTGGGATAAAATTGGAATTCAAGGGAATTTTCCTAGCCGCTACACAGTCATAACGATGAGGTTTACCTCGCAACAATTTAAACCGCAGTTCTTCAATTTTTGCAATCACCAAATAACTGTACGAGAGTCCTGACCTTTATAAAGTTTTTATCAGCGAGCAGCAACTGCTGCTACATTCACGCAACGCCAATTTAAATTCACGTTATCAACTTGTCATAATAATGCGCAGCTCAACTTTTATCTCAAATTCGCCAATTCTTAATTACTGCACTCGAATCACAGCGGCTATTAATAAAACGCTAACATATTATCCAAAATTTTCTGGAGAACAAACTCAAATATGATGCACGGTAAAATCATAAGTTTTTTTTTTTCTTATTTTCTTTTAATGGTTATCCAAGGTCTGTTTGACGATTTTAATTGAGGACTTGAATACGCGTACGTGATCGGTGCTCGTTTTTTATGCTTAATTCAAATTTATGTGATCTGACAATGAGTACATAAGCATCATCTATCAATTGTACATTGACCACGAATATGGTATACCTATCTACGTAAATTGTGAATAATTTACTCGTGTAGGCTTCGCTACTCATTCGATCAATTTTTATGTATGTCATGCGTGTAACTCTTACGGCCGATGTCTATCACGGCAGAAATTAGAGGATTACCAATTTTTTGTTTTTGTTTTTTGCTTCAGATCCAGAGTTGGGTCGACTTAGATTTATATTTTAATCCGATGTCAAATCGAACGTTCAATTTGGATGTCGGTAAGGTCGGATTCATTCGGATCTGATCCCTCGATTTTCATAGAATGAAGTTGCATCAGGATTGACGTGATATTAGATCCGAGTAAATCTGATGAAATCTAGAAAAACATAATTTTCAATTTGTATAATAGCACCATGTGCATTCTTACGAGTCTAATCTTTCAAGGCTGACTCTAGAATACACGGCAGAAAATTTATTTCCCGCGGTGAGCGCGGTCGCTGGGTTCAATTTACATGGTTTGATTGCGGGGAAGAAAAAACAAACTTTTCATATAAAAAACGAAGAAAAAAAATTTCAATTTTTATACCACAACAGTGCACAATCGGCGAAGTGAATACCGGAAGTCATTGTTCGCGGGCAATGACGTCAGTTGGAACGTTAAATGAGCCATTCTATCTCATACGACCATAATATACGCTCTCATGTTGGAACATGATACGGTTTTCTGCTGCAGTTTCAGTCGGTTGCTCATTATGTAGTTTTCACGATAGTAGCACATATGTATGCAAAGTAGATCGTTACTATCATTTGAACGAAACTGGCATGTGACCCACAATGTGCTGACATAAAGGAAGACGAAAAGCGACTGTGAAGAAGCCTTCTCGTATGGTTTTTTGTTTTTCAGGCGTGCAGAGCAAAACAATTTGCAGACAGATTATCGTGTCTGTAACTTTATATCAGTCTTAGGAATATGCGAAGCCATTGAGTACGAAAAAAATGAAAAGGGGAAAAAGCGTCGAATACTGAATCGCGATATTTTTTTCCGGTGGACTTCATTCCTTTATTATAATTCATGCGGGTAATTTCCAGAAACAAATCCAACGAAAAATTCATAACTTTCAACCCAAATCCCGGGACCAGTGAAACTGGCAAGTATTTCTCCGAACCGACCGACAAGTTTTCTTTCAAATGTGAATCAACAAAAAAATTGTTCCCAATATCTTTCCTTTGATATTTAATAAATTTTTCCTCCTCATCTCCTACCTTGCTGCTCTTATAATATTCTTCCTGTTGCATCGCGGGCAATATTTCCTTCAGCGTTTATTAGTTATCGATTTCCGCTTAATCGAATTGTCCGACCTTTCAGATACTTGGTCAGCCAATCCTCTATACATATACGTGTATCGCAATAAATATGTAGCATTTTATTTATTTTTTAACCCATGTATATGAATTACACCTATGTATCGTACACCTATACATATATACACATACCCATCTACTCACTATTGCAGCAAGCGGAAGTGCATCTATACCGCCGTGCAGAATATATGCAGGTGCAAAGTAGTTAAGCAGGTGCAGGTATGAGTTTCACGCGAAACCCTGCACGGGGTCATCCGCTTTGGCGACGAACGATACATATAAGGTACATATACGTGTTATGTAGGTACGTACGTACATTTTATATACATACCTATACCTATGTACATAAGTATATGAATAGACTGTATGTACATTGCATGAGGAAGGATAAAATCGTGCTTCCCACATCGTAAACATGTTAATAATAAAACAGATGTGTCGTGAAAAACTATGCGATGTGTGATTCATCCTTATCGCCGCACACGTCGGTTTGCTCAGGTAAATTAAGTACAGCGCTATAAACATGGCATTCATTTTTTCATTATTTTCCGGGGTTTTTTATTTATTTTTTTTTAAATACTTCATTCCGCCACAAATTATGGTCGATATTTTGTAGGTGCAGTGAAGTAAGTACGCTGAATAGGTATACGATATACCTATATACCTGCACGGAGTCCCACGATCATGACGTGAGCGATGTTTTTCAGCTGTATAAAATTTTCTTAAACGACAAAAATAAAACAACATGAATAAACAACAAACTTAACTATTCCATCGTCGACTACAATGTGGAAATGATATTTGATCAGGTAATGCGATTGCCTATAGTGTGCTATCAAAAATGGGACACCATATGTATAGTATAATAATCAAAGTAGTCAAAAATGCACAGTTTTTTCAATGCGAAATTATTATTTTGGATCAGCTTTTGTCATTTTTCAAATTATTGAATCGTAATAATTTTTAATTTCACCTGCTCATTTATTCATTGATTTTAAATCATGCTCTGGTAATCTAGGCAGGCGGTTCTTCTTATCATTATTATTATTGTTATTATTATTACAACGTTTGTCACACACGTGTGAACGAATACGATCGGCATAGTGCGACGAGATATTAAACATTGAAACTACAATAGTAATTCGTTAGTAATTTAGCACAACACGTTATCTTATCTAAAATTGAATTTTCTTCATTTTTTAGGGCTGAGTTAAAAATTATTCATGACCCACTTATTATAACTCGTATCAATTGAAATTCATTACACAATACGCGGGTAGTATGTCGTGATCGTGCTGCTGCACATAGTCAGCGATTCAACAAACTTAACTCATAGTCACATCTCGCATAATAATTTACACTTCAGTGTTTTCTCATTACGAATTATTCAATTCCGATATACTTCACATGCGTGCATTTACGTTAATTAGATTTTCCAATCTTTCGAGTGAGACTGTGAACGTTCTTCTCCTTGTTCTTGTAACGGTTAACATCACGTCGCTTTGTTAATTTTCTTTTAATTCTGCGGTTAAAAAATAACAAGATAAAAAAATGAAAACGCATTTCGAATTTTGGTTACGTTGCGGTTTACAAATGAAACTTGATTGAATCGGAGAATGTATGAAGCGCAAATTTTAATTTTTCGTACTATATATTATTAAGAAGAAAATTAGCAACAAAAGAACGAGATGAAAAAAAAACGAATACTTAAATGAATATAAAAATACGGCGATCATTTCGCAGGCTCTCCATCTGGTACACTCGACCTTGATCATATCATTTATTGATACATAATTTTTTGTTTTTTTTAGGTGTATTTATGTTCTGCATACAAGGTATGTACGCACAATTGTACATGCATGCAACGTGTTCTACACAATTACTGCAGACGATACGCCGACAGCGATAATTGTTTTATTTTCGTCGGTAAGTTCATAGTAGATTGATACAGCTGAGGGTTTGATTTCGTCACGCGGATTGCCGATGAACGTTTATAACTTCACGTAGAAATTAACGGTTTTATCGGGCGAAAATAATAACTTTGAAAAATTGATTTTTACAAATGAAAAAGAAATAAACTGTGTGGGCTACGCCTTCATGGCGGAAAATTGATTGATGCTAAAAATATATACGCATTGTCGTACACCACGGTTTAAAAATTATCACCGCAGGTATAGTGCGATGGAAAAGTATATACGCGTTCTATGGGATATTGAAAACCTTAGTAGTTGCAGCGACGCGTCGACGATGTGCAGCGGTGCATAATACGCAGCAAATTGAAACCTCGTAAACTCCAACGCAACGCAGCGGTGCAACGCCGATGGATTTGCAATCCTTCCCCGTGCATCACCTCGACCAGTAATTCTTCTTAACTCCATCACGCAGACATTTTGCAGGCGTACATTTTGGTCATAATAGAAAAGAAATCGTTGATTGCGTAGGTCAAGTATGTACAAGTATAAATATACCTACTTGTGGGAGAAGATCTTTCTTTAACGTCGTTGAACCGAAAGTAGTTTGAAATATTGAAAAATGTGTCGAGAAATTTGATCCATCGACTTTGTCAAATTGTGCAAAAATCTTCTCTGTTACAGGGACCTGAAAAATATCAAAAATATTTCACAAAAAAAAAAAGAAAACCTAAAAAAAAAACCGCCATTCAAATCAATCTATGATCAATAAATTACGCACAATCGCAATATGTATCTGTAAATAAAGTTCAATTATAATTTCCTTACTTTTAAACGTAATTTTTATTTAGGCTATGTACAACACATACGTACATTACGTAACTCTTGCTTAAATTTAAATTATGCTCGTCTTAAACGCGTATCCACCGAATTATTAATTATTTATTTATTTCATTTGTTATTTCACTCACAGTGTTATTTTTTTCCGTGTTTCCAACTTTTCTTTTGATATGTTACAAATTTTTTTTCTTCTTCTTTTTCTCCTTATTTATTTATTCATTTATTTATTTTTGTTTTTGTTTTTATAATTTAATTAAATTTAATTTAATTTTTAATTTTTTTCATAGGAACATTTCGCGTGAAATATCGCGATGTATTTTGGAACGCGCGCAAAATTTTTATATATACCTATATGTATCGTATAGACGTGATAAAAATTTTTAGATCGTGTATCGAAGGATAAGGGCCAGAAGGGCACAACCCACAAAAACTTTCAGGTGCTGTAGTGAAGGGCGTATTCCACGAGAGGCGTACTTGAAAAAAAAAATCAAACATGAAAATTACGATTGTTTTATTTGTTTCGACTCTTTTTTTTTATGTCGATACGTCTTTTATTTCTGTTACACTGTTTTGCTTGATTTCATGAAATTTCATTGCTTTCTATGCTGCAAAAAGGGCGTATCAACAGAAAAAAGAAATTAATATTGACACGTCTCAGATACTTTTTTTTTCGCATCATAGTTCGTCTGAAAAACTGTAATTTTTATGTTTTTCATTTTTGCTCACTTTCGTGGGATACGTCTTTATGCCATAAAATCGAAAATAAATTAAAAAAACTAGGGGTACATTCTTCTGATTTTCATAGCCTTCCATATTTCGATACATGATAATTTTTTCCCCCATAGCGCGCGGTTCTCGAGTCGATTTAAATATTGATTAGACAGATATCGAAAAATGACACCGATAGAGAGAGATTTTTTATTAATCCTTTTTTTTGTTTTATCATTACTTCACTCAAACTGGACAGATTTGAAGAATAATTGTAATTTTGAAACCAATATTCAATTCGCCAGATTATAATTTTTGTTTTTTATCCTTTAATATATTATACGTCGCCCAACAAAAGCACAGAAATTAACAAAGTTTCACTCGCCTAATTTATAATGATGATAATAATAATAATAATGGTAATAATAATATCTATAGGTAGGTATTTATATAGGTATTGGTTTTTTTTTTGTTTTTTTTTCTTCTTAAGGTATATTTATAGGTATTATGCTTATATTTTAAAAGGACATTGAAAAATCGTATTACACTATTAATCTGTGATTACAGTATCTCTATATATATATATATATATTTATATGTATATTATGTATTTATATATATATATATTCTATACTTTATTTACAGTTTCAACGAAAGTGTTTTTTTTTCCTTTTTTTTTTATCTGCGAATCGTTGTTAAGAAACTATAACTAAAATATCGTAAGAATGGATTTTACGTGATATCTTCGAAACTCAAATTTTACAATTGTTACAAAAAACAACGTTTCATTCGTTCATTCATTCTTCGTTACTTTCGCTCTTTCTTTCACGCTCGCTTTCTCTTTTTTTCTTTTGCTCTATATCGCAATCGTTTTCCGTCCCCCTCATCCTTTCCCACAAACTTTGTCTGAAATTTTTCAACGATTTCCTTCACGATCTTTAAATGAAATATTTGGTCGGAAGTTAACGATCATTTCTTCTGAGGTGCGTCTCACGAAAAAAAAAACTTGAGAGGTGTCAAGGGACATCCGGATGGAACGAAGTTCCTTTCGATTAATTAGTGAAGGAATTATAAAAATAATCGTCGCGACACCACACTGTTCAATGCGAAATAGAAAGACGAAACGAAAATAACTGGCTTGCTTTCCATAAGAGAGAGAGAGAGACAGACAGAGAAACACGCGCACGCCGCACGGCTTACAACTATAGCAAAAAGTGTCGTTACAACTTTTGGTCTTAATTTTTTCTGTCTAGCCGTGCGACTATACATTAATATATTTTCAGAGGTCGACTAGACACAGAATGCCCCATACCTATACAGTTCGACAATCCTTGCGAGCCGCAGCTGCACTGCGATCTGCATTATTGTAGAATTTCTATGGAATTTTCAAGTCTGAAGAAATGATTATTTTTTTTGTGAGTAAGTTGAGGGAGTAAACGACTGCCAAACTGTTCGTTAAAACTTAATTTTATAATGTAATTATTCACGTGCAACAATTTTCTTTTTTTTTTTTTCATTTTTTTTTCTCTTTTTTCTTACTTACGTAGGTATCTTAATTACATATTATTTTTTTTTTAATTCTTTTTGTGTTTTTTTTTTTGTTTTTTTTTGTATACTTTCTTGGACATGTAGACATCACGTGTCTACGTCTATATTATACTATTATACGCTGTATAGTATGATAAATAATGATCGGTTAAATAACGCTGCTTTGTTTCGTTTCGGGGGGCGAGGGAAAGGAGGATGTTTATTTATAATAAAAAATATGAAATTTTAATGAGTATTAAAAATATTTAATAAATTAATTTAATATTGAATCGACTAGATTTTGACTAGTAAATAAAAAACAAAACCAATCAAAACCAATTAGTATACTTATATTCACTGCAGAAATGACGCTGATTGGATAAAATAATCTTAAATTTACAATGATAATAATTATTATAATACGTATAAGACCTTTATCATAATAATTTGATTCATAGAATCGTCAGATAAAGGATTTTTATATTTCCAGTCCCACGACGATCTTCAATGTTGTTGTATGGTTTTTTTCGTTTCTTTTATTTGTATAAATTTCGAAACACCAAACATCGTCAGAGTGCGCCGAATAAAGTTCTTGGATCTTAAAAATCGATCTTTTTCCGTTTTCCATTTTTTTTTTCTCTTGTGTCATTTGTTCTTACCCATTTCACTTTGTATAAGTATAAGCCGATAATACGTTAGCGTCACGTTGGTTTTGAATTGGTTAAAGGAAATTGATCATTCTCGAAAGCCTGAAGTGTTCCTTCAATTTCTAAAATTATGTTTGATACTGCAGCATTGGTGCCGCCAAATTTGGATGATGGGCCGTATTCATTCTGAGTGCTGAAATACTTTTATTGTACCACTCGTCCTCTGCCGACATACCTGGAATGAAAGAAGAAACAAAAAAAAGAACAGATAATTTAGAATGTTATTCGTTAAATGAAAGATAATTTTTTGAAAATATTAATGAGTAAGATCAGAATAAATCAACCCCCGTAATTGCTGCTGATGCTGTTGCTGCTGACGTTTTTTCAACCACGTCTCAGAGTCATGAGGAGATCGAGCAACATGAGAGTACAATTTTGTTCGCGGAATGGTGGAAACTCACATAGTATAGACGAAGCAGCTAATCAAATTCCTGGTGACTAATTTCATTCTGGATGGGAATTAACCTCTTTTTTCAACTAGTTTTTTAACCAGTCGTTTAGTGTAGGGATTACGAAAAGAGAAAATGGGTATAGATACGAATAAGAATTATTGCGAGAGGGCTGAGAGAAAGGTTCGATAAAACAATCGACGATCGTATTAAACCGTTAAATCGTTATGAGAAGTTTATAACGTCGTGAGACGAAGCAGTAAGGCCAGGAACCCGATAGGCAATTCGCGAATAGTCTTGATTCGATTTAAAAGCGATATTCCATCCCGTGGCGGAAATGATGTAAGACGGTGCTCGAGCGGAAATGGAACGTCTTCGAACGAACGCGGGCGTCTTGGTCGCGACGACGACGCTCACGGGCTCGCGCCATTTCCGGTCGCGTTTTTATCAAATCATTCGGTAATAGTGGGTCAACGTAAAAATTCCAGGGAAAATACCTCGTCTCAAAGATTTCATACTCTTGTGCTCCATAATCAAATGGTCTACCGAAAATCGGATGAACTAAATTTCAAAGTATACATAGCCGGGTACGAAAACATCGGAGCTGATGTGAAAACAAGCTATCGGATACCGAACCTAGAATTCTTTTCGAATGAGTGTCGATTTCAACAATTTCTAGTCCGGAAAAAGAATTCACGTTCGGGTTCGCCGACAATTCCAGAATCGGCAACACCATACGGCCGCAGCAATGTTTCTATACATGTGAGAGAAAATTTCGCGGATTCATCCGCACGCGAATCCGATCAAGACCTACGACTATGCGTTATCCTATGACACGTATGTACCCGTTTGTTTCGTTCACCTTGCGGTTGCGTCACGAGGTCGTCGTAATTCCTTAAGGATGAAAAGAACCAAACGTGTTTCGCTTTGGCAAAATAACCGTCAAACAACCCATTCAGTCCATTTAGTTCGCTGCTAGGAATCAGACTCACCGACTGACTACGTGCAGTCGCGCGATCATCACGAGCAGACGACGCGACACATATAACGGCGCATTCCGTCGAGAATTTTCTACCTGCGCTTAATCCGACGTGTTTTTTATTCATTATCTTATACAGCACTTTTGGCTATTGCAATTAATACCATTGCACATGGATTCTTTTTGAAACCGGCATAGATTCGGCCCACTCAATCATAGATCGTTGCGCATCAATTATGGAGATCATGAGGACTCGAAGTGAAAATTTGTAGCGAATTTCAAAGGAATTGCCCACATGTACTGCACATAGGTCTACGTCAGAGCGCTTTTACGAAGCATATTCAGCTCGCTAGAATTGCTGCTGCATCTGTTAGGTAGTAAGAAAGACGGTATTTTGCGTCTTGCCTCGAGCTCTGAAGGAGCATTTAAATTCAGACGGTGTCGTAAAAACTTGAGTAATATTAACGACGGTTCCTAATGAAACAGGCGTATAAGGTATATCCGAAAGGGTTAGAACGGAGCTATTTCGACGTACGTCAGATTACAGAACTGCCGTCGTATACCTTGCCAAAAGGGATAGAACGAAATAAGATGTTTGATCAAAATTATAAACCCACCAATGAAACTTACCGCCTGCTTTTGTAATTAATTTTTTCAACAATCATCTGATGAATGAGTCCGTCACAATACAGTCCAGTTTTATGAAGAAAACTGGTAAAGAAGTGAAATTCATCCTGCAGAACCGATTCAAGCAATATTTGTATTCGAAAATTAATTTTTATTTCCATGAGATTTTCTTTTTCCTTTCTATTTCGTTCCTTGCCGATACACTCCGTCCCCACTTTTTTCCAATCTATACAGTTAAAATTTATAATTCATAAAAAGATTTGCCGACCATTAAAGCCCTACGGTACACGTACGCGATGGTGGTTTAGCTCGTTAAATTCTAAGAGAAGAATTTGAGAACAAAAACAACAAAAAAAAAAAGCCGAAACAAAAATCAAGAGCCTGGCTTGTTGTAAGTTGCGAAATAATATACGACGACGAGTACACGGCATGTATATAGATATGTAGGAATACGCGATATATACTCATTTTACGATCTACCACGCTCGTCAGCCCTCCGGTGAAGCTGCGGAGCGAGGCAATAAGATGAGAAGCGAAGAGCTTTTCTGAGAACGCTCATTTCCGACTGAATTTTGACGCGAGGAACAAACATTATGAGAAAATTTATTAACCGGAAGAATATATACATAGGTATATATAATCCGTGTAGGTAAGCAACAAAACGCGACGCCGAACGAATTCGCATATTGTTCATACATCGCTCCAGGTTCTCCAATCATCAGATTTTACAATGATGTTCGTTACGCGAATCGTGCCAGCATCCGCAGTAGCAGGATTTTATAACAATATATCGAGTAAAAGGTTGGGCGGGGAGTTTTGCAGAAATGAGAGAGCGTTTGATTTATGTTACATACGCCGAACGATCCTTCGATGCTGCAATTTCGATCTGCGGCAGCAGCAGCAGCAGCAGTAGCAACTGTACAGGTATACCAGGTGGAAGAATTTTTAAAGTCGGACTATAGGTAACGCTTCGGACTCACCCATCGCATCCTGCCGCATTCCAGTCACCGCAGACATGTTCGTCGCAGAATGTGACATGGAGAAAGGCTGCGTCATACTCGGGTACGACGTGCTGCCCATCTGAAACGGTTAGAAAAAATTATCTTTAGATAAATAACGTCTAGTTTCGAGGTTAATCGGAAACGTACTCGATTGAAAATTTCGTATTTCTTCTCAAAATTAAACTTTCGTTATCCAAAAAATAAGGAAGAAGACAAATTTGCTGCCAGACAAGCCACAGGGAATATCGACGTGCCTATACTGATTTTTTTTCTTATTGTTAGTCACTCGATCCAAATTCGAGGCAATTGTCTGCTTTTTTTGTTCGCTTGTTCGCTATATTCCAAAATCAAAATCCCTCATGAAAATTATTTTCATCAGCTAGAAACCAGATGCACCGGTTGTCGCTGAACGGGTATATAGATGCACGAAGCATATTACAGGATATAAAACGCATGATTCACATTTTCCAGTCGCTAGAGAATTTGCCATAGAATATATTTTACGACTACGTACGTATCTATACGTATAGAACTATAGAACTTGCCAGCACGACGTATACGACGCCACCGCAAAACCAGAGACCGCATTATATTGCATGGGATCTATATATTACATGTGACAAGTTGACGTCTTTATTACTCTTCCCTCCTCTCCCGTAGATTTTAAGAGCAAATGTCTGAATATTTTTCAACAATTATAGTAGTTACGTCGGTGTGAGCTCATTTCAGTTTGTTTTTTTTTTATTTTTATTTTTCTTGTTTTTTTAATCTTTTCCCGCACCCATAAATATTTAGGAAATAGACGTCCGTTATCTAAAAAATATTCAAAGGTACGTCACTCGACGGAGTAAAAATTTTTCACGTTTCTGAAAAGTCGAAAATTCACGATTTCCGACAAAATTAAAAATTTTTTAAACCTTCAGAGTGACTTCTGAGCTTTTTTCGGTTCATCGAACATCTTGGCGAAAATTTTTGTATTTTTGAATAAGCGCGTTAATGTTTCGGATGAAATTGAAATGGACCTCAAAATATCGTCACCCTAGTGCACTTGATATGCCTGCACATCGGGTGATTGGAGGTTTTCTTTTGAACGGATGTATCCAATATATTATTGCGGTTAGAGTGTTGACGGTGCGGGAAGAGCGGATGTGTTTGAACGACGAATTATTGGCTCAATTAAATCGGTATAGGCATTTGCTAATTTGTCCGGTCCAACTAATCACTTTAAATGCAATTTAGTCTCATCGATCCGGAACAGCGTTATACATATTCATAGAGAAACGGTCATCGCAGTAGTGGATCAAAATTGATTGTATATATTAATAAAAAAAATTTCGAATTCAAAAAATAAAACAAACAAATTCAAGAAGAAAAAGAAACGTTGAAATCTGTATAAGAGAAGAAATCCATTAATTATGCCGACTAACAATCTGCGATCTATGGATCGTTAAAAACCTGTGATTTACCGGACAAAATTGAAATTCGATAGCCTTATTCTTAGGAATTTAGTATCTGTTATCCTATTAAGATTCTGAAAAGAGTGAAGGAAAATATAAAAACGATTGCGATTCGGTTTTGCTATTTCCTGCAATGAACGATTTTCTTGCTTATCTGACAACAGTCGCTTTTTTTTTTGTTGAGTCGGCAATAATATTGTGCAGGTTATTTGGAGGAAAGTTTTTTCCGAACGATGGTGGTTTTGATCGTAGGACATGCGACTCACCTGGGGATAACGATTAATTCCATTAATGCCGTTGTGCGGATGAGGATAAGGTTGGTAACCTCTTCCTGCGCCGGGATAAATATTGCGCATCATAGCACCTTGGCAGGCAGGAATGGGCGTTAATGCTTTCTGCAATTGTTTTTCTTGCTTGCGATATTTCGCTCTTCTGTTTTGGAACCACACCTAGGCAGTAAATAAAATGATATAAATAATTTATCGAATCAATTAGTTTTATTGTATAATTAACGATAATTTACACGGTGCAGATTAAAGTGAAACGTCAATTCGTATACACGGTTGTAATTTCTCTCGATCGGTTTGATTTCTGACCGATACCCAACTGCAGCTAGCTTAAAGAACGTCGGCTGCACGCAATTGACCTCGATTAATTTTGAGGTCAAAGTTACACGCGGTATAAGACAACCGACTAATGTTATTGGAGCGATCGTAATTGGGAAATAATTGAAGACGTGAGTTCGTGATCGAGGGGGAGAAAGAAAATCTATGGCAATAAAATTGAGCCAATTTATAGGTTATTACGTGCACTATTCAGAGTGGCATCCGTAATAAAACGATCAAGTGTGCTATACGTATAACGAATCTGATACACTGCGCAGGCGAAAATTTAGTGCATTTATTTTTGCCTATCAGGTTAATTTAAATTCATTTTTGAAAACAAACACGAAAGACGGTCCACAGGATTGATTGTTCGTATCCGTTGCAGGTATAATATCTATAATTAATTGGATACCTATACGTTATTAAGATATAACGTAGTTTGCGGAGTCAAGACCCCGTTTCAGGAGATTTATTCAAAGCGTCTGTCTGGCAGGGTGGATAAATTGAATCAATAAGTGATCCGTTGTCGTCCGTTACAGTAAAGGGTACTGTGTATGTATAGTAGAGCAGAATCAAAAAGAAAAAAAAATGAATGCTCAAATTGCGCGGTCCGCTTGGCTGCCGTATAATACGTGTTTTCATTCAGGAACTATAGTATATCGACGTCACAAAAAAGTTGGGAAAATGCAATCCGAGCAATCATCGTTGTCGAAATTTTTCATCTGTTCAAATGAATTCCAATCAAATTTTTTCGGAGGGCCAGAATTCCCAAGCGAAATTGGAGTCGCGTATTTGAAACAAGATTTTTTTATCAGACAAAGAATAAACTGAACTCCAAAATTTCTACTTTATATCGATATATATGTGTATGATACGATTCCCGAGTGCAGATAATTATCTATTCGGATGTGTAACGTTGATAATGTGAAGGACGGTGATTTCTTTGACTCTGAAAACAATGATTAGCCCGCATCCCTCGCCATTTTGCATTTCGCAATTTCCATTGTATCGCGGAATTAACAAGCCCATATTCGGGTTAGCCCATCCCCAAGGATCCTCCATCCGCCCCCCATCAACGTCGGAGCGAGACGAGCGTTGGTTCATTCGCCACCACCCCTATCCCCATCCCGATCCCAATTTCTCATCCCCTTCGAAAGAGAAAGGCCTGCGGCTTTTGCGGGGGTGGCCACGCGGCGTCCGTGACGTCACTCGCGAACCGTGATTCGCCCTGTACGCGGGCATGACGTCACCCCGAGCATTCTCATTGGCTCGCGGGTTTTATCGACATTTCCTACGCGAAGAGATGATGAGGGAAACATGGCGACCTCCTCCTCTCTTCCTACCGCATATCCTTCTAGCTATCGCAACTTCGGAATGAACCATACCTACGATATATATCTCACAATACACCAAAAGTATTCCAATCTATGATGAAACTATTTTCGCCCTCTCAGAGTTCGATCATCCTCTGCAGGGTGACGGTGCTCATTTTTGTACGGAAATTTTCTATCCCGGCGGAATTCATAAAAAAAAAAAGGCACGAAATTTCGGCCAACGTTAGCCGCAACGTTGCGGTGCAGATGGAAACCATAGCAAAAGAATCGCAATTTTGATTTTAGTTTGAGATATCTATAAAAAAATTTCTTCAAGATCGAATAAACATGTCTCAAATTTGAATAAATACGCGAAGATCTTGAACAACCGATGTGTAAAAAAACGTGCAGACCAGCTGCACATAAAAAGTCTATAGTATATAGTTAGGCATATTTATAATATTAAATTTCCCGCACCCTCTGCAGGAAGGTCTTCAAGTTCGGTTCCAAGGTAGCTTAGTAAGACTCGGAGGCAGGAACCAGCTCCGCGGAGGTTCTTTCAGCTTTTTTATTTGCGCTCGTATTAGGTGCTTTTTGAGAACATCATGCCTTCCTTTCCGCGCGCGTCCCTTAAGGCGCTCACAAGACTAGAAAGCTAAGAGTTCCTAATTCAATAACCATGCTCTCTCTCCTTCTCCTTTCTCAACTCACCCCCCCCACCCCTTTCCCATCCTCTCGCAAATCCAACCGTCTTTATTTCCCTCTCTTCTGTGCACCATTCCGCGCTTCTCGCCTCGTCTTTCTTGTACGCTCGCATCGCGCGTCGACCCGCGCTTGGAAAGTTCGCGAGGGTCGTGTACTTTATACATCCGCAAATGTCTGTGACTTTGATGATGTACTGGGAAAGGGAACGAGCTTGTCTCTGGGAAAATATTTCCTTCCTTATTGACGAAGGTGGAGATTTTTAAGCCGATTGCTATGTAGTATTATGTATGTGATAATAATTAATAACTGTAAGATGTACCCATTTTCTTCAGATATTCAAAATAGGTATATATACATTTTACAGAAGTTCTGCACAATCTATTATATCTCGCGCAACTTTTCGCTTTCGAACTTTTGTGGTTTTTTTTTTTTTTTTTTTTTTTTTTTCATTCCGCCTTCGCAGAGTCCTCCGCCTAATAGAGGCAACGACGTCTGTTTGGCGTGACCACGTAATTTCCTGCAATTTCAAATCTCATTAACGGGAGAAAAAAGTTAAAGAGAAAGAAAGACTTTATCACTCTAATTCAATAATTCGTTAGATAAACCGTTATCATCCAGAGAAAATTTATTTCAATTAAATGGAATCCGTCTTTTGATTTTATTCGTTTTACGCTTTTTTCTCTTCTCTTCTTAAATAATATCTTCCAGTGTATCCGAAGCGTACATAGTCGGTTACGAGACAAATCGAACAAAAAAGAAAGAAAAAGATCCGCTCCACGGACTCGGGAGTTACGAAGATTCAAGGTTGCACAATTCAAGTAATTGCCGCAGAGTATTAATTGTGAGTTGCCTACGATCAGGCGCTCGATCCGTATCGCGCACTTGTGCGGCGGCCCCGAACTTCGAACCGTCATAACTCCTGAGTTCTCGAAGATATTCTTTTTTTTGTTTTATTCGATTCGCCTCGAAACCAGCTACGACTTAGGTGACGGCGAGTTTCGAACTAATTTCAGCACTCGGTGTTCCGTTCGGGACCCCGATTACTCTTCGATTCGACGAATCGTTCTCGGAATAATTTTTCAACTCCTCGTTTCGAATGGGACACCCTGTGTATCTATGTATATAATTGTTGAAAGAGGATACGAATAGTAGGAGGATTGGCAAACTGGAACTGTGCAGGGGGAGCGAAAGAGCGGGTGAAAGATGGTGAGGGGCGAGGGGAAGACTTCGGAATTACTCGTTCCTCGTTCCATCTCGCTAGTGAGCTAGGGAGGATCTCCTCGGCTCCGCGACGAGGGCCTTTTTCTTCTTCGTAAAAGTCGTCGCCGCGTCGCGGCATGGCAGGAGAAATGGTATATACATACAACACAGCTTGCTTGCTTGAGACGGTTCAGATCTAGCTAGGGCGGAGAAAATCTAATTTAAAATGGCGGCTCAGATATAATGGCAGCCTCCGGTGCTATGTCATCCCCGCGTCTTCAACGTACGACACTGTATTTCATCCCTCTTCACACAACCATACGCAACTCCTGTACATTCGTATATAGGTATACTTAAATATAATATACCGACCTCCCTCAGTTTTACCACCCGCGCCACGCACACGCACACCACTTCAAATGTCGCGAATTTTTTATAAAACATCTCGTAGTATACGTAAAATATAACATGTGTCACGAATGTATTGTTCATCTATACCAATGACACTAAATCTATGATCCGGATAGTGGAAAAAAATTCCTAATCTGACCTCCTATATAAAGAAAACAAAATGTCGGCACTTGGAATTCGGCTAGGCTTACCACCGCGCGAGAAGATAATTTTCGTTAACCGCAAATCTTGCGCCGTAGAATTTTGAAGAATTACTTAAGCCAGTTGTGATTTTCAATTTGTCTACCTGCGTGCAGGTGATAATTTTTCGCGCTAATTTTCTCTTTTTTCTTGATGGGATTTTTTCAGGGAATAAACGTTTTTATATACCTACTATGTATAATATACCGCAGGTTGACCGGCGGGTTGGGTAGAGTGGACACGAAAAATAACCGGCTTATTCTAAAACGCCAATAAATTAAGTAAGCTCAACGCGTATAATAAACGATCCTAGCGAGTTTTTTTTTTCTTCACAGAAACCTAGAAGATCTACGATTCGATTTTGTGTCGAAAATTCAGAACCTCAGAACGTATAAGAACTTTGCCAGGATATCTCATTTATGTGGGCATTGCACGAGTTCACTTTTTGGCCTTTTTTTAAAAAGCTCGCGGTCAACTATTTTTTTAGCCTCGTATATAATGTGTATTACTTTGTACATCTGCAGAGACCGAAAAAAATTTCCTCTCTTCTGTTTCCCGAGGATTTTGTGACTTTTTTTTTTTCTCATTATCGATCATTATATACCTGAGCCATAATTTCCAAAATCAAATATCGCCACCGTGCGCGCGCGAATAGGGACGTCGACTGCACAATGTCGAATTTCAGATCGCTTCAATATACAAATCCAGAAACAGCTGGTACAGGTTCATTTTCTGCGGTAGGTGATTGAAATGTTACACAAGGTATATATATATACTTATAGGTACGTATAGTACATAGAGATATATATTCGTACGGGCTTACGAAGCTTTGTGCATAGTTTATATGTTATGCCGAGAGACTAAAAGCAAACCGCGTTTTACTTGGCATCGGAGTTTAACAGGGTTAAGCCATGGCGGTTGCTGGGCTTTTAACGCAAACAACGCCCTGAATTATATATCAAACGACTGAAACGCAGCCCGAGATTGCTGCCTGGTTAATACCTACCACTCAGCAGAGCGACGAGGTTATGTACCTACCGGTATAGGTGGGACGCGATTCAAAGGGGAATCCAGAATCCCTAACTTTTTTTTTTTCAAACATATTATTTCATTTTCAGTCATTTAGTTTTTTCTCTTTTTTTTTCTCCCACTAAATTTTCGTCTGCCCGACGAGTAGAAGGCCGAACAAAACGCAGGCGGAATCGACGAATTCCCGCAATTCGGTATACGATATATAGAAATTTGTACGCGTGCGCATATATTATTCACGATATTATAAGTTCCTATTTGGAATCATATTTTGATCCGTCAATATCGTTATCAATATAACTGAATCTGAGTCAAAGCTTTTTTTTCACCACGATTCTGATTTCACGTCGCAACGAATTATTTGCTATTCTTATTCATGTCTTCGGAGTTTCGATTTTTATGGTTCATTGCTCGCGTGTTGTTTCGATGAAATATATCATTATACATATATGTATAATACAAAGTATATATACAGATACGAGTCGCGAGGGGGTATCTTGGACCGACAGTTGCTTCGTAATCAAATTTCACGACCCCAAAGCGTCTTTGATTGAATTAGGCGTGAGTCACGAGTAAAAAAGACGTGCATGCGTGCACCACCGGCAGCGCAAGATAAAAACCCTGCTTACGTATCTACGGGAAATTTTTTTCCGCCACCCTCGTATAACAACGGCGGTGGCGGAGTAGATTTTTTCTTTTCTTTTCTTTTTTTCTTCTTGTTTTTTTTTTTTTTTGTTTCAAACCGTCCCTCTTTTGCCTCTCGTCAGAAGAGAATTAGGCGTGAGTCACGAGAACGCGTCGGAATTCGTGCGGATAAAATTCAAAACTATCGATAGCACGATACGCGAATTTCTTTGCTAATAGAATCGGTACCTATATTGCTTGTATATGAAGAACAAGACCTGGTCGCTGTTTACTCAAAATTCAAGTCTAATGTGTTTTGGCGCGTTCGCCGCCATGACAACGGATCCTACCCGCGGAAGGTCCGGCATCAGCGTCCAAGTTCGTTAGGGTTGATCCGCTTAGCATGTTTCCGTTGACACGTTTCGGCACTCCGCGTTCATACCGGGGCTTTGTTCGATCTTGTTTGGGTTTTGAAAATAGTTTAAAATGTTGGAAAAGTAAACGGAGATAATCGAGAAATATCGAAATAATGGGCGTATGCGTATATAACGTAATACATATTATATTAGCAGGCAATTTGAGGAATCGGTTTAATTACTGCAAAATTCCTATTGACTCGAAAAAAAGTTTTTCTTTTGTTTTTCCATGTGTAATTGCAACACTATTTTTACACTCCGCGTGAGGTTTTGCTTCTATTTCCGGTGCAGGGAGACCGTTTTGGCACCCTCTTCCCCACAGCTTCATTATGAATTGAAAAGAAAAAAAGTTGGATTTCGAAGTACATGAAAAAAATTCAACGATATGGTAATCAGTTTACGTTTAGATCGTTATACATCGACGATAGATACTCGATAATAGATAATAGATGTTTGCTGCAGACATTTTCGAGCCTACACGCGCATTAAACTGGAACGTCTGTTCGTACAAACGATCTTCGTCGCCTTACGTGTACGCAACTATTTAATTTGATTGACGACACCGCTTCGTGCTTCGTGTATAACCTACGTGTATATATATAGAACGAAGCACGTTCTCGACGCGTTACGTATTAGACTCTACACGATAAGGACGTGCAGATACGCGACGGCATCCATCTTGAATTGATTATGTATAGGTGTGTACGATATGTGTGTGTGTATCACATCCTCGACTGTATATCAGAAAGGGAAACTCACCTGAATTCTGGCCTCGTTAAGTTTGGTACTTCGCGCCAATTCCTCCCTGCAGTAAATATCTGGGTAGTGGGATTTCGCAAAGGCCGATTCCAGTTCCGCTAGTTGCTCCTGAAATTTCATCGACAAAAACTAATAAAATTAATCGAGCCCGATCGAGTTGCGGAGCGATCGGTGGAACATTCTTGAAATTTTTTAATTTCAAACGACAAAGTTTACGGTCGGTTAATATATTTTGGGGAGTGGGTGATTTCAATACCTGGGTGAAGGTCGTTCTGTGACGCCGTCGTGCGGGCGTCGGACAACTCGCCGTTGTTGGTGTGTGACCGATGTGAGGACTGGACGCACATGGTTCCGGTTTCAATTTCTTGAAGGCCCCTTCTGCTCCTGAAACGTGCCAGTTTTCATTCACAGTTTAATCACGGGGCATTACCTAATCTATAACAATCGACTGTTAATGTTATAATAATCCTGCACTGTTGCGAATTTTTAAAGAAGTCACAAAGAAAATGAAAAAAAAAAACGGAACCAAGAAGTGAAGATATGTTTATAAACTGTCGCAAATCCCCTAATGCTGCTGACATTTCGGATGAATCATTGCGGGAGAGTAAACGAGAAGTGGCGCTAAACTAAATGGACGAAGTCAGAGATTTCACGTTGTGGCACGTGATCGCGACAGCCATGAGATTAGGATCATAAGCTTTATTCTCGACTGTGAAAACTTTGCGCGAAGTTTTCGTCGCTGGATAAAAGTTGAGATTTCAGACAAAAGAAACGTACAAGAGGACTCTGTGAAATGTGGACGGAGGTAATTTATTTGGATTTTTGCATACTTGAAAAATCTCGTTTAGTATACGTGAAAAATTTTCACTCACCGGGTTTTTTGGGTAATTCAAAAACCCGGGAGTAAAAGTTTTTTTTTCAAATTTCGTCCACATCCTTTCTAACGGAAGTGACTTCGACGTAATCGAGGTACCGGGTTGAGCGATTTTTGAATGAATATAAGGAATGGCGTGTTTCGTAATATTGATATTTGAAGAGTGGTCATCACAGATGTAGATACGAAGCAGTTGTCAACGTTCCCGTAGAATCTCTCGAGCTTTACGAACGGATGGGGTAAGCGCAGCCGACGCGAAGTCCCTCGCACTATACTAACTTGGTTATCGTGCTAATGACCTAATGATATTACATGGTAATTCAATGTTCAAGGATGAATACTGTCCACTTTACATAGCTACCTTGCCCAGTTCCCCAGTTACCAATACAGTTTAAGGAAACTCGGTCAAGTTCATTGCACCGATTCACTCTGTGAAAAGCAAACAAAACTCATCGTCATCGCACGCAACAATGTTCTTAATATTCTCAGTCGAACATCATCTGCAACGAACCGTCTGCACATTTACAACTATCAAAACAAAACAAAAGAGGACAAACATAATTTTCATGCGCCATATCCTAGTGCCGAAGAATGTCCAGTGATCACGCAATATTATGACATAAAATGGCACGTAAAAAGCACAAAATTTCCTGTCAAAGTGTCGAATATCCCGCTTGAATTTTCCTCTTCGTCAATGCGAAGAGTAGCTGGTAGCTACGAGTCGCTCCCGACGGGACACTCGAAAGTTTCGAAACGTTTCAAAGCGACTCCCTGCGCGCTCCAGGTCGTCCGTTTTATCTGAAGTGGCCATCTGCTGATCGGCCAATCTACGGAGACCCCTGCAGCGTCACGTCGATCTCTTCGTATGAAATTGGCGACGATTTTAACGAGATATACACAAGTACCACAAGAGATGCCTGCTTGTCACTCATCGTTTTTCACGTTTCGATCGCACGCGGGTGAAATAAATTAGAAATTCAGATTCCTGTGCGGCTATACATTGGGATGTATATACGGTCGGGGACAAATGGACTGACACTCACGATTTGAAAAATCTCAATTTGCCAAACTAATGACAGTCCATTTGCAGCAAAATCTAACCTAATTCCCTACGATCTACATCTGTCACGGATTACAATTAGCCATTAGGCTGCTAACGGGCTGCTACCGGTGGTCTGCATCACATCTATTTTATGGATCGAAATGGATCCGATATTTGCGAGCCTTCCGGCTGCAGTCACTGTCCGATTTTAGTTAAACCATCAAATTCTTACAAGCCACCGAGGAGCAGCTGTGGCTTCCGTCGCCCAATTGACAAACGCGATTTCAGTCCGTTTTCACTCGCCATGGACTGCGAAAGTATGCAAATTTTACCCCGACGGGACCACGAATAATACATGAGCAGCCTAAGCACGACGGGTTTGCAGGTACAGCCAACCTTCCTATTTCCCCTCATTGCATCTTTGCCCCTTTCGGATCCTCCTCAAGACGTAATCCACAAGTGCGAAAGCTTGTAGCATGATACAACCCATCTTCGATTCCCAAAAAACACGATCTCTTCTTCGGACTTGCGCGAATCTCACTCGAAATTTGCCACAATTTTTACGCGCATACGTCATAATTCGACTCTAACGTAAAACATTATGATGAAGAACTTTGTGAATTAGGAGTATTAAAAATGTAATGCCGCATTTCTCGTTTTCTGTTCTTCCCCTGATTTTGGACAAAGTGATTACAACCCTTTTCCACGAAACATAATGACGACGGATCCCATACCCTTTTAGCAGTGAACACTACCCCCACTGATATCGGAGGCCGGTGTCGTCGGCGTCGCGACGTCGGGCGACTCTCGTCACCCCTGGCGTTAAGCTCTCTGAAGGCCCCCCATAAGCGCACAATAATGGACCATAGAACAGGTACCACCATATGTCAACACCATCCGCACCATTGTCGAAACACGAGGACTTGACAGACTCCCCCCCTCCCCCTGTCAACATATGTAGCTAACGTTCAACAAGCGGAAAATTCATCCGCTTTTAGAGGAGATACGTTGACCACTTTTTGAGGAACATGTCACCGGCTCGGTATCCCCATGTTCACGCATTATAACGATATATCCGATTTCCCAATGGGGATAATTTTGGCGAGTTTTTTTCTACCGTCGTCCCAGTTCTCGCTGTTTATTCGTTAAATGAGAGATTTTTAATTTCAGAACTTACCAACAGTGGTGGTTGCGCCAACGCTATTTCGCCCCGGTGTGGCCGCTGGCGTCGGTGGGCTGGCTTCGAGTCCTTGATGAACACCGTACAAGCCAAAATCCTGTTCATTCGAACTGGTACTGCTACATTTTCTCTTCTCTTGATTATGGTTGAGGTGAAAGGAGTCATTTTCGACGAGACCGACCCCGAGAAGACCAAGATTCGGCCTTAGTTCGTCCATTAGTTTATTTTGCCCGCAATTTGCTGCCGAAAAATTCAACTGTCTGCTGAATATAGCTGGGAATATGTTAAACTGCTGATGATCCAAACTCAGAGCAGTTGTCGACAATGAACTTCCAACTGAGGAGCCTACCGAGCCAACTCCGCCACCGGGGCCGGCACTTCCTGACAAATCGTTAGCCAGGGTGATGCCGGGGTGACCTTGAGGTCTGCTAAGAACGAATTCAACTAAACTTTAATCCCTTATTACGATGTCATCTTTCAATTTATTTCTCCAGGGATTTCAAAATATATACCGATTTCAGTTAATCGAAAGTCCAGTCGGAAAACCGGACTTTATTATATTGCATGTAGTGAAATGTCCACTTATATGTTTATTATATCTCAACACAAAAATCACCCCTCGAAAACTGCTCTCTGCCGAGACGTTCAGCAGAGTTCACAATTATAATTTCAAACAAAAAAAAATAAAATAATTCAATTTAAAAAAAAAAGCAAACAAACAAACCAATGAAATAATATATATTATATATTTCAAACAACTTTTATTGCAATAAATAAATCACTATTAATTATAGCGTTATTTTGAAAACTCACAGCATGTATAGACAGGGTCAAAAAATCTTTAGATTTTCTTCATGTCACGTTATATCTTGATGTAATTGTTGTATAATATGTTGACGATTCTGCACAGTTCCAAATGTCGATCAGAAGACACGTCGTTTTCCTTTTTTGGTGTTTTTCTGGTGTTTTTTTTTTTAAATTTATTTTTACACAAAATCACAGATGAGTTTAACTGTATAATCAGCTTCCGCACGTCTTCGCTTTGGTACCGATGAAAATTTCTATCGATAAGTCTTCCTGCAGAAAACAACGGATACCAACACAGTTAAGGACAGCAACTTGGAGTCTTGAACCCCTAAGGTTCGAAACGCGTGGAAGACCGATGATCGGAAGATAAAATATATCAATCGTCACTGTTAACTCTGAACTCTATACACACTCGTAACTGTTGAGATGTTGTAAGTTTTTTTTGTTGTTTTTTATCGACGGCGCACGCGGGTTTTATTACGCACGGGTAAGTTTGTGAGTAATCTTGGCAGTTTCATATGCGATGACGTTAGGTGTATAATAATCGAGTCAATGTTGTAGCATAGAAATGACCCAGTGCGAGTAATAACAGAGATTATTAGCGAATCGCGATACCACAAGGGCAGTTATAAGTGGGCTGGTCGAGAGACAGAGATCGTCGAATCGAAAGCACGGCCTTGATGCGAAATTCAAATCTTATTATTGCGGTTATCCAATTAGCTGGTCCCGTCCTTGAAAATTCAAATATCGAAATAATTGGACAGAATGGCGCGAAGCGCGTAGGAGCGGGTAACCGTTCGATTCGAGTTCTTGTGGGATTCTGTCCGCGAAATGTCGTTATCCTACCGACTTAGGGTTGCAGATGTGTGCTGGATACACCCTCCGCGGTACATCATCCCCTTTCCTCATTGGTCCAGGACTCTAAGCGTTGCCTGGGTGACAGCCAATCGATATACGCCAACCCCTGGAGCAGCCCCCAGCATCCAATATGGCGGCCGCCCAATGAAAATTCCTCCGGAAAATAGCTGCTGTGCTTTTTTCTCTTCTTTTTTATTCGCTCTATACTTTTTTTGTTTTCTTCTTTTTGTTTTTTTTCTTTTTTTTTTTATATACCTTATCTTTCGATTTTTTTTTTTTTCTAGTTTTCTTTTTTCTGCTTTCCCCTTTTCTTTTTTTTTAGTTTTTATTTCGCGGCGATAGCTTTTTTGAGCATTTGCTTTCTCTCCGTTTCATTTTATTTTCCTCTTTTTACTTATCTGGATTTGATTGTAACGTACACCGAGCCATATTATACATATACCTATCCGAGATCGCCTCCGGGTACTTTATATTTTTACTATACTTATATCTACTTTCTTCGCTTTTTCTATCGTCTTCGTTCACGTTATATGGTCTATGCGCTCGATTTTAAAATACGAAACTGCGGAACGTCGAGGGTTGGGGAGTGGGCACTGAACTTATATAGGACTAGGAATTGCATACTGATCTATTTAGAATCCGTTGGGAATAAAAAAAATTTCGCTATCAAATAAATGATGGAGTTTATTAGATTCCCTTGTTGTTGTCTTTGAGAATTGACGAAAACGTTGGGAGATAAATTGTCATAAATTAAACAAAAAAAAACCTACAATTGTGAATGTGAATAATAATCGTTTCGATCCGACAGATTTTATTTATTATGTACATCTAAATTGATAAAGTTAAGCGTGTACCTATTCTGCTTACAATCAGAAATTATGTAACTTGTGCCTTTCATTCTATTATACAAAATAAAATAAAACGCCCAATATTGCGCGTGCCGCTCGGGCGCGAAAGCATGTAATTTACTGTGCAGCATGAAATTACACGTCTCCGTCCACAATGGTAAAACCGGGCCAATTCAAAACCAAAATTGCCCCATTGAGGTTTTTTTTTCTTCTTTCATTTTTTTTTTTTTTACTTCTGCTTTTTCTTTCTCTTTGTCGTGCTCGGCCAATCGCCTTGTGTTTTGTAAACTTTCCCATGCGAATATATCGGGCGAGTGAAAATATGTTAGAAAACTTTTAAAAGGCATTTCTGATGTTTGACTTTATTAAATACTGAATAAAAATAATAATAAATACGGAAAATCACAGATCCCGGTATGGGAATGGGAATCTATCCATAATTCACATCTTGAACTTCACCCGCGAAAATGTAAAGCCGTTTGCAGGTATGTGTACATGTGGTTCATACCCGGGGGCGTATTTTCTCTAACGATGGTTTCGGGGCTAAAAAATTTCTGTCAAAGTCACTCAGTTTAGAGAAATGTGCGCATGCACGTGTGTCGTCCACATATATCCCGCATGTATACCCTGTGTGATATAGACAGTGGAAGTTACATAAATTTCCATATCGTAAGGCGAAACCGCTATTATTTGTATCCCGTCAGATGCTTCCGCGAAATGTGCTTGATATATTGTTTGATCTCGTCTTATATATCACATGCGCGAGGAAGGGTTTGTCCTCCACATGAGCACGCGCTGCACACAGACGAATTTAGATATCGCCCGGATTAGATCGAAGATATTCTGGTATCAACGCTTCAGATCGGCCATATGCACCGCGTGCCTTATGGATATATACGCGCACTTAGCGGTCCCTCAGGAGGTCAAATTCACAAATTCAAATCAATCGATCAGCCACTTTATACACCCCGGACCTGGATGTCTTGGCGCCTACTTCATGATATACGCCCGCCCAACAAAGGCTTGGAACTAATTTTGAGGAGAGCGGTGGGGTAGAAAAGCTGGTTTGCTTGTTTATTTCTTATATTTTGCAAAAAAATTGTTTCTGTTCTTTCAAACGGAGAAAAAAATATTATTCTTTTTACAAAACCATTAAATTATTTATTTTCGCAAATTCTTCGGACAAAGGAATCGAGAAAGATTTGCGAATGAAATGAGCGTTGACAATTTTTTTTTTTAAGTTCTGGAGTAATTTTTCTACGTGATTTTTACTAATACATAAATGTATCAAATGGCAAATCAAAAAAGATACAAAAAAATCGACTTTTCTACCCCACCAACACTAATGAACGCTTATAAAGGGTTAAATTACATTTTTTGTTTTTTCCATTTTTCGGAACTGGCAAATCCTCTTTTTAGCCAATATGACATGACTTTTTATGTACGGTACGAATTACCACGTATTTTTGAAAGTATAAAAAAGTTTTCCGAGATGCAGAAGCCTTTATTGGGGCGAAAAGATTGTCCTCTGCGATTCCCCTCCTGCCGCAATATTCGTCGGTCCAACCTCTATAATTTCCGGGCTTTGGTATATGTATATTGTGGAGCAGTGGTATCCACGTGGACGTACACAGTACATAGTTTGTTGGCGGCAAGTGTGACAGATTTCGACCACGCCTCACCGATCTGGTGGGCTCCCTTCGGATCTAGTTTTCCTGTCCTTCGTGACGGTGATGCAGGGCTCCTGCCTCGTCTTCTACGACCCCATCCAGCAGCCCTCGCTGGATTCAGGAACCTCCCCGATGTCGTTTCAATTCTCTGTACCTATAAGCGTACTCCAGATGTATATAGATGTAATAGGTATATACGTATATACTGGATATATAAATATACATCGGGCAGCTTTGATGTGCGTTTAGGGTCGCCCTTGAGTAGTGAATAAATTGTGAGTTTTAAAAGTGCCTCCAGGATCTAGAGAATCTCGAGATCAAGGTCAAGGAACGGAAGCTCCGCGATGAAAATTATTTCAATTACGAATTTACGAAATAAGGGGTTGCAGCTCAATTATTACGATGAAGATTCCTTCGACCAATTATGCATGTTGGTTTTGTAGGAGAATTGATGAACCGACAATTTTTTAGCTGTCCCGAAGATCACGAGGCACAGTATTTGTCAGAAATTTTTGACTCTTCCACGTCAAGATTTCGAAAGCAATCGACTTCGGTCGATTTTGAAAATTGTTAAAAATATCTTCGAATGTATGGTGCGGACATTTTTCGTAGGTATCTACTTTTCTCAAAATAACAAAATGATGCCATCCCAACGTACGAAAAAAATTCAATAATCACAGTTCCGGCACAATTTTCTATTTCTAAATTTTACGTCTTCTTTATGATCGACACAAATTCGTTTATCTTTTTCTTTTTTTCTCTACTGCATTCAATCAGAAAGTTGAAAATTCAGCGGACCCTTATTTCGTGTGTAGGGTTGAATGAATTACAGTGAATAGCATAGTAGCCACGGGTAATAACGGATTAAAGTAAGTTGTTCGTTGACGTAAAGGCGTGACCCGCAACGTTATGCGGCCACGTGCAGACAATTTATAGAATCGCACGTTGCACGCGTCCGCTAATAAGACCGTGTCAAAATATTGTACCCCTCTACGAATAGGCCAATTTTGGTTACAATTCGATACCACCCAGTCAAACCGCCCACCCTTTTTTTCCTTACACATACAAATCTACGGCACTTCGAAGGTGCGAAAGAATAATAAAACCGCCCACTCAAAGGATAGTTTCTATACCTTTTGTGCAATCGTAATGAATTAATCGATAATTCATCATCCGTATTCACGACGTAACTCCAACTTTTTAAACGGGACCGTTATTCCGATTCATTTGAATAGTCGGTAGAGGTACTTCCGTTTCGATGAAGTACATTGAGAATTTACTAACTAAACCATAATATGAACGTCCCGTGCAGATGACCTGATATTTGGATGAACGTTTTTTTTACTTTTATTCAAACTTTTAGCGATTCAAAATGTACATACATTTGTGAACCTGATCGTATTATGTTTTATACAAAACCAATAGACATTAAGCAATGGACCTGCACATATCCATTTTGAGAGTTTTGAATTTGTTTGTTTTTTTTTTTTTTTGATTTCACTCAAAATTTCAAATTTTTCGAGGCGGTTAAGTAACGATAGTTTCTTTCGACGAACCATATCGGCGAGTGATACATTCTCGTATGAGACGGTACCAAAAATCTTGAAGATCAACAAAAATCGGTAACTTTGGGATTCTCTCGAAGCTGTTTAATGTATAATACATACATGACTTTGCCCTGAGGGTGAAGAGGTACGTAGCATGAGAGTTATCCGTTTTGACATATATATATGTATACTATGTGTGTATATTGTATACATATCGTACCTGTACAGTATATGTACAGACATGTAGACGTGTATGTCATGCGGGGGGTTCACGCATCCTGCACGTCGAACGAAGTGATCGATTTTTGTTACACCTCCGCCTTCTATTCCCCCACCTTATCATTCTGATCCTCGTTCTACCGCCACCATCTCCTCCCCCTCCCCCTCCCCCTCCTGCTCCTACTCCATTCCATCCCTGACTTCACCTCCGCCTCCAGCAGCATGCTCGGTACCAACCCCAAAGAAACCCTCGTTCACCAACTCCATATACCATCGCCATCCTCCTTCTCTTGATTCCGCTTTCGTCCCGCTTTCGTTGACTCACCCTCCTTTTTTCTCCTCTCCCTCTATACCTCGCCAACTTCAACTTCCAACTCCCACACCGCCCATTTCCCCATTCTCCCGTTCCCTTATTTTCCTTTTCCTCCAGTCCCTGCTTTTGCCGCTTCTCTTTCTCCTCGTCGTCGACCATCTCTCCGTCCGTTGCGAATCCCTCTTCGGTACTCGCAGTACACCATCCGCGTCCCGGCGCTCTCCTAGGTAATCGGATTTGGCGTCGCTACGTTTTTGTTTCAGAGTAGTACGTGACGCTTCCGCCATCAGCGCCACCGGCTCTCTCTTATTCTTTCATAAAACTGTGGAAAAAAGGCATGCGAAACAACACGATGGTTGAGGGATGGTATGCCTTATAAAAGACTTCTCACGGAAGAAAAGAACGAACGAACGAACGAACGAACGAACGAGCGAGCGAAGACGAAAACGAATCGCGAAGAGCAAAGTGAGAAGATCCAACCCAAGATCGAGGAACGTTCCACCCAGTTCGCTAAATATAATTGTTTGCCGAATAAGAAAAAAATAAATAAATAAATAAAAAAGATCCCTTGCCAATAAAATCCAGCGATCCGATATCTGACCTCAATTTCGAACATCTCTCATCTCCCGTAACTGCCTCAGGTTGGAATTAATCATCTCCATTTGAAAACCGCCTGATTAGAAAGAAAAAGAAAAAATTAATTTCATTATTTCAAACTTCCATAGTCTCGCGATTTCCATCAGTTGTCACAGTAGCTAAACTTTGACGAGGTTCAATGATAGTTAAATAATAACTAGCGAGGCCACCCGTTAGATTTTGCGTTTCAACGTCGGTTGCCGGGGCTGACGACGGTCTCTGGGCTTCCATTAAAAAGTTGTTAAACGTCGCCCGACGGCACCCCGCGGCAAATTGGAAACTCCGTCGCAAGTCTTGTTCGCTGCTCGCCGGTCCTCTCTCACATATATATATGTATGTATATAATGTACACGTAAATATATGTATATTTAGACATGTATTTTGTTCACACATACCATGGAAAGATAGCCGCGGTAGACGTAGATATATCTCATCTACGAGATAGTGATATCGGATTAATTATTCACAGCTGCAATATTTTGATCAAGGAGCAGAGCTTTTACCATCATAATAATACTCCTTCTTCGTTCTCCAATTAAAATGGCAGGTCGTTTTACAATTTACACTGACATGTAATAAAAACTATTACATAGATAAATTGGATGGATCGAAATTGAAACCATAATAAATTGAAAAACGTTTTTCCACTCGAGGATCGTGTTTAATATTACGATATAAACTTTCGTCCAAGGGATGCGTCGTGGTCGCGTCCCGGTTTTTTAATCGCGCGTGTGTTGGAATATCCGTGGAAGGGTGAGAAAAAAAAAAAGAAACTAAAAAAAAATTAATTGGGAAAAAAAAACACGATATATTGCAGCTCGGCCAGTACGTCGAAAAACCGCAGGGGAAAATTTCAAATTCTTTTTGGTGTCCTACAAACGCGCGGTTGCTATGTATATAACCGAAGGGGTCAGCTTTCAAGTTATATAACAGGGTTAAGAAAATATTTTAAAAATAATTTTGCACTTAGTCGTTGCCGGCCGCGACGAGCGATTAAGCGGGAGTTTTTAACCACTTTTCTACCCTACTCTCTTAGACGTACAAAAAAAAAGAAAAAAAAAAGCACGAAGAGGAAATAACAGAAAAAAGCGTTGAGGAAAGCTTTACCGTGTGCGGACAAGCTTTTAAGAATTTTTTTTTTGCTGTTTTCATTTTTACTAAATCAATTTTGGTCGTTCCGGAGCAGGCATCGCAAGTATATTTTTTCCTCATGTGTATGTATTGCAACGACGGACACTCGTCGCAAAAAATGGTATATGCTGGAAAAACCCATAAGATCATTATATGATGGAGAAAAGAAAAAAAAAACTTTTTCATTGATGATATAAAACCCATGCCAATTATTATTGTAATTATTGGCGATTATTTGGAAAGCGCCCGTCCGTTGAGAGGGATGATTAGAAAATGAAAAAAACGCGGAAAAAAAAATCGCGCGCGGATATCCCGTGTATTGTGGTGAAACGCGCACGCGGTATAAATGCAATTGGCAACATGGCGTCGGTATTTTGGAATCGTTATACGACCGATAACTCGGATACGATGTGGTTTCGGGGGCGGGAGGGATGGATATATATATTTCGGCGGACGGGATGACGTATACCGGGACAGGGATGGAGAGCGGCATGTTTAACCATGTGGAAGCTATGAATATATTATTTGACGGGCAGTTTCAATACAAGTCGATCATATAACGTTACAAGCGTTACTGCTGCAAGCCACGCTTGGCGCATCGCTTTGGGCAATTTTCATGCGTCAAAATGCGCGAGGCCGAAATCTACCATGTACAATATATCCATATTTATTATATTCCACCCCCTCACTTTTTGCATGCAGCGAGTGCGGAAATACATCTTTCCGTTTCACGGTATATACCTAGTGGTTAATGGACGTTGCAGATTTTGTATTGTATTGTTTTTGTTTTTTTAACCTGATTATAGTAACGCATTAATGTATATCATGTGGTAATCATGTATATACCTACATCATATCATAAGCGAGCGAAATATAAAAATTTTGTAAATCACGCTTGACAACGTCAATTTTGGGCGCACCAGTTAACCGGAAGAGGGCAATTTACCCCGCCGAGAGAAAAATTTCAAACTCGAACTGAAGACAATGCAATCAATGACGCGAAGCCGCGCACGGTGCTGCTGATCGCGTTTTCTGCTCGTTGGTTCGTATTGGACGACAGGGCGATCGCAGAAGGACCACATGTAGAGATTTTAATGCACTTCGGACCGCCCACGAATATCTAGAAATTCAAATTTATTTTTATTATTATTTTCTTTTTGTTTCAGTAGTAGAATATTCTATTTTTCTTTTCACTATTCACTTGTTTTTTATAGAACTAAAAACTATACGTGCCTACTCTCGGGCTTCTCTTTTCGATTCAACACTGCCTGAATCAACTCATGCGATCAAGTTACCGATTCGATTTCTCGATTTTCATATTTTATTTTAAAATGAAAGATTCGCTATGTGACGTAATAAACAAAATTATAAATTTTTCATTTTTGGAATCATATTATATCAACCGAATGATCGGTTTAGCAAAATTACTTATATAAACTGTTTAAACCAGGATGAAAATTACTTTCTACTAATTACAATATGAGACCCATTTTGGGATAGTCGGATTTGAGCCGAATTTTTTATCAATGTTAAATTTTTTTTTCTCTCATTTTCTCATGACGCGCGAGACGGCAGGGGACCTATGGAAAAGATGTCGTTCGGGGATCATTTAGGAACAAGAGAATGTGAAAATACATCATTTGTTTTAAGATATATACGTTATTAATAATCCACCATCGAGATAGATTCGCAGAACCCAGAGAAACATCCTCTCCTGTACATTGTTTGCGGCTTGGAATCAATAAAAGCATAGCTTTAGGCTACGGTCGTTGGCATGGCAACCCGGGACCCATCCGCTGTGAGTGCTCAAAAGTTGAGACCCGCCTACCGGAGGATCATCCTCGAATCCTCGAATTTTCAATGAAAAAATTCATAATTCAGGCGCAATCGTTAAACAAACCCTTGTAATAGGGCCTGACCACTAAATAGAATTGTGCCGCCGAAAGATACCTCCGAAGTTAGGCCGAATAGCCTTCCTCATGAGATCCCGGGGCCTTTTTCCAATTCTCATAAATCCATTGTTTGCATTTTACATTCCATCCCTAATTTATTTATTTGTTTTTGGTTCCATTTTTTTCGTAGGTTTTGATACTTACCCGCGAATTAATTGAGATAATTTACGAAGAATGATATTCTCTCAACCCCCCCAGCAAGGGATGAGGTGGCCCCTGCAATTTTTGGCAGAGAATTTTTAACGACCCCAATTAATTCGCAGCGAACGTGCAGAAGAAGACTGTCAAAAAGTTACTCAACGAATACTTAAGAAGAATCGCTACGTGACTTCGAGGAAACTAATTAACTGATTTTCTGCAGTAGTAAAGACGACCTGCAGCGCACGAATTGTGGAGGTAAATTGACCAAATGGATAATCTGGAGTTTCTGAACTTTCCATTCTTTTCAAAAAGTTATATAGTTGTTTAGTTTTTGTAAATATCTGCTCGGAATGAAAAATTGTACGAAAAAGCGCGGGACGTTTGTGCGAGATTCGAATCATCACAAAAACAATTGAAGATAAGGTTCCGACAATGGCGACAAAAAACGCTTGAATAGTCGAGTCAATTTTCAAAATAATCTATAAGAATCAGATGAAGACACATATCATACTTCGATCATAAAATGCCCACAATATAGCTTTTTGCATAGCTAATTAATTCCGTTTCTAGATTTTCTTACCATTTATACGCAATACGTAAAATTTTATCGATAAAATATAAAAGACAAATTCATCCTGAAATGAAATGTGTCTGAAAACAAAATAAGGATCATTTTTTTTTAAATACTAAACAAAAAAGAAGTATTTCCGATATCAGTATCTGAAAAAATGTGGACATGTACGTAATTCCTGCACAAATGATCAACTTTCTGTATATAGTTATAAACTTATAAACCGCAGTCACGCTAATTGTATACTGCAGCGTTTAATGTAATCTATTCGAGTAGCTATAAGCTAAGGGGTTGCAGACTCATTCAATTTGCCGATTAAAATAGACTCCGCCTGTCTCTGCAACGAAACGCAAAGCCGATTTCATGGATTAACAAAAAACAATTTCCATTTTCCAAAAAAATGATATTTTCTCGTATGCGCTATTCGATATGGGTACCTATTCATCACTGAGAGAAATAATTAGTTGGAACAATCGAAGCATTGTATTCCCGTAACAAAGATGATAAAAAAGTAATTTTGAATCCGACAATGAGAAAATCCAAAAAATAATATTTTTCCTAGAATATGATTTTTCGTTTTCTGATATCGATTTTCTGCTCATTGATCAAAATAATTCTGTATTTTCAAAAGTTAAAGTATCGAAAGACTAATTGTTGTATACGGAGATAAATTTATTTAAATTATACCGAAGACCCTGTAAACCGATGTAACAGTATCAGTTTTCCTTCGTTATGTAAATAACATACATTTGCCCTCCGTATGTGCGAATTTAACGGCAGTTATAACATTACTTAAATGCGCGTAATCGAATCTCGCGTGGGAATTTTTAGTCTGCATGAATCAGGCGAGTATTATCGAAATAAAAATGTAGAAATCTGAGCAGATTCCTTTCCGAGCTTTAGCACCCTACCGATGATATTCAGGATCACCAACGTGGAAGTTTAGTTTTTGCCTTAGAGCGCGGGCGCGCGGTTTTGATACGCAGACTCCGTTAAAACGTCGATAATCAGCAGCTTTTGCTCTGGTCCTTGCGAAAGCTCGGAGCAAAACACAGAGGAAATATACTCAGGATTCTCTTCGAAATTATCGATAGTTTGTTTATTTTTCTCGTAGATTCCAGAACACGTGATCGGGTCCTCGAAATTACTGAGGTAAGTTCATCCCCCATTATTTTTTTTGTTTTATATATATGATATTTTGAGATGCTGGAAAACCCCTTCCAGCGTTCGCGTGCTTTTGACATAACCTGTTTGTTTCCTCTTCCTGATCCTTCCAGTGCATCATGCGCTCGTCGAAAAATATGGAGAAGGGTGACCCTCTAAAGTACCTCGACGAGTCGGCCTCGTTGCGTGAGATCCGATGCTCCGATAGTCACGGACCTTGATCAAGTGAATCGAATTAAAAATTCAACGACGATACACTCCGGCAGTGAGGTTTTGAATTTCAAACGCTACAGATGCACTTTTGCCAGTCACCATGAGAATATACAAAAGCACTTTGTGCCGTATGAGAAAAAATAGTTGCAGGGGGTACGTATACAGTGTAGATTTTTGATTCAGTCGAAATTCGGAAAATTCACACAATTTTTTTGTGTGTTTTCTTCCGACGTCCAGGATTCTGGATAAAGAATCCAACATACTATACGAACGGAATGCAGAGGGGCAACCCTTCACAATCCACATTCTACGTCATTCTTTACTTGAGATGCAAAACTAGGCTTACTTCCTCGATAAAAACATATCGGAGGTTTACGTTTATCAAGTCCCCCGAAATTTAATTTCATGTCGCGAACGTTGAAAATGGCGAGATTGTTTGAACCGCAATGATTACGAACGGAAGCACTTCACTGTGTTTCTGGTGTCATAAGTCCTGTAGGAACGGCAGCAGGTCCTGGTTACCGCGTGCCAGGGGAGGTATGAAGTAAGTCGCAAGTAAGACGACACAGGTTCGTATAGTATATGTAGGGTACATATGGGCTTGTTCGATGAATGGACCAAATGATATAAATTATTTATGGATTTCGACACCCGGAGGGAGGAGTTATACAGCTGGGGTGCGCGCCTCTGGGGGTCCACTTGGGGTCCACTTCGAGTCCACTTGCGCTCGAACCCCTCAGGCCCCCTCAACATATGCATTCGCCCCTCTTAAGCCGATAAAATTGATTCCTAACTACCTCAAATCCATGTACGTTTAACACCTACACTACTCAGCTTTGTACATATGAATCATGTGTATACGGGAAATATCGAGGTATAACGACTTCACGTATTGACAAGAAAGCGTAAACAATATTTCAAGTGGATTTGTAACCTGCGATCGGAATTCTACGTCAAGTTTTTGACACATCGACATTCTGTCAGTCCGAAGTAGAGGCGGAAGAGCATTGCGTTGCGGTTGCTGTAGCGTATTATAGGTATAAGGTAGTTTCCCCAATTATCGAAAAATGAATCAGATGTCTGAAAATCGATTCATTTGTTTTTTTGCGATATCCAATGGAGTTAATGCGAATTTTGATCGTAGCCACTTTTATTGTAAGTAGTAAAAAAACAAAAACCGACAAATATGGTAGCTCCATAACTTATGAAAAACTATTTCTAGAAATTCCCTTGGCTTCCAAACAGGTGCACAATTAGTTGGATTTCAGAAGCTGTCGAAAATTAAAAAATATGTGGAAAAAACGCGAGTTATTTATACCGGAATTCTAATTATCCCATTTTTTTTTACGATATGACGAAAATAAAAATGAGCTCAGTTTTTTGGCTTTTCAAGTGTCAACAATTGGTGGAAATGCGCATATACTTTTCTTTACCTTCGAGCCAATTTACATTAACTCCAAATACGTAGCACAAAAAATAAAAACACGATAACCACACAAGCTCCCCGATAATCGTTGATAGGTATTATAATCCATGGGGTGATCGGGGCCGAGATAGCACCTTGAAAAACATAGTGCAAAATCCTGGGCCGAGAGGGTCTCCGGAAATAGGGCTGGTTTTGTTCATCGAAATACATATGTACATACATTTCCCCTCTTTTATTTCGGATCTTGTAACATATTTCCACACCGTGACAGTAGTCCCGACTCCTGGAGCTATAACATGAGTCGTCCTGGACCCCCGGAGTCCAATCTAAATCAATGGCCTTGTGGGTAATCGTATAATAATTACCCTCCACCGCACCACACATCTGTCACCATGGAAGTCTAGTGCTGTTACCACTGGCTGCAGTGTACAGTATATGCGATGTGTACCATCATCCATTCCCCCCTGCATGTTCACGTATACGTCAGCCGCTTGTCACTGAATAAATCACAGCAGGTCCTATTCTTTGCCTCTTTCGTACATTAATCCTTTCAAATTCATTGCCTGTAACTATTGGGACTGAATGTATAATATTTCATGTTTTCTTCCGAACTCACAAGAAAGCTTCGCGGTCTTACACCAACGAGGGGAAAACAGGATAAAAAAAAAATGCCATTTTCGAAACCCAATTTGTTTCCCATTTCGTGTCTGGTTATTCGAAACTTCGAAGCAACTCATTGGATTGCCTATGGTGATAGCTGCGTTTTAATGCTACTCACAATCAGACCTAAAATATTCCCGTCAAGTCATTTGAGTAGCATTGCTCGATAGTTTCGGTTTACTTAAATGACGATCAAAATTTCGAACACGATAAAAACTTGACAAATCGTTATGATATTCTCTCCTTTTGAATGATCGCAGATGTTGTCGCTGATACTGTTCGGGGTGATCGTTGACTTCGCAATAGGATTCCGTGGACCACATCATCCAAAAAGCGGAGTGTCGCACCATCATTACGCTCCGCAACAAGATGGTTTGAAATTAACCCAAGATACGGAACTGCTTCACGATGCCAGGTAACGTTTTCCGACGTTGCGTCGAAATTAGATTTTCATTTTACAGTTGAAAGGAAATTTTCACTTTTAAAAACTGCTTCACTTTTTTACAGCCACCTGAAGGAAGACATGGGTGCCTTAGCGGAACAGTTAGATCTCTCGAAGATGTCTGAACAAGAACTGGAGTTTTACTACTTCAAGTATGAAATCATTCGATTAAATTCTGATGATCTTTGTGGATCGTAAATTGATGATAATTATTTACGGAGTGATTAAAACATTCATCGATCATTGCAGCTTTCATGATATTGACAATAACACGAAGCTAGATGGTTTAGAATTTCTACATGCCATTCTACATACTTTACATCAGCATGAAGGGGACGAGATTCCAATCGATGACGCAACAGCGCAGGGCGATGAGGATGACGTATTGTCCAGGATTATAGGTAAGTAAAATTTGAACAGGTCTTATGGCTAAATGAGAACAGAATATTAGTATCGAACGTTTTTTCAAAAATTTTTTTTACCAGACGATGAAAATATGTAGGAACTTATGCTTCTGAATTTTCATCAATTTTCACGTTTTATTCGCAGATCTAATCGACAATGTGCTGGAAGAAGACGATCTGGACAATGATGGGTACTTAGGTTACATCGAGTACGTGCTTGCAAGGAAGCGAGATGAGAACGAGCAGGCAAGAAGAGATAAGAAGCTGATGAAGAGACTCGGTCGAGTCTCGCTCCAAGTACATCCAATAGAACGGGCGCATAATAACTTGGTATAAGGTTTAGATATCAATTGAAAACGACAGTTCGATTGAAAGTATATACAATTCCAGGCAAGCTGCCTCTTACGAATATAAACATGGGTTTGAAATATTTCCAAATTTAAACGGACCCAGAGGATTATGGATTAAAAATTTTCATCTATGAAATTGATGTTGCATAAGCAAGACAAAATAGCTGACTTGATTTCGGTCCAATATGATTGCGAGTTCGCATTTTGTGATACAAAAATTTGATATAATTGGTGTGAACTGAGCGTGTACGGAAGAAAAGTGAAATTGGATAGTATAGTGCTCCAGTATATTTGCGCTGAAATTTTTCATCCTGTACGATATTGTTGACGCAGTAATCATTAATAAAACACTAATTTTTTTCGTTTCCTTGTTTTATGTTATTAAACGTATACAGGAACACATAATCGATATAATCATATTCGAAGGATTTTTGAACTTCCAATTACTGTCATTTTGATAGAACATACAAAATATTAGTGCTAATAAATTTATTCCGGAAGTCGGAATGTATAATATTATTACACACAACAGGAGTACATAAATGTATATCGGAGTAAATTATAATGATTAACTATCAGGTTTGATCTTAGCCAAAGTATTATAGTAGACATATCTGTCACCATGATAGTCAAGTTCACTCAGTTATGACTTTTTTCTATCAACTTCATAACCCAAAGATTTGCACCTCGTCTCTTCGGTAATGAACTAAAATCTTGATTGTACAATTACTTAATTATTGGATATTCGGGTGCGCCTCTAGAAATAGAGCATGCTAAAATCCACTTAGAACTATTTGTAAGTTTAATTTAGTTGAAATGCTGGTTTACGATACGCTACAGGGCTTCCCTCTGCCGTAATATTAGTCATATTTGTCAACCTTCACCATTATTCGAATACTTCCAATGGTTCGTCTGTGATAAGTATTCCCTTTTCCCAAAGATCTCTCACTACTTGGATCTAGAATGAAAAATATTTTGATCGTAACAAGAATATGAAAATTTTGATTATTCGCCTGTTTGAATATCTGAAGAAAATTTGCTACAATAAAGGTAGTCCAATGTCAATAAGTGGACTGTTATCGTTACCTTGTTATCTTCTCCTTCTATAGGCAAGTCTTCAACCTTAATATAATTTGGATATTTCTGAATTATTTCCTCTATCGCAGGCGCGAGCTCCGGTGTAATTTCGAGATATTGCAGTTCTAACTCACGATATTCTTTGGAATTTTCGTTCGAATAATACACTCGAAGTCCGTCCGTCTCTTGCACCAATCTATAGAGTTTATTCATAGTGGGTTATTTCGCTATGTGCATTTTTCTGTTTAACCAGATACGACGTCACTCACCTTATACATTGAGCTCGGACCAATTTTATTTTTGTATCCGGTTCGATTTCAACCTGGTACACGATCACCCCACCTTCTGTCAGTCTTTCACCGTCCTCATACACAGAGCATTCCTTCTCTTCTTTGGTCAGTACCGGAGGCAGAAAATCGTGGATGTGCTTCTTTGCCATTTCATCCGCAGCTTTGTCGACGTCTATGTATTGAACAAGTTTTGATAGAAGATACTGCGTCCTTCTAATGAATTTCGTTCTGTCTATACTGTCCTTATTGACGTGTGCTAGACCTGCATGCTGAAGGTAATCCAACGGCAGGCCTTCTCGAAATTCGACATCAGTCGCAATTGCTTGTGCTAGTGTTACTGGCACGAGCTATGATTGTTAGAGAAATAACAAATTGATCGATTATCTTATATTAGATGACATTGCTGGTAGCCAACAATTGAATCAAGACATTTACAACAAGTATTGCTCCATACTATATTAAAATCAAAAAATTTATTTACTTTTTCAAAAAAGTCACCCCAGCTGTTTCTCTGGAAGGTACTCAAGGTCACATGTAAACTATGAGTGTCGTCAATTGTTTCACCCTGGTGTATGGTACCTCTTGGGAAATAGAGTAGATCACCAGCTTCTAGGACTATATCCATAATTGGTTCACCGATCTCTGACTGATCAAAGTTATCAGATGACAGCCTTGGTAAAAACTCATCATCACTTCTGGAAGACGTGAAGAATTTTCCTTTCATTTTTGGTATATGGCATCAAAAAGAGATTGTAGATCATTGATCCACTTAACACAGAATTAGTAAATACCGTGGCTTGTAGAGACGCCATCTTTTTTTGCCTTCAATTTGTAATATAAAAGCTTCAATGTCGTCATAATGCGGTGCAAATCCCTGGGTATTTGGAGGAGTCAGATAAGCGTTGGCCCCAACAAAACAACCGAAGTATTCTTGAAGTGTGGCTGAAAGTTTAAGATATTTAACGATTATGCACACTATTTTGCATAACAAATAATCCCTTGTCACTTTTCTCACCATTTAATACATGCAGTTTGGGTATGAAGGTCTGTGGATTTAATAGCCTGACAGAGCAACCATTCATGTAATAGTCCCAGACAACACTTGGCAATGCTCGTCCAATAGGATTATGTGTTTCCCTTTTGCCATTCGAATATGAAGTAACATCAACATTCTTGGTGAATTGCATGTAGTAGTTACGCAAAATTGAAACAATTATTGGTGTTGACATCACATGCTTGAAGTAGTCTGGCATGTTCCTCTTGATATACAATGGTGCAATTTCCCAGCTCGTTCTGTAATCACCATTGTATAATGTTTAAATCAAGAAACTCTATAGAATCTCACCCAATCACATAAAAATGGAATGACACAACACTAAAACAATTTACACTAATTAATATGTTATCTTACCTATAAAATGTTTGCAATGGTAATGGTGAAATCAGCCATTTAAATAGTTTCTTTCCTTCATCAATTGAGTTTGACAGCGATTCATCTGAATTCTGCATTTCTGTATCCTCGGGAGCATCGCTAGCATAGTCAGATTCAGCTTCAGCTTCAGCTTCAGGTTCGTGTTCAGGTGCAATTTTTTCTGCTTTAACGCCTGATTTTTTAACTGCTTTTTTTTTCGACGGAGAATCTTCTACAGACCCATCTTTCGTGACCTTTACTTTAGGTGATTTAGGTGCTTTTTTTTTCAGTTTAGAATTAGATTCACGTCCTTTAATTGTTGCTTTGCCTGTCGACTTTCCAGAAGCTGATCTTCTATCAGACACAACCGATGTTATGTTTCGTGGTGATGATTTAGCACTGCCATTGGATACCCTCTTAGCCACTGATTTTCCAGAGCTCGAATTATTTTTGGAGGTGCCTGATGGTGTGTTACGTAGATTCCTTTGCGTAGAAAATCCAGCTACCTTTTGTACTTTTTTTCCTTTCCCATTCGTTATTACATCCCCAACTGATGCTAAACGTTTACGAGACTTTTTTTGTACAGAGGACCCGGCTAAGCTATGACGCTTTTTGGCTGGTTTCGAAGAAAATGCGGTTTCCGGAGTTCGACGCATTTTAGAATATGCCATAAACGCTGATAACTGTGTAGGTGTATCGCCCATCTAAATAATGACTGAAATAACGTCAATTTGAAGAGAAATTAGATCGATCCCTGGTATAGAATCAGAACTTTGTGGCCGTTAATCTCTTTGATGCGATATGAGGTTAAGTTGCGAACAATTTCTAGGTTAAAATCGTCTTTGAACATCAAAGTCCTAAATTCGTAAATTCTAATGTATTTTCAACGTACCTCACGTAACACTCACGTATATTATGTCTCAATATTTAGTCCTTTTTAATCACTTACCCCCTGGTAAAAATATGAATACCGTGTTAAATTACTGTTCAATGTCTGCGAAATGAAACATGAAAACCGGCGTCAGCGTCGACGTTCGTGGCGTTTCCGCTGTCTACCGGTGTACTACAAACTCTTTGCTACAAACTACTACGTGAAGACCGGCAATGGCGCCAGCCGTGGCGGGAAACATGAATGAATTGAATGAAATTCAATTAATTTTCGGAGCACTCCGTAATCTGATTGAGTTCATCCCGAACATGAAATCCATTTTCATAAATTTTAATGATAGGATGAATGTCATTACTGAATACATTCGATACTTTTGATGCTTTATTAAAAAATTACAATCTTATATTATGAGTAATCGAAGAAGTCGTGTTGTATTTCTAATGAACATATCGGTGGGATGACCGTATAATCTCCGTAGATCTAATAATATTACGCATTTTGGAGAAAATTATTAATATTCTCTTTTTTGCAGGTATATTGCGGCGGACATTGTTTTGCCGTTCCGTGTTCTATAGCCTTTCTCAACTCTGATACCATCTTCATGTAATTCGCGTCGACCTTAAAAGACCTGAAATAAGTGAGGAAGTATTTCAGTCTCAAATTGAAAGAAGGTTCCAATAATTTTTGTTTGCCCTCCAATCGGCAACGGAAGTTTCTTGCTCTTTCTTATTTGTTCTCGTTGGACCACAATATTTTGTTTGCCCAAAAACAAATCTAAATGAGGAAAAATACGTACTCTGGCATAAAGTGAATGGCTTGCAAAATCATTTCTGCAGCTCCCAAATATTCCTTAGCTTTGTGAGGAACCTCACAGGCTGCTCTATAGAGGCAGTTTTCTCCAAGAAGGTAGCCAAGAGCCAGAGCTATTTCACTCTCAGTAACGATAGATTCTGCAGTGTTGAAAATCGAATCAAGCACGAATTTACATAAATTATGATCGTAATTATAGAACAAAAAATCTTGTAACCACCTTCGTCCAACTCTCGGGCTTTAAATCCATGATGTCCCATGTATCCAGCGCCAAATACGACCGCCTTCAGCACCAAAAGAACGAGTAAACTCGATAAATTCAAGCTGAGTACCTGAAAAGTTTTTAAATCCGTATAACGAATGCAATTAGACTGGATATTGTAATAACAATTAGGTACGCCAATACCTGACTGTTTGACGAAGATCTTTGGATGAGTTCTTTCGCAACTTCTGCGAGCATAGAACCAACCTGAACGCCCCGTTCTTTTTCGAATTTCTTTTCTTGGGGCCAAGCGAAAGATGTTGATGAAATTAATCCGACGAGAATTAAAAATCGAACAGAGTTAAGCATTTTGACGATATATCGTAGATTAATGACCACTCTCTTTGTTAAAATCTTCAGAATCTAGAAGACTCGATAGGCTGAATTTCACGCTACGAAATATTGAATCGTGCGGATCACAAATACCAAACCTCTATGTGCGTGTATAGAGATTAAATCTAAATTTTGGCTTTTATAATGCGGAAATTCCTTGACGCACCAGACAAACTGAGACAAAATAGCGCGCAGCTATTTCATTCCGGATGCAATTTATGATTGCGAAAAAAAATCGAACCAAAAAATACCGATATTCGAATCTTAGAAGACGTTGCTGCCGGATCGGCGAAAAAATGTTACTCCGAGTCTCCGGTTGAAAACATGAGACTTTATCAACTTTTACTATTATGACTTTTAGTTTATAAGCTCGGCTTTCCCACCATTTCCATGAGACTCACCGACCGTCCAAAGCATTGTTTTCTATATCACAATGCGAATGCTACAATTATCCGAATTATTGTCTCTGGTAATGTTGAGTTCATTATATGTTTGGCCCTAACGCAAACGCTTTCTGCGGGCCACTTTCATTTAGCCGGAAATAAGTGGAGAAAACTCAAGTTTTTTCCTCCGACTAACGCGTCTCTTTTTTTTCTCTGCTTTAATGTCTGTATTTTTTTTTCTATGTTTGACGTCACAGTTATACTTTCAGGTTCATCTTTCAGAATTTCAGTTTCTTCAGTTAGTTAACCACACGTGCGTAGATTATATCAAACTACTGCTGAAAGATGATCAGGTTAAATAGGTGACAATTCTGTGAAGAATTTTGCATCGCTTCGAAGAACTCGCTTAAGTACCCATATAAATATGCGCTGACATGAAAGCGGCGGAATTCACCGCGCGTATATAAAGAAATAAACGCGTTACCATTTTGATTTTAAATATGTCCCCCAGATGTGCAGTTCTTGTTTCATCATTTTAGCGCAACCTAATGATCTCCGTTCTAGTTATTTATAACAGCCAGATTCATTCTATGCGAATAATTTCAAAATTATTACGGGGGATAACATAGTTATGGAAAGAAATATCTACCTATGTGGCGTTCATTTCGATATCACGATTCGATATTGTTTCAGTTGATCTAAATCTATTATGCATATATTCGTGATTGTTACCGAATTTCAAATTACATAACTCTCGACTAGCTGAATGGAGGATAATAATTTCTCAATTTTTAATTGACTTTCTCACTGAAATGGTCAACGCGATTACACTACTTGTCCATTCCGCGCGCTTGGATGAATATTTCAATAGTCCCGCGCGAATACGAAGACAGAGGCTAGCGCCACTAAACGACGACTGCGAATATTAAATATAAGACTTCAAGCGGGTCACACCAACCCTATTCGTCTAGTATTTCTGGATTCGTGGAGTGTCCTGGGTTGACTGTGGTTGCCGCTAAAAAGTCGTTGTAAAATTTTGGATCTGGAAAGGGGTGCCAAGTGCTCCAGCGTGTATCGGTGTTGCTTGCTGAATTGATCATTTTTCCCTATTAGTAAATTCACAGAAGCTGAGTTGATCTCGCTCACGGATAGTACTTAGACCGTGCTCATTTTCGTAGATTCATGTCAGGCATCGCGATTGCTAGACTCGCTGAGGAGAGAAAAGCATGGAGGAAAGATCATCCATTTGTAAGTCCAAACACACATACATACTTAGTCAACTATTTGTTTGCTCCCTAAAGTGTTTGGCCTTGGTGGCTAGCTGGTGGCTCACACTCAACAGCCTGCGAATCAGTTCAGATTTATCGATATTGTCTCTTCTAAAAGCAACTCAAATATCATCCTTTGAACTGATTGAGTCCACATGCATGCTATGAAACAGCTTCATCACTCGTTGCTACATCAAGTCCGATTATGAGCAGACTTCTGTAACTGTCAAACGCAACGCACCTTAAAAAATAACCACATATGCCTTTGTTTACAGGGCTTTGTAGCACGCCCTACAAAAAACCCAGATGGAACGCTTAATTTGATGAGCTGGGAATGTGCCATCCCTGGAAAAAAAACTGTAAGAATTTTATCAATATTACGAAAGGCCTATTGCTGATAATTTTTCTACATTCTCAATACTTTTCTGCACTGTTTAGACTCCGTGGGAGGGTGGCCTCTACAAACTGCGCATGATCTTCAAAGATGATTATCCATCGAGTCCTCCAAAATGCAAATTTGAGCCACCTCTTTTCCATCCCAATGTTTATCCATCTGGTACCGTATGCCTATCATTACTAGACGAGGAAAAAGACTGGCGGCCAGCGATCACAATCAAGCAAATTTTACTTGGCATTCAGGACCTGCTCAATGAACCAAATGTGAAAGATCCGGCTCAAGCAGAAGCTTATACCATTTACTGGTGAAATTTATTGTCAATACAACATTCATGCTAGACGCATTGTAAAGATCTGAATCATAACAATTTTCAATTTTTGCAGTCAAAACCGTTTGGAATATGAGAAGAGAGTTAAAGCACAGGCAAGAGCAATGGCACCACAAGAATGAGAATCACCAACTTTCTAGCTGAGAAGGCAACATTTCAGCTCATTAAAGCTCCAACGAATGTCTAATATAATGTCGCAAATAATCTATTTAATTTTAGCGTCATTACACATTTTTTGGTTTTGTTTGCCCTATTCGCGATCGATACCGTTTTGGTTTTCAAATATTTCTTAGCGCACTATCGTCGAACACTTGATCTCATTTCTCTCGCGCGCGAATAAAATATATTTTTAGATTTATCAACGATCCACGATTAACGTTGTATAGGCAAGTGTTCTTTTTACCGCAAAAGCTGCACACGAACATATTGAAATAAGAAAGTAATATTTGATGTATTCGGAATATCGAAAATAAAACTAGAAATCGTGTGCCGAAAAATTAAAGAGCTATTGTAAGAAGCTTTCAAACAACTAACGTACGTTATAAGTATTTATACTTTATGTATTATCCAATAAAATTTATCAAAATAAAAAAAGTTATCATAATCGATTGCTTCAGAAGGAAAGTGGAGAACTCGATAATAATATTATGATACTGATATTAAAAACACTAGAACTTTATTCGAACTAGGTTATAAACGAGTTGAAAGAATAGTTTCACAATTTTAAATAACCGATCATAACATAGTATATATAATTTTTCATCAACTTGTAAATTAATAAAATAGACTTTGATTCAAAATTCAGCACTTTGTACTTAATTAACTAATTGTAAGCTTATTTATTTGTGTTACCTAAATAGTAGTGCCAAAACAATTTTGCAAAGTTCACTAAACATGCAAATTGGCTTCAAAAATATCTTGCTATAATTTGGTACAAAATTTACCTATATTTTTCACGCTCGTCTTTAGAATAATCGATTATTGTGATTAACTCACTTTACAACATGAATATCAACAACAAAAAAACATGCGCATGCGCCCATGTAGCGACCTGTAGCTCCCGGCGTCACGATGACGCGTGTGGCGAATCCTTGGTCACATTCCGTAACTGCAATTCTGTATTGTACGTTGTATGCTGTTTTGTTCGAACTCCAAAGGAGAGTTAAGCATGTCGTTAAATTCAGTTAAAAAAATAAATGCAAGTATTATCTCATCATGCATAGTTGGATTGGCGTTATCTTACTACGCGTACACTGTTGAAACTTCAAAGGAACTTGATGATTCTTACGAAGCTATGTGTGATATTAGCGAACATATCAGCTGTACTAAAGCTTTCATGTCCGAGTGAGTATTACGCATTTTGCGCAACAAACAATTCAGAGACTAATAAACTCAGATTCATGAATGCATGAATACAATGTCTTAACGGGACGATTCCAGTTCACGTGACAACTGTTAGTTACTTCCCTCACCTGATTCGATAATTCAATTTACAGGTATGGTAAAGGATTTGGCATAATCCCAAAGAGTTCGATATTTTACATTCCAAACAGTGTTTATGGACTCGTATTCTACAGTTGTACGGCAGTGATGAGTAAGTTTTTTCCTATTGACTGGTGATCAATCATTCGTAATGTAGGGAAGCTATCCCATATAATGGATAACGTTTGTGATTTCTATCATCCACAGGTGTATCAAATACTTACTTCGCCACCGTTGTGCTGATCATTTTTGGGATTATGTCTAATCTGGGATCGATTTATCTTGCTTATATCCTTTATATGTTGAAAGACATATGTGTTGTGTGCGTCAGTACATATTTAGTAAACTCTGTTAATTTAATTCTAGCCATGCGAAAGTTTGGTATCATATCCAGGCTTGGTGTATCAAAGAAACAAAAGCTCAAGTAGTAAGTTGTTATCCATATATACATCTAATCATTCCTACACTTGCTGCCTGAGAGGATACTTGCAAGCCATCTTTGAGAAGCAAGCTTCTTGATTTGACCGTATTTCACTTTTGCAAGGTCGAATACTCATTTTACGGACTTCCTAAAACCAAGAACAATACGGCAATCCTAAAAATAATACCCCTGAATATAGTATATTTTGATGTTGTGAATTCATATGTTTATTGTATACTTTAGGCATAGATGTACGTACAATATATCTATGCTTTGGAGATACCCATCTTTTAAGCGCCTAGACACAGTCTTAGCCTAACTTATTCTAACTTCATGAACGACTAAGGCTGACATCGGAGTGAGAGGGCTACAAAAATCATCTTAGCTATGCTTTGTTTTTATGCATATAACATTAAGTGAATAATTTAATAATTTGGTTAGTATACAAGATATCTGGTCATACTTGAGTAGGTACTGAAATTAATTTAATTTATATGTATAATACATATGTATGTGGAATAACGATTGTTACAATTTTGCTATTTTAGATATTGTCACAAATTCTGATTTCGTTATCTTGATATAATAAATATCCTCAATGTGCAACAAGAATAATTAACTTAGATGCAACCTACAAAAGACCACATATTACAATAATACATGTTGTCAGATTATTCGTTCATTGGAGAGACTCAAATGCAGAATGAAAAAAAAGCTAATTATTATCATGTTATCTGCTAATTACTTTACTTTCGTTCTTGAGTACTGAACATTTTAAATATCTCAATTGCGTAGTAAAAATATTAGTCTACTTTTATACATATACTCCCAAAAGAGTATAAACTCTTCCGTCACATTGGCACTAACGATTATATTACAATCCTCACCTCACATGCATACATGTGTGTGCGTAATACAAGCGATCAATTTTTCGAGTTTGAATACCAACATCAAAGTCTTGGTCTCTACAACGACTAATGCTAATATTCGTATTTTGCTGCCTTAAAAACATCTCGATTGCTACGACTAATGCTGGCCAAAATACCGGGACTCTTAAGAGGCGGTGTCTCATCTAAACGATTAAGTTGCAAGTTTGATTTGTATGGAATAGCAAGATTACTAGTGTCACGGTTTGCTTCGACGTTAAAGCTCTTACTTCTAGACAGCGATGATTTGTAAGTTCTCTCTGGTTTAATTGGTACTGGTCCAGTGTTGTTTGCAGCTAATTTTGAAGAAGTCACCGTATTTTTTATAGAAATATTTATCATGCTACCGTACTGACGATTGTTTATCGAATGTGTCATAGATTGTGGAGAATGTGGCTTTTGCTGTCTTTGATTCGGACGAGTTCTCGACAACGTTGAAGATGACACGTGAATTTGCCTAGGCTGCGTGTGGAGCTTGCGTGGCAATGTCTGGGTGCTTCGGAATTGTTCGTTCTTATCATACTCGTTAGCCAAACGACTTGTGGACTTGCTGAATCGACCTATAGAATTAGACTCAATTCTGCAAAGAAAGAAGAATTTTCAAACCATCAGCAAATAACGATATCGGCAAAGATTGAATGATCCGAATCCTGGATACCTTGAATCAACTTCTTGTCGACCAGGTTGATGATGTCTGCTTGCTGGCTTTGAGCCGCTGTATCCCTTTTCACGTCCATAAATGCTACCACCGAAGGGATCTTCACCCAAGTAATATCTCTGCACAGGTGGACCTGCTTCGATCGATTGCTGCCAACTAGCTTTACTTGCTAGTTTTGGAGAACGGGGTGGTCGTTCTGGAGGTTTATTTTCTAGATCACAATCAGTGACTAGTGGTATATTTTTATCGATCACATTGTACTGGAGATAGGTCGACGACTCGTCTGTCTGAGTCACGGAAGATGCTGTGTTGTTTCGTTTGTTTTTTCTTTCAGAACTTGCAGACCGCAGTTTTCCGACCAGCTTTCGAAAAGACTCGCCAATCTTGTATTTGGACTGACTTGCAGCTACAATTGAAATATTTACTTTAACCCATGATTTTCACAGATGAATATTCTTCTTTTTTTTCTATTATACTGCAAGGATTACCTTTCGGAGTCCGACCATTAGCTGAAAGAGCAAGTGATTTCTTATTTTGATTCATTGGGAGCACAGCGACTGGTGAAGTAGACCGAGACCTGGTTGAGGTTTTCGATTTTGGAAGTCTATCAACGTGGTTCACAGTTTCCTTATCTTTTTGTATGGCACGACTGCGGCTCTCCCATGTCCGTTGTACAACATTCACGGGACTTGCCACTCGAGCTGTGGCTTGGTTTTTATCTTCTAGTTTTGCTAAAAGCTGAGATAATGGTTATTGTTACTACAGTTTTTTCTGTCGTTATAAAGTACCTACTTGTTCTCTGGCTCGTCGGCGCAATGGAGGTGATGGGGCATCGATTGTATCCTGAAACTCAATTTTGCTCCTCGTGTCTTGACGCTGCTGGCGAGAAGAGCCATAATTATTTGAATATGTCCAATCTACTTGATTTCTCCCAGTTTCTTGATATCCGTCATTTTTTCTGATATCTGGATAAGATATTGGGGGTACATTTGTCGGTTGCGAATTTAATTTCTCTGAAACAGAATGCCGAGTTCCTGATTAAAGAGGTATTCGAATAAATTTTGAACATATGAAATCACTACAAACCTGTTATATTTTGATTTTGATATCGTTCAGACCACTCGCTGATACCATGATAAAATCCAGCAGAAGCACCTGAATCTCGTCGGTCGTTTCTTTTAGAAGCCTGTTGGTGACTAGAATATGAAGTATGTAGGTGCTTTCTATCCCACGTGTTATCTCGATCCTTTGACGGGGACATCGGTAGAGACTTCATCGTAACATTAATGAAGCTGGTATTTGTTCCAGACTGAACTGGAGGATCCTCTGAGTCCAGAGAGCCATGAGAAGACCGAGATTCACTTCCAAAATGACTCTCCAGCCACTTTGAAGTCTCCACTTTCCTCGCTTCATCCTCCTCCTCCAAATCCAATGGCTTTTTAGTCAACGCATCTTTTCTGTTAGTTGGTAAGTTTTCAGGGAGGCCTAAAAATTTTATTTCAGACAATAAAAATGTTCTATAAATCTACAAATTATCAATTACCGGTGTGTTTGTGGAGCCGCGTTGTCCGCATTGTTGTGGGAACCGGTGGCCAATCTCCGGTCCGTTCACCCTCAGTATTTTCAGAGACGTATCGCATCTCTCGAGCAACTCTTTCGCCACCCGATACGTAGTCGACTAGTTCTTCGTCCTTTTGTTTTAAAAACCTATGCGATCCTTCCTTTCTCACCTCTTGTTCACTGTCATCAAAATTCTTTGTACCATCATCAGGTACCTCGTCGTCGTTGACCTAAAATTGACATATTAACAAAATGTTTCATGACTTTTTAATCGGTTGCTTAGGCCAACAGTTTATTAATTCGTACAATTACTCACCTCCTCGTGTTCTACGGTTCGTTTTGTTTCAGTGACTATCCGACCATCGACTTGAATTTGACTCTTCTTTAGTTTGTTCTCTGTATCTGTTACCTTGTTGCTTCTGGTGGTGTGCTGGACCACCCGTGGACCACTTGCAGGTACAATTTGCTTCGATGATTCGGCCAAGGCAACTCTCAAATCTCCTCGATTGTTTTGAACAGCTTGCAGGTAAACCTGAAAATTTAAAAATAGTTCGTATACTTCAATTGATGGTTTTTTTTTTTTTTTTTTTTTTATTAACCAGCGGAATTTGAGTACCACACCGGGTTGACGAAATTCATGTAATACCAACAAGGTTGCGTTACCTAGTCTTTTTTCGTATTTATAAAAAGGTCAGCAACATAAAATCGCGCACCTGCTTCAGATTTGCATATTGTAAATATATATGCCTGGTGTGCACTTAGAAGACGGTGAATTGTTTCTCATCTGTTACTTCATCCAACTGACCTTTATTTTCCCCACGAGACTTTCTCTCCTGATTTACCTCGATATTCAATATATATGTGGAGTATATACCTATATCAACCGGCGATCACTGAGATCTTGTGGAATAGCGACACTATAATATTAATTACACATTGATTAAACCGATGAATATATAAGACTCGTTATGAACCCCGACGTACTATAGTACCCAGCAGATTATAATAAATAAATCTCTAAAGCGCCGAAAAAATCGCTAATTGCCGTTATCGATTATTACAAGTAATAATTACTAATTCATCGCACGTATAAAATAAACATTTGAACTTTCAACCTGACATGAAGTTTATCCTCAGATTCAAATTAATATAAGGAAAAAAAAAGACAACAACAACACGATCCTTGATGTAAAATAACTCTGCCGACGATGTACCGTTCGTGGGATTAATTCTTTAGAAAGGAACTGGTTTCTCCCAAAGACTCGTGGTACATTCGAAAATTCTTTATTTTTTCCAAACCGCAGCATGTCATGAAGGTGAGCCTTTCAATCATTCATTCAAATCGCGAGTAATTAACGCGTAAGATTAAGTTGTGGGAATGCCAAAATGTTGCAAAATTTTTATGACCAAACAATTGTAATTTCGAGTATAAAGTGCACCACATAACTATTTTACGCTGATGTCTATGGATTGCGTAGATACAAATATACATATTATATACTCCATGCGTTTCAAAAAGAGGTGGCAGAAGTGGCCTGCAGAATCGGGGGCGATGACATTAGAACTACGCCTCGGCTGGGCGAAGGTAAAGATACAGCTAGCGATCAAGATTTAACGGTGTCCTTGAACTCTATATACAACTCTATATCAGCACTCAAACTTTCAGAGCAAACCACGGTACGATCCAGAATTAACCCTTCGTGTGCACACTTGTTTTTCAGACCTCCTGCTCGAACACTGGGTCTCTGATTGAGGGGCATCCCAGATTTTCGAAATTTTTCCGAGCTTCAAAATGATTATGAAAATCAAGGTTATTTCTCAGAGTGCGGACCACACGATTCAAAAGTGTGTTCAAAGGTTCGATCAATAAATATCCAGCATCCTGGCTTCATTCATGTCACAGGTATTCGCAATTGAAATTTCGACTGCGCTCTCAAAATCCGAACATTTGGGAGTTCAGGAAACGACGAAATTTGAACGTACAGGCATCGTTCCTACGCTCTGAATGATAAACCAATCAACCATATTGCCATTGTCATAAATGTACTATAGTCGCATTGAAAAACAAGAGGATATTATGAACATGGTGTTTTTTAATCACGGATTAATTAATTTTGATGAAAATCATTTAAGAAATTTTCAACGTGTGTAGGTACAATGTGAAATAATGAATGATCGATCTACCAGTGGATATTCTGCGCTTCACAGCTGAATGTATACGATCGCAACAGGACTCCTTAGGTTTTATGAAGATGAAAAGAGTAGCTGCGGGTCTACGGTGGTCCATACCACCTGTCACGGAATTTGCACATAAAATTCAGCAACGCGACTATAAATCGAGACCGCAAAACTCGCGAGTTGAACAGTCTGGGTCAGTATTCGCGACCCCTTAGCACTCTCTATTTTATCTTATGCTTCTCGTTCTCTGCAGTGCCGATCCGCAGACCCCCTGAGAGTCGGGTTCGAAACTGATCCCGAGACTCTCGACGGGTCACTCGAGTGAAGGGAGAGAGAAACAGAGGCGAGAGAGGAGATTAAAGAGAAAGAGAGAGGGAAAATAAAGAGAAAAAGAACGCGATCGAGAGTACGTCTTACATTTCATTATGTTCTTCGATGTTAATCCAATCGTATGAGATGCTCGCTACAATTCAAAGAAATTTGAAACTTTTTCTGGCTTTGAGATGCTATTTTTTTGACGGTTCAGAAACTCAGTTCCTAATCCAAAAATAGGAGTTAACGTGCGAAACATAATGAAACAACTTAAATTCCGACGAGTATTTCATCAAATTAATACAAGATTATAGAAAATCATATAGATTGCTAATTTGTGTTCAAACTCCTATAAATTCCCACCAGCGAACTAAGAATTGAACTAGCATAGGTACATGGCCTAAAGTTAAGAAGAGACAAGATCTCAGAATCAGCGTAGTATTTCCGAGCCTAAATTCAATATGCGTAAAAAGTTAAGCAACGAGAAATCAGCAATCGTATTTTGCGATCTGCTGGCCCGTCGTCATCCCCACGTGTAATAGCCACGTGCGTAGCTCAGCTATAGTGCCGGCAGCAAAAGCAGCTGTACACTTTCTTCCATAAATTAACCTGCTGCCTATCTGTATTCGTGTATACTATAAACGTCTGACCGTGCATATATTTATTATACGTACTCATACATATGTACGATATAATTAACAGTCTCACGAACAATTACACATGAATAGAAATCTCATTGTACTTTTTTGTTATATTTTCTTTTCGTTTTTTCAACGATTGTTGTGAGTCTATAACAATTGATGCAACGAGGAAAAGAAAAAAAAATGAATAAAAAATATATGAAACAGAAATCTCAACGATTATCGCGTCTTGGCAGACAAAGATAACAATTCTGTAAATTATATCTTATTGTTAGTAGAATATTCTCATTGCAATATACTTACTGCGTAATTTTTACATATCATTTAGGTTTCAATGCCTAATTATATTATTACATACCTCGTCGGAAATGTCGCCGAGCTGCTGTCGGTCTTCCGTCTCTAATCGTTCTTCGATTTCTTCTCGACTTTTGACTATCGTTTCATTCAATTCCTTCTGCATGATACTATCCTTGTCCCGATCTTCCGACCATTCTATTTCCTTTGGCTCATCACCGGCCGTCTTGCGCTACAATGTAGTATCGTCTCATTATCAGAAATGAACCATTCACTGCAGTGTAATCAATTATTGATAATTTTCGCAGGAAATATCGCATCACAATACCTCGTGCGTCGTGTGCTCCTGTTGTTCGACATCCTCCGTGGTATTCGTTGTGACAACAGGTCCGGAATCCACAACAACTTCTCCGTCTTCCAAAACTACTTGCCGTTTTACGCGAGTTTCGATTTGACGGGTTGTAGTAATTTCCTTCTTTTTTCTCGTCTCCCATTCCTCTGAAATTCATTTGCAAAACTCAATACGATGGAGCTAGATATACAGCCGAATGTGTGTCTCTATATCAATCGAACGCCGTACACGTAGTATCACTACAGTGCAGACGTTATAGGTATACAACTTTCAAGGATGTAAAGAAAAAACGCGGGGCTTTCTCCTTGAGAAAATATATATAAGGGCCACAAGAAATGCGCGAGTGACAATTCCGACGAGGAAGTGAAAATCTAAACGATATGTAAAGACGAGGCTATACACAGCTGTATTGGTTGGACTTGTACATATCGGACTTGTTTGACTCAACTAAATAGAAACTTCAGACCATATATTATATAGGTTTACAATTTTCTTCAGCTATAATTGCTGTAGCGTAGGTACCGTACAAAGAAATTTTCACTTGACACAAAAATTTTTATCGATGTAATTTAGGGCCACACTTACCTTCCTTGACGGTTGCAATCGAGTTCTCAAGATCGACCTAGAAAAGATATACTTATATACATGTATCTATAGTATATATACATAATTTATACTATTATAATTATATATATAGGTACATATAAATGCATTTCCTATAAAAAAGGTCTAATCGCTGCTCACGTTATACGTAATTTGAATATATCTGTCAACTTTTTCCTTCCATCCTTATTTCTTAAAACTCAAACTGATTCGTGTATTTTTAATTTTTTTTTTTTTTTTCCCCCCCCAACTTTAGAATTATGTATGGTAGACGCAATATATAGATGACCTAAGTAGTATAAGATTTTTGCCTACTATATTCAGAGTGACATCATCGTCGATGAATGTCGCAAGAGCCAGCATCCGTGTATAAGAAAAAAACTATTATTATGTATATGAATATACAAGAGATATACGAGCATAATATACATATGTACCTATACGCGCGGATTCTTCTATCTCACAACAAATTCAAATGACAATATACGAAACTCTATGGAAAGAAAAAGAATTATATAATTATATATATTATACAATATAATATCCGCGTTATTAATTAACGATCATATAGTTACATTGGACAGTTCTGTTGTTCATACAAACATCTACCTACCAAAGACCCCGAATTCAGGGTTGGCATTGCAGCTGGGCGTGCTTCGTATCGTCGCGTTGAAATCACCTCCATCGTTGGACGCTCCTCGCTGTGTTCTGTGAAGCATTTTTTAAAACTGATTCAAGCAAACTAATTTTCACGTAATTACGATCTTACATACTATATTATTTATGCGAACGTCTGCATAATCACGTCTGTATATATATTTATAATAAGTAGAAATTTGAGGTGATGAATTTATACGAATATATATGTTAATAATGATAAACTGTTAGTCGGAAATAAAAAATTAATTATAAATGAATTTCATGTTGGCAGATTTCGACGACGTCGAGTTATTATGCGTATATGTAATAAGTTATACGATAAACTTTATGAAAGTCGCAGCACTTCCTGATTTCGACTGCATTTACGTCGCTGCACCTTTTTTTCAACTATTTGATATTTATGACATATACGAATAGGTATATGTACGTATATTCGTACAGGGTATACGCATGCGAAGTTATATTACACCGAGCTTTTCAGTCTTGAAGAAGTCTTAAATTCGAGTTATGCATAGTTGCGGTACTACTCACATTATGAATTAATATGCGCTTAATTCATTCGCGTCATTGCGCCTAACACGCGTGTGGGATATTCCTCGTGTGGTATATATTAACTCGAAGGACGACATTGTGAGGCATTATAATACCTGGTAAAATGTGTTTACTGCTTATATACCATCGTACGATAATCGCTTGCTCAAATGTAACGAACAGAATTTTGAATCGCTGCACGCGTATAGATTTTATATTATTACTTGATATTATTGTAAACGATTCCAGTGGAAAAAGGATTGGAGCTTATCGTTGCAGATGTACTTATAAGCATATGCATATACAATATAGCATGTATGTGTATTCAAACGTTGTTCGAACTATACATAGGCAAGTGACAAATTTGTTGTTGACCTCCGGTGCTAACGGTGCAGATCTTATTTGGACAAGAATTTAACAACGATTATGAAAATCCACATGAGCGTTAGCGCACGAAACGCGTGTTTATTAGAAATTGCATTTCGATATTTCGCAGCTAATTTATGATAATGTGATGATTATAATAAATCTACTACTGTTTATTATTGTTAACGTTATTTCTTCTCTTGCAGATTACGGCACGTACATTTGTTCTGGAATCTACATGATCGAGGAGATTTGAATGCTGAATTATGCGGGATAAATGGTGCTTGCCTCATAGAAGCGTCACGGCGATCGTGGGTGGCTGTGTAAGTGGACCACGTGACGAGTTTTACCAAGGCTGCGACCATTTTGAATGAAAAATCAAGAGCGGCGGCGTATGTTTATATACCTATGTAGCTGTATAGGCATATCCGATTGAATTGTGATCGATCTATCAAAGTTGGAGGCCGTCATTCAAGTATTATAATATGCAAATAAGTTTCAATCATATCGATAACCCGCAGGAATATATAAAACGAAGGCGTCGCCTCCGTGCAAAACAAATTAAACTATTCTTCCCGCGGATGCGAACGGCCGTTCTTTAAAAGAAGAACGAACGTAATGGGCAGCAATTATTTACAGTGTTATAACGTCGAATGTTCGACGTATATATGAGTACGCCCGAATTTGAAAAATTTAGTGCAGTCTACTAGCGGATTATATGCATATAATATTATAATTATAAGAAGTGAACACCGAACATGCATCTTGCAGCAAAGCTGTGTGATATTAGATACGGTCTGTATTGATGCGTATCATTTATTATGCACCGAGGAAATTTTTTTTCAGTCTACCACTTCCTACGTTTCCATCACAACCGCCGTTACATAATATATCAGTAGATATATGCATATATATTTATGTATTATAGTGACACGAAAACTATAACTGTATGCACTTATATGAAAGGAAATGGATTACATGCTGTTATATACCTGCAGAGTATTTTCAAAACACGACCGCGGTTGATAAAGTTTGATTATCTCTTCGATTCAAATTTCCAGTTCATTCGCATTGTTGTTATAAACTCGGCACGGTTCCTCATCGCGTATAGATCGACGATCTTGAATTTATTGAATCGAATTAGTGAGGTGAAAAACACACGATTTCTTTCGTTATCTTTGACTTTTGTTAAAATCACATTCGCGGGTTCTTTTATAGTAATAATTACTGGAGATATAGAGTTTTCCTGCACCGCACGTTAGACAATTATGAATTGAAGGTGTGAAATTATGTGGTTCAGTTTAATTTTCTGAAGAAACGATCCTCGCGCACCTGTGAAGACCTCGATTTGCTATGGTTTATTCCGATGTGCGACTCCGATGTGACACTGCGAACAACTGACTTGTAGCTGGTAAAGGTTTGAGATCGCGTCTCGTCGACGACGGCGATGGTGATGGTGATGGTGATGGTGATGGCGGTGGCGGTGGCGGCGGCGGCGGCAGCGTAGTTCTGTTTCTGCTGGTGGTGGTGGTGGTCAACGACGTGTTGCAGGTTACTCGTGTATATTAAGGCACGTTCCTAAAGAGTTTTCTCCGTATCAAATGGGACCAAGTCCGAAATCTTAATAATATCATATCAACAAACACCTTCAAATCTTGCAGGAGCTCGTGTGAAGCCAATTGAGTCGCAGCGGCAGCACATACTTGATATTACTCATGTTCGCTGCAAGGATATAAAAGCAGAATCAGCCATCAAAAGTTTACCGCGCTGATGCAAACTGGCGTTGATGCAGACGAAGAAACAAAATGGGTCAAGAGGTCAGGAATGTTCCTTGAGGTCTGAACTACTTGAGGATCTACGTCGCCCCCAGGCACGAACTCCGATTCATACTCTCGTGAATATCATGGAATCGACTTCGAAGATGTGCAGATGATGGGCGCACATTTTCAAAATGACGTACGTCAATGATCCACACGAATATTCGTACATACTTTTATCGCCTGCCATACTCTGTTATAAATTATCAAGGAAATAAGATTATCCATTTATTTGTTCGTGTTGCATATAGATAACAATTTTTGAAATCGTACAAACGAATAAAAAATATGAATCCTTGTCTTCTTGGACTCGCTACCTTCTTCTTCTCGGTTGAAATCAAAGTATGCGTAGGTAGGGCAAAGCGACCCACGTACGCGATCGAATTGCTGAGAGACAAGCTTGCCTATATGGTCCCAGAAGTGCGCAGATCTCCAAAGACGGTCTGGTCTGACTAAATACAACAAGATCGGTAACATATTTATACACACGCGCACGTGCGTGCGTAATCGTCGAAAGTCGCGAGAAGGCAAAGATACAAAAAAGAAGACAAACAAATGTAAAATACCGCCGGATGGCAGAGTGCGTATAAATGGTTCTGTTTGTAACGATGACGAGCTCTTTGTATCGATCTGCGGATCGGAGAGTGCGAATAAATCTTTTTTTCTACAGAAGTTTAGATCTAGAAATCTGAAGCTTCTAACAGCTGATGCCAAATGCGACCGTGATTCATTAGATAGCAGGAATGTATGACGATATTTTCACTTATACCTGTATAGAGCCCTCCAGCTATGACCTTGTCACCATTGCGATTTATAGCTTAAATGCATCTCGTAATTTTCTCTGCTAAAATTTACGTGACGGGCTCATAATTTAAATATTACATAGTTTGTGCTACTTCGTAACAGGTAATAATTTAAACAAGGATAGTTCGTGCAAAGAATCTTATATTCTAGAAAAAATCTCATTCTAGATTTCTAGTGTTCATAATGAAATTTTAAATCACCGCATGGAATCTAATCTATTCTGAATCTGTTCGATATTGTTATTAAAATTCTATATATCCGCTGAACTTGGTCGCAAACGTTGCAATATCGTGAAAATATGAAAATTTCCAAGCTGCGAACGTGTCGGTGAAATAGTGATGTTTGAAAATTAACCGCCATGTGACCGTAGTGAAGTGAGCTTCGATTTTATTTTATTCAACGACAGCGCCACCTGATGTCCTTGCGCGTGAGCTATTTTTTATTATAAATTCGATCTATTGGGTTGGCAAAAGTGCTTTCTGTATTTGGGGAAGTAACTAGCGTATCTGAAGTTTATCGAAACCACGACAATTCGGCACGTCTTCTGCACGCCATGTTCTTGCTCTTAATATCGACTAGTGACAGAAGAATGCGTGGTGCAAAACTTGGGTATTGTGTGGTAAGATTGAGTGGTCGGATGTGCGTTTTAAACCATTAGTTTTTAAATAGAAGGGTATAATATGATACTGTGATATGTTGGTCGGGATAATGTGACACGATAAGCGATATGCGGGCAAGTCGCGGCCATTTTACATGCGATACAATGCGGCAACCGTGTGTGTATATTCAATCCGCCATTCCAAACAATCAGTGTTTCCTCGGGTGCATCTGGAACGGTGTTTAGCAATAAAAAAAAAACCCCATAATAATATAAATAATGAAGTAAATCATACAATATTAGAGTGACGAATTGTTGTGCAGCCGCCGGCTGTTGCAGACTAAAAACGGGTGCGGATCAATGCGCGCGAGTGCATAACACCAAGGGAAGATTAGTTGTCCCCCCCCCGATAATCTTCTGTCTCCCTTTTTGCCACCCCCACCCATTTTGATCCCACTCCAAAATCCATCTCTGTCGGTTTTTCTTCTTTCCTCTCTCAACTTGTCTCTGTTCTACCCCATGGTGTTTTTTCATTTCTCATTCCATTTTATCATCCATGTATCCTCTTGGTGTTGGTTCGACGGACCGCGAGAATGAGAATGAGAATGAGAATGAGAATGCGAATGCGAATCCTAATGTGACGTACGCGTAAAAATACATGTGTATATAACGTATACACATATATATGTATCGTACGTGTATACGGCTCACATATGATGGTATTAAACGGTGCATGTGCGACGAAGAACGAAGATAGTGTTGTTTTAATATAAATAATGGAGATCGCCGAAGTCAAGCAGAGAAATCAACGAAATCGGCGCAGGGAGCGAGCGCAACGGATGCTCGCTCAAAGGGAGAGTATTGCTAACGCTAAGCAACAGCAGCAACAGCAAGGATTAGGAGGATTGGTTATCGCGGGTGATGCCCTCGATCCTCGTACAACGGGGGACGAAAGTCACAGCGGTGAGGACGAGCCTGGTGCTCCTCACGGACTCGCGAGGGGCAGGGGTAGGGTTAGAGGTCGCGAAAAACACCCGCGACCACCGAGACCCAGGAAAAAGTCATCCCTTAATCACAAGGAACCACCGTTCGAGGAGGACATTGTCGACGGATTTGCCATACTCGCTTTTCGCACCTACGAGGAACTCGAGGTGAGCAAATTCTCTTCACGTATTGTCTACCTATTTCCATCTCTCTTTCTTCAGCATCTTCTACGTGGTCTCAGATCATCAGCGCTACCGCTGCTGCTGCTACTGTTGCATCGCCGGGGGATATTTCGGTAGCCAATTTAATGTATTTTTTTGATTTCGTTTTTTCCTCATTTCAATGCCTATTCATTTCACCTCAGACCGCAAGCCTTCTCGGTTTTCTTGTCAAAACCGAGCCGGATAAGATCCCCTTTACCAGTAGAGTATGGGAAAACAAGCGAGTTATCTATTTCTAGAAGAAATGAGTATACCTGCAGGATACACAAAAGAGTTTTTCCTCCTTTTTAGTTTCTCATGTCAGCCCAAGGGTCTCAGTTCCTCGGTTTTTGATTATTTTCAGACGTAAAACACTCCGTATATGTTTATCACCGCTGCGACGTTTTTCCATTCCTTTTATTCGTGTTTTATTCGTGTTCTTGTGTTTAGATAGTTGGATCGGTATTAGTTACTTACTCCGTTATCTTGTATTCTCTGCACAAGGTAAATAAACATTAAACGTTCCTTTCGTATCGATACAATGTTTCAATTGTTTACTCATTAAATTAATTCTAACGCGACACATGCGTCTAATAAATACAACGGTTCTTTTTTCACCCACTAAAGATTTTCTTATCGCGTTACGCGTTCGGCTACTGCGATAGTAAATTTAAAACAAAGAATATAAATTTTAATCACTCTGCCATTCTCCCGTTATTATGGCTACCATTTTCTGTGATATTAAAACTTTCAATGTGAAATTATTTCTGATCGTATCCGCAAACGACGATTCATCCATTGTTTACACATGCAGTTTTTACCTAGTTCGGATTAGAGAAAAGCTTTGAGAATTTGTTGAGACGAGAGCGAGGCTCGTATAATTCTACAGATAGGTGTAGCGGCACTCGGGTACAAATTGTGATGATAAATCACCATTGAAATTAAAGACTAGCCATGAATGAATGAATGAATATAACTTGAATAGTTTTCGATAACGTATATCATTACAAAACTAACAATATTAATCGAGAGAAAGAAGCTGTACAATTAATCCAGCCGGTAAAGTATAAATATTTAAACGTGCTTCTTGGAATCCCCATTTATTATTTTGATATCTTTTTCGTGTGATCATCTACAAACGGTTTTTAGCTCTTTAATTCCTCCGTCTTAGCGATAGACCGAAGATACTTGACGGTTAAATTTACGGGTCGGTATTGTTATTCGCCTAGTATCTTTGAATAAAATGAATAATGAAATCACCTTTTTGCTGCAACAAAATGAAACTGAAAAGAAATCATTATTCATCGACTTCACTGAATAATCAGAAAGATGCTCAATCCTCGATCTGCTCTACTACGTTTCGTCGAATAAACGAAGAGAAGAACAACTTTGCAGTTTATCTCATTGAATAATTATAACAACTTTCAAGAATCCACCATCTATCCTATCGAAAAGTGCAAGCTTTCCGTTCTGGTTCACGTTATCAGTCAGCCAGTAATCAAAAGTATCTGCGATTCTCACCCTAGAAATATTAACAAAAATTGCATAACGTGTGAACTCGTGTGCGATAGTTAATCGTGGAGTTTAAAGCTTAAAGTCAAGTTGTTCCCCATTGTGTAATGACCTTTACATCTGTTGTGTGAGTACCTACTGACAAAACGTCCGTCCGTACGTATGGTACGTGACACGTAGAAATATGGCAACAGCGCAACAGTCGGGCGCAAAGCAGCAGCAGCAGCAGCAGCAGCAGAAGCAAGCAGCAAGTAAAGCTAGCAGGCAAGCAAGCAACAAGGAAAAGAAGGAAAGGCAAGCGAGGCGCAACTCGCGAGTAGTAAAAGCGAGGCACTCCGCACTTGGCTGCGGGTCTGGCTGCTCGTGCTGTCTGATCCAAAGTCTCGTCTCTGTTCGTCCGTTTCGTTTGTCTCTGTACGACGTTTTAGTTAGTTTTTCCCTACGTATCGCTGCTGCCGCTGCTCTGCCGTTGCCGTTTGCTGCTGTTACTTTGCCGCCGCTTCCCGACTGCTTTTGGAATCTACCCGTCATCGCCGCGACTACGAGACTGAATAAAATTCATTATATTGAAAGAAAAATGTATACCTAGAATATGTATGTTGTTTGCAAATTAATAATACACAAAAATGCACCAGAAAGCGAAAAAAACTCCGACGAATTCAAGCCAATAATAATATTATCAAAAAGCCATTTACTCCGTACGTAATACTAGCTATATTAAATAAACGTATAGATTGAATACGGGTCGATTCTTAATTAGAATTTCGTCGTCGTGATCCGCTGCCTGCTGCTGCTGCTTGTAAGGCGAAAGACACGCGCGAACGGGACCACCTAAAATCGTACTTTATAAATGCCAGGGAGTCTTCTTCGATAGTGAGTTCTCTGTTATTCTTGTTATTACTGTTATGGTTACTGTTATTTGAAATACAAAATGTATTTTTCACAAAAATAACTAAAGGAAAACAGATGATAAAATTTAACGATCAGTTGGACAAAGGAGCGCTCTTTCGTATCGCGATACTCGTAAATGAATGCATGAAAAACCAAAATATATATATGTTTATATATACATGTATTTACATATTATGCACAAAAAAGACGAAATTGTAGGAAAAGAAAATAGCGGTATGTAGACTACTATTATTTTAGTATATTTTAATTTCAATGACTAACTTCGCTTGGCGGCTTTATTCCTACACTAGGTTATCTAGGCCATATTAACTGAAACAAAATTTTAAGAGGAAAAAAGTAATAAAGTAGATAACTAACTGGTACAGCTTCATCTATTCCACTAATTCGATGATCTCAATCTTTAATATTTATTTTCCATGATTTTGTCAACAAATGGCGATCGAAGTACACAACTCTGTCTTCTATGCACGTTTCTTGTTCCCTTCGTGTCGTATTTTATTCCATTTATCCGATTCCGATAGGTATAATCCTGTTGGATCATATCCCAACTTTTTTTTTTCTAAACTACATTCGTCAAGGCTACGAGTACGGGAGCATGTTGAGAAGTTTTATTTCCTTCTTCGTTGAAAAGTCCAAGACTGGAAGGCAGAGCCAGTCCGACGTAGAGAACGAAGGCTGCTTGCTGCTGGCTCGGCGACGCTATACGCGGGCCACGGGCTACGGCTCGCACCGCCGTTCGGTCAATGTCTTCTTTCTTTCTCCCTCACTCTGTGAAAATTTCTCTCTGGCTCTCCCTCGCACTCGAGTGTCTCTCTGCGCCTCCCCTTTCAATCTCTCACTCGCTCAAACTCCCCTCTTCTCCCCCCTCTTCATCCCCCTTTCGTTCCTCCACCAATCTCTCCACTCTTCTCTTCTCTTTAGCCAGCCATTCCCGTTCTGTTCCGTTCTGTTTCGTTCTTTTTCAGCTACCTCATTCCTCTCATCGCACTCCACAGCATAGTCATCACACCTTGTACCGAATCCCGCTGTCACCTGTAACTTGTAAGAAGGCCGTTCGTTTCTCTCTTCGGTTGTATTCTTTAACATGGTCGATGACACGTACTCGGAAACCGCGAAACTTTACCTATAACCAGGGCAATTCAATTTTAAATACTCGATTTTTAGATGGGTAGAAAAATTCTAGATTTTTATCATCGAGGACCTTGAGAATGTGAAATTTTTAGCGCCAACATCGAATACAGTCTTTTCCGAGTCTTTTCAGATGACGAAAGAGTAATTGCATCATATATTCACAGAATAATTGCAAGGCGTGATGTAAGTGATAATGACCCGTTAGATGATTCGATGTATTATTATTTCTTATTTCAGAAGTAAATGAAATAATTATTTATTATGTAAACATTGTTAGGCTACTTAAATAGCGATAAGGAATTGATGTTGTCGGTGCTGCAGCTCGAACCTAGTGTGATACAAATTTTCAATTAATATTTTTAATATCTCCTTTAAAATGTTCGAGAACCTCTTGAAGATTTGATAAGCGTTGAGAACTGTACGAGAAGCAGCAGCCTTGTATGATACTTGTATCGAAACATACATATTTACAATTTATATATTAATCAACGTTTGATTTCAGAGCACAATAAAGCTAGCTGGTAAAAATAATGTGAAGAAACTACACACGCTGTTATCGATAGCTGATGAAAAACCTAAGGTAGACACCGGCCAGCATAACCGACATAACGACCTTCACATCAAGAATCATTTCAAACACAACCATTATACCCATAATTCCATTCTGACACCATCTACACTTACCCAGGTAAATAATTCAATGAGTGACAATTATAGGCACTGTCACATCAATCATGTTGTCTCATCTAAATCCGCATTATTCTACAGGGCCTAGATGCAGGTACAAGTGACGATAGCGGTAGAGCATCTGAGCAGCTGCATGGACCTAGTATACCCAGGGATTGCCAAGACCCCGACAGTTCAAGGGACCATCTTAGCGACGTAAGTTCTTGTTTTTGTTCTGCTAAAATCAATGTGCATTGTTTGATTGAAAATAAAAAAAAAGAGAAATCGTGTTTCAAGGATCAGATTTATTCCTTGATTATTTAGATTTCTAATCGGTATGGCTTCGATTACAGGCTAGCAGTCATTGCAGTTCGGGAAAAGGCTATATCGTGAGTGTGAAATTCGTGAAACTTTATGTAGCCCACTATAATCATTTGCAACTTATTAATTTTTTACATATGGTTTTGTTACAGTGTGATAGTGAAGGAGAAGACGACAAGGTGCGTAGCTATTATCATTCAGGCACAAAATTACATTCATGTCTGTAAAATCAAGAATGAATCCTGCAACTTACTGCAGACTATAAAGTTAGACTTCTTTGATTGAATTTGTGTTTTCTGTTTCAGGGATCAGATGCTGAATCTATACTCTTTGAATCTTCTACCCCACCTCCTCTTGCACGTAAATGTAAGTCATCGTCGATCAATATCAATTATGTTTTTAGGTACTTACATAAACTTGAGATGAGCAAAAGAACCAGCTACTTTATCACAATATTTGCTTTTTCCTTCTAGTTGAGTTGCCATCTTCTTCACCTCATGTACTGCCTCCGGCAAATGGTGCAGGAGGAACACCTCCAGATACGGGTGGACAAATTTCAAATCCAGCAACAGACGCACCAGCTCCAATACCACCCCCAGTGCCTGCCACTGCACCAGTACCCACGGTGCCCAGCCCTCCCAGCCCTACGTTACCTCCTCACATATCCCAGCCACCCGTAAGTAGATTTGTATCTGTAAATATTTAAATAACAAGGTCGAAAAAGGGTCGTACGTATAATTTTTTGTTTTCTTCAGATGACCAGTCCGTTAGCAGCGAATCCTCGTGCAATAGCTCCGCAACAACGGCCTGCATCACCAGCCCTTCCACCTCCTTCTTTGCCGCAACAACCACATACAACAATACCAGTGTTACATCCACCTAACGTTCCAATAGTTTCCTCTAGCCACACTACTAGTCCGGCAGTGGCTAGTTTGGGAGTAACTCCAGCAGCTCCATCGAATGGGGCTGCGACAACTAGCTATCCACCTCCGTTACCGATGGCAGCGTATCCGCAAACACAGCCATCTTATCCTCCGCTTTACACACCTTACACTGCTCTGAATCACAGTCCGTATCTTCCCCCTACCGTACCATCACCCTCTCATTCAGCTTCTTCAAGAGCTGATGTGGTAAGTTTGATTACTTTTCTAATCCGCAAACCGCGTACGCACAGAGGAGCACGAGCGAGCATTTGCAAACGTCGGCTTGTGTTCGAGTGAAATGTTCATACAGTTTCCAAACCGGAACGAATTTGTTGAAATTCGCAGTTCCATAAACATGAAACGAGCATGGAGCGCGAATCTTCATTTGATCTTGCTCACTTCCTTTGAGTGTACGCGGCTTTATACCTATTATCCGTTATCTCAATGATGAACCGATATTTTCATGCTATTTTTTATTCGTAGAGAGGAAGCAGGGCGTCGCCTTGTACAAATATTAGTAGGCAGGCTGTCGTTAGCAGTGCCATGAATCACAATAATACTCCGCTCAGTGCTGCGACGACAACATGTGTTTCTACGATAACTAATACAGTGACGACCGCTAACACTGTTGTCCATAGAGACATCATGGCATGCAGTTTAGCCGGTCGTAATAATAATTCTCCACGTGGTCACAGTCCTAATCGAGAACGAGACAGTTATAGGTATGTCATTCCGTGTTCATATGTATAAATTGGATTCCATATTCATTTGTAATAACATCGTACTTTTCTCATGTACATTTTGATATTTTAACATGAGATTCGATTAAGACTTGTAAAAATTATTCGCTTGTGACACAGTCGAAGTTGTACGTTATACGATTATTTTAGAGGTTTGATAATATAAATTACTACTCGTTACAGCAGCAACGTGAGTAGCCTAAGCCGTGGCAGTATAACACCCGTTAGTGTGCCAAATACATCCTCCCCAGCCAATTCTAGTCTACCTGCATACTCAAAGGCTCAAGGATGGATCAGGTATAATAATTCATTTGATTTACATCAACGCAACTTGAAGGAGACACTAATCTTTCTGAAAATATTACAGCTGTTGGTATAGCCATTATTAGTAGTACGTTTGTGGTTTTTTTATACGTTGCAGCAGCAATACGACAGCTCAGTTATCACCGGCTGCAGCAACTTCGGTTCCTCGGCCTACGCCTCCTCCGGTGTCCCTAGGAATGCACTCTTTTCCTCCACCGATGTTTGCTGCTCCGCTACCGCCGCCGGTTTCTACCTCCAGTCCACATACTTCGATGCCATCGCTTCCGCCACCTACATCAAATCCAAATCCTTTTTCAGCGGAATCGCTCTTCCAAACAAGTAAGTTTCGATTAGAATTCTTATTCCATTACAGCTTTGAGCAAGGTATGCTAATCCAACGGATAGGAGTGAGTCATGTTGCAGGTCAAACTGACATGTTGAGGAGGGAGTTGGACAATAGATTTCTGGCGTCTCAAGAACGCGGGGTGGGCGTGGGAAATATTGGTCCTCCGCCGTATCTACGTACCGAAATGCATCATCATCAACACCAGCACACGCACGTCCATCAACATACAACGCCGATGCTTCCTCCGCCAACAGCGACTACACTTTTTCCTCCGCCAATTGTAAACAAAGTTTTTTTGCGGATAAAGTGACAGCGTAATTCCTGATTTCGTGTACGATTCAATTTCTTCTACTATGTAATTCTCAGTTTAAGGACATTCCAAAACTCGGAGGTGTGGACTCTCCCTTTTTTCGTGGAAACCTCAACATTTCTGGATATTCTGGCTTCAATGCTGGCCTCATGCATCCTGGAATGGGTCCACCATCGACGCCATTTGTACCTCCTAATCATCTAACTTCGTTTGCACCAAAGGTAGAACAATTCTCCCGCATATCTTCTCATATTTATATCTTCAAATCTCTTTGGAGTTTCTTTGTGCGTCTAAGCAGAATCGAATCATGAGAATTTATAAAAGATCAATATATTTACGTTAATTTTAGAATCTAAAATTGCAGAAGACAGGAAAATGGAACGCTATGCACGTGCGCATCGCATGGGAAATTTATCACCATCAACAAAAGCAACAAGCCGAGGCAAAAGCTGGGGGTGTTGCTACCGGTAAAACGGAGCTGCTCAGGCCACCTGGTCATCTGTACCCCGGTGGGCCTGGCAGTGGTCTGGGAATAGGTGGCCCCATGGCTCCTCCATTTTCCACAAATTTACCTCAAGCCCACCCACCGCCTCCACCACCACATCCAGTAACGTTTCTCTCGAATCCGGGATCTCATATGGGTAAATTTTCTCAATTAATGTCGACTATTGGGATTCAGCAGAATGAGCGATTAACTATCCAGGTTTCAATGCAGGTTCGGGAATGTCACCTTTTGGAAGATACCCAACGACATTTGGTGCACCAAATCCCAATTTTCCGGGATTGTCAGGATTTCCTCCACCGCCGCGAGAGATGTCATCGTTAGGAGGTTTGGGAGCTGTCCATGATCCGTGGCGAGGGTAAGTTTTTTTTTTATATTTCATCACCCCAATCACCTTTGAACGGTGATATCTACGAACGCTGAATGGTAACCCGAGACAATTCAATCTGATTTCCAACAGGTTGCAACGCACGAATCCTGGTTATCCTCCGACGACCGTATCGTGGAGTTTAAAGCCAGAGCCGCCAGTGATAGATAGGAGAGCTGAAATGGAAGAACGAGAACGTGAGCGAGAGCGAGAACGAGAGAGAGAACGTGAGCGTGAGAGAGTGAGACGAGAGCGAGAGAGGGAGGAGCAGCGAGAACGGGAAAGGCGAGAACGTGAGAAAGAGGAAAAGCGAAAACAGGAAGCTGCTGAACGCGAAAGGGAACGCGAAAGGAGAGACAAAGAACGTAGAGAAATGGAAAGAAGGGAAATGGAACGCGAACGATTACTTCACCACAATCGTCAGCAAGTGAATGTCGGCCGAGATCGATCTCCGCTTAGGAATGGATCAACTCCTATCGATACCGGGGAAGTCAGAGTGAAAGAAGAACCGCGTAGCAAAGACGATGACGTTGTAATGCTTCCCAGGCCTCCGCCTCAAGGCCCTGGGCCACTCTCTGATCCGAGGTATCACCCGCACCCGCATTCGCACGCGCATCCGCCACATCCACATTCGTATCTCGCGAGGCATTCCCACACAATGCCCCATTCTTTGTCACGGAGCATGATGCCCACGCTGAGTTCTCATCCGATGCAACATTACCCTCCTCCTCCGAATGCGACGCAAGGATCTCCGTGGCCCGGGGATCCATTCAGAGATCCGTACCGGTACGATCCTCTGCAACAGCTTCGTTATAATCCGTTGATGGCTGCAGCTGCTTATCGAGCCGAAGAAGAAGAGAGAGCAAAACTTTACGCCGGTTATGCTCCTCCCTCGGTGAACGCCATGAGAAGCAAAGGACCCAGCCCTGGACCTCTGAGTAATCTTCATATGCATCACAGAGCAGGTCCTGGACCAGGGGTACCCGTACGACCTTTAGAACCCTCGCTAATGCATAACGATATTCATAAAAAAGAAGACGCTTCTCAGTCGCGATGATACCCTGAGTTTCCCAATAAAGGGTCTAAAAAAGAAGAACAGTGCAAATTAGGGGGAGTTGGACTAACTGCAGTGATGTCAGAGGATTATTGATATTTTACATTAGAAACGCATTGTTTAACGTTGTACATAAATTATATGATATTTATAGATATAATTAGAACGATTAATCAATGAAGCCTTGTGTAAAGAGAAAGAGAAGGAGGTTAACAAGGTATTCGTGAAATTGTGTCATACATACACATCGGGTTACTAATTCGGTTTCAACAGTTTCGGGGATCTGACTGTCTATAGTGATAAATAACTGATAACTTTATTAATACAATATTATGCGTACAGTTAAAATACCTTGTGTAATATTTACTATAGTAGGATGCGAGATGACGCTACGTAATTCGAAGATAGGAATTTAAACAGATGTAGCATTACTCAAAAAAAAAAACAACAAAATATATATATATATATATATATATTTAATTATTTATTTATTATTGCGACGTGTAAGTGAATTTGAATCTCTGTTACTCCATGGATATAATGTCGAAAAATCGTCTCTTAATTTAGTCGATGTTACATAAATGCTAGGTGTATAATTTTAGTTTCTCTGTAAAGATACCTGTACATACGTATATATATGTATGCATATTTATGTATGTATATATGTATGTATGTATGTACACATTATGCATAAGTGAACAATAGTTTTTTCTTTTTATTCAATAGAACTTAATTTGTAAATTCTTATTAATGGGTAGTGGATGTAAAATACCTTTGGTAACGACAGTATCTGCTCTGAATTTTCACAATAGAGATGGTAAATGAAAAGCCTTGATGGTTTGATAAGCATTGTCAGTACTTTCCTGTGATATAATAATGGTATATGAATCACCGTTGGTGTTGCAAATATATGTTATAAGTAGCGCATGGACATATTTCGGACATGAAATCCATGGCTGCGACAACTAAGTAGTAAAATATGTCTTCAAAATTAGGTCATTATTATTATTATTATTATTATTATTATTATTATTATTATTACTATTATTATCGTCATTATCATTATTTGAAATATAAGACCTCCAAAGCAGAGAACATTATATTAGAGTTAATTACTCATTTTCTTATGTACATTATACAGTAACGACGGAATTGAAACATTTTATTCTGAAAAAAATTGACAAACAGAAAGAAAAGAAAAAAAAAACATGGCTTAGCTATTTATTAATCTACACAAAGTTAAGATTTAAAATAATTATCTGTGCTACAGATTTTGATACGAAAAAACGCGGTAATTTATGTCTTCTGACTCATGGATTGGAACTTTTAAAGTGCATTGTTTATAATAGTAAGGATGCTGCTTAATCAACACGGCAATGTTGCAGTATCAGAGATTCAATGGAAAATCTATCGAAACACAATTCCCCGTGCCATGGGCTACGCTAATTTTACTTGGGACCCTTTGATTATTAATTGAATCATCTATTTTTCTTTTTTACGTTTATTTTATTTTGCATTTGAAATATAAGGATCCCATTATTTGTTCACAACTGTAAAGCCATTATAACATTGTATATTATATACTATTTAAAGATTGTAGATATTTTTCATCAGTGCGAATTGCAATGCGATGCAATGGTTCTGTTTTGTAGATATCGCGAGCATAGGAAACGTTTTGTGTGAATAGATTTTTTCTAAAAATTGATTCTTTGTAAAAGGGTCTAAATAATCATAGTTTCTATCAAAGTACCAAAGTTTCTTATGTGTTTTTCAGTCCCACAATTTATTCCCTCGTCATAAGTATATAATGTTTGAATTTCATCATTGTATTTTGTAGCCGAAGGGCAACATAACTGAAAGCCTTCACACTTCAAAGGGGGGAAAAATGGATAGGATAATCACTATCTCCATTCTATCCCTAAATGAACTGTGTTTGTATTTGGAGTTAAAAACACCCTCGAATCTTTCAGGAATATGAAAATTAAGGTGACGCCAGATTCTTTTGCGAAATTAAAACGCATATGAGATTAGAGGGTTGAATTCAGAGCCTTTAGATATAGTATATGCATCTTTATTTGAATTGATTAAGCTATAAAAATTGACGGAAAATCTAGCCATCGAAACTGGCTGGTGAGGTACATTGAGAAATTACAATATTTACCGCAGTTCAAGTATCCATAGTTATTTGATAACACCACATTTTATAAGAATTACAAATTATTAAAATTATGCAGAATCTAGTCAATTTTACAGTTTAGTTATCGGAAATTATCGAGAGCTACTCGAACTGGATCTTGTGTAACGACGATGACGATGACGAGGATTAGACGGTGGACTTCGAGAGCGAGTTCTTGGTCGGCGTCGTGGAAGAAGTGGACTTCTACGACGATTCACGGGTGGAGAACGTCTGCGGTAACGCGGTGGAGAGTTACGTCCTCCACCGCCCCATCTTACCGGTGGTCGTCTGCCCATCGGAGGAGACATTCTACGCATCGGAAGCGGTCTTGGCTTGGGAAGCAAGACAGGTGCCGCAGTTATTTCCTGTCCATCTATCTGACCTGGGTTAATATACGGATTGATTAGAGTCAAAGTGATTGTGGAGAATATCAGGACACCGTGGGATATGCGAGAAATGAAAAACTTCCTCACCTCCATCCATGTGCTTCATAGCATTTTCGGCTTCATCGGCGGTTTCGAACTCGACATAAGCAAAACCTTTGCCACTTTGGGGATGTAATCTGTCTGGAGGGAAATCTACCATCTTGATAACTCCATATGTAGAAAATATTTCAATGATGTGCTCTTTAGTAACATTTCTAGTTAGTCTGCCAATATGAATTTTGGTTGGTCTTGGGGTCGGGGAACGTTCCCTCCGCTTTCGGCGAGGAGAATGAGACCTGAATACCAATTATTAAAATTTATCACACAATATTAGATAAAACATAAGTCACAGGATAGAAAATTTGTATTATCAAAATAGGACTTACCTAGAACGAGCCTTAGGCTTCGGCTTTTCAGCTACTGCATTACTAGATTTTTTCTTATCTTTATCCCTGTCCTTTTCTCTCTCTTTCTCTTTATTATCATGCTTTCTCGAAGCATCTGCACTCTTGCTACGACTTCTTTTACGACCTCTGTCCCGTGAGCTTCCAGATGAACTTCCAGAACTGCTAGATGATGAGCTTGATGAAGAACTTGATCTTGAACTACTACCGCTAGAAGAACTTGACGATGCTGAACTGCTGTCCGATGAGCTAGAATTCAATGACATACCTAATTATTTAGCATTTGGTCTTTTTTGATGCAAATTGACTTGGGAAAAACTGTATTCACACCTCGAACCACTTGTAGATGATGAAGCAGCGCGTTTCTTCTTTTCCTTTACCCTCTCTTTCTTGTTTTCCTTGTCGGTGGCCTCTGAGTCACTTTTTCCAGCACTATCCTTGCGACTACGTGCCCTTAAATAGTTATGAAATCATTCAAGCGAATTATGTTAAATTATATTACTTTGAGCTATGCTCAAAAAAATCATAATAATACATATGAAAAACGAAAATGCATACATAGCGAGCGATGGTTGAACAGGTGAACTATTGTGACAATTATGTCCTCCCTTGTAAAATGGACGTTGGTTAGCGCCGTGTGCCTCAGAAGTAAATTAGCTTGCAAAAACTTCAATTATTGAGAGCTTTTGACTCGAAGCCAACGAGCACGGATGTGAAAAATCAATGCTCGCGACTTTGATTCTCTCTTCTAATTAATTGTCTATAACTTTTTCTCACATGAATAAATACTTTTTAATGCAAAAAGCGTCATTAGCCGGTTGACCACAAACTTTCACTAGACATCCGTATAATAAAACACATCTCTCTCTAGACTCGAGCTGCCGCGGCAATTTTACGAAGCCAGCAGAGGCGTGAAGTGGCTAATCTAGACCCTAAAAATACCAACTTACAATAATGAAATTACCCTAATCAAATAATAAGAATTTGAATAATGTATGCCACCTTTCTCGTGATTGTTCACGTGTTGATTTGATTACCATTTTTCACTTGCTTAGAATATATATTTACTTATAATTAGAGCTCAAGATTTTTCAGTGTACAAAAAGCACGAGTTCCCGCTTGAATTCTTCAGTCAACACGCTTGTATCACGGTACTGACTAGTCACGTGATCTGAGTTCCACCGACCAATCACGTTTTGTAAGACGGAGAAAAGTTAATACTATGTCTGTCTCTACACTGAATAGGCGATACGGTTCCCTCCAGCAACTACATGCTCTAAGGTTTACGGCTTGCGCTCGCCTGTGAATAGTGATTTGTTTGCGGCGTTTCGTGTTTGCTGAAAACCAGTTAAATGGGCGTAAATGATTGAGCCTTTACGATATTTTTCAACAAATTAACACAATGGAAGTTAGCAGTGAACAACCCACTCCAGCCATGGAGCCTACCGCTAATACCGAGCAGGAAACCACCGAAGAACCTATGGATGAGGCCGCCGAAGATTACAACTTTGATGGTGACGACTACAGGCCTTTTATACCGCGAGGGCGAGGAGGTTTCAGGTAATGCAGTACGAGTTCAAACTTTGAGTTTATCGCCGATAAACTTGCATCATGTACTCTCAACAAATCCTCATGTTATTAATCAATTCTAACAGATTTGTCTTAACATGTTGCCTCTGCAAAATTAGCGATATCACACGGATGACAAAAAACTAGGGAGTTGACAAAAAATTTACGCCATGTGTTATTTGTATTTGCCCATCTGTATCCATAGAAACATTTCTGTAAAAATTTCCTCATGAATTCGTTTACATGAATTATCACACGATGAGTCCTACAAAAGTTTGTCATGAATATTGAATTCATTAAAATATACTTTTTGATTCAAGATTTGCATTTTCAGAACTTGTTATGACACAATCAGTAATGGGTGCTTATCATTTGTTAAACACTGTGTATCATAGCACTGTTGATAATACTGGCCATAAATTACAGTAATTATTGTATCGCTTGGAACGAGTGAAATAAAGTTTTATGATGGACTATCACAGCGCTTTCAGAACAAGGTTTTCCATTTCAGGGGCCGAGGGAGGGGAGGCTTTGATTTTCCCATGAGAGGTGGCCCCCCAAGATTCAGGGGCCGAGGTTTTGGCCCACGTGGGCCCATGTTCAGGGGTGGTAACAATGGATTTCCATTCGAGGGTCCACCGCGTCCCAATTGCCCACCAGGTCCTGGTGGACCTAGATTTCGTGGACCACCACCATTCGATCCAAGTTGGGGTCCTATGGGACCACCTAACTTAATGGGACCGCCCAATATGATGGGACCGCCTGGAATGGTAGTTTACTCAGTATTAGAAAAATATTGATACTACTCGTTTGATTCTGCCCTTGTAGCTGAAATTGAAAATATCCCTTACATTTTTAATTCCAGCCACCGCCACACATGATGAATGGGCCGCTCGGCGCTAGCCCTTACGGCCCACCACCTGGAATGGGACCACCAAATATAAATGTATGTCCATGATTTTTTTCCGCCTTGCGAACGACTAAGAGTCGATCTGTTGTGAATATGAATATGTTGAATGTAATAATCCATTGAAACAGGGTACACAAGTTGCCGGTCAACAAACGCAACAGCAAATCCATCAATCACAGACAAACATTCCGGGACTAGATCTCAATGGGGAAGTATGGGTAGAAACTAAAACTGGTGATGGAAAATCATATTATTATAATATACGGACAAGAGAAACCACCTGGACTAAACCGGAGGGACCAAACGTCAAAGTTATGGCACAAGATCAGGTGAGACTCGTTGATAAATAGCACAGAATCTTTATTATACTATGTATTAAATAATAAGTAATTACCTATATTTTCCTGCGCTAGTTGGAGCAGCTTGTACACGGGGCAGCTAAACAAAGTGGCACGTCGACTATAACAACGGGTACCACGCAGTCGCAGATTACTGACTCGCGTGTATCCCAATCTAGTGAACAGCCACCTGGTAGTACAGAAACTCCAACTCAATTGAGTTCTTCTCCGTCAACATCAACCACTACTGCACCAGCAAGTGAATCTACCGATACTACTGCCCAACCTGAAATAAGCCAGACAAATGGTAGTGAAAATGTTCTTGAGGATGTGCACATTGAATCGTCAACGAATTCAAATAACACATCAAACTTTGCAGTAGCCCCATCAACCGTTAGCGGTCTTACGACCAATGGCACAGCAAATATGATGCAACCCCCACCAAATATGTTGCCAATGCAGCATAGAATGCCCACCAATCAATTTGGTGGGCCAATTTCTACCCCATTTGGGGCAGCACCTTTCGGTATGCCTCCACCAGGCTTTCAAGCCTTTGGAAGCTACGGACCGCCTCAGGCTAATTGGGGTAGAATAAATTTCTATTGTGATCCGATGCTTACTCGAATGTACATTTAAATATTCCAGGGCAATTGATTAACATGATTTTTTATTTTTTCCATCATTCAGGAATGCCGCAAATGCCACATGGAGTTATGACTCCACAAGCTGGAGTCGAAGATCCAGCTATACTGGCGCAAATTGATCAAGAATTAGTAACATCTGCATTAGTTTGGACAGAACATAGAGCACCTGATGGTCGAATGTATTATTATAATACGAAGGCAGGTGAATCAGTTTGGGAGAAGCCCCAGGTACTCAAGGATTTTGAAAGTGAGTTCATTGTTGTTAGTAAAAAACCACCTTTCAGCGTATTTTCTGACGCACTCTTATCGTAAACCGTTACTATTCATTTGTCAGGCGCTAAACTAGTTGTGCGACAAAAAGCAGATGATATAGTACCTGCAGGGACTCAGGATATTCCAATTAAGCTTGAGAAACAGGAAGAGACTAGCAATGAGACCAAAGAGAATCTGAAAGAAAGTGAAATTAACAAACAGAAAAAGGACGAAACAACTCCTAAAGAATTGCCTAAACCACAAGATAAATCCAGACCCATTTCTAGTACTCCAGTGCCTGGAACACCATGGTAGGTCGTTTTGACGAGCATTCCGAGTCACTTGTGCCCATAGCTATAATGATTTGATTTTTGGTAGTCGTTGAATATTCTTAATCCATAAAAACATCTTATTCTTTAAAAAGGTGTGTCGTCTGGACAGGAGATGGTCGTGTATTCTTCTACAATCCTTCGTCCCGAATTTCGGTCTGGGAGAGACCTGATGATTTAGTTGGCAGACAAGATGTAGAAAAATTGATCGCAACTCCACCAGATGCGGTTGCAGCTACCAAAAATCCTCATCAATCGGAGTCTAGTGAAAGCAGTGACGAGGATCAGCCTACACCAGCTAAAAAACCAAAACAAGAGGAAGTTAAGGGTAATTAATTTGTCTCAATCACCACTGGATACATTCCTTTGTCGTCGCATTGTGTCAATATCTAGCCTGAAAATGTATGGTTCGCAGTCATTCCAAAGGAGGAGGAAGAAAAGGAAGGCAAAAAAACGATCGACATCGGTAAGGAGGCAGCGATCGAAGCAGAAGTAAGGGCCGCCAGAGAGAGAGCCATTGTTCCTTTGGAAACTAGGGTTAAATCTTTCAGAGATATGCTCGCAGAGAAAGATGTAAGTGGATTGAATTGTTGAACATTCAGATTTTTGACACATGGTTAGACAAGATTTCAGTTTAAAAATTTCCTCGCCTGAATTTAGGTATCTGCATTTAGTACTTGGGAGAAAGAATTACACAAGATTGTATTCGACCCACGCTATTTACTGTTGACGTCAAAGGAAAGGAAGCAGGTATTTGAGAGGTACGTGAAAGAAAGAGCAGAGGAGGAGAGACGCGAGAAAAGAAATAAAATGAAAGAAAGGAAAGAACAGTTTCAAAAACTTCTCGAAGAAGCAAATCTTCATGGAAAGTGAGTCTAGTTTTCAAGTACATTGCCTTTGCATCATTTTGGCGTTTCAACATTTTTGTTTCACGCTTTATCCGGAATTTTTATCTGTATCCACAGATCATCGTTCAGTGATTTTGCTCAAAAGCACGGACGGGACGAGCGTTTCAAAAATGTGGAGAAAATGAGGGAACGCGAAAGCCTATTTAACGAATATCTATTGGAAGTGAGGAAGCGAGAAAAGGAGGAGAAGACAGCTAAACGAGAACAGGTACGCCAGTTATTATTACAGATAGTATAGTGACGGTGCTTTAAACGCCAAATTTTTACAGGTTTTTGCTTTAGAAAAGTAACTATCAAAATTTCCAGATATTTTCTGCCAGTAATCAATTAATTGTCAAATTTTTTGATTTCACTGGAAATTTACAACTAATTAACTCGATTCGATGATGAGTTGGCTGCCCCTTACTGGGCCTGCCTCTTTATTCTTGACTTTAAAGTGGATCTAAATTTGTCGTAGCTAGCCTTTAGAATCAAAATTTGAAAGCAAGAATTAATTGAATCCAAAACCGTAAACGTATTAGTCTTTAATAGTAATAGTAATAGTCTATGATACATTGGACCATGATTTAGCAGTCTTAACCATAAAACAGTTTTTTCAGCAATCATTTTTGCGTGAACATGTTATGCAATAACTTGCTGTCGTTGAATCTGATATCAAATTGACTTTTCTATGAGCGTTACAAAAAGCTTTCCAAAATTAGATTTTGCGTACATGAATTTTTGATATGTTACGACTACAGTTTAGCACAATTGGCAAGCTATGGCAAAGCGCCATATCGAATTCTGATATACAAACTGAAAATATTCAACATCTGATACAGTGCTCTGCAAACGGAATTGAAATGTTCTATGTAAAATGCGCCTCAAGCTATAGTTTTTGACGTGCCAAAATTTTGAGGACGAAATATTTCCGTGCTCATCCATCAAGATTCGTGTTTCTCGTCGTGAATTATATTCGACAAGTTGACAGATGCGAGGAAACGCTATTTATTTAAAATAATTTTGTGGCAATCAATGACCAGTAATTTATCGTATAAACAGTGTCCTCGCAATCACCTAATATACTTTCATATTTTCAGTGATAACACTAAATTTTTTCAGGTTCCGTAGGTATGTTATTATTTTGTTCCAATTGAATGATTTTAATATAGTTTTAAGGATAATAATTCTATTATTAACGAACGAAGAACACACGTAGGAAGAAATAAGCATAAACTCTCTGGTATAATCCATTTAATAAATCAAGAAAAAAGAGTAATCATAAGTTGGGAGAGGTAGAGAATAAATAGTTGGTATCTGACGGTTCCTTATGTACTTATGTGTTCTGAACTCTCCACTTCAGTCAGGAGGCAGGCAGGGCAGGTTCCATATGTGGAGTGGCATGGTTCTGAAGCTGGTTGGTGGCATGGATGATGTCATCTACCATCCCCACCTACACTGCGTGGCACAGTTGGCACACCCTCGCGCGCTGCATTCTTTACTCCAAAGCAGAGTCATGAGAATGAAACAACTCGGTATTTGTATATTAATCGTACTCCTCGTTACTTCAAAAAACAAAAAAAAAACAAAACAAAAAAAAAACAAGAGAGAATTAAAATTTTCAAATCAGAATCAATTTTTTGCAAGTATCAGTCCAAAACTAGTCATATGCCATTGATGTATAAAAAAAAAAAACTTCAATAATCCTGAGGTAGCACAAAGTATTTTCTATAAAAGTACTGTTTTCGATGATCTATTTTATCGTGGTACAATGATCGTACGAGTTAATTTTTGATAAGAATTTCAGATCAAATAATATTCCTATCAATTTTTGTATTTTTCTAAGTAATTTGCATTAACGTAAGAATGGTTAAAAGAAAAAAGTTGTCTCGCCATTTTGTTACACGAAGGACATTCTGTAAGAAGTAACCAAAAATTCTCACCAGATGCGTTACCTTAAATTGGTTCCTTTTGGCGAATGTTTCCATAGCATACATTTTTTGGAAAATGTCCTCAGGGAATTAGTACCACAGTAAATTATCATCGTTCAGAAAATTTGAAAAAAACAAAAATATTTATTATCGTCCAATGCAACTTGTGTCACACTTCAACCTCCGAGCGTTGAGGTCAACCATATTTTCAGATATTTTCTGAATACCCCATTGGCTGTTGTTCCATATGCGAAACGTATAACTCAAAGGAGCCCTAAACCAACCGGCACGTGTGTAATAAATTATACTATTGCTCGTGGATTGATACTTCGTGGATAGTAATCGTGATGCCGCCAATCAACGATCAATGATTCAGAAGATTTAAATGAGGTATTACTTTCAATATTTGAGCAGCACTTCCTCCGATATTTGAAGTAATTGATACAAAGGGTGACCGACGTTTATATATTTCTTATTCTCTCTTCGATACACGTTTTCTCTTCTTAAAATGGTGCCGCTGTTTGTTTTTGGATTCAGAATCCGAAGTTTGCTCTATTATACTGTGTTGTTTCAAACTGCGATGGTATAGCGGAGGTGTATATTGATATTGATTGAGTTACGTACAGAAAATATTATTGCACTCGATAATAAAACTTAAGTTTCAAGGGATCAAAATTTGCTATGTGATCGTTTCTCGTATGTTTCCTTTTTTCATTACATAATCAATCAATCAGACACCAACATTTCTTCAGCAGAAAGGCCAATTTTCTAACGTTATCGGAAATAACTAATATCGCTAAAGAAAAAAAGTTGAGTTAATTGTTGAAAAAACCCTATCAGGGCTAAATTTCTGTTGCTTATTTTAACCATTCTTCCATTGATGACAAATTATGTCCCTATTTTTGCAGCTAACATAAGTTGTTGCAATACAGAATCATCTAATGCATTTTTTCAAGTCCGTTACCGGTATTAAAGTTTGGCTTTGGGCCAAGGCCTTTAAAAAAAAAGTTTAATTTTTAAATGAAAAAAGCCGGTTTTATTTACTGTAATGAAAACAATAACTTGTACCGTATTTTCCTAATATTCAAATACAAATCTGAAAGTCTGCACGTCATTTTAGTGGGAAACTAAAAATATTAAATTCATCTTTTGTCAATGCGACTAGAATAAATTTTACTAAGCATCCCTGAGAGCTACACCTTTAGCGTAATCTTCGAGATGATTGGGAAGTTGATATCTGGTATATTATACAGAAACAGTCAAGAGATAAGTGAGAACCATACCCTATGGACAAATACGGTACATAATACTATTCTTTGAAAATTTTAGGATTAGGCAACGGGTCACATCTTTAATGGCAATAAAGAGGCCAAAAAGGCGCCAACATCTTAGGAAATTATAATTATAATTATTTTCATTTGTCTTATTTAAGTAAACATATTCCCTTAATATTTTTCTGTATGTGGTAAGAAGAGTCAGGAAATGAACGTTAAAATATCAGGGGTCGATACCAAATTGCTTAACTAAATTTTTGAATTAGCCAAGTTTCAGGAAATAGCGCTATTATGAAAAAAAAATGTTGGATCAAAAAGACTGGTATAATTTAGGTTCGTAATTTTGTTCTGCAATTTGGACACCCCTCTTATTTTTTTATATCAAGCTTCCAAAAGCTTTTAATCACGATTTACTAACAAAATTTTTATTTTCAGCTTGGACAGCAGTTAGACAAATCTATTTATTTTGTATACCAAGTGATCATTAAGTACGCCTAATGCTTCAAATCATATTTTCAAATATTATGTACTGTTTGTATTATTTGCATCCATGTTTGTTTCGTACACGAATACCCTACAGGTATATTATAACGTTACGACATTAATGATGACTTGGATGAATTGATAATTTTTGCAGCATGTAATAAGTGTATTTTTTTCAGCAAAAATAAGCAGCTTATTTCTATGAAATTAATAACAAAAAATACAATCAAAATATAGTATTTATTTATCATATTCAATTGGTATTAAAACTGGTTTGTTTGCTATACTTTTATGATGTTTACTTCAATTAGTTGCATTTTCCAGTCTCTAAATTTCATTGCATCTAAGGTTTCTGGAACATAGGTACTGAAATAATCCTGTCAAATACGTATGACGAGCAAGCCAGAAAAATGTTTGCTAGTATTAAGAACTGTAAATAATTAAACAGCAATTTTTTGTATTAGCTATGGCACTCTCATATTGATGTATTTCAGGTGAAAAAGGACTTTTTAGCGATGTTGCAAGAACACAAGGACATTGACAGGCATTCTCATTGGAGTGAGTGCAAGAAGAAATTAGAATCCGATTGGCGTTATAGACTGGTGGAGTCTGCGACTACTCGAGAGGATTGGTTCAGAGATTACATTCGTTTATTGAAGGAGGAAAGAAAGAAAGAGAAGGAACGGGATAAGGATCACAGACATCGGGATAAGGAACATCACAAATCTGAGAAAAAAGATAAAGAAAGAAAAGATAGCGACAAATATAAGGAAAAGTCCAAAGAAAAGGCTGACAAGGATGTTGTTAAAGAGAAAAAACAGAGAAGAAGTGAAGTTAACCACGAGGAGAATGGCAAGGAGAAACTCATCATAGAAAAAGAAGTTGGAGAAGTTGAAGAACCCGAAGAAAAGAAAACTAAAAAAGATAACGACGTAAGTATTAAAGCAATTAGTTGCATTTGAAGCATTAATGATCATTTTATTCCATCATAATAATGAACTTACTTCTACTTCAGAAGGACGAAAATAACGTCGCTTCAGACTCGGAAGAAGATCGCGAGAAGCAGAAGCGTGAACGAGAACGAAGAGCTGAAGCTAGTCTGAGGGAGCGAGAAAGGGAAGTACAGCGCACCTTAGCAACTCATCTCCGAGACAGAGATAAGGAACGTCAACATCACAGGCATGCAGAGGCTGTTCAACATTTTAGTGCACTTCTTGCAGACTTGGTATGCTCTTCATGTTTTATTACTGTTATAGTCAATTTCAGGAGAATGTTACGAAACGAGAAAAAAGAATCGAATGTCTTTGTTCGATGGTAATATTCATTCGTTGCAGGTTCGGAATGGGGATCTTGCTTGGCGGGAGGCTAAGAGACAGTTGAGGAAAGATCATCGATGGGACTTGGCAGAAAGTTTAGAAAGGGAAGAGAAAGAACGTTTATTCAATGAACATATTGAACAGCTCGGTCGCAAGAAACGTGATAAATTTAGAGAGCTACTCGACGAAGTTGGTGCATCAACAGAGCTCACTGCATCATGGAAAGACATTAAGAAATCATTGAAAGATGACCCTCGATATGTCAAATTCTCATCTAGTGACAGAGTAAGTGTCTTGTTTTTAGTATCCAAGTTATCAAAAATTTATGGTTTTCCAAAAGAATACCTTATCACTCAATATGTTCAGAAGCTTTACTAGCGCTGTGTTATTGCTTTCTTATTTAACAGAAGTGCGAAAAGGAATTCAAGGAATATATAAAGGATAAACTCGTTGCAGCCAAGGCTGATTTCAGAGAACTTCTACAGGTATGTAAATAAACTTACTTTCTAGAATCAAAGAAAATGGGAAGATACTAAGCATATTATTCTTAGGAGACGAAACTGATAACCGACAAGACATTCAAAAAAGTACAAGAAAACAGTACTTGTCTAGCAGAAATTGAAGAAATTTTAAGGAAAGACCGGAGGTTTCTTGTATTGGAAGCAGCTGCTGTTGAAAGAACGCGATTATTGATGGGTTATTTGGAGGAATTGGCTCGCAGAGGGCCACCACCACCACCTACAGCCTCAGAACCTTCACGTAGACCAACTACAAAGTATGTATTATGATTTCTGAAGTATCGGCATACTAGAGAAATTTTTATTTCATACTTATTCATTAATTTTTTCAAATCTATTTTGTTTCAGTTAATATCAATCGACTTCAGCAAAGCATGAATTATGAAAATGAGTCTACATACGAGTATATAATACAGCCATAACAGTAGTTGGTCCGAATGCATCAGTTTATTTCCTAGACAAGAATGTATACATACATCTAGGGTACAATAAAATTAATATTAACACCAATATTTGTAGATACATGAATTGAAACTGTTCCCTAATATTTTAGTATATTAACTGTACACACAACACAAGAATATATTATTTGTATCAGCCTTATGATAATTGCAATGTGACAAAAAAAAAATTAAAATCTTTTCAGCAGTATTTTCTGCAGTCTTTTCACATCCGCAGATCATATCCAAATTTTATCCTATGGAAATACGTCGCTGTTCGTTAAAGTGCGAATTTTGTTGAATGTGAAAAAATCCTGGGTTGAATGAGTTCCAAAAATTCCAAATGGTCAGATGGTATGCCAACACACATTAAGATTCGTTCCGATCGGATGTCTCATGCAAAACAGCATGTTTACCAAAAATGCCACCCGCGACCCTGCAGGCTATTGGCATGCAAGGACATCTGAGGTCATCGCATTTATAACCACCGATAAAGATTCTTTTTAAAAAAATGCTTCAGAAAATCATTCAAATATCAAAACAGACCTTACGACTGTCGATAATAGAAGCAGAAAATTATTACGAATGAAGAGCTGCAAAAATATCCTCTATTATAAGATGAGGCCATATTATTGCTGTTGATCTTTGTCTCGTGTTTCTAAAAATCTAATAATATAAAATCGTTATAGTTATAAGAATGTGCGGACATAGATACAGTGGGACCAGTTTGGTATGCCATTTTCTACCTCTCACCTTTTGCCAGACTATTTATTTATTTATTTATTTATTTATTTTTGTTTTGTTTTTTTGTTTTTCTATCTTTTTTATATCCCCTATCAAAGCCGTGGGGCATCACGTTCTTGGTTTAAGGGGGCTAGCTACCAAGTGCGGGGTGGAGGTCGCGATAACTCTTGAATGTCGTCTGGTTTGTAAAGAAAGAGACATAACGGGGGGCCTCAGAGCAGGACGAGAATGCGAAGGAGGGGCTATGACACACGACAATACCTTGATTTTTATACTCCTTTTATTTATTTATTTTTTATTTTGTTCGAAACCCTGAGCCGTGTGCTCGGCACACTCGCATTTTACTTGCTGCCAGTCAGGCCTCCTACCCGTTCCAACTCTGTCTCCACCTCCATCTCTCACCTGGTTCTACCTTTACCTCTACTTCAAGCCTGAGACGGCCTCGACGCGAGTATCACCAGACCCGCGACGCGTGCTTAAGTGAAAGTAGGATTTTGCTTTCTACTGCTAAGTGAGAAATATGTTGCACGGAGTTTTAAAATGACGAGTAATTCGATCACTAAATCAGGGTGTAATTATTTGTTTAAAAAAAGTGCTTCCTTGGATTTAACCACGTTAATAATGCGATTAAGAGAATGAAGGCGTTAACGGGTCCATCGATGTATCCGGGTACCACCTTCAGCTTAAGATTTCTATTGTGCGTTGCTCTGTTCTTGTCATCTGTCCATGGAAATACCCATCAACAAGGTAACGGAAAATACCGTCACTACCGACGTTTATTATTAATGATAATTACCTTAAAATTTGGTTGATACTTAAATCGATGATTGGATAATTGAATCTTTCGAAAAGTGAATATTCAAAGTTCAAGCAACTTGCATAATGTATTATAGGTATGGTACTCGTATAGCTATACGTAGCTGCGGTAATTCTTGTAAGGTGGGCGATCTCGTTTAGCCAACGGAAAACGAATCGAATTCAACAAGCGATACGTGATTTCTGCGTGTAATTCTTGTCACACCATCATACGTGTAATATTCGATTTTCAAAGTCTGTAGATCCCGCGATGATCTTTCATCATGGGAATTTCTCGGCGATCATCAAAAGAGATGAGTAATCGATTGATTCAGTAACAGAATGACTTTGACCGATTTCTGAATATACCGTTTCACAATTATACAGAAATTGGAAGAGATTTAATTTTACAATCAGAATCGTTCGGTACGTTTACGTGTTGATTAAGATAATCTTTATTCAATTTTACTTCCTAGACAAATTTTTTTAAATCGCTCACACTTTCTTTAAACGATTACGCGATTCGATCGCATAATATTATACGTATTACCTGATTCATATCCATAATTGTCGAAAATATATTAATGAAACTTTCTTATAAATAGTTTAGAAACTCATTACGTAAAGTTCGTTGTAACTACTGCAATATAATTAATATAAGTAGACCCTCGTTAAAATGCTTTGGCATGGGTATGCAGCGTCGGAAAGTACAATAAATACAGAGAGTTAAAAAAACGCGTGATCTGCACCCTAAGAATAATAAATATTCAAAATATTAGAGGCGGGAAAAGTCATTTTAACTATCATTTTATGGTTTCAATTTCAACGTGATTATGTATTTTTAATAAACCTGTTCACCTTTATCAACCCGTCTCATTAGTTTACTGGAATTGGAAACTACGTTCCAATAAAAAAAAAAACGATATACATATGTGTGGAAAATACACACGCGGATTCACTGTCAGATAAGTCGATTCTTTTCATTTTTGTGGAAAATTTTTGTTTGAGATTGTCTCTCTGTAACGAATGACGATTACAAGCTTTGTACGCGCGATAATAATAACTAGAATATTAATGAATTATATTAGAGAGCAACGGTTTCTAGAGCACGGTGTTGCATATTAACGATCATTAACGTCTGCCACACGTTACTGTAACTAGAAGCGTTATCCATATTCGTAAAACTTATTAAAAAAAAGTTTTCTTACAACGTATTCGATTCTATACATAATTAGGCCTATTTTGATAAAATAAATGATGAAATGTGGCGTAAATCGAGTTGTACACTTGTTTTGCGTATGAATTTCCGTAATTTACTTACGTATTATAGCGAATGAATACGTTAATTTTCATTGCGATTCTTTAACAAAGCTATATTTTATGTAATTATAGATGCTCTCAGGACCTGGAAGAACTTCTCAAAAATATTATTATCCGCTAATACGTATGGAGAGAATGACGATCAAGCGATATCATCGTCCCATAATGATAGTGCAAAATTACCATTGTTGCTAGATGAGAACAATATAATGCACGCAGATCATTCGTTAGAGAATGAGGATGATGTTACTTACAGCGATGAGTATGAACAAGAACCACATCACCCCCCAGCTGAATTAAAAACGATGTTACGTCGAACAAATCAACATAATTCAACAATCTCCACCACACTCGCAGAATCTTCGTCCCCTACCGGCCGGGACGATGATTTTGGTGAATACCCGGTGGCAGATCCAAACTATGAGGAACAATATGATGCTTATTATTACTATGAAGACAATGATAATGAGACAAAACTAGAACAGCCCATTGAGAGTGCCAACGATACTTCGTCGGAGTTAACCGAATCAGATTTCACTACAGCCCAGACTACTTATTCAAGTACAGACAATGCGACGTACCATTTAACGTCTTTAGATAAATTCGAAGACTCTGAATCAGACGATGGTGATTATGGTACCTCGATGGAAAGTAGCAATAAACATTATGTGGTACTATCAAATCATTCGAGTAAGCTTCCAGACAAATCAATACTCATCGCAGAAGCTGTTGTATCTGTGGTAACAACCAAAAGTGTTGTGAACGGTACATTTTCCGTTCCAGTAACTCCCTTGCCGCGAACAACAGAGCAAATTTCATCACCACCCTCATCTTCTGAATTTATGAACAGCAAACATGTGGAGAGACACCATACAACCGAAAACTCTATAGTTCTTGCATCAGTTCAGACCAGTCGTAGCATTTCTGGAGCTAGATTTCTTCCGTATCCTGTCGTAGAACAGGTAAAACAAGTAGCGCAGAATGTCAATGGAAACAATAAAGTACCCAATCAGTCTGAATCTACTGAGAGTATCATTGACAAATTGGATCGAGTGCAATCTGGGTTATACAACGGATTTTTGACGAGTAGTTTCAAAAATTCTGGTAACACACTGCAGCTAGATGTACTCCAAGAAACGGAGCAGACCAAAAAGAGTAAAACCACGACTACGAGAACTCCCACAATCACTAAATTTGTACCAGGACGCATCTCTGCTACTAGAAAGCCGATAACATCTTCTAGATCGCCCATTGTCCCAATCATCACAAAGTTCAGCCGAAATGAGACAAGGTTGAACACCACTCATACTGCAACAGCAAAGAATATTTCAAACAAGATTTCTCAGCAGCATCCATCCGCTAATAAAACGAGCGCGAATGTAGAAAGCCCAAAGAACATCGTAGTGCAAGACGTCAGTGCATTTTTGCCACCCGGATTTGATTTGGCAAAGGCAAAGAGCGAACCGACAGAGAAATCTATCCTCGATGACATTTTATCTAAGGCTAAAGTAGACGTTTCTGCATTTTTACCACCAGGCTTTCAGAATAAACCCAAAATTGAATCTGGCCAAGAGAAGAACGAGCAGCTACCGGTACAAGATATATTTAAAAAATCACAAGTTGATATCTCCTCGTTTTTGCCACCTGGGTATAAACCAAAACCAAGCACCGACGATGTCAGTAATACAACTTCTAAGCAGTCTCGACTAGATGACCTATTTTCTGCCTCAAAAGTAGATGTTTCTTCTTTGTTACCATCAGGATATAATCCAAAAACTAGTAGTGGCTCTTCACAGTCTAGCAACGATGGTAACGACGTCAAGAATTCGACTGGTCAGGTCAGCGCTACAACGCAAGCAACTCCATCGACAACGAAATCTGGAGGACTCAAAGTAGTTTTTCCAAGCAGACCTGGTGGTCGAAAACCGATAAATAGAATAACGACTCCGTCACCTTCACACCAGGCGGCAGGCGCTTTTAAACCCGCTATTCAAAAGGGTTGGCCAACTAGGTGAGACAATAGAGCATGCAGTTATTTGAAAAATATACATGTGTGATTTTTAATACATAACGAACATTGCAGAGCAACAACGGAATTCACAGGCTGGCCTACATCTTCTACAACTCCCATATCGATTGAAAAATTATTAGAAGCAGCACGTACAGCAACTGCTCAGCTAGACAATATGCCGAGTACCCCAGTGGCGAGTATGACATCGACCACAACTACTACCACAACAACTACGACAACACCTCGTCCTACTACGCCCGGTACTTGTGAAGAAGAATGCGAATTGGCGGGAACCATTCGCCTGGTCGGAAATACAGCTTGGATGCCAGAGTTGCTCGATAGCAATACTATTGAGTGGAAACAACTCGCAGATAAAGTGGAGATAGAGGTAACTCGCAATCAGATCCGGTTAAAAACAAGTTTAGGCACCGTTGAATTAATTTATAGCAATCCATGAATTATTGAAGAGTTCAACAGATTCTGATCAAACAGATTATGGTAGAAGTTGATGGTTTGGTGAGAAAGTTTAATTAATCGCGTCCATATTACCTTTCAGATAGAATCTGCTTTCACAAAATCTAGTGCCTTACGAAAATGGTATAAAAATATAAGAATCGATGCATTCAGGTAAGAACTTTGAATTTATGAACCATTTAATATTAAATCAATTCTAATGATAATCTATCACTAGCCAGGGAAGCATATTGGTTGATTATTTCGTCGAATTGAATGACATCGATAAAAAGATCGACACGCAAGAGCTCAAATCCATATTCCACGAGTCCTTGAACAGTTACACACCCAATAATGACAACAGTTCGGAGGTTGATGATCTGCTAGTTCTGGGGGCCTTTACTATCGATCCTACATCAACAGATTTTGTTGGTATGGTCATAGGATGCGAAAAAAATGTCATTCTTCAACTAAAATTTATCAATGCAATATAAGTAAACTCCATGATCATGTTATTACACAATCAGAAAAATATGCCTATACAACTCTATTGATTTTTAGTGGTACCGAAATTTGCTGCTCCACAACTGATTGATGACGGAAATACAATTATACCGCAGTGGGCTATAGCAGTGATTGTTATCGGAGTTGGCGGTCTGCTGTTCATAATAGTATTTGGTGTTTCTGTTGTAAGCATATCTGGAATACCAGCTATAAGCATTGGAATAAAGTATGCTACACATTGGGGAAAAAATCTAATTGTAAATCTGAAAAAATTTTCAGCTACTTAATCGGCAGACTGTTACCAAAATCAAACCTACGATGCCTATGTACGATGAGGAAATAGAAAAGAACATAATTCACAAGAATCAAGCAGTTGCTGCACGCAGATCAATCGACTATCCAAAGGATGACTTGTACAATATCGAAACAGATTGGAATGACAGAACCTTCGATTCAACATCAAATAAGGTACTGAACGAATTTTCATTGGTATTCCTGAAGTTGATAATGATTCGGAAGATCGTTATTTTTATAAATGCCTATCCTACACCGGTTCACAGATGATGGTAGATGGGCCGTACGATTCTTCGAGGTATAATTTATACGACAGCTGGAAATCTGAATGGAACGGATACTACTACAATGCATCTCATGCGAGCAACAGAAGCCCGGGTTATGAAAGTACAACCAGTGTATCACGACATCGTCCAAATTATGACACAGATTTCTGAACTAACATCGGAATGAGATGAGCATTCAAATTACTTGACACAAGATGCGTGTGAAGAGAGTATCAAACTACAATGTTGCTAATTGTCCCGTAGATGATTGTCTGACTAAAAGCTATTGAAACTGCCATTATTCAAATCTCAATCATTGGTACGTCCCGATCAATGAAGTGAGTCAATATTTTTTATATGTGTTCAATTACTGTACTCTCATTAGACACTACGTTCATATTCACTACATGAGTATATGAGATTTCTTGGAATGCCATGGAAATCAAGAACCAATATGCCTCGTGATCGATGTATTTACATTTCCTCAAATTAAACTGATATAACAAATTTGAGAAATACTCGTTTTGTTAACTTGATGTGAGGAGCATAGGATATTTGGTAATTAAGAATATTGAGCATGAAAAGGATTTCTGCGGAAGTTATATCGAAGAAATAATTTTAAAAACGAAAAGTCTTGTTATATTTTGAAAGTACTTTTTTCGAGACCAGATCATCTACTGGATTGAAAAACTGAATTACATTCGATTCAACACGCTCTGTATCGATCTGAGTCTAGATATCAATTCATCTGCATTCGGTTTGCTGTACACCGTTGTTAAGCATTTGGCGATCACGTCTTGGCATTTAGCGGTAATTTTTCTCCTGTAAATATATTGATTGAAATTTTCGGGAACAGGCTACTGAGTAGCGATACATAGAATATAATTTTGATATATTACCTGATGAAAGTGTTTGTAATATTGGAGCTCGATGTGAAATAAGTCACCAAATTGGCTGTCGATTCAATGAGGTGAAATTCATTTCCTTCCGTTAGCCAAGTACGATCATTGCCTCCGATCATTCTGGAAAATTACAAGCAAATAACAACGATCATCGTTAACCAAAGTCCAAATCTTTCTAATTGAGTTTTAACGCGCGGTACACATACTTATCATATAGGTCCAGAAGATCTTCTATGGAAACACCCAATTGCAAGAAGCCTGATATTATGTGGTTGTTCGAAACTCGTAATCGGCAAGCCCTCAATTCTAGTTGTTTGATGAGAAAATCTGCAAGAAAACGAAAGTCCGTTGTAAAAAATTATCAAATCCAGGCTAGTGTGATTTTGATGAGTCACGTTATAGAAATCCGATGATCATTACCGATTGGAAAACAATGAGGTGTTCCAGAATACTCTTGGCCTAAAAGTTTAACTTTACTCATCAGAATCACCATTTTATCTTCAGCGGAAGGTGCCACTGCATTTTTCAACTCTGGAACAAATATTCACACTTATACGATATTGAAAAAACGCGAGAAACTTACAGCTAGTTTTACCAAGAATTCAAATACCATTATCGATTATGTTTGTCCAAATTCCTTGTATCAACATAGAATCTTGATGACCAGAGCAATGTATTATAGCCAGTTTACATTCCCAAAGTTGCAGGGGTTCGGCATATTCTTCGTACAACTGTAAAATAATTACGATTACGAACGACCATTGCTATAGTTACTGCGATAGAAAATTATCAATTACCTGTGTCACATCCAGTAGTGATGAGTTTAATCTCAGTTGTGCATCCCTCACAGTCATTGGATTCAATAAGTGTTGTTGACTACAAATTGTGTCCAAAATCTGCCATAATGAAAAAAAAAATGAACGAATTAGGTGAGAATCATTCACAGGTTGAAGTGATTTTAAAAAATAGTATATTTACTTGTTGCTGTATTCTAGCTACTTCCACATTATCTTCCAATTCTCTAAGGAAAATTCCAAGATGTGGAGCGTAACCCACTTGATCACTGCGCATACATACAACGGCACGTGCCAAGTACTCGACTCTCTGGGATAAAGGTACGTCTGATCTGTGAAAAGGAAATGCAAGGCAAACACCCGTCAAGATTTTTTCATTATCTGAGAAGGGCAATTCGAAAATCGGGTGCTTTCAAACGTACCCAACTTTTGTAGCTAAGGCATCGAGAATTTTTGCAGCAGCTGCGTGATTCTTATTCCGTTCATAATACTGCCATAGGAGCTCAGGTGCGTTGACACGAATCAGATATGCTTCTAACGAAGGGGCAGTAAGAGCAACAAGTTCGCCATGTAGTCCTCTGTCTATCATCCACGAATAAATTGAAGTGTGCAATATTTCACATGGGGAATGTAATGCGTCATCTATGATCTCGTGTAACTGTAAAATATTGCCGACTCAATGACTCTTGTAAAATATCTCGCGTTAGGTCAATTTTTAGGCACATCTATGCGCCGCGTCACTATGAGATCATTTCGAGACACTTACCAATTCTTTTGCTGGAACAGAAGTTGTTATTGAATTGTTATGTTGCGGGGGTCCAGGTTTACTGGGTATAGTAGGTGTCAATGGGTTCGATATACTCTGGTTATATAAGTGATCCAACATAGCTGTAAATTCCTTATAAATTTCGACCCTATCGAAGAAATTAAGAGGAAAGTAAAGATTTATTTGAAAATTCATCCAAACCGGAAGAGGTAGTAACGAGACGATCACCTTTTTATGTATGCCAGATTTCCTTCTTGGTCCTCTGCCGGTTCGTTGTTTTTGTAATAATGTAGAGCAGCATTATTTGGATCGATCCTTTCTGCGCAACAGAGACACAGCTCAAGGACACCGAAATAAAATTGGCATACCACAAATTGCTGACACACTGCACCCAAGTTCAGGCGAGGAGCTACTTCTTTACAAAGCTGATGAAAAATAAAAAGGAATTAAATAAAAATGCGATTAATGATTGCCCGATGCAAAAGAAAACAAAAAAGGTTTTGGTCCGAGAAGGTAACCCAACTAATGGAATGGATGAATGCTTTCGACTGACCTTCAGCGCAGATTGCAAATAACTGTCTTTTTCTTCTGGACTCGTGCAATTCTTTGCTTTCAAAATAATTTCGTTTGCCTGTAATTATACACAAGATTCGATATAAAAGTTATTGAAATAAAATATTCTTTTTCCTAAAAAAAACTCACCTTTGAACAAACAGCATCTTCATTTCTGTATAGATTCGGGCAAACCTCACGTAATTTACAGCTCACCGCATCGACCGAGGCATTATCTCCGAGGTAACTGAACGGTGAAGATTCGGTTCATAAAATTGTTAACTTAGTCTCAAATTGTTGAAATGAAAATCTACGTATGAATACCTTTAATCAAAGAAGGACTCACCTATCAATTAAATGTACGATCAGTAGAGAAGATATCTCGTGACCGATTAAAATCAAGTCTCGGTATGTCGCTGTTGTAAATTGATTAACTTGATCTTTCGTCAAACAGCTAACAATGTTATGCAATTGATTTTCACATAGTATTCTCCACAAACCAAGTACTTCGCAGGCGTGTGTGATAAATACTTTTAAAGCATCTAGGGAATTACGTTCTTCTATTATTGGCTCTTGCAGATGTGGCGATAAAGAACTTTCAAACCCGTTTGTTGAATTTCTGATAGTATTATGCCTGAAATAAATCAATATTAAATTGCGCCAAAAGATGTATCGAAGTTAACTTACTGTTTAGAAATATTAGTATTTTTATTCAAAAATGCCCTCAGTGCCTGGAGATGCCCCAGTATCCACCCAATGTGTGCCGTTGGAAGAGTGCTCAGGATCTGGAACATAAAATGAAAACAATTGAAATTTCATCAGAGTCATAAAAAAAAGATTAGTAGTTTACCTATTATATCCAAACGTGAGATCTTATTACCTGAACTTTGTTGTTTACTACTTCTTGTTTGATACAACGAACATTCCATATAGGTCGGAGTATTCTTCCCACATAAAGATACAGGCCACCGTGTTTTCCGGAAAATTGTTGGAGCGCTACATCCGAATTCACAGGCATCTGTGAATTTGACCTGTGAATTGGAGATCTCGGGTCAAATCTTTGAGACCGTGGTGTCGAAGTACGAAGATCACCTGAGAAACGAAATTAAAAAACATATGACACCCTAATTCATTAATCATTAATATATGTAGCGATATTATGAATACCAGATTGCAAACTGGAGAGACCATAATGAGGGTCAACCCCGCTGGAGAACGAGGTTATTTTCTGGGCTCCGTACAGGAAAAACGCTCTCGTGGCCCAATCAGAAAGCTGGGGGAAAAAGATCGATTACACGGTATTGAAGTTTGAGTAAATGAGCGTGTAATTTTTTTTCCAAACTAGGAAGTGGGAAATTTCCACAAACCTGAGCATTTTGAGAGCTTTCAAGGGTAGCTAAGATAAGGCACGTGGCACATGCTTGTTCGGGAGACTGACTTTGAAAATACATGCGGACAGCTTCGGTATCTGGTCCTCGTTGCTCCAATAAAAGTTGCCTGAGAATATCGACAGGTCGTACTTGAACCAAGATTATGGCACCCTGTAATTATGAATGGGATCTGAGTTAGAATATGGTATCATCTCGAGCTATTAGGTATCGTAATAAAAATCATTGAATCACCTGCGCTGTTAAAAATATAAATTTCCGAGGTGCTTCCATATGTTGTCTGACCAGCAATGGAGGATCTCCGTTTGGATTAGTCTGTTTTTCGATGTGCACGACAGTTTCTCCAGGGATTTCAGCCATTGCCCATGCAGGGCTATCTAGTGGTAAGATGCTTTGAGTTTCAGCCAAGTAATTTGTGAATGGATAAGCATCGTTGCTCAAACACCAAGCTGTTTCAGTGTCTCCGCCACAGATGAGAAGAAGAGTTCCTAAAGTCACAAAATCAAGTGGCTTAAAATCAGAAACACAGAACGGTATAGAGATCGATATAACGCAAAAATTTACCCTTTCTGTAATGTGCCATTTGTACTTTTCTTGGTCTTGACACAGGAGCATTGGCTGCGTATCCTGGTGGAAGCCTGACGTGTATTAATTGCAGACAATGTGGTCTACTAGATGGATTTGTAATCGAACTGCATGATAAATAGAAACGTGTTCCAGTTGCTGCAACAGCAACTAAGTTCAGATGAATTGATTCAGATTCTGCAATGGCAGATATACTAACTAATGGCCGGAAATTGTTGCTATCGAGTGTTCTGAAAGGTTGTATAGAATAGTATCATAATTTCTCATGGTGATCAAAATAGGATCAAAATACAGAATTAAATTCATGTAGCTTACTTAACAACGTGGACAGCGTTCTGAACTAATGAAGATTGGGAAACTGAAGTGATTTTTGAAGCACTCCCTTTGTCGATATCCCAAACAGCAATAGTACCTTTGTCGCCGAGCGTATATAAAATATTTCGACTATCATCTACCGATATTTGTACAATTGCTTCTTCCTCGGATAAGGCCACAGTTACGAATGATGGAACTAAAAATGACAGCGGACCTTCGGAGTGATTTATTTTCTTGCAACGCTTTCCAAACCACGTGCTTTCTGCCTATTGATCGGACCAGACCAAGTAATAATTTTGATTACCAAAAATTCAGATCGGTCGTTAAATCATGAGCTGAAAATCGACTACCACTCACTTGATAATATATCTCATACAAAGAGCCATTTCTTCCACCAAGAAATATTCGTCCACTACTGGTATTAGCTATAGTTGTGATGGCAATTCCATCTGTAGGAACAATGAATATTGGCTCTGGGACAAGCTGCATTTCTTCAGGTGTTCCTGAAAAAGAATACATAGTCAATGAATGTACAGATGACTTGAATCAAAGTTACAAATGACATCGGTAAAATGGTCAGAAAATTACCATCGCTCGGATCAGTAAATGTCACTCCAAGTACAGAAATCTCAACAGTTGTAGTAAGTATCAATAAATACTTGACATAAGGTTGAAAAATTCCTGGTTTTGGTTTAACTAATCCAACGCTTATAATGGTTTCATTGAGCCCATCAAAATACGCTACATCAGACCTGGAAATTAGCATTCACAAATAGAATTCACGCCCACATATATACCGGCTATGAGTATAAAACTCTTACCCATTTTCATAAGACCAGACATATATGTCACTGTCGATTGTGAGCCAAGCTTTAGAAATATCAGTAAAAAGGCCCATCATACAATGGCATTGCATATCTATAATTTTATGAAGGTGACAATGTGATAATATTAATATTACTGATACTATATAGCAAACTGAAATCATTTGTTGTGATTGATTCTGAAAAGGATACGTCCAAAATGCTCCATTACTTCAGAGGGTAATGGTACTTTGCCGTGCATCCTCATTTGATTAATGTTGGCAAAACTCATAGCGGCACTGCTTAGATTTGGATAATCATGATCATCAAGACCACTCACGGTCGGGCCACCTATATAGAATATTTACAACTGCTTGTAATTGTATTGAGAATGAAGTTTGGAAATGAACATATCTGAGCTAAGTAATATATAATAATTTTTGATATTGTATTTACCCTGTGCGTTATAATGCATAAGATTTAATAATGATGGGAAATTGCTATCAGCTATAATGTGTTTGTCTAACATCTTCCCCGCCATTTCCAAGGCATCCAAGTGAATCTTCAAAGGCTCCATTGTTTTTGATTTTAATGATGTTACTTGCTCATACGCCAAAAAATCTGTAATATTGTTGATCTAAATCACAAGACCAAAGATTACAATCAAGAACTAACTGTATTGTTGATGTTAATCAAAGGTCAATTGTTCTATAGAAATTGTGGCCCTCTCAAGAATGAATTTACGCCTGAGCTGTTATCACAAAATATTTTCAAATCACGGTTCTATAGTACATCAATGATAGTTTGATCATAGTCAAACCAAGAGCGCTATTAGTGAATAATATATTTCATTACGCTTCATGCAGCTTCGAAGGATAATGCAATTGACATTGTGAGGTTATGTTTGCGCTAATATCATCAGTTTTGACTCAGAGCACGATCAAAATTCGGAGAAGCTTCAATTTTCTAAATGAAGATTTTCGAATCTTCGTGATAAAAAACTTAAATTCAACGGACCAACCAGTTGTTTCTTACTTCACAATCAATGTTTATAACATCACCACATAGGGTGCCGGCTTTGGCGGGTACGTAGAGTTCGCACAGTGATGGAACGAATTCATGTAAAATCAAACTCGTCCCCTCTTTTACGTTCAGTTGAAAAATTTCCTAATTATTCACAGACGTCACTGAATCCTTATCACCGGAATCACTGAGGATCAAAGGATATATTTTTTATCCCACTTCCTACTCACTATTCATAAAATTGACTAGTCGCATTCATTGGAATGTCCTATTTCTCAACTCAACGGTTGGTCACCGGCCAACTCGCGAAGCTCCGGCGCCAGCGAGCTAACATAACACGCTATGCCTCACAGGTGTGAGAAAGCGTGCGCACGGCTGCAGTATTGCACCATTGAGAATAGTCTCAATGATTGCACGTCCCATAGAGAATAGATAGGCATTGTAACACGGAGGTATTCCTACGTGATTGTACCAACAAATTTAAGTCTGAATCCGTTGGATTGTACTATCACTGCGTGCTCTAACATTGGGATTAAAATTTGTTTTTTATTTTTTAATTCCAACATCGGGATTAACCCCAACAATCGGGATTAAAAATTAATCGGGAAATCGCGTTTGAAGGTGATCAAAAATAACGATCAAAGGTTCGATACTCGAATATCGAATTCGAACGCAGGCGCCGTGAGGACAAAGTTTGAAGTGTAAAGACCTGACGTAATGTAAAGAATGCAAAGCGTGTGTAGTGGAAAGCTATGCGCATCAGTTGAAATTGATAATATTCACATTCTTCAAGGTCTATGATTACGGACAATTCGTTTCGCGTACATTTTAAATTCTGTATCATTCTCTCGAAAATACACGTACTATAAACATGTCGAAAAACCAACCTTAACTGAGTGATATTTATAAACTGTTCAGTGTATTTATACTTTTCACCATAGCTTGAGTAGCTAGTGTATCAGTTGAATAAGAAAAAGAGATCTCTGGAACTCAGAAGAAATGGAAGCCACTCAAGACTTGAACGATAGCCTTCCTCTCCCTGCTGAGAGTATGCCTGAATGTTGGGATAAAGATGACAGGATGAATTCCCTTTTTGCCCAATTTCGAAATCGCTCTGTCAATCCACAGGACTGGGATTCAAAGTATAGATTTTGGCGAGGAATGATATCTGATTGGACTAAACATAAAATGCGCTGCAGCTTTTCCCTTGCTGATTTGAACAAGGCTTTCAAACGTAATGGTAGAACTCCGGCATGCTTGTCTGTAGTACTTCAAGAACTGCATCGGTAATGAAATTTGATGAGCATTCTGCCAATCTTGTCTTATTTTTTAGTTATGATTACTCAAAACGAGTCAATTTAATTTTTCTACCGTCATTGTTCTATTTTTTTTTAACAGAAATCGTGAAATCGTTCCACTCACAGAATTTGTCCAAGAGTCTCCAAGCTCGTGGAGTGGATGGGCAGTCAATACATTAATGAAACGACCAATAGTTTGGTCATTTTCAAAGTTAAAGAGCACAATAATCGAGCCAACGGTGGATATAGATACAAAATATGTTCAGTTAGGTACAGTCAAAAAATTGGGTGAAATCATATTGTCAACTGTTGATAACAGTAATGAGAATGCTCTCACATCATTATCAGAAGTAGCTAAGAATTGTACAGAAAAAACTAAAGGCAAGCTTGTATCGAATGATGATGTAAAATTGGCTTTGACATGGCTCCGACTTGAGAAAAAAGCTGCATTTCGAGTCAACCCTGTTTGCGACAGCAGCGAGATGTTAGTCAAGTTATCTACCAGTAAAGTCAAAGAAGTAACAGAGGTTGAGGAGAGTTTGTACAAGTTAGAAAAGCAAGAAGAACTGCTGACCAAGAATTTAGAGATGCTAGAGATGGAGAAAGAGGCTGTTGTAAAGAATGCGAAGGCCTATCTTACAAATGGGATGAGGCAAGTTGCGAAAAGCTGCCTCAGGAAAAAAAAGGATATTGAAAAAAGTATAGAAAAGCGAGCCGCAGCTCTACAAAATATTCAGATTATCATTGCTAGAGTTCGAGATGCGCATTCGGATTCGGAGGTAGGAGAACATTATTCTTGTGAAGTTTTTCTAAAATTCTTTACTTTTTGATCAGATTCACTAATATTTTTACTATTTTACAGGTACTAACTTCTTACAAAACTGGAGTTGCTGCTCTGAAGAAAAAGTTGGATACTGATGGCCTGACTGAAGATAATGTTGCTGAAACTATGGCGGATCTCTCAGAGGTGATATTTTACGTAGTAATTGTTACGTAGAAATGAAAAATGAAAAGAGTAGGAGAAAATAAATTTAACTGTTGATAATCCAATTGGCTTTCAGGCTCTGGAAGAGTTTAGCGAAATACAATCAGCTCTGTCAAAGTCAGTTGATGTGTATGATCCCGAGCTGGAGGATGAGCTGTCTGAGCTGCTCGCAGAATCACTTGAACTTAACGATTCTGTTAGCAATTCGCAAAGCACTCCGATTAAACCCAAAAGCGATCCCAGCCAGTATGACATTGATGAATTACCCGATATAGCAAACGAATTATCATCTCTACTTCTAAAAGGTAAATTTATATAGTTTGTTCGTTTGTTTGCTTGGGGGAAAAATGAGTTGTTTGCAAGTAACTTTCTTTTTTATTGATCTGAGACTAATTACGGAAATTTTCGCTTTTATTTCAGGGTTGCCATCTCCTCCTAAATACTCGCTCTCGGCCGAATCTCCAGTTCCATCCCAGGGAGAATAAGTTAGTGAGTAATATATCGATTGTATTTAATTTTGTTCGTTAAAGCTTTTTCCTGCGTTTATTCATCATTATTGTAAAATTGTTACGTCGTTCACGATCTATTTTAATGCTATATGTACGAGGGAGTTAGCTGTTGAAAGTTTTGTCTTCGAGTATACATTTATACATGTTTTTATAATTTTTTTATTTATTTTTTTTTTGTTTATATTTATTTCAAACGAAAATCAGATAACCCATAACTTCCGCTTTTTTCCTTCAAACAGCCGCAAAAACATATCTTGCTTATATCCATAAAATCTTGCCTCCTAATCATTGCATATGGACATGACTCTTGTAATGAATCAGAGATCACACATAAGGCATGTGACACTGGTATCAAGATGTTGTTAAAAATAAAAACTAATACTAATTAGAAAGGTGCCTGGCTGACGACATGGTAGTGTCGCAGGATGGATAATACTGGTACTGCTCCAATTGGAACATGACATCCTGAATCCACGACATGTAAGTGGACACTTTTGTGTATAGCGAAAACGAAAATCTATCGCATGTTCTCTCGCCCGATGTAGCGTCGGTACCAAGAGCTAAGCTGACCACCCCCATCACATACCACTGATCTCCTTTCTTAAAAACCAGCCCTCCTCCGCTATCACCGGGGCAGACGGCCGATCCTGAAATTCACATACGATTATTAATCAGCGGTGAACTCACCGGGAGCAAATTTTCTATCGGAAAATGAAAGGCAACACGATCGAACATACCATTATTGAAACCAGCGCAAAACTTGTCATTACTTATAAAAATCTCGTTCCCGTTAGCAAGATTTGAACTCCTGCACTCGCTGTATGAGATATACGGCAGAGTCAATGTCTGCAAGATCGCACTAGATGAGCCTGTGACCGTACTCCCAAAACCTGCCACTTTTCCAAAGGCACCAGGTTCGAGGACTTGCTCGCTGGTACCTGAAACGTCTAAACAGGCAGGGAGGAGGAAACTGGAGAATTCAAAAGGCTGTTTCAATTCCAGTAGCGCAATATCCGACGCGTAGTTGCCAGTGAACCCATAGTAGTTGCAATTAGTGTAGACATTTTTCACCTAAAAGTGGTATTTAAACAAACGTCAGGCTGGCTTGATTTCCGAACGAAAGCTGCTAGCAGAATATGTGATTCAGAAAAAACAAACCTTGCCCTTCCTGACGACCTGCGGATCGTGTAACGGGGAATCGTAATCCCGGAAAACGTTTCCTGTGATTACGAAAAGTTTTTCGGGATCATCCGTACTCCTGGTATTCTCGTTGTAGACGCAATGGGCAGCGGTTAATATAAGTTTGGTCTGTATTACGGTAGCACCGCATTTGAACACTTTTGTTGATTCGTTTTCCATGTAAAGAGTCGCATGCCACGGAAAGTCTCCAAGTTTAGCCAACATTCCATTCGAAACTAAAGGTGTTTGATGGGTTCTCGCTACTCCGCAAACTGAAATAGAAATTCAGCTATTTGAGCAATTTGAATATCATTTTCTACAATTTTTTCCCCCTGACGATCTAGCGCACGTAGACGATTGGAAAATTCGATTTTAACCGATCAAAAACAGATGATAAGAAGGACAGAGGTATAACAGAAAAATCTGATACGCTGATTTCAACACATTTTTTATTGCCATTAATCCTTACGGATTTTCATCATCCTGTGAATTATCTTCAATCACCTCTGACCGCATTGGTACCGAACATTTTTTCTAGGACCAAACCCAAGTCTCCCTTTCCTCATTCTCTGTTTTGGGACGGGGAGAGTTGAGTTTGATATCGATGTCGGATTCTAGTTCGGTGTTAGTACGTTCCCCTGTATAAATGATGACCTTGTCGTTAGTAACATCCACCAAATTAATGTTGGTCGCGTTTTCCGCTACCTGAACTTTTATTACACCCCCTTTGATTTCAACATAAACCCTAAGCGGACCTGGTATGCATTTGATAGGATCCGGTTCCCACTTTCCGTTTGCGTTGCACTCCACAATCTCCCTGTGAGTAGCTATCAACGTCGTATCTCTTCTATACCCGACCCGGCAAGAAACTTGTGCTCTCGTTTTCGGAAGCACTGGAGAATCGCAGCTTACGTACTCCCCAAATAGTCTACAGTCGGATGTCGTCGACACGGAGTTCAAAACAGGGCATTTCACCTCTGAAAATATAATTTATTCATTAGCCTTTCAACGGTAATTCACTTGCGAAACTTCGACGATTAGGTACTTATTATTTTTGCTTACCAATGCAGATGGGGACGGATGACCAGTTTCCTCCGACTCCGCAATAAACGTCGGTGGTTCCTCTGACTTTGTACCCCTCGGAACATGTGTAGACAAGTTGACTTCCGGGTTCCAGTTCGACACCCTGAGCGATATCGCATTCGACACCGTTCGAGCAGAGTTGACGATGCAGCTTCCATTGGCCGTTGGTTGGTTGCGGTGGCACCAAACAGCGTGAAGGTTTTCGATTTGGAAGATCTGGTATTCGTGGTGGAGACGTCGTAGTCAGAGTAGGTGCCATAGAATCTGGTGCTGGATGACCGCAAAGGAATAAATCTTCATCGGAACCATCGGCACAATTACTGAACCGATTGCACACCAATTCTCGATCGATACAGGCGCCGTAATTACATCGAAATACGAACGGTGGGCATCTGTATTGTATAAGATAAAGTGTCACACAAAATTCCAGGAAAATTGACGCGGTGCCTTGCGGCTCTGGGTATCTCTCAATGTCGTTCAACTCCATACCAAGTTTTACTTCAGAAGAATTCCCATTGTTATTCACCGCGGAATATCCCATCTCAAATGTTTGTTACCCCGTGTACATACTAATACCCATATAAGGCCGACATACTCAGGTTCACATCCTATATTTTCAAATACTTACAAAATGGATCCACAACTGTCGAATGTTTCGTCCGATCCATCCGCGCAGTCAATCGCGCCGTCGCACAAAGATGTTTCATTTATGCACTGCCCATTTTTGCACCGGGAGTTATCAGGACCACAAGTGTTAAACTCGACATCGGCGGCAGAGATACCTGGACATCCTGGAAGCGTTTCGTCGCTGTTGTCTAGGCAATCTTTGATCCCGTTGCAAGTTGCATCTCCATTAACGCAGGCGCCATAATCACAGCGAAATACATAATCGGGACAAGTCAACTCTGGCTTTGTACATTCAAATTGAGTTTCGTCGCTCTGATCTGAGCAATCGGCCCTTCCATCGCACAACAATTCGCTTTGAATGCACTCCCTATTCCGACACATGAATTGGCTTTCACTGAAACGAATTTTATCACGATTAGTTATTTTTTTTCATTCTTCCCAATTCATTAGATTATAAAGCCCGGTGTGCTACTCACTTGCAATTGAACGAACTCCCAGCGTTGACATCATTTATTTTTGAATCCACAGAGACTTCTTGAGCGAATCCGAATGCCAAAAGGACTGCTTTTCATGATTTAGGAAGAAAATAAATTGTAGAAGTTAATAATTTGTTGCAAGATGTACATTAAACTTATTGAGCGTATAATGGCGCGGCTTTAGAAAAAAGTAATTATTGGATTACTGGTTATAGCTGTGTATACTTCTCATCGGCGAGAAAATGAAATCGCACACACGAAATCACATGTTTAATGAGAAACACTGTCGTTATCGTTATGTGGTATATTCGTAAAAACATAATTGACAATCAGAATGAAGACCACTCGCCGAGGAACGGAGAATCTCCGTACGTCATCGATACGTGATCATTGATAAAATAATTTGGAAACCGAGTACATGATTTAACTCGAAGATCATTCCATATAATTTTTTCCAATGATTTCGTCTTGGAATTGAATTTTTTATTTTATAAACAACACATATTTCCGTTGGATAACTAAAATTATTGAACTCCTCATTTTGATGGAGTTTAATTCTACATACGGGCTTGAAGGCAATTGAATGAATCCCGTTACTCGATACAACATCGATCTATAATAGGAATTATCCCATCGATAGCTCATTATACTTATACGTACCATCACTCACCGCATATAAATATTGGAGTCGTAATAAATTTAATTCCGGGATACGCCATCACTGAAGCAGTTTACAACTAGCTGTAATCATCGACAGTTCCACGGTTCAATAATCACAGTATAAATGTCGTAACAACGTATTTTCAAAACAACTACTCTCTGGCTCTTCGCGAGTTGACCAGCCGAGCACAGCGGTCAACGAAAGACTGGGGAGTGCCATAAGAAACTGTGGAGGTAAAATCTGTTGGGATATATTAGAAGATATGAACGATAAAACCCGTCGAACCTTGCGCACGTATAGCCTCACGCGATCTTAATTTATTGATGTAGTAGTCGGAATTTTAACATTGTAAAGAACAAACTCACCTAGTCATCTTTGTAAAAGTAAAAGCCGGTGGAATTCCACATCCCCACTCAGGGTAGGAATAAGATAATTTAAATTTTGCTACAAACTTTTTTGCGCCATCCGTAAAATAAGACGGGGATTCACGGTCGGTGTGTTATAAGGAGAGTTCTGTTGATATGGAAGATGATTGGAAGGTAAATGCTTAACAACGATTTTGAGTCTTATAAGGATTGTAGTTGAATCGATGATGTTTATTCGTCATACACTTATTGTCAATTTTATATTTTGATTTTTGTAATTTTAACGATGTTTAAAAAAAAAAATTAACACATACACCCCTATTTGTACTTGATTTCATATCAAATAAGAAAGTCAGAGAGTCTAACAATAAGTAGACTTCCGATCTTTAGTTGCAGGATTCCCATTTAGGATTAAGCATAAAATGTAAAGTCATATTACCGCATTTCTCTTACAACGCACTGACAATGAGTGTCTCAATTCTCGTAAAAATATCGCAGCACTGCCGCCTAATCGTCTCAAATGACCTTATGAGTTAAAGTAAAATCAAAGCCTAGTTATCACGCGAAATTATCATCCAACAAGTGTGGGACACAACAATAATTCTATTACACATTACACGGCATTACTGCAGGCTGGGAAGGACCGATGTCGCTCTAATTGAAACATGACGTCCTGGATCCATGCCATGTATGTTGAAACTTTTGTATAAAGCGAATAAGCAAATCTATCGCATGTTCTCTCCCCGTTTGTAATGTTCACACCGAGTCCCACGCTGACGATTCCCATTACGTACCAAAGGTCTCCTTTTTTGAAAACCAATCCACCGCCACTGTCCCCTTCGCAAACGGCCGATCCTGAAATTCATAAACATATGATTAAAGAGTCCATTACTTCTCCGTTCAGGAGTGATTACCTACAACAATATTCATAACGTACCGTTGCTGTAACCTGCACAAAATTTGTCGTTACTTATGTAAACTTCGTTTCCTGCTGCGGTGCTTGCACTCTTGCACTGACTGAATGATATGTAGGGTAGAGATAACGTCTGTAGGACCGCGCTTGAGGGACCTCCAGCTGTTCTTCCAAAGCCTGCAACTTTTCCAATAGCACCGGGCTCCAGGACCTGCTCGCTGAAACCCGAAACGTCCAAACAAGCGGGTCGAAGAATGCTAGACAATTCGAGAGGTTCTGCCAATTCCAGTAATGCGATGTCCGATGCGTAGTTTCCGGTCAACCCGTAATATTTACAGTAAGTGTAGACATTTTTTACCTGAAAGGGTTAAACAAATGTGAAAATTATAAAAAGAATGACGATCAGTCTGAGAAGGAACTGATGGTTAGTGATAAAGTCTATGATTAGGTCCCAACCGCGGCTTTCCTGACAATCTGTGGATTGTGTAACGGAGAGTCGTAATCTCGGAAGGTGTTTCCCGTAGCCACAAATAGGTTCGACGGATCTTCATTGGTCCTCCTGTTATCATTATAGACACAATGGGCAGCAGTTAGTATTAAATTAGTTTGAATCACGGTTCCACCGCATTGGAATTCCTTCCTCGGTCCCTGCTCCGTATTTCGCTGGACGTAAAGAGTCGCGTGCCATGGGAAATCCCCAACGTTGGCCGTCATTCCATTGTAAACCAGTGTTGTCTGATGATTTATCGGTACTCCACAAACTGAAACCAGAATAAAATTTATCTAACGGTATTCATAGAATGATCATTTTCTATTCACAAATTACATGAACTTTATAACTGTATAATATAATCCCAGATCAGAATAACGGCATTTTTTATAAAATTCCGTTGAGATAATTCACAGAATGAAAAATTTTCGCTTCAAAAGTTATAGTATAAATTTAATAATTGAAAATTCAACTAACTTTTTTTCTGTTTTTTTTCTTGCGACGCCAGCTGATGCGGGGTGGACGGGGGAGGGGGATAGCGGTGATATAAGGTAGAGGTATCACAAAAATATTTGTTACGCTGCAGTTTTCGTTATATCTTCTTTTATTGGCACCAATCCTTGTGAAAATTCAGTGCATTTCGTATAGCAGCCATGTTGCGTAAATGTATAAGGTTTAAAAGTATAGAAATCTATATAACAAAATAACTTTGAGCTAAAATATCTAAGTAAAATAAAAAATAGAAAATTTTAACCGTGGAGTCCCCAACTCCCTTTATAGCTGGACGTCGTGGTCCGTTGTCGTAATTCTAATGATATTGAAAAACATTTACAATAAAACAATCGTCGATATACAACGATGCATTCACTGACAAATACCATATGCAAAATAAATTAATCAAGCAATAAATAATACTGAACGATTTTTGTATGAATTTCATGTGAATTATCTCCAACAGACTCGAAGAGAAAGCTACGCTTTTCTACCGATATTTGTTCTTTTTTTTTGTTCGTTTTTTTCTTTTTTTTTGTGCCGTCAATACCAAATCTATTACTATCACTACCCAGCATGTTAGCTACCAATTTCTAATTTGCTGCTTGTCTCGAAAAATCGTTTGACCGACTTGAGGCACGTCCAATTGTACGTTAATATTTGGCACTACATCGCCATTACCACGCTGCCCTGTATAAACTATGACCTTATCGTTGGTAATATCGAGCAGATTAACCCCGGTCGCGTTTTCCGAAATTTTAGCTCGCACCCTTATTACACCCCCCTCGATTTCAACGTAAATCGTAAGCGGACCTGCTACACATTTGATAGGATCCGGCTCCCACCTCCCGTTAGCGCTGCACTCTACAACCTCCCTTTGAGTCGTCGATGTCGTATCCTTCCTGTAACCATTACGGCAAGATACCTCCGCTCTGGTTTTTGGAAGCACGGGAGAATCGCAGCTCGTGTATTCCCCAAATAACGTGCACGACGACGTAGTCGACACGGAGTTCAAAGGGGGACATCTTATCTCTGAAAAATACATCATCTCCGAATTCAGTAAAAGTAGCGTATGGGCTTTTTGATCGTACAAATTACGAAGCGACGACTGTTACTAATTGTTTTGTACTTACCGATGCAGACAGGGATGGGCGACCAGTTTCCCCCTACGCGTCCGCACCAAACGTCGGTGTTTCCTCTGGCCTTGTAACCACGTGCACAAGTGTAAACAAGTGGAGTACCCGGTTCAAGCTCGACACCCTGAGGAACTTCGCATTCTACACCGCCCTTGCAAAGCAAAGAGTGCAGTTTCCAGTGCCCGTTAGGAGGCTGCGGTGGCACCAGACAACTTGGGGCTCTTGAGATCGGAGGACCTGATGTTGGCGTTGGGGCAGGAGGTGTTGGTCTCGGTCTCGGTGTTGGCCTGGGTGTCGGTCTTGGTCTTTCGGTGACCGGACCTGGACCTGGTTTATCGCAAAGCAAAGGATCTTCGTCGGAACCGTCAGCGCAGTTACTGACCCCGTTGCAAGATAGATCGCCGTCGATGCAAGCACCGTAGTTACAGCGAAAGACGATTTGACTGCATCTTTAAATTGAGGTTCAAAGAAAATTGTTGAACAGATATTTCTCTTGAACTTCGTGTTTTTATGATTAGGTGCAAAAGGCTGTTCTCTCACGATATAAAATCGAATGAGTGCTATACTGATTTATGGGTCACCAGAATTACAATTTATGTGTGCTATAAAAAGTGGTCTTCGGTAAATTTCGTGTGCTCACAATTAAGTACAAAAATATTGTGGACGCACAACAACCTCGACAAGTTGAACAGAAATCAAGGTGGACGGGACGATTCATGGTGACCAAGTATTGTAAGGTATCGGTAAAACTTGCAGAAAAAATTTGAACTACCAATTATTAATTGTTAATGCTCACGGAAATGATCCACAACTGTCGAATGTTTCGTCCGATCCATCTGCGCAGTCGATCGCGCCGTCGCACAAAGATGTTGCATTTATACACTGCCCATTTTTGCACCGAGAGTCATCAGAACCACAAATGTTGAAGCCGACATCGGCGGCAGAGATACCTGGACATCTTGCAAGCGTTTCGTCGCTGTTGTCTAGGCAATCTTTGATCCCGTTGCAAGTTGCATCTCCATTAACGCAGGCGCCATAATTACAGCGGAATGCATAATCGGGACAAGTCAACTCTGGCTTTGTACATTCGAATTGAGTCTCGTCGCTCTGATCTGAGCAATCGGCCCTTCCATCGCACAACAATTCGCTCGGGATGCAGTCCCCGTTTTGACACGTGAACTGATTCTCACTGGACAGAATTTAAAAAATATCATTAGTAGAATTTCTCAGAGGCATAATAGGTATACGATATATTATACGTATTATAAGTTGAATATCTGAAACTTAGGAGTTACTCACGCGCAACTTCTTCCAACTACATCATTTGATTGGTAATTAAAGGTGATGTCTTGAGTGTATCCGTTTGCGAAAAAGACTGCTGTTTGAGATTTCAAAGAAAAATACATCGTTATCAAAATTTTCTGATACTCCATCTGTTTTGTAGTAAAAAAAAAAAAAAAAAAAAAAACAGCTGCAGGTGTTCGTATTTTTACCCTGGAATATACGAAAATATTTCCGACTCCTCGCAGTGTATTGTGTCAATTGTTCGATTATAAACTATAGCCCCCGCGAGCGATCAAGTCAATCATCATTAACGATAATTCGCCATTGGCTTCAAGTGATACTTTCATTTTTGTCAGATGCTTGGCATAACAGATTATATACGTTCGCCTAGACTCGAGTGTTTCATGAACCCTGAACCCACGTCGCGACAAAATTAACGTTCGAATACGTGAACTCGAGAATCTGCAAACGTTCATGGTCACTGTAAACTTCTTGCATAGATACGTATAGGTATACAAGAATTATAGAAGGATAAATTTAACCAGCCGAGTTAACCGGTTCCGCAGGTTTTCAGTAAGATTTCAATCCTCCAAGCGGGGCTATAATCGTACCCCAGAATGAAGAGCGAATTAAAACAAGTTTTATTTATGAAAAATTGTTTAATTTTTTGTTTTAGGGGCATGCACGTTAATTTGATTGCGTCCTCCTTCCCACCCATGAGAAGAAAAAATCCGGTAATTTTGTGAACGTGATTAAAAACTATCTGCCATTTATTTTATTCGTTCGATTTATCGCCTCTTAAACCGGGGATTGGGTATTTTTCATCAGTCTCGGTTATTCCCTGAAAATTTATCACATGATTCGAAAGGAGCGCGACTGACGCGCCGCTCTTCGCGCCGTTCCTTTCCTCGGGTATTTCCCATTCACTATACGAACACTCGAGGACAAACTTCCGCATGTTTAATATCGCGGTGTAATGTTAATGGAGAAACATTGACGATCTTAACATTCGCGATAACCTTTTGCCAATGATAAATATGATTAATCTAATAACAGATAATGATTGGATGTGAAAATATTATGAAGGTAGTATAATCATCACGGAATTGCGGGAAGTCGAAACACAATTTTCTAATGAGAAAACAATGAAGCTAATTATGTTTTTCATTATCACGTTTGTTAGATTGAACAGTAGTCGGTTGAAATAATCACATGAATGTTTATTCGAGTTCCAAAAGGGTTTGAATATATTTGCATCAAAAAATATCATGTACAGGGATATACGAACAATCTACAGCACTGCATCAGATCTCTGACATCATTTTAACATCGGCATTATCACTCACCACAAAAGTACGTGAAAATTACGGCACATTTATCAGCGAATAATGCTGTCATTCTAGCTGACAATTTGCTGTATGATAAACAGTATCACTTTGCGGTTCACCAATGGCAGTAACTATATTCTAATGGTGAATGTCAAAACAAACAACTTTTGCGCTTCGCACGTTTGACCAACCGACCACAGTGGTCAACGTAGACTGAGGACAAGATTGCCGCTGAGTTGAAAGGAAAAGTCAGTCGGAATATGTGAGAAGAATGATGGAAAAAATGGCCACTCAAAAAAAGTAATAAAATATCAAACAGCTACTCTTTGCACACTCAAACAACTGACTTAAGTATAAACATATGATACACCACGTTATGGATCATATAGATATAATATCACTGCGAACGGTGAAAGTCTTCGACAAAAATCTGTTGAGAACTGGAAGATCCGCATTGGTATGCGTATATATAGGTATAGTTTACGGACAAGGAAATTCCAAATAAGCGGAATCGTAAAACAAATAACGCAGCGTCATTCTCAATGGAAGTATTTCATGCTCTAATTTGGTAAAAATGACGTCGATATTTTTCCGGCGTGCGAACTTTCAAAAGTTTTGTGGTTTATCAATGAATCCTTATTGTCACAATACGTATGATTACGGAATGATCTATGTATGACCATTATACTCCTCAGTGGCGTCATCTTTCCTGTTCTTCATAAATGACTTCATAAATAATAATCATTTAGCCGGTTGCATACGAGTATGAGGATACGTATTGTTTTGATCACCCTTTACCACCCGAATTCATTTTCTTTCAGAAAACTCTTAGAATATTTAATGCTCCCCAACCTAAATTATCAGACAATTTGTCAAATCAATTCGCGTTGATAAGATTTATTACTTTTACTTTTCGGTTTTACAATATTTGAGGAAGAATAAAAACAAGAATCCAAAATAACGTAACGCAAAACTGCAGTGAAGGCCAGTGCAAGCGCAATAATTAGTCCCGCACGTTTGGAGGATCTCATTAACTCAAGGGTTAATGCAGCACTTTATTCGAATGTGTGTACAGCTTTATATGTGTGTACATATGCATACATGCCTCGCATATATTGCTGTTTTTAATTGCGGAGGGAGTTGGGAGTCACACCAGCTGCAAGTTCTTATGGAGCAGCAGATTTCAGCAGAATCAAGTCAGTCAGTCACTCGGTCATACTTCTTCCACGTGACGCTGCACACCCTGTTATAAATTACAGTATATTCTTACGTAAAAAACTATTTCAATCATAGATTGGTTATCGCGCTTTTGAAGGGCTAGTAAAAAGTGACTAAAGAGAAACTAAAAAAAAAACTTGTAAAATGTACAGCGTTCACGTGACTCCATCGGGAAGTTCGTCCAGTAGGGCAGGGACCTCCAGAGGAACTACTCCGGATAGCGAAATTGTCTACAAATCACGACGAAGAGAATCTATGCCAATTCGAGTCCTGAACTATCTACGATCTCAATTCAAAGCTGAAGGAATACCAGGCAAGTTCATGCTGGCCGATGGGAAACAAAAAAATTCATTTTTACGAGTCGGAAAAATCGTATGTAAAGATTTATAATTTTATTTATTCTTTAAGTTACGTTAGAAAAATACATGATTTTTTTATGTTCTTTGTCTCGCAAAGATGTAAGTCTTGTGATAGCTATTCTTATTTTTCTTGTTCTCTGAAGAAGAAGTCTTCAAGATTCGAAATAAGACATACAGCTCGGTATACATATTGTTACGTGTAGAACTTATTTGAAAACCATAACGTAAATTAATTTTCTTCGTATTTTAATAACATAGTACCAACATTTTCTACCTTTACAAGGTATAGTGTTTGAGATTTATACGCTTGAGTTGCGTATATATATATATATATATTTTTTTTTTGTACTGTATGAAACAATGTATTTTGCAAAAATGAAAAACAAAAATAATTCTTATTGCCACTAGTTCACTATTGCGATTGGCTTAGAAAAATTTGTAAAAAAAATTATAGGCGAGAGCCACGACCTATCCATTCGCTGAATGATTTCGGAAAGACTCTATCACTGTAGGGCGATCATTTCCATCCGGAATTTGTTCGACGCAGTTTCTCTGCAAATCGGCAAAAAAAAAAACAAAAAACAAAAAAAAAATTATAATGAAATTATACTCCACTAGATATCATAGGGCTTTCATAGAACCTACGTTTTCCGTGTTCGAATTTAGCGATGAAACTTGCAGAATTGTATCTTGATCGTTACTGATCCCGCTGAATAAGGTGGCACCTGCAGATTTGTGTTCCAGTTCAGAGTTTGAATCAGGTGTAGTAACTTTTTCGTTTGCACGGTATCGATCGGCTGGAGTCGCGCTTTGCTCTACGACAACCGTTGCGTCTGTCGTCGTCAATTGCTTTTCATCTGTTTGGAATTCCAAATCCAAAGGAATAGATTCAGATAGCATTTTTTTATCCGATTCGCTACTTTCAATGAGATCAGAAGTTTTATTCAACATTTCCTCCACTATCGTACCTTGCAGCAAATCTGTGGAATCATCAGACTTCTTCGTTCTATAATCAACGCCCTTAACGTGTCTCGACATTTGCATACCAGTCATGGTGTCGTCATAGAGTAACCAATAGGGTGAAAATGAATGCTGTCTAAATTCAGCTATAAATCGTCTTTTCTGCGAACAGGATGATTTAGCGGAATATAATCTCTGGGGTGTAACGATCGGGGCTGCGTAACAATAAATGCAAGAGGTCTGATCGATCCTCGAGTAATCGATGTACCCGTAAGAATTCAAATTCAATATATTCTCAAGATAATGATTGGTCGTATTGCCCGGGGTTCGTTGTAAAGGCCAAAAAGGTTCCAACTCCGGTATGATCGACGCTGTTTGATTGGTCGATTGCACCGTCGTGTTATTGTAATTTATTTCCCCTTTCGTTTCACCATCCAGCTGAACTCCGACCGGCTTTGCTGTCATACCCCTGTTGCTATCCTCTATAAACTCAAAATTATGCATTTGCTGGTTTGCCACAGAATGATTAAATTTTTGGACTGTGCAATTATACTCATGACCAAAAGTACTTTGCCGATCTATGCTATTGCAGGGTCTTTCGATGTTCGGAGGTTGCGTATGAACCATTCCTTGAGCCCAGCTTTGCGTTGGGGTGTTACAAGAATTTGAAGGGACTGGATTTTCGGAATATCTATGAGCTGGAGGGGGGGCCTGGTGATATTGGGCGGCAAATGAGAAGTGCTGTATCGATGAATTAGGATTAGATATCCCTGAGATAACGCCAGGCGAAGCAGACTCGGTTTCATGTTGCAATAATTCGCAAGGTACAGGATTGTTGCAGTAATTTGTCGATTGATGCATCGGAGGTTTTAAGAAGCCGTAATTATTTCCCTCGTTCACTTGTCTCTGCGTATGATGTTGGGGTGCGCATGAATTGGTAACGGTTGAATTTTCACGCTCTGATGGTCTCACGGTATTGTCATTTAAATTTTGGTAAAATTTAACATCTGACCCAGGCGTCGACGCAGCGCCGTTGTTCCCGTCGAAACCGCCGTTTTGATTTATCGAATACACCGACCCATCTTCAATGGGGTACTGTTGATGCAGCGGGTCCTCCGTTTCGACAGGCCTGCAGGGAGTTACGTAAGTAGTCGCATCGTAATAATTAGTCTCTGGGAATATCTTAGATCCGTGAACTTTGATTTTTTGATCAATAAACGTTTCCTGATGCCCGTTTTCAAGCGTAGTTGTGGTTCCCCATTGCTGCTGTTCGTTTCCCTGATGAACATCGGGCGTTTGATTAGTGTAAAGTAGCTGATATTGCATAGGATTTTCGTCAGTAAGCACGCCGCAAAACTGGCCTGCTGTCGCTTCGTGAAAGTTTCGATTGTTCTGAAGATTCCCCCCGGCAGGATTTAGGACTAATTGATCCCGGACGTTGTTGACAAATCTATAATATTCCGTACCGATCGGCCAGTTATTTACATCGTTTCCATTCACGTCCGAATTTGCTGACAGAGTATCGGAGTTATCAAGTAGGTTGTTTTGACCCTGAAACTCAGTCTCCCAAATTCTACAATTTGGTCCAAGTTGATCGGGACTCGCGATTTCCCCCAAATCAGCTCCAACCGGTGCCTGAAGCATCCGCCTGAGCAAAATAGACGCGTGTGCGTTTCCGTTTGGATCTTCGAGAATTTGATAATCGAATCCTGTAACATTGTGTGCTAGTTGTTCAGAGTAAGGCTGAGTCATCTCGAAGTTGTTGACCGGCATAAGGTTTGTCCTTAGCTCAGCTGGATCCGAATCAAATCTTACAGCATCCACTTCGTTCCTGAGATCAATTATGCCTCCAGGATCGCTGTGACCAACCCTCTCGTTGCTGTTTGTATTGTAGGTTTGATAGTCTCTCTGGATACGACGTAGTAAAAATTGCCGAAATTCTTCGTACTGAGGAACGCGATTACCATCCTCCAATTGTCTATTCGGTATTTCTTCCTCTGCTCCGACCTGCGAGTAGGAGTGCAATGAAAAATGTAAATTCAAAGAATGTTTTATTTATTTTTTTACTGAAATTTGCAAATTTTTCTAATAAAAGTGTCATTATGCGACGCTTCTGTGTTACCCATTGATAAGGCAGACGATGTTGAGCGGAGTAATAATCTTCGGCCATGTCATAAGTAGGGCTCTGAATAGGCGTTGAAGATAGGCTCAATTTGGCAGGTTTGCTCTTGCGTATTCTTTTCTTTCTAGTCTGTCTCAAATCGGTTAGTATTTTGACTACTTCTTGGTCGTTTCCTCGCCTTGCGGCTTGAAGGACTTCAACAAGGAGTTGTTTCTGCGGTGATGTATAAACGATTATCACAATTGATCAGGTAATTTCACAATGAATAAACGCGTTTTAATCCTTTCCGAATGCCATGTGCCCCAACGTATTATCGTCAGGTATACGCAATTCAACGTGACATGATACATGAGTACAACCGGCACTGGTTTACACCTATTGGTATATTCGCACTTAAATTTGTTCAAAATAGTTACCTTGATATTACCAGGAACTCTATATCTCAAGGCTAACGCTTGCAGTTCCTTGTAAGATAGATTAGAGATATCTGCACTTCCACTCATCTTTTATTTTTGGCACAAATTATTAATCGTAGAGTTCATCGATGAATTTACACGATTCTGGAATATGGCTAGGGTGGCTACATTGGGGGAAATCGTCTGCTTCGTACGATTTGTAATACACACGCGATTATCGTGTACAAATACGGATTAACGTCTCACCTTTAGCTGCGATCGCATTTTACTTTTATAAAGCACCAACTTCAAGCGGTTCACGCTCACATACCCATAATTCAAAATTAAAATTCAACCGCGCTTATCACATGTTTAGTGTTCGAATCACGAATGTTCCTCAGGCTAAATTAATTGGGTCCGAAATCTGTAGTTAATTGCTATAAATAAATGGGATAATCCGGGCATTATGTTTGGCTATTTGAGATGCTGATAAGGTCACGGTATAGGATTGAAATTTTGATGAATCAATCGATAAAGTGATATCGCACGTGTAATGCGAGATTCATTCTCGCTGCAATTGTTAGTGAGAAATGGTGAACTAAATAAGATTTTGTTAGAAATAATTAATTAAAGTTGAAATAGCTAATCCCACCTCGAGTGTCGGTTTACGTAGTAAGTGAATAATTTGTCAACTGCACATGATATAATTTTTTCTGCACACCGTATTTTGCTGAAGAGAAGCTTTTCTGCTATAATATTTCGGGTATTCCATAAATCTCATTACATTGAGCCAGAACGAGGTCTTGCATTATCATCTCTCGTAAATGCTTGAATAGTTGGTGTTGATAAAGAGAACAATAAGCCCCGCACACGAGTTGCTGAATTAGAAATAATTGAAAGGGTACATAAAGCGAAGGGTATAAGTATGTAATACATGAGCATGCCTTATATAAGGTAGTCGAGTATTATATTATGTATTGAGTTTGCGCGGAGATGTTGGTTTTCGCGTTGAGTTCTACAGTTTTCGTTGTGGCAGGCTATACTCAGTGCGTCACCTGCAGAACAGAGTTCATACAGTCCCAGCAAGGCGGGCTGGTGATATTTTTTCATTGGAAGATTTTCTGCGCAAAGTTTTTAATAAGGCGCATGATTTTTTTATAATTTATATCATACCCTTGTACATATTTTAAAATAAAAGAAAAAAACAATCATTCAAATAAACCAGAATTCACGGAAAAAGTTATATCAGTCAGATTATCGAGTGGTAAATCGGGAAAGGATGAAAGCCCGAAAGAGCCGCGGAGATAAAAGTAAGTGTCTCCTCAATTTTCACACCTCGAGTACCTTTCGTACCTCGTTCGTCGTCAGAGCAGCTTATAATCAGTCAATATAATTTCACTATAATCTGAAAGTTCTAGACACAATATACTGTACATGTTTATTAATAATAGCCCGCCATACCTATACCTACCTATAGTCGCTCCAGAATCATCAGGTGAATAATGTAACTGGCAAAGAGAATATATATAGGTACATAGGTATAGGTATAGCTTTACCTAAGTGTAAACAAAGGACGTATTATGCATTAACTATCTGGCAGTATTGTTGAATAGAATAATACAGTCAATCTTGTTTTTCTAATTCTGCACCGTATCTCGCGTTCAGAAGCTGTTCTCAAATTACTTGCCAAATGTAAATCGTCCTATTAGCAGCGAGTTAAGAATTGTATCTGTGTAAAGCTGTATACTTATAAGTATACATATAAGTTACCATGGAAACCCCGGATGCCCGGGACCTCACCACGCCAGCTACTGTATAGGCGCATTTACTACTTTACGCGCATAGTGTATAGAAATACCTACACATAGGGTAGAAAAAAAAAAAACAAAAAAAAATGGACCGGTGCACTTACGAAAACAAAAGCTTTAGGACACAGATTCCTGGAAACCATGCACTTCTATTCAAGGACGGATGCGACAGGAATCTACATCTGCGTCTTTCGCTATCGTACTTCTCACGCGTGAAGAATTAAACTACAGATAATTGAATGGACAATCAGACTGCAAAATAATAGAGTTGAAATTTTGTAGCACTTTTTTTTTAATCTTCCTAATGATGATTCAAAGTCCAGAATTTGCATTCAATTATTTTTGCATAATTTTCTTGCAGAGGATGAACTAGAAGAATTAACTGGAGTATTGGCAAGTACCGGTGGTGGTGCTTTGACTCTTGGGGGACGTCATAGGCCTGAAGAATTAACCACTCTAGCTGCGACAACGAGATTTACACGAAAAGAAATCCAGCTAATCTACAGAGGATTCAAACAAGAATGTCCCACGGGTCTTGTAGATGAAGAAGCCTTCAAGCAAATCTTTTCCCAATTCTTTCCCCAAGGAGGTAGCCCCCATGGACATTACCCAAAATTTTTGATATTACAAGTCAGAGTAATTCATATGGATTCAAAATCAGAATTGATGCTGAGTTTTGTGCAATATTTTCAGATGCAAGTCAATATGCTCACTACGTATTCAACACGATGAAACGTAAACAGTCTGGAAAAATTAGCTTTGAGGTAAGCCATACATGTATGCCTATACATATATAGACTCATAGATACTCTGTTGTTAGTAAATCCGTAAAAACCTCTAAAAGTTTTGACTACGCGTTGATTACAGGAGTTCCTGTCAATTCTATCAAAAGTGTCCAGGGGCTCGGTGGAAGAAAAACTTCAATGGGTGTTCGGTCTCTATGATCTTGATGGAGACGGGTTAATAAGTAAAGACGAAATGCTGGATGTAGTTGGCTCAATTTATGAAATGCTGGGACGTTACACTCAACCCCAATGTGCCGAGCCTCAAATGGCAGCACGTGAGCACGTCGAACGTATATTTCATGTAAGTTCTACCTTATCGTTGATATATATGAATACCTTAGTTCATATTTTTTAATGAATTATTTTGCTAGTTGATGGACACAAATAAGGACGGGGTTGTGACGATTGAAGAATTGGTCCAGTGGTGTTCTAAAGATGAACAGCTCTTACGTAGCTTGGATACTCTAGACACAGTCTTGTGAAATTATTTTTACCCTTTTTAATCATGACATATGCACAGTTACCTCAAGATAATGTTTATCATTTGATGCAATTTTCTGCACGGATTTGCTTGCGATGCAGATGCTGCAAGCCGCTGATTTTTTGGCAATGACCATGGCAGCAATCAAATATTTGCATCGTCTAGCATCATTCTGTAAGTCTGATCTCAATTGGTTTTCTAAATTGCGAACAGCTGATCGATTCCATAAAGTATCAAATGACTGTACACTGCAGAAGATTTATTGAATGCTCATTACAAATATTTTACTATACCCAGTCTTTCAAATATGCAATTGCGTGATTCCAGTATTAATAATCTTACAAATCCCTTATATACCACCTATATTATGATGATAGCTTCATTCCCCTATTCCGAGTTCTAAGATTTTATCATCAAACCTTCAGAGTTACAGCAAGACGCATTTCCAATATTCGAGAAAAAAAAAGATAACGTAATTTCAGTCATTTTTCCTGTTACCAATTCGTTATCCCCAATATGTATATTGCTGGAAATGCGTTTTTGTTTTTAATCATATTGCTGACAATGAATCCCAAAGTTCAGGAATGTTACATACAATTACTTACATAAATAGGTATATAATATATTGATACTTGTGCATCAATGAACTTTAAAAATATTGTAACTTATGAGGCACCAGTTTTTTAGGTATTGTTAATAATGATACGATAGAGCTCTATTTGGATATGGTAGACTTGTATCCAGTATAGTGGTGATATAGCAGCAAAAAATAGAACAGTTAGAAATTGTTTAGAACATCTTAGACTTAGCATTGACCAAACAAGCTGCCTTCTTTGGCAGGGCCTCGTGTGATTCTCCCGTACCTTACTACTATTTAATTCATTAATATATACATATAATATATATATATAGTTATTAACTCACAAGCATATGTAATTAGGCTTACAATCATATTTGACAAATCTTATCAAATTCTATGATATACATATAAAAAGGTTAGCAATATTATTGTATAATTGTTAAATCAAATACCTTTATACCTCGTTAAGCTCGCTCGTTGACTATATTATTAACGCAATGAAATAAATCTCTACACTTTTAGTAGAACCAACTCTAATTCTATAACTCTATTCATGAAAAAAAGTTCGATGATAGTTAAATAGCAATATGTTCTGCTGAAAAAATCACGGACCATGTATCGTAGATTTTTCTGAACTTTCTCAATGATTCACACATGGCAATCAATTATGCACCAATAAAACAAATGATCTAATTTTAAATATTTTCATAAATCTAATAGCTCGTTACAATCGTATGGAGTATATGCATAGACGCATCCATTAATCAACAACATGGGTTTTGTTCATAAACTGTAACATTCCGACTAATAAATGGTCGGTTGCCAATCATGATCGCATATTACTATCAAATGTTTTAAAAAAACTACCAAGACTGTTATTATTATACATGATTTTTACCTGTTCATTCTGTTTACGTGAAGGGTGAATAAAAACAAGTAAAGGAGTAAGGTGACCTGTGCACTATACCAACTACTTCAGCATACATGATTGGAGGTGAGACCGTTGAGTGTAGATGGGTAGTAGATGGTGAGACATACATACATTACTTGGTCCTTTGAAACTTTTTTTAAAAAGTACAGTAACATTATATGGGATACGCCCTTATGGTTGTAAATTGATTGAAGATTCAAAAAGTGGTTCTCAGCCCTCCATATAGCGAGAAATACCAATTGGTACTGCAATTGTACTTGGTACTAATAGCGTTCCAAAGATGAAGTAGAAGAAGATATGCGTTACCCATGTTATAATCTGGAATAATAAAACGCAAATATTTCAAAGTACTTACACCAACCGTTGACTGAAGAATGGGAAGACAGCCAGCCATGGGCAAAAATATGTCCGAGTTTAAGTGAGCTTGAGGGGACTTTTCGCTGTAGTAGTCTCCCATACTTACCGACCGGACACCTCGTGAAACGGTGCTTGCCTCCGGTTCTGGCGCGTCGGATTCCGTCGGTAGGAACTGCAAGTCCGTTACCGTACGAGTCCGGTCGGTACGAATGGGAGACTACTACAGCGAAAAGTCCCTCGAGCCCCCATTATGTTAGGACATTCAGAAAAAAGAATAGAATTTTTTTTTTTTTTTCTCACCAGAGAGTCTTTTATATTCTATTCTCGTCTCTTATATTCTAGTCTCGTATATTCTAATATATAGATGGAAATTAACAAATTTTGTTAGTAATAAGAACAAAGGCCGGAACAACAGATTCGAGTCAGACCTCATGCAGTTTTGTTTGTATTTGTATATAGTTGCTGGGACGTTGATGTATGAGACTCTATACGCTAATCTAAAAAATTCAATTCCTTCGTTAATCACGATTCAGAGACACATAAATAATTCGGATCATGTAGTCGAGGGGTCTTTGAGATTTAAAGAACTGAGTCATTTCTTGATCAAACGAAACCTGTCTCTACACCATTTCCCACTTATGGGATATAGGCGGTCGTGCTCTCTCCAGGTACTATATGCTCTAAGCTATTACCACTTCACGTTTTGCAAGCTCACTTCTCCAAGATCAGAAACTTTATGAGGCAAGAAGATGAATTAATGAAAAATATAGAAAAAATAAAAGTCAAAATTAGAAATAAAAAAGTGAAACCATTGACCCCCACGTAAATCACGAATCCCTCACGTAATCGGTAATCTTTTCATTGCGACATTTTTTTCTGGAGGAATCCAACAAAGTTTCGGGCGGCGATAGAACAGGTTGAAAGATTTCGCAAACGGATGGGGCGTATTAATAATAACGTTTGGTATAATTAATATAACTGGTTTTCGTATAACATTATTTACATAATTTTGTATAAAAATCATCTCTGCAGACGTTCAATTTGATTCTATAACAGTTTAAATTTCACTCTCGAAGTATAAATCGAGCTGAAAAATTATATGGTATTATCATTCGAGATTATTTATTTTATTTTATTTCGTAAAAAATAGATAGTTTATTTGTCAATTATTCAGTACATATATTCGCGCATCATTACATGTATTTGAGTACCTATATATAACAAATATTATTAATTAACCGACTATTCTATTATTATTTTTTTACAACTAAATTTTTCGACATTTATATATTATCTAAATTGATGTTCTTTCGGGAACCATGATTATCGTTAACGTAATAAATTGAAAAATATTTCTCCACCATTCTTGTCTAGGATCGTAATGATGATGATGGCGCGAGATATAATTATTTATTGGGCTAAACATCATCACTTAGCTAATATCGCAATATAAGTTGAACGTGCAGACGCGCAGAGATTCTAATATAGATATATTTTACGATAATTGCATTTTTATTCTCATCGCAAAAGCGAGGTCTTTGTGAAAAATATTATCTCTCATAATTTGATAACGAAAAAAAAAACATAAAAATGAAAAAAAGAATGTTTCGAAATCCTGGTCCCCTAATGTATGGTTTACCTACATATATTACATTCGATTTGTCATAATTTAAATGAAGGGTGTGCATTAAATAGGGGGTTGTTTCGGTGAATGGCTATGTACAATTTGGCGTTTTAAAAACCTGCAAGATTTTTCAACCAATAGTAACGAATATACATTTAATATTAATTCATTTTTTTCATTGAATAAAAAGCGAAAAAATATTAACTAAGTATTCCGCCACTATTGACACAATATATACCTATACTTAAACAACGATGATTATTTATAACTGAGCAAAAATTATTAAAAAGATAAGTATGGAGCTGTCGTCGCGCTGACCTTCACTCAGTCACGGCGTACGGATGTGAAAAAAGAAAAAGAAGAACTCCATCCAGCCGTAAGAATGCCGAACATGAATATACATATATAATATTTGATTCGGTATAACAACGTCGCAATCTTGTTGAATTTTCTCTCAGTCCGCAGGTTGTACGTAGAACAGTTCCTTTTTTTTACTCGGCTTAGTGGTTAGAAAAATACATTTCCAGGCCTTGCTTGGGGGCAAAAAAAACCGGAACAGTCGTGCCTGCGAATGGCGTCAATAACTTCTTCGAAATGACTTGAAACTTGGTTGGCAGCTCCAGGCTGTATCCTATAAAACAAACGATTATATGCACAGGGTATTATAGATTTTGTGAGCTTCAGATCAATTACAGAGCACGGTGTTCATTCTTGATCGCGACATTAACGAACCATAACTGTAGTCATAGAAATCTTGAATTGCAACTTCTTGTAAAGTTTGTTTGTACAAGTAAATACATTGCAGTGCAGGCGAACTACACACGTCGTTTAACAAGTTTTTATATCAAAACGGTGTTAATTAGCCAGTACGAATCGGTTAAAGCTAATTACCTAAACGCGTTTTTAATACGTCAGGTCATGCTACGGATCAAAAAGTTTCTCCTTTTTTTACTCTCATTTTACTTCGCTTTACGGTATTTTATTATACCTACACCCCATCGAATTCCTCCGCGGCTCTGCAACGGCGTCGCGTCGCCTGAGGCTTACGAGTCCGTCGAGTTAGTTTTTTTTTTTTTCAATTTATTTTTTTGTTTCTTTTACGGGCTAACAACATACATCCAAACTGGGCGATGAAGTGAAACTGTGCTTGGAGGTAAGAGTTGAATCAGTCAGTAGGACGTTAGTTCGGCCAAGCGAAAGCTGAAAGAAAGTTATGAATGCGCGCGGTGGAGAGGAGAGTCCGTTCGAACGCAGCCTGATGTCATTTAGCTATAGTTTATGTCAAACTCTAACGAATATTTCAAGTTATTAATGCCGCAGAATTTGCCAAATTAAAATCTTCATCTTTTCTTTTATTGGACTATTTTTTAAATTAATTAAAAATTTTAGAAATAAGATGACTGTATTTGCAACTTTGATCATCAAAATTTTTCATGTTTACTTACAATGCCAAGAGAGATGTCATCTTTTTTTCCATGAACATTATAGCGTCAGGTCCCCTGAGGATCATGACATCGCAAAATATCCTTTTAGCGCAAGGCGTATTCGTCCAATCGCCCTCAACGTGTCCAGCTTCGGCAACTTCAGCGTTTTCCAAATTCTGGAACGTGTCTTGGAGTTCCTGATCTGTGCTTAGACTGCGCTTAGGTCTTTTATGAATACCAGATTTTTTCTCACGCTTAATGTCAGACATTTTGATTATCTGATCAACGGTGTTTGCCACGTTTTCGATTCTATTTTGGTCATAACTTCCAATTGGTCGATCTTTATCAATACCTTCGGGAGATTCAACAACGAGAATCGTATCTTCATCGTCTGCAGGAGGATTTTTAATTATTGGTAGCAGGAACTCATTGAGATCAATGTTTCCACGCCCAGGTAAATCCATTTTAACTATCTCGGTTATTTGGCCCAAATTTTTTCGCTGCAGTCGTTTATCTCTGATGGCATCAGCCACTTCTGGTTCAGCCACGCCAAAGACGTTAAGATTGTCAACACTTCGTTTGTGTCTTCTGGTTTCTACGTACTCGAGTTCATCGACGAAAGGTCGCGTCTGTCTATTTTCTACCTTATCAGAATCGTTGGATTCTTCAAGAACGAGAAAAACACCGTCTCCGTCTTCCCGACCGTGTGGATTTTCATCTTTATTTACAAGAATCGGGAAATTTTTAACGGGCTGGACAAAATTAACAGCCCGATTTGCACCGGAAGCTGCCGCCTGCCAAAATTCTGATTGACCTTCATTCGTAGGTTCCTCTCCTTCAGGACTATTAGCCGAAGCAGATTCTATAGCTCGCTTATGTTCCAGGTCAATTTCCTCCTCATTTGATCTCTTCAGAACGTCGACGTCGAGATATCTCCCAACGGCGACTGCACCAATTCCAAGAGCAGCGCCAGAAGCAACTAGACCCAGAGCTGGAATAAGAATTGACGAGCCCGAAGCAACCGTTCCAACTTTATTTTGTACCGTGTCTCTAGAAAGTCCTAGATTCTTTGATATTTTTTGCGTGGCTTCAACGAGAGGGTCGAAAACCGGACGAGTTAATCTGGACACATTTTCAACACTCGTGGAAAATTGACTTTTCAGGTTTTCAGATATTTTTACCCAAAATGATTGATCGTTCTGTGGTTTAAGGCCGTAAAATCGTTGGTTTGGGTAATAGTACTTTGATGAGTAGGAATCCACGACGTTTTTGTCGTTTAGTACGTACTTCTTTTTCTGACGAGTTTCAGTGAAGGTCTGCAGATTCTCGTAGCTCTCGGGTTGTCGCATCTCACTTTTAACAATTTTTGCAGGCTGTACACCCAATTCTGGATGAGCATACTGCAAAACCGGAGCTCGGATGCCTGGTTTCAACGCGACTGGAGCAATCTTTTGACTTTCTGGCATATAAATCTGAGAATTTGGATAATTGGCTACATTCTCCGGATGCAACATCCTTTTTTGAACATTAGAATTATAATTATCATTCATCGCATTGTACACGTCAGCTTTTAGAGCATCATTCTGATAATTGTTTGGGTCCCATTCGAAGTAAACATTTCTTTCTTCGGGTTCGAAATTTCTCCCATATCTTCGATTAACGCCGTCAAAAAAATTTTCGAAACGCTGACGTTCCGCGGCGTTGTCAGCGGTAAAGAAATTATTCGGAGCCTCCAAGGTCACCACCGTAGCACTGTCCGGTATCAGCTTATTGTTGATGACTCTTGCATTACGCCAGGTCTGAATTTTATCCATAGGATCATCTGGAACTCGCTGACCATGGATGGTTGGTATACCATCAGCGTCCAACGTCATTGGCGTCCTCTTTGCCGATGGTTTTACATTTATTACGGATCTAATGATCACTTCCGGTGGTACGTTCTTACCATTTCGATTCTTGTGAATATTAGCGCCAACATTTGTCCTGGTCAAAGGTCTAGGTTGGCTGGGTAGGAATCCTTGGGCCCTTTGATCTTGATTTCTGATTATTCTCGGTGGATTTAAATTATCGAACGAGAGATTTCGCTCGTCCCTGTTTTCAGGGCTGTGTCTCATAGCGGAGAGGTGACCTTGGTGTTGAAAATTTGGTGTCAAATATTTCGGATAACTAGTTCTTTCATCGGTCGTTGTTTTCTGCTCGGTTTCTACCGGCTTCCAATTGCTGTAGGTCTTTTCGTTTTTCTCTTCAAGAACTCTTCCCTTACCACCCAATGGAATCCAACTTCCATGATCTACCGATCCAGTTCCGGATTGACTGAAATTTTTCACTTCGGATCTGCCCTGTTCCTGAACGGGATTTACTTCCCGAAGAACAGTCAGCTGAACCTGGTCGCGGATTCGGGTGATATGCTCTTTTTCTAATCTCTTTTGAGTCTCCTCGTCTCGCCCTTGCGATCTTTCAACCAGGGACGATGATTCGTTGGATTCATTCTGATGACTTACAAAATCCAAATTTGGGTTGCTGGACTCTTCCGGTTGGATGACACGTTCTCTCCTTTTGACAATCAACGTTGCCAAGCCGCCCTCACTCGTTCTTACTTTTACTTCTTCTGTTTCGCCGGGTAAACTTCTTCCAACCTTCAGCATCGTTCTTGTGTAACTAGGCGACGGAGGTATGCCTGTCGCAGTTACGACGGCCGTAGCGACGGTGAGGACAAGCAGTACCTGCAGTTATAAAAGAATTTGATATGGGTAAATAATATTATGCTATATCATTAATAGCTCTTAATCTATCCATTGAACGTCACATTGATCGGTGGGTTAATGGCAGCCATGAGAATGTTGACTTTTTCAATCCTTTTCTTCTATCAATTCTTTTCGATAAATAATCTTCTAAGTTTCTGTTTCTATTACCCGCTTTTTGTGCGCTCCACGTTTGCCGGGGAAGCGTTTCGCATGTAAAATGAGTTTCAACACGTTTTCGAAAGTTTATACTTTCCGACTATCGTTGTTTATAAGTCGTTTGCATGCAGTTTTCTAGTTTCAACTCCGTGACTTGTCGCAACTCTTATTTTATATATATTGCCATTGATAATCTTCGACGCGCTGAAAATTAGTGTCGACGACAATAATATCAGAGAAATAAGAACATGGTTTTGAACCACGTCCGATCATCTCGCAGAGAAATTTAGAAATCACAACGTTTCTTCCGCAATGTTATAAAAGTAATGCAAATAATCTAACCGCAGAGCATTAGCCTCATTCAAGAACAACAAGATATTTTCGACCACTGCAATTTAGATTACGACCAGAAGTGTTGGTTTGTCAAGTTACTTTTACATTTTAACTTGTAAATACAAATAGCGGATTATAGTTTTTGAACAATTTTTTAACATTATTATACAGGTATATGGCTGCCCGAGACAAAATATAAATTCCTCTAATTTGAGGATTTTGAGACTCGATGTTTGATTTCTTTTTTGACTCGGGTGCTTGATCCGTTCCGATAATTCGTGTTGCAGATGCCCATAGATTACGGGAAAGTGAAGCCGTTCGTTTTAAAAAGGAAACAGCGAAATGGCATAAATAGAAAATTATTATAGTCACGATGATGTTAATAATTGTGTCACTCGTACAACGAAGTACCCGGAAATCCATCAGGTGCAGGTTGGCTTAATCTAGAGTTTCGTAGCTTCAATATCTAACGTAAGTTGGCAACTTACATACCATTTCCGCGTATAAATATGTCACGTACGTATACTGCACCCTTCGTATTATATAGTATATATAACTTTATCCTGACCGTGGCTTTCCGCTCTACAAAATTCATACTTTAAACAAGCATTAATTACGAAGCAATTAAGGTGATCTAGTTCACCAACGCGTTAAAATTGCACGACTTTTGTTGTTACGACCTCAAAGAGTTGCCGATAGAGATCGGAATATTACTTTCGCAAATTTTCAATCCTTGCTTCGTGATATTATTTGAAAAATAAGTAAATAGACGGAATTCACAAGTAAAAGTTCCACGATGACTTTTTGGTCCACTCAGTACCCCCTCTCTACCCCCTTCCCCAACACGCAGATTCACGGAAATAAAACTAATTTTTACGAGCATAAATGCGAACTTAAATTGCGGTTATGATTCGAACGAAATTATTATCATGGTCAGAATTTTCACACGCCAGATTTATTGACACGGCGGCATAAAACACGGTTCGATGAGGAAGTGGGGAAGAAAAAAACGGGTGAATACTTTCCCCCGTCAACTGTAAACAAATCAGTGATCCTCGCTAAAGATGATTGGTGTAATTATATCTACGTGCAAGTACAGTTTTTTAAAGCGTTAAATAATTGTTTTTTTTTTTTCTTCTAAATATGAAAAAATCAATATTAAAAAATGCACTCTAAAAAAAATTTATCGAAGTTGAAATTAATGAATTATCTGCCTATTATGATTTGTGATACGGCAAGAAATAACAAAATAAACAACAAAAACGATTAGGGTTTGGATTTTTACCTGAACCCTCGTCATCGCTGATGTAATAATGCAGAATCTTTCAACAGATGATGATGTCTGCACTGCCCAATGGCTGATTATTTCCAAAATAGTTTAAATTATCCACAGTCGGATGGAATTTTTTGTCGGAAAAAAAAAAAAACCAGACGTCGATCGATATCGATTTAAGGGCCCTGCATCGTTCCGTGAAAGTGTGAGAAAATGTACATCCGTATAAAATACTATAAAGCGGATTGAAATCTACTTAATAAATTTACTGAATGGAAATTTGATCGATAATTGACAAGTATTGCCAAATATATATCGACTCTGTGTTGATTCAGCCACCTGCTCACTCGGAGAATATCTTCACGCGACTGACGGGAGCCAGCGGTTACCTTCTCATGTCGCTTCTCGCCGACCTACTTCTTTTACCTTCTGTCTTCTACCGATGAGTACATAGGAAACACGCTACTGCAAACGCCACACGCTCAGCCTGCAGGGGCTCATCGAAGATCATCGCCATATAAATACCCCCATATTATATTATTTTACTCCCTCGTACTCATAAAACACGCAAGCATATAATTTGTCAAATTATAAAAGAATCCAGAGGTGCGCAATCGAATATCATTCAGCTAAATCTCGAATCCAAAGAATCTGCACGCAACCAGAATGCCGTGACACGAAATGACGTAGGAAATACTTTCGATCGGCGTTACTAATTTCGTCTCTAAATGCCGGTCACATGATACGGTATTGCCCAGGTATGAATAACAATGTTTACGTAAACAACAAGTATAACGTATAAACTTTAAATCGTCTTGCACGCGACACCCTTGAGAAAATTTTTTAGCTGCCTTCACGACTGATTCCGGGTTTTAGCTCGCATGACTTATTTATGTGTGTTACACACATTATAATACCTTGTAACTTTCTCGAAAGAGGCGACAGCACCGCGGGCAAGTTGAGAAAATTAAAATATACCAAAGAGATGAAAATAAAAACAAAAAAAGACGAAATCAATGTCATCATGCATCCCTGATTCTGTTCGGTTCTATGGGGAATATTCACGCAAAAGATTGTAAGAAAAATAATGACAATAATGGATTCAAAGATCCTAACCTTTTCTCGATATGGATCACTCTGTTTCTATATACGGGGTATGAATAATACTTTCTCGAAGAAAATCGTGCAGTTTCGCTTCCAAAAGGTCTCGAGAGTATAAGGCGAATCGGGATGAGTTGGCGCAACGAGCTACTCTACTTGCAATTATAAATATGTCCGCGGAGGAATTAAGAGTAAAATGAGTTATAATTTTTACTCCAGAATCTCGCAGAATCCAATAAATTCCTCGACCCATATAAGTATCTTTCGGTTCTTTATCTTGCCTTGTACTCAATAACCACGTGTAATTCACGATAGTATATAAATAATAATATAAACTGTAGATCATTAATATTATTCGAGAAAACGGTTTGTTGAAATTATTTTTGTTAAAAATTGCGATATATTCAGACTTAAATGATATCAGAAAATATAAGATTTACTCGGAGAAACGATTGGTAGGAGAAAATAATTCCACTCGCAATTGGATTATTTAAAATCCATTTTTACACAGCAAAATTTCGCAGAAATTTTCACAGAAAAATTCTAGTTTACGGGCGCGAGCAAATATTTGGTACATTTAATATAGATCGGGTCGATATTTCCTTGCAGTCTCAAGTTCACGAGCGAACCACAAACTGTACTTAAATGTCCTCGGAGTTCCTCGCCCGAGTTCAGAGACCTTAAGTGAAAGGTCTTCCATATCTTTGTATGAATAATACCGACGCACACTCGTGTAATATCGTCCTCATGCACCCCGAGGGCAGACGAACAAGAGGACCTCAGGGTTCGGTTCCAAAGCGACGCGTTCAAATCACATTGTAGATATATTATGGGAATTGCTCGGCGACCTGATCAATAGAAATGTGTGCTGAGTAATCCAATAACTTTTTCTATCCGGCAGAAAATGCATCGAATACTTAGCGATTGAAAGATCGTTGGAAAAGAATTAATTATGTCGGTTATTGAAAAGGGATAGATTCTTGAGTTTGAAAGATTAAGGTTTCAGGGTCACCTTGAATCTCCCTTTTTCTATATTTTTTTGTATCTTATATCGCGAATGGATGAATAAGAAATAAAGAAAGATCTTAACAAAAATGACTCCAAATTCACGTATATCCGAGGTTCACACATCATGGTGTGTACTCATTATCCGTATAATTAAGTGCACACCTTATTCTCCGATTCACGATGGACCTTGAATACTTTGAAATTGCTTTACCTATCGTAAAAATTCACCACGATCAAGGACTCGTACAAAAATGCTACACGCTAAAGTAATTAAAATTGAATAAAAATAAAACGCACACACGTATGATGATGATTATTCAAAGCTTGTAATTATGCCGATGTCCGATGAGTGATGAATAATGATATTTACATGTAAAACTTTCTCGACGAACTAAAAGAAATTTAATGCAAGCAATTGGAGCGAGTTCGAAAATTATAGTGAAATAGAAATTTTGCGTGAGAAACTTTTTCATCTTATAGACAAAAAAAAAAAAAAAAAGAAAACGAAGACGACACATTAATTACACGAAAAAATAAAATGAAAGAATTCGTTCGTTTAACATTTTAAAAATATCCTTGAACTTATCTGTAAACCGCGACGAGAATTTTGGTAAAGGTTGATTTGGATCCGCTCCAGCTCTGTAGCGTATAATATCTTCACACGTTTGCAGAACCATAGCTGCCTAGCTATTTGTCCTCGCATAAACTCTAGCAACGAGAGTCAGTGAAAAAATTATAAAGAATTATGCAAATCGTTCGATTGTTCGATCCTCAACCAGAGAACGTTTCTTCCCGTATTGTTCGAATACAGCTACACCTGTTTTCCTTGCCATATCCATGCGGCATCTCCGCCAAACCTGCAGCCCACAATCTATTCCTCCAACATACGATTTGAACTCTGCACGTACTTCGTACAAGAAAATATGTTCATTGTATAATTCGAAATCATAAATAAATTCTCACTCACAGTTTTCACGTAGGTAATTCAATTAAATATACAGATTACCGGATGATTGTGAACCGGAGTATTTTACCGACATTTCAAATTACGTGTTATCTCCTCCTGGAAATTTCGAATTAGCTGCAGTGTGTTGAATTACGTTTGTATTTTAATAATCTCTGAGAGCACAATATACATGTGCAACCAGATGGTTTACTTTGTGGAATAAGAGAAACGGTCAAGAAACACAAGTGAAGTTTCTATTTCCGGCATTCCGTAGACACGTGACTTGTCACTTACTTGGGTTTATGCTGACCATGCGCGATCGTTGCGGTTAATGAAACTCCTCGGTTAATTGATCCTGTCGTCCGGTGATTCATTGGCTCTTCTTTTATCAGCTCTCCCTACCATAATCAGTCCATCGTATATCCAGCGAAAATTTCATGTCCATTCGTAAATCGTGTTCAGATGCTTCCAACAAATAAATGGGGCGCCTATTCAATCCATCAAGAAAAAAATACCGTAGCGGTCATTTCCCTCGTCATCTGCAAATTAATGAAAATCGAAATGATATGGCGATAAATTAATTCCAATGGGCTATTCACATACGTAAAACCTATACTACCTAATCTCAAGAACACCCGAGGTGAGAAAGTGTCATGCTAAACGATAAAAAATGAGTGTGTAAAGAAAAAACGAAGGTATAAAAAAAAGCGAAAAGCTACGTGAACGCATATTACCCTGGTGAAGAGGACATCCAAAAAATTTTTTACACCGGTATGCACCCGATGAGTGAAAGTAGTCGAGGAAGTAATTGGGTCACGCGATCTATTGGGCCATTGCCTCCTCTGCGGTTGTGACCGCTGACCACTGTTCCACTGCCGCCCATATTCACTTCCTCAGACAACCAAATCCCCGGATAATGAACCTTTGAACTGACCAGCGCTCCAAAAAATACTCCAACCAATGTTTATTGACCGAGAAACTACAATCAGAGGTTAAATCGATCGCACCATTTAGGCGATAATCTGAAGCTCTGGATACTGGAAGAAGATTTTCTTGCATGAACTCCTTTTTGGGTTTTCTGGGAAATTAACCATCATCAGCATCTAATAAAAATGAGGTATCCAGCTTCCCACGCCGAGCGAAGTTTGCCGGTGAAAGCAGCTGCCAGCGGAAGAAGAAGAGGGACCACGTGCATCACAGAATGAAACGTTGTCGATGCCAAATGGCGGGGGATCCGGACGGTCGAACTGATACATGGGACATGCGATATATGGGCGGTTTTTGTAACAACATTCTATTGTTTAAAAAATCTTCTTTTCAAACAATAGATTCATTTTTATACTTCCCGTGCCGAATTTATCGTTACAAATTTGCTACCTCGTAATTCAAGGGGAACGAAATAAATTGACCTAATTCAACTGAACGCATTTTGAAATAATCATATGGATGGTATTAAGCAATAACGTCTTAACCAACATTTTTGAAAAAATTGTGCAATCGATGTATTTTTATGATGTGGGTCGCACTTCACGTTTTCGCAATAGTTTGAAAAAAAAACTTTTTCATTGGTTGAGACGTTTTTGCTTATGTCCGACAAGGATATACCTACTATGATGCGAATTCTGAGTTGTTGTTTTTTTTTGCTAGTAGCAACATTTCATGTGTTACACGATGAATTCGGCCAAGCGAAATGTGGTGTTAATCAAGAGACTCGCTCTCGCGCCAAGTACACTTGGCGAGATCATAAGTGGTGGAGTTAGACAGAACGCGATGAGATGAAGGTTGGCATTAAATTCCTTAAATAGCTCGAAAACTATCTGTCCTATCGTCAAAAAATATAGAACAAAATTTATTGGTGAATTGAATGACCATTTTGGTGGTAATGTTTTTAAAACTTTTCAGTCATTTTGAACCCGTTTTTTATGCAAACAAACATCAAAAATTCCTTTTTTCCACAAATAGGCCGCTCTCGATTAATTTGAAAAAAAATCTCAAGAATACCTTGAAACCCGACAAAAATTTTGCGACCAAACCGAAGATGGTTTGACAATTAGTTTAGAAGTTACGGTCATTCGAAGATCAGGATCCGTCAAGACTTGGCCGCGCTCGAAATTTCTAAAACATTCTTATAGTCGAAAAAAAATGTTGTCCAAATGCCGAGTAAACCAGGGAAAGGGTAAAGGAAAAACAATGGCCATGTTTTGAAAACTTTGAATCTTTTTTTTATATCTCGACGCGGAGAATAAGTATCATATGCATACCGGCTAATTCATTCGATGAATCTATCAATATATTCGTTGATGATCTGCCCATTAGTTTTATGGCTCTAGATATAATACGTATATTTAACATACTTGGTGGATAAATTGGATTTCTTAACGAAAAAATTGAGGCATGCAAACTAAACTTCGATATCTGGAGATTGAGCCGCAATAAATTCAATGAAATATCAAAACACGTGCAATGATGATCAGTATGACGCGAAATCGGTTTGGTATCAAACTTTACGGCCATGTAACAGATACTAAGAATTCATTTTAGTAGACGTATTGTACAAGGTTATTTTTTAACCGTGACTGAATCGATCACCGAAGTAATTAGAAATAAATGTTTGATATCACGAAATTGGCCGATTGCCACAAATTAAATAATTTTTACAATCCTAGGCATATCGTTCAAATAAATCAAAGTCTGTTGCATTTCTCAATTCCCGCTTCAACGTAATTTTATTTATTCATGAGGTACTTTTGTCAACAATTATCAAACCTCACGCTTCTGGATATGAGACTGATAGTGAGAAAAATCCAGATCCAATGAAATTCTAGGATAATGCGCCACGCAGCGACATCTCACGTGGATGTGACACATTAATATTTAAACAAAGTTTGATGTCAAATCCGGCAGACTTTTCTCTGGCAAGTGACAAAATCCAAAAAAATCATTTATATTATCAGTCGATTATTTTGAACTCCTCGCTTTTTTTAAATTGCAAAAATTTGTTGCTAGACCTCAAGCCCAGCAGTGGAGTCATCATACGTGTAAGAAGTTGCTACCTTTTTTTTTTATTTTATGATTTTATGATTATATCTTAACAATTTGATCTCACAACTTATGAGCCTCCACGGATGGCTTGCGAGATGACAGTTTACCTAGAAAGAGAAGCAAAAATGAGAAATAGAATGGATTTAAGGGAGGGGAAACGACGGAAGATTGTCTACAGCCTGCGGTTTAGTCGAATGAAGTTTTGCAGAGCAAATAAAACGCATGGCGTGTATGGTTGGTTCAAAAGTCATAAGATAATAGGGCCAATTTTCCAGTGCGAACGTGCTTTTAGAAAGTCAGTTGTAGTTGGTATATTATGATCGTGAGTTGATGTATATAAAACCGAGTGTATAAGGTCATTAACTCTTTCGTGTTATGAGAACATTTCTCTTATTCTCATTGCTGCTGTAGGAGAAGAGAGTATGCTTATAACTTCATAGTTCTATATAAATGACGTGTTTACTAACGCTCTTTCAACTTAAACACGCCGCTCTCTGTCCGGACCGCACAGAAGTGCAAAAATACCGCTAAATGGATAACAAGCTATGACAGAGGCTAATAAATGATACGTCCATTTGGTAGTCAAGCTGCCATGATACACTTTTTCAACATCATTATCATGCTGGTTTCATTAGAAACGAAGTACATATCTTCGTTCATTTATTTGCCTGCATGATCTCGAGACGACCCGGCGCATCTTCACGTTCTTCCCATCACGTCGATGTACGACGCCATAAGAAGCTAAAAGGTGCCTAGGAAATGCAATTCACTAACAATTTCTGCAACTGCCACAGCGGAAACTAAATTATTTCTAAATTACATAGAGGAGAAGGTGTTTATGTGGCACCTGCAGGTATTTTAGCCCCTTTCGATATTTGGTTATTGAAACAATGTCATTTTGTATAAATCAGTTGAACTGGTGGATACCGTGACCAAAGTAATTTATACCCAAAGCCGCCGCTAGTAGGCTTTTCATATTTTTGTTATTGAATAAAATGGTAACGGGTGCTGGGGAAAATTTTGCGGTGCGCTTGTGCAGGACCTGAAGGAGAGCACCATATCTACGATTTTTGTCGTTAATTGTTTCTTACTTTTTCTTACTTTTAATATATGGTTCCCGGGAGCCATAATACCCTCCTCAGATCTCAATCTAAATTTCTTCTTTTTTAAAATAAACAATTTTCATAACAGAATAATTGGATTTCATTGAATACAGACTCACACACGAATAAACAGACGATTGCTGAATCTTTTGACGTGCAATAATAATTTATAGACATATTATTTGAAATTTTATAAGCTAAAAACAAAATGAGGGGCCATATTACCGCCTTCTCCTTTACGTGCATTCGCTATCATTTTAGTCTTTCTTATAAAATGGGAAGGGATAAAAAAGAGAGCACTTACGGTGTACCATAGTCATTATACATGAATAAAAAATAGAAATGAGGAATGAACGCTTTTTTTTTCATCGTACCCCTTCCCCCCTCGGTTGTTCCTAATTGTTTGCTACATCATTAATCGGAACCCAGAACCAGTTCAACAAGTTATCATATTACAATCTCTCTTTTTAACTGCTTGAAATAATTCGCGCAGGCCGTTATCCTTGGCAATTTCTTCCGGTGTCCTGCAATTGAAATATAAAATACTTTGTCACTTATCAAATATTATGTATTTAAGGACGGGAGTTTGAGAGATGTTCGCGATAATTACCTCGTTACGAAATTCCATAGAACATTTTGCAGCAAATTTGATTTTGGTTCACTGCCTGCCAGAATTATTGCACAGATGTCTTTCTCCTCACAAGGACCCAGATGGTCGACCATCCTCATGCTTTTATGCTCGGGTGGCAAATTTATTTCTTTCAATTTTGACAGCGGGATAGTTGATTGCCTGTAATTTATGAACCAGTAATCAAAAGCTGTTCTTTTTTCGACCTATTATTGTGGTCATTTTTCAATGTTATCAATAATATCCGCTGCAAACTATCCAGCGTGGGAAGCTGGATATATCCTGCCATGCCTAACGTAACCTATTCCCAACCATGCAGGTCATTTTATAACAGTATGGATATTCAACAGGTTTCGTTAACGACGGCTATTGGCGAATGGCCAAGAGCGTTGAATTCATAACAAATTGTCGATGATATTATTTATGCAGTACAAATTAGATGAGCCGTATAATATTACGTTGAGTTGTTGATTTGAATAACTCTCGGAGACAACGTAGCAAGGAGGAGGCCGAATGGGAGAATCGTGCCGAGTAAATGGACTATTTTCTTCCAGGGCGATATTCTGAAAATAATTGGAATACAATAGACATTTTTTGTTCACTTGAAAACCGTTGAAAACAGTTTAGTTGCAAAAAAAGGGCTAGTTAAAAATACCGTTTTTCTCTGGTGATCGGGATGGAGTGTACGAACTGCTCGTTCGGAAGGTATTCCAAGTTGGTGTCCATGAAAATCGGAGGTTCTTGATAAAATTTGTAGGGAAATCTGTAAGGCCTTGCGGTTTCGTGTATCTCATGATGTGGTCTGATAGGATTCGGTTGTTCCTCGTACGTTTCGAAGTTCAATTGATTTTTGAAGTCAAAATTTGCAACGTCATCGTTGTAGGGCGCGACGTAATTACTTTCTTCGAGATACGGAACTTGTTGCGAGTAGCCAAAGGCTTGGGGCTGATACTCCTGCGGTTGATTTGTTTCGAAGTAATTTTTTTCAGGTATTGAATTGACAGAGGATTCTGGTCTCTGAAACGGCGGCAGCATCTGCAACTGTGAACTATGGAAAGCCGTTTGAAAATTTTCGCCGTGAAAAGCCGCCGTTTCTTGAGGAAATGAAACTCCGTTATCCGGTTCTTGAAAATATCGATTCTCATTGCTGATGGATGATGGAAAAGAATTTTGCTTGTGGTAGTGTATCGGGTTGAGCACTTGATTGATATTAATTCTTCCGAAATGGTTGCTCTCATTATTAATTCTTGACGGATCGGTGCGCCACGCTTGCGGGTCGGGTGTGGCCGAAAGAAAATTATCAAACTTCAAATGATTCACTTTATTAAAACGATTGGAGTGCATGGTCCGGGATTCTTCGATAGTTCCTAAATGTACGCTCGGCTTGAAGTCGCTGAGATTTTTCGAATCAGTTTGCGCCGGCGTTGTGGAGATCGGAATTTCCAGAATCGTTGCATTTCCGTTAACTTCAGTCGACGTAGAGACATTACCTTCCATGGCGTATTCATTCTCAAGACGATGAAAGTCGACGTCATCCGCATCTGTTTCTGCATCGGAAACATCCGATAGAACCTCCTGGTTATCGCAGAAGATTCTCGGAGTGCAGATCAAGAACAGATAGACAACAGCTTTTACCTGAAACTGTTGTAAAAATTTAGAAATCACCCGTAATAAACCGATCGATTCGAAAACCGTGAATTTCTATTGACAAACGGTAAAAAGCGTCAGAAATACGAAAGGAAACGTTACCTCCATAACAAAAGCGACGTACGACTAAACTTAAAATTTGCCTGCTTCTCGTCTTTATTCGATTTCTAAAGCTAGTAAGTTGACGTTTTTAAAAAGCGTGAACAACGCGCCACTTTACCTTCGGGTGACAACAATTTTTAATAACAATCCTTTGGCTCACTCCACTTATCGCGGTAAGCGAGGCCACCTGCAGTGTGATATAAATAAGTATATGGGGCATTCCACGCCAAATCGGACACGATTTTGCTTTTGGATCTCCGATTTTTTTGAAAATTTTTTATGTTTCAGTACTGGTCAAGATTAGCCTCCATGATTGTTTTCAATTTTTTTTGTAAAAAACTATTGTCTATTTAACAAATTTTAAACCCGTCCGGTAATGGGAAAACGATGGGATCTACTGTTTTTTTGAATTTTTAATTATGTTTTTTATTTTGTGCCTCGATAATCGATAATAATTATTCATTCATACCCAACAACAATATTTATTGTTAGTTTCCTGAATGAAGAAAAAAATTTCAATTATTCAACCCTTACTTGGCACACTGGGGTGCAAACTACCCCAGCCTATTCGGCCCTAATTTAAAGTACGTGAACCTATAACGGTTCAATATATCTATGGTTATATTGAATTTTTTCATCACACTTAATTCCAATTTTTAGCTACAAAACCGACATAACTACATAATCTCGTCCAGTACTGGAACATAAAATTTTTTTTAAAAAATCGGAGATGCAGAAGCAAAATGGTACCCGATTTGGCATGGAATGCCCCATATATAAGACTGAGACGTGCAGCTTTCAATGATTTTGTTCTTAGCTGAAAAATAAGGATAAAAAAGAATAAGAAGAGGGTCTTTAGTTCGGGTTGGCGTCACTCTGCGGAACAACTGTCCATATTTTCGCGCAAATAAACAGATTTCTAATGGTTGACAGAAAATTAACGCAAGTATACATCATCTGTATGATTTATGTGTGCGTCGCAAATTATTATAGCCGACTTTGTACAAAAACGAGGTTTTTAGGACCGAACGAGACGTCAACGTGTTCGTGTTTCTAAAAACATTACGACCGTTTTAATTAAATCCAAAGAGATTAATGGGAACGGTTGATGTATGGATATCTAGATCCCTGCATGGAGAGTAGAGCGCGAGAGTGGTCTTACGATTTACTTTTGAGGTGATCATCGGTTCGAAGTGAGAACTTTTGTGTATTTCCGACGATTTCATCTTTTCCGGTCCCTGCAGCTAGGCAAAGTGCAGCGAACACTAAGTACAAGCTACCGCACACGAAGAAACGCGCAGATGAAGATAGAAGACCGTCCAACAATGAAAGTAGCCTCGACACCGCGTTGGACTTTTTGCTACGATCGCTTTACTGACCCAATTCTGTGGGCGGTATAGTAGGCCATTCGAATGACTGCTATTCCACGGGTAATTCGCTCGTTTTCGTCCCATAATCGAGAGCGATGTAGGTAAAATATGAGTTGCGGCGCCACGGCGTTGAAGTGAAATAGTAAAACCGTAAGTGCAGATCGTAAAATGCATGTTATTGCTTTGTCTAGCAGTGGGAGGCGAGAGATTGGGTTTGAAAAAGTCGAATTTCACTTCAGTCATGCGAAAAATTAGGTAGGTATAGTATAACTATCTACGAAGCGTGCAATGTATACGCTTTGTACATCGCTTGATGTTATAGCGTCGAATATGCGGGGATGCTATATTTATACCGGTAGGAAGACCTCGTTGCAATGGAAAGCGCTAAAATTGACACAGATCCGTTATACGGTTGTCGATCGATATTCTCGATTTGTATAATTTCCTTCCATATCAATACTTTTTTTGTTCTCTGCTTTTTTTCTTTTCGTATTATAACCTGTGAGATTCTTTTACCCTACCTTAAACACATACTAATCGTAATAACGTTAACGCTTGTTAAACGGGAAGTTGACAGACTGACAACAAATCAATTAGTCCGACTCGTCGAGTTCTAATTGCTCTCAGAACTATTAATCAAACGCAAACCGGTCAGTGATCACACATACTCGATTCATGAACCTGTAGACTATACGAGAATCAATCATATGTATAAGTCGCTAATTTCTCGTATCTCAATATAATACGAAGAAAAATAAAAAATTAGGTCCTAGTCTTAAGAAACCAGAAAAAGGAAAAGGTGACGAAAGACTAGGTGGTTCCATAGGTTCTTCGGTTACCATCCAGCGCAATTAGACCGTAGCGGATTACCGCAGTGAGACACGAAACACCCGCCTAGTCGAATAATCAGGTTTTTGGAGAACGGGGAAAAATAATCGGTTGGGGAATATTTGTAACGCGGATGTTATTGTTGTCGCATCAACGCTTTGTCGTCTGAATTTCCGTCCCGGAGAGTTACCACGGAGTATCTTATTCCCTGCATTTCTTCGTATACTTACGCACGATAACGCCGCGAAATCGGATAAAGATCTGCAGTCCAATACTGTCAGTAAGAGCGAGTGAGAGGCAAAATGGACCAGGCTTCGAAGTGGGGATCTCGATTAAATAGCGAAGGAGGCCACCAACTGCAGCCCACAACTATCTCGGACCTTGAACAGTTAAGGTCATTACTCGAAGACCCAGTTTCGCTCCCCAGCTTTTGTTTATATAATTAAAAATCCTACGTGACAATCGAATCTGCAGTTTCGCCCGATAGAAAGTCGTATATTCATCTCGTTGCATCGGATTTTATTTCTGCCGAATGATAATGTAAGACGCGATTGTAGGATTTTTAATACCTTCGATTATGCACGTTGCATTTGTTTTTTTTTTATTACTTACTGACTGACAGACTAATTGTGAGTGCTCGAATTTCTTGGTTCTCGTTCGAAGTGCAGATCGTTGACAGTTTTGTGAAGAATAATTTAATGCATTTGTGCATGGAAAATTTATGTTTCATCATAATTAATTTGTACAAACTTTTTTCAATCCATTCAGAACATCATCATGAGACATCTCTTGGGATGGTAAACTAATTACCGTTTTAGGAATAGTTTTTCCTAAGCCACGTAATCGCGATAAGTGGATAAAAATAGTGTAATCGTAAGTACCAAACTATTATATCGTTAGAAAATTTTCACATTTCCGAGCTGATTTTTAACGCTAAAAATAGAATACATTAAAAAACCGAATGAGCATTATGTAATTTATTTTTTGTAGTTTAAATCATTGGGAAACAATAAATGAAATGTTGAATGAATTGACTTTATTGCAGATGTTGGCATTAAGAATAATCGCGACGTTACTTTTGATCGGAGTTATCGTGCATGGGTCTTCTAGTAACACGAGGTTTCTTACGAAAGACAATAGTAATGTTTCAACCCTTTTCAAAACGAAGAACGATAATTTTCGAATACCTCAGGAGCCGATCGCCGCTACAAGAAACCCTTTGGAACTGACAAAAAACACGAGATTCGAGAATGACGCGGTTAACGTTGAAAAAAACTCGAAATTCGTACGCAGAAATATGCATGTAGAAACGTCAACGTTCAATCCGGACGTCCTGAACAGATTCCTCGAAGAGTACGCAGCGAAAATGAAAAGCACGACTGAAAACAATTACAAATATCCATTCACGATTCTCGAACATCCCGTGGTACCATTCCAACTTGAAGTTCAAAAACCTGCAACAGAAGAATCCAAGGTCAATATCAAGAAAAATGTAACGCTCGAAACGACTGTGACGAACGGTGCAAAAACAGAGCAAAATCGAGAGGGTGAAAATGCCAACGATACTTTAGAGAGGAATAAACAATGGGGGAATAATCGTTACGATGATCGCAACGGCTGGGTTACTCTTGAAGCGATTCCTTGGTCGAAAAGTAAAATTTCTAAGTGGCAAGCTAATCAGGACTCTCAAAAACCTTGGCCCGAAGATAAACCGTGGCATAAACCACAAGGTTTAGATAAACCTTGGCCAGAAAGGCCCGCGTACGAGGAAAACGTTCCATGGTTCGAAAAACCCAAACCATACTACATCGAAGATTCTGGAAGCCAAAGACCGTGGTACGCATCCGAAAGGCCGAAGATCAGCAAACCATCAAGGCCCTCGTATTTTGAGGATAACGGATTTGGAAGCAGGCCAAATTACGCCCAGAAATGGCCGCCCGAAAAACCTTGGGATAAATATGGTGACACGTTAAAAGAGTCGTCTGATATAATCACGGACGATAAGCCAGCGAATTTCCCGTCAGGAAATTGGGAAAAGCCCCAAATTTCCAAACCATCTTACAGTATCGATAGGTTTTCTGATATCAATCGCGACAACACGAAGAATGACTGGAAAACGCACGACTATAATTTTCCTCTGAAGTACGAAGAGTTGAACAACAGGCCTTTAAATTTCCCGAAAATCTCCTCGACCTCTTCCGACAGACCTCATTTTTCTCACTATCAATATTCCACCGATCATCCACCGTCGCATCCAGCCAATGGAGACGGACAATGGGTTCTGCTGTCGACGAACAGAGGATATTCCAAGTCCAGACAAAGATCGATAAAAATCGCATCAACGAACGGCGAAGTTCAGAGCGCGGGAATACCGAAAAATGATCGAGATCCATCTGTCGCTGTGATGACCTCAAAGCGCCAGGTCAGGTTGACAGTTTTGCCCTCGGTAAATGGAACCAACACAACAACGTCACATGGTGGACTTTTAGAAGTGGAAAAAACTTTTAAAACAGTCGATCAAAGCCAACGGGAATATGAAAGGGAAAAACTTGCCACTGTACCGTCCGTTGTTGCCAAACGACCCATACGAAATACCCCGACTAATCAACCTTCAAATTCGGCAGTTCTAGCAGCGGTTGGAGCTGGAATGCTACCAGCAACCATGGCCATGGTGATTCCTATGATGCTTGGTAGAAGAAAAAGATCTATAAGAAATAATCACGTGGAAATCACCCTCGATGATGAATTAGCCGGGCGGCTAAACGACCAAAGAAGGTTCAAAAAGTTACAAATGTAAAAATGAAGTACCTAACTGCATTAATTGCTCAGGTTCTGCCCTTTTTGATCAAGTTGTTTTTTGTTTTGTTTTTACTAGTTTCCTAAGGAAGAATAGATAAATGTAGATTTTGTTGGTTCATACTGTGTCATTCATGTTTCATGTTTCATTGTTAAAAAGTTATGAATAGCATTTCAGACTGTTGCTGATTACCTTAATATTTAATTTATTTTACACGTTAGATCGTTTTCTATTAGATGTCACAATCCGACTGATATATGTATGAATATTAGATGTAGTTACGAAATATTAAGAAAGTTTAAGTGCACAAAACAAAAGTTTCAGATTTACATAAAACAAAAAAAAGTCCGAAATAATTAGATCGATACGGCATAAAGTTTTTTGTTATTTTTATTTACATAAAATATACCGTTGGAATACATAATCGTTACAATAACTACAAAATATTTATACATTTTATAATAAATTATTATTAATCGTATAACTTTTCAACCTTAAAATATAATACTTCCTTTTTAGATCTGTCTCTGTATGCAATTTCTATAGGTACCTACGTAACTTGAAAAGTAAGTACGTATGATAATTATGCTCACTGGTACAAAATTATACGCACAAAATTTTTGTGAAACTTATATGAAAACTTACGAGAAGAGAGCTTGGCGGGGCAATAAGATCTCATTGTCGGATAATTGCAATCTGTTCAAAACAGACTTTTTTTCTCTTATTTTTTTGTCGAAAGACGCTGATTTGAGCATCATCTTGTACTTAATTATCAGCTGAATTGCGCTTACGGTCAAATAAAATACCGTTCAATGTCATCGTCAAAATTTTCCAATAATTTTACGGTGCTAAATAAAATAGCCAATAAAAATTGCGCCTAATATTTACTGATCGTATAGAACAAGAAATATCATCCTAATACCTATATCGACAAAATAATAATGCATTAATATTGCCTGTTTTTTTCTTTTTTTTTTTACGCGTTAGCTAATTAGCTTACCTTTAATTAATTATTTTTAATGCGAGTGTTGCCTCGACAGTCTGCGTTTATTCCCTCCATTTGATTGCAAAAGAAAGAAAAAACGCTCATTCCTCACCATTGATTCTTTTTTGAACTCCGCCCAGATAACGCGCAAAACCTTCGCTCGCGTGTTTTAGAATCGTTAATCCTAATCTGAATTTAATCTCCGCGACCTTCTTAACGAAGTTAAATAGGTTGAATCCCTGTTCCGCTTCCTTTTCAGTTTTTTCGGTCGTTGTTGTCGAATCGTTAGATTCTACAGTTGTCTCCTCAAGATCTTGCCCCTCAGTTTCAATCGCGGTATCGTCGGTTGAACTGTCTTTCAGCTGAGGAGACGTTATCGGTTCTTCGCTGGGAACAGCTGACGTTATACTCGTGGTTTCAATTATTTCAGATTCAGTTGTGGTTGTCGGAGAAGTCGCTGTTGGTTTGACCGTAGATTCCATAATTTTAGCGGTAGCTTTTGGTTCGAATTCGATTTTAGCGGTAGTGATTTCGTGGAGTTGGGGTTTTGCTTCTTCACGTTTTTTTTCAATCTTCTCTTCGTTGTCGATCGCGTTTGAAACTTTCTTGTCTTTTACCTTCCGATTTTCATCTTTATCCGGAATCATAGAGTCTAAGATACCAAATATTTCATTGCTCAAGTCTTCCTCTTTCTCCTCAACTTCCTGACTTCCGCTGTGTGGGATTACCTGGATAACGGATTCCCTCCGATACCTAGTGGGATAAAAGCGAAACAATTGCTCGTCGATCGATCGTTTGACCTTGAGAGCTCTGGGACCATGTTCCACGGCGACAGCCGTAGGCGTAATTTCAATGTCATCGTAATTGACCTCACTTTTCAAGGGCAAGGTTTCAGGTAGTCCGTAAGTTTGGAGCACCGGTGTGTTGGCAGGACGTTTTTGAAATTCGTAATCTTGAACCTGTTCGAACTGGCTTTGAATTCTTTCTCCATTATCGGCATAGGTCTGTGTTTTTTTACCGACAATCGGCGTCTCGTCGTATCCGTATTCCTTTGGCACATTGCCAACGACAAATTGACGATCGACATCTTCCTCGTTCGACACCATGTAAGCAGATTGTTTTTGGCGTTCGAAGTAATTCGAAGTCGTCGAAACTTCCGGGTATTTGAATTCTGTGTTCCTGTACTTCAACTCGTAACTATTTTCAAGTGGTTTATTATACGTCGGTCCCGATGCCAAAGTGCTAGGAGAATACCTTTGATCACTCTTCTTCGACAACTTCGCATCGGGGATTACAGGACTTCCGAATTTTTGATACCGATAATAATTGTTCTGCAGATCGTAATCCTTGGGATCCACACCGTATTTGTCTTCATGATTCGTCATGCCCTGAATGACCTTGGAAAATACTTCCTCTTCGCTCTGACCATAGTTACCACCATACTCGCCAAGATTGTATTTATAATTCGGTTCCACTTCATAATTTCTACGCGCTATTCCTCCTCCGAAGGGGTACAGGAAATAAGAAGCTATTCCGAGACCTAAACCTACCAGAGAAACGACACCAAAGCTTGGCATGATTTCCCGGCTTAAAAAATTATAAATTTGAGTACCAAACGGTTTCTGAACTTCTTTTTTCTTATTATTAGTTTTAGTCGCTGACGTTGATTCTTTTGTTTCTGGCTCGACCTTGGATTCCTGAACAGTGATTTCAGTGACATTTAATTCAGATATTACCGGGATTTCATTGCTTTCAGTTGTAGTTACCGGCTGTTTACGTCTCCTATTTTTATTTTTGTTTTTCCTTCGCTTCTGCGAACTTCTTCTGGGTTTTTTCGTTGTTGTCGTTGTTGAAACCTCAGGCCCATCCGTGGATGTTTTCGTCTCGATTTTCGTCAGCTCTGGATTGAAATCGAACCTGAGATCAATCTGGGAGTTATTTAATGCTTGAGAGACACCTTGATCACTCGAATAATCGATCGCTTCATCAGCAACCGGTTTTTCAGTCTTCAGTATTGCCGCATTCGATTTACTGGAATTTGCGCTAACCCTAATTGCTTCCTCAACTGGTTTTTCCAACTGCACCTTAAGGACGTTATTTACCTTTGTCATCGAAGATTTAATTTGCATAGGAACTTCGACAAGATCAGATCCGGTGAAATCCGTCTTAACGATTGTCGTAGTTTCCTTGGGTTGTGGCGTTGTAGTCTTTGTTTGTAGAGCCGGGCTAATTTTCGGCGTTTCTATAGAAATCGACGGCTTCGGTTTCGTTTGAAGCAGTGGTTCTTCTGTTTTGCTCTCATCCTTCGGCGTTGGGATCATCTGTATCGGTTTGAATGTTACTCTTTCGACTTTTGGGGTAGTAACAATTTGCTGTTTGGTCGCCACAGGTTTCGCCATTGTCGTGGTAGTTCTAGCCGGAAACTTTCCCTTGTTCGTATTTGGCTTCACTATTTTTGTGATTGGCTTCTGGGTTGTAGTTAATGAAAGGGGGGCTTTTTGAGTCGTTGGCTTTTGTGTTTCAACAATTTTTTTCGTCGTAGTCATTGACGTTTTTTCAGTAACAGGTGAGTTATTTGCTTCGACAGTGGCCTCTGAAGTCATAAAAACGGTCGCAGGGGTCGCTGGATTCGCAGCGGGCTGCAATTCGGGATTTGAATTTACTTTCTTAAGCAATGTCTGTACCGTTTGGGGTGCCAATGTGTGACGGAATAAAATTGGTTTCGGTGTTTTTTTAACAACAGGTTTTGCTTGACTATATGTCGTCACCTTTACAGTGGAATGAGAATTAGGAATCACTTTTTCAACAACTGCGGTCAGTTTCTGATCAACCTTCGGTTCAACTTCCACCTTCTGAATCGAAGCTGTTGGCTTCGTCATAAATTTGTTCGTCGTTTCGTGTTCCTTGGTTTCTTTTTGCGTGGGCGTTGGGGTTGTAGTGGGTGAATTCAAAAGTATCCATGTCGATATTCCGCCCGAGGTGGTTGCTTGGTTTTTGTAAAGGTTCCCGTCTCGCCTCGATGACATTTCTCGTTCAAGTTCTTCGTCAGTCAAGGCCATAGCTTGACCCGGGTGGCTGGTTTCGAAGTAACCGAATTTCGAATTCGTTGGTCTCCCGAAGCTGACACCGATCGACTCTAAAGAACTTATCTCAGAATTGATCTCTTTTATCAAAAGATCTTTATCCTCAATCTTGAATTTCTCAGCGCCGTCTGCCGACTTGTCAACCTTCTCGGTTTTCGCAACGGTCACAAGTTTGGTCGTCTCACTGCTATCCTTTTGCAAATCAGCTATCGATTTAGGCGCTTCGTTGGGATCAGAAACGTTCAGTAATTGAGTCGCTACAGCCCTCATGGATAGTTTCATGTCCGGAAGATTTCTGCCATCACGTGCGATGTTAGAAACCCGGACCCTGAAACAAGATATTCACATCAGTTTACCAAATTTAAGAAAGAATCAAATAGGTCAGGGTGACAAATGAAAAAATAATTGCTATAATTATTTAATTAAATTTCATAATGAACAAACGTATATATATATACGTTATTTTTTCCATTTTTATTAATGTTCAAGATCCGAATAATACATAAATGTGTCATCAATTCTCATGTATATTATACTACAAACTGACTCATGGATATTAAATTCATGAAAATATGAAAGACAAAAGTTACCCACTCCAAATGGTAATCGACCATAACATAAGTATCAAAAAATAATCACTATTTATTAATCTATTGTATAATTCTGCATGCCACTTTTCTGAGGAAGACCAATTGACCATATAGGTATATATAGCTCTGATAAAATCGTAACGTCTAATAACCGGATTTTTAATATCATATCGCAGTGGTAATACGGATGATAACTTTAACAATTAACACAACGAACGCGATAACTCCATTGAAACCTTCGGCCTATTACACGAAAATTCTCAGCTCTTACCTTTATTGCTTTATAATAATACCGACGATCATTTGCGGCTTAGATCTTCACGCGGAATGGCCTACTGCCTTTGAGTAAAAACACTCACCATGTGTATTGGTTGCACTGCAGACAGCGTTTGTAAAAGTAGTCCAAAGCATTATACCTCTGCTTTTCTCCCTATTTCTTTTTTTTCTGCTAAACATACAACGTGGCTCAACCTAAGGAAAGTGATCTAGTCATCTTAAAACAGGTTTTGAAGCTTTTTGTATATGGAGACGTCGTATCATTTTTGTAATAATTTTTCCTAATCATAGAACTTGTTACAGTTGGATCATTGCAAGACGTGTAGTTAATGAAACTGGCATAAGTGTTTGGGGAATGAAAATGACGTAATAATGATTAAATAATGTTAATACATTCCAATTAAAAATATGCCAGCTAAAGATCGCTCATATGGGTATCAAACACACGTTGAAAAACTGCCCACGGTTCACGGCGTTTTCAAGCTAATTATACATGCATTCATTTACCGTTATTCCCATATTTTAATATGTAACTCACATCTAACTGCAACGCGCCGTAAATGATTATCTGAGTTTATCGGTGAAAAAAATTACCAACTAACAGAAAAAAAGATCGGCCGAATAGTTTACGGTAAAAGATTGATTTAATTCCACGTCATGGCAAGTATGTTTGAAATATAAAATAAAAGTATTCAAGTAAAAGTATTTAAGTAAAAGTATTAGAGTAAAAGTATCGAGTGTAACATGGCCCCATAAATAACGTACAATATAATAATAAGATGTAACTAATATTATTAGTTTTAAACATTATATAATAAAGATATTTAATATACCAAGTGCAATTGTTTGCGTCCTTAGCTCTCTGAGCTGCTCGCAACTAAACTTAAAAATAATACAAGCGACCCATCGGTAGATTTGAAAGAAAACCTAAGTGATTGTGGTGAAACTCTTCTATATTGCCGTCGAATAAATTAGTCGATACTACCAGCCGAATTACATGCATTTCTGAAAATCTCTTAAAAACATTGCAAAAAATTAAAAACGTACCTACCCTTTCGGTCCAAAACTTGAAAGTTTGCGGAGCTGTCATACATAAAGCACCTATCACAAAACAGGAGGTGATGATTGAGGTCAAAATTGCCTCGTTAGAACTAGAAATTATCTGTTACAAGTTACCGTTAGCCTCGGAAAACATGATACTCGGGATTGATTGGATGAAAAACCATCGGGTAACTATTGATGTAGTATATCAGTACATTTGAATAAAAAATCAAAGATTCGTGACACCCTATATTTTTATTTTCGACCGCCGCACATGCGATTGCCAAGTCATTATTTAAAAGTTTTCACTCAGGAAAAAAATTAATGAATCTATGTGTGTAGGTTTATCTCGAGTTATTGACTGGTTAGCATGCCCAGAAACTCAAACATCCTTTTTGAATTCAGTTTCAATAGAAGAATCAATTTTCAAAAAACAACATTCTATCTCTTATTCTATCTCAAATTGTCTAATGCTATCAATAGAGGAACTCGATGACAATTAAAAAACGAGGTTGGCAGACATGATTTTTGAATATTCTAAAGCATTCAGTGATACACTGGGGTGTACTCACATCTACGAACATGAAATTGAATTGATGAACGATAAACCTTTCACAACTCACGTTTATTCTATTCCGTATGCTCGAAGACCTGCGGTTAATACAGCAATATCAGATATGCTACAGTTGGGAGTAATAAAACGAAGTTAGTCACCCTATTTAAATCCCATAACAACTGTTCCCAAAAAGGATGGTTCCGTGTGGATTTGTTTAGATGATAGAAAATTAAATTCAATCACGAAGGCGGATCATGAAAGACCTCAACCAATAGAAGAGATCATTTGAAAATATGATCAGTAACGGATATTGGCAAGTTCCATTTGCGTGCCTATGGATCTCACAAATTGGATGGATTTGAAGTTATAAGTATATGTGGGAAAGACTGTTGAAAAGTTGTTACTGTAGAAGGAGAAAATCAGATAGCCGATATCATGACAAAACCACTAGCTCGTGTTCGTTTTAGAAGGTTATGTGGTATGTTGGGAATGCATCACAGGAGGATTGTTCCTGATTACTCTTGATTATGGCAGTCACTTTGAGAGAAAGTGTTGAAACAACCTGACTGTAGGTAACTGAGTTGCTTACAAGCAACTATTTTTATGTTTCTATAAATAAGTTCTCAGTTGTTCTTTAATATTTTTTCCTGAAACAGTTGTGCATAACTAAATATAATTTAATATTATATCATTTCTTGTTTTGTGAGTTTATCTTATTTACTAGATTTAACAGTTACCTTTGCCAGACATTGAACCATTCATTAAAAAAGTAACATCCATTATGGTATCAATTGCATTAACTATATTGACGAATGATTCATTAGTTGAAGTGTTGACGTAAATGTTTTGAGAAAAAAAAGTATTCCAAGTATTCCAAGTAAAAAAAGTATTAGTTTTTGAAGTGAAGTTCCTTCTGTTGTAATATTAAAAAAAAAAAAAAAAAAAAAAAAAAAAAAAAAAAAAAAAAAAAAAAAAAAAAAAAAAAACTTGATTGGGGAATAATTACAACATGGACCCGTGAATAACGTAAAATATAATAATAAAATGTAACTAATATTGTTAGTTTTAAACACACAGCACACATTAAAAGATATTTAATATACCACGTGCAATTGTTTTCGTCCTTAGCTCTCTGAGCTGCTCGCATATGATAAATTTCAGTTTATTCCAATAGAAGGAAATAAAAACATATAAACTTTATTAGTTTTCCCATGGAAAAGATAAAGTCGAAAATTACATATGTTCCCGTTCAAGTTATAGGTGTGCTCGCTCGCACCCTCTATCTGTACTCAAAAATTGAGGTACCGCAGATCTCCGGTTTCCTGCCTATCCGATATTGCGGGAATTGTTCTAACTTCATTGCTTGGCTAACTTACAATTAGATCTTATTTTGCTGATTCAGTGGTACCGCGGAGTTTCTTCGGACTCTCTGCCTATCCATTTTTGAAGCATACAAGCGGGTTATATCTCATTTTGCTAATGACCACCCGCTACCTTCACATCCTCCTTACATTGAAATATATAATTAGGGATAGTCTCCAAGATATTGTTCCTTCATCAATCCTTTAAATATTGTTCATTTGGAATATCGTTACCTGATCTCAATCCTTTTAAATCTTGTTAACTAATCCAATAAATAACCAAAGATCCAAAGTCTTTCCATAGGTAAAATAACCTTGTATTCTTATTCATAAATAAACTGAATACCTGTTCCCTCCACCTCGAACAAGATCGAATGAGAGCCGATTTTGTTTATATCCTCGAAAAATATCCTTTTGACCAGGCCAGAGTTCTATCAACGCCCTGAGTTCTGGAGTTCTTTATACTATATTTGGATGCTACATCAAATGGCGTCCAACGTATTTTAAGATCAAGTAGGGAGAGAGGTGACACAAGTAGGTCAACCAAATCAGATTTGGGATCAGCAGGAGGGGCTGTGAAAAATTTCTATTTATATTACAAACAATCAGTCACTCACTTGTGTTCATTGTTGTACGTAAAATTCTACTCTCGTTTGATTGTAAATTCGAACACGCATTGACCGTTCGATAGCTGAATATATTTAATTGTACGTACCTTATGGGGAAGAAAAAACTAATAAATGAAGAAAACACAATCTAAGTCCTGCGACCGGTTTCCTGTTAAACTAACTAAACATATAAATATATCCTACCCTATTCAGATCTACCTCTTTCTCTTTTTCCGTTTACTTTTCCATTCGTTCCAATTCGTGTAGCTATGAATCGATTGTTTTACAACTTCTTCAAGGTTCGGTCTAACCTTTATCGTGACCCGATGTGCTGCTCTACCAAAATTCAAAACGTTTGGAAGAGCCCATGGAGCGAGAACTGCAGCAAGACCGAATAGTCCTGCAGCCGCAACAACGAATGGCGATATCGCCATGCTAAGAAAACCGTAATTCAACGGATTAATCAACGTGAAAAATGGAAGCATCGACGTTACGGATTCCATCAAACTAAACGGCGCGAAATCCATCATATCAGCATCGTCGTCATCGTCGTCATCATCGTCACTTCCACCGGATCCAAGAAGTCCATCCGAACCCCCGTTTTCATCTTGGGAACCTAGATTTCCAATAGCATCGGAAAGCTGATTATTAATCCCTGAAAGTGGATTGATACCACTAAGAGCTTGTGATCCAGAAGATTCACCACCCGCTTCAGATACCGGAGTATCCGCTGCGACACTTTCTGGACTAACATCTGCCAGGACATCAGTTGGGTTTGCGTCAGCCAAAGGTCCTTGAAGTCCGTCGAGAGAAGGAGAACCAGGGAAACCACCAGCTGGTACAGGACCATCTGCGATGCCAGCGCTGGTGGGATCGTAGAATATTTCAGATTCAGGTTCGATCGCGTCATTTTGAGAGCCAAAGTTTATCTGAGTCTGTTGGAACACCTCGAAAGTTGACGTACCAGGTAATAACGGGCCCGGTTCAACTCCACCCGGAATAGTCTGAGCAATTTGACCTTGATTAACTGGGTGCTCTTGTGCTCCAACTCCCGTAGCAGAAGTGAGGTAACTTTCAATGGGAGTATTATAATATCCAGCAACAGGGTCATATCCTTCATCACCACCTGGGTAACGTTCACCAGTAGCTAATTCATAATTGTCTCCCGATGTCGCCGGAGACTTGAAATTATTTGTGTTCAGGACGTGGGAGTTTAAAATGATATTCAAATCGGTGCATCCTTCTTTTGATTGTATAGTATTGTTTATCCGGATGTAGGAGTCAATTTTTATCGTTGGACAACCGCCGGTATCTTCATATGTAACTTCCGGTACTTCTTGGACCGGGACAAGCACATATTCTGGATTACCTTCTTGACCCTTATCTTCCTGCATGGTCAACGTTATGTGGACGTTTGGTTGGACCGTTGACGAAGAGTTTTTTTCACTCACCATAGAATCATTGGGGTGTAATGATTGGCTAGAATCTTCCATTTCGGTTGAAATCACATTTGGACGCTTACCGGTGTTCAAAATGTGTACTGTAATATCTTGCGACACTTCTGATCGTACAGGAGTAAAATGCGGCCGGTTAATGGATAATTCTGGTACGTAACCACCTGGACTGTTTTGATAATCGTGCAACGTGCCGTCGCTTTCATTTGACTCGATTACTGTTGGCCTCGTTGCGTCTACTTCAGACAAGTTGTTCTCTGTTCCTTCCAAGTTTGGATTTTCAAAGATTGGTTGGTTATAAGGATCGCTGTCATAATCCTGAGTAATTTCTGCATGGGACAAGTTTTCTTCGAAACTAGTTTTGTCTACGTAACCGTGTTTATTCATTCCCTGATTTTCGTTATATACAACATGCAAGGATTCGTTTGGATGCAGGTTTTCAGAAGTCGCTCCGTATCTATGCGAGTCAAATTGACCATTCACGTTTGTCTGGTTTGAGGAAATTGACGAAATTTTTTCCCACTGTTCAGAATTTTGTATAGGGGAAAGTTTGGAGTTTCCATGGGGCTTGGAATCGTGAATAGATATCAACTCAGGTTCTCCATTCTCTAAGGGCTCTAGAGTAGGCAATGAATGATCAAAAATCAGAATGGACGGCGATGGTTCAGGTTTGTTCTCAGAATTGTTCTTAAGAATATTAAAATGATGTGAATACTCCGCATCACCTGAATCATCGTTGACTTCATACGGATCCGAATCATCCACGTGGTGGTGAAGGGCAGTATATTTCTCGTAGTTGATTAAATCTTCGTCGTTTTCTACGTCACCATTCGGCCAATTCTTCAAGCTTGGATTTGGTGCCTTTTGACTTGAACTTGACTTCGGTTTCGTATTTTTGATACGTAATGATAATACTTGATTGGAAGTCTTGTAATTCGAACCTTTTACGGACAAATTAGTCAATGGTTTTTTGTCTCCCATTTTTATCCTCGTTGGGAGACGAGTAGAATTATTTTTATCGCTTAGTCTTTGAAACGATCCTGGGTTTTTATTTAAAATACTACCGTCGCGGTTGATTTCCGTTTCGAAATTATCCGGGTTTCGTCTCAAATCGTAATGCCGAATATTGTCAAGATTCTGTCTATTGTATACATTTTTTGAATCGTTATAGGACGGTATAATTTTAGCGATATTTCTCATTATCTCCGTCCTGAAGTTGGAGCGTTTTTTACTCTGCATAAACGACTGATCGCTGTTACTAATCTGTGGTGGCAAAATGGTTTTCAATTTGTCCACCTTGTTGGCTGAGTTATTCATAAAAATACTTTGCCTTGAAAATGAATTAGAGTCTACATTTGAAAAATTTTCAGGTATGTTTAACCCTGTATTAATCTCATAATCATTTCGAGAGTTTTTCTCATTCGATAAACTTTTATCACCTAAAAGCGGAACATTGAAACCTGCTTTCTGCGAAATCAACTCAACTTTCAACGCAACCTTATGGTCCATCACTTGGCGGGTCTCTTTTTTTTCTCCTACCTTCTCGTTGTTTTTTGAATTGATCGTACGCTTCGAAACTTCGTCAACTTCAATCCTATCAGTCGCCTTACTAATCGAGGGATTGTCATCCTTATTTGAATTTGTATCTTTAATAGCTAGTTTTTCGTTTACCAATAGCGCAATATCCTGCGATTTCGATAAGACTTCGGAACTTGATGCCCCTTTGCATAATTGCTCGTCGTTCTTATCTCTCGTTTTTTGATTGCCAAGATTATCTACTACATAGTCTTCCTCAAGAACGTTATTTATGAAATATTTTTTTATGCGCATAATCGGGCGCGATTCTTCCCTATACCTGCTATTGCCTTCATTAATTTGAGGCAGATCCTTCGATGCTGTATTTAGATCCCACGTCAAGGTATCCGGCCCTTCGGCATCCTTCGCTTCTACTTTCGGCTGAAGTTGGGCCGTTGAGATATCTGCAAAATAGAAATTGAAACTTTAGAAATATTGTGCGAAAAAAAAATCGTAAAAGAATTATCTTAGCTATTCATCAACGTTATCATCTTGATAGAAAAAAAAGAAAAAGAAAAACTATTACGGAATTCACGCTTGAGCAAATCGCTTGCGATGAGCGTGCTCGATAAAACGTTTTCGAAATACTGGCAAACTGTGTACAGTTTGAGCTAATACCTCTGATTAATGGCACGATGTGTATTTCGTATTGTTTCAACACACGTTATGTCGCTGTCCGTATTAACTCATTTCTATTTGAAAGCTGCAACTTTTACTATCTACGGATATTCCATGTTCACCATGAAATCAGCTAAAATTGTATATTATTAAGAGAGAGAGTTTATATTTATATCGCCGCACTCACCTATTCGTTGAGGTCTTCCGTAGACGACCGATCCTGCGAGCAGCAAGATCGCCACCACAACGTTCAACAATTTGAACCGCATTTTGACACTGAAACAAAGGAAAAGTAGAAAGAGATTAAAAATATTAATCAAAACATCTCATAGTTCTATTGGAATGGCTTATGTGGTTGTATCTGTTTCGTAAGAAAATGTTACATACTCAATCATCGAAGTGTGATTGATATCGTTTAATTTGACAACCCCCTAAATCTGCCCAAGGGAAATCGAAGGACGCGCGGTCACCGCAAAATTTCAGAAACAAATCAAACAAATGACGCAAGTTCACGTCGTTCTTAACCTGACGCGAATTTTTTACGGCCTCTTTGCATAACATCGTTGTTTAAAGAGCGTAGTTTTCGTACCTACACATATGAATACGTATAGGTGTACTGCTGTACATAAATTCAACATCTGCGATGATTCCAGTGTCGAGTCTATAAAAGAGCGTATTTGACGAGTAACGACGATCAAGTTGGTATGCAAGAGGAGAACGCGTGAGCCAGTCGTTTAAGCAGATACGTTCGATGCATGTAAAGCGGAGGGTTTGCGTGCGTTTTCCATCGAAAAATAAAAGAACGCAGGTATTCTACACTTGGTGCCTTCTATTATCTGGACGCACGATGCATCTTTATCAAATCAATTCAATAACGTAAGGTACGCGGTGGCGGAATAAATCCATAAATTATCGGAGCTCTGCAGTTAGGAGCGATTCAAATTTTCTAGCTTTTATCGAACAGAGATGGTTTAGAAAAATGCTCAAGCGTGTTTTAGACTCTTAGATTCTATTTCCCACCAAGATAATCTCGGTAACTGACCATTACGGATAGAAAAAGTTCACCGAAGAGCGAGCGTCGGATAACAAATTTACTACCGATTAAGTCGAGGTTGGAATTCTGAAAAAAATAACCCATTGTCGAGAATTTCAAAGAGCATTGAACGGTAAACCCTCTGCTTCATTGTTTGTAATGGACTTAAAAATTTTGCAACACTTGAAAACGATGTGATTTTGTTCAGTCTTCCATTGTGTTTTTTTTTTTCACAAGATGGAATGACCTAGTGAAAAAATCGGAACAAAAAATCCAGAAGCTAAAATCTAGTGCCCAGGAGCACTATTCTTCGAACGGTTTTTTATGAGTCTCCTTGCATTTGTCAACCGGAAGAAAAAAGATCCACTTGAAGAGACTGAAGAAGAGAGCCAATGCCCGTAAACGCAGATGTTTTTCTGAAAATTTGGCCGCTTATAGAAACACCACTTGAAAAAAAATCCTTACACCGAAGTTTGCGCGAAAGTAATTAATTTTTTTTCTCATACAACTGTAAGTTGCGCATTGAATCGTGATGAGCAACAAGTCAAAAACTTGAAAAACTTTTTTCTTCTCAACCGGTCTAGCTATATCTATACATAATATATCGCGCTAATTCACGTTATACGCAAAAGCAACAAGCTGAATATTTGGCTCCCGTATATCACTTTTTTATTATCTCATCTCTTTATTATAATACCGTTACCGATACCGAGTAGTACGTAATTATATGTATATGTATACCAAATGTGTTTACACTTATTTCATCGACTCGAGCTTTTCGGTTATGGAATTCGTCGTATCGCGTAATCTGTTGTAAGCAAATCAAAACGAGGTATAACCTAATGAAAAAAAGTGCAACGAGGATCTCACTCGATTCTTTACCAATTTAAATGCTGTAGTAATTGATCAATAATTCGGAAATAATTATATAAAACTTGAGACTTTCAAGAAAACAGGATTTATCGCTCGATTTATTATACCTATATGCCATAAAGATGTACGTACATCTCTGGAAAGTTTTCGACGGTGACGTAATTCGGTATACATAAAAATGAATGAGGGGGAGGGGCAATAATATTTCGTAAAACGAGTGCATGCGATAAACCGTTGTGTTTTTTGCTCATATTTGTGTCTCCTAACGGTACCTGCCACGCCACTAGAGAGTCCAAGACGTGTGTAGATATACACAACTTAAGGATACCTATAAAGAAATGTCCGACACCGGATTCTTCTTTGCATGTGTGAAATGTGAATTCACCGCGGAAGCTTTAAATCGCCTAGATCTGGAACGACGGACGTAGGTATGCGCTGCGAATTTATATAAGTAGTTGAAGTTCACGGTCCGATGATCTTTCAATTAATATATCGACAATACTCGCATATAATCTGAAAAATCAGGTAGATATCGCGTACATTTTTTTGCGAATAAAGCTGTGTATCAGGGATATTCGTTACGGATGAGGAACAATCGGAACTATCCAGCTACATATTGTTACATATGTGGGTCACCTGTGTCTGAGGTAGTAAGTGCCCTTACAGGTTAGGGGTTTGATCTTGGCAAAAAATATGCAATCATGAAATGAAATCGCGCGATTATATTTTATGGGCATATTCGTAATAGTTATTTTATCTAGGTTACATTACATGTGATGAAATAATACGTTTAATGTAATGTGATAAATATACATATAGGTATGTATCCGAATGAGAATTACGAATCGCTCCCTCTGAACCCAGGCTGAAGGAATTCTAAACAATTTTTGAGCTACTTTTAAAAAAACAGGTTCTAGCGAGAGTCGATTAAACTGAAGATATTGTAGTAGCGCCCGCTCACCGTGCCCCTCAAAATAACTATTTTAGATGCACTACAAGCAAGTTTAAGCAGGTAGTCACGAATCCTGTCAGGGCTGAACAAAATCCTTGTACAAATAGATATACAACGAGAAACAAAAAAGAAATCGTTTCGTAATTTTCTTACACAATGAAAGGAAAAAATCTGATCGGAATTGCTAATATAAACGGATTTTTTCAATCGCAATTGTATACCATCTGCGCTTTTGGTTTACAACAGAAAATGAAAACAAAGACTGATTGACAAAAAACAAACAGAGATCAAAAAATTTTAAAAGAATGAAGTTGGGTGATAAATGCGTGAGGTTTAGAATGAAAAGAAAATACTTGCACTCTCCGTTTGTATACCTAAATAATAACGTGTGTATTTTCAACTGACTGTAGTAAATTTTAAGTTCGTTTGCGTATACAATGAACGCATAAGTTTGTATGTTGGTATTGTTTTCCTACCTGTGAAAATTTTAAGCAGGTTTTCAAGCGATCATTCAATCACTTTATAATTCACTGCTTCTAAATAAAAAAAAATTACAACAAACCGATTTTGATACTTTTTTTTCTAAAAAAACAAACTCCAATCACAAGATAATATACGGTCTAGTTAAAATCTTATCCTAGAAAAAATTAGCCTTTTCAGGTCTTGACTAAAAAAAAAGTGAATAACAAAAAAAAATAAACAAATAAAGGAACGATAAAAAAATTGCTATAAATGAAACAAGCGGTTCATAAATAGGCGAAAGGTGTACGACCCGAAATATAACGTGTTCCAATCAAGAACCGATCAGATATATTGATTTTCAATTTGCAATCGAGAAATATCGACTGAAAAGATTCTCTACAATCGAGTCCCGATGTTATAACTTGAATAGAAACGTCGGAGTCTCGTGGGAAAAAAAACACTAGAATCTGATGCACACGTAGGACGATCGTTACGTCTTTTGACTCAACGGCTGACTGGGTCTCGACTGTGACAGAGGCTACTCCACAACCTGGTCGGCCGCGCGATGTTCCTGGTGGACGCTAAGAGTGCGAACTTGAACCGTTATTCCTTGTACTGCTTTGACTCCGAGTTGAACAACCTCTTTCTTCGTATGCTAAGCAGCGGATACCTTGGTCGAGAGGGCCCAGAGGGGAGCCGCAAAGAGTAACGTATACCCGAGTTGAAAGAAGAACACAAAAAATAACAAAAAAGGAAAATGAAGGGAAAGATATGTAGAACTATGCTGAGGCCTTGAACTAGTATTACAGATGATCACGAACTCAGAGAATAACTGAAAAGAGCAAAATGGTTTTGATTGATTCGTTTGTTATTTAACTAAAAAATTCCCGTGTTTCTTTTTTTTCTGCAATTACCAAAAAAATATATGACCAATTGATTCCATATTGATCCAATAAGAAACATTTCGATTGATTGATTTTGAGTTTTTTTTTATAGTTTTTTTTTTAAGTAGCCATCTTTGTTTCTACGTAGGTCAATAAAAGTCATAAAAGTGGGCAGAGGCGGAAAGGGGTGAAACTATAAAATGTCAAAAGCCAAAAATGTTAATGTAAATGTCAAATGTGTTTCCGAGTTCAAACCCCCGTTTCGTGTGCGAATTCTAATTGAATGGATATCAATTAACGATCTTTGCAAAAGTAAAAAATCAAATTAACCTGAACGGTAATATTACGATGCTGTTGCTGCGGCAGCAAAAACATTTTAAAAACTAACATCATGGGCGATCATCAAGTATGAGGATAAATTGATCATTTAAATTATTATGTGTACAGTTAAATCTGTCGAGATTTTCAAGATATCGCCATTCGTCTAATGTCGGCCAAGGTTAATATGAATACAAAAATAAAATGAATTGAAAAAAAAATAGAAAAAAGCATTCGACAAAAAATAAAACTGTATACGTATGTGACGCGTGTACTGCATGACCGTTCACCGCGAGAAACGGTGTAATGAAAATAATTAAAAAAAAAAGAGTATAAAATATATTTGCGGTACTCTATATAGAAATTATAATGAATATGTCGACGAAGCGTGCATTCGAAAGATAGAGTTATTTTAATACACTCGCAATGTTACAGTTTCTTCTTAGGTAAGTTACGACGTAAGACAAACAGTTGAGCGAAAATAGTAACCAGCCACAAGAACAGCAGCAGCGAGGCGCTAATTGCAAACTTCTTATAGCGCTTGTCGTTTGTTTACATTTCTCTACGGCAATTATCTAGGCGTAATTTCTTGATTTGGTTTAATTTCGATGTAGCTATAAGATATTTCCCGGTATAAGATGAGTTGCGTGGTTCATTTTTTTTTTTGTACTTGCTCTTGTTTTTTTTTCTGCCACCCAGTTAGCTCGAAGAAACGAGACCATCCCATCGAGTGGTCAGGTGGAATGTTTGAATTATATTCTTATCTACCACCCGTACAGAACAATCAGGTAATATCCGATGCATTCATTGATCGTTTGCTCATTGCCGGAATTGTTATTCTATCGTTATCGAATTTGACCATCGTTTTGTTTTCCGATTTTCCGGTGAATGAAACATTTCAAAGAGTGCAGAAATTGGACTTCAGAGGGATGTGCCGGAGTGATTCAGAAAAGTAATTTTAGAATTTGAAATATTACTGACTCTAATCTAGTTTCATAAAAGCTTTCGCCTGAGCAATGTGTTTATTTCTATACGATAAGTCCGTACAAGAGATTGAATAGTCGATGCGTGAAAAAAAGAAAATTATCTTGCGGGATTTTAAGCCGCATTTATCGCAAAACCCTTCGATGAGTTAACTTGTTTGCGATGTACTTCAAGTTTCTCTACAAAACTTCACAAACGATGTGATTTTAATCAGTTTTGTGTTGAGTTTTCCTTCCTCGATGTTACGAAATTTATTTGAAAAAAAACGTAGTTATATCGATGCCTATATTGGTTCTGTAACAATGTTGAGATCCGAAACACTTCTTTTTGCTTTTAATTTTGTTCAAATTCATTCACCAGATTTTTCCATTTATCCGAAAATCGATGAATATCAGAAAAACTTGGGACGATTATCACCTCGCAATCAGACCAAATTCTTTTTGATAACTATTTTTCCTTTTCTTCCCCTTGTAACAATCAAGTATATAGATATTAGAACCTTGACGAGCAGCAAGAACTGAAATTCGAGATTTTTTTGTTGTTTTTGTTCACAGGTACGTGTTGGGCTAGAACTTGAAATTCCCACAATCTCAGAAGCCCCTAAAAAAACTGGTTACACTATTCGGTCAACTTAAATCACTGAAACTGCGTGTGTAGCAAACCACTAGTTTGCCAGCATTTAACGCACAATGAAAACATTCAGTGTATGAGATCGCACTATACCATTATTGAAACAAAGAATAATGTGGGACATAGCGGAACTTTCTTAGTGATTGTCTCATCTACTAGGACAACATATAATTACGTCTCGACCGTTCCCCAAAAGTGATATGCACTGGCTTCAGGAATATTCAATACTAGCTGTGCCCCGCGGTTTCACCCGCGTTGATTTGTATACATTTTTCATTGATGCTCCGCTCCTATTAGTCGTAGCGTGATGTTATATAGCCTATAGCCTTCCTCGATAAGTAGACTATCCAACAAAAAAAGATTCTTCAAATTCCAACCAGTAGTTTCTGAGATTAGCGCGTTCAAAGATGAAGAAATTTTAAAAAAATGTTAGTAGGGGAGAGCGGGGCTGGAAGTTCCTCGGGTAAATTGTTCCGAAGGTTTTTATCTTCAAAATGAGAAGAGATAGTGATATGGTTCGCATATACTATTCGGCGCGATTGTCTCACGTACCGAATCGGCTATAAGAAATATATCACTATCTCTTTACATTTTGAAGATAAAAACCATCGGAACAGTTTACCCGAGGAACTTCCAGCCCCGCTCTCGCCTACCTACCCGTGTTAAAAATACTTGAATTGAAATAATATAGTGGAACTAATAATCACCCTGCAGCAGGTTTAAAAACTTGATCTCATGTAAACGGACGAATTAGATTTTGCAATGAATCGTGATTTCGATTCGAATTATATTCCCTGATAATTGAAAACAGGTCAAGTGTATGTTCATGTACTTGAAATTGAATTAACTTCGAGCTAACCAATGAGTACAAATTACTCATCGATTTATGGTGAAATAAACTTGCGGAGAGATTTTAGTGAAGATCAACTATACTATACGCCGGTTCTTGACTCGGCTTAATTCCTTAATCTTTCAAGCAAACAAAAAGAAAGTGGTTCCCTGTTAACATCAGGATGGTACTTACAGCTTGAGTTGTCAAGTATCAAGTACGGTGTGTAATATCGAAAACTGGTTCTCAGCGCGCTCTTCATCTGTCACATTATTCGATCGGTTTTCACGACACGAAGAGTAGGTAATTATTTCTCACAATTAGATACCGCCAATGAGAGAGAAATTTTACTTCATCTTTTAACTTGTCCGTCCTTGAACAAGGAAATTACATGTATAAGATGTATACACATAATATTATATATAATAACGACAATTGAAATATATCTTTAAAGATATATTTCAAATGACAAAACGTGAGCGCGACGTTATTTTGTACTTACAACTTCACGTTCACGCAACGGCGAATCAAATTATACACCTTAATTGTCAGAAACGCTAATGATGGTTGAAAAATTTCATCAGAATAACAAAGACGAGTTCCCCCCCCCCCCCCCCCCCAATTTCTTCTCTTTTTTTTACCCATTTTTTAAGGTTGCCAAAGAGAATCGACCATTTTACAATCAGAGTGATTTCAAGAAGTGAATGCCCTAAAGGTAAATTGTTTTTTCCTCAGTTTTGTTTCGTTTGTTCTTTGTTTTTAGCGTTGGAATCTAGTTCAAATACTTCGAAGTGTGGTTACAATGTACTTATATTTGTGTCATCATGCATGATCAAGCGGTGCCTCGGCACCCAATGAACAATGGATTGCCGTAAAGAATTCGGTACGTCTAGATACGTCGTTGATAACGGTCCTGTAACGCTCTATCAGGAAATCCTGTCCTAGGAGCACGTAATCGTTGACCTGATTTATAGTTATGGGCTAACGATGAAAGACCGTGTTATGGATTTCTCATTAAATAAAATTGTCAATCTGCAGTAGTGGCGTGCAGACACGTCGATCTGCATATGGTAATCGGTATATGCGGCCTCAAATGGGGCGTAGCTGCGACGACGTGAATTATCTAAACAGTTTAAAGTAATCCTTGATCAATGACAAGATAAAAACGCGGTAGTCGTTTGAAATTTGTTTCTATTTTTAGTTCAACCGAGTCGATTCTGCAATTCTAAACAAAAATAGTCAGGAGTCGTAAAAAGAGATGAAAAAAAATACTAAACGAACACGTCCCAAACAGCAATTAAGTCGTTGAAATTAATAACAATTTCATACGAGACGTAATTTATGATGTTCAAATATACTTTTTTTTTTTTAATCTCCTTTGTTATGTCAAGTTCGAGCTATTAGAAGGCAGGATTTTTCCTCCCAGCAATATCCTCCTACCTTCGTCAGCGTACGGTTCTCACTTCCGGATCGCCCAATTTGGGAGAAACTATCATGGCAATGGAATGATAACGACGTTGTTTGTCTTCCATCAAACATATTCTTCGGCCTTGGATCGATATCCGATCCCCATTATGTAATAGCCAAATCAGTTCACTGTGTTATATTGACTAAATCGACATTCACCTTCCTTAGTCATAAACCAAATTTTTTCATCTTTTTTTGTTCTTTTTTCTCGTTCTTTTCTGTTTGTTCCGAAAGCAGCGTGATGATGAAATCCTGCAGTATTACCGATTCGTTCGATCAAAATTCTGTATATGTATCCTGATCACGGTCAGAAGTCGTCAACCTGAAACGACCTTGGCAATATAGAACTTGATCTGTAGAACATTGATTCTAATAGGCGAACAATATATCTTTGTTAAAACACCTGCATATACGAGAGATTTATGATTCACTTTGCGTGATGCCATAATTTATTGTCCACTTGGAATTCATTATTTTCTTCGGTATTACGCACTGCAGCTGCAAATTCACCGCATATTGCGAATAGTAAAAAAAATTATCTGGAATTTCATCGAAATTGCAATAACTCGATTAGTTTCAGTCGACTTCTTCGTTCGAACAAATCGGATCTTTTTTGCTTTTTTTCTCTTGATCGGCGTCCCTCTTCTTCAAAATATTATTCTTCTTCTTGATGGTCTCATTTAGATCTTGACGTTTCTTGAGGGTCAATCATTCATGGATAATTATTCTGAATTCCCGATAATTTTTTGAATTTTTCTTTCCATATAAGCGACCCAACCTTCGTTCGTAAATCTATAATTAGATTCAATTTGAAGAAAATTGGCGATGAGTTTATCAATAAAATTTATCGATGATGAATTTCGATTTGTAAATATTGCACCTTGTGTTGTTAAGATTTTAGCTCCTCGCAGCACTAGATTAGGAACTAGACTGTGATTTGGGAATCGTTGGTTCTCCAAAAATGTTAACGGTTCATCAGTAGCTGGCTTCGATATAGAAGAATATATTTGCAGGGGATCTCGTTTTAAATTAAGATTGAGAGCCCTGAATATATAAATATAAATAATTCTTCGTCACTTATGACTGACGCTTTCGCAACGTAGTCTGTAAAATGTAACACAAATCTATCTTTGACGTAAATAGTATAATGATATTTCAGTGCGAATCCTTTCAGATGTCGGAATTGAACTGAGCCAAGATCTTCAGCACGCCCCCGATGCATCTAGCTTTCCCAAGCTCCACCATCAGAGAACTCACCGAGGTGGGGGACAAACCCTTGTGCCTACCTTTATATCTAAGCACTTTTAATACTCCCATTCCATGAAAGTTGCGTATTCACACCATAAGAACTTCTGTGCAGGTTACACCCGCCCGCGCCGCGCCGGTTTATTCTGATGTACGCCTCCCCTCCCACCAAATGTATTCCGAAACATAAAGGCCCTGCTTTCGATAATAATCACCGAAACAATTAACTTTGGTCCTCGAACTCCTTTCTATGAAGATACCGTAAATACAATCATCGTTCACTCGAAACGTTGCGTAAGATTCAAATTTTTGTCGATAAAAAACCGACTTATGGATAGAGTGAACACTCGTAAACGTCCTTTTTTCTTTTGTTTGTTTTTTTCTATTTTCTTGTTTCATTTTGAAACACTGGTAGTTGAGGAACTTCTAGTATTACTCCAGGCAATGATCTCACGGCTTGAGTTTTGGAAAAACTGTCTCGCGACAATTTTTCTGACGGTGAATAGGCGGTAGAAAACTGCAATTACGGATCTCAATTATAATTACGGTACAGCCGTGGTGCGGATAGCGTGTCTGACTACTTTGCTATGGATACACTCGTATGTATGTATGCATAGAGGGACCCATGTACGTATGTAGCTTGGATGTACCTATGTAGAATAATGTGGAATACACCTATGCCCACGTTGAAAACCGAGGTAGGTGCAACGCCTAGAAGTATATTGCCGCTTATAGATATATGTATTAGCAGGACAACCGGTTGCCCCTGGCAATGACAAGATATCGTATTCTGCTGCAGAAACATGCGATGTAGATTTAAAGCAACGGTTATACCGAATTTGGAATAGGCAATTATATACTATATGAGAACCACATCTGATCTCAATATCTGAATTTATGAAAATTTCAACTATAGTTACTAAAGGCCAGGTTTAATGCAGGTTAAATTCGGAATTAATTATAAATTGGTAGAAAACGTCCTGACGTGCAATTATTTTCGTGCAAATTTAATGGTTTTAAAAGATACAGAAGAGATTATGTATTCTGTGCCCGAAGACAGGTAAAGACTGATTGTATCTCCTACTTTAGACGTGTTCTTTTTGTTAGAACTGCTATTGAATTTGATTGACATTAGATTCCTTAAAGTGAAGTTCTGTTCCAAAACTAGTTGTCTTGAAAGGCCGTATATTTAATGAAAATATTTCTATGGATGTATTAGTTAATGTTCTTGCTGGATTTTAACAGCTGTGAGGTGTCATCACATTTAACATTGCTACCACCTCGGCAATGAACTCGATTAATCTACTTGATTAAATCGATTCGAGACAACCACTATCAGTGGAGACAACAGATATCATCGATTGGTAATTAAACAGAAAAAATCGGCTGCCGATCGAAACAAGACGTTGAATTTAGTAGTGATCCAAGTTTTCTATTATATCTCATGTTTCAGCTAAACGTGTATGATCAGCATAATATTATGAGGTGGCAGATTCTTTCTTGCAAACCAGAAGGACCGGCGAATGTCCGTTCCAGAATGAGAATAACAGAACGGTTGTTTTGTCGGTAGTCCTGACATTATCGCAATTTTACAGAAATACCTTTTTTGCGCTCTACTTTTCTCTGATGGCGATGCTAGTACGGTAGTATGCGAAACATCCGGCCAAAAATTTGGCATCTCATTTATATACCTTTTATAATGGACACGTAGGTATGGTTCGGTGTAATTGCTTAGCTATGTTTATGTGCACAAGAAACAAACTTGTCAATGGTTGGGGATGGATCGCAATAAGGGCACTTAGCCAGGTGGTTTATGCTAATAAATACCAGTTCTAGGAAACCGAGAAGAGAAAAGAAAGGTAAGAATATACATAAACAAGATTTGTAACTATCTCCACACCCATCTCTCATTGTTCCTTTGTAACTGTTAGTGCTGCTTGTGGAATACCTCTGGATACATTTTGCAAGTGACGGTTATACTTATATACATGAACTTTAATTGACTGCATATTTTGGAAGCTACAAAAAAAAAATATGAGGTCTGAGACCAATCTGGTAGTATCAACAATTTTCAAAAGGAATCTCATATTCAAAATAAGTGAACTTTAGTTTGAATAATACAGTGAAAGCTCTGGTGAAAATCACAAAATAAACTTTACAGTTTTTTTTTTAAATTTGATCAGCGATAACTGAGCCTAATATGTACCTACTTTTCAGGCAATTATCTATGCTATTTGCAGACATTAGTAAGCATGATTGACTCACATTCATTGATTGTTAAAAATTACAATGAATAATCTGCAGATTGTAAACCAGGATCAATCGAAACTTACCACACATAGAGTTACCGAAACTCTCTTAGTAAATACAACCATGACCAACTGCAAAGTACTAACATACTCAAATCGACGTATATTTTTTCTTCATCCTTGTAGAGATTTCATCTTTGTGTCGAAATAGTCATCAACGATATATGGATGTAAATCTAGGGTTCAACTGTAGGGTTTGTCATAGTCAAATAATGGTGAAGGAAATCTAGTGCAAGTGGTTCAGATAAAAAATAACATCACGCAGAATAAATGTAGCAATTTATAATTCTTTTTATCACTGGAAACAAGAAGGCGATATGCATTGCGAATTCCTGATTCATTTTCTAATGTTTGCTGCCTGCTGCTCCTCCCTCTGTAATTCTTTGGCGAGGTCCTTTTGTCGCGTTAGGATGAAGAGATTTTCTCTTTTTATACGTTCCTGTCTTTCAACGTCACGTACTACACCTAAATGAAGCTGTTCCCTGCAAAATCCAACTTTTGTAGTGAATAACAGGTAGCAATATAACCTCAATATAGTTTCAACAAACCTGTCATAGTACTGCTGGTAATGTACAGTACCAATAATTCCTAAACTAACCGCACAAGACAAACCCAAGACTGTTCTCGATGCCGTAGTCATTGCGTAAGCGGCACTAATTGTTATATTCATTAATCACTATCTCTAGTGATTCCAGGTGCACAGGTGCACGTACGTACGTACGTCACGATAACCTCCGTGCGTACGTCTTCAATGGTCTACTCTCTACCATGTGGAGGGCAAGCTCTCCCGTTATCGCCGTTCATTTTGGACGATTTTGGCACCCTATTCGCGACCCACCTTCTCAGTTCACCGTTCGGGCGTTGGAGTGCGCTGCGAGCGCTATGGCTATACTTGTCAGTAAAGGGTCTCTAGCTATACTCTTAGAGCATATACAGAGGCATATATTACATGGAGTGAGCATTGGGTACTCTTCACCATAAGAGGAAAATGATGCAGAGAGGGCCATAGGTAGAAGCATTGAGTAACCATACCATGGTATTACCACAGAATAAGGATTAGTAGTCCTTATTCTGTGGTATTACCACGGAGGAATAGTATATATTCCTCCATGGCGTGACCTTACCGATTGCAAGCTCTGAACAATTTGTTATTCTTGGTTTTGACAGCAGGTGGCAAAACCTGAATAAACATAAACATTTTCAATGCAGGCACGGCGAATTTCGGAACTGAAGCGTGTCATCTTACCGATTGCAAACTCTGAACAATGTTTTATTCTTTGTTTCACAAACAGGTGACACTACCTGAATAAATATAAACATTTTTCTTGCAAACGGCCCAGATAGCTTCTAATTAACAAGTCTCTCAAGTTCGGATTCTGCAAACGAGCTTGTTCGGAACTTCAAAACATTTCCCTGGCTCAATAATCAACCTACATTGATTTCACTTCAATGTGATTCAAGGTATCACATTCTCGCATACTTTGCCTGGATATAAAGTTTACAGTTATGTAAAATACGAGAATATACTTTTTGTACGCAACACAAAATTTCAACGTAAATGAATTTTTAATAGTCTAGTTGCATAGTGAGCGAAAAATTCTAGTGCCCTTGCGTTGTTTTCTCAAAGTACTCTTGTAATAAAAACTAGTACTTCCTCTGTATCGCATTGTTCTGCATTTCTAATTATTTCTAGTCTCTCTGAAGCAACAAAGCTTCGAAATTGCATCACAATTCTTTGATTCCCGTCCTATGCTCGTGAAATTATGTAATTAAACCGTGCTGCAATGGGACAATAGATCGCGGGAATTATAGTTATGCGTGCTCCAATTGTAGGTTGCAATTTCCAACAACTGACAATGCCGCTGAATTGACACCGAATAGCCATAGACATACCTATTACCTACATATGTAATTAATATTAGGCATCTCACTTCTACTGTTATTTATTTATTATGAACGAAATCGAAAGAAATAAGTATGCATACAGTTTCAATAAAATCAAGAGAAATTCAAAAATAATTATTTGCAGTATTATATACAACAAAAACAAAATCAAGTGCGTAAATGTGGGTCAACGCGGGATTCAACACGTGGGATTTTTACATCAATAATTATTTATCTGCTGCGCCGTATTCATAACGTTGCGTATAATAATCACAAACTATCACCATGATCAAAAAATCGTTTGAGTGTCGCGCTGTTCTCAAATTTGACTTAAAATAGAGATTCCCAAAAAATGAAATGAAATTCAAAAGAACGAAAAAAAAAACCCGCATCCGTTGTGAAATGAGAGAATTGCCTGCCCATAAATACGTGCCAGCGACGTTTTCACATGTGAAAAATATTCCGTCGACTACAATTTGAAAGTATGATTTATCATGTTCACACTCTCGATTATGATAAATCAACATTTACCAAGTGTTATTTTTTTTTTATCCTTCGTTAAAAATCAAAATTTGTATCTCCGACCGCAAATTTGCACCTACGGCTGCCCTTTGCATATAATTAAAGTTATACAAATTTATAAGTGTACATAGCATAAGTAATCCATTGCAAAATACTTCCATTCAAATGTTAGCATGTAAAAAGTATACGATTAAAAAGTTCGATAATGCCTGTATTATAAAGCAGCACGCTCGGGGTAACAAAAAAGTGCAATGAATTCGACGAGTGCTCAGTGCATTATTTGAGGTAGAAAAAGTAAAATAATAAATACCATATACGTAACGTATTTTAGGGGAGCTGTACGTATAACACACATCTCTATAAACGTACATTGCGTTGAATATACATATCTACGTTTATTCTATACAATTGAACCGAAATTTTCGTTGGCTAAATTTAGAAGTAGCCGAAGTAAAAATATGATATCTATTTGAATTTCGTGGAAATTTACACCGGTATTTATACCTGGAATCACTTTTCTGCTGAACAAAAGGTTTTGCTGGACGAACGGAATAACTTTTTACCATTATTTGCTTGAACAGGTTACATTTGATTTGGTTCATGAGAGTAGAAAATTTGTCAATTTAACATTGTTCAGAATAATCGAATAATCGTTGTCGCTACAGGATATATTCTGCGGTTTATATAAACGCATTTTAGAAGAGAATATTAATCAATTCACGAGTCATTATACTCAGAATTTTTGGTTTTTTTAAATTGAATGTATAGCTTATACTTATATCGCTGCTGGTACCGGCTAGGCCATTTTTATTTCAGATAGATTTTTTTTTATTTCCTACTGGTTTCACCATCACAAATTGTCATTAGCAAAAGTTCTATTAAGAAGGAGAAGAAAAAACACGGAAACCTAAAAAATCGCTTGTTCTGTCAGTGGTTAGATATTTTTTCTTAAAGTATAATATACCTACCTACAACGCAAGAACAAAAAAAGTCGAGAGTAGATTTGGTAAAATAAGGATCTGCCACCGAGACTTTCTCAAGATGTGCCCTCATGATTCTGAAAATTTTGGTAAAAAGTTTGGGCGAAATATTATTACTAATTCTTGCGCATCATGGAACAACAAAAGTATAAGCCAAATACGATCTATGTAATTGTTACTATCCGTTAAAAAAAATTATGCTGATAACAACGAAAGTACATATCGTGCGATTGGTGGATTGCTGAGTTTGGAAAATTTATTTCGGGGCGAACGTTTAATTCAAGATACAAGATACCTATAAGTAAAACCGAAATTTTTCGGGAATGAACTGAAACAGAATGTTTTATAGGATGTCATATTTTTCCGTAAAATGATTGCGTTTGATAATGGAATTTTGGAAATAAGTGTCTTCAAAAAAATTGGTAAATATTCAGTATCGCGGCACCACCTATAATAGGGCTGATTTTTTTTCATGACTTCGTTACGATTTTTCGATTTCGTTTACACATTTGTGTATTGTGCTTGATTCGTTTGGATTTATTTCGTGTTGTACAAGATATTGAAGTTGTTGGGTGCTTTGTTTTGTTCTCATTATCATATTAACTGGTGTAGCACCTATACTTAAGGATATGTTTTTAAGCTCAATAAGCTCATGCGCCATGATAATAAGAGTAGTTACGATGTTTTGAAATCATAACACATTTATAAAAAAATAAACGACCCGATCTTAGGTGGTGCCGCGATACTAAATATTTACCAAAAAATGAATAAAAAAAAAATAATAAGCTGTCGAAAACCGTTTGTTTGCGGAAATATAATTTAGCCACATCCCCTTATAAGTGCAACGTAAATTTCGATCTAAATTCAGCATTGACCCTCGCCACTTTTTCCACCTTATACTCCTGGGGCGATATTTTTGCAGATATTCAAACGACGCTTCAGAGAGTTCAGAGTTTGAGGTAAAAGCAAAGAGACGAGACTCGATTGTCGTCAGCGTGACGTGAAGGGCGATAATCGCCTTTTATATCCATCACGTGGCAACTCCGATTCTACACGTTTCAAGAGCTCGCATTATTCCCATTGAACTACCACTGCGACCTTGAAATACTGCCGATGGGTTTGACCTAGTTCTTCATATTTTCTCTATCTATTCTCCAAGAGTTGATCTTTTTATTGCGCTAATTATAGGTATGCAAACTGTGCACACAGTTCTTGTATGCTACGAACAACGTACGTCCAAATAACGAACACAACTTTACAAAAACAATTCACCATATGTGCTCCATTTTAATCCCTATATAACTAATAATAATAATAACAACAGCAATAATAACGATAACTCAAATGTTCAGATAGCCTTCATTCAGATCTCGTCTGATCGAATCATTAACTTGTATTTCTCGTGATTTCGAAGGGTGACGAGTGGCGTCGCACGGCGTTTGGATATCAGTTACGTTTAATCATTCCATACCTAACCCTTTTGTCATTTGTCGCTCTGTGTATTCTGCAAATTGCTTCGCTGGATCCCCCAGAGCTGTGTTCCAGCGGTTGAATATTTCGGCCTTTTGTGCCTTACAGTCGAAATTTCATGAAATAAAATGAGAGACAATGGACCGAGATAAACTTCGCGCGTTTGTGAATTGACAATAAAGAAAAAGGACAGGTAAATTAACAAGAAAATTTTTAAGTCATTTCTAAACACGTACGCCGAGGCCTAAAGATTTGTCCATCAAAATCAAAGAATTATAGGCATCGTACATACTGTGAATCAAATGCCCCGAGTAATATTCATTCTTTTTCTTCCTAAACGGTAAATATAGCTAATCAACGTCTGGAAATATTTAAAACACGACGTCCGGTGATCATTTATGGAACCGCAATCGAAGGTGCGGAAGTATAAGTGGACGTTCTATACAGTGATATCTAAACTTCAAAACTGTATCTGCCAACGAACGCGAGTAAATTACGAAGAAGTGCGACGGAGAGCTGGTTCAATTCTTCCATTAATCTTTCTGTTTTAACCACCTGACTACGTCGCAGGATTCCATGAGAGTGTATAAGGAAGAGCGACGCGTGGTACGTCAGTAGTCCTTGTTTCACTGTCGTCTCGACGTCCCAGCATCCCAACATCCCAACATCCCGGCGTCAGCTTTTAACACCATTTGACCAACTTATTTAGTAGAACAGGTAACTCGTTGCATGCATACATACAGACGCAGATGTGTTCACTTAAAGTGTACGTAGCTCAGCGGTATGGAATGCGTGTGTAATTTACACTATAGAATTCAGCACGCGCGTATGCGCGTGTGTGTGTGACCAAAAACCACGAGCGTGGGTATAGTCATGCCGCCAAAAGAGACAACTTTGAGTAACTTCACTTTTAATATGTCAAAGCAGGCAGGTACATACAGTTACCAACCCTGTAAAGTGTAGGTATATCATTTTCCGTGACCTTTGACCCTCTCGCCCTTGCGGATATATTCAGCTATTTGATCTCGACCTTTGTAAGAAAAAAAAAACGGAAAAAAAAACTTACTGTTGTCAAGCTCGGATTACACTGCAGAGTAAAGTGAATTTCAAATGTTGAGTAACACAAACGTTACCTGCGCAAATCTTCATCTTATATTCTTAGACTAAACATTCACTCTACTTGTATATAAAGTAATGTAATAATCCCACCGTGACATGATTTATTGGAATAAGTTTTTTTTTTTTTTTTGCCTTCTTGTTTTTATTGTTACAAGCAACGTGCTTATTACCTGACGCTGATCTTTATTTATTTATTCGCAAAAACTGTCACCGACATTAGCTGGGTGCTAAAAAATTCCAATGTATCATATAGTAGGTATATTGTACGAGAAATTTTGCGATCAATTTTTCGAGGAGGTTAGAGGGTTAGAAATACGTACTCTTTTTCGAATATAGTCTTGCGAATGACAAATGACCTCGCGCGTAGCCAAATCGCACGGGTTTATGTACCACGATGGGATGGATATATTGAGGGGCCTTCTTCCGCAGCGGTGAAAGATTAAGACAGAGACCAGCCCATCCCTCCCTCGAATTCGCTGTTAAATCCACCCCTTTTACATAATATACAAGCTCCATTTTCTTCATGTCCGTATACCGCATTATAGATCGCGTTATATCTATATCGCATGCGAAAAGCGCTCCGTGGAACTCGGCATTGTCAGTTTTAAGTTTATGGTGTTTATACATCCGCCTTGCTCCCTTACCTCAACGCACACTGCGTGAAAATCTTCGTCTCCATTTTATTCATTCATTTATTTACTTCTTTTTTTTTGTAATGCCGCAGGCCCCCTTTGCGAAGAACTTATTTTATTATATTTTATTCTCTACTTTCAAAGCCGTTCATTATCACGTCGTACTATTTAACAACGTTGTTTTTTTCTTCTTTTTACGTGTATACCTATATATACATGTATATATTCAATACTACTTGTATATAAATATACATAGTATCAATTCAAGATACGTACACGCGCGCGTAAACGAATTATTTATGCTTTATAAACAATTTATATAATGTATTTTCAAAGCCTAAGCGAGCAAGAGTGAAGATATAAAAAGAGGAAAAAGAATGCAAGGAGATAAAATAAATGGTAGATGGAGGTAGATAAGAAGAAAAAAAAATTAGCAGTAAAAAGGTAGTAAATAAATAAGTAAGACGCGAATGCGATTATACACGGACGGTGCTTGATTTCTCTTACACATTTTTGTTTTATTTTTTCTATGTAGTCTTCTGTCCATCTGTCCCTTTTTCTCTGTAGGTAAGGTTTGATAAGATTTATTAAGAATTGAGATAATATTCACAATAAGACTGAAAAAAAAGAAAAGAAATTTTAATAAGCTCATTTTACCAGCTGATAATGTTTGTACCACTGCAGATTCAGCGTACACTGCAAAAATATTTGTCGAGATTTGTTTAGTATGCATATTCTGTTATCCCCAGTAAGAGGAAAAAATGCAATGAAATAACCAAAACTAATTTGTCGCGTATGAAATTTAGATAGTTTTACATTTAGAACGAACGGAAGTGTGTCGATCGTAATCATATCGTTCTAATTATATGCTCATTAATACGGTCATTATAGACATTTCGAAATGCAAAAGAACCGAGAAGGCTGGATTTTGGATATGATTTTGGATGGACGGTCGTTATTTTGGTCGGATCGAAAAAAAAAATATATGACATGGTAGGTATAAGCATGCTCTATAGGTTTGATCATAGACATTTTTTTAATATATATCACGAGAAAGGAGAGAAAAAACAAAAACCAGTCTCAAGTTCTTAATTTTTCAGGAATTTGTTCGATATCTCGACAACGATCGATCGTAGGTGAAAAATTGATATGACATAAAAAAAGCAACAAAAAAGTTCTGAATCGTAATTTTCGTATCATGACGAAGAACCGAGTTATCGCGAAAAAACTAAATTTACGGTTTTTTCAAGATGGCGAAGAAAGCTCATAGGAAATCTTGGTCGACAATTTCAAGTTAAGCTTTTCTAATCCCTCCCCCTACATCATATCCAAAATCCAGCCTTCTCCGTTCTTTTGCATTTCTTCGCCCTTTTTTTTGTCTATAATGACCGTATTACATTAGTTTTTCTTTTTTTACATTTTTTATGGATCGTCGAAATTCGCCCAAGTTGTTTGACTCGACGTAGACAATGTTCTGTGAAAAAAAAAGAATTGATATGCATCTCAACTCCTCCATAAAAAATGTCAATCCTTTGTCCTCCTTCAATTGGCAATATTCAGAGGAAACGACTTGTGCTGTAGGGTCACCGAATGAGGAGCAGTTCTCAGAACATTCAACCACTGAAACCATCCAAAGGGATCCCTTCCCTGACCTCTTCCCGTCCTTACTTTCCTTTCTGTACAAGTTCTCCTATTCGTGATCGAGAGCTGGACAGCTTCCTTATTCCTCCCTCTCTTTGGGCTTCTCAACAACATTTGTTTCGTTTTCTCTTATCACCCCTCCCACCTCTTCTGACCCTTATGCATCGTCTCTCTGTCAAGATATTCCGCAGACCGATGTCCCTTATTATATCGCAAGTACCGGAGAAGTGTATACTGGTTCATCGAGAAGGAACTTCAATTCAAACACGAACCTTACTCGGGCGAATCGAATTTCGATTCTGAAGCACAAAAATCCGACTGCCTCGTTTCGTTCGAAATACAGGCGTATCGATATTTATAATTGCAAATGTAAATTCAGTGTGAATAAATATATAATTGGGATTTGATTTCAATTTATCAAGTTTTCCTAATTGAAACGATACAATTATCGACGTAATTATACACAAAAAAAAAAAAAAAACTTTCGAGAGAAAAAAAACGCGGAAAAAAGATAGAGAAAAACCATCACACCTTTTTATTATTGTTATTATTACTATTTATTTATTTATTTTTCTACATATTCTACGATTAGTTTTTTGCAGTGTCTGTACGCGGTGAGTGAGCAGATAAGAGAGATTTATTACAATACCAAATCCCAACCGATAATTTTTCATTTCTTTTTGCGTCTCTCTTCCCCCTACGATCTACGCCTTAACCACCCCAAATCCCCTCTTCCGCTGGCAATCACCCTGCAATCCCACACCCTTTTTATTTTCTTACTCTCCTATAACTCCGTCACCGAATATACTCGTCTCTTTTTATCACTCACGCTTAATCTCCGCGAACAAATGAATAACGACTATCTCCGGCAGTATAATATACACTATGTATATAGGTATCTGCAGTGGAAAATGTCTTTATTTTATTGTATACACGTTTTGCGTACATGCATATTTATAAAAATGTCGGTAGGGGTTTGTTTAGGTTACATTAATATGCAAATAATAATTTGGCGTACATAGTACGGCGACGAGTTAGCATAGGTTCTTTTCATCGACTCCAGCTTCACATAGATCGCTGTTGCCCAGATCGCGGTAGGTTTCTTCGGAGCAGGATATTAAAGGTAGATTAGGATCGGAAGGAACGTGCGCCAACTACCCTGGATTCAGGCTGCATCCTGTATAATTCCGACTCTATAGATTCTGAGCTTTCAGTTCCCGGGGCTTCCCGTTCTCTCTGATCTCTCTATTCTCTCTCCATCTCTCTTTCCGTTTTGCTCCGTTCCATCCCCCCCTCTCCCCCCCAACTTATGCACTTCACGCCATTTCCTTGTACAAGGCAGGACGTAGGTAGGTGGAACAGGATGCAGGATTCCTAAGGGTATATATTGTAGCAGCATTTGGGTCCGTGTTGGCTCATGGCGACGTTCATGGTATATGTATATCCCAAAAAGGTACCTGCGGTGCAAAAAAGTTCGCCAAGTACATTAAACCACTACCCAAATATCTTTAAAAAAATGCATTAATAATAAGAAAAAAAGGATCCAAATCAATTACTGTGCCAAGTACATGTAGCTTTGCATCATGCATAGAATTGGAGTACGTGGTTCTTGGCGAGCTAATGTTATACTGCCATACAAAAGTTCGCCAAATGCGCGCTTGTTCGCGAAGCGATTCACAATTAACCTAACCAGGCGTACGTTTCACGACTGTTTCGAGAAAATTGTCAAGTTTCCAAAATTGTAATGCTTATAGAGATTTCGATGTGTTTTCAAAAAAACTTTCTCCAGAGGTCGGGTAATCGATCCCTCTTTTGCGAACCCCGTGTCTGCTGAAGGAAAAAGCTGGAACGGATCTAACATCTCAGTCATTCCTAATTAATCGTTAACCACGAAGAACACGCAAGTGATGTACGACGAGATTCTAATCGATAAAAATAAAAATCGAGTTGTAGAATCAGATTCGAATATGACAATTTTTCTCCTAGCTCATGTTGTTCAAAATACACGCAACGATGAAAACCTAACAGCCAATTGTGAAAATATTTAAGAGCAAAGCAAATTGAAACGGTTTTCACCAACTCCGTGGAATACATACGACAATTATTCGCAGGGCTTTGAATATAAAAATTAGGAAAAAAATTCAAATGAAAAATAACATAATGTGGCGTGCGCGTGCAATGCTAGTATTGCACATCTGTAAGATTGGTATACGTTCGCAGTACGTGCTTCGTGGGAATTAGTATAGAAACTCATAGATGGCGTAAATTCTCGCGTACCTTAGGATCTAATTGATTCAATTATGTTTTAACTCACAATCAGCAGCGTTGATAAGGAGTTTGCAGTAGGTACTTGGCTCTACCCTCGTTACATATACAATATACATGTACATACATGTACGTGTGTACCGGTACTACAGGTATAGGTATATATGCATTTGTATAGACTCATAAGAGGGTGAGAGGAACCAAGAGATGGGTGCGAGGGGTGGCGAAGGAGATGTTGAATTAAACTATTCTCGGGTAGGTCGGACGTGTTTATTTGGCTGACGTTGGGATTGCCATTCCGGTAAATAACACTTTTTGTTCAACCATTTGAAATAATTAGAGGCTAATTCACTATTCCAAACTACCAAATTAGAGCTTGAGATTTGGTTATACGATATTTAGTTCCGCAACGTATAACCTGTATATAGAGACATGTAACAGATTATACGTATATGTGATGGGTATTATGTATATTAATGCATATTATGCACGTGTACTATATGTATATGTATGTCTTACATGCTTGTTGACTATCGGAAAACGGAACCGCTAGCGACGTGCAAATTGGAACTGTGCTGCTTATTGAAGTAAGATACCTCGAAAGACGCGTGTATATTAGTCATATATATTCACTTGGTAACAAGGTATCCGTCAACAAGCGGCTCGGGATCGAAAAAAAGAGGCGATTAGCAAAAGTCAGAAGCTATTTGAATTGAAAAATGAAAATCTTTGAAAACTAAGTCCAATGTAAGGGTGTCAGAATTTTTCTTGAAGTTTCTTTTTTTTACTTGCTTTTTTCTGAAATTTATTTCTCATTTTTTATCTATCGGTTCGTTTCTTTTCACTTTTGGTTTTTTGTTTTGTTTTTTTGTCTTCTTTTTTTTTGTATCGATACGAGATGCCCGCGCCAACTTTCTCAGCGATTTGTTTCACTCCTCTAGAGCGTCTCGGTGAACGGTGAAATTCAACGAACTTTCCAGAAGATCGAGGTCCTCGAATTCGTACGATTTAATCTCTGCTGCCTCACCAAATCCTCTCCCATTAATTCCTCTCAACCTTTCCAGTGTTCTTAAGGGTTTTTTCACTTTCTTTTTTTATTCTTCTTCATTTTTTCGGAATTCTCATCAACTCTACACCGTATACGCATATTTATCTTGTTACATGTGCTAAAAAAATATCCATTTCGTTATATGTATTTTTGGTTCATTTTTGAATCAATAAATCGACTGTATAGGACTCGTTTCTGGTGATCAAAAATAAAAAATAAAAAAAAACATTGACGTGAATTCTTGCAAATCTGGATATGCTGATTCGAACGGTTTGATTCCAATCCCTTCATAACAGTGGCATCCGTAAAATATCTCGAACTTTGATAAAAAAAAATCACGCAAAGAATTACATAATTCTGAGGATAAGTTAACTTACTTAATTTGAAAATACTTTTATCAGTAGATTTTAATGTTTTAAATGAATATTTATTATATTTTCATCATGGTGGGTACCAGCGCGGTAACAAAGAGACGCGTACGCGGAGCAGAATGATGCTTTTGTGTAATTATGATATACATGAAAAATTGTCGAGAGTGTTGCAGGTCCGTAGTATGTTATTTTGAGGATATTTCGTGGCACGATAGTTGAAATGTACAATTAAATTACCGATTTTTCATCAATACTTCAAAGTCAAACGAACGAACTCGTGGAATCAAATTTATGTTTTGTTTTTTATTCATACTTTTATTGCAGCATTTGGGTTATGGAATATTATCTATATCATTCTGTTTTATTTTGAAATTGAATTTAGAATATTTGTGGTATACGAATACTCGCAATAATATTAACGCATATACATGTATGTATTATTTGTGTTGCAAATGTTAACTTACATATACAAATACATTGAGTAATATAAAGAGGGGTTGAAATCCTTACGATGAGGTTATATTAGAATTAGGTATACGATGTACAGAGATTTAGGAAAAAGAGTATAAAGTATTAAACAATCTGTGGCCAATAAAACCAATAATAAAAATGGTCGACGGATTTTCGCTTGGAATAAAAGTTTGACGTTGGAGACTGTAGGAATAAAAGATAACATCTTTGGCCCTCGGATAGTTCATTTTTTATTTTTTTATGTACCTATCTATTTTTTTTAAAGAAATCCAGCAGAATATCGGTTGTCGTTTTATTATTTTGTTTTACGGGGCCGCAGCTGGCTGTGGTTTGAAGGTAAACGGTCACGTTCTGCCTTGCGCGTGCTTAACTGATGAGGACTTAAGAATTTAATGAATCTCTTTCGGTAAATGGGGTAGAGGATTTGATTGATCCCCTTAACGGCAGGATCGTTCTTTCGCACGGATAAACGGTGGCCGATAAATTTAGCCTTGCTTCCTTTCTAGAAAATACATTCCTTAGTCCGCACCGCGGTACTCGTGTGACTGCGTCAAAACTTATACAAACTACGATTCTTCCTTAAAAAGTATACCCAGAAGTACGCGTTTCCAGGTACATTACTAAAATTGCAGAAAAATGAAAAAGAAATGAAAGAATAAAAAGAAAAATAAACTTCCTCGTACTCTCTCAGAATGAAAGTGATTCTTTTATGGCATTCTTTATGCAACATGAATATCATTTAAAACCGAAATCCCAGCGCATAAATGAACCATTCGGAGAGGCACGTAAAATACTGTGTTAGTTGCAAGATTTGTTTTTTATTACGATTTTTTCATTTTTACGGGCAGCAACGCCTTAGAATAATGTATACGATACGACGAAAAGGTCGATCTTCGACCCTCAGCCACTTCATGTTACACCGCGAATTCAACTGTTCTATGTATACATATATCTATACACAGTGTTTGCCCTGATTCCGAATGCCTTGATACGAAAAAAGTTGAAAACAATACAAACGGAAAGAAAAAAAAAAGAAGAAGAGAATAACGCAAAAGACTTTATTAGTGGCATCGGAATACGCATAACGCAATTGGAATGTATAATTTAATAAGCTCTGTATGCATGGGAGATGGAAAATGAAGAGAAAAAAACAAAAACATTTTGTTAAAAAAGAAAAAACCATGTTGTTAAAAAAGAAAAAAGAATATTGAGTCTTTCATGAACTCAAGATTTCTGGGTTCTCTCTAATTAATGCGAACCCCACAATGTAAGGAGTTGTCTGAAGGAAAATTGGGATGGAATGAAAAGTGAGGATAATTCAGGTCTGAGTAAATGCCGCAGGATATTTATACATATATATACATATACCTGTACTATACATGACGATATTTTTGTTTTTCATCTTCGTTGAATGAAAGACTCTTGAAAGACTTCTGATTCAATTTGCCATGTACGATATGATGCCGGTGATGGTCACAGACGTGAAATCTGTAATTCAAAATATATCGATGGTGTTCATGCGCGTAGCGAATCGCCGCTTCACTTCCGACATTATTGGCTTCGCGCAAATTAACGCCAAGCTTCGTGAGTTGGATCTAATTAGAGGGTCCTTCTGCAGGAGGCTACCGAGCAACTTGGTGCTCGTCCTATTAATTGGTTTATACCGACCAAGTGCTAGCCGATAACAGCTGCTTTCGTATAATAATCACATTTTATCCCGACACCCTCAAGTAAATGCGTACCTGGTATATACCTCATAGCATCCATCTAGCCACAGATACAGATATATATATAATATTATAAGTAAATATGTATACATACACACATACATTTAGGTACCTATGTGTACGTCAAATTCACCGATTGAGATATGCGGCCGGATATTGGCACGGCTATAATTACTTCCGGATTTTCCAGTTCCCGGAGGCTCCGAGTAGTATTCGATGAGATTAGCGACGATTATCGCTTATGACGATGCTGCTGCAGCCAGCGCAATCGAGAAACACAACCTTCTCATTCCTGAATTGATGAAGTGAATTCCTCGAAAACCACACGGAAGGAGAGACAGGAGAAATAACGAGTCAGAGAAAACGGAAATCAAAGAGAGTGAATGATACTCGAGAACAGCGAAAAAAATAAGATAACAAATTCAGGAAGATGTTATATCAGAGCGATGACTTCAATGTGTATATAAGGTTATGCGTATACATCATATATTATACACGCAGCTAGGCTACTCTTGATTAAATTCTTTATAGCTGGCCAGATTTTTTTTAGCGAGGACATTATCTCATTTTTTGAATACTTGGCGACCCCTTGCTCATATATTGTCCCACGCGTACGGTGGTAACAAAAAATGGAAGGGCGTGTTCTTCGCACGGTTTTTCTTACTTTACTTCCCAGTCTTTTCAGTATAGCTGGATGTCTCTCACTTTGTAGCTACAACCCTCTGTGTACCTTGCGAGCGATAAATTAAATTACGCGACTCTTATTTTGTGTTTTACTTTGGCATTAACCTAATTGCAGAAATTCCGCGCAATCCTCTCTCGCCCATTTCCCCACTCCTATATGTATACCCTTTTCATAGCAACAGCAGGTCGGCCCCCCCTCCCCCTCACAATCCCCCTTCACCCCGTATTTTGCACTGCCATTTGTTTATCTCTCGTGAAATTGCTACGCGACTAATTCGTTATTTCGTTCGCTCTTCGAGCTTTATTAGTCCAACCGTGAAGGCGACTGCACTGAAACAGAAGAGATAATATATGTGCATTACACATACCTATGTATAAATGTATTCTTTTCACATGCATGTGTACTGGTACGCGACGCGATAAGAATTTGACCAATTTTTTTTTCCAGCCAGAAAGAAAAATTCGTGGACACTTTTATTGGAGAGGCTGTAAAATGTACATTTGAATGAATTTTTTTTTTTTTTTTTCATTAAACTGAACGATTTCTGGGTAACCTTTGGTCGTATTACCGACACCCATTTACTCTATTGGTTCTAGCATCTCGGTCTTTTGAAGATGTGGAAAGTGAACCGGAATATATGACGAAAAGGTAAAACGAGAAAAATAAATACGAGTATGGGCGGTGCGCTGCACACCTACTCGGGATGTCGAATGTTCGGAACGCGAGAAAGGCAGCCTCTTTTATCATATTCAGCAGCAATGGATATGAAATTCCTTAAGACTATGCAACTGTATATATCGAGAAATGGGTAATGAAAAATCTTTTTTCTTTTTTCTTTTTTGAAATATCGAGTTTTCGCTCCTTTCATGGCAGTTATAGTTATGTAGAGAGTTCGAGAATCTTTCTACTCCAAATTTTGGACCGATATAACTCGATCCTGGGGGATGCGGTGCACTTAGGGGCAAATTAATGGTCAAATCGTAATAACGATCTCTTTGGATAATAATTGTTTAATTTAGGGATACGTTGGGATAGGAATTAGCTTTAAACAAATAGTAAATATATACTAACATATATGTATGTATTTCAGTCCTTGCCAGCTTCTACAAGCGGTCTCTAAGGTTTTTATTATGGGTAATTTAAACCCCCAAAACATATCATGCGAGATTTTAGCCTTCCTCTGGGAATTCCTTGGCATAAAATATAGGCGGCCCAGAATTTGCGTTAGTAGATTAGAGCAATTACGAGCAAATAAATACCCTCAGACTTTCGTAAACAAGTTCTAGACTAGACGTTATTCACGGGTCCTTGTGTATACTCCCTTGTATCAATTTAATTAGAGATGAACATTGACTCTGGTGAAAATTGAAACGCAATCCACCAGTCTGCATGATATTAATTTAGAATATCTCATATACGTCGTCTAAGAATTCATATTTTTCATAAATTATTATTTTCTTTTTTGTTTTTTTGTTTTTTTTCGTCCTCAAATAACTCCTACCTCAGAAGCAGTGCGGATAAGAGTTATACAACTTTTAAGATATTTTCGTGTTTTAAAAGAATTTTTTGCAAATTAAAAGGACCTGAGGGTAAAACTTCGTCCCTTAGTTGATTTATAGCGTAGTTAGGGCTGCTCGTCTGAAGATTAAAATATAATGCAACGCTCTTCCGCGTGGTGTGTTGGCGGGTGCTAATTTTCTCGCTGTGGAATACTCGCCGCGTGGCGTTGAAAAGAATTTGAATGACGCTCATGCTCACTTTCGCGTTTGTCTTAGACTCGCCTCTGGTTCGGGTCACGCAATTTCTTTACAAATTAAAGAAAATGTCAAGATCTTAACGAATCGTCGAGGAAGAAACGAGTACGCGTGTATATTATAGTGCTCAAACATCTTCGATATAAAAAATGAAAAAAGCTCATCCCTCATAGGAAAAAAAAGGATACAAATCAATCATGGTGCCAAGTACATGTAACTTCGCATTACGCCTAGACACACTGGAGAATGGAATAAAAAATTTAACATACCAGATTGATAATTCGAAGAAATGAGAAATCGAGAAAATAACTAAATCAATATTGATTCAAAAAATTGATTGAAAATAAAATAATAATATCATCAATATAGAATTAAAAATTCTGAAAAATTCGAGTACGTATGGTCCTTGTATTATACAATATATACTCTCAACGGTAAAACGAGCAAATTCGTGAAAATGTATGATGAGAGATCATCAGATCTCGGCTCCCGGACCACTAATCTCCATGAAATTAGGCTCAAATGAAAGCTCGTCTCCGATTGATATGGCGAAAGTGATTCCAAATTTGCTGTAATATTAATAATATGGGAGTTATTTGATAAAACGTGAATCCCCACTCCCCCTCCGAGCGGTCCTTGATATACTTATGTATAATACCAAAACGAGTGGTAACCGCTCTTATTAATTTCTGAAAAGCGTGCACCGCTGAAAGGAACACTAGTGAAAAAAAAACGAGGAAAATTTTTTCGTCGAGAACTCAATTAAAATTTAATCACATTATAAATAATATGATCCAGTGCATTTTCAACCTTCATGCGGTATCATCCCCGCGGTTGTTACTTTTACTTGATATTCATGGACGCGGTCAGCCGGGTCTTCCTATTATTCTATTCTGCACATGAGTTGTATAACATTCATGCATTTCCCAGAGTGGTAGAGCTGCCAGTCATCGTTATCAAAGTTCGCAAGCCCTTGGAGCGGGATGATGCAACGGTTTTTTTAAAAATGGTGCAGGAGAGAAAAATTTGAATATCCATCACCGTTAACCATAAAAGCCCCATTTTTTTGTTTTGAAATATTATTATTATTATTATATTTTTTTGATAGTTGGAGCCGATAAAATGCAATGAATTTTTTTAAAACTTTCTATACTCGACAAAGAGCCGCGCGAGTTCTAGCTGCGGGGATATGGCAAATTTTCGCTGTGCAGATTTAATTAAAACGTTCGAGGGTCGGTTATATAGATACAAGCGAATTGAACTAGGTCTTATCAAGTGCAGGCTTTTTCCGTTTTTGTTGATCTGTTATTTTCATCTTTTTTATAGCTTTTTTTGTTTCAACCGGGGTGAATGATCATCAGAATTTGTTGTGTCACACAGCAATATGATATAATCAATAGAATTATTTAATACTCGTACATCGTATGCATATATATGTATTCAAAAATAACAACAATGATTTTGCGAAATTCGAGTTATTAATGCTCGGCGCAAGGTGTCAAGTTCCTCTTGATCAATGTCCGTGTCCACCATGACCTCCTGAATGATCGTTGCCATTGCTGTTAATCACGTGAGCATGGAAACCATGCTTGCCAGCGTGATACTTGACTGTTCGCGTGTTGCCGCCTGGTTCCTTGACTGTGTATTCCCCGACGACGTTCTTGCCTATAATTTAGTGAATAGTTAGAATGTGACAGAGTTACGTTCGCATTATTTGTCGGCGATTATAATTATAAACTTTTCGATGACCTAACCTATATGCCTAGAGAATATAAACTAGGTCGCATCGCGTGTCTATGGTAGAAATATATTCGAAAATTTCGAATGGATATTATGATTCAATTTCGTTAAACCCTTCGGTAAACCCTTTCGTAAACGGACTTTTTTTTCGTCACTCATTGTTGGCTGTGACGTCGATGTCTGGCAATAACTAGATATGTGATCCATTGATCAAAAGCGAACGAGATTTCGATGTCAAAGTTAATTCGGTTATTGAAAACACTCTAGCTTTTAGGGATTTCTCAGTCCTTTACGCTCGTAGCGATGCGAATTTTGAAAATATCTATGTATAATGCTGTTGGCGTTTAATTCGGATCAGTGTAATTGATTACCGTCTCTGTGCTCCTTTTGTCCGTGATAATCGCCGGTGTGGTGATCCTCGACACCGTAAGCAAACTCGTATTTAGGATGAGCAGCGTAATCGTGGTGATGGTGTCCGTGTTTGTCTTGCCAGGTGACTTCCTGATCTGGACCTTCGACCGGGCCGTGATAATGTTGAAAAGAGTGAGCTTTGTGGGCGTCAGAAACCGACGCTATTGTTAAGCCAAGAATAGCCAAAGCACCGACTACTAGGAGCTGTAAAATTACACATTAATTCGGATATAGAAAATTAAACGTCTCATTATGTCAACGTTTTGTTATTGTCTTCGGCTCAACCTTCAGACTCATTAAAACCAGTCGGCAAGTGGATCGCAGATAATACATGTATATATATACTATCTAATGACTAATTAGACGTTATTAAATAGTTTCTGTAATAACAGACACTGCTCGAGACTTTCGAACGCTTTGTCTCGTGTACATGTAGATTAATTATTAATGTCAAGTTTTAGTAACGATGTAATTTTAATTATTTTATTTTAATTATTTTTTCCTTTCAGTCCCCATCATCGATCGAATATGTTGTATCCTTAATAATTATCGTTTTAGCACTCACTTTGTGGGCCATTTTGTTCGGTAGTTACTAACAATAAGATCACAGTGAACGTAGTGACAATTCAGAAACAATACTTGCCTTTTATAGGCGTTTAACACTCAGGTATCGGAAAGAGCTGCTGAATCGGAAAGAATTCTTTATAGTTTTATATACGTATACCTACTTCAGTTCGATTTAGAGACTATCTCTTACCTACAAAACACGCTTATTCAACAGTCAAGTTAGTCACAAAAAAACCAAACGGTCAATTCGCTCGAGCGAGTCACCAACTCGTACACGGGGTAATATACACCGTTGCAGCAGATCACGACTTTGCATATATAGCTGGTCATTGTCGGTTGCGTTCTACATTCCACGATTTATAACACACCGAATAAATTAATGACACTATACTCGAGTTTTGGCTAAGGAGAAATTAGGATCAACTAAAAAGTTAATCGATATACCTATGTATATACCTATCTACATCGTGCGCTATGTTAACTACGCAACTTTGCATTCCTAATATACTACAGACGACGCGACTCGAATTAGCGGCGTAGCTGCTACACTATTATGCAAAAAGTTTTTTTTACCCATACATCGCGCCAGGATATGGATAGACGAGCTAGATTTATAAGTGCACTTCAAAAAACAAACAACAAAAAATAAAAGTAAAAGAAAAACCTAAAAAAAAGTATCATATCTAGATCATAATAACGTTGAAACAAAAACTGAGTGTAATTTACGGTTTTTATCTCAACTGAACTTTCCGTTCCTGCAGGATTCGTCTAGGCAGCGTCTACGTCGTTGTGTTCTGTCTTCTCGGATCGCCTTCCGCGCGGTAAACTCTTCGATAATTTTTTCTTCCATATCCTCGGTGTTGAAACTTTTATCATTATTGGTTGTGATTATAATAACTTTTTATTTCCTGCAGATCATCGTAGATCTTGGAAATGTTAAAACCGATGAAAAAATATCGTGTGTAAATGATTACTAACCAACGAATTTGGTACGTAAAAGTTTAGAAAGAAAAAACAATAAAATAAAAGAAATGCGATCGCTGAAAAGTGAGGAACACATACGAAGGTGTGATTAGGTAATAATGCGTGCAAAGTATCCATCGGTAGTGTGTAAATTCTTCTATTATAAACTTGGTAAGAAATGCATGACGATCGTCTTTCCGCGTTGATGTTTCTCGGGTTAAGTTATAGGGACGGTCGGTATAATATTAATAAAAGCGGTAAGAAAATCTTGCAATGCATCTTGCACAGCAAACGGAGTTTGATACGATGATTAACAAGATTGGAAAGCTGCACGCGAGTTGGCGTGCAGGTGTGCAATTGCAGGGTACCCTTCAGAAAATGTGAAATCAGTAGAGTTATCGCTAGGATAAATAACCGTAATAATTGGCCTGTCGTAGTATTATAGTAGAGAGTGTCTTGGGTAAGGTACTCCGTAATTTTCGCAAAATCCACCGAGTAAGTAATATGAGGGGGCCAGCAACGCGAATGAAGTCAAACAAAGTAATTAGCGGAATGGATGGTTTTTTGCCATTTGTTCAAGCTACGTGAATTTCTTCTGGGTTTTTTTCCTTCGCCTTTTCCACCGTTACGATAAAAAAGAAAGAGCGTCAAAACGGCCGTATACCTCATAGATAAATGTTGCGCTAGTTGTCGGATGTATGATGTTTTTTTTTTCCCGTTTCTTCCAATATAGACAGCTGAGCAGACAAATGATTCGCCCAGCTTATCTATATTACACCTTTGCATGAATTTTATTTTTTTATTTTATATTTTTCAACTTAAAATTTTTCTTGGCTTATTTTCTATCGCAAAAAAGTGTCGGCTGTAGCACGTAACGATACGAACGCGCGTTTCTGTGAAACCGTGGAAAGAGTACAAAAAAAAAACAACAATTCAATGATCAAGAGAAAAGTGAACATATTTATGTAGAATGCCTGCAGACGTGCAGGTTTTTGAATTATAAAATGGAAAATTTTGCGAAAATTAAAGTTCGACGAATTTTAGATTGCGATCCTTCGTTACTCATCTCTTCTCGGAATTTGAGCAGAAGTTGAAGAATAAGCATGATTAATTACTCTCCCTTGATCCGGAAACGCCCGGGGTTTGGTTGTGACAGGTAGGAAATAATGAATGCCTAATCAGAGACACTAGAAATTAGAGAGCTTTCAAGTCGCTCAAGTTTGTTCTAAACTTTTAGCAAAATTAATTAAACAAATAATTTGGAGATGAATATAATATTTTAGCGTATGAAGTCTCTTCGGTCCGTTGGACTCGTCATTAGTGTTTTTTTTTACTTTTTTTTTTTTGTTCTTTTTCATATACATATTTTTTGGCATTGATTATATCGGTTTTCTTTCTAATTCTTGCAGCTTTTTTTTCAAACTCTATACGTTATGATCATCGGCCACGTCAATCAATGTAATCTCATTCGTTCCTATCAGCAGAACGCTTTTAGAAGTGAGCTTTTAGTTTTCGGTATCATATTTCTATATGTACAAACATTGTAATTACCGATTCTGAGCGGCAGCATAACGTGAGAGTTTTGCATGTTTAATGTTTATTTTGTATCAAATGAAAATGTCGCGTATACGCGGTAATGTATACTATGAAAAGCAAAACAATCAACAAAACTTTGACACAAGCTCAGGTAGCTACCATAACCATTGAAAGAAAGTGGTCAGAAAGTTTGGCATAATAGTATTCTATACAAAAGATTGCGTATAATTCATGAAATTACCTACACTTATTACAACGATAATTGAGGAGTAGGTAAATTCAGAAAAGGTTGAAAATTTCTGAGATCGAAAATTCAGATAATTAATCAAATTACACGCGGTCTCGGAGGTACCGTGATCGGAACTGGGCAAATATAATTGGTAATTGTTACGAAGATGAAGAGAACGCTGTTGTGAAAATAATCGAAAACCTCGGCGAAAGAGAGAAAATACGTGAAGATGGAATGAAAATAAGTAAAAATAAGAAAAATAAACAGATTGCACGCTCGTCTTCATTACACGCATTCGAATTCTTTGAGTCCTTAACTCCTGTACAGTATAGTACCTTTGTCCGCGTTCACGACCTGAACATAGCATAATATCCTTCGGGTCCTAATATCTTTGTTGCAAATAAGATTTTCCGTGGTTCAGCCACCATACTTGTTTCACGGGCCACGAACACGGACTACAGGCGGTGACACACCCTAACGAAATAAGCCAGCGAGAGACCCCGCTGCGAAGAAGGGAGTCCTGGGAGTCCTGCATTGTTTATGCGCTCGGCCGGCCTTCCAAATTCTACCGGACTTTTCGGGGGATGGTGAATCCCAAGGCCTCTTTCTCGCGCCTCTTTTGTTTCACCTACTTCCGGGTAAATCTTGCGGTTCGTTTTCCACTCGCACCCAACCACCCCGTTGAAAGTTTAACGAACCGGCGAACGGGATCGCGCTCAACCTACACCCACCTTCAACCTATCTACGAACACATATGCATACAGCGTATATAAGTCGGCCACATATGCAGAATTCTAGACGAAAAGTCGGCCAGGTGAATGAAAAATTAAATAATCCTATAGAGATCTCTCTCCGGGCACCAGACCATATTAACATTCTTCTTTTTTATACCGAAAAACTTTTTAATAAAGATGGCTGTTCGCGTCACTGCCGTGGTATTCGGACCGGATCAATAGGGATATTGTGAATATAAATGATAAATATGCATAGATTCCAGCGTCGTTCCCTCAGATATTTCCTATGCATGGATGTGTCACATCAGCGGTCAGTCCGCGTCAAGTGCAGAATTCAAAATTCCCCTTAGAAAATTCCCTCCGCAAGGATTGCGTGAGGGTGCAATTTTGAAAAAAAGGATGTGGAGTATACCTTCGGATATTTTTCAACCCGTAGAAATTCCGCTGTATATTTGAATTGTGCAAAAAAAGAAAATAAGATATAATTGAACGAAAAAAAAAAAATGTGAGTGAGGTAACTTAATCGATTTAATCAATTCTCCATTATTTCCAAACTCTGATCTGAAGAGGAAAATGAGAGTTCATTAAGTAATTCTGTAGGTTGTAATACAAATTCGCAGGTAGGTATTCAAGGTTTGACGTCAAATTAGAAAGAGCATATTTCTTGATTGAGATGAGAGCTCAAAGAACGAAAAGAAGAACGAAAATAAATGTATACTTCATTAATTTTTAAGTACAAGTTAATAAAAATAGAAGGGAAAACAACTGCAAAGCAATTTGGGCGTTGGAATAGAGTACTTTGTACTTTTTTCCTTTTTTTCTTTGTTCTTAATTTTAATTCTGTTTTTCGGTTTATTTTTATTTTACCGAGGAGTTTTAAGGGAAATTAACGTTAAGAGATATTTCCCTTTTCCCCCTCCACTTCCCCCCGTTAGGCGTGGGAAGCCTTTCCCAGAGGGTTAATTGAGTCTAGCTGGAAATCGCGTGGCTCGAATGTTTTTCCATCGTTTCCGTGCAACCGCCGCGCCGCGAGCACAGTAACCCGGTAACGCTAGTCTGCGCTTTTTGTGCCAACAATCCCGGCAATATTGCGGTATAAAGAAGGTACTTGAGTCTACGATCCCCAGGGATAAATCTACAGATTAGCGGCGCCATTTTACTCTCTGCTCGAAAAAATTGACGTACTACACAGTGTACAGTATAGAGATACTATACATATATTTCTCTAGATGTTGCATTCCTAGTAGCTATTCTTGGTTTTCAATCCCATTGTTATCGACGTAACTGAGGAGGCTGGTTGTTGGATTTCACAGATAAATTCCTTGAGATAGTTTTCGGATATAGATGAATAGTTCTGTTTGTGGAGGCGTTCGTATTTCCGAATCAACTACCGAATCTACCACTACCCTGTCTGCTGTACCGAACACCCAAGGTTCCACGGCGCGATCTTCCAATCGGAAACAAAGTTTCTCTGGTCGGGTATATATCTAGGGGTTTCCTTCACATGGAACTGGCATTCACCAAATTGTTGCCCAAACAGCATCCGCCATACCATATTCATACAAAGAAGGGTTCTCAGTTCTCTCACCTCTCTATGCTTTCTTGAACAAGTTATACGTTATAACCATAAGAGCTAAGCATAGTTCATGTCGAAATTTTAAGGACTTGCTTCGGCCGACGGGATTTTAAGCTTTCGGAGTAAGCGCGGCGTCAAGTATCCGATTTATGTCATTGATTTTTATTGAGGAGTGCTGGAAGGTGCCCCTCTCTTCATTTCCTGGAATTTTTATATTGCTTACAAATCTGAGGAGGCCTTATTTGTTGTACCTATATAGTGGTAGATCTTTTTTTTCTTTTTTACTCTTCGGATCTTTCGCCCTAAGGAAAGCGTTATAAACGTCGGTGAAAAATATCTACCAACGAACTTCGACTACAGTATATTTTCTTTAGCGTCTGCCATCGAAAGAGATACTTATCTCTATATATACGAGTGAGAATTGAGTTTAGGGTTATGACGCCTCGTATGCCTATACATACATGTTATCAAATATCATACAAGAATTTGATAAAGTTTGTCTTACCCTCGTGAGGCTTTTGCAACTCCTGATTCACTTGTGGGGTAGCCATGGCTGCTAATTCACCAACTTGAGGACATGTAGATGCATCAATGTAGTCCATTTAGGAGTTTTGCTATCCAGTCATATAACTTTGTTCCGACTTTGTCGATGCGGTTGAGTTGCACCTGCAGAAACGGATCGAAAACAATTCGAAACGACCTGAATTAACCGTCGGCAGTTATTTAGCCGTATACAGATGAGTTCTGCGAATTTCGCTCAACATCCGTTGGCGTAATTTTCCTCGACGAACGATTCGTCTTCGTATGGCCTGTTTACGAAAAAGGTTGGAAAATAAATTTCGATCGATTCTCGGGTAGAAATTGCGCAGAGGAAATTCTCGTTCCGTACAATCTTAAAGCTTGAAACCTATCATTGCGTAGTCACCTAGGGTGAAAATCGAATTTCAAACGTCATGGTATATTTTCTAGCCCGTTTTCGAAATTTTATACGTTTACGCAATAATTAAGTTCATTACCGCGTTTCAAGGTTGATTATCGATTTACATTGCGTTTTTTTTTCTCTCTCTCTGTTTTTTCGAATATTTTCATGTTTCCGTCCGCGACAACCGCCCGAAAGAACAGGTACTAAATCGGTAATATTCGGGCTGTTAACCGTTCAAATATTTAGTATCCCCCCAAAAGGCACCTACGGTGCAAAAAAGTTCACCAAGTACATCAAATGTTTAGGAATAACTACTACCCAAATATTTTTCATGAAAAAAAAGACCAAAATTCAATCGAAATGAGGCACAAGTGAAAATTCTTTCTCGATTTATATCACATAAGTGCATCCAAATTTACCGAAATGCTAATAATTTAGGAGATATTTGAGCAAATAAAAGTCCCCACTCCGCGTTCGAACTCCCGTAGCAGTAAAGAGTCTCCGTGTCGTCCTGTTCGCTTTTAATGTACTTGGTGCGAGACTCTACCGAGTCTTTTGATCCAATATAATTTCGCCATGGCGTTTACGAAATGCGTACGGCGCATATTTCGTGAAATTTGAATCTAAAATTTTGTTTTGACTCGAGACGTTCATTTCATGTTGAATAATTAGGGTCAACCGGTGGGAATTGATGTAAATCATTCAATTCCAAGAATTCAAACTTACTCAGCCTCGGGCTATGAGATAATTTCAGAGATGGAATGATTTGCGACGATAATGTTGGAATAATTGGAATAAATAATCAAGTTAGCTATGGCCTGTAGTCGGTGGTAGTTTGCCAGTTACTGGAGTGGTAGAATTGACAACCCCTTGTTCCGTATTGTATACGTTAAAGCTGGTGGAACAGCGTAGCTAGAGAATAAGCAAGGATTGTTTGCGGTCAGCAGAGAATCTGTCACATCCGTGAGATATATATAGGCGTACTGGAAGAGGAACGCCAGCTCGGTTAGTCTGCTAGTTAGTTCCGAGATACAGCTTAATTGGTTCTCATCTCGGCCTGAAATTGCAGATCCAACTTTCCCCCTTACCTCTGATGTATATACATATAATATATCTACATACCAAGCATGTAGACACAGAAATCCCCTGACTTCTCCTACGTTTTCGTATCTCCCTTGAGCGTGAAGATGAAAACACCCGCATATACAGCTTGCTTCACACTGACTGTGGATATTACCAGTACACCGTGAAGACGCTACCAACGACGTCGTAATCCCATAGCCTAAGCTATCTGCGATTGAACGAAGTATTCAAGGACTTTGACTTGATCGTAATTACAGTTTAATTAACTCGTACATTTATAAGGGCTGCCGGTTCCTCTCACAATCAGAAGCGAGGGAATACCGGTGCGACATGTGTTCATTTACATCATGTTTCATTAATTCATTATTACACATTACGCAACAAGGCAATAATGAAATGGAGCGTGTAAGATGTACACGCGCATTTTCCGATGTCAATTAACGTCATGCTCGAAAACCGCTGAAGCAGACCTTCGCGTTAATTTAAATTTGGTAAATTTGTATTGCAGGTAAACAAGGTTGCGATAATGGTGGGTCCTAATTGTAGCCCACTTAATTTTCCTCCAAAGTTTCCGATTCTCTTCAGTGAATTACGTGGTATTCCACAATTTTCGTACGATCAAACATACACAAACACAATCGGGTTCGTGATCGCTTACAACGATTTTGGTCCATGTCGCCCAAAGCGAACTTATATTAACCTCAAAATCTGTCCGTTACCTTAATGTAGCAAAAATTTTTCGTTATTACTCCAAAATACATCGTTGCTTATGAAAACAATGATCCCTGATATCTGATTTAGGCACATCCTGTATCCTGTATACATATACGTACACGTAATTTAACTACGTACTAGGGTGTACTTTGCGCTCTATATACCTATACCTATTGGTACACATGTATACATATACATGAACGCGTTACATATACGTATGTGTGTTTCTACCTGAGAGTAGATATAGTATGTACGCTTTCTCTTCACCGTTCCCTTCCTGCGGGTATCTCTTCCCTCTTTCTACTTCCCTCTCGTCTATCTTCTCTCCTCCTCGCGTCTGGCACCCTCCGGGTACGATTCATATGCAAATGAAAAGCAGTTCCAGGGCATTGTTCACGGTGGCCTCCACTGTGTCCTCTAGCTTGACTTACTACGCGAATTTCCTGAAAACTCGGTGCCCCCGCTTCGTGCGGTTCCTGTAATTGATACTCTGACGCCATTGGCTACCACTCCGCGACGTATTGCCCAAGAACGAATACTATAACGGTGCAAATGTCCGATTGTATAACCGAATTCCGATGCGTCTCTTCAGTTTCAAGCTTTTGATATCGAGTCTAATTAGGTTAGAAAAAAAAGGAAACGAAAATAATGACTAGAAAAGATATTTATAGATTATGGTGTACACGAAACTCGGGGTGGCATGATAACGCTGGTGTCGAAGATGTAAATTATATAGGTATATCTCAATAAGTTTAGCTCTAATCTGGCTCGCGGACTCATACATCAATTATTTATCCATCCGTTTCTTCCGGTATAATAATAAAAAGGTTGGGTGTGAGCCGGCTCCACTTTTCCAAGGTCAAAAACGTACTCACCGACGCGTTATAGTCGCGATAACGAGCCCCCAAGAATAAAGTGTTGTTCGCAACTCGTAACTTGGCGAGGGCATGGGAGGATCGTTTCCAAAGTTTTTGGAATCCCCCGCTTCCCGGTCCACTTTGTCTTGCGGTTAGCTCCTCGCCGCCCCCGCGTGTACGCCGAAAACGTCCGCGTAGAAATTCCAGACTGAGAAAACTGCAGGCGAAGTCAAAACCGCATTTTGATTTGCGACTTGTTCTCGCCCACCTCTCATCCCCGTAAGTAGTATACGTTCCAGTATACCCAGATGAAATTTGTGTCTTGTTCTACGCTCCGAAGGCTAGTAGACCGAGTGGAAATAAAACGAACTTAGTCAGGCACATATTTTATTGCGAAACACTTCCTTTTTTCAATTTCCATTCCTTATACACTTTAAATAGTACAATACTATACGTTATACGTTTGTCTCTACTCAAAAGGGTGTCAGAGTTGACGGAGACTTTCCAGGATTATTCAGAGGCATGAATTATACTCCCAAGAAGAAAAGTTGGCGTCTTTAAATATATGGAGGTGTAGCTCTCCGTCCATTTATTTTTCTTCTCTTCTGTTCTTTGTTCTGTTTCTTTCGCTTTTTTCGCTTTAAAAACGAAACTTGACAAGGGAATTCTAAAGTGCTCGAAATACTGCTGGCATAAAAAATCACAAGTCAGATAACGAGATCCGACCTGCAGTTCCGGGTCTCTGTTGTGGAAATACTTTTCGGTATAAAAAATTACTCATCGGATGTGAGGAGCTATTATTTTGAACGATATCGCCTGAGTTTCACTACGGGATCTCTTTTTCTTTTTTACTATAGCATTTGTGGGTCGATATCTTTGGTGGCACTGGCTGATATGGGACGCGAGCTTTTATATTACACATCGTCGAACTTCGTGCCTCACTCTACTCTACAACTAACTTCTAGACGAAGAAGGAAAAACAGGATTAGATATATATACCTACATATACCATGTATATAATACAGTTACATAGGTATACATATATACAGTACGGAAACTGCGCGCGGCAATAGATAGAAGTGCAGAAGTTAAAAATGCAAAGTTTTGACCTCGCTTTTATTTGCATCGCAGGAGTTTGCGGGGATCTAACTAATTCACCTCATCTTGACCGGGTGAGTAGCTTTATTTATTTATTCAAAACTCCGGCTACGTCTCAACATTCCAAGTATATATTTCGAGTCACGCCTATAAATATTTTCCGGTATGTCCAGGGTTATTTTTCAACCTTCTTTATTAAAACTTACATTTTAATTCACAGGCCTACGCGGCTCGCTAAAATTTCGAAGATGAATGTCGACATTAGCGTGCCCAATTTTCGCATTAAAGTACAAAAGGAAGACGGGCTCATTACTCGTCGGTAACTTTTCACTCCGCAGTATACTAACACAGATATAAATCCCCATCCTTCGCACAAGACTACGTTCCGGTCATACCTATATGTATACAACTGATCCTCTCGGTTATCGATGAGTTAGGGAGAAAAAGAATTTGTAGCGGAAGAAAAAAGAGAGAAAAAAAAACGAATCTTCACACGTTCGAACAAATCAATCGGGTGTCAGCCTTTCGAGTCTACTTTCTGCCCTTTTTGTTTCAGAATTTTATTTCCCAGCTCACGGAGCCGACGTTCGTTCGAACCTTGACCTTATTTTTGTTCTCCGTATAAATCAGGTTGCGATTCCAATTAATATGAATGCTTGAAAATTTCTGTTCGAGCTCAATGTTCATAATTACTTTTACATTATCGAGCATGCACAGTTGAAGAGTAACACGACTGGAAGGGCGACGGCGATTGTGATTCTTATACCTATAGTTACGAGGTCCGCTGCACAAGCGAAGATAGGTATAGTACTCGCCCGTAGTACCTGATATAAGTAGTCTAGCAGACGTCATCGCAGGGATGACACGCCTTGAGTAGTAAATTTAATATAACTTCGTGTTCCGTTTCCTTTCCATTGCAATGCAAAGTACTAGGCAAACGTGATGCAACGTACCGTGTAGGCGAATGTTCCATGTATATAACGTATACGTATATACAGCTTCGCCGTTCACAAGGTTCGCTTTTCCTTCGTAGTTCGTAATATAAAAATTGCGTGTGTATGAGGAATAGGTTGACTGCTTACCCTGGGCTCTTGGGAATCTTATTACCAAGAAGATTCTCGGTTTACGTTTCTTTTATTCTTCATGTGTGCGTGTGTGTCTCTTGTATATGTAAAATAAGACCTGGGAAAGAAAGGATCTAATAAGCGGGGTTATAATCATAAATATATATGTACCATATACAGTATGTGTGTATGTGAGAGCCCGCTCAGTTTTTTTATTTTCTCGTGGCATCGCAGATCGCGCAAAATATATTTATTGAACTCACCTTTTAGTAATGGTGAAGCCAAAATCCGTCGAGGTACATGGGAATCTAGAATTGCAGATTTTTGTCGGTGAAATGTATCTGAAAAATTCTTCAGTAGCGCTCCAAATACCATCGTACACGGTCCCGGCTCCTTATATCAAGTTTAGATGATGATATTTGACAATACTTTATACCGTGCTACATTTCATAAATATATATATGGGATGTCAACGAACTAAACTTACGTTATCATATTCGTTTCCACCTTCAACTGCACACAAGAAAACATCCACTCAGCTCTCCAACTCACTATACCGTATTATCCAATTTATTTTTCAAATTTCTTAACTAAAATAAGTGAAAAAAAACTGTAAACATGTGAATTATTATTTTATTAATTTTTTTTTTTTTCATATCTGTATGGAGATTTTTCGTTCCCGATAGATATATTCGGTTGGAAAAATTGCCTGATGTGAGTTATGGCTCTAAAAGAAAACAGTGCTCTTTTATCGAAGGGGAAAACAAATGAAAAAAAATAAAAAAAAAATAAAAATGAACCTCCGCCTTTCATAATTCTCCGAATGTTTGCAAAAGATTTTTCTTTTTTTTCTGTTTTTTTTTTTCACCTCTTTTGTCAAACTTTTATGAATGAGAAGTAAAATTTTTTTGGTTTTATTCAAAAACATAACCGATCGATGAAATTCTTTACATAACCAGCACTTGAGTGTATAAGATGTATATTTATTACATACTGACGATAACCAGATATACTCTATATAGCGTAATGTAGATCCTTGCAACTCGTAGAACACGTACTTGTATTTCAACCGATCGATCAACCATCGGGTAAATAGGAAGTTTGGGCGGAAACTCGAAGTGTTGAACCTAGTCGTCTTCTTGGCATAGAAACTCTGGTATAGTAACTTATCCTTTGGAGATTCTACTCGTCTCATTTGTACGCGTAAGGCCGAAACCGCGATATCCCGGGCAAAGGGACTCGAAGGGTATACGCTGGCCAAGATACTCATTCTAGAAGTCCTCCTCGTACATACACTTATATATATGTACATACCTATACATACACGGGATAAGATCACCCCAGCCGTTGATTGATCTTAGCCATCTCCTGGTAACTGGTTTCGGGGTGAGAACTGTCCGCACCGACGGTGTTGCTGTCATTGGCATATTTCTCTTCCGTCCTCCCCTCAATTTATTCGAATTTGTTGGACCGGTTCATTATCGGGAGCCCAGAGGCGATCAATTTCACTACTATACCAATTTGGCATGAAAGCGAAAATCTCTAGAGTTTTCTACCCGAGTATCCTTTCGATGGATCAAGTTCGGCAGTAGCTTTGTTTCCTTCATGGCTCAAAGGTTTCGGAGAAAATTTACAAATCATTCGGTTTCACTCCGTGACATACATATCTTACACATATCGCGTGCCAAATGCCAAAAGGGCGTATAACTTTGTTTTTTCGCGCCAATCGTTTTGTAAACATGTTCTAAGCCTAAAAATGGAAAAAAAATTCCAAAGCCAAAAGGGCGTATAATTTTTAACTTTCCGCTAAGAAAATTACGAATCTTCTAGAATCGGGGAGTTATTGGTTTTACCCTGTTTTTCCAAAATAGAGTTTTCATCAGATCTATATTTAGTTATTTTAAGCACAAAAAATTTTTTTATACGCTCTTTTGGCATGGAACCCTATCCAACTGCTGTAATGCGCCTTTTTGGCATTAGGCACGCGATATCTAATGCGTTACTTTCTTAGGTAGAAAGATGAAAAATTCATCGATTGCCACGAGAAATCTGATCCATTGATTCCGATGGTTCTGCTCCGAAATCTCGACCAGATATTCCTCTATTATAGATGAGCATAAAACTTATTGATATCCCTCGAATTACGTGAGTTATGAAATTTTTTTGCGCGTCAATTTGTGATTCGCCATTTTCTTTTTTACTGTATTCTTACTTTTCTCAACGAAATAAAAAGAAAAAAAATGCGGGAACTCTCAACAACTTCTGTGCTCTGCTGGTAAAGGAATCTCTTGCCAATAATTCAAGACTGAAAAACTTGAAATATCATTTCAACGGTTGATTATATTCTTCCCGTCTGGTTCGCGTTCTACTTTTCATTTTTCTACTTTATTTTCACATCAAAGGTGTAAGTACCATTGCACCTCCGGTAATGGATAATTTTATCAGACTCCGCCAGAATTCTGAACTGAGCAACGAAGAGAATAAAAAAAAAACAAAAGAATAAAAAAACAAAAAATAGTTTCCTTATACATTCCAGGAATTTGTTAAGCTAGTTTTTGCGGACTGCGGAATATCTTGAAGCTGTAATGTTTACGACTTGTGGTTGGTTTTTCGTTACTTTGTAGCGTTCATGAATACCTTACATTACGTGGCGATTAATCCGGCGTATATAATGCGGGTTAATGCCTGGCGTGTGGGGTCGAGAACCGTTGGAAAGCTTCGTTCTAAGTAAATCTTGGTGAATTTCAGTACGACCACAAACGCCGTCTTGTTAGCACTCTCGAGCGTTTTGAAACAGGTTTTGTATAGCTTAATGCACGTATAAGCAATTGTGTTCGTGTATTTTTTCTTTTCCATTTTTTTACTCGAAATTGACCTGAAACTTCTAGGTTCATATTCATATGTTTATAATGAATTTATAATTACACTTCTCACAGTATAAACGGCGAAAGATAATATTACGAGTCTGATCTGCGCTGATTGCGACTTAACCCTTTATAAATTATGATGTAATGTGAGTAGAAAAGTTTTAGCAGTAGAGGAAAGTAACCAAATATGGAATAGTATCCTTAATGTGGAATACCACTGTTTCTCTCAAACAATAAAGTTAAGACGCAATACATGACTATTTTCTATATCACTCATTTACTGTGGTGTCACATTCAGTCGATAAGCCAAAATGTATGACTTATCGTTATTATAATTAAAAAGCTCAGATTCGTGATAAGGTTTTTTTTTTTATACCAAGAAAACAAAATGGTATTCCATATTTGGTTACTTTCATCTACCTATACATTCTGAATCTAAAAGTTATTCCTGGGTGTCGTGCGGGTAATGACTTAATCATCTCCTCCGACGTAATTATGCTATTTTTTCTATTCATAATAACTTGCATTTTATCTCTCCGATCCATAGCATATACAAGGTATGTTTGACGTCTATAACCCTGCATCGCGATGACCATCCCACATTTTTTTTCTCTCTTTTTCTCTCTTTTTTTTTTATTTTTTTTTTTATTCTAAACTTGTCTGATTATACCTTTCATACAAGAGAAATTTATCCGTTCGGAATCCCGCAGCACATAATGTGACACATCACCGCATTCCGGTCTGTGGAAAGAACGAGAGAGAGAAAAAAGTTTCGTGCGCTTTCGGCGGACGATTTTACCTCCAGCTGAACAGAATAGCCATTAACTTTTTCATTGTTTACATGCGCACAAAAACGTGTTTGTTAATTTTAGTTTACTTTGATGTTGTAAGGGAGAGATCTGAAGGATTTTTTTTCCTCTCATGTAATATGTACGTATGCTGCAGAATAAAAAGTTCATGTGTATTGTTTTGTTTTGAAATTACAAATAGAATCCGTTAATGGACATTGAAGAAATATAAGAATGTTATACAGGCACAAAAGCTGAGGTATATACCTATATATACAATTGCTCTGGAGATGAAACTCCCAAAGGTGAACTCGTTATGAGTAAGATCAAATTTAAAGGATGATTACGGAAGTTGGTCGAAACTCAATTAAATTAATACCGTTGATTAATTCTCGGCTCGAAATTATGTAAATGATATTCTACGAAGTAGCTGCTGCTGCTGCTGCTGCTGGTAGTGGTGCTGGTGCTTTCTGCAAATCGAATTGTCGGTCGAACTTTATACGTAGAATAATACCCAGTTCTGCAGCAGGTACGTTGGTATCGATAAATCATCACAGCAGCAGCTATCTTCGCACCAATTGATTTTCCGTCTATCCCTACACCGGATCAATTTCCCCAATTCACCCCGAGACATATTTTCATAGTAATGTTCAACCACACGCAGTTCACGGTAACACAGCTGCGATTTCAATCGACGTACTTGACACCGAGAGGTGGTTAAATATAAATATATACATTATACATACACGTATAGTTAATATGTAAATACGTATGTATGTACATATCGGCAGCCGTTTTACGCACCCGTTTCACGTGGCCTGCTGCACCCTTCAAATTTTTGTTTATTGACCCTTGTTGGTGGCGGTTATCCATATTATACACAAGTATAACATGAACTCCGGTTAATACTCTCGTATTTATTTGCGGATGTACTGAACTTTACTTTAATTGCCGGTCTCGCGATCGAAAGGTATCAAGAAACTCGGTAGTCTCGCGCCAAGTACATTCAAAAGACGAGCGCACTACCGATATATTTACTGCGACGGGAGCTCAGAAGTGGAGTGGGGATTTTCTATATTCTTACATGATGCAAAGTTACATGTATTTGGCACAATAATTGGTTTGGATCCTTTATTAATTGAATTTTTTGTTTTTTTTTTTCATCCAAGATATTTGGGTAGTAGTTAATCCTAAACATTTAATGTACTTGGCGAACTTTTTTGCACCGTAGGTGCCTTTTGGGGGTATATATATACTCGTACTTTCGACCCTGAATTTCCTCATCGATTTTCCCTCTTGCTAATATTTTGGGGGGTGCTTCTATCATTTCCTGTAGGTTGCATTCGACACGGAATAAAATTAGCCAAATTTGTTCGTAATTTTATCTCTCTGCATATCCATATCATCTCCTGTATCTCCGTTTATCGTATTCGTTTGTCTTTTTTCAACGTTGTTCATTGTTCGTAAAATAATTTTTGAGAAAATTTTTTTTTATCGCGATTGAAGTCGAAATTCTGCAGTTTGCACGAGGACGGTAAATATATACCGACTAGAATACGTCGCGTCGTTGAGTATGTTTGCGGGTTTCCAGTATTGCGGGAATTTCATACAGAGTGGGTATAACACGTATACATATATATTTAGGTATAAGACGATTCGAAGCGTGGTGGAAAATGAACGTGATAACTCAGAAATAGCGTAAAATTGGAAAGAGAAATTTATTATTTTATCGCCGTACCAATCTTCTATGTATATACTACGCTCTTATGCATAGGTGGTGCTCGGAATTTTCCCATTCCGGGTGCGGGTAATATGCATATTTCAAGACGCAGGGATTAATGCATCTTTGCAGAATATAACATAGACGAAGTTCTCAGCTTTTACAAGGCGCGTGGTGTGCGAGGCTTTGCTACGTTTACTCATAGCTTCGCATCTTCTTAGTAGCTTTCGCCCAGAACCACGACAACCGTATTTTCTTCATCTTTTACCGCGCTACAACCGCAACCGCGCAGCATCCGCTTCGATCCTCCCAACGTTAGCAGGCGCTTAGCTCAAGACGGACTTTTCAAAGTTAGAAGTTTAACCCCACGTTATGCCCCCAGCGATATATCTTTCAATTCACCGGGATGCCAAGTGATACGGTAATACAGACGCCAGTTTCTGTCGCTAAAACGTGACGTCAACGCGTTCTTGACGTACGTATTATCACGGTGTCAAATTTTTCACTGTTTCGGTACCACGCGCCAAGAAATAAAAAACATTGGAACAAAATTGTCTTCATCATCGAAGAATTATACGTGCGGTACGCGCGGTCTTCTGTACAGCTACGAGATTGGGGGAAATAATTCAGCTTGTTCATTTATTTACTCTCGACCTTCGTCGGTAGATAATTTTGGTATTTGAAAGAGGATAACGTTTTTTATATACGCTTCGAGTATTTTATGAAAATGAATGTAGCCAATTGAGAGTACGCATTTTGTTCCGGAGTAACCTGAGAGTGGAGGACCTGCAGGGGGCGATTTGAGTGCCGGAAATGTAGGTATATGTGTATTATATATGTACGATATTTTTTATGCTCTTGCGGCAGACTCCGTTTCGATTTGGGCTTTGTTTTATCGTAACCCCCCGCTCAATCTCTATCGAAAATTACTCTCATACCATTTTACTGCTGATAGGTATTTTTATTGAGTGGGATATGCAGTAGATATATGTGTATGTATAAGTATATACGTATATAGCTACTTTTATCTGTATACCCTACGTACATATACTTTATACGTATTACATACTCTTCATAATCCAAAGCTCGATCGCGTAGCTGATCCTATTGCTTTATTTATCTCACGCGAACAGTATTTCAAAAATTCATTATTCACGGAATATATAATATATTATACCTATAATATTTCCTATCTCCTCGCTGTCTGCCTTTAACGAACGCTATTTTCTCAGAAATTTTACTCAACTATATATATACACATATATATATATAAACGTATAGATCTATAGCTGCACGAGATATTAGAATTTAATTTTACTGCCTAACATTTTTCTGCAATAAAAATTGACGCTGCTGCCGCTGCTGCTCCTGCTGCATTCATTTTCTAACGATTTATTACTCCTGCGTAATTAAAGTTGATAGTGGAATAGTTGTCTTTATTTTTCTTCCTTCTTTTTTTTTCTTCTTCTGATGTCATCGGGACGTGAACTGAACTTTTTACGGTACGTATCTCGCTGGCGAGGTGATTATGGTACATTATCGATGATCCAACGTTATCCGATTGCTATCGACTCACTTCCGGAGTTGTTGAAGCCCAATAGGTGACCTGTGGGTGGAAATGTAATTCAAATCTTGTAGCGATGTTGCGTTTTTATTTCATCTTCTAAAGTCTAACTAACGACTTGAGTGATCCTAGCTTTTTCTCTTTCTATCGACTGAGCATCGATCGAGGATAATTATTCGTTTTGCCCGACCTCTCCGTTTTGCCCATCCGTCCCCTATAGCTTCATAAGTGCAACATTATGTGATTTCAAAAGGACAGCAGACTCGTGGTTCGTAATTCGATAGAATCTATCATCGCTTTTCTTCGTTTTACCCACACGTTCTTTTCCTCGCATACAGTACATTATGGATGTTTTTCTTTTTCTTTTGAGTTTCCCCTTTTTGTTTTTTGTTTTTCGTCGCTCTATATTTTCATTCCCACATCGGGCTAGAAACTCGTTGGAGGACCACGTAGGTAAGTGTCGGAAACGCATGAGCGAAAATGTCGACGACTCTTCAACTGCAGGAAATAATGCATATATATAAAATTTAATTTCTTCTGGATGGAAGAAAATTTCGTTTCAAGAAGAAAGTCGTACGCAGTCAGTCTAGTGTAGGGAATGGGTGAATGGATGTCTGAAAATAAGGTCGCGAATGCCAGTAGCCGAGGAAGAAGTAAATAAAACGGGGGACGTAAATTTAGGCCTCATTCACCAAAGTTTTACTCTTTCGCGAGACGGTAGCCTAGGTAGGTAAAGGGGGTATGCGTAGGCAGGCAAACTTGCTCTTTTCTGTTTAGCTCCATTCACCAAAATAATTTAGTTTATAAACAACTCACGAACCGCCTTGAATGTTACATTTTAAACCTAATAGAATGAGAAAAACAAAAAAACATCCGCAAATAAAATTCTTGAGAGAATTTCATTTGCCAAAGATTAAACACATATGTATGTAGTACTACAATTAATTCACGCGTACATTTTCTGTTCCTTGTTTTTTTTTTAACATCTCCACTCGATTTTTGGTCAATTTTGTCTCATTCTGACTCGTAGCAAAGTCAGAGAAGTCAACTCCCGAGTCAACTTCGCCAACAATCAAACTAGCCAGGTGTTTTATAATCATAAATACGTCATATCACCGTGTTGTAATTGGCCACTGACAGCAAGAATTATGCGAGGGAGCTGTTAATTCATCTTAATCACTTAGCACTGCAGGCTCATCGCTTCCTTACCGTCGAAAAAATATAGCCGCTGCTGAGCTCTCCCAGGAGAACGTCTTGAGGGCACCCAGGCGGCAGTGAGGAATCGGGAAACAGGATTCTTCCTATAGAATAGCGTATATATTTACGATCCATTTAACTTCGTCTGACCATCGGTTCGCGAGGCTTCGGGTTCGCCGTTGGTTTACGATGATGTTTTTTACGTTATGGATATTCGTTCATTTGTGAATGACAATTATAAATGACTTCCGGTGTCGATCCTGCAGGCTGTCGTCGTGAAGGTGATTTTTCGAATCATTCGTCTCTTCACTTCCGTTCTAATTTTGCCTCGCCAAAATTATTTGAGGATTTGAAAATGTATAAGATGAAAAGGGGGAAAGAAAACGAAAAAATAAATCAAAGTACCGTTTTATCCCAGTAACGAGGCTCGATTGGTTCCGTAAATACACCCGGTGAAATTCTGGCGACGACGGGCTCCTCGGGGAATTCGATCTCCCCCTCAGGGAACGGGTTATACACACATATACTAGAGACTTATCGTAGCACAGGAGGAGTGCCGACGGGCAGAACAGAAACTGTTTCTTCGATACAAGTTGAACCAGGACGTACCTGTTTTTTTCCTTGCTTTTGTTATTTTTATTTTTTTTTTGTGGCTTTCTCGCTTTTCTTTTCATCTCATTTCACGCCCTGCTTTATTTTATTCCACGCTCGCATAAGCCGCCGCTGAAATAAGTTACTCTGATTTTTTTCTCACTTCCTAAGTGATTTACCTATTCTTTGTTATATTTGGTATAAAAATTTCTCGGTACACACTTATACAAGGTGAGATAATTCCATAGCGGTTTGAATAAGACGTTAATTTTATTGTCGGTCGAAATAATGGTGCAAGAACAGCTAACGCCCAACGCGAGTACGGTTTAACTTTCATTAGCGTTAGAATACCCCGGAAATCGTATTACTGAACACGAACACGTTTCGCAATTTGCCTTTATAGTTAGTGCGACACGGTTAATAGTTAGCAGATTGATTTTGGCACTGATTCAAAAACACGAACTTCGGAACGAACGAGGCAGTTAATAAAATTCACAGAATTTCTGGAACAAGCCCCCTTCGAAATTCCGATCAGCACGAGATGTATTCTCATTATTTATTTATTTTTTTTTTTTTCATATAACGTTTTTTTCAGAAATTAAGCAGTCCGTAGACATTTTTTAAACATTTTTTTCTATTCAAGTACGAGCTATACATCGGCGTTGGTTAACGACTTTGTTATAATTTAACCAATAACTCAAATCTCCCTCATCTTTTTGTTTTCTGTCTTATTCTTGGCAAAGTATATCCTACATTGTTTCCTCAAGAGCGCGTTATAGCTATCAAGTGTTAAAGTGTCTGGCGCGAGATTCGAGGCTAAAGGAGAGTTAGTAGGGAGGGATAGTGCAGGGTTGGTGTACGGGTGAACTTGGGGTGAGGTAGAAAAGCCAAGAAATATGGGAAACACAAGACGTTGGCTGCTGGTTGCCACCTACCCTCATCCCCTTTTTCACCCCCTTCGAGTAGCCAAACTTGAAGAGGCATTCGGCGCTACCGCACGCTCGAGTCGTTTCTCGCCCGGCAAAGGAGATAAAGGAATCTATTATGGATTCGCAAGCTTCGAGCAAGGTCGACGTATGTGGTTTAATCCGCTTAGGATATACGACCAGCTGAATATTTCTCACCTGTTACAACCACCAGCCGCATCCACTTCTCGCTGGACGCACAAACACACGTTATATATACTCATGTAACATGTCCTATGACGACGAAATTCAGCTGGCTCACTTTTGATTCCGTCAGAAAATTTGCAAGTGCGAAAGCATATTGAAAAATGTGCGATCGCTCATGAAGCCCCCGATATGAGATTTTTTTTTTGTTTTTTTTTTTTTTTTGCCTCAGTCCCCATGTAGAAAAATTAGATATCTCGATTACGGCGTATTTTATTTCACATTTGCTGAGTATTTGATTTACGTCACTTCAAAATCGTGGACGTCATTTTGATACTAATTATTTTCGCCCAGGTAAAAAATGTTTGATTTTAACCTTTCACAGTTGTATGCATACGTATACCCATATCGAACTTTTCATCCGTTACACCGAAAAATGGCAATCATATAACGCCGATACAAATAATCATCTGCTTGAATAGTTGAGAAGTGAACTTTTACCTCTTGGTCTGAAAATATTTTACGTAACCACTGTGAAAAATATTTTTCTTTCAAATAAATTCGTAGGAGAATCTTTTCAGTGCAGTGCTATAAATTGGCAAAATATGAAGAGAAAATGATATATATATGTTAGTGAGGTCGACTGAATCAAGTGGTCCAGTTGAAGAGGATTGCCCCCCATATACAGGGTGATTATTATGTTCACACTATGGTAAAAGTCGGCGCAGTGAAACTCGAGGAAAACAATCATTTACTCATTAACGTTGCCAATTGAAGTACTCCCGGTCTCTTTGCGGTGTAACAAGGCAAATTGAGTTATTTATTATACGAGGAAATTGTTTAGCCTAGAGATATTTGACTGAACGTTTGCCGTTTTAAGTACTTACACGTAGGTATATACATATGTACAAAATATACTTGTAACCGGCTAACTAGCTATACCATAGCTAACTAACATGCGCGCGGATAAAACTCTCTGACTAGTTAATCCCAAGTGAAGTTTCACGCTTGACGAGTCAATTAACTCATTTCAAAGTAATTCTAATTGTCAGCCTCGAAAACACTGGTGTAGCAGTTATATACATATGTACGTGTAGATTTGGGAATATATACTATAGGGTTTCGCATCGAGCGTACTAAATTGCGGCAAAAAATTTTGACTGCAATACCGCAGGTTTAATTATTTCTAAATCGTCGCGGTTTCATAACGGTTCGTAGAATTTTAACTATACCTGCAGGTATGTTGTATACGTACATAAAATCGGTTACGGTTCACGCTCGCTTTATGACTACAAAGTTGCGTCGGTATGATAAAAAAAAAAAAAACAAAAAAAAAAACCTAAAATGATGAAAAAGAATTTGGTCAATCCAGCAATCCTATATCGAATTGGATGCAGATGGCTTACGAGAATAAAGGGTAATAATAGTAAAAGTTAACCTCTTGTTAAGAAAAATCAGGGTTTTTACCCACCTGCGTTACGACATCGGTGTACAGGTTATACATCATACATCAGGTATATAGGTATCTGTTTTTTCCTTATTGTTTACCCATGATTGAAGTTTGTTCAGTAATAAGCAGGTCCAGTTTTTATACAAATTCACTTTTATTATAGCAATCAAGAATTACGAGTCCATGTTTTTAGGTTAGGATATTCCCAGAAGGATTGCTGGTATATCAGTAGGGTTGCCGACTTCAAATTTGAGAAAGTCTGGAGATTTTTTCAATACATCTGGAGATATCTATTCAAGGATGCAAATACTAAACAAACAAAAAAAGCTAATTCAATGTGGGTATTTACAAAAACCGGATAAAAATAATCAGCTCATTATTTCAAAATAAATATAAATTTCTCGCGATAATCAATTAAATTATTATTCATAGGGGTGAATAATCTTTTTTTTTATAAAAGTCGGAAAATCTGGAATCTCCAGACTAAATTTGGAGGTTCGGCAACCCTATGTATAATATAGTGAAATAGAAATACAGTGGAAATTGAAAAAAAAGATTTTGGAAATCTGAAAATGGGCTAAAAAGATTCAGTTACTGCGTTACGTATACTGAGAATTTCAAGATTACGAAAAACCGAAAGCAAATATCAATATGGCGGAGTCGATAGACCGTCTAGGGAAAAACATTTAAAAAATTCTGAAGGAAAATCATTCTTGCGTCCCATTCGATTTATTCGACTGAAAATATTACGTGTTATTTCTATTGTACATCCATATGGTTTACTTGTTGCTCAACCATTCTTTGTTTATTAAAACTATAATAATAGCATTAAAGTAAACCCTCTGTGGCGACATCCAATATTCAATGTTCACTTGTAATATTATTTATAAGCTCATTTGTCTCCGTCGCGTGTTTCTGACCCCTGCAAGACGTCATCTGGGAAATCTCTTCGGTTGGATGACTTATATACAATCTGCAGTTATGTACTACTCATATATACTATACGTACTCTCTATATACCCATGTATATAGGTACATATAGATATTACATGCACATATGGTTTCTGTGCGATATACAGGCTCCTTCAATTCAACCGCCGCATTTCGCGTTTGATATTCGCAATATTGTTGAAGTTCTCTTCTATTTCCAATAATACCTCGTGTTTTCCTTTATTACTCACCGATTGTCCGATCGATCCGGTATCACATGTGCGTTTCCGGGTAGCCTGCCAGACACAGAATTCGTAAGAAGACAAAAATACTAAAAAAGGAACAACTATTCGAAATTCCCGGATCCAAAATTGGTTGGTTTAGGAGGGGCGTGGGGGTGGAATTGGTCCGCGTCTCAGAGATTTTTTTCTAGTTGTTTGAGCCCCTGAGCTGCCGATTTCTTTTTATTTTTTTGGGGGTCCTCGAAATTGGTACAACCCTTGGAGCGCTCTGTATAGTCCTTCTCGTACGGGTGCTCATTTATTTTGTATACGCTTACACATCGTTTCTCCACCGAGAACCGGCAGAATGATTTCTTAGCTCGGTACGTTTTCGTATAAATCATTAATCCCAGTAAACTGAGCATGCGTGTATTTTATTGTTTTCCCTCGTTCCTCGTAAATAAAGGTTAAGATTAGCGTTGCAAGTTGTTTCTCGCCGCAGGCGGGTGAAAATATATGAAGTTAGCTTTATATATATTATTCTGCAACCGTATATCTACTGTACCCGCTTACATATACACCCATATGTATTTACATACATATAAGTTCTCGGTCCGGGCCGGTTGCGCAGCTTAGGACCACTCAAAAGTATTTATCCGCCTGGGGTTTTTGTCCGGTTTTAGTTTTACGGAATAATTAATTGCAGCTACGAAGAGAGAACTGTTGATGTTACTCTCAACGTTTCGCCACAGTAGCAGCAGCTGTTGTTCTTTTTCATTTTCAAGTTTTACGTGCATTATATGAATATTTCCTTTTTTTTTTTTATTATTTCTCCTCTTTTTTTTCATAGAATTCTATTTGATCTTTGTCTTCTACCGTTCTATTTTCTTTTGTTTGTATTCGTATACTTGTTTGAACTTTGCCTAACTTTAGTGCGCGCGCAGCTTTCGCCGTATCCAGTTACGTGTATATCCAGCAAGCTTCGCAACTTTTGGCCAACTCGAAACTGCTGCATGTACGTACGTACCTACCCACCTAAAACCTACGCAAAGTTCTCTACCTTCAAAAGTCGAAGCGATTATGACTTGAGACAACTGGCTTTAATCACAGTTATACCACTGAACGATGACTCGAAGTAGATACGTAGTATAATAAGTTCTTCTTGTTTTCTCTTTTTACCCCCCTTTTCTCTCATATAGAACATTTCCCTTTTCTAACCTCGCCTCTGTCCTCCTTACTCCATCCTTTTGTCTCTCTTTTCCTGCCTACCAACTCCCTCATACTGCCGAGGACAGATAATAACTTGAGAGTTTTCACGTAATGCCAAGCCACTAAGCTTTACAACTTGAAATCTTGAAGATGTCACGTGTACTGGGTACAATAATGAAGCGGGGTAACTTTTATGGAAGCCTTTAAGACGCCATAATCCTGAAAAATCGGAAATTTTCTTTCCTTTTGTAATTTTTTTTCTTCTTCTCTTTCCAGATTTTCCAATCCGTATCTCTTTTTCAATGGATCAAATACACCACCGGCAGGAACGGTGTACGGGGTTTGATACGTTTCTATTGTTTTTTATTCTTTTCATTTTAACATCATGGAACTTCGTCGAACAAAAGAATAAATGAATCTGAAAATCTCAAGAATATCAATTTTCCCGTAGGTAAATATATCCGCAGATAATGATCGTCTCACGTTTATCGAAGAATATCGAAGGTCCGTATCCTTGGGAATCCCTAAATTCTCCACGTTCCTCGTTTCTTCAAACATTCAAACAAATAATCGGATAATATTGTAGTACGACACGGATATGACGTAGACGAAAAGGCTAACCCGCATTGGCTGAAGTTTAAGAAACTAGGTCTCGAAGACGTGCTCTCAATTCCCATTTGTTACACGTACCCGCCCTTTTGTTATCACTATATGGGGTGTATAATTATTATCATCACTTCATTATTACTATATAACGGTATACATAATACATACGTACACATATGTACCATTGTTATTATTTGAATTTACGGTGTTATCGTTGTTGCTATCGCGGTATCGCGTTGCAATTATTATTATTATATTTATATGATCATGATTTTTCGCGTGTCAGGTACGACAGACAGATAACAACCCTTCCGTAGATTGGTATACCTTCATGTAGCTAGTATACCATAAACGAGTGCGGTGCAGCTGGCGTGACTCTAGACGATAAATATATTTTCTCCACCACTACTCCTACTACCACTACTACTTCTACTACTTCCAACTCGCCCACGAAAAAGCTCTCGCGCGTGTTTGCCAAACATTTCAGACACCCGGTATATCATTGTTTGTTTCCCTAATCACCAAAGTTATACCGGCACCCTGCGTCACGTCAGATACCGTAAGATAAAATGACGCCACTATATCCAGCTACCGATTAATAATTTCTGACTTGAAATTATAACGCCATGTACTACCTGCATGACGTATAATATGTGTATTCATACCTATGGTTATAGAGAAGCTATGTATGGGTGGGTAGGTTCAGGAATATATAGTATAGTTACTGCATAGGAGGGACTGAAGCTACTTGCACAAGTTGCATGTATTTATTATCATATCCAGGTCTCTTCTAATCAGCCATGTGCTCTTCCGCCCGCCGTTAAACTCGCTTTCTCTTATTCGCAAACCTTTTCTCAGAGGGGAAATTAGAAATACTCATATGGAATCAGGGCGCAGATCTTGTTTCAAGCGAATTGCTATTTTTACTTCTATGTGTACATATATGTACGCGATGGAGAAACAACCCTCTGGAAATAACGGGAGAACAAATATACGCAAAAGAATGAAATGATGAGAAAAAAATTTAAAAAGAAAATGAAAGAGAAGAAAAAAGAAGGTGAACAATGAGATTGAAGTGCGAAAATAGTGAAAAACGATTTTTTGAGTAGCGAACGAATAGCATGAATCTTTTAGTGACGCGTAGGTAAATCTTGATACCTGGTTCCGACGATACGTGGCACTCTTGCTGCTGCTGCTGTTGGTCTACAGAAAATAGAGGAGGAAAGAATAGAAAAAAAAAGAAGAAAAATGACAGAAAAGTAATATTTCCATGCACTTCGGATAAAACGTATACTACGTAGGTTTATAACGTACGACGCACACACGCATACGTACTTCCGCTTTTGGCTTACGACGAATTTCACGAAACTTATTTTGCTGACGTGAGTAATTCTTAAAGACGAGATTCAGGTCCTTAGAATTTTTCTGAAGTGCGTGAGCCCCAATAGCTACTGTCGGCTTTTCCTTATACTACTGGGTGTCGGGAAAATCGAGAGTGACACACACATGTAGGATGCGAAGAGAAATATAAGATTCAGGCGCGAGACAATAAGTGATATAAATGGCTCCGGTGCGTGACGGAGCCACCCCTTGAATTTAATCACAATATATTATCAGCCCACCCTATATATTATAGGTAAGTAGGTCACACCAAACTACACCCAAGTCTACGTGAAATGTCTTCGAGTGTAAAAATCCTATTCTCTTTTTTTATTCCTTTCTTTTTCACCCCTTTCTTCACCTAGTTCCATTCACTACCGTCTAATCTGACCCGCCCCCTCCAAATTTTTTCATCCATCTTGTATATGATACATGTATATGCAACCGTCTTATATACCTTATGTATACTGATTTTCGCGGAATGAGTAATGAGTTTCTCTGAAAAATTATACGTGAATTTAAGCTTCCGAATTTAAATTTTAACTTGGAATATATGAAATCAGAGTGTAGAGTGCAGGGGGTATAAAAAGGTATATATGCGAAATTCTTGATGAAAAAAGTTCCATTCTCCGTATTTACAAAGATGTTAATTTTAAACCAGCAAAAAGAAGTGAAAAAAAAACAACGAATAAGTTCGACGGGCGGCATCAGGCGTCTTCGTTTATCTCCACAAAAATGGTTGATTGATAAAACTCTCTTCGGTTTGTAGTGGATTTTTCACCCGACTTATTGTTAGTTGAATCAGCGTAGGAAATCTGGAATATGTTACTGGAAATTCCTAGATGACCGTTATTATTTCGGTTGTCGATAAAGATGAGAAATCTCTTATATACTTTTAGGAGGAGTAACTTTACGAATGTTTGTTTATTTCAGAACGCTATTAGCGACAAATGATGACAGAGAGTTCATCATGACGTAAGCTTTGAAGGGTTTTTCGATCAAAAGAGCATGTTTTTGTTTTGCACAAGAGAAACGTTTTTCCAGTCGGATGATTCTGTCTTTGAGATATTGGTATCGCTCAACGTTCAAGATATTTCATGTTGCGGCGGACTCTCCGAACGTTTATAAAAAGCGCATTTCTAGGAAACTTGATATCAGCCGATTCGAGGGGGAACGAAAAAAAGGAAAATTACGAGAAGATCAAGCGACGATATAGAATGAGGAGAAAAAAATATTGTACACGTCTATTCTTGAGGACTTCGACGTGGGTGCTTCATAATAAAAAATGGCACACTTATATCGGAAATTCACTATATAGTTATGTTGCCTGAAACGCAATATCATTTGTATTGAGCCCCTCCCCCCCCTCCCCCGCGCCCCTTTTTGTCATTGAAATATATTTAGGTGTTACGTTGTCAAGATATCGTTTGTTGCCGCTTCTCTTCCGCTGTTCTAATTCTATTGACATTTAATGGAAAAAAGTCTAATCCATCATATAACTAAAGGAGCTATACGTACGTACCTATATACATAAATAATTTCTCTTTGATTGCCGGTTCTCCTATACTACCGTATTCTATACGAGGCATAAGTCTGCTGTCGGATATGATAACCGAATAATAAATAACGAAACATGGTATAGGCGTACGGTTTGTGCACGGCCAAGACAATACAGATCGATCCTCGTCACGAGTCCGTATATTGTAAAGACAAGCAACTCGCGGGATATAAATAGCGTAAAGCTGGTTGACGGACAATCGTTCATATTATATATGAAAGGGTAGGTAGCAGGTGCGCCATAAGCAAAGGTGAAGTGGTCAATGTACTTTAATTTTCCCCATCTTTATCCCCTTTTTCTTCCTCACATCTAGTCCTTCCTCTTGTTTTCTCGTAATCATTTCATGCCGTTATATTTCCAAGTTTGCTGAAAATATCTGCTGTCCATCTCGTTTGGCTTTTCTGTCACGTCACGCGCGCGCGGTTTTCGAAGCCTCGTTTGTGGTCCGTAATGTATTTATGGTCGTGTATTGATTGGAAAAGGGTTCAAGGCGTGCTGAGGTATACAGCTCATGAGTCACGAGCGGGGATGATGCAGCGAGTAATGGGACTCTAAGGGAGTGGGAAAGGCTATGGAAAAGGCAAAAAAAGAGTTCAACCTGCCTTCAATCCTACGTGATTTTTATCAACCCTAACGACTCGCGTAGTTGGAACTGAACGAGAGGAAAAAAACGTTAATAAAAAAAAAAATCACACTCACATACACACCCGCATCCTATCGTCCCCCCCCCCCCCCCCCCCAACCCCCCGACGTTGTCCAAGTTGCCGCGGCATTTCATTTCTGTTATTTTTCTTCGTCCATCTCGTCCCATCGTACGTCGGCTATTCACTCCTTCCCCCCCCCCCCCCTTTCTCTTCCTTTTTCATCACATGCTCCTCTTGTACCCCTTCTTCTTTCTTTCGCTTCGAGGCATCTTGCGTTTTTCGCGGTGTTTTATCTCGAGATACGGATATCGGATAAGATCTTGAAAAGCTCCCGCATTATCGACGTTTCGCTTTGCAAATAATAGTATCGAAACAGGATCAATTTTTCCTTCGTACAATATCTGCGAAAATTCTTTTTCCTTATGCAATATCCATATAATATATGCGTATAATATGATATGAATGTATTTTATCCCCGGAGCAGATCCGGTTAATATCATATGCAGTATATATACACGTATGTACGGACGCTTTGCTGCGCTTTTTGCGTATACCGTTGTTTGGTATTTCATGTATCTACGATATGTAAACTTATACGTACACATGAATATATACCATATGTACTTATGAGTATGTACCTAGTTTTTATTGAGGGATGACGTGTTCCAGAAATTACTCGCCGTATAAATTAATGTAAGAAATATTTTCTAACCAACACGCGACGTGGTTATTTGCGCTAAAATAATGTTGGTTATAATAATGATGATAATTATTATATTATAATAAGGTTTTTCATCAACAGCTCGCAATCGGGGCAGTATAATTTTTTTATTACGTTTTTTTTTGTTATTTTTATTTTTGTTTTCTGTCTCTTTTGTTCTTACCTCTTAAAACACATGACCGCTTTCCGCAGTCTTTGCGGATAAATTTGATTGCGGGCTTCTTTCTGTTTTTTAAATTATTTTTTAATATTTTTTTTTACCTTATCCCTGCTTTTGACAACGGCTCAGAACAGCCACGAGGGTAACCTTCGTTCGACGCTCCGGTTGTTCTGAGTTTCCTCGATTATTATTAAGTCTTGATTGATGTAACCACAAATGATATTGAACACGCCAAATGTTCGACGAAATGTTGTTTTTTTTTTTTTTACATTCATCAAATCATGGACTGGGTCAATAGGTTCGATTGATACATACTCCTATGGTACTCTCACATACGGCATATAACCTTGCGATTTCCACTTAATTGCAACAGAACAGGAAGTGCGTCATTTGCTGGATCCACCGGCACCGGTAGCGGGTCATCCGCGAATCCCCTCAGTGTAGTCGAACTCCCGCAGGAAGTAAACCTCGGATAATCGATCTGCACGAGTTCACTAGTAAATTAGGAGGAGGGGGTAAGGGGGCATCGGGGTCCTTCTCCTCTTGGCTTTTAACCGGGTGAAATGCACCTGCGATATCACTGCCGCAGTTATACAGTTTCACGATTGCTGGAACATACTTTTTCTATTGACACACTATACTGCAATGAACTGATGAAAACAAACTCGATGAAATTCTGAAACTCGGGCGAAAGCACTGCCGTGTGTCATTTTTGAATGGATATCTGTACGGTGCGGAGATGTGTTCGATTTAACTGGATTTAAGGGGGATAGATTATTCCGATAGGAATCAAAGTACGACGAGATATTATGCATAACGATGAATCTGCCGGATTTGGCGTTTATCGTACATTGTACGTACGTACATATGTATAATTTTGGTAAATCAATGTGAGATTTCGCTACGAAGTTATGAACAATATTACCCTATTGTTTGACCAGCTATTTCGCGCTGTATCTATGAGCGAATGCGGATTGCCTGGGGCAAATTGGTTATCTGAGAAATTTCCGAAGTTTAGTAATATACCCGTTACAGGATTATGCAGATGCAGTAATGCATATTATAGATGAAGCGCATAGACGTGGCGGCGCATTGCATTGCACAGCATAGTATAGCATAACTTTGGGAAGATGAACCGCTCTAGGGAAGCGTATTAACATGTCATATATATCCGTATAATATACGTACACCTATAATACCCATGGTGAAATAAAACTACGAATGGATATATATCGGTTTTCAATTATGGCCCGGAGGACACTCGGCAATGCATGAGAAATGTTCCGAACCGTGAGTCTTCGTACGGAATATCTGCTATTGCTTTTTTATTGCTAAACCAATTTTTCGATTCAACATTATTTTCCCCTTTATTTCACATTCACGATTCAAAGCTACACACTTTGGCTCGTTAAAGGTATTGCTACGCTAAATTTCCGATATTTGACAAACCGAGCACCTTATAGTATATTATCAGTTTTTGTTAAGTTATTATACGTAACACAGCCCACCCGACCATTAGAAAACGCCGTTCATCTCTCTACCCATTTCTCTATGAACAACAGATCGATTCGTGGGCTCAGCTCTTTGAACAAAACTTGATGAGGATGAAGAACGGAATACCGTTCAGAACTTCTCTGCAAAGCGTTCAACTCCATCGTGGAATTTACCACGTGGTATTATTCGGCACGGTCCAATTTTCCCCTTTGTTCTGTAGAGATTTTCGACCCATTCGTGACCAATACGATATCCGGTTTCACATAAACGATAGTTGATTGCGTGAAATTATTCACCGCCTACTTTTTATTCTTCTTTTTTAGACCTGAAATTTATAACTCGACATGTATATTAATTTATCATGATTCCGTTCTTCGTTTATTCTTAGTGTTTTTTTCTCCTCTGATTCCTTTATTCGGGAGAATTCACTTTTTTTCATTGTACTTTCGATTTTCTAACGAACGGGAAGCCGATTTGTATAATTCAATGCAGAATCTCTTTTTTCCTTGAAAGCGAGCTTTATTAAAGGTTATCATATTATCATTCAATGTAGCAAGCATCCAAAGGTCTTTTCTAAATGTAAAACGTTCGATATTCGAGCCGGTGAATTTTCGTTATTTTTCAATCTTTTCACCTGATCTGCATCGTGGATATCTAGCGAACACGTGTTTCATCCATTCGAGTCGAGTGCAAGTTGATTAATATAAATTATCTAGTAGAGTTTACAGTAGAGAAGTGATTTCATTACATTTATATAACTCATTGGATGAAATAAATTATACTAACTCTACACCGTGTGTTCTGAATTTAAGCGGTATTAGTCCGTGCGTTTGTATGTGTACAACTATCTTCACATCTCGTTCCCGCGCATATTTAGAAAATGAGTTAGCGTACGAAAGGAGACGAATTTAATCATAGTATTGCGAACATTCGTGTCGGGGGGCGTGATTTTGTAGCAAAAATAGAGCACCGTTAACCGTCTGTAATTCTTCTCCATAATTCTTTGGTACGAGAATAAGCGGCGACACGCGAGAAAATCCTTCCAGCAAAAGCAGAAGCAGCAGTAGCAACGGCAACAACGGGAACCAGACGAAGATGGATGATGTCTTAGCAGAGGACAAGTTTATCACGTGTACATTTAAGGGGGGAAAGGAAATAAGATAAAAAAATTAGTTTTTTTTCAACACACATATTGTGCTACAAAACCGAGTTAACTCGACCGTAAAAGTCATTCTGAATACATCGAATTCATAACTCTTATCCGGTAGCTCATAGCGACTCTTAGGTCGTAAGGTTAACCCACAAATTCACGTACACGCGGTATACTTCTTGGTTGAGTGATGAACTACATAGTTTTTTGAGTTTCCTGAAGCTAAAAAAAAAATTACGTACAGCTAACCTAGTGACAGCACAGTGGCCTAAAATTAACAAGCGTTGCTGTTAACTACTCACGTTAATCCTGTGGAGCTTTTATATGATTCGCTACGTGTGGTACTTTACATTAACTACATCTCCACGTAACTCCTTACCACGATGGTCAGGAACAGTCACGTAAAGTTTCCACGCATAATGCCGAGCAAAATTCCATTTTCAACGGTGTGTTGGTAAGCCTTCCTGCTTATTGTTGTTCCAGAGTAAGTAGGGTTAGGGAGGACCATGAAGAGAGTGGGAACAAGCGTAGTAGAGAATCGTTGCGATGTTGCTTAGAAATTAATATTATCACGGGTATTGGACAGATGACATACCTGTTTCTTTTGTTCACTGCGTTGTGTTTGTTTAGTCGTCGTACAGAGCCCTTGGAGAATCCATTCTTGCATCATTATCGTGTCCTACACCATATTGAGGGCAGTAATTGACCCGTGGAAACTTAAGATATTCCGTAAACCCTGAGCTGCCATTAGCCCGGTTGAGTGTTGATATAGAGAAGCTATAACCTAGGAGGATCCTGGTAACCCAGCCAGGAGTATAACGTGATCAGGATCCTCTCTGATAAATAGAAGTAACTTGGATCCAGTAGTTGAAAATTGCAAAATCAACAGAATATATAACGCAAGTATATAACGTGTGCGGAGCTCACTCCTCAGAACCCCGATAGGGCTTAGCAAAGGTATACCAACTACACAGCGTGATTCCTATTCACACGTATACATGAATGAGAGGATTCGTGGCAACATAGGATACATACTAGTACACGAAAATTTTACGTGCGTAAGCTTCGTCGGCCTTACCATAGATATATTGGTCGACCAAATTCTTCTAGTTGTTAATTGGCTGAAGGGGCGGGGCCTCGTGCCAATTAAGTCCCTCCCATTCTTTACGATTGCAGTGACCCACCTTGTATGGTGTATATACATTATACGTACCTGCATATAAACCTACCGCGAGATTTACAAATGATATCGTCACGATTCAGAGTATTTTCAGCGCTTTGGTTGCATTTATCTACTATACACGTGTACCTGGAACGTGTGCTTCAACCGGATTGGGTTTGAATTGAAAATTGAATGAAATGGGATCATTACCTACCAGCTGTGCTTTGATTACGTTGAAATTAATGTCCAACCTTGGTCTCGTTTTTGCCACGGGAATAATTATGGCCTTGGTCAGTAGGGACAGAGTCGACGTAGCGGACGCTCTGGTATGTGTGCGAGCTAATCTCCTAGAAATTTAAGATGAAGAGAATTAAATTCTGTGAAGCGTACACTTTGTACTATAAAATAAAGCCTACATCGATTGTTGGTCGGGTGAATTGCGAGGAGGGTTCTAAGGTATTCGACATTCAAATACTCTCAAGCAAATATTCAGTCTGTTTGTATAACCGGAACATAGAGAGCATTACTATACTACCTATACTGGTATGGTAGATACTCGTAAAAGTAGATAACTTCGGAACAGTTGCGATGCAATCGAGACGAATTTCTGCACCCCACAGACGCATTGAGTGCAAAGAAGGCGACCGAACCGGAAAGATTTATAGGTCCGTACGTCGCGGTATACGGCATAGCATCGATGCAGCACCATCCACTAGCGGCAATATAAAGTAAATTCAGAATTTACTTGAGCTCTCGTGGCTTAAGCACCGAGGAATTAAAACCCATCCTCTCTCGCATCGAGTGAAAGGAGAAGGGAGATAGGAGAGCGAGAAGGACAAGGAAAGAGAAAAAAGTAATAATAAAAATTGAGAGAAAAAACTCCTCCGGTGTCTCGCCCATAAACTGAGCTTGATTATTATCTTTACGATTTCACTCTGCTCGTCCTTTCTCCTCCCCTCAAGCCCCATAATAATATTCCTCCAAGTTAAACTCCTCAAAAACTTTCGTTTAATTCGGTGAGAACCCTTGCGACCGATCGATTCCACCCCCATTACCCTACCTCGTACCTTACCGTAAAATCTTTCAGATTATCAGGGGGTTTTTGGTCAGTAAGTTTGAACCAACCCCCACTCTTCTTTCATGGGGATGGGTGGAGGTCAGCGGCTTGTAAATCAGTGTTACGTAGATATAATGCGAAGTACACAGTGTCAGACACGACGGTAAACGTGTGTGGCTCTCGGATAAGCATGTAAGCATGGCTGTTAAGGTAATTAATAGCTGGGTTTCCCAAAGTTATTGCCGGCTTTATGTCCCTACTTCGACTACCGCGTTGTGTTTAACTCGCTACGTGTACGCCACTTCCGTTCTCTACTATACAAACCCGTCCCCTCCGCCCCCATATATATTATGCATTCCCTACTTACGTACTTGCTATGGTACAACCATTCGTACTAACCCTATACCTATACAGCGCTCCATGACCACTACGGAGTTTACGAATTTATTTACAAATTTATGGTTTGTTTAAATAAATATCATGCAACCACACGGACTTATATAAATACACGCTACGATATCTTTTTACGGTCAATTGTTTCCCTCGGGACCACCCTGCGTACGTAATCATTTCCAACCCTCTTTTCACCTTTCTCTTGTTACAAGTTCATACGTTGATATCGTACACTGCATGTGTGTGTATAATGTGCATCTACCATCGTAACATATGCACCCGCCTGCCTAACTTTATAACACTTTTGAATAATTGCACGCTATATATTGCACATCGTGACAGTCTGTACCCTTAATAATACGATTCTGTACTCGATGTCATCTTCGCGCGGCTGATATTTATGTAATAATAAATTACACGTTTACCTGGTATTGTATATTCACAGCGGAATCCGATCAGAGCGAATTTATCCAACGACAGATCACGGATGTTGGTGCTGGCGCACCGAGTTTAAATACCTATACGATAAGTATTAAATTCGAAGTCAATCGGGCGAGAATTAATCGATTTATTGGGAAAGGCGGGAGCTCGACCCTAACGCAGGAGACCGTTGAAACGCCATCCATGGCCATACCGCACCGTTGCCGCTCGCGACGCGGGGTGGTTATATCTAGGTCCATTAGTGATTAGTAGACCGTCCATTTATCGCAGAGGGTGGATTATCTCGATAGATGCACCCGCCCAGCTCATAGAAAATTACGCTGGATGACCGAACGAGGTAATATTGGAGTCATGTGGAGCGGTGCCGCAGCTTTTATACGTTATGCGCATGTACGTGCGGATATGCCTAGAGTATGCGATGTACGGTATAGTTGGCGTAGTTGCTGTAAGGGTATAATAACATTACGGCTGGGTATCTGGATATGTACAGTGTAACGCATAACACTCGTTCGCGTGAAAGCATTATTTGACGAATGGCGTTTAACGCCGAGTGCAGTTGGCGCCTTGCATTATTCATGGTTCCACAGAGCCATCGTGTGTGTATGTCGTCGTTCCGCACCGCGGGAACGTAGCTGTAATAGCTGTGCTGCAATGTTAGGAACTGGATGATCTTCTAGTCGGTTAACGTCTTCTATCAGCTAGTAAGTGAATAAAAATGTCATCTCTAGAATGCACGTCCCATAAAGTGCAAAGTGCGAAGCGCAAAGGTTGAAGCAAAATGAATTCGATGGGGGCAGAGGGTGGTGACGCCACTTGCCACATTATGGTAATAAGAAATGTAAATTTTGGGCCGGCAGACGCGCCCAAGGACTAACGATGCTGGAGTGTGTCTGTTGTCAGACTCGATGGATTATTTCTGATTCAAAGATTATAAGCACGCGGCATGCCACTTGAACTTGACGTTATACTCGGAGAGCGTGAGGTGAACTCAAAGCAATGTTAACTGATCCAAACTGAACTGAACTGAACTGAACTGAACTGAACTGAACTGGACTGAACCGAAACGCGGGGAGCTGGCGAAGCGAGTTGTGCAAGGTTATAAACTGTAGACGGTATACTGCTGAATAATTGAGAGTCAGGTTATCATTGCCGTTTCGACGACGTGCCTGCTCAGCAACGTATACTTCACTGCGATCTGCTATGCGATGCTTCCGTGTCCACGGTGTCGACGATACCAGTCCATTCCAAGCTCACCGGCTGACCCTACGTTCGAGCAATACAATTACGCGCCTTCAACTCCATGAAGGTGTGTTATATGCACGCGATGCAATACGACAATCGACCGATCATGACAATGTGGAGATCACAATCGTACGTTCAACTCGGCCTCCGCATCGTGTGCAATGATAACATATCATTATTGTATGTTCCATTTCCGATTTTAATGGAAAATGTTCATTGAATCTATGGAGCTTGATCAGTCTCTCAGTTTTCTAGCCCCGAATGACAGAAAATACTCATCGATGACGCGTGGTTGGTGAACCGAACGATCCAATTACTAGAAAATATGTATACACACATATATATATACCGGAATAATATCAGGGTGTCCAGTGGTCCTGGAAATCCTGGAAGTCCTGGGAATATCCTGAAATCAACCACTTCCTGGAAAAGTCCTGGAAATATCCTTGAATTTCCGTTGTGTCCTGGAATCACCTTTTTATTCTTGATCGGTACTGTTTCTATATCTGCAGTTCCGGCGATGCAACAGTTACGACCATAGATGTATACCTATATATTCATGGACCCAGCGTTCTGTGAGTGGGATTGCGTAGTCTTCTAAAGGACAGAATAATACGCACGACAGTGCTCTCTCTGTCACTGCGTCGGTCTGGTGGGGGAACGTCGAAGGGAACTTTACAGGCGCGCGCCTGTCAAGTTCCCCTCGACGTTCCCCCACCAGACCGACGCAGTGACAGAGAGAGAACTGTCGTGCGTATCGTTCTGTCCTGCGGAAAACGACGAAAATGCCACTCACAGAACATTGGGTCTATCTTAATGTACATAGGTATACGTCTATGGTTCCGACGCGCTCGTTTGCTCATTCGGTAACTTTCGGCGGCGTTCGGTAGTGTTCGGCAATAGCACGCACGCTGCTGTCGCCATGCTTCCGCATGTCGGCCAAACGTTGATACTTTGTGAGCTTGGTTACACGTGTGAAATACAAGTAATGTAAAAAGTGTTACTTGAAAATTATTACGCATTTTTACGCGTCCTCTGTTTTGGAAACAGGTAAGTGACTAAACTTTAAATCTAAATCAGTGAATTAAAATATAACAAGATGTAGCACCTATAGATATGATCCTGATTTTATCGATCTGCAATTATTGTATCGAGTTTAGGAACTATCTTTCCTATTTTTGTTGCACTTGAATAACTTTCGCTGATGTTTGTATTTCAGTTCAATTATGGGAAAAGTAAAAGGTAAATGTATGTTTAACCAAAAATGGCAAAATACTTCGGATTTGTCATGGGTGAAACCTGTTCAAAATGACCTATATTCTGCACACTGTATAATTTGCGCTGTCACATTTTCGATAAGCAATATGGGGAAAACTGCCCTCACTAGTCACATGAACGGAAAAAGACACCGTGATATGGTGGATCATCTGAAGCATTCTGCTGGGATGCATACGTATTTGAGCTCTATGCAGAACAAAAATTCAAATATATCCGACGCTCCCCCAGTGGCGCAGATCGACATCGCCTCAAAAGAAAACGAAACAATCGAGAAAATTCCGAAGTTAGATGCGAATGGGAATGCAGTCATCTTAGCATGTAATAATAATTGTTCGGTTCATTGTAATAATCCTGTATTTTATAAAGATGCATCAAATATTATCAAATCCACAAATTTGAAGGGTTATCTTTCAAACGACGAAGTTACTAGGGCGGAAATAAATTTCTGTCTTCAAGCAATAGTACGTCACTATTCATTACGCGATATAGAGGACAATGTAGCCACATCAAAATTTTCGTTTCCAGACAGTGAGATCGCAAAAAACATTAAATTGAGTAAATCAAAGGCATCCTATACCATAGTATATGGTTTACCTAAGATTTTCGAAAAGGAAATAAAACAATTTTTGGCAGACTGTAATGAAATAGTTATGGGTTTTGACGAAAGTCTGAATAAGATAAGTCAACTGAAACAAATGGATATCACGATTAAATTTTGGAACGCTAGTAAAGATGAAGTTTGTACTCGGTATTTTACATCAGCATTTTTGGGCAAAGCGAGTGCCCTTGATTTACTCGATGCGTTTCAAAAAAATATACCTCAGGACATATTGAAGAAAGTGAGCCAAGTATCAATGGATGGGCCGAATGTTAATTTTAAATTCATGAAGGATTTTCAAAACTATCTCAACGAAAACTTGACTGATAAAATTTTACTCGATTTGGGCTCATGCGGTTTGCATACACTACATAATGCATTCAAAGCAGGCATTTTAGTCACCGATTGGAAACTTATCCCCTTTCTTAGAGCGTTATATAATTTGTTTAAAAACGTTCCATCCCGTAGAGCGGATTATACAGCTGCATCAGGTTCTACAAAGTTTCCAAAAAAGTTTGGCGCCACCAGGTGGTTAGAAAATATGCCTGTTGTCGAAAGGTCTCGTGCTATACTACAAAATGTTAAAATATATGTAGATAAAGCTACAAAAAACAAAGAAATTCCGAATTGCAACAGTTTTAAAATAGTTTCTGATACATTGAAAGATCCATTACTAGATGTAAAGCTTGCTTTTTTTCAATCTCTGACGGCCGAAGTAGAACCTTTCCTGCGAGAGTTTCAAACAAACCGTCCATATGCGCCGTTTCTCTACGAAAGTCTCTTGTCTGTGATGTTTAACGTGATGCAAAAATTCGTAAAACCTGGCGTTTTGAACAAGCAGAGCGTTGTCAAAACAGATCTGCAAAATAATGATAATCTTTTATTTGCAAAGAATATAAAAATTGGATATGCAACGCAAGATGCTTTGCGTAAAATTAAAGATGTAAAATCTCTGGACATTTTGCAATTTAGAGAACAATGTCGTCAATGTCTTAAAACATTCGTGATTAAACTCATTGAGAAATCACCATTGAAACTCTCTTTAGTCAAAGGGATTAGCTGCTTAGACCCGGCTATAGCTCTACAAAGTAATCTAGCTACATCAAGATTGTCAACCGCGTTAGAAAAGTTCGTCCAAGCTAAACAATTAACCGGTATACAAGCAGATAAAATCGAATTAGAGTATAAACAAATTTGCTCGATGGAAAGTACAATGGAAGAATTCAAACTCTTCGACAGGTCTCAGGTACGTTTAGACACCTTTTGGATGAATATCCTCAATTCCCGAGGAGCGTCGAATTACTCAAATTTATTGATATTTGTACGTAAGGTTTTGATCCTTTCGCATGGGAATTCGGATCTCGAAAGGGGGTTTTCAATTAATCGAGAGTGTTTGATCGAAAATCAGCATGAGAAGTCTCTAATAGCCCAAAGAATCATTTTCGATGGTGTAATGAGTAGAGGTGGTTTGAAAAATACCGAGATTACTAAGGATATGATTCATTCTGCCCGGAATGCACATTCATGGTACAAGGAAGCACTTGCCCAATTAAAAAAAGACCAGGAAAAAGCTGAGAAAGCTGAGGCATCAAAAAAACGTTCGGCCCAAATTGTCGAAGAGTTGAGAGCAAAGAGAGCTAGGGTAATGGAAATAGCGCTCAAAGAAACTGCCGTGATTGAGCAGGAAATAGAAAATCTGAAACGTTCATAATCCTCTTGTGATCCAATCGCTAGTTTCGAGTAGGTACCCATTTCATATCCTCAGTATAAAAGAATAGATAGGCGACATCAGAAAACATAATACGTGATAATTAACTTCGAAATATTCTCATAATGTTGTGACTAGTGTTTATGAAAATTTTATACAGTTTTTTAAGTAGTATCTAAGTTTTTCATAGTTACATGTAAGTGTTCTTTAAATCTGTACCCACAGTATAGTTTAATTTTTGTATTGGTGATTCAAAAGCTATTCAGTTAGTCTTAGTAACCCAAAATATATCTAATTCATAAGATTATTGATAATTTAATAGTTCTGAGAAAGTTCGCACTGAATGATACGTTACAGGCTGAAAAATCCGTACCTTAAACTTTCTAGTCCAAGATACACATAGCTTGTGATTTAGGTGAGAATAAAATTATAAAGTTCCTCTGTGATTAAAGTGATCTAATATAAGACTTTTATGTAATATCACATAATGTATATACTCGTACTGTAGCACAATGTGTACTGATGAATCTGAACTGGTTTCAGAAAAAAGATATAAAATACATGATATTATTATGGACTTATTGAAGATTTCGTTCGAAAATTCCCTCTTTCCAATGATATTTATTAGTGAAAATTATGCTGGAAAACAATCCTTTAGTCCTGGAAAACTCCTGGAAATGTCCTGGGATTCTAGAGATGAAATATACTGGACACCCTGAATATGATAGCAGCGATTAATCAGAGGTGATTAGCGTGCGGAGTACTGTAATTAGGTATAAGAGTATCCCGTTGTTCGGATTGAAATATTACGCCTAGAGCTCTATCGGATTCTGTGGGGAGTGGCTTCGTGCGTGCAGCTTGTTACCCCTTTTAGAATCTGTCGGCGTGGTTTAGTGAGGTTAATGGTGTAGCAATTGAATCTTGATCTCCTTTTCGTCACGGTTGTCTCACCTTCGTTAAAACTTCACATCCCTTTCCAGAAGCTACAGCTGCTGTATCTAGGGGAAACCCCGAAAAAGTCACTGGCGTAAGAAAACCTGGGATAAATTTAGCAGAGCTCTTTTAAACGCTTTCAGAAATATAGGGTGTTCGTTCACTTGCTACGAGAATTTTAGTGGCAGGATGGTCGAGTGAACGCTAAACTTTTTCCTTGAAAACGCCCATTCGCTACTGCAGTAAATGTAGGTCGATGCATCCTACCATGGTTTTATGCGGACTTGGGTAGAAATTATTTACCTAGATCCCGGTGGAACGTTGGCGATGCAGGTGCAGAACGAAAGAGAGCAGAAAAAAAAGAAAAAAAATAGAAAAGTAAAATGGAATACAACGTCCGTTGGTTAAAACATAGACATGTTCTATGGTTCAAATTAGAGTGTCGTTCGTGGTGAATATATACACAAGTAGGATTTAAAGTCGCGGTTGTGTGAGGGTTCCTCTTTTTGTCGGGGTTATCATTATATTAAAAAGTAGTGAAGCCCCGACAATACCTCGCTTTTGAATGTTGCAGTGGAAGGGTGCAGAGATTGTCGACTCTTCCATTGTTAAAATGGTCTTGCGTCTTTCGGCTGAACACCCCCGGAGTTGGCGAACCGGAGATAGGAGTTGGGTTTAGAAGTTAATGCCACTTTTCGGCCTTTTCTCTCACAGCCGCCATTAAATTTGTTGACGATTTCGTAGACATTCTTTGTCTGAAAAATAATTATAATCTTCAACCAGCGATCATAATATTTCGTGTTTATCTCTAATTCTTAAGGCACACCAAGGATTCGGTGTAATTAGCGTCGCCCTACAATTAATACCTGTGAAAGAGTACGGTATTATTGTTTTGACTTTCCTGCTTATCGAAGGTGAAACGAAATTTAGGGTCGAAAAAAACGAGGAAAAGGGTCAAAGGAAGGGTATAAAAATAGGGAGAAACTTCAAGGACGAATATTTGGATCTTGGAGGACTAGCGGAAGGAAGAAGGAAAGCAATAGTAGGGAAAGTCAGAAGAAGGATCTTTTGTTTAATAAGCGTCGTTCCAATACCCGGGGTCTGGATTAAAGGTCTACGATGGAGCGGACTACGACTCATAATGCTTCAAGATTGAAGCTAGAACCATTGCAAGGTCTGACCGTTTCCCCATCCACCCAAGAAAGGTGTAGACTACATCAGCTAATACGAACTATCCTGAAGAGGAAGCCCGTGGGCGATCGAATTGCTGACCCGTCACTTCTCACAGGACTTGAATAAGTCTGAACGAAACCACGTTTTGCTTTTCCCATTCTCTCTGTTTTTGCTTCTGCTTTACCCTCTGTCCTTTCGATTCCCCCTAAATTTGAGACGTCGACAATGAGACAAACAATTGTGCGTTTTTTTCTCGGGGGATCAGCTTCGCAAACGAGTAGAATGTGAGGTCAATAGTTTTTGCTGACCCTTCTCAAAGGCATTTTCCCGCGTTTCTCTCGACATCTCAGTTTCCCAAAGAGTCCGTTTCACGGTGAACGTCGACTACCCCTGACGTGAATGTCATCTGAATTAGTTTACTATCACTTGAGTGTTCTTTTTTATGCTTCAAGGCATTTTCTATGTCGTATGATTGGTGCAGGCAGTTTTTTTCTTTGATAATTATCCGATTTGTCCCCGCATCGGGTACTGTGCGACAAGAAAGAGAAATGGTGTCCACAGAAGACCGAGGCAAAAGAGAGCTTTTGTTGTTAACTTCACGAGTTCTGGTACAAGGATGTTGCAATCAATTTGGAGCATCGACGCGAACATTGCGGTCTCGTGGAAGATAAAATTTCGCGATGCATAAGACTTTTGCTTGGGAAAATTAATGAGCTCCGGATAACGATAAGATTAATGAAACCTGGCGAAGTAAATTGTCTTTCGGCACCTCCCCTTAAAGCGGTACAAGATACGAGACAAAGAGGTGATTTTCAATACATACGTTTTTGCTCTTCAAGTATTCGGAGCCTTTGATCTTCGAATATAAATTAACGATTTCAGTTCTATAGTTTGAAACTCATTGAAAGTGGTAATTATGATTACAGCAGTATTACTTTAAAATCCTGAAAAACTTCAAAATCGTAATTTGCGGTATGTATTCGAGACTTTGGACACTTTCGAGTTGTTTCTGCTTTTGAGAAAAAAATTCTACAAGAAATGACTTGCCTCTAAACTCTAAACTTGCGCAGAAAACCGTTTCAGTGCTTAAAGTTTTTTGTGAATTTTTTTGTTGTTGTCATATTCCATCCAAATATTTGTTTTATAACTTTGCGCAGGGAATGAAATAAATTTCGGTCTGTTGATCAAAGGATAGCTGTCGTGACATAAGAAAAAACTATTAAACAGATTCACCAGCGACTGAAGCAGAGGATAAATTTTTGATTCAGTGAACTTGGAATAATATTGACGTACCTGCATGAAAGTAATAACGTGAAAGAAAAGAGAGAAAAAAAAGAGCCGCTCGACAAGTGTACTGCGGTGAGTGCTCGAAAAATTTAGGACCCTCGAACCACCAGGGCATCAGTTCACTCTTTATTTAGTAAATTTTCATCACGCTATGGCGGTATATTTATGTAGTAAAAGTTTTTAGGTCGTTATGTATCCGTTGCGCAGCGCGCTTTGAACGCTGCAAAATTAAATTTAAGCTATCTCGGCTGCCAGGTTAATGGGTTGGTGTGTACTGCTATCTTTGCCACAGTTTCATTAACACCTACCGAACAGTAGCGCGTTTACGAACCAACAAACGCCCCTAGTCTAGTTTAATGGCATAACTCCTTGATAATTGTACCTGCAGTCATAGCTGCAGTTCACCACTGTGTGCCGTTTGTTGCACCTCTTTACTGCAATAAACGCAACGTGTCGTGTGTAGGTACGAATGCTATTGCTTTGACGAGATTCGTCATTAAAAAAACCACCGAATTTCGTTCAGCTTTATTCCGGCCCCCCCAACCCTTCTTTTCACCTTCACCTTCAGAGAAAAAAAAGGACCGATAAAAACTGCCACTAATATAATTATAGATGGTACGATAGTTCTGAAAAATTCAACGAGGTCACACAGTTCACGTGCGTCATTTAAAATCCTGTGAGATAACGGTCATGAAATCCGGGTATTCAGGTATATACATGCATTCGTGGAGCATGCATAGGTGTGTATTTATACCTAGGTAAAAGTATCTATTACACCAGTTTTTGGAAGGGTGACGAGTTTTAATTTAGTGCTTCTATAGCATCGTCAGTAGCAATAGTAGTATCGGTATTTGGATATCGCGTTGAAAATTAATTATCACCCGGATTATATGATTACCGTATTGCTTTGTCGTATCTTTTATCAATATACCGTATCTTCAGAGGCCATAAGTATGCGTATTTCAATTAGTTCCAACAGCCTAAGGGGTCGTATGACCTCTTCTTCCCTATATAATTAATTAAGTAAATGCACGGGGGCGTTGAGATGGCGAAAATTTAACGGTTGGCTTTTTGAAGAAAAAACTTTTTGTTTTTTCCTCCCTCCTGCGAAGCGGATATTTTGAAAAAAAATTTCGTGACGTGTCGTCTCGTCGCGTGTCGTGTGATCCGTGATAATTATAATCTCCCTTTAACCGCGATTAGAGCGTGTTTAGCATCCTTTTAGAACGCGGTGAATGTTTTTAACACCCTTCTTTTTCTACCTCTGCCTCGGTATTTTAGCTACCCCCCGTATCATTTCGGTGATTAATAAGTTGGACTTGTCAGATGGGCAATAGTTATCCCACACTCGTGTTTGAAGTTGTTTTTTTTTTTGTTATTTTCTTCATCACATTTTGCCATCACTTATATTATTTTATTTTGCCTTCCGTTTATTATGCCGCGCGCACATTCACCGTATATACTTGTTATAAAAATAGGGCAAACGATAAGTCTGAAGCCCTTATTCCTTATTTTCCTTAGGCTTCTTGTTGCAGGGCCCGCTTTAATATTTTTGGATTGTCTCTCAGCCTCCATCAATATTCATTCTTCAAAGAAGGAAAATCCTCCACCCTCAGATACGGTGTATATAAGTATACCATGAGTTTCGAGTTCAACATTTGACTTGTTTCTTTTTTTTTTACCTCATTTTTGCGACATGGAATATAAATATCGAGATATAAATGGCGGCGTCTAGCCTACTGGCGTAGTCGTTTCTGAAAAAATATGGAAATGAGAACTCTGAGCGTGAACGAAAGTTAACGCCGTCATTCTTTCGTTTTGGTTTTCTTATCTGAACCCGTAAAAACCAGTTGCGTGTTGTTAGCTCTGATATAGGTACGAATGATCGTAAAGATATCATCTGCATCAAAAACGAGTAGAAAAAGGTTCTGATTGGATTACGCAACCTGCATATAATACGTGCGCGCCTAGATCTGCAGCAGTTCGCAACCGTAAACGTTATGTGTAGGTAATACTTTTGAATTGCAAAATTTTTTAATTACCGCGACAGAATCGTAAAAAATAACACGCAATTATTATTATTTTTCAACGACTGACCTGGATTAAAAAGGACTTTCGAAATATTTGCCAATAATATGGATTCGCCTCTTCTGTATCCTCTGACCCGTTGTACCGCGAAAAAGTATCAGATATTTTTTAATAAATATAAACTGATAGAAAATTCCGATGGAAAACATGACTAAAAAATCTGGTCACACCCCTCTTTACGCACCGATTGTCACCGCGTATAAAAAGTATCGCGAACTGTCGATATTTCGTAAGCTTCGATATAAATTTAACTCACACTTGTGAAAATACATTCGTCAACCAGAGAAGTTTTTGAATCATGTTACCTACGGGGGGGATTCGGCAAAACGGGAAAGGAAATGGCGAAATAAGAAGATGAGGAATATAGCGGGTTACTTATGGATGTCAGCATCATTTTCTTGTTGCTTTTGACAGATACCTAATTCAAACCCATAACAATATTGTAGACCGTCTGATAAAACGAAAAATAGGTTCAACACTAAGGAAATATTGACATTTTCATTTTTCGCAGTTTTCAACCGATCATTTCACATAGTTTTGGGTTTTCATTTCTCCACTTGAAATTATTTAACCGCCATTTCCCCCCCCCCCCCCCCCCCCCGTGCTATACAATCTGTATATTTGGTTAAAAATGAGAAACGAGTGGGAAGTTTTCTTGAAAACAAAAAAGTAACAAAACCCTCCGTCATATATATTTGATTGCTTCAGTCAGACATCATTATCGTTGAGCGCCCCCGGGTCGTATCAAATTCTCACAACAAATTTACTTCATCTTCAGTTCCCGCATACCGGAATTCATCACACAGTTCATACTCTGAGAAGAAAAACAAATCCTCTCCCGAATGTATGATCTTCCAGAGGATCCGCTGTATTTTTCCAACAATTATATGAGAAATGTTAATTGAAGTTTTTCATTTTCCAACTACTGCATCACCTATAAATTGACGTGTATTACACTGAAATGAAAAAAAAGAATAACAAAAATCACCACCCGACGAATAAATGTTATAGCGTGTTTATGAAAATTACTGCTTGGTTTTGTGCGATGCGTCATAAAAGAACGTCTATGTTTATTCCATTGTGAAGTTGGGAGTATAAATGGGATTCTGCACTCTCTACTTTATTTCCGGGAGAGGCGTATCACACCCCTGAAAAGATGAAAAGAAAGGACAAGCAAATAAACAAACAAATAAAAAAAAAAAAGAAACGAAACAAACAAAAAAAAAGATAAAAACCAGAAAACATCATAAAGTCATCCCTCGCTCGTTCATATCCTCATCTCCTCGTTGCATAGGTATAATTCTATTTGAAATCCTGCGGCACGTACAACGCCTACGTTCGAACGAAAAATTTTACATCCTCCCATTCTCTTTGTTTGTCTCTTTCTCTTTTCATCATCTCTCCTTTTCCCTCGGGTTTCTCACCGGAGAATCGAACGAGCGTTTCAATCGTTAGGTAGAAACGTATTCTCTCTACGTATCGAGTATGAGGTATGTACACACGCCTCGGAAGCTGACTGTACTTCGTCAACAAGCGATCCAATTCACCCGTGTCTCCCATCTTCGGCTAGTGTTCCGTTCGATTGGTGACGTCGTTATGCATGTATATTCACTGCTACCGCTACATACACTTATCAATGTATCCAATGATATGCGCACAGTGAATGTCCTGTACGGTGCATCGACATGCATTGATACGTTATGATCATAGTTTCGCGTGTCTGTCCTCGGCATCGAAGCTCTTTGTTAGAAAGCGTGTAGTTTCCTGTTTTAGTGATTGCAATAATGGCCTCAAGCTATGGAGACGTAAAATCCAAGGCCACCAAAAGGGGCTAAAATTCGAATTCTCGAATCGCTTGCGGTCTATGCTATATAAAACACCTAATAATATCATCGTGTATGTCTGTTTTCGATAATGAAGATTTACTTTTGTATTCATCAATTTTGTTATTTTTATTTTTCGTTTCGTTTCGATTTTCTTTCCATTTTTCGTACGTACATATGAATGTGATTACGTATTCTCGTTATTGTCATTTTTTTCCCTCCGCCTACGTCCTCGCCCCGATCGTTTTTTTTTTTTTTTTTTCACAGAAATTTTTAACCTCCAGAGTTTTTCCATCCCGCGCGCGCCAAAACTGCCGACATCGTCGCCAAGGGAAGAAAACCAGGGACCTGCGCTACACTTCCAGCTCTCGTCGAAATTTTCCTCCACGGCTCTCCGCCCCAAGGGTAGGGATGTGTCGTAGCTTTCCCCGATTTTCACCATTTTTATGTATTTTTCTCGTGGTTATTTTTTGTTTTTTTTTTCAATTTTTTTCCTGTTACAACTTTTTGCCCCTCCCTCAAACTCTTTTTCCCCGAAATTTCCCACCAAAATACCGAGGTCGTGCAGTGAACTGGCGTCACCTTTGTGCGGTTGGCTGCTGCAGGGCAAAGATGGGGTGAATTTTAAGGTACCTACCCTTTCTAAGGTATTTAACGACACGCATGTATATTGCACACTACGCTATGCTCGGCTACTATGTAAATAGCTATTCACAACCCCCTCGAAATACACCACGCGGACGAAGTACGCAGCTATTTGCGCAGACGGATAAATAGCTCTTGATATAGGAACACGGTTCGATGGTCCAAGAAGACGACACGCGGATGGCGGCGCAGCTATTTTCGAAACGATTAATTCGACTGAAGTGATATTTCCACAGATCATGGAATGAAGCGGCATGGGAAATAATACGAGAATCTTCCCGTATTATGTTGCAGTCATAATTTATACGGAGTAGTTGGAGCTAATTAATTATCGGAGTGAAACAGCCAGCTGTGACCTTCGTATTACATATTATATAATATCATCCCTACCTGTATAACTTTGCGAATCTCGTCAGAACATCAAAGTAAAGGAGGGGGAGAATCATAGGAGTTTGCCGAGTTAGCTCATACCTACATGTATGTACGTGGGATACATATTATGGATACATATACGTACAGGTATATGAGTACATGTACTGTATGAAAATTTACATATGAATCTATTAGTTAATAATTTTCCATACGGTGAACGGGCGACGCCAGTATACACGTGAGTTCTGAAATATAACAAGGTGAACTAGATGTAACGTCGATAGGTAAAATATTAAAAACGGCAGAAAAAAGACAAAGCAAAAAAATTAATGAAAAAGTTTGGAGAGCGTGTACGGCTCGTTTAACAAGTTTACGGGAAGTGTCGTAAGCTTGTTACCCGTGCGCGCTATACTCTGTACGTTACGGATAAAAAAAAAAAAAAAGCAATACAAAAAACACAAAAACAACTAGCACGCTGAAAAGAGGTGCGCGGGGACGTTCTAATGAGTCTAACAGGTCCTCTTTGAATTAATGAATCGCCGGTTAGAGGGCCCCGTCATACCGCGCTACACCAATAAGGAGATATCCGATAACTCGCCGATGTAGTCCCGGATGGCTCGTCCGCCTCGGCTCAAGATGACCCGTCCTATCGGGACAGAGATGATCCATCTGAAAATAAAATTCCGACCTTCGTTCGTCAGTCCGTCTACCATATAACCAGCAAGGGCGTTTTAATTAAATTTGGTATTACTCTTGAAGAGTCGGTGCGAGATCCCCGATGAAACTTCGGGAAACAGGTCGGGGAGTCTAGAGAGTCCTGCAGGGATCCTAGAGAGCTCCTCTTAACCCAGCCTCTGAGTACTCCGTTATTCTTTGATCCTCATTTAATTTGTTTCCTTAAACAACGGATCTTGACATAGTTCTTAGTTACACGATTCTTTCAATACGCAGCTTGTGAAAATTATCTGTTACCGATGTGTTTTTCGTTTATCTTTTCACGTAAATCCGAACGCGCATCTCTGCAGTTACTGAAATTTTTCTCATACATTTTTAACTCGCGACGACAAAACCGCTGGCGATTAGAGGATACAAATATATCTTGACGATATTATTTTTTCATGAAAACGACAGAGGTGTTCCATATTTAAACTCGCTATGCGCGCGCGGGCGTTACTTTGGTGTACTGTAACGGTCGCGGGACCGATTAGGTCCCGACTCTTTTGTTTCAAGTTGTTTTTCTTCCCATTCCACTGAAGAAACAAGGTGAAACTCTTGCGACCCTGAAGCTCCGAGGAAAACTCTCGGGTTTAGTTTTATCGACGAATTCGCTACGTGCTGAGGACTACACAATCGCACGAGCGATGCGACGCCCTTATCACAAACCCCATTCACTTTCGATGCGACAAAACAATGGAGATAAAGTATCAATTATCGAAGTGACCTACGCGTGGCTTCCTATATCTACGTTTTCATTCACTCATTCGTTCAGTACTTCGAAACAAACAAAATCGTCTTTAATTGCAATCGACAGCTGTTCGAGTGAAAAACATAATCAAACGGTATTTCTGCTTCTGGAAAACTACATTTTCGATTTTATCATTTTTAACGATGGGAAGATTGACATGGGCAAAATAAAAAGGTGAGGGTTGAACGTTGGTGGAAGCGACGCGAATGTCCCACGCATTAAACGGTGAAGATTATGCCGTCGAGAAAATGTTGGTAGACGAAATAAAATAAAAGTAATTTGTAAGGCGTTGGTAGAAACGGTATTAAATGCGCACCGCATACATACCGACAGGTATTGCAGGCGAAGAAGCATTTTACTAAAGTGTAGTTTATTTTTCGCGCGGAATAAATACTGGCCGAAATTAAACAAGTTTCCTTTATTGTTAGTAGAAGGGTAGGTGGTTCCAGGTATAAATACGTTTTGGTAATATCATGTGGCTCGTTTTCAAATTGGGATGTACATTTTGTTTGTATAATATCTGGTGTTTCGTGCGTTATATACAGATATATATATACCTAATTTCCGTTATAACAGCTGAAGGAAAAAATAAAAAAGTCGTTTGTGGAACGTACATATACTAATACACGGCGACGAGGTAACGAAACGATGTATAACATAAATGAATAAATTGAGCAATACGAAAAAGAACGTGGGACAAAAAGAAAAAAATTATTATTTCTACGAGTACAATAACGAAAAATAAAAACGATTCATGACAAAAACTGAGGAGGAAAGAAAAATAAAGAAATAACAGTTTGGAACGAATTTTTGTTACGTTCGCGCGGAATCGCACCGAATTCAAAAGCGTACATGTAACAGTGCACGCTTCGTATGGAAATTAACCTTACACCGATGGTTGTACTGCACACGGCGAATTAGGGGAGAACCAGCAGGTAGGCTATGTCACGGGCGAAACTCCCCCGCTTTTCCCGGGCTGCTTAGACGTAATTTTCTCGATGGATCGTTGCGACCCGCACCCGCCCAGCCCGTGCCGATGCACAACGTTATAGTATTCGAGGGCGACATAGAATCTGGTCGCATAATCAGCGCAAGATTTATTAATTGCCAACGTCAATTCCAGAATCCATTTTACGACTCACTGCGTCCAATGTTCCAATCCGGTATACCACATAATAGATGTAAAATATTTCCACCAATTATTATGCTTGTATACGTATATGTTCTATATATTTATAGCTGCGGAAGTACGTACATACCATTTATCTAAGTATATAATCAATATAAACCCCGTTCATTATACTAAGAATGATGAAATAATTTTCACCACTTTGCAGAGATCCCAGAGTGTGTATAAAAGGTGAAAAATGAGGCTGAAAAAAAAGGAAAAAAAAGAAACTGAGGAAATTCTCACGCCTTTACCCCCGACAGCAGCAGCAGCAGCAACACTGTATAGATACATAATATAACAAGGCGATGTACCGCAGGAGAAGGATTTACTCAGGACGAGGAAATGTAAGCCGGGCTTAATAGGGAGCCGCCGCTGAAGAAAGAGACGGAGAAATAAAAAGAGAAGGAATAAAAATTCATAATTATAATGAAAATCTGAAAGATCGTAGAAATAGAAATCCGTCTAGATCCTTTCGACTCTCATCCGTATTTTGGCGTGAACGTTATAGCCGTACAGCTTGCATGTAGCAAACATCGTTTTAACCGCACAGAGTCCGTTCATCTCGTGGTTGCAAAGGTTTTCAACTAACTGGGTAATTCTAACGTCGAGTGTCAGACATCTCTAGAGGTCCCCATTAGCATACACTCGTAACACCCCGAAGCCTTCTACAAGCCAACGGGACCGGTAAAAGGAATATGGAAGGGGAAAGTGGAGGGTAAATTAACTCTCTTCGCGGTTCTATATCTAACGGATCTCTGCGCCCACGTCCTTTTTCTTCAACCCTCGACCGTATGTTTGGCGCACCACCAACCCCGTGCATCCACCCCTTATAATTATAACGTTCCAAGTTAGTTGGATGCTTCTACATACCGTCCATTATGCATATAATCGCATCGTCGTTATTAATATTCTCCATTTTACCCTCGCGCAAAGCTCAGGACGACATTGTGAATCGCTATAAATAAGACGACGAAAATGATTAGAAACTAGATCACCACCGGCTGCGATAACCTCGACCGACATGCGGGTAAAAATCTCAACCCATAAGGATCGTACGGAATATCGTATGACGCTTTAATAATTTCATCCCTCTCCTGGAACTTGCATAGTGAGGTGCCATCTGGACTCGGGTCCTTGTGCTCCCTAGGGACGCGCGTACATATAATGTAATAATATATGGTCGGATTTTGGTATATAGGTATATATATACACACATGTAAGGGACGAGAAACACTGCAGGGATTGACGCGGGGGATTGCGACGGTGAAGGGGTTACGAACGCTGCTGTGCACCGTCGTGATGGTTGGCGGTGAACGTAGTGGTGGTTGAAGGGGGGGAGGTACAGGGTGGCGAAGCCCACCGCAGCGAAACCGCCCTACTCTCCAACGGCACACAGTAGTAATGGAATTGCAAATCCGACGACATTACATGCCTCTTGGCAACTTGTGATTTCACGCCGACCAGCTCCCCCCCACCCAACCCCTTCATCTCTTCCGCCCCATACTTGCTCAACAAGCTACCTATACCTATCTCTTTCTCTTTTCATTCCTCTTCTCTCATCCTATCCGCGCTCGATGAGGACACGAATTAACTAGAGCCCTCTGTGCTTGCGGAGTGTTCGAGTGTGGATGATATAGAAGATTTGAGAGCGGATGGGAATCGCGAGAATTGAAGGTGGCCCTGGTTATACGTTTCGATCTGCGTATTACACGATCACCATCGAATATCGGAGCTCCCGTTGAAGCATGAATAAACGAAGGTTGAATGCAACGTGGAATAGATTTAATGCCCCGTGTTTCGCATAACTAAATAGACACATGTTATATAATAAATATATTGCGTGTATGTAACGATCGGGGTCGTTGAACTTGGATTCAGGGATAACAAGCGAAAGAGCGTAGGTCGCAGGTAGGTGGGAATGAAAGAACATGGAAATTACATCTCTGAACTTGGTTCGAGAATTTGATATTTCATGATTTTTTCCCCCACTCTTGCTGGCACATCTGTAGCCTCACGCAATTCGGAATAAAATATCGAACGTTTTGTGTCGTGAAAAAAGTGTGTGAGCTTGAAATGTCGAAGACGTAATGAAATAATTTTCGAATCTCATTCGACTCGAAGTAAGATTGTAATTTTTCGATTTCACGGAATTCTTCATGGCCACACCCTTCGGGCAGCGCGAACGACTTGAATTTTTTGAACAGGTATTCGCCAGACGGGGTCATCTCAAAAAATGGAAACAATCTAAGAGATTGAATTTTCGAGACACATTTCACTGGCACCGATCTAAGTATGGGTCACGTCCCACAGAGTAGCAAAAAATGGATGTGAAAAATCATCTACAGGTATAGAACCTCCAGGTTCTAAGTTCGAACTAAAATTACGCGCATAGTCTGTGCTCTATATTTCAACGATCTTATGACGTTCTAAAATTTTTTTGCCAAGGGACTTTATTTATAAATAAGATGAATTTTTCGGTTTACCAATTGTTTGATCCCCGATGCGATCTGCTTTTGACTTGTACTCAAGACTTTCGCCATACATAAACATAGCACGGCGGTCCCTTGGGCAATGAAAAATAACGAGGGTATATGATCAGGTATAGCTACCTGGGCAGGTGGGTCTCCGAAGGTCGAGGAATGTTGATATCAAACGAAGTAGGTTCGTAGGTACTGCACTCGGGGTTTTTATAGTTGGTTTCATTCGACGAGACCGTTTCATGGCTGGAGAAAGTAGATTAATATTGGAGGGATATATCGAAGAACAAAGTTTTACTCTCCAACTCTCTTTCGCTCTCTTTTTCTCTCTCTCGCCAAGCCATACTCACAAACTGAATATAAGTTCTTTCTATATATTTCACCCGGCAATAATAACTTTTCCAAGCTTTGTTTTTCTAAGCCAGCTCTGAAGCACGACGAACCAAGTCCGCCACTGCTGTGCCGATGGAATAAGTCATGCCCAAGTATCCCACATATACACCATACACATTTATCTATCGCACGTATAAATATACCTATGGGTACACACAAGTGTAACGTATACCCATCTAGCTATACGATATAATATGGTACTCGAACCGCGCTCGATGGGGTGCTCCAAACTTTCCACCGCGGGTTCAAATTCTATCATTTTTATTATCACCGACAGTGTCGAATTCTGAATACCGGTTACCAACCGGTTATTATAGGGGGCCACGGACATCAAAATAGCATTAGGCATCGAAGCGTACGTAAATTATTCATCAATGAACGAACAATTTACCTGATGATAGGCGCACAGGGTCCCCCGATCGATGAATATACAGCCGTACAATGAATTTAGGATTAGTGATTATCCTGCACCGATATCCTGGAGTACAAAAAAAAAAAAATAAATAAATAAAAGCAATCACTCGATTCTCATTAGCATTGAGTGTGTGCATAATTTTTATTTATTCTTTTTTATTTCCTATTCTCGTGTGTAATCAAGTTGAGTATCGACGCATGTCGATTCATTTCCTACGCGTATACCTTTTGTCCCTTATGTTTGGTTGATGGAAGAAAAAAAAAAGGAAGAACAAATAGATGAATAATTAAATGAATAAATAAATTAACGCGAGCGCCTGAGAAAATGTCTTGAGAGGATTAAAAAAGTTTTGTGATTGGCTATAACCGTTTCTCCGCATGAAAGTTCCACGTAACGCGTTATCGATCGCTCTACAGGGGCACGTATCGCATCGTTGATGTGTAGCCGTATAGTTGACGATCTCCTACCAACAGCTTACTCTCTAACTATGAGTCGAAGATTTTCAACCACTTCTATTACGATTTTATTAGAAGAGTACATTTTGCTGCGACGCAATTAGCTGAATAGTTGATGGTGCAAAATCAAGCGAGACGATGTTACAAGGAGGCGACGATGTGGATGCGGATAATTATATCCTTGGATACGTTTCCCTGCGAGTTTTCCTCTTCGTTGAGTAGCTATGAATATGCCACTTGGTACGACGATGCCACTTTGAATGTCGTACTCAGGGTCTATCTATACGTGTAAGATGACATCGGGCCCAGTGAAGTTGAGAATTTGATATTCCTACGTTTCAATTCCCGAGAGTAAATCGCATCAATATGTGCTGCACCTTATATACGAGTGCCTGCAGTCTGCTCCGAACTCTTCCCTTTCTTCAGATTCGCTCAATTGTATGCATCGTATGTATGCGATACAAATTGTAGGATCCACTTGTGACCGGATTACCAACATATTGAGTATCCAGAATATCCAGCTGCGATATCCACTTTACGTGATCATCTGCATTGTTATCGTTTCACATATATACGTATATAGGTATGTGCGCGGCACATAGCTATACCCACGATTTATTTTCCCCTGTGAGTCCTTCAGCGTTGACCAAGTTTACATATTTTTCGTTCTCCACTCCACGTAACAGGAAAAAATAAATGAATAAATATATTTAAAAAAAATATTATCTTTCTCAATTGTGAATTTCCCCACGGTATAAAATTCGAGGTCACTCGTTCTGCCCTCCGCAGAGCTATAGGTACATGCGTTGGCGTTGTTGATTAAAAAAAAAGAAATTTCAAATTTTCAAACGAATTCAGACAAAAAATGATATCCCTGTGGCCGTGCAGCAAACAGTGGGATGCGGGGGGTTGGGTGAAAATTTGTTCATTGTTAGTCGATCTATTTTAATTTCAAATCTTACCAGTTTATACAGGGTGAAGTTAGTTGGAAAGTTTTTATTTGCTCCGGTTAGAGTTCGCAAGAAATCTCAACCGATTAAAATTATTATATAACGTATTATTTGACGTTCGGGCCAAGGCGTTGCGCAGGCTGAAGTCGGGCCTTCACGGGTTGCGGCCCCAGCAGTCGGGTGTAATTCATAAATTCAAGAAACTATTAAAATCGTTCGCTAAATTAATTAATTAAGCTCTCAGCTTTCGCATAAACCTGCGCTACTCGTTACCGTAACAGCAGGAGCTGGTAGGATTTAGCACTTCGTCATCAACTCAACGACGTATATAGTGAATAAATTTTACCTCTACAGGGTGTCTTACATTAAGCGGTGAACTACTCTGCGATTATTTCACTATGTACACATAACCCAACCTAAGGGCCATCTCCACTGCGCTATATAAGTAATGATTTTTATCTAGAGGCTAAACTTTTACCACCGGCGAGCATTCCGCGTAAGAAACTACGAGCGCTCTGAGATGAGTTTTGGGAAGCTTCAGAAGTGATATATACATTCGGGCCAAGTAGGCACGCCGCGGGTTCAAGTGAAGAGCCTAGGGAGAGCCGGGAGCGAATCTCGCGACGTTCCACCAACTTATACAACCTACTGCAAAAACTAAAATTGAATAATTTCGTCACCCGTTACACGCCCTCCGACCACCACCGAGAGCATCGTCACTACTACAAGTTCGTGCCCTTCCTATTCCTTGCTGCTTCCGTAGGTCTGCAGGTCCGTTCTCTGGCCTGTTGGCACAGCTTTATGAAGCTAATATATCTCAATGTTTTCAGAGCTATAATTAATTTATAGTACTGCAACTTTGAAACTTTGTAATTGAGCTCTTTTCACACCGTGTTCATATAAAGCTTCGAGACTAGCAGCTCTAGGATTTCAATTTAGCCACGATCTCCCTCATTTTTCATTTTTTCTTTATTTTTTTTCCCCCCGGTTTTTTTCTTCATGCCTCTTACTTTTTTCCTCTTTCAACGCCACCCAGTTTCCGTCTACATCTCGTTTTCATTCTAGCTGCAAGCCCGACGTGATCTTTTTACTATATAGACGTTACGCGAGAGCCTTGGTCGATTCTAATTTTGAGCCTATATTTTTTTTCTTTTCTCTCTCTTTTTTTTTTTTTTTTGTAACTCTCTTTCTCTTCCACTCTATGCAACCGTACAGTTGACAATTTCGCCTTTTTTCCTTACCTATTTAATTCAAAAACCCGATTCCCGTAGGGAATTTAGGCGCCATATTTTCCCCACTTTGCAGGGTTATACATCCCGCCAGTTCACTCACTCAATCAGTAGGGGTTTAGTTGGCGTGGCCTCCTGATTTCGCTTTAACGATGGTTAGGTTCATCGGCCAAATTAATTTTCTACCCAGAAATCGATGTATTTATTAGGCAAAAATTCAGGACGCCGTGCCAACCGTTGGCTGCACCGTGGATTTTGTGCCCACCCCGCAGAGCGGAGTCTCAACTGTCACTCATAATTAAACAGATCCTACCCCGCCTGCACGTACACGTGTACAGTGCCTTATACGGCATGTGTTATGTAGAATAGGTAGGACGGCTTATTTCTGAAGCCAGGACTTTAGCCTTTCAATTTATAACTTTAAAGTGCAATTTCTGGCAGCTCAAGCCGCTCTCGCGTTGCCGGCTTTTCAAAAAGACTGGAAGGCGGTCGTCCTGACTTCAGAATATTCAGCTGGGTTCCACACACACGTATCTTAAGTGCGCACCAAGTATATGTGCAAGATGTATACATGTACATGCATCCGAGGCGGTGTCAGTAATGAAAAAAAAAATTGAAAAAAAAAATAAAATAAATACAAAAAATAAGAAAACAAAAAATGAAAATATACGGCACAAGTGCAGCCTGTTGAAAGCGGCGCGTCGCTTTATATTACATGAACATGAAGCTTTTCAACGGAATTGTCCATATATAATGTCGCTATCGTGATCGGCGAAAACGTTGCCAATCCCCCTATTATAATTTATACTTCACTACGTTCATGGGCGCGTGAATAGCTATGTGTACCTACTTATGAACATTGCTACATACCACGTATGTGGGAATAAAATTCGTGCGAGGAGAAAAATTGTCGCGGTATCGCAGATCTACTGAAAAATAATATTTTACAGCGTCTTCGGATGTATTTTGTTTTGCTGCATTCCGCACGACCATATTGTTGGACGTTAAAGTATCAAGATTGAAAAAAAAAAAACTTCTAACGATCTATTGTATACCTGAGAAATATTAGTAGAAAAATAAAAATAGGTACGCATCATAAAGGTAAATTTTAACCATTTCTCTCTCTCTCTCTCTTGATCTGGAATCATTGGCCCGAGGCATCTGTTTTGTTTCTTCCTTGAAATAAAAGCATAAGGTTTCATTTTTTTCTGTAGTGTTTTTTGTCGGTGTTCCATGCTACCTTTCGCGCCATATCCTTCGCGTTCTTGAAATCTCAGTTTCTCAGTAGAGACTTCGTTTCAAAGGATTCGACGCGTTTAGGCCGATAAAATCCCTTCGAAATTCCTGAAATATCATCACGGCGGTAGTCCTCTCTGGGCACTACTCCTTCAATGTCGTGGGATTTTCTAACGTATCTCTTTTTTTTTTATCCCCTTATTATTTTCATCCCCTTATTATTTTTCTCTTATTCGCGTGATCGGTGAAATAACGCCGTGGAGGAAAAGGAATTTAAACTGGGAACGAAAAACGGCGAGAAAACACACGCTCCTTCGCAGATCCCTCGGGATTTTCCTCGACAAGGTTGGTGGGAAACTCCCCTCGTTCCTCCGGCTTTTACACTTCTCTCACCTCTTCGTTCTTAGCTTTTGGTCTTAACGGGCGTAGAGTCAAATTTTGCAAAGGCGAACCTCGTAAGGAAGACACACTTGGGAATCCACTAAATATATAGGTATGCATTTCTCGAATGTTTTTCACTTTCTTTTTTTTTCTTCTTCTTCTCCTTTATTGGTCCAAGATGCTGGGCTGGCGGCAAACCGGGAGAAATAAGGGGAACGAGGGGGTCAAAGTAGGGGTGGCAAGCTGCCACGGTGGGGATCGCTCCCTAGGGAGTAGCTAGCAGTTCGCGTCCGTCCCTCTTGTTATCGGTGTGGCAGCGTTATATACCTTTGAGACTCGAGACACTCAAGTCTCCAGTGCCGAAGTCAGCACGTCGCGGAAGATTAAGCTCTTTAAAGCTCTCGCTGCCGGGTGGCGAGGGAAGGAATATAGGGGGAGATTTTACTATCCCGATCGGCAAAAGAATGAACGACGATGAACTGAGGAAGGTTGCCGAAAAATAATTCCTACCCACCTTCTCGTCAGCCCACCTTTCCCTCGTTCGTTTTTCTTTCCCTACTTTCCGCGACTAGCTACTCCGATAATTTGGCACAATTGCAGGCGGGGGGAAATCGGTTCACCATTCTCCCTTCAATTTTAATTGAGCCTTAAAATATTTTCTTCTTTATTGTTACCCGGATTCGATTAGGTTTGGTAAAAATCCCTCATCGAAAAATTTATTCGTTATCATCATATCGGCGAAAAAATAAAAAATAATGATGACCGATAATGGGGAATCGGTCCGATCGTTATGCAGAGCCGATTGAATTCGGCGAAATGTAACAAAGGGAACAAAAGGAGAAAACGAAACAAATATCGTTTTGTATGAACAGAAGTAATTGGTAGACATACGGTTGTCAAAGTGATGTTGGGGACTAATTATAAATAGCTGCGCGTATCAATTTATAAAATAAACGAGCGAACAAGCGCTGTGATCGTACAGACATGACTCGTGCCAATCCGATTGATCTTGAGTTATTATGTTTGATGGAAAGCAATTCGTTCAACATTCTAATTCCCCGAAATGTACAGACACAGGTATATCTACACGAACGCGCGAAAAAATTAAGCCGGTTATACGAAAAGAGAAGTTAGGTGGATACAGGTATCATTAATAAATGATTGATAAAAACGGAAATGCCAGATGAGAGAAACTGTGGAGGGAATGAGAAAAGCTCGACACGTTCTCATTTTGTGATTGGGGAAAACAGACAGCTGAACGGGGACATAAACAAAGGGGGAATTAGAAGGGAGATATTTAACTACCCGAAACGTCAACCTGGACACATCCCCCGACCCCTTGTTTTACCGCGGGGTAGGTATTCAGCATTTCTAACTAACGAATCCCCTGCAGAATCATGACGCCTGCTTCACTCCTAGGTGATTTCCTCTCCCCCTCCCGTAGCTTCCGACGAACCGCGCGATTTGGGTCACCGCGTACGTGTTTAACCTACGTTTAATTATTTACACGGTTCGGGTCAAAGCAATTCGGAATGGTAGGAAAAATAAAGGAAAATAAGGTATCCCCCGGGTGAACGATACGCCCGGGTTTAGTCGCGTTTTAACCGAGTTAGAGGAAAAAAAGGATCGGAAAAATCGGAAGGATGTCCACTCGGTGTTTGGGACGTTAGTCGCACGGGGTTTCGGAATAGATCGTCAGATTTTCCATAGCGATTACTCCGGGAAGTCATCTATTTACGTATATATACATTTACGACGAATTAATAGGGACTTCCGTCAACAGGAGAGCCTCGATTTCCGCTACTTTTTGGCCGATTATTATACACCTACACATGCGAATATCGATTTTCCATCCTATACTCGATCCTTTTTCAAACGAGAGGAACGTATAGTACGTATATATATTGCGTGTATATTGTATACACATATTTAACCTCGTGTCTATATCGCGTCGCTGAATTTCTCCGATATTCGGTGGCCTTCTGTAGATAGGTATTTGCTTTGTATAGAAATTCAGTTGCCTTTCATTCTAGAAATTCGCCAACCATAAGCTGATGAGGCACACGTATGTGTATACATTCAGAGGGGCTGTCCATTTCGAACATCTGTTTTTCAATTTCACGGGGTACCCGCCAAGAGTCAGCGATATGTATAGAAGAAGGAAAATTTCTCTCAAAGGATGGGCTACAGGATCGAACAAAAAGTACTCCAATCCAACAAGAAAGTTAACAAATTATGAGCCACGCTTTCAAACATCCTAGCTTTTGACGTATATCGAAGGTTATACGTACATCGTCAGACGCCGAAGGTTGATTCTCTATGAAAATCTTAGGTGATTGAATTTCCTTCGGGAAAATTCGACGGTAAAGTCGAGAGCGAATTATTCCTCCAGTTTTCAGATACGAAATTATTTTCACGAGACTTAGGTTATCGATGTCGTTCAATTTTGCCATCGACTGTACACACCGCCCGTATATACGCTGGCTTAGCAGGAAGATCAGACCCTGCGTCGATTCGCGCTTCGATGATCAAAAATCAAGTATAAAGCTAAAGAGACGCTTTTGTGTCTCGTCACCCTTTTGTCTCGTCTGCTACCTTCGCGTGTCTCTTTTCTCCCTTCGTATCCGCCTTCTCTGTTTTTTTTTCCATTTTTGTTCTTCTTTCTCCCATTCCCTCATTCTCTCTTGTACCGGGGTCGCACTTCACCCGTGTTCGTCTGAAAGCCACCGCGACGCGCCGCGACGCGACGCCCTCGACTCTCGGATGCTGGGATAGGCTCTCTCGAACCGAAGCCACGCGTCGTTGAATACATTTCCACAGAGCGTAAAAATACCTTTAATTGCCCATTGATTTAAAAATGTCACAATAAAGTTCAAGGAATCCTTAACAATGAAAAATAATGAATTCCACGGGGCTCAGTAGACGAATGGACTCTGCGAGAAGTTTCATCATGCTCGGAGAGCGAACTAAACGACCGGCGTCTTCGGGGCATGCGGAAAGAAATGCCAGATTTTGAGTAACAGAGGAAAGATTAGACGGCGATGAGCGTGAAAAAGAATGATACCGATAAACTGTGAAGTGGGGGGAGTAAAGGTGGAATTATTCTCCCTTCGAGGGTTCTAATTTCACTATGGAACTACGTAGCTAGCTCAATGTTAGCATTGTACAACCGTACACTCGATTCCTCATTTCTTGTTTGTTTGTAATTTTACTGTTGCCGTTTGTTAAACGTGTATACCAATAGGTCTCGGAATACCTACCAATCTCAAATGTAATATCGAAATTCAAAGTAGAATTAATTGAAAATTGCTGTCGAACCGACGCTTTCGCGACAACTACAACCGAAGGATCGAGCATTCTGGGCGGTTCACGTTCACGTTTGCAGCAGCAGCAGCAGCAACAGCAAGTATTATACATAGTATAAATGCCATAGCGAAGCTACCGAGCAACCAGCGGCGAGCAGCAGAATGAACCACATCCACCACACCCGTGGCACTCGCTGATAAATGACTTTGGCTTAGAACACTAATGGCGACTGAAGCTTCGGGGTTTTTCATCATTTTTTTTCCTTTTATTTCCTCTTTTTCCCGCCCCTTTCTTCCAGCCTAGTGACGACCGCTCGGAAATAAAGGCCGCCACCCGCTCTGTAGCTCCGCGGGGATATGAGTGATGTTAGCAAACCCAGGTGTGTGTCGAATCGCCCCCTTAAATCAAACAGATATTTGTACGAAAGAAATAGAGAAAAAAAAAAAATAAATAAAAAAATTTATCGACGCCCATTTTTCGCCCATTTTTTTCTCTTCTTTCTTTAATCACCGACTTAATTACCGTCCTTTTTACGATCACCCGCAGCTACCTATACTCTTTTCCTGCGATGCAATATCGTGTGTGAAAAGATCATGAAATTTGTGTAAATTTACGAAAATCAAATTTTACGAAAATTTTTTGCGAGAGCACGAGAATCGCGTGATTTCTCGTTCGCTGCGTTCGGCATTAAAATAAATTCCGTGCAGCCACCGGCGGCATTTTTCGTTGTGGTCTTAGAACTCTGCGAGGAGCTTGCGATTGTTTCTAATCTCTTATACAGTCAGATAGTTAAAGTTTTCGAAACAGCCTTTCGGCCCTCGTTGGGAAACTTGGCTCGGCACGATATCGCGAACCTAATGGTATCCATATATAGGTATGTAAAAGGTACTAATCGTGTCCGTTACCATTATTCGAATGGTGCAGGTATAATATGCATAGCATAGACAGAGAATGTTGTCAGCGCATAATGATCATATATGTGTTTATAATACGTACGTATGTTCACATTTATACTATGACCAGCTGCAAAAGCTACCACATTGCAGACATACGTCGCACATATTGACTCGTGGTTTGCAATTTCGCCAGAATGAAATTCCCTTCCATCGAGCTACGTAGTAGGTCGTTCGTAGAATCATTGCATGCGGTATATAATTTTGCAGTCATAGTTTGTAGACTCGTCAGGTCGGTGCTGGGAAAATAAGGAAATGAGTAAGACGACTTATGTGTGTGTGAATTGTACTCAGACCCCCAGATGCAAAGTTTTCGCAACTTCATTTCATGACGTCTTATTTGCAGTAGGTACTTCTCGTAACCTATGAATGATTTTTCACCGAAAATCGTCGTAGAGATTCTAAAAGCAATTAATTTTCGCTCCGTTGTTGGGTCGGGAAGAATAATTTGGAAAAATACAAAGCCAAGGTATGACTTATGGCCGCGATATTTCGAGGATAGCATTCTGACGTTTATTGCCAAAGTTGGATGTGTACATATAATATATACATACATATCGAATACATATAGCTATATACCAGTATACAAAGGTTACATTTTGTTCCTTACACGCGGTAGTCGTGTGGTGTTAACCCGTCGCAAGAATATGCCGAGCTGAGGGCGGAGAGTTTGACGGAAGATTTGTAGGCAGCTAGGGGACTGCGGTGAAAATAAGGGTTGGAAGAAAATTTTCGAAAAAAAAAAACAACAACAATAATAATAATAACAATAATAATCAGCGATTGGTTTGACAAGGAAATTGTTTTTTATTTCTGACACGGAATAACGGGTGAAGGCTGCGGACACTAATTTTATCCTGCGAATGAAAATTATACGCACCTACACTCAAATTAGGGATAAATAAATTTCTACAATTTTTGTGCAAGATTTAAGTAACGTATAGAAAAAATTAATCGATTATCGTTTGGATTCTATTTTTTTTCCAACAAAATTTTTTTTTTCTCATCTATTTATACCTACTCAAAATTTATTGCCGTGCGATTTATCGTAAATATCTGCAGGAAAAAATTCGGCGAAAAATTTCTACAGGTTTCTTTTCTTCGCGACACAATAAACTGGATGGCGTTCGGTTATTGATGGATCGACAAAGTTGTCGATTCGTGTCACATTTTGGATAGATATAAAGCCGATAAACAACCGGAAGCTGCAAGTTTTATGGGAAAATGATATTTGAATAACGGGTCCGTGTAGGGCCACGAAGGGCGTGGCGGAAGGGATGAAAAACTTGAAGGGCAAAAGGAAAGAGTGAAAAAGCAACGCAAAAAACAATCGGAAGAGAAAAAAAAGAAAAAAAAAAAATAGACGCACTACCGCGATGCAAAGTGGTTTGGCAAGAGATGACGTAAGTAATCCTAGTGAGTAAACGTTGGTGATGTTGAATTGTTTGATCAACGGGTGGAAGTAACGGGGATTGATCGTTGAAAAGCAAAACGTCAAGAGGAATAGTTTTTCGTGGGTGTTCAGAGAACTGAGCGGCGGTAGATGGGGATGTATGATATGCGGGAGCGCGGGGGATATAAGCAAAGAAAATGGCGGCGCCAAGAACGCAGACGAAGAGCTATAGCCGGCCGTGCAGGGTGACGAAAAGGATATTAGAATGGTTCGTCGGAAGGGGTAGGTATATAACGCGATGGTGTTTCTGGTGTACGATGGGATGGCGATGAAATTGTGGCGACGGAAGAGAAGAGAAGAGGAGATAGGAAAACGGCCGGGGGAGTGATTCGCCGGCGGTATAAGAGACCGCAAAATATTAAAATCATAAATCATATCTCCGATATTCTAGCCGCTGGTTGCTACCTTCCTACCTACTCCGCTCCCCCCCTTCCGGCCTTATACCGATCTTGGCGCAAATCGGGTTCCAGTTGTTTGGCGATAGATCTTCTTGAAAATAAGAAAATAAAAGGCCGGAAATACTCCTTGAAGTTTCTCCAGATCGTACGTTGGCGCTATACCTCCGCTGTAGTAGCGAGTTGTAAACAGCATATAAGAGCCGCGTGTGTTCTACTCACCTATACCTTGAACCTATAAACTGCTGTATAAAATCCACCCCTTCGACCGCATGTTTCAGTCACCACGGACGGAAGAAGCGCAGCTTTTCCCTTACTGTGTTTTGTAGACGAATGTATACGTATAGCCGTGGCGGATGTTATACACAAGGTACGCGCGGATGTGCGAAGACCGCCGTTGATAACTTACTTTCCACGCTTATAACTTTACAGTTGTTCTTCTCGACCGCGTGCCACCGCGTGCCCTCCGACGTTTCCTTATGCGCACCCTTCGCCACCCTCGACTCCTCTATGCCCCCGCCCCTGTGAGAGCCACAAAACGAAATGTGAATTCTTCAAAACTCCGCACAATACAAGCTGCAGTACCTAGATGCATTCTATGTACTTGTCCCAAGCATTTACGTAGGTACTGGCAAACTTAACTGTTTATAGCTCCGAGACGTACAACCGCAGTAACTATTACATGTAATATATATTGCTTTACCCGGTTTAACAGGATTTAAACCAACTCCCACGTAGCTTTAGGTGGTCTTCACTATCACGTCGATATATCTATCTCACCCTCACATACATGTGGTATATACATGCTCCAGTCATCCTGCGATAACGATTAAGGCTCCATCAAGGAGCTTAACGTGTCGTCGTCCTCTTCCCAGCTTCCTAGCACTTAATACCACCGATATGTGTACATATATATATAGATATATCTTAGATCTTTAAGCTCTGAAACGATTTGGGGATCAAAATAAAAATCGATACATACACGCGTCAGTGTATATATATGTAATATTTCATGCGTGTATATGTAACCTATATGTATACGTTACGCCGTATATTCTACAATGAATATATTAGATGCCTTTTATCGCGATACCATCATAATATCTTGTGCAGAATTTTTTTTTTACATTTTTTTCTTTTTCTTTTCATCAATATGGTCGACGCCTTACCACCCCCGACTCGTCGTGTGCCGTTGCGTATAGGAGGGATTTTTACAGCGAGTCGATTTAGCGCCCTGGTGCTGTGGAAATTTAACGGGGTTACAAGAGATGCGCTTATACATCCCGTTTCCTATATTATACGTTAAAGATACGTGAGTATAGCTGGTATGTATGTGTGTAGGTAAAACGCTACTCCTGTCGGTTCTCTGAAAGTTCAAACTTTGCGATTGACTCTCCTGCGGGATTCTACCAGAAGAAAGAAGGAAGAGAGAGAGAGAGAGAGAATCTCAACCCTAATTACATTGCAGGCTCATGGCCAGGAAGTTCGAAGTACCGGTAGAAGTTGGTGCTTGTTCTGGTGATCGGAAAGTTACGAATGAAGAAGTAATTCTCGTGGTTCATCATTTCCATGGATCATTCATACGCGCTCACCTACACAAGTTTCCGATTTAATTGTCAAGCTTTGAGATTTCAGCACCTCGATTTTCACGCAGAAATGCCCATCGCCAAAGGTCGGACCAGAGTAAAGTTAGTCACTGCAGTAACTCTGGTTGTGAGAGAGTGAAATTTCGAGATGGGAGAATCAATTTTCGGAAAATGCTAATTTTTAACTCAACCGCAACAGTGCAACAGAAACAGTGCGACTTATTGAAAACGGTGCAAAAACTCGTTGGATGGAAAAAATTACATCGTGATTTTGAAGTCTTCAAAAATACAAACTCTCCGCATAAGTATAGTAACTGCTTCTCGCGTACACGAACTTCTGGCGAAAGCTTTTTTTCTCGGCGTGTAGGTAACAAAAAACTGAACTTGGAAGATTTTTTAGACTTGGAGGATCGATTAATCCTGTAATTTTTATAATCCCGAGTAGATTATCTCGTACTAGTCACTCAAGGCTACTTACGTGCGAGCATTACCACACGCACATTCGCGTGTAATATGTATAATCCACGTGTGGTTAAATCGAGGTGTATAGAGCTACTATAACGTATAGTGGGACATAGCTTGCAACTTTAGCGTAAGCATCAGGCGAAGTAACCGGCCGACTGTCAAAACATTGCTGTTTCTCAGTCCGTTAGACCCGTGACCCAGTTCCCGGCTCGCGCGGTAAGCAGTTTGCGGATTTCCAGATTCCGCCATACGTAATTCTCCTCCTCTGTACGTATACACGTATATCTATAGCTATATGTCTGTTTCTCTTCTCTTCTCTCTTCTCATTCCGACTTTGCGTCCTCCCTCGTCACGTGACGTAGCCGCGGGATCGGATAAATTAATAATATTGCCGACGAAATGGGCGAGGAAAAGTTTTCCCAACGATGATATCGGTTAGGTTATGTATAATACCTATGCGTATATACCTACGAAGATATCCTATGGAATCGCGTTCTAGAATGGGACGTAGATAATCCACTCCAGTACCGAGAAATTCTTGAATATATTCCACGCTTCATTACCCCATATTAAGTTTTGAGAAGAAAGCGGGTAACCAAGATTAGAAAATATTGTTCTTCGCGGATACCGCGGGATTAACGTTCAGCGGGTAATAAATTCTGTACGTGTGCAGGTATTTCCGCGGGAATTTCGAAATGTCAAATTAATTTCTCAAGATTTTTCAGAATCACTTTACATCGTCTGATTCATCATCGGGTAATTCTTATCTCCTTCTCTCGAGTGGCAATAGATAAATTGCACTTTCCAGACAATTTACTCGATTCTGTACACTATAATAATACGCGTCAACAAATTTCATCCTACGTACAAACCCCTCGTGACTTATATTCGACCTATAAGTTTTCCAGCGACGCTGTACAGTTACTGAAATATATTTCACTTTTGTCCCAGAAAAATTTTCCACGTTTTATTAATCGTTACAATTTTTCTATTACACACAGCCGGGAACATTAAACCCTTGTATTAACGGCGGAAGAAAAATTTCCCAGCGTTTCGAGTGGACACTAAATATAACAGCGTAACTGGAACACCGTTTGTAAAACGACGCAGTCAGCAAACTTTTGGCTTATACCTACCCCTCTGAAGTAATCGAGTAGATAACGTCCGACGACCGATGGCTGCTGCCGCTGCTCCTGTGCGAGCCTGGAATGGAGGTCAGAATTTTGAGGTGAATTTAGATGTATATATACATAGCTAGCTACTCAGGATCTACGGCACAGAGTTGTTGACGATGTCCTGCACTGCAACCGGCAGCGTCGAATGAACGAACGGAACGTGTGCAAGTATTGTCGTATACCGAGAGGATTACGTTCTCGGAATTAGTAGTGGAATCCTAGAGATTTCAGTCGGTTACGTCTTACTCGTCTTGTGTAATCTCTCAGCTCTGCTGTGTAATATAAATAGAACAAGCTTTTGACTTGTGCATAAGGTCAATCTTGGTTTTCTCAGAACTCACGTATTTACGTAGGGACGGCATACGTACCTAATTAAAAGTTTTTCCAAACATTATACATCCCCTCGTATAAACTTGTGTTCCAAAAATCTTTCAGCTCAACTTGACTTGATAAATTTTTTCTTTCACACACATCATAATGCATTTTCAAATTCGGAAGTTTCGCATAAAACGAGACGAAAGATGTATAGTATAATACAACGGTTCTGATCGGTGAGAATTTTTGAAAAGAGCAAAAAATAACTGAAAATAAATACTTTTCGATCTTCGAGTAATTTTTCTTCTTCCACGAAGCCTACGGAGGAAGCTACAGAAGACAGAAAAAAGAAAAAACTGTGTATGTACATTACATATATTTATATATCTCAGTAGATACACTGTAGGGATCCGCAGGGATTGGGTGTCAAAATAAAGTATAGATATATATGTGCACGTGCGTTGTATCGTAAGAATTTTATCGAAGGGTTTCGTCAGACGCAGGAAATTTATTTTCGTGTCCTATGGTATCCTTTAGGGTGGGGGGATCGATTTCGTACGCCCCTGTACCGTTGTATAGGTATATATACGTAGATGAGGTGTACATGTAAATTTTTTTGTTTTTATTTTTTTTTTTTTTGTCAAACTCCAGTTTCAATATTAGAAAAGTTTATATTTATTAACGACCGAAACTCCGAAGGCCGGGATTATGAGATATAATATAAATTCGCGAGGCACATAGATTTCTCGAAAACATTATTGTTGTATAGCTATTCCAGCGAACAAGGACTATAGACAATATTGGGACGGTTGGAATTTCGCGTTAGAAATTCTCCGCCACACTGTGGGCGTCGTTCGATTACATTTCATACCACCACCCGCACAATAATTTATTTATTTGACACTTTCGCCTACCGGTCGCATATATCGTTAGTATAGGTATCTCTAGGTATTCGATGCGACAAGGTTTCCTTTTGTATTTAAGTTTACCGAATTCGGATCATGGAAGCATTGATAATTCGAATTTTCATTTTACGAATGATTCGTTTGTTTTGTACGCACACCGTTTGTTTCTCGCGAGCTTAATTCTCCTTCTCATCGAAGATGGCATGAAATTTTTAACCTCGGATAACAAACGATATTGTGGAAATTTGAGAGCCATGATATTACCAAACAATTGTTGACAGGTATTAGATTGTTCTTACAACATAATGATGCTCACAGCTTTTCTTTTTTGCCACCCCACTGTAGCACGTACAATGGCAGATGTATTCCTGTGTTAGTATATAGGTATGAGCCGCTAAAAGCGTTTTCAAGCTGTTCTACTCGTGCTACTTTCAAATGATTGATTCTACTCGATATCCACGTCGACAGCTACAAAAATCTTGCTCAAATGGGAGTTACATCGCTACAAAAGCGAGCGCGGAGATCGTTTTTTCGCGTAACATATTCCGGATATCATTTTTCGTTTTCAACTTTCTTTTTAACATCAACGACTAAATGGAACTTGATTCTATTTATTCTTTTTTCACCGTTTACACCTCACCTTTACAAGCGGAAAAATTTTTCTTTTTTGTTTTCGTCCTTCAACTACACTATATTATATACTTATATATATATGTACAGTCACTCGTCGCATTTCGTCAGGCACTACGTTACAACATCGATGGTATTTTTAATAGCGTGAACCGGTGAAAAATTTATCGCACAAAAACTGTAAAAAAAAAATTATATATGAGAAGAGAGAGAAAAACATTCCTTAACCGTAACATCAGTCGGCGTGGCTGCAGCTAAATGAAACAGTAATAGTGTATTTTTTGCTTGCGCAGATCAACGATTTTCTGAAGTAAACAAGAAAACCTAGACGCGAACAAAAGAGATGTCGATTTTTTCGACTTTCTGACTCTGAACATCAGTGATAAGCTGCGAAGGTGTACGAGGTTGTGAGAGGCTAGGTTAGTGTCAGTGTCGTGTGATATCTGGAGATATTCCGTCCGGAGGATTAACTGCCGGATACTTAGGCACATAAAAAAGGCAAGTTTTCAATAGCGATTCAATTACGAGATGGACGAAGAAAAAATCGTAAAAAGTTCCAAGCTCACCCGCTCACGTATACATATCCACACTCACACACACCCATTGGATAAACACAACAGTCGTAAAAAAAATGGATAAAGGAAAAAAGGAAAAAAGAAAAAACGAGCGAGAGATTCGACGGTATAGAACTGGCAGCTGCTAAAAATGTTAAGCTTTCCAGAATTTATCCGAGCTTAAGTCGACGCGTTTAACGCGGTTGGTAGATACCTACAGGTATATGTATAGGTATGTATCTAGAGTATAGGTACGTGTAGTATGGAGACCACGCTTTAGCTCTAGATTAGTAATTTTGATCACCGAGAAATAATATTGAGCGAAATTTTATGATTTTCATTACTTTGAAGCACATCAGAAGCTGTGTAGGAGTGCACGCAATACGAGTACTTATGAGTTTACTTATTTAATCGGATCGAATACGTTGACGGTTATGTTTAACTACAGTAATTCTCGGCTGAAGTTGACTTGAAAAAAAATTCTGTGCTTATCGGCAGGTACAGGAATCTCTTGAAAACTATACACTGCAGCCATTGATGTTTCACCTCGAGTAACGAACAATGAGAAATGTGATTCGTGAAGCTCCTAACCCTGCGAACCCTCCCCTGAATTTATTGCCGGATTTATAGCGAAGTTTTGAACTTTATGGAAAAGAAAGAATGTGACAATTTGTCAGACAATGGTAATTGTAGGATACTTTGTTGCTCTATTGGTAGAATAATCCTCTGACATGTCATCTCCAAGTCATGTGAGCGACGAGCGTTTGATATATGACGTTAATTAGGGAGGCAGATGTGGTTCTTGAAGGCATGCAAAATGCCTTCAGATAGTTTACCTAATTCGGATGTTTCACCAACTCTGTGAGATAAATTAACAGCGTAGCGAGCGTCAATCTTCGTCTCAAGTTTCAATCGTTCGTAGAAATCGGAAACATGCCCTAGAGGAAGACCTCGTTCGTAACACAAACTATACACATCAAACTTTACATCTTTGCAGTTGGTTCGAGGTGGCTGAGAAATATACCTTCTTGATGGTTGCGTTAACCGGTGTAACTTGTACTATGAAATTCCGCATCGCACAGCGCTTATCTTGTTATACTTCAACAAACACAACGTGCTCGCTGCAGAGAGTAAAGCGAAATACATTTTCTAGAAAGTCATCCTCTACGCCCAGGCGTACCCAGGGTGTAAATTAAAAATTTTCAAAGCGGAATTTAGGTGCACAATATTAACTTTATAAATCGTGAATCACGGGCGCGATGGTAATAATTTATTATGCGCAAATTTCAAGGAGATTCCAAATCCCTTAAGACGTTCAATTATTAATTCATGATAAAATTATATCGGTCCTGGGAATCGACCCGTGTAGGACATTCCCGATTAATTATTCAGATATGAATCTCCCCCGGATGTTTTGTACGGTATAATAACGGCAAGGGAATTCGTTACGTCACCGTGATAGGCCAGCTTTGTTTAATGATAGGAGCTACTCATCAAGAATTTACATCAACACGGTCGTACGTTTCAAATGTGAAATACTGGAAATCCAATCCCTTGAGTCAGACCTTTGAGCGGCTTCGCAAGAAATCGCCTATGCACATGTCTGTAAATAACTTTCAGCAAAATTCAAGCTTACTGCCATGGCTTTCCTGGGTCAGTTCAACTCGAGCCTCGGATGTTTCGGGATCAAAATTTGGGGCGTATAACCGAGGAATATTTTAAATATTCACGACAAAACTCTGTCTGAACTTATGCAAATTTGGGTTTGAAAATTAATGTAGATTGTACAGCCAGCAACGGTAGGAATTACAAAGATGATCGGACTATACGCTGAATGTATACGTATACCTTTACCTAAGTCTCCCAGAGTTTAGGGCCTTCGCACCAACATAAGTCTTGGGTCTATAGTCTAGACGGTAACTGCAAACTTATGGTACCGACATGATGCAAAGTCAGAAGTTTAATTTTGAACTTTCCGCAAGTCTCCACGGCGCTGAAAATGTTTCCCTCTTCTCCTTCCTCGGAGAACATGGATAAGCTTTCAGGGCTCACTCAGACCAAGTGCGGTGTTTCAAAATTTAATCCTAGTTCTCCATACACCACGCATTCAGTTGGCCGAAGTTTAGTTCATAATACACTAGCTATACCTGACCATAATAATATAGATCGAATTCGACACTCGCGATTGTCGGACAGGAAACGAATTTCTCAGTTCCACGGCTCAACCCTTAGGCCTGATCTGTCCACCCTTGTCGAAATTTCTAGGAAAGATTCACGTCACTTTTCGTACTCACGCGCTAAATTACCTGAACGAGTTATCGCTGATCCCGCAGCGATGAATCTGATGGACGAACCGAGTGAAAGCAAGAATACCAGATCTTTTTGTTTCCATCGGCACGTCTCGGAGTTGGAATAGGGTCATGACACGGGTATCAGCTAGTTGTAGTTATGAAAAAAACGCAAAAAAATCAAGTAGGTATACGTCCGTCGAGAAATATCGGGCGATCAAAGTGAAACTTTTTCATTTATTCTATTCTATTTTATTTTTTCCCTGCCCTATGTCCCTTTCTGTGAAATATTCAATTTCAATTATTACATTTTACCACAAAAATCAGTATAATTCTGAAGAAATTTACACACATATACGTCGCGTTTCAACACCAAAGGAAAAACACCATATTTGATACTTTTCTCATTTTTATTTAGTAAACATCATAATTGTCGTATTTACAATACCCAACTACCTTCACGTGTGACTGCAGTGTAGGTAGATATTATATGTATACAGGTATATATTTCTTTTTTTCTTTCGTCACTTAGATAAAATCCATATTTATAATATTTATATATATGTATATATATATATATATATACCGTAGATTCATATCATTTTCTTTGTTGTCCAAAAACATTATTTCTCTTGTCTTTTTTATTTTATCTATTTATTCATTATTATTATTATTATTTTTTCAATCTTCATTATATTTTCCCCTTTTAAAATTTTAATTGTACAACACAGAAATTAATAACAGCCCTTGTGTGATACAATACATAATAGTTTTAATCAATTTTTGCTATGTAACATACAGAGATTTCATCTGAAAAGTCTGAACGGCCCATTCAGTTACTCCATAATAGAATACTAAATTATTGTTATATTTTCACCTCATACTCTAAACAAAAACATTTGAATAAATGTTTAATAATTTTCCATCTATCCGTCGCATTCTTCTTTCCATTTTTCTCAATCAACCCCACATATTCCATCAAACCGCAAGTGAATTATTTTACAGAGATTTTTATTCTATTTATTTCTTTTTTTCTTTCAAACCTCACACATGTTCAGACTTTCAAGCATTTATACTGTACATAACGGTAAATATCAGTGTCTTAAATAATAATAATAAGGATAATAAATATTATTTATTACGTATGGTACAAGACTATGTACATTCCGTGCTGCGTTCCGACGCCATTACCAGTAAGGATTGCGTTTTGAAACAATTTCATTAATAACGTATACACGTATTGTTGAAGCTATAGATATATAGTATAACTACAGGTATAAACGCCAACAGAGCCGTTGTCAAAGGTGTCGTTGAGCAATGGGGTGTGGGGAATGAGGGGGAAATTTGTCTGGGAAAACATGTCCCGATACGAATCGTGAGCGATTATCAATAATTGTTTATCGCGTTATTTGATCGAAGCTAAACGGGCGAGTATGTGATAACATTAACGTTGTCCATTCCCGTTCATTCTCGTCACATTGAACGGTAAATCTACAATACCTGTACATATATGTATACATTTATATATATATGTGTGGATGTATATTATGTAAATTTACACATACGTGTATGTGTATAAATATCAAATCTGGTATTAGCGTTCGGATTTCGCAGCAGTTTGACGCTGATTACAAGCTATCAATTAGTAGGTTTTTTGTGATTTTTTTGTTTTGTTTCCATATTCATTTGTTTCTGTTTTTCAACGAATTGCTTACATTTACATCGAGGATATGTACAAAATAATTAGAGACACCAAAAGACAACTCGATGACAGAATAGGCCCCGCTGTCCCAGTTTGCATAGCCTCCGGCCGTTCTCCTGTAACATGCCAAAGTATACAGATTTCAATGTACCTACATGTGTATGTATACGTATATGAAGTGCAGTGGAGTTGTTTCCATTGTTAACCACGTTTCGACATTCAGATGGACATGTTTTGCTAATTCGGCATCTGTGTATCTCCGTTTAGCTTCGTTCGAAGTAACTTTGCACACCTTATACTATACCTATGTATGTATATAAGCATCTAAATGCGACGCGGCACTCGGACTTTCAAACATCCATGCAAAAGTGGGTCACGAGCTTAATCAAACTTTATAACGACCGATTATACCTCGGTTCTATATCGGAGATAATTAGGGGGAGGGAGGAAATCAAGAGGATCGAGGGGTCGATATGCAATAGTGGCGGGAAAGTTTCGAAGATCGATTGTATAAATTTTAGAGTAAATATTAATTCGCTCCAAAATAGTTGTTTGATAAACAATAAAAACAAATTCAGCGGGAACGCAATGGACGTTGGAAGAATTAACTGATCGCTAAAAAAAGGGAGAAAAAAACAGAAGTTAAAAATAAACAAAAAAACTAAAGGTATAGGATGTATATTATGAGGAAAACAGTTTTTTTTTTTTTTTTTATTTTTTTTCCACAAGTCTATATTAACATAAGTTTGAAGAAGTCGGAGACTATATAAGATTAGTTGACATCGATTTCGGGTGGCGCACCCCGATCAATTTATATGCGGTTTAAGAATCAGGAACGAGAAATTGGCACGTGCTGTGATCGAGCTGATTTTAGGGGGTAGTGGGGGGAGGGTCGTCAGAAGAAATTACGATTGAGCCTGAACGTCGGGGTGAGAATTTTCAATCACGTATTGAAACCAAACATTGATTTTTTTTTCATTTTATTTGGTTTCAGTTTGAGGTTTTTTTTTTTTTCTCTTCCGAAAAGTAACAAGAGACCGCCGCCCCACCCGCGGTACTGAGCTCTGGCAGTGAGATAAAAAAAAAATGTAATTGATTTTTTTTCTTCGGTTTTTGCTCGATCAATCGAGATAAGTCGAAGAGTTCTTTTTTTTTCATATACTTTTACATTAACCGAGTATAAAGTTAAGCCTCGGGTGGCACTGAAAATCGGCTTAAGGCTTAAGTGAAAAAGCAGAAGAACGAGGAGAAAAAGATCAAAAAAATCTGGGGTTTGTCGATATGGATGTTTTTCCTTTAACTTTCCACGCTGCCGAGCAAAGGATTCTTCCGATAAATCTTGCATATTGTATAAGACGCGGACCATGACGAGTTGCGCGTTTCAGAGTTTTAATTCCTCAGCGTGGTCTCTTCACGTGAAACAGACGTGTCCTTAGAAATGTGTGTTTTTTTTTTGCGGTGAAAAGAACAAAAAGTTCAATAATGAAGAAATGAAAAAATGTAAGCAATGAAACAACAGAAAACTGTCAACGACATGATGTGAATAAACCGCTTGATTGTCAATATGAGTGGGTTGACAGTTGGAAAAACGATTTGATAGAAAATCAGGGGGTTCCCTCGCGTTCGTACGATACGCAACCAATTGTAAGTACTATGATATTACTGAAGAAAAGCTTCTAGAAATTTGAATTCCGTGAATGAAGATCGCGCGGTGTGAAGGGTTTGGATTTAATTTCAAGTTCCATTTTCACCTGCACGGTAAGGTGAATTCTGACAACATCGAATCTTCCTCGTATTTTATTTTCATGTAATTTTCGAGACTCACCATTTAGAACGTGAACTCTGACCGAAGCCATGTCTGCGTTGCTCGGCTTGCATCCGTATTCCCCTGAATCCGAAGGCTGAGCGGCTTGAATCAGCAGCCAAGAATTAGTGACGTCATTTCCTTTTTCAGTAATGACCGAAACGCCGCCTCTAGGACTATCGTAGCTCAAAGTTCTCTGATTGTAATACCAAAATATGTAAGTCGGTGGTTCCGAACTGAAATGGATTGCGCAGGTCAAGTTTATGGTGCTTCCCGCGCCCACGTAAAGCTCTGGACCTCCGAGTATCGTCGCCGTCGGCACTGACAATCATGAAAGAGAAAGACAATATATTTAGCAATTAGGAGAAGTAAAAGACAAACGCAGAGTCAGGAGCTATACCTCCGGTCTAATCGAACTGATGGGAATGATTTTAATGAAGGTAATTTGGTCGGGTATGTTCGAACGTATTCCCTTGTTAATCGGGGCGGGGAGGGAGATGAATTTTGCGCAGAGAATGGTCGTCGGGTTAATCGATCAGGTCATGTTTACGGTAGGGCATGGTCTCTCGTCTGTTTGTCTAACTGTTCGTAGAGGCGCGCGTGATTGTCGTGGGTGTCGTTAGCTTAGGCCAGTGGATTAATCAGCGTTACCCCAAGAGAGCATGTAGCCTGGATTTCGATCAAACCTCACGACCTGGGCGGAGGAAACCCAAATTTCAGGATATTGAAAATCGTCCGATTCACCCGCATTCCGTCATCTATGCCAATTTTCCAAGCATAGGCTAGCGATCTTCGAGTACGCGACAAAATTGAATTATTATATTCAACCGTACCTACACGTAATCGAAACTTGTCATACAACACGACAAAATTATAACCCCCAGAACGGAGAGCGTTACAATTATTTCGACAAATTGTTTTTCGTTCGTCCCTCTTATCATATCCCTATCACTCGGTAAAATAGGGGTTTTCCCACGATGCGACAAATAATAATATGCTTCAATCGCGTTCGAATTATCCTCACGAATTGCCAGAACTTTGATGAGTTCACCCATAAAATATGTGCTTTCATTGAATCGGGACCGTTTCAGTTACCGTTTGGCATTTGATTCTCAGATTTTCTTAAGGTCGGTCTGTTAATCGTCAATTTGTTTATTTCTTTTGTTTCTGTACTTAAACTCACCGACAACGTTGAGATAAAAATGGTGGGATTTTAAGGGAACGGTTGATATCTGGCACTCGTAGATTCCTTGGTCTCGTTCCTGTGCCCATTTTATGCATAGCGTCCATTCCGACCATTCGCTATTCTGCCCGGAATTTTGAGCGGGCAACGCCTGAAACCGCTGGTCGCTTGTGTAAGTGTAAGCTCCAGCAGTGAGGATGTGTATATCTCGATGTCTGACCCAGGACACCTTCGGATTGGACGAGCATTAAAAAGAAACCTGTTATTACATGCTCACCTGGTGAAAAAAAGGTAGAATTTCTCCAACTCGCAATAGTTGGATTATTATTATCATTCTTTTCCTTTCATTTAATGAGAACCAGAGATCGTACTTTGGTTACACTTTTCGCGGAGGCGCCGCTGAAATTTAAGATTCGAGATCCTCGCTGAGCTCGAGCTGATCCTTTTGAGAGAAAATCTTTTTTACTACCGAGCTTTTGAATAAAATATGTTCTTTCCGCTCACGTAGCGTAGTGGTAGTGGTCGACGCAAAAAATTGTAAATAGTTAGATTACGGAGAAACAAAAAAAAAAATGAAAAAAAAAATGACGCAAGCGTCTATCGAATTTCAAAGGCTACCGGAGATTACTGACTCAAAGATGCACACTCTGTAAAGGATTTTAAGTGACAAGGTAATGAACCACTCTGCAATCTTTTCGCGATAATATGCTGTTGAGGTAATTTACTGGATTAACAAATTTTGAAATTCGCTCTAGCTTGATTGCTGGAAAAACTTAGAGAACTGTATTCATATACCGTAGTGAAAAACATGGCAAACATAATTATTTCACACGCAGAATTTGAATCTGGAGCGATCGTTCGTGCGGAGCAGGCGATTCGTTGGAAATTGATTTTAATGTTTAACCATGAATCCAGAGCTCGTTCTGATTGATTATGTAATTATCATTGACCACTTTGCTAATCTCCGTGCTCCCTGTTGGCTCTATGTAATTGAATTACATAAACGCAGGGAGGGTCGAATTGCACCAGTTCAGGTTAACGAACAAAGCGAATCGAAGCCTAGATACCCGCCCGATATGTATTATCCGATTAAAATAATGTGTATATCTGTATTGCACATACTTCCTGCCAAATTCCAGGTTTACATTCGAATGTGCGCAACCGAGCTGCACCTATACACGCTTACTGGTGCGTCGTTTATTAATGAACATTGAATAATGTCTGGAGCGCAGAATTTTAGTGTCGAATATCCAATATCGTATCGTGGCTAATAAAATATTATCACGCAACTGAGCTTTGTCATAATTTCCGAATCACACGAATCTCTGATCTGTTACGTCAGTTGAGCATTCGTACGTTATACGATATCCTCGCAATCCTTTTTCATCGTTACGTAGATTATCCGCATCGTCGTTACATCGGAATCGATAAATACCTATAACTTTCGCATTTAATTATATCTTACGGTTTTATCCGCGAGATTTCTGACCCTGCACGTGAGATAGGCCGTCTTGCCAATGAGCGCTGTCACGTTGGTTGGTTGACTAAGGTCGAAGGTCGGTTCGACCTTTGGCTTTGCCCCTGATCCAGAAGGGTCCAGAAGTTGCTGTCGAGGTCTCGCCTGGTTCGGATGTCTTTCCGAAGTGTCGGTACCACGATCTCCCATGCTCAGAGTATCTGAAAGATAAAGATCACGTAGGTTACATAAACCGTTTGAATAATCATCTGAAACACGTGACGGATCCGGCGGAACCATCGATTGCTTGTTACGAGTAAAACCGCGTTCCCGATACAGGAGGATAATATCAAATTTTCATAAATTACATACGGAATTTTTTTGTTTTATTCATTTTTTTCCATTCCTGGTTTCGTATTATTTTACGACGAGCACGTGGGATTTTATTGGCAGCGCATTTGTTCGGTTCGGTGCACCAGCCGCGTGGAAGCTTTCTCTAAAATTTCATACGATTCCAGAGAGTCGGGTAAAGCTTTAGGAGGATATGGAAAGAAGAGAAAGTAGATAAGATAAAAAGATAAACGAACCGTGATTTTTCGGTGCTTCGTCTACTGCCTCTGGTTGGAAAAAGAAATATGGCGGGGCTACGGCTGTGCTGTAGCGTATACGTACATTACGTTCCCTTGTTTTATTTCGATTGAATACATCCCGCATAATAATACCACATTTTATAGCTTCCTCGAATTAATTGCTTACGGTGAATAAATTCCGCCTTTTTTTCGAATACATTTCTTTGTTTTTTTTCATACATGGTTAGCGATACGCCGACTTCACCTATACCGTGACGTTGGATGCGGGTGTGATATGAGTTCTCTGCAGTTTCGAGAATTCTTTTGATCTTTTTTACATCTCGATTTATTATAGCGACGGGTGAAATAAATTGGTAATTTCTGATCAAAAATTAACCCGCTTCGATTCAACTCTCAAGATATCAACTGTACTACATCTTGTCGAATTCTACAGTGAGTTATCGGTTCAAAAGCCCAAACACTTTGATCATAAGTAAAGAGGGTTACGCCCTTATTTTCGAATCGCGATAAATAAATTGATGATGTAACTCGAATGATTCAAGTCCTTCGGATAATGAGCTCTATCGTATGCGTTCGTTTGTGGACAGAGGAATCTGCGGTCACGAACAATAAAAAAATTTCAAAATTAATTTGAACAGAGGATTTTATCTTCGGGGAAGAGGCGCGGTTATTTGATATCACTTCATCAAAAATGTATAATAGTACAGTTACATTTCGAGCAACCGTGGTTACCGTGAAAGATAAATTTTTAGGGTATTATGTAACCCTGTAAAATCCTCTTTGAATTTATAGGATTTTGGCAGAATTCTAAATTCGCCGGTTAAAAAAAACAAATTCATTTTCTTCGAATTTTCATCATATCAGGTACACGTATAGCATGCTATACATGTCGTTCCCGTAGCGTATCGAAAATGTTGTATGTATATATTCATCGCGCGTATAAATCGATTATCGGAATGAGAATATCAACATCGAAGACCCCTCCATAAATTTAATACTTGTTACTTGAGCCGGGTGGGTACCTACATAGTACTTTGGAGAAGGAAATGGGCTTAGGGTCGCCTCCCTAAATATGGCGATCCGTTCTATAGCGTCCTTAAAGTTATGACGGGCTGCAGGGTCAAGTAATTACACGCGTTACCGGTGACCTGTGAACCTGTGGAGTTTTCGCCCCGTTGAAGCGCGACTACGCTATATCCGCGCGTTCCGCGCTGGAATTCAACGAAGCGCCAATCAAAGTCGTATAAAGACGCGCTCTGTATAAACCAATTTCTTTTCTATCCCGTCTCACCTCACCCTGCACCGCCGCACCGGCTCGCCCGGCCATCCCTTTACGAAGACTTTAGAGACCAGCCTTATAACAGAATAAAAGAGAAAAGAGAGAAGGTTTTTTTATTTTTATTTTTTTTCTCCTTTTTTACTACCGCAGAGGCCAAAGGTTTTTCTGCGATAAATTCTGGATGCTTTATTCAAGAACATGTATAGGTATACCATAATATATAACCGAATGATAGTATATGAACAACTTCGGAGCTTTGATGCACGTATACTTATAGGTATGTATGTATATACTATGATTTGAATTTTCAGATAAATAATGTATTATAATATGTATAATATGTATCGATTCAGCAGAGTCAATTTCCATCTCCGCGTGACACGAGGGCGGGATTATATAATGCATACTCTCCAAATTGCTGGCCCCGAAATACAGATGAAATATAGATAACGTCGTTGATATGTCGCCCCTATTTCTCTGCGGGTACCAACGGTTATTATCCTGATACTAAAGGTTACGACCCAACGAACCCACGTCCGAAGTCTGTCGACTATTCTACCTGTACGAACTTGATGGCGCACACTAACGCGCCAAAGTGTGTTTCTGCCCTACGTATATAAATATATATTTACATTTTAGTGTACCTCTTGACAGTCAGCTGTCGGGGAGAGTCGAAATAGAAGGGAGAAGTCACCGAGGGTTGTAAACGAACTTTGTCAAAGTTGTCGAGTGTTCGACTGAAGAGTGTTAAAAGAGTATAAACGATTCGAAATTAACGTCTTCGCGAGAGCCGGGCCAGCAGCCCTTTTTCGTTGCTTCGTTGAGCTTTTTTCCGCCCCTTCCGCGCCCTTCTTATTCCGGTCGCAAATTTCTTATCTTTTCCGAGAGAGGAGAGAAAAAAGAAGAACAGAGAAAACAAGAGAAGATAAGAATTTAATTTTGGGGTAGATATAGCCGCGAGTAACCTTACTTTTTCTCGATTTTTTGAAAATATTTTCTTAACCATTCTAATGATAATTATTTGGTACGGGAATAACCCGGAGAGGTAGAGAAAACTGCATGACCTAGTTACGCCGTCTAAAAGGTATTGGCATATATCTGTGGTATTGGAATTGATACTTCCTCTTACCAACACTTCTTTAATACTGTATTACTAACAAGCCTGCATAGACGGAAGAAAAATCGTGAGCTTTTCTCATTCATAAAATACTTAGACTTTGCTCGACGACGAAGAACTCGACCCGGACCCCGTTAATTGATCTTCACTTAGAAAGGAGGAAACCAAAAGAAACAAATGAACGAGAAAACGAGCTGCGAAAATGAAATTTCGCACGATAAGTTTCATAGACGTTTACGTTATTGTCTATTACAGAGACTGATATTATTTCACCGAAATTTTTGTCGCGAGTCGTGACGCCGCGAGGGTCTTTTTCGAGTACATGGCAACGAACCAACCGACCTAACCAAACGACGCTTGTTCTTCAATGTATGGTATATAAAATCGCAAAAAAATTTCGGTGAGTTAAATTTTATTTATGAACCGCCGCAGACGTTAAATGGAGAATAAAAGTTGGGCAAATTTTTCTCTCTCTCTGCAGTATGTTTATCTGAAAAAGAAAATACCATTGGCAGGGAAAAGTTCCTCGACACGGTACATACGCGACCGCCTGCAGAGCTTCTTCTGTCTCTTCGGTCTAACCATTTTATATATACATACCTACATGTGATACGAAATCTGGGTTCTATTTTCTATCGTTATTCCAACGCATTCACGGAGACTTTTATTCCATTCTATCTATTGAAATTCAAAGAAAAACGAACCAACTTTTATCCGCTAGTTGTACCCAACGATACACGTGAACGGAATAAGGTATGCTATAAATATAATAATGTAGTAGAGGTATAGATTCTACCGTACGAATAACCGTCTCAGAAAACGGAAAATAAAATAAAAGAAATAAATAAAACGATGCTCGAATTCCTCGCTACATAACTCTGAAGCGTGAATGATGCTCGTCTTGGCGGTGGATGCAGTAAATCATAGACACCGTCCGTATCGCGACAAAAAGGAATTTCACCGAACGGAAATGTAATCGCAATAACCAGAATAAAATGACATCGAGTTCATTTCCGGTCGAAACACCATCGTTCGATACAAATTTTCGTCTTTCTTTTTCTTTATTCTCCACCCAGATACTCTCAATATTTTTCTTTCGCGTCTCACGTGATCCTTATTCAATTTTTTCTGTTTCAACACGTCAGGACGCATTGTCGCCGGGTGTCTTTTTTGGTTTTCATCCCGGTTATAAAAATCAGGGATAGAGGTTATCGTATGTACCTATAGATATGATATAATATCGTTTCCGTGAAGTATTATCGGGCTCACTCACTCCCTAGAATGCTGCAGGGTGGTTCGGTGATAAAACTGTGTATAACCGAGGCGAGAAAAATTGAAGGACGCTCAAGATAATGGCTCAAGGTCTGCAGCGTCGTTACGGGAGAACGTTGAGGCTTCGCTTGGAGCTTTCGGATCCCCAGGGGTAAGAGAAAGGGAAAGGGAAAGTCTGGGACGTGTTTAGGGTCCCGGGAGCTAGAAGATGACTCTACTCTCCTCCTCATCTTCCCAGTTGCTCTTCCACGCCTCGTATAACGGGATATTCGGATACCCTAACGCGAGGCACGCGAGGTACGTCGCCTAACGACGCTTCAATTAATGTTTGAACCACTTTCTTCGGGCAAATGGTCATCTTTGAGAGCCCAAATTGAACCGCTCGATCTCATGCCCGTGCAAAGTTACTATACTGGGACAAACTTCTAAGAAAGGTTGGGATATTCTCTGGTCGGGATGGATTAATTTTACCTTCATTATTATACATAAATTTTATCTAGGCCATACAATATTGGTATTTACAATCCAAACGGTCCGAAATTAATTTTATCGTACACGCATAGATCAATCATCATTAGCGCATATAAAAGTGAAAAATAAATTTTCACACCCGCAGTCTAATTTCCGCGATTTTTTTTTTTTCTTCAAAGCTATCATAGAATTATTAAACAACTCCTATATTTGCGAAGGTTAAAAGAGTCATTTGAATATCCTCCCTGATGCGGGATTCTAAGTATTTTCATAATTTTTTATATTTATTTCTTAAGAATGTTCTAATTGCAAACTCTTTGATCGCAGTGCGAACAGTTTTAATGACAACTGCTCTCGTATGTAGGTATTTGTTCATTAAGTTTTGGTCAGAAGTCGTCGAAGCAAAAGTTCATCTGCAGGAAACCAAAACTTCATCTGCAGGAAACCAAAACTTCTTCAAATCATGTACTCGAATGCTACTGCACAGTCAACGATGTGTTCACATAATCGGCAATGTTATTTGTTGCGAACCTTTAAACTTATTGTAAAGCAACGAATTTTGCTAAAATAACGATTACTTCCTTCAAAGTTGATTATGTTTTTTATTCTTCTGATTTTTTTCAGTACAACGTTGTACCGCATGATCTCTATTTCTGAATCTTGATTAGAGTCCACGTGGAGTAATTTCTCACGGTCCTTAGAGTATAAAGACCCGTCACGCGACGACCTCCACTCTGCAGAGCAATAACACGATCATGATTGCTATATGCATAGTTTTATCAGGATGTTAAATACAAAAAAAGTGCGGAGTGCGGTGAGGTGCCGCATCTGTTTTTTCTTTTTTTGCGTTATTATTCATTTTTACCGAATGTGAATTGGATTTCGTTTTTGTTTATACGATATTATCCACACGCTTCCCGTAATCAGTGCGCATCCGTTATTCGTCGGACCAGGTTATGCATAAATAACCTAACCATCGAAACCCGAAATCGGGATATTTAACATAAAAATACCTCCGTCCAATTCCTTGACTTTTCCATAGATATATATTTCTGAGTCTACGAGGCGTGGGAGGATTTCGCGCAAATTTTTCCATTATTGTTGGAGGTATAAAATAGCCGTATGATAACGCGTGCGTGAAGGAAAAAATGAAACATCCTCCCTCCACGCGTGAGCATGTTGAAATTCGAAATATTCAGAGGACACATCGCTATTTTCCCCTCTATACTAACCTACAACGACGGAGGATTTTGCCGTTTGATTCCCTCGGGGATAAAAGGAGAAGAAAAGAAAAGGAAGAAAAAGTGTAAGGGACGGAAAGAGAAAACGGAAAATAACGCATGATTTGATTCGGTACAGAATTCCCGACGAAACTCACGCGACTCGAGCTGAATTTTTGATAGATCTATAAACAGGACCGTAAATATATGTTCGATATTATACGTGTACATATATACATACATATACGTAGGATGAATTTCACATTTAAATTCTGTACGTTTGTAACGCGACGTGGAGATTAATTATATTAGTCGCGACTGGCTTTAATTAATTGTATACAAGATCGTTTCACGTATAGATATGATACTAAGAACGTACTCATGTTACCGCGCCGCAGATTGTAGAACGGAAATTATTTTCATAGCGCATGTTTTTCGCCCGCAAAACCTCAAGGTTGAAATGTATTCTCCGCTAATTGAAAGTCCCGGTTTAATAATCGGCTGCTTATAACTACAACGCTTTTTTAATATGACAGAGGAAACTACAATCCCTGAAAAACCTTTACTCATATTCCTTTTCATATACTCTTTCTCCAGACGGTAAACGAAGCCCACAACATCTGAGGACGCTAAGTCCACTTTATATAATACTTAAACCGTGAGCTTCTCAAAAGACTTTCTTTGACTTTCTTTTATGAAACGTGGCCTCCTCCTTCGTATTCTCCTTTGTGTTCGCGTGAGGCTTCGTACAATATTTTAAAAACGTACACTGCACGCGTAGGTTATTACAGCCTGCAGTGAAAAGGACATGTACGCGTGTGCACGTGTGATCTATACAGGTGTTTGTTTTAAATGAGTATAAGTGTGTTTCAGAAAGAACTTTTTTTTTTTTTTTAAATAGGCTCAAAATCTTAATTCGAACCTAAAAAAAAAGCCTGTTAAAATCTGAGCTCTTTACATGTCCCTCATCGCACTTTTTTATTTTCCATCGGAAAATGTTATTCTTTGCTTTTGAATTTTATTACAGCGTACAGATATGACCAAGATTATATTTTTGTAGGGAACTGAACGCTCTACAAAAAAGGTCTCTTTTGTCATTTTTTGATAAGTCTACAGGTTCGAAAGTTATTCGAGGTCATTGATAAATTTGATGATTTTTGGACTTTTTGGATTTGAGCCCGAATATATAATCAAAGTATATTTGTCGATGACCGATCTATACTATAAAAATCATGTATTCACTATGAATTTTTGAGAATCGAATAGTCTTGAGAATAAATTGTATTTTTTATTTTTAAACTCAATAGTTTTGTCACAAAAGTCACCCTAATAAGTATCCATGCGTTCGTCTGTATCCCCAATTCCTCGCTCCGATGGAATCTGGAACGTTATACTTATACCCCACCCTATAGGTATATACCTAGATATTCCCGCAAGAATACACACAGAGAGAAATATCTCTTTGGTTAAGACGATTTGGGTGTTCGCTTTCCCAACTCTCCTTGATTTACGCGTTTCTATGTTCGCAGACTAATCAGGCGTTTCAGATTTCTCAAAGTCACGTCGAGTTATGAAAGACGGGGGTGGATAATTGGCCGAATCAAAGTCTAAAGTCTTGCCGTATACCGTAGGGTCGACGAGAGTATGAGAGAAGGTACTGCAAAATGAGACTTAGGGTGCGAAAGATACAGGGGCTTATTATCTGCAAAGGTGAGAGTTACTCGCGAATCAACGAAGAAGATGAAGAGCCATCAAGGACCACGATCTGCGAAATGTCATTTTTTTACTGCGCGCGCTTACGAAATTGGGCAAACCATTAGCAGTTGTTTAGTGATACTACTTTTCGAAAAAAATTATACAGGTAACATGAAAAAATTCTAACTGTTCGCCATTTCACCGTAGAGATCACTTCCCCGTATACTCCCAAGTGGTTTCGCTGTATACATATATACTGCTCGCTTCATACCACCCGTGCAACTGCAAATGCCAATATCACCCGGGATTCCTATATGGATAGTTGGCAAACCGCAGACTATTGTAAATACATATATGTACATACGGGTACTCGATATTTACACATATACATATATACGTATATCTTTGCGATAGCCGCCTGGTCAGAGCAGACTTGACCGTTTGCAATCAGGTAAAGGGAATTGATTGGTACGGCGACGCGCCGACGTCGGACGGAATAACTCGTGAAATCGAATAAGGTACAGAATCGCCCTTATTTCTAGAGCTACGGACTCGATTTCGAGTCGGCCATTTTATTTCTCTCCTCTCCCACCGCGCGGTTATTTTCTTCTTGCCCTTATTTTCCAAACGTCTATAACGCGTCGCCGCCGAAGACCCCGTTATTCTTCCGATCTACCAGACTATTTTCAAGTGATTGATCATTCTCTCTACTCCGCGAATATTCCCTGTGGCATAACGTCCAACTATTTTCACTATTTTCTCCCTTGCGCGAGAACCGCCGCTGCTCCTGCTCCTGCTGCAATTGCGCTTCGCTCGGTATGTATATAGTCGGCGGATATACTTATGCACGTACATATATATATATATATATATATGACAAGAATTCGCGATTTGAAAGGAATTTGCAAATGGCGCTTGAAAATAAGGAGTAAGATGACGAAAGGCGGTACGACGCTGAGGAATAGAGAAAAAAGAGAGGTCGAGTGAAGGGGGTCGGTGAAAAATGGATGGGGGTAAAAGCACGGGGGTCCAGGAATCGAGAAAAGGGTATATAAAATGAGCGAGGAAGGAGGGAGGAGGATTTGCGAGTGACATTCGGTCGCGCAACGGCATTGGGGGTGGTCCCGTTCCACTTGAAATGTTTTTTTCCGACGATTTCCGTGGTTCAGACTTTTCGGAGTGAATTCTCCAGCCTCCAATTCGGGAATTCGCTCCATCCACGCGTATATTCTTGGCTCGGTTTCCCCCGGGAGGCGGAGGGACTTCCCCTGGGGGAAAAGCTGAGCCTTGGCTCCGACTCTTCGCGACTGTATATAACGTACACCTACGAACGAACGAACGAACGAACCGGGTAAACAAATCACAGGCGTCGAAACCCTCTCTGAAGAAAATCTTCAGCCTCGTGCGTTCTACGGATGTACGTATAAACCGCGGACGTTGAAACCGCCGACTGATCCAGCCCCTCAACTGTACCGAGGTAGCAACTCTTCACTTATTTTTTCACCCATTCGTGAAATACACAGATGTATCTACGTGTACGTGTATTATGCCCCTAACTTTGCGGTGTATTCATATTTATCAGAGCGGTTCAAGAAAATGCTCAAGTCTGCAGACTTGAAATTTTCCACCATGTTACAGGAGAATAGCTCTTGGCAAAGGTCGGGTCCAAAGAAATGACTTTAATATTCAATTTTGCTAAGAAGGTTTATTTTCAAAAATTTCAAAATTCAAGTATCGCATAACCCTTTGGGAATTCCACATTGCTTGTGACGAACTTCGGTGTTTTGCTGTAGTTCAAGACGCTGCGATTTTTGTTTAAACAGATTTCCACGAATTCGTTCTTCTGAAAAAATTGACGAAGTAGGCCTGAGATTTCACAACCACTCCGGATTCACTATTCACACAATAATTCTATCGAACTTCAACCCAAATTTTTGGTATTAGGTGAAAATTTTTCCTCTTCAGACTCGACTTTCCGCGAGAACTATTTTATCATCTTGTGACCAACTCAAAAAATTGAACCGATAGATCGAGTAGCCAAATTTGAAGCAATTGGAGTTGGTGATTTGATTACCGAACAGTTTCATTCGGTTTCATTACTGTGCATTGGTCCGTCCATTTGTCTGTTGGTTGGACGTTCGAGCCGCGCGCGGTGCATGAGGATTGACGACGGGGTTGGATCTCGCCAACTGGATTGCGCGGACGTATTGACACAGCTCTTCACCGTCGTTCCCCAATATCCTTCTCGCAGCTAATAAAGTCACAGATCGGACAGCTCAGACCTCCAGATGCAGGTGAGGTGATCTCGTTTTACTTGAGTAGTTCGCGCGCGGCGAGATCCTCCTTTGCATAACCCTGCAGCCATCGAGCTATTCCTCTCGTTATAAACGAGGCTTCTTCTTCGTCTACTTTAAACCGGTATCCACTTCACTTCACTTGGCTCATCAGGATATTCAGATTTTTATTACTTTAGATTCAAATTAAGAAGTGTAAGGGTGATCGGTATATATACGTATACCTACAGCCGGGCTCTTGAAACTCGTGGCCATTATTAGCATCGGCTTTCGAGAACATAATGGACATCCAGCGCGTAGTATATAGTTGTAAGAAGTTTATTTAATACAAATTTGTCTGCTCACTTGTTTCATTCGATTCTCAGTTGCGAGTGTAGAAGTGTCCTAATACCCTGAGGAGGGCGAAAATATACTTATTGTTAATTGAATTTCGGAAGAGTGTTGCGAGCATTGTTTCCAACCCCTCTTGTTTTAGGGTATCATTTAAATGTTGACGAGCAACCGACGAACGGAATTAAATTATCGAATCAATCTCACTCTTCCGATGTTTGAAATTATGAATTTAATCGTATCAGCTGTACCTATGCGTCAACACATCGATATCGGAAGATGCCTCGGTGCGGAAATTATACGATAATTGCGATGCGCTAATAAAATTGCAACGGTGGGAATATAATGTCACCATATCAACGTGATATGAAGTATGATCATTATAACTGACGTTTATTTCTAACACGTACTCCAACGAGATTCTTGGAAGACGCGAATGGAAAAGTAAAAAAAAAAAGACTCAGAAGAGAAATGTTCGTTTCACCAGCGGAATAACCATTCTTCAAATACGCCAATTTTTTTTTCTCGGCGCGCGTTCACCTGTTATTCAAACAAACGAAATAAAAAGGTACCTTAAAAGACGAAATTAAATCTCGTGTAACCCGTTTCACGTACGCGAAAGATCTCTCCATAAATTTATGTACGGAATTCTTTCCCTTCTCTGTATCTGCTTGGTTTCCAAAATATCCCGGGTAGAGAATGAAAGAAAAATATTTCATTCTATTATTTAACAGATAGGAGTAGCCGGAAAATTTCAACCCTGAGAAAACTATGCGTACGATATCCACCTGGTGTTTCTTCCCGAACCGCATGTATACGTCTATGGTAATCAGCGAATAAATTTGCAAAAAAACTAAAAGAAAAAAAATCGACACAAAGCTCTCCACAGAATTTTCCTACTATACCTACATCCCCTTTATCACACTTGCGGGAACTTCAAAGAACCACGGGCACAATTATGACTCTCGTGCAACAGTATAAGCCGCTTAATAAAGCTCTTCCAAAGTAGAAAAACGCGGTAGGGGATAGAAAAGAAAAAAAAAGAAGTCAAGTGGATGAAAGTTACACACAAGGATAGACCGTGTGGGCAGACAACGCGGTCTGTTTTTGCCGGTGAACAAATAGAGGCTTGAAGAAAAAAAAAAACGGATTAGAAAATAAAAAACACATTTGGGTGGAAGAAAAGAGGTTTTCTTGAAAAGATGGTATTACTGCTGGAAGTAATTACCTTCCGTGCACATAAGGAGGAGGGCAGCTAAAGACAGTCTTGTTTGCCATCTCAGTGCCATTTCGAAGCCTTTTCACGCGCACTTTCTTTATTCAGGTTATGGATTACCCATATCTTCGTTCTTCCATTTTATAATAAATTTTTTTTAAGTACATCCCTTTGACCACAAAACCTTATGAGATTATAAGTACGGCACAAGTTTCACCAGTGACAGACACAATGCGCGACACAATTATCCCAAAGACATTTCACCCTGCAGTATGTCCGTTTTAATCCAGCGCGGCCGAAGGCTTTGCTGGAAGTTACGGAAGATGAAGTGGATGAGCGAAACAGAAAGAGAGAATAAGAGAAAGAGAACGAGAGAGAGAGAGAGAGAGAGATAGTTGGAAATAGAGAGAGAAATAGAGAGAGAAAATGGGATGGGGGACTGTAAAAGCACTTGGTCTTAACTTTGATTAGACTAATTTAAGTTTGATTAGTCTCCGAAGGAAGCTAGATTCACTGAAACTCTTTGCATAGAAACTAACTGATCGTTAGCTTATCGTTCATTCATCCACGATTATCCGGATCGCATGTTTCCTATTATGCTCTTCGATGGATGAAACGTATCCTCGTATCGTCAAATATTACCACTTGGTCTACAGTTGAGCACACGACGTATCGAAAGCAGCAGTTAATTTGTCGCATCGTAATCTAACGGCACTTAAAAACTCTCTAGTAATTTTTCACTGATAATAAGTATTCCAATTTGTGCTACAGTATTATAGTCACCACCATTTCTCATCTATCTTGGTGCCGATGCACCCTTTCGTTTCACGAGCACATAATCTTCTCCTCATCATAATTAACCAATAGTTATTAGAAAGATCTTTTGATTGAGTTTTTTATGTTTTGTTTTGTTGTTGTTTTTTTTCGTCCATAGAATCCGTTGATCAAACAAACTGATCGGCTTTTATTTTTTATTACTCTCCGATTTCCGGCATCGATCAAGGTCTGAAATAATTTTTATCTTTTCTCTATTTTTTCTTCATCAATTATTCCGACTGTTTTATTTATTCCATGGGTTGATCGAAACGAGGGTGAATTCTCACATACTACACCCTCTGTGAATATATTACTAGATGGGGTGCAGTACAACGCGCACGTCTTAATTCGGTGGCAGATTTTCCCTGACTGTGGTCTGCCTTGGTCGGTGGAGCATGCGCGTTTTGTCGAACCCCCACGAACACCTATAGAAAACCACCCCCTCTGGATGGTATACCTATAGGTATATAATATATGTGGTACTGTAGCGCCGCGACGCTCGGCGCCGAGGCTCCGCCGCGGATAGAAACTGTGGAAACCCTAGAATCTGTGGGAATCGCCTAGCTACAGATGTGCAGGTAGAATCTATAGACCTGGTACAGCAGCAAGCAATCAATTTAAGCACACTGCAAGCTTAGATAAGGGGAATTCCATTTTTTTTCTCTCTCTCTCTCTCTCTCTCGTTTTTTATTCCCCTTTTACAGAGCTTCGTGAGGCTATCGCTTTCCCACTAGATGGTATTCGTATAATCTAATCTATCGTAAATCCCACTTCCTAGTCAATTAATTAACGTAGAATTTATCTACCTACATATGATCTTCGTTTTTCTCTTCTTCTACTCTTCCACCTTTTTTTCTTTGAATTTTACTTTTTATTTCAACGCGCTCAAATTTATGCCGACTGCACGGGTTAATACGCTGGCCGGGGCGAATAGAGCTGTCCATTCCTGGGATTGCATCCGTTTATCGTATTTTCGGTACACAGGTATGTGTATTGTATAGCTGTTGAATATGGAATTCCGTGGGGCACGAGACGAAAAAAAAAAGGCTATATAGCTATACCGAAATAAAAAACGAGAATTCGATTTCCTTCGTGTTGGGTTATAAGGTTCTCATATATGTGTATATATTTGTATACATTTATTGCACAGGACCTCCTCTGCTTGGAATCGTTAAGGGATGAAGAATTATGAAGTCGAATTTGCGCGGCGCGGCGAGTAGAAACTTACAACTATCAGACATCGTCTGTGTTCGCTCTGTGTAAGACTGGAAGAGCGGTGAAAAAAAAACAAAAAAAAACAAGGAAAAAACGAAAGAAAAACGAAAATGAAAAAACACATCCAATCTCGCCAGACGGTTTGTAGTTCGAATACAGCGTAGGCAGACGACTGCGTATAGCCGGGTAGTGAAATTTAAATGATTGAGCACAGGAAAATTGGTGGATGAAAAATATCTTTGGAAATACTTCATAGAAATGAGATTCGCGAATTGCACACATAATCAAAAGTAAAGTTTGCATTCGCGTCTGGTCTTAGTTAGTACAAAGTAATGCGCACTCCTGCTATCGTATAATATAGAGTTATTCGCATTAATTAACTTGATTATTTGATTACGTTCAATTGTTATTTGCTCGTTGGTCTCAAGTCTACGCAGACTTGTATACCGTTTCTGAAAATCTGAGAACGACGGTCTCCCTGCATTATTATAACTTTGCTGGTTTATATTCGAACAAAACTTGAAATTTTTTTTTATATGAAATCATGCGTACGCATAAACACACCTATTTCGATTGGGAAATATTCAGTACAAATTTTTATCATGTAACAATTATACCCATCGCGTAGCGTTAAATCGAGAAAATGGAAACGTTGGAAGTTTCATACATGCTGTAACGTATACCTGTATACGTATTGTATAAAATAGCGAGCTTTTGTTCGGGTGGTAATTTGCAGAGCGAGCCCGCCAGTGTTGGGAAAAGAAATTATTGCGGCATCCACCCTAGTAGCGCTTTTGAATTGAGTGGCAGCTTACAAAGCGAGCGAAGCCAAAAAGAGGAAGAAAATGATGGAATAAAAAAAAACAAAATTGAAAAACAAAAATGAATGAAAAAAGTAGGAGAATGAGAGGAAACGAGGGAACTACTTTTCCGCGTTAAGAAAATTCCCGCATAGAAAATTTCAATCATTTGATTTGATTTTTTTTTGTTTTTGTAATCTTGGAATTGCGAACTCTGCAATGTTTGAGTAATCGCTAAAGGAAATATGGAGGAGCTCTAGAAGTAATAAATACCTAGTGAAATTAAATTAAACGGGGAAATGAAGATAAATATATGTCACATATCCAGACACTACGCTCACATATATACAGACGGGGTGAGACGACAGAGCAAGAAGTGTGTCTATAATTTGCATATTCTCGCTTGCAAGTATAGAGAAGAGGGAAAGGAGCTAAGATCTCCTGGGATGGTCTTCATTTTCATTGGCTTGAAGTTTAAATCTTAGGCAACTGTGCTTGGCTCGAACTTTGGGACTCCCTTTTCCGTCGCATAAAAGCACAACGTTCAGCCTAACTGAAAATTAAGACTCCCCCAAAATCTTGAAAAAGGTTCTAAGGACATGGCGGAAAACAGAGAAAAATCCGTTAAAAAATAATGTTACTTCGCGTGTATGTATATCCGTATTATATTACTTTATCATATCGGTATATCACACACACATATTTTCAATGCAGGTGTACTCAAGTTTCATCCCCGTCTTCATCCCCCACGAGTCTCCCACGCTTTTTAGTCCTAAGCTGAGCTCGAAATCTCTGTAGGTAAGACGTTTACAAGTGTGCGCGCAACTGTGCATATCATACACGTGTACAATATATGTACATTGTACACATATATAACATTTGGATAACTTGGACTCGCTCCAGTTGAGTTCGGAGGTAAATTTTGGAAGGAGTCTCCCTTTTAGCGTTTTACTGCAAACATGAAAAAAGGTCCTAAATCTGTCACGGTATAGACTAGGCGCTGCTTTTCGAATATGGGCAGGTAGATGATAGTGATAAGGGCAGCTGACAAAATGGCTCGTACACAGTTTGTCGGGGTGATCGGTCGTAACCCTCCACCGACGCCAGTCCCGCCCTCACCCTCCATCTTATCCATCGGAAGAATGATATAAGATTCGCAGTAGATTCAGTAGCTGTATAAAATGATGGACGGCTAGGGTGAGCCTCGTAGTATTTTAAAATAAATATTATATTTCGGGCAAAAGATACAAAAAAGAAAGAAAAAAAAAATTGAATCCTAATGAAAGAAACATTTTCAGTTTTTTTTTTTCGAGCGATTGGCTAAAGCGCAACAATTGTACGTATAAATTTACCAAATCTACGTAAAGCTCTTTCAAATTATTTTTGCACAACAAAAGGTGCTGTGGGTAAATATAACGAGTATGTAGTACACCTGTGCAACGTGAATTGACCTCCGCGCAATCAATTTTTAAAATATCTGTCCAAAGCGACGGCTTTTGAAAGTTTGAACAAAAAAAAATTTCAAATACGTGCCACGTCTGATTTTTTAACTCCACAATCCTCCTTTGTGAATACGTGCAGATCGCATGAATATTTTGACAATTTGTTTCTTGTTCTTTTTTTTCAAACCTTTATTTTGTTTTATTTCATTCTATTTTTCTTTTGTTTCCTTTTTTCATCCATATATGCACTCATCGGACTTCGATGATTTACCGGTGTTTGTGAACAAGCAGATATTCATTTTGGTCATTCATTGAGTACAGGTGAAATTGAAAACGTACGGAATGACGTGTAGTGCGATTCGTTTGTTCTTTGCAGGGTGGACCAATAAAAAAAGGAGAAAACGGAACCAAAGGAAAAAAAAAGAAAATCGGACTATTCAAAAATAAACAAGTGTAAAAATACATATATCTTAATCGAATGAAAGTTATGGGGGTCGATGGGTAACTAGAGAGTTATTCAACGTATATACTTTTAACTGTTATATACAGGGTGTCCCATTTTAATTGAATCGTTTCGATTACTAGGAAGGATGAGGTCGTACGAAAAAACTTTTCATACAAAAGTTATAGGGTTTAAAAGTGGAAAAAACTTGACGCTCTCTAATTTTTTTTTTTTTAGTGATCTTGTAAAGGTCAAATCAAGGTCAACTTGATTTTTTTCAACTGGAACATCATATTTTTTATTTCAGAATCAAATAGAGCGGAAAATTTTTTACAAAAAACATCCGAAATATTTTTACTTCAGGTCAACAGGTGCGAAAACAAAGCCTGTTCAAGATTTTCTTGCTTGTCGAAGTATTTCCTTGCTTTTAGCCTCGAAACAGATGGCTAGCTGGTTTCAAAACGAACCCATAGGGGAAAAATGTCGAGCTTGCAAAACAAGTGAAGTCTGAAATTTTTGGAGTCGTGACCCAAAAATAAACTTTGGTTAGGATCCAGCATTTTACCGAAAATGTACCACTGAAAACCTACTGCCTGCATCAGATTATTCAAGATATACCCCTGAAGCTTAAATGTCGGATTCACAGTTACCTTATTGTTACGTGGCATCGGCTGGTTCATTTTTTATTCGGCCGCGTGCTAATCCTATCGCTGTACTTATTGACTTGAAGTCAAAATATTTCGAATGTTTTTTATGCAAAATTTTCCGTTCTATTCGATTCCGAAATTAAAAAACCGAGCTGATCTTGATTTGACCTTTATACAGTCGCTTAAAAAAAAATTGGATAACGTAAAGCTTCTTCCCTTTTCGAACCCTACAACTTTTGTATCAAAGTTTTTTCCGTACGCCCTCATCCTTTCAAGTACTCGAAATGGTTCAATTAAACTGGGACACCCTGTATGCATGTAACTATGTACAATATGTGTATTTGTATACATATATACGTATGTATGTACATACTATTGCTACAGACGTCATCCGCTCTCAAAAAACATTTTGCAGAAGAAAACCGCTCACCTGCTACGTGCACAGGTATACCTGTACCTACATGTATATGAAATGCAGCTAGGGTGATTGCAGCCGGGTAGGTAATTGCAAGGTAGAAGTCCATACCTCGTTTTTAACTCGTTTCTTTTCAATTCAGTTTCTCTCTACCTGAAGTACCAACCGTTTGAATAGTAGGTAGGTGGTAGGTAGGTACGTACGTACGTACACCATGTACCTGTACCGGTAATGACAGACTTCCCAACAAAGAAGACCCTCTATCAAAGGGCGTCCGGAATTGATTTAAAAGTTAATTGACTTCAATAGTAATCGAATTATTTTTTATTCTTATTCTCATTTTTGTCATTATGAGCTAGCCGATTGAGAATAATGATGTAAATAGCGTATCGATAGTGTTTTATACCGTGGATATAACATTTATTTACGTAGCGTTGGTATAATAGGTACGGTTGAATTTACTTTTATAAAAGTAGTTTGTTAGAATTCTAGTAACATCCGAAGTTATGTCAATAAAATCCAATTCTTTAGCGTGCCCGCAGGACCAGCGCGATTTCCTCGATTTGTACCCTCGTAAAATCGCACTAACACTGGCGTGGGGTTGCTACTGCACCAACAGCTTCGGGCGTATTTATACTTTGTATTTTACCAAGTCGTAGCTACAATTTTCCCTTTCCCCTTCCCCCCTATCAGCTTCGGAATACACGAGAATTAGTCGTTTTTCTTTGTACTACATATGTGGAAATAACGTTGCAGATCCCCCGTATACTACCGGTGTTAGTTATACGTATACATATGCACATATGTATGAAAATACAGTTCAACTTTCCGACATATACAGGGTGAGTCGCCACGAAGGTCCGATTCGGGAGGAGCTTCAATTGGCTGAGGCTCCGCCTTCATCCATTCTTACTTGTTATTCTCAAAATTCCTGTTGCCAATCGGCGATCAGATAGCATCACTTTCGGATATTCTTATTATTGTGCTCAAGCCGATACTCAGTACAGAGTCTAGTCGTACAATGTATGGTTATGACGCTGACCATGAGTGAGACAAAAAAATCTACACAAATACGTTAGTAGGAGGTAAGAATGTATGAAGGCGGAGCCTCAGCCAATTGAAGCTCCTCCCGAATCGGACTTTTGTAGTGACTCACCCTGTATATGTACCGACACACATCTGGCATGTACGTTTATCTGGCGAGGAAATATTTTCCGTGTAGGTATACATGCGTATAATATACGGTAAAAGATATAACAGCCGTTTTCAACGTTCAAATTAGAAGTCAGTCAAAGTGAAGTATAGGAATAAAATCTAGAGGTTGTATGAATTTTCATATTTTGGAATAGAGCGCTACAGCGGCTATAGATATAACTCTCAGACTATACGAATGTAGATATCGTCGGGTATACGAGGTACAAAACAAAAAAAGAGGGGAAAAAAATAATAAATAAAAACTAATAGTATACGCCATCAGCGTATAGAGTTAGGGCTTAATGAAGTCGTAAGACCTTGCAATTTCGCGATACAACCGCCCGCTGGTCGCGGGGTCATTTAGATTTTTACATCTTTACGTTGCGAGTGGAATTTTTTCAACGCTACAAACGGCACTCCTAGTAGCTACTACATACAATATACATATAGGTCGCGTACACCGAACCCACAGATCCGCACGGTTGCTCCTTGTATTCTTCTATTATACTCTTTTACATCGATGTACTTACTCCGCACGCTTTTATTTAACGATAAACAGGCGCCGTGTCATCAGCTGTACATATCCAACTTACAAAACGGAAACTTCTCCGTATACCGTGCGACGTGGAGTATATACAATTTATAGTATATGTATATACCTATATTGCCCGTGCCTCCGGAAAAACGTCCTTGCAGTTTTTTTTTTTTTTACTTCTTCTTTTTTCTACCCCCTTATCTTATCCTCGGGGACAACGACACCCTAAAATTCTTACTTTGGATTCATCGATACGCCCGTCACGTTTGTAGTTACGCAACGAAAACGACGAGGTCGGGAGAGGGGTCAATGCATGGAATAAAAAGAACCGATCCGGGTAGCCACCTGGGAATATAAATATATTTTAGTTGGAATTAGGTGAATGTAATTTTTTCTTTTTTTTTTTTTCTTCGGTGAACATTTTTTTATTCATTCCATTGAATCTGTTTTTTTTTCACAAATTTCCCACCCTGTTGTTCTATACTCACCACGCGTACTCCCTGCTTTTTCGGATCCACTGGTTTCTGTTTTCTAGTTTCTTCTTATATCAGTCAGCTATTTCACCAATTTAAACTACCCTACAGCAGCCTATAACTGCTGTTATATACTTCCTTTTTTTGAAAATAGTTGACAAGGTCGTCACCGGGTCAACGCCTCCGAATGCGAGGGTAGGAATGTAACGGAGAAGTTTTGAGCTCTTGAGAACGCGACTGTGACGTATGGTCGTCTTGGGGATTAGGGATATAAAGGGAAGGAATTGTAGTCGATTTGAGACGTCTTCGACTCTCCGAAACCCTCCACTAGTGGGACGTGAGGTACGATTGATGGGTTCCTATATGTATACACCATGTTATACGCTGTCTTTTTCTGAGTTCAGACAGCTTTTTATTCGCAAAGTAGCGCGCGGCTCTATACCGACCGGATATGGGGATCGTAGTACAAGGACACAAGTTTTATGGTGTTTCAACCGACGAACAACGCGAATTATAAACGGGATTCTGAAAAGAATTGCCATATTTTACATCCCAAGTATTCCCGAATCTCCTATTGAACTAACAATGATCGTTCATTTCTTTCGGCATAACAATGAATAAACGATAAATAGAACCAGCAGTGCTAAATTTCGGCATAAATTGCGTTCCGAAAACAAGATCAAGTAAAATTCGCTGAGAATGCGGTTAATAATTTAAAATTTCCGATCCAATTAGCAAAAATTCACGCAGCTATAGTCGGCATAGTGAAAAATAAGCTTCAAGATTTTGTAATACTCCGATACCCATATGACAAGCTCGACGTTATGGAAATGTTTTTTTTTCTTCAGAATAAGTCTCGTAATATGGTATTCACGGAAACTACACGTATATAAGTATAATTTTATTTCAGTCACGTGGTTTTCATCGGTTGAATATAGAAATGCATTTCGTATTCAGCGCGATGTACTATAGTGATAAAAGTTCCAAAAGTTTTCCTGTTTAACTTTTGCCACGGGGTCATAAATAAAAATTGAAAATGCTCGGCACTCTCGAACGTTGTATTAATGTTTCACTCCCGCGGAGTAACGCGTCTCGTGCTCTGCGTGACTACCCTTCATTTTAACGCACCTATATGATAAGAGAATACTCACGAGGATGGAAGTTGTATTCGCAAACCAACGGATATACGGTTGAACAATTTTTACCGTGTAAATGCATCCGCGCGACGCGCGACGTCCCGATTTAAGTTTGTGGTCGATTTTTACTTATCCATTTTTTTATGAGTTCAATTATATTCGTAGACTGTACATGTACGCCCGGTTAGGTTGATTGCGGCCCAGCTCGCTTGGACAACTTTTCGTAGCCGGCGTAGCTACACGAAAAAGTTGTCCAAACGCACGCTTGGCCGCAAAGCGAGTGACAATCAACCCAACCGGGCGTACCACCACAGTGGTTGATCGGAGTCCACGACAACTTGATTGTGAAAAAGTTTGAAGTTCTTTCATCTATTTCGAAACGCTTACTACACTGTTTGACTAATCGCCGTACAGAATTTACACCGATTTACATCCATGACCAAGTTTCGATTCCGTGAGTCACGCGACCTCCGACGATCAAAGTAAAAGAAGTTTCTTTCATTTCTGGTTTCATGGTTCTGACCTACCTTCCGCCTCTCACTTCACTCCGTTGAATTCTTTACTCCGTCCAAGTTCCTGTTTCTGACATAATGAGCTTACAATAGATCCCGTGGAGGCGAATTATTAACCGTAAGCTGCAAGGGAATATTAACCGATGCAGCAGGTGCAGTCAACGGAATTAACTATACACGAGTTTTCAGCATCCACATCTCCTCCAGTTTTATTTTTCATTTTTCATTTTAAATATGAAATTAGCGCACGTCATTCCGCTATACGTACGTGCATATTTTATCACATAGTACACGTTCGTGCATGACATGTACATGGATTTATATTTTTCACGTAATCCCTTCGGCCCTTGTAGTCGTAGAAGGGACGATTTGTTGGCCATCATTGACCGGGCAAATGACAAACGACAAACGGAAACGAACCCGGGTATAGCGGAAGGACGCGACGGGGTGCCATTGGCGGAAAAGCGTCGATTAGAATCAACGACAAATATACGAAGTGGCCAATGGAAATGGTCAACGCGTGGCACGCGGCACACTAGGTCTAAAGTACATGCACGTCTCGCGTATATACTCATGAAATAAAACTAGCAGAAATAATAACTTGGCAAATACATGTGGGTAATATACATGTATATGTATAGTATGACATGCATAATGCGTTATCGGATGTGACCGTATGCGATGATATAAACTGAGATATTACCGAGTGTTCTACAGTGGCTTGTATTTGAATAACAAATGACAATATCAATTTATTTATTCTACGTAGTGCAGATTCTTATTGCGGTAAAAGCCTCCGTCATAGTTATACACGTATTATACATACCTGGAGATGGGGTAGTGAAACTGGAGTGGAATACATAAAACCTACGGCTATCTCATCATTTTTATTCTCTTTCTTTTTTTCCTCTTTTCTTTTAGTTATAGTAAACACCATGACAGGAATTATTGCGGTCGCGCTAATATCGCCGATCGCGTTCGTTATTTGTAAAAAAAAATTGCGACTGCGGCAACAAGGATACCAATTATCAACGCGAACGCGGGACGTATATCTTTCAACGATTGAAAATTTGATTGAAAAATGTAACTGTAATACCAGATAGCCATAGATATTTCCATTTCCGCTATACCCCTCGCGACTTTGAGATGTCGCATGTTTGCTCTGTAAACCATTTGAAGGTAAAAAGAAATAAAAAAAAAATTTCCATTAAAAATTTTTATATTGATGTCCGCGAATATTGATATTAAAATAAAAGATTTATATTTACGTCAGTGCCCGGAAAATACGAGACAAAATAGGCCGAAAATTGTAAAATTTTATATTCGAAGAAAATGATTTCCCACAATTTTCCGACTTCAAACTCATGAAATGTAATGAAATTTTTTTCTTTTGTCTTTTTTCTTTCTTACAATAAATACATCATCATTAGCTACAGCACCTATTCGAAGATATTTCATCATTATTATTCTAACAACGCGATGTTGAAAGTATTCGTTTCAAGTTAAACGGGGCTACGGAAAATTCCGATATAACATAACCTATGATGTAAATGTACGTAAAAGGTGGAATTTTACCTAAAATTTCTACCTTTACATATATTTATCAATATAGTATGCGGGATAATATACACATACATATACCCATATCTATTCATATACGTAGGAGCATATACACATATGTATATACCAAGAGCAAATATGACCCAGTTTGTGTGCCGTGCCGCGGTGTTGACATGAAAATCTATATTTCCCGTAACTTTTCAATTCATTTGGTGAAAACTGTAACATACCTATACGTTGTACATAGGTGTAGATAGTAAATATACGCTAGCCGAGGCTGCTGCTTAGAGGGACACAGGACATGCCTTTACTCCACATACAGTAGCTAGGTGGGATATGTAATATAACGTATGTACGTATACACGTATGTAACGTATACATATCTGCTGGAGTTAAAGCTGAATCGGATGCTGGGGAGGAAGAGGAGAGATAGGGGGTGCAGCTTACTTGCGAACCAATTTCATCAGGCGCTCACCGCAGTAGGTTTCCCCAGGGCGGCACTTAGATTGCTGCCGTTTTACTAGAGGAAACTCCTCCCTTACACTGCCTCTAATCAAGAGTAGAGTGGCTAAATATTAGTAACCGGAAACAGACCGAGCTGATCGACCCTCGCGTCGGTCAGTTTGCTGTTCGGGGTGATAATTACAACGTCGTATACTCATTCTGACCCACGAAACGTGAATATTAAACAAATTGCTTCATATGTACGTACATATGCGTATACATGTAACACGCGTGTGTATTTGCATCGTACATAGCCACACGTACACATATAGTATAATAACGCGTGTATGTTACCGCTTTAATTTGATGACAGACCGAGCGAGTGGCTATCAAATTATCACACCGGCGCATATCATTTACTGGTGGAAATTTCATGAATTAATTATCACTTTATAATATTGCACTGGTATATATTTCGTGGCGAACATGTTTGGGGATAGGTGTGTGTCTATTGATATCATAATAAAATCAAGTTATCAAGTTATAAGTCCAAATCATAATTCATATAATTGTTTCTCATTTTTATTTGAATGACCAAATTTTCTTAGGATTACCGAAACAGTTATCGTTCGATTGTGCAAATACATATCCTGCAGATTTAGGTGATACAATAATCACAATCTCTGATTTATCCGCCTGCAAGGTATAAATACGTGACGCGACGCTATTGCAAAGAAAAATGGGTAATCCTGTAGCGTTACGATACGGTTTGTTTATGCATATACATATACTATATATATATGATGTATGCGAAATGGGGCGTTGAAATAGCAATTACAGTCACGTAATTCGATTAGTTAGATGCTTTAACCAAATTGATTATCCGTCAGGTTTGCGGTGAGTGCGCAGGAAAATTTACGTCTGTAACGTAATTTTTCCCCGTTACGTGGATTATATTATACACCTCGGAATTTTATATAAATTTAGTTTTATTTTTATTAATTTTTATTTCTTTGATATATGTAACATAAGTATACATGGGAACCTATATTACTCTTTCATTTTCGTCAGTCAGCAATGAAAAACAGATGCTTGCATGAATTGCGATTTTGCACGACGACAGCGATTGCTATATGTGAAAGTAGCTAAAGTAGCAAAAGTAGAAAATCAGATATAGTTATAACAGGTGTATAATACGAAAGTACTGCAAAATTCCGCTCCTGTATAAGATGACGTCTACTTTATTTGCATCATAGATTATACATGTAAGATCAAAGTTTCGGAATACCAAGAAATACGTGGAGAAACTTTTTCAAATTAAGGTTTTTCTCATTTGTTTTTTCTTTCATTTGGTTACTTATTCATTCGCTTTTTTCTCTTACTAATTTTGTTAATAATCCTGTGACAGCTGCTTCACGATATAGTTCAAAGCGAGAGAAGTATGGAGAAGAGCCAGTTATTTGTTTTACAACCATCTTTTGCCTGTTGTCTTCTAGGATGAGCTTTAATATTACAGCTCGTGTTTACACACGAAGTATGTACAGAGTTACAATTTCTTAACAACGGTGCGGTTCTGGTTGCGTATGTATAGATGTAAGCTTCTTTACATGGAAACGTCAGAAATGCAGATAGAAATACCATTATGATAAATATAATTGTACAGCTGGTTGAATTGATTTTTTTTACGTTATTATCATTTTCCGAGGAGACCGCGCGTGGAATAAATTTTCAATACAGAGAGAGAATCGAACGAGGGTCCCTCGAATCGCCTACTTATCGCTATACATTCCATCGTTAATTGAACGTTCCGAATATCGACCTTACTTCGCCCATGAAAATGTCCAGGTTAAATCCTGACGTGACCTGCACGGGCATTTTGTGGATATTCTCTTTTTTTTCTCTCGACACGTTCGAGTAGCCTTGTTGTTTTTTAAACGCGGTATCGTTACGGAAGCTCAATTCTTAAATGAATAGAAAAGCAATTAACGGAGTTATTACAGTAATTAAGAACAACGTGCCCAAATCTCGGCTCGTTTTTATCACCGGCGAAAAGCTGACTGTGCGGCTGGCAATTTAGTTATGCGTTTTCGATGTTATTCTTCCTCCGTTTTCACGATCCCTTCAAAACCTTGCAGATCAACTCTCACTCGCTTTCACGTGTGGCGGTGATACTTGAAATTCGCTGTATGTATAAACCCAGATCGTGTACAGCTCGACAAGTATTATATTCTACTCCACTCGCATTTAATATATACATATATATATACATATGGGTATATAATATGTGCGGTATAAATCTCTTCCCCGTGATAATGTCTGCGGGGTCGGTGGAAGGTTCCCTCTATGTAAACTGCGTGTATTTCATATGCGGGGTCGGCCTATTGTTCACACCCTCGCATACTCCTTGGTCCCGAGACCGTAAAACTAAAAAGGGTCCTTTGGAATTTTATACTGCCCTTTTTTTTATTATTATTATTTTTTATTTCTCTTTTTTCGTACGATATTACAACGGCTCGTCAGGACGACCCTTCACCCCGCTCTTCTCTTTTTATTCCTTCTCTTCCTATTCTTTTTCCCCTGCACTTCCGCCTTCCTTCCGTTTTTTCCGTTCTCTCTTTGGTCTTTCGTCCTTGCGGTTTGCGGCGGCTCTTCCAGACCGCTTCACGCTGCAACAGCATTCTTTGTATCGCGTTCAGACTTCGAGAGAAGGAGTGAAAAGTGAAAGAATAAAAGAGAAGAACCGAGAAAAAAGAAATAAAATAAATAAAATGCACCCATCCACTCGAGCTTTCTCGGGTCGAACATCAGAGGGTCGATCTTTCAGAGCGTTCGTGCAGCTCACAATCAGACAGACCGAGAATATGATTATACTTGCACAATACCTATACGTAATAATTTCCACGCTACAGCTGTGAATTTCTCCTGTCGGTGCGATCATTCCGTTAACTTTTATTGCCGTCGACCCAAAAGAATTCGTATATTAGGTATTTTAATCAGGGAATTATGTATTCTTAAGACTGTAAAATAGTAACGTCGGAAAGACCCGCCCCTCAAGGATCGCACCGTATTAATTTACTTAATTATAAATTTATGGTTATCTAAATTATCTTATCCTTCTTCACCCTTCGCTCTGTACTCGTTTCCTCACGTAGATTCTCAATTCTCCAAGCTGTACTTGCCACCCTTTCATTTTTCAGCTGCTTTCATTGCCCCGTGGAATAGGTATAATTAAATCGTTATCGAGCTCTAAGATCACCGACTCGCTTTTCCACTACTAGCACCACAACCACTACCAAAGGGAATGCTATAATTCTCGTAATTAATCTCCGGTGATTTGAACATTTTTATAGTTTTTTTTTCTGTTTTTCTCCCAATTATTTTTCTCATTCGAATATAGAAAATCTCGTAGCTCTCAACATTCCATATTTTCGCCTTTCTTTCATTCCGCGGAAGCAATGCAGACACGACATTAAAATCTAATCGTTTAGTTTCCTTTCACCACTTCCTGCACTTCCTCATTATTATTATTACCGTCAATATTATTATTATTATTATCATCCGGATGACGAAGAAAATCTGTTGTTCTTCAATTTTATTCGACCTACCCCAACCCCCCGAACCTTTTTCTCCATTCTTCTTCCCTTAGATTCGACCTTGTTGATAGCACACCAAGGATTTTTCGGAATCCTACCAATTTCGAATGGTATGTGTGTGGTGAGGGTAAGATAGAGCGTATATGTGCATAGATTGTGTTCGAATATGTGTAAGTAGGAACGGGCAACGTCCTCGTCCAGCCGACCGGCATTTGTTTCAAGAGATTTATATGTTTACTCGTTACCATGGTAATCTTCTACTTTACAGGGTTGCCATCCCTTCGTTTCTTTATTCTCTATACCCTGTTCTTCTCTTTCCATTTTCCATGTCCTCTTCTATCTCTCTACATACACCTATACATTTTTGGCGTGCACCACTTCAACCCTTACTTTCCATCGCCCTGATTGGCACGTTGCCAAAACATCCCCCTAGAACTGTTTTCGACAGAAGAATTCAACAATATTTTTACGTTTCCTCATTTTCTTATTTTCAGTTATCGGTCGCCCTTACATGTTAATATATGGACACGTACACATGGGGCTGTCCACGTCAACTCAACTCGCCTCCTGACCTCACCGTCAAGTATTTTAGAGATCGAATAACACACCAAAAAGTCACGGACCAAATCTGAGACGGTGAGGTCAGGAGGCGAGGTGATTTGACGTGACAGCCCCGTATACGTTACTTACTTTATATCCAACGCCACATCGTCACACATGTTTTTTTGAGTTTCCCTGCTCACGTCATGTTTTCCTTGTATAGTTATACCGTCGGTTTTTCATCGACAAAACTGAAAGTGCCGAGCTAAACAAACATTATAACGGTTTACGCGCGGGCTACGGATTTCGGATTTTATCTAAAAATATATCCTCCGTATTTGAGTCCTTCTTAAAACAGAGAAAGCGAGAAAATAGATAGAAGATATGGAGATTGCTAGGGTCTAAAGGTAAGCAAAAGATTTTTCATTCCTCGTCGACCTTTGACTCCATTCACAATCTTACGTTCCGCACCACTTTTCTATACAAATCTTGTGCTCGTGAGAATTATTCAAAACTTGACTTTTTTCGGAGAGGCTTTTATACATCTCGAAATTCATTACACTGATCCGCTTCAATTCTTGAACATGTAAATTTTTTTAAAAGGATCTGTATTTGTCGAACCTCAAAGTTTTTCTCAATCCTTTGATTTTTCTACAATTTTTTTTAGTCTTTCTTTTTTTTTTTTATTGCAACGACCCTATATCATGTACGCGGTCGCTTTATTTTTACATCTTTGAAACGTCGAGTACGATAAATTATAACGAATCAATTTATATCTTCATATACACCATTTTAACTGAGTAAATATCAGACCGGAAATCTCGTTATACATGGCACAAGTTTATTAAGCAGACAGACTGTATTCTTGTTCTCCCTCGTATATAATAACCGCGAAAACTCTAACGTGAAAGATTAAATATACAGTGGCCCGTGTAAATATTATGGAAAGGATTTTGTGAGAGCTTCTACTATTTCTCTAATCCACCCTCTACACTTTATAATACTTACGTCGCGACATAATTTTTTGCCAAACTTTTTTCTTTTCTTTTTTTTTTTTAAATATTTTTCTCCGAATTTTTTTTTCGAACAATGAATCATATACGAAACAAACCGTATGGCGTATGTGTAGTACATATGTACACTTGGCAAGATCATAAGTGGCGTAGTTAGACAGAACGCGATGAGATATAGGTTGACATTAAATATCCTAGTCTATGCAGCAAGTGCTTTTTAGGTTCACATTTTTCAGCAGTCTCGGAAAAATATGAACGAGGTGTCATTCGATTCGGGACAGCATGTAAATGTTTTTGAAAAAAATCAAGTTCCGCTCGCAAGAATTCCAAAAATTATAAACAATTTAGTGAAAAAAAAACAGGGGTTTGGTTTCTTGCAAATATCTCAAGAACTAATTGAGATTTTTAAAATTTTCAAAAAGACTCGAAAAGAGGAGGAAATTTCCTTTTGAAAAAACTTTGCATACCTATATAGTACGGTAATAAGGCTTAGTATTTCGCAAACCGCCCCATTGGCGTTGTCAGTGAAAAAACAATGAAGAAGAAGATAAAAAAGAAGAAAAAAGAAAAAACCTGCAATATGCCCCACTTGTTAAAACAATAGGTTCCAATCCACTAATCGTCAGTCCGCAGTTACAGCGGGATTAAATCATCCAAAATATTTTGTAGGGCTTCAAGCTACCCAGTTAGACATCAATCATACGAGTGATTCTATTTTTTTCAACCTTAATTGGAACTTTACCATAAATTAGGTCAATTTTTTATCCCTCCCCAGTATCGGCGTGAGCTTGGAAAGAACTTTGTAGAGTTTTTTTCTCGCTCCTTCTATTTAACGAGCAAGATTATGTAAAATTAAATAATCATAAAAATTTTTCAAACTCTAATCGGGGTATTATTGTCCGTGTAGTTTTTTTTTTTTTTTTTTTTTTTTTCTACTCAACGTGTCGAGGAGTGCGATGTGGAACTAGTAGGATCTGCACAGACAAAAGTAGGTACGTACCTACTTGTAGGACAGTCGTGTAATTTTTTTTTTCTGTCATCCATAATTTACGACTTAGGTAAAGTATTTTTTTATTTTTTTCTCCTCAAAAACCGCAACGGAGTTGAAAATGCGCGAAGATGTGGGCGGAGAAGCGGGGGAGAAGGGGCGAGTTGACGAGTAATTCTTAAGTTATATCGCAACGAACTTCCGTATAGATTACCGAAAAATGTATCATAAATATATGTATATTACATCAAAGTTGGGTCGGGGTGATGTAGTAGGCCATCATGATACGTATATACAGATACACCCACCGTGCACATTATTTATAAAGAGTTTTTGATCGCTAATTACCGGAACTTCACGAACAAGCTTTTCATGGAACCTGTCATATCACTGGTAAAATTTTTTGATCCTGCTAATAAATATACGCTAAATGTTACACCGACACGCGGTTATTTTGCGACAGGGTAAAGAAGTAAAGGAAAACAAAGAAAAAACTAGAAACAAGGAACAAAAAAACCGAAAATAATATAAAGAATAACGAATATGATTGCGTAATGTGAATTTTATTCGGTGCAAAAAATTTCAAACATTTTTTCACACACGCGTACCGTTGTACTACAGTGTGTAACATTTAAAAGAATAAAAACAAAACCAATTCTATAATTTGAATGTTCATTTAGTCTTTCTGCTATAAAGTACGTACCTGCGCTCGCTGTTGTACCGTACAAGTTTGAAGTGAATTTAAAAAATACTTTGTTGTCAACAATTATTTTTATTATTATTTATTATTGTTATCATTTCGATTCGTAATATGAAAACGACACTCTGTAAATTAAATATGGCGTCGAAGGTACAGCACAACGAATTCAGACTCACGGAATTCGTCGGTACGGCATATGCGGTGGATATTTTAGCCCACGCAAAGATTGCAAGGACATCGGCACACCTTATAGTACATGGTATATACGATGTATGTAAACCTATGTGATGAGAATGGTGGCGAACGTTGCAAACTTGAGGATAGGAAGTCAGGCGCCTTAGCCTTTGAAGACGTTAATTTTATTTTTGGAATATAGGTAACGTTATTCACCTCAAAGAAATTTACTTCTCTTACCTCAGTCAGTGTCTGGGCTGGCTGGAAGCTTTGTGACGTACTCGTGGCGTGATCCTTGCGTTAATTCGATCTCTGCGGGGATACGTACCTCTTCGTATACGTACATTCACACTACATATATACCTATTATGTTATATGTACACTGCACGTATAAGGGAATAACATTTCTTTTTTTGTACTAAGCCCGCCTTGAGACTAACTCACGACACTCGAGAGTTTCGACGTCGCGGGAGTTGAAGTTTCGTTAGGTATAATCCTGAAGGTGCGTACATGCGAGTGTAGGTATGTTTATACATAGGTATACATACATACATATATACGTAGGTGTACCCATGTAACTACATCTTCTCGTTGCTAAATCTAGAGATTGGAGTGTCGACTGATTATGAGTACGAAGGCGGGTGTTTCGCGTTTCGTGCAGCAATGAAAAAGATTCGTATAACATTGCATCACGCAAAGTTGTAATACGTGTAGGTATGGACTATATATACCTATGTGTTGCGTACGAGCTGAAAACTAAAATGATGAAAATTAGTAATTTCATATCTCTACTTTCGTCATATTTTGCTGTCTCCATGCGAATTTTCTTCATTGATATTATGGCAAAATTTACTTCTCAACTGGGCTATATAACCTAACCTAATGTTATGTACACATATCCTAGTACCAAATGCTGTCGGAGGAGATACTCGAGATCAATATTTCACCGAGTAATTTATCGTCTACATAATTATTACCCTAATAGGAGAACGGAATGACGCAAGTAAAACTAAATACTTATCTTTAGACATACCTATACGGCACATGTACATATGTACATATGTGTACAAACTTTATATTATATACCTGGAAAGGTAGCCAAGGTGAGCTTTTCGTTCTATCCGAAGGGGTGCACGTTTAGGTGCTCGGCGGAGCGGCGGCGGGGGCGGGGGGTTGACTGAGTAATATTTCCGTACTACAAATGAATGGTAATTTACTCTGGGTGTTCGCTTTACTCGAGCACACTTCTATGTACATACTCTTACATATTTTCCGTAGGGGGCGTATACTATATACATATACATGTATCTATGTATAGTCGATGCGGTGCATTACGCCGGTATGTGTACATATATCCCTACATACCAATGTATATTATGTATATATGTACATTGTACATACCCAACATAGCATAATATACATGTATGTACCTATTGTATACTTGCATGTAACCGGTGACTAGATTCCAGCTGGACAACGACGCCTGTATAATATAGATATATGTACGTATATAGTATATGTATATAGGGCTGTATAACCCAATGGCACGCATATGCAAAACTGTTTTACTCGCTACGCGACGATACCCTCCACCGTAGTGCTGCCACAATCGAAAATCATAATCTGGAGTACCAAACGTTACATAAATGGAATGAAAAAAAAAAAAAAAAAAACCCATACTAAAAATAAAGAACAATACCAAAACGACTGGGTAAAAATTAGAAAAAAAATACATATAAATATATACAAAGAAATAAGTGAATAAACGAATGAATAAATAAATAAAAAAGATTGGGGTGCGAGGAATTCGTAAACACGCTCAGGTGATGATAAATCGATTTTCCTCTAATTATTATTGGTTCAGCGTGCGGTCTTGACGCAAAGGAATGAAACTGTAGCGGCTGCATAAAAAAAAAAGGACTAAAACGTTTACTTGACTATTCTTGTGTTCCTTAGGGTTCGTGTGAGAATCATGAGAATTGTTATTCGGATGGGAGGGTGGTTTTTTTCCTTTATTTTGGGCGGCGGCGGGGGAGGGGGGGGGGGGCAGGGGGCAGGTCACGGTCGATATCAATTTTCTTTCGTTTATTGAGCTAGAGCGGGGCTGGATATTTTGGGATGTAAAAAAAGTAGAGTGGAAAATATCAGTGCCCATCTTTTCGTCACGCGGAAGCCTCTTGTACAGTTTTGTTTTTGTTTTTGTTTTTTTGTTTTTTCACCCTCCCCCGTCTCGAAGCACCTTGTGGAGCTGAATTGTTATACGGACGAGTATTTCGCAAACCGCCCCATTGGCGTTGTCAGTGAAGCATGCCGCTGACCCGTGTGGTATCGACCGCGCTGCCTCCCGCGACCGCCTCAACTGCGCTGCTTCGACCCCCCACCCCGACTCACCCACTCACTCTTACCCCCTTCCACGCATCCGCTACATAGATATGTATACCGTACAGCACGCAGAATTGCCGTGGATATTTAGCTAACTGCAAGCAAGGAGCGGCGAGCTAACGTTTTTCGCGCTTATATCGTGTACATACATACAACATTATACGTATTGTATCTATAAATTATTATCATTATTATTATTATTATTATTATTGTTGTTGTTGTTGTTGTTGTTATCATTGTTATTATTATTTGTTACTCTGTTTATACGTGTGCTATGCAAAGCTGACAGGTGAGGTGAAAATAATTTATGTATATCTGCATGCCGTATATTGTATATACATGGTGTATCGGGGTTTGGATATAGGAATGATATAAACATATGGACATACAACGTTAACTGATTAAATATAAGAATATTTGACGAAGGATCGCAATATGAGCAAAAACACAGGGGATGGAAAGGAAGAAGGTGAAGCTAAAATTAATTCGATACTGTTTGTTGTATGCACGTACAATGTACGTACACTTGACGAGGACATAAGTGGTGTAGTTAGACAGAACGCGATGAGATGTAGGTTGGCATTGAATATCCCTAAGCGGTTTGAGCGGTTCTAGGCAACAAGTGCTCGGAAAAATATTAACGAGGTGTCATTCGATTCGGGACAGCATGTAGAAGTTTTTTGAAAAAAAATCAAGTTCCGCTCGCAAAAATTACCAAACTTATAAACAATTTAGCGGAAAAAAAAAACGGGGGGTTGGTTTTTCGCAAATATCCCAAGAACTAATTGAGATTTTCGAAATTCAAAAAAAGATTCGAAAAGAGGAAGAAATTTCCGTGAAAAAAGTCCCGACTCCCGGAACTATTGGACCGTTGTTTATAATTTTCTCAGAGGGGTGAAAATGCGGCCGGAAACGGGTAGTCTGGCTTGCGCGCGTCACGCAATGAAACGGCCCTCAAGCCGTTTTTGGCCGTATTTTCACACCTCTGGAAAAATTATGAACAACGGTCCAATAGTTCCGGGAGTCGGGACTTTTTTACGGAAATTTCTTCCTCTTTTCGAATCCTTTTTTGAATTTCGAAAATCTCAATTAGTTCTTGGGATATTTGCGAAAAACCAACCCCCCGTTTTTTTTTTCACTAAATTGTTTATAAGTTTGGTAATTTTTGCGAGCGGAACTTGATTTTTTTCAAAAAACTTCTACATGCTGTCCCGAATCGAATGACACTTCGTTCATATTTTTCCGAGACTGCTGAAAAATGTGGACCTAAAAAGCACTTGCTGCCTAGACTAGGATATTTAATACCAACCTAAATCTCATCGCGTTCTGTCTAACCATGCCAGTTATGTTCTCGCCAAGTGTACATAGATATTTATCTCAGAGGATTCAGAAGCGAAACTTCCGAGTATACTTATCATACCTATATACTTCTAGCTCGTGTACGAGACTGAAGTTAGGCGGGTAAAAAGATATGATAAGGTATACGTAATACATGTTTCGTGTATACGGAGTGTAATTAATGGTGACTATCGGCAGTGGGTATGAAACTGGTAGAATATCATATTTTGATTTATTTTACTTTTATTCGATGGACACCACAGAATAAGTAGGTATATCAGAGGTGAGTACAATATGTGCATATAAATATATACGTCTGTTGTATGGTACATTCGTGAGTATCCCATGTATTATACAATAGGTAGTAAAAAATTCCCTTTTATCGGCCTAGGAGCCAAATGAGAGACCTCTCCGAAATACGGAGGAATAAAAGTAGGGAAAAAAACAAGACGTGGTAGGATTTCAAAAGCGATGCCTATACCAAAACTCTCGTCATGCGGTAGGTGCCGGTATATCGTTCGTAATAACGAATGACAACGAATGGAGACGTATTCTTGACGTGTATGCGTCACGTGACTTGAGTTCACCCCCTGGCAAACCTCCAAATCAAACTTTCAAGTATGTATGTAGTACGTGTAGGTACGTATACATATATTTATTTATACCATACCGACAAAAATAAACTCTCGGCAGAAATAAAACCACCCTCATTTCTATGTACATTGTAAGAAAAATCCGTATCGAAGTTAATATACAAGAATGCAGAGCGAAATATAGGGAGTTTTTTTTTTTCTTTTTCTCTCTTTTTTCCATGGCGGATATAGTCGATAACATTTTGCACGTCGTGCCGGAAATTATAATTGAGTAGGTATAGTATAGTATACAAAATTTTGCCAATATACCCTTTCGTATATCATATAAGTAGTACCTAGATTTGTGCCAAATTAAGAATTTTTTTGGTCGATTATTACCAAAGCTACAAAAATTCAAAGTTTGATTTAGAAAAATATATGTTAATGTTAATATCAAGGGGCGTCCCGATCAAAATTCAAACGTGACCTTTTTAAGGAGCATATATACTAGATACTGTGTAGATATACGAAACGTTTCTTTGGTTCACCTCGGGATTATAGCTTATAGAAGTAGCACGTTATGCCGTCTTTAAATATATAAGGGTTAACTCGAAGCACCCCGCTTAATATTCCAAACTGTAATAACGGGCAAGAAAATAATCCTCTAGAGTAAATAAATCAGTACCAAAAATCTATTTACTCTTGGATTTTCACAAATATTATACATATAAGTAGCTATACATAATACACATAAGTAAGGTAACGCCTTTCCATTAAATTATTACCTTATCGTATATGAGTAGGAAAAGGGCTTTATATACCCCAAAGCTCAACGAAGCCCTATTATGTACAACGGCCCAAAAAAAAGGGGGGAAAAAAAGAGAAAAAAGGTCCTGATCCCGCGTGGGAGTTGTAAACCTATATGGTGAACCCGTTGAATATTTCACTTTTCAAAAAGCTCTGCAAAACCATCGGGTGCGGAGAACTATATATCGGGGTCAATGGGCGTTCGTATAATTACGGGATACTAGGTATATAACTATATATACATAATAAACGTGGGTATTTCGAACCGTAACGATAATCTTCGGAAATTACACCTCGGAGACGCGAGTCATACAAAGAATGGTTTCGCCGTTCTTTTTTCTTTCTGTTTTTTTTTTTCGTTTCTTTAAAGCTTTGTTTTCCGCAGATGCTGCAGCAGTCAGCAGCACTGTTCACTCTGTATAACCAATTTACCACACTACCTACTCATGAACGAAACAATTCTGAGTGCAATCTAGCTGCCCGCATCTAGTCTGGCAGTTACTGAAAATGTATAAAATAAATAAATAAATAAAAATAAGTAAGTGAAAACAAATGAAATAATTAATTCGCCCCTCTAACGCAATTTAGTTAGCATTGCAAATTTTACAGGAGCAGCAGCAGCAACTCCCTTGTGGTGCAGAAAACTCGGACGTTGTAAGCCGTATAAGGGTTGCAGGTCGCATGTACGTATAATTCTCGTGCCGTTTGGTGCAACGCGTATAACGCGCAGCGTTCAACGTGAAATGCGCAAATCGCGCAAGCTCGAAGTTCTCTCTCTCTCTCTCTCTCTCGTTTCTTGTATCAGGCAAATATTCATCTAGCATTGCAGTTAATAAATTATACCCCGGAGAGAGTGGCCGAACTTTCCACTTTTCATATAGAGCTTCAATAGCGGAAGGGACGTTTTTCTCCCGATTCAAAATAGTCCCCCGCAACACGTTTTATACCTATAACCGATTTTCCCTCTTCCTCCCAGCTGCAGCGTAAAGTTACACCTGACAATGATACATGCGCGAACTTCTGTCACCCGGTCGAACTTTGTTTTCGCTTTACGCGTATTCGCAAAACGTACCAAAGCTTCTGCCTCTGCTGCATACTATCGACCCTTTCGATATACACATTGAATGTTACGTACAGATTCAAAGAGGATATCCCTCTTATATTTTATCGGCTAAAACTATACCAGCTTCATTTATGAACTGCGTATAGCTTGGAGAAATTTATCGATGTTTTTCCCGTACATCTGACACAATACAACTGCAGTTTACGGTACGTTTTATTTAGATTATAAATGTTCGTATTTCACGGTATTACAAATGAATATTTACTTCGAATCAATAATATATCTACGTCCTCTCATTAATATTAATTTGTATATAATCATACGATTTCCCGCCTATTGTATTTCATTAACTTTATATTCATCAAAACGTGTAGGTATGTGTGTATAATGTATGTAGCATGCATAAATATACCACATACCTAAATGTGTATGAAATAATATATATATGTATACCTAACAGTTGTACAAAATCATCTCGCGTGTAACTAGCGTAGCGTTTTTTCAATCATTCTCTTATAATATTTATAAATTCACTATGCTATTTTTATGTTTATACTATACATAGCGCGGTGTTCGCGTATTATACGTGTATTACATATATCGAACCGCCTATTTTACACGCAAGTCTCAACATATAATAATCGGCCGTGACGTCAGGTGTGTACGTTATTTTACATCGCGTGTTCGCGGCTACGAGATTCAAACATGAAAAAAAAGAAAAACGAAACAAAAAAGATCGACAAAAAGAGAAGGGAAGAAAAAAAATTCTCACAGTTTACCGCGTTTTGTTACAGAGCGCAGCCTGGGCTATAAGGCTTTATACGATATATAGGTACCTATATAGGTAAATATGTGCCGCAAGCTCACTTTGGGGCGTGAAATGGCGAGGGTGGAGAATAAAAAAAAAAAAAAAAAAAAAAAAAAAAACGCTTTACGTGCAGTGCCGCATCTCAAAAGGGCATTCCTGATCGTTTTGTCCCTAAATATTTAGCCCCACGTTGACGCCTCCTCGTTTACGTCTTAACGTCGAACAGTGATCAATCTTCTCTTCAGTCACCAGCTCTCTTTTACGACATTTATTTATTTATTCATATATTTACTTACTTTTTTTTCTTTCGTTTCGATTTTTTTTTTTTTTTTTCTCTTTTCATCGCTTGAACCATAAATCCAAAACGATACAGTATTATATTTAATGGTATTCCTCTTCTTGCGCGTTCATTAATAACTCTTAATGCGCGTCTCATTATTCAATTCAATATTGATTTTCCAGGTTTATTATCGATGGCCCGATGGAGGCGAATAACGTGACACATCGCGTTCCTCTCTAGAAAGAGAAAAAAAAAGAAAAGAAATGCTCTGCCTCGAAATTAGGTAGGCGACTAATGAAAAAACGCACAATCTCAACGCGAGGTAGTCCATTTTTTAGCAGCCTATAAAGCTAGGTAATTCGCTGTTACGAAGCGAAACGGAAAGTACAAACTTCATTTGTTCAGGACGTCGCGGTCGTTACAATAATAAAGATTATAATTTCTGTGTCACGTTACATAAGGAGATTGATAATCTTTGAAAAAAATACGATAACAAAAAAAACAACAATAATTAAACAAAAGAATTCGTAGCGCAAATATATCCCGTTGATAAAGATGATTTTTTTTCGCTTTATCTTTTTTTTCTTCTTTTTTTTTCTTCCCTTCTATTTTTTCCGTTTTAGCTTGAGTTTCCCGATTGATCGATCGGAGCACTTTGACTAAATATAAATGGCTCAAGTTACACCCACGCGTCATTTATATACATATACATAAAAACCATCTAGGATATATTATTACGAGATTATCACAAATCTGAACAAACATGGGGAAGCGTGTAAGCATCTCAAATTTATTAATATATTATGTGTGCGCCGGTTAGACGACGATGTAATGCCGTAAATATGTATTATGTTATCCTTCTTGTAATGATTGTTGTTATTATTATCATTAGCATTATTATTAACGTTCAGGCTTTTGCCAATGCGAGAGGAGCTTGCGATGAGGCTTCTTCACGATGGTTATCGAAGCTCTTTCACTACAACCGTGGACGATAATTTTACCATAATTTCTATGGCAAATCAAAAAGATGGCGTTCAGCATCGATATTACAGCTTTTCAGAATGGTAGCTAATGATAATTACCATACTGCGTCATCTACTTGAATTTCAATTCACTTCTATCATTTATTTGGAAGTTATTAGATGCACATACATACCTGTATAAATTGAAGTTTTCTAGGTCCCGCTGCGCGTTTCCGTGACGTTATGACAATTTTTCTTGATCATCTACGTTATTCGAAAAGGGCACTTAGAGCGATTTCAAAATTTATATCATACCCACCCCATAAGCCTGTATAACGGTCAAGGCCCACGTGCGGTAAAAAGTTTTCTGGTTCCGGGGATTCGTTTGATGGAAAAGAGCCAGTTGTCCAAAAAGAAGAGGGAGAAAAAAAAATAAAAATAAGAGAGAGAAAAAAAAAATGCGGGAAAAAGAGCTAAAGTGATAAAGTTTGCGCGCTGGAGTGACAATTTTTTTTTTTCGATTTTTTTTTCTTTTTTTTTTTTTTTTGTTCGTGTTTTTGGCGAGGGTGGGGATGTATTTTTTTGTTTTTGCTTTATTTTTTTCTCTCTCTTTCCAACCTTCTTTTTACCGGGCGTCGCCTGGCGTCGAGTTTCGCTGGTAATTTTTATTTATGGGACCGACCCGCCCGTTTCGTTCTCACGATTGCAGCGCTCGCACACGGAGCTTTCTAGTTGCGACTGCGCCGAACCTGCGACTTCACGCGGTATCACCTTTGCCAAGGAAAAAGTTAACTCACTTCTATCTTTAGCATTGATATAATTGTTATTTTTCTGCTGCAGATATCGTAATGTGGACGCAGCTCTAGCGTCTATATACCTACTATACGTAGTATTCGACGTTCGCCATCTTGTGCTATAGCGAGAAAAACGATGTTAGTGTCCCAGATGCCAAAGCGTCGCAATCGAGACCTGCAAGAGGATTGAAAAATTCCTTAACTACATTCAACCATGAAACGATTGGTTATCGATCCCTGAATGTGCATTGAAAATTGTGGCTGGCACTGGCTACGGATATCTGTAGATGTAGAAGATTGAAGAATTGGCAGTTCATGGACGATGACCTTTTTTTTTTTTTTTTTTTTTCTCTATGACTTTTCGTCGAATCGGGATAATTCGGGATTTAGCGCTTTTGACCTGCACTTTTTTAATGGAGATTTATTGGCGTAGAGGAAACTTTGTTTCTAGGAATTTGTGCTTTTCGATATTCCATGTATGGTAAAGCTGTAGGTTTCTACATGTAACATAAAAAAGAATACGAATACCGCGGTGGTGGACTTTGTCCGCTTCACAGGCGGTGGTCGGTATCCGGGGGTGGGATGCAAGGATTTTCTGAAAGGGTACGCCGATGCGTGGAAAATCCCTAAAAGTCTCTTGGGGCTTTCTCTTTATCGCGATTCATCTGTTATTTTTTTTTTCTTTTCTTTCTCTACCCCCTACCAGTCGCGGAAAGCTTTCGTCGTGTAGCATATAGAGAAGAGGTGAAATTGAAAAATCGAAAGAACCGCCAAGCCCCAATTTTTCTTTTCCTTCTTTTTTTTCTTTCTTCTCGTTATTCGAGCTATAAGAATAAGTAGAAAAGCGGTGGATTTTACTACTAGATATTATGATGTCGAGTCAATTTTTGATAAGAATTGCGAGACGGGCGGTGGGTGTGGAGGAAATTTTTTTTCTTGTATAGCTTAAGAAAAGGGGGAGAGAAACTTCGTTCACCCTACGCTACGTCGAAATTGGAAATGTTCGCAAAAGGCAACCCGGCAATGATCGAGGTATCGGAGCGATTCCCGTTTTGTGTACTTCGCACTCCTATTCTATATAACACGAATCCTTTTCGCGTGCCATACACTTTTAAGAAGATATATAAAAAAGCAGATGTATGCTCGCAATATTACACCACATAATAAATATACGCCTCACGCCATAGATTCTCACTCTCTTATCAAACGCGTGTATACCTATACGTATGTCCACATCACGGATTTTTCCCTCGAAAGGGTACACAATATGTAATAGATGTACGCAACCAAATTTACGTATATATAAGCTTTCAAACTTTTTTGGTAATAAAAAAATATGTAGCCATCGGAAGACGTGTTTGTTTTTCTATCGATCAGAGCGATGATGCAACTGGATTAAAAACTGTATCCTGCAGTTAATCGAAATATAAATGGGATTGATGATTGGCCGAAGGCCATAAAATCAAATGTTGATTTTATTATAACGTAGACCCGACTGAAAATCTATATATTATTTACTGCCGAGCCCGTCGTCATGATGTCAGAGTCTTTGAAGCCAGGATTTATATTTTGCCATACCAACCATAAAATTTCTATGCGGGAAAAACGATTACGGGACATCCTTTATACGATACGTGTATCAGTCCTATGCATGCTCACAGGTAAAATAATATAGTTAATTCTCCGTTGCCCAGAACTCTGCGCGTTTCTAATTGATTGGCAAACCTTTTTCTTCAGGTTTGAAAAGTCCGCAAAAGTTTCTCCATACTCTTCTGTTCGCGGAAAACTCCTCGGCTGCCAAGAACGCGAAAAGTTTTAAATTTAGGATCCGTTCTTTGCAGCTAAGAAATACCCTCTAACAAAAGCGTCGCTTAGCCATACCACTGCACATGTATGTATGTTTTACTCTGTATCGTATGTATATATATGTATATAAATTGTATGGGTCGTATATAGGTGGTACGGTGCACGTGTCTAAAACTTTGTACAACACCACAGGGTCTCGGCTTTCTCCAACATTATTATACTTCGCCGCAGTAGTACGAACGCGCGTTCGGTGCGGCATAGGAGTTATTCAGCATTGTATAGGATGTTTGTACACTGCACTGACGTCCGTAGCCAAAATCCTGTTACAATGTCGACCGTGTGTTCGATTACAGGAAAGTAGAGAAACTCAGCTCATCCCAGGCTTCATGCTTTGAAGTTATACGTGCAGCGATAATGAGAAAGTATCGTCAGTAGAAATAGGATGGTTCTCATGCGGACGTTGCGAAAGTTGAAATTTTTCCAGTCACACATCCTCGGTTCCTTTTATTTTGGAACGTGAAATTTTGTGCGGTTTTGTGCCTCGAAATCGAACATTATGTCGCAAATGGGGGAAGAATCTTTCAAAAAACTGGATAAAAAAAAAAAAATAGAAAAAAAAATCGCATCAAACCAGACTAGTAAAAAAATTTCCTAAGCGAACTCGTAAATGAGCTTATATTCTTCCTCGACGAAAACATGCCGATTACTATAGACGTTGAAAGTTGTCAATTTTTGCGAATTTTGACGACCGGCTACACAAGAAGCCCGTAGTAGCGAGTAATAAAACGAACTTGTATAAAATTTATTTATGTCTCGATTTATATATTATTGAGCACCCGTGTAATATTATAAGGTAAAATATTTCTCGACCGCACAAAAGGCGGAGAAGAATATAAGAGGCGATGATTGTTCATCGGAAAATACTTATCGGTATATGTACATAAAACTATACCTTTGAAGAAGTTGTGACGTTCTACAATAGTGTTCGACGTCTTGTAGGTTTTATTGTTGGTAGCTGGTAGCTGTTAGGTAGAGAAAACGTCGGAAGGCTAATGTAAAAAGAAACCGAACCGATCTTCTCGACGTCTCACGTACCGCCCGCGCCGCCTCCTCCTATACGTACGAGCACCGCCACCGCCGCGTTGCCGGTCGCTAGAAAACGGAGAGAACTGGAAAACCAATACTCGCTCGCTCACACTCTCTTTTCTTCGATGAATTCGGTCAGAGTTCTCTTGTAACTCGCGTTTGTTACTATGTGGGTGGAGCAGCGTGCTTTCAGGTTGCCGGTACCAACCGGGAACGGAGGTAAAAATAAAAGAAGAAGAAGAAAAAAAAAAAAATAATCGAAAAAACAGGAGGCGGATTCCGGAGCCTGATGTTTCTGACATTCTCGGTTCGACAACGAGTTTTTCATCGCCTGCTACTAAATCCTGAAATAGGGCCTTTTCTTACATCGTATCGCTCACCACTTCCGGTACAGGAAATATTTGGAATGTCGCACGAGCTTTGTACTGACTCGGCTTTTTACAGAATTCGATAATCTGTTATGTATACTGCACACAGGTACGTGACTCAGCTGTAAATCATTTTTTCAAATATATACGTATGGAAAATCGACGCCTTGCAGATATTTTGGTTGTAGAGGTATATGACGAGTTTTTCATCGCCTGTCTGCCTACTCTCGAATATTTATTGGATTTTATACCTGAGGGAATAGATTCTTCATTTATTTCATTCGAAGGATTTGTTTTTTGGTTCTTTCCGTTACTTTTTTTCGTTACCGTCTAATTTTTCATTTGTTTTTTTTTTTTTTATTTGTTATTTTTTTTATCTTCAGACAGAATGAGCGATGCGAGTAAGATTTTTCTTTATCGATAAGCCGAAGTTTCGATGATACAAGCATTCTATACGTTTTTATTTAACATTTTCAACGGATTCTGAATGACGAAAAAAAAAGAAGATGAATGAACAGAAACTATTCGCAAATGGCGGACAACGTTTGTTGCTTTCTAATTTCAATTGCAATCGTGCTTGCAGGGCCATCAGCCGACTTAATTCCGTCCATTATCTCGAAAGTGTTTACTCGCGAAGTTGGAGAGAGGATTACAATTCTCTGAAGTCACATTGAAAATCCACTTTGATCGTACAATGTAAACTAAAGACTCGGGTTTGGCTCCACCGTCACTAAAAATTATCATTCGATTATAATAATTCTGTTGTAAAAAACGTAGTTTTATTTCCTCAAATTTACGTATGCGAAAATGGAATGATAATCAATTACAAGAAACGACGTCAGTAGCTGTGGTAATACCTAAGTAATATAATAACTTTATAACGTGACTGCTACAAAACGCTGCAGTAAAGTTTAATTAATATATTCGTGTATTGCGACACTGTTCCAATGATTCTTCCATATACATATGTAAAATATATAATATATATTTATGAATTACATGGTTACAAATGACACTTATCATCATGAACGCAAGAGGCGTAGCTTGTATATTATCTTTATTATGTATCGTTTCACCCAGTATAACGCGAGTGCAAAATGAAAAACGGGAAATGTGCGGGTACCGGGTGCCTCCGGAGTATATGCATAAAGTGTGCATAACATATACATATAGATGACGCAGCGTAACATATACCACATGGTTAACTACTCCACGATCATGTTTCATCGTAAGTATGGAAAGTCCATAAAATGTAGGCAGAGTTGTTGCACATTCATGTGCGTATCGTGTTAATATTCGTACAGGTACTCGTAGGATAGGAAATGAACAGACGTTTGTCGCGCGTGATGTTTCTGCATACGTATATATTTATAGGTTAGGTTACGTACGTATACATGCGGTAGGACAAAGCCATTGTTTAGCTGGCAGTTGCGACGTTCTTTCTTCGTACCCTCAATTACAATGCTCTTTTCACGTCACTCTGACGACAAATTTCTCTGGTATGGTGAAGGTGATTAATGTCATAAAAGGTTCCCGGCAATATCTTCCTCCGCCACAGATATTGTAGATGGCAGTGAACGGGTACATATAGATATTTTTGTTACATCTTCTACCGCGTTGCTGTATTTTCAGTGGATACACAGCAGCTGGGGTAAAAAGGTACAACATGAGCATTCGCTAGTCACTGAACTTGCGTTAGTTCGTCTTCTGGTACTGCAGCTATACGTAACTACCTACGTACAATATATATGTATATATACTCAGGTACGTATACCTTCGGGAAATACACCGCAACTGAGCTCGGATTTCTTATACTTTTCTACGATGAAATAGAAGCTTGATATTTCCTACGGAAGATCCAGTCGCCCCCGCAAAGATCAAGGAGGACCACTGAATAACCGGTTCTTTGACATTACTGCCAGCATTGATTTTTGAATGCCTTATAAATACCAAGATATTTTTCATATCTCGGCTACGAGTACGTTCCAAGAGCTTACGCCGCTCGAGATGACTTTTCATCTCAGAGAAATGCTAAAAATTAGTATAAAAAAAAAAAAAAAATGAAAAAAATGAAAAAAAAATACAGACGAAGAAAGAAAAGCAGCGATAAATGTGAGCGGATAAAACTAAAATGAGAAACAATTCATGTATCCACGGAATCTGTGTATACACGTGATTCTCACAAAACAGAATATCAGATTTCACATACTACATACTCTATTAGTGAACGAGCCCTGACTCGACGTATACTTTTACATCTATGCATAGTAAAAATATCTTTGTAACAATAAAATCCACCCACATGAGTCTGTAGTTAAACTTGGGAAAAACAAAAGTTATTTCATATACTACGTTATACCCGCCATTGTACTCGCCGAATTACTCATCGGTCAATCTTTTTGACCTACTTCCGGGTCGGCTCACCTCATCCCCCGAGTGATTCGATTTTGACCGTGGTGCATCTTGTTTCACGGCAATTTTTCCACTCTCTGCATTTGTATCGGTCTTGATAATTGCGTAAATCACTTCATCGTCAGAGAATGACTATTCTATCTATACAGAAGGTCAGGTTAGGTTGAAATGAAAACTTAGAAAATTATTTTAACGGTGGCAGAATCTGCAGTTATATTTTTACGTTTTACCTTCCTTTGTTCTGTTCCGTTCGTTTCAGGTACACGCCTCGAAAATTTTGATGTCTAGCCTATATCAGACATGAATTTAGACGGATCATGAATATCGCATTATAGGATAAACTCGAAAATGATTCCGTTTGGGGAAATAATCCCAGATTTAATGTGACCAGCCTCCATGTCGAAGTCCGCGGGGTCAGCAGAGGTGGTTGACGGTGTATTCGCGCGTGACAGACGCCGACCCTGACACCTCGGTCCCCTCGGGAAATCAGAAAATATGCGTACATGGGTGGTGTATGAACCACTGCACGAAACGCGGCAGGATATATTAGGTCAATGCAAAAATTCGATGGAGTATAGTAGCGATCTGAATTATTTTGGCGAACGATATTACCATAGATACATTGTCTATGATATTACCGACTACATCAAAGATGGAACATAACCTAGTTCTTTGAAATGGATGAGAATTATCGCCCGTCAGAATCATAATATAATTATGTCTTTACCGTATAAGAAATTGCAAGAGTTTCCAATCCAAGTTTTTGCCATGTTTTTACAAATACAGTTTTTTACAGGTGCAAAAAAAAAATTATTTTTCTCTCTTACACCGATCCTTACGAGTCCTGCGAAAAGAGAAAAAAACCTTTGTATATGAAAGAAAGATGTTCTCAGGGTCAGTTCTTGATGATACTTGAGTCAATTTTCGCTATAAAGCACTCCTCTTCAGGCTCTTGATATGGCCACCCGAAAATAACCGGGATGTCTCGAGCGTCGCGACGTCCTTAAAAATACAAAAATATGTGTAACCCAACCTACGGGTAAGCCAGCTTGTTTTTAAATTGAAAAAAAATATAAGAAATTAATAATCGTTATAAACCGTTCCTATGAAATTTCTAACTTAATCTTTTCTCGGAGCGTAAAAATTTTTTCTGCAAAAATGAAAATATATCCCCCACGAAGGCGTCTATACACACATAAATAACCAGACTAAACGGGTCCTTTATTTCTTTTTTCTAGTTTTCTCCGAAAATATTTTTAGTTTCTTCTTTGTCCGCGCTTACCTACTTTTTTTTATTGACTTTTTTGTTTTCTTCATCCTACTTTTCTATCCTGGCCATTTCTGGCTTATGTAGCACACATATACCAACGTATAACCGAGTCGACGGAGGACGCGTATGGGGAGCCGTTTGAAAAACATGAAATTCACATTTTTATGTGAGTCACGTTATGCTACGCTCCGTTTATGGTCGAATGCGAGGCATCCTATATACGATAGAAACTAAACCTGATCTATCTCACTGGATGATACGATCCCGCCGTGTGTATCTGATTCAACATGAACTTCGCCTGATATTAGAAGATGTTGTACCGGTTGAAATAGTATCACATATTTTCGCTCCACTGTTTTATTTTCTCATTTTGTCAAATGACAATGATTTTTTGTTTTCTTTCCAAATATGCCGAAGTACCTACCAACAGAGAGATCGTTCGCAGGCTACCCGCAGCACAGTCGTGTCTTTTGTGATAAAATGTCGTCCAAAAATCAGAGGGAAAAATCTGGACCGTACGAGGTATTGCTGTCTTCTTGGGTATTTCATGAACTGAAAACCAATCATACGTGCTATCATCAAATGGAACAATTATGAGGGAAAAATTTATGGGGAGGTACAGTCAGTATGGTCGCGTTGACATGGAATGCGCCACATGTATTTGGCTATAAATATCGTACGTACTTCCACCCACGTAACCTACGTGATCCTACGATAGTTGAGGGTATTGAGAGAATATGTCGTAAATTTTTCTATACTGAACACAGCGGAAAGTGTCTCCATCGCAAGTGTCGATAAACGCCGTTTTCCCCGAGCTTCGTTCGACTCTGCGATCAGCTTATACGACTATACGGATTATTATGAACAAACACACATCGTGTGGAGATAAAAAAATAGAGTTTCAAGGATAAACTCGCAGCACAGGGAACCTCGTATAGGTAGGTAGGTATTTCATCATGTTTTGTATATGTGTATAGTATTACGGTCGAAAAGTCTAAAAGCATAGCAAATATGGACTCGACGACCGGAGAAAGCTTTGAGGACTTTGTAAATAAGTCAACCTGACGAAATGTTCTGCAGATTTTGTAAACATTGTATACATTAGCTATCATGGGAGACATCATGGAGGTAGCTATATGGGTTGCACGACATATCGTAACGAACCTTTTGGATATTTTACAGTCATTTGTTACACGTAGTAGATATGATGGCGGCCAACTTTCTCTAGCTAAAGGTTTAATCACACGATTCTGGCCATTTGTACCGAGGTCTAGTGTCTCGTGTCTTGAATGCATTAAACCCCCTAAGCTTTGGCACGCGTGTTGTATAATATACATATAAGTAAGGTGGGTGTGTTTTCCCAGGACGCACGCTAACCTGAAAACTTGGGGTCAAAGTACGAGATTTCAACTCGTCACAAGGTGTGCACGACGCTTTAGGGAAAACATTATTTCTAAAAGAATTTGTTTAAAAATTGTTCAGTAATTCGGTAAAAAAATGTGAAGATTATGTAATCTTTGACTAGTCATGAGCATTTCAAATCCGTATAGATCTTCGGCTATGGTTCTTTTTTTTCTGTAAGGGTTGTAAGTACGCAACGACGGGTCTGACGATGAGTGAAGTGAACTGTTCAAATTGTGAGTCCTTCGATCGGCTAGTAAGCCTTATCTTCACTGACAATAAGTCTTCGGCTTCAATCTGCACGAATGCACTTGTGGAGTCTTGAGTCTAACAGGTATAAAATATCGGTGTAACGTACAGGTGGATTGTTTTGCGTAAATGTGAAAGACCCCCGGAACGCCTTGTAGCTAATGGAAATTGGAGGTCTTCCTCAAGTCGAAACAGAGCCGTGCCGCGCTATCTCAAATCCATATACCTATACGAAACTGGGGTCAACTCTTGGCAGTTAGGGGTCTTCCAGCGGCTCGTGTTTCTGTGTGTATACGTCATGGAATCGAGTGTGTGCGGTGAGCAGGGTGAATTTGTGGTTTCCTTTTGTACCCGTAATGGATTTGTAGCGCTGCTGCACACCCGCCCAAAACGGCGGCATGATAGGTATATATATATATGTATATATACATACACAATATGAGGGTTGAAAGAGCTCCCCTCCGCCCCTCTGACGTAATTATTTATCGTCGGTATGTATTTGCATATTTCTATGATATGCTAATTTATTCTAAATGCTAAATTTTTCGGAACTAAAATAAATAACGTAAAGTGAAACGCGACGTCATCGCCACCCTGCAATTAACGAAACGCAGAAAACGGAGCCAAGATCAAATCGAGACTGAGAATTTTCAAGAAAATTTACGCGAATTCCAACCATATAACATTGCTGAAAAATTGCTCGCCCCTTTATCCTTATTATGCATATATGTATGTACCGCAGGTATGGGTATATAATTCTTGGACCGAGAGAATATCTTTCTCTAGGTACCTGCACAATTTTTATAGTCCCATAATATTATTCCGTTGTTACAGTATAACCATTCGTATATGTATAACTTTCCTTTGTCATATACCACCATGCAGACCATGCGATATACGGGACTCGGATATAAATCGAGGCTTCAAGGTAGACGACATTTTCGCCTTTTCAGCGATAACTTGCTCAACGTTACTTGGGCTACTGACAGTAGCTATTTTTTTCTGAATTTAACGAACCGAAAACATGACGACGGACTAGAAAACGGCCCTCCATCATCTCGTCTTTCCTCTTTCTCTCTGTTTTTTAAAATTTCCTTTCTCTCCATGGCACACGAATGCGTTATCCTCTAATCTGTCCAATATTTCACTCGACATTTACACTACGTACTTCAAAATTTCTTCGTTACATTCGTGTGCGCTGCGCCATTTTGTACGGTTGTGAAGAAAAAAAAGATGACGAAACACAACAGAAATAAAAACGAACAACAGTAACAACGCTTTAAACCTCGTACACCGTATTATATTCCTAGTACTCGAGCGTGAATCCCCATAACGTATAACCCCGTATAACGGGTGGTCGTTTTCAGCGGGAAATCGAGGCACAGAAATTCAGTAGTGGTGTGTAGTGGCAGATGTCCCAGGGGATGCCACTTTCGCGCGTCACAGCGGCTAATTAATGACTTCAACAGCAGTAGGCTGTTTGCCTGTTTCTGTCGCTAACAATTCGAGTGACAATTCACAAGGGGAATGGTATTATGCCGACATACCGCCATAGCGGCAGTTGTATATAAATAAATATGATATAGCTATTTCTGAGTATTGGAAATACATTCGACGCGTACTTTCGACTATCCCGATATACGCATGTACATGTATAGATTTATATTTATATTTATATGTATATTTTATTGTTGCAAATATCAACTGGCAATCTGCAGCGGTATGAGCCTCAGAATCCGCGGGGTAAACATGGATCAGTGAGATAAGCAATTCTGCAATCGGTATATATGGATGACGGACCATTAGGCAGGAGAAAATTTTGCTGCGTATGCAACCAGCCTAGTATACGGTAATCTGTAATCCCCTAATCGTAACACGAGCCGGCGAGTCCTGTGAGGTGTAGTATTTTCGCCTCATTGACTACCAACGCGGATAGATTACCTATCCGATGACCTGTCCACGACATGCCCATCGTAAGTCAACTTAAAATTACACGGACCATTTCTCATTATTTTCATGGCCTTTTTCCTGTCGCGATTTTACCCTTAAATCTGTCGCCGTTAATTTACCGTATGCTTATAATATACTATACGCACGCACACACATTCATGCCCACGATATCAAAGAGAAGAGAGCTTTTACTCGGCTTTATTACGAAGGTCGCAAGGATGAAGGAAGCTCTCTGTGTCAAATGACCTCGAGAGTTGATGATCACAAATCGATGTATGTTCGACCTTTCAGATCTGACCATTCTACCAATACATATTGTCATGGATTTTTATTTTCGGATTCATTCGAATAACTATCGAACTATACCATTTTTTAATAACTGGTTTCGTTTGATCAAGCCAATTATAAGTAGAAAATGTTGAGAGCAGGTACCGAATTCATACGAACCTGTAGAGTCGATGTAATTAATGGAAAAAGTTTTTGGGTGTTTGTGTTTTTATTTTTAGTTGTATCACGTTTTGCACTGTTTTTGAATTCGGTTCGTCATTATCGCATCGTCACCGATATAGATACGTGCGTCACAAAAGATAGGACAGGTATGAATTTTCAATCAGTCAACCATAGCGTCAATCCCGGACATTGAAGTGCCGCCAATTAAAGTATAATGCCCCAATGAACTCGGACCTCTGTAAATTATTATGTACGTTTGCTTTACGAATATTCCACTCAACCCATAGGTGTGTGCACTGAAATTTTACTGACATAGTATAAAATAGACCGACAGACACCTGATCGCGACCTATATACATACGTATATCAGTCATGCTGTCAGAGGTAGATTAACCTTTCGAATGAAACTAATCAAGGAAAAGTAACGTCTGACGAACCACCGATGCACGTAAAGAACGTCTGAGATTGCTACGATCTTTTAACTTTGAATGTCAAGTCGACCATTTTTCATATCGTATAACACACGTGTGGAATGTTTTTTTCATTCCATATTGGTCGATGAAATGCTGGAATCACTTTTGGAGATGAAAAGTGAAAAACTTGTTCTCTTTTTTTCTTATTTTGATGCAATTTCTCGTTTTAACACCCGGTAGGAATGTCAGCGACAGTCGATGTGGGTGATTTAAGGGTTGGCGTGCTTTCGATATCCTGTGGAAAAAGGCTTCAATCTCAAGCACACACCTATAGCAGCACGCCGCTTGGAACGAAACTGTGATGGCGTGTTACTTGGTAATATTGGGTAATTTTCAGTAATTTTCAGTTTCCTGCTATAAGTTGCTAAATTTTATCTCTGCTAAAACCACCAATTTTACCATAAAGTCTAAATCGTAGTAGTTACCGCGACCTTTTCCATTATGCTAACGGAAGTACACGTTTGAAAAACACATATATAACTAATATAATCTAATATATAGGTACGTAAAGACGCCGTATATATACGGTGGTTAAGGAAATTCTAAATCTGGTATAGTTCATGCTCAACGGCGTGCGACTAAATTTTACAAGCGACGTTCTCGTCACGTGATCTATTCATTAGCGGAGTATTATGTCATTTTCCATCTAAACTATGTAATTTTTCTTCGTAACACGATTTCGAGTTACCGTGACGTACCCACATTCAATTCTCGCCGAGGTCGATATTCTTTACAGTTCTTCACATTTACCTCTCGTTTGATATATCATGTACGTATTACAATTTCCTGGGTAGAATTGCAGAATAACATCTCAGATCTCGAGCATCGTCAGAAATGAAAATCAACGGGAGAGTAGTTGGAAACGAGGTCTTTCCTCATAGCAACCTGTTGGTCCTAACCCAGTACCTCAGGCTTTCGCGTATCTGTATATCCGGCGTTTAGTCTCCAGGTTATATAGTGTCATGGCTATATGACCATGAAAAGTTTAATCCTTACTCTGATTTCCGTCGTAAGAAATCACCATTCCGAGCTGCAAAAACTGCATTCAAAATGTGACTATATCTCGTTACAGATGCAAATGGAAAACTGCGTCAGATAAATTGAACCTAATTAACGACTAATACCCGAGGACAATAAATTTCTCATTTTCTATCCTCTGGTCGATCGGAATGCAACCAGATACTGTTTTCCATTTACGTTTCACTCGGTCGTGCAGTTGAATATAAATAAATGCTCACCGTATACAGCGAGGTTCGCATCAACTTATACATACATACATATATATTCATTATCTGCATATATACACATGCGAACTAGACGCTCTTAGAATTTTCTCCCTCACAAATTACGTCTGGGCAAAAAACAGATAGAAAAAATATCAACATGATGATTCAAGGGGATAAAGTGGAGCAAAAAATTAATACAGCACCATTCTTCGCGTATCCTCTTTGTATGAATGGAATGTGCACCAGACCGGTTTACGAAATTATACTCAAGTGTTGAATTTTGTTACTCATCGAGAACATCATGAGGAATGGAAGAGGGGAATGGCTCCAACGAAGTTTCTGACCTTTCACCATTCAATTTTCATTAACACGAGGTTCGAAAAAGGGCAGGTTGTATCTCGCAAGAGTAGCGAAGATAACGACTACCGACACGCGTAGTTTGTCTGATTGATTCTTCCTCGATAGAAAATCAGCGATGCCGATGGCCTCTGTATACGTTGATGAAGGAGAGGCTGGTAAAGCAGTGTTATAGCTGGACAGGCCCTTGACAGGTACGTGCAGAATAACCCGTTTCCGGTTCTCGTATAACGCGCATTGGGAATGCATGGGTATGTCTGTCCATCCAAAAGCCTATAATAGTCAGTTTATAGCCCACGGATTCACACTATAGGATAAATATAGGTATGTGGCATGTATGTGGCGAGGGGGATATAACACTCGTCACGCTATAGCCGATCGATAATCCATTTGGATAGACGTCGCGGACAGACGTATCGAAATAGTAAATGGTACAGAATGTTTAACTTGCGGACAGAGGCTCGCGCCTACGCAGATGTATAGTCGCACGGACACACGAAACTACGGTAAGAGAAGTCGGGTATCAGCTGTTCTTCCCCCGAGAATTCACCAGAGTTTCGGAACCGACGCGTCGTCTCCGTCTGGCATTGTAACCCCGAGAGAATACACATCTTCGTGATTTACAAATAAAAGCGACGAACCACACGCTAGTTGTCATCCAGACTTGTTTGACCAATTCCGAATGGTACGTCAACGCCGTTATATTTCTTATCTAGGTATAAGAGAAAAATGGAGAATCAAAAAATGACTTTTTATCGGACGAAAGGAATGAAACGCGCGTTGTTGGCTACTGGCACTAATTATTATCACCAATAGGAAACTACATTTACCAGATTTTATATGAATGAGATTTTATATGAATGTTCGTTGCGCGCGTACCAAATACGTATAGTTGGATTTTCATGGATTCTGAGATACCTCTACGTCGAAGATCGGAATGATTATTTGGTTCGAATGAACTGCAGGATAGTTGGAAGGTCGAGTGGGTGTTTTCTTCTCCGTTTTTTTTTTTTTTTTTTTCCTGAAATATACGCTCCTGAAATTTCACCCTGAAAGAGGTGAATCTGGTTGTAAGTACATAGCGGCTCACCTTTCTCCGCTCACCTTCCTCCCAGGAAATTCAAGCCTCATCAGGTTGTCTTCCAGTCTTGCGGGTCTTTGGCGAACATCGCAACGAAAGGCCCGCAAATCCTCTCTAGCTTCGTCGTTCTAATTCCGCCTTCGCCATTTTACCAAGTGAAATAACATCGTCTTAATACCTTCCATGGGACGAGATTGACAATGAGCCTTGACCAACGACGCCTACTGCGCACCTTTCACATAGTTCATCACAATAGGCGTGTAGACTGCAGCGAAATTGAGTTGGCACTGATTACGACATTGCGGGCGTGCCGCCAACGACGAGGAGGAATTTACTCTGCATATATTCTCCGCGGTACTCACTCTCCTTCTTGCCCAAGTGAAAAGCCTATACCAAGAATTTCCGCCGATCTACGCTACGATTTTGCATTGGATGAACATTTTTCCCCATTCCGATTACACGTATTCTCATACTTCTCTCTATCGTTTTTTCATTTTTATTTTCAATTTAATTATTTTTCTATTTTCATTCCTTTTCCTTTTTCAACCCACGATGAGTATCGTGGAAGTTTATTGCAGGTCTGATTTAATTTTTGGTCAACGTCGAAGGTTTACTTAATCGATAATTAAATTTACCTAACTTGACATATTTTCGATTAATCTAACGATTATATCTGCCGTAGCGAACCTGTAAAAGAAGGAACAGTGCGGATATATTGGAAAAAAAAAGAAAAATCCAAACAATAAATAACCCTGGAAAATGGAACGCTCTTTAACCGTTTACTTTGACACGGGGCAAGGCGTCTATTGTTACGCACGTACCCATCCTTAATCAACTCAAATTACATTACTTTTTTTTTCCGCCTCCAAACTCGGTCGACCCTCGCCGGAAGTGGGAGAAAGAGGGAGAAATAAAAAATGAAAAAATTTCCCCTACGTTATTTCCCCGGTAACCTTTAAAAATCCTCAAACTCAAAATCCAATCCCTTACCGAGTTTCTAAAGAACTTGAAAATTTATGTACTCCTATTCTCAGTACCTAACCTGTGCGCTGTACGAAAACTTAACATCAAATCAGAAGATTTATTCATTCTTTTCAGAGAAATTTTCACTTTCCCAAAGTTATCAAACTATGAGATTGAATTTATATTTAAACAAGGATACTTTTATGCATGCGACAAGGGAGAAAAAAAAATACTTACGTCAGCTTGCGGATATTTTGATGTGGAGAGAATAAAATATAGGTAATAGCCGCGTGGTGATGTGAGAGCCTAATCTGTCGTATTTCAATATTCCAGTTATACTTTTTTAAAAAAATCTTACAATTAGAGGTTTTGCGTTATGACGTTAATAAGAATCATGTTAAATAACGCGCAGTTTTCGAGAGCGTTTTATGCATAGCTCCCAGACTTACCTAGTTCGGCGACCCTCATTATTTCCGATCTAAATTTTTTAGAAGCACCTCATTTATGAGGTGTTTTAGAATTCAGTCTTGGAAGCCTCGGGGTTATCGATGAAAAGTGTATGCAACGATTGTTAAACCAACGATCTTTTCCCAGACTTACAAAGTCTTTTCAGATATCTATATCTTGCGGATATGCTCCAAAAAGTGCCAAGTTTTAATTGGCAAGAAAGTAAAAAGAAATAGATAAAAAGACAAGGTCTCATTAATTATTTGTAAATTCTACGTGAAACCGCACAGATCTGATCCATTACAACCAATCATCTGGCAGATGTATCGAACCTCTATCTCTAGTCCCCCACCCCCCCTGCGGGAATGAGCTTAAAATATACGACAGAGAATTGACGATCCAAATACGGTAAACTGTAATCTTTGTTTCTTCATTCCTTTTGCAGAATAGCCGCTTAGGTACGCATCGATTTGGTGGATAAAGTTATTTGGCTCGTGACGGGCGAAACAAACGCAAACGTAACGACCAGTACAACCCCTTCGCGTTTCACGATGGTCCCAGACCCGAATCGCGCGACTCAAGCCTACGTTAAAACTACTGCCTAGTTTCGTCGACGGGCGGGAGGGATCGTAAAATTGAAAGCACCAAACCCAAATAATAAATAAACTATAAAACTCCCATCTCGCGTGAAAGTAAAAATGGTAAAAATAAAAAAAGCCAATTCAATGGCAGTAAATGAACCGTGACGCATGGGCAATGTTAAAATTGTCAAAAACAATAAATTCAGCATAATAACAGCCCATACGTATAATGTGCATTAATCTTTCTTCGTTGCCTATTCTGTTTTCATTCTTTCAAGGGTAACGTCACATGGGACATAACCACGAGCGGGGACCGCGGATAGCATTGTGAATAAGAATGGGAAAAAGGAAAATTTATTTCGCCATAATGCTATTATGTGGGTGCGCCTTTATTGCCATCGCAACTCGCGTATTGACTGTGTAAGAGTTCAATCACTTCCGGTGTCGACGGTGCTTAGCTTTTTACCGTAAAAGAAATTTTATGTACCCATATGCCCATTATAACGTCTCCACGTAAATCTAAAAACTTTTACTTCACCGCTATATCGGCCCCTCGGCGAGAACTTTTTACCTCGGGTGTACTTGTGTGTACATAGTACATACGTCTAGTACATATACGCTCTTCTCAAGTCACCAGAAAAATAGCTTTCTATGACGAGCTACCTACCTGCCTACCTACCTACCTACCTACCTATCTACCTATTTACCTACCTACCCATCTTACTATAGCTCGAAAAGCTGTGCACTGTGCCCGGTACATAGCTAACGGATGAGGGAGACCATTCATGGATGTTACAGGAATCGCGGAAAGGGAGCATTGCTGCCGTTGCTGTTGCTTCTCTTGCTTCAGACAGCGATGCTTCCAAGAAATGCTATACGTATGTGTGTATATTTTCTACGGAGAGCGATGCAGCAGCTTCAGGGCTCAGTTGGGTCGGGAGTTTGCACCGGAGTAATGTGTGATGTGCGATGCACCGTACTTTGAAACGCATGCCATTCTCATCTGGGTAATAATACGAATAAAAGACAAGCGATTCACCTGACTACCCTAGATGTGCACTTCAGTAAGTATGTGTGTCTACAGTAAATGGAAAATGTGGAGGGGTTACAGTTGCAGGTGTTTCCAATCCTGTTTTTTTTTCATGTTTTCCACCCGGTGGCTCTGAGAATTCTGGAAGAGTTATATATGGGAACGAAACAATGTACATGGAATTACATGAAACGAAATTTTATTATCTAGTGTATTTTCAAGCTCAAACTTTATGCAGAGGATTCTCCTTCTGCTTCCTAAAAGGCACACGGATCGTTTCGTACTGCCCGGAGGTCCGTTCGTTAAGTCGGTTGACCAGCAGCGAAAATAAGCAGGCACAGGAAGAACTAGCCGGATGTCCGGGCATCGGTACAAAATTAACGATTTCATTCGTTTGGACCGATGGTATAGGAGAACGAGAGGTCGCATTACGAAGAGTCTCATATGTAGCTGATATGGGCATACAAACCTATATGGAACCCTTCATTGACAAGATCAAACGAATGTTCCTGTCGACTCGGCTTCACCTTCAACTCTTGCGTAGCGTATAAAGGAGTCCTTTAGATTTCTTACAATAGGCAAAAGTATCTGGATTTTTCTGTGATTATAGTTCTGGTTTTTTGGTTCTTTTGAAACGCACTTCTATGCGCGAAGATATTACCTTTCTGCATAATTCAGCTGAGTGTTTTATAATTCTGAAAAGCATTCCGGTATGAATATGAGCATTTCACGTACATGAATTTTTCAACAGTTAAATTAGATAATGAACATCATGTTTAATGGAAAGAGACTCGATTTAATTTGAGCGCAAACAGCTACTCCAAATATTTGTGAGGGGGTAGCAGAAAATTTTTGCTTGGATAGCATCTGCCGTGATAATTTTTCCCAGTATATATAAAGTCTCATTTTTAATAATGTTTGTGTATAGCAAAGTCACCTGTGCAGTGTACTTTTTGTTTTAATTATTTTTATCACGTAAAAGAGGTGAAAGGAATTAATTTGTTTTTTCTACTTTTCCTTTAAAATAACTGAAATAAGTCAGTAATGCCAAGACGCAAAGTTTCAGTCTTATATTTACAGTTGAGCGAGTGGAAAATTAACGACTTTTATAGATTGCTGATCCGAAAACATCTCTCGGACTTGGTGGAATAAGGTAACGTAGTTGACGTTACGTCGTCGGCGACATTGGCAAAGAGACGAAGAAAGAGCTGGCGAGAGGGGAGAGTGAGAGAAAGAAGAAACGTCGAGGTGGTGATACAGTGAACGGGGGCGAATAAAAAATAAATTAAGCGACGAAAATGAGGGAGTGAGAGAGAGCTATATGGTTAAGGGGGAATAAGAACGTTGGTCCTTTTATGAAGTCAGAAATGCCTAGGGGTGAGTCGTAAATAAGATTAGTCCAATTCCAGCAAAGTCGAGAAGTCAGCGAGCGGAGCGAAAGCTTTTCTTAGGTTAGGTTTTACGTAACGGTTATGTTACGCTGAGTTTAGGTGGCAAGCCGAACCCTTAAATTGGCTTCGTTGACTCGTTTGCTTCGGGGTTCGGTCGCCCTTGTACAAGTATGTGGAATATCTGCCGTCGTGGTCACGATATAATTTGTACGAATGAAAAGGCGACGCGGTAAATTGTTCAAGTGACGCCTAGCCTAACCCCGGCTCGTGTAACCATGGCTGTGATTTGCAGTAGTTCTTGGCCAACGGTAAAAGCTGAGAGCTTCGCGACGCCCCTGTAAACTACTCGCCTGCGATATGATTGAACATACCTATATACCCAGACACTGCGCCGACAGTTCCATACCTCACGAAGCGTAATTCCAGGAAGATTGCTTCCAGAAATCTATTAACCTAGAGAAAGGCTTCTTCGTTGCGTCGACAGCTGGTCACCACTTACCACTTATTACTATGTATACAGGTACGTACGTACATCATACCATCTACTTCTATTTCCACCGCAGCAATAATTTTACGACAGTTAACGGTGGTCATCGTCAGGTAGCCTCAATCCGATCGCTCCTCGATTTCTCCGCGTGCGCCTCTGTCGAAGAGATTTCTTCTACTCGATACGATTCAGCTTTCCTCTTCGAAGATGGAAGACTTCTAAGTGCTTTTAACTCCATGTTCATCAGGCGTCAGTATACAGATGATTTTGTGAAACTAAGTTAATTACACTTACAATCAACCGCAGGTGTTCTCTATTTTCTGTTTAATCTATCCCACGACGATCATTGTGGAAATTATATAATTTCGTCTTCTTTACAACTCCGGACAGAAGTGCTCCTTCAATTGTTGATGAATAAAATCGTGTATCAACTTCCCATAAACTGAGCCAGAAAAATTCATCGAATCATGATGATTAGGTATACTTGAATCCAAGGGAGAGGTTTCTCCTGAATTTAATGAAGCCTTTCTGAAAGTAATTCAGACTGATGGAAGAGTTGCGTGTCAATCTAGATTCACCTATCATCGTTTGTATTGGAAGCGTTTTTTCATCAACAATAATCTATACCTCGGTGTATATTTTGCTCTATGGAAATTAAGATATGGTTAAGATACACTCGGTATTACAGTCCAGGGCACGCGTTCCAGTGGTGGGCTGCTCTAGGCTCGCGTTCAACTCTCGCCGACAGTTCTCTCGTGTACTTCGATCCTATGCAAATGTCTAGTTTGTTTATGTATATGCGGGGATATTCGCCCGGTAAGTATAAATCGCTTTTATAGGTCCTCGGAGGGATCCGCCTCTAAACGCAAAACGTGCCACCGCATATTCAACACTCCACTCCACTCCACTCTACTTCGCTCCACTCGGTCGCTTGTGTCTTACCTCATCGCGGTGAGGAGGTCTCAGCGACAATTTCAAAGCTTCCTGAACTGAGGGCCCTGGATTAAACCATGCGAGTATACAACGCTGACCATTGCCCTACGACTTTCATCTTGACCCCATCCAGCAAGAGAAAGAGGGGAGGAAGAGTCAGTCTTGAGGGTTGGAGGAAAACGGGCGACTGTAACAATAACGGTGGAATGGTGGCCGCTGCGGCGATGGAGGTGGCGAAGCGGAGATGAGCTAAGGTATACAAGGTGAACCGGCATGTATTTACCTCGATGTATATGTACACGTGCTGACAGTCCACGTCGCAACTCTACCTATACGTACATGCCTATCTGTGCATGTGTATGTAACGTACAATATATGTATATAAGTCGGTGTAGTTTGCCTTGCCGTATACGTAGATGTTATCGAAAACGGGGGTTAAAAAACGGTGGTAGAAATTGATTCGCATAAATTTAAGAGTTTGCGGGAGTACCGACATGTAAAATGAATTTTGGCGGGAAATTTGGTTCCCGTATTTATAGAGCTCGCCGAAAAGTAATAACGGCACGTGACTTTTCCCCGTTATACGACCTTACCGCGGTGCAGAGTAGGGAAAGGTGGTAGAATGAGAAAGTCGAGAGAGGATTCGGGGAAGCAGTCTCAGCTAGGGGAGCGACCGAAAGTAGAAAAGAAAAAATAAAAAAATCGCAAATAAAATAAAGAAACGAAAAAAATATTCTTATACCTTATCTCATTTGAGATTCGAATAAAATTTTCACTTTCTTCGAATCTGGGGTACATAGCTGATGGTCGTCGCCCTCTGAATTAGAATACGCGAGTGCGCTTTAAAGAGTTTTAAATCAATCGAATACTCGCTCGTCCGAGGATAAAACATTTGCCAGCCTCCAGAGGAGAATTTAAGGTAGGTACTTATATTATCGTGATCTTTTTGTTTCAATGTGGTAAATGCCGAATACACTTTTCTCTGCCCGCAACAACAATTTCCTTTTATTTTCGAGTGTGTGAAAAATCTCGGGTTGTTTATTCTTGAAAAAAAATCTACTCCTTCAGCTGTCATTTTTGCGGCCACTCTTCACTCAAGTACCTCAATAGTCCCATAGCACGAAACAGAACAGTGGTGTGTTTTTTTTTTTTTTAATTCTTTTTTTTTCTCAACATAAAGATTCTCAGAGGCCTAGATGAGAGAAATGGAAAATAGGTGGCACGGGGCGTGAGGTGGGGTCAAATGAGATGGGAGGCTGTGTTTAAGAGGGGCAAGGAACGACAGAGAAGAGAAGCAACCGGGTGAAGAAGGAAGAGGGTAGACGGAAGAGGAAAATGGGAAGTGGAAAGAGGGAAGAAGAGGGAAGAGGGAAGAGGGTGGAATCGATAGCCTGTGCACGAACGAAATGTAGGTCATACCGTCGGTAGTTGTACATATATATATATATATATATATATATATATACATATAGGTAACGGGAACCGATCTCCAACAGGACTATCCTGGACTGCATTGCCCTTCTTTCACCATTCCGCAGGTTTATACATTTTTCATAAATAAATTCCAAGCCGTTCCATAGCGCCATTCAATCTGATTCGCGGTGAGGTATGCCGGGCTGAAGCCTTCCAATGAAACTAGATCTGTGGGATAGGTATGTATACCTACGTATATACCTAAGTCGGAACCAAACCCGGAATGGACGGTCCAGATTTGTCGAGTAAATAAAAATTTGTTTTACCTCTAAAGTCACGAGGGGCAATTGAGGTGAACAGCTTTTTTCTGATTTCTTTTCCTCCACATTTTTCTCCCCTCATATACTTTTCTTTACATTTTCTTTTTATTTTATTTCATTTCATTTTATTTATCTTACGTCTGCAGTTTCGACCACCAGTATGTACTTGCGCTTCGTGCAATTAGAGAAGTAAAAGTGTTTCGTTCTCCACTCGCGTTTCGTTTAACAAAGCAAAGACTCTCATGACACAAGTGAACTTGAACCGAATCGCGGTCAAAATTGAACAAAAAAAAACGAAGAAATTCTTTCCCCCTCAACCAATTGCTTTTTGAGTTTATCGTTAGACCGTTCGACCAGTTTTACATGTTTACTAACTGACCCGAATATTTTTGAATACCGTTCTCATCGAACTTTTCGTTTGGAAATAGTTCATACGAATAATTATCGTTGATGCTGTTATTCTCCGTTCCATTAATCCGACTTTATATTATCGCTGTAATATCGAGCTTTTCTAAATCGGTACACGTCGATATAAACCCAATTGAGCAATGATCGAATACTTGTTCTCTAAAATTTCTCCGACTATAGTTCGTATGCACGTTTATTGCTTTCCTCTCATTTTCCAAGAGCTGTTGCTGTTGATGATCGATTCCTTCAACGGTTCTCTGTATTGATGCGCGTATATCTGTACGGATAATTATACACAGTCGAATGCTGAATATATTTACCAAGTTCCATTTCCATTAAAAATCGAAATTTCGACTGTGAGAATGGAAAAGAAAAGAATATTTTTTTATTATCCCGAAAAGAATGATAGTGTTGGAGAATGATAAAGGATGATCGTCAAAATTTCACCCCAACTAAGGACAGTTCTGTCATCGTCGAGCATTAATTCCATATGGTTAATCATGTTTGGTAAATGTAGTTGCAGCACAAATATTTCCATATGTATATGCATGTAAACAATATATGTATATACATTTGATCCGGCATCGATACAGAAACTCGAACAGTGTTTGCTGAAAATTGAAATTCTAGAACCATCTATTAGCCATTTACTATTATGGCTATGTCCAAAAGGTCAGCCCATTGATTACGGGGTTTCAGATTTCCGTTCTCTCGTCCGTTACCTGTTTAATTAATTACCATAATGCGTAGTTAAAGGTCGTCGATAGCCGGAGGGAAGTTTGGAAATGTTTCATGACGAGAAGAGAACCAAATTGATGAACTATTTTATCAGTTTTACGGATCTCTTCTTTTCGTTCTTCCTTTTCATCGTTATCATTGCCAATACTACGTACGGAAAATCTCTCCCCATCTGAATGTATTATTGTACCATAACTACATATTGTATACCTATATAATATGTATATGAATAAAGGATGAAATTCCTTCGCAATCAAATTGTTGATCTCGTTCGAAATTAAAACGTCACCCCCAAGATTGTCTGCCAGTGAAAATAATGATTGAAATCCAATATTTCCCCTCGTTTTATCTTTACTTAATAACTTTATTTACCAGCTATTGACTAGCACAATATTCGTTCAGCCTCAGCAGCGGGAGCGTAGACATATACGTATATAGTATATGTATATATATCTCTTTGGCTCGCTATTCAATTTGTCAATAAGCTTCTTACCGTTGTAACGACACGGAGTAAAAGGGGCGCGAAGGACGAGAGGAAATGAATGGAAAGGGAGAAAAGAAACTACCCTTTTATTTCTCCGTATGAAATCATAACTAAACCTTGCGCAGCTTGTAATTCCCGACTCTCTGAGGTAGCGTATAAGTTCATATGGTATATTGTGCCCCATAGATTTATGTATTGTACATATATATAGATGAGGAAATGAATATATACCGAGAGAAATGAGGGAGAGGGTGAAGTAAATCAATAATTCAAGTAGCTTACAAATCTCCTCATCAATTATTGGCAATGTACTATATCGCATACGTATAGTGCATCGAGTACTTTATTGGAAAATTGTATTTACAAAACGTGCCAGTATACATAGATATACATTATTTATTACGTACAAAGGTATAGGTAGGTGTAGTATATTGTATTATGTATCGAATAAACTCTATAAACGCATACGCGTACGTATGGTTAGGTTGATTGCGACTCTTTCGCCCACACTTTGTGTGGTCTCGGGGGTCACATCAATCCGACAAATTGTATACCCGGTTAGGTTGATTGCGAATCGCTTCGCGGCCAAGCGCGCGTTTGGACAACTTTTTCGTGTAGCTGGGCCGGCTACGAAAAGTTGTCCAAGCGAGCTTGGCCGCAATCAACCTAACCGGGCGTACACATTATATACACGATACAAAATAATCGACAATTATTTAGAGGCGTTCGCGATGACGTCAGGGTTAGAAGATAGGCTTTGGTACTTGAGGAAAGCGCGATATATAAATTTTATAATACATGTAATTAAGAGATCCAGGTACAATGTTTGAACGGACAGAATTTTGAGGTATATTTAATTACTGGCCGTGATCGTGATCAGCAGCTCATAAATATCCCCCGTGTTCAGAATCCGCCTCTTGCCCCTGGAATATCGCGTATTCCTGGAGCTGTTCCTCCTGAACTGGGGCTGCGTGACCTGAGTCTAGGTTTTGATGCTGGTACTCCTCTTCCTGAGCGACTCCGTGACCTCCGTGAACCTCGAGAGCACCGTGACCCCCGTAAACTCCACCGGAGTGATCGTTACCTCCGGAATTATGGACGACCGCGTGAAAACCATCGTGATCCGCGTGGTATTTTACAGTCCTCACGTTGCCACCTGGCTCTTTTATACTGTACTCGCCCCGCACGGTTTTACCTAAAAACACCATTCAAATTCTTGCTATTTTTCTTCTTTCATACGAACAATTGTTGAAAGTTTTTAGATTTTTTTCAATCACCACTGACAATGAAATGAAGACGTGAAGCGACAATCGCTTACTTTTTCAAACGATGATTAAATCAATTCAAAATATCCTTCTACTCTTCTAACTATTGTCCACGGATAGCATGAGACAAATCGATGCGAATCTTATAATCAAATCATCTCGTATTGTAATCAATGGACGCGTGAATCGATAGGATCAGTCAAAGCGTTCGGTTCTCGTGAAACGGAAGGTTTTTTGAACCATAAAATTCACTTTCGCTTACAATACGGAAGAAGCACGCGCCTTTAAAAATGAAAAATTTCAACTTGAATCGACATACCATCTCGGGACTCTTTTTGCCCGTGAAAATCTCCCGTGTGATGATCTTCAACTCCGTATGAAAATTGATATTTCGGTTGAGCGACGTAGTCGAGAGTGTAGCCGTGATCCTGATGGTGTTGACCGTGTAAATGTTCGTGTTCATCGTAGTGGGGAACGTAGGGGACCTTCACCTCGTAAACTGGGCCTTCAACGGGTCCGTGAAAGTGCATAAAGGAGCTCGCGTGACTTTGATGCAAGGCAGCAGCAGCAGCGCCATCGGCATGGTGATGACTTCCGTGAAAAGCGCCAAGGCCTTCTTCGATGCTGTGAACGGGTATGACCCCCGCCCTGACAGCGGTCGTCAGAACGGCGAAACCGAGGAGCTGAACGAGAAGATGAACGATATTGTTTGTATCTTTATTTTTGTTTTTGTTTTCTGTTTTCTGAACACCATAGCAGCGTGAATTAATGAAATAATTACGATCGAGATGGAAGTGATTATAACTAACAATACGTTTTCTTCGTCGGTTGAGGTAATCCAAAAGTTGGCTACGTCGCTGTTAAAGTTTTCGCATTGTCGAAGTCGAGTCAAGAGAATGTGAAGTAAAGGGAGAGAGATTTTAGGTTATAAAAAGGGGGACCGAAGTGTAGTCGGCCGAATATTGTGTAACTTAAACAATAACAGTGAAACAAAATAAGTAAGTAACTCGAATGAAACGGTGAATCGTAGATGTATAACGTTTGTCGAAAGCTAATGAGCGGAGTGGGCTGACTGGAAGATATTATAAGCTGACAACTGAAAAGTTAGATTTGTGTTTATTTTTTTTCCTTCTATTTTCGTTAGATTTTAGGGTAGTAAAGCCAGAACCTTGAGGGTTGAAGAATCAGATACATCAGATTATTATAAACCTTGTACCAGAACAAATTAAATCCGTGTCACGCTACGGTAATGCGAGTTATACCGCCTCGTAGTTAATGCTTATAATTACACCGATTATACATTTTCTTAATTACTTCGTTTCTAATCTACGTTTTATAACTTCACTTTGGTCGTTAGTCCTCCCTGCAGCGGAGACAGACACGAGACCAGGGGCGAAACTTTTCACTAACCAAAAACTAACCCCTTCTTACTTCCTTTTCTTACTCCCACGCGATCGATACAACCGCAACTTTACTATAAATATGTACATGTGTAAGTAATGTAAGTATGCACCAACTTATCGTAGAGTATTTTAAACTTTTCAAAAGTTACCGATGAAAGAAAAAAAAATTTTTTTTTTTTTCCGTAATTATATCACACGACCGGTATCCGAGTACGTGCACCTCGTCATCTCCTTTATATTACTTTTTTGTGAATACGCAAAAAGGAGTAGAAGAAAATCTTTGAATTTTAAGGAAAGTTATATGCACATGTATGTATACGCACGTTATTCACGCACGAGTAAACTGCATGAATTATAACGATTTCACCATGTTTACATTACGTTTACTCTATTACACAAATTTACGTGTAATACAAATGCAGAAAACTCTGACTTTGAGAACACGAACGGGATTTCTCCAAAATCACTCGACCGTACAATTTTATCAGATATCAGAGCGTCCAAACCCCTCCCTTATTTTGTTTATTTTTCTTCAAATTTGTTTTTCCCCCCATCATCGAAATCGGTACCCATCTTCGTTTCATTTTACATCGTTTCATAATTTGGCCGATCAACGAGTATCGAAAATCACTTTTTGCGGTGCTATCTTTTTTTGAGAAAATTTTTTCTGTCGGATTTTAATTTTCTATCGAATCTTTTATTTTTATTTTATTCATTTCTTTTTACCTTGACGAACATTTCTTGTATCACAATATTAAGGCGGTCAGATGAGAACTGCAACTTTCGAACGTATCTCTTACGCTTTTATACCATGGCAATCTTACTCTGCATACATATAGATACATGTACATAGGTGGCACACGTCGTATGTACGTACATACATCCTCCATCTCTCTACGTTTACGAACTCCCACTCTTCAAGCTTAATTTTAAACCCTAAAGATACCTTCTAATTTAATTACAGGTGTGCCAATGCTGTGGCACATACAGGAATTGCATGTAACGATTGTTTCGGCGTCCGCAAATTTGGTTACCGGTCAAAATTTGTAGAACGTTCAGCTATTACGTGCGTTTGTTTGTACTCATATGTGTACTGTATAATGATGTTAACATTGCGCTCATTTAGATTTATTGCAAGTTGCGAGGTGTTTGGTAAAAGTACATGCGTATAAAAAATTAAGAATGAAGAATTAATTAAATCACTTCTTTATGGCGGCCGTGAAACGGACAGTATATATACTGTACATATGCCCACAGGTATATGCTCACGCGGTTTTTTGGCTTCGATCGATCGACGCATCCGTAGGACTTTCGATGACTGCATTTATAAAAAATGGGCATTACAGTCATCCGGTTTATCATTTATGTACAATTATTCTGCGCGTCACGAAAATCGGGATGTGCACTCAACGATGTGTAATAATCTTTCGTTATTGCAACACCGTATGTGTGAATACATGGCGTATACCAAAATAGTATAATTACAACTTTCCCGTTACACGGATCATGTCTCCGGAAATTCTATATTCAAACTACAGGAACGTATAATCGGTTTATGTAAAAACCTGCTGCAGCCCTCGAACAACCCCTTCATGTTATAATCCAATTTCACCGTTTTTGACTGAAGCGATCGCGCTGCTTGATTTTCATTATTTTCGACAGGTCGACGGCGTTTTACACAACAAAATGCGGGTTAAATTCAAACCCGTAAAACTGAACGAGATCTCGAAACATATCGCAACCTTGTTCTAAGGAGTTTTATTCGTACCGTCCGTTGAAAAGAAAAAAAAAAAAAGTAACTACCATAAAAAAAATCAATCATCCGTTAATCGAACGAGAGATTTTTTTTTGTTTTTTGTTGCTCAACATCGAACATGCTAATGCGATTCGATATTATTTCATGATGTAATTTTAACTACGATTGGTAATTTTTCAGACTTTCGCAGTCATCGGCACCCCGGTTGAATAATTATACACTGATCCTGTGTATAAAAATATAAATTATATAAGATCAAGTATATCTCATGAACATAAAACGGATAAATATAGTCAACGACCTCCACTGTATGCGGTTGAATTTTCACGGTTGAGTGGACTGTTATTATACTTCATGCTTTGGTCAAATTAAGGCACACGTTACGATCTTTGAAAACAAAAGTGAAAATAAAAAAAAAAATTAGAACCGCGAAGAACAATAAGCGAAATAGTGGAAATACCGTAAATTCAAAAGAGTGGGCGTTTGTTCGTGAAGCTTTGAAAATAGTATAAGTACCCATACATAATAATGTGCAGTTACGTGATCGAAATAATTCGCTCTCGTTCGATGAAGAAACTTTTACTTTTTAACGTAGGTATACACCACCGGCCATTCCATTACTATATGTGTGAATTTTTCTCTTTTCAAGGTGCGTTACTTGGAGAAAACTGTAGCTGTATATAATAGCTATATTAATGGTATCAGGTGTACTTACCTACTCCTCGGCAAATGTACATAAATGCAGGTGCAGGACCGTCGGATGGACAGACATCATAACCGAATGATTTTTGCTTCCGCGTTCAACTTGCCTCGCTCATTTTCATCTCGATTAAAATTGCTACCAAAATTTCCATCCCTTTCAGATATTATCATCACGGTTACGCTCCGTGTAGCTTGATTACCGTCAACAGAAATGATAGTATACCCGCAGCACGAGATTATGCCGGCGACCACGTAGTACGGAAAAAATAAAGACGGCATAAAAAAAAACGAGAAGAAAACAACCAAGTAAAAATAATGCTGAAAAAAAGGACATTAGGGTGACAATTTACCCACACTTGTTTCTAATGAATTTTCCCTTTTACATTTGTTTTTTTTTTTTTTTTTTCAATTCTCTGCCAAGATATTTTAAACTGGCTATAGAATGGCATTCCGCCTCCGTTGTATCGTCGAAGTTTTCAAATTTTCTGACTCCGATTCTTTCACTTGCTTGCTCGAATCCTGACTGGGATAACCGCATGACAATCGCTATTTGATGTTTATAATTGATTTTCGATTAGGTATAGTTCTGATTAATTCTGTGGCGGTAAACCAGATCGTTTTATTGTCAAATTACAAGCGTTGACTACGATTATCGCGGATAATTGCGGGGAATGGAATCGTTGATCAATTGTTTTGATTGTCGGAGGAACCAACTGATTTAGAAAAGTCTTGAGACCACTTCTGCCGTCAAGTTGTGATATTTACCGTTCCAAGACACGCTTCAGTGCCGCCCTGGAAATACCTACCCTTATTTTTATACGTTTCATAGTCACGGCTTTTCCCCTAACGTATAACGTTTCTTCAGACTGCCAAAGATCCACCCATTTCTCTGACCTTGCTCTGTAAGGAAACCTATTCACAAGTTCCCTCATAAACGTATACGATTTTACCGTATAGCTATAGTACTGACAAATATATTCCTCTTCGTACTATATTACCTATCAATATTTTTTGAGGTTATACACGATCTCGTGCGTGCCGGAGATTCTGACTGCGGAGTATAAACTGAAGAAAGTCGTAGGAAAATTTGATTGGATTGAAATAATTTATACTTCACTCAAATTGTTCTTGATTTCATCATTCTTCCTGCTCTTTACACAGGTGTATGTGTACGGCCATATAATCTTTCACCATGTACGCGTCCATTTGTTCTGCTCATGTTGGTACAATAATTTTACGTTATATATGATCTGCCTTACTGCACCGTGAGCTGCGAGATATATTCTCTTGTGTAACGTTGGCGATAAAAAAAATTAATTAGGTTTTTATGGAGTCCAGTTTTTTTTTTTTTTTCTCTCACATTCGTCATCGTCAGTATTCCGCAGTATGGTGGATAAAAATACGTAAAAAGAAATAAAAATAGATTTTTACGCCCAGCACCAATCGAACGACGGCTCAGTTTTCCTGTAATCAAAATTGACGGCGAATCAGTTCGCTGTCAGTTGGAAAGCTCCAATTAAACGCAGAAAAAAGTACGAGATCTTCGATAATCGAAGCTGTAGGCTAGTGTAGGTTGTCGCTCATTGTTAGCTGCTAGCAACTCGAGGTAGGTATTGCAGCTGACCTATATTTTTCACCATCGAATCGTTAAATCATCGGAAAAAAGGTGAAGATACGAGAAAATAAGCTTCGTTTGTAACAGGGTGTGTTTTTCGAACTAATAGTGAGTCGAAAAAATTATGATCGCACTTCGTCAAGACTAAATTTATTATCTCATGTATAAATCCATTTGTGTTAGTGATATATATTCTGGAATCAGGGGAAACATGGAAAAGAACGAAGGGAGAAAGATCCGGCAAAAATCCGATGGAAGCTCGAAATGCGCTGCGCTGTGGTATTCGAACAAATAAAAAATCAATTGAAAAACAAAATAGAAACGCTCTTTTTTGGCAGGGTATGAAGTTGATGATAAAATTGGCCGAAAACGGCGATAAAACGAACGAGGGAGGGTATTTACATCGATCCAAGATGCTTATCAATTAAAATCATCTTCGTAACAACAGAATTTTTTTGTTCACTTTTTCAATACATAATTGTGCAGTCCTACATAAGAATTATTATATTCTCAGCTAACAAGAAAGGATTTTTGAATCGTCAATATTTTATTTGATAAAGGGCGTCGAGGGTTTCGCTTCGTCGCGGATTCAGAACCGTATTTTTATTCGCCAAAGAAAAGGAGCTGATCATCGGTCGTGCCGATAAAAAAATACTTTTCTTCTCGTGACGTTGGCTCGTATAAAATAGCGATGATGGCTATCCCACGTTTTGTAGCCGCTCCAGGGAATCGCCGAGATTTGGGAGAAAGAGAGCAAAAAAAAAACAACACGTCAGTCTGAATCGTTGGACCTGCAAACCTTTGAAAATAAAAATCTTAGGCATTAAAGTCCGTTGAATGAATAATTATCTTTAAAAATCAACGACCAAAAAAAAAAAACAATTGACATGCCTCTGCGAAAAGAGGATTCGAGTCCTAAACTACGTCCTATAACTACGTAAAAAGATACAATTTTTTTTTTTTTTTTTCAAACAACTTTTCTTTTCTAACTAAATTCGTGATACAATTTTTGGATTCGAAGGATGACGATGAATCTTGTTATTAGCTAGTCGGCTGCACGACGTGCAAGAACTATAATCGTAACTTTTATTTATAAGTTGGAATTCGAATGATCTGTTAATAATGTGAATAATAAGCCAGCCGGTGTCGCGTGAAAGGAGAATTTATACTATACTTACCAAATAATTGTGTAAACTTGAAATAATTTAAAATCGATACATAAATGTAATTTTCCCCCGGAAGTATAGAGAGGCGAGGTGGATGAGGTAGGAAAATGAGAGATAAATTGCTTCGTCTCTTTTCCGGTTAAAAATCAATGAAACGTTAAATCGATCACGTCCTTGGCTGTTTGATAGACAAGATCGATTCCGGTCGCCAACATTTCCCTTTCACGGTGAGCCGGGTAACTGCTGCTTCAGTATAATAATCAAAGTTCAAGATCCTGGCACCGCACTGCAGACTTCTGGCTTGCTGCTCTTGTTACACTTGATCGTCGGCGAGGAACGCTTTCACTTCGAGGCCGGCCGAACCTCAACTCCGCAGGGCCTCCTTGTTCTTCAAGTGGGTATACGGAGAAGGTGAGAAACTCGCTTGGCTAACCACCTCGGAAGGAAGTGGTCTAGGGTTACCGCGTTACTTCCGAGAATTACGTAACACTCCGGTGAGAATCTACGAAACGATCAATTTGAGAAACGGCTCCAGAAATTAGGAGAGTAATAGAAGCATTAGGATAGACAGAAACTCACGAACCAGTTGACGCACCCGTAGTTGCACCACACATCGTAGTGAGGAAAAACAACTGTCGGTTTCGGAATTTCTTTTTTCTTCGTTTTTCCAATCGCATTGCAAAAGTTATAACTTGCCCAAAATTATTTGGAACGTTCGCAACTTATTACGGGTAATTTTGGTAAAGTTCCGAACAAAACGGAATTTCACGCATCGGCAGATAAGACGAATGACCTACCTGAAGTTGCGTTAATTTTAAGTGACAGTTATCCGGTCATTATTGGTGGCTTGATTGCCAACTGAGGCACCGGAAGTGACAGTTTACTCGAGTTTTCATTACTTGGTGGCGGAAAAGGAATAGTGCCAGGTAAAATGGTAACTCCCAATGCAGGATATGTGTGTGACTGGTCAAATTTACGAGGGTCGTTAATAAGCGACACAAAACACGGAACTCATTCCACAACCTGGGGGTTAACCTCCCTTATTTTTGACGGGAGAATATAGGCATGTATACCTCAACTGGGAGGAAAAAGCTCGGAAAGGGAGATGGGCAAGAGGAAAAAGAGTGCAGCCCCTTTTTACCTGCTAACTGTAACTTTTTAACGTCATGGGTATCTACATAGCTAAAGTTAAGTTCATTACACGAAGGTGAGCTCTTTCACCCTGCCGCAAAGCTTGTTACAGGAAGGTTTAAAGAGTATAGAAACGCTGGAAAAATGTTAGGTTAGGTGAGGGGTGGTATGAGGGTAGCAAAAAAAAAAAAAAAAAAAATTAAGTCCTCCCATAGACACTTGCTAGGATTAATAGGAAGGGAGGAGCGAGAGGTGGAAGACCCTCTGAAGCAACCCTTTGGGAACGTTTCGGATGGGTCAAGGACGAGATTCCTTGAGATTGCACGGATCCCAAGAATAGATATGCAATATATATGTACATACATTCATACATAGGCACTAGATCCCTGCATTTATTTTCTCGCATACTCGAACGTCTTCGCCGATGTAGACCCTATACATACATACGCATGTTCGGGAGTGTTCGTCTACGAAGTGGGGTGATTCTGGGATGGAGGATGGACCGTGTGGCTCTGTAATTTAATATCCGAACCTTTGAATGGGCCCGGTGTGCGCGTCGAGCGTACAAACTGCCCTTTAGTAGTTCGAATGTCTGCGCGGTGGTATCGTCGTGTCTCTGATATATAGGGTGTCTCCAATTAAATTAGTCCGACGTTCTAATGAATGGCGCGTATGCGAACGGTTGCGTACAGTTACATATAGTTCCTTTTCCCGGCTCATGCCATGCGCGGCTTTCAGGGGGGGACTAGGGCTCAGTTTTCGTTCAGGCTAGGTCAGGCTAGGCGATAAAGCTGGTCGTAACTGAGAGACAAGACGGCCTTTTACGATCTTGTTTAGAGGTTCTTCATTTTGTTTTTTGTTCTTCGCGAATAGTTCTTAGTTCTTTCTCTTTATTTATTTATTTTTTTCTATCACCAGCTTTCGTTCCCTATCTATGGTGAATGTATATTTCTCCATTTCGTCGCTCACTTTTTGTCATTTGGTCGTCGTTGGCCACCGGTACGATTTACCCGACCATCCAACTACAGCGGCACGACTTGACGAGAAAAGTTAAATTCTGCTTTTAGAGTCGCCTTCATCTATCTTGAAAACAAGAGACGAACCGGATCAAGTGTACTTTGACAACTAGCACATACCATTCTCCTCCCGAGTTAACGATAGTCTAACAATCCCATCGAGAATTTACTTTACTTTACCTCCTGGCTCTTTAACAACGTCTACTTTATCAGACATTAAATGAAATTACCCCGTCAATTGACATTTCGAATTGGAATGACTTTGTTATTTTTTAATTATTTTTTTCTCCATACAATTGTAAGTGATGTTGAAATATAATTAATGAACAATCAGCAGATACCGTTTTCGAACTTTCAAAATCAGTAGTGTATTATTTTATTTTATCTCGATTTTATGAAAAATTAAAAGAATAAAATATCATTTTGATCATTTTCCTCCGAGCAGGAGGAGACCAGCAACAAGGGCACCTTTATAATTGCAATGGGGGTAGTTTTTAGCTTTTTTTATCCAACACTCTGTGCAAGGACATTTTGTCTCGGGTCGAAGAGCACTACGACGCCACACTTTATGAAAGTAAATTTTGCCGCAGGGTTAAATTCACTGGGAATTCAATAATTATATCTACGAATACACAGCAGTCTTCATTAAATACGGACGAGTAAGTCACCCAGTCTTTCAGTAAATGATAAGTTTCGTCGTACAAACCACCTGAAACATCAATGTTTAGAGTACTCTGGTATCTACCGCCGAGCTTTACCGAGTAACAGCTGGACCACCAGTCGAATTCATACTTTGTACAGTTGAAAATTAGCTGAGCATCGCTTGCTGTAAGCCTCATTGTTTCCCAACTCTGTAGAGGAAAGTGGAGACTTGAAACTTTGCATATTCCCTATTCGGCCACGATTACATCTGCAATCTGTGGACGACGTGCTGGCGGTGAATATGATGTACGATTTGATTTACCTCAAATCTATAGTAGAGGTATTTACTCAAGGATTTCTTTTTTTCTTTTCTATTCATTTTCATTTTCATTTTTTTTTGTTTTTTTAACGAGAGTTTTGAGGGATGTGTGGTCGAAACGTGCTTGGTTAAAAGTAAAGTTGGAATCTCTTCAGATTTTTACTCGTCCCAATCGAGTGTTTTCGATACGTGTTTATCCTACATACGTATGTATACATATGTATGGGTATGTACGCGCCCGTTATATACGTCAGGAAACTTGTGAAGCAAGTGCTATTGTACTCGAATATCGTTCCATAAAAGTTCACCGATATTCGGTTCGCTCTTTGAGCTATTGTGTTGTGCAAAGGATACCAAAAGATGCTGGGGGTGCACGGGTACCATTAAATTTACGATCCTCTTACAGGACCCACCGGAAACTGACGATTTTAAAACGACTCAGAGAGTCGTGAATATCAAACAGTTCGTTCAATGTAGTCGAAGAATTCCCTCATGTAGTTCAAACCGGATGAGGAAGTTGTTTACCGTCTTGGGTTGTCCGGTTATAACAGCGGCGGACATCTGGATCAAGGACACAATAATTAAGTTTGTATATAAGTCTATACCTCGTCGTTTACCACGGTGGATTTTGGACGCAGTTAAACAACCGACTCGAATATGGATATTATACTTCATTGACTTTGCTGACCCTAAACTTTGTTGGTGTATTACTTTGGAATTCAAAGGGACCGACCGCTCGGTAACTGAGAACGGCCCTTTTTTGGTCGACACGTAGAGAAATTCACCGGGGTTACTTTTCCTACAGAGCCTATGAAAGGAGAGCAAAAAACAAAAAAAAAAAAATTGTGAAATAAAAATAAAATGGAGGAAATGGTAAAGGCAAGGGGGATGAAAGTGTCGAATCACAGGATACCGTGATTGATGTCACCTTGAGTCACGCAACCCCCTGTACGTTCGTGATTTTTTCGACATTCAAACTTGACTCCTAACAGAACTTGATGCAATGAAAGACGGATCCTTCATTAAATGCTGATCGTGGTTGAATTCCTCTCCGACGTCAAAGGTAATAGTTGGAGAATTCCTTTGAGTTTCCATGGAGATTTCAGCGATGGTGAAAAAATGCTATTTCAACCGCTGCGCGCGCTTCCATCCGATACAGATACGGGCATGTATACGTTATACACAGAACAGATTTCGAGCAAAGCGAGAAACTGGCTAGAATTTGTCAAATGGAATTCTTTTTTAACCATTGAAAACGAGAGATAAAGATAAGAGAGCTTTGTAAAAAAAAATAAATCAAAAGGTAAAGCTAAAAGAGAAGGAAAATGAAAAAGAAAAAAAAAAAACAATCCTCGAGACCCTCTTCGTCTAAGAAAAAAAGCAGCATCATCATCGTTGGGACGTTACGACGTGGTACGTGAACTGTGATCTTGGCTTTTGAATCCTGCTGACTACGGTGTGGTTACAGACAGGAGATGGATAAATGGTTGAACGAGTAAAAACGCGACATCTGCTGCGGGACTACCCCACCTTCCCCACATCAGCCTAGTAGGTATATACCTACTCGAAGATTAGCTCACTCACATGGCTCGTAATCCAAAATTTTTTTTCACTTTTTTATTTTTTTATTATGGGCGAGGTGCTTGTAAAAGGCTTTAATATGCCAATCAATCACTCTTTTGACTGATATTAGACGAGAACCGGCAAGCATGGGCATCAATCTCCGATTACCTACCCTTCGCTGCTTTCGCCAACTAATTTTATTTATTCATTCCTTGTTTACTATAATAATACAAAACACACAGCAGATTTTTTGAGAAAATTTGAAGGATGAAAAACGCGTGAGAATTCCGCACCAACTTTCGAGTCGTTACGTGCGCGTATATATAACTGTTAAAATTTCATCTGCGTAGCAATTGCTCTATTTTCACCGATACAAATTGCTGCACGCTGCACGCTGCACACCTGCACTCACAAAAATATATATGTGCGTATCACCATAGCTATAGTGGATTTCACCTTGTTACGGGTGACCCAGATTTTCAAAAAGCTCTATTCCTTTTATTCAGTTATCCCTAAAATTTATTGAATGTAAAATGGTAAAAGAAGAGAATGCCGCGATAACGACAAACACTGCGTTGTCGGTTGTACGAAAACACCCGACGCATAGTATCGGAATCATCTCCCAATGTTTTTTCCAGTTCTTTATTTTAGCGTTCAATTCCGTCACCCGTATAGAAAGTGACATCGAATACCGCACGCCTAAATAAATACGATGCATAGGATGGTTCATTTATTTATTTGGTATAATTTTGTGGACTATTCGACTGTTTGTCAGGTGGCTGGTATATATTATTTTCGAAACCATTAGCGGAAAACTCTTTCAATTAGAGCGTGAGAAATTATATAGGCGTGGAGGCCTAGGGGAAATTCGAAGTTGCCCAAGGCGCCTCTGGCGGGAAACGGTCGGTATTACTCCGACGGTTGCCATACAATTTTTTTTTGCTTCTTTTTTTTTAATGCACTTGCTCTTGATTTTCGTTCGGTGTGAAAAGGGCCTTCCCATACCACTGCTTGAACCGTTCGAAAAAAAAAGAGGAGAAATATCAAATGAAACAAACTCATTAAACCTCTGCCGCAGCAGGTTCATAAATGCAACTGATAAAATACTCTTAAGCTTAATTCAAATGATATCACGGCAGTAAATATATCATTTGTTTCTTCACCTCCGACTCGGTTACAACATATTGACGAGGTTTTGTACGGTAGCAAAATTTCCATTCAATATAAATCATCATGTGTTACCGCTGTACATCTAATACGGCATACCATACTCGCATTGATTTCTACATCCGTTTCACCGTGATAATACAATTCGAGTTATCAGCAATATCTAACTGATGCGATTATTACGGAGGAGGCTTCGATGATTTTATCACTTTCTCTGCACCGCTAACTGAAATCCAATCAAATCCTACCGGCCTAGAAACTATACCTCCGGTGCACGAGGGAGGTATTTCGCTGCGTTATAAGCATACCTATATTACACCGAAAATTGTTATGTTATGCAAAATTTCAGAGAACTAGATATGATCCAATGCTAATTAGGTTCGCAATGTATACGGAGATCCATATTATAAATATACATATCGCTATGTATAAATATCAATTTACTCGATATGTAGTTAGGCGCATATTGATATTTCGGAAAGTAATTATATTTTTACACTAATTGAATAAGCGCGGAATATTTCTGACACGCGATGAACCGAATAACCGTTATCGCATTAAATATGTATGTGTAGTGCGGCATGATGACGCCTTCTTTTGTTTCGTTTTTTTTTTCTGTTTCGTTTTTTCGTTTCTGCGGGGTGGATAAAACAAGTTTTTATTCGTATCGGGGGGTAAAAATAATTTATTAACGTGTCAAAGTAGTGGATGAGTTGTTATCACAGTTCAGCGATCGTTTATCGATCAATGATGGCCTCCACCCTCATGCCCGTGTCCGTGTCCGTGTCCGCCGTAGGTTCCTCCGGAATGATCGTTTCCACCGCTGTTATGTACGACCGCGTGAAAACCTCCGTGATGATCGGCATGATACTTCACTGTCCTAACATTGCCGCCGGGTTCGTGGAGTGTATATTCTCCGGCAACGTCCTTGCCTGGAACACAGGGATAATAAATTTAGCCACTAACACGAGAGAGAAAGACAACCGACTGAAAGATAGATCACGACGACTGAGGCTCTGCTAACTCCGCCAGACTCAACGTATCGAGTTAAGGAAGTCTGAAGGTCAGAAATAAGGAGTCGTACTTATATGTACGCATGGTGGAATCGGCAGCAGAAAACAGTTGCGGATCAAATAATAGTAAAAAATTATTTCTTGGAAGAAATCAGCCGACATACACATCTGGGTGTCTCTCTGTTTTCTTCTTTTTTTTTTCTTTCTTTTCTGTAAAGTTTTGCAGACCGAGCTTTTTAACGTCGGTATTATATGGCTCGAGTTCTATGTAGGCTCTTACCATCTCGGTGTTCTTTTTGCCCGTGGAAGTCTTTCGTATGGTGGTCTTCTACTCCGTAAGCAAACTCGTACTTCGGATGGGCTTTATAGTCCACATGCTCATGGCCATGTTTGTCCTTCCATACCACTTCCACTCCTTCACCTTCTACAGGTCCATGATAATGCTGAAAAGAGTGCGCCTTGTGACCCATAGCACATTTCGTGAGGATTCCCAGAATCAACACAACGGCGAGTAGTGACGCGAACTGAAAATAGAAAATCAATTCGATGTACCATGTATATTCGTAGATATATTCGTTCTACGCGGAGAATTGTGGAAAACAAAATTCTTCGAACTTTCCAATTCTTCTAATTCGGGGAATGCTAGTGATTCTTTCGAGTAATGAGTATAAAAACTACAATATTATACACGAGGGCCATTTTAACTAAAATTTCGTTCTAATTTTCTCGGTTAGATCGTCGAACAATTTCTAGTGTATTCTGTGGATAGTTAATGATGGCTGAGCGTACTGCGTGGTCTGGGGAAAATTTTCCCCACTAATTTCTGTCAAAATGGATGCCGCAATGCTCGCTGTTTTAATTGAGCGCTGCAGTAGATTCTTACTCGCGCCCGTCATTAACTCGGTGAGGGATAATTTTGGTGTCTATTATATACTGAAACCAGCTAGCAGTTTCGTTCTAATTATTTTCGAGAGACAATTAACTGCGCGTCGTTTATGCGGACTGGTTTCCTTTACTCTCGTTCCTCTCGGCTCATCTGCACCGCGATTAAGAGAAAAAAAAACAACAACAACAATAATAACTTTTAAAAATACGCAGACAAAAAAATAATGCCCAGGGTTGTAGGAACGGAAGATTTATCTTAATCCTGTATAGATCGCACAACACTTTTTTATTCATCAACGAATGATGGATTAATTATTTGTGATTTATGATGAGCACCTTGATAACCATTTTCGATGTAATTCCAGATACGTTCTCTAACTGACCGGTGTACCAACCGAACTGATGGTCCTCTGAGAGCTTGTTCCCGCTTATATAGTTCGAGTAATGGCAACCTTTGTTTTTTTTTTGCTCTGTCTTTTCACGATTACATGACAAATTTTCTTGCCGATAATTCTCAAGTCTCGTCTCGTGTCATGGCGCTGCGCTGGTTATTTAATCCGCATAGATTTCATCGAATTGGTATCGCCCGTTACGGTGCCATATCGGTGGTGATTATTCAACGGTAGAACGGTAAGCGCAAAAAAATGTTAAATCACTACAGAGCATTGAGACCTAGCTAATAATGCTCCGAAAATAAACGATTCGATGTGAATTTCACGGAGCTCTTTAATGCCGCAACAGAGTATCGGGTGATTATATTTTCGCCAATTAAAAATTCCTTGTTAGATAATATCTTAAAATACTATGTAAAAATTGATCGCTCCGCAGCAACAACTTCGTATGAGAAATTAATCGTCGACCGTCTGTCGATCGTTTTCTGCAAGGGTGTTATTATAATTTTTCGTCCGAAACGCAGTCCTGCGAAGGACGCGGCTGATGTCTCAGAGGACAAATTTGGCAAACTTTTTTTCCTTTTTTTTTTTTTCTATTCTTTCTTAGGATGAAAACTTTCGCCTGTTATGTGTATACTTATGTGGAACGTCTAACATCTGTAGGCTGTTCGGAACGAACTTGTTCGAAAGATCGTCTTTATTACTTTATTCTTGGAGAAGAAGCTTTCTTATTTTCTTGTTTTCTGCACTCTCGACAGTTTTACCACTTCGCGATTAGGCTTTCACGATATTATAATCCCATAATTCAACGAATTGAAGTTATAGTTACAACGTGGTACCGGACCACGACCCACCTACCTGTTGTAGTAAATTTCGAAAGGCACATATGTAGCGTGGAACTACTCGTATTGGACCTAAAATTGTGGGGGCCGTGTACGAGAGGAACGGAATTTTCCCTTTGCAAACTATATTATCGCCCAGGGTGGTAGTCTTCCTACTTGTTACCAACCTGATATCTAAGCTCTAAACTTGTATACGCTGTTGCAATTTACTGGCTCTACTAATAGTGTAACCCGCCGGCTACCCAAGAGCGGCGCGAACCTGATTATGGAAACTTAATATCGAATGGACGTGACTCGAAGCTTTTTGTCCAATATTCTGCAACGCCGCAGGTGGTCCATGTATCATAACGGATGTTCTATATACATGCCACCCTGTTCATATACGATAAATAGATACGTATAGATCAACACGATCCTATTGGCAGAATATAATTTCCCGTTAAAACGGATAGTTGAAAGTATGATTCGCACGAAAAAATTCACACCGATACGATACTGACATTTTGAATATTCGTTATGTCGAGGAAATATAGCAAGCTCGTCGGATATTAGCACCGATTTTTTATCGGCGAGGATATAAAAATTTTATTATCTCTGCCCCTCAGGGTATTTGCTATAACCATATGGAAACTCGAGCAACTTGATTGTTTCGTACTACAATACAGCGTTTGCGGTATCACAGGTTTCTCTTTCTTTTGCTCTCATTTTTACTCTCAATCGTTCCTCTTTTGCTGTGAATTTCAAAAAATTCACACATAATCATATAATACTATAATAGCGAATAGATCCGGAGTGCAACCAGAGCCGCGAATAAACGATGATTCGAAAAACCGCCTGTAGCAAAACATGGCAAACGTACATTCATTTGATAGGCGATACGCGTAACGTTCGGTGCTCAAACAAAATTTTAATGGAATATAGGTATATACATAGATATATATGTGTAGTATATGTATAACCACATTATACGTATATGGTACAGTTAATCGTATAACGAGAATTTTGGTGGGCGGTAGCGTTTGTTTGAAGCTAGCACAGTGACGTCATTGCAAAGCCATTTCGTATAAATTGAGTTATCCATAGTTGATAGCCAATCAAGCTTTCGAACGTTGTCCAAGTTCATGATTGGACGATTTGACGTTGGCTTGAACGTTGAAAACGAATCTGGCATATAGCGTTACGCAGTTGGTCGTCCCGCTGATGAGCATAGCGATGACTAGAACGCGGGAGGCGAACCCAACCCTGAGAGAATGACGAGTTAAAGTCGAGGAAGATCCACTTTCCCTTTTTCCCTTTTTCCCTCTATCATTCGTCCTTCATCCCTCCCCCTTCATTTCTCGTCCCTTCGGTCGTCCCTTCGGTCGTCCGTTCCGCTTTCTCTTGCCCTTACCAATTCGCCTCGTTAAAGTCATTCACAACGGAGGTTGCGAGCGGTGTACGATTTTATCATAAAAGCTCGAAGTATTTCGAATTTTATTTCTCGCTGCGCAATGCGCGGAGTAGCTTTCGAATGGCACTTGCAGACAAATACAAAGCATCCGTCGTTAACTGATTCGTATGAAATTTCGAACGCATTTACTTCGAAAAAATATACCTATACCTATACCTCGGTGGAAGTTCAACACGGGCAGGGTCGAGGTCTGTAGGAGGATGGCTAAAGGTTTAAAAGTTGGGGGATGATCTTTTACAGAGATCTCGCTGCACGGAGCCCAAACTCCTGCGGAAGAACATCCCGGGCAGATTCGCGTATCTTGTTCCGAGCTTAAAAAAAGCAAAAACGACGAAAAAATAGAGGAAAAAAAAATTAATCAACGAAAAGAATAGAAGATAAGGATGGTTCGTCCGCAGCTACCGTGTCTCTCACATCCGGCAGAAAGATTTTATTAAATTATAAACTAACATCGAGCCACATGGGTTTTTTTTTTCTCTCATTTTACTCTCTCCTATATTATACACGTAAATGTACTCGTGAAAATAATCAGGAAAGGATAATGATAAATAAATAGTACGCTCATATCATTTTAGTTTAAAATTGAAACGCTTGATTATTGAGCAGAATCTACCCCGAATTTTACTGGTGCAAAAATAACTGCTTTAATTGGATATGTGAACTGCACTGTACTTTCAGGTGTAAAATATGTACGCGTACAATTATACATTTCTTATGAATTATGATCACTGCGCAAACAACCGAACAGTTTGTAGAGTAGAAATATTTTCTGAGAAAAAACAAAAGTTATAATATTCACCCTGTCTCAACCTTATGAATTTTTTTCATAAACCCGCAGGTCGCGGATCGTCCTAAACACTTTGAATTCGTAATCAGAAATCTTGGCGCCATATAGGTTGCTGAAAAGTCGTAGATTCAGTCGAAAATAATAATACTGGTACAATTGGTCTGGAGGGATGAGCGTGATCCTGTTTTCTTAAATGTCTGTGAAAACCATCCTATATAGATATACTCGACACGAAGCATAGCTAGATAATCCTACAGGGTGTACGCGGGGTGTGGTATGGTGTATATGTATACCATAAATATATGTATACGTAGGACGAAGGACAATTACCTTTTATCTTCTAATCCCGTAGAAACAGCAGATGCGATTTGCCGTTGAGTCGCGTGACAAATGTGACAAATAAACACAGCTTAGCTTTCTGTAATCCGCAAGGGATAGACGTCTGTTACCTTCCTGTTTTCTCCGCCTCGGAGCACAGCTGTTAGAATAGTTACCGCACCTGACCCAAAGATTTTACAGGGCGTGGAAGTTGAAAAACGTAGTGCGCGGGTAGACGGTTGGAATACGAAGGCAAAATATCCAAATCTTTTTCTACCATCTCCCGTATTTCACTTTTTACCCCCATAAAAATTTATCACCTATATTATTACCCGTTTCTTTCACAAAGTGTACGTATATACCTACTCATTTAGTGTTAAAGTGAACGATTGTTGCGCCATTTTGCAAACATAGAGTATACCCCATATTTTTATTCTCATTTTTATTTTCACCTCCATTTTGATGGGACGAGAAATCGGTTATCGAGAACTGAATACCGTTTGTTCTTCTGGTACTATGAGTTATGAGTGTTACCAATATATCTATGGTATTACGTGTACATACATATATAAATCTATGGGTATACATATATGTAACTGTATAGATGTTCACGCCTGCAGGTGATTTTCTCTGACATTAATCTTCGTCAGTAACAATCGATTCTGCGAATCGTGATTGAAGTTTTTGAAATTGCGTCGCGTTGTACGATGCGGAGCCGATCAATGTGGAATTAAATTTCCTTCTATTTTTTAGTAGACGATGAAATGTCTCGCCATTTGATCTGGATTATTATACAGCGATTTATTAAACTCTGCCGAATCTCCGAATGACATCGAATCGATGGATGTTTTTTTAGCGTTCCAATCCGAAGATATCGACAACCGCGGTGCCGACATACCCCCATCTATTTTATCGACTCAATTTCAATTTGGACAGTAAACCAGGTGCTCACAACTTCACGGTTTTCTGACACAATTCTGGACACAAACTAATATCTACGGATCTCCGTCCCATAGAAAAATGGTAAATTCTTCCTATCGTTCAGAATGAAACACATGGAAAGGTGTGAGAGAGAGAGAGAGATCAGGATGAAAATTCGATAATACTGACCGGACAATCCCATACCATGCACCAGTCTCTCTGTGACCTGACTCGATAGAGACATTGATTATACCGGGTAAAGCTCTGCCACTGTAGAGTCTTTGTACTCCAACGGGGACGCAAAGCTCCAGCATAAACACCAGTGTTTAGCTACTGCCGTAACATACCTTCCCGTGAACAGGTCCTGCACACACTATACACTACACCTAGAGTATACTCTATACACTATACATTACGCCCGTGTCCCTCGAGTTATTGTATACGACTATATAGAAGGTCGGGATGAGGTGTATTTGTACAACGGCTACTCGCAGCATCCATACGAGAATGGGTTGAAATGGTGGTGAAAGTCACTGCCATTCGATGCCCCGCTTAACAATGGGATACCTGAAACGTTTTACAAGTCGTTTCTCGCCACTCGAGAATCACAAGGTTCGCTAACTAGTTCACGCAATTCTTTCATCTTCCCTTGTTCATTTGTACAAGTATGATCAATTGTTTTCAGTCTCTACCCTTGGCTTGATCTCGTTTGGATATGGTGCTAGATCGATCGTTATGCGCCGATAAAGTATCACTTCACGTTGTATGTGATCGATGATCGGGGATTTGTACGGAAGTTGAATGGGCTTGCGAGTAATAATTTTGTGACACATTGTGAAATGCAACCTGTACCAGATCTGTAAGTACACGTACATAGTTAGAACATGGAAGTTATACACTGGTAAGAATATACCTTATTAGCTCCCGTATTACGTTGGAAACTCATAGACTGTTGCTGGCAAGCTCAAAGACCAGAGTTTGCCCGGAGCAATACACGGATCATTGCTATTTCTATCTATTTCGCAAGCGGTCGGAAGCCAACATCAAGAGCCAAGAGGCATTTCAATCTATGAGACAAGAGCCGAGAGCCAAATTCAAAGATATGGGAACATCCAGAGGGTACAAGAATCAAGAATCAGTCCAAGTGATGTGCATGTATATAGACATACATACGAGAATAGTTATACTTCGGGGTAAAAGCAATATATGTAGTTTGCCAAGGCATCACGGTCGTCCGCCACCCGACAACAACATTCGTTGGAATATATAGCGAGCGCATTAATACTAATTAATCCCAACGAGGGCCATTTCTATGTAAACATACGCCCATATCGGGGGAGTATGAAGACGTCGGCTTTCATCGCATCCCCTTCGACAACGCCATTAGCTTTTGGAACAAACCAGGAACGGGTGTAATTGATCCGTAGAAGATGAAACTGCGCACCTACTCCGAACATGGAACTTCTACACAAACATAGAAGTGATTCTTAATTAGGCGCCTTGAACAATAAGCCTTCGGTATTTCACAACTCGAACGTGACTTTTGAATTTCACTGAATAAATTTCGTCAAACCCCAAAATTACGGAATCTGATTGACGAGAATATAATGATTCGGGGAAATCATGCCTGCATTCAGGCCTATGCGTGTCAAGGTATTCGTATAACCCGAGTAAATTATGGAACCCTTTTTCTTTTCCTCTCTTATTTCTTTCTGTAGACAGAAATGTGTACGAAAAATATCAGCATAAACAGTACTATATACCATACCTACTCGACCGCGAGTCTTACAACTTTTACGGGTCTAATGGAGATTTGAGAGGGATTCTATTTGTCAAGCTTATTACCGTTTTGAAAGCGGGCTTTCTGGTGAATGGTAACGAGTATCCCTGGTTACCTGATTTACCCCGTATTATATATTTCTAGGAACAAGTATAAAGAAACAAAAATTCATTATCGTTAATTATTTCCGAGTAATGGATGGGTTGCAAAATTTGTAAATTAGAAAATGGTGTGGTTTGGTCTCTTCATGTATAACATTCGGTATGAAATCTGCAACCGCGAAAAAGCTGACGTTCAAATCACATGAATTTCATCGACCATCGACCGAGGATATTTTGACAGTAGACATCCTAGCAAATATAACTTCCGAATATTAATATACATAAATATTCATTTGTACGTCACGGTATAGTATCTATATTTGCTCGAATCGGTTATATACTTCGTAAAAGCCGAGTAAATATCATCATCGAAATGTTATCGAAATTTAATCTTGATGGGACTGTGAATCGACCAATGTGTTATTCGGGCAAAATCGGTGTGAATACGTACTTTCGTTTATTTCTTCTACGAATTATTTTTTTTCTGTTACACGTACTATCTATATATGTTTGTAACCATGCTAAGTAGTTTCTCGCGTGTGTACGCGATAAAGGTATATAGTTTAGTACACAAATCTCGATGTCAATGTTAGTTCGGTTCAAATATATTTACAATTAATGGTAATATTACGGCACAGGCAGACAGGTTGGAAATTCTGTGGATGTTTAATGTGATAAAAAGAAGCACAAAAAAAAACGTGAATTTATATTTGATTGTGACAGAAGTTATAGGATTAATTTATAAAAGTAAAGTGATGAAAAAAAACAAAGTAAAACGAAAAGTTGGCACAAACAATTCTTCGTATATTTGCATGTGTATACATTTTTCATTTGCGAATAAAAGTTGGTTCGTCATTTGTCGCACTTTTTGCTCACTTTTTAAATAATTCCCTCCAAACTCTGCCGGATGTTCTACGAAGACAGAGAAAGAAAATGAAGAAAGTTAGGTTATCATTGCGGCAACCATGCGGTCGTGACTTTGAGTAAAAATGAAGCAAATCTGATGAAGATCGCGAGTTTTCTTATTGTGCTCTTCAATTCTTAAAACTTCTCGTCTCGCGTTACCAGATTTCCAGTCACAATCAGCTTGCCCAATCTTTGTGGTAAACTGAAAACCAATCTACGTACAACCAAAACGCCATTGAAATATTCGCATCAGTCGGTTACCAGAGAAAATGCTGTCAACTTATGTATGTACAGATATCAAATGTCGTACATATGATAGATATATACGTGTTGTATTTCATTTTAATTTTCACCATGCACAATTAATGCTCAGCGATGAGTTTATTAATTCAACAAACAACCTCCGGCCATCACAAAATTGATGACAAATATCAACAAAAAAATACCGAAAAGGATTAATTTCGAGAGACATGCGAAGAGGGACTTTGTCAAACACATTTTTTACTACCGGCAGGGATGGCGAAAAGTTCATTTTTTATGGAATTTTATTATACAACTGTTTCGCCAACAAGATAAGCCGGCCAGTAATCCGGACGCGGAACAGAATCCTACAAAAATCTTCATGCTTACGTCATAATGTTCACAGATTTTGTTTTCTTTCCGCGTATACTAAGATTTAGTGAGCAATTAAATATGTAACACGCACGCAGTGCACGAGGGAAACAGCGACAAAAAAAGTAAAGGTGCAGGAAAGAAAAAAAGGGGAAAAAAAAGATCGAAGATAGAAAATGTTTCGAAGGTTTTAATACTCAGAATAATTTCATTCTCACGAATTTCATTAGAAATTCTATATAAATTTTCCAAAGCTTACTGTGAAAATGATGGAACGATCGATCAGAGCTTTAACTTATTCCCCGCCCTTCGCTTCGCAATAATCGATCAAAAATTTTCACTTTATTAGCAATTAACGAACGTTAGAACTGTTTTACGGTTGAATAGAAAGGGTTGGAAGAAAAAAAAAATGTTACCATTTAACCAGAAAATCACAAATGCTAATTCATGGAAGTCTTTGTTTGCAAAATAAAAATGATAAGCATTATTTAAATTATACGACGCCTCGCGACGTCTCGCGCCACCAGCAACGAGTTAGTGTTTGTAAAATACACAAAGTATTATACCTACCTGCAAGTAGCGCGTTCTACACTTTTGTTTGCTTACATGAATTATTCATGAGTCTACTTATAAGCCACTATTGCCGTTGCAACGGCTATACGAAAAACAAGAGAGAATCGCACTTCTGGAGTGAAAGAGAACTTTCTTTAGTTGGTTTTTTTTCCTTTCTTTATTCTCTTTCTCCCATTTTATTTTTTCTTCTATTCATTCCACCATTACGTTTGCCATTTTCTCTCTCATCCTTTGCTCAGCGGTATATCACGTCGCTGTCATTTGTCATAAAGCCACTTATAACGAATACCTTTACGTTCGGTTTATACTATAAAACATCGTGTGAATTATGAATGACAATAACAAAATAAATAACTACCTCTCCATATTTCTGAATCTATAAACATGGGAGATGAGAAAGCAGAAATACTTTCATTTCAAACGCTGAAATCAGTTCAACAATTGAGAATCATTTCCCCAAGTACAAGAACTCTCTCGCAACTAAATTCATGTACACACAACTCGATCGGTACGATGTCTGGATACATTTTATTTGATTTTCATTATTTTATTTTGTTTCACTTTACTTCACTTTTTTTGAGGCTATAAACGTTCGAGGAGAGTCGACTGACGGGTGTATATTAATGAAATATAACGATGCTCTTTGGTGGGCGAGAAAAAATTTCGAATATTTTCTCTCCAAGGTTACTGTGCTTCTAACTTATTGTATGGTACATTTTAATGTTCATATCATAGCTCCGGGTATACACTCGATAAATACGAAACACGTTCTGAATTTACGAGGCAATAAAACTGTCGCCGAAAAACTCAATACACAGCTAAACTGAGTTTCGTAAAATTTTTAAAGCTGATTACTTCACGTCTAAAGTTATGAATCCAGTCGCACTGTATTTACACGTGTATGCATGGAGAGTAGGTATACCGTTTTTAAAAATCCCACAAGCTCGTTTCACGCGGTTCAAATTTCTAACACACTGCAAATTTGTACTTCATCAATGGGTTTTTCGAGGGTAGGTTTTTTTTTCTTCACCACTCTCCAAATATTCCCAGTACTAATCTGAGGAATTCGAAGGACAAAAAAAGCAGAAATAGATGTGACATTTGTTCGGCGTATATCTGCAAGCCTATCTATCTATAAATGCGTTTTCTCTGTAAAAAAAAAAACCGTCTGTGTTCGAAAAAGTTATCCATATGTTACTGTTATTTTCCATACGCGCGCGGGGGTTGAAATATTAAATCTTGACCAAAATGACACCTGCCGTATTCCATAATATTCAAATTCTATACGCTGCATCGAATCTGTGAAGAATTTTTTTTTTTATTCCATTTAATTCATTTTTATTTTCACTATTCTTTTTCTATAAATATTGTTGTTTGACGTTATCCATTAATCCTGACAAAACGCTTTATTTGTCATCGAATCTCATATCCACCACGGAATAGCGGTTGGGCGGCGGGAGGGGGGAGGGGGGATTTTCGTACACGCAAATATAGGGGTGATCTGTAACCGTCTGTATTTTTAAAAGGTACGTGACCAGTTCACGCGTCAGTATCAAATATATACACATCGTAAAAAATATGTATGCATGTATATTGAAAATGCAAATGTAAATCAAACGATAGACAACACGGTGTCACTCCGTGGGGACAAAGTTCGACGAAAAAAATGCAAAATGAAAAATAAAAAAGGCACCTGCACCGCCGTTATGCGATTTAACCGCATGCACGGCCGGTTTGATTTTATCCTCTTTACGGATATCCACTCGTTACGCTTTTTATTCCACTTAGTGGTTATTGTATTTCTAAGAGGTCTTGGGGGTTTTCATTCTATATTCAAAAGAATAAAGTGGAATGAAAAGAATATACTTGGGTCGAACTATATATACGATACGATGCAGAATCTGAGGAGCAATATTTTTATTGGGTCGAATTTCGATTAAGATATCGCGTGTTCCACAGCTCTAGCCGTAGCGTTTTCCTGTCTTATTGAATTTAGTTGTAGATTTTTTGACACTAGCTAGTGCGTCATGACCACGCGACATCGACCATGTTTATTTTCCATATTTCATGCTCACCGGAATATCGGGATTCCAATCAAACCTACATAATATATACGCTATTGCTCCGCGATGTGAAATTCGGCGCCCCAATTCTATACGCCCCGTTATGCGCTCGTACAGTTTGGTTTGTTTAGTATCGATATATCGAACGTCTACGTACACGCATTCACGTATGTGGGCATATAGGTAAACAGGTTTTTAAAGATTAGCAGATTTCACAGAGGATATATAGGTTATACATTTTGTAGGTACAATATTATTATACGCATATACATATAGCGTGCGCGTGAGTGCTGCCAGTTGCAGCAATACGAGAACTTTGAAATATACGCGCGTATGTGCTCAACAACAAAGGCTAATGTTCAATATTTCGTAATTAAAATGTTTATAATTCTGCAGGGAGCTCCGCAATCGAATTCAATTATTCAGACGAAATTAGTTACTTCGTCATATTTATTCGGTTTTGTGATACTGTTCGAGTAGCTTTCAACAAATCAAATAAAAAAAAATCTTTACTGCTAACAAAAGTGAACAAATTAATGTTTAACAGCAATATAGTGTATATTTGTTATGTACTAATACATTAAAACATTGAAATATATGCTTTGGAAGTTTTTTTTTTCATTTTTTTCTTGTTGCTATATATACCTATGCACCACGTATCGAAGGGTCGCCCCGAAAAGTCCCGGCCATATTTAATTTGGATGAACGGTACGTATTAATTTAACGAATGTCTCTACTGAATTTTCTTCAAAATTCACGAAATCCCCTACCTAAACGCGTTTATAATAATCGAACAAATATGTCCAAGTTTCAGGTGAGCTGATATTGTCTGCCGGTTGTAAGTAGGCAATATTTTCAAACGTAAGAAAGAAATTTATAAAGAAAATGTGGGTCTGACAATGATACAATGTTCCTCTATTTGGAAGTATATATAGATATGTATCCATGTAGTATGCGCATATACACGTTATCCATTGCAACAGAATCCTTCCACATCAGATTCGTAAAGAGAAGAAAAAAAAAAAACACGTGAGAAAAGCTACCGCTTTTCTACCGTTGTATTCGTGCGACGGCGCGACGCTCACACCTCCGACATCGTAACGGTAATGGCATCAGTAACAGTAGAAACGGTAGTAGTAGTAGTAGTAGTAGTAGTGTAGTAGTAGTAGTAGTGGTAGTAGTAGTAGTGGTAGTAGTAGTAAGTAGTGGGGTGAATATTCCCTGTTTATTTTCACCGCGAACGAAGTCTGCAGAAGGTTCGACCAAAGTGCTTCATATATTATCACGTGACAGATACTAATATTAGGTCCACACGTTGGGCGGCAATATTTGTGCCCCTGGTATCTTCGATCAAACAAAACTTCGCACCGCTGCCACGTTCCTTTATTCCTCCCTACCAAGTAACATGATAGTCGCGAGGACCATATGCCGCTCGTATAAAACAAAAAAAAAAACAAAAAAAAACAAATAACAATGAAATATCAGATCGCATCTCCAACGTAATTCCTTGCGTGACATTTTTCACAAAGTTTGCCAGATTTTCGGGTCATTCGGTTTGTGAAGGGATCGATACTGGCTCGTTCGAATCAGCGTGTCAGATTCGAAAAAAAGAATTTCATCGAGTAGAAGATTTTTAAGTATCGATGACGAAGGTGCGATTCGATACCAATACATTTTCTAAGAAAAGTATCACGACAGACAGTCGACGTTGCGAGTATATAGAGAGTTTCAAGAATATACATATTTTGAATATATTATTCGTTTATTTGAGCGGAAGAAGTCATACACATATAATATTGCTCCTCGCTATAGAAAAGGAATATAGAAAATTTATGTGATGTGCTGTGTATAAATATACGCTCCATATAAGTCGATATATGTATATATACATAGATAAAGCACTTGAATGGTACCATCGCTGTCCTCAATAGAGCGATAAAGCAGCGATCAGTACCTACAATACATTGGCATTTATATCCAGCTCTCTGTCTCCGTCCAATTTCCGTGGTCATAGAAATTGACCGGAAGTGGATTCCAAAGGATTGTAATATCGAAGGTGAACCTCAACCTTTGCCATCAGCGTCGATGATCGGACGTGCTTTGAGGATGCCTATAGTAGCACCAGCATCGGCGCAAGCTTCGATTCAACTTCGATTTCACATCAATTTCGCCTTCGTCGGCTTTACCAAATTGTTTTTTTCATTTTTATTCTCCATATGCACTGACGCGAATGCGGTGAAAATACGTTTCCGTATAATCGACGCATTGAAGTATAGCAATATTAAGGATTCTATTTTTTCATTCTTTCTATTCCAAGTCTCACTACAAAAATAAATGAACGCGATAACCGAGTGAAACACATCGTCGAATTTTTACCCGGAGGTAGAATAATTTAGACGTCGCTAAAGTGGTTATGGTAGAAAATCTTATTTTGCATAAAAAAAGAAAACGTTGTTCTCTCATTTCCACACTCTTCTTATTTCGTTTCCTTCTCCTCGAGAAAATTTCAATCGAGACAACTTGAACGAAGATTCCGTTTCTTGTATATCAAAAATTTTTTATTTCGGCATGAATTTGAATCAAATAGAGAAATATAGGTTAAAATTCGCATTCGCGCGATGATGGTTAAAAATATTAAGTGTAGCCAATTAACTTGAATAATATAAAACGTATAACTAGTGTCAACAAAAACCGAAATATGTATAGTCTGCAGGGGGTATGTAAACCATTCACTCGAAGCGGCTCAGTTCGGGGGCAGCGCAACTTGTGTTTTCTAAAGAATGCCACTTGAAAAGTAACTTCTACCTGCTTGTGGATAAACGACGTGGGGGGATGTACGTAAATATTCAGAATTTCTTTTTTATTTACGCGTTGCGTTTCACACATACAACACACACAACAAATAAGTGCGAGCGCGTTCTCATAAAACGAAAATAAAGGAGCGTCGGCAAACAGCATTTATATTTCATCTTTCTTGACTCGGAGAGTCAAGTTGAGTCGCGGGACGGGTCGACTCGAAAATTTCGCAAACCTGAATTCAAGAACTGGAGCAATCTCAGTTCAGTTTCAGTTTCATCTGCACCCCCTCCCCCTCCCCCCGGCCCCGCCCCTCGCGCAATCCCTTTCCGAGTTTGACTTTGGGTTTGCTCAGTGTAATTTTGGGGTCATACCTTTTAATTATCTCTCTGTACCAACTTGCTCGCTATAGCTACGGCTTTTGTTCGGCGTTCTCTCTGTCCTCCGTTCTTCACTCCTCATCCTTCTCTCCTCTCCTCTCCTCGCGCGCACTCTGTGAGTTTCATACATAACTATATCTACCTATCTACCTACCTACCTACTCTGGCAATGCTCTTTTGTCGAGTCTCAGAAACGCGGGACCGTCTCTCAATTACCTGGGAAATTGAATTATATCCCGTAGTCAGTAATGGAACGGTATAGTCGTACTGACAAATACAATGATATTCAGCAGCGCTCGTGATCATTCACCAGACTTTAGCGATGCAACGGGGTTCGCTTTCGAAACCTGTGGATATTCCATCTACCTTTGTACATGCAATATTGCTGTACATGCACATATATACGTGCAACAGAATGAGCTTGTGGAAGACCATCATAGGAGAATCAGTGAGTTGGAGTGAGAACATTTCCGGCCATTCCAATTGTATAACTTCTCTACTTCCGGTCTAGGTTGGGATAGGTTAGCCTAGTCCCCAAAACTCGGTGTTGTTAAAAAAAAATAATTTACACAATTTGTTGATAAATCTTGATGAACAATTGCGAAGGCTTGATGAAGAACACTGGAATTGTCAAATTCGGAGTAAAATTTTGATGTGTGAAATCGATGTGTAATTCTGCGGGATACGTGATTTCCAGAATCCATTTCCAATGTATTTTGAGACGCTGAACATGATGCGATTGGCAAAATTTGCTGAGAAACTTTCAATTTCTTGTAAAATGTTCATTTTGATTCAAAAAATGAGTAAAATTTGATTTTTTTTTCTCAGGATCGTGCAGACATATCATTCCGATATTTTTTTAAGCCACTTTAGTGGCTTTTCGGTACTCTAAAGGTTAATACTGGAAAATTTTCTTATTCAGTATTTAAATTAATTTTCTATTTCTTTTCCATCGAGTACGTCGTGTAACACGGGTGAAGACACCTAAAAATGACAAAGAAAAATTCGAAAGCTGTTTTAAGGAACAAGAGAGTAGAAGAAGAAAAAAACAGGAACTCTGATGGAATATCGGAATTTCCTCGCAAAACTGCACGGAGAATGAGGTACACATCACGAATGAGAGAAGATAAATTGAACAAAGGCCATTCTTTGCCGCAGGCTTATCTGGTGGCAAACATCTCGAATCTTGAGAATAAAGGAAGCTGGTCGATTAAATTTAAAAAGCTTTTTTTTCTATTTTTTTTTTGTTGGTTTTTGTTTTTCGTTTTTTTCATCTTTGCTCTCTCTGTCTTTCACTTTCACTCTCCGGTCCCTTCCCCTCCCCTCACAGTCATTGACTGACGTTTATTTCGGTGCTAAACAAAAGAACCATGCGTACGCCCGATAAAAGGTTAAACAAAGCTTTGATATCGCTGGTCCAACGGACGCGCGGGGTGGTCAGGTTAGCAGCGGTTCACCTCGCTCTCTCTAGAGGGAGAGACGGCCATAAAAAGTCCTATCTTCTTTAGCACCCTTGTACTTTAATTGGACAGGTAGGAGCGAGCGTTTCTCTATAGCAACGGGGCGTGTGATCAGCACTGAGAAAGAAGTACCTACCTACCCACCTACCTACCTGCCTACCTACTACTAACAATAAGGCCCAACCCGGGTCAACTTTTCAGTGAAAAGGCTCCCAACTCCAAAAGCACTAAAACTCTAGAAACAAAAAAATAAAATAACAAACAAATAAACTGAAGTTTATATGGAGAGGAATAAAAAAATAAAGAAGGAAGTAAAATTGTTTGTTTGCATGGCAGATCTGGAGCTTTTTCGCACACTACTTATTCAGTCTGTGCCTGACTTCACTGCGTTTTTCTGTTTCTCTTTCAAATTATAGACCAATTTTTTTTAAGTCAACTTTTGAGATCGTGTCTTGATTCCCCTAAGATACTCGAACAATATAAGATACGTACACGCCCGTGATACGATAGGAAAAAAAAATGTCGGCATTATGTTAAAACACCAGCGCGCAGGCTGCTGATGCCTCGGGCACGATCTTGGATATTTTGTATTCTCTTTCATTGAAATGAAAAATAAATAATGAATACCTTTATCGCATGTTGGCCGAATTTTCATTTTTTTTTTTTTCTTTACCTTCTACCTTCTACCTAACGATAAGCGTCTTGACCTTTCCACGTCTTATTTTATACGGAGGCTGCAGCGTGTGTATATGCTACATAAGATGCATGTAATATGCATGATGTTTATGTATCTACAGATTATACACGTATATATACCTCTACTCCGGTATCCACTTCGGTTTAATCCGCCATTTTGATATAATAATTCAAATACGGCAAGCGCACACATGTAAAGTGTGTTTGGCCACATTATATAGGAATAATTTAGAGTACGATCTGTATGTGTGTATTTATTATACAGATATAGAGTATTTGACAATCGTATCTTTCGTAGTGACACATTTGTAGAAAAACCCTTCACGCGCAAACGGGTCTGCTACGATTACCATCAGCAATTATAATACAAGTATCAAACCCTTCGGAGCGTATCGCCACGCTCTCTCCCTTGCCACAACTCGTTTTGTGTACCGCAGCTGTGGGTTCTATTTTACGTGCGAATATTCCAATACTGTACGTATACGTACATGCCTAGTGTATGTGTTACGTTGGTTGATAGGTACCTATGTCCTGCAGGACACTTTCCGTATTATACCTATACCTATACCCTTTCAGGGGTTGTCGCAGGGTGTTTTTATACTCAGAAAAGTTTATACGAATATACGCAACCGGTGCAGGAAATTGCGCCCGAAAATGGAGGGGGTATTCAACTAAGCCTTCGATTTGCTCAAAATTTGAACTATACGTGAAAAAAAAAAACAAAACGTGTACCTACGTCAGAATTGAATATTTTAATCGTATTCACATAGCCTTGCAGTTGATCAGAACTTTTACTATAGTACCTACTACCATATTAATTTGTCTTTTTTTTATACTTCACTTTTTTTTTTTTTGTTTAATAAAGGTCAATTTAGTTGTATTTGGATTGTGGAGGTTCTTCGGATGTAGCCTATAAATGTTTTCCTTATTCCAGTTGTTACATTTCTTCTTACAATCGGTTAAAAATTACTTAATCGCATTTCATGATTGGAGGTCGTTCAGATCATTGCTGCAGATTTTAGTTCGAGTTGAATGAAAAAAGGGACATCAAAAATGTATCCTAATAACTTGCATGTATTTAAACGACATTTGAACGAAACGATACACGGAACGATGGGAAAAATAATAAAAATAAAACAGTCTTGTGACACCTGAGGAAAATATGTCTACAAAATTTACAATGGGGTATAGCCTCTGAACGTTACCATTTTTATGCCTCGTTTGTACTAGGAAAATGTCGATGAAAAATCCATTCAGAATTATTTTGGGTTAGTTCACGGGGTTACCTTTATGAACAGATTTTTAACGAAATACTGAGAAGCTCATGGTACATCGTTACTATCGAAAAGTTGGGTAATAGGGCGAGTTATATTACTGAAAAGTCCATCAATGATGAAGTTTTACGGGAGGCATTGACAAAAACGGTCAGAGTGACTTTCGACCGTTTTATGTCTGAGACTGTGAATTCCGATTATGGCAACACAGATTACTACTTCTTTGTTTCAGGTGAGTCCCACTCTGGAGATTTTGGCTACTATGATCAGTTCGGAACCATCTTTCTGACCGTCAGACTTTATAAGGATACGATAAGCACTTATTATGCCGATGCAGATGTGTCTCCGATCGAGATTGAGGGTATGCTATGTCCTATGCTGGGATACTTGGACGCCGCAGTAATTGGCCGACCTCGACCTGAAGAAGAGGACGTTCTCATGGCTTTTGTAGTCAGAGCACCAACCTCTTCAATCGATAAGAAGCCATTGGTATTTTGTGTCGAGCTATTTGCATAGCTCAAATGTGATTATGTCTAGTGCAATTCGTTTCCATGTTCGCGGAATCGTCCTGAGCCAGCTCTCCCTAAACACAAGAGCGAATCCGAATTTGCATATTTGGATCAAAGCGTTCAATCTTGTAAAACTAGAGTCTGAGGAGAAGCTTGCTAAACTGCTGACGTATCAATAAATTATCTTCAACATTCATGTGATGTGTTGTAGGTCGCCGAGACTGAGTTGATCGACGTTGTGGCCACCAAGCTGACGAAGTACCAACAACTTTACGGCGGTGTTGTGTTCATTGACCGATTGCCTAGACACCATCTGGCAAAATTAAGCACGTGGAACTTCGTAAAATGGCAAGCATAATGACAACGATCTGACCCCGCCAAATTACACTATTCGAATTCTCTAGATAGTTACTCATCGTACTTCAAAACGCATTGTGTTATAATGGTAGTGATTTCAATAAAAGATTAATGCACGACCATCAGATTTCTGCGCAGTAAACCTTTTCTCGAGCAGGAGGATACCTTCTGCTACTAATTGTGAGCAATCATAGCCCGAGCTACTCCGTCAGCTACTTGCATTGTTCTCAACCTTTAGCGAGACACGTCAGTGGGAGCCTCGGTACTGAAAAGTTATCGAACTGGACTACATCCAGACTTTTTACCCCAATCGGATTCCCGAAGGAGAATTCTCGCATTGTATCAATTGTTACGAATTCTTTTACGGACAATTATTTGGGTTTGTTCAACTTCATTTTTCGGTCTTTCGGTCTGATTTTCTTTCAGCGGATTTTTTTTTATTCAAATTAGATTCTCACTTCGAATGGATGTTACGAGAAGTACCTGCATGTGGTGTACCCAGTACCAACTCTTGATTTGCATACTTTTGCTCCGGTCGAAACAAATTTTGTATTTATTTATTTACATTTATTTATCATTATTTCTCTTCTTATTTTCCGAATTCATCTTTGGAGCTACTTCCCGTTTCGCGACAGGTGTTGAGCTACCATATTTCACAGAAGCTTTTCCAGAGCTCGAGGTCTAAGTGATTAGACCGTGAGCGATCCCGTAGTGTATAGTCCGACCGCGGGTGGAACACGTTCCATTGTGACAATGCGCTTTGTAACGCTGAAGAAAAAAAGAAAGAGGGGAAAAAAAGAATCATGTCACACCTGCACGTACCTCGCGCGATTCGCTATGATATACTCATAAATTCGACCTCCGTCGCGTAGCAGAATACGATGCTATTTTTGTCTCAGTTGTGAAGATTTTAGGACATTTTTTTTTCTTCTAACGTCAGGTATATGCATGAATATAAAAGATGGAAAAGAAAGCGGTGTGATTTCCAACATCGTGTGTACCTAATTTGGAAATTTTCAAGTGACGAAAAAGATGAAGAGAGAATAAGAAAGAAAAAATATATAAATATGATGCGAATGCAATTAGTCGCGATAATGATAGCATTATAATAATGGCTGTATGTAGATTGGAAATCCACGGCGCAATATCGGTGCCAATTTATAACATAATATTAATAACGTCGGCGTTGCAATATTATAATTAACAGCTTGAATATTAATTGCCACTAAATAGTAACACCATGTGATCGAACGCCACTCATTATCGCTTCGTAAATTGTCGTTGTTGCTGTTGGGGGGTTGCACCAAGTGCAACTGATTATGCAACGTTGAATCATTTCTCACCCCATAAATTCATTCGTTTCAGATCTCATGTAACGATTCGGCTGTTGCACCATGTAGCATTGAGTGTTCGAATACTTGTTTTTATTTTTCCATTTTTTCAATTTCCAATTCACTTTCATTTTTGAACAAAGAATCTCACAGCCTTGAATATTTCAAAAGATTTATCCCCTGAATATGGGCCGTTAGGACGGCCGCTATATATTCACTTATGTCTTGTTGACCAAAAAGTTTTACGATCTTTTTTTTCTGACCGAGGTTTTTCTCCGGATTTCTAAAATATTATAGGTGTGTCTTAGAATATAGAAAGCTAAGTATAATGTGGAATAGTATATTACGCACCAAGGGAGAAAAGTAGGGCATCCTTGCCCGCGATCTTGTCACCCTCGCCTTCGGCTTGGGTGACAAAATTTCGCGGGCGAGAAGGCCCTATTTTTCTCCGAAGGTGCGTATACGATTTTTTCTTACACTGGGATGAAAGGTTCAGTCTTTTCAATAGAGACGAAAAGCGAACTTTCCATCCCGCTGTAAGAACAAATATTTTATCGCGCGACATATACCGCGTCGTATTTATACTATTCCAGTTGAATTCAAAACAAAATTTTCAACAAATTTTCAGCGAACCGAAATTTTACGATTCAGATATTCGAATTTTACTTCACTAATACTCGCATGATAACGTTCAAAACACGTTGAGTTGTTATCCTTAAGTTATGATTTTTTTTCCTTTAATTGCCAATAAAGCGAGAGGAGCAGAACACGTTCGATTCGTTGAAATGATTCATTTGAATGATTTTCATGCGAAACTTATTTTTTTTTTTTACAAATACATAGTATAGTATTTAAACAGTTTCGAATATAAATCCCAGCTGTCGATTCGCACACCGCGATTACGGTGGCGTTGCACACAATACACCTGGGTATATCAATGTGACGTGACGCCATGCGGTGTTAAAAATCCATACAATAATACCGAGTTTATTTTTTGATTTTTTCTTCTTCCTCTTATTTCTCTTTTCATGTTTGTATATTCAATGGAAAATCAACTTTCGCGGTGTTTATTCGAGTGCGGTCCTTTTAAATGTCATTCCGGAGTTTCGGTGGCGATTGGAAATAGTCAACATCTGAGTTAGAACGGGCAAATACGTAAAGGCATCCAGATCCATGGTCAAAGCTATATCCTGGCTGTCATTTCCAGGTTTGCAGTGGCAGGCGGAAGCTTTTAAGGAGCTTGTGCTCGATGCTTGACTGAGCTTGACTCAGCTCAACTTGAAGGACGTAGAGGTATAACACAGTACGGAACTGCAGGTATGAATACAACGTATGTCGGTACATAGAGTGACAACAGGGGAGGATAATAATTAAACATGTTTAATTATCAAATTATGCAGTGGAATGTACATCGTAACTACATGAATGTTTTCGCGACAATCGCTATACACGCGACCCCATCCAATTTAGAGTTACAAAACGATGCTTCATTCTGTTACAAAGTCCTTCCAAAGTTCATTCTCCTATAGGTAATATTATACTCTCGTAATTAAATATAAGTTAATTAACTTTTAACCCGTAGGGCTGGAATTATTACCGAAATTTTCCGTAGCAGTTGACGTAATGAAATGGAGTTATCGTTCGAAATCAACGAGCTTGAACGCAAAAATGTTGATGGCCACCTCAAAGTAGAAACTAATTTGCAAGCGCAGGGTACGCCGTAAACTGCATACAGTGTTAACGGCCCACTCAGGCACCTTAACCCGCATTGCTGTTTCCCATATTCCGCTTAACACTCCGCTTTCTGCAGCTGTACAGTTGAAATTCTACACGTGACCGAGTTTCGCAATAATCTCCGGTACAGCGAAGACTATCTCGCTCTACCTACCTTATATCATACGTCTATATATATATATATATAGCCATTTCGCACGGGAGGTAAAACTTTAAACGGTACTGAAACTAGAAGCAACCTTCGCTCGTTTTCTCCCCATAAAGATTGACCGCGAGTCAATATTTTATATAAATATACATTATTTCATTTATTTTTTACTCCGAATAGCAGAGAGTGCTGGAATCGCATGAATAAAGAAAAAATCTCACTCAAAATCTCGGAATATATTTTTACTTGATTGTATTTTTATTTTTATTTTTTTCATTCGTACGAAAAAGCTTTCGCGGCGAATAATCATACTTTGCAAAAAAGCTGACGGATTTGTATGAAATAAAATTTTAACGTAACTTTTAAGTAGGTCTCATCGCCTAAAAAATTTGTAAGTTACTCTAATTTAATTTACTCAACGGATGAACATATTGAACCGAGTGACTTTTCGTTTTTTCAATTACATTTTGATTTTTTTTTTTTTCTTCTCAATGAAATTTTACCATGTAGGTATACAATTTATATCTGCACGTTGCAGCTGTCGATGTTCATTTTCATTACCTCTGGGGAAAGAGGGTGGGAAGAAAATCGCAGGACTCTCGATCGTGATAACAAATCACTAGAAAATTTGACCGAAGTCGACGTAGTTGCCCGGGGAATCAGAAGTTCACCTACGATGGGGTCTCCACGGCCCGTGCTCGTTGACTCTAAGTAGGAACGGACCGCCTGATCAAAAGGCATTACTCGGACAAGGTTTACCAATCAGTGATCATTGGGATAGAAGTTACGTGGGTATACACAAGAAACCATGATAAAACAAGGTTAGTACATGGCTTTACATATACATATATGTTCATGTGTACAGGTATATACATATACGTGTACGTACATAAATATAGGTATATAGTAACGGCCGTTAACGTCAGTCTCATCCGTCGAACGAACGAACCCGAACGTCGTTTAGTAGTTTAAGAAGGTTGACGGAAATTGTTTCCGACTTTCTTCCACCTTTATTCTACCTTTTTTTCTAGGTAGTATATTACGGGTCGGTCAGGCAAGGCGATGGGGGCATCCGCCCATAAATATATATAGAAGACCGTATAAGACGTTCACTGGGATGTTGGAAGACCTTGCAAAAAAAGCGGAGAAAATTCTGGTATAAAACCGTCCGACGGTACGAGGTGTTTTGCGAACGGTTAAAATCAGCACAATAATAACAATGATCAAAAGCTCTTAAGCTCCTAATCTAAGTATACATCACACCGACGCGGACGAACGAGTTGGATTTAACCGTGCCGCAGTGGGCTGAAGTTATTAAATTAACCGTATGATATATGTACGCATATGTATTTTATGCATTGTATAATATAATGGATCGGTTGATTTTAATCGGTATAAAAATATCAAGACGAAAGTATGTTATGCGTGATGATAAAGTATGGGTGGTACTTATAGATTTAATATTCACAGAAATTGCGTAACAAATGTGATGGGACGCGAGAAAAATGGAGGGACGAAGGAGAGTAATGTAAGGGAATGAGAGGGGTAATTAGATTGGATAGTCGACGTTTCAATTTGCTCAAGTGAACCCATATATAGAGGCGTAGATGAAATGCTAATGTTCAATCGCTAGGTATAGCGTTATTAAAATAACCAACGAACCCATCTGGCCTGCAAACGCTGACTACAGGAGATAAATGGAATATATGCAAAGAACAAGTCCATTTACTAATTATTGTATTTCCACGTCTAGTCGTTCCCATTATTATTCCATTATTTCACTTCACCTTAATAAGAATACATGCATTTGGAAAGAAAAAACAAAAAAGCTACTTGAAATTTTTCACCACAGCACTCAGCTGGCGTCGACCAATTTAACAGAGAGATACGATAATTTTTATCTCTATTGTTTCCTACCTCTCGAAACAGAAAAGTTATTCGTATTTCTCGAATATGTATAGCCCGTTTTGAGTTAGTGAAAGAAATTTTCTTGCCCGTTCACGAAGTACGCGTACGTACCTCAATTCGTGTCTATTTTAAACTCATCCCGAGGGACTAATCGTAAGTTGTTCTCCTTTAAAACTCGGCGAGGTTATTATATCTGAAGATTCGTTGGTGGTGGCGTGTTTTACGCACGTGAAAGTGCATTTCTTTGTATATATATATGTAAGGACCTCTCTCCGGGTGGAGTGTAAGCTACGTTAAATGCGTTAAGCGGTGTAATATCCTTTCTAATGCCCAATTACCATGCATTATCCAGCCTCGCATCCCGCTTTTAAAGGAGATGAAATTATTATTAAATCACATCCTCCGTACTTTCAACGTTAAAGTATACGGTACCGGGTGTGCGATAACTTGAGCTTGTTTTCCCACCCTTTATTTGAGTAACACATGTGTATATACCAACTGAACACGAACAGATTTTCATAAACGCGGGCTCACTGCCAAAATTATTGAGAGAACTCGCCGATAATTAGCTAACGCAATTGCACCGTTTCGTACCTATCTCTACATACGTATGTGCAAATTTTATATGTATACCCTCGTTATCAGCCTCGCTTAGAGAAATTGGAGAAAATTTACCCCGAAATACGTGCAGAGGAGTTCTCCGTTGGTCAGAAATATATTTGTACTGCGCGACTGTAGGTATAACGAAACATCGCCGCATCGGGCGTGATTTCGAGGTTAAAACTCCTGAAGGAATATGATATGATCTAGATGCTAGATACGCAGAAAGTATACAAAGCGATCAAAGAGAAGATTTATTATTCCATCAGAAATTTACTTTCATATACATAAGCTCAGCGCAGAGAATATTTCGTCAAACTCAAAACTACGTAGTCTGATTCAAGGCAGATCGCTAACAATCTGACGTGACCCGAATTTTTGATTGTTGAAAATAAATTAAATTTTTTAATAGATCGTAATGATTGTTGAAATTTTTTTTGTTTCTCAGCCCACTCTTTAAATCAACGAGCTGAGGGATATAAAATATATATGCGTATACATAAATATACTACTATATATATTTTTTTTCACCAAGCGCTACGTTACCGTTGTAATAGTATAGGGATAATATATTCAGTTAAACTTACTTGAAAAGCACTTTGAACTTTTCTCATAAATTTTGTGAGATTTTTTAAATCCGTTGAAGCTCGCATTATATTACTGTTAACGCCTAGTAGTGCAGCGGTATACATATAATACATATAATATGTATAGTGTGTTAAATATTATATAACAACACCAGCTAGCTACAAATCCTTAGAATTAACGTCAAATTTTACCTCGTTATTATTATATCCCAAGTACCTGCAACACCTCGTGCGCTCGTTCATTTCTATATCCTACAGCTGCTTTCTTCGAGAGCCATATATACCTATACCTATACCGTAGCAAAACGTGGGAGAGAGAGGAGGAGAGAAAGAAAAAGAAAGAGGGAGAGAGAGCGTAATTTCTGCAAACGCGTCTCTAAGTTTGCCCTTAGTCTACGTTTAAATAATTAAACAAAGATTAGTGCAGAAATCTAGAACCCGTGCCCGGGACTCGTGCAAGACATTCGCCGCGTAAAATTCTATGTTTGTAGATATAGGTATATAATGATTCACATAGGTATGTGTGTATCGTATATAACGACTTTAAGAAATGACTTTTCCCTCCGCCAGAGCTATCGCATTGGTTGTTTCCGCCGCGCCCTTTCGGTCAAATGTATTTAAATACGTCACCCGGCACCGCGCGTTCGCTAAAAGCTTCCAGTTTTCGGTCGTTGGCGAAAGTGGAATCAAAGTTTAAATCATCACGAAAATCTCGTTTCCGGTTGGCACCGCTATACCACGACCACCATCAACGCGTTTCGAATAACCTTCCGCAACGGCGGCGCGGGCGCGTCGCGTACTCGTTTCGAAGACAGGAATTGTGAGGTATCATTTTCTTTTTCCGCCGTATTGATACGTGTCTTTTTTCTTTTTTTTTCTCTTCAAGGAAAGGCGTACAACTTTGAGTATATAATATATGGAAATGGATTTTCTGAAAAACCACAAAAAAATCGCAAGTATTGTCTGTGTAGTAAATATGAAAGTTGTGCCCCCACAACTCATATCTTTCACATCACGCATCAGTTACAAACCGTACCATCGATAAATAAAAATTAAAAAATCAGTAGATTCAGATCAATCATTGGACCAATTCCAAATTTTCTGATCTTGGAATTTTCACGCGAGACTCTTCCGGATTGGGATATTTGAGTGTAAAACTTTACTTTAAGACCACTTCAATAACTTGGGTTATGGATTTTATTTTATGCAAAATTTACAATTGTGAATTTCCTTTAGTTTATCCTTATGTTCTTGGATGTAAAGTGACTTTTTTCAAAGTTTCAGGCTTGTCCAATAGACAAATTTCTTGTTAGCAATTTGATATCAAAAAACTTTGAATCGATTCAACGGTGGATTTTATTTGATGAAAAAAATCTGTTGATTTCTTCTTTTTTTTTTGCTAGTTCTTATACCGACGGTGTAAGTGCATTTAGACTTTGAATAATGGATCATATGATGCTACCTAACCTAACCTAACCTAACCTAACCTAACTCTTGGAACCCCCGCCCTCCAAGTTTGTTGAATTTTACCAAAACTCTGATTCCGATATCCCTGATTTCTTCATACGTTGCCAAATTTTCGCCGAATCAAAGGTTCACGTCGTGATCCCCCGAAGACAATCCAATCAATATAATCACCTGCCGAAAGTCGCAATTTCATTTCCGCTTGGCTAATTTTTACTTATATTATTTAGATAATTTTTACAGATATTATGATGCAACGATTGTTAAGACCTTTGGAGGCGTGACCTACTAGAAGAATGAGGATTCTGCAATAAGGGCGGAATCACTGAATCGGAATAGAAATTGAAAAACACGAAAATTGCGATACATTAAATTGAATTTGGTTTGGGATTTCAATATTTTATAGTTTCCATTTTTTGTGGGATACACCCTTCTGTCAGCACGATTTATTAATGTCCCAAAATCGAAAAACTGTGCGTTACGCCCATCTGATTCGCAGTCCTCGAATAATGCCATGTATATATTTGTATTATGTATAGTATATAAGCCTCATCCGTGTAATAAATTGTCACCAGTTCACGTGCTACGTATGTACCTACATTAGAGAGGGGCTTAAATCGATAATCGCATCGGCAAATTCGAAAAAGGTACGAAATCACACCTGCCGCTGCCGCTGCGTGCGAGCTCGCTGAAACCAAAATCGTTCGCACTTGCCCCGCGAGTTGACGTGAATTCAACGTGATCCGGGACCGACTTCTATTCATTTGAACAAGTTTAAACACGCTTTTTCTCACCTGTCTGTCTCCGAACATAATATGACAATATAATTTTCGCTATAATTACATATCTACTCTGAAGGGTACGACAGCGGTTCATTTAGGTAATTAACGATGACGTGTTATAAAACCACAACAACTTCCTGTGTAAAACGTAACACGTGAATTGTTATTAATTTATCAGACAATAACCAGATGTATTCTAGTTGTATTATAATATCAAAATTTAATCAAAATCCAGGTAACAAACTACCCAACGAAACGACAATCGGCGTAGAATTCGCCGAAAAATTCAGACCATTGTCCGACCCCGTACATGTAGAAAAGCATAATATACGATATACATAATGTAACGTTTTCGATGAATACAACGATTCCCGCTGTGTATGTAAATAATAATATATAGGTATGTTAACCCCGGTTATTAATCTAGGTCGATGTAATCTATTGTTGGCTTCGCCGCGAAAGCCGTTATACAATAGAAATGGTTTTAGGTGTGCATCGAGCGCTGGTTGCGGGGGTATCTTTCCCTTAGGAACGAATTATTTCACCGTGATCTCAAATATTAATTCCAACTTCACGGTCTTGGGTTTCAAGTGCAAGACTACAAGATTCGACTCAAATCACCTCTTCTCTGTATCTGCTACGGTTCGTCGGGCTTCGAAGAACCTGCACGGATTTAGGGCGACACCGATCCATGCAACTTGAAAGAAAGATAGATACCAGTACTAGCTGGTATACAGAAAACCTAAAAACCCGACCATTTACTGAAAACTTAGGTATGTATGTACACTTGGCGAGGACATAACTGGCGTAGTTAGACAGAACGCGATGAGATGTAGGTTGACATTAAATATCCCGGCTGTACTTCCGAAAGCGTCCCCCCGCCGATTTTGTTCTAACTTCGCATAGAGTTTCATTTTTACGTGAAATCAACTTATATCAAAGGATTTTTGACGCTTCCTACAAATAAAGGGTTTACAAATTAAGACAACACCAATAAACCATGAATATTGAATCAATGTTCTTTCTATAGAAATCCTTAATGAAAGGTGATAATTTCACATGAATGCAATACTTGTATGATTTATTTTGAGTGGACGAGGTGGTTCTTTTTCGTTTTACGCCCCCCACCAAAACTGTTCAAAAGCGGTTGGGAATTGCATAATAAGTATTGCTGAGCTTACTAGAGGTCATTTTATTATTAAGAGAGTTTTGATAAATAGTGCAGGAATAATGCTTCAGAGTTATTGTGAAGTATTAGGTGGTGGTTGGGTGCAATAATATTTCAATGTATCTATGGTTTTACCAAGAATTTTGAATTTTAAAAATAAAATTCTTTCAATTGCGTTTCCCGTCGTATTATCATTTGTAATAATTATACAATGCATTTTAAGGTTAGGTTAGGTTAGGTTAGGTTAGGGAGCGCCAAAAATCCTTTGGTAAATCTTTTGGCTCTGTGCGAAATTAGAACAAAATCGGTGGGGGAACGTTTTCGGAAGTTTATCCTCGGTAAGTAAGAATGGATAAAGGCGTAGCCTCAGCCAACAATAAAACTCCTCCCGAATCAGACCTTCAGGGCGACTCACCCTGTATGTATACGCATAACACATCTACACATCTCCGAAGAAACCCGGGCCTTCCATTTGCGTTCTTCACTTTTTCTCTTTGTTTTTTTTCTTCGTAATTATCTGTTCGCAGAATAATTTACCGTACCTGCAGGACTCGATTGATAATAATAGTTGTATGTATGTGTGTGTGTGTATGGAAATACTTTTACGCATACGCGGAAGTCGTCTCAATTAGACGATTTCCGTGGTCGCTCGTGCCTAGCCAATTATACTTTTTAATATTCATTGTGTGGCTGGTTCTTTTCCTCTTTCTTCCGCAAGCCATGATTATTTCTGTCTAACTTTTTTTTTCGTATATTTCTTATCGCAATTTCACTCGAGATTATGGTGTATCCCAATTAGTGGAAAATTAGTTGGGAAAATAAGCAGCTCTCTAAAATTATTATTCAGAGATATGACCTGTTCGGGCTTTTCAGATTGTTCTTCCGGCTGTTTAGAAATCAGGCGATTCGATTTTTTTTATTTCGTATGTTTGATCAACGTTGTATGTCATGGTCGATTTTTTTTTTATAACGAGGACCTTAGATCCAGGCTTTTGTGTCAAATAATATTTAATGTATCGAGATACTCGAATTACGTAAAACTAGACTTAATATGACGTAGTGAAAAACGGCATAATTTAACAGCGACTTTAATGTTTCAACAAATGTAGCGATGAAGGTGTGAAAAAAAAGAGGCGAGGACGGAGGGCTCCATTGTCGCAAAACCAACGAGCAGTTTAATTTGAAATTGGTTTTCTTTCACCTTTCACCATTTTTTTTACATTCTCTATTCATCCTTTATTTCTATCTCTTCTCATTCTTATTGTTAGTCTACCTCTAATCTTTCCAATCGATTTAAGTTCAATCACGTTTCTCAAGCCCCTCTTTTCGCGTACCCACCTTCACGTCTTTTTCGTCTTCTTTTCCTTTTTTCTCTCTTTATGTTGCCGACCTTTCAGATTTTCGCTCTTCTCTTCTCACGTCGTATCGCATTCGTCCTGCCTTCACTGCACCGCACGTCTGATTTCGACCTCCCTGAAATCAAGTGATTCTATTTTTGTTATTTACAACGATTTCATTTACACTCGTTGAACTCTAGGTACACTTCGTACATAAGTATATACGTGTATCTAACTAGTACATATGTATACATACTTGATCGCAGTAAAATAAATCCACACGAAAGTTATTCAATGCAAAGATTGCTCGCGTAGATTTTTTCCTCTAATCTTTTTACGGCTACTTTCTATACATGTGTATAGAATATCATATAATATTTTCGACTATTACGTTATAATGGAATGCTTAATAAACTCAATGCAAATTGAGCTTGTGAATTGTGTTGTATTTAGTTACGTTAGGTAATCAACTTAAATGTTCAGTTTTGCATTGTTTCGACACACTATTGCACTGCAACGTATAACTGTGTAATAATTATCTAACAGAGTTATGCAGGCTAATTTCGTGCAGACACATACGCCAGCTTTGCATAATTTACGGCAGTTTTTCTTTTTCGTTTTTTTCAATTTTTAATTATCATCCAAACTTTGTTTTCTCGAGAAAATATATTGCTATAGAATTCAGCATTTCCATCAGCGCTTATTTTTCGATAATTGTTCGTCACCGATTATTCAGCATCATCCGAACTCTTTTTTCTCCAATGCCGATTTATAGTTACCGCGCCGTCAATTGATTCTTCAACTTTTATTGAGTTAAACACGATGATAGTAGATACTGACGAAACATTTGAATGGTTGATAAATTAAATCGATGCAGTATGAACAGAGTTATATATATTTCGTCGCAGTTGGTTGAATGTTTTATAAATTGTTGAAATTTTTTTAAATTTTTTATCCACTACACTTTTTATCATCATCAATTCGTAAGGGTACTGGGGATGCGGAAGGTTTGCGTAATATATGAACTCGTTAAATTTCCGTTATCTCATCGGCGACTTACATTACATAATAGAGTCAATATTCCATGCACGGGAAAAGTGACGGGGACTCTCCATTATAATACATAGGTACTTATGGCAATGTAATCAATAATCAGTTTTACGAGTTACCTGTGCAGCAATGTGAGCAACGAGGTACGCGGATAGTAGCTTGGCTCATTAAATTTTCCCTTCGTGCTCGTATTGTAATTACATCAATTAGTTTACGAAAAATTACGCAGCTAAATACACTCAACGCATTTTATCATACGTCGCAGGTTTTATTAAATTAACGCTAACACACGAAGCTTCGCAAAATTTTATTAGTAAAAAAAAAAAATATATACATCGATCTATGAAAGCTCAAACTAAACTCATTCATTATATATGTATGTGTATTTATATCACGCGATTACCCGAGAAATATTTCCCTAAAATTAATTTGAACCAAAATTATTACCGTGAACTCTCGAGGCACAAGGAAACCCCGCTGCACTTTAAAATACTTTTATACGACTGTATAAAATATTTTTATTTCTATTTTTTTTTTTTTCTGCCATGTATATAAGGTTAGTACACTCAGTTATTATACCTATACTGTATAAAATACGCCCCGTTTTTTAATGTGGGTAATAATCAGCCATATGAAATTTTTGACGCGCAAAACTGCGTTTCGCAGTGGTTGGTTTTATTAAATTTCGAATGCTAACAAGCACGGATATCACCGAATAATAATAATAATATCAATATGAATAACAATAATGATGAATATAACAACATCAAAAAATGTATAAAAGAGACGACGGTGCTTAATGGACCCGGTGGTTGGAAAAATTTTACGTGACATTTTTATAACTTCTTTTCAACTGAAACATTTACATAATTGTACAATGAATATGCTAAGAAAGTTGAAATTTTTGGAAATAAAAATAAATACCTACTCTCTGCTGACAAACCACTACACCACCGTCTTATATATATTTCAATCGTTTCGCGTTTCACTCCAATTTACACTTTTTGCTCAATCAGCAATCCCTGCGAAACTGGGGGCTGCCCGCGATTTTTTTCGTAAGTGAAAAATAGCCTTTGCAACTTTACCTTGTATTATTGGACAGAAACTTTTCTCCAGTATTCTACCACCCGTATCTCCGTCATTATAATGTATACGTTAAATATCCCGAAGTTAAAATATCATCAGGAATACCATGGAAAGTTATAATCGCAAGATCTGCCTGAAATAATTGTTGCTAGATACATACCTATGCGTATATTTTCCTTTCATATACGAAGTACATTCTTCCACATCCGCATGTACGTGTATTTATTTTCAACCGCGATGACGCGATTGAGGGAATAAATTATTTTAACCTCATAACCTAAAAAGTGGAGGGAATTAAGTTTGCCGGTATTCCATATGAGCGGGGGAAAGAGAACCTCATAGAAATCTGTTTGCTCGAGTACCGAATTATTGCCTCTAACACGTAATAGGATGTTTACTCTTGAGACAATATCTGCCTAAATTCGGCGGACTTCTTTCGAGGAGGGGTGGGGGTGGGTGTTAAGTACGGAAAAACAAAGAAGAACTGGAAGTCACGTGTCGCCGATCTCCATATGTAATATCTCGACTGCACAACGTTTCAAACGAGCCCACCTGCAAATCTAGTACAATCAGAGTGATACGTATGTGATGTGTTTGGCACATAATACGTACCGCTGTACGGATCAAAGCAATTGTTCGGTAATTGTGTAACAGAATATAACGCACGAATAACCCTTGCGTTTGTGTTGGGCTACTTGGGATAATGGCGGCGCAGTCCGCACACGTTATATATGTATTCAGTTGCCATCGTAAAACAAATAACTAGGTCCTGCAACACAGAGGCAGGATAACTTCGGGATCGAATTGAATTTGCGTAAAACTTTTGCGAACCCCATCGCAATCATAAGACTAAAATTTTCAAACAAAGTTGTAGCGCGCATAGGGTCGTTAGGTTCAAACCATGGCCGGTAATATTTTCACCATGGTTCAAAGGCGCGTGAACAATTCAATATATCGTTATACCTATAGGATCGTTACTTGTAGCTTCGTCAAAAATTTTTTGATTTTATTTATTCCTCAATTATATGTTTGCTTTTTTTTCTTCTTCGATAGATTTCTATGTACCTATAGATTTCTTCAAGAGATTCGAAAAAATGAGTAACGGAAATGCGAGATTCGATAGCAATCTATTTCTCGCGAAAAATTCACAGCGAAATGCAGACCGTTTCGAAGATCTTACCTTATATCACAGCTGGGTATTTCATCTCATCTTTATATCGTCTGCACTATATTACCGATAGTGATGAAACTCGCAATCAATCATAGCTTTCCTTTCTTTTCAAAACGTAAATCTGTGCAAACATTGATGCTTCCGTGGAGTAGGTCTTGATTTTGCCGACAAAAAAAAATGAAATAAATAAATAAAAATAAATAGCTGAGAAAAGTCTATCTGGTAGGAAATCATAGAACTGATATTAAGAAAGATGTTGAAAAGAGAAAAAAAAAAACGTGGGGTTGGTTTCTGATGCAATCGTACCTTCGATAGATGAAAAATTACAGAACCGGTATAGAGGTCACTTCTGATTCTGATAACGGCCAGCGAAAATTTTATGGTCAGTGAACAATTAACAGTATGTTGATTTTGTACCGAATATGAGAGTTTGGTTTAATTTCATTATAAATACAGCTCCCCGCTTGATTATTATTTTTTAATCATACGAATATTCAACCATGTGTGAACAAAATTTTCCTCGTTCTCTCACCTCCTTTCTCGAAGTGAAGAATAATTTTTATACCTTATTTTTGTACCGGGTTAACTCTCGTTTACCAGTTTTTCCCCCCACGACTTTTCGGAATTTCTTTCACAGAGTTTTGATAGAAGTTGCTTGAAAAAGAAATTATGTATACACATCTATAGAAAACTTTGTTGAAATCTAATTTTTTCCCATGCCCCGATTAACTCGTTTCCCGTTACGACGCTTGATTCAATATTTCTTTATGACTTGTCAACCGTAAATTCTTCTTGCACGTTAAATAATCTGAAATTCAAGCACTTTCCAGAACCGGTCTCACGTATTTCAATACAGTTGAAGATCTAAAATAAGGGGGCATGAAAGTGGTGAAGGGATGTACCGGGTACTCAGCGGTACATGCAGGTGCCGGGATCCTCTGAACCAGCTCGTGTCCGCAAGCAATTTTCGCGGTCCGCGTCCTGACGAAAGCTGTATAACGACGACCATAATTTCTCTCGCACGCGTCAGTCTGTCTTATCGATTGCGAGTAGGAGGGAAGGGTAGTAAGGAAGAAGGCTCTTACTCAGTGACAATGAGATCTGCGATACTCGCCGCTCGATGATTCCGCTGGAATTTCATCCCCTAGCCTTCTTCCTTACCTCCTTCCATTCCGACCCCCGAATACCTTGGTGAAACACGTCACGAGGGTCAAAGATGCGTCCAAAGTGACACGGGGGTTGGTAGAAAAAACGAATAAGAACGAGAATAAGTAGAACAACCCTTGTCAAGTATAGGGTTGCCTACAAATGACACATAGTTAGGGACGATGGTGAAGGAAATAGATCCTAATGTTCTAATTAACGCGTTGTGTCCAGAGATTCTTTGATATTTAATTGTCAACTATTTATTTAACAATAATAATTGCGATAGCACGATGATTAAAGCAATAATTATGATAATATTATAGAGCGACGTCAAGCGAGGACGATAGTTATAATGATAATGACAGTAATAATGATCGGTGAGTCTAGTCGGATCGGAAGCGCCCCTGGAGCGAAAGCGTCGCGACGCCCTTACGAGCGCGTGCGCGACCCCCGTCAAAAGCTCAGTTGTTCGCGAGACGTCGAGTAATAAAACTGTGTTTGCTCTGGCCTTTACCGTGCTGCCAACCTACGCTAAAAGTGTATAGGTATATATATATGTGTATACATATATATGTACACATACATATATGTATATGAGTTTACATACAAGCAAACCGAGAGACGAAGGGTAAACGCAGGAGCGGCAGGGGGGTGGGGGGATGAAGGGGGTGAAAATTTGTTGTATTATACAAAATTTTGGACTTTGAAACCTGAGGAGAGGTGCTCTTTTTGTTTTGAAATCGCACTTCTGTATAAAAGTATGGGCATGATATAATATTTGATAAAAAATGATTTGAAAAATCGAAATAACGAGTCGCAGAGACAGATTTGCTCCAACATTAATATTAATACGTAGTAAGAGAGAAAAAAAAAAAACAAATGTAAATCACAAGAAAAACAAACTGCGAGGGGAAAAACAGTGGCAACAAGAGAAATACGATACAAAGTGAGGTACAAACTGGCCCTCGGGATAATTGAAGGGAGGAGAAAATGTTAATTAAATAAACACGCTTACTCCTGCGAAGTGGAAAGCGAAAAAGGGAGGGGAAGGGAAACGGAAAGGGCAAGGTAAAAGGCAGCAAAAAAGGAAAGCGGGGAAGGATTAAACTTCGGCATGTTATAACCGCAATGGCGCAACGTTTTATTATTTCTATCATTATCATTACCAGCGGTGAGTCAGATTTTTCTCTTGCAAACTTTTAATTTTTCAGATACTAAAAGTTATAACAATATAATGCAATGTGATATACTTATACATATACCTGCAACTATATCATTTTTCTACCTTTTCGCTGGACGAATGGTCGAGAAAAAATGAACTTTTTGCACAGTTTAACATAAAATAAGATAAAATAGGAAGGAATAGAAATGGGAAATGGGAAATGGAAAACAGGGCGCAAGAAAAAGAATTGAACTAATCTCGGATCTTTGGAACTAAATTGAAAGTTTTGCTATAGGTATATATATCTGTACAGCTGGTATGCCGCGTTCCAAAGCAAACAAACTCTTCGAAAATCCAAACTGTGCTTCAAGAGTAACTTTTCGAGGCGTGATGAGTTGAGAATTATTGACACTGATATTACGCTCACTGATTAAAGCGGAGCTTCCAAACAATTATTTAACGAGGGTGAAATTGCTGGAGGGACTAGAGATAACAGGGGGATATTTTTTAACGGTGATTAAAATTGATACCTATCCATGATGTCGCGGTGCAAAATTAATGCGATGAGATAACACTCGTATTGCAGTTATGTCATGGATTATGAAAACTGATTTTCTCATCCGAAGAGTGAAAAATATCTGTTTAAACCATGATCAGTTTCACCACGCATCCTTGAACTCAACAGGTCGAACTTCGATTCACTCTATATTCGCTTTCAGTATCACCTACAATAATAGAAGCTTGTACCACTGTTATCGTACTGCAGAACGGTTGTGCACGGTTGTTATATACTATACTATTTCCTACCGTACTCGAGTTCGAAATCAATCTAGCTAATTACATTTCAGCCTTTCAATTCTCTCTGATAAAATTAGAGCAAAGTTTATTGTACCGCGTACTACTCTGCACTCTAAGCAAACGCGTACGCATAAGTACATCACGTTTCAAACTTCAAGGACAGTTGAATCTGCATCTCACATTTTGTACATTTAGAATATCAACTTTGTTCCGATATTACTCGTTGTTCTATACCTATAATTTCACGCAGTTTAATTCACTGTTTTCATTTGATCGATTTTTTCCACCTCTTTGTGTGATATTTTTCAGTTCCTACCATCTTCGTGTCGTTTGTTTGGTCTCGAGCTATTCGCTATAGTTTAAAGGACAAGAAACAAATGAAAAGCGCAACGACTGAAATATCGTGATGGCGTCAGTATTACACGGCAAACGCCTATCGAATACACAAATATTTGCTCTGATGCGAAAAGCAAGAAAAACAAGCTGAGTTGGGTAGCCGACTAATAATAACTGGAATTAAACTCTGAACAGGATATTTACTCACCGAGGGGCCAAATATGCCCGCTCGTTATCTTCGAATTAACATAAAGTTGGGGTAACTCCGCCTGGGATATGAGATAGCTACTGCAGCAGGTTTATACTTACCTATTTCGCGTGCGGGGCTTTAACCTCCCTATTATTTCTTATCCACGGAGGGTAGTACGATTCAGGGAATTGTGACCTGCAGGTATTACAAGGCAACAGCAACTTTTCTCTACACTGTAACTGTTCAAGCGTTCCGTGCTACCGAGTTCAGTCTAGTTGCAATGTCTTCGAGTTAAGGTAAATGTGAACTATGAAGGTATCCTAGAGTCGGGGACGACTGCAACAACAATTTCTTCCAACCGATCGTATATACGACTGTTACCTTCATTTTTATCCTTTATCGTGATTTAGCGTGTTCTTACTGCCAGCCGACAACGCAATGGGGTGTAGTTTTTCGTATCAAACGTTAAATCCGTTCGGAAAGTTGGAACAAAATATCAAAATCACTTGATTGAAGTTTTTTCTCGATACCTACTCGTATTTTTCAAGTATATATATCCAGCCCCACGCAGTTCAAACAACAGTATTATCACCGTGAAATTCAACGATGTTTTCCGCTCGTTTCCGAATACGGAAGGCGGAGCGGTCGGAGTTTAGTTCCTCTCATAGAGCTTAACGAGGAAACTTTGGAGAGCCTTTGAACTTGATAAATGATTTGAAAACATTTGACAGCGGTAGAGTTCGTTACGCGATGTGGATGATACGAAGATATTATTGAAGGAAAGAGTAGAAAAAGGAGTTGTAGTCTACGTCGGGTCGATGAGATATAGCCAACGGTTTGGCCAGCTCTGCACCTATGGAATACGGAAAAGAAAATTTACGACAGTTTACAGACGAGACAACAAACCTTTGCCTTAAACTCTGCATAGTTTAGTCGATATATATAATATTCATAAAGTAAGGACGGCTTTTCATTACCGGTTATGATTGATGAGCCAGCCGCGATATTATTTTGAGCAGGTGAACCAAGGGAAGAAGGGAATAAGGGAAGCCGAGCGGCAGGTATACTATAGAGAAGCAGGCGAGCCACCGAACACGATCTCCATTGTCTGTCAGTTCTTCCGTATTCACCCTCGCCGTTGGTCGCTTTTGTGCTTGGAGATCCGCTGCTAATGGAAAGCACTTTTCGAAACGCAACACATACAAATAATATACACCAGTTTGGAATTCCCTAGCATCATACTCTCCGACTGTATTATACAACTATATACTTTCCCGTGGAAACAGCTCTATAAAACACCGTACATCTACGTGTATAATACCAAACAACTTGATACATCTATATTCGCTTTCCCATATAATTCCGTACGGTAAACCGGTTAATAATACGTCATCGTATAATAAGATTACTTACTTTATCGTGCTATATACTCGACGTTTTACTACTGCACTCTGGTCGTACTCCCCCAGCTACCCCTAAATCCCGAAAATCTTCCACTCGGTATACTCGAAAGTGCCTGGGAGAGTGGATCTCGAACGTATGATTTACCACTGCCGAAGGGGCTCGCGATTCGCTTCATTTCCGGTGAACCAGTCCGCCAAAACCCCGGTGCACGAGATCCCAAGGCCCAAATGGATAATTCCGGTTCGAGCTATACCACGGCTATACCATTCGAAAATCTGATTGGACCTTTCCATTTACTTGTCAATTTCCACGTACCTTGCACCCTACCCACCTTCCTTTTTATTCCGTCATCTGCTAGTCGCCACCATCACCCTTTGCCATCAAAAATATATCTACTCGGCTAATATTTGTCCTCCGCAAGCTCAAAATTTTACTAAAATTCTGTTGTGCTCGTGTGAAAATGTGCCCGAACACTTTTATACGTGATTACATTATCGATATCAACGCATAATTTCCAACGCACGTGCCATTGTTGCGATGATGAATAGCAACGATTATACTTGTCACTTTCAATCAGAACTTTTCGGTTACGAAAACAGTGAACGTAGACTGTACGACAGGGGCAATATTTCAATCAGAACAGAAAACATGGAGCATTATTAGCAGTCGATTTCTTAATAGAGAACCTCACATCGATCATGAAAAAGGTTCGACTATTCGAATCGTAATTCAAATCACGTCCGAAGATAGCCGTCGTTTATTCGACCAGCCGAATGGTCACGTGATCCCCGTGGTCTGCAACTTCCTCACGAGAAAACTTTTCCCCGTTTGTATAACTTAATACTCTAATGTATTTTAACGGTTTCCAAAATCTTCCTGTATCAGAATTATAATTACGGTCATCGGTGCAGTAACCCAGTGAGGGCTTCTCCTGATACATGTCAAATCAAAGTTTGATATATTGCGGTTCGTTCGCCTTTACGTATTTCGTGCGGTGTCAACGACGGATGGTCGACCACCTTCGGAAATCCCTTGAGAAATGCACGACGTTTTCGTGTTGCGCAAATTGCTTTGCTCCCCACGAACTTTCGACCCTGAATTTCCAGTTGAGAAGCGATCGTGGCGAAAAATTTCACTGCACTTTTCGTCGCCCTGGTTATAGATTAGGAAAATATCTGGTGCGGAATTGAACTGTACACGAATTATTGGACAGGTACATTAGATGATTAAGCAGCAGTCCCCCTTCCCAATGATTTTTATGAGAACCTACCGCTCATAATTTTCGATGTTTTGATACAAGAACTTATGGCCCGTGTAGTCGACCCATCGTCCATCTTTTTGATGTCAACCCAAACTACAGTACTGTAAGGTTTTTTTTACTTGTACAACCTGGAATTTTTTTTCGGGCGTTAATTAGAGCGCCACGAGCACCTTCGCTGACACAAACTGCCGATGCATCTTGCCAGCTTGGTTTTTCGCTGTAAAATTTCACGTAATTCTTGATTAAATACCGGGAGGTATTTTATTATCATGCTACCAATTTGCAACGTTCGATCAGGAGATCCAGGCTTATGAATAATGTTACCCAATTGAATATGAATAATGTTACCCATTGGTTATCTGAATATTTGATGCGAAGATTATAGTGATGCCTTCATCAGACAAATTATTTTGTTAGCCGTCGATTCAAGTTGCACCACTTTTCCGTTCTCGTGCCATTTTTTCAACGACTTTTCAAACGTGTAAATACATCGTAATTTTAGGAATCGGTGGTTATTAAAGTATACTCCAGAATCGATTTTCACTGTTGACGTCAGCCATCTTAGATCCGCCATTTGGAATTTTTGAATTTCGACTTCATATTTGAAGAGAGCGGCGTCAAAACCCCCAGATATTAAGTTTCCTCGCAATCTGTGCACTACTTCCCATTATGCACAGAAATCAGCAAAAATAGTATTCCAGATGAGGGGGGTTCACCCCGTTAAAATTAAATTCAGCCGATATAAAAAAACACGTACCACTTATTTTAGCGTTCTCAACATTCATGCCAAATTTCGTCAAAATCGGAAGTGGACACTTCGCGGATATCCCTTGTCAGAAGTCGGGCAACCGCAGGACCAGAAAAGTAACTGCAACGATTGACAGACAGCTGGGTGAATTGTGGCAGCACCAATCTCTGCATTGTAGACATTTCCGAATCGCAATATTAACTGCTCCTGTCAATCTACTAGCTCCGCGTAAGAACTCGACGTTGCTTTCCGAATAAAAACGAGCATCGCTACAGAGATAACGTTCGATCTTTTGTGACCTTTGGATTTTTCGTGGATATACTGGAAATTCGCGAACGCTCAGAGCTTCACCGATTGTAAATTAAAAACTTCGCAGAGTCACAAATTCTTCTCAAGATCACTGCAGCTGTACGTGACATTGAAAAAAATGTACAGCCCACGCAATTACAACGCATAGAATTAGTCGGTCCTAATCGAAACGTTGCAATATGTGGTAATCTAAAAGTGACACGAAAAAATCTTTTCCGTACGGAAGTCGGAGCATTCAGGGCAGAAAAGAGGCTTAACACTATCAAGTTTTTTGACATGTGGTTCCATCAAGGCCAGATCAAGATCAACATGCCTTTATAAATAGACTGAGATATTTCGAATAAGTAGTTTAGAAGAAGCTTAAACATTTTCCATGAAAAACATGCAAACAAGCCTGTACATCTAAAATTCCATATTCAATTGAAACTCTACTCGTCAATTACATCCCGCGGTAACAGATATTATGAGAGAAAATTTGAGAGACTAATGATAACCTGCGTGAACTGTCCAGACTTATTTTAGATATATTGAATCTGCAGGCAAGCTTGTTCTTATCACACCCAAAAATCGGGCATCAATCACCCCGTTGGAACAGTTTTTTTTTTTCAATGCGGTCATTAATAACCTACAAGTTTAAAAAGAATAAAAGTGCAGTTGGTGGGCTTTCTCAACATCTCTTTTATCCGGCGTTGCTGTTGGACCAGATCGTGTTTGGCGGTTGGTAGGCGACGGGTGCAGTTGGTATTTCGCATACGAAAGGTTGGACCCACATGCAAAGCTTATTGCCAAGTCCTGTTCCGCTACTCTTAACTGCAACGCAATCTCCGAATCCATGTGGGTTGTTTGGTGCCCATGGTATGCTTAGCACACGTGCTTCTGATCGATCAAATAAAAATAATAATATGAGCAAACGGAACAAAGAAGAAAAAAAAAGGGACGCCAAATTCACACTCGATTAACTGATTGTAAGATTGTATTGCGGAATCAGAGGGATACCACGACAAAGTGTGTGTTCCTGTCATGGTCGTGTGATTTAAAAAAATTCGACACCGCATTTCCAATTGGAATTATAATAGTTGAAACTTACGGTATGCAGAGTCATTCCAGTGACCATGCTTCTTCTTGATTCCAACCCAAACGACATCGTCACGACGTTTGTTAGCTACTATGATATGAAGTTTTTCCCAACTATCAATTACAGCGAGACGAGCGCCTTCAGCGATACAAGCTTCTTTTGCATCCGACCAGCTGAGCTCGTTGCGATTGATTTTGTAGGCTGCATTAACGGCAGGATAATGAATGTAACCCGCTGGAAGTACCACGGCTAGAAAAAGAGTTTCAGATTAATTTATCAGAGTCGAACGTCGAAGCATTACACTTGTAAATTGAATTCGATGAAAGCGAATTCTTCTCCTTTGTTTTCAACTGCATCCCATACACGATTCTTCAGTACATTTTTACTTACTCGTAGTGATCACGGAATTTTGCGAATGTGTCTGGTAAGAGAAAACCGAAACAATTGACAGACAGACAAGCTGCAGAAGCAGCAATCCGTGCATCGTAGACATTTTCGAATCGCAATAGCTACTGTCGATCTACTGGCGGCGACGTTACTTGGCCTTGCTTTTATAAGAGGAATCGCCTCGCACAAGATAACCTACGTGAACTCTTATAACTTGTATCAGATATTATTCGAACTTGATCTCTGACCAAACCCATGTTGACTTACATATTAAATTCGTCTTTTTATTCTGATGATTTTAAGTGGCTGCGCTTATAAAATTTTGATTGTTGGCAACACTATCAATGATATTGTTATTTATTTAAAAAGATTTTGTGTTTATTTAATAAGTTAGTTTCTCCTTAAAAATTAAATCAGTTTATTGAACCGAATCAATTGGAGTAGAATAAAACTTGTCACGAAATAAAAATAAACAGACAATAAAATAGTACGGATCTCAGTAATTTGAGATATTTTAATGAGTAAATGTATATTTTTCAGAAAAAATAGTGATTTACTTTATAATTTAATAATATCAACGTAAATATAACAGTAACATGGGGGAAAAAATAATTCTCTCACCGAGGCTATCATTCCTTCATAATTGTTTTTTTTTATTACCACATTACTCTGATTCAAATTGAAAAAAGTTGGAGGCCACCTAGTAAGTTGAGGTAAGGCACTTGGGTACTACATATTGTGAAGAAAAAATCGTCAATTCTATCAAGTTAAAATATTTTTATATCGATAGGTCACTTTTCGCAATTTCGTGAGAACTAGTCATACCTATACAGCATTAGGATGGTCCTTAACAGGGGTGATAGTCCGCATTCTCACCAAAGTTTTGTTATAAAGATAACAAAACTCAAGTTTGATTAAGTTACGTTACTTAGTTTATTAGGTCTTAGGTCTACTTGTACCCGTTAACCAATACTATAGGCAGATTAGATCTACTTGTACCTAACCTAACCTAACCTAACCATGTGAACACCTTCTGCGATATTTTGAAACACATATTTGCATGATTTGAAATTCCCTAGAGAAAAAATGGAATCTGGGGGAAATGAATCTCGGGGAGAAAATGTCGTTCTCGTATAGCCATATGTCACACTGCCTGGCAAAGATATTGCCTGCAGAGGTACCATCTCTTTGTCCTTGATACGCGTATAAGTATGTCGAATGGTGTAAGGTTGTAGGTTGGTGGTGGTCGGTTGATGCGGAACTCCCTCTCGACGGTGGTCTTGCGCGGTGGAGGGGAGGCTTTCAAAGCGTTCACGTGGAAACTCGAAATGCCCAGTGGGGCTCGTAAACCCTTAAACTCTGGAAAGCTCGCAGAAGAGTCCGAGCTTTTGGACCTAAAGCTTTTGTGAAATCTATAACCCTCTTGACCATGGTTTGGTTCTACGCCCTGAAAACTCCCCTTCCCGTAATCGGTTGAGGACTTAAAAGATACGCGATATATACTATTATCTCCACCATCTTTTTCACCTTATATCCGCCCATGCGTCAGTTGGAATGCTCGTTCCACCACATAAACGGTTCGAACCTGACACGGCAAAGATTCATTTTATTCAGACAATATTCAAATTCCATCTTCAGTTGCGTAAAAACAAAAACACCCTGACCTCTAGTGTTTAGGTTATCGCAAGAATTAGCTTTACCGCGATATCTCGGTTCGTGACCTCTGTATGTATATTGTACATCGTAATTTAAATAATAACGCTGAAATTTTAGGAAATCTTATTTTCAAGAAAATGAATAATTTGGTGACATGAAACATTTGCAGGATTTTATTCACGTAATTCACAGTAATTACAGAAAGATTCTCGGTGGATTCACTTGTTCTTATAAATGTGAAATGTGTTTATGTTCTTTTTCGCCTAAGATAGGCTAACTATTCTTTGGCGATTGTCATACCGCCAGTTTCCTCCCGAATAATTGCCTCCTTGATTTAAATCCTGACTCGGCAATCTCGGGTACAATGTGGTTGCCCGAACTATTTCGCAGGCGAATGCGTTTTCCCGAAAACATTCGTGGTTGGAAAGTCCTCTTCCAGCCGCCTTGACGGCAACGCAATCACCGATACCATAAGGCTGATTTCTTCCCCACGGTAGTCGTGCCGGGTGGTTCACTGATCATCGATTGAAATAAAATAATTATTAGAAATTATAAGCATAAGAAAAACTGATTACCTCAGACTCACCGTTTTCGGATGTTAGCCAACCGCCATTAACCTTTTGAAAACCAACCCAAACGGAGCTTGGTGGTTGTTGTGATCTTATGAATCCAATTTTCTGCCATGAGTCGATTACAGCGAGACGACCACCTTCGTTGAGGCAAAACTGCTTTGCTGCAGCCCAAGTACGGGTTTCATTGTACACTTTGTACGCCGCGTTGACATCCGGGTGATTCTCGTAGCCTGGCGGAAGGGAGCGTGGGGGAAGGGTGCTATCTTCAAATTGATTCAAAATTAATAATTAGATATCGGCTTATTAATGAGAATATTTTCATCTAAAAATTATTGGTCACTCCTAACCCTCTTCGATATGCATATTAAAAGACATGTTTATTTTGAAAAGATCTCAACTTACTTATCAAACTACCGTTGCCGTAATTAGGTGTCCAAAGTGAATTGACCGATGCAAGTAAGAGACAAGCAAAGTTAAGGAAGAGCCATCCCGTCGAAGAGGACATTTTTAATGCGTAACGATTGCTTTTCGCGTACGTGATTGACTGACACTCCGTGCACATTAAGACGCACTTTATAACCAATGATATGCGAGATAACCCGGACTGTAATCATTTGTAAAACATAACATACAGTTTTGATTCCGATGAAAAGAGAGCACCCGAGATTTATTTATTTTTTTTTTTGTTTTGTCATTCGATAACGTTTCGATAATTTCGAAACTCATTTTATTTGCTTATTTTCAGCAAAAAAGTGACCACTTTACCTAGTATCATTTGACCGTTCGAGTATCGCTTTCTCGAAAACTGCTACGCTGCTAAGTTTCTGCGAATTTCTTAACGTATAATTATCTTATCACTTGTTGCTAATTATATAAATACGTGTAATAGTTACGCAGTAATTTCTCTTTTCCGGCTACAATTTGCATATCAGAAATTCTCCAAGCTGGAAGGGGACGGAAAGAATCCGCTGATATTTTGAACGTGAAAAAATTTATTTCCGATCCTAAAATAATACAGATAGTAAAACTCCTCCATACATGATGATATTTCTTTCGATCTCGCACATCATTAGTCGGAAGGATCTAGTAGCCAACCCCGCAATTGCAACATTTACTTCGAACATTAAGTGTAATTTCCATCAGACTTCCTGTAGATTTGCTGTAGTTACTTCAGAACATGATTGGTGTTTGTTGTACCGATGTGGTCGTAGCGAGTATTTCACATGCGAAGGGCTTCCGCCACGCGCACAACTTGTTGGACAGTCCATCCCCCCTGACATTCACCACAGCACAATCACCGATGCCGTCAGGACTGTTTGCTTCCCATGGTAAATCAGGACGTTCCGAACCTGGCGAATGAAACGACATGTGATCTGACGTAGTCATTGTTACGAATAGTTAACCAAAGCTATAAGTATCATGTCTTCTACTCGGCGTTTTTTTATATCTACACAAGCTACATAAACAAAATTCCAAACACATCTGCCGATAGCAGGCACTGTACTGTACATTCTATTTTTGAACTCTAGTCAGTTGTATTGCAAGTGGACTGTACGTATGAACTCGAAAAAATACATCGTTTCGATCCGTACCAAAGACACAGAAATTCATTGGTGCAGTAGAAATGGTCGGTCATTTCCTTGACAGCAAAACTGACAACGATTGTACGAGTATTTGGCTATTCGGTTCGTGATTCAAGTCATGTCCGCTGATAGCCGTCGTTTGTCAGACTATATTCGAGTCATCGGATCATGAGCCGTGCGATTAACGCAGTTTACTTTCTCATGAGTAAATTTTATCCTCGTTTGTACTATTCACTTGCAATCTTTGCGTACGTTGATATAAAATTTATAGTTACGATTATCGGCAGTAACCCAGTGAGGACTATCTCTGGTAATGCCAACCCAAACTTCAGAATACTGCGCTTTATTTTCTTTCACGTATCTGATTTTTTCAGGGGTGTCAACGACGGCCAGACGACCGCCTTCCGAAGCGCATGCGGTGTTAGCGTTGTACCAATTGCTTCGCTCTCTGTGAACTTTCAGCCCCGCATTTATAGTTGGAAAATGAATGTAACCCGATGGGAAAGTGACAGCTGAAAAAATATTTAGATTACACAGCTTCTCTCTCTTTTTTTCATAGGTTGGTAATCCGTGAGCGCGGATATTTAAATTTTAAATCGAGTCCGCACAAAACTTTTACTCACTCGTCGGTACTCCGGTATTAGATTGAGAAGATAACTGGTGAGGAATTACCGGTGGAGTTAAAATACAGATCAGATGCAGTAACAAGAATCCTCGTGTATCAGGCATTTCTAGAACTCAAGAATGTTTCTGACGTACTGGCCCCGCGTTGTATCAGACCTCGCTTTAAATGGAACAAGGCTTGAGATAACCTGCGCGAACTCTTCAAACTTATTTTAGATGTACAGTTCGGCCGTTACCATTTAGCTAGTTTTCAACGTGAGCACCAACTTATTCTCGGATCGAATTTGGCAGATAACATCGGTGCCTTCAGCCTGGTCATCGACCACATCACCAATAAATTCGAAAGCCCCTCACATTTCTTTCGTTCATTTTTTCTGTTATTCAATGTGGTTACTAACGACTTGCAAGGCTTGTCATATAGCAACTACGTCTCCAGATGGTTCAAATATTTTGCCAGAAAATGGTTGGGAACATTTCTGATAATATAGATACGGCGTTTCAACTAAACCTTGCAAGCGTCGCTAACAAGCAAAAGTTTCTGATTATGACGTGGTTATCGTAACTTCAAGATAAGTGATGTTGGTCAGTGGCAAAGAATACCACGCCCATTAGTTGACCGTGATATTTAAAAAAATGGAAAACTTATGGATTTGATGTTCAAGTGTTCACACTGACCTGATCGACGATCAACCGACACGCCCACAGCTAAGGCTCTGGTGTGCCGATATTTGGACGTTTTACATGCAACTGTTAGAAAAAACAAACGCCGTAATTCGAAGAAATTCGTAAAGTTATCTCCGAAATCTCAAAGCCCTGAGACTTTTGAAGGTTCCCAAGATTTTGCCTAGGACTGACTTCCGTTAAACTTCTCTTCAAAAAGTGCGTAAATGAACGTTGGATAATTATTTTTCAACGACACCGTTCGGTATTACAATCCAACGTGCAATGATATTGTACGTTCGTTTGAAATTCTGTGTTTATATCGTTCAAACTTTGGTACAAATTACGTCGGTATTCAATTATACAACTAAGAAACAAGTCTGGCTGGCTAACGAGAACGGTAACAAATGTAAGCCATCAGTATGAATCCTGATTAACCAAGCCACCCGAGAGATGAATTATTCATTTCTATAATTTTCCACGCTTCAATCTTCGTTCGCGTCCACCTGTCTGTCCATCCGTCCATTCCTTTACCCATCCACTATCCCATACCTATATCCGCCTATATCCTTTCATCCGATGTTTCCCACGTATATAAACCTACTTAAATATTAGCTATGCATACGCGTAGGTATTACACCAACATCCGCGGTGATCGATCTGCTGTTTACCGAGATGAAATTCGTACACACCTCTCAGATTAACGTGTGCTTGATTGGACCATTGTGCGTTCTGGGGTTGGTCGAGGGGTCGGTTGGTCGACGGTGTGACGGTACATGACTGGAATACTCGCTGGATAATTGAGGTCGAGACTCAACTGTTTAACCATTTAGCTAATCAGGTCTTCCGTTTATTCAAAAAAATCGAGGAGGGGGAAATAAATGAAATTAACAACTTTCAGCTTGATGAGAAACGGCAAAACAGGAAACGAGCAAGTTACATTAAAAAGGGATGAAAGAAAGTAGAAATGTGAGGGAAGAAGTGAATTTTCATTTAGTCACGCGTTCTGTTCTTACAACCCGTATGCACGGTGACGCTTCTTTGGAGGAGAACTTCATTTGATATCACTTCGAAACACCTCGCACTATTTGAATAATGTTATACAGGAGAAGAAATAGAAAAACAAAACAAAAAAACTAAGAATTCTCAGCACTGATTTGAAATCCTAAAAGCGAGGATTTTCAAACAAGTAACTCAATATTACGTAGTATATATACATAGATGGATGAAGCCCCTTTGACTTTTTTTTGTTCGTTCCTCTGCCAGCCTTGGCAGGCAAAAGCATTGAAAGGAACGTCGGCGTCGGGACCCAAGAGTCAACGATCTAACGCTAGAAGTAAGCGGACGGATGGGCTAATTGAGAGCTTTTCCAGCTCGAAAATTTAAAGGGAATGCGTTAAGTGAGCGCTTTGTGAGCTGCGACTGCCTGCGTATTATACCCATCCACATGTATATCTATATCCATACGCCCTAAATATACATACATATATATTAAACCAAACGAAAAATTCAAGTGAAATGACATCGGAATAATCCCCTCCCATCCAGGCTAGATTACTGTGCCTAATATATCACAAACTCAACAATTTTTAACATGAAGTCGACGAGCGTTCAGAATGAAAGAATTACTTGTTTCCTTCTCGTTTAACTGTACATCTCCTGGATAATTGATTGTGTTGTGAAATAAAATATTTAAAGTTCCACGAGAGCAAAGCCTTTGATTTATCTTCGGTAAGCCGTCCTCCGTGCGATTTGCATCAAAACTCCTCCGACCCTAGGCTTTGATTAATTTGAAGAAAACAGAAGAAAAAGGACTACTGAAAAATCTATCGTTCGTGGTGTTTGCCGGAAGTTAATTTTAGCCAATTTCGTAATCGTCGGTAACAACTCCAAACAATTATACCTTGAAGCAGTATACGGCCGAACTCCCAATGTTCCTACTATGTACGTACGCTCTAATCCGTGGCACGTATTATACTAAATGTACGTGTGAAATTGTTACGCGATTAGCATTATACGGAAATAAACCGCGCTGCATTATTTACCCTAATGTAGGAACGATAATTGAATAGTTAACTTTTTCCCCGCGCAATGTTGTATCGTCAACATTGTACTAATTAAATAATCTGCGCAGCGTCCGCTGGCCCCAATAAACTAAATAACTATACGGAACGTATATACCTCCTTCTTGCGGTTTTCGAGTTCCTAGAGTTCAAAGTTCTGAGCTTTCAGGGTAGTCTCGCGTTAGTTTCAGAAGAGACTGAGCAGAAGTTTCTTTCCCCCTCACCATTAGCTTTTGTTCAGGATGTCTCAATTTCGTCCCCTTTTCTGTATGAGGTCAATAAAAAAAAAAAGGGCGGCGCCGCTGCAGAACCCACAACAAGATACTTGTTATAAACAATACTAAGTGGCTATCTGGCGTCCCAAAGTATCTATCTTTGTCAATTTATCTGCATTGGCCGCGACGTCTGTATCACACCCTACGTCTTTTCTATGGTCCTACAGGCTACCAGGTTCACCGCGATCCGGTAGTTCAGCCGACGTTGGATTTAATCCGATGAAAATCTTTGGGACGAGTGTAATTAGTTGAAGCGAAAAAATACAACACTAGCTATGCCGAAACCGTCGACTACCGTCAACAGAGGCAAAAAGACAAGGAGCTTAAACTTAGCTGCGGATACACAATGGCGAGAATCAAGAAAGTTAAGGTAACATCAAGCGCGAAGATTCCACGTAGCTGATTTCAACGGGCTTTTGTCATTATATTTTTTACATTTTTATTTCCTTTTTTTACCTGGAAAGGAAAAATGTGATTCATACAGATAACCCGTGGTTTTACATCAATTTAGGGACATTGCATTTTTGTCTTCTTCTGTTTTAAACACACATGTATATCTGTAGCGTCCCTCTTTATACAAACGTCTGATAAAGGGTGCGAAAACATGGAAGGGAATTTTTTTTACGGTCAGAAGGTCTGGAATCTCAGTGTAGAGGTATTCGTTCTACCTTTTTTACAAGGTGAAAAACGCGAGCCTTTCTCATGGGAGAAGTTTGAAAAAAGAAGAAAAAAACACTCCGAACCTTTATACCCGCGGCACATATGTGTCTGGTTTGTAATATAACACCGGAAGTAAAACATTTCGAAGGTGTTGAATCTCAATTGGTATTTCCGTTGAAGAAAAACGCGGGTATTTCCCGATCAGCGAACGTGTCAAGTGGCTGAATTAGCCCCAAACGATTCTCCCAATATACTGTATCCGTACTTAGCACAAGCAGGGGAAACCCACGAGGACAGCGCAAACAATAGAAATAAATGAAATCAAGTGGATCCTCTACGTATCACCCTCGGGTAAGAGGGATATCAATTCTTACCCCGATAATGTGTATGAACAGAAAAAGATATTCCGCTCTACATTTCACACGCAGGGATGTCACTTTTGGTCAAAGTGTTTATAATTTTTTAATCTCTGAATCAATGAAAGATCATTATTATACAATTGAGGATAATATTCATTGTTATTAAATCCCGAATGATTAATCATTGATTTAAGAATGGAAAATAATTCCCAATCTAAATTCTAAATTATTTTTCATCCAAGATCCGGCCGCTGATCGTGAGACTTTTTTATTGTCAGTGAATCATACCGTCGTTTCTAATTATACAGTCGATAAATTTGATAAAAGGGTAATCTAAGATGCAAACCGATCATCATACTTCGCTTTGCCGATCAATTATAGGCATAAAAAAGTGATCCAATAAAAACGATGGACAAAAAAAATAGCAAAGCAAAAATTCCTGAAAGCGGTGCAGTAGGTAATTTGAGATAATCTAACGCAGTCCCGCACGACTCGCTGTTCCTGCATCTCTCGGTAAATCGTATGAGGAAAAAGAGCGAGCGAGCAAGTAGAAGATGATAAAAGTCGAAGGTTATTATTCTTCCGGGTATATCTCTAGCAAGGTTAGTTTAATGACATTCTGGGTTGTGCATTGCGGCGTATGTTATCGCTCGTTTCATTTTTGTTTGCGGCAATAAAAGCTCGCGCCTCATACGCTATTATATTATAGTTGAGGAAAGCAACGTACCACGCGATGGTAAAACATGCGCCTGTTCTCCAGGTATTCCTACGTATAATATAACGTGCATGTAATAGTCAGGTGAATGGAATTGACCGGATACAGTTGGCGTAATAATTTGATCATTCGTCCGACAATTATATACGTAGGATACGAGGACATGTCGTCGACGCTTTACAAATGCCGCAAACGTTAAGAGGCTTTAGGGAAAGTTTGTCTTCCCTCCGAATCCAGATGACTTTTAATCCCAGCGTAGTTCTATGCCCTATCACATTTATTGTTAATTGGTTCCAACGAACCCGTACATTTATCATCATTCTTGCGAAGAAGGTACGCGGGTGGTGGAATTCGGTGTAAATGTAGAACAGCGAAACGTACACAACGTACACATTCGGGTCTCGCACCTTTTGTCTGGTAAAATTATTATAATGTATTCCCAGCAATTCCGTTCCATCAAACTCTATCTCAAAATCCCCGGCTGTCCGGGGATTCCATCGATGCCAACCCCACGTAACGGGTGTCCAGTTTTATGACATAAAATATAAAAGCACCCTACCTGAAAAAATGTTGTTATTACAAATCACCTCTGATTTTAGGTGCAAAATTTTCGAGGTTTAATAAATAGGCTAGGTCTTATCCTATTCGTTTGTATCATCAAAATCAATCTATCGTCATTTTGAGGAGCAATAAATCACAGGCACAATGGAATGTATAATATTATATCTAACTGAAGATATATACGTATGGAATATAAACGTATATTTCAGTGTTGAGCGTTAGCTGGTAGTAAAGTGACCAGCAAAACTAACAATAAGTTATCCGTCCGGTTCGTGCGCGGAATTTTCTTTGTTCTTTCATCGTGCAAAGTTGGCTGCAGTTCACGAGATAATAATATTTGGTGGAATATTTCAGGATTCCTTTGCGCGGTCACGGAGAGCGTTACACATGTCGATAGTAGTGGAATTCAGCATTTTTCATCTGGCGAAGATTTTCGAAAATCTACAGAAATCAAGAGTCTAGAACCGGAGTTTGACTCGAGCATGGTAACAAACGTGACGAGTCCAGCGGGCCAAACAGCCTACCTAACATGCCGAGTTAAAAATTTGGGCAACAGAACGGTAAATATGATGAATACTAATTTATACCCCGTTCGTTGAATTCCAAATTAAATAATTTAATTACCCCCTCTGGTTCGCTCTCTTTTTCTCTCTCTGTCTTTTCACTCTCGCTCACTTCGTTGATCGATGTGTGCCAAACAGCGCGCAGTAACGGAGTGAGGAAAAGAGAGGAGAAAAAGGCGGGGGTAGAAAGAATGAAGGGGGCGAGTAGAAGAATATTGAATCCTGCGAAAGAGTCATCGATTTAAAGTTTTAACTTTGGACGTGAGCGGCGTCAAAACGAGGGCAAGAAATTAGATTCTTAAGTTACGTAACTATATCTTAAAATTCTAGGCTTGCCTGCCTTAACTAATTAAAGTCAGTGAAACGTTAACGCACCAGAGGGGTTGCTTTAAAACATGCTAGAAAGGACAAACAGACAGACTTACGAATGGACGGAGGTGGGAAGGGAAGGATGTCGGGTACGAAGAGAAATGAAAATTTTAGCGACGTTTCTGCATTGCTTATCCACTTCGAAGTACACACCCATGTGTTATACGATAGATACATGTGTCTGTATGTATCTATGTAGGTATATGAGGATGAAACGTGGGGATCGCGATAGTGAAATTTCGACTGGTAAATCTGGTGGAAGCTTTGCCCCTTCTCTCTCTCTCTTTCGTCTTTTCCCTTTTTCCCTTTCCGTGCGGTGATGCAGGGGTGTTTATCTACGGGGTGTGTCGTCTGAATCCTCCCTGAGGCCATTGCCTTATCTCCCTATCGGAAATTCAGAGTTCGGACCGAAGTTGGCTTTCGGCCAGGATGGTAATGCAACCCTCTGCAACGCTATACCAATCTTTCCTATTCACTTTTGACCGGACCACGAGTCCGCCGCATTGGCATACTTAGTTTCTAAAGAATTATAGAAAACTTACAAACAGCGAATTCAGCTTATTTAAATTTCTGAAAAATTTCAAATTCCATCATTCCTAATCGCTGTCAGATTGAATCAATATGATTAACGCGCACGTTCAGATGTCGCATAGAAATATTATATACAGTTTTCAAGGTTTTTTACAGAGAACAAAAAAAAAAACAAAAAACAACAACATAAAATGTTATCCATTATTTCTACATGTCTACCACTAACCCCCCCCCGCGCGCGATTGAGTGACGCAATAATTCGTAATGTATGCCAACGTGTGTCAGATACCACCAGAATGAACTGAGCGTCACTTTTACTTACCCCTGTCTCGTCTGGCACGCGTAATACCTAATAACCCTGTCAAACTCGGGATAAAATATGATTGAAAAAAGCAGCTCGTCTGTCTTTCCAATAATTATTATCCGTATATCATACACCCGCATTGATTACACATACCTATATACATATGCCTGTGAAAGAAACTTTCATATCCATAGTATTACAGAATCTAGACAGGTGATATTTTCAATCTACATACGTAGAGGTATATGTATATATGGTAATGGATAGTGGCTATTGTGCATGTAGGGAGTAACGATTTGTTGATGGTGGCGCAGGTAGAGCGCATGAGGGACCTGAAGACTTGGTAGTGGTTTTCTTGGTGCTGCAGGAAATGTTGGCAGATGTTTCCTGGCACGTTACCAAAACTCTAATGTTATCCGGCAACAAGGAGAGAATATCACGAAATTATCGTTACTCAAGAATTTAGTACTGCAGCTCGAAGGCGCCAGGCACCTATGACTAATGAATTCCATTCTTTGTCCCGCACCCCCACTGGGATCTAGGTTTCGTGGGTGAGACACCGAGACATTCACATTCTAACAACCGGGACTTACACTTACACGAGTGACCAGAGGTTCCAGGCTATCCACAGGCCGGAGGTCGAGACCGATGCTGGTTCACCAAACCGTAAGGTGTGGTCGGAATGGACCCTCTGCGTAAAATGGGTTCAGGAACGAGACTCTGGTTTGTATGAATGCCAGTTGTCCACCGCGCCCGTAACTTCGCACGCTTTTCGACTAAACATCATCGGTGGGTTGATTTCTCACTAACAATAAGATCGGTATAAACGAGAATTGTTCCCGTTGTACCTACCTGTACACGGAGTTTTTTTCCCCAACACACAAACACTTATTAGCGCAACTTGTATTCCCTGCAGCAGACGCCAAAACTTTCTTTTTGCTTCATTTGTGCGTTAAATCATTGAAAGTTCGGTTGTACGTATACAGATGATAAATAATTCTTACACTTCAAACTTTTTACGAGGTAACGTTAATCCTGCGAGCCCACAGTCCACACCTCAAATAATACCACCTCTGCTCCCGACTTTTGTATAGGAATGGAAAGCTTGCTTTTTTCTTTCTTTTTATATTTCCCCGTCCGCTTTTTTTTCTCCATATTTTTCTTTTATTGCCACCGCCAACGATTTATATCTTTGCAGTTCCAACGGCGAAAATTTTGAGTGGTCCAGATCTCTACGTGGACGCTGGAAGCACTTTAAATCTGACATGTGTCATTGGATTGAGTCCTGAACCACCAGACTACATTTTCTGGTTCTACAATCAAAAGGTAGTGTAGACAAGGGCTAGAAATTCGCTTATCTCTTCGATCAAAGTTCATTTCAAATTGGGATTCAAAATTCACTGGCAAACTCGCGACGAATTATACAACATGCCTACCTTCGCCCACTATAATAAGCCGTCTTACTTTCATACGTACTCGTATTGCTTGAATTTTCAACCAACCGATAACGTCATCTCAAATACGCATTATAATGTATCATTGTAATGGGATCGAGTAAAATATCTTTCTATTCAACGACGAAAACGTCTCTATGTCCTTGCCAAAAATATGCGATAAACATGTCTGACTTTCATAAAAAAAAAGAAGGAACTATGCAAGGTTTTAAAATTCCTTTACATGTAACTGCTGACGCATACTTTTGGACGTCTAGTAACGATTGCTTTTTTATTTCAATTTTACTTTTTGCCAAAGCATATCATTTGTTTTTAATTTTTTTTTTGCTCATGAACGAACGGTAAATTCTTCTAATTCCCGAAGCAGTTTCACCGATAAAAACATTAATAATATACATGAATTTGTCGTTTATACTTCAAAGGAATGTATCAAATCCATTTTGTTTAGAGGAGATATTTTTTATGCGGCCACATATACGTACACATAAAATATTTTGTAGAAATGGTCCAGTCTGCATTCACCGCGTATCGTTTCATCTACTTTTATCATAATAATTTATTTATTGGAATTCGTCATTTATGCATGACGAGGTTTAGCATATATCATGGGGAAGCTCTCCAGCATACTTTGCAAACTACCTAATGTTCATTTTTTTTCCTTTACTCTTTGAGGTAAAACAAACAAGGGGAAAATATAGGTATATAAAAAATTGAATACATTTTTCGTTGCATTTCAAAACAGCTCGTCACGTACCATAAATTTTTTTCTCTTTATCTCTTTCCTCCTTTTTATTCGACTCCGTAGCAGATCAGAGGCTTTTGAGATCAGGTGGTTCACGTGACACGGTAATCTTGATGTGAGCCTTTTTCTTTTTTCAAAGTTCTTTTTTCCAGTTTTCTTTTTTATTACAATGGCTTTTTCGAATAGGGTCACAGGGAGATACCACCCGTGTCTTTTTTCTTTGTTTTCTTCTTTGGAACACTAATTCTTAACAGTCACAAGCTTAATACCTTTATCTACCACACTTCGTTTCATTCTATTCGTAAATGATTTTGGACAAAGACGGATAGAATGTAAAACGATAGTCGCCGCCGTGCGGTGCTTGATAAATTCTAAGCACGTGAAAACTCAGCATGAAGTTGTTTCAAAATCAACGGACACTTCATATCTTTTTTAATTTTTTTTTTTCTATCTCTTTCCATTTTCAAGTCTCCACCAATCCTTTGGAATTCCTCATTTCTTATCCTTAGTTTTAACTTGGGATAAGCTCGATACAAAAGGATCCCCAGCTTTAGATAAGTCCCGATCGATACCTGACTCCACATTTTTCACTACACTTACTTTATCGCTTAGGAAAAATCTTTAAGACTCTGCAGCTATTGCAGTATATGTATATACTCGAATGTCAAGTGGATTTTGAACGAACTATATGTTCAGTGTTCACCTCTATTTTCTGTCGACAAAATTTTTTATTTCTTTTTTTCTTCTTCTTCTTATTTTAATCTCAACAAGTCTCGGAGAAAATCTGCTGCTCTAGATCCTGATACATTGAAGTGGAGTTTGAGATACCATCAATTCATTAATCCTGAGAATTCAGAATGTTCTTTGAAAATGAAAATATATTCGTAACGTATGTAATAATCGCACAGTATACAGGGTGAGTTCTTCCAAACTCCGAGATTGGGAGGAGCTTGATTTGGCAGATATGCGCTTGACCTCGACTCGACTCTCTTGATTCGTTGGACTCACCATATTTTTGAGTCGACTTTTCTCATTCCCCCCATTTTTCTCGTGTGCGGCGCGTTGACTGGCTAATAAAACCGAACGAGGCTCCTCCCGTTCTCGGACTTTGGAGTGACTCACCCTGTATAACGCGAGGAAATCTACTCCTTATCTGCAACAGAATTTAGAATATATTCGAACTTTCTGAAACTTCGGTATATTCGGTATGACGAGTGTTCTAAGATACTGCTATGTAATCTTTGAAAGTTTCCTCTGATCGAAGAGAATCCGTTAACGAGCTCCGAGACAAAGAAGAATAAGAGGAAGTAGAAGTAGTAGTGGCGGTAGTAGTAGTAGGAGAAAAAAGAAGTCTCGTCAAATCTGTACCCCCATATACCTATATTCGATACCAAACGCGGACACTTTGTACTTGTGTTTTATTTTTTATTCTTCATTTCTCTTTTTCTTCGTTTCCGGGGTCGCGCGCGCTTCATTCTCTTCGGTGCAGGCGTATAGATGAAATTGATTGCGGTTTCACTTGGTCTTAGTTACATAGCGTGCTCTGAACGTTATAACGCGTTTATCATCTTTCAAGCACAGCTATATAAGGAAACTAAAAACTATCGAGTTACAGAAATATATATCTATGTGCCTCGAGTATTATAAAAATGAATATCCCAGACACGATTCTACTTCAAATAAATTACAGTACACGGCACTGACTTCATTAGAAAAAATAGAGAAATAACAAAAATAAGGAATGAAAACTAAATAAAAAGGATTATAAGTACCTATTATAACGAGATTGAATTTTGTTTTAAGATGTTGAACTACGATAGCCCAAGTAACGGAAAGTTCGTTTACACGGCTAAAGGAAACGACGTAACGACATCGGGACTTCTGATAAAATCAACCGATCAAGAGGATTCCGGTGAATATAGCTGCAGGCCAAGCAACGCAAAAACGGCAAGCGTTCGAGTACACGTGTTAAACGGTGAGCCGATTTGCACGTAATTTCATTCTAATGGGCTAATTAATCGATCGAATTTCTATTTTATTAACAAAATAATACATTCTATATCCGAGGTCTCTCATTACTTCGCGGTAGGGGTATTAGTATTATTGGAATGTCAAATGAATTTGATGTACCTGTTAGTACATTGGCCAATCGAATGTCGAGCCAAGTAAATAGGTATTCACTATACCTATACATGTATATAAATTTAGAATCGAGAATCGATATGCGAATGTGCACTTTTAATTCTAGAATTTCGCTGCCATTTTTTTTTTTTTTTTATCGCTGATTGGTCTGCCGGTAAAAGCATTTCGTCTGCTACTGTAAGCTACAGGACTTCGGGCGGTTTATATACAAATGTATAATGTACATAGGTATATATAAGCATTGCCATCGCATCTTTCCCTCGCAAAAGTTAACGAATGAAAAAAATAAAATAAAATAAAATAAAATAAAATAAAATAATGAAAAATCCTTTACGTATACCAAATTTCGATTACCCAAAGCTCAAAGAAGAAAAAATAAATAAATAAATAAAGGAAACAAATAAATAAATGAAGAAATAAGTGAAAAAAATTGAAAAGAAAAACAAAAGCTGAGTGAGATTCTCTTCCGAAGTTTATTTTCGCCTGCCTGATCCCGATTAGCCAAACCACCCCCCTGATAGGTGTTTATCTTCACCCAGTAAATTCCGCTTGCTTAGCCATTCGGTATACGGTAAATAAAAAAAAAATTCCAAGCTACCTAATCGGCCTAATGGGACTTCAATTCGTTGAGGAATATAAGAGGGCGCGGGGGTTGCCTTGCCCTGGAGGGCGGTGAGGGGAGGGTGAGGGTACTGGACTAGGAGAACTTGAAACTGACTTCTCTCGAATATTTTTTTCCTTTCTCTTTTTATTCTACAGGCGAACGCCCAGAGGCGATGCAAACCGGAGGGGCGACTGTACCAGTTTTAAGTCTTCTGCTAATTATACTGTCATCTTCCAGCAACGGATTTAGCTAAAGGCAGGTAAAATTCGGCGTCGACGTACCTTTCGCAGTGTCCCTTTTTGAAATTACTCACACTATTCACTCGCTGTTATCATTTCCTTTAATTATACATACATATTTCAGACCGAAAGTCAGCAATTTTTGTTTTTTCCTTTCCACCATCGAAGCTTTCTTCCAAGCATCGCTCCCTGTTCATGGATATTTCGCACGGGCTTCATTACTTCTTATTTTAATTTTTATTCCTTATTTTTCTTCTCGCTCTTTCCTTATTTATGTTTTTCTCCGGAGTAATCGTTATATAAGAACATAAATGGAAACCCGAGACCTCCCGGGGAGGTAATTAAAATGTCTCCGTTAATTAAAGGGGTTCGTTTTCTCACTCTACAGTCACATGTCTTCCATTTTATTTATTTTATTTTATTTTATCATTTTTTTCTTACTCTCGGACGGAATCACTGCGCGTAATTCGCGTTTTCGTATATTGTGTACCCATATGCGCTCGTTGAGGGCGGAAGCCAATTTTTTTTTCGGACATGGTTTTCTCCTTCCTTTTTTCGGCCTCTTTTTTCATTTCTTACAGCTCTACTCGAGGGGTTTCACGAATTTCATATACATCTTCGAATCGTGGCTCATACATACGATACACATGGTATATAAATATAATATACATAAACATACGTGCAATTTTCACATACAGATGATATCATATGGTCATTTCGGGCTGGAGCCACGTGCTTTGGAAACCCGTTCGAACGAACGGGTTCAATCTACTAAACACGATCTTGCGAACGCAAACAAATCGAACCTATTCTTTTTTGCCGCTTTATTGTAGCGATAAAAGAAGAGGAGAAATTCGAGGAAAAAGAAAGAATTGGTTCCTCTTTCTCATCTCCTCATCCTACCGCACGATCTTATACTGGTGGGAAAATTTATCAACCGCTTACAATATATAGACATAAGTGATGCAAGCTTTTTTTCTTTAATAAAATAGTTCTAAAAATTATATTTGCTTCGTGTAACAGTTTCAGTTCAATTTTATTTTCAGCATTTCAGTTTAATAATCGCTGAATTTCAGGCATCGAAATTTTCAAATGTGAGAGAATGAATCTCGCCATTTGTTGTATTCATGGTTGGAGAATTTTTGTCGAATACTTAAATACCTAACGAAATTTGAAGAAATTAGATTCTTTTCCTAAAAATATTCTCTTGATTTCATTCATAAGTTAATGCGGACCGGATGGCCGAGCTGTGTCCTTTAATCTGCAGGAGTCTGAAATAAAATTTTCGACCGAGGTAAAGGACGTCTCTCGTTTCGATAGCGTCACCAAATGTATAAGCTTTTATATTTGATTAAATCTTCCCCTTAGAATTGGAATAAAATATCACCATCTACGTTCACCCTTTTAGTGATTATCGTTACGGGCTCACGTTCGGCCCCACTCGTTTCTCTCTTGGAGCTTCTCCTTCTTCTTTTTTTTCAGCCTTTTTTCTTGCTTCTCCTCATCAAAACTCGTGAGATATCAATGATTTCACCGCGCCTCGTTTTTCACTCACCAAGCACGATAAATAAATTTATACGTATGCCCGACGAATGAAGTAACGTGTCTGAATCATGACGGAGGACTACAACTAATTCATCTTCACTGCTCTGTAAGCTAGGATTAGAATGAAAAATAAATTCGTGAAACGATTAACGATAAGCGTTTTGTAAATCCTGTCAATGAGGGACAAGTTAATCGAAAATGTACACCACTGAATAGGCTATCAGTTCATATAAATAATACTGGAATTATAATTAGTGAAAATTTTCTTTGTAAATAAACGAAACTTGTACACTCTAAATCCAAATTTTTACCTCGTTCGTTGATTTGGATCGTTATATACGTATAATTACTCTCCAGTAACATGTACGTATAATTTTTTGAATTTTCAATGCAGCAGAAAAATGTTATTTTATACTTTTCTGTTTTACCGATATGCAGTTGATTTCAGACGGCATCGAGGAACGCGGTATTGGCGGCGTGAAAACGTTGAATATTTCTATGGTTATGACAGGGGATGAAAATATGTGACTATCGGATGCCGTATATGTACATTTATGCATATGTATGTATATGGGCATAGGGTGTAGTAAAGCATGAAAAGTATCAGCACCCGGTACACGGTATAATATTCGGTACTCAGTAGCGTTGAATGGTCCTCTGAATGGAATAAAATAAGGCCATATCCACTATCCGGCAACGAAATTCAATTTGTGTTTCGCAGTAAAAGCTGTGGGGACAGCTCAGGGCTGTATACGTGACCCAATATGTTCGACGAACTTCGAGGTATTATACACCACGATCCATTCCGGCGAACGTGTGCGTAAATTGATATTCATCCTCCACCCGTTACCCCACATACCATACCTGTACCACTCATCAGCCACGCCCAACCCCCCCATACCTTTTACTTGTACCTGTACTCTCCTATCCTGTGTTCAGGAAACCGCGAACCTTCGAAATAATTCCTTTGTATCGGATATTTGCATCTATATTTTGTATTATATACCTATATATATATACATAGTTATGTATACGCATCTAAACTCAACTGATATTATTATACATTATAACAAAGTATACGTATGCACGGATTCTGGAACACCGATCGAATACGTCCTTCCTGTTCATCCGCCACGTACTGCACGTATGCGTATAACATATAGACAAGTACAAATATATGTAATTTAAACACACATAATATTTAGAATATAGTTGCCCCCCAGGTCATCGTCCGGCAAGGGGCTGTTTGCCGGACCAAATAAGTTCGGACGCTAGGGGGTCGACCAATTATTAGTATGGGCAGTGTAGAATCTCGTATAAGGCAGCCTTGGGAATGGGTATAGGTATATGTATGTGATCACGTTCGTTTATGTAACTATATAACCGCCATGTTTATATACAATTTTATACATATATATACCCGTGAATAGAGTCGCAATGCGCTTTGACAAAGGAACAGACATCGTACGCGAGGGTGTTTATTTTGTACATAGGTGTGGGTGTTTCCATGTTTATTGTATATCACATGCCGCAGCTGGGGTGCATGGTGGTCATTCGGTATTCGCTATACCGTACTCGTTAGCGTGGGGGTAAAAGAAAACGTTCTCTGTACACGTATACTTACATAAGGTTGAATCAGGGAGAAAGCTACCGCGTAAAATAAACTACTCGAGCCGCAAATCCAGTAAGCTTCTTTTGGCTTGATGTGGGAGGACGGGCGGTGGCGGGGTGGAACTTTAACCTGTGGTGTAAGTTGGCAGCTGGTCCGGTAAGAAACTGTGGAAGGAAAAAAAAAAGAAAAAGACGAAGAGACAACGTTGACGACGTCAGAAGAGTGCAAAAGAAGAGCAAAAGGAACACGAAGGATGACTCCGTTAGCCGTACGGTCCTGAAATCTCCATCGGGCAGTCTACGACCGAACAAACACAAAAGGAGGTACACGAAACGAATAGAATGGTACAGGAAATGGTAAAACTCGAGCTCGGACTGAATCTATTTTAGCGTTCGAAAATCTCCGTTTTTCAGTATATTAAAATTTCAGCGATTTCTGCCCCAATATGTGGAGCGTGGTGAATGTGAGAACGGGTGCACGGATTAAATTTGTAGGACCGAAAAGACAAATACCTGCCTACTAACCCTCGTCGGCGTGAGACGGAGAAAATTAATCCGCACACACGAATGGGTGACTGATCCAATTGTATACACCGGAGTATGAATAACTACGAAAATTAGTGAATACATTTCTGGTACAACTTGGTTTATATTAATTATTCAACAAACAAAAGAAGCGCGGGTATATAGTACAAAGCAGGTTTGAAACTTAACAATAAGATCATGAGACAAGTTAGGCCAGCTTTTTGTCAAAGCTGTATTAAGTTATTTTAGGCAAGTTCGCTCGGTGAATTTTAGTGATGACCATGTCCATGACCACCGTAAGTTCCTCCTGAGTGGTCGTTGCCACCGCTATTGTGTACGACGGCATGGAATCCTCCGTGATGATCAGCGTGATACTTTACGGTTCTCACGTTACCGCCGGGTTCGTGAAGAGTATATTCACCGGCGACGTTCTTTCCTAAACGAGAAAAAAGTAAAGAATGAAAAAAAGTCAAAGACAAAGTCAATTACGCCTTCATTCCATCTACCGAATACTCTTTTCTTTTTTTTTTTTTCGCTATATACTCGGATGATTCTCGCAAGAAGAGTTACAACGAAGTCACCATTGGTTCGGTAAATATTACCACCCTTGGGGGGGGGAGCAAAAAAAAAAACTAATAACAAGGAACGGTCAAGCACCGGAAAAATGAAGGTACAGCAAGACACGATCCAACAAAAACTGAAACTTGGCTCACCGTCTCTGTGTTCTTTTTGTCCGTGATAATCTCCGGTGTGATGATCCTCAACGCCGTAAGCGAACTCATATTTCGGGTGCGCAACGTAGTCGACGTGATGATGTCCGTGTTTATCATGGACGGTCACTTCTTGGGCTGGACCTTCGACGGGTCCGTGATAGTTGGCAAAACTATGAGCATGTCCTGCCAAATTGACCTGGACCTGTGCAAGTGCCACGACGACGAGGACTGCGACGAACTGAAGCGTGCCAAAAATCAAGGATTATTGGGACGAATTTTTCATCGTCAAGATATCCTGCAGGTAATAATTATTTAAAATATATCAGACCCACCTTGAATGCCATGTTATTGTATGTTGGTCGTACAATTCAATGATACAATTCCTCGGGAGTCTGGCGTTTTATACCCGAGCTCCCGTTATGTTTTGTGACTATAAGATTTCGACATTACGTTGTTATCTAATACAGTACCGGAGTTACGCGGTGCTCTGGACAGCTGTAAGCAAAAAGAATTTCTTTCGATATACATAATCTGCACCTGCTTTCCTATACATAACTCGGAAGCTAACGAGTTCGATTATATCGTTTGGTACTTTACATGAATTATTTTTGCTCGATTTTCAGTCATTTACTGATTGCACTTCGATTCGCGAAGGTGTTCGAAAAAAAAAATGAAGCTGAATAATGAGTTCAGATGCGGATCAAGCTGCCGCAATTTTATTCGTTCTCGTCTTTATCATACAGTTTCATTACTCAGCCTTTTATTTCAAAATCTGTGCTGATTTTTAACGAATTATGACATTTATATATCTGTGCTTGATCGAGCACAAGTTACTCAAGTCGTCAGTTGTAATACCTTAATTACACAGCAGCACCAGTTGATTTCATGTGACACGATCGAAAGCAGTGAACCAATCAGCGCCAAGGACACGATTGTTTGTAGATAAAATATAATGATGCGTAAAAAAGCGAAATCATTTTGGCCATTGACTCTCCAAATAATTTCTACATTCTTTACTAACGTTCGTCAAAGACAACCCTTGATTTCCGTTAATCCGCGACAAATATTTCTACCCCATCAGGATTGATTAGTTCTCGTACTCCAACCGCGAAAATTTGCTTCATACATTATAGACCATTGAAGATTAGCGATATAAATACGATGTAGTATTTTCTACGTTATGCGATGCAAAATTTTTGCTCAACGAACCGCGGTGAGGATTATTTTATGATTATCAAAGCGGTAGCTGGTTGCTCATACAACGACCGCAATAGGCGACGTTCACAAACTCGGATCAACCGTTGTGCTCTCATAATAAGAAGAGGAGATTGTTGTTTGCTATTCATGTTTATAGACTCACCTGTTGATACGTGTGCAATATTCGTTGTTTTATTTTCATCTATAGTCTAGAAGTGTGACGCTTCCACTTCACCTAGCTACTTCATATACGTGTATAATATATACTATGTACGGTACATGTACATGAAAAGTACGTGCATGAATGAATTCACCGTCGAGCGGATCAGACATAAAATTGAAAAATAAAAAATTGATATATATATATATATATATATGTGTATATATGTGTATGTATATAGGCACATATGTACGGACATACAGATGGCGGGGATGAGAGAGACGGCCTAAGGGCGAATGAGATAATCCTGATATAAAAAATCCCACAGTCGACTTATACGGTGCGTAAAAGCACTTCTTTTTCGCTCTCACTCTCTCTACAGTATCTATATACGCTTTCCAGACGGATCAAACGGCATTTTCGATAATAGCACGATTAAAAATTTTTTTCACATTTTTTTTATCAGTTTTTTCACACCGTCGTTATCCCTTCTCCAATAGATGTGGATGAGCTTTGCAAGGAATCCCCTGGTATAACATGGTGACATTGAGACTGCAGAAACGAGTTGGTTGTACGGGTATAGAAGGAGATTCGTTTTCATTTGCAGTAATCGTCGTAGTCTCGCCAGGGCTGAAACTCGTTCATTATCCTAACGGTGTAGGCGCAGATGTTTATTTTTTTTTTCCAAGCAACGCGTTAGTATATTTTATACGTAAATATTTTCATTGCCGAAATGAACAACCTGAGCAAACGTATTTTTTTCATCACGCGTTTTCATTTCTCTTAGTAAGTATAAAAGACAGAGCGACGAAATAAGCAAATCGAATTTTAATCCGTTTCTACATGTATACAGCTACTCGAAGACCGGAGGAAAGTGATCGACCGGTTTTATTTTTTCTCATATATTTCGATTCATTACTTTTATTTTTTCCTCCCCCTTTTTTTGGCGTGTCATTTCGTGGCGACGAGAGGTTATTATTTATAATATGAAGTAAAAGAAAAGTTATAGAAATGGAATGAATCGAACAATCGTAGCTACGAATCGCAAGTTATAAGTAATTAACGGAGAAGAAAAGCCAAGCGAGACAGCAAATAATTTTTCCATCGTAGAACTGTTTTATTAAATAAACATGACATCGATTTATAAGGTAGACGAGTTAAAGAACATGTCTACACGCTAATTACACATCTAGATAACAACAACTATTTAGCTTTAACCAGCAGCTAAGAGGTTACTTATTTAACTGCATTATCCGTATAATACTTGGGAACAAGAACATTTATCACTTCAATAAAACGACTGGCGAAGAAAAGGTAGTATACAGTGTCTGTATCTCGAGATATTCTATTTGGTACGGTGGTAGGTATACCGAGAGGATAAACGAGACGTGGCATGACGGCGCGTCAAAAAGCTACTCCCTTAAAGTCGTCGCGTCTTATATTGCTGCCGGGAGAATCCTCTGTAGAGACACGCTGACACTGAGCTCATCTTCTCCAACAGTCACCTATTTTTCCGGGTACGTGGTCCAGTGGTATAGCTTCTATTAGTATCCATGTCCGTAACCGCCACCGCCTCCGCCACTGCCACCGTGTCCGTAACCGCCTCCGCCTCCGCCACTGTGTCCTCCGCCACCGCCACCGCCACCGTGTCCGTAACCGCCTCCGCCTCCGCCACTGTGTCCTCCGCCACCGCCACCGCCACCGTGTCCGTAACCGCCGCCGCCTCCGCCACCGTGGCCATGACCTCCACTGCCTCCATTTCCATGTCCATGACCTCCAGCGCCTCCATTTCCATGTCCATGACCTCCGCCGCCGCCGCCTCCATTTCCATGCCCATGTCCGCCGTAGCTTCCTCCGGAATGATCATTGCCACCGCTGTTAAGGACGACAGCGTGGAAGCCTCCGTGATGGTCAGCGTGATATTTGACCGTCCTCACATTGCCACCTGGCTCGTGAACGCTGTACTCTCCAGCAACATTTTTTCCTAAAGATTTAAGAGCCTTCAGTTAAGTGAGAAAGAGAAACGGAGTTCGAAGTTCTCAGAATAAAAGCTTTGGGGCTTTGAGGCCCGTCAACCATCATCCCGTCCTTGACAGTTCTACGTGCGTTTTATCGTCCGCAAAGTATATTAGACTGAATCATTGAAATGGCGTATACGCTTCCCCATTTTTCCTGTATCCTTTTTTATTTTTTTTTGATTGCTTGAAACCCGGCCCCATACCGTTCCCTTCTTACCCATTCCTCTCTTGACAAGAAAGCCCTCTAAGCCCACGACCTGCCGGAGACATTACTATAAATTAGAGGCAGTTGAAGAGCTTGAGTTTCGTCGAGTCGATCGATGCGCACGGTATAAAGACAGGGAAACCAAATCAGAGCTTTTCAAAGAAAACGAGAATGAAAAAAAAATAAAAAAAAAACACCCGAATGTATTTTGTACTTTGTACGATTACGCATACATACGAATATCATGGGTGTACGTATCGGTGAATCGAGTACGGTTGTAATGCTATACGTATACCTATAATAAGCTTTTTTCCGTTTCTCAAGAAAGTTCAACTAATTGGTCGAGATTTTCCGAAGTGGGTTTTGTCCAACTCAAAAAACACTTGACCTTGACCAGTGAAACACGATCCCTTGGAGATCAGGCGGAAATAGTTATACCGTTTTGTTTTTTTTCCGAGGCAATAAATTCCCATCGTTGATCGACGGGAAACGACACCTCGTAAACGAGTATATATAGCTGTCGGTCGCGCTTGTTACGTTCGCGCGTGGTCTATATAGGAACCGTAATTCTAATAATGAAAATAGGGTCGTTTAACGTCGGCAGAATCGGAAGTAACTTTGATATACCAATCAGAGAAACGTGTGGGACCATTCGATCCTACCTCCCCATTATCTCTGGTCACAAAAAAAATTGTGCGAAAAAGAAGATTTGTGAAAATATACGGCAAAGAATCGGTTATCCCAAATACTATTACGATCTCATATCATAGAAAAGTGAAACACCACGATTGCAGGAAAAAAAGAAGGACCGTGATCATATCTCAAGTTTATTACCGTCACGATGCTCCTTTTGGTTATGGATGTCGTGCGTATGGTGATCCGCAACTCCGTAGGCAAATTCGTATCTCGGATATGCGACGTAGTCGGTATGATGATGTCCGTGTTTGTCTTTCCAGGAAACTTCTTGTCCCGGTCCTTCGACGGGTCCGTTGAAGTGCTGGTAGGAATGAGCATGCCCACCCCCACCACCACCGCCACCTCCGCCTCCGCCTAGAGGAAGGTAAAATGAATAATTGAATTTCGAAGTAAATAACTGATCGAACGAAATACGCGCAGCGGTCGGGGGTTCCGGTTACCCCAGGGGATACGAAGCCGTATACCACTAGCCAAGCAACCCTGCACGCCCGGGAGAAAGACAACAAGTATAAGTATCTACCTACTTCGAACTCGTAAAATTTATCCACCGAGTTAGCAACCCCGGGATACGTTTTACGAGAATTCTTTTTGTGGACTTATGGCTGTATGGGTCGGGTGCCTGGTAGCAAATTTGCCAATCTTTCTTACCATCCCTCAGTTTTTCGAAATTGATAAATATACCTACGCACGTAGTTATTCCCGCGCGATATAAATATGGATGTAGGTAACCGCACTACAAAATTATATCGTTATTTATCGTACCTCCATGATGTCCTCCTGGATGGCCCAGAACAAATCCAACGCCCACCAGCACGATGACGAATCCCGTCAGTACCTGTATAACCGCAGTATAATTACGCGTTACATCCAAAATTATGACCATTTCTGAATTTGTCATATAATAATTATTATTACAGTAACAACAACGACGACGAGTATATATATAATTATAATATGATGACAATGAAGCCTGCGGCTAGTGCTAGAATTTACACGACCAACATAATAATTATCATATAACCAAACCGAATATAATTCAAAACTATTTTAAACTCGCTTGCGAGTCGTATAAAATATATACCGTTGTAAAAAGTGTCTTTGATGAAGAGGGGTAAAAAGAAAAAAAGAAAAAAAAAAACGAGCGAACAAAAAAAAAAAAAAAGAGTATAAAGATAGATGTCGCGTTATTGAAATGTATGATAAATCAATTTTAAACTTGTAAAAGCAATTGAAGTTGTAGAAAATTTATATAATTATTTTAATGAACCTCTCGTATAAAGGGCGCGCAGGTGTCGTCGGGTTAGATTGTAACGCGCGTCAGGTGAAGAGGGGCAGGAAGGAGGAGGTGGAGGCGGCACAATAGGAACAAGGAGGAAAGTTAGAACAGGTCAGATTAGGTTTGGTTATATTAGTTAGAATAGGGTGGATTAAGTTAGGCAGGTTTGGTTTCGGTTCCGTTTCTGGAATAGGGCGGATTAAATGGGGTCGAGTTAGACTAGTTTCAGATGCAGGTAGAGTCGTTACTAAACGAGACCCAGTCTCGACTTAGGGAGGGAAAAAAAAAAGGAGAAGAACAACTCAAATGAAAAAGGCAGCTCTTTTACCCGTTCGTCCATCGATTGGAAGGACCTTTTTTCGCTCACACTGATTACCCTACCTAATACAAAACGAGTTTCCCTCGGCGACTTGTGTATACTCATATGTATACGACATATACCATGTGCAAAACTCACGTATTCAATCTCTTTTAAAATCACCGTATTTAAGCTGCGTTTTCATGATCTTAATCTATGCGCGGAGTGCTAAAAGCGAGTAGGAAAAAGTGCAAAAAGGGCGAGATACGCGAGTGTACAATAAACGTACACATATGTATATCTTGAAATGGGGTGCTTGGAAAACGAGACTCGTGTGTCTGGAACGTTTTTTCTTTTATTTGTTTATTTTGTTGTTGCCTTTTTTTTTATTTTCTTTTTCGTGAAAAATTTGTTTCACCGCGTAGGACGTGTAGATCTGACTTATGAGGTGCCCTTTTGACCTTTATACGAATTTGCCAATAGCCACAGCCAAAAAGAGCCGAATGGAGTCAAGTCACCATGCATACGGTAAAATTGCTGCGTATAAAAGTCGCGACACATATGTTGTATAAGTAGGAGCTCTACGAGCAAAAAATGTGATACACGAGATGCCTTTTTTTATAAGAAAACCAGCCCATTGAATGACTACAATTGATTTGGGCGAGGTCAAATTTTGATTTATATCACCAAAACCTCCTTGTTTCGTCTAGGAAAAATATGAAGGAGAAAGAAGAAAGAAATTTCCGTACCACACGTATGAATTACGGCACGAATTTTCCATTTTCTTCTCTCTTTGAACGTGAAATCGAAGTTTGTTCAGTGATTGCTGTATTTTTCAGCTAGACCGGGGATGAAAGAGATATTATTAAGTTATTTACCTTGTTTACAGTACCCATGCTTATCGTATCTGAAGTTGACTGCTGAGGAACTGATCAAATGTCGACGGACCCTCCAGTTTTATACCAATCTGGACCGCACGTAATTTTGAAATGACAATTACAAGTATATTGCTTTTGTTATTCATTTGTCTACATAACTCTATTCGCTGATTTATCGTTCATAATTATATTCGCTTTCGCAGTTTTAAAACACTGCGCGATTATCTTAATTGTATAACATAGAGTTTTGTCGTTATTAAATTAGCTTCAGATTACTCGCGTTACTCGATCTATAGCGATTCGCCCAATCAATTCGTCGAACCAAGAGTTGCGGTTGTGGTGGAAAAAAAAAAGAAAAAGGAAAAAAAAATCTGTCTGAGATTCCGCCACACTCGACAGTTCCTGATTATTTTTGCAAATTGTTAAATAAATCGAACACTCTGTAGATTCAGTTCAGATAGATCACATGTATACAATTTTTACGTGTCTCTGGTCTATCGGTGTCGTTTTTCAATTTCAATTTTAGTTTCCCTTGAGGGAGTGGCGTTTTTGAGCGTTTTGTCGTTAGATGGTATTTGACCCGCGCAAAAGTAGTTTTCTTAAAATAGCGACCTATAGCAGAACTTTCCCCATTTAAACTTCTATCAATTTCTACTAGAATACGGCTCATATATAGTATAGATCAATTTCGGTTTTCCAGGACTTCCTTTCGACTGACTGAGAAATATACGCCACCACCATCAGAAAACCAATCGTATCGGAACATGTACCCAGCTATTCAATTCTCTTCTGTTTTGTAACGACTTTAGTTGCAGTAAATTATAAAACGGACGAACGATCGGCGTTAAGTAATGTACCAAGTTTACCGGGGCTTCCACCGTATCGAATTACATCGCATGTTTCAACCTATACATGTTACATCCATCACGATCCAACGTCAGCTTATACTGCAGCACGGCTATTATAGGTGGGTATGTCTTCGAAACACCCGCATTTCCACCTTCACACGGGCTTCGGGTTCGGTCACAAATCGATTTGAAGCGCACCACTATATAGAGTGACATAATCGCTCCGCTGTGGGTTGCACAACTAAATTTTAACGCAGTTTCTTGTCGTACTCTATACCTATGCAGGTATACAGAAAACTATTTCAGCGAAAGAAAGTGTTAGGTATATGTAAACGAAAGTATACCGCGACACAATGTTTATTTAACGGTATTAGCTACGCCGTCGCGGTGTGTTTATACTTCCATAAAAAGAAACGGAAGAAATTATCTCGCATGTGCATACGTACGTATTTTATATCGTAGTACACGAAGCGGTCTATTATACATGTATATTTTTGCAGAGTGCGCGTGCGGCAGAGAAATAAAACCAGAGGCTCAAAGTCACGCTTCGTCTGTTTAATCGACTCGCGGGTGAACAGAAAAAAAAAAGAGAAAGAAACCGTCAATTTCGTTCACCACAACTTTTCGCTCTATACGGCGACTGCATTTTTAATTAGGGAGTCAAAGAGAGACGTCGAATCCGGACCTTCATTACCGTCAGGTTTGGAGCGACCTTATAACCACTAGGGCATCGATATATATTCGATTAAACGTCGATTAATAATCCGGGCTTGCTTTTCATCCGTTGAATCTATAGGGAAGGTTTCACCCTCGAACGTACACATCAAAAACCTAACAGTACGTAATGGAGTTTCTACGTGCGCCGAAATATTCCTTCTCGATAAATCGAACTGCTTATACCTGCTGGTCGGGCTTACGTGGAAGGCAAAAATAATTGATACGCTGGGAATACATTTTCACCGTTTTCCATGTCCTGACGGAATTTTTTATTCCTGTTTCCTTCTCTAAACTCGTCGCGAAACCTATCAGGCATATTCGAAACATTTATTCAGAGTTTTGGAATTTCCACTTCATGCGTCATTATTACCTATACTGCTTTCATATTTCTTTGGTGAAAAAGCGATAAACCGACGAAGTAACGCCCGAACCGAGCAACGATAAGTAAGTTTCTCCTTAATCCCTGCGGGGCTAAAGAAGAAGTATATACGTATGTATTCGTACATATATATACCTATATCTCTCTCTGTGTCTCTTAGTCGCGGCGTAATATTTCCAGCAACCGGAGATATCTCCTGTCGGATTTCTCTCGAGGATTGATTAATGTAGCGATTAGCCATCGATTAAGGATATCACGGGGACGTGCGGCGTCGGTGTCGGCGGTGTACGAACGGAGGGCTGTTGGAATCCCTTCTCGCCGACTGATCCATGAAACCGCAACCCGCTAAGTTAATTTCGGTGTAATAGCCAAGATTTAATGGGCTAGAGGGTAAACCAATGGTAGATTTGCACCGAGCATCTAATACCGCGACTACTGTAGCATATGCAGTTTGCACGAACTTGCGGCGAAGCTAGAACCGAAGGGATACGGGATAGCTCACCAGGGGGTGGCGGGTTATGTGGATACGCGGTAAGCTCGGAGACAGGTATGTTGCAGGTATGTGTCAATGTATAGCTACGAACTCGCACGTGCCATAGTATAAGTTTCGTGCTTTACGAGACCTGCATTCGTTCGCTCTACAATGTTATTTCTTGGTCTGCTGCTACCACCACCAGCTACTACATACTTATAGAATGCTATATACGTACGCTAGACGACCGGCTGGAATTCATCGCGTGGAAAAACCTGAGGAAAGAACGTTTTAGCTCTATATAGCTGCTTCTACTACTATATGTATGCTGCTGCTGCTGCTGCTGCTGCAGGTTTCGAGAAGCCTAGGATCCCGGGGATTCTGCGGCGAAATTCCTTTTTCGATTTATTATACCTTTTCACCCGCCGAGCGCGTCTATCCGTCCGCATTTTTACCACCCAGAAATTTTCTTACTCAAAGGTGTGACCCCTTTTCCATATTTTAGTACTCATTTGAACACCGCCTGAAAATCTATGTAGGGATGTATTCGTGTATATGTATTCATGGAAGTTGTGCCTACATTGTATGTATAATATATATTTATTATACACATTATGGATACTTCGTAGCGGGCCATTTCAACTTGATTATAATTGCGATCCCGACGTAGCTACAACGGCATGAAACATCTTGTTTGATTAAAAATTTACACCAATTCAAACGGTAGAGTAATGTAGTTACAAACGTTCAAAGCCCCATCAATTAATTATCGATATTGGAATGTGGAAGCGTTTAATGCGAGCCAGCGCGTTGAAATTCAATTATACTAACGCAGACGGCGGATACGAATATTTTATTCAACACAAGTAAAAGCGAAAAAGTGGAAAACCGTATTCATACAGGTGAACGTTTACATTGTACATATATTTGCACGTTATGGATACCTCCCTGTGAACATTGTAATGGTAACATCACTCATGAAGTGCCGATCACACAACGCATGAGTCATCATGCTCCGATTCGGAACACCTCCTCGCCTGTCATGTTCTCCTGATACTTTTCTGTTCTTGGGCCGAATTTTGCTTTCCAGTTTCAGGGCCGGTATTGCAGGACTTTGCATTCCCACTTCCGGTTTGGCAATATTGGTCCGAAAATTCATTTTAGTAACAAGAGAATATGACAGGCGAGGAATTGTTCCAAGTCAGAACATGATATCGTGATGCGTTGATGATAAAGGATGTTGATGAGAGATCAGTGAAAGGGTGTAATCAATGTGAACGAAACAATTCATTTCAAGGGTGCTCTTTGCTTGACTTTTACGCCGATATTCATCATTTACCGTCTTATTTTGTTACATTTGGTGTCAGAAGTAGAAAAATGGTTTATACGAGATCCGAATCGGCTGCCCCTGTCGCTGGTTTCCAGAGGGTCCTCGCGTGATCCTGATTCTGCTACCTCGGAGAATATTCGAAGCCAACCGGCTCAAATTTAGCCTCTGCAGGCTTCATTCCGTGTTGAGATTCCAACCAGCTGCAGCGCTTACCGTCCCTATTCCGGCTCGGAGGACACCCCCTCTTGTTAGCGATTCCGGAAATTTGATGTAGGTTTTTACTCACTCTCGGGGTTTAGATACCCCCAGAGGTCCTGATCGCTTTCCTCTTGCTCAACAGCCTCATTATTCTACGACTGTTCCTGGGCATGCTTTTTTTTTTTGCATACTCCTACTCGTGACTGCTTTTCTCGAGTTGGAAATATATAAATTTCACTAATGATTCGCAACCTCGAACGTACGCGGACGCTGTAATTCAAGGTTCTGCTACTGTTTCGATCAGTTCCGCTGTTAATCCTTCTGTAATCTACATCCGTTTTCGTATGCTGAAAAATTTCCGGCCACGAATTAGTGCATAGCAACTTGATCCTATCAGGAGTAAATTAATTGAGTCTACGGATCAACATCAGTGTTCTGCATGAAAATCATTATGTGATGATCAGAATACTTTCATTTGCCCGTATTCTTCTAGAATCCTGAGTGAGAATCACCTTACGGCTGCTGCCACCTTGTGAAAGGCTAACAAACGAGAGAAATCCCTTCGTCACTAATTCCCACTTTGAAAAGCAGCGCTTTCTTTTCCTCCTCACTGTCTTTCCCATCTGAAGAGGGAGAAAATTCTTTATCGCTTGGACACAGTCAAGTTCTTTGGCCCCTGTATTGATCAGCAATATATACCCTTCGGTTATCGTCCAATAAGTTGATTTATAAGGCGAGAGAAACCAATCCTACGGATTATGTTTGAAGTTGCGGTAACTCTTAAAAAAATTGTCACAATCGATCCCTGTACCGTTCTCAGTAAACACCTGTACCTATTAACCGCAAAAATGAAAAATAAATAAAAGGAGTAGAAAATTGATTTTTCTGCACGTATAATGTCAGCATCGAATAAAAAGACCGAAAAGTTATTGCGACAATGATACTTCTCGGCAATCCCCATACGTACGTTTACGATAAACTCTTTTCAAAATTTTCGCGATCATTTTAATGACACTCAAAACTTTTAGTCGGTATCTTTCACGCATTCCTCATCGCTATCTCATGGTATGAACTTTTGGGCAAATCATATCGCGCCTTTCTGCAGCAGCTCGCGCATGCGAAAATGTGAAGCGGGAAAAAAATTGCCTGGCGATCAGGGAGATCTCATTGGTACACCGATTATTAGTACGCAGTTCGATTATATGATCAACAAATAGACGTTGACTTTTTGGTATACCTATAGATGTAGATTTCGTGAATGGATAATTTTTTTAACGATCCACATGGGACTCAATAGCCTCACACGTGTTTCCACGCAGCGCTTCTAATTTGGTCAGCGCTTCTAATTTGGTCATATCTTCAGAAATTAGGAAAATTATCTTCGTATTATCTTCCTCAAAAATACCAAGTGGTTGATTACTTTTAAAACAGAGTTCTACAACGCATTGTAGCCCATCAAAAGAACAATCAAACTCTCATTTTATTCACAATTGGGAGCAATTGGGTATTATGGGGAACGTATTAAGTGGTGCAATTTTTCCCGACGTTAATAAAGCACCTGATCTAATATCAAAAGTAATTCATTTATGTGAACAAATGGGGTGGCTTTTAGTTTAAATATTAATCACTCCTCAGAGACAATCTCATTAATTGCAACGATGGCTTATCTGCGTTATAATTATCCTCGAAATAACCCTTTTCGATCTGATACCTTGTTACATTACTTCTTTTTTTTTGCGCTACTGTTTGTGCGGTTTTTGTAATGAATAATCTTCAAATTCGGCCGAAATGGAAAAAAAATTTCGCGTAATGAAAAATAAAAGAGTATGTATGAAATATCACCGCAACATACAAAATGAAAACCAAATGAAAAAAATAATCCGAACACTCGACTGAAATTGTCGGAGAATCGTAATATGTGGTTACATGTGCCTGGGATGTATACACGTGAAACACGGAAATATTGTAATCTAGTGGCAGAGGAATTGTTGGGTGTATATAGGTATCATCATACATATATAAGCTGGTACACGTGTACAATAAAAAGCAAATCGAGGAATTTCATCTCTTCCGACAGAATTTCACCTTTCATTTATGCGTGATACGTTGGAACGATTGCAGAACGTAATTTTGTCGAAGTGATAAAATACAGAACGCCAACAAAACGCGGGTTCAATTCGAAATAATACGAACGGTAATAAGCCTTGAATATTAGACAAACAGGGCGGAGCGAAGCGCTATCACCTGTTCAATATTGCAAACCGCAAAGGTAGCGAAGAGCTGAACCGAGCAGGACAGGATAACACACCCGGTTAGTTTCTAAGTGGCTTTGCTCGAATACCACAAGTTTGCGAATGACGCGGTGAATCATTCATTACGGGTTTAAGGGTTCATTATATCACCGCCCTCTCGGTTGCAACGGTATTCATTTTCTTCATCACATCAGACTCTCCGCCCAGATCTTCTCTCCGCGACATCCGTACGCATAGACAGAACCCGCACTCTCCTCTAATTAACCACCACCCATGTCACACACTTTCAGACAAAAACTCTTGGCCCGCTCATGGAAGATCCCTTTATTCCGAAGGCACGGGACGGTGGTCGAAGGACTCGAGACTAAAGTCCTCCGTTGGACACATAACCGGAATACCGATGGGGAGTGGAGAGTTGAGAATATCGAGGGTGTCGAATATGTCTCAAGGTCCGTCAAGGACGCGAATTTCAACACAATAGCGTCTATATTTATAGGCCGAGCGTTATACATATATCGTGCCTGGACATCGTAGATAACGCCGCTTGTACTGTCGTCTATCCGCTTGATGCCGACCAGTAGGGGATTCCTCGTTATACCCAATACGTATACATATATATATATATGCACCTTACCTTTCTCTCTCTCGGATAAGGGATGACAACCTAGCGCGTACCTTTCCAACAAGAAATCGGATAGACACCGAGACACGTATTCAATCGAGGATTTCATGTCTCCAAAATCCCTCGTCTCCCATGAATTGTTTGTTGTTTTTTTTATTCTCTTCTTCGTATCCATCTCGTTTTCGACTATTTCATTGTACGATAGTGTCGAGACAACAATCGCAGGTATGATGGTATGATAATTTCTCACATGAATAATCGGAGAAATAATAAACTCCAAATAATGTACAAAGTGTTGTATATATAATTGAAAAAAGTTTTACATTATATAATAGATAGTATTAGGGTCATTCCAACTCAAATCGACCAATGATTGGACTCGACCCCTTTCGATTTGGACAAATTTTTGTCAGAAGTTTTCTTTTAGCATAAAACGAAGTCCTGCCGAAGGAAAAAAATTCGATTTTTTTTTTCGAAAGTTATGTGAAATTCAAAATTTCACCATTTTGCGCATTTTTCAAGTTTATTTTTTCAATAACTCGAAAATTATTATAGTTACAAACATCGACTTTGAGTCATTTTGAAGAGGATATTTAGGGCTGCAAGAAAAAATATATTTGAAAAATCAAAAAAGAAATTAAAAAAAAAAAGTTTTTGATTTATCCAATTTTGGGTTTTCAAATATATTTTTTCTTGCAGCCCTAAATATCCTCTTCAAAATGACTCAAAGTCGATGTTTGTAACTATAATAATTTTCGAGTTATTGAAAAAATAAACTTGAAAAATGCGCAAAATGGTGAAATTTTGAATTTCACATAACTTTCGAAAAAAAAAATCGAATTTTTTTCCTTCGGCAGGACTCCGTTTTATGATAAAAAAAAAAAAAAAAACTTCTAACAAAAATTCGTCCAAACTGAAAGGGAGTCCAACCATTGGTCGATTTGAGATGGAATGACCCATTAACAATTGATACGTAAAATTACATGCATGTATATAATTACATATTTTACACTTCTTAAATGAACCTACTCGGGGTTACGATAGCGTTACTTCATTATGGCCGCATTTTAGGCAGATTATCAGCGTAAAGACGCGTGAAGATTTGTAATAAAATTGTGCAAAGAGAAAAACAAGAGAAAAAAGAAAACACGAAAATCAGTCGGAGTTAAATGTACAAAAATTACGAGGCTTCGAAACCATATTGTACATAGATATTGGACAAGGGGAACCCAAAGCTGGTATCAAAGAATGTCGAATTGCTTTGGTAGGCAAAGGTGCGGTCCAAGTACCGTCAGCACCGTCTACTCCAGTTTCGACGTCAATTCTGCAATTGAAAAATCAATTATTTGTATCGACTGCGTATGAGGAAACTTTTGAAACAAACTATTCTTTTCAATCGAAGTCTACCGAACCAATAAATTTGACGGCACCTACTCGGTAGGCGGTTACAAGCCTGTGTAACTTGCGCATTGCGATTTAGTCTGCAGAGCGTATCCAAGCGCGGCATTACCACATGAGATTCGACCAGACCAGACTGAACTTTTATACATTTACCTTTTGAGGATTGGCGGTCCGTAAAGAACGAGAGGATTGACGGGTGGTGGTTTTAACAAAACGACCGCAACTCCTGACGGCAGTAACTCCAACCTGAGAGCTTCAGCGGCACCCTCGACGCCGCGTCGCGAAGCACTGTACGCGACCAAACCAGGTGCCCTCGAAAAACTGGCCTCGGAATCACCCAACAGAACGATACGACCTTTAATTGAACAAAATAAGAATTATAAAAATTAACGTATACAAAAATTATTTATACACCGGGGTTTAGATTTCCGTTTCATGTATCGATAAGTAATTTTGTTTTTCTTCATTTTTTTTGATTTTTTATTCTTCATTCATCGTGATAAATGGCACAAGGTTTTTGAACTTTATATTTAAGTATAATTAAGTATTACGAGTTCCCCACAGAAATACTAGCAAAAAATTTACTTCTGTATGTTAATTTATACGATTGCAACGATCGAGTTATACCAAATCTGTATTTAATTCGATTTAAAGCACGATAAAATTGTAATTTATACAGCAACCGCAAAATTGCAACAGATATTATTTATTCGGAAGTATGCCTACACAGCTGTTACCACATTACACGTATAGGTATTTGATACGTATTCGACGCAACTTACATTTCCTATAGTAATTAAATAAAAGTCGAATATAATTGCGATTTCAGAAAATCTGTACAAAGAGTAAGAGAATTTATGTAATCTATATTTGTTAAGAAAATCTATGATCTCGCGGTATTGTGTAATAGAATTCAAAGAATAGTTTCACATAATCAAAATCGCTGTGAATTAGTTACAGTCCAATAGAGTCTAGCCCTATTTAACATATATACACATCCACATTTTTTATCTTCAAAGGATCAAATCTCGTCCAGTCCACTGTATAATGAAACCGCGGATCACTCGATTCGAGCGACTCTCGTTTATTTTCTATAATTAGTGAACAAAAAATTAACCACCTTTGTACAAGTGAATTTTTTTGCTATCATCTTTCTTCACTACGATCTTTAATTTAACAGAAATAGATGAGAATAAAATTGGAATAAAAAATGAATTCCGATGCAGTCGAGTAAGCAGTCTGACGACTCTACAGTGCAATGGTAAAAAGTTCATTATTCGCAGTTATCACTCACCTCTTTTAGCACGTAGTAACGGAATAAAAGCTCTGGCGGTTCTTAACGGGGCCACCAAATTATGTCGGAGCATACATTCCCATGCGGAACTTTCCTGTCGTTCTATCGTACCCGCCAAAGCGAGTCCTCCGGTATGAACAACTGCCCAGAGACCTGAGAAACACGAAAACGGTGTTAGTACAAGTTGTTGTTTCTCCCCTCCCTTTCTCTCGTTGTTTCTCCCTTTTTCTTTTGTCTTTATTTTTAGTTTCATTTTTTGCCTTTCTGTGTCATGATATGAGAAACTGCTCCGATAACAAAACTCGAAAGCCAATAGGCTGCGCTGCAACTACGAGTAGAAATGGCGAAGACCTAATGCGTAGGTACATAGAATACATATACATGTATGTTACATTGTATATGAGAAAAGTAAAGTTACGAACGACCGAACACTCGGCCGATCGGGCAATTCACCGCGAGACAGTTTCTCTAGCAAAAGTCTAGCTCAACTACAATTTGCGAGACTCACTCAATCCGCGGTTACCAAGTCTCCCGAGAAATGTCCCGAAACTGATTTTCTACGACAAAGTTATCCAGGCGAGGAGAAAGTGCGCGGAACAAGTGACGGTATGAAAAAAAAAAAGAAAAATAGAAGAAAAATCAGAGAATATAAAAAAAATACTTCACGCTTGCTTATCTGTCGCGCTCAAAACATTTTACACAAGATATACGAACAAGGATACTTCTGCAGCCTTGCAAGTGATTAGACTACGTTATGATAATTGAGAAGAGCTAATGGGAAGAAATAAAAAAAATAAAAAGATCGGAATTTACTGACAATTGCAGCAAACGTGTATAACATAGATAAATATACCTAATGATCGGTGAAAGTTGAAGAGCGAGAATAATTATTAAAAGAGAAAATATCGCGATTACTTCAGACATGCACTGCATGACATTGGAAAAGGGCAAGTGGCATTATAATACGCGTGGAAATATTTTCTGAAATTCCCCTACCGTCCTCGCCAGCTGGAAGTCTAGATCTAACAGCATCGAGACAGGCATGGAGGCTGTCTTCTCTCGTCGTGTCCAATTCCAATGGTACAATTTGTCCCTGGGAAAGGGTGTCCGAAGTGTCCTCGGTTATTTCAGTCAAGGCAGGTTCCTTTTTTCGCTGATCATCCAGCGCTCGAATTATCTTCGCTGACGGTGAATTCCCCTCCGGCTCCAATAATCCAGCAAATACCTGTTTCACGCGTTTCAACGTTCGTTACGCAATCAATTAATTATCATAATTGAATCACAGAACCTAATTTCTCGTATGGACGTATACTCGATGTACCATATACACGTATATGCCTGTGTATGCCTCTGTATAAGTGTGTACTTACCTTATAGCCGGCCTCGGCAAGGGCGATTGCTATCTGCAGGCCAACGCTGTTATCGCAGCTTGTGACCAGGACGTATCTCTTGCTACGTACGTCAAATTCATTCGATGCATTTCGGGATTGTCTTACAAGATACGCCAGTAATGCAGCCACTATCGAACAAAGGGCGAGAATTTGAAGGGCCAACATGGCCCCCGTCGCAAGATCCATTTCCGTGAAGCTGGTTCAAAGAAACTGAAAAAAAAAACAAGAGAAAAAAAACTTCAGTCATATCTGAATATATAATTAAAATACGGAAATAAGATAATCAGCATAACATATAATATAAGATAACTAGACCGAGAAAAATTGTAAAAGTTTTGTTCAATGAAGCTTGAGATTCGATAAAAGTATAAATGTGTACGAGTGAAATTGTTACAATATCTACGCCAGCGTGTATCAATTATTTAACTATATTATATTGTAGGTGTATGTAGTTTCGCTAATTTACGAATATTTCACAAAGTGTAACCCCATAGTTGCCATAAACTATAATAATTAGTCATCGATTGTTAATTTAACGTTGACACAGTTTCAGATCGATTTACCCCACTTAATTTTGCTACTATTACTATTATTATTATTGTTGTTGTTGTCGTCGTTGTGATTATTATTATTATTATCGGAACGTGGGCGATGATGGATTAGTCTAGTCTGCAGCCCAGTTATACACGCCTACGCGCCCACGGCAGGGAAGATCGAACTGCAGGTGTTATTTTAAATTGTTTTTTTTTTTTCCTATGCGTAGGAAGAACAAATATATATATATATGTATATGCAATCGTATATGGGACATATATTTATCACATCGTACGGGACATTATTGTAATGAATTTTTTGTTTTTATAATTTTTATTAACAACGTTCGCGCAAACGATCAACGGCGTACTTTTATTATCAGTAATTTGCGTGTTCCCCGCATGACTTTTATAATTGTGAACGAAGAAAAATGTAGAATTGGAAATTCAACGTGGACTATACAGCAAGGCATATATATATAAATGCATATACACAGACGTTGTACCTAGAAATGCGCTATCCTGCAGCAGGAATTCTCGCTGGCGATGCAACTGTATCCTACAGCAACGTTGATGCACTCGGCGAAACGGTCACGGTTTCGAGCTACGAGCGCTTCGTGCAATCTTAATTGCACTAGAAATGTATTTCACGGTTCGGCGACCCCCTGATTTTCACGCATAGTTTCGAGACACGTTTCACCGTAGTCATCACGAGCCCAGTCCTCGACAACATAACAGTATAATCTTGCAACAACCATGCCAGAGATGATATAGAGATAAATAGATGCCTACCTGCCTGCTTTCAAGATTCAAGATATCTTAACCGAATATCATCGCAACTGCACGTGCGGAATATATTCCCTATCATCGTAGTACCACGGTACAGATACACGTGTATGTACAGGGATAATAGATGTCGCTAATTGCAGGTTGCTTTGATTATTGTCTCAAGTTATTATACTCTGGTCTTAGAGCTCGCTCCCCGGTATAGTAATGACGACGATAATAACAACAACAACAATAATAATAATGAGGGTAATTGGTGCAAAGTGAAATAATTTAATTCAGGCAATTTATAATCAGCCAATCAGAAATCAGAGATATGAAATCCTTGGTTAAAGGATCTCAGCTATTCACGTCAACGTTTCTCTCACTAGCAATAGGTATGTACTACGGTATGTATATAATGTATAATGAACACGCATACATACGTCGGTGAAATTGTATTAGGTATGTACCAATGTACACATAAACCCTGATCACAGACGCGTTCCTGTGGAGCCTCTTGCGTATACAATATATATGCACACATGCGCACGGCAGTCTTCATCAAGTGCATATATATAACGTGCATATATATGTATATAGACACGATATCTATAGATTTATGTATATTGTGTTGAATAGTTACAGGTAGATATGTATATTTGTACAGGTATTAATATACGTGTGAAGAGGCGTCGCCCATCTTACTCACAATCAGGGTTATATAGTGGCGGTTGCTCTAAGGGATCGCAACATCCCGATACACAAATCATACGACAATAGGGAGTAACCATCGCCCTTGTCAGAGCCATTCTCATACCTATTCCCGGTGCAATTGCTCCCTCAGACTCCCTTTGACTCTCGAGATAACCTCTGGAGGGTATTAATGCGATTGCGGGATGACGGCCTATGTAGTTATGTATATCGTCAAGAGTATAATAGCTAGGTGAATGTATACGAGTAAATTCTTGATCTAGTAATTTCAATATACAACCCCGACTGACGGTTGATCTGCGAATTCAGATCCCTATAAATCATCTGCGTATTCGAATACGCAAAATTATATAGTTATGTGGATAAATTTCCAATTACTTTGCACTGAATATGAAATATGAATGATCGTTACAGGATCAAATAATGTTATTACTGAATTTTGCTACGTATAAGATAAGTTTCAGTTCAAAAGAAATACCTAATTAAGCAGTGGATTAAAAATTCCAAATCAACTATATATCTCTATACGTATACTGCGCATGTTTAAGCAATGAGGACAACAAATTTTTTTTCGTAAATACTTTAGCGCGAGCGGCTAATTCGAAATTTGATTAATCTGACTAAATTAATTTTTGAACACGCATCAAAGTAATAAAGTAGGTATAAAGTATAAAGCATATTTCGTCAAGGATCTTTTTTTCTTTTTTTTTTTTCGCTTTGCTCACTGCAACAGAAGCTGCTTTTTCTCCCCTCGGTAAACAGCCAAAGATTTTTATTTCTCTTCCTCATATATTTATAATCTGGTAATCCTGTAATAAGTTCTTTTTTTCTCGTTCTTACGTTCGATGTTTGTTTTTATCTTGTTTCACCTTGAATACATCAAAACCGATTTAAGAACCAGATTTTTTTCCACATTCAGAAATAAAAATAGTATCATACATACATAATATCAATTAGCCATTGAATAATCACCCCGTGTTCCGTTAATAATTCATAATCTTGTCGGACTGTTGAATTTGGCAATATTTTTTGTTCCCATTCGATCCGGTCCGCGCGTTGGGTCTACACATAGAAGGGGAAAAAGAATCAAAAAATAATAATCGCGAATACGTGTAGGTGAAGCAAAGCCGACCTGAGAAGTTGGGGGGAAGCCTGCGGCAACTTTCTCTGGAATGCAGTCGCTAAAAGATACTGACCAACAGGTGGGAAACAGTGCAGGAGATCGATTCACCTTTCTTCCGCGATTCCTACACAGCATAAGTGAAGAAGCTATAAAGGTATTGCACGTATACAGCCTCGTATTATAACTCGATGCCGATATCCTTACGAATGTTAATGAAAGAAAAAAGAACCACTCTGACATTGTACAGGTAAAAAAGTAACACTCAAATCTTGCTGTACCGTTATAATGTTACAAGTGAAAAAGCAGTACTGCAGGAGTCGTATAAGACGTATTATGGCACTATATGCAAATCATAAATTCCCATGTCATCTTTATTTATTCCAATGCCAAGCCTCTCGTACAAAGCCAGTTTTGAATCACGCTCGCAATTGCCAAAGAATTTCTTTTTTTGCTTCTTCTCTCTCCGCCTCTCTGCTCGACTGTATAATATACTATACTATATGAGAGTGTTAGATGAATTTGAGCGATCGAGCAGAACGTTGTACGTCTTCCGCCCGATATATCTCTGCTCTATCTTTTATTACAGAGTATCTATACAGGGCGTATCGTCGAAGGAAATACGTGTTAGTGATGGCGCAAAGCGTATTAAGCTATATCTACACCATACATGCGTACATAAGTATGTGTACAGTATCGGATATCTGGCATTGTGTTAATACCGCAACGTCAGAGCTCTTCCGGTGCAATTGTCTTATAAGCACGTTCCTTCGACGGCTCCAAGAACAAATTACTGCACCATAATATGTATTATTATAACATGTAACATACTTTCGGATTGAAATATACCACTGAAGTTTAAAGTTCGAAATTTGGCGTCAGCGGTTCGTGTATTGATGAATAAAAAAATTTTCAGACAAAAATTGCTCCATCTTACACAATGACAGGTGGATAACGAAGGCAAAATCAAAAATGTACGGCCGGAGGGCAACCCGTTGCCAAATCATTGAAAAAAACATATTAACAAATTAAAAAAAAAAAAAGGAATCAAGAGTTTCGTTGACCCAGATTCGAACGGCTGATGCCTAACGTGTTCTTGTTATCATTATATATTTATATATAAATATGTATTAATTAACGCCCTGGGCGTAATTCATTACGTAAGAAGTAAAACATATAGTATACGCGCTGTGCTAATATACATAATTACAGGAGGCTGTTGCACATTTATACGTGTATAAATTGTGTATTGCATGTGTATAAGTATATACATAACATATATGCGAATCGTACAATAAGCTCGGAGTTCTCGATGAATGGTATGTTTATAATATAATATGCAGGTATGTCTCCTGGAATCCTTGAAAACTCGCGCGACTGCAGTTGGTATGTCTATTCTTCTGTATCATAGGAATATATATATATGTATATATATGTATATATATAGCTCTATAGTGAGTACCACGAGTTGCATTCCTGATGATGCGTTTATACTCCGCTCTTGCCGCATCTGCAGCTGCAGCCTTCGCGTTGCATATTCCACGATTTATGCTACATATAATACTATCGTATTCGTATCGCGACGAACAAGCGTATTTTACAGGATAATCTTGGCTTATGCTCCGATGTGAAAATCAGGCCCAAAATTCACGTCATTCGATACCTACGCTGTTGAAAAATGATGAATCCGTACTATTCGGAGGAATATTTTCCGAAGGCTGTAGACGTCGAGTGAGAAAACGCCATGGGCGCTGGCTCAGCTGCGGCCCCATAACCGAGCTGGCCTTTCAAGTTTCAACTTATATTAACCGACTATACGTTCACCTAGGCTAACTCTATGGTCATTTACTCAGGTATGTCCCAGGAACCGACCGACCGACCGATCAACGGGGAACGGGCAACGTGCAACGGTATACCTACTTAAAGTGACCGCAAGTGACCGACGACCACGCAGCAAAACTTACTATAAGGAACAATAACACTACCCGTTACAATTTCACGAAACAAAAGAGAGAAAAAAACTCCTCCGAAATACAACCTACATACATCGAGGAATAAAAAAACTACGATGTATAATCGTGGGTTGAAAACAAAAATTTTGGTGGGTTTTTACCACGCAGTAATTTTATTGCAATTTCTCCTCCGAAACGTGTCGATGCTGAATAATACGCACAAGCATTATAGAATGTTATCAATACACGGGGGAATTCAATCGCACCCTCTATTGTTCGTACACGAATTTTCTACCGTCCAATAATTTTACAAATTTTACCATCAAGATAATAATCGAATAATTATTAAGTTGACGCAGATATCTTACTTCCTAATTAATACTCATTCAGATACCACAATTAGCCGCTGTGAACATAGCATGAAATGTATATGATATGCAGAATTACAAGAGTGTTTTTTTTATTTGTTTTGTTAAATATTTTTTACTCGATAATATGAACTCGTTATTACGATCTTTGGTACGGTAAATCTGCAGAGTATTGAAGAATATTATTTGGGACAAGCATAAACACTGATTGAAATGTGCCCCCGTTTTGCACAGCTTCGATACTTATATTAAACAATTGAGGCAGATCGATAGATCGATCGTAGAATATACGAAAATTCAATAAAAAATTTATTTTATATACTCACAAAATGAGAAAATTCAATCGCAGCGTTGTATCACTGGATGGTTGGTTTCGTAAATAAGATTATCATATTCCAGTTTGCATCGGTATAAAATTAATCCCAAAAGGCGTTGATTTTGGTATAGTTAAACTAATGTGATAACTTCATAACTGTTTTTCAATTACATTATAATTTTTCCATCAACATTTCGGACGCAAAAGATGAAAAAAACAAATAAAAACGAGCGATTCTACAAGTCGAAAGTGCGCGCATCGGTTCGCGGCTTACAACTGGTGACCAGAAATCCAGTCGGAATGCTCAAGAGGGAAGGAACGTTGTGTTCTTAGCATACTTCGATACACGCTCGACCGTATAGCATTCGTTGTATTTGTGTATGTATATACCTGTGTACGAATGTATGAGTACAAGCGACGTCCGGATAATGAAAATTGTGTGGCAGACAACCACCGACAACTATTTTTACCTGAAATGCTTTAAATATGTTAATTAAAATGGAACAATTATACGCTATTCGGGCTCCTTCATTTGATGATGAGATTTTTATTCCACGCAAGGTACATACATGTATCAAATGACGCATGTGTAGCGTCGTGCTTTGAATTTTCTAAAGTTTTCCAACACCCATTGGAATATATATATATCTGACGTCATCTGTTCGTGTGGCTGCATGAACATGAAAGTTAAATTCTGTCTTCCGAAACGAGTAGAAACTGATAGATGTTCGAATAGAGAGTTCGGCTGGATATCTCCTTTAAAATTTAACCACTGCTTATCAAGAATTTCACTTTTTATTCATACAGTTATCTGTATAGTATCATTTCCTCATTTTTTATAACCCACATACACGCGGATCTTCGAACAGTGGCGAAAATGTGACTAAATTTACATGAGATGAATGATAAAATTTTAATGTATATGAATTCAATTGCAGCGTTATAGTTGAGGAATTCAGAAATGGCAATGGCTTACTGTCTTTCTGATCAATCGATATTCAGGGTGTTATATTGTTTTATACTCTCAGCAAGTCATCTCACGTATGATCGCGCATTCCCCGAATCAATATGCAGGATGCGCGATCAGAAATAATATTTTCTATGTATATATGTGTATATTATACATAGAAATATATATATATCTGGTTTATGTATTTATCATTGTATATATATATACTCTTTGTTTTCCTCCCGATGACACAGTGTTGAAATGGGTTAAGCGTGACTGAAATTTAGCTTGTGTCATAAATTCGTAGATAGATTTATTTTCTGTATATCTGCAATGCAACGCGTAAGCGTGTATAAATGTTATAAATGTTAAATACCGCTACTGAAGTTGCCCTAATTATACAGCTGAGTCGTGACTCCTAATTATTTTGCTTCATTGCCAGTCATCGTTTCGTTTGTATTTCGAAGAAATTAGTATAACGCCTATGATGTTTCGCATTTTACTTAATTTCACTGAGAAAACATAAGATAAAGTCTTTCTTCTCGATAAATTATACATATGAATTTTCCATATGCCATTTCGTACTGCAAGCAGTGCCGGGCAACGATTCGATTTTTTTTTTCTCCACTCTACAACTGAACGATAAATGGTAACGGGAAAAAGTAACTGAAATTCGAGCTAATTTTCTCATTGCCTGAAGGAGGTAATGGGTTTTATACGGAAAAATGTATTACGCTTTATTATAATTCAAACAATTAGCAGAATGCAACGCTGAACAATATCCAATTAAATTAGCGCTCCCCTTTCTCCAAGTCGCGATTACGTAATTAAATATTTGGTTAGCGGCTGCTTCTCCAATTTTCTAGCAAATCGAATTTTCTGAAATGTAAACAGTTTTTTCTCCCTAATTATCAAATGAAATGTTACACGCAACGTAGTAGCGCGTTGAAAATTGTGATTTAATGCAAGAATCCAGACAGCAGGTGAACTTTTGAACGAAGGCGCGAAGCTGGCGCAGAACCGGAAGCTCCCCACTCTTTGAAGGAAAACCGCTGGCCAATCATCGCCTGTTCTGTTTCCCTGTCTAGGTAGCTAGCCATTTTCTTCGTTCTCGTTCACTTCCTCGTGAGATCTCGATGAGTTAGTTTGTTGATTGATAATTTGCGAGTACTTACATCTGCAAATAATAGTCGAGAAATTTAAAGCGGGCTAGACCTCGATATTAAACCAACAATTGATCGCGTTGAAACAGATATTCTTTCCATACATTAAAATTAGATACGTATAAAGAATTAGAGCCTCGGGAATGGAAGCCGGCGAAAGAAGCGAAAGCCACGTGGCGAAGGAACTAACGGAGGATGAAATAAACCGAATTCGCGAGCAGAATTCCCGTTTGGTACCCGAGCATCGAGCCTTACAGTTAGAAAAGGAAGCCAAGAGGCATTGGGATTTATTTTACAAGCGAAACGAGACTAGATTCTTCAAAGACCGACATTGGACCACGAGGGAATTTGAGGAATTGTTAGACCTCGGTGGCGTGGACAATGGCATTCTACTAGAAGTTGGCTGTGGAGTCGGAAATCTTTTCTACCCGTTGCTAGAAGATGGCTTGAAAATAAAAAAAATTTACGCTTGTGATCTATCTCCCAGAGCCATAGAGTTTGTAAAGGTAAATTGCGACATTAGATTGAATACGAGATTTCAAATAATAATGTGGTGATTCTTTATTTTTTCATCATCGTAGAATCATGAATTGTTCGACTCTGGAAGAATAATGGCATTTCAAGCAGATATTACCTCTCCAGATTGTTTTTCCATGGTTATTCATCCCATCAATGTAGCTACGATGATTTTTGTACTATCTGCCATACATCCGGATAAATTCCGAGGGTAAGTGTATCTCATTTGTACGTCATGTCTTAAGGGATAATCTACTCATACCTACATGATGAGTCCATAGTTCAACTGACACACAACGTTGATGTACTTCTGTAGCAATGTCTTTCGCTCCTATCTGATCATTATTTGTAATGAAGCTCTGTTTAGAATTGTTGCATTTTGTGCTTGACATTTTTGATTGTATATTTCAGAGTTGCTGAACGTCTCTTTGCAGTGATGAGCAGCGGCGGAACAATCTTATTTCGAGATTATGGACTTTATGATATGGCGCAATTAAGGTTCAAGCCGGGTCACAAAATATCTGAGAATTTCTACGTACGACAAGATGGTACTAGGTATGGCATTTCTATATGTCTGAAGTTCAGTTTAAATAATACCTTGTTCGATTCCGTACCAAAAATGTGAAATTATTAATTAACATGATGTGTCCATAGTTCAACTGATAAACATTGATGCACATATATTAAGCAATGTCTTTCGCTCCTATCTGATTTGTAGCATATACAAACTTTCTTAATAACATTGACAGATTGGAATATTAATCATATTCATTCAAACATTACAGAAGCTACTACTTCTCCATTGAAGAAGTGCGAGACATTTTCGTTTCTGCTGGATTCCAAGAGCTGACCTGTTGCTATGTTCAACGGCGAACGATAAACGTGAAAGAAAAGATAGATGTGCCCAGAATCTTTGTGCAAGCTAAATTTAAGAAACCTTGAGCCATAATTTTCCTGTTTGGTGAGACATTTATTATTTAGTGCATTACTATATAACTGATCGTATGATCGAATACTCGTAATGATGAGCCCATAGTTCAACTGAGCAACACTGATGTACTTATTTGCAGCAATGTCTTTCGCTCCTATCTGATCCGATTGTTTTAAAAATTACGAATAGTGTTATGTTTGAATAAATTTGACTCATTATATCCATTATTTCAGGAAAGACTTCATCTTTCAAAGGCATGACCCGTGCTAAGCAGAATTCGAGAAACCAATAGCTGCGCTCAGCTTATCGATTTTTGGTAAGTTGAATTCCAAAGAAAGTGTCACTAACCATCAAGTCATTCGCATTAAAAGACTTTATAAATAACATGATGAGCCCATAGTTCAACTGAAAAACACTGATGTACTTATTTACAGCAATGTCTTTCGCTCCTATCTGATCCGATTGCTTTAAGAATTACGATTAGTGTTATGTTTGAATAAAATTGACTCATTATATCCATCATTTCAGGAAAGACTTCATCTTTCAAAGGCATGACCCGTGCTAAGCAGAATTCGAGAAACCAATAGCTGTGCTCAGCTTATCGATTTTTGGTAAGTGGAATTCATAATAATCCTAGTAAGTGTCACTAACCATCAAGTGATTCACATAAAAAGAATTTTCTGAATAACATGATGAGCCCATAGTTCAACTGAAAAACACTGATGTACTTATTTACAGCAATGTCTTTCGCTCCTATCTGACTTTGTATTGATTACCTCATCCATTGGTAACATTTACTGTGGATCGAATATTAATTTACCGAACGGTTTTTCAGGACACACTTCGTCATGGTCCACAATTCTATTATCGATTCAAATAGAGGCTTATGAACAATGGAGCTGAAATTTTGGTGAGTCCAGATTATAACCTACTAGATTATAATTTCTTTCAAATCGAATGATTATCAATGATGCATTAAAACTAATGGATTGAAATAATTTTATGATAAATAATCATTTCGTCACTACCACTGAGATACATCAAAAAGAAGAATAGTATGTCTTCAGTCTTCCTCTACATCTGGCGCTTATTATGTTCCCTTTTATTTCTTACAGATTTCCAGTCCAAAAGATGGGAGAAAGAAACAAATTTGCTATACCATTGGTTATCTAGGAGGTATGTTTCTTGACATTAAATATCCTGTCAAAATTTTAACTTTGTATTTTTGAATGTCATTTTCAAAAATTGAATGATGAGACGAAGTCACTGAATCTATCGTGAATGATTTTACCAATTATATTAGCTCTATCTGACAATAAATAACACAAAAATTAACTGTAGTTGAATAAAACTCACCCAGTTATTCAACTAACGGCTTTGACGCATTTTCTGTTACAGGACAATTACGAGTGCCAATTATAACGAAGTTACGTGTAAAACGACGTCAAGTCACCAGCTCTGTTTTAGTGAAATAATTTATCAACGATTTCACAGTTGTATTTACCTTTTGTTATAAATCTGTGTCAGAGAATAATAAATAAAAGAAAAACTAAACAAATTGCGTGCAAACTCAATACTTGTTCTAGTCTATCATTATCGATTTCAGTTATGTATTTCGAGATGAAACGATAACAGCATACATTTTAAAAAATCAGATTATTTGCAATAGCCACTAGATAAGCTGGAGAATATTGTTACTCAAAGCCTGGCAGTCTAGTTGTTGATATTCGAAAATTATGGCAACCAAACGAGATCGGAATACACTCCAACACTAGGAAAAGTATTAGTTATGTCAATTATGAAGTCTACGCGAGGTACAACGTGATTGCGAACATCAATCATTGTCGAGAATAGCTGCTCAATCATAGCGATAAACCATCATGGTCTCAATTTTTTTTACGTTGTGTCACATCGCAGAACATTCCACGCAGGACATTGCACCAAGGTTGCAGATCAAAACCATCCTGATATTCTCAGTAACTATAGCAAACAGTCATGACGTGCACAATTCCGAGAGCAATACGTAATTCTTTAAACGTAGATGTTCGCCAGGATGAGCTTCTTCCGAAACTAAAGACGTGATTACGATATCCGAGATACAGAGTGTGGAAATTGTATTTTTTTTTCATTGTTATACGAAACATTTTTCCGAGCAATGAAGACTCCATGTCCGCAATAAGTAGTTGAGGTATTTGTGTAGTTGTTATCTAATTTCAAGATAACTGATATCAAGTATAAAAGGATCCTACAAAGATTCTCTGATGGTAGTATCAATTCCCACGCGAAAAGATGAGCATCATTGTTCTTTTAAGCGTCGCTTCTGCACTTTTCACACTTGTCACTGCTTCGCCGATTGCTGAAAATGGTTACAAACGTTTTGATGGACACAAAGTATACAGGGTGGTTGCGACGACAGAGGAACAGTTGAAGCGACTGAAAACTATCGAGACACGGTCCGAAGAAGGTGTAAGTCTTAGACCCATCTCTAAATCCAAATAAATATGAAAGATAAAAATAAACATTTGGATTACCAAATGCACAGATCTTATTTTGGACCCCAGCAGCCGGTCTCAATACCACGATCGATATAATGGTGTCTCCAGAACAGAACAGTGATCTCCTATCGGTTTTCGAAAGGTCCGGTATATCTCGTAATATTTTGATCGAGGACGTGCAGGTGCTGATTGATAACGAAAATCCCGAAAGTTCAAACATTGGAGGGCGTTCGTTAAACGTTAATCGAGAAAGCGCAACCTTGAATTGGACGGCATATCATCGGCTAGACGTAGTGAGTGATACCGATAATTTTAATTGGGTACACTAGTACGTAATGTGTACGAAAATATTTTAGATCTATGATTGGCTTGATGAATTAGCTGAGACTTATCCACAATGGGTGGAAGTAATCGTAATCGGAAACTCATACGAAGACCGACCGATAAAAGGGATTAAAATTACTTTCGATAACAATAATCCTGGAATATTCATTGAAGGAGGTAATGAAAAAGCTTTCTCACTCCCATACATCAGATATAACTACCTTCATTGATTTATGAGTTGTGATGCAATACAACAATCTATCGTCTGTACCTAATCCTCAGGAATCCATGCCCGCGAATGGATAACATCAGCCACTGTCACTTACTTGACAAACGAAATCTTGACGTCAACAAATGAGAGGTCAAAATTATTTTACCGAACTCATACCTGGTTCATATTTCCAAACACTAATCCTGACGGCTACGAGTTCTCACACACCTCGGTAGGCTTTTGTAATTTTTTAAACAAACGCGGCGACTGCTTACGGCGTTTTTTAAACGACCTAACAATTTGCTTTAGAACCGTATGTGGCGGAAGACTAGGCAGCCGCACACCGAGAACTGCTACGGTGCCGATGCTAATAGAAATTGGGATTATCAATGGATGGGTAATTATCAAACCTGTTAATACTGGTCACTACAAGGGAATAATCTCGTGATCATTGTCAATGCTGAAATACAAAATATTTCTGATAGCTAACGGTGGGGCAAGTAGCAATCCCTGCCAGGAGACCTATGGTGGTCCCGAACCATTTTCGGAACCGGAAGCCAAGGCAATAGCAGATTACATCGCCTCTGTCAGCCAGCAATTTTACATTTACTTAAGTATACACAGCTACAGTCAGCTGATCCTATTGCCATACGGTTACACCTACGATCATCTAGATAATTATGAGGAGTCTGTAAGTAAAACTCCAATTTTCGATTTACACGAAATGTGTTTAAATAAAAATTCCAAAAAAATTCCTACAGATGTTGGCGGCTGAAATGTCTGCAAACGCTATCGCCAGACGATATGGAACTGCGTACGTTTGGGGAGCGACTGCCGAAGCTATATGTAAGATCTAGATCGTTGTATAGATCTTGGTCCGGATTCCATTGATGAATTTTTTTTCAGATGTTGCTAGCGGTTCCAGTATAGATTATGTAAAAGGATTCCATAAAACACCTTTCGTCTATTGTTACGAACTAAGAGATACAGGAAGATACGGATTTATGCTTCCGGCGGACCAGATCATTCCAACTGCACTCGAATTCATTGATGGGCTCTTTGCCTTAATTGGGGCAGCTAGAAATCTTGGCTATCCGGTGATTCACACTCGTGCAGAACAACCTATTGTTTGAGACTAAAATTTAATCGATAAGCCACACCATTTGTTACTTTCGCAAAAAGAAAGAAGTAATTGCTGCAGTCGGTTCAAAAACATCCTTTCGATAGATCATCTCTAATTATGAGCTCGATTGTGACCATGAGTAGTCTTAAAGTGAATAAATCAAAGAAAAAAAAAACAATCTTTCCGATATTTTTGATACCCTAAATGCATGAAATATGATCAATCGAAATGTACCCTGTTAGCAAGTTACCTGCGCGCTGCGTTGCACCCCGAGGGGTAGCGGATTAGGAAAAATGTATAAGATAATGACAGAATATACCGAAGGCTCCAAACATTTGAGGGAAAGACCTCGAATCTGGATGCCAAATGTTGTAGCATGCTCCATCTGGTCGGTTTTGCCCAATAAGCAGCTAATTTTGACTTCAGCCCTGGAGGACCGATATTTTTATTTGCCAATGCCTTCCATGTTTATTGCTCCGACATTTTGCAAGCACATTTTTCACCCTCTCTCCATTAGCCTCACAGTTCCTCCAGTTTCCCTAACGCCACAGTTGACAACAATCCATCCTTTCGAACAGTCCTGTCGTCTCCACGAACTATGTACTTTCGATCACCAACTATAACGTCCGCCAATAAAAAACATCAATCCATCAACATGTTGAGAAATTTTCTAACATTCATCATTTTCTAAGTCTCATAACAGACAGGTGCGTGTTCACTGAATTTCATGCATGAAGGCAACGCATAAGTTATCTATTTTTTTGGTTTTAACGCAGTGATAAGACGAGATATTGACAATCAGCAATTGATATTACGTAATTCTTCGCACCTATATCTTTCTCAGATATAAACCATACTTTTGGACGTCGCTATAAACGAGAACTTTGAATTGACTAATTGAAGATGAACATCGTTTTGGCAATTTTATTCGTCGGGGTTATTTTTGCTGTAACTGAAGCCAATAAAAGTAAACGTTTTGATGGACACAAAGTCTACAGAGTGGTTGCAACAACTGAGAAGCAGTTAGACATTTTAAAGAGTATCGAAGAACAATCAAAGGATGGCGTGAGTCTTATCAGATGGAAATGGTGTGAAAATTAGAAGATTTCTTGACTGTAATTGTAAACTGCATGTAATAGGTTCTTTTTTGGACATCAGCGGTCGCCCCCAATTCTCGCGTCGATATTATGGTATCCCCCGAAGAAGAGGCCCGGATTGTCTCAGCATTCCAAACTGCTGGAATATCTCATGAGACTTTCATAGAAGACGTACAAATGCTGGTTGACAATGAACAATCGACGAAAAGCTCTAATACTGGGGGACGATCGTTCTATGTTACCGAGAGTTCTTCATTCAACTGGACTGTTTATCAGCCGTTAGATGTGGTAATTATGTTAAAGCAATTAAAGATTATTTGCATTTCATATCATACGATGTATTGTGTAGTGTTAGAAATTTCAATCGAACATGTATTGTTCAGATCTATGAGTGGCTCGATGAATTGGCGGAGACTTATCCCGATTGGGTGGAAACAATTAGTGCCGGAAATTCTTACGAAGGTCGATCGATAAAAGGGATAAAAATTAGCTTCGGAGAAAATAATCCTGGAATATTCATCGAAGGAGGTATAAATATAGGATATACAAATAAATAAACAACGCTTTCATTTATGTATTCAGCAGATTCGAGTCTATAGGCATAATTTTATGATGTGGTGAATTCTAAAATATTTTATAGGAGCCCATGCTAGAGAATGGATAACATCAGCCACCGCGACTTACTTGGCCAACGACATCTTGACGTCGACGAATGAGAGATTAAAATTATTTTACCGAAGTCATACCTGGTTCATATTTCCAAACACTAATCCTGACGGCTACGAGTTCACTCACAGCACGGTGGGCTTTAAAATTTTTTGAAAAGTAAGCGGTAACAAATTACGGCGCTTTTCAATCGATCCAACAATGTGTTTCAGAACCGTATGTGGCGGAAGACCAGACAGCCGTATGCAAACGGCTGTGTTGGTGCCGACCCAAATAGAAACTGGGATAATTATTGGATGGGTAATTATTACGACTTACAATGTTCCTCCACGTGATGTGTAGGGTTTCGTTTGTTTTATTATGTATCCTATACATTTTCACGATTTAGTTGTTGGATCCAGTAACAATCCTTGTTCCGACACGTACGCTGGCCCTGAATCATTTTCGGAACCTGAAACCAAGGCATTGTCAGACTACATCACATCGGTCAGCAATCAATTCTACATTTATTTAAGTTTACACAGTTATAGTCAGCTGATTCTTCTGCCATACGGTTATACCTACGATCACCTCGACAATTACGAGGAAGCCGTAAGTTACCACGTTATTAATGATGTCGATCAGAATTAGGAACATATTGTACTTCTCAATATATCTATGGTACCTCAATTTGAACTTTTTGCTGCAGATGATGGTCAGTGAAAAAGCAGCTAAAGCTCTGGCAAAAAGATATGGTACGAATTACGAATGGGGGTCGATTTCCGAAGCGATATGTAAGCTCGATTAATAGACTCAGAGTCAGACAGCTCTTGACAAGGATTCTACTAACGACCATCAATTATTTCATTTTTTTCAGACCTCGCAAGTGGTGGTAGTATAGATTGGGTAAAAGACGTACATAAAACCCCTATTTCCGTTTGTTACGAACTCAGAGATCAGGGAACTTACGGTTTTCTTCTTCCCGCCGAACAGATCGTCCCCACTGCACTTGAATTCATCGATTCTTTTGTTGTCATGATTGCAGAAACGAGGCGTCTTGGCTATCCCGTAATTCACACCAGAAAATGAACCGTTATAACCGTTAGAAAACTCGATCCAAAGTAAGCCCCAACCAAACATAGTTTGGCCTCAGACATTTTATTTACCAAACTAAGCTTTATTCATTGCTCATGGTCAGTCGCACAGGATTTCATTTAATTTGTTAACAAATATTTGAGGTAATAAAGTCGTTGATTGTTAACAGAAATTTTGTCTCGTTGCTTGATTATTCCTCCGTTTATAATGCGGGCTCCCAATGTCTTGATCGCTAACAATAAGTGAGTCTGCATAATTCCACAGATTTGATGACCGGTTCCTCTAATTTCAACTTGGAATGGAATATTACGATCTACTCATGATCAGCAACGACCAAAATAATGAGCCTTATAATTGTGATATTATACGGTCTGGAGTTTTGATTTTCCTTGGGATCATTCACTTGCTGTTTGTTATTCCGTGTTGCTGTCTGCAGTTAGTTTCTAGCAATCAAATTACGTTGAATTGATCTATTCTACGAATCAATAAATTCTTGACGAACTTATAATATAATTATTTGAAAATTCAGAAAATTTTTCACATTTTACACACCGGCAAAATATGGTTGAAATGAATTTAAAAAAGTTCCGATTTTCTGTAGGGGATTCTCATTATTTCTGCGTAAAAATTTGGAGATACATCAGGAGGCCGAAAGTGTCTGCGACTACCAATATTCGCTTATCTTTTTTAGCGCCCAAATAATTCACGCAAATACAACCTTCAGCTTATCCCTAAAATCCACCAGACGATAACACTGTATTCCTGAAACGGAGTTAGCGAATTAAGTAAGATATATACTGTAGGTATTTATACCATATTGTTATTTTGTGTTGCGTGTTGATTGAGCCCTATGATAGCTGTCTAGTGTCTGCTGCAGATAGCTGACCGCCTATGAAAACAATTTATCGTATTCGTTTTTCGGTAGTTTTTTATGTTGGGTCCCAAGATGAGGATCACCTCAGTTCTCTACGTGCTAGTGATCATCGCCGGACTTGCTTTATCAGGTTCCAAGGGGGCCTATAAACGCTTCGACGGGTATAAAGTTTATAGAGTTGTAGCGACGACCGAAGAACAACTCAATGTTTTACGAGGTATCGAAAACGAAGAAACAGACGATGTAAGTGTTGTACGAATGGTTATAAGATGAAAATACTCCTTGCGACCATAGATGCGAATGTTTTCCATAAAACGCGGATTTCCCCGCTATCGATTGCGTGTATAGGTTTTGTTCTGGACTTCAGCTGGCGCTCTTAATTTCCCCGTCGATGTAATGGTGTCATCGGAAGAAGAGGGTGAAATTTTCTCGGCTTTCCAATCAGCGAACATATCGTACGAGACTTTGATTAACGATGTCCAAACGTTGATCGATAGTGAGAACGTCGAGAATTCCCCGGGTAGTTTGCTACGTGACAATGAAGCCGGTCCGTCGTTAAATTGGACATCTTATCACCGACTAGATACGGTACAGGATACAATGATTATAATATTCCGTAAAGTAGGTGGCTAAGATTCCACTTCCAATTTACGGAATAACCGAACCAAAAAAAAACGAACGAACGTAACTTTCATTCGAAAAATTTGATATTATCGCGTTCGCCTCAAATTTCAGATCTACGATTGGCTCGACGAGTTAGCGGAGACTTATCCAAATTGGGTGGAGGTAATAGAGGCTGGGTATTCGTACGAGGGTCGATTAGTGAAGGGAATCAAGATTACGTTCGACGAAGACAATCCCGGGATATTCATCGAAGGAGGTATAATATGACGTGATAAGTTTTCCATTTCCTCGAACCTCATTCGAGTGACTATTTTTGGAAAACGAGATAAATTCAAGCATAAATAATTTCAATAATGCAAATGAAAATGATTAGGGCAACACGCTCGCGAATGGATATCATCGGCTGTGGTCACTTATGTGATTAATGAAATTTTAACCACAACAAACACCCTGTTCAACTGGCACGTTCGAGCTCACAACTGGTTTATATTTCCAGTTACTAATCCTGACGGGTTCGAGTACTCGCACACTACGGTAAAGGGCTTTAAAAATTGAAATATTCAAAGGTGTTTATACGATTGTTTCACCATATCATATTTTTTTTTTCTCCAGGATCGGATGTGGCGGAAGACCAGAAAACCATATGCAAATGACTGTTATGGTGTCGATCCGAACAGAAATTTCGCCTATTATTGGCTGAGTAATTATGAAATCTTACTGGTATTTTATTAAAGTTTGACGGGTATATTTTTCTCCGTAAAATCGATGATGAAACGATACCAGCACTTTTTTGGATGTATCAGTTTTAGAATTCCAGATTAGTTGAAACTCATCAATTTATTGTGGCTAAATAACGGCGCCACAATCATCAAACAATTTAAAAATCCTCACTTTTATTTGTCGTAATCATATATCAGGCGATAAAAAATAGACGGATAATTGATAACTCTTTTCTTGTAGCCGCTGGGGCAAGCAATAATCCCTGCAGCTCAACTTACGCTGGGCCCGAGCCATTTTCTGAACCGGAAGTTAAGGTTTTCGCGGATTATATTTCATCTGTAAGCGACAAATTCTACATATATCTGAGCATCCACAGCTACGGTCAATGGTTTTTGTCGCCATTTGCTTATTCAGACGAGCGACCAAACAATTACGATGACTTAGTGAGTCAAGGTTTATTGATACTTTACCAAAATCACTTATACTCTTAGATGGACTCAGCGGAATTGTTAATTAAAATAATTTCAGATGTATATGGGAAATAAAGCGGCTACGGCTTTCGCTAAAAAATATGGAACTGCATTCGTCGTAGGATCAGCTGCTGAAGTGTTATGTAAGTATATATGGGATAGTAATGATGATACATTTTTCTGCACCTGATCGGATATTATAATTATAACTACAATTATTGTTATTGTTGTTATTATTGTTCTTATTCTAGACGCCAACAGTGGAAACAGCATAGATTGGGTCAAAGGAACGTTTAATACTCCAGTTGTTTATTGCATCGAATTAAGAGACATGGGAACTTATGGTTTCTTGCTCCCAGCAGAACAAATAATCCCCACATCCCTGGAATTCTTAGATTCCCTCATTGCTCTGATAGCAGCGTCGAAAAATCTCGGTTATCCGGTGATCCATACTTGAGAATCCGATCTCGCATTTTGAAGAGATTACATCAATTGTAAGAACAAATTTGTGAACTAACTGTATACAAAAGAATTTCTGTGGGCGAGTCTAATGATAGCCTAAAATGGAAATGAAATAGAAATCCATAATGGGATTGCTTAGGCAATGCTCTTCAGAAGAATACGTCCTCTGAATTACAATGTAAAGAAGTGGAATGTGCTCATCATTTAGGCCATTGCTAAATTGTACTAGTCCACCAAAAATGTCCAGTATTGCATCATATCGTACAGTCCGTGGCTTGTGTTTTTAATTTGTTATATAGCACTTGTCTGTAATTCATTTCCAGCATCTTCGACGATTCAATTCAGTCGAGATCCGTGTCGACCATATTTGATTGAGCACAAAAAATGAGTCGTATCTGGTCAATAGTTGATACTATACAATATTACCCATCAATTACATCATTGACAAACTGTTTGAAATTCATCTCACAATCAGAAGCCAATAATTGCAACACATATTATTTGATTGGATAATTGAGCGTAACAAAACTTTGAGGAACTAATTTACATCTTACATCTGCTGCCAATAATTGCAGCAAATTTATGTGTTGAATAAGTAATTATTTCTATGATATTGCACTCGGACCATGATTAGAATTTTTCAGACAAATTTGTTATAATTATTTTATTTGAATCAACTAATATTAATAGTGAAATAGCACTCAAGTACTAATATAGTACATCACATATATGATATGCTTCAAGAGCATGTTTTTTTCTGTCCAATTTTTTCTTTCTTTAAACAGTTACAGACATTGATCAATGGAATTTGGAGGATTCTTCAAATATCTACAAGAAACTGGGAAAGCTTACAGCATATTCGCGTTTGATCATAGATGAATATGCAATTACATAGACATAAAAAAAAAGATAATTTGCAGCTTTGACAAGCTACTTATTTCTTAACTGCCTAATCGCCTCCTCGCCAAGAGCTCTGCTCTCTTTATCCTCTGCAAAGAAGATCTCACGTTGTTCAGTCAAATCGCCCAATAAACGGTACCTGAAGTAATTAAAACTTTACACTGATATTCGCTAATGTTGAGCAAGCTTGGTTATAGGTTATATTTATTTATGAAAGCATGCCAAAAAAGTGTGTTCGAGAAACTCGAAATACTCTACCTATTCGCAAATGTCAGATAAATTCCGGCGAGTATACCTCCGAAAATCAACGGATATCTGGTTTTAGGACTGAACAAGGATGACATTTTTTAGCGTTTTAATACGATTTTGTCATCCGGCAAATTACGCAACTCTATACAAGCCTACACGAACTCCTGATATTCGATTTGAACACGATTTGAAACATGCATTTTCGACTACTATCGTACGTCGATGTTGTAACGATCGACTGGTCGATTTTCAAGCAATTATAATTAAGTCTTGATGCGCAGGCGTGAAATCTCGACACTCACGAATTTGAACCGTTGATTCAAAGGTATCATCGACAGCTGCCGCCATCTGAGATTACAATTTTTCGGGTCTTTGAACTCATGAGGATGTTATTGGTAAAGCAAGAATGAAAAAAAATATTGAAATTTTCTTGAACATAATATAAAGATAGGGTTTATCTCAAAGCCTTTGGAACAACCAATTCGGTCTCCGATTCGGCAGAGACTAAATTTCATTTGAAGTAACGGTCGTATTAAATCAAATGCAATAATCCGATCGTCATTGCTGCTATTACAAAAGTATTATAAAAGAATTTCGTATGCGTTTGGCTGATAGCCAAGGCCCCTTGCTCAATTTTAAAGAATAAGGAGAGACTCGCCCAACTCTGGAATACGTGCAGCCTTCCAACTAACGCGCATCCACCTACACTAACTTATAGAATTTCCCATTTCGTATTTCAGCTATGGTAGGTAAACGCATCAACGATTCAACAATAGCACGCATACGTAACGCGATTTTACCTCGCCTGGTGTTTGCAAATCGATGCACGAATACCCCAAGATGATCGAATCAGTATATAAAGCCCGCCTGCTAACCGAAAAGTATCACACAGTCTTCAAAGCTTCTCATCGACTCTTCAGTCTCAAAGCAAAACAAACAATCAACATGAAATTCTTCGTTGTAAGTATACGAAATTAAAACGATTGTTTAATAATTTGAATAATTTGAAATTTCGATATCATTGTAATCAAATTTTATTCTTCACTTTTAAAGCCTTTGTAATTTCAAATCCTCTGCAGGATAAGGAATTTTTTGAAAGTCATACCTAAAGTTTGACTCTTTTTTTTTACATCGAAGCTAATTCCACCTACATAATAAAATATTTCAATTTCAGGTTGCTATGCTCTTGGCCCTCGCCACCGTCGCCCTGGCCGATACCAAGCCCCAGGAAGTCGAATCGGTTGAGCCATCCGAAGCCCAGGTCAGAGATAAGCGCGGACTTCTTCTGGGTGCTGCTGCTTACACCGCACCTGTAGCATACAGTGCCTACACCGCACCTGTTGCTCCAGTTGCCTATTCTGCATACAGTGCTCTGCCGTACGCTTACTCAGCATACCCTTACTACGCATCCGCCTACAGCGCGCCTTACATCGTCGGTTAGAATTCGATCTACCGATCTTCGCCAGTCCGAAGAATTACGACGACATGCAACTGCAATTAATTAAGTGATCGTTGACCATTTTTTTCAAAAACTAAACCAACTAATAACACTGTCTTCATTGTTCTTCAGTGTTATATCTTTGCACAAAGTAACGAATTCGAATTATTTCCATAGGAGAAAAACTACAACCATATTTTAACTGGTACAATTTTATTACCCAGTGTAAGTTGAATAGAAAATTTTTAATCCGAAAACAATGTAAAAAAAATTGTCAATGATCCTACGATTATTCCGCTATGTATTATACTGTAAAATAATTGATGAATTAAAAAAAATTATTCACTGCAAAAACCATAAGACTAGTTTGTGTACAATTTGAAAAAGATTTCGCTCTTCACCCACACCTGATTATACGCACGATAAAATTCACTCCGCATACGGACACGGATGAATATATGATTTATACTAACAAATATCTTGTCAGAGTGAATTTCAATAACAGTATTTTCATATGACAAGTTGGCAATCTGAAGTCATCAGATTTGGATACTATTCTTCTTCTGATGCAGTACAAATTATGATGCAGTACAAATTATACGTATGAAAATTAGTCCCTTAGTGGACTCGGATTTGGCATCCAAAATATGGCTGCCACTCTTACGCGATGATATAGTTGCATTTGTCAAACGAAGAATGTGGTAACTCTTGATGGACCGATTTCTTGGTAAGCAAACCTCGTCGGTATAAATTAAGGACCTTCATGCCTATAAATGATGACTAGACCACTCCCAACTATAACGTGTCTTTATACGGTTGCATATTGTCTTGAATAACTACGGAGCGTATACATATAAATTTATACTTAGGTGTTCATACTCGATGGGACCGCTGCTCCGAATTGGCAACGTTTCATACCAATTGCAGATTCCGAAGAGTTCGCTGATTCCACGTAATTCAGAAATTTGATAACACCTATTGTCACGATCTTACGCAATACGAATAATTCCCTAAGAATTAATTCTAATTTTGTATTCTCAGCTGAGAGTTGGATGTATCGAAGACTTTCACTGAGGCGCACTTGAATCGTGCGTGACTCGAATTAATTAAACGAACCTATGACGATCCTAAGATCGGTACGACCCGAATCAATCAATAACGCACGAGCTTCTATTTAGTACTTCGGATTTTCAATCGAGCGATTATAATTAATTCTCTATCTGCTTCACTTCACTTTATAATGGTAACGAAAAATGGATTTTAGTATGGATACCAGTTCGATTTATATCCACGAATCTCACGCCCATCGCACTAATGATCGTTAATGGACCAGGAGCCATTTCGATTCCTCCGCTGAATGTCGATAAATCACGTGGCTCCGAATTCACAGTCCAATTGCCCTGTAATCGAATAAATAGTGGAAATTTATTGAGCATGTGTCTCTTTCCGGTCACGTGCGTGCTAAAAAGTTAACCAATGACACTAAATTATTTGGTAGAGTAGGTTTGTTTTCGAACTAGAATAGTGGATATTTGTAACGTTGATCGATCGAGCGGCTGGAGCCCTTGGGAATGATGATACCACATTTCGACACCTTCAATAATATGTAGACCTCCGTAAAATGTAATTTTATATATTCCGATATGTGTAACACATCGAATCCGTAACACTATTGCCTAAGTACAAGCGATGAAAGCAGGTAAGAAAGTCTATTGTCATTCGTGGATGGTCGCGGCCGACTGTATTTATACATGTGCAGGTATGGCAGTGTCCTTAGTCGACCTCCGTCTGTCCACCCTCAATGTAATTAGTCTCGAACAAAAGCGGTTACCAAGTGCTCTGATTAAATGCCGGAACTGAAACAGTAGAGACAGATCACATCTTTCGATATTAGTGAAAATAGTGCCAAGTGCAGTCGATTGGATATTGCATCATTGGATCATGAAGTCGATACCGGTAAGTCGGCTCAAAACCGAAACGAAGGTACGCGTTACATGCAATTTTATAATGAAAAACGTTCCCTTTGTTCGTAGATAAGTTTCGTACTATTGCTGAGTCTTGCTTTTGCTTCGGCGGAGGAATCGAAGACGTCGGAAGTAACAAAGTTGGAAGTCGTGGACCTCGGTGAATTAGTTGGGGATCAATCAGACTTGAAAATTTCAGAATCCCAACGAAAGAGGGATTCCGGATACGTATACAACAGACCGGACAGATTTACTGCAGGACAAAGATACAATGGAAATGGTCACAGACAAAACTTGAGCGGCAACAGAGCGAAGATTTTGACCCGATTTCCCAGCCAAAATCAACGTCCTATAGACAGCTATGGAGCACCAATTCAAACCAGACCATCGGGGAGACCGAGCAGCCAATATTCCAGCCCACATCAAAGCAGTCACTTTAGTAGTAATCAGAATAAATTCAGTGGCCATCGTTATCAAGCCAGCCAATTTTCGAGCCAGCTCAGTAAACCAATCAGTGGTATTCTGAAACAGGAAGTTCCCAGTCCCATTAGACATGTAGATTTTGTAGAAACAAGTCCCATAGCCAGTCAAAATAACGTGCCGTTCGGTCGGGACACTGCCAATTATTTGCCACCGAAGAATCAAGAGCTGCCCACATATTCGGCACCGAGTTCTTTCGCTCAGGGTCAACAGGTGAACCAGCAACAAAATTATCAATTTCAAGAACAGAATTTGAATTTTAATAACCAGAACCATGATCCGAATTTCCAAGCTCAAACTTTCGATCAAAATTCACACCAAGGCATTTCTGATGCGGCAAATTTTTTGGCACAGAATGCTCAGGCTATATCACAGCTTTACGGCGCTCCTGCTACGGAACAAAACTTCGCTCCTAATAACGGAGAGTTCTCGGGACAGAACAACCAAATCAAAGGAGTCGTCGGACCATCTTTAGGACAAAATAACCAATTTCAGAATGAAAGGTTCCAAAATTCTGATCAAGGGCGTCAATCGGGACAAGGGTTTTCTGGAGCGCTACCGTCCTATGCCTCGGGGACGTTGAGTGATGAGGAATCACTGGAACAGATTCAATCAAAAGAAAAAGACAGGCTCATAGTCCAACTGCAGACTCTCCTGAGTCAGAGTCGTTCTCAGAATGCAGCGAACGCTGAATATTCCAACCAATATGCTCAGGGCCATGGAAATTATATTAAAGATCAGAATCTCCTGGCTGCAATAAGCTCGCAGTTCCAACCAAAATACAACTCTTTCGATAACCCGAATGTAAACCTGCTAAGTCCCGGTTCATTTGGTTCGGCAAACACGGCATTTGGACAGGCTCCCTTCATACCTGGAACCAGTACCAGTCCCACTTTCACCCTGGGATATGGCCTGACGACTCAGCAAACACCAACAACAACTACAACCACTACGACCACGACAGCATCCCCGATACGTCCATCTCAAAGTCCAATTGGAGATGGTAGTTCGCAGGCAGGAACTTCGGTAGCAGTACCTTCACAACCTGCACCAAGTTTTCCTCAGTACAATGGATTTGTGCCGTCCTTGATCGGCGGAAATAATTTCGTCGGTAATGTTCCAAACTACGGGACCTTAAGGCCAGGATTTTTACCAGCATCTCCCCAACCCCAACCAGCAGAAACTTCACCAACGCACTTCGGTTTACCGATACCTCAAGATCCTAACGCAGCACAACCGCCGCAAGCTCCTTCGGTAACTCCAGTGAATCATCGTCCAGTTCAACCACCGAATCCAATAGGACTTCCATCGTCGCCGATCCCAGTTGGCCAACCCGTCGGAATCCCAGTTCATCCCGTGCAAGCTGTACATCCAATTCACTCGATTCATCCTGTTCATTCTTTTCAACCAATAGCGCCTCTAGGTCCAGCTGTTACTCAACTCCATCCGGTTTCGAATCCTGCACATGGCATACAGCAATTTCATCCTATCGCAAGTCCTGTGCAGCCGGTTGGCGCCCCGGTGCATCCGATCCTTCCAGCTGCTCCGGTCGCAACGCCAATCCACCACGCTCCGCAGCCGATTCATCCCGCTTACGGAGTCCAATCTGCGGCTTTTAGCCCATTGGTGTATAAGCCGGTGAAATCTGTGTACCCAGTTTTTTATTATCCTAATGTACCGTATCAGGTGCAGAAACCAGCTTTACCTACGTATCCTTGGAGCTATGCGCCGTCATTTGCACAAACGAAACCGGCTCAAATTTGGAAATAGTTGAGTTTGTGGTTAGCGTTTTATTTTTAAAATCATTTTCTTTCTCTACTGTTTAATCGATAAGAAAAATGTTGTTTTGTTTTAAATAAGTTTTGTTATCGTATGAAGCTTATTGTAAGCGTACGTAAGTTAAAATTTTAATATCGTTTAGTAATTTTTTACGATGCACATTCCTACCACAGCGAGGTTGTAAATACAAAGCTTGTATTTATTCTAATAAATAAAAATTATATTTTTTATAATAATGTTATTGATGTAGGTTATTTTGAACGCCTGATTTAATAGAGCTTTGAATAACAGATTTAATAATTTATGTGTTATGGAAATTTTATATAATGTAAATGTTGTTACTACACTTTACAATGAGAACAGGATGATTGTATCTATGCAGCAGGACGCTAGAAAGTCGTAATAAGTGCGCAAATAAATCGAGTATATCATACTTTGCATTGCAATAATCATTATAATAATGAAGCTCACGTGCCACAAGTTCATTACAAATAGGCACATCATACCCTCAGCACGAATATACTTCCGCAATATTTCTTGATTTTTGGATCAATCAACTGTATAGGATTCAATAAATTTATAATTATACGGCATCAAAAATGATCATATAACTCACTTTCAGTAAATTAATTTCGACCTCTCGATCTCATCGTTCATGAATTAATAATCAGGCTCGTTTTATAGATAAATATATCATGACCAGAGTTGTCAGTACGGTGAATGTAAATCAAATCGACGTAAAGATCGGCGCACTTCAGGTCGAGACTTTACTCTCAAAACCCGCGAGCAGTTAGCTGCATTCACTTTATACCGTAACTATAGAATCGGAGCACGGATTGTCAAGGGAAGCGGAAATGGGTGGAGATTGGAATCGGTGTTGGTGCAAAACGTCGCTATTTTCACTCGTAGCTATAGGGAATAATTTGCGAGAAAATCAATATACATTATGTATGAGAGCGCTGTAAAACCTGTGATAAAAAAAAAAATAATGATAATTATATCCCAACGTATTTTATGCTGCGATGAAAGTTTATGCAGATGTCTCAGAGTCTGCCCAGATAATTATTCTAACGGCAGTCCCAAAATGATCAGGCTATTGCGCGATCATGTGTTAATAACACAAATTTAGATGCTTATTGTGAGACATGAGTTCTGTTATTAGCTGAATTATAGCATCACAAAATATTCAGACTGATGTAACTAATTACGCAAAGTTTAAAGACATCAAAAAGTCGCCTAAATGTGCAGGGTTTTTGATATTTCGATTCTGCTGAGTCACCGAAATGGATACAATTATTATCATAAACAAAGTGCTCGAAGCAACAATAATGACGAACGATTTACAACGTGGGCGATATTTGCGCCGAAGAAAACGACCAACTCCCACAGGAGTTGAATGTATGAATATGGTATGTATATCGGGGTTTCAGGATCAGCCCAGCAGCGGTTGATAAATAAGTGATTTTAAGCTCGCTGGACTTATTCACTTTCCGCTATTGACCTGATTCTGCATAGTTTTGTTCCAGTTTTGCACAAACATCTACACGATGTAGTTACCGGTTAGACAGCTGCGTTCTATAGTACCTATACCGTCTGGATCTTGGGAAATCTCTCGACTTGAGGAGGCGTCGCGGCGTCGGAACGCCCGTCAACCGTAGTGCAACATTTACTCGAGAGCAAAAGCCCCTCCCAGATCACGATCGATCCTTTCCCTTTTCGCCATTTTCCTACAACCGATGTTCCTTTAGTTACGAATTTCTATTTTTTTCCTTTCGTTTTTTTTGCTTTATTTCAGTAGTGAACTATTCGTAAACAAGGTTGTAGGAAATTTATTAAAATACAACTCATAATGTTCTATACAGCAGGAAATCATTGGCTTTTCAATAACGGTGAACTTTCAATTACGAAAGTAAAAAAAAAGAGGTAGTAAGCGGCAGTATAGTAGAAGTTTATTAAAGATTGGTTAAAAACGGTGTTCAGTTTTGCTGATACAGTTATAAAACGCTCTTCCATTTCAAGTGTATAGAATTTCAGTTTTAGACACAATTCTTCAAGAATTAATGGAGCGTGTAGGTTTTACTTGTATCGTGTGGAGAAACACACGAACTGCACCAATTTGTGCAAACTACATGTATAATAATCGATACATAAGTAGAGAATGGAACAAAACGGAAAGAAGTCGTCGCCGGTACATAGGTGATCAAATTTTGTGAAGCTCTCATTAGAAACTGATTCAATGTGACACGCGGTATTTGAAACCTATTCATAAATAATGTAGAGATTAATAAATGAGCGACTCACACAGGCTATCAATGATTTAATTTATATATTTTCTCAGTCCGCTCAGCTCTTCAAATATCTATAACGTGCCGTTCTCCAATAAATATACATACCTATACATCTATATAGGGGTACGACGAGATTGGATATGCTTTCGAACCTGAAAAATCCAAAATGAAATGAAGATAAAAAATTCAAATGTCTCAAATATTTATAGGCGATTTTTATTTCTTTTCTATTTAGTTCTTGTCCTTGCCAATGCTTATGTACACGTTGAGAAATCCTGTAGATAATTCCTGTGGTTAAAATGTTAATGATAATTTTGCAATAGCCTTAGTTAGGTATATGATATAGTCTGTAAAGTATACCTTGAAAATAAGATTTTATAAAAAATGTGAGCATAATAAAGAAGGTATGTAATTTCTCCATTTATACCATAAGAATACGTACACGTATGTGATATAGGTATAAAACTGTGACTACGTCAAGGATATAATAAATAACTCCTGCACTCTCACTACGAGTCTAAATTTGGTTGTCACAAAGATATATTAAATAAATTATAAATAATATTTCGGTGAACTGTACGCCGCAGGTACACCTTATTTCAAGATTAAACCGTTGATGTTGCGGTCGGTGAGTTTGACGCATTATACGCTGGTACATAGCATGTGGAATTATGGAATGTGTATAACAGATAGTCTCGTCTTTGGACTTGTTTTACGATGCTCCAAAATCGGATGGTGACCGTCCACACACAAACTTCCGTTATCCTAACGGAGAAAGTGAAACGAAATCAATCGCCTTTTTTATCTTTCTTGATCGACGAGCCAACATGCCTACGCCGGTATTTGGTCACCTGCATCTTCTATGCGCGAAAGAAACACCTCTACATATATTTTTTTTGTATCGTCGTGCTGATGGCGAACGAAAAAAAAGAAAGAAAGAAAAAAAAAATTAAATCAATAGGCATGGCTTTCGTGATCCAGTTTGACCGCTCGTAGACGCGTGCGAATCACGTATCAGATATCGATCACCGAACACATGTGCACAACACATAGGTGCACATTAATGACATTGTTAACTGAAGAAGAATGCAGATTCTTGAATGGAATTGGAATGTGAGAATTTCTCAATTATTGACTGTATTTTCGGTTTTGACGAGGTAAAATATACCTTGTTGACGGACGATGGATGGTATATAAAATTGATATCATTAACTTTCTAAATGATGTATATTCGCTCGTGTCACTACAACGCGTTTCATTTTTTTTTCTGTTCTCCCGTTTCTTTTTGTTTGTTGGTTTTTTTTTAGTTTTTGTTTTTACAGACAATAACTGCTCTACATGGGAACTTTTGATCGTATTTAATTGCTTCATTTTACATATTAATCGATGGCATATTGTCCTGTCCATTGTTTTTATGTCCCGAAGGAATCTTGTACGCGGTCTGGTACCACAAAGAATTAATTAGCATTTATTATACTTTCATTGGACAGTAAACCTTTGTATTATATACTTAAACGATAAAATATATTTACGTAATTCAATCATAGGAGGGAAAAAGGCTGTGGCAACAGTGAGAAAGATCTGCTATCTAATACGAGATGATTGTCGTTTTGAGGCAAAGATCTTCAATTAGCGATGTGATAGAATTTTTTTGCTATTATCAGGGTGAAAGTGTAATCTGTTTAGAGCCATATTTTTTTTTCTTTTTTTGTCAACACAAGACATAAGGACGCAAAAGAGAACGACATTGTTTAGAAAACGTCAATTTTCAAAGGTCAAGTTAATGGTTTTTCGTACGTCATGACAGTGGGAATTTATTTCGAAGGAAACTGTTCTTTATAATGATATAACCACGTATCTGCCTAAAAAAAGAATGCTCGATGTGAAAATAAGGTAAAATAATTAATCTTGATCTGAGAGAAATTCCGTTGAATGACCATCAGACCAAATCAATTAGCTTTGCTTACACTAAGTGAAAATTTACAATATCGCGGAAGATCTTTAGCACCGTCCGGTAAATTATTTTCATACGCAGTAAATGAAAAAATTTACACGCGTTTTAACCTTTTGGAATTTCCGGTGTCAAAATTTTTCGATTAAGAGAAACTGCGACTATGGGGTACAGTAGAATTTCAGTTTCGACGACCCAGAAATTTCAATCCGTCTTGACGTTCGAGTACATGACGAAATGTCAATTCGATGCCCACAAAACTTCTCTTGACTTCACGGGCTGAAATTAATGATTGAACAAAGTATGTGTCGAAAAGTTTGAAACTACGGAATTTTTTTCCAACTCTTAACTACTAATTTATTAGAATTACCTAAAAACCAGTTTCCTGAATTCAAATTTGCTACTGGCGTTCCGCACTGTCATCGTCCCCCGCAACTCGATTGCGATTTCAAATCCTTTGACGGAACTGCTTTTACCTGGAACTACATAATGCGGAAATAAAAAAATATCCGAAGATCAATAAATGATAACAAACTCTGATTAATGTCGATACCCGATTTCCAACTCTCCAAGTGATCCCGCGGCTTCTATTTTCGCGAATATTTTAAACAATTTATGCTTTCTGACCGATCACCCGGTACAGTTTTTCATTGTTTATTTCCCTCTCCTGATGCGGTCGAACGATACACGCTATATAAAAATTTTTTTTCTTCCTCTGAACATTGTCTCGACCCACGTGACTGCGTTAGCCCGCGATGAGTTTGTGATCATGGGCTGAATACATTCTCCGTTGAATATGTATACGTGAGATACGCTTCCTTCACTACAGCATGCTCATTGTCGAATTTGATAGACTTAATTTCAATAGCAATTGTATGCGCGTAGCAGTTCAAATCTCCCAATTCAATGCAGCCGGGTAGTAGCCGGTCGAGCCTGCAGAGTAGCCGTTACCTTCACCTAGACCTTTCTTTCACCGGCGAGAGGGGATCTGGATATAAAAGATCTCTTCTGAGGTGCAATGGCATCAGATACCACACCTCAGGACTCATTTGGTAGCCGCTCGCTTGCAAGATTATTTTAACGGCGCACAAATACGTTTAAGATGAAACCTTTCGTAAGTTTTCATTGAGCCTTTAACTTGATATCGTAAAAATTCCTAACTTCCGGCTAGATCAAAATTTGTTTTAGATTACTCGACTGTAGACGAAAATAATATAAACTTTTTTCCGATTGCGGTTCACTATTGGAAGTTAAGTGATTCGGAACTAACGGTTTTTCAATTCGTTTTATTTATTTTTTTTATTTTTTTGCATTTCCAGTGTTCAAAGTTTCGGAATCTTGTACCTACGCATGGGTAAAGTTTTTGAGTAACTGTGTTGAAAAAATCATGAACCAAAAAAAACAAATGATCGACGGACTGCCGATCGATTCCGCGAAATTGGGTCGATCGAAAGTCGAGTGAGATTTTTCTGTTATGATTTCATATCGATTAAATTTGTGAATTTTTTTCAGGTCGTGCTAGGGATCTGCGTCCTGCTTTTCGCGAACGTCATCTCCGAGAAAGTTAAAGCCAGGGAATCTACATCCGCAGCATCAAAGACTTCCGCAACCAAAGAGAAGAGAGGAGTACTCGATGGGTACAGTGGAGGATCTTCTTACTCACTCGGAAGTCCAGGAGCTAGTTATTCAGCTCCATCGCATAGCTTTGGCGGTGGCTACTCGGCACCTTTAACTTCTGGGTATTCCTTCGGCGGCTCCAGCGGTGGACTTTCCCTAGGTCATGGCGGTTTCCAAAGTCTCGGAGGATTCGGAGGGGGCGGACTTGGAGGATATAATCTGGGTGGTCTCAGTCTAGGCGGACACGGAGGTGGATATTCTTTCCCATCTAGTGGACTCGGTGCTGGATTTGGGCAAGGCTTTGGTGGCCATGGATCGCCTCTGTCGTATTCCGTTCCATTGACATCCGGTTTGAGTCTCGGAGGCGGCGGATTTGGTGGTGGTTACGGTGGATCTCTGCTTTCATCTGCTTCCGGAAAACAAGGACCTGTGACTTTCGGACTTCACGGTGGTTCAGGCTCGAGCTATATGCCACCGGCATACGCCGCTGGTATCCAAGGTCTTTCGGCATACGGAAGCGGTGGAAGTTCTGGATACAGTCTCCCGATCTCCTCAGGATCTTCTCACGGGCTATCATCCGGTTCACCAAGTTTTTCTATCCCCGCCTCTTCTGGAGCAAGCTACAGTCTGCCTTTGACTTCTTCTCACGGATCGTCTGGTGGATCTTACAGCTTCCCGTCCTCATCCTCTGGAATATCATCTCTGGGTTCCCATGGTATCTCACTCGGATCTCTGTCAGGACTTCAAGGATCTTCTTATAGCCTACCGATATCCAGCTCATCTGGTTCTTCGCATGGAATTTCCTCAAGTTACTCTGCCCCCATATCCTCAGGATCCAGCTACAGCATCCCTTCGTCGTCTGGTTCATCTCACGGACTCTCAGCCAGTTCATCTAGCTACAGTTACCCTTCAAGCGCGAGCTACAGCATTCCATCTTCTTCAGGTTCAAGCTACCGCTCCCATTCCGGAGAATCAACGAGCTACAGCCATCCTTCGTCAGCGGTTTCAATTTCGTCCAGCTACGGTGCTCCTTCATCTTCGTCTTCCAGTTACAGCATCCCCTCATCTTCTTCTGGAGAAAGCTACAGCATCCCATCGTCTTCCAGCTCTGGCTACAGCCTTTCCTCGTCATCTCCGAGCTCGAGCTACGGTGCTCCATCGGTATCTTCAGGATACAGCCTTGGATCATCTTCTGGATCGGGACACGGCTCCGCAGCAATCCTGAGCGCTTTAGCATCCGCTAGTTCTCATGGATCCTCATCCGGGTACAGTGTACCCTCTTCTTCTCACGGGATTTCGGACTCTTACAGTCCCTCGTCATCTCACATTGGTTTATCCAGTGGATCTGCTGACAGTTCCAGCTACAGTCTGCCGATTTCTTCGGGATCTTATTCTGGCTCTGATTCATCGTACTCCTCATACTCTTCACCTCCTTCCTCTTCCTACGGAAGTCCAAGTGACTCCCACGGAGCTTATTCCAGTCAAACACCCAGATACATTCGCTACTCCGGAAAATCTCTACAAGACAACTACGCCGCCGGAAGTAACAAATACGATACCATCTCGTACTCAAGTCCTGGTGGTAAATATTAGAGGACGATAATAATCAGAGGACTGAATTTCAAAAGTGGACGACAGTAGAATTTTCTTCTCATATTTTTGTTTCGATTCTTGGATAAAAAAGAAGATTATTACCCAGTTCCGTTTTGCTGAACAACAATTACGACAATTACGACATTGACGAGACGTGGACGTAAAATAATGAAAGCGAATCGATGAGTTGAAATGGTTGACGTATTTATAGTAAATTTAGGAAAACTTGTTGCCTATTTATGATGTTGTTGATCATCGTTTCATCCTGTTAGATGTTTTCTCGACATTAACGAATGATGGTTGTTGTATAGTTTCTTTTTTATACTATTTTGTAATAAAATGTGTTATCCTTATACAAATTACTTCGTTTACTGTTTTGCCTTTACTATTAAGTGTAAAGCCAATTACTCAGTCAGTTAATCCAGCGGGTAATAAATAATCAAAAGATATATGATTCATCATTGAATATTGCCATACTTCGTCAATATCTGCATTCATTCTCACGATACGAAAGTTTTAAGTAAAAACTAATGGTCGTATTTTCGAAAGCTTGCAAAAACCAAATTGATTTAGCCCCGACAAATTTTTCACTTCCAAAACACTTCCACAGTGAATTTTTTCGAACGAAGCCTGAAATTCTCGCAGGCCCAGTTGAGAAAAAAAAAAACACTAAAAAAAAAAAAAGATAAACGAAGGGAATGAAGAAATAAATCCCGTGAAGAATAATTTGATGATAAATAAAATCAAGCTAACGTTCATCTGAAAATGATTTTTACCTTCACCTTCGCAGGTGATAAAACGAAATCACCAGATACTTGCAGGTCGTTCTGAGATTTGCGGAACACTTTCAATTTTCCCCGTATATAATAATTAATCAAACTGCAGCAACTCTCGTATTTACTCGCGGCACTAATCAGTGACCAATTTAGCCCGGTTACACAGTCATGGTGTAAAAGAGCGAATAGAAAAAAAAAAACCGCAAAGAAAGAGAAACAAAAAAAGAAACAAAAAGAGAGAGAAAAATTTGCCGTCCCCCATTGGCAAGGAGATGTGAAAGTCATTGTGAAGGAACGACGATCTCGATTGCAAGAATAAAAACTAAAGATCACCTCTGCAGAAATGGGTTCACTTTTACTTCGGTTTAAGGCTACCGAAGGCTACTTTTGCTGTTATACATCAGACGCGATAGTTTACGAGGAGCGCGCGCTCGAGCACGCGTTCCTGATGTGGGTAGGGCAGGTGAGTCTTTGCAGTATTCAGACAATAATCTCCTTTCTAAATATTTATTTTATTTTGGAAAGTCCAAGTCCAAGTCCTCTACCGGTAGAATGTCACGGGTGAAAGAAACTGAAGCGATCTGAGGGGTAAGGAGACAATCTTGACCCGATCACCTTACGTCCCATCCGGAGGTACGGACCATTTGACAGGATTCAAATTTCAAAGTACAATAATTATTGAAAATAAGAATCGAGTTTCGAGACTCCCAACGTCTCATATACCCTGCGATATATTCACGCGATATAGCGATCGGTAAGATCATTCGCTTTGACGTTCCGATGGGTGCTTTGGGAGATCTCATGGGAGAACTTGGACCGCGTGATCTCGACGTATATGTATACATATTCACATGTATAAAGATGAATAAACGTGGGTTGTAGATATGTTTCACTATACTAAACGGCAGAGCACCTAATTCCGAGTGAGAAAGCCGATTTTACGAGCTGACATTAATTTATGCGTTAGCTGACTCATAACAACTTGTTACGAGCCATTTGGCATCGTTGATACTCGACTGCATCCATTAATTTTCTGTTCTCCGTTTCCACAATAGCATTAACTTATTTTAAAAAATTTAAACGTCCTAGTTCCGAGTTGTTGCTATTTAAGGATTCCCTAAAATATGGTCTGTGGTATGAAATTCCTTAGACTTTCGATTGAGAATATCATTATAAACAATTCTCACTTTTCATTTTCTAAGTTTAGAATTTCAGTAATGTTAAACGGTCATTTTATATTCACATGGTTAACTGACTCTTAGTTAGCGAAAAGTTGTGGTAATTACTTTACTTATATGCGTTGTATAATGAGTGCAAGTTTGTTAAAGTAAATTTCATGTTAAATAATACAGTTCACCCGGTTCAGCATTTCGCAAAAACCTACAAATTCGAGAGTCTGCTCGCCGGTGCAATGAATTATAATAATAACAATTATTGTAATAATTACAATAATAATATTATTAGTAACCAAGATTTCTGCGGTTTTACGAAAAGTAGAAAGGATATACGATTCTATACCGATATGGTGAAATACCATTAAGTCGTATCTAGAAATGCGGCTCAAGATATCCGATAATTAATGTTAATTAGTCGACTTCGCAGATCGTATTTGCATTTTATGCACATATCCCTGATGACATCGTATGATCTTATATCGCATAGGTTGCACGAATAAACATTGAAAATGAAAAAAAAAGTATCCACGACATGCGAACTCATCGGTCATGTGGAGAGAAGATACAACAAAATCATTTTGACATAAGCTTTGGCTTCGAAAGTCAAACATACATCTTTTGTTGTCTTGGGTTTCAGATGCCCAGAGGCAAGAAATAAATAAATAAATAAGAAAAGAAAAAATTGATTACCCATATGAAATCATACCAATCAAGATTTGGCAGATTATTATAATTTGAAATATGTATGATGCATGCTTGACAAAACGTAATACGCGTGCTCGATTGGTGTACATTGTGCATAATTTAACGATATTTAATATATACAGACGGCTAGTAGCCTAGATTCGCCTAAAGTGTCAAGTGATCACACTCGTGATTCCAGACGCAAGGTGTTGGCGAATTTCTATACGAGCCAAATGAAGCGCAATTAAAATCAAAATTCATCCAATGATGCACCGAAGTGAACACGACGATCGATAAGTTGCAACGTTTACTCGGCTATGCAGATGCGGTGAAACTTCAATTGTCAAACTAAACAATGGGGTGTTCGGAGGAAAGCAAAGAAAAAAAGTGGATACAAAAGAGTAGAGAACGGAAAAAAATCGACAGCTTTCAAAGGTGGGCATGCTATTGTATACGTGAAGGTGGTATCGTCGTTATTACCCCGCTAAACGAGACCATTTCACTTTCACCACAGTGTTCGTACAGTGCATCGATAGTTTTAACCACGCATAGCCACGCCCTATACAACAATGATATTAATTCGACAATGCTCATAATTGATTCATACAGTTTTGGCCTCTGACACACGAGTGAAATCTTCGGGTTTTTCGCTTGTTATTTTTTTTCATACGTTCATAAGGTTTTTTTTTTTTGCTAAATTGTGGCTCCCGAAAGATCACGCCTCGTTTTTAGATGCAAATCGCGAAGGTCAGCGAAGCGTCTTTTAGCAAATGTCGGTTGAATTAATTTTCTGATATCTATAATGTCATCTATTATGCTTATGGACAGCGGGTTTTTAAGAGTCCCATCACCTTAGCGATCCTATATAGCGTATCACTATCACTTCAGAAATGCAGCCAAACCGCTGGTACATACACAAACTACCTTGCATCGCCGCTACGACCCATTTATCTAATTCCGTTTCTCGAGATGCTGCTCCAGCACTTGAATCGAACAAGTCTATTTTCACTGCAAACCGAGCTGACCAAACGGGGTGATAAACTAGCCATCATTGACGCGTATAAGTCAGGAGAAAAGTTAAACTAGTTCTAGAGATTTTTCAAGGTACAAGTATAAAAGAGATATTGAAGGACGCTGGACGTATCACTGTCATCACAAGTTCCACGGCGATCGTATATCGTGATGAAAAATCATTTCGGCCGTAGGAGTTGAGTGCCCGGGACTTAGATTCATTCATCATATTAATCAAACCGTCACGATCGCCGGACGAAAGAAGAATACCAAATATGGAGATCCTGGTCAGTATACTGTGTCTTAATAAATTCTACTCATATCCGCAACGCAACACCGTATAATAATCACATTTTCTCACATAAGATTGAAATTTTACCTTCCAGATTCTCCTCCTAATATCGCCAGCAATTTTTGCCCAACGTTACCGGAAACATGTCAATCCAAATGACGAACCATTCCTGCCAATTCATCCCGTATACCCGTACAGTCCAAAGTTGACGAAGAGAGGTTCTGACAAAGACATTGGGACTCTTTTCAAGCCAGAACTCTACGCGCCCCGGACAGATGCCAGGGACTCGTACACATCTAGCTACGCCGGAAGTCCGAAGGATTCGTATCTTCTCGATGGCTATGGATCTTATCCTCGCAGCCCCGTAACACCGTACTCCTCTCCTTATTCATCGTATTACGGCAATACTCTCTACGGTCCATTCGGGAGTCCCTATTCGGCCGGTCCTTTCCCCACAAATCAATACGCTTCCAGTGGCCACGGTTCAGGTCCATATCCCGGTTATTATTCTCAGAGTCCATATTTCTACCCGGATTACTATAACCAACCGTTTCCGTATTCCTACCCGGATTACCTTGGACCTCCGGGGCCTCCTTTAGGACCACCGAGGAACGAGCCCTCGAGTTTTAATGATGAAAATAGTACGGAGAAGCACGGGAAGCCGAAGTCGAGTAAGCCTAAAATCAACGAGAGTTCGAGCTCGTCGGCAAATGATGGACCTGGAAATCAATACGTGGAAGGCAATAACCTCATATCTCAAAGTCACAAGGATCTCGCGGCACAATCGAGTGTCCACAAGACGTCGAATCCATACAATCAAATTTTACAAATATCCGATGTACACCTGAAAAACATCCCGTTACCACGGACAACTTACAAGGTCATTAGTGTCGGAGGACATCCAGTCGGGCCAAATTATCCCATTCCAAGTAGCTACGCTAGAGCACAAATCCTCGAACAAGCGGCGGCGACGCAGAATCTGGGGCAATCATTGGGACAAACATTTTCTCATGTAAATAGTGGCTCTCAAAATTCACCGAGTATTTCTTCTTATCTCCCTTACATCAGTGCAGTAGGTCAGCAGAACTCCTCGGGGAAACCACCAGACGAAGACTCGTATCCACCGAGATCGAGTCCCGGAGGAACAAATCAGGAGGCGGGACAGTATTACTTCGAAAGTTTGAATCCTCGAGGAAAATCGATTGAACCACACATTTACGGTTCGGAAAATTACGATCTTCCGGAGAAGGAGAGCGCTCAGTTTCTATCTGAAAGTTATAATTCCCCACGAGATCGCATGCCGAGTAGCAATAAAAACAGCGCTTCCAGACCTGAATACGTTAATAATCAGGGCGAGAAAGGGTTGGAAACGTTTCCTAAAGCCCCGAGCAAGTATCAGAATCTTCCATTTGCGCAAAAACAACCGGTAACGAGAGTAACCTTCGAACAATCTCACGGCACTTACATCGCGCCTGAAAAGATCGATCTTTCAACTTCTTTGGAAGACGCTGCCGATCAATCATCCGGACCGTCTCACGATCAACCACCTGTGGCGCCAAACATCCCTTTCAGACCTGAGGCGAACAGCTTTCGACTGGATCAAACGCCCGGCGTTATTTCGTACCAAAATCAAAATACCCGACACTCAACGCCTCAGGCGTACACTTATCACTTCACGAATCTACATCCCTACACGCAGGGGCCGCAGCAGCAGACTAAAACTAACTTGGAAGATGTCAACTTTGGTACAAAACAGGGAAACAAGGGATAGGGAAGAAAGTAATGAGCGGCATACCGAGAGAGATGTTTATAACGCGTTTCGAAAAAACCGACTTTTATGAATCGGTCAACGGGGCATTCTCCGCGTTATTTTTTTTCGACATGAAATGTAACGCTGTATTTGACGAGGAGAATTTGTAAGATAACGTAGTATAATCATTATTGATCTGCGAATGCAGATGCTATTTTTTTTCTTTTCTTTTTTTTTCATTGATAATCATATTTTAGTGAAGTTATGAAAACAAACACAACAAAATTCTCACGATTGCACCAATTATTTAGGTACGTACGTCTTATTCTTAATCGCATTTTAAAATGATCTATAAATTATCTCATATTATTATTTATGATCTTTGTACGTGTATTAGTTAGATAATATGTAATAAATATTTTATTTAGTTTATACGCAACACGAAATTGAGGGCTGTACAAGTCACGTTATAAATTACAGTAGTAATTAGACCTGGCTTGTTTAGGTTCGAGAGCAGATGTTTTATAACACCAATATAATCGGCGATAGTTAAATTATAAAAACGGATCTGTCAGATGATTGATACCTCTAGCATCTCTAATTAGCATTATAATCGTATTATTAATTTTCTGGACTACGGAGCGAACATCCAAAAGTACTTTCACACCTCTAACGAAACAGATCAGTATACATATGGAGATTATAAGAAAGGAGCAACGTACGGAGTAAATCGAACTAGCTATCCGTTATATTTTAGGCATACAACAGCAGCGTATATGTATAGTGAGAGGAAGAGATTCGATATTTTAATGTTTTTTTTTTTCTCATGCTTTTTTTTTTTTTAATTCATCCGCGGTATAATACGATCGGTAGAAATGTAACGTGTCGGTAGGGCGAACCTCTCACTTTCATTTGTACACCCATAACAGCTGCCACAGGTATGTACGTGCAGATTATTCAGGGATGCGCGCGGGATGACCCAAAAAATCCGGGCTTTTATAATTTCTCTATTTCGTCATAGTCGTACGTCTCAGTCGTTTCGTGCAAACGTTTTACACTTTTTTTTCGTTATTCCAACCGCTATTCCAGAGATTAATTCCGTTCACAGATTATACTGACAATCAGTGAAGTTTGATCGTTGAAAAAATTACGCAGCCAAACTCGCTGTTCCAAGATTTTCGAGAACGGGATTCGAAGTAAAACCATTTTTTCTGCCTCAGAAACCGCAGCCTTAGGCAATTCGTTCGCGGTAGCTGTACAAATAATATATTTGATCCGTAAAACGTACGTTCGCTCGAACTCGGTGTGAGACTTTCTTTCGCGGGCAGGTAAAAAAATTGAAGCTCAAGTAAATAATTCTCGCGTGTAAGTCGGAGGCGTTTGTAATAGTTCGACTCGGTGTAAGTGACCGTTAAACATCAACGATCGCTCAGCGGAGCAACGCATACGTAATTAGCGTGTGGAAGTCAAGAAGGTTACAGCCAGGTGCTCTACCTGTAATCACTCACTTAAAGTGCGACACCTTTGCGGTGAGCGCGATTCGCGAAATAATAATCAACAAAACTCGTATCGCATCATATCCTTGAGATCCTAGAAAGTGAAACCAGCGCGTGAATTAAAGGGTGAAACCCGACATTTAATGTTTTAGCTACTGCATCAATTTCAGATGCTTGATTTAATTTAATAGACAACTTCACATCTTATCTTATGATTCTTAGATTTTATTTATATGCGAAACTTATCATGAGCTTATATATACCGTCAGGATCTTGCAAATCGGACTGATGATTTTTATGGCTGATATTCCTTTTTCTCGTCTCTCTCTCTCTCTCTAACTATCTATGTATCCATCTCGACTTTCTTCGTTTGATGAAATGTGAAAAAAATTAAAATCGTTAAAAAATTATCACCCGATCTCGATCATTCATTTATCTCAAAATTATCTAGTTACCCAAAAACACTTTCAAGCCGGCAGCGTATACCCGAGTATATAAAGTTCTGCTCTGTCGAGGATTTATGTTGCATGATATTGAAATATTCATACCTATACAATAAATTGCCGATCCAGTCATTCCCGCGTTATACACCCGCAGGCTTGAGGATTTGTAAACGTATTTCAAATATTCCGTATCTCATATGTGAACCGAATTAATTTCAGTATCTACCTACAACCGTATAGAAACTGCACCTCATATCTTTACATAGAAAGTGACGTCCGCATGGGATATCCTAATGCCCAGATCTATGGAATAATTTAAAAGGTTACGCGTTTTCGAACTTCCAATCTCCAATGTGTTAGATGAGAAAAACAGAAAAAAAAAACAACAACAAGCAAAAAAACAAATAGGCTTCGATATTCGGAACGACCGAAAGTCTAGTTATAATTTATTCCAAAGATGTGAATATTTTATGTAACAGGAATGGTCGATAGCATAGTATATGTTACGAGGATATATGCATGTAAGAAACCTATACCAAAACTTTTCAAACGCTTTGGGATGCTACTTAACACCGACGTTCATTTTTTTTTTTTTTGTTCCAAGTTATGATCAATATTATATTATATATCACTCGCGCGAAAGTCTTGCACGTATATGTAGTTAAGTGGACTTATAATGTACGTAACCATAAGTGCAGCGCAGCAGCAGCAGCAGCAACAGAAACAGCAACGGCAAGCGATTGTAGCAATCATCCGAAGATAAACTACGATCTATATCCACTCTTAGCAGGAGGTCCGCAACCCCTGAGGCAGCTAGAAAGTGACCGCCTTCAGGAAGCCGTCGCGGCAAGCCCGTGATCTTAGTTAGAAGAGAAAGAAAAATGAACTCGAGCAGTCAATTCGCTCTTATAGAGAGTTTCGTTGAAATTTTAACAAAGAGAGAGGACGAGACTAACCGTCCTTTTACTGACGTTACCTATTGGTCACTCCTGCTTCAGCTTTTTTCCCCATCCCTTGGTTCTATATACCTGGGCTGGAGTGACTGAGTAGCCATTTTCTTTTTCCGTTTTTTTTTTTTTGCCTGGGCAGTGCAAGAAATCTTCGGGGCTCCGGTACCACCCGATAGACGCACATATTTGATCGGAGAGCAAATACCGAGGAAATGAAAAAATAAAGAAAACAAAAAAACAATGATAATGACAACAGAATGTCGCGTCGTACTTTCTACGTAATTAAGTATCGCTTGTAATTACTGTACAGTTGTAGTACAATACTCGAGATAATGGAGTGAAGTCAAGCGTTGTAAAAATGTCATAAAGACTACGGTTTGAAATTGAGTTCGAAATATTGCATGTACAACAATTAACGCTATTCATATATCGTATGTAATTACTACTCATACATACGTTAGATTATTACGTAAAATAATCACTAGGAAATTAGAATAAAAAATAAATATATAAATCCTTTGAATCAGATATGGACGCCGTAGCTGCGGCAATAAGATAAGCCATCGTTGACGAAGCTGCTGATAAATATTCCATGTATCGAAAATCGTTAATCAATGGTCATGTTATAAATTTTGTAATGTAGATATCCACATCTTATCAATTGCCATCAGTTTTAAATTTTATTATACGAGGTATAATTATAGCACGACCAAATAACATAACCTCAACCAAATTTTGCAACCGTTGAATTTACTAGGCGTCATGCAATTTGTAGCAATAATATATCTGCAACTAGCGACCAACTTTAATCGGATTAGTTATGGATTAAGGTCAATTCAACGAAAGTAATTCGGGGCTCAGTGATGTATGATCATCTTTTGAATCACTTTCGGCAGGTTGATTTGAGTACAACTATTACCGAAATGATCGAACAAATGTTATGAGATGAGCATAAAAAAGTTTATCCTTTTTTTTAACTAGTTTCACACCCTATAGTGATTATTAATCGAGGAACAAATTACTGTTTCTGCACAGGTATAAGTCATTGGCACGTGTATGTGGAATGTAAATGTTATTTTATTTTTCAATTCCTTTTTTCTCAATTTCTAACCGCATCTCATTTTCAAATGCCAAATTTCAAATTTTGATAGCAATTACGGATTTATTTTTTTTGTACTTTTACGGGAGACGAATATATGCAGGCGACATTCCGCAATACAGAAACGCGTTTTCGCGGGTACATTATTATAATTATTTATTTTCGAATGGAATTTTATCTATAACGCATTACGGTCTCAGTTACAATCTGTGCCATCGATGCAGATATTTTAACCAGGGAATATATAATATTTTAAGTTTTTTTTTTTTAAGTTTTTTTGTTCGGTATGGTTTTGAGAAACGTTTCACGTCCCTCTGGTATCCGTACCGAAAGTGCCTCTCGACGAGTATAACAAACCAAAAAAAGGTATTGAAATATCAAATATCCAATAGAAATGAATACGTAGCTTCATTATTGAATTACGAGTGCGTTTGTTCTTTTTTTTCTTCCTCTCGATCCCTGATCAGAAAGTTCTCGCGGCTGTCTCACTCCGTCAGATGATGGCTTCACAATGTGGCGTTAATTGATCGATTAAGTTTGAAGAAGAAATTGACCTTTTAGCATCTTTTAGTGTCCCAGGTGGATATCTGTAAGGATTTAGGAAGGCGAAAATGACGACCTTGCACGTTACAGGGGTCGAATGATTTGATGGACAAGTCTGCCGAGCATATTAATACGTGTTGTGCGTGCAAAAGAATAGAAAGATGTAGGAGCCGTAATTATTTAATTTTCAACTCCGAAGATGCCGACGATCATAAATTATTCCTTCGATCTTAAAACCGGCTATCATCGCTCAAAATTTCATTCTCGTAAATGAATGAAGGTATAGGTACATATATTAAGGAAGAATAAAAAATGCGTATGGAATTGGGAATAATAATCCAAGACAATAGCGTATCTGCTGCATCGTCGCAGTGACCTTGAAATGAAAGTGTCCTTGCACTCATCCTATCTCTAGACAAAGTCGTGTATCTATTAACCCGTGGGTCAGGAGCAAAGTGAATGGCCTCATGCTCGCCGATGCCTCTCAACTTCTCTCCGCTACAAGCTACAATGCAGCTTATAACCGACTGTCTACACTCTAAACTACAAACACTACCGCTCCACAGACTCGACTTTATAAAATCAACATTCTATGGCCTAGTATAAAGCTGGTATAATTTGTAAAAGGGTTATGAGAGTGTTACGCGTTTCAATGTATATAAGGATCCCACCAATACTGGAATGGGCGCATCACCTGTAACGGCACACGAGTTGCTGCATGTTCACCACTATACCAAAGTGCTACCGTACCCAACGAAGAAGCACAGCGTACGGCCAGAGATTGCACGTAGTAGGGGTAAAGGCTATATAAGTGAAAGATTCGAGTTGTGATTTTACAGTGGAGCTAGGTCCTTCGCGTCTTTGTGGAATTTTTATTGACTCAATTATGGTGGGTACCAAAAATCTGATTCTATTATTTCCTCATTTCTCTGTCAAAAATGTGTATTCACATTCGCAATATCGTCGCAACACTATGTCATGGTATGCGAGGACCGGAAACATTTTTCTCTTTCACAGACTTATTATTTGGTCTGATTGACATTCGTTACAAAGCTTGTTCCATTTTTACCGCGAAAATGACGAAAATGTCCCTCTTGCGTTTTTCCGAATTCAAATTTTTATGCGATGATGCGTAAAGAGATACGATAAAAAAAATTCTAACGGTAAAAGAATGTTCAAAATGTGAATGGCTTGTTTTGTCGTCGGTGGATTTTTCACTCAAACGACATCTGATATTGTTGATTTTTGGAGGAGTTTTGAAACCGCAATGATATATCGTCCGTAGAAGTATTTCTTCAAAATTTCATTGGCCAGACTTTGCCTCGTCGTTATTTATTTTCTCATATTTCGGTTAAATTTTTGGTGAGATGACCAATCGGTGGGCACCCATTATACCCTGGTGATGAGTGTTTAAAAAGTAAGAGTACACTTTTACCTTCATGGTGTTACACTTTGTCTTTCTCCGTTTGGGCTTTGGGAGTGGCATGTAGATGCGTGGGGCTATATAAGATTGGTCCAGACCATTCGGAAGTTTCAGAGTCAGACGAGTAGTGAAAGTGAGCATCCCGGTCTTTTTGTAAATTTTTTAGTTTTTATCAAAAAAAAAAACAATATACATATATATACATTGAAATGGTGAACACAATTATTCCTTTTTTTTTCATTCCTGCATCATCTCAATACCATAGTATTATACACTTACACTTATTATTTTCCAATCAATCCATACAAACTTTACACGTCAACCACCATCTTGAACTTTTTTCTTCGACCTCTCGATCATTCATCCGGAGAAAGTGTAACCGTTTAACTTTATTATAGTTTTTTCGTTTTTTTTTTTTTTTTTAACGTCTGCCTTTTTCGCCAAGAATAATACACGTCGCATCATCTTGCCGCTCACCTTTGGATCCCACGGTTCAAAATGAAATCGAATCATGCCTTTTTTTTTTCTTTTTTGTTTTTTCTTATACCCTCGAAGTCATCTTCTCTCACGCGAAATTCGGTGTAATTCATGTCTCATAGTTTTGTATGAACTCATAAATGAAAGTGGTCGAAAACTTGTGGTAGAAATGCGTGAAATTTCTCCTCAACCGAGCCGATCGATACCCAGGAATTCGATTCTCAAAAAAACCCATACCAACTTGGAACTTGAATCTCAATATATATAAATTATCAAATGATCAATTCTTTCGTGTGATTTTACGTATGCAGTAGCATGCTATGTGTAATAACAAGCCGCGTGAAAGACGTACCACATCATAGAAAAATGACGATTATTAATTGGAATTAACGATGTGCTTTTTTTATTGCAGAAGTTCTACGCGTTCCTAGTTTTGTTATGTTTCACTGCGGCGGTTGTCGCTGATGAAAAGATAAATCTGGAAGATATCGAGAGAGATAATCTCCAGTCCGAAGCACATTCAGAAGAGGAAAGCGCGCCTGGACCGGAAGAACAGAAGTATAACTCGAACAAGGCCGACGGTAACGCTAATCTACAGTATCAGACTGAAGCTCGCGTAATTGGCGGTCAGCAACCCCACGATATCAAATACGTGGTAATTATCAAACGGTCTAATACTGTTCTAATCAGAGAAGTATATCCTTGAACTGTATGTGAAAATTATCATTTTATCTTAATGTTTTCATGATGATGATTATTTTCAGACAGAGTCACAGGATTACAGCCATGGTCTGGACGCTTACCAACAACAGCAACGTCAACACCAACAATTGGCCGCACAGCAGGCCCAGCTGTCTCAACAATATTACACACCTTCTTATCACGCTGAATCTCAAGTTTCCTATCAGCCTCAACTGCAGGTTCAAGCTCTGAACTACCAGAGCGCACTTCCAGTTGTGAATCATATTCAAAATTACGAGCAAAAAACTGCGACGGAAAAATTCGTTCAGGCAAGCGACAAAGGTAAGTTTTAGATTTTCGTCAACTCTCACGTCATTTGTGGCAAATTTGAAGGCCGTAATAACGAGTTTTTGTAACAAACTTTTCAGGTAACCACTATGCGACTGTCGGAGGGACTCAACAGCTGCTTTACTACCCCACTCAAAGTGTTGCGGCAAATTCGAAGAGCCAAATACAGCCGCTTCTTCATCGTCTAGCGAGTCAAGCCGCCCAAAATGTTCAGCTTGAATCTTATGACCAGTCATTGGACCAATCGGCAAAACTTTCTTATCAACAACAGCCACAAATTCAGTACGTTTACGAGCCACAATACGTTCAACAGGCAGTCACCCCTGCTCTCGCAGCTAAGGTACGAAATATACATATATTACGAAAATCCTGTGGCATCGAAATTTTTAGTATCAGATCTGCACGGAATTGTGTTCTCATATTGTGCTCATTCGCACAAGTCTTTTAGAAAAGTGAATTTATAGTCTTACGGGAGGGTCCGCATTTGTTTAATCCTTTTGATCGAATGAAGGTCAAAATTTTCGAGTAATCAAAAATCAAAAAAACTACACTCGCTTAAACAGCTGTTAATAAAAATCTTGTGAACCGAATTTGATAGCTCATCTATGCAATGATTCATATGTTTGTTTGATCATCTAATGAGTTAACAGTTCATTTTTAAGTGTTTAGTAACTCAACAGGTGGAATGAAGATAATGTTCCCTCTCTCTAAATTAAAATTCGACGGTTTCAGGGGGCGCAGAAGTACGTGTACGCAACGGTTCCTCAGACTTACTCAACGCAGCAAGCGTATTCCGGATTAACTTACACCCAACAACCAAATTCGGTGTACAATCATCAGCCGAAGCAAGCTTACACTCAAGCTTATTTTGTGCAACCTCAATCGCCCCAGTTATCTCAGTACTACCAGCTGCCCGCTTACACCCCTGGTTTGGGTCACCAGTCCCACTCTCTGAGCTATTCTCAGTCCGAACCCTTATACGTTTCATCTAGCATCGCCCAGCAATTGGCATCGCAAATTTACGGACAGCAAGGATCTCATAGCATAGCCCAAAACTATGCTAAGGTATTCCAATATACTATTTATTTCCTTGAGATAAAATCTGCGTGTCGGATTTCTGCCGTTTAGTTATAATCACAAGAACGTTATTGGTTTGTTTAACGACTATTTTTAAGAGGTGATCCGAGTCCTCCACTCGATTTGAAACGACGAACGCTGATCGGTGGATGATATTGTTTTTCCCGGGTGTAAATTATAGTTGATTAATTGTTGCACGCATTTTCTTTTCTACAGATTCCACAAGAGCCACGCTACACTTTGGCACCCCCTCAGCTTTCTGCTCAGAAATTCAGAAACGGACCGGTAACTTATCTACGACCCGTACACTCCGGAGTGTCTCATATTAGTAATAATCAGATACACTATCCGAGTTATTCTTCTGGACCGAAGTCTCTACTTGATTCTTACACGCCTAGTCTCGTGATCGCGGCACAAGACAGCGAAAGGTGAGTTTTGTTTTGATTGCATACCTGTTCAGAATTGATAGACTTTTGGCAGCTATAGCATTTCGAGTTACAAGCGGACTTGGAGAAGATAAAAAAAAGAGAGGAAATGAGTTTGATACAATGATTGAATTTAATTTTAGATACCGAGAAAGACCTCTGCAACTGGAAAGTGGATTTTTGCCATCAAAGGGAGCATATGCTCACTCTTACAACCAAAAACGTAAATCTGATTAGATTTAGGGAAAGGTCTGCAAAAGGCTGTCGAAATTTATATTTCGTGATCGCTTAATTAACTTTTGTACAGCCTTTTATAAAGAGTCTTACCACCTCTTCTAGTCTTTCCTTAAAGGGCATGGATCGAATGTCTTTTCTGTAATATTTTGTGTATGTTTGGAATGTAAATTTTTCTTTTATACGGTTTTTTTATTTTATTTTATAAATAAAGCATAAATAAAAATAGAGGCCTTCTTTTAATTCGTACCTATCACAGTCTTTTCGCATAATTTCAAGTTGCACTGGATTCTACACATTATAAAAAAAAAAAGAAAAAAAACTTCCTCGCTGTATATTGGGGATTAATTAAATTTATTTAACACGTCTGCGATCGTAGAAAGCCATCGTACAATTAGTACAACGCGCGAAGTTTGGTAGAAGTTTCACTTTCAGAATTAATCAAAATCACAGCTCATTCAGAGATGTCTATACAAGTATAGTATACAAGTATATGTGTACTATATAATAATTTGATCCAAGAAACGTTCGCTTTCAAATTCACGTGAAAAAAGAATTCAAATTTTATTCGAATTCAACAATTTATTATATACGCTTACAGTTGTAAGGAATCTTTTTTTTTTTTATGACATTATGATATCGTTTTTCTTCAGTTCATTTTACGCGAACAGAATTCTTATAAAACAAAAAGAGAAGATGTGCCCCGTAACGAAAAGGTGATGTAGTTTACTTTAGTTTCTTATGATTCATCATGTCCGATTTTAATGAAATCATTAGGTAATGACTGCCATATTCGATAAGCCGTAATACAATAGACGGGTAGACGGAAACGAAGACAAGAAAACTTTTTAAAGACCGGTGATTTTCTTTTGTTTCTTTTTTTTTCTTAAAAACATTTAACGAGGTTTTCAATTAATAATGATGACATTTTCTGAAATAGGAACGTGTATATTATTATTATTTCAACACATTTCGAGTTGAGAAAGTAATTATAAAAGTGATTGAAACTCGTTTTGCAAGTTATACTTCAGCGTAATTGACACACTCATTGTACCGGAAATGAGAGTAAGTTAAAAATGTTTTCAACACTGTCTACTGCAGACCCGTTGTACGAATTAGAATCACATACCAACTTTGAAGCCGGTTTGCCATTTTTTCTTTTTGATAACCTCGGGCGCGTTCAATTTTTTCTTTCTTTTAATTGTTTAATTTTTTTTATGTATCACGGGCCTTATGTGCTAAACTTATCTAACGATATTTAATGAATCTTCATTTTGCCGGTTATAGAATCAATTTCCGAATTATTATGATAGCAAAAAACAAAAAAGAAACTGTTAGTCATTAACCATACGGGATGAAAAATCTTAGAACCACTTTCGAGAAAGTATATGGGTTTAAAAATATTTTTTTTTCTGCATCATATATTATATCCGTTTTGAAATTTATTCATATCCGCATCAATTTTTTGCAGAATATTAACTGGAGCTTTCGCTGAAGCATCGTAAGAAAAAAAAAAAAAATTATATTGAATTCATTTCCATTCCATGGCCTATTGTTGGGTTGAGTATCGCGACAAAGATATATCTGATCTACGTTCACATAAGAGATCGAAGATATCCCGACAAACGTTCCCCTGCTTTTTGCGGTACTTCTACTATAAAACAATAGAATGAATGTGTAGAGTTTCAATTGAATACCTGAGATATTCCCAGCGAGAGATAGACAACTTCTAAAGGATTCTAAATCTTTTATGAATAACCATAAATAGAACCGTGATATATCTCTATATCTAGATCGAACGGCAAAATTAACCTACAAATCTCGCCGTGTCCTTTATTGCTGCCAATCAATGTCTTCAAGCCTCTTTAATAGAACAGCCTGTTTTGACACGCCTGTTTAACAAAATGAAATGATAAATAACGTGGATAGTAACTTGAACCTAATAATCATCTGTCAGTTTTATAAAGAACGATTAATCATTTCTCTCTGTTAGTCATGATCAGAACAAGGCTCCATGCGGATTTATGAAAGATAAAATGTCCCAACCCGAAATAGGGACTAAGTGCATGTAATATAGTATTTTATTATTATGGAAATTCAGATGTCGTACGAAATGTCGTATACACGAAAACGCAAAGTTACAAATGTCGCAAACTTACACATTTGTTGGACAAAAAGAAATCAAGACAAGAAAAAATCTGTCAAAAATCAATATTCAACGGTCACACCGGTGTGCTACCTATTAAATATCACCTGTTGAGTGAAACGGGTTAAATAAATATTAATTATTCACCCCAACGACAACGATCATTACTTTACCAATAATGTATTTGTCGCAATGTTTACTGCTTTACACTTCATCATTCAGACACGCTATTACAATAATCGTGTACATATCCCTGTATACCACATGCAGAACCTTTGAGGCATGTGAATTATACGATCAACAGATCTATAGATCGAGAAAGCTGATGATGAAGGATGAACCAACGGTGTAGACTCAGGATATTCGATACACACAGCTGCGATACCTCGTTTCAATTGAGATTCAAGGTCACTTTAAGTACATAGGCTATGACTGCCACTTTCAGCACTCGATGAACATCCTAAATATCAACCTCTGAAAACGCTGCACACCAGTAATTGGAAGGGTCAAGGTCAGCGGTTGCATTTCTTTTTTTTTTTTTTTTTAATAATGGTTTTTACATTTGATCAGTTTTTTGTTTTTCAGATATTAAAGGGCCGTTAAAATTCTGATTGAATCGTGGTGGTTTTGAGGGTGGGAAAAGATTCAATCGTATTCGAAATTCTACGCCGTTGAATACGACGTTCGTTCTGTCGTATATAGATATGAGACCTGCAGCAACGATGAACTGCAGAGATGGGGAAGCAGACGAGTTCGTTCATCCGTTAGTGAGTTTGTTCGTTCTTTCCGTTGGGGAATCCGGTGAATCTTACCTTGGTGAAACTACGCGGGACGTCCCTCTCGGGTAGCCTCCACTGAATACCTCCTCGCAACTCCATGAGGGCATATAAGGTGTGATGCTGCGTCGAACCAGCATCAGTACCAAACACACGGGACACGGGCGAACGCGCACGCAGATCTCGCAGCTTTGAATTTCAAACAAACATGAAATTCATATGGATATACGTGAGTTTAAAAAAGACACCAATATTACTATTCGTAGGGCCCTTCAGATTAGATTGAAGAAAAAAAAAAACATCATATCTCTGACCAATTTCAAAGTAGTGTAATCCAATCGGCGGAACGATATAGCTTCGCAGATTTTTAATCAATCCGTGTTTTTAGAAATGATCTATAAGCATCACCTACAACAGCTATTATTACCATCCGTTCCGCCAGACTAGTTAGACGCGGATCCATTAAACTTTTTGTGATAATAAATCGTTTTCTCAATTGCTCGTTTCCGTGGTCTTAAAAATATGGGAATTACTACGATCGACCCAGATCTTATGTCACAATAGATTCTTAAGAATATTAGTGTACATTCATGGGTGTAAAAAAGTCTATAGGTAACAACTATGTCCCTGGACAAATTTCGTATACCTATAAAAATCGCGTAACTTCAGGTGATGTAAAACCGATCAAATGGTTTTATAACCGAAACGGCAAGAATTAACGGTACCTACTTTAATTGGTCATAAAAATTATTTTACAGAACAAATAATAGTTATCAATTAATTTTCGCCGTCTTATTACCTCAATAACACCGATATTTAAACGACCTTGAGGCAGATCTACTAGTCAATCGTTACCAAAGATATTAAATATCTCTTTCCCTGTTAGTTCCGCTCCAAGCAATACATAATATCACAACACACCGCGTTTATCATCCGATCTGATTAATCTACAACCGATCGAAGATCAAACCGTTTTGTCGATCTGATTGATCGAAACCCACGGTCAAGGGATTTTGCTTCCATGTATGCCACAAGGCTTGAAAAAATTAGATCGAGATTTCGATGGAATAACAAGCACTTCCTGGAATCTGTGTTACCGAAGACGTACGTGTAGAGAAAGTCCTCTTCACTTTGTCCCTCTGTTCCGTTAGTTCTACAGGTCGTCGAGATATCGAATGGTTTAAAGAACCGAGTATAATAAGTCTCTTTGCACGAGAAGAGATTCTCAAGCAATTTGGAGAAAGTCCGATCTGCCAGTGATTCTATCTACAACCAGTGAAATTACCTTACGCAATTTATGTATTTACCTTGTAACACGGTAGCATAATAACACATTTGTAAATGGGTTGTAGAAAATAGTATTGAAATCTATGCAAAAGAATGGTAATTTTCATTGTAGAAATTTCCATCGATCGAGATTCATCGTTCGATCGGCTTTCGGCTATGTGAGATAAAATGATCGACGTACGCGCGTAGGTGTTGGGTGCTTTCCAGATGAAAAATAAAAATTCCAAAAGAGGAAAACACAAACAAACAAAAGAATCACCGATATAGCGCAAGAAAGAAAGCAGTGAAAATATTTGTGACAGATATTTGAAACCTGTTTATAAACGGGACTATGCCAAACACAGACTGGTCTTGAAAATCAAACTTGACAGCCCAACAGATTTATTGTAGTTAACGTAGGTATAAAACCTACGTGGGTATTAATTCGCATACGTATATTTTATTTTATTTATTTTGTTATTATTATTATTGAACGATGGACTTCCAGCTGTCCGCGGAATCGACGATCATTAATCCGCAGAAGATTTCTCTTTACTATATCCTCACCGACGTTCCGTTGCGTTCATTAACTCTGCCCGGTATTGCTGCTTGGTTTCTTCGATAAAAAGCATAGTAATCGTCCCCACCATTTGCTGAGGCACCAACCTCTTCATTGAACAAGTAATCACACTTTGCTAACGCAAAGATTTCGTAAGGATTTGAACGTAATTTACGTTATAATAACCGACTCATACAAAACGCCTAGTCGTGCGTTATGCGATTGAAATTAATCTTCATTATTTTGCAAAATTTTTAAACACACGGAATATTGGAACACGCATTTTATTCACCAAGGCACATTCAGCAAAGAAACTTGATAGCTCAAGGGAAAGTGGTGAGCCATTTGCACTTAAAGCGTAACACCGACAAAGCAGTCGAAGTCCGGTTTATGGAAAACAGCGAATCTCACGTACCTAAATGTTGAAGGGCAGGTTTTAGCCGTAACTTTGTAACGGTGAAATTACGGCCACCGTAAAACCGGTTCTAAAAAAATTGCAACATACATTGTTTTTTTTTCTTCAATTTTTTTACAGATATTGTCTTGCGCGGTGGTCATTGTGACTTCTGCGCCAACACCCGGAGAAAATCCACCAAATTCGGAAGTCGTCGATGAAAAACCGGAAGGAGAATCGCGTCAGGAAACTCTTGAAGATATCGTTGACCTTGGGAATGAAGAAACTGACCTACCGATACTACCGCCAATTATACTTATCGATTTTACCAACGGCACGAACTTAACGAGCGAAGAAAAATCCAAACGCACCATTAACGGAAATCTGGGTTACGGTTTTCAGGGAAACAATCTATTCACTGGAAAGTATAACTACTATTTTCCAGCTGGAAAAACCGGAACTACAGTCAGCATTGAGGAATCAATAAGTCCATTTTTACCTACGACAATAATCGAAAAGATTCCTGCAAATAATAAATTTTACAACAATCAGAACAGTAACTTGTACTCTGGTTCTGGTCAGAACAATTTATTCACCGGTAGTTCGAATGGACAGTTGCAATCTCAGATAAGATTGAACAACGCTCCATCTCCGGCTTATGGACAACGAACTAAACTCCAGAAGACAACGGACGATGGCTTACGATCGTATTCAAGTTTTTCTGTAACCCCAAAGCCGAATTATTCTGGATACACGACACCAAAACCTACAGACTTTCGTTCAAACCAGTTCGCCTCTTCGGGTTTGAGTCTTGGTAGCTACGCTAATCCGATTTCTAACTACCAGAGCTTTACCACGGCAAGACCTTCTTTTTACAACTCTCCTGTTCAAGTACGGTATCAACCAGGAACGAACGTGAAGACGTATTTTGGAACACCAGGCAAAGGATATGAAGGATTTGCTACCACTAAAGCTCCTCCTGCTTACAATCCACTGTCGTCAGGATCCAAACACGGAAGTTATAATAATCAGAGACCCGGACTTGAGAGCTACTCGAATCCAAAGCAAAGTCAATCTACAGTGTTGTCTGCTTTGCAAGGAAATACCCCTAGGTACAGTTACGAAGATGGGATAAAATACGAGCATAAAATTGTTTGGAAATATCCCGATGGTATGGTTTCAGAAGTGGCACCAAATTCTTACGATAGTTCCTACCAAGAGTTTACCTCTCCAACGAAAGCAAGCCTGCAGGCGTCAAATTATCAGGGCTCTGCAGGCTCTACAGCTGCGAATAATTTTCCGAAGGCGCTCAACAGTGGATATTCGGTTAATGCCGGAAGTATTTATTCTCAGAGACCGGCCACTTTTCCCGACGATGGCACTTCGGGTAGTGGCGAATCCAAAGCCAATCAATTCGTCTCTTCCGCCTCAATTTCAAACGGTGGAAACTATTTTTCTGGATCAGGATCTCAGGGCGCGCCCCCGTCACAAAAATATAGTTTCCAAATACCGAGCTACTCTGTGAATAGTGACGGACAGTCTGGCAAAACTCAAAACAGTCCATTGGCGTCTTCTGCATCCTACAAAGCCAATCTAAACGATCAAACCTCAAAATATCTTCCTTCTCCAGTCGTTGAGGACCCGAAAATTGTTTCCAACTATCCCGTCGACAGCTCAGAGCCGGAATATCCTCCGTTGGACAGTTACTCGTCGGCTGAAGCTTACGATAGCTCACGTACAAACGCTTATACTTACAGTCAAAGTTCGTCGATTCCAAGCAGTTTTGGTCAAATTTCAGCGTCAAGTTCGAGCTCCGATCATTCCGAGGGTGGAAAAATTTCTCCTGAAATTTTATCCAAGTATACACCTCAGGTGCAACAGTATCTGAAGAAAGCTCTTGGACTCGAGGAAAGCGCTCAGCGGCAGGAATATCAACCGTCAAATCTACAGGGTTACTCAAACATACAATATTCGAACCTTCTCAACTATAATCCCTCGATTTCTCAGTACATCAGAAACCCTTCATCGATATTAAATGCCCAACCGACGTTTGTCCAGGCCGGGAATTCCCTTATTCCAGTAATTATTTTAAGGGTTGACGGTGTGGCTCCGATTCAGCCCAAGGTCACGCCCAACATAAACCTGAAGGCTTTGTTGCAAAGATATCTTACTCAGTATGCTCAGACGGTCAATAACCTATCTCAAGGTCAAAATTTTGAGCAGAGTTACGTGGATCCGAAAGGTCAAAGCGCTCCAAATGCTGAACAATTCGATTTTAATCTAGCACAACTCACCCAGAGTTTGGGTCAGCTCAGACAAGATTCAAATTTCAAACAAAACTTTGCTCAGAATTTTGCCCAGAGCGTTGCGCAGTCCACTCAAGGTTATCAGCCTAGTTCTTATTCGGGTCAGAGCGATTACAGTGATTACAAAAATCAGGATTTTGGTAGTCGAGGTTTGAAATACCAACCCGTAGTTTCCCGGGAGACTAAAAAACCGAAAGTGAAGAACGTCGAGATCATAGATGACCCGCGATTCACCAGCTACAAAGTAAAAAACTGATTATGAGTAAGCACTGAACTGGGAAAAAGTCACGTCTGATTGAGCGAGAATTCTAATTTAACTGTATAAATAACTGTATGTACGTACGCATGGAAACTTACCAACTGAGAATGCGTTCGTTGACTTCCGGATTTTTTGTTTTTTTCAATAATCTTTCAAATCGTAACTATAGGCGTTACAATATTACGAAATTTTTCAATCACTACCGCTCCACAAACTTTCCATAAAATAATTTCTGTAGCACATGCTTACAAGTTTCATTACTGCGATGCGATGTTCTCTCGTCACGTTGTTACGACCGACGAAGAAAGTAAGCCGTCACATAGTTTTTATTTCGTTGACGTTCCTTTTTGTTTTAAAACAGCAATTTTCGGGTCAAAGGAAACCGTAAAATTGCCGTGATTTTTTATTTTATTTCGGCACATCATAACATTTTATGTAATATCCATTATTTGCGATGAGCCAGGAAGGTTTTCGAAGTGCCATTCGAAGTTGGTGATTGATGTCAAATATCCTTGATTTTAGAGTCTAAGAATAAACTAGTAAATATTTAATGAGGGAAACGTGCAATATCTGTATTAAATCTAAATTGTTATTCACGGCGATAAAAGTAATCATTTATATAGTTAATGTAGTTTAATTGTGGAAAAAGACAAAAAACTACTTGTCGAATTATGACCAATTTGTTTGAGTATAATGTACAGATGAAGTTTTAAAACCAGCATGTATTTGAATGTACATTTGTACGTTACGTATTGTGAGCTCACCAAATTTCCTCACTTCAGAACGGTACCTAATAGAAACTAGATTTATAAAAGTTTTGTACTATGTATAACACGTACCTATCACGCCCAGCGTATTTCGTTGAATGTTAATCAAATAAAATTATTTAAAATAATTGAGAAGTGGAAGAGAAGAATAATAAAGGAAAAAAGCATCTGTGTACGTATTTGTGTGGTAAAAAAAAAAACTTTCTCCCCGTGTTCCATATGTCCCCTTGCCTGCACTAGTTAAATATACACATCTATATGGTATTTATTTTTCTATCGCGTTATAATTACCGCTAATTGACTATAAAATAAAAGTCGAAACGGCAATAATGATTAAACGAAGTTAATTCCACGTTATACTCGTACACCAACGCGAAGCTCGTTGATATCTTGAAATCTGGCAAAGGTAATTAAATAAGAAGCGTGTTGAAGAGCTGTCTACACTCGAAAAAATACTTCACACCATACTCTTACCCAAAGCACGACTCTATCCAGACATCGTACTAAACGCTTTTTCACCGAGTTACTTATTTTCAAGTGTAAATCGTGTCAGGTCTTCGGACGCGCGCACCGAGCATAATACGTGTGTTCTAGAGCGCGTAGGAGTTTTTTTGCCTGCACGGGTAAACTATTGACTTAATTGTCTCGCTAAGCGTCTAGCCAACAAAGCCAATTCCGCCGACTGCAAGCGAGATCACACCGTAAATCATGCTAAGATCGAGATAATCAGATAATTTTCGAGCAAGAAGATGAATCAGAGTTTCGATGTTCGATCGTTTCTAGTGTCTTTTCCTTTTATCGTTAGACGAAATATTATTTGCTCATTCTCTTACTCCTGGCTGCAAACGAGACATCATGAACGAAAGTATCGACAGTTGCGAGCCACAGGCGCAAATTCACAATCTAACGGGTATCATTCGATAAAGAATCGGTCTTTTATTCTACTCATGTCATTCGCCGGCGATGATACATTTTTGTTCATTCAGGTTGAAACCCCATCTAGAAGGGTAGATAGGAAATTTTTTTACGAGAAAACGTCTTCTTCGGGATCTGAAGACAACATTTTCCCGACGTTGGTCGCGTGCCACAAATGAAAGTATCCTAGGCAAGACGCGCGAAGTATAGTATAATATTTAGAACAATATTTTTCACTTGGTCACCGAAGTGTATAAAGAAAATCGTACGCATCCTATGTGGCTCAGTTCTAGTAAGAAAGTTCATCCAACAACATCCTCAAAGGTTTAAACAAAAAATAGTTAAGATAAATGTGTGAATTTGATGTAATCGTGTGACTGATTTTAAGCGGTGATTTTTTTTTTTTTTTGACAATGCGGCTGTGGGAAATGTTCTTCTGTCACGTGAGTTCATCGTTTTATTCGCAGAATAATCGTGTCTAGCTAGTAAAGATTCTAGGAAACATTTCACTGTTAGAACAGCAAAAAAAATGAAATATTCAATGAATAATACGAATCTTGAATCAAATCTTACTCTCGTATTACCTGCGTTCTCTTAACGATCGTTTCTTTTTGTGTGTTCTAAAAGAGTTTCAATTTTTTCAATACAACACAGATTGTCATCTTGATACTGTCCTGGAGATGCAGCGTAGTCAAAGGAAATTCGGAACCGATTGATGAAGTATTAGATCAAGTAGCTACTGCGACGACTGTAAGACAAGAGAACACAAGCGCAAATCATTCGACATTGGAGAGACCGTTTCGGGATCTGGAAATAACAACAATTCGTTACGAAAATTCAAATGGATTTGTCCCAATAACACCGGAAATTCAATCTTCGACGACATTGGAGAATATAAATTTTTCAGAAAATAGCCTGGATAAAAATTTCAGCAGTGAAAATCATCTGTCACTTTTTATAAGGAACCCGGAGTACTCCGAGAGCGGAAAAGCGCTGGAAGACGATCCATTTTATTCGACAGAAGCGAGGATATTTTTAAGTTTAACACAACCGGCTCACAATCGGAGATCCTCGGATTCCGAAGATTCAGGTGATGATTTCGAGTTACTGAAGATCAACGATCACACGCCTAGCGTTGCGAATTATGAAAATTTCTACAATAGTTTGTCTCGAACAAACCAAAATGCCCGTAAAAAAAATGAAGAGCAAGAAGTTGCGCAATCTCAGTTCTACGAGGATCGTCGAAATCTTGACAGAGAAAATGATTATTTCGATGATAGGGCTCGCAGTAAAAAAACAGAACATCATTCAGCGAACTACGAAGGTAATGTCGCGGCTCAAAATCAAAGACATGTCGGTTCCGATGATAATCAGTATTTTTCGTACAGTCAAATTCATTTAGATCAAAATAGAAATGGGTACAAGGATTCAAGCAACACCAGAAACAATTATCCTAGTGCAGAAACTCACAACTACAACTCTCAGAGAGAAGGAAGGACTGTTCAAAAATTTCGTCCGTCACCACAATTGAATTATAATCCACACGAAGTCGTTAACAGCTATCAATTTGAGCAACAAGATACCCAGAAGGTAGACCCCCAAACGGCAGTTAATTACCATCAGAGACCAAGGTCTTCGCAGAACACGCAAAGATCCAGATTAAACGTGAAACAGCGTCACGTCTCACCTAAAACGAAATCAGTTTCGATAGTGAATTCGAATTTCGAACACATCGCACCCCAAAGTAAAACTTTCAATCCGTCAAATACGCCTGGGGAAGATCCACCGAATTACTTTGAGCATGAGGCTCTTTTCAGTAGGGAAGAGAACAATCAAAATTATGAGAAAATTGAAGAGACTAGAGAAGCTTCCGATGAAAATTACGAGTATATCGAGATCACAGAAAAACCCAAGCGGTTTCGTAAGCAGAGAAAACGACCCAGCGACTCTCGTGATTCGAAACGTTTGCCGAAAGAACATAGAGATTTTGAAGAATCCATGGACATCGAAGATAACGCAAAGCCAAAGACTCGATTTAGGCCCAGAATACGCCCACAAAAGTCCAAGTCTAACACCTGGGTCGAAAATGACAACCCTTCACACGAAGACGACTCTGACGAAGGAAGCTACGACACAGCGGTCGATGGCACAATCAACTCTGAGACCAGAAAACAGAAGTTTTACAAGCAGAATCATAAGGCCACTGGTAACAGCTGGACCAACGTCGGTCCAAATTTGGAGGTTTCACACTCAAGTGGTATAGAAATTGATCACGTTGGTAAACCGAAACTAGTTTACCCGGTAAAAGTTAATCTCGTTCCGGTAGCAAATTTTGATCACGCCACGGCACTAGGTACCAGTCAAGGTTTTGATTTGTCAAACGCCGTGTTACAGAATTTTGTTACAGCAACACCGATTGCGTTCAACAATGGTCCACCGATCTCCCCAATTCTCAATTCGCATCAAAGCATTTTCGCCAAAACTTTACAAAATTTACAGAATCATAATCTCAAGGTGCAATCGTCGGTACCAGAGCTTATCGTAGGGCAAAATACGTTCCAGAATCCAATCCAAACCCAAACCATTTTAGTACCCCAGCAAAGTTATCAACCTCAATACAAACTCGGGCAGAATGTAAGGAACTTATTTTTACCTCACCATCAAAATTCGTATGTACAAAATCCAATGTCGAATACAAATTTGCAAACATCAAACTATAATGTGGTCCAACAGAATGTACAACCGCAAAATATCCAAAGCGCTTCCCCGACCCAGACTCCGTTTTACAATCTAAATCAAAATACGGTTCAGAACTTCCAAAATCCAAATGGAAATCAAAATCAAAATTTTCAAAGTAATTTGCAATTCAATAATCCCCATCCGACTCCTCAGACCTTTGAAAATCTACAACAAAATGGAGGACAGCCGACAAATAATTACAATGTGCAAGTCAACCCGCACGGATTGCAAGGGCAAAATTTAATTCCTAGTCAAAATTTATACGTACCGCAAAACCATGCATCACCGTTTCCCACAACACCGATGCCGAATTATCTCAATCATGGTAATCAACTGGAAAACGCAGATATCAATGGAAAGAAGAACCTAGTTTCTGGATCGAATGGTCAGTTTCTTGCCTCCGCGAGTTTCAGCGTTGGCGAGCAGCTACAGAATCAAATGGATACTCAAAACATAAGACCCCTCCAATTCCCGGATAGCGGACATCAAGCTCATCGACAAGATAATTTCCAACCAAAGACGAAAGGATTTTCTCAACAGGGAGAACAACCTCAGATTTTTCCAAATTTCAACAATCATAACATGCAAGGTCCGCAAATCATGAACAGGGATACTCACGGGGAGCAATATTCTCAAGCATCAAGCGCGATAGCTCAAACGTACAAGGATCAAAATCAGCAGATATTAAAAGTGGCGAACGAAATTTTCGAGAGCACTTTGAAACAGTTGAAGCAGCTCCAAAGGGCTCAAAACCTCAGAGCAAATCGATTAGCGAATCAAAATTCGCAATACTCAGAAGCCGGCAATACCGGCACTAAAAATGTGGAGATTATCAATCCGAATCTAAGTCCAAGTCCTGTTGATCAATTACCCAAGCATCCTTTTGGAAACACCTACAATTTCGGTGGATTTGGTCTGACCACTGCGTTCCCGATTTTTGCGACAACCTCAGGATTTGACCCAACAAACAGAACTCCCACCCTGCCTGCTAGTGGCCCTCTCTCAATTCACGGTTACGTGGATTCTTTAACGGAAATTGGAGCGAAGGACAATGATCTGAAGACCTCGCCAACAACAAATCTAAAGCCAAGTCCTCCGGAAAGTCACCTTCAACCATTGTACAATCCAATAAACTTTGTACCTAGTCTTGAAACTTTGAAAATCCAGAAGACGTTGAACAACAAATATAATATCCACGAACCTGTTCTCCAAGGATTGAATCTGGTGCCCATTATTCCAGGAGGTACTTTATTCAAGAATCCTCACTCGACTCAGGAGGATTTAGCATTGAAGCCGAAACTGAGTTCAGATCTTCAAAAATATGCTGAGGAAATGTTTAAGGAGTCCTTGAAAACTATATACAACACGCACAAGTGGAACAATGACCACAAGGCTCAGGGTTCGGAAATTTCCAGCGTCACAACCCCTCCCAAGGTCAAGGACGATCTACATAATCTGAAGTTCTCGTCTCCAGATGTCAAGCCTAGTACACAAATTCTGGAAGCTCATTTCACCGAAAATAGTCCAAAGGACACAGAAAGATCTCCCAAACAACCTTCATCTGCAGCTGCAGAACTGGCTGATATTTTAAAATCAGATTCGAAGCTACCATCTCCGATTTCTCTGGAGCCAGTAAGATTTTACTATAAACCTCATATCCATGTTAACAGACCTGCGATCTCCGATATGGCTCATCCGGATGTTAAATTCAAACCGGAACTTGCTGGTGTGGATTACATCCATGATTTCCTGACACCTCCGAAGCCAAACGCTTTCATTTCAAAAAGCCCGTTTAATGACCCATCAATTCCATTTGGAAAGAGGAGACCGAGGCCGAAGAGACCAAATTTTGAAGGTGGCGGTATTAAATTCCATGGTAAGCCGGAAAACGGTCCTTTGAAACATCCCACGGGAGTTGTAGAACCAGCTGCTAGCAATATCGCTCACCAAACATTTTCATTTGATATTCCCGGCTTCGAATTTCCCGAAAACAGACCAAATTTTGATCATGAGAACATGGATTTTGAATCGGATTCTTATCTTGGAATGCGAGAGCACAACATGTATTCCAGATATCCTAGCCTCACAACTGCTAGTCCAATTTCTGAAGACTATCACAAGTCAACCTTCAAAAATCTTGATTTTAATCACCCAAGAATGCACAATCTGATGGGACTGTTACGTAAGAATAAACGTCTTCCAACTGGGAATCCGCAAATTCAATTTGGAGTGAAAAAAGGGATCGCGAGGATGCACTCGGTAGAGAGTAATGAACGCAACGACCAGATCACTCATTATGTTGACGAGAACCCAAAAAGCATTAAGGAGAAATCAGACATCGGAAGTTTAGAGACGAACGCGAATTCGACCAAAACTCAAAAAAGTCATGCTTGAATAATAAATCTTTCACAATACAATAACTACACGTCATACAGGTGATAGACGCCTTTCATGGAGATTACAAATATGACATCATTTTTTGCTTTTAAATAGATATAAAATTACTTGTTAAAAACTAACTAATCCAAGGTGAACATTAGAAAATTGCGCCTGGAGCCATTCGAGCAAATATTTGACAAATATTGTTTCGCAATTATACAGATTAAATATACCGATGTATTCAAAGTTCTCGTCAATTGAACTTGCGTGCAATTACCTATTTCTTATGTATTGATTTTTTTAATATTTCTTGTCTCTCGGCTTATTTATCACTTTCTTGAGCACTTTTGAGAACACAGTACTTCCGAGTTATTTGTTTAAAATATGAATTATAAAAAATGATGTACGAAATCGCGGCTTCTAATTTCATGTATTATTATCGATGTAATATGTATGTTTCTACTCCCCGTTAACTTAATAATCAAAATATATATGTACAGGTTTAAGATCGAATTAAGATATCCTTTTGGATTATTTGACTGAAATTTGTTAAAACTTACATACTCCTATATTATATGCATTGTACATAAATACGAAACAAAAAATAAATGCAAATAAAATGAATATTAAAATTCGCTTATTGTTGAATCTCTAGCGATCACGTCGTACCCTGGCTGATGAGAAGAAACCGATCTCTTTGCAGGAATTACAACGTAAGGAAATCTGGATATACTAATCAGGCGTAACTGGTATTTTGTCTAAATCCAGTAAAAAGAAGAATCTCACTTATCACTCTCGCGCTCTTTCTTCTCACAGCTTATTAGATACTGAAACTCGAAGAACGTAGCATCGAATTAATCAGACGAACGACAGCATTTATGTTACGAATCTTTGAATCTGCGTTGTTCAGAAATTAGTTTTCACTTTCTCAGAACACTGCTGCATTTTTCAGTTGATAGAAGAAAAACATTCGAAACCCACACTTTTTTATTGCCAGCAAAAAACTGTATAATAAATTATAACTACCACCAGCAGCAGCATTGTGAATTGAGATAAATTGAATCACTTTTCCTCTCCAGCGATCTCATCTGGATCAATCATCCGCTGGCCAACTGCTTCCACTCTGAAGTTACTTCATTTCGCTTATTCAATCCAAGGATCTCAGAATGAAATAAATATTCCGTTCCAAAGTATAATTACACATAACGACTGAAAGTGAGAGCGTTAAACGAATCGCTAATTATAAAGATCAGGATTGCTTCAACCAAGATAGGAATAAATTTTCGACGATGACATTTGCATTCTTGAAGAAATGGTCAACGACATGCGGCGATAAAAAGCGTAAGCTATTGTTCGGTCGATTTAACCGCGCCGCTAATTTCAATCTGTATAGAAGTTGAACTTGATGATTGAAAATGATATGCAACGTAATATAATGTCACGGTTGATCGAGCGCACGTTCAAAATAAATAACTACTTCCGGTTTTTGGGGGCTGCAGCTGTATCCGCACACTGCGGCGCGTAAACTAGAAGGTTGCGAGTGATTGGTCTGGACTCGAAACGTGAGAGCAAAGAAGCGAATAATGAGATTGTATTTCGCTGTCATTATACTTGTCAATACACATATGTGCAAGGTACGTTTCGATGTGTGGTACTCTTACTCGTGGCAGAATCGTTCTTTTTATAGATATTTCTAGCGCCATCGCGGATATATCGCGCTCAACCCTGGACAGTCAGCGATTTTGGTCACCGGCATGATGTCCGCAACTCGTCTGTCGGCTCAAACGTAAGGAGGTTCGACGGTTTTTAGCTCGCCGTTTTTATAGATTTTAGAAAAGTGTCTTGTTGTTCCCTCGATTCGCATCAGTTCGCTTGGAATATAAAAGCGTGCTAGAAACGGAACAATATACCAGTTGGCTCTGAACGATTGAAGCAATCGGTATCCCGAAATGGGTACTATGCTGGTACGTACTCAAATCCGTTTCATTACATCTCCGATGATGGACAGAAATTAGTAGCATTGCTAAAAAAAACGTATCCATCCATCGGTTATTATCCTTTTTGGCGAACATCGATTTCAAGACTCTCATTTATGTTCCAGGTATATGGTGCAACACTGCTCGTCGTGGCTACGTTAGCCACAGCTTCCAACGACGCAGTCTCTACAATCGCTGCTTCAACTGCGACGCCAACGACAACAACGAAGGCAACGCCAACATCCGGTGACAAAGTGACCCTTGTCCCCAAGTTGAAACGTGGAGTCGTTGACGTTGGAACAAATATTTGGGCAAACCAAGGCAATTTCCAGTTTAAATCCGCAAGCCCATCGAGTGCAACGCCTGTTGCAGTACATCAAAATCATGGTTCTCAAAGCCCGCATAGCACCATCGTCTCATCGAGCTATTTACCCGCGCAAAACAATGGCCGGGCAACATCTTACAACATCAATAACTCCAGAAATCCTACAGCTTCGTCATATTCAAGCCCAAGTTATGGCAACGCCGGTGAGAGTTACATCAGTACTGGACCGAGCTATGGAAATACTGCTCAAAGTTATGGAGGTTTGGATCCGAGCCAAAACTCAGGATATTCGTCTTACTATACACCTCAACGTCAGTCTACGGGATCTCTGAGCTCGGCGAATTTTGCTGCCTTCGGCAACTCACAACCGATAACTAGTTCGGCACAACAACAAAACGGACAAAGTGCTCAAATCCAGAATGGAGCACCGGGTACTCCCTACTACAACACAGCCTTTTCTAGTATTCCTCAAACAGTAAAATCATACGCTGATAAACAATCGGCTGGACAGTATAAAGCCACCAATGTTCAGGCGCCGTACGAACAGCAAAATGTCCCGAAAACACAAATAACATACGCGCCAAGTCATCAGTCTGATTCTCATGTCGGGCCAAACATCGGGTCATATTCGTATCCGCAGGCATCAAACTTGGGACAAGGGTTCTACTACGCTCAGCAAAGAGGCCCGGTATATTCAGCAACATCGCAAATCAACCAGAACACTCTGAAGAGCAATTCGCCGGGACAAATCCGACCCGAATTTGCCCAAATGTACGCTCCTTATCATCACAGCGCTTCCAGTTTCGTACCTGAAGTACAGAGTACCGGATATAGTCCTGCCACCGTCGATTTTAATGGAAAAAGAATTCCTTTGCCCGTTCTTCAACTTCAAAGTGCTGAAAGTTTTCCAGAATTCGCTCAAGCTCTTCAAAGCCAGCCACTTGTACTCGAATCGAGTACACCCTATCAAGCCCAAAACGATTTCAGCTTCCTCGCCGATTTCTCGAAAAGTTTAACTCCGCAGGCGCCAAATCTTTTGCCCTTCCTTCATCCCCAACAATCTAATCAGCCCCAAGTTTTACCCGTTAGAAGCGCGAACGGAAGCCCACAATTTCCGCAATATAAGGGCGCGAGCATCAACACGTCACCGAGCTGGAATTTGGGACAACAGGCGGGGTCGTATGAACCCTTGCATAATCAACCTCAGCTTCACTTTACCGGAAAACCAGCTCCACCCCCACCCCCACCCCCACCACAAACAACTTCATCGATTGTTTATCATCCTCCGTTGACCTCCAGGCCCGTAGCGGAGATTCGTGATGACGTTGAGGTCATAAAGAGAAAGAAGCGACCTCCGCCACCCAAGCCTGACTTCGACGATGATGATTTGGATGAAGGTACGTAGCTGAAATTATCACTTCTCAATTTCAACAAAACTGAATAAATGAATCGCAGTTGTGAATATTGATTTCGTTTCTCTTCAGGTTACAAGGCCATCGAAAGGGAGTACGGGCGTCACCAGGACGATGGAGACGATGACAATCCGCAACATGGAAAACATTTCAAAGATTCTGATTCAGAAAGTGAATTCAAACCCTCTAGAAGTTTTCCGTTCAAGTCCTACGATGAGAAATTCAGCAAATATTCAAAACCATCTTCGGATGAAGATTCATCCGACGAAGACAGACCCGTGTCCAGGTATCGCTCCCAATCATCTGCCGAAGAAGATGACGACTACGACGGTCATTCTTCGACTCATAATGCCGATTATAGATCCCCTAAATCTAGACCCAGTAGGTACGAAGATGCTGGGGAGGAAAGCCAAAAAAACGAAAGACACGACGATGCTGAAGAGGACGAAGAACACGACAAACTACCAACCTCTTACAAAGCCTATGGAAAGGATTTCGAACAGGAATTTGAAGATTCGTACAGAAGAGAGCTTCCAAAGAACCGTAAGTTGAAAATACTCCGTGAACATATCAGCCAATTCTAGGTAAACCACGATAATATTTTACATTGTCTTCAGGATACGTGCACAGGAAGGAGGTGCCAGAAATTGATGAACCCTCTGCGTCATCTTATAAACCATACTCGGCCTCAGAATCAGCACCAAAGTCTTCGAGATACGCATCGAAAGAAAGAAAGGGATACCATCAATCCCATGACGAGGAACCAGAGGAAAGTACGAGCTACGATCATTCCCACAATTCGCAGAAGTATAGGAGAGGCCCAAAGAACGGGGAAAGCGATGGCTACGGATCGAATATCCGATCTTATAATAATAAATCCCCGAAAATAGTCCACGAGGAGTCATTCGGTTACAAAACACCAGAACCAGGAAGTTATTCGAAGTACAAAAAAACTCCAACAGGAGATTCTTATTCTTCGGTGAAAAAATCCCCGAAAATGGATTCTTACCTACAAGCTAGCAGGTCATCCTATAAATCACCAAAAAATGACAAGGCCTTCGAAAACGGAGATTCCTATTCTTACTCAACCGGAAGCAGCTGGAAGTCGGACAAGAAATCGCCAGAACCCACCGATTCACACGGACACGCTACCACTAACGCTTTCAAAACTCTTGCACCACCAGATTATAAGTCCAGCTTTTACGCGCCAGCTATTGGCAGAGAAAATTTTTTTTACTCAAAAAGTGAAAAAATAGTAAGGGATTTGAGTGGTATCTAAAAGATTGAATTCAAGGAATCATTATTATGTTACATGTTGTATATTTATAAATACGTTAAGTGTTTCTTTTTTTTTTTTTGTTGCTTTCATTTTTTACTGTATAATACGCTTTTTGAAATAAAATATCCTGTGAGAATTGGGTTATTTGAACAGTTACCAAACGGTTTCCAATTTCCCCGTAATTAATCTAATTGTAAGTAGAATTTCTACGGTGTAGCGACATTCCAATCCGATATCTGAGATGAAGAATGTTCAGATGATTGAGGAAACGGTATGCCTAAGGTAAACGGAAAGGCCTCGTACCTATAATAATTCGGTGAAATGATACCCAAGTGGAAATCGAAAGATAAGATTTATAATCTGAAATAAGTCTCTGCAATCTTCCGACTGCAGTTACTGCACTTATACGATAGTGATTGCACGAGAAAGGCTTCGCCCAATCTTCATTAGGAAGCACCAAGGCCTATAATTTGTTGAACAGAGATGATTTTTTTTTCAAAAACTTTTAATAGTTTTAATTAATTCCGTCATTAACCTCAACGACCATAGTTGCCTTCTCTTGTCCTTTGGCAAGGTATATAAAGGACGGATCATCCGAGTGAAGTTGCCAGTGCCATCACTAAGGTTTCTCCAAGATGAAGACTTTCCTACCGGTATAAAAACTCTACACATATCGTTATCACCTAACCGATTTTTTGTATCAACTATTAATTAATCCGCATGAAAATTCAGATTCTCTTATCTGCCGTAATGGCTGCCGCCGTCACAAACAACGCAAGAACTCCGGCAGACTCTAACAAAAAGGAGAAGCGTGGTGTCGCCATTTTCGGGGTACCTGCAGGCTGGGATGTTTTTGGAGGAGCTGCACCTGCGTATGGTGGAAGTGCATGGGCACCTAGCGCGGTTTTCAACGGAGGATGGGGAAACCCTGACCTAGCCTTAGGTCAAATCCAACTACAGGCCACGCACAACGTCGCTCTTCAGGTAACGAAATTAAAATCATTATCAGCTCAAAATCAAGTCGCAGTATAGGTACTAAAATCCTCATTTTTCAGGCCCTGAAGAACCCTCCAGGTACTCCAAGCATCGCTTATCCACCTGAAGTTGTTCAGGCGGTCCAACAGGCCAAGGATGCCAGCCATAACGTTATGATAGCTCAGCAAAGAGTCGCAGAGGCAAAACAGGCCGCTCTTATTCAGCAAAAAATCGCTCTGGCTAAAGAGGCCAATGCCAGAGAAGCGGCTCACAGGTGCGTCATTGATTCGTCCATTTATTTGATCATAGCAAGTAGTGATCTGGTGAATCTCAATCCTTGAATCCGACAAATTTGTCTTCCAGATCTGAAGAAATTTTGGCCCATGCTCAAGCAGAGGCTAGAGCCAGCGCTAGGCAGCTTGTAGCCTCTCAGCAGAGACTAGCAACGTTGAAAGACGCCGTTGCAGCTGCTCAAAGAGTCGCTGCTGCCAGAGAAGCAGCTGCAGCTGCAGCTATCCAAAGAACAGCCTCAGCCACCGCTGCTGAATTACGAAAACAGGACGTCGATAAGCAAATCAGTATAAGCGAGGAGGAAGCCAGGGTGCGTTTTAATTTTTTTTTCTTTCAAAACGTTGAATGGAATTCTACGCTGCACCAGATCTTCCTTAACTCTTACTTATTCATTTTATTATTACAGCAAAAAGACATCGTTGCTGCTAAAGAGAATGCCATCGCTAACGCACTCCAACATGCGCCAGCCGAGAAGCCTTCTTACTCTCCATGGGGTTGATTATCTTATTTTATAATAATCCAGAATGAGAAAGATAATGGAAGAAATCCTTGAGACTGTAGCTAAAATGCATTCATATTGTTAACCTTCTAGTTATTAATTGTTTTTCTAAGATAAAATACGGTGGTGGTATTTTTTGTTGGGCTAATGTATGAACATATATATTGATGTTTTTAATTTTATATACACGGATTGATGTAATATTACTCGTTACAAATAAATATGATTGCAATCATTAGGTATGTTCGTTGTTCATAACTCCCAATCATCGAACTATCTGTTCGAGATGTCTGGTTGTAGATAAAATTGAAAGTTACAACAGGAAACAAATTGAAAAAAAAAAAAAGAAAAAAAAGCACAACCTAAAATGTACTCCTGATATCAAAAGCTATTCATCGGCAGTCGAAACCACTTTCGATTCAACCATCGGATGTCACCGCAAATATTTCTTCAGCTGTAGTCGATCATAATGCGTGTACCATTAATCGCAGTGCGATTAGTTTAAAATTATTGATACCAGAATCCGCTTTGGTCAAGGCTTGAGGAAAGGTGAGGCAATGACATTGCTCCAACAACCGTGGATAATTGTAGTGAAAGTATAACGGCCAGTCAACAAACATCGGCATTCAGGGGCAAAATACCTTCCTGCACCGTCAACCAACCAGGTAAGGTCATCGACCAATTCCGCTGTCATTTTATCCATGTATCTCGATCTCGTGCATCGAGCACGTAATTTCTGACTGCGGATCGACTTTTTCCTCTATCCAATTACGATCCAACATATAAATCGGAGGCTCCAAAGGATTCTTTACGCTGTCTGAAATTTAATTCCGATGTGTCGAAGCATTGGCACCAAAATGATCCTGAATCAGTGTATCGATTACACGTTCAACGTCCGGAGGTAAGCTCGACGACGTCACAGCCTAACATCCCAGTTGAGATCCGGCGGTCTTCTGAGCGGCTGGATCACGTGTCGAGTTGTTAAAATAGCAACGACCAAGATCGCGCCTCTTTCTCGGCGGCTACTTAGATTGCAGTAGGTACGTAGGGTACTTTCATTTGTGGTTTTTTGATCTCCTTTGATCTTTTTACTCGTACAACCATTTTTATGTGTACTTTCCTTTCATCCGTAGGCGTTCACCGCCCATCCGGTATACTCTCACTATAGCCACTGACCATAACTCTGTCTCACAATTGCGATCCCCTCTATCGCATCGTTCGTCTTACCGCGACACAATCGAAAATCACATCGTCTTATTACCTGTTCCATCAGACGTGCTTTCGGAAAACCCTCACGTCACATGACCGAATCTAACACGAATGGAGTTTACGGACTGCCGCGCGATTAAAATACCCCGAAAACCTAACGCAATTGAATTACCGAATTTACATAACGCGGTAGAAATTCAAGATAAGGAAGATTCCAACGAGCTAGGACCATTTTTTTCCGATGTGTTGAATTCATGAGCCGCCGGACATCATTGAGCGTTTCTTTATGATCGTAAGGCTGAATCCATTACTCTATGAGTTTGACCAGAGGTCAGTGATCTGGATCGATCAGCGCTTTCATTGCCGTTGATGTGACGTATTTCTACGCGTCAAGGAAGGTAGAGCAAGCGGTTTTCTTTATGCAACGTTTGATTACTTTGCCCTAACTCGTGGTATGAACCGGAAACTTTTTGCATCAAGATTTTCCGTTTCGATGTACGATACGAAAATGAAATGGGACTCTTGGAGAGCCGTTTACTTAGCGGAAGTAGGAGAGAAAAAAAGAGCCTGTCAGTCTCCGGAGTCAATCTACTGATTCGAAAATGTTATTGGGAATATAGGTAATTCAATTTTTTGAAAATCAATTGTCGCAACTGACATACTCTTGGAAATTGAAATTTTTGGTTTTACTCGGAGGTGATCCAATCGGGAAACGCTCGTATACAACTTGGAATAAAGTTCAGTCTTCTCACGATTACTCATCGAGTTACTCGGACCTCAAGGAACACTTGATACATCAGCGGCGCACGTAATCTACGCGGTCGAAAAGTGACAACTTTCCTCATCAGTCGCGGTCACAAATTAAAGAAGCATTATAAATTTAATTTAGACAGGAAGCTAGATTCAAATGGCACTATGCATAGTCGTAAACAATCCTCGAGAGAAACCGATAAATTCAAAGCCAAGCTTATTCGGAAAAATTATTTTACAACTGGCTTTGCCGAATTCGTACTCTGGTAATTTTTAGATTTTATAAATGAGGTTCCAAAAATTCTTTGTTTTTGTTTTGTTATTTTTCTTAAAATAATCTGCGCAAAGATTGTACAGACGTCTGGCCGTCGGAGTTAGTATAGAGGTAAAAGTTCCAATAAATTCTGGGTCGAAAAGTTGTTAAATTACGGTCTTGTGACTCAGACGTAATCTGAATCTTGTCTACTCGTGTATGATTATTGTTATCGAGTGCAAATCTGCAGATCATCGAGCTCTGCAGGGAGGGTCTTTCAGATTCTTGTACAGGCATTGAATTTCACCAGTCACTTGAGCGAAGCAAAATATATAGGTATACGTATACGTACCTATGTAAGTGCAAGAAATAATAAAAATAAAACTAAAAAGGTAACACTTTCGTTTCGAACGTTGAAAGACGTCCGAATGTACGTTCACCGGTTTATTTTGCAGAAGCGTTACAAATTGTTCTATCTAAACGACGCTCTGCACCTGCCGTCAAAAGGATAAACGAGAAATCCACTTTCAGCGGGTATAGAAACTTCACTAATATTTTTCGGTCCTATCAAAAGTCGCGTGAAGATACACGTGCGAATACGCACAATATTGGCTAGATGCAAGTCTTTGCCGGTGAAATATACGCCCGGTAAAGATCCGGTTTTACGCCGAGCGGAAATCCGATCTGGTGGGGAGAAAGTTATGCTATAAAAACAACGGTTCATTGGCAACTGACTGTAGTGTCTCATCGGCAACCCATCTGGAATTAGATTTCCTAATCACCCTAAAAATGATCACATCTGTAAGTAAATTTAGGCTTCGATGTTGGTCGACTGGAATCAAGGAAACAAATCCGATATAGAGTTTAGCGCATAAAATTAATTAAAAATACAACGAGATCGGGTGACTGGCGAAAGGATCGAGTAGCGAAAGGGGCTGCTCTACATTTTTAAAGTTTTTCAATCAAGCCTTCCTTATAATGCATTCCACGACACGCTCAACGCTTCGTTTTTTTGTAAATTCGCGAGGTTTCTCGTGACGAATTCCAATAATTGATCTCTAAAATAAAACCACAGTCAAAACTCCGTCGCCAACTTTTAAGAGGGGATTTCCCGAATACAAATCAATAATGAAGACGTTACAATCATGATTTCAGATCGTAGCGGTTCTTCTGTTGGTCACGACCACACTGGCCAGCGATTATTCCAACGGTGGTTGGCAAGGGTAAGTAAATTACGTAATTGAAGATCAGAATCAGACTACGGTTACTAATGAGAAAAAAAATGAAACAAATAAATAAGAACAGATCCGAATCGATCCGATCTAAAGCTCGGAGCATTGCTGATAGCCTGCGGCGGTACTGATCAATAAACACTGACAAGTGATCTGACTAATTATAACTTAAGCGTTCCATGACTAAACGAATTCAACAAGCACGTGCCGTAATATGCAAAGCGCGCTTCGTACAAAATCGGATATTGATACATACTCAGATACCAGGATTAATCCGCCGTCTATAATTTATACCCGTTAATCACAAAGCAGCCCACATTTCTCACCGACATACCGCATGAAACCGGTAATAATGATAATGATAACCAAACGATATATATCAAACTACAGGATAAATTCTCCAGCATCGTACGGTAACATCGTTGATCACGGTTCCGAGACTGCGATACAACATGATTCATCATCCTACGGTTCGTACGATGGTTCCACGAGCTTAGGGGGTTACGGGGGTGGATATGAACACGGTGGTCAAAATGGAGGATACTCGGAAGCGTACGGCTCAGGAGGATACGGCGATGGGGGTCACGGTGGTAACTCACAAGAATCAAACTATGGTGGATACGGCGGAGGTTATGGGGGCGGTTATGGGGGCGGCTATGAGGTCAGTCACGTTCAGCATCATCACGCGCAAGCGATTCCCATCAGCGAACATATCGAAATAACCAGACCAGTGGCCGTTCCAATCTACAAAAACATCGGTAAGTTTACCCCGAAGTTTTCGGACAATGAACGCTTTTCAGATAATTTAAAAACGCCATCGAAATGTTTTTTGTTTGTTTTCAGGTGTTCCCGTCGCCCAACCGGTCGCAATTGCTGTTCCACACCCCGTGGCTGTTGGGGTACCACAACCCTATCCGGTTCATGTTCCAGTTGCACATCCGGTGGCCATTCCAGTAGTAAGGACAATCGCCGTTCCTGTTGAAAAGAAAGTTCCGTATCCGGTTGAAAAAATAATCCCTGTACCGGTTGAGAAGGCGGTTCCAATTACTATCGAGAAACATATTCCAGTACCGGTAGAAAAACCCTACCCTATACACGTACCGGTATACAAACACGTATTTCATCGTGTGAAAAATCATGGTTGGAGCCACTAATGATAAGATATACATCATCGAGGACGAGTGAGCGTCCTTTGTACGTTTTATTGTTCGGATCGTGAGCGGTTCTGATCGTTGCTTTTCAGAGGTCATCCGTCATTTATCTACAAACTTTGACAATCCTTCGGACAAATGCTCGATATGTTTTTTTTTGGATCGAGAAGAAAAAGTTCTACGTCTCGTCTCATTTCATCCACGTCGTATCATACGCCATGTTAACCATAATGCCATACCGCAGATATTACGTTGTTAGGAATCACGAGATATGTTGTGTTCTTTGAACGTTGTATAGTTTTATGTTAAACTATAAATCGTTATTGTACATATTGTTTAACCTGTTTCTATACAAAATAAAATATCATTATTTAAGACATTTGAATTTACACTTCTATAGTTTAAACCTCTCCAAAAAAATCCTCCAAAGCACCACATCTTCTCTGTTGGGTAAATAATTGGAAAGAAATTTTCTAAAGTACCCACGATCGATTTTATACATCGTGAAGGTTAGGTACGTGAATATATTGGAATGGTGCGATAATACGATCATTCAATCTAATTTAAAATTCACTTCCTGTGTGCAGTTTTCCGTTCGTTATAATTAACCATGCGTCAAAGTAATGCTTGAGATTGAACGGAAAACAAGAAGGAAAAAGAAAAGAACAACAACATCTCGTCATGCTCTCTCCACGTGGCAAACCGTATGACTCGGTATAAATTATAGTTAGAATCAAACGCTGTTTATTTAGGTATACAGATTGGATGGTACCGTAGTCTATGCCGCGGAATATTTATCAATTCACGCCTGATTTTGGTGGATAACGTGCATGAATCCATGGGTAATATAAATAAGGGAAGAAATTAAAAAAAAAAAAAGAGCCAAGTCGACTTCCGTGTGCAGATGGAAATAAAAGTTGTTGAATAAGTGGCCGTCTGTAGGTCTGTGAACTCCTATTGTTCGTGTGGCAAATGAAGAAAAGGAAATGCAAAGATAAGAAAATGCATTATTACTCTGGAATCCTCGGAGCATTGTTACAGAAAAAGTGTTAAACTGTAAGAGCGTCAATTGAATATATGATCGTAAAATACGAGTGACACAAGGGAGTCGGTCTCGGCTTCGAGAACAGTTGAAAAACGTAAAAAAAAAGTATGAGTTTTAAAAGTATTGAACAGAGAATACAGTTGAGCTGTGAGAAGTGATAGTTGAACAAAACTTCTCCCAGACGTTGTAAGACGCTCTCTTTACATGGCATTGATATTGTCCGAGTGGAGAATCTTCTTTTATACGTTATGACTGGTCGATAGTTTAGCAATCGCTGCAACGAGAGTAGACGGCTATTCCGTTGGTAAAGATTTGCACGCACTTGGGAGTGACTCTAGAGGTATACAAGGTGGACTAAATAAGTTCTGCAGCAGTGAAAGGCTTCCCGGTATATTAAGACGAGAAATGATCGAAATTGTATCAGTCGTAGAAGCGACTTAGAACACAACAGTAGCCCTCGTGCTCAGAGCAAGCCCAAGTCCTTAGCCATGAACAGAATCGTAAGTATAATGAAAAAAAGAACAAACGATGAATCAATCGGTCGGTTAAAATTTTTCATTTCATCATTCTCACGTCGCTCTCCATAATTTCAGGTGCTTTTATCCGTCCTATCGCTGGCAGCAGGTGCTCCTTGGGAACCATCTTACAATCCGTATCAAAACCAACCCCAATACGGAGCCCAAGCTTTATCGTCGTATAATAATGAGCCCCAAATTTCCATGAGAACTGGTTACGAGAGTTCAAGTTCCGGAGGAGACGGTGGTGGTTATGATTTCGGAGGTCACGGGGGCTACGATCAAGGCTCCAGTGGCCATCTTCAGGAATCCGGGTCCTCAGATGGAGGTTACGGAGGTCAAAGTTACGAAAGTTACGGTTCTACCGGAGGACATGGAGGCTTCGGTGATAGCGGAGGTCAAAGTTACGCAGCCTTTGACAACTTCGGTGGTGACAATGGCGGATATGGTGGACACGGAGGAGACGAGGGTGCTGGTCATGGAATTTCACTTGAGGGTGGCCACAGCTACGTTCAGAGCATTCCGGTCTCCGAACACGTTGAAGTCACGAGACCCGTGGCTGTCCCGGTCTATAAGGAAATCGGTAAGGAAGCTGCGAATACTTCCATTTGACGAAATGAAATTCTTTTTATTCCATTCTGAAAATTTTTCTCACGTATCAACATTTCATTTCATTCTACAGGTATCCCAGTCGCTCAGCCAGTTAAGATCAACGTTCCTCACCCCGTTGCTGTCGGTGTTCCTCAGCCTTACCCAGTGGCAGTGCCAGTCGCTCAGCCGGTTCCATTCCAAATAGTCAAAACCGTCGGAGTCCCCGTTGAAAAGAAGGTGCCTTACCCCGTAGAAAAGCACATCCCAGTTCCCGTAGAGAAGCATGTTCCAATCAAGATCGAAAAGCACATTCCAGTTCCCGTTTTCAAGCCCTATCCCATCAGGATTCCCGTTTACAAGACCATCTACCATCACGCCAAAAGCGGAGGTGGCGGTCACCACTAAATGGTTACCGAAGAAATCGAACGTAATAGAAATTGACGATTTTTTTTTATGAGATGTTATCTGATGTAATCGCTTTTCTTGATCGGCGGTGCATGAATTGTGCCGTTTAATTGTTACCATCGAGAAGACGGATAAAGTCAAGCAAAAATCCGCGGTCGATGACTGTTCTGGTTGTTAAGTTTTTTTTTTTTGTATACACATTATGTTATGTATATATCCAAAGTATTATTTTAATTTTTGTTACGTTTTGTTTTTATACAAGTGTTTTTGATTAAAAAAATATTTTTCATAATTATTGTGCAATTTCGAAAATCCTTCATCCCTCATTAGACAGGTAATGAGCCCATTTTATCGAAGGAAACGATCACTTTGAGCAGCATTTTACAAGGGTCATCCAGTCGCGGCGGATGCGTTAATTAATTGGGTTATCATATTCATCGAATAAAAATGTCATATAAATAAAATGACGGGCATCATCTATGGTACCTGAGTAAGAGAAATTTCCATTTCACTTACGGAACCAACAAGGCGGACTTCGACAAAGAGTTATACCTCTCATGTAATGATACCTTTCTCCATCATTCGTTAAAAACAGACAAAACCACATGGTAAAGTGGATTGACGTTGTTATTCACAATCCACAGTCACTCGACGGAATCACCGCGCAATTAGAATTCAAGTAGCTCTTATGAGATCAAGAAAAAAAATCAACTTCGTAAATCTAATAGCCGCAATTTTTTCTCGCATTTTATCTTGTCAAAGGCGCTGACCATGTGAATTAACCTCTTTCCAAAGTAGTCAAGTGAAGGTATCTTTCCACAAAATTACCCGTCACAAACCTGCATGTCCAGCGAGTCCCGTTTGAATGAGTCAGTTCGAAATGCATGCACGATTCTATAATTTTTTTCTGAACACCAAGTTTAGTTTCCAGCTTTGACGACTTCTTAGTCCTGCATCAGGCCTGCTATAGGGGTACCATTTCAAAAATCGAAACGAGCCTCTTGATCTGCCTCGTGATGATACGAAATATAGAATCATAAGATGATTAATCGGTATTTAATAAAATTCATTTTGTCAAGATGGCGGCGCGAACTTTCAATCGAAATACCATGCAGACTGTACAAATCCACTAGATTTCAGCTCACCCTAATCGTTTCCACCCAAGCCCAATTCTATATCTTTATTGCCCTGACTGCGTCGTGACGTATAAACGAACAGATTCGTAATCCAATTTTGATCTAGAATTAATTTACAGACGAATAAATAGTCATGAAGTATTAAAATTCCGGAAATTAGCTATTTTTTGCGATTTAATTGATCGTAAAGGAAAGTAGGTTAATGTTCACCGTTCATTTTATTTTGTTTTCTTTCGAAGATTTTGAAAAACTAACCGACGGAAGACCGATGAAAGTGAATTGCTGACGTTGGCCATCGAGTAGGTTTACTGGACGAGTTAGAATATAAGCGAGCGACGTATTCGTGTATAAGAAAAAAAAGAAACGAAAAACGAAAAGGAAGTGAAAGAGTTATTAATGGACGTAAGCCAGTCAATTATGGCTCCATCCTTAGCAATAACTTGGAATCGATATTATCGAGACTTGAGATCTATTTAGTAGCGACAGGAGCTGTGGATATCTATATCTATATCTATACTTCTGTACTTATACTTACTTAATATTATAAAGAGGGAAGATTTGTATTTTTGTATTGAACGAATAAACTGAATAACTACTGGACCGATTTCAAAAATTCTTCTGCTGTTAGAAAGCTACATTATCACTGAGTAACATAGGCTATATTTATTACTGGAAAAAATTAGAGATCCTTAGAAATCCCTACTAAAACCAACCCAAGGTTTAAAAGTATTGATGATTGGACAACAAAATATTCTACAATATTATAGAACATATATAGGACATATCAATATCTACAAAAAACTTTCCAAAATGTTTTTAAAAAAATGTCCACCCGTGCGAAGCCGGGGCGGGCGGCCAGTCAATTATAATTAACAGATTACAAGGCGAGTTGGTAAATTATGCGAGTGAAATGCTCCAGTCGTTACAGTCGGCAGTATAACGATTTTGGTCTGTAAAAATAAATTGGCCTCAATTTCCGAACACAAAAAATGTCAAAACTGTGCAATTTTTAAACATATATAATTTTTTTTATCCTTTATAGAAGCAAAGGATTTTTTTCCTAAACCCGTGTAAAAATTAAATCACATACCTTCAAAAATTGACCCATCAACAACTGAAACCGTTCGTTTTAACATTGCAGCGTTTCTATTTTCAAACTCTGAATGGCTTGCATCTGCTTACTGTCCTACGTACGTACTTACAAAGTGCGCGATGTGAGTAGCCTCTTTGAAAAAAAATAAAGAATAAAATTAATAAAAATAAAATAAAATAAAAAATTGGTACGTATCAAACTAGCGCAATCGTCACCGATTTTTACCACTGTAGCTGTTTTACTATCTGAACTGCGTGGCATTTAAGCTTTCAGTTTAAGTCTTTGACCGCGAATATGTTTTGTTTTATTACTGCAATGTATTTTTTTTTCCTCGTGATGGTTACAGAGATCATCGGATCAAGTGACATCTGAGTGAAAGAACAGTTACATTTTGACAAAAAAACATTTGAATGGAAAAAATCAAACAGAATAAAATAAAAGGAACAAAAAACCTTGATCTACTTTCTTTATATCGGTAACGATAAAAAAAAAGTAATATCTAAAATAAGAAAAATAAATAAAACACTTTGGGAGAAAGAAGAATCAAACCGCATAATTATTCTGCACGAATGAGACCCGATGAATTGAAGCCGTTTGCTCTTCGGTTGACCTATCCAAAATTTGTAAAGTATCGTACTATGGCTATGTAATTGTTTGTTATGCATGAAAATGTAATTGGGCGTAAATGCTACAAGAGATATACATTTTAGCAAAATTGGTGGACTCTCGCTCTATTTTACGGACACCCGAAATCCTTTGATTCTAGGAGTCAGCAAACTTACGCGCGGTTTGACCAATGAAAGGCGGAAGTTTAGTTATCCCAGCAGCTACCGGTGGAACTAACAATTATGTAAGGCGCAAACTGCAACCATATACTCTGCTATTACAGTTTTGTACCGTAACGTGTGGTATGTGAGTACGGGTCTATAAATGTGTGTGGAAGTATTGGAGACTGAGTTCTGATAATGAACGAAAGAACACGAAGATCGAGTGAAGGTGTATATGTTTTTAACGGGGTAGTGGGATAAACAACTACAAGGTATATAAGTCCCCTAGGAAAAGATTTGCAGCTTAAGTTGACTGAAACTTCTCTCAATCTTCAAAGGGGGCTGCCAAGGCACCTCTTGCCCAAAATATTTTAACCATGAACAGAATAGTACGTAAAACTATCCAATCAAATGACTGGAGTTTCAAATATTATCAAAAGTGTTTCTCAGTGAAGTGCTTATTGTTAGTTGAAAAATGAGGGAAATTTGACGCGGGATTTTTCTCGTTCAGAATGATAATAAACATATTTTTAAGGTGCTGATATTTCTTGGGGTAACCGGCTGGTGTCACGGGTCAGGGTGGGACCTTGGAGGTCACGGTGGTCTCAGTCTAGGGGAAATTTCTCTCGGAGGTCACGGCCACGAATTGCCAGCCATATCCCTCGACGCTTCCAGTGTTGCGGGTCACGGCGGGTGGTCGGATTTTGGAGGTGTGTTTTCAACGTCCTTTCCAATTTACTATAACAATTTTATCGGTACAGCTAATTGTCACAAACCGTAAGTACAACGATCGTTTTCAACAGGACACGGAGGATTATCATTGGGAGGAAGTGGTCACGGAATTGAGTTGACCGGTGTTTCGATAGGACACGGCGGCGGAGGTTGGGATTCAGGATTCAGTTTCGGGGATGGAGGTCACGGGGGTCATGGTGTGAACGTAATTCCAGTGGTAAAAGAAGTTGGGATTCCGGTCGTCAAACCAGTTGAGGTAAAAATTCCCCATCCAGTAATACAAACTGTACCACAACCCTATCCAGTGGCTGTACCAGTGTCGCAGCCCGTACCATACGAGGTGAGTTTTTGGTTTACTTTTTTCTTTTTTTTTTTTTTGTCGAAACATCATTTCTCAATTTTAAGGACAATCACATTATTTCTAACATTTTTGCGCTACAGGTGATCAAAAATGTTATTACAAAGGTCGAAAAGAAGGTGCCAACTCCCGTAGAAAAGATCATACCGGTCAAGGTCGAAAAACCCGTACCCTACAAGGTCTACAAGCACGTCCCAGTGCCGGTTATCAAACGATATCCCATTAAGATTCCCGTTTATCAAACCATCGTCCACAGGAGCAAGAGTCATCATTGAATTGAAAAATAATTATCGGTTAACTGTGTAGAATGAACTTTTCACTACACGAATTATTACCGCGTGTGTAAATCAAGTAAGATCACGCACCTTTCTGTTTCATGATGTATATTTGAAGTTAAGTAGGTATAATATTCTTAAGCTGTATATTGATTGTTCTGTTTGAAACTGTATACGATAAATATATTTTCACGTTACAAAGTTTAACGATTTGAAAAATCTTTCCCCATCGTTAGAATTTTGAATGAAATTTTCTCTGCAAGATGAATTAAAAAAAAAAAAAATTAAAAGAAATTTGTCAAGGTTCACGGTGTGTAGGTACAACGGTACCGTATGTAACCTAAGATGAAAGTCCAAAGAAAGGCAGGAGATTTCTTATAATCCAGGCAACACATTCTAAACGAATTATTTTTCGCTATCTCTTTCTATCTGTAAAAATCTACGACAGGTGCAGCAATATCTAAGCGGAGTTCACTGACTTTATACTTAAAGAAGAACCAAAATTAATTCAATTATTCAGTTTTTTTCCTTTTTTTTCTTTTGGTTCACTGAATCTGAAGAGAACTTTAGTTTCGCTCGAAAATATTCTTTTCAAATTAGTATTAAAATTTATTTAGATGTATCGTAAGTTCATTACGCTTTCATGAGACAAAAATTGAGGGAAATCGACACGGATGCGTTTTTTGAAAATAACAATAATAATGATAATAAAATGATGCGTTTCACAACTAAAGAAAGAAAGTCTGCAGATATACCTTTGGGGTGAGACATCCGACGTCGTCAAGATAAATTATAGAGAAACGAATCATTCGAGGATAACAGAGCGTGACCGATCATATGTCACAGTTTGATCCAGTAATTCTCTTCGTAAGATTATTATAGTTTTAACTTCACCTACGAGACATCTGAGCTTTGGAACGGAATCGCAGGTGCAAACCCACGTTCACATTATTCACCACGACATGACATTTTATTTATTCATTATACTTTCGTCATTCGTAAAAAAAAACCCAAACGGTTTACACGAAATAATTGTCGGCGTTTCGTTATCACATGGATGTTAAAAGCTACGTTTGTTTAGCAGTGAAAAGCATGTCGAAGTCAAGAGAAGGAGAGGAAGAACGAAGGACTCGAATCGAATCATTTTACGCTTATATCATGCAGAGGCACGCTTGAACCGCCTTCCTCATCAAAATACCCTAAGGCCTCGTTTAAATTGATTAGAATCGCCCTCCGCAGCTAAGATAATCGTTGAAATCGCATACATGGTGTATGCACATATTGGCGTCATAAATAAAACCGGAAGACAGCCAAGCCGTGTTACATCGGTGGCACGTACCGATCTAATGGTACATGTATTTTAAAATGCTTATAGATGCACCTCCGTGATCTTATGTAGTATACTCGACAAATTGTTGAACTTTTTCCCCTTATGGTTGGCGTAACGGCTATCCCATCAGGTTTTAGAACTTGTTACAATTAGCCACCAGAGCCAATTGCCTCTTACAATCAGTTACATATATCTGTATACCCTTCTTTTGCTCTTCTATAAATCGACTGTTATATGAAAATGCAACACTGCTTGCGTCGTAAAATATTAGGTACATAATCTCATGTTCGATCTTTCGAACAAAATTAAATTGATTCCACACTGCGAGGGTCATAAGACGTGTACGTTTACATTTAGTATTCACACCGCGTTTGCGGTCTAGAAATAAAGTGATTGTACATCGTACGTTAAAACAGACGATGAGCGTTCTAATTTTTTCAAGTAACCAACCGTTAACATTGCCTTGTATTAAAATTTAAGGACAAATCAGGATGATCTAAGGTGATCTCCAGATGGAAAAAAAAGTCTGAATAATGTGCAACGGTCCATCATTTTTTAATCAGCTTTGCGTCGCGTTACTTAAATTATAGCTAGCAAAGTTTCACCTAAACTTGGAATTATAGAAGGTTGGTATTTCATACGGTATAATGAACTCTGCATGCGGATAATAGCTTGGTTACCTTGTTACCTGCACGCTACATAGAAAACAGACTGACATCAGACATAATACAGCTGTAAAAGCCTTGACAAACCGACAAACGTTTGACGTTAACGAACCATCTCAATGTCGAGTTGATGATACACATACGATTCATGACTATGAAATTTCACATTGAATTCATCATTAAAAAGAAAAAAAAAACTAGTCGCAGTAACGGTTGAATAAAAAAAAAAGTCGACGTAAAATTGTACACAACCATATACCGCTCTACATGTTTATCATTTTTAAATATAAGTTTAATGAGGAAATTAACAAGATTTTATTGCTTCAATTAGTTTGAACTCTGCAGCTTAATAAACTACACGAGAATCACACGTGATTTCAAACCACAGAAAAAAAAAAGGCGATATTTTTTTAATTTTTTTTGCAATACGTAGTGCGCCACCGCATAATAGTTGCGTGAGACCGTTGTTACGCACGTTGAGAAATGATATCTCGATCGCGAGATACTTCCCGTGCATTTGGGAGATCTTGATATATTAATAATATAGCAATGCAGGTATGAAATATTTGAATTTGAGTGAACGATTATAAGAAGCAGATGAAGTGTAGAGAACCGCCGCTATCTTCGCGTAATCGAAGTACACATTCATGTTATTCATTAGTGGATTATTGTTACGAACTTCGAAGCGATTGAACAAATCGCTTCCGGTATGGGCGTAATACGTGCCTGAGGCGGATTTCTTTAGAGCAAAGCGACAGGCGAGCGAAATGTTTCTATAGATATGTTATGCGAGTTTCTTGCATTTTTCACAACCGATCACCTATCCCTGCAAACTTTTATAACTATTTCGTTTTTATCGACGTGTGAAAGGAGACGGGAGAAATGGGAAATTTTAAAAGTGCAAATCAGCGCGATAAAGAGTCCGTAAATAGATTTTTACTATACTTATGATCAAATGAAATAATTGCACAATATAACGTTCGTTATTATTGAGTATTTGATTATTTTTTCTTTTCAAAGAACGTCGATTAATTGAATTCGATAAAATGAATGAGTGGAAGTTGAATAGATTTTTCTTTGTACCCGATAAATTGATAACACGACATAAAAGTAGATAATTCAACGCCCAGACAATGGAAGTGGGTATACCTTTCATATCGGAAGACTTATTGTACCTACCTGGTTATCCACTTTTGATACGCTAAAGTCTTCGGGTATACATCTAGAAATGTGTACAGACCATTCCCCAAGTTACGTGTCTGAGAACGGAAGAGGAGTGTGTATAGATATAGAAGGTATAGCCTTTTTAGTGAAAGGTGGTGGATTCGATCCAAGTATATAAGCTGAAACTTAGCCCTCTGACAACATTCAACACTTGAATCCTTGCATCAGCACATCCCTCATACATTATAAAGATGAATAAAATTGTAAGGACGTGTTTTATTATGACGCGGCAGAATTATCGATTAATTTCAATCTTCAACTACATCACGACACAATTGTTTCTGACACAATTATACGATATAATTACAGATATTCGCTCTGGGTCTTGTGGCCTTCGCCACTGTAGTCAACGCCGGTGGATACGAGGAAGATCACGGAAAATCAACGTACGAAGAAAAAACTAAAACCGTCCAAATTCCCATTTACAAAAAATACGGTGAGTATATCGGAAAAAATCCATTAATTAACTCGATAATTAGTTGCGATTGTTGAGTATTCGTTGAACGGAAAAAAAAATAATTTATTATTCTCCTTTCAGCCATACCGATTCCTCACCCTGTACCAGTACAAGTGCCGCAGGAGATCAAAATTCCAATTCCCCAACCTTACCACGTTCAGGTTCAAATCCCTCAACCCTATCCGGTCGAGGTCATCAAGCACGTTGAAATCCCTGTGGAAAAACCCGAGCCATACACCGTTGAAAAACACGTAAGTGAATATTTTTTATATCAGGATGTACTTGTAACAACTCGCATTGAATTTACTGCAACCGAACGATCAAATATTAAGAACTTACTTTTTTAATTGATACCATCGCATCAATTATAACGCCATAAATTAACCCTTTCGTAGGTTCCATTCGTCGTTGAGAAGCCGTACCCAGTTTACGTAGAGAAGAGATTCCCCGTTCCAATTGCCAAGCCATACGCGGTCCACGTGCCAGTTTACAAACACGTATTTCATCACACTTCATCCGGAGGACACGGTAAGGGTTGGCACTAAAACTTCATCGCCGTATGAACGAACAGCTGAGGAAATCCTTCTTCCGAAAATCAACGCTACCTACCGATCTGCAGTTTCAACGCCATCGACTCGAAATTCCGAATTACATATTCGAGTCGCCCGAAATCTCATCCGAAGAGGAACATTCTGAACGTTAATAATGATTTATATATACCAAGAAGAATTCATCGGCGTTGGAAAAACTGGCAGGCAACGGCCACATTACCTAGCCACTCGATTTATTATGTTTAACTATACATATAATACGATCTGTAAATAGGACGAATTTCGTTCGCATTTTTTTGTATGAATATTATTATTGTTGTTGTTGTTGACTATTTTCTTATGGACTTTTTGTGTGAGTACATAGCGAATTTTGTACTACGCACGAATGATTTCTAATAAAAACAAATAAATAAAAAAAAAACAATCGAAAATTTGAGTAATAAATTTCAGGCTTTTTACTCAAAACCTCAGTGAGAAAATTAGAATGTTGGAGGGGGTATACGTATCAAGGTCTGTATTTAAAATTCATATCTCCATCGAATAATTTGGGAAGACTCATAGCAAATCTTGACTAGGATATATTCAGGAACTGAATCCTCAAGTCTTACAGTCGAACCAGATTTCGATTTACCGTAACGAGTTCGAAGACATGGGTATGGTGAATTGGTATATACCTGTGTATTATGTATGTACGTACGGACGTACCTACCTACCTACCAACCACCCCGGTAGCGTGCAGAACTACTTTTACTTGAAATGCACTTTCACTCCAGCTTCTTTACTCTGATCATAGAATCGTGGTTGATTTTGGAAGGGATCTTCGATCGAAAGGAACGTACGCCATTGGAGTGGTGGAACACTTGGTTACACTTATACCTATATACTTACTTTTAATTATTCTCCATCAACTAGATTAGATCCTTTTTTGGCGATACATTTTATTGGTTGGTTGGCCGACTTAGAAGTCCACCGGCAGCGCACAGAATTGCTAATGATATCAATCAACGATTATAATTCCTGTTACTGTCACTTTTTAACACCTCATTTGACCCTGTAACGATTATGTAATATGCACAAAATGCATAAGATAAGCTATAGAAGGCTAAAAACTGAACAAACATGTTCTCGAAGTAATTTTAATTATTCATCTTCGTCCTGGCATACGATGGTAAAAAACATTCTCAATTTGTTTAAATTAGAGTACACGAAGGTCAATGGCATCAGTGAAAATGGCGAAACGATGGGTCGTACGTTGTATTATAAAATGTCATCAATTAATCATGCTGCTTTGCACTTTGTTGTTACACAGCCGAATCTTTCGAGTGAAAATAACGATGTTCGGTGAAATGAATAACGTACACGTTATAAGTATAATACTCACACTGGCAATTTCTGCACGTCGTTTTGTCCTATCCCCAAGTTATCGGATTGGAATCATAATAACAACAGCGTACTATCTGAGAGAAGGGAGAAAGTCTCGACGGTATATAAATGATGGCCGTGACTTTGAAAGCGTCAAAGCATCGCAGACTCGAGAGTAGTGCAAAGGTACAACGAATATATCGGAAAAATTTGAAAAAAAAAAAATACACACACAACACAAATCGCGCCTGCCCCGATATCAGGGCCATGAAGATCTTCGTAAGTTCTTACACTTTTATTTTGCTCAAAAATAAGGTAACGATGAAATGTCATGATGGTGAGAAAAATCATAAGCTGATATCGTTCGTTTTGATTCTCAGATATTCGCTGCCTTTTTGGCGGTGGCTTCGGCCGGCTATTACGGCGGAGACGAACACGGACACGGCGGTACGACTTACCATGAAACGTCTAAGCCCGTCGAGGTGCCGGTTTACAAAAAATACGCTATCCCTATACCTCATCCAGTTCCGGTTGCTGTTCCTCAACAAATAAAAGTGCCCATCCCACAGCCCTATCATGTACAAGTTCCCGTTCCCCACCCCGTTCCAGTCGAAGTTGTTAAGCACGTTGAAATTCCGGTTGAAAAACCGGAGCCCTATATCGTGGAAAAGAAGGTAAGCCGTGTCACAAAGTGATTACACTATGTGGAAGGTGCCGATGTTGTCATACAATCGGCCAAATTGACGAATTTTTTCTTTGACATTTTCAGGTTCCGTACGTAGTTGAAAGACCTTATCCTGTTACGGTGGAAAAACACTTCCCGGTACCGATCCCGAAACCATATGCAGTTCACGTTCCCGTCTACAAACACGTCTTCCATCACCAGAGTAAAGGACACGGAGGCTGGAAGCACTGATTTTGTAATTTTGAGATCAGAATTCAACGATCGATGCTAATTGCCAAAAAATATCTATCGTGGTGTATCCGATCCTCGAATTAATAATGTATATGTATAAGGCCGATATTTTTGTAAATAGTTTTTGTTGCCGCTTTGTTATTTTTGTTATATCATCCATGTCGAATCTATAATAAATCATTTTTCTACAAGACGCTTTTGTTACGTTTTTTTTTTTTTTTAACAGTGTGAAATTAAAGAAATCTTTACCAAATCGACATGATATTTTGAGGATGATTTTCTTTTCTTCATTATGTTCGGATTTTGATAAGCAACGGCAGTTGAAATGATTCCTGACGTTTAAAATGTGAAACTGATGTGAAATTTATATGGGCTTGACCGGTATACAAATAGCGTTCAGGAAATACTTGCAATGAGATCTAACTGCGCGTATAGCATGTGTATTGCGTCAGAAGCTGGGGCAACTTTTTGCTCTGGATAAGGGAATTCCATGAGATTTCATTCGACTGGTACCACGCCTGTGAACTGACACAGAAGTTTATAAAATAACGAGACGCGTATCTCTTATACCTAGTCTCGCTTTTCATCTATCTTCAAAAACATCGTCTTGACTTTTGATTTTGTTACGCTTCAATCGCAGTCATGCTTAGGCTACTGGTAAGAGGCGATTCAAAATTTAATCAGGCAAAGTTACGAAAATTTATAGCGTAAAACGTTTTTTTCTTTTATAATTCACCTTTCAGATAATGTGCTTAATTCTGGGGCTCTTTGGAGTTTTCTTCGAGGCGTTTGGTGCCAGAGCTGAACCGATGGATTTACCAAATGTGCATATGGAGCCTATGAACGCAGAAGATACGGAAGTAAATATGGTTTTGAAATCAAAACGCCACTACGATCATTCCGGGTCACCTTGTCCGTTGTCTTACGAACACACCCCAGGTCTTTCTGCCTACTCTGGAGCTTCGGTTCACCAAAAACCGTTCGTAATTGCAAATTACCAGAAACCAATGGTGGCGAAAATGATCTACCAAACAATTCAAAGACCTGCAATTCACCACGCCACTTTTACCCAGCCGATGGTTAAACACCAAGTTCAGTACATTCAGCAACCAACTTACGTCCAGACCGTTAAGGATCATCCGATTTCATACGTGAAACCTGCCGCCCCAACAATATCGTACGAAAATCTTCATAAATTGGTTACAAGTTACGTAAGACCGGTGCATGAAAATCAACAGATCCAAATGATAAGTCCACATGTTAAAGAAATTCCGTGCGATCCGCCTGTGCCTGTGGTAATTCAAAAGCCGATCTCTAAACCTGCTCCAATGATGTTGCACGCGCAATCTTATTACCCGAAACAATTGTTCCAACCGATTTCTTACTACCAAAAACCTGTGAGCATTCCCAAGCCGATTTCTATACCGTCCGGTTATCAACATCAGACAACAAACGTTCTTTACCATAAACCATCTCCGATTGCTAAGATTTCTATCGTTACACCGAAACCAGAACCTTGCGATGAACCTGATCAGCAAAAAATATCTTACGTCAAAGTTTCCCAATCGATTCCTCAGGCCGTCCACGTCCCGACGTTTCAATACGCCCCGAAATATCATCAACCGATGTTCGAGTTCGCTGCACCAAAAATACAACAGCAAATAATTCATGTAGCTCCTAAAATTCATCAGCCAATTGTTGTGCAACAGCCAATGGTCCAATACGCTCAAAAAGCTCATTCGGAAAACGCCGTGGTTCAGTATGCGCCACAACCGATCGTTTATGGGCCTCCAAGTAACGCAGGACATTACGCTGCTATGCCAACTATTGCGCCACATGTTGACCATCAAGAGCATTACCAGTCAGCGATTATAAGTGCAAAACAGCCTTGCGACTAATAAAATCCCCTGTATAACTTTTTTTTTCACAACCATTAACACATTTCTGTTAATCTTTAATTAAAAACCAAGCAAAACAGACGTCTGTAATTGAAAAATAAATTGAACGCCGATGTTTTGTTTCTGATGAGGGTGACTAATAAATTTGCATTTTCGTTTTTTTTCTTCTCCAAGTATACATCGAATTTTGAAGAACGCATTACATTATCGTCTTGTATCATACCCCATCCCTGATTGAATAGTTAAGACATTGAAGTAGGTCAAGACTATGAAAATAATGGGAAGTGTTTTTGAGCCGATTTATATTCCATAACAAGATCTCACGCGTGATAGTATAATATTGCGTAAAATCGTCGTAGGTAATACCAGATTGTGGAGCAAAGTATATTTACTATACGATATGTACTCGGAGAAAACTTTCTCAAGGCTTGTTGAATTTATTCTTTATGAATTCCCTTGGAAATCTTACGAAAGTTTCTTTAATTGTTCCGGAGAATTTAATTTAAATTATAATGACGCATCGGTATAATAAAGCGGCAAGGTTCATGTCATGCTACAGTGGTAGAGAATTCAATTTTTTATTTTCATACTCGATGAAAAATCTATCCCTTCGTTCGAAGGAGTCTGATAATTCCAAAATGGCCACTTTCGTTCGTTGTATTCATGGAGTTGAATTTGAAAAGCGTACTTCAAAGCGTCATTTTAGTATATATATGTAAATTACTTTCGCGACGCAAGACGTATTTCCATGGAGGATTCGCTAGGTGTTTGCAAGGATTCTGGGCTAATTGTAGGTTATTCCGAACTCTGAGTAAAGATTGTGCAATGTCCATTTAATGGGACGCTTCCCATAGAGGTGCTAATAAAGTAGCAACCTCATGACGCAAATAATAATATCATGCTCTGTGCAGTTCCCATGGTATATATTATGAAATTTACTTTTATATACAGCAGAGAAACTATATAAGACAAAATGTTATGGGAATATTTTGTTCAGTATAATATTATAAACGCACCGCATCGCACAAGGAATTATACAGCATCGATATGAAGTTTTTTATAGTGAGTGAATTTGCTTGAGAATGTATAGAAAAATGATCAACTCATCGGTAAATCTAGTGTGACGAATGTCGATAATTATATTGATGGTGAATTATATACGATAGATTCTATCGAATTTTTTGAACTCACGGAGGGGCGTTTATAGGCGCATTGATTGTGTATAATTATAATATTTTGTATTTCGAAGAGTCAATTTCTAAAAAGAAATTACTTGCTCTCGCAATTTGTTCAAATAAATCACGAGATTCGCAGTTTACGAGGATTTAGTATACGTATTATGTACCGCAATATTTATTTAACGATGTGTAAAATGCGTTTCGCTATAAAAGAAAATGCAACATACTTTCGCGCGCACTATAATTATTATAATTATAGTATAAAGTAACTCTTCTTTGGCAAATAAAACACGTTGACTAATACATGCCGATATCTATATACTCATAAAACAAAATAACATACGTTTACACTATGGTTACCTTTCAGTTGTGTACGGTGACGATGATGATTCTTGGATTAACCGACGCCGGTAGAATTCCACGTAGTTTTGATGCACTTCAAGTGCATAATACACACAATATTTTTCCGAACTTACACACTGTTCATCACGGCCACGGTGCTACAAGCTACCAAAATGTTGAAATCGAAAATCACGGAGACGTTCAAATTCCGACTAAGTTTCGTGCCGAACAGCAACACTATGGTTATCCCGAACACCGAGACGATCACGGTAAGAAGTAATCGATATGTAATAATCTACAAACAATGGATAACGTATTGGAGGTGCAGACTCTGGATAGAGTATAATAGTATGTATTATGGTGGTCCTTATTCGGATCATTTTTCAATTTTGTTGCTCCCGATGGCTGAAATTACTCCAAATAAAAATAAAAAAAATGTACGCCAAAGCTGGAGCTCGTAGCTCAATTTTTAGTGGTTTTCCGAAACCATCGAATTTTCCTATTCAAATAACATATATTATGATTTTTGACAGTTGACAGACATTTCTTAGTTTCCATTGCTGTATTACTCCAAAAAATCTAAAATTTGCCAAATGTCTTATCTATATCAGAATTTTATGGATTTTTTTATCAAATAATTGTTGTATCGATTTTTACAAAATACGATCTTTTGACGTAGGGGGAGTTCCGGCAGTACCGACAGCCTAAGGTTTTTTGATCTTTTTCGAGTCGAAACTGTCTTACATCTGTTGAACCGGTATTGGTAAATGTTTATTGTGTTCTTACCTGTCGAATGAATGCATCAAACATCTACTCTTAGTTTTATTACAAAAGTACGAAAGGCCAAAAAAATGAGGCGTCACAAAAGTGTCCGCTAGTATCGGACATAGCTAATTCTGTGCATTAAATTAGGCAATGATCACAAACATATCCATCTGCGATATCAACTGCTACCTTAAATTTCAGATTCACGAAATTTCAGATTTTTTGAAGCAACACAGCATACTGGAGGCAAAAAAATTATCGTCAAGTGTCGAAGATCATATGTTATTTAAATAGGAAAATTCGAAAGGTTCGAGGAACCACTAAGAATTCAGCTACAAGCTCCGGCTTTAGCGTACATTTGTTTCTATTTATTTGGTGTAATTTCAGCCATTAAGGGCAACGAAATTGAAAAACGACCCAAATAAAGACCACCCTAAGCATGTAGAACACTAAGGCATACCTGATATTTTGGTTCTATTAAAGACCAATTTGGATGATACCTTTGCAACTATATTCATGTATATGAACTATTTCAGAAAATGTCACATTAAATTTCTTACGATCAATTAATTCAATAAATTCAATTTTTTTGCTGTCTTCATAGAACTGTACGAGGTATCAGCAATAACAGCAGCTCCCAAATTTCCAAGCACCAACGGGATCCAGAATCACTATTACCAGCTATCCGATGACAATGGTAAATAAAATTTACTTTCAAGAATTCAATGATGATAAATTTTCAAATAATTTTTTCAGACCCGTACAGTTCAAATAACATCGATCACATCGAAATCAACAATATTGCGGAACAATCTGCCTACTATGACAATTACGATCACGAATACGACTTTGGATATCAATAAATATAATCATATGAAATCCCCGAGAAATCCCACTTCCAGAATTTGCTTGTATCCTATACCCGTGTCATTAGGAACCGAGCACGGCTTCTTCCATTTCATCCAAGCGTCGAAAAAATGTGTCCCATGTATATACAAATAGAGTGATCATCGCTGCCCATGGTAGAGATCGCATCCGTGCGGTAGGAAAAAAAGTCAGTATTCTAATCTAATCGTAAGTCACTCCTCAGCAGAATTAGAGCACGGATTAGAGGAGTGCGTTTCTAGGGATAGAGGTAAAAATTAACATCTCACTTCCTTATGCATATGGAAAAACGTTTTTTTTTTTTCTTTTTATTTTTGAAAAATGTTATTTCACGTTACAACTTCTGTGTACCCTTGCACGACTATTCACTTTTTTAGAAGTACAAAAATTGCATTTTTACAAGTTGTCCAACTTAGGGGCTATAAATTTATTTATTTATTGTGTGTTTTTTTTTTTTGTTTTATATTTATTTTATTTTCATTTATTTATTTTTTTTTCATTTTTTTCGTTTTTTTTCAATTCTTTTTTTTTTTGGAAAAAAGCGTTTGCGACGGTTCATTTGTCTCATATTATCATACTCATATCCACGTATATCCACGTATATATTCAAAATTCATATTTGACACGATTTCATCAATAAGCAAGAGCAACTACGATTGAAAATAAAATCTGAAGAACAAATGTCCCTGCCGAAAACGCCACGTTTAAAAGTTACGACTTATGTATATGTATATATAGATGTGTGTATGTATATAATTCATTTTAATATAATAATGGTCGCCATTAATAGAAATCAAGAACAACGTCAGTATACCGGAAAAAAAAAAATTGGACATAACTCACACGTAGACGACACAGCAGCATTACCAATATTTGAGCCATTTTTCCCAAACGACAAGATCTAGGATCATTATTCAACGAGATGTTGATGTCACATGTTAATCTCTGGCTTATTATGCTTACTGACGTTGAATCAAAACTATTCAATAATCAATAATAGTAATAATGATGATAGTAATAATAATAATCATAATCATATTAATGATAATAATTGTAATAGCAATATTAATAAAATTTACAATATTAAGTGACAATAGGCGACCAATCGTCAGTTATGGTACCATTTTATATACTTCTTTCTTTTCAATTCTTATTTATTTTTTTCATTATGTTTTTTTTTTCTTCTATTTTTGCAAATAAAGTTTTTCATATTCTCTGTTTAATTAGGTCCTGCCTTTATAGATTACTGTGTGTTTCGATTATTAATTACAATGACATATTAATTGCAGAAATAGCATAGGAGCAGTCTTTTTTATATTTCTTTTCTTCTTTTTTCTTCTCTGCTAAATTCATTTTCACTCTTTTTTTTTCTATATAATTATATGTATGTATAGTATGTATGGTGTACAAGTCGTCTTGTTCGAAATGTAAAAATGCACAGTTATGATTACAATAATGTATTAGCTGATAGAAACGTATCGTTTGACTAGCTTTAAATCATCTCAGAATTCGTAATATTATATGCCTGCCTGTCGAGTGTCGTCAAATTTTATAATAATTACATAATATGTGTAAGAGTTTAAAAAAAATTACATAAAAAAACAGTTGATTACAATGATAATGATATTGATAATGATGATAATAGTAATAATAATCATGAAATTAATTAACTGGGTGTAAAATTGAACATTTTTTGTAAGTTTCTTAATTACTAAAGTCTACCCCAGAAAATTGCCCATAGTCATATATCGCTGCCAAGAACCAATTGCAAAATTTTTATTTACCACAAAGAATGTAAGCGTTAGTACGTAGCGAGACAACATTTGATTTCAGTTGTTATCCCTCATCGATATGTTTTGAGCAATTTTAGCTATAGTTTATAGATTTTTCAACTAACTTCGATTCCGCTACGTACCAGGCGTATGCCTTGCTCTTACGTTGTTAGAATAATTTTTTACGATGACAATGGTATTGGCAATATTATACTTGTCAAATTTCATTCGTACTTTTTTCCCATTATTTTTTCCATTTCCGCTAATATATATAAAAAAAAAGTATTCTATGCAGCCTATTTAGAGGCACGTTGTAGGTAATTTCAACACCAATCGTCAACAACATAATCGTTGGATTTTTGAATCACCTTCCAAAACATAGTCAGACAAATGACTGTCAGAACGTAAATCATGCACAAGATATACTAATTATTCAATAAAAAAGCTATACCAACAATTACCTTACATTGATTAATATAATAGAATATAATGTTCCAATCAATTAGTCTAAATCCTAAGATTACTTCCTTACTACTCAATACCTTTCTCTAATTCTTATTATTTTGACAGGTTTTTCCCTTCCGCAGTCTTCCAATTGTTTCATTCACGCGCACGTAGGACGTTAAAGAAAAAGAAGTCTCATTTAATCAGGACATAATTTTTTTTGTTTTGTTAATGTTTATACTACCGAAACGCGTGAAATTGTCAGTCTTTCATTTTTTTTTTTTTTTATTTTTCTTTATTTTATTTTAATTCAATATTTATTTAATTATTTATTTACTCAATTATTAATTTAATTATTCATTATTCATTAATTTGTTTATTCATTCAATTAAGAATAACGTTAGTAGATTTTGTTGAACGAAAATATTAATATTAAGACATCGCAAAAGCTGTTTAATCGTTATTGCGCAATAACTGCTGAGAAAAAAGAACAGGAATGAAAATAATAATATATATTTAGAATAAGAAGCGACAGGATTTTCGAATCTAAAAGCTAGACTGCAGAGTATCCCATGTTTCTACATGTATACATATTAAATATATATACATGTCGTTCAAGCATTTTACATCCTTATTCTGGTCAAAAAGTAACTTTAGCTTATATATCTTTTGTACCATTGGAAAGTACTTGTCACATGCAATTTGCCAGTTCAACTTAATATGATTTTAAAAAAGTACTAGTTATAATAATAAAAATATTAATGATAACAAAATGAGATCCAGCGAATAAATTTACTGTGAAATTGAAAAGTAATATCCACAAATATTGACATTGATGTAAGTAAGATAATTTCAGGCATGTCAGCAATCTAGCTTCACAGTCTTGGTCTACATACACTATAAATTTGCGTGTATCCTTGAGGAGAAAAGAATTGAAAAGTACGTAACACAATGTTGCTTATGATCTACAAACAGCCCGACTGAAAAGAATAAGGACTTTGCACAAAAAGCGCAGGGCTCAAGTATCAAATTCTACAAACACAAATAATAATAAAAATTAAAATCAGTCCGTTGATTAAAATGAATTGCATCACGCAATTGCTAATGCTTCTCAGCACTTAAAATCAGAAGAATTCCATTTCCCGAAATGGATAACACAAAAAAATATTGCAATATAACGCACAGCTGATTTTTTGTATTTTACAATCTTTTTTTTTCATTTTAATATATATATATATATATGGGTGTATGTGTTTGTATATATATACATATATTGATATCATATATGCTATATATCGTAAATAGGTAGTAAGGGAAAGAATCTATCTTTCTAATAGCATTTGGCTTGCCAAATTCTGTCAATTCGTAAATAATACAATTACAGTGTAATAAAAATATGATTTACAAATTATGAGGAAATCGTTCTAAATTGTTAGAGCAAATATCTGCGATTATCTCACGATTTCAACAATGATGTCACAAATTTTGGACATTTATACAATTATATTCAATGGGCCAGTACTCGTTCGTTCGTTCGTGCATGCGTGCTTACTACTAACTAGCAACTATTTTGTTCAGTCAGTTCGTGAATATCATTTTATGAAATGAGCTATCAAAGTAAGACACCGCAACTTTAGTTGAACTACAGATTGAACTGTGATATCTAATAGACTACGATATAGTAATAAATCATAAACGGGCTTACTATTCTTCTTCTGATAACTGAGGACTAGGCCTCGCCAAATCCACCTATAGCTTGCTCTGTCATTCGGAGACAAAGAGACTCCAGACGCGAGTTTATTTCAGGATCCGTTGTCTCCGATGAACTCATCGACTGGCTTAAGAAATTATCTCTTGGCGCACTGTATGTACGCTGCAGACTCCTTTGCAGCTGCTGAAATTGGAAAATTATCAGCGATTTAGCAACTAAACATCAAACATCAATTTCCTGATTATTAGACGTTTAGTGCAAGCGAGTAATGTCACGAATATCTTACCTCTAAACTGGTTTCCTGTAAGCTTGGTCTCTTTTCAGTGACGTGTAAGGGGTGTAAACTGTTTTGATTCTGAGTCAAACTCTGGTTCTGATTGTTTTGAAGATACGGAGTAGAGATGCTGTTTCTGTGTGGGCTCAATGTGAATGAACTGTTGTGCGCATGACCGTTGTTAATGTGACCCAAGTTCAAACTTGGCTTTCTACTGTTAGGGTTATGCTGCGGAGGGCTACAATATCTTCTGTTATTGTATCCATAGCTATGCTGCCACCTGTTAATTCAGACAAAAAAACATTCAATGCATTTATTAAAAAATTCTGTCTTAGTTGTCTTTGAATGATTTTCGTATTTTGGATTTTCCTGGTACACTCACTTTGGAGTAGGTCTTGGATTGCCGAGCCGACTGCGCCACTGTTGAATTTTCTCTTTTTGGTTGGGAGTGAAACAGTCGTGCTGTAAAACTTTCTCAAGAACAGTAACACAGCTCAGCAGCACTCCTTCGTCCACACTGTCCAAAGCCAAACGACTGCAGACTGTAACAATCAACAAATAGCGTTAGAATTATTTAGGCACTATAATGTTTGTTGATTTTGCGTGGGCCACAAAGATACTCACGTTTACCCACGACTTTGGTGAACTGTGTAGGAATATCCATAGGATCACTTTCTCGACTTGGTTTCATGGGCGTTGCTAGAATAGCCTTTAGCTCGTCCAGAGCACTGGCGACCAGGCCTTGTCCTTGAGAGAAGGATGCTTGTTGGTTAGCTTCTCGATTTGGCTGCAGTAAGTCACGTTCTAACGCTAGTAAAGTCGAGTGTCGTTGCTGTAATTTAGTAATAGATAGTGCGAGCTTGTGTCGTGCTCCCTTGGTTACACCTTGCTCAGCCAATCGTTCTTCCGTGAGTTCAAGCATCTCTTCGTAACTCAATGTCGCAAACAGATAACTGTATTTATGAAGTCTCAACGTTTTCAGCCATGCTGCCACATCTGTAAAATAATGAATTATATCTATTTACAATTTTAAGTTCATCCCAGTAATAATACTCTCAGTTTGAGACTACTTCAATTAATTTGAATTAATAGTTAACAGCTGATAATTGCTGGTGAGACAATAAATAGGCACCAACCTTTCATGCCACTGGCCAGAGACCGTGTAGATGCCTCATCTAGGCGACCTTCACTGCCGCTACTGGCGCATGAACTTTGCGGACTGAGTGGGCCCAAACCAATCAAACTCCCTATGGTTCAACGAGATCAAAGAAAATGTAAAACCTTTCGCGTTTGAAACTTAACATGAATTGTACTGTGATACTTGAAATGCAAGCTGCGTTAATTCACCTGCATGATCGCCTGACACACTGAAGCTGCGTGGCTTATGTCTGCTTGAGTTGGTTGCATTAGTAGTTCGATCAACAACATCAAGATGATGTGGGGCAACTGGTGGGGTAAGACTATTTGAGCGACGTTGTCTGGCAACAGGAGATGGAAACTGCAGGTTGAAGGTAGATGTTGGATGTCCACCAAAAACATTGGACTGTTCACTTTGTTGCTGCTGTTTCGAGCCGCGCGGCCATATATTATCCCATCTGGTTTTTACATAAGAATATGTAATAATTATAGTAAATTTATCTATGAAAGTTCACGGTTCCATGTGTAAGAAATCTCTAGTTTGAGATTAGACTGAAACATCCATAAATTTCTCCTCACGTAACTCACCTAGGAGTTGTGGTAGTATATTCTTCAAGGCTGTGAATGGGAGGTGTGCCGCTAATACGTTCTTCCAGATGTCTAAGCCACTGAGTTAGCGATCGTCTATCCTGGCTGGTAATAGCTGGATGAATTAGAGTATAGCTCAATAGCTGTTGAGTCTGCTCCGTATATTGTCCAGTGCTGACGCAGTGACTAACCAATTCTGGTATAGCAACCAAATAGCATTGTTTGCACTCAGAATTTCCAGGGCGCAACAATGGAAGGTGAGTAAGCAGCTGATTTATAGCAGTCTCCGTTGTTTCAGATAACAGAGAATTGATGAATGCTATAATCAGGAAGTAATGCAGGTATAAATGTCGATTAGGTATACAGTTCAAACATATTACAAACATAGCCGCAGCTTAGAACACTTTATACGTCAACGACGAAAAAAGTAGGTTTCAAATGATTTACCAGGGTTGTTAGCATTGAGCTCCTGGGAATTCAACTCGGAAACAGAATGCAGAGAATGTTGTACAGCCTGAGCAAGAAATCTGGCCTGAACAGCCGGAATGCGTCGCAATAATGCATAAAGAACAACGGTCTGCTCGCATTCGTTCCATTGAGAAAAGACGCGTGTCAGCTCTCCGACTTGTTCGCAAAACAGAGCGCCTGGAGACCACTTCATTATACCTCCCACGTTTGTTTAACTCTTGCCCGATGTTAACGAGCAAAAATTAATAATGTGTATGTATCTGTATATACATATACCGATACAGATGTGTAGATGGGATATTATGAATAAATATTTTTATTTGGTATATATGAAGGAGGCTTCGAAAGCCACTCAATAATTGTTAACTACTGGATCAGTATGTCGTGCCAGGCCCTGAAAAATGAGAAGAAAATAAAACATAATTAAGATTGGTATTTGAACAACAGCAGTAATCAGGGTGCAGTATCAGCATATGATTTATTTTCAGCCGCCATATAATATTGAAACAGATGCTATGACCTTATTGGCTTTAGCACATTATCCAGGAAGAAAAATAAAGAAATACTGTAAGATAACAGAATTTCTGAATCTGAATAAGTTTATAAATATGTAATTCGATCATCTTAGATTCAACATCGCCTGAATTGTTGGAGAAATTTACTCGTCAACTCTCAAATATCATCAAATTTCATTATTTATATCAGTGTACTTAGAGACTAACCAACATCTCTTTGAACAGTAGTTTTCTGATAAAAATATCTTTCGAAAATTCAAACAAACGAAGGTATGTTGCTCTCCTTGGGAGAAGTTTAACGACCGAGATATAACGGTGGATACGTTATTTTCTCGAAATAATTCGATAGAATTATATTTATTTCGAGATTTGAAAGGATTATTGATAAGAAGGTGAGAACCGTAACGTATATTTCAGTAGAAATAGAAGAGTACAAAATCAGAAACTGGTAACTTGGAGCAAATACATACACATATCGATAAAAATGTGCTGAGGTCAAGTTTGTTTACCCCGTATATTTATAGCCTTCCATTCTAGGAGTGCAATGGCATCAGATATTTACGCACCATAGTGCGATGAGGAAAAGTTTTCAAATCTCTTCTCAAAGATAGAAAAAAAATGAGGAGTTAAAATCCTTCAAATTCAACAAATTATCTGTAGAAACTCGTAGAAGCAAAATACGGGCTTGTATTTTAAAATTTTCGAATGTTTAATTACGGAGGAAAACTAAAAAAAAATTCACCACGGTATGAACCGATGGGGGAGCGAAACCCAAAGATAAGTTTGCGCTACGAAATATATTTTAATAGACAAAGAGGAGATTCTGTTCTTTCGTATATCTAGAAGTGATTTCCTTATTTTCACGCGACTGCATGTAATTCTGATTCGGCCATTAACGGGAAGGATACATTTTACCGTATACAATTTGGCTTGTGACTTATATCTTAACGTAAGGAATAGAATGTGATGCTTTACCGTTCTCGAAACTACGTTGATAACTGATTTCACAATTAATCACAGAAAATTCTCACGAAATTACAGTATTATAACATTTTAGGCGTTTTTTGTGTCTGCCGACTGGCCTACGTGACCACACTGAGCGACTGATAACTTTAGGGCAACCATCTTCTCGTTTACCTTTAACCAATGAAATGATGGTATGGAAAAGAAATGTTATACCAGCCAATAAAAATGTTTTTATACCGCAGGGGTACCGCTATCTCCTGTCACGTAAAAAATTTACGAAATTTCCTTCATCAAATTACATTATCGGCCAACAAAATGTTTTCAAATTAAACAAAGAGCTGAAGTGTGTAAATATAGTTATACAAGACTATGGTGATCTTAGATACGTTTGATTTTCATATCATACGTTATTTTGAGGTTAGTGTCAACTGTCAAACGTTTGAATTAACATTTTTTTTTACGAACGGTACTGAAACCGTTAATATTTTCCTCACGTTTCACGTGTTTAACGAATACCCGTTAAAAATCCTGTCAGTATAAATTATCGACTTTCCTATTTTCAGATAGGCGTACATGACAATTAATTATCAACAAAATGAGTTCAACCATGTCGCATGAAATTTTGAACCTTTTATGTAGCTCGATGAAGCTAGAACGTGATCGAGCGATATCTGATCTAAACAAAACACTGCCAGCATCTAGCGGCAGTATCATACAGGAAATCAAAGATGCCTTAGTCAATGCTGTCAACAACAAGGGTAGCTCCTGGGAAATCAAATACGGCTGTTTACTAGGCGCTAAAACAGTTACCAATTACCTCAACATAGAAAATGAAAACGATCAAGTATTTATAAACAAATATAAAGAAGCCGCCATACAGTATCTTGCTGACGATGAGTCTCGCGTACGATTGGCTGCTGGTATGTGACATCAAACTGTTAGATAAAAGTACAGTCTGTATTTCTCTGTAAAGATTTTAATGATCCATGGTAATTTATTTTAGAATACATTGGAGGGACCAATTTTTATTTATTCATTCATTTTTCGGCGCTCAATATGTATTTACGCTTTGATTTCCAACCACTGATTTCTAACAAATAATTTCTGGACACAGGGGAAGTTCTGGGAGCACTTTGTGCTAAAACGGGCCCTCTCTTGTATTCTGAGATAAAAACACCCCTCGTCAATCTGCTACTGAGCCAGATAGATTCTCAGAATACAGATCAACATCAGATTATACATAAAATTGCAACCAGCTCGGTAAGTATGGTAACAAGATAGAAGCACCCAGTTATTTGGATATAATCTGAGTGCAACTCGTCCTTTAATCTATTTCTCAGTATTTCACAAAGTTTTGATTTGTTTTGGCATAATCTTGAATTGATAATTTCTGGACCATTTTAAAATTGAATATTCATTCTCCAATTCATTTAATATTGACTATACACATAACAGAAATCAAACGAGATAACTGAACTTCATGACACGAGCAGTGCCTCATCAACCTTGGAAACGACTTTGAAATGTTTCCAAGATATTGTCGAAAGCTATGGTTACGAATTCCAACGATTCATTGATTCTGAGTTGTTGAATCCGGTGCTTCGGAGTACAAGGCACTCTTGCCGATTTGTAAGAGAAGCTGCATTTTATCTTTGTGCATCTTTAGTCGCGAGTGGAGAGGATGATTCCATGTATGGTAAGCGATACATCGGTTGAAGACATAAAACCTTCATAGGAATTTCAAATAATTGATACGTTTTTTGCAGATTATGAAAAACACGACAATGTTGTAATAGATTCATATGGAAATGAATTTGCTCATCATCTGTCATCGGGTCTATCAGACAATTGGTCACAAGTTCGTTTAGCAGCTAGCATCGCAACGCGTAAATTTTTAATGGCTTTACCACTAGCCCAATCCAGGGAAGCATATTACCCTGAGCTGTTACCTAAGATATGTTTAAACAGGTGAGAATAATTTTGTTTCTACCTTTTGTTGATTCATTATTCTTCCACTTCAGCTCGATGAATGAGAATTAGTTAAAACTATTAAATTTGACTAATTCCAGGTATTACGTAGCCGAAGGAGTCAGGAACTATTCGCAAGAAACTTGGCGACAGGTTACAGGTGCTGATGGCAAAATATTAGTTGAAAAATTCATCAATGAGACCGTCGAATATTATATCGCAGTGAGTTCTTTTTTTATATCACTCCAATTAATTAATTGCATCGATGTTTTTGCAATTCTATGGTATGAAACAGAACATACATTTTGGCGTTTATTAATGCCTAGGCCACTGAGAGTCACAATCACCCAGTAAGAGAAGCGGCATGTTCTTGTATCGCAGAATTAGCAACAAAAATTGACCCGGAATGTGTTCGCTCGCACGTCGGACGGCTATTGTCTACACTTGGTATTTGTTTTGAAGACGATTCCTGGCCTGTTAGAGATGGTAAGTAACTGATACTGTTCTGATTGGAAATCAAAGGCAATTCAAAAGTTCACCTTATGCAGGTAACTTTACTCACATTTTGTATTACTTTCAGCGGCATGCTTGGCTTGTGGCAGCCTAATCCAAACATTTCCACAAGAATCTCAAGCAGCTCTTCCAAGTCTGTATCCTATGTTTTATCGAAATTTGGAAGATCCTATCGCAAGTGTACGTCAAGGTGCAGCTATTGGACTGAGTAATACAGTACGAGCCTATGGTGGTTTAATCTTGACTGAAATCCAGCAGAGAATTATTATGGGCTTAAACGGTGTTAGAAATCAACCAGACTCTAGTCTTCAATTTTTAGAACCTAACTCTAGGTTAAATACCACCTACACGAGTAATCGTAGGTGTCCGCAGGTCACGGATCCTACAAATGATGTACCGGTGAGTTGCAATAACATGATGTACAAATCAAATAATCGTAGGTATCAGGATGAAATCTTGAACACTTTCGAGTGCATATTTGGTTACAGATGAGTAAGCATAGTAAAAAGGCTGACGGAGATCTTACATCACGTAGACCAAGCGAACCTTGGGAGCTAGCAGACGGGTATTTGCTATTCATAGCGATCAATAACGTTAAAAATAAACCCTTTGAATTTCAGACTACATTCAGAATATAAGATCAATAGGATGCGCTGAAAAAAGTCACAGTCCTTTTGCATTTACATTGAGTAATAATCTTGCTTTTAGGTGCATTTATTTACTGGGAGAGCTGGCGATGATAGGAGGACCTGCTCTCTACGTAGTGACTGAGGTTTTACCACTGCTTGCTGAAGTTTCTAAACTACATCACTATAGAAGTCACTTGCAGCTTCTGGAGAATCTCTGTAAAACTCTTCCTATTATTGGTACCAATGCTGGGAAAAAGTACACAAAATCTTTTGTGCAGGATTTCTTTGACCCAATCTTTTATGCACTAGAAAGTGAGAACGCATTGACATCTAGTGCAGCTAGTCAATGTTTGAACACATTGAGCTCTTTAATAGGTCCATCTATACTACGTGCAAAAGTACAGTCATATAATCCCAGGTAAAAGATAGTACTAGCCATCATCGATTACTGAATTTCCAAATTCGCCGATTGTTCAATACAATCCCTAATAATTTTTCAGCTATCTCCACCATTTGGATGCAAACATTCACATAGCTCCGTTATAACGACAATGAAATTCATAAATTATTGCTGAATTGACCAAGTTGAGGATCTTCTAGAAATCTCAAGATTAGACGTAAAACTGTGTGTGTGCTTCATGAAATGAATTTATTTCTATATAAAGTATGTGTGCTTACGGCCTGAATTTCAAGAACGCCTTAAAGTGTCCAAGTCTATAGTCAATTTATAAAAGTCTAAGCCACTATATCTAATGATTGTGCTCTACTACCATGTTCCTGTTTTACTCTTTTGCAATACGAATACTGAATTTGGTAAACTTTGTAAGTCTTACAATACGTAATAAAGATTCAACTCTCATAAAATTCCGGGAGGTCGCATAGATATTGTGTTATTACATATCAAGATGACATCCCAGATATCCTTATCATGAGTTAAAATAATTTGTTCATCAAAATCTCACTGAGCATAAGTGTCCAATTAATTTAATACCACAAAAATTTAAAGATTCTTTAATCACACTCGATGATGCTCGAGTCGATATGAATAAATTATTGAAAAAGTATTAAATACATACATAAAAATTTACATTTATTGCTCTATGTGTAACATGAATAAATATAAGTAACTTGTGAGGGTACCTAGCTCTACTTCGAGTTGACTTTCTACAATACTTATTTCTTAGTGAAACCTGGATGAAACTAAAGCTCTTTAGCTTCTGACAAGTAAGTAATTCTTCAAAGTATTGAGATGATGAAAAATTTGGAATTTGAACATAAATTTCTTGTATGAACAGGATACTAAAATGGAGCTAGAAACCTCAAGTCCTTGCGTAAAGATATAGTACAGAATATCTAAGAAAATCACATTTTTCACTTATATCGACATAGATACTTTATATATAAAATTAAACATACATTTCTAACTAAAATAAAATCTACTACAGAAAAGGGTACTCGACGCCACAGATGTTATAAAACAAGTTATACGTAATGCTCAATGGAAATCTGTTGCTTCGAAAGCTTATGCGCACAAGCCTTCACGATATTAATATTAGTATCACATGTATGTAATTGAATGAACTGTGGCGCAAAATACAATGCAATCCAACACAATGACCTACTCCCTATGGTAATAGTGAAAAATAAATCCACAGAGCTACCATAGCTAAAGTGGCACGCATTGAGAAAAATCATTTGTGAGATATGCACACATGTTTTGAAGCTCGTAGAATAAATGTACTTTGTTATTTGAGATGAATGACTTTTCATTCATCATCATCAACACTTTGTTGAGACCGACATTTATCGTCATTAGAAGTCTTTCACAAATTTACAAGGAAAATAATAGATCTATGAAGAAACTGCGCGGTTAAAAATTAAGCACCGTGTTACCTCTGGCTTCCAGCACCCTTCAGTTCTGAATTGTGGCTGCAAATATTATATATTTTCACCCATGCCATCAGTTTCCGTGACAAGGGCACGCTCCAAGATAACTCGGCCTTCTTTATATCGCTGATTTTCATCAGTTGCGAACTCGTATACCCATCCGAGCTTGGCATCACAATTCTTGCAGCTCACATCACGTACCATATGTCGACCGGTCAGCATGACTCTGTCTTGTACCTCACTAGGCATTATTTAATCAATTACATTCTGTAATCTAATTTCAAACGATCGACTTGAAAAATAGATACCATGTAGCATTAAAATTCTTAAAAAAATAGACAGCTCTAAATTTTAAACTAAGTAAAAAAGAAAGTGAGTGTTTTCCTAAGAATCGTTTCAGTAGAGTTAGAATTGATATTGAAAATTACCTGTAATTGAGGTTGACTACTTTGTTAAATAAAAAGGCACGTCCAGTAGCTCCGGTAAATCGTGTGCTTATTAACTGGCTACGATTCGTTAAATTCGTGTCGCAAGCGGCACATGAGAATAATCGAGTGCCTCCAATATGTTCGAGAAAAATAACTCCCATTTTGCGAAAGGGTTATAATCACAGCTGATCTGAAATCGTAAACAAAAGAAACGTCAATGGCCAACTCAGAGTGAAGCCGTCAGAGTAAATACGTCAGAAAATAAGTTTCAACGTAATCGATAATTACAGGGGGCTTTGATAAACAATATAGTTGAATGCACCTCGACGCGTAGAAAAATTGTTATCTTAACACTCGACTTTAAATTGTCTAGCCATAGGCAATCATCAAAGAAATTAATAGGAAAGATGACGAAGTGAATCACAGTCGAATCAACTTGTGAAACATGTCAATGAGACAAGATGGCGGCAAAATAATAACAGAAATGTGCAATTATCCCGTTACTGTCAGCAGCGACAGATTAACAGTAGATGGCAGTATCTCCCATATTTTTCTGCCCAGCTGTTTATGAAATGCCGCGAGAGATCAGCTGATTTTGACAGATAAATTATTAGATGCCGCTTCAAATTTTGCAGTGTCACTATCGCGATGCAATTGTTCGGCGGACGAAAATACGTGAGAAATAATAAATTATAAAGCGAATTATGTACCTCAACTTATGTAATATCTTATAAACATGCAACAATCGTGTTTTATATCTGCATTTTTACCTACAATCTGTGTATGTAAGCATATTTCACCACTTTGAATAATAACTAGTCATACCAGATTACCTATAGGTAGATATTTATTCTCAATGATCATACCAATCATACAATGGTCATGCTGTAGCGTTTATTACTATTGATAGTTATTTTTGTTGGACGCTCGTATTCTAACCCTCTTCTGCAGCTAGATAACATTGCTGTTCTGGGTTGTACACCAATAAAAAATGAGATGCTAGGTATTCGAATGAGCAAGATGTTACATCAAAATATCATATATTTATTCATATAAACAGTATACAATATGTTACTAGTATACATATGTACTATAATATATGCTCGTGTAAATTATATGTTTAAAGCTAGTTACACAGATTTTGTGCAGTAAAATTCGAAAAATTTCCATTTCAAAATACCTTTTCTTGAACTCTCCTTGCAGCTAAATCTTAAATATCGCTTTCATGTTATAATGTTTGAATAATTTTCGACAGATCATAAAAATTTAATACGTAAGTTATGCTATGTAAGACATAGATTGGTGTACAAAGACCAAACAAAATGACATATTCTCCAAAAATCAAATAAAATATAATCTTGGTCGTTATTTTTAAATCACCACACGTTTATCTTTCTTCAAGGCACGTTTGAAATACAATTAATATATCTATATCCCCTCATAATCATTCAACGAAAGATTATTCATAACAGTTCGATTGCATTCAACAATCGATAATTGCTTCCAGAATTGATTTTTAACACAATTAAAGAGATATAATTGATAGAAAAATATAAAACATTAAAAATTCCTTTAGCCAAAATCACAGACAAGTCTCTTACTTTCTCCAACAATGCCATAAACTGGCATTCGCAAAATCTTAATCCTACTCACATACGTTAGTTAATATAAATAGTGTTAATATACATTCAAATATATTAATTTTTAGTAGTCTTATTGTTACAAAATATATGTTAAATATATACGTGTGTACATATGTATTTGTATATGTATACATTTATATTTATATGGTTTGTTTATACATTTTGATTATATCTTTTTTGCATCTTCATTCTTTTAGTTTTTGTTTCGTGTCCGAATCCGTAGTGGACTCTGTAATACTGCACCAGCTACCACTACGAACACTAAACGCTCATAGAAAATATAGTCAGGATAATGTAGCAACTGTTAATTATAACAATATTGATTACTATATTTTCACTCTCACAGTCGGTGGTATGTGACAAACTCAGTTACTAACAGATTCAGTTAAGAGTTGCACCATCCTAGGACCAACCTGACTCAATGTCAAACAAGCATTGAAAAATCTTTTCTTTTTCAATAATTTCTTATCGTGGATCTCATCTTCCATTCTATGATATTATGTAGGTATTTGCATCAAAAGATGCCTATTTATGTTACATTTTATGTGTTATAAGAAAATATTGAAGCACCATGACATCCGGTTGGTTCACATAGATATGATTCGTACAGGCAACGTGACTTGAGGTACAAATTTCTTTGAAAATGGTCAAGATGTACAAAATCTGACAAATGAAGTTGATAACTTTTTTTCTGTTCTTTAAATTGTTATTGAAAAAAAAAGCCAATTAAGAAATCAATATTATCTCAAAACTCACAGGATGGATATCTGTACGAATTGGCATCAACAAGAATCATGAAAACTGAAACTTCGATGCAGAAAATAAAGATATACGGTGTTAGGTACATACTGCAGTATATCTATGCTTTATGAACGTCTCGTAATAAAATATTAAAAAAATATCCCTGTTTACCTACACTATACGGTACACCTATTTCTATATGTATAGCAATATAATTTCTGATATTTGAGTTTACAATTTTAATGGGACATTAAAGTTTTGCTAATAACAATGATAATATTGATAATAATAATGTTTACATATATATTGGATATTATACCTATATGTAGGCATATGCGTAGTATCAAATAACATTGGTTTGGTGGTGTTGAGGGTTGGATTACGTTAAGTTAATTTAAACTCTCATGAAGTTTGAAGGCATTATTATTTCATGAGTTTGGTTCGATCGGCAGCAACTGCTGCAAGGCAGGCCAGTGCACCCAGGTCCGGTGCCGTACCCCATTCTATTGATTCGATTAAATTCAAATCAATTTTCAATCGATAAAATTAAATAAAAGATTTGTTCCTCCTAATACTGCAATCCATAGAAATTCAGAAACAAAACAACATTAACTTTAAGTAGTATTCCAATGGTGGATTGCTGTTGTATTAAGTGAATAAAAGTATCAATAATTGTGCGATACATTCATGGACTATTTGTAATTATAATTGGAATCAAGTTGTTGTTCTCTGGAATGTTGGACTGGAGTCTAGAGAAATTTTCAAGTACATACCTTTAGTATCTTGGTCATCACTGCCTTTGACTGCACCACTTGCTCCCGCATTACGTGTTATACTTTGTTTTCGGGCCTTTCGTTTTTGACTTCCAACCAACAATGCTTTGTCCATCCCATCCAGACTCTGTGTGTTAGCTGAAGAGTTACTTTGTTTTCTGCTGGACGCATTCAACTTTTGGACAATCTTCTTCTTCTTGGTACGCTGCTGCTTCTTCTTCTCTTGGAATTCTTCTAAGCTCAGAGATGGCAAGGCCTCTATTTTTTTCTCCAGATTGAAATCCCTGGATAAGTAATGGGCAAATTCGATAAAATACCCAACACACAATGGTTTTGTACTTGATTATTTACTACTGCAACTTACTCTGCCTTAAATCGTTTACGAGGTGTCCATGCATCATAGTGTAATTGACCACCAGCTTCCTCTGTTTCTGTTTCTTCTGGCTTTGAGGCTTCCAGCTTGCCCTCCGCGCTGTAAAGTTGATGAACTCTTACTGATTATCGATACAAAAACTTACTGTACCCAATCTATGAAGTCAACCTTAAATAGGTGGCAAACCCTGATTTGTAGCATTCAAAATGGGATTACCTTTCTACCAAGTGCTCCAACTCGCCTCGAGTACTACCACTTCCTTCGCTGCTCACTGAATCAGTTTTTTCACTGAAATTTGAAGAAATTGAATTCCTCCTCTCAATTGTTTGTTCTTCAGGACTAGAAATAACAAGATGAAATGATATTTTTCCTGAATAACATTATCTGGATCGAATTACATGTAATCAGAAGTATATATCAGTCATGAGTACACAGCAACTGCGATACCTTGAAAATTCAGCAGCTCGTCTCCGTCTTGTTTGCTGTCCTATTGGGCCAACCGCTCTCACCTGTTCGGCGAGAAATTTCTGATAGCGCAATCCTTTGCATGTTCTTTCACCTCGAAATCCACTTTCCTCAGGTGATCCTGCACCTTCGTAGTACAAATTATTACCATTTTTTTCTGTCTCAGCGCCCTGCGTATGAAAAGTGGTCAATTTTAAACTGATCCTTCTGAATTGATGGGATAAGATAAGATATGAGATAAATGGGTTGAGTGTCGTTTGTGCTAAAAAGCGTTAGACATGCTATTACCAAAGATGGTTGTTGATTGTTGTTGTTAGATTCTTTCTTCTTTTCTCCAAACAAGTCGACCTTGATTTCTCTTTTCTGGATGACAGGATGTGGAAGCTCAGTGTATCGTTTTTTGGGAGGTTTAGGTATGCTGATGTTTTCATTAACATTCGATTGGTCGTTGTTTCCATTGATTACTGACGAAATTTCCTGTGTTTGGGTTTTTTGTGGTGTAAAAAGCGAGCTTAGCCCACCGATCTGCGACTCGTCAGCTAACTTTCCTGGCTGGATTGATTGCCCCTCTCTTTTGTCAATCTTTGTCAAGTCAGATTCTGTGCTGCTTAGATCCTGGCCTGGCTCCCCCAAATCGAAATCTGTCTTTTTATTCGTGGGCCGAGTAGTCAAAGTACGTAGTGGCGGTGCAGGCAACTTGTACCACTTGAAATCTGGATTAGCGTTCAAAAACGCATCCTTGTACTGAAGAATGTGAAGATTATTTCATTAAAGTATCACTTTAAAATAAATGTCAACATTATTTAAAGCTGTTGACAGTGCAGTGCAGAACAGTATGAAAAAAAGAAATAATCATCATGCGATATGTTCAGGCTCACATCAGCATTAAAAAGTACCTGGCATTTCATATTCAACTCATTCTACCCTACCTCTTGTGCAAGGTTGGTATAACAACGTTTCTGATCAGGATGGAGAGTGGCCCACCATTCGCCGAGGACACGAGTGACCGCTCGATTCTCTAAATGCGGAAAGCCAGATCTCACAGAGCCACGATGCCGTTTGCAGAAAATTAGGAATGCATTCATTGGTCGCCTTGCATGATGTGCAGGCTCCCTTTGCTCCTGTGCATCAATGGATTACATGTTTAATTCATTCGTTCACATACTGCATGAAAATAAAATAATGAGCCAACTTATTTTATGCATTTTTCCATGGCTACCACATTAATTGATGGACTGACCTTTTGTCAAAGCATACATTTGAAATGTTATACAGTAGGTGTGTGTCATATTGTTATAATAAATCTATAAATATATTGTGACAAGAAAACACGATTTTTCCCAAGCATGGAAAATAAGAAAGCCATCTAAAACATCTAGTATAAACATAGTGTCAGTGCTTATTTATATTATATCAAACAAACAAAAATTTGCCCAACAATAAATTACAAGCTAGCAAATTTCAGTAAAGTGATACGTCATAAATAAGACATAAAAAAACTTCATGTGAGACAGTTTCTGAAGAGAAAGTCTCACTGAGATATAAACTTATTTAACTTACAGCACTACAATTAAATCTAAACCAAATCTTTTGATATTTAAAAAATATAAGGCTAGTGGTGAATAGGAGCAGTCACGAAAGAAGGCTGAAAAAAGATTCCTCTAATTTCCAACTATAAACAGGATAATCTGACAACAAATTTCAAAATTCAATACTCTGTGAAGATGATTTATGCTGGTGAAATGATTGAAAAATTCATATCACGTGTTTAGGTATTTTGCAAAGATTGAATAGTTAATCTAATTGCTATTTTTATACCCTGATTTTTGTGTTGCCAATAATGGCAGAGCGCTAACCTCAATAGTCAAAAATTTACTACAGGACTAAGATAAACTGCAAATCACTTAATGAGCTTTGGCACAAAAGATGTAAATTTCATTGGCCATTCATCGTCGGTACCTCAAATCAGCCATGTACATACAAACATGGTAGCTGTAATATCATTCACTGTTAATAAGAGCTATGTAAAGTGACACCTGCCAGACATTTTGTATATTGGTATTCGCACAGTTTTTGACTACAATTTATCTAGCTGCACTAACAAATAAACTACCATGCAAAAATTTCATGCCTCTCCCAAAGTAGCAGATCACTCACGAATTTGCTCTGACATTATTAAACTAGATTACACTTCCCAAGTATAGTCATTTATTGTCAAACAGAAACGCTTTAGTAATTGGGATAAAAAAAATAGAATCAATCGACTATCGACAAAATTTTGAAACCATTCTAAAATTCTGGAGATACCACGTTTACAGATGTGATTTAATTTCTGTTTGTTGTTCAGTCAATGAGAGTTAACGCAATTATTTTACTCTTTAAAATATATTGCCCCTGCGTTTTAGTAGTCCTAGTCTATTTTTTAACATTAGATATATGAGCCTGGTTAGATTGTCGGCAATTTTTTTTTAGATCGTAGGAGAGCCTCTCTTTCTCATTGTGGTGCAATCTGATAGTTTATAGTGACGTATGTTTCTATAAGTGAGATATTGAAAAATATCGAAGTACAAAAAAAAGAACATGTATAGAGAAAAACAAGAACGAAAAGAAAACATCGAATATATCACGAGACGAAGTCCAGACGGAACGATCGAATTAGTTGGAACCTGATTTTTGTTTTGTATTGTTGAGTCATTGGTGACAGATATAAGATTTGGTTCATCAACTAAGAAATAGTTTTTTCTAGGGGTCGATGAAAAATTCTAATTAGGTAATTTGTACAAGAATGTAAGCGCAGTTGAAATAATCCTGCAGAGGTGTAGTCGTATGATGATTGAAAGTTCGTCCATTTGGTTAAATAGGAGGAGCTGAGTAAAAAAAAAAAAAACACGAAAGCTGTGACATTTCGCAATCACAAAATGACAGCTGCTTGCGAGAATGTAAATATGTCTAGACGAGCTGAAATTAATTTAATAGGTATTGTTTAAAAAGAATTTCTTGGCCAGGAATTAAGCGATTAGATAAATGATTTGTGAATATAATCGTTCCACTGTACGATCGATGTTGTTAATCTGTACTCATAACTTGTTGGTTTTTGTTTGTCAAATATTTCTTCAAGTCTCAAGGTTAATCTGCAGTCGCCTGTCGCTTTATTTTCTGCGATGACACGGCCCCGAATACCGACATTATTTTCACATAAGTTGACCACTCGATAACATAATTAATTTTTTATTTTAACGCTACATCTATTTCCGATTGTATGAACCTTTAGCGATATTTAACTACGCCTTGATACGACCCAATTCTTTTTCTTACAACTAAGAAAGACTCACCTCTTGACGTTGTTCGTTGGCAGCCATTTCACTCAGCGCATAATACTGGTTCGCGAAATACCGATAATTCCGGCACTCTCGTATATGAATTGACTGAAACTTGTCAAATGATCACTCGAACTATCACTTAACTTCAGCAGACGGTTGCTTTCGAAGAATCGTTTTATAAAAAATGCTAAAAAACTGTCTCGCCTCTGACGAACGTACGTCAAATCCAAAGTATTTTGGGTGACTTCTCTGAAAAAATGTCTGTCTGTCCCGCTGTCCCCTCCGTATCAGCTGATTGTTGTGAAAAGCTTCGGCCAATGCGCGCGCGGGCCGCTGAGTGAGCGTTCAACTTAAACTTGACATTTCAAACAGTAGGCAACTGACAATTGGCCAGATTTGTCGCTATTCTTTGCCAAAAATAGTCCATCATCTACCGCCCATTAACTCAACAATTACAAATACGTGTTGATGAATTGGCCAAGCCCGTGCAGGATAGTTTATTTCATCAAAATTCTCTTCTCGGGGATACCGAATTCTTCGCGCTCCGCAGATTATTAAACTTCGTTCGATTTCAAACGCTCCATTATCTCCCATTCGAATTACATCGAGCTTGCGATAATTCTTCAGCTAAAATCAAGCGATAAAAATCAGCCCAATAATTCTTCGGTTCGTTCGCATGATTAGCATGGGAGTTTTATATAATATTTACCAGTGTTCCGGGCGTTAGCTAATGTCTAATAAATTATTTTTCTGTTTTGACGTTTGATATAGTGATTGTAGTTGATAAGGATGTGCTGCCGCCCTGGCGGTTACCGAGTTGACTATTGGAGCTTAAAGGTCACTCTTCTCGAAAGAACAGGAATAAAACGATAATGCAATTTCGAGAATCGATTCTAAATTTACCGAGAATTCGAATACAAACATTACCGTTTGTTCCCTCAGATTTATACGGGCGCCGTTCTCGTCGTCGCGCGCATTCACCTGATTGAAATGCCTTTCAGATCTCGTTTATTCAATTTTACAATGTATCTGGCGTTGACTGAAGAAGAAAAATATTCTAATGATTGTATTGAAGCCCCCGTACAGAAAGCCTGACATAAATATAAAAAATGTAAGAAAATCCATTTGCATTATTATTTCCCTGTTCAATAGTGATTGCTTGTTATTTATAAGTCATTAATAAATAATTATATTTCCATGATCATTACAGTATAGCAAATTATTTTTATACATCCGTCTACCAATCACGATTAGTTGAGTATATGTGTATGCGTGATCAACACTGTTATGCAAACAGCCATCGTGACGACACGACATTTAATTGATCTTATATATCACGCAGTTATCTGGTGATAACGATGAAAAATATGAAAACAAAGCGTCCTCTTTCCGTGCACTCTGCATTCCTTTTCAACAAGATTACGCGTCGTCATCGGTAAACGAAGATGATTGCATTCTATAGTATATTACATTGTGCGTATGCAGGGCCGCGTCAAGAAAAACCGGAGCCCGGTAAGGGAAAAGTAATGGAGCTAATTCTAATACTGATAACGTGACAGTGCAGGCTGCAGGATATATTACCAATTTTGGTTCTGTTTTCAGTTTCGAATGGAGCTAGATATTGCTAGCCGATAGACATTGATAACGGGGACCTAATGCCAACGTCGGCAGGGATCACATAGATGTCAAGCAGAGCGCACAATGAATAATGATTATAATTTTCATAATCCCTAACTGAGCGAACGTGATATACATATACATATACACGTACTAATAGAAACCGTTGATGTTATTCCTCCCAATTAGAAATTATTGAAATTACGCAAGGCCAACCATATATCCAGATTCCGATCTCAATCAGACTGCTGCACAGGAGCGCTGAAAATTCTAACGTTCGAATACTTCTGATATATTGAATACCGTTTGCATACTTCTGAGTTCTATTTATTATTAAAATATTAATAATTGATTCGTTAAGTGAGCAGAGGGTCGAACTTGCGGTTAATTGTCTATTAGGTTACCTTCGTGAATTTGGATTCCATGCGCCTGGTTGACGCTCCAGAATCTAAATTATGCCGGTAACTAATCAATTTACATAGAAATAAATTATTGTACATTGGGATTCAAATCTAGTTTGTGCTAGGGGCAGTTGAAGGCAGGCAAATAATTAAATGTAAATCTATGTAATATTCTCAACATTAATGTATACTGCCCTGTGGCTTAAGTGGGCTAATGGAACTGCGCCCGAGCAAAAATCTTTCAAACGTGGCTGCGGAATCTGAAAATCCTTTGAAGTTAATAACGGTCGGCTGATTTCTTCGTCAAAAGATGTGTCCAATTTACATTGCGATTAAAATTTTGGCGGTCTAAATAATTTTCGAGATTTGTTATAAGTAATAGTGTACTTTCAACCGGGATTATTTTTCGAAAATCGAAATTAAATTTTAAACCGTAAAAAGATGAAAATCTGCATCATTCGTAACTGTGTTATTTTTTAACTCGATGGAATTATACGCTATTCAATATTTTAATTAAAAATAAATCAGCGAACGTTGGTTTTCATCCCCATACAAGTTTGAATGTACGGAGAACTGGAAGTCTACAATACGTTTTCATCATTTCATGTCAAATATAGATAATTTTAACACCTGCAGCAGATTCGTATGTAATACATACTTTTCCACATTAGTTGGATTTTCACACCGCCACACGGCGTGATTCCAGATTAAAGAATCCTTAGAAAATTTACCATTCAGCGAAAGGGAAAAGTTCAAATTATTATATGTATATATACATCCACATTCGGAGTTGCCATCTGCACCTCCAGGTCCGTAACCAGAGTATCTAGTACCTGATGGTCTTCAGTTCACAAAGAGAGAAAAAAAAAATCATGTATATGATAACGACTCGATTTTCTTACTCACCTGTGATCGCTACATGTACATACGTTGGAGGAAAATCGCACTATACTAACGAGAAGAGACGAAAGAAGAATAAACAAATAAAGAAAATAAAAATACGAAGAAGAGCATTGTTACCCAAAATGACAGAGGATCTAACAGCACCTGTGTTCGCTAACGTATAGGATCTGCTTCGCAGAACCCCCACGTTCAACGTACTTAGGGATAATAAATTCCTATACATTTTTTTGCCGCCAGTAAAGTAGCTTCTTATTTGCTATATACGGTACTACGGGGTACGGTTACGTGTCACTACGTACTGCGTAGTCATATACATGCGAGAAATGGATTCAAAATTATAGCAGCCCGACATTTTCGTGAATAACTTTCGAACGGTTTTTGAATTGATTAATTCCAGATGAAATATATTATATGTATACACATATAATTTCGAATTTCAAATCAACTGGAATTCAATATATATGTATACATTGAACCATGAATAATTCACCAAAGTATACCTACTGCGACGTACATATATCGATATATAAAAAAAGTCCATCCCTTCGAAGTAAAGGTTCTTCATGTACGTGTAAAAATTAAAGTATGAATGTAACTGGTCACGATTTTGGAAACGACGCCAATGCTAACTTGCCGGACCCCACGCAGCATATTTTACACTGCTAAAATTAATCGAAAATTATTATGCCTTCGTGCAGCTATACAGAGAGTCGTTAAACAGTTAAAAACTTATCTCGCTGCGATAAATCTGTCGATTGTGAACAGAAAGTGGGGTTTATGACGAAAAAAACCAATAACAAAATTGGGGGATGGGAATGACGCGAGACTAAGGAATAATGTTGAAATAGAAGGGAAAGGGCCACCTTTACAGTTGACTATTGCATCTGTTGGCTATATTTAACTGTTTCGCGTGGTTAACTCAGAGATTTATCCTTTAGTTAACCCAGCAGCATTTATACGATCACGCTTAACTTTTACCTGCAAAGTTATACCGCATACCAACCCATTATTAACACGCTGCCGTATTTTTCGTTTCTTTTTCTCTTGCTCTTGTTTGACGTCCGGTCCAGCGATTAATACCTTAAACATCGGAAGGGTAACCCTTCGCCTCATTTCATTTTTAATTTCTACATTTCTAATGCGATGAATCTCTATACACATGCACCGCAAGCATATTTGATTATACCCGAAGCAACTCTGCGATGAGAAACTGGTCGTAACGATCTTTCGATATTGCCGAAAGTTTTGATTTAACATTTTTTTTCACTTTCGATATATTTTCGCGCTACAAGTTCGACGATTTTATCATGTTTCTCGTGATTACTAGCCGGTCCATATACGATTTTTGGGAATAATAATATTCAAACTTTTTCGGAAAACCTAATTTGTGATCGTATCATTTGACCCGAAAGTTATACGCTGCGCTTATACTCAATTGACGTTATATTATTATTATAAACACGAAAATCATGAGCGTGAATTCAACGCAATTATCCAGAATTTCAAACTTGATCGAATAGGGCATAGATTCTGGCCTGAAAGTGTAAGAATGGTCTCTCATGGACTCGTTCATGAATGAATTATACGCAATACAGTTGCGTCTCGTATTTCGGAACTCAAAATGGTAAACCATATCATGACATAAAACCGCACAATGGGATATGAAATAATTTTTTCGGCGTATACATAACATCGAAAGAAAGAAAGAAAGAAAGAAAAAACACAGAGAAAAGAAGATAGGAACATACAACCCTCGTAATCACCGCTTACTATTTATAGTCACCACTGCAGACTCTCGTGTTTGCCGCCGCGACTTTTTTGCGAATATTATAACAAGTGTTTTTCACACCTGCAGAATACTCTCTTTCCGTTTGCTTCGTTACCGCAAATTATGATTCTTTTCTCTATCTTTTTTCTCTTCCTTTTTCTTTTTTTTCAACAAATATTTTACCTTAACAGTTCACATGGTGAAAATAATTTCCGTTTTGAGTTTACCTCCCGTATAATAAGGTCGTGATTATTTATGTACTTGAAGTAATGGTACATTTTTTCATCCGCCCGACAGATCAAAGTCTTTTTTGCGACCGCCAACAGGGCCATTGTATATATATTAATATTATAGCATACATGCCTACACACACATACACGTATATATGCATTCATATACAAGTATTATTTCCACCGAAGCACGGAGAGTTGACTAATTGCTGATGAAAAACCAGAGATTTGTATGAAATAAAGCTGAAAATTTTTTATGAGGGTCAAAGAGGATCGCCCATAGCGCGGACGAGGGGTGAATGAAAAATATCTCTGTATAGCTGGTAACACACCCTCTACAGTTGCTGAATTCATTCGGGTTTGTTTACTTGTATGATAAAAACAATTGGTTTTACATGTATTTCGATATATGTAACAGCTTTAGCGGGATATATGGAACCGGGGTACACATATCATCGTATATATGTACAAAGTTTACGTCATTATTCTGCCGTGCAGGTGCGAATTTGATTTTTCTGATGCGTGGAAATCGATTGGCCAGCCTGTCGTCACCGTTACTGACGAGAATGTATTTTTGTGCGGCAATACCTGGGCATGGATTTGCCAAAATTCCAATAACTCTCTGCAGTTTAGTCCGCGCTATTCCATGTTTTCAGTTCAGTTGACAATTCACTATACGTGATCGTATGTACGCAATATTTAGTTCTCGCTCTACCTGCACCTATAACTAAAGCTCGTTCTCACATCTGCGGTTGCAGTCGTATTTGATATAACTATATGTATGCATTTCGATAGTTCGCGATACGCATAGAGGACATCGTGGAATTGCGCTTGCTTCGCGATCGTAAACGTTGTGTTTGCAAGCTTAGGTTAGGTATGTACGCCCGATGAAGTTGTTTGTGAATCGCTTCGCGGCCTAGCTCGCTTGGACAACTTTTTCGTGTACCTGGGCCAGCTGCGAAAAGTTGTCCAAGCGAGCTTATGGCCGCGAAGCGATTCAGAATCAACCTTACCAGGCGTACATACAAGTATGGTATCGCTCAACCCGGACAAATTTCTGTACCGCGGGTTACCGATTTTCATGCAAACTGTAAGTGAAATTTTCATTTTTGACCAATCCTCTGCGCTGCAGCAACGAATCTGATACACCAATCGTTGATTATTATTCGAAGACGCTGTTTTTTCATACATCAACAAATTGTTGAAATTGATAAATTTTTTAGCGCGCGTAGAACGATCTTTTCAGTAAGATTATATACCTGTATTATGTAATCGGCATAATACCATGGGCATGCGGATAATATTCGCGAATGTTACTAAACCCGATAAACATATAGGGGCAGAATTTAATGTGCATATATGTATATATGTATGCATGTATATATATCCGTATTCAGATATATTCCCAGAATACGCAAGACTGAATAATCCTCAAATCACCCGTGCAAAATTTACAGAATACTATACAATATAACGCGTACGAAATATCGCGAGTTTGATATTTCGGATGATTTCAGAATTTGCAGCGTCGAACAAGATAGGCGATGTAATATTGATATTAACTCCCCGATCGGGATATGAAGCAGCGGCTGATGTATCACGTATACATTATGAAGAATGTCAACATTCACCAATTTATTCACCAGAGAATGTTGAGATTCACCAATTTATCCTCCGGAGAATGTTGACATTCGCTAATTCCGGTGGTTCGCAGTAACGTGTGCATGTATTTACGCTTTCTCGTGCGTGCGTGATGAAAGAAAAAAAAAATAAATCAAAAATAAATGAATAATAATGAATAAATTCCCCTTACCTCTGCACACGCCCTGCAAAGGAAATACCATCATTCGCAATTTATATCGCCGACGATATAATATTGCAGATGAGCAATTTTTCTGGAATTCACAAACCGGATAAATTATTGCATTTTATTACATGGTCGTTGTTAGTAAAGTCAGGTGTAATAGTTCGCGAGAAATTTTTTCATTCAATTTTGGTCCTTAGTTACAACAATACCGACAATCTTATTTGATTAAATGCGCGCCTTACATAATAACTTTACTGGTTATTCGCCGTCCCATGCGCGCGATATTACGTGATGTACGCCCGGTTGGTTTGATTGTGAATCGCTTCGCGGCCAAGCACGCGTTTGGACAACTTTTTCGTGTACCTGGACCGGCTACGAAAAGTTGTCCAAGCGAGCTTGGCCGCGAAGCGATTCACAATCAACCTAACCGGGCGTACATTAATATTATTTTTAACGAGATTTGAGTAAAATATTTGTTCGACCGAATGTATTTCATATTTCTCGACGATGCAGAAAGGATGAGAAGGGGATGAGTCAGGGGGAAAAAGAAAGAGAGGCGGAAAAGCTTGAGCTTTTTCTATAGAGAAACTATTTCTTCTTTTGTGAACGGTGAAAAGGAATGATTGAATTTTTAATTTAATTTATATGTACAGTAGCTTCCCTCCGTACTCTATACGTATATATATACATATATTGTGTACGTATTATACATAATATGTATATATTAGATATATATACAAGTGAGAGCGGTGTGTGTGCGCGAGAGAAAGAAAAAGAGCGAGAAAGAACGAGGAGACGTGTCGGAGGGGGGGGGAGGGGGGGAGGGAGATAGTAGAGTCGCACTCTTTTTGGGTCAGCCAAGAAGGCGTCGCTCACGTAATTATAAATCTATTAAAAATGCTCCATCCTGCAACACGAGTATAAGTAATGTCCTTGAGTTTAAAGTAAAATTTTCCGTAATTCCTCTGAAATTTCATTTACATTAAAATCATAATCTAATTAGCTACCTTGACTGTCTACGGAACCTCTCTTTTCTACCTCCCCTCTCCCCTTTCCCTTTCACTATAATTACACTATGCTTCATACAGTAGCTGCAATTTTACAAACTTCCGTTACAATTTAACGTATGTACCTATATTATATGTATGTGAGAGAGTTCTTTACAAATCCCAAAATTGGAATAGTAAGAACTTTAATTTCGCCACAGTTTTTAAAATTCAAGAACTCCTTGCTCTTTTATGTCGCGTTGAATTAATCGCTTCTAATTAACTAATCGAAAGATAAGCTCCACCAAAGCTTCTGCTGTACCTGCGCTGCGGTAGCTATATTTACAGATTAAAATATTCTTGTTAAAGTTTATTCGTATTTTCACGTTATACTTATCTAAGAGATATAATCCTATAAAAGAATCTGCAGATTATTCCTCGAAAGATTACACGCTGATCATCTCGTCATCCATTAACGAGCTATCGATTTTGATAATCGTTTCAATTAATACAACCCTGGAAGATCATGAAAGGCAATGTGCGTTCATCTCGAACTTCCGGCTTACTCCGAAAAAGAATCGGCAAAATTCTTCAACAGCTGATTGGCGACCTTATACTTTATATTTCGTTTCATGTTCATGTAGGTGTATTCGTCTCAACGTTCGTTTCCCACTTTTATTAATATCCATTTCTGTGTAAAAATAAAAATCTGCGTACCTTTGAAGGCGTACAATACGAACGCTACGAATTTTGTGCTCAAAACTTTGACGTATTTTTATATTAATAAATAAAAATAACAAAAGTATGAAAATCGTCACGACTTACGTGCTACCTACGTACTCACGTTTGATCGGGTGACAAGTTGAGGACAGTAATCCGGAACGGTAAAATAGAAGAATCTAACAAAAATATAAAAGGGAACGAATAAATCGATATGCAGCACGGTAAGAATGAAACGAAAAAAGCAAATTACGCGTAGGTACTCGAAGGCTGTAGAAGAAAAGAAATCGAATGAGAAGAAAAAAAATGTCACTGAAAAAATCGTCCATCAAAGCCATATTTAATATATTATGTAGTGGCCACTCAATACCGACGCTTGGCGTCGGCGTCGCGCTCATGCGCACCCCTAAAAACGATTCTAACGCCCTATTGTCGCGCTCTATTCCCAAAACGCGCGTCTTGCACACTTGAAGTTCCTATGGGATACAAAAGAAAAAAAGAACAAAGTTATCATTAAAAATCGGTATTTTTCTGTACGTACGGCAAAGAAATGTAGACAGCAAAATAACCACCTTATACTATTCGGCTGCTAACCGCATATAATAAAACTGTGCAAACGGTTTCTACAGCCCTAACCCTGATTCAATAAATCCTCTGAATCCCTAAGGAAATCTCGGCAGCTTTTCCGATTTCTTTTTTATTCATACTTTAGTAACGAATAAAAACCGAATAAAAAAGAAAAGAAAGAAATTAAACATCCTCGATGTCGATGAACAAGGGTAGTCGGTTGGCGAAAGTTGAGACTGCAGGCAACTCCGCATGGTGGATGCCGGTGGAAGCTTTTTGCGGGAGGGTGATGAGGGTGTTGAGGATAGGGGATGGTTTTGGAGACTGTACAACCCCGTTTGACTTCGGAGGTTCGTATGTCTCACAGTCGGTCGCTGGCTGGTCGAGGTACAGGTGATGCCGACAGCGTGGCACCGTCTTATCGGGATACCAAGACAATTTTGAGCTTCGAGGGCGTCGAAGTTTAGCGTCTAGAAGCGTAAGCGCCTAGCTCGCGGGCCGCGATCGGTTCATCTTTTTTTTTGTTTTTTTTGTTTTTTTCTCTGATCAGTAGGAGGGAGAAGAAAAATTAATAAAAAGCAAGATAATAAAAGTGAGATATAAACTGACGAAATTTCGCGATAATCGCGGGTCAAAACTTTTTTCATCTCATCGATATATACATTCAAAGAACGGTGACAGACCCGAACGTTCTTTTTTTCATTTTCTTCGTATATTTGTTCTTTTTTTTCACCAGAAATTTCAAATTTTTCAAATTTTTTAAATTTTGTAAATTTTTTTTGTTTATCTACTTTTTTTTTCACTGTTTTCAGTGGATCGCTAATGAATATTGAAACAATTGCGGGTGAGGGGGGGTGATTTATTTTTATTGATTTATTGTGAAAAATATGAATTAATTAACGAATTAAATGTAACACGTGAGACCTAATATGATATTCATTGAAAAGTATCGTGGAATATATGTCGATACGTAACATCGTGCAGTTGAAAAGGTTAAACATCGTTTACACGATTTACCCACGAATAATTGATAACAATTAATAAAGATATGCCCAGATTTATTCGTTTGTTAAAAAGTGTTGACTTTTCAACGAGTTTTCACAGACAATACGAGTACCCCATAGTTGAAATATATTAAAAATTCTAGTTGTGTGTATGATAAAAATGTAAATAATTTGCGGGCACAAGATATACGACATAAATCAGATGATTATTACAATGAAAAGACGGATGAGTGTTTGAGTAAAAAATGTTAAAACAAAGACGTATAATAATGGATTATCAGATTTGAACGTGATCGTAATTTTTTTTAGTGTTTTATGCGATTTTCTGTTTCTTTTATTCTTCTGTGTATACCAATAAGATTATATACCTGGGCGATATTTGATCGTCGCATCGACATAATATTATGATCAGAAGAAAAATATTGTCGTGTAGGTAGGTATACGCTGTAAGAAGTGTTTGCGATATCTATAGGATAATAGCTTTTTGATCAGACTGGAAAATATTGAATCAATTTTCGTTCGTGAATGGCGTGGCTGAAGCCTTCCCATTCAGAGCGAAAAATTGATTTATAAGAAGCGGAAAAATAACCTTCACTTTACACGTGGTGCTCCTAACGCGAATGACGCTATTTATTAATCTATACATACATTACATGCTTATGTTGCTCTGAAATTATTATATAAAGTACAAACCTGTGTACATAAAACTACCGGAAATTATTGCCAGACAATACATGTAATTTATATTTTAATATCACGAACGCGAAATTAATGGATAAAATCATGGCATTAAAGTCTCTGTTACAAAATTCGTAACCATCGCAAAAAAATAAATAAATAAATAAAAAAATAAACAAACTAACATCTATAATTATTATTTTTTTTTCAGTTTCTTGTTTCTTTTTTCTTTTTATTCAACGTAAATTTTTGGTGAAAAATAATAACATTCACAACAACGAAATAATCCTAGAGAGGTACTTTGGTAATAAATTTTTGCGTAAATTGCAACCACGTAAAACACTTCGGCGCTCCAAACGAGTGAAATAAAAGTCTGGCGTCCAATTAGAAAATGGTAAGTCGCTGTATATTCTGTGGATTATAAAAGCTTCGTATAGACTTGTATACGTTAAAGAATTTTCTTCTTTTAATCAACGAAAGCATCGTTTATGATCTGTAAACCTATGGACCACTATATATTGTTACGGAGTGTTGACTGAGGGGGTATCGCGACGTCGTATCTAAAGATATGTAGTTTTTCATTTTTTGTTTTAATTGTTAAGCTAGGTAATTGGATAAGCATTCCATGAGACAAGAACTGATTTTGTTCAGACGACGACGATTGCGTATATATCATATGCAAGAACGTTCCAACCGACAAACTAACGGGAAAATGTGAAGCTATATAATATTAATTAACGAATTAGTTACGAGATTGTTACTTATTACTGTCAACAAAAAGGGGTTATTCTGTATTCACTTGTTCGATGATTCACCGAACTGAATTTTGTATCCCTAAATTTTTCGAAACTTATGCTATCCGGTCACCTTAATTTATACTTTTTAATCTTCGGCATCGCTACGATTTGATTGCGGGGAGATTCGAAAGGGACTAGAGCTGTCTGCGGTGGTAGGCAAAGATTTTCAATTTCCATGCAAACGCATCATGCGATTATGTTCATTGTACGAAGCCTACGGAGTATTACGAGGACTTTGTAAGGCGCATTAAAATACCAACCTAATAACCGTTACCACCTCGCTAACAGCAATCGTGTGAAAGCTTCGACATTTAAATGCATGCAAGAGCATTTTGGGGATGTATAAGTCTTACCTACGGTATATACTACGACGAAGACACCCCTCTTTAAACGATTCTCCAGCTCTAATGGCTGCGCGAAGAACGAAATTCTACGAAATTTGACTGGATATTATTTTTATCTCGAGGCGATTGATCCGCTCCGAAGTTCTACTCTAATCGACTCGATTAAAGGGAGAGAAAAAGGAAGAGACGACGAAACGGAAGGGAAAGAAAAACAGTCAGGGGATGCCGGTAGCCATTTTAATTTTATAACATATTCAGAGTCGTTCAGATGCCAACAGCTTTTGCTGGTATTATTTTGATCGATAGTTTAGTCGCCGATAGCGGGTAATTATGTGTAGGTGTATGCACATCGTATTACATGTATATTACAGGTTTGTGCGCATATGCAATTACCTATACTGCTGTAGAATCTCTCACTATATGTATAGGTAGGTAGGTACAATATGCAGATTATATTTGAATGTATAAAACGTATGAAGTGAAAAACCGCGCGAGATGAGTTTTCATTTTATGTACATAGGTATATACATGAATATTGTTTTTATATTATGTATAAATTTTTTTTTGTTTCAACTTGTGAGAAGGTACGTTTTTATTTACAGTCACTGCGTTTTCATATACACTTACATTTTCATCTCTTGATGGGATCAGATTCTGAATTCCATCTGTACGTCCCGTGGGGGTTATAAGGGATTGCAACTCTCTCGAGGAAATCCGTGTTACGTGTGGAATTCGTTGAAAAAAAAAAGAAAAGAAATTCTTTTTATTTTATTTTACTTTTTTTCCAACCCCCGACTCGGACCATTAGGGCTTAAAAGCCGTAGCCGTTAATTCCGTAAAAAGGAAAAGGCTATATATTTCGAAAAAACGCTCCTGGCTATATAAATAGGTAGCTACCTATATCCGTCTTTTATTTTCTTCGGTACCCAGCCAATTTTACGGGCTTAAAATAATTTTCTGGATGTGCAAGACGCCTTTACTGTATAATACGTGAAGGGATAGGGGGCGCGGATGGGCGGCGGTGGGGAGAACGGGTGGAAGAGGAAAGCAGGCGTCATTAGTGGAGCTTCGCGTTAATTGTCCGTAATTAATTATGTAATTATTTCATTAATTTATCTAAGGTGACCCTGCAGTAGCAGCAGCAGCGAGCAGTTCGCTTATAGACGGTTTTACTGTACCGTAGATAGCGAACCAACCACCTTCTCGAGACGTCGTCGTCCTACTCTTCGCGATAAGTATATTTAGAATTTGCAACAAATTGGGTGGAAATTTAGTTAGTTTTAAATTGTGATCCTAGTTCCTGCCTCATACTACTAATCATTCGGAATTCTCACTAAAGAGAATTTAGTTTTTCATTAAATTATAGCCACATATTTACACGAACCATTACTAGAATGTGAATCGACGCGTCGTCGTATGGTATAGAGAATGTCTTGTTTCTTTCTGTTGTTTTTTTTTTATATTTGGCATTTTTTGTGTGGCTGCAAAATTTCCGCTCGAAACATTTAAAAAATGATGTGCAGTTTCTTTTGGGCGGGATATACACTATACATATATATATATCCGCGTTGAAATGGCGGATTTGCGAGTAACCCGGATAATTTAATCCCACGCCTCGTTCTTTGCTCATTATTACTTTAATACGGTCCAGGTATTTTTAATTTTAAACATTATTTTCATAACCGCGTATACCCGGGATAAGCTCCGCGACCTCGCGCGCGGCAGGGGGTGCTATTTTTCTTCGGGAGTCAAAAGCGTGGACGCTCTTACCTTACTTCGCGCGTTTTAACCTTTCATAAAAGCCGCACCGGACTCCGCAGGGTATATTATAGGTGCACAGATATACGGTATGTATTTTTCTACAATTAGTACGAGTTCGGATGTATCTTTTTATATCGCGAATATGTGCATGTATATAACCGCACGAAATTCATACAGTATAAACCACTTCAAATCAAAATTAAAAATTAAAAACCAAATTCTCAATCGACATAGACTCCTCAGTATCTGTGTGGCTTTTTTAATTCATCAGATTTCCAACGATTTCGGTACCGTCGGGTTATCATTCCAGAGTAATTTGTGATTTTTTTTCGCTTACACTCACTTTTTAGCTGACATTTGTATTTGAGAAACAGTCGTAAATTAGTCTAGACCATGGATAGTTCGAAGCTTAAATCAATGTTGCTCAATGAACTTTTCAAGTTCTAAAATTTATTTGTACCGACTAACATTTGTCTGAAGGTCGATACCGAATAGTCAAAGTTTAGACGTACAAGTACACACATACTCATATCTATTCCATAAAATTCTACGCTAGTTTTACGTAACTCGATCCTACGTATGCATATATTCCTCAGGGAAAAATAAAACAGACATTTCGTGAATATAGTTGCAATCTCGGTTGTAATCTTTCGTCTCACAGCAGCTGTGATGTGAAATTAATCTGAAAATCGATAATAATCCTCCAATGATCGCTCGATAATTTAGTCATTCAGTTTGTAAATAATTATAATTTATCGTTAAATATGCCCTTGATAATTCACAGCTAATTTTTATAACAATTGAATTTCTTCTTCCGTCTACTCCAGTTGACGATGTGTGTCAAAACAATGACATAGGTACAGCCGGTCAGGTTGATTCTGAATCGCTTCGCGGCCAAGCTCGCCTGGACAATTTTTCGTAACCGGCCGAGCAACGCGAAAAAGTTGTCCAAACGCGCGCTTGGCTGCGAAGCGATTCAGAATCAACCTGACTGGGTGTACGTTCGTCCGTGATCCGAAGACCGTTGAGGACAAATCGTCTGATGATGGATGATGTGCGAATTTTTGTTCATGATATTGGCTCGGATGTATCTATGTGATGTCACGGTAATAATTTGATGAAAATTACCTCGAATCGATGCAAAATTTCTCGCAAATTAAACGACTGCTCAATACATCACATATAGTAGGCATACCTCTCCGGGTGATCTCGCGGTGATACTCTATTTTTTTACCCTAATATTTTCATCACTCCTTGAACTATTCGTAACTCTCTCACATAACCTCAAAACATTTTTACATTCATACTTATCCGCGCCCATCGAGCAGCTGGATAGACCAAAAAACTACCCTTACATTACGTGTGTACGTTATGTTATATACAAAGTTGCGTGTCACCTTCCAGTTACTCTTGACAAAACAGTTTATAGTTGTATCACCTATGTGTACAGGTATATACCACTTACACATGCACGCGGCGAACCACGACGACCCGCAGCACCGCGTGTTTATTTCATGTTTGTTATTGTCCACCTGATGTTGAAACGTCGCTCGCGCGATCGTCGGCGAAGGCCACTCGCGGCGGACATCAACGACTGGTATAATTGTATCGTATGCGCCGGCGAAGCTTTACGGACGCAAGAATGAAATGAATGCGTACAGCAGTCTCTCCTCTTACGTCTGAACCGGCGAGTAGTTCCGCTGAATAATTTGAATTCCAAGGATGGAATGGTATGAGAAAAGTTTTTCCTTCCAAGGATTCTATACTCCGTTGTGAATACATGGGTAGGTATATACCTACCTTATGCCGGGACGAAAGAGGGTCACTACAGGAACAAGCCAATGAACGGACGAACGGAAACCCGGCACGATGTCTCTGGGTGCTGGTTCGTTGGATGGATGAGGCAATTTCTGTCTTTAAGTGGCTCCCGACGCTCTGAATCCAGTCGCTCGGTCTATGAGATCGCGGAATGAGTCGCCCCGGGCGAAGGGATGCAACCCGTAATAATATCTACCCCTCGTTGCTGAAGAAGCTTCTTCCCCTTGGCAGGAAGCTTTTACCACAACTTTCACATATAGACATTCATATATAGAGACGTCTTGTACCATTGTGTATGCATGTACAGGGTGAGAAACTTCTTCTTTTTTTTTGTCGAAACTAGAAAAATTACATTCATCATTTCATGAGAATAAAAAAATTAAAAAACGAGAAAAAAAATGTTCACTCACTCGCAGTGACTATTCGCTCTTTTCGAAAAAGTTACTTTTCCGTCGAATGAGAAATCTAGTCGACAAAGAAAAAGTAGAAATTTTTACTTCTTCCAGACTGTTGCAAATTTTACTCCATGATGTGAACTTTCGCTCTTTTCGGGGCGAGTTCTCACTCGAAAGAGTATAGTTTGAACGTGCCGGTGTGTTTTCGGGCCGCACATTGTATGAGAATAAAAGTTGAGATGATTCTGCACTCTTTTAGTATACCTTTTCTGCTGCAGTTGCAATCACATGTGTTTTTCCTGCAATGTCTTATGGGTGGTCGTAACCTGGAATACTGCGTACATTTCTTTTCCTTTTGCATCTCACCCTCGCATTATCCTTGGTAAAATCGTTTTCTAAGCTAGAAGGTTACTGCCGTTGTAGATGGAACGTAGTGCGGCTGGGGGCGGCCACGTTGATGTTGACTATTGACTATTCGATTTGAATGGTGATTCCTGCTGAGGTGGTTTAGTACAGTTGACTATTGCGCTCGCGCTATATCTATCCGCGAAAGGGTATTTCAACTGATATTTGTGTATACGTATACGTAGAAAAGAAACTGTTCGAATGGGAGAAAGTTTTACTGCTTTTCTATATGTATAGGTAATACCCACTCGTTGATAAAACTGGAGTATAATAAGAAAATAATAAAAACTATAATATATACGTACATTGCTTTGAATTCAGACAAGGGTAAGAAAAGAAAATATGAGGGGAAAAACATGGTTCTTTAGAGACCCTCGAAACCGTGGGATATACATTATAGTATAGCGTCATCGGAGGTTATTTGCATGTAGATGTGCAGAATGTAGTGTACAGAAAATATCTGGCAGCCGATCTAAACGTGTATAGTGAACAGTACCTATACAGTGTGTTATATCTACTTACGCTTACCGCGATTCTAGATCCGATTGCCGATCTTTCAGGGTTGCGGGTGATGGTGGAGCTGAATGTCCTTGGAAGTGCAAATCACACGTAATTTCCGTTTTGCTTCATTTTTTCTTTCTTTCTTTCTTCATCTTTTTTTTCTCGCCTTTCTCTTTCATCTCCCGTCGGGCAGCAATAGAGTGGTGATTTCGTGTCTTGAGGTGTTACCCGCGGCGCGTTTTTCAAGCGATGAAGAAAAAAAATAAATAAATAAATAAAAAAACTATGTAATGTCTAAAAACACGGTGCCAAGATCGTAGACATCGCGAGAGGCTCGTAAGTCTAAAATCTTGTTATTTCGTGGATGAAAAAGAAGCGGCGGAAGAAAGTAGCGTAAGAGAATAAAAAAAAAAGTAAAGTAAAATAAGGACTCAAATTCTTCTCACGCATTTAAACTCAGACAGGTTGGATGAAATGCAATTGCACGTTGTACATACATACGAATTTCACTCTGCTTATGTACGCGAGCTTTTGTAAGATCGTTTTTCACAAACAACCGACGGGGACAAGATTTCATTTCACGAGCAATCAAAGGATACATTCAGAGTATCTTGCTATGATGTGCTCAGGTATACAGAGATCGTGAAAAGAGTTTTTTTTTTTTTTTTTTTTCTTCCTTTTCTCTTCCTTCTGTATAAAAATTCAATTGCTTACTTTTACGTATATGCATACTATCTTCTTACCTGTTTTTCTATTCGTTTGGGGATTTCGTAACGCTCACGTGTACGTGGGAAAACCGTGAAAGTCGTACCTTCTAGGTCAAGTCGTTTGAAGAGGATCTTTTCTGCAAGTTTTTTATTTACTTCAATGGTAAGGTACACCTTTGACGATGACATTCCTCTTTCTGTTCCAGGAAACGATCGCCTCTTCGATCCGTAGTGGTGCACAGTGAACTGTTAAAATATCTCAATAAACGATGACAGAGAAGCGTGAACGTAGCCGGGCGGCCGATAGCTTCGCCTGGTTTCCGTACGAGTACTGCAGAAAGTTTTGCGCTTGAAAAAAAATAGAGAAAAGAGAAAAAAAAAATAGAGAGAAAAGGAAAGAAAAAGAATTAAAATAAAACACAAGTATTTTAGAGAGTGACAAAGGACCAGATACAGATCCGAGAGGAAGGTGTGTGGAGGTTGCCGAAGAGGAAGAAGAGTGAAAAGCGGAGATAGGGGAAGATGGCAAGTAGGACGCGGAAACCTTCGTGGGCTCGTGAATCGAAAATTTCATGATTTTTTCGTCGAGGGTATATAAGGAAAAAGAAACCCCGAATAAAGGGGGAAGAAGAGGAGGAGAAGGAGACGGAGAAGAAAAGGGTCAAAGTTCAGCCGTTCGGTTTTCGACAGCATGGAACCAAAGGCATTGTCGTCACCCCTTACCAACTTGGCGGCGAGGATTAATGCAACAGTTCGCAGCATCACGCGTCACTATGACGTACAACTACCGAGCAACAGGTTCGACGATCAACCGAAAGCAGCAGGAGTCAACGATACCATCGACCTTCTCAGAGACCCCGGTAAAGACGGTTACAGACCGAACGTAACAACCCGACATGAAAATGGTAGTTTTGGCGGGGACCTGAGCGTAGATTTCGGTGTAGATTTTGGAAGTTTATTCAACGATACGACGACTCTGGGATCTTCGATTTCGTCTTCATCGTCATCGTCATCGCCGTCGTCGTCAGTGTTAACGAATGAAAGTTATTCTTCGATATCCGATCTTTTTGTTTTCGACGACATAAGCGATTACATAAATAGATTAAATTACACGGCCTTTTCAAATTTAACCTCATACTACGAAGGGACAAACTTGAACATCACGACATCCGGAAATGGAAATTGTACTTCTGTCATATCCAGTAACGGAGGTGGTGAGTGCGACGATACGGACGTTGATAAATCGAATGTAAACAATTGGTGGGCCTTGATACTGGTGGTTGTGCCGTGTCTTACGCTTTTCGGTAACGTACTGGTCATACTTGCCGTTGCGAGAGAACGTGCTCTCCAAACAGTCACCAATTATTTCATCGTCAGTCTAGCTCTCGCCGATCTTCTCGTCGCCGTCCTAGTAATGCCATTTGCTGTCTACGTTCTGGTGAGTGAACAAAAATTCTACATCTCACAAAATATTATCATAATTCACGACCGTTACACCGCAGGTGTAAATTTAACGTCTCCTTCTCATGGTCGGATATTATAGCTAGGTTAGGTTAGGTTAGGTTATATCGCAAATGCGGTATGGAAAAAAAGGGTAAAAACAAAATGAAAAGAGTGGTGTTGGCTGCAACGTCGCCTGCAGCAGAAGCTTGCATTTTTTAGTCTCATTTGCGCCACCCGCGACGCGACTTTACGACGCTGCGACGACGACCAACTTTTTCTTTCGTATTACACGCGGGTTTGGAACCAGCTACTTGAGGAGCCGTTAGCGACGGTGGCTGTCAAGTGGATCGCTGAGGGGGTGGGTTTGAAGCTGCTTAATACGGTGCCGCTTAGAGTGACACGTTGAGCTCGAGTAACGGTTGAATCTTTTACCCTCCTACTGCGGTGATATTAGTGCGAAAGTAGAGCCAACCCATGGTTCATGGATAATTCTGATAGCGTCTACATTAATATTTTTTTTCCACGATCTCCGTTCTTTCGACATCATCGATATACCATAAAAATGTATCTGGTTATACCTAACGGAATCTGGTTATTCATAATAGCCATATTAAGTATCATATTAAGGTGATTGATAACGCTTGAACATATCGTCTAGACGGCGCGCATATAATACAGCGACACTAATTGTAAGTCAAGTATGAATAAGAATGAAAGTGCAGAGCCAGTAGCCGCGGAAGTGATCCTAAGTTCATTGGCGATGGTCTGAAAGACGCGCTTTGAGAACGTGTGAATAATCACAAGTATAGCTGACGTTTTCGATCGTTCCAAAAGAGACGTTATAATATTAGCTCCGTGTCAATTCAGGCGGCTTTGAGATAACACTTAATTGGGTATTGTTATCGAAAGCTAGGAAACTCCGCAGAGCTGAAGTCTAATAAATGGGAATATATGTATATACCGAGGTGTGGATGCCCGTGTATACATACATACCATATTTACTTTCTATTTTCTCGTTGGATAATTTTATCGTTGAATAAATCGAGAAATCGATCAATATTATATATTCATGCGATTCGTTCCTCTCTCGTATTCCCCAGCGTATACGTATACGTATATATAAGGGTACATAGGAAAACTGGGTACGTACTACTTATACGTATCCATCCCAAATAATACGTTCAACTTATAGTAATACGAGAGGATTTTCAGAGTACCTCGTCCATACGTCATCGTCAGGTATATGAAATATATATGTATATATAGACGAATATATATGTATATATATTCGCGGAGTGCAAGCTACGCTTGTACCTTCTCTCCTCGTCGACGTACGCAAATTTAGTTTTGAATGTAGGGCATGTTTCAGTTAAATCGCGACGACACGTTCACCTTTATATCGTGGCTATATGTATATGCATATACCTGTAGCTGCTCGCTATTCTACCTATGTAAACATATACCTATACGTATGCCGCGTGAATATGTATTTGCATATATAACCTGGAATTTCTAGAGCTCAGCTTCTATTTCGTGCTCAACCGAGGTGTATAAACACATTTGTCGAGGGATTCTACTGGAAGCTTGCTAAATAGGGCATTAGTCATTATTATTTGTGGTCGGTAGTTGTTACTCGCGTTACTCTACAATTACACGTTATACCCATGTAGAAAATATGATATTCGAGGCGTTGCGTTGAGCAGACGTGATCTGCTTCTATTTTGTCAAAATTAATTAAGTTTTCACCGTATGTATGAGGAACGACACTACGGAGTTTTACGATCGTAGTCGTCCTCGAGGGCGCGCGGTCGTTGGTAGTTTTCCCAAAAGATACGATAGCCGCTCCTCGCTCGTATAAAAAGAAAATTATACCCGACTCTGAGTGTAACTACTTTTCTTACAACGGTTTTATTCCGAATAAGAAATCTTATACCGAAATATAACCAGACGACGCTTACAGTTTAATATTTACAAGGTCGAAACCAATCCTTTCAAGCTACTCGTTTGCAGCGCTATCGTTGTCGCTCGGGAATGAAAAGTTTTCGTAATGAAAATGACTCAGGTCAGCCATCGATATTGAGAGAGTATCGTGGATTTTTTGCTTCTTCTTTTCTCTTTTAATTATCAAAAAAAAAGGAAAAACAAAAAAAAAGCGCTCCCCTCGCGCTTACTCCGAGTGCTCGACGCAATCTCCTGTAAGTATTATCGCAGGAAAAAAATATAGGTGTGTACGTGTCCGTTCCGATTGTGACAGTGGTAATGAAAAAAAAGAAACAATTGACAAAAAATGAATATATTTATATATATAGGTATAACCGACGGAGATTTTCCCTTGGGATTTTAGTGGAGGAGAAAAAAAGGGAAGAAAAAAATAAATCCGTAGCATCGAATACATATCCCGAAAATTGTTATTGGGGAATCCCCAGCGATTCGGCAAAAAAAACGTGTAGGTTGGAGAGGGTGAAAGTCGAAGGACGTTTGATTGACATTTTGTTAATAGAGTAAAAAAAAAAAAGGTACAGACGGTAGGTACTTGAGTCGGGAAAAATAAGCTCCTGCAGGATAAATCCCATTACGCGACCTTGATTATCAATATACCATTTTCTCATAAGATATAGTTAATACAGCGCATCGCATATGCATGCGCATTTGATCCGTGCCGTCTATGCGCCTTTTGCTTATATGCATGACTCGAGGAGCTATGGAGAGCCGGCTCAATATTCATAGGATCGCATGAGCTACAACGGCGCGGCGTGGCGCAAGCTCTGTTTTAGACACTTGGGGTCCTTGGGGGAGAAGTCCCGTAGAGTCTGGAAGCTAAAGCCTCTAGACTTAGAGTTGCGGAACTGGTGCTTTGAGAAGCGGTATAGTAGGTATATCGGATATCTAGACGTCGAGACTTTCACCGAGACCAAAGTCATAAACATGCATGTCGAGGACGTCTAGGACTCTGAGGGTGGCACGTGGCCTGCTATTAACGCGGACCTTGTCTCCAGGTTGGACTGCTATATCGTCCTGAAGGAATAGCTCCTTGACACGCCACACCAATCGATGGTGAACATCCAACCGGTTCTGCTGGCGCTGCCGCTGTTGCTGCAGCTAAAATTGTTATTCAGGGATTCAATTGCACCTCGACTGTTGTTCGCTTCGATCCATAATTAAACCCATATGTACACATCTTGTTGTCGGAACGAGACGAGCGTGCGACTTATACCAATGTACGAACTCTCGGCAAAGTTTCACTTGTCTACGGTTAGGGTTGTCTCTTCAAACTAATGCGAAAACAAATGGAAATCTAATGAATTATACACGCAGGGGTAGGCAGCAGCTCGGCTCATCCAGTAGCCGCGCGTATAAACCCGGCAATTGCCTCCGGTTTCGTGTTCAAGTGCGATCAACTGCTCGAACAGGTATTGTGTACCTACCTGTATTATATGCTACTGAAAGATACGATGGTTAATAAATTACATTTACATACACGATCTCAGCGGTCGTCGATCGATCTGCGCCACGTTACACGTACGCCGTTCCATTATTGTGATTTAGGAACGCGGGGCTGCTCTTGTTCGATGTTGAAAAATAAAATCTTTTCAGAGTTCGTTCAGGGGCAGGAGAATAAATGAAGATAGAAATAAAAAAAAAAAATACCATTGAACAGCCTGATTTCTGACGTTTAATCCAGACGGTTTGCATGTAGTCTATAACGTGTTTATGCGGGTTACACATTATATAACATGGGACGTGTAGTTTAACGTGTATAAATAATAGCAACAATTATTCTGTGCCGTTGACTGTGAGAATCCCTTTATAGATAACTAATCACATTTAAGTTTCACAATTTCCATCCGAGCTTACCGTATATTCAACGGACTTTATCTCAGCCACAATCACGATTTATGAGATCACAAGGCTGGACCTTGAAAATTAACCATCGCTTTCATGAACCAATTTGCTTGCTTCGTTCGCGCACGCGGTACTGTTGCATGTACGTGTGGTTATACTTCGCGTACGTATGTACAGACTTAGTACATAGAGTTTCTTATGTATTCATCCATGTGTACATAAGTATCGGTGGTGGTATAGGTATATGGACTACAAGCTTATGCCCCGGAAATACGTCTTCGCATCTTTACCTTCGCACATACCGAACTATATATACGTATAGGTAGAGGTAATTACTAGGGTAATACGGTTCTCTGCAGGAACGAGAAATCCGATACCGTTCGACGAACTTACCCTCGTCATCGCCGCAGTTCGTCTCGTCCCGTTTAGTTATTTCATCGCAACTCTGCATCGTGCGCCATTATTAATGACAAGCTGTCGCTGCAGATGTAGAGCCATCTTTGATTTCAGATGTAATTGCTATACAGACACGATAGTCTTTACCATCTGTACACATACCTACCTCGACATTTTCGCGTCATAGAGGAAACGAAAAATAAAAAATTCCCACCGATCGATGTTTACTTCAACTAGGTATCTTTTTTTTTTCACCAACGTTACGAAAATATTATAGACCAAGTTGTCGAAGCGATAATTAGGGTAAAAGATATGCAATAAGAATATGTTGCAAATCATTTATCTCTCCTTCTTTCATTTATCTTTCAACGTTGGAGATCGATGAAATTATAATTTTCTTTTATTTAGTTTTCTTTTTTTTTTTTTAAATAACATTATCAAAGGCGAATATATAAGTTTGCGTAATTTTTTCTGCATATATAATAAAGTAAATCTACGTTAAACGAGATATTGTTTCAGATTATCATATACTTGTATAAAGTGGATCAGAAATGACGTTCCGTGAAATAATTATTACAATCATATCAAACCCTTTTCAAATCGAGACGTTTTCAATTACGTTGCTGAATTGATTCGTTTGGAAGAGGATTCCGCGCGATTTTTCAACCACTGCGCGTACGGAGAACGAACGTGAAAAAAGAAGAAGTGTTTAGAAAAAGGGAGGAAAAAAAAAAATGAGAAACGGAGAGGAAGAGAGAGGAAAAAAACTTCCAATAAATCGAAGCGATAGAGGAAGAGGACGTCCCTCGGGAGATACGAGACTTAAGAGTGCGCGATTTCCTTCCTTCATCCCTATATACTATAGTACGCCGTAGTCCCACCTGGAACCGTTCTCCGAAACATACAGTTGAATCGAACGCGATTCAAACCGTCGCCCTGACCTTTCGTTCGCATTAAATTTGAATTTCGTCTCAAGAAACGATTCTAGATCCGGACCATCTTCGACATATCTTATACTTAAAGTATATAGCGAGATACTTAACGGGCCAGACCTCTTTTTTGAAATTAAAAGACTGTTCCATAAATGTTTAGTCCGTACAAAAACGTTTTCCTTTTTTTTTCTTCTTTTTTTTCAAGTGCTTATTATACAAAGTTTGAGACGCGAATACCTTTCTTTTCACCGGTTTGGCTTATGCGACCGAACCGTATAATCTCATCAGCTCAGTGTCAATAAAAACGAGGGCAAGTAATTCCATCTTCTTCGTCTCACCGCGGTATCCGTCAAAAAATTTTATGCATATACAGCCGGAAGTGTATCGAATTCCGATACCCTTGAGTTTTATCAAATCGAAAATACCGCCGGTATCTAGACGTGTATCCATGTACAATGATCGAAGCGATTTTTTGGGCACCCCTGAAATTGAATGCCTCTAGATGTTTTTTCAAAACGACAAAGCCGTATACGCGGTACGTTAATTACGAAAGGGGGCTGTTATTAAGTGCACAATTCGAAGGGCGGGGGGCAGGTAAGGGTATAGGGTTTTATCCAAGAGTCTAAACGTTGCCCGAGGCTAACTTCACACCGACCAACGTTGAATCCTCTCCTCTTTCCTTTCCCCCGCGTACTTCCCGAGGGAGACGTTTGCGCTATTCTGACATCGACTGCGCGCGGATGGTGGTCGCCGACGAGGACGAGTATACCCGTGGGGCGCGTAATTGAACGTGACGACAGTTTTCCCTGTTATAGCAAACCTGCAGGTTGCCGACTTTCCAACGTCATTGCCGCCGATATCGCCCGGCTCGTCGTTCGATTGCTTAAGATGCAATGCCGTACGCTGCTTCAGTAATAATAACAATTTCCGTATACACAACGGTGATAATGCCAACAACCAACTATCAACGTCGCGCTTAATTATCATCCAACATTTCGACGTAACGTTATTGCAAATTTTAGAATCGGGATCAATCCTCCGCACCTCTTTCCCCGAGTAATTATTCACATATATAATATTATTTAATCTTAAAATCGCGTGATAATGTTTGTGTGAAATTTTTTTGAAAAATTGCTCGAGCATATTACGCGTATAACGTATAATTGAGCGTAAGATAAAAAAAAATAATGATAATGAACGAAAAAAAAACTTTCATTACGGTCTGAGTTGATTGCGTTGTGAATTTTTGATATTCAAAACATCGGTTATATGTATTTACGTAAATACTTATCTCGTAACGTCCATACCTTCCCAGCTGTAAATGCAATACATGTATGTATACGTATATATATATTTATAAAAATAAAATCACGATAATAACATTAATGATTTCACCTGAATCGAAAGATAGTATCCGGTAGGATCGTATTTAAAATCAGTTGCTCTTGTGCACATAGTCCCTGAAATCAATTGAATTCGCAAAATTGGATTCGAGATTCAAAATCAAAAGAAGAGAAAAAAAAAAAAAAAAAAAACAAATAGGGGAATAGAAGGAGAGAGGGAGAATGATATCGTTAATTCTGTTAAACAACCCTCGAAAATGTGAGGGGAGGAAGGAGACAATAATGTCGTGTGTAGGTTGGTCAGTATTATCAATTGTATTACTATATGTGCACGTACGTAGGTGCGTTCGTACCTATATACGCGATATAAAATTTACAGCTTCACGTTTGAAAGGCGTTGAAATATTTTCAGAGAGAGTAACGTAGGAACAACGTATCCGCAATTTCCCTCCCTAATTTACGAGCTTAATCCGCGGATGTTTACGCGACCGAAAGCCATTTGGGTTTGAAAAAAAAATAAAAAATTGAACCGCGCACAAGGCTTATCGTATCGGCATCCTTTGTCCAATCGACGTTCCATAAATTGAAAAAGGAGAAAAAAAAAAAAAAAATCATAAAAGAAAATAAACAATTCTCGAGTTCAATTGATACGACTCAAAATATAAGGGAATGTGGCGTTTCGGTTTTATGAAAAACAATTTTTATTGCGTTTCTTATATGTTCCAACAAAGCTGTAATTTCAAGTCTCGAACGTTCAAAGCAAAAATATTTTTTTTAACGCAGGGGTCGGGAGAAATAAACGAAACAAAAAAAACGGACGAAAAAATATTAATACCATGATATAACTGAAACAGGAATGTACGAGACATTTTCCGTCGAGTTTATGGGGATCTAGCCTTTATTATTTGATTTTATATTTTTCTGGCGAAAAGTGCCTCGAATACACTCGAAATTTCGTTTTGTTTTCTGCATCAAAAGAATCCTCCGAGGAGTTGGGCTACTTTGAAAACATCCAGTTTTCAAAATCTGGAAACAGTTTTAAGAAACTCTTTTCAAATTTCGTTTTCATCGAAGGGAGATCGAAACACTGGAAACGTTTATTATCCTTTTCAATTTTGGAAAATGATGAGCACTATAAGGGAATAAAAATAAAATAAAACCGATCATTTGAAACGTTGGGAAGAAATGCAGCATCGATTTAACGATAGGTATTATACGATAAAAATTTCAAGTATCCGAAAACTACAAAAAAGGACTAATTCGTGTTCGACCCAAATTTCTTTTTTTATCACCGATGGCTGGAATGGGAAAAAAATTCTGACAATGAGGTCACGCGGTCAGGTCCTTGTAAGAACACGTCCTTGGAGATTCTGTCATGTGAGTTATAAAAATTGAATGAAAATTTCGTTTCAGTATTTCTGATGTGCCACGACTGTACCTACGTAGGTATAATGTACATATATGATCTCAGAAAATTCCAGGAAACAAAAAACGAGAAAACAACAAAACATCGTGAGGGCCGGAACCTGCAGGACGATTCGGCGGGGACCGCCTCATATTTTTATAACCTCATAGGACGTGTGACGTACCTACAGGAATTTTTTTATAAAGCAGATAGTGCGTGCTCGAGGGAGTAAGGAAGAATCACTTTTCAAATATAAGCCTCAAACCACCTCGTAAAAATTTCATCCCAGTTCTATGTAAATAAGTAGGTATAAGGGCGGGGAAAAAGTGGAGATGAGGAGGGGCGATGCGGGATTGGGGGGGGAGGGGTACGATATACGTGCGGTTATTTACCTGATTGCAAACTCGCGGCACGAGGCACCTGCTGTACCTTAAGTTATAGTATATCGTTGTGCTTTACCGCAACTACCTAGATCGAGAGCGTGGCTACCGGCGATATTACTCGCGAGCGGCGCAGTTGCAGGAAACAAGTAATTCCGTTCAACTTCCTTTTCTCACTTGAAAGGGGCGATATGATATGACGGAGAAACTGGTAACTCTGTACGTACAGGGAGCGCGGGGAGAAGGCGTAATACTCTAATTTGTACCGTAATACGTATCATACTGCGCTGTGGTGTATATGTCTTATTACATTCTCAAAATAAGCGCACCCTTATACACGCTGCGCTGTAATTGTATGTATATTCAAATTGAAATTTATCAACGGAAAAAGGAAACGAAACACTTCGTACCTTTTTACTATAACTTTATCGCTATTATGCGCAGCTGTATGCAAACGGTGAATAGCACCGAGACTCTACGTTATGCGTTATACATACATACCATAGGCATATGTATATTGTACATAAACTCGTATACCTACTACTCGTTTAATAATGAAACAAAAATTTAATACATAAGAAATAGGTAGGTACGTCACGAGGATGTAGCAGACGTAAAAGAAACAGGAGTTTCTGACTACATTCTATTTTCTTCCTCATATTCATCCCCCTAGTATTTTATTTCTGTTTTTTTTTTTTCTTTCTTCATTCCTCTCTCTTCAGACTTTACACCCTCCAAAATTTGCAAAACTTTGCACTTCCGCTTCTGCTTCTGCTGCTGCAGTATAAGTCGGTTTTATTCGAACTTGTAATCGCACGATGTATAATTATTTCTGATAAATTCAACGAAATTTTTCACCCCAACGGAAGGGGTGAATCCGATTCGTTATTTTTCTACAACGTTATCGCGTTGGCGTCGTCATTGTTATCACGATACCTGCATTACAAACATTTTGTTCGAAATTTATTTTTACACCGTACCGGATGATTTTTTTTTTTGTTTTTTTTTTTCAATTTTCGTCCTTTCTTTTCAACACGTTTTTACGCGATGGGGATGAAAAAATATCATTACTCAAGGTCACTTTAGGTATGTATTACGTATAAATATCAATATGAAAAACAAAAATTTTTAATGCTAATTAAAAGGTGTGAAGTTTTAACATACGTACGTAAACTGCGAGCGTGTACAGGATGAAGGGAGATATGAGAGCGTGGCGCAAAATCGTTCGGTGAAACGTTTTAATGAGTTGCAAATTCAAGGAGGTGTTTGCATATGTTTATCACTGTTTAACGAGCGAGTGGGCGTGTATTATTAACGTCGTCGTTATTTGTCAATTTGATGAAGTTTCAAGTTATGATATTACGCGCGCGTTTGTTTCTTTGAATATTTTTGTAATAATATAAAAATGAATTACGGTTCAACGAGTTGGATCGACGCATCGGTGCGAAATGTACAGTATTGTATTTCATCTGTACGCATAAATATACCAGAAGAATAATCCAAAAATTCTGGGGTACAAATGAGGGAGTGATACTCGAAATAATGTGCAAAAAAAAAGATGATCTCCATTCTAAGGTTTTTTCTCATCGATTTTCGTTTCAGGGCCGCGAGCTTTCGGCGCGCACAAGTTTAACGATCAAAAATCTTAATTACATCTTCCGTATGTTCGAGTTGTGTGAATAATAGAGGTGCATAACATTTTCCATGGTTACTTAGAAATGTCAGTGAAATAAAATAGATAAGAACACGCGACGCGCTCTATGGCGCTGTAGCTAATAAAAACTAACCTAACCTGTCGGTTTATTCCCGCGCATATAATGTAATCGTATATTAGCAAGGGGTGTGGAGAGTACATAATGTTTCTCTAGTTATGTATACCGAGAATGAAGAGTATTACTGTAGAAGGTGCGGAAACAGGGGAAGGAAATAGAATGGGGAAGAGATGCAGGAAACTGGGGAAATCCCCCTGGCGATGTTAATTATTTAACGTTTCGCAACTACGGTAAATCCAAATAACCCTAACACATGATTTCGGAGAAGCTCACGATAATCTACTATACATATAATACGCTGGGAGACTAGAGTTGACTAGAATCTGGAGACATGGCGTTATCGCGCCTCCCTACCTGAGAGTTTCAATTTTGATTATTTTCTTAATGTAATTCGAATCTCTCATCAGGCTGATGATAATTAATTTCGATTATGCGGAATTATTTTTCATTCATTCATTCGTACTTGTTTATTATCCTTCAAATGGTATGTGAGCCCAGTTGTACGTATATTGTACGTTATAAATAATTATTCGGATTTTCAAATTTTTCAAAATCACCCAGTAAAAACAAAAACCATCCGCAAATGAACGAAAAAACAAATACCACAGGCGACGACAGGTTATTTTTTCGTCGTTTTACTTCTTTATTTATTTTTTTTCATCAGGATCTACCGTTGTAAAGTCGTGATGTGGGCAAGGGCGAGAGGACAAAAATATTTGAAATCGACCTAGTTTCGACTTTCTTCTTCTTTCCAGTATGATATTCGAATCTAATTGGACGAGATGAATTATGTCAGCGGCAGTATAATATAAAAATGAAAAAAAGAAAAACAACAATAATAATAATAATAACAATAATAGAATGTGAAAAATAACGAAAACAAAAAAAGAAACGAAAACTTTTCCCACCGAAACTCTCGGAGAAAGTTTTCGTCGGGACAAATTTTCCGTCGCCACGAGGCCTGCCTGCTTCATCTAGAGCTTTAGACGTCGACTTCTCGACGTCGACCGATTCCCGTCCTCTCCTCGTTCTAGCGACTAGCGCCATATGACGTTCGTATTTCTTCCTCGAAGTAACCGCAGAACCATTTAAATAACCATTTCTATTTTTGCCGCTGGGATTGCCGTTCTATTCAATTTATTTAGCACAAATTTACGACGCCAACTCGGTTGGTTTTCGTTAATTTTCTCGAAAACCTTGCCTTGCAGAGACGAACTCTTGTATACCCACAGCTGCCGCATGCAGTTCTCGGAGGAATAATCATCACGGCTTTCGCAAATTATACGCATATATATATCTATATAGTTAGTACGCGAACCTTATGACATCTGGTTTCAATACCTCTGACAACGATCGATAAATCTCCATGAACTTTCCATCGCGGATTCCGTGCGAATCATCTATTTTATAAAACCTGTGTATCGTACACACCTACCTTTCTCTGTGCTATGGAGAAAAACCAAAAATGATAATAAAATTGGATAAAATTTCCGTCGAATCGAATGTGTTGTTTCGTTGATAAAATATGAATCGAGAAATAACCGATGCATCCGCATCTAGCGGCGGAACAATTTTCCAGATATCCGAAGCTTAGGTCGCGGTGTAGATAAATACCTGAAGTGCATATGTATATAGGTATGTACACACAATATACCTTATACTCATACTTGTATGTATACACATATATATATATACTCTGGCAGGTATGAGACAGAGGCAAATTCTCGTAAAACAAGAGGCTATCTTTGAGAATGATGGCGGTCGTAAATCTCTTGTGCGTTACACCTCTAAAAGGTCAGTGGAACGCGAACTGTGTGCGGTAACGTAGAGTAACAGCTGTAGGGTGTGACGGAGGTATATGATTATTGCCAAGTTTGGTTTACACCGCAAAACATAAAACGATATAAAAAAAAAACAACAAAAAAGAACATCCCTTTCATCCGATACGAAATACCCTGACGAATCTGTTTATTAAATTTCCCTCGTATATGTACTTCACATCTTACGCCAACATTATACAAACGGAGAATCTTGTCGTTTAGGTAAATATGTGTTTATTATATACACATCCTCATCCAACCCCAAAAGTCTTTTTAATGACTCTTTTACCACTCGCGGATTGCTCCGCACGTTTTATTTCTCACACGGAAGTTATTAGGACGGAAAGAAGGCTGAACGTTGGTTCGAGGGTGTTATGTGTTGTGTTTTGTTTTTTTTTTCTTCCAAATTAGATGCCATTAAACGAAAAACAGCTTCCATTTCGCTGAAAATGTATATAAGTATTTACAGTACATGCCTACCCTCCTCCTCGACATTTGCCCCAAGTATAATATGTATAACAAGCTTATATAAAGTAGTTGTCCGGGGGGCGGGGAGTAAGTTGGCATAATATATGGATATGCACATGTACATACCTACGTGTTTGCCTCGAGGTATTCGAGCACCTTTTTAATTTCGTCGCGCGTCCTCCCGCAAATGCGGAATCTTTTTACGAGCTGAATTAAATGTGTAACGAACGTATTATACACCACCTGCTTTTACACCGATACAGATATACCTCTTACACAGAAAACTGGTAGCGTGTTTCCTGTATTTTGGATAAGGCCGATTTCTACGTATACCAACCGAACGTAGTTACATCGTAGATGTGTACGACGCAAATATAGCGACGAATAAGGGCGAATTCGCGCAGATACGAGCCCCATACTGCCGAGCCGGGTGTTTTTACGTTCGACAATATACACTTTTTGAAAACCCACGTTACATATCTGTAATACCGTTAATTCCGATTACCACACAGAATTTTTGTTCTCAACTCGACTACTGCTTTCTACAACCGCAATACGATTCCGCAGCAGTAGGTATATATACAGGTAGCGAGAAAATATTAAATATCGTTTTTGCCGGTCAACTTATCCAATATAAATATACCAAAACAACGACTGGAGTATCGAATTTCTGAACGAGTTTAATATTATAGTATCGAACGTGTTTTAACTATCTACCATATTAGAAAACACTTGATAAATACTTCTTTTGATTTTTGATTTTTTTTTTTTTCGCTTTTTCTGCACGGGGTCTTCTTCCGATTCAATCGGCCTTTTATTTCATTTTTATCGCGTTTCTCTTATACCCCGTATGAAGTTTTATGTAATAATATACGATATACCTATACTTCTTATTACGAAACTGTTGCAGGTTCTCGAAAATTTACGCAACATGAGTTCAAGAAGGATATTAAACTTTTCTCGTGACACACAGGGTATATATTTATGTTATTGCAATTGCGTTCGAAAATCTTCTGCGGATACATTTGGCTTTTTCTCGAATTTTTCTCACACACACGATGTATACGTACGTACGTATATTCAATATAATGGCAATCAACGAAGTGTATACGATCGTAAAACGTAGATCGCATCTGTGTAAATTGGAGGTGTAAAATGCTCGCATTTCTCTCTCTATATTCATGTAATATAAAAGCATTGCGTGAGAATTCAAGGTTCGTAAATTAGAGGGGTAAAAGAAAGAGACGAAGAGAGAAAAGAAATTTGTATGGAATAAAAAAAACAACAACAAAAAAAAAATCTAAAAACAAACCGAAACAAAAAACAACCAAAAAACCAAAACTAAAAGAGAAAAAAAAAAGAAAAGAAGAACGTAATACGGGAGAGCATGCGGGCGGTCGATAACGACCTTATCTCCTTTATCACGCTAGCTAACGAATAAGATATAGCTAGGTTTGCGAATTTTCTATATAAAACGCGTAAAACACGAACCTCTGCGCGGTAAATTCTCAAAGAAATAATTCATACAAAATTTTGCGTTCTTCTTTTCTCTCATTATCCGTATGGGGCAGCCCGTTCGAGACAATCCAATCTACGTATAAAATAATTTCTCATATTTATTTATTCGTGAATGAAAGAAAAAGCGAAAATGAGTGAAACGGCGTTTATCTATTCATTCGTATTATGCCCGTTTAGGTTATATACGTTGTACAATACATCACTGTGAATACAGCTATTTATGCACGCGGCTTAGGGAGATCAACGTTACGATCTGCTCCTCAACTCATTTAGGTTCTTTCGAGGGTTCTTTACCAGTTCTTTGCGGTCCTCGTGGACTGTAACAGCTCAAGATCTCAGACGTGTCGACTATCTGATATTTGAAATTAGAGGAAAAGAATCGCTTTGCTGATGGAAAGAACGGAAATACTGAGGAATACGCGGTGGCAATAGCAGCCCTCGTTTTTATTAAAATTGAACGTTCCGCTTTTCAAAATCCCTCGCTTCTCTCATTGTTCATTTTCTGTGAACTTCATCCCGCTTTTAAATTTTTATTCCATCTCTCTTTGCATTATACTCATTTTTACGACACAGATATGTAACATGTTATTCATCGCTCCCCGATATATAATGCATATTATCATCCACTTCGATTCACCTTGTTTCCCCCCCTTCTTTTTCGATAATTTTTTCATTATGCTAATCGCTCTTCTTCGCGACGTATTCTTCGATCGTTCGTTATCTCATGAAAATTTTCTTCGCGTATCTAACGCGTACCTGCGTTATTTGAGCAGTTCAATTCTACCGGAATATTCAAAGTTTGTATATCTATAATTGGTATTGGAATGTAAATTAAAGCATTTCGATGCACTGGAGGTAAGAGGCGTTTTCTATTTCTTACGAATTTCATTTCAGATACATCTGCCGACTATCGATTAAATTTCGGTGCGCTAAAGAAATTGCTGTATACGTATAACGCCGTTCGAATTCGATATGTTTAAATAATGTCTGAAGGATTTTTACCCGTTACTAATTATTGTATGAGGTGAGTTATAATTAATTTATATTTTATTTTATACAAAAACATACTATACCTCGTTTATTAATCGCTTTTGTATAACTTCGATGGAAAACAAAAAAAAAAAATTAAAAGTTTTCGAACAATACCTCTGAATTTGCCTTTCGGAGCAGAAAACAAGTTTTTGAAATACCTCGCGGCAAGCGCGGGTTATCGATATTATGAAAATATCAGATATCCAACTGCCAGGTATCGAATAACCAAATGATCGATCATCTGAACGAACGAACGAACGAAGTAACCATCGAATACCTACAACTACCTACAGATTTACGATAACGTTAAAGGGAGTGCTCGACATTCATTAATTACAGACGGTCGCCAGTAGTAGTGACTTATAATTACTAGTGCTGCTGACCCTCGATTGACTTATCCAAGGCTAGACAAATGGCGTTGAATATATTCGAAGCAACATATAGAATTGCGAGGCGATTTTCGTTGTGTAATAAAAAATTTCAACAGAAAAAAAAACTTCTAATCAAATGAAAATATCCATCCGAGTGGGGATAATTTTTTTTCAAACGAAATGAATTGAAAGAATGTTTTGTTTTGTTTTTTTTTTTTTTATTTTCGCTTTATCACGTGACTCATTAGTCTCCTTGTCAGGTTAATTAATTATTTTCATCCCACGTACTAATTTTATATAAACAATATGTACGCATATATAGTATACTGCATGTATATACGTATATTAAGAGGGGTTGAAGGTTGGGGGGGGGGGCGTGCCAAGCTTCTTCTCGTTTTCATTCCCTTTCTTCTTCTTCATCTTCTTCTTTATCTTCTTCTTCTCGATTTTGGAACACGTGCCTCTTATTTGAATTCTCAAAGGGGGGAGGGTGGGAAAGCAGCTCCCACGTAAACTCAACTGCCACAGAGTTGCTCGAGCCCCTCGTCACTCTGGAAGCGGACGGCGGCGCAGCCCCCGCTAAAGTTAACAATTAACGACTCGGGAGAAGCGTTTGTCTTCCAGGCACGTAAGACTTAATTGGAAAGGCTTATAAATTCTATGGGGTTAGTCGGAAGATTGGCCACTCGGTAATATCTACGTATACAGCCGGTCGACGTCTACCATGTCCATTTTAAGAATCATGGCACAGGGTTATATATAGGGACGGAATTATCGCGTCGTCGGATAAGGTCGGAAGGGAGAAAAAAAATGAAGAATTAGCGACGGGGAGAATTTTTTTTCTACCCTCTTGCCCCCCCCCCCCCCCCCTGCGCGCTTTCTCAATTACTTTTTTCCCGTCCCCAGACGATCGAAACGAATAGACCGTGTATAACTGATTGTTTTTTAATTATAGAAAGGAGAGGAAAAAAATGATCAGGCGACTAATAGAGAGCTATTTTTGGAAACCGTTCGCGTTATACTCCGGCGGTTGACTAACTCTGCCTGCTGTATAATAAGTTGCAGACTTTGGTTGCCACTTTTTACTCGTTTCACCCTCTCTTTCTCTTGAAAGAACCCTCTCGGTATCCTTCACGCCTCCTATGTATACATATATACCAAACTTCACCCCACATTCTCGAGTTTTGGGAAAAATCTCATTACGAAACCCAAACCTAAAGAATCGCTCCCGTTTGCTGCTTCCACCGTCGCGTCGCCCAGACCCACACCGCACGCTTACGACTTCGCGTCGCGACGGTTCACCTTCTTGGAAAAAAAGCAGAACGTTTCCAGAAAATGAGAAAGTCAGACAGCGGAAGAGGGAGAAAAAAAAAGAGAATGAGAAAGAGAGAGTACAACGTGAGTAAGCGAGTTCAGTCGACATACATACGAACCTGTGGCACGTTCAAAACGATATATGTGTACATACGTCACTTATATATTATATAAGACTGAAATTGCAAATTCTCTAAACAGAACTATATAAAAGCGTTACCATCATACCAAACGGAATACAGACGTCGATCTTCCGTACCTCTTATTTGTCTCCAACTTCCCATACAACGACGGAGAAGATCAATAATGTCAATTGAAGATATAAGGTGTGGAGAAGTTTCGACGAGGTGTGAAAATCGTCTAGGTTTTTACGTGAAAGCCTGTGAATCTGGGTGAAAATCATGGCGAAAGATTTTATCGCGCATCTCTGAGATCAAGCCTGCATGGGTCATCTTCTGAATTGTTCTTTGTAAAATTCTGCAGCAGCCGCAGCAGCAGAGCTATTCCACGTTCGCGCTCAATTGTTTTAACGGGGAGAGGAATCCCTGTATATAGAAATAAAAAAACAAAACAAAACGGAAGTCCGGAACCTCAAAATTTCGCTGTGATTCTGTTTCAATCGTGAAACGAGTACAATATTCTGGCAATGTCATGTAACGAGAAAGAAAAATCTGGCACATGTGGTGTAGGTTGAAAATATTAGATTTATCCATACCCGTGCTTGTTATTCGATACCAGGATTGTTTGGAAATCTATAATAGATGGAAATAAAAATGAACGATTTGATTACACTTGCCCGGGTGTTACATGCAAATGACTGCAGGTGTTGATGAACGGCAATACCCATATATCTATGGTGATATAATTTCCTCGTTTTTATCCCGTGTGTATCCCATGTAGAAATAAATTTGTATATATATATAAAGAAATATAAATTCTCTAACATCCATATGTAGATAATATACTCATGCATAACATGCACATCATAGTCGACATATAGGTATATATACACAAATATATTCCCACGTATAATATTACGAAATTATATGTAGATACGCATAAAAAGGGATGATTGTAAAGGAAGGTGGATATACACGCGGCATCACTTTATACCGCCGAAATCTGCTTATGGAAATCGAAGGACATCGACGTCCCTGTGTAAACGTGCGTCAGGGATACTGAAAAATACTGTTAACACCAGACCGCTGGATATACTCGAACCTACGGCTATCTACATATACCTACTCCATGGCGATGTATACACATGTACACAATATATATGTATAATCCTGGAAAAGGGAAAGGTCGTCTGCTAGCTGACGGTAGAAATTTTTTCTTACTTTTTTCTCATTTTTCTTTTTATTTCTTTTTTCAACTCGCTCTTTTTCATCCCGCATTTTTCAGCCGCAGAAATGATGCCGGAAAATTCTCTTTGCAAGTAGTAAGAGCGACTCTGTGGTCAGACCGCTCTTTCAACGGTGAACGGAAGGCCCGCGTCTCTTTTTCTCTTTCTATGCCGCTTTTGGCCTTATTTAAAGCACATCGCCGGTTACACGATTGAAAAATACTTGCGACGAGGTATTTTTTTTTTTAACGCATTTAACTCTCCTTTGAATATTTTTATTTATGTATTTTAATTTTTTTTTTTTTTATTCTTCCGACCGAATTCTAATTCTGAAAATTTTTCTCCGCTGGCTAAATGTACCTAATGCCCACGCGGTTTTCATTCGGCTGACATGATAATGCAGTGTTGGCTTAACGCTCTTCAAAACCACAAAAGCATACATTAGGTACTCGAGAAGTGAAAGCATTTATTACACCCTCGGAAAGCAGAAAGTGAAAGTCACTTTGCGCCGAGATCTTGCCCTCTGCCACCCCCACTTTTTCACTTCTCTACTTACAGCTCTCGAGTTTTATATATGTACGTATATAAAGGTAGGTATAGTCAAACAGAAATTTGAACCTAATTCCTTTTCATTGAATACGTCTGTGGAGTTCGTTAATGGAATTGAAAGATGATGGTAACGCGACATTAAATCGTGCAATGGAGGGAATAAAATTAACGGTGGGAATTCAGAGTGGTATATAATCACTGTCAAAAACTGCTTCTTTAGTTAAACTCCTAAAAATTAAGAAATTCGATTGAACATTCCCGCGGGGAAATAATAAATCAGTAAAATAAAACTGAATCATATCGAACGTTGATGTAGAATTTCGAGGTTACAGAGCATTTCAAGAAAGTATAAGCTGCTCTTTTCTATAACGTTTTTCTTTTTTTCTAAGTTTGGGGTTTTACACTATTAATAAACTCGTGCGGTGTAAAATCACTCGGGTATGGCGAACGGAAGTGCTCTCTGAGTTCATATCTTTTGTTCGCGGGAATCGTTTTCTCTTACTTCTTATTTTCTAAAGAGTTCGATAAAAGTGCGGTGAGAATATCTCGAAAAGAGAGGTAACTTATAAAAGACGTACCGCGAATGCGAAGGGTAAGCGCAATTCACGGGAGTTAAGTCTCTTTGATTGTGAAACTTGTTCTAGTTGGATAGCTACACATTGATGTATCTGTACGTGTAGGTATATACATATATTTATACATCGGGCTTCCAAATCAATAGAACGAATTCTCCCGCGTAAGTAAGAGGATCAACGAATCAACCGCTCTCTCTAATCACGACCCGTCCTTCGCGTTATCATCACAGACCCGTCTCCGAAAGCTCGCGATCGTATAGATTTATCTTTATAATACCTGTAAACCTAAACGGGGATGGTTGTTATGCCATCAATTATTTTATAGTAGATATTATATTCCCCAATTGAATTACGGCGATGCGTTTGAAGCTAATCGAATATAATATGATACCGTTAGTCAGGTAACGTACGTACATATAATAGATATAATTTCGTACGAAATCCGACAATTTTGGACTCCATGCGATCCGTAAGATCCAAATATTCCGTTCTGGAAAGCTAATTATTTCCGAAAATTGTTTTTGATAATTTTTTTTGTTTTTGGAAAATAACTCCATGATTTTTAAGTCTGGCAAGTCTACGATCAGCGATCAAATCGATCGATCGCCAAATATACAGGGCGAGTCACCAGAGGTGTCCGAATAGGCGGAGACTAAACGATGTGTTGCGAGCGCGACAACGAATACGATAGCGGGTCCATCGCGTTGCCATTTTCTTCTGAGGGTTCTCTCGCTGTTCATTTGCCATAGAGCGGGGCATGACGTTGACTAGCCTCCGCCTATTCCGCTACCTCTGGTGAATCACCCTATATAGAAGCATACGAACTTTGTACAAAAGTCAAGTATAGTCTCACCGATACATACGTAAAATTGAATTGGATTTATCGATTCTCGTTTATCTAGTCCGAATGCCGCGATCACTTTCGATCAGAATCCGCGACGCACGTTTGAGGATATCAGCAGGTCGTCTAAGGCGAGATATATTCTTTCTGGATTTCTGCATATGAATGTAACGTATAGTAGATAGAGAGATCTCAGGTATATTATGTATATACGGTGAATCCAGATGAGCTTTCCCAACGAAAACTTATGGAGTAACGTTATATTCGACCCTCACCGTTATCCGAATCGCATATTTCTACATATTCTACTTTTATATTAGGTATATAGCGCAGTCTCATCCACTGAAAATTTACTTCTTCCTCTATTCAACATGTTTTACCTCAACAGTTTTATTACGTTTTCTTCATCACTTCAAATAATAAATCTAACCTATTCACCGTGCAGAGCGATACGCAAGTAGCTTTTGATTTCCGCAAAAAGTTCCGTACTTATATTTTCTCGGTATACGTTCGCTTTATTCTGCTTTTCAGTCTTTTGCTTTCTTTAGTTTTCTTCGTTTCATTTTCTTCTTCTTTCAACCTCAACCGGCTTCGCATCGAGCCGTCATTGAAATAATGTTCTTTTTGTACGGATAACCTTTTCCATGAAAAAAAAAAAAACAACTTTGAAAAAAATATCAGTTCTAGAGGTTTGAGAAGCGAAGCAAAACTTTTCTACGCCTCGAAATATAATTTCGCCGCATTTCCCCAAAATATGCCCAACCGAATCATCGCGTCGCTCGCTTCGGAAATACATTGGTGCGCGGCGTAAGAAGAAAAGCAAAAGATAAAAAACGAAGAAAAAAATTGCTAGTGAAATAGAAAAGTGAGAACAAGAAAAATAAATTATAATAAGAGTAGGAAATTATATAATATGAAAAAAAGAATATATATACACATGTGTATGTGCCATATGTATGTACATGTCGAAGGAAAAGGGAGATCGAGGTGGGCCGGTAGAAAGATATGGAGAGAGGGAAAGAGAGGTGCCTGGTGATGCTGAGGGCGTCGTGATGGTCGAAAACGTCCGACCCGTGGGAGGGGGGTAGAGGGGGGGGGGGGGGCAATAGGCGGGGATAGATATCGATTTTGGGTGTTGTGAAAAGCGTAAGCAAGTCACGTCTCGAAACGTTTTAGACGAAATCGTTCGAGTTTCATAAATTCTGGAGCGATTCCGTGAACCTTGTACCTACCTCGGGCCTTGCATAGGTCATACCGGGGAAAGGATTTCGCAGTCACCCTCAACCCTCAACCCACAATCCGACCATCCCCCGTGCCTCCGTCTTTTTCTCGAGGGAATCCCCGCCCAAGATGCAAATGTCGTTAATGTCCTACCAACAGAAAAAATTCGAAAAAAAACTAAGACGACGTTTTTTTTGTTGTTTTTTTTTTTACGCACATCGATGTGTAGTATAATCCGCGATGATGAATTCATGAAAATTGTCAAGCATAAGGATATTCGTTTATTTATTCATTTATTCGTCATCACTCATAGTTTTGTCGTCGCGCACGTGACTTTTTTGGGGGTGTCCTTTTTTTTTTTTTTTTTTGCCCGTCGAACCATCTCATATTTCCTCGGTGCTCACTGCGCGGCTCGTGCTAGCGTTTCGTTCACCTGTTGATGGACAAACTTTTTGTCAATGCAGATCAAAAATAGAAAGGGAAAAATGGAAGGGCGAGATGAGACGAAAGATTCGTTCGGGGCTCGACGCACGATCCATTTTTCTTTTATTTTCTAGCTTTTACATCGCACTAATCTCATACTCTTGGTGAAGTTGATTTCAACAACCCGCAACATTGTATCGTCGTAAATTTGTACCTCACATGTATTTTGAGGTACGAGAATCAGAGGGGTGTATCCCAACAAAGATTCGATTTCCGAATGACATTCCAGTTGAGCCAACGTGATAATTTTCACATTTTCGAAACTCCCCACTTTGTGTGGGTTACGTCCTACTTCGAACTTTTTAGTCCTTAGATTTTTTTTAATGGACTCGAAAGCTCTTAGTACTTTTCATATACCATCGCGCTGGATTCGAATGAATAGCGAAGTGACGGTCGTCGGTAGTAGAGTTTGTCAACGAGAAGACCCCCGTTTTCCCCATCCCATCGGCTTTTCCTCTCTCTTTCCTTTTCTCTTCCTTCCAGAATCCTTTTCTTTTATTCTGTTCTCAGATTTTCACTCGTTCCGCGGCGAGAATAAAAGTAGAGGAGAAAAAAGGATGTGCAGGAGGGGGCGAGGAGCAGCCGTTTAATTTCGTTCAAGAACGAGAAACTTTTCAGCGCCAAAGCGAAGGAATGAAAATTAATGGCTGCGAAACGTTAATCGTTGAAATCTTCTCTCATTATAGTAATGGCCAAGTTCCATGATTTCGTGGTTTTCCCAACCTCATCTTCATATACTTACACATATTCCTCACCCTGCACACGATCAAAACTTTCCACACACTTTTATTCGCCGAGTTATATATATCACAGCGCTCGGTTGTAATACGAAGTGAAAAAAGTAAATGAATATACATTTCCCAAATCAAAGAATCCAAACCGATATAATATTCGATCTGAAGAAATCTCCCTCCTCAATTCCGTGCAACGAGTTTTCTTCGAAATATTTTACAACATATTATATTTTCGCTCTATAGGTGAGAAGATAGACATATATATATACCTATATTATATACACGTGTATATGTGACTTCCGTTTCACCTCCACTACGCCTTGCAGGCTAACCGATCTTTGAGTTTGAGTTTCTGAAGCTTTCACATTCGCTTTTACTTTTGCTCAAAGCTTTTGAAGCTTACGTTTACTCATATTATATTAGTAAGCGTCATAATTAAGCTGACGTATACTGATGGTGAGTTTCAATATGCGTAGTAGAAATTAATTTCGAGTGAGCGATGCGAAAGGTTTTGAAAAAAAAAAACGAGAAAAAAAGAAATTCATATTTTTATCAGAAGAACTGTAAACAGAAATAATACGTAGATTCCTGTCGCTAACGAAAATCAGATAAGAAAATATTTGACAGAAATTTTTGTTAATATGAAACTCGGGCGATAGCGAGCGTGAATATTTTTTCAATCCCACCGCCGCGCCGTCTGCAGTTTTTAAAATGTTACAACGTATGTGGTGAAATTTTATTCAGTCATTTTCAAATGGCGACGAGGTTGTTGATTATTTTAAAAAAATTTCCTACCCGCATTTTTTGAAATTGTTATCACATTTTTAAAATCCTTTAAACTTTTTACCTCGTTGGGGAGACAGCGTAAGACCGGGTGGTCGTCGGAAAAAAAGAAATAAAATTTTTTGAAACGTACCTACCCAAAAAAAAATATACTAAGAGTCTTAAAAATAAATCCCACTAAAATATTCAGGCGCGGGTAATAGGCATACCGTATAGGTATACATTTCGTCCTTAATTAAGGCGGTTCGTTTTCAAGGGGGTGTACTTAATTAGAGCGGTGGCCACTGGTTACACAAAAGTCTTCCGATCCTATTCGCCCGAATTAAACGGTGTGCCCTTCTTCAATCACACAAAACAAATTCCGGTCTCATATTGTAGTTAGAGACGCTTTGATTTCAGCGAATATCATAGCCGACCTTTTCACGGTGCATTTCGAATTCACTAATTGTAGGTTTCAGGTATGTATAGAATAAAGTAGAATGCATAATAGAACGAACGTTAAACTTTTACGTCATACACGATATGGAGAGTAAGGAGTTCCTTCGCGCGTTGCTTATTTATTTAGTTTCTTCTAAACAACAGCTGCTGGCTGGCAGAGTATTGTATGTCTTTTGTGCATATTATTACATATCCATGTGTTTACGAATATATATATGCACGTGTATTTCTGTGTATACAAAAACCCGCCCCATTCTTTCCTGGTTCAGATGGTTACGCGACCGAGTAATTAGTTCACTTTAATTACTATTTTTTTTTTCTTTCCTACTTTCTCGTTTCTCTTCTTTCTGTAACTCGCGCTTTGTCCCGTGTTTCGCCGTTGCTCCGTGTACGACCGCGTGCGAAACAACGAGTAATTTCTTCAGCAGACAAAATGGCCGCGAGGTGATATTTTTTTTTTCTCATTCCTGTTCGTTTTTTGTTTTATTTTTCTCACCAGTTAAGCTGTAAAAGGCAACCCAAAGCACCCTTCTTATTCACCTCGATCCTCACGAAGAATTTCGAGCACCGCGAGTATAGACTGACACTGTTAGATACCTACATAGTTTTCGTTTTCTTCGTTTTTTTTTTAACTACCAACAACCAATCATCGGCATGGGTCATGGTTCTGACCCTTGACCCTCGATTCACAACCCTTGACCCAAAGCGATAAGATATACTGTAAACAGCTATTATTCTCCGCGACGGGCTATTCCTCCGATTTATGCAAGTGTACAGTTTATATCGGGTATAAATTACATAAGTAGGTATATATTGTATATATATCTTACATATTACATATATGTTTTTATATACCAATATACATAACGTAGGTGAAGCAATCGTATAGATATATATCGCGACCTACATATACCATATAACTTCAAAGGTCTTTGTGACAAGGGGTGTTCTGCAATAAAATATATAACGTGTTTCTTAGCGATAAAAGTACGAAACTATACGCAGGCGCGTGAACAGAAAGAAGAACCATATAAAAAGAGACAAAGTTGACTGAAAAAAAAAAACTAAATACTTGGGCAGAAAAAAAAAATAATCATAAAATTCAGCAGAAAAAGGGAGGTGAGACGAATTCAAAGGATGATCATATTTTCAATGGAACTGCAGGCAACGTAGAGAGAAAAAAAAAAAAAAAAAAAACCGTAGATGTCACCGGCACAGATATCGAGCCACATGCATCTCAACTTTGTTAGGGTTTAGAAACCTGTGAAACTACCTTTAATCTTTACTCTCATGTACCTCAGATTACAGTAGGACTCACCCTGCAGACTTTGCAGCGTTTTTTATTTCGTGTACCTAAGAGGCGGCGGGGAATGTTCCCGTTCTTTCTTCACTGAAATTAGTCGGGCGCACAGGCTGACTTCATCATCCAATACCTACCACAGGCGGAGGGAGGCGAATTTACTTTTTTCCCACCCTCGGGCTACGCCTGTGAGATTGCTGCCCCCGTAGGACGAAACACTGTTTTCATACCCCCCCCCCCCCCCCCCCCTTCCCTGCCCCTCCCGTTTTACCCGTAATCTACCTCTTCATTGCGTGATACGAACTCTGAAAAAATGACTTGGAAGTTGTATGGGATATGTATAACTTATAATATAAGATTACGAGAGAAAAAAAAAACAGAAAAAACGTCATTCTCAAACTTTGGGGATTTGTAAAGAAAAAAAAATAATTTCACGCTTCACTCGCTGTATAGTCTGGCAAAAGAAAATGAACACATTTGTTATCTACGCGTATACACCATTTTCTATTCGCGATACATAGGTGCACGTATGGATTTATGTATTTTTGGTATACATATATACATCTACATGTATGTGGTATATACATAGGTATATTATGCTCACCTACTCGCATCAGGGTGAATCGCGTTCCGAAGCTGACGGCTTTCTTTGGAGAAAATTCCTGCGCTATACATATGTATATGTATTTACGTATGCATGTATATATTTACGTATGTATTAGGTTTACACGCACATATGTAAAATCCACCCACCCGCATACCCGTTACATCAGATCCTGATGTGTACGAAGCTACGGTGAGCAACGAGGTTGATTTGATTATCATCCTCACCAAAGAGCTGCTGACACATCTCGCGCTAATGTCATTAAGAATAAAGATGACAAGACGTACCCGGGAGCTTCCACGGGGCTATAAAAAGCAACCCGCTGGTCTCGACCCCTTTTCCACTTTGCTAAGCATTATTCTTATACCCCGCAGTCACTACTGTGCAAAAATACTTGGAATTATATATTATAATCGCGCGTACGGATCAAACGTTTTTATTTATGCGGTTGACCAAAACCGCGTCGGTTTCTATTCAAAGGGTATATATAATTCGTGGAAAAAAATTTCGTGTATAACCCAAAGTCCGTAGAATCAGATCGGAAAACGTGATTCGTGTTTATTGTTTTTTTTTTTTCTTGATTTCGTTCTGATTTCTTTCTTTTATGAATAAGCGAAAAAAGAAGAAAAGAATATTTTTTTGAAAGCGATATGAAATCGTAATTATATATAGTCAGTTTTTTTTTTTTTCTTTTCTTTTTTGGGTATCTTTTTTATTTCTCTCACTACCCCTTCGCCCAACTCGCGCTCATAATAATGTCTGTCAGAGACAGACAAACGGTACCAAAGATTCGGTCACCCGAGTATAACTTTGACTCGCGCGTAACAAAAGAGGTTTTGGCAACTCGAGCGGAAACCCCGAATCCTGCGAACGCAGGAGATATAACTTTAATGTCTATGGTCAGAATAAAAAATGAATTTCAATAAAAAAAGAAAAAAATTAAACAAAAAAAATAAATTAATCATGAAATAATGAAGTTGAAAATGGAGAAAAAAAATACTATGTATAATTCACTGTTCTTTTTTATATCTATATATATATATATTAATACACTTTTCTTTAATCTTTTTAACACGTTTTTTCTACGTTCACGCTCATCGCATTTTTTTCCAGATAAATATTTGTTACAAACATATTACAAACATATAAACCTTGTACGTATCGGCATATCCGTGAGTATCGCGTTGGGTTTTGCGGTTTTTTAACTTTGGCGTAATAAATATTTTCCTTGTTACACTATTAAACCGCGCTTGTTTTTGTAGAACAAAAAAAAGAATCTAAACCACTGGATTCGATTCGCCAAAAGCAGATACATACATTGTTGTAATTAAATGTAAAAAATTACATCACATTTCTTATTAATGACACTATTTTTGTTTTGTTTTTTTTTTGGTTTCTATATTATACCTACAATCAAATACCGAATACCAAAAAATATTCTCAACTTTTCATTTGAGGGTATTTTACGTGTCTTTATTCATTTGTTTGATTTATTCTCTGTTTCAGTGCAGATTGAGTTTTTTTTCTTTTGCTTGTTTTGTGTTGTGAATTATTTTTCAATTCTCCTTCTCTGTTTGAATATCATGGATTTTTTTTTCAGTTTTTAGAAAAGCCCGCGAGAGCTTTTAAATTATCTTTGATATTGAAATATTTGAGAAATTTTTTTCGGAGATTTCCTTGAAGATTGACTGTCAAGCCAATACCTATATGTATGTATGTAGACATACAGCTCCTGACTCCTCCGCAACTGGAGATATGTACATACATATGAATTTCGCGGACAAAGTACAAGTATATGTATAAAATCTATATCTATATCTAATATGAGTATATAGATATGTGAATATTCACATTTCCTTGAAAAGGGGAAACGAAATGTGAACCACCTTCACCTCCTTCGCAAAAAAAAAAAAAGAAGAACATGTGCTAGGTGTGCAGGTAAATATACTCGTACATTATACCTATATGTATATAGGTATAAAGTGTTATACGAAAACCCGGATCGGAGCTTAACCGAGAATTACATTGGATTGTTCTACTATACCGTACGTCTGTACTACGCGATAAAATCCTTTCGCAGGTGAAGCCGATGCTAAAACTGGGAGATGTATAGTAGGTATCGGTACGGTAGAATACAAACGGAATTGTTGGATGTTTTCAAAGTTTTTTTTCATGAAAAAAGAAAGCGAGTTAAAACAAAAAACTGCACTCACTATGCATCGAGTGTAGCTTCAGGTGGAACCGTTGTAGGGTTTTTAATGAAGGGATTAGATTCTAGGCGGTATAATGCTGTATCGTATAGCCTGAACGTGGATAACGTTAGCTGAAGGATTAGCGGAAGCTAGAAATTCCGATAGTAATTGATCAATGCCTCAACTATAATACGTGACCATTATACCTGGTGCAGTCAGCAGACGTTGATTCAACCTGAATGAAAGTAATCTTTTCCGAGTGACTCTGTCGGTATTCCTTTTCGATTTGATTTCTTTTTCTCCTCGATTTCTGTCATTTGGTTTTGTTCATTTCTTCTTTCGTACAGTTCATTTGTAATGAGAACATTCTTTGTGCGGAAAGAACAATTTCCAAAGCTTGGCATTCGGAATACGACCTGACGGTGGAGGTTGGTGTCCTACTCATAATTGTAATGGATTTTTTCACGCGTCACTTCTGATTAAAATAATGAAATAAATTAAACATTTATTTGATTTTATTTCATAAAACTGTTAGGTGAGGACCGATATAATGGCATATGGTTTGGGCAATGCACATAAAGACGAAAAGTAGACTTTTTACGAATATTGTAAAATATCATCGTCAATTTCTCGTGAATTTTTTTTTTCAAACCCTCATCGTCCGGAGTATCATACCACACATAGTACGTGCATCTTCTCTTATTATTCCCCCGGGCGCAGATTAGTCTGGGAAAAAAATAGGATAATACGCCATCTTGTGTTTTACGAGGAGATTAGAGCCCGGTGTTATAAAGTCCGGTCAATTTGGCACCTGCACTCTTTGCGAGCCCTGGGGCCTCCAGGGCTACCGCGACGACGTTCGGTCTGGCCTGCCAAAAACGGTGATGTATATGAGGTGGCTAAGAAGAAAACAAAAGAGAGAGAGAAAAAGAAATAGGGTCTATCGAGTTTCATGTGGTAAAATGACCTCGTTCGAAAGCCCCGCGTTTATACATGATCAGCAGTGAATTATGATACTGCTGATACGTTGAGTGTTGTAACGAGGTAAACTATGTGGGAATGAATATACATTTACCTTATTATACATAGTAGGCATATTTTCACGTAGCAGACGACGTGTCTGAACTAGGGAAATACGTCTTATGCTGACGTTTACTCAACCTCAATGGGCGGTCGTCCGTGGGCCTAAATTTTACCCCGACATGACACGACAGTTTCGTCCCCGTGGTAGAGATAGGGTCATTTTCTCACACTCCGAAGGGTGTCTTTATACACAAAATACTATGTTTTCGGTAGGTGGCAAAAGAGACATCCAGAAAATCCACGCAGTTTGTTTCAGTGACGTCCCACAAAAGAAGTTTCCTTATTCCGTTTATGTCTTTTTTCGTGTGTGTGAGTGTTTTTTTATTTTTATTTTTTTGCTCCTGTTCTTTTATCACGTACGGTGCAGGATTTTATTTAGGAGTTGTATTAAACATCTTACCGTTGGTTGACACGCAAAATTGACTAAAGACACGGGCATTCCTGAGGGACAGGTTTTACGGCATTGGGCTGCGAATGAGGATCTTTTACGAGCCAAGGATCGTACGAGGAAATGGCCTACCTTCGTACTGGGTGTCCCATGCTAATCTTCCTGATGAATATCTCCACCCCTTCATCTAAAAGTTGGGATTCCGGTTATATATCGTATCATTATATTTACATCGCAAAAATTTTTAGGTCGACCCGTTTTTGTTCACTTGTTCGCACGGGTATATATATATATATATACTCGCGGAATCTTTTTTTGTGAGAAAAGGAAAATATAATGGACACCACATATGCCGTTTTTGTATACGAACTACCCGGATTTCATTTGAACCTCCGGTACCGCAAGAAAGGGGAATTTTTAAAAAAACATCCTTCGAAGTGGGATGAGTTAAGTCGGGCAACACCTGTTACTCTTGTCTTGCCCAATCCTTACCAAGTTTAATCAGAGAAAATATGAATATTTATTTATCTCAGGTTATATGCACACCGAAAAACCAGCACCAGTAGAATTTTAACTTTTAAGCCGAATCAATTTTTCCAGTATTTTAAAACCCGCTAGCTGCAACTTCTGCTTCTCCTCTACTACCGATGGTGGTGAATCTTTTCGTTCCTTCAGAATCCACAGGGACGACCTGATTCCCAGGGATAAGTGAAACGGTATTGCCCTGTTGTAAAAACGTTTACGCCTCCAGGGCTAAGGAAAAACTTTTCATGACTTTTCTACCCCCCCCCAGTCCTCTCTTTTTCTTTTTTTTTTCTACCCCATACCGCAAGTAAATGTTGTGTAGTCTCGTCGTCTGAACACGTATTTACAAGTACATAAGTAAGATCTTACTAGATGCTGAGCGCGTCTGATTCTTGAAAAATGAATGACGAATAAAAAAAAAAATGAAAAAAAAAGAAAAATACTCCCCGACTAGACGATGCGGCACGCTTATCGTTAAACATACATGACTTTTCGGTCGTCTATATTTGCCGTTGAACTCGAGCGTACGTTAAACCATACCCTGGTATGCACACATACCATATTTCGATTCAAATGTACATTGTACAAATATATACCTTATGCTCTTCACGTGTTTCCCATCGACTTCGCGTCGCGTATATAGCGCATGATGTTTGTACCGAAAACGTGCAGTATTATAGAAGGGCTGTAACAGCCAAATTCGAAACGAAAGTGCGCTCCCGTGAGACGAGGCTTAACCAAGTCCTATAGCCAAATTGACTGCGTATAGCCGAAGCCAACCGAAGTCACGTCAACCAAGATTGGCACGAGGAGCAGCTGGCTAATTCACCTGACAGAGTGACGCGCCTACATCCTCTCGTGCAACCGCACGATTCACCCTACAGAACTTCCAACTGTCACGTGGGCGTATGTGTATTCGACACCCGCTTAATTCGGCCATACAGGCGCATTAGTTGATAACGCGTGGAATTCGTGAACGCGCATACTTAGCAGACAGACAGATATATATAATACAAACGTTTGATTATATACTTATAATCGTATAACGGTAAGAATGTATCTCCTAATTACTGCGCAGTGAGCCGTGAAATTCTCGGGTTGTAAAAATGTACGATGGTACGAACCGTAAACCGAGGGTATGGTAGGTGCGGCATGGAGAGTCGCTTTAAGTATCTTCGAATTTCTTTTTGTGAAAATAATTTTACGGTGGTACAGGTATATAGGTACGTAACATAGGTTTTGTCTGTATGGTATGTTATGGTCACCGTAAAATACCGGCCGGTTTTGTAACGAAGCCACTCACTCGGGGAGCCTGATTACACGCTTGTTAGTCGAGATATTACACCAATTTGCACCGCGCCCCCAACCCCTACCGTCCACCCTCTTTACGGCCAACATGAGCTTTCCACGCGAAAGCAGCTCGGCTCTTTAGCAGTTTGTGCAATTTAGAAACGCCCCGTTGATGATTGCCGCCCTCGCGTATAGCTGAGCTCGACTCACCCACCGTACGTTACGCTATACGCCAAGGGTTTGTCCTTATATACCGTCGAATAAGTGAGTGTGATTCTAATTTCGAGGGGTGACAAAAAAAAATAAAGAATCAGATAAATGGACAAATATTGTAACGAGCAACCGAGACATGCGAACGGGGATGGGGAAATAAGGAGATGATTTTTTTTGCCCATTATGCGATATGGCGGATCGCCCGAAGATGCTGAGAATGCATCGTGGGTCGCCGATATCACGATAAATTCAGGAACGTTATTCTAATTTATCGGTGGTGATAAAACCTTCTGAAACTTGAAACTGGATTATTATAGCCAAGAGGTGAATAAGTTGAGCAATACGTTGAGTCAAGTTAACCTTCCTTTTAGTTTGCTACGCCAATTTATGAACTACACTCGTACTTTTTTCAAAAACCAAGTAACAGTGACTTGTCGTGAATCAGAGCGCATGCAGAATTTTTTCTAGATATATTTATACGTATCTTATAAAAAATTCAGTGAGGAAACTGTCGAACCACTTTGGAAAATCGATGAGTGTCTGTGAGTAAATTTTTGGAACAAAATTACCCCTAAACTTTGAACTTTTTTTTTATTATTGCGAGGGACTGGGAATTTTTTTTTTCTCCTACTTCTTTTCGATGTAACATATATAACCGTTATTACAAGGTGCAGAAAATTGGAAAGATCGATCGGACGGGGAAATTGTGTATAAGGGTCACTTATCGGCCTTTCCAGCTAACGTCTGCAGATTCTATAGGGTCTCAGGTTTCATCCCTTAAGAAAATGTTTCACTTCGATCGGTGCTTTTTATTTTAAGTTAACAGATTATACCTACCTACGCCCTTCGCATTATCGCGAACCTTGACCCGGAGGCAAACGATCTTCTTGTAGGGTAAAGCGCAGGGGCGGCGTCGTTTTTAGGGTGTAAAATATCAGAGGTATATATATCCGCCTTTCGTCCCTAACTCATTTGCCAAAATGCAAGTGTCCCAGTCTCGGAGTATCGACGAGAAAAAAAAATGAAAATAAAAAAATAGTCGTAGAAGAATCAGAACGTGGTTATTCGATATCGACAGAATTTTTGTTTTTTCTTTCAAATTCTGATTTCCATTAATGTAGCAGCTGTTCTATCTTTTTGTCCGCATCCCAGCGGATATAATGAGTTGTCGGACGGTAATGGGTAACAATCAATTTTGAGCTTTACGTTTCGTTTGCGTACTTTCTGGAAAGTAATTTAAATTGTTCGAAAGGTGTAAGTTTATAATAAAGAAAGTTTCGGTAAAACTTTGAATGGGTGTAGGAAATCTGAAAAGATGTATAATCAGGTGGAACGATCTTGAGAGAGTCAATCGTCGTCGTGGAGCTGTACATAGTACAAAGTATATAACCTAATACTTATAGTGCAGACTGGTATAATAAATTTTAGTCTGCGTCGCAAAATCCAAGGATAAGTTTCGATACGGTATAGGAGAAAGGCGATTCACTTGATTTCAAACTGACTTACTTCTTTCTCCCTATCTCCTTCTCTTCGACATTTTGCCACCCCCGATCCACGAGATCAGAGGGCAAACGATTGCTTACGTCTCGAGAGAATTGACTTAAGTATATCTGCGCTTTGGAGTATCAGATTTCAGGTGCACATCTAACAATAAACTAGCCCAACACATATATGTATAGACTTTTTCATCCCATTCATCGAATATGGTAGGCGTTAAACCAAGCTCTGATTTCTCATATCAACGCCGGGAGTAACCTGAGGTATTCCGCTCGAGTCAATTTTTACAAGCCTCTCGAAACTCCTTGAACCTGAATCAAACGAACTATGACTCGTGAGGTGTGCGCGCGTGTGGGTTGGTTTCGTTTCTGTACCGTTAGCTCGTTGTCCTCGACACGGTGACGTTGTATTCACCCGGAGGCTACAAATTCTGGGGCAAACATCACGCGTGTTTTCTTATTATGAGAAAATTTATCACACAAGGTAAGTCGAAGTTGCCGGTTAGGTGTAACCCTTACCAACTCGGTGACGTCAGACATATTTTCATGGTTAGCCGACGCTACGCTGTGCTGCTCTTGCCGCTACCATACTACTTTTCGAGAGATCGATGCACGCCTGGAATCCCTAAGCAGCGTTCAAATATTCATGGAAATAATCTCTTAACGGTAAAGTTTTATTGAAAAGTCTCGCACGCGAAATAACCTGCCCTCCTCCGTCTTTACAGAGCAAAGACCACCGCCCGCCGGAAAACGCGCAGGCGCATCTGCGTACCGAAACTAAAATATTATACCGTATAGTTGATACGGGTAAAGTGCCGCATGCTCAGAGGAATTATTATAGGTTTCAGGATTCTCGAGAGTCCATGGAGCTCGAGTGGGTAGCTTGAATTACCAGCAAATATCGCTGCAGCTGGTGCATATTTATAGTGTCCCGTCGCACTATAGGTTCACGTATCAACTCCACTCGTAGATTTTCATACATCTCCGTGTGTGTATAAGAAAAGTACCATTGTCCGGTATGATCTACACGAGATTTTTGCTGCTTCACTTATCGTTGCATGTACATACATTTCTGTTTCCCCTGCAATTCATAATTTTCGCTTTTGTTCATATAATTTCACTGAGATTCGGTATGGCGTACGGCGTGTATGTACGCAAGGTACATACTTTACAAGGAGAAATTCTGACCCGCCAACGAAAGATCGAGGGGGTGAGTCCATTTGCAGCGACAAAAGAGCCTGCACTTTGTCGGTCCTTTGTTTTTTAACCCTTCCGTACAGCCGTACCTCCCTTATACCTATATTTCTATCGCGTTCTCAACGGGGTATAACCCTGCAAGAGCAGCAGCCCTCTTCAAAAGATGAAAAAACAAAACACTGTTCATAATTTATTACCTTCTTCTTCTCACCCCCAAAATTCGGTTGGGTTGAGGGCAAAAGAGGGCTCCCAGTTTCCCTCGAAAACGATGAGAAATATCCGCTCAAGGGTTATTTCGCTTTATAGCCCTTATTCAAACTCCCGAGTTTATATATAGGTATGCATAAGTATATATTTATGTATGTTGTATTTATGTATTCTACTATTGAAAAGTGTTGCATATTTTTCCCTAAAAAACTGCCACTTTTCCGAACGTACGATCGTAGTTTCATCTTTAGCCTTAGAAAGTTATTCATTCCTTCATTCGTCCATTCATTCATTCATTCATTCGGTTCGTTTGAAATGGCTGATTCAGACTCGACACTTTAAGCAAAAGGAGAAAAAATGATATGAAATAAATAAAAATCAGGGGACGTGAATGAAAAACCTTTCCGGTCGAAAGACGGTGGTACAGGTCGGCGTTAGGTGTAAGTAAACGTATACCATATTATATACTACCGTATATATCGTAATGCGTACGTATGTATAATATATATATTCAACTTTGGTACAGGGTGAAACGTAAAACTCACGCGAAGAAGTCAAATAACTCACTTGCCTTAAGATTTACGACCCTTCTACCGTTCGTGAAACGCGAGATTTTCAGATTTTACTACTCCAGATATCATCCAAATCCATTTTCATGAAAGTTGGCAAGGTCAATGCGGAGCAAGTAGAAGGCAAGCTGTTTAAAAATTTCACCATCAATTTACCAGTGGCTCGTAGGCACCCTTCATCTTCTGAAAATCCCGGATCGATCCAACTCCGTTTCAAGCTCACCAAATCTCGCCGAAAGAAAAGAAAGACAAATAAATAAATAATAAATCAAAAAATAAATCAACCGGCTTGAAGAAAATTCCAAGAAGGAAGCTGCTCAAAATGCAAACAAACATTTTTAATTACTTAGCACGAATCGGCGGACGTACTCACCCTCGGTATTTTACTTGAAGTATAGCGCCAGCTGGTGCTCAGGAAATAATTATATCTCACCTCCAAAAAACACTTCACCCTCTCGACCACCGCGGCTAAAATTCTCTCGATGCGTATAAAATACTTCAGTAGTACGAGTCAACGTTCCGTCATGCGCGTTGCACACGTATATAGGGTGACGATATATTTTTTCGATAGCGAAGAACAAAGCACGACTTGTCTTACTTTTTCACTCTACTGTGTTTCCACCCTCAGTAGCACTGACATCGCGTATGCGTAAACGCTTGAGACCGTAAAAGAATCGGTTTGAAATTCAAACGCCAATATCTTACGCCCATTTGTGGAGAGCTTTAATAACGGTGGCCGAGAGGCTGACGGTTGGTTTTCGTTGATGGTTATCTTTGGCTTTAGGAGTTCATCAGTTTGTTGCTGAATTTATACACCGACGTATTATAGCAAATTTGTGGGTAAAATTTTTTCTATGCAAATTTAAGAGGCGCGAGATATTGTTCGAGGCATCTTTAATACTTCCGCGGATCAAAACACATAACTTTTATCTGTTGAAAATTTATTTATTATATATTGATTTCAATGATGAGAATTCGAAAATTAATGAAGCAATAAATTGACAGATTTTATACATTATGAAAAATTGTATCGAACGAAATTCGTTAATTCGCGATCTTGATCCCGCTTGACCCAAATCTGAAGTATTGAAGTTATAAAAAAATAAAAAGAAGTCAAACAGAATATACTCGACGGTAGAATCGAATTTAAAGTGCCACGGATCAACGACGCAAACTTCATTCCGACTGACACACGTTCCTTTATTTTAGTCGAGGCGTTGGAGGTCGAAGGAAATAGCTGATACAGCGTGAAAGTTTGTTGGCTAAGTTGGCGGTTTAATATAAATGTTGCGGTGCAAACAATCTAGTGTCTGGTTAACTTATAGCGCTATCGATCAACTCGCGTAATATGGGTATGATATACCTACAAGGTGGAACGAATCAGCAAACTGCGACGACGAGGCGTACGTACGGTGAAAAATTTCACTCGTCGTGTACAAAATCAATTCGATGATTTGAAAATGTGAAATCGAGACGCAGAAGTATCGTTCCTGAACCTGTATCGGAGTGAAGCGATAGGATATGCGGTGCTTAAGAGCTGGCGGCGGATGCTTCGGAGATTATGTATCAAAGTCTGACCCTCATCTTGAGCCTATCCAATCCTACGTGCCCAAAAGGTATATATTTCTAACGGGTATCGAAACATGCCGGCAACAACGCGGCGCCCACATGCACGTATTATATACTTGTATTTATGGGGTGAAGAACATAAATGCCCTGAAGGGACAAAAGCGTGGTGCGTGTATACTTTTCTTCAAAGAACAAACACCGTCTGCTTTGGCGGTGAACCGTGAGGAATGCGGAAGAAGAAAGGAATAGAAAATAAAAGGAAAAACGAAAAAAGTAAACCCTTTCGCGGTGCGACGCGTAGATGGTAGGGATATTCGCGGTTAAAAACTGAACGGGAAAACGTTGACGCGGAAGTTGAGACTACGGTGCAACGAAGAATGAAGGAAAACAGTTGAATATCCAGACCGCGTGCGAGAGATGCGATTTTTGAAATTTGAATTTTTCAAAGAAATTCGTAACACATAAACATCCATGTTGATGAAATTTGCGGATCTAAGGTCATTTCGATGCCTCATTTGTTGAGGAAATAATAATAACCACAGTACGACCGAAGGGCGCGTTACGAGCTACAATAATATAAAGTACATAAGGTGGCGTCAAACCATTCCGTCGACCGGAATACCGCGTAGCGTGTCATTCTATTTGCGTTTTGCACCTTTCGTTTGTATTTGATAAATATCTATAGGACTTCTCTCAACAGTAGCGAGTTCTTCCATTCCTGAATTATAAGCGTCCGGAGCAAAACACTCGAATAAATATCGTAGCTGAAGGTAATACTTTTATCTGATCAGAAATTGTAACACGATATGAAATTAAAAATAGAAAGCGGATAAAGTAACGTGAAACGCTTGAAAGTTTTCAATTAAAATTGTACGGCCATACCAAGTTTAATTAGTTTACATCCAGATATTTTATTCGCTGTACGATACTCCGTATATGATCCTCGAGTAATAGAAAACTAGGAACGGAAATCCACATCGACTTCGTACCCTTTTTTGCACTCAGTTTCGGGGTGGAGCGCGTAACATGGTAAAATTTGAAAAACAGAGGAGAAAAATAAAAAGAAAAATGAGAAAAAAGAAAACGGCAAAAATATATGAAAAACTGGTAGAAAATGAGCGAGAAACAGGGCCGTGTTTTACGTTTTATGCCTTGCACAGTTCCATGGCAAATGTGGCGGGAAATCATAAAACTCGTCCCACCGCTAACCCATCGTCTATAAAACAAGGGATGCTTGAAACAACCGACTGACACTTGGCAGCGCTGCTATTGGTCGCTCAGTTTAATGCGAGGTCCTACTTCAGCCAATGAAATTTGTGGATAAAGTACAGCTATATACAGGTATCGAGTTTCAAGAGGAATTTATCGAAATCCTTTGTAGGAAACGGTCCAGTAAACTGGTAGTTCCAAGTGATTCCATACACACGCGCAAATCTCCTATTCATACCACTGATAATATGCAGCGGTATTATTTCATCAATTCCCTACCTAATCGAATTATACCATCCGTTATATCTCCGAAACACAGAACCGACGTTGCGATGGAGAGGAATTACAAACCGACCGATGCACAACTATCAGCGGAAAATGCCAAGATATTACCAACCCTGCAGTTCACCACAACGATATTTGGGATTTTATTAAAAAGTTGACTCTTCGCAACTACCCCGGATTCATCTGGATCGTTCCACGTAAAAATTCAAAGAAAAACATAACTTTTTTTATCACATCGATCCAAAGAGTTCGTCGATGTTTGGCTTTCCAAAAAGTGATTAACTGCATACAGCATTTGCGCAAGTAAGTGCCTCGGTTAGCTGTAACCAACTACTATCCTGAATAAAATTTAGTTTGATCTATATACGTATATAATGTCTATCCTTGTATCCTTTGAGTATGCATAATGAAATGTAAGCATTGCAAGTGAAAGTAAACAGTGTTACTCTGAGTGCTTTTGCTAATCGACTTCCCCCCGTGGCCGAGCGTCCTTTCTGGTCAGAATATTCCGTGCTGGTACACGTAAACCAAATGATCCGAATTATCTTCTCGATAGCGTTTGAGGCGTTCGAAAATTCGTGTGACCGAAAAACAAAAGAAAATTTCAGTCTCTCGATAACTCGATTACTCGAGTTCGGCTATCGACTGAACTTGTATCCGAAATATCGGGCGTAAAAATTGAAGAAAAAAAGTTACGAATGTATCGGGTGCAGACTCTGTTATAATGGGCTATACAATATTCTGACAATGAAAAATATCACGTTTCGTGAACGTTCCACGTTTTCGATGTGATTAAAACGCGAGCGTCGAGCTGCATTGTTCGATTCGCCATACGCGTACGTATCGTGTAAAGGTATTCCAGTGACACCGATTCATTACGTATGCCATATGTGATCCGGTTATCAACTATCTTCGCTGTGGAATATACGCGTAGCTACGCATGTACATAATTCGGTATGGAGCGGGTGGATCCTAATGCCGAACATATGGTGCGCCGCATCTTTGAGGTATAGATATAGCGAACTTTGCCGTACTACCTTTGATGATCGTGAAATAGGAGAGGAGGCTGCCCTTCGGCATTGGGTGACTTGACTTTGACCGAGAAACTATATTTGGTTCTGGTTCTAAATACGTGTTGGCGTAGGCCCCGAGCCACGGAGGGTGCGTGAGTTCTCGATCAGATAGGTGCCTATACTTGCTGCTTCGTGCCTCATTTTAGCCGGCCATTAAAGGAATTTCCTATTCACAATAGGGGGACGTCCTTGGCAGGACTCGAACCTATATTACCCTTCCACCTACCGCCCTGCATACCAGTCCGGTTACTGTACGTGAACGAGAGAGCGAGTAGTAGAGACGTTATTACTATAACGGCAATTGCCCTAGTTGGAAGAGGGCTGAGTACCCGGGACAAGTCGTCCAGATAAGACGGAGAACGGCCTGTCAAATGCCTCGAGGTTCGCAAACCTCTGCCCTATAACCTGACGTCGCTAACTTCATCTCTTTGAAACAATTCGGGCTGCAAAGCTGCCGAGCCAGGAACTTTTGAGATAACATTCCTAAGTCCGTTATGCTTCAAGGCCCAACATCTTATGCGATGCGTTTATATATAAATTTTCAAAACGCGCAGAAATCACGTATATTATACACACCCTTCCGTTTACACGAACGAAACATATGCGACTTCAGGCGTCTTCGTGTACTTCAAAAAAACATAGAAATTTTCTTTCGAAAATTGATATCCCGTGTCCACTAATGAACAAATCTTATTGTGATGGAACGGCGAAAGTATATGTTTACAGATACACTTTATTGATTATTTAATTTCTTTTGCTTGTTACTTTTTTTATGACCACACGGTGGTTTTTAGGTGAATTCATTCTCGCGCGAGAAGGAGAGAAGGAGAGTCTCTGGAGGGCGGTGGCTGAGACAGTCCTGGACTCCCAGGCCATTAAATAAAAATAACGTCTTGCAAAGTGGGGTAATTTGTATCGCAAGAAAATATATAAAGGGAAGGGTAAGGGGAGGGTTGAAAAAAGGTGGGCAACATACATTAGGGGAAAAATTTCATTCGATCTCAACGCGGCTGTAATTTCGACTACAGCTGTTTTTGCTCCTTTGCATAGGTATATAGGTAATATATATTACATCTTTTGAATCCTGCTCCTTCGCATCTCACCACTTCTCCGGATTTTTATCTCGTGTTACTTTTTCCTTAGAACACCTCCGGTTTTCTATTTATTTGCTTTTTTCTCTCCCCTGTACACAATTCACACTTCGATTTAGCCCACAATCAATCAACATCACGGCTCCCACCATTCTCTATATTATATACCTATACATAAATATATATATATATATATACAATACCCGTAGTAAATTTCTGTCCGTGTTCAGGTCACTGCAGACCCACTTTTCGTTCTTATTCGCGAAGAAGAACGTGACGAGAAAATTTTCGCTATAAGGTTTTCTACGCCTGTTGGCACACCACAGACTCAAAGTTATCTCACTCAAACCTTACGCTACACCAACGGGCACCGGTTGCCAAAAGGCACTGACCACACGCCGCCTGCGTAAAGAACGAATCAAACCGGCTGCACGGAACGTCGGGGGCTTTATCAGACGCAGAAGCAACGTTGCGGCTGGGATTCCGTCTTTCTTATTTATTTGTTTTATTTTTATTTTTATTCTTATTTCCTCTTTTTTTTCTCTCGTTTCTTTTTCATGAATGAAAGATTTCGCACCCCGTGTCGCTGGTCAGAACCTGAACTAATGTATCGAACAAAGCCAGCCACTCTGTCTGGCTTCACGTTCAGCTACCATTTTCCTTTCTTCTTTTTACACTTTTCTTCTTTTTTCCTTTTGATACGTTACACCCGGCAATACCGTTGAATTGGTTTTTTTTTTTTTTTCTCTCTTTTTTTCTTCACAATTCCACGATCTTCTTTTTATACGATTTTTATGTATGTAATATTTCTGTATTTATTTTGCCGCAAAAAGGGGCTGCTTTTCGTCGTATAAATTTCGCGCAATTTCGTTCGGAAAGTTTGTCAAGCGCGCGTTTCTCCTCGCGGATGGGTGTGTGTGTGTGTGTATTTGTATGAGTATATGTTTTACGGGTGGATTAACACCGCATCGGTAATTGTATTCTAAAAGTTACACGTTCCGTTGGATATAAGTCGGAGGTTGTTGCAGACAGCGTGCCGCGAGTCGGTTTTATCGTCCCAACGGGTTTCCGTGTAGTAGCTCGATCCTCGCGCCCTTTCTACTTTCCCATTTCAAACTCATCGCCAGGGTCGATTTCGATTTGCGAAAGCGTATAAGCGCAACTTGAATGAAAAGATCGATACAATGAGGAGAAGAGAGAAAAGAGAGAAAAAAAAAAAAAAAAAAAAAAAACACCCTGAATCTTATCCATACAACATCTCCTATGGTATGAAACAGAGGCATTTTACATGTCCTGTGTAACACCCGATACGATCGCCGAGATCCGACCCTTCTACGGAGATCGATCTTGTTTAAATTCAAACTGTGTCAGCCTACCTCCCCAATCTATACCTATACGTAGGTACGAGTATCGTCCACGATGTACACGTACACATTTCGACGTATATTTGAGGGTGGATGAGATAGACGCGAAATCTAGGCCCTAGAAGCGCCGCGCTGCAGTGACAGAAAATCGTAGGAACCCCTCGGAATATACCCTCCGGCTTATATTATAGCCAGAAATGGCATCGTAAGGTTGTTCTATTTGTTAAAGGGGTGGCATACGGTGACTACGTTACCGGAATAATCATTTTATTTATTTTTATTTATTTATTCTTCTTCCCTCAACGAATAGAACTTATTTCTCCCATTTATACCGTTCTCCGAATCTGCGGGGCGTCGTACCCCACGAATGGACGCGATACGAAAGTATCGAAAAGTGCGGAGTTTGTTTTTTCTTTCTTTTTTCGTTTAAAATCGTTTAACTCTATGAATTTTGTCTGTTTATTTCGAAAGACAAGAATCGTAATACTTTACCATACTTGTATATTTATAGTACTATGGCGAAGCAAATCCCTCATTTCTGTGCACTGCGTGGGCGCGGATGGGATTAAAACGTTCGTAATAAAGTTTTCAACGCAAATGGGGAAAGTGATACCAAACTTCAAACTATTATATTTGTAAGGGGGACACACACAGAAAATCGCACACAGTGAAAACTGAACCTACCGCATCGGTATTTTGATTAATTTTGAAAACAGGCATCCTGAAATCGCTACTCTGAAAATGTGCCGCTTCACTTTCAACTTCTACAGCCGTTTCATACTTTGTTTTTTTGTCTGGTATCGGAACAACCCATATTTGTGAGCAAATCTTTTTTGAAATCTTAGATTTTTTCGATTGCAAAAGTCACGCGCAGTGACGAGTAGGACAATCTTTTATACGGTTAAACTCCATTTCGCACGGTATTAGAAGAGGAAGAAACATAATAAGATGTTGAAAAAGAAGTGAATGGGTCGTGTTATCAGAAGAGTGCGAGGGAGAAGAAGCGCTGCACTATCGGAACGTAATTTACAGCGGATATTAAGGTGCAAGTTCTTCTTCGCCTATAGTAGCCGGATGCAAATCGAGTCGCACTCAAATTGATTAGAGAAAAATGAAAGATGGGTAAAATATTTTTATGGAAGTATTAACTCGAGGGTGGAACCGTCAGTTCTATTTCCTTTCTTCTGCAGAATATTCCGAACCCAGCAAGTCTCTATATTGAAGTTGGGAGTCGCTACGAAGATTAGAAAACAACCTATCCACCGTTGATCGTTGAAAATCTTTTGATTCTCCTTCGTTTTTTTTTCACTTTGTTTTATCCAAAATCGATGTAGTGGTATTTTATACTCACCCCGCTGCTGAGTAGGTAATTTGTTGAAGATTTGTAAACTCCCCGGACCGAAGACTTTCTCGAGAACAGCTTTTTGACTCGAGAAGAAAAATCTCAACTAAAACGCTGACGGATGTGAATACTTCTATGATCCGAAGGTGAAGTTTGACGAAAAATAAAAGAATCAAAAATCAAAGGGGAAGAACGTTGAACCTGTCAATAATTTATCTATATCTCTCGGTTTTACTTCACTTTTCTTTTTCAACCTTTCGTTTCAGAGAGATCTTTTTCATTTTTCATTATGATTTTTTTTATTTTTTATAGTTGAATTTCGAACGAAACCAACCGAACAATCTCGCCCACTTTGGTCCGGCTGTAGGGTGAATTTAAATGGTAGATCAGGCGGCATGTGTCACCCATCTATACATATACCCCGCTATTGAAAACAGGGACGGACAGACAGCCGAGCAGACATTCGCTGACATTTACGCCCGTCCTATACACAGGTCCACACCTCCTTCCATCTACGTACTGGTAGAAAATCAATTTTTGAACACATTATAAATTTAGGTCCAGCATGGCGTCCAGGGACCTCAGGGATTTAGGGATTCGGGGACTCGGATAGTCTGATACTCTGATGAAAAGTTCGTGTTTGGACCAACGCGAGGGAAATCGGGGAATGGTGCAGAGGGCGGTGGGAAAAATAAGTGAGGGAGAAAAACGTTCGTTCATTTATTTATTTATTCGTATACGAAATTTAAAACCTGGGCTTCGGTTGTACGCGTCAGTTGCGTTAAACCAGTCGTCATAGTTGTGAGAACGTATAATAATTCCGAGCAAGTGAAACGCGATGAGGAAAGTGCAGGCAAATATCCGAATTAAGTAAAATTTGCAACAACGCTACAGTGTAGATAAGAAGTGTTGAAAAGTGTAATCGTCTCGACCGAAGTAAAGCCTGGGTCTGTAAAAAAATATCCACCTGATTGCTTTGAAACGTTTAACCGTTCTTGCGTCTAGACCGCGAACCGTTTTGCGACAGATCGAGCAGAATCTCCTCGTCAACGGTGCGATTGGGCGGCTCGCGCAAGGCTTACGACTACCTTGTCGTCGATCTCAACTACCGCTCTTACTCTCCTGTGGGATATCGACGTCGACGACGACGACGAGGAGAAGTTAAATAAGAGAAGGAAAACGACGACGATTCGTATCTCTACCAGTAGCCTTTTTTCCCCCCGACTCTTATTGCACCGAGTAATGTTGCCATTGACAATCAATTCTATCTCAAGTACATATCGGAGTTTCAATCTAACTGTTATCACGATTCAAACTATGAAATTATAAACTACCATACACACGATCCCCTTAGACGCTCGATTTTCACGATAAGTGATTTCTAAAGTTTCCAAAACCACCGCTCTTTCTGTCTGGGCTGTACCACAAATTTAATAGGGTCATCGGTCGCACAGTTCGGTTTCCCTTTGAATCTAAAGATCTTTGACTACGACTGGATATATTGGAAAAAAAGAAAATTAATAAAAAACAGAACATAAAACGGACGTGCTGGTAGAAATTCGAATGGAAGGGATCAGTCGGCAGACCGACCATTCGCTGATTTAGGGAATCCAGATTATCTTGGTCTCTATGATCTGGAGTTGTGTAAATGCGTAAACAAGTATACAGAGATTCTTCAGAGGGTCGTAATTGTTGTCTCTTTCTTCATTTATTTATTTGTTTGTTACTGTGTTTTTTTCTTTTCTTCTATCATTATCGTTACAGATGTGTACACGTATTCTTATTTTGGTTTTATCAAGGCCTGTGACAAATTTGGTAAAACAATGGCCGACAGTTACACTCTACGGCAGGCTTTTGCCAGATGACGTATCTGCCGCAATTTAATCTCGAAACCTCCAGACGGATACAAAGCGAAGCTTAGACTCGAAGTTACGCGCCCGATACAAAGCGCCCGCGTTTCCTTAATATCGAGACGGACTTTTCTAATTAACGTTTGCGATCTTTCAGAAATTATTTGTATACGCGAAGCAGTTTATTTATCAAGTTAAATTTTACCCACCTTCTATAATCCGCAACGTGCCACAAAAGCAAATAATACACCTATACATATAATAGATATTTGTTTCGCACCAAATCATTGGTGGTTTTGAGGTTTTTTTTTCTGCGCTCTCGCCTCATTGTTTTTTTTTTTCGGTTACATCGGTCAAGTTTTGTCAAAATCGGCTTCTCGTGAAAAAAAAAAAAAAAATCACGAAGCAATTACAATATGGCACAGTATAATGCACAGTTGCAGACATAATAGCGATAGTACGAATTCGCTATCGGTCGGACTCGATGGTTTTTTTCTTTGACGTTGAGAAAATATCGGCTATGGTAACCCAAAAAGTCACGTGGTCCGCAGAAGGATCGTGGTTTGCGAAAGATCAACGACATTCCCTTATACAGTCCCGAACAAAGTTTCCCAAGTTTTTTTTAACGATTAAATAAATACGAGCATAGCACGTCACAAGAGTTACAGGCACGTGCGAACGAAGGCTGAAATCACACAGCGAATAAAATAACTCAACGAGAAATGAGTATTATATTTAGGATATACGAGTTTCGGTGAAAGCATGAGCACGAAAAAAAAAAAGAAATAGAATAAAAAAAGAAAAGAAAAACGGACCGAGAGATAAGCGGGTGGATAAGGCGAGTCCCGTTTCATTAGCCTGATACAGAATTATTAACGTTATACTACGGAAATATGTCTGTATAGGTATTCGTAATATATATAGGTATACTATATATTCGTTGGCGAGGAATGGGGTGGTGGCCACGGCGGACAAAGCATCCGAAATTCCTGGCCTCCCTGAGAGTTTTGGGAAACTTATACGACACCGCCGCTGGATAGTACGTTTATTGGATCGTCGAGTATCAGCATCGAGACCGAGCCCATACAATTTCTTGAGAATTTTACCAGAATTGATACGAATTCGAGACCTCGCCCCCCCCCCCCCCAGCCCCTCTAAAAAAAGAAGTACCGAAGAAAAACGAAACGAAATCTCCGACAACCATTTTCAGAAAAATGTAGGTTGGTATACGCATGGAGATATTCTCGTGATTTGATCGACTAGAACTTATATATCGCAAACTATTGGAAAAAGAAGAGAAATAGTTGAAAATTCTTAACTATGGTTTTTGTCGTAGAATTTTGAATTTAATTATATTGTGGAAGGTAAAGTTGAGGCGGAGTTATTTCTCGCTTTTCACAATTAAACGAAACGCTTTTCCTCGAACTCGAGATCGTTTTGTACGGAAAATTGAGATAATTAATATACTGCACCAACCACGTTTAATAAGATTTTCTTTGACATGATTGTGAATGAAGGAGAGGGTAAAACATGGTTTGTCGGGATCGTTTATGATATAGTGTAAATTTATAATTGGAGACGATAGCGTTCTGAATTTTGCAATTTTAATGAAAAAGCATATTTGCTCGAAGACGAATTGAATGGTATTAAGCAATAACGTCTTAACCAACGAACATAAAAATTCACGATTTTAACTTCAAAAATTTCAGTCGACTATCAAGAACAAAATGACTAAAAAAATCAAAAAACTATCAAAATTTTTTGGACCCAACTAGAGTCTGTGAATCATTATTGACATCGTTCAAAGAATTGTGAAATAAATATTAATCAATGAAACTTAAATTTAAAAATCGGATTAAAAAATGACAATCATCCAGTTTTATAGACTATATATTTACTTTTACTTTCTGAGAATGAGACGCTGTATTTTTTTGACGGGGCTTTTTAATTTTAGGCACAGTTGGGTAAATTCATTTAACTTCTGATGATGTTAAGTGACAAAACTTGTAGAAAAAAAAAAAAAACAAACAAACGGTTTTATCATAAAAATTGATTTCGGTCAAAGGTATAGTCATACTTTATCGGATATCAATCAATATATCGTCAAACTTTGGTCATTTTCCCTCGATCGTCTCACTCACTTATTGATTTCTTGGTCTCGATTTCCTTATTTTTTTTCTTTTTTTTGTTTTATTTTTAAAATATTTTTTCGAGATAGCAGTTCTTCACGTTTCGCATGCTGCGAAGAGAAGAATATACGAAAGAGATGGAGAATGTAGCTATTAGGCGCGTAAAAAGAAAAAGAAGCAGAGTAAGAAAATACGAGGCGACGATAAGGAGTCGGGAGTATAATGAAAGGCTCTCCTTGCTTGAGCCGAGGTGAGCCAGGCTCAGCTTGGCACGCACAATCAACGTCGTCTTCGGAAAGGTGGGTGGGCGAATCCCGCCTAATTTCTCAGGAGATCTTCACTTTTTAAGCCACTTGATTTCACCGTGAAACGCAAATTCCGAATTAGGGCCTCCGCACTACGTTAGACGAGTTTAGATGAGAGAAAAAGGAAGCAAAAAATACCACTAGAAAAAAAAAAACAGTTGATGGTTTTTTCCCCGTACAATTCTTCTGTGCCAATCGATGCGTGATCGCGTGGTGAAAGATACGAGGAATTTGTATATCAACCGCAGGGGGTCGAAGAGAACAGGAAAATTCCGTATCGTTACGATCGTTTATTGAAAGTAGGCTGTCTGCGGAATCGAATCCTGTCCATGGCAAACTCTTAACCCAAATGCGCGATGATCGAATTAACGTGGATCTCGGATTCCCATGGTGCCAAGCTCCGGGGGCTCTATCTGCGGGATTAGCCAGCTGTTCTTGTTCTACTTCCATTAACTGCAGGGCATGCCAAACATCTGGTCAGTATCATCCGTCGTCAAGGTGATATAATAAGCAAGGACTCGACCTCGTCGTCGTCCTCCCAACCAATAACGCTCTAATGACTCGTGAGCGAAGGACTATCAATGAGCTATTCCAACAGATCGAACTCACCCTAGATAATACCCTCAGGGTGGAAAGCCGTGCCACGATCACGATCACCGCCAATACCTCTTCCCAGTAGACTATCACCTCCTAAACAGAAGGACGATCCAACCAAACGCCGGCCAAAGATCCGGGGATGCTTTCTTACCCACAGGGTGTCCATCTGAATCCTGGACCCTGACGATAAGATTTTATCGAAAATAATTGAAGCGCAAATAAGACTCATCGTGATCGATCATGATATACAAAATTCAATGATCACTGTGCCCATTTTTCTTCATTTATTCACCTTATACGTGATAGTCGTACAGAATTCTTTAGGGGTGAAGATATTCTGGTTTTCGAAAAGGCGTATGGAATACCTATACGCGAACATTCGAACCAGATGATTTTAATGGGCCACCCTGTAGGTGCGCACTAACTATGGATAGATATGTGGGGTGTATACATATACATCGGAGACATATACGGACACCGCGAGGGGTGGGGTTGGCATTTCTGAAGGGGGGGAGGGGCGAGTTGGTGTGTGTGAGCAATGCTCGTACATATACCTATGTATATAACTCGCATACCACTGTAGCCCAATTTCCGGGTGCCAGATCCCGGTGTTCTCATTGGTTGAGTTTCCCTTCCCTCAGGCAAAGCCTCAAGAATCACCTCTCCAATGGCAGGTTCAGCTGTCTTGTCAACCGGATAGAAATTTCGTCGTCAAATTTACGGAGAACCGTCTTTATTCCCCCTCTTCTCCCCCCTGCCCCCCTCCCCACGTTAGCCTTGTATATATCGTAGGTATGTACGGTACGTACGTATATACGTACAATTCGTACACCATAGATTTCTACCCGGATTATTATTCTCATACGAAACAAATTCTTCACTCCTCTTCATTTTTTATACATTGTTTTATTATTATTTTTATTCAATAAACATATGTAGATATATACATATATATACTTTTTTCTACTGCCATTCCGCATACCTGTGGTTATTGTTCCGGAATGGAAGAAAAGAGAGAAAAAAAACACGAAAATTCTCACGAGTCGTGTTATGATTATTGTTATAACAATTATTATCAGTGTGTCGATTTATTGGGATGAAAAAAAGATAAATTTTTTTTTTTTTCTTGTTCAAATATTCTACGGCTGTTACTAAATAATTGCGTGATAAAATGTATCATACCTGTAATATCGTCGTTATGCGATACCTGCGTTAAAAAGAATAAATAACTAAATAAAAATGATAATAAAATTTGAAAAAAAGAAAAAATGCTTTATACACAAACGGAGCAGGTGTTGATATATGTATAGGTGAATTTCGCAGTATTTCTTCCGGCAATAAGATACGATCATCAACGCGTGCGTCCCGGATCTCTACAAACTCTGCACGTTTTGAGGGAGAAGGAATTAAAAAAAAAAAAATAAATAAATAAATAAATACAAATAAATGGAAAAAAAAAAACAAACACCGTCTTCTCTCCAGCACCGCCTGAATACGTCTTCCCCGGTCGTGTTCACTCTCAGTAAATGAATCACACACATATAGGCATAAGTAGATATATGTATACTACGTACATGTATACATATATGTGTCCACCAAAAACGTATGTAGTTTGTACGCGTACCTATCTGCCACCGTTTCTCCGTAGAAGAGAGATTTCTGACGCGGCCTTGTTTTCAGTAATTGATTTAATTGATGGCAGAAGGGGAAATTGCTTTCCGGCATCGAAACGGTATCCATGTACACGTATACATACACGATTCGTATTCAATTGCGAGGTAACCTAACCTCACCGCGTATTCACGCCGCTCTTATTCGCTCGGTACACGACGTACAAAAGTATAAAATATATATGCTAGTCCGAAGTAGAGTTGACCATCGAGACATACGCTCGCACGATGTGAATTATATCGAAGGGCCGACTGCCGAAGAATTTATTTTACTTTTTATTCATTTGATTTGAAGAAAAAAAAAAAAAAATTTCTTTCATTTTCAAAAATTATGGCGACGGTGAATATCGCGAGCAGAAGTCAAGCTGATCGTACGGACAATAATTCTCAAACAATCGGGACACGTATGGGTAAGTATATATAGGTATGAAATTCTCAAAATAACCAGCTTTCGCTTTCGATGGACGGGTGATTTATTACGTCTGGGATTCGCTGTAGGGAATGCCAGACTGCAAATTAAATAAAAACTGGAATATCTTCGTTCTCTATCATTCTCACGATCGCCGAGAGAGAACAGAAAAAAAAGAAAAAAAAAAAAAAAAAACAGAACGATATCGATTTTCCTTTGAAAAAAATTGAAAACAACAAATTCGAGTGAATATTCTCACGCGCGGATTTTATGACCGATTCTGAATTCTCAGTGTTCTCAAAGAGACCCCGAGTTTCATTTGAACTTGGAAATAAATTCTGTGAGTCTTTTCTTTAGAATTAATTTGAAGTGTCAAAGTAAACGTGTTATATACATACATACATTCCGTCTGTATACAGCGATGGTAGAAATATTTTCAACATCGAGACGGATGACATACGCTTTTGAAGAAAATAATACTTGAATCTTTATTCCATGTGTACGCCCGGTTAGGTTGACTGTGAATCGCTTCGCGGCCAAGCGTGCGTTTGGACAACTTTTTCGTTTAGCTGGGCTGGCCACGAAAAGTTGTCCAAGCGAGCTTGGCCGCGAAGCGATTCACAGTCAACCTAACCGGGCGTTCATCCGCGAGTTTTTCATCTTTAAGAATTATTCTTGCCACTCATATACACCGACACGATATCATCGGGTAAAATTTCTTCCAAGAACTATTGCGAGCGAGTTATCGCTGTTGGAAAACCGCAGGAAAATGTCTCCATGACAAACGTTGAACTTTATAAACTCCATAGATGTTCACATAGGTATATGAAGTGATATAATAGGTACCTATACGTGCCAACATCAGAGATAGGAGGCTGGAGATTTGTAATTTGAGATTAACCCGAGCTTTTCCAATGTGCGGGTCGTGTCGGTGTTCTTGTTCCAATTTCATGTGGCGCAGTTCATTAGCGAGAACATTCATTCGATGCAGATGCGAGCTACCGCGGGTTACGAAAGAAAAAAGAAATAATACAAATAATAATAAAATGCAAGAAAATAAATAAAACTAAAGAAATAAAGGAAGTTCTACGTGGAAGGATATTAGTATTTCGCTACATCGGAAAATTGTGTAACCGCAAGATATTTATTTTTTCAATTTACTTCTTTTTTCTGCTGTTGTATGGACGGCCATTTCGGATGGAAGAATAAAATGAAGCCAAAAATAAAATTTCATTACAACAATGCACTTACATTTCATTTGTTTACTTCTTTATTTGTTAATTTTTCTTTTTCTCACCTTCACAATTTTGCATTCACAAATTTCATCGTCAATTATTTCATAGTCACGAACATCGAGAACATTGTTTTCGGCGTGTGATATGCGCATCAACAAAAGTAATATACATATTGTATCAAATAATACGCATAACGTATGTTCTGATTAAACACCGAATGCTTTCGATTTGAAAATCGAATTCTCCTCTGTGTTCAATACCTGCAAACGACGTTGTCCAAATTCCCTTGGTAAGCATCGATACGCACGTGTCCCCGCATTAATTTTATTCACAATTAAAATCTAATTAACTATTCAAATTATAGTGCACACGATATGATCTGTTCGTTCAGCAGAAAATAATACAAACACCCCCCTCAAAGTGAAACACATGGTGGGTAAAGTTGGTCTGCACTGTGGGTTTATATGTATATGTGTGGATGCGCATTATTATGGATTATTATTTTATCGATTGTACTATACAATTATACTACATAATTGGCGATATATCGATAATTTTTATCCCATAAATTGTAGAATAAGTATTCTAAGCCGTATAAGGGCTTATCCGGTATAGCCGATTACGTTCAAACTGGTTTAATCTTCAACTAGGACGTTATCAACTTAATTAAGGAAGTTTATTGGCCGAACCTGAATTGGAATATTAACGTAAGCGTTAAACAAACTATATAAAGCCGTACTTGTGGATATTGTACAACCATTCTGTGCAGGTATATCAGCAATATTTTGTAGACCGTTACGTTTTAGTTTGTTACTATTAATAATGATGAGAACAACATACATGACAACAATCACAATAGCATTTAATACGATCTGTTTTAGAGCGGATAGATCTTCGGATAGGATTACCAATCGTTCCCATGTATAGTATAACAAGAAAATTGAAAAACTATCATTTTTATCCGTGTTAATGTGTCTAAAAAATTTAAGCTCTTCACTTCTGCAAATCTTTATTTCCTCAAATTTTGAATGTACTAATTTTATTATCGTCAGGGAAGAACGCGTTCGTTCGGTAGGAATGTATTTTTCATTTCTTTCTAGGTAGGATATAAATTTAACCGTGTTCTTTTCTGATTAGCGAGAACAATGCTGTGTAAAATTATTACAAATTTCATCAGACGCGAGAGGCGTCTTTCGTGCCGTTGTTATACAGCAAATTTCTGTGCAAAGGGCGATAGATCCTTCCTAATTATCGCAATTTCCTTTCGCGTCTATAGTGGATTAATTGTCATAAAAATTACCCTTATAATACTACCGTTTCATGACCTCCCTTTACCTCTCTCTCTCTCTCCCTCTTTCTCTTTCTCTCTGAAGGAAACTTTTGCTAAATTTCAAATGGAGAGTTATTGCGCTCTATTATAACGTTGTATTATATTCTCACGTTTATATACCATGAAGCTAATACTCGGCCCCATAGCTGCGCAAATGCTGTATATAAAAAACCACATACGTTGAAATTATAACGTGCACAACGACGGACTCGTACGTTCTAAAATTTAATCCCGAGCAATTTCCGCTCTGGTTTAACGAACGTGTTCATTATCTTTTGCAAAATTTATGGAACTCTACTGCTTTACGTACTGTGTATTATTACACATATACATGCATATGTACATGTATAATATTCGCACTCACGCTGCAGCTAATGCATGCAAGAAGAGCAGCAGCAATGAATTCTTGTGGATTCTACTGCATACTGCGGGGCATACCCTTTTTCGTAAAGGAATGCATCATAATTTGTCCGCTGATTCTGACGCTGCGGCGCTGCTGCTGCCGCGGAACTGCGGAACGGAAACGTTTCGAGATTCGACTACATTATCGAACACTTACTCGATCGATCTACAATAGTTATGTTGGACGCACTGATATACATATAACAATATATACCAAATTCGATATATATGTATATCAGTGGTTAGCTGCGAAAAAAATTCCTCTCGGATTAACAATAGGTATCGATTGATACGAAAAGCATGGAATAAATCCAACACGTTAGATTGCGATTTTGTGGACAGGTATTTTGGTGACGAAAAAAAAATTACAATTTTATGACATGCATGATATTGTATCGATTGTCTGTCTGAAATCGAAGAAAATATTGTTTTTTTTTTCCACAATGAAAATTATTACTTTCATACACGGTAGCCAAATTTCGGCAATGAAAAAAATTATTTATCGGTTCACGGTGTGTACATTTCGTGCAAACTTGATTGTTAAATATTTTCTTCGGATGATTGAAAAGTTTTGCAAGTTTTTACCGCTTATTTGAAGCGTTATTAGGAGAACGAAGATAAAGCGTGGGCGTAAAGCGCCGCTGGCCTCAAAGAAGATATATGAGTTAATTGAATTAGTTTGCCTAATTGATAGCGGATTTTTTCCGTCCCCTTTTTTTCAGAATTTTATTCACTGTTTCCAGACGACCCCGCAGGCACCGATGTCCGTGTGGAGCTGTTTTGATTCTGAATCTTTCTAGAGGCAAATAATCACCATATTCGACAAACTTTTTTCAAACTGATTTCGTATGGTTGATATAATCGATCTCCCTTTCTCGTTTCGTATTTACTCGGCGCGCGGTTTTCTCTCTTATATATACTTCTATATATAAGTTGAAACGCTAAAACTTTTCTCCGCAGCCAATAAGTTTCATATGACAGAAGAAAAAAAAGTTCCATTTTCGCTTCGTCGCGTCCATGGCGCTCGTGGAATACATACATAGATATATGTATACATATGTATACTTGGCGATGCAACCGTCGACTTATCGTTTATCGTCAAAAGCAGCTACTTGAGCTACTTTTTACATCTTTTGTTTTTTTCTTCTCTTTTATATTTATTTTTGCGATTTTCATATTCCACTTCTTATCACGCGATCGGATATGCAAATATTTTTCACACCTTATAAATGTGGAAAAGCTTTCCTCGACCTGAATATCACTGGAACTGCACTTTCTATTTTTGTTCTTGTTCTGTCAATTTGTTTTGTACTTTTAATTTCTCGCACGCTGCACGATATCGAAACAAATAATTTCGTTTTTCATCTGAAGATACACGAAAAAAAAAATGAAAGGAAAACTATATCGATCCTTCACTTATAGTTCGTTCAAATACACACATAATTCTTCAGGATCTGTCAAGATTGGGACCGACACGATACAATGATTTACGATGGGAAGAAATTTATTGAAATAAAAAGGACTCTCAGGGCCTTTTACGTTTCATATTTATTATATTTTCATTACTTTGCCATTTTTTTTTTTTTCTTTTCTTTCCTTTTTTTTCGCTGCTTATTTAATACGTATATAATATAATAAAAAATAGGTGTATCTATAGCTGGCTGGTGTAGCTGGTACTTATATAGATTTTTCTTCTTCCGAGGTAATTCCCGGCGTGGAGCCAGAGGTCGGGTGCTAATAATGTGTTGTACTGTAGTGGAAAGTTGACACATTCTCAATCAATCACTTGTCACGCACAGCTGCCTCGCGGTGGTTCTGTGTCCCGTGTCCGCGAACGGCTCGCTCGTTTTCAACCTTCCTCCCAACTAGTCCGATATTCGAGCTGCGAGTATCCATTCTCCCAAAGTTCTCCCTTATAACTTGAACGAAGGCGAAATGCGTTCACAAAATCAGAACCAAGAAGGTCGAAGAATTCACCGATACCATAATCGTTATATCACCCCTATACAGCAAGGGGAAATAAATATTTTTTTTTTATCTTCTATTTTCGCTTCTTCTTTTCTTCGCAGTTCCGCTCCAATTTTGTTATTGTTTATTTTCATTCTTTTTTTTTTTTTTTTTTTTTTTTTATCTTTACTCGGAAAAACATCCGGGTATAGCTCCGATCTATCGAAGGCGTCCGCGATGTTCACTTGCTCTTTTTGCGAGCTCGTTGAGCATCATAAGCTCGATTCTCTGCAGTGTTTTGTTCTTATAAGCTAGTTGCCTTGAGACGTTAAAACTTTTCCGATATTTTATTCATAGGCAAACTTACGTCATAAAAACGATCCCTTGCCACGGTCGGAGCGGGTGGGTTCGTTCGGAACGCTTTTCTCAGCTCGAACTCAGTGCCGTTGCGGTGGTGGTTTGATAAAACGAAAACGCGTTACTTCCTCTGGACCGAAGGGAATCGGGGATTCCCCGGGCTTCTTGGAAATCCCGACGTTATGCACACCTCACAACTGAGACAGGCGCGCGGAATATTCCCGGAAGAATCTTTTAGCTTCGTTATACCGATAGTAGTTTCAATGCTTTTCCAACACTGACTTTCTTCGTCTTTCTTCTTCCTTCTTTTCCTGCATATTGGCTGGCATTTATGACACCGACGCTTCACCAGCTGCAGTTCATCGAAATTCATACGGCGCATTTATTGCCGTCAAATTGAATTAAGAAAAAAACACCTATTTTTAATTAAATCTGCACACACACATATGTTATAATCGACGTGTTGCGTTCTCAATGCAGGAATTTTCAATTTTATAATTAACGATATTAATATTATAGATGAGTCGATATAGGAAATTTCATGGTTTATCTGCCATATCGCATTCTGCAACACGCCCATAGATGAAGTTTAGTTTATGAAATTAAAAACAGGAAAGAAAAAACAAAAACATGAACAAATAAAATAATAAAATGTAACATTATTTTTTATACCTTATTTTCTTGTTTACCTCTATATAGCTGTGCAGAGCACAGATTGTGTCGTTAATTATGACTCGCTCAAAAGTTTGTTAGTTTTGTTAATTAAATAGTTTACATTCAACCAAACAAATTGAGGTAACTGCAGGCAGAGCCGCTATCTGCACAAGTATACTGAAAATATACTCTCCATCACTAATACAGTTTTTCCACAACTTTTCATAAAACATTCCTGTATTACATGATTAATTATTTAATTGGATCATCCATTTTGAAGGCTTCCCTCTCATTAATCGCCCTGATTAACTCCGGGAGCTAATTGTATATTAATCCGAGGTCTTGATCCCAACTGACAAACAAGCGAAACTAATTGTACGTCTGATGCTGTTTTGTTAATTTTTTTTCATTTTATTTCCCTTTTTTTAATCCACCTCCCGGTCCAGTTTTATCGTAGTATAATATGTATATGTGTATCTATATACAATCCAATTTACGTGTTCAACGTACTCTACCATACATACTAACGCGTGCACGCAGCATTTATTTTTGCAACGAGTAATAAAATCCGAAAGTTAGTATGTAGCGGGATACGAGATTTCGCTCGTAAAAGTTACAAAGTCACCTGAGCGTTCGTCCGTACGCGCGGGAAAGAAGGTACACATAGTATAGGCTTTATAGAGCAGTTGGTAGCTTTGCTACAGGTACCAACTAGATATGTTAAAATAGACAACGTGCGGAATGCAGATGTAACAAATGCAGTACTGCAGTTATGTTACGTCCCTGCTGCTGCTGCAGCGGTGCAATGCAGAATCCGGTGTTACGTGCGCTGAACACAGAAACGGAAGTTGTATGCATGGATATCCAATGCAGATCCTGTTGGATGGTACGAACTATACGAGAAACCTGTCCCACGCGACCGCTAAGAGGTTCGACATCAGAATAATGCATTTTAAACCGCGTTGCTATTAAGTATGGTTAAGTTCAAACTTATCCGCGCATCCCAGTAGGCTAAACTTATGTGCTTTTCAAGTAACAACTACTTACTGAAGAATTCACTTTTCAACTTTCAGTATTACAAGCCTCGTTGCATCGAACATATAACATGACGATCAGCGTGACAAACATTTCCACTCTGTTTTTGAAATCCAAGTCTCACTTGGAAGCTCAACCCTGAGGATTACAATGTTGTGTTGCAAGACGAAAAAATGATTTCGGAAAATCACAACGTTCAGATGTCACTGAAAGAGTTCGAAATTACCCTGCTTTTTCGTGGAATGAAAATGTGAACTTTTCGAGTAAAAGTTGAAGTTTGAAAATTGGAGAGTAGTCGAGAGAACTGGCATCGCATGATTAACCACTTTCACCTGTACCTTATTAGACTATACTTGTCTAAACTTGAGTTTGGTGATATTAATTATGTAATTATTGGGACCAAAGTAAACCTGCAGGCCGCTATAGTAAGATCTTCCCGGAGGACGTGACTCCAAACCATAATAACCTACAAATTCTACGTTAGTTAGCCGCCAGCTGGGAATCCCTTACGGCCGCTAAATTGTGGTAAAAGCTTTGCATGCTTGAATCCTTGCAACCCTTTGGAGCTCCGTTTACTAAAAGTTGTAACTTTCCACGCCCTCAGCAAGCTCTCTTGGGTTGCTGCGTGGGGGTAGTTGAACGTCATCGAAAATGTCCTCCCAAGCGTATTATATACATATATGTACATCGCACATCTATATATATAGCGAAAAAAAGATACCTGAGCAAAGGAATAAAATAAGCCATATATTTTCCGAAAAAGAGACCCTTTCATTTCCAACTACCCGCCCCGATAAAACTTCTGGGAAAGGAAAAAGCTATGGGCACCGACGACTATACTTATTCTGCAACGCCGGGGGCAAGATATCTGCAGGATAAAACTTATGAGCAATAATACCGACTAAAAATTGTCTTATTCTAACCGATAAGCGACGACGCGCTGGGAGGATATTCTGATGGGTCGAGTCTTTGGTTCGCTCGTCCTTTTGTCGAATAACCGTCGCGTCGCTCGGTCGTCTTTCGAATCTTTATTTCTTTCGTTCTTCAATATACGGCCCACACACTCCGTCTTTTTTATATAAACCCCACTTCAATCCTTCCTTCAGGACCTTCGTGGAACAACTTTACCGTTGTTAAAGCTACGCCACCCGTCAAAGTCACCGAGTTGAAGACACGCAATTTTACTTTGACCATATATCCGGAAGTCGTCCTCGTCCACTGAAGCAACTTATCCGCCGCAGTAATCCATGCATGTAATGAGGACGTACGTAGATTTGTCGAGTTCTTTTCCCGGAAAGCATAAGAAAAAAAAAGAAAAATAATAATAATAAGAAAAAAGAGAAAGAGAAGTAGAGAGAGAAAAGGTTTTTCTATTACACTCGCAGATTATATTTTTATCGATATGAACGACGAATTAAGTTTTCACATGACTTACACTCTATTATTATATCTTGAACATTATTAAATGAGCTTTTAACAGCGGTACGTATCAAGCTGTAAGGTAATATTGTATGAACAAGGTCGAAAAGTCGCACGCGAGTTTGCGTGCCCGCGTAAACTTACCGCATGACATTCCTTAACGAAATGTTGAAGCGGACACGTAACATGCGATTTCTACTCGCTGTGCATCTTGTAAAAGTAATATATATGTGTATATCGATCTATCGCTTGACATCAAACACAAGTAATTGGTACCTATACGGTCACTACAAATCCGACTGTACATACAAATATTCGATAGATCACGTACGTATATCAGGAGCTCCTGCAACTTCCGGTAAGATCGATCTCATAAAATTCTTTTCCGCTTTTCCGGTCCATCGACGAATAGGATCTCAGCGGTTATTGGCAAATCGTTTGATAAGATATTCGATTATTTTCTCTTTATGTTTGAATAAGAAAATTTTCAACCGGACTTGTGATTCAGAAGGGCGGTTGTTTATAAATATAGATACGTATAAAGCCTTTAGGAAGGCTAATTTACCCTGTAAAGTTAGGTGTACCTCTTTGCCGTCAATAAAGTTTTTTGGGGGAGGGGGTTAGTAAATGCTATGCAAATTGGTGAGACAACTTCTCGAACGACTACCGCGCCGTCAACTTCTTCTCCTTCGACTAACTCCTACCGTAGAAAATTATCCAACAAACTTAACGATACTCATCGATTACATTTTCGTTTTACCTCGTGGTACACTTTGCAATTTTAGCATTTAGCCAGTCAGCCCCCCCGCCCTCTGTTATCACGTATATTTTTTTTCTCACGAATAGATCTCAACGGTCAGACAAGTTCTGATTTTAATTCTGTTTCTTTTTTTTCCAGGTAAGGAAGCTTGACGTCAATTTCAATTCCGGATTCATCATGCCTATCCAAGTAGGGTGGATTATCTCCTTTATACTTGTATTCTTTCCATTATCTTCTGTTCCTTTTAATTTATTCTCGCTTCTGTCGACGATTCTCTCCGCCTCTTTATTCAGGCTACTCTATTTCTCTATCATTTAAGTATTTCTCGAAGCGACAAGAGAGGATTCGTATCCAACCATTGCCTCTTTGAAAGTCTTTTGATTTACGGCTGAGACATACCTCAACCGTACAAAGTTATTGAACAAGTTTTATGTATATGTAAATACAGCTGGTGAAAAACGTCTTAAAGGACCTTCTATTATATAGCGTATATGGAGACGCGTTATATTTCTTTGAAATATCTTATCACGTTTCGTGTGCATGTGAATTCTTATGTGGCCGTAGGTGACTATGTGCACCATATAATATTGCACAAGCCACGCGTAAATTCACCGATATTCCATTCGTGGTTGTATATGTGTGAACTGCACGCTAGCACGACTATAGACTGTCAACTGTTGTAATATTTTTCGAATACGTATAGCTCACCGTACAGAAAATACGGCTCATTGCAACCAATCAGCCATTTTTCGCACCCCGTATAACAAGATTATTTCACCCGCTGTCTGCAGCTACAGCGGAACTACTGTTACGAAAATTGCGTTTCGACTCATACTTTTGACATTTAGCATCGCTTGAATCCTCGGATAATTGACAATAAAAATACGCGCCTGCGTGTATTCCACTATTTTTGGTATTCGCGATTGAATTATTTCACACCGAACGGTAGCCAGCACACACTTACGTAGTACGGGTGAGTTCTTTTCCTCTCGTTTTTATCGGCGTTCGCTAGATTTTCAGGTGTAAATCCTGTAGGTTCAATTGAATTCGACCCCCAGTCTTTACGCCACACATACACAATGAATATTATGCATCGCCGCCGGTGGCGAAGAAAAGAAGAAACGGTATACATGGGATGGATAGGTAGATCTATGATCCCATGCTATAATACTTGCGAAGTAAGAAAGATTCGTAAATTTTATCACCGAACAGTCTGTCGTGCCTCTTTGTACGTTTGATCGTAACCTCCACCACGGAGGTGGTGTACGGGACGGGCGCACTTACTCGCATATTTCGCATGAAAAAGTTGTCATAAGGTTGGTGCACGAACACCGGTATATACCTATGTAACCACGCACGGAATATGAGGTCGTATCACAGGACGGTGACTCGTCGTCTACTAGATCCGTCGTTAACCGAGATATCACGATCTTAAATTCCATCGTTATAAGGGTGAAATTTGAAGTCGCGTTACAACGTGTTCTCCGGAGACCGCTAATTTTCTTTTTCTCGCTTTTCTCTTCAAAACGTTGCAGACATTATTTTATAACGCGGCGTTAACGAATGTATAATAACGTGCGTGCAGATCGTATACCAGGCGCGATAAGCACGTCATCGCTTAGATCAGCGATCAGCGAACGTCGGTGGTTGTTATATTCGGTGGACCTGCAGCGTCCAGCGGCAGCTATTTCGAACGTGATAATTTGGTCAATCAACCGATGAGTAACCGTCAATCACTAACGCCCGACGGGCAGGTCAGGCATGTCGTAGTATTATGTACGTTACATACATACCAACTGCATTAATTACCCGCGATATCATGGTCAACCTATATCAGAAATGAAATGCGAATCTAAATTAATCACCGGATTGGACACGGATATACATGCAGATGATATAACGAAGAAAGAATTTGTTCACGTTATACCGAAAAAACGTAAGAGAAAACTTTGTAGGAAATAGCAAAAAAGGTTCTTTACACTTAAATGCTCCGATCAATATTTCTTGAGATATTGAACTTCGACTTACTTGTGATTTCAAATTTTTATGGTCTATTGGAACAAACGTTTTAAATTATTTATGCTGCACATCACAAGTTAGAGTTCAATATCTCGAGAAATATTGATCGGAGCATTTAAGTGTAAAGGTCCTCTTTTGTAGCAAATGTCATTTCCAACAAAGTTTTCTTTAACATTTTTTCGGTAAAGTTGACCATTTCGGGGATAATAGCGAAAAAAAGATAATCTTTGGTAAAAATTAACTTCAATGCCCCGTACCATCTCATCAGCGTGAGTTGCACTTATGCCGTCTTGGACACTTTTAAACATCGTTCGATTCTGCATTAATTCCGATCAAGACCAATATGATATCATAAAATGCCGCAGAGTTATAATGATTCTAAAAAAAAAACTTTTACTTCACGTGTATTTTAAATGGAAAATCTTTCCATGCTCTAGGAAAGTGGTTGAAATCAATTTTAAGGGCTGAAATTCTTAGGGAATTTCTTGTTCGACATATTCAACTTAATTTCAGGTGGGCACCGAAAAAAAAAAATACCCGAAAAAAAACGATCGCCCTAATATGTATAGGTATATGTGGGTGTTCGTTAATCTATACCTATAATACTAAATACTTCAATGAAATAATTGCTTTTACTAATTATGAACTCCCGGTATCAATTTCCATTTCAAACCAATTATAACTAATACTTTATAGATATTCCGGAATGAAACACCGTGAAACATTCGCCCGCTCCCAAAAGACAAATGCAACGGTAGATTGCAACATGTAATGCACGAAGTAAAATGAAAAAACCAAAAAAAAAGAAGAAACTAATTCAAGTGAAAAATATTTTGAGAGCTGAATATCGTAACATGCATATATAACGTACGTAGTACACGTATATATATTTTATAAAGTGGGGTACGGTTCATCCTGATACCGCGGGAACGTGTGTTTGCGTAAAATTTGCAAGTTCCGTTAAAATAACACAAAGGACTTTTATTCGGCGCGCGCGCGCAGGATTATATATTTTTCATTAAATGCGTATATATATATATATATTATACATACATTTTTTCGGGCGTTTTAACATGCGACCTTTTTCATCTTTTGCTCTCTTCATTGTTCGTGGAGTTTTTTTTTTGTTTTTTTTTCATGCTCTTCGCGTTTTCATGGCCCCCTCATACACTGACTTTCCGCAGCAACTATTGCGCGTAATTGAACGACCATTGGCTAACCGTAGAAAATTCTGAATAAATACATATGGTAATTTGAATCTGCAGATATGCTGCAGTCCGTTGAGTAAAACTTTGGAAAAATGTTAACACGACGTGACGCGCAGTCGCAAATTTTTTAACTGGTATAATATTCTATTTGTGCGGTAAGGGAGTGAACAACGTGACACCACTGTTGTTGGCTTGATTTCAGACGCAATTGATAGTCACGTTGATGTTCTTTTGTTTTTTTTTGCTTTCCAGAAAATAGGATGTGTGCCAGATTGTGGTAGACTTGTAGTACGATACAGTGCAAGAAATATTCAATTATCTCCCGATACGTTACCGCCAGCACCCGAAAATCGATGGAGAATTTGAAAATGCTGAAAAAAATACGGAAACTTGATATTTTTTCGAGTACCGGCTGGGCAACTCGCACGCCTACAGCGCAAACTGACAGATTGATCCGAACGCCGACACGCTGGCCAACGTCCGCGTGAATTTTCAATCATGGACCATTATTGACACACAAATTCCAAATTACCTATTCACGAGCAATTTTTTTTTTAATTTATTTATTTTTTTCTGCAAACCGTCAATTTTCGAGCTTCCAATCAGCTGTCACAAGTAGAAAACCCAAATTTGATGGAGATGAACATTGACGGATCGAATGGCGACGCGGGTCAGATGGTGACGGTGGGGAAAAATATTTCGAAAGATGCTGAAAAATTAAAGAAGGAAATGCGATTAAGAAAACTATATGGACTACCAGTTGGAATGTGTAATGTATAAGTAGGTTGCTTCGTTTGAAACGAAAATCTCTTTTGTTAACTTTGTTTTTTGTATCGAAATACAAATTCCCTTATAATTTCAGCTCTTGATTTTAATTTTTAGAACTTCTTCTGGAGTTTTGAAGGTTTTCTGTTTGAAAAACTACAATTAAATTACGATAGCTTGGTTGAAATTTATGTTATCGCATTGTGAATATAGAAGCGATTTAGCAAGTATTAGATGCTCTTCAGAAAGGCCAATAATGACTCCATAGTGACTTGAGCTGTTTCGTCTGTACCTCCCTTGAAAATCTTTTTTGTCATACAATTATTGCCCTTTTTTCATTGATATCAAGGAAACGACTCGAGTTACGAAAAAAACAAACTTCAATCACAAACTTTTATGAAATTTAATTTGCTACAAAAAAGGTCACATTGATAATGTCGCTCAAGTGCTTTCTCAAAAAAATAAATTCAGTTAAATCTTTTTAGATCGATGAAAATAGGTCAATCTATACCCACAAAGAATGGATGAATTGCTGCAGATTCCGTATTCTGTTTTGTTTTTTCTTCGCTTTAATACTGCAGCATTCACGTCGCTGCAGCGTCTTTTAGTTTCTATAAACTAAGCTCTTCGGTCGGACAAAATTTATGTCGAAGAGTTTTGGGTGTCGTAGTACGCGGCTGACTAAAGTTGGGTCTAATGGAGGCTGGTGACGAAAAAAGGGCCGACCTGGGCCACAAGACGGGCTGGTAGCTACTTTCAGGAACGATAACTTCTATAGGAGTCCCTTCGTTTATGGCCACCACGAGTGACGCGAGAGTTTTCCTTTTTTCCCTTTTATTTCATTCCTGTTTTTTTTTTCCTGGCGCACAACCGCTTGGTTAAACTCACAATCAATAATAGCCATATTATTGTATCGTGGTATACGTGGTGGTAGCGAAATTATCTGGCCTAGCGAAGATAGCCCCAGATTGTGTGAGCGATTTTGTTAGTAACGTGGAATGCATTATACATCGATGTATACTTTTACAAAGAAGGAGTTTCCCTTTTGCATATTTAACTTTGTCCAGTCTTCCTTTGTGACGTGGACTGGATTTCGTGTTTTTTTTTTCTCTCTGGATGCTCTTCTTTATTACTTTTCCTCCCCCCTCCATTTCCTATGACACAAAACCCGCGCAAATATATCCACCGAACTCGGCAGTATTTTTCGATAAATTTATTCACTTCGTTGCTAGTCACAGTTAACGACTGATTTATCAAAGTTTCATACATTTCTATACGGTATAATGTATAGAAATACGGTACATAGGTGGGTATATCTAAAGCCATAAATTTCCATTTATCGCACGCATGTACATGCTTATGGGCATTACGTAAGTCAATTTTAGAACTTTATCAGTCTAACGTATAATAGGTACGTACATACAATTCTCACTTCTCCGGATACTCAATAATAGATTTTTCAAATTTCATACCTTAAATTTCCCGCGGTGCACCCTCAAAAGCTTACCTTATTCTTCTCTACAGACCATAAAACATGATAAAAAGAAAAAAACATCTTCGAAATCATGGCCTTCCACAATTCTCCCTCCTTTCTTGGTATAGAAACAAGTTTACAGGGAAGTTATATTTTCTCAATTAGCCAGTTCACTTTAGAGCTTCGCAACCGGACTTCTTCACCCGTAACTCTGTTTCAATTGCGCCTTCGGGCACTCTTAGGTCACGTTTCTCCCCCCTACCCCCCTGCCTGTCCTTCCTCGCCACCCAAATGTTGGCAGAGTAGGTACTGTAGTTTTCCAACTCCGACTTTCTTAATGGAGTAAAGTCTGGCAACTGGCAATACGTCGAAAAAACGAGTTGAAGGGTCCAATGCTCGAGCTGAAAAGGTAAAATAACAACAAAATAAACAAATAAATACACACATAAAAATAAAACTTTCAACGTACAATACATTTTAAACTTTTTTTTTTCTTGCGTTCATCTCCAGGAGTCCGGCGAAATCTTGAGAAGAGAAAGAGGACAGAAAAATAAAAATATCATGATCATTTCTTTTCTTTCATTCAATTCCTAACGTCTGAGATTTCTTTGGCTGAATAGCACGTTAGCCACGTTATTCGTATCGTAATATAATATCAATGATTTCGAGATTTTTTAAAACCCTGATTTTATGAACGAATTTCATGCAAAATCCCGTTCTGAAAATCAAGGGTAACAAGGGCATTTTAGGTGGAACGGGTACAACGGTGTTCGATTACCCTCAGTTTGAAAGCAAAAAATTTTTCACTTTCACTAAACACGAGCGGCTGGTGAATAATGACGTACTTCACGCGTGTAACAAATCGTAATTTAAATGAAACATTTATTAACAAGTCAGCTCGAGCAGCGCACGAATCTGTGAAATTATGTACCCACTCACATCGTTATTGGGTCACGCGACGCTTGTGAAATTGAAAAAGAAAAAAAAATAAAAAAAAAAAATCGTTTTTTATTTGCATACATGTATACTTACACATGTGTACTTGTAAATACATACCCTATTTGTGTAGCTATAGTTTTCGCGCGTGTTCTCGTGTTCAGACTTCGCAGCACCTGTTTCTTAGGTTCAATTAGTTAATACGACGTCGATTTTAGTCCGTCAAATGGGGTGCGGCCTTGCAATTTAATGGTCTTCTTCGTTGACGAGGTCATCTGCTGATGGGATGAAAAAGGAAATACGGTGAAGGTGAATTCGCATTATCGAGGAGCGACGAACGCGAGAAGTGGATTTGCTAATTGTGAGAAACGTGATGGTTGCTGATTCCCCTACTTCTCCCTCGTTTTCCACCCACTTCAATTCTAACCCTACGAAACCACCCTTATACACGGTCACGGCCCCGGAAAGAATTACCACATGGGTATAAGGGTGCAGTTCCCGACTTACTTACATTAGAAAAGGAAAAGAAGTCGTAAAAACCTTGGAAAGTAGGTGAGTAGTAAAAGCGTCAAGTTCCAAGCTTCTTTGATCATGCCACATATTCTATAGCTGTTATATAGTTTCTATGTGCATGTATATAGCGATCTCGTAGAATAGTTTTTGTCACCTCTATATATGTAATGGCTTCCAGTTTTACCACCATGGATAGGATATGGGTATAATTTCGTTTCTTTTCTTGCCTCGTATTTTACGGCGATTAACGTGAGATAATTCGAGAGAAGAAAAATTTTTCGTTACGATTTCGTATCGGCTGATGTGTCTGACGAGTGAATATTTTGACAAAATTCATTTCGCTCTTCACATACAAGACCTTACATGTCTATAAAGACAACTCTGCTGCTGTTGAAAGTTCGGTGCAAAACTTCGTACAAACGAGAACGTGAAAGTCAGGAAGAAAACTGTTCAAGCGAGCTTGGCAACTTTACTACCTACAGCAGCATTATACTCGTTAAAATCCAAGAGGACTAAAGTAATAAAACCGTAAAAAAGAAAAAAATAAATAAAACAAAACGAGAAGGGAACGAAAATAAAAGTAAAAAGAGAAAGAAATTTCCAAAGTTGGCGTTACGGTTTTGCATAATTGCGTCGGGAGAATTTCGCTTTTCGCTTTTATCTTTTTTTTTTTTCTTTCTCTCTCATCCTGGCTAAATTTTTTCCCCCGTTCAAAAAAGAAATTTTCACTAACCGCCTAAAATTCCTGATAATTTTTTTCCAACTCCGTTCCAGCTCTTGTTATAGTCGTTGGAATGTTGTACAATTAACTAGATGGCGAGCGATGGCCATTTTTTAAATAATTGGTGTATCGTAATTCTATTAATAACGATATGATAATCCTTCCTCGTATACCATGTACAACCTCGTCTCCGATTTCTTGTATAAATTAAGTTTGCTTTTGAATCACATACGTCATGCGCCCACTTCTCCTGTTCGAAAATTTGGCCGATAATTTTAGAATTCATGACAGGAATAAAATCATTTAACGACACACGTTGTTCGAGAGAACAAAAACCAGAAAAGGAAGCATCAAAATTCAATCATCTCATGGCCCATCGACCGCTTTTTATACTTGTGGTAAAATACCTATAAACAAAATTCAATTGAGAGATGTAAATTTTATGAAATTAAAATTTCCCAGGTTTCAAATACCATATTATTATGCACTGTATACTGCAGGTTTCACAGTCTAGTATACGTCCATATAGATGAAGAAATTATACAAATGTAAATGTGTTTCTCGTGTATCAATTATAAAAATCTGCTCGAACTTCTTAAAAGATCTTAAAAAGTGAGTTAAGCCCCAGGCTGTATATATATACACTAAAAGAAAAGAAAGAGAAAAAAAAGTGGAAGAAAGAAAAAGAAGTAAGCGGCAATTTAAATATCTGGTAATGCATGTGAATTATCGCGCTTCTTTCCTCGCTGTATAATAAATTGTATTTTTTTTCACTGTTTTTTGTTTTTTGTATTCGAAAAGATTTTTTCCGCGAATATTTTGAATAGGGAATTAAAGTATTTCAGGAGCGTTGATGTGCTTGCGGAATGAGGTTATAGGAGAGAGAAGGCTTTATATGGTAAGTATACAAACAAGTTATAGGAAGGGTAGGTCGGAATCTTATAGGAATAATAAATAGAAATCGATTAAAACGAATTCCATTGCCATGCCGTCGAGAAGATCACGCTCTAGTTCCAATTTATTCCTATAGCTATACACCTGTACTATAAGAATGGAACGGAAAAGTTGTTCAATTATGAGAAAAATTCGATCAAGAGGAATCTCCCTTCTTTTCTATCTGAGTTAAACGCTCCGTTACGCGATTATTTAAGGACTAGACAATCGGAGTGAAAGTAAAAGACTCATTTTTCACCGACGCGTAATATTGTATAATACCTATACACGTATAAATTGTCAATTCCATAGCGTGGGCAAGGTTCGAAGGACCTTTTTTTGCAAAAATGCGACTGCGCGGAGATGTATCCAGACGCAGCTGCTGTGTAGGAACAAGTAGATTTAAAGCTTGAAGTGCATTGAGAAAAAACGTTATAATCTCCCCCAGGATCAAAAGAAGGAAAAAACAAATGAATGAATAAATAAACAAATGAAGAATGCCGAGAATCTTTCTCTCCGCCAATTTTTTGGGATAAAATTATAGGTGTGCACATTTTCTGCAGATTTGAAAAACTGAGGAGGTCATAATAAGTTCTTCAGAATGTATTGAAAGCCAAAAAGAAGTTGAAAGCTATTTATCCGAACTGTGCTACGGTCCGTGGAATTTTAAGTCCTGTTGTACTAAAAATCGTCGAGTCTCACAATGACTTTTCAACAAATAAAAAAAACAAAAAACCGTGCATGAACCAGGAAATCTCTCTCGAATCGGGAAAATAGTCCTCAAACGCACCGTGGCAGGGAAACGTCATGGGGTTCTCCAATCATTTTTTGACACAGAAATAGTCTGAACCTCTGCGCAGGTGCTGTACCACGTTTTTCCATTTCTAAAAAACATTTATTATCTTCCGTTGTCAATTTTTTTTTCTATTCTTCCGTTCGTTGATTCAGTAGCACAAACAACCGAATATTTAGTTCTAAAAATTAAAAGAGATCGTGGTTCGAATTTTGTAATTTTTTTACCACATGAAGTTTCAAGACGCATTTACTATTTCCGAGACTTTTTCATTCGCCGTACCAACGCAACGAGGTTCCTACTTACAATTAGTAAAGCTTGACGGAGCTCGAGCTGGCGCGCTTCAGAGGGTGAAAAAAAAGGAGATAAAAAACTAAATAAATAAAAAAAGATTCTCAAGATATCTCTGTGCCGATAACGAGAGGGGGAAATTAATTGAATTTCGAGTGGAATAGACGGACAATTTTATTTCCGTCGGAATTACGTCGTTACTCGTAAACCACATTCTGTATATTCGAGTTCGAACGTTATGACCGGATAGGTCATTCGAACGGGCTTAGAGAAACAGACCATCACGTCACTACTTACAAAATGGTCGAAAGATCTACTGCGATTGGTAGAATGTACCTCATTCTGACCTGCAGTCGCGCAATTTATTTTTCCATTCTTTAAAAGTCCTGAGAATCTTATGTCCCTATACAACGCGAAGACCGTACGAAAAAACCGCACAGAATTTTACTGCAGATTCCGAAACCTTTTGTTTATTATAAAATTCAGCGTGATTAATCAAACTTCATTGATATAATCATGCGAACATTTGAGAGGTGTATGATAATTCAATATAATGGTGATTAATGTAATGAAATTCAATTTTATTAGGAGATTCATTATACCTGACGTCAACTTTTATCATCTATGGTAAAGTTTAAGAGCAGATATCAGTGGTGGTAAAAATGATATCTCACGTGGTCGTTGATTAATCGCTGTCAATAGTCTTGTTATTGACAATAGTCAGTTTATTGTGATTCGACTGATTGTGAGCGCGCAGGATATATTACAGACAAATTTCGGATCGTTTCGAGCGAAAGAAGAAAAAAGAGTGAGAAAAAAGAAAACAAAAGTTTAGCAGGTGAAAAAAATCCCGAAAAGATAAAGGAAAAGGGGAAGTATATATAGGCGGTTGTACAACAAAAATAGAAGGGACGAAAAGCAATCGAAGTCAAGTAAAGGAAAGTAAGGGAAAGGAAAAGGAGGGTCACTACCAGTCCCAGGGTTAAGCTTTCCATAAGTGGCGTGCGAGAAAATAATAGACCGCAGTAGTTCAAACTGTGAGAAAAAGGGAAAAATAGAGGTCTGCAAATTTACCGCTATATCCAGAATTATAGCGCGGAAAACAGTTGAACGGAACCTCCAACTTTTCTCCGGAAGTACCTTCGAGATTATTGTTACATCTGCTTGTTTTTTTTTTTTCAAAAAGGTATATCACTCTTTTTCTTCTGCTTTTACCCTGATACATACAAGGTGAATCCCTATACCCTGGGCCCGTGCCTAAATACATACGGTATATAAATTTGAGCTTTTTAGTTAATTGTTTTATAGAAGGGCACTCTTTATCCCCTATAAATATCTCACATCAAACTGTAATTCAAAGTCCTCGTTTTGAGGTCCCGCACAAATATACCCAAAGTATCCTTTGAAATTCTGAAAATATTCGTCAGAATTTCCTGCGAATTAGTTAAGCTTAGGATTCTCACGCTTTTGACCCTTTTTAACGACCTCGTACTCCGAGGTTGAGGGCGCTTCTCTTAGGTACGGCAATACCGCACCGACATGACAGCAAAGAAATTGACACTTCTGCAGGCGATACGGGAACAAGTATTAGAACACGTGCGGAAAACTTGCCTTTCGAAATCGTTAAGACTGATTTAATTTATCGTTTGCTCGCGAATTATTATAGTTTCATATTTTCCCTCTCTATGTAATTTCTCACCACTCCCGTGGCGAATATTTAATGATGCCGATAAGTCGTAAATATAATTGATGCTTATAAAGATCAAGTACGAGTCAAAATCAACTTACTTACTTAGTTCGAGGTGATTTGTTTCATTAAGCGAATTTTCTCCGGCATTTCAGCCGCTCTTTTTTCTCTTCCTTACCTTTTTTTTTTCTCTTCAGCTCACCCGGACGACCGCTAAATCCCACAAGGGTTATACAAGATCAACTCTTTTTCTCCGAGTTCTCTACTTGCACTTTGCTTGTTCTCTTTTTTCTTCCTCCCCCTCCCCCCCTGCCCCTGATCTTTCTTCGTCTTTTTTTTTCTGATACTTCTCTCTTTCCTTCCGCTGCTTCCGTCGGCCAACTAATCGCTCCTAATCTAAGTCCTTCGACCTTCGTGTCTCCGCGTGATCTCTGCCTCCACATCCGAACTTACGAGTATATAAGGCACTCCGGCAAAACATCCCACCTTAAAAGAACAAGGACCTCTAAAAGAAAGTCTTGTCCTGCTGCTGCTGGTTTATGTTCCCTGACTTTCGATCTAGATCAAGGTGAAAACTTTTCGTTAGCTTTTCCTGGATCGCTCTGAAATATATACCTACATGTATAGGAAAATGGTCCATATACCTATGCGATATTATATATTATACCTAATGTATACGTATGAGAATATCGCTGCGCAGTTTATCCGCCGATGTGTTCCACGCCTCTCTATCTGACCGATAAATTCTCGAGATAGTGGGTACTGAAAAAAAATTGGGTTAAGTCCGACGCGTCGTATATTTTATCCTAGAGTCTGAGAGCTGAAGCTCGTCGCTTCTGAGGTGGACGAGCTTTGGTGGTATATAAGTTGTTGAGATTGTCGATGGTGATGGCGCTGCAGATGGTGGCGCGAAGGGAAAGAAGAAACTAGCTGGGGATGGCACCCGATTTTTATTTATTTATTTTATTTTTCTACTCTCTTTTTCGGCTTTTTTCATGTATGACTTTCTTTTTTCTCTCCCTTTTTGTTCATTCTGTTGGATACGTGCTTTATGGGGTACTGTGCAGCGCTTTTTCCTCGAGGATATTAAAAAAGTCTAATATCTGTGCAGTATAATCCCACGATTTATGGTTGGGTCATTATTTTCTAACTTGATCCGAAAGAAAAATTTCACTTTGCACGATGTTCAAACTATATATACTCCATGGGAGGTAAAAATTCTGTTTGCTACCGCCGTACGATGTAGTCGCTACGCGAGGTAGTTTGAAAATTAATTAACTCTCAAGCGTTACCCGGTATCACGTCACGCACCAGCGCACACGATTCTAAATCAGGTGAAAATCAGAGATTTCCAATTACAAAAAATATTTCCCCTTCAGCAATCTCCATATTCACCGTCATCGCTGTCTTTCTCATTTTCGTTTCATTAGTCGTATAATATTCGGTTATCCGATCTATGGAGTTGCGAATTTGAAATCGAGCATACGGGAAAAGTAGAGGTGGATTAGATCACTTCAAAAAAGTACATCTGCTGACCCCATACTTTCCTACAAAGCAGTCCAATTCACCTGGTGGTCCAATCTAGCCTAATTTTCCCTCACGACTATAGCTGTGTAGAATATTCTTGGACAAAATAGGGTATATGAACTGACCATACCTAACCTCACATAGCGAAACAGACTTTCGTGATCAACTGACGCAGATGTCCTTCGAGTTAAGCTCACCGTTTGCATTGAGGATGACTGTAGATCCACCTGCGCCCACACTGATCTGATGGGGTGTATACATCCCATATGTACGTGTACAATGTACACATGTATATAATGTATGTATGCGAGTACATGGCTTAGTTTGTATACCGCGTGCATCGTGCTTACGGTTTGCAGTGAGGATTTCTTGATACTCCAGACCGTTATTACCTGTTGCAGTTCGTGCAGAGCCAACTATAGAGATTTTAACTCACTCGGTGAATTTCGGGTTTTCAAATGAATTCTGAAAAAGCTTCTCCACTTCGATTTTATTTATCATTCTATGTGTGGGAAGGTACAATGTTCTATTTCCTCGATTCTATACCTCATGCGTGTTTTATACATCGCGCGAGAAGTAATACATATTATAAGCTCTGATTATTTCTCTACAAAAAAAAACAATTTTTTTTAACCTAACAATAAAAACAAATGTGCTAAGAGAATCGGAAGCCAAATATCTGGGAGTCGGTGAAATACGGAGAACAATGGGAAAACTTTTGGAATCGACAGCTCGCCGAAACAGAACAAAAAAAAATTGAAAAATAAAATAATACAAACCCGACATTCGTTTCACAATTAACTGGAACTGACACTCGAGTGGTGGGATAGGTACTTGAATGCCATAGTCGTAGGACGAAAAAAAAAAAAATTGAATCCAAAAAAAGAAGGATGAAATTTAAAATTCAGATTTTAAAAAGGACTTTTCCCTTCTTGAATAAAAAAAAAAGAAAAAATAATCAGAAACCCGTTGCTTTTGAGTTTCGGAAAAATTATTTTCAGCTAGTGTAGGTAATCAATTTACAGTTCAAAATCACACATGAATGAGAAGAGAGGAATGAACGCATCTATAAAAATTTAAACAGCATCCAAAGTTTGCGGAAAAATTTTTGATGCATCAGATTCATTTAAGAATTTTTTTTTTGTCACGGTGAATAAATGACGTGCGATTGCAAGAGAAGCATCAGCTGTGGGTATACAAAACGAGTCATATGTAATGAATCGGTAAATAGAGATATAAAAAGAAAAGAATAAAAAAAGAAAGAAGTAAACTGTCTGGTTAGTTTTTTGCGTCAAAGTTTTCGGTTGCCCTTTGCCAGAAGATATGAAAAAGTTATTCAAGTTTTGGCTGACGGTGATTAATCTATACTCGCAGTACGTGGAGGGATTTTTGACACTTTTATGATCACGTCTATGGTACAGGTATCTGTGAATACCCTGCTGCACCGAAGTACTAACGGAGTAAATTTCACCCCAGAGAGTCAAAAAGAGAGAGAAAAAACAAAAGACTTTCATAGTCTGAAATGTCATATCCTAATGCGCTGCAGGACGTATTATATGTGGCCATTTTGTTGACCTTTCGTGAACGTACGGGAGATCCGAGAATGTGAAAAAAAAATTTCGCCAGGAAAGTGCAGGTGATTATAAATATGATTTTACGACGAAATTCACTTTCCGTAGTCCATGTTGTGTTGTTATAAACCGTAACACAGCGAACACCGTGTATATAACGGCAGTGGTATTTTGGTTTGAAAATTGATGCAAGTATTTAGGTATTTAATTAAAATACAAAGATGGTGACAATGGTGCAGGACAATGTATATCGGCGAAAAGAAGCCGCTTTGTCGTGACTCGAAACCCCCTGAGCCTCGAGCCCCAATTTTCCTATAGTCATTATCAGTTCCAAAGAAAGCAATTTTCCAACCTTATACAGCCTTGCTACTTCTAACGACTTCGGATTTAGGGTAGAACATTGCGTCGATTCACCTGTAACGTTAAACTGGATCGACCGTCTTCTCGAAATTGCAGCTATCTGATCCCTGAAAGCAAAACTTTCAAACTTTTAACAGAACTGATGAAAGCGGCGGGAGTTCCGACGATGTGGAATACAATGACGTATACATATGTATATCATGAGTAACTGGGTAGCTCTAATTATTTGGGAGTGAAAAATTGCGTAGGCCGAATCAAACCTGCTCCGCAAGTTGGCGAAAAAAAATAAATAAATAAAAAATATCGAACAGCTAAACTGACAGGAACGTGTGCCTGGCGAAGCTTGTGTATTTCCAGAAAATGAATCCCGTGCAGTAAATTTCTGAAAATATCGCACAGCCACTTATAGCTGATTTTGCCTTCTAGTTCATACGTACGGCTTATGAAGAGGTTCCTGGAAACGAACTCACTTTCAAATTTATAGGAAATTCCCAATTGCGCGTGGGTACTTCGGAATATGGGCATCCACTTCTACAAACTTCACCATGCTAAAAGAGAAAAAAAAGAAGACACTTTAAAACCTTTTTTATGATTTCCTACTATTGGCGGTCTTCAATATTGGCAGTTACTGCACCCCCACTATTCGTTTTACTGTAGCCTTTCGCTTCGGATCAACGTTTATATTCATATCCCTCATCAATAAGCGAAGACTATATACATTGCAGCTAGTATGAGATGAATCCCGATTGTTGAAAAAGCCAAATTGAAGTCCCCCGAAATTGGAATCAGTAAAAGGAATCCAGAAGGAAAAAAATAGACAGTAAGGTCAGTAAATATATAGGTCATTCCATTTCAATTCAACGAAGTTTTTTCGGTGACCCCCTCCGATTTTTTTGATTTTTTGATATGTTATTATAGGCACAAAAGAAGTATCTATGTCAATTCATTTATTCATTTTTTTATTGACATTTTTTTTTTTTTTTTACATTTGTATTATTGATTGATCCTGTCTATGGTAGGAGAAAGTGTCCTCTTCCCTTACCTTCCAGCTTTTGGTCAGGTGTGCCGAATTGTTGGTGCACAGAGTTATGTCAATCACCTCCCGTCTGAGAGAGTTGATGGAAGTGAGTTTCGATCCTCTGTTGAGAATCTCCTTAGGACTATGTAACTTTGAACCCTATCGAGTTAGACCCGAATCCTAATCGTTGACCAAAAACGCGAAGGAAGGAAAATTAGATCGAATTTGTAATACGCCGTAGTAGGTTGGGTGGTGAATTACTTTTTCGCAAATTTACGTAGCTAATACTTTTACAAGTTCAAAGTCATGCGGGTTAGTAATATCGCACACGATACCACGATGTACATAACCGTGTGTATAATAATTGAAAATGCAACTCGGTCACGCGCTCGATATACTAGAAGGAAATTGTGATAGGTGCGGTATTTCAAAGTTCTGCAGCAACAGCCGCAGCGGCCGCATGGCAAATTGCATCAAGAGCTCAAAAATTTACGGATATTCATAGCCGCTGTATTTGAATAATTATTTCTCATCTCGAAAGTGAACCCAGTTTATAAGCTGTGTAAATTACTTTTACCCAACTGTTTTGATCAATTCGTCAGGCGACCGTTATTCCCGCCGGTATTATATTCATGAATGGAAATCACCTAAATTTACGAAATATATATACATACCATCTGTACTTTGTACTCCGAAATCGGTAGGTGTAGTACGAACCGCAGTACTTCCAGTTTTCATCCTCCAACAAAGTAGGGTAGCTTCATGCTTAGTTTCAATTTGTTCCCGGCAAAGATGGCAACGTTCGGCGTTCGCGGTTATGGTGGGCTGCTGTATTTCGTTTCAAGTTTGTAAAAAATTGAAGATACCATTTACTATAGTAATACTTATATATACGTATAGGTTATATAGTGAAACTGGTACGTTTTACGAGAAGACTTGATAGCCTTAGTCAGACGCTCGGCGAGTGCTGCACCTGTTGGCAATCTTACAGTAGTTTATATATAGGGTGAGCCACCACGAAGGTCCGATTTGGGAGGAGCTTCGATTGGCTGAAGCTCTGCCTCTATCCATTCTTACTTGTCATCCTCAAAATTCCGGTTGCCCATCAGCGATGAGATAGCACTACCTTCGCATGTTCTTATCATTGTGCTCAAGCTGATAGTCGGTATAGCGTCTATAATGTATCGTTATGATGTCCCCTTCCGACTCATTTCGACTCTCGCCCAGAACGTATTTGTGTAGATTGTTTCGTCTGGCTCAGCGTCGTAACAATACATTGTACGACTAGAATCTATACTGAGCAGCGGCTTGAGCTCAATAATAAGAATATCCGAAGTTAGTGCTATCTGATCGCTGACAGGAATTTTGAGAATAACAAGTAAGAATGGATGAAGGCGGAGCCTCAGCCAATTGAAGCTCCTCCCGAATCGGACCTTCGTGGCGACTCACCCTGTATATATTTATACCCCAGGAAACAGGACAGCTTTTGCGCAGGCATCGACTTATTCATCTGCTTTTCTCAGCCAGCGCATCCCGCGCCTATGGCAGACCATTGTTGTCACTTAAAGCGGTGACACGCAACAATGATTGTGCCAACAATGGTCTGCCATAGGCGCAGGACACGCTGGCTGAGAAAAGCAGATGAACGAATCGACGCCTGCGCAAAGCTGTCCTGTTTCCTGAGAATCTCACGGTATAAATATACAATATACCTACTCAGCACTGTCGGAGTCTCGCCAACTGGCATCTGCTGTACCAGACATCTTCGAGGGAGAGGCACTTAGAACTGAGAATTAAGTGTTTTCTTTCCCATGAAAAAGATTTGGAGACTCACTTAAGGTATTAAAAACGGTTACCAAAATAAAACAAATAAAATAAATAAATAAAAAAAAAACATAATTCTTTTTCCGTTGTAAAAATGAAGAACAAAAAGACAGCGATGAATCTTTCGTAAATGGCACCCATGGTATAGTTTTCCTACAGGGTCTTCATAAGGAGGTTCTGAAAAAAATGATCAAAACTTTCAAACTCATCTACGTCAACAAATATCCCTGATAAAAAATAGCAGGTATCGAAATTCTACTCCCGCTTTGGTCTCAAGGAAATAAAAAACGAACAAATCGAAAATATTTTCTCGCTTCAGGGGCATGCAAAAAAAGTGCAAGATGATTCGGCATGAAATGCCGCTGAATAGTACGGTCAATTTTTAATCAGTAAGATTTCCTCGCCTTATGTATCAGACCTCAGTAAACGGCCGTGGCCATCGGGAGGGGAATGGGGGTGGAGGTTATAGCTGTATGGACATTCATCCAGCGGGCGCTGCGCTGCCACGGCTTATTACTATTACAGAGGTTCGTTTCGCGAATATCCGGGCAACGCCGCAAGCGGTAATTTCCGGTAACGGAAGTCAGGCACGAATATATCTAAGCAGATAGAAGAGGGTACGCGAACAGTTCCTGCCGTGTTAAAAGGTGATTCTCGAGGTATCGTTAATGATATCATTAGGGAATTCCCCCGCCAAAAGTTCAACCTCAAAAGGTAGTGAAACCCGCCTAGTCAAGTAGAGTTTCGACTCACGATCAGACTCTGCACCCGCAGTTCTCAGAGTTTTGCGGCAAGGGAAAAGTAGGAGGGGAAGGTTATTAATTACATCACTGTAGGATTACGATTTATGTGTGTTTGTCAGGCACGCCTTGATCTCTTTCTCCATCTTCCCTTTCATCTTATCTCCCTAACCGACTCAACTATACCATACCAGCTCCTGGTGTCGACAGTTTGACTTACGATCGCTGAGAAAAAATTTGTCAAGAAACAAACAATAAAAAAAAGCACACACACACACACACATTTTTTCTTCACCCTTATTACTTATTTCTTTTCATTCTTCATATTTTTGATTTTTCTTTTCCTCTTCCTTTTTTTCAATCTATTTTTTATATCGATTTTGGAATTGACCGATGGTTCGTCGTCCGATATTATGAATGATGAGGGTTCAAAATAAAACTCGCGGGATATACGCGAGCAGCAACTCCTCAATATAATATGAGACACATATTTTTCCAAAGAAATACGCACACATCTGCGCGTGTTATATGTGTATATCTATACATATAATACATTGCCCTTTTTCCGTCTTCGGGTAATCCGTCAAAAGATCATTCGCGAATGGCATTCTGATTCCCTTTTATATTCTCATACTTGAATTGAAGGACTATCAAGTCGAAAGCGGATATATGCAAGATATATAAAGTAAAGTTCAGCCAAATGTTTTCAGTATATCGTGACACGGCATCGGTAAAACAACGGTGTATATAGGACTGTAGCCTGTACATAGACTTTTTTTCAAACATTTCATGTATTCGTGTTCGAATTGATCTTCGCGCATATCTCACTATTCCTCTTTTTTTCTTTCTCTTTTTTCAACACATCATGTGAGTACGTGTATGAATACGGCTTGTAGATATGTACATACCTATATACACGGTGTAAAGTTACTTCGGAATGTGATCTTATCATATTTTCGTTCAGCAAGTTATTGTAGGTCCATTTCTCAATGCTGTGAATAAAGAAGAGAAGAATAAAAAATAACGTTACCGTATAATATACGTATGCGCATAAAAGCAAGAAATAAAATAAAATGAAAGAAAAATTTCGCATCTACGACCGCAGATTTATCATAAGCACGAGAAAAAAAAAAAAGAAAGAAATACGCGTGACTTATTGTAAAACACGACGTCACGCCATAAATACACCCTTCTCTCTGGTATATATAGGTGTACATGTACTATACGTGTGCATATGTAGATCGGTTTTAATCACGTAAGCAATTTTTTTTTTTTTTTAATTTATTTTTATGATTTTTTGTTCTAATTTTTTTTCACCCTCGTATCATACGTTGTTAGACAAATTGCACCGCGCTGCGCCCGCGGTCAATTCGAATCGGTAACTCTGTGCACGTATAGAAGTAGAAAGAGAAAGAGAAAGAGAGAGAGGGAGAAAGAGAGAAACAAAAGAGAGAAAGAAGAAAGAAGTTTATGTATGAAATAAATTTACGTTGTGCACGTAGATTACGATAGAGCGATATAAGACATTGCGAGTTACCTTGGATACCCATGGGAATAGATCGATACATATTAAAATATGTTACGATGTAACATAAATATTCAGTCTTCCAAATTGAACGTTGTATATAACAGGGGGAGTGAGGGGGAGGGAATTAAGCAGCGAACGTTGTTGGAATTCAAAACGTTGTTTAAATACAATTCAAATACTACATCACCTGTACAAACGTTTTCTGGTTTATCATAATAATTACTCGGTCGTTTATAAGTGGTCGTTGATTAATACGACAGTTGAGTGATTAGAGATATTAGCCCCCTCCCCCCCTTACCTGCCGCCCACTCTTTCTACCCACCCTGAAGCACACCCCGCAACTCGAACAAAGTGAAAAACTTTCCCAATAACTGGAATTCGTTAAAACTCGCAAAAATTTTCTCTCGGAAATATTTCACTGGCGTCTACGTTAATTACAAATCGTAAATTACAAAAGAATATAGGAAGGATTTTCCTGAATCAGCTATTGCCAGCTACTCTCCCCCCCAGCCCCCCCCTTCCTCACTCGCCCACCCCGCCCCACATACCCATCAACTTGATCGTCTGATTTTTTTTATTTTATATATCATATATATATATAAATACACAGTAGGTACGTAAACGCGAGTCGCAAGATATCGTCATTCTTCAAAGTCAAAAACGATTGATTAATGATTATGCACTTCTGCACTCCAGCTGCAGTCGCCGTTGCTGCTGCTGTGCAGTATTTTTCTTTTCTTTTTAAGAGCTGAAAAGGCAATAAAGTGCAATCCATCGTTTCAGTTATAGATATCTCTTAATCAACTGCTCAGTGGCGTGACAATTTATACTCCTTATAGGTACATGTGAAACGGCGGAAATTTTCACCTAAAAGTTTTGTGAAAAAATTGTTTAATACGTGTTATACCTATGTTGAAACGACGCAAATTGATAACTGTACTCCGATTTTAATCCAATATTATTTTAAAATGTGGTACAACTTGAAATACCGTATTATTGGCGGCAAATCAAAAAATGAATGTATACGTTTGATGCATGCCATTGTATAAACTCGAAGCGAGAATAATTATACCGATGTAGATAAAATTTTCATTTTTTATTTGCTCAAACTGGAAGACTGTCTGTGGGAATGATTGAATGTTGGCGAATATTAATCCAGATAGATACATAAATTGTACCGAATAAAAATTGACGAACAAAGTTAATTGATTCCTGGACACTTCTGTTCATTATTTTCTCTCCATCGTTTATGTAGTATAATACATACTATTTTTGCGTACGCATATAGTATATACGTAAATAAATACACTGATTTAATTCTACAAATTCAGCCGCGAATTGTTGAAATTCGAAGAGTGCAAAAGGAGGTGAGAACCCGAGGTTATATAGTACATAGGTATTGTATATACATAGCTTTACCTTTTCGGTTGAGTTGGGTTAGATTAGGTTAGGTCAGACTTGGCTTAGCAAAGATAACGCGGGTAAATGGTTTACTGTCCGAATTGAATTACATTTTATCTATACAGATATATATATTCATGTACATAGATCGGGTTTAGAATCACCACTTTTACATTTTCATTCCTCATATATGTATATATGTGAGAAACTATAAAGTCGTCGAAAATTTATGTTATTTGATTTTTTTGTAATTTGATTTTTTTTATGTTTTTGTCTTGATCTTGTTCAACTCGCAGCGGTTCACCGCAAACACGCAGTAAAATCTGATTTATATTTTTCATTTTATGTAGGGTGACCTCTAAAGATTGATACTTTTATAGGAGGATTTTTCGAATCGTAAAATGACGATTATCTCCATCGCAATTTCGATTCTCAGAGAACGATTCACGTTAATCGATACCATAGCTATTACACTCACGCGGTCTGATTATATAGCTCTTGCGAAAATTTATCGACGTAGAATTCCGTACACAGAAACACGCTTGACGCTAATTCACTAAATAATCTACTTCCGCAATCCGCAATCTAAAATTAACGATTATCCGCACGTGTAACAGCTCCGGTATAAGTACGATTCTAGTCATAATTGGTATCGCGTGAAGAGCTTGAGAGGCAAGAGAACAAGCTTGAATAAATAACAAGACCGAATTTTGCATTTTAGCACAAATAGGAAAAATTAAAAACAACAATTAAAAAAACCTTATACTAATTTTTACAAACTGTAGATTGATGAGGTTATTCTGGAAAAGAAATCATTTTGTCGATGATTAAAAGAATGATTCGAAATTATCTTCATAGTTTTAAACCGTCAATGCGAAAAATCACGTAGTTTCAATCTGTGCGTTTAAGGGGGTATTCTAGTGTAGAATTTTGAAAAAATCAAAATTTTTTTTTTTTCATATTTCCAAAGTTTAAACATTCAAGAATATGCGTTTAAAAGGATTTTTCAATATTCTTATTATTTCACAAGTTATAGCCGTTTTAGTGACGTGGCATCGGCTCCGGTCCGATTGCTACAAGTTGACAAAAGACGCTGATTAAAAATATGTAAGTATTCTGTATCATTCTATAAGTAAAATTGTCGAAAACTTGTCTCGAAACTTTGAACGCGTTTTTCTCGAAACTACTTTTTTCGAGCTGGCGGTAAGGATATATCGAGTTCTAATAGACCGATTTACTTCAAATTTGGAGAGGATGTTCTTTATACATCTCTTCATCGTGTGGACCTTGCCCAAAAATATAACTTCTCATTTAGTATTTTTAAAAAATTCGGAATTGTTAAAAAATATGCAACAAGAAAATTTTTTTTTTCAAACTGCCGCCATTTTGTAAAAAAGTTTTTTTTTAACTTATCCAAGGTTGAAACGATAGCGACATCTATAATGATTAAGAATCCGTCTGGTTTTTGTTCTTCAGATCACCAGGAGGGTTGGTAGGATGCACGCCAGGACACCCTCTTTTATTTAGACCCCCCCACTTTGACTGCTTGTAACTTTGTTAATTTTAATTTTTTTTTTTTATTAATTTTTTTATGTATGAACAACAAATCAATGAACAAATGATAAAAAAATTGATTGTAAAAATATTTTTTGTTTCCTTTATACAGCGCTTCAAAAACCGGGCGAAATTCATGTCTCTACACTAGAATACCCCCTTAAAACAAGAAAAAAAGTTTTCGATTTCGAAAAGACCCTCGTACTCCGCAGTACGGTTATTCTACGAGTATAAGTAATTGTTGCGACGCGCCCTTAAAATTGGTAGCGTAAATTGCATTGCTCACTTATCTTCGTCCACCTGGTATACATATACATGGGCATACATATATACGTACGTATATAGAACCCCATTTAATACGAGGGGGTTTCGTTCGATAACCGCGCCAGCAGGCAGCTGGCGGTGGTCCACTGTGACCTTGGTTTCTACTCCCGGTAGGAGTTTCCCCGTATACTGCCCTATGCGAGTTAGGTCGGATAACCTATGTGTACATCCGCCCTCTCAGATACTTGAAATTGGGACCTGAGACTTGAAGCTTCAACTACTGCGGGTACACATCTGCCTTTGCGGTCTCGTCAAACCGGCACGTCTCTATATTCCTCGGGGATTCGAAGGAATGTGAAACTCAATTCTGTATCATCTACAAGATTGCCCTGCACCAAATACCTGTAGGGTATATCCGATACAGCATTGCAATTGACAACGTCTTATACCTTTTGCAAAGGTCCAATTAATTTGAAGATGTGAAAAGATAATGAAATAATTCGTTGGAGGTAAAGAAAATACTTCTTCTTTTTTTTATCTTACTTACACGAATCACAGGATGATCCGTAAGTAACACTTAATTTACATTGTTATCAGTTTCCTCCCCCTTCTCTTTCTCTCTCTCTCTTCCCTTTCTCTCTACTTTCTTAGCTTGAGAAAACAATCGTTGAATTTTCTTCGAGAGTTATCGTGTAAAGATCAACTGCTGCTTTTATGTAGAATAATATAATTGAAATCTCTTTAAAGATACAACAAAAGTCGAGAAAAATACAGAAGATAAAAAAAGTAGCCCTCGTCTTGCCGGTTCTCTCGTTCAAAAATTTTTCGAAACGCTCCAGGAATAACATACCTGTACACGTGTATCATATGTTTCACGAAATTCAATCGTTAATTGTGATCGGACTAATTAGCGATTGATCTGTAGAAATAGGACTTGAATTTCATCAGCCAAAATTCAATTACCAATCAAAGTTCAGCGATTCGTTCCGACAATCTTTCTTATCATGTATACCGTCGCTGCAGTCCTGCGTAATAATATAACCTGTACATACTCGTACTGTACGTAGTCCTGTATATGCATGTATATATTTTAATATATGTATAATACTACAATACTGTATATACGTACGATATAACTCAGGTCAGCTAATTCACTACGTGTTTCGACTTCCCGATTAACCTGCGGTGCAGATAGAGCACTTCATGATGTCCATTTCCAAGTCACCGGGATTTCACTCTCATGGAGAAATATGACTTATGTGCTAATAAATAGCAGCTAGACTTACAATCAGATTAAATAATACCCCACCATCGCGTTATAACTTATGTATACCTATAATTTATACATACCTATACGCGTTTGTATACATACTGTAATTTCGAACAAGCGACAAACAAACAAATTCATCGTAATCATGTGAAGTTTCACGTATACTTTTCCGAGATGATGCATGGTAAGTAATAACATTGCAAGTTCAACGCGCGTCTAATATTACGAGTATGTACGCCCGGTTAGGTTGATTGCGGCCAAGCTCACTTGGACAACTTTTCGTAGCCAGCCCAGCTACACAAAAAACTTGTCCAAACGCGCTCCTGGCTGCGAAGCAATTCGCAATCAACCTAACCGGGCGTAAATACATGTGCTATAAATGCAAGCAAATCCAGACGTCATAAAAGTGGCAAAATGACGAACAGAGAAAGAATAATTAGGAATTGAAAACACAAAGAATCACGTCTTACTTTAACCTGCTATAAATCGGCTACTCCGAACGCATTTGTATAAAGTAATACGCGTTTGTCAGATTTTTTATTTTTTCTTTTATTTAACTAAGTGATTAATGCTGATTGAGAAATCTAACCTATACTACACATGCATAGATATCGCTGCGCGGTGAATTTGTTACTATATAAAAAAGAAAAGCTCGTCGAGCGGGGAAACTCCTTGCGGCAATATATGACGTAGTGGAAAACGATTAGGTTGCAAAAGAGCGTAGAGAAATTGAAAAAAAAAAAAAAAAAATTAGTAGAGAGAGGGCGAGAAGAGGGGGAGCAAAAGAGCGTATTATAAAAGATGCGGCATCTCGCCTTCCGATCACGTAGTGCGTCCTTCGAGCTTGCGGCGAGCGAAGCCGAGCCATTTGCTTAATTATCTGAGTTAATGGGACCGAAGTTATGTACTGCTCTGGAGAAAAGCTCGGTAGTTAGTCTTTTATTATTATTTCTTTTCATTTTTTTTCTGTGTAAAATGAAAAAATAAATAAAGTAATAAAAGAGACGAATTTTCGCTCCGTTTTACATTACCTATAGGTACATATAGTATGTGCATATTATCGCTATTTAGGTTTAACATACCTGTGTGTCGCGTGACGATTTAGCAGGGGAAGTATATATTTCGCATCACCATCAAAATATACCGTGAGTTTACGGTGAGCTGATCGATCACGTTAAGTTGCCATCGAGCGGGCATCACTAACCGTGAATTTGTTAGCGTTGGTGACACCATGACACCCTGCCACGATTTTTCCCTCTTTACCGGCTCGATTTAGCCCTCAAGTTCGCGTCGGTAAAGAGGGAAAAATCGTAGCGGGGCCTCACCAACGCTAACGAATTCACGTGTCAGTGACGCACGCGCGATGGCGACGGGTCGGTTTCACCGTAAACTCACAATATATATGTATACACGTATGCATACAGGTACTTACATACATTTATATTTTAACTGGTTCTTAAATATGTTCATACGAAGGTGTAATTGTTCCATATAAGGTGGCCTTTATCGGCCGGTTAGGCATAAGGTACGTCAGCGTTCACTTAACCGCAGTGATAACGAAGTCAGATATGTACACCAAGGTATTTCTATTTACATATATACACATATATCGTATATATTACATACATAGGACATTTACATCGTCTACTATTAGATCTACAGAGATGACGGGGGTAGTCCCTGTACAGCCATCGCGAGAGACCGACGTGGCGAGTGATTAATTTACCTGCGGGAGAAGGATTTCGCTATATACCGCACCCAGGTATATACACATACGTAATATGCTTCCACTATCTACATATATACATAGGTACGTATACATATAGGATGCAATATGTGACTTATACCTCCACACATCACTTCACACATACGTGGTATATTATGTGGAAATATTATGTGGAGAGGGGGGAGAATACATCGCACCAGGAGCTTTGTATATCATATTACATATGTGTAGAATATAGAGATATGCCGTATTATATGTACTCATACGTAGAAGAGTCTAGAGATAGTTTACATGTACTCGGTGGCATCCGTAGAAGGAGCCCTAAAATTTTCTGACCCCGCAACACCGCGATCACCTCGGCGTTCGGAACTACGGTACGGGGTGGTGCGCATATAAGTATGTATAAAATAAGCTCGGGTCAGTTAATTTCCTGTGCCGCTTATACAATATAAACCATAAAGCGTCAAAACCACGCGGCGCAACGACGCCGCTCTGGGTGTACCGCCACCCTTCGTACTGCACTTATAATGTGTACCGTCGAAAGCGGCAGCTCACAGAGCGAGTGGTAAAAAGAATTAAAAGTCAAGAGAAATGTCGGAATCAGGTGAAAAGCTGCGAGGGAAAGATCAAGGACGAGACAAATAGTAGATTGTACGCACATTAGGACGAAAGAGCACAATTATACGTCAAAGAGAAACTAGCGTCGTTACATTTGTACACGTTAAGGAAACTAACCTATACCGCGACATGAGAGGCAGAAATTACTGTTTTATTAGTAGACCGCGAATTTTTCGATCAAACTTTATCATCCTGCTAAAAAAGTTTTTTCTTTTTTTTTTCCTAGTGAACTGATGCTTGAACATCGCATGCATACTGAAGTACCTGAATATATGTATTAGGTAAATAACTGTAACCGTAATGCTTCAAAAAAATCTGTTTTCACGTACAGCTGGTTTAAAAGAAAAAAAAGAACGGCAATACGATAGTCGCAATTGTTCATCTCAAAGTTTCTGATAACACGCGATATACACACAGATATTGTACGTGCACGTGCAAGTTGGATACCCATGGCGTTAATTATGAGCTAATTGATTGCCGAGTTGCTACGAGGACGGTGTCATTAAGTTGCATATAAGTTTTTAGCCACCGTAAGACGGTAATTGATTGAAGTTGTCTTTCTTGTCAGATAAATGGGCGGGGGTAATGCTCTTACGAATATAGGATGTATAATAAATTAGGGATTTCTTGCTGGGTCGTTCATAAATTATTGCGCATCCGATCTTCGAGTGGCATTTTTTATTTCTCATTCATGCGATCAATTTTTTTGATTTTATAATATTGAAAATGTTTTACACGAATCATGCAGATGTTCAGATAATGTTCGACCGAACGGAATAAATTGAAAATAATTATCTTTCTACATACGTAAGTGTATATAGTATAGGTATGTATAATATGTAAAACTAGTCAAGGCTGAAGTCAAATAAAATTAACATAATTTACCACTTAGAGTGACTAAAGTATGGCAAAAAGTACAGTGTTTAAATGATAAACATAGCTAACTTCAGTCGCTTTACGCAGTCTGGTGGAGGATGAAATCTTAAGCCATGGAAAAGTTATAGTTAAGAAAACCGTGATGGTAATTTGGGTTTAATTATTTGTACGTATAATATATGATATATATATGCATACGTAGTAATGGTGTGTGTACGTATATTTGAACATATCTTATTGTCGCCCGTGTCGTTAATTAGACTAACCAACGCCACATTTCAACTTCTCAGGGTAAACTTGGGCAAAACCTAGAGTAATTAAACAGCTTCGTTGCCGCTGCCGCTGCAGGTTCAGGTCTTGAACTGCAGTTTGCTAAATTATCTCATGCTTTAAAATTACGCGAAGGCTATGAATAAATGTGCATACCAAATACGATCCGTACCGAGTAATTCAATTACACAAGAGAAGCTGTACTTCTTTATAATATATTTATGCTTCTCGTATCAAAAACTTTTATTCACTGTTTCTTCGACTCTCTAGCGCAGTTGGGTGCATCTTTGTATCCGATTTATAAAATAATAACATTATTTTGTACCGTACATCAGATTTTCAACTACTCACTTGAAAAGAAAAAAAAAAAAAAAAATACTCGTGCGTCATATTTTTAGTTTTTATTTATTTGTTTCTTATTTCTTTCTTTATACAAATCCTCGGAAACAAATCTTGAGACGAATTATAATGTGAGTTTTGACAAAGTTCTTGTTACGGTCCTCGGGGAATAAAGTGTAATTCTTTAAGTAAAAGAAGATTCAAGTTTTCCGTAAAGAATATTTATGTGGAGAGGAAAAAAAATAAATAAATAAAAAAGAGAGATGAATTTCGTTATTGAAAAAAGAAAAAAACGAAAAGAAAAAGAGATGAAGAAGTAAATTGTCGAATTATCAAATATTTCAATTGAAAAATGAAGTGGTACGAAAAAAATAATAACAAATAATGAATAAAATAAATTTACTTTTCCTGCACATCAGGTTGGTGCAGGGGTATACACATTCGATTGAAATGCACCGGAAGAAACTGAACTCAACGAAATTCCCCGAGGTTCACATTTTCCTATGGGGCGATTCTCCAATGCTTTGCAATTCTCTTTCGTCCGTTCTATTCGGCGACCTACTTCCGTTTCTCTCTTTGTCCGTCTATATCCTATTCTCGTTGTTCGGAATAGTTTTTTTTTCTAATTTTTTTTATATTCTTATTCATTTTTTTTTTTTTTTCAATTTTTACTTCTTTTCTCTTTACTGCTTCCAATGCAGCAACACGTACGTAACCCGTGAATATACAGTATATATGTGTGTGTATATATGTATTTATAAATACCATATATATATATATAGGAATACGTACTAGTACGTCATCGAAAAGCAATTTCGCCGCATGTTTCTTCGTCTCATTCGGTGTTCCGATTTACGTTTCCATCTGTGCATTCTGCAGTGGCGTGTATGTTTTATGTACATCTGGGAATACCGTGAACACGTTCAACACCAAAGCTTCATACGTAGCGCAGTGGCGGATATGTTTGCGAAAAATGCTTCCAAGTACAAGTGCAGAGTCTATATTTGCACAAGTTTCATATTATACTTACCTCACCGTACGTATGTTATATATGTTGAGGAAAAGAAGCAGAAAATTTGTTGAACCTCGCTTACAAAACGGGTAATTTCATTTCCGTTGTTATTATATCTTCGTCTATATCTCACGACTCTGGGGCGATCACGTGCCGCAACTCAGATGGAGGTGTAATCCTGTGGATATGGGACATTCCGAGTCAATTCTACCGCAGCGATCTTATCCTCGCCATTCTTAATTCTCTCGAAAACTTCTTCAGGTGATTACCGTCGCGGTAATCCTCCTGCAGAAGCGCCGGTCGAATCGACCAGCAACTGGAGATACAATAAAAATTCAAAAATTTTAAACAAACTGAAAAAGAACACGCGGTACGTCTCTACATTTTTGACTACTGATTTTTGTCAAACGTACCTTTTTTTTTTTTTTCTCTACTCTGGAATCGACGGTTCATATCGCAGGTATAAAGTATATATAGGGTGAGTCAATCCAAAGTCCGAGAAGGGGAGGAGCCTAATTCGGTTTTCTTGACCAGTGAACGCGCCGCACACCAGAAAAATGGAAAGAATTAGGAAAGTCGACTTAAAAATAAAGCATGCCTAACGAATGAGGAAGTCGAGTCGAGAACATGCGCATATCTGCCAAATCGAGCTCCTCCCATCATCGGAGTTTGGAAAAACTCACCCTGTATATATCAATTCATAAATCGAAATTCCATGCGGGATTAAAGAGATCGAGTTTTAAAAGTTTACCACGAAAGAACTTAAAACTGAGAACTTTTAATCGTTTGGACGTAGTTCCCTTATAATACCCTGCACCTTTATCCGTATATGAAATCGAAACTTTGGTACATCAATTTCTGTAATATTGTATGGAATATAAAAAGAATTTGACAATTCAAACATCTGTATCCTAATACAGCGTGTAGTGTTCAGTTATAAAGTAGATAAGACTATGTATGGTTATCCTACGTCTTTCGAACTTCTGCGGTGTGCAACGCGCGCAAGATTTCCATTCTCTGTAGCCCCGCGGTGTCTAAGTTTCCGGAATGTTATTAACCTCCATGAGGCGTCGAGAGGTCCAACATCCTTTGGAATGGAATATAATACGAGGCTGCTGCACACCGTCGGAGTCACGTTAACAACGGTCGGATTCCCCGTGCGCCCCGGGCGTGTTGAGCGGTTGCCGGCGTTAGTAGTGCGAGTCAGTAAACAGTCAGCCCCGTAAAGAGATGAGGTTTATAAAACGCCTGCAAGCGCAACGTGCGCTCCGTATATTTTCTCCTCAAACTTCCACAAAGTTCTCTCTACGTATATATAACGTTGCAGCAGTCTGCTGCACTGCACAGAAGCTTCATGATTAATTTTTGAAAGATTTCGCTCGTTGAATCTTGTTTGTTTGTTTGCTAGTTTGCTAGTTTTGTTGTTCGTTTTTTCTTTTCTTTAATTTGCCAGTTTTTTCCCTCTTTTTTTTTTTTTTTTGGTATTTAGGAAAAAATGAATGACATATTTTATTTTTCGCACGTGCGGTCTATGTATAGTGTATATACTGTAAACACGTAGCGTTTGTGGGTGGAAAATTTAAAAGCTTTCGCAAGATCACATTTGAAAATTGAAGAACACGACTACGTTGAGGCAACGCGCGTATTTTTATACCTTGATTTTACGTACGTGCGTGTTGCTCACTTCAAAAGAATCTTCCAATACTTGACAACATAAAATGTACATAAATTTGATACTCCTCAAGTCATCTCACGATGAGAGGGAATATAAAGAGACTTCTCGACATTGGAAAATTGAGATAATAAAGAATCATAACTTCGTGCCAGGTTATGCACATACTTATATGTATAGTTGTGAACCCACATTTATCGACGAAAAATTCGCTATTGCTAACATTTTCAGTATCAGAAATTCGACGGTTGAATACATGAACTTATTTTTGTAAAGCGTGGTATCTATAATTCAGGCTCCTTGAATTTGTCAATTGATTAGAAAGAAAAAAGAAATCCTTCGTCAACGTGAACGTTTTCTTAATTGCATGAAAGAAATCAGTCAGCCGTTTCTATAGATCTATCGAATCATTGTACCCAGATAGCAATAATATTGCCGCTGCTGCTGCGTTGATGCTACGGGTGGAACGTCGAGATTTCTTTTCTCCGTTATAATTTTTCACCTCCTAATCTGAATCTTTAATAATATTTCGCCCTGTGTCGATTATCTTGGTAGGAGCGTCGGTAAAGGTAGGTAGATATTTATGTATGTATATGTATATTCCTGTATACATGTATATATTCGTGGAAAATCGCTGATTGTAAGCTCCGCGTAATCGTCAAATTAACCTCGTTATAGCATCGCGTCGTGTTACAGACAAACGGAAAATCTTCGATACCCTCAGGCAGCTTGGGTATCACGTGATGTCGTTAACGTCATCTTAGACAGAATGATTATACATAGGAAGTCCGATTATTATACGCGGTGAAATTTGGACTTGTATATTTAAGCAACCTTTACGCATAACTACTATAGGGTTGTATAGTATATGTATATAACGAACGTATCTTACAAGCATATACATAATAATTTATCCAAAATTCTGGAGTAACCCTTGAATTATGTAGTACATCATCCGCGTTGCGTAATTTAGGGGAAGACGCGAGTAAAATTATGCAGAAATATTTATCCTATTTGAGGGAAAAAAAAAAAGAAAAAAACGTTCTATAAAATAATCTTTGTTCAAAATATGCTCTCTGCAAAATTTAGATTACGACGTCAGTATGCGCAAGGAATTTTTCTCGAGACTCTCGGAGTTTATTTTATCGCGATAATTCGGGGACCGAAGAAATGGTTTTTCTCCAAATCCGAGCCCGGCGATTTTTATACCTTAAACAAAAACCCCGAGGTCTCGTATACTTCACGTATATATTTAAGACTGTTCGGCTATTTTAAAAGATTATTTTTCCTTATCGATATTAAAAATCGAACGGCGTTATTCAAATCCGAACTTTGGCAGCTGCGAATCGAACGTTCTCCTCCATTCCAATTTCCATTTCACGTTGTACGTATACTTATGCATTATACATATACCTACGCGTCCAATCCAAGCGCGAACCTTATACCACTTGCAACGTTCAACTTTATTACGAAAGGTTTATTGTAATAGAGACCGGTTTACTACGCATTTACCGTCTACATACAATGGAACACAGGATATAGTTATTCCCTATGCGTTTTATTGTCCTCCAAAATCGTTTTCGCTTTTCGACCCGAGCCCGCCATTTGCGTATACGTATGTACGTATATACCTATGGATATACGTTTTAGTCGAAGTGCACTAATGTTCACTGGGTATTTCAAATTTGCATCGGAGGGCTCCAAAATTGCAGGTGTCAAGCGTTATTGACAAATTTTTTTTTTTTTTTTCCCATTTTGTTTTCCCCCCTTCTCTCTCGAATATCTTTTTGGGTCTGTTACACTCCCATGCAGAGATGAAAGATAAAAAGAAAAATTTCATTTGATCGACGTACAAGGTTTTCATTTCATTGCTTCAAAGTTAATACGTATGTGCATATATAGGTATACGTATACATACTACGTTCGATAATCTCTCCGCGCCGGACCAGCTGGCAGCATCCATATCGTTTTGGTTCCGCAACGCGTGATATTTAGAGCACACATATCGTTGTTGTATTATTTTAGGAGTAAAATCGACCGCGGTTACCTAATTTCAGACACCTTTCAAACGCTGGGGTTTCAAATATATTATACCTACCCTGCATGTATGTTCGGGGAGGTTCTGGGGTTAATAAGGTAGTTGAAATAAAATACAAAACAGTGGGGTTGCGGTATCTCAAGTAGGATCAAACAAAAGGCCATCTATAAGGGTAAAACCGCCAACTTAGAAAAGCTAATAAAATTCCATCGAGTATATAATATATTTCACTTTCTCTATACATACATTATATACGTATAGGTGTATAATGTATTCACGTATACATAGATAATATATTTTATCGTCGTCTGCAGCACGGCCCACGGAACTCATTCACTCCTGAGCAATCCCTTATGCATAGAAGAAAAAAAAGAAAAACGAACAAAAAAACCCGAACAAAAAACAAACAAAAAATATAAGTTTTGGTAACAGCAGCAGAGTATCGTCAGCATTTTTATACATATTATATATACCACCATACTCCATGTGTGATACTATACATTATGTATCATATATACATGTTATGTACCTATGTATATATAATATATTGTGTGCCTTATCTACACGATTTATGTGTGTAAGTATAATAAACTTATGAATAAATATATGTGTTTATGTGGTTATGTAAATGGTGAGATAATTTTTGTCGTTCGAGGGGTACGTGTTTTTACATACTTATATTATTTATATGTTTATGTATACATATATATATATATCATGTGAGTGTAATAAATAGATATAGTTATACATACCTTTGGGAGAAATAATTTTCCCGGTGTTAATTAGCCCGACTCGGAAATACAGTTTCAAAGTAACCTACACCTAGAGGTATAATCCCAACCATAAATGTGGGACAGTTGGTCGAACCACCTTGTTCAAAATTTTATTCCGAAAACGAATGAATGGATTTGATGGGAGTGACGTAAAAGCCCCGTGGTTTCTGTATACATACCTATGATTTCAATTAGGATCTATAGAAAACTGAGATTCGCGTGGAATAAAAAAGTAAATGAAATAAAAAAAAATAAAAAAAGTAAAACAAAAGAAAATTTTTAGCTTTCGAACCTTCGTAATTGAATATATATATATATGTACGTTGTATAGTGTTGATTGATTAGATTATAAACGGTAAAGTTTCGATGATTATTGATTTGTTGTAATTTTATTTATTTTTTGTTATCGATTTTAATCGAAAATATGAGTATGTCACGGGCGAATTTACTCCGCGCTTTAATTAACGTCGAGGTTCGTAGTTGAAATCGAGTTTGGAAGGGTGAAAAGTTCCGCGGAGATCCGAATCCGTGAAATGAAAGAGAGATAGGGGGCCCACACAGTGGGCCACACGCAACACATTTTTCATGCGATAAAATACAATGAGTAATACCTATATATTTCCCGTGAGAGTTACTGCTTGTATAGAAGCCCTTCGTAAAGTCTGACAATAAGGCCTTAACATTGTACCTATGTATATGTATTATGTATAGATATATATAACGTTCAAGTCTTTGATAATAGGACTTAACTATTGTCCTATTCACGAAGGATTTAACATAATATTTGCTATTGAAGCCGTATTCGCCCAGTCAATGCTTCGCAAGAAATTGCGGATCAACCGATTCACGAAGAAAATATATATAGGTGTAGGATCCATCACGGGATGAATTTTCCCTACGATAAGTAATCCACCGTTGATTATGAGCAACCATAATGTAGCTGCACATGTCGTAATAATGGATTCAATTCCGTCTTCGTTCGGATTAAAAATCGCGATCTGTATTGCCGCACTCATGACCGTAAGGAAAAAACACACGTATAAGATTTTCCTTCCTTTATATTACTAATATTTCTGATATTCATGCCATTTTTTTTTTTTCCTGTTTTTCGTTCCGTCGCGGCCAAGCTCGCTTGGAGAACTTTTCGTAGCCGGCTCAGCTACACGAAAAAATTGTCTAAACGCGCGCTTGGCCGCGAAGCGATTCGGAATCAACTCGACCCGGCGTACATCGAATAATTGTTGGTTTGAATAAATATTTTAGAAAATTGTTAAAACGTATAAGGTGATGGACAATTTTTATATGAAAGGCATACGTGTATACATGTATGTGCCTTATATGCGTATATATAACTTACACACACACTGCTAGATTAATCGCGAATGATGTGGATAGATGTTTCTTGAGAATTTATTTTGTTTATTCATGTAACCTACAGCAAAAATGGGCGACGAGTGACCTTCCACTTGGTGGTATTCGCCAGTTAACCTTCGGAACCCTCTTGAGCTCTCCACACAGTTCCTCTCGACCCTTGAAAACCCACGAGGAATGGAGCTGAATTCGGTACCACAGCAGCTGCCTCCTTTCTGAAGTCCGGCTGTTGGGAACAGCAACAATAGTCAGCAACAGCAGCAAGTACCGACTCCCTTCATCCCTCTTCCATTTCCCACACGCACTTATGAAACGTACGATATATACCTATATAGTACATGGATGTACATACATCCGTATACATTCACCAACCACGCTCGTGTATACCCTTCGGTCCCTCAGAACCTTTCGCCCTTAGGGCTGTGTCTGGTCACGGGGATTTCCCGAACATCTGAGTCTCTTTCCTTTTCGGCTGAAAACCACTCATCTTAAACCCTAGGCAGACTTGAGTAGGTAATGTCCATACCTTTAATATCTACCGCACTTTATACTCTTGAAAATTTGATCAATTTATTAATTAGATGAGTAAGATTTTCAAAAAATTTATCACCGGTTGATGACGAATATCAGTAGAGGGAAGGGGAAGAGGTTTGAAGCTGGAAATGAATACTTTTCACAAAATTATTGTTAAAATTACTGATTTAGAAAACGAGAAAACAAACGACTATAAAGATGTTGAAGTGAGGAGGAAACAAATTTGCACACCGTATGACGTATACGTGACGGTTGATTTTACTCCGGGCTTCTCTCTGTTCATATCCGCTCGAATACATTCGGCTATATGTATGTATATTATACGTGTAATATAGGTGCATAGATATATGAACACCCTCGTAAATTGTTCAACTTTGTATAGAGAACCACCAGTGTCACTTACACGGGACAAAGATACCACCTAGCTCTTCAGCGACACATGAAGGTGTAGAAGATAGAAAATAAATCCTTTTTCTTTTGCCTTTTTTTCTTTTTCTTTTTCTTTTTCAAGTAGTTGTGCAGAGCACTATGCTATACCTACTATGCTAGATGTGAAAGAGAAATACATGCAGTATATATGTCCTCTGAATTGTTCCGTGCTGAAGCATATGAAACTGTTACAAAAGGCTTTATTAATTTCTGGCCTTTTTACAGATGACTGCAACCCTTCTGTTAACTTGTATCAACAGGCTAATTTTTTACTAATTGTAAGCTAACATTAGTAATTCGATTATTTCGATCAATTATTTGTTATGGCACACAACAGAAATTGTTTTAAGTATATGTAGATACATTTACACACGTCAATCAAATTGCTGACTTGATTGCCGAAGATCCATCCGTTATGAATGTGTAAAAAGAAGACAAATATTTTTTATACTTTCCCCCATCTACCATCAGATGGGAAAATGTTATTTGAAAATGTCCGGAGCACGCGTTTAAGGTATATAACTAACTAATAATCTAGCTATATACGTTTTGGAACGTGTACGCGATCAGATTATCATGTATTTCAGGTAAAGATCGAATATCCGTTACTCCCAAGTATTATAAAGTTAACGAGATTATATCTCGGCTGATTACTTCCCTCCCTATATATACGCGGGTTATCGGGGACGTTATACTTGTGTGTGGTAGCATTTTGTGCATGGGGCATTTCGGGTCTATTAGTAGATCGTGATCGAAAACGAATTTGACCACTTTTCGAAAATGCGATTTCGATAATATATTTACATGTTACACGTGACTCGACTATGTTCAAAAACAAATTCTAATTTTGGAAGTTTCGGAGAGAGAAAAAAACAGGCTTTTTTCAGAGCTGCAATTATGGGATGGAGAATATCGCAATCAATTTCAAAATGACGAAGATCGAATCCTGATCGAATTGACTTATACGTTACACGATGTAAATGTAAAGTTTGAGAAGATCGACCCCGTCGAGTTGAGGAAAGACGATCAAAGAAATCTAGAGCGAAAGAGAGAAAAAAGAAATTGAGAAATACGAAAACGACCCGATCTTAGGGAACATCCACGGCATTGGTGGTTTTATCATATAATAATTACAAGAATCGACGTTTCTCGATGAAGTATATTATACATGTATATAATTGTAATAACAACCGTTATAAAGATTGCCGGCGGGGGTACTTTGTAGTAAAAACCAATTAAAAAACATATATACCTCATCTTGTACCTTATTATATAAATCGAAAATTCTTTGTGGTTCTGCACGTAAAACCAATAAATTTCAATATATTTCTAATTTCAAATATTATCAATAGTCCGCCTCTGTGGCAATAAATATATGAGGGACGTACAAACAACACCTGAAAGTATATAACCTACCTACGCAACGTATATTGAACGTATAGTTTTAATAAATAGGTATGTACGTCGTGTAACTATAATGCAAGTAGGTACGTACACACGCGGTATATAAATGAGCACATAACAGAGCATGTGATACATAGCCATTTACCAGGTAGGAACATTAATGCGGAATGCATGGGTATATACACATATATATTTATACGTACATATATAAATAGTAAATATATACATAAACGTTATATAGTATAGTGGTGACCCTGCCAGCCTCGTATAGCTTTGCAACCTCGTCGCACAACAGAGTTATATATCGTCCTGCCATAGTGGTAGCTACATCCTTATAAATTAGTAAGTCGGGGGTTGACTGGAAGATAGAGCCCGACGTGTTCGCAAAAAATCAACCCTTTCGTTGTTTTATTTTATTTTATTTTATTCTTATTTTTTCCATCCAGTCTCTTTTTATTTTACTTTCTCGTCTTTCGTTTTCTTGTTTTTCACTCCGTATTTCATTTTATTTATTCATGTTTTTTTCATTTTTCTGTTTTATTCCTCGCTACCCACCGACGGAATTCCATTTCGATCTCGTGCAGGAATCTATACTTGCAGTCGTCACGTACGTTTGAATGAGTCAAAAATGTTGGAAATTTTCAGATTTCATTGCTCGTTTGTTACAAAAAAGACAAAACGAAAGTATCAGAATTTTTTTTTTTTTTTTTTCGTGGCAAACAACCAAGCGTCCAAACTTCGAAAAAAGAAACGCAACCAATTCTCAAGCAAACGAAAATTTTGAATAATCAATATTTAATTCGGGTCAAGTACCTAATTTTACGGTCCGATGCTTGATCAACATCTAATTAGCGCCCAATTATGGTTGACTCGAAAATTGATTGCTCTGATGTTTATACCCCGTTAGCTCGATGGATTGGTGAACGTTATTCATGTTTATACCACAAATATTTTTGGTATTATTTGAAATAAGCCAGTTAATATGACATCTGAAATATTTTCTATCGAAAAAATTCGCTCTGCTGAAAAACTCTTGCGACAGATTTGGCGTGTGATCTTGTTTCCAAGCATAAGCTATACGTTGAACGAAAATGAAGCAGAATTAGATTGAGAAATAGATTCAGTTACGATACCGGAGCTAAAGATCGACGAACAATACCGTACGATTCAGCGGGTACGCCAAAATATTTGAATCGACACAAATAAATATAGGTTAGGTTAGGCCTAGTTAAACAAACGGAGAAAAAACAAAAGAATCATACAATGAAAACAATGGCTATAATCATTCTTGATTTGATGTGCTGTTCATCTTTATAACCGTGTGATTTTAAAAGATAAACGTTAACGTTATTACATCTATAGAAATGGATGTATAGGTTATACGTGTGTAATAACGAACGCTAATAACACCCGCGTGGGAACGATAACATGGCATATAACATAACCCTCTTTATCTCCAGTTGTTTCCGTATAAATAAATATCAGATAGGTATACCTAATCCGTAGCGCTTACAAATCGATGACCGGTACGAGGTACTATTTTATATATATCGTCTATACGTATATATCTATATAAAGGTATATAAAAAGCCATGGACTGTAAGGCGAGGATCATTAGCGCGATATATGTATTGGAAATAACGTTATTAACAGCTTCACAACTAATCCAATGGATATATTAAGCGTATATTATATAGGTAACGAGAACTCGGATTTGATCGCGGATGGGAGTAATGAAGTGGAACTACATCCACCTCGCGGGATCCCGTCAAAAGGTCATTATTATTATATTTTGTTTTATTTTTTTATATCCTATATCATTCTTTCCCCTACTTTTTTCTTTCTTCTTTCTTTTCTTCTTTCTCTCTTTTTACATTCGACGTAATGCGAACGATATCAGCACTCTTGGAACGATAATCGCGAGGGTATTGAGTATCGCACGCGTCATTAGAAATAAGAAAATAATAAAAGAAAAGAAAAGTAACAAAAGAAACAAAATCAAATAAACATACGTTGCACGTACTCGAGAAACGTGTCAAAAAAAATTGGATGTGAAGAATTCTAAAAATATCTTTTCGAAAATCGTTGCATGGGAAATTTTACCATCTAATAATCTATTTGGAGTTATTGGCTTTGAGGACGAAGAAAAAATTCGAAAATAATTCAAACGTACCTGCAGCACTTTCGATTAATTTGTTTACAATGATGAAATAAAAAACTCAAGTGAATGAACATTTATCATCGGAATTAATGGGGGGGGGGGGGGGGGGGGGTTATAATCAGTGATAAGAAAAAACATTGGCGTCTTTTTATAGATTAATTTGTAGAAATCAGATCAGCTGAAAATCTCCATGCGGTACCTGCGTAAATTTTAATGGAGAGATTTTCCTAAAATCGAATTCCGACGACCATGTGGATTAACAACGACGCCCCTTGCCTGTTACGGTAAGGCTCATAGAACAGATTTTTTTTTTTTACTAAAAACCTCTGAAGGAAACAGACCAATTTGTCAGCTCTCGTATAATAGGTAACAGAATTGGTACACTTAAGTGGAATATCCTCATATGCTATCAGAATAAATTCCATTTGTTTGCTGAAAATCAGGCTTTTTGTTCTCTCCAAATTGTTACAACAGGTGTGTACGAAAATTGTTACAAAGCGAAAACAAAAAAATCAAGACGAAATAATATATATTAGTTATCCCAAAAGAAATGAAAAATTTTGTGTAAATTACTCGAGGGTTTTTTTTTTTTTATTTTGGCTGCAGTGCGTAATTTTCGTACATGAGTATTTTTTCTTCAACATTTTTATTTTATATTTTTTCTTATCAGGACAGCGAATTTTCGGGGGCTTTTGAGAAAAATCCGATGAGAAGATCGTGGCGCTTAGGTGGATGATGAGGAGGGGGTGTTATAAAGGGGAGAGGAGGTTAGGTATATGATTCCGTAGTAGGCGCAAAGCAGTAAATTTTCTTTGAAAATTTCAGCGAAAATAAAATCAAATAAAAATGGATAAAATAAAAAAGAAAAAGAAAGAAAGGATGTGAAAAAAAATAGAACAAAAAACTCAAATGAACGAAAAAGCCGGGCTGTTGAATCGATTCGGAGACGTCGCGACGTGGTTACAAATGACGGCTATCTGCACCCTGACGGCTGACGTATTGCATTACGGCTTAACATCTCCTTACGGCAAAGAATTTCTCGTCCAAGGAAAATCCTGCTGCTCCGGAAATGATATATTTGACGCGACTGACCTACCACCGTGATCGCACACCCCCTTGAATTCTGAACCATTCGCGCGGAGTTATAGAGGGTATTCTTTGTCTTCGCACCAATGTATTATACTGCAGATCCTCCCATACACGAGACGCGACGCCGCTGCTATTGCTCCTTCTGCTGCTGCTGCTTTTTCTCAACGACCTTGATTTTTCCCCTCCGCTTCCCTGCAGGAAATTGTACTTTTCTTTTTTTTTCTACTCACCTATATTTTTCAACCATTTCCATCCAATCACCCACATAGTTTATCCAACCGATTTCTGCAAAGGTCTCATGCACGTTTCATCGACGATCTTTATCCTATAAGCACATACAGAAATTCCATCAAAATTTTTTCAAAGGTAGAAGAAGCTTTGATTTTTTTTTTTTCTTCCAATGCAAAACCCCTACCTCACTCTATCTCTCTGTATATCGATTACCTTCTATTAATTTGTCTGCGAGATCTTGGCGATGTTTTTTTTTTTAATTCTCTCATAATTTTTTTTTCGCGTAGTGCCTAACTAATCCGAATTCAACATCGGCAAAAAGTGAGATTCGTTGGACCCCCTTTTTGCCCCCCTCCCCCCTCCCCCTCTTCGTTGTCCCCTCACGCGTATCATCGTCTATTAATTATTATAGAACAGGCCGTGCCCTTGACAAGGATCTTCAGTCTTCTGTAGGTAAAGTGTCACTCCTATAACCCACCCTTTCGCACCCTGTACTATACCTCCTATACATCTCCCACTTCTTGAGCCCCGCTTACTTCTCGCTACATTAGACAAACGAGATAGCAGTCCCGACTCGAAGTGCCATCCATCAATCTGTGAGAAGATGGCTGTGTATACCTAACATACATATAACCAACGTACGCTATTTACCTCGCACCATTGCCGCACCGCACACGCTTCTTCGACTCCCAGGCAATCGAAATCTGCGTCTTTCATATACCCGCATACGTTTTGCAGACGAGCTTTGATCATCCCCATCTAAAAATGAAGGGGCGGTACATGCTGGCGGAGCAAGAGCTGGTGGTTTATCACGTTTTCGTGGAAAAATTCTAATCCCCCGCCCCCTACTTCTTAGCTCTTCGTTGTTCAAAGTAGGTATTCCTGTACGGCATAATTCGGTCTCCCCGGCGAGCACATCTTTGTAGTACTCGCAATTCGCATTATACGTGTCTGAAGTTGTTAAGTAGGCAAAGTGAAAGATGTTTAAAATGTTTCTCCTTTTTTTTTTTTTTTGGTTTATTTTTTGTGTTCTGTTTTTTCCATTTTTGCACCGACGAACGCAACAGCTCGCCGAAGGAAATTGCATGGCTCTGTTTCGTGCATTTCAATGACCATCGTATACCCGCGTTCATACGTATATGGATACCGGTAATATTTTTCCTAGAATAAAAATTGAACCACTCGGCAGGGGTTTCAGTTTTTGTAAAACGCGCGCGAGGCGGATCTAGGAAAGAAAGAGATCCAAACTTGTCGACTATGCAAGTTAATAAATGCCAAGAGATATACGTGGTAGGTCAAGCGTCCCAGTTTCTGCCGTCTCAGAGGTTTCATTCTTTCCGACAGCTTCTACTTCGCCATCTCCCTCCACTCTGAGTCAGTTTTCAAGGGAAAACCGGTGAACTCTTTTCCCCCAGTTTTCAATGTATGAGAAAAGTTTTCACACGTCAAACGCGGGAGGGAAACCTGATTTCGTTTATCCTACTTCTATGAAATTTTATATCGACTTTATGCCCCTCGTGCAGTACATGAGGTAACCGCAACGGTGAAATAATAAATTTTCACGTTAATGATAAAATTCGTTCGACGTATTCTCAAAACGAATTTCTCCTGTCTAAATCATCGTACCGGGGCACTCCTCATGTGCGATCGATCGATCGATTTCGTCGAATAAGCGAGGATAAAAAAATGCGATAAAATATATCCTGGGTTTTGTAACTCGTACGAGTATGAGATGTAAATCAAATTTATAACCACATAAGGAATCGTCTACACGGAGATCTAACGGCCATTTAGGTTACAGCTCTTTCTCACAACCTTCTTAACGGCGTATCTCATCTTATTTATTCTCCTCAAATCATCCCACGTTCATAGAATAGATATACACACGGTATACGTGAAACGAGAGTCCTGAATATTCTCTGAAGAGGGTTTACAGAGAAGGAGAACTGAAACGATCCGTCGAAATTCAAAATTCACAAGTCCCGTCTACAAATAGTTATCTTCACACATTACCCGCCTCATCCTATACATCTGGTAGAATTACCAACCCCTATACATCTCCCCAGTTCATGAATTACATTGAGTTTCGACTACCAAATTTCGCAGCAGCTCCTCAGGTCTATCAGGACTCGACTCTACTCGTAAGACTCCTTGCTTCCGCCGGCATAGTAGGGTTTGTTTTTTTTTTTATTTTTTTTTATCTTGGCAAGTTCCACTCCGGTACCATTAAAATCCCCGCCTCCTCCCCGAAGTCTTGTAAGGTCCAGAAATGGAGTAGCCCCAGGGCTTGAACGGAACAAATAAGGTCCTTTGACTTGTCAATCGTCCTGACGAAGGTCTCGCCCATCGTTAAAGTCCTTAGATTTATATACATGTATAGTATTATACACGTGTCCCGCCAAGGAGTTAGTTGGAAATAGGTACGACCGACCTGCAGATCTAGACGACTCCGTGGAGTTGAACGACCCGCGAGGATGTCGTACTCGTCAAGGATCTCCTTGTGCGTGTTTTCCGAGGAAATGACTGTTCTCTATATGCATACACAAGAATAATACGCGCGTGTACCAAACACTGGGTTACTCTGCAGAGTTACCCTTTACTTAAACTCATACGGCCGCGCCGCCCGGTAACGCCTACGGGCGACGTCGTCGCATAATAACGACGCGCGCAATGGCTGCGGAGGATTAATTCCTTCCCGAACTATTTCGGCGAGATAACGAGGTTGGAATTCCCTCTAACTTAGCCCGGTTTGCTTGATATACGTCAAGTCCGAAGTTGTCACACGGATCTCGTATATGTATACGTATATATATCTGCAGGTAGATTTAATCTCAGCTGCTACCGGAGTCCTAACTACTCGACTGAATTTGCGTACTGGTTAAATCCCTATGGCGAATTAACCAACTTATGAATTACACGTCCCGTCGACGACTTTATAACGTATAGGTACGGTTTAGGATTAGACTGTCAGCGATGTCGCACTGTTCTTAATCACCGGCCAACTCCATCACGAAATTATATTACATATAACACAAGTTGCATACTGAATTCGAATTTTACGAGAAATCGAACAACTTACCGCTACGAACTCGATAAGGTCGGGCTGTGAATAGGCGGTGGGGTAGACAGTTGACTCGAGAGCTGAATTCGTTGCTCGAGAGAGCTTCGCCAGTAGTCCACATCGGGAGACACTTATTAGATGATACACGTTGGCAGCTGCAAAAAGCTTTTCATGTCAAGGATATTTCTGCAAGAAAAGCTGTTGGTGGTACGGCGGTGGTTCACGGAAGTGGAACAGCTTCGATATTCCTGAGGGTGAGTCGATTTTATTAGGAAAAATTGTGTAACAGATATAGAAATGAGAACTTCTTATACGGGTAAAATTGCTACGGCCGAATTAAAGGCTGCTGACTTATCCGATATTATACGCGATCGCAGTATTTCATCAAAAACCATATTCAGCATCTCGTCCGGAAATTTTCATCCAATTTAAAAATCCACGCAAATAGATAAGGTTTCTTCTCTTATCATGTATACCCATTACCCATACATGGTTCAACTGTATCACCCTATATAGAATTCCGGCTGTGTCTGAAGATTTTATAGTCTGACTCCGCTACATACGTATATGTCATTGGTGGATATCGAAGTCCTTCGGGAACCTGTTCCTACATATCCCCAGATAGAACGGTAGAGAAGCATCTCGATTGAAGCGTCTCTTACCGTCGCCTTTTTCTCTCGTTTCAGCTACTACTCTACTTTCCGATCGTAAATACATGCAACTTTATATATGTAAGTACATACGTACGTACATATACCACGCATACGTACCACTGCACGTGTATACCCACTTAGATTGCATTTCTCGACCTGGATTTTTCAGTTCTAAAACTTTTTTCACCATCTGAACTCGCTTTGAAACTTTTCAATTTATTGGAACTAGAAATATTTTCAAGGTTGGATCATTATACGACCTCTTATACCAGAAAAGTAATAAATCGCGGAATATTTCGCATGTCACGGCGAACTTGGCAGACTTTGGAGTTTGGACGCGCTGTGTGGTCGTAGACAAACAAACCATGATAATTTCTTCTATACATACCTAGGATCTATAGAAATGGTCGGGGGGCTAGCAAAAACATTTTAGCTGTATTTGCGCCCAGTTTTATTTCCATTTTTTCCTTATACCGAAACGAGGGAAAACTTATTGTTAGGCCTGATCGTTGCTTGTCTCGAACCACCATTCGTCTTGGTCTACCTCCATAAATACCCGCAGAATTTTAGTGCAAAAGGTCTTGCAGACGATTAAATCATCAAGAGACGACGTTGGGTCAGACTAAGAACTTCTTTGCCATAATATACATACCAACCCTCAGCACCGATAATTGCCGAACCGTTTCGAGTTTCCCGCAGACTCCCCGTGCCCAAACATAGCTGAAGGCAATTTCTCTCAAACTACGATATACATATACCCTCGTTTCTTGCTCGCAGATATATTTAATAATTATTTACGTACGTCTCAGAAGTAATCGCACTCAGCTTCTCTGATTTATTGCATGCCTACATGAAAATTTACCCCTCATTTTCCGCATCGGATTGTAGATGTCACTGTTGCATATTCATTGGGGAACCAAATACAAGGTCATAAGTTGATGTGCATAAACTGTATACACGCTACCGACTGTTAACCGTCGAAAGCCAACTAACTACTTTGATAACTATCCGTTAAACCGAGAAGTTTACGCCAAACTTTCACCCAATACCCGTTTGTTTGATCGTCGTTTGACGCTCGACTTGGTTTCACTCAATTTTCCCTTGTTGATATCGAACCAAAATCACACGAATATAACCTTCAAGAGCTCATATAATACGAAGCCCGGAGTCCGAAATTCATTATTATTATTATTATTATTATTATTATTATTCTTGAATTTTTTTTTTTATTCTTATTATTCCACCCGAATGATTATTTAGGTGAGAGTTACAATAACCTGAAGTATAAGAGGTTAGATGCTCTAACCGTTTGTTGTTTTTGCTATTGAATTGTCATTTTGGTGATAAATCTGATATTGTTTATTGTACTCTTATATAATAGAAAATTTTGCTTGCTGCAAAACAGAACCTATGATTACTTTCTGTCCATAGGAAATAAAATGACGTTCTATAGAATATATATATACAATATATTATCTTGGATCTTTTCTTTTGCGTTCTATAGAGAGAACTTGACCGAAAGTTCTATTCAAGTGTTTGACAATAGTACTGGTAAGTCCCACAAAGCGATACGGCCATGTCCTCGACCCCAGCTTTTGACCTCTTTGAGCTTGCAGACAGATGCTGTTTGCTTTTGCGGATAGATATTAAGTATGAACCCTTGTAATTTTGGTTTGTCTATTTCAAGTTCTAGTATATTATTATACAAGTTTCTCTCTGATGATTGTTTGATTTTCAAATTTGACGAGGATGAAAATTATTATACGTCTGGTATTTGAATGGGTATGATTCAATATCCATAAAATAAAAGGGGGTAGTGAAATAGAATCTCTGCGATGTTCTTTTGTTCAAATTACATCGATCGAGCTGACGTTGCGAAAAGAGAAAAAGTCCGAACACAACCCCCCGCTCAAAGCCTCTTACAGAAAGAAAGAAGAAAAAAAAAAGACTGAAGAGACAAAAAAAAATTAAATAATTCTATTATGAAAGTAAAAAGTGATTCGTTTCCAGAACGTGAATCCGCTTCGTTAAGCGACGAGCCCTTTTGATCTATCAATTGCTGTCACGAGATCATCCGCTTAATGATCCGATAAAATTTTGCATTTATCATACGGATTCTCACGCTTGGATCTGATATAATTTTGATTTGATGTATCTATAAATGAGGACGCGATACTGTGAGGAAGAATAAGGGAAGAGTTAGAGTTGAGAATCCCGCGATTTTACTTTGTCGAAATTACATCTCGCTTAAAGCCGAGGAGAGCAACGAAGCGGAAGGTAATCGTCAAGTTCCTCGGAACGAACGCAGCTCACGAAATCCGTGTCAGCAATAATTGTTTCCTGGGATGAACGGCACTAAAGCTACGTGAAGAATAAACCAACGAAAGAAAGAATGAACTACGTATAGCCGGTAATGTAATATATAGATTATCTTATACCTTGAACTTTAAATGGACTCCTGATAATATTGCGAAAGTACGAGTATGTGTAGACATTTTATTGTATTACTAAACTCGGAGCTCCCACGAAAGCTTCTCCGGTTGAGTATATAAATTGTATATCCACGCCCATTTTTCTATCGGACAAGAATTTAAATTGTCGGCGTCGCATCGTTGAAGTTTACGCTACCTGACGGCACTTCAGATGTGTCGATGGTTGAGAAGTAAAAATAAAATAGAAAAAAAACAAAAAAGAATTTACATCATCTGAAAAGCGCGTCGCTAACTTTCATCCGTCTATTATAGATTATTCCCTACTTCACTCAACAAGACCATCTTTCTTTTATTGTCTATTTTTTGTTTCTTCTGTTTTTCACGTATCACAAGCTACTTTTAATCCTTATCCCAAAGTTTCATCCTTACGTCCGCATCCCCAAGAAGCTTTCCATTGCTTCAAACGTCGTATACGATGCGAAACGAGTGGCATAGAATCCGTTGTACGATAACCTTCTTCCCCACGGAAAACTGCCCGTCAAATTTTGGTATGGTAATAATTGTTTCCTATGGTACCGCGCGTTATTACAGTACGTGCAGGTCTGAACCACACCCGGTGCAACCAGAGGTCATCCGCTTCGCTGCACCAGCAACAGCTTCTTGTTCTACCACCGACTGGTTGTACGGAGTGAGGACCGCTCATTCCGTGCTGCTGCTGCTGCTGCTACTGTAAACTTATGTATTCTCTGCTAGGAAACTTTAAATATAGAGAGGGTATGTACTACATTGTTGAAGGGGAACCCACCCTCTTTTATACACATACATACAGGTATGTGCTACTCGAGTCTGAAGATACGTTATTTACAGGCCTCCGTACATGCCGCAAGCTGCATTACTACATGCCGGTTGTGTAGTAGAAACTCAACGGTAGTAGCGAAGCTCGTAGGAAACTCTCGATGCACCCAAATCGAGACCATGTCGAACGGAGACGGGGAACCGTCGCGTCGTTCGCCACGAAGACTTTCCTAGGGGCTTTTTCCGATACCAAAAAAACGATAACAAAAAAACAAAGGGAGGAAAAAGAGAATATCCTGCTTCCGTTGCATTCCCTGCCCACGTGCGTTGTACATACCTGATACATCTCGTGCACAACGTATGTGTATAGGTATGTGGTGTAATGTGGATATCGCTTCGTGCCGGGCATTCGTTCGAACCGCCTATTTCGCCCACTTACTACACGCCCATGTGGGTGTGCAATTTGAAAAGAACTGGCTATTAACCAGTTACCAATTGAATGCCACACCGTCCGGCTATGTCTGGTTTATAGCAATCCCGGTTGAATCAAACGGTCGGCGATGGCGTCCTAACGCGCTTAGAGGGATATTCGTGTATGGAACAGAGGCATCTTTGCATTTCTAAAGGATGTTCTGGATAGGAGTGTCTATTTTCTGCGTCTGAAGTGGTGCGGGGAGAGGAATAATCCGTTCGGAGTTGCACGTGAAACGGTGGCAGCGTCGGTAAACCGCATACGTGCGGTGCGGATGGCATTTATTCACGGTTGAAGTAATATCGGGTAAGCCGGTTTATCAGAAATGTGTGGATCTGCAGAATCTCTCGTCGAATCTATCCGCCGCTGCAATCCCCCCGTCATTCTTGCGGTCCGCAGGGAGAGAACGTGAAACTAAAAGAGAGGAAAAAAAACCAGATGCGTTATTCGGCTGCGGATCAAGTGTATAATATATTTATCATACCCTTCCCTTTTTCCGCGGGTCTATACACGTGTATATAATACGTCGGCGTTTCAAATACCGCAGACCACATATGCTCCGGGCATCTGGGTATACGTGAGACTGCTATTTCGTATAAATGTACACGTATACGATGTTTGGGACAAATATGCGCTGGTGTCCTTGACAAGGACACGCCGAAACGGACGACTCTGTGGCATTCATTTTGAGCCCGGCATGACACTGGCGAGGATCAACGAGGCGGAAATATTCCGATTCGAATCTCTCGTTGTTAGGTAGCTCGACGTGCGTAGGTATAACGCGTATTTGTTCCTATGTAAAATTTATACATACGTACAATACACATTCATATATACACGTATAAACAAACGCGCTGATCCTTCGGACGACCCGCACAGCGTTCCGTAACCACGGTTCTAAATTTCTCTTTAATTAATAAACCGGCTCAATAATTTGTCAACTCGTACTACCAGTTACCGGATGGGTCACCGCAGCTGCGCTACGCAGGCCGAGCTTATTCCTTGATTACAGGAACGGCAGAAACATACAGGGCAATCGCCGATAGCGTAGAAGCGACGCACACCAACACCAACCGCAACAGCAGCAGCAGCAGCAGCAGCAACAGCAAAACCCTAACGGCGTATTTCCGGTGTACTAGCTAATTGGAAGGCTCGGGTCGCATAAATTTTCTAGTACCAATTGTCACCCGGTGCGGAAACACCCTCTAACGATTTACTCCTTTTGATTGGTTTCAGGTAAACGGTGCTTGGTCTCTGCCCGGTTTCGTATGTGACTTTTACATTGCCATGGACGTTACCTGCAGCACATGTTCCATCTTCAATCTAGTCGCTATTTCTATAGACAGGTAAGTTTTTTTTATCCTACCATTTTCTTTTGCTTTCTTTTCTTCTCTATTCTATTTTTTTTTTTTTTTTTTTTCACATACCTACACGTCTCTTCCGGAAAACAAAAAAAAAAAAAAAAAAAAAAAAAAGAAGGAATTGGAGGGGAAGACGAAAATTTATCGAACGAAACTTCTTTTCCCGGGACTAATATCGTGACGGTGGCTTGCGTATAACTATATATATATATACCTACATGCATTATACATGTATATGCGAAAGCTCTGTAGATTCGGAGACAGCTTCTGAATTCTTCAAGATGTACATGTAGCTGGGTGCAACCAACGTCCCGTTCCTACTGTACGTATACCACCACTTCTGCGTCTACTATCTACTCGAGAAAGAAGAGACTTTGCTGATTTTACCCCGGTACGTGAGGCGAATAATTTTGTCCGACGTAGTTGGCGTGAAAATGAAATTTACCGTACGTGTTAAAATAGTAATAACGATAATAATAATAACTACGGTAGACAATGACGCGCCTAGTCGAGTGAAGAAAATGTATTAGATGAAATCGGATACGCGACTCGTCTATAACCTGTAATATTTTACCGGTTGATTTTTCTTTCGACAAATTTTCTCAGCTTCCCAAATGAATTGTTTCCAGATATCGAAGACCTCGTTTTCCTACACCAGTATGAGGCGCTGGCGTGTACAGATATACGTATAGGCCTTACACGTGTATCAGTGATTTTCCGGATGCTCGGTATTATCGCGGTTTACGTAATAACAACCGCTGGTTTGGTACGCCGGAATTTCTATGAATAAACAACCGTTCCTTGTCCTCGAGAATTACAACCCTCCAGTCAAAATAAACGCGTAGTAGGTAAGACGAGCGCGTCTCGAGCTACATCCGAATTAACGACGTGTATAGGTATACATATACCTATGTACTGACAATTACAGTACAACTCATTTTCTGTGATTTCGTGGCATCTTGAAATCGTGTATACGTCATTGAAGCGTCCATGTAACCGTATGTGATTTATCACTATTCGTAGATGTATCGTAATCGTCGCGGTTACGCGTTCGCGTATATACTACGTATAACGCATCTATTTTCGGAAGCTAGTAACTTTGAGCCAGAAGTCCTAGGAAAACATTCCGAATCTTCCACCATCATATCGCGACTTCTGTGTACTCGGTAAACAAGTCTACCTACGTGTACATGAAGATAAGTAGGGCACACACGTGCGTAACGTAAACCTGATATTTACCATAGGCACGTATGCATATACGCACACATACCTCCTTCGGGGGGTTTACCTTTTCCGGAAAACGGACGAGAGAGAGTAAAAAAAAAAATAAAAAAAGGAAAAGGAAAAAAAATATCCACGTCCCCAAGCTGCGGGTTGCTTTTAGCGGTAAAAGCGTCCTTTAAGTCCTCCCTGTCCCCGTATTCGTATAACCTCGGGGTCGCGTGAACCCCCCAACGTTCATATCTTTCCCGGGGATGAATACTTTCCCCGTGATTTCAGTCGCCTGATACTGAAATAATGCAGTTGCCTGTAGTGCTACGCATACAATATAGTGTCAACCGGAAGGAAGAGTTTTGGGCATATTCATGCGGAGGGCGTATATATCATAACGATTAACGTAATAGTGATAATAATGGTAATAATAAATGTTGAACATGTGTCTCGTTCTTGCTTGCTTACAGGTACATCGCCGTGACCCAGCCCATAAAATATGCGAAGCATAAGAACAATAGAAGAGTGTGGCTAACGATATTACTGGTATGGGCTATATCGGCGGCCATAGGTAGCCCCATAGTTTTGGGACTGAACAATACTCCGAACAGGATCCCGGACCTATGTCTTTTCTACAATACCGACTTCATAATATACTCGAGTCTCTCGAGTTTCTACATACCCTGCATCATCATGGTGTTTCTCTACTACAACATATTCAAGGTCAGCAAAAGGGTCAACATCCAGAGGTCATAACATACGTACACGCAATATTTAGCCGGCTTGTTTCAACCGCAAACAAAACCTTGGACCCGAAAGTTTTCGGATGAGAAAACCACCCTAGCGGCTTTTCGCTATTCGCACCGCTATAGCTACCAGATCTCTACTGGGTCTAATTACGTAATAATTACTTCGTCCGAGCATCTCGTTTTCATTCCCAGTTCTCACTCTACGTCACACACACGCCACGCCCTTTATTACCACCTTAATTGTCTCTCACACCCATTTCGTGCGCAACGACGTAGAGATAAACAAAAAAATAAGCACAAAAACAGAAACGAAAAAACATAGAATAAGAACCGTGCGGAACACCCATGGATTAACTAGCTGGGTTAACTTCAAATTACACGTCTCAACTTTGCCCATTTACAACGAGGTCCTCGGATGTGTATCGTTGAAACGAGATTGTATTGAGCATATAAACCATTATACAAGCCGTGTATACAGTGCAGGTGATGTACATCGTTCGGAAGAAAGTTGAACGGTCATGGATGTATAAGGGTCGTATACAGCAGATGTATAGTGTAGGCGGAAGGTTGAAACAAACGGAGAAACTGGCGACATTCGAAACAAAGTTACAAGCGGCTGTGTACGAGTGGCAATAGAGTGTATAACCTGAGCCTCCAAAAGACCGAAGGGAAGATGCTTCCCATTCTTGCAGGTTCTACCGGCCAACTTCACCCGGCATCCTGTCCCGCTGGGATATGATGCGAGAGAATGTTTGACAAACGATCCTCGTTAATGGGCTTTAGGCCAATCGATCCCCCTTGTCCCTACGTTTGTCGTATAACTCTAACGACACACTCTTTCTCTCTCTCTCTCTCTCTCTCTCTCTGGTATAGTACTTGAATAAAGTTTTCTCCAGAAAAGAGCTTAAGGAAGTACGAAGTTTTTTGGTTTTTCATCCTTCGCCTTCTTTCCTCTCTGGTTTTTCCGTTCCGCTCAACTTTTGTGTTTTCTTTTACTTTCGACGATTCTACCGAACGTACTACTCCACGCGTTTATACCACTTCGACACTACTTCACAATGGAATCGGTAATCGTGAAGACGGGACTTGTGCAGCCAGAAGTTCCTTTTCCCGAACTACCTTTCGGATGAACGACTCAACTTTGCTTCTAATCGTTATCTGTACCTTACCCTCCGTACCGGTGTATGTTTCAGGCACTTCGAAACAGAGCGAAAAAAGCTCGAGCAGCTCGAAAGTCTAATTTGGGCGACATCAAGCCAGGCAGTATAATAGAGAACATCGCTCACACGAGAAGGTGAGTTTTTTTATCTCGATACCAGAATTTATCTACTCCGATGTATCATGTTTTCAAACTATTTCAATCCCGTATACTTCGAATAAGAGTCGTTCAGTCGATGTACGCGAGCGATGACATTTTTCACTCGTATACTTCTCGATAAATTCCCAAAGCTCCTATATACACGGTAACAAACGTTGTACGTAGTACAGCAATTCTTCACAAGTCCGACAAGAAAGTAAAAAAATATTGAGATACTGAAAAAAAACGTAGTAATATATTTATATAGAGACGCACGAATTTCCGCCGTACGCCGAAATACTTTTTTCCCCTCTCCTCTTCGGATTAATGCTATCTCATCTCTCTGCACTTCTCTTAAATCGCTCTCGATCGCGCTTACGATAAAGTTATAACTCATCGCAGACTACATTATATCGAGGGAGTTTGTCTTCGGTACGGATAAATGTGCTCGAAAATTTCATGTCGTCAATCCCATCGCACAGCGACGTTGTTCCACTTTTTACGTCCACGCGGTCTTCTGTTTGTTTCTTTTTTTTTCCTTCCTTTTATTTTTTTTTTGTGAAACTGAAAATAATAACGGTTGTACCATAGATGTTCAATATATATCTATGGTTATACCTTCGATGAAAAATTTTCATCGATATGCGCACGTGTTCTGCAGGCCCCTTCCATATTTCCGTGGTATAATACGAGCAGGTATACGCAGACAATGCCTGCGCGAATGATTGCATAATAGCAGTTGATGCATGCAGCCCCACGTCAGGCGTTCAAAAGCTGCTGCGAAATTCTCGTTTATCTCATTATCGCAGGGTGGTGCGAGGCGCACCGGTTCTTCGTAGATAGTGACGGGTGGCGCGGCGGCAGCATTCGCAGGGGTTGGTCGGGGACGGAGAGGCGAGAAGCTGGTGTTGGGGGTGGTTGAATCCGATAGGTAACTAAGTCGCTTCGCTCCCGATTAATTGCTATACTTGGCTGCCGGCGGCGGCGAGCCAGGGGGAGTGGGGGAGTTTTCAGAATGGGGGTTGAAGCGGCGAAGTTAAACTTTGGGCACGTTGTTGCCGCCCGCGTAAAGTTATCTTTGTCTTGAAACCCGTTAAACTCTTCCAGTGGCTGGTAAATGTATGCACGCTGTGCGATAACTATACAGCTATATACGTTATATAGAGCTGTGTGGAAACAATTTCATAAGAATATCACGCTAATGCAAACGACGAAGAATATTATTAGACCTTTCTGAAATTTGTTGCGTACGATGATACAACAAATTGTGGCAGGATGCGAGAGTCGCGAGGCGACGTGATTCGATTGGTCGCGACGAAGGTAAATTTTCTTCGAGCTGAGTTTCGCGAGAAACAAGTGAGTTGTTTGTTTCCATTTTATTTTCATTCATTTATTCATTTCATTTATTTATTTACTTCTTTTTTTTTCTTTCGTTTCTTACTTTTTTTTTTTTTTTTTTTTTTTTTTTTTCCAACGGATGAAAAGTTATCTCGCGCGAAACAAATATCGGAATGGAAAAATTCGCGCGAAAAACTGCAGGTTATCATTTATCTCTTCCAAACTTTTTCTCTTATTTTTTTTCCCCCTCTATTTTTCCTCTTCTGTTTTTTTCGGGGTTGAAGAAATCTGCGTTTATTTCGTCCCACGCACCGAGCGCCCCTCAATTATTTCTTGAAATTTTCTCTCTCCTTTTCGTTTTAATTACTTTTTTTTCTTCGGTTTTCTATTTTATGGGTTCGCGGAATATTTGACTGCGAAACATTTGATATCGGTCACCCTGTATGTTTTCTGCAGTATATCGTTACGTGGGAACAATAGCAAGAGATGGAATCTCGCCTCGTAAATTTTAGAAAATTTCTATACTTACAGCTCGTACACGTGTACACAGATATACACGCGGGAAGGTATCGACATTGACGCGCGCTCGTCGTGATGTAGTATTATATACGCGGTGCTTTTGTTCCGGTGGTCAATTTTGATGCCCGGATATAAATTCGAAAGCAAATAAAATTGATGGGACGAGAGAAACGTTTCGATGGGTTTAAAAAAAAAACAACGTCGATCGCGTCATACGCGATGTGTATGCGTGGAAGCTGACAGCAGCGACTGGAAAGCGATTCGGAACGTGATCGCGCATCTGCACATACTATGGAAATTTGAAAGACCAGCTGCATCCAGATGAATATCTAGTTTTTGTATACAAAAGTTTATGGAAAATTTTGATTCTTGAGAATCTCGATAATTCATGTCTATTCAAAAACCGACCCAGCTACACGTTGTTTGAACAAACGAGAAAAAAAAAAAACAAAAAAAAATCAATATTGCACGTTCATGTATTTTGATCAGATATCACAGTTATATCGAGAAATTCGAAATAGTACATCGAATTAAATTCCGGACAGATGTACCGGAATATACTAGTTCGCATTCGTATGAATAATTGGAAAGTATTTGTTCCATAAATATCGTTAAATGCAAAGTTGTTTTTTCAAACATTCTGTAAATTGTTTTTACACCAATAATTGTAATGCAATGTGTCGCGCGGTGTTAATCCGTTAAAATATCCAATGAATGTATAGATATTTGATTTCGGAAAATTCGGTGACGAATAGAGAGAAAAGAACTTTTGGTTTCACAAACAAAAAGTAATAATAATAAATAAAGTAAAATAAAATAATCAAACCATAGAAACGAAAAATTGTTTGAGAGCAAGAACTTTGTCGGAAAATATGGCGAAAATTCCTTGCTATTTTTATAACTTGATGTATAGCACACAACCTATAAATACAGTCATTTCCATTTTCCGATTTTCGTTTTTATTCAAAATTGGTCATCATCCCCATCGCCCTTGAATCGCATGTGTATCAATCAGGCAAAACGCTTATTATCACGGTTCTAACTAAGATCACGCAGTGTTTATTCTGTTGCAAGGTTCGCGGAAACGGCACTGGGAGCTGCAGCGTTCGTTGCACCGGGTCTTGAAGAAGCAACGAACACAGCTTCGGGCAGTAATGAAGACGAGGATGAAAATGAGACGCCGATGGACCCCGTGGTCGTTATCTCGAACGACAAGAGCACGGAATTCATCTTGGCGACGGTGGTTGAGGAGGCTGCGTGAGTAATAGACAAAGTCAAAAATATTATCAAGAAATGTAAACGCAGTTGTCTAATTCTTTCCTTTAGTTTTCATTGAAGCGATCCGCGAATCGTTATTTTCAAATTTCGTCACATTCAAAGCTCCGATCCTCCATAGATTCTCTATACATCAGCATCGGAAAGCAATTCCAGCTGGGGTTGAATTCTAAATTTTTGATTGATTTCGCAGAGTCTTTTGTCTTGAGTCGAAGTCTTTTATCCTTTACTTTATATCCCAACGCGTCCCTGTCGAACAGATAATCTGCAATTTGACCTCGAGTTACGACCCACTAAAAACTTTTTTAACTATCACATCGAAGAGACAGACATTTCTTTTCTCTTCTCATTCGAAAATCTCCAATTCATTTATACAACGTGTCGAGTTTCTTGGCTTCCACCGAGGTTTTCACATACTGCGGGTTGTTCGGAAAACTTTGGAATCTCGTCTTAAATGCCTCGAATTAACATCAGGCTCGGACCGTGTTATGGGTTAAAGTTTTCTTGTTAATTGGCCTGTTTTACCAATTAACCACCCACCGCTATATAATTTCACATCCGATTTTGCTACAGAGAGGATATGCTTCGTGCCGCAAAGTGCATGCCTTTAGCTCTAGCTGTACAGAAACAGCAGTCTTATCTCTATTACCACTTTATAGTAGTGGTTTAACCGCATCGCAAACTATTACGATCAAGAGAATTCAACTTTCACTCATAATGATTATTTTTTATTTTCTTTTAAATTTTCTACATTTTTTTCTCTTATTAAGTTTTTCCGTATTTCTCTTTATGTTTTTTGTTTTTGTCATTTTTTTTTTCATGCTACGCCATAACGCGCGGTCTAATTACCTTACCATACCTACTTATTTTCTAACGACACCGGCGGCTCGACCTAATTGAAAGATATAAAAAAAAAATAAAAATAAGAAAAAAAAGGGGGGGGGGGAGGGGGGGAACGTAAACGACACTCGCGGCTATTAGCTACTCAGCTGCGAAGTGCGATGATGATAACGATGGTGATGATGATGATGATGATGATTCAATAATTTTTCCTACCGCGGAAATTTTTTTGCAAGCGTTATTTAGCATATTCATCGGAACAAAACTTTGCCGTTCAAAAATTTCGATGCTTTATAATTTTCATCCGCGCGTTTACAAATAATGCTGCAAGGTGAGCCATCGCGAAGGTAACGCCGTTGCTGAAGTAGTACCGCTGGTAGTTTAATTGCAGTTTGTTCTTTCGTGTTGCAGTTAACTCTATAGTGCCATGGCAACAAGCCATATAGCTCTTGAAGCTCGAGTGCGATTCCGAGGTTATTGCATTCCCCTCGCCCAGTGGTTCTTTCGGAACTAGATTCTCGTATGTGTATTTTTTTTATTGTTTTATTTAATTGAAAAATATCCAGAAAATTTCACTATCACGAAACATGTTCTTCTATAGTTCCTACATATAGAAGATTAGGGCAAAGATTGAATTAAAATTTATTACACACACGGTTATCGCGAGTTACTTCGAATTAGAAAATAAAATCATCGCCATGTCTCGGAGTGAAAAATACCTACCGATGGTAGAAAGAATAAAGGGGAATTGAAATTTTCTTCAATTGTTTTATTTTTGAAAGCGTTAGTGGAGACCGGGTGATCACGGTTAACGTCGCCAAGATTCGAATACCCAAAAGTCTTGGGTGGTATGTAGATTCGGATAAATGCTGCACTCGCATCATCGTCGTTAAAACGAGGTTATAATCGAGTAAAAGTTCCCATTGAATATTTTACCGAAAGTATTAAATAATTTCTTCTCTCGTATTTTTCTACTTTTATGTATGCTCTTTACGACTTTTTATTATCTTTGTTTTTTTCTTATTATTCCTTCCTTCGTCAAGATCTCACTTCCGAGAGCCGTTGAAAGTTGAAAGCCTGAAAGTGAGGTGGCGTGACTCGTTATTACCTATTTAGGGCTACAGGGCTGCTTCGAGGTCTCCGAAAGATATTCAACGTCGGTATATATAGCGTGAGATCTTCGGCGACAAAGTTGAGAGGGTTGGTACATAGGAAGGCGGAAGGGCGTTGCCGTTTCAAATGACTCAATCAAATGCAAAACACGCCTCATCCATATTAACTTATTTCAAAGATAATCAACAACAACCGATTGCCTGCTTCCCCTGCACTGTTATTATAGTGTCTCAGTTATACGACTTGCTTTTCTCTGCCCTCCCCGACAGCCATTTTCATCACTCGTCCCCCTCCTCCTCGATTTCCTCTCCTCTTCCCTTCCCCTTATTCAGCGCTGCATACTTCCGCCCATATTCCTGCGTAGGAATATATTAATATGAAAAATTAAATAAACCAGTTAACGGAACTCTATGTTTGCTTTCCTCCCTTCCCTCTCCCCCCGCCTCTATCTTCTTGAGTAAAATAATCTCTTCTTTTATCTCCTTGAATCAAAAAATATATATTAAAAGCGAAAAAATTCAGTGACCCCTTTTTGATTTATACCACTATTGAACGTTGATACTATTGTGAATCATTGTATAATCTCAATACGTGAACATTATTTCGCGTCGTTTCTATTCTCACGTCAATTAATTATTATTCGAGTTCATTAAAATCCGTATGAGGATCGGATTTGCGTTATTGCTATTATTTCATAATTTACGATATTTTCGCGTATCTATAGTAGATACGATTATATATTGAGCTTCGTTCAGGTAATATGTGAAGATATTCACCATTGTTTTACTCTGCGGAGAGCAAACATAATATATACCTTATACGGGTAATTTATTTTGATAGACTCATGTAACAACGAACGTGCACGATGCGAAACTTGTTTTACGTTGCTACTTCAACACTACGTGTACGATGTACATATATATATTTATAAGATATTTTGTATTTTATTTTTGCCGTATAACGTATTTATATACAGGGTATACGTAGGTACGTATTTTCGCGCCTGTGTATAAAATTCTACGCGTTTAACCAGGATTTGTATTGCATATTTGGGATATACCTACGTATAACAATTTCATACATTTGTCACACTACGCATATAAATCGAGAGTCATTTTAATTCATTTTTATTTTTATTCTTTTTCATTTTTGTTTTTTTATCAGGTTCATATGAAAATAACCGCATGTATTGTATTAAGAAAAAAAAGTTGTTCTGGCAAAACACAGTTGGCGCCTGCCTCGCCCCGTTTTATTACCATAACCTTTTGGATATTTTTTTTATTTATTTATTTTTTTTTTCGGTTTGCATAAAGTTTCAATATATACGGTAGTGGTGAACTAACGAGCCAAGTTATTTCAAAACGTATTGTATAAGTATGAAATTTGCACGTGTCGAATGAAAGAAGAGATAAAAAAAAACAGAGTGAATACGTTTCGGTTGAAGTTTTCGAACGTGGCTTTTATCTCGTTTATATATTTATATTTTTTTTCTTTTCATCTTAACCCTTACTACATAGCTAGTGCAGCTAACCGTACCGGAAACCACAACCATACGTATAGCGGCCGTAAAACACGCCCTAATAACCACGGAGTACGTAACTACGTACCTACACACAAAGTACTGAATCCACAACCAGAAACATCACCGAATCGTACCACATCCATATCGTCTATATCACGACGATCTAAAGATCACCTTGTTATCCCCTTCAACAATTGAATTTCAAGAGTCAAGGAAAAACGACTTTACCAATTGATGACGATATCAATTTTTAGTATTACACGTTTGCAGTGGCTTTCTTTTCCGAATAATTCTATTTTTCCTTTTCGACACTTTTTTTTCAAAGCCTCGTGCGTATTCGCACATTACCGAACACGAAGACTAGCGGATATAACGATCGGCAAACATTATTTTTTCATTCTATTTATTTATTTTCCAAATCAGTGAAAACAATCGCGTCGAGTTTTGCGATAGTTCAGATCGCTTCTATTGAATCTGCGAGGCTCGGAGTCATCTTAATTGTTTAATCCTCTCAGTAATTCTACCTGCGCAAAGCTCACCTAATACTTTTCACGTAATTCGGCAGCTCGGACGAGGGAAAACTATCAACTACAGGCGCGTATACGAGCCGATCGACTCGCACGCCGTGAATCGCTTTATTATGTCCGACCATACATTGACTCGTACCACTGCAGCGCTCAAGGCTTACTACAGTAGCCTCGGCCGTTGCCGGATAACCCGTTCTCAGGGTTTCGATTCAACCTACGCATTTGGCGCATAGATAGGACATTTCGTGCCCAATCGACTGTACCATGCGACCCTAACAATTTTACATCTTTTTTGTTTTCTCGATTTTGGATTATATTCCTCGCCTGATAAAACGAAATACGAGAGTAGGGATCCGATCAATGTGATCTTTTTCTTTTTGATATAAATTTGATTATTGAATCGCAATGATTCCAGTTTTTATCTGATACCATTTTTCTGTAAATTTACTGACTAGTATGTAACATTAACACGACAGAGGTGATTTGCTCAGAGATTCCTCGCGAACCCTGAAGAAAAGAACAATCCCTCGAAATCCGTATTTAAATATTTAAATTCATCAGGACAACGAGAGAAACGAGAATTTCACTCTCGATTTCATCTCAAGATCGTCGTGTTCATCGTGGTAGGATTTGCAAGGGATTTTTTCGAAACAAAAAACAACGCCGTTCTCCCGAATATCCTACGTAATTCACATTTGAATGAAAAAACCTACGGTTTTTAGGATAAGGACTATTGTGGGAAAAAAAACTTCTCAACATCCAGTTTCATAGGTTATGTGATTTGGCACGGATTGCCCCGTATGTACTCGTATACATCTATCTGCATCCGCCAAGGCATCGGTATATACCTACGTATGTTGGTACATTGTGGTATATACAGGCATACATTTACGTAGGTATAACGTATACACCGCACAATTGCAGCTACAGGGAACAGCTGACTGCGTTAGAGATACGTAAACGATCAACCGGACGTAGAGCTTCCGATTGATCGTGAACGAGAGCCGGCTGTCCCGTGAATAGATAACAACGGCGTATATCCCTAGAGATCAAGGTAATTTTCACCTCTCTAGCCGGCGGAGACGCGAGTGCAACCCGCGTGATTCCGCTATTTCCAGAGGTCATCCCAAATCCGACTGCGTATGCACAAAGTTGTTAATACGACCGATCGTCAGCGATTCTAATTGCAAATTGTTAACAGGTATTTCAGATGCACGGATGTGATTGATGAAATGTCAGTTGAACATCTGACGCGGATGTGAATGCAATAATTTTTTTAAGTTTTCAATTTTCTCACTTTTCCAATTCTCAAAGCGCGTGGCGATGCGTGGCCCGTCGATTATTGTATAAATATTTTCATCTCTCTATCTGCTTGTGTCAGTTTATGGCTGATATTTCCTTGGACCTTCCGACAGTTCTCGATTCAGCGTGATAGCCCAGACCCAGCTAAGCGGAGGGCCGAATGGGACCAGGGCGACGGATTGTTCTTACGATCCGGTTAGCAGTGCAATTCACGAGGGTTTGGAAACGAATTCGAGTCCAAATTTGAAGGGGGCGTCGGCATCCTCTTCTTCCTCTTCACCTCCGCCCCCGAGGACGATGTCAGCGTCGTTAGCAAGAAAAAATGGTAGTAACAAACAGGAATTGAAGAGGTTGAGAAGCACGGGATCTCTGCTACCCTTTCAACTAGGACGAACACCGAGCGTTGGCAGTGGAATGGCAGCTAAAAAGGACAGAAAAAATGCTTCGGCGGGATCAAGGTTCACCATATACAAAGCCAACAAAGCTAGTAAGAAGAAACGGGAGAAAAGTTCAGCGAAGAAAGAACGAAAGGCGACAAAAACTCTGGCTATAGTTCTCGGTAAGCTATATACACTCTTGTCCTTTTCATTAATTTTCCTGTTTTTCTTCGTCATTTTTTTTCTCTCTCTCCCTCTCTCCTTCCCCCATCATGATGCAAGCTGAAGAATTCTTTTCCAATTACTAAAACACCCGGCAGTATATTAGAAAACGCGACACATGTGTGTTGCTGGAAAAAAAAAAAAAAAAAACGAAAAAGAAAATGAAATAAAAGAGAGAGAAAAAAAAGGAAAAATAACTCCGCCAGCCTTCGCATCAATCTTCATAAGAGCGTTGAATAAATTCCGTACGATGTAAAACCCGTAAAAATTTAGCTACCTCCAGAATGAGGGCATGGGAGAAAAGTCTCCTTCTGTATCAGGACATCATATGATGGGAAATTCCGACCCACTAATACTGATTAACTCATTTTTTTTATTCTTCTTAGTTTATTAATTCATTTATTTTTTTCATTACGGCTTCACCTGTTCATTTTACCAACCACCACTATAGGAGTCTTCCTGATCTGCTGGGTTCCGTTCTTCACTTGCAACGTAATGGATGCGCTTTGCGTGAAGCTCGCGCTTTCCTGTGAACCAGGAGTCACCGCCTTCATCGTCACGACCTGGCTTGGATACATGAACAGCTTCGTGAATCCCGTTATATACACGGTATTCAATCCAGAGTTTCGAAAAGCCTTCAAAAAGCTACTCAGCGTCTGAGACCTTTTTGAAAAAAAAAAATAAATACATAATACTCAGTCCTTTGTTTCTCTTTGGAAAAAAGTTCGTTACTTTCATTCTCTCTATTTAATTCCTAGTTTTTTTTCTTTTTCTTTCGAACTTATACATACTCGTATTTATATACATAGATATATACATATAACTGTGCGCGAGTTATTGAAGGATGTTCTTGCATCATTTGTACAATTTTTTTTTTTACTTCTAGAAGGTTGATAATTACACTAACTCACTTTCGGATGTAATTTTATATGGTCCGCTGGTCTATTTGATAAAGTTTAGAATTAATTAATCATCGATATTATGGCTTATCTGATCGCGATACGTGAAACATATTACGTGTGCATATTACGTGATAGTCATACGATGTTATTACAAAAATAAAAATATTATTGGCGCTAATAATAACGATAAGAATTAGTGATGCTGAAGCCAAGGAGGATACCAAGTATCCAGCTTGAAAAAATAAATACATAATAATCATAACAATTTCATTATAAGGCATATAGGTATGCTACACCTAAAATACATATTTATTAAGATTCAGTCCAATCTTAGAACATTCGAGTAAAAAATATTTTAAAACATTGCTAAAAAAATATGGAGTTTATTTGAATAAAAAATCAATAGTGAAATTAAAAAATTCTGTCCCGAAAAAAAAAAATTAAAAGAAAAATAAATATATATATATATAGGTATATGTATAAATATATATCAAAGCAGTATTAATTTCGACGATAAGTATGTACATACATATATATAATACACGTATATATATAATAATACAAACATATTAAACTAGCAATATTTTTTCGCTCAAATACCATTCTCGGACGTGTGTACGCGTATATTATGCTTTTGAAGTATCTATCTGAAAAGTAGACGGATATTGTCTATATCTATGATCGTTTTCTACCGTCGCCTATGTGGATTTGTGTTGATATACATTTATCGTACTTATAGTAAATTGATATGAATTCATACTGCATGTGCGGGAATGTGTGAAGCAACTGCTCTGCAGAAAACGTGGGAAAGAACGGAACGGAAAATAAAAAAATTCAATGCACAATTTTGTTCAGTTGTACCCACCTATGTGCGATCATATAGGTATGATATATATGTATTATATACAGAAAAGAAATTCTCTGATATACCGAATTCCGAATTTCCAAACATATCAAGAATTTTTCACATCTTATTATCCATCGTCACCGGTCCATAATAAGGCGCTTCTCACCCGAAAGTATTGTATAAATATATGTATATAAAAAGAAGATTGAAAAAAATAATGAAAAAGAACAAGAAGGAAAAACGAATAATTACAAAATGAATAGTGTCGGTGTTCCACAACGTAATGCGACATTTGACAGATAATTTTCCTTCGTCGAAAATCAAATGAATCGACAATTTAATCAAATAATAAAACAATTGAAAGCTGTCGCAATAATGTTAACAATCAAAGCTTTTTACCCTCTGATTTTTAAACCCTAATAGTAGATAAATAAATAAATAATTGTAATGACAAAAATGTAATAATAATTAAATAGTATAGTACATATAGTATAAAATGGTTATAGAGCTGTGAAGCGGTGTATATAATTTGTAAATATCGTCTCTGTATATTACGGTGTTATACGTTATGTATAATACCGCGTTAGTTGATTAAATGGACTGCATATGTGATCGGGCAGCTGTCAGATGTTTATTTGTTATAACATACCTGTTAGACGAAATTCGCATCAAATGACGGAATAAAAGTTGAGCGTCAAAGTAGAGTTATATAATAAAGAACTAAAATAATAATGGAAAAACACTAAAAGGAAAAAAAAACAAATAAATAACAAAACGGTAACGTCAAAAGCTGCGTAAACGTCACTGATTTGTTCCACGCTTTGCTTTTGGTGTTGAATGTTATTATATTATTGTATGTATATCAATGAGAACAAACAAAAACCACATTCAAAGAATAGAAAAAAAATCAAAAATCACGTAAAGATAATTGTTCATATTCATAATTATAGCCGGACTTACATTACTTTCGTGTTATTCAAACCGTTCGGATTATTATTATTATTATTATTATTTGTCATTGTTATTGTTGTTGTTGTTATTATTATTATTATTATTATTATTATTATTATTATTATTATTATTATTATTCGGTTTTCTATTTCATTTTGTAAATATAGTCAACGATCGTAGCGATCTAGAGTTGAATAATACACATAGAGAGGTATGAATCTTAAGAAATATCGTAGAAAATTGAAACAACAAGAAAAAAAAGAGTAAATAGGTAAATGAATGAATAAATAAGTAAACAAATACATAATGCGTAGTAAATGAATTAGATATACCAAAAGTTCGAAATATAGTCTGTAGTCATCGAAGTAGATATAATATAAACATTACAATATAAGTGCTAAAACAGATTTATTTCTATAACACAGTTAAAAAAAGAAATAATAATAATAATAATTAAAATATACGACGAATGAGTCTAGCCAAAATGCTTACGAGCAGCGATGTGTAATTATTATTTTCATTTTCGCGTATACGTAGGTTACAAAAGTATACATAGGTGCATATATGTATAAGTATATATCGTCTAGAGGTATAATATATGTATATGATGCAGTATATATATATATATATATACCATATATTTAGGAAAAATTTTCTTACAATCTTTCGTAAGATCGCTGTATTTTTCTAAACCTTAATGCGTTCCCTTATGTAAATATATAATCAATAAGAAGACGTGCGATTCGTCATTTAATTATAATATATTATATTATTCAAACTAAATTATAAATTAAATTTCTATTATGTTGTAAAATTAATTATATGAAATTATGTGAATTATATAAGATACGACGACATAACTATACCGACGCGATATTATAACGTTAACAAAAACGAGCCGAATATACAAGAGAAAAATTTGTTTTCTTCATAAAATTAACCTTGAAAAATTTCTGAAAATTCTTAACTGAGCCCGAATTTCAGAAATTTTTCGTTTTAATTGATATATGTGTAACATATGTATACATATATATAAATATACATGAGACACGAGAATACCGTTAAAAACAAATGGTATGTATAATAATGAAATGGAATATAAATGATTTTATGACGATATGTATATGACTTTCATAAATATTATATTCTACCAATGGTCTATACAGGGCATAGTTATGTAAGCGGTGAAATATGATTTGTTATTCATTTGCTGACTAAAATCCGATAAAAAAAGAAAAAGAAATCAAAAAAAAAATACAAAAACAAAACTCAAAACGGACATTATTACATCATTATTAATATTATATGACTCACTATATGATACATTATTATATCTATTATATATTATATATGAATATCTATACCTATATACGGTATAAAAGCTGAATGTATGAAAGGCAATACATACACACATATATATAGTATATTTAATTTCTACATACGGTATATAAATATGTAATATCTATATTTAAGGCTATATTATGTATATATGAATAATGAAGAATTATGTTGATTATAAATAAATTCTAGAAATTATATTATACATATAACATGTATAGTTATTATTACAAAAAAAGAAAAACAGAAAAGAAACAAAAAAAAAAAAAAAAAAAAACGCATTGAGAACTGTATTTGTATAGTATAAATAGATCATATAAATATATATCTATATATATATATATACAGATGCACTATACTATATACTTCACTCTCGATGAGGACTGCAGCTTGTCGAAAGAAAAGAAAAGGGAAAAATGATAAATAATACTAATACTAATAATAAAATGGACACCCACACTTTCTTAATGACGCATAAGCATTTCGCCAATTCAATGATTCCACCCTGTGTATATGAACAACTTATATTTTATATGTATATATGTATACATATATTATGTATAGGTATGTAGTTGAAGCTGCAGCGGTTCGCTTGCTCTCCCGCTGAGCTACCCAATTACCCAATTACCTCTGTGTCCAATATTCTCGTCGCTGGTCAACCCTCCCTCCCCCCCCTCCCCCCTTTCTTTCAGCAGCCATACCCAGTTACCGGAGCTCGTCAAAAAGTAATTTATCCGATACAGAGAGAACCTGCACACGGTACGACGTTGGCAAGAGAATTACGCGCGCGCAAACCTGCAGGGTAAATTAAACAAAATGAAATAAATAATCCGTCATGCTTTCGTCAAGATTTAAAGGTCAGCCATATTGCATAGCGTACCGGTACTTATATTACATTTTTATATGCAAACACTGCATGCATAGATGTGTTATTCTAATTACGTGAAACCGCTGGTTTTTTTTGTTTTTTTTTGTTCTCTCTCGTTATATCCTAGTTCCTCGTGTCGCAACGGATTTCACTGTAAAATAACATCATAATCCAACGCGGGATAAATGGAATGGGCCGTATCAAAATGACGTTGAAAAATATTTTATTTTTATCTCCTATACATGTTCACTTTATCTTTTTTATCTTTCGACAAAGTTTATACATTATACGGGTGATATGGTATATGTATAGGTACTTATAATTTGCTATGTACACAATAAACAACAATAACTTTTTCTAACATAATGCCACAAATTGTGTGCTTTGAGGACTTGCGATCCGCAACGTTTCAACAATAAAATTAATAACAAAATGGCGAGTACGACGTGACGTATGACGATAAAATTTATCCCATCCGAGGAGTAGGTACGTCGCCTTGGATCCGATGAACACGGAGAAGTGGGCAGAGTTCCGGAGGTTACCAAGAACCAACACCGAAGCCAATCTGTTGGAAAAAAGGGGAGAAAAAAAAAGAAATAAATAAAAAGTAAATTATGAGGGAGACATTAAACAAAAGTATCCGAGTTGCTCAACCGTTAAGAAAACTTTTTGCAACGTCGCGCGTTAGAGAAACCTGATGTTACCACCCCAACGATTCGTGTCCGTCGCGTCGAGACAGCGACGGATAAGGTGTGGAACAATGATGTTATCGTTCGTTTTTGCAGTATGTACGTTTTTTTATTTCTTTGTTGTGTTTTCTTCTTCTGTTGTTGTTTTGCTTCTTTTTTACACGTGTCTAAGAGGATACTGAAATTCAACGGGAACGGATATCGCTCCGTTTCGATTGTTGCAGATATTCTACAGCCGCCCAGCTCCGCGTTTCACATCGATAATGGCCGAATCTCACGACAAATTGAACGGCTAGATCGTAAAGGTAAAGTGAAACCACTAACAGGAGATACATAAAACTCGATATTATGTATACGTACCATACTCATGTGTATGGACACTACTGCAGGAGGTTTCCCGCGTTAACTGACGCTATTCACGAATATAGTTGTACCCATATTATACCGATGAAATAAAAATGTGGTACGAAAACGTGTTTTCTCCCTCATTTTCGACACCTGTGCAGGCGCAAGGATTCCACATATGTTACTATGTGCCTATGGGCATGTGTGTATATATGTATATATACATGTACATATATGTATATATATCTATACATCCATCTATATACCTCATCTATTCGCCATTAATAACATCTGCTTATACAGGTAATATTTCATCCTTGCCAGATGCTCAAGTGGTTTTTATTTTCCTTTTTATTTCGCGGCGATTCTCGCGCTTCGCAGAACGATATGAGATGCATTCGACGATCTCTTTTTCTCTATATACGACTACGGTTTACACCCAGAACAGAATAATCAGATCAAGACGAAACGTAAGCCGATGATGCTGCAGAGAGTAAAGAGGTGAGTAAATTATTAATATAGCTGATACGAGAAATCTCAACAAAAGTACAAAGAACTCGGGCGAGAAATCTCATTCTTTATACAGACCGTTGAATAAAATGATGGGCTGCGGATGAGAAAACAATTGCAAAAGATTTGAGCCGATGTAAGTATAAGTAACCGACGGTGGATGTATTTTTCATAATCGCAACCTTGTTTTCAATGCGGATTGTTTGATAAATTTTCATTTTTAAATACTGCGTACCGTGAAATGCGGTCTTTCGATTCGTGAAATCTGTTTTGTTTTTTTGTTGTACTGAGTATTTCATTAAGTTTGTCGGTCAACATCTGTACAACGTGGGTCGGTTTTTTTTTATACTCTCGACCTCATAAAAAAAAGCCTATCCATCGTTGCTTCGATTATTTGATATTTGAATTTTATTTCATAAAACTGATCAAACATTTTCCTGAAATCTCTGAATAATTTTTATTCCAACACGTTTGGATGAAAAATGTAAGTGAAAGAAAGAAAAAAAAAACAGAATATGAAGTAACAAGATCTTTGACGTTTTTTCGACACATATTTTAACGATGAATTAATACGACTCCAATTTCGTTTGGTGGATGTTTATAAGTTTTTTTTTGGTTCAAGACTTTTTTTACATCGATCGAAACCGCGAGCCGTGAATTTCCTATGGGATAAGCCGGAAGTCCGCGGTTAGTTTAAAAGCGCAAATTTATATAAAGCTTGGTTCGCTTGGCCTCCGGAGAAAATTTCGTTCTTCCAAGAAATAAAATTAGCATCAGCGCGTCGAACGAACCTGTGAGTTTGATTGTAAAACGAAATAAAAGAAAACCCGTTTTACGACTGTACTGCTCGCGCTAAAGGGATCACAGGAAATGTTGGCAGGAATTTTAAATTAAGGTTCATCGACACACGAGTTGTAGCGATACAGATATACAATATACACTTTCTCTTTGAGGTGATATGTGCAGGTATAGGAATAAAAACAAGATAAATACAAACCTTGGAAAGAGAAGACGGAGAAGCAGGCATAGCGTATCCTAATCTGGCGATACCCAACACAGGTTTCACTTCTGGAATCGAACGATCAGCGCTGTAATCAACGCCACCCCATCCGCCCAAAGTCAGAGGAAGCCCTATGAGAATATATTCCGATTATTTTTTACGGACAACTTTCAAGGCCTCTGAGGTCAGCACGTCGCTGTAGTTTCTAGCCAACTCCGAATGTTAGATCGCAGTATTTTCTTTGTACACCTAATCGCCGATAACGCACTCCCCCTAGGGTCCGGTGGTCAGCAACACGATAATTCCGGGTTCCATATCTAAATGCGTTGAAAAAACAAGCGGAAGTTAAGCCGCAAACAACGTGTGCTGTAGATATCTCGTGAACGTAATTCTCGAGAAAGTCTGAATATCACGCGTTAAACCAGCAAAGGAACTACTGGACTATCGATCCCCGTGCACTGTAACTGCGGTACAGGTCTTTTGACACTTCTGGCCTGCCTCGATCTCGGCCGCTACCCTTGATTTTCGTGTAATTCGAATGGTTTTCAAGTCGTTAGATCGAATATTGATTTACGTCAGGTCTACGGATGTACATTGCACAGCCAAAAATTTACGCGAGAAAAGAGGGTGGCGCGGGCGTGGTGTTCGCGTTGGCGATGGTGGCGGGATGGTTCTCACTCGAGTGCCTACCCAAATTTCAAAACCCACGCCACTCACGCCCCGTGACCTTATTCGCTCCCCGATTACATTCTCCTATACATATATGTATATATAATAAACCTACATACCTTACTTGGACCGATTTATTCAAACAACTTTTACCTTGCGAAGTATGAGGTTCGTATCCCTGACCCACACCTTGGCCTATGTCGATCAATTGCTGAGGCTCATGTCGAACCAGTCGCAGGGGTAATGTGCCATCTTAAAAAAAAAATAAGGAAATTGTAATTTCCAATCAATCGATGTTAACCCTGATTTTTTCTCTGCTCCAATCTTCACCATGGACAACTCGTAGGTACGTACGATGAAGATACTTGCCCGAGATAACGAGATTTTGATTCGGATAAGATGCATAGTTGGAGGTTTCCGGTTGCAGGTAAGTTTTTTGTAAGTACATCGGTATGGGATGAACGTACGTTGTTTGCTGTGGGGATGCGTATACCTGATTGGCTACCAAGGGGGTTGCGTAATTCAGTAGCGTCTGGATTCCTGCTGGTTGCAGGGAAATTACCTTGGAAGCAAAGCTTGCTCCGTTGGGGAATCCCAAGCTTGAAACCGTCATCTTGGACGGTGAATTCTCCCCGGGTATAACCAGACTGAAATCAATATGGCGCTATAGGTATGGTATATATGGGAGGCATAGACGGGAAGACGCCTTCTAGGAAAACTATACCGACTTCTCTCATCTGAGGGTATAAAATTCCCCACCGACATTTTTCTAACGAAAAAAAAAGAAGCTAGTAGAGGGGAAAAAACTATGTAAAGAAACATCAATTTTCATATTTCGCGACGGTAATTTCAGAGTGAAAATGTATTCTGCACGTGTGATTGTCGCTGAGTATAGTTCGATTCTTTTGTGAAAAAAAAAACCAAAATATACGTACATTCATGACAGTGAAAGTATTTTGTCAAACGCCACGATGTTTCGTGCTTTTTTCGTACAACTTACGTATACGTATAATACGTATGCTTGGAATGCGAGGACGATCAAACTGTTCAATCAAATCTTGAACATCATTTAATTACCGCATGCGATTTATAGAGAGATAAGAGTTTTTTATGCGCTTCATGCCGTTCAGCTCTAACAAGCAACGTTCTTTTCGATTTTTTTTTTCTTCCGTGTCGTTTATAGTCGTTAATCTTTAAAATCAAACAAGGGGGCGGGGGCAGTACTTTCAATGCGCGGTAAACGCGTTCGATCTGAAACTGCAGTATGTGAAATATTTTTATCATCTCTAATATCGACGTTCGGTGGCCACACATAAATACTCAGGGGATATGAAGACCGTTTAAAATAATTAACAGAGAAACTCCACCGGGCAGTATTTTTCGCTAAAGAAATATCTTTTTTTTAACTACTATATTATGAACGTCAAAATATTATCATTTTTGGAATTCGTGAACTCTTTTTTTTTCTCGACGATATTTCGAATATTCTTTGGCAATTATGGGTAGCATCCTTTGCCCGATGATGGAAATTCTTTCCATGATGGAAAGAATTTCCATCATCGGGAGCTCCCCCCGCTGTTGTTTTTTTTTTTTTTTTTTCTATAATCCGGCAATCGAAAGTAACGCCCGATCAACATATACGTGTGCGTAAGAAATTTGAATTCAACTCGGAATTCAATAGAAAAAAAAAAACGAAAATTTCAAAGATAATTTTTTCGTAATTGCAAGAAATATAATATTGGTACGCACTTTGATACGTCGACGATCGATGGCCCTCCTGGGAAAACTGACATCGTTGATGTTGTGTCGTGTTCTAAAGCTCGGGTCAAAGTTGGCTTGTCCGTTGATGAGGAGGCCTTCGCCATAGGCGACGCATCGGACGTTTCAGGAGGCAACTGCAACGTTCATACAAAGAGAATTATATACCTATATATATCAGGATATGTATACGTTCAGCTGTATAGCTAGAAGCGGTTCATGCCATAGAGTGGGTTGTAAAGGTATGTAACATACATATGTGCATTATATCTGCATAGTACCGTGTGTACACCGGGTGTCGACCATATCAACGATCCTGCAGCCCATCGTCGGATGTCATGTTTGCAGCGATCCCCAAACGGGCGACATTTGATTCCTCACAAGACCAATTACCTTGAGTGGTATATCCGGACTTTGTTTTTTAGATCCGCAACACAACGGTAAGCGCACATATATGTATATGGATGAAGAAAAAGGAAAAACGAAGCAAAAGAAAAAAAATCAACGAACAAGTTACGCGCGCACAATATATCGCTGTGGAATGCTCGAGGGGTAACATTTAAAAAGTTAGCCCGCAATTCTAATTTGAAAAAATTAAATGAAACTGTGAAATTTCATTCGTCCGAAACAAGACACCGGAAAATTTAGCTGGAATTATGAGCGACCATTCCCTCTTTTTATTCATTTTTATTAGTATTAAAATGAGTACGGTATAATTTTATGGTTTTGTGAACATGTGTACGTGAATTCTGTGAATTTCAGACTCCGCGAATATAACGTAAGCCATTTACCGTTTGGCAGTTTGGTTTGGATCCGCTCCAGGGAAAATGTACATACACATAGCGCGCGCTATGGAGCCTAACGTTTTTCAGGGATTCATTTAATTCCAAGTCGGTTGGCGTTCAGGTTTGATGGGTACAAACACTCTTCGGACGACGTATATACCTACCGGTCTTTCCCCCCCCCTAAGCAAATTCATTCCCGTTGAAATTCGGTCAGGATTCGATTTTCTTTGAGTGGACTTAGTTTCCTGTTCAATTACTCTGCTAGCTATCATCGCAACGCGCAGGGTTTGAATCCATCCTATCAAATTGCCACCTACCATCATTTGTTTTCAACTGTGATAAAAGTCTCGTCAAAGGGATGTTCGTCTCCAAAATTTCTGCCGAAACTTTCGGAATTAGTTTACGGTTTGCCCCGTATCCGTTTAACAAATATAATGTTGTATGCTACATCGAAGTAATTCAACTGGCGGAAATCAAAAACAGAGGACGACGAAAGAACAAGTGAAACTGACGTCAAATTCTTGATCGCCCTCTCTTTCGTGTTCCATCTCATCAAAAGTAAGCAATCCCTAATAGTCCCAAGCCGGCGATGACACCCCACACCTTATTCAAACAACCTCCAGAAATTCGGTTCTCTCAACGCAAATATACCCACACTTTCGTGCAAAGCTATCGAGCCACGTCGAAGCAAATACAGTCCTTCTCTCGTTTTACGCGCGCACATACGCACTAAAGTAGAAGGAGAAACGGGAAGAGAAACTTTTTCACGCTCTGCGGATAGGGTGGTTGGTACCTTTAACGGAGAGTCGGTTGGGCCCACATTGACGTATGCAGGCTCGGGGGACGCCGTTGAGATAACTATGGGAGACTGAGTTGTCGAAGTTTCCGAAGCTAAGGGCTTCAGCTGATGGGGAGTCGAATTTTCAGTAGTCGTCATCAACTTCAACGTCGTTGTTGAGGCAGCCGACGGCGGAAATTCTGAATCTCCAGAATACGATGAGGCGGAAAATCCTGCAAAACTGGCCCGCTGTCTGTTGAGTGCTGAAAAAATAATTAAACTTGGCGTTATCGTAGCGGGTTGAGCTGAACGAAAATTTGTTTTTTCCCTTCGTTCGATTTTCAATTTCATCCCCCTATCATCTACGTATCATCTCAGTTGTAAGTATTTCAACACATAACCAACAAAAATTAAATAAAAATTAAAAAAAAAAACACAAACACAAACAAACTCAAATTGTACCACAAGTTCAACACTCCATAAGTCAAACATCAAATTTTATGTTATATTTTCGATGGACGCCAAGAAACAATGAAAGAGTTTCGAGATTCAAATGCCACTGAAGTGTATAGTAAAGGGGATTGAAACGGAGATATTTGATTATTGTACACACAGCTACATGCACGTACAGAGACAAGGGTTGAAAACATGTGTTGAATTAGTCTTTACACGGAACTTTTTTTACACGTTTCATTATCTGCTTCGTTTTATTTTTTCTTGCTTCATTCGTCGTTTGTATACAACTCGGATATAATACCTATATAGGTAGGTAAAATGTATTATGTATATACAGATGTAACACACGCGAGATTTTGCAACCCTCGCGATTTACCCCACGGCATTTAATACAAATCTGAATAGTAAATATGCCTTTCAGGCACCCCCTTCCCCCGGCCCTCTGAGAGTAAAAGTATACCGGTACACATACCAAGTTATTATTATCTTCATCATTTCTGATATGGTAACTGGCAGATTCGGCTGCGTAATTAACTCGGACGACATTAAGAGGTTTAGGTCGCTTTTTTATTTGCGGTGGTAAGAAAAAGACAAAAAAAAATGTGGCGCGTATATTTTTAGCGATTGTAATTTTCATCCGCCTAATGAATACGTTGATCCGATTAATTGGATAAATTTTGGCTAATATTCGATAACGACTGCCGGGCCCTGAAACAAAAAAAAAGAAAAAGGAATTCTGATCGAACATAAGAAAAAAAAACACTGGCCATGCGGCTGCCGATACCGTTAATTACAAAAAAAAAAGAAGTCGGATGGAATAAAAAAAGCGTTTCACGAAATAAAAAAAATCCGTCACTGTCTCAGTGAACCACCTCATCCACGTTAAATGTTATGGGAAGCTTGAAAGCCGACATTCTCACGGCATATGATTGACGGGATAACTTAGCATCGAGCCAAATTTCAAATTATAACACCTCCTCTGACAGACAAAAATTGATTTGCTCAATTATGATGATTTACTCGAACAGCTTTGAACCCATGAGCTTAGCAATCAAGCTCAAACCTTCGAATGCCCGCCGACGACGGAGCGCTTGGCTTTCGCCCTTCCCTCTTGAATTATGATCTGATAACTATGTGAATCTATCAAAAAATATATCCAAGTCTTTCGATCAACCAACCACGAACGAAATCTTCGAATCCTGCGACGCTGAGAGGTTGACCTTGATTGTTATAATGTACGAGGTACGATCGTTGCAAGTCGTCTTTGCTGCGTTTGTATCTCTGTTGGTTTTTTGCATGGGTGAATGTAGTCAAAACCACCGCGAGAAAGATGATCTGAAATCAAAACATACGTAATCTGTATACAGTGAAAAACGAAATGAAAAACTTCACTCGACACGGCAAACGAAAATAAAAGTTTCGCACAATTCGTTGATGCGGAGGACAATTTACAGTCGAATAACTTACCGCGATCTTCATTTCCCGCAGATTCATCGTCCGGTATCTATTAACCACTATGTGTACTCCAAGTTATGTCGATTACTAAAAGCTTCGCACAGCCGGGGAAGTTATACCGGTCAATATCACTCTCAATAACTATTTACCGCAATTAGAAGTAAACTTGACGTTTATATAGCCGTTGCTCAACAGATCAAATACCACCGCCATCGAATACTCGCTATTCAACCTTTCTACTCTCGTATCTTTTGCACTGCCTCATAGTATATTAGATCGTATGAACCAGAAATGGAAGTTGACGAGATAAAACGTGGCTTTACTCATCTCGTTTTTTTATTCTTCCATTACTCGGAAATTGCATTATCTTTTTCACAATACGCATAATTATCATTTATTGTTAGCTTTTCCACCCGACGTTATTCATTGTGAAAAAAATAAAAATAATACTTCAATCGGCATCTGTACCTCCGGATACTGATGTACGCGCGTCGCCATTGTCGCACCGCATCGCTCTAAAGCTTTTCCTTTGCCCGCAGATTATTAAATTTTTCTCATTCAAAAAGCTCGGTAGTGATGTAATCATGTGAAATATGAGGATGAAAATTATTTCTTCGAGCCAGCCAATGTTTCGCTGAAACATTTGAATTATTTGACTTATGGTACGTGTAATTTACAGTCGATTTGAAGAAATCGATCGGATTTATTTCGACTACTTCCATGTATCCCTAATTTCCATAAGCGTTACCATCTAATTTCTAAAGAGACCATTCCTCTTTTTAGTAAAACCAATAAGTTTGCGGTTCTTCGAGCAAAACATCGTACAGGTATCTAGTTTGACCAGAACGTAGCTTGTTTTGTCGACAGAAATTTACGAAGACTCTTTCGCCGTGGGTTAGAAGATATATTGCGTTCTACGACGGTACGTACGGTATAGGAGATGCTCAGAGTTTTGCGGCATCAGGGCTGCAGAATGGACACAAATCTTCCGTCGTTTCAGCTTCAACTCTTCGGGACACACGTAGACCGTGCGGAAAGTTTACGCGTCGCAGCTGGACACCAAAAGTCCATCGTTCCAACTTTACCCCGTGAACTTCCAGTGTCAACGGTGCGGCGTAGGTGTCTATGTCGGTAGATCTATAGGTATAGGTATATACTGCCTATGTAGAGACGAACATTCCCCTATATCACACGCATATCGTACACGTTGTACATAATATTGCACGAGTGGGATGAAAACGAGAGGCGAGAAAAACCAAGGGGGAATAATAAAGATGATGAATAAGGGTAGCACTGCTGCGTTGCTCTTCTGAAACATAACGACGTGGCAAACAGTAGTATGTTCGAACGTTGGTCAACAGCTCTTGAGATTATTCCCGACGGTTGAGCCCTTCAATTAGAATTTAACTAAGCCCGTGGAAGTTTAGGTACAGCGTACCCCTACGTGTGGATAGTGAGCATGTGAGTTGAAAACATAAATCGCGCAACGTAAACATAATGTACATATTTATACCTCTTCATTTCTCCTTCACTCTCTCTCTCTCTTTGTCTCTCTCTATCCGCACATGACCTTTCAACCAATCCTAGCCACTCTCCCATTTAAATGTCAAAATACATGCAAATTTTCACGTTGAGGTCCAGGCTTATGAGGGGGCTGATTTATCAGCAGTTAATTGAACTTTCGGGATTAGACCTCCCCTGTCTGAAGCGTCGCTTTCCGTGCATCTATATACACATTTTATGTACATAGATATATACTGTCTCCTGATATTCTCGAAGGTGAAGTACTTGTTATAGACGCACATGAGATGGAGGGTAATAGGTATACCTGTACGCAACCACTCGGTATTCGTCGATTCAAACGAAACGCCAGTGCCTCGTTGAACTAATTTTCAGAGCATAACACTTGACACGATACGCTACTGGTAAACCCGGTTGTGGCGTCGCCGTTGAAGTTAGGTTGGCATTCAGCTAGAGTCAGCTTTAGCTTAGTTTAGCTTATAGAGAAAAGGTGCGGAGGTTTGGCTCGGGTTAGGTTAACTTTGGTGAGGCAAAATTGGGCGAGGTTGGACATGCCGTGTGGTGGTGACGACAACCAAAGAGTATAACAACGTAGTACCTCCGGGCAACCCTTCCAAAAGCGCGACTAGCAGTAGTCAAAGGTGAGAGTGAGCACTGTGCCGTCTCTCGTGTCACGTTTTAGCTAGAAAAACATTATCTATGTATTATACCAGGTATGTACGTACCTACGACCTACGTGTATATCGTTGCGCTGGTTACCTCTTGGAGAAGATGGGAAATTGAAGCGCACTGTTTTAATCCCAAGCAACAAGTGGGGTTAGAGTATAGCTCGTAAAAATGATTATTGTAGGAAGCTGGGTTGGCTAGTTTGGTAAATGGTACTTCTTAGTATCCACTATACGAGAATTTCGGGATATTTATATCGCCACTGCACTAAACTCGGATTACCAATCATTTCGAATCTATCTGTTGAGCATGTAAAGAATCCAATGAAATTTGGCAGGGAATGACGCAGGGATTAGTGGATAGATTTTCGAGCTAAACTGAGGGAAAATCAGGTCGAATAAACCTCAGACGCTCGGAGAGGCAACAAAAAATAATTCAATCGCCACCGAAGCAAGAGGGTTCGATCTTCTTTTATTTGTTATTATTACTTTCGTGATTATTATTTTGTTTTTTATCCGGAAGAGTGACGGTGATGACAGATGGTATCAAACGGAAAGTTGACCAACTCCAGAACGACCTCAAGAGTCAAGAACTCCTACAGGACCGATGGCCTTGTGTTGAAGAATTCTTATGGCGTAAACGAAACCAGTCGTACACCAACGGTACGTATACTGCAATATACTATACCTCCATTTCCTCGAAATAAAAGAAAGGAATTCTCGGTATTCTTGATACGGAGAAACGGTTTCGCTGAAGCTTTATGGCCTTGACGTTGACTGGCCAGGCCACGACTGAAACTGCTGTCACACCCGTCGTACACTTTTGTTTTTCACTTAAATGTATACACAACAATTTATATGTGTGTTTCTGAGTTCAGTGACGTCCAACTAAGTAAGCTAGACAGCAAGGAAACGATCGTCGACAAGAGTGAAAAAAGGTGATACTATTTGTATCTTTTACGGCAAACCGTCCGGTTTATCGATAGCTTATGTATATAAATAATTTGATCCGGTTTTTCTCGTGAAAACAAGTTCAAGATTCAAAGTCGATTCTATTATACGTATACGAAGTGCGTAATATTATATTGCATGTGTGTTTCTGGATCGGATTCAAACCAACTATAGGAGAAACTACCAGGAATTCCTGGTTTATAAAACGAAAAATTTACAAACATGGAAATTTATACCCGTGATATCTTGTGATCAAAGAGCAGTGGAGGTCGACACAGTGAGTTCCCGTATTACGAAGTGCTTTCGCGCGACTATGTATATCAAGTTTACATATGAAGTCCAATTGAGAAGCGAGGGGTAGGTTTTTATGGTCATGAGAGAAAAAAAAAGAAAAATGAAGAAGGTAAAGGAAAAATCGTTTCACGGTGTCTGTATATATACGGAAAGTTATCGGTCGGTGGGTTGAAGGAAGATTGCAGTTTTCGGTGTAACCGTTTCTCTATTGGCTCTATGACGCGGTCCCTATAATACCTATAGCTCCGTGGAATCGACTTTTTGCTCATTCAACCGTGAAATTCACCAATCACTGCAGTAGCAGTGATGCGATAAAATTCGTGTAGATATGTCCGCGTCGGTGTTGGAAAATTTTCAGCCTATAGCTCCGCACACGTATAGAAGGGATATTCTTTGTTTGGTTGGAAATTGTAGTGCGTTGGTATTGAAATAATTTTATTCGCTTACGTACGGCTGAAATACATTTACATATACATATTTATACCCGGTGATTTATTTTTATTTCTGCCACGTATAATCATACGCTGATATGGTTGGGCATGGCTCAGGTTTTAAGCGTTCAAAAAACGACCGTGGATTAGGAAGATCCGCTTGTAGCTGTCAGTTAATCAGCTGTTGGAAATACCGAAAAATACTGAGATCACGTTGCGTAGGCTGAAAAATCATTTTCCGTAAGACCTGGACGGCCAGATCGCGGTGGATCGCCCGGCTCCAAGGTATCAAACAAATGATGCCGCAGGATTACCGAGGATATTGAGAAAAACGCCCTTCAAACGCTAACCCAGACTTGTTTGAATAAGCCTTTAAAGCTTCACCGCATGTTTGAGGCGGGTAACAAACACAACTCGATGTGTTCTGTGCTGCGGATAGAAAAGAGGAAATCGGTGGAATTTGCCTGCGCAACAGTAAGTTAGTTAAAAAGTAAGAAAACAGAAATAAAAAAAGATCAAAATTATACGCACACCATCTATTCGAACTCGTTTCACGGAAAACGAGAAATAATCGATTTTCGCATCCTCTCCAAAAGAAAATTGAACGATTTCCAGAACGATAATAAAAGATACAGACGTGCAGAATGGTAAATTGTATTCGAATGGAAGAATATTTCTTGGGTTTCCTCCCCACAGCTGAAGCGATTTTTTCAATTATGCAAAGAATACATCTATCGAGAATTTTTCTTATTATCGCTGTGATAACTCAGAAGAAAAAACGAGCTTCTATACAGCTTCGAATATAAAGATCCCATACAGGGATCATATATAACAAAAAACGATCTCATACAATACATTTTTAATTCAAGTGGGGTTCATCGCACACGATAAGGGAAGATACGATCTGTTCTTTCCTTTCTTTTGTTTTTTTTTTGTTTTTTTTTCTCATCGTATACAAACGATGACAGCCCACACAGTCAGAAGCCTTCTTCTTCTCGAACTTATATCACTCAGCTGCTGAGTTACAGTTACCGCAAAATTTCAAAACCGCGTACATAAAGTTTTATATTTAGGACATGACCCATTAGGGTCATACCTTCTCGCATTAAAAAAAAAAAAAAGTTTTATATTTCTACGGATTTCTATTTTACTAGCCGATGAGCCAATTTTTTTTTTTTTTTTTTTTGTTTTTGTATCCATACAACCCTTCTAATCGCTAATCGCGTTCAACTCAATAATATTACAATACCTATTGAAAGAGAAAAAAAATCACCCTACCTATATTTTTCAACCGCCTTCTACGTGTATAAATTTATGTAAAAAGTACGAACAGATCGAAAGGAAGAATTACCACCGTGGGACCGCGAATTACACATACATATAGTTATACGGTTGATGCGGTTGACATACGTATGTGTATGTAGATGTAATATAGTATCAGAACGCGACCCACGTTGAACCGAGAGAGTGCAAACCCTTCAACGTTCCAGGAAGAGACATCAAAGGTCACCTACGGGATGTCGGGTAATCCGGCTATGGGTTTTTTTTTTTCACGCACACGAGAACATTAATGAAAAATGAAACGAAAATAAAAATAAAAATAAAAAAAATAAAAATTTATATGACCTCTATTTATATAGGTCCCACACTATGTTCTCTCGACGTGCATATTCATGGTATAATTTATAATTAAATTTTAATTTCCACTCATCTTGCATGATTCAGTAAAAATTCGTGCAGGAAATACATATACCTATAGTACGCATTACACGTGTGTGTGCCAAACAACAGCTCTTCGATGAAAATTAATTATCGGGCTGAAAAAAAAAAATTTTAAAAGAAACAAGAAAGAAATCAAGATTAATTTAACACACAGATGAAAGGAGAGAAAAAATGCGGATGTAAGTAAAATTGAGAGGGAGTTATCGCGTCGTTTTTTTTCTTCTTTTTTTCTTTCTTTCTTTCCTTCTTATTAGCGCTTCCGCTTGGGGGGAAAAAAATGAACACCAATTTCGTCTCGAAACAATTCGACGGTGTGCCTAATATTGAGATTTAAAGGTTTAAAGTCAATGTTTAATGACATCATGCCTCCGTGAAGATCGTTAAATTTACCCTCCAGCTAATTTTCCGATACAGTGATGACTGATGAATATAACGAAGTTATTCTTGAATTCTGATGGTACTTTCGAATACCTCTGTGCGCGCCTTTATCAAACACAATGTAAATATCTAATTTTAAACAGTGATTCAGTGTACAGTGAGTTAAGGGGGTTCGCTCCAATTGTATAAAGACTGCGGTAGGATTCTGGCATATAAGATAACAATTAGTAATTAACGCTTGACGAGAAGATTTAAGGGTGCTGATGATCCATCTTCTTGATTATACTATCGTTCGTCACCTCGTACGACTATCACGTCAACCCATCATCGTTACTGTACTGGTGACTTTCATAGTCATTAAATAGTAATTACCATACTTGTTAATTTTACCTAGAATCTTCCCATGTATAATCTCATCTAGCCTCGTTCTAACTTCAACTTTCCAATTTCCGTTACTTCTATTGCGATTATTATTCATAATGAAATTTTAGCTAAATCTGATATCCGCAGAGGAAATTAATCCCACATCGTAGATACGTGTTTGTCATGTAATGTAAGTATATCGCTAAGATTTAGTCTAAAACGCGCGACGAAACCGTTCAACGTTGTTTCTTGTGTAATATCAACCGACTATGATAATAACATACACAAAACGTTCGCACGAAATTTAGATTAAAACCACACGTATATAGTTGAACTGAAACATTGGCTTGTGTAGTTGAATTAAAACCGACGTAAAATTACAACGCTTATCTCTAGCAAACGATCGATAATTGATCGAATTATAACCTTAATATTACCTTAAGATCGATCTTATTGGTAATGTAAACCTTGATTAACCCTATCGTAATTCCATCGAATGAATTCATAATTAATATCGTATAATCGATAATTGACGGCTCGATAAAAAACAAAGTGCTGTTTATTTGTTGGCGCGAATATTCTGATCTGAATTTAATTTATCATCGAGTGAGTAATTTCGATTTCATAAAGAAGAAATGAATATCTCAATTCTTGAACAGACGATTAGACTCAGCGCACTCTGAGGGGTGAGTTCTGAGCTATAAGTATTACAGATTGCTGTTTGGCACGTGATATCCGAAAGCCGTGCCTGCATTGTATAGATATATTTTCAATATATCTATGATATAAGTAGGTGCATGTTTTCGCATCATAATTGAATCATTAAATATCCGCGTGAGGAACTCCAGGGAATATCGATTCGAAACTGGTGCTGCTGGTAGTTGACAGCGATTGTAAATGCTGTGAAGTAAAATGCAAATGAATTTCAAATATCCTCCCTGCATGCGAGTAAAATTAAGTTGATCTTTCATTCAGTTATTATACACGTGGTATGTAAGCTCGGAATAGCGACTGTTAATTCTGAAATTAAATTTCTGCAAACAAGGTATTAATGCCTTTGAGTAAAATTTCAATTTAGTCTACAAATGTATAGGGGGAAAAGTTTGACCAATATTATTATATTACCAGTAAGCCCCAAAAATCAGTACAACTGTATAGCCTGTAGATAAAGGCAGCAGGAACTCCTCAACATTTACTGTTTCGTCAATCCCTGATCCAATGACCACTTCTCACCCGTATCCAGTTTCCCATATGATGTTATTTCATTTGCCACTAATTCGACCCGTGTCAGAGTCTAACATTTGCCACACCTCTGCAAAACGTAGCTAGGAATGGAATAACTGGCAATTTCCCTGCTCTCCCACCAAATTGTCACAATTTCCTACAGATTGAGTACTCGCGTACATGTGTATGTTTAGAGGTATATACTATAAATAAATATAGGTGTTTGCATACGTATGTAGAAGACGGCGGTATACCGTACCGTTTATACGTGTATACGTGTCTATATTCTCATGCACAATAGCTCAGATTAATGTATCTTCATTATCCTCCTAAGCCATACAGGCTTACCGTCGATGTTAATAACAATGGTTTGGGGAATGAGGGACGTAGATTTTGTTGCGGGGACACGAGCGTATCTGAACGAACCCTTTTCAGTACGATCTTCCCCACTAATATTAATTATATACATTTCCTCGGTGTACATTATTTCGCTTATGGTTGACCTCGATTCCTGAAGGGAGATCTAATCTGGTCAAATTTTCACGAAATCACGTACCGCTAGATTTGATGCATGCCATACTGATCCAAGAGGAGAACTTCTGTTACTCGAAAGCCGTAAGGATCACATAACTTTAATTAACTGCTCTGTACGACAGATGCGATGATGTAGATGTAATACATCGCAAAATTCCTCCATCAATTAAACACATCTTCCGCGATAACTAGATTTCAAGCTGAAGATTTGCAGACCGTATTACGTAATTACACACAAATCTCGTACGAATATGACATTTAATGTAAATAGCATTCGAAAACCAACCCAAAAAGGTACTGTTCCATAATATGATATTTCAGGGGTTTTTAGGCCGGTGGATCATCTCTAAATTCATTCCTCAGATCAAAGGCTAAGCACCAAATTTTTTTAAATGAATTGATTGCTCGAAACATGCATGAGCATAGAATCGATAGACCAGGCTTGAAACCTCCCTCTAATCCGCAATTGAATACCAGAAAAAAACTTGAGCAACAAAAGGGAGTAAATTCTTAGGAACACTGTGAAATCTAGTGTTTGAATTAAATTTTTCTTTTACATCTTTGTTCAGTAAAATTTTCATTCGAACAGTAGACTTAGCGCGAATTTGATTTGACAACAATTTTCCATTACAATTGCAATTAAAGACCTCGAGGTCGGAATTCTCGTGACTTGACGTTAAATATACATACCCCATACATAATACATGTATTTCAGGGTTATCCAGTATAATTACGTTAGATCCTATTTAATTGCGCGCAATCAAAACTTGACATTGGAATAATTATATTACACGATTTCTCAGAGCGAGGGTGAAATCCTGCTCTTCAATGTAGATAATTATCTAACACGATTTCATGATCTACTGATTCATTTTGACTTTTATTTACGGGTTAATTACATGTGATTATAAAGGACATTATGCGTAATACATTTAATCGATTCGATAAAAAAATGACAATTTCGAGACGATCTACTTTTATTTTGCTACCGATTGTTGGCGCAGAGAACGGAAGTAGATCGTACCAACGAATTCAGTACTCTGGATCGTACGTTCAAGTTCCGTTCAACCGAATGGTTTAATTTGAATCCCGTTTCTACCGACACCGAGTTATGAGAATTACGAATCGGTTGGTAAGTAAGAGGAAATATCAAACGGCACATGCGCATGTTACGCGAGCAAAGCAGCCGATATCGAGCTGTACACACAGATTACGGAATAGAACACAAAATCCAGATCATACACATAAGCATACTTCACTTCTACGATACAGTAACGTATCACAATATACTCAACTCATCTTTTGTAGGTCTGAAATCGTTGACACAGCCGTACAGGCTGCCTGTGGCCGCCTCACTCGTTGTGTGATGAGGAAAAGTTGTTTTCTTTAATCTTTAAATTAGTGTAACGAGCAAGTGGTTTTTTCCCTGATTAAACAGTGTGTGAAATTAATTATCGTCATCAAGTTTTAGAGTGAAATGATTCGTTCCAATTCCCTGTAAACGTGGATAGAGTTAGGATTATTGGAGTAAGCAGTAAGTATTCGACAGTCTAAAATATTTTTTACGTTTAATTAGGTACCTGTTTGTAGCTACTCACATGACGGATTAATTCCTGTTCTCATGAGGTATTCGTTAATTCTTCGTTATGATTTGGAGCTGTCATAACGTTAACCGCCCCAAAATGCTTTTATCTTTCCAATTGCAGTTACGAGATAACCGATTATAATTGAGGAAATAAGTTATCCTATTATTTTCAAAGCAATCTCTCATTCATTGGCCAGTATTCTTCATCCACTTCTTGTTAAGTCAGTAAATGCCAAAAGATTTGAATACACAAAGCGTTCTATCGTGCTACAGGATTTTTATTGATATTTTATTGACCTTGAACCATTATCATTATTGTTGATAAGGTTCTTTTAAAAGTACCTGCTCATGTGACAGTTGACAGCTAATCCTCTCTGGTTGACAGTTCAATTCTTACAATGAGCAGTGTCAAAAGTATCAAGTATATGATAGCATAGATACATGTCTGTGATGATAGTAAGTGAACCAACGTTTTGAACCGAGATCTAATTTTAGAACATGGATAAAATTGGCTACAATTATTTGTAGATACCACTCAAAGAGAGGAATTTTTATCTAATTACCAGCAATTTACTTCTGTGTAATCCCCCAAGCTGAGAGTGCAATTTGTGTCATAACTTTTTATAGGTCTACGTAACAGGCATTTACAGTAACATTGAAGCGTTTGAAGTATGATACCGCGTTGAGATATTATTCTAAATTTACATATGAAAATATTCCTGCCTTTATGAACTAAATAATGAAACAGTGTTTCATGATTGTATTACCAACTAGAAACTATTCCATACATTTAACTTATTACCTGTTCTAAAATAGAAACTGACGGTTATTTTAACGGGTTACTTTTTGCTGGAGTAAAGACCGATCTTTGCACAAAAATGCTGCACCGTGCAACTGGTATAGTTTTATCGTAAATACTACGATAGAAGTTTTATACCAGTTCAACTACGATTTAGATTACTTTAGTTACAAATATAAAAATGAGGACATCCTTGTTGATCGTTCCTTAAAACCTTTGCTATACAGACGTGAAAGCATTAATCCCATATTTGTGCATAATCTCATATTACCCAAGACTGCGAATAATTGGTTGTAAAGATACTTAACGCTCTACTTCTCTTCAATTTTTGATTTATTGGAATGACCCTTCTTGTACTTTTTAATTTTATATTATGGTCGCTAGCATTCTTTTAACAAAATTTTCAGAGTACCAGTGATCAAAAGAACTTTTAGACAGCGCTAGCATAGACATAGTTCTCATTCTATATATAGCCAAAGACCTTGACTTCTCTGGTATACAAACTGCAGTAAATATTATTGTTAATATTTCATACTACGGGTAGGATGTCCACTTGGCACAAAAGAGATCGCAAGCAATTCAAGAAAAATTTTCCAGTTGTCACTTACAACTTGTAAATTCTAACTAATTCATCATTAATTAACATTCATGTTGTTTTTAGGATAAAATATTCTGCGCTAACTTAAACTCGGGCTTAAGGCCCTCCACAAAAAAATGACGAAGCGATTTGAATTTAACTGGCAAATTGAAGTGCCTGAACCATTGCGTAAAGGATGCGTATTCGATAGATGGTCAGAAGAAAAAGACAATACTGAGATAGAATTAAATTGCCTTTTTAAAGTTGATGAGTACGGATTTTTCATTTACTGGAAAAGTGAAGGAAAGGTGAGACGACAACATTTCTTCTGTTCAAAACTTGCACAAGCCCAATTTATCATCAATATAATATGTGCATTTCATTGGTTTAGGATGGAGATGTTATCGAACTCTGCCAAGTGAGTGATGTTCGTGCTGGTGGAGTTCCAAAGGTAGTAGGCTCTATTACTGAATTTTCACTAAAGATTAAAGATATCATGGTATTATCAACTTCTATGATTAACATTGTGATTGTCTATCTCACCCAGGATCCAAAGCTGTTTGACAGACTTGCAGGAAAAAGCGAAGACCTACTGGAAGAACGAAGTCTGACCATTTGTTCAGGTGTTGATTATACAAATATTAACTATCATCACGTTGTATGCCCCGATGCAGCAAGTGCCAAGGTAATTAGATGCAAAGTTGCACTTCCACGTATCAAACTATTTCGCTACATCTTATATTATTGGTCAGGTCAAGTTGAATTGATAACGTTTATCGTGGCTTTTTTTTTAACAGGATTGCTGTTATGTCGTAACAAATGTAGAGTATTCTAAATGATGAGTGAAGTCAGTAAATAAACACAGTACAGCATTATGATGAGATAAAATAGATTTCTTATCAAACTGAATTATACTTATCTATAATATTTGTTCAGATCTATGCAATTTATTCACTACATTATTTCATACATTATCAACATAGTTATTTACTAATCAATGTTACAGACATGGTTGGATGGGATCAGAATTATAACGCACAATGTGAAAGCCAACAACGTTTGTCCATTAACGTGTTTAAAAAAACAGTACGTGGGATTTTAATTTAAATCAACATAACTTTAAAATTCCAAAGAACACATCATTTTTCGTCTCCCTTAACTCATGAATACGTATTGTAATATTCAAACCGTTTCCGAGAAGCTAATAGAACCCAGTTGAGATATGTGTACATACTGCATACCTAAAGCAGATAACAATCATAATTATCATTATTTTAGTTGGATGAGACTTCGAATGCTTGTAGATCCGGCTGGAAAAGTTCCAGTCAAAGTAGTTGCTAGAACATTTGCCTCAGGAAAGACTGAAAAATTGGTATACCAATGTTTGGCCGAGTTGGATTTACCAAGCGGAAAGGTTTGTCTCTATAAAATCTATATTTCAGAATAATTCCTTTTAGTAAGAAAATTATCATTGCAGAACGATGTGATAGAGCCAGATGATTTTACATTTGATGCATTTTACGCCCTGTACCATAAAATATGCCCAAGAAACGACATAGAAGAATTGTTCCAATCAATGTGAGTAAATTTCATCAAATATAGGTAATTCAAGTAGAAATCAGCATGTTTATTATAATATTAGAACCGCAATGATAATGGACATTTTGCTTGTAACTAATGAATGTAGAACTCAGGGGAAGGCTGATACCATCAATCTCGACCAGTTGATCTTATTCCTAAATGAAAAACAAAGGGATCCAACATTAAATGAAATCTTATGCCCGCTTTACGATGAGAAAAGAGCAATGGAAATTATTAGAGATTATGAAAAAAATGAACAAGCGCGGAATCAAAGTGAGTATAGTAGTTTGGTTTTGGAGCAATGTCGATGAAGTCTGCAGTTGACCCCTTCTCCGTAATGTATGACGCTGCTTTTAGAAACCATGACCAAAGATGGTTTCATAAGATACCTGATGTCAGATGAGAACGCACCCGTCTTTCTTGACAGACTTGACATTTATATGGACATGGATCAGCCACTGTCCCATTACTATATTAATTCCAGCCACAATACTTATTTAAGCGGAAGACAATTCGGTGGTAAAAGTAGTGTAGAAATGTACCGACAAGTGCTTCTTGCTGGATGCAGGTATGATTATTTTTCAAATCTTATTAGCTTTGTTCAGTGCCTTTGATAGATCTTAATTGTTATTTTTTTTTAAGATGTGTTGAACTGGATTGCTGGGATGGAAAAGGGGAAGATGAGGAGCCAATTATAACCCACGGAAAAGCCATGTGTACAGACATATTATTCAAAGATGTTATATACGCGGTTCGAGACACAGCATTTGTTACTTCTGAATATCCTGTTATTCTAAGTTTTGAAAATCACTGCAGCAAAAAGCAACAAAACAAATTGGCCAAATATTGCGATGAAATATTAGGAGACCTGCTACTGAAAGAACCTTTGAAGGAATATCCTGTAAGTCAATTAAGTCGCACCACTTCAACCGCGCCATATCTCAGCTACTAAAAAAATATATTGATGACTAGCTTGAACCAGGAGTGAGCCTTCCACCGCCAAGTATGTTGAAGCGAAAAATCCTCATTAAGAATAAGAGACTGAAGCCTGAAGTTGAAAAACACGAATTAGAACTCTTCAAGCAAGGACAGTTTGTCATCGAAGACGAAGTGAAAGAAGATGCTAGCGCTATACCTGCTGCTGCCGGTATTGACCAAGTACCAGCCAAGGTACCTAATGCTGCCAAAGTCTATAATTCTTGCTAATCTAGTTCGTGCGTCTCAAACTACATTGTTCTGCAGGAAGAAATAGTAGCAGCAGCCGAGGCTGTAATCCCCGTTGGCGTGGTTCCACAAACGCAGGGTAGTGGACCTGTGGGAGTTGGAGATAGCTTTGAGTTAACAAACGTGCCACCATATACTGGCAGTACAACTAACGTGCATCCATGGCTTTCGTCCATGGTGAACTATGCACAACCAATCAAATTCCAGGGGTTCACCGTAGCTGAACGTAAGTTTATTTTTTTATTATGAATTTTTTCTATCCGCAAGTATTTAGTTACATTAACAAAGTTTTGAATCTACATTACCTGTATGTCTCAGACATTAATATTGCCGTTTTAATTTTTGTAGAAAAAAATATTCATCACAATATGTCCTCTTTTGCTGAAACTGCGGGATTGAATTATTTGAAAACTTCTGCAATTGAATTCGTCAATTATAATAAACGTCAAATGAGCAGGATATATCCAAAGGGTACACGAGCTGATTCCTCGAATTATATGCCTCAGGTATCCAACTTCTGTCCGCTTATTGATCTACTTTAGTTTAGTATTCTAGCCATTCCTCAATTTCAATGTTACTCTGTATTGTCACAAACAAAATTGGCATATCAAACACAATAGATTCGAATTAAGTATGCACGCAGATGTTATCGTGTTATACATATAATTTTCAAACTATTGAATAAATACATGCACAGGTGTTCTGGAATGCTGGCTGTCAAATGGTGTCACTAAATTTCCAAACGGCAGATCTTCCAATGCAATTGAACCAAGGAAAGTTCGAATACAATGGCTCTTCTGGATATTTACTCAAGCCAGACTTCATGCGGCGCGCTGACCGTAGTTTCGATCCTTTTGCAGAAAGTCCGGTCGATGGAGTTATTGCCACCCAATGTAGTGTACAGGTATACTATGACGCATTCATACTAACAATCTTGAATCATCTCAAAAAACCGTCATGTTTGAAAGGTTTTATTAATGTTATACTAACAGGTAATCGCAGGTCAGTTTTTATCGGACAAAAAAGTTGGCACTTATGTTGAAGTCGAAATGTATGGTCTGCCAACGGATACCATAAGAAAAGAGTTTCGTACCAGAGTTGTACAAGCGAACGGTTTGAATCCTGTCTATAACGAAGAGCCATTTTTGTTTCGTAAAGTGGTCCTACCTGATCTGGCTGCCTTGCGGTTTGCCGTTTATGATGAATCGAATGGAAAGCTACTTGGACAGAGGATCGTTCCCCTCGACGGATTACAGTCTGGCTATCGCCATGTCGCTTTACGCACAGAAGCCAATTTTCCCATGTCTCTTCCTATGCTCTTCTGCAATATAGAACTCAAAATCTATGTTCCTGATGGCTTTCAAGGTATTTTACTAACGCAGCTTGAAAAAGCCTGATTTTTTTTATGTGAAGTTTGATAGTATTGATAATTTTGGGAATTTTTATTTGTTTAAAGATTTTATGGAAGCACTTACTGCACCCCGAGTGGATCGAAAGGCTGAAGCAGCCGCGCAAACTAAAATGCGAGGGCTTGGAATTGAAGAGAGTGATAATAAGACCAATATCGAAGCTCCTCTACACCACCACGAAGTAGCTAGGCCAAGAGGTATGTAAATTGATCATGTGCACACGGTCCAAATAAATTTTTTAAACATTAATCTTTAAAATATGTATTCCTAATTTACAGAGGAAATGATGTTTGAGCCTATTACAGTAGATTCCTTGAGACAAGAAAAGGGATTCCAAAAAGTATCTAGAAAACAGCAAAAGGAATTAGAATCTCTCAAGAAAAGACATCAAAAAGAAAAGATCACTGTTCAAAAACAGCAGTGCACAGCAATCGAGAAGATCATTAAAGGAAAAAAGTAAAGCTTGAGATTATTTGTATAGTAACAGAAAGAATTTATTAATGCAAAATATCATATGCATACACGTCATAAATTAGAAATAGTAATGAATAATTTACAAACATTTCAGCAAAGTAGAATTGTCACGAGATCCAAGCGTTCGTAGAGCGGTATCGGAACAAACTGCTCAGTGGTCACGCTTAGCGGAAAGACAACGTAGGGAAGAGAAGGAACTACAGCGAGTACAACTTGAAGAGCGTCGTACCCAATTACGTAAGATGTGTTTGTCGGCACAAATTACACAATTAAAACAATTGGCTGCAAGGCACGAACGTGAACTCAAAGAAATGAACGTAAAACAAGCACGACTTTCGGTTGAGAGTATGAGAGAAGTTATGAATGACAAAACGCTTAAAACACGAGGAATCAAAGAGGGCAGACTCAGAGAAAAGCAGCAAAATAATACCAAAAAGTTCATGGAAGAGCGAAAAATCGCGCAAATACTACAGGCTCGAGAAAAAGATAAATTAAAATCGATTCATGACAAACAACTCGAAGACCTACAGAAAGATATAAACGCGGTAAGAAAATGACTATAAGTCATCCACATATTGTTGAATATTGTGTAACAATAATAATAATATTAATTGATATTTTTCCAGATACTGGAAATGTACAAAAATGAAGAGATAGAATACGAGCTCGGCCCAAAAACAGAATTCTATGTGTAAATATGCCGACATAACCAGCTAAGATAGGTATGACGTACTGATTCTGTTCGTTAATTATATTGAAATTTCTTATCTATTTAATATTCACTATTGGAATCGGGATCAAATCTCTTAGTAATTATTTCACAACATGATTGTGTCGTAATTAGGCACCGCGAATTGAGCTCATGAATTTGTTATTTTCTTATGAAAGTCTCAACTTTGGGTGCAAAGTTTTACCATTACTATTACTGATTACTTTATAAATCAGAATACCATATAAAATGTCTTCGATGAATCATATAGTTTAAGAATAATTTACCATATAGATGATTATAATCTAGTCAAATTTTAAACAACTCGAAAATATTTACTGTTCACCGACAAGTTTGAATACGTAAAGTAGAAATGGAGATCGTTGTCAAGAAATATATTGAATTGTCAGAATTACAAACTATGCTAAGGTTATTGAGTCAAAACTTTGTAATATTGTGCCTCTTTTAACAAAAACAAATCAAATACGTAACATAATTACGAATTCTTCACTTAATCATTTCTCAAATAAGTTAATCATTCGATTAGCATATTGCAAAGGTGCTTGGGGTTATGCATTACAAAAGTATAAGTTGAACGAAAAGGATGCATAATTTTCCATCCACAATTTTCCTCAATGGTTCTAAACCCGAACAGTCAACTTTCGGATCACTGCTAGTTTAATTACCTTTTGTTTGGTATATGTATTAATGCAATGATCTATTCAGTGTATCTTACCCTTTGCTGCACAATGAGTGATTTAACTATAAGTTTGAAACATGTCTTAACTTATGTTATTTTGTTAATATTTTTTACAAAGTTTTGAGACCATGTCCCCCTTATATGTAAACTTGTTTCATAGTAAAATATATATTGAAAGTTGAAAACCAATAACAATATTTCTCAATAAAACACCTATGTGAATAAAAGAACAATGTTGATGAGATGAACAGCAGTTCGATTTTCAAGTGGCCTTCAGTGATTGTAAACTTAATCAACTTATGAGAAAGCTTGGGAATATAACTGTCTGGTAAAAGGATGACACAACTCAGTGGATGAAGGTTTTAAGTATGATATGAATTTTAATCAAGCTACTATTTTACAATATTTTAAGACAGCAGAGAATAAGTCACTCCAAAAAATGTTCACATACTCCGAATTTTCTTCTTTTCCCGGTAAAAGGCTTTTTGTTGAACTGAAATGAAAAAGTCCTCCAGAATTAAAAAAAATATACATTAGATCATCCAAAAGATTATTCTGAACTCAGTTTAGTGACGAGATATATTATTCGTACTTTCCCAATGTTCAGCATTTTGTTCGATCTCAAGAATACGTTAGCATGAATATTGAAAATACTTACTCCATGGATCAAAACGTATCTTTTCCACTTTATCTCCCAGCCTCTCTCGTATTTGATTATATTGGTGTCCGCTGACTAAACTTTCCATCCGTACCATGATAAGTCTGTAAAGGAAGATTCAAATTTCAATATGATTTCAGTAATAAATATTACGTCTTCAATATTAATCAAAACTAAATAACTTAAAAATTATATTATTCAGATCAAGGCTGTACAGAAATTGAAAATATTCTAGGTTACAAAAACTCTAACCCAAAAACTAAACAATCATACAAATGGTCTCCACACTTACTTGCTTTTAACCCGTTTAAGCAAAATGTTTGTGACGAACATTTTATCCGGTAAATAGTCGGGCAATGGTTGATAACTGACGATAATCCAATAGTTTACCTCTAAATTATAAGTGTTTTTTTTTTTTTTTTTTAATGCCAGACGGTATGACAAGTTGCTGATGTCTTACTGGGACCTGCTGGGACCCCTACACCCGTTGTTGACTACACTACTCCCTCTCCTAAAGTCCTAAAAGACCTGAACAATAGAGCTTATCGGGGGCAGTCGAAAATCCAATTCGTGGCGCCATCCCACCTGAATAATTCTCATATTCTAACCCCACTGATATAATTATATATCAGTGTCTAACTCTCATATTCACGTACGTAAGACCCACGGACAGAACACCATGGGTAATAAATATGTATAACCACATACATACCACTGATAGTGGTACCAGAGGTGGTACATACATAAATATTTCGTGACCAAACATCAATCCTCACTTCATTTATTGTTATCGTGGACTTCGGTCGGCACGCGTCTCGCCAAGTCGGTCACACCATAGCAACAGCATTCATATTCTTAGAAGCATAGGGCGGATTATACGTCATACGGTTATTTTGTGATCTTTCACTCAAAACAGAGGCAAAGCGCTCCGGGCGTTGTGAGATTCAAATTTTATGATAACGTATTTCGACGTTCAATCCTAAATTAGTGAGATAGAATTCTCTGGACATCGCACACTGTATTCTGGACTAAGCAATAGAAGATGACACAAATTTGGTCAATTAGTTTGATACTTTTCGTACTTCTGGTTGTTATTTTAATCCTAAAGCAATTGTTTTGGCATGGCCGGCTAAAGCAACTGACCAATAAACATGTTGTGGTAAGTCCGTTATACTTGTTAATTAGAAATCTTACTCTTTTTTTTGCCTTTGAGGTAATCAAGAATTTTTTCATTGTCTTAAGCTTTGAACCAACTAAACGATGGAGATTGGAAGTTCAGCTGCTAACTGCTTATCATTTCATCGTGTCAAATTACACATATTTTGTTTAAGATAACTGGAGGTTCCAGTGGAATTGGAAAATGTGCAGCAATCTATGCAGCCCGACAAGGAGCACATGTAACCATTATAGCCAGAGATTTGAAAAAGTTGGAAGCTGCTAAAAATGAAATACTGCAAGCTTGTCGGAATAAGGAAAAACAGAAAGTGGAATGCGTATCATTGGACATCGGAAATAATTATGGGGATGTAGAAAAAACGTTTAATAACCTCGAGCGCACAATAGGCCCAATTTATATGCTGATTAACTGTGCGGGTGTTGCGATATGTGGAAAAGTTGAAGACACCTCCATTGACAATCTGAAACAGATGGTCAACCTTAATTTCATGGGAACATACTATGCTATTAAGGCAGTCATTTCCAGCATGAAGAGCGCCAATGAGGGAATAATTGTTATCACTTCCTCTCAAGCTGCCCTATTAGGTAAAATTTGAAAAAGCCTATTATTTGTTCGCTTATAAGTCGGTTATTCTTGGGCAAAAATTGATTTTACATTGCGACTTTCTTTCACATTTCAGGCATCTTTGGTTATTCAGCTTATGGGAGTACAAAATTTGCCTTGCGTGGATTGGCAGAAAGTGTTGCGATGGAGGTAGCACCTTATAACATCACCGTGACATTGTCCCTTCCACCTGACACAGACACACCAGGATTTGCACTTGAAACACCGAGCAAACCATTAGAAACGAAACTAATCTGTGAAGGTACAGGGCCTGTGACACCAGAATCTGTTGCTGAACAATTGATGAAAGATGCTTTGGTCAGTACTTTTCATACGTTGCTAATTTATTCGGACTGTCTCTTAAAAACAAGTGACAAGTACTGAGTAAACAGTATGGCTAATACCATTGAGTATAGATTCTCGATGCTAATACTAGACTGAAAATGGAAAGGACTCATTTCAATATTGTTTACAGACTGGGAAATTCTTCTCAACAGTCGGTCTGGAAGGGTTTATTTTGACTACATTGTGCGCCGGAATGTCTCCTATCTCAACCGTCACCGAGTTACTACTGCAAGCATTACTGGCAGGCATGCTTAGGCTAGTTGGCGCCTGTTACCTAATTTCATTCAAAAGAATTATTCTAAACTGTATGAAAAATCGAGATAAGAATAAGAAATCCGAATAAGTCACAGTAATATACTTACTTTGCTGAACTCTGCTATCGGTCTGATATCCTGAATAACTGAACTGAAGTAAGTGTGATATTCAGTATCCGAAACTCAGTATTTGAATGGGATATTTACAATCTTATTTAGTATCGGTACCTGCAGCTGTCATAATTCACCTAGGTTTTTGATTAAACTAATTTCTGTTGCATGAAATGTCGATCTTCGTCTGTATATTTTCTTAAAGTTCTTGGTGTAATTGTTATTGATAAATATTTGTGTGGCATTGATCAATAAAATAACGTTTTGAATAATGGCAATCGTATTTTTTACCCAAGCAACTTTGATAATCAGAGAAAGCCGAGAAACTACCACGTAACTTCCAAGTGAAAACTGAAAACGGTAAAAGAGTACCGATTTTTCGGTTACAGATTATTTTAACAATTTTCCTAGACAAGAACAATGTCATATCGTAATGATACGAATATTTCTCGACGCATAGTTATTTTAATCAGCTGCGCTTCAATGCAACAGCGAAGCTGCAATTCATTTACATCATGAGTTCTCATTTCTATTTTACTTTTATTGTTCGGGAGAGGAAAGAGCAGCTCAAAAAGCAATTTTTCTCCAGATCTGCTACACAAGATTCTTTGGTGCATCTGCTAATTCAAATAATATATTTGTCCACTAATTACCTATGTCTGAGTGACTTATAATGTACTTCTGTGTAAGAACAATTAAAATCATGTTCTAATGTTAATTGAAATAAAAGTATTGACAATGATATTTTAACGCATTATTTGTAAGAAAAAACTACTTTGCAAAAATACATCTATGATATGCATAATAATTTGTTAACGTGGATTTTACGCAGTTGACTTATTAACAAACATGAACGACCATCCAAATATTTATTATTTGTTTAACGTTATTTACACCCCTACGTGTATACACTGAAATTCATCATGAGCAGCAGTTGTATGCTCATACGACACTTGCAGCCATTATGACAAATATCAAGACGTATACATCATGACATGCATGCATTGATTACACTCTGATTCGGAACACCTCTTCGCCCGTCATGTTCTCCTGACACTTCTCAGATCTTGGGCCGAATTTTACAAAATTCAGGGCCGATATTGTAGGAATCTACATTATCAATTCCGGTTGAGCAATTTTGGTCCATAAACTGATTTTGGTATCAGGAGAATATGACAGGCGAGAAGGTGTGCCGAATCATCATAACATTGCATGCATGCAAGCATGCCTCATCTTATGCATGCACACATTATCACATATGTATATCCATCCCTTGCATGATCCATTGATGCCTTACATTGCTCTGATTGACATTAGAACACCTCTTCGCCTTACATGTTCTCCTGATAATTTTCGGATCTAGGGCCGAATTTTACAAAACTTGGGGCCGATATTGTAGATTTCTGCATTACCACTTTCGTCAAGCAATTTTGGTCGATAAACTGATTTTGGTACCAGGAGCACATGCCAGGCGAAGAGGTGTTCCAAATCAAAGTGTAATTAAAGCATGCATGCATGCATGTGGTGATAAAGATTCAGTGAGTGATGGGTGCAGAGGTGTAGGTAATGTTAAGCAATGTTTAACAAACAATCAATGCAGAGGGTGGTGTATGTTTATTGATAAATCAGAGATATAAAATACATGTCAATATATTTTAATACAGATTGTGATATTATTAAAACAAAGTCGTTTTTTTTTATAATCAATTCGTTACAAATCATTGACATATTACAATCACCATCGAAATGTCATTTTCATTGGTATGAAAAATACTAGATACATATGTATATGTGTATGATAACTTATTCATATGTTAGAAATTACTGAATAATCAGAATCAGCATCTCATGAATTATTTATCATGAACCATTGTCACGCTCTTTATCAAAGTTAAACCACGATGCGTAGGACATTAAATAAAATAATACTAGCCAAAAAAAGTGTCTCTTGCTTTAACCCGAATATTATAAGAACGTTTGTCAAACTCCATTTCATCTGTTCTTCATTTCCACTGTTCGCCAGCCAGAGTAGCGAAATTGTCTTCTGCTCTCGATGGTTAAAGTTTTCCGAATCCTCTTCCTACGATTTCCCGGGACTCTCTGATTTTCTAGCTCTACTCAGCGGCGGATGAGACGATCTGGAAAGCGAAGAAATTGAGATATCTCAATGGGTTTAAGTCCTAGCCTAATTTAGTCAACGGACTCATGTTTTTAAGGTAAAATTGCGTCGAGAAACACTCGCTAAAACAATTCGGAGCACATCTAATTCTTTGCGATTTTGACACGTAAATGTTCAAAAATCGAAAGCCTGTAGGGTTTGATTTTTCTCAATTGTGGGGCAAAAATAAACTTTTTTTAACGGATCTTTTTGGGGCATACTTGTATATTTTGAGCCCAGAAATCTGAATCTGCAAGCTGAATTGATTTATCTTTTGACATGATTTAGAATTAAGCGTTTTCTAATTTGTATTGGAAGGATTTACATTTAAAATAAAACCCTCACTTACGATATTAACGGTTTGGTTTATTTTTATTTAATATCTCGTAAGTTTATAGTATAATGGTTTTCATTAAGCTTTATGGTTCTTATACACATAAAATGGGGTGGTCTTACCCCTGCCACATAATTTTCAACTCAAACGTTCAAATCGTGTACATGAACATACTTTTGGTAACCACCCACTCCGAACCACGGTTCATAAAGCAGAAAATACATTACTGTAATAACTTCGAACCACAAATCGATTTGGAATTTCAGCAAGTTATATTCACGCGTTGTCCGTCGCCGAGCGGAGTAGCTATGGCTGACTGGAAATGCCCTTACTACTTACAGCGTTAATTCCCAAATGAGAAAACCGCTTTATTCACTTTCACGATAACCACTCAATCTGAAGTTGAATGTTCATTGAAAAACTACATACTTTGTGATCCGCGAAAGAAGAAATTTTATCTTTAAAACTGAATCGTAATGACTTCGAGTAGTTGCTATGAAAGTAGCGGCAACAAAGCAGCAGTAGTACGAGCATTATATGGTCGGACCTGAGCCAAACGGCGAGAGATCAACACGAGAACGCATCTCGTTCTTTAAATCTGTCTGCACACCATAAAACTTTTCAAATCTCTGAATGCACACACAGTCTTCTTTCTTTTTTTTTTTACTCTCAAGTAAAATGTAGCTGGTAACTTCAGTTTCGGAGAGAGCGGTCAACAGCCTAGATATCTTTTTCGAAAAATAGGCTGATCAATTTATATGCGTATGCGGTGTAGGTACAATGGAGTGTTTTCAAGTATGAATCTGCATTTGAATTTATAAATTTAACATTTACTTATTATTTCTCTTTTTCTCTCGCTTTCGCACCTCTTTTCTCCCTCTCATATTCGCTCTATCACTTTCATTCTCATAATATTCTCTTGCTCTCGCGTTCTCTCTTTCAGAGCATCATCTCGAGGATTTTTATATCCTTATTATATTAATAAGTAGCCTTAAATCCACGAAACGAGGCAATCATCTAGATTTGGTGTCCGCTTACTCGTTCGCTCGACAAGGCTTACTTCGTATAATTATCATATATTCTTTTCGTCGAACGTTCGAATTAGCAGACGAGTCGCTTAACGAGTAATTAGACCTTTGGCTAAAAACATATTTAAGTGATTATCCGTTTCGAAAATAATTGCAATAAAATTTTTTGTATAAAGCCCATTTTTTTCTTTCTCCGAGGGGTCATACATTCCATTACGAAGTTCTCGCCCACCCTCCCCCACCCCCCGCCCCAAATGCGATCATTTTCAAGAAATTCAATTTACAACAGTAGACTGCAGTCTCTAGCGGAGGCGTTTCTCGAAGGCGTCCTTAAAGGAAAATCGACCAATTCCTGCTACAAATTAATTGAACCAGTGCCAAAGGGCCAAATTAATTACAAATTAGATTATGGCCGGTACAACAAAGGGCAAAGTACGTATATACTCATAATGTATACGCCGCGTGAGCAAATAGTCTGAAAAACAATTTCCAGAATTTGGCGTTTGATCTTACATCGGGTGTATAATTATAGAGCATCTTTAACGTATATAAATCAGATTGATTTCACTTCCGGAACGCCTCAATTATCTTTCAGCCAAACAGCAGCAGTGATTAAAACCCGAGAACGTAGATGAATTTACATTATTAGAAGGTAGGTACGTAGATGAACTAAAAAATGAGCACTTAAAAACTACAATAGATATTGGTACAAAAATTAATGCTGCTATAATTAGATAATATCACAAAGAAGCGACGAGGACGCAATCCGATTTTTTTTTTTTTTGGCAGCGTTCCATTTCAAATCAAAATTCATTATATGGCGACACATCGTTACCGTATATAGTCTATATAAGTAATATATATAATATACCAGCGCGATAACATCCAAGATTTGCATTGTATCCGCATACAAATTCTATGCAGCCATTTTTATACATTTTTACTATTGAGAAAAATCAAGTCCCAGTCGCCCCTTTTTTTTTTTATTTATTTGTTTTCATTCAACGCGTCATTCGACCAACGCTCCGACGTCAGTCCAACGAACAGCTCTCGTTGGTAAATATCAGACAATATATATGTATATATATATTTTTTTTTTGTTTTTTTTTTCAATCTTACGTACGAGTGTTACATCTTACATCTACCGCGTGTGGCCAGCCCATGCTATCCTCTGACGTATATTTTGCATCCATCATCTCATTATACGCGTCCGTCAATATTTATTATCAAGTAAAATTCTGCGATTTAATTCAGACAATTTTTTTTTATTTGCAGCAGCAGCAGCGGAATAATTCTATCTATAGAAATGAAAATATTTCCAATCTCAATATTAAATTGCAAAAATAGTTTGACTTGCATAGAATGAACGAAACCTATGATGTGATAATATAAAACAATTCTGTTAGGCTGCATCTGGATTGAAATTCTATTCGTCAATCTGTCACCCGGTATTCAAAAGAACATCAAATTGATGTTAAAATGATATCCCAATTATTAATTTCGCGTCTTATCTATTGCACACCGGTTAGCATAGGCGGCCAGACCAACCCAATGTATTTACGATCCAGAAATTACACATTAATTTTTATTTTAATGTAACACGCATTGTATTATATTATAATTAATGTATGTATGTATGTATTTATATTATGTATTTACAGACAATCACATGAATCGTAGATATCCTATTTATCATTCGTATTATTCGTCCTTCCCTATATATACTTATATTTCAATTTCACCCTAAATCTCATCCTTTCCTAATAATAAGAATGTCCTTATATTATTAATATTTCTTTTTATGCTTTTTTATGTCTTTTTATTTTCAAACATAATACGCCTCCGTTTAGGTTGAGCTGAAACTTGTTCAATTTTATCTTCTCCCAGTCGCAACCAAAATCACAAGAAAAAAAATTAACAAATGAAGTCAATTAGATTAGAATGAAAAAGAAAAGAAAAGAAATGCACTCAAATGAACAGCGCGGTACACGCACCATTCGTACATACACGTGAAGCAAATTGATCAATGTTATTTTTATTACCAATTTAACGGTATAATTGTTTTCAAATTAATCATCGTTCACAATCAATCCGCCGTCATTTATTATCCCTTTATTACTCATATGTATATAGGTGGAAAGTCATTAGTAAATGCACATATACATAATATGACTCAATTGTTTGAAATCAGACTGACGTAAATCATTGGCTGTTATTATGTGACTGTCAATTATTCACGTCCAATCGGATATGGACAATTCTTCTGAATAAACTTCGATTTCTGCAGTAGCTAAATGTAAAACAACAGCGCGTGGGTTATGATGTATGAATACATATTATTACAACGGAAATCTTTTAGTCTGTAAAGTTGGTAATAAAAAATTCAATTTGAAACACGCGATACAATAGGCCGCAATAATCTAGCACTGTTCTTGTTTTATTTATTTATTACTTTATCACTATTATTTCTTTTCTTTCTTCTATTCATTTAATTTTATTCCGCAGTGTATAACAATTCGGACATTGTTCTAAGCTCGTACTTGACTAACTTCAATTAGCAACAAATATTGATCGAATATATTGTATAATATATACCGAGCGTTCACAGCTGCGCTATATCATAGGCTACCTGCTGCACGTTTCAATTTGCGCTATTCGAGTATTTTTCTTTTTTTTCTGTTATTATCACTTTTTTTTCTCTGCTTCCTATTTATTTATTCATTCGACAACGCGGCCCACGTTGAAATTCCTCGGCGATTATGTTATAACGGATGACATCGAGGCGAACGATCGCGAAGGTAGAATATATTCGCGTTCGCGATCATTCGGCGATCGTTAATCACCCTATACATCACATCAATTATCTTTAATGTATATAATATTATACGTAACACGGCTAATAATAATTGTCTATTTTATATTATCGTCATCATCATTATCATCATCATCGAACAAGTTTCAATTCTATGCCAGTGGCGTGGACGATGCTTTAGTATGTGTGTGTGTGTGTGTCAGTGTGCAGTGTTCGTATTTCTTTTTTTCATTTCATTTCATTTCGTTACTTTTATTTTATTTTCTTTTACCCATACTCGATACAAGTATTAGATGCCCTGATATACACCTCGACCTTAACAAGATCAATTCTCGTTTAATTCTCCTCTTTTTTTATGTACAGTATTATATTGGTATTCGGAGTTACTCAATTGGCTGAACGTTGCGTGAGCTGACGTTAATAATCACATTTGCGATTACATAGGTATACTGCAGTTTCACAGACTTGCGAACCGAGATTCTTTTTCTACCTATATAAATGCATATAGATACAGGATGGACGTATATTTACAATTTTTCTAATAAAATTGCGGAAAATTTTTCAGGAAAAAAAATCAAAAAGTTTATTTTAATTGGTCTGGTGGAACCATGGGTTAGGTTGAAAAATATCGAAGGGTGGGATCGTATGCACGGATTTATTGGTGAAAAAGAAAGAAGATATTGCTAATTTCTTCAAGTTATAGGTGATGATTTGATATAATCAATTATATGAGAAAATCTGATAGTCCAGTGCAGATTGGATTTGATAAATTTTACGGGGATAATTTGTTTATAATATACCGTCAACTCACAAACGCAGTCAAAGAAATCGCATATTTTTAGGTCACTCTAGCAAAATTGGCATGTCGCGGATGATCACACGTTCCGAGCTTTTCTTTTATTACTTTTTTGTTGTCCTATCTAGTAATCATTGTAATTCAATTAAAAAACGTCAAATTTAACAGGCGAAATATATAGTCAACTTTATATACGCGTTCGCTTCTTCATACATATATAACTTTTTGTTTTATATTAAATTTTTTTTTATTAATATATTCTTGGTTTTTATTGTTGTTTCTTTTTCTTTTCTTTCGACTGTAGGAGGTGCGAGAATTTTATCCTAATTGACAGAGAGAGGGCGTACCCGGTTGGCTGTAGCTTTAAAATTTTCCTACCAAAGAAAAGCCAACCTCGTTGTACGTACAAACGCCTGCTCGAAATTGATTTATGTACGTATGTATCTACGTGTATATATGTATATACATATGTATATATGTACACGTAAAAGGTACATGTGCCTCCTATATCACTCGTGCAGAAGCTAGACGACACTTTTAATCCGGACCTCTCGTGACATTCAGGTCAGTATTACTTTAAAGCTTAAAAAAAAAGCTCTACTTCGGTCGTCTTCCAACTCCCAGTGTAAGATCGCTCTTAAACGAAAAGCTAATCCTTCGGAATCGATATGGACGCGATCGCTAGTTGGATAGATATTCAAAAAGGGGTGATGGCAGGGGTTTTGAAAAGCGGATCTTGATAAAGATGCGCTTTTATAATTTATGAGATTCTCTAACGAGCGGTTCTTTCATGCGAAAACTAAAGCCGAAGAGGTCCTACGCCTTCTTAAAGATTTCTATTAGGAGTAGGTACCCAAACCTGAGCGTCGTCTTTTGTCTCGGTTGAGTGAACCTGAATTGCGGTTAAATTAAGGAAAAACAAAACGAAGCTGCTGCTAGTGCTGCTGCGACGTTAAAGGAAACGCCAACAAAAACTCTACACGACGCGAACCTAGTGCAGCGCGATTCGCAGCGTCGGACATTTCGTGACGGTAACAATTCGAGCCAGCGTTTGTACTTAACTTTCGATATCGCGATGTAATTACGTCCGCTAATCAGATCAAACGTTGAGCTTTCAAATCGGCATTTCTCCAACCGCTCCCCACTGCACGTGTATTAGAATACATAACTATGTCATACATTTTTTATCCCCTTTTCGCGTTAAAACTATACGATATTAAGAGAGGGCGATGGCAATATTGCACGCGTAGAACTGAAATATACTATATATATAATGATTTTTTATCTCTCTTCCTCTCATTTTTCACGGATACCTATGTATTCATGCTATATATGTATGTGCAGGGTATATATGTAATCGTATAACCAAAGAACAGAAGCGTCTGATTGCAAAATCGATTTGTACACGAGTTACCGCGTCTCGGCGTTCTCCCGATGAAGGCAACTTTAGCAAAGACTACTTTTCAAGCACGTTCTAGCTGAGGGCTAAGAGTAAACTTGCATCGTAGGGTCTCCCGCGTACCGACGGACCATTTACGAGGGTCTACGCACGTGACGTCACTCCCCCGTATTTCACACCCCTATCCCAACCGAACCCTTGTTTTCTTTGTTTGAGAAAGATTTTTTTTTATTCATTCCTTTTTTTCCTATTTGTTTCTTCGCACGCCCTCTCCCGCGGTACAGTCGGTATGGATAACTTTGATATCTCATCATTTCTTTCCCTTGTTAGTTCTCCGTTCGTTCCGTCTTCTGCTAGTTATTTTTCTTCTTCTTTTTCTTTTTTTTTTCTCTATGTATAATATATTCGTTATACAGAGTTCACCTGATATTCCGCGACTTCCACCCGAAAGAAACGCGAGACTTTCAAACTTAACTAACTTCTACACACTAACGGCCGGATCGCTGTCTCGAGAATTTGAAGACCACATTTACTAAGCGTATAACTCTGTTACATATATATTCAATTAGATTTGAGGTATTCGAATTGGGTATAATATATTCAATGCGCCTCCGATCTTGATTCTCTTTCTTCGATGGTTATTCATTTTTTTCTCCTCTTACTTTTTGCCTTTTTTTTTTGTTTTTTGTACGTTCGGGGAAAACAAGTTTCTCTGATTACAGACGGAGCAAGCAATACCTGGTGATATTCGCTTTGGCACGTAAAAATACCGATCTATAACTCTGATAATATGTCCTGGATCGGATTCCTCGGTAGTCGTCCTTTGTCGACGAACCACCGGAGAAAGTTCATTTTCGAAATGTCGATCGATCAAACATTCGATGCCCATCAGTTTCATAAGTAACACAAGCATAGTACTTTCTATATATTCTACACTCGAATTAGATGGAAACTGTTAATTGTCTACATAATTCACTGGATGAGTCGCAGAGTCGTTCGTTTTCTTTTCTTTTATATCGAGAATTGATTTTTTCAAGAATCTTTTTTCATTCATTTACTTTCTTTTCTTCAATCAAAATTACTATCAAGTAAGCAATACCTTTCAATTATTTTATCACCTTTCGATCTAACACGACGCTTTTAACATCTAAGCACCGTCTTTGGCTATAACAAAAAACGGATCGATCGTACTAAATAATTCTTTCAATTCAATAATGGTGAATAATTTGTCAGCTGTGCTCAATCGTTTTCATATACGTGAAAAGAAACGAAATAATAATAATCAACTCTTATGACAAATCAAGTCTTTTGTTTGAAAAAGACGTCTAAAAACCGAGTCTGCGCAATCATCTAGCAATCATTCAATTATACATATATATATATATATATATGTATATATATATATTCTTCGTCATGTTTATCTTTCTTATCTTCTCTTCTGCTTTGTTTTATTCCTGGTATTTTATTCTTTTATTCTTATTCGGTTGTTGATGTCTATTTTTTTTTGTTCGCTCGTTTTTTCAGCAGCCGTTTAGGGAGGTGCTGGAACGTTTCGTCTCGCGTATAGGGTAAGCTAGCTGCACGTTTATCGATTATCGCAGTGAACCACTGTAGGAATGTAGGGTTTGGACAAAGACTGCCAGTGAAACGAGGATGGCAAGAATAAAGGTGCGTTCCCCGTGACTCGAGGATAGAGTAACCGCACCTCCTAACCACCAAAGAGCCCCGCTACCTCCCGGGGCAGAGCTAATTCCTCTTTGAATTGCCGCTGGATGCTCCCCTGCAAAATACCAAAGATAAATAAATGAATGAATAAATTATGAAATGAAATATACGAATCCAATTAAAGGCGGCGTATTAATAATAGAGGTAGCCAAAGAAAGGCAGCTGACTCTTTGAATTTGATAAAATTAAGAAAAAAAAGATTCGCAAGAAATTGAGCAAGCAAACTTTACCGTTTAGGACGTGAAGCTGCACACTGGCGCTGTCCAAATTACTTGGGCTACAAGTGTAATTTCCAGAATCTTCCCGTCTCGCATTGTGTATTACGAGGCTACTAACTGTATCCGCATCAAGACGTTCCTTCCTTATATCCAGCTTTCCTTGCTGGTAATTCAGTACACGATCGCTTTCGTGATACCAAAATACGTACGAAGGCTCTTCAAGCGATTGTTTTATCACGCAGCGAAGGGCTACCGTGCTTCCGGTCTTCACGTAGATATCGCGATCTCCCATGATCTCGATTTTCGGAACTGTGGAGGTTACAAAATGGAGAGAAAAAATAAATAAATAAACAATCGATCGCAAAGCTCGACGGAGATAATATGTCAGTGAAATAAGTTGTCTCCCCACTTATGCATCGGGTTCGAATAGATACGATATACATTTGGGTCCCAAGCATCGCGGTAAGCAGTAAACTTTGTTTTATATCAAAAGGGCTCCCATAAGTGTCCGCGGTAAACTGACAATATAATTCCGTGACTTCGGAACGTCAAGGTATTAGCTATCGAGGCGTTATATGGCTATACTAAAAATATATGTAGGTCGGCGAAAAACGATTCGGTGATTTGCATTTACATTATACATTATACATTATATATATATCTGACAAATTGCAAGTGGGTTTCTCGTTATATCAACCGGTCTACCTCTTTGATCAGCAGAAAAACATATTAGCCCATTACACTCCCCCAAAAAGCTAACTGAACGTTACACTAAATTTCCGAAAGATTAAATGAGTTGCCAGAGTGGTCGGCTAGCTCGTTAAACAAATGTCCTTCTACCCATTTCCCTTGAATGGTGGAAGAACCTCTACACAAATTTTCTTTTTTCTCTTTACTCTTGTCATTATTATCGTTATGATTATATTATGTTTATTCTCCACCATCCACTTTTCGAAGCTAATGTATACCTACTCTTGTCGAATAAAATACCGGGAATATAAGTCAAGAATGAGTCATGAATTCGGATATCCAGAACCGCGTGTTAAAGGTATAAAGTATTAGATATACGCATATATATTCGTGCTTACCGACGACGTTGAGTGTGATAAAGTGGCTCATCTTCGGTTCAGTTGAGACTTGGCATTCGTAAACGCCAGCGTCCCGGGGCTGGACATACTTCACTTGGAGGGTCCACGTATCTTGAGCGTCCAGAAAGAACGCTTGGAACCGTTCGTCAGCGATGAAGGTATATCTGTCCACCGTTAGGATGTGAGCATCTCGCCTCCTGATCCATGACACCTTAGGGAACATAAATTTCTCTCAGAGACTACGACGACTCTCTACCCCCGGCTCAGGGAGCGAGTTATAGCTCTGCGGCTATAGGGATGGCTTGCAGGGGACTTTAGATTTAGTTCAAACTCAACTTTAATACCAAGGCTACCTTACACACATACCTACGTATAAAATGTACCCAGCTCGGTATTCACCTTCACAGAATAGGCCGCCAGCGGTAAAAGGTAGGTAGGTAGGTGTATAGGTATAAGTATAAGAATTCAACGCAATAGAGGTCCGTTAAACAACGCGATACTACGGAGTTTCTCCTCGATACCGCAGCGCGACGGATATGAATCGATTTCTTGATTATCGCTTGAAACATCACATTCAACGAACTCAATGCCACGGACATGTGATTAACAACTGTCTTACCACCAACTAAAGTAAATTCATTGTTGGATCGTTTCCACCGCAAATGTCGTCGTCACGATGACTTCCATTGTTGGAAAACTTATTTAACTTTACCAATATACAAGAATTTCCTCTCTTCAAAATTTCTATATCGGTATAATTAAACCGCTCGGATAATGGTTATCACTGATACATATATATATATATAATACATTCTTGTAAAATTGTCGTAAAACTCGCGTTTAATTTCAGTAATTATGAAGAGAAAAAATTTTAATTTAAATTTGAAAAAGATGAAAAAACAAAAATCAAAATAACCCGTTTCAACCTACCGATTTGTTACCCAGCTGACGGACCTTGCAGGGCAAATAAGCATGCGTTCCCAATTGCGTTGTGATGTTCGTAGGACTACTGGAATCGAAATACGGGCCCGTATATAATCCGTTGAACCTCTTCACCAACGAGTGCGATCTCGTACTGACCCCTGTAGGCAAAATATTTCCGTATAATGTACGACAAATTTTAGCATAAAGGTACGAGAAGATGACCAGGGGTTATATCTTTCGGTTTTCGCCGTATACATATAGAGATAACGTTACTTTGTGACCAAACGATTTTCGACCACTGCAGTATGCGCGGAGGATCCTTTCGGCAGGACTTATCTTCTCTTGGCTGACAAATTTTTCAACATTTTCATGATAATTTCACGAGGCGAGTACATTTAGAAAGAGCTTATACACATCTATACACGTAAGTGTTTGTTTTATTGTTAGATGAAAAATTTCTACAGTTTCGTGATTTATTGTTGAGACAGGCAAAGTTTTGTTGAGACATAATAAAGGAGAGTATTCGTGAGTTTATCGATCGCGTAGGGGTTGGTTCAAATTAATCATTGTTTAGTATTTAGACTAAAGTAGTTTAGACTCCCCATGCAATCTTTTCGTTAGGTTGATTACTCCGTACCGTTCTACATGTTAAAACGACGAGAAAGAGAAAAGCAGAAAAAAAAAGAAAAAAAAAAAAACGGGAGAAAAGGAAAATTGCGAATAAAGCTTGCGAAGAACGTGAATCGAATCAACGGTAGTCCCGAGTTTACTCTACTCATCGAAAACTTATCTATCTCGAAAGTAATGATGGAGTATAGATTTCCCGCATGTATGTATACATGGTTGATATATACCTTGACTATAAGGATGTTTGTGGAAATAGCGAGGAGGGCAAACTTTGGTTGTATACCGAAACATTTTCTGATCCACGTTGAGGCAGGATCGTGTCTCAACCGACTAACATCTCCCCTCTAGTCTAAACATACGTACGTACATACATGAAGCACCATCGTTATATGTATATAACCTAAATGTATACAGGGTGTCTCGGAACAGAGTGCAAATTTTTTGAGGGGTGATAGTAGGGGCCGGGCCGAGTAAATTCGCGCATATAACATGTGGTTCCCAAAATATGACCCTTTAAAAAGTTGCGCTTTTCGCTGGAATGTATAAGGTAACCCGTATGAAACTCACGGAAGACAATTTTCCGTGTTTAAACATATCTTATCGCTATTAGCAATGTTTGTAGTAAGATTGTAATTTTGAAATTTCGTAAATTCACTCGGCTCGCCCCCTACTACCACCCCTCAAAAAATGTCCACTTTGTTCCGAGACACCCTGTATAGTCAAGACAATTCTCGTAGAACTCTCGGAGTGTAGCCAAAGTTCCATCCCCCATTCCGGTAAAACTAGTTTATTACAACATTCTACGAAGTTGCAAAAGAATGGCGCGACAAATTTTTCCCCTATACGTATAGTATATATACCAGTGGGTTCACCTTATAACCCGCGGACTGCGGAACGTGCTGAGCTGTCTCAAGAGGGTCTGATAAAATGGATAATAACTTGATCATTTAACAATGCACGCTTGATACCGTGAATAATGAAACAAGACGAAATAAAATTCCCCGGGAAAAAATGGCGTAAGGATTCGTCATGGCCGCGTGCAAAAATTATGGAGATAGATTAATATCTCGGCTCACGGCGCGAGAAAAGTTGTTATAGTAATAAATGAGAACCGTTATAGGAACCACCCAGATGTATATACGTATGTAATGTATGTATTTGGAATATAAAAAATAAATAATGTAGATAGACGATAGGGCGTATATATCGTAATACAAGACGATTAAACTCAGGGGTAGGGATATGTGTAGGTTGGGGTTGAGTTGGAATTAATAGAATTATACGAGGTACTAATTGTGAAATAAGATGCAATCGCATACGTTCTTAATTGCGGAAAATAATTGTACGTCATGGACGATGTGTATAATTTCAACGGCGAGCTGCTTTCTAACAAAGCAGTTGTTGTCACGAAGGTGCAGCAATAACGGCCGGTATAAACTGTATTAGTGCAGAGCATATACAGGCTTGCCAGTTACCACGCCATATTTACCCCTGTCATCCGTTAAAATTTTAATCGAATCTACGCACGAAACGCGACTCGTCCCCTTTATAGTTATTATACTTAGGCTACCCTTCTCCACGGTATAATAGTGTATCTGCATAGTCATGCAATCATAAATTATCGCAATTCGTGTCGTCTGCAACGAACAAACTGATCCATCAAACAGTCTATACACTATAACGCGACGGGGCAAAACAAAGACTCGAGTTGAGCGGAAAAATTTATCCCTCATTTCCAAAGGCATACGTTATCCCTAATTACAATAATACGTATACGCGCAACGTACTATTTAGGACATGATAGAGGTTCGTATACGAAAGATTTAAAGCGATCAACGTAACGTACAGTCAAGAATCCGCGGCGCAGGCGAACTCGAATTTTTCGCGCTTGCGCTCTCGTTCGACTTTGTCGAAATAATTTTCCTATACCTAATAGAGACACGCGTTCGTTTATACGAACAAAGGTACCTATTACGTTAATATTACACGACAGGGAAATACCAAGAATTTAATAAGCAAGTTAATTGTATATCTCTAGCGAAATGAGTAAATAAATTATTTACGTTTTTCCTCGGTGCAGATTCCTCCGGATTTCCATACACGTAAGATAAAAATTTTCAATTTACTACTCTACAGCGACCGCGTCAAAAGGGGAGAGAAATTATAGCTCGAACCGCATGTAGTCTCCAGGAATACGTGAACATCGCGATAACTGGTATCCAAGTAAACGACGAAGAAGGGTCTTCCGATCTGGCCTGCGCCTCCGGAGGGGTGTTCGGAACTCCAAAAGGGGTTGTAGCAGTAGCGGCAGCGGGCGAAGACGCCATTTTATCAAGATCTGCGATGACGTAGCGAGTTACCGCCATATCCGTGACACGGATTCACTGCAATGACCTCTTTAAGCACGAAATGTGCGGTATGGAAGGAACTGGACGGAGTTTACTGCACGGACATTCCGTTGGAGTGAGTAAAATTGCAGCGTGGACATTGCGGTCAGTTAACGTCCATCAACCCTTGCGCTGTGAAACGGTGGAAGTTCGGGGGTGGGGGGGGGGGGGGGATAAGAAACTCTCAGACGACGTTCGCTGTGAGAATATTTTACACACACACCTATATATTGTAGTATAAACGGAACGGATTCATGGTTATAGGTATAGTTATATATAAACGCTCGGATTTACGACATCTTTGGGCTCTGTGATATTGATTCTCGAAGTGCACCGAGCTTATAATGACTGTGCGATGACACGGAGATTCCCCCCCCCCCCCCCCCCCCCCCAGTAGACAAGGGTCGTAAGGTCGCTCGAAACGCGGGGCTTTGCGAAGAGGGGGGGGGGGGGGGGGAAGCGCAGAAAAAAAGAGGAGGTGCGTCGTCAAGCAACGCGTTGACGTTATATATCTCAACAAGTCCTGATGCCTGTCTACTTGTTTCGTTGCTTCTCTATGTTATATGAAATTCTATGGATATCAAGGAGAAAGCCATGAATAAAATAAGAGGTACGTTTACGAGAACTGTTGATCGCAAGGGGAGTCGTACGCTCTTTAGTTGGCTACTTACAGGTTTATTTTATGGATGTTTAATATTTATACCGATACACATCATGTACATATATGTATACAACACACGTATGAGATTAACCATAAACTGGTATATTGTATATTTCAACTCTGAAACATCACACCGCTTTGTTCAGGATTCACTTGTTATAATATAATTATAACCGTTGACCAGCTAATTAGTGCGCCTTCTGTGCCAACGGTTCAATAATGACACTTCAGTTGGAATTAAGCGATTATTTTCTCTTTCTTTGTTTTGTTTTTTTACTGTTTAGTGTCTTTTTCTTCTTTTTTTGTCATCTTCTATTTCTTTTTTAGGGTCGAAGGGAATCGTGCTCCACCTTATAAGCTCTCCTATATATCTATACAGGTCTTCTTCCCTCTTTCGGCGCCAGCAGCAATTCAATTAATAACAATTCAGGATATCGAGACAAATTTATATGGAATACCGCCCCAAAACTCATCACCCTCCGGGCGGTCGTCCTAATTTCTCTCCCTTGCACAGAAAAGAGTGAGAAAAAAAACACAATTCTAAATAAAAATGAAAAATTTCCAATTTATTTTCGCTGATTTTATTTTCACCCGCCAAGTTACACATAGAAATAATCATCCAACCGCTCCTTATCGTTATTACGCATCAAAGAACATCGATAAAAGAAAATTGAACTGTACAGATATAACACGCATTGTCTTATCACATCGTGCAATTGGCAAAAGTATTTATCATAAAATTACCGTCCAAAAAATTACAGAAATTTATGCGTAAAAGATAAAATCATCGATCCTATAATTCTCACTCGGATAATATTTTTAATGATTTGTCATCGAAGTTGATGATGAAATGGTATTTCTAGTCGGAGTTCAATGTCGAAATATATAGTCTCCGGTAATCATCAGTTTAGGGCGATAGGTTGAAAGAAATAAAAGAATAACAATAATGATAAAAATCGTGCAAATTTGTTTCGTAAGCGTTTTAATTACCTACAGAAGTAGAAAGGTCGTCGGGGTCGTGAAGTGATATTCAAAATCGTGATAACTTTGGTCGACTAGCGCCGTGGGCGATGCTTTTAACGCAGAATAAATATCTATACTCGTGTCCATATGATTCCTAGTCTTGTCATCTTGATATTGAAGGATTGCGTAGGAGTATCGCACCTGTCGCAAAATTGAATAACGGAAGATAAACGAAAGAGAAAACGAAGAAAAAGAAAAAGAAAATCTGATGTGTAAAACGGATCTGACAACAGCGACCCAGTGACCACGTTCGCGATCCTACTACCCCAGTGTAGATTTGATTCGCGAATAGATAATATGCGAAAAATGGAGGGGGGGAGGTGGCGGGGGGGAGTACGCATATTATATAGATTTCTTACCCGTGATGCCTAGCAAAATCCAGCAGACGAGGCACAGAACATAATAATTCACGTAGGAGCAGGCCCTCATGATGACGGAATCACTGACATCGCAAAGCACTACATCTGCCCCGAGCTCCCAGCTATAAGAAGCTCCTTCTACTTTCCACCACAATCATCAACCACCACCACCACTAAAATAGTTGACACATTTCGGCAGGGCTCTATTCGCTCTTTACTTATTCCTGCACCAAAATCTATCACATATCATTCCCGTCCGCACAAAATCCGCACTTTTTATTACCACCGATAACGTTCCGTCGTTAAAACTCCGTTGAAATACAACGTCGTATCACCAAATAAATGAACAGAGTACATCTAGGATAAAGCTTACGATATACCCTCGGGTAAAGGTTGAACTAATAATTCGACTACTTATTTTCTTTTATTTAACCTTATTCTATTTTACAGATTCAGATTTTTCTCTTCTCGTTCTTTACAGTGTCTCTCGTGTTACCTTACTCCTTTCTCCGGGGGATTGCGATGAAATTTCGACGATGCTCGTCGTCGCGACGCCCGGGCGAAGCTCTAAAGCGCCGGGCTACGGTGGCACTGCCCGCCCGGGCCGACGCCTGCGCTTTGTTACGCGCATATCACCCTATTCGGGGGTGTATGTGTTGTGCCTCCTGCCTTCTTCAAGCAGCGAAGCCGGGAAATTTCTCGGTAACGTAAAAACCCAACCGGAGATATTACCGGGAAATTTACCCCAAAGGTTTCTACTGGCGGGGGTGCACAAGCTCCTGTGTTTACCCTATGTATCATTCACGTTAACCTGACACCCCCCACCCCCCACCCCCTCCCCCTCCGCTCCCCCCGCCTCTTGCGAATCTGATTAGTTCTCACTTCTGACCCTCCGTCGTCCTCTCAACTCCGAGCCACGGCTTTACTGCACTTTTTCACCCTCGTTGTGAGTCCTGCATTCTTGAAAAAAAAAACAGAAAAGAAGGACATGGAAAGAAAAGAAGAGCTCTGCTTTCTTCGATATGCTCGTATGGTTTTAAATGTACATCTTTTTCAACGTCTACGCTCGCCGTCGTCGTAGTTGGAATAAAACGTTTAATTTATTTGCGATCAATTGGATCTTTTCTTACCTTTTCATGTAACCGAAGCCCCAGTGCCGACGTATTTTCGCGAGTTTCGACAATGTTCATGCAGATATAATTTGGTAATTCAAAAGTTGAAGTTTGCGGTTTACCGGGTATTCCTAGAACGAGGCGTTCAAATTTTAGACGATAATTGTTTTTGAAGCTCATGCGATGTTGCCGAGCAAAACTCATAGGTCGAGAGGGTCGGAAAATGTGCATTTGATATGTTCGAGGTGATGGAAATTCGAGTTTCACTGCCTCGTATCGCAACGGCAAAAAGATACGAGAGTAGATCTCTCGTCGCCATTATAATGTATCGTATAAAAACAAACGAACGGTCAGTGAGATTGGTTGGTCTTGGCCCCGCAAGATTCGATGCAAGGAAAAAAAGAAAATAAAAGTAAAGTAACTGTAATAAAGTAACCTCATCCCGAGAACGCCCGAATATATACGAGATTTTCGTGTGTCTTTTCCCCATTTTCTGACTTCGAGCCGGGACCATAAGGGGCGGCAACAAAGAAGGAAAAAAAAAGAATGGATCAAATCTGAGCTGATATGCGTATCCATATATATATACATGTATTAGTGTGCATCCTACACGTATATATCTCACTTGTACATATATGTATACGTATCTAAATACAAGACAAACATTTTATAGCTTGAAAAAATTGTGCAAAAGAAATCAGTTTACCGCTCATAGCAAACGAAGAATGCCGTTATTGCTCAAGTTTCTTCAGTACACGTTTGGATTAGAGTATGAAAAATTCTCTATCCTTACGTATGCCTGTCTAGGTATATACTTGCATAGCGCATATAGGAGTAACGAAACTTTTCTGAGAAACGTTTCGTCGTAAAGTTAGAAAATAATGTAAAGGAGAATGTTTGCCAGATTTGCTAGACGAACAAATGTATAGATGTATGTACATATACATATATTGTTGCATTTTGAAAAGAGAATTTGCACAATTATTGACATTTTTCTACAAACGACGCGAAGATACCGTTAATAAAAACTTGGTGGCAAATGCAATTTGAAAATCATGTCGGCACCGGCCGCTCCCAATAATTTTGAACCCATATCGTCGACGTAAAATATATTCAATGGGAACGCAGGTCTTGAAAAATTTCTATTTTCTTACGCACACCAACTCGGTGCAAAAGTCGATGTGATTTTACTTGCAGGTTTGCGCGCAAAAAGATATAGATAAAAGTGCCATGCAGCAGTTACAATATGCATAAAACTAACGTGGTATTTACGATAGAAGTATTTTATCGTTCCGTATATGAATATATAACCCATACCGATGTAACACGGAGGCATCGGAAGGCTGCTCCGCTATCGTCTCGCCGGTATCCCAATAGGGCAATTAGGGCGATAGCCTCTCAATTTAATCACCAGTATAGGTATATACATATATATATACATGGGAGAGTAACGAGGAAGGAGGAAACTGGCTGCAACGAAGCTCAGCTTCCCTCTTCTCTGTACGGAGTTGGTACATATATCTATACAGGGGCGGGGGAGAGAGAGCTGGGAGAGTAAAGGTGGAAGATGGAAAATGGAATCCTAACAAGTCGTGAAATTGGTAGCTCTAGAAGAACGACGGTTGGATTATCCGGAAATTATTTTCAGTCGATATTATCCTTTGGATAGGTTGGAATCTATAAATCTCTGAGGGCAGATTCGACTTTGGAGATTGGCTTTCGGAACCCACCGGAGCAGCTCACGTCTTCGAACTTATTTTTGCGCAGCTACAGCTCTCCCGCCGGTGGTATCTCAAATACATATACCTACACCTATATACCTACAATATTATGTATAGGTATACATACGTAGAATACTATATATGTCGCTATAAGTGTACGTATACCTATGTATCCAAGTGCGAGGACTCCGGCGTGAAAATCGACGGAAGCTCTACGACGCGACGTCGTCAAACTTCTGATTCGCGTTTCAGAAAAAGGTATAAAAACACGACTGATTGGAAGCTGCGAGCGAGATTACGCCTCGATATCAAGTGAACCAGATATTATATTTCTTCCCGATTGAATATGCGTACTGCCTAATATACCGATATATGTATATATTACATATTTATCGTTTATTTTATGTACGGACGAACTTATATAAATTCCCGTATAAAAAACGTGGTTCACATCGATCCCTGCAGCACGCGTATACGTCTGTACAGATAATACATACATCAAGTTTCTTTTCTATAAAATAAAGTAAGATCGCTATGGCGAAAAACAAAAACTGCAGCATCTGCCTTTGCGTTTATATTTCCTGTGAAATAAAACAATTCAATTCAATGTACAAGGGTTAAAATCGGATAAAATTGCAGCGCGCGCGTCGCCAAAGTAACTCGATTCTCAAACGCTTGCTATACATATATTTATATGCCATTTCGCCACCGCCCCGCGTGTTCAAGAATATAGCTGGCACGTGACAAAGCAACCGAGTTAACGCTCTGTATTACTAGCGTGCCAAATATATTTGTCACTTACAAATGAGTCTATCAAATCCAGTGCCACCGCAATTTTTACCACCCGCAAAACTTTGAGCCTTCTCAAATAAACACGAAGATCTAAGGAGAACGCGGGGTAATACCGTATACCTATACCGCGACGTATGTACCGAATAGTAAATACCTTTCGTGAACAAAAAAAAATGAAAGAATGTGTACGTGTATGTATAAGTATAACATGGAGAAGCAGTTGAAACTTTTTTTCGGAGTAACAGCTGAAAAAGTTGGCGTACCCATTTTTTTTCTATTTTGTTTATTGTACTCCTTTTTTTTCTGTTATACTTTAAGGCTTTGTAGCAGCGAAGTTAGCGAGGTGCACGTACTTGGAAATGGATTACTTCCGATTGACCCTGAATTTCGAAACGTCGACAAAGGCTCTTCGAATCTGCTATGCCAGCCACGTTGAAAATCGCCCCGCACGCGGTTCCGATAAGAAGAGTTGTGTACTTGACGGACCGAAATCGTTAAACGAACTCTCCCCGATACCGAGACACAATTCCACGCCATCCCGCATGTGCAACAATTTTACGAGGTATTAAATAGCAAATTCAAAGGAAAAACAATCTAACGCATGTAAATGTAATTTAAACTTTTCTTCTTTAATTTCGCGCGGGGATTCCTGAATTTGAGATACGAACAAAAAAAAGTAAATAAATATAAAAATCTTAAACATTCGTTCTTTCTTCTTATCTTTTTTGTTCTCGTAGAGGAACTTTTATCTTGGATTTTCATAAGGAATTCACGTTTGGAATTTAATGCGGTACTTTTATGTATCAAGGGTTGTAAAAGTCACAATGGTGCAACCCACGATTTCTCTATATCTTTCGCAGCGTAAGGGCGTAACGTCATTTTACGACCGTATCCGATGAGCCTCGCTAATTTTTTTTCTTCAATTTCTCTCATCTATTAAACCCCTTTTGTTTATAACTCCCGATCTATTGTATACAATGCAATGTGATACAAAGGTGATAATTGTTCGAAAAAAAAAAAAAAACATTTGAATTTTCGACAAAACGATTTAGAAATACTGCAGTGATCGATTTCGGCGCATTTCTGGCGGGTACCCCGTGAAATTGAAAAAAACAGAAATTTCAAAATGGGCCTGCACCCTAAAATAAATATGTATGCACATATATATATTTGTAATATTGCGTATATTGCAAAGAGTGAAAGAAAGAAGCCCTCGTCACGATATACAAGCGATGGGCAACGTTTTTCCGAGGCGAGGTGTAAATAAAAAATCGGAATATACAAATGAAAAAAAAAACAAGAATAATAGAAAGAAAAGATGAAGAAAAACTGTTCGTTTTCCTGACCCAGTTGCCGCATTCGCGTCCGACAGAAGCGTCAAACCGAGTGCAGAAACAGAAGCAGGAGCAGGAGCAGGAGCAGTAACAGACCATCCGGTATCTCTGGGGAGCTTTAACACCCTCAGGTGTGCGCAAACCTTTATATAAGCGAATGCTACGGTCGTTCTTCAGGATTCGGTCAGTCGTCGGTGGTGGAAGAAAATCCCTGGCCGTTTGACGTTGTTTTTGGAATGGGACGGGTTCAATGGAGAGCTGTTTAGTACGAAAAGCTATGGGGGAGAGAAGATTCAGGCACGCTTTTGAAGCTAAATTTACAAGCAGCCATGCCTGCCTGTCTGCCTTTGTAGTACCTTTTTGGCCCCAAGATACCGCTCGTTTATCATTAAGATTCAACCTTATCGTGGCCGGCTATCGAACGGTGTAGACCACGCAGGGAACCGAATTTCACGCACATACCACGCCGTACATTCTACTTATTTATTTTATTTCCTTTTATTTTGTTTTGTTTTATTTATTTATTTTTATTATCTCTCGCCTTATATAGCCAGGTTTCTTTTTTCATACAATAATGTCAATTATGTATATTTCTTTATACCGAGAGAAATATTACTCCTTTACTTGTTACACGGTATAAGATACATCGTGACACATATGTGGACCTGCAGGGGTTATATTATAGTCTATAGACGATATATTGCGAAATTCACCAAGTGTGAAGATCTGTCGCTGATAGTTTACGCAACTTTCAATTATCTTGTCACTCCTATCTACTATATATAAGAACAATTCCAATTTCCTCACTACGTCAGAAGCAAGTTCTCGTTAATTAACGTACCAATTACCGCTGCGGAGCGCGATTGTTTGTTTCCATCCGAATTATCACCCACGTCGCCGGAACGTGTAGTAAAATTTTTACACACATTTTTTTTCTTTTCTTTATTTTTCTAATTCTTTCCGAATCGAAAATCAGAATCTAATTCACGTTATAGACTAAGGGGTGCGGAAAAACTTGGAACATTACGAATTCAGATATAAGATTCGCTACGCACCGGCGTAAATAAAAATTCAACCTCTGATTGTGAGAAAACTTGAAAAAAAACGAAGAAAAAAAAAAGGATCTCAAAGCGCGCGGTTATAAGCCTTAAAATCTTAAGAGTGCTTCTGAAGTGCGAGTGGTACGCGGGTGCTCGACGTTAAGTGATACAACCGCTCGACTGGTCAGCCGCTTCAGTTCTGGCTTACCGAAGTGAAAGGTAAATTTCCACACCGAGCGAATGCTTATGGTTTAGGAATGTACGGCTCACACGTATTCAAAGATTATCCGATAATCGGGGAACGTTGACGAAACCGCTGCAAACTTTCGGGTATTATTCGAGTTCCACCGTATAGAGCGAGTGAATAAAAATGAGAAATAAGTATCACGAGAAAGATATCTTCCGAGTCAAAGTCCGCGTAGTACAGAGTCAAGTCTTGGAAGGTAAAGGGGCTAATTGTAGGCACGAATAGCAGAAGCTGAGAATTGCACGAAAAAATCAGAGTCCATTGTTCCCAGTAGATGCTGCAAAGGAATGTAGGACGAACAACCGCGCTACGGTTAGAGATATGGCTATATATAAGTTGAAACCGCGGCAGGCAAGGAATTGCAAGTTTCTCTGTTGTTGGAACTGGGTGAAAAATTAAGCGAGAAATCGGAGATTTTTGTTTCAACTAGCATAAGCATAAGACGTTGGTATTACCCGCCTGTACATATTAGGTATATCTGTATACAGGTGTAATATAGGGTCTGCCTGAACGGTTTCAAGATACGTAAATATTGGCAGCTAACTTCAGGGTTCTCGGATTGCTCTACGGATGGATCCTGTGGATGGAGAATGAATATACCCTACGATTCCCCTTTTCTGTCGCCGTCCGCCTCCCTTACCCTTATATATATACCTATACATATACATATACATATATACATGTACCGTAGACCGGGAAATGTTGACTTGTCGATGAATAATATCGTCAGATTTCCATAGATTGTACAAAGGGTGCGCCCGACCCGACGCCTTCCGTGTGCTGCAGCGCCGTACACGGATGGTCTCGTGGCTCCGATTTCTCGTGGGAATTTCCTCGAATCTCAATAGATTTTTATTATTATTACCATCATTGTTATTGTTATTCTCGTTGTTATATTGCTGTTGATATTTGGGTAAAATTCTAGTCATTTCACAAAATTTTCACTGTTTTTGCGCGTGGATCAGAATTCGGATGGACGCATATAGTATTGCAAAAACGAAAGACCAAAAAACAAAAAACAGAAAAAAAAACTTTCCGCATAAAAAGAGAGAGATTTTGTAGAGGAATCAAATTGAATTCGACGTTTAAGCTATATCACGTGACCCGGGATCGAGAGAAACCCGATTGATTCGACAAGTATTCGTAGATATAGGTGTGTGTATCCATATGCGTGTATACGAAATATAGGTATACGTATACATGTACGTATTTCATGATTTGGGAATGTTACGCAGCACCCCAGCAGTTGTAATCAGGCTAACTCATAGATGATTGGAATACCATATTCGAGAGTATCGATCTTTCTATAACATTCTCCGGTAAATGTGCAAATCAAAGATCACGTCTAGCTCACGATGTATATACCGGAGTGGCGTTGTGTAACCCGAATCTCCCCCCCCCCCCCCCCCTGCCGCCGCCGATACATAACTATACCGAATTTCTCAAAGGTAAAGCTTATAACTTGATATTTACTGTTTGTCTCAAACACACGCGCGATGGTAAATTGCTACCGCAGCTTTGTCCCTGCAGCTCACGGCCGCTCTAATACGGAACACGGATTTACACAGAAAAAGAAAAATTCCAAACCCAATTGTAGAACAATTTATCATTACATGCATACAGGGCATTTCTGCACATGGGAATTCGATTAACTTCCAACCTTGACGAGTTGTTTTTGTTTTTTCTGACAATTTTTTTTCATTTTCAATGTTTTTGCGGTACAGAACTGCGAAGATATACGAAAAATTGAAGAAATGAAATGAAACGAATGGTAGGAATAAAAAGTCACGGATGTTAAAACCTGGTCGAGTTGACGCGCGGAATACTTGACGTGTTATAATTCCACCGATCTCATCTGTGCTCCTATAGTTAATTTGTTAAAATTTCACTTGTCACTCGCGTTCCATACGATCGCGATAAATAAATAATTAGAGTTCAGAAGAAGCTGGTATACTAATTTAAGTTGAGATCGGAGATAAGCCGAGAAACAATTGATGTTGCACGGTTTTCCTTCATACCAAGTGGTGCAACGAGCAGGCACCTAGGGTGCATAATCCATAAGCTTCGTGCCCGTGACCGTCCCGAGGGAGTGTAGATAAAGGTATAGGCGGTGTTAATTCGCTTTAGATGAAAGATAAAACGACGTGGTAGTGACAAATCACGACTCGAGCTAACCAGGCTCGAGCTTTTCTTCGTCTTCTTATTCCAACAAATGTAGATACATACTGAAATAGCTTTTTTCGAAATATTCGATTTTAAAAATTCAAATGCCGGGCTTACCTCCAGCTTATGCAGGATTTCTACAGAGACAAATTTCACTGGAGGATAGGGTGACAACTTTTTTTACATATCCGATCCCCAACTTTCGATTGGATCGAAAAAATTTTCAACAGTTTTTATCGTGTATTCGCGAGTCCGTGATACAAAATTTTTTCGAACAACAAATCAACAATTTCAATAATAACTTCGTTCATCAAATTTCAATCGGGTTTTTTTTATTCTTTTTTCTTTTTTCAACGCCGATTCCCAATTCGATTTTTTCGTCACATCGATATCCACGGAACATGATTCAAACGGGCCAAATGTTTTTCAAATATATTCTAAAAATCGAGTGTCTTTTTGAAAAAACAAAAATAAATAATCAATTGAAAGTCTCCTTCGATCATAAATTTAAGAATATAATTTTAATAAAAATTTCCCAATAACAATTGATAAATATCTGCGAATTTGTAATTTTTACATCGGTTCATTTTATTTGATTTTATTTAGTGATTTCATTTTTGTTATTATACACTATACAAACTTTACAAGCCACTTTGCAAACTTTCTGTATATCTACCTATATATAAAGTACTTCTCGGCGAACACGTTTGCAGCGAACAGTTGGCTCTAATGATACCGAGTTCGGAATGGATACATTATTTATTGTTTTTATATTTGAAGAGTCTGGTATTACCTTCTTGATTCCGATTCTTACACTCATATACCTACTGCACATACCTATACCTACCTACCCACCTACCTATCTCGAATTCACGGCGAAGTTCTCATCTCGGCTTATTCACGCGTCGAGTTACACTGCGTCGTTTTTGGTACAGAATCAGGGTATGGTTTTTGCGCGGGGAATAGTTGGACTGGTTTTTCGGAGATCAATAGAATTGGAATAAAATGGATACAGATTTGCGGCAGCCTATTATTCTCACAACGAAACCTTTTAGCTTCCGCTATACAACGCTATATAGGTATACACCCTCCCTGCCGAATGTAGGCCAACCGTTGAACGACTGGCTCCGTAAAAATCGCTTGAATTATAATCTGGAATGAGTAAAACAGAAAAAAAACGAAGAAATTAAAAATTTTCATACCGTTTTTATAATATGCCTCTTGAGTATATATAATACGTATAGCCGAGTTCTACGGAAGACCCTCCCTGTATATGTCCGCGGAAATTTCTTATTAAGTTCAAACACCGCCAGTGCAGCTCAAAGCGCCGGAAATCCCGCAATAATAGAAGTTTTACGTTTATTTATTTCTTTTTTTTTTTCTTTTTTCTTCTCAAACGCGATCCTCTACAACGTTAATCCTTTCTTTCGGCGATCGAGTGTGCAAATCGAATAATCGGATCCATTCGTATAAGAAAAATGAAAAGATAAGAAAATGAATAATGACCAAAAAAAAAAGGAAAAAAAAAAAAATATTTTAAAAATGCATACATCGTTAGTTTTAATTTCATAGTTATTCCCGGCGAATAGATTTTCCGAGGCTAAAAATTATGCCGGAAGTAGGACGGATGATGGGGTTAGTCGTACAAGTCATTCGTCCTTCTATTTTCCGCCCTCGTGTGTTTTATATGATCCGCTATCCTTTCCGAGAAAATATTACGACGTCGATGCATTGATTTTCCGTTTTATTGCGCGGAAAGTATAAGGTCAGCAATATCGGGCGCGTATCACGATATCTTATATATATACGAAGGGTTCACGGTTCACGGTTCACGGGTCAGAACTGTTCGTCGTCGTCACGCGGATGTGGTCAGCTCGGAATCACGGAGCAATTTTACACCACGTCCTCCTCCCTCCTCCCCCCCCCCCCCCTTATATTTTCTCTCTCCCTTTTTTTTCACTTTTCTCATCTCCACCCCGACACTTGACTACTCTAACCTCGCCTATACGATGTGTGTTATTATAAGCAATAAAAAATGTCAACCTATTTCCTCATGCGATATACTTACACTATGTATCGTTGGAGACAGACACGTATTGTGTACGGGAGGAAATAATTTCGTGCACAGTATTTCCTTATATGTATAGAAAGCGAGGAACTAATCTAGTTGTGAACATGCCTATAAACCGGTCGTTACACCACCGCCGCCCCCTGAAAAGTTGAACAATAAATTCTTAACGAGTTTTAAAGAGAGAAACTTTTTTTCCCCTCTATACCTCTGTTATAACAACATTTTCTCAATCTTCACGACACTTGTGTACAGATACGGTATATCCGCAGTATACCGCGGGCCAAAGAATCCCAACGTTATATAATGTCTAACTGATTGACCGCTGTATAGGCAGGATAAGAAAAGAAGGTGAAAAGAAATCTTGGTAAAAAGACATTAGACACAACCTGACACACAAAAAGCTCAAAGTATCTTGTATCGTCTTTGTTGACGCGTTAGTGATAATTAGCGAACTCTGGTATCACACTTGACGCGTACGTGTCTGATAAGTATAACGTCATACACAGACACCAATTGTCTATGTATCGGTACACATGTACACGTATGTTGTTCATGTACATATGCATGCAGATACAACTATGCGAAGTATATTTACACGTGTGAATGAGAAATGGTGCAGCAGCAGCAGCAGCAGCAGAGTATCTCAACTATAAGGGAAGGTTTTGAGAGGATGTCCCGAGGAGCGGTTGGCTACCGGTCTTTCAGGGGGATGCGAAGGCGACATGGGGGCGGCAAACGACAGAGTCTAACCAGCCAGGCGAGGAAGAAGTTGAGGGGAGAAAAGAGGAATGAGGTGGGCGAATGGGGGATGGGGGATGGGGGGAAAGTCCCGAACTTCAAACTAATTACAGCCTCGGGCAAAGCCAGGCCGGGAGTAAGGCGCGGGCGACAAGGCGAGACAAGGCGCCAGTCGGAGACTCGAGAGGTAGAGAAGTAGAGGATCGTCGTCGTCGTCGTCGTCGTCGTCGTCGTCGTCGTTGTCCTGGTCCTGCACGGTATGACCACGACGGTCGGTCGTTGTACCACTACAGATTCAACCTAGTAGTGGTGGTTTAGTTCTGACTGGTAGTAGTTTTAGTAGTTCCTAGTGGTAGTAATAGGTATGGTGGTGGTGAAACTACAGAGTGTAAGGTGTACGACTATATGTATACCTACGTATCGGGGGTTCTACCCCGACCACAATTCCACGTCTGTTAAGAGGTACCCAGTACTTGGTATTACCTCTAGTTATACGCCACTACCACTATCGGAAGGTCGAAGGACCTTTCGATGTGTTCCTGTATTTTCCATGCACAGGGTGATCGAGAACCATGACCAAAAGCCGAAAGCGTCGTGGGAACCTGGTCGCTCGTTTCGTCCATTTTCTACTTTCATTTATTCACTTTTTTCATGATTCGTCGAAGAATGGATGGAGCTTTCGTTCCGCTTTTTCAGAATTCAAAGAATCTCCATCCGTTTCTGAGAACTGCGTGATTGAAAGATTAAAAGAGGGGTTGTAGAAAATCGATCTCATCATTTTCACGAATGCGACAGTGCAAGGCTGATTTCAACAAACATTTGACCTCTGAGGGCGGGAGGTAGAAAAATAATCTCGGAGGAAAATTTCGGAAATCTTTCGACAGAGGTCTAATTTCACGAATAACTTGAGTAAACGGTGAATCTGCAAAATCAGACGGATACCCCGGCAAACGAACAAGTATAATAAAATAACCGAAGAAAGGAATGGTTTTCTTGTCGTTCCGGGGTATAATACGAGCAAAAAAGAAGCAACGACATTTGAAAAAGTGTATAAGCGATCATTTTGTTTCTCGGCGTGGGACGGAAACTTTTCGCATTCTAAAAAACGAAGTGAGAGTTTGATCCGAAATAATCAAACCAAGTTCGTTAACGTGTCTAATTTTGACTCACGTCTCAAAATGCATAGTTTTCAGAGGCCACCCTGTTAGTGTAAATATATATATGCATGTTCAACGGCGTTTATAAGCGCCTTATCTACCCGTATATATACACGTAGGTAGAGCATACCTATATAGATTCAACCAGAGTCGATGTACTTCGTACTAACAATAAGTGCTAAAGTTATGGTACATAACACACACGTAATGGTGCTACGGAGCAACACATGGATATTTTAGGTAGACGGCTGTCGCAACGCTAGGAGTTCTGCTTAAGGTATATATGTGTAGTAGTGGCTCTAATGCGATGCAGTCTAGGGGTTGTTTATTTTTCGTCGTATCTTCTATTCCATCTGTAGCGCGTCTTCTCCTGGCGGTAAGGTAGAGGTATGTGTATATAGCTGAAGATGTATTTGATCCAGCCGACGACGACGACGACGACGACATACGTAAGGAAACTGCAGGAGCGAAATGTAAGTACGTATAGAAGACAACGCGATATCTACGTGTTTTAACGAGGCTAGTCAAAGCGCCAAGAAAACGGTATGTATTATTTGGTATGTACGTATGTACTCGTATGTAAGCGGCAACAGCAACGGTAGCGGCAACGGCAACAGCAGCAGCAGCGGTTAAATCAAGCCACGAAACCTTTAAACGAGAGAGAACACAAGGAGATTTCCCCAAGGAGTGAATGCGCGATTGGATCTGCAAGGCCCGGGGCTGCCAATTCTATCTGAGAATGGAACAGCCGTGATACACGGATATAGCAATGCATTTTTCCAAAGGAAAATATCACTAAGCGACTATTTCAACTGTATAGGTATACATACCAGCCTATGTAACCAGCAACATTTTATCGCAACAAAAATCTTACAGACTCGTTATACCTAGAAATGTACATAGTTTCTATAGACATATATGTAATAAGGTATACGTATACCATTCCAATGTTACACAAACAAACGGAGAACAATAAACCCAATTTGAACCACCCCTAAACCATTTGGGTTAGTTATATTGCTCTGACGTTGATATAAGCTGAACTCTGCACGAGAACCTCGTGATATAGTTACGACCACCTGGCGTCACTTAAACCACCCGCGTACACATTGAACACGGAGAAATTCCACTCTTTCCCCCCCCTCCCCCTCCGCCGCCGCGGCCCCCGCCGTCGTCCACTCGCTCTCTCTCTCTCTCTCTCTCTTTCCCTTACTCCCTCAGACCCTAGCAAATTTATATTCGCGTATAGAAAATTAAAATCAATCCCTCCTTTTTGATCTCAATATTATATATCTCGGCCGGATTTGGTATTTGCCACGTTTCCTTCCGTGAGGGGGTTGCCGCGTATACGTTACTTCATAGTCCGCGATGAAGTAACGTAGTATAACGGCATCTGTTCGGGAACACGCAATATAACGCACTGGGTGTATAAATATAACTCGAATAGGGGGTTGAATTCTTGCCTATACTGCAGGGTGTCTCAGAGCCCTCGGGTCGTCAGTAACGAACCAACCGACTTGAGTCGGCCACCTTCGCAGCAGAGCCTTCAGGAGTTAGCGTTGAGATCACGTCCGCGGTGTCGGCCCAACCGGGAACATGCACGTAGGTCGTGTGACACACCCGTTGCTCCTGGTTACTAAACTGAGTTAAACTTTTCCCTGCAGGATACCGTACTCGTACCCCGGTACCCGGTATACCCATCTAAACTAACCTGCCTGATACTAGTCGCTCGTATATTCCGGATAGTTGCGTCGCCGACGCGCCCATCTGCCATCGCCTCCAGGGTCCTCGAATTACATTTTTCACGTTATATAGATTCGCAGACTGGAGATCGTTCATCTTATTCGGTCGGTCATTCCATCCGAACGATGGAGATATATAGGCCTAGAAATTGAAACCAAACCTTGATTTTACGCTTGAAAGTTACTTCGGAGTTCTCTTCACCCGAAGGGATGTCTGTGCGTATATATACGGGGCATTTTGTGCAGAGTTGCGACCATGGTCCAAACCCTCGGTATTTTCATTTTTATATCCTACTTTTTTCTTCAACTCATATCGCAGCGCTTCGAAGACGACAATTTTCACCGGTATAAAAATGCTTACGGCTTGAGAATTAGAGTAAAAAAAATCCTCTCTTTTTTTTCAAGATTATTCTGGATCTACTATTATCGCCTGAAAAAATGAGAAAGGAGAAAATGAAAAAAGATGGAGACGCGAAATGCCCCGTATATGTAACTTGGGTATCAAAACCGGTAGAAGGACGTCTCTACACGTATGTATAATGTATATACAGTGGCAATGATGTCGAGTGAAGAGGAATTGAGTATTCCCCGACAACGTTATATGTATATTCGTCCCACGCTTGCGAGGAACTCTTGCCGAGTAGGGTTACACATCGCAAGTTGAACGTTGAATATATATCCCTCGCAATTGTGCTGAGAGGAAGTAGAGAAAAAAAAAGGACACGGAATAAGAAAAAAAACAAAAACGTTCCCTTGGAAACCTCAAGATTCGTGCCGGTTTTGACGTACCTAAAATCATACCGTTGTACCTATATAATATGTGGAGGGTACAATGAACGGTTAATAGCAGATTTGCTTGATTACTTAATTAAAACGGTCTGCGTATATATAAAGATGAAATCAGCGAGAAAGCGCGCGGCGTCCAATGGCAATTAGAGCACTAGATATAGAAATTCAAGCTTGCCAGACTCTCCATCTCTTGCGTCTGGTTTCGTCCTAATTGAGTTTCTGCAGGATTTGCATTTCGCAAAATTGACTTATACATACAACTACTAGTATATCATACATTCTCAATTTGTTACACATACACGCACCAATACCCATTGACCACCACCAACGACTAATATATTGGTATTTCTCCTCCTCTTCGCTGCTCTTGCTCCATCTCAGCCCGACTTATTGACTCCGCAAAATCATCGTAATAGGCATGCTTATCTTTCCCCGAGAGAATGAAGGGAAAGAAATAAAAAAGAAAAACTTAGATCCTCGACTTACACATATATATATATCATGTATATAGGTATATATTTTATGCTGGGTTACAGGGAGCTATGTAGGAGAATTGGGGATGAAATCAAATACGCATAAAGAAAAGAAGATTCACCAACTGATGTTCATCGTTCAGTCAACGTTATGCATCCCTCATTTGACCCGTGTACGCGATGTATGGAAGAAAGAAAAAAAAATCCTATACATACGTTGGTATATATTGTACAGAAATATATTAACCTTGGCAGGTATTTTACATCGTAGTCACGATGAATAAATATGTGCTATAACTATGTAATAACAATTTACCTCGTGAGTCAACATTTTTTTCAAAGTATATTACTAGAGGAATATTCAGTAGCTTTCGGAATCGCGATGATAAAGCTCGATAATTCTATGGTGACTTTCGACTTACTTTCACCTCATTAAGACAATCCCTGTCGATTCTTGGACAACTAAAACCCTCCGCAAAGATTCTGTCACGTTGTTCTTATCGTTTGTCTCTTATCTCCTGGTAATATCTTTGATTTGGATCAACTCGAGAGTCCTGCGATAAGCTGAAAGTAATACCTTTTCACCGTTTCCAGGCTATCCTTATATACATGTTTGTATAAAGTATAGGTTTGTTACGATTAGCCATCACCTTGAATGACCTTCAAAGTATCCGCAATCAACCAACTGGTAATACTTTATAACATGAGGTCCTTTTTTTTGGTATTCTTTTTCTCCCCCTCACAATATCAGTCGCGGGATACGTGTTTAATCAATTGGTGCTACGTGACGTGGATTTTCCTTCTTTTTTTCCTTGCCCGGTATCGTTTTGTCTTCCACACATATTTTTATTTTTATGACTTTTCTCCGATGTAACAGAATACAACGTTGAGCGAAGCACTCTTCGTATCTTTTGGTGTTATTACATCTGAAGAAGGAATAAAATAATATAAATAAAATAATGAGAATAAAGTCCATAAATTTGAGAATATTGTTCGCGACTGTCAAATACCGGCTAGACAGTTTTACAGGTCAACGAAGTCGATAACAATTATAATAATACTATAGAAAGTAATCAGACGACGCAAGTCTACAGCCAGTTTTCTATACCTAACGAGTTCCACCCCCAACTCCTGGTCCAAAAAAGTTGTACCATAGAATAAATTGTAATTTATTGTTCCTGGCAACAACTGCACACCTTTCTTTTTTTCACTCTATTTTTCCCTCTCTCTCTCTCCGTGTCTTCATCCTTTCAAAAGTTTGATATCCCAATTACTATACATGCTATATATATATACGTATAGTTGACGTATATAAATTCTGGCTCATAATTACCCTTAAATTCTCTCATCGTCGATACCGACGCGACGTCGTGTAACAGTTTAACGAAATCCAAAGGTACGAAATGAACTTCGCTAATGACCTCGGCATGAAGTAAGTTTAAAAGGCTGTTGCAACGCAGAAATGAGGAGTACAAGTAACCTAATGACGTTTTATAATTAATTTCTCGATATACACCGCCGTCGTCGTCGTCGTCGAGGACATCTCATCGTTCGCTAACTCCTGCTGCTCGCTTGTTTTCGAGTACCTACCTTATACGAGCGAGTTTCGATGTTATATATCGCTATTTGGTGGACGTGTACATACTATAAGTGTCAAATGTGCAGTGGGTAAATGTACAACTCGCGTACATCTCTACGACTCTGACGACGCGACGTTGTCCTTGTCCATCTTCATCTATTCGCGTGAGATCCTTTTCTCCCTCCGCTAACACCCCGCACGTCGGTAAACCGGTTCAACTAGGGGTATCTGTTTGCCCTATCGACCGCTACCAAATTTAAGGTGCGCCTGCGCCCCTTCTCTCCCCCTTTTCTCCTGTCCTTCTTTCCGTCCACCATCCTCCTCTCGACAGACACAAGCCATCGATTCTCCTGCATAACGGCACCAGGAGCCGAAAATTTCGCCATTCTTTTATACCCTACAAAGTCATCGACTCGAGTACTTATAGCCTCAGTTCCTCCCCCGCCGCCCCTTTCATCTCCTGCCCTTCGCCACGCATACTACTGCAATCTAGCTCACGATTTACCATAATTATATCCCCGATAAATCAATAGAATTACGAATAAATTATTGATCATCTCTGCACGACTATACTATTGTCAAAGTGTATCCTTGCTGAATTTATAACAAATTAATAGTACGAATTGAGAGGGGTAAATGATTCGAATTCACTGTCGAATATATACTTACGATCTATGGATAAATTTTGATAAAAATTGAAAGCCCGGACTTCCGTTCAGCTTTAAGTATATTTTGATATTTATTGTTGAATCGCTCTTTTGATTTCGCCATTTTATTTGAATTTTATTATACACGCCCATATTTTTATGAAAAGATGTACGGATATAAAACTGCGACGGAGTGAAAATCGTTCATGGTTAAACTGGATAAACGCCCTGCGATACACACATAAATGACGCGTGAATGCATCTGGAATTCAAAAATTTTGATCGTTTGACGGTTCAACGATCACAATTTTTATTTCATACTATTTACACCTATATACATAACTAACACGCGCACGCGGCTTGATGACACCTGGAATATACAGAAAACGCCCGAGTTGTGTATAGGTATAGATCCATATCCGTTGCCTGCTGCTATAGCATGCCTCCGATTTTTCGAGTTATTTTTACATACAGGAATTTATGGTACCTTTATACTTTTCTCTATACGATTTCCTTTATCGTTTGGAAATGGTTGTATAAAATTCGCGTGTGCAGAACGGTATACTGCAGAAAAATGCAGAGGCGTAATGAATTTTTCATAGAAAATTGGGACTTTCCGAATATTTCGGGGGGGGGGGGGGGGGGGGGGGGGGGGGTATAAATCGAGAAATAGAATGTTTGATCTATAAAGCAGGAACAATTTCAATATTCAAAATTTATCTGACAATAGTACACCGAAATCGTGTATGGACCATTTAAGTTGATTTTATACATTTATACAAAATAGATACAAAATAATCGAAAATAATAATGCGGGGATTGAGATTTTCACTAATTACTGACGAGGGGTTCGATTTACCCAGTGGCTTGTTTCAGTGGTAATAAAAACAAACAAAAATAAATATATTAAAAAGTCATGCGACCTGAAAGTCAAGTTGATTGATGAATCGTTGACTAAAATTACAACAGAGCGTCATGATCCACGAACGATTACTTACAAAGATTAATCATAGATTTAACATTTTACGTAACTAAAATTCAATTTTTTATACTACAATACGTCCGCCTAACGATTAGGATATTACTTTTTTTTTCTGTCAACTCTGATCTTATATTCGTAATAAAAACGATCACTTCAGTGCAAAAAAAGGAAAACAAATAAAAATTCTACACTACCTCATTTTAATTTTCCGTTATCAAATAAATATTAATGTGGAATTTTTGATTTTTGGGTTTTGGATAAACGTCATGTGAATTAATTTTATACAGATTTGTATTTTCATAAGTAAAACACATGCCGTTTCAATATTTTTATATATATATAATTTATATATATATATATTTATATATATATAGGTAGGTACTTATTATTAATATCAGGTATGCTGTACATAATATTTGTTGTTGGTTGTTGTTTTGTTTTTCTTTCTTATTTGCCTTACAAATATAATATAAAATTACAGGCAATCACGGAGAATCACATATACTCACATTACGCAGACACGCCATAAAAAAAAAATCAGAAAATAATAATCATACTAATAATAATTATAATAAAAAATAAAACGTAGTTTATATTAGTGATAATAATAATAGTAATTGTAATAATAATATGGTGATCTTGCACCAAAAATGCTTCAATTGTTTATCAGAGCTCGAAGCACAGATTTTCTACTAGAACGCAAATAATAGGACACACAATTCATTTTGTAAGTTAGAATAAATAGCGTTTCCTGGGAATGAATATACATACATATCTTATGTATATACTTGTATAGTATATTGAAACAAATCAGCACTAGAAACTCTGATAGGGAGAGAAAAAAAAACTTATAAAAATAATAATAGCAATAATATTAATAATAATTATAGTAAAATTAAAATCAAATATTTTAACAATACCATGCGAACTACTTACACATTACATGAAATCGTTGAGAAAGAAGTCTTTTGGCTGAGCACGTAATTTTCCCTTTTTTTTTTACATTTTCTTTTCCATCACATCTATCTTTCATTTTTTGTCGTGTTTAATTTTTTACGCAAAGCAATCGACGGGAGTGCTACTTTATCCATGTATGAAAAAAAAATGATAATAATAATAAAATTAAACAAAAAAGAGACATGGGGTAAATGAAAACTAAGTTTTGCATTGTCAATTACAGCAATAAATGAATAATTCTGACGTATATGAAAAAAGAGAATACATTTCGACCAGGAAAGTGTTCTCCATAAAAGTTAATATTACATATTTCTGTCCACGTATATAACGTTGGATCATAACGTCAGTTTTCATAATTTTCAACAACGTACTTCCTATTCACACACGTTCGATAATAATAAAAATAATAATAAAAATGAAAAATGCCGTTGAAAAAACGATGCTTAGAATTTTTAATTGTTGTTCTTTTTTTTCTGTTGTATTATTTTTTAAACTAAACTAAACTAAAGTGACAGTTCGATAGTACTTTCTCTCGTTGGATAAAAAGATAACGATTAATACAATGTAACATACGATAAAGACTAATTATTATTAATATTAGATATACATGGGGGTAAATGTTAAAATATACTATATAGATAAATGAGATTTCTTTTTCATTGAACTTAGTTTGTAATCGATATTTGTTTTCTTTCTTTTTTCCTTTCTATCTGTCGTTCTTTTAATATAATACCTAATGTTGGTAACACGCATCCTCACATCATACATCGAAGAAAAATAACAAGTACATCACCATCATCATCATACATATATATATACCTATATCTGTGTATCTATATCTATAGTATATGTATACATATATACATAGATATATACACATATATTATCGTGCTTAGATTTATGCCAAGACACAAACGGGAAGAGCATAATATCGCGACGTTTTAGTGGTTACTAGCATTTTTTTGTTTTTCGTTTGTATTTTTTTGCTTTTTTTATTTTTTTTTTTCGGTTTCACGGGGATATTTTGGACACTGTCAATGTATCTATATATATGTGTGTAATGAAACCCTTGCGCGGTGTAGGACAAGAATGATAAATGGGTGCTCATCAAACTTCGACATGATTGGATAAGATGCCAGCATGGATGGCACAAACACAAAATCATTGTTAAAACTACGTATTCGATAGTATGAGAATATTCCATACATTTGTATATATGTATGTATATGAAAACGTGTGGAGGAAAAACAAGAAAAAAAAAAGAAAAAAGAAAACCTTATAAATAATCTCAACTAAAGTTTTTATAACAAATTTGTACAGATTAAAATATAATACAGTACTATTTTATAATCAATAATATGTTATTTTTTTGTTATTGTTTTTTTTTTTGTTTTTTTTTAATTAAATATAGTTATGTGTAGGTATGATATGATTTTGTGCCACATGACATGTAATGCAAGCATCTAAATTTCTATACGCATATAATAATAAATACCATCGAACACGCCCAGTTTATTACTATTTCCGTTTTCTGTTTTAACCGTACAGTGGAACCATAATCCACTTTTCAGATCACATATAAATGAAAAACCACATTTAGGGTGAAGTGATATGCCAAAAAAACTCAAGTCATATAATTCTCATTGTCAGACTAGGATTAATTTCTAAAATACAAGGTTTCATATGCCCTCGTAGTTATTTCGGGATATTATTTAAACCTCACATGGTTTCCCTTCAATCACCTTGGATCAAATCTGACGACATCAACTTTATAGGATCAAGAACTACGCGCTCAAAACTAAGCTGTCGCAGTAATCCACCCTGCATCGATATTCGGTATCTCCACTCAGGGTAGAGAAACTGATTGTGCAAAATGTGGTAAAACTAGCTTGCAGCAAATTTTTCTATTTACATGCAAAAGTTTCTCATAACGCACTGACCACCCCTCATTTCGGATTGCACTAGCAGAGAATTATAATGTTTTTGTACCCAAGAGTTTTTTTAACATATTTCGTTAGAATTATTTAATATTAACATGCTACCGAAAACCTTTGATCATAATTATTTGTTACATGATGATTGTTGTTGTTATTTTTGCATTTGCATTTGTTTTCAAGCAATGAGTCTGATTACCGGTTACACAATATTGTCGTGAGTGTTTGTGTCAGTACTCAGCTACATTTATAGGTATACATGTGACACGCTTCTTATATCTCGAGACTAAAAATTAATCGATTTCTTCTCTTTTCTTAGGAATCTCCAAATATAGATATATCATAATTATGTGTAGTTATTTTGAATAACAAATTATTAAGTAGAATCACTGCTCGCACCTGGCACCCATGGAAAGCACCATGCACAATAGAAGCGTATGTGTTCATAATATATATTAGTTAATAATAATTAATGTTTAGTTATTGTTATTTTTATATATATATAATTATACCTCGACAACAAATATCTAGATATAAATCTAAACTGCACAATTTCTTATTCCGTGAAACAGTACAACACTCAAGTGCGTCATAAAACCGTGCTTGTGGGTTTGAGTTAAAAATAATTTCTTTGCCATAATTTCAATAGTAACATTTTGTTTTGTTCAAGCTCACCAAGATGTCATGGCAATAATAGGAAAATAACAATTACATGGTTGTTTATTTATGCTTTAATTTTCTAATTTTCATAGATTTTCTCTTTGCTTTATGCCTCTGTCAAGTTACTTATTTTCATATCATACTTTAAAATATATAAAGCATAAAAGATTTCGAAACAATCGCTTACTTCTTTTTTTAAATAGTCTAAAAGAGTTAAAATATTATCACGACGAATGTCGGTTAATAAACTCGTTAAAAATTGTGATCTTGTTAATATTAACTATGATTACTTTTTTATTTTTACTCTTCTTACTTTTCCTTTTTTTAAAAACCTCTGAAAGTAACAACATTGTAGTTAAATAGAATAGATCTGGAAGAACAGACAACATTTTTTTTCTTCTTTCTTTTAAGTAAAGAGTGCATAATCCTAGTACGTTTAATAATCCCGTTATTTACAGAATTGAATTCTTAACACAGTACTACACAGATTAACCAAATCGGAAGGCTTGTGCTACCAATTAGCACGTCTGCTACATTAACCCATTGCCCAACCAGTGAAGTATTGATCAGTTTCACCTGCCCACATTATTCTTTAATTGAATATTGAATTTCATTGCTGCAACCCGGAAGGTAGGGTTGGTTTTAGAAATTAACATCATCGATCTGGAGGAATAATGTTTCGAAATCTGCCTACATTGGTAACACGAGCCTCCTGCCTTTTTTTGTGATTAAGACTTAAAAATTGTACAGTGCTGTTTGATTACGCTAAAAGGTACGCTGAGCCCTTAGAAATCTCACAAAGGAAGAATATCAGACCAGTTGTATTAGAATAACACATAATATTCACGGTAATTATTATGCTTGCAAATCGGTACTCGAAGAGTGTGTCCTACGTGGTTCTTAATTGTCCCGATTATTCAAACACTGGGTTTATAATATCATGTTGCAGTCACCACTATTTGCTTGGATGAATTTATTATTTATATTAGGTATGCATGTGACCATGTATGAACTTTATACCGAATTAATTATCAAAAACTTAACTTTGATATGGAGTCAAACGACAAGCGTCTTCGTCGATTAATTTTTTTTGTATATTTTTTGTGTTTTTTTTTTCTCAAAGATTAATTTTCCACTATTATATTCGATCTTTGTTTGTTCGTTCACGTTTAAAATGAAAATATGCAAAGATGTATTTTAATGACAAACAAAAAGACGTAAGGAGTTATAGAAAAGTGAGAGGGCCACTGTCGATTCATAGACAAAATGAAATGATCATCTGAATTAAAAATTCTCATCAGTCAGCCTATTCAGTTTAGAACAAAGATAACAGTTTTAAAAACAAATCGCAATGAAATTAAAAACTTCGTTATTGGGTAGAGATACTTCCTAGGATAGTATCAAAAATTTTACCTACCGACAATAGTAGAAATATAATCTTGACAACACGTTGATAAATGTAACAATAATAACAGAATATCATGGTATAATAATATGTACAGTGTACACACTATATTTTCATTTAATCTTTTTGTCTCTTTATGCAAACAGTAATTTGGATAACTTTCTCCCTTGGTTCTAATAATCTAAGCGAATTTCGAGCCGTATGGCTACACAGCTTGGGTGCTTGGAAAAATAATACTCATAAAAACTTTTCAAATGCATTTGTCAACTCCATATTGTTGATCCACAAGACTCCCTACCCATAATTAATACCCAATCAACACGATTGATTCTGACTGAAGAAGAAAAATAATACATCTCATTAGCCTAAACATGAAAAACGTACTTATCTTTGTTATTATTAAGATTATTTTTGTTACGTAACAAAGCAGCTGACGAAGCATTGGCACACTTACGCGAAATAATTGTTACAGTATAATAATAGAAGATTAAAGCAAAACTAAAAATAAAAAACGAATGCCCAAATGACGGTTTCTAAACAGCTACGAACGGCAGTCTTTTATAAGGAATGCATTCTAAACAATTAAATGATATCACACAAGTTTCATTACTTCTCGACAAGCTGATATCACATGCAAAGTGTTCAAATGAAATGTACATCACATTGAAGGTTCACTCGCCTGATGACTGATCGATGTGCTGATAATTATCTTTTTTTTCGTTTTTTTTTCAAAATAATTCTTTTTGTACACCTTGCTCTATGAACTTCATATAATCAGAGATAATTGTAACACTAACTTTGTGTTGAATGGAGTCAACAAATTTTCAACCCACCTTAAGTCAATTTCACTAAACACCAAATTCCCAATAATGTTAGCCAACGACAATTAAAAGCAGAACCATGGAGAAGTTACATGAAGAGCCAATTTTTTTTGTTCGTAACAACCGTATTCTTCATATCACCTAGTATACTTAACAACAAAGTTATCGGTGGATAAGAACCACTGGTCATACCATTACCATGTCTTCATCGACATTCACGACGGCGGGAAAAGCGTTATCTGCTGAAGTTTGTCTGTGGATAATTTTTTTCCGTGGAATTCCATCTGAAAATCATAAGACCACCCAAATCTAGGTCTCCCTTATTCAAAAAAAAGTCGTTTTGCATATTGCTTTCCCAAAATAAAAACAAATACTCACCACCAGGAGGCGGCATGAGATCATCGAGAGATCCATCATCCATATCCGTGGCGGACAAAAGTAGATCATCGTCGGATGAAGCTCTTGTCAGGCTGGGCAGAGTGGAGGTGAGAAGAGCTTTCTCTTTTTGTATTTCTTGTATGTGACCGACGAGAAGTGCTTCTTCCTCATCTCCGCGTTCAGTACTACCACCTCGTACTAATACACTAGGAGTTGCAATCCCGAGTTCTTCAGGACTAAATATCTTAGACGATCGGAGACTAGATAGGCGATGAGTAGCAGTGTGGCACGCAGTCTCTAAGGTATTAATATCAGCCAAAGTAGCCCTCACAACTCGCAATTTTTCTTGCACAATTGTTTCAACACACCGAGTCTGTCTGGCTACATCTTGCAATGAATCCTGTGCAGGAAGCATTCTGTTTGTTCTCAGGATACAAGGTGCAAATACAATAGCCAGAGCGGAAGATGACATTCGGTTGTCCACTTCATGAAGAGCGACTCTCGCCAGATGAACAATTAATCGTTCCATTAGGTCGAAATTTGGCTTTGGAAGCTTTTTCAGGATTGCAAAAAGTGTGCAGATTCGATCATGCGGGTCGGTGAGATTAGCAGCGTGTAGAAAGTCGTCGTAGTATTCAAATGTTAACAGAGGTTCAGGCATATCTCTGAAGAAACTTTTCAACACAGCAGCCAGAACATGTACTTGATAATTTTCAAAGTCTACCTTTTCTAATGCACCTTCGTCCATTTTTACCTTCAATTCTTTGACCTTAGAGCTCACCCCACTCTTCCGGTACAAGCCTTCTGTGTAAAGACCATGCATTTCTATCGTTGTGATCAGTCTGTCAACAACGAGAGGTACTTTTCCATCGCCGCAATCCAATTTGAATAATGGAATTCCAAAAACTTTGCGTGAATTCAACTCGAGCAGCGATCCTTCTTTTCCACATTCCGCAGTCGCTTTTCCATAGCACTTCTTATGGCATGTTAATTTGCAATCTGATAAAAAAAGTAGTATCAAAGTTAAGAGAACATTGAGGGTTGACAGATCATAAAGCCATTATGATGATATGGTTATTTGTACTTACTTTGGCAGACAAGGCCCCGTTCGATTGGCCACATGAAGAAGGAAGAGCAGACTTCACAAGCCGTTGGGATATTGATGATAGTCAATTGAAAGGTGTGATTTCCATGATGTATTGGTTCTTCTTGCTTCCGTTTTTTATCCTTTTTCCGTTTACTCTTACTCTGCTTTTCTGGGGCTTCGTTTTTAACGAGGTTCATGAATTCATTCATGAATCCTCGAAATGCATTTACACCCATTGTAACAGGAAAATCTTCTCTGGTATTTTCTTGTTTACATACTGTTTCCATAACATGTAAAAAGTTTGCTATTAAATCGGTATATTTTATGTTTCCCTCGACTCCGTGCTGAATGGCAACACTGTATGTGATAACCAAATCATCCTTGAATTTTCCCAGTGCTTGTTTGAACACGCGATCTACCTCGCTTGGTTTTTTACCTTCCTCTTCGCCTTCCATTTTGTAAATTTTCTTCGTAATAAAGTCTTGCATGAGCGCGAGTTCTTTAGCATCCGAGATTATTTTATCTGTACTGTCCGAAAAAGCGGAGGTTCCAGTTAAACTGAATTTTGATACCACAGCTTGTTTTGCAGCCTCATATTGCGGCCGTAATCTTCGGTGTTTCCTTCTATCAGGTGTATTCGGTGATAGACACCGCATTCTCAGTACACCACCATTCTGAATACACTTGACATGAAAAAGTTGTTTACAGTCACCACACTTATATCCTTGTGTTACAAACGCATCCATCTTTTCGTTACAACATACACACACATCATCCTTAGAATATCTGGCAACTTTTCTAAATCGATGGCCAGCCAAGATAAGAAGGTTGCCTTTCCACTCCAGGAGATCTGTTCCTGGGAGAAGCTTCAAGTCATTTGGACTAGTATCGGTTCCCAAACTTTTATCTACACTAAGCCCAGAAACTTTGGTTGCAGGATCAGAATTTCTCCTATGCAATTCTAACGGCGGTACAGCGTTAGCTCTGACACGCTTGCCAGCTGATTGCCCTTTATAAATTGGTTCAAGCTTATTTACAGGCCAATCTGTAATAGATCTTGCTGTTGATTCATTAGAGGTATGTTTCCTAGCCCAAACATTAGAAGATTTGTTCAAGTCACCCTCCTTGATGGTTCCGAGGAAGAGATTCCTTGCTTCGTTTGTATTTGTTTCAGACACACTCTCACCCATCGATCGACATTGAACCTCTCTTGTAGGCCTATTTCTTCGTGCGCTTCTAACCGGAACATCTGGTTCTGACTTATCCTTATTCACTGTATCTCTCTCTTTGGATATTAGAGAAGTTTTGAATGGTGATTTTCCGGAGACATCATCTATCGGTATTTCTAATTTGCCAGTGGTATCACCTTCCGAATTTTGTCGGCGTAAAACGTAGTCTTTGATATCTTTATTCGAACCAAAAAGATCTAATTTCACCAACGAATGTGTAACACTATCCAAACGATCACTCGACATCGTGTTGTCACAGAGCCTCCTGTTTTCTCGACTCGAGTTAATCTCTTTTCTGAGAAATCGTTCGTTAGAATCAAGCTTGACGTTATAGTTGGATGCTTCGTTTCTAGATCCCAACACTGCTTGATCCAGTAGTGTCTCTGTAATATTTTGGTACTGTGACACATTCGTTGATCGAGTGACCACAGACTTTGGTGGAAATGGCATCAGGTAATCACTAAAATCACTCGACGCGAAGTCAGTTCTTCTGCGCCAAATATCAGCGTTAGGACTGTGGGTGAGACTTGAATTAGGATATCTAACTTGAGGAGATGGAAAGACGGGTGATGATGTAAACATCGGAGGAGCGCTTTGTACAGCCTTAGGTGTTTCCACATCAATTTCCCCGTCACTATATCCAGTAGAGGTACTGTCTGTTCTTTTGTTCGTTGCAGATGTTCGATTCAGGTGCATTAGATTCGTATTCACAGAGATTAATGGACTTTGTTCACTTCGTTTCGTTCTTGTGGTTGGTATAGGTTTATTATTCAAGTTGGAGCCGACAACATTTTCCTGAGAATAGTGGGACTCAGAACTATCGACACTAACTTGAGATTCGTAACTTCTTAGACTCGCCAAACTTTCAACGCTGCCCTTACGCTCCGTCATATCATCACTGTAAAATGTATCCACAGTTTTCAAAGGTGCAGAAGGATCGTTCAGCAAACGTTTGTTAGTGCTCAACTTGCGCTTGGAGTATGAAATATTTGAATCCACAATTAAAGCCTCTTTGATTGTATCCTCCATTCTAAAAATATGAGATAAATATCGATGGAGTACGGGAATGATTATTTAGATATTAATTTATGCAGTCTCGCAAAAAAAAAGTTGATTGATATGAATAATGAGAACATAATGTTATTTTTACCTTTGAGGGGGTATAATGTGTTCATGAGATTCTGTGCTCTTTAGTGGATCGGTAGGTGATTTCTCGCTAGAAGCTGGTGATACTTGAGATGGAAGATGCTCCTCTTTACTTGTTCTAAAAATGCGAAACATATTTCAAAATTGTGCAAGAATTGAATAGCAATTGCAAAAAAATAAATTACGTACTCATCACCATCTCGAAATCGGGTGTAAGTCTTGTTTTCCTTAAAAACAGAGTCTATATATTCTGTGCCCTCGTGATTGGATCTCTTCTCTCCACTGATGGCAGAATGTTCGATTCTCCTTTTTTGCAATTCCCTGTCAGCCAGAACGTCGGTTGGAATTCCTCTCTTTTTCTTGAGCTCTTGGAACATTTTTCTTGCATTATTTCCTCTGACATATGCCTGAAAGGCAATGACGCTCGATCTTAGCCTTTTGAACCATGAATGCTGCTTATGAGCTTTCCATGAAGCTTGAATATGTATTGCAGCATCGATACGCAGACGTATATTCTGAGCTAATCTTTGAGCGGAGATCATTCTCCAAAACGACTGTATTTGGACCGCAGCATTTTTCAGCCTGATAAATTTTCTCCTTTCAAGACAAGCTCTGAACCATTTCTGTATAGTTGTGATGCTCGTTATGATTTGCTGGTGCAGCTCAATGTCTAACTTGATTTTCTCGGACTCACGAAGAAAAACCTTAGTGGACCCAAGCTGGTAGTTATCTCTGTTTAGATTCAAAGTAAGCAGAAAGTCTCTAACGTCTGACTGGGAACTAAGAAGACCTTTGGGAAGTAGCATTCGATACAACTGGATAAACTCTTCATAGGCTAGTCTAACGTTAAATCCAGCTTGTCTAATCCGTACTGTTTCCAGCATGCCTGTATACCTAAGTTGTCGCTGCACTGTTTCTTCGTCAAACTCGTTTGGAACCTTATTAGCATTGCTTTTAATACAGCGAATAAAGAAGGGATTAGCCTGGTTCAGAGTGTCCATTAGACTGTGCAGACTTTGTTGGAATTGAGCTGAAACTGTCATAGGCTGTTTCCTAGCTTTTCCAGGACCACCTCCTGTACCATAGCTCTGAGTCCTTCCAGCAAGTGTTTTGACTGTTTGAAGATTCTTCAACCCCTTTTTGCCCCGCTCTCGTGGCCGGAATGATTTGTTTTTCCTATAAAAGCAGAAACTCTAATTATTTGAGAACTACTTAAAGCTTGGATTCATTGAATTATTACTGATGTATGATAGAAAATTGATAAGAGGAAGTAGAATAAACTAAAGAAGCGGTTTAGGCATTATAGAGGTAAAGATAAAAGTACTCAACATAGATATAGGTAATCGAAATGATATGAAGTTATAAACGACTCAGTTTTTATAAGTCTACCATTTAACCAAAATTTAATGATATGTTGAATGTTCTTGAAGGGATTAGAATTATAAATAACCGAGCATAAGTTGACTCCAAAGATAGTGTGACAGAAATATTTTCTTCTCAATCATGTGACTGTTAGAATATTTTGAGTATAAAAGAAAAGGTGAAATGAAAAGCTCAAAAAAAAGTTTGAAAGTATGACTGGATGTGAAATGGAGCATAAAATTTTCTAGATGCTTATGCATATTCAAGTGACTTTGTCACGATATCAGTTTCGAGCCTTGCTATATTTTTGTGCACCACCAATCGACAATACTTTTCCACATAGCATGCAATACATGAGCAAAATCAAAACTTTTAGAGATTATTTTTAGAAACTCCACCATCGTAAGGCTGGGAAATAAAGAAACAGGATGGTTTATAAGTAAAAGCTATTTCACACAAAACGAGCAACATGCTTCCATTATCAGTCCGCATAGTCTAGAGTTTTAGCTGAACTGCGAGGATATTATAGATGAAAAATGAATATGATTGGGATTTCGATTTAACAAACAATAGTTGAGTTTGGTAAAAACATTTCTGAGCACTCTGAGGTTTTCAATCTTTTTTCTTCTTCTGAAAGTAACTACCGTAATATTGATGTATGGTAAATTCTTATTACGTTTTTCAGGATGCTTTTTGAATTAAGAAAATAAAAAAACGGAAGTTCATTAAATAATTATCGCGTTATAATTTCTTAGATTATGTACATAGGTATATACTCGGAAACTGCATATTTGTGAAATTATAAAACTACAGTGCAATTTTCGTTAGGGATTATCTACAATATGGCAGTGTCTTTTAATTAACCCTTCACCAATAATAGTTTCATACAGTGTATATACTCGGCGCAGTAATAGAAAAAGCTCTCATGAGAATTTACTTTGTTACCGGAATGAATAACATACATAACGATCTGATTAGCGCGTTCCATGACATTTGCTTCATCTTTCGGAAGTACTTTCTCAAGAGGTGTATGAGAGCCCCGCTTGATCTTATTATGGCCATCGGGCAGATCATCCCTTCCCTTTATTAAGTAACTTTTCGACGAAGAGACATTCGTCACATGTTGAATCTGATTTACGTTTCTAAACTGCGGCCAAGATAGCCGGTTGTTGTTGTTTACACTGTCGTGGTTTTCGTTTTGTGTTAATGTAGCAGTTGGGGTTCCTGGTTGTAAGCAGACACTGCGCTGCTTCTGATAACTTGGTAGACGACTATGTTTGTGTGAACTGAAAAATGCTTTCATGCTTAGCCATTCTTTCGTTAATACAGTGCTTCTGCAAACATTATTTGAATGACAATAAGATCATATTTTCTAAAATGCACTTTATCATTTTTCACAGCTGGTTCCGCACAAGAATCAGAATTCCCGGAGATATATGACCAATTTAGTATGCCAAAAGAATTCTCGATTAAAATATTCCCAGAAACATTGGCATCATAACTGGCAAGACTAATTGAGATTGAGCTTACGCTCATAATTAAAATAAATTGAACTGCTGGTGATGCTGGTATTTCTTGATGAACATGCTGGGCATTAACAAAATGATGCGCTGAATAAAATGATAATATGTTCTGATCTTATGATAATATGGTAGCTTCATTGCATTCCAATCACATCTAACAAAATAGATTCTTGTATAACGAACATTAATATTGTAACAAAAATATTAAACACATGGATCTCTAACGTCACTGAATGAATTTACAGTATAAAATATGTAATCTCAACAGCAATAAACAACACTATCAAATTTTTCGAAGATCGTTTGAAATGTAATACCTGCATACAATAAATTTGCAGCATAGTTTAAAACGAATTACATATTTTTTGTTACTGTAAATCCACAAGAGTCCTGTGACAAGTGGGACCTAACTTTTAAAAAAGAAAACACTGATAGTGGATCGATGGGACCACTTACGCTATTCGGTTAATAGTTAGATTGACAGCCGATAACGTCACAAGATGGCTATAGGGAGAAAAGACAACACAGCCTATGTAAATGTGATTGACATTTTTGAATCAATTGATCGCAGAGATTTCAGTAACTTGCAATCATTCATTTGACTGATTGCTTGTGTCGTCACACAAAAATATTACTAAAACGTTGTCCGTGACCATTTGAAACAGCATAATCAAGTGGGAGCTTTCAGTACTTTTCATACTGATGAAATACTATCACAAAAATGAGATTGAAAGTGTTCAAAGTTAGCATATTGAAGGAATTTGCAGAGCAGATCAAAAAATAATATTCAGACACCACAACGGATAAACAGATAAATAAATCTGACCAAGTGTGGGATCCGGTGAGTAGCACCTACCCTTCCTATCATTGTCACCTATTATCGTAACACATCTCGATTCGAAATATTTGATGATCTGGGTATACTCTTTATCCTCGTTTATGTATTTTCAAATAGTCACCAAGGAAGCAAATACATGTTTTTTACTTCTATGCTGATACAAATCAACTAATAATAATATTGGAGTAGTTATTTACCTTATCAGATTCTCGTTTGGTGTCCTGTACCTATTTTGCACCAAAGATTTGTTGCCATCGGCTGAGAAAATGAATTTTTAATATTACGGGCATCTATCTTTAGATTTTCGATTATGAAGATTATGTTCAATAGTGTCAATGGCAAAGAATTTGCACGAGACTACAGCTAACAAGATGAGAGGTACTAATAAAATTTTACTCACCTCTGCCATGTCTATGAAGGCGACCTGCTTCCTGAAAAGCGAAATGAGCTCGAAAAAAAGCTCTGAGGATCGCCCATCTAAACACTGCAACAGGATCAGCCCCAACGAGCTCCCGAACAAAAGCAAGCGATGAATTCTTTAGCACACCAACAACTCCGTCTGGCCGCATTAGATCAAGATTTTTTTCCCTCATATTCGCAGCTTGATATTTAACAGTGCCAGCATAATGTCGAACAACAAATGCAGCCTCACGGCGCTGTGGAGCCTCATAAAATGCGGAATCCTTGTGTACTGAATTGAACTTCTGCAGCAGTGTTTCATTTGTTGCCCCAGGGAAACTTGAATACGATGTGGAATGTCAAACCTTGGAATAAGCGCACATTTGCCAAAGTAACTAAATACTCACTTGCATTGATCATCCAGAAGACACAGCAAACCATTAGGCTTTCCCTCAATAAGATTCAGACAGCCTGAATTATCGCTGTATCCAATATCCGTCCATCTGATGCCTTGTTTGCGATATTCACGCTGCTCATATTGGAAAACATGCTGGTTGAAATAGTGTTGCAATTGTTCGTTTGCATAATTGATGCAAAGTTGTTCAAAACTGTTGCACATCTTGAAATCTTCGAATCCAAAAATATCCAAAACACCGATACTGTTTCCCTGGTGATCCCTTAGGGTATCTTTCTTTGACAACAGAGCATGATTCACCTGAATATGAAGTGAAGGAGAAAAATAAGTTTATACATGAAAGTTTTGGTGAGATCGAAAGAAATTAATTTTGCGAAGTTGCTAGTCATTACCTGGAGCACAATCCAGTCAAATAATGCTCCGTACAAGCATTTTGCCATTGCATCTCTTGCGGCAATTGCTTCTGGAAGCCTATAGTTAATTACCAACGTTTCGCCAGATGCCCTGGCCCTTTTTGCAGTCAGTGCTGCTAACAAGGTATCTTGTTTAACCCTCAATAGTTCTGAGATGAGCGCAACTACTTCAGGATTTCTAACAGCAACAGCTTCATCATGGTGATGATAAGACTTTCTCGGTTGGAATTCCACATTGCCTGCAAGTCATCATTTGATAAAATCAACATCATAAAAGATTCGAATTTAGTGCCTATAAATTACCCAGTAAGAGAACGGCGGAAAGAACAGCAAACAACCGTCTCTGCTTTTCAGGGGTAAATCCAACCATTTCCATAGACTGTTTAAGCCTAGAGAATTCGTGCCTCTCGTCAATGTTCTCAAGGTCATAGCAACCACTTTTATTCAAATAATTGTACTGGCTGATAGTTCCAAGATGAAGCAGTTGTCTCTCTTGTTCACTGGCTCCAGCTAACAAGTAGTAGAATACATGATAGTTTCGTTCATTTTTCCCCTGCGATACAATTCTTGATTTCTCCAGGAGATACTTCTGAACCACAGCGCTGTAACACACAAAAAGTCACATTAGAACATTAGGAGATACTTCGACTCGTTTGCGCTAAATAAAATACACTGAATTGTATATTCACTAACCCATGGACCATTCCATTTTCCTTATAGTTGACTTGAATAAATTTTCCAAACCGACTACTGTTGTTATTGTGTGCCGTTTTGGCATTGCCGAAGGCTTCTAGAACTGGTCCAGCGCTGAGTATAGTTTGTTCAACTCCGCTGCCATGTGATCCCTTTTGGCTGAGTGCCGTCAAATGATGGAGTAAAAAATTAGTAGATTCAGTTTTTCCAGAACCACTTTCTCCACTTATAACAATACATTGATTTCTTTTTTCTCTCAACATACAGTGGTACGCAGCATCAGCTATTGCAAATATATGCGGAGGTATGTCTGGGCCTAGTCTTCTGTTTTGATACAATTTAACGTACTTTGGATTATATATTGGATAAAATTTGAATGGATTTAAAGCTATCAGGATACTGCCAACGTATGTATATATGTTTCCAGCTAAAAATCTTGCTCTTAAATTGTCTAGGAGAGTTTGTTCGTTGAGGTCTGGCAGTTGGCAAAGATCTGGATATTCTTTATCTCGAGGTTGATATAGGAATCTATTAAAATAATCCTTCAAGAGCTGAGGGTCCATAGGAAATCTACTATCAGACCATAAGTAGTCTGGTTGCTTCTTGCGTAAATAGAACCTATAATATTCCTGCTGTGCTGCATTTCTTGGCCAGAGTAACATAAGCGCAACAGGACATTCAGTAGGACCTAATCTTCTTTCTTTGCACACTTGCCCAACAGAATTGCCAACTACTTCGGCTAATTCGTAGTTATTGCAGTGAGGCACATCTACGAGTCCCAAACGCTCTATTATGCACTCTACGATCTCTGCAGATGATGTTTGTTTTGTTGCTTTGATTGAAAGTGCTTCGTAATCGGGGCTCCACTGGCCCACGAATACTTGCACCACCCCTGAACCATTTGCATCCATTCTCAACCCTAAAGGAAATATATTCAAACCATTAGTTTGAGAAGATTAAAGAACATTACAAATTCACGAGAATATCCTAATATCCACAATGAACACGATTTTATTATATTTTGATAAAAAAAACTTTAGATGAGCAATGAGATAAATTGTACTACTTTTTGTTAGTTACTTGCATTAATAAAAAGTGTTGCTGAACTCACCTTGATCTTACTAGGGTTAATAAGATTCTCCCTCGTCGTCCATAAAAAACTTCAATACCACTCTGTCTTCTTGTTCCAATGATGTATCCACCTGGCATTGGTAGTATTTAAAATACCTTTTACACATCTTGTTCAATAGCATTTGATGCATTGGTTATGTTAGGTAATGATTGAACATTTCATCTTGGGCACTTTGGAGTTTTTTTTTCACGGATAACTAGGCGATAATCCTTTTTCCCAGGCCTTGTTTCTTAATTTATTTCATTTGAAGATCAGGTGGTTCAGATGTGATTGCACCAGATAATTAATGTTTTTGTCAAATTAAATCACAGTCTAACTGATATGATCAAATTTTGCAAGCCTTTCAACAACTGTTCTGAAGCATAGACACCACAAACTACAAGTAAATACTTAACCGCAGAGCACGCAAAAAAATGATTTTATATTTGATGGATGAAACTAAATTTGTTCCAATTTCTCATTAATCTTTAAAATATAATGACACTGGTATTATCATATATTTTCAACATAGCTATCCAAATAACGATTATGATGACGCTTTTCAAATTCAAATCTATAATTCTATAATTCTATAATTTTTGATGCTTGGTCAGCATTGCCATATCTCGAATATTTTACGATATTTATTTATTGAATGCAATAATTTCTGTGACTTTTAGGAGTGTATTTTACACAGTGTAAGGAATGCTGTGGTATGCAATGAAGAGATGGGGCTCCTAGAACAAAAATATAATACGAGTGTTAAAAAATCATTTTGAAACCAAACTGAGTAACAATTCAATAATGTTGATTTGATAATGTTGTATTTTGATGAAATATTAACCCACAAAAATCATGCGATGACTTGAAGCCAACAGCAAATTAATGATTAAAGAAGAAATGAGTCGATGCTCTATACAAAAATGACATGAAAAAATCATTAGTTTCTCGGTAATGGACGACAAAGGACTTTCAGTATTTTGCTTTCATGAGATTGAAAAGAGCACAGGTTGCTCGTTATATCCTGCAACATTATTCTTTGAATAGTAGCCTAAGCTGCGAGATGACGTCTAATATGCAACTACCTGAGTAAATTATGAGCATTTGTTTATGGCCCGTAACATGATATGATTGAAATGAATGTCTGGCTGGAAATTTTATTTGCAACGTAGCTGCCAAACATTGCTAGAGATGTTTTGGTCAGAATTTAGACCAAAAAGCACCATAAAGTACTTTGCTATGTGATATTGCAAATTTTGCAAGGCTCTACGCCAAGTTCGTCCTGAGCATTACATTATATTTACGAATTTCAAGGGTTAACGAATTTAAAACAAGGAACAAGTTAATTGTATCTGACAAATTTCAACAATTTTGTAGCGAGTTCAAGCTATTTTCTGCTAGCTAGAATATTTTTAAATAAATCGGTAATTCTCTGATGTACGAATCATTTTGGAGATCCGCCAAAATGTATTTTAAACAGCCTCTTTGATGAAAACACCTTGTTGTGCTGAGGCTTGAATATTATGTAGCAAGATTAAGCTGTGCAAAATGAAAATTGATCCAGAGAAAAGCAACTGATATACCTATATGGGATCATTTCTGAGTTAGCCATGTATAGGTGCGATTTGCTTCATAACCATGTTGAGACAATAAATTGTTTAGAGATTTATTGTATGTCAATAGCTGAGGAAAATGATTCAGTACACACTCATATAAGTATAACGAACAAAAAGTAATGAGTAATCAGTAATCACACATGTTGTTCTATCGTGGTATAATAGTAATATTTTAAGAAAAACCATAGCTGGCTACAGAATTGAAGTATTGAACTGATAAGGTGACTAATTTCGATAACGAATTTGATACAAGAGACGTCACTTTATGTTACAAAGGGTTATCGAACAGGTCAATTATTATTTCTGACCAGCGCACTTTTCGAACCGCGAACTTGTTGGGCTAGATCGGGGATTGTCAAACTCTGCTCTGGAGGACTATGATCTTATTTTGGAACCAGCCTGGATTCGATAATCGTTCACTTTCACAATCATAGGGAACAATCTGCAGAATAAGGAGTATAGATTTCAGTCTCTAGCTATACCTTGTGTTTTGCAGAAGGTTCGGTGGGTTTTATGGAGGAAATCCTTGTGACAGAAACACTGCTATACGCTGGACAACAAAAATCTCGGCTCTCACGCATGCTTCTTAAGTCCCGTGTGTTGCCGTCCGGGTCCGTCCCCTTCACTCAGGGCACAAATACACTTCACCGTTATAGCGTTTGACGTCGCTGCTGAGTATAAACAATTCGTCGGAGTTTCTTCACTAAATATTTTATTATCGACAAGTAAAAATCAGATTAATAGTTATTCCTGGACAATGATTACACTACTAGGCCCTTGCCCAGTTATCGTCCTTCAACTTGTCGTGGGATCCTGCGTCTCGATACGTCCACCATTTCGATTTTCTCGATCACGTGGGACTCCCGCTAGCTTTTCATTGGCCGGTTGTCATATCACGTGACCGCGAGAATGGTATCGATAGAGCCGTGAATACGTTCGGAAGCGCTCCCAGCAGAGAAGCTGAAAACTTAAATTCTCCCACCATCAGGACTCACACCGGACCCGCTAATTTTGTAACTCTTGATAACTCACAATTTCCACCACGTTTCATCCCACATGACAACATACCTAGCGTTATTATCCGGGTCCGATAACGAATGAGCGATGTTTTGGTAGTATGTGATTATGGCAAAAGCATTCGACAAGCAACTTATTTATGAATATATATTCCAGTATCGCAGATTGCGAGTAGTAAAAATGTATACGTGAAATCTGACCTGGATATTTGAGTGTCCTCTGGATTTGTATCCTCATTTCACCTTTTACTAGATGTTCAATAAATATTCGATAACCTGTATTTACTAGATTTATTTCGATACGTTTACATAATATCGTCATCGTTAACTTTTTTTTTCTTTCATTTAACACAAGTAAATCACGCGGTTCTCGGCATAAATGACTTTATTAAACACTGACACTGGTTTGTTGCGGTGACAATAAATAAAATTGTTGCGTTATTATTTTATCACGTATTACTGCTAGGCATGGGAGGAGGGAGGCGTACTAAGTTTATAAGAACGTACATTGCCACTAGAGCTGGGAGGCTATTAGTGATAATAAATAGAATTATAAATATACCGTTCATTGCACTATAGATAAAACGACACTTATGTACGATTGGTAATTTTATTTTGAAACGAATTATTATTGAGTCAAAGCAAAATTTTTTGCGGTAACATCATATAACACTGCACCAGCTTCCTAAAAAGATTTCGCCTTGTCTCATCTCAAATCCTTGCCATCTAGCTAAAGTAGAGAAATAGTTTTTGCTTTTGTTTTTTTCTTTTCGATTTTTTTTTTCATTTTTTCTTTTTGTCACTTTACAGCGTAATATTTTAAGTTTTAAGCCTATACATCGCACCAAATACAACTAACATGTACAATTCTGTACAGAGTTTCACATCTACTTATGCTGCTTCTGATAGTAAAATACCTAGAATTAGGTAATATATACCGTTAGCTTAATACTTGTTCGCAACATTAACTTACTCAACTATGTCTCACTGTTTTATGTTTACACTTCATTCATACGATACTATCATTACTTATGTACTTTATAACACATTTATACAAACACAAGGCAGATTTGGGGCTTCCGCTCCATCTGCGTAGTCAGGTTTGCGTTGTCGTTATTTCGTCCTCTTCATCTCAATCTGCTTAATCATCTATTTTACAATGTCTCTTTTAACGTGATTGCTAAAAATCTTAGGAGATCTAGGACAATGTTTCTTTTTCATTTTATTAAAAATATACAATTAGAATAAAGTTCAGTAAATCACTTCATAAACCGTTGCCTTTTTATCACCGGAACCAGTCACTATATATTTGTCATCAGCTGATATGTCGCAGCTCAATACCGACGAAGACTCCTTGGACTGTGAAACAAGATAAAACAATCATATCAAACCTGTTGTTAAGGCAGCCAAAATAAAATATAGGACATTCGATCAACCTACTTGGAATATGGATGCCCCATAAGGTGTACGCCATGCATTGAGTAAATTATCCTTTCCAGTAGACACAAACCATTTGCCACAAGAGGCAAACCGCAACGAAAGTACGCAGGACTCATGAAGATGCAACTGATATTTGTCAGGTTTCGTCGCATGAAGTACCTCGACATTAGAGTTTTCCATTCCAACGGCAAGCCACTCTCCAGTAGGACAATAACCTAGAGAAAATATCTGCGACGTAAAGTCATGCTGCTGCAGCTGTCTACCTTCTCGCAAATCCCACGATCTGACGGTATTGTCCAATCCTCCCGTCCACAGTTTGGTTCCATCAGCTGATATATCAATGCAAGAAGCACCATCAGTATGACCCTGAAACTGCCTGACCAAAGTCTGATTGTGCAGATCCCAAACAGCAATGTTTCCATCACTACAACAGCTGAAGCAGACTTTTGAATCGGGTGAAATTGCTAGGGCATAACACGCTGGTGCAGACGAAGTGAGCTCGGCTTTGATACGCGGCGTTGGACTTGCCAAGTCCCAAATACTTAGTTGACTTGCTTCCCCGCCGACTATCAGGGTACGCCCGTCAGGCAGTAATTTTACTGATCGAATGTAGTTATCTCTCTGTAGACAGTCGAGCTGCGACACGGGCTTAATACTGCCATTTCCACCTTGACCAATGTCCCAAACTTTTACACACCCTTTTCCCCCAGTGTAGACATATTTTGTAGGATTAGATATGGTCACCGCACAAACTACCTCTCCATGGGTCAAAGTGTTGATTTGCCTCGCATGCCTAGGGATTCCAGGACCAATCAATGCATCCGTTGGAAAAGGCACAGGTTGTAGTTGGCCCTCTCCGTTCATATGAAAGGAATACGCGCTGCAATATTCAGGTTAAAAAGTTATTATAATATATAATCATCCTTGGCAGTTTTATTGTTAGAATTGATAAATGACAATACTCACGGTTTGCCACCAGGAACGTTACTCAGTCCATTAGTAGAAGGTATTCTAACGTGTCCGTCAAATCCGAGCTGAAGACAGAATAATGCATAATCCATTGTTTCAATGACAATACTTCTTCCAAAACAACGTTTGAATAGGTGAGGGAGGATTTCAAACGGGATATGATATACGGTGATAGATAATATAGTTAAATTTACCATAGGTGGTCGCGCGTAAGGCAAGTTGTTGTAAGATGAAGGAGATTGGGGTGGCTCATTGCCGCGGGAGGGCAAGCCCTGATAGCCCTGAGGTGGGGTTTGCTGCTGCGATGATGGGGGATGATAACCCCGTGGGGCCAGTGGCCCAGGAATGCCCCCCATAGTTGGAGTACAGCTGCGAGATCCCCTCGCTCCTACCCCAGGTGTGCCCGGTTTGTCGATCTATTTATTGACAAATAACAAATATAACGGCATGTGTTCCTCGGTTCGAATAGTGGATAATAACTATCCGGACCCATGACAGAGATGATGTCCCTAGTGATCAAGTGAGTCAAGAAAACAGAGACAGTAAAGAGAGAAAAATAGATCTGTTTCATTTTTTTCTCTTCAAATCTCATGATTGAAATATGAGGCAGGACTATCATGAAGGCAAAATACATCTATTTTATCAAACTACGTACTTAAAGATAGCATATAGAGGTAGACCAAGTTCGAATTTAAATATTCACAGAAATCCCAATTATGCACACGAATTACCTTCGTTATTTTTGGTCGAGAAAGTAATACAATACAAAAAAAAAAAGAATAAATGAAAAAATCCAACGAATGTGCAAAGATTGTATAATAAGAAATAAATATGTATATATATATATATATACTATATATATACATATGTACGAGCAATTCTAGGCATATGATACAACGTTGCGTGCTTCGTCGAGTATCGTTACGTATGGAGTGTATACACTTAGTTTAAAAATTCTAGTCAAGATACACCAATTAAACAAGAAAACATGAAAGTAATTAAGCCAATTTGAACTTGCTCTCCGCAAGATCTTACATCTTTACTTTTCAGAGAGGGAGTACTTCGCGCTGAAGAGCTGCCACTCCTAGAAGGGGGCCTGTCCTTGACGGATGCGGTCCCGGAAGAAGGCCCCCCGCCGGGACCTGGGGCCCCATGTTTATCCATAGTTCCATTCTCGCGTGGGTCTGCGTGTTCGCCATTGGCGTGAGGCGATACGGGCTCCTTACAAATTGGCATGAATTTAATATCTCTATACCTAAAACGCTTCTAATTTCTTGATTTTCTAAGAATATCGTATCTAGTTCTACTCCTATATAGTTGTATCAACAACGAAAAAGAAATAAAGAAGTAATAAAACTAGAAGAGTAAAGCAGCATACCTCATTGGCCACGTCTACTACCAGGTCTTGGTCACTTTTTTCACCATCGCTTTCCTGAAACCCACAAAAAAAATAACGGGTTTTATATTTTGTGAGGTATAGAGAAGCGTTATAAAATTCAAATCGTAAATTCTTTTCTGTATCGCGAGACTCGTAGGGACAAAAGAGTTTTCGTCTTCACTCGTATGAATAGATATATTATTCATGTATATGTTACACATACGTCTAATTGCGGTACATGAATGTATGTGAAGAGCGACTACTGCGAACATACACGCACGTTTGTCTATCCTGTAAAGTATACGTTATAAATAAAACAACGACAGCTGTTTGTCCGGTCATAGAAAAGAGGAATTACAGTCAATCGACGCTAACTCACAAGATAATTTCTGCTCATATATAAAGAAGGGGCGCTCTAATTGTAATCAATATAATACTCACAAACCAGAAACTAGCGTCCAATTTTCACAACAATTAAGTAGATATTTTACTCGAATAAAAACAAAAAAAAAACGAAAGAATAAAATAACAATTTTAACAATATGATCGAATTAATTCGAGCAACAATATTCAGCTCATATTAAATTCCATCCCCCCAAAAGGCACCTACAGTGCAAAAAAGTTCACCAAGTACATTAAATGTTTAAAAAATTCATTGTTAATAAGAAAAAAAAGGATAAAAATCAATTATTGTGCCAAATACATGTAACTTTGCATCATGTAAGAATATACAATTGGAAAGTGAATCAATGAGAATCAATTCAAAGAATCAAAAAAAATCAAAAAAATAAATTAAATGAAATATAAAAAAAAACATTAAAAAAAATAAATTGGAGGTAGTGGGACTTGGCGGGCTTTTTCGGAAAAAAAATCCAGAATTTTTGTATGGCGATATAACATGAGCCCGCCAAGAACCACGTACTCCAATTTATTTTTTTGAACGTATTTTTTTATTTTTAATTTAATTTATTTTTTTGATTTTTTTTGATTCTTTGAATTGATTCTCAACGGGTAGTCCGTCCGTTCTTTTGAATGTACGTACTTGGCGCGAGATTCTACCGAGTCTCTTGATAAATATCGTTAGATCGTCTGAAAAACGTGTCGTTTATACGTGCGACATAAGTTATTTTACCTTCGTGAAGAAAACAATCAAACACCTATGGATATATTGTCGCGCAAGGTAGGAATTTTTTTATCCTCATCCCCCCTTCTAAACCTGATAGTGCAGCGGCAGCGATAGAAATTGTAACTTTAAATAGCCGCGGGAGAATTCACGCTGCATATCTTATATTTTACACTGATTATAGACTCACGTGTGTAGGTAGTAATAAAGTGCGAGGAGACTACACGAATTAACGAGTGCATGGTATAAGCAGAGTGTAGAGTATACATATGTATATGAGGTATATCTGAAGGAAATGTTCAATATATCGTAGGAATGATTATGCATGTTTTTTTTTTCTACATGGGTACTCATTGTTACAAGTAACAACGTTATATAGTTTGAATTGTATATGTATACATGCACTTTTTTTTCTAATGAGTTTAATTGCATAATATCGTGAACACGATTGATCAATTTACTATTTAAATTGGAGTTGACCATTTATCAGAGTTCAAATTGAGAACGTGTCAAACGTCTAAACTATAAGGTCAGAACTATATATATATATATATACACAATATTCCAGGAAGATTTGTTGCTACCATAATTCGAAAGATCGAGAAGAATTCGATTGGATGTAACGATAAGGTATTTTTTTATTTGGTTCTGGCCGTACCAGATTTTTTTGTTTCTTCTTATTCTTTCTCCTGTAGTTCAAAAAGAATATCGCGTTATTAATCGACTGTCATTTTCAGAACTGCACTAGATACATATATATCATATAGTGAACCGTCTAGATTCTGTGCAATATAATGATCAAACTTGGTTCCGTAAAGTCGCGCGCAGCCTCGCGCATAAGTTTACATCGAAACGCTTCGCACATAAACCCAACCTGCAGTGCTTGTGAAATGTGATATTACCGTAATATATCTATGATATTACCAAAACGAGGGTAAAAGTATTACGGCGTCTCCTAACTCTGTACCTATAATATCACTAATTCGCGGTATATTATAATACCATGGCAAAGAGATCCACGGATTTCAGATAATAGTATGTGTTCAATAGATGTTTTCACCACTGCCACATAAATATGATCATTAATTTTCTTTTTTTCACCAGAGATTTTTTATAAGGCGTTGATATTTTGCGTCCCATTAGTCGATCACTCTTTGGCATACGCAGGGCGAGTGTGAAATTTATACTCTCGCATGTAGAATCTTAGTATGTATTTAGGTATATAAGTATATACATCGATACACGTGTTAATACAATATTGAGTAAGGTTACTCGATTTCACTGGGGAACGTTGTACCTTTTTGCGATGAGAGTTTGAAATAAAATTACGTCAATTACAATTTGCACGTTTCCTCGACAACTTGTTCGACGGTATTTATTAATAAGAGTCGCCAACGAGGGTTCGCCGATTCCTTATACATATATATCCAAATATATGTATATACCAGGATTCTCACCCCGTACCGTACACCCTGCAGGGACGAGGCTGATAATAAATTTATATCGGCAACTTACGTAAACACAAACCTGTGGTAGTATTGATTTCAGTAGCATTGCAGGGCGAAGAGGAAACGAATGGGGAGAGAAGGGGGTTGGTTTGGAGGGTGTGGGTGTCTTCCACCCCTTAACCTGCTCGTCCTAGCGTTAAATATGATACAAATGTTATCATCCCTTCTATTCCATTTCCCCAACCCCTCGAAAAGCTCCTACCTTCAGCTTCACTCATTCCAATGTTCCGGCAGACGCCGGTATTAAGGGCAGCTCTATTATTTGGCCACCCACTCCCGCTCCATTTTCTCCTCCTCCTTCTTCTTCCTTTACTTTCTCCTCACTTCCCCACTGCTCTCCTTTTTCCTCTTCCCTCGCCACCTTTACCAGTAGGTATTTTTCCTTCTCTTCCCTTTTCTCCAACCTCCCTCATACCTCACCCTACAATTCTCATCCTCATCCTCATCCTCATCCTCATCCTCCACTGTCGCCTCTTTTACCCGAACTCCCCCGACCCAACTCTGCCTCAAGAATCCTCTAATTTTTTTTCTTTCTTTTTTCTTCCTTTTCGTTTACTCGTTTTCTTTTTCCTTCCGTTTTCCCTTTTCCTTTTTTGTTTTTTTCCCCTCTTCTTCTTTCCTTTGCGCTTACCTGCGTAATGTACCCGCTTCTGTTACGCACACTGCACAGAAAGACCTCGTTGAAATAAGCGACCCCTGTACGTGTATTCGTTTGTATTTCCATTTCTCCTGTATTTTATCTGCAGGGGGCGAAAGGGGGAAATGATTGTGCAGAGCCGGTACCCTATACTCTGTACTCTGTATGCATGTACACGAATATGCCGTATGTATGTGTTATATATATTTATATATAGGTATTATTTCACGGTGAACCAATCAAAGAGAATCGACCAATTTAATGGCGAGCACGAGAATATCAATCAAAAGTATTATAACCTTTCATTATTGTACGTATATAGACACAACGATAGGCGAGTGTTTTGCTGCACTACATTTCATTCATTCTCATTCTTATTTTCAGCAGGAATTCAGAAATTGAAGATGCAAAAGAATAAAAGAAGATGATAAAGACAAATAATGGATCGTCAAATCATAATTAAAATGTCATATAGTTGCGGATGATGTAGAAAAATAGCTGGATAAGGTGGCATATAAAAATAAGTACTCAAATTTTCTATTCTCTTAACGTATATAGCTCCGTGCGTGCTTGGAAGTGCGTTTTTCTGTCTCATTTCTTCTTGCGATCATTGACGTACAAGCTGAGAAGGTGTTCGTCGCCATTTGCTACTCGCTTGATCGACCTTACCTCTTCCCTCCTCCCCCTCCCGGCGCCCCGTTAACCACCCCCGCGGCACCATTCGCTTCGGTTAGTAATAACCATTTTCCTAAAACGACTTCATCGTTACACCGTACAGCAGCCGATGCGACGTAGAGCTAGAAAAATTTAGCCTAACAACGTCCTCGCTGATATTATTACGGCTCATTGTTCCAATAGGTGATAACAATCTTATGTATGTGTACATGAACCTATCTATCTATCTTTTTTTTTTCTTTACTATCTAGGTGTATTTTATTGTCTTATCGAGAGAAAAAAAATTGAATGAAATAAAATTACTACACTGGTACAAAAATAAAAACTTCATTACGAAAAGAATTTTTTTAATTATATACTTTTATTTTGAATTTATTTAATAATTTTGAGAAGCTGATATAATATGGAGGGAATGAAAAAGCAGTAGATATATACACGAGGGAATCTGTGATCGTGATAACAAACAACAAATTTTTCTAGAATTTTACTCAGAAAATAATAGGACAACGAAATTTTTCCTCGATTCTACTATATTTCGTAGTAATAATAGTTCCCAGGAAACAGCGAGCGTAAATACCAAAACGTTTCGAGTTATCGTTTCCGGCACGCAGAGAAGAAAATACGTATAGGTATAACAACCTACCCTCCTTCTCCGTTTCCTTCTCATGTCTTCACTTACACTACACGTTTAAGAAACCAATAAGAAATCAACCATATAGCCTATGTATATAGGTGCAAATACGTCGACAGAATTTCAAAGTTTTATATTATCAAATGATCGGATATTACGATTTTCGAAAAAAGAAAGACACACATATTTATATAGAACTTGATATAATATTTCTATAATAAAAGTAGAAGTACGTAAAGTGAGTAAATGTATATACATAAAAAAAAAGGGAGAGAAACCCATAATGTCTAAACTATATTGTTGTTTTTTTTTTGTTTGTGTCATATCACCGCAAAGTCCGCCCGCAATAAATTCGATAAAACATCATCAGGCTTTAATTATGTACCGTAATTCTGCGGGCGAATAAAAATAACGATAACAAATAAGAAAAAAAGAAAAAGGGGGTAAGAAAAAATTTGAAATGAATTAAGAAAAAGGAAGTGAAAGTAACAGACAAACTATATTACTGCAATATAGGGAGACCGAAAGTTGGTAAATAGGTGACGTGCTATATAAGAATGCGTGTAGCGAACAAGACAGAGAACGAGAGAAAGAGAGAGAGAGAGAGAACAGTTTCGCAGCGCATCGTTGCGCGGATCTCGTATGTAAGTTTACATAATAGGCATTCGCAGATGCATAGGTATACCAATCTATGTATTAGCGTATAAAAGAAAGATGTGGAGCACGACAAGAATTATCAATCAAAGTATAGGATAAGAATAAGGTATAGAGATAGTTTCGAACATACGTATATATGCAGAGAGTATGAGGTACGGAGAAATCATTTATCGGCATCGAGCCCTTAAAATCAATAAAAGATAACGGTGTCTGCTATACGTGTTATTTACTCTAGCTGGTTCACTTTGCGCACCACGGGTGCCATGTTGTCCCCACAATCCTGGAGCAGCGACAGTATAACAGCAACACGAGCAATACCATCGGAAGTAGCGCAAGAGGGAAGAAGAGAAGAAGAGAACTCGGTGTAGCTATCTTGAAACCGTCACCCCGCATCCACCTCTCTCTCCTCTATCTCTTCCAATCTAGATTCCTCTCCGGTATAAGCCCCCTCCCTCTCTCTCTCACTTTTTCCCTCTCCCCCTTCGACCCCCCTCTTCCCTGTATATCTTATAGGATATCACAAGATATAGTAGATACGGTATATTTTCGAATCGAACAAACCGAGGGTGTACGAGGTATGAATAAAAAAAAAAAGAGAAAGAAAGAAAAAAATATAGGTACATACGTACGAAATGAAAATATGGATAGATAAAAGTGAAAAAAGGATAATAATAATAAGAAGAATAATGATAATGATGATGATGACGGTGATGATGATAATATAAAAACAAAGAGACGAAAACAAATATAAATGAATAAATAAATGAATGAGTATACAAAAATATTGCGACAATGAATAAAAAAACGAAAATAATGCTATAATAGTGATAATAATAAAAAGGTGAAAAAAAAATGTCGTTTTATGATATATGAGGCGATACGCGGCACCGTCATACAATAAATACGATATTTGCGCCCCTGTCCCGAGGAAGGTGGCACTGGAGGGGGTCTCGAAGGGTGGAATGGGGAGGAAGGGGTGGTGGACGATGGCAGGGTTTGGATGCTCTGGGATGGTATAGATTTTTATGTCTGCGAGAAATACAAAATGATGGATATAAACCTCGCCTCGCCCCACGCCCCCAACTCCCGACGAGCTACCCCCAACCCCTATACCCATACCTATACCCGACTCACCATTTTCCTCCTCGATACCACCCCCGCCCCCCTCTTTCACCAACGTTTTCCACCCTATACCCCATTTTCACCCTCCGTACCCCGCGGGAACTCAGAGCGAATGTTTTGTCATCACACCAACCCCTCGCAGATACACTTGCAACCGGGTATTCCGTATTTCCTCTATAGACGGCTTCTCATTCGTCCATACTGGCAGCCCCGATCGCGACTAGACTTCCAGTTGGACTTTAAATTCTCCTACACCACTACACCCTTTCTACCGCTGCTTCTTGCTTTGCTATACATATCACGCTTCTTCTATACCTATATACGTTCCGTACACGTATCTACCGCACGTACATGTGTTATATACACATACATACATACATATATATATACTACGTATATAGCGCAGTGGTGTATACATATGTATGTACATGGTTGGGCTACCGCGACGTCGACGACGACGGTATTATTTGGCTGGGTACTGTTTCTCGACCCAGGCAGGCAGGCAGGCAGGCAGCAACGAAAATTCAACGAATTGATCGTATATACATCTATACACCTATGTATAAACTGTACTCGTGTCTATGTACCGCCCACGTGTTTATATATTTTTAGATTAGGATCTACATCTCGTGAATAAGATTTGTCAATAGAATCTGTTAAAACATCAAATACTCAAATTATGTCCTACCTTGCATATTCTTGGCAGTCAAAATTGCTTCGAAATATGAATTTCATATATATTAAAAAATCAATTAGTATGAGTCAGTCTCGCCTCGAGTTTTGCGGTTAATTTCTAGCGATACCACACGTAAAATGTGACGTTATAATCGAACCTAGTTCGCAGTAACTAATAACCTACTCTGCAGGTATGTGTTTGTACACGTGACACATAATGATTATCGTATACCATCGCGGTGAACAACGTGTAAAGTGGTCTTCGATCATTCGATGGCGTTTGTCCATCGCATGCGAATTAACTAATTCGGATAAATTTTTATTAAGGAATAAAAACCGGATGTACGCAATCAAAATTCTTTCGACTGATCTAGACCGTTGGGGATCTTTATTACATGGGGTTGAAAAATCGTTTCTTTTTTTTTTTTTCTTTTTTCAAATATTCTAATTTTTGTAGATTACGCCCCATTTACCGGTGGTAATAAGAGGTTTGATTCAATGAAATTTCTCACGAAGAGTCATCTACCGGGTATCCACAAAAATCAAATCAACATGGAAAGTTGGAAATTTTCCGAAAAAACTTCAATTTAAAGTACAACGTAACATTAAATATATGATCACTTAATGCTCTAACTTTTATGCGTATACACGAGAGTAGTATGAAGTGCAGGAGATCCGAACATATAACGATGATTAGTTGGAGAATTAAAATTCCTAATTGGTAATCGAATATAATGACAATAAGTTTTAATCGTATGAAATAAGATAAAGTTTGCGTTTAAACCACATTCATATAATACGGATTATATATATGTAGTTATTATCCCCTATACTCATCGGGAGTCCCTCCGTAACGAGGCAGAACAAAAAAAAAGAGAGGAACGAAATAAGAAGAAAGAAACTTGCGCGCGGGAGTGAAAATTGTATGAAAACTTTTATATACGTATAATACCATCTTCTTCCAACAACGATAGAAATGAAGGCCCTCCAATTGCTAATTCAAATCAGTTTCAAACTGGCAATTGCATACTAAAATTAATATAACGTGCACTATATACGAATACAACAATTTAACCGATAACCCAGGCAATATTTTCAATGATTTTATTTTTTTGTTGCTAGATCAATGAAAAAAAAAAAAGAAGATATGGTTAACAAATTAGAACCGTGATCGTTTTCAACATCAAATTACAATTAGACAGCGGACTAATAAGGTGTTTCGCAATGCATGTAGATATGGTCGTCGAATATGAAATTCTTAATTCGAGAAGGATCGAAGGAGTTTTTGAGTATAAAACGAAGATAAATATCAGATGAAATTTCATTCAAAAGTTCCGAGCATCGATTAACGTCGGATATTCTTTGTCGGCCCCGAGGGAGAGGCCATTTTTATCTTATCTTATCTAAAACAATAGAATGCGAATCGACCGCGGGCAGGTGACATACCGAACGCGTCATTTTCACATAATGTTATAGCCGTGTTTATACATGTGTGGTTCGATGTATTTTGTATCTATAGGCATGTAATACATGCGTATAAAAAAAAAAAAAAAAAAAAAACAAGGGGATAAACTCCCGACAAAAGTATCGATCATTCGGACAGAAGAGGCGTACCATTTTAATCCCTACGCTTATATAAACATAGGTTAGTCCGCCGATCGTTGACGTTTGTTCCTTTGTTATTCATTTTTATCATTTTTATTATCATCATCATCGCCATGGTGTTTTTTTTTCTTTTTTTTTTAATTTTCCTTACTATCGTTATTATTATTATTATTATTATTTACTTTCACATCGGAGAATCTTCCCCTCATTCGTTATACGGAACGAGCTTTTATGTACGCAGATCTCTTGAAATTTTTAACTTCTTCGTCGTCGTCGTCGTCTCCGCTTTTATTTCTTTCTTTTTCACTTTTTTACTTCTATCTCCGACTTTAAATTGTCGTTAGATATATTACCATGTACAGTCTTACGAGTTTATCAAAACCAACTGGCGGTGAAGCGACATTTTTACTCGATACAATTAGTTTTTAAATTATTACATCTTTTTTCCACAGTTTTTATTTTCTATTTTCTTATATGTATGTATATATGTTATAATATATGAATTATTGTAATTTTACCAACTATATCTGTGTGTAGTATATCGCTTCCTTTTTTTTTCTTTTTTTCTTTTTCATAATCAGATTCAATGTGATGATCAACGCTCCTCCCCTTATTAAGTTATCTGCATCAACTGTTGAATCCCTTGAAATATAGTAGGTAGGTGAATCGAATCTGCACCAGTTCTTTGCCAAATTTTCTCCTCTCATTTTTTGTAGCCCCAGCGTAACATTCTCGTTGGGTAAACGTTTCCTTTATCTTTCTTTATATATTTCAATTTTTTGATTTTTTCCCCTATTTTTTTCATTTCACTAAATCTACCAACTTCTTTTCATATATTTACATTTATCGTTAGCTGTATGTCAACGGTTACGGAATGACTTAAAAAAATGTCGTTATATTTTTTATTCCTTTTTTTTTTACATATTTGATCCGTCGAAAAGTGTGGAAATTAAATTCATGTATTGAAGTGCATCAACTCATGGAAATAGAGTGAACGAGGCTATGAAAGAAACAAAAAATTCATCGACATTTTCTCAACAAGAGACGGAAAGAAAATTGAAATTGAAAAATAAAAAATATAAGAAACATCGGTTAACTGGACAAAAACAGGAAAAACAAGAAGAAGAAGAGAAAGAAGAAAGGAATTTAATCTAATAATAAATAAAAACAAAAATATCGGACTCACTAAAAAAATTGAAAAAATATGAAAATATAAAAATATTTGTCGACGAAAAATATAATATAATTGAACGACAAAAAAAAAGACCAGAAAAAAACAAGGAGGGAAAGGGGATATAAAGTTCCCGAACGGATTTTAGGCGTTAAAAAAATTGTAGAAGTTATAACGCGAAAGTCAGTTGGTGACAAATCCATCGATGGCTCTGAAGTTTTCAATATCCTGCGTCCATATACCTGTGCATGTTATAGTTGCAGCAGTAGCAGCAGCAGGGGGGGGGGGGGGGATTTTTCCTATATGCAACGGGCATCGCCGCGGTGGACATTGACGAGCAATAGGTCTCGCAAAATAAACTCGAACCAACCCCCGACTCTATATTCTCACCCGCTGGGTCGCCTCGCCTCACCCCATTTTTCTCCCTCTTCTCATCCTACCTCCGCCTCTCATTCCATCGTAACCAGTTTCCCATCCCAGTAGAGAGTACAGTAGAACCCAGCAGCCTCCATTCCGCCCCCGCGAAGCTCGGCCAAATAAATTACACCGCCTCGTGACGCGAAAAAATCCAACGAGTTGCGAGAGATGGCGATGGGGTGAGAAAGAGTGGAGAGAGAAAAGGGAGGAGAGAGGTGTGGGCGAAGAGAATAAGGGAGGAGAAGGGGGGGGAAACGGTCGGCGGAGGAAATACAGAGAGAGCGACCGAAGAGGCGGGGAAAGGGTGGAAAAAAAAAGTGAGAGAGAAGAGTTGGAAATGGTGAGGACCGAGGGACCGAGGGGTGGTGGAGGTGGTGGCACGGCGGTGGTCCGCTTTAATTGGTTCGACGTGGTCAGATGAAAAATTCAACCAACCCATCCTCTTCTCCTCCTTCACCTCTGCCAGGATCCGCGGTGGCCTTACCGCGCTGAAAAGCCTCTGAAAACGTTTTTATGCGACAAGCGATGCGATTCTTGTACCCCAAGCTAGATGTCTCTATATATGTACATACATACATATATACGTATAGGACCTACCTACTCTCCGCGGAAATGAGAGAAAAAGAGGAAAATAAGAGAAAAGTGATGTCGTACAGTTAGAGTTAGCACAGCGGCCGTTCAATATATATACCATATATATATATATAATATATATATGTCTACAATCTACATGTATACATATATACAATTAGCAATAAGGGTTTTATGAGAAAGAAAAAACGAAGAAACACGAAGAAAAAGGGAGAGCGAGGAAGACAGAACGCAAGAATAAAGGGTATACTCGTAATAAAGGAGAACGCGGATGACCATCATCGTGATGTATTTTTTTTTTTTTTCATCTCTTCGTTTGTTTCTTGTTCATGAGACGTTTGTACCCATCGCTGCGTATAATATCTACGTAGTGTATAGGTATACACACATAGATAGACGTAGAAAAATATATATGTAGCCTCCTCCGCGACTCGGTGTACTACTATTGTGCGCTGGTTGATTAATGCTTTCCTGAAGGTTCGGGAACTGTCCCTCTTTCTTCACGGAGATCTATATATAAATGTCTCTTTCTATCTCGCTACCAACTGGATGAGGGGTTGCTTCAAGATCAACGTGGACACGCGAGAACTCATTTCCGGTAACCACCCCGTTCGCTGTTCGCCAGTTCTCTGAAACCGGTACATACCGGAACTATATACCTAAAAGTAAAATCAACGAACTACGCCTCATTCTACTCATCGTATCAAGTAACTCACAGCTTTCGCTCTGCATTTTAAACGCTCCTAAATTTTCAGTCGTCAAATTTCACTTAAATCGCTAATAATTTATCGTCATTAAAATTTCGGTTATAAATACAGTTATAAACTAATCATTTCCACAACGTATGTACCGAATAACTCTCAATTGTAATCAAACTTTTTGAACACGAAACTTACGTAAACTTTTTTTATTTATGTTTTTTTTTTTGTTCTTCGTGAAATTGTTACAGGGAATTACAAAAAAGACGTTCGTGATAATTCGTTTTCATATACATGTGTCTAAATCCGTAAGTTTTTCTTTACTTTTTTGTTTTTTATACACATAAATAAAGAAAAAAGAGAGAGAAGAGAAAAAAAAAAGAAAGGGCTGTTTGGAATCGTTCCAATAACGATTGCGGTAGGAAATGCAATTAAAGGAAGCAGCCTAGAAAAACTAAGAAAACAAAGATAAAGAAAATAAAAGTAATTCTTGATACCACGGAGTTGTCGACGCGTGTCTGGCATATATAGAGGATAAAGAAAAAAGACTACGTAAGAGAGAAAAAAGAGAAGAGTAGAGAAAAAATAGAAAATAAATAAATAACGTAAAAGAAAAAAAGAACCACACGTGTCTAACCGAACCTAACTCGATTACAGACCATCTCCTCTTTTCCCCGCGGCACCTTATACAGCCCCGCTACGCAGGGGACTTTGAGAGGCACGTGCGCTTAAAAAGGAAAAAAGAAAAGAGAAAAGAAACGAGAAGAGAAGACAAATAAAAGGTTGAAAAGTAGTAGTATACAGATGACCCGACGATCTCAACTTCAACTCTTCGACTTCTGCTGTGCAGGGTTGAATGATATCAGATAGGTACACAGAAATAATGCTGCCGAATTTTCCAATGAGATAAACTGCTTTTTCATACAATAATTATTCTATTCCAACAACTTTACGTACTCCCGCATATATATCCACCACTATAATACCATATTTTCTATATTTGAAGATCGGAAAAGAAAAGAAATAAAAAAATAATAATTCTCTTTACGTGTACCGATAGGTATTTTACATAAGCAGGAATAATTATACCCGCGAGATCATGGAGGTGTGAAGTAAAGAAATTAACAAGGAAAAATGAAAAAACGTATAAAAAAAAAAATAAAAAAAAATGACGAGATCCGGACGGAAAATAGAAGAAGCGAGAGAAAGGAAAAAGAAATTCTAGAAAAAACGAAAGAGCAAAAATAAAAAAGACAAATAATAAATAAAAAAAAAAAAAAAAAAAAAAAAAAAAACAGGTAAATAAAAAAGAAATCGTAAAAATAATCCAATTTAATCAGAGTTGCGCGCGTTCTCCACGCCGTTTTAATTATACACTTCGTCCGGTGTTTCGCGACGGTCATGCAAAAGCACCCAGCAGTAACGACGACGCACTACGTATAACGTGTAAAAGAATGTGTGTAGTCGGGTACGAATAGAATTCGACCGTTCCCTCGGTGGGCGGCAGACGATCTATGGTTTGTCATGCGAAGGAATTATATGGCAAAGGCATAAGTGACGCGATATTTATTTTAAAAAGTAGAATGATTTTTTTTTTCTACGGCTACTCGTTCGTCGATGCATCTTAAACACGCGTATATCGATGCTCAGATATTTTTTTCGCCGATAAAAATGAAGTGTGAGAAATGGAGGAATTTATTTAATAGATATAGAGTTGTATGAGTTATATATATGTATAAGTCGCGTGAAACACTGTACACGTGTTGTACATAGACGGTTTTATTGTTCTGGAACATTCGTTTGATTGGAGCTGCGCTTAGAAGCATAGGAATTGCAACTGGGGGTTAAACAATTGCTAACTTCCGGTTTGTCAGTGTTATCCAAATTCGACGCTGATGAAGCGATCACGTCCTGTTACTATCTGCACTGCTGTTGCTGTTGCTGCTGCACGTGCGCAACACAAACGATATAACGAGTGTATTGTGAATATCATTCACGTAAAAGTTTGAATGAAAGGTGTTTTTTTTCTCGATTCTCGTAGCATTTTATCGAATCATCAAGAATACCAAACAATTACCTATAATTATCCGGAGAAAAATGGGAGGGCGAATCTTTCTAGAAAAAAAATTAAAATAAAATATATATTTTTTGTCAATAACCAAAATGAATATTTGTTAATATCGCGGATATATTCCTATCTATACGTATGGTCGTTGAGATTATATTATTAATATAAAAATACCCTTATAAATATGTACGCTTGTATATACCTATATGAGGAAAGTTAAAATTTGAAACGTTATAGATCGAATAATATATAAGGCGTATTAAATGTCGGCTGTGAAACTGCTGCAGCATCTCTTCCGCGCGTCTGTACACAGAGAGATATAGTCCGTAGAGAAATACACAAACCACATACAAACACCAATAAAAAGCGGTATTTCAAAGACGCGAGGGGACGGGACATTTCACCCCTCATACTCCACTCGCTTCCGCGAGGGTGTTATTGTAGGCCACAAAATATAACCGTAACAGCCAATGACATTACGTCTTTCAAAACTTTTATGCTCTTCCAACTGCAGCGGCGTCGGTAGTGCAGGTTCTTTCCTTCACTCCTATGTGTGTGTGTATTATACGTACGGCGAATATCTTCAGGTGTATAGGTACGTACGCACGATCCTCCCGGTACTCAAAGTTGACACGTTTTAAAAAATATATCTCCATAGAACAGCCTATGAAATAACAATTCCAACTATCTAGTGCACGCCCAGTTTCGTTGCTCTAGATATTTAGTGTGCAGCTATTTTTTCCGTCTCTTTCTCTTAACTGCAGATGTGTGAATACATAAAACTAAAACGATGCGACATAAATAAGATAGATATAAAAATGAATAGATCGGTATAAATAAAAACTTACGTGTCCGAGTTTTTCTTCTTTCCTGCGTTTCGGATCACTCTCTAGGTCGGGTGTTCTGCTGCGAAATTTTTCGCCGGGTGATACGGATCGCCTCAGTCGTTCTTCCGGTATTGGAATGGGTTTACGATCTTCGGGTGTTTCAGCTGTCGCCCTGTGTTGAAGATCCGTTGGTTTTAGAAGAGCCTGTGCTTGGGCGGCAGCCGCCGCCACCGCTGCTACACCGGGATGTGGAGGTGGCGCCAAATGGGGGGGAACCCCCGCAGCCGCCGCCGCCGCCCCCGCGAAACCGAGAAGGCCCGCTGGGGGAAGCCCACAGACCACCGCGCCGTGGGGTTGTTGCTGCTGCTGTGCTTGAAACTGTTGCTGAAACATGAGTAAACTTCCTTCATTGATTCTGATTCCAAAGAATCTCATCGTCCATTCGTATACGCGCAGTATTATCATGATATTTTTTGTTCTTCTTTACCATCAGAGGATCCGATTATTTTGAAAACGTTTTTCATTTTTTTTTTTTTTTCTTTCAAACCAACATTCAATAAAGATTAGTATGGAAGATCCTGATTTGTGAGAAAACAATTGTTTCGCTATGAGCACATATTGTACAAAAATATTCCAAGATTGAAAATTTTCATTTTGTTTTTAAAATAAAAGAAAGCAATTCGGACCTGCTAGAGTTTTTAAGGGTGTTTCCTTTAGATTCTTTCGTTGGTCATTCAGACTCTCAAGTGCGCTGCTGCAGAGAATGTAAAAATAAGAAAAACGAATTGCAGTTGGCTACGTACACGTACAGTGCAGTACATAATGTAGAGGGTGTCGACGATATTCTGTAGAACGTTTACAGTTGAAAGGGGTGGCCCCGTTTAATGACGACTGTGCTCTTGTCTTTGGTTAAAATTCCCTCGGGATTGTTTCGTCTCTGATCTTTGTTTTGCAGAACGATATCGCACGGTATATGTACATAAAGTGGGTATAAAAGTACACGTATATATGTATTTTACTATACTCTACGTAAAGATAAGCCAAGTGCCAATGCTTGACCGAAATTAAATTATTACTTGTATACCGAAAAGACTTTAAGCGAGGAAACAAAGGAGCGGTTATTTGTTAAGTATTAAGAATGAAAAATGATGAAACAAACGTAGATTGGTATTTATACCTGTATAAGTAGAGGATATTTCGTACTCCGCCGTTATAATAGCGGCCGCGTAATTCATAATTAAAAAATCAAGAAATTCGTTGAATCATACGCGACGCGCATGCAAAACTGTATGGATAAGAAAAAAAATGATAATAAATTTAAAGAAAAAAACAAATAAAAGAATGTATATTAATATAAGACAAGAGCTAGTACTTTTTGTCGCAAATTCGCGATCTCCAGCATCGATTCAAATATTTTAATCTCATTATACAGAGCGAAGATCCATTCGAATATACCTCATTTGAGAATAAGGATTAGATAAACTCTAAGAAAAAGTAGAAACAACACTCACCAATATTTGCTGCAACGTTTGCTGCTGTTGTTGCTAAAATGTTTGGAGCAGAAAAAAAAACAAAAAAAAAAACAACAAACAAACAGAAAAAATATTTAATCGTTATAAAATATCATTTCGATATGGTAGAATAGAGAAAAATATAAATAATTGTACAACATGTGGGTGGGAAGAAAATATCTTTGAAAGTTTAAACTCACCCCAATAATGGCGTTGAGTTCGGTCATCGTAACTTGTTTCGCTCGTTCCACGGCGTTGGCAACTTGCTGTTGGTGCTGTAACCCGTGCTATCATTATCGTGTTGTTATCTCATTTGATTGTAAAACGTTTTATCAATCGGAAGAAAGTACGAGACTCACCTCTTGCGCCAAGAACGGAAGGACTTGGGCAATTATCGCATTTAACCGCTTAGCAATCTCCGTCTGCAATTAAATTCAAATTAATTATGATACGTACGTATATACATGTATACATTGTACACACATATATATATGTATACATATTTAAATAATTTCCAACTATCGCGTAACGTGATAAACTGCACGTTAAAATCCTCATATATTATAGGTATATGGAAAAATGCCTTTCACCGTGAGTGAACAATCAGACTATACGAAAACCGTTAATGAGATACACGGTAATTATTCATCGCGGTATCGAGAATTCGAATCGGCAAGATGAAAAAGAAAGGAATAGAAAAGAGAGAGAAAAAAGAAAACCAATTGAACAAATAAATCTAACATTTTCAAGCATTCGGACATACCCGGAATGCAGCGATGAAGATTTATTTGACTGAAAGGGCAGTTCTTGCAGGGCGATAGCAGAGGCGATATACGCGAACACGGTATATACCTACATTTATACCTATATATATATAGTTATACAGATATATATAGCACAATACATGGATTTGCGATCGCGGTGCTACAGGAAACGAATGGACTTTGTATTTCGTGAAAACGTCGCGCTCTCGCGTTATCGATAAAATTTATTTTTCTCTCATGCCTCTTTCGATCCCCGTACCTATATATATGATAGGCGATGCTGCAGGTGTCTATAGATATTATATATATCCACGTACATACACATTGTGTACCTTTCACATTCCTATATACTGCATGCGCCTGTATATCATATCCACCGCAAGCGTTTGGCCGCGTTTGGCTGATGCATCTGAAGATCTCTTGATTATAAAACGCGATCAATCATTGGTGATAATATGTTTAAATAAAATCATGTCCATCGGCCTTATTATTGGTTTTTTCGCTACGCATATATGCACCGCACGATGTTTATGCGCGCTATATACCTACGTATTGTAAATACTAAATCTTTTAGCGTAAAAGTTCACCGTTCATTGTAATTTACGTGCATCGTTCCGCCATGACTATACTATACCATACAGGTGCATGTAACACATGAATGCAACGTAATATTCACATATATTTATATAAATGTGTGTGCAACATATGTATATATCTATAACCACCCCCCGTGCAACCACCTCGGATATAGAAGGGCGGGCGGCACGCAGGAACGCAACACCGAGATTAGCAGCGGGTAAAAAATCGATGTCATCGCCCGTAACTCCCTCTGCCACCCCCACCCTTTACCAACCCCCCGTAAACCCCGACGCCCAGTAGAGGACCAAATAAAAGAACGCGACTACACGTCACGGGTGTGAGCGAGTGTGGAAGCGAGCGAGGGAGGGAGGGAGGGAGGGAGGGAGGAAAAAAGAAAAAGAAGAAGCAAAACAAAAGTAAAAAGAGAAGAAAAGAAAAGAGATGAAAAAAATAAACGTAGTAGGTTTGGCGAGGGAGAGGGGGTTGAGAAAAAAAAGTAGAGAAAACGAGAGAGGGAGAGAGAGAGAAAGAGAGGATTGAAAAGAAGAAGAACTAAAAAGAGAGAAACCGACGTGAGTGAAAGAGGAATAAAGGAGGGACAAAAAAAAATAAAATAAAAATAAAACGAAGGAAGCAAAAAAAAGGTAGAAAAAAATAAAAAAAACGGGAAAAATAGTAGCGAGGCAACCCCAACGCGCGGTTGTATATATAGAGCATAGGTATACCTATACATGTATGGTACATACGGACGCGAAGGTTCGAATCCAGGGTTCGTGGAATGGGGGATGGAGTGAGGGGAAGGGGTTGAGGATCGGGAGGTAAAGGACGGTGAATGATGAAGGTATGAGGAGCGAGGAGAGTCAGAGCGAAGAGCAGGACCCAACGGTGAGTGTACGCGGAATGGGAACGCGATGGATTTTATATAATTGGTCAGCATCCTTGTGCTCCTGCTGCAGTGTACGGAGGTGTTGCAGCTTCGTAAAGTTAATTTCATTGTCAGTTTGCATGTCTTTGGGCTTTTTTAATTGCACGATCATACCTAGGACCCAAATACCTAACATATATTTTCCTATGTAGCGACGATCTCTGCAAACGGATCAAACGATGAAATGTACAGGTAGATGTGTACCTGTCTAATAAGCTGCAGTACCTGCTGGAAAATCGCGAAAGCCAACTTTTATTTTTCTCCTTTATACTTTTTTTTACTCTGTTTTTTATTTATATCAATCGCAATAACGCGATGCGAAACTTGCAGACTTGTCACTTTTGCAATATGCATGGAAAAATTTTTTTTTTATTTTTTGTTTGAATCACAAATCAGTGTTACGGAAGATCGGATTTTTTCGTGTTCCATCTAATTGGCACGTTATTCCTTGAATTTTTAACCCCGAATAAGTAGATGAATTTGAAATTTCGGTAAATAGGTAATCCTACATATCGTGCATAAAACTTGTGAAGAATTTTGTTCACTGAACAAAAAAAAAAAAATAAAAAATAAAAAGAAATTAATAAAAAAAGAAGAAAAAAACATCCGTATAATTATATCCCCGATAAATGTTTCGTTATAGAAATAATGTTTTCACTAATTTTTTCTTCTTCTCTAAACTTTCGTTGAAACTATTATAGTGTTCGTGAAAACGATCGTACTATGCGCGATTAATAGATACCCATATTTCATGAAGTTATCAACAAGCTAACACTTTGGTGACTTGGTGTAAAAAGTTCGGGTTATAATCTCGGTTATGATGTTGTCCAAATCAGCAACTTCAACCCAGCCAAGTGTACCCAATTCTACGTGTATCCACGCGTATCTTCCACATTAATATGAGAGTATACACTGGTGTATGGATATGCTATATGCATGTATAATGATCGGTAGGAAATAGCGCGGTTATTTTACGAGTTAAGTTAAACTCCGAACTAGGACATGACCAACAAATTTGAGTTAGCTGACTAGCGAGCGAAGTAAGTATAGTGGCGGCGGTGATGGTGATGGTAGTGGTGGTAGTGGTGGTCGTGGCGGTGGTGGTAGAGGGTGAACGAAGGGTGAAAACGCGGTAGTGTGGCGTGGTGGTCACAACGCCGTCGTTCATGCTGGACGTGGACTTTCTCTATAAACTCCGCAGGGGACGAGGGTATAGAGACCGAGGGTATATAACGTAGAAGGTGGTAGTGGTGCGGTGCAGTTGGTATTGGCGGTTGCGAGAGGTAGAAAAGGGAGAGAAGATCGCGAGAAACTGAAGAAAGAGAACCTCCGCGAATAACGGAGAGAAGAAATGCGCTGGCGGCGAGGCAAAAATAGGGGGCCAAATAAAAACGTAAAAAAATGATAATGATAATAATAATCGTGATCGTAACAACAATGATGATAAAAAGAAAAATGAGGAGAAGACCAAAAAAAAATAATAATAATAATAATAATAATAATAACTAGCGAAAGAAAAAGAGGAATCGAATAAAAAGAAAATGAAAGAAAGGAAGGAGGAGAGGAAAAAAGAATAAATAAAAATAAACCAGAGGGGTAAAACGTAAAAGACTCTAGCGCCGCAAGGGAAGATTGTTTTCATTCGAGGATTAAATTGAAAAGGATTATAGAAGTACGAGGTTATACATATACATATATATAACATGTGCCTGTATATTTTATGTATATAGGTATATATATAGAACTCACGTCTCCCAACTTCTCGCACCCCTACTCGTATATGTATAAATGGATATACATATGTATAGTAATGCACTGCATACTGCACTTTGCGCACCAACACATCATACATTTTATAAAATATATACAACACATATATATGTGTGTATATATATTATATATATATATGTATACGTATTTACGTATATATCACCAGTCGCGAATTATGTACGATTATATTATGCAGACCGTATTATACGCGTGATTTTCTCATTTTATTTTATTAATATGCTCGTGCATAAGTCACACATACGTATATACTACAGACCTAATGCTATGATGTGAAAATATGAATTTGAAAACCCTGTTACTTCGGAGAAAATAAAAAGGAAAGAAAAAAGAACGGTGAATATATAAGAGAAACAAAAAATGTCCGTACAATGATACGACTTTGGTTAATTTATCCAAATAGCTAGGACTCCGGAATAGGTAGCTCACCCGAAAAAGGACGAATCCTCAAAGGAAAAATGAACTCGGTACGAAAATTCAATCTTCCGGATTTCTTCAACTTTCTAAGGAGCACCTATTCGACGGCAGGTAAAACGGAGCTTCGATTTCTCGAAATCTACCCGAAACGAGGTGCCCCTGCACGGTAAGAAAAAAAAACAATTGAACAACCTGATTATGAAGATGGAATATTCTGAGAACGTAATTTCACAGTTAAACTGCACGTGTAATTTTCACACTCATGATTAATCACATTCACTTTTCTTTCCGATTTCGAAACCCTTTTTATCAGTAACAGTAAGTTATATGATTTATATATACAGACACATGTACGTATATGTGCGGTCGCGGCGATGTGGAAGGGAGGCGAAAAGGATATTCCCCACACCATTTCCCATTAGCCAACACCCCTAGAACAAGAGTGAGAAATGATCGCCACGTAATGAATATCAACGCGGCAGGGGGTTACCCTAAGGATGGTGGCACGAGGGTGTTCTCTATAGATATACTGCAAGGACGCGTGTGGTTGTCGCTGCCGCGGTACTCGCGCACGCACAATGAACGCGCTTGTATAGTTTACATACACGTACATTGTGCATACCTGCGTACCTGTGTACGTACACATACACATACCTGTATAACGATGATGGTTTAACGTCTATACAGTCGTCTATATATACGTGTAAAGACGAAGTAGGGATCGGTGTAGATATTATATATGGTTCCGGAATATTGCACGAGGGTGAAAAGTTTGCCTTTTTTTTTTCTTTTCTTTTTGCTTTCTTTCTTTCTTTCTATCTTTTTTTCTCTTCATTCTATTTTATTTGTTTACTTTTTTTTAATATTTATTTGCTTTTTTTTTTCTCTTCCTTTTTTTTTTCTTTCTCCATCTCTTTTTTGGTTTTACCGAGAAGATCCCTGTCAGAGACAACCGTGCATTTGACATGTTATTTAAGTATGTACATGGGTCATTCCATGTCAAATCGACAAATAGTTGGACGCGACCCCCACCGATTCGAATGATTTTTGGTGGAGAGTTTTGTCTCATCATGAAACGAAGTTCTGCCGAAGGAAAAAATTTTTCAAAATTTTTCCTACGAGATATTCAATATCAAAAATTTCACTGTTTTTCCGATTTTATGAGTTTAGTTATTTAATATTTCAGAAACTATTGAATATTAAAAAAAAAACTCTGGTACATTTCCAGAGGACACTTAGAGGTATGGAAAAAAAATGTGTTTGAAAAAAAATTTTGAAACTGATCAAAATTAAAAAATTTTGAATTTTTCAAAATCGTGAAAAGTACCCATCGCGGGAAAATTTTGGCCTGAAAATTTTTTATATTATACCTCTAACATATCTAAAGAAATTCTGAAATTTTTAGAGGGGTGTTCTCTTTCGTTTCATAGATATGAATTTTTGAATTTAGGCAAAATTAAATTTAACAAAAAAAAGTTATAAAAATAAAAAAAAATTATTTTGCCTAAATTCAAAAATTCATATCTATGAAACGAAAAAGAACACCCCTCTAAAAATTGCAGAATTTCTTTAGATATGTTAGAGGTATAATATAAAAAATTTTCAGGCCAAAATTTTCCCGCGATGGGTACTTTTCACGATTTTAAAAAATTCAAAATTTTTTAATTTTGATCATTTTCAAAATTTTTTTTCAAACAAATTTTTTCTCCATACCTCTAAGTGTCCTCTGAAAATGTACCAGAGTTTTTTTTTTAATATTCAATAGTTTCTGAAATATTAAATAACTAAACTCATAAAATCGGGAAAACAGTGAAATTTTTGATATTGAATATCTCGTAGGAAAAATTTTGAAAAATTTTTTCCTTCGGCAGAACTTCGTTTCATGATGAGACAAAACTCTCCACCAAAAATCATTCGAATCGGTGGGGGTCGCGTCCAACTATTTGTCGATTTGACATGGAATGACCCACATGCATTATACCAAATATACATGCACATACATACATATATATATATATATATATATATATATAGGGATTCGAATTCCACCTCACGCGAGATACGAATGGTAACGTCATGGGGCAAACGGATGGAATGTAATTATTTTATCGATTTTTCAAACGAAAGATAAAGAAAAAGAAAAATGATATTAGGATAAAATTGAGAGAATATGTGTGACAGAAAACTTAATGAACGAAGTGAAGTCTTACCTGCTTGTGCATCTCCACATTTAGGCCGTAGGACATCTCGTAGTACTGCAACAGAAATATGGTTTAAAAACAGCAACGGTCGATTGTTTAATTCACGATACATAGGTATATAGGTATACGTATACGATCTATACGGAACATAAGTGAAACTGAAAATGAAAAAAATCGGGAGAAGAAAGAAAAAAAAACATTCACCTATATTCGTCCACCCAAATCACCTATATCATGTAACGGAAAATGAAAAACTCACACACACGTGAATAATAAAAAAACAAAAACAAACGAACTGAATATCATGAGTATTACTATATTTATATTTATATTATTCCGAATCCTATATGCACCATAACATTAGCGTCATAAACTGTTATGTATCTATATCTATACCTACCGGAACCGAACGACCTTTTGTTCGCAAAGCTGCGAGCGGCGTTATATATAGTTACAGAGTATTACATACTATATAAATTGGTGCAGGGGAAACTAGATACGAAATCGATATTCCCCCCCCCCCCCCCCCCCCCCCGACCACAACAAAAATATTCTTTCCCTATAATGCTTACATCATATATGCTATGTATACATATACATACTATTTGGAAATTATCTATATCGCCCGCAATTTAACTAGATATATAGTGAAAACTAGCAATAAATAGGTGTGCAATAATATAAGTAGAGTTTTGAAAAGGGGGGCGGGGAAGTTACCCGTTGGGTAATCCAACCCTTGCTTTCGTATGATCTTCGCATACAACATTATCTATAGGTTACAAGGGTTTCGATTTACGACCTTCCGTTTATTCTCTCTTTTCTTTTTTCTTCTTCTTTAAATCCACTTATATTCCTTGGTTACATAATAATATGACGAGAGATAAAAACAAGAGAAGTGCAACGTACGATAAAATTGATAATGACGCCATAATGCTTGTAACAAAGTTTCATTTCAAATTAAACTTGCTTTTCATAACGAATCGTTCGGATTGTTTGGGAAAAAAGGTTAATGTAAAACCTCCGTACCGCAAAAAGGTCGTAACCGAAGGAAAAAAAAATTGGAAAATAAACTCTTTTAGCCACTCCCCTCTGGCTTTTGACCATCATAAAAAATTATGGTGAAATTCTGTAACACCGGAAATGATGAATTTCGTAGAATGTGTTTCTACAATAATTTGTCTACGGATATCTCTAATTATGCGAGCAAGAGAAATGATGAAATCACATATGTAGTTAGTTGCAGCGAGCGTCTGAATGTGTAATTCATTTGTTTCGGCAAATATCGACGTCCCTAGATATGATTGATAATTGAATCGCAGGTGAGAATGAGACATGAGAAATTGAATCTGTACGATAAGAGGTCACAATATGCGATAGTAACAACAAATCGATAAATACGCTTATTGTTAGAATACGGAATATGATATTCCTCAGAGTATGAATGCGAACTGATAACCATGATAGATATGACGTATAGAAAACTTCCGATCCGAATGAACTTATGGAATTATAAGGTCCTCAGGTAACTTATAAACCCTTCTTCATCTACTTTTAACGAGCAAAGGATTCAACGTTTCTTCGCGCGGATGGAAAATAATGCGACTGGAAGTTCCACTACTATTTCCATATAATTTCTCGAGTAAATTTCCTTTTAATCCCTTCACCGATCTCATCTCGTCGCAACGCTATTAATCACAAACTGCACAAACAAGAAAATCTACATTTATACATATTTAATAATAACACGGTGAATCGAAAATTAAATGCGGTGAAATCGGTCATCTATACGAATGTATAAATGTGGCATGTGATATCGATACATGTATACATAATACCTATATTCCTAGATAACCATATCCCCGTAAAAGGGTGGGACGAAAATGTGAATAGCGCGATAATATAATAGCCGACGGTTGACAACAGTTTGCATCCCCCTTCTTCCTCTTATTCTCTACAATATTTTCTCTCTCTCCGTCCCTCTCTATCTCTCCGTGCATATACGCGTGTATGCATGTGCGTACGTGTGTGTGTGTGTGTGTGTAGTTCTCGCTTTCTCTCTCGCTTCATTCTCCGACTCTCTCGCTCGCTGCGTTTACTTGGAGATATCGATTACCGGCTCAACTCCCCACCTGCACCCCGGTCCGCCCTTCGCCTGAGTTCCACCCCCCTAAACCACCCCGAACACTCCCACCCTGCAGCAGCAGCAGCAGCAACAGCAGCAGCAGCAGCAGCAGCAGCACCCTGGCATTCGGTTTGGCTGGTGTCACGTCACTGTAGCAGTTTACGGGGATGTACATCGCCATATATATATGTAGAGAGGCTGCCGCCTCGTGGAAATCTTTACTGCGTCGCGTGAAACGTATCGTATATATGTGTCGCACATAATATATACATACAATCATCGTATTATGCATACACGTGCACGTGCGTGTGCGTATAGGTGAACAAGGGATTCGCAAACAAATGACAGACGCCCTAATATTTCATTCGGAGTATTCAATTTCCGTCTTCATGAACACCCATCCGCTGTCCGTTCGTCGTTTATTTTCTCTCTCTCTCTCTCACTCCTCTGCGTATCTATGTACAGAGAATTCGTTACCCATACCGCATGTAGATACCTACCGTGTTATGTGTACAGGTTTATAGTCCGCAAGAAAATGCGTCGATAGATTTCTATGTGCACGTGTGATAATGTACATACATGTATGGCAGGTACCTACTTTATACATGGAGGATTATCAACGTGTACGTATGCATACAATTTGCATGTATATGTGAGCGTATTAGTCTCTATACAAGTTTTAACTCATCCAACCCTCAAAGTATATATATATGTATATGTGGTGTAGATTTAACGGGTTGGTTATCATACCTATATATACGCTTAGATCGATATGTATAGGCTATACTCCATGTATACATAAATATGTACGCATCTATGTACTCCGCGCGTGTCGGTGTCTCTGAACTCGTTTTCATATACTGGGTATGCATGAATGTATAGGCGGTTTTAGGTATGTGTACTGAAAATCTACCACCCTTATAACCGGCTCGCGGAACATTACCATATTTAGCAGAGATTCAATCAGCGTCAAAATGGCGCGAACTTATTCTAGCTTTACCCACTAATACCTATACACATCGCATTCTTGTTGAGAAAAAAACAAAACAAAAAAAAAAAAAAACACGACGACAATGACGATGATCATGTTGTCATCGTAATATTAATCATTATCATTAGTGTTCGTTCGATTGCTATGCCCTTAATCGTGCCGATTTTGTTTGTTTTTTTTTTTTTATTTGTCGAACGTAAAATGCTACACGTATGTGCGTAACGATGGTGTATTATACAAGGAAAAAGAATTTCACACCTCATATTACGATGTGTAATTGAAAAAGCGAAAAAAAAAAAAACCGGAAAGAAAGAAGGGGAGGGAGGGGGAATGAATAAATCATAAATGAATGATGAATAAATTACAAACAATTAAAAAACTTACCATTACGTAATGCCTCTGCATTTCAGTCTTCTCATTAGCTAACTTCTCGCATTCTAACTTGAGCCTGAAAAAGGTAAAAGTGTAAATAAAACAAAAGAGAAGTGGGTAATGTAAAGAAGAAAAGTGCATGTATAAGACAGTGCGCGGAACACCGTGAGAAAGTCGTTGGTAAAACTTACGAATGGTACTGTTGCTGAATAAAATTGAATTCTTCTTTGATTCTCTCGCAAGTGTCGGCCACCGTGAATTTCAACCCACCGGCAGCTCCAGCTGCGCTTCCACCGCCACCCTGAAAAACAAACGAATAAAATTTTTATTTAGTTTTCTTTCTTTTTTTTCGATTTTATAATATACCCCACAGATCGAAATATTTGGGTATACAGGTATACATATATTGGACGAAAAATAAATGAGTTGAAATTATATATATGATAAATGAAAGAGAAGAAAGAAGTAAAAAAAACAAAAAATTGTTAATACGTAAAAAGCCTGACAAAAGAAAAAAAACTTCATTTTTTTCGGAATTCTACGAAACTCCGATAAATAGCCAGATTTATTGCATATATTGTTTCCATTCATTTCGTTCGAACTACTTTATTTCACGATTTTAAGTTTTGTTCCTGTCGATACTTCTTACCGCGATGATCTCGATTCACGTTTGTTTGCAAGCGTAAAGGGTATATCACCCGCCTATACATTACAAACCCTGACCACAAAGTACTTATTTATACACGAAAAAAAAAATAAAAAAATAACCTTGAAAGGATCAGGGTAACAATATTTTCTTCAGATTTTTATATGGCCTCCGCGACGCAACGCCTGATAGGTGGTAAAATTTTAAGCGACCATTAACGATATACGTGGATATTTTTTTCTTTTTTTCCCCCTTCTTCTTTTTTTTTTTTTTTTTTACCCACTCAAGGTTAGAGCGAACCATCAGAGTGAGAAGAAGTTTGCGATAAAAATTACCGGCAGCAAACTAAGGTTAAAAAAAACCTTTTCTTCAGAGCGAAGGATAAAAAAAAGTTGAAGAAACGAGAGATTGTCACCGTTTCTTTCATCAACTATACCGTCACCGATTTTTCAACATCTTTCGCAATCGCTTTTCGGTGATTCCGATCAACCGTGTATACCCATCTGAATTGCGTCGTTATTTGCGATCCGTAAAAACTATTATCTCAGTCAATTTTTTCGTTTCATAATTGACAGCTTGACGGGTTCAATTAATTCAAGCAATTCAAATTCGGCATTTTTTTCGGCCCCCCCCCCCCCCCCCCCCAGGAATAAAAGGGAGGGGGCGGGGGCAAAATGGAAATACATCAACACCAAAAACGTTTCAATGGACTTAAAAACAGTGGAACGAAACAAACGACTCATATTATGAAATTTTTTCGGGGGGCCCATTCTGCCCTACGTTTGAAAATTTTTAATTTTTCATGGACGCAGCAAAGTATTATCAAAAACGTAACAAGAGACATGAGCCATTTTTTCTTAAGGGGCCCATTTTGTGTCCCCCCCCCCCCCCCTCCCCCGCCCTACGTTTTTCATTCAGCGGTATTTTTATTCATATTCGTGGATTACGTCCTCTTGGTTTTGTTTTAAATTTTTCCCATCTGAGAAATATCGTACGAGAAACTTTTTTCGGAAAAGTTCCCCCCCCCCACCCACCTCCTTATTTCCGGCGCCGTATAAACTGCATAGCATTACAGCACAAACGTTAAGAAATAGTTGATGCTACCACATGAAACTTCTAAGTTTCTTCTAGGTATTGTGTCTGTACATGAATATACAAAGTTAAAATATAGATGCACTATAAAATTTATGAAGAAGCTCCTAAATCTCCACCATATACTATAATCATAGCTCCAGTTTTCCATAGATATATCTATACGATATGTACACACCGACACATTCAGCTTGAGAAACTCTGACCTCACGTATGCATATAAATATTACGTTTATATGTATATATCTACGAATGTATATATCTATATATGCCTATATATATATATAATAGGGGATTTAAACTTATACGTAAAGAACAAACGAAGGCGAGAAGAAGGAGAAAAGAGAGGAGAAAAAAAGAAAAAACAAGGTAGAGAGAAAGAAAAGAGAAGAAAAGGGAAAAAAATGAAGATAAGGAATAGAAAAAATAATACAGGAAAATATCGCAGAAGAAGTCAAAGAAAAAAAAAAAAAACAAAAAAAACAAAAAGTAAGAGAATAAATAAAAAGAAAAATAAAAGAAACACAGGGAGGAAGTAGAGGTGATAAAGTATACATATATATATACGTGGTGTAATAGTGAGAGAAAAAGAGAAAAAAAGTGAAAAAAAAATAAGAAGAGAAGGGGGTAAGGGAGAAGGGAGAAGAGAGAAGGGAAAGCTAGCGCGTATACATATAGAGGGTCGGTTCTATAAAAGACTAGCGCGCAACCAGAGGTGAGGGGAGAAGAAGAAAAGAAAAGAGAAGAGAAGAGAAGAGAAAAGGAGAGGCTGAGGAAAGTGACGGTGAGGTGAGGTGAGGTGAGGTGCGAGGCGAGGCGAGGCGAGTATAGTCGGCATACGGCATCATCTCTACCGTATAAGAAGAGTTGGGGGTTGAAGGCGTCCTTAATGAGACTCGCTCCACAAAACTTCCCTCTCCGCCACCCATTTTCTCTCTCTTCCCTCGCAACTTTTCCCCTTCGACTTCCTCTCCGCGACCCCCCTGCAGCAGCACCGGCAGTTATAGCGGCGGCGGCAGCAGCGGCATCGGAAAGTTCGCCCCGCGTCTCTCGCATCGATAACACCCGTTTTCACCCTAACGCCAGGCCTCGCCGTATATCAACAAATTACCGGGCATGTAGGATCTTTTTAAGATAACAATTAAAACGTCGAGGTGATTTTCAAAGACGCCAACGTCGACCGCACGTGCGGGGGTCCTGCCGCCTGTTCAACGTCACTGTATGTGTACACGTGCGTAAGGTAACATTCATCTCCGTGTTTATATGTATATGTAAACCCAACAGGTATATGTGTGTCCAAAAATTTTCGGAAACTCGATCGCCCGAGATTCTCGAAATTCGAATCTGCGGTACAAAAGATCATCGGATTTAAGGTGAAAAGGTTGACGAAGACGAGAAAAAAATATATAGGTATATAAGAAAAAAGAAAAACCAATTGTTTCAAACGAGATATTGTGTCGTTCGATTAATCTTTCACCGCAAAGATAAAGCCCGATCCGATGATAAAAGCCACGAGTATACATATGTATTATGTTATCTATATGTCTATCGATTACCGCAAGACTAAATGTCGATAGAAGTCTTCTTTTCTTTATTTCTTTCTCTTTTTTTTTTCTTTTCTTCTCTTTTTATGCAATTTATATTTTTTACTTCTGGCGACGACCCAATTTTCTCACACGACCGCAAACGACATGTTATAGTATGACGTTATTAATGTCTCAAACAAATACATCGTTATACCTATACATTTATGAGCCATCCTCGAATCCAAGAGGTAATTATATCATATCAGCTAAAACCACTTCACATTAAAAAAGAAAAACAAAGAAAAAAAAAGAGATACACTATCTAACACTTCTCTTTTTCTCCCCGTATACCTCCGTATCGCGATTGAATATCTAAAGAATCTCACACCTTTGTAAACTCGTCGGTCCGTACACTATATACCGGGTATAGATTATGGATCGAAAATGAAGAACGAGAAAAAAGAAAAAAAAAAAAAGGAACGATCGAATGATTGCGCGAACAATGAGATGAGAAATTTCACGGAAAATATATCATTTAAAAATATTATAAACAATATATATCGTATCGTATATTTTCAGTTCGAACGTGAAAACTATTTTTCAGTTTCCATATTTGATCGATAATTGATTTATCGTTCATTTGAAAGAAGGGAGAAAAAAAAAAAACACACAAAAAAAGGGTGAAAAATGTTGTTTCTTTTTTTTGTTCGTTGTTTTTTTTTTGTGTTCTTTTTTTTTCTGTCGATATACGAAAGCGAGTAGAATGATTTGGCCACTTGTTGAATTCGGTTTGGAACGCGTTGCAGGCGTTCGGGGGGTTGACGGGGTTGGAAAATGGAGAGGCAGCAGAAGCAGCGGCGTTATACGTAACGTAGTAGTACACTTGTTGCAATCATCAAATGCCGGAGTCATCGAACAGGTTGTTGTTACCAGAGTTTAATCAATCAAACAACGCACATACCACCTCTCTACCTCCCAACCTATCAACCTCCCTCGGCGCACGGTGTTTTACGCCGACATCAGCAACGCCCTATAAATTATACGTACGTTATACAGAGTGCGCAACACCGAACGAATCGTCGGCTACACGTACTAAGTACGTGCGAAATCTCGATTTTCGAAACCACAACGGAGATCGTTGTAATTTTCATAGGGAGACCAAAATCTTCCCGAATCGAAACGCGCGACTTTCACGCGCCATTCGCATGTCTGACCGATACTTCAGATTCTTTTTTTCTCCTCACCCCTCTCCCTAGGTTTGTATTTCATTCCTATCGTTTCTTCTGGATGCAAAGTATTCCCGACAAAAAAGGATGAAGATTCGAAAAAATCCAATTCACACCGGTCGAAGCGTAATTTTTCTATTTTTACAATCAGAATTTCACCCAAAGTGATGGCAATTTCAATTTATTCACTTTTTTGGGATACGCCATTATGGCATAAGGTTTATTCGAAGAGTAAAAAAATTCAAGCCATACGCCCATCTGATTTTTAACCCTTCGATTCATAATCCGTACATACATATATCATCTCCCACCCATATGTAATATCTAGATATATGACGATGTTTTTTGAATAAGAATTGAGAAAGTTTTTTTTTTTTCCTTGCTTTCGTTGAAAGTGACAAAAATATTTTGAATGATAATATAAAAAAAAAGAAAAAGAAAATGAAAAAATTGTCAAATCACCCAAAACGTAACATTGCCGATAGGGTTCCGCAGGATTCCTATAATATATACGAGTCACCGGAGTGATAAAATTTAAATCACAAAACAGAGTATAGAATGAAAATGAAAATAATCATAATGATAAAAATATCGAGGATAATAATAGCAGTAGTAATAAGGATAATAGTAACATATGCTTGCGGGGATCGAGTGCCTGCAGAAGGCAGGCGATAGTAATTATAGTAATTATAAGGCTCACCATGTACAGACACATACACAATACATGTATTTACGTGAAACTGTATATACACACATTATGTGCACATAAAACCATACGTATGCGTGTATATTTTATACCATTTATATACGCCATGACGTAAACACGCGCGATTATAAATACCTGAGCGGAAACTTAAATCACTCGGTTCCAAAATTAACTCGATACACCGCGAAGCGCCCTCAAATCTCGATTCGTTTATTGCTCGGAGTATTAATTTTATTGGCTCGGTCTCCGATGAAATATAGCCCACCTGTCCCGTAGCCGCACAGAAAGACGAAAGACGGAAGGACAGCGAGACAGCGACAGGGACAGCGTCGGAGTTAGAGTTTGAGTAAACTGCGATTGGTAACATTTCGGGGGCGGGCGGGGGGGTGGTTAGAGGGTGGAAAGCATCGGTGGGACAAGAAGCGTCGAGGCGCACGATCGGGAGGAGGAAAAGGGAACAGGAACGTGAGACTGTACAAGGGGGTTACGAGGGTGAAAAGGGAAAAGCGGGACGCCGCAAGACTGCGACTACGACGACGACGACGACAACTATACTTTGGCCGGGCTACGCGCTCGCTTTTGCTCCTACTACTCTTATCGATTGCTCGGAACGAATGTTTTTCAACTAAAATATCGACACTGGGGGGGGTTATAGTATAACCCTTAACCTTTTCTCCTGATGCCACTATATATGATTTACAATGCCATCGTCATATGCCTATGTAGGTAGGTACGTACATATGGGGCGTATATCACGTCAGGCGGGCCACTTTTTCAAAAATATTTTTTGAACTTCATGAAACTTTTTCGACCTTTTGAGGGGTCTCAGAAACCATACTCAGACCACTTATTAACACCAAAATTCGAAATTTCCAAAAGCTACGATGTATGGTAAAAATTGCAAATTTCGACGTTTCCGCTATTCTCGATATTTCTGCCCCAGTGATCCCGAAAAAAAAAATTGATGAAATCACGTATTCGATAGGATTTTTACCGTAGCTTTCACGCGAGATTATCCATTTTGTTGCAAACAAAATACACGACCACGAAAACACGTGTTGAAAATTTCAATTTCACTTTTCTCAAAACTCTCCATGTTTAAAAATGTTTTGAAATTCTTAAAAATCAGTTCATTCCCTCTACTCTGACCCCTGTAAATTTTAAAATGGGCCGAGAATCCGTTCAATGTCAAAATCTATTTGTTATTCCAAAATGATCTTTCGATTTTTTTCAAATTTTTTTGTAAAAAACTACTATTCATTGAACGAATTTTAAGCCTAGTCCGATGATGGGATCTTGATGGGATGTATTTTTGTTTTTTTTTAATTTTAATTTTTTTCTTTTATTCTTTTCTTGTTTTTAGTCGAGTTTTTAGTGTTGGACATTGATGGGAAAAATTTGTTATGCTTAGGAGCCACTATCAATAATTTTTTCCATGCCAAAGTGCGATTTTTGTAAGAATTCGATATCTTTTGAACAGGTGGTAAAAAAAATTTCGAATTTTACCGGGAAGAGTATTTGGATGGATACTAAAACATGTCGAAACATTGAGGAAATCAAAAAAAAAAAGTTTTTCAAAGTGTCTGGTTTCGCGTGGAACCCCTCATATATAGTCGATATACTCCGGCGCTGCAGCATCGCGAAGGGTGCCTCCTTTCCAAGAGTTTGGAATTTTCGGCGCGCCACAGGATACGATATAACAATAATATGAGCACCGCATCCCTGAGTTGATAATGATGCCGGGGTAAAATAGCGGAGGTTAAACTTTGCTAATTCCCCCTAAGATTTATTCGCATCCGCGTATAAAGTTCGTCGTATAACACAACGAATAACACAGCAGGATATATAGATTGTGAAATGCATCGTTGCAAAGGTGATCGCGGACAACAAACTCCGCAGAAGAAATCAAAAGAAACGAGACGTTAAACGAACGATGCACGAAATGAAAAGGTAAATCAATCTAGAAATCACGTACGTGAATGGCGACAAAAAATTCGAAACAAAAAAAAAACAATAAATAAATAGGTATATATAATTACCAGTAACTCCCTAGAGTTCCCGACGGATGATAATATATATATATATATATATATATACACACACGTATACACACACGTATACGAGCTGCACGTAAGAGGGATGTGGGGGATGATGGCGAGAAAATGTACCGTCGAAATAAAGGATATAATAAAGAAAGAAAAATAAAACTAAGAAAGAGAGAAAAAAGAAAAAGGGAGAAAAAAAAAAAACCGTATACGCGAGAGAGAAAAGATGAAGAAACCTAAGATTATTTATGTAGGTTGATATCATGGTATACGGGTTATATAGGTGTAATGTATTATGTATATAGTATACAGGCACATAGGTATATATAGGTATATGTGTGTGTATATATATATCTATGTATATGTATATACGTATCGTATGTGTAAGCGTCGTTGTCGTCGTCGTTGTTGTTGATGACGGTGATGGTGTCGGTGATGGTGGTGTGGCCGAGAATGGGGTGGTCGTTGGGAGGCAGCTTGGCACGCGGTGGAATGCTTCGCATCCAGGGGTTCTCGATCGGAAAGTAGGTACCGTACTTACGTACCGTAGGTACATAAGCTGTACCGTATACATACATACGATACATGCACGTACCACGTTCACCTCCTGACACCCGCGTAGCAGTTCAAACAATAAGTATGTCCATGTATATATACGTACGTATATGGGGCATTTCGCGTCGACTCGACCAACGTTTATAACCCCTTTATCACGTTTTTAAGTGAAACGAAATAAAGAAAAGAATGTTGAAAGATAGAAAATCAAGAAGGTAACCGCCCGCTTTGCATCGAAGCTTCAAAGTTTTGACGATTTTTTTTACCCAAAGGACTCTAATCGAGATCTGAAAAAAAAACAAATTATTCGAAATTCAACTAAAAGAAGCGAGATACCGGGTGTTTCGGTAGTGCTCTGTCCGGCGTGGGTATAGAACTTTTTTTTTTTCTCACGGAAGAAAACAGATACGTGCAAAGGGTCAACCGTTGGTCGAGTCGATACGCAATGCCCCATATATAATACATCTTTAAGACGAGATGATGCGAGATGGGAGGAACAAAACAAATGAAAGGGGTTTATGTTGTATGAGATTCATTCCCATATAGGTATAACGTATCACTGTTGGATATGCACAATATACGTGTACAATGCCTATATATGATACACCTATATGCATCTATAACGAATACGTTATAACTATAGACAGATACCTTCTTACTCTTCTCTCCTCTCGTTCGCTACATCTTTCGGGTCGCGCGGTCGCGATGTCATAAATCATATTACAGAGAAAGAACCTTGCCGTCGCCGCGTCACGTCGCGACGCTTGGTGCGGGCTCTGAGTATATATACGTAATATATGTACCTATACATACCTATATACACCTAACGTACCTATGTATATGTACGTGATATATATATATACATATATACATATATATATGTATATCTTTCGCGCGACAACGACGACGACGACGATGAGACGGAGGAGAAACGGAGGAAGAGAAGAAGGGGGTGGGGGAGGGGGAGGGGGGAGGACAACGAAGACGAATACGAAGACGACGACCGTGTCATTATATCCAAGCTTCAACATGGCGGATATCTCGTAAGTTCCTCCTAGCTCATACACAATGGTTGGAATAAATTTTTGTACAGATTTTCAGTTTTAAATAGATAATATATGTGAAGAGACGTAGCACGTTTTCCATGTATCCCAAATTCCCGGGTAGATCGCCGATACACGTTCGGGAAATAGGTGTGGGTACGTACTGCATTTGATGTAAAACCGATACGTGCGTCGAACCGAAAAAGAACAATGAAAACACGCGCACACAAAATGCAACCGAAGAAACGAAAAAAGAAACAAAACGATAAAAAACAAAACACAAGTGGCGAGGGTCCATTAAATGTAATACTATAATGGGTCGATGATATACAGAATAAAATACTTGAGTGAAACGAAACACGGTTGGCGGACGTAAGTTATGCATATATGTGTAAACGTATATATACATATTACATATGTAAAACATAGTTTCAGTATCTATACTATATGGTATGTATAAAAACAGTTTGTAAAGTTCGCCGCTATTGGTGCAGATGCAGCAGCCTGCAGCAGGTAGGACCTGGCCGGTGGTACCTGCGGCAGCAACACCTGCGAAACGTGAGCGGACTCTAATCTACTCGCGAAGTTTTAAGAATTAGGTTTGTGAAATACGTTAAACTGTCAGCAATTACTTTTTTAGGTGGCGAGGTATGCGAAATTTTCGATTCCAGTCATATTTGATCCTGAAAAGTAACGATCGCGGGATTTCAATAATAGAGAGAAAAAAAAAAAAGTTTACAGTTAAAAGTGGGGTATTTCCTTGGATCGGTTTTTTTTTTTTTTTTATTTTTTAATTTCTTTCAAATATTAAATAGTATTATGTGTACGACGAAATAACCGAGTCGCGAAAAAAGCCTGATCAAAAGTGAATTAATGTTATTATATAATGTTAAGACACGGGAGAAACGTGAGGATATTTTTAATTGCTTTGAATAATAAACTTTCGCGTCGGAAAAGAGTGGAAATAATTAATCGGGACGCGAGTTCTTTATTCAAACTAAAGAGTAGCTTTGCCGCTATAACGACGACTTCACCAAGAAAAATATATTCAAGAATTAGAACAATGAAACATTTATTTTTCCAGCAAATTTACACACGGTTATTATACATAGGTATGGTATATATGTATTAACTGTGCGCTTTATAACATTCACTTTAAAAGTTAAAGGTGTCGTAATAAAAAGTAAATCGAACGAACGATTGCTGCCCGCGGTTACAGCGTATCAGGACATGTCGGTGAACAGAGAAAATAATAATAATGAGAAAGACAAAAACATCGAAAAAAGAATCATGTCGAAATTTTCGAGATAAGAATCGAAAAAACTCTTAAAGAGATATACGAAGCAAGAAGGTTCTTCGATAACGTAAATCGTCGGAGCTGCTTTATCCGATTTTTGACAAACTCAATATCCCATGTTTTCGTAAACATTACACGTATACCTTCTTTTTTTCTGTTTTTTTTTTTTGTCTTTTACCAACAATCATTATACAGGGTGAGTTTTTCCAAACTCCGAGATGGTTGGAGTCTTGATTTGTCAGATATGCGCTCGACCTCGACTCGGCTTATCCTCATTCGTTGAGCATGCTATATTTTTGCGAGTATTTTCGGGTGGACTTTTCTCATTGTTACCATTTTTCTCGCGTGCGGCTCGTCGACTGGGCAAGAAAACCGAGAAGAAAACCGAACGAGGCTCTTCCAGTTCTCGGAGTTTGGAACGACACACACCCTGTATAAAATTGTAAAAGATAAAAGAAAGAAATCGCCGGAAATTATCATCGGCAATTGTTACTATGAATTTTGAATTGAACGTATTTAAAGAGAGGAGGTTGGGGGCCCGAACAAACAAAATTGCAAAATGATACGATATCGCAGTTACGTAACAAAGAAGAATTCGCGAAGAATTTCGCGTAGCCGCGATCCGTCACGCCCCGGTTGGGCGATGTCGGGTTGGTGGGGAGGAGTCAGAAATTCTGATTCAACATTCTATATCCTCCAAAAGGTTCGTTTATATCTCTCTTCGGATTCTGAGCAAACAATTCCTCCCGCACCCATTGAGCTGCGGGTTTAGGGCCAGTTCTAGGGATGGGTGTATCTCCGACCGACTGCAGGGGCAGGAGCACCCCTTCTCGTCGCGTTCTTCCCCCGCCCCCGCCCCCGTTCTCCTCGACCGTCACCCGCCACCCGCCGCTTGCCGCGCGAAGGCCCGGGTCCTTGTTTGACATGAAAATGTAAATGTTCAGCCGCCAGCTTCGTCCCAGTGTTTCTCATCCAATTTCATTTCTCAAACAATCGTTACATCATTTCGCAACCGTTATTTTTAACATTTGCCGCCCAGCTCGAGATACACTGATCCCCCCGTGCGCCCGGTTCCCCCCTTTTTCGTCCTTTCTCTGGCTCCCTCTCGCTCTTTCACTTTGCCGGGACTCGGGATATACACCGGACAAGCAAGAGTGTTGCGCCAAAACCCCACATTCGCTAGCAGCATGGTTGCCAACTTCTTCATTGTCGAATAAGAAAAAGAAACCAAAAAAACATAATAAAAAAAAAAAAACGGTTAAACTCGTCTTTCATGCAATCAAAATCTTTTTCCATTATCTGAAAATAAAATTCATCGGATGAAATAAAATAGTGTATCATTCAACTCGATTAACTTCCACGAATGAAAATTGCGTACGCGCATAATATAGACTGGGAGAATGTAGAAAAAAAAAAACAAAAAAACAAATTTAATTTGTAAAACGAATCATCGCGCGATAATTAGGTGACTCGGAAGAGAGGTCTGAAAATGAAGGATATAAGGGGATGTTTATGAACTTGAACCTTGTGATAAATAATGCGTGAAAATTCGATAATTTTTGAAATGAGAACCACTGGCAGGATTTCAGTGGGCGGCGGTGGTCCCCTCATCAAATGCTTGTCATACCGTTCTTACCCCAAACCCCTAGCGCTAACCTAACCGATCCCCACAACCTACGGTCCACCCTCTCCCTCCCTTTGCCGTCGTCTCCACCACCTCCACCGTCACCCTCCCGAAAATCCCGAAACCCATACGCCAAGCCTACCCCGTAGGCTATAGACTAGACCCTGTTATGTACCCACCCCTTATACAGCTTCAAATGATGCCGCTAAAACCTACCAATTATTTAGGGAATGATGGTCGGTTCATTTCGGACGTGAATTTAGATTTAGATTCTATGTAATCAAGTATATACTATAGAAAGGATTGTAGCGCGTACGTACGATATGCTTCTTTCTTTTTCTTCTTTTTGTTATTCCAAAATTTTCCAACATTTATTCCCGTGCGATTTTAACGATCGTTTCGTTGCTGTTGGAATCAAAAATTTTACGTCTTGTCACAACTTTTTTTTTCTTCGACGTATAAAAATCAGGTGAAGGGAGGACCAACTTCGACCTCAAACTCGGAGGGTTGTAACGGTGAAGATCAAGGGGCGTGAATAAGAACTCGAAGAAAACTTTCGCGAGGAAATACCATTTTTATATATACATATGTATACATGAAAATACATAGTCATCTGGGCTGTAGTTACATCAGGAATAAATTTTCAAAATACAGGGTTACCGAACAGAAAATAAAAGAAATTAAAAATTAAACGATCCAAAAATATCACAAAAAATTTACTACGCTTCTATCGGGCGTATCAAGGCGCAATGATATTTCATGTAATATGAAGAAAACGCAGCACAAGGGTGACGAGAATTTGATGAATAGATCGCGACGTGCGTATCGAATTCCGTACACGCAAAGCGAATGCAGTTCGTTCAAGAGGTGATAATTTCATTACTAGATTTCACTGATTGTAGAATTAAATTTGTACGATGCGGTATACCTATACATATATCATTCGATGCCAAATCTTTATCACGTTCCGACCTCCACCCTCGCTATTTTTTCTACTTTTTTTTTTTTCTAATCATATCAACACCTCTGCAGAAACACCTAACAATCTTATATCCAATCCGAAAATCTGAAGCAAGAAAAAAGAACAAAATAATTCAAAAATTCTTAGGAACCCATGTTACAAAAATATAATTGTACATCAACGTTTAGAACTCGATCGATTTTCAACATGAAACGTTCTATTAACGTTACGATGTACGTTATACGATCAACTATATGGATATAGTTGGATAGTAAAACGGGAACAGAACCAGATCTATGTAATATTAATCCCCCCCCCCGTCCCCCTCCTGCGCCCCGCGGTACCGGTCTGCCATGGGCAGAACTTTACCAATTTTTTATTTATTATTTTTTCTGACTCTTTTGTTCTTTTATCCAGATTTTCAATTTTCCCGGGGGTTCCGCAATTCGCCTAGCAATTCGCCGAACAATTAGCCAGAGCGCAATTTGATTAGCGATTGTCATTGCAGTACCATTTTTACGAGGAATATTTTTCATCTCCCATACACACAGGTATATTATATACACAGGTGTATCTATGTGGATGCGATGTACATGTTGTATGTATGTACATAGCTTGCCTACATTTCTGATCCGGATGCTGTATACCAATTTATTTTTTAATCTCATACCCGGTGCAGTTAGTGCGTGACCGCGAAAATCCTACAGAATTCTATCCATATCTATGTCCTATATGTATATAAGTATAGTACGGCTACAGTGCGATATATACGTAGATATTGTAATATGATTGTACGTACAGTCATCACTTTGTTCGAAAATGATGACCCGAAAAACTGAGAATTATTGTGAACGGACGAAAAAAAAAAAAAACCCAATCGAGGAAAAAATTCATTTTTCTATCACAATTATGAAATATGGTTCGGAAGTCTGATAGTATGTATCGATATTCAATTAAAAAAAAATATATATATCTTTTAATCGGCTATACATATACGACGGGAAAAAAGAAATGAACAAACTTTTACAACATTCGAAATTTGTGTGTGAAACATGATCGATCGGCATTGAACGTGGAGCAGAAAATTCATCTACGCGAATAAGATGGGATGAAGGAAGAAAAAAAAATTAATAATTACAAGACGGGTATTATACGTGTGTATTCGTATATGTATATGTATATGTTGATAAAGTATGATCAGAAGATCGTCAAACGATTGAGAGTGAATTTATTTGCTTTGTACGATTGTATATTATATAATCGTAGATGTGGTAAAAAGTTAGTGATCTGAATACAACGGCTGTATACGGTCACTCGATGGAGTGACTGAAGGGAAGCATAACTTTTTTTAAATGATATTTATACAATGAGTAATGACATACATTACGTATAGGTTTATAAATATTTAAGCGACGTCTGATTTGAACGCATATTATAACCGCCGCGCCGGACCAGCTAAAATTCACTCCATAAATGGATTATGGTGATCGAAGGGAAAAAAGACATCAACGGAGGGCAAGGAGTTACACAATGCCGTTTATTATACGCCAAGTGCTCCATGATTGTCCGACGTATTCTATGCGTATACATTTTATCAAACTATACAATTTTTGTTGCACTGGACCTATTACACGGTGTAAAAAATTTATTGCCTCTTTTTCGAGCTTTGGATTTCGGTGAAAAAATCCAGCAAATATTTCACCCGGTATTTCACGTGATTCGTATAATTTGAGATTTTTTTATCGATAAAAACAAATAATTACAAGCAAAAAAAAGAGCTTAACTCCAGAAACACATATTTCTTCTCTATCACAATTTCCTAATTTTCCTCACAATCGCTTCGAACAATCTATCGCTGTAAAAAAGCCTCTCAAGATCTCATCGAATTAAAAAAGAAGAAAAAAAAAAAAAAATCCATCTAATAATCGTACGTATACACCCTGTATAGTATAATAGTTATTTATGATTTTCGGCAACGCAGAACAGGTAGCAAAAAATCCGTTAACGTTATTTCATCTTTACTTCGATTCACGCGTTAAGTATGAGGTGATGTTAGGTTGGTTTGGGTACACTTTGGTTGGGTTAGGATATAGTCAAGGAAAGTTCATAAATTGATTTGATGAGCTCAGTGAGGGCTCGTTCGAGCGCGAGAGCGACCTGGTATAGGAAAGAGGAGTAAAAGGCGGGCAGAAGGTGGAGGGGGCGGGGGGGGCAGGGGGGCGGGCGACCGTCTATCGTTGCCTATAGCCACCGCTAAAGGAGTTTTATAATCAATTAACATAATCCGCTTCACCCCTACCTTTACCCTGGCCCTTATCCTTATATACTCTTACCCTTCTCGCTATCCACTATACGCCCTTCTTATACTTTAGCTACTGTCTTTACGATTTGCTCGTAAAACGTAACTGCAAATCTTTTCCGGTGTCGTTGTTACACGCCCAAATTCATCTAATCGCTGTTGAATTTTTACGTAAATAAATTTAGAACAAAAAAACACAAACACAAACACAAATAAATAACTAAATAAATAAGTATATTCATGCGTAATTATTATTGTCAGCTGGAATTGAGAATAGTAATAAAATATCTAACAAAAAAAAATTGAGAAGGGTAAAAAAAAAGAAAAAAAAAGAAAGGAAAGAAAAATTCATTACCGGAATATTTTTTTCATTCTCGTTAATCTAATTAAATCATTTAATAACGCATCGTTCATAGCGACCTAAATATGCAGATCACCATCTCCTCTCAACGTTCACCGAGTCTCACGTGTATGAATTATTCAATCATGGTTTTCGAGATGGTTTTGTTTTAAGGAACACCGGCGAGTCACGATTTAGTCGAAACCTTGAAACGGTGCGGACTAAAGAAGAAGAGGATCACGAGAAAGAAAGAGGGAACAGAAGCATGAGGAAAGAGAGAACGGAGTAGAGGGAGCAAAAAGGAGAGAAGGATATCTCCTGGTTTCTTGGCGAAGCAATTAGTGCGGCAGGAAAAATTGAGAATGACTCAACACATTGAAACTGGTTCAAAGTATGTATAGTATATATAGAGAGATTTTATCTGACCGGTTCGTGATTCTGACGTAAGAAAAAATCCCGCATCACTATTGCTATTGATCATACATTGATATCGCCCTGAAAACAAGTAATATTTTTATGAATCTCATGTTTTTATTGGAAAATCACGTTTGAAATGAAAACAACTCTTAACGCTCAGTTTCAAATTGTTGAATCTGGATAAGACTGATCTGCTTCTTTCTTCGATATTTCCGTTTTCACTATTGGAGTGAATTTTGATCGATAAGAATCACACCGTAATGCACGCAAATATAATCAATCGTTTCTTAAATAACTGAAAAAATAGATAAGTAAAACGTGAGAGGTGGAAAGTGTCCTTGAATTATCCAAAACCGAGCGGAAAAAGTTAGTAACGAGGTGATTAAAAATAAATATACGGGTAGCCGCATCGATTGTTTATTTTTTTTCTGTTAAAAAAACAAAATTACTAAAATAAAGGAAATTAAGAATAAATCGCGCATGCAAGTGTAACGTATGAACGCCTACCTATAAGTGTGTACATAAAATTGCGCGATATTCTCGTGACGATGAGATAAGAAAATTCCTACAGTTAACCCAGATGACTCGACGCCCGAGTTAATTTTCTTCTTTTTCTTTTTCATTTTCATTTCCTCGATTTTTTTCTCTGACGTTATTGTAATAAGTAATATACTAAGTAATAATGTAATGCTAATCAATGCGTTTTCTCGGTACTTTTACAGTGAAAAACTTTCATCCGTTATAATAAGAATAATAAAACGTTGAAAACATAGGTATTATAGAGCTGATACATTTATGGGTATTAGTCGTCTACTGCTCACGAATATAAGTGTAACATATATATCCCTATATATACCTATGTACGTGACAAGCTGTATGTATACACAACATAAATACGACGCGAATTATTGATCGACGAATGGCAAGTACATTAGGGGATACCCACATTTCATTCACATATAGTCATACCACCCCCGTATAACGCAATATCCATGCGTAAATTATCAATCCGGCCTAAACAAAACTTTATATGTCCTACGTTATGTATACGTGCACACTTCGTTTAATTTAATCGCTCGCGGAGTATGTAAAACACCCAATATGTGCACAGATTATACGTCGTTTGGCAACGATGTAATAATTGTTAATAATATGAATAATGATAATAATCGTGAGTAAAACGTTATAAAAGCATAACATAACACATCCGGTACCTACCTCGGGCACCGTTGGCGATTCATACAAGCGCTATTATTATATCGATTCCATATACGTAAGTCTAGCACTCTTTCTCTTTCTATGTCGACCGTGGTTTAGTCGACGTATATAATTTCGACTGAAATCTAATGGCTCTAAAGGTTCGTATGAGAGAGGAAGAGAAAAAAGAAAATTTCCACATCGATCCGAAGTGCCGAAGTCGGAGGTCTCCAAAGGTATTTAAAAATATATGAAATCAATCGATAAAAGTGTCAAAAAAAGGATAAAACACAAGTCACTGCGAGTCGTGTGATGCAAAATTAATATACTAATGAATAAATAAACGAATAAACGAATGAAAGGTAAAAGTTGAATTACCTTCTTCTTTTTCTAAGCTCTACGGTGCGAATGCCTTTTCAACTTTTGTTGTACAACTTGATAAAGTCACAGATACTAAGAGAGGACATGTATAATATATGATCTATTCACGACGAAACGATTGTAGGTTAGGTGAACGAGGTTGTTAATTTAGAGTTATCGGACATCGAGTACCAGGAGCAGCAAGGGCGAATCATCAAAGGGCGAAGAACGTATACCTGGTCGCCACACGGTTATATGTATCTCGATATTCGTACGTATAGCTATAGACATAGATAGATCGAATGGTTGTAGAGAAGGTATACAAATAATCAAACGACGATGTTTGAGAAGGAAATACTGGTTACCCACCTGAGCCGGGTAAATTAATTTCCCACGTTTACCTACACGGTAAGGGGGAAGGGAGATACGGATTTTTATGCCACTAATTCAAGAATCAAACTTGATAAGGTAATAGTGTGCCGCGCGCATTGGATTTTCCATTTAAGCACGAAACAAGCGCACGCGTACCTCTCATAGTTTGCACCACCACATAACGGCTGATTATACGTTATACACGCCCGCATAGTCGCGCTTGTTAATTAAGAATTTAAGTAGCCCCGGATAGGGCGCATAGGCATAGAGGAAAAGAAAGTAAGAAGCTAAGAATTTTCTAGCACCCGACGGTCGCGAGCGGTGAAAAGAGATCACAAAATTACGACTAGACACAACTCCGGAGAAATACGTCTACAACGAACATGTAGACCGTCTAAAGTTCAAAATCGTCCAAGCTACTGAACTTTTAACACTGAAAATTTACTCAATCATTTTCCTTTTTTCTTCAGCGGGCTACTTCTGATTCGTTCCATTGCTCTTTATCATCTTCATCGTAATCATCAGCGCAATTTTTTTGTTAATTTACATCCACGCGCGCACGCAAGTCACAATTAAAAAAAAACACATCGTCTCCGACATCACTTTTACTTTACTTTATTTATTTCCCTCCCTTTTCTTCCTCGCTTCTTTGCCGCTACTTTTTTTCCCTATGTCGTCGTCGTCGTCGTTCTTCTGACCTCGCCGCAACCGCGTAGGTATACCGTTGGGTGAAAAACATTTTAATAATAAAATCAAACGAAATAAAGAGTAAGATTAATAGTGGCATGGAGATAATATTATATTGAGAGAAGAACAAGACTTACGGGAGCGGATGGATGTCTCGCCGGCGCGGGGTACATCTTAATTGTTTCCAATTTGTGGTTAGTATTAAGGTAACTGTCAACTTCTTCGACGAAGCGTCACTTCATTGTTAAAATTTTTATTATTATTATATTCTTCAACAGCATGAGGTACACCTACGATTGCCACGGTCGATGTAAGATGATAATTATTATCCACCATCAAGGTTTTACCGTCGCACAAGATTTATCACAAACATTCTTTGCTTTGTTTTTTTTTTTATTGTTGTTATTACTATTTTTTTTTTTTTTTTATATTCACTTCAGCTGTGGACTATTTTTTTCGCTCGATTCTTGTGAAATTTAGTGAAATTCCAACAACAGCAGGAGATCAATGAATTTCCGATAGACGGAAACTAACACGCGGTGAATCTGAGCAATAATCTTTGGCGCATTGTTTTTCGGAACTGTCAGCTGTTCATTCTTGACCTCTCCTTGATTTTCAGAGAAAGGTTATCGTAGGTACGAGAGAGAGGATGAAAAAAAAAAATAAGAAAATTTGAGCGTAGTCGTAGATAGACGATGTGAAATTGGCCAAGTTTCAACAACTTTTTTTAACCGAGTTGATATCGACACCACTTGAGATAAAATAAGTAGGATCGGAAAACCGATGGTTTTATGGATGGGTCGGAAATTCCTCGCGAGGCGTTAAAAAAGAATTAAAGCTTTCGTTACGGATTTGCGGATGTTATAATTATTATTATGTTACGTGGTAGGACGCAATTTATCACTAGTGCTATGGGTTACATTAGGGAGTACACGACATTACACTATACTGGACACACTTTACTGATGATGGTTTTATCAGTTGTTGATATTTCCCTCACTTTTTTCCCCCACTGCTCCCGGTGAATTTGGTTCTTTCTTTTTTAACCGACTTTATTTTATAAACGTTTCGTGCGCTATGAACTTAGTGCATAACAGCAACAGAAGGGGCAGACAGACCTGGTAGTCGTTGTCGTCAACGCTGGATTAATATCACGGGGAAAATGACACGCACATCCTGATAATATATCTCTATTGTTGTCTGCCGCCCGACTAGCAACTCCCCGTTACAGAACACCCCCGCATGCACACGGAAAGAAAATAAAGAAGATAAAAAAAAGGGAAAAAAAAAAATTACGAGCAAAGATCACGACGCACTCTTCTCTTTCTACTTCATACTCTTATCACACACAACCTTAACCAACCACCAACAAACTAACACACACTTGAAATACGGAGAGACAGCAGCAGTGAAGCGTGAACTGCGGCAAGTCAACGTAAGTTTTAAGATCGTTGATTAAAATCTCGTCGTTATCGTCGAAGCCTCGTTGTTTCTGATTTGAAGAAGCGCGGTAGGGTTCGATTACGACGTACGTTTGAATGAACCTCAAAACAGAGGTAACGTCGAACACCGACGTCGGCGGCACCCTCCGCGATCCTTTGACTCAACGACGACGTCGTACGGAAACAGCAAATTCCGAAACGTTCTTCGCCTGCGAGGAACGACGCTCGACTGGGGCTGGAAGTTGGAACGTGTGAACGCCGCTTGCCGCCGCGTCGAACACACGACACGGAACGACGGAGCGCGGACCGACGAACCGGCTCTCTCTCCCTTCCTCGCTGCTTCTCTCTTTTTAACCAACTGTTCTATCTTTTATTATCTCTATCTCTCTCTCTCTCGCCCCGTCACTCGTGGCGAGCTTACTTTCCTTTTTCAACGCGCGGGCGCGCGCACCCCGTGCTTATTCTTCTGTCTCCCTCCTGTTTCTGGCGCTCACTCAACGAGCGGGCGTACCAAGTCGAGTACCAAATGTTGCGCTGATGCTTCTGCTGCTGATTGTGAGTTAGAGAGAGTCCGCCGAGTGCAGCAAAAGTGCCGAAGCGGGACGACGAGTCACCCGCGGGGTTAAGGAATATGGGTTTTATGCCATTTGTAATTTGTTGCGCCGAAATTATGATACACCTACACCGATGTTAGATTATGTTTACTATTATATATTCCAGTCACTGACTTATTGTTAGCTTACCATTACTCACTTACTTCGTACTTACTTCGGTAATTATCGGTTGAAGGTATTAATCTGTTGATAATGTCCAACGTTATGATTAATGGGACACACGCGTGCAAATGCATCGATTCTTTCGTCGCATAGATTGCTAAGTATTATAATCAAAATTCTATGTCTACCTGCATTGAGAAATCGACTTTACAATCGGTTTCAAAATTTGAAATTCATTCGATCTCGTTTTATTCTAAATTTTCTATCGATCGAATGACCCGAAGATGCTCTACGAGACCGAGGTAATCATTATACACCCGAATAATCTCTTCCGATTTCTTTTTTTTTCTCCGTTGTTTTTTTTCTAAACCATAAACTTTTTCACGACCCTTTCTCGGTGTAGGGCTTTTGTATCAATGGACTGTCCGTTTTTTTTTTTTTCTTTTTACTCTGAATGTGCGCGGAGGAAAGGGGGTGGTTTAGTAAAACGTGTGCTTTCTATTCAACCGGGCGTATATGTATAGGAAAGAGGGGAGAAAGTTGAGTAGCAAAGAACAGTGACGACTTACACACTCTTCTCTATAGGAATCTTCCTCCGTCCAAAGATATATCGCGTTTGTTTTATACATGTATGTTGTATGTATGGCTATATATATTTTTTTTTTTTGAATTTTATTTTATTTTATAGATATAAAACGAAACGTCAACATCGCTCGTGATTCTGAGCCAAGAAATTTTTTATACGCAGTTATACTATATTAACGCATTGCACCAGATGGTGCATCTTTTATAAGAGAAGAATACGCAATAAAGCTATATTAATACCAGGAATGAATTGTTTTTTTTTTTTTTTTTTTTTAAATGATCCCTCAACCTTCTTAGACAATTCCGACACGTGCCACCTATTATGTATAATATTTGTGTGTCATTTTTATCAATATTTTTGGTATTCTTATTATATACCTACGTGCCAAGTTTTGCATGTAGTGAATAATATAAGCTGAACGTCAAGTTGTAATAAATAATTTGAAACATGATCGGCTGTGGCAGATTTGGAATTTATAACATTGCGCAGAGATATAAAAGCGAATGTCGAACAATGTGAGAATTTCTCACGTTTTTAATACTCAGGAGGTATTATTATTAGTAGAATTGAACAGATGTAAAGTCGCAGGTTTTACTTTACACATCAAATAGAGGAAAACGACGTTTGGTACGACGCTGTGAGCAAATATGTGTTTTTTTCTTCTATGTTCTCTTACCTGATGTGAGAAACATCGGTACGTAAGTCTTCATTTCAGAGATTTGAATTTTTCCATAACACTGATAAAACCTTTTTATCGAGGTTGAGAGTTGGGGAGTTTTTCATCTTTGAAATTCCTCGGATGAGCACGTGCAGAACGATGGCCAGCGGTCTTATACGACTATCTTGGGAGTTTAAATACATTATAAAAGGCGCCGCGACGCTGCGATATTGGAGGACGTCCCAGAATCCTGGTTTTCTGTAATTCGGGTGTAGCGTCGTCTTATGTCCGGCAAAGTGCAAGAAACAATCGACCGCCGGTCGCCCCCGGGGCGGGGAATCTTCTGCAGAACTCAAAAGAAGAAGATAGCGTTGTGAATGGTGGTATATAGTGTCCGCGTGGATTGAACGTGCGGCTGTCGAAGAAAAGCCGAAGGTTGCTGCATCAGGTGTAGGCGGGCGTTCTCGCGTGGCTTCGGCGCAACCGTTGGCTAAAAATGTCGTAGCCACTTCTGTATAGTCATTCCTCTTTCTTCCTTCATTTCATACATATACACCTATATTTTTTTTCACTTCGTTTTTCATTCGACTGTTTCTCCTTTTTATTTATTTATTTATTTATTTCGTTTTTTGTTTTTTTTCTTCTTCTCTATATACCATCGAGGTGAAGCGGTCGTGCCATTACCGGCGACCAGCACAGGGGTTCACGACTGACTCTTACTCTGACTCGTTCCCTGACTTTGTCTCTCTTTCTCTCGGTCTTTCCTCTATTTACTCAGCAACAGAATTTCTTACTCTTCACAGTCTGAAACACATCCAAATACTCAGATACAGGTAAAACACATACTCGTACATGTATAGGTACATTTGATGTGTATATATGTGCATACATAGTATACCTATGTATAAAATAACTCATCCTGCCTACCGATAGTCGTCACCCGTTTCACATTTTACTCATCCACTACTATACCTGTACACCCCTTGGTTTCTGAAAGAGATGCTGCACTTCCCTTCATCTCTTTCTCTCTCTCTCTCTCTCTCTCTCTCTCTCCCCAGCTGAGCTACCCTCCCTCTTGATGCTTATGGAGGCTTTTTCAACGACTGTTTCGCTCGCGGGTAACGGGTTGCAACTAGCGAGCCCGCAGTTCGCCACTCACTATCCGTACTCATATAGGTATATCCACCCATATGTATGAATATCATTTATATGTATAATCTATGTATGTGTATATGAACATAGCTGTGTTATACATCCCGGGAGGTTCCCCCGCATCGATCAACCGTCTCATTCCTGTCTCCAAATCCGTCGTGCTATGTTATATGCCATGTTGCAGTTATGCATAGGTATATGTATGTAGGTATAATGTGCGGTGGTAAAAATCACCCTCGATCAACTCGTCTCTTCTGAAAGATAGTAAAACATAAATATAAACAGGAATTTTGAAACACCTTATGCCGCTCGGTAAATTAATATAACGTTCTTTTATTACACGTACATATTATACATATATACGACGGACGATATCGTCGTTGTTATACTAGACTTGTTACTATTGTTGTTGGTATAGCGCCATTACTGATTAACCAGATCGTGCCGATAGTGTCGCGTGACGACGACGCGTATACTTTATATTTTATACACATGTATATATGTTCATGTATATATGTATATTATAGAATACATGTGTACCTACATTACGGTTAGGTATGTTTAGCTACTCGCTGTTCATGTGCAGGGTTGTATACTAATAGGAAACTGCGGCGTATTTACGGAAGTTTAACACGGGATCGTGTGCTCGTAATATAATCGTACACCTTCCCGACGATATATCGTGTGTTACACGCGTGTCCCAATAATATATGCCTTCCCACCTATACCTGTATATAACATAATAATGCGTACGGAGTACACAGAACTGTTCACTTTGATAATATACAAACGTCCGGTTACACCCCTCCTCGCCCCTGCGCGTTGTGCAACAAACGAACGAAGGTGAACGTGCGTTTCTGCTGCTGCAGTTATGGAGTAAATTATTTCATCTTCTCTCGTCGAGCTGCATATATCGATGTATGTAAATACGTATAATATACACATGTGCACATCTATGTCCACATGTCGATCAGTATAGTTGCCGAGAGTTGCAGAACGTTGTTCCCGTTCGTTGCAGTTAACGGTTGTTGAAAAATTCGCATAGTGCATAAATATATTATGCCTGTACCTATAGATATAGGTATACATATACTATTGTATGTATAAGGATATGGTGCTAACAGTTCTGTATTATTAGTGCCTCCATTCCGCTGTGCACTTTGCAGCCTCGACGTTCCTCGGAACGAAGGATCACGACGAGGTATTATGATGAGAGGTTGCGGGCAGGTAGAAAAATTCAGTTCCCATATAATACACGCGTATGTGTGTGTATAAGACGGTACTAAAAACTCGCGGTATAAACAATGGCGGATGGATGCAGCGTGAACAATATTTCGAGATGATTTATACGCGGTATTAATGTGTATCAAAGGTTAATTATTTACGGAGGTCGAACCCTTACCCTTGATTTGGTTGAAATTCGAAGAATTAAAATAATTATTTTCTTCACCTCGAAAGCGTATATAATCACAATACTTCATATCGAGCTCTCGATCGCGTAAATAGGGACCGCAGGGGATGGTTGAATGAAGGCGCTATGGGTACACACTTTATGGACATACAATTATTCAAACCAGGTGCAGGGGTGAGCGTCGCAGAGTGTCCCGTTGAAAAAAGGACGAGTGCTGCGCCGGGGTCCCTTTTGTACTTGTTTTTCTCTCTTTTTTTTCTACCCCGTCTACCCAGCTATGCACTGCGAGGGCGAGGGCCGAGTGACTTGAAATAATCTCACAGCTTCAAGTGCTTACGTAACCTCGTACATACCCTTTATATGAGGCGCAGGAATTATCATACCTTCTTACGGGCGTATAATTTGATCGTCGTTGGACACTGAAGGAGCGATGCCGGAATTTATATTGCATTTGTAGCACAAAGATTATCGCTAGTCGCTAATGAAATTGATCGTGACTCATGAGCGGCGTTCCTTCATGCCTGTAACGTGTTTATGATACGTTAATGTAGTTCACCTACGTATGTACCAAGAAGATAAAATACGATTGTCAACAAACTTCTTTTTTTATTCCATTATAAATACGGGAGCTTGCGTGACATCGTCAAGACCGCTTTATAACCGTACCATTCTGACCATCATCGGGGTCAATTAAATTTGGTACTGTCTTCGTAAGTTCGTGACCTTTTCAATCTATCCAGTTTTTCCCACAAACCACGTATACTGGGCGGACGAAAATGAGTGCTCTTGTACAGTCTAGAATGAGGGAAAGTTACTGACAATTTTTTTCTTTTGTCGCCACAAATTCAAGATTTTGTGATTTATTTAAGCCTGCAGATACTCAAATAAGTCTCAGCTTTCGAGCATGGTCAAACTGATATTAGATCGACAATAAATTCATGAGAGTTTCGATATTACCGACATTTATCGTGCTGGCGACCAGCGCCTTTTTTCCAAGTTCCAACAACAGATAATAATATCGATGATAGATGTCACTGCAATCCAGGTTGTTTTCAGGGTTTGAAGGTTTGCCGAGTATTTCGAGCGCAGAAAAATGGAGAATGAACTGGGTGGGGGCGAATAGCAAGCAGCTGATAATATTTTTCATTCCATGGCTTCTGCTCGTTCACGAGTTTTTCGATATAAGTGAAAACACGTTGACGTGTTTACAAGATCGGGTTTACCTGATGTCCAGCAAACGGGTACAGAGTTTGTGACATTAATTATGGTGATTGTTCGCGTTGACCTTATTTATTAAACTTGAAAAATTCAAAGCCGAAGTCGCGAGTTTATGTTCATTATCATTAGGTGCTCAAAATCTATAGTCAAGATTACGGTAGTATTACATCACCGTAAGTATTAGTGAGAACAGTTATAATTAGTTGGAAAATCATTTACATTATTCGGAATTATTAAATGTTGCATTCAGATGTAACTTATGTTATAGTTGGTTGCAAATTGATGACCTTGAACCAATTTTCTTCTCCATTCCTATCAACCGCTGCTGCATATTTACCTTTTCAATCATAATTACACCTCTTCGGTAACTCGATATCATGATTTTCAAAAGACATGCTTAGAATGCAGCTTAGTTTGTATGATGTAAATAGTCTTCACACTTGGTAACTCGAAAATTGCGTCTTGTTTATCTTTCAGCGTTGCGCTTGAACTATTATTAAATTATTAATCTATATACGTTATCGTCAAATATTTCGATTCGTTGCACCTCTTTAATTGATTTATATGACTTATCGATCCGAAGTAAATCGTTATCATGTATAAAAGCAGTAGTGACAAAAAACATTCGAGATTACTGTCGTAAAAGAAAGCACAACGAAATTGACGATGAGAATTTTTTCTGAAAATTGATATCCCAGACTTGGTACAGATTTATTACAAGGGTGTTAACTAGCAGTACAGAAGTGAAAAGAATACTGGATGTTTGGTATAGAGTGAAGAGATGAGATCAGCGAATAATAAACTACAGTATCAGTACCAACGCTCGTTGCTCACATTTCCAAGCAATTTTATCTCAAGTAACACCTCGGGTAATACTCCCACCATTATGTCACCCCCTCTGTCTATACGCTGATCATTTCTCATTCACGAATAAGGCTCATGTTCTCTGACCCTGTTTGTTGTTTGCATTACTATGTAAGCGCTACATAATACCTTTCAATTTTAGAGATTATACCTCTCTGTATATAGACATGAATATATACTGCCTTAGGTCAGCAGTTCCTGTATAAATCAAACAACATTGTTGCTAGCTTGAACTCAGATGTAATCTATCCATTTTCCATCACAAACTATGATCTATCATGTGAACTACACACTAAATATAGACACGCATACAAAATTATCCTTGCAATTGAATGGCTTTTGGCCTCGATTGGCAATAGTTCTCAATAAATTTTCATTGTTGCAGGATAGTTGTGGGTAGTAATGCCCAGGGTACATCAGTGAGATGTGCCAAGCTAGGCTAGACGATAAATCCTACCGACCTTTAGCGGGGTCTCTTCCACCGTCAACATTCTCGACTTGCGTTAACAAGCCTCAAGATGTCAGCGGTGGAGGCACCACCACTTATCCGCACTATCGAGTGGGATATGATGGACAAAACAAAATTCTTCCCACTCAGTATGCTGTCATCTTTCTCCGTTCGATGCTGCCTATATCCCTTGACGGTCATCAAAACCAGATTACAAATTCAAAGGAGAAATCATATGTATTCAGGTGTGATTTTTCTTTCCTGCTCCCTTCTTTCTGAACAAAGCAAAATCTGTGCATGAGCTGTTTATTGCAAGCTTCATCATTCTTTACAGGAATGATAGATGCGTACAAAAAGATATACAAGACCGAGGGCTTCGGCGGACTATACCGTGGCTTCTGGATCAGCTCTATCCAAATAATATCGGGAGTGTTTTACGTGTCAACCTACGAAGGTGTTCGTCATCTCCTGGGTCAGGACCCATTCACGGCCCAATTCGATTCACGGATAAAGGCACTGATTGGCGGAGGTGCTGCCAGCGTTGTTGGACAGACAATCGTTGTCCCGTTTGACGTTCTCAGTCAGCATTTGATGGTCCTCGGAGTTACGACGAAACACGGCAAACTTGTTGTAGACAAAGTAATATTTTACTGATGATGCTATAAGATAAATGAGTAGATAAATCGTAGTCAAATTCTCTTTATTGTATACTCTTGATATTACTGCTACAGATGGGAATGAATCCTCTGGGCTTATCTTTGGATCCTGGAAGATCACGGGCGTTCATTGCTGCTGAAATAGTACGACTGATTTATCAGCGAGATGGTCCGAAAGGATTTTATCGTGGCTACGTAGCTTCGCTCTGCGCATACGTTCCAAACAGTGCGCTCTGGTGGGGACTGTACACGTTTTACCAAGGTATGTAATCAGATTCTTGAAAAATTTTCCCTCATTACCAACGCTATGTCTAAAATTACTATTTCAATAATTCATTTATTGTTCTCAGATGAGATGGTACGAGTACTACCGCTTTGGGTATCACATTTGCTGATCCAAGCAGTTGCTGGAACGTTGGGTGGTTTTACAACGACTATAATTACGAATCCGTTAGACATAGTACGTGCTAGACTTCAAGTTCAGAGACTAGATTCTATGTGCAACGCGTTTAAAGTTCTTTGGGTGGAAGAAGGTCTGCAGATGTTCACCAAGGGTCTTTCTGCCCGCCTTGTCCAATCAGCTTGCTTCAGTTTTTCCATCATCTTGGGATACGAGACTATCAAAAGAGTTAGTATAAACGAAGAGTACAAGAGCTACGTACGTTGGTGAACAAGCGAACCAAATGGTTTTTTTTTTCTTGATCAGATGTGTTCAACTTGAACTTCAAAAAAAAACTCCGCAGTCGTACTTTGTAGCTGCATTGCAAAAAATAATCAATAACCGAAAAATTGTAGTTCGTGTATTCCGACAGAATCTTAACTTGCGGATCAAAAAACGATTCCTAGTTTTTTTAACAGAATGAATAAATGTAAAACTTTGAATCTTAGCTAAGTCAAAACTATGTATATATTAAGTACATACATTATTACGAATTCACAGTATCTACAGGTAGTGTAAATAACACTGATGATCGGTGAATAAACCAATAGCTGAATTTTTTAACAGATTTTACTCGTCTTTGTCCACAAAGCTACAACCACGACTTAGACTGAAACTAGATACGGCATCAGAAACATTGAAATAGGTAAAGAAATGTTCAGGATCAACACCTAATCATGAGAAAAATACTAATTCTGTACCCGTACAAGAACGTCGCATGTAGAAATTCGGAATTAGACCTCTACATACTCATAATGATTTATTTTATCTAGCGGCAGTATTTATCTATGTTATGAATTTGGTTATAAATTAAATAGGCAATAAGTGAAGAATTTACGGATGTTTGATCTTGTGAGCTTTGATTATAGTAACGAAAACGCATTTCATGTATGTATGTCAGGGTATCTCAACAAAAACAAAAGAATCGATATTTTTCGAAACCGTTGTTGCTAGTCTAAGATTGAACTTTCTCCGACTGAGATGTTGTCAGTCGCATGTGAAAACCAAAGTAAACTTCTGGGTGCCTCTGAAAATTTTAGTCAAAGTCTAGAATTTTGGGGCTACAATTTTAGGGAACTGAACCACTAAGTGTACCTACCTACGCATTGAATTATTTATAGGCGAAAAACTATTGATTCTGATTCATACAGGTAAAGTGATAAGAGTGCGTTGTTAATCGTGTTACCAAATAATGGTTCAAACTTGGAAGTTTTACCAAACGACTTCAAACTGAATCAGGCTGGTCCTGACGCTGATGTGTGTGTAGTAGTCTGTACGCTTCAAAAGTTTTTATCGTTGAGCATGCCAATTTTTATTATATCATCATCATTGTTAACGATTTTAGGTGTTTGACTCGTCAGACCGAGAGAGATATAAAATAGGTTTCAATATGTGCAATCATGATTGAACATTTTTATTGGTAACGGAGAGTGATGAAGATTTATTAGATGTAAAACTTTCATTGACTTTATCACATTTTCGTGAAATAATTAATTTAGATATTTGTTACTCATTAAGGTACTTGGAACATGCGACTCACTATCGCATATTCGGAGCAGTAAAATAAACATACGTGTATAGAATCACCTATAGCCATCTACTCTGGATAATAAAAATATCACCGAATCATTCATCGTCGTATTTTCATCACAACCCTGCATGATCAATATTCAGACAAATGCTGTTCCAACGCTATCGCTTCAATTTACAAGTTGTAGTTGTAGCATTTAGTTTATACGAAACACTAATCGATTAAAATTTTAAGATATTCACTTTGGTAGAATTCATTCCTTCACAGATTAATCAACGACTCTAAATATGTATGCATTTACCGATAGTTATCCGGTACAAAATGCAGTGATAAAATTAATTATTGATTATCTAAAGAAATATGTATGGTTATAAAAAATTGCTATACATACCTATAGATGAACATTCTGTGCAGCGGTTTTGTGTAGTATTAAATTCTAATACAATATTCTTAGCTTATATATAATAACGAAAAAATTGACGATTGTTAAGTTACAACTTTCATAATCGATACAACTCACGTAAGAAACCTGATGAAAAACATTATGAGGATTCCCGCCATCGTTGCAGAGTTACTGTGAGCACCACCTGTTGAAAATAAACCGACAATAAATCCACTAATCCGAAGTAACATCTTTTTCTTAGGATACCGAATCAATTTAATAACTCACTGCAATGTTTCGATGTTTTCCCAGCCCTGCAGCTGCATGTATATTGTTTACACTCCAACAAATCCTCATCTTCTCCGGGTATGAAGCAATTAGCATCCGACTCACACCCCTGGTACAACCCTACGAAAATAAAAATATTAGATTAACATTATTTTTGGAACTATAAATTGGAATTTCTCGATCGTTATTTACCTGCAGTTCGTACGCATTTTCCGTTAGAATTTCCAACGTTTTTAACGAAGTGGTGGGCCGTCAAACATTGGCAACGATCATCTATGCAAAGTGCACGATCCATGCTGTCGATACATTGGTCATGTCTTTGACAAGGATCGTTGACTGCGACGGGACCTACAATAATCAAATGATTGAATAGTTGCCATAGTAATAAAGTCGAACCTTATGTTTATGAGTATCGCAGTGCCCAATTATTGGGCGTAAACATTTACTTCTATTTTATACGTGCCGAAAGCGTAAGCACACGTAGCACAAGTGTTGATCGACGATTGATGAGATTCAGGTTTAAAAAAAAAAAAAACAACGTAACGATATATGTTTACATCCGCCGTAATTTGGTTCTGGCTTATTAGACCCTTTGAGAATTTGAAACGAGCGTGAGTTCCGGAATTCAGATTATAAATGAAACTCATTGTGGAGTCGAGGACTTTGTAACTACTCTCAAAGTCCTCAACATTCATCTATTAATCAATGATATACCGTGGAAGCTATGTTGCTGAAGTGATTATGTATAATATTTACAGAAAGAAGCCACATGAGATTCAAAACTCTTCTCAATATTCAAAAATTCCAAAGCTTGCAATATGGCATCAGCGCAGAAGCACATTTGTTGTTTCATTGAATTATAATTCATCAAAAATGAGCTAATAACTTACTTGCAAGACAGTTTGATGAATTTCTAATGTCTACCGTGTAATTGTAAAGACAAGCGCAAATATTTTGCCTGCATTCAGCGTTCGACATCAAGTTGCACGCCTCATTATTCTCGCACATGAGACCAATGGCTGAAAAAAAAACACCGACAAAACGATTAAACAATGAATTCCTGCCGCCTTTTTGTTTTGAGCTTGGATTTATAATAGGTATTAATAATATTCTGTAAAAATAACGAGTGCAGCACAAAACCCTTACGTCAATTAACAGCCATATAAGCTTGATCTACAGGCACGATTCACTATTTCTGAATCATACTTATACTATTTATAAATGATACAGCCACAGATAGGGCCCAAGGTTTTATCACTGATGGATGAAAAATGATTCAGAAATATCTATGTCGACGGTCGATACTAACTTGGTACACCATATATTGAGCCGTAATGCAACCCGTAAGGGACGGTGACCAATTAAAAAATGGTTTAGTTATCTCACTGGGTTATCTCTGCAGGTATGATGAAATCCAGAAGCATTTCACATGGTAAATATTTCGGCGCGTGTGTAAAAATAAATTTTGCTCGAATCGAGCCTTTTCTTTAACGCATGAATTAATGACTAAGTAATTATAACATCTGAATAACTTACTTGGGATGCAAATTGACATGTCGGATGTTGGAAGATAATTTGGTTCGCAAAAACAAGTCAATTGTGTCCGACAGTAGGCGTGTTGGATGCAATTGTAATCTCTGCTACAGGCTTCCCCGACTTTGGCTGTTCCATAATATTCGTCTATGGGAGAAAATGAATTTCAAAGCATAAAAGTAGAAAAGAAAAAAGTTCTAATCCAAGTAATTCCACAACACAAATCTCCTCACATGCGTACTCACTTTGTGCTAGGGTTTGAAATCCGAAACTTGAAAGAACGATCAAAAATGTAAAATGGGGTGACATTTTTTCTCTCAACACGGAACGAATTCAAAACGATTACAAATCGAACCCGCGTGTTCTCCACTTTACGCTCGAATGTGATGAGTAAAGAGGCGAAGAATGGCCGCGCCAAGAGTCAACCGATAACGCTGATAAAAAATTTCTTATCTACTTTTGTGACTTTGTGTTCGCTATCACGTTTTATATCAAGTCACACGGTAGATAAGCGCTCTTCGGCCCTAACGATCAGGTATAGGTATACTCATACGCTATCGCGCAGGAACACGATCAACCGGCAACGGATTGTTCTGCGAACTTTTCTCCTGTAGACGGGTGTGAGTATCATCCCATATGATTGATAATTTTCACACACGTAATAACATCCCTCAACCATGGGAAACGAACTCGTCATGTATAGTTTACTCAATACTGGAAGATTTTTATTTTGCAATAATCCGTATCTCGGATTCGTCACCAGCTGCAAGCTTATTTTCAACCTGAATCGGCATACATCTTGACATTCTGCGAAAATGAGGTGTGTTTCTTCGATGGTATGTAATGAATTTCTTCTTTTTCATTCACATATCCTCGTACACGTATATTGACTGCACAAGTGACTTTGAGTGGCCGGTCGAAAAAAGTACCTTCTAATTTTCTGCAGTCAGTGCGCACATGGGAATCGTGGATTTGATTTACGATAACCGGAATGGGTAATTGTTTCTATCCAAATTTTTTCGACTAGGCTCACGATTAGTTTGAATCGAAAGAAACGCGCGCTTCTGCACCAGATTATCAACTAATTTTCATCTGTTACAGCGAATCCCTTTTGCCTGTAAAAAGGAGGAAATAAGTCGAAAACAAAAATGTTTTTTCAAACTATTATGTACAACCAGAGTAAAATCTGATTATTTTTCCACTCTTGGGTGAGCCTGAAAATACAAAATCAATTACAAAGCTTCTCTATTTTAAAGAATCAGCAAGTCCGAAATGTACCTGCAATGTGTATAATTTCCGAAGTCATTGCAACAATTAAATTAACCGGTCTAGGATGGATGTTATTACTAATCGGATGCGTATCACCGGTGTGGTGGGGATATTTATTTTCCGTGTGAAAGTTGGGAGTACAGAAGCGTGGGGGTAAATGTAGCTGCCGTAGGACTTCGAAGACGATCGAGTCTGCCAGAGTCTTGCGTTACGTTGGAATCTTTATATTAGTCCCGCGTCGTCGAATCCGCGAATCGCGTGCGGTCTCACATCATAAGATATAGATATTCATCATAACTCTCACAATATTCAAAATAATATTTTTCAATAAAACTTAAATCATCGTATATTTCAAGCCAAGATGAAGTACCTTTTCTGGGCAGCGAGCATCATCTTGCTCATCGACGTCTTCGTATCGCAAGGTATGTAGTTAACAGCCAACTATATTTATAATTTAACCCATTTGAATATAATAATGACATGCACTAACAATTAGTAGTGTTTCCGCTACGAAATGTGAATATAATTGAAATTGAAATATAATTATGCTTTTTGATCTACATATATTCGACCTATGAACATATTATAATTCAAATCATGTGTATAAAAACCAGGTATAATATGCATAAAAATCTTCCAACGCTCACATACTACTGAATCAATGTTTCGAATTTTATTTCAAACAATCATGTTGAAATTCAGGACGAATTATTGGCCAATTCAGTGGATAGAATCTGAGCAATATCTCGGTAATATCCTGATAACTGTTAAGGCATTTTTTTCAGTCTGTTTTCCATACTTCAGAGTTCGTTGAAACCGTCGTACGTTATATAATGCCAGTGTATAACACAAGAGAATTATAATTGTTTACACAATACGAAGCTATAAGCTTCATACTTAAGCTTCGCCGAAGTAGAGTTACACAAATAGAAGCGAACAAATCGTGTATTAAATTCATTTGTATTGTTTTGCCTATAAGTTTACGTACAAAGTGACAACGGTCGCAGATATATTTTTGTTTCGACCATGTACAGTTCTTATACCTATACATGTATATTATATATTTCAAGTTTTTATAACACAGGAGATGGGTATTCTGATAATTTCTCTGTAAGGATTTCTAGCGGTTAAGCAAACACTTCCTTATTTTATAAAAGTATACAGTACATATAATTACCTGCAGAGAAATCGCAATTGCTCTAACACCTTAGCTACAAACATAAAAACATATGAGTATATAGGTATACCTTTAGCAAATCAATTATTTCACAACTCAAATATACATAATATATTTTGACCAATATGCGTATGTATGTATAATGTGAATATGCATATATGCATTCGATTTAGCGGTAAAACCGTTGCATGATTACCGATAAGGATTATTATTATTATTATTTATACTCACCTATACTCGCGACTACCCATGCAAAGATAAATTTGATATACAAATCGATCAATATAATAAATATAGATCGATCCAAGAGCTTATCACATTTAATTGTATAATTGCAATTTTTCTCGCGCATTAAACATCTCTTCTTTTAATCCTGATGCATGTATTTTGATGTAAAAGCGATTTAAAAAAAAAACACTATCTTCAAAATTATCCCACAAAGTTTTATATCTATGCACATTAGGGTGGTGGTTAAAAATTAAATTTTTTCCGACATCCCAAAAAAACCTTCCTTTTGATGAAAAAATACGGGAGAATTTTCGTTTTTTCTTTTAAACACAAATAACACGTGCCTCAAGACGATCTGAGTTCATTTTTTGATAAAATCGCGGTTTTTTGTCAGTATCTCGTAGAGTATACGGATTTGAGAAAAAGTTATGATACCAATTTTGTAAGGAATTCAATTTTTCTGAATTTTTGATATTTCAGAAAAAATAGCGTTTGTAGGTCTTAAAATGTTGACCATATGCGGAATTAATGAATCTATTATTGAGAATCTCTCCATGAACATGAATTTTATGAAGAAAATGAAAAGTACCCATTTTGTAGAAAATTAAATTCCCTACAAAATTGATCGCATAACTTTTTTTCAAATCCGTATACTTTACGAGATACTGACAAAAAACTGCGATTTTATCAAAAAATGAACTTAGATCGTCAAGCACGTGTTATTTGTTAAAAAAAAAAAAAAAAAAATTCTCCCGTATTTTTTCATCAAAAGGAAGGTTTTTTTGGAGCGTCGGAAAAAACTTAATTTTTAACGTCCACCCTAATGCACATTAATCGTACGTGTTTAGCTGTATATCGACGGAATGATAAAATTAGTCTTTTATTTCCCAATAATCGTTCCTGTACATAAGATCAGTTTTTCCATTATTATTTGAATCTTAGCAAATCATTGATCAATCTCAATCGTACCGAAACATTGAACGGTAGAATTCTGCCGCGTAACAATATGGCCGCCCGTTGACGCTTTGCAAATTATATCGCGGGCGTTCATATCTCCAATATTTCCTTTCTCCATTGTTACCCGCAGAGCGTTGGTTCTTCTCTTTCGCTTCAGGACATCATGATAATATCCAGTAAACTAGGCGCTGGTATAACAATGAAAACCAAATATACGTATACAGGTATATATGTACTTATACCTCGACTTATACATAGTTTCCAGTTTTCACTTCGTGTTATGGAACAAAAAAGAGAGAAAAAAGTAGAACCACAAAAAATATTGTATTGCGATATTTCAGTTATAGCTTAACGGTTAGATATTCTCGGATGTTCCATGTATATTATAGTCGTTGCTTCGCATAGTACTTCTTATTCAGGCTAAAAGCTGCGGTAATCTCAAACGAGGAAAAAAAAGAAAAAGTATCCTTATCTGCAGGTTTAAACATATGAAAAGCAGTTTATCAAGTACTAACCTAATTTATAAAATTGAAACCCAAACGACTATGCATTCAAGGAAAAATGAAAGAAAAAAAGGGGGAATTGATTATCGCGCGTAAAAACAATACTAAAATTTTTGTAAATTTGAGCAAATAATTTTGAGTATCGCTCAGGTACATAGCTGGCTATCACTACAGACGATTCATTGTCATGCAGCGCGTCGATTCCAAGGTTTCGTATGAGTCACATACCGCATGGGATTCTAAGATTGCGCTAGACATTAATTCACGTAGAATTTTTGTGTATTCTTTATTGATCGATTTTACGAGTTTTCAAAGAGTGAATTCTAACTCAAATGTGCGCAATATAGTGTAGGTATACATTAGGCCTAGTATACATGTATATATTTTTTTTATATATAACACTAAAAATTCTGCAAACGACGGAAATTCATTATCTGCACGATATTTATGTGGGGCACTCCGATTGCAAGTCATTTCGACGAAGGTCGGACCCTCACCTGCATTTTTAATTTGCCTACTTGGAATCATTTCAGTTTAGGGCCAAGTTTACGTGCATGAGAAACGCGAAAAAAGAGAATTCGAAGTTTTCTTCCTCGTTGCGAATTTTTCTCCCTCGCTTTACCGATCGAAAAACTGTAACTTTTATTTTGCTCTAAACGCCCGAAATTTTGACATTGCTGTAAAGTAAATATCTTGAAAAACTTTTGGAATTTTCATAGTGTTTCGAAACATTAAACTTCGACGTATCAAAATTTCTTAATTTTCGAAAAAAAAAGTCAACAAAAATGATCGGTATATAATACAGATGATTGTTTGAATATTTTTTGTAACCTTATAAAGAAGGAAAATAAATAAAATTAGAGAAATCAGTTCTTCAGTCTTAGAATGACAACGATCTCGATCGGAACTTGGTCGAATTGACTTGAAATTACCAATATATATGGGAAGTTTGTTGAACGGAGTTTTAACGCATTATTATAATTTGCTACGGGTCGTATTGCGTTACAATTTTTCATACTGTGCTGGTATACAGAAATCAATACGCGATATGTTCCAATTTGAAGTTTACGATTGGCACCGTTCGATTGTTCATTTATATGTATATGTTGTACATAGGTATGTACCTATACATATGGGTATAACGCGATATAGGAGTTGTACCCAACGGAGGTATAGGTAGACATAGTATACATAACACAAGTTAAATACTTATATGTATGCGAAGTAAATATCTACGTCGAATGTAATCGAAGTACAACGACCTAGTTAACAGTCTCGTTGTTATATTATGTGTTCAAATGTTAAAAATATAAAATACCGCCGCCTCTGTTTGATCTCCGAAAATTAATAAGATGGAACAACTGTTATGTGATGATAAATTTTGATTAACTGATCGTTTCATACTTGTGTATCATTTAATATTGAAACTATACGCTTTTCAGCTCTAATTATCATTGTTTCTCGTACATCTATAGTTAACATAGTAATTTAAATTTGTTCGCTGGCATTAATATAAAATATCTACGTATGTGTGTGTTGTTTAGTAAAACGTGTATATACACCACAGGTATACACGTATGTGTATGTCTAATTGTGTCATCTTATATTAAGGTTAGCGTGAGAAAATATCGATTGTTACAGAGGTGGAATATCCGTGCAAGAACGTCACGGATTGTCAAAATGTACCGTACCCACATCCGCAGGTCGTCTGTGATGGCGGTCATTGTCGTTGTCCAGATGCCGAAGGAAAGCCAGAAAGTTGCTCGAAACTCAGTGTAAATCAGAGCCTTATGCAACCGCAGCGGTCAGTAGCCTCCGGTACGTGAAATGATCGCGGGTCCGAAATTTCTTGACTTTGTCGCAGGAAAAAACAATAATAATAATAAAAGAATGCATAAATGAAAAAGAAAATCAGCGCCAACGTATCCACACCCAACAAGTCTGAATCGTTGCACCTAACATCGCGCGTCGCCTATGGATTAAAAGTTTTGCTAAATTTAGTGAGAAAGACTGTATGTTGCAGAAACATGGAAATAATAAAATTTGCTCAATTTCAGCTGAAATAACTGACCGGCCTTGTACAATTGACCAGGATTGTGGAACAGCAACTTACGCCTTTTGTAATACAACAAGAAGACAATGCTCCTGCAATCCCAAATACTCAATTTCTTCGGATGGACTAAGATGCCTTCCTCGTGAGTATAAAAAAAATATCTCTGTACACATCTCAAATCGTAGTTTCCATCGAGTTATTACGTAATAATTTACATAGGACTATTATGTGCCCGTATAAATTAGTACGACATACATACATACCGTAGGTATACATACCTAATATAACGTACCTAAAACTTTGTATTTTTGGTGATCTGTTGCACGTGGACGCGATAACGTTGTAACAATATTCTACCTCATAGTATAAATCAAAGGAGGAGAATTTCTAAGATTTTAATTTTTTTAACATGAAGAAAAAACATCAGATGACGCATGACAGGCGGATGCCAATATAGGTTTTATTGTTACCTGCAGTACACTTATTAGAAGCGTAATAGCCGCGTATAAATTATCACGCATAACTATGTGACAACACAGAAAGCGAATATATCTCTATATGTAATAAAGAAGATCGCATGATGATAATCGTATTTTTCGTATTATAATTTATACGGATATCACGTGATATATCCGTTCTAGCAATTCCTAAGATTTTTATATCATGTATCATTATTATAACGTCATCTTTTTTTGTACATAGCAATATCGTACCAGCAACCCGGGTGCGAAACAGCTCAGCAATGTCTATCCGCGGTGGGAAACTCGACGTGCGTAAATGGAACCTGTCAATGTGAGGAGAATTATCAGTACAATTCCAATTCATGCTGGGTGAAAATAGGTGAGATTTACATCCTTATTTTTCAAATAATTCTCATATTAAAACAAGACCTCGTCGTTTTTACCAACTTCATATCTGAATTCTAAAAAAGAAAGAGAAGATACTCGATATTTTTACCAGGAAATTTTTAAACGAGGAATCACATCGACTGAAAAGCAAAAGTTGTGTAGAAGCGTTTATCTAAACAAGGATATGAGGAATAAAAAAATAAAGAAATTGGATTTATTAAGTTCCCTGTATGAATATCGTTTTCGCATATTTCACGGTTATATTCTGATAGTGCTCGCGGTCATATTCTGATAGTGCTCGCGTTGTGGTATTCCAATTATGAATCGAAGAAGAAATGATATAAGTATGTAAGTTGTAAAATTTATTTATTTTATCTCAGGGTTTGGCCAGCCTTGTAACGTAACGGAAGAATGTGGTCACGTTTCAAATGCTGTGTGCGATGCCCAGAAACGGTGTAACTGCCCGTCGGACAGAGTGATAGACTCCAATGTTTTATCGTGCCTCCCAATCGCTTCGAAAATCCAGAGTGATTGCGAAGAATCAATTCAGTGTACGCAACTCCTGGGTGATCGCAGCACTTGCAGTTCAAAGAAATGCGTATGTCATCCAAAACATCATCCGTCCCCGAAGACCAACAAATGCATGCCGAATTTGGGTAAGACGAGCGTTTTATTTTACAAAAATTTTACCAGAATTTATCATTACTCAACTTCTATTGAATAAATTTTTATTTTTTTAACTTTTTTTTCTTTTCCTTTTTTTCCGTTTTTAGACTTCGGTGCCGACTGCCATGAAGATGTCGATTGCTCGCAGGGCGAGAACCAGAACGACACTGCGGCTATGAGGTGCCATGATCACAAATGCCATTGTACGGACGGCTACGATAATTTGGGAGGAAAATGTCTCCGTGGGGCACGATTGGACAATGTTGGCGTTGGTAACTCAGCAGTGAGACAATGTTGGTGGAAATCAATACTTTTTACAAGAACGCCATGCAAAGTAACATATCTCTAATCGACTTCTGTCCTTTTTTTCTTTCAGTAACCAACGCCTCCACTTTTAGCATGATTTTGGCATTGTCAGCCATCTTTTCTATGAAACTGTGAAAAGTACCATCTTGAACCTCACGTTCGCTGATCTAATCGTCTAGGGTTGAAAATCAAAGATATATGTTATGTACATACATACACACTCACCCACTGTTCTAATTAAGTACTTATACTCGTCATCGATGTTACATTTAAATTAATTTCAACTTTGCAAGCGAAAGCGTGGCTGTTGCCATTGTACCATTATATATCATACGTCGTTCCTTGTTCATGAAAAATTAAGTTTTATGCCCCACAAAAGCGATTTCAAGTAATCTAACAGATTTCTATACGGCTATGGAGAATCGCTCTTACGAAAAATTATTATTTGATTGTTACTCTTAAAATTTACACGTATCAAAATTCATGTATTCACTGTTATTTGTCTTATTCCTATAGTATGTCGTTCAGTATACCTAGTATGTACACGTTATATCATATCGAGATGATATTATTATTTAGAAATATATCATAATTATTTTAAAGTTTAAAGCTTATGTTCTCGAATAAATTTGTAACATGTCTTATAATTTGTGTGTAAAATTCAAAATTTTTGAATATCATATCTCAATTCGTTTCGCTGACCTTTTTTTCAAAACATAATACTCATTCTCATATGCCGAAGCTTTTATTCAAATGAATGTAAAATTTAGTTGAATAAAATTATGAATGAGAACAATATTAGTCTGTAATGTATATCCTACGTACATCATTTGTGCCACTGCATATTTTTTTCTTCCTCAAAGTACATCTAGTATCTGTTCAACTGCAATTCTTGCTTCATCTGGAAGATAGGGCAGCAGAGTAGTCGCTAATAATTTTATGCCGTGTCCCGCAGTCCTACCGCTGGCAGCAAAGTCTGCAGACAGGTAATCAATTGAACGAATTAATATTTCATTGATTTAAATTTCGTGATTTTCCTACTACAATTACAGTTTAAAATGAGCCACTAAACTTTCACGTGAAAGAAACAGTAAATTATGAGGAAATACTGCAGCAAGTACATGTCTGATTGATAATTGATAAAATCATGAGAAAAAAAGAATATCGGTAGCATAGATATATTGTGATCTATGTCGGTAGTAACGAATCGGATGCATTCTACATCTAGGATCGGCGATGACATAATTTGAACCTTGAGAATATGACAACGACTGTGATTGTTATCAGAATCGTACAAATAACGGTTTTGGTTTTTTTTCTATAGGTACATTAAATTTAAATTCTTCGGGGTATATACGGTGAATAATATCACTGATTGTAAGCATACGCACATATATCTCAAAGTAAATATTAAGGTATGCGGATTACATTTTTCACGCCATCCATTTCTCTTTCCTCTGTACTATTTATCTCTTCAGATATTTGCACTTTGGGGAAGACGTATAATTCGTCGTGTTATGTCCGGCAGTTTATACTCGTTCAGTAAATATTTTATTTGGTTTTAAGAAAATGTTGGAATTTAAAATATCATTCCTTCTTCTTGTTAATTGTTCCAAAAAAAATATATACATATTATATATAATATATGTTATATGGCGCTGATAAAATTTGTTTCGGACATTGAATTTCCGGGAAAAACTCCATTTCAGGAAATTTTTATTTTACCCACGCCACAGCTGTGTTTTAAGTTTTCACCGCAAATCCAAAGATATGATGTAATTTTTCTCGTTTTTAGATTACGATATCATTTTTCTCGTTTTTAGATTTTCAACTCTCAAGTCCGAGCAGTTACGATATATCATGCAGTGAAATTCCTCAAAAAGATATAAGAGCGTTAAATCTTAAAAATCTCGATGATCGATTTAAAAAAGTATCTAAAATTATAATTACGGTCTGGAACGCAGCCAAAATCTTCTTCCATGTACGCATATCCATTAGCACAGGAACAAACTCGATTCTGACATACGCTAAATCTACCGAACATTGCGCTGCACTGTAAATTTTCTTGACATCTACCGGGCCAGGAGTTAGCGACTGAAAAAAAAAAACATCGAATCCGAATCCAATGAAGTTGAGAAACTGACCTTCCCTGCATGTGATGCCTTAACGACCTCACCTGATAAGCAAGATGTACGATCTTCAGAAGGAACAAATTCCTCGACGCATGTGCAAGTCTTGTTTAAATTGTTCAGCATCTCGCAGGATGAATTCAACACCGCACATTGGTCATCGACCTCGCAAATGGCTCCGAGCGCTGCAGAAAACAGACCATTTCTTATGATTAATGGTATCAATCATTTATTAATTGTTATTATTTTTCGTCTGTTTTTTCTATAAATATAAGGAACTCACCAGTTTTACAGTATGTAAGACCAATTTCATTTTCGAATGGTTGATATATTTCCGGTTTGCATTCGCAGACTTTCTTATCATCGTTGCAATATGCGTTGGGATCGACACAATTTGGAAGTGCAGGATCACAGGTAGAGCCAAAAGCTGTGTGTGATTGCGTGTGTGTTGGAATGAAAATGAAATTAAATAACAATTAATTTATATGGACAAGACAATTACACGCTAACGCGTTAAGTTATGAATGATATTTTCGCAATGAATTATAACTTATGAATTCCAAACCATTGCCATTTTTTTTTTCTTTCTGCCAATACAGATTGGGCTAATCTGCAAATTACGGACGTCTCAAATCGCTAATAATATTCAAATTTGTGCAGCTTTGTCGGATTCAAAATGACGTCATGATATTACTTACGAAGAGCACATTTGTTTGCGGTCGGGCTCGAAACTAGACCAGTCGGGCACTGGCATGTCCCGTCGATGCAACTTCCGTCAACACATGGTGTTTCAACGTCATCACATTTCTCGCCGATTTCTGCAGATAATTATGATGACGGATGTGGGTCGTAACTCGTCAGAAATTTGTCTTTATAATTCTAATCTAATTTTATAATTATAATCCACTTACTGATCCCACATAATTCACCCGGTTCTTTTTGTGTGAAATTAGCGTTACATATGCACACAGTTGGGGCCACAAAAGCTGGACCTGTTCTGACACATGATGCGTTGGGATCATAGCACTTGTCGCTATATGTTTGACATATTCCGTCGATAGCTGAATAAAAAAAAAACATACAATCATGTTTTTTTTATTTTTTGTTCCTTTGATAAATTTCGCAGCCTATCATTACAGACAACTGAATTATTCGGATTTTAAAATATGTATATGCGTATATCGAGTAAAAAACAGAGATAGTTATTAGCTCAGAATCAGAAGTAAATTCATAACGTACCCACGACACAGTTCGTGTTTTCTTGATTTGATATTTTAGGAGGCCGACATTCACATCGCTCATCTATGCACACCCCTGCAATTGAATTACACATCACGTCCGACCAGCATTCATCTCCAAGTCGCCCATCGCCAGTACCAGCGAAAAAAAACACGGTGAAAATTAACGCGAGGCACAAACGATCGGGTAACAACATCATATACCGGAAAATAATTCAAGCCAACTAAACACCAATAATTTGAAAATCAGAACAAAAAAGAACAGCAGTGATATATGAATTTTTATTCTAAATCGTCACGATCGCTGACTTTTGATTTGATGTGGCAAGGGTGGTTTGAATATAGACACTGCCAAAATATAGGTGGAAATTTTTTCAATCTCAAGAGCACTTAATATATCGCTGAGATTGATTTTCGATCGCATTGATAGAAAATTTATTATCTTCTCTTTCATATCATTTTTTGTTACCCACCGCTAAATTAAAGATCCGAAGGACAGATTCTTCTGCGTGCCTATGAAAAAGAAAAAATAACCGAGATATTTTAGTGATTATCATGAAAGAATAATGTATTATTCTCCCCCCCCCCCCCCCCCCCCGCTCCTTTTGATGCCGAACGATTTTGATAGCTGCTCTGTGTTAGTTAACTGATTCTAATTAGTAGAAGCTGGCACAACAATTAGCTGTCACAGATGAAGTAGATTATACATACAGGCACAATCAGCTATCATGGTCAGACTCAATTATAAAAGTTGGGTCTCGATGGAAAATATATTTTAACCAGACCTAACGAAATTCGCGTATCTAAAAGTATACGATAAAAGGGAAGGAGAGATAAAACGTAGTAGATGAAATTCATTCAGCGATGCAATGTTCTTTGAAATGATGTAAGCATGCCTAAATATAAAAATTTTATACCTAATAAACGATGAAGAGGGCGAGGCCCTTCGTACGTAACCCAGATTCTGGATGATCTCAAGAGTACGTATAATAAGTCAAGGGTTAAATATCGAAGAGTAAATTTAAAATGGGGCATCTTCGATCATTTAATACTATAGAATTTTGAAGACGAGACGTGAATAAATATAAAGATGACTAACACACCTTTTGTGATAAGACGCGAATTTCTTTGAACGTTACATTTGCTCTACAGTTATAATCGCGTATATGCCCCAACCTGGCTTGTGACGCGATAAGATAAAAAATAAACTCAACAGATAGATCGTGTGTTCTCAGTATCGTATTATACCGTGCTGTGTATATATCTCAGCTCACGCCCAGTCGCTAAATAGGGCCTCCTTTTATATCACAAGTTTAATTAGTGCGACTCAAATTAGTTTGGAAGTCGACTCGTCTGCTACTGTTAAAAAATAGTGAAGAACAACCTGCGCGTCCTCTGCAGAAGGGAGAACATCTTCTAGACGATCATTAAGGACTTTGGTTTTGGGTGCAGTGCACGCACCTGCAGGAGGAAAGGAAGAAAAAATTGATCCTGACGAAAACGATAAAACTCAAAAATAGTCAGTGAGGATACGGAAATGGAAGTGAAGGGAACGCCCGGAAGACCCACCGGAGCGCTGGTATTCGCTGTTGATTTTTTACTGCCTCTTGTAGCAGCTCTTCTCGTTACACCTTCAGTAGTCAGCGCGACTCAACACGCGCATATTCTACGGAGACGTGAGTCTGGTATATAAAACGATTAGATTATAGTGAACACCAAAAAGAAAAAAAAAAAAACCGTTCAATGCAAGCCGCGGGAATTTTAGAATCAATTTCAAACGAATATTTTAATCAACAGAGCTCGAAAATTAAAATACTACTACGAGCTGGTGACATTGAAACTGAATTTATGGTAACGCGTTGCGTAAAACTTCAGTTGTAATATACAGAATAATTTTAATGTACACATATACCTATGCGTCGGAAGGTAAACGCGTTTCTAAGTTCTAGACGTGCCGCAGCGTGACCTCCATGACAGTTGGGATGGCAGCGAGCATGGGAACTGTGGTGGTCCCAGTGGTCCCGAAATCTGGCGTGACTCAACCGGATTTTAGCTTTGTTTTTCTATCGAAATAATAATACAGTTACAGTTAGGTTGTAAACTGGCCGGAGTAACTAGTTGCACATTATACAGTTTACTCGTATACAGTTGTTATTAATTGTGAAATTCAAGAGCTTTGGTGTTTAAAAAAAGACCTTTTTTCCTTCGGGTGTAAGGGATATCATGTAATATACTGTAAAACGAGGGAAAAAAAAGAAGTGCGTGTGTAATGTAACTGTACGTCGTCTGGTAAACGTCTGCCATGTAACAATTCCATGGAATTAGTTTAGTTTTATTCGCAGCATGCAGCTGCAGCAGCACGACGACGCGGTATAATCGGATGCACGACGTAATATGTTATGTATATCTACATTGCACGTAGATATGGGTGGAACAGTACTTATTGCGAACGACTATACGGGTAATATTTTTGTCGAAGCCAACAAACAACAAACGGCGTTACCGAGTTACGAGTTACGACGTCTGATTCTATGCATACCATTACGATGACGCGTTTTCGCCTGTTAGTTTGATAATAACGTTCAAAAACATCGCTGCTGTATAGTTTCTTTAAAAGTAACAAAACTGCGCGTTCGATTGAAGAAAAAATCCCGCGCCTTGACTTATTGTGAGATCGCCTTGTTTGTAGGCAAATTTAAAACGCGTGTGCCTAATGACGACATCTAATCGAAATACCAAATATGACAGCTACCATTCATTGTCAGTAAACATCCTTGTGTTTTGTTTTATTATTTGTATGGGATTGTTGTTCATCGTTGGGAATGCCAGCGGGCAGGAATTGAGTGGGTATAAAATTCAAATATCTTTTATACATAATAACGTCTTTATTACCTAATTATACACGTATACAAATATAATTAACAAATCTCCAATTATACGAATAATTTCACGTCTTCTAGACCGTTACGTAACCCACGTGGCCACGTAGTTTATACGCGTCTGATTATCAACAGTTGAATGGAGCGATCTTCCCTTTTTTTTTTCTTTATACTTCCTCATTCCAACCTTTTTTCTTAATCACAAAAAAAAAAAAAAAAAAAACTCATTAGCACGTTACACTCACCGAACTAAACTGTAGCTCGTGTTTTCATTTGAAATTTACCGATCAATGATCTGATCGCACGCTGTTAATCGCGATGCACGAATTCTAATTTTCAGGTCAAGCAACGAATTGATTATCTTAATTGTAAGCCATTTTTTTTCTAGATATAATATAACAAATGGTGCGAGTTTCAAACGATTCTCGCTAAATCTTGTACCGAATCTTGTATCGTATGAATTTGATGCTCTTGCAATACATAAGCTCTTTTGTTTTGATTTCAGAGACTTTGGCAACCTGTCAATATGACAGCGATTGCGTGGAAAACGCATACTGTTGGGCGCAGCAATCCTGTTTATGTAAAGAAGGATACCTAGTCGACAGAAACCGCACTCATGTGCAATGCTTATTAAGTTAGTATTTATTAATGCACGAAAAATTTACTCTTCGAAAAAGGATATGTGATAGGCCAATTTGGCCATTCCTCAGTTTCTGTACAGTATATCTGACATACCAGTCAACATTAGTCCGTACTCTTTGTGAGATCAAAAACTTGAAAAAAAACTCTCGCACACGTCTCTGATTTTTATGTAAAGAGAGTATCATAAGTACCTGGTAAGGTATACTTGTATATTTCTCTCGTTCGTTTCGGTTGAGGGCTCGTGGCAACCCAATTTACACCGAGACGTGCATAACACTAGCTACCGGGTGTCGTCTTATACAACTCATAAAACACAACTCTTCCGTACACTCTCCGTACACTCTCTGAAATATCGGTATAATTATGTCGACAAAAAAAGATAGACTAATAAAATCCCATTCGCTTTTGTAAGCTGCAAAATATTAGATACATCGCCTTGGTGAATGAATACGTCTATTCGTGACCTCCGTAAAAAATTACTCCAAATAAATATGCGCACCGCTAATTCTTGCCATTCCATTTACCGTGTCGAAAATTTTCCAAAAACTCAAGTTTTTGCTGACCTCATATTGAGACACCAATCTTTCCAACCTCTGCTGTAGTTGATGACACGATGCGCACGTTGTTGTTCCGACCGAATGACGTGTTGTGTGGCAGAATATTTTTTCATTCGGTATATAATATCAATTTACTCATGTTCGATGCAGTCGCCACGCAGTTCGGGGACCCTTGTACCATGGACGTGCAGTGCCGCGTGACATTCACCGCCCAGGCGAAGTGCCGGGATGGGTTCTGCGGCTGTTCCGAGGCTTCCCACTTCCAGGCTGGTCGCTGTTTCGAATCTAAACGTGAGTTTTTACTCCCCTGCTCAATCAAATTCAAAAAAAAACCTGCAACGGGTTCTGACCAACATTGAAAAATGTAGAAATGAGCGTAAGAAACGACGACGCGGTTCACATTTAACAGTACAACGACTATAAATAACGTGAAAACAATTTCAGGTATCGGACAAATCTGTCAGGTTTCGAACAATTGTCACATCCAGGATTCGCCGAGCTACTGCGTTTCCGGTGTCTGCACGTGCCCTTTCCAACATCATCCGAATGAGGACGGAACACGATGTCTGAGGAGTTCGTGTAAGTGACGTTTTTTTTTTCTTCACGTCTTGTTCGGGTGCTACTTTTTTTTGTACCTTTCAATATTGATTCTATAATTGAAGAACAATTCTTTTGATAATATTTCTGATTTCCTCCGCAGTTCTCGGAGACGAGTGTTCCGTTGACGAAGAATGCGTAGCTCAAAATTCGAGGTGTTTAGACGTATGCCGTTGCCGAGTTGATCACGTGATATCCGCGGATCAAAAACGCTGCCTGAAAGCAGCCAATACTGTCGGAGAACCATGCGAAATAGATTCACAGTGTAAGGCTTTCATGAGTAACGCGGAATGCAGAGAAGGTCAATGTTCTTGTGTCAAAAATTACCATCAGCGAGGACCCGTCTGTATGCAGAGCGTCAGTGAGTTTAATATAGATTCAAAAATTAGAGTGTCAATACCACAATTCGTACTGATCGGAGAAATTTTTCCACGTCTCACTCAATTTGTTTGGTTTTCAGTGCTAAATCATGAGTGTTCCGATCCTCGACAGTGTGTAACACCGACTCATAAGAATTCAAATTCTTCTGAAATCACAAACGTTGATTGCGTTGGCGGTAATTATACGTTATCTCTTCGTTAAATACTTTATCTTGTTTTCTTTTCTGTTTTTCTTTCATGCGAACACATTAAGCCGAACAAGTCTATATGCCAACCACTTAGAGAATTGCTGTGTTTTCTATCCCTAATTCTCATTTTTCCACTTGTAATAGGAACTTGCGTCTGCACGGCGGATTACACGGTGACCGAGGATTCGCTGGACTGTATTAGATTCAGTGAAAATGGTAATACATCGATGGGAAATTTATTTCTTATTAAGCCCTCTGTGTAACCGTGTATTCAAAGAAACTGTTCTAATTTTAGGTGCATCGGGGCTAGATTTTGCGTCGGTTGGATTCGTTCTAATTTCATCGGTGTTATCGCAACTTTGCAGTCTTCATAGCGTTAGTTGAAATCAAAATTATGAAGTTATGGTCAACCGTATTATATTAATGTGACGCGTGAAATTGAAATCCTGGTTTTTACTCTCAACAAAAACTACAGGACTAACTTTTTTTCTATCGAATCGACTTGAATCTAACCGCAACTAATCCGCTCGTCGGATGCGTAAGCGCTCTAATAGGCGTTCGGTTTACGTGACCGAAATTTAATTGTACTATTCGAAACATAGCCAATAGTATTGTTATGTTATATGTATGTAATTATTTATTCAATTTTGTAGCACGATTTGTAAATAATTTATAGTAATATAGGTATATAGGTATACATATATTGTGTACGTACAGTTTGTTGTCGAAGACAAAAGACTTTCGGGTTATAAGAAAAAATGAAAGGAATGTATTCGCGACAACAGAGTAACTTGTATCGCATCTCTCTCATCACACGAAAAATTTAAAACCAATGAATACAACACCTCATTAACTTTTGAAGCGGGTTTTTTTGGTAGCCCCATAAGATCGCTTAGGGCGCTGCAGCAAGCCAAGTGATGAATTACCTCTTGTCTGCACCGTGAAACCCGTTAAATACAGGATCCTCTAAATAATTATTACGCGATGATACGTTTCCTCGTCTTCCTTACCTCTGCAGTTTTCCCGTAATAAACAGCGGATCATGTTTCCTTGGTGAGAAAAAAAATAAATAATAAATTTGGATGAACTACGAAAAACCGAATTTTATCGTAGAAAAATGTACGTAATTTTATTCATTGGGTAAAGAAAATTCACTGTACGATTAAAAATTCACATACATCGAGCTATAATTCGTCATGTTTTGTGGTATTAGTTAGCCATTCCGTCTCTTTCAGGTAAACAGCATCCTTAGGTATTTTCCGTTCGAGTCTCAAATCATCCCAGATAAGTAACCGTTTGTTATAAAATCCGGGAGTCATTTTAAGGTCGTTTGGTCCTTTGATTTTCAGGTATTCGATGCCTTCAGATTCAACAGGATCCCAAGTAACGCCGTATCCCTCGGGAGTTGGGTGTCTGGAAGGAAATCAGGTATCTAATATTATTCATGGGATATCTCGAACTACTGAAAAGTGTTTTTATACGGAGTTAATAAACTTCATCTGTACGATGAAAGTCTTTGATCTACGGCAGTAACTCGCCCTCACAGATCGTCGGGCATCATAGATTCCCTAATTTCTTATTAGCTTTTGGAACTCGAGCTAATCCGATCGTTGATCAATGGTTCAATTTTTAGCCACGACTAATAGGATGAAAAAACAACAAAAAAATCATATACCCATGATTTGCGAAGTTGATCCACATGCTGAGTAGTCTGTCGATCATCGCGTTACTTTCTTCTCCGTGTTTAAGTTCCGGGAATAAAGTTTTTTCGAGGGGATACAAGTACATCAAATCATCCGCGTGACACACCGCTTTATACGTCTTCAAGTCTTCTTCATCCAACAACATGTAGTATTTTGTAAAACTTACACGGGGTTGGATGAAATCGAACCTGTACGCGAATATTGGACTCTTATGATTTTTGTGATATCTAATGGTCTTCCCCATAGGTCGGAAGAAGTATCGATCGGAGAATATCTGCAGGATCAATATGAAAGCAGCGTTTTAAATTGAAAAAGACATCCTGATGTGGCCACCAAAAACCTACTCACGTTGATAAACTGTTTCCTATGTTTGTGTAACACGTCATCAGAGTTGAAGTAATAAGTTCTAAGTCTGGTTATCGTATCTTTAAGTTCCTCCAGTGGAAGTTGCTGTAGATTCAAAGCCGACGAATAAGACTTCAGTTCAAGGGCGTTCCAATTGAGTCTGGAAGGTTCGGCCTCCAGGATACCTTAACTCGCATATCAATATATCACCCTCGTAATCTCAATAATTGTTATGATTATTATTATTATTGTTGTTGTTGTTGTTGTTATTGTAATTTTTTTTCAACAATTATACCTGCCGCTCTGTAAAGCCCTTCGTGCGATGTCGCGCCTATCAACAAAGGGACGTCAGTAAAATTTCCGTTTTCTAAAATCTCCAACGGTGATTGCGTCAAAAAAGCCCCCTCATGTTCCGGTTCCACAGATGGTTTCCAGGGAATCAGAGGGTCAATGTTCCACACCTGAAACAGCAAAAGAGGTTCTCATAAACAATGTAGAAAAGATCAATTGCCCAGAAACTGTGTGTAAATAATTTAATAGAGATAATTTTGTGGCGAGTAAACATGGAAAAGAAAAAATGAAAAAAATGGTCATCAGCCACGAAAAGCAACTCACAAAAAATATTGGGTCGGCTTGTAGTAATTCCTCCACCGATTTCCTTCGCAAACACTCGACGAGGGCAGAAGAATTCTGTAACGGGCATTTAAAGTGTTTGCCTAAATAATACGCGTGCTCACGAGCTTCGATTGGCATAGAAAAAGCCCAAGGTGCCAAGGCTGTTCCAGACTGAGCGATGGCACGATGAAACAACCCTAAAATTATGTCAAACGTCTATTTCGCCATCATTCATGAGGATTTGCAGGGTTGGGCCTACTGGAAAGAAACCGGCATCTAGACGGCTGGCAAATAAAATGAGCAGAAAAGCGATCTGACAATCAACATCGAAATCGAATCAGATGGTACAATTTTTGTACATTTTTTTCCATGTATAAGTAATTAGGATGAGTTAAATCGTTGAATTATTAGTGAAAAAAATATTGAAAACAAAAGGAACCGTATTTAAGCGATGGCAAAGATAATATTTGAAACACATCATCACTGAGTTTTTTTTTTTTTTTTGTTTTGTTTTCATTAAGGTACCTAAATGTCTTTTTGCACGCTAACGGGCACTTACGCAGCAAACAGGGTAATTGATTCATGGAATTCCTCCAAAAATGTTTCTATGTCACACACATTTTAACCCGCAATACCCTTCTGAAGGTGATTATTACGATTGTTCGATAACTATTCCTATATATTGGCCCACTTTACTTACCCTTCGACGAAGGGCTTAGCATGTGAAAATGAACAGATGCGCCACCAGCACCTTGACCCTGAATTGTAACACTTTGAGGATCTCCTCCGAAGACTGCGATGTTTTCCTGGACCCATTCCAGCACCTGACGTTGATCTTTCAGACCGTAATTACCAGGCGATGCTAAATCTTCGGTGCTGAGGAACCCTGATGGAATAAAAAGTTCTCAGAGAATATTCTCATTTTGTAAGGATTTGGATATAAGCTTAGTTATGGTATTTCCAAAATTTTTTTGTAGAAAGATCAAGCTCGAAGAATTTTCAGGTCAACTGTGAAGAGAGCCTAATTGAAATTTTATAAATAACAGCTGGGGTGGAGTCGACGTCCTGAAACATCATAAGTCGTCGAAATTGACCACTTATTCTCGACATATTCTTCAACCGGTACGACAAATAAATGCTTTATTTGTATTGACTTTCCAAAGGCAAATATTGACCTGTCTTCAATTACGCAAGTTTCAATCTTTATCATTGCCTAACGAGGTCAATGTTCGATCTAATACCTCATTGGGAAATTTCTACTTTGTCACAGGCTCGTGAAAAATTTTAAAATCAAATCAAATCAACCATATGGAACGTCACAAGTACACGTCAGAGTTGAAAGATAAAAATAAACTTTTAAGTCAAAATGGATAGTAACTTCGTAACACGTCGTGTCGATAGATTTTGGGACACGTGAGCGATTGTTATAATCTCCGAAAATAATCTTGACACCTTGCATGCCACGTGTCCGCTATTTGCGACGACAGAGATATTACTATAGATGTGGGAACGTTGATACAAATATCTGAAACATATGGCCATCGTCGAAAAATGATGATGCCTTTGTTTTTAGTTCTCTAAATCGTAGACTCACCGAAGACATTGAGACGGTAATTGGCAGATACAATGACCACGTCATGATCGAGAAAATAATTTCCAGGAAAATGATGCCTAGTACCAGACCAGTACTGAAATCCTCCGGTGTGAAATACAACGATGACCGGAAATTTGCTATCCGACTTGCCTTCAACGGATATCTAATTTTAAAGTGTTAGAAATTATTGGTACTTTTTTTCACTTTTTTTTCATTCTGGCGTATTAAATTTTCTGATAATTAAAAGCGGACCTGAGGTGTATAGACGTTCAGGTATAAACAGTCCTCACTTGTTTCTGGATAATCTTTATACGGATAGGTGATCGTATGCGGACATACTTTTCCATCTTTTTTAGCATCCAAGGTCTCCCAAGACTCCGGCCTTTCCGGTGCCTGTGAAATATCGAGGCATTGCCACATTGAGAGGTCATTACCAATAGATCGTAAAAAGTTTGTTTGCGTACTCTCGTATTTTTATGTACACAAGCGTTTTTCAAACATGTATATATATATATACTTATATCTACTGAATGGTGTACATAAACAGAAGCTCGAAAGTAGAAGTGAAACGAAAGGAAAAAAAGATGAATGAGGTCCTCATTGGAAATAAGGCACATTCGAGTTGAATTTTGTTTAATTATTTGTAATCGCCCAATCATGTTCGAATTCAGATCGTTGGAAGATAATAATTTACTCCCGGCTTTATCTTTGTTAGATCGTGGATACGTGGCTTTGAGATTGACTTTTTTCCCCTTCAAATCACGTACGGAATATAATTTTTAATTTATGGTCCATATTATTAGCGATGATAATCCAAGTCTCTCGGAATATATTTTTGTCATTATTAGGTTTACACAGGTATCCCGACGTGTGAACCAATTAGTGTCCTATTGCAACAGCTGATCGTCATCGCTATCAAGGTCATCCCGAATCGAAGAAAGACGTAATTTAATTTTGCGAAAATGATACGTGAAATAACAAAATAATTAATTATAAAATACGTTATTCAATACCTTAAATCTGAGTTCATCGATCGGTGGTTTAGCGAAAGGTATGCCAAGGAAAGAATAATATTCTCTTCCAAGTCTTGAAGTTTCAGTGATACCGATCAAACAGCCATCCTTTATGCAAACTTTTGGTTCCTCTTCAGCCGCGACATTCAGAATCACAGCGAGCCAAAGACAGAGTACAAAACGCATTCGATCCATGGCTATCCACTGAAGACTATCGAATCCCTGACGATATTTTTTTTCTTCTAATATATACGTGTAACTTGATATAGTTGTCGAATAACCGAGATTGCTGCCTTTCATTGAAACTTTTATCTTCCTCAGACTTTATCTCTCTCCTGACTAAAATATCGTTATCTCTGACACGAACCTGATTTGAAAAAATTGATCATTCGAGTCAATGAATTTTTCTAATTTATCAATCACTTCGTAGAGCAACAGGAATAAGTAGGTACCACATACTCGCGTTTTCACAAATGCAAGACTAAAGCAATTTCATGTTTTTTTTGCGTTTTTTTTTCGATTTCATTTTATCTATCCAAAATTACAAAAGAATTTGTTTTTCATGAGAGCAAGAGCATATTATATCGAGCTTAATAAAATGAGTGAAAAACTTTTACTTCCAGTTATAAATCAACCCTCGGTGTAACTCGTACAATTTCGATGGTGGCGTCGCGTGCAGGGTGCAAATCGAGTGCAGGGTGAGCGTCGCGACGCCCGTTCAGAGCGTCCCGTAACTCCACACTGTGAGCACACGCTACCCTTATTTAATACCGAAAGTCGACTGGCAAAGGTCAGATGTGGTTGGTGCTTGTAGTCTCGGAGTAACCGTGTTTAAGAAATATCGAACTAAAAAGAAAAAGAAACTCATTAATACGATCTGGTGAGTTTCCGAGGTGTGAAATAATACTCATTAATACATACATGTATAGATCATTATATTCACCATATAATTTTGTTGGACCATGTATCGATAAAACTGTAACATCTTTTTCTAATTTTTTTTCCCAAGAACGGATTGTTCGGGAAAATTAGAGAACAAAGATGATTTCACCATTTCTTTCTTTTCTCCCATAATAAGTTTGCTTTGGGGATCTTGTGGTATATTTTTTCTCCAGCATTTCTGGAATGAAACTATAAATTTTGATAATAAAGTTATAACTATCACGATTTATGAGTAAAAAGTGAGCAAATATTCAATATACTTATATGGTTTCGTGAGATGTAATCTTAATTTTACAAGTATTACTGTATATAATGGGGGTCTATATTTCTACTATAATTGTATAATTCGTGAGCCGCGATATTTTATCGCCATCGTTATACCCACTACAACACTCTGTATTGTTAGCCACTTAACATCTGGTCGCGTGCAATATTGAAATTCATTAGATCCTAGAGTGCCGATGAGTGGAAGTTGGTGTAGGTCAAGGTTGTCTGAAAATATTTATAGCCATTAATATAATACACATATTATAATATACCCGTATACATACACGGCGGTTATTCGTTATTCATTATTTGATCATGAGAAAGTTTTCCTCACGCTGTATAAATTATTATAATTGCCGTACACATTACTCATACAATTTTCTTAATTGTTTGTATTGTGTACTGAAAGCGCAGAATATAGGTATAGATATATCATACACACATTATACATTTTCATTAAAGTTGTAAACTAACGATATGTATAATTACTTATAGTAAGTTTGAAGCCAAGTAAAAGTCGTCGTTTTAAACGCCATTGGGGGTTTGTAGATACACGTCTAACTTTGGAAACAGCCCCGAATTTCCCGAATAATATTTGCCTCCGCACAAACTCACCCTAAGAGTCGACGAAACTTTTTCAAGATATACTGACATTGATTCTTCCGTATAGCAAATGTTGATCCGCAAAGTCTTTTTCAATTTCAATCTAATTGAATAACGGAAATTCGCTTCACGGATTCCTGCAATCTATATATCTCCCAATTAAACATTATCCGTAGAACAAAATAATTATTCACCTCGCTTCGCTGCATAAATCCTCACAAGACAGGAATAATTGCTCGGATTCCTCCTGAATTTTAAAACACCCTATATTTGCGGTCGGCAAAATAAAATTTAGACAAACAGATTCTCCATCGATCGGTATAGATCCCATAAGAGAGAAGAAAAAATATCGACGTGATCGACACCGGAATCTGTGATTTTAATTAACATCGACGTACAATAATTGTGCATGACTGTACATTATATAGCATACGCTAAAATGATTTGGTTTTTGGAGCATCAAACGACGTGATATAAAGGGTCGAAATCCCGCACGGCGTATTAATCTCAAGGGTTGATATGATGGCCCAGATTGATCTTGAGGCAAAAACTGTACCAGTTCACCCTTCTCGATCTCCGTACATGAAGCCCCAATTTTCTTACCTCTGTTCCGTTATTCTTTGCCCGTAGACTTCGGATAATCTTCCGTTGTGCATATCACAAAGGAAAAAGAAATTCATTTATCCCGTATCTTGTCTCCATATTATCTTTGAAAATTTCATCAAAACCATCCATCATTGAAATCTGCAATTTGAAAGCCTGATTAAGTTTTTATTTTTTTCAAGCGTTATTGACAAATTTTTAGTCGCTGTTCTATGTCCTGACGATCCCATCTTTTTTGTTTCGTTTTGTTCTCTTCCTGATATCATTGAAGCGAGAGACTTATTGTTAACCATGCATTTTCCATTTATAAACATATACCGACGCATAATTAATGGATTATCATAAAATTACGTATACTTACGCAAAAGCTAATTTCTCATTAAAACCGGACCATAATTTAATGAAGTAAGCTGTCAATTCTGAATAAGTAACTTTGAAGATACGCAAATTTCAACGAGCTATATCGTAATAATGATGAGGTGGCGAAAAGTAGAGATTTATTTTACTTTTCACGTAAGATTTTCACTCGCTATACGTATGCATACGGATTTGATAAAAGACTGGAAAAAAAACAAAAAAAAAACTTCTTTATTATTCATACATACCATTTGCGAGTTGTCTCAAGTCCTCCGTACTCACACGTCACGTCGTTGCATTTCCTCGGAGTTCCGTCGGACGAAAAATGGGATGTTACCTAATTTGTTTTTATCTCTATTACCCCGTTGTACACACGTGTAATATGGGTACAGGTGAAATACAACGTAGAGAAGAATCAAATAAACTGAAAACAACAACGCAGGGGGTCTCTGGTTGAAAAGAAAATTTCAATTCCAAAATGAACGCGCATAACCACTCGTGAAAATATCCATTTTATGAATTCAGAAATATACAGGAATTTCGCGAGACATCATTACTGCGAAACATTGATAGTAATAATAATAATAATTTGACGATAATTTCTGAAGATTTTTAATAGAAGAAACCTCGCGTCTCCGCATTCGTTCGAGTACCTTCAATTGTCAGCTGATTCAATTTTTAAAGTCTTCAAGAATTATCCTCGGATAAGAAATAGGAAAAAAAAGTAATAGAAAAATAAAAATATATGTGGCATCTCCTGAGCAAGTGGCGTACGAAAAAAATTTCGTCGTAGCTTGAGGTACGAATATATAACCTAATGTAATCGATAAAACGATAATCAAGAAGAAAAGGAAAGAAAAGAAAGAACAAACGCGTCAGAAATAAATAAAAATCGACAGCTGCGCTATTAGCACTAGGATTTCAGGATTTCGGAGCGGAACCTATGTCAGCATGATTTATACGGGCTATAATGATGAAATTAATACAATATTGCTAAGAATAATACGAACTGATCGAACGACAAGATATTCTATTTATAAACGCGTTATTCGCGTATTTTAATCGCTGGTAATTACAAAATCATTTAGCGTACTTCAATTAATGTAATCTGCGGAAGGACATTAATAAGTGTTTCACGTACAAGTACAGTATATACGTATATAAATGACTTCGATCTTAAGCGGGTGGCTAAAAGAGCATCACAATTTATCACCCGGGTCAGTCAGATCGTACATGCTACCGGAAATTATCGAAGGTAACTAGTAAGAACATATTGCGAATAATAAATTTGAGAGGAAAGATTAATCGGTTTCGATTAATTCTTACAATCGTACCTAAATTTACTGAAACTTTTCCTACCGCGGAGTTTCGAATGTTGTAATATGATGTAGCCAGGGTAGCTAGGGTAACCCTTAGTCTCTAAAATTAGTCTCTTGACGGTTTTGCGTGCCGATATTATAATTGGAGTTAAATTAACCCATTCCATTCCTTCAGCTCACTCTCGCGTCAGTTGAGGCTTCATTTCAAGGCAGAATTCTCTCGAAGTGTCAAAACTTGTTATTATGCAGGCCGCAAGTGAACTTCAGCCCCGCGCCCCGCCATACCAAGGGCGAAGGGTTATATTTCGTTGCGTGGCAGTTCGACATAAACAATGAATATTAAATATTATCCTTCGTAATGTCATAAAGTATCCTACCCGAATTAAGCGTGATGATGTCCTTGAAAGATTAGGCGCGAAAATTCCTCTATAGGATGACGGAAGCGGGCAACATATCCTACCAAACTTTTTTACCTCATATCTTCCAAGGGTGATTAACTAATCGCATAACTTCAGGATTTCGATTAAGAAAGGCTCCTCGAAGCTACAGAAGATGAAAGGTTGAAGGTAACGGCGGACGCTACGCATACATACATAGTTTCATGCGTTTATACTCGACCATTGCGTTATAGGTGGCACCACGCCTTGAATCTTCTAGTCAAAGTTGGGTAACATTTCGAAGATTTTAGCCACAACTTTTTTTCCCCCCCGTGAGTGCAGAGTTCACTAATTAGTAAACACCACATCTAATTTGCTCATTAATCTTCTGCCCTCAACACATGAAAGCGAGAAAAAGAAGAGGGGGGAAAAATAAGAACGTTTATGATGAACGCATACCTGTGTAAAACACTGTTTGTTGACTGATGATACACAATTTTTTATTCTTTTTTCATTTTTGTTTATAATTTCAATACGTAATTAGATAGGATTCGTGTATTTTTTCCGTCGATCAAGACACCTATAATAATCCAGTCTTTCAACTTTATCTACATTATAACACGTCAGCAAACGCGTTGCGACCGTACGAAGCAGACTGACGCTGACGCCTTGATTGAGAACGCGCGGGTTTCAAAGGATTTTTAGAAAGGGAAGGGGTAAATTTGATATCATACCTATATTGGAGGCATAAACCCATGGGAATACGTTGAACATTATTGTACTCGATTTATACATATACGCCTGTTTATAACACGAAGTATTTTTTTATTCAGATCGAAACCCTTCAGAGTATTTATAATGGAAATCTATTGTTTTTTGCTCGATTAATAACGAATACTGCCCACGGCGCGAATAATATTAGTTCAATGTTAGTTCGCATCTCCAAATTAGATATACGCAACTTGAGCTTTGGGAAAATTTTCGCCTTCGGATGCAGGTCATAACAGATGTTTAAAAGGGAAAGTTTGATAAAATTAATTGATCAGACATCAGCCGCGGCAGCGGAGTGGATAGGACAGGCTATTTTGGACACTTTGGATCCTCGCGGGCTGCACAAAGCATTTTTCCCGAACACACAAAACGTGATACTGATGATCCAGTTAACGTCTGCGCCAGGGAAGAGAGAAATGGCAAAATTACATTATTTGCCCCAAAAGGAAAGGAAGCTAACAGCACTCGTATATAAGCATTTGCGTGGTTTTGTTGTGATGTAAAAAAAAAAAAAATTACTTTGTAATAAGATTCCGAACTATTTTTGAAGCTTTGTTTTGTGTTTTGTATGTTTTCCTCTTTCTCAAAATTTGTCATTTCCATCCGCCGATATCTAGGTGTCTAACTTGTTCAAAGCGGGGGTCTCGACGAAAGTCGCAAACATTTTCCCGTTTGAAACCGTCGACATTTCTGGAAACAAGTTTTCAGGGAGAATTCTCCCGCGCTTCTCTATCTTCTACGCCTACGCTGTAGATATACCTATATTATAGGTGCCATGTATAGTATTCAAAATACCCTTCGACATGAAAAGGGAGAACTGTACAACTGTATTGTGTGTTCGGCGGTTGGCGCGGTTCGCCCGCCCACTGTTCGGATCAACTAGGATATATACCTATACATCTATAGCTGGGGATAAGCTTTTGGGATCGGAATGGCAATGAGAGGGTATGAAAAAAGAAAAGTTTTAGAATACATCAAGATCAAGAGCTCACATCAGTTATTCGCTTCCACAAAATTAGATGTATCCTATTTGTTGATATTTTAATACCGATAACGTGAATAAAAAAGCTGGTTGAAATTTGCATCGATCATGGATCGAACGTGTCATGCCAGTTTGTAACCTCAAGGGATATCATATGGGATTTCATATCGCTAGTGCATCGAAAAAATCCATCGATCGGAAAACTCGTGACGCGCGATAAACCTGATTACGAGGTCTGGAGAATTCATGAAGAGTTTTTTTCTCATGGATTGAAGAAGACACGATGTGATCTTCTTTCCATTCATCATGAGAAACCGCTTTGATTACGAAAAAACAAAAAGCAAAAAAACATTTCAAACGTCATGTTCAGCTAAATGTAAAAAAAAAATATTGAACAAAATGCGGCTACCACTTCTTATTTATTTATTTTATCTTTAATTTTTGGCTATTAGTTTATAACGAAGAAGTTGGTTAATTTGTCGTCAGCCTTCGGAGGACAACCTCGTGATGTATTAATATAGATGGATGCGACGATGTTGGGAATCGGATAAAGAAGTCGCTCGTCTTTTTTTTATCCTCGCTTTTATAGATTATGTAGCTATATAGATGCTCTAGACTAATTCGTTAAAGCAGCTGCTGCAATGGCATCTGGTGATGAGGATCGAGTTACCTCTTAACGAGTAGGTAAACTTTGTTTTACGCTTGTATATCTATAGTATGAAAGGAAACTCAAATGAGACTTTTCTACCAGAATCCATGTATAGCTCCATGTATAGGTATACTATAGTTATAGTAGTGGACGTTCGCAATTAATTATTAAGCACCGACAATTACTCAGTCAAAGGACGTAATCTAGCATAACTTTTGACTCCCCACGCATAATATAATATTACATTGCGTAATAATGTAGTGGCAATGAACTACTCGCAAGTCATCTGACGACGAATCTATCAACGTATTAATTTTCGTAAACCGAATTAGTAAAGCGAGAGAAAATGAGGATTTTCTCAAAATATTCAAAAGCTCGGCAGCGGTGCGTCACTCCAGACTTCACTAGAGGCATTTTATTTCAGGATTAAGAAGAATTGTTTCATTTTCTTTATTTTTTTTTTCTTTTTAACTGAGGAAAAAGGACGTGAAATTCGATTCGAAAAGTATTACGTAGCCGTTTCACATCGCGGATATATGTCGTTGCCTGCAGCTTCTAATATAGTTCGTAAACAGATGAAAACAACTTGAAATAGATCGGTTTCCAATAATGCGGTTCCAGTACCACATTTTCACGATTTAACGCAGCCTTGTGGGCCACTCGCCGTAAGAGCACTTGTCACGTCAAATAACTCACTCTAAAAGTACAGCGTACGAATCCCTTCATAAAAAATCAACAATTCTCAAAATCTCGCGAGGGTCGTAATAAAAATTTTGCAGTTCCTTAAAATGACGTTGAAGTCCCGAAATAGGGGGCTAAACTTGTTATTCGAACAACCGAAAGACTTTCATTAGTTTTTTCATAAATTTACATTAATTTATTTATTTATCTTTTTCTTTCACATTTCGCGATTGGAGAAAATTACGCGACAAATTGTAATAATATATGGGGAAAAAAAAGTCATAAATCTTACAATGCCTGACTTGATTTGGTATCGGCTGAAATAAGTTTTTGTCATCGTAATTTTTCCACCCACATTGTGATACGGTTCTGATTGTTTAATTTTTTTTTTTTTTGCCTTATCAAATCTACATTTTTTATCATAGCATTATAGCCATCGTACAGACCGTCGTAACGATATCATTGATACAATTATCTCTGTCTTTTTTTGTCTACCGCGAAATTTTCGAACAAGCTTGGAATAATTTTGAATTATAGTTACCACAAGGATGTGGATTCAAAATCTATAGTTATAGTGTTGAAATGCACGACCCGGTTGGTTGAGATCAACGAGTTTCAGGAATGACTGATGAAAAATGGGAAGTCAACGAGGCTGAAATAATTTTCAAACACTCGTCCGTCCCAGCAAAAAACCTCTTTCCGTCCCGTATTGACCTTTGACAAAAACCACTTCAAAGAGTAACTATTAAAGCCGCTAACCAAATAGCCAGATTTCAGTTTTATTTCTGCTGCAAGATATGATGCCACGCTAGGATTTAGGTACCTACATGAATTCGCATGGAGAAGCCAAAAAATAGGAAATATTAAGAAAATAAATGAAGTACACAAATTGAAAATTTTTCTTTTTAAAATTCCAACGCGTCGCTGCGCATTATCAAGGTTGACTTGTATAAATTTGAAAAAAAAGTGTGCATGTTTATTTTTTAGGAAAAGACGACGGTGTGACGGGAAATTAGCATATATACGGACGTGCAGGTACGTGCGTGGGAGTTCGGAGCGTGTAAAAAAAAAAAAAGAATCAAAAAAGTGAAACCGAAGAAAAGGAGCATGAAGTTTCCATAAATCCAATTATGACGAGGATGCGACCTAATACGAAGATGATGTGGGTCGGCATGATCTGACCGTAAGGAAAATAGAAAATCCTGCTACAGAACTGCAGGTAAAAATGACAAGATGCGAAAACTTTCATGAGAAAAATCTTGGGGGTTTTCTTGAACCGGGAAATGCGAGCTCCAATTTCACCCAGCAAACTTCCACCGAATATAATCACGGGCTGGCCACAGTCTCACCTACTACAGTCTTTCGAACAGACGGCAACTTCAAGTTCAACTGCACCGCTATTTTGCACGACGAAAGCTTCTGGCTCCTCGTCCTCAAGGTGAGCACATTCGTCGTTGCCATTCGTTTGTGTTTTTTCTTTTTCATCATTCACGAATGTATCAAGACTTTAAGAACATCTCCTGTAATACGTGATTAAATGCCTGTTACCAGAAAAGTAATTTCGTAACAAATGTTCTGAAAAACTTACGAACTTTAGGCAAGCAAATCTATGTACGTACGTACATATACATATATATATCACCAACTTTGAAAATAAAATAAGAGCCATGTACATGGCAAAGCTGTGCGATACAGCGAGAGCCTCCGGAAAATTATATTTTACGTAAACTTATTGTTAGGAGAGAAGGGCGGTGTATAAGTTACAGAACATAAAAATAAATGAATAAATAATAAAAACAAAAGCTGGAACCCGAACGCTCGACGCAGACGTTGCACAACATTCAGACCACTCAGTCTTCCCAACTACGACCCCGGAAAAAATGAATTACAGCTTATTCGATTACACAACTCATATAGGGGGGAAAACAAACAGAACGTACAAATACGGAACGTAGGGGTACCGAAATAAGTATGTAGTAAATAAAATTACCGACAGTTTGCGTTCGCGTATCAAAAAGTAATTAATTTAATGATTCAAATTCCAAACAGCGTATACATATTGTATAGCGTTCGAAATTTTAAATTGAAAAAGTCGCATATTCCGGTGTATAATAAAAAGAAATGTATTTACACATTGACTGAGTTGAAGGTAAAAATTTCATTATGTTCAAATTAATTTCTGTATAAATTTTAGTAAAGTGAAAAGCGCAGAAGCTTTCACGAAACTCCCACCATATATCAATGAAATATCCGCGATCTTTTTTTTTTCGTTTTCCTTCTATTTTTCATAAAAGCGGGTGGTGCGTGTTAACCCGATTTTCTATTTTGATCTTTCCAAAAAATCGCTGATTTTCCACTACATCAAATCTATCCTGAATTTATACGAAAAATTCAAAAGACAGCTATAATTTGTATTCCATCAACATCGATGAGAGGGTGAGAAGAAAAAATCTGCGTGATAAAAATTGAGAGGGTTTACTGTAATAATCGTATGTAGGTTTCAGATACGAGGGGAAAATCGCGGTGTACGAGAAAAGCACCGTGTTTTTTCTTTTTACTCATTTTTTTTTCTACCGCAGGAAGAAATCGACCCGTATAGGTTATAGAATAGAATAGCCCGTGGGTTTCGAGTCGATCAATCTTGCAAGCTTCACTGATCATCTCACCGACATACCTGACGTATTAACGCACCTCGCGAGATCAAAATTCGATCATAACATACAAGTGATTGAGCGCATTTAAAAAATGTAGTCACAGGTGTAAGATGAAAGCTAGATATCAGGCGCTGAATTTATTCGCATATATTTTGCTTTCTCACGACCGCTAATAACGTTTTTATTACACCTAATGCGATTGTCGTCTACGTTTTGTACGTTATACAATCGCCATTTAGGAGATTTCCGGAGTTTTAGGCTATGATTTATCACGTAGGTTTCCCGGCAGAAAAAAAAAGGTGAGACGTATAGACGCCCTCGACACATTAGGCAGACAAGCTTCACGAGGTTGATCAATGACCTTGGAGCGTTGATAATTGCACCTCACATCAGGCCCCATGTAACTAGTACTGTATTTCTCAGTGAAAATATCCAGCGTAAAGAAACGGAAAGCTTTTACTGGTTACTATTTTATTTCATTTTTTATTTCTCTCTTTACTCTTTCTTTTTTCTCTTGCTATTTTTTTATTCTAATCTTTTTTAATCCACCGTGACAGGATCCCTTGCTAGCCCTCGAAGCGCTGGCACTTCTCAGCGTAATTCTCCTAACTGTAGGTGGTAACACGCTCGTAATAGCCGCAATAGCATCAAGTCCAAGTCTTCGAGCACCGACGCATTCTCTCATCGTTAATTTGGCCTGCGCAGACTTGATATTAGGTAAGAAAATTACATTGTGTTTAATAACTGAGTGAGAAAAGAGCGTTTAATTTTTTTCACCGAATATAACAACGAACATTCCCAACGCCTATTTTTTCAGGCTTAACCGTCCTGCCACTTTCCGCAAGCCGTGAACTCAGAGGTGGTTGGGGTTTGGGACCAATTACCTGTTCCCTTTGGACAGCTCTCGATGTCCTTTGTTGTACAGCGAGCATTTTGTCGCTATGCGGAATTTCGGTGGACAGGTAATAGGTGGTAATAATTTTATTTGTAATTACAATGAGAGAATTGAAATTGAAAATCGTTTTTCTTTTTTCTTCAGATACATCGGGGTATCCAGACCCTTAACTTATTCACGGGTTGTCACCACCAGAAGAGCGAGATTAATGATCGCAACTATCTGGCTTGTGGCACTGGCCATCAGTGCCGGACCTCCATTAGGGTGGGCAGAGGACAGCGTTTATGTTCCAGAAACCGGTGAATGTAACGTCAATAAGCAGTTAGGGTGAGTGAAAATTAATTATCAGATCAGATGTGCTAAAGTATGTGAGATCGACAATTCGACATAGATTTTTTAATATTTCGGCGAACAATTTCATCGTAGATACGTCATTTTTTCCGCCTGCGGTTCGTTTTACCTTCCGGCACTTGTTATCCTCGTTCTTTATGGGCTCGTCTATAAAGCTGCGGTGAAAAGGTCACGATTTTTGGCAGCAGGATCGGTGACCAGAAGTCACGTCACCCTACGTATCCACAGAGGCAACAAGGTACCATTTTTCATTTTTCCTTCCAGTGTCGCAAGCTTTTTATTTTTATCACCGTTCATTATACCGACAATCATTGTTATTATATTTACTTCATATTTTGTGAGAAAAAGTGTAAAAATTCAATTAAAACTCTGGTCGTGTGTAGGTGAATCTATATAATGTATATATTCAGTATAGGAGGGGAATGGAATGGATCTTCTTTTTATTTTCAGAAGACGTGCGTGCATGTCATTGCACGACACGGTCAAGTTTATGCGCAGTAAAACTGCAAACTATTTATAAATAAATAATGTCAGTCGCTAAACCAACACGGCAACGCGCCAAGTATACCTATATTATTATTTTTCTTTTACATACACTCTCCTCTTTAGTCACTAACCAGTCACTGCATTCAGATATAACTATACGATACAGTTCAGATGCCAGAAATATTGTCCTTGACTAATCCAGACTTCAAAAATAACCGTCATCGCGTTTCATTCCTGATTATCGTAAATTGATCCTTTAAATAATACGTACTGTATAATCTAAAAAATATAATACGAGATACATAATACACTATGCTTTAAATCCAGTCACTTATTTATGTACAATAAAATATGAGATTACTCCATGTAATGAGTTAAGAGTTCTGAAACGCAATTGCATTTCATTATAATCCGATCCACAGAAACGAATCAATTGTTTCACGTTTTCTTTTTTTTTTCTCATTTTTTGGATCGTTTGGTTTCGCCAAGACTCAGATAAACCCTTGCCAATCCAATTTTATCATGTCGCTGGCTTTCTCACCGATCATGATAGCCGGAGCGTTGGTGTGCCCGGCGATTATAGTGGGCATAATGCTGGCGTCAACAACCCTCAAATTTCTGATTCCATAAACTTTGAGAGTGGCGTCAACGACACCAGAGTCCTCAATGGGGGCCATTTTACAGGTGCCAACTAAGTGCCCGAGGGTGGTGCTCACATGTCGAGCAACGCAAGCCCAGTAAGGGTCAGTGTTGAATGTGATGTGACGACATCCGGCAATGTTGAGCGGTAATAACGTGGTGTTGTATTTTTTAAAAGGAGTCGTAGCTGCCACTTCGATTGCCTGAAATTTCGTTGTAATGGAATTTAGAATTAAAGTGTCAAGGATGAGCCACGTTGCGTTGTTGAGGTAAAATGAATCTGAATGTGAATTTGAATTTGACCGATACGATGATCAATCGATCGAGGTAAACGTGAAATTGATTCTTGTGACGAAATTCAAACGTTGTTCGAACGGTTTCGGTCATACGAAATGTCACGAAATAGTGAAACTCAAATCTTGAAGGTATAACAAAATTGCGAAATCGATGTATTATAATTATCAGCAACGTCATCGTCACCCTGCAGAGCTATTGGATCATTTCATTGAATTTTTTCAATTAGTTCTGGAGCAAAATAATATCACAAATCACAATAACGCGGTCTGATTGAAATGTATTACCTGCAAACTGCAGCATAGCAACAATGATATTTCACCATTCAAATGTTTTTTTATTCTCCCGTTTATTTCGGCAGCACTTTGACAATTAAAAAAAAAATTAAAATACCAAATAAATGAACGGAATAATGTCCGACTCAAAGTTCTCGGAGAATCAAATAAAATGTTGTCTAGACAATTTTACATTTCTAGGCTAGCCTCGTGACATTGACCTAGACGCGGAGGCAAGACACGCGTACAACTAGACGCGCATTTCGGTAACACTTTCTCACGCGACCTTCTACTCATTATAACAACCGGTTTTTATACTCGGTAATTGAGTTCCACCGACCGATAAGTATTTTATTGCTGTAATAAGAGCGGGCCGATTTTTCGTACGGTGAAATAATTCTATCAATGATTGTGGATCAATTACAACGATCCCTTCAGCCGGACGAGAATGTTGCTTCAACTATTTGTCAATCGTAAATTAAAACGAACCTTTTTGATGCCTCGTACAATTGTTTCCAAGTCGTCGGGGTCCTGGTAATAATTAGCTTGTAAAACGGGCCAGTGAAAAGGATTGGAGCTTTTCAAGGTAACCCGTCCCCTGCTCTTCGGATGGAGCACTATCGGAACAAGGCTAAAACCATCTCTTCCTTCATACTCGTGAAAAACGTCGTTCACTAATTCATCAGACAGCCCCATTATGCCTTTTAGACCACCGGATGTGTCGCCAGTCAGGGAGCCCAAACCCAGCACGAGCTCTATATCCGCGTAGTCATCTTCATATTCATTCGCAAATTCTCCATAGTTATCGAACACTGAATTTCCAATTTTTCTTCCCCACTTTGTTGAAGTTTTTAAACCCTTTTTTGTGTTAATAAAAGCGAGCCCTTCGGCTCCCCCAGGTACCGTTAATGGTCCAGTACCCCTGACGAGGTAATCGAAGGTGTTTGCTGGGTTGGTTGCAACGCGGGATTCGATTATTGTAACGCTGTCATTGACAAGGAAAGTTAGAATCGACATGCTCACGTGATCCTGTAGATTGTATCCCACCGGAAGATCCTGGAAAACAGGAATACCCAACGATTCCAGGTGGTCTCTGGGACCGATTCCCGAAAGCATCAGCAACTGGGGTGAATTTAGGGCACCGGCGCAGAGAAGGACTTCCTTTGAAGCTCTGACAAAGTACTTTCGTTTATTTTTCACGAACTCCACACCAGTAGCAATCCTCGTTACCGGATCAATCACAATTCTCGTTACTCTTGAGTACTTTGAAACATGAAAATTTCTTCGGTTGCGAATAGGTCGTAGAAAAGCTTTGCTAGCACTGACACGACGTCCGCCTCTAAGGTTAGCTTGGGCAACTGAAAATCCGAGTAATCTCTCTGCATTATAATCGTTTATTTTGTAACCCATTTCTTCAGCCGAATTCAAGAAAAGATCCCTTAGTTTTGAAACGTATGGGGAATAGTTTACGTCAAGATATCCCGATTTGCCGTGATAACGAACATCCAAACAGTCGATTTGGTTGTTTTCGGATTTTCGAAAATACGGAAGGACTTCTTCATAGCTCCATCCCGGATTCCCTTGGGCTGCCCATGAGTCGTAGTCGCTTTTCGAACCCCTTGTGTACATCATATAGTTTACCACGGAACTACCTCCGACTGCTTTTCCCCTCGGCCAGTTGCATCGTCCTTCTTTCATTCCAAGACAGAAGCCGCCGTTTCCATTTTCATCAGGAAATCCTGGCTCCGTTTTGTACCCCCAGTTATAAGCCGTTATGTGAAGCGTAGGGGCGAGCAGAGGCACGTCGGTGAGAAAAATTTCATCCTTTCCAGCCTCAATGAGAAGCACGTTCCACTCGGGAATTTCTGTTAAACGATTCGCGAGGACCGATCCCCCAGACCCGGCCCCGATAATGACAAAATCGTATTCTTGTAATATATTGTTTTCATCGTCTATCTGCGGGCTATCAAAGTTTTGCAAGAATCCATTATAGCTATTGAATAAATCGTCGAATATTCCGCGAGATTCTTCGCAATTTCCTATGGCTATAGAAATAACCAGATATATTGCGCAAATTATTTTGGACATCTTTTCAAGTTTTCGAATTTAGATATAAATTTGATGTGCTCTAATTTTATGAATGTTCCTTTCCTTTTTCTACGGTTATTCGAGAATCGATTCGCAAATATTTGTTAAACAACAGTCATTTTTTGGGAGACTCTAAAGCGATCATTCTACACGTGAATATTTTATGATTAGCGACGCAAATTAAAGTCAGAATTCTATTGCGTATACGGAATACAAATTTCAGACGCCACCTCTGTTGTCCTGTACTCTTCTTATGCTTTACCGCTATACTTATTGGTTTACCGGTAAAAGTATCCTGCAGCTTGCGTGACTTGCATAATTATAAATCATTGACGGTTATACATCACGTTAGAGGCGCGATGAAATCAAATGTCAATGTCTTGTCGGCAGCCGAATTTCAATGTTGATGGACTTGATTAAACTGATGCGAAATTCGGTTCAAGTCTAGATTGCAGGCTCGCATTTTTCGATGAATCCATCACGGGCAATAATTTTCAAAGATTCAGTGATCCTCCAGATTTCACAAAATTTTGATTTTTCGACAAGTATGCTCAGAGGATGTGGCGAATACACTGAAACATAGAAAGAAGAATTTATTGTTTGAAAATAGTTGTCATTGATTTTTTTTTCCTGGCATACACACTCAAAATGATTTCAAAATTTTGTACCTACTCTAACGCAACTTATAACATACGATTATTGTTATTATTACTTTTTATCTGTACTCACCACGAATTCATTGATTTTTACTTCAAAAAATTCACCACTGTCGACCATTGCGCGTTATTATCTCTCGCGAAGATCCATCGCTCCGCAAAAAGAATAAAGGGTGTAGGGAAAAAAATGTCTTCAGAAAATTTGATATTATTCACGCGATGTGCACCCGCCTCTATCTTCGATCTCGATGAACCGTGAGAACGGAAATGCGTCGAAAAAAATTGTCTCCTCTCCCGAAAACTTTTATACATCGGCGACACTATTATCAAAAGTCTGTGGCAACTCACCACCAAAATTTTCGTTAGATTTCAGATTTGTTACAATAAAAAAAATCGCATAGGCACATTTGTCACTATAATCTAACTATCCGTAACCGAGTCAAAGCAGTGAGAGGGAAGAAAGCAACTGAAAATTGGATGGCAGCTTTGAAGCTCTGATTACGGGAGAGAAAAAAGATTGTTACAGGTTGCTAACAGTTTAAAGACTGAACAGTCAGGTCAGACCGAGCGTCAGACCAACCAAACAACCAAGGCTGATCGCTCACGAGTATACAATCGGTCGCACATTGGGCAATGTGATAAGTCTTATAACAAGGTTGTTACTACTAGTGTTACTCACCCTTCCTCCCAACACCCGCCTATACTTGCATGCTCACAATTCGCCAGCTGTACAAGGTCCTTCAAACTCTAAGTAATAGACGATAATTAGAGTAAACTGTCGATCTACATTCCACTCATAATTTGAACCTAAGCGTAGGGTAGCTGTATTATTTCACCTTCGTTCCCAGAGTTTACTTACGGCATGGAAGAAAATTTGGATAAGATGCCGGAGCGGTTTGGATCTCCCTAAAATTCGTAAAAAGTGACTCTGGGCCTTCTCACATATGTAGGTACATACAAAGCTGTTGTGATAAAAGAAGCTTCATAGTTGTAAATCGAGTCATATTCATTTTCCCAAAAAATAATACATTTAAGCGATATTTCTAATGATAAGAACGGCTTTGATGATCTGTTTGCCCCACCACGTTTTCCACACGCAGTCCTGCAGTAACAGAGTAACTTTATCGATTATGAATTAAAAAAAAAATTGACACATTTGTCTACAAAGCTTTTCACATAATGAGCTAATTGTCGTTAAGAGCTTCGAGTGTGTAAGATGATGCCGTTTACAACCTGCGATCGCATTTTTTTTTTGTGTCAACCTTGTCTGGGATGGTCCTGCCACACCTCAATTCTATTTTAGCTGCGCTGTCTCTCACCATTCCAAGATTGAAGATCAAAAGAAGATTTTGAGAAAACTAACCGTAGGAATTGTTTTATGAACTTTCAGTTTTCATGATGTAAATATAAATCACTTCTCTTACGCACGTTGAAATAGAATGATCGAGTACTGATTTGCAGTTATTGCACGTCCCATGAAATGAACTCTGAAAACTAAGAGCGTGGATTTCCCGGTTCATTTTAAACAGATGAATATAATCAATATATATAGATGGCTATAACGTGCCCACAATTTATCATGAGCTTAAATTATTTAGTCTGTAAGAAAACTATTGCGGTGTAAGAAATGTGTAAGCTGCGATATATTGCACTTGACAATCATCGTGTTTATCGGCTGAGGAGAATTACATGCAATTTATTCAGTTAATTTTATCGGCGAAACAGGTTTGCTGACCCGAATACTTCGCGTAGTCTTCTGTTGGATATACACCTGTACGAATATTTAGTTACGCAATTGCGTACAAACATTGGACTACTTCTTTTTAAGTTATACAAAAACTTGATGATCGCAATTTATTTATCATAAATAATTTCATAATCTTGGCCACGAATTTATTCGACTTAATTCGTAGTATAATATAATAAGATGCTCGTGAGGTCAGGGCCGCAATGTGCAAGCCGCGGTGAACTATGTATTTCAATTATGGCGAAAACTTTGTTGCGTTAATTAGTTATTGTCTAATAGCGTACCCACGATACAGCGTTGTCGTTATAATTATGCGATTATAATTATAATTATATAAGAGAACGGAAAAGTCGTCTCGTTGGACAATGTATTGTAAAATGAGTATCATCTATTCAAAATAGTAGTCTACACACCTATAATCGACGCTAATTATTGATTACATGGCATCGAAAACGCCGACCTTGATTTGAAGATAGAAAAATGAAAAATAATATCCTAAAATTGCGTTACTATAACAATTTTAATTTTATAAATTGCACGGAGCTATATCTGCCAAAAGAGTGTATTCCTCGAAAAATGTACACATTCTATAACAGAATTTTAACCGTGTTATTCAATTCAAAATAACGTAATTTTAATATTTTTGAGTTTTATCACTTTTCAAAGATGTGCTCTTATGGTAGAATTTTTACTATGTCTGGTTTTAAGCCCTCCATCCTAAAAAAAATCCTAATGAAAACATCGAAAAAAAATTCATTTTATACTTCATTTGTATTAATTATAGTTGATTTGATTCAGCTTTCCGAAGATTCTGGGAGCAGCGGTTCCAGCACGAAGTTGGTATCGGGTCCGGGACCACCGCGACGTTGGGCGTCTCAAGGGCGTCGCGGCGCCCTTTACAGAGGACCCGCAGCAAAATTTCGAAGACAAAAGCGGGCTGCTAAGACGCTCGGGATCGTAGTCGGAGGATTTTTGCTCTGTTGGTTCCCGTTTTTTATTATTTTACCCATAGGTGAGCTGACCCCATTAATATTATTATTACTGCATGTGTTATCAGCATGACTATATAAGTGATGCAGTGAAAAAAGCAAATCCACACTGACGCAAGAAATTCATAAAGAATATTGGAGTTGATATAAGGAGGGACAGATTGCAGACCGGAAATTACGCTACTTGTCATCCATCGAAATTCGATAAAAGCATAGATATGAAAAGCGTGAGGGTTGGTGCAGGTTTAAATTGATTCTGATATTTATTTTGCCGTCTGTTTTTTCGAACAGCAGAACCTTGCATTGTCCTTGAGCCAAATATCACAGAATTTCGGCGCACGAATTCCAGAAAAGATGTGATCAAAGATGTTCCTTGATTTTTTATTACACGTATTATAGGTATACTCATGATTTTTTTTTTTAACCTGTATGATACTCAACGATTCCAACAAGTGAAACGGCCAGTAATGAAAATTTAGGCATTTTGGCTGCGCCACAGTCAATCGAACGATATGAATATAGCAATACAATTGAACGTTTGGGTCCCAGCAATGACTAAAGGAATACCTAAACCGAATATAATCCGTGAATGCCGATACGAATATGGAACCGACATCATATAGACATGACATTTTCATTATGTGACTTAAACTTTTAACGAATACAAATTGGATACTTACGTAATTTTCCCAAACAAAAAGAAGCGCTCGCATAATTATCGCGTAGAATAGAAATATCCTTGGATGATAAAAGAAAGCGAGATAACATGTGAGACGCGGAGTGGAGGAAATTGAAATATATGTGCTGAAAATACATCAGTTTCGATGTTTAAAAAATTCATATCACCAACGATAGAACAATATACCATCCGTATGATCGTAATTATTTGTATTTATCTTTACAGATGCAGCGTGCGAATCGTGCAATCTTTCGGAGAGTGCCATATTCGCGTTCGCATTTTGGCTCGGGTATTTCAACAGTTGTATAAATCCTCTGATCTACGCATGTAGCAGTAGAGAACTGAGACGGGCCTTTCAAAGTATCTTGCGAAGAGCATTTCTGCTCCGAGCGAGAACTATCCAGCGGTCACCAGCGGCCGTTTACGCAGCTTCAGCTGCAGGGATCGCTAACAAAAGACAATTAGGGATGCTGACCACCCCACGAGACTGAACTAATATACCCGCTATCGATATTCCACTTCGTAACCATATTCTTCCAAGAACGGACCTAGGCACACTCGGGCAGACCCGAACACATAGTTCGAACAGCAGCGAATCCTGCGGCTATTTGCACATCAAAGTTTACTATAAACAAAACCCTTGGACCTCTCAGTATCCTACAACATGAATTGAATTGTAAACAATTATTCGTGATCACACAGATGTCCGATGTTCTGTATTTTTTGTTTTCTACAAACATTGAAATCATTTAGCTCATTATCAAAAATTAAATTGTTCCAACAGAAACTGACAGAGTGATAAATTTTCTTATTCCAGCCGATCCTAGCTTTATATGCTAGCTATAAGACATCAAAGATGCAACAATCTACGTAAATCACCGAGAAAACGTTGTTTCTACGTAATATAATGCTGTAGACTTTGTATTGAATAAATTAGCAGGCACATACATACCTACATAACCGGTGGATTATATTTGAATTACGGAGCCCGGAAACTTATCCTCTTACCTGGGGGCCTGTCTCTGAGCTCCCTGGAACGTTATTCATCTACGAGCGATTCGATTACTCGATATTCGCCCACGAATAGATTTGTGCATTCTCGAGCACCCGTCAAATGGTTGAAGTCACCCGACGATTCGCATATACGAGCATCTGTATACTGTGAGAACTGTTCACATTATATAAAAAATAGTATCGTACTTTGTGTGTGCCGGTAGTGATACCGGTGCAATTTATATGCATGATCGACGTATAACCCTGCTAGTCAAGTTTTTTATAATAACAAGGAAAATAGAAATAACAATCAAACCGTGTTCATCATTATTCAAGTGAGAGTATTTCATTAATAATCCCATCATATTGTAACATGACTCCATGACTGTATAGGATATGAAGATGGAACGTGTGGGGCATCCAATTCAGGATCGGAAAAATCGGTTGGTCCACTTCCTACAGCAGCATCCGGAGTTGGTATCTGGAAAATTCAATAAAAATTTTACACATGGGGCTGTCCACGTCAACTCGATACGGCTTCAGACCTCGACATCTCCAATTGCATTTTTAATTTTATATGTTATCATTCTATCTTCGGAGAACCCACCAAATTTTTTTTTTTTTTTTTAATCAAGGCCTTCAGAGCTATGAAATTTTTTAACTTTGAAAAAAGGACCTTTTTAAAAATTCTGAAAAAAATCACAAGAATTCTGTGGATGATATAGAACAACCTCCCACTCGCAAAAACGTGGGCAGGATTTTTCTTATATTTTTTTTTTTAATTTTAAACATCTGAATGGTGAAAGTTCGAAAGATTTTTGCGATGTATATGTGAGTAGCACATATATGCCTGTAAGTATGAAATTCTGCAGAATACGAAAATCGTTGTTATAGCTGTTTTTAGATTAGAAATATTGAAATGATTAAAATTTTTATGCTTGTGTGGGTGACACGAATCCGTCTGTGCAGCTATCGAGTGTCCCATGGCACGGAATGCACAAGTCTAGAAGTGCTGACAGCCAGTCACAGTAACGCATTTCGAATTCAGCGCCAAAAAGAACGATCGCAATTCGCTGGCGATCGTTCCGTGCGTGTCAGTTCCGTACACTGAACTCTATAGTATAGTATAGTATAGTATACTATAGAGTTCAGTGGTTCCGTATCATAAATAGAGCCCGTAAAGTCAATGGATCCAGAACGCCTCTGATTGGCGCTTGAAAAGTAACTAGATTCCGGAAGGAGGCACCCTTCAGAGCACCCTCAAATATCGTGACGTCAATTATGGAATAGAATGCACACGTGCGCTGGCGCAATTTCTCAAAAATTCACCAATGCCTGTGCAATGCTCTGGCAATGCCTACTCAGCGTTGCTCGTGGTTGCTTGTCGTATAACCTTTTTCTCCCACCACGATTTCATTCATGGGTTGTACCATAACCACAAAAGAGAATGGGTCAGGCCTGGAATGGGTTCAACGTAGCGGAAATTAATTTTGAAAATAGTTAATTTAAACCTTCTCAACAATGGATCACTATAGCCTGCAATTGATGGATGATATTGTATTAGAAGAAAGGAGACCATCCAAGAGTAATAGGTGAGGGAAAACCAGATTGTGAAATCACTTATTTAATTTTACATGTCACTGATTGCTTTAATCTTCGTATATCGTATCATAGTAAAAATTCTGTTGGAAAAACCTCAAAGGAAGTTAGTAAGGTTCCAAATGTTCCAAAGCAAAATATCTCTTCGCAACAAGCTCCTGAAAAATTCAACATGGTCTCAACAAATCTGAAAGTAGAAATGCAGATGCTGCGAATCACCGACGAATCTGAAAGGCAACTTTATGAGACTTTGAGGCACATTTATGGAACTGTGAGTACATTGGAAGGGGATTTGCAAATACTATTCTAATTGTTATTTTATAGAATTTTCAACTTGCTGATGCTTCGGAATACAAGGATAAAAAGTCCAATTTGGGTAAGCAATATTGGATGGAACGTGGAAATTTAGTGATCAAAAGTGTAGTTGATTACTCATCGAGGGAAAATAAACCTAAGACGCATGAGCAGATCACCAAACAGTTTGCGACATCTAAGCTAGAAAGCTATGGGTTAGTTCTGTTTTAGCGCCTCTAATACTCTTAGCCATATTTCGGTGGTTAATCTTTTTTTATCATAACATTCACAGGTTTCATACTAAACATTGCATAGAAGCATTGGAGCATGCAAAAGGAAATGTGGGAAATGCGATGGAGATCTTATTTTCCAAGTATTATGGAGTGGTGAATTTTCAACGAAAGAATGACATTGAAAATCTGTCTGTCGAGGAAGTATCAGAAAGGCAAAATGACGAGCGGATGGCATTAGAATCAATATATGGAGAATCTTTTGTTGAGAAGATAAAAAACCAAATCTGGATTATTACCTTGAAACTAGACTACCTACTAGAAAAACATGAAGATCAAAAGCTCAACACCAGGCCTGCAAGAGTGGATAAAAATATTTGTCGCTTATTCGTGAGTGGTAATTGCAGATTTGGAAACAAGTGTAAATTCCTACACAGAACACCTGATATTGTACCACAATCTACACCAAGAGAGGATGCACAGTTCACGCTTGAAATAAGATTCCCTGAACGTATGTTGAAGTTGTTATTCATGTTATATTCTGAGCCGCGACAGGATTCATATTTAATCATTTGTCCCTTATTGTTTTAGATCACATTTATCCTTATGATCCGCCATATTTTTATTTTTACAAAAACACTGAGTCCTTTCCAAAAATGGGTTGTTTGCGAATAGCAAGATGCCTTTATAATGAGGCACTTGAACACTGTGTTGATGGAACTCCGTCGATATTCTCAGCAATATCTCTCCTGGAAAATGAATATGAAATCAAGTCATATCTTGCTAATAATAAAGAAAAATTCATCGACAAAGACGATCCCTTATTTCCAACAACAATCAGCAATGACCTTGACAAAAATGTACCAACACATTACGAAAAAGGATCCACAAATAAGAAGAACAGAAGTGATCTTTCGTGGGGAGAAATGGCAAAACAGGATGACGAGATCAGAAGGAAATTCATGGACAAACAGAAAAGTCCAAGATACTTGAAAATGAAAGATGCACGTAGGAAACTGCCTGCGTGGTCTAAAATGAACGAAATCTTGGACACTATTCATGAAAATCAGGTCACTGTAATTTCTGGTGAAACTGGATGTGGTAAAAGTACTCAGGTAATTTCATAATCCACTCATTTGTTGATCTTTGTCATGATAGTCAAAAGTATTATTAGTCGTCACTCGTTGCATTTTTTACATACTGACTTCAGCAATTATTGTTACAGGTGCCCCAATTTCTACTGGATGACTGGATAATAAACAGATCAGACACCAATAAAGAACACGTTGAGATTATTTGTACGCAACCTCGTAGAATCAGTGCAATTGGTGTAGCTGAAAGAGTAGCCGCAGAGCGTGACGAGCGGGTTGGGAATACTGTTGGTTATCAAATACGTTTGGAGAGTAAAGTGTCCTCAGCAACCAGATTGACGTTTTGTACAACAGGAATTCTGCTTCAAAGATTCTCAGGAGATCCTCGCTTATCAACTGTAACTCATGTAGTTGTCGATGAAGTACACGAACGTAGTGCTGAAAGGTAATGAGGTAAATAATTATTATAAGTGATTGGAAAGATGTTTTAACATTACAGACTGTTACACATTTAAGTTTTATTTGATTATTTAAATGAGTGAATAGAGTAGAATGTAACTCATTCTCATCATTAATTTTATTTCTCTCAGAGAATAGTAAACATCTACTGACTTGAGCTGTGAACTTTAAATACGTTAACTTAATTACAGCGATTTCCTATTGATGCTCTTGAAAGAACTGCTTCCCAGAAGATCAGACTTGAAAGTTATTTTGATGAGTGCTACGATGAAAGCAGACACATTTTCTACTTACTTTGGAAGTATTCCCACATTAGATATTCCTGGTAGAACTTTTCCTGTTGAGCAAATTTACCTTGAAGATATTTTGGAGGAGACTAAGTTCGTGGTTGAAGAAAATTCGAGATTTACACGTAGAATCAAAGGTGGTTTTGAAAAATTAGAGACCGAATTGGAATCTGCCGATGTGGAGGCCATGGCTGGTATCTATCCCAAAGATAACATATTGGACGAAAACCTTACACTAGCACAGCTTATGAGAAGGTACGAGGGACACTCCAAACAAACCTACAAGAATCTATACGTTATGGATGCAGACAAAATCAACTTTGAGTTGATAGAAACCGTTTTGGAATGGATTATCGATGGGGAACACAGTTATCCAAGAACTGGTTCAATATTGGTGTGGTTCTTATTCTTATAATGTATGCTACTTTTGAAGGAGGATACTTCATTTTTTTTTTTAATTGGTCTCTTACTTGTTTCGCAGGTATTTTTACCTGGTATTGCAGAGATCATAGCCATGAAAGATTTGTTAACTGAAAATAAGTCCCTGTCGCCCAAGAATGGAAATTTCGTTATTGTTCCATTGCATTCGTCCTTGTCTAGCGAAGATCAGAGTATGGTATTCAAAAAAATGAAGGAAGGTGTTAGGAAAATTGTGCTGAGTACAAATCTTGCTGAAACTTCAGTAACGATAGACGATTGCGTTTTTGTTGTGGATACTGGAAAAATGAAGGAGACAAGATTTAATTCAAACCAAAACATGGAGAGTTTGGAAATGTGTTGGGTCTCACGAGCAAATGCAATGCAGAGGAAGGGAAGAGCTGGACGTGTGATGCCCGGAGTATCCATACACCTCTACACATCGCACAGGTATTATGACAACGAACTAGCCGTCATACTCAAATGTCTATCAGGTCGTTCAATACCGATTTAATTTTTTCAGATTCAAACATCATTTCTTGGCACAGCCAATTCCCGAAATACTGCGAATTCCTTTGGAACCTTTGCTGCTACGAATAAAAATTATGAACAAAGCAATAGAAGTTGATCTCCATGATATATTAGGAAAAGTGCTCGAACCTCCATCGCGAGACAGTATTTCAGACGCTATAAAGCGTTTGCAAGATGTAGGAGCAATAGGTCCAGACTGTAGGCTTACTCCCTTGGGTCATCATTTAGCGGCATTGCCCGTTGATGTTCGGATTGGTAAACTTATTTTATTTGGGGCAATTTTCTGCTGTCTCGACTCTGCATTGACCATCGCAGCTTGTCTATCTCATAAAAGTCCTTTCGTCGCACCCTTTGATAAGAAGCATGAGCTCGATTCAAAAAAAAAAGATTTTGCTACTGCAAACTCTGATCAGTTGACTATTCTAAAGGCTTACAAGGTGCGAATTGATTACTTATTGATTCATTTGAATACGGAATTGAATTCTATGCTAAAAATGTGACATTCAACATTGCGTTATCAATTCTAGAAATGGCTCGAGGCGTGTTCACACAGCGCCTATGCGGGTCACATCTTTGCCAATGCAAACTATCTATCAACAAGAACATTGCAAATGTTGGCCGACGTGAAGCATCAATTCTTAGAACTTTTAGTCTCAATTGGATTTGTTCCAGTTGATGTTGGAAGACGACGATCGGGAGACGATAAAATCTTAGAAATTACTGGACAAGCATTGAATGCAAACAACGAAAATTATAAACTACTGCAAGGGTTGTTGTGTGCCGCATTGTATCCGAATGTAGTGAAAGTTTTCACTCCGGAGAAATCGTTTCAAATGCAATCGGCTGGTGCAATACCAAGGCAACCAAAACCAGAGGAGTTAAAGTTCAAAACTAAGCAAGATGGATACGTGAACATTCATCCCTCTTCCGTCAACTTTTCAGTCGGTCACTTTTCTAGCCCGTATTTGGTTTTCCAAGAGAAAATTAAAACCAGCAGAATATTTATCAGAGAAATATCCATGGTACCTATGCTGGCACTAGTCCTTTTCTCTGGGTATGGTATTGATATTGAACTTCACAACGGAACTTTCATTCTTTCACTAGAGGATGGCTGGATAATGTTTAGCGTCGAATCGCACAGGGTATGTGAAACGTAATACATATTATGACCCATGCATTGACCTAGAGTAATTCAGTCGCATTAAAAAAAAAATATTTTCAGGTTGCTCAACTCTTACAATGCATGCGCGTTGAGATGGTTAAACTTTTAGAAGAAAAAATGCAGGATCCTCTGTTGAACCTGGTTAACCATCCAAAAGGCAAAAAAATTATTCAAACTATCGTGAATATAATAACGAGAGACTAGCCAAATGATGGAGTATCGAAATAATTTCATTTAGCTATATTTATTTTGTTTTTATTGTGATTACTTTAACTTTAAGCAGAGCTTTAACAAATCTAACCGACCACATGGATCATGTTTGTTTCATAGATTTATCCGATATTGTAATTTTCGACTAAAATTTGTGGCAACTATTCACACTGTGCCCTGTGAGTGTAAAAGGCTGTTGTAAATATTCAGCAGGACATTCAACCAAACTAATAACAGACAGTGTATCGAGTAATGAAGAGAAATAAATATATTTCTATGTTTACAAAAAAAGGTATAAGTCGAAATGGTGCAATTGTATTCATCAAAATACAATAGCTCTGATATCACGGCAGAGTTACTAGTATATACCTATATAACAAGTAATACATAAGTATAGCATAATTTTCTTTAATAATTTAACAAGGTACTTTAATATACATTGCCTTTGAACTTACGTAGATGAAGGAGGTGGCGGTGGGGGAGGTGGGGGTGCCCAAGACATGGTTGGAGGTGCACATGGGTTGGAGTGATACAAGTTGGGTCCATAATTATTAAAAGGAGGTCGAAATCCTGGAGGCCGACCGAACATGTATCCCGTATTTGGTGACGGAAACATATTATTTTGTTGATACGGATTATTGTAAGGATTGAATGGATATTGAGATTGGGGACTAAAGCTATGCTGACCATACTGATTTGGGGGTGGTTGATTTGGTCGATGAGCTGGGTTTTGTAGACTGTATGAATTATGAATGGGAGGCTGGGGACCATTCGAGTTCCATTTTGGAGGCCTGGAACCAAAGTTTATATTCGATCGAGGATTGTCATAGTTGGGCAATTGCCAGTCACTGCTCCATGGATTCCTTTGTCGATCTGTTAGGGAGATATTAAGTCATACTTGTGCATCCATTTGGTCAACCGTACATAAAATTATACATTTCATTGAGAAGACAGTAGTCATTTGCTATATGTAGTGTGATATGCTCACCATAACAGTGACGTTTTTGTGGAACCCCCTCAACTTCTGAACTTTGTTGTCTCTCCTTCATTCCAGGCTTCTGTCGCTGTTTCTGCCTTTGCAATTGATTATAGGCCCGTTCTTCCTCATCGTCTGAAAACTCTGGTGGCTCAGCATCATCCTCTCCAGATACGTCGACACCTTTCAGCCTATAAAAAAAATTGCTATTCCAGATCTTGCAGACATATTAATCTATGTATCAATTGAACATATGAGATGAGAATTTACTTGACTAATTCATGGAGGAAGACCAGAGAAGTGTGCTCAGTCGTAGGAGAGTAGTACACTTCCATACCGACTATAATTCCTAAGAGTTTGATGTGTTGATCGCTGTTGAATCGCACACAATAATGGGGATCGGCTACTTGACCAAATACATCAAACACTCTACCAAGAACCCGATGACCTTTTTCCAAAAATAGGATCGAATCAAGGTTCAGAGTTGGTTTTCCAGACATTGGCCGTACTATAACGAGCTGCTCTACAATTCCGCTAACCTGCACGCAAGTTTAAATTTTATTGAATAATGAAAATTTTTCATGACAGAATGACTACATTCTAAGGACAATTGAAGAAAGTATACTTGCCTCTCCTAATCGTTCACATAATTCTTCAGGTACAGTAATGGTTAATTCTTCAATAGGTGGGAGATCTTCAAACTCGCTCTTGGTCTTCTTGAATTTAGATGGCTGAACTCTACTTTGGTTTGTGGTACTGGAACATAACAATGAATCGTCACAACCTAAGACTCACAAGGTGCTTTAGAAAGCTTAGCTTGCAGGTATCTCACCTATCTTCAAGATCACTGTCACTATCACTGTCACTGTCACTTTCACTAGTATCATCGCTGTCATCACTGTCACTATCACTATCTGTATCCTCACTTGCGGAATTGTTCTCAGCATTTCTAGTCCGATATTGTATCCTGTTTTGTGCACTGCCAATGTGGTCATCAACGATAGTAATTACCTCACATGGGGAAGGTACCCTTTCATCTATATCAGATTCAGAATCAGAACTTGCATATTCGGCTGCCAAAGACAACAAGCAATTGAATTCGTTTAAAACTTCAACTTGACTGGTATTTGCTTTTGTCTCTCTAGTAGCTACTGAATTATCTTCCAAGTTTATTGAAGATGTTTTCTCAGTATCATGGTTGCCCATTTCTAACAGAGTATTCTTTGGGGTAACTATGTTTTCCGCTACCCCACTTGCAAGAATTTCTATTGATTTTTGGATCTCTATATTCTCAGAGGGAGCGGCAATATGTCCTGCTTCAGTTGCAATCTCTATCGCTCTGTTCTTGAATACTTCTACAATTTCAACTTCGTCCTTGCTATCTGGAAGTGTTATTTCGATCTTTCTATCAGGCTCACTGCTCTGAATCGAACTAATATGTACTGCCATACCCCTGCTGTCACTGTTTGGATCATTTTCCAAATCCATTTTGGCGGAATTCTCTTCTTGCTCAAAATTTATGTCGATGTTAGAATACGTAGTTTTTACCTCTTCTGTCATGTCTGTTGCATGGGTCTCGCTTAGATCCATGGTAGCTGCATTCGAGGTTAGTATTTGAGTAGCACAATTTTCAGATTCACTTGTACCACCAGTGGACATAGCGATTTATATTCGTTTTATTATGTCAAATAATTACGCGAATAGGTCAATAACGTAATTGTTAAAGCTATACTTGTGTGTTATAAACGATTCCAAGATTATGTATCAGGTTATCGTATAGATCGTGCTTATTACGTGAAGCGTGGTGAAAGCACATGGTCGTTGATGGCGTGGTCGCATCAAGGGAGGTATAGGGTGATCTTCCACCACTCCTGTCACTTTACATTTTTATGTACAAGTTTTCTGATAGTACACTAGATGTCATCCCCAGCCAACATTTCTTAGGTTATTTCTATTTGTCAACCCATTCTTCAGTCAACGCAAACACACACACACGAGACTCGTGTTGCATTTTAATGTAAGGGTAGAGAGCAAGCAATAATAAATATGTCAAGTTTCTAAACTGTTATCAATTCAATGAGCGTAATTAACAACCGCGTAGACATGAAAGACGCTGTGGCATCAAGCGAAGAGTCTGTCCATGGTAACGGAGAGGTGAGTAGCAATCATGAGTTTGTAATTGATAGAAAGGTTAGAAATTTGCCTGTAAGATTAAGACTATTAATTATAAAATTGAATAACATCAACGACTGCAAGCCGTTCGTTGTACTTCTAAAACAATTTCTTGAACCTGCAATACGTTAAGAATTTCATCTGGAAACGATCTTTTCTTCATAGACCCTGCCGGTGGAGGAATCACCAGCTAAGCAGAAGTTGAGGGAATGGTTAAATCGGCCGCTAAAAATCAAGATGACAGATGGCCGTGTCTTAACAGGAGCATTTCTATGCACCGATCGTGACGCTAACGTAATCTTAGGATCATGCTCTGAGTTTTTATCAGAAGAACATACAGAGGCACGAGCCTTGGGCCTTGTTATGGTACCAGGTCGACATATTGTAACTATTCATTTAGACACGTGATTGTGATAATAAATATAAGAGTCACATCTACATCAACAATAAAATCTTAGATTTTGATATATATTTTACAATGTACAGCTGCAACACTGTTATGATTTGATCGCCTTGGAATTCCTAAAATAAATTATTCAAATTCCCCCGTAACAGAAAGAGATTACAACTTATCATTTTCACTCATTCGTAAAATAGATAGCGTGCAAATTCTTGTGAATCGTCCCCGTGTCCATATCAAAAATACAATTTTTTTAAAAAAATTTGACAGCTGACGTTTTGACGTTTGAGGTCTGTCGTCTGCCGTCTGCCGTCACTGCTGATCAAAGCTGACAGCAGAGACCCCCCTAATTTCTGCTGACAGCAACTCCTCCGTGCTCCTAGGAATGTTTCCGGCTTTCAGTTGGCCAGATTCCGTTCGCTGGTTCCATAACCAAGAAGTAACCAAATTCCGTGGCCATGTTTGTACGGGTAAACGAGTTTATTTTCTGAGTGCTACTGGAAAAGTGCTGTGATCCTCAATTACCCTGGACTGAGGATTTTTTACCGTACCTGATCGTGAGTAATGCAGTTTAACAATTAATGTAATTATAGCATCGATTCTAACAATAACTTTCGATCACTTGAGATCTCGAAGGCAGCTCATGAAATTCCCGTTGCACTTTATTTTTACTCTCGAACGATACTGTGCCACAGCTTCTGTAACAACTAGAGAAAATCAATATCTTTGATTTTTTATTGCTAAGAAATGCAAATAACATCTACTCGTGAACTAAGTATGGTTCGATTAGTTTTAATCTTTTCCACAGCTCAAGGTACTTTTCTATAGGGCGGATTTCCAAACCATTTTTTGGCAACAAACCATTGTGATTCTTTTTATTATACCAATATTTGTCGTCCATAAAGATCAAACCGAAATCCTTCAAAAAGGAAAATCAATTTTGACCATTTGAAACATGATTGCTGTTGTTCGACAATTCAACGCCAACTTGTGAATCTTTCATGCAAATCATTCCCGAAGCTGTTCCCAATATATTTAATAACTATTCTCATCAAGAACTTGAATGAGTAGTTCTCATACAATTTTAATGTTATAGAATCATCGGCTGCTGAGGTGTCGGTATTTTTTAATTTTTAATTATTTTGGTTTAGTTCACTAGCAGTAACGAGGCAGCTTAGCGCCAATTCTGCTACAACTTCAGGCTATTTCTATTAATTCATAAAAATGATTGAAATTTTTAATCTCATCTCCACGACACGTAATCTTTTTGAGTTTTTCATGTCATGTTCCTAATATTTAAGATAATTAATGTTTTGGATCATGCTATTTGACAATAATTTTGTATTAAAATACCCAGTAGCCCTTTAAACCATTGCAATTACGGCGAAATAATGTAAGATTCTTGCATTGGATCCGATTACCAGTGTGGATAGTTGTTGAATTCGTGCGACAACTGGCGCCGAGCACTTAAGAATACTCATAAATATTTTATTCAATGAACAGTCAGTTACGTAACTGAATGTGTACGTTGAAATCAAATTTGCTGAAAGCAATAATCACGTTTGATTACATCTAGTCCGGATTCATATTTGTAAAAGATTTCTCAATTTTATTGATATAATGGTCAAATTAATATTCAGCACCCTTGCCAATATTTTAATTAGTGTATTCTCAGCTCTCTGAAGCTTCCATATCGAGACAAAAGTCTGTTTCTACGGAAAATTGAAAATGGAATTATCTCATACGCATTTGACTTACATTTCTGTAATCGCTCATTCATTAGCCAAAGTAATTTTTTATTGACGACAAAAAATCTATGATATAGTCAGTAGTCTCAGGCTGTCAGCTTAGGTTGATGTTGAGAAATTACAAAAGCAAGGCAAATTACATGCTGAGCAACATTTCTAATGCATACGTTGTGTATGTAATCAACTGATTACGAATTGTATTAATGAGCAATCAATGATATCCACCTGAATCATATTAGTACCTTTAAATTGAAATTGAAGTTTGGTGAAAACTTCGAATGGTTTATTTACTATTTTACATTTCTCGAGATTTCCGTTTAAATGGTACTCGGATAAGGAAATTTAGTTCCAAATTAAGGTTCCCTCGTATAAATCCACCACTTTATTAATAAAATACTGATTGATAAAGATTTACTCGAATGCAGATCTTTTACTGTTGAATTTAAACTTTTACTCAACAGGATTTTTTTTTTTATAAAATATGTACATTCTCTGATTCTCACATGTGTTTTAATTTCTCCTACACATAATTTCTGTGATTTCATAACAAACATTTTCTCCTACCATAAAACAGCGTCCGAATGGCAACTGCGGTTTAAAAGTCGTCATGCGTTAGCAAGTTTGCAAAGCAATTGCAAGAAAAACGATTCCAAAATGCAAAATTGGAATCCATGGCAAGTGCCGGCTGGGACAGTAACAACACCCATGCCTCCGACACCAGCTGGCCTTACTGCCCCAGGAGCAGACCCTATGGCCATGATGCAGTCCTACATGCAATATTACAATCAGCCAGTAAGTACATTACTTTGTTGATTTATCGCTCTTCAACCTTGATGTACTTACTTGTCCATGTATCGAAACTCAATCATCGAACAAAATAACTTTTAAAGGTGTAGTTTGGTCGCAGTCCCCAATTATACATGAAATATTAATAGATAATTCGAAATGTTCTAAGGTTTATGGTTTTCTTTTTTTTATTCGATTTTAACTATCAACAAATTATATTTAATTGGTAAACTTTAATCAGGCGCCGAACGGTTACACGACTGAACAATGGGCTGCCGCTCAGCAACAAAATTGGGCTCAGTGGCAACAATGGCTACAGCAATTTCAACAGTGGCAAGCACAATATGGAGAAAAGGTACAAGCCATTGCTAAAAAATCTTTTATGTATGAATATTTTTTATCTGTGAATATCAATTTATGAAAAAGAGGTGTTTCGCCTAGTCAATACTCGATTACCCATCTGTATTATCACATGTCTGGAAATTATATTCCAGCCTTAGGTATAAACTGCATAATTGTACTAGCACTTATTCTTCTAGTTGTTACTTCATCTTTGTTGCCATGGCATAATCTTGCCCTTGATTTCAAGTGCTAACTCGTTTCCACTTATTTCATTTTGCAATATATTTTGATATTACCCACATTCATTAAGTGAGAGTTATTAGTATGAAAATTATATCTGGGTGCACAATCCTCGGTAATGAAAGCATCGCCTTTTTTCTTTTTCTTCCAATTTGCAATCTACTACTCAAAGATCCTTGTTGTTTTGCTTTCGTTCTTCTCCTTTGAAAATTTCACTATTATGTTGCTAAAATTCAAAGTATCTAAGAAAATATTTACCCTATGTTTCAGTATCAAGAGACAATGAAGCAGTTATCAGCGCAGGGTTTAACTTTGCCAAATGTAACTCAAGCACCACCATTGCCAAGTTCTCAGCCTCTTCCACCTCTTCCAAAAGAAGAAAATACAAAACCTCCCCTACCCCCGGATAGTAACAACCCTTATCAATATGCAAATATGCCTCCACCACATCAAAACAATCTTCCATTGTTTCCGGCTAAATCAGAGAGCACTGGCTATAATCGTACTAGTTCTGCAACTTATTCTCAAGCACCACCTCTACCCCCAGGGCGACCACCTCCACCAAGTCCAAACCCCCAAGAGCCCCTGAATATTAATATGTTGGGTGAAAAACGAGTTAAGAATGAACCAATCGATTTCGGTAGTGCTAAAAAATTTAAAGTTGAAGACGAAGAGCTGACTGAGGCTGAGAAAACATTTGATGCTCAGTTCAAACAATGGGAAGAACAGTTCAACAAGTGGAAACAGCAGAATGCTAACCATCCTGATAAGGTAAGTGATTGATTCAATTTATTTGTTTTTCGTAATCTAACCATTGAGAATTTAACTATCGATTATGTAATATTAATTTTGGTACAACAAAGGAAGATCTAGTTCGATGCAATTTGCGATTTATTGATTGAATGATACACTTCCAGACACAGTACAAGCAGTATGAAGCAAAATGGACATCGTGGCGTGAGAAACTCATTGAGCGTCGAGAACAAATGCGTAAGAAACGTGAACAACAAAAACAAGTAGCAAAGGTCGATTCTGAAAAAAATAAGACTATGCCTGGAGGTGATAAAATACTGAACATCTTATCAAGCACCGAGAACCAGGGCTTGCTCAATAATTTGCTTGGAATTGGAAAAACCTTAGGTTTAACTGGTAAACAAGATACTGGAGGTCCTTCAAAATTATCAAGTCATACTGGCGCAGCAGCAGAAATTCGAGATACATCCCAGCCCACTGCAATGGCTGTTCCTACAATGACAAATGATATGACACAAGCAGCTTGGGCTGCACAGCAATGGGCTGCTCAATACAATGCTGCTAATATGGGAGCACCAAATTACACCAATTTTCAGAATGTACCTGGAACTGCACAGCTACCTATTCCTGGCCAAGCACCTGCGAATAATTTTTCTCAGCCACCTCCAAATATGTCTGCCCCTGGCATGAACTTTTCACAACCACCACCAGGATTTCGGGAAAGCGATTCAAGACAAATGACAAGCTCTGGAATGAATCAGAATCAGCGCAACATGCATGAAAAGCCTCCCCCGTTGTTTGGGCCGGATGTGGACAAAAGAGATGGTTTCAGTAGCAGTGAACAATTGCCTCAAGGAATAGATCACTTTACATCAAAAAATAATCGTCCTGATAGCCAGCATTTCAATTTGATGGACCGTGAGCTGCCAGGTAATCAATTTCCATCAAGAATCAACCAGTTCGGACGGGAGCCACAAAAAAATGAATTCGCGCCAGGTTATCGTGGAGGAGGTAATCAATTTGGACCTGATAACGAACGGTTTCAGCAGACAGGTGACCGATTCAGAGCTAGCCGACAAGCGGGTGAATTTGGATCCAATGACCGTGATGACCCAGCTAATTCATTTAGATTGGAGAATAATTCATTTGCTCCTAGAAATGACCGTTTTCGACAAGAAAATGATCCCTTCGGAATTAGTGAAACCAGAGATTCTGGAAATAACCGTTTCCCCAGAGACCCTGACAGTTTTACTCCACGCAATGATAGATTTGGGAACAATGACCGTGGTGGTTTGGGAATAAACCGAAGTGGACGTGATGGTGGTATCTTTGGTCCAGGAAATGACCGTTTGGAAAATAACGATCGTCTTGGGCCAGATCTTGATCGGTTCTCATTGACTAACGATCGACTTGGATCCAATTCAATGAATGATCAGTTTGGTCCTGGACCTAAGGATAGATTTGGAATGGATCGCTTCGGAGCTGGCAACAATCGGCTTGGCTCCAGTCAATCTGGATCAATTATTGATCGTTTAGGTCCAGGAAATGAGAGATTTGAGCCTGCTAGTAATCTCTTTGGATCCGGAAATGAAAAAGACAATTTCATGAGGAATCACAATTTTAATAATGACAGTTTTGGTGGAGGTGGAGAACGGTATGGTAAAAATGATCGACTAGATCAAAATGTTCCTGACTTTTTCGAATTAAAAGATCTCAATTATACGACTGATAACCATCGTGAAAATTTTGGAGATAGCTCTCACGGAATGAACAGAAATGTTAGAACCTTTGAACCTAATGATAGTATTGCACCAGAACTAAGAAAACTCATGGAAAAACGAAGGGCTGCTATGGATGTTTTCAAGCCAAGAGATGATATGTTTAATCCCGTTAAACAGGACAACATAGGATCACTGAGTGAGAGTTTCAAGAAGATAACTGGAGAATTACCATATACATCAAGAAATCCTGGTGAATCAGGACCCAAAGGACTTTTTGGATTAGGACCTAGAGGGCCAGATCAATTTATGTCTCGTGGGCCTGATTTTGGCCCTAAAGGTTTGGGCCCACTTCATGGTGGTAGTAATTTCAATGAGCAGTCTCACAGAGGAATGGACTTTGGAGGGTTTGGAGGTCCTGGACCAGATAAATTCAGAACGAGAGGAGAATTTGGTGGCCCTGGAAACGAATTTGGGTCTTCAAGAGGGCAAGGAAGTTTTGGCACCCGTGTGCGGGGTGATTTTGAACCTGGAACTGAAGATGGTCCACCAGTAATCAATCAACCAGTTGATTTACCTTTGAGGAATAGAGATGGGTCTATTTTAGTGGAGTCTCCAGGCATTGATAGTCGGGGTGTAAATGGGTCGAAAATCGAACCACCGCAACCATTTAATGTATCAAATCAATTTGAGCATAAAGAGGGTATTTTACCTAAAGATCTAATGCTCAAATCTACTCCATCCGTGAATGAGGTTTTACCACTTGAAAAACCACCGTGGCTGGATGCAAAGTTCCCTGAACAGAATTCAAATGACAAAGTAGATGGCGTAAAAAATAATACTCCGTTACAGGATAATAATCCTACAATCATATTGGAAAAATCTAAAAACATAACAACTGTGGATGCTGAAAAGTCGCGTGTTGCATCAGTAGAGGAGTCCGTTTCCACCGATAATGATCAGAAAAATAGTAACAAGAACCAGAATCAAGCAATTGAAACAGACAAACCTGGGTTACCACTTAATAACGTGTCTAACCGTGATGGAAGAGATAAAAATGCTCTTCCATTCATGGGTGAAAATGACCCGAAACCCGAAGATTTGAATATGGAACCTCCGCCGGAACTTCCTAATTTGGGACCAATGAAAGAGACACCCAATATGCCAGCATTCACTTCAAATTTACAAGGTGGCGAGGCCACTCACAACACGTCAAGCCCAATACCACCTCTAATGGCACGAGGTGGACCGAATTCCCCATATTTCAATAGTCCTCATGGGCCAGCGAGGCCCGGGGGTTCTAGCATGGATCAGTTCCGAGCCAGAGCACCTAATATGAATATGAAAGCTTCAAACGACAGACAATTTGAGCCGGGTGGTCCACATAATAGTTCATTTGGTCCTAGAGGCCCACAGTTCGGTTCACGAGGAGCAAACGAGGGCCCGTTTGGTCCCAGAGGGGTTAACGAAGGTATTTTTGGTGTAAGAGAACCTCTGCAATCTGGCTCCATAGGAATGCAAGATAATAATTTCAACACATTTAATCAACGTGTTCCAAATGATGGCTTACTCGGAGTCCGGCCAAGTGACGAGCAATATGGTCCAATCGGACGTGGCTTCCAGGGGCCAAGAGGACCTAACGGTGGACAATTTGGTCTGAGATCACCAAACCAACCTCCCTTTCCATTACTAAGTCGCCCCAATGAAGGGCAAAGTGTACCCCGACGACCTAATGAAGGTATTCATGGCCAGGGTCCTAACGAAGAACAAAAACCAGCAATTCCTTCTCTTTTGGGACTACAGTTTGATAAGCAACCAAAATTCGACTCCACACACGCACCTGGGACCATGCCAAAGCACGGAAATTCGAACTTCATGTTTGGTAGGCCTGAAATGAATGAAAACAAGACTGTTAACAGTGGGCGACCGATTGGGGTTGGTGGGCTAGATCATGCCTCATCGTTTCCAATAGATCAAAGGTCGCAATTTGGTCCAGGTATGCCATTCTCGCATAACAGGATGTCAAGTCCAGACCAAAGAGCACCATTTGTGCATGGAATCACGGAACAAAGGTCACAATTTGAAAAAGATGATCTAGATGACACAGGACCAAGATCACCTTTCACGCATGGCGAACTCAGACCACTCATTCATCAAAGTAGACCTAATGCGAATTCACCACACTCCCAAGGGGGGCTAGAGCAGAGATCATCTTTCATGCAGACCGGGCCAAGAGCTTTGGACAGAAATTCTCCTTTGGCACAAGGTCCTATTGGAAACTTTGAACCAAGAACAGAGCCAAACTTCATCGAACAACGACCTCCATTCGTGCCGCCAGGTGGTCAAGAAAACTTTGGTCAAAGAATTGCTCGTGGCCGTGATCAGAGATCAGAGTTTGATTCTAATGTAAGAGTACGCGATCAGCGGTCCCCGTTCTCTGACAGTAGGAAGGGAATGAATGATTCTTTAGGGGGCTCAAGCGATGATAATGCACAATTTGAGTCTGGATATCACAACAGATCTCGTGATAATCGATCTGGTGATAGACGAAGACCACAAAGAAGTCCTGCTGTGGAAGAATTTTGTGTTGGAAAGCAACAGCAGTTTAATTATAACCACCGTGGTAGTGGGATGGAGAAGCCTATTAGTGAAATATTTCCTGGTAAAGTAATTGATTATGGACATGCAACTAAAGTAGTAGTACATGAGTATATAACTCCGGCTCAGACGTTCGATTATGGTCATGGCAATTTAAAACCTGTCGTACCTGAACACGAGACAGTGCCCCAACGAGACTTCAGACTCTGGGAAGAAACGGAGCAAAATTTGAAAGAGTTTGACGATAAACTGTGGTCACACAAGCCTAACCACGATCGGCAAACTCGCTCCAAACCAACTGAAATATTTAAGTTTGAGAGATCAAATTCAAAAGAATGTGAGTGGTCACGTGTAGAACGAAAACCTTTCGAACCCGGAGAGCGAAGACCGTTTGATAAAGATACGAGAAGTAGAAGGGACATCAGGGAAGAGCGTAAGGAACGAGAACGTGATAAAGAACGGGTACGCGATGACAAAGAACATGAATATTCGCATGATCAAGATTGGGGCGTAATCGAAACAGGATCAAGATGCTCACAAAAAGAGGGAAGCGCTAATAGAGGTAATTCAGTTTAATGTTTGTAAATAACAGTATCTATGAAGTGACCATCAAGTTGAAACTTTTCATAGTTTTTGTATTATTTCATAAAGATCCAATTGCTTTCAAACTGAACGTTATTATAATTTTTTTTTCTTAGCATTTTGCTGTATGTTGTATAGATAATTTATGGTGTTCAGCTAGCCCTCAAAGTTCTTTGCAAGTAAACATGTATTTTATAGATGAAAAGTTTTTCAAATAAAGCTGGGGTAGTGTTGTAGGATGAGATATAATCGCAGTTGATCTGCAGCATCATGATTGTCAGTGGCGCAAATTATTTTTATGCATTATGTTTACTACAACAAACTCTTTCTGCCTTGCTTAATTTATTCTCTTGTCCCAAATATAGATATAAATCGGGACAGAAGTGACAGGAGTGATAAAATCAAAACGGAGCAAAATAAAGAATACAGCAGAGACAACGACAGGTAATTTGATGACCTTACAGGAAATGTAAATTTTTATGATGAAAGGCAACCAATTTTTTTCAATAATTTGTCACCAATCTTGTCCGACCCACAGTTTAATCCCACAGTTTTGGGTACTGCAATATGCATACTAATGCAATGATTTTGTTTGTTCACCGTGGGGTTATAAAATTTTCTTCTATCGAACATACATTTCTACTTATTGATTTTAAGAGACAGATAACATTGGCACATGTTACAATTATGATGTGTAAGCCCAATATTATTTCAAAACTTATGAATTTTGATAGATCTAAGGGCAACGTAAGTCGACAGGAGAACCCGATTAAAAGCAACGCTAATAGTTCTTCTCAGGAATCCAGGTATGCAGCTTCCAGTTTTCATAATATTTTTAGTAACGAATATATAACTATACCATTATCGAGATTTATGAAACCTAATGATCCAAGATCATTCAATATCATGATTCTAGACACATCACATATTCATTCGGTTGATCGATCACAATATTTCAAAGTCTTAAACATGCCAAAGGATTTTTTGAATTTGCCATGTTAAGATCTCTTGTAATTTAAGTAGTATAAAGACCCATTGTTTGTGATGTGATGTAAATGAGTTATGCGCGCTGAGAAAATACGTAATACCTTGTCAAAATCACGGTGATTGTAAAAATTTGGAATAATCCTGTGCTCTATTTTAATATTAGTAGAGCATTTTTTTCATACCACTAGAGTGATGACAAAAGTCATCACCTTGGCTTAAGCCTAATATTCAAAATGTACAGACCCGCATTCAGATTTGCCCTTTGGTAATTATAGTTAGTATGGCCCGTCATGTGATCTTGTAGTAAGCAAAGTTACGTGTTCATACTCAAAATTATTACTAAAGAGGGATAAAAATGCCACTGGTACTGTGCAAGTTTCATCCTGATACTATTAATATTATTAATGTAAGCGTATTCTCCTTTTCGTTGTTAGGAGTACAGTGTTCCTATTTTTGGAATATTCAATCAAATCCGATACCTGTCGAACCTTCCTAGACTTTGTTGAGATTTTTTTTCACCACCGTATGCCACGGAAATATTCTTCCGAAATAGTTGGATTGAATTAATTATTTCGAAAGTGCCACGATCTGTAGAAATAGTTCACGTCGTCCACCATTATGATACTATGCAATTGTGGATGTCCGTACCGTACCTTCAGATATGACAATGAAAAATTTTTACCCTCATGCCGAAAATAGCCGCTACGGTTCATATTTATAGTTTTAAGTATTATGAAACAAATTGAAATTGCAAATGAAGAAATGTTGTATACTCGTTCTCAAAAAAATCTATTGCCTGATAAAAGTTTGTAGAAATGGCAATTGCTATTCTACAAATCACTACTGGTTTCTGAATACATATCTTTCTTCTGTTCGTCATAGAAAGCGTTTAATGTACTCCGCATATTAATTATTTTCATATATTCGCAAATGGCTCATAAATTTCGGTATAGTTTCTGATTGATTGTTCCGTCTTGTTACAGTACCTCTGAGGTCAAAAATGATGCTCCAGAGACAGTATCGAAGAAAATGGAGCTGCCAAGAATGCCAAACTACACCATGGTTGACGATATTTTATTCCAGCCTGGACGTCAAACTAGACCACCAAAAATTGTGATTATTTTGAGGGGTCCGCCAGGTAGCGGAAAATCATTCGTTGCGAAACTTATCAAGGTACCATAGATAGTATGAAATTCTGCACCAGGCTATTGTCAAAAAATTTCACTTCTTTTTTTTGATTTTATTTTTTAAAGGACAAAGAGGTAGAACAAGGAGGTTCAGCCCCCAGAATTCTGAGCCTCGATGACTATTTTCTCATTGAAAAAGAAAAAGAAACTAAGGATGATAATGGCAAGAAGATAGTTACAAAGGTATGTAATGTATATCTTCTACAGTAGGTATATGTATGATATTTTCTGGTTAGCTATTTCCAAGTATGAGCTCAATATTTGCAGGAAATGGTTTACGAATATGAAGAGGCAATGGAACAAAGCTACCAAATATCCCTGGTCAAAGCATTTAAAAAGAACATCACTGATGGTTATTTCAACTTTATTATTCTTGACTGTATCAACGAAAAAATCTCCGATTATGAAGAGATGTGGAGTTTTGCCAAGACCAAGGGATTTCAAGTACGTAATTTTTAGTTTAAACGAAATAAATCCACTCTCATGGTCAGTTCACTGATGGAAACCAACACATATGGCTTAAACTTTTGATAAAAAAAAATTTGAGGCAAAGAATGTGAAAATAATATCAGTACAATTGGTCAGGTTTACGTATGTGAAATGGAAATGGACGTTCACATTTGTATGAAGCGGAACATTCATAATCGTACTGAAGAAGAAATCAACAAAATTGTGGACTACTTTGAACCTACGCCGAGTCATCATTTGAAATTGGATGTTAATGCAATGCTCCAAGAACAAGCAATTGATGAGGTTTGTTTTACATATTTTATGCGAATGCTACATCTGCTCATAGATTCATGAATGATAACAATTTATTCTTCAATTCCTCTAGTACCGAAATTCGCAATTTACATTATTTACAGGTTCATATGGAAGATAGTCAACAGTCTTCTGAAGAAACAGCTGCACAGGCAAACGATGACAGTCAAGATAGTCAAGATGACAAACTGGTGAGCTATAACTCTACGAGACTATTAAAGTTACTGCTCAACTTTGCCTTGAAGTATAGGTTACAAATTTCTGTGCAGATTTTATTTGGTTGTTCACTTTTTATTTCTGTCTCATTTATCAACTGTAGGGAGTTAGCAAGTGGGAACGAATGGACGCCGGTGATAAGTTGGGTGAGTGTGATTGTTCATTTCCTGATTTACATGGTTAGTTTGCTTTTTATTAATGAATTGGAATTTATTAATCACAGTATTCAGCCTATTTTGATGTGAATTTTCAATAGCACACTCAATAGCGTCGTTAGTTGTGAGTGAATACCATTCCTTAGTTTAAAAGATTATCAATACTTAGAAATAATTCTCTATTGCACGTTCGATCTCACATGAAATGTTGATACTTAGGTGATTGATTTTTGTTACAGATCGGTTAGACGGCTTAGCAAAAAAAAAGACTGAAAGTGGTCCTCAAACAATGGAAGATTTCTTACAAGTGCCTGATTACTACGATATGGAAGATACATCAGGAAAGAAGAGGGTAAGTTCCATGAACTCTAGAGCAACTTCAGTTCATGAAAAGGGTGGTATATTGATTTTACTATGCATACCTATGTCTTGTAATTTAGGTGCGATGGGCTGATTTGGAGGAACGCAAAGAACAAGAGAAAATGAGAGCTGTTGGATTCGTAGTAGGTCACACTAATTGGGACCGAATGATGGACCCGACCAAAGGGCAGAGCGCACTCACTCGAACAAAGTACATATGACCCAAGTTTATACCCAGAGTATCGAGACAAAACTTTTAAAGCAATTGTGTTTATCTCTAAACAAGCAAGTTTGGAACCAAGTTTTTATGTATATGTATATACATGTAGAGATATGTTTACTCACACACGCATATATATATATACATATATATTTACTTAAATACTACAGTAATAGTAATAGTACTAATAACCGTAATAGTAATAATAATAATAAAACTATCATTATTACAAAAGTAGCATTGAAAATAGTTAATATATGTCGAAGCAGTGCCATCAGCTATGTTTTGCCAGTGGGATAACCAATGCGACGATTTTTACTATCGCATACGTATGGATTACATCAAAACATGGACTTCATTCGCCTCGTGTTCCGCATTATTCTACGCCGTATATCCACATGAATGGTCTTTCTAAAGTCCCGTACACACCTAAGCAGGTTTGCGCGCAAACCCTAGCTCTGTTTTTTTTTTTTTTTATTTTATGGTGAGAATGATACGCAGATAGATTTGCGCGTAAATTTGCAATAGTCTGTACGGGGCTTGACGATGACGGGTTTGTACCGTGAATTGCAGTTGGTCATTACATTTAGATGGACACCTGCACGTAAAATTGTGTATGCTACTCTTTAACCAGGCGAATCTCCAGAACGTGGATAAAAGTATCTATGAATGATTTGATTAAAACTTACATGATTTTTTTTCATCAAAAATACCTTTAGTTGGTTTAAGTTTTCAACATTTTACAGACAAGTTTATGTGGTGAATGGGGCAAAAAGTGATAGGGCTGCTGTGAAATTACTGCGCGATTCGTAAATTCATTGCCACTTTTTTTTATTTTGACATGACGTACACTTTTCGCTATAAATATATTTGACTAATCATATCATGTTATTACAAACTCTTTTTCGGTTTGTAAAATTAATTTCTCGTATGATTGAGAATTTGAGTTTGGATTTGTTCTCATGACCTAAATACATAAATATTATCGATACGTTACAGAGCCACTACATGGTAGTTGTGTACGTGCTACATCGATTGATTAATGGATTTACAGATTTTTTGATTTGTTGAAAAATTAAAATTCGAAAAATGATAAGCATCATTCCTCAATGTCACAGTTATGAAGCATTTTGATATAATATCTAAATTAGTTAGTCTCCTGAATTTCAAAATTTCAACTTCTTAATACATGTACAGGTTTGTATAAAAGTACACAACCGGTTTGCAGCATTGTTATTTAAGAAAGAAGAGTAAAATCAAAATTCATTCTACGATTAATATAACAATATGTCTGCAGGTTTTACAATAAATTGTAATTACGTATATAAGTGTTGACAAATAATACTGCTCTCCATTTCATTTAAATATTCGCGCCTACACATAGCCACATTATTCGCCACATTATGAATCCTTTTTTTTTTATGTATATGTAAGCAACATTTCTGGACTACTGATTGGTAGATCTTAGAGTGTAGCTACTTTTAAATGTTGATAATAGTTGTTTTTTTCTAATATTCTTTATTAATTCTATTTTTCTATCGATTTTTACTGGGAACAATTTGTAAGCTTGTTTTTATCGGTACGTACTTGCTATCTGACATAGAATCGTCAGTGATAATTTTTGTTGGAGCTTCATCACCTCTAGCACTGGTAGCTAAAGTTTGTTCACCATCACGTAAGAGAACTGTTGTCGTTGTTGCATTATTGTTATCAAGTGATTGCTATAAAATGCAAAAATTATGGTAATGTTCGTCCTCCTGAATCACTACTCTCTCTATGAATACATAAATACTACTGTTTGTTACCTGCATTACGTTTATGAGAAATAGAAAAGCGAGCAAAGTTAATGCACTTAGAGCTGCCCCGCCACTACTACCCTTTCCTTTGTGACCTCTGAAAAATTCATCATTTATATATGCATGCAAGTGTTTCCTTCTCACATTGTATGCAAATAATTTTTAATGATGCGCAAAGCGTGCCAACACAATAAGCTCCAGTAGCCAATGGTATTTATTTATCCATCAGGGTACTTGAAACTCATTGTAATTTCACTTACACATGTTACTTTCAGTATTTGCATATTATTTTATGGGAGACACTCACCCGTGGCTCCAGCCATGTTCATAATGTCCATAATCACTGGACCCTGTGTGATATCGATCCACAGATGATGTTGAGCTCCCGCCAAAAGATCCAAAGTCCAACAGAGATTTGAAAGTCATCTTAAAGTAATTTGCGTATAAATCGAAGTTAGAATTATTCATCATTGTGCACAGATATACTAGAAAATTTCAGTTACCTCTGAGTGACAATATTCCTAAGGTACAGTAGTGTCTTCCAGAGGAATTACGAAGCAACTGTTGTGAAACTCTATTGCTCACAACGCTTTTGTTTCGAAAATTGTCATGGTTACTGCACCCCTAACGTTCACGCTTGTTAAATGCTCCAGTACCATGAATTGCACAGTAGATGCTTTATTTCATGGGACAAATAATTCAACATCCTAATTACTTGAGGGTTTAACAACCGTTAACTCACATCAGCGTCAAGATTCACGACGTCAAAGATTCCGCAGAAAATGTAAAACGGCGCAATGTAAAATTCTACCTATCTTTTAGAGTGGTACACTTTGAAGAATGAACAAAATAAACCGTCGAATCATAAGCATATGGTAAGTAAGGGTGGCGATTATAAATAAATTGTAAAGATTTGAACATGTTATTTTAAATAAGATATTTTATTAACGTTTATCGTACAATCATTCGGCGCATACATACAACTAAATACCTACATAAAGTCTAGTAACTACGAAACACCAGCGCGTACGGGGCTATAATTTTCCTCATAACGCATGTTTGAAATGTGATTTCGTATGATTTTAAATTGTATATATTTAATATTTTTATGAGGGTATTTTTTCTTTGTTCCAATAAGTAATTAAAGCCTATAACAATCACTGATTCGGGCAAAAGGTGCATTATTATTACAATCAATAGATTTTTTTTTTCTTTTCTTGAATAGCTGCAAAAAATGACCCTGCATACAAATATATACAATACAAAATTTTGAAAACTAACCTGAGATATGACCTCATAAAAATAAATCGGGAGGTATTGTGTGCAGAGATTAGTTTCTCATGTTCTAATCACTGCTATCGATCGTTTAAATCAATCTCAATCTATAGGGCTACAATTGGCCGTAACTCAAAGCAATAAAGGTTTCTTGCAACGCTAAAAATTTTAAAACTCTGCCTCCCATGAATAGTAATCAAAACTTAAAAGATTCTATTAGGGGAATAGATTTTTCAGGAGCATTGTGATATAAATTTCGCGTATCCAGAGATTTGATTAATCATCTGCTTAAGAATAAATACTTATAATTGCTCGGAAAAAAATCTATAAAGATGCGTAGCTAAATCGTTCAAGCATTTCTTCAATACAAGTAAATTTACCTGTACGTCGATTCGCAATAAATATAATAAATATTACAGTCGCCTTGATACTTAGATGAATTTAATTAATTAAGTTTACCTAAGTTTCAAGTCTTTGTTCAGTCTACTCCTACGAAAAATGTTTTTTTTTTTAACTAAAAAAAAAAATGTTGAATTAATTTTCGGCTTCATCTCTTCGTCGATTAAACCTATAAACTTTTTTTTTATATAAACAATTGTTTTGTTTTTAAAGGTCTGTTTTGTGGACAGTATCGTAAACCTTGACCGTGGGATCAGAACAGTTGAGGAATGCCGTATATCACGTAATGAAAATATAGGCGATTATTGTGCAATATAAATATTTTTGGTGCTAGTAGATAATGATTCATACTTCTAAATCTACCTATCTTCAGGTTATTATATTTAGAACTGCTCCTCTCGTCAGTACGTACGTACGTCCACATGTAAACTCAATTTAAACTCTGGCTTAATTTCCATCGCGATAAAATAGTGATGCGAGTTCTTGATAAAAGTTTAAAAAATGTTCATTTTTCGATTGAAATATAATATTTAGACCGCGTTGCAGTCTAGGAAAAGTGTTCTGCAGTCTTCGCCCGACCGACCACGTCGGCCAGCTTCGTATAAAGCTTCAAATCCAACTCCGCTCTGCCTTTGAAGTAAGTAACTAGTTGCGTATCTAAAATTGACGATTAGAAAAATCATATATAATGTTATAAAATCACCAATAAATTCACACTATGTTCTGTGCAGTATAGACCAAGATTTTTGTATATGGAAATGCAGAAAAAGGAAATAACTGTGTAATCCATTTAATTATACTCACGATCCCAATTGACAGAAGATGGATGATGTTCCTTGAGAATCTGCGGTACATTCGGCACTGGCTTCGCAAAGAGCACGTTCGGCACATCCACGTTGACCCTCATCCTCGGCACGTCCAACTCCGCTGAAAGATTTCATAGATCGCACGTATCCCTGAAATTAATAATAACATTGTCAAGATCACGAAATCAGTAAATCAAACAGAAATATATCTCCCCAGAGTAGTTTAATTGCCTTTACCTTGAGCATAGAGATGGATGCTACAGCGGCTTCGGAAACAGTATCTCTCTTTCCAATGGACCTAGCACTCAGAGAACGATGGGAGAATGACGTCTTGAGGGCATCCAAGAGATTCATGACGATGCCAATGAACTACGAACAGAAAAAATCCGTTAGAAACATTGTCGGAGAATGTCTGTAGCGCTTTACATTATTCAGCCATACCGGCTAGAGGATAAGATCGTAAAAAAAAAGAAAAAAAACAACAACAACAAGAACAGAAAGTCTACATAACAGCATTGCAAGATCAATGATAGACTAATAGCCCAAAAGCACAACGAAAGCAACTATTCACTTGATTGACATTTGTTGTTCAGGTGTATACCTATAATATAATGAATTTCGTTTATATGAATTTCTGGAAGAATTGCGAGAGTAATGATGGATGAATTCATCAATTTTCAATACTAACCTCGGAGGCTTGTTTTGCCATGACTGCCACCTGATCAGGATCCCTCCCCTGTCCAAGAAATGCGCCCAGCACCGCTGTCAATATTCCCTAAACAACCGACACCAGCCGTGTGCACTAAGTCTAAATTTTGTTCATGTATGTATATATACAAACGAATTTTTTTGTTTCATTTTGCATTTATCTACAGCATCTTCTGTTACGGTTTATTTTGAATATTTGATGAGTTAAAAAAAAGAGAGAGAGAAAAAAAAACTCCAATTGAACATCCGAATGAATGAATATAAGTCTATTGTACAGGGGGTGAAATTTTTGCGAAAATTAAGCAAAACGTGACACTACTTATTGTGTATCATCCAGTGAAGTGTAATTGGAAGATTGGAAGATGCTGGAGAATGAAGTGGTGTAACTTATTTATCTATTGGTAATATATTATATAAAGCGACATGAAAAGCGGATGTGTAAATTAAATGAAGCGCATTGAATATCTACTGTGCAGATAATATTTTGTACAGAAAAATGATCATATTATTATTACAAGGTATATTAACCAATTAATATTATAGAATTTATGGTCATTACTGTTCTTATCGAAGTCAAAGTATATAAAAACGAAATATCGTCGGCCTTGCACTCGGTATAATAATTAGAAAGTTAGAACTGTGCGAAAGTATGAAGAGACGAGCTCAAAAATAAAATTCTTATACCTGCAGTGGGCTGCTCTGATTGTCAACTTTGTCAATTCCATCAGCCTGCTGTTGGGGACCACCGAGAAGGGCAGTCAAAACGCGAAGGCCAACCGATAGCATCTGAGCCCAAGGGCTGGGGGGAACTACGCCATCGTCAATGTCATTTTTGCTCGGTCCTACATTACCGCCGGTTTGGCCCAGTAACATTTGCATCACCATGCCCAGCATGTTGGACCAGGAGAATCCACTGCTACCGCCTTCCTAATAATATACAAATCGATCCCATGTTAGTAACTCAAAGATTCACAGAATCTAACTAGTTTGTGAACAAAACATTGCAATTTCCATAGAGTTGATTACCTGAATTTGATTGGTACTGACATCCTCGAGGTCATCGAGTGCGACTTTTTTCATCGCATTTGGCTTCTCAGCAAATTTCCTGTCATCTCTGACCTGCTGATATTGTTGTGGGTACTGTAATTGGTACTGCGGATGCTGTGGCAACGCGGATACTTGTCCGAGAACAAGGGCCACAAGACACAGGGATACAAACTGATTGTACTGCATATTTCTGAAATAAATCGAAACAATTATTTTAATAATTATTAATCATGATGTACCTAAACTATGTAATGTATGATAATAGAGCATCGATAACCATATAATTACACATCCGCTATATATGCGTACCATTTAGAGTGCGGATGTTATTTGTTATTTTAATTACGGATTATTTTTTCAGTATTCAACTCGCACGACACGATAACCACGCGCTCAAACCTTCCGTCTTTTCTTTCGCTGTTAGTGAAGTTCCGTTAAGAATGCAGAGAATGTAACTAAATTTGTGTCACTCGGTCTATGGAGGGTTTCATTATTCCGACTGCAGTTACGTATGAATTCATGTCACACGAATGCGATTACTTGTAGTACTCGAAAGTTTAATTATAGAAAAGCAATGTGACAAACAAAAAAAAGAGTTACAGATATATATCATAAAAAAAAAATGAAAGGTTTTAAATTTAATGACTGCGTCATGGCGTTTGCGCGCAAGTAGCGAGCGAGAATAATGGAACGTCGTTAAAATAATTATCTGCCACGCGGCCGTTTCTAGAATCAAGATAATTATATCGTATATGAAACATAATAGAAAATTAACTAACATTGTTAACAGTTATAGTGAAACTCCTTTTTTCGTATATATAACTTCGTGTAATATATATAACTGATGACAATTATATGATTGTAATGAAAGTTTCTTCTTCACACCTGATGCGAAATGATCGCTGATTTTTTTGCTCTCTTACAGCTTTGAATAAATCAACTCAAGATAGAAAATAGGATAAGATGGAGTTGGAATCGACTATATATCGCATACACTTGTGTATATGACGTCTAATTTTACTGTCGGAATATCGACGCACCTTGACCGCGAAAGGTAGATCGACTAAGGCCGTCGTCTTAGCTCTCGCTCAATGAGACCACGACAGTCACCGTCTTGTTAACCCACTTTTGATCGGGAAGTTTGTTGAACTTGGTTCGAACCGTTATTCGAAAACGCGGTCATGACCTACTGAGACGGGTGCATTATAAACCCGTAGATAATATAGAAGAAATAATCTATCGCGCCGATTGATGCACGAAGAAATTAGTGTTATCCTAAAATACGAAATGCATTTCGTAACGAGTATAAATGGGTATATACCCATGTATAATTTCATCATAACTATCATCGGAACGAGATACGTGGAGCAGGTGAGTTTGATCTAAAGTTCGTTTACCTTTCGGTTCAACGTCTTTTTTGTTTTTTTTCGTTCTTACGTGTTAACCCTACATCAGTTTCTACTCGGAGAGAAGGTGGCCTTGATTCGTCCGGCCGATGCAGGTTGTGCTGTTGTGTTACATTTCAAAAGTTTATCTCGTAGGTACTCGTGAAGATGGAATTTTCCGGAACGGGCTCGCATTTGCTTTTAAAAGCGGTACTTTGACGCGACAAAACTTTAAGCTGAGGTAATAACTGTACCCTTGCACCTGCTAACTTGAGGTATTTTGCTACCTGATACAACCACATTCATGTTTCCAAAGTATACCCATCATCAGTTGTGTATATGTACCCTGCACTTCCGTAGATTTTCGAATAATATTTTATTCCTTCGATAGCTATATATATAAGGCTATTTCAAAAAGTTTCCAAAATTCCTTGCACAATTTGGCTTTCCGTACGAACATCTATACCGAAAACCCGGGACGAGAGGGTCATTTGAATTATAAACGATTAAAAACGAGAAAACTGTTCTTTCCATGCATTGAAATCTCCGATAGCACTCTACGCCCAGTAGCATTCAACTCTCCCATCGCACTTGTCGTATAAATTCAATTTCTACCGCGGGATACGGTTTTAAATTAAATTCAATCTGGCTAATTGTTACTGTTACTTTTAGTTTTTTATTATCACCGCATCTAAAATGGTAAATATTTACACACGTACGCATCTTCAGGTCGGAGGTAGTAGTTGTTAGAAATTTAAAATATCTTATGAGAATTATATTATATTGTGCCGAGTGTTATTATTAATTAGTTATTTCGGTATAGATCGAATCACAAGATGCAAATGCAGATGATGTTGTAAAAATTAAATGTAAAAAAAAAAAAAAAATTAATGAAAAATGGAAACAAGGTGATGACTATATATCTGTACTCACATCAATATTTCCGGGTAGATAACCGTGACACTGTCTCTCAGTTCTGAAGATGAAATTCCTTGCGGAGTCTTCTATATAGCCTGTGCACCTTGGGGGGGTAGAGCGTTCCTCCAATCACCTTTCACCTTTGAAACTATTTTCAATGGAATTGACCAATACAAACTGTCGTTTCAATAACTAGAATTTATTTGACGATTTTTATTTTCAAGTTCGATTTTGTGATTGCGTTGTCGTCATGTTGTAGGTACTATATATGCTCGATATTTGATTCATAAATATTCAGAAATCTATGTTTTGCAAATTAGGTAAAAATGAGGGTGAGAGGGGAAAAAAAAAATAAGTAAATAATTTTGCTCGGTCAAAACGGAAGATGAATTACTACAGTCGGAAGAGTTCCACTTAATTATTTACTGGTTTAATAAAAGTTCAACGCTTCCTTGTGACCGGTAAAAAGTTGTAGTTGACCTCGACCAACAACAGACTTTGAACTTTCTTCTTTTTGAAGGAAGCGAAAACCTGCGCATCAGGTTGACTGTCTTCGCGTTCATCTATCGCCTGCAACACGTCTTGAAGGAGTGACTTTTCATTTTAAACGGCATATATCTTTTATAATTTTATGGGAATACCTGCAGCTACAGGTTTTTTATATTCGCCAAGGGCTTAATAAATTCATGTTTTGGTCAATGAATATATATTTAGTAGAACCAAAAGCGTTAGACGTGCCTATATATATTATCGGTAAATATTCGATGCTCTCCGCGGCACCGTACGTAAGTGTAGTTATATGCAGCTTGCTTCGAGAGAATTTTACCATGCACACATACCTAGATTCAGGTAATATTTCGCTTTCTAAAACTTCGTTTTTCGACAAATGTTCTAGAAATAAAAAAAAAAAGTGATCGTACAGATATTTACCTCTGAATCAAATCAATATTACTTTTATTTTCAAACCCCATCGCTAGGATATATGTTCACTTTCTCCAAGATCTCTGATATCTCCTAGCATCGATGATCTGAATTCCAAAGATGTTCAAAACTGTTTGCCCGTATTTGGGATTTAATTATTGTTCATTTTACATTGAATTATCAATCTTCTTGCAGGTATACGGTACAGACATATCTTCGATCAGGAAATCCAATTCTATATACTTGGGCCGAGAATGAAAAATAAAATGCTTCAGATGTTCAGCTAGAATATCTAAGTACATACGTATACAGGTACATACTTCGGATCACTGGAGCTAAGGTATTCATAAAAGAAAATCAACTGCACGATCTGATCTTACGGCATCCGCTATATCTGAGCAGTTTCTGTAGCGCTTTGAAATTACTTTAAAGCAGACTCACGTGTGTTCCGGTCGATCATCTCATCCCGCATCCTTTAAACAAGTATTACAACAGGTGAGAAATAAGAAGGATGGATAATCTCATAACTGTTTCACTAGCGGTAAGTTCGATCACCTATGCACTCTTCTTATTAGAAACATCTCGTTAATTCTCGCCTTCAAGTTCCTCACTCTGCTGATGCGTTTGTTTAGTTAGCGTCTTCAATAAAATATGTAAACCTATACTTGCCTGCTCCACATACATCACGCATTTCTTCAAAACGACTAACACAACATACAAAATCTAGAGTGATATATTATCAATAAATATATATCTTATATGTAATCTTAATTCATTCTTCACAGTTGTTGGAATGATTTTCTTCTTTTTTTTTTGTAGTGTTCATTCTGTAAATACAAAAATCAACAGACCTTCGTGGCGTTCCGACTCATGATTTGACCATGGATTTAATTAATTAGACAATGAGTGATTCCCTAAAACGCTTGCAAAAATTTTATACGCAGGTGAATCTTAAAATCTAATTTTTAGTATAGTCATCTAAATCGTGAGTTGCCGCTCCGGTTTGACGTAGTATCATAAATACATTCGAATAGTTTATACTCACTTATCTTGCGTTATGCTACTTGATACGTCGGACCTAAGAAAACGTACTCAATAATTTGGTACGTTCGTAAATGGTATGGTTCGGAATACAAACGATACGTGTAGGTATACTTGTTTTTGTTTATTTATTCATTTTTACAATCTTTACTACAATCTCGTCCGCGATACAGATGTTCAATTTCGGCTTTAGGTTAACATTTCCCTTGGAACTAGTAGCGCGTAAGTATACCTACGCATTATACATCACATGTTGGGATGAAGGAATTGTGGCGTTACAGCTATTCGACACAGAAAATCCGCGTGGCGTAGCGGGACCATGTCGGTCAATTTACATAACCATTTGTATCCTGCGAAGTTTTCCCCACCTTCAGCTTTTATATTGCAGTATATAAAGTCGGAATGAGGCCCCTCAATTCAACGATGGCTACACCCTCGCGGGGGTCTTTTTTTTATTTGTATATATGTACCAACCTGCCCGGGGCTCTCACGGACGCGACCTTGTCATGGCAATTGTGGAATGCCGAGCGTGCGAGTCTTCGGGACTAAATGGACCACCCCAGGTCACGTTCTACTCGACCGACAAACACGTATCTCACGTAATTTTCTCAGGTACAATTGGAGCTTCCGTTTTAATGCTACACGTTCGACAAATGCTGCCGCGGCCATTCCTCCGTGATGTTATTCGATCGTATCTAAACTGTATCGTTTGCTTCTTACCAAGAGTTTACATGGTTGTTTTTATCTATATAGTTTTACCTTTTTTATTTTTCTTTTTAATACCAGAAATAAAATAGCTCTTGTTTACAGTTGCGTGCTCGAGATTCTTTCAAGTAAAACAGATAGATAATCTGGGCGATGCTCGGCTGTCATAATTTATTCAGCGCGTCGTACAGTGTAGATTTTTTCTTGCTTCTTTCATATCGTCGGATTATCGAAATATGACTGCGCGGCTTCGGTCGCTTGTATAAAAGATTGTCAGTTTATTAACGCAGTGTAATTTATGAAACCATATAGGTATATGCGTGTGATAGAAGAATATGGAGGTGAATGCGCGCTCTGATAAAAACTAAAAACAAAAAAAAACGGAAGAGATATATGACGCACGAGAAAAGAAAGTATATTCAAATAAACGAAGTATCGATAGCAGTGATTCAGCTGGATCCCGGATCCTCGCGCGCTTGGTGACTATGTCATTGTTAGCTAGTTGTAATTAGCAAGCAATGGCCTAAAACGGATGCTTCAATCCGATGTGAATTTAATCTTCAGTTGTGGTATAGAAAGGCTGCGCATACCACATCTTCTCGGAAAAGAGGACCAGTATAAATACAGCGCGGAGGAGAAAGAACTTTCTGGAATTCGGAACGGATTGGTCCTGGTTAAATCTTCTGTCTATATGCTTCGTCGTTCGAGGATCAGGGTCAAGTTGCTCTTGAAGTCTGTAGGTCGCTTATAGTTCGAATATACAAATATATCCGAGTAGAATATTACAATAAAGCCTAATGTCATTTCTAGCAGGAATGCAAGAGGCCCACTAACTTAGTTATGGCGTGCCGGTCATCTAGGTCAAGATAATAATTCACAGACGGTGCAACGAGGACCGCACTCTTGGAAAGGTATTGTATGATGCACAATTGCGAATTAGATGAAACTTACTTTTGCACCGCATATAGTCGGTGAAAGATACGAGATATTTTCATAGAAATGCATGAAATTTCAAGAAGATGTAGGTATACCTATGTGTAACTATAGCAAATTCTGTATACCCCGACAGTGGATTTTTTAATCTGCTTTTTCGTATGGGGGATAATTTGCCATCCGCTTCCGGTATACCAATGAAGATGCGGTTCTTGTAAGCAGAGTACACGTATGAATCTTATATAAATCCGGGATTCACTTTTATTTTCGATACGCTTTCCTCTGTTCTTGCCACGGTCAGTGCTCAAAAACAATGAAACTGGATATTGTTGACATCTCTTCTGATTTTTAACGTGACTATAGGAGCTTGCCGAGATAATTGACTCGTAATTCTACATGCCACATAGCGAATATATGCCTATGTTTGGATACAAGAACGAATAATATGACTATAGCAAACGTTGTCGATACCGTCATTCCGGAATCGTTTTTTGTCTTTGCGATCTTTGAAAACTAGAATTGAATATTTTTCTGATCAGTTAGGCAACTGATTTCCATTTCAATTATTCGATTTCAGACCTCACAATCAGAGGCGAAAAATTCAAAGGCCCAGGTGTTTGGGTTTCTACGATTTCTGGGGCAGAGATTTGAAATTTTTTTTGAATTTTTAAAGCCAACCGAGATATCTATTTCTATTGCTCTGGAAAGCGAATCATAGACCATTACTCGATCATTTCGATACATAGATGAATTTAGTTAGCAGATTTGGATTCCTGGGTTTAAAATACATACGTATAAATATCCTATGAAACTCAATAAAAAAAGTAGCTGATTTTCGGCCCAAATTTTGGGAAAAATCAAAGGCTATATATACTTACCGTTTTTTTGGAGCAAAAGTGAAGTATTTCTAAAATCGATTACAGGACGCTGTTTCTATGTATTTTGACGTAAGGAACACGAATCCGTCGAGTAAATGAAGCTAAGAAAGAATCCCATCGAGATTTCTCCATTTTTCAGCCCGAAAAGCGCAAAGTTGGCGACAACTTGATTATTAAATAACGTGCGATTCCGTTTGTTTATGATTATTAACTTCTTTTTCTTCTGTTACAGGAGGGAAATTTGAAGCCTTAAAGGAACTGCGCCCTGCATCTAGAACACAAGACTTCCCCGCGCATCTGCATAATTGTTCATTATATTTGTGAACCGAATAAGAATACATACATTATTTATCATGTAGCCATAGATGATGTACTCCTTGAAATAATTACAATATGAAACTAATTAGGAACTTTTGTCAATCCCATTGTAACACATTTATTGTAAAAAAATATTTTGTCGTATGAATAAATTGATTACATATAAAAATAATGTTTCAAAATTTATTTTACATCGTTTAATTAACATTGAATGCCCACGTGAATTCATCACTCATTAACATTCTCTATAAACAACACATCACGACATCAGACCCTTCCTTGCCTACAGACACTTTCTTGCTTGTCATGTTCCCCTGATAAAAAATCGATTTTTGGCCAAAATTGCGGAACCGGAAATGATAACGTAGAGCCCTACGATACCGGCCCTGAAAATGCAAGAAACATTTTGGTCAAAAATGTATTTTGGTATCAGGAGAACAGGACAGGCGAGGAGCCATTTCGAATCATCAAGCCATCATGCGCATGCATGTGTATGCATGTGTATCGCATCATACTCGTGTGCCGAATGATTAATAGATTATATGATCGCATGCAGGCCTCATCATGTGCATGCATGTGTATCGTGTCATGCTTCATCACGACCGGAAGTGATAAAGTAGAGCCCTACGATACCGGCCCTGCAGCAAATTTTGGCCAAAAATTTATTTTGGTATCAGGAGAACAGGACAGGCGAGGAGCCAGTTCGAATCATCAAGCCATCATGTGCATGCATGTGTATGCATGTGTATCGCATCGAACTGATGTGCCGAATCATGAAGACATCAGATGCTTTTGTACAGGCCTTATCATATGCATGCATGTGTATCGTATCATGCTTCATCACGACCGGAAGTGATAAAGTAGAGCCCTATGATACCGGCCCTGCAGCAAATTTTGGCCAAAAATTTATTTTGGTATCAGGAGAACAGGACAGGCGAGGAGCCAGTTCGAAACATCAAGCCATCATGTGCATGCATGTGTATGCATGTGTATCGCATCGAACTGATGTGCCGAATCATGAAGACATCAGATGCTTTTGTACAGGCCTTATCATATTCATGCATGTGTATCGTATCATGCTTCATCACGACCGGAAGTGATAAAGTAGAGCCCTATGATACCGGCCCTGCAGCAAATTTTGGCCAAAAATTTATTTTGGTATCAGGAGAACAGGACAGGCGAGGAGCCAGTTCAAAACATCAAGCCATCATATGCATGCATGTGTATCGCATCATACTCGGGGGCCGAATCATTAATAGATCATTTTAGGATGCGTGCAGGCCTCATCATGGGCATGTGTGTGTATCGTGTCATACTCGTGTGCCGAATGATTAGTTGATTATATGATCGCATGCAGGCCTCATCATGTGCATGCATGTGTATCGTATCATGCTCCATCACGACCGGAAGTGATAAAGTAGAGCCCTACGATACCGGCCCTTAAAACGCAAGGCACATTTTGGCCAAAAATTTATTCTGCTATCCGGAGAACAGGACAAGTGAGGAGGTGTTCCAAGTCAGGGCCTGATGTTGTGATGTGTTGCTTATAAAAGATGTTAATAAATGCTGTATACTGGGGTGTAATCAATAAGATTCAAGTGATCAATTTGGAAATACCTGCTCGTTTATTGATGAGTTATACAGGTAGGACATATTTAACAATTGCTTTATTTAAATAATTATTACAGTATTAAAGATATTTCAATATCATTGACAAGATATATATCAATTTCAATATAAAAATATTGCTCCAGTAATTCTAATGGATGCAAGCATGAGAACATAAAGACGTATTCATACATTATCAATCATTCGTTATGCATGTATCATGTATGACAATTAACTTTTGAATTGAAAACTAGGGGACGTAAACACACTTCGTCTTGAAGGTAAGGAGATGCTCGTCAGTGAGAGTGACGTTATTATTTTGTCATTGGTCTCCTTCGGCGAGTCCTTGCGACTGCTGACTCCGTGGAGCGTCAAATCTCCTGAGAGCACTGCAAAAAAAATAAGCGCAATGACTATTAGTTCAAGCTTGATTCACCTTTCCTTCCTGTCGATCAAAAATAGAATAGAGGTGGGAAATCATGAAACTGAATCGCAACATTGCTGTTGCACTGAAGTCCAGCTGAATAACACAACTACCATAATAATGAATATTTGTACTCGAATTTGTGTACAGAATTAGTGTCCGATTTGGAACTTTTCATAGTTAAAGAATTCTTCCGAATAATAAAAGAAACTTGATTAATATAGAAACTTGATTTCTTAGGATATTTTGCAGCTTTTCACTCAAATAGTATGCCTCGTTATTAAAATAGCTACTCATTCATTTCAAAATAATCCATTGCGTGAACAATTCTGTGATCTGCATTACCACATGTTGCGCCTCTTCGTCCTTCGCAACCACTCGTTTCAGCTGCCGAGAATTTTATTCCATCAGGTGATTCAATAGTAGTAGCAAAAGTGCTGAGGCAGTGTCGGTATAGTGGTTGCCACTTATTTTAGTTATTGCAGTGAGATGAGGCAGAGTTCTTTCAGCGATCGTCTGAATTTCCGCAAAAGAAGATCGGAAGAATTTCTTATAAGTCAATTAGTGGACACCTTCATAGGAACTCCAAATAAACATTACATATATCGTTTTCTGAATAACTGAGGGCAGGACGATCAACTAATTCCAAAAGACTTATTAGAACTTTTAGATTGTACCAGTATTTAGGCGAAAGGAAATAGTTAATATTCCGCAATGAAAATGTATACGCAATCAACCAATGAAACTGCATGCACAAGAAATCTTTCACAGAAACCTTCAGCAGCACCTTTTTGAAGGGTTCCTGATTGTGCATTAGGTTCTCGTCACATAAGATTAAATTTCCCTACCCATTTTTCGATGCAATCGACCGATTCGCCCGCTTTAGTAGTAACGGTTACTTTATATTAGTTTATAACTTTAAATTTATTAAATACCGTGTACCGTACTGGATATCGTACAATAATTGTAGTAATAATATTTATTAATATATAATATTCATATAACCGTGTATTAACATTACAATGTGGTGATAATAAAACATGTATTTTAGATGTTGTGTAGTTTTTGTTCTTTGTTGTGTGGTTCGATGGACAGTTTTTACATATTCGATGAAATTCGTATAATTACTTCTGGGTGGGAAATTATAGTAATTAATATCCAGCCAATTCGGCGAAGGTGGAGTCCATCTCATCGGCCAAAGACTTGTATCTGTCCTTGTTGATTCCAAGCTCGTCTACAATGAAAAAAAATTAAATTCAAATAACCATTACAACCATTTTTCTCAACACAAAAAATAATAGATACTGGGGTAACACGTGACTATGAAATGTATGAAAATATATCTCGCTAATGATCAACGTAACCGCATCTAGTTACTTAAAGTCATAAAAATACTTTAATATGTATTTTTAAAACTACACTATATTGCATAGGAATAATTGCATAGATGGGTATAATTTGCAAGTGAAATTTAGCGATGAAACAACGAAAATTATATAGATTGTTGTCAAGGCATGTTAGTCAATGTTATAATCTTTGGAAATTCAGCTCAATAAATGTGAACGAATACGAAAAATGGAGAGAAACACTTAGAAGAATTGCCACGCGGCTTAAATCAGTTGAAAAAATGGGATATCCATATGCCGTCAATTGATAAGATGAGTTCGTGCTTGATAAATACACTCTTAGAAAATATTAATTTCGTCATTAATATTTTGAGGTAATTTTAGAAGGTTGGTAGGGTAAAAGAACTAATTTAGCTTTGCATGTTCTTAGGATATTTTTCGCCTGATTATACACGGCATTCTGACTTTCAAAAAGTAGAATAATAAATTGCCTACAGTTCGGGTGAAAAAATTACTCGAGAATTTGACGACAAAGTTGTTTTTTTGTCAAGTTTTAAGTTTTCAAGTTTAGTTACCCTACAAAACTCACGTCATTATTACTCAAATGGCTTGTAAAAAAAGTGCAAAAGTAGATTAGGTTTTTCACGTCACCAACTTCCTACAAACTTGAAGTAAAGCACTTTCTGTCACTCTACATATCTTTGTGTATTTTTTTTTCGGGTCGGTTTTTGTCGTACGCACATATTACACAGCTAGCTACAGGGAGCAAAAGTACCTGGCTTGCGTCTGCAGATGTAGCGAAGCTAACAAGCTAAATTGTATTAACTTTTAGAACCGTGTATAGGTACGACTAAGGAAAGTTGTGCTGTGATTTGTATATATGTTTTTAGGGGCATGTGTTGTCTTGACTCGTTGTCAGAGGGTTGATTACTCTGGGGGTAATTTTGTAGTTACAACCAGAACGCGAAATATTTTTCAATCAAATAAAACTATTAGGTATGCGAACAAATCAAAGTCTCTCATGTCAATCATTCATTCAGTCCACGTTACAGTCAATCCTAACAAAAACTGAACAAGTTCCAAAATTGACAGACCATTTTATCCTGTGTTCGGAATACGACGTGTATAGTAAAAATTATCAATTTTCAAACGACTTATCCGAAACACAATAATTTTAAAAATGGTATTCACACAAGAAATCTATTCATTTATGATTATATTCACTTCAATGCTAAAGTGGTCAGGTCACGTGGTTGGTGAGCAAGTGAGTAATATGGTTCGTGTTAGGGGTGAGTTTTCTGTTTATGTTTTTGTGGAAACTAATGGAAGAGTTTTTTGCATGTGTGTAATATTTAGTAGCCAGTAAGTTCAGCAAATGTCGAGTCCAAGTCGTCGCAAATTGCTTTGTGTTTCTCCTTCTGGTGGAACAAATCGTCTGCAACGAAAAACGACGGAAGGATTAAAATCCGTCGTAATGATTACCTGCATTATATCCTCCTTCAACGAACTTTCCTAATTAATACTATACAACGCGCAACTCGACTAAGATTCAATTTCAAGTATAGCAGAATATTCATCAGATAAAAAAAATCATATTTAAAAGCTAAGAATTAGGAAGAAATATATATCGCGCTACGTATTCATCGAAGCAGTTTATAAAATGTACAACTGATTCGTGAAAAATAATAAATACAGGTAAACAAATATTAACAAGCGAAAATTAATTATTATCAATAACAATAATTACGATCATTAAAAACTTGTGTTAAGGAAAAGCACAGCGAAATGCGCCCTTATTAGCGTTGATGTAATACCATGTGAAAAGCATCCGATATTTTTTAGAATCACTCAAATTTTCCGTAGTTGAAACAAAAGTCTAAGTTAGTATTGACCGCTAACGAATGAACGAATATTGTTAAAAGCTCGGTTTACTCGTTCAGATATTCGTATCTCTTACTTTGAATTGGAAAAAACAATCACGAAAACTTGACGCTTCCAAATGGATCTTTAGCTTCACTGAGCTTAAGACTGAATGACGGCGCATCATGTAATACGATAGTGTTGAATATTCTGTTAAGCAAAAAATATATACAGCGATTTTCAAATCGCACGTACCTTCAAGCCTGTCAACCTCCTTCTGGAGCTTCTTGACAGTCTTTTCGGCGAATTCGGCACGAGCTTCCGCCTCTTTTAGCTTTACGGTCAAGGTCTTGAGCTGGCGCTTGAATTCCTCAACTCGTTGGTTAGCCTGAAAAAAAAATCAAGAGTGTTAGAATTTCGCGTTTTTTAGAAGTTCAAAAATTTGTTACCTTCTCCTCGGATACTTCCAGGGATTTCAAGCTGTTGCCGACAACCTTGAGTTCCTCTTCAAGCTCCATGATCTTGCTATAATTGGAAGATGAAACTCTCATACGTCATCCACAAGTATGACGAAATTCCTCCGAACATTTATACAGAATAAGGAGACTTACGCTTCTCCGGACTTGACACGGTCCTCAGCTACCTCAAGTTCATCTTCAACGAAGGCCAACTTGCGGGAAACTTCGTCAGATTTGCCGTCAGCGTCTTCAGCAAGGAGACGTGCTTCCTTGAGCTGGTTCGTAAGCTGATCCATCCTTTCTTCATCTTGTTGGCTGCGGTTCTCCAATACCTTGCACATACTGCGAGAAATTGAAAAAGAAAAAAGTCGTTTTTCAAATTCGATTCACATCTAACTGTCGTGTAAATCAGATACAAAATAGTACAATTCTCATTACCGGCTAGATTCGTCAGCCGCCTGAGATGCTTCGGTAAGTTTCGTGGATGCGGTTCCTAAACGCTCTTCAGATCGTTCCAAATCTTCCTCAATCAGCTGTACTTTCCTGTTCAAAGCAGCCACCTCGGATTCAGCCTGTGAACGATAAAGAAGTGAGTTTTTGAAGTCGAAATTGTCGATTAAGAGGCAATTCCAAGTTCGATAATGCTGGTCTTACGTTGGTGAGGGACTTTTCACGCTCCTCGAGGTCCTTGTTGGCCTGCTCCAAGTTCTGCTTGTTGGCTTCAAGATCGGCTTCAACCTGCTGCAGTTTCTTTTGCAGGTCGTTGACTTCCTCTAGAACTTTGTCCGCACGGAGATTCGCCTCTTTGGCCTGTCCCTCGCAGGTATCGGCTTTGTCCTGAGCATTGTCCTTCTCAAGCTTCATCGCTTGCATCTTCTTCTTGATCGCGTCCATGGTGGCGGCTTTTTCTTTGCGACTTTCCTCACGTAACTAAAACAACCGCTGCAACCGATGAAAATTGTATCAATAAACTTTCACAGATTGTTCATCAATTTCCAACTCGAGTCGGACTCGTATCACCTCGCTCTACAAATATTTTGAATGTAGAAAATAAATACCTGATCCTCACGTTCTGCTTCATACGGACCGGAATGTTGTTCTTTTCATTCATTGAGATACAAAACAGTCGAAGTAAAAACTTGCGGAGCAATGGCTATGAATTATTTAGATAAAGTTCAAAATAACCGTCCAGGCGAAGGTATTTTCTCTAATCTCAACATCCTGAAAAGCTATTAGTGCTTCCGGCAAATAGAATTCGCGATATCAAAGCTGCGTTACATAAGAAGAAAAATAAGAAGAGCTGGCTAAATTTATGCGGATCAAAAATTGCATGGATATAAAGTTCACATATTTTGTCTGAAAAAAAAGCTCCGGGGGTTAGAAAAGACATCGCGTGACTAATGGTATAAGGGCGTATGTGTCAAAAATGCGATCTTCGTGGTAAAAGGTCGTACCTATATATTTTTTCTTTTTTTGCGGCGTTCACTATAAAACTACTTGAAACGAATAGATTTAGTGGAATTGGCCGAAAAAAAACTAACGGTAAAAGGTCGTATGTTCTGCGAATACGCCCTCTCAATTTTAGGTTTTTGTTTTCTTCATCACGTTTATTAACCGTATGAGGTTGTATCCGCTATTTTTTTTTGTTCTATAGCTGCAAAGGGACCAAAAACTCGTGAAAAGCAAAGATACATCGATGTGAAAAAAGTGTTTTCTCCTTTCCGCTTATTTTGGAAAAAAAAACGACATAAAGGTGTAAGGTCGTATGTTGGCATATACGACCTTATACCATTAGACACGCGACATATCAAGACCATGCATTTTGGAAGGACAACTCCGAAAAGGATTGTAAATTGAAATAATTTTCACTGCATTCACTGACACGTATAAATACTAAAATTTCAATGGCATGTGACTGACTACAGAAGATAGTGAAAGGTGATCAGCATGGAATCAAGGGTGGCAGAAGAACAGAAGACGAATAGCTGAAACCAGGGCAAGAATGTGACCGAATCAAAACATTGCCTAAATAGCTCAGCAGCCTTGAAATTGAGAAGCAACATGGCGGCCGCTGGAATACTGCTGAGGAAATACAAGAGGTACATTTGGTCTATGTGGATATTAATTAGTCTTATGGAGGGTATTTATTTCCCTTGTTTTGTACTAGCGTAGGATTATATTCAAGTAGGGGACGTGCCGCGGCTCAAAATGCCATCATAGAAAACGGCGTCTACGGAAATAGCTGCGGAGAGGCCGGTCTATAAATAAGACAACGTCGGCTGACGCCAAGCGTCTGTATCCCAGAGGATCGGGCTTTACTTGGCTGCTAACTCCAACCGACATCCGATCTAACTACGTGAAGTATTTATAGAATTTACGAAACTTTGCGAAACCACTGCGATTTCTTTAATAATCAAATTCAGAATCGTTTCGAATATTACATCTGAATGAAAAAAAAGTCAGCGAAAAATTCTTCGAAAAAACATAATTCTATAATAGACTATACAAGAGAAACCATGCGTGCTATTTATTTTATTTCATTATGCAACGAATATACATTCCATCCCAAGTACAACGTTTTTCACTATTATATCGTTCCAAATCTATCCTGATGTTTTTCCCCTGTATCCAGGTGACAAGAATATGCATTACATTGAACATGGTAACTGTCAATTGTTATTAATTTTTTACTGCCTAGATGATTAATAAGGGGAATGGGAAATGAGGGTTGAAATTTTGTTCGAGGTCAACTTTAATAATTTGTCAAAATTTATATTCTGTGTGGCTGATTTTTTATTCCTATCATTTTCACGAGAAAGTTCCCGGCGTTAGGAGTTCTTCGTTATCATCCAAATCAACGGCATTCTCAGGGGTAGTTACAAACACCATGACAAAATGTAAAACAGTTTGCAAAAATACATGTGGGGATGTATGATTACAAATACAATTGATCTTATGATGGGAATTGAAGAAGAAAAAAAAAACGCTACGCATACAGGGGGTGAATACTTGTTACAGTGTTATGGTGTTAATGCTACTTACGACATTACGCAACAATGCAAGTAAAAAGTAAGCCCTTGAAGAAGCATAAGCGAAGCGTTGTTAAATTTTGCATCTAGCAAAAGCATCCCTGAAGAGAATTTTCTTCTTTGTTGCAGACGCACGATCCATCGCATTTTGCATGAATCTTTTTTCGCAGCAAGCATTAGCGCAGCACTTCATTCCCTGCAAGAATTCAGGTGTCACAAAGAGGTGAAGTAATTTCCCTCCCGATGTAGGATCGATCACGTCGATCATGGTAATCAAAAACTATCTCCTGCACCTGACCCGCGGGATCACGATGTTTGGTTCTTTCTTTCTTTCTTTCTTTTTTTTTTTTTAACCGCGACACTTCACGGGTTCTTTTTTTGGTCCAAACTTGGATCCAAGAGAAAAAGAAATAAACATAAAATGCAGAAAGAAGTAAACTTGGTGAGTTTATCAAATTCTACTACTCAACGATGCTCAATGTTGCGCCTAATTATAATGAAACACAAAACTGGCTAAATTAATGTTATAAGCTGCAGATGAAAAACACGAAAGGGTTTTTTAAGCACTTACCTACCCGAGCGAGTAGAGCGACGCGAGTTGAGTGCCGTCGCGACGCCCGTCACCGTCGTGTTCCAAAAACTCGCGGGTGGGGAACCCAAAAATGGCGAGCAGTCTTTGGCCTCCCCGCGTTTCCCCGAAAACCAGCGAAGCCCAGCGAAATCCCATCAGACAAACCGAAGGCAATTTTCAACTATTCAGCCTAATCTCTCAAACCCGAGCTTTGGTGATACGCTCAAATTAGCGAACTTTCAAATTCCGTAGTTTGGACGCTAGCGACGCCTGCAACGATTTTTTGAATCCGTGACGAAGTAAACAAAATATTATTACACACTCGGGGTGATTCAACTTCACTGCAGCAGATTCTAAAGGAAAAATGGTGGAAGAGATCAGATCAAATTCTCATCGCCAACTTGTAAAAATTTTTTGTTCAGGTATTACAGTTGAAATTGAGCTTTAAAATGTCATCGAGTCCGGAAGGGATGCTATCAAGTGAAGATTGATAGGCATTCCCAAAGAATGCGCACGGTATTCAGATCGCAGTCATCCGATATGATCAGTGGGGGTTCTTTTTGGTGTAATACCACGACATTCGATCACTCGGCTATATCTGTAAACTGGGTCTTTGGCACGCCTTGGAAAATATATATTCAAAGAGTCGTAAAGTTTTCCATGTACACGCGGAGTTAAATAAAAGTCCTCGACGAAATCAGAATAGGGAGCCAAAGAATGTTTGCACACAGCAGAGACTTTCTCTAGATTCTTTTACGAAATGACGACATGACAATTTCGTTACAAAATTAAAGCTAGCTGAATATATGTTACCGCAATTCAAACTTTTTATCAGACGTTTGTATACCTGTTTGACGGTAACTTTCGTACACTCTTAAAAATTAAGGGTTTTTATTCGCTTTTTATTTGCGTTTAACATATGATATGAAACGCAATTGCAATTCATCTTGCAGTCAAAGATTGGAAAAAATTCGAGCCCATCTAAATACGGCGCAACTTGATCCATTGGACATACTTTCCCTCTATAGATCAGTGGACCCTTACCCAAGATTTCTGTCTACACCTGGAGGTGACCTTGGAAAAAATTCCTCCTTCTATCAAAAAGGTCAGAAGCCGAAACGGGACTGCTTGGAGCCTCAAATTTCAGGAATCTAATTGATACAAATATAAAAATAAGTATTGTAAATTAGAGGAATAACTCATTTTTCTGACGCATCATAGCCGTTTATAAATCGACGATGTAATCATTGCATCCCGCAGGCACGAGGAGGTCGCAACGCCGCGGGGGTGTGCGTATGGGAAACGTAATACTGACAGTGGGATCAGAATGTTTTCCAGAGCGGTTGAATTTCCGATTTTGAAAACGTAACAAGACATATCTGACTTCGGGATACAAACGCGTCATAAGGAAGAACGCCTATTATTGTAATTGATCTTGATTTCGATGTTTATAGACTTACAATTTTTATTTTTATCCCGAGTACAGTAAGACGTAGTCGATAGATAAACAAATAATATTTCCGTAGTTTTCCTGCCTCTACGTTACCGAAATTTAAGATGATTTTCAACACACAAATTAGACCAAGTTCACGACCACGATCCCGCGGCATATTCCGAATGATTCGTTATGATCTCCCAACTAGAACTATAATTCCGGTTCTGATATTGGCTTACAGCATCTTGACATTTCTGCACCAAACCCATCACACTGTCATCCAAGATTTCTACAACCGTCAGTGCGAAGCACACGTGTTGCCAAATGTCAGTATTCTACTTTGACGTGCGAAAATGATCAGCGGCAAAAACGAGATGGTTGTAAACGTTCGAGTTGACAGCTGGACAGGGTTGGTAAATCGCTAAGATTTTAAGTGGGATCTGATTCACCGCGAAATTTTGCGACAAGTTCCATAATTTCCTCAACACAACACGTCCCTAAAGCTTTGAATTTTCAAGCGGCTATGAAGTTACACGCATATAAATGGTCACGTTTGTTGCACCCACCCTCCGCATCAAGCGAAAGAACATCGTAAGACATCGGTCACAAAGAAGTGTAATCGAAGTCGAAGTCAGACCTGGAATGATGCCAAAAATAACCACCGTCGTGACATCACTAACGCCCCAGTCTTACTTGTAGGAGAAAAAAAAAAAATCATGAATCCCAAGAATAGGATGCAGAAGAAACAGCCGCGCTGGAAAATTTATTTATACAACGCGTTAAATATCGAAACAGTAACTTAGAAGAAAATTACTTTACCGAATTCAAATCATTAATATCCGCAGTTCATCAGCGAAGGGAAATAGATAAATAGCATTGAATATGCCAGCACAAGAATAGAAAACATAATTATCATTTCATTCAGCTGTGTTTTTTTATCCCATAAGGTCTTCAGTAATTCTATCATTTTTTATCATCGAATTCTGACAATTGGACGGAAAAAATTGAAACTAAAAATGCAAAGTTCATCGAATTAGGAAGAAGGTGAAAGGAACGGTAGGGTCATGAAATAATCAGAACTCAACTCGATTGTCAATGAAAAAAGTATATTTCGTCTTTTAAGACAATGGGGCTCATGCCATAAGAGTTTTTCTCCCTTTTTATTTATTACTATATGAATTATTAGCTACCATTCGCACGGGCCAAGGTTTGCGTGAGGTCGTCGTTGGGTACTAATATGTATAATGATAATTACTATTACAGTAGATAGAAGAATAATAGCAACAATAATATTATAATAACTGTAATACTTAATGCTGACAATAATATTAAAATTAATAATAATAGCAATAACACTAATTATAAAACTGAAAAATGTGAAAAAGGCTTCGCGAGATATTTAATCAAAAGCAAATAATGTTGAAGCCTTGGTCCATGCTCATGTATGTTCAACTATTTGATCAATGGAGCAAAGATCGATTAGGTACAGCCCGACGCTATACCGATGTACCTGTTCTCACTAAAGCCATGAAATAAATCGTTAATCTTAAGCAAAGCTTGTACAACGCGCTGCCTGTACTCTCGAATATCCGCAAAACCAGCATTTTCACCTTATTCCTTTACGTTTTCTTTTCTTTTTGTCATCCTGAAAAATATAAACGAATCACGATCCACAGCTGGACTAATCGCCGATACCTACAAACCTCTTAAATCTCTGATCGGTGGACCCCCATATGATTTTCTCAATCTACATAACTTTCTTCTGTCTTTTTTCTCATTTCCTTATATCTTTGGTTTTATTTTGGAAATACGCCGTACTTGATTTCTCTGTTAGACTTTTCTTTCTTTTTTTTCACAGTTTTTACAGCTCGTAAGAATTGGAGAACGCAACGATTGGAGCAGTCTAAAACACGAAGAGCTCGCAGGAAAAATACTACAGAATATACATTGGATAGGAAATACCGAGATTATCATATTAATCAAAGGGAAGCTGATATGAGATTCGACGATGACGAATTGCTTCCTTTTCGTTGCAGGTGCTGCAAAAAAGGTTATTGAATGCGTATAATATAAAACGACATCTGAGTCATGTGGTTAGTTTCCAAAAATACAATTTACACGTTTTTACCGTTTTCTACGAATAATAATCATATGTGTATTGTCGCAGAAACAAGAAAGTTTAAAATGAAGAAATCTGTCTAACAGAACGGAAATCGTTACTCCGTATTTGGATAAATTACAACCATGAAATATTTTTCAAAACGCACAGGTTCTTTTCTTTCTTTATTTCTTTAATTTTAACGTCATCAAAAATTGCAAAACAACGCGAACGTTTCAATAAATTCAAGCAGCAATTTTATTTAAACCGATTGTAATATGCATCAAGCAATAATAATAAAAAGACGAAAATAAAAACTATCCTAACTACCTATAAATAGATGAAATAACGAAAAAAATGTCAAAAATTTCAGAAATCATCATACAGATTTTTCAGACAATCGACATTGTCCTGCAAATACGTTTTCATTGAATTATTTTTTCTATATGATTTTCTCTTCTTTCATTTTATGTATTTCTATAAACTTCGGTCCATTTCCTTCGCAAAAAAATATTGTTGGTTTTTTTAACCCCGCACAATTTAATAACAACATGTTATAATTCTGGATTAAGAGCGGGGTTGCATGTTAAAAAACGCATTCGCAAGACAATTGCGATCACGAGCGATTTGATAATTCAATTACACAACTGATGACAATGACCAAAAGGACTTCAAACTGTAACGCACTGCAATCGCGGCCCTTTATACACCGAAATTTGTATAATTTCTAACCGATTAGATGGCAATAACACAGTTTTTGTGGTGGTAATTTTAACATAGAAACTAATATCGGCTAATTGCCTTCAAAACGTGATACTGATAATTTTGGATTAAATGATACTTAAGATCTTTGTACTTTTTTATGTCCTATAACATTATAGCTACACCCTAAAAACTATCAGCTGCTCGCGAATACTTTATGCAGTGCATTGGAAAACGATAAATTTAAATATTCGGGATCTATTTGCGTCCACATACTGTATGCTTAGCTATTATAGACCTCAAAATTTTGCGCTCTTGACCGGAAGCTCAAAGCCACTGTAGCGACAAATACCATGGTACATAAGAGATGAAGAAGAGAAATAGGGACATGGAAATGGAAATGATGATTCTTAAGCATATCCTGGGATATTATTACTTTGATAATTGATGAATTTTTCCACAGTTTGATGTCCTTTTTCTGAAGGCCAATTTTCACGACACGGTAAAATTGTGCCGAAGCATTATCTTAATACTTTGCCTCGTTTCGCTAAACTTTGTTCATTGTTGCGTATAATTTACGTATAGATTTGCTATACATGTGATCAGCGAATTATGATATTGTATAATATAACGACCCGTGGCAGTGTTAATCCTTGAGTCATTCGATTACAATTTATTGTCGCTGACCCATTGACTCAAAAGGTGTCAGCTAATATCCCGCAAGATCGGCAAACGTTTGGTCCATTTCATCGGCGATCGCTTTGTACTTGCTTCGTTCGTTGAGCAGCTCGTCTGCAATGGGAAATTTTTTGGTACCATGTTAGCGACATGTTAGTAATGTTAATTAAACAACATTCAATTATTGTAAACGTTCACATTTAGAAATTAATAGTTACGGACGGATTAAACAAACATTGGATTTTTCTAACGATAATGAGAGCATACCTGAAAATGTATTAAGCACAAAAAATTTGACAGGATTCACATGGATCTTTTACACAGGGATAATTACTGTGGCATCTAACGGTAAGAGAATGCGTTATTCGACGTCATCAGGGTGATCGATTCAGCCGATTGAACTGGAAAATTAGATTAAAAGTTAGTCAGGATCATCGTTGTACCGAAGGATCAGTAAATTTAGATCGTCAAAGGCAGGCCTGGTACGAAGCAGATGGTTAATTTCTGTTAAACAATCTTCACAAACATGTCAGAAATTGATTGAAAATAAAATAATATACCCAACTTGGAACAACGTGTTTATAATATATTAATTTTAATTATATAATAATACAAGTAATTGTAAATTGACGTATAATAGACAGTTGTGTTTCGTGTGTGTGTGATTTAACGTTGGTTGGTGATTGTTTTGATTTTTGTGTGAAGATTTGAAACAAATATAGCTGGTTTAACCAACCAATTCGGTGAAGGTGAGGTCCAGGTCGTCGCAGATGTATTTGTACTTCTCCTTCTCGTGGACGAGTTCGTCTGTAAGGAAATTTGAAAGTTTTATAAGCACCCATCACCTCAGTGAGCCAAAAATGTACCCCAACATTGAAATATCTCAAAAAATATCCTCCTCTCAGGCATTGATATTTTTTTTTTTTTTTTTCATACATCAACGGGTCCCCCAAGGGGACGTGATGTAGAAATAAAAAGAAAGCGTGGTCCAAAAGTTATTTTTAAAGATATTCCCCGTCCCTTAAACTCTACGAGATCAAGGCAATGAAAGAATGGGGAAAAAATAAATCAAATTAGAGGAAAGCGAAATCGCCAAAAGCGAGAGGGTTATAGAAAAGCAGCGTTCACTTACGCAAAATGTGATAAAGCAAGCGAAACTTGAAAAAAAAAAAAAAAAAAGATATTCAGAAGCGTTATTTAGGCGACGAGCAGCGGCCCTAAACCCCGTAGAGTTCCTCGAACGCCAAGTCCAGCCCGTCACCGATCTCTTTGTATTTCTCCTTCTCCACCACCATTTCGTCTGCAAGCATTTTTAGCGTAATTCATAGCAGTTGATAGAATTAAAATGAGGAACACGGAGAAATGGGAAGAATATTTCCACGAGATATTATACGAAAGCCTATTTTCTGCGCATAATCAGAACCTGAAATCGATATTACAAATAATTTGTCACGAAGTCTCCTATTCTCATGTAATTTATCGATGAGAATAAGTGTGTGGAGAGGATATCAGATAGAGGACTCAAAAATGAGATGGGGATAAAAATTAAAGTTACAAAGAATGTATTAAGCGGACAAAAAAAGAAAAATCTATACTTACTAGCCATGGCTTTGGATTCTAATCCACTTTTTTGCCACGTAACGAACACTTCATGCATTTACTACAATCTAACGACTAACGACTATAATAACTACGTCTAATAATTAGTGCTTAGTAAAAATAAACTAAATAAATAATGGTATGAATAAAAATTACAGATATTAGTCAAATAATAAAATAAAATTATAACAACAAAACAAAACACTCAGTTTTTCAAAATGAAAATATATATTATAAACAGATTTATAATAATAGCAATATAATAATCATTACAATAATATTAGTGTTATTATCATTTTCAATTAATATTAAGTAAATTAATAGACTAATAACTCAAGTATTGTTTTCAGCATTTTCAAAGATGGGTTTATCAATATAATAGGACGTAGGAATATATTGTGCAATTTTTCTTTTTTTTCTACTGATTTTTTCTTTTCTACGATAGCAAAATTAACGCGTGGGTAGTCACTTCGTCGATATAATATAAATTTACATGTGATTTTGATAGTAATTTCAGATTAGAAAATGCAGTGAAAATTTAAGCGAGGAACAAGAGAAGATGTTTTTGAAATATTTTAATCGTAATAATACTGAAATTTCCGTTGTACCTACCAAAAATTAATGTGCGCATTGATAAACGTAGAAAATTCACTGTTATTCAAAAAGTGAACGTAGGTAAATTAACTTTTAGAGTCATTCGAAACGGTGTATAAAGAGAACACGAATGACAAAAGTCAGAAACAGATTATCAGATATTATGACAGAGCAAAAGGTGGCTTAGCTCTTCCCGGAAGTGGCTACCCACAGAAATTATTTCTCCCGGTACTGATGTAAATTGTCAGGAATAAAAAATGACGATTAAATAAATTTTAATCATGCATCTACCAAGTTGAACTCGATTCTCTTTAGATAAGCCTCAAGCGTTCACCGGATCTTCAGTAAGAATCCGATGTGCGCTAGAAGCGCAAAATAAACCCTCATACAAGGGGATATCGAATCCTGCAGAATTGTTTGCTAAACTCGTATGTAAGTAAGTATAAATATTAATTATCAAACCTACAGAAATTCCGCGCGTATTTTCCAGTGCGTCGAAGAACGTTTATTTGTTTAATTAAATTAAATCTATCTTTCTTTTCATTGTTTGTTTCTTCTTCTATATTTCGTTACTTTTAATTTTATAGGTAGGGGAAAAAATAGATAATAATATATACAGGCAAACGATTGTCGCGCTAGATTTCATGAATAAATGTTTATGCGATAAATGAATCAATCAATCGGCAGATCGATAGATTTTAATAACGTACTGATTACAATAATTTCCGATCCAAATTAAACCGCGAAAGCAAGGCAGACTGGGACGCAGCCCGATTAGGATGCAAAGAAAAAAAATTAAAAAAAAATACTGGAACCGACAGATAAACACTAATTAGAATCTACCTCTACGCATATTGGTGTAATGGAGACACGACTACCAAACCTTCCTCAGTCTTCGTTACTACTGCTTGTTTTCAATCGTACCAATTACATTCAAAACAACAAAAAAAATACAAGCAACAATTTATCAAGATATAGGGGAATAGACAATAGGAATAGAAAAACCTTCTCTTTCTTTTTACGATCTACGAACAAAAAAAGAAAAAATATGCTGATATATTCCGCACGAGGGAAGACAAATAGTTGTTATTCGGGAATGGAATTAAAAACGTATCGAATTCTCACCAGCAATTATTATTACTATAAATATTACTATCGCGTTTTGTTAATATTCTATCCTAACGGAATGTGTGTAATAACGCGAAATTGAAAGGAGAATTCAATAGGCTAAAGAAGGAAATTAGATTTCCATAAACTCGATGGTAAAAATGTGTGATGAAAATATCGTCATCTGTCTTTTTCCTGCTTTAACAATCGGGCCTAACCCTAACCTAAGGACATTGCATTTCTTTTGTTTGTTTTTTTTTCTTTTTCTTTTTTATCTCTCTTTTGTATATGTTATGTTAGGCGTGCACCAAACAAGCGCGTATTTATCCGCAGCGACATGTTCTACATGTTCTGGATGTCATGCAGTGTTGCCTCCATCTCTTCTTGCAGCAATTTATTTTTCTCCCTTTCGGCAACGAGGTCGTCTGTAAATTGTTATTTGTTAAATAATCAGTAAACACATAAAAATCTCACAGAAACAACAGCGTCGATATTAAATCAGCCACACCTCAACGGACGCTAAAACTGGTGATTATTTATAAATATTTCATTTGTTTTTTTGCTCTCGGATTAGTTCTCAAGCCTGAAAACTTAGTTTAATAACAGCAAACTTATTTGATTTGGGGGTTTTTGTTCTTCGAGGATTTAATAAAACGTCATAATCGATTTTGTCGTACGATATGCCCAGTGATTTTCCACAATTTATAGGAAAATATCCAACAAATTGAGGGTGTTCAAATTACTACGAATTACAATTAATGGGAAACAAAGAGCGCGGTGCTCAAAATTACCAGGGGAAAACGAGTCTGAATCTGAAGTAGCAAACATGACAGGAAAAATAAACCATCGTGTATACCACATACTTACGCATGTGTACATTGTTTACACATGTATGCGCGTGTACAAGATTATGGTTGAGAAAAAATATATACATGAAAAAATAGTCTGAACGAAATACTAAAACCAGACAAAGATGGTCCGGTTTTGAACGGCTGTGTTCCTTTACGACATTTGATTGTTTGTTCATTTCAATTTCAGGGGGAATCGAATGGACGAAGAAAGTGAAAAAATGAATACAGACCCTCGAGCCTGTCGACCTCCTTCTGCAACTTTTGCACGGACCTCTCGGCGAACTCAGCACGAGCCTCAGCCTAAGAAATGGGAAATAAAAGAACGTGAATAAAAAATTATTTAAACTCCGGATGAAACGCTTCTGTCAACGTTAAAATTCAATGCAATATTGATGCAGATAGAGAAAGAAATTCTATTTGAGCAGAGACTTTTTTCAAAGCTAGGACATGAATTGAATTTCAACGTCGCAAGAGAAGCGTTAATTTTATCAAATCACTCAACTCAAATTTTGTCGTATTTGTAATAGCAATAATTTTAATGAACAAATGTTAGTCTGAAATTCAAGTATTCTCTATTCATTTAATATCTCAAATTCATTACCTGCGATGATATGTGTAAACCAAACGATGTAGTGCGATGTGAAATGTTTGAAGATAAAAAGATACGAGTGTTGAGATGATTGGTCAATAAAAGAATTCACGGTTAAATTTGATCTTAGTGCCTAAGTTGTTGAAATTCTTACATTTGATTTCGTGCGTCATTTGTCAAAGTCGTATGGGCAAGCAAAGGTGTGTTTTATGGGCTGAGTCGGAATGAACACGTTATGGCGTTCATGCATTAGACGACACACGATATTATCGTGTGAGTCAACAGCTGTCTCGTTATAGATATCGATACGGAATACAAAACGGTATACGTCAAAATTATTCACCACCACCGCCACCATCCCCATACAGAATGAGAGAGTCCTGAAAAAAAGATATTTCACAATGCTCACCTCTTTCAACTGGCTGTCCAAGATCTTAACTTGTCCTTCGAACGTTTCCTCCCTCTGCGTCGCCTGGTTTTTAGTTAAAACACACAAAAAAAGCAACAAACTTTGGTTAATTTATAAAATTTCAATTATCGGTAACATGCTTTTTCAAGAAATAATCATGCTTGATTATTTCCAATAGTTTCCGTTAATTTCTTAATAGATATATATGCTTCACAACGTCAATACCACGAGACACGCTAGAGAAGAGTGTAAGAAAGACGATCATTCGATACGCCACAAAAAAAAAATAAAATAGGTACTCCTCAAACGTATTTCGCAGCCTTGGTATTAAACTTCGAGTTATTCTTTCATCTCAAATCATAGAACACGGTGTTAAACGTATAATCATTCGTTAAAATCCACGTAAAACTGAAAATTCAAGACACTCTCGAAAGTGTACCTCCTTTAGACGGGTGGTCAGGGTCTTAATCTGGTTTTTGTACTCCTCCTCGCGTTGGTTTGCCTATATTTATACACGTAAGAACTATTAATTTCGCAATTTTTTTCTTTTTTTTCTTCAAATGACAAACACGGGCAACTTGAGAAATCTGAATGGTATTTTTGAATAGAAACGATTCGTTGAAATATGTGACTGAATTATTTCCATGTAAAAGTCAATAGCTCGATAACGTACGAGGTACTCGACCTTGTCCCGATTGAAATCGAATAAATCACGTTCGTATCATATGGAAAAATAAATAGGTGCATGTGACTCCTGAGATAACAGGTGTTAAAAATTTTATGTTCCAAAAATCAGGGCAACTTCGATAACGAATATCTCGTAAAAGTGAAAAGAATTTGGGGCGGGTATTTTTCTTTTTTTTTTCTATTTTTCTTTACTATGGATCTGAGAATTTTACCTTCTCCTCAGAGACTTCAAGGGACTTCAAGTTGTTGCCAACGACGCGAAGTTCCTCCTCCAACTCGACGATCTTCCTGTAAATTAAATACATCGAATAAGTTTTAAAAATCAACCAATACATTATCAATATCGTCGAACGGGTACAACAAAAACACCTCGACGCGCATATGAGTCAAAAATCTTGTAGGCAGCTAAATACTAGTGCATCATTTACTCTACAGTAGAACTCAAGTCTATAACTCGATCTGTAATCATATTTCAACATTCATTGATCATGGTGCGTCGAGGTGGTTCGTACGCCGGAGACAGGATGCAATTTGTAAAAAAAAAGAAAGAAAAATAAAAAAAATAAATAATTTACGTATACGAAAATTTACGTTCGAAGATATATTTGTATATATGAAATAAAAAGCGAACACCCAAACTTCCATGCAAGCTAAATTTTTACTCACGATTCGGAAATTTCAGCTTTTTCCTCAGCACGCTCGAGATCCTGTTCCATCATGACTAGCTTCCTGGCAACCTATATTAAACAGCCACACGTGTCATGCCAAACAAATATTTTTGAAAACGAGTATTTATAAAAACTTCGTGCAAGACTTAGCGTTAAACAATGAAATAATAACGGCTAATTAAAAATAACAATAAAAGCAAAATTCGGAATCTGTTTCGGGCGAGGGTGCTTCTTCTTCGTCTGCTTTCGATCCATTCTTCCATCAGAATTACATTATGACCGTGAGACTTGGGCGAGCGATTAACAAATATTTCCGATTCCGTACAGAGGAAGTATAAATGGCACGATCAAAAATTCATCGGTTAAGATTATTCCGAAGAAAAAGCTTCGGAAGACCATGTCATGAATCTGGTAATTAAAAAATCGATAATTCTACCTCGCCTTATTTAACAACCTATGACGGAATCGAAATCGAAACACAACCTACAAAACAATGAAAAGACAGCCTTCACATCTAGATACGTATGGTTATGCAAACGACCAAACAACACGCTTTGTTTATTGTTATCAATTCGTTTCTTAATTTTTTTTTATTTTTTTCGTTTTCTATAAAGATGCTTACGACTCTCCAGCTTCGGCACGTTCCTCAGCACGCTCAAGATCGGCCTCAACCATGGCCAATTTACGGGCGACCTGTGTGCGATCAACGGCCATTTTTATTCACAATATATCCCCTAGTACGATAAAGCTTTCACGAAAATTTATAACTTCAACAACCAACGATTGTGTATCGGATGTACGAGAAATACAAATATTCAAATGACAAAATATTGATTCAAAGTTGACAAATATTCTTCTTCTTCTTCCGTATCGATACACAACGTGGTGTTCAACAGAAAATATATTGTTTCTGTTTAGCATTGAGCCAAAAATGTTACATATGTAAATGGTAGTACAAAATCGGTTGCTGTTAGATCACACTGCTTCAGTCTCAAATCAAAATTTCACAACCAAATCGATAGATCGCAAGACCTAAATGGTTCTGATTATTGTATAAAATATGTTAAAGGAGCACCGTAGATTAAAAAAAAATAAAAATAAAAACACGAAAAATATATCAATTAAACAGATAAAAAAAGAGTAAATTAAAAAACTTATAATGGACTTCTGTAATCATGCTTAATTTACCCTGCGATAAGAAAATGTCGTATGAAATGCAGATCGAGTATATTCATATAGGTATGCACTAATATCGCTTATATAATTCTTCGTGAAAAACAAAAAACAAAAAAAAAGAAGTTGACTGTGTTTGAAATTTTGGAATTTTTACCGAATTTCATATGTGAACATAAAATACATGTGACGTATGATAGTCTTTTTTTTTCTTATCGCAAGGGTGGATAGATTGGTGAAATTAATCGAAAAACAATAATGTTATATCGGAATTAAAAGGTACAAAGGATTACGACGACAATAACAAGCATAAAATATTTTTTCGGATATTCGCTTCATCGATTTCGTCTTGATGTACGACGACCCACCTGTACATACGGATAGCGTACTTATATATGTAAGTATACGGGAATTCGAGTATTTTTGTCGTATTACATATTTATCATAATAAAATTAAACGTCGACTTCCATGTTCCGAGCAATATTGGTCACGATATAACAAATAATCTCTCAAAAAATTCATTTCAGTTAAAATTACATTAGTGTAATATTTATAGATCTCGCGCATCACTGTAGCAGATATGATATATGAACAATATGATATAAAATAAAATATGAATAATAACGTATAGTTGTAAGAGGGGAAAAAATATAAAAAAAATTAAAAAACAAACAAAAAAAAAAACCATAAACACGTCGTTCGTGTGGGATTAATCACGGCGTGAAAAACTTTTGGAGCTTCTTCGCGGATCGCCGATTCAAATATACTTAGCAGTTCTTAAAAGGTTTCTTAAACTTTATTATTGGTCAAAAGCCGACACGCTATATCGTGCGTAACACGCGATAGCAATTTTTATCGATACATATATCCGTCCGATTCAGATTATGAGAAAAGCACAAGAGAATAATGATAATAATTATAATTTTAATAATAGGAATAATGAGAATAATAATAATTTAATGAATAAAAAAGAAATAAAAGCAACGTCCTACCGCAACTGAGAGACTACTATACATATATGTACACAGATTCAACCCCTCCGGATGCGGAGCGTCGTCCGCACGCATTTCTCGGAGGCAGTACAAAATAATGGAAAAAAATTAAGAACCAAATGAATAAATGCATAAATAAAACTATGATGTGTAAATAATATTTCGCTCCGCAGGCATACGAGCTCAATCAGCGTCGTTTAAAACCAACTTCACTGATCTCGTTAAAGAATTTTATCCCACACAACGGCGCGTATGACACTGTCCAATTGGCCCAAGATTGCTCTTTGCCCGAAACGAATTAATTTAATTGGCATGGAACGAAAAGAAAAAAAATATATTATATTGTATGTATTATATCTAAGATCCTCGAATATATAATTTGCTGCTTATACGACGATAAAGTCACCTTGATTTTCCATGAAATTATATATTTATAGATAAACGAACCCTTAAATTTCGGGATCATCGGTTTGTCGACCTACCGACCGGTAGGATTAGGTAAATACCTACTGATTATTATAATTGATTGATTGATTGAAAAAAAAAATAACAATAACAAAATAATATACTATACGTTATATAGAACGTTATTTCTCTCTACTCGCCTGTTTTTTCTGCCCAATTATCAGAAATGCTTCCATATTGAGCGCTGGACCTCGAGCATAAATTAAATGTCATATTTTTCAAACAAACGATAAAGAGAAGAAGAACAAAATCAATGAAACGCACTAAATTTTCATTGAAAATAAAAACAAAATATCTGAACATAATCCTTTTCAATTTGCGCGGAAACGTTGATTAAAATTCATCGATTGATGTGCACGGAAATATATTTTTTTTTAAATTCAACTGATCGAAATAAATTTAAATTATAACAGAGTCGCGCACGTGTGTAAAACAATTAAAAAATCACCGCAAAAAATTTGAAAAAAAAAGGAAAAAGAAACAAAAAACACACAACCACATAACATTACCCCGAACAACACTGAAAGCACTCAATTTTCAATAGAAACAATGAAAATTGTTTCGTCCGTTCTTTAATTATTTTAATTTTTCTTCTAATTTTTTTTGTTCGAAAATGTTTGTTTTTTCTAATTTTTTTTTTTTATCAACTATACGTAAAATATTATATATATATATCTCTACATAACGTTAACTTGTGTATATTCCTAGCGTCCCTATATGACTTTTTTTTCTTTTTATCTGTAAGAGCAGCCTAAAAATCATCACTTTGCCAGCCAAAACTAGGCAAATTTAATAAATATATTTAATAGAATATAAGGAGTGAATTTTTTTTTCGTTTTTTACGTTGTTGTCATTATCATTATCTTGTATTATTACTATTGTTATTGTGGATTTTATTATTTATGGTGAAGCTGACTTACAGCCCCTATATACCTTGCCCTATACTGCAACGCGGGTTATGTACAATTCTGTAACTAATATTTCATACGTAGTTTTCTTCAATGAATTATCTATGTTAATATTTATGTGTTTTATAGTTTAACCATAAATCAATTAATTTATTGAGTGTACGTTTTAAAAGTCAAAATTATGTAGTTCGTCGAATTGTTATCATTATTGTTGTTATTAATCTTTTTTTTTTTGTTTTTTTTTGTTTAATAAGCTTTAAAATATATACGTTTTGAGTTAGTCGCACTATTCTATTAGACAATATTGCTATACATATATGCTTATGATTGAGAAAATTATATATATGTATACATATATATATATATATATATATAAGCACCGTTTTCAAACATTATGTTATACAGATTAGTCAAATTATCTTTTCTCTACTTTTCTTTTCCTCCTTACATGAATCAAACGGATTTTATTAAAATCGACGTACCGAATAATTTTTTATCCGCACATACAAATAATGTACATATATATCAATCACGTTGTCGTCGTCAAAATTAGAAAACAAAAACAATTTTGGTCGATAAAAAAAAACAAAAAAAAAAAACAAGAACAGTTAAAAAGAATAACGAATAGCAAAAAAAATAACCCACAAAAAAAAACGTTTGCTTTTTTATAATTATGGAAGATGTATATATATATATTTTTTTTATTCTCTTAATTTATCACTGATTTGTTGTAATTATTATCAATTCGTCAAACAAATTTCATTATCGATCACACTGCATTAGATTTATTGATTGATTTTTTTACCGCAACTTTTTTGCTTTTTTTCATTCCGTTAATTTTACACCCGACAAAACGTATTATTTAACCGCTGTTTTACACCTGAGAAGAGATCGAACTCTCTGTAGCTACACATATGTACATGTAAAATATATGTACGATGATTTCACCGAAAATTTTTTTTCGAAGAAAATAGAAATTTTCTTCATCGTTGGAACGCGCGAACCGTGAACTGCAGCTGCACCTTGTATAATTCACATTGCTTTTCTTTTCTTTTTTTTGCTTTGATTTTTATATGCAACGATTGTTACATATATGTCGTCGATAGTTGTATATGGTAACGTTAAAGCTCGAATGTGTATATACGCGATTAATCCATAAGTTATTATGAATTGTGATATTTCTTTTTTTTTTCTCTCTTTGGTATATACACGTATTCATTCGTTATTCCTATATATATATTATTATATATAGTGAATAGAAAACGACACAGCGAACACAAGGCGAGTTAGGGTTAGGCACTTTACTATTGGCTAAGAACCACCACTGCAGTCACTAGTGATTGCTTCCCGAACCTCATCGTATTTCTTGTCAGCTTCTTCAGCTAAGAATCTCGCTTCCTTCAGTTGATTTTCAAGGGCGTCCATACGCTCCTCATCGGCCAAACTGCGGTTCTCAAGAACCTTGCGGGCGCTTTATAAATATCGATTGGAAAGAAAAAGAAATGAAAAAATTAACGACTTAAAACATTTTTGAGATAGAATTATAGAATTCTTATCGGTGTTTGTTTTCCACTTTTCTTTCGGTTAAGAAAATAAGTAAAACAAATTCTTTTCTCTTCGTTTTCTGCTCTGCTTTTCCTCCATCTTCCTGAAACTGCATCTGTGAAACGTGTTCGAATATTGATTGAAATATCACAACCAAAATAATTATTCCACGATCGCGTCAAGTTTCAATTTTTTCCCACCATAGATATTGAATACATTAAAAATATATTCACTGAATTTCAAGGGAGATCCAGCATAATAATAATAATTCTTTTTTTTTTTTCATTTTGGTTGTACATATATCGCAATCAGTGTTCTAAAAATTTGCCATTCTTTGTTATTCCTTTATATCCAAACCCACCTCTTCGTATTTTTTATCAGCCTCTTCAGCAATGAGTTTAGCCTGGGCCAGTTGTTGCTCCAACAAAGAAACGCGATCGTCCTCCATGTTGGTTCGATTTTCAAGTGCCTTCCGTATCCTGATAATTTTTTTTTATTTTTACATATTTATTTAATTGAAAGAATGAGCTGAAGTTTGTCATTCGAAAATATAAAATAAAATAACGCTCGTACAACGATAGTGGAAACCTTCTCTTTTTTTTGTGTTCTTTTTTTCTTCCAAATCCAAAAGTTAAAATATTTTTAGAAGAACTAAAAACTTGCAAATCGTACCGATTGAACATATATCAAGTGGTATGCACCGCAAAATAGAAGAAGAGTTTGCTTTCAAAAGTTAACTCCAAAATTGGTGATCAAAGTTTTTTTGAAATTTCAAAAACTGCAAAAGTTTAGAGCGGATCGAATCGGGGCAGTATTAAAATATGACGTTGTGCTTAAATTCAGCCTCTGACGTCTCGGGAAGATTGAAAAAATAAACGTGTGTATAAAAATGAAGATACATATATAATAATTATTCGCGTAACGTACGAGACATGTACATTTCACGTACAATTCACCGTACATGTATGATATGTGTGTACCGGAATAATCACCTACGATGCATACGTGGTAGACCGATATAGGTATGTAACCTACAGAAATATCGCTCATTCTTTCAACGTTCTAATTGTGACGTAAACGAGATCAGAGATGACATCAGTACGGTGATGAAATGAAGGAGGAAAAATTCAGTGATACACACCAGTTTGTATACATCCGTAGTTGTTAAACTCGAAGACAGAGAAATGCACTGGGAAGTTGCGTAAAATTATAAAAACTCTTCAAATTTCATCGCTTGGAATTGTCCGTGCATGTTTTCATTAGGAAAGCGCGAACCTTCCGAAATATTGAAAATTAAAATTCCAGATCCAAGTTCTTTCAGATTCAGACTTCATAAAAGTTTCGAAAAAGATACACAAATTTCTGCATTATCGTTTCATCTGAACTTCACGTCAGAATTTTTTGATGCTATTGAACTCCCGATGATAAGATCTTGGCTTTCGTTCTCATAAATTTGAATCACATACGTAAAAGATGGAAAATTGATCATCAGAGCTGGTCCATCTCACCGATCTCCAATTAACCCACGGGCATTTTCTCTTGTCTTCGGAGAATAAATAAAACAGAATGTGTAGGTGTCCAATAATCGAAACTTACGAGTTACACGGGGACATGAAAACTAAAAATGAGTTGAAGTGAATTTTCATCATTCTTCGCGTGTGTTCGCAGAGCGAAAAATTAGCAGATCGCAAGACGAGAAAAAAAAAAGGAAAGAAAATTCCCAAGTGAAATATAATCGTAAGTTGGAATTATTGGATGTATCGAACGCAGTAACTCGTTCTGCTTCGAATTCTTTCTTTAGCAGCCTAGGTTGAAGTCAGGCTTAACTGTAACCTGCAGCGGCACACGCTCGACGCTCAACGTTCAAGGACATTCAAGGTTGTTTGAAATTGCCGGCCAATATAATGAGCAAAAACCAAGAGCGTATGTTCTCGGCTGCTAAAGGAAATGCCAGGATTTCCAACCGTGAGCAATCATCGGAGTGAAGGACTTTTGTACCTACAGAGTTTATATACAGTTGTACATATATGTACGTAATCATTACGTTTAACGACATAATAACACGTCAATTTCTATCCGTGTTGATTTCGTTCTATCCTCGACAAGCCGAATTAGGTATCGGAACGATCCGAATCGAAGGCAATTTACCATCGATTGCAAGATGACGGGGGAAAAAAGAAACATGAAAAATTATAGGAAGTGTTTTATCGATAAACACGATTGAATTTGCGCTTTGCATTTTGCGTGTGCAGCCTCAGATTAAAGTTCGACTACACTTTGGGCATGTACGGACCTACACACGATTAGGTGAATCAGAGGGCGTTTGGCCCCTTCGCGAATATTATTCGATAGATTGACCGAGAGAAAACTTGAAAAATTGCATAATATCCAAAGCCGGACGATGCCCAAAGATAGTCGGCTAATGTCACGTAAGGAATTTTCGAAATTCCGATGAAAAGAAAGATAATGGTATAAAACATCGTCAAGTCATCATAATTTAATTCGGTGCGTGAAAAAATTTCTGCACAGAAATAATCTTACCGTTCGCTTTCATCGGCGGCCTGAGATGCCTCGGCCAACTTGGCGGTGGCAGTTGCAAGACGTTCCTCTGACCTCTCCAAATCTTCCTCCAAAAGCTGGATGCGACGGTTAAGAGCGGCGACTTCGGATTCGGCCTAAAAGTCACAAATAAAAATGCAAGTTAATTTTTTGATTCCATATTTTTTTTTGTTAACGTATTTTGTGAGGAACGATCGATTTCTATTTCGAAATAAATTATTTGTGTAAATTTTATACATATATATATATATCTGTTAAATACCGCACAACTATGTATCGACTATATACATATGATAGATTTATCGAGTTTTATAAATAGCTACATAATCTTATAGACATTATGCATTCGATCTATTCGTGCACGTAAGACGAAGGAGATTGTGCGACAGAGTTCAATTCTTTCTGCGACATTATCACTGCGATGCTCGTACCCGCGGCAAATTCCTGTTTAACGATTAGATACAGCGATTAATAAATAATTACAGCACTGTACAAGAATTAAGATTTCAGCTTTATTACGCGATCATAAATTGGATGAATACATGATAATGTAGAAATTAATTGGTGGAAAACTCTGTAATATACATTTCAAATTTCATATTCTTCGATATAGACATATCAACATATTTGGAAGGTGATTATTATTTCAGTGGGTTTTTCGGCCACCCTCTACGTTTTTAACATACATCCTTGATCCGATGATTCAACGTATATAGGTATATCTCACTAATTAATTATTAAAACGGCTTTAATTGAATACCCGCAGCCGATAATTTCATCTCGTGCGGTTGATTTCATCCGAAAATTATTTTCTCCGCAATACCGAATGTGCAGTATGACCTAAATTCTCTTATTCGAATGTGATTCGACGATGGATGAGAAATATGAAAAATAAATCGCACAATAATTACCTATATATCTAAGAATTGTAATATCTTTAATTTAATTTGTACGCGTATAAAGTTTGTTTTTCTTTTTCTTTTCATATATATTCTTATATCGATTCTCGTTATTATGGCGAATAAAAGAATCCAATCTAAAATAGTAATTCGTACCTCGAACCTTGTTAAGTGCCGAAAATTATTGGCACGTTGAATCGATCTTTTACACCTATAATACGACAACGAAGCATAAAACATAGTGTATCTATTTAACACGCCGATCTGAAACAACCGACGATAAAATATTTATTCATTTCGTATATTTGCGGATACGTATATCCAGGCAGTAAGATACTAATATGGCTGATCATGATTCCAGAAATTCTAAGAGTACATTACGTGCGGCACGCAACTACAAAATAGATAAATTAATGTGGCAGTCTACTTGTTTTCATTCTTCAACAAAAATCATCCGCAAATAATCAACCAAGTAACAATTTCTTTCTTCCATTTTTTCTTTATTGAAAAAGCACCGCTTGCGCCTTGTATAAAATCAAGTACATACTTATGTATCGGTGTGTAAGCGGCCTATAAAAATTTAATGAATTCATTTTACACATTAATTTCCAGATAAGGAATCGAAGGACATGGGACAGAAGGACAAGCATGTGATCATCGTTACAAAAAAAAAACGTATATATACAATATTTGTACGAAAGTTTCAAAACCACCCCGCAATTCCGTGACATAAAATATATGCGGAACTACATCAAAGAATGATAAGTTTGAGACGAACAGTGATGAAAAAAGATGTTATGCGTTTTGGAAAAAAAAAAAAAAAAAAGAATCTATTCAAGAACAGCGTAGCAAATTCCGAGTCCGTCGATCGAACCGTGTGGAAATTATTGGAGATGTTACGCACATTTCGATTGCTAATTTTATCGGTTATATCTAATCGTAAAGTTTGCTTTCGATTCGATGTCAAATTGATTGTCGGGATGTATACGAGCGTATAAGTGTAATATTGTCGTCACCTGTGACAGTATCTAGGACTACCTAAACGTGGTTTGAGTATAGGTATCTACCTGTAATGGTATCTACCAAATGATGGACAGCGTGACCAATCCCATCTATGCAAAGCCCGGACGTCCGGCCGTCGCGGGAACTCGTATACATAGGATGGATATAAATACATAAAAATAATGTGCGTATACGCGTGCAGCGGGAGTGCGTATACCGATAATTTTCATCCAAGTATCATGCACACCGCGTTGATTGGAAAAGGTGTGGTTTAACGTTTGTATAACTATACGCAGAAAGAAGAGAAAAGAAAACGATGAAAAAAAAAGCACTAAACTAAAATGTGCGGCGGTAGGTTTTTGTTATTTATTTTTTTTTTTTTCAAGGCAGACCGTCACACGCCGCGCTGCAGGCGTGTCGTCGATTCGGTGTAATGTGGAGTACCTAAACCGTTGGCAATGTCACTGTGTATTATTCACATACATTCAGGGGTTAAGAATCACAAAGGCGTATCTAACCCGAACATTTTCAATCGTGGGCCATTGTGCTGCCGTACGTCGTACAATGGCAAAAATATCCCTCAAAAGTTCAAAAAAAAAATTATTCATGAAAGAAAAGAAAAATTTTCACTATCGACGTAAGAGAAATATTTCAACAAAGTTTTCACAGTTATTGTAACATGATTTTTTTCAGGTCTCAACTATGATGATTATAAATGATCGAGATTGTTTTATTTCACGGTTCCGGAATATATATAGGTATATATATGTGTATAACTGCATGAATAGTTCCTCCAAGCGAAACAACTTGTAGGAAACAGTTGGTGTGTTTTTTTCCTTTCAACCAAATTTGAACAAAAATCATAAAGAACGAGATTAAAGAGAAAAGAAAAAAAACAATGTTTAATCAGTTAAGTAAAAAAATTTGATCGGCCCTAATAAATGGAACAATTATAGCTCGATAATTAGGAATTATACGATATATTGGGTACATAGAAAGGGCTTGCCGCAGTAACCTCTTATCTTATACGCACTACATACCGCATTATTACCTACTCGGCACGCACAAATTGCACAATCGTACAATAGATATGTATACACATTAAGTATTTATATTATGTATTTACAATTAACTCGGCGTGAACGAGCACACGGATGCGACTTAGCTAATTATAAGTGCCCGGAAATGATTTATATACAAAGATTATAAATTATGCATTTCGCACCAGACGGTGCAGAATCATCTAAATCAGAGACGTCGTACATACCTATTATATCCTATAATTTGTCCAAAATGAATTGAAAGAACAAAAGAAAGGAAGAAAAAGCCAATAAGATAAAACGAAAAATCAATCCGCTTCATGCAAACTAGGTTTCGACTGATCAATTTTTTTTTTTTTTTCGATTTCTCGACGTTACCGTACAAGCTTCGAAGTATAATAATAATCAAACGGCAGCTCTTATCTCTTGTTTGTTATACGATCCAATGGTCTAAATTATTCGCTTCAGGGCAGCTACGACCGGGTAAGAAATTCTCAAAATTAAACCAACGTACGACGTGCTTTAGGCTATAGTAAAGACCATATAATAGTTTCGACCTAATCGTAAGACTGCTCGCGGGAAAATAATCCACAATGGTAGATCTAAGGAGTGACCGTGTTTCGTAGCGATAAACCAAACTCGCTCTCTCGAAAAATAATTCGACCTCGAATTCCGATCCAATAAAACCTGAGGCGAGAAAATCGCAGCTGAAAATTAGAAGAAAAAAAAAAAAGAGAATGGAAATTATCACGTTTACTAATATCATATCTAATAACGTATAATATCGCGCATGAACTTGTGAGTGCCAAATGAAGAAAAATTTATAATTAAAAACTCTGATGTACAACCGCGGTGGTTTTATACACGTGTATAATTGGGGTGACTATTTTTTTTTTTTTTTTGGTTTTCGTCGTTCTTTTTTTGTTGTTGTAATTTTTCCTATTAACCGAAGTCTCTGCATCGATCGCGCGGAGTTTCAATGCCGCAGACATTATAAAGTCGCAGAGACTGCAAGGATCAACAGCATTACATGTACAGAAACAGATACATCTATACCGTCCAATGACCGCAGAGTTGCGGTGAGGGAAAATCTTGACTTTTTGCTACTATACACAACTGCTGCCGGCAGCCTAACGCTCTATATGTATAGTCAGTGGCGACGGTTGCATCACTCAACGGAAGGACGCGTTATGTGGTATATAATATGTAGTACATACATATAACCCATGGTACGTACATAGATATGCACATATCTGCGTGAAATACTTGGAGTGTACGTACTTCATAATTCATGGCAACGTTTAATTAAAAACAGGCTTTGATGATCCGGTGCAAGCAGACCTGTGCAGTCGCGGGAAAGAATAATAAAATTAAAGAAAAATGGGAAAAAAAACAGGAAGGTAAAATAAAAAGGTGGAAGGGTGAGAAGTTGGTATATGGGAACGAAAAAAAAGAGTAGCAAAAGAGAGAAAAACATAATAATAGCCTGCGTAACGGTGAATAAAATTAGCGCAACGATATCGCATCGATGGGTGAAAATTGCTACAAATTATATCGATATCGACGAATACTACCTGTAATACTCGACAGATAATATAGAATTTGTTTCGCAATACGCTATAGGGTCATTTACACGCCAAAGAACCATCGCTTATCGAGCTGAACACACTGGACACAAAGGTCGAATTTATACTATACAATTTGTTACACGTACACCGATATTTTATAACATGTGAACGACGAAACGCGTACCAAGCAAATAAAAATATGGTCAAGTATACATTGACAAGTGAAATTCAAAGTGAACGAGATTTTTCATCAGTCATGATATCTGTAATTGTTTCGCTATGGAGAGATTTGAGAAAAATTTCAAAATGTTGAGAAATTGTGAAAAAAAAATTTTTATACGGATGCAAATCTATCCGGAGAAATAGGTTCCCAATTGATTTTTTCACGGCGACATAATTGAACGGGAGTTCTTTTTTTTATACGTATACATGGTATCGTTTCAACGAACCTAAATTACTATACGTGTACGTACAGCTAAGAAGCCAAAGTAATACAATATGACAGGGCAGTGGTCAAGCGAGGGCGGTAGGGCGTAGGATACCGAAAATAATCAGCAATCGGTATTGTTGTCCAGAGGGTCCTAGACGGCCATAGAAAACCGGACGTCTCGCATATGGGGTGCATCTGTCTCTCTGCGTTAGAGGGGTGCATGTTCGTGTTTCCGAGACCCTGACCAAGGTCAGGGTGATTCCAACTTTTCCGTTGTAGTTTACACGTACCGAGAAGGCGGGCTGCGGAATCACGACGCGAAAGAAATTAGCGATTAGAAAAATGAGAATTTGGAAAACTCTGTTTCGGAGTTAGAAAACTACATAGTTTTCGACTCTTAGCTATATACACCTGTTTACGAACGCGAATAAATTACTCGGCAAACAAACAAGGCCAACCCGAATAACGACGATATTTCTAAACCTGTGAAATGAATAAGTAGACAGAAACTTCATATCAGTTTTCACCTGCTCAAAAGTGTATCGTAATCTCTTTCGTACAACTGATAACAGTAAGGTCGGATTATGGTCCGGCGATTTTATCACTCGCAAGGAACGACCTGCACCTCGCTGCGAGAAATTACCACATTGTTGAAAAAAAAAAGAAAAAATAATGTGAGGACCATGAGTAATAAATTAACCGTGCCCACTTTTGAAACACGTGTTCGCCTCGTTACTAATTTCTCGTAAAGGTCGAGGGTTAGAAATTTTGACAAAAGAATAAAATTTCGACGTCGGAATTTCTGAACACCTGTTCAAAAGATGATACGGTAGAATAGCCGGTCACTTTTAATCGTGGAAATAAACGAATCGCGGTAAATTAACTAGATTCTTTGACAGTCGAATGAAAATTTCACGACAGTTTGTCCGGTGTCGTAATGCGAGAAAGGATGGGATTTTCATTCTCATTGTCTTCATTTTGATTTTGGTACCTGTAGACAATTCGAAAAGATTCGAGTACCGGTGTATGAACGGAAAAAATCCACGTTACGATGTTCAATTTATAAAAAGAATGCGGCGAGTGGTGGTTTGCCCCTCCCTGACGAAGTAGCAAGTAGCAGCATCGGCCGCAGCCCAACTATACGAAAGGCCTCTGACACACACACGTCATGCTGGTGGTCGGGGATCGATTCCCTGGCGTTCAACAAACTCTGGCTAACATAAGACGCCGGTTCCGCGTTGATAAAACTTTAACGAGCAGATTTATACGCTGGCGTAGATCAATGATGTCGAAACAATCGACGGTAGTTTTTACAGAAGAAAAAAAAACAAAATACACTCGAAACTCACTGCTTCCCGACGCATCAGTTCAACCTGAAGCCGCTTGTGGTATTCCTCACATTCATCCTTGTATTTTTCCATTTCTTCTTTGGTCTGTCGCATTTTCTTCTTGAGCACGTCAAGGAGGCTGCCCTGTTGCACTTGGGTCGTCATATTTTACCCGCGATAATAGCTACTGTCACTAACTAATTCACTAAAAACGATCTGAATTCGAAACGCAAGGTGGTTCCCGTTGTCTGGAACTGTCGCACGACCACTGGCTGATGGCAACGGCAAGATGGCTGTCAGGACGATCCGCGCATGCGCCTTCCGCCGTAAAGAAATAGTTCTCAATCCGCCTCGAAAAGCCTAAACTTCGATTCATCCCTTCGATGAGAGGGAAAGAAAATATTTCACACTTCGAAAAAGAGATGAAAAAAAGAGCTCAAGAACGCCACTGAGTTCCGAATTCGGCGATTGCTACGGTGACTAATTTATTGAATAAGATATATCGAAATTTTCATTACAAATAACTCAGGTATCAATTCCTCCGCCGATCGACGCTGTCGGGGTATCGTCTACTCCCGGAAATACCGCGCCCGGTACTTCACGCTCGCCCATTCAAACAACCTGAGTATTGTTTGCCTGTTGGTACGGAAATATGACAATATATAGATTGTAAATGTATCCTGCGAAGCGAGTAAACTGTAACGGCTATTACATAACTTAACAATCTCTATGAAACCGTGATCGGCCCTACTCCGTTTGTAATTAGGTCGCTAAATAACCAAAGTGAAACATCATCGAATCATCGGAGAGCTACAGGTGTAGTACCTACGTGTGTTCGTATGTCACATCTGATATTACAATGTGTATGTACACTGTGACACACTCCCCAACATTTTTACACGGCAGAAGTGTCAATAGAATATATGGAATATATAGACCGGTGTAGAGGTGTTCCCTGTATATAATATATTAATTGAACTGAATACCAATTTATTTTCGTATTGTAAAATCCGTTCGAATGTCTACTGACATTAATCAACTGAACGATCATAAATTCTAGTGGTAAAACGAGACGACGTGACCGTAATGTAATTCATCATCGCGGGAAACTTTGATTTCACACGCGGAGATTGGTTATAGATTCGAAAATGAAAAACAAAAGAAATGTAGGCTATAGCGTAAACTGAGCGAAACAAAATCGGCGGATTATAGTGATAAAGAGACGAATCAAAAATATGAAGAAAAAAAAAAAAAAAAAACATTCCTCAGTCTTGAGATAGGTCGGATGTGGAAATCGCGCGAGGAGATTTTGAATCGTCGATGAGTAAGACCTCCGACCTTCGAGTTTAACCATATAGGTATGAGAGGTATAGCCGTAAATGGAGATGTGCTCGATTCCTTCCACTTTCGTTACAGTATGTAATAATTTGTTATCGTATTCATTCGCGCCTCTCTGCTCGATGAATATATCATGCATAAATAACACATACTTGCATCAAAGCGTTAAAATTTAACGCCGATAGAGAATTACCGCATTTATATTCATTATAACTATTCGCATGCGTAATTGAGTAGCGGCGGCGAAGGGCTCTCAAGGTTTTTGAGGTCAGGATTTACCAGATTACGTAATTAAAACCGAGGGGAGGGAGAAGAGATTCCGACGTGGTTCTATGTCACGGTAATGTGGACAGCGTGAGAGTTTCAATAACAGTTCACGAGATGACAGCTAGAGAGTCAAACGTCGGTGACGACAGGGACGATATTTTAAATGCCACATGTCTCATATTCTATATGTATTGACAATCGCAAAAAGAAAAGAAAAAAGAACATGAACTATTACGTATCTTTTTCACATACGAAAATAATAATAATAATAATAATAATAATAATAATCGAGTGTTGCATAATAGAAAGCGTTACGTGTCTCTACAGAAGATATTTAAAAAAAAGATAAAAAAAAAAACAAAATTCACTGCTGAATGATTATCATATTTAAAACTGCGAAGAGATAACGTTCATAACTCTATTATCAGTAGCGCTGGTATATGTAAGATGTTCAATTCTGGGTATTATTTTATAATAATGAAAACGAGAACTGGTGATAAAATTTTAATCCTCTGGTTATGTGTAATGTATAAACCGGAGTAGACGCTGCAGCGTTCAGAATTATTATTCCTTGTCAAAAATAGTCATGACGCATGTGCATACCGGACAAATTGTGCGTGTAGACAGTTATAATTTTCTCGAGTTTTACCGAACACCTACGAAACCTTACGAACGATGAATTGAATGTTTAGTACGCACGCTTTAACAATTGATAACGTGTTGTCTGTCAAAGTTTAAAGGTTCCGATTACGAGCCCCTTGATTTGCAGCTCTTTTTGCTTTAGCCAACTCCTCTACGGGAACGACAAATCTTCGACGATCAGCTTTAGCAAATTTAATTTGTATTCGATTGGAATTTCTTCTATCTTCTTCTGCTCTCCTTAATGATGATTTGATACATTGCAATGATTCGTATTGTATCGTTGTAAAAATTCCACGGCAGTTGTTGGCACAGTTGAGAGTCCCAAAAGATGTTTCTAGTCGATTGAATATTCAAAACAGAAGTTTCGTCATACCTACGAACTCTTTGAATCGAAGTAGAGGATAATGAAAGAGAGAGCGAAAAAAAATTGCATTTGTTAGTACGAAATTGGTAAGAATGGCTAGAAGTGGGTCGTGCCAAATAATATATTCGCCACCACATGGCAAGAGCCATCCGGCCGCTGCCGAAGTTATGAACGCGACATCAGTTTACTGCTGCTGCCTGATATTTCACGTATCCCGAGTCTCGCGAAACGGGAGACAAGACGTGATCTAATTTAGCGCATACGATGTTCCAAATAGTTGGAGATTCCGTAGGTGTTGGGATATTTCAAAAGGATAGCATTAATTCGCGCAATGATTACGCAACCCCCGCTAGCTAGATAGATGAAAATCGCGCTGGTGTACGATTTGCCGTTTGACGTCTGGCTGCTGTTTCACTGTGTCGATTATTTTTAGAATACCAACGGTCTGGTATTCGGCGAAGGAGGGTCAACAAGAGGAAGCGGGCCAACGCAAAAAGAAATCGCTGCTGCAGGATCCGTGACCAACGTCGAATAATAAACGTTACATGTACGTGTGTAATGATGGATGAACGCCGTGTTATTCAAAATTTGAATAAAGGTTTCTAAAACGATGCATACGAAATTCTATCCGCAATACTAACCCTTTTCAGTTGATTTCCCATAATATTTTGTAGCTCGTTTTTAATCAAGCTGAACTTCATCATCGTGTCGCTCGAGAATATCGAACATCCAAATGCTAGTCCGGGATAATCGGCGCATCTCTTTCTTCTCCTTGCCTCCTTTTCGGCTTGTACTTCGGTGCGTTCACTGGGGCATCGCATTTTAGCGAGTTCAGCAAGCTCCGGGTCTTCTTCGACGTTAGAAGTTTCATCGTCCGAGTTTCCGTCACCCCGAGCCCTCGCGACCGCGTGCTCAGGCTCGGGGCTTCTATTTGCCTCAATCCGAGAATTCCTAGGCGAGGAATTTCCTCGTCTTATTTTACCGCCTCTCTCTGAGGTGGAATTATTATTGTTTCTACCGCCCAGTTGTCGATTGGCATTCGATTTTTCGCTAGTCTTCAAACCGAGGGTATCGATATCGACGGTATCATTATCGTTGGACAAATTTTTTCCGTAAAACTTAGTAGATCTCGACTTATTATCGTCTTGTAGTAATTTGTCGTCCTGACCACACCGCGCGGGCCTTTTAACGACATAGTTTTCGGAATGTGTTTTATCATCGTCGTCAGCTGTGCAAATAACAGCGTTGGACTCGATCAGCTGTTCGTCTTTGACGGATTTTAACTTGTTAGAAGAATGCGTGTTGTTATCGTCGTCTATTAATTGCGGAGAGATTTTTAGAGTTGGCTGACAGCTATCTATCGGAATAATCCTAGATTCATTGGTGTCTTCGAATCCTTCGCCGATGCGTGAATCTTTTGCGGAATAAGAACAAGAAGAAGAAGAAGAGGAGTAAGATTTATCCTGTTCAACTGACAGTTCGATAGATGAATCTGCCGAGTTTCCAGCAGGACCACACTGCGCGGGTCCACGACTGGATGCGTCGAGACGGCGTCGCGTCGCATGTCTAGGGTGGTGCTGGTGACCGCGACGCCGCGTCGTCGACGTTGTACCCTGGTGCATGTTTACGAGGACACCTAACCTACGGGTACCAAAGGGTCGTCCCTTTAATCATCGGCTACGCACTGCCACCGCACAACCCACTCTCCGCCATCTTGGCTGTCACTACTGACTGCATGTTTCCTGTCCTGCGTGACTTGACAACTCAACGCGGAGCGCTGTTTAAAACGACGCGGTAACTTCGCGCACTAAGAATCAACTAGCTTCGAAATTCTCATCCCCCCGCCGTTACCCGGGACAGCGGCCAACTATCAGCTTGACATTAGAGCGCAGGCAGCGACGCCGCACGACCCCCAGCGTTGCTAAAAAAGCGTCATGACGATCAGCCGACGGTCGGCAATGCGGTGCAGCGCAAGTCTTTCAAATCGATTCAAAAAGGACAATACCACAGCGCGGCGCGTAAATTTTAGGGAAGATCTATTCGTATTTGAACATTTTTTTTACGTGCGTCTTCTTCGAGAGAATTATGGGAACAGATAATACAGTTTCATGACCAGCGACGTTCTTACTCATTGATCTATATTTAGATTAGTTGCTAGCAGAAATTTTTACCGCTTTACGTTAGGCGGTGAGAATAAATTCCTTGCTTTTCCGATCTATCGAGTGTAAAGCAAACGCGTTGCGACGTTGCGGCGTTTCGTTTTTACCTTTTTTTGCGTCGGGTACTCGTACAATTGTCACCGACGATACCGGCGTCAATAGATCTATTATAATATTACAATATAATCCAAGTGGCATTCCTTGCTTCATGTTTCAAAATTATGCATGAATTCAAATTTACAGAACAGCCAGCCAGTAAGCGGTCTGAGCTGTTTATTTAAGAAGCTATAAATGATCAAGCTTACAATTAAAAATTCCCGATACAATTGGGCGTTGAATTGAATAATTCAGGTGCGAAATATTATAAGCGCATAAAGGAAGTCATTGAATACACATATTTAAATGACGAACTTTTTCATGATGGTATTACACAGAATCCCTTTACGGACAGCGTCATGTGCAAATTATGAAACATGTCACGCATACGCACGAACCAAAACCGCAAGAAAAAAAGAAATCGTTGGGAAGGTTCCATCTGAGACGATAGCGATTAAATCATACACATTTTTTCCACCTACGTCACCGCGTGTCTAGGAAAAATTGAATTCCGTTTGCAGAGCTGTCACCGGCAATTCTTGAAACGGTAGTAACCTACTTTGTTTGTATGGTAACGGTTAAACATTCGAAATCAAGTCAGTATAATACTCACGTTCTGAAGAGCCTTGTCCTTCTCTTCCAGCTTGGCGTTGACCTGCATGAGGGCTTCCTGGGTCTGGTCAAGTTCATTCTCGATGGTCTGGATCTTCTTTTGCAGGGAACGAGCCTCCTCTTCGGCCTGATTTTGAAAAGAAAAATTAACATGTCATTATCGAACGCTGTCATTGAATATTTAAAAACAAGTATTATGCGAAGAAAATATTTTGACCAACAACGGAGGGCCCCCGTTTGTAAGGAGAATACGCTGGCGACGGTGCGTCTTGTATTTCCGACGCGCCAAACGTTGCTACTTGACAAGGTCAAAGGTTACCGCGTGCTTCTGACAGCTGTCAAATTTACGAACGTACCTTTTCGGCGCGGGCATTGGCATCGCGAGCCTGCTGTTCGCAGAGCAATGCACGATCCATCGCATTGTCCTTCTCCAGCTTCATTCCCTGCATCTTCTTCTTGATCGCGTCCATGGCGGCGACTTTTTCTCTTTACCTTTGAGTGAGGAAAACTCTGTGACAAAAAAAAGAAAAAAATCTAATATAAGTATACATCCATGCAGTTGCGATTTGATGAAATATAAATTTTCAGAACCAAAAAATTCAACTGCCACTATATTTCTGCTAAATGAACTACATGGTACGTTATATATTTGCCTCGCTGTGGATACCGAACTCATAATACTTGGCAGCAGACAATGTTTATACTTGTCACAAGGTGAAAAAATTCCTCGGAGCTATAATGCAAACTGTCGCAATTATAAGGCCCGACGTTTTTGTTTTTTTATTTACTTTTTTCAACGTTACATCATCACGCCCTCCAAAGCGTCTACAGGACTTTGCGAAATCAACGTACGAATCAAAATATCAATGACGAGTGATTGAAAGCTGCACGTTAAATGCCATTATCAGACGCACGCTTTGTGTATTACTTTTTTTTTGTTTTCCTTTGTTTTTCTCAATATCTTTTGTCTACCTGGATCACGATTGCAGTGCCCGAAAGACAAATGAAACAGATACTATTTTGGCAAACTAATTGTAAGGGGGGAAAAAAATAAGAGGTTCAAAATGACGAGACAAACGAAGTCTACTCTCGCAAAATAAACTTTGCCGTCTATACGACTCCCACTACTCTCCAGTAGATTCAGCACAGCTCGTTGATAACTTTGAAGAAGCAGATTTCTGAATTTCTGCCAGAAGAATTGATTGCAAGCGAGCGGAAATATCCCCCCCGAAAGATTTCCTCGGCTAACCGTGTATCGAGGTATAATTAGTGAATGACGAGGTATCCTATTTATAGAGGGAGGTCTTGGCTATGAACGCCCGGGCAGCCCAGCACACCGCCATAACGCATTCAAAAATTTACCAGCAGCTACGCTCTTGGGGTCTTGAGACTCTATTTTATCACGTCACAGATAAAACTCAACGATATCGATGAACCACGTTCGCAGCGTTAATCGAGTACAGCAACCTATCGAGGAGCTTTACCAAGGTAGTTAACAGCGTCTGCAGTAAAAGTACCATAATGTCAAAACACCGAGAACTCGCTTTGACATTAAAGGAAGACGTCGAACACCAAATAATTAAACTGTTATCTATTCCATCGCATCATCGTCGTCTCTTTAGCACCATTGTACTTGGTTCGAGTCAAGTTACCATGAGGAATCTGATCAGTCCATGCGCAGCAAAAGTCCTAGGTCAAGGAGACAAGACAAAAAATAAACTATTTATTCTGACCTAAAAAGAATTGATCGGCTGACAATCAACTAACAACAAATGACTTCTTAATTGCTGGGAAGCGTTGACAAAAAATAAAATTCTGTTTCCCGAAACCTGTTCAGTGATGGCTGTTAGGAATCGGGAATATTTTTGGGGCGATCGAAGCGAAGAAATCTCTTTCCAATGTCATCGTATTATCCATGATGGAAAGTAAGTAAACAGAGCCAAGGAGAGCTTTCTGCAGGAGAGCCAAGGAGAGTCGGAGAACGCAGCCACGAGGCCCAAGAAGACCCCCTTCACGCCCCCCAGAATGGGACCGGATCTGCATTCCTACGCTGTTACAATGATGACGTTCAGCGTTATCATCTATCGGGTTACCCCGCATACATGTATACTATAGCAAATATGACTGCAGCAGAGCAAAATCTTTCCCGGTATTTTTTAACGCCATTTTTCTCGGCTGAGCTCACGGCCATAATGATTTCTCGTACTCGCATTGAATGGAATATCATGCTAAGAGATCACCCCCTCAAATTCTATATTTCTACCTTCGACACATCGATACACCTGGCTTGAAGAAATGATGTACATGCGAAATAAGCCTGAGTCAGAAGTCAGCCGACTATAGAATCGAGGAACTAAAGAATAAGTCACTCTCACAAACTCGAGGTTACATTCCAAGCATTCCTTTTCTGTGTAATTGCCGAGAGGAATACGTCGAATTCCTCGTCTGCAACCTGATAAGCCCGCGGAGTAAGAGATACAGGTATCCATAGAAGTATGATGCGTCGCGTTCAGAATCGTCCACGAAATTCTCGCTAACGTCAAGTCTATTTTCTTTTTTTTTCAGCACACGATGTGCGGAATTGCAGTTTGTGTAAATCATATTTAGATTAGAACTATAACGCGATGATAAGAAACTACAGCCATCATAAAAATCAACGCGTGTAAAACAAATGACTAAGAATTAGATACCCTGCCTCTTAAGCTGATTTCGGGTGTCGTTGAAGAATTCTAGAACGCGGAATCGATGACGTCTTACCGATCGACGCCCCCGTCAGACTATAACTCCTGGGACTCCATACTTTTTTTAAAAAACTCTATAGGCGAATATTCCGAACGTTTGAAATCCTTCGCAGTGTGAAACGAGATGAGAGGGGTTTATTTTTACGCACAAGGGCGTGGTGGGGTAAGGGGAGGCTAACGTTAGACCTCGCGGACCTTTTCGGGTTACGCAGCCGAGCTTTGTCGACGTCGACGTCGGCGTCTCGACGTCGGTGTCCTGTTACGTTCGCTACTATCATCGGAACCGCGCACAAATCATCCAGAATTTCAGCGCGACTATATTTGAGTTACTATATAATTGTTCACATACAATCTGATCATGTTTTCTCACTCAAAATCTGAATCATTCAATTTGAGTAACGAAAAAGATAACCGATTTTTCATTTCGCTATCGAATTAACGATATTACCAATTCATCTTGTTTGATCATCGCAGGTGCGCCACTGAAGAGCACCTGTGTTTTTGAACGAGAATAAAATAATTTCTATTGTAAATATGATACGATATAACTAGCACGATATGGATTTCCCGAGATATTAACAAACTCTGGTTTTCAAACTGCTGTTAATTTTTCAAAATACGCGCGCGTTAGTACGTAATGTGCTTAATTCAATGTCATATCATATCCAAATAAGTACATCAAATTAGGGTATGTTCATTTAAACTTCGATCAGCGTTCCCTAAGCTCTTTTCCATCGCAGATGTTTATGTTATCCAACATAACATGTGTATAGAATTATTTTACGCGCAAAGAAAACAATTAGATCTGCATACTTTTCAAAGTCGACTGTAAAAAGATGACACTATAACGGAAATGAGTTATTTCCAGAAAGTTTGCACTGCAAATTTTTCTTTTCCCCTTTCGATTCTGATAGTTTAACGGTCACCCGTTTTTCGACCGATTAAACAACAATTACACGGGTAAAATTGAGGTTTGCGGGATATAATTTCATCTATTAAATTACAATCTTTCACTAGGACACTGACAACGGATACTTATTGCAAAACTTTATATGAATGCACTTTCGCGGGCAACAAATTAGACTCGAATTTGACACGCTGGTTTAAAATTTCTGCCGGCGCACGCACGAAAGAGTTTGATACATTTGAAAAAAAATTTAAAAAAAACAGTGAAAATATGTCCGCCTATAGATTGGATTGTAGCAAAATATAATACTATACTATCGTATTTCCCGGGGTAAAATATTATAAGCCGTTCATTATCTACTAGAAACAACTTTCATACTCACATAGATTCGTCGGCTGACGAGTGTTAGAGTTGCGAGTCAAGTAACGACTGCGGTACAGCAATCTCTCCAAGTACTCCCTTCTTCGGGGCGCTCCTGGCGGACGGCTCAAAAAACACGGAGCACCACCCCCTACTATAGGCAACTGCAAACTTGCTCAAGTTCCTCAGAAGTAGACGAAAACAGGCACCGCAAAACGCAACGAAAGACCAAAGCCGTCTTCGCTTGGTCCCCAGCGCGCTGTTCCCACCAAACCTGATAGTGCGTAGAGCTGAAGCCTCTCCGCGAAAATTACAAAGCAAAGATCACGCCTGTAACGATATAATACAGCGTAAAAGAGGAGGATGGGATATGCCGAACAGCTAAGAGCCGTGCATTTTTACGTGCTTGGAAACCGTAACGATTTCATTTACGAATCTCCCTGCATATTATGTCAGAATCATGGAAGTCTGGGACCAAAAGTGAAATGCTTTCTTTGTACAGATTCACACTCTCTCACGGGGCCAAATTAATTTCAAATCAAAACCTAGTTACGTCAAAATCCCTAAACCCAATGTATTCAAATTACGGGTTCTCACACCTTGCATCTTCAATCATTTCAAGTATGTAGCGAATTCTACGTTTTCGCCACCGCTTTGTTAATAAACCAGGATGATCTTTTCGGCCGGAAGAAAATCGACCCTCGGTGCGATAGTTTCTCACTTTATTAACACGTGCTGGAGTAATTAGTAATCAGGAAGATAATAATTAAATGTAATTCTTTCACGACCGAGTTGCGTATAAATAACAATTCCGGATAAATTTCCACGTCCCAAATGAGTTCCCACGTTTCGCAGGCGAAAACGTAACATACAATTGAACAGTACCGAGATGCGGTCCGTACACTACCCTGATAATTCATTAATCGTTATGCCCGGCATAACATCGCGTCACAGAGTGAAATTTCTGAGAAACTTACAATGAATAAAAATTCTTTATTATCACTCGTGTCACGCACAGATCATCATATTTATCATTTCTTTACCGTTTGGTCATAGGATTCCATGGGATCGTTGATACCAAGTTACATCTCGTCGTGTGGGTGCTCTGTAACTTTTCTCCAAGTATCATGTGCATTACGTACGCAGGCGTGAACCATGAGCCGGTCAGTTGACCACCTTATAAGGAAAAGTGGGTAAGGTCCCCGAAGTCAGCCTTGACTCATATTCGGGCAAGTTCTTGAGATGTTGAGATCGGTCGTGCGTTCCCTGATATAGGTACACACACATTACAGATATAGGAAATCCTTGCGCTCACAAAATTTTAATTCAAATATCCATACTTTTTAAGGTACGCATGTATTACCTGTAGTAAAGGTGTATATAGAGGCGGTTTATGAAAAAATAAAAGTAAAATAATATAGAATAAAAAAAATTGCACCTATTCGTCACATTTCATTGCCCGGGGTTACAATTGCATGGAACTAAAATTTATTTCGTAACTATCAAGTGTGAGCGTTGAAACAAAAAAATTAATATAAATAATTAAAGGAATTGAGAAGCTGATTTGTAATCGTTTGAATAATAATTTATAAAAGAGCTTAGTGTTCGATTTGAAGAGTTGACGCAGCTGACCATTGGTCGACGTGCGAAGAGCTTCACGGAGTCTTCTTTTGAACAAATCGTGATAGGATATACCATGTCTGAACGTAAATATTATAAGCAGAAGCCATTTGATACAGTAACGTTTTAGAATTGCAAGTAATTAGAACTAACTGGATATTATACACTGAAGAATTAACCGTGAATTGAAACTGTTATACCTACGTTTATCGATCGCGTCGATCTGTGTAATGATTTTCATCCCATCAGCTGGATTATCTCCGTGTAATCAAATCTCGTGAGTTTCAATCGAATTTTTTGAAGATGCCTTGATATTTGCAGCTTATTGCTCGACATACGTACAAAGGAGACCAAGGCCAAGACCATATTAAATAGTAGACCACCACCATATGGCGTCGTTCATGTCTATCGGCCGAATATGCAATTTTGCCTTGTCCGTCGTAGATAATAGTTAGCAATATCTCAACAAAGTTGTGTTCCCGCGCAAGGCCAGTGTCCTACTTGTTTATATGTGGACGTAAGGAGTTGCGGCTTACTGAGTCATCTCGATCCTTTGTCGGCGTGTGTTGTATCAGGCTTTGAAAGTCAAACATTCGAAGACCATCCGTACAGGGCCTCGTACTTGCTATACGCGAAAGAAGCCATCATTTTGATCACATTTTAATCCTATAACGCATCGTTTAAATGATTCAATTCAGGTATAGATATTTAATGAATCGCTAATAATCAGCTTTTTATATACTGAAGTTTGGTGAGTACATAATGCGCTAGATGTTATGAATTCCAACTGCGAATGTTGAAATAATGATAACTCGTCAATTTTGTTTAATAATTACGAATATGGAACTTTATAACAGTATTCGATCAATGCGTATTAATAAGCGCGTGCGATGACTCAAGTTACAGCGATGCAAAATATCATAAACTGTTGACATGGCTCAGCTTTATAAATACGAGGCAATTGTAAAATCGAGCGGCTAATGTTCATTCTTCTAATTGAATGACGCCCAGTCTATCCATAACGAATAAAGAAAAGCAATCCATGATTTATCACGCGAAAACTTATCCGCGAAAAGGAGCGCTGCGGAATTAGGTGGACGGTATGTACCGCCAGCGAACCTGAATTCGAACGAAATATATTTTTAAGATAATCCGTTCTATGAATAACATAATATCTAGGTCCTAACGCTCAGAGGGCAGCAGCTACCACATTACGCTAAATTTTAAATTTTCAGATATCTCACAATTATCATATAATACAAAAACCGTTACATCAATTACCAAATAATGCATGGAGGAGCAATGACGGAAATAATAATAATTCTTCATTGAAAGCAAAAATCGGGTGGCTGATGATTAAACTGCCCCTTGCTTAAAATGGATTGAATTGTCGAAACGATTATGTGGCACCTTACCAGTGTAGTTATTTTATTTATTTTTATTAACGTGAAATTCAGCATTCACCGTAAAACGATCGTAATTACCAAATACGTTATGAATATGACAAGTTTCTGGGGCAACGAACAGCTGAATAATCTCTCAAAGTACTCGCATATTATAATAGCGATAACGAATCAAGTTCCTCAAATAACTTGAACATTTTTACTACGTTTATGGAGCTTCTTTTGTGATAGGTGTATGTTCTCTCGCGTGTTAATAAATGTGTTCGACGTATCGAGAGAGTCAAGTTTCTGTCCAACCCATGTTTGCAACGTGCCATCCGTAAAAACTAGCTTTGCGTTAGTCGCTGAGGCAACTGCACGATCCGCAGTTTCAAAATAGAACTGACTGATGAAAATGTATATTTTAACGCCTCTGTTTATAACGGTCGACCAACATATCTTTATATTTAATTTTATTCCGGTTCCGACCTGATTTTCATATGGAAATGCAACCATGGCAGCCATAAAAAGAAAAACTCATGGATCTCTAAGAAGAAAATAAATCAGTGAAAAAAACTACAGATAAATCTGAAAACGCGCTTTTGTTGACCGTAATTCTATTAAAAATAGCAGGCCCACACGCTGTATTAACAAACAGTGTTTGTTCGGATTCATACAATGAAGATATTCCGTTATCATAGTCGTTGAAATCGATAATATATAGAGCACAATATATCTATGAACCTTTTACTCGATGTTTCGTGATCGGCTGATTTCCATATCACAATAATAGCTGACGCATGCAAATTCTTCACTTATTATACAGCGGTGGCTCGATTCCTGGATTCAGTTTTTCTCACAGTTGGAATTCAAAACGTTCAACTGCTGCCACCACCCGCACGGATGTCAAACTCCCCCAAGCTATGATGTACTGTCGTCAAAAAAATTGAAAATTATCGTATCGATGATGTTTGCCTGCATTTTCCGCAGAGGTTTTTTCAGAATCCTTTCCATGGATCATGAATTCACGGTTATAAAAATACCCGGTTGTATTGTATAATCATTTTCTATTTATGAATAAAACAGCATTATTTCATCTGTTAGACAAGAGAATTTTTGTAGAGTCGTGTATTTAAAAACTAAAATGACATTCTGAAATTGATTGATTCGGCACGTATTAAATAAAAGTGATTTCATAAGAATTCAATATTACACGGATACTGCATAGAGTGAATATAGGAATGATGATGTATAAAATGATTAGTAGGTTTCAATATATGTAAGTATGCCGGTTCAAATTGCTAGCATAGCAATTTAAACATCAACTTCGAAAAATCTGCGATTCAATTACATTTACGGTGATATTCGGGTGGCGCTGCTCCATAATCTTGGAGACTGAAAAGGTCGCTGCTATTCTTTTGAAGATACCTCAGAAAGTCATGAATATGCGCTAGCAATAGTTGAATACTTCTCTCATCCAGAGGTGTGTACGACAACATGCTACCGAGTTTTACTGAAAGAAATTATTTTCAATGTCATGAAAAATGGTAATAAATTTCCATAGCTGATCAGGTATTATGGTAATCATTGATTAGGTATATGTACCGAATAATCTCAGTAAGTGAAAGGATCCATATATTTGACTGGGGGGAACATCGACATTCTCAGCCATTATTTCGCTATATTGTTGTCGCTCCCATCTGTACAATAATTGTGTACCTAGCATCACATTAAAGTACTCACGCAGCCCTTTGGTCACTTCTAGAACAGCGCTCTCTCTGAAAAAGACGACAATAGTCAACCAGTGCCCATTGTACAAAGGTTGTATAGATGAAAATGATTTCTAATATCGATTTCAACCGGTATACGCACTTATTGGGATTGTTAGTTTTACTGGATGTTTTGAATTTGACATAATCATCGAGAATCCGATCTACTGTGTTTCTTGCAGGTAAAATTGCCAATTTGCGTTGTCTGCTTATTGCATCCCAATCATCAACAAGCCAAGGCTTCAGTTCGTCTGGCATTTTGACCTTTACCTCAACTTTTGTCAAAAACTGCTCCTCTGTTTCCACAGAAGGATCAACGCGACTGTACATAATTAAACATTGCATAAGAATGTGAATTTCTATTTCAATAATCACTGCGGAAAAAAGAACTACCTCCGCTTTTTGCGAGGCGCATCAGATGAAGAATCATGTGAAGAAGATGGTGTGGCCCCACCACCAACACCTTTCACTGTCCGATTTCCTGTCTTTTCCGGGATTGCAACAGGAGTACTTGCTCGACTTTCATTGTCTTTATCCCTTCCACTTTCACTCCTACGCCCTTGTGCTTTGGCCGTAGTGCCAGCTTTTTTACCTTTGTGAGAAGGCTGTTGAGTAGAATGAGCACGTTGTACTTCTCGCTGCTTTTGTACATTCGACTCATTGTACTTCAACACTCGACTTTCAGGTACCCATTCATCCCAACTGATGAAAACATTGAATAAATTTCATCAGCCTTGTCTCAAATTTTAAGTGATGTTATAATGAACAAGTATTCAATCAGGATCACATAACATTATATGTAGAACAATCACATACAACTACATTGTTCAAGTAACCAGCCCTATAGATATTTTAGACATCAACCCATCAAGAAACATGCTTTTAATCTCAATTACTGAATGACTTATTTGAATTGGAAAGAAGTGGACCATGGAGGCAAAGGATAAGCTTGTGCTCATAGTGGATTGTAGACAGTGGTGCAATCGTAAAATCGGAAAACAATTTATAGTTAACCTCTATTTCTGAGGTTTTTAAGTATGTCGATATGAAGAAAAGGTGATGGCTTACTTTTTGTTCCAGCCTGCATAATGAATCAAGTATTTGATCTGTTTTTCCTTAGTCACAGAAGACTTCAGACATTTAGCTTCGTATATCAAAGGTCCGTGAAAGCAAAGAACCTTCTCACCTGAAAGTTAACGATATTTTACGGTTGCCCATCGTCTAGTGGACGATGATTTATTACAATTAACACACCTTCTTGGAATTTACATTTCGGTGGCATTTCGATAATCACTTATCGAATACACGAACGTATTTGCGTATCTGACAACTCTGCAACCACAACGAATGTGATGGAATAAGGTTAGGACGTAGGACGCTCCATTGACAGACGCCTAGAATTCATTGCACAGACCATTGCGCCCCATTTACGCATTCATTGTGTTCATTAGGGACCCTCCTGTAGTGGTAAGAAGAGTGATAGCATGGTGGCACTGTAGTATGCACGACAGGAAAAAATTGCTTTGCACGCATGCGCCTTCGGTGGAGTTGACCTGAAAATCCACCACTTCCTGCGCGTGCGACGTGTTTCGCAGAAAACGGCTTCTTTTCTTGTCACTTTGGCGCCGGAGATAATGAGCGCATTTTTGTGACTGTTTGTTTCCCTAAATGGAGAGATTGTAGTACCAATTTAGACCTCGTCACTGATTGAGATTTATTAATTATCTGTCGTACAATAATTATTATTCTATCAAACAGAAGAATCTGAGGGAAATTTATTTCGAAGTTTTGGGACGCAGGCGACGGTTTTGTAATAGCGCCATCTGTGGGTCCTTTACCATATTGGACAGCTCGATATCAATCGTCTACTGAGCAAATTTGTAAGAGATGGAGCTGACCAGAGAATTGCCACAATCCTGTTGAAAAGGTACGTGCGTTTGAACGCTAAAGAATGTTCCGGCTTCGTTCCACACCTGGAAAATCTAAATGCTCGATCTGCAGATTCGGGATGAACCCGGAGCCTCTTGACGGAGTGAAAGAATGGGTTCGCCAAACGCGTCCCCTCGTCACTCATGCCCTGCAACGTCTGCGTTCTGTACATGATATACGCTATTTCCTCTATTCTAGCTTTCCGTAGATTAGGTTAATCGTTAGTGCCTATCTACAGCTTTTATCTCGATAATAATCAATTCTGCAATGTTTCGCCTTTGGTTAACTCAACTTGCTGAAGTTTCGCTAGCGTTTGATTCAGACAAAGTTCACCCACATATTGACTTATCCCCTGATCAACTTCTCTTCAGTATGCTTCAATATCTAGACAGCCATACGACATTAGTGATAAGAATCTCACCCTGCTAAAAGCATTACTATAGTCTTCAATTTTACCATTTCAAAAAATAATGCAGTCATCTTGTCAAAGAAACTCCTCCGTCAAGATCTGCATGTCAACTTAGCCGTACAAAATATTAATGAATGTTTCTATGTTACCAACTAACATGGCTCAAATGAGCTACTCTAATGATTTTGTCAAAAATCCTGCAGCGAATTCGGTGTGGATTGGACATGTATTGCTAATGTAAACACAACGATAACAGCAAGACAACATTTAATTTCTTTTCAATTATGTGGCAGACAACCTCATAATGCAGTCAAACGTGAACCAAGCAAAGCCGCTTCCATCACGAGGGCTGAAACAAGTGAAGGTTGATAATTGGGGAACATTTTTCCTTCAGCGACTACAGCAGCTCTACTTCGAAGAAGAACTACTCGATCTTACAATCAGATTTCCAACCAGTGACATTACTGTACAGGTATATTGATATTTGGCATACATAATAATAGGGAAGATGCGTCTAACACACATATTCAACCTAAATCTATAGCTACTGTTTGTTAGTGGCACACATTAAACCAGCTTACAACTTCAAAGCTTAATTTTATAATAGCTCATCGTTTTTCAATTATTTTAAACAGGCTCATCGCTTAGTAATCACAACATGTACGGATTACTTTACACAACTCGAACGCCAACTAAGAGAAAAAGATGATAACTTTGATGGCATCCTTGTTATGCCGCCAGATATGCCTTACGAATGTGTTAAATCCATAATCAGGTATGTGGATTTTTTGCCGATTCATTTTAGTCATTACTGCTATTGAAATCCTATTAGAGGCACATTATCACCTCAAACCTATTAGAAGATATGATTTGCATTTGCTAAAGTTTGAACATTTTTGTTCTTATCTCAGAAACATATCTGGCCTTGATCAATCCTAGTAGGCAAACATTTGGAGTCAGTAAATAAACAGGTAAACATATTTTGTTCTAGTTTCATGTACACCGGTCAATTGGAGTATTGGACTTCGGAACAAAATGCTTTGTACCGAACAGCACAAAAGATGAACATGACCGTTCTAACAAAACTCCTTGATGCACAATTCAATACCTCGGAATTACAAATCAATTCTGCAGCAAAGCCAAAATCAAACATCCAGCCCATCATGACTCTTCCAAAACCAGCTACCCCAAGTAAAAAGGTTTTGACAAGCACTAGCCAAACACCAACTTTACCGGCGCAGCCATTACCAGGGCGAAAGTAAGTGTGATTTGATGAAGCTTTAAACCATTTTGATGTAGTCAGCCAACAATATGTTTATGCATTGTGATTTGGTTTCGTCTTTCACCACTGTACCGGAACCCTGATTTTGAAGATATTGTTTGATTTTATTTAGGCTCCCAATTTGGAAGAGAAAAATAGATTCAGCACCAAGCACTCCGATGCCTAGTTACGATATGGGAAGTTACGCTACGAAATCGTTTCATCAGAGAAATTCGGATTCAACTCCTGGTCCCTCCAGGTTCGATCTTCCGGAAGTCGAAGACTTTGCATTGGGAGTTTTTTCTTCCTTTGACGATATTACTTACAACACAAAACCAATTGTAAGAGCACCTAGCTCCAACGATGAGGGTGATGATGGAGATAAAGCTGCAGCAAAGCGCTCAAGGGACGAAGATGGACGCTATAGAAATGATTCGACAGAGGATGAAGAAGGAGATAACCATGGTGGACAAGATGTGGGAGCAGATAATTCTGATGACGATTGGGGGGGCCCTAAATCGATACTACGTCCACAAGAACCTCACTCATCTCCGGCTAAACGAGTGAGATTTGATCTTGAAGAAAAAGAAAATTTAGAAAAGACAAAAGGCGCGTCATCTCCCACAAATTCTGCTGATGCGATAAGCAATCACGCTAAGATTATTAGAGAAGTTTTGAAAAAATACCCTCATTTAGTGAGGAATAACAAAAACATACGTCTCAAGATTATGCAAAAAGAGGCAAAATCAGCTGAAACAAACGCACCTACAAAGACCAAAGTTTCCTATGTAGTGCTCAAATCCGATCACCTAATGGGTAGCGGAGGAAATGGCGAAGCTACAGAGGAGCTCAAGGGAAGCATTGCTGCAGAAGGGGGAGAGACGGGCCCTTGGAAATGCAATAGGTGTGACGTCGAAGAGGAGTATGCAAGCTATTATATGTTCAGAAGGCATATGCAGGACGTTCACGAAGAAAAGTTTGATCCTAGAATATGTGAACACTGTGGATACAAGGCAACAAAACGCAACATCTTGATGTATCATCTCTATACAAAACATAATGTACCTCCTCCAAAGAGTATGAGTTTTCCCAAATGTCATGCGTGCTCGTACATAGCTCTTTCAGAAAATCTACTCGTTCGCCATCAAATCAATCATAAACATCGTCCTGCTTCTCATCAGCAGACACCAGCAACTGAAGGAATACAATGTTCACAATGCACAGAAATATTTGCTGATGCAACTGAACTCGCTGCTCATGAAATGAATTCTGGCCATGGAAATGGTGGAGAAATAAGAGATAAAGCCCATCGCTGTCCACATTGTGGCAAGCTGTTTGTGCGGGCTACAAATCTAGAGGTGCACATTGACTGTGTACACAAAGATATAACAAAAAACACTGATGTCGCACCAGCAACTCCAATTACTCTAGAGCCCTCATCTGAAGCAGAAGCACTAAGTCATGTAGCTAGCGGTATCGCAGCTTCCTTAGGTGTAGGTGATGCTATAACATCTCATGAACAAGTTATTACTACAGATCAAACTGAATACATTGTCCCAGAGCTAGATATTCCTAGCGGAATGCATAATTTAGCGTACAATGGCCAGGAAGTTGGGGAGGAACAACAAATGGTGATGCTGATTGACAACAGTGCCTACGAGCACATACAAGGGGGTGATCATCAACAGACGGTGCACCAATTAAACGTTGCTGTAAATGAACAAATCGTCATGCAAGGCGATGAGGATGGAATGATTGTATATGTCCATGAGAATGACGAAGTTACTCAACAACATTATCAAGTAGATGACGGCTCAGAAATGTGTCAAGAAACTGAAGAAATAGTGGAAGAGGTGGTAGAAGAGGTTGAAGAGGAGGTAGAAGAATCAGGTGAAACTGAAGAGGTAGAAGAGGCAATGGAAGGAACAGAAGGAGTTGAACAAGCAGAAGAGGTCCAAGAAGTAGAAGAAGAAAGAGAAGAACACTCATTGTCAGTCATTGACGAAGGGAATGACGACCAGAATGAAGAAGTGGTCCAGTATGTGGAGGAGGAAACAGAAATACTTGAATATCAGGAGGATCAATCAAATGAGCAAAGCCAAGAGCCTCAACAATTAGACGATTCTGTAATGATTATGGAAGAGCAGCAGGTGGACACAGGGGAAATCGAAACAACAAAGGAGGATGGTCAGCGAGAAAATGTTCAAGCTGATACTTTAGCTGATGAATGGGATGATGATAGCGCAGATGCTGGTGCCTCGTAGGTAATGTGACAATTTTATTGATTCTTAAAACAATTGGAATGTGTTACATGTAAAATCAGAGATGAAAAACATTTTTATCTCCGCGATACCGACCGTTAATCAATTTCACATTACCTATGTTTTTTTTTTAGTTACTATAATATTAACATTCACGATAAAAAATTGACTTTTGAAAAAATTTCGGATCACACATAACTTATCGTTACTTTACCCATTTGGAAATAAAAACGGTGCATGTCTTGCATTCAAAATGTCGGTGATAGTCAATAGACAACTTGAAAATACGAGTTACGAGTCTCAGATTTTCAGAAATTGAAACTGGTATTTCATTCGCCTTATTCTTCTTATAGTAATGAGCAATTACAAAATATGTTGTACATTTCAACGAGAGGGAAGTACTTTTGAAATTCATAAACACTTCACTTCTACATGAATACCTATAATTATATGAATTGGATGAAAAAATAATATAGAGGTATTTGATTTACCTTGGCATTTTAGGACCATAATTCAATGATATAATTTTTTGTAGTTCTCCTGGTTTAATTGCTGCGGTCCAAGCCTATATCAAAAGCGAAGTGTGGTTTACGTAAAGATAATTTACAAAAATTGAATATTCCTTTCAATCGTATTAGTTCAACATATAGTTCAATAAATATTCACATAATATCCAACCATGATTGACTTTTACAGTAACAACAGAGATCAGATCATTAAATCAATTTGAAAGTAATTTTTTTTCACTTGGCAATGCTTCTATAGAATAAGCATCAGAGTACGTGCATTAGTCACTATTATTCGCTTGGTATTACAATTTGTATTAAAATATGATTTGTGTACCATTTAGAGCTGAAGCTCAAAAATAACATGCGAGTAATGTAATTAATAAAGCGTAATAGAACACTTGCATACACACCTTGAAGACAAAGGATTTAAATATAGGTGCGAATAAACTGAGAAATTGTCTAATGTAAGCACAGTTTTTAATGATTAGAATCACCAACTTCAGTGTGTAGTTTAAATATAAGAATAATTTTACATATTTAACATTAGGGCTGAGTAATCAGCAGGAAATTTGTACATGATATGCAATTTTCTTTCATCTCTAACTGAGATTTCAGATATATTTTTGGCTTTTATGAATGAGATACAAACGGAAACCTTCTTCTATGAAAATTGCGTACCATCATCATTGCAATATAATATCATACGTACCTCACATCAATTAGTCTGTCTCTTGTGTACTCTGATATGACTATGTTGGCGTACACGCTTTGACCAGCAGAAGGTCTATCACACTTCAATAAAAATCTAATGACTCTGAATTGTCACACCTGCTGCCGATTAATCTAAACAATTTTTATTTATCTAATTATGTGCAAGTATTCGGAGAACGATGTCTGTGCTGTATGCGTATTGGGATAGATAGAGCATATTTGTCTTCTCTCTTTTTTTTTTTGTTGAATCGTCTGCGTGATCACCCAATAATAATGTTATTAGAACTGACGAATCGTGCACATGTTTTTATGTTCCTTTGTGGGATGAAATTCAAGGTTACACATCAAAACATTTATTGTTGGTTAAATCGATACGAATCAAGAAACTTTTGAAATTGAAGTACATAAAGAATAAATCCTCATAATATCTTGAATTTTGGAGCAAGATATGCTTCTTCATAATTCAAGCAGTGGACACAGTCAACACTGATAAGTGGCATATAAATTGCAGGAATTTGGAAATGTTGACCGGCATAACTATCGTATTTTGTGGTAAACTAATCAAATGGCTACATCACACAAGAACTTACGCATATTACTTGTACACCTCAAAGGGGGTTGAGACTCTGGTTCAACTTTCTGCACATCATCATAATACAAAAACAGTTCCGTTCTCCTGTTTACTCCACAGACTTTAATGGATGAGCAAAATTGCTAATTAATTTGGGGTTACTCTGCATAATAGTAGCTCTGTTTCATTGATTATATCCATTTTTTGTTCATCATTGAATAACGATTTTTGTAGTAAAATAAATTGGGAATGGTACGAATCAACTTTAACTGGACTATCTTTTATCAATTATATCATTCCTCGTGGAAATCGACTGACACAAAATTTTTAAATAATTTGGCTATATTTGACCACATTTAAATGCAAAATTCATAATACATTCAAAGCAACAACAGTTATAAATATATGACATGTGTGCATGGTAACGTATATTCCTATATTTTTGTAGCCTACTAAGCTACCCTAGATGAATATCTGCATTTCATTTTATTTTTTTAAATTGACACAACATACCTATTCTGTGAAGCAGCACTGTACCAAGTATTGTTGAAATAAATGACAAATGTACTATTGGCATCTCAGATCAATTATATTCTCACATTCCCAGTTATCATTCTTCCCAAGGTCTTGGTCCTCTGACATTTTCCCAGTTTTCAATATCTATCTGAAAAATCATCAATCATATTTTAAGTTTTCAACATTATAGCTGCATCATTAATAAATCCATAATGTGGCATTATCATTTGGTTACTTAGATGAGAGTTTAAATATACGTACATCTTTTATAGAATCGTAAACTGCTTCTAGAGTCACTTCCTCAGGTTTTTTAATCGCGATACCAGCCTTTTTTGCCTCCTCTTGTATCAGTAGTCCAGTGTCTGCATATTTGAATCTGTGATAACAAAGTTTGGTAATCATTGCCATTTACAGCTGTCTATCACTTGATTTCAATGAAGAGTTGACACACTTTTTCGATCATAGTACTGATTAAATACGACAAAAAGCTTACCTTATCTCAGTGAACTTCTGGAGCCCAAAAGAACCACCTACTACGAACAATATAAACGGAACGCCGTATCGCCCGCTCGGAGACTTTACGAATTTAATAAATTTTACTGAAAACTTTTTGTACATTTCCATTTCATTGAATACATGAGTTTCGTTCTATCCGCATTTGATAATAAAGATTAACACCGGCCACATTTACAACGCACTTGTGCTTAGAGCAGCTTAGAGCATATTCAACTGCAGATGCAATTGCAGAAGAACTAGCAGAAGAATTTTAAAACCGAAACATAAGAAACTGCGAAATACTCGAAGGCGAAATTCATCTCTCTTTGGAGAAGCGCCAGGTAGATTTTCATGTACCGTGTTTTGTCCATAATACAGTCAACAAATGGCATGGAGCTATCCGGTAGATGGCGGTTGAATACTTTTTTTTTTTGGTTCAGTAAATATCACAAATTCACAACCACGACAATGATGGCGACTACTTTCACTGGTGTACGGTTTACCTGTTGACAATCGCAATCAATTTGGCGTGAAATATCATGCGATATTTATGAGTTTTAATGTGCGGGATGTTACTAATGAATTCATTAGGAATAAATGTATACACGTCGATTTACGATACTCAACTTTTAATAGACAATTTGAGGTTTCAAGCAATGTAGCTATTACCGCACCTCGTCATTTTCGCTGAAACAATTTCGTTGGTACCTCATGAAATGCGTGTTTATTATTTAACAAATCCGATATAGGTAAATGCCGATCAAGATTAGCTATTTAACGATAAAGAGTAATCGACTGTGGTTAAGTTCGTAATGTAATGGGACGACTGATCTCGACGTGGGGTCACCTAGAGGGCTTGCTTATTGAAATTGCCTGGATAAAAACCAATCAAAAACTCCCCTAGTGGAGAATGGCAGTGCGGGTGACCCTGGAATGCGGCCACACGTCGGTTTTACGTGTAAGAACTACTCCAGAAGGCTATACCCATGATTGGGAAGTGTTCTTACGAGGAGTCGATAACGCCGACATTCATCAATACATTGAAAAAGTCGTCTTTACATTACATGAAACATTTCCCAAACCCAAACGAGTCATCAAAGAACCACCGTACACTGTCAAAGAGTCAGGATACGCAGGTTTTGTTATTCCGATTCATGTATACTTGAGAAACAAGGATGAACCAAAGAAATTTCAAATATCGTACGACCTTCACTTGCAGCCAAGTGGTCCTGCTATCAACAACGTCATTCGACATGACGAACTTTTTTCTAATCCCTCTGATGATTTCCGAAGGAAACTTCTGAAAGGAGGAGCTGTAAGTATCATTGTATTAATTCAAATTCAAATTGACGTAGATGTCAGATAATTAAACGTCACTGTAGGATCATTCTAAATGCAATGTACTATATCTTCCAGATCATCGTTTCCAACCACGAAGGTGCTCCAGATAAAGGAGAATCCAAATCTACACTTGCCATGATCGGTAAACCAAAATTGAGTGGAACCGATGGAAAAAAGCACCGTCCACCCGAACCTAGAACTTCGAACTCATTTGCTGATTTATTTGGGGAACCAATTAAAACGGCAAAAGTTTCCCCAGAAAATAAGAGAGCTTTGCTCATGGATAAAGGAATAGCTGTGAAAGCTGCGACTGTTCCAGAGAAGGCAGACAAAACAGAAAAGACTTCTAAAGTAAAACACAGTCCTCATAAAGAAGGAAAACGAGACAAAAGCGGGGAAGAAAAAAAGGTGGAGAAAAAGGATAAAGACCATTTAAGAGAACGAGAAAGAAGCAAAGAAAAGCCTAAGAGACCGCAGAGTCCTGCGATGAAAAGTAGTCACTCTAGTCCTGGGACTAAAAGGGTTTCTTCACCTCTACCTCCAAAGAAGCCGCCCAGTCCTTCTCTGCCTCCGCCACCGAAGCGACCACTTTCCCCAAAGCCCAGAGAAAAAGAGGCTAAGAAGTCGTCGCATGAGAGAGAGAAGGATAGAGAAAAGGATAAGGAAAAAGATAAGTCCAAAGTATCATTGGATGGAACTACCAAAGGTGAAAAAAAGAAGGATAAGAAGAAGCACAAAGAAGACAGGGAAAAAGAAAAAAAGGACAAGCACAAAGAGAGAGATAGAGACAAGTCCAAAGAGAATAGTAAGTACAACGATAAAGTAGATAAGCCAGAGGTAAAACAGGAAAAAATGGAAAAGATAGAAAAAGTTGAGAAACAAGTAGAGAAGCAGGAAAAACTAGAGAAAGAGAAGAGCCAGGAGAGCAGACCATCGAAAGAAATCAGAAAATCCCCAAAAGCATCAAAGGAAATTGAGAAACCAAAAGAAGAAAAAGCGATGAAACTGGAGAAACCAGATAAAGTTGATAAGTTAGAAAAAAATAAAGATGGAAAAGGTGATAGGGAAAAACAAAAGCACAAACACAAGAAGAGAGACAAAAAAGATAGAGGTGATGGAAGTAAGGAAAGGGAAAAAAAGGAAAAAAAAGATAGATCAAAAGGTGGAGCTGAAAAGCCAAATAATGTTAGTATTCCACCACCTACTACGCTTCTGGCGGAAATTCCGGAAAGAGATAGCAGTGATTCTGCCCCTTCACCTGATGATGATCCACCATCTGAGATGAAACCATCGATTGCAAAAAAAGACTCTCCACCAACGCCCCCGCCACCGACCGAAATATTAAGACCTACGTCTCCACCTCCTCCAGCTGTTAGAAAAGAGAAGACTGAAAAAATAAAAAAGGATAAGTCTAAAAGTAGTAAAGCTGAGGAGAAGGAAGGCAGAAAACGTAAGAGGAGGAGTGGTAGTAAAGGGGATGAAGAGCCAGCAGAAAAAGGGCCAAAAAGGGATAAAGACAGAGCCCGGTCTCCCTCTTTGCCACTTGAACCAGTTTCCTCTAGCCAGTCACCAGTTGCCATGGACACTGAAGCCATGCAACCACCAAAAATTAAGGACGATGAAGGAGATGAGGACACTATGAAAGATGAGGATGGAGAAACAGAGCAAGTTGCTCCAGACTCCACAAATAATACGTTGGCAGAAGTGGACGCTGGCGATCCTCTTGTTTTCTCAGAAGACTACGTATCTCAGCTGAAGGATTTACAACAAAAAATCATGACGTTGCAGGACAATCAAGAATTACAAAGGGTCGTTCAGGTGATTGCAGAAACGGGACAGTATGAAATTACCAAGAAGACATTTGACTTTGATCTTTGTGCTCTTGACCGTAGAACTGTACAACGGCTGCAGGAATTTTTTTCCACATCTTGACCATCCATTGATTGATTTCCATCTTTACTTCTACTACGTACTATCAAACTCTGTATAGAATACATCTTGCGGTTTCCCTCATCCAGGTAAAACCATTAATTTTTGAATAATTACTTTTATTCAAAGTAGGTATATGCATTTATTTTGCACAAATGTAACCTGGATTCAATAAATTTGCTCCCGGAGACAGAAATCACGCATAAATTGACTTTTGTTGTGGAAAACAAATGCTAAAATACATCTAATCGCATGCTGAAGATTGAGTTTGTAACATATAGGCAAATTGTTTGATCTCTGGCAGGAGCAGCCTCTTAAGATGTAGACTTGTTTTGGAAATTTGAGATCATCAAGTATTTATTGTTAATTTTGATAAGTTACGTTACATCACACTAGTTCTGCAGAGCAAATGATTAATAATTTATTTATGTTACTAATGTAATAATGAAACTTAGTATTAATGAAGTAAACTACGAGTGGTCAACTGATCTCACGTAACTGAATCTGTTGTTGCAAAAACGAAAATTTTGTTGATTTTATACTACTTAAGTACTGTGATTTGACGTTGATGTTAGCAGCATTATCTGCCGTGCTGTTGATTCGTCTCTCAGAAAACACGCAATCTCTAGTAGTATTCTCTACTTTTTTATGACAAATACAGAAACATTGAAACGAATTATATCATAGCTAGTATGCTGATGGCTCTTTAGTTGATACCGATATTATTAAAACACATTTATTCAATCGTGATCGCATTTGTATAAAAATGTTTACCAATTACCATACACAGTCATGATGTTGCGTGCAATTGACACACCAAATAGTCTAATTTTTTAATAATATTAATAATAAGCAACGGCAGCCAAGAGTGTACAATATAAAAATTAGATGTAATCCTTTAGTCATAAGCGTGTCTTTATTTCCGAGATAAAATAACTAATTATATCTGTGCGCATTACATGTTAGTAGCGAGACTTTTATAACAATGACAGCCTTCTAATTTTATGAAATTGACGAACACGACAATATAGTATATTAAAAGCTGAGTGTCGAAAAATCTTTCAGTTCGACGATGAACGGAAGCTCTGTCTGTAATCTGGTGTTGCTACTTGTCTTTCTTCTGCTACTATTTCAAGTTATTAGATCCGGGCTCAGTTATTGCTCTCTACAATTCAATAAGATCAAATTTCATCTAAAATTCATTTAATCTGCTTTTAAATTCTCGTCTGAATTTTGAATATTATGATTGTAAGCAATACCATATTTTTACTATTCAGTACGAAAATTCCAAGTACTGCTCACGTAATGTAAAATTTCCGAATTATTTTTAAGTCAAAACGTAGCCTTTGTTCTAAGAAATACTTAAGCTTCTTAGTCCTGACTTCAAAATTGATTTGCTATTTCTCTTGATGTTATTAAATCTCTTAATTTTTCATTTATGCTGTACTGCATTCCAATTCAGTTGATGTCCTCCATTTTTACAGTTTGCTGTCGATCAGAAATCGTTTTTTTTTTTACTTTTCTGTGATTTTCTACTACGATATTTTGGAATATGTGAGTTTCCATTATTAATAAGAGTATTCGTAAAAAAGTTTGTAGAAAACTATACTATCAATCTATCAGATTTGTAATGCGCAGTCTCTACAGGTATCAGCGTGTGTTTGATTAGTAAATAATTTTTGAAACTTAATTTGAACAGACCATCTTTCAGAGGTCAATCAATCTTAAATTATTGGCTGATAATTTTAAATAAAAATTGAACAAAATAATTATATGAGAAACTCAGTGTCAAAAGATTAAATTTCTTAATGTGTAGGAAATATTTACTCTAAAGAATCGATTGTGCCTCTGGAAAATACCTCCAAAATGGATCCAATTATGTTTCAAAATAGTTATTCATAAGGAGTGTCTATAATACCCATTGGTATCTAGTAAAAACATGTATATATACAATACATATGCGTGAGCTACAATAATAAACCTTAAAGGTTATTACCATGATTGAAGATAATCTGTAATTTTTATTTTTTCCGTCAACAATTGTCAGACACAATTATCATTGTTGGTCAAGGAATCATCACCCATCCCAGGTAAAATTTATAACTTATTCGGTAAGTTCGAAAGCTAAATGTTCAAAAAATCGAATCAGTACGATCAATCAGACATTGCCCGTAAGAACGTTTGAATTTTCATAATTTTAAGCGCACTAATTCAAGCCAAAATTTGGTGCTTCAAACCTGATCGCGGGAGAGGAAAACTCTTTTTCACGATTGGCGAAGATCACGTTGCACGATGAACGCACACGCACATCGTCTCGATAGCGTGTTCAATTGTTTACAATTGGACGATCATGTGCGACTGATAAAAGATTTATTTCGATAAATATAAATCCATTATTTTTGGAATCCAATATGAGTGAATCATTTCAATTAGACGTCTGGAAAGGAGATTGGGGCCTCCCTTCTGTCGATATTTATTGTCTTAACGCACTGGTACGTTTTTGAGAATAACGTTCAGGTTATGGTAACTGGATAAGTCGGCGTTATCGTTTTAACACAAAACTCATCTATGCTTTTTAGTACACTTTTATCAGCAAGATCATATGATATCCACGTATTTCCAAATCTTGTAAGCTATCGTTGTCTTGTCAGAAATTTGAATTTTCATCCAAGTACTGTACTATTAATTCAAACGTTACGCGATTGCATCAGGCCGATTGACAATATTTGTTTGACGCGACATCATCATAAATTAATATACATTATTGCGTATCCATAAGCAAGTCGATCTAATGCATCAAACTGGAAACTTTAGTTACGATATTATATCAAGGCAATGTTTCAAAAAATTATGTTATTGAAACATCAGTCGAAAGAAAACCATATGATTTTATGGCACGATGCACATTATAATCAAACAAAAGTTCTTATGTAAGTTATTTTACAGGCCTATGCAAAATTCAGCGGAGTACCACTCAAGATAAATCCTACTAGTAATCCTTTTCGAACACCAAATGGTATATTACCTGTTCTTCGTTGCGGAAATGAGACCATAGACTCTATGAAAGATATAAAAGCATTTTTGCGACAGAGGAATTACACAGCTGATTGCAAACTAACACCTAAACAATGTGCAGAGGTGGTAGCATATGACACGATGGTTAAAGAAAAAATTTACCCAGCGTTACAGTATATTTGGTAAAATTACACTACCGTCAAACGAATTGATTATTTATTATTACCACGTTGAATACTAAATTACTCATCATGTCCTGATCAAGTCTATCTGGTCTTACATTTAGGATTTGTGAGTTACGAACACAGTCTTTATTTGAATTCTAGGTGGGTGGATGTAGGAAATTATAACGAATTCATACGACCGTGGTATGCTAAAGCGCTGCCATTCCCTCTGAATTTTTATTACCCTGGAAGATACGAGAGGCAAGCTAAAGCAATGATGGAATCTCTCTACCCCACAGAAGATGAAATCAGTGTTATAGAAAATGGGGTAAATACATAAACAAATAGGATATTGGTCTCCAAGCAATTTAATGGCAGAAATCACTAATTTGATGAGACATTTATATCCATTTGGTAGTAATGCGAGTGTGCAATTCAAATAACATAAACTTGACCCAAATTTCAGGTATATTCAGAGGCACAGAAGTGTATGACTTTGTTATCAACCAGGTTAGGAGAAAGTGATTTTTTCTTCGGTGCTCATCCTACTTCACTAGATGCAATAATCTACTCATATCTCGCACCACTGCTAAAAATCCCACTGCCAAATTCAGCACTACAGAACCATCTCAAAGCTTGCACGAATCTAGTCAAATTTGTGACTCGTATATCCCAAAGATACTTTGAAAATGTGGGTCAGGAATATGAAAAAAAGAAAACTGAAGAGAATGCTAAAAAATTGCATAGGGATTCTGAGACTGAATTTCCAAACAGAAGGAGAAATCAATTTTTGGCTGGTCTCTTTGCTACCTTGGCTATGGTTGGTTACGCTTTTTCGATTGGCATTGTTGAGGTGAGCTGAAAATTATTTATGATTTTCTCTAGTATCCTTGTAGCATCAGCATCAAAAATTCATGTAACTCATTTATAGGTACTAAACTATTTATTGAGGCGCAGAAAATTTCTTAAATATATTAAGAAAAAAAAGCTACGTGAGTAGTATTATCATTTTGCCGAAATTCAGTTTTAGATGCTGCAGGGAAAGTCTTCTAATACCGTCACAAATCCTTCATCCCGAATAATTTCATAATATTATCACTTGCAAAACTCGATTACTTACCTATATTAGTCCAATCCGTACCTACCGAGTGCATGGTTACTAAAGGAGAAGTAAATTTGGTTTAGTTTTCCACATATAAGTTATTCTAATACGTAAATATTAATTAATTCTACTTTTTCTTACCTCCCACTTTTACTACACATTGTTTAGCTATAGAAAATCATGTTCTCGTTAGGATTTAAAATAGACGATTTCTAAATAACTGCAAAGGATCACCAGAGCTCTAATGAAGGATTTGTGAACATAGGTTCAGATATACTTAAATGGTTAAATAAATCTATTTAATGCACTTTAAAACCCTGGAGATCCTTTGCCATAGATACCGAGTAGAATGAAATTTTGGGTGAGATTGCTAGGTTCCGCACAGAAAACCCGTCCAAATATGAAAATGTTATGGTCCCTTAATAGATTCCTATCAAATAAGGAACACTGGTATTCGGGTATGTAATTCCGTCATGTTATGAGATTGAATACACTGCAACTCTCTACTAATCACACAGGAAAAGGCATTGAAATCCACAAAAATGTTAATAAAAACCAAATTTTGGTTCGATGTTCACTTATTCACCTCCGTTGTAGTCTAACTTTGATGGTTGAATTCTTGGTGTTTTGCAGATATAAATAGAAATTCTTGGAAAAAATTTGCAATCACATTTTTTTGTTTAAGGTAAAATTAGAGGATAATCAGATGTTAGAAGGACCAACAGATTATATGCTGGATGCTCGGAATGAAGATGAATAACGCTTGTATCTGAATATGAATTTTACTGTTTGCAAAGGTACTAGATACAAATTTGAGAATGTTAATAAATGAAATTTATTTTCAATTGATGCGCGTATGGAAAGTCAGTTGAATCGGTGATTCAAACTATGAAGATTGTAAAGAATTACTGTAAATGGGAATTGCTTTTAACTGTTTGTAACTACTCGCTGTCTTTTTGATGTCAATGGTTAGCGTGTGAGATTACAACAACAAATGCTCAATGCAAATTCCATTTCAATCACTGACTTTCATTCAATTCGCGATTGAAGAGGTTACCCTTGTTAACTAGTATGTACTGGAAACTCAAGATACATTTTTTCTAACGCAAATGTAACGACGGTGAAAAATATCAGAAATAAATATTTAGATTATAGTAGCGTTTGATTCTTACTTAGTTGTTCCTATTTCTATACCTTCTTGTTATACTATTTGTAGCACTTTGTACTTCCTCTGTGAAAGATTCAAAATTATGAATTGTCGTTCCACCTAAAATAATTTTTGTTCCTGGATTCTGTTTGTTCAAATTGTACACAGCAAGACTCTCTTCGTAGGTTGCGCCACCTACGATGAATATTATGATTTCTTGAGGCCTGCAAAGTTAAATAGATATTATTTTAATCTAATGTCTTGAGATTTCCAATTTTAATTTTCCTGAAGTTTAATCAAGAATCATATCCATCAAAAAACACGAGCCAGCAAACAAATATACCTTTTTGACATGACCATGTTTCCGAGGTAGGGGAATGTTTGAGTGCTTAATCTTCCTCTCAATAGATCTTCCAATGTTTCAACCAAAAGCGGTTTGTGTTGCGTATATATATTATCCACGCCGCTTAGTCCCTTGAACAGTTTTTTTGTGATTTTAGAAACTCCTTCATGATCAAATAAATTACTTTGTCTAGCATGGACCCCGCTGTATTCTAATATGTTATAGACCAACTAAAAAGTGTGAAAGTTGACAAGTGTTAAGACGAATGCCGCAAAGTTTTTAAACAACTTTAAAACTGGAATAATACTTAGTAATTTAACCTTGATCTGTGTCTCCGAAACACCTCTCTTTTTCAACATGTCTAACAAACCAGTAATGTCATTGTTAGTGTGCTTTTCATAATGAAGAGCATACAGCATAACCAGCCGTGTAACATCTACATCCCTTACTTTTGGATCGTTGATGAGCTTTTTTATTTTTTGTAACTGTAAATTAAAAATCCATCACATTAAAATGTGCTTGAAAATTCTAATCATTACTTGCGAGAAACCACATGAATTGGTCATCAACACATACCTGTGTAGAGTGTTCACTTTGACAGCTGAGTTCTTGCTCCAGTTCTGACACCTCAAGTAAATTATGTTTCCCCACAAGGGAAGAAAGTTCTCCAACTACTGTAACGTGTTTTGAAACAGTGCCTGATATCTTTTTGAACTGTGGATACATTTCAACGAAGTTTTTTATGTCTGCTATACTGTCCAGCTTTTGATTCTTCTTTGCTTTTTTTTGAAAATCATCCATCAGTGCTTTTATCGTTTGCCCAATTTCACCAAAATTCAGGTATAAGTTCTACAAATGAGAAAAATTTATTAGAGTAAAATATACAAGGTCACACATAATGAATTTTAACTCAAGTTATTGAAGCGATATGAGTTTACCTACCTTGGCATAAAATTCGTCATGCTCTGCACTAAGAACGACCTCTGCTAATTCTTTGGAAATCCCCTTCACATGTGACAAATCTACCCTATTATTATTAATGGTTAACAATTCGTGAACCATAGCCTGATAGGTCCACTGATTCAGTAACGGTGTAACTGGGTCATCTCGTCTATCAACAATTAACAATAATGGATTAAGTTCTTGTCTAAAGTCAAATAAGTTTGACTCTTTACTGAATGTTTCTCTGATTTTCTCTGCGAGTATCTTGGACATTTCAGAACTGTTCTGATATCTGATATATGGGCATTTTCTAAGTGCTAGTAGAACAGATATTACACCCTGAGCTGTGCGCTGCAACTGAGTTGGCATCCATCGTAGATCTGTGAAAATTGTAAGATTTTTCGATTATAGAACCTTCTTATAAAAGAGTGTGTGATTTACCAAAGCTTCTACTACTCTAAAGTAGAAACAATTCAAGAGACGATAAACTAATAGTACTCGGATAACAGAGCACTGCAGCATTAACGCTCTAGTAGGATGAAATATCTGATCATAGGAATTACCTCGTGAGCAAATGTTTATTCCAAAAGAAAACAAATGTGGATTCAGTGCCAAGTAATCAGCATAAAATTCGTGAACCTCTCTTACTACTTCTTGCTCATCACTTTCAGCCAAGGTCTTTATATCAGCCTTTGCAATGATGTTACTGAAATCTTTAAAAACAAAATTATGAATGGTTTATATGTTACTTTTTTCAAAATGAATAATCAACATTAACCAGCTGATAATTTGACTGGTCAATTAAGGATATCGAATGCTGCTAGTTTCAGATAACTTTCAATCGTAAGTTCAAATGCACACTTGGTATTTTATCTGCTGTATATGGCCTTGCTGGTTCACACAATCAAATCTGATGTTATGACCAACAAATAATTACTTACATATGTAATAAACTCCGTACTTTGGGTATCGAAGCTCACGACACAGCAGGGTAATATTTTCTGCAGTTGGCCTTAGGAAAACTATACATTTTAAATGTTTTACTCCTTCTGCCTGAGATCCGCTGTCTATTCGTTCAAATAAGTAAACTTCTTTTTGGAGTATTTCAGACTTGCTGTAAACAATACTGACAATGCTTGTCTGAAAATAGCATAAATGTTCAAAAAATCAATGAAACATTCTTTCTTGCCATCTATAAATCTATTGTTAATAAATAGTACTGTTTTTTAGCTGCAAAATATTATATTGTTACCATATACATTTATTGAACAGAATTTCAATCTGCTTTTTGTATTGTCAGTTTGACAGATAAATCTAACCTAAAAATGATATATTCCATTACCGTTTGCTTATCCATCAGAAGAACTTTCATACCAGGACCGCTTTCTTCGGTCATTTTAGTTACGTATAGTTTTAGTGCGGAGAACACGTTCATCGTTACCAATTTTTCCGGATTCAATTCATCACAAGACCACAACTATTCATACAACACCCTCCTACCACCGACTTTTCCAATAATCGTCTGCACAGCAGCAGCTGTGGCAATGCTATAGATAAACGTTAAAGCTGAACGGTAATTGAGTGACACAAACCAAACTCAAACTATCTACTCTCAACGCTCAAACCACTTTCACAATCATATCATTTGGCTTCAGATCATTGACCAAAGATTTGTTCAGATGGTCGAGATCACTAATTTCAAGAAATTCCTAATACACAGATTTACATTTACCCAAATCATTCGTGCAACTGGTTTACCAGAGATTATTCGAATTTACAGAACGAAAATAACTAGAGATTACTGGGTAAGGAGTAGGATATTTCTGAAAAGTAATTAAGTTACCATGCCGCATATTAATATTCTGCAAAGATGTCCCATAGCATTACTTGAAAATTAAAATAACATGCCCTTGTATTCGAGTTTGCTAGAAACTTATTTATTCACAGGACTTGATACAAAATGCATTGGTGCAATCAAGTTATTGCTTTGACAAGCTATGAGAAGCGGTAACTTTTATTTTATAATGATCGGCGGTTCCTCAGATGGTGGCAATTCGTTTGTTTCCTGAGTCTCGATAACTTTACTTTTGATGATATTTCCATCAGCATCTACATCATCAATCCATATGAGAATATTCGAAATAACTGGCATTGACCTGCCACACTGACTCACAGTTTCAGATTCTGACTCCAGCGGTTTGTTAGGATTACATGTATTTTCTTCTTCTTCGGATATCTAGACATTCATATGCAATTTATAGATAAAATTGATGAACATTCACCAGCCTTGACACAACGAATACAAGGTGTAAGAAACTAATCACAGAATGTAAAAAAGCTGTACCTTCAACGTCGGTAGCGGTGTTGATGTTGTTAATTCTAATTGATAATTTCTCTCTTTTAGAGGTATTGGTTTAGTTTCGTCTGTTGGCTTGGCAGTTTCCTCTGTTGGCTTGGCAGGTTCTTCGTCCAGTGTTTCATAACGCACAACTTGTAACCGATAGTAACCATCTTCATCTTTCTGATACCGAAAGCGCTTATGTCCATTGGGCCAACGTAGGTGATGTGCTTCTATCAAATGCTTTGTGAGTCTATAGCTTTTCTGGTATTTCACTGGACACTCGTGGCAACAATAGAGTCTCACAAACTTCGAATGAACTCGTTCCATATGTCTGTAATAACAAAGAAAGCTCAGAGCTGAATAATTTTACACTAGTACACAGATAATTTCCCATTAGGAAACTATAATTTTGATGTTCTATGCCGTAAATAAAATTCACATATAAAATGATTGCATAGTACATGAAATACCAACCTTTCAATCATATACGAATTCTTGCAGCCATACGAGCAGCCATCCACTGTACAAATGAAATTTGGCCCTCGGGTATGGACTGCCATGTGGGAGTCTAGATCTTGTTCGGATTTAGCAGCATGGGAACAAAGCTGACATTTGAAAGCTCTACTCGTTATGTGGCGATATCGAATATGCTTTGCCAAACCAGCGGGTGATTCACAACTCATATCACACATCGTGCATTTATAATGAAATACGTGAAAATGCATATGATTTCTCAGTATACTTTCGGTTGGATAAAATTTGTTGCAGTAGGAGCATTGGAAACCTTGTACTGCAAGACAAGAATATGGTTTTATCATTAAATGAATGCACTTTATCTATTTAGGCGAACAGAATTTGTAATTGATCAGATGATATTTGGATTGAAGAATATTCACATTCAGTCGAATTTATATATAACATTTCTACTTACGATCCAAAGGAATTTGTCGTTTGCAGTGATCGTAAAATTTGGTGTTCGACGCAAATGTAGCGCCGCAATCAGGACAGGCAAGTATCTTTTCTTTTGTATGGCATCTCATATGTTCTCGAAGCTTGTACAAGCTTTTATATCTTCCGTTACATCCAATCCATTCACACTTTACTCCTCCTTCTACATTATTTCCACGAGGATTAGTCTCTATGTGTGTTATAATGTGCCACAGGTAAGACTGATAATTGTTGAAGGATTTTGAGCATGTCCCCCATTGGCAGATCTGAGCGCAAGTTAGTTCGATCACATTTTTCAAACCTTGATCTTGGTAACATTTCTGAAAACATATTCTCACGTAAATTCAAATGAAACATGATCAACAATCAGGTTTTGCGCGTTTTTGATGCAACTGAAGCATGCCAGCATAGCTGTACAGTGATTTTCCACTGTTAAGTAGATTGAATAACTATTAGAAACTGGAAGTACACGATGCGTTTGATGTGTTTAATAAAAAAATATAAAGAACAAGCTGAAACGCAGCTGTTCTCAGTGTTAGATAATTTGTGTGGAAATACAATCATGGAATTATAATTTACCGGCAGTTTTATTCTTCCCCTGTGATTGGATCCAATGCATTTCAACTTGGTATGATATGCATGATAATTAACATGCTTAGTAATATCATCAGAAGCACTGGATTCAAAGGAGCATCCTTGCCATGAACAGACATAAACTTCTTCTTCCTTTTCTACAGTTTTGATTTTGAGTTGTGGAATATGATTAGCGACATGCTTGATAAAAATTTCCATGGAATTGCTATCAAATAAACAATCTTTCCATTCACAGAGTAAATTCAAAATTTCATCTTTCATTTGTTTTGCCACCTTGCGCCTTTTTGTTCCACATTCTGAGACTGAGTCAAATTCAGAGTCAGTGTCAAAGAACTCTTCTGGTTCAGTTTCTAGTTTTCTTTTCAAAACATTGTCTTCAGAATATAAAAGCTCTTGCTGAGATTCCACCCAACCGCTGCACCTCTTTTGTACTTCTCTACTTGTTATTAATTGCTTTTCCGTCATAGTCATAATGTTAAAAATTATACACTTAAAGGTTGAACTGAAGGTCATAAATAATATTTGATTAAAGAATCAGTAAGGTCTATTTACAAACTGGGTCATATTCAAGTTTTGCCGCCAGTTTAAGTCCTGAAACAAAATATCTGATTAGTGTTCAAGTTCCACTATACTAACCAATGGAAGATGATACAAATCTTATGTATGACAAATGGCTCTGGAAAAATGAGGGATAACCTACAGCATATTTAATGCTACTGTGGAATTTAAAAAGAAAAATCGTAGCGCTAAATATGATATTGATGACGAACGGGTAAGCGAGTTAGAGAATAATTGATCGAATCGGTAGCATGGCTATAATTAATCTTTGTTAAAGCACCACCATGTCTGTTTTTGGTAGTGCTATGATCTTCAAGTATTTTTTTGATTTAAACATCGTATCTGGTGTTTACCGACGATAACAATACTCACAAAATACTTTGCAGTGTTCAATGCATCACAGTCAACGTATAAAAATCCTGAGAGCACCAGAATCCTTAAAATTCATGATCAGAAAGATGCTTGCACGATGCTCAACCCCCCGTGTCATGATTTCGCCAGAGACTGCCGGAGTTTTTTTCAGCAGACGATGGAATGGAAATTCGACAATATTCGCCCTCTCATCTGGTTAAAATTAAAATATTTACGTCACATGCTATGTTTACTACTCGTTCGTTATGTTTTTCTCAAAGCATGTAATCCCAAACAATAGCTGTTTAATTATTATGCCGAAATTCACAATGTTCCGTAATAATTTGCGCAGATTTATCGCACTAGTATTTGAATTGGTAGCTGTAGCAATCAGGTCAAAGTCCTTTACGAATCATCGTTTTCCGCCGACGAATGTCGTAAAATTGAAAATGATATTTAAAAACTTAAATTATTAAAAGAAAATCCAAAAAAGTAATTCGCGTCATGTCTAATCATTTAAAGTAAAACTAATTTGTACATCCTGCTGTTGAAGGACAAGGAAAATGTGGAGTTGCAGTAATAAGGATATCAGGACTGCAGGCTGGTGAAGCCTTAAAAAAAATGGCCAATGTTATAAAACCTGAGCCTAGAAAAGCTTTGCTTCGAAATATATGTGATCCAGACACAGGAGAAATTATCGACAAAGGCTTATGTCTTTGGTTCCCAGGTAAGCAGTTACACGGATTTAAATATTGCACCCCTGAATACATCACCAGAGTATAAAATATATAGTCATTGGATTCAGTACGTTTAATAGTAACTAATTCAGAAAATACTTTTTCAAACTGATTTTGATCAGGGCCAAACTCATTCACTGGAGAGGATAGTGTGGAATTTCAAGTACACGGTGGTTCAGCTATACTAGCAGCTTTGACAACAGCTCTGTCAAAGTTGAAATTCAATTATGCTTCGCCAGGCGAATTTACAAGGCGAGCTTTCTACAACAATAAATTAGATCTCACCGAAATTGAAGGACTTGCTGATCTAATTCATGCGGAAACTGAGTTACAGAGAAAACAGGCATTTCTACAAGTTGAAGGGAATCTAAGCAAGCTCTATAATAAATGGCGAAAGAATCTTCTGCAGTGTGTAGCACATATAGAAGCATACATCGATTTCAGTGAGGATGACAACATCGAACCAGATGTTATGGTAAAATGCAATAATATACTGAAAATTCTAAGTGATGAAATACAAAGTCATCTTTCAGACAGCAGAAGAGGGGAGATTTTGCGCCAAGGTGTGAGAACTGTAATAGTTGGGGAACCAAACGTTGGAAAAAGTAGTCTATTGAATTATCTTGTCCAGCGAGATGCTGCAATAGTCACTCCTATTGCTGGGACAACAAGAGACATTGTTGAGCTAAATTTGAACATCTCTGGGTATCCAGTAGTACTAGCAGATACTGCTGGTCTAAGAAAAGAAACAAAAGATGTTGTAGAAATAGAAGGAATACACAGAGCTAAGGCTTATACACAAGGAGCTGATTTTATCATCTTGCTGGCTAATTCTGCTACTTACATACAAAGTCAAAAAAAGTATGAAGAGTTTCTGGAAGATTATATTGAGAGCCTTGGGTTGAGGGAATTTCTACTTGCAAATGGGAAATTGCGGGAAAATTGTATGGTAGTTATGAATAAATTGGACCTTCTGGTTTCTGAAAAAAAGCAGACTCTCTTGAAGGAGAATAGATTGATCGGTATTTCATGTACTACAGAAGAGGGATTCCAAGAATTTACGAAACGCATCGAAGCGCATCTTAATCATCTGTGAGTTTATGTTTATTGTTGTAAATTTGAAATCAAACGATAATTAGAGAATACCAAAGTAAAGTTTTTTAGTCGCCAAGTGGGCTTGGGGACAGCTTTATGCTTGCTAACTCATCCATCGCCTTAACGGAATTTCAATGCTCATCGAGTTAGCAATTGCCAAAATTTCTAAGTTTTCTCCGTCAACAAAGAAAACGCGTATACTTTCTTCTGTACTTAAGTCAACGAATCGAGTAATTAGTGTTAAACTAAGTACTACATTTTCGTTACAGGTGCGGCAATCCCTCCCGTGAAAATCCTACCATTAGTCAAGCCAGACATAGAATTCATCTAGCGAATTGTTCACAACATTTACATAATTACTTTGAACTTATCGCAGGAGATGATTTTGATATCGTTTTAGCGGCACAAGAAATCCGATATGCTATGCGAGAACTTGGTTTAATTACGGGCTTTGTAAGCGCTGAACAAATTCTCGATGTTATATTCCGCGAATTTTGTATCGGAAAATAAATACTGAATATTTTCTAAATCACATGGATTTTACAAAATTTAAATTGAATTGACCGCCTTCGTATACAGAGCACTCAATTGGCTCATATCAAATCCGGAGGTCCGGAGAACTTAAGTTTCACGATACTTCCGGCCTGCCATTTCTTTCAGCGTGAGTCGCTCTATCGCTAAGGTGCGTTGGGTTTGTAATCTCTGAATATCTTGTGAATCGGTTTACATCAGTCACATTATCATGCATATTAGTTTTTAATAATCATGCAGCAATTCATCTGAACCCATATCTTCTCCATATAATTATACTTGGAATAGTACTTTATGTCAGCGAGAACATAACCATTGGTGTTTGTGTTTTTACAACAGGATGGCACCAAGATACGAATTGGCCGTGGGCCTGAACAAGGGCCACAAAACTGCAAAGATTCGTGTGGCTAAAAACAAATCAGAGAAAGAAAAGACCGTAACCATCCGCCCAGCGAGACTCAAGGGGGTAAGTGTCAAATTTGTCTGTATATAACCTCTAAGCTAATTAGCACCGTGTTGCATTGAAATTTCGCAGATCATAAAGCCTTTTCAAATTCTTATCATTGACGTACCAAATTAGTACTGATTAATCTTATTCGTTAACACCGAACTCGGTACATCGCTAGTTTCCAACTATCACCATGTTGCGTTTGATCTATCTAATGGTATATTTTTTTTGATATGCAGCGTCAAACTAAGCACAGCAAATTTGTGCGTGACTTGATTCGTGAAGTAACTGGACATGCTCCGTATGAAAAGCGTGCTATGGAATTGCTGAAGGTCTCAAAGGATAAGCGAGCTCTGAAATTCCTGAAGAGAAGGGTGAGTTATCCCATTGATTATTCTGGTCTTTGATAGTTACCTAGTTTCACAAATCATAGCCATTGTTTTGATTTGGTGATCAGGCAAAATCGTGGGCCTTATACTAATAACATTAGATTTGACGGGTATGTTCAATTTATATGTGTATACTCTGTTCAGTTGGGTACCCACATCCGTGCTAAGAGGAAGCGTGAGGAACTTGGTAACATTCTGGTCCAAATGAGGAAGGCTGCTGCTCATCATTAAACAACTTTTGTCTTGGAAAAACAAAATACGTTAAATCAATAAACAGTTTTAACACCAATGCAGCAGTGTTTGCTTTGTAGCTCTACCTTTCCTATCACTCAAAACGGGTATGATTACATCTAGAAAAAATTATCACATGGTAGTTTTGAAAAATGATGGAACTGCCTTTTACGGAGATATTCCTACTCATGACATAAAGGGTGGCTAACCAGGGCTGAGGAATTAGCATATTTTAAATGTAGTTCCAAGCGAATAGTTTTAATTGGGAGATTTTATACGATATGTACACAATTTAACTTTCCACCTATGAATTCAGTATTTGATTTATAGGAATTAGTTAACTTCAGGGACTCACCAGTCACAACGGTACCACAATAGTTTTCAGATAAATTTAACTTACATACGAATATTAAAATCAATCTATAAATAATTTGAATATTAACCTCTTCACATCCTACACTTCAGCGTGGCAAGTACCAATCCGCAATAGTGGTCTATAATGAGAGTGAAGATAATTAATTTATACTTTTGGATAAAGTAAATATGCACAATTTAAATCCTTCGCACTTCGGTCTGACACTTCATTACTATTTATATTACTATTATTTCCTATAATATTCACTAAGGTTGTAGAAATAACCAGAAAAACCGAAAAAAATTATTCTTGTCTCGGTGTGCCGTACGAATTTCGCGCAGCGGGTAGTGATTGTTGCTGTTGCTGTTGCTGTGTCTGTTGATTGGCAGTCGAAGTTTGCACGGAAGGTGCAATAACACGTGCATAGACCGCTCCAGTCTTGAGCCCAGCAGGTGCAGGAATGACTTTTAATCCGTGCAACGTTTTGATGTTGAGCAACTGGCTTGGCAATATAATAGGTTGTTGCTGTTGTTGTTGTTTACTTAACACCACCCCTGTTGCTCCACCAGCGACAGTTACACCTTTACTACTGCTGGCCAACATGATTGGTTTCCCAGCAAGTTGAGCGGCCACCATTCGTACTGTTTGCGGTTGCTGTTGTTGCTGCTGAGAACTTACGATAACTTTCGACTGACCTGCAACTCCCTGTGCTTGCGATACCACCTGAAACCAAGTTGAGACAACTGCCAATAAGAGATCTGATATTTTCCCAGGTGCTAAAACAGCAGAATGTAACGGCACCAACCTGATACTGTGTTTGTATCACTTGTTTTCCTTGTTTGTTCACTTGAGTAATGGGGCCTGTATGACTCGTTGCAGTAGCTAATTTTAATCCCTTTTGAGCTAGTAAGCTTTCAACGGAGATTAGTTGTCCGCCGCCAGCACTTGTGAGAACTTTAGCTAGTATTTTCTGCTGTTGTTGCTGTTGCTGATGCGGCGACTGTTGTATTTGCACAGCTATTGGCTTACCGCCAATTTGGGCAATTATACGTTGCATTCCAGAGGACTGTTGTTGCTGACTATTTACAAGACGCTGTTGAAGCTGCTGCTGTTGCTGCTGCAACCAAGCAAAACGAATTAGTAAAGACAAACAAACCAAATTTACATATAAAAATCTTCCATTATACAAACGAAAATTCAATTTTCATGACATAGGACTCTATCGAAGCACTTCACATCTAAGAGTACCGACCTTCAATTGTTGCTGCTGTAACTGTTGCTGAGTTGCCGGAGATGCGGATTGTTTGATAAATATTGTCTGCCCTTGTAACCCATGTCCGGTCAAAAGCGATTTGATTTGACCTGAACTAACAAGTTTTATTTGAGAAGCGAGCAGGGTTTTTCCAGGTAGAACATGTTGTTGCTGCGGCTGCTGTTGCTGTTGTTGTTGCTGTAATTGTTGGATTTGCGGTGGCTGCTGCTGTGACTGTGCTTGTACCATCTGTTGTTGCTGTTGTTGTGGCATCGCTTGTTGCTGTTGCGACTGTTGCTGCTGTTGCAGTTGTAGCTGTTGCTGTTGTTTAACAGCTTGCAAAATGCTTTTACCTGTTTGATTAGAACTAGTTGTTTGTTGTTGTTGCAACTGTTGCGATACTTTTGTTCCAGGGAGTATGGTCGTTACATTGGAGCTCGTACTGGTGTTGGCATTCGTCGAAACAGGTAACCCAGTAGAAGCTTGAGTGTGAAGTACGGAATGACCAGAGAGTCGAATAGTTTGTAGACCAGCAGATGTAGATACTTGAATCTGATGATGTGAAAAGTGTTGATTCGATTGCAACAAACTCTGAGAAGCATTTGCCATGTGACTTTTAGTCACGGCAATGGGTTTGCTTGTAACAATTTTTTTCATCTGTGGTGGTACGCTCAATTGTGGTTTCACTTCAACTGTTACCAATTTTTCTCTCTCTATCGGTGGATCAGGGGTTGTATTTACAGATACGGTGGCTACAGTAGCAGGGCTATTCAAAGAACTTGAGGCAGCTGAGACAACGGCAGGTACAGGTTGATCGTTTGAATCAATTATCATTTCTTCAGCTTTACGACTTTCCTTTCTGCAATGTCAACATCATACGGAAAGTAATTAGTAGAGTACATTCGCCAAACAATTATACGCAATATCTGGATTTTGAAAACTCTAATAGCTTCACAAGTTATTGCAACAATATTGGAAGGGTCATGTTTACCTTGTAAGACTAGGTTGCGGGGTTGAAATTTTCTTTTCCCTTTTGGGAGTAGTTTCCTTGTTTAGAGGCTGTTCCTTACTTCCATTGACCGGCTTACTGATGGGATTAGCTGATTTATTGCGAGATGTTCCTCCAATATTTTTCTTATTTTTTGCCACACCTTGCAGTTGCTGGTGGTACATTTCTGTTCGTGAACATGAAAATTCAATTATTATAACCTGGCGTCCGCACGTTGGTTACCTACATAATTCGATGGACTGAACTAACATACTAACCAAATTCAGATTCAGATCGTGCGCGATGCAAATAAAGCCATTCCTTGCGTCTAGGGTAATACCTAACGCAGGGATCAGCTTCATAGTGGAGCCTATCAAGGGCGCCAGATACGACAGAGTGTAGATAGCCCTCCTTATCATGACCACCGTCAGCATGATCGCCTTGGTCTCTGATGTATTGCGAATCTTTGAGCAGTTGACATATATCCGCACGGGTCCCTTCGCCATTAGGTAATCTAGCCGTTGCATCTCTCACTAGTGCAAGTATCGTAACAAAGTTCGGTCGATCCGCTACTAGTAATGAATGACCCCGAGGTTTGTTTAATCCTGAAGCTTTAATATAACAATATTATCTAAATTAGGTTGAGAACTTCATCAAGTAGCCAGTATGTTTAACATGCAACCGAGTTATTGGATGTATTCAGCAGGACGAACAAATAACCTGCATCATTACAATCCATGCTTCTTTACTCGAAGCTGCAAATACAAATGGTTGATGACGTACCAACATTATGTTGATAAATTCCTTTCACTGGACCAACGACTGAGGCATAGCCATGCATGCGGTATGTAAATGCTTTGTGTGGAGTTGCATATCGCATTTGTTCCTGCCTCCTGAACTCTTCCCGCTCTTCAGCAGTTGAGGGACGGACCTTCCACTCAGTTGGCCATAAAGCTCTAGGTGGTTCCCATTCGCCCATGGTTCCCATAGACCCATCTCCAATGCCTGTAGTTTCTATAGCAGGACTTCCACCTCTGCAACTACTATTGCTGCTATTTGCAGGCTGTTGTTGTTGTTGTTGTTGCAACACTTGTTGTTTAGCAGCAATGGCAGTACTGCTGGTAGAGTGTACCGGAGGTCCTAAGGAGTCTCTATGAAAAGATTTAACAACGTTAATTACGGCTTTGCGTTTTTTAACACTTTTTTTCAAGTATTGGACAGCAAGAAATATTGCAAGAATAAAGTGTAGTAAGTAATTTGCACCTGTGAGCAAGAAAACGTGCACAGTAGGTTGCCAAACGAGAGTCTGAATCTCTTCCAGCACCTATCCACGCATATACGCCTCTGCCTTTGTTCTCCAAATACGGAACAAGCTCTTGTTCTTGTTGGTGATCTGTCTCTTGTGAAGAGTAGACCAGCTCTCCGGCAAGAAACCCAAGAGCAAGAGGAACGAGGGCAGGCCAAGAAGGGGCCAAAGAATACCTGCAATGGAATTGAATTAGTCAACACTTGTTGAACTCTAAGGAATGGATAACATTGTGTGAGCATTAGTTTCAGATGAGTCGTATTTGTCTTTTCCGACTCGGGGCTTCTTTGACTTGGATTCATTTTAGATTTTTCGGAAATAGTATTATATGATTGCGTACCAGTCGTTCAGAGGAGAGATCGGATTGCCTTGCCATTGCATTACTGCATCTCTCATCTCTGCCGTACTCATTCGATATTCCCCTTTTGACACAAACGCATCTCTAAGGAGGGAAAAGAAACAGGAATGAGTTTCCTGCATCAAATCGCCCTCTCTCCCTTCTCCCTCTTGAGTAACGTCACTGCCACACCTAAAAAAATGAATCAATCAAGTTCCCATCTTACGACTGAGTAAAGTTTTCAAATCGATGCACGTACTTGACATCATCCAAAAGATCAATCCCATTATCTAGTTGTATTGGTATCTGCATCATATCAATGCCGTCTAAATTTAGCTGTTTTTTGTCATCCTCTTCGTCATCCTCAGTTTCTCTCTGTGGCATTTAACAATTTCATATACATGAGGATGTAGAGAGTGTAAACGAGTATCAAATGTAATATAAAATTAGGAATAAATGCATCACAAATCATACTGATAATTGCGTGCAGGGATAATCAAATTTTTTTTCTGTACCTCATCACCAGTTCTGATGTTAACCTCGGTTTTAATCTCGGAGTCATAGTCGAGATCCTCTGTCTCGGTCTTGACATCAGGTACAGACATTGCTATAGTTCCACTGGCGTTCGACAATCCCGGACTCCTGAGTTAAGAAATCAACAATGAAGTTTTTCAATTTGAATTATACCATCACTTTATCAGTGGCTTTGAATAAATACGTACGAATTGATGAAGATTTTTTTCTTAGTAGGCAGCTGCTGTGTTTCATAGGTGTCAATGGGTTCAGCTTTAACAGAACTTAGAGTAGTGCCTGCATCCACAGACATAATTTGCCGATGATCATTATCTATTGTGTGAGAATGATCGCTGTTGTCACTCTCAGGTTTTACAGAATTATTGTGAGCAGATTTCATAGATGAAGATGGACATGAGGGTTGTTCGAGTTTAATACGTTTCTTAACGATCACTGGACGTACAGCATTGTTTAACGATATTTTATGCTTCTGTCCAATTTGGGCTCGCCTGGATAATTCAGCTAAGGAAATTCCCTGTGTATTCAACTCTGGATGGTTCTGCAAGAATCGAATATCTATATTTTATTCCATAGATTTAACTGAGGTTCAGTCACATTGAAAAAGAAATGAATATTTTCACTCACATCTCGCCGTGCTCGCCTCTTTTTATGATCAGCTAACATGGATCGATACGCATCATCTGATTGCTCATAGCCGAGCAGTGACAAGCCGTGATGTTCCATAGAAAATCCTAACTTCGATTGATGGAAGGTAGATGACACAGGTCTAACAGCATCTTCATCATGGTTTGATTGAAAAACTTTTGGAGGCGTTCCTTGGAACGCCATTGCTAGACGTTTCTTCTTTTTCTTGTTATTGTGCAGCTGTTGTTGAGAATAATGCTCCTCATCTTCTGAGGAACTTTCAATTGTAGCTCTCATATTTACTCCGAGTTCTGCTCTCAAAGCACTCAGTTCTTCCAAGTATCGCTGCCTTGTTCTTTCCTCAACTAAGAGATGATTGATGATAGACAAAAAAGACATGTTGCATGAAACTGGGAATGATGACATTTTATGAACTGTATGAAAAGTGGAAATAGATAATTACTTACCCATTGCAGGCCGTGGTTTGTGCCAGTGGAATTTGGATATCCGATGTGTTGGTTGACTGAAACCCTGTTTATAAGCATTTGACAAAAGGGATTCTCTTGATTTGAGCAGCTGCCCAGCTAAATCATAAGACTTTTTTCGTTCTTCATACAATAATCGTCTTTGTTGTGCTTTTCGTACTAAACTACGCATTCTTCTTATATCAGGCCTGTAGTGACCAGCAGACAAATGATTATGGAATGCATCCAGAGCCGCAATGCCAAACCTGAAACAACATTAACCAATGATTTATAAGATCAAACTCAGAGCATCCTTGCAAATAATACGAAATCTCATCAACATTGAAATGACTTTAGAACACACTTGTGATCTTACCGAGAATTTTCTCTATTGAACAGCATGCGCAAAGTTTTTTCAAGCTCCGCATCTTGATCACAGTCCTCAGGGAAGGTAGGTAAAAATCGAGATAAACATTCTTTGTCGGTCTCACTTAAATTCTCGTTCCAAATTCGAGAATAGTCAAATAATTCTTGAAATATTGCAAGATGTTCGCAGAGTCCTTGTGGAAGTTTTACTCGTGTACCCATAGCAACACATGTTTCCCACCTCTGCAACGATATACATGTTCAGATATAACCGAAATACCAGTCCTAATAAGTTACATTCTTTGGAAATGAGATCAATAATTTAAACCGCTATCTTATTGGATTGAATTGTGACAATGATGACTACTTCACTTTTATGTTCAATAATTAAATTGGTACAATATGAATCAAAATTTAATGAAACACTTAGAAGTGTATCTTGAAAGAGTCATAGTCTATACTAAAACATGTACAAACGATTGCTACTTTCTAGATTGCAATATCAGTTGCACAACGCATTGCCGATTAGCCAATATCAAACCAAATTTGTTATTTTTCAACCAAGTAATACCATGTGTGCTTCGAACATTACTATGTAAACAGGTATATTATGGTTTATATCAAACATACTAAGAATCAATACAGTTGCTGCGGCATGTATTCGTATGATATTTGACATTGATATTAAACTTGGGAAAGTGTTAAACGATATGATATATAGCTAACAAACTTCAAGCCTGCTACAACTGAACTAAGAATTACAGAAGTGTACCACGTACCACGGTGTCTTCGGAATTTTCATTATCCCCTGCGGAGGTCTGACTATCGGAGGCACTAGTACACTGCTCTTCAGCGCTGTCATCTCCAGTATCAGCAGTACTGCTAGTGCTACTACTGCTGCTGCTGTTGGATCTTGTGGAATCCTCGTCCTCTTCTTCTTCCTCCTCCACAGAGTCTCCTCCAGAACACTCATCCATATCCATACCCCTCAGAATATCAAACGAAATCGTAATTGTTGCAGACTCAAGTAACGCCTAGTGTATCACAAGCGATTGCTATCAACGCGCTTCGCAAATGACGTACGCCACTAAACCCGCACACAGATATTTCCTGTCATAACTACGTACAAGTCGTCACATATTAGAATACTTTCAGTCATGGCGCGGACAAATTCCGGCCATAAATGTTTTCGTTTAAGCGTTATTTCAGGTGTATCAGACTATCTGGAGACAACAAAAATGGTCAGAGGCTTGGTTTGTCTCTAGGATTGAGGCTAACAAATTTCTTTGTTACTGTAATCTCATTCATGTATGTATGTACATGTTTATAAATAAGAATCAGATCAGTATACATTGATGCGGGTCTCTATTTGCCATGCATTGCCATTTTAGTTTTGGCCGTGGCCCTATACCGTTGCCTATACATTTCTCCCTATTTGTTCACAATCGTGGCCGTCGTGGCGCTAGCTAGCGTGCATATAATCGAACATCGAAAACGCCGTTCACATGTATATATACCGTTCTTCCGGTAATGATGGATAGAAATCGCGTACAGCGCCCTCGCTATTCCCATTACAAGTGCGGAAAACAAAATTTCAAAGTGTGGCATTATTTTCTTTATCTTTTTCATCCTTCTTTTTTTTAATAGTTTTCAATACAAATTTCAAGTACATTAAGTATAGCAATAATCCTTCAATAAGGCTTTTGATAATTATTAGATTCACACAATCATTTCCAATTCTCTTGCATAGTCTATCGCTAAAGTTGCCAAATCCGAGCTAGGAATGGGTTCCTCGGATTTCTTTTCATTCGGTAAACCAAAGTGGAAGTACCCATCTTTACCCAGATTCCAATTCTTTTTTGTCCCAAATGCCTTGATTTCTTTTTCAGTAGTCAAATTCAACATTCTGAGAGCATCTTTCAGAGATATTTTGTCGTAAGCATTTTCCATACACGCTCCAATTTCATCACGGATCGTATTCAATAAAATGTCAATGAAAAAGTTGTAAGATGCTGCAGGTACGTTTCCTTTGGCAAGAAATATCTTGTTATAAGATCCTTCCATCAAATACTGTTCCAAACTAAGGGGATGCCTTATGTAAACATCGGATTGTATCTGGTCGGAAGGCAAAAGTTCTAATTCTGTGTGAAATTCAGCAACTCTATTTTGTGACAACAGGAAGAGAAGGTTTAATCCTAAGAGTTGATATTTGTACGCAGATTCTGGTAACTCCAGCTTGTAGTCAAAATAATAACATTTCAATTGTGCCATGTAACGCTCAAATGATGGTATATCTTCAGTGGCAATACTCCATTGTGCTCCAATCTCAAGGATGTCACCTATCCAGGAATAAAAACAATTTGTCGATATTCAGGCTTTGAGTAATCATTACAGACATGGTAAGAGATAGTGGAATGTTGGATTCTTCCAATAAATTCAACTTACGAGCAATCAGCAGCTCCTTCTGTGATGCGCTGCTGTTTGATGTGGGTAGGAACATCAACTGCGTCAACCCAATCTAAATTGAACGCAAATTGATTTTGGGTCATTATAGACTGATTTGTACGTTCTCAAAACTAAATAATAATTTTCTCTAAGAGAGCATTAGAGTATAAATTGTTTAATATAAATCTGCCAATTTAGAAAAAAAGGATGATTGTTCACTTTGACATATTCTAACATAGGTTAGGTAAGCCATCCACGAGATTTAAATGGAGCAATTAGCTGCACATAGTTCAGGAATGTTTTCGTACCTTTAATTTGTTCAACAGTTGACCACATTGTTGCAAATTGCATGGTTTTTTCGTCCATTCGTGCTTTAAAGTTTGATATAATGACACAACTTCTTTGAGCGCCGCCATCTTTCAGCTACTTTTTTTTATTGAAGTAGCAAGCACGCACGCCACCATGCAAAATGTGGACTCACTTGAAAGTAATGGAGCTTACTGTGTACACCGCTCACACCGACGAATGCGTAGTATTATTGTCTCTCCAATAGAGAGCGGGAGCTTTCAGTATTGAAAATTCTAATTAAAATAAATCCGTCAATTTTTTGTAACTTGTTATTTTTCACTCTGAACCATGCTCTGAACATTCGAATCTGTTCAGGTTATCGAAAACCAAATAGGGTTTATATACGTTGGACGATCAGGATACTAATGACAATTGCTTGCTAGACATTATAGACAATAACCAAAGGTTGTTTCTTTTTTTTGTTTATAGATTTATTCGCATTTTTTTCGTATAATTGGTAACTGATTTTATGTAACTAGTTCTATAACTTACACAACGTACGAAAATTTCATACATAACTACTTAACATATGGGCTAATATAGCTATTTACATAATATTGGGCCACGTTTGTTTGTTTTCATATAATTCTACAAAATTTAAATTTTGTTAGTTTTTTTCTTTTCTTTTATATCTGTTTTCATTCAAACGAAACTTGGCTTTACCAAAAACCATGCCAACCACAGCCCGGGCACTATATGGAAGCTTGGAATTCTACTTTAGATACTGCAGCTCATTTTGGTCAATATCAAAATTCAGATTGGTCAAAAATTTGGTTTGGGAGAAATCAGCAATCAACGAAACAATAACATTAATGCAATAACATTTCAAAACGTCAAATACGAGGTAATTTTCAACTTGAACAACAAAAAAATTGATTTTTTAATTTCGGCCATGGATTATTCTTACTGTTAAAGTACCCCAATGAAAAATTATAACAATGAAAGGAAATATTGGTGCATATACATGATTTTTCCCCTCTGTACTTTTGTTGAAAGTTGAAAACATTCATTTGGACAATGACAGAGAGTACGATGATCTGATAATAATAATGATTATAATGATAATGGTAATAATAATAGTAATAATAGAAATATTATTAAACATAGTAATAAAATAATATTAATAGCAATAATAATGATAATAATCGCAGCATTCAATGTACGAGAAAATTGTTTGAATAAGTGTGTCTGATGTATATGTATATATACACACACATATATAAATATTCATACCAGAACTGCCACATTTATATATATTTTTTAGTTTTTTGAATAATCTTCAACGATTAAGTACAAAATATGTGATAATAAATATAAGAGATTTCAAATTTGTTTTGAATATAGATATCGGAATATCTATGAATATGTACTTTCGCAAGAGCTAGGTGTACATCATCTGATATTGTCAAATGGACACAGAGAAGAGGCACCAAAAAGCGAGAAAAAAAACCATACAAGTGAAAAAGAAACAAAAAGGAACAATCATAATAAATTTGAATAGTCAAATTGTTCTAAAAATAGTAAAGAAAACAACCGAAGCAATTCCTTTTAGTTACTTTGCTATAATTTTTACTAAAAGTAAAATACTTCTTACAAGAAATAATTATTGATGCTAAAAGTAATGGAACAATACAGACAACGATATTAAAATATAAATCTAAATCTATATGACATAATATTAATTTCAAATAATTTGAAATTAAAAAGCATTGTTATAAGTATGTATGTATGTACGCATCATTTCTTTTCAAATTTGCCTCATCGTCCATCTCTCATTCATCTCATTTTTGTCATTCGCTCTTTTTAACTTATATACAATTTTCTTTGTGTGTCAACGTGATTTTAAAAAAGTATTTTTTTTTTTTATATATACAAACAATATGTATAGAGATATACACCTACAACTGTTTATACCAGAGGGGTATCCTTGCCAAAGCTTACGATGAAGATAGAAAAAAAATAGTTTTCACCTCTGCTCTTTCTACTCCATTTAATTTTTGTTAAAAAAAAATTTTCACTCATTCCAGTGATTCTGACTTATTTTAACATAAACAAAATGAAGAACAACAAAAAAATCCCAAACCATTTAATGCAGAGAATCTGAATTTTTGTTTATTTGTGCGCGTTTTCTTTCTTTTTTGTTTTTCTGATACTCTAATGTATACATAGATTTGACTAATGGCATCGAAAATGAAAGAGAACTGGATTTCGAGCTAAGGAAAAAAATCTTTGAACAAACAAAAAAAGAACTGAGTGAAAAAAATAACTGTACAATGGGAAATGAAAAACGAAAAGAAAAACATATGTGATAATAGTCGTAAGCGAAAGAAACTCTCTCGTATAAACCTTGTATACAGATATACAGATTTGAATACATCTGATTATTATCTTTGTATAAATTTGCTCTATGTTTCTAATCCTGGTACGAGACTATGAAAAGTTTGGATGTCATGGAAGGCTCGTCCGCAGCTTTGATTGTTATTTCGTTCGAATTTTGACAAATCGTAGTGTTCGTCGAGGGATTGAAAGTCAACAAGTCGTTCTTCAAGAGTTTTAGTCGAGTCTGAGAACCTCGAAAATTCAGAAATCCTCTCGGCGTCGCAAACGTCTTGACCATCCGTAACATCCATCATACCAGATTCCGTTGAATATAACCGACTGTCCGATGTCCTCAATGGGTTTTCACTGCAGTTTAAAGAACTTTCGGCAATATCGTTCAAGAATAGACTGCTATCTGATGAATTTAGTCGGCTTTTGGTTGAATTTAGCGAGTCCATGTTTAGACGATTTTCAACGACATCCATTGCGTTAGCAGCGTCCGAGCTATCCGAATGAGGCATAACGACGTCGTCGATATGGGAAAGGAGCCTTGGGGTTGGTGATAGGATGTAAAATTCGCTAAAAACATCCTGGAAATCTAGATCGTCGTGCCGTTGTTTTTTAGGACTTGAATTATCGTCGAAAGTTTCGTCACCCAATCTTTTCCTTTGTAGTAAATCATTTTCCGTATTATCCACGTTCATACTTCCATTCAAACTATTTTCCTTTGAATCGTCGAGGTAGGTTACCGACAACCCATAACTTCTGGACTTCTCGTCACGGTTTTCTCTTTGTAATCTTCTTACTGCGTTATTTATCAATACGGAACGACAAAGTGAAGCTTCCGGATCTTCAATGCGCCGCAGTTTTCCAGCTGAAATCTTCAAAAGACGACGACGTTCCTCCCTGGCTCGATATTTTGCGGATATCATTGTTGGACGACTTCTTCGAATTACTAAATCTTCTTCAAGTCTCATTTTCGCGTCTGTAACAAAGAAAATAAAGAATTTTCGTTAGTTCAACACAATTTTGTTCCACTACGTTAATAGAAGAGAAAGTAAGGAAAGAAATAACGAAAAAGAAATAAGTTAACGACAGATATTTTCAGGGGGATTTCAAACTTCAACCACATGGTCTTATTCCGAAGAGATAAATAAGAGGTTTCATGGGGTGCGACGCCCTCGCGAGTGTTTAAGTGTCGGAGATGATTTTTTAACGGTATTCAGCTCATTTAGTTACTGCCAGAGGATGTGACGTCACGAGAAGTCGGAAGTGACTTCCCCATGTCGCAGCTATGCCCAAAAGTGTTGTGACCCTCGTTGGTCAAAAATAGATCACGTATACATACGAGTATAGCTAGTTGGCTCTTAGAAAAAAGGGTCTTTGCTCCTAAACCGAGGTTGATGCATATAGGTACATATTTTAGTTGGTCCGATACGCCATCTTATCCAAAAGTCTCATCCTGCACAATTTAAATATCGATTCGACAAAACGAACCATTTTCTAGAACAATTCGACCGATTTTTACAGATTGTTACGCATCGGTATACTAAGTAAACATTATAAATGAATGTAAATCTCGACCTATGACCAGGCTCCGTGTATAAAGGGAAGTACACACAGGTTAAAACTTTTGATAATATTAGCGGATAAAGATCGACGCATATAAAATATCAAATTATGCACAATTGTAACGTAGGCTCCCATAGTTGTATACGGGGACTCCTCCCTTAGAAGATATAATCTTTGTTAATTTACCTACGTGTCTATTTATCGAAGTTTTATGCATCGCCTAGATCCCAAGGCTACCATTAAAACTAGAGATCGGACAGTGGTTAACTTTCTCTGCGAGCGAAAAATGCTGAGACACGTTACCTAACCGCTGCAAAGTTAGCGGTACTCTAGTGATGACGTTCACTTGTGCAAACCCGTATATATCTAATACGAAGTCTACCGTCTATGATATTTGTATTAATGTAAAATAAATAAATTTACTTATAAACATTGGAATAATATCAATTTCACAGTACGCAGAAGAGTTCGTTTCTATAATATTTTTCAATCTTGGAAAAACAGAAGTGACAAAATTGTTTTTTTTTTTTCATTCTTTTTTTCTTCAAATAAAATTTTAACAAATTCACAACGTAAAATTATGTAAGACTAAAGCTGAATACATAACGTACGAGTTTAATTCCAACGATTTGAAAAAAAGCGGAAGTTTGTTGGGGGGGGGGGGGGGGGGCAAATAAATAAAATATCGAGTATGGGTAGTGGGAGGAGAATAAGAAGATAGAATAATGCTTCTACTGCACAAGTATACGTTTTGGTAGGGAAGTGTTGTGTCGAGGAGCGTTATGTGTTGCGCAAATCGAAATGGAAAGTAACTGCTCGGTAGGATCCTCGTTGGTCACGAGCGCCACCAAAAGACCTTGGATGGAATGTATACCGGGCAAAAAGAATTACCGAATAGTTTACAGTTAAACATACAGTAGTTGACAACTCGCGTTCAAACGAATGCTAACTGTTGGTTGAAAGAAATGTCACCTGTACATCCAATCGCATAATTCAGTAGAAAAATATATCGAGTTATAAATAACCACTTATCCGCAAGGCTGTATACATGCAATACAATACACACACACATACACTCACACACATAGCTGCTAACTTTTCACGTGTGATAAATTAAGTATACATAATAATTTAACAAAACTAAGATATATTTTTACTCATAGGTGTACCATCATCTGTGGTATATGGATATTGAAAAAAAAACGAAAGTCGAACGAGTTAATATTTTAATACCATTGCTATTATATACGGCGTTGCTGCGCTTTCGTTCCAACATAAATATAATTCTGAATCAAGCATCGGACTTTTCAGATTTCACCTAAAATTCGTTGTAAATATTTTGCGATATATTTAATAAAAGTAAAGTAATATCGATAATTCGATACTGAATATTTTTCTTTCATCCTTATTTCTATTTCTATTTCTATTTCTATTTTATTCATCTTTTTCTTTTCCTCTTCGAATATGAGTTGAACGCGATTCTCGCAATAAACAAACCTGCACAAGACTCAAGGACATGTTTCTTAATATTACTTATTTTGTATGCTGTATGCCTATAACTATACGTATGTATAATACACATATATAACGGAGCATACCGCCGCGCCGGGAATTGAAAAAAATAAAATAAAATATAATAAAACTCCGCTGGTATACATTATAGCTATAGTGGGGAAGATAGACTAACTAACGGAAATAGTCCGAGTACAGTAGCATAGTGCACGGCACAAACTATAGCGAGAGAGTACCTACAAAGACTCCAGTGCCTGCCTCTGCCTCTGCTTGCTTCATGCTTGCCTATCGTCTAGGACAATTTGGCTCTCTCTCTCGCCCTCTCTTTCTATCTGAGTATACGTGTATTTTTCCCCGTCATCTCATCTACCCGTTCGTTCATTCGTGTATACGTATATATCTGTCCGAGCCGAGAGAATAACCAAACAAAAACCAAGAGAGAGAGAGAGAGAGAAGAGAAAAACAAAAAAAAAAAATTGGAGGTAGGTCCTGTTTTTTTCGTTCATCTTCGGAAGTTTGCTGAACATAGATTTTGTCGAAAAAAAGGAAAATCGGGCGAAAAAAATGAATGTTTTTATATTTTCTCAATCTACGGAATTATGTCATTTATCAGCCGAAGGCGATGAAATAGGCGAGTTGTCGAAACTTGGAGAAAAAGATAAACAGAGAGAGAGAAAAAGAAAAACCGATGCGATAATATTGCAGTTAATTTATACCGGCAAATTTCAGCGACGTAGCGATATGAGAAACAAGCTTAACGCTAGTGTGACAGGCGAGAGAGACGACATATCCGGTTGTATGTATATAGGTATGTACGGCGTACACGTAAATTTGTCGTGTGTCCCGTTGGATTTTCTGTGCGATCTCAAATTCTGACTACACGTCTATCTTAATCTATAAATACATGTATAATGTATGTACATGAAATTTATAACACGTTAGTCATTTAGTTAGTTAAGCTAGTTCCCTTGAGTTTTTCTCTCTACGTTTTGCTCGTGTATCCAGAAGGAACTGCTTGGGGCAAGGACATTGGACAAGGCCGTATCTTTGGCATATAGTAGTAATAATATTGCAAATCGCGAATAGCAATCCCCGAGGTGTGACCGATTATTTCGTTATCATTTATTCATATATTTATTTAAAAAAATAGAACGACTTTCTTCTTCATCTCGTTTAGTTTCTTCGTTTGAACTTACTTAAACGTTGCAATGTAAGCCGGTAGCGCAACATATAATGCGGGACCGCGCATCGCGTTGTGCAGAGTGCAGAGTGTATAATCCGCGGCGGGCACGGTCGCGCGTTCGTTCGCGGGCATGGAATTTATAAAATTAGAAATTGAACGCTTACAATGCAGAACTCCCGACAACAACGACTACGACGACGACGACGACAAGCACTTGACTCGTCACATTATATATACCTGTATACGTTTATGCCTAGTAAGACTTGTTTCCATGTGGGACGCAGTACCGTTTGCGCGCACCGCTCAACCCGTTATAACTTTAGCTCGCGTATTTGATTGTCGCATCTACAGTATAATATACCCCTCTTCGTGTAAAAAATATAACGCATCTGATCTTTTGTTTTTCTTTTTTACATTCGTTTTTTGTCTTTTTTCTTTCGTTTCATTCTTCGATCGTTGTATACGCGTGTACGATTCTATAATATTTTTAACACACCCGTAACGAAATGAAAATTTATTACTATCAAAGATGTAAAACTTCATTATTGTGCGACACAGTTATTTTATACATTCTATGGTATATAGTGAGATATGCGAAAGTTCGGATGAAATGGAAAGATTTTTCATTATTCGTCTTCTTTTCTTTTTCTTTTTTTTTTCAACTTGGTAAATGAAACCGTTTTTATATCCGACTTCTCGATCATACGTAGAAACGAGTAATACGAGTTGGCGCAGTGATGATGAATTTAGATTCTCATAATTATATATATATGTACAAATGCGAGCTCAATTACAAGTTTTCGTCTTCGATCTATGGTATTGATTAAAACATGAAGCCCCGCCTCCACTCGCCACCCTAGAGTTACACACTACCCCGCAGATATTCTAGTCAGGTAACGATTTGTCTTTTTGGGGGTACAGAAGGGGGGCGGCGGCGGCGGTGCGTTGGTTCGAGGAGAGAAACGAGGCGAGCGGTAGAAAGGGGGATGAAGAGTTCGTTCGTTGTACTATACATATACCAAAGGTAGGTACAGCAGCAGCAGCAGCGGCAGCAGCGGCGGCGGCAGCAGCGGCAGAGGGAAATAAAACGAACGCGAGACAATCTCAAAATTCCATTAGAAACTATTTTCTTGATTTTCTTGATATTTAGAGAGCGGACTTGACTCGAGTAGAGTTGCAGACCCCGCTCTGCTGTTAAATAGGCCGTGACTATTCCGACGACTTTCTCCCGAGCCGCAATAAGCGAAGACTTCATTCCCCCCCACCCCTCTCTTTTTTTATTATTATTATAATGTGTATATGTATATAGTATATATGTATATACCATCGTAATCTTTTTTCCTTTTTTGTTACGTTTTAAACGGAGATCCCTTGAAATCGTGTTAAATTCAGTGAATTCGATCAAGTCGATTATCGCTGAAAATGAAGCGCACTCAATTTCTTCGGTTAAAATTTCAATTAGCCCATATCACATAACATTCTTGGCAAAATGATAACGAAACTCGACTCGATTAATTTCGGTCAAGTTTTGCTAATTCCAACGTAATTGTAATGTGCATATGACGTGGCCGATGAACGTCCATATAAATATTATATATAAACGATGACAGAAAATGTGAAGATAAGGACTGCATCCTGTGTACACAATAATGAGTAACGTCGTCATTAACAAGAAACAATTCACTCGGATATTTGTATTACCATATACATATAAAACAAATTTTCATCTCGGACCGTCGCTTACGAAAAAGAAAAGATATAAATAAATAAATGTATAAATAAATAATATCGTTGAGGACAATGAATGGTTGTTCACAAAATAAAAGAAGGTATATGAATCTGCGTTGCATATGTAATAAATAAGAAACGATCCATTTTCGTATAAACATTTGAGAGTTTGAAAAAATCGAGTTCCATCTTTTAATTCGGACGATAAAGTTGCGTTAATAATTGTTTGCTTCGAGATATATAAAAATATATGTATATATTATACATGTATATATCGTTCTATAAGCCAGGCTCGCATCAATACATGGCAATCATGCTAAGAGCAGATGTTAACCCCACCACGACGACCACCTCAGTAGCCGCCTTTCGGCAGAGCTTCGATCACACCAGCTTGGGAAGGTAGGTGCCGTGACGTCACGGCGACGTCGCGACTTTTCAGCTGTCGGTCGAGAGGTACCGAAACACCGTCGTCGGGTCGTTGTCGTCGTTTGACGCGCTGTTTTGTGGTCTGATTTTCCCGCTGTATTTATATTTTTCTTTTTTTTATCCTATTCACGAATTCGCACACATGTACACGTACAAGTGTCATGAGATCGCGGTTTATATCGAACGAAACCAACAAGAAAAAAATGAAAAATGAAAAAATATTCATGGTATACGATAATTCAGTGACCATGCACGACGCGCAATCGTAATCGCAATTTTAACAAGAATTGAATGAATTAGTCACAACTTTAAGAATTGTCTGTATGCGGAAAACGTAATACCACTGAGCGGGTGTGATGCGACGGAAGTTATTTTATTTTATTTTTTTTTCAATATTTCTACACGAAAAACCTTCGCACACTCCGCATGACGCATTAACGAATAATTATGCATATCGGAAAATCCCTATTACATACGTATGACAAGCGTCGGGTTCATCAAGATTCAATTGCCGAACGATACGAATAACAATTCTCACAAATATTGTCGCGAATATTAAACTAATTGTAAGTAGTAAACACAATATACAAAGAAGAAAATTTTAAACGTTTCAAGTGATTAATCAGACTCTGCTTTATTTTTCGACATACGTCAATAGGTATTTAATTATTATTTCGTTGCGCAGTATCCTCCCCCACCCCCCCACCCCCCGCCGCGGCACCTCTCCCCAATGCAATGGGTGCGAAATGGCGATCGTATATTAATTTTAAAGCGAAATCGTGATAGACTGCTGCAGCGATAAGAAGCAAGAAGAAAAAAAGAAGTGTCTCGTCTCTTATACGTTACATACGTGTTTTCTGTATGCGTGTAAATGTTTTCAAGGCATCCTACGCATTCCGGTGTCGCCTGATCGTCGGACAACGACGAAGACGAAACCGACTAACTAATCGTATAAGTAATGTAAGTATAAGAGAAGAAAACCGCCGACTTGGTTCACTCAGTCTCGTCCGTCTGTGTTGTACTACGTACCCCTTCTTACTCTCGTATGTGAGTTTGCGCTATTTTCGAAAGCAGATTCACCAAGGAATGAGATCAGTGCGTTAAATTTAAATATGGGCTTGAGTAGTGACCGAGTGTTGGAACCTCTAGCCTTCTAGTTGCTCGTAAGGCGCTGCCCATCAACCGCATTATGTATTATTACAGTTCACTCTGTCGCTCCGCAGCACTAGTTATAACAATCTATAGAGAAACATTGCGATATAACTATATTCACACCGATGTTACTACAATTTGCATCGGCAGCTGTATACAGTTGTTGTTTCTCCTCCTCCCCCTCCCCCCTGCGCCGCCCTTCGTAAGATTTTTATTATTTCACAAAGAAGAGATTCGGAACCGCGAAAAGAAAAACAAAAAACAAGAAAAAAAAAAATAACAGGCGCGGATACGTTTCACAGAATATTACGTCCGTGGTACGACGAGAATGATTATATCCTCCTTACACACGTTAATAAACTTAGCATGTTACTAATCCCACAACCCACGAGGATATAAGCTTTACTCGTTTGATTACTTTTAATCCCACAGTTATTCCAGCGGAACTAGGTGAACGGTATACCACCCTTTAGTTGTACTGCCAAATTGTTATAATCGAAGTTACGAAGGATGCAGGTATGGGGTACGTAGTTCCGAGTACGGTAAAGTAAGCTGCAGTATTGCGCGATATTATATACAGTATAGTTGTGGATCGTTATACCTGCGGGGATTTGCTGCTTTCTCACTTTTCCATACACTTGATACGCGAGTGCCAGAAAAAGTAGAAAAACAAAAAAAAAAAAAAAACGTAAAAACAAAAAATAAAAAACAAAGAAAAATGACTAAATAAATAAAATGTACGAATGGCGATACGAAAATTGTAATCTTCGCTGGTGTGCACGGTTATTAGTGTGTTTTACACACGCACGTGCATTAAAAGTATACCGATATGCACACACATGTGCACGTACATTACATGCACATATCACTGCCTCCGCTGCCTTTCAACTTTCACATTTTTGTTACTATAGCCGCTTGGTCTGAACTTTTTGCACTTGCGACATAAATCGTCTCAAAAGTAAATCGTATTGCACACTTAGGAATTTATCTCCATGCCAGAGTGAATGGTGACGAGTAGGAGTTTATACGATGGTTGAAAAAGGTATACAGTACTTAGGTGTACAAGTAGCATTGTAACCTAGACACTAAAGTCGGATATCTCTGCGGTCGTTACCGAGTGTTTAAAAAGAAGAAAAAAAAAATGAATAATATTTAAACAAAATTAAAAGAAAAAAAAAAAAAAAAAGGGAAGAAAACGCGGCGAGGGTTGCGGCGATGGCCCCGCGGGGGCGGGGAGGGGGGGTGGGGGAGAACCGAAGTTCTAGACAAATTGCATGAAAATTGATTACCTGTGATAAATATGAAGTTATTTTTACACGGTTATTTTTATTGCTTGTTGACGTTGCGCCTCGCGAGCCGTGATACGAAGAATGAACTGTCGCGCGGTTTTATAGGTATGAAGTAATGCGTTTTACAAAGGAATTATATTCATCACTTTGTCACGTCGAAAAGAGGCGAGAAAGAAAGAATAATTAATTAATAAAATTGCATTACATACGTAGAGATGCAGAGCGAATAGGCTATAACGATGTTGGGAATACGTTTGAAAATAGAGGAAGAGAAAGAAAAAAAAAAAAAACCAAATGTATGATTTTGAAAGATCGTCGGGGGCACGTAATCAAGATTATTTCCTATAAATCAAGATTGACTAACATCGCGATGTGTATATGTATAATATATGTATTTATATGACGTAAGTGAAATTTCTTTACCTCAAGTACTCCGCCGAAGTTGATAGCTAATGTTTAATTGAGTTCCACAGATGCAGTTGAGATATATATATGTATATATATATATTAACACTTGCTTTGTCCTCTGGGTAAATTGTAACGGTTTGCGGAATAAAGTCTGTTTTTATTTTTATTTTATTTTTCTCCGTTTTTTTTTTTGTTTTCTTTATTTTATTCCCTTTCTTTTAGTTTATTCCTTTTTTTATTGAAAAATATTCAAACGAAATAAGAACGGGCTAATGATGTCATCACTTGTCACACTATTCTTGCCACATAATACGCGCTCTCGTTCGAGTCGTTTAGATATAATAATGGTTTTAATTAATTTACTTTAAACGAAGCCAGCAGTAGCAGTAGCGGTAGCAGCAGCAGTTCGGACGGGATCGACCGAACTTAACCGAGGACAGATTGCGACTGACTGTGTGCTGCGATGATGCGATAGCCCCCGCCGAACCACTACGTCAGAGTTGTAAGTTTCCCCTTAAGCGCGGGTTTCCCCCACTCCGTCCTTTCGAACAATTGCCTTTTTCTCAAGAACGCTCAAGGATTAATGTTCGAAATTCTAGCGAATCGTTGACCGTGCATCGAGTGAAATTACGTGAAATGGAAAAAAAGTAAAAATAAAATAATAACAAATTCATAATTGATCCTAACAGGTAGCGGTTTTGATGGTGATTTTTCAAAATTTTCTTGCCATCCATATTCAGCGCAACTGCCACATGTCACCCGTCCAGGTTTCATTATACACCCTCTCTCCAGAGTATCGGTGGAAAAAAAAATAATTAACAACGCCGTGAACCTTAAAAGATGAAAAGTCAAGATTTTGAACTTAGATAACCAACAGCTAAGCGAATATATCCATAAAATTTCATCTCTCCACAAAAAACGGTGCAGCTCCTGTCATTTATTTTACCTAAGGTAAAGGAAAAAACAAAATAAAACATACTCCTTACGCCCGTCGCGTCCTTGTCACGCGCACTCACCCGCCATTACCGTTCGTCCTTCTCCGATCCACATGTACACGCAGGCAGTCTTTTGTTCTCGCCTCTAAACCTTTCTTCCTCCTCGTTCCGAACGCTTTCATATTTAACCGTCTCACTCCTGGACGCGTGTGCTTCTAGATGCTATATACATATGTATAAGTATATATACATGTATACATGTGTATGCCTCTCCTCGTTCTCGATCTGCCTGCTTATTAACCAGAGAGCAAGCTAATCAGTTTTCGCCAGAGTTGCTCTGGCTGGTTGAACTAAAATACGTATTATACAGTAATAGTTATACGGTGTACTGCACCAAGGTGAATTCCGACAATATTATATACAATTTTGAAAACTGCAGTGCGTCTAAAACTAATCGGAATCAGCTGGCATCGGTTGAATTTTTTTTTTTTAAACACGCAGCACAGATTTCTACTAGTAGAAGATGCGTATCGCTTGTATAATATAATAAAGAAATGTACGAGTATGCGTGTATACATGTCCATATAAAACGCACTGATATATACATACATGCGAATATGAAGCGGAGGTGGATGACCGAGATATGTTATAGCCTAGACTAGACGAAATCTGTTCGATTATTCTAATTCTTTTAAATGAACGCAATACGTAGGTTTTACCTACCTATACCGGGTGCGGGTGTAACAATATATCTATCGATCTGATTTCGACTGGAGTTTGCTGTTTCTGCTGTCGGTTGGTAGTGGTGTGTATAAGGTATAAGGTATACTATATGAGTTTCGTGAATGCTGGAAAACATGTCTCATGCCCTCCTCCATTGGCTATTACTCGTCGCGACCCTCGTAGATGTCAGACTCCCCCCCTACTTTCGACGACGCACTCTCTCGCTATCGTTCTCCCCCTCCCTCCCTCCCTCTCTCCGGCCCCACAAAACCGACGTCTTTGTCTCTCTCTCCCTCTCTCTCTCTCTCGCTCTCTTCATCGACGACTTCAAAGGTTCTCAATGAAGTTTAATAGTCATAGAGATTCGTTTATAAATAGACGGATCATTTCTCTTTCAATCTATATTACGCGCAGCACATACCCGAAATTTTATTTCATGGTGATCGATTAATTTGTTCTTTTGTTTTGTTTTTTTTTGTTTTCCTTTCTTCTTTTCTCATAATATTACAGATGGATATACATAGTAATTTCATCTGAAAATATTCTACTTCTCGTAATCTTTATACAATGACTGGTTGGTTTATCTTTCAAAGTTGATCTGTTCGATACTTCACTCGTTATTTCATCATGACGTGAATATTGATGAAATTATTTTACAGAAACGTCATTTTCCACGAGACGAACTCAATCGTTGAACGCGTTAAACACATCGCACACGTACGCATTTACTTTGATAATTATGTTTTTGTTTTTGTTTCTTTTTATCACGTAAAAAGTCAACAGTTTCTGGTTTTCGATTTTTCAAGATGAAAAGGTTCGTTACATCAATTGTTGTTTCATTTTCGATGCGGTATATTCAAAAACAGCTTTCTCAAATAATATTAATTATATTATGAAATACAAGTTTATGTCTTTATTCTAGAGAGGAAAAAAAAAGAAAAAGAAAAAAAAAAAAGGAAGAGAACAACATCAATGAATACGTGTATATGTAATTATTATCGCAAAACTTGCTAATTTTTCAACCCAAATGCAAATTAATATCGTTGGTGCGTGGTTGAGGTAAACGACATATAAATAAAATGGCTCTGTGTTTAAATAATGTAGGTTAAACGTGCGAGAAAATGTTGAGAAAATGAATATAAAAATTACATATTATGTAGGTACTCGTACAATTCAAATAAAAGAAGCTTGTTAACGGATCCTTTTGCTCGGACGGATTATTCATGCGTCAGATAGCAGATACGGGGCGGAGGAGGTAGGGGGACACAGTGATTCTCAGTTAAATTTCGAATGGATGTGTATTGGTCATAACGAACACCACTTCCGTTCGCTTTTGAATTTCAAAACAGTAACAAGTAGCTTTGATATTTAGTTAGTTGGGTTCGTGCGACCCCGTCCTAAAAGTGTCGGCTCTTAAATACCAGTTCTAAAGGGCGCAAGGGATTTTTGAAGTTTCGACGATTTTCCAGTTGAGGTGTCAAGATGGCGGGCGATGCCTACGTGACACGAGTGTATCGGGGGTCAGGCGCGGCGCGCGCTCTTAGGGTACACACCATGTGTTTCGCTCTATTGCCAGCATTTCAGAGAGTCACGCGACAAATTTTCTATACACGGAACCATCGGCTCTATATTTGTACGCGTGTATGATACATTTATACATATATGGTATTTAAATTATTGAAGACAAAAAAAGAAAAAAAAGAAAAAACAATTGAATAAATAAATAGAAAGATAAATAAATCCCATCGGATACGCTTTGCAGTATTAATTGTGTAAATATTCAACTTTACGTGTAGAAAGAAATGTGGAAAAAAAAAAAGAAAAACAACATTTTACGGCGGGGTGAAATAATAAATTGATCGGGTAAACGGGCGAGGACGATGATTATCTTGATTATCAACCCTTTGCGTATAAATAGGTTGTGTATTCAAACGATGGGAGGGGGACACATATCTTAGAGCAATTAATAAACGACTGCAGGAGATCGTGCGCCTCGATGCGTGCGCAAGTAGGCTCATGTATAAAAGTACGTATAATACGTACGCATGGATACCTAAATACGTCGTACAGGTTTTCGAAGCTTCGTGAACTCCAGCGTTGAAGCTCTTAGCTCCGAAACTCTTACGTATGTTAGTTGTACGAACCTATAGCGCGTTGCAGGACTAAAATAGTAAAAATAATACCGTTGCTAATAATAGATGAAACTGCACCAGCAGACTGCTAAAAGCAGCAACAGTTTAAATGCCAAGGACCGCGCGGGTAGCTTTACGGGTTATTTCAGCTGATTTGGGTTATACCGGTAGGAGTACGTGTATATGACAATACACCTATAAAATACCCTTATGAAATTAGGCAGGGCGTATCTGATTACGGAAATGGTAAATAGGGTCGTTGTTCGCAGAACCGAAATCCGATTGAAGGAAAAAAATTGATTCTAATTCGGCGATATTTTCGCCGATCAACAAATTCGATTATCCTGATCCGGACTTTGCGCAAAATTTTGTTTACCGTTGAATTTTCAAAATATCATAAGAATACGTATTGCAACGAGGCGTATATGGGCACGTAATAATTAGTTCCCGTGTATCGGTGTACGTAGGAGAGGTTAAGGGTACAATGAAAACAATGTATTCGGATGAGTAATCCTGGTAGGAGTCAATGTGTAGGTAGGTACAATGTGGGAAAAGAGTCCAAGCAGTTACGTCCTTAGTCATACCTAGGGAATTTGAACCCTCGCTTAGGTATGCCAAGGCAGAAACGCGCATAGAAGTTGGACAGGTCGGTTGATGTTCGAGTATTAGTATACCTGCATTAGGATATCTGTGATGTGTACGTGTGTTATTTACGAAAACGTTGAGCGTGTAAAAACGATGAGAAATTTAGGTTGAGCGTCGCGTTTTAAGTTCCGTCGTTAACGCCGGACGATATTATATGTGTGGTAAAATGTACACGAGAAGCATCGCCGCGTGAAGCCTTCGTTATATTGAAAATGAGTCTAAGAGTCGTCGAGTGCGTCTTGAAAAGGTCACTAATCGGCCTACAATGATAAATCACAAAGCCTTATCTTATCGTAAAAAGAATGCATTGCTTGAATAACTCGCGTTATGTTACGATTTCATCCGAGTACCTCGCGTACCCAACATAACGCGTACACTTCGTAATATACCTACGGTACCATTTACACCAGAATCGAAAAATACTGTTCACGTATCAACCGATATAAGTCCTCTCGCTCGTCGTCGGTCTGAAACGTTCCCCTCCCTCATCGTTATACAAGGGGTTGGCTGCCGTCGCCGATGGGTTGGCGGGGATCTTCGGCCGACTCCATTCTACATATAACAAGGCTATATACGTATTGCCATACATACATACCCACGTATACCTACACCATGCACACCGTAGTACACGGCACAAGAAGGGCGTTCGCCCCGTTTCTCCCTATCGTCCTGTGCCCTCTTTATCCCTTGTTCCCGCGTGGCTCAAGGTTTCATTCGGTCCTTTAAAAATTTTCACCAGATCTTCTTTCGCCTCGTCTTTCGCAGCCATTTCTTTCTCGTCTTTTTCTTCTCTCTCCTCCTCCCCCTCGCCGATTCTTCCTTTCTTTTTCTTCTTTAGTTTTGATTCACCTCTGGCTGCGGCGGTTCTCCTACTCTCCTACTCTCCTGCGGCACCCGTACAATTTTTGTTTGACCATGTCCGAACGAATGATGTTATACTCGGTAGACCGAGTCTGTCTGACCGGGTTTACCTGCGGGCGGCTGCTGTATCCTTCAGATCCCTACCGGGCGCGTCGCGCACATTAGTAAGGACAGCGATATTTGGAAAATAATGGTATAAGCTGCGGAGTTCTGTTGCAGGAAAGCAAAACCGAAGCGAGCCTCGAACTCTGGTTGGGCGGTAACCGACTAGACGCCTCTGTTCATATGTTTGTGTGTTGCTCTAGCTGCTAGGAGCTTTGCGTGTAAACGCGCGCGGACGGAAGTGATTAGAGTTTAAGGGGGCGCTTCTAATCGATGCCCGAAGGAGAGTATATACCGTCGTCTACCGCTATACTCTGATATACATGTACGCATACGACACACGCCTGCTACCAGCACGGTTATCTACTCGTGTGCGTACTCATATTGTATAACACGACGATGGGGTATTTATTACGCTCATAATATATGTGCACGAAAAGTGAGAGGGAAACTATTATATCGGTGCATAGTATAGAACTTGACGTTATAATCTAACCGATATATTTATCAACGTATATCAACAATAAGCTTCTAAAATTGTGATAAGAGTATTAGGGATTGCCTATACATTCAACTTTCACACGTACATAATACAATGACATTATAACATTGATTACTCTCGATTGCAATTCTCTTTTGTACAATAAAATTTCGATTACTCTCGACAATATTTCAAATTCACTTGCGGTCGATTTACGTGTATTCGTATTACTGTACCGGATACCTAATACAATTATCCCCAATCGCGTGGTATGACGTATGTATGTGATACGCGCGGAATACGCAGAAGACATTTTGACGTGCAGTTGACGTGTTATATACACCGAAGGATTGTTGGTCGGGTTTTGAATAATTTTATAATTTAGTGACAAGTGCCGACCGACGTGACAACAACCATGGCTCATATTATCCGTACCTATATACCTATAGGTCTCTTGAAAGCTGTGCGACTTACGGCGCGTGCGTATTTCAAATCCCGCTTAATAACATGAGACAGAAAGAGAAAAAGAACGAGAAAGAGAGAGAGAGAGAGAGAGACACTCTGGTTCCGAATCGCCACAATGTTTAATATAAAGAGTTGCGCATTCGTACGTGTATAGGTGAGAGGAACCATAACAAATCTTTCGAAACAAGCGACGCGCCGTTTTTCAAAATAAATTTTATCTCGTTGTTTTTGTTATTGCACGGTCGAAAAATTGCGCATTATATAAAAACAATGATCGTTACCCACCGCGAACGTTGCGGACGTTTAGAAAATTGAAAAAAAAAAAAAAAAATTGAAACTTCGTATACCCAAATAATGATAACTCGTATTGATCGGTCTTCGTACACCGTCCAAGTCGTAAAAGCCGTGATAATTTTTTACTCATTAGGTGCCACTATCTGTCGAAGAAAATTTTTTAATCAATTTTCAATAAATACCCATTTTTTTCAATCTTCAAATACTCTGAACACGACTTTATTAAATTATTAATAATTACCCGTCCCGTTTTTTCATCTCAATAACGATAATATAATACAAAAGTGATAATAATTCTACTAATAATAATGATGATGTTGATAACACTGCTACAGCATGTCGACATACAACGACGGTGGACGTGACGACTTCGGAGCTCTTCACAGCCAGCATAACAGCTGAGAGGTGTGATGACGTCACAACCATCTCGGAAACACTCGGAATACTTCGTGCGAACGTCGTGTGAATGTTGTACGCGATTCTGGTTTACAATATTTTAAAGCTCCTACGAGTACGAAATTCATATCATCGCTTCTACCGTGCTCCGTGAGTTTTTTTTTTTGGTTGTTTTTTTGCAAAAAAAAATTGCGTGCCAACCGACTCTCGACGGAAGGAAAATATGAAAACAATTCAAAGAGAACAACAATTATATGGGGGGGGGGGGGGGGGGGGGGGGAGAAGAAATTAAAATTATATGAGTATGAAACAAAGTGGAGAATGATTTGCAAACTAAACGGCGTTTGAAACTATTAGAAAATCCGAAAACTGATCGGTTGTTAACAAATACGCCCGTGGCACGCGCTGAGGACAAAGAAGAACGAGATGAAGAAGAATCTTGAAGAGAAACTGGATCGCAGTCGGCTAGCGGTTAGCATCAGGAGCTTCGGTATTAACAACCAATGTGTCCACTTAATTTTCTTCAACTCTTGAGCTAATATACGGGCGATAAGATCCGATATCTATGTTGTATTATATGTGTAGGCTTAGCGAGTTTGATTCTGACGGTTTCCAGCGATATCTCGTGATGTAAATAATGTCAGAATCGAACACGCTAGTGTAGTTAGATTTATGCCGTACGATGAGCGAGCTGCAGAGAATAAGGTACAAACGCGTGGCAACACCGATTTAGAAATAGTCTCTTCGGCAAACGGTGTGGCTGACGTCACGGACTCGAGTAGGGAAAGGAGGAAGAGGAGGTTTCGGGCTAAGGGGGAAGCGGGAGCAGAGGAGGTTCGATGGTAGGAAAAGTGAAGAGAAATTGTACGTCGTGCGCGCGGATAACCGTGCCGAAAACGTCGAGCTTACTTGCAAGGGAACTATGTCCTCGCAAGTTTTGACATCGCCCGCATTTTCCGGACGACTATGGATTAATATTTCAACTGTCATTCCATTCTGCAGTGCGCACGGCATTCACATATACCTATACCTATACCTTTTCTAACATCCACTGGTGTATTATACATATACCTTTATAGTAATAAATTGGTAGTCTATATAGCCCCGTACAGGCGCGGAAAAGACATGATGAAAAATTGAAAGAAAAAAAAAACAATTAAGAAATAAAAGATGTTACGTGGAATATTTTTTCATTCCTCCAACACCGTGTATATTATACGACCAAAAGACATCAAGGTTCACGAAGCAAAATTACCTGACTCACGAGAAAGTGAACAAAATTAAAAACCATGAAAATTACATTAATAATTGAACGTAGTTTGGAAATCAATTCTTTTCTAGACACTATTCAACTATATAGTGTACAAAAATCGAATCCCGTTTGACTCATTGTCAATAAACCTGATTTTCATTTTTTTTTATTTTTCTTTCTCGATTTCATTGAACTTTTCAGGGATACCCTTTTGTTGGAAATACGAAAGGCTCGAATTCGTTGAAATTTCTGAAAGGTTATCGGAGAAGAGAGCCCATTTTTTGCAATTAGTGTTAGAAATTAAATCAGCGGCTGGTGCAATTTGCATGTTTTGTTGAAGCAGTTGAATTTTGAGGGATACGCCCTTATCACAGCGAATATGCAACGGTCCAGAACCGAAAGTGTGGATTATGTCCTGCTGATTCTTGTCGTTCGATATCCTGCAGCAGCTTGTTCGGCGACGAGGTTAATAATCAAACGTTTTTAGAACGTGCATAGCGCGGGACTGGCGTGACGCGTTTGACGTCACGACTATCCCACTATACAATCTACTATAATACGGCCACCGACATGTCCGCCGGTAACGGTTGCCCCAACACTCCGCTGGTTGTTCACGGTTTTTGAATCGGTAAAAAATTGTCGTCTATAAGGTACGATAGGAAAGTCGCGTAAGACGCAAATATAATAGTCAATTTTATGGGAAGAGATTTTAGAGCGCGGTATTTGGTTATTTACTAATCGACGATACGGCTACTATATCTTGTCTTTTTTTATGGCTCATCGATGATTAGAAAACAAGTAGAAGTAGGTACGTATACTATAGTACACCTTTCACGTATTATGCAACGCGATCAACAAAGCGCGTGTCTATGAGATATGCTTTATACGTTGTCATTTCGACCTTGACTCGCTGCTAAAGCACCCGACGGGCTTTTCGTCGTACATTAGCCGAGTATAGTATAATATCCGCATGTACATTTGCGAAGCGTTACGCAACAAGCAAGTTTATCAAGTATTTCAACGATAACTCTCAGTCAGCCGCGCGATGATCACGATTTTGTACAACCTCCGTTTTGTCTGCAGGGAACCCCAGATGCAAAAAAGAAACTTCGAGACATTCACATTTTGAGGCTGCGTTCATTTTCCTTTTGAATTATAACCGAACACCTCGTGATATACTTTCCGTTATTTACTCGGCGATTGTCAAGCTTTAAATCGATACACATCTGGAGTTTTATCGACCCCGCAATCTAATCTCGAGTCGAAAACTTGAATGAAAAATTGCAAGATTATTTCCTATATTTCGCCATACGCTCGGAAACTTGTATCACTATCTTATATTGATTCATAAAATTTGTAAAATAAATTTTTATGAACCGGGGATTGTATAATAGATTATGTTTTTCATATTTTACAGCTATTCGAAAAGTCCATAATGTTCTTTTCGACGTACCATGGTATATGAGTAGGTACGTAGAAGAGTGGACAACATGTGTTCCAGAAGCCCTTCAAAATGCCCCATAAAACGTGGAAAGGTTAATCCTAATTCTCTCTGGAATCAAGGACCCCGGGTGCACCAACTTTTCTCATTACTTTTGTAAAGGGAAAGAGTTTTTTTTTTTTCAAAGTTTGCAAGAAACTCCGCATCGTACCGCAATCGGTCGGCTAGTCATCGTCGTATATTTGAATACAAATACCTTGAGAATATCTAAAACCTGAATATATATCCACATGTGTCACACGTTAAGACGCTTTCATACGGCGTTTATGTGCTTTAAATAGAGGTCCTTACCGATATCCTGTGCGATCACCAATCTTTAGGATCGAGAGGGTCAACGCCGCCCTCGTTACCAAGCAATATATATACTTATACAAAGCATACCTTATACCTGAGGGACGCGACGCAGCCGGTGCATTCACACAGAGACAAGTATTCCAATACGACACACATCCTACATCCATATCCGTATATTAGCGGACACAGCGTATATGTTCACAGTCAGCTACCTCTATACGCACAAATTCTTGAGTAGTTCAGCGGCAGCAGCAGCAGCAACAGCAGGAGCGATGGTGTCCATACAATACTTACATATACAGGGCATTCCACATCGACTCGATCAGGTTCTGATCCTCGTACGATTTTTTTTGTTTGTTTTTTTTGTTTCAAACTAAAATTCAGTCTACCTCAAAGTTTCCAATTTTTAGGTATCTGTAAATGTGTAACGTGGTGGAAGTGGATGTATACAGAAATTTTCTAAAAATTCGATGAACTAATAAGCATAGTCTTAGTCTCCGAATTTCAGGATTCTGTTGAGATTCAATAAATCCGTAGATGGAAAAGAGGATTGTTTCACCTAAATAGTTGCCCATCGCACGATTCGAGGTAAATAACAAAATTTTCAATGAAAACAAATCGAGAATGAGCTGGGCACGGAGGGTAGTCGGCGTAGAATGCCCTATATAAATGCCGCATCCATGTGAATATGCGACGTATACCAACGTAGTAACGCACGTATAGAAATACGCGAAGTTTAGGACGGTGGTATGGTCTCATTGAACGTATGGGCAAGCTATACCATACCATGCCATGCAGTGCAATGCCGTGCGATGCGATGGGATGCGATGCGATGTCATGGTATGGTATGCTGTGCCGTGCCAGAGGCCACCTGGTCGAGCTGCAGGCAGCACCAGGGCGACGGCCCTTGTGCGTTGAGCATCGTTGTTCACACCGCCGACGCCGCAACGCGACCAGACGCTGTTCATCGAGCCCATCGTTCGGTAGTGCGCCGGCGCGCGCGCCAAGTGTCTACCGGGTGATACGCGTAGCCGCTAAGGACTCGTCCATCGTATCCGTTGATATTGTATACCGGGAACTACGAAGGCGGAAAATAGCGAAACCGGAACACCGAGAAGTGTCCGTACCTGTAAGCACTCGACCGATCAGATTAATCGCAATGAAACGTTTTCGATCGCGGCGTTGGTTTCGAGCGAAGTAAAGTTTGGCGTGCTTAGATATTTTACGTGTGTACATCTCTCTCCTATCCGTTTACCGATAATCGCTTCTCTTTGTTTCTCTTCAAGGGTCATACATTTTTACGAATATACCATCGTCGTTTCGCACGTAGTATATATACATTTGATTATTTACATTGTCGAACAATGATAATACCGCGGAGAATCGCGCGACCCAGTTGAAAAGATAAGATAAAAAGTATAACCGATGATCGTTGGTAGGCACAGGGTACACCGGTGGGCTATACAGTTTCGAGAAATTTTATTCACTCTTCGTAAAGAGCTTGAATTTGTTACAAAGAGGATTCCAAACGATCTATCTATCTATCTATCTATCGACTCTGGGCGATAATATAGTTTAAACAATACCAACTGACATCTGGAACATAAGTTCGTACTTCAGATATTTTAAATCCGGCTTCTAGACTCTCGATGGAAAAAAAAGTAATGAAAACAGCAAAGGAAAAAGAACATCTCGATAAGCAAGAAAATATAGTAGATTTCAACATTTTATACATGAAACCGGTCTAATATAGACGATTTATTCGGTGTGAAGGTACCTTGCCGTGAAGGATAGAAGCGACGACGACGTTTCTCAGTTTTAAACTGCTATGCGACCACTTTATAGGTATAGCACACTACACACGTTCCGCAGAGACTTTCGACCGCGGTTGTTCTGGTGTAGCATTATACGCTCACCGGCGCTAAAAATTCTGAGATCACCGGCCGCGCGCACCGATTTCAGTTTTCCTTTTCTCTTTTTCTAGGCTCTGTGTATGTGCAGCGGCATACACTTTTACGCATACACAGATGTATAATATGTACACGAATTGGAACCGCCCGATGATCCGATGCACCAAATAATACCCCGAAGCAACAGCCGAACGGGGGCCGGCTATATATTCATTTCTGCCCGATCACGAGAGCTCAAATTCCGTCGTATGGATTTTGAAAATCTCGAAAAATCGTTCGCCGCGTATTATACGAAAAAAAAAAATAAAATAAAGACTCGCGTCCAAAAAGAAGAAAAAAAAAATGCCACAGTCCAAGTTAACAGTTCGTAGTTAATTAGAGAAGTAGGTTCTCGTGAAAAACTTGAAAATTCTTCGCCGTGTAAACTTTGAATTTCCTAGATAGTATATCCGCGATGAAACTAGTTATAAAATTTCGTCGATGATATTCCTCCACTCTGCAATAAAACTACTATCGCGAATAGGGACTTGCGCATCAAATATTAACGTTTACGTACAATGTTTTAGACCTATGCGATATCCTCTGTACATATATACGTACGGTTGTTCAGTTAGATAAAGAATCACTTGTGTATATATACGGGTATATCTTACGCACATATACGCGAATAAATAAATAAATAAATAAATATGTATATCTATACATTACCGTCGTTGTTCGTAGTCGCGTAGAAGAATAAATTGTGCGCGTGTACGTACGTAGTACACACCTATTGAAAATTGTTCTATTTTACGTTTATTTTAGTGTCACGGTCACTCTCGCAGGTCTGTTGGCACAGACATCGACCTGCCCCTCCTCTATAGGTGTGCACAACGTGTACCTATAATACGAACTTGTTTAGGTAAAGCTGGGGCAACAATACCAAAATTTAATAAAAGCAATAATGCGTGCTCGCGTGCGCCCTCGAACGGCGTAACTTTCGTGCTACCTACACGTATACATATCACACAAACACACCTACGTATGAGTTACGTTGCGTGCGACCCGCGATGTGCTATACGGTGCGTGCAGAGCGTCTCTTTTAAATCTTTTACAACACGTCTAGATGTATAATACGAGTATATAACCGCACCACCGGGCTGCTGCGGAGACCAACACGCGCCCCGCTCGATATCGGTTCACCTTAATAAGTTTAGGTGCATTAAAGAAAAAAAAAAAGAGGAAAGACAAAAATAAAGAAAGAAGAACAACGAAAAACGGTTTCGGCTTTTCACGCGATTACAATTAACGGACGGGACAAAAATTGAAAATTCCCGATACGATTATTATAAACTCGGCGACCTTTGAATGGAGAATCGATATATTTCTGCAAATAATTCGCCCACCATTACGAATTAACTGTACAAAAAAAAAAAAAAATAGACGAGACCGTGGGGGGAAAAAAGGGGTGGGGAAAAAAACAAACAAATTTTACGATTTTTCATGAAAAATAAAACTTTCGAAGCCCTATCGGGCGACCTCCAAATATTTTTTGCCCGTCTAGAACCCTTGCCGTCGTTTTATTTTTCTTCTACATTAAAGTACTGATTTTTCTGGTGAAATTTCAAATTCAAAGATTTACAAATGCAAAGCTCCACTCAACGTGTGTATGGTGTGTGTACGTATACAAATTTTGATTGCAATACACAACTTGCGTTAATGCGCATTCCCCCCCCCCCCCCCCCCCCCCTCCGTCATTTTCTATTTTTCCACTCTATACCGAATCAAGGTGAAAAAAAAAAGAAAAGTGAAAACGTCCAGAGGTAAGATGCGGAGCGTCAAGAGAATATTGGCTTAGTCTCACTGGTTATATCCTTATAAGAATACCGCTGCTGCTGCCATAGCGCAGTTTCCAGCGGCTACGTAATTTCAGATTTCAGATGATTTTTGTAAGTATTTTTAAATCGTTTTTACCCTAAGGCCGTTTTGTATATTATCCACATCGTGGATGTGGACTACACCGTATTCCTATCCACCTACCTGTGTACATAGATATAGGTTGAAATCAATAACCAACCGACTTATCGTATATTTTTGACAGCGCGATATAGAGTAGCACAAATAACCTGTTTATATGCCAATACACTGTTAGACACACTACCATAAATCAGCCGATTATCTAATCTATATTAAATTACCTTTGTATATCTTATATACAGTACATAATATACATGATCTATGTCCGGATGTAAATCCTTACACTTTACACCAAATTCTTGTGTGCGATTTATCGGAGAACATATACCTGTATATATTATACAATATACGTATACGAGAGCACGTCAGTCGCGATAATCGGTGAAAAATCTTATAAATATTATATCATATATCTAGTGAAGATTATAACGATGATAATAAAATAATCTGTCCAGGTACACATACGTGCTGCACCTATATACACATGTAACGTACGATCATTTTCAATTTTCGAATGTTTTTTTTTCCCTTTTTCTTCTTTGTTGATTAGAATTATAACCGGTGCAGACGCGGTGTCACCAGCTACTATTGCAGTGCACACATATGTACAACGTACACAGGTGTACAAATACGAGCATAGATTTACAACCCTATATGTACATAATTATTGTATACGTATGCAGTACGAAATTTTCTATTAATATATATCTAATAACGTGAATCGCACATGCAACGCACATAATTTCTTCATTAATTGTATTCTACGTGCCATTGCCTCACAACCATATATACTTACATACATGTATGTGCATACGCATGCATATATAGGTACGAACATTATAGATATATAAATTTTTCCCCGGTTACATGGCGCGGTACACATACATATATGGTATATATATATAACCTTTGTTGCGTCGCCCGTATTTTTCGAGCAATTCACTCTCCGCGTGGGTATAACTAGTATGTGTATGTGTAACGTGGCGTGTATGTGTACGGTGTGTATCCCTCCACACCACTACGGAATCCGCCCCTTACATCGCACAGATCGATGCCGCTTAAATCACTAAAGGTCTCGACACAGCTCACTTTCCAAAACTCTGCTAGAGCTCGGTTCGTCGGTTCCAAATCGATTATCCTCAAGAGAGATATTTTAACGTCGTATTTAATCTGAAAAACACCATGATAAACATGATAAGCGAGTACAATGTGAGTAAATTCGTACATACATATCGCATATAAATATGGATGACATCTGCAACGCACGAAAATTTCGCGTACGCGTTACACAAAAAAAAAAAACAAATAAGAAAAAGAAGGGAAAGAAGAGAATCTGAGAAAGAAGGAAAGAAAATTAAAAGCACGTAGATATCTACACGGATGTTATTATATTATTCGCGCGAACATTCTAGTAGTTATAAAAATGCTCGATCGTATTTTCCTCTCTTCCTCCGTGTTAATTGGCCGACAAATGTATTGTAATAGTTTCAGTAATTAATCGCGAGCCCCCTCCGATATACGTACCGCACGTTTCGCTGCATATTACGGATAGTGATATCCGTGCGGAGTGATGCAGAGATCGATTTACCCAATTATCGGAAAAATATGAGATCGTATGAAGAAAACGAAAATAAATGAGTAAACGAAGAAAATAAAAAATAAGAAGATCGACGTCGGACTGCAGACGCGCATATATAACTACTATACGGTATACGTGAATTCAAATATACGTACTCGTGAAATGTACGCACGTACACATAGGGAGAGCTGGCAAGAGGCAAGAGGCACAGGAGTACAAGAGCTTTGTCCACCTGTCCCCGCTCAGCACCTGTATGACGTCACTGCAGGAAACAGCTGGTTCCTTTCTTATGCCCTCGTTGCAGACTACACTTATGATATAGTTATACGCATAGGTGAACGTATGCGATTATATTTCCAGTGTATATCGTACACATGCGTGTACCGTGTACGCGATCCTGCGATCCTGCGTTTCTCCCTTTTCCTCTTCCTGCTGCTATTAGGTACTTTATACTATACGTATACCTGAACGCGCACGGATACCTATAGGTATAGGTGCAGGGCTGTTCATGTTCGGCTTCTACACGGAGTGCCTTCGATTTGAAAATTATTATTTCATACATTGTAATGGCCATTTATTTGCTTTACGCTCAGCACTTTATTGTAATGTAGCTGCTTCCGATCGATCTATGCTGCGTTAGTTTACACGTATAACTCATTTATGATTCGCGATTTAGAACGATATAGTGTTCCGGTTCAACCTCTTAAAAAATAAAAAAAAAAAAACAAAAAATAAGTAAATAAATAAACTTCGAAATTTTGATTATTTGTAACTGAAACTAGAAATTCAACCGCTTTGATTTCGCAAAACGTACCGTATAAGCATATAAAGTCAAAATTTCAATGATAAAAATCCTGTACAACACTGTTGCGTATGGAACGTTGTTGTATCGCGAGAAGATTTAGTGGTGATAATTTTGGATTTGGATTCTTTTCATCTTTTTTTTTTTTTTTCATTTCACTTTGCACGTAATTTTAGTCTTTCAATTGTCATATATACGATTCCGCATAGTCTTATCGTATAGGGTGTTTAGCACGTGAAGGCAGATAAGTAATATGGATGTAAAAAGGTATGTGAATTAGTGTAGGTATATGTGTGTGTGAATATATATATATATATATATATATATTATATATTATATATATTATTATTATATAGAATTATATAGAATTATATATATATATATATATATATATATATATATATATATATATATATATATATATATATATATAGGTATATATACATATACAGACGGTTCTCTCGTGTAGCTTTGGCGCGATCGTTGTCCCTCCGCGGCAAGGAACTCTCTGCACCAGCAGCATTATTATACTGTAGAGCGTAGTCTGCACGGTTACGGAGAGTTCCCGTTACTCCGAAGAAAATATCATGAAAACTATACAGAATTGATGCCACACTAAATGCGTGTACTATACATTATAACCCATAACGAAAGAAACTTAAGTATAGTATTGGCATGTAGATATCCAAATGTATCGATATAATACATCAAATCTATAAATATATGAAAAAGTGATGCTCGATTATAATTCACGAGCCCAAATAATTCGAATCATCTGGAAACGAATCAAAACAGATTTGAAAATACAGAAATAGAAAGAATGCATTAAATTTTTTCATTCAAATATCACCCCGATTCTCATATAATTGCGCGGTTTACTCTGCATCAGGATCTGCAGGTATGAAATTTCTCTAATTTCTAATAACAAGAGAAATGAAAAAAAATCGATCGCTTCTAATACCTTATTATCCGCGTAGACCCACGGAAATTCCAATCCCATAATTTATAGATATGTGTGGAAGAAATAAATACTTGTATAAAGATCTACTAAACGAAATTAAATGACCGCACCTCTCATACAAAGTCCAGCGATTTCCTGCAGACTGCTGGTCCCGATATATCGATTCGTATATTTCTAAGCCTCATGAAAAAAAATTTGAACGTTGTACATCAACGTGTCCAGAAGTGGCATCCAAAAAAACCGTAATCTCGTTGCGCAGAAAGCAAAAGTCCCAAGTTTCAGCAGACCGCGGTTATCTACGTTGTTCCAATCGCGGCTATTCTCCCAAAGCATGAAAATTTCTGACGAAATTAATTAACCTGAGTTGCGAGATGAAACATGTTTTTTTTTTCTTTTCTGTTCGGCCCGCAAATACCTGATTCGAGAGTTTCCGGCGCGTAAAAACCCGCGCTGTACTGTAACGGACCTACTTCAAAACGTGTGACTTCTATTTTTCACATCGCTTCAATTTTTCAAATTCCATATCTAAGCTACTCGACGAACGGTGTCCCGATATTTTTTTGTGCTTATCAAAAACAGAAGAAAAAGAAAAGAAAAAAAATTTCAAGCTAGTCCCGAAATCGAATTTAAAGTCGATAGGTCAAGCCGTCTGGAAATGGCCGGACACGTTCGCCATGGGATGACCCTGTAATTTCACTAAAACTTCCGTTAATACTTCCAAGTTTCCAAATTACATCCTATGCAGGTATACGTAATATTAATATTTCCCTGAAAAAAACCGAAGGAAGAAAAAAAACCTATACGGGTGCACCAAAATTTCTGTAGTTTTCGCCGTGTCCCTAGGCTTCCTATATACATATACGAATGTTACAACGTCTGTTTCCACGCCGTACACCGCGATAGCTCCGGTTGAACCGAACGAAGCAAGAGCAAGAGACTGAGAAACTAACGGACACAACTCGACCTCGCCGAGTAAATCATACGTGAGTACGGCGACAGGGACGTCAGGGACGACGAGTGCCAGGGGCATGCGAGTATGTGACATACACGAGGCATCGGAGTGACGAAGAGTCTCTGATATTTTAATGTGCACGCTGAATCGACGAGATTTAGATATTTTTCCCCTCTTTTCCCCGTTGAAAAACGAAAAGAAGAGGCGAAAAAAAGAGACGGTGGAAGAAAATTAGTACATATAGTTTATCGGAGTGCCAGGGCGTGATTTTAATGAGAAAAATGAGAAGAGCGTCGTGAAATAATTTTCCAACGATTAGAATGTTGTTTGATTACACAAGATGAATTACTCGAGCCGTGTAGTCGCGCAGGCTCGTAATCGTGTCTCTGTATAATCCGATTACTGGATAGATAAAATCAAATAAATATAACTGAAATATTGGGTCGTAAATATAATTTCAATTATGTGGAGAACGATGTAATAAATACTGAAGTGTTTGATTCTTTGATTTTTTTCTTAAATCAATTGGGGATCAAAATGTCCGTTCAACGACGCTCCGATAAAGAATCAGATATCGGAGTGTGGTGTGCGTGATTTTCACTGCGGCATTTTATTTTCTATACGACGCTCTTTACGACGATTCGGAACGAATTTCAAAAAATCTATAGAGAAACAAGAAGCCCCGTAAAAAGGTGGTTTCAAACTATGTTTCTATGGTACATATATTATATGGCTGTTATAATCACGCCTACAACAGATCCCGGTATCGCGTAAAACTAGCATCGCGACGACGTCGGCGGCGTGTGTTTCCTACACATATACTAAACACGTTCACATCTACCACACGTAATACACCGTAAAGTGTGCCTCCTCACTTACCACCGATACACACGCAAGCGCGTCGGTAAATATACATACATATCGTACTTCGTATTATAAACACATGTACCATACATAATATATCCATATATATAAGTTCAGTTTCAGCTAAGCTACACGTGTGAGCTCTACGCTCATAGCGTCTGGTGTGTACGGGGCATTCCATGTCAACGTTAACCAAATTCCGCCACTCGTCGAAGATTTTTTTCCCCATTTTTTCTTTCTATTTTCCATTGTTTTCAGGTATAACGAAAGACGAATCGATCACTTTTGTTGCGTACATCTGAATTATTGTAAATAAATAAACAATACAACACATATTCGATGGCAAATTATACTTCATCGTGCATGATTCTTTGGCGTTTAACCTAACAGTTTTCGACGAAAGGAAATTTTTTTGTTTTTAATAATAATAATAAAAAAAAAATCATGCTCAAAATCTGATGTCGCATCGACGCGGAATGGCCTGTATACATAGTAGTCCAGGATAGGGCTATGATATTATGGTGGTATAGCATAGCATTCATGTGTACAGGCATAACCGGCATAAGCAATCTACGATGGTCGTCGTCGTCGTTGTCGTCGGTGGCGGTCGGTCGGGAGTTGAAAAGGTGGAGGGAGGGAGGTGGGGCGGCATCAGGCGATGGGCATGGCGTACGTCGGCGCGCGGCTAGACGCAGCGAAACGGCGTAAAGTGAACTGCAGAGTATTGCGGAGCTTACGGTATAGACGAAAATCAGATGGCTGTGCGTCATGCGCACCTTGGTCCACACCGGCGAACACACAGCAAGACAAAAGTTGCACGAATATACGCTGGACACAAACATCGCCCTCCCACGTACGAACGGCCTGTACATTATACACATTCGTACTATACGTATTACAGTAATAGCGACACAGTATTAAACGTGGATGTGGATGTTGGAACGAATTAGCGAGTTTCGATCCTCGTTTCGATCTAATCGAAGACTTGAAGAACGCGGTTAGTTTCTATGATACATCGAAGCCTGCAGGATCGGTCGAAACTATTTTTTTTTTTTTTTTTTTTTGCTTTTTCAGTCTTCATCCGTAGACTCCCACTAGCAATAAGATGCGTTATATATATATATACATGCTGCATACATAGCGTAAGTATGTTTTACCTATATTCATATGTTATACATACATGTATTTGGTGGCGCGAGCGTGAACGCGGGGTAAACGGTTGCAGCCTTTATATTTTTTTGTCTGTCCGTTCGTCCGGCGCCAACCGGTAGGTAACTCATATATATTATAAATATGTATTAAGTATTTATATACACATATGTGGGTATAGGAATATAATGCATGTGTGTTTTATCCTCCACATGTGTAATATCTTGCGGTGGATCGTTGAAATAATTTTAAAAATTCAGGTTGCCCTGAGTAGGTGGTTGCAGCACCCGCAGCAGCAGCACCACCACCACCACCACTACCACCACTACCACTACAAGAAGCAGCAGCAGCAGCACAACGACGTGCAGTTGGCGTTATAATGTACAAGGGGTAGTTGCAGGTATTAAAGGATTCTTCTTTTTAGTAGTTTGAAAATCAGGTATTACAGTATATATGCGGATTGAAAACCACGGAACCATATGCTTTATGCGTCCCGCAGTGGCGGTAATAATAATTACACACGCTCAGTTTGTTTATGCGATGTTAAATGTGATACCCATAATATAATATAGCCTTTTATAAAGCGCTATATTCTCTCTTTCCCGCTACTTGCTTGTCGTTTGGTGTATATATACTCTGCAGGATTACCGCGTAAATCCGGGTAATAGCAAATGCATACCTATACTTTACGCCGGAACGTTCTTTTTTGGATCGTTCAATTTTTCGATTTATTCGAAATAGTTTGCACTCGCACCGTGTAACGACATCGGCAAATCATTTCGCAGAATCCCCATAGCACGCGGCGTTAAAACATTATCATCTGGTCAGGATTTTCAGAAACAACAAAAAAAAAATAAAAAATAAAAATAAAAAACTTTGCCACATCGCAGACAACATTTATTTCGAGTCATATCGTAATCATCACTTTCGGAATATAAGTATTTCTTTCTCAACTCTGATATGCTTGTACAAAAGATACCCAACGATATTGCCCCGAGTTTTGAGGGAGAAAAAACAAAAAAAAAAAAACTCCAGTGAAAATGACTGGCTAACTGATCGCGGTTGGTGTCCAAAACGTCGTGCACGCGTCGTAGTTTATGGTCAGAGTGATAGTCATAGTCATAGTCATAGTCGTAGTCGTAGTCATTTTCGTCACGGAAAGTCAGCGTGGCAGACCAGCGACAGGCAAGAATACAAAGACACGTACGTAGATCGAGCAGCAACGGCAACGACGACGCGACACAACATACAACACGCCTCTTTTCTGTGACCGCGAACAAGCGTTGTGTTTCTGTTTCTCTTAGATAAAAGTATATTATATACCTGCTGCTGCTGCTGCCGCTGCCGCTGCACCGTGCGTCTGGAGAAATCTTAACTTTTCGACGACGACGCGTGTGCCGACGATCGCGGCGCTTACCACTAATATACACATACCGTATGCACACGTGTATGTATCGTGAGTTTTTCTAAGTGTAGAGGTTTTTGCCTTCTGGTTAGTCGTTCACCTTCCTCGGCGCAGCTGTCTAACTATAGATAGCGGGGTTTCGGATGCTTAGGATGCCCAATAAACGGTGCTATCGTCCTTAACATCTTGACGCTCAAGATCCTCAAATACAATCTTACACACATGCGCATTAAATCGTAGGGAAAAAAAAACAAATTCATAGATACGATATGAAAATTGTTCGATTTTTCGATTTCGTAGCTATCGCAAAGTTCTCGTGTTTGTTACTTGTTACGAGAGTTAACCGAACTTTCGCCACAATTACAGCAAGTCCGAATGAAATTTTTCACAAGATGATATACGTGTACCGTACAATCGACTGTTGATTCTGAAAAGAAATTTCACTCAGATTTTAATCAGCGAGAGTAGCCTTTTTTCCATGTTTTTTTTTTTTTTTTCCGTTTATCCAATAATTTGGTACATCATAATCTCATCGAGCAATAAAATCGGTACAAACTTGGATATTCCTTGAACCGGTCTAATATACATACACCGCACACATTCGTGACACATAAATACATGTGTATATATTTTCTCTAGACACGTACGCGACACACGCATCGGCTATGAGACGAAACACGAACGTGTCGTCGAACAAAGCACCGAGGTCTGTCCGATGGCCGAGAGACGATGCAACGCGATGCGATGCGAGTAGGATATAATACGTAGGAACTAATATGTAGTAACGCATACATATATGTATACGTATACCGTCATATGTATACACATACGTACTATACCACGTAGCGTGATGTGACTATACACGGTGGTAAAAATAAGTAAAACGAAGAAACAGAAAAAGAAAAAGGAAATAGTTTTAAATTCGTATGAATAAAAAATTACAGATTCGGAATAATCCTGCGATTTCTATCCAACGCCGATGGATGTCGCGCTAGTTTGGTATTATAGCGGGCGACCCCGTCGCCTCTGGTCACGCGCCTCGACATTTGTATGATCCGCGCCTCTTATTCTGCGTGTAACTTGACAGATATGTATATACATGTATATTCGCTCAGGAATACTTGTACTGGATTAAATAAAACCACAGCGCAGACGAATGTATGAATAAAGTATATCATGTATAGAAATTTAAGGCAAATTACACCATTACATCTGGTACGGGGGGGCACGGTTAAACTCAGCTATAAATAAAACAAATGATCGATAATATTTCGCACCGATTATTATCACACTCTTATAGTAATATGACCTTAATATTCGTTGATGCATGATTATTCATAGCTATTTTTCATTACAAGTTGAAACCGCAAATACAAATTCTAATAAGTAGTGGATATTACTTTTTTCCCCTTTTCTTTTCTTTTATATAAGCATACACTTTACGATATGAAATATTTTTCAATCGAATATCTTTTTCACAGGATTTCCGGACCGCACAGTATCACCGGCGATTATCAGGATATATATATATATATATATATCATATGTTTTGGGTAACCATCATCACCACTGCGTGCAACGATTAAAGAAAAATACCGAATAATCGCTCATATTATTATAACCAGCGTGGCGACAGCGGGCACGAAGGTTCCAAGGAATGAGCGCGATAACGATTATTAACTAGAGATAAAATGTAACATACATATATGCGGCATGTAATACGCATATACATACAAGCCTATACATATAATTGTTTGCAAAATATATACATGTAAGAGTAAGTAATACATAATTAAATCACCTACATAACGGAGGGACGAATTATACATCGAAATATAACCATATATGTATATTACAATACAATAAATACACGTACGTATCATTTGTATACAGTTGTCGTTATTGAAACGCCTACGATCCAGATAAATCGAGGTCTTGAAATTCGACCAGCTTTTATTATACGTAAAAATATACGGCCAACGGAGACACGTTGAACTTATTGTTACAACGTATGAAAAATCATACGTACCTACACGTAAGCTTCGATGAAAATTTAAGGAAGACTTTTTTTTCCGGCTAATTTACATCCACGTATATGCCAACCGCGACGTCATTAATAAAAACTATATAGGAAAACCCTACGGTTTTAACCGTGATAAAATATATTATACCAAGAACCGAAAACACAAGTATATTTTGTAGCGATTCAATTGTTTACGCCGATAATATGCACTGTGGAGTGGACGAGATCGGCTACATCGAAAAAATATATTCATGCACCGAACTCTGCATTCGTTCTTATCTGTTTGACATTTTTCCCCCCATCTTTTTATTTGATTATTTTCTTATTTGATTTAATTTTTCTGTTTTTAGTTTTGTTCTCATCTTCCCAAGGCGATGTCGTTCCAACTTACTGTGTTACTTTCTTTCTTTCTCTCTCTCTCCCTCTTTAAATTTATCTCCTCTTTATCATCGTCGTGTGACTATACTTCTCGAGCCAAGACCATCATTCTGCTTAGCAACGCGAGTAACGCAGATGAAGAGAATTTTAATAAATAAGCGATAGAGAGAAACTGAGATGTAAAACATATCATATCTGTGAGAAACGAAATGTTGTCTACAAAGAACCGTAGACTATATTCGCGTTATTCACCGATGAAAACGGGGAAGGTCTGTCAGGTGGTTCGTTTTTTCATTCTTTCATTTTTCCTTTTTTTCGTCTTTTTTTTTTTTCTTCTTTTTCTTATGTTAGACGCGCATAAATTATTCGTAATGATCAACATTTTATTATTTACCTTGCAATCCCAACAAACTATATGCGTAGTAGACCGGAACTTGAATCAGGAAATGAAGATAAGTTACTTTGATTTTTATTCATTTTAATTTCAATTTATTTCTCATTAACAAAATTAAATCAACTCTTTTTTTTTTCACTCCATTTTTTTCTTCTTTTCCTCATAACTAGAATGTATAATGCGTGTATAGGTACGAGGATCGCGTCATTACGAACTTTGTTAAATAAATTAGACAATTGTATTATCGATGAAAATTATTTTGAAAAAAAAAAAACAAAAAAAAAACTAATCGAATAGATGAATTAGAAAGAAAAAGGAACAAAAAATTATGTTACGGTCAGTAATTATTTCGAATTATACAACCGCATCGACGAATAAAGAAAGCGCAGTGCAGGTGTAAAATATTATCCAATAAATCGAGTGTGAAAAAAAAAAGAAAAAAGTAAACGAAAAAATTTGGAACTAACAATAAGAGACATCTGTGTGTGTGTGTGTGTGTGTGATGTACATATGTGTTGTACACTCAGTGGTATTTTAAATGTAATTGTATTTGTTTGTTTTTTTGCTATAGTGCGTGTACAGTAGATGCGTAATCGTCGTATAACTAAATATCCCATTTAAAATTCCGCCAAGTGTACGATAGTACGTACACACATTGGCGAGACGTGCTGTCGTGTGTGTGCGCATGTATGTATAGTGTGTGTGTATGCATGTATATTTCGCGTCGTGACCCAGAAACCTACTTTCAGTTGAATTAAAAGGGAAATCGACAAGTTACCTCATTCTCATTTATTAGAACACTGTGTTTTTCAAGTGCCTAATGGTACTAACAAGATATATCATTGAAATGTGAAATTATTTATAAATTATTCTTCCATATTGTTCGGATATCATCCCCCTTCTCGTTATATCCACCGCCATCCCTTCTAAACTCCGTCATCTTCTGCTGCAGTAGGCAAACCGTGCGGCGCTCCCTCCACCATCACATTTTAGCGACGACCGACCGGCCCATATACCAACATGACTGAGTATAGTTATCAGTGAACGTCGTCGTATAACCAGAAATCAATATTTATACCCACGAAGCACCTTAAGCTATTCGACTACAACTCCATGTACGATCAGAGAAAATATTTTGTTTAAGTACGGAGGAAAAAAAAAGAAATACTATTCCCGATACGATTCGTAGATTGTTTTTTTCATCTTATTTTTCTATTCTTCAATTAAAACATTTTCTTTTTCTTCTTCTTTCTCGCCGTTATGATGCGAAAAGTTTTTTTAAATACGTCTCCAATTATCAGGTATGTCGAAGGTGTGCGAAGAAAAAAAAAACAGAAAAAAAAAAAAAAATGGAAAAGTCATATCTCGAGAAAAATTTCATTTGTTTTTCGTTCGTGAAGTCCGACAATTTTTTTTGTTGCATACATCCGACGTACCTAATGATTGAAGACGTGTACAACATTTTTGTACATCTCATTTGAGGGAAGAGAGAAAAAAACAAAGAGAAGAAGAAAACAAATTTTACAATTCAGTTTTTCACATCGCTTGGATAACAATGAATGATGTAAGCTCATAAAGACTGATACGATAGCAGTCGATCGACGATCGATAATGCAGATGATAATCCGTTAAATGAACATCGACACGTCCATAATCCAGGCGATGTAGAGATCTAGTTTAAAAATCTGTTTTAAAACTATTCCTTTGCTACCGCTCGGGTGCAGTGTTAATTGTATAAAGGGAAAGTAGCTTTGCTCCGACGAGGAACGAACGAACTACGCGTCGCGTCGCGTTATTACAGTTAGAACGGCTGTTTCCCAGGTACAAAACCTGCTCCCATCGCGTCGACTATAGACACTATAGTATACACATACCTTCAACTATATCTATAGGCATACAATACCATATAATAATACTTGTTCATCGTCGCAAATCCACACAACTCGAGCCTATACAGCGCACAGATAGGATAACAACTACTTACGAGTAAAAAGCAAGAAACCAAAAAAAAAGAATGAAAAAAGTCATCCCGCAAGTGTTTTTTTCTTAATAGCACACCAAACTATACCAGTTTTGTTGAAAAAATTTTCTTCAAAAGGGGTCAAAATTTCTAAGGGTTAAACGTTGTAATAACCTACATAGTAAGGTAGTGGGGTGAATAAAACTTGAGAAAGTACGATCTGAAGAGATGGTTCCGGGCCTAAATAGAGGGATAACAAAACACAGGGGTGTAAATTTTTCCTTTTGTTTTTTTCTTCTCACTCAAGAGGGCGGAAACTTCACCCGATATTAATCTTTGGTATCCTTGGATATTTCTTTTTTTTTTTTTCTTCCCCTCTTCCCTCTATCCACAGATTAAAGTTGCGCAAAAATTTTCACCTCGTGATAAATCGCACAGATTTTGCAGTGCTCTCCTTTCTCGTTGCCCATCGTAGAAATCACGCGTGCAATAAAAATCGTTATGGAAGCAATTAGATTAATCGATAATCTCTCGCACTTGACGTCAGCTCGGTATAGTCTGCGAATCTATGTTTTTATAAGTAGTTGATTAACAATTTTACACGTATAAAATCGTCAGTCAGATTTTTCTTCATAATATACACTGATTAACCGTTAGAATTTCAAACTCCTTGGTAAAAAGAATTTACTTTATAGGCCGAGATTGAGACTTGAAACTCATGTAGATATGTGCATAATATATATACCCACACGTGTATGTAGTTAAGAAGATATGAAAGGTAAATAGAAAACGCAGCTTGCAATATATGTGATGCGTTATTACCAGAAGGTGTATGTGCTTGATAAGGTACGTGAAGGTTAAAAAATATCTAATTCCATGCAATGTTTCGTCACCCGCATTTTCAAATCCAGCTGCAGGGTTGAAGAAATATTCGTACACTTCCACATTTACAATTAAATAAATATTACATATTATATGCACACCTAGTATATGTTCGGTGTTACCGGCCTATAACTCTATTCGACACAGAAACAATTAATTCTAAAATAAATTTTGCGTTTTTGTTCCTTATATGTCAATAGAATAATAATTTCATTAGAAAAATAATATTGTTATATTTATAAAATCTATGGATATATAAGTACCGAGCGCAGCCTTGTAGTTCTACTTTCTATTGCGTCACGAGAGATGAGGCCTTCGTTGTACAATTGACTCACAAAGCTATGCGGTATATATGTTTGTTTATTTATTTATAATATGGTATTTATTTTTTTTTCTCATCGAATGATTTTCTTCTATAGAAATATAAATAAGCACACGATAAGCTCGTTCCAATGTTCCTCGAAATTAAGCATATTGCGCTGTGTGCTTGGACTGGAATTTCATTTTTCATTTTTTTTTAAAGATATGCTACGTTGACATGGAATAGCGAGTACCTCTGATCTAATTTTTGAAACCTGTTAAATGTGAAGTCAAATTTTTATACCGAATGAGATAAAAACTGGATATTTTCCTGGTTTGTTATAGATATTGTACATACATGTATGTAGATGAAAGAATGCAGAAAAAAAAAAAAATGTAGAGCCATAATGTCACGCAGAAGTAAATCGAAGGTCGTTTTTGAGAATGACAACAAAAAAATGTAAAAGAAAAAAAAAAATTTCCCCAAATCTGCGCGTAGTTTTGAGCGTTTTCAAAGTGAATGAACTCTGGGTCCTTGATGTGAAGTTTGGGACGGGGAGGGGAGCGAAGAGGGGGAGGGGGAGGGGGGGCGACCTTAGGCTCTCTACGTCCCTGGATGTCAATTGGGCCATTGCCTTCGTACCATTGCCCTGAAAATGGACCTTTCCATTGACGTGTAATGTAAGAAAAAAAAAAAAAATACTTATCATATTTGGAGATGCGCTCAAACAATGGATAAGTATTAATAATTTACGGTGTAAATGATAAGTTGTTGTATAAAAGATTATGTCTATGGCAATAACAGCGATATTAAAAAAAAAAAGTGTAAACTTATTTGAAAGTGTATAAGATCTCACACCACCCACATATCGAGTGTTATATTATAGTCTCATATACATTGAACAAAAAGTGGACGAATAAAAAATTATACAAATTTATTGCATTAAGTTTGATCCAGTGAATTCGATCAAGAAAATAAAACCGTATCGAATCGATTCCAACGTCATAACATATTGCGTAGGTATATTCGTGAATATAACTAAGGAAACAAGCAAACAATTAACATCCGGGATTTTCCGCAATATCCTACTCGCGCGAAGCTACTCCCCATATCTTCGAGCTTTTATTACGTTTCATTCCGCGATATTTATTTATTTTAATCTATTTTTTTTCTACAATTATAGATGATAAGCACGAATGGAAATCGGAGCAATATGAAGCCACAAATAAATATGTACACTGATTACAATAGTAGGAAAAAAAAACAAAAAAAAAAAAACTAGTGTCTATTTCTTAATATATTACAGATTTATATCAGGTACATATAATATATTGTCCACTTGCGATATCGTAATTGGAAAAATTTGTAAAAAAAAAAATAAATAAAAAGTACATTGAAGTTCTGGTTAATTGTATTATATGTATTATATTATTGATGATCGAATGCAGTCCTTGACGCAGGTGGAATTATAACAATCATCATGCAGTGTGTATCACGAGTGCGTACATGCATGAATACATAGTGTTGTACATGCACGTATATTATACATATATCTAGATATTTTTTTCTTGCCACACACGTTCTAGCCACGTGTAAACTGTAGAGACGACGCACGCGGCACATTCTTGGTGCCCTTCCGTCAAAAGGCATAATTATAATTTTGTTTAAATCGGAAGGTTCCCATTCACCGAATTGTACGATGACTGAGAAAAAAAATCGTTAGTTACGTACCTAGAAATGTTCCGTTATTTGAATAAACATTGACATACCCCACACACTAAATTGGGGAAAAAAAAATAATTCCGTGCGATACAGTTTCTCGGTACATAACAGTTGTTTATAAAAATGGAGAATTAATTTTTTTCTGTGTGTTAAAAAAATTGTACGCCCGACAACTCGCCTGTAAGTTTGTGAATTGAACAAGTTGGAAGAGAAATAAATGATCAAGGTTTTAAATAATCTTGTGCACATGTTACGCGAAATTAATGTAAAAAAAAAAAAAAAACGCGAAAAAAAAAAGAATCAATACCTCGAGGGAAAAATTACCGATGTGCTGCAATCGATAAAAAAATTTGGTAGAAAATTAATAATAAAGGTTTACGGATTATACCTAGAAGTTGTTCCTGAAGAGATGAAAGGTCGAATGGTTAGTACAAGCAGTTGCATGAAAGGGGCGACATGCCATTTTGAATAAGTTGTGTTTATGATTACGAAGAATTTACATTAGATATTATATATGTGATCTGGATTACGGCTTCATTGACCAAACAAATTGTAGACGCAGCAGAACAACGGAGGAGATATTATGTACCAATTGACAATTGCAATATAATATAATAAATGTACACGCAATAGCTCCTATACAACATGTATAAATAGAGTGAATACATATTTCCCCCCAAATTCTTTCAATACGGTTGGGAGTGATAACGAATAATTTTCGTAACGTTATGAAACCACGATTACGAAACTCGGTTGAAATTTGGAACAATAATAGACTTTGAGATTTTTCTCACAAAAGTGATCCGTTACATCTTATCAACAATAAGATTAATTAAATCACGAAGAAAATTATCATCGATATAAGAATATGTGATGTATATAGTAACTATCGGATAAAATATGTTATCGGGAAATTATTATTTTCAATCATTTGTAAAACGTTCCTTTATAAACTTGAAAATCATTTTTTGTTTATTTTCCAAGTTAGCATAATATAAACGTAGCATGCAAACGTATAAAATTATTGTCTGTAATGATGTTGTAGCGCGAATTTTCGATTATAATGTCAAGTTTAGTTGCTTTTTATTGTAATAATTCTTCTGTCACGAGGGTACACGAAGAAGTGTGTTCAAGTGTGTTCATATTAATTAACAAACTTGGGGCCGCTGATCCGATTTACCTAAAAAATTATTCTATAATACAAGTACACTGTATTTTATTGGGATAAATTGGATGTGCCTGATTGTATAAGCAGGATGATATAACGTCTAAAAATCATCGTTGAACCGAGTCGTCGTCCCCGGATGTTTATTCAACGTGTTAAGTCAAAGAACGAGTTTATTTGGCAAAAACTTCATAACTTGTTGAAGATAGCGCGTTTTGATTTTACGTATTAGGTGTTTATACGTAGCGAGGCATCCGGAGATCGCAAATTAAAAAACAAATTTTGTCTCCGCGGTACGCTAAATAGCTGAAATTATGCGCCAAAGATCCGAACACCGTTGTTTCCCCGTTAAAAGCATTCGAAAAAATATTTTACACACAATATTATTTCACCATTATACAGCGACGTAAGACGAATAAAATAGTTGCGTGGTCTCGTCTTTAACGTACAAATCGCGGCTGTTATTGTTGACAACTCCGATGCGTGCTGACTACTGCGCTCTCCTATTTGTATACCTAATAAGGGAAATGACAGTAGAGATTACTCGTGACGTAGCAGTTTGACAACTACTAATTCTGCATCTAGTGAGTCCGTCATATTGTGACACGCGCGAGCATGTGAGAAAGTCACCTCCTTCCCCCCTTCGTTTCGAGCCCTCTTCCATTCCCGTCACAGGCGAAATCAAAAGGCGAAACAAAAGAAAGAAAAATAATACTTCACAGTTGTGCTACATGTAAAGTGAAAAAATGATTCGAGGTCCGTCAAGAACGAGAATCAAGAACCATTGGACTGTTAACAGTAAATGTTTTGTCCACATATTTACAGGATTCACCGTTCCACCATCGATCGCATCTGACGATCGTGCGAACGAAATTTTTTAATCAGGTTCCCGTGTGCCTGGTCGGCGCGAAGAAAAATAGAATAATAAAACGCTCATTGTCAGTAGAATAAAAATCTGATATTCATACTCCGCATATCAGATTCGTTGTGGCAAAAACCGATGTATCTTGATTGGGCATAATTCAGTTGACCACAAGTTCAAACAAACGAGATTAATAAATTTTGAATAAATAAACAAATAAATCAAGGTCGTACACTTACCCTCAAGCAGGTGCCAGTCTTGATCAAGCGAAGCCAAAGCTTGAACCTGATTGGTCTGTTGTTCGAAGTCGAGCATTCTTCCGGTGGAGTCGGCGCCAATAGGAATAATTGAAACTCTTCTGATTGGCTCTGCCTCCTCGTGGTGGTTATCGCAGTAAAGTTTTTATGAATATTTCGAAGTAGACTTATTTATCAGAAGCTGCGCATCAATCGGTACTAGCTATACTATCCAAAAATTGTTTATACCTGGGTACAAACTTTTTCTTTTTTCTTTTTTTGTTTCAACTATGTACGAATAACGTTTATATGTATATCGTGATATATGTTTGAATATAGGTAAAATTTTATATGTGTAAAGATTACAGGCAAGTCGAGTGTCGAGCCCGCCTTGAAATACGCCTATCAGAAGCAATTGGATTATAATCTATGCGTAATTTAGCTTGATTATGTAGATTTAATATTTATCTTACTCTTTAATAAAATGATACGTTGATCAGTAAAATCTGTCTATGATTTTTCTACTCGATCAAATGTGTAACAAAGATTTCACATTATTGCTACTCGATCAGTTTTTCTTTTTCTTTTTCTTCTGTTTTCAAGTTTTTAATATTAACTGTTATTATTGTTATTATTATTCGTTAATGTTGTTTGTTGTGATAATATTTCAAATGTAACCGACGTCACACGGTAGACACGATTTCCTTTATGACGTACAACGGTGATAAACCAATGACATCAACGCGCACGTGTGCGCGCAGTGGATTTTGTACGGCAACTGATTTCCCCTATCATTCCAAACGCCACTACACGTCGCCCCCTCTCTCTCGCTCTCGCTAACCCCTCCCCCTATACCCTTCAACGCTAGCTCGATGCTCTGCCAAACGTACCGACGACGCGACGCTTCGCTCTCCGCGGTCCTCCGCATTTTCCCCACCTCTTCTTCGTTGAGCTCCGACAACCTACAGGACGCCTTCTCCGCTATTCGCCTTCCCCGATCCCCCGTTTTACCGATTCAGGCTCGTGCGCAGCGTTGACACGTGAGCGAACGGCATAGCGTATAACTATATGTATAGTCCATACCATGTCAACTTGATCAGGTTCTCTTACCCTCGATGTTTTTTTTTCCTCTTTATTTCTGTTCTTTTCAGGTCATAGGTGAAAATGTATTTGTTGATTGATACTATTCGGGTTTTTTTTTTTTCGGTATTTTTTTTTCTTCTATTTGCAAATTTCCGCGGAGCTGTTTCTCGACAACGGCTATTATTTTAACCCTGAAAATTTTCATTGAATTTCAACAATTAAAAAAGATTTTGAATTGATGTAAATTAAGGTGAATCATTTATTTCTATTCACACTGGTTGGTTTCCAGTCACTTCGAAACATTGATTATAAATTAAACAATATTTATATAGTTTCTACAATTTCCAAAAATAATAACAACAATGAGGTGTATGAAAAAAAATATTACAACGTTGAGTCGATGGTATAGTAAATATTTCAAGCGCCCGAAACCCATGGACAAGAATCATAGCTCATTTCCGATGGAATGGAATGCAGCAAGGTTTGCAGATTTTTTTTTGTTAATCTTCTAAAATTCATCAATTTTGCAGTAACCTAATAACGCTGATACATAGCTCCTTCGTAGTGTTGGGAAAAATTCACAAACGAAAATTTTTGCGGTGTCTTCGGAGTCACCTGCCACCTGAAAAAGAGGAAAGAAGAAAGAAATAGCGAGGATTAGAACCGGGTCGATCTACATGAAATGCCCTCTATGTAGGTGTGCATATACGTACACATATGTATATGCTACCGAATCTCATAGGTACTACTATGCTCGAATCTAGCTTGCTAGAGGTGGGTTGCGGCTTACACCGCTGAGTGTGGATGGAGACTGGCGTTGCGCATAGATACGTCTACATATGACATGCACGTACTGTAGAGCGTGTAGTAGCGCAAAGTAGCGTTATTATTGGCTGATCTTTGTCGAACACTGCGCGCTACTAGGTTTTTACGGCTTAAGCTACTGGGCTTAGAACTGCTGCCGGTGCTTTCTCAGCTGCTAGGATATCTAGAGGAGGTCGGTGGTTTAGGACTTTTCTGAATCCAACGGTTTTGTCTTGTCTCTCTTTCCTAAAGAAGGGCTAATCGTACCAATGACGACTTTATTTATTGATCATCGATCTTTATCATTTATCCTACAACGAGTAGGAGTAAACACGAGTGAACCGAATTATGGAGTAGAGTACTCGGAAAGTACCGTCAGAGATAGAGCCAGAGCGATCAAAGGCTCAGATAGAATAAGCTTTGGTATCAACAGGGGCATGTACGGCCCTGGCTAGTGCTTATGGGGGGCATGGCTCGCGCGCTTCGTCGTACTTATAACTCCCACTTCTCCATTTCTGTTCGACCTCGGCGCACGCCATGCTCGATCCGCGCCCGCCCGCTTCCCTCATCGGCGATACGTGGAGTCATAAGAGTCCGGACGTAACCGACTTTGACTCGACCGATCCTTTGAGGATTTTACTAACCATCATTACATCGCTGTCATTGGTATTAAATTAATACAGAATGTCATCATCTTACCCAATGAAAACACTTGATTCTCAGTGTGAATTAAGGAATTCTGCCGCTGATGCGATCGGGTATCAAACACATTATAAATGATTATTTTTCCTCTTACGCCACGGCGCTGCAGCATATTCCGTCAAGAAGATAAACGTGCACGAAATTTTTAATTCGTTATTAGCTCAATTATAATTACCGTCTCGTTATAGACCTCGGACACATTTATTTGGGTGGGAAGATACATCCACACTTTGAAGATGTGGGAAGTACGTACGTACATGTGTACGAACAATACACCATGCCACATTTCCAAACGTTTATTAAAACATCATCGGTTAAAAAACTGGGTTGGATTTTTCTGAAAATCTATACGATAAATAGAGATCAATTTATGCGACATAATCTGATATTCCATCACTATTCAGATCAACGATTCTTTGATTGGAATTATTTCGTAACTTTTTCGGTCGATATAGCGTAGTTTTTTGATTACCGTTCAAATCTTCTGGCACACATACCCGAATACAACGTCATTGATGAGTTTGTTCCGAAGCCGCGAATCCACTTATCCTTATTCACCTATGTCGCATACGATCAGGAATTCGAAAGTAATGAGAAAGAAGCAGAAAGTTGGATGCAATCTAATACTTGAAAACGTGAAATTTCAGTTCCAATCACTGTATGTATATCCTATTTATTAAACGTTACACCGGCATGGCTCTGTCAGTATGAAGTAGACATACAATGTGTACCGGCAAAAAATGTATGCCATACCTGTATGTTAAAATTTACTCGCTGTCACGAGTACGGCAGAAATTGAAAGAGAAAAAAAATTTGTAAATAAATTGCGAGTGCGCAAATACGGATAACGTGTTTAACGCTATCATTTTTAATGATACCACGAATGGTGCAGCGGGTATTATCTATTTTATTATAACAGCAACTGACTAGGTACAAAATAAATTCAACAGTAACATAAATGTGGTGGTTATTTACAGATACTCACACTCTACAACTACTTTTTTGGATTTTCAATTTCCTTGGCCTTCTCTAAAAGCAAACTGTTGATCCCGACTTTTTTTAATTCCTCAATCAACTCTCCGTTTTGATGCATTTGAAGCATTATGTCACATCCCCCTACGAATTCACCATTTATGAAGACCTGCGGTATCGTCGGCCAATTAGAGAATTCTTTTACACCTAGAAAAATATGTACAGGTCTAACAATATACATAGCTGACGGATCATACCTAAAAGTTATGAATAATATCTCATGTCAATCAACAGAAGCGTGACAATGAGCCTCAAATTCTACAAATCTAATAGATATTACTTGGACATCTGAATCGTTGAAACTGAATTTTTAGGCATTTACAAATAATTTATATATTCAGCAAACACAAGCTATCACAAATATTGTTGAAGCTTTGGTAATTTTTGTATAATCATCTAATTTTGATCTAATTTTAATGTCAATGCGAGAATTTGATCCTAGCTTACTGGCTGATTATCTGACAGGGATAAACACCTGCAAATGTTGTTACTAGTAAATTTGAAATGAGGACCAGTCACACGAATTTTAAACACGAATTAAAACGTTGATCAGAACCTACTAATTGTTGCTAATGGTACTTGTAACAGCAATGGCACAGTGATTTTGAAGCACAATAAAATCAAAATTTACAGCTAAATCGTTTTATACCTTGACGAAGCTCCTCATTGGCCAACACGTCATGTGCATTATATTGAACTCCATGCATCCTTAGGATCTGTACAACTGCATTGCTGAAACCACATCGTGGTTCTTCTGGTATACCTTTCATAAAAACAACCACCTTATTTCCCTGAAAAGATCCATAATAAATTAAACTTCGTGTTTTGACTGCAATAATCTGATGCAATTTTACTCGTTACTTCGAATGGTGATGATAATTGCAAAATACAATAGCGATAGTAAGTCAATAGGTCAGAATCAGATACTAAAATAGAAATAGCTACTTAGATGCATAGCACAGAATTCGCATCGGATTTATAGCGATTGGAGAATAATGTACATACATGAGTCAATTATTAATCGGAACATCTTATATCAATTACTCGTTTGACAAACCTTGACAAGATTTCCTATTTCCTCCGCTTTGGTGGCATAATTTCTTATGAGCGAAGCCACACGTATAGCTCTCAACATTATTAACAAAAATCTTCAACGATCAGAATTCAAAATTAATTGTATCTTGGCCTTAGATAAGATCTTGGTAACCAACTTCTTTGAGGTTAAGATGTACCGGAACCACGATCGGAACGTTTAACACGTCCAGCAGGGGACGCCAGGTGACGAATGGCCATCGGATGGTCGGGATACCTATCTATTCTCAATGGTCGGATCAAGGTCGGATTAAAACAACAGAACTATCGTTTAAAACTTCAGTTGAGTAATTGCCATAATTCCGCCCGGTGTTTCACTACATAATCATTGAGCAAATACTAATAAAAAATGTCAATTCTGAGGCCGTTCACATGTAATGACATGTTCAAATTCAACAATGTGTAAGTTTGATAACGGTATGATATCCAAAGATAACCTAGAAACAGTTATAACCATCACATGAGATTCATCGATTAGCTGTTTTATTACTTTTATATTTTCACTAAAGTGGGTACCTCAGCTCGATATCAATTCTCAATTTTTCTATGCACATGGCTTGTTCAATAATTCAATCCTAGAACCCCCATATAGCCTGTTGCAAAGCCCAAATGTCCACTAACAATAAGCTCAACTACATCTCTTCATAGTTTGATAAACTGATTCATCGTTTTGAATCTTTTTTTTTTTTATATCTGATGCGGAATAGGAACTTGGACCCACTCACTGAAACAGTATCCTTTCGAAACACTAATTATTACAGTTTTGGCATAGGACGTTCAATATATGGCTCATTGTACAAGACATGAAACAATGGTCTCAATACTTGTATCTGCAAGTACGTATAAATCCTTAATAGTCACATTACAGTACGGATTATCATTCTACATGCAATACCTTGCCCACTGGCCTGAATATTTTCAAGTTGCTGAATCTCCAACTGGAGAAATTATGGGCTACAGTAAGTGAAATACGTTTATAATTTCATTCACCTAATCTAGAGTCTTAGAGCTTGTGGAAAATATTCCTCTGCGATGATTCACAGATACTTGGGTCTAATACTTGGGATTGCACACTATGAGAAAAAATGTAATTCAGTATTTAATGGGGTATTTGATTTGTTACTTGAGAAATTATTAAAAAGAGTCAAGTTTGTCCAGGTATTATATTAATAGTGTTAGTGTTGGATTCGTTACTTCTGTAGGACGTTTGCAGTTATGGGAAAAGCTGAGGGTCACGGTGAAAATTGGCATGGTCACGTAACAGCTTTGACAGTTTCTCCAGATCATCGAAGACTAGGGCTGGCGGCTACACTCATGAAATTTCTTGAAGAAGTATCAGAAAAGTGAGTACCTTGAGATAGTCACAAGAGGGATTAGTTATTACGAATACAAACTCTAGAGAAAGTATGAGTTACGATTTCCTTATTTTACAAAAACCAAGCTATTTTCTATCATCAATTAGTTAGTTGATTACTTGATATGCGATTAGCAATATGTAATTTTATGTTCCAGAAAGCAAGCATATTTTGTCGATCTTTTTGTGAGGGTTAGCAACAAAGTGGCAATAAAAATGTACCAGCAATTGGGCTATATTGTTTATAGAACTGTTTTGGAATATTACAGTGGCGATCCAGACGAAGATGCTTATGGTAAATTGAATATTTGGTAGCAACCTTAGAAAGCTATAAAAGTTATAGAGCTCTTTTACTCATAATAACATATTGGCCATTGATAATTGATTATCTGTTTAGACGAACTATTGAAACTCAAATTAACTTTTTTGCCTTGATCAGATGAATAAATGTTACTAAATATATCTGTTGCAGACATGCGGAAGGCGTTGTCTCGGGACGTCAAAAAAAAATCTGTTATTCCTCTGACACATCCTGTTAGGCCTGACGAAGTGGATTGAGAAAATATTGTTAAATACTTTGAAAAAAATTAAACTAATTCAATGGATTTTCCCTGTTTTCATTTTGTTCTGCTCCTTCAATCAATACTCCATGCTTATATGAGGTAGCGTCCTCGGCTCGTTTCGATTTCTTTTCTAAGTGGAACGATCGCCAGGAGCCCTGTGATTTTGACTAATTAAATCTTTGATTTGCGGCCGAAAAATACGAAGAAATTGATCGGATCTTTTCTTTTCAATTTTTGTGACGTCCGGTCGATAATTGTAGGAACCGTCTATGCCTCCAAGTCCAATCAAGCTCACTCACCAAGGAGGTATATTATCCTCTTTGGGAAATATTTTCCCCATGGCTGGCTGTCATCCCAATCTTCCGTCAACGTAGCTCTATACAAATTGTTACCCGATATCATTTTTAAATCAGACATCGAATAATAATGCAAAATATTCGATAGAAATGCAAGATATATGCGAAAATATTCGCACGGCAATCGAGCACGGTCGTACTGACATTATCCGATCGTTATTAGACGCATGTACGTTATAACCTCATTACAATATCATTCACCAGTAACTTTGTGATAATTATCCTGATGAACTTTCGACCGGCATTTCTGGAAATTCCTCATCGTCTATCGAGTTCACACTTCACAACTTGTCAGAGAATTGTAATAAGCTTTTAATTATCAACTTTCATTCAGGTGAGAATGGAAACACAGGAGATAGCCTCACCAAGGACAAGATCCTGAATCAACCTCTCATAGAAGATGGAACCTTTCTTTTATATGCCTCAAAGGTACAATAAACTCTTCGTGGGCTCGTGAAAGAGCAGAAATTCATGTAAAGGTCTAACTGCAGTGACTTGTGTAGCCAGTTTGCCATTGCATGTATCTTTTGTTTTCATCATCAGATAAATCAAGTAGACGTTGTGCGAACTCTGTTGAGCTGTGGTGCCGACCCAGCAATACAAAATTCTCAGGGCTACAATGCTGTTGATGTTGCATCTTCTGATGCCATACGACGTATTTATGTTGATGATCTCTTGAGAGCTACTGCGGCATCTGAGTGAGTTGAATAATAATTCTTTTTGAACATATAGAAATTGCATCATATAAATTTCTATAGTATGGACAAAATCGTAACAGAATATTTGTTCATTCACACATAGGCTTGGAAGGGTTGTACAACTGCTGGCTGCAGGTATAAATATAAATTCCTGGGATTCGGAAGGGAGTAAGAATACTCCGCTTCATTGGGCTGCTTGTTACGGAAACAAAGACGTAATCACGTGCTTGATAGGTATTTTTTTATCAGATTACAGCAAGATATAGTGTTTACAATACTTCTACTAAATTTGCAAGGATTCGTCTTTTAACTCCTTGTGTTAAAGTTGAACATATTGAACTTTCATTGAGTGTCATAGTAATGGTCTCAATTACGAATCCAGATCGGGGTGCAGAAGTGAATTCAGAAAATGGTTGTGGGGCTACACCTCTACATGATGCAGTAAATCGAGGAGACCCCACAATTTGTCAGGTGCTACTACACGCTGGCGCTAATCCCCTCACCTGTGCTATTAAAGGGTCAAAATATTATATATATTAGATTTTTAATCCATCAGAACAATGAATTGTTTTGAATAATAATGACAAAATTACAGAACATTCGCCGGAAAGACTCCATATGATTTGTCGATTGGAAAGCCACCGTTGCAGGCTTTGTTACAAAAATATCTACCGGTTACAGCATCCAATGAAAGCGATACAATGCACAATACTACCACATTTATGGGACAGAACTATGGCAGTCGCAAAGTTTCGAAGTCTTCAAACCTGAGTCAACTTTCCATAGACTCCAATAACAAATCATTTGACCAAATATTTGAAGGGGCAAATCGAGAGACTGGGAGTGATAGCCCAGTTAAGAGTGTGGGTGAGAAATGTGGGATATATAATCTCCTTTGGCCTCAGCCCAAAACTATCATAGAACTCATTGATTCCACCCCATTTATCGCTGGCAAAGAGTTATTCATTTCTATAATACAAGGAAGCGAATCAATACATAAAATATTAGATGTGTGGGAGATTAGCAGGTCCATTTTATTGGAGCTGGGCCATGACGTTAAAATCGGCGAAGTACAGCCAAGATGTGGAAAACTATATTCCGATCAACAGATAGAATGCTTAGTTAACGAAAACTTGTTTAATGTCAGTGATAGCTATCAGCTATTAATATCTCAAAATGTAATTAAAGTAACTGCTGGGAGTTTGGCAGGCTTACATTACGCAGTCTGTACTTTTGTTCAAATACTAAGATTGTGTAAGACCCATAAAAACTCCGAGATATGCGAAATTGATGCAGTTCTAATCAAGGATGAACCGAGATTTAAACACAGAGGTGTGTTATTGGACATCTCACCAAGAGGCAGAATACCTAATCTGGAATACTTACTACACATGATTGATCTATGGTCTGCTTTCAAGGTATCACACTTGCATCTGTATTCTAGATTAGCACCGAGCTGTGACTGGCAGCTATGTTATACCAGATCGGAAATGGTGACACTGGACCGCTACTGCAGGTAAGATATAATCTTTCTCATCAAATCTAATCTCGTAATTTTTAAAACGAAAGTGATGGAAGATGCTAATGATTCGATCAATGGACATTTTTTAGGACTCTTCACTTACTCAGTTCTTGAATTTTGCAGAGATCGACATCTGGAATTAGTGCCTGCTATGGATGTTGACTCGAACGTAAGCCAACGACACCTGCCTCAAATGTGGCCAATCTTTCAGGAATTGCTAGCGACCTTTCCAAGTTTAAGTTATGTCCATGTTGGTCCTAGATTGGCTAGTTTATTGGTTCAATTGGAGAATTTAGATTCGAGTTTATCAGCAAATGAAACTGTGGAAACGGATATGTCTGAAGTGTTCAAATCCTACTCCTGTCTGCAAGAACTCTGGCACATTTTGAATCTAAATTCTGATGCAACGTTATTATTATGTTCAAATGGACTACATTCTAAACCTGAATTACGTAACGTTCCGAGCAACGTTATCTTGGTGGAATATGGCTTCCAGGTGATGAAGCTCTTGAGATACTTTCTGGCTCGTTGGCAGAGGTTGTTGAATATAAAAACAAATCACGTAATTTTCTGTGATTTATTGTCATTTTAGGCAGACTATGATTTTTCCGAGTGGACAGAGGTTTTTAGAAATGCTGGTGGCAATGTTCTACCGAGTTCTGGGACTGCAAGTTACAACAGCTTAGCAGGATGCCCTGCGTCAACGTACGCTAACACGAGAAATGCACTGAAAACTGCACTGCAACAGAATTCAATTGGCATTGTTGTAGCTCACTGGTCGGGTAGTCATCATTTGACGCCACACCCTTTTGCTTGGGTAGGATTCTTAATCGGAGCTGGCTTTGCATGGAATCCTTCCAGTGACTTTGATTCACTACATTTTGAGAGCTGTGATACTCCTGAAGTCGCCAATACCTCCAGGTAGCAGTTCTGGTTAGCTAAATTTTTCTTAGTGCCCCGTATTTGGATAATTCGTTATGAACTCAGTACGATAAAATCATCAGATGTTTTTGTCACATGCGAATTCACTATCAAGCCATTATAATTATAAATTGCAATTACTATTTGTTGGATAAGTGTTTCACATCAAAACTTACCCAATGAAGATGAAGCGAAAAAAGCTTACACTAGAATGTGGAGTTATTTATAATTAATAAGTCACATTCCCACAGACAAGCGACACTGGCAAAGTTACTCGACATCCACGTCTTCTGGGACTTAGAAGGAAAAGTTGGTAACGCTGTGCTGGAGTTGGGACGTGTAGATACGTTGGTACTGACTCTCAGCAAGAATCAGGCAGTAACGGATTTAAAGCAAATACCAGACAATCGTGGGTCCACACTTTATCGACTTTTGACTGACCCAGATAATGTCACTCTTGACAATCTTTCTGCAGATTTATTTGTGGTATGTTTGCAGCATCGTGTATCTGAGTGAGAATTGAATATTCAATCATTCAGCTGGTTTCTGAAATCTGCAACTGTAATATAATCATTTTTCAGAAAGTCACCAAGCAAATCAAACGGATCGCGCACTCCTTGTACGAAGTGAACCTGACATCGAAATTTGCATCCATGGAAATTCAAGAACTTCAGTTAACTGCCGACTTGATGCTGACTGCTTGTCGCATTGGGAGAACTCTCATTGGTGTCGGTGTTAATCCAAACAGCAATATGGGACTTGCTGTAATTAATCTTGGCGTCTGTAATTTGCCACCTACCTTTAGGACTGACATAGCAAACAAACTTTTAGCACACATCGAGCAATATAAGGGTGCCTGGTTACAAAGACACTTACCTCAAGGACTCCAGAGTTCTTTGCTAGTATTAACAGCCTCGTTACATAGATTTGTACCCGAATCGTAAACTTATATTATTTTGGTCTATTGATGGATATGTGAGATAGCGGTACTGGATGCAATGATTGAATTGAACTTTGATTCATATACTAGTGATCAATACGTGCACTAAACATCAAGATCACGATGGAAAATTTCAATGAATATTGAGGTTCTCTGACTATTTGAACATGTCATTGACTTTGTTTTAATTATTCAAATGTTACAATATCTGTTCTTATTCTGAAGCCATGTGTTATGATTCTGGTACAAAGCATTCTGATCAAATTTTTATGGACTAGATGGATACGTTTTCTTAACATTCCTATATTACTATTCGGGGTATAACAGAGCTTGGCATGATTTTAGTAATCTTTGGTTAAGTATTAGAACTTTTCAAGTGACAAATAACAAGGGGCTATGATGCCTTATTTTGTAGTTTTCACTAGTATTCAGCAGTTCTCAAAGTATTATTCATGATAGCTAGTGATGACAAATGATCAATTCGGTACTTTACTTGGAATAAAGGTATGAGAGATAACAAAACTTTTTCAATACAACTCAAGTGTCATTTATTTACCCAAGTGATTCACAAACCTACGAATACGTCACACGATAGTTCGCCTATGCTAGAATAAAGATTTCAAAGTTTGACAATACTATCATCAAATTGTATTCGAAGTCATGTTACAAGTGCTTGGCTCAAGTTACATTGTTTCAATCGTCACATATTTATTTCATGATCCTCCTGATCCTTATATGCTAAAGTTGTGCGCAAAAAATGTCCAGACTCATCTTTGCGATCCGAAAACATTGGCTTATTTCGGCCTATTTGACGTAGATCAGCTAACAGGGGCTGTATATTATAGGGTTTGTATAATATAATTGCATTTTTTAAATATTGTAGTAGGCATGAGCCTAATTATACAGCCAAACAAATGATGGCCGTTATCATTAAAGGCCATAACGTGTATAAGTACTACCACACGAGCGAGAGACTAAGAATACTTTTATGAAGGCACGTTTCAAGGCTCAAAAAATCAATGAAGAAAATTTAAAATTTTTCAATAATATTTACGAGTCGGCTGCTAGAAAGACGCCGATCTCGAATCTTCGCAATCAAGAGGTTTTCTATAGTATACATTACATTGATTTCATAATAGATGTGCTCTGAATACGTAACATTTAGGAATCTCTGTAATCACCAATCAATTTTGTGCCAAGTTGTAGATCACTGCCTACTAACTTTTTTTTGTAAAAATATTCGTTTCAAACTAATACTATTTGACAAATATGTTAGTCCCTAAAAGTCATGCTATAAATGGGACACTCATATAGATACCGACTAAGAATTTCAGATCTTTTGAACACTGCACAGGAAGGCATCGCAAGTAATTATTTGGAATATTTATGTGAAATTAATTCCTCAAACTAATTTTTATCTTGGGGGAGTAGGCATATTTTCACACGTCATATCAATATGGTATACTATGCATACAAATTCAAGCTATTGTGACAACAGTAAGTTAAAATTTCATTAAATTTAACACTTCATTGAATGTAACATAGATTAAATAATTTAAAAACTACTATTGTAAAAACAAAAGTTATAAGATGCGAGTGAGTCAAATTTTTGCATAAATTACGAATGATTATTGTACAAGCGCAAATTCTAAGGTGGGAGCAAGCTGAATTATGATAGTACAAAATATATCGGCAGAACTTTGTTATTGAACGGCAAGTGTCTGAGGAAATATTCGAGATCGTCGAGACCTCTCTAGCAGTCAAAATCTCTGATGGTTCTGTACCTGTTCAGGCGAAGTATTTTGGTCGACAAGATTATTACGGTTCTCTTCTCTCCAGCCACCCATCTCTAGGTCTTCTTTTTTTTTCAACTCAGCCTCTCTGGCTTTCATTCTATCATATTCTCTAATTTCAAACTGGTATTTCGAATCTGTTATACCAAAGAAACTTGCCAAGGATTCTCCTACATAATCGCAGGCTCTCAGCGTTTTGCTACCAACCCACGTAGTTTGATACCACATCCAAGGAAACCAGTTCAGTGTTTTCTGAAGAAAAAAAGTAAATAATAGAGATGATTGAAGGAATTCTCAATGAGGCATTTATACCAACTCCATTTCAAATCACTTTTGTTCATGACAAGGAGGGGAAACAGAACAAAAATGCGGATAACCCAATGTAGCAAGAGATTGAATACAATGGCTCGTTTGACAAAGTATCAGCTTTGTAGAATTAATTTTTGATCAAATAGGCTTACAGGATTGACGACTGGCAATTCAGCCTGTGATTTTGGGGAATCTGTTTCATCTTCCGAAGAGAATTCTTCTACCGTTCCATCTGAACAGTGAATCACTCTTTTTGGCACCTTGTTTTTCTGTGGTTCCATCTATGAACAAATTGAACTGAATATTGTGGAAATAATTCAGTTTGTTTGATTGAGTAAAACACAATTGATAAAAGAAGGTTATTATCACCACAAAATTTTGTTTATTTTATAAACAGCGTATTTTTATAGTAACACTGTAAATTATACCTCTTCTAACAAAGTGTTCGAGCGTTAACAGAGTACTGTCAGATTCAGGAACAATGACGCTGTATTTCACTATTATGACAGCATACTGCAAAATAAATGTGTGACCACATGCATAAAATTAGTATTCGACTCATTCCACTTGAATTTATAGGTACTCGGATGTGCGGTTGTGTGCGTTTTCGTCGTGATTATTTTTATTGATGTGCCAATGTACCGCGATTGATATGAGAATTATTACGTTGAAATGATACCGTATTAATTTGATGTAAGCCACTCGTACACAGTCAGCAGGAGAATCTGTCGCGGTAAAGTCACTGATACCCATCTACACTCAACGCTGATAGTGAGAGCTAGGTTGGTTTATTGGTTGTCACATTCACCAGCGTTGATGGGATAGTAACCTTTATTGGTGATCTACTGGAACGATCACTAACCTGGCTGAGAATTCTGGTGATGATAATAAAGTGGCATTTAAATATTATTTCAAATTGTTTATTCATATAATGCGCACGTCACCTACAGGATGACGAGATGTTTTATTATTCCAATAATTAATAATCATAATATATTGAGGTTGCTATTTATAATTTGTATAATTAAGTATTTATATTTATAATGTAATGTACAATACTTGGAAAAATACATTAATTTTTAGTGCAGATCAGACAGCGTTGCGTACGTTCTGTTATCTGTAGTGTTCTTTTTTTTCTAATACAGTTTGAAAAAAGTGTCAGAATCAACAATTTGTTTGAATATTATGTATTAAAATCCAAGGGAACTATTTCTTCAATATTTCACAGCACTCGGATCAAAATATTAACACTATGAGACATTGCATGAAAGCTTAGTCAAATTTATATAATCTTGTTTGTACAAAATAAGGACACATTATAATTTTTTTTTTTAATGTACTATTTGTAGAATCTCATTGGTATTGAAATTATTCCATGGATCTTATTTCGATCTGAAGAACAATAATCTGAAAAAACTAATTTGCACAACACACGAATATTATCACATGGTTCAAACTCTAGACCAGTTTAGACCAGAGATAAATTTGAAACAGTACAAAGGCTGTAATGCAGTTTACTACTTTTTGTTCAAGAATATCCTAATATTATATTTTACATCAAGAATGTATGAGTCATGAATTGAAATCAGCAGCATTGATTAGCCAATATTAGATTTTACATCTGCGCACAGTCCTTACTAAGCAATTTCTTTTCTATCCATTTCAAATCAATGGTAACATGACTGCCCAGTCTTTAGAAACCTGAAATCAATAGGGTTTTCTTGCTTTCTGTCATAGTAGAGGGGAGAAAATATTTTCAGACTATATTTTCAATCTGTAAAACAAATGTAAGATCAAAACATGGCGTCATCACTCACACTTGCAGTCTATAAGAACAGGTTTAAGATATGACTTAATCGGAATCCACACTTTAAGTGATTTGATATTTCCATTAATGTAACAACAGTGTCCAGTGCTATCATCTCTATCCTCAAGTGCAGAGAATTAGTTTCTCTATGAAAACCAGAAAACCAAACGTTAAAAGTTAGAAGGTACTGATGTAAATATATTAGGCTAATTGGTGTCTACTGTTCATGTAGCTGACTATGCTCATGTTGCTGTACAAAAGAGTATTCAGACTACGCCGATTACTATCACTCTAAGTGCGTTTTCTAGAAACGTTTGGCTTCATATAAATCCAATACACTTCCTATAAATAATATAGTTTTCTTTATACTGTCATTTTTCCATTCCTGAATTAGAACTAGAATCTCCACTGCTATAAGACGGATGATAGGAAGTGTTGTTTGAGTACAATGAAAGTGTCATCTAAGCTTCAGGGCTAAATTTTATTGTTTTAATATTAATAGCCATTTGTTGTGTTGCAGATAAAAGATATTTCCACATGTCACATTTCTTGTTTTCTAATTGATACATACTGAATCATTTCAAATCACTTATGATGTACAATGGACTGATTCTATCCGAGAATGGCCGCAATATCCAAATACTAACAATCAGCAGAGCATCACAAACTGTATACATCATGGTTTTTCTGGTTGCAGCTGACCAAAATAATTAGAATTCTATATATATACAGTACATTATAGACGTTCACCATCGGGCCTCCAATTGATGTCCAAGTAAGCATTAATAAGTTGTATACAATTTCTCAGATGCTCTGCAACTGAAGATGATATTTTCAATATACAGGGTGATTCACCAGAGGTGTCGGAATAGGCGGAGACTAAACGACGTGATGCGAGCGCGACAACGAATGCGATGGCCAGTCTATCGCGTTGCTATTTTCTTCTGTGGATTATCTCGCTGTTCATTGGCTATAGAGCTAGGCATGACGTCGACTAGTCTCTGCCTATTCCGACACCTCTGGTGAATCACCCTGTACATATAGACTTCATATCACTATGTTTCATTTAAATATTGTATCAGTTACAATATCAAAAGGAATGTAGTTTGAAAATAAGTTACTTCTGAAAATATCTACATGGTAGCATATAAGTACAGTGCTATTGAAAGTGCTGAACATTAAAAAAATCTGGAATAGCAGATAGTTTGTAATTTCTCATAGAAATCATTCGAAGTACTAGTGCAATACCCTACTCTGTTACTTCAGGGTAAATAGGTGGAAAAAAGTTTTTCAACTAATACATCTCATGGTTTAAATGATTTAGAAGAGTTTTGCTTCCAATTCTCTCGATTCTTATCTCTATAATTGCACTAACATTCAGCACTTTCCATCCATACATTTTTAAAATACCTAAAAACTAAGCCATTATGATTGAATTAAATTGAATATGCCATCAATATAATTACTCACAAAACTAAATGAATTGTAATATAAAAAATAAATATAGCTTAGACTAGCACGTTCGGCGAACGAGCGCCATTACACAATTACCACGTTCATAGCTGCCGAGTATTATTTGTAATTAAATTATTATTATTCTTTATGTTATTATTATTAGCAATCAATTATATAACTTTTTTTTCGATAATTCAAGTGTTTCTTGGAAGCATTTTGAATTTTTTAAGTTACTTAGACAAATTAAGTACGCCATTTCTAGCACCGCAGAATATTTTTATGCAGTACAGACAAACTGTTCTTCGAGAAGTCAATTTTCATTACATTCACTGATACTGAGTTCGAAATACCTATAACAACTGGATCGATTGAAGTTTACCTACATTATCTGCCAATGAGTTAAGTATAATTTGGTTAATATTGAAATAAGATACAAGTTACATACACATATTGTAACCAGCTAACCATAAATGTGTATTACTATAAATTCATGGTTTACTACTAGTTATGAACGCAAGCACAATGTGCCGATATATTGCTAGAAAAGCAAATGGTGGGTAACATCCACAAGCCTCACTGAGATCAAATGTATTATCAATAATCCATTGTGAGTAATAAAATGAAAGACAGCAGAGCTGCTTTAGATCAGGTCAAATATTTTTCGTTTGATACTGAAATTTCAAATATACATAATATTACATTAAATCGGTATTCTAATAATGATTAAATGAATCGATCCAGTCGTTATATTGTGGCAATTTGCAACACTGAACTATACTCATTTACTCAGTAAGTTCAATTACAAAATGAAATATTTGATGAATTTAGAGGTCGACATTTTTGAAGCAGTAAAAACACCAAGGTTCAGTAACTGAAGCCATTCTTTTAAAATTACACATGTGTTGAAAGATCATTGAAACATTTTACTCGGAATCACTAAACAGATTACATAATGCACAATCTTCCCAAAGAACTTGGCATCAATATTGATAATTTAATCTTAAGAGCTATATACATTGCAGCATATCCTATAACAATACTGATGTTCACCTTTCATCACACTTTGAATTGTTCGAATTCAAACGGGAAAGAAAATAGCTTAATTACTAAATTTATAATTTAATCATACACTATAATATTCCACGCAGTTGTAGAATTAGTATAATACGTGTGAAGAAAAATAAAATAAAATAGATTTTGATTTTAACAAAATGCAGCACAGAATATTGCCAAATATTGTGTAGGGCTTTTGATTGGTCTCTACTTTCAAATCAACAATGATTAGTTAAAAATGAAAAATATTTTCCACGAAGTACGTATTAATTAACGAAGGTTAGTACTCCCTTCACTTCTGTAGGGAATGTACGAATTGTAATTTTATTTCTAACTATTCAAATATTTATATTTACAACTCCAATACTCTTCATTATATACAGCATGCATTACGTCAACTGCTAATGAAAAAGTGTGACTTATAAATTGAATAGATTCATCGTATTCTGTACAGATACAAACTTGAGGAAAATCGATGAAGACTGATGTGCATGAAACTAATATCAAAACTCTTGAGTACTTCAGACCAAGCGAAAGATGTGTTTCAATGGACAATGTAACTAGCATTAATCAAGGTCAAGAACTACATGAGAACGATTTAATTTGACTTGTAAAAATGATGATTGTGTTAATGGCATATGTTTACATACATATATATACATACGTAGATCAGAACGTGACATAATCTGCGCATGCCACGACACGCATAATTATGTCAGAGCCAATAATTAAATAACAGTCTTCTTGGTCGTCGGGTCGATATAGTTTCTGATATCAATAAGGCAATTTTTGCTTGGAACAAACTTTTATCATTTCACGAGTCAAGTTATTCTAAACCAGACTATCCAACGACATTTATATTTTATCATATTTACGCCAGAACGATTCATGTAACAATGCAGTTTTTATCAATAAAATGCTATAATATGTTCTAGATCTTATCACACATCCAACACTTGATTTGGAAATATAAACTGTACACAGATTTGTGCAACCAACAGTACAAAAGTCCTTGACTACGAAGTAAGCCTGTTCAAGTGTTTAGTGAAATTTTCCACTATTGGGCAAACCTGGCAGATTACCACGAGCATGTGTAATGACATGTACTTTATGTACCATCATTGCAAACCGACAAGTATCTGTGTAATCAAATGTATGTTTATGCTGTGGCACATGCATCAACAAACGTGTGGACAGATAGTAATAAGGGATAAACGTTTACTCGGATTTTCTAAAGGAAAAGATCAATATTTGTTGCCAGAGTTGAAACTATTAATTCTTTTGATGATACTTATTGATGAGAAATATAGGGATAATAGCCATAAACATTCGGCTATAAATAAATCTATGTATCAGGAATGAATAACAATGAGTTCTGAAGAAAATGCATAAGGAATGATGCTGATCGTTGTTACAAGAAATTAGATTATTTATCGATGAAGTTCCAAACATTTTAATTGAAATTATAGCTAATTTCGAAATATGCTGGAGGCCTCGCTGATAAAGTACAAAAGCACGTTTATATAATTAAGGTATTTTTATATCCAGAATGAATGCGAAAATGAGAGTAGTTGCGTTCAGTAAATTGCTGAAATAACTAGAGAGTTTAACGGATAAAAATTGTTCCAAAATTCTGGAATGTCAGCGAAAACACAGCATTGCATATCCATAGAACTCAAAAATATTATAAGACAGCTTGAAATTTTCAAGAAGCTACGTCTTTCAATACTATGAGGTTTGAAATGCATAATTTTGTTACCGTGGCGAGAATGTTTTCATAAAATTAGCTTTTATCAATATCAAAGTACATAAAAAATATTGAGCCCACTATCATCCGACACACATCATACATTAACTGCCATATTCAAACACTGATGATGCGAAACAGTTTTTAGTTATATTTCAGCGATCATCATTCATTTTAAACAATGAACATAAGTATTGCATTACACGATTCATATATCAAGTATTTACCATAAAATGACACTATACAACAAGATTTTGCATAAATATTCTCTTACAAAGGGCAGTGTTTGATTCATACTCCAGCTCGTAGTTATTCAAATAACTACACCTATAATGTAATTTTCATTACACTATGGCACTATGAGTTCAGAATACGGGTATTTAAGTATCGTGTCACCGTGAAGTGGTTGCAAGCAGTAGTTATCGCGATTCAGAAAATTCGAAACTACTTTACCTGCAAAATATTGAAAATCAATTTTTTTGGATTGTATTTTGCATGAAATATGTTATTCAAATACATTTGATCTCCTGCTGCTCGATACTCAAGTTGCTGGTTTACAAATACATTAAATTGCCTTCAATTGAAGTCTGGGAAATTTATGTACGATAAAAATCTGTCATTGTATTTTGCTCACAACCCTTTCACCACTAACAAATGATCATAGGCTCGCCAATTTCGAACATTCAACAGCAGCGATAGCTTTAATGTTCACTTGGTGCACTTTAAATAAGCCAATGCTATGATAAAAATTCTCGTTCTAATTCTGAAATGCTTGGTTTACGGCTTCGACTGAGCCTTCGGTTGGCTTGCAATGGTACTGTGATATCTTGACTTTGTCCATGAACTGGTATGTCCAAGAGCGTTTCTCTATGATCTCTGGTAACATTATCTCTTGCAAACGTAACTGGTGAAAACCTGACCCTACTGATTGAAATTTGGCTGTCTTTCGCTGAAACGTAACTAGAATCCTCAGAAGTTAGGGAATCCGGTGGTGTAGGATTGGTTGGAGTACCGGATCCTGAATTATTTTTACTTGGGTTCTTGTTTGGCGAAGTGTAGGAATAGTTTGATCTTTTCAGACTAGATCGAAGTCTCCCGACGACCTCCAAATTACTTGGTCTTTCACTTGAATTTGGATTTGACTCGTGTGAATTTTGTCTTGTTAGGTAGACATTATTGTAGTCGTGATTTAAAATATTTGAATTGTAGCTAGAAATACTAGACATAGCGTTCGAAGATCGTTGATAATAATGGCTTGGCGAATAGAGGGAGTAATCAGCCTCATCTTCGAGACGAAATGTTGGATTAACGTTACTTTGGCTAGACGTACTTGCATTTGAGACATTAGATGATGTACGATGATGAGTATATGGTGGAAGTCTTGGTGTAGGACGAGCAGGACTACTTATGCTGCTGGGATTATCATATGCGTGCGGAAATTCTGGACACTCCAGCATTCTATCGCTGTAACAGAATGTGGTCATAATGAATAATTTCCTGTTTACGTAACTGAACAACAAAAAATTTGCAAAAATGAATTAAAAATTCTGAAATACTTAGTATTACTGAGCCAAAAATTATTTACTCTTCGTTGCTAATAGAATCTGCATTATTCAAAACAATGCAAAGCTATTGTTGTATATCCATGAACTCACTGATAATCCGAATGTACAAAATATGGAGGCTCAGAAGGTCTATAGTACTCAGTCGGAACCACAGCATAAATAGGTGGACCATAGTCTGGTATTGCTGCAATGTTTCCCATGAATATGGTTGGCACTCGTTCATTTCGATCGATTCTGCCAATTTCTGGAGAGTAGGTATCATCGTTACTTGTGCTAGAACTTTTTCTTCGAGGACTAGGTGTTGGTGCATTGGTATTGGCTGATGTCGCATAATGTTGTGGAGAATCCGTAAAGCGCAATGGTTTGTCGGGCATCACGTTTAAAGGCAGGCCAGGTGGTATACCTCCCATATTACTCAGAAACGGCCTGAAATACATTTAGAACAATGTAAAGATGACCTGTAACAGCGATAGCAGACTGCCACATTTGTTATGTATTTTCAAACTGAATGACACATGTGCACAATACATAACACGACACAAAAGATTATAAGTCTTGGGAAATCTATCCAAATATTTTTTCACTAGACACAAATGATTAAATATTGAGATACTGACCTGTAGTGTCGTGCCGGTCCATGATACGTATTATGAGGATAGCCACTGGTCGAACTGAATTCGTAATCAGGACCCAAGTAAGCAGAATTTTGATCCGAACCATTATCTGCTTGAAACCACCATCTGGATTGTTCGTCTTCGCAGTTGCTGGGCTTTGGTTGTAATTTAGGATGAATTGGAGACACATTTGACATTCTTACGTCATATCCTGTTGCTACACCAGCAAGCATAGCAGCGATGTTATATAAAACCAGTTCGATTATACTTAATTTAGGTTTCTTCACTTCTCCATTGTACAGTGTAGGCATAGGAACCGGCATTGGCATAATGTAGGGCCCAGTAAGGCCCGGTTTAATGGGATAATCTGAAGTCATCCAATCGTTCGGAAGTTCGGTAGGCGATGCTGTGTAGTCTATAAAAAGAATTGCAGTCTTAGGAAATGATAGCAGTTCCTAATAATATTAGGAATGATATCGTGATTAGTTGTAAAGGTTGTATCTTGTAAGAGACGTATCCAATCTATACTGTATTATGTACATTCCCGCATAAATATGTCACTCAAGGGTCTGCGTATTAATTTTTCAGAAACGTTATATCATTTTGTTATGATTATACTTAACGATGTTAAGTCGTTCTTGTGAAGTTTTCTACTAATAACAGTCGGACATATCTTTATATAATATTTGTCAATTTATATCTAATGCAGGTGGCACAACATGTGAACACTTCCAGCCAAAAATAAAAATATTATGAGGCAGAAAGTATCGATAGTAATGCTCAAACCTGAAATGTTAAAAAATGATATTGAATATTACAAAAAATATAAGTATTTATGCAAACACTGTTAAGAGATATTGATATCTTCTGATGATATTTCATGGCATACATAATTTTCAATTTACTCTGCTTGTGAAATACCGGTCTGATACAAATTTATTCTTATCATAATAGTAATAATTTCACCAAAGAAAGTCAAAATAATAATGCTCAATTACTATTGAATTCAAACTTGTCACATAAATTGTGTAACCTTTGATCTAATATGCAGAATAAATTTAAAAAAATAATTAAGTATGTGAAACAATACATTGGTTGTAGCAAGAAAACATTAAAACGACAACAAAAACTACTCATATCTTCTCGCAAGAGGACCATGCTTTGTCATTTCCAAAATTCAGTCTATCTCATTAATCAGGTGAGTTAGAATCATCACATAAACATTGTATTAGTATGCGGGTAAATCTACACTCAACAAAGCATTTTGAATTGCTGCCATCTACAAAATCAACATTCATTTCATCCTTCTAAGGATTCGTACGGTTGCAGGTTCAGCAATATTAACTGCTGGAATGCACATTAGTTATTGTACGATTCAAATGGTAAATAACATAGAATCAATAATGACCCAGCTTAATCGGAAACCCTTTTTCACACTAATGAATCACTGACACTGCTAGTTTATTCTATACTGCTTAGGAGTACATGAGTAATGCATTAATCTGCCAATACTATTCATAAACTTATTCGTAAACAAAAATTGAAATAACTGTAGAATAGTGAATGAGAATTCGTATGTTCATGCTAATAACAATATTTAGGTCAAAATATTCTAAGCAGCTAGAATTACTACTTTCAATTAAAGATCATTTGATAGTGTGAGTAAATTTCATCAATTTTGTCACAGAAATTACACATACTGGATATTTTGAAGGTAATGTACCTAAATCTTGTCACAACAGGAGGCTACAGTTTTCTTGCAAAATTGTTGTTTCACTTATCGTATTTGAGTTATATTCCCTTTAATCAGGTCACCTACTTCTTAATTACTCTACATAGCTGCCTCGTGTGATAAAATATTAACATTTGGTTTGTTAAACTCCATAAAAAGATAGGTTCAAAAGTATCAAAGAATGCTCAAAACAAAATCTTCATGAGTCAAAATCATTTTTCATAGTATTCAATATTGATTAGCAATCATAAACCCTGTTAACTTCTATTCAACTGTCGATGAGTGCCTGATGTTAGAGGAAATTAGGGCATATTTTTTTTGCCACTTTTGTCTTCAAACTTCAATTTCATGATTTACGCCTTGGTCACAACAGACACCTTAGACGCCACATGAAAACAGATTATAATCAGTTTTTGAAAGCCATAAGCTTTAAACAAAACAAATATTATTCATGAAACTAAACAAGGGATGAAAGTTAAAAAATCATGAAAGGTAGAAATAATATTCATGATTTCTGTTGGAAGTCAGTTCTGAATTGGTTTTGAGTTCGCATTAATAGCTCTTAAACGATTTCTCAATTGAGTAGACAAGCAACTGACTACATGTGTGGTACTAGCATTCAACTATAGTTAAATATCTCCAATAACACTAAATGTTAGTTTTAGACCGCCTGTTGTCTGGGTGTCTAAAACCCCCAGGTTTTAAAACAGGTTCTAATTTTTTGTATTGTAGACGAACACTTAGAAAAAGTTTGTTTTATACGCAACACAACAATGGGACTTTTTACCATTAATGCGTCTAAATACCAACCAGATGCAAAAGCATTCTACTTACAACATGAAGCATATCATAGTAACAGTTTAAATTCTCCTAATAAAGCATAATATGTTAAAACATGCTATACTAACCACAAGCCACGGAGACAACAAATTAACTGAAGACGGCACAGTCTATAATTAATAGTGTTTGCCACAGTCGCTATTGTATGACCGATAATAAATAGTACTATTCATTGTATTTATCATAAATCTTGCGAGACACTATTGCCAGATAAAACCTGGGTTTTTGTGATCGACACGAGAATGTCAACAGCCAGTAACACCGATTCACTTGAAGCGTAGAGACTATCAACATTCTCTGAAAAATTGGCTGAGCATGATATTTAATGAGGACTGATCTCTTTATCAGAAACTCAAAATCATTAATGATTAATTTTGATATTTGCTTGAAAGAAATGACCAACCAACAAGTTGTATCAATGATTTCAATACATTTTGTCATTTGTAAAATGAATCTGGCAATCTACAGTAGGATAATAATTCGTCCATTGACATTGAATTGTTCGTAGAATTGGGTAAATAATATAGGATGTTCCAGGAGGGATAGGACCAAAACCAAGTGAAGTTAAAAGTTAGGAGCCCATGGGGTACATGCAGGGTATGTTTTTTTTTACGCTCGGTTAAATTATTACTCTCATATTGCTTCGAATGGCTAGAGCCAGTATTTTGCAAACTTAGATAATTGAATATAAAAGATTAAATAAAAAAGTTAAATATTATAATTTCTCTTTGTACGAGTATATGTTTATAAATAGTGCTGCCATATGACCTTGGTTATAACTTATTAGAAGTGATAATCAGTAGATGACAAAGCATAGCTTTTGCATTCTCCTAAAAAATAATCAAGTTCTAACTAATACAAATCAAGATTTTAAGCCAAACGATAGTTACTTCTTTACAATGTTTCCACGATTTAGACATAAAAGAGACAACAACTCAGTATAATCAAACAAATTTAGACCAGTAAGTTCGTCTTTCAATTAAAAATAGTATTTTAACACAAAGCTATGCTTTGGATGCAATCATATTAGGGAGTATTTCTATAGCTACAAATACGTCATAGCGTAAACAATCTTGGGAAAAATAATTATACTATTTATAAGCAAAACTAACAGTACTAGAGTATACCGAGCGTAAAAAAAAAAAGAAAACTAAAACAAAATCTGTGTACAACTGAAAAGATTTTATTGAAAAAATTTTATAGCTAAATACAGGTGTGTCTTTTGCATGTAAGTGCCTATTATATCGTGCGCAAGGTTTTGGCAGTTCATGTGGTGCATACGGAAATACGATGTGCCAATACAAATATATGTTGCATCTAAGAAAAAACTTGTAAGATTCGCTGTATGATCTGGAATAATGTGAATACCTTCACGACATGGTAAAAATTCATCTTACTGCTGAACCTGAGAGTCATTAGCAAACCTTTGCCATTCAACAAATCAGTGCAGCTTTTACATGATACGACGAGCCTAAATAATTAGCTGGCACTGGATCATTGTTGTTTAATTCAGCAACGAAAGTAAAAAATGTTCAATAGTATGTACTCAAATCAATATTGTGATATATTGTGAAATGGTATTGAAATAAACAATCAAAACTTACAGTTTGAGTCAGTAGATTTAGTTAATTGAATGGGACTATGATTCTCAGGTACAGAGTTTCGATTGTTGAGTATAAAATTTGAAAGGAAGATTTTCCACGTCTAAATCATGTAGCGATCTGTTAAATATGGTTGTTAGAGTGTTATGTACTCTAAATTATTGTGACTGAGAAGAACCAACACCAGAAAGAATTCGGTCATTCTTTATTAAGAATTTTCGACACCCAGATGTAGAACGCCACTTAAACACGGAATATCATCTGAATTCATAGCTTGAATCTGGATGTAAGATAAAACACATTGTAAATGATTATCAGGAAGTTCTCTATGTCTTTTGCAACTAATACTTTGAGTTGGTCAACTAAATTAGCAAATGAGCATAATTCACAAGTAGCAAATCAAAGATTTAAAAGAATCGAGCCAAATTTCAATCAAATATAACATCGAAAGTGGTGATACTAGGAATATATTAACAGTTACCAAATATTAATTTGTATACTAGAGGCTATGAACCGCCTTTTCCTGAAGTTTAAACAATTATAGTCACTTGATTGGATTGGAAAATGTCGTTGGAGTATAACCACACTGATAGAGTTGGATTCAAATCTGCATCGATTAAATATCAGGATAAAATATCATAACTTGATGAATTTTATCTGTAAGGAAAGAATTTTAATATTTACAAGATTTTTACTGCAGTATGATAAATGAAAATGTAATGTGAAGGTTTTTCTTAACCAGAAATTCGAGCATCCGATCGGACTATTATAATCATTGTCGACGATTTTTGAACGTCAAGTTAAAATATTTCAACTTAAAATAATTATAATATGATCTGATTTTAACAAGCATTCTGTCAAACTATTATTTGCATACTTCAAATAATTCTTAATTTGAGTGGTCCCTTCCGGAAAAAGTTGTATCAAGATATGAAATGACAACACAATTGAATCAGATTACACGTTCTTGGTCACCGATAATTATACTCCAAGATCTAGTTGGAATAAATTACACCACCATCGGCTAGCCGCTACCAACAATTTTGATACATAAGTAAAATTATCAACTCACTACTTAATACTGTGCGTATGAATTTACAAATTATCACATCAGCCATTTTTGGGCCCATGATTGTGTGGGAGAATTTAAATAAAAACTCAGACAAAACAGTAACTATTGTAAGCATGCACTACCGTTGGAAAAAGAACACCATTTGTATTTACTTGCATTAATTGATTTTTGAGCGTTACGCGGATGCTCAATAAAACATGTCTCTCTTGAAAGATAAATTATATTTCTTTGTAATAAAACGTGATATTTACAAATAGACTGCCTTACTAAAACAACTGACGCATCAACAATTAACTGAAATTGAGGTTGGTATGCATTATAAAACTATACTTTTTCGGTTGCGCCAAAGTGCTGTTTAAAATTTTGATTTGTAATTTTTGAGGAATACCACTCCGCTTACAATATTCATCGATTCTAAACAGGAATGTTTTTGCTGTATTATCATTTAATGGAAATTAGTGGTATTATTTACGGAATAAATATCTACTTTGTGCAAGTCTAATTCATGACACAGTATTCCTAAGGGATAATTGTTATTTGCTATTTTACGGTAAAGTTTCTAGTCCTAAACTGGAGATAATATGCTAATTATTAAAAGATACTTTGATGTCACAGAATTCAATTAATTTCGTCGAAATATTTTCATTTCATCAAATGAATAAAATTCATTGAATTCAAAGAACACGAGTTTCGGATAACTGGAATTGACAGCTTGATTGATTGAATCATCAGCTAAAAGTGCGAGACATGGTTACAGCTATCGTACCAATTACATCCAAAGAAATACTCATACGATGGTCCATATGAAATGATGGCGAATATGGAGATAATCTGATATCATAAGGTTGAAACAGAATTGATTACTTATATCTGAATCAGCGCTATTGCATATTTTAGATCTTATGCTATGTATAAGTTTCAGTAGACACATCAATGTCTATTCATACAAAAAAAAAAATACACATATATGAATCTGTAATTGAATTTTCAATGCCTAAAACTATTGGACTTTTGCTTGGGTGAGCATGTGTAAGTTAAAAAGTATTAACAGCACCGCAATTGTTTTTTGCCTGTTATCAGTTGAAGAAACCGTAAGAATTGAGTAAGTGTGGTATTTTATATTTTTTGAAACAAAGTTTTTTTCGTATTGCCCACACCGTTTGAAGTTGAATATATATAGTCTATAGTGTGTATTGTATATTTTGTGCGTTCTTAATTTACGTTACATAATGTTAAATCTTTATAAATTAAAAAAAAAAAAAACTATTTATTCAATAAGCTTACTTATATTCTAAGTTTGCATGAAGTAATGCAACCTATTATATAAACTATAATGTTTAGTATCATTTGTTTTTTCGAAAAAACTTATCTGTTGCCATAATGCTGGACGATATCGAACTGACAGAGCTTGCGCCGTCAGAACTTCGCCTCGAAATACTCATGATTTTGAATGAACCGGTAGAACTTTCATTAAGACGATAATTGGGATCCGAAGGTTGTCGACTATAATCTTGAAGGAATATAGGTTGCCGACCTGTACTTGTAGAGTTTTCGCTGAAATCTAGTAGAAATTCATTGCTCTTGGATTTTGAATTCATCTTTAACGAATCGCTATCAAGATCACGATCTGAATATTGTCCGCTATATTTTGACGTTAAACTACATTTACTCTTTGAGCTGTCAATAGAAGATCTTGGTTCATTCCGCTCGAATTCATCCAAAAATTGTGCAGAAATTTTGGATTTCGAACTGTCATTTGAATGTTCTGAATCCAAGTTATGTAATTCTGATTCAAGGTTTTCAAAATCAATACCTTCTCGTGAATGCGCAGCTAAAAATCTGGGGAGATATTGATCACGTTCTGAATCACGGCTATCGAAACCTGGAATATGTATGGTATTTTCTAGTACTTTGTACTCAACTTTGGCCATTGGCCGATCATCTAATGCATCACGACTTCCCCATGCCTTGATTTTACTGAACACTCTTAAGGGACTTTTCGAATTTCTCGATTTATGTTTCAACGGTTTCCCGACTGAGTTTTCTGGACTCGATTCGCAACCATCTACATCACTTATTTTAATTGCGATAGAATTCTTCCTCTCAGAAGATAATGGAGAATTGAGTGAACTTTTTCTAGATCCTGATGGGGATCTGAAAAATTCGGCTAGCGAATTTAATCGGGATTCTGAACTATCTCGACGTTTTTCTTTCGATTTACTCCTATCTCTCTTCTTATTTTTCACCCTTCTTGCAGTGCCTACCAGTGATGAAGCTACGCAATGCACGAAGTTAGAAGAGTGTACTGTATAATCAGATTCAACTGTTGAAAATTTCTGATTTTTAGAAATTTTATTATATTTTTCCTCAGAATTCATGCATGAACTATTACCATGTGCATTCAAAACTGGTGACTGTTTATCGGCAAACTGAGTTTGTTGATTAAGTTTAGATATATCCATTAAATTTATGGAATTGTCAGTCTGTTCATCGAAATTGCAGTAATTTTCGTTATTACAAAAGTTAAAAGATACTTTAGTAATGCCATGTGAGTCAGATGAAAAATTTGAATCTTCATTAGAATGATCAAGTGTTGTGGTAAAGCCATCGGTGTTTTCGAGATTAGCGCTTGTACTACACCTGGATCGTGTATCAACCAGATTATTGACCGATGAGTACAATTTTCGGGATGTAGTGTTACCTATTTCCTGTAGAAGAGGTGACCGCTGCGCACTTGCCAACAGAGCGGTACGAAGTGGAGCTTTTTCGAGATCGGGCGCGGACCGAGACCATCGCTTATCACCAGGTGAAGCAGGATTTGGGGGCTGAGTAATTATGGCTCCACGTTCACGCTGGTGCAATGTGGACGGACCCCAAGTTTTGCCTTTGATACCGTCTGCTGGTACTACATAGGAAGAACAAAAAACACAAAAGACTACTAACTACTTTGCTAACTACTCACTGCACAAATGTACATCAATGTATTTCATCTTTTCATACTTTGAAATTTCATAAAAAATGTGTCAAATCAAATTGTGAATTAACGCAACACGCAGTAAAGAAATTACTAAATTGCAATGCAAATAGATCTCTTAACAAAGCAAAACAAAAGGTCATGCAATATTCGCAAATGATAAGTACACTAATTGCCAATCCTAAGAAACAAAGAATAATTTAAATTAATCATATGACTTCAAAATAAGGCGACTCTTCAATATCATTATAATTTAAATTTGTACTTCTTTTCGAATTTGAGAAATAAGAATGCAAGTCGACCAATTACAACTTTCTCATGGGTACTCTATAATTGAGTATAGCTTCCGTAGAAAGAATTTTTTTTAATTTCAAACCGAATGTCTGAGTGAAGTCGTGAACTGCAAAGTTACTAATAACTGATTTTGTGTACAGGACGCGTTAAGTACTTTTATCCATTATTTTTCTCACAAATTATGAAACCACGGTCAAGCATTAGCTTGGATAGTACTCGAGGTAATTGAATATTCATTCAAACTGCGTTTCATAAATCATGCTATGACTAAAATAGAGTAAAGAGTGCTAAACACTAAAACTAAATGAATAAAAACAAAAAAGAATCGGATAATCAAATAAATAAGTTATAAAGGGAACGTCAATATTATACATACAAATTTTATAATGTAATGATCACCACATCCTACCTGATTTGATTACCAGATAAAAATCAGAAACTGTTCAACTATCTGAACAGCAAATTGAATATTAAGATATTTCATACACCAAAAAGATGTTCAGTGGCCAATAGATATAAAATGTTCAACTTCACCATCAATTACGCTTTACGGTCATTGTGTATGTAAAACATAATTCGAAATCTTGACTTTTACACAATTTTTAATAAAGTATCAAAAATTACAATCACTGAAATACGTTTCCCATGATTTTCTTGTATTTTTATTCGTTTCATATTGCATACGATACAGTGTACAATCATACATTGTACAAAAAATTTTATTCACCGAGTAAGTGCTCGTGAATCAGTGATAATGATAACTCACTCAGTATGTACATCATTGTATAACTCTGAATTTTCAAACTATTTCCTCAGTGATATGGAATGCTCTTCACGAAATTGGAATATCGTTTAATATGGGAAATATTATAGTTCATCTACAAGTAACTCGAGTTGCCAAATGAGTTGAATCCAGTTCTATGTGATAAGACATTTCTTATATGTCAAACATAAAGCGTTTACGAAACTGCGAATCACAGAATATGGCGGATCCAAACATAAAAAAGCTTCTCATTGGTTTCAAAACGTTGAGCTATTGGTAAATATTATACGATACTTTTTTGAGATAGTATTGTGGCACTGTCAATAGGAGGGCCGATAAAAAAAATTTCAAAGTAGGTAGCGTTTAGAATTATCCATAACATTGAAAAGTTCCAATTCATGGTTTTATTTTTACTAGTATTAAGCACTCTTTCTCTATCCACTTATATGTTATATCAACTTACAGGCAATTGCTCTAAGTCTTGGAATACTTGGTGATCCAGGAGGACTGTTGGGTCTCGAAGGGTTCCGATTTTTACCCCGATCCAAGGCTGTATGTTGAACAGTTATGGTGTGACGAAAATCTGGGGAACAGAAACTCAAATGTGCAGGCTTCTTCTCAAGTCTAGACTTCGGAGCATATACTGCAGGTTTTTTTTGATTTGCATAATGAGAAACCTTGTTTATGACAAATTATAATTTGCAAAAATAGCTCAATTTGAGTTTTCTTTTGGTAGGGCATTGCGCACAATTGATTGCTGGGTTAGCACAAGTAATAATAAAAAAATAAATGTATCAACAACGTTACCACTATGACTAATCTATAAGTCATTATGGTTTTATTAATAAAAGGTACTTACCAGATGGAAAGCTGATGTTGGAACCTGGTTCTTTCTTATTTAATTTTAATCGGGATTTCTTAAATTTGCCCAGCCTTTTATTTGGCGTGGGGGTATTTTGTTGCTGTATGATCATAACAGTCAATTCACGTCCTAGTAACTCTATCTCACGAGCTTCCAGTTCTTGCTCTCTTTGTCGCAAATTTTCTTCGTGTTGCCTTTGTTGCACTTGTGCTTTCGACAACTCTTCTTCTCTACAGCGCAATTCCTGAGACGAATGAATATGTTTTTAGATGCTATTTCGATGGTATATTCAGTCAACACGACTGGTAAAAGCGTCTTAAAATATTTGTAAGAAAAGAATCTGCCTGATTTCGTATCACAGAAAAACTACCATTTGAAAGAAAAACAATTCAAACTAGTAAAAAATTGTTTGATGATTTGACCAATGTATCATTATTGGATACATGAAACACATTAGAATATAGATACTCTTACCTCTTCTAGAGACCGACATACCTTTGCATAGCGTTTAATGAAAATGAGATATGATTAATGATACGGATTACTGCATAAAACAATGAAACGTACTCCACGTGTTGGTGCATGCATGTGATTAGTAGTCTGATACTTTTATTCAATTTGCTTCTGATGAACCACTCAGCTTTATTTGTTAAAAAACTTACTTATGCAAATTTACGGAAGCAGTTGATTTATAAATAACTGATGAGATAAGACAGAGAATTGATCGTCATATACGATAACTTGACTTACATGAAAATGAAGCTAGGTATTTTAGGAATGGGATTGGAATTCTAGAGATATAGCTATCATATTAGGTAATTACCTTCTCCTTCATGCGCAGTCCATGAAGAACCTCTTCTATCTCAACACGCCAGTTTTCTTGCATTGTGTGAAAAGACTCGTGCGGTGTTTCCGCAAATGCACTGCGCACTCCGTCGAGAGCTACTAAAATTTCCGAAAAACAAGGCCTCTCATGGCTGTCTGATGCCCAGCAAGCTGTGAATTCAATTCTTCGATGTAATTTTTATAACGACTCGTCTATCTACTATAACCTGATGAAAATTTTTTTGGTAGGATGAAATCTCAAATCCAATAAGTCATTTTTTACCTTCCATGAGGACTCGCCAAGGTTGTGGGCATGTTGTGGCGATAGGCAAAGTTAACTTATTAATAGCTACACCATATGCTATTGCCAAAGCGTCAATACCCTTGTAAGGTGTTTCTCCAGTAAGAAGCTCCCACAATAATACACCATAGCTGTAAAAAAAAACTTACAGTTATGATGAATGGGAAAGTAGCAGTAAACGAATTGGTCTCCTATTGTCATTTGACGACAGCAATAAAACATCTGAATATTTTTTACGTTCGGTTCACCATTTTGGAGGTGAAGACAAAAACAAATTAAAATATTCATCAATCTGATGTATTTTTTTTACAAAGAATTTGTACGTGCGACAAAATTGCATTTTGCTGTCATTAGGCAATTCTAGTAGGCAAGAATTAAAGTAGCAGCACTGGCGTGTTATGCAATTCACTGTTATCTACCTCCAAACATCGCTGGCCTTACTGAAAGTACTCTCTCTTATAACCTCTGGTGCCATCCAGGCGTAAGTACCAGCTGCTGACATACGTGTAGTTTTGTAGACCTCCCTCGCCAAGCCAAAGTCGGTGATTTTCAGCGTTTTATACTGAAGATCATCATTTTCAATTGGCTCGCTCAACAGTACTATATTAGGCACCAAAAATCGAATTAATAATAAATCAGTCAAGAGCAATGTCATATTCTGGATGATGAATACAAACCGTTTGAACTCTTTAAGTCTCTGTGAATTAAGCTGATCGGAGCTTTATTGTGTAAATAATCCATCCCACGAGCAATTTGTATCGCCCAGTCGACCAAAACATCAGGTCGAATTTTCCTACCGCTAAGAACCCTATTCAGACTCCCTCCTCTGGCATATTCCATTACCAGACACATATTCGGCATTTTTAAGCAAACTCCTTCAAGTGACACAATATTTTCATGTTTTAAAAGCCAAAATAATTTTGCCTCCTGCCTCACATTTGCTAATGTTACACTAGGCTCTTCGTCAGGATCTTGGCGAGCTGCCTTGACAGCTACTTCATGTTTTTGCCAGTATCCTCTGTAAGATATTAGGATATACGTTAGTTCTTTGTTGTTTATAGAAAAGCGTGAACAACTCAGAATTTCTGTTGTCCAAATAGTTGCATTAATTAACTTAATATACTAAGGCTAAAAGTAAATGATTCAACTGTAAGTTTCCTGGAACAAAATACTCTGTTGTGACTTGAGTTTTTATTCACTTTTTGAGAGTGTGCTTTTCACAGGTGACTTTAAATGTGGCTGTACTCACCTATACACCTTGCCAAAGCCTCCGACACCTATTACTTCTTCTAGCTGTAGTTCATCAAAGTCTATTTCTACTGGCTGAACTTTGTCAATCACTGATGAAACTTTATCAATGCTTTCCGCTTTAGCGACAAAGTTTGCAGGAAATATTCCGACTTTTCCGTGAATTTTACCCGTCCACCATCCTTCATCGCCAGAAATTTTGGAATCTTTTGAAAGAACCTAAAGAGATTCAATGACAGCATGTACTAAGCATGTACCCTTAACATGACATTTCAGAACTGGTTCCAAGAAACAAAATTACCCCATGTAACACTATGTTTATCTAGCACATTTGAAATTAATGATCTAGTTATCAAAGAAGTTTATCATACATTCTAACGAGTAAAAGAGTAGGAAACAAATGTTGGGCAAACAGATGATGTGAATTTTAAATGGTGCAGTAGATTTACCTCAACCGTTTCACCTCTTTGAAGTGTTAGCTCATCTTCACCCTGAGCAACATAATCAAATAGAGCGGTGAAAATATTAGAGCTGTTATCATTTTGAGATCGCGATGAAGAATACGTCCCATGAGATGGACTCGTCTGCTGCGATACGGTTCTAGCCGTTCCACCACTGTGTGTGTCAGAAACGCTGCTGTCCGACATGTTATTGTTTGAAGCGCGTGCGTACGGATACCCGTGGCTATTGTAACAATTTATCTCTTTATTATTTTCATTAATCATACTAGATTGAAATATTACACAATCGAGTCTTCATGACATATTGAAATTAGATGAAATAACAAAAAAACATAAATACATAAATAAATTATTGAAAAAAGATTTTATGACTATTAGAAACAGATGAAAAGTATATATAATAATTCAGGGATTGCACAGGATGATGGAATTGAGCCGGATGAATTATTTCAGGTTTTAATCATGCTGATTGATATGCGTTTAGAGCATCTTACATTACCTTGTCCAGTGATTGGTGCTTCTGTTAGTCTGCTGATATCTTGGTGAATTGGTATTGCTTTGAGTCTGGTAGCGTATGGAGCCATTCTCCGGATAATGTGAAAATCGCTCGCTCTGATGACGAGCGTCCGGATGTCCGTGGTCCATCAAAGTAGACAAACCTCGTGCCGAAAGCCCGGCAGGCGGCATAAGGCACGAGCCTTTCCGCTATGATTCTTTACATAAAAATATCAATAGGTTCAGAAGTTTCTTCGCTACAACTGATAAAATACTCTTATTGGCAACATAGGTCGATTATTATTTAAGAGCAATTCAATAACTTGGACGCGAAACATTTAAAAATGACAGGTGCTGATACTAGCTAGCTAGCATGTTTTTAATGCCTTGCAATACTCAGGGAGTTATGATTTCAATGCTCTAGAAGAGATGGAAGACAGATTCATTTATGTGTCTTCTGTACCTCTTATTCCCAAATGAATGTATGAAGCAGTGTAATACAATATTCATGCACATCTAGCTTAGAGATGCTTCAAACACGTGTGAATTGAATAGATATATTATGTCTCAAAAGCAAATCAAGTATCAAATTGACTAGAATTTTAAAAACCGTTGTTCCAAGAGGCAAAATAATTGGTACAAGTAGTAGTAGTAGTACTATCAGCAGCTGTAAGCTGCAATGAGTATCAGCTGATTGAAGTTCGGATTATTGAAATGGTCGGATTCATACATAATTTTAGACTAAAAACTATAGACTTAAAGAAAAAATTGGGGTTATTTGTTTGTCATTGTATCATGGATTTCACAATTAAATCCCAAGGATAATTTTGTATGCAAAGTAACTGGTAGTTCGATAATTGATTTGTAAGCAATTGAGGAAACCATGGTGAGGAATTGATGAAAATCAGCCGTTAAGTACAGAGGTCTTGAATTTTGACAGGTTTTAAAATCTTTGGTTGTGACAATATATAATTTATTGTTGATGTGATTTCATCTGGCTTCAGTATAGTTGTAATAAGTAATTTTCAATGAAGAATGAGTGATCACATGCATTATTGCTGAAGTGTTGTACTGTTCTGAAATTGTGACAAACCACTGAAGTACTTTTAAAATCTTGAGACCTCATTGATTTATAATAATTACGTATGATGATCATTTGCATATCAATAGTGATGCCTCAATTCCGAGATAGATCCACCTCCATATTTGATGTGAGAAAAAACCAGAATTGGTAATTTTGTGACGTGATGAAAATGAAAGTTAGAATGAGGGTTAAAAGTGAAGTGGGGAAAAAAAGATATTTACCAAAGTGAACTGCGAGCAGCCGATGGTGGCTCTTATCCCATAGAAGAAAACACTGTACCAAAGCTCGACACTTTCATCTTTAAATATAAAATTGTCACCAAGCAGCCACAGTATTTGTTTGTAAAAGCGAACTAGAGTCAATATCAAACTAATAACTACGTCACAACTGTAGAAGAAACCCATAAAGCTGAGATATACTCGAGGGACCTCGCGTCAGGGTGTGTATACCCACAACCCACTGTTTATACAATTTCATTTATATTATTTATCGGCCTTTTGATGAAGGGTTACGTTTAAACCGGGGCGAACGAGGCCGGGACGCCTTCCCGCACACGCCGCGCTCCGCATCGGCACGGAAAACCTGTGAAATTTTCACATTAACACCAGAAAATAAATTATCACTCACGACAATAACCTAGCGGGCGCCATGTTTAATTTGATGGTCCCATCGTTGACGACTGACGTGCTACGGTGCTACTCGCCCGATGTTCGTCAACTCATCGAAACCGGGAAGTATTGAAGAAAGTTGGTTCATCAACTTCCCGGTTAATGTCATCTGCAAAGGCGGGACTACAAGAAGGTCCTTTAGTAATCTGAAATCATTCCGTTAAATGACTGAAACATTATTCAGAATTGACAGGAGCTGTCAAAATATAAGATAACCGTGATGCCACCATAGACTTCGTTCTAAGTCCATGGATCCATCGATGCCACTATTGTCAAGTGTGTAATATTTGCACCGAATTGATTTTGTTTTCAGATTATTGGTTCCATCTATTGTTGGGTCTTCATAGGGTTGCCGTCAATTCCTGCATCGTTGCTGCATCGTACATCTCATGAGATACGATATTTCATGCATGATCCTTTTCATAGTTAAATCACAAAATCCAAACTCGAAGATGGCGATGAGTCAATTAGATATGAGATTGGAGTCTGTGCTTTAAAGTAAACTTGTGGATGTTAGAAAGTACGGAATTATAATGTCGTTTTCCACGTTATCGGAAGTGTAAAGGTGGTGCATGTGAAGAGTGATAGCATAAGTAGTTAATAAGGAGATGAGAAGATGGTGAAAGAGAATTGTTATTGCTGGGATGGGTTCACAAACGTTAGAAATCCTTCGACAGGGCGTCTGGGCGAGTCTGACAGGCGGTTGGTTCTATGACCCGCATCTTGACGTATTTTCAAATACCTTCCACCTTTATATTTGGTTGCTGCTTCTCTGCCTACCATTTACCATATATTTAGTAAGTTGTTCCAAATATTTATCAATCAGTCATGCTATCAAACGTCTCCTCCAAACCAAATTCCGACCTACACATCAAATCAAAACAATAATATCTCGTCTTATACGTTGTTTTTGGCTTCAACATATTCACTTTCTGAGTATTTCTAAGTACTAAGATTCCGTAATTCTAGAGGAAGTCGCATCTAAATTTTCAAAATAGATGTTCACTCTGTAGATAGTATGGTTCTGCACAGGTTAGGTTGATTTTAGCTACTTTAATCTGCTTCTACAGAGGGCCAAAAAAAAAACATTTCAAAATGTTCGCTATGAAATGACTATGGAATACGTAGAACAAAAATATTAAACCTCAGTTCTCTGGACAGATATTCTGATCATTGTTTACTAATTACCTAGTTTGCCATGGCTGATAATATCTTGAGTCGTCAGTATGTTCATAGAACTTTAGAATGCTCATGCACATTTGTTATATTTGCAGTACTTTCCTCCCACATTGTACGTATGGTTGGCATATTCTTCATCAATAGTCGCCTTATTTGGAACAATAAAATGTGTAAATCATGCTCTACACTGTGTGTACGATACTACAGAATGCTTAGAGGAACCTGGCCAGAGCGTTAGTCAGCTGAAATCTGAGAGTGAAAAAAAACGAGCAGCACAGAACAAACGTCGGGAAACACCACAGGATCAAGTTGATTTGGGCATAGAACTGCAGGTCCTGAATGGTAAATGAATTATATTTAGAAATGTTTCCCTGTAATTAGCTATAGCTATTCTAAAGCGGCAAACGATTTTTGCCATTTTATAATTTAGTGAAGCGATTTTACAAATTTTTTTTCAGGCAAAACTGACACACCACCTGTAGAATGTTCATCTCGCAATTCTTACATCGAGCCAAACGCCCCAAATGCGGATGCGGATAGCATCACGTCTGATTATAATCGGGATAAACCTAGCTCCACAATCGATTTAAAAGTTGAAATACATCGGAAAAATAGTTCGGAAAGTTCCGAGGAAGCTCAGCAACTCAGTAAGGCAACTGTTACAAATATTAATGTACACAAGGCTGAGTTATTTTCCACTCAAGATCACGACCGACTTAGAAAAAGATTGAGTGGTGAGTAAAATATTTTAATGATGGTTGAATGGCCTAGTTGGTTCACATCACAGTATAAATATTGCTCACAACATATTTGCGATTTCATTTGAAAGTAAGTGATAGCATGTGGTGTAAAAATGAGTTGTTACACCATGATCTTACTTACAGAATGCCGTTTAATGCGACAAAAGTGTGTCGTTATTGCAGAGGAAGACCAAACTGGGTCTCGTAAGCTTTCCCGTTATGCTGCAAAAGATTCTCTCAGCCGTCATTCAAACAAAGGGTCCTTGGGTAAAACTGGCTCTGAAAGCCAAATCAAACAGACTAGTTCACTTGAGTTGGAACAACATGGAGATGATTTTCCTTACTGGAAATCAAATCAGAGCGTCCGGAGACTGAATTCTAACTCTATTCCTCTGGAAACACATTTAACTGCTGATCACCCGCAGAGCTTAGAAATCATATCGAAAAAAGAAGACAACGAAAAAAATAAGATTCCGTCACATCCCCAATCATTGGAAGTATGTATGCCTGGGTTGAGTGTAATAGTTTCTCCTCCCATTATCCTTTTCTCGTTTATTCTTGCATAGGTATTTATGAATTTCAATGAATATGGTTGTGCGAAGATCCATAGTTTTATCCAACCCATTTGATTGTAAAATGACTTACAAGTCACGAGTGAAAATATTACGGGGATCTAGGTTAAAATTGATTGAATTTTCGTAGGTGATTCCCAAAAAGCCACATCAACCTCTTGTACATCCACAAAGCTTGGAGGTTATTGGTGCCACCAGTAAAAACACGAGTTCTAATGATGACAATAACCTTCCACTTCATCCGCAGAGCCTTGAGACTATAAACACAAAAATGGTTTGTTTATTACGTGCAATATACGGAACAGAGATGCAATACAGATCAATAATGCTGTGAAATTTTTCTCAGGTTTTACCATCATATACTTTGAAGCGGAACCAATTGCAACTGCTACCATATTTGAGTTATGGTTCAGAAATCGTATATCCAATTGCTGAACAAAGTGATGAACAATTTCCTATTGAAAGTTCCGCAGGATTTAACCGCCGAGATTCATACAGTCCACTGCTTGTGCGACAAACAAATGAAAACGTTGCGGGAGGTTCTAATAGAGATAGAAGTCTTAGCACTAGTGGATTTGAGGAGCGCTTTGCAAGGTACGTAAATATAATAAATTGATTTGAAAGTAATATTTCATGAATATCTAGAACCAACTTAGCATCCATCTGATACTTACTTGTGTAACGACAAGATAGATACAAAATATAGAAATGTGTAGGATGATCTTCGAATTGTTCTGGGTATCCCACACGTGATTGAACTAATTTAGCTGTTTGAGAAGATATGCAATATTTGCACGATGCAGATGCAATAGTTGAGCAGAAATAAATATGAATATATCTGAATGAAATCTGATGACGTTGAATAGAAATATTGAGTCACTGAATGTGGACAGCGCAACTAATACTGTAATTAGCTTAACAGTTAACAATATTTAATAATATTGTTATTCAGGTTTAACGGGGATACGGCAATCGATAATGACTCTGCAAATTCACGTGATGCTTTGTTGGAGGATGCCAAAGCTAACGATAAGAGAAGATTTAGTAACACCAGTCAGAGTAGTCGCGAGTTATCCGATGGCGAAAGGCATAGAGAAAAACATCAAGGCAAGTGTAAAAATGTTGAGGACCCCTTGAATTCCACAAGTTCTGGTTTCGATTGGCTTTTTGAACATACCGACTCCGAGGTAGAGCCATCGCAGAGTCAAAGTGGTGAGTTCATTCCTCCCTAAGGCCACTCGAGTAACATGTAGCTGCTAAGATCTAATCAAGATAAAACTAACATCAAACCTCTACGACCTATCATGTTATTATAATTGAAGCAATGTTATTATTCAATGTTTTTTGTTATTTTTGCAAAGTCAAGGTTTATTTTAGAAAATTCTCACTGCTTTTGATCTCAGTTTGGAAACTCACTACAATTCTAGGAACATATTTCCTTGTAGTCAAATGATCAATTCAGATTGAAACTAAATTAACTGCAACAAACGATTGACCACCTTATGTAATGAAAATTTATAGCTTATTCGTTAGAATTATAATGTCACCCATCCAGATTTATTAAAAACTTGTCCTCAAGAAATCATTAAGTACGTCAAGTAATATTTTTAGTATTATATATTTTTTTTTAATATACGCCGCCAGCGTTTTGGATGTTTACTCGATCCGACGATACGGACACTTCAGAGAGCCTACAGACGGCTAGCACTGATTGTAAGTCAATTTGCATTCCGCGTTTGTGTCGTAGTATACAATAATATTTCCTCTTCATACACAGTAGTCAAAATATTATTCAGAAATAAGCATTTAACGAAATATGCATCGCTAAGGTACATTATATAGTAATTCGTAATCTGTATGCCATAATCAATTTATTGCAAATACTTAATTAAAACTGTGAATAGTGATAATGACATACCGACCCAGAGTCCAGAATATTTCTTGTAGTTTGGGTCTTTAATTTCATACAGTTATTTTCATTATTTACGATTGTACCACCATATCCACATTCGTATACGACTTTCAGATGAATTGTGACCGCCTGACGTTTGCTTCTTTTTGGCAAACGCCCGCGTTGTATTTTGTGCAAGAAGTAGAACAGTAGAATGCAGTAAAAGTGACTACAAACATGCATACAATGGAAAAGACTCATGTATCTGTATTCGATGATTTATGTTTGCCTTAATCTACTTGTACCCTTATTAGTGTACAGTTTAACATATTGACTGCAGTGTTGCATCTATTTTCCATTCATTATTTCAACGCTGAACAGATTGTAGAAATCCTAAAATGACTGGCTGAATATTGGAGGCATATCATCATATTTCAATGTTTTTATGCAAGATAATATACGTTGCAGATTTACATGGAAAGGAACTAGACTCGGGCTCATCTAGTACAACTACGTTAAGCATCGAAAATGAGGTCAAGAAGAAGCTGCTATCTCAGGTTGAAGTTGATTGTAAACGTCATCAAGGTGCCATTCCAAAGCAGAGCCGTGCAAAGATACCCGTCGAGCCTAACGCAGAACTCCTACAAGATGCTGCCCCTCCTCTCATCAAACCTAAGCGGACATTGGAGGTTCGGAGAGAGCGAGAAAGAAAATTCGAACAAACCAGTGGCTCCAATAACGAATTGAGTACATTGCTTCCAAGTCCCGCACCCCCATTATTGGCAGCTTTACTTAGTACCGGCAGGGACTTACCAGGACAATCTGGTACCCTCTCAGATTTGAGACTAAGTCGAAACCAAGAATTAAGAAGAAATTCGCGATCTAGGCATAGACGTCTAAAACGATCAGACAGAACGCATAGAGGGCCCAGAAGTAACTTACGCGAGGATAATTCCGTACCTCTAACTGCCTTAGCCAGTGTGATTTCGAACAATAATTGTCATTTGGCTACGAGTCACAACGATACTACGGAAGGTGCAGTTCATTGTTTTCGCGATGAAAACGGTCGGTGGTTGACATATACGTTTGATGAAAAAGGAACTGGAATAGCTAATACTTCTCAGATTCCATCGAGTGGTAATGGCAAGCTTCTAAACACTCTACTACGCCAACAACTGAACCAAAACCTACATTACGATGCAAATTGGGACTTGACTAATTCGTTGAGCAATAGCTACAGCAGTTTATCTCTAAATTCAGCTGGACTCACTGTGATTATCGATACACCACCTGTGTTATCAAGCCCTGTAACCAACCAAACAAAGACACAAAATGTGGTTTCCTCAAATTTAGTATCGTCAAGTACAACGGGATCCAATCAATACGTACTCGATAGCTCTGAAACAGACCCATTTCGGCATATATTAACAGACGCGTTGAGAGATAGGCGCCAAAGGATCATTTCACGTGTCCAGTTAAACTCGTATCCTGCCGAACCAGTTTTAGCTTTACCGGCACATCAAGAAGCTGAAACAAATACCAGCTTATCTTGGAATAGGTTCATCGACGGTTTGGACATTATACCTAGTGACGCTAAAGCCAAAGAATCAAAGCATTATTACAAATGGAAGATAGGAAAATTACCTCACATCAAAGTACATTTTGATCGATTGGCTTTACTAGCTTTGTTGGACAGAAATTTAACCATCTTCGAAACGCTTGTGTCTACAATTTTAGCAGTAGCTGTTGCTAGCTTGGGACTTTCGCTTTTGCAACGGGAATATTTTCGAGATATTTTTGCATTTATATTTTGTATCGTTATAGCTGGATGTCAGTATTCTTTATTGAAATCGGTTCAACCAGACGCTGCCTCACCAACTCATGGTTTCAATCGTATTGTTGCATTTTCAAGACCTGTATATTTCATCATTTGTACAGGTTTAGTTTTGATACTCACAGAATCTTTGGAAAATTTTCCAGATTCCGATTTTCGTGTGTATGGAATGCTAGTGTCCAATTGTGCAGTTGTCTTACAAATCAGAAATGTTTTGCTCATTTTTCTTTTGTGTTTTCCCATTGTATTTTCATTAGGACTATTTCCGCAAATAAACACATTCTTAATGTACCTTTGCGAGCACGCTGACATCCATGTGTTTGGAGGAAATGCAACAACTGGCCTCGTTTCTTCTCTCTATTGTCTTGGTCGTAGCATACTGACAGTTTTGATCTTGTATGGTTTTGCTTATGGGGCCTTAACCGAACCTAAATCATCTCAGCATATTCTGTTTTCTATATTTGTTAGTCTACTGGTTGCAGCTTCATATCACTTGAGTAGATCCTCCTCTGATCCAAGCGTAGTCTGGGATATACTCAAAATGAATTTATGGCCACCAGAGTTGTACCTAGAAGAGAGAGAAGCTAAGATAATAGAAAATACGTCGCGCAAAGATGATTTAAGTTCTAAATACAGAGATATAAAAATCCGATCTTTGGGAACAAAAAAAGACGTCAAAATAAAAGTGAGCGAACAAATTTCTGATTCAGAGTTAATAGATCCTTTACCCGAAAAGTTACGGTCGACGGTTAATACTAGACTGAAAAATGATTTGATAGTATGCACTGTTCTTGGGGTTCTGTCCTTCGCGATCCATAGTTCGACAGTATTCACTGCCTTGCAACCAGAATTAAATCCAGTTCTATGGGGTATAACAAGTTGCCTGGGGTTTCTGCTTCATTATATCCTACCTCAACTCAGGAAGCAGTTGCCTTGGCTCTGTTTGGCAAAACCTGTATTGCGGAGTCATGAATATGCACAGTTTGAGGTGAAAGAGCCCGCAAAAATTATGTGGTTCGAAAAAGTTTCTATTTGTTTGTGTTTTGTCGAAAGAAATATTTTATACCCAGTTGTATTTTTAGGTGCATTGACGGAATGTTCACCAAATATTGTTAAAAAATTTGGTGAAAGCATAGGCTCTCTAATCGTGGTTATTTGTGGAATGAAAGCGCTTCGTTCAGCATATTCCGATCCCTCTACTCGTTATCTCGTACTTGTCTTTACCGTTTTGCTCTTTAAATTTGATTTTCGAGATATTGGTGAGACGTTTCTTATTGACTACTTCGTAATGGGGATTGTATTCTCTAAAGTGTATGAACTTTTGTTGAAAATACGATTTGTCATCACTTACATCGCACCGTGGCAGATCACCTGGGGCAGTGCATTTCATGCATTTGCACAGCCTTTTTCTGTGCCACATTCTGCAATGCTGTTTCTACAAGCTGGAATATCTGCTATCTTGAGCACACCGCTAAACCCTTTACTGGGGAGTGCAATATTCATTTCCTCATACGTGCGACCTGTTAAATTCTGGGAACGAGACTACAAAACTAGAAGAGTTGATCATTCAAATACTCGGATGTCTTCACATTTGGAACGCAACTTGGGAGCTGATGATAACAATTTGAATTCCATATTCTATGAACAACTGACAAGATCCCTCCAGCACAGTCTGTACGGAGATTTAGCACTAGGACGTTGGGGCGGAGTTACCCAGGGGGACTGTTTTCTCCTTGCCTCTGACTATTTGAATTGTCTGGTTCACATCGTCCAGTTAGGCAATGGTCTAGTCACATTTCAATTGAGAGGCCTAGAGTTCCGAGGGACTTACTGCCAACAACGAGAGGTAAGTGTAGTTTTCTCTTTTCAATTCAAAAAGCTTCTTGAGTTTTATTCTGTGTCAGTTCACATTAAAGTTTGTTGTCATTTGTTACTTTCAGGTTGAAGCAATATCAGAGGGTATTGAAGACAATGATAATTGTTGTTGTTGTGAAATGGGTCATCTTTCTAATGTGTTGAGTGTTAATGCAGCATTTAGTCAACGTTGGCTTGCTTGGGAAGTTGCCAGCGCAAAGTATGTACTGGAGGGCTATTCCATATCTGATAACTCTGCTGTCTCCATGCTGCAAGTGTTTGACTTTCGCAAGGTTCTTGTTACCTATTATGTAAAAAGTATTATTTTCTATGCGATTAAATCAAGTAAGCTAATGCAGTGGCTTGAAAATCCCGACATCATCGACGCTCTAAGGCCGACATTGGAAAAGAACTTTGTCGACCTCGATCCAGTTTTCAATATGAACATTGACGAAGATTTTGATTTTCGTGCTAGTGGCATTACTCGAAGCAGTTTCTGCAATATCTTTTTAGATTGGATCCAATTCTGTGCCTCCAAACGTGATAAGGTAATCTATAATTCCAGTTCTGGAACACATTCCGTATTGTAGTAATTTACAGTGGAGTAGCATCATTATTGCCTTCATTATTTACATTTTATAGTTACTGGAGAGGTCAAGGGATTCGTGCCTAGTGTCGCTGTGTTTTGCCTTGAGCCTCTTAGGGCGCCGTGCATTAGGCGCAGCATCTCATAACACTGTATCTAGTGTTGAATTTTTCCTGTATGGGTTGCATGCTTTGTTCAAAGGTACATACTGAATTTCACCAAAACTTATATCTGTGTTTCACCTCGTTATAATTATGTATTTTTGACAGGAGACTTCCGGATAACTTCAGCTCGTGACGAATGGGTTCTTCGGGATGTCGAGCTCCTACGCGGTGTAGTAGCGAAGGGAGTTAGAATGGCCCTGAAGTTACACCAAGATCACTTCATGAGCTCTGAAGAATACGAGGAGACAGCAGCCTTATACGAGGCGATTGAAGGCCATGATCGAGGACTTGTCATCAGTCATGAGGCTGATCCGCTATGGAGGAATGCAGTACTTGGTGGTGCGCCAAGCCTTCTTGCTCTCAGGTAATTCGGTAATTGGAACGACAACTACGCCTGAAATTACTATAAAATTTATGATTAGAAATATCAAACATTTCCCATTTCCTTCACATGAATCTCTTCACTATTGCTAGCATGATTGACCTGTTGATATGATATTCCAGACATGTCTTGGATGATGGAATAGATGAATATAAAGTGATAATGCTAAATAAACGGTACCTCAGTTTCCGTGTCATAAAAATGAATCGAGAGTGTGTCCGTGGACTTTGGGCCGGCCAGCAACAAGAGCTTGTTTATTTGAGAAATCGAAATCCTGAACGTGGATCGATACAGAATGCGAAGCAGGCCTTACGTAACATAATTAACAGTTCTTGTGACCAACCGATTGGTTATCCAATTTATGTATCGCCATTGATGACTAGTTATGCTGAAACCAATGACCAACTGTGTTCAATACTAGGGGGGCCATTAAGCTTAGGTACCATAAAGAGCAACGTACTTAAATTATGGCGAAGGTATGTACTTTATCCTTTTTGCACAGCAAAATTAATCTTGATCACTCATGTTGAATTTCTCTTCAGGATAAGACGGAGATGTGGACAAGGATGTTCTTCTGGTGGTACTGGTTCTCAAGATGATGGTGGATTTGGTAACGAAGGAGTTTATGCGATGACTCAATACAACATACATTCCGGTTTGTAATTTATATTACCTGAATGCCAGTAAGTTTCATACTTACTTAGTTTACTTTGTCAACTACACTAGGCTAAATCTTCAGCTTTCTGTTGGTTTTGCAAAATTATTTGTCAAATACTTCTGTATATCATCACCAGGTTATAATCAATCTGGTCACAACACATCTGGTTCACAATCGATGGATTCAAGTTGTCAAATCGGTGGCTCTGCCGGTCGCGGTTCGCTCGGCCGAGCAAATACAGGCTCTCTTGGTGGCAACCGTGGTTCCTTAGCATCGGTAGGAAAGCCAACAAGCTCGACATTAGCTAGTTTAGCTGGCTTACTGAGTAGTGGGGATATCAAAGCAGAATCTAAATGTGAAACCAGTTTTACAAACAAACAAGAAAAGGATGAAGTCTTCCAAAGGGTTCGAGTGAGTATTCTGTTCATATGTACAAATTGATGAATAACAATATTGCATTCGATTATCACGTTTAATATACTTATAAACGCAGATTATTGACCCAAACCAAGTGTACGACGCAATAAATTTGGGTCGAAGAATCGACGTTATATGGCCAGATGAACGTATGAGACAACAAGGTGGCCGATCAGGATGGCAGCATTGGGTTCCCGAGCGGGGAATGGAAGGCTGCGTTGTTCATCGCTGGTCACCAAATCATCGTGACCCTAACAGACGATCGCATGTTGATAAAGTTATATTACTTGTCAAAATCGACGACAAATATGTCCCTGTGGCTGAACAGGGTGTACAAGACTTGGGTGCCGAAGTGTGACTAGAACTCTAAGATATTTCGGTAACTTTTTAGCTTATAATTTATCACGGGATTTCCTATTACGATATTCTTAAAAATAGTCACGTACATTGCCATTGCTAAATAAGTCACGGAATACTTACATCAAAAGCTTAGCCACGTTATTTGCGTAAGACTTATTACTTAATGTCATGTTTCAGAGATCAAATTCAGCTAACTGAAAAATTTATCCTAGCTCTGAACAGTACAATTAAAATTGTATCGTTCATCTCTTTAGTTGCCGTTACCGCACTTCTATTTTTGAGTGCTTGTTTCATGTAAAATATATTATTCGTCTGGTGCATATTCCGCGATTGTTTGAACTCAAAAGCTTTTGCATTCAGATTGTCACTGCTGTGGCATGTGTGATTTCTGTAAAATAAGAAATCATTGCACAAAAACTACATAAATTTGTGAACTGACTAATGCCTATAGGCATTATTCTATAGTTAAAAGATTTCATCTGCAGTAATTCAGAACTTTATCGACATTTTCCAGAATTTCAGACACTACAAGTAATGCGTCATTCAGTCAGAATTTAGAATATTGGCGAATATTAGTTACATCGAGGTAGAAACAGTTGAGTTATCAAACAATTAACGTAGGTATGTAAAAATGTTCAAGCAAATGATTTTATTTTGCTGAAAATAAAAGTAAAATTCAAGTATATTGCAATGTAAATCGCACTGTTGTAGAAATCTTCTCAGTTCAAGATTTCTGTGGTATTTTGTTCGTACCTTAGACAAATCAATAAGTATGGTGGATAGATAGCTCACAAGTTTGTAATATTTTCAAACAGCTGAACTACTTTTCCTCATCTATCGAAGAGAAGATGTTTACTAGCACACTCACTTTTGTTGTAGTAAAAGAATTGCGTTGTCATGTGAAATGTATTCGTTATTCTCCATCGTAATTCTTTGTTGTCAACTGATAGAATATGGTTGTAACATTCAAATAGAACACCATCGCTCCGCTCGGCAATGACTGACATTTCCACATAATTAAAACCTTGCAATTAGAGCTTGTGATCCGTGAATAAACTAAAATAATTAATATCACATAAAATAAGGAAATCCGTCACGTTTTCTTATCTTGATTTATGTCTGTTTGGTACTTTTGCTGTTTCTTTTCAGTATTGGTTTGTACGAATACTGCTCATATAAACCACAAAAATGTAAAACTTATACCAAATTATTGTACCATATATATGATATAGTTACTCTATCAAAATTTTCAGGGAAATGGATATCGCTTGTGCTAGAATAATTACTGTACAACATAAGCAGAGAGTGTTTCATATTGATCAGATCACTCAAACGTTTCTGTTTACTTTAAATTGATCACTGTAAACGTAGTCGCTGTTTCTTAAGAATCAAATTCTAAATATTGCTCACGTGCAAGATGATTTTAGTTTATTCTAGGCATCAAGCGATTACATCTACCCATTTCACATTGTGTATGAAATTTGTCATGTTTTTCTACATTTTCTCACCTTTTTGTTTAGGTGATAAATAAGAATCGAGAATTAAATAATGTAAATAGCTAAAATTGTGTGATTGTCTCTTTTTGTGGACATATTTTTATTAAAAGTTTACAAAATATTCAAAAGAGATGTGATGTATAAATGCAAATAATTTGTGTTTCAATAGAACCTTCTCCAAATTGTTAATAAATTGTTTACGCTGATATTGTGTCTTATGTGCTGCATTACTTATCCCACTTTGTAAAGGTTCTGCCGGATTATTTAAGATTGAAAAAGTGTTGTTGGTGTTAGAATAATTATTAAAAAATGAAGTGAAACATAAAAATCTATTTCACTTTCTGGATCATGTAAGTTCAAAAAAAATCGTAGTCAGGTATTGAAATAACATTGGAACAATAAAATATCGAACTTTAACAACTAAGCAATGATTAGTTGACTGATTTCCTAGTTGTTGCTGCAAATTGTCAACAATTAATTATCAAAGACTCCAATGTATGAATTTTGATCATAAGGAGTAAAACGAAAATACATAGCTCAGGTTGCAGAGAATTCCAATACATCGTACAAGATAGTCTAGTGAGGGTGTGGGATATAGGTAACTTAATTTTCAGATTATGACCAATTAATGCAAAGATCCCTAGCACACATACTTATTTATTACCCAATCAATTTTACAATGATTCAGTTGAATTTCATTATAATGCAAGCGATCAAAGGTATATTTATTAGAGTGTGCATGAGCAGTGAGATGTTGAATTTAAATGTAAAATTTTAAAAATTCAGTAGTGCAGATTCTTTTTTTTAAATGGAAGGTGTCAGAAAATATTTGAGTTCTCTACAAGACTAACTCTACACAAGTTTTGTTGAAATTGCATTATTCTGAATATATTATACTTCACATAGTATAATTTAAAGTTCATTTGAAAGGCAAGAGTGTGTTAAGTACATCCATCATCTTAATCTATCAACTGAAAATGTAACGATGCATTATCTATCGAAATTATATGATTCAAAATTTTGAAGCCACAGATTCAGATCATTGAAAAGTCCAACAATTTTAAACAGGTTTATAACGCAGGATTAGATCATGCATATTAGGCCAAGTTTATTGTACAAGAAAAATTAAATATTTCCAAAGATTTTTTATAGGTAGTTAAAGATGATTATAAATTAAGTACTCTTGTCAGGTGTGCTAATTTCAGCACCTGTCCTCAGTTTTTGAATTAAAGTGTCTATTGAATCAGCCTCCATCAAACCAATAAATTTGTGCACTACTAAGCCATTGGAGACTGCAATGACTGCTGGTACAGCCTTTACTTCAAAAGTATGAACTAGCTCTGGATTAGACTCGACGTCTACTACAGCCAGGTTTAAGTCTTCCATTGGTCCCACTATTTGTTCAAGTTTAGGTGTGAGAATTTTACACGGATCACACCATTCGGCATGGAAATTAACTATCACAGGAACTGTGCTATTCATGACTTTCTCTACAAACTCTGTATTATCCTTAATTTCAAACTTCTTATTGCTAGGGCTTAGCAGTGAAATTCCACGGGAGGAGAGCTGCACTGAGCTCCTTAAAACACGCAGCATTGTTATGCTAATTTGGCTAATTAGAACGTACCTTTAAGCTCGATTTTAAAAGCTTCAAATATTTAGCATCCAGATGCTGTATGGCTATAGGTTTACAGTGAGTATTGAGTTTGGATTAGGGTGAAGATCTTATATTACCTTGATTTAATTATTAGAAATAAAATTCAGGTTTTGATCAAGGATAAGGTATCAGTTACAGATTCCAATAGTATAAATAAATGCTTGAAGCTATTCTGGGACTTGGTTTTTAGTAGAAATATATGTATAAATTCTATAGAATAATGCTGCTTAAAATAATATGGCCTTTGTTACAATTGTAAAGAAGATTCAAAAATCTTAAGGAATAATTTTTCTAAATAGTTAACGCAGCTTTATGTGCTATTTGTAAGTAGAACCGTAATAGCAATAGATAGGTCATTGAACAGTTTAACTTGATTCTTGCTTACAAAATCCAACTCCTAAGTCGGACAGCTTTGACCGGTGTCATCAATTCAAATTTGATGTATGCCAACAATACAATCAAAGCTGAAGCAGCCAATATAACTGTTAGTAGCGTCCGCCAAATAAACAGTTGATCATAGGGCTGAAAAAAGTTTTTATATTAATTTGTAATTTATAACAGGGATGACGGGAATGACAATATACTTCAGGAATGCAAAGGATAGATCCCTGTCGAAAGTAAATAAATCTGTGATTATTATTTATACCTTGTTGGTATTGATGCCTGAGTTTTCAGAACTTCTTGGGATACTGATTAATGCAATTGTGATTATTCCTACGACACCTAGTGCTGTGAACCCAACTTTTTTCTGGGTTCGTAACGATATCAAACAGATCAATCCCGCCGATAGCCAAAGAATCAGTATAATAAATATCCCAAATCCAACTCCAAAAACCAAAGTTGTCATGCCCTGAGATTAAGTCCACCCATATATGGACTGAAATAATTGAAATCTTGTATGATCTTAATTGCAAAAAGTCAGATTAGTACAATTATATTCCAGTAACACGAAAGGCATTATTGAAGCAATTCAAATAATAAGGGAAATCAATAATTAAAATAATTGTCTGTTTTCGAAATCAATAAGATGTAAGTACATCATTTTTACCCGACTAGCTTGTTGTATAATAATCCGTAATATATTTCCAGTCTTAAGCAAATTTATCGTACTCTGGAGTTGGAGCACCAAGAACCAAAAAAATAAAGTAAAATTTAAATTACTCCAAGAATGTGAAGACTTTACACTTTTTAACCGTGTACATTCTATATTTCATCGTAGGACCACGAAAAAACTAACCTAGCTGCCCTTTAAATCAGGGTAGATCGTGGTGTAGACCTATCCGTGCAGCTCGTACGAAAGTTTGCGGAACTATTTGTACGGTTTTGACCGTAGGGCGCGGAGGCGTGAATGGCTGCTGTCTGTAGTGTGTATAACGGTGTGTATAGAGACGTCAAGTTAGCAGACGTCAAGCACGTGAAATGTCAAATTTAATCGGCTTTTGACCAAAATATCATTTCAAGTTTTATTTATTCTACCTCAAAACAGTTGACCATGAACGCATAGTAAGTGAATTAATTCACCACCCAACGATTCCTAGGCAACCTTTATAAGATTATTACACGTATACTATCTGCCATTTGCATAAGATTACCCGGAAACCATATACAGCTTTCCGATTTATTGCTTGGAGTTTGACAAGAATGAACGACACTTTGATTCGCATTAACCCACTTGAGCATTTTGTTGAAGACTCGGGAAGTCCCAAGAAGTTTTGCGGGTTTTATTATGATTGATTTGAATTTTGATTACAACGTAGAAAATCCTACATAATACGCATTCAGCGTTTACAATCCCTGCCTTAATTTCGCTTCAAATACTGGCTGTTGTTTTAGTCTGATTAATAATTTGTATTTTGACCCAAGTGACAGAGGAGCCTCCGGGATGTCGGGTAGTGCCTTTGACCGCTGGGTCCAAAGAGCCGACTTACCTGATGATTCTGCTATAACTAAAATGCAGCACCAATATTGGGTTACAAAGCAGGCTCTATCCCGGAAGCTTGGTAAAAAAGAAGACGAATGTATTGTAGCTTCTGACGCCGAACTGGATTCAAAATTAGAGTTATTCCGAAGTATACAGGAGTCTTGCATGCACTTACAAAGAATAATCGACAAATATCAAGAACGATTGTGCAGTGAGTTCTAATCCCGTGTCATTACTATACATTAATATATGTATGACACGATACAAATACTGATTGAGCGATAAATACTCCATAGACAAATATTTTGTACAGATTTGGCACAGGAGGAGAATGCGATGGGCCGGTTTTTGAAAGAAGCTGGCAAACAAGATAAAACTAGAGCTGGAAAGATGATGTCAGCTGTTGGAAAATCATTGTCATATTCAGGTCAACAGAGGCTAGCTCTTAGAGCACCATTAGTCAGATTGTACCAAGAGGTGGAGACTTTTCGGCAAAGAGCAATAGAGGATACTTTACAGAATGTCCAGTCAATGGAAAAAGCTCGCACCGAATATCGTGCCGCGCTATCGTGGATGAAAAACGTTTCTCAAGAACTTGACCCAGACACCTTTAAGCAACTCGAGCGATTCAGAAAGGTTCAAACTAGAGTTCGAAGGTATTTTATCCGATTTGGTTTTTTTTCCAAAATTATAGCTATACTGAAACATATGGACATCTAATGATCTTAGTAACAAAATTATATTCTAATAGGGGTAAATCTGCGTTTGATCACTTGGCTTTGGATTGCCTGCAGAAGGTTGATTTACTTGCAGCAGCCAGATGCAATATGTTTAGTCACGCTCTAGTTTTGTACCAAAGCACCCTCTTGAATTTTACAAAAAAATCTGCCCAAGCTTACTTAACTATAGCCAACAGCTTTAAAGGATATCAACATTATGACTTTATGGTGGTAAAAGAACTTGCAGAAACTTCTAGTAAGCTAGCCCAAGAAACAGGCGGCACCGATGACCTAGATGACAAGGACAAGTAAGTAGAATCGTATCAGATTAGACTTCTGAACATTCTTACTAATGAAATATAATTTTGTACGGTTTTGTGCTAGGTTGGTATTTTTTGAGTCTGATTATCATGACAACGTCGAAGAAGCGCAAGAAGTTAAACCGACTGATGAGAAAAAAGTTGGTCAAGTAAGCAGTAACAGCAATAATGATGAGAAATTGCTGGATATTGGTGAAGATTCAGATAATTTGACCAACAATGCACAACTGAAAATGGCACAGTTGAACCTTGCCGGCCAAGGAGCGAGCAAAGACGAAGGGCTTGCAAGTTTCTTGAACAAGGCTCCAGATATGGAATTGGATGACCTTCTAAATACGATGAATCCTCAGCGAAAAAAAGCTGATGATTCTCACGATCTGAAAAAGTTGAATCCGCCAATAGATCAAGTAAAACTTGACGAAAGTCTTACTCAATTGGACCTAGCTATGGACTCATTTATCGGTGGTGGGGGCTTTGATTTTACGAATTTGCCACTTCTCAATCCTCAACAACAGCAGTCGCAACCTCCCCTCGATTTAATGACTTCGGAAACAGATGCTTTGTTTGAAGAGATCTTAAACACTGGCCCAGTCATTGGTAATGCTGATTGGGAAATGATGTCCGGAGATACTTTCTTACCTCCTGGAATTTTGAAGCAGAGTTTGGGAGCTGCTACTTTTGGCACAAATCATAAAGAGCCCGTTAGTAGCACTAGCGACAATAAGGTAAGAAACCGAATCAACTATTAAGGTTTCTGTACAATCTAAAAGTGAAGATTTTATCTTTTCAGACTAGTAAAAACAAATCTAGCAAACCTGGGAACTCCTGGCTGGATTTATTTGCAGAGCTAGACCCACTTGCTAACAATCCAATGGACAGCCTCATCAATGATGGCAATGCACCTGCTTAACCTGAAGTTTCAAAAGAGAATCTCTACTATGAATTATTGGGTGACAAAGCCATGATGTCTAATTTTCTTATGATGACGGTGAAAAGTCTGTCATTATCTCATAGATTGATATGGCTATCCTTACGTTACCTAGTCAGTTAGTACCCTTAAATTTATATATTTTTCGTTTGAAAGTCTCAAATTATTCATCATTACTAATTATAAAGAAAACATCAGAACGAAATCTAACTTTTAAGCAAAAATAATTATACATAGCTATATGTATGTCTATTTGTACTTATTAAAGTATCCATCGTATTTTACGAACATTCCATCATACAAATTAGCAGTTTGTAAGAAAATGGCAAAAATTCGTTCTCGAGTGTATCATGTACTGTGAAATCACTTCAAGAATTTTTTACCAAAGAGTCATTCCTACCAAAGATAATTGTGTTATATACTATCGACGTATCCTCAGATTTCTTTGAGCTTAATTATAATTGCTTTGTAATAATGATATACCTAGTTTTTACAGGAATTTATTGTTTGAAATGGTTTTTATAAGTATGAGAGACCATTTTGCTATGATTTTAAATTAGTTTAGTTTAATTACAAATTTTTTTAACTTTCCCTATGCTGTACTGATCCTCTGTCAAATCCAATACAAGAGGGTGCATCCATCACAATAAAATTATTCTAGACAATATAATGATGTTCACGATCCTGTCTGTAACAATCCTCAATAATTCGAGTTGTGTACTAGGTGATATTGAGATCGTTACATCATAAGATGTGATATAATCAGATTTTTATGTCATGCGCCACCAAGCGATCCATCTTATTCTTATAATCTTCTATCTTACAAACATGAGATGTAAACCATCATGTGTTAGTTTCCTTTCATTGAATACACAAATATAAGGGTAAACAATTTCATAATATTTTCAAATGGTTTAAACATTCTCATTATGGTGTAGAAATAAATAGGAAAACAAAATATTACTCAGAGTTCAGGCTTAAAATGAGATTTTTCACAATCTCCAGCACCTAATCTAAGAAATACGGAGCATAAGGGTACAAAGACGATCACAGCATGGGTTTGGGTTCGGATTTGAGCTTACAGTGACCCTGATTGTTGTTAATGAATTCGAAGGTTGCAGGATAATAACTAAAAACTGTTGTAAATGGTAATGTTACTGGGTCAGACGTTTGTAGGCTCAAGCGTCAGTGAACTGAGACATGGCAGCTTTTACTCTGGAACAGAATTAAAAAGACAATCAAGTCACTTTAGTTTCATTCAGTAGTTTACATCACTAGGAAATCATATCAGAGATAGACTCGACTGTAGAGTGAGGTGAAACAAAAAAAATAGTCACAGTGGAAAATCCGTTTGCAAGATCCAGAATGCGTAACTTGAGTTTGTAATGTAGTTCTGAAAACTGGTATTTGACCTACACCGTTCTAAAAATAATTATCATTTTCAAACCAAAAATTCAGTTTCTACATCAAATATTTATACGGAAACAATGATTGAAAGGTTATTAAAAAAGTTTACTTTTCGAACAGCTGCGAGTCCTTAGTGTGGCGTAATTGTTGTAAAATACGGTAAAGGCCGAGTTCGCGTAGACGTGCCTGGCGCTGTGTAGCCCCAGGCTCTTCCCTCCACACCAGATTACATACACAAAAGATTGCCGCAACTTGCAGCTTCACGTTGCTGTGCATCTATAGAAATTAGGAAATGATGACATCCTTGTTAATTGGTTGAACTTGATAACCAATCAGGATTATTTTTCGTAGATTGTCAAGTGAACTGTCGGCTTGTTACTTCAAGTTTAGACATCATTATCTGAAGTCTGAAGCAATTTGTGTTTTCAAACAGGTCAAATATTGATCTTTGAGTATATTAATTGCCAATTTATATACATCACGAAATCATAGACCTATGATAAACTCAGAGGATTAATTCCACAATTTATAAACCAAGGAGATGCCCCGAATCTGACATAGAATATTTGTATTGTCGATTAAGTGTATTCAATGAAAATAATCCTTTGATTACTGAGGTAAAATTTTAACGAACCATGTAATCCATAAGTTTTTTCAAGACATCATCGTTTGCCATAATATGGTCTCGTGCACGATCTCCATCTGCAACATTAGCTAAAATACAGAGAGCTTGCTCCTTGACGTCAGCTGGATGTTCAGGATCTTCCAATACCAGAATAACAGCCTGCATCACATGAGCAGCATGCTCTGCCATAATGCGATCAATATGTGCCTTGGTTGAGAGGAGGTTTCGTAATAGGCCGAGCGTTTTCATTAAAACAGCCAATTCCGGATCGGCCAGAAGTCGAAAGATTTGGTCAGTGCCAAGACATGAGAGGATTTGCGATTTGACACGCTGTTCAGCCTGGAAAGCCACATTCATCAAGGCCCAAATACCGTTTAGGCGTAGCGCGGGGTCAGGCCGCTTCGTCAATGAACATAACAACTCCACTCCACCTGATTCGAGAATAGGCTCCTTACTTGGGCTGAACTCCAATAGCAGGTTGCACAAAGTGCTCGAGGCCACAGTTAGCAAGTCTTCTTCGCCTTCTAATCCCCTACCTAATGGTAGAATAGAGGTCATACAACGAAGTGCCACGGGTACCAAAACAATACGGTTTGGAATAAAGTGCAGTACACCAGTTCCCTGTTGAGATGATGGCGCGACTCGAGCACCATGTCACCAACTTGTTAACGATTCTCTCACTGAGCTTTAAGAAACATATATGAATTGGACTTCTTCTTCAACGTTCAACAATTGCGATTAAGTTAAATTTAGTATCCAAGGATCAAAATGTATCTCATTGATCTCGGAAGTTGGGTGGCCAATGTGAACATACATGCGCTACTAGAGAACAGGCTTGCGTGATAGAACCATCTGTATTATTGATACTGGCACTCTTTCCATATAATATACACCTATTGTTGCTAGGATTCGTACCCTCTAATCCTCTGTCCGCTCCATGTAATAGTTGCATCAGTGGACGCCACACTGCATGGTCTTGGAAGGTAGTACGCAGCTGTTGCACGCTCCTAGACAGAGAATGCAGGCATCGAACTGCAGCCAATCGTACTCGAGGTCCCCCTGGATCTTGAAGCCCACCGACCACTTGTTCCATCAAGTTTTCTGTTTCGATGATCCTCTTACGAATGTCTTCGTCATTAGCCCCTAGGGATGCAAATGCTCTGAATGCCGCCTGACGCATATCTTGTGAAAGCGTTGCATCTGACACCTGAAATGAACATTTGAATTTCGATTTCTTTAGACAGTTACGGAATATTCTGTTGAGTAGAACTATGAGTTAAATATTGGAGAGATTACATATGTTATTTGTTCATATGAATTTGGAAGATTAACACATTACACTGTTTACTAGTACTATGTTGTATAATATTGAACATACCTGGGGATGCGGCCTGAGGAGTTCTGCTAGGGTTGGTATGAGGTGATTGCTAATCGATGCCAAGCGCTGTAGATCTATGTCGACCTCGGTCAGGTACGCAAGTGTTTCCGCTGCAGCCACTCTCTCTCTTGGTGGTCTTTCACGATGGCAAAGCCTCACCAAGCAGGGCAATGCCCTATATACTACTCGTGGATCTGTCGAAGACAAAGCACCAGCTCTATGCATATATGCAACACATCTTGCTGCCTCTAGTTGAACAAGTGGACTTCTTTCGCGCCCCATCAACTGACCCAAGGCAACAGGCACGCCTCTGTATCAAATAGGAACGAAAAGTTGGAAACAGCACAAACTAGGTTTACCCAATAATGAAGACGTCTATTTTTGGTCGAATATTATAAATCGTGATGTATATTCATGCATGTAAACTTTTAAATGAGATATCACTTATTTCCATTGGCATTGACAACACTTTTGCCATTGGGTATGAAAAACATTTTTCGGAGTAAGAGAACTGCAGGATAGTTATTATTAAATATGCTGAGAAAAAATGTTATAAGAATTGCTAAATGTGTTAATCCATGAAAGAACTGACCTGCCTTGAGAGTTGGTGGTGGTTGCAGCAACCAGTGCTGACACAGAATGATTTTGGTAGCACATATTGGCAAGGCAGGCCAAGGCTGGGAGCTGCACATCCGCAAGCGGGGAGTCCAGCTGTGCAGCAAGTGCGCTAACTGCTCCGCCACGCGACAGTGCATTCTGTTCTTCAGCTGTCTGCTATCGCGGTATACAAAAATGAATTTAACATGTCATGAGTACAAATACTTATTCATCAGTGTAAGATATGCATAGAATAAGAGTTCTTAATGAAAACCCTCTATAAACCGCGGGAAATCAACAGTAAAAAACGAATGTTCATCAAACACCAAAATTTTCTAACTCAATGGGCTGGCCAACAAAATATTGTCAATGTGATCATAAAAACGACTAAAGTAATGATCCTTGGTACCTTGCAAGCAGCAGTCAAAATGGTAGCAACGCAGACTTGATTGGTAACAGATTTCGCAGCAAGAGCCAGCAGACGTGGAACTAATCCAGGATCTTGATAGATGGTGTGGACAGGTGCCGCTGCATGGTGAAAAACAGTCCGCAAACAACGGAGGCAGGCTTCTACAAGTGAGCTTTGGGATTCGCCAACTGCTTCGTTAGAAGAGCTGGCACTGGCGAGCAGCACCTGAAGTAATGGCGGAACGACACCAAGTTCGATAAGGGCTCTGACATGCTGATCTGTCCCTTTAGCTAATGAACCCAATGTAACTGCAGACTGAATACGAACACACTCTCCGACTCCTCCAGTTGTATCACTCAACAACTGCAACAGCCTTGGTACCACACCCTGTGCAATTACCGAACCTTTTTGTCGGTTGCTTCCAATTACAGAGTTTTTAAGGCAGCTGGTAGAAATTGAAGAAGGATTCATTAATTATCTCAATTAATTGTACATTCAAGTTGGTAGTTTGGAGTATGTATGCAAAGGAGTAAGAGAATTTATGCATGCTCCTGGAATTTGTAACAATGATTTGTATCAGCACATAAAAATGGATGAAAGATGTTTCTATTGCTAGTAGAAAATGAGATGGCATACATGATTATTGGAAATACTTCGAGTTTATTGAATTTTGATGTAATGGTATTTGCAATGAGTAAAAATGGATGAGTCCTGGGTGGTGAGTGTTTTGCTGGAGAGTGGTTACATCGGGATTTCATTTAGCGGTGGCAGGATTTGAGGTTAGCGCGATCCTTGAAAAGGGGCGGCCTGTAGTACTCACATTATAGCCTCTAAGCATTTCTGGCGATCAGGGGAATATAACTCGTCGATGTAGCTTCTAGAACTCTCAACGTCCTAGAAATATCATTAAACGAACCGAAGATAAGTGACAACAGAGTGGAAAGGTGGGATAGGGAAAACGTCAGATTCTGGGCCGGTTCCTTGCTCGGAAAACAATACTATTCAGATACTCACCATATACGGCTGCATCACCGAGACCATGGCTCATTAAAAAATAAATGTCTTCTTAACTATTAGGTTGTAATAATTTCAGGTTGCCATTTGACGTGTGGGAGGATTTAAACAAATTTATATTTTTACGTAAAGGTAAACGCGCGTCTGCTACACTGGGTTACGAAACTTCCAGCCATTTCTGGCATTGACGCGTGACCAGGTGAAATTATGAACTACCCGGGATGTGACTGTACCACCACACGATATTTCAGACTAGGAAAAGCGGGGACATCGGAAAAACCAACCGAGCCGAATAAATTGTGTAACACACTGAAACTGCGCGTCGAGATCTAATACCGAAAGATCAATCCGCGTAACAGCGCATGGAGGAATGCGAATTTTTATGCCTATCAGCGGACGTATACATTCTGATACAATTGCGGCAGGCCCGGTTCCACAATGAGTGCATATATTCTGATTGCGAGCGTAGATTATCAACGAGACGAATGGTCGTTCTTTTGAAAAATTGCATAATTATACATATGTGCAATGTCGGCAATATGAAGCGGGATGACTATCAAACACGTAATTGAATACGCATTCAAGTGAAGGCGCTAACATTGAATTTTGACCTTCGAATATTATACCGTCTCAAACTGGACATCTACGTTGTTTATTATAGATGGATTTTCCTGAACAGGTCCTTTCGCCCATAAAATTACTTATGAATATCACCTATTTTATCAATAACAGCAAAAATTAGTCAGTCCAGAGTAGAATTGAATGTATTGTAATTTTGTGGACATAATGTATTCAGCCGCAACTTGAAAGGATAATATCAATCTGTAAAGCTGAAGTGGAAGTGAACGACAGACGAAAATCGGCACAAAAGTGAAAGAATATATTCACGTGGGTGGTTTGAATGATAAAATTAAAATTTCGATGAGGAGAAATAGAATCATTTCGTCAGCACCGTTGACTGATGATTACTGTCAGCACGGTCGGTCAGCATTACTTACAATTAGTACAATTTTTTTTGTGTCAAATCACTGACTTACAGTATAGAAAATTCTAAATACGGTCTGTTGGCAAAAAAGAGAATCACCTTCGGGTTAAGAATTTATAATGAGAAGCGACATTTGATTCATCAACTATAATTTGTTATGGATCAATGAAAAATATACCACAATTATGGTTTTTTTCTTATTTCAAACACGCTGCCAAGCCAAACGTGCCCTCTATGAGTTTAGCTACATACTCTGATGAATGTTTGGATGGATCATACGTGCGGGTCGGTTTATTTTTCAGGTGAATTTTACGTTGAATTCTACTAGTAATAATTAGTCGCATTGCAGATTTCGCAAAGATTATTGCACACTCGCTCAAAATGGCTCTCTTAGTAAAGAGTTTCGCTAGATCCAGTCATTGCTTAGGTGCGTATTGGAATTCTTGCTAATTGATATTAAGATCTGTAGGTTATCTTTCCTATTTGTAGTTTGCTGCTCGTAATCTTTTGAAGAATATATGCAAACTTTTCGTGTATTGTACATATTTCAGAACAAGGGAATATCATTAGACTGTGCATGAGAACTGTGCAAACATCTTCATCGCGACAAATGGACCAAAGATGGAGACAAAGGTATGAAAGGAGTGCAACGATATTAATTAGAATAATGGTAATTGCAAAATATTGTTCTAAATTCATTTGTTCCAGACGAGGACTCACTGCAAATCCTAATGTGTATGGGCCCCTGACGAATTTACCCGATTATTCCTATAAAGATGGTCGGCCAGCGCCAATAGGTATGAGACACAAGACTCGCATTGAGAAGCAGCGAGAGTATGCGGTGAGCACATGAAAAATAGTAGACTATTTCAATCATTTGTAATCAGAGTTGAATGTGTTTAGAATTTCGTTTATCATTTCACAGGCTAAAATTCTTCAGTTGACAGAAGAAGTTGATTTTGCAGTAGACAGACATGAAAGGCTACAAAGAGAAACAGAGGAGAGAAAACAGCAAATTCTAGACAGAAAATTACAACCTAAAGGCAACTTGCTGACTGCTAAAGGAGTTACTGTGGAAAGAAAGTGATTATTCTTATTTGCACCAACACATTGTTAGTTAATAATCTATATGATCACCATGTGATTGTCACTGTTACAGCTTAGACGTATACCATATTCATTGTTATCAATAAAACGCATCATTTCAGAAATTCACCGTGTTGATTATCATGCAAATCTCGGAATCATTCGGCGAATGGTTCTTCCAATTAAACTTTGCCTATGCAAAGTAATGTTCCAAGTTCAATTTCAATCCACAGTTTATCTCGTGAATAGGTGGGCTCAGTTCCAGAAAATAGAAAATTATACTGCACTTTCGCAGTCAGAAAAATGAAATGATTGTGGGATCTGGTCATAGACTAGTTGAGGAATGAATTGAATTCTACCCAAGAAGTGATTGCAGAATTTCACAGCGGGCGTTTCGGGTGCCAAAAATAATTAGTGAGTGTCCAAGATCAACCCTTGAGTGTCCTATTTTACACATTGAAAATCCGCCAAAGTGTTGCCAGGTTATTTCTACACGATTTAAACAGACGCTGACATTTGAATGTATATTCTTGCTGGTGCAGAACGTGTACAATATCTAAAGCTGTAATGCAGGTTCTTGAATTTCAACCTAGAATTCCCCCTGGTTGATTCTCACAATCAAAGCCAATTGTCGAAATCATTGTTGGTATTGAACACTTTTCAACAATTTCACGAATCCAAATGGTGTATAGCTCTGTAAATCTTGAATATGAATATCAAACGAGTATTATGTAATTTCATATTTTTTTGTCTCTGTCCAATGGTTCAGCTCTTAATGAAAATAGTTACTCTGTTCCGACGAAATCGATTTTCTGAGCTATAGTGCATATCATTCGGCTGACTCATCTATGATCTTGACACCGAATTAAGAAACGTACTTTTACATTAATAATTTTATCCATTTGGGGGAAACATTTATAATTACATTAATTAGACGAAAAACCTATTCTATCTCTGTTTCTCTTGCACATTCATAAAACGGTTGGTAATATGTAGTTGCAAATGAAGACCTATGAAGTATGTTACACTCATATCTACGTATGGGGGGTATTCTAGGTGAAATCCACCGGACCAAAACACCGATCCCTTGAGAATTTGTTCAAATTTTCTGAAATGATCTACTATGTACACTTCTGTTTAACTACAAAGTTTGAACTGCAGATGCTGCGAGGGTCAGGGTTTGGGTCAGGTCGAGTTCAGGTGGAATGCCCAATATTTTTAAATCCGGACAACTTGCGTCCAACTTTGCAAACGAGACGGAGGGAGCAGCTGGGGCTAGTGGGGGCGGCGATGATGTTGGGGCGGTGGGGGTGACGGCCGCGATTCTACGAACGGGTGTCGCAGTCTCTTCCCAGACGGAATCGCAAGCGCGACGCGGCAATTCTGAATTTGGGATTTTGATAATTGGAAAATTCTCCGTTCACGTATATTTAACGGAAACTGCAGCAGTGACGCCAAATCAGCCAAGAAAAAAGTGAGTTTGTGGGTGATCTCGGGTATAATCTTCGGCCTTCACATTTTCCGAACCATCGTCTGTATCAGTTCCTCCTATTTTTAGATTATTTCCGAAGCAACGAGGTGTTCATATATTTTCACCCTATTTACTTAGTGAGAAGTGCGTAATTAGCTATGAATTCGAAGTTTTATATCCGCCACGGTGTTTTTTCATCGTTATTTTGACGCATTGCCAAAACGAGATGCGAGAACCACTCGCTTGGGTTCGAGCCACGTAATCTCGGGCGCTAAATTGATACGCAACTCGAGGATGTAAAAGTTATTTTTTGCACAATGACAAATGGACTGTTTCATTCGAGAATTATTATCGAATCAGATTAGTAGTTAATTATATTCATCTGAAAAAATTCGGAAAGTTTCGAATGATTTTGGAGTTAAGCTCGTGATAATTACACTATCAAGTTTTGTTGTTGTCCTCGGCGTCGATTACGATCGAGATGATAATTGAAGGATGTAAGTAACTCTTATAACACGGAAGGCCTACTGGTATCCCAGTGCATAGAGGAATCAATCGTCAACAGGTTTTATCGACCTTTACCTTGTTTATTTACATCATGGTTTCTTGCGTACCTGCAGAAATTATCTTACAGAGCTCAAAAGTGGAAAAATATAAAAGCTCGAAGAGTCCATCAGGGCATTCCATTCCACGAGTCAATGGGATATTAAATCTGACACGCAATTATCATCTACAAATTTCATCTCGTTTATATTTCGGTAATCATTTGTCCCCGAATTTTTCTTATTTCTTCTCTCTGCAGCGAGCGTCCATCGACCAGAGGGTCCGCGTAGATGTGAAACTACCGCGTGCGTCTGCGTGACGTTTTCTCTCTTTCGTGCGGATCCAGCTCTTGTAAATTCTCACATACCTAGACATTCAAGCAATACCATCGTCCAACGTGAGCACATGGATGAGGAGAACCTGATCAATATGGCACATGCGCCCTCTCCTTCACCCCTTACACTTAGGGGAGCGCGTGGCCTTTCCAAACCACTTTCATTTGAACCCGCTTTTCGGCCGTGGTATTACTACTACGGTGTTTTGATGGTTCCTCAACCGCGGTTTGTAAATCACAGGACAGCATGTTCTGGGCATGAATATTTGTTCATGCGGCGCGAAAAAATATTATTTAGGTATCTATGTTTTCTATGTTCTGCCAATTAGCGAACTGCAGAGGACGATTCGTATAGTATATAATAGTCTCGTGGCAAGCCTTTTTCTTCTTTATAGTTTCGTTTAAAGTATCATGAGAACGGAACAAACTCGGTACAGTAGTTACCTCGGTATTTTATTTTATGCACGCGTGAGCGACTGGGAGATTTCATAGGGTTGATGTCGTTGCGTGCGGAGGAGGTATTAATTGTTCACTATACCGCCATTAAGCCCGGGAGCTATAGACGAGCACCGCCATGCAGCGGTGAACAAAAACTTCTCTTTTCCGGTTCCATATCCACCGATGACACAATCCGAAACTAGCATTGCCTATTTATAGGTATGAAATAACTCTGATCGACGTAGATTTTTTTTTATTTTTCTTACTCGCGGTCACTCAGGATCACCATACAGCAGCTCAGAGTAATTATTCGCAAACCGGTGAATGCGGTATAGACCTCAGGCGAATTCATCGCATCTTTTATTCATGGACAGATATATGATGTGCGATTAGAACATAAATTTATATCTCCGACCCTTGGGAAGTACGTAACGAACGCGGCTTCGAATTAATTACACATTTACTATGAAGAAAAAAATCAAAAAAAAATAAATGTAAAATTCTGTTAAAGTCTCTTAAAAACGGAGTCCCTGCGTCTATTGGTCGTATTATATCTTCAGTGAGCAGCACCAAAGACTCATGACATCATCCCCTATTTTGTTCATGCTTGCAGGTGATCTCTTCGCCGCGTCACGTCCGTACATATCAATGGATAATTTAACAACAGCTGACGAAGGGAAAGGAATGAAATTTTTCATACCCACGTGATAATCGTATCTTTCAAATATAGATCATGATCAGAGTCACGGAAGAATTAGCGAATTAATCTATACAGATATATTGGAAGTTATTATTTTGACTTCTATAACAATATGACGGGTATATACACGGGGATGAGAAAGAATTGAGCAAGCAATTGAGAAGACAAAAAATCAATCGATTAGCGAATTAAAGTCAGTTTATAATTTGCGATGAAGAGGTATTGCGTAACTACTAATTATGGTTTCAGCGCCCACCATGACCGTGATTATGAGATTAGGCCTTAAACTCTTTCCCACATTGCGTAATTGACCCGAAAGCCGCGAGAACGTCATTCGACACATGACCAAACGCATTATGAATATACGAGCGACCTCAACCTGCGTGTTAGTTTATAACGGAAATTCGTTTACTTATAGTTAGCACTTCCCTAGTTGAGCTTTGAAAAGCGAACACGATCGTACTGTGTGGATCGCGAAATTTTATTTTTTGTCTTATTATTATTCATAGTACTGCAAAGAACTCATCCGCATTATACTTTTCTCTATGTCATTTTATGTTACACATGATAACGGTCAGACTCGTATATATGTACAATCATAATTGATAATTTATCACTTGCTATCGCATATTTACATCAAATTTTACACCTTAATACTTTTACTGGTAATCTTATCGGTGATAAAACCGCGCGTTGTTAATATACACCAAGAAAAAAGAACATCATACACCGCGTATTGATAATGTATACAACATAACAACGCGTCGTTCCCGTGGAAAATTTACATATTCGATACACTTCGAGCGAAACAAACCCCTCAAATCCCCTTTCAGGTTCGAGTATTAAAGTTCAAAATATTTATTCACTTCTCCCGGTGATGAGAAATTCACTACACCGGTTGCAACTCGCTACACGTTCTGTTACACGTTACATTAAAAACGCCTTCGCACGATTTTCTGTCATACCTATACCGAGTTATATAGTTAAAGTCAGTGACTAGAAGCGAGAATTATGCCAGAGGAGTTATTACGTCAGTAAAATCTACGTTGCTGCATCTAATGTGAAAAATAAAAATTTTGAGCCAACCCACCGAGAATCAAGGGCATTGTGGGACTTGAGAAGACCTTGCTAATTGCTCGTGTCGAATGCTAATCTTTATTTGTTTATTTAATTTTTTTGTTTAACACGTAACAAACACGAAAAGAAATAATGAGGATCGTTTCCTGGATCTCGCGACAACACATTAGCTGATGTACTTACTTTGTTAATTGTATAATTAGCGAAACAAAAATAGCCACGCCTCTGATGGTATTAAAAGTAGAAAAATAATCACGCCCGCACACGAATTCTTCCCTCCATCTAGAGTCAATTTTCAGTTTATAAATAGAGTTAGAATTAAATGTTTCCGAGTAGGGCGAGGTGCTGGAATATATATGCGAATATTTCCAGCCGTGACCTAACTTAATCGTATGATATCCTAACCCAGTTCAATCTAATCTCATCCGAACAGCTTTCAAAATTGTGGCACGCGATATTAAACTGGTAATCGAACGCGCGTCTATCTGATACATGCAGGTATATAGTACAGATATTTATATATGTACGCTTCTATTCGCGAGAAACAATTCGCGATGCGCCTCTGGAATCCCATTAAACGTCACGCGACTTGGTCTAATTTACAGCGTGATAATGGGCGGAACATGTATATAATATTCTCAATCAAATCAGAAACGTGATTAAGTATAGGTAACCTTGCGAACATCACTTGTTTGATTAACATAGAACTATTAATATATGACGATGCAACAGGCGGATGTATATACGTGACAAGAAGCTATTAAACCCCGTTATCATGCACGCCGAGCTGTTGCACGTGGAATGTTATATGTACCTACCTTCTTATTCGTCTGCTTTTTCTCATTAGTTTTTCTTTCTTAAACACGCAACTAAATTGAGACACGTATCCATCATCGAGGTCAAACGACCCGAGGTCAGACTCGAGTCGCAGAATTGAAACACGTCTATTCTGTGACGCAGTAATCAACCCGTGACTTCCAACCCCGCTCTAGCTATTGATTCCTTCGTTTTTATCGTTCGATGTTCTGGACGCTTTCGTTTTCCATATCTTCTAAAATTTCTCCTCATATCTATATACCTATAATTCTGCTGATGCGAAGCGTTTTCACGTTTTCTTCTTTTTCCCAACTGTGGGAGTGTTAAAAGATCGCGAATATAACTCACCCATTTTTAGATATAGTCTTCGAGTTCATTAAAAAGTTTTTCGGGATTTCATCAGCCCGTAACAGGTACACTATCTTGTTGTCATGCAATGGAATTCATCGACGCCAGCTTGAAGCCTTCGATCAGTCGATCAAAAGCCGCTGCACGAACTCCCACGTTCCCCTTATCTTTTACGAAATTTGATAAAGCTTCCGGTAGATCGCTATTCTGGAAGTTTGCGCTGTATGAGGTACTGAAAAAATTGTTCAACCAACAAGTGCATCAGGGATCCGTGTTATATTTTATGTTCGATTGTAGCGCAAATAATTTGAATAAACTTGACATATATATGTTTTTAATGCGGTATTAAATTAATTGCAGAGGGTATATGATGGCGGAAAATGGTCAGAACGGTGCACCTGTGGCGGCAGCTTCGCCTCCGAGCGAAAGTTTAGCAGTTTTGAAAATCGAAGCCGGGTCCGAAGGGGCCGAAAATTCGGGACCAGCAAGTCCTGCGAGCCCTGCAGCTGGGGCTGGATTGTTTCCAGCAAGTTTCAAGGCCTTTTCCAAATTTGGTGACCCAAAAAGTGATGGGAGACAGATAACGCTAAGCCAAAGCGATAAATGGATGAAGCAGGCGAAAGTTATCGATGGGAAAAAAATTACCACCACAGACACAGGAATATACTTCAAGAAACACAAGTGGGTATTGAACGATTTGGATGTGAAGAAAACTTGTGGATTTGATTGATTTCTAAATTTCGTATCGATCATTGATTTCAGGTCTGTAAAGCTAGGGCTAGAGCAGTACAAGGCGTATCTCGAGGACCTGGCAAAAAACAAAAAAGTGGATCTTGAGGAGCTTAAAAATAAAATGGCAAATTGCGGCGCACCTGGAGTTTCATCGCATGCGGTAAGTTGCAATTAATATCATCGTCAGATTCAATTTTCATTTGAAGAGCGTCGCGGTCTCGGTCGCGGTATTTCGATCGATACGCCGTAACATGACAGCCATTTCAAGTCAATCGTTATAAGATATATATCTGCAGGTAAATCATATCTGTCATATCAAGTGCAGCTATTTGATTGCTCGATTTTTCAACGTCCAAGTTTCAGGTGCTTTAAGATCGAAGACGCCAGAGAGATTCAGGTGTATTTTTTTAGCAATGTTTAGACAGCAAATAATAGCGCGTTACCAGGCGAAGGCGAGCATAAAAAATGCTGGATTTACATGTGTATCGTTCGAAACTGTATGAATAATACATTTAGTCATGTAGACTGCGTGAATGTGTCCAAGTAAAACATATCCATGCGTATTAGGTAGGTATACCTGTATATTGGAAGAATAATTAGTAAGCGCAACAACGTTCGTAAGCGCGAAACAAGCGAAGGTTGTTGAAAGAAAAAACGTAAGAAATAACTTCAAGTGTTGACTTTTGTAGACTCGGTATGTTGAATACTCACGCAAGTATTACGAAATAGGGCAGATTTTATCGCCCCGCAAAACTAATGTATTTTCGTGCTGTATGCAGAAACTTTACTTCACTGAAAATTCTGAAAAGGAAAAAAAAAATGAGATTGTCGTATATTTGAAGCATATGCTGGCAGTCTGGGGATTGATAATATCGTTGAATTAAGAACAAACTGTTACGTCGAATCAATCGATTGACATAATTGTGAAAACATCTACCAGCTACCCTTCAGTCCTTGATAAAGTGTTTAGTTGTCACGTTATTTGCTGCAGATGACCAAACCTGCAAAACAATTCAGCAGTTGAGTTGGTAATAATTTTTAATCTTGTAGTATGTGCCAAAGTGCATCAAAAAAAGGTTCGCAAGTTCATTATTCCCGAGTCAGAATCATATAGCTAACTGGCACTCACGGAAGTTTCTTCGATTGTATATATTGTATGTAACCGCGAACAGCAAATTTTATTACATCGTAATCTGTACGACGGGTGGAGTGATTCCATACAACTGTTGTATCTTAGTAAGCGATATCCTTTTTGCCTAGAAAAACAAGTTCAACAGTTATAAAAATCCCGTACATCTCGTGGTTAGATTCACAACAACCTAACACGCGGTTACGTCGTGACTTCTAGACATTTTTTCCATCCGAAGGGTGTATATTGAACACATCTCGCGAAATAAAGTAACGAAACGAACACAGGGAAATATCCTTGAGGTCTTCAATTCGGGAAACCATTTTGTAATATATTTGATAATAATATTCAAATTTTTTGCAGGCTGGTAAAGCGGCGTCGACGGTAGACCGTTTGACGGACGTAAGTAAGTACACGGGATCGCACAAGCAACGGTTTGACGAAAGTGGCAAAGGAAAAGGCATCGCAGGGCGCAAGGACCTCCCTGATCAATCGGGATACGTAACCGGGTACCAAAATAAGGACACGTACAAGGCGCATTAACCGAGTTGTTGAAGTTCTATTCCGTACCAGTAGCCTTCAATCAAAAATGTGCACGAAATGCTTTCTTATTTTTTTAATACTTCAAAACTCCCACATGTTTGCCGCAGGGTACGGGCCCGCGTACAGAATTCCTGCGGATGGAAAATCAGTGGAGTTTAATACAAAACTAAAGCCGTGTAGTTTTTAACGGACGCGTACAACTTACCTATACGGTGAGATCAATCGTTTCGGGTGACTCGTCGCTTTGCATTTACACAAGCGAAATAGAAGAACGAAGAATAAAAATATTTCATTCTCTTACATTATATCATTATTAATGCCTCTCACAAGTTTACAGTGTGCAAAAATTTTGTGTGAAAGTTGACTTAAGTTTCCGCACATACAATATGCATAATATGCTGCAGGTTTAATACTGTCGAAACGGGTCACCCTAACGATTTTAAATTATGACGTGTTGCGTACAAAAATATATCATACATATAAAATATAATAATTTAAGTATACACATACGTATATGTTATATATGTATATATATTGTATATGCGTATACATGTAATTGACATTTTTCACGATATTGTAGGTAACGTGTTTTCTTCTTATATTTTTTTTTCTCTTGTTCATGTGTGTAATATTTATTCACACGCGTATAAATTATAGATGAACGATTCGTACGTAGATATATATTTATATACCACTCGTATATATATACATCGTATACATACCATATATGTACACGCAATATACAAACTTATGTGGCGTTTCGAGGTATTTTCAGGTCTATGAGATACATATGTTGTATGGAAAATCATATAATTAATTATTTGCAATATACAATCGATATATATTTATATAGGAGTAAACATTTACATAGATTTATTACCGGCATTATAGTATATTACCGATTAGATTCTGCATGCCTTCCTTACTGATCATTGAAGTCCCTATAGTTCTGCTTCCCTATCAGTTCTGCGGTACTCCAACGAATTATTTACAGTATATTATTTTCCATTAATTCGTCTGAATAGAAAACGTTATTCGTGTATTAATATGAAATATTCTCTAATATAAAAATACTTACGTACATAGGTGTAGGTGTAGGTGTACTCGTGATACGACCTATTATTATTATTAATATGATTAATACTATTATGATTATATCATTATTATTATTGCCATCATCATTGTTATCATTATAACACTAAATATAATGGCCATATTATTAATAGATAAAGTAATGCGATTCAATAAAAGTTGACGTTTATATTGTAAAAGTAACTATCATTTAATGCCCTTGATAATTTAATTTCTTTTAAAATCCTATGAATTTAATTCGAATTATTGGATACGGTTTCTAGCATAAGTATGCAAACGGAGAAGGGCTTCATTTCAAACCTTGTTTGAACCCTTATATTGACGTATAATTTTTTAGAAGACCATTACACTTCTTTTCTGATACCATCATCAAGGCAACATTCTGCAAATAAAGTCCTTCTTCTGTCGATCAGGTTTGACTTATTACTTATGAGTTACGTGGAAAATAAAATTTGCACATGTTTTGGCGAATATTTTAATCAAGCGAGGAATTCGGAAGAAGGTAACAGAAAAAGGTCGAAGATCATACTTATGACATCGCTTACGCTTTTTTTTATTATAAAACAAACAAGGAAAAGAAAGGAAAGTTTGCAAATCGAAACATCAGAATCATTGATAGAAACAATGGCATAGCCGATATTATACATACGGATAAATTCTGATGTTAACAAATTTGACAATTCAACGTTAGAAACGGTAATCCAGATATGTCAAACACATATATTATACCTACAGGTAAAACAAATTGTACAGATCGGTTAGTAGGAGTTTTCAGTTTTATCTATTTTAAGATTAGATCTCGATTTCCAGGTGTTGGTTTCAAGAATCCAAATCCCTATGCTGCAAGAGTTTAATTGTTTGATCGACGGTTAATTTTGTTTTACAGATTAGGTGCTGTGCGAAATACGATTCTAACAAATAACAAGGGAAGTTTTACTTTAATTATACATCATACCGGAAAATTTCACATACCAGCGTTGATTATTATATGTGTGGGGGTCTACGCTATATCTATATCGTCAATCAATGATTTTTTATCATTATAATTTCCGTCGCATTTGAGCCGTATTTTGTTTAACGATTCAAAATATTCTTTACAAAAGCGTATGGATGATAATATTACGAGGATATATTATTCATATATATATGTATAACAATTTTTTATGAACTCATTATTTTTTCAGTCGATTATCGCATTCCGTTAATATAATTTATATCTAATTGCATCACTCCCAGTTCATCGAAAATATTTTTTAAAACCTATTTATAACAAGGAAATCTAAACAGAGCTGAAGAGATGCTGATAATTTGACATTTAAAAAATTAAAAAAATAAATCTTGGTATGGCGATTTATATAACTGGTTAAATTAAACCATTTTCATATGCTGCGAATAATGTTACAAATAATGTTGTTTTTTTTTTCCATTTTATACAGGTTTATAATGTATAAACATTTATTTATGATCATACAACGGTAAATATTGCAGCATGTCTGTTAAAATTTTTAATGTATTTTTTGAAATTAACTTACGTTTGTGTTCTTTTTTCTCTTATTATTTTTTTGCTCTCAATTCGAGAAAACGATGCGGATGATAAGAAAATATATTCGTAACGTTATTAATACTAACTTTAATACACCATACACTATATTTACTAAATTATTACGATTAAGTAACGTGCTATAATAAGATGACGATCGTAGCCACACACGAAAACCCTGTCCAATCACAGTCATATATAGATACATGTGTATATGTTTACTTATTCATCCATGTAAAATAATTAGTTCAGTTACGGGTTCTGTATATTATTTTATACGTGGTGGTTTAATTATTGAAAATTTGTTCTTCTTTTTATTTACGATAAAACTATACGGAGGTTTCGTCAGTCCTTCGGTTAAATCGAAATAATAATTAACGCAGCAATGTAAAAAGATATTCGATTATTGTTGGTATGCCTCTTCATTTATAACTATACATTATACACATACAATAACAATAAATTTGATAACATGCGTATAAAAAAATTTCCCTTATAATTCTTACAACAGAGCAAAAGTAACGGGTTATTATTGTATTATCGATGTTACTATTATTATTATTATTTATGTGATCTAATAATTTTTAGCTCGATCGAAGTTTAATTAACGTATATCACCGTGTATATGTAGATTTTGGATGTACAAATATGCAGGTATGTACGTACATATTTTAATTATCGCAAAAATAAATGGAAGTAGGTTGCATGTACATGATATATTTATATATTCTCACTATTTCTCTTGCTTTTTTTTTTTAAATCTTCTTACAGTTTTAATTATGACAATTCGGTCTATTCCGCGCTCGTGTGGACGGATATCACGTTTAAATCATTCATTTATATAGGATATTATCTTAGCTACAGATTTACGCGATCAAATAAATTACATAAATTATACTTTAATTAAATTTTAAAGACGTAGGATTTTTGAGGGATCAGATCGGCGGTAGGGGATGTTTTCTTTTTCGGGAGTGAAAATGAGATGAGATGAATGGGTGAATGGTATAGGGACTAGGAGACGCGCTAGTGCTTAACTTCTAACAATTGCGGATAATTTTCAACAATATTTAATAATATCCCATCGATATACGCTCTCAGTTGGGCGTTTACTTCCTGCTGCTCTTTTAGGGCCTGTTTCATCTGAAAATAGTTACAAAATTTGTTCACTCAGAAAAAAAATCGAAAATACGAAGTTCTTTTTGTTAGTCACTGCAGTCAACTACACTATAATTAAAATATAATTATCATATAGCTTATAAATACAAATAATTATCGAGCAACCAGTTCGGTATTAGTTCCAGCAATCAGGCCATTAGTAGAATGTAACGTCCGTAGACCACCAGTTATTTGTAAAAGAAAAAGTATATTTCGACGAAGTGCTGGTATCAAAAACAAAATTGATGATTTTGTCTTTGAATTATTTTCAGACAAAATTCCAGTTCGTTTATTGCAGTGCGTATTTACATCCAGAAAAATTGAAAGCTTCGTTCGTATTAGAAGTTAGTGCGTGAATACATCATGTAATTATAATTATGGTAAACCAAGGACAACAATTAATTTCATTCAGGGAGACTGGAGGAATAGGGAGGGAAGATTTTTTGATGATTTTCGAGTGTTGGGTTCAGAGGGCGTAGACATGCAACAGGCTTTGTATCCGGTACCACTGCAACATCTGGATTAATTAAGATCGTCGATCGATCCGAAATTCATATCCCTATATAAATTCCTAAAAGACGTGGGAATTAATCGACATTTTTTGATAAAAAGAAACAATTCTCGCCTGCTTCAAATAACAACTAAAATAAATCAAACAAAATTTTCTTGTACATTTTGAGTTCAACAGTCACTGAAACTGTTGTGAAAATCAATTAAACCCAACGGCAAAGAATACGAGAAAAAATTTGATAAGTTTTTTGTTCTTTCATTGTTATTGAGTCGTGACAAGCAGGTATCGGAAATACGTTGAGGGTTTTTAGTTTGACGTTATTTGTAAAAGATAATTTTACCTCGGAAACAGTGCAGGGCTCGCCTTGTTCAGCGTGCGACTGTCCGTCCGTCTGTATGAAACAAGGAAACAAATAAATCGAACATAATTTATAAAATGCAACACAGGTATATCTAAATGACGAATTATATAACTCAACGTTTATAAAGTAATGATACAGAAGGATTGCAGGTAAAAGAACATATGCTCATGCCAAACGCGCACTGTAAACAAAAAAATTAATTCTGCCACGAAGTTACTAATTACACTCAAAATGTGGTGGGTGGGTAGGGGGAGGGGCTCATTTTTAAATCAAGCTACAAACAACAACTATAAAATTCAAAAGGAAGTAGGTTGTCGTACTCGTTTTAAGATGGAGGAACTATACGGGTTTAAAATATAATATTTGAATTTTTTTCAACAGTATATTATAAAAAGCAAAAGCGCAATGAGCTACCAAATCACCCCGATGCAAAAGTGCAGAATTAAACCCAAAAAGTAAAAATAAAAATGTTGAAAGAATCTTAGGTAAGTTAATTAAAAAAAAAAAAAAAAAAAGAAATTGCAATTGCTATTGATACCACTGAAATAATACAGACGTTCTCTTTCACGTCGATTTGGGAATGACAGTGAAATTTTGGATCTGAATTGGAAGTCACAACGATGACGGATACAAACATACATGACGGCTCACGATCAAAAGTGTACAACAAAATGAAGTAAAAGAATTATATAAAAAATTTAATTTGCCGTATCGGGTTACAAGAAAGTATTTTTTTTTCTTTAATAAATATTACAAAAAATTTGATAATGTTTTCTTAATCGAATGACGTTACACAATATCATATCGTAACAGCGTTCATATTTTTTTGTATCATTTTTCTTTCATCTCCAGAAGGAGATATTTGTCATCAAAACTTATACTTAACTAGTGGGTGCACACAATTTTGTTCAATTAATGGAACTATTTTAGCAATGAGATGAGTTTCGTAGGGTTTATATCTATACGTATACATAGGGATAGCAAATTTTCAGAAATTACTATATCCGAGAACGGTATCTGAAAATATTTCTCCCAAGTAATCTACGACTAGCAGTTCCTTTTCCCATTCCCAATCAAAGCGGCGTATTTTCATCTTATGAACTATAGCGTTATAAGCTGGGTGTATATACTTATGTCATATAAAGTTTTAAAAAGAAATATTTGAAAAGCCTTGCGTTTGGTAATTGCAAAGAACTATCCAGTCAATTATCATGGCGAAATACTGCTCCCATTTCGAAGGGGTTTCGATGTTTTCTTATCACAAGAGTTCAACGTCCATGTTGTTGAACATTATATTGACTCAATATTGTTGATCGACCTTTCAAAGTTTGACAGAATCAGGTACAGTAACGGTTGACCAAAATGCATTATTCATAACCGGAATTCATGAAAAATTCGAGATCGCCCCGATAGTAGTTTGAACATTTCAATAATTCATTATAATTCAATTAGATGGAAATGAATAAACTTGGTCTGGAAGACGGTTTCATCATCAGAGTTATCCTTATTAGCTCATTAAACTAACTCGATTTGGAATAATGAATCGAACTAAGCGCTACCAACTAATCACAAGAGCTGCTTAATCTTTTCATTTGATTGTCGAGGGTTTTCCTAAAAAAACTATGGATAGATTTCGGAACAACAGCTACCTAATCAAACTATCACAATTTTATTCAAATAAATTTCACGAGTTTTATATTTACAACAAGTTCTGGAAGAACGTGCCTGTAATTCAAGAAAACTCACATAACTGGATTTTGGAACGACTGGTATAAGTCTAGCAGAACTTTAAAGGCTTCTTGAAAAGAAAATTCTATGTGAAACTCATATGGCTCATATTGAAACAAACTGATTGAGTCAGCTGGTTGATAAAGACAAACTGCTTTATCGTTTCTTTCTGGCTTTGTACTAATTATCGTAACCCTAGATGCTAAGGGGTTCGGAAAATTATTTCGAGTTTGAATGAGAGCATGGAAATTCTTCCATTTCAATGTTCTGTTTCTGAGGCCAGCGTAAATAACTGGTGTACGAGAATTATCAGAAAAAAGCAGGTTAACAATCCCGCTACTATTGAAAAGGCGGTTCTTCGACTGTAGTTCTTTGCAATATGGGCCAAGGTCAGGGCAATGGCAGACAGAATTAGGGCCGTGGCAATAGCATAAGCAAGAACGAGAGCAAGAGCAACGGCAAGGGCATTGAATTACCTGATCCTGACTCATTCCCTCTCGTAGTTCAGCCGCCAGGCTTGCTTCAGCGTTGAGATTCTCCCTGGTACTGGGATTTAGCATCAAAAGTTCTCGACCAACCTGCAGGGCTGCTGCGGCCTGAAGTTCGTCGCGACATTCTTCCAAGCCTTTGAAATAATTAAAACAATCATTATCAGAATTGGAGACTCCCTCTGGGAAATACAGACTAAATACATGAAACTCAACGAAGTACTTCGACCTCGGAAACCTTCTTACATACGCTACTCAAGTTGGCCCAGCAATAACACGTGGGCAAAAAACGAAAGATAACGGCGTATTTCCAAAAAATGATCCTCGACCATAAATTTCAATTCGTATATAATATAATAATAGATCAAATACAATTCCTTCTTGCGAAGTAACGAATGAGACTCGCGGAACGTGTGCTCGGTCAAACGACGATGTAATTCAGCCGCGACACCCGTGGGCGCGGATCAGGTTTTAGCAGCCCACAACCAATCGACGAAACAACGCGACTGCAGCGTATAGGAATTTTTGAGAAATGGTTATCTGCCCACGTTGAGCTAGTTGCATTTGGTCCGACGGTAATGCATAGCATTGCAGACTCACTTTTGTTTCTAGCTCTGAGTCGCGTCACCTCCTGGACGAGTTCCTCGAGTCGATTTTGGTCCTCTGTCCTGGCGATAAGTTCCTCACGGGCTGCCTCTAAAAGGGATTGAGCTTCGTTTGCTCTCGCGATGGCTTTTCGTTCGGCTTCTTGAGCCTCCTGGGCTTCTCTGCGCGCATCTTCGGCCGCTTCTTGAAAGCTGGTCCTATCCGCACGTGCTTTATCTAGCTGCTCTCGTAACCGAACAGATTCGTCTCGAAGATTGGTGCTCTCAACTTCAGCGGCTTGCAATCTTATCGCATAATTTTCGAGCTGCAATTGACGCTCGCGCTCTAATCGACCGGCCCACTCTCTGTGTCTTCGCTGTTCAGCCTATGGGAGAAAAAAAAATCATGCAGTTGACTCACTTTATACAATTTACTCAAATAACTGATTTATATATTTTATTCTATAGTCTATAGGAACCGGAAAAGTCGTTACTGAGGACTTTCAGAGTTGGAAATAAAGTAATTGTCTCATCTAAACTGAAACCGGATCTGAGTCATAATTTCTTGGCAAAGATCGGGAATTTTATTCGAGGAATGAGACGATAAAATGCAGTTCCGAACTGAATCAGTCGGGCTTTGACTCAGAATAGTAATAAACTTCGTTAGGGCTCGAAAATTTCTTTGGAATCAGCGCTACGCCTAACTTCTAAAAATTTTTCCCACGTCAAGTATTGAGCGAAGCCGTTTATCGCTTCCATTGAAAAATTTAAGCCTTCAACGTTGTCAGATAAATGTGATCTGAGAAAGGGGTGTGTAACGTCACGATAAAATTCTATTATACAGAGAACGTAGCGTCATATATCTATGGTAGCATAGTTGGTTAGTCTTGTGAGCAATCCGTAACAAACGGGGTCAGCGGTAAATCGGATTGTCATAAATTATGCTATTGATACAAAAGTCTCAGCATCGTTGTTGTCTCGAATAAACATCATAATTTATATGTTCGACGCAAAATCACTTCATATATCCTATCCTACCTAAAGCCAAAGCTTTTTACATTGCACAATCTCCTTATCATTGTAAAAAAACTGAGAAATTTGTCCACTTCTAATTTATATCGGATGTCTATTAAAGTACGGTCTTTACAACCATGTATATACCTCTATGGTTTCACGAAGAAGCAGTATAGTATGTTAAAACCCCCCTAATTTCCTCAGCATATGCTAATATACCATCAACTAGTACACGTTATACTTTAAATCTAATTTCGCATCGCGTGTAGAACGTTACTATAACGTATTATACGCGTGCATGTTAGGATGGATAGAGTTTTGTATAATGGCTCATGTTATCCCATATAATCCCATTAAAATTAGGACATCGTCCACTAAGGGGAGCAAACGATTTAAAATAGGCCACAGATGAATGCGATTAAATTTTTCAAAGTTCACTTTCCAAGCCAGATTCGGATAGAGCGGATTTGTTTGTAGGTTTAGTTTCCAGTTTTCACGTAGTATTACAGGTTTCGCTAAACTGAGAAATAAAGCTGATTTTAAACTATAACATAAACCTACTACAAATTTCTTTTGCTTTTAGTTTATAATTCAAAAATATTACATTCGAAACCTAGCTGAACCCTACACTTTACGTTTGCGTCACAATAATTCCTTATCGCAATCCATGTACGAAATAAAGTCTACGAAATTAGATCAGATATTATTTTTAGGTTTGTTCCACTTTATTTCTCACCTGGAGTCTTTCTTCGGCTCTCGTCTCCGCGTCACGTTGCGCTTCTTCAAGCATGAGTACCCTAGCTTGAAGGGTTGCATTTTCCTGTTTTGCCCTAGCGTATCTTTCTTCTCCAGCGTTACGGGTGTCTGACAAAGCGTCCATTTTCTCTTGAAGTAATTGAACCTGGTGACAAAAAAATTGAAGAAATATTTTGTGAGTTACTGAGGCAGTACGTAATAGTTCTGAGCTGCGGTATCTCAAAAACTGCTCGGTGTCGCAGTGCATCTATTTTGGTATATTATAGTGTTGAAAAGGAGGCTACAGCCGGCTCTCCTCGGTATAATATTTACGTATATGTATATTTTTATAAATAAATAATATGGCTAAATATAATATATTATATTCGTCTGTGAATAAAAGTACTTCGTTAGCCAATGACAGCGGCGTTTGGAACAATCGCCGGAACATTATAATATACTTTTTCGAATTGTCCGTTGGATAGATGGCGAACATTCGTGAATCGACTATTTTTGATCATCCTTTTGGAAAAGTGCCACACACTTGGCTGCCAAGTTAACAACATGGCCACTCTCACGAAATCATCGTTCTGCGTATATATATCTATTCTAATTTTGGTAAAGCATCCCTGCCATCATATAGTACATGTCATGCATCGATGTCAAATATAGGTAAAATGACAGCGGGATAGGAAGGGAAAACTTTCAAGGTAACCTTCTGGATTTTATCTAAGAGCAAATTACAACCTCAAATTATTGGCTTAGAAATATAGAGCGAAGAATGTTGGACCGCCATGTTTACATACCCCCTAGACTTTAATGAAAATTAGCTGAAATTTTTATGAGATAAAATATTGTGTCCTATTAGCGATGAAACAAATTTAGAATGTCTATACATAGATTCGCGTAAAACGTTCTAAAATTAGATATTAGACGAGGCGAATGCGTAACGTGAAAATGCCTTTCGCCGGAGCTTCCAAACCCTTGAGATTCATCTGACCTTCGCTCGAACAAGAGATGGATATAAAAAAAAAGTGGCAAAAAAGGGGAAAACAATATATCGGGAACGAAATTACGGCCATATTTCGGTGATCATTGGACATGAATTCTTACGTGATCGTTGAGATGATCGCACCACTGATTGACGTGCGAAACTTTGTAGCCTTCGGTTGGTGAGTTTAGGGGTGAATCTTCGTCGAATAAATTTCTTCCAAAATTTTGTGCAACGGGACTGGTTGCCATTAGGGCTCCGTTGGGTCCAAGAAATTGAAACTGACCCTCCCACATATCGTACTCAAGACCCGCTCCCGCCCCCGCAGCGCGGTCGACGGACATTCCGCGACGTCTTCGATTCTCGAGGCTCTCAAGCTCCGATTCCTGCAGATCAACGGGAACCGCAACGGCGTTCATCGCCGCTATCTCTTTGTAAAAAATCTCTCTCCTTCGAGCAAACTTTTATCTTTTTTTTTTCTTTATCTTATTTTTTTTCTTATCCACTTTCGTTCAAATATCCAATCTTCTCGACGCTCCGCACCCTCCCTATTCTAATCGTCTGGACTCCAGCTCTATCATTTTTTACACAACTCGATAACGTTACGCCCCCACCACCACATGGTAGGAAAGACGACGACGAAGATGACGCTCCCTCGCAATGCGACACCGTGTGATTTCTGCGAGACGTACAGCTCGCGTGATTGTGGTCGATATATTATAAATTTCTTCTTCTTCACCGCCACACACCCGCACACACATACACACGAATATAATGTGTTCCTTTTTGTTTTTTGTTTGTTTTTTTTTCCACTTGTTAGGGCGTTCTATAATTTATACCATCATATATGCGAACACGCTGCACAATTGTCACACGAATTGAAGCGAAGCACCACACAAATTGGTATCAATAATTGTTTTATATATTATTTTTCACTCCACATCGACTCTTCTGTATAAAGTTCTGTATTATGTGTACAAAATATATTCTCCAGTTTGATCTGACATCCGTTTGCTTTATCTAGAAATAATCGAAGCGCCCAGCTCAAGTTAAGCTATGCAGTGAATCTTATCTGAAGGTAACGAAATATGTTCAGGTACATAGAAAAATGGGGACAGTGCATTGCCTGGAGCGTCTTAAAAAAAACACAAGAAAACCAAAAAAAAAACTTTTTTAAATTTATTCAAATTTCTGGTATAATGTAACTCGTACGGGTCCGAAACAGTCAATATTTATCTCGATACGCTGTATGGTATATAATTAATATCGTTGGGAAAAGTCAACAATTAATTTCATACCTCATAAATTCCCGCCGTCTATAAATCTACGAAATAAAATTTGCTAACTATACGTGAGACGTTTACGGTACGATTTGACGATACAAAAATAACAAAAAAACGAATGAAAAAAATAAAGGAAAGTAAGGGGGAAAAATGAATTGCACGTCGTTCATAGAATATGTAATCTTATATGGAAGCACGAGAATTCCGATAACCGATCGTATGAGCGTCTCTTTAATTTTAACACGTCGGATGAGTGGTGCAATTTTATAATAATGATTATAATATTTACGCGTGCAATTAAAGCTTCTGGAATTACAAAAATTTTTTTCCTTTTTTCAGTTGAGGTCAGCTCTACCGCGTTGACATTTCGCAATAATACTCGCATATAGGCGCTATAAAGGAACGCGAGTACCGCCTAGTAAGCGATGCTTACTCTGCAGCACATCGATATTTTGAACCCGTATAAGACATTCCTCGGAGTTCTTTAACTCGCGAGTATACATAGCTTATTTTTTCTCCTCTTATACCTACGTACTTATACGGAACTGTGTGTATTTATTTTTATTGATATTTTTATTTTTTTTGTTTCCGTAGACAACGAAACGATATCCCTCTAGCAAGTCAAACGCAACACCAGCAGCAGCAGCAGCTGCGATGTGTGTTATAACAATAATTAGCGCGTGCGCACAGTTTATTATAACGTAGTATCGTATATTATGTGTATACATGGACGGTTCAACGTATTACACTTTTTACCAATAAATTTCTTTACGGCAAAGCACGTCAGATATCGCTGGATCGCGTATAACATATCCTCCGATACTCGACCGCCACGCGGTGACGCGTTCGCGGATTCACCGCAAGGAAGTTACGCGCGGTAACAGAAATAGCTTAGGAATCACTGCAAACCAACGACTATAAGAAAACTAAACGCCATGGCACTCGAGAAATTTCATACCCAATATAAAGTCGCATACGATGTATTATAAGAAATATATGGTCACTATGGTCGACGAGAGCTAACAAAAAAAAAAGCAAATGATAAAAAAAATTCTCAAGTATTTGCAAAATTATCCGTTATTCCTTTCTTCAGCTGCAGCATGATTATCCCCCGCAGATCATTTGCGCACTGACCCAATTTTATTTATTTACTTCTTTTTTTTTTTCGCTCAGAAAACTTTTTGGGGGATGTATTTTGAAAACGTGATATAATAGATTCTTGCGTTGTTCATTGAGTATATATTATGCCGATACGATATGAAAAATAGCGCGTCTGTCAGTCCGAACTCGATATTTTCTTCAACGATCTGTTGTCACGCGTTGCTAGACTGACAAAGTACTTTGACTTTTAAAATAGGCGTATACGCTGCACTCGACACCGCGGAGCCGCGACGCTCGCGCCTTCGATACTGAAACCTTTCTGCTCGGAGTCGCGTTGGACTTACCGACGTACTTATAATACGTATGTGTACGTTGCGTCGCGTCGCGTCGACCAAAGGCTATTTATGCCGCAAGCTCACCACGCGCCATTATTATTCCATATCAACGAAGTTTTGCACTTTATTATTTATCGTAATCAACGCCGTTGCTCCGTTACCAACGAACCGTGTATGAAAATAATTTATTATAATTTATAACGATGGTGTATATGTATATGTATATGTATATGTTTATATTATATTACATTATAATATGTTGTATACTATATATATTCCAGCAGGCTTTATACGATATAATAATATTCCGCTGATGAATCAATCCCTGCATGGTTTGCCCGATCACGTGTTCCGTTACAACGACGACTAAATAGCTGCGTTGTGTTGAGCCGCTGCATAAGTCGAATATAAAAAGATGGGCGTCGAGATCCGGAGAACAAGTAAAAAACAAAATAAATAATAATAATAATAACAAGAGCGAAGGCAAATTATTTATAACGAACGAATATCGTTGGATTATATATACGGAGATCGAGTGATTTTTTGTCGAAATAAATATTTTCTAGTTATTTTCAAGTTCATCTTAAGATCGTAGACTTCTTTAACGGTTGGCAATATTACTTTTCGTAGAAAATGAGAAGAAAAAAAAACATCGATTCGGTTGATATCGAACACACGACGTTAGTTGAATAAAATGTGTGTTTTTTTTTTGGTCTTCTTCTCTGTGTAGAAAAAAAAAAAAAAAAAATTAGAACCGTATTAGTAAGTTCGTTGTTTCAAAGTTGAATAATTTCTGCTGTTATCGGGCAACCAAACTACAAGAATAATATTTGCACCGCGCCGCCTTGATATGTATATTCACGTGTGCGGTTATAACATATATACAACATGTGAAACACTGCACGTGTCCGCACTCCGCACCCGTATAACTTTCTTTAAATAATTTTTTTCTATTTTCTTATTTTCTTCGTTTTTTTTTCAAATTCAAACAGCTACCGAGCTGCCTACGGACGCGCCCACTCCCTCGGCCGGGGTGCGCACGACGTTTATTGCACACAATTATAACGTTGCGTAGGTACGATAAACAAGGGCATAAACGTGTAGCCGGCGGTACGATGTGTAATAAAATGGTCTCTCAAATATTGAAGAATATTTTCTGAAATTATCCAACTTGTAAACTGCGGTATATGTGTAATAATTGTTACGCACCCGCTCGCGGTATGGCGTGCGAGCGGCACCGCTACGCAAACATAACTGAGAACTTTTCCTGCAGATGATCGCGGCTGGTCTACTGCAGGTCGGTCGACCCTTGTTGACCCTCCGATTGCCGGGTGCGTGCCCAATGAGTCATGTATCCTGTGTGCTCTGATATACCAGCACTAAATGCGAGCGATTATAAATTATACGTACGTATACACTATACATTCATACATGGGAGTTTGAAGATATTCCGACGCGCTCAGAAAAGTCTCTTCAATGCCCGCTCCGAATTGATCGCCGTGAATTTTGAGAATATATTAGTGGGACGTTACGATCAAATCATGACATAATTGGGGCGTGGTATGTACAGCGCGATTCTCTTCGATCAAATATTTACCCGTTTTTAGCGTATGTGGATTATTGTACGATATTGTACATGTGTCTATAATAATTTAGTAATGAAATTCCACGGTTATAAATATCCTCGTGATCATCATCGTCATTGCGCGAAACGGAGGGCGTGACAACGCTATTAAAGAAACGGGTTAATTGCGATAGGGAATATCGATTTTTTAACAATTGCTTGGAATCGGTACCTACGCATTTACCTACGTGAATATGTGATGGTTCAAAAATTGGAAAAGTTCAAAAATACAGACGATTACCATAGGCGCCAGGATTACGATCCAAATTAAAATTCGTTCGGCTATATCTGCATTCTAACACGTCAGAAGCGCGTATGACATAATTTACATTCAAAAATATTTCGTGCTAATACACATTATTTGAGGAATAAAAAATTATATTTGATATCACAATAGATGACATACAGCGAAGTAGGATGTTGTACAAATATGTCGTGTGTAAATATCGGCAGACGCTGCATTAATATGATGAAATTTAGCGCTCAGTGTGAATGCAAATATACCTACTTATACGGATGATAAAAGTGATTGTGCCATGTTAGTATTAGACGCGACTTTTTTGTCATTTTTAATCTTGTCAAACGAAGTAAACGTTACCCAATCGATCTCTTCAGGGTAAACATTAGCAAGATATTTACTATCAGCTTGAAAATTAATATATCGCGCTGCGGATTATACAGGCGCGTTTAGGTAAATAATTAAATTCGCAATTTGCACAGGCGTGATTGCCTTGTTTCACGCATGCGACATTCAACTACGGAAAAAGTCAAGCCCGTGGATGGTGAAGATAAAAATACTGACATTAAACTGCACCGCTGCGAATGGGATAAATTTCTCCGCGATTTTCCAAGCGCCCTATAGTCTCAACTCTACGAGTCTATGAAGGAGGCGAAATGAATTCAATTAAGAAGTGAGATGCGCAGGAGCGGTCGATAGAACGAGTCGCTAATAATTCGCATTTGCACTCTAATTTCTAGAACTTATTGCCTTGAACCTGCAAATCAAATCGCAAATGACGTCCATGTCCTAGATGCAGAAATGAATTTAGCATCATACCTAATCTAGCGTAGGTTACACGGAGTTTTCAGGTGGAGCTAATCGAAGAGTGGCCCATCAGGTACGTATTTACTGTTAGTTAAAGATTCTCACGTTATGTTTTTTTTTTTTTTTTTCGTTGATTTTTTTATCCGATGGAAATTTTCTTCGCCTCTTCGTCTAAGACTCGCCAGCACGTTCCTTGTACATCGTCCATGCCGTGTATCCAACGCTGCCCAGTAAAATAAGAAAACTAAGGAAAGGCCAGCCGCTCCAGTTGATAAAACTTTCCTGCTGCATTTTGCAGGCCATAATCCGCGTACTTCGCAAATGATTTTGGCACCCCGTTCGCCTCGAGAATTTCCGACACCCTCTTGATTCGGATAAAATGTAAAGGGAACGATAGAAATGGAAAAAAATCAGGATCCGAATTTGCACCGATTTAATTTATCCACACGCGAAATATTAAGCTTGAAAATTTATCATACGGGAATTGTCAACTTTGTACGGAGATAAAAAAAAATGTTTCGGATATAATTCTCACTTGTTTACGCAGTTGCTTTTTGTCTCACGTTTAACTACGCTCGTTTCTTTAATTGTTAAGGTGACCCGCTTGGCCTGCTCCTCGCTGCTCTGCAACATCGCGCTCGTAATTAGATATCACGGGATTCTGGATAACTCGGCACTTTGTTACGGTTGTTAAAAAGAACTATCTTGAAAAGACTGTACGCGAATATTAATATTATGAAAATAATGAAACGAAGAATGGGTGGGTTTACCGTAAACATAATTGCTGCTTCTTATCATCGACTCGAGATGATCCCAGCCACTTATGCAGAGTTTCGAATAAAAATTCGAAAACAAACTTAAGCCCTTCTTTCATCGATTCTTTGACTCCCCGATTTCAGCGTCCGTCATTATTTCTGTAATTATTTCAGATGTAACCAACATAATTTAACACGCCACTTCACGAGGTGGTTAATGACCAAAATTTTCCAGCAATACATTTGTAATTTTTAAATAAAAAATATCAAATATGTACCTTTGGTTTTCGCTATGTTACATATATTTGAGGACAATTCTGCCGATAACTTGACTAATATTGTATCTTTATATGAATTTTCTTGCTTGATGCGAGATGTAAAGCTTTTTGCTGATTCGAATGACCACTGAGTGAGCAATCTGTATAATCTGTTCTGTAAACTCGGTTAAATACGCGTTGAAATAAAACAAAAACTGTAAGAAATCCAACTGATTGTAAGTTTGATTTTATAAGCGAATGCGGTCATTTACCGCGTTGGCATTTAAAGAAAATCTCTATCGCCGCATAATTTGGATTCGAAAAGCGACGTTCAGAAATTTTATCTGGGTGATCGGCTGCGTCGTGAGTTTCCCGTGTAAGCGATGACCCAGATACTGCAACAGAAACCACCACGACGAGTGCGATCGGGAGAATGTAATTCGAATCGTTCAGAAAGCATTCCACTGTGGGAATCATTGCGTGTAGAAAGGATGACATCCATTAATTAATTGGAAGCCAAAGTCTGACGCGGATAACCGATGGGCCAAAAACCGCTCCTTAGGTCGAAGAGTTTCTAGTTGTTGAACGACTCGCATTGTTCGAGTTGGTATTCATTCTACTCGTGTGATTGGAAATATTTTCATCATCCGAAGAATAATTCTGCGCTCTCGAGGGGGAACCGATCGTCACTCGCGTACAACGGACATAAGGTTCCGTCGACTGGTTTGTTCTCGCATCTTTTCGGATTCCGTACTGCGTTAGAAAAAATGAAAGATTAATCGTAAACGCTTTTCGTGCAAAAAATTGGATTTCAAATTTAGTGGGACTCCTTGTCCACCTACCGACGTAGGTTGGGATCTGTTTCGTGAGGAAGGATCGAAGCTGATGTACCCGGAGGAATCGTCACCGATGGTCTCATCGTCGTCTTCGTCTTCATCGACCTCATCTACAGATGTATCATATCCCTATGGACGATATTGAAGGACTTGTCGTCTTATGTTTAATTTTGGTAAGTGCACTTTACGTGACGGAAAACACTCGGGTAAAGGGCCGGAAATGTTTAATGACAAAGTAATTCATGCGGACGTTTCCGGTCTTTGAGTTATCGGCAATGAAGTTGAAATGAAAAACTCTGGCAAACTCCTAATCCAATTTAAGAAGGATTCCTTACCCTGGACGATCGCGTCAAGTGCGTAACGGTCGTGGTTTGGACCCCATGAAGAGGGGGGCGGCTATTGCTGCCGAAAGGATCTCTGGGTAGTATGTAGTGATAGTAAAAGTAGACGCAGGCGATAATCACGATTATTATAAAACTGGTGAATATCGTCGAGCCAGAAGTATTCTTTTTACTATCCTGGAATCGATCGCTTGGACAGTGAGTTGGATAGGTGGGAAAATCTCGACATGGCTGATGATCCTGTCGCGGTGGTAGATGGGCCGAAGTATAATGAGGCGTACGAGGTTGATGGGGTTGGTTATTATAGCTCGGCTGTGTTCCTGTGGATTGGGAAAGCTGGCAGCAACATTTGCCCGGACTCGATCCCATATAACCGCGTTACTTGTACGACCGGGTAGTTTTTTTTCTGGACAATTTCATACTGAAAAATTTCGGAGCACGTATAAATATATGACACGATAATTTTAGGGCTATTCAACTGCAGCTACGTGAAGTTTGCGGAGAACAGACGAGTGAACATGCCGATAAACACCAGCGTTGCTGACGATAGTAGAGGATAGAGCATTTCAGTTTACTGGGTTTTTACCTATCAGCTAGAGGCAAGCACCGAAGTCTTCGTGTTTGCCGAGAACTGATCGAATTATCGACGTACGCTGTAATCTTATCAGTTCTTTGGTCACTTACTCCAATTAGTAGATTGAAAACATTATGATAATATTCGCTGCCAGAATAGTGGATGTTTTAGTTCTTCAAAAGACGTTTGAAAAGGTTGAGTTTATTTTAACGGCTAATCACGGCAGTTAAAAAATGCTTGCATGAGTGAGAAAGATAATTTTCTCATACACGCAGTTCATACTTTTGCGCGATTATGAAGAGCCAAAAATTTGGCGAACGTTTGAAATCCGCATGTAATAATACAGTGAGGAGATTGAGACTGGAAATACCAGCACGTGACTAATTAGCCCAGAGTGTTCCTAACAATTAACGTAGAATAGTTAATTGGTTATGAAAAATATTGTTTCTTTCGCACGTTTTACAACCGGGTTCAACTGCAGATATTTATACCCACATTCATTTTTCATTACCCCATTTTTAAGTCTGAACATTGGTACAGATTCCTCAATTTTTCTAATTAACTCTGCTTACCAACCCTTGAACTTGAATCGCGGCGATTCTATTTCACACACACTTGCACATTGTGCTTTTACTATTTCGAACTGTGCCAGGCTGGTTCATCGCTCTAAAATATACTTAAGAGCTCTGAAACTTCCTTTGTCCAAGTCCTCGGTCTGATGGGAGACCGAATGCTCGTCGTTCAACTTCACGCACCAAAGCGCCCACAGTACTTTAAAGAACTACACATTTGTACCACTAAAGCGAACCAATCGGTCGCCGATTTTAATACAATTCCATCGACATCGATCTCACCGTACTTCACGTTATCATCAAATTAAAATTCATTCACATATTTCTCTCGACGCCGACTTGGACTGTTCCGGTGAAATTTCACCGGTTTTGCACTGTTAATAATTCTATGTAATCCACGTGCGCTGACGGCGAAAGAACGGTTGTAAGTCGTCCGTCCCAGTCGAGTGACCGGTACCAACTGACAACCGCCCAAAGACTTAGGACTGGTTAGTCCGACGCTTTACGCGGCTCACGTAGATCGCGGCTCTTGCTCGCTTTTATCGGTTTACGTATGTATAATAATCCAACACACTGGTTATTCAGGTATATCCGATGCGTGAGTATAGCATAGGTGTACAATAGGAAGTGCTCGAAATATGATAAATTCCTGACACTCGAATTGAAAATCATTTTGGCGAGAAGTTTTCACTAGGTTTTTACACTCAACGTCGTTTGTCGCTGATATGAATGTATCGACGTGCGTCTGAAATCAAAATTTCGCGAATCGAAAGGTTTGATCGAGTCGTATCTGCAAATGAAAGACAGACCGAATGCAATCGGAAAGGAAAGCTGTTGGCGTCGGAGCAGCATCATGTGAGTCCGGTAAAAGTCGTCCTGATCGTTTTCTGCCGGATCAACATTACATTTCCTCACGTCTCTTATAGTCGTCGATGACCATGACAGTCGATGTGAATTATCTCCTCATTCCAAACCATCGGCGACGCTAGGAGGTCGAAGCTTACCTCCGCGTTTGTATAAGCCACTTATTAAAAGTATGTCGCATTTACATTTTTCTACTCTCGATCAATGCGCCGATAATTAGACGATTTCTTCAGCTGTAGGTCTTCTTGCAACGATCGTATACAACCCGGACGCCTGAACATTATTGTAAATGTTAAATAATAAATATTAAACGTTGGTATGCATATCCAGGGCATTGTTTGATCCTTTCTTTGCCGTTTACCATAAACACTTCGGTACGTTGATCTCCATATCCGTTGCAAGAATGAAATACACTTAATGCGAATTAACTGCAGTGTCCATATCGTAAAAAATCTACGTCGTTTTTACGCTTGGTAGGATACCAAATGTAACTGAAATTGCTTTCGGTCTGAATGAAGATAGCGTGAAATTCTGTAAGGTATGACGATAGCGTAACAGCACACCGCATTTGTCTCCATAAATTAGATTGTTTTTTATCGGGGCGAACGAATTACATCCTTGCTAGGCGCTCACTTAGGAAAGTCCAGCTGTCGTTCCAATTTTTTGAATATCTTTCATTCACAATCAGACATCGAATTTGATGGTGAAATTGTGTGTGCCAATCACTATTGGCTATTGGTTTAATTTTTATACACACCTTATTCGTAAAAATGGCGATTACTCACCTTGTGACTGAGACCTAGGAAGTCATCTTCTAAAGATACGTCGCTATAAATTTCATCCGCCGTATCGCAGGTCGATCCTCTACCAGAACTGTTGAAACTACTGCTTCGAAATAGTTGACTGAAAAAAGAAATCAAAATAAGAATGTAATTAGATTTTTGATAAAAAGAGTTGGTTCTCAACACCTAAGAACGCAATTTGAATTTCTCGCATCCCGAAAAATGATAAGGCCTCACATTGATTGCAATGAAAATCAAATCAGATATGTCGACTATCGGTATTTCCGAGTTCGTCACTCGTCAGTTACCATCAGACGCAACAAAAAAAAGTTAAATAAATAATTCAAAACAACGGTCGTTTCACGCGATTCACCGCAGATTGCGCTATTGATACGAACTCAGGCTAGTAATCTGACTGTTTTACCGCAGTCGGTAACCAAGGATTATGCGGGTTTTCGATGCACGGATGTAAAATTTCAAATCCAACTATATGCGAACAAAATATTACATTTAGAATATCATTATAAATTTGATTCAATATTTCCAAAAATGTTAGAAAATTATCGCGCGTACGGACCTATCGTGTATCCTGAATACATCCATAAATATATTTACGGTTAACATATAGAGTTCCCCGTATATTTATAGACCGCTGAATTATAGAAAGCAAGAGAACTGGAGTAGCGGGCAGCAGAAGCAACACCGATGGTAGCAGGCAGCAAGTAGAGCATTGACCAAGCCGACTGACCAACGTTTATAGTACACCGCACGCGAATCAATATCACATAAATAATAAACTGTACAGTTGCGGCTATTATTGTTAGTGGGTTAATAGACGAACTATAGCGGCCCCTGTATGGGTGAGATAATATTACACATAGTAGATACGAACGCGTATATACTTTGCAGAATGCGATCCATAGGGGCCCCTATGAAACACCTATAGCGTCTATGACGAAGAAATCGAAATATTTTTAGCCTGATTTCAATGTAAACACATACGCTTTTTATCAGAGCCGTGGTGTGTAAAAACGTTCACAGAGACTTTGATAGAACCGGTATTATTTGATAATTATAGGATTATAGTTTGTTTGATTTTCATCACTTTTCCGAAATTGAATTGACGAAAGCTATGGCTTTACAAGAAGAGTAAGAATCGTTTAAAAAAAAAAAAAAAGAATAGATTTTTCGCATCTACGAGGAAATTTTACTAATCTTGCAAAATTTAACTTCAGGCGGTCCCGATTTTCGTTTGAGGAAAGAAGAGATACACCAAGTTATTTTATTTAATTTTCTTTTAATTGCATCGCGTTACGCATACGAGCTACTCTGTTTGTTTCTCTCACCTGGCCTGAGCGTTGGAGCTGAGCCTCTTGTTCCCAGAACTGAAAACAAAAACCATAATTAAAATGAAAATTACCGTATAAGAGCCGTAGTATTGGAAAAACTGAAGAAAAATTTACGTGTTAATCACCCTTGGAAAAATAAACGTTGCAAACAATAAGTCGATAAAATTAATTTCATCAACGGTTAGAAATTTAAATTTCTTTTCTGCTACTAGAAAGCATATGTTAATATTATCTACTAGTCTGTTTATATAGTTGTTTTTTTTGTTACAATTAACAAAGCTCTCAATTAGTTATTCATGTAAAGGAGAATTTATGATAAATATATGTGTATAATGAATATGAGGTTGTATTCTTCTTTTGGTTATTGTTAGAGATATTTTGAGTGAAATCTGACGTATGAGGCGTTAGGCGTTTCTATTGTCTTACTGCACGGCCGTTCACTTCTCAAACATATGTATAATACCTATAGGTATACAATAATATCGGGCTCAACAGTCAAGTTTCATTTTTTAATCACAATTCCAACGGAGATTATTTGCAATCTCGCATGACCCGTTGTGTAGAGGGGAAAAAAAAAAAAAAACAACTGCATGAGATATTACTCGCGGAATCGCTCTCAGAATTTACATCACTTCCTTTAGAAACAACTTACCGAATTCATAACTTTCGCTGAACCTGAGAGATCGATGTTTGATAAAGAAAAAAAGGGGATACATTTGATAATGTAGGTATATCCATATAGTTATTAAGATCGACGAATATTTATGAAAAATGACTGTGAACTCGTTTGCTAAACGCAACGTTTAATCTTCAGTATCATACCTTTCTTGGTAACTAGGCGCTCGAATGTTAATCGCTAATTAATTTGAGCTGCTTGTAAAAGTGTTGCATGTTAGTTAATTAGTTATATCTATAATACGAGTGGAACAGATGCACAGTGGGCCAGAAATAATTACATTCCTTTTCACATCGTAATAAAAATTTAACTCCATGTCATTACGTGTCTAAGGTATAGATATTTGCGAAAGAAATTCTTTGAATTATAAAAAAAAAAAAAAAAAATCAATTAACGTCTCTACACAATTTAAAAATGAAAAAAGTATCGAGATATCAACTTTTATTTCAACATATTAGATTTAATTACGTTCAAAATTGAAGGGAGGAATTTCATCAGTTTTGCAATTGATTTATACGTCCCCGTTAATTATGCTGACGATTAAAATTATAAAGCATACTTTATAAATTATTACTACAGCAGTTTTGCATTCGGTAATAGCATATTATGTAACGTGAGACTCGTCCGATATCGGCTGCTGCATGTGAGTAAATACCTGATTATATATTTCTATATACCTATAATACATAAAACAGCATAACTGCATTTACACGAGCACTCGGTTTAAAATCGATATATTTTACACATATATTTATGAAATACACCTATACAACGCATGATTAATTATTATCCATGCATTAAATTCCTTGTTGCGATACGGAGCGGTTTAAAAAAAAAAAAAAAAAACTGCAACGAAAAAAAAGCAATTAAAGACTAGAAGAGCGACCGTTGAAAGCGCGACCGGCTAATTAAATTATACAACACAGCGGTACAAAAATAGTACATAGTAATAAAGTATTTTTGGGCTACCGTCGTATTACATGCCATGGAGCTGCCTAGAAAGGTATTTCATAATTCAAAAGTGTTCCGATCGATCAAATTCCTTCCCCTTACAAGTTATAATCGACCTATTTCCATCGCGAGAATAACTTTCGTAGAAAAAGTATAAATTCATTATCGACAATAACTGGATAACGAAATAGCAAAACTGATTGTGAGTAAGTAGCAAAGTATGATAATCGGTGTGGCCATTGACATCGATTGGAACGAAAAAAATGGTAGAAAAAAATGTCGGCAGATGATTTGAAAACGATTGTTTGTACAGCGTTAGGATTTATGCGTATGAAGCAGGTATAAGCATACATTTACGAGCGTATAAAATGCGATCGGAGTAATCAGATCGTGATTTCATTAATTTCTCGTCACAACAAGCCGTCAGAGCGTAAGTTGTTGAGCCGGGTTTAGTTATAGGAGGCGATGGAATCGAGAGAGGTATTATAATGTGTATACGTGATGTATAAATACGTGTATAAGGTTACGTTGGTAAAAATGTACAGGGTTATAAAGGCAGTAAAAAGGGAGTTCCGAGATTCTCTATGGGATCAAAGGTATATTGAGAATGTTTTCCTTACTGTCTGAAGGAGCCCCAGCGCCTATTCGGTAGGCCTTCTTCCTGCATATGGCTGGAAATCAATTACTTCTTAGATTTTATCTCCCCATACGTCTACTACTAACGGCAATAAACTTGATTTACAATCAATACACCAGATAAATTCCGGCACTCAACTCCGGTGAAGTAAAAATGAGGAATTCAGGTTTATTGTGATTTAGTTTTTGCCGTGTATTGATAACATATATCTTCTACAGCCAAACAGCTGAAGTAAAAGATCAAAAACTCTGCACAAAATTTTTTAAAATAAGGTAACGATTAAAAAAAAAGAAAAACAGTGCTGAAGATAAGTTTTGAGATTGCTCACCTAGGTGGAGTTCGTCTCAACGACGTCCTCAGCCAAGAGTTCCTGCCAATGTTGCATGGAGGACTTCTTGCGTCTCTGAATTAGAAAAAAAAGAGAAAAAAAAAATAGCGTTACGAACTGCACAGGTTGAATTTTCCTGCTCGTTAAATATAACAACATATATACCACCGCACATGCCTTCTTCACCGTCGTTCTTATTTCAAAAATTTTTCACATAGCGTTTTCTATTTTGTTCTTCATTTGTTCTCTCTTGTTCAAATACTTCTTGCTCAAAAATGCTGAAGATTGTACCGGAAGAACGGGACGACTTGTTTTTTTTTTTGTTTTTTCAATGAAACTAAACGAACCATCCAGAAAAGCGACGCCTTATCTCAACACGGTGAATTAATTTGCAACGATCAGACTTGCCTTTGAGAAATACCGGTGGCTCTCTTAGCGATTTTTTTTTGCAGACTGCTAAGCTACTCCGGTATATCTGTATCAAAAAGTTCTGACGCGTTGAAATCTACAGTCGAACGATTAGACACGGACGACGGTGTGAATATAATACCAACTTTTATGCTGTCTCAATGCCTTTTCAAGGATAAAAGATGAAATTGAAAGTCGAACGTTCGATCGATCTTTAGCAGAAAAAATTTCAAGCGCGAACGTAAAATGATTTTCCCATTTTTTTCTTCCATTGGCAAATGACCTGAAATAGTTGAGCAAATTTTTGATTCTTGTTTGGAAACGACTGAGAAAAAATTTATATAGGTACATATGTTAAATCGAACAGTGAAGAAATTCTTTTTAGTCGTATTTCAAAACCACGTTATATATATCGTCGCGAGGTCGTGCGAAACTGAAAGAGAAACAATGAGAGAAATGCTGCATCGTTAATTTAGATATGCATGTTATCTACGAGTAAATGAGCGACCGTAGCTTTAAATTTCACGGACGATAGGAGATCGAGAAAAAAGGTATACCTATATGTACAGATTTATTTTTCGTAGTGTCGAATAATGTCCCTAAAACACTTTGTACAGACGATACCTACGCACTAGATACAGCTAAACTCAACTGCACAATAAATTCAAATTTTAGTGAAGTCGTATTTCAAGCAAAGGCACTTTACGGGTATTACAATTCTTTTTTTCCTCAGAATATAACATTCTGATCACGTCCCTTAGAGATGATGTGTGTTTCCAAGTAATCCTTGCCACTAAACCTGCGACACGAAACCACCCCACGTACTTTATTCTAGTGTATAAAACTAAATTCAGATTCATGGGACTGCAGACGGAGCGATTCGATTTGGAGAGAAAGAAAAACAACGGGTAAAAGAATCTTTCAACAAATGTGGGCGATGATCGCGATTCATCTTCCATAGACTATGGGTATGTTATAGAAAATGTATACGTCGTTGCAGATTTTGTTTTATTCTTCATTTTTACACGCAATTGAAATTTGATAAACTTGAAACGCCATCGAACCGTTTTGTACGCATGAGAACCGTAAGAAAGGTACATGTGAAATTGATTCGTGGAGCATTTCCGCGGCACCTGTATCCCGTGTCTTGCATGACCGCCTTTTCCCGTGAGGTATCTGCGACCGTTACAGGTATTACATAAGCGGATATTTGCACTCGTATACGTATACGCAATAATACATTGCAGGTAAATACATACGTATGCCGATGTGTCCGTATATATATTTTTTATGTAGATGGATAGAAATATGTATGACGCATGTGTGCGTTGTAGGCGATATTATTCTCCGTTGCTCTAGCGTTTCTCACGCTCGTCAAGTGCGATAAGACCGATTGCCGCATTGTACCTGTTTTGTGCTCTAAGCACGTCGACTGAATAGAAGCTTTTTTGTCCGCGGAGGCCACCTGCGCAACGGTCGAAGTTGTAGCTCCCAACTATGATCCTGCTGTACCAAAGACCCATTAACACTGTTCCGGTCGGTCTAATATACATACATGTGTATGAGATCCATGTTTTCTTACTCCTATGTTACCTGCCCACATTCATACGTACGCAATGCTATACCTATAGCTTCTGTTTACTGCGGAAAGAGGCCGTGCACAAGGCCGTATGACGCGGGTGGACCGAGGTCTTCCGTGGATCTTGATCAAGCTTGAGATTTCAACGGTTTTAAGTGAATTATGATTAATGCCGGAGTTTAAATTGACATGCAATTTCTAGTCCCTGTAGTTCTGGAACGGAATGCTCGTGGAAATATTTCGAGATCGATTTTACCCGGAGATTCGACTACATCTCCCTCTGTCGGAGTTGTTATCTTTTTTATCGTTAATCAAATCTTAGGAAAACATATCTGGCATATTTTTTTACGGACCGTACTAAATCTCCTATAAGCAAGCTTATGGGCATAATAATACAAACGTCTACATATTAATCCCATGTTCTGGTTACCCAAGCGAAACGTATATATGTGTACACACATATCTAATACGGCTTCTCACCGTTTCCGGTGTCAAAATACATCGTAGTGAAGACTAAGACTCAAGTCAGACTCAAGACGGGGTGTCTAGGAGTACATGGCAATGACAATGGCAATGGCAATGTCAATGGTATCGGGAAAGGTGATATACAAGTTAAAGTGTGTGCGGGTGAAGTGAATGTTGAAGAGTCGATTTTCTTTTACCGTGGGGGATTGGACCTCGTGGGCGAGGGAGCAGAGCTTCCTGGGGAGTCTCCGTCCCCGTATCCGAAGCCCTCGTAGCTTTCCTCCTCCTCCTCAGGGTCGCTTTTGCTGCTGGCGCCAAGAACGACGTCGTCCGAAGGCCCCTCGGGATCTGGACTCGGTGGACAAGGCTGTACGACGGGGGTTGAAGAAGACCTTTCCAGGTTGTGAATATCAACGGACATGGAAAGGGATGCCGGTCCACTGTTGGTACCCGCACCCCCTTCCACCGGAAGTTCACTCGTTGAATAGTAGTTCCTGTACGGAAGTTCACTCCTGGAATCCACAGCTGACGTACTGGATTGGGACCGGGAGCTCACCATACTCGAAGAGGGTTATCCTGCAGACGCGAATCAGCCGAAATTTTTTGTTATTAGCCGAGGGTCGACGTTTGATAGATTATTTACAGATACGGGGATAGAGATGGGAAGTGCCTTCTAATAAAAAAAAAAGAAGTAATTATCAACTATAATGTAGCTTGTAATTAATTGTAAAAAATTTTCAGATGGTCTGTATAATAGATGTGCATGTAAAAGAATTAGTAAGTCCTGTTAGATATAGAGACATATATAAAAAGTGCTCATAGAATGGATTGTCCGATGAAAGTTCATGTTTGGTTTTCAAATTCAAAACAATTCTCAGGTATCAACGGAATGATCAAGGCCATTTAACGTGTTCGAGTCCGTGAATAGATGCAAAGAGATTCCAAAGTCGCATCGATGCGTGACTAGGGCGTACGAACTGTACGGACGCGATGTCCATTTCCCTGCTAGCTCAAGAACGCGCAGGAAGTCGTCAGGATCGTGTGCTGGGAAAGAATGAGGATATTATATACGTTGGGCATTTGAGGAGCGAAGAGAGGGGAAAAAGTAAGAAAAGAAATATGGGAAGAAAGAGAAGCCAATCTTATTAGAACTCAACGAACAAACGCAGCTGCACTCGGTGAGCTCAGGCCTTTTGCTAGCGATGAGAATTTCAAGTGAAAAAACTCAAAACGCGATGCACACGTAGGTGCTGACCGTATGCCACGAGTGCTTTATGTACTTGTAAGAAGAAACAATATCGTGAATATCATCCTCGTGAATTTCAATCGTTGGCGAGTAAAACTTGAAAATCGATCAAAAAGTAGGTATGTTTACAGTACAGTCTACACCCACGTATACCTGTACGCGATGTGTCAAACTGTTATCTGCACGTCTCACATCATTATCGGAGCACGTCTTACATCGTTAACGCGTATGTACACCCGGTTAGGTTGATTCTGAATCGCTTCGCGGCCAAGCGCGTGTTTGGACAACTTTTTCGTGTAGCTTAGCCGGCTACGAAAAGTTGTCCAAACGCGAGCTTGGCCGCGAAGCAATTCAGAATCAACCTAACCGGGTGTACATACCATACATACCTATACACGATATAGGAGTAGTATATGCATCGTCACGTGTCCACGAATCGCACCTATAGCGACGTCGCGCTCGCCATATTCCGCTAGTTTCATGACCTCTGACCTCTGCCTGTCTTTCTCGAGATCTTTTTCGCGTGACACGTTACAAGTAAGGTTTCGCTAAATGTCCCAACAGTCTAGAGAATAATATTTATCGGTACAATATACGTGGGTATACACATGTATAAAATTTTTTTTTTATTATCGCATGTTGAGTTTTCCGCTAACGCCACTCGCCAGAGTTTTAAGATTTTCTATGTAACGAGAAGCGAGGAGAGATAAGAAAGGTGATGAATAAAACATGGGTTGATAGGCTGTACGCCCCTCGGCTGGTCGTTTTCTGTTTTATTTTCCCTCTTTTCTCGTCCTCTTGAGACCAAGGCCCTTATTCTACCGACGTGTCCTCATCACAGATTTATCAGAAGCCAGTTTCAAAGGAAAGCCAATCCCCCGTTACACAATCTTGCGCAAGCTCTAAAAACGACAAGAAACAGACTGTAAGCCGGCACATCTACTCCGTGAAGTAATCGACAGAAATACTTCCGGCCAATTGCGAATTCAGATCGATCGAACTTTTTCCCCGTCTTCCGTCGATCGTCGCGACTGATATAATATCGTTACGAAATTTCGGTCAGATCAATAAAAGCGAACGTAGTTGGTAATTTTTTTACTGCGACAACCGCGGCCAACTTTTGGTTTAGTATAACGCTATGAATCACGATTTTTTTAGTCCAGACAGGGTATATTTAATATTGAAAAAGCAAACCACAATATACATCTGATATATATACCCAATAAAGAATTGAGCAGCGATTCAAGATAGTGAGCAACCAAGTCGCGGGGGCGTTCCTGCAGCGCAAACTAGATCCGTCGACTATAAGCTCAGGTTACAATTTCTTACGAACGACCGAGTACGCGTCCTAAATTTTTTCGCTCATCGAAAAAACAAACAAAAAAAAAAAAGTCCTTTAATCATGTACTCCCAAAATTCCCAGGACTCCAAAGGGGCATTTGAAGTGTATCCAGAATTTTGTATGATCGCTGCGGATCTGAGCCACGTAAAAATCACTTCCAAGATACGAGACTGCAGCTGCGTTTACGATACAATGGTGAAAATAGCGTCGTCGCGCCGTCGTTGTCAGGGAAGGAATACACTTTCGACCGAGTTGATTTCTAATTACTAATCACCTGTTTCCTGCGCATTCACCGGATTCCAGACTTTCCCTGTGTTTCGCATAGTCTCGGTTAAACTTATAATGCGAACGCTTCTTTGACGTGCCTAGAACCTTATAAGCTCATGCCAATTTCATTCACAATCTAAGATCGCTTCAGACTCCACCGGTCTTACTGCTTTCGATTATTTAACCGTCAACAAATGTCGTGATTATTATCTATCTGATTATCTGACTAGCGAGCGTTGTGTGCTTTATGATAGTTTGTTATATTTCCAACCGAAAACAAAGCCTTTTACTTATTTTCATTCGAACGAGCTCAAGAAACTTCAAAATTCAACACGTCATTCGAAAAATTCATACGGTAGGAAGTCATACCTGAAATTGATCGTGCACCTTCTGATTAAATAATTCTTAAAACGGGTAATATTCCGCATGACATTGTCGAAGCGCACGGCGATGAGTTGAATAAATTTTCGATGAGAGTTGCGCTGCAGTAGCATTACGTGATAATGAATTAAAGCATGAGACCGAAGATAAGGCACATAATTAGACATAAGACTAGTTGAAAAGGGGGGCTTTCTCAAGGTCGGAAGACTGAATCGCATGTCGTTGTTGACGAACATACCTATGTATGTACTTGGCGATGTTTACTGCGGCACGGCTACTGGATACGCCATTGCACGGTTAGATGACTCCGTAAACGTCATAGACCAGAAATTACCATATGCGTTATAATTATATCCCATGTTACGTGGAACAGCATACTCATGGTGTGGACTGATGACGGTGGGACCTTAGCATGCGAACGTAAGGGCGGAAATGAAGAATAGCGTAATAACTATAACTATTAACGGGTGGCAGAAACGCTGCGTTAGGCGAACGGGGAGTAGAACTATAAGTATATTCGACCGTGAGAAACTCTCCGCATTCCTTCAAGCGACGCAACGCGGTGACTCCCTAGGGTCCTAAATCACCCCGAAGGCGCTTCGAATGTTGAACATCGATGGCTTCGCACGAACAAGAGGGAGGGGGCGGGGAGGCCCCATGCCACGAATTATCTGCCGAAACCACGCGCCCAGCAAGTATAACGAGTACAGGCATGCCAAGGTTTGGTCAAGGTATACGAAGACGGCGGTCGTTCACAAAATCACTTTTGGAAAAACGTTGATTTTTGGCTTGGGCTGTACCGGCGGGGTGTGTGAAGGATGGAAAAAGGTACGAACGAAGAGGATACCACGCGAATCGACGTTGGATTCCTCCGGGCTTCCAACGACCTATAAGATCGGGCAACAACGTGTGAAATAGCCTCGAAGCGCGGAGTCTATCTTCGCCTAATGCCGAAGGAGAGGTGCTCGTGCCACGCTGTGCAGCATCGCGAAGATATTTCTAACTAACGTAAGAATAAGCCAATGTGACTGGGATGATGTCGACCTGGAAACGACTACCGCCGCGGGTAACCGTAAGCCGGACGAACTCGCGCCGTGGTAAGCCCACCAGAATGCGAATGAGTCACTCGAAGTGAATGCACGGTGTGAATGTCTGATGCATGGAGCACAAGAGGTGAGAGTGTTGGATGCGGTAAAACGAGTACTTGAGGATCGAGTAGATTACTGAGAGGGAGAGAAAGATTTTCAAACTCGGAGTAGGAAAAGTTGGTGTAATATATGAGAAAATTAAAAAGTTTAGGCAAATTCGTGGCTACTTCCGGACAGCGAAAAGAGAGGAGTAGAATAAGAATGAAGAATTAATTAAATTGAATTGTAAACGAGAACGTAGACAGCGAGTTAAATTAACTAGCATTAATAAATACGGCTGATGTAGCAGGGGATCGGTGGTTTTAATTAATATACGGGTTCATTAATTGGCTGCCGTTGACGCCGTTCATTAATTGGGGTATAAATTTATAATTCACTGCTACGAGTTCAGTTGTTCGAGGCTACGTGAAAGTAGAAGCAATACGAAGGTGATACTAGAGTTTTGATTAGACGAAATACTTGCATATGTAATCTACTTGTGTTAGAGAGGTCAGTCTACAAAGAAACGTTGATAAATTCATCGCTGGTTTGGTTCTGCGAAGAAGTTCGTTGGAAAAGTTGAGCATCTAGAAGCGACTCAAGATCCGAGTTTGAAAAGAAAAATAGCGAACTCGAGCGGGCCCGAAAGAGCGTCTAGCATACCAATGGCCGCAGATACGATGCGCCCCAAGTAAGCGGTTGTGAAAAAAAAGAAAGAATTAAACCCATGAGAAAGAAAACCATGCACTCTGCTCAGAACCATAAAGTAAAGTGACTCGATCGTTCACCTTTCTAGGAAAATCTACTCCATGGTCTACGAGTCCCGTAATTCTAGCTAACGGCATGGCAGAGTGGAAACACTGGCGGTGACATTTAGTACTTTACGCTTATATCATAGGCATACGATGTACATAACTATATTACAATTCAACAGTCGATTCGGCGGTGGTTTTAAACCGACCCATGACGTCCGAAGCTGCCTCTAGACCCAGTGAAAGTCATCGCTCAACAATTCAGTAGATACTGTCAGCGGTATGAGCGCGGATCTCACTCGTGCAGAGCGATAGCTACGAAAAACTTGCGAGCAACGAGCCAAAGGCTTTCCCTTGTACGCGAAAGAAGAAAAGTTGGTACAGTTGAAAAAAAAACAAAAAAAAAACTATGCCCAATTTCGACCGAAACTGCACTCTAATTATACCAACCGTCAACCTCAGCGATTCAGTCACACTTTGATTTCGGATAAATTTCATACCGTTCTTATTTTTTGTCTCTATATTTCGTTTGAACAATTCACGAGACGTCGTTGCTCTGTGTATATCGGGTACATCGTGGAAATGGAAAGTAAAATCGTATTCAATTCCAGTCAGAGAATGTACAGCCTCGATAATTACTCGCGTGGGCTTGTTTTATGGTCACGAGCGCAGATTCGAGGTTGTTGTATTCCCGAGCCGATTTATTTTATTGCATTACTTATACCTATGCCGTACTGATTCACTGAACAGATAATCAGGGCTTCGACATATCAGCACACTCCTATCAACTGCAAAGTCACGGTTCACTTGAAACAAACGCTGCACGCTTCGAAAAGGTGAATACAAAAATATGACCCGGCATTTTGCGCTCAACATTCAAGATCCTGGAATACGATTTCAAAATAATTCTTGGCAACACAGAAATGGCGATGATTTTCATGGGTTCTCGTACGGAGTTTTTTAAAGCTGAGACTTTAAGAGTTTAAATAATTTTAATTAGAGCGTCAGAATCGTAGGACGAGTTGTTGAAAGATCCACGAACTTCAACGAATAAGGGTCCATGGTCATCCAGCTATCAATTGAATTAGAGCCCTCGAACGAATATCCGGCGATAGGCTGACGGAGCTGTAGATACAGTTCATAGCCACTCGAATTGGATCGACCACTAGTTTAATAGCGTTAACAACCGCGAAGTGGAAGTAAATTGGAAGCAGGAAACGTTCGCGTTGGCAATGCCAGAGCCAATGCCAAGAGCAGCTTAGTAATTGGCAGGAGTTACGCGCAATTCTATCTATAGAATTCCCAGCTTCGTCGTTGTAACCTACAAAATGTAACACTATAGTTACAAACCGTACACACGTGACTTATTATTTACATTAAAAATCGCGGATTGTAACGACGTAATTGTACCTCAATTTACTCTGAATGCATTCGTCCGAGGGCCCTTTAATCGAGCCAGTTACAACACGTAGAAAAATGAACATGATCACTCATCACCTATTTCAGTGGTTATGAAAAATCAATTTACTTCGCCAACATTCGTCATGACCCGTTTTTGACGGTGTACTAAAAGTGAGACGAACCTTGAGATCAGCCAAAGAACTTCCGAACCGCAAACCTAGACGAATTAATTCGAAGGATGTAGCCTCCTGAGAAAATTCGTATCAAATTAGGCTTGTCGATTCTATAGACTCAGCGACTTTGTTCTCTGAGGAATCTGTGATTATAAAATTCCAAAGTACGAAGAAAGTCGAAACAGAGCAATGGATGAAAAAGCGTCTCATTCTAAGTGGTTACACATTGAAAAATGTATTAAATTATAGCGTAGCATCGTTCACTCGTATAAGGAGCTATCGATTTCTGGTTCTGGCTGCGTTCCACCATCAGCGTAGGTTCCCGAGTCAAAGAGTTTCTGTAAATAGTTGATGAGCAAACTTTGCGAACGATCTCTATACGAATCTGAAGCAACCACACTCGAAAGTCTTTGGTTCACTGATGAAAACAGCACTTGACGTGGCTTTCCATTTCCACAAGTCGTACATCAGTCCAAGAGTGTAGACTCAACTTGCAATTATATTTAGCGAGTCATTCATTAACCCGATATACGTCCCGGCCTGCAGAATTAGGCGGCAAAATCTATCAGAGGGATACCTCCATCAATAGGAGTGTAGAACGCAGGGCATTCGAGCCCGAGGAATCCAGATTCTCTCGTTTCGTATTTTCGATCGAGTCCAGAATGCGTTCCAAAAAAATAGATTAGGCTTTCTAAATTCGAAGTAAATCTTGTCTAATAATAGTTTTGTTCGGCCGTTTGCAAGATCGCCGTGTGCGGTCAGACGAACATTGGCTGGTAGTTTGGGTCTCTGCGCGTCTTTGGGACGTCCGAAGTCAGCGTCTTCGCTGCACTTGCGATACTCGCGGAGAGTTTTGGTCGGAAGCCAAGTTTTTTTAAATTTAAACTAGTTGACGACGACTGAGAAGACGACGCGACTATGACGCAACGATGGTGAGCCCTTTGCATAAGACATTAGTGAAATTAATTGGGCGAAAGGACGCGGCGTGAATTTCTTTGGTATACCTCGCGCGACTTTCAACCCTCTACGCATCATTGAAGCGTATTATTCTTCGCGTCGTCAAGTTGCGAGGTGATATGTATGCGGCAGATACATTTCTTGTTGTAAAATTCGGGACCGGGTACATGTAACGCCTTCGACAGAAAAAAAAAAAAAAACTAATACGTTTTCACTTGTCTCTTCAAGTTGCGTTATGTTGAGTGACCGGAGAATAAAAGACATAATTCCACTGTTTCAACACATAAAAAATCCTTTCGAAATAATCCTTACGTGCCTCGTCATATCCAAATGAAATTCCATCCGCGTGGGATACATCAGTTTTTATCTCTAAAAGAAATTTATTTTTTAAGAAGTACCATAACTCTAGTTCTCCAGAAAGTTTATAATTAAATTCGAGAGAAAGTAATTGAATACTTTTCGGTTTTAGCGAGCCCGCATCAAAGTTCTGTAGTGTCTGTTACAAAACGGGTGTGCATTATGATCTTTTTTCTTTTGTCATTTTAAATTTAGAAAGAGTACATTATCTCCCGTCACTATACCCAACAATGAGTTTAGATAGAAAGTACTTGACAGAGGGAAAGTTTTAATAATTTTCACGACATGAGATTCATATGCATATCTTATGCTACAATTCGAACTCCCTCGTGCCGGTGAATTGCTGAAAACGCTAATTGCAAAAATGAAAATACTCGGCACATGATCTTCAAATGGACTCAAATACATATTTCTGATAGTTAATTAACACCGACGCAACATCAGCTACTAAAATTAGAGCGAATGCGCAGATATCTGTATTTTTACAAATCAGATTTACGCACAACAATTACCGCATGTATAAAATATCAGCACATAACTGTGGAATTTGTTTATTCGTTCCCTCATTTGTTTCGCGAACCACCGTAGCCATGACTCTTTTGCAACCACCCTGGTTTAAAACTCATTGCGTATGACCCACTAATAAACGGTTCAAACAAATTGCCATCCCGTGCATTTGCGCGGCTGTAACAACCGCTGATGCGTTTTCAGTTTATTTCGTATATAAATGAAATTGGAAATTAGAACACATACGTAGACACTGTATGATTCGTGCCTGAGTCAGTACAGCTACTAGTTGTAATTCAATGATATTTGATGACAGTAAATAACTAAACCGGAAACGGAAGTTGTCACATGGTCATACCGATCGCCTCGCACATGCAGCTTTCCTATCGAGTTACGGTGCCCATAACTAGTACTTTAACAGAAAGCAATAGAACCTTTCTACCGACAACAATAACAATTGACATTATCTACGTTTAACGAAGCGGGTTCCAATTTATATCATCAAGGTAATTACTCGTCACGCGACAATTATTTAGCAACCGCAGTTTGGTTGATTTTTTTTTAATTTTCTTTTGGTAAGTCGGGCGAATATCGAAACTGATGCAATGAGTGTATTTCGGAACACGTGATGATTAATTGTTTCGATTCGTCATGTAGACACTCCGCAGTTCTAGTCTAGTATCTAGTTGAATAAATCCTCGACACCCGGATTCAACGATTCCGTTATACAGCGCCTCAAGGAAAGAAAAGATGACGTCATTCGAAATTTGCCTCCGTCAGAGGTAACCATTTACGTGGGTATAATTCGCGAGGGTCAGTAGTATAGTTTACTGGTAAATATTTGGATGTAGATCGAGATGATATACGTACACCTCCTATGCGCATATACACGAAGGAACGGAGTAGCGACACTCCACTTCGATCTCACCTTTTCCGTTTACACGCCTCGCCTCGTGTCTACACGTATGGGTATGAAGTACTTGAATATGAATGCGGTGTGTGTGTGGTTATGAGATATTTGCACAGGTTGTAGGTATTCTCATAGTATACACGTTGAGCACACATAAAAGATGGATAACTTCCTTGCTGTAGTACCCATAAGTCACCCTATAACAATACGACATGTCCAAGCCTTTAGAGGTACAGAAAAAAGGTATGTTTGAAATGTTGTATGAGCGTGCATTATGTCTATAGTGCGTTATGTACTGGCAATCGAAAGATATTTTCGTTCAAACAATAAGCTTCGCTCCGTGCTCCAATTTACCGTTTCTATATACCTATGCTCATACGTAGGTGCAAATGATGACCTCGACTATACTTGTCACTAGAGCTAAATGGACGTGTAACTAGATTGCGCTGCACTTTGATCATTGCACAATGGATTTCCGAAGGTTTCTTTAGTCTAGGATTAGAGCAAGACGTTTCCGTTCAGAACTCGATTGAATTCCATCATCGGGATTTTAGTTATGGTGAAATTGCACATCGGTTACCTGAAATTCTTTCATCCCTCAATGAGATAAATTCATTCTAGCGACGGTGAGTCCATAAATATGTCACCAGAAGTTCTATCGCTAACGCGCGTGTTCTTCAACATGAACTTGTGAGAATTTATTCAGTATCGGATTGCGGTTCGGAGAGAAAGAGTCGAGTGGCGATGTCGAGAACAGTGGGGAACACGGGCTGATATTTATTTGTTGGAGTGAAAATGCGGTAGCGGTACTCCGGCCAAGATCCGCCTACGCACGATGAAGTATAGAAGATGACACTATGCTACTTCGAGTTACGAGCGATCGTGCGTGGCACGAAGCATGAATTGTGAATCGAGGCGGTACCCCTTGTAAATCATTTCCGTCTACCTCTGCGCGACTGTGTAACGAGTGAAAAAGAGAGGCCACATTCTTCACTTTGGAAAAAAATTCACTCTCTCGATCTACTGACGAAAGAACTTTATAAAATAAAGCGTTGTATTTGTATTGTGTCGTTAAAACTACACCATGCATTTTTATTTTCATACAATTGATGACGAAGGAAGGAAGTTGGCGATTTGAAATTTATTTTCACGTTGAAATAATGCCACCCTGACACACGTGCTTAGAACAAACAAAGGTGACACATGCGACTATGTGATCAGGTATATAATTATGTACAGATGTGTTGGATTTTGTCTATCGGCTTATGTTTGCGCTGATCGTGCATATGGCATCGATTGCGGTGATCATTATTCACGCTTTATGTAACGACAACATCGGTAGCGAAACCCAACATCTATAAAATTCTATCACAACGCTTTTGAACGTAATAATTAACAGAATTAAGCCTTCCCAGAGACAGAACTATTTCCGTAGAGAACTCCGCTAACTAGACTGCTCAAGTTAGTTTTAATGTGATTTTGGCTTGCATCAGCCAAAGGAGTCTCGCTTTGACCTGAACATCGCCGAACATCTGGTCTCTCGACTACAAATTAATCTGATTTAGAGCTGAAAGGTTCAACCAAGCTTTTCAGATGGTATAATATGATAATTCCTTCCGAAAACTGCATCGTTCGATTTTCGAGCGTGTTATGAGGGCATCGCTGTATCACCTGAATCCTCTATTCTTACGAACGCGTGAACTAGTGAACTCCTCAAATCCGTTTATATGCTGTAAGCCGGGAGATTAAACAGCTCAGTGTAACGCGCCAGCTTTTCTATGAAAAAACAAAGTCAGGGCATAACACCGATCGATGCGGCCAACTGATCTATATAGGTATACTTTCCTGTTCCACACAATCTAAACGCCATCACTCATTCCGGGACTTGGAATTTCAATTTTTCTTTCCTGAAATTCTGAGTGATCGACTGTGATAAAATGCTGAAGTGCTTTCTTGGGGTCGGATTGGACACGAACTTTTCGAAGTATGAAATCCATGAAATGTATAAAACAAGTTTTCACGAATACAGACGCGTTACACAATATTAATTCTGGTAGACACGTAATTCATATAGATGCCACTTTGCGTGACAAAGCCAATTATCATTAACCACCGGTTGTGAGCAGCAACGAGTCCAATTCATCGGTACCATGTGCCACATTCGTAGTCAGTACAGTAATGACAATAAAAAGTCAACTTTGTTCGGTCTATTCAACGATGTTTTCTAGTATCCAAAAACTACAACAAATTCAAAGACTTTGAAGTCGCGTGGAATTCCCCTCCTCTTGAAAACGAGGCTTAATTAGATCGTTGGAATAAATTTCACTACCTAACTTCGTAACTTTTCGTGAGAAAAAAGGTGATTTAGATTCACGTAATCGAATAGGAACACATGGAAACCGAGATACAAACGGATACCATGAAAGAGAGAGCGGACTACTTTATGTTCTTTGATATACCTACTTGCCTATACCTTGTTTCGCAGCAGTGAGATGATTTTTGATTTCTTCTTATTTTCATCAGTGTGAGAACAATTATAAGAATACGATGTAAAACCGCAGCGCCTATTAAATGTGATGAACGATGACTAATCCGCTTATCCACCTGAACGACCGAATACCAGAGGAAAGAAAACCGGGTATATTTACGCAAATTCAAATTAGCTGGATGTTGATCAATTAGACTCATCGCAAAAAGTGGGTCGCGTGTTTGTAACCACCGTTTAACATGCAAATTTTTCATCAGCATATTCTTCCACGATCAACGCATCATTTTGGACAATAATTGTGCAATGTTCAAAAGTACCGATACCTATAATTTTTATCATCTTCGTGCGGACTGAAGCAAAACTTTTACGATCTCATTCAATTATTTATTCAATTATATTCGCATCGTCTCAGAGTATTTTTTTTTCCTCCACAATTTTTCTACGAGGTTTTTCATTCCGATCGGAATATATTTCGGGAACAATGCTCTCCGACGACTCGAAGCGCGATGTTTAAAATTAGATTCACGATGACTCTGCAAGATCCGAATATTCTCTAACCCTTTGAATCGCTCTGTGATAATTTAATTTCAGTCAGCGAGACCTCGTGGGTCCAACATTATTTTGATTGATTGACAAACATCAGAGTGCAGACGCTGTCGGGTGTCACTGACAAAGGAATTTAATCATTCTAATGAGGATCACAGGATTTCGGGTAGACGCTCCGCGTCTATCCGTTCCAGACCACTCAATCCGGAATACCTACTGGTTAATTCGATAAAACAGAATTATTTACAACGTGTCAAATCAGCTGACTGCAGATGCCTGCTAAGCCACGTGGCAGCTTAAGGTGGACAAATTTCTCAATTGCACGTGACCATGGAACGGCCGGAAGTTCTTGTACGGGTTCCTCCCGCCCAACCGCTAATATCACGTGCGTACCGTATGCTCACATACGGCGATCTAATTGACCAGGTACGTCGACGATAGTAAAAATTCGACTAGTGTAACTCGTGAAATGAATTTTTTAAAATTAATTTCAGTCTTCGAGTGGGTAACCCAAGGTACGTATTCTTTCCATCGACATTAGGAGGGATTTTACCAGAACCGTTACAGAGAAAGAGAAAGCTGACCATTTGCTAATGAATAATCACCTCGGTCCCGTGTCATTTGGGTGAAAAGACCAACAATTCGTTAAATCAGCCGGCAACTGACGAGCTGAACTCTGAAGAATGAAAAATTTCTGTTAGGAAGACGGCAGCACACTTACACGATTATACCTAGCTGCGAAAGTGGAAGAGAATTCAGAACCGAAAACACGATCCTTTTTATCTGCTGATATGATTCTGATCTAGCAAGTGAAATTAAATGATCTTAAACAGTTTCTCAGTAATTATACTTTCCTCGGTAATTTCCTAACGTACGAGTCTATCTAACAGTATAATAATGACCCATCATCTCTGAACTACACTGCACGAGCTGGGTTCCAGGCGGAACTAAACGTCGCGACCCGTTATGCAGAAGTTGTAAAATGTCTGCTCTACGAAACAACTGAATGCGGACGTAATACACCTACATAATAAGTTTGCGCGTAATTCATAGTGTTTTACACACTAGAATTAAAATTAATCTACGTCATCGTGTCTTCGATCCGCGTAAGCAATTCCGATCCTGTCAGTGGATAATCTGAATTTTTAAGAAACGAATAAGTCACAACGTATCAACGCTTTTTGTTCACCTGATTTTGAAAATTTGCTGTCAAAAATATCGCTGTTGTTACGTTGAACATGAGCAGTGGTAACTGCAGTGAACTGACACCGAAACTGGAAGCCAGTAAACAAAAGTTAGCCGAAGGAAAAATGAGAATAAGAAGAATAAGAAAAATTAGAAGCCGTACGAAAGTAACAAAACCTTAATTTCAAGACAGTTTAGAGTCAGGACAAATATAGTACAGTGGGTCAGAGATTTCCTGTGATCGTCGTAAGCAAGTTAAGAACCTGTTTAACCCACGACTACAGTGCACGGGTAGGGTGGTGTAGAGCCGCAGACGCAGACGCTGACGCTGACGAGTGACGTTGTTATAGTTGGGCGTACGTAAGGCAGTTAAAGAGTTCTAAACACGGCCGAAGACAGCTTGTAAGACCATTACACAATGAAGACAAACAGGGAAGAGAAATGAGAAATAAAAATTATTTTACAACCGGAAAGTAGGTAACCATAAATTCTTTGCAAGCGGGAGGTCAAAAGCCTCAACATTAATGGCGATGTGCAACGATATGGATGAATTTATCTCGTAGTACGTATATAACGACCGACAAAGTATGTGGAAATGAGCGAGAATTTTACGCACGAATTCTGCATACGAAAGAGGGAAGAGAAAGAATTAATTATTTGTTCTCGTGGATCACGAGCCGAACGACCCTGACACCAAACCACGTCTGTTTAATTCTGCGTATCTTTGCAAGGGTCGTTCGATGCGTTTGTCGATTGCGTTACCGGAGTAGAAAGTATACTTTTGGCTTTTCCTGCACGCGGGAAATCGAAGAAGGAACAAAAAAATAGTGCGTCCCCCGTCTATCGGTCCGAATGGACTATGAGTCTGAAAGGGGCATTCCGGAAATTTCGCCGTGCGCAACGAAAACTACGAACGGAATGCAAATCGCCTGCCCAGTGTCATTGTATGGAGCTTCAACAATCTCCGCGGTGTGTCACAAACGTGAGGCAGTTATATGCACCGATGTGTGGGTATTTCGTATTATAAAATATCCCTACATGGAGAACTTTAATGTCCTGAAAACGATTGGTTTATGGACTGCGCTGCACAATAAAACTCTCTTCGAATCTAGTTATAGTTGGATCACAAGATTAACGGGATGTGAGTCAAATTTTCATTTGATCAACTACTGACCATTCATTCAGCGGTAAGGATTAAATAAATTTTTTCGAAGCTTCAACCTGCCAGACCAGCTATAATAATTCAAGCTACCAGCTACTCCGACCATAAAGCATATTATGTACAATGGCAAAGGTGCAGGTAGAAAAGACCCGACATCGTCGGATCAGGTAGGGCTTAGACTTCGAAGTTCTAGTCCCCTCATCCCTCGGTTCAATTATCTATGTATCTAAATTTCCATCTGTTTATCTACTCGGCTTTGAACCCGAGCTCCTTGCGATTCTCACGCTTATTTCTATGGACACGTTGTACATTATAAATACATACGAGAGTCCATAACCCTGCACATCCGCAATAAACGTAATTGAATAAATATAATTTTGCTACCGCGCACAGAGTTAATTAGTATGTAATTATTTTATGAAATACCATCGTGGGAGGACCTCCGGCAACAGAATCGACGTTATCACTACAATCTAAAATTTAACACGAAGAGGAAAAGTGTTTCCATCGACACGTTATTTTGATATTCGACGAAGGAAGTAACTTCGGTTAGAAAGTCTTCATTCTTCCTACGAATGAGGAACCGAAGAGAAATTTTTTGTTTCATCGATTTTCAAAGATAACTGCCGGAACAACCTGACGAATTGTGTCACTTTCAACGTGGAGGATTGAAGGAAAGATTAGATTTTTCAAAGATATTTGTACGAAATCGCGAAGAAGAATTTCAACTCGCATACCTATGTAGGTACGTATGTCGCGTTTTACCTAGTTACGTACCTATAGTGACTTTTAATCGTAAGACGTGGGTATAAGGGACCGTTAGTATCAAGGCGAAGAGCTCTACCGGCGTGCTAGAATAATTTCCTTGTGTAGGTGCAGCGGCAGGAGGCGTAGCTCGCGACTAATTGTTTTCGTAATGCAATATGGTCGTCGATACCGTGTCGCATATGGCTAGACTAATCGCAACGGGTGCCTGTTACGCGTCGGGTTTCATTGACATTGAGTTGTGTGAACGATGATTAATTTCATCGAATATTATAGAGAGATGTTTGTACGGATACTTATCATAAATGGCTTTAGGGATTAAATTGTTGAGTTCCACACACTGTAACAAGTGGTGCAATGATGTTGTGAGTATATTTTTAGAATCGTAAAATTTATTCAACGCGCAAAAATATTATCGATCGAACAATTGCTTGATAATAAATACGTGCTCTAAAAGACGTACAACGCTATACTGTGGCTTGCAGAAGAGTCAAAGAACGGAACAAAAGAACGTGACAAACCGCACACGGGCGATAAGATCTCGTGTATGTGGTAAGAAAAGGAAGACAGTGACAATTTTTTTTTTCCTTCAAAATCTTCACGCGTGGAAAACAAATGAAAGCGACTCATTGTCAAACAAAGCGGCTCATTTATGTGATTTTTGTGTGAAAAATTAAACTAGAAATTCAATAAAAATTTTATCGCTCTGCAATGGGTTGGCGTTACCGCATCGACTAGATTATTTTTGCGTTAAATAAAAAAGAACGCAACAAAAGACGATCGCAAGAATGTCACGCGATTCGGATATTTGTACTGTATACGGGAATCGCACCGGCGTTAATTTCACCGTTGTACAAATTTGCATAGGTTTTATGTATCCGTAATGTTCACAGGGTGTTCATAGAAATGGGACCTTCTGGATTCGCGACTCACCCAACGCTCCTGCGGATCTCTTCAAATTTCCATATAACTGTACAGAACAAAATGTTTGTCGAAATCAATGCCAAGTTTCACACGCCTTATTGAATTTATGTAGCAGTCTCAGTTAACGAACCAATGATTCTTGTTTATCTCAACGAGCTTTCTAAAATTTTAGTCTGTCTGCAAAAAAATAATACAGCAAAATTTACATGAAAAAAAAAGCGAAAAGATGACGCCACTCTAATATAATTGTCAGTCAGGTTTTACTTTTTTTTCGACTGCCTCGACTTTTACCCCTAAGAAATTTCGAGGAGGATCCGAAAAGCACAGCTATATGGACGAACCTTTCTCGGAGGAGATTGGAAATATATAATTTCTGCTTATAATATGATAATTCTTTACATAAACTTGTAGTGGGCCAAACTTACATACCCGGTATTTAAAATAAAGTTTAACACTCGACTCGGTTAGAAATTTTTTTTACGTGGGCGACGGATCTTTCAGTTCTCTTTTAAAGTCCGCGCTTGAGTCATCATTGTAAATTTTGTTCGCTATAGGCTCAAATTTGCACATTGCAAGGCTTCGCTTCTCGAATAAAGTTTTGAATCTACGGAATTACTGGAGAATTTCTGTATTAAATAATACACTCATGGTTAAACTACTTTAAAATTGAACTCTCGCTGCATATTCTTCACTTTGCTCATAGAACGTTATTACAGAAGGTCTACCTCGACGATTGATCTTTGAATAAAATTTCCATACATCGACTTGATGAAAATCTAATTGATGGCATGGCATAGTTGGTGAGGTATATCTATGTGTATAGATTTAGGTGAGGCTAGATCATCCAAAGAGATATAAACATCGTATATATCGACCGTGGAAAATTTGTTTATATACACAGCCTAATTTGATGTATAATTCTGGGTTTAGGTTTGAAAAAAACAATCCACTGGTATCAGAACTCAAAGAAAAGGTCCGCAAATACCTACGCGCGTATAATTAACTCCAAGTAGGTCAGGGAGAAGTCAAAAAGTAATAAAAATACGTAATCGAGTCCTACAGCGCGGACTATAATGCTCCCGTGTCTCGTTACTTGCACGCGTGCAGTGTATGTCAGCGCAATTGAATGAAGTAAAAACTACTTCATGCACAATAAAAAAAAAAAAAAAAAAACAAACAAAAGTAAGAAGAAAAAAAAACCGCATTGTCCGTTGTCGCGAATTATAACACCGAATATGCACCGCGCTTCTAGGTCACGGCGTTAAACGATCGAGAATCTGTGTAGTTGTAGGAATAGTGCGAGGAATTGAAAAGTTGAACATTTTTATGTTACCGGCCAATTAGAATAACAATTCGCGGCAAGGTCTAATTCCAGAATAACAAGTAGAAAGTGATAGAGAGCGATGATTGTAACAGACGATGCTCCGAAAACCACGCGACTTGTTTATCTTGCGTTTTAAGGATACTAATCAAGTACTGTTTAAGGTTTACGTTATTGTTATCGTTGTCACACTTTGAAGTATGTAAAATTTTCCCCTATATGCACAGCTTGGCACAATTTTATAAAAATTGGAAAAAAAATAAAATAAAGAGTTGGAATGATCACCAGTCGAATGACGTAGCAACCACAGCTATGAGCTCATCAACGTTTTACCTTTAAATTTTAAAGAACAACAGGAACGAGATTTAAAACCCTGCGCGTTGCGAATTCCACTGTTTCCCGAGTACAATGTGAATCCAGAAGTTGATACACCGCGAAATCAAAACGTTATCTCTTACCAAAGCAAACACCTGTACATGTGAATGTTTAATAACCAAATACCACAAGCTACACGTAGGCATTTGACGAAAAACAGCGGGACTCTTTCAACGTGACAACAAATAGGTGTGTCTAGCTCATATGAAAAGTATAAAAAAAAAAAAAAAAAAAAAACCACAGGACGGTATAGAATCGAGAAAAAAGGATATATACCACGCGTTTAAACTCACCTTGAGCCGATGTCGTTTTGTTGCCGTCCAGGTAACTTTATATGGTAATCCTTTTACAATCCAAAACTGACCGTGGTTTTTGTTTTATTTTCAGTTGAAACAAACAATTCTAATAACCAACAATAAGAAACACTGTAGCGAACACCTCCTTGAGCACACACAAAAAAAAATCCTAACTTTTTTCCCCTCGGTTATGTATAAAGTATGAAGGAAAACGATCGAAGGTTGATCTATTTTGCATGGATCGGAAGAAATAGAAACCCCTGGGCAAAGGCGATACGACGTATACTCAGGTCAACGCACAGGCACCTGTGCCTACCGTGACGATAACACCGAACGATGATGAGTCGTTGGACAGACTGAGACGTCCAACCAAACCAACCGCTCTGAGCGGAACCCACTCGCAGAGCGCACACACAAACCACTGTCACGAACACAGGGTACCGGAGCCAAGAAAGGTACGACGCATGCGCACAAGAGGAAAAATAAAACTAGAAATGTAGGCTGTTACCTGCAGGTACGAGAGATCACCAGTGTCACTCAACTACCAGGCGAATTCAAATCTTATATAATGATTATGGTCATATGGAAGAACCCGATAGTTGACTGTCTCGATGACTCGTTCAAATTCAAGGATCGGTCCATTCCCGCGTACAGAGCGACCATTTGTCGGGAACTCGAAAATCATGATTGCTGATTTGTTCGAAAATACGACACATGAATTCTTTCCGTTGTTTCTTATTGCGAATTTTGTTTAGTTCTTATGAAAAGAGATTTCCCTATCGGCGATCGCAATCGTAGTTGGAATCCCTAGAATGTGAGGATAAATTTCGTCCTACACTCCCGTTCTTTCTGTAGTACTCGTTAATAATAATTTGCTGCGCACGATACAGCTTCAAAAGTGGTTGCAAAAAATAATAATTGTTGATATTATCGGCAGATTGATGCATTTTACTTTTTTTTTGTTTTTTTTTTTCTCCCGGTATATGTATAGCTGATATCCGAAAAATGTTGAGACTTTCCGATATTACAAAAGACTTTTAGCTGTGCTTCCACACATACCAATGAAGTGGAAGCGTTGTTTCATCTGCTATCGGCAGTGCAGAGTTTTTGTATGTTAGCAAGAGACATCAGGCAACTGCAACTGTTACGGTCTCACTCGAATATACTGAGACATCGTTAGAAAGTTTTGCCGCAAAGCGACCAGGCCCACAACAAAAAGCCCATTGTATAAACTGTGGAAACTTATAACGGAGGTGATAATAAGACGAGAAAATTACGAGGGAACAATGAACAATGAATTCTCTTCAATAATTTCAATTGTCGCACATACTATGAATTGTACAGAAATACCTTTGCAGATGTTTCAGACTTGATGGAATTTCTTTTTGTCAAGGTCTTGCACTGAACTTAAGCAGTTGCAATTATGTTAATTTAGCACTATTCTCGTGTCAATCTTCTGAACAGACTCGGCGGCTCATTTCACAAAGATTCGCCTTAGATAAATGCTCGTAACTTTATAATTATGGGAATACGACAAATGACCTTACATTTTACAGTCCTCAATGCTCGTGAGTAATAAAAGAACGTCGATATACGTGTACAGGTGCTATAGGTACAGTGTGTCTACTCGAGTGAAGGTAATAATACGCTGAATTTATGTGACTCCGCAAACGGCGCGGGCGGAGAAATCGGCGAGTCAACTCCGCAGATCCAGGAGTTACCGTACCACAATTTATGCTACAACCTTTAAAATAGAAGTACTCGGAGATCGCAGAGGAGATATTCAAAGAAAGAAGTTGCGGACTGCTAGCCGTAGGAATATGAATATTTCAGATTCTGATAACGCCTTGTTTCATTTATGTTTCGGAGATGAATCAAGAGATTCGGTAGAGTCTCGCGCCAAGTACATTCAAGACCAGGCGGACTACCGAGTATCTTTACTGCGACGGAAGCTCGGAAGCGGAGTGGGGATTTGCGTTTTATTAAATAGCTCCCATATTATATTGAAATTACTTTTCGTGTATAAATCGGGGATGAGCTTTCATTTGAGCCTGATTTCAATTAAATCGGTGGTCGGGGAGGTGAGATATGAAGATCTCAGGTATTCGTTATTGCAGAAAAGGCTCGTTTCATTCACGATTTTCACCATCATCGTCGACAATTGTCCAGTTTCCGAACCGCTGCTAATACCTCATATCCTGGTCACCTACCCAGCAAGCTAATGTTATATTGCCGTACACGAATTCTAATTTTTTCCCGAAAAAACTCGCCAAGAGCCACTACCTCCAATTTTTTTTTTTTCTTAATTTAATTAAATTTATTTGTTGGGTTTATTTTGATTCCTTGAATTGATTTTCATCGTTGTATTTTCCAATTCTATTTTCTCACACTTGGTAATATTGTTAGTTGTATGTTTATTCCAGTCTTCTCTAGTACTTCTATGCATGATGCGAAGTTACATGTGCTTGGCACAATAATTGATTTGAATCCTTTTTCCCCTATAGTTGATACACTTTTTGGCAATAAAGATATTTGGATAGTAGTTATTATTAAACGTTTAATGTACTTGGCAAACCATTTTGCACCGTAGGTGCCTTTTGGGGAGATACAATTCACCCGCACGGCATCTGCCAACAACTTTCGCTTTAATAAATTTTAACGAGAAAGCATCACAAAATTTAACTAACATTTATTTGTCAGGATAGGGCTACTGACTTTATTGTGGCTGTAAAACAAAACTATCCGGTACTGCGAAAACATTACAACATAGGTAATTGGGCAACCGACGCACTTTCGTCTTCCCATTTCCAGAAAATATCGGAGACCGAAGAAAAATGTGTGTCGAAGGCTTTCTCGCTATAGCAGACAAATTTTTTAATGTTTTTTGACGTAAGTAATAGCGCAATCAGCATCATAATCTAGTGAAGAAATTAGCGCTTTACTGTAAACAAACATGTATTTATTGCTGGTGGAAATGCCTAAGCTTCGTCGTTGACGTCACAACGCATATGATGGCTTCCCAAATATAGATGAATACACCAATTTTGTCAAATCATATTAAGAACAGACAGTTTTTTGGGATCGTTTGTCTGACACTGACTTTAAAAACAACAATAGCATTGAGTTTATCAAAATACCTTACACAACCGAATATTTTGTGTCAGCGAACCCAATGCAAGTCTGTTCCTATTCTTAATCGTATAATAATGAGCAAGAAAAATTAGAATCTCTATTTGAGATTTCAACTGGACGAAAATTGTCATGGAGCACCTGATGTATTCAGACGTCTCTTTCCGCGTTGCGCTTCATTCGATTATGCGTCTCTATCTCTCCTGGCTGCGATTCCTTCCTTCGTCGGATGACGTTTGCCTTCTGAATTCAGCCTTGCTCTAGTAGTGCCGGTTATCTTTCGTCTGAAGGATAAGAAATAACTTGTTAGAAGATGATTCAATAAATAAATAATAGATCTATTTGTAAGGTTCAGCAAACATTGAGATACTTTCAGTATTTTTTTTCCACTATATCACCGCGACTTACAATTAGCAATTAGTCTTTGAAACTTCATAGAGGCTTTCAAAGGCAATTAACATCAGAAGATAAATAATATTATTGTTAGACGGATCAACCACAGATAGCAGAACATGTAACTAGAAAAAGTTGGGTGATTATTGTAGAGTGTTTGTAAGATGTGCTTCTTTATGCCAAAGACAAATGATCCAGGAATTACTATTCGGAAAACAAAAGGATTCTTCACTCGTTGGTGCAGCAAATGAATTGTCAAATTTTCGGCTGAGCAGATCTTTCAGCAAATCTCCATTTTTGTGTTCGACAGACTACACTTATCAAGTATCTTGTGTGCTCTGCAACTTTACTTTTGGGGCACCATCGGAACGTTTAATCAATATCAATTTCAGATATCAGAGGAATATCTAACTCATTGTCATAAGTCTTCTATTTATACTGGTGGTATATCAACAATAATATTGTTTTTAGTCAGAAGAGTTGAAAGATTTGACGCTTATAAGTTTATTTCCTGGCCTAAGTATTGAAGAAGATTCTAATAACACACCAAAGTAACATCGCGCCTTTTGCGTTAACAGATAATATACTTTTCTTGTCAATTAATCTCTTACTTTTCTGAATTCCACCATTCTTATCTGCTTTGCCCCACATCATTAGTGTAATTAATATTATTTTGGTTGCGATTTAATTATTCCGAGTTTATGATCACGTTGCTATCAGAGCACATGTGGGCAGCTTATCTGGTGCATATTTTCCACATTTTTTGCTCCAATTTAGCTACCATGCAATATTTTCTGGAATCCATCTCTCTTCTTTATCACTTCCAAGAACGATAATTATGGATGACATAATGTTATGTTTATTTTCACCAAACATCCAGTGAAAGAGTATCTCTTATCTGAAACAAATTTTGTTGTAAAGATATCATATCATTAAGTAGTTTGCAGAAAATTATAGACGGAATATGTTGGAACACAGCAGAGTGATGACATGTTTATTTTTAAATAGCTATTTTAAAGCCAATGAAGCATTTCTATACACAGAAATACTTTTTAATAATTTTATCAATTGAATGTACAGTTGACTCTTAATAACATCCATTTAGCAGTGAACTATACATTTCTATTAATATAAGTTAGATACTTTGACCTGCTTATCGTCATTTAGAGCAAACGTGCTTGGTTATTAAAAATCAGCAACTTTATGAGTTTGAAGAATTCACTTGACATATGATTTCAGATTCAAACAAATCTTAACGCTTGCGATAAGATTATAGACGAATGCACATGCATTAATAATTGATGCTGTGAAACTATTCTGGTACCTTTTTTATGATGATAAGAGACTTGTTTACCCGTTGCACAATGCGAGTTTTCAAAACTGGTTTTTTCTACTCGATGTTTCAAACTGTGAAGTTGGATAAAGGAAAAAGATCACAATGAAAATTGAAAAAATTATTTCCATGCCTGGGCAGAATGAAGCCCGGAGTAATACTAAAAAGAAAATCGCGAAATACTTACAACAACAAAAAAACAGGACAGGTTAGTTACAAAACTTATGAAGAAATATTCATTAGATTGTCCCCAGGCTGTCCTCATTAAGTGAGGCAGCAGTTTCATTCAAGATAGTAACAGACAAAAGCTCAGATCCTGAGCTCGGTTGCCAGTGAAGTCTCCGATCCTTTTTTTGCTCTCAATCAAATGCCGACGGTTGTGACACAGCTGTGAGGATATAGAACAATTTTGCTATTAGTTCACTACTTGATTTAAGCGGTACATCAAAAATAATGTTGCAACTGAACATAAAACTTTGAAATTAAATCTCTTCGGAATGGACAAATTAAAGAAATCTAACATCTGAGCAATAGCGAGTGAGGTTATGTATCTCCTCTCTAGATTTCGTTGATAAATATTACCGTACCATTTTCCCTGATGAAACCAGCTTGGATATATACGTGGTATTTCACGTTGAATATTGATTGCCGATCTAATAAAGAAAAGCCGTCGCAAAAATTTGATGGATGGCATTTTTGACAGCCTGCAGCAAGTGTTCACAATCAGCAGCAGTAAGATGTCAATATACAATGCGATCATTCACGTCGGAATTATCAATCTTGTTGACTCATAAGACACAGATTGTGATTTATACGAGCAGATTGGACCGTTACGATAACTACAATCAGTAAGTATAATAACGTAATGGAATATTGAAATAAAATAGAGGCTGAGACTGCTCTAGACTGACTCAACAGCAACTAGTAGAAACTGACATGATGGCAGGCAGCGCACCGGCGGACCTCGTGACGCAGGTCACGTGATGGCACAATTCTTGATGGCGGTGATTTCAAAGAAGCGCGGTGACGCATATTAAAACGTGTCTCTGTGATGGAATTCTGTCAATATAGAGGCAACAAGAAAAGAAAAAGACAAAAAAGGAAAAAGTAAGGCAATGTGCTTGGTTTCGACACTATTTTTTCAGCTTTTGCAGCCGTGGGGCGCTCCAACCACCGCTACAGACTTAAGGGGGTGAAACAATTCCTCAATTCACTGTGTAAAATAAAAGTTAAAAGAAATGACAATGCTGATTCTGTGCGGGTACAAACAAAAAATCAGACGAGACTGCTGTGCACACAACGTCAAATGCAGACTCACCAAAAAATACGCTATCTGCAGTTTAGCGCACCGGAACAAAGCAAGTTGGCTCGATTTCAAGTGCGCAGTTGACAACGCAAGGACAATTAACAACGGATATTTCTTGCTTTTATGATGAATACGACTGCATTCTCTTATGTCCACAATTATTCATAATCCACAATAATAAAGTGATGAGAAAAATTAACAATATCGCGCAAAGTGTCACCAGATTCGAAAACACATTACATCTATCGCGAGTGATTCGTTCATACGACACTTATTTCGGAAAGACAAAAAATTGCTGACAAGTGAATAAAAGAAATTATATTTGTGGAATAAGAAAAGACAAAAAAAAAGTTAATCTAAATTTCGTAAATTCAACAATAACGTTTTGTTCAGTATGAAGAAGAAGACTTCTGTTGAATTACGGCTTCGTTTTTTGTGATATCGACGCAACGGTTGTTATCTTTTTAATTTTTATTTGCAAGTTTAGCTAACGCAGCAAAACTCTCCAAATTTTCATGCATTCAACAAAATAGGTAATACTGGGTACATATTTTTCCGAAAAGTACATATAGAATGATGAATTATTATCCGAATAAAACTCATATGTTTTAATTACCGCAAACGTACCGACAAATTGACTCAGTCAGTGAAACGATTTCGCTAGCCAAACAAAATTTTTTTATTCTTCCTACCCGAACGAAATATTCGCGCTTATACCTATATATTAACTTTTTGGATCAACCTATTTACCCAGATGTACACAATATATGTATTACATAATCCCCATATTCTTTCGACAATTCTCCGCACCCTCAACTTTTACTGACGGATGAACCCCACCGCGATCATAATCTGCGTCATGGACCACTTTGTGCCATAAGCTCCCGCCCATCTATCAGGGAAAAAAAATCTGGAAAAAAAATTTCACTCTGCAGTCGTCGGTTACAATCCAAATACAGAATAGAAGAGGGTGCAAAGTTATCTATAATAATACACGTTATGTATCAAACTTGAACCAGAATAACGCAGCTAATTGGCCTGCAGCATAACCATTCAAAATGCCAATATAATATACAGCACAGAGTGAAGAGGCTACATCCCATGTAATAGCGCATCTGCGATCGGGCACGGGTATTTTAAATAGTGTGAAATGAAACTCTGGCCTGCACATCGCATGTTGTTCAGAGAAAAACTCGTCACGCAAGGGTACGCTGCACACAACGTTGGCTGCACAGCCGGCGGAAGTTAGTACTTATATTATACTTCATCGTCGATTATACACGACACCTTGACGCTTAAAAATTGAAAACTCTAAATCGAAGCGCGCTGCCTCACACGTATCCAATTTTCCGATAAATATCTATCCGGCACATTTCTTTCATCGGTTTCTATCAAAGAGAACTTTATGTGGATGCAATCCTGCAGGGTGTAAAATTAGACGGCGAATGGTTTATTTTTCTGACAGTTATTTTTATCCGATTTTCATAAAACTGCTCTGAAATATATGTATAATAGTACATATAGTGTGATGCTGTACAATAATTTTAAATCACTTTAGCTGCAAAAAAAAGAGGGAAGTCGAATCGAACTATAATAATAATGATACTGACCACCCGAAATGTCTCATAAAATTTCATCCTGTTTATCATGTATTAGTTGTTTTTTTACATCTTAACGGTATAATCAAACCGAAAATCCATGATGACGAATGGTAAATTTTATATAGCTACTCGGTTTGACGTAGCTGACAATGATTGCTGCTCGTCAAGTTAGATATAGTTTTATACACGTCTATAAATTTTATCAATTTACAGACCCGATCTGAATGCGGGGAGTATAAAAAAGAAAAAATTTATAGACCGAAACGAGCACCGTTTTTGCTGTCTCTTTTTTTTTCTCATATACATATGTACGTACGTACCTAATGATTTCGATCCGAACCGTGTTATAAAATACTTATATGACACCAGCTAGGTTACAACCGTTGGAAATGCATAAATAAGGAATTAAATTATATTATGCGTCCAATCATGAAAAAAAAGTAAAGAAAAAATCGAGGTGTTGAATATCACGATATGTAAAGGATATATCGCTGAAAATATGTTTCATTTACAATAATATAAATAAAACATATCTATAACTGTGCAGAGTGCCCACGTATCCATAACACGTATATGCGTACGATTAAATATTTTTCACGCCACCCATTGAATCACATTTTTTACGGTATTTCAATACTATAATTTCGTATATATGTATACCCATTTCTATTCAGAAAATGTAGAACCGTGATAATATAAGCTAGAAAAGACCACAAATGGCTGCATTTAAAAAATCACAAATCTGACAATGAATGCAAGAACTTTATTAGATTTTCTTTCAGATCCGACTATGCGGCGACCGTACGTCCCGAAAAATCATGCCTTTATAGCAAACTGCAGTTTCGAGAAGTGTATAATATATGGTATATATAATACGGGAATCTACATTTATCTGCATAATAAAAGAGAAAGAATGCAATGAGCGACGCATGCAGCTTTTACACTTTTTTTTCCCCCGTCTGCAAACTGCCGGTTGAAAAATAATGGGGTAACTAAAAATGAAGTAACAAAACGAGAAAAAAAAAGAAAAAAAATACTACGTATATAGGTATATACATATCGAAGGAAGCTAAAGAAAAACAGAGACCCAATTGAGAAACTCTTAAGAAAAAGTAATATATTTGAAGAGCGAAGTTTGAAGAGCGTACACTTCAAGTGTCTTATATGCTGAAAGAGAGGACGAGGGGGCCTGGTCTTCCTGCCTATGTAGAGTTTTCGGTCTTCCCGGTAATTTTTGCAAGGTCGATTGTTATATTTACCAGCTACGTCGTTCACAAGGTATACAATACACATAACGCCATTCCTTGTTCCTTCATACCTCGCCTTTTTCCTTATTGCGACGATGCATCCTGCAAGATCCCTCGTTTTACAAATAAATACATATATAACTACACACTACGTTTCTTTGAAGAAATGTTTGTTGCCATTCCAGACCTCTCGAGGCTATCAACGTATACAATGTATATGTATACGTTCATGCCTTGGGGGAAGAAGTTGGTTAGAGGGCTGCAGGGTGATCGTTATATATATTCTGGTATTAATATGGTTAGTGCGGGGTCTCATGTGGGAAATAATACACCGTTTCCATGTACTTATCCAGCTAACAACGGGCGGGGTGACATTTAATCCGCAGGCAAAATTGCAGCCTTTTGTGTACGCGTTTATCGAGAAACAATCGCAGCTATACCATCACCGTTCGTATGACGCGCGTACATATTGTCACGTGTGAGTGTTTTTTATTTATTTATTTATCTTCTTTTTTATTTCAAATTTCTTTTTTTCATCATTCACATGGTTCCGCAGCTTAACCTATACCAGCTACCGTGTAGGGACGATAACATCGAGGGCTTTGTAGGATCATATGTGGGAACATACGTATATGCAATCTTTTATTTATGTGTATTTATAATATACGTGCCGAGCAAATTGCCCCAACTTTTTCCCCGGGGACGGAGATTAAAACTAAAAAACTAACTACTGTGAGCTTTTCGAATATTCCTTATTATTATTGTTGTTTGATTATATTTAAAAAATCAAGTAGGTACTTATGATTGCTGATTATACGCTCTATAAAATCGACGAATTTGTATAACTTCACGTATCTATTATTTCTCTAACAATAATGATTCGTAGACACTGTTTTATCGCATACAATCACGGAGGACCTATTCGCTGAAAATCAGTTTTACATACCTTATTAATTTCAGATAGATGAATGACCACGGAAATTAAACTCTCCTATTGAATTAATTTGGGCGTGCGGCATGAAACGCGCGGGAACCGCTGCTCCGTAGTAGAACAAAATGTTTACGTGCTAACGGAATAAAAGAATAAAAATAAATAAATAAAAACAATAACGATAATAAAGAAGAAAAAAGAATGAAGAAATTAAAGAATCTGAGCCGCGCTGTTTGTGCGCCGTTTTAATGAATATAATACCAATTAACCCAGATGGTGGGTATATAAAGCGTGAGGTATATTCAGTTCTGTGTATAAATTATAAAAATACCTCGTTACACGCCGCGAAGCAGCAACAGCAGCAACGGCAGCATCATCAGCACCGCGGGGAAGGCCACAATCGCGTAAAACAAGGCGTTCATAATTAAGAGAGAAGACACCATTTGGCGGTACAGCGTCGAAAGCTGCTTACGGAACAGCGCTCCCAGGATGTATACGTATACATACCTGTACACTGCACACAAACATATACGTACATACTGTCATACTTATACATTGGTACGCACACTATATAAGGTATATAGGTATACCTGTACCGTAAGGACGATTTGCAGAGGCGAGTTTATGTCGTCCCGAAGTTCAGATCCTCGGGTCGCCAGCTGAACTATAACCTGAACTTGAGCTACTAGGTATATAATAACGTTAAATGGCCAAGCGTTTCATGCCTACCTACGATGTCTATAATATACATACAATTCAGGTATTACGGTTACATGTATACGGGATATCTAGATCCTCGCTTATAATATATGCGTTTAGATTTTTATACGTGATGAGTACATGCAATATGTTGTATATGTAACACATGAACGAATATATATAACTCTAAACTCATATCATATCCATACAGCCCTTCTTTTCTCCGCCTCGACGTATAGTATATAGGTATACCTACAAAGCGATGTATAAAACGCGATACGTGTTGTATTCTATTTCCTTTTTCATTTGTTTTTTTTTTTTTATTTCAGATAATATAAACACGCGCGGTGAATGATGCCTGATGCGCGCGTTTTAGGCGGAACAAATAAGGTATAATACACGCATATGTATCTACTGTATACCTAAATACATGTGTACACATACGTGTGTTTGTGTACGTACATATTTGGTGATGGGAACGAAAAAAATTAAACATATAATACGATCGTTTAGCTTTCGATACCTATGATCATTTTTTTTTCTTCTATTTTTTTTTCGGTTCCATCTTTATACATACCGGACAATTGATAAAAGCTATATCCTCGGAAGTATTATATACGTGCGATGGTTGTACACATAATATAGACAGGTATATCGATATACACGCACAATGTGACGTGCAAAGGATCAGTTATAGGTTTTGGAGAGTAAAAATTTGTGTAGGTATATGTATATCTATATAATCGCATCGTACGAACACCTTTTTATATGAGATATTAGTAGGTATATACATATGTTTATTTATAACGTGACGTACATAAATTTCTGTTTATGTATACACGTAATGCATGGACATTTATAGATATAAGCTAGAGATGTATTTATTGATAATTGTTAATTGAGTTTACGCTAATAGATTGAAACAGTGGTAATACAATGCCAGTAATTGGACGTAATCAACTGTTATTCAGTTAAACCAACTCTCATCGCTATACGTACAACGAGTATACCTAAAATCGCAGCACCGGCAGCCGCGAAATCCCTCCTGAAAGTTTAGGTACGTATAGAAATATGGACTAAATCAACGTATATGTATAGTATCTAGGACAACAGAACTACCGCCAAAAACGATGCAATACCACTGAGCCAGTGCGGTGGATGTATAAGTGTACAAATTGTAGCAAACTGCGATACATATACGTATACGGGCACATGTGTAAATATATATGTATATTACGTATATCGTAACACCACCGAAATTTTGACTCGTATAAACTGTAATAAACTCGTCGCACATATGATGCAGTGAGAGATGGAACGACGCGTTCATCCTACGAGAAAATATACGACCCGGTCGCTAGCAGCAGCTAGTTTATACGATATACGTATTTGCTCGTTCACTTGTTCGGACGTAAACCCGTTGAACACGTCGAGTAAACTGAAATGGCGCAAACGAGCGAGTCGAGACAATAGTACTTAGTTAGTTTAGACTAATTAACGCTCACGAAACGACCCCTAACTATACTTGCAGACCGGAATGCCATGTATGCTCGGCTTTTCGTGGCCTCCGAGCATGATCTCACTACTCTCTTCCATACATTCATTCCACCTTTTGCTCGATCTCTGAATCTGAGTATTTAGTACCCGATGATATGAGGGAGAGGTGCCGCGGCGCGGCGGTGCCTTTTCTCTCGGCATTCGCTCCGTATTGGATAAATTTTTAGCCGCTACTTTTTTGGCTGGTTGTTTTTCGTTTTTCCTGGTTTGCGGGACGGTTCGAGTTCCAGAGTTCGAGGTATTTTTCGTTGAATCGAAGCACCGCTGTGTTCAACGTCGCGCGTAAGGCGTTCCTAAACTTTGGTAAACGGGATGAGGAGGTGAAGCAGCAACAGCAGCAGCGGCGGCAGCAGGCGAAGGCATCAGCCAGCAGCTCGGCTTTGTGAACGAGTGTGTTTGAAAAATTCCTGCGTTCCGAGTAACTCGAACCCGGCCATTTCGTTCGGTATTAATTGGTTCCACGTCAGCCGCGCGGGGCTCAGTTCGCTTTGCCCGGAGCTTCGAGAGGTTGAGTGTCGGGGTACGGGGACTTCGGGGGCCCCTGGGCCCCCGGGCCGGGGGTTAGAAACAGGAAGGTTCGGAAACCTTTCGTGCATGTTTTTGCCACGACGCCTACCTGCCCTGGGTCGTTCGTTGGCTCTCCCTACCGTCTCTCTTCGGCTGCCACTACGGGCCGCGGCAGTCACCAGGGGTATATAAAGCATAATAAAGGAATCGCTCCGCGCGGACCGAACGACTAGATGCCTCGTTTTCTATACTCGCCTTTCATTGGCTCGCGTCGGACGATACGCCGTTTTCATTGGGGTTTTTGTCAAACGATACGCCTATTTATTCTCGTTGGGCGGCTCTCGCATTTTTAACGTTTAACATTGGCCTCCGCTTTCGTTCCCGCGTTCTTATAGGCTTTTCAAGTTTGCCGACCAAACTCCGCGCGGACCGAATGCCCAGCAACGAGAAAAGCAGCAGGCACAGGCCCGAGGTTAAGATGCCTTGGCAATCAGGTAGAACCTTCTTCTCCTTCCTTTGGTCGACCGGGGATAGTGGATTCAACAACGACGACTACGCTACTACGCCGATGGTGAAGACGACCGAGTAGAACGACGTAGAACCGAGAGAGTAGAAATTTTCTCTCGGTATTGGTTATACCTTTCGTATACGTATACGAGCGGCGGTTGCAGGGGAAGAAGACGGCGGCCATATTTAGAGAAAGAAATCAGTGAAGAGCATTCGTATTTCGTATTTCGTATTTCGTATTTCGTATTTCGCATTTCGCATCGCCACGCGGTGCGACCGGGCGTTCGTAAAGAACGTTGTGCCGCTCTGCTCAGAGCTAAAGAAGAAACGAAACGAAACGAAAGGGAATAGGAGGAAGGAAGGAGAAAATACAGGAGTGGAGAAGAACTCTCTTTGCTCCAGAGCGCGTCTTCGTCTGTATAGTATAAAAACTTCCAGCTATATTCGCGGACTCTCACACTCCGTTGCGGGTAGGTACATTCCAATACCAAACCATGATGTCTAGATGGCTAGATATACGTGCCCCAGGATGGGTACACAAAACCGCCCCTTCTCTTGTGTGCATATCCAGATGGGTACATCCTATAGCCAGCGACTAGGTATAGACATACCTATATTGTATAAATGTGTGCATACGCTTTTTCGAATATATATGTAGAGGGATACACCCAATCTACCCGTCCGCCCTGCCCTGGGCATTTTCGATGGATACATACGTGCATTGCACTCTGTATACATCCCTTACACCATATACGCTACCTCTACCTATACTCATTAGAAACATTCTTTTCGAACCCTCCAGTCTTCCCGTACTGCAGCAGCGCAGCAGCATCAGGAACGCCAGCGATGCGATGCAACGATGCGCTAAAAGTTCCTCGGCTCATGGATATACAAATATATTCCCCATATACACATAGGTTATATACACGCACCCACCAACACATATATCCACCTATATACCTACCGCGCATTATTATTATCGCGGTGCAAAAAGTTTTTCTCTATTTTATCCATGTATACACACATATGTATTATACATATTTTACGTGTAATACGCGTGTCCCAGAAGATTACATACACGTATTACATACGTATACATATAGCATGTAGATTTTCTCCGGCCATATATATATGGTGTTGTACCACGTGTTACGACATTTGTTTATCGACGTTGAGCGTTAAAGTATCTTGTTTATTTATATCGGCACCGAAGTTTCCCCGTAGATTTCCCTTCGGCGGTATATAATAAGCTTTGTAACATACGTCGATGATGGTAAATTCAAGTTTATAGATACTCGTACACACACTTGCCCGGATACGTATACCGATCGTGTTCCCGCGTGCATGTACGTCTAGAAAAGTTGAATAATAATCGAGAAAACGCAGCAATGTTGTAAAGACGTCTTGCAGCGGGGGATCGCTGCATATGAGTATAAAACGAGTATATTAATTATCGTTTACCGATGCTCACATCACAGTTGCTCAAAGAACGTATACATATAATATGAGTACGTGTTTGCGCACAAGTCTACCATACGTACATAAATGTGATGTATGTATAACGTTACTCTCGAGTCTTTGCTGATAACTTCTTAAGATTACATGTGATCCGTACCGTACACGGTAGTGTTGCATTGTGGAACGGCGGCGTGCGAACCAACATACTTAAATACTTGCTAAATACCTCACATATATATATACCCACCTCACGTATTTAACCTGCAATTCAGAAGGTGCAGTCTACACGAATCCGCGGTAGGTAGGTATGGTACAGATGTGCACGCGTATACGGGGCATATGTATATGTACATAAAACTATACGCCGTATATACACACACAATACCAAGAATCAATTGATGACCGAGCCAGTTGGCAGTCGGACTCTTGACAAGAATGATGCAATTAACCAATAAACACATTCTCGAATGCGCGGCGTAACCGGCCCCTTTCCTTTTACCCAACACATACCACCCGATGCCCCCCCCCCCCCCCCCCCCCCGTGCATACTGTACACATTTACACCCTGAATACATGCCCATAAAGCACTCGCTCGCACGTGCACCGCAGGGCCACGCTTTGCTACTTCTCTTGATCGCGACTACCAGCTACTATATGCACACATCTGCCGCGATGTGAGTTCGTGTATATTGTACATTATTATAGCTATGAATACGCGCGTCGTGTAAAAGTCGCTGATTATTCGCGGCGTTCGCGGCGTTCGCGCGTCGCGTAAAGTTTGTTGCAACTATCATCATAGCGGTGCACGGGGTGACTCTCTTCTCTTATACGGCTGTAAGGTGTGAGATGTGCAGCCTTATGGTTATGCGGAGAGAAACGTAGTATATAACGTTTTACGCTCGATGCCCTGCAGTTGCAGTGTCACCGAGTCGAGTCGAGGCGAAGGTGCGGCATGAGTTTCGTGTTCGCTTTCATACAGCCTCATTGTATTTATAAGTATATACATACCTACGTAATGCGCACGTATATCTGTAGTCCGATAACGGAACTACATAGTAGTGGGTATGTATAAAGTTTGTCGTTGCACGACTTCATCTTATTCCCGTAGCTCCGCAATGTTCAATTCTCAATGCTCGTGCATGCGCGACCAACGATAATAGCGACGCTACCATGTGTTGTGCAACACATAGTTGTGTACATACCTATGTACGTATGTACGTACATTCGATGCAGAAGACTTGTAAGGAGATCGCATGCGGTTTTCCCTTATGTCCCCGCTGACATGAGCTGCGTACAAAAACACACTCCATGTACGTACGTACGATATTTACCTTATATACTCGCCGATTTCTGTATATCGTTTCGTGATTAAATTGTTTTTTTTTTTCTTTTCTTTTTCCGTTCGTTTATTTATTCGTTTATTCATTTTGCTTTCTTTTTTTTTTTTCTCCCCCATTACGCTTCACATATTATATCCTCGATATTCTTGTCAGTCGCGGTTCAATTATACGTGTATAATTTGTATGTAGCGCGCCCATCACGAGTCTCGCTAAATATACATACCCACTGCGTGATGATATATGTACTTCAATATTCTGAATGTTTCTTTTAATTTTGTTTGTGTTTGTGTTTTTTTTATTTTTTTTTCCAAAATACACAAACATTACTCAGGGGAAATCAGCGATAATATATAACAGCTAAAACATGTTTCAAATCGAGCACATTCGCATGTGTACATATATATTTGTATGTATGTACAAGTGTTAGTGTTATATGTCGACAACGATGATACAAATTTATCGAAACGAAAAAATATTTTTAATTTCAACACATTATGTTACCTACATATATTTATATGTGTTTTATATCGTCGTGTAAAGTTTATTAAAAAAACATGTGGTGGATGTACTATGTATATATGTATACATATACATACATAGACATTAGTCACAGCTGATTATCGATGCTTGTAATAATAATAGATTTCTTCGAACAGTTTTATTAATACATGTGGATGTGCATATTTGAAATTTTGTACATGCGCGTAGGTATATTGTACACTCGTGTAATTAGCCGAAGGTGCAGGTGTAATAAAAGTTGATACTTTTTACTTGTTAGTTACCATTATTTTATTTTTAATTTATTTTTTCAAATTCTTTAAAAATATTTTTATGTTTTTATATTTTCTACGTCATTTAACAACCGTATAATACATTGTCGAGTTTTATAATGTCATTAGAGCTGCAGCAGCTCTTGTGAGTCGAGATCCATTTACTAGATTGCGCAGGTGTGTGCAATAAAAATAATTAATTTCAAAACATGATAAAGGCTATTTTAATATCTATGTATACATAGAAAATATAAAATAGCCACAATTCGTATCGCTAATTCTTTGCACACTCCCCGGTTCGCGTACAATTTTCTGTGTATGTAAGCGAATGGGTATTACACGCGTGTTATATATTGTAATAGATTATTTATATACTAACGATAATTTACGTTCGTTATTAGACACGGGATAATTATCATAGAGTTGCAAGAGTTGCACAAACCGTTTGCTGACTACGCTTATATAATTTTCGACTATTTTTACATACACACGTCTTATATTTGTTGAAATAGAAATTATATGCAGAGCGTTATGTACCGGTGGATATACATATGGATGTGATAAATTATCGGCGAGAATTTTCACACTCTTACTGTTCCTTTTTTTTTTTTTTTTTTTTTTTTTCTTCAACGAATTATAAGTATCCGAAGTAATCCAACTGATCGACTTGTTGAAAAAAGAAAAAAAAAACTAACGAAATGAAAGAGGGATAAACGGTAGGCGAAAATTTTCATCAATATTTCGCTACGATGAATGGTATAGACGAATGAGTTTTATTGATAGACCATTGAGGTAAACTGAATATCGCAGCTTTATAAAATATTTGTTTCCATAGGTCCTCGACTTGATCCGCAACTATTCGTATACTCGTACGAATTGAATGGATTATCGGTAGATAATTCATGATTTTGTGCCGAGCGAACCCGTATTGAAATTCTCCGATATATACTAAATCTATAAACTGTAAGATACCTACCCACCTCTACAAGCGATTGCTAAAACGGTATCTTCCTACCGGTGCACGGCAGAACAAATATAACGTGTATCGTCGCGACACGAACGAAGTGTCACTGCTGCTTCCGTGCAAAGTAGACATTCACAGAAGTAACGATATAGTGGCGAAGGAGAAAAGGGGCGGCGGAAGGGGTAGGGAGGGGATTAACTGGGGTGGAATTTGTCCAAGCTCTTCTCTACAGGGGTGCGGGAGTGTCGGAATAACAGGGGGTACGTAGCTAAGGTAGATAGGTAGCTACGTAGGTGGGTAGGATCCGGTGAGTTTGTGTGCGCCGAGTCGCACCGCCGGCTATTTATGCGCACATAGAAACGGGGATCCACACGTACGTGTCGGTAAAAGCGAAGCCTAGGTCGAGAGCTGTTGGAACGGGGAGGGGATACCGCGGTCTGAAAGGAAAAGAGGAGAAGTTAGCAGGCCACGTGGTGTCGGATAGCGAGAAGTGGGGGAAAGCACGCTTCCCCTTCGCTTCGGCCGGCAGTTGATGGTTGATACGCGACCTGCGCGCACGGCGGTCGAGTTTTTTTTCCGTCTCCGGTTTGCGGTAGTTGTGTGTTCGAATGGAGCGATGAAAATTGTGCAGTTCTAATTTTTGAAACAGTGATAAAATCGACCCGCTTTTATTTTTTGTTTTTTAATTTCTTTCCTTACGTCGTTCATTGTTTCGCAGACAAAAGAGGCGTGGGGGAAAAAAAGGATAAATATTATCGCAGTGTGCCGAGTGTGGTGGTTTTGTCGTGCGAGTGAAATTCTCAAGTATCCTACAACGATGGTGTGCATATCGCAATTTGCGACTATTTAACGGAGGAGATCAGTTGGTGCTTCCTCTTGATGATTTTGTCGCAGATTTAGAATTTCAAATCCCCCCCGACCCTCCCCCTTCGACAGGCCCCACCCCCCCCAAATGCCCCGTTTGTGATGGTGGAGTGAGTGAAGTTGGCTTTTATCAATTTATATGAAATAGTGTATCGCGCGACGATGCTGTGACAAGGAGAGGTACATGATTTACGTGCGTTCAATAAAACCTGTGGCATTATTTATACCGTCTGGATATTGGGGAGACACGTGCATAGCATTTTGCGAACGAAATACGCAAGGTGAACGGAGTCCGACGGACGGAATCGTAACGGAGTGACCCCCGAAGGATGTATCCAAGCGCCGGGATCAACGCGGCAGCTGCTGCAGCAGCAGCTGCTCGTCACCCGGTGAGAATTTTTATCCTTATACTATACGTTCCACGTATCCTATCTGCCGTATCCTTATCCGAATTATTTATTTTACGAGAGATAAATGACAACAACTATCATAATCCAAGGAAAACCTGTCTAACGATCCAACTAGCCTGATCCTTGAAACAAAAACACTCGTATATCACCATTATTTTACCGACCATTCTACCTGTCAGAATTATACGACCGTCGGTTGTTTCGAACCTATGCGGGGATTGATTTTTCTTATTCGAAGAATAAAAAAAAAAATAAAAATAAAATAGTGTATGTTTTCGATAACTTTCCAGGAGCACTGTCGATTTTTCTTTTCATTTCTTTTTTTTTTTCAATTCTTTCGCGCAAAGTAGGGGCTTGCTTAGAAATAGAAAAATTATTCATCACGCTGAAAGCTTCCGAACGTTTTGCATAGCTGGAGAAAATGTGTACGTTAAAGATTGGAACGTTTCGTACGTATTGAAATATTGTTAAAAAAAGAAAAAAAATTCCACGATTTGAATCTAGCGTAATCATGTGCAGCACCCCGGTACTTCGGTCTTTTTGCAATTGTAATTGAAACTTGAATTGAAACATTTTTTTACGCAATTATACATAAATATTGTTGCTTCGACCTTACGATGAACTTACGAACTTTAACCCGCGATTGAAGAGGGAAAAAAAGGAAAAAAAAAATGAAAAAAATGAAAACACAGAACCACGGATAAGATGGGTTCGAGAATCGAATGCTGAAGGTATAAATTTAGGTATTAATTTGTACTAATAATAACCAGCAGCTGGCAGGAGCCCACGAAATCCACCTTGTGGTTTTAGCGCGCGCCTAGAATTCATTAAGAATATTGACGATCGAGATCAAATTGTTTGGAGTTTCTCTGACGCCCTCGTTATGTTTCACTAACTATACGTATACATCGCGTATTATGGAGTTGACACAACTGGCGTTGCCACGGCACGGCGGGAGGAGAAGTTATGTATGCTTCAAATGTCTATCCGCTATTATAATAATGTGTGTTAGGCTATAGTTAACACACACACTGACGCGTGCATGCGTCTATATCCCCCTATCTACGGTAGATTTCGTTCGGGTTTACTGTTTTAAGTTTGTATAAGCTGTATAAACATAATACGCTGCCTGGCACGACGACAACGACAACGACGACGATGACAACGACTTGCTCTTTTTTCGGGGCAACGCTGGCGGGGCGCGCGTAATTTTAAATTATACATTTAATTTATTACCTGTGTAACGTGCGGTGAAAATTATATTATCCGTCAATCACTGTGTAGCTATACACGCCTACTCTCTGTACGGAGACGTCTGTGCTCGAAGAGGAAGAGAAAATAAAATTCGAAAAAAATAAAAGCAAGCAAAAGTGAAAGAAATTAAGTGCAACCAACTTTACTATAATCGTTACACATACCTACTTCTGCTCAAGCTCCCGGTTTCTCACACTCCAACATTTGTGAAAAAAAAAACAAAAACAAAAAGGTTCACGTTTTTCAAAACGCATGCATTACACACCCATCACCGGCAGGTGATTGGAAAGAAGAAGTTTTTTGCCATTTTTTAAGCCGGAGTAACGCACAAGTCTTATTAGAATTTGCTCAACGCTTCTCGACGCGGCTGTGAAATAATCTTGGGGGCAAAAAAATTGAAAAAAAACATTCACACCCGTTGCAATTTCTTGCGGCATAAAAACACGTAAAGCAAAGAGAGTACGAGGTACAGTTCAATTGGCCAATTTCCTCTGCATATAAGTGTACTTCATATAGGTATGTAATAACAACCACCTTGAGCCCCGCTACGATTCTTGGAAAGTACGTTGCACCGTATTCGCGCTAATAATTTGTCTCTGTTTCCTTTTTTTCTCACATTTCATTGTCGTTTTATTTATTTATTTATTTTTTTTTTGTCCCCCTCCTTCGTTGCCATAACTATTCTATGTGACACCGCGGGTGACGCGGGATAAAATCGATGGCGTTTAGATTTTTAATTACGTTGTTCATCGGTGACCATCGTTGTTCCTGCGTCGAAGACGAAATTTAAAGAAAAAAGAAAAGAAAAGAAAAGAAAAACGAAAAGTAATTTATAAATGAAGAGTCCAAAGATCGAACACGTAACGTATAATGTGTATGTAAAAGATTGTAAATTGAAATTGAAATTAATTAAAATGCAGGCAGGGGGCGCTGAGAGGATGTAAAAGAAGAAAAAAGAAACGGGGAAAAAAACAAAATAAGAAAAATGTCGATACGTTGATTTTAATTCTCAACGTGCAGATTATATCGGATTACGTCTCGATGCGCACGTAGGTATAATATGTGTATTTGCATAGTCTACGAGTGGGTAGATTGTGTAATATATATTAGTACGGGGATGGTGGAAAAGCATAAGAAGCAAAAGGAGAAGCCCGGAGGCATGAAGGCTCCAAAAAGCGTAGGATGATGCACGTGCTGTGCGCCACGATGTTTGAACAGTTAACAGCCCTCGTCCTTCACCCTGCGTTAGGGTGTCATTCTACAAAGAGGGTGCAACTAAACACCCTTTTGCCCGTAGCTCCGCCGTCAGTGTAGTCCTATGTACTCCTCCTCTTCTAAAACTCCGATCCTTCAACCCCTCGTGCAGATAGTTAGTCGCAGTCGGTTCCACCTATATATACCTACCTATATTAAAACTACTACCAACACCCGTAATACGCGTCATACTGTGTAAGAGAACCACCACCGCCCTCCCTGCCCTTATATTCCTATAACTACCCAGCAGGCATTTGACGTAGCAGGGAATGCATATAAACGGGAGAATAGCCTCGTAAATGATGGTGGAGAAGTGTCGGTGCCGTGACGTATGAATGTGTGCGAATGTGGAACGCGGTAGTTTGCTGCAATGTATACGGCGAACGACGAATGAGGAGGGAGAGGGAGACGGATAGATAGCATCACGAATTGTTACGGGGTGGTCGGACGACCTGGTATGGGTTTTTGCCCATGGGGATTCCTGCAGGCGACGAGACCGGGAGTTTCGAGTTGGGAACACGACGCGACGACTACGACGGCAACGACGCGGACGAGGAACTGTGGGGAGAGACTTACAAAAGCCGCTGAGCGAACCCCGACACCCCAAAACGACACTTTTATGAGAGCCAATGGCTTTCGATAAATTGTCCGTATTTAGGGGCGAGCTACTATCTTTTTCTTCATAGCGGGTTCTCGCTGCACCTTGATATCCATTAGGGTCTCTACTCTATATATGGTCCTTTTATAACAAACGTTCACGAACAATGCCCCCCTCCCAGACGCACCCCTAAGGATGCGAACCACCCCATCATTCCTGCACCCCAAAAGATATTATTATATCTACAAACGAATTATGACTCGAATTCACGCACTTATATACGTGCCAACTTTGACGGTGTGTGTGACGTAGATGTGTAAATACACGTGCGGTAGGGTTTATGCGTGTCCGTATACATAGGCGTTATAAAACTGTCCACCCCTGTGTGTATTCTAGCACCGACATCGTCAGAAGTCGAGGGTGCCGTTGGGGGTTTTGAAAGTTGGTGCGAAACGAGGGGTTGGAAACTAATTGAAAGAAATTTCGTTGCGGTATTGTCCTCCCGATGCAGCAGTTATTATACGCAAGGGTATAATTAGGGGATTCATTCTATCAAATTTAACCGAAAGTACGTGTGTGTCATGTACACGTATACATACATGTATAGGTGATGCCTGTATACGTGTGTAGTAAAATCTACCGATATGAAAAAAAAACGACCATGTCCAAAACACGCGATGAAATTGCTACTCTTGTGTTATGATCGCAGTCTAATGGTCAAGTTGAATTTCCTATAGACATATATATACCAATTTCAAGTCAATAAATGACCATCAATCTACACGCTCGTATTGTTATCGTTTTCACATTCTCTTGAGGTGGACACAAATTATTATCACAATTTGATTTTCTATGTCAATCCGATGAAAGGTTCGACACGGACATTAGACTTTCAGGAATTCCGAGCACATGGAATTGTACGTCAATACTATAGAGCAAGTGAAGCTATACGTGCATTATCTTTTTGAGAAAACAGAATTCGCCCGTTTTGTGGTTGGGTATTAGAGACCGATGGTCATCGGTTGATCTCGTGGAGACGACAGGTTGTCGTAGGTATATTATATTTTATCTACCTGAATCTACATCGTTTGAAAGAAAAAAGAATTTTTAAACGATATACTAGAAAAGTTTACCTGAAATTATCTATCCGAGAGAATTTGTGAACCGCAAAATGCCGCTGTATATACCAACCTCCATATCCACTTACCGTACGAGGAACGAAGTGAAAGAAACGAACAGCTGCATATGGTGCATTAGTATTCACTACGCCCTTCGAGGAAGATGGAACAAAGGGCCCCTAGGTATAACGCAGAAGGCGAACGAACGAACGCTAGGTCTGGGCCTCAGTATTTCTCTTCTGTGTTCCTGGTGGGACCCAACTATTATAAATTCTAGGGTCGGACCCTCGAAGTAGGTATAAGGTGGTTAGGTACCTACCCGTATCGTGTTCGAGTTCTACATCGTTGTATACGCATTATACGCACACGCACGCACGCACACCTATTTGGCCCTTTTCTAAGGTACAATTCGCTGGAGAGAGAAAGCGATATGGCGAGGTGGAATGAGGAGTGAAAACGTCCCTGGGGGCCCAAAAGAGGGCTTCGAGCCGATAATATAATCATGACACCATCCCCCAGGACAGACTACGGTACCTTCCGCAATCCCCGCCGGAAGGGGAGCGAAGCCCTTTTCAGAGACACTCCAGGACGTCGCTGCTGCATTAGGGGAACTGCTGTTGCTGCTGCTGCTCTATGGGGGAATCAACCCCGCTCTGTCAGTTCGCTCATTTTAAATCGTTCTTCTTCTAACAATAAACGGAAACTCTTCTCTCACACGCACATATAACACCCGTAAATACCCTACCCCATAATGTTTACCAAACTTGTATTACGGACGGAAAGACCGAGCGAGCGAAGATCACGCCATTTTTTCACAACCTCGTTCGAATTATTGGAAAATTGTACCCGATTTTCGGAAAATACATTTCTTTGAATTCTGATGGTCAACTCTCCGCGTGTATCTTTACCTTTTTTTTTTCTTACGTTACGTGATCTTGTGGATCGCTGTGTAACGATGGAATAATTACAGGTGCACGTCGGCGCATAAAAATTGGCTAAAAAAAAATTTCTCATTAAAAAAATTTAATGACCCGGTGATCCATAGAGCGAACGGTCTTGGGGTTTCAGGAAAAAGGGACCCGAACCATTTGTTTGATGCAAAGTATTCAAAGCATATGGTATAAAGATAATGCCAAGTATTTTCCAAAACGCAGATGTATGTATGGGTACGTGTAATATTGAGATTACATGCGATGTCCATGTGTAATACATTTACCTGAGATATACATAGATATAGTATAACCGTAGTGCCTGCACCGCGGCGATGTCTGCACAACAAAGCCTATATTTCTGCGCACGATGTGAACCATTAAGCAATTTAACCATAATGAGTATAAATCTCATTCTTCTGGCGCTACGTGGGTACAGATATACGCCTGTGTTTCCGTGCACATTTAGTTACATGTATACTAAAACCAACCTACGGCCGACATTACAGAGCAGTCCTCGAGAGCCAATCTCTAAGTCCCTCCGTTAGTGCTCGGCAGTTTCGACCCTCGTATCCCATTAGCCAACGAAGGAAAGAACAAACGTTATATTGTTCCGGGAACCTTTATTATGTATATATACGACTGCATCCAATTTCCGCAAATTTTTTCTTTCTCTCCCATACCAGAGCGATTAAGTTACACTACCATTTTTCGCGTAAGTCCGAACCGAACCGATCTCATATTTCAGGACCCATGAGTATACGGAATCGAAAGAGTCGCGAATCTGCAAAACGGTAGAGCGGTTAACCCTAGCTGCCTCTTTTTGTGCCACAAGCATATTTGCTCTAAACTGCATATGAGGCACTTGCTCCTCCTGCAGGGGTCTGGTCATTATCAGTCATATCGGCTATCGGTCTCATGCATAGTTGTCTCCGTAAGATGTATGCGTGCCGTGTAACCGCACACATCGATGAAGGTGTGAGTTATGCGCACTCACGCGGCTGTATAATCTGTATCTATATTTCCCCGCGCATACGTATACCTAGAGAGATGGGCAACACTGCGTATGTCCGTGGATGCCATGTGTTGTATTATATATACATCTATAGATTATATGTACCTACACTGTTCGCAATAATGAGAGGTTTGCACGGACCGAGCACCGACGTTCTTCAAACATCGAGAGCGAGGACAAACAGACCTACGAACGGACAGACAAACATTCTCCCTGCATCACCCCCTCGTGCGCCCATTTCTCTTGTACACTGTCCTGTCCTCTCCATCGCTCTTGCTCACTCTTCGCACACACGTCCGGCTCTTTCTCTTTCTCTCTCTCTCGCGAACACGTACGTGCTGGCTTCTATCCGTACACCCGTAGTATACGTCTATCTCCATGTCCTATACGAATGAAGTTTTACCCCTCCGTTTTCCCCCGGACCGCACATCCAACGGTCGGCGTCACCCTCGCCCTCGCCCTCGTCCCCAGCCTCGTTCAACAAGCACCATAAGCGATATGGTGGCTAATATTTGCCAGAGTAAGCCTCCAAATACAATAAAGTTCTGTTTACTCCTCGCCAACGGTTCTCAACCTGAATTCAATACTTCGAACTCGGTTTGTCGTTTGACCCCCGTACAATTATTCTTATTCCATCAACCTTTCCTCGCCATCTTCCTTTTACCATCAAATGAAGTATGGCACCATCCATTATCTGTTTTTGTCGGTGTTGGATTGATCGATGCAGCAAATTTGATACATAACGTTACACCTAAGAGTGACGTACTACATGTATCATAGGTGTATAATACATGTATAGTATTCGGCTGGAGTTCTGGGTAGACATCGGATAGACAGCAGATACTACGACACCTGCAGATATGATATGCTGACGATGTAACTTCCGGTGTTGGATTACATATACTTCGTGACATGATTGTATTATATAGTCGATTACACTCTGTATTCCGTGTAATTCTCTCTCTTTCTCCGCGATGATACCGTCGGTACTGTTCCCGCAACATTCGGTCGGCGAGACTAGGTAGACTTACACTACCAATAAATATGATCACTCTGGTGACGCAGTGACGGAAATCTGAGAAATGAAATAGCGATTATCATAGTTTGTATTAAACATCGTCGCGTACAGTTTACGTCGCTAATTTCCAACTAATCTAAAGATTAGAAAATTCGACGATTTCGAGGGCTGAGAACTGGATGGATCGAATGGAAAAGAAACACGTGATATATGATTCGCGTATCCTTGGGAATTCCTACATCGTTGAGCTCTGAGCTTGACCTATGGACCGTGTTAATGACGAGTGCGATGATTTTATAGTCTCCACTCGTATACGACCGGCTTACCCGTACACGGTACGAAACCATATAAGCCGCGGTCTTAATGAGAATTTTTCTACCTTATATCAGTGCAACTAGGATGGAGAGACGAATACAGGTTGAAGAGATCCTATCTATCGGTTAATTTATCAACTCAAGTATCAGAAATCACACTAATTGAGCACAAGTCTTCCTATTACGGTTGTGGATCTTCAAAAGAAGATAATACCACATTGTATGTATGATACGCTCCGCTGACATGTGTTTATTCTATTAATGTGTGCGAAATCATGGAAGAAGTTTTACCATATACACCGTAAAGTTTACCGCATGAAAGCGCGTAGTAAACTGAATCGTATAAATGCGAGACAGGTTCAGTCTAGAATTGAAAATGAGCTGACGATGAGTATGGTGAACCCTTAAGAGGACAACGGTATCTGTCATAAGGAATCTTGTGGAATTTTATTTTTACGTGTACTTTTCGAACGTACAAGAAGGTACACTTGACTCATACACTACGTTTACGGAGTCGTGGTTTTTTGTAGTATACCCACAAAGTTATAATTATACATTCGTATAATTTGGCACTGTTGGCGCTCTGTACGCGAACATTATATGTGCGTGTTTTGAGGGTATGGGACGATGTGTTTAATCAGTACTAATTGTTTGTAGAGTTTGCAAACATTGCGTCACTTTACTAATTACATTTTCGTTCGTTCGTGCGTTCGACTGTCTGCCTCTCGACGGCGAGGGATTTGTACGTTCAAATATTTGAGTTTCTCGCTATTTCTAATGCCATCGGTTAAAACCGATGATGATGATGCTACTGCTGCTGATTATGACGATGATATAATTATGATGATGATGATGATGATGATGATGATGCTGACGATACGATCAAGGCGCGCCTGCAACGACGATCGTAGCGATATTATCTGCCATGAATTGCGTATATTATTCACACGATAATGATGATGATAATGACGACGATGATGGCGATGATAACTTGCGCCTTGATCCGCGCCAAGCCATGGAAAATCTAAAATGAGAAATCTTTTTTTCCTCTTCTTCTTATTTATTTTTTTTTATTTTTTTTTCCTTTCATTGAAACTAATCACTGCTGCCGCAATGTTTTGCAACTTGAGTATATGAGAAATCGGGTTCCCTGCGTATAACTTGCATGCGTGTGGTTATCTGGTTTTATATCGCGCATGCTATAATAAACTTGCGATAACGCACGGGGCTTGAGATACATATCTATAGTATAAGTATATTCATCCAGTGGAAAGCCTTTTTCAAACAAATAAACTATGAGGATGATGACGACGATGACGACGATGATCACATCTTCTATGCGTACACGTTATAGTATATCTTCTCTAGAATCTTTTGATGGTATTTTTGGATGGTTATCAAATTCACGTACGCAAACAAAAAAAAAGTATATCGTTCGCTCACTCAATGTTTCAGTATTTCATAATCAACTTGTATACATATTTGTATTGTATTGATATACATATACATACGTATAGGTATACAACACATTCATTTGTGCACAAATATTGTACACTTTGATATATGGTACTGTATGGCATATGCCCACTTTGTATCTAGATAGTCGGTACTCTGCACCTATGTTTGTATTCTTTATCACTACGGGTTTCGGTTTCCGTTTCTATACTCTTCTCATTGAACAGTGTTCGCCTATTTCAATGCCATATTTACTCATCATATTGATCCGTGGGGGTTGGATTCGAAGTGAAAAAAATTTAATACAAACTTTTACCACCCAATGCACAGTGAAATTGAAGAAAATTTAACACGTCCATTCCACATAAACATCATGTTCGCATAGTTCAGCTTCCCTCTCTTCCATCGGCGTGCAGGAGATGATGCAGCTTCCAGCCGCTTCTGGTTTGCACCGGACCACACGACGTTCCCCAACCTCCCAGTTTCAAGCCACCGCCTATAGTCACCTTTGGCGAACATGTGGTACTGATGTGCAACTATATGCCTGTATATGGTACTCGGTGTATGTGGTTAGTGGTCAGCGGTCAGTGGTCGGCGGTTCGCGGTCGTCCGCTTCAAGTTGCATCGGTCGCTTCGATTCTCTCTACTCTCTACTCTCGTCTCTCTATCGCTATTTCTATCTTCGTGACTATACCTCTATCTCCGTCGTAAACTCTAGTGGCTACTTGTCCATCACGACTGATTACCGATAGTGTATCTACTGTAACAATACCGTTTCGGTCGATGACGATCTCTCTCTCTCTCTCTTCTATTGCAGCTCCTATTACTTTCCTATTGTTTGGATGGATCCTTTTTTTCCTCCTCTTTTTGTTCACTCGCCTATAACTTACCGTTTTATAATTCGTTGAGAGTTCGTTTTACATGACAGTTTTTTTTTTTGTTCGAGTTGTAGAAATCTAAACCATAACAGTAGCGATTTACTCTGATCTTTTGTTTTTCTTAACAAGAATCTAATTGCGAGTATAATTCATAGTCACAAAAATCACTGATCTGAAATATTCAGCGTTTCGACAGTGAAGGTGATTCTGTTAGAAATTTACTTATATAGGATCGGGATGTATTCCGTCTGACAATGTTGTTATATCGATGTTAGGAAACTGTTGGTTTATATTATTTTTTACAGTCATTCAAATTCGCTAGCCATGACGTGCGGCTCATACGAAATACGAATAATGGATGCATTACTGCAGGTATAGCGAACGATGAAAAATTGAGTGCTGTCGTTGTAAGGAATCAATTGATTCATTTGAAATTAACAGATAACAATATCCACTCATCCCATACATAATGAAAGATGAAGAGTGCCACGCTTGACTTCTTCTTCTTTGTATCATCAAATTATTCCTATTGTAGGTACCTACTCAATACAGTTTGCAATAAATCGTGACGTTCAGATCATGAAACACTTTATCGTCGTCCTTCGTCAGCGAAGACCGAAAGCATTATTGCAAAATTTTTTTCTTTATGTTACCGATGGCTATAACACAGAGCTACTCACTTGTCGATTTCACAATGGATTTTTTTTTTTTTTCAAAGTTATTCAATCTCTTTTTTCATGGTTTCTTATTTTATACTAATTTATCGTCAGTATGGATGTGCTGATTTGGTCAATGCGCGTAATCGTTAACTCGATTCATTTGTTCGCTTTATAAAGTTTGTATGTGTGTGTGGGTTTTTTTTTCATTTTTTTTCACTTTATTTGATCCTTCTCGCTGCAATCTCAGAATCCAGTTGTCTTTTACTTTTTCCACATCCCCCCCTTTGTACGGACATCTCCGACCGACAATTTTTAAATCTAGAATATCAATGCGGTTAACCACACTCTTGAGATCAACGATATGAGGCTGGATTGTAGCAGCTGATGAGCTATGATTCAGAGTCCACTAATGACTCGTACACTCAAGACGACAGACCCTGAACCGCACATGTGATAGGAGCACTGACTGAATAAATGACTCTGAGAATAGAAAAAACAAATAAAAAGTTTTTTAAAGTCCGTGCTACCGCGAGCGCTCAACGATTCGTTAGCTCTGATGCTCGGTCAGCGTTTTTCTTTTTTCTTTCAATTTTTTTATTCTTTTAGTCTTCTTTCAATTTTCTTTTTCTTCATCTTTTTCTTTTCACTTCAACGTTCCGTCCTCCATTATACTCTTCGCGGTGGTATACGGTATATGTATACGGTGCACAGGTTTCTCTTCCGCACTAAATTATAATGAATCAGAAAACTAACTTACTAAGTAGTTGAATCTTTTTCAACAACACACGACTCTGATTTATGCAGGTGCAGGGGGACGGTTCGTCGGGTTTACTAGACTCAACTTTTGACACACACTGCACATTAGTTTATAAACTTTACATGGATTCTATCCGCTTTTACAAGCTGCACCTGCACTCCGCACTCTATGCGGCTTCATCTTAATCACATGGTATATTGCACCCGTTTCATTTCTTCTTCTTTTATTTTATTTTATTTTATTTTTTTTTGATTTGTTTGTTTATTTCTTTTCACGGTTGCTCGGAAGCTTACTCATCGTCAAGGGGAAGCGGGGGAACGATGACGGATAGCGAGATTAAATTATATTTCCGAAGACGCGAAATGGATATTCAAACAATGTCTCGGGAGTACCAAAGAATATATATGTATACCTACTCTTCAAGAATACTGTAATAAAATAAGGTTCCTTGTATTTTTAACAGTCTCATACCTGTATATTTTATGTGTTAGCAAGGTATTTCTAACAGCTGCTAAACACGACTGTATTAGCTACGTGTTTGACGTTCAATTATCGGACCACTACGGTGATAGGCGAAGAGAAATACGCGGGACTCGAATTTTTACAATACATATTTGTACCGCGTTGTTTTCTCGTGCGGGTAAAACAGCGATATCTATTGGTCGAGAGACACCGTGTCTATCGTCTCACGTGATGTAAATAGATAGATACATTGGAAAGCTTTTGGATAGTTCGATGGAAATATAGCCGAGGAATTATCATTGCTCCGCGCGAAGCTGAAGAGAATTTGAAAAAAAAAAGGTCATCGCGCATGCTAATCGCTTGAACTGATACCGAATTTCAAAACGCTAAAACGAAAGGTTGAGGAAAATTTCATCATTCCTTTCAGGTTCGGTCGAGTGTATCTCTTTACCACGAATTCGAACGTTTCATGTGTTGTATAAGACGGATGAAACCGGCTGGCTGCCAAAATTCGAATCGTATATTCACGGAACCAATGCAGACGTTGTTATAGGTGACAAATTTATTCAAGAAATATCACGCCAAGTGTTACAAACTTTTTGAATGTCCATCGAGATCGTCCGAGGTGATGATTCAGAGCAACGGATGATTCGAAACTACCATAAATCTTACGCGGTTGAACGAACAAGCTTAATCGCGGATAGTGTCGTTTCTTAGGTAACCAATTAGGAGAACAAAATTTTTAACCGCTCGAATGCTCTCGATTTTTATGTGCTTGAGTAGTTTGAAGAAACTTTAAGTGCCAGCTATAGCAGAATTCTGATGGGGGGAAAAAAATTCTACTTTCAGTTCTATGGCTAATAAACTCACTTTTTAGTTTTTTAAAACGTTCGGAAATTCTGTAAAAAAGACAAGAATGATTATACCGTTATTCTGTTTTCTTGCTTTCGCGTTGTAAATTAATTTTTATTTGACAATTCAAACATTATTTTTATCTATTGCTGTTTTCCCTTTTTTTTTTTCTTCTTTTTTTCAAGGTTGTCATGTCGGCAGAAGATATCGATCGTTTCGAAAACGCCGATAGGTGGACATAGGTATGAGAAACGGAATGGAGTATAGCATATTTTCACTATCGGAAATCAGTTCCGTGACTTGCGGTTTTTTCGGCCTATCATTTAAAAATAAAATAACAGTATATCTCCTCCCTTCTACTCCCATGTAGAAAACTAACGGAACTAAACTATGTCGATCGAAAAGATCTGGGTATTTGATCGGCCGTGTACCGCAGTGAACTATTACGAGTTCGATTGTAGGCTCATTTTCGTAGACCGCATGAATTAATCCGTTGTTCGTATAACAGGCACCCGTACACTATTTAGGGATATTGAAGTGGCTTGGTGAGGCGCGTATCCCGAAACCCATAGTTTTGGTTTTGGTAGCTTGTAATCGTGCGGGGTGGCCACGGCGAACATGTAATTAACACCTGGTACCACTTTGGTGGTGGTGACGTTGCCGTTCCAGGTGATTGCAATTCGCACAGCGGATGCAAACCTCCCGTCTCGTGTATATTCGGCTTCGAATTCGGTGCATGGTTGGATGGTCGCCGCTCTATGTACCTCGACGTATACGCAAACGTAGCTATATATCGTCCACTTTCCCCCGTAACCGTGAACCACTTTCTACGCTGCATACCACCGACCCATTGCTATCGCTGCTGGCTTCACTCTCGCGAAACTTTGCCGGATTAATTACTACGGTCGGTTTTCCACCACCGACCAACTTGTTGGCCCTCCTCGCTCACTCATTCGCTCATTCACTCCTTCACTCACTCACTCCTTACACCGTCTACAATTATGCTACGGAGATCTGACGTTCTAGTTTCAAACCGCAATTTACACCTTCGCCTCGCCTTGCCTTGCATTGCCTTTCGACCTGCGCTTGAGATGATACACCGAGCTTATGCCTACCTAACTACATCTACCTACCCATCCGACTCTATTCATCCACCCACCACTACACACCCCTCGCTGCATCTTGAGAGGTGTAATTACGCTGCACGGGCATCCAGTTGATCCCGTTTCTACATGTGCATCGTATTCGCGTATTTCGTATGTAGGTATATACCTATACTGTGATACCTGGCGATGGTACAGGTGGGTCAGAACTCTGATTCAACCTTTACGATTATCATTTTCAACCTCCCACGATCCTTTTTTTTGTTTTGTTTCGGAAACCCTGGGGGAAACGAATTCTTACTTTTAATTATTTCGCTGTCGAAATTTCATAGTTTTCCCTTTTTTTATCTCCAAAATAATAGAATTCGTTCGGGTTATTGGAGGGTAAAAAAAAATTATGTCGTATGCTTAGAGAAAGAGAGTAGAAAATTAGAATGGAAAAATACGGTCTGGGTAAAAGTTGCGTTTTTGATGATCAACGCATAAGTTTAGTTAGCGACTATATTTGATATTAACGATTACGATAAACTATGAATAAATTAAATTTATCATGTGTTGTCCGACTAATTAGAAGTTATAATTTACTCGCTCCGTGAAGCTGATTATGGCGTTGAAAATATCCGTTAAAATGTCCGATTCATCGTGAAATCATGGACATATAATTCGATAAGCTAAAACGACAGTTAATTTAATAGTTCAACTGTTTCAACTCGAGTTTATCTACATACCGTAGTCAACTTTCGCATCGATACTATAATCTAATGTACGTTTCAACTTATGTTACACATTCGATCGGGGTCTAAATTAACATTTCAACGTTGGCGTTCTTCGCGACCCTGTGCTCGACAACCCTGACAGCATTGATGGGTCATTACCGAATTATCATGTAAACTTTATTCACGGCTGTGTGAATAATAAATTTAAACCTCGCCTCCTGTCTACATATATAAATATAAATGGAACAACGATACTTTATATCAGATTTGTATGTATATCTAAACGAATTTCATTATTTTCGTTGTTTCAGGGACCACCGCAGCCTGGCCAACCGTTCAAATTCACAGTGGGAGAATCCTGCGACAGGATAAAAGAAGAATTTAACTTTCTTCAAGCACAATATCACAAGTAAGTCGTTTGTCAAAAGTCCACGAGAGAGTCTAGATACTATAACACATACATATAGAGGTCTGTTATACTTCAATGAATTATGAGCGAATACATAGTAAATAAATAAGCGTATAAAATAAAATAGAATTGTACAATAAGATAAAAATTCGCGGTACCTACACGCTGTATATTACGTACCTGATATACTTTCGTAACATTTAAAGTAGGTACTCAATTAGCGTTGCGATATGCCCACTTATTTATACAATATTACTTATACGTCTTGACTCGAAAGTTTATTTTTTATTTATTTTATTCATTTTGTGTATTCGTTTTACACACAAATTTTAAACATTTGCTCTTTTTCTTCTCTTTCTCTCTCTCTCCGTTTTTTTTTTCTTCTATTTTATTTCGTGTAGTTTATTCAGAAGTTATAATAGTATATCGAGTTCGTTACTTTTAGTGTACAAACTATATGTGAGTAACTTCGACGAATAAAAGTGGGTAATTCTCGCGTGTTTCGTGAATTAGCTTTTATATTTGTGCTAACAACCACGCAGGGTATGTAAAATTCATGACAAATTTATATATATAGTACGTAGATATATAGGTATTTACAATTTACATAGGACGCGGGCTAATTATACTCGTAGTATATTGACTAACGTAATTTTCTGCGGAAATATACATATATCTAGGTATCTATATGCATACGCACAAACATTATGTAGAACGAGGAGTAAATTTTTTTTTCTCTTTCAATTTTTATTTTTCATTTTGTTTTCTCACCGGCGGATATCGTATGTAATAAATTAACGACAATCTCATGTACGTCGTGTATGTATAACGTTTCTTGTATTTATTTGATTATCTTTTTAGTCTTATACATATGATACAGTATGTAATATAGATTTATATATTTTCAAGACTCAACGAAAGTGTAAATTTTGTTCATTTTCTTATCGATAATTTATTTTATTTATTCGTTTTTTTTTTTTTTTATTGTTTCTTATGACATATTATGTACAAATTTTTACATATATGGTAATTGAAAAGTCATATGACATTTATACGTAAACTTTGTGAAACCTTGACTTTATAACCTCTTTTTTTCACCACTTTAATATGATAATTAAATATTCTTATGTTTTTGCTGAAATTTCTACGCGATAAATACATATTTTAACAACATGGTATAACTATAGATTATAAATTGTTTAATTTGACTAGATGAAGAGATCTTTATATTATATTTTATATTTTGAAAAAATGTCTATATCCACGTATTAAATATATATACAAGTAAAATACGTATATATGTACATAGATTTTACAAAGTAATGATAAAAAATTCCACTTTATAGTTATGTAACTTTTTCCATCGGCTTTTTATTGATTAGATCAGAAGGAATGACGTTTTATTTTATTCCATTCTTTTTTTCCTTGCTTTAAAACTATTAATATTGTAGTTCTCGGCGACATTACGGATTAATCGTTAGGTGAAAAAAACAAACGTGGGCGTCGGGGCGCTGACAGGGTGGCCGTTCTCAACTGATAACATTAAATGTACAACTCTATAGCTATCCGCCTAGATTCCAAGCTGAAGAATTTTTATTATTTTATTTTATTTCAATTCTCCTTCCGTCCCAACCATTAATTTTTTTTATTTTCCGCGCCGTTCGTAGTTCAAGCGAAAAGCTGAGAGCCAGTGACAAAATACGACAAAGCGACGATGAAAAGAAGTCGCGAAAAAATCCGGCCGACGACAATATGACATCTATATATGTTTCTCCTCGGGTTGCCATTTATACTGTAGACGTAAACTAGATTTCTCGTGGACACGTGGACTCTACTATAATAGTACAATATAACGTATAACGTGTTCGAATGAAATAGAATAGAATAGACTAGAATATAGAATGGAATAGAATAGAATAGAATGGTGTGGGATATATACATAGAATTTAATAGAATTATACGATAAATATATATACACATACACATACAGATGAAAAACGGTGTTTCGTCGCACCGAGAGGAAAGTTTATAAGCTTGTTCCTGCTCCGTCGTGATTCATAGACAAAATATTGGACACGTGCCTAGAACAGCTTGGTTCACTGCGGGTGGTGCGGTGGCGGTGCCGGCGCGGCGTCGCGGCGTCCGTTCCTCTTAATGTTTGATGTGTAAACACATTTATAATACACCTACTATACCCTCGTGTGTTACTTACCTCAACCCATTGTTGTATCGATACACCTTACAGAGTGACCCGTGAAACGGACGACGCTCAAGTATTATATTTATAGTGAAATTCTCTCTTTACATTTACAGAGTACAGGGGGATCGACTGGTTTTTAACATGAGAAGACTAGATACTGTACAAGTGTCCGAACGAATACTTGATCAAAAATTTACTTTCGTTTCAGATTTGTCATTTGTTTATTTTCTTTAATTTATTTATTACTTTTTATTTTTTTGTTTCGTTCTACCTTCAGAGTTTTAACATCCGACGCAGTTATTTTTTTCTTATAAATTCATGTGCGTTAATCGTATGCAAACCTATAAATAATTAAATACAGATTTTTCTACGCGATATAAGTGATGTTTTCATAGTATATATACCTATACGTATAATAATTTAGCATTGTAAATTTGAAAAATCGCGATATTAAAAGTCGATTGATTTTAATCTCACTTTTTAATTAATTTTTCATTGCATTTTATTTCTATTTTTCGCATTCTTTCTCTTGTACGCAAGGAATGTTAATTGCGAAGGCTAATACCTACTTCTGAGAAAATAAAAGAACGACTCCATTCATCGTAGACGTGTATTATGTTTTTTTTTTTTACGTAGGCACGTTGTCTATGGAGGATTTTTTTTTTATTATTTTTTTTTTCAATGTGTTTATATCGCAGGAGTTCGTATTATTTATTAATCACGTAACACTCATTAATTATAGTTTTTTTCCTCCCCATGTAGCTTAAAGCTTGAATGCGACAAGCTGGCGTCGGAGAAAATCGAGATTCAACGTCACTACGTTATGGTGAGGAGAAAGAGAATTTGAATCTCAGCTGCAAGCGAGCTTCATACTTTTCTATCTATGTATACTTTATACATATATGTAACATCTGTGTACATAATATACGCATATTTATGTATCATACATACGTAGATATACGCGTAATTTATCTATGTGTCTAACATCATCTAACAAACGCTCGCAATTATTTACATAAATCTTAATTTACATATATATAGGTATATTCATTTATGCATACGAATATATATATATATTATATATATATATACATATACATATGGGTGGCACATAGTATGAACTTTTTCTTAACTTATACACCCGTGTTTGCAACAAATGTGCTTTTTAAACGTCACCCTTCTAATTTTATGTACATATTATGTATGGACTATGTACTGTATGTGAATATATATATATGTATCAGCCGTCGACCTTTGCTTTGGCACCGTCATTTCCTTATGTCCGTTTGTTAACACATGTGAGGTTTGGTAACACGTCTAACGATTCGCCTTTTCCATTTTTTCACCACCTAAATTATTTAATTTTTGTACTTTTGTTTCTTCATTTTTGCTCCCCCCCCCATCGAAACCTCCCCTCAACCTCCTCGGAGCTAGGCGAATAGACGAATTCGACGGAAACTATACGCCGTTATTTATAAAAACGAATAATAATTTTCACGACGCTTAACCTCTCAACTATCGTGTATACTAATACGCACGTTTTCCCGCATTTTTTCGTTCTGTCCAGCATTAAAATGGAGTTGGAGAAATTGGCTCAGGAGAAGACCGAAATGCAGAGGCACTACGTTATGGTGAGACCCTGACAATCAATAAATTACATACTCTCAGTTTGGGGTTTCGGGAAAGGGATCGCTCTTATTTTATGATGCGGTCGGTTTAACTCGAGGGTGGTTGTAACGAAGGGTCGGAACATTTACGTAATTTCATTCTCTTATTCTTTTATTTTATTTAATTATTTGTTTGTTTGTTCGTTTATTTTTTCTTCCCCCCTCTCTTTGACTTTTTTTTGTTATTTCTTTTTTTTGCTCAAATTTATTTTGAGTTTTCACTGTTTTTTCTTTCGTTTCAAAATACCTTCGATAAATATTTCCATTCGTTTCTTGTTATGGCATACGTATACCGTATATAGTATCAGAGGGTGGAAAATTTATGAAAAATCGCGCGGCAAAATTTATCTTCTCTTTTTTTTATCTTTTATTCTTTCTTCAATCCGATCAGAATTAATAAAGAAACAATTATGGAGAAAACAAAAAATTAGCTCTTATCTTCTCCCCTGTTTATCTTTTTCCGATGGGCATGTGTGTACGTAATTCATGGTTAGGTTGTTCCTTTATTTTTTATTGAAAATGCGAAGATTCTGGATTTTTTTTTCATTATATTAACTATTAGATTTACACGGACTTGACTTTATAGAGGACTCTGGACGTAATTTGATACATATACATCGATATATGTACATATGTACATATTACCTCTGCATGCATGTAACGTGTTGAAAATGATGTTCCTTTCTTTCTGAATTTTTTTTGTTGTTTTTTCATTGTTTTTGATTTATATACCTACACCGCATGGCTTATGGATGTTTATACGATAATAATACGTAGTTTATATCTGATATTTATCTTTCATTCGTGACTGCGGTATAAATTTGATATCGTATTTTGTTTTACACTACGTACGTACAATGTAATGGTTTCGGTTTGAAAATTTACGGTATCGTACATGTGTACGTTCGCATGTAGACGTTGATTATATTGCTCAAATCAAATTAATCAAATGTGTCGAGAGTCTAATAGTCTACATCTTGATTATCGTTATCATGATTTATATCGCGAGTCACGGCGTGTATCCTATTGTGGAAAATGGCAAATTCAACTCCGATGGTGATTAACAATTATAACTGGTTCAAAGCTCAATCCCCAGGTAGAAACATGTGTATGTATCACATCGAATACACGCACTTATATTCGGTATCGAAATTTCTATATCGCATCGTACAACGCGCCCGTATACCTAGTACTCATTTATTTATATCGCAAACGCCATCGGGGTGAACCACGAATAAATTTAACCACTCGATATTCATTATCTACGGTATATGATATCTGCGGCTCGACGACTTCTCTTCTGGTGCAAGACTAATAAGCCTATGTATAATTCCGTTACAGATAATATCGCTCTTGAAATTAATGCGCGTATCACCTCGAAAGTTCGATCACCTCACATACATATAATACATGTACGTATGGTACATTACAATATTTATCAACGGTCATTTACGTGTATATAACTCGTGAAATTGAATCGAAAAATGGAGATTTTTTTCGTTTTCATTTTTTTCTACAATCAAACTAAAATAAATCATTGGAAATGATATCGGGAGATGAGATTTTTTCATTTGTTTCGTCACACGTTTCGGGCTATAGATGTCGCGCGGCACAGCATCCGCTTGATTTTCGGACAATTAAATGTGCCGTCGAGTTTATCACTCGTTACTCACACGCGTGCATCGAAACTCGGAGTTGAATTGTCGGTCATGTATTATTCGTATACCTTTACATATATGTATAATGTGTCGCGCTGGTGTGGTGGGCGTAGATCCTGCACGATATGCTATTCGCAACCAATAATTAACAATGATAATAATTATTCTTATTATTTAATATTAAGTTCAAATGGGAATCCGATCGGTTTTGTATCGGCATAACTGCTATATCTGGTCTATACCATTCACGGATTAATCTACCTTGATTTATCGGATGAAATATCTATACGGAAGATTTTCGTATCCTGTTCAAACGACTTGTACACGTTAAATACTCGTTGACGATCACATTACCGGTCTTTATGTTCCATCGTGAGTCGTATTCAATTGCTGTCTGTTCGAATGAAACACCGTGTATAAAAGGAGTTTTTTAAATAAAAAATTAATACACGTGCGGCGGATTCAGTGTTTTAATTAATGTCGTGCTGTTGTACAGGCATTTGTTTAACCTTTAGCAAACACGACCCTTTTCTCACCTCGTTCAAATTAGTCGCCGCGAGAAGCATGTACTATAGTATATTATGTCGTATATTTAACGAGACTGTGGGAAACGAAGGTGGGAAAAAAAAAGAAAACCGGGTGGCAAATTTGAATCGTTCGAATATAAATACTGTAATCGAGTTAATTATTTATTTATATTCTCTTCTGCTAATTCATCGGCATTTTTATGAATTTTATGATTCGATCGGAAATCGGGTTGAATTTTTCATGGTATACGTGAAATAAATGGCCTCTGCCATGTCCAGATGGAACACGATGCAAGTTATGCCGACGCAACGCTATACATACCTACATAAACTTAGGAGTAATTTAGTTATTATACGTTAGCCCAAGTCTCCCGTTCGTGCACCTGTCTGATTCGGTCGCCTATATACCTTTGCGTGTACGTAACATACCTGCAACCGACGCGATATCCACGTGGGCGCACTTAGCGCGATGTACTGACCATATATTTACCCTATAAACGCGATGTGCACCGTACATATGTACGTACGTTATATACACGCAGTTCATGTGCGATGCACCGACTATGGAGACTTTGGCTGACCGCAGCTATTTCGATATTAATAACAATTTGTGTTTCAGTACTACGAGATGTCTTATGGCCTCAACGTCGAAATGCACAAACAGGTAAATACAGACACAAATATCGATGCGTCTATCATTATTATTATTATTGCTATTGTCGTTCTCATTATTATAGATATTGAGATCAATGTTCCTAGCACAGGTTCTTGCAATTATCATTTTATCGATCATCGCTGTGCGTGAGAAGAATTTATTAATCGATCGAATGGGAAAGTTAAATTAGTAACAATAAGATTTCTTATAGATATGGATACAGGGTGATTCACCAGAGGTGTCCGAATAGGCGGAGACTAAACGACGTGATGCGAGTGCGGCAACGTGTTGCTATTTTCTTCCGTGGATTCTCTCGCTGTTCATTGGCTATAGAGCTAGGCATGAGGTAGACTAGACTCCGCCTATTCTGACACCTCTGGTGAATCAACCTGTAGAAAAGTGAAAAAATCATCGAAATCTTCGCAGGGTTAGAAATTATTGCGCGGCAATAGGTAGGTATAGGTAATTTCGAGATAAGTCGTTGCGTACCTACTAATTAGACGTTCAAATTATTATCACAGATCCGAACAAAATGAAAAGCAAAAGAAAAAAATTAAAAAAAAACAAAAAAAAACAGGAAAACAGGAAAAAAAAGATTGAAACTTTGTGAAAGAGTAAACGAGGATAGTATTATCCATCCGGAATTTAAGCCTTTAATTACATCTAGCCCTTCCACGAGGGGGATGAACCGGGTTTGAATTTGACGTATGCGTATAATTCACCCTCTCACAGTTTGACGTCGCAGTTAAAAGTCGCGATTTCTCATCGATCGTTCCAAGGGATGTTTCACCCGTGCGCCAATTATCCTTGCGCCAGACATATAGAGTGCGAAGGGACACCTTCCCCCTGCACTCACTTCGCTCTGTCGCTGCAGTATATATATATATATATACACACGGTAGACCTCGTTGATTGGCTTCTCCCTAACAAGACCAAGTGGCCGGAAAGAGCGCGAGGGACAGCAGGGCGCTCTTCATATAGACGCATATATACTGCATGTACCTTTCACTATCCTCAAACAACCCATGCAACCAACCCCCGTGATGACGTAACTCCTCTACTAACTACTAATATAAGTGCGAAAGGGACCACACGGCGATCCCAGCCGATGCGAGGGCGAATCATTGGATGAAAAAATGTCCCCTGCGGTGCGGAGAACCAACGCGCCCTCGTATAGAGAATCTGTACTTTACGTGTACCCCCCGATGAGGTTGATAGTGAATCGCTTCGCGGCCAAGCGCGCGTTTGGACAACTTTTCGTAGCCGGCCCAGCTACATGAAAAAGTTGTCCAAACGCGCGCTTGGTCGCGTAGCGATTCGGAATCAACCTAACCGGGCGTACCTATATACGTAGATAGAAGTATGTATGCGCGATGTATGCGATTTGGGGGGGGGGGGGGGGGGGGGTAAGAGGGTTATCGTATACTGACTCATTCTGCACCGTACAATAGGGGGATGAAGGAAGAGAAATTCATAGACTCTGAAATTAGACTGAAGTGATCAATTAGTTACAGAATTTGGGGGACGCGTATACGCGTGTTCGTTTTCCCATGATAAAAAAAGGACGGATCGTGTGTTTTATTGTATCTTACAAATGACGATGTGAAAAAAAGATTCGACGTCTCAGATCGGAAACTGACGTGGGGAAAGATTCGGAAGCCGATGAGAGTTCATCGCACCGATATTGCGCGCTGTACCTATAGGGTGTCTGGTAACATTTTGAACTCTGATATTTTCAACTCAAAATTTTACCGCACGAAAATCATCGGCGCTTACAGTCACTGAGAATGATTGAAGTTGAAGCTGAAGTTGTACACGGGAAATGGTTATGAATTGAAAATTTTATCATCGGCTCTATTATTGAATGATGAAATAAAATAACTTACGTACAACTTATCGACGATCGATTCAAATGATAATTATTCGAGCACCATCAAAGTTCGTTGTCTGAGATCAATCTCGATTGTATCAGATTAATCCTCTACAGAAATTCTCATCGGTTTCAGCAGTAAAAACGATAGGAGTCTCATGATGTTATCGACTCAACTGTTGCAAGTCGTTAATCTAGACGATAACATCTGATCAATCGTATATAGCTGACGCTCTCAATATGCACACAGATATAATCTGTAAAAAAAAAACAACCAAACATGACTATACATTTCATTTTTATGTCCAAATCAAATTTCGAGCAATTATTCCATTTTCTACCGTGCAGTACGAATACCGTATCGAGTTCACGTTACAGAGGACAAAAAACAAAAAAAAATTGAAAATTGAACCTTTTTTTTCATTTCCGTTGAATACATTTTTCAAAGAAACGCCCTTGTTTGACGGGACGATGAGAAAAGAAAGAAAAAATGGGAAGGAAATAATTCCATCCATTTTCCGAACTTCCATTCATTATACTTCAAGCTTTTAATCCGCACCGGGTGCACCTGCAGCTACGTATTACCTCCTCCGTGAGAATTTTTTTTTATTTTTTTTTTATTTTTTATTCTTCGTTGCTGTTGTTGTTATCAAGAACGACGAAATTATCATTATTATTTTCATCGGTACCGGGCCGTTGGGGTGTCGCCCCACTAGAGACTAAGCGGCTTGTTTGTAGAGAGCATTAAAGAGATAAACCCGGAGAGTGATATCTGGACAAATATTTACTCTCCGCAAGCCCTCCGCGAGCGTTGCGTTTACGTCGTCTCATCGTTCTCTTCTCTTCTCTTCTCTTCTCTTCGTTTGCAACTAGATGTATATAGAGTCTATAAGTAGATATACAAGATGTACGATGATCGATAAGTAAAAGAAAAACATAAGACGATCCTTCTGCACGGGGATTTCCGGACTGGATCTTTCCATTGTTAAAGATTTTCATACAGCGCTGTGTACGATATACTTATAGCGTGCACTGTACGTATAGAGGTATACGTTGATGCAGTTACGCCCAGGTACCAGATAGAAAAAAAAAAAAAACAAAACAAAACAACATAAAATAAACAAATAGGAAAAAATATATATCCCCGGATTTCTCAAGCTCTTTCAACTTCGGATCCCTTATTTACTCGTACCTATTGCTTACTCTATAGATATATCAGACTATATAATATTTTACTTACCTACGTATATCATGAAAATTTTTTCGTCCTCGGAAAAGTTATGTACACCGTTGTTAAATAGGACAAATTTATTTCTGGCACTGATCCTGCGTGAATATATATATGCGTGATACATAAAACGTATTTACTTATATTTTCTTTTTGTGAAATTATAAAAATTTTCAGTAGATTCACAGTCAACGCTCACATCTGAACTAGGTATATATGTATATATCTATAAGCAAATACGATAGCGGTAGCGATTAGTTGAAAGGATATATAGGTATTCGCACGCGATCCGGTGTCGCGTGCGAAAAATATTCTAACGTGCGTGCGCGTGTGTTATATGTTGAGGAAAAATCATTCTCGGTATAGAGTCGTAAAACGTCAGACACGCCCTTTTAGCAGCTGCGAAGGTGTTCGGGGATGTGTTTATCCTTCATTCATTTCCCTTCCCTAATTGTCCCTCGAGATGTCCAAGACGTAATCATATACGCGCCGCAGGTCGAGTATGAGATAAAAAATGCTCATTAGCTCGATATTTTACCGATGAACAAAAATGTATAGTATAATATAATATACATACGGGGCTGTCCACGTCAACTCGACACGTCTCCCGACCTCGACATCTCCGATTGCATTTTTAATTTTATATGTTATCATTCTATCTTTGGAGAACCCCCCAAATTTTTTTTTTTCATTTTTTTTCTTCAATCAACGCATTCGGAGCTATAAATTTTTGTAACTTTGAAAAAAGGACCTTTCCTAAAATTCTGAAAAAAATCACAAAAATTCTGTGGATGACACAGAACAACCTCCCACTCGTAGAAACGTGGGCAGAATTTTTCTTATATTCTTTTTTCAAGTTAAAAAAATTTTTTTCTAGAGAAAAAGCTTCACTTGTGACAGTTATATCCTACTAAAAATTCGCAAAAATCTTCCGAACTTTCACTATTCAGATGTTTAAAATTGAAAAAAAATTTAAGAAAAATTCTGCCCACATTTCTGCGAGTGGCTGGTTGTTCCGTATCATCCACAGAATTTCTGTGATATTTTTCAGAATTTTAGAAAAGGTCCTTTTTGCAAAGTTAAAAAAATTCATAGCTCCGAATGCGTTGATTGAAGAAAAAAACGAAAAAAAAAATTTGGGGGGTTTTCCAAAGATAGAATGATAACATGTAGAATGAAAAATGAAATCGGAAATGTCGAGGTCTGGAGCCGTGTCGAGTTGACGTGGACAGCCCCATATATATTCATATCCTGCATAATATTGTGCAGCTGATCCAAGTACGTATTAAAAAAATGTCGGAACTCGCGAGAATAAGAAGGCGTCGAGTGGCGGTTTCGCGGGTCGGTAGAAAAGGGGGCGAGGGGGGAGGAAGGGAAGTAGACATGTGTGCAGACTCTGTTTGAACAGGCGAAGTCAAATAGTCCTTATCCCAAGGACGGATGAAACCCCGAAGAGATATACTACGTATATAGCGTGTATAGGTATGAATATATATATGTATGTATATGTGCATTGTGTTTGGGGGGGGGGGGGGGGAGAAGGTGGGGGAGGGGAGGTTCGGAGACAAGGTTTGTCGAGTCGAGATGGCGACGCGACGGCTTCTTCGGTCAATATTGGCGATACACATCCGCAGCGGTAAAGGGTGGCGAGCATAGATGGATCCCCCCCCCCCCACGTTCAAAAGGATCCACCAATACTTACGTCTTCCTGAACATTATACGTATACAGCTATACCTATAAAATATAAAACTGATATTAAGGTTCAGCGCATACAACCGATAAAGGACGTAAAACTTATACCCTCGCACGTTCTCAATAACGTATATAATAATTGGTAGAATCGATTTATTAGATTTATTTATACGCGGGGATCGATATACGGCGATTCAGTATTATACAGCTCATCTCGTCGAGAGAATTATAGGGGTAGTTAGCTGATTGGAGTTTGTCGAAAGGGCTGGAAAACGTACGTTGCATATGTATAGCTATACATACCTATATATATACCTTCGCGTCTAACCATGGCCCAAATCACGGGGTTTGTTTACACGTGCTGCGAAATGATCGGGTGGTATGCACCTATATACCTAGCTTTACATACATACGTTCATATATACCTATACATACCGCTGTGGGTGTATGTAGATTTTATATATATGTCGGTGATTTGTGCTTTCATGCCTGGGACGATGGATGATTACATCATTCGAACGTAGTCACGATCTTCAAAATTCCAGTATTTATGAAATTGTTTCGCATAGCAACGTTTGGCAATTTGAAATCAGAACACATCAGAAGCTTGGAATTGACACCTGTCGTGAATTCGTTTAATCTCCCTTGCATCGAAATATTTATAATTCTATTACTAGAAAAGACCCTTTTACGTATTATACATCATTTGATTGATATTGTATTACCGTTGTTGTTATTATAACAAACCGGCAATACCGATGTCGCCCATGAGGCGAAATCGTTTAAATAAAAGAAATGGCCCTGCCGCCTCGACTTCAGAAGTGGGATCGTTGCCGGTAATTGAAGAAAGAATGTGGGAAAGGTCTGAGACTGCGAGGGAACGGGAACATCACGAATCACCCCCCAGAAATTTACGACAGGCAAGCGATGATGACCGTTGGCAAGAAATGTTTCGTCTACACACTCAGAGTGTGGCAGATTTAATCCAAACGCTACATGTGCCGATTCCATCTACCTCTGGAATTTCATCGCTTCCAAGAGGATCGGCAATTCGTTTACCAGAGTTTAACCCTGAAGCGGACGATGTGGATGCACGGGCGTGGTGCCAAACTGCGGATTTGTGCCTCCAAAATCAGACGCTCGATGGGGGCGCGCTTATCAGCGTTCTCAGCCGCGCTATGAAGGGATCCGCAGCTACCTGGTTTCCACAGGCTACCTTCCCGAACATGACCTGGGGACAATATCGAGAGGCATTTCTGGCACGTTTTGAGACCGTCGAAACCACCGCGGCAACATTTCTTCGTGTGCTTTCTGGAAAACCAAAAGAAGGTGAATGTTTGGCCGCATATGGGGGAAGGATTCTGTCTTCCTTGATGGCTCGTTGGGAATCTTTGAGCACAGAACAACTTGCTGCATCTTTTGTGATGGCTCATCTGTCGCAAGTGGATTCACGGCTTCAGCAGGAGGCATTTACTAAAAATATTGATACGCGGGTTAAGCTGCAACAGGAACTGATGGCGGTAGCCTACAGGAAGCGACCGGTACCAGTGAAAGAGACTTTTGACTTGAAACGGCAGAAATTGAACGTTGCATCGGGAAGCAAATGCTACGGCTGCGGTAAGGTTGGGCACAAAATAGCGGATTGTCGCAACTCGCAGAAATCTTCGGGGCAGAGTCAGAAGACGTTTGCTGCACCAAGGTCATCAGTGACCTGTTTCAAATGTGGGGAAGCTGGACACATTGCTCCTCGTTGCCCGAAGAATGGTTCTTCGAAACCGGGTTCATCGAAGAACAACCCTCAAGCGGTTCATCGGGTTAATCTCTGTGAAAAGCAGCCTGTTCAGGGACAGCTGTCACATCTTGGTGAGCAGTTTTCGTTTAGTTTTGATTCAGGAGCCGAATGCTCTCTGATGAAAGAAAGTATTGCCGATAAATTTGCTGGTAGGCGATACCATAATTTAGTATCACTGTTGGGTATCGGAAAAAACAATACATTTAGTTCTCTACAAATTTCAGCAGATGTCGTAATTAATGATCATTATCTCGAAATTTTATTTCACGTTCTGCCTGATCATGACCTGAGCTTTGGAATCCTAGTTGGCCGGGAGATATTGGATCTTGGTTTTGCTGTTGAGATGTCAAGTAATAGATTATTTCTAAAACGACTACCGATTGTCAATGTCTGTAAAATTGTTTCTAAACCTCAAAATTTTGAAAATATCAAAACCGGAGTTTCTCTTGAGGAAAGAGATATGCTTGTAAAATTATTAAAAGAATTCGCTTCATCTTTTGTTGAAGGGACGCCTCAATCTAAGGTCAATACCGGGGAGTTACAAATTCGTCTGATAGATCCGAACCGGACTGTTCAAAGACGTCCATATCGTCTAGGTGTTCATGAACGAGAGGTAGTTCGAGATAAAATTAAAGAGTTACTTGCAGCAAATATCATAAGGCCAAGTTGTTCACCATTTTCAAGCCCCATTCTATTAGTTAAAAAGAAGGACGGATCAGACAGAATGTGCGTCGACTATCGAGAGCTCAATAGCAATACGGTGGCTGATAGATATCCTTTGCCCTTGATAGCTGATCAGATCAACAGATTAGCTGGTGCGAATTATTTTACTTCTCTGGATATGGCGAGTGGTTTCCATCAGATTCCAATCCATCCGGATTTGATTGAACGAACTGCATTTGTCACGCCTGATGGTCAATATGAATATTTGTCCATGCCTTTTGGATTAAAGAATGCACCGTCTGTTTTTCAACGGGCAATTAATAAAGGTTTAGGTGATCTTGTTAACACTTTTGCTGTTTGCTACATTGATGATGTTTTAATTCCATCGTGCACAATTGCTGAGGGAATAGATCGTCTTAGAATAGTTTTGGAAGCTTTAACAAAAGCGGGTTTTTCAATAAATTTGAAGAAGTGTTCTTTCCTTATTGAGAAGGTGGAGTATTTAGGGTTTGAAGTTTCTTCGGGGCAAATCAAACCTAACCCTCGGAAAATTGAGGCGTTGGCCCAGTTGCCTCCACCTGAAACTGTAGCACAGCTTCGGCAATTTATTGGTTTGGCTTCTTATTTTCGTCAATTTATAAATTCTTTCTCGAAGATTACTGCACCGCTATATAGATTAACCTCTGGAAAAGGTAAAATTACTTGGACTCCACAGTTTGAGAATATTCGTCAACAAATTATTATACGGTTGACCACTTCTCCTGTATTAATGATTTTTGATCCGAATTTTCCTATCGAAATTCATACAGATGCCAGCTCCCTTGGTTATGGTGCTATTTTTCTACAAAAAGTCAATTTGAAGTTACATCCTGTCGCTTATTTTAGTAAAAAGACTACAGCTGCTGAATCTCGTTATCATTCTTATGAGTTAGAGACTCTTGCTGTAGTAAATGCTATCAAGCACTTCCGTCACTTTCTTCTTGGAAGGCATTTTCTTGTGGTTACTGATTGCAATTCTCTTAAAGCTTCTCGAAATAAGATTGATTTGAGTCCTAGAGTTCATCGATGGTGGGCTTTTCTTCAATCTTTCGATTTTGATATTGTTTATCGAGAAGGTAAGCATATGAGTCATGCGGATTTCTTCTCTCGGAATCCTCTGGATGGAGTAAATTTTTCAGTTTCTCAACCCCTTGGTGAGTCACATTCATCTTTAGGTCAACAGAAGCGTGTCAATTTAGCAACTATTTCGAATAACTGGTTATTAGCAGAGCAACAGAAAGATGGGCAAATAACTGAAATTATTACTAAATTATCGGATAGTCAGATTGGTTTTGAATATGCTAGTTCTTATGAAGTACGTTCTGGAATATTGTATCGAGTAATTCAGCGCAATAATCGAACTTATTCTTTACCGATTATTCCGCATGCTTTTAAGTGGTCAGTTATCAATCATGTACATGAATCTCTCATGCATCTTGGTTGGAGTAAGACTCTTGAAAAGGCTTATGAACAGTTTTGGTTTCCGAAAATGTCAAAATATATTCGAAAATTTGTTGAAAATTGTATTACATGTAGAGTATCCAAATCTTCTTCGGGTAAGATTCAGGTGGAATTACATCCTATACCCAAGGTATCCATTCCGTGGCACACTTTACATTTAGATGCTACTGGGAAGTTGAGTGGAAAAACTAACACGAAAGAATATATTTTTGTATTGATTGATGCCTTTACGAAGTTTGTACTTCTTAATCATTCGTTGCATATTGATGCAATTTCTGCAATCCGGGCTCTCCGTTATGCAGTTTCACTTTTTGGGGCTCCTGTACGGGTTATTGCAGATAAAGGCAGATGTTTTGATAACAAAGATTTTAGGGAATTTTGCTCTTTACATAACATTGATTTGCATCTTGTTTCGACTGGGACCAGTCGGGGTAATGGCCAGGTTGAACGTGTTATGTGTACTTTGAAAAATATGTTAACAACTGTAGAGTCCGATGTTAATAAATCTTGGCAAGACGCTATTGGTGAAATTCAAATTGCAATAAATTCAACTATGCATAGTGTGATAAAAGCAAGTCCTTTAGAATTACTTATTGGGAGGGTTGCGAGACCACTCAATTTATTTTCATTATCTGAGGACGAATGTATTGTAAATCTTACTGAAATCAGAGAGCAGGCAGCTGATTTAATTCAGAACAGGGCACAACTAGAGAAAGAAAGGTTTGATATTTCTAAAGCCCTAGTTCAAAATTTTGTTGTAGGAGATTTTGTTTTAGTTAAAAATAATGAACGAAATCAATGTAAATTGGATCCAAAATTTGGTGGTCCTTTTAAAATTATTGAAGTTTTAGATCATGACAGATATGTGCTGAAAGCATTAAATTCTAGTCGTACATATAAAGTAGCTCATGACCGTTTAAGGCGAATGCCAGATTGTTCTGTTCCCATTGAATTGGATAATAACGCTGAGAATTTGATTGAGTGATCAAGAACGGACAGTGTTGGCGTTCTTGAGTGATTTATGTATGGAAACAACTTTTTGGATTTGGGGAACATGTATTATGAATTTCATGTGTAAATGCAGACACTCTTTACGCTTAATAGTTGTAGATCATAAAGAACCTAACCCATTTTATGGACGGAGATTGCGCAATGTAACGGCTAAAGGTGTCTGGGCAGATGACATGGTGAGGTCTCATGGTCACATGGTGATTTAGTCACATGGTGGCATGAGGACAGAGTCCCATGGTCATATGGTGTTTTGGGAGACATGGTCTCATGGTGGCATGGTGGTATGTGGATGGACTCACATGATCACATGGTCACATGACGACATGTTCTTATGGTTTGATGGTTTTATGGAAAGACTGCTACGATGTTGGTAACGAGTCTTGTTTGAATGCTTTGATGTAGTTTTGGAAGGTTATCAATTTTAATGGGAGCAGGGCATTTGTTTTACTGAATATGTTTCAAAAGTTGAAAGGACAATCAAAGAATTTCCTCCTTTTTCATTGAGTTTGGTTTGGAAGACAAGATATTGTGTAGAATGATTTATTTTTCCAGACTGAACAAATAAGCACACGAGGGCGTGTGACAGGTCAGGATGGCCGTGTCGGTGATTTGTGCTTTCATGCCTGGGACGATGGATGATTACATCATTCGAACGTAGTCACGATCTTCAAAATTCCAGTATTTATGAAATTGTTTCGCATAGCAACGTTTGGCAATTTGAAATCAGAACACATCAGAAGCTTGGAATTGACACCTGTCGTGAATTCGTTTAATCTCCCTTGCATCGAAATATTTATAATTCTATTACTAGAAAAGACCCTTTTACGTATTATACATCATTTGATTGATATTGTATTACCGTTGTTGTTATTATAACAAACCGGCAATACCGATGTCGCCCATGAGGCGAAATCGTTTAAATAAAAGAAATGGCCCTGCCGCCTCGACTTATACATACGCTTTGTATATAAAGCTATTCGTACATAGCTCGTTAGTCCTTGCACTCGACGATCCAAAGCCTTTTTTTCACAATTTTCTATTACAAAAAATTTTATCGGACACGTGTAATACCTGCACGTAATTGTGTACGGGTACGCGCGGTATATGCGTACCTACGTCGGGAATAATTGTCCTCTTAATTTGCAAAAAAAAAAAAAAAAAAGAAAAAGAATCAAATATGCAGGTATACGAGAATAGAATCGAAAAAAATTCAACGCTTTTTCAATTAGTTCAAATCAAATCGTATATATACGTGTATACGCGCGGTGCTTTGAAATGAAAAACGCGAGTAAATTTTTTCGTTCTTTTGAATTTATTTATTTTTTCTCTTTATCGCGACAATGATCGGATCGCAGAATGGTGCGGATTCGACAAATCTTTTTTCCTCGAAGCTCGGATTTTTCATATCTTTTATATCTTGTCTCGCGAACCCTTGGGGGTATACGCCGCTTATATACGATATATTTAAGTATGTGTGCTACGTCGTAGCTTTGTGGCGAACGTAGGGGCTTTTTACTTTTCAGTAGATTTCATTTTCGGCTTTTCTCCTTCCCCGTTCCTTCCTTCCTTCCTTCCTTCCTTCCTTCCTTCCTTATCGAGCTTCTTCCGTAAATCTACTGTCGTTTTTTTTTTACACACGTAGCGAAGTGGTGTGTGGAACGGGATCGGGCAACGATGGAAACTTTGTCAACTTCGTGTAGTCGACGTCGATCGCCCCTCGGGTAGGTTAGATACATGGATGTTGTATAGGCACACCTATGTGGAAAATACGCTAGTGGCACTCTTGACGCCCAGCTATACACGATTTCTCGTAGATCCCCGGCGTATTTCCAAATTGCTTCAATTCCCCTCACTTCGGCAACGTTTCGATAAAATCTTCGTACAAGCTATATATATACTCACCTATCTGCACACATTTTGTTTTTTTTCTTCTTTTTTTTTTTTCTCCTCGCAATCCACGCTATACTATTTTACACGAAGTCGAACCAGCCAAAAAGATTGACCCTCTAGATGAAAGGTTCGACTTTCGACATCGAGATATTTAAATTCTACGAATTATCGGTGAGCTATATTTGTAAATGATTCTTGTAACTCATCCGTCATCGAATCATTTCATCGATCATCGTAACGGTGAAATTTTTTTTATCCGCAGAACCGACTTATCACCTCGTATAGCGTTACACGTGTAAGGGAAGTGTATGTAATAGGTACGATATAATGCCGAGAACATTTTCATATTTACTCAACGTGCCCCGGATGGATCTCTTGGCACCTAGACCCGCCTTCCGTTTGCACAGTCATGCTTCTAATTATCGCGTGGGGCGCGACATTGCAAATTAGCTAACGCCAGTAGAGCCAATTAGATGAATCGATTGTTGATTAGCTACACATGCGAGTAAGTCAATACATCTATTCTCAACCTTCCGAATAACACATCTCATCGAATTCTCATGCTAATCAACTTGAACATGAGTTGAATATTTCTGACATCGTCAAGCAGAATCAAACAAACTATTACTTAATTTAACCACGTGTAACATGGTTAACGTCTCAAAATATGTTATTGGTAAACTTGAGCTGTTTTTTCAAACCAAAAAAAAAACAAACGTTCGATTTGCGTTTAAACGCTCTAACTAATTCTAGGTAAAGATCACTAGTTTTTTTGTTTTTTTTTTTGCGTCAAATCGATGGACCATTAAAACCGAAATTTCGGTCCGCGGATGGTGTCGGCGCGACTTTTTGCGTCTAGTTTTTTTGTCGGTGTCGATCGGTTTGTTCTTTGATTATAATTCGTACTGATACCGCGTTGGTTTTGATAACATTTACGAGTAGCGGATACGAGCTAATTTTGCAAAGTTGCAAAACGGTTATACGGCGACGGTGGTGATGCTCCGTAACAGTCAGTCAAATCTCGAAGTTTATTCAGCCTACGCGAGGGTCGGAAATAGACAAACGTGTTGACGGAGCCTCGAAAACCTTTGAAACTAAAGCAAAAAAACGAAAGATAAAACGAAGGAAAAAAAACAAATGCGCGGTGTAATAAAAAGCTGTATTCTCTTCTCTTCTCTTTTCCATTTTCCCCTTTTTCACCCCACACTATACGTACTGCCGCAGGCTTCGTGCTTGATTATTTTTATTTCCCAGACGTTCCGGGATATTTCCGTTCTATTTTATCGACGGTCGCTGTTGAATTTATTTCATGGTTTCCCAATATCGTTCTACTTTTGGTCAAGAATTGTCCGGCAAATTCGATACACGTACTATACCATACTCTACGTACTATACGCCCGTACCAATGCATCTCTACACATGTATTTCGTCTCTACCATATATAGGTAGTCCGTAATTTTGTATCCTCGCGATTTCTCTGACAATTTCCCGTATTGGCGCCGGCGCGAATTCGATTAACTTGACAGAAGCTCTTCTTCTTTTTCTCTCATTTCTTTTTTTTCTATTTCAAGTATTCGTTGCTTTTTTCTCTTCCTCTTTCTTCTCGTCTTTTTGCGCAAAAACAAAAAACTGCTTTATTCTATGCTCGGTGTAATTGTGCTCTATTTACCACAGTGTTGGTACAATAATAATAATACTAATAATTTAAATAATAATAATAATTAGAAATATACATGTACATAGAAATAATGGCGTGCAACGAGCGGTACCTGCATCATTTATAATTCCACTTCCGATTTTTATTAGTGCCCGAGCCGAGTGCTGACGGCCCCGAGGACATAATTACTGGCAATTCCATATATAGGTATAACCCTCCACATACCCGGTATATTTTTACCCTATTTTTCACCTATATATATGCATATACGATAGGTTCATCCTATGGCTGCACCCGAACACAATTATGCACATATAAACGTATACCTATATAACTACATTATACCGTCCGATGTTAAAAATCTCACGAACCCCCGACGTGAAAAGTAGAATGAATAATTATAGCGAGCGCACGGATTTTGTAGGACGAAAATATTATGCGATCCAAGAAATAACAAAAAAAAACAGAAAATGAACGCAGATTTACAAAAACACAAACCATATTAATAATAATAGTAATAAAATATCCGGAGTTAAATAAAGTTTAATGAACAGTGAAGAAAAAATTAGTAAACAAATATTAGCAAATGAATGAACGAACGAAGATGGAAAGAATAAAATCGTGAAATAAAAGATAATATGTTGGCAAAAATTGGATGGATTCGGTGTACGCGGCAAGAGGGGGGCGTAACCACCAGTTATATCTGTATTACGGGTGAAGCTTTGAAAACGAGGTAGGCCGCGTGGTTTGGGGAACAGAAACAAACATTTACGCGCTTATATTCGAGGTTAACGAAGCGCCATTTTTCCAAGTAAATAGGTACCTACCTTATACGTATGTAGTACACACATACAAATTGGAAGCTGAAAACTCGCCGCCTGTACGACGTGAATACACAATACATGTATATGTGCGTGGTGTGTGTGTGTACAGTACCGGCCATAAGTTCGCGAAAACTTCCGAATTTGTCGCTCGAAAATTTGTAAAAAAATTGAAATCAAGCCGAAGGTCTTGCCCATTTGAAAGTCTCGAAATAAAATGAAAGAAAATTATTTCTATTCCCCGAAAAATTATTCGCGATTCGATGAAAGTGTGAGAATCGGAACAAAGAAAAACACGATTTTCAACGATAGCTGATGACCGAATCGAAAATCGTGAAAATAGTTGACGGAACCAAAAATAAAGCTGGATTCTTCTTCTTCGATACGCTTTTTCGTTCGTTCATTTATGATTTTTTTTCGCGGAGATATCCAAGTTTTTGTCGCGAGCGAAAATTTCGGAAGTACATATCCACGAACTTATGGCCGGTACTGTAGGTATACGGCGCTCGCAATTAAACGAAAACGTGTTTTAATAGGTTAAAATGTGGAAATTTATAAAAAGTGCAAACACGGGTACGCCGCGCTTATATACCTACACGTGTACGTACATATTGTATAACATCCCCTCCCGCCCCTGCGCCACCCTGTATTTTCGTTTCAAATTTTATTTACCCTTTTATTTTGACTATATTTTATTTTATTTCGTTTTCGTATTATTTATTCAATTATACGCTTCCCGCTGCTTCTTCCATACTGCTCCCTCCTTTTCATACATACCTTTTTCCTACTTAAATGCGCATGTAAATATAGGTTTATATATGTATTTTTCTCGATCCATACACGGTGTGCGGTTGTTTCTCTATATCATACGTACAGTATATGTATATATACATTTAGGTGTAGAGGTTCGCGACGAATTCGCAAATAAATGGTTTTGTATAACGCGCGCGTTAAATCGCGCCGATGTATGTATATGTGTACTTACATGTGTAGGGACATACAATTTACCCGAGTAAATTATATGTGCTAATCGCGCATATATTGCAATGCACGAAGTTAACTTGTTGCGAGAGTTATAATGGGCGCGTGTACTACGTGTGTACCGTCTTACACTGTAATGCGTATACAGTGTGACGTTTACAACGTGACATTAATCAAAAAGATGGATCGAAAAAAATTTCCGACAAATTGTTTCGAAAAATCCGTGGGAATAAAATATAAATGCGCCCGATTTATTTATTTATTTTTATTTTCATTTTTCTTCTCACGTTTTGCATTAATTCCGCGATTTTGTTTCATTAATTACGGGATTAGTTTTCCCTTTATACGCGTTAGGAAAAATTTGTGGAAAATCCAAACAAGGAATGAAACTCCGTGTTTTGCAAGATTCAACAATCGATCTCGACAATTATCTTGCAATCCCTTCACTAGTCAACGGTGTCTGTGATAATAATATATGAGAAATAAGTTTCCGCGTACACCTATACTTTGGTGGTAGAAACACTGCGTCAGTTTCATCAGTTTTACGGCTATATGTTTATCGGTAAATGTTCGATTAACGTCAGTTGTTCTAATTCAACATCTGACGCGTGATTTATCGCGAAATATGAACACCCATGTACCGTAGTACGCTTCAATTATTACTACCGACGTGACTATCGCATTAATGATTCGAAGTGCTGATATATATAAACGGGGATACATTATTGTTTGTGCAGTTGATAAAATACCGTGAAACTACACGTACATACGCAGTCTCTATCTACGCCATATTTCAACGTTACCGGGACACGTTTTACTATAGATATACAATAGTATACGCGTACCACGTACGCGATGCACATGTGTATGGAGAATAATTTTTTCTTAACAATTAATAATTGCGGGAAATAAATATGAATAACCTGTTCACGCTTTCGACACGGTGGTTTTCCCCTATGTATTTATACTCGTAATCAGCCGTTACGCATGTAATCGACGTATCCATATAGCAATATTATTTTTCAAACTAATGAAAAGTTTTCCAAAGCATATTTCAGTAGTCGAGAAACGATGAAATTCGTTTTTTGTTTTTTTTCAAACTATACTGTATAATTATTCAGCTGTGCATCATTTTGCAACAATTGTAGAAAAAAAGGGAATAAAAGCGAGTTTAGGATTCGCACGATCAGTTTTACTACATAGACCAAAAAGCACGTGGGCGTTGATCTCAGAAATACCAAATTAACGTTTAACCTCACGCGATGATTTTCAAAGTCTCCCGCAACGGTTGGCGACGTTTCCTTAAATAAACTTCCCTTCTTCTTATTCCTACAACGTACAGTCGCTCTCCTTGCGCAGGGTGATTCTTGGGCGGAGTGAGGAGGAGAGATAAAAGGGTTGAAGGGAACGCGGGCACGGCGGAGATACGTAGGCAAAGTGCGTGTAATTATAGCTCCGTGTCTACTATTGGGGTCACCCGGTACACAATCTCCGTGCTTACGCGGTGAAACGTGCAATTTATTCCCCTTCGTCGATATAAACCCTCCTGCCCCCTCCCTCGGCCCATATTCACTCCCGTAGCAAACCCTTCATTTTACTCACTCATCCCATCCTCCCTACTAATTTCAATGTTTACGCGGGGGATTGGGGATTTATCCGGCAATGATCGGGAGACGAGGGTTGTCAGTTTTAGCGAAGTAGGAGGATACGTGCATACCTACATATATAACCGATCTTGAGTACGAGGTACATTTCATTCGTACAACGAATGAAAATTCGTCGATCACTCATCATTACTATGCGTACCTATACTATACTCATGGTTGATCGTTACTTACATACAATTTATACTATACCTGAATTCGAACTAATTGTAGATTATAATCGCAATTCGTTATTGTTTCGTTACCTTTATTGGTTGATTAAATTTTTGTCTGACTTTATTTTTTCTCTTCGAGTTTCAAAAATATCAAGAATACGATTGAATTTGTTTGAAAAAAAAGAAAACAACCTCCAACAATGATCAGTCATTACCGGGATAATAAATATTTTTAGCAATATCTACCTGAAAATCTAGAAAAAGAAAATATTTGCAATATTTTTTTTCTCTAAATGAACGGAAACTAACGTGAGGATGTTCGACACGTTTTTTTTTTTGATGTTTCGAAAATTGACCGCTTTTGCGATGGTTGAAAAATTTACGGATCTCTCTCGATTTCGGTTCTAAAAACTGACGAAATTATAGTGGGAATTTGATTAATTATTTAATATGTATATTCGAACATATTCGTTCATTATTGTACGTGAGTAACTTTTGAAATAGGCACTATATCGAGAATCTAAAATTATAATGAAACGGACGGGAATAATCATGATTGAGATAACGCGCCTCTTCGTTGGGAAATCGTTTGAAGATAATATACAGATTCCCATTAAGATACGAGCGTAGAACTCTTATGAAAAAAATAAAAAAATAAAAAACTTATGTCGGAGACCGCGATAGTTTTCAAATGAGAGAAAGTTCGGGTCTCCGCGGTATCTGTGATTCTATAAATATGATTTTAAAAAACTATTATTTTCCTCCATTCACAGGCAAACAAATTGATGTAATGAAAATATTTGCATTTTTATTTCAGACGGAGATCGCGAAGAGATTAAATGCGATAATCGCTCAAATTCTTCCTTTCCTCTCGCAAGAACATCAGCAGCAGGTTGCTACAGCGGTGGAAAGGGCGAAGCAGGTTACGATGACGGAGCTCAATGCGATCGTTGGGGTAAGCCAGATTAATCACATCAGTAATTATCTTTTAAAAGAATAATTAAAACCGAACGAGTCGATTTTATAATCCGATCTCCGCAGTCGTAGTCATTTAAAGTTCTGACGAGCGATGCTGCATGCAGTCGACTCGGAGAATCACGTGCTTCGATAGTGCCCTGATAAATTTTTAAATTCATTCGAAACTCTTGGACAATATATTTTTAACATATTTTATAAATTATCATCAGCCGCGCGTTACGATTTAAATAACATGCACGTACACGTACGTGTCAAATCGCGATGGATCATTCCTTTAAAATTACGATCTTTCGATATGATTAATGATAAATCATTCACAGCTTCTCGTCTACTTTAACAATTAGTCACGGATGAGATACTGTATAGCTATGCGATTTTTACATCCTTTAGTTTTTTAACCCCCCCCCAATTTGTTTCTGCCGCATCATTATTGTACCTATATTTGTTTGTTGCCGCCGTATAATAATTCTGTGTTGAGAGATCAGTTGAGGAATCCATATACATGTATATAATCCCGCTGTGTAATCTTCCAGATTCTGATCTGGCCTGGCCAGCTGTAGTGTGACAAGAATCTGAATTTTATTTCCGTATACCTTTTTTTATTTATTATTATTTATAGTAACCTTCGAAGATTCTTGGCTCTTGGTTATATCGCAGTGTCGTGTGATGTTGTGTATCATGTATTTATGGCTATGTGTGTGGGTATGGATAATCTTATGATCCAACTAAAGTCCCCATTGGAATTAAAAATCTTATTGAGATTCGATTTATCTGAGCACATGGATCAAATAGAAGTTTCTTTATCACGTGATTCTGCTTTGATCATGCGGACTTGAATTCCCCAACATTTAGATTATTATCACCTATGTCCGGCTATATCTCTGGAGATTAGCCTCGTTGCAGATTAAATATTGGAATTAAATACGTTCAGGAAAATTATAGATTTTATGGGGATAAATTGGAAAAGTTTGTCATTATATTACACGGGGGATAAAGGTAGTAGGAAAAAAAAGAGAGATGAAAACAATAAAACCATAAATCGAGCTTGAAATTCTTTGAAATCAAGCAGATTTTTATACATATTTTATTCAGATTTTTTATGTCTAATCAGAAGATACGAAAAAAAGGTTTTTTTGGATTTCGGTGGCGTTGAATCTGCAACGGATTTTCAATAAATACCCTGTTACTTATTTGACTTGCATGCAAATCGCTAAAAATCATTTCGAATTTCCATAAATTAGCATATACAAATGCGAATTCCGATTTCATGTATCACATTCAGATGGCAGCCTTCTGAAATTTCAAAATACGTTTAAAAGATGAAATAATTTCAAGTGAACGGTATGACTTGGCTCTATTAACTTCTTGATTTTTATCCCATAAAAATTCTGAAATAGTCGATTTACATATTCGTTGAATCGGAATGATTCTAGTCGCTTGAAATGAAAAATTCAAATTCTTCCGATACTTGAATGCTACACATATGTACGTTTATGCGACGTAGACCGGCCCAATTTTCAACTTTGTCAATCGTAGAGTTTTTGCATAGAATTTACTTCCTCAAAAACAAAAAACTTCATCATACGATGCGGTTCGAAAAGTAAATAATTAAGCCACCAGGCTAAAATTCTGGAAAAACGCATGGCCTTGAACTTTTGCAAAAACTTGCCGTTGATTTTACGCGATATCTCCATTTTCTTCTTCCAAATTTTTAACCGCTCGCAGCAGAACTCGACTTTTCATACTATTTCTAAGCATATATCGCGTTACTATTGCCAAAAGGGCGTATAAAAAAAGAAAAAATTCTCTAGTCACTTGGATATGAGTAAAATACATAAATCTATGGAAAAAACGATAAAACAATTCTTTTCGAGATACGCCTTTTTGGCTTTAAAAAAAATCATATCGTATCATTTTTTTTTTTTTTTTAATTATTATTGATCATTAGGCCTAAGACAAGAAAAAAAATACAAAGGTAGTAAAAATAATGACTCCCCAACTCAATTTATTCGAAAAATTCCACAGATTTATGTATTTTACGGGTATTTAAGTTGATTAGAGAAATTTTTTTTTTTATACGCCCTTTGGGCATTAGTAACGCGATATAGTTTTCATCTACAAATTAGACCTAATAATTTCGAGGATCAATAAGATCGGAGATTCGAGTATTTTGTAATCGAATCGATCCAGCGTATCATGCGTTACGAGGTTTAGGAATATACCTGTAACTAATCATCTCTAATCATCGCGATCAGAGTACGTCACTATCGAATATACATCTGGAAATTACCCGCAGGTCAATAACGACAACGCCACTCCTCTTTTATACCACTAATTTAGATACACTCGCGATACGTGCATCGCATGTACAGTATTCGTAAACACACACACACAAACACACGCGCATCTCGAGTACGGTCACATACGTTATTATACGTTATACGTATCACAAATAAGAGTGGGAGGTACAAAATCGAACGCTGCAAAGTGCAATTTGAAACCCAGGACGATTAGTTTATTACACGGCGCGTCGGCTGCCGCTGTCGATACGCCGCGCGGGTCGAGCAAAGTCCGCGGCGGGTCGAAGCTCTGCAGGCGTATTATATTAACATGACTAATCAGCACACATACGTATACCCTCGTGTATCATATGCGCGTACACCCGCAGATGTATGTACGCGATTTAGACACAATCGGAAACGCCGGCTCGCCGGAGGGTGGGCAGGGATGGGGTTGAACGCGGGGGCGGAGAGGCGCCAGGCATGACCGATGAATATGTATCACTTGGTAAACAGGGGTTGAATCAATATTTCGTTTAATAACACGACCGTAAACAGATACATGCGGGAGGGTATGAGTCGGTGGTTGCAAACCTCGGGTCGAGGGATTGCGGGATTGCGGAGGGAGGAAACTGGAACGAGAGGGAAACAGATGAATCCCGATGATATAACCGCGTGTATAATAATTCGCCCTCCTGCGCAGAGATCCGACGGCGACGGCTACGCCGACGACGATCGCGGAATGTATTCATTTTCCCTTCCGATGCTGCCACATGCTGCTTTGCTCCGCTACGCTCTGCTTCCTGCTTTTACATTTGCTGAACTGTCGTACGTATTATACGCGTGTATATACGTGTAACGTAAGCCTCGGCTAACATTAATAAAACTTGGCTAATGAAGCGGCAATTACGCTTCGTCGCCGCGTCAAGCAAAACGCAAGGATATTAAACAACGACCCTGGAGGTGGAGGAAACGTTACACGCTCTGCGGGATATTATCCCATCTACACGTATTTTACGGGTCTATAGATATACCCTAATATACGTACATCCGTAGCGAAACATGAGAAGCTGAAGGGCGTGACTCGAGGGAAAGTTGGAGATTTTTTTTTCGTTTTTTTTTCTCTTTAAATATGGCATTTTTGTACGTGCTATAACCGAAAAAGCGTGTAATACTAATGAAACTTGATAAATTCTGTTATAAACTCCGTTTGAATCAAAAAAAATTTTTAATTTTGGCGTCTCTTCTACGGTTTCTCCGAGTTCCTCATTTCGCTGATATTCGAAAGGATATGAGATTGAAACGTAGTTTTTCTACCTTTTTTTTTTCCGTTCAACTTCTTTTCTTTGCACTCGCTAAACCCGATGCTTCAGCATTATATTCTGAACATTCAGTGGTCGTTAATTCCGTAGCACGCGTTTGTGTAATATGGTACTTACACAATTTGTAATATTTAATATATACCGTACTTCGCTTATGTACAAATAATATACATGTACATAGGTATATAGTGTCACGCGTGCAAAACTTGTTACTTTATATAACGGGTTCTCTTTTACATGCAGGTACGGATATATACGCCAGCTTTCAATTTTAATTACTGGGGATTGAATATGTGAATATATTAATTAGAGATCAAGTCTATTAAATTGTCGGTCTTGTATACATAGTATACGTATAATACATGAAAATAGGCTAACAAGAACGGAGTGCAAAGATTCCGCAAGGTAGTTTTTACGGTAGATGGAGTACTAATTATACAGAAGGGACATGTAGGCCGCGTGCACATGTGAATCTATATCAATGAATTTTGAAATTGTTTGCAATAAACCGTAACTATATTGCCACCGACAGCAATATAGCTGCAGCGGCAGCAGCTCACTACTCGTCAGTGGCGAATAAATCACTCTGCGATGGCATTATATGGCTCGTTCGAGCGGAAAATTTGTTAGTTTTTACTTCTCGGGCTAGGTATACGTGGATTGTACGTACACGAAGGTGGTAGTGTTGTCAATCCGAGTTTTGATTAATTGATACGGAAATATCTGGATATAAACGGTGGAAATCGATTATAAAATTTGTCGAATATAATAGCACCGGCCGGCCGTGCAGCTAGATTCACACATGCGTTGTTTATTTTTATCGCGGGGGTTGAAAAATAAACGAATAAAAACCTGAAAATATAAAAATATAAATGATGATGAATTCTGAACGAACGAATAAAAATTGAAACTATATACGAGAACTGCGTTTACATTTCTGTATTCACGCGAATAGCTTTTGGAAATTTTTTTAAAATTTGTGAGGACGTATCTCTCGAGAATATACGAAACGGAAAATTAAAACTACATAAAACCATAAATGGCTCCGCCAGATTCCACTTTTTTTGTTGTTGTTTGCATCCTTTTGGTTCTCAGCTATGAATATATCGTACGAATTGAATCCCACTTTCTTTCGCGAAATTATAATGTCGGAAATTTTTCGTTAGATTTTAATACACTTTTAAATATCTGTTCTCATAAAATTTGTCATCATTATGTTTTTTTCTTTTGTTTCAACCATTTCAGCAACAGAGGCCTGACCTTCCGCGATTAATGCAGCAAATGCACGCTCAGCAATTACCTCCTGGAGCGGCGATGGGACCACATCCCGGATTACCGGGACTCCCTGGACTCGGACCAGGATCGGGACTTCCAGTTCCGACCTCCGCGTCCGCCGCACTTCTTCAAGGTCTTGGTCTTCCAACGGCCGCTGGAGCGGCACCCGGGGGAAGCGGTGGTCACCCTTTAGCAATACTTGGGAAACCTGATCATCACAGAGGGCAGCCGGATGATCTCAAAAGCAATGGAGGTGCGTCGTCGTTTGTTTCGGAACATTTTTTCTTTCCTTTTACATCGTATTGCACCACGTATATTCCTCGTGCTTCTCGTACCTCGGAAATATCATATCGTCATACATGTGTGTCGAGCTCAGTTTGGATATTCGCATGAACTAATGAGGGACCTGAATATTGCAAAACGTTCTTATTACACGCAGACCTGAGGGAAATCGTAAAACGAAGCATTATAATCCGACCCTCGGCAATACGGACGTTTTTATACCGGTTGCACAGTAAAAATGAATAAATGCAGAGAGAATCTTGTGCAATTAAACGCCATTTTCTTCGCGATTCTATACTTTTGAAATAACTTTCCACTTTTGTTTTTTCAATTGTCTTCTTCCATTTTTATATCGGTAGCACTATTATCGTGTGTAATTCGTGAATCCGACTTACGAACACTTTCGACTCTCGATATCGAAGCGGAATAAATTTTCTAGATTCTTGGCCGATTCGATGCCCACCCACGGGTGTTCGATGAGACGTTCGAAAAAATTGACCTTCGATCTTGTAAGGGGATACGAAAATGGTCGACCGGTACTCTACCTTGATCGCGTCGTATTTTCTTTATCGTTGGAACGGTGCCGGTGCCTGGTGGTTGGCGTGTCCCGGAAGAACCAGATCGGGTTAGAGAAAAAAGAAAGAGAATTTCGAGGGGAACGATAAGAGCGAGAAGGAGAAAAAGTGAGACGGAATTTTATAGCGGTAACGCGAAACGTAACACGTCGTATGCTTGTAGGTATATATATCTATATAAGTTTCATTTTATACGAAGAAGGGAATGGAACACTTTGCGCAATTCGAGGACGCCGGGTTATATACGTGAATCCGAGGAATGCCACCGATACCGTAGATTCGAATCATCTGTACGTATACACGAAGCTGCATATGCGTATCTGGTAATTGCCGAAGAATCTCGCGTTCCACATGAAATTAAGAACCGAAGATACAACTATACTTTTGTCGCTCGCGCGAAATAGAAATTCCTTAGTTAGTTTTCTCATACAGACGGCACATCCTGATGCGGCGGAAGGATCGTAAGGTCTACCTCTTCTTTTTTCTTTGATTTTTTTTTTTTAATCTCATAGCAAAAATTTAACCCAAAGTTACCGGCCGTTTTTTTTTTTTTTTTTTTTTCCTTTTAAACTCGTTTGCATCATTACCTGGACGAAATAATCGGTGTATAATTCACTCGCGGGGAAACTATCGTCATCGCTTTGAATTTTTTTCCTGTTTTTTTTTCTTTTCTTTTTTTTTTCGCTGCATTCATCATTGGCGTGAAAAAATGAAGCCGAAAAATTGTAACAGTATGCCAACCTTCGGCATGGAGTATAGATCATATACTTATATCTATCAGCTTTGCTCTCGGAAGAATGACTGCGCGCAAATTCTCATCTCTTTGTTCGACAGTTCTTTATGTACAATGAATTATCATTGTTATCATTATTATTATTATTATCATTATTATTGTTATTATTATGGCAAAGATATCGCACGTTACTTTTGCTACAAACGTTCTTGACTTATGATCGAATTATAATTTTATTTTTGCAATTCGTTAGCATTTATTGAGTATATTTTTTGTTATTGTATTTGAAAATCTGAAAATTTCTAATGATTTTTTCTTTCAATAACCTGCGAACTGTTCGCTGGATCGGTTGAATTGCCATTTATATGAAATTGAAGAACGTCCATCGCCGCAGGGTGTAAAATACACAGTAAATGTATTTCGTGTATAAAATATAGCAGATACCTACCATGCAATGCGTAGGTTTTTCGGCATGAATATGTGCATTGTAAAATGTATGACGGTTTTTACCTTTAGCCCCGCAGTTGAACGACGATCATTTTCTACTCCCACCCTTTCCATATATTGGAGATGCGCATTAAACGAATATAGTTTTGTTTGCAAAATTTTCAAACAATATCGCGTTTCGCAGTGTATTTAGTTATTCACCACTCATCTGTATATAACGTACACCGGGTAGAGGAATATGACGGCTATAGTATGCGCATATATCGTATCTATGTACATATATATGAAACATAAATATGCATAAATGCAATTGCTGGGGGGTGTATGCTCAATGTTATTGACATTCTGCCGAGCCACTAAAGCCTTCCAAAATGTATTTCCGCTAAAATATTGTCCTCCTCCCTTTTCCCCCCAGTTCATACAGGATATCACAGACACAAACGAGCTGTGTATATCATGCATACGATCACGTGGCACGTACATACGTATGTGTCTACATGTTTGTAGTAACGAGAGTAGCACGTGGCGTGCGATGTTCGATGTGATTTAATATCGGACGTTTTTTTTTATCCTTGTTTCAGGAATGAGTTCTGCGGAGGAGAGACACGTGAGTAAACCGCTCTTGTTAATTGTTTGAATTACAACCTACATAAATAATAAATATATGTATAGCTCGTGTAGGTGTTATTTATAGCGGCGTTGGGATGTATAAACGGCTGCTGCTGATACATCAGAGGGAGTGATCGTTATGCCGATATACGCATTATTTTGTATACCTATATGTATTGTTTCCTTGACGCGCGCGTTCATGAATATCGGAGGTAAAAAATCATTCATTCTACCGTCAATATTTAAGGACCGTGAAACTTGTTCGATGTACATTTCGTACGACTCGGCGACATGGCACGGCTTTATTTTGCGATCATATCGATCCCTATTGTAATAAAACAGGGTGAAAATTTGACGCGAAGAGTCGGTGGTTTCCGATACCTCCCCATGCATTTGATGAGAATAAGCACCCTCTTATTATATAAGGTATTTGAAAAACGATTGGATCAGAGAAGCACATAATATAGTGTATTGTATCGAATGAGGAGTGGATACACCTGTATAATAAGCTGCGAGAAGAAAAGTGAAGTATAATTGAAGTGCAAATACTTGAAATATGATACGATGTAACAAGCGCCACTTATTTCGTGCTCCTTTGTAATACCGGAGTTTTATTATTTGGCAAAATCCAGTCATTTCGTGCCCCGTAAGTTCGAATGTCCCGAGTCCGAAGTAAGTCCGGTGCAAAGGTTACTCCCAGGTTGGCGTCAATCCATTGGACGTGGCGGACAGGTAATCCTCGGCTGCCGTGTACCACTTTTCTGGCTGAACACGCGAAATAAGAAATAATGAATCAAAAGAGAGGAAAAATAGAGGCAAAGAAAGGGAAAAAAGTAGAAACCAAAATTAAGGAGCAAGGTCAGACAGAGGGTCGAACTGCCGAAGGCACGCACCTTGGCATTCTTGGTTATGGCCATGGCGGTCTTCCTCTGGGATCGCAAATCCCTAGCTGCGTACGAAAATATTGCACCTCTTTTCTCAGGGATTTTACCTGGTCTTTCTGCTACGGCCACTGGCGGTTCTGCACCCATACCCATTCCCCTGTAATCACAGTCCGACCGACGCTGGTTCTTTATTTATCAAGGGGAAAAAATTCGTTTCGATTTAACAGGAATTAATATTTATCACACGTGTTTCTGTATACACCCCATTATATGGGCGCCTGAAGCCTCATATCTACCCGCAGGCAGAGACTGAAGTATGATATTATCGAGGGGCGCTTCTTTCTATAATTTTCAATCTTTTTTTCTTCATTTTTTTTTTCGTTTTTTACCTCAGTTTCCATGTATATCTGTTAACGTGTACCATCAATTACACGTCCCGAATAGCGTTAATTATTGTTGATAAAAAAAAAGGGAACAAAAGGGCGTTACGAAGCGTTAATATATCGAGGGCTGAAAACCGAAAAGGCGTAACCGATATACTTTTTCGATTGCGGGCCCTTATGCAGTTGCGTAAGGGCGTAGCCTTCAGAAGTGAGGAAAATTAAAAACCATGGAAATCACGTTACTTTAAATTGAATGGGGTTCAGAAAAATTTCATTTATTTTATGTGCTAGGAATTCAGCTCCTTCTGCAGCATGGGAGACTTGAACTTGAAAAATGAAAACTATGGGGAAGGATTTTTCGAACGACTTCTGAAGTTTCAATTTTTTCCCCCTCCCTATTTTTCGCGGGGTACGCTCTTCTGGTGCTGGGGCTTTTATATGATTGTTAAAGTATCACGAAACGGGTCTTACAGGATGTAAAATTTTTCTAAGAATTACGTCGTAGCACTAACCATAAAAAAATTGGATAGATTAGGTATTCGCGGTCTGCAATCTGCATTTTACAAATGTGAACTTGTACCGAACACGTAATATCCGGAGGAGGAGGAAACCGTATAACAAAAAAATCGTTTCAACCCTCTCAAACCCACAGCGTCTAATAATAAGCCCTTTTTTAAGCTCCTTGTACGTTTTTTTTTCTACTTACGGGAAGCCAGGATGATGATGTGTACAAAGCTCTTATTAAAAGCACGTGTAATACGAGGGTACGTATATATAGGGTGGCCTTCGAATGATTGGCTCTATATTTAAAATATACAAGTTAGGTTAGGAGTTTAGTATTTGTTCAGAAAACAAGAAAAAAATAATTTTAGAATAATTTATGTGTCGAGCTTTTACTCATTATGTCTTAAATGGGGCTGCTGTTTCTTTTTTTTTTTTTTGTTTGTTTTTTTTTTTTTGTAGTCATTTTGGGATACAGAATTTCTACGTTTAGTTTTACAAACTTACGCTGGAACTTTGCGGAGGATTTTTTTTAACTTGTTGGAAAATGCGCTCTTCTTGAAGTGTTTGGTCATCCTGATCGAACCGACGTTTTCGTCATGATGTGGGTTCAGAGGCTTGATGCTCAGTTGACCGGCGATATCCGATCCCCTGTTTATACTGGGGCGGATGACTCTTTTCATCGTAGAGTTTTTTGACTCGCATTTTATCACGTGACTAGGAACTCTGAGAACCACTTTGTTACTGTATAATATAGAAAAAGAAAGGAAAGAAAGTGATTCCGGTAAAAAATCTGAAGGTAGTAATAGTAGCCAGTCATCGAGCCGAAATCAATCAGAGGGTTAAAAACGAACGGAAGAGAGCCACCGCTGCATAGAAAGGCTTTCGGTTTGATAAATTTTCGGTTTATATAATACGTGACACATGAGTTAGGTAATATATACGTATAATTACGGGTCATATGTTAGTGTGGTCGACGTCGTGGTGCAGCATTTTGCGGCTAGGGCTTCCTTGCGAAGGGCTTCGGTCGTGAGCTTCCGGAAATTTGCAGTCTGGTGCCGCTGCAACTGCTGTCCGAAATCTTTATCCAGTTTGGTGGCCATATTTGAAGTCTTGATCTCTGAATCCAATCGGCTGACAAATCATAACGATTTTTAAACTTTTTGCGTTGGATAATTAATTGACAATTTTGAAACGATATGAAGCTTGGCGATTGATGTCGATTGGCGTGCGAAAGTGCTGCGGTGGTTGGTGATGTGGCCGTGTAACATTTGCCGATCGTCTCTAGGGTGTATTCAATAGTCGTGGTAATACGTGATTTTTCTGTGCCGACAACTTCGAGGGTATTAAGTTCGAGTTAGTTACGGGTATAACGTACCAAATTAACCGTAGAGATTCGATGCTGCATGCGATTTGACTGAATGAGTGGATTTATCATAGTGGGTAAGGCCTTTTGCCGCAGTCCAATCGGTCGGTTTGGTCTCGGTAAAAATAATCGAGTTGGTTCATTCGATTTGGTCCAGTCACGACTTGGTTACAAATGGTAAGGAATCTCTATAGATAGTCTTCTGATCTATCCATTACGTGGCCTACAGTTCCAATCTCTATAATCGAACGAGAACAAATAGAGGTTGCGGTAAAAAAGAGGGACTTTGAGAGGGATGAGCAGCAAGGGGAGAAGAAGAAAAAAATCCCGGAGCCAACGCTTCTATAGAGAATGGCTGACTATAAGGAGGGAAACCTGAGGGGTCGAGGCTTCGGATAGAAAGAGAGGAATGGTATAAATGAGGTAGTGAGAAACGTATAGAGATGGGGAGAGCAGATACGTCGGTATTACGGGTTAGCGTCCTCGCCTGTGATCACCTCGAGACCGCGTCCCGCCTCCTACCGCCTTCTCATTCTGTCCTCTAGTCCATTGCATGCCTCTTCTCTCTAGTCCTCTTCTCTCTTCTCTTCTCATCTCTTCTCTTCTCTTCTCCCTTTCCTCATCTTCGCTGCCCTCGTCAAGCTGTGTTCCTCCATCCTGCATCGGAGTCTCGACTCGACTCATCCTGAGACCGTTTCTGCCCGCGTATAGTGGGTTCCACTCTGTAATCATTGCTTCTCTCAGCGCCCATTTTAGCCGGTGCACATAGGTATTCTGTATTTTTATCACTGTCAACACCCACGCACACCGTCCTTGAGTGGTGTACGTACATGTAACGTACATAGAAGAGTATGTAATACATAACCACTACATGTTCGAATGTGCACGTCCGTAGTATGTAGACATTCCGAAGTCCATTATCGTCCTCCGTTACATGGTTGAGGCTCGGGTTACGCTTCAGGGTTCGGATGAGTCGGGTCTCGGGTCGGGTCGTATGGCTAATTGAAAAAAGCGCGAACGTACGTCGGACGGCCTTTGAACCTGGTACCCTCACCCTCCGCACTCTGATGTGCTACAGAGTCACGATAACCTCTAAGCTACAACTCTATTTATTCCTGCAACCAGCTTTTCAACTCACACAAATCTCCTCAGCTTCTTTTCTTACTCTGTACATATATATTTACTCCGGAATCTGGTGCACGTATCGATTATATCATGACGCACATGAATGTGTGCGCGTTCACATCGTACGAGTAGCCCACAATTGACCAAGGCGTCGACGTACAGTCAGCTTGAATTACAGGCTATACGTACCATAAAAATGATTTTTTTTTCTAATTTTTTACTCTATTGACATCCGGTGTCACTGGTGATATTAATGTATATTATATGCTATGGTTGCATTTAAGAATAGGTCAAGTTACACCGATGTCGGTGAAAATTCGTATGGGAAACACACTTGGATACTGACAATGAAACACAAGCGGTGACTTCACAGCCTTGTAACCCACGTGTGCGGAACAGAAATCACGTTAGATGCGGTAGCTGGTAGAATTACCGAATCCTATTGAACGACTTGGAGTCACTATACAGTATAACCCGGCGAAATCTTTAGTATTGCCGTCTTACGCGGTTCGCGGAACTCGTGAGTCAATATTATCTCGGGTGTCCGATGCCATCAGATCGGTGGACGTGAGCGAGCGTTTACTTGCGTACATTTTATGGTTAGATACGTATATGTATAGGTATATAGGATGTATAGGGTTACCTGTCTACATCGTGTGGGAAAAGTGTAAGTTCGTATAATACTTGTACAAACCTACCTACGTATTTTCATGGTAACGGCCTGCACGGTGCCGTCGCACAATAAATCTTATGGGTAAGCAATTAAATCGTAATTGGCACTCGCTGGAGTAACCATGCAACTTGGTGCAGAGTCTCGCCTGTGATACACAACCGCAACAATATTGATCTGCTATCGATCTGATGTTGGTATTCTGAAGAATATAGATAGATACCGATAACATCGGTATGCGGACGTACTGTATCCGTTCCCCATACCCGCAGGTAGATGGTTACCAATTAAACTTTCGATCGGTTTATAAACGTTAACTTGTTGTATGGGCGTTTACTTTTTAACATACCTGATGCATTCAACTCGTGAATAAATGTTGATGAGACAAGTCGGTTGAATCCCATAGAATTCGTGTTTGAGAGGGAATCGACCGGTTTGTGTGCGATGTCAAAAATACTTTTGATGGATTTGATACTCGGTAAAAAGCGGTATTGTAATTTTTCTGTGACACCTCCGCACTCCTTAAATTATACACTTCGTATGAATGTAAACGGATGTTGCACCCACGCAAAATCTGTACCAGCAACTCCCTACGACTCGTGCTCGTTTGATACAAACCAAGTCTCTGGATATGTAGCAGCAGCAGCAACAGCCATCAGACTATGACTATAACGCCTCTTCGTATTCCTTGGGGTCGGTGACGTGGGGTGACGCGGTTGAAAATGCTCGTTATAGAGGGGAGATTTGTCTTCGTGTTACAGAGGAGCTCCATATCACCAGGGGACAAGTATAGCCGCCCCAGGAGTCCTCCGGATCAGCATCATTCTCACCACTCCCAGAACCACCACGACCATCAGATGCATGTGAAAAAAATGAAGAAAGAACAGGACAAAGACATGGCCCACGTACGTATATCATTATTCTTTCGCCGCGACGAAACTCACCGATATATTGATACACATACATATCTATTTATTTCACTACCACGATGCCACCTCGCGTTTCTATATCCTCGGGGAAACCTACCTAGTTGACATTCCCGTCGACCGACTTCATTGTTCGATCAGCAGCTACCAGATATCGCATTTAATGTCGTCGCATCGGCGGGAAGGTTGACGCGACGAGACCCAGCCCCGCATACAGATCGCATTTATTCCTTTCTCTATTAATAATATTCTGATCATTATGTACCCGAACATGTAACGATAACTAATGTCTCCTCGGTACTGGCGCATCCTCATCCGGTTTCTCTATATTTCTGTTTAGCAGAGTGATGGGGAGAAAAGTGACCAGGATTTGGTCGTTGATGACGCGAGTGAGGGACCACCTAGCCCTGCGGTGAACGGTACCTCTTCTCCAAGAGAAAATGGACTCGATAAACTTGGATCGTCGTCAGTTCCTATGAACAGTCAAGTTAAAAAAGAAGTGCCTCCTCATTCACCGAGAAGTGGAACTAGCAGTAACGCAAGCACCCCATCGGCAAAAAAGATGGATGATAGGGAAAAAACTACTACGCCAATTTCCAAACCTATGACACCCACGTCGGTATCTGGAGCATCCAAACCATCGGGATCTGGAAAAATGATTCAGGGGCCACCGTCAGCAGTTCCAGGTGCCTACCCACCACATTATCCCCCTGGTCCACCACCACATCATTTGACACCCGCGGGACAACATCCGCACGTTGATATGCTCGGTTATAACGGTTATGCCGCACCTAGACCACCACCACAGCAGCTTTATGATCCCCATGCGGCTATGAGAGCACCGATGGGGTCCTTGGGAGTACCTGGTGGAAAGCCGTGAGTATATATTTTATCCTTCATATAACGATGATCCGGTGTTGTCTGGTAGATTCGAGTGGTTTCTTGTACAAAAACCCTGTTAGATTAGACGTTGGGGGTTAAATCTTCATCAGAAGAATGGGATTGTTCTAGGGCGTACAGTTTCCACGTTTCCAGTGAGGGACAGATGCAGCCGGTCCCTTTTCCCCCAGATGCCTTGATAGGTCCTGGCATACCTAGGCACGCGCGGCAAATAAATACATTGACACATGGGGAAGTTGTCTGCGCGGTAACCATATCAAACCCCACAAAATACGTCTACACCGGTGGTAAAGGGTGTGTGAAAGTCTGGGACATCGGCCAGGGTGGTAACGGAAATGTGAAGCCAGTGTCACAGCTCGACTGTCTTCAGAGGGACAATTACATACGATCGGTGAAGCTCTTACCTGATGGCCGGACGTTGATAGTCGGCGGAGAAGCTAGTCAGCTGAGTATCTGGGACTTGGCGAGTCCTACGCCCCGAATAAAGGCTGAACTCACTTCCTCGGCGCCAGCCTGTTACGCCCTCGCAATATCTCCAGATTCGAAGGTCTGCTTCAGCTGCTGTAGCGACGGGAACATCGCGGTCTGGGACTTGCAGAACCAGACGCTGGTCCGACAGTTCCAAGGGCACACGGACGGCGCCTCTTGCATCGACATATCCGCCGACGGGTCCAAACTCTGGACGGGAGGACTCGACAACACAGTGAGATCTTGGGACCTCCGCGAAGGTCGGCAGCTGCAACAGCACGATTTCACCTCCCAGATATTTTCCCTCGGCTACTGTCCCGCCGGAGAATGGCTCGCTGTCGGAATGGAGAACTCCAACGTCGAGGTCCTGCACGCTACTAAACCCGACAAGTACCAACTTCACCTTCACGAGTCATGCGTTCTATCGCTGAGATTCGCATCCTGCGGGAAGTGGTTTGTCTCCACCGGGAAAGATAACCTTCTCAACGCCTGGCGTACGCCCTACGGAGCCTCGATTTTCCAGGTAAGTTGATGACGCGACTGCGGTCAAGTATTAATATCAGCCAAATCCGGTGTTTTTAACATCGTTATTTGCCCTGCTACCTAAATAATGATTGATATCGGGTTTGTTTTTTGTCACAGTCCAAGGAATCCTCGTCGGTGTTGAGTTGCGACATTTCCGCAGATGACAAATACATTGTTACCGGATCAGGCGACAAAAAGGCTACGGTCTACGAAGTGATATATTGAGCACCCGTTCTCACTGCCCTCTGCATTATACTTAGAATACGATGAAGTGAGGAAGAATAAAATTATTAAATAATATTAGTCATAATAATAATGATGAATAATAATGATTAGAAGTGTAGATGAATCCTTCCAACGAGATCTCAAGATGTCCGAGTCTATTGTAAATACACTATTACCACAATAATAATAATAACAATAATAATAATAATAATAATGAGATAAATAATGATAATAATACAGCACTTATAAATATATATAAAAGGATTATACATATTATTATTGATACAACTTGACGTTACATATGTACATTTTGTATATAAATTACTTCATACATCCTATCATATTTTTCTACTGTGCTGAGGAAAAATTCGAAATGTAAATATTTGATTATAGGTATATAAACCCCATACGTCTGTTAAATAATAACGATAATAATCATGATAACAATAATAATAATAATAATAATAATAATAATAGTTACAAAAATTATTGATTAAGAAAAATAATAATATGATTAAAAATAACCCTAATAACGACAACAGTAATAATAACATTAATATTAATTGAACGCGTTATTAATATCTTGCCATTTCACCTCCCATCTCCTAGTTGAATGCATAATTAATAAATAACGTGTAAAATTCATTGGATATTCGTCTATTTCTTTTGTCGTCCCTCTCGAACCAAATCAAAACTCGTCATCATCCTACGGTAAGTAAACAAACTTTGACTGTATGGTACATCAGACATTTACTGACATCATTCTTCAGCGCGTAGCGCCGACCTAAAGTGTTGGATAAAAGTATAATTGTATGTAGTCAGCATTCGACAGCTTTTCGATCGAGACACGAGTCTCTCTATCCGTTATTTTATTTCGTGCGCCATCGCCTGTCATGTCTTTTATACCTTATCGCATGTAACGTACAGTCGCGTTGAAAAGAAAATAGTGAAGTGAACGATAGGTGAAAAAAAAAAAAAGATGTGGATAATAGAATAAAGAGAGGATAAAAAAACTTGAACTCTTGGAGTATCAAGAAATTGCGGCATGCCCGCAATTGGCCATTCGACGGCGCCACCTGATCATGTGTGTTCCACGAAGGGGATATTTATGTACGTACCTATGAATATACATTTGTACAGATATAGAGACAGATATGCTCGGTTATGGAGATTAGAATTATAATTAGTGATGTCATGCACGCCGCCGGCTCGCGCTTTCAATGGAAGGTTCATCTATCGCGGTGTATTCCTGTTATAACTGCGGTTAGCGGTATACGCGGACGCTTTGCATATGCGGTGCGATTCTCTCTTCCTCCCTGCCCCCTTCTCACCCCCCTCATTCCTCTTCACTTCTCTTCACTTCTATCTATTCTATCCTCTTCCTTTTGCTCAATTCGTACTCAAACTCATGCCACGGCATCGCAACCATCCACCGCTACACCATCGCTCCGAACGGCTCTATTGCCGGGACCTTCCCCATTTACATAATAATAATGATAATGATAACAATGGATACGATGATGATGACGATAATAATATGAGCGTGAAACGTACGAGTATGTATGTAGATACTATCCATAATACTAACAAATATACACAGCTGCATTCAGGTATGCACGTATGCACTTATAATTCGATGTGTCGTGTTTTGAATATTGAAGGGAACACGGACTAAATATATTAGTTGTTGCTGCACTAATTTGACGTACGGAAGAGGAACTGATACAAGTATATAAAATATCTATTGGTATAACCTATATATGATGTATGTCCAAGTAACAGTTATGTCATTACTGCTAGTTTAAACTACATTTACGTACGTAGTCATTACATCAATATGGCGTGCCTAAGGTAAATGTTCCTTATGCTAATCAACTTTGCTAACGATAATTTTTTTAAATTCCTTACTCGTGATCAAGATTGAGGGTTTGAATAATTTTGTATGTATTTATTTTACTTTCTAATATATCTCGTTGTGTTTTTTATGTTTTTTTTTTCTGTTTTTTGTCATCTTCCGTTCGAGTGATATAATTGTTCGTTATACGCAACGTGTAAAAGTAATTATAATTTAACGAGGCTTGTTAATTATTTGTTAATTTATTACTTTTTTTTTTATTTCATTTTTCTTGTTTCTAAGTTATTTTAATTAAATTGCTCTGAAGTATTACGGGTTTTATTTTCCTCCGAGGCAATAGGTATGTATATAGGTATACCTTGTAGATGTGAAACCACTTTGTTTCGCCGACCCAAATAAGCCCGGAGATTAGAAATGAACGTTGTTAACGTTTTCGGTGTTGTGAGATACTCGCGATTTCATCGAATTAAGTGAAAAATACCGGATAATAAATTTTACGTAGTAGCTGAATTAGCTTTATTTATTATATAAATACATCTTTCGATATGTGTCTATACGCTAACGTGCCGCGAAAGAGGGCCAAAAGAATTTTAAATGCCATTGCGCAAAGGTGTAAATTTCTATAAACGTAGGTATAAGAATATTTCGTGAAGAAAAAAAAAAAAAAAAAAAAAAAACAACATTTGAGAAATTGACACCATACTGTTGAGAAAACATTGAGAAAAGAAAAATAACGAACTTATAGCCTGTGTAATAACCCAAATAGAAGAAAAAGTAAAAAGAATGGAGATAGAGAGAAAGAGAGAGACGCAACGCGAGTAATTCTTTTATACCTCCGAGAGCCGTCAAAGAATTGTTGCTGCTGCACAGCAGCGTTAAAAGACAAGCACCTCGGAATACTATAAGCGTCACGGTAGCTGCTAGTACTTCGTCTTACTCCGGTGCGTAACCGGTTTCCTGTTGTTTGTAGTTTATTTTTTTTCCACGATGCATTTAGCTTCAATTTAGATGGGAGGCATTCGTTACGACCACTCAGCACGAGCACGTCAAAGACTCCGCTCGCCTCGCTCATTTCTCTCCCTCCGATCGGGAAGGTAACCTCCTGTCTATGTATACCTAAGCACTTACCCCCGTGTGTATTAACATGCCCACCGTATGTTTACCCAAATACTATAGATCGAGGGCTCGCAACCAGAAGAGCGTAAAGCATACGATTTTTTAGTCGTTGATAAAGACTCATCCCCTGAAAGTGAGGTAGGAAAAAAAATTCATGTGAAAATTACGCAAATGAAGTGCGGGGTCAATCAAAATTCGGTTTTAGTTTTCGGGCCGTGGTGAAAAAAAAAAAAAAAATGAATAAAAGAAGTAATTACCTAACCTACATTTATGTTGAGTATCTTTTTTTGTTTTTTTTTGTAATTTGTAGTTTTGGTCGAAAAACACGAATGCATGCGACAGAATGAGAATGTTATTAAAATTCGTGACGTCCCTTATGAAAAAGCCTCCGGGGGAATATCGCCTATGCGGTCGCGGACATATTGCATATTCCAGAGTAAAGTTATAATGGGTATATTTTTCGTTTGGGGGTGTGCGGGGGAAGTTCGATTGTGATACACGGGAAGAGTATACATGTACGTAACATGCGTACACATATGCGCGCACCTAAATCGTTTGGTTAGACCGACGGGGGTGTGCGAACGTTGCCCGGGACTCACAACGCGGTAAATTAACAACACGCAAACGTGCGTGTAGAAGCTTTTACTGTTGTGTAGAGGTTGATACGCGTGCGCCGGGGCCGTTAATAAACGCGCTGGGAAATATCTGCAAACACACAAATGAGCCCTGCAGACGAGGTTAGCAGGAGCCACCACCTCACCATCCTACAATCATACGCACCCCCCACACATGTAACGCGTTGCACGCGTATATATGTTAGATGTGCCTATATGGGGCATTCCATGTCAACTCAACTATAGGTACCAATTACCTCCGCTTATTTTTTATTTATTTTCTTTCACCCCCATAATTTCTCAGGCCCTGGTAGGTAGGACTTCGAGTTCGAAGGTCGCGGCTAAAAAATCATGCTATTTTTTCCTCGCAAAATTACCGAACATTTTTTTCCAAATCTAAAAGATTGGCATTCTTTCGAGACAGCTTTTCTCGCGGCTCTGAAGATAATGAAAATAAATCGAGGATGTTTGAAATCCGATTCGGGCGCGGAATACCCCATGTGTATCTGTGTGCACCGATCTATTCGATATGCACCGTGCATAGACTCGTGCCTTGGCATCACGGTTGTACGAACGCAATTGCTGGGCACTGCGGGATCACCGGAACCAACAACGAAATTACTGCGCCGATTGAAGAGAGCCTGGTCACCGTACACAGGGGCTTACGGGAGTAAAGGGGAGTTAGGGGGGAACACAGGGTGGAGGGTTGGGGATGAATATACAGCGAGTATATCTCTCTATATATCCGTTATACGCTTCACGCCCTGATATACACATGGATGGGATTTATTCACTGCATCCGCTCCGTAGAGGATGATGTGTTTTGTTTTTACGCTGATTAATTAAAAATACAAGACACATTTGTAAATGAATATACGTATAAATATATATGTACAATATACATAGATATGTGTGTAAAAGTAGATACATATGTGCAGTGGAGCTGTTCCAAAGGGATTACTCTGTTCTCTCGCCCGTTAATATTTTAAGTTGTGCGTATCACGCGCGGCGCTCATATCATGCGTTTGGTTACGGTATAATACGGTACTTTATTACCATTATACTTCTCTGCATATTATTTGTTTCTTTTTTTTCTTTTTAATGTTTTCTTTATTGTTCGTTAAACTTTGATTACATTATACCCCTCATATCATAAGCGGTGAAAATAAATTGTAAATGAATATATATGTACAAATGTACACTTGGCGAGGACATAACTGGCGTAGTTAGACAGAACGCGATGAGATTTAGGTTGGTATTAAATCCTAACCTAGGCAGCAAGTGCAAAAACGGGGGTTTGGTTTTTCGCAAATATCTCAAGAACTAATTGAGGTTCTCGAAATTTGAAAAAAGATTCGAAAAGAGGAGGAAATTTCATTGAAAAAGTTCCGACTCCCGAAGCTATAGGACCATTATTTATAATTTTCCTAGAGGGGTGAAAATACGGCCGAAAACGGGTAGTCTGACTTGCGCGCGTCACGCAATGAAACGGAATAGATGAAGGCGGAGCCTCAGCCAATTGAAGCTCCTCCCGAATCGGACTTTTGCGGAGACTCACCCTGTACATATATGTATGTACAAGTAAAATTATATTTTTAGTATACCCACATAAGCAAGCATGTATAGTCAAGATCGACAAACTTCTACAAGGTATGTATTAAAAAGATACTAGAGTGACGCCTAACAGGGCGATAATTTATACGCAACAAGGGGCGTGAGAGAAAGTGACGAAGGGGGTGAGAGGTTAAGGAGAAACGAAAATATACGACCTCGTGGTAATTATATGAATTCTTGACGTCTTATACCAATGTATAACCCATGCATACTATTATGAATGATGTGTTAATTTTTGTCAAACTACAAGTATCCGTCATGAAATATATAATACGTACGTCCTAGAAGGTTTTCATTCCCTGAATCTACACGTTTGTAATATACGCGATTATATAGATGCGGTATATTGCATACAGGTGTCCCTGAACAGTAGATATGATGCGGTACGACGGGAATTTTCATTCCATTGAAAAAAGTAAAAAAAACCGAAACGAATAAAAGTAAAAACTTACGATACGGGTTAATGAGGATTTTAATCAACCATCAAATGCGTAAAATTCATTGCCACTTCGCTCGCTGTACGCTCATTATATGCCTGAATTTCGTAAATATGTATATGCGCGTATAAAACCAGAATCGTATAATTATACACCTGTATTATATCGATGTGAAGTATATGGGTACATACTGATGCGATCTTTAAATGATCGCTTCATCTTTGCGTCGTATAAAGTTGGACGATTATAATTATATGGAAAAAGTTATCCGAGATGAACAATTGTTTGAAAACTGTATCAATATGTATATACCTAATATGTATGACGGTTTTTTAAATTTTTTATCTATATGTCTATTGGTGGCGATGTAAAATCGACCGGATTTTTTGAGCCGAAGTTATGCAGCCGTCAGAATTAAAATTTTGCAGATTTCCATGTGCGAATTTTTCAATGAAATTTCGATTTTCCAAAAACTAAGATAAATTTTTAAAACGGTTTTCCGGGCCTGGAAATGTGTCGATCCTAAGAAAATGATGGATTTCTTATTTTATTAGTAATTATCTTTAACATCTCCCCTCGCCAGAGGCAAGTTTAGCAGAAAAATCCGCGGTAATAAAAGTGCGGTAACATAAAATACTGTCCGATGCGCGCTCGTTTCCCATATATACCTAATTGTATATACGTATTAGACAGTGGATCATACACGTAGGTATACAAATGATAAATATACTCATGTTCCAATGCATATGTGTACGTGGTGCAGATGCGTGCGGCGGTAAAATACATGCAGGTATATAGATACGTTAAAACGGTGAACCCCCACTGACTATACGTGACGGACAACGCCATATTTTGTTTCCTGGCTCGTTCATCTTGTCAATTGGGGCGAAATTAGCGCGGTGAATACACGTAATATTGGCTATCACGCGCGAGAATACAACCCGGGGGCAGCAGCGGCGGCAACAGCGGGGGCGGGGGCGGGGGCGGCGGTAGTAGCAGTAGCGGGGGTTGTATCTCTGTCGAGGTCGGGACGGGGTCGGTTCGTGGCACGGCAAGCGTGGTTATCCAGATAGCAGATAGCGGAACGCCGGTCTCGTTTGCGGTCTAGCCACCCTTGCGGTACCTCCCTTCCACTCCCTTCCCTTCAATTTCCCCTCCCCCATCGCGTTTCTCATCCCCCAAGCTCGCTTCCCTCTCTCCGCGCTTTCCGCGGCCACCACCGACGCCACCGCCGCCAACCACCCCACTGCCATCACCGCACAACCGCACTGCGAGCGACGACCGATAATATCCTCGCCTCTTCGCCTCTTCGCTACCTTGCCGCGCTTCATTCCCCTCATCCATCCTACAAACCACCACCACCACCATCACCACCACCCCCTCGCGATCGTGCTACACATCTCGCCTCTATAGGCTCATTTCCCCTTTCTCACGAAATTTCGCGAAGCGACGAGATTCCATGAAGTAGTGCGAAGAGGCCAGAGGGCGTATGTATGGATAATCTTGACCGCTGGCAATGTCGTCATGCTAATGAAATATTTGATCCATAGGTTGAGCGAAATAGAGACTTTTATCGGTCAGCAAAATTCGACTTTAGTTAGATCACAACGAATTCCGATATCAATCCGTCGAGTAAAATCCCTACTTTCTTATATTCATATGTGTAATCGGTCGACAGATGCGTTGCTGAATCGTAAACGAGACGATTACGATGCTGGTGATAAGAAACGAAGGAAACGAAGCACATGCTGATGCATACCACATAGATACCACGATGAGTTCTAATTGTAAATTTTTAATCACAACAATGTACGACGTACAAACATCGGTTTCCGATCACTGCAACCCTAATCATTACCCTTAATTACGGTCATCATCGAAGCCGAACGGATGCGGATAGCAGTGGAACGTTCGTGTTGGTTAACCGCATAAAACCTCCACCGCCGGACCGATGCGCATGCAGAGTAGGAGATAGATAAACACATCCACATGGTAGATGTGCACGTGTGCGTCTACACGCGTACATATAACAGGTGTGCGCATCTCGTGATGACTTCGTTAATATACTCGAACCATCCGGGGGATCTTTCATTTTTCACCGTAGCGCCCTGGCACGCCGTTGATTCCGCGGGCTAAGTCCGCTAACGCAATTACCCCTCTTTCCTCTTCGTTTCCCCGGTATACCAATTAAAATATTATAGAAATTATAAAAGAAATCGAGAGCGCCCGGCCGAGCTTAATTAAGGTTGAAAAACCGTGCGCGCCTATACAGACTGTACCCTGTATTGCGCGTCTCCATGGCACACTGAGCATCAACACCTAAGTAGTAGGTATAGAGTATCCTGCACCCTGGCAACTCTCATCCGAGTCACGGGTTGATATCAACGCGCTCTGTGTATATATGATCTCACCATATCTCTATGTACGTACATATATATTACACGAGTGTGGAGAGGTAAAGTGCAGTACATACATACGTACCAACCGAGCAACCAACGTTATACTCCGCGCTATGCGGAATTTGTAATATGTACCTAGTATACGTACTCGTTGTATTCGGAGGTACCTGTGCAGTGTATGAAAAAGTTAGAGGTGGATTTTATATCCTTGTAGTAGATGTGTGAAGGCGCGGGTCTCTGTGTGCAGTGTTATAGGTATTTCGTATATTTGTGTGAGTTTGTGAGACAGCTTATAGCTGACACATACGGTAGTCGGAGATCGGCGAAGCAGACAAGACCCGGAGCAAGCAAAATGGAGGGTAGGCAAGCGTGGAATATAAAAAGAAGAAGAAGAGAGAAGAGAAGAAAAAAAGAAATCCATATCTCGTCGGAGATCTTGGTGCTTTGCTGCTGAGAGACTGTTTTCAAGAGAGACCTCTCAACTCTCGAGGTTCGCTCGAAGCAAGAGCAAGAGCAAGAAGGACCTCGCCCCTCTCTTTCCATCCCTTTCCATTTCTCTCTCTATCTTTTCATCTGGAGTAAGACGAGGAGAGAAACCGTGCGGTTGGGCGAACAGGCAGGCAGGGGAGAGGGCGGCGGCTGCAACGGGGAGAAAGAGACGAGTCGGGCGTCTCGTGTATAAGAGAGTGGAAGCGACCGTTAGAGTCCGCGCGGAGCGAACCTTGTTCGACGAATGAGAAAGCTTTCCGAACCAATCGGATAACGTTCTATTCCCGTAGCGTGGCTCGAACCGTCAACGTATAACTGCGTCCCTTTCCCACTCGTTGATTGTCGCTGCACCACCATCGCCATCCCCATCCCCATACCCCCGATCCTCCCAAACCACCCAAGGAGCAGCCCGAGCCTCTTTTGTCTCGCGTAGCGTGAATGCACAGTGCATACACACAATAGGCAGGTATATCTTCTACCGGTGGAGAGCGAGAGTGAGATTGAGAGTCTAGTCGAGTCGAGTTGAGTCGAGTCGAGTCGAGTCGAGTTGAGTCGAGTTGAGTCGAGTCGAGTCGAGTCGAGTCGACTCGGCTCTGCTTTCCGTACCTAACGTTGACGACGACGACGACGACGAAGAAGAAGAGATTCCACCACCCGAGAAGACTTTGGGACTCGCTAGCGACTATACGATCCGTACATAACCCAACCTACTCCACCACCCTAATACCGTACGCCTTACATGGCGTATAACCCCCTCCCCCACCCCACTCCCCCACCCCCCGCGACGACCACCCTATACCCGATACTTGAGAAATGTTAATGCGTTTAAGTGAAAATCAATACAAGTGGGACCATTCTTAAGGGCGTGACGCAATTCGTGACGCTTCAACGGTCCCGACAACGCAACAACCACCTCGAGACAATTGAGCTTAAACGAGTCGCGAAGGGATCCGGGATCCGGGATACGGCGAAGAAGGGGGAAAAAGTGCCACTGACTCGAGAGCACTTTTTTATTTTATTTTATTTTTTTGTTCTTCTCTTGCTTATTTTTATTGTTTTATTTTTTGTTCTTTGTAACACCATCAGAATTCAACGAACGAACTTGCTGAGAAATCGACTTAACCGATGCGCGATGGGTGTAACGGGAGGGTGTATGGATATAATACCTGCAAAACCCGATTCGAACTCGCGCAGCTATTTATATTCTTGTTCTTGCCTCTCTTGTATATGCCGGTGCAGTCGTAACAACGGCCAAGAGTGCAGCACGACCGGTTAGGAACCGAAAGAGAAGGAAAAGAATATTCACAGTCGATTACGGCGCGCGAATTATTAGCTCGATTATATCCATCCGCGGCGCTTGCTCGATCTCTTCAGGACCAAACCACGCGGCAGTAGAAGTAGAACTATAGAAGTAGAAGTAGCGCGAGTATAAAGATACCCGTAGACTGTCGTTTCTTTTGTTTTATCCGTATAATTTTGTTAATCTGCAAGAGTGCTCGTCTACGTTATGTTTGTGCGATGTTTACACATCTGGATATCGCACGAAGTGACGTATGCGCAGGGTGCAAATCTAGTCCGAAAAGTCTACGGTGTGCGGTACGTCTTCCTCGGGGATAAAAAAAAATGAAATGTTGAAATGTTCCCGCTACTCTGCAACTAACGAAGGTTAGTTTCTCTGAGAAGCGAGCGTTTCGCGTATCGAGTAACCGATAATACGTAAAATGTGAAACGTTTCCAATCGGAACATCCTTCGACCGAATTAATGAATTTCGCTTCACCATAGAATACCGAACTCTGGGAAAAGAAATTACTTTTATAGGTAATTTTGTATTTTCGTAATCAAAGACGCATATATACTACGTAGATATTCGTGAACACATACCCCGTTGAAAAAAGGAAGAGAAAAAAAAAAATGTTGAAAAAAAAAAAAACCAACTGAATATGTAGCTGAAAGGTCGTACATAAAAACTGAAATATCTGTCGGAAAAAGATAATAGATTATTCCATATAAAATTGCGTGACCCGGTGTACAGCGATAAAACCGTGCATCGTGCGGTACGTACTGCATGCAAGCAACCCTCCCTATTTTCACGTTTAAACTACAAAGTGGGTATAGCATGCGATGAGTGCGTGAGGTAAAATAATTTTTACGATGCATATACATAAATTATCCATACATCGATGTTGCGGTGTATATACGTGGAATACATATAACACGGGGATGTCGGGTACATTATTGTTGGGGGTGGGAAGAAGGAAGAGCAGGGGGTGGGGGTGTGATACGTAATACCGGAGCGATGGAATCACGTGTACTTTAATATTCATGGTATGAACGTCGAGGGCACACTGATGATCGTGATGATGATGCACGTCGTACCACGGTTGCAATATTATACAATATGTAGTTATACGCGCACCACCTAACCCCATACCTACTCGGTGTGTATGCACAATACGCACGCATCGCCGCAGCGGATGAACTTACAATTAACGCCGGGGATGTCGCGAGTGCCGATGATGTTGCTACAGATTAGATTAGAACGATGCGACGGAGGACGTCGACGGCATCGCAGGGCCTCGTGACGTAATCCCATTCAAGTTCTCTCGAGCTTGTTCATTGTGCGGCCGCGATCCATATAACATCTATGCATATTGTGTGTTATGTATTCAGCATACATTATACATACGTAAATAATCTGTATACATGTAACAAGTATGGCTATGTACATTCTTTCTCCCGCAACGATACGCATCGAGGGTCTCAAAATGACGAAAATTTCAGGACGATTAAAACTTCGACGCATAATAAAAGGGTCCTCTAGTTTTGCCCTGCGCCCTACACTGGGCTATTTTCGTGCCCGCGCTAGTAATTGGGTCAAGTTCGAATTTCAACCATATTGGCTGAAAATTTCTCCGAACAAGTTTGAAAAATTGTAGCCAACAAATTTCACACGTTATAAACGACGGGCCGATAAAAACCGATAGGGCGTAATCGGTGGCACTGCACTTTTTCGACTTCCGATGAATTTCACGCTTCGAGGGGGTATCCCACAAAAGTGGAGGAATTACGAGAGGGAACATTCTATATTCCACTCGAAGAGGTGCAATTTTGAGTATTTTTTTTTTGGAATACGCCCGCACTTTTTGGCGGATTTCGCTCCTTCGGTTTTTTCACTCCTCGATATAATTACCTTGAATAAAAACATAGAAGGCGAGTAACAACTGTTCGATAACCACACCAACGTATATGTTCGCATTTAGTATGCGTATATAATACATAATATATGTAATATATAGCACGTGGCGACCGACAGTCTCTGTCAAAACAAAGTTTCTGCGGCACAGGCAGGTACAGAGATAGAAGCATAAAGGTCCGGCGTGGAATGGCATTGCGTCCCTCGGGACGTTCCGCCGGTGGATCAGCAGGCGGGTCAATTCTACAGTATCCCCTCGTTCGTGCTTTGCGTAGCTACCGTTCCTCAGTTCCTCCGTTAGTCCGTTAGTCTCCCCTGAAAAGAGAGACGGTTGTCGGAGGAGGGAAAAAGATGAAGAGAAGATCAAAGGTAGGTACGGGTGACGCGGTGACCACACAACGATATGCCGCAACTTCTGATGCCGGTGCATTTACATGGCCGTCCACATCGGTGTGTGTTTAGGTCCATGTGGGAGGGGTGCGTACGTGTATAATACTAATCACCAAAAGCGTCGCGAAGCGTGAGCAGGTAGACGTGACCCCGGGACGAGAGAAAAAAAGCGAAAGAAACAAAAATGAATTTCAAAAAGGAAAAAAAAAGAATCGGGATATTTATGGGGGAATAAAAACCCGGTGGTATATATGTACCAACGTTTCGAGTTTCAAGTTTTTACGAATTTTCAAAATAATTGAAAATATAAAAACCTCATTCTTCTAGCTTTTTCGAGACAAGAAAAAAGTACACACGTTATTCTTTGTCTCGCAGGGCCAACGACGTTGGAGCGTTCAGCTTTTATGAAAGTTTCAAAATTGTACGGTTTTTTCATCGCTCTACGTACAATATCTAGCCATTTCGTGTAAACATTATATGTATACCTATTTTTATTCAAGAGATTGTTATAGGTAAGTTGGAATTCCGAATTACCTTCACACTCGACCGACTAATAGGCATATCCGTTTAGGTATAAGTATGTAAAGTTTGAGTAGGTATATATTCTGTATTCCGTAGGATATTAACACCGTGGTACCGTCTACGAGCGTTCACCCCACGCAGCTGGCTCTCATTTCCATATTATATCTACGTTTGCGCAAACTAAAAGGGATGAGGAAAGCGATTATAATTATATCTATTGTACTTGTACTTCCCTACCTACTTACTCACCTACTACCTATCGGACTCATATATATGTATCGCAACACACATACATGCACGTACAATAATTATCTACATAACAAGTACATAATGTTAGTTACGACAATTAGCCAGCCACCATTACAGCGTCGTTTGCTGTATGACGAAAACAACGAACGATAGACGAGACGATAAATAATTGTGCAGTCTGAATTACATCCATCCTGATGTTTGAAAGTTACGAATACTCCTAATTTTAAGTTACGTTTTTTTTCGCTTCATTTCGGATCAACACTCATCCCTGTAACAATTCTATACTCGCGGCCGATGCGACGTACGGTTACAACGTTGATATTTCACGATGCGAGTTATTTATGAAGCATCAACGAAACGCGCGCCGCAGTAATACCTGCGTAGGTATTGGAAAACGAAAAAAAAAATCGAAGAAAAATTCGAAACATCAACTAGGTACATACACTGTACATACCGGGTATATATATATAAAGGTATACGTGAAGTTTGCCGATACCCGTTACACATATGTGTACATATATATGTTGCACGGGAATAAACGAAACCAGTAGCCATGCAGTTATGGGGACTTTGCGGCCGCAACTACCAGCTCCTTCTGTTATAACATCGTTCGAAACCTGTGTTTCCACATACCTATATGAACCCATATCACGAAAAAACAAAACAAAACAAAATGTAATATTATATAGATGAATGAAACAAAAAAATTTTTTTTTCAAATACGAAAAAACAAGTAATGCTGTAGATCGTTAGGTTTGTATTCAACGGAGAACGTTTTTGTAATTTTCTTCGCATATACGTTTGATTATTTCTTTATTTGTGTTATTTTGTTGTTGTTGTGGGTTTTTTTTTTTTTGTTTTTTTTTTTTACGATTTTTCACCAGACGTATAACTCACATCAGCGATTCCGCTCGCGAAGGGGGAAAAAAACTTGAAAAATTTAACTCCGCGCATGCTTTCATTATGAACAATTTACTTACATAACGATATATACCATTTGCGTCTACCTAATCGTCCGTTTGTTCCGAATCGTTGACTCGACTGCACCCCCGAGGTTCAGGAAGCTGTACGTATAACTATCGTATATATGCTATGAAGAAAAGAGAAAGAAAAACTGTGAAAAAAAAAATGTAGGAAAACAGCAAAAAGAGGTATAAATACCGCGAGCCTGCTGGGTGATCGAAAGAACGGGGATCGGATTGATCCGGGGCATTAGAGAGATATATTGTGTAGTGTGCGAGTCGATGATGTGTAAAAAAAAAAAAAAAAAACAAAAACGTATATAGAATAAAAAATGGAAAAAATAAAACGTGTATACGTTGGACGGAAGTTCCGTAACAGCGGATTATACGACCCCTGCAGTTGTGGTATAACCCTTACAGCCGTATTACAGTCAGCTTGACAAAGAACAAAGAATTTTTCTTACACCGCAGCCAACAGAGATCAATGAAATGCCATCCCGTACAAGTCGCGAATATGCTAAACATCCCTAGCTTTGATCTGGTGCTGCATACGATCGGTCACTCTGCAGTACGAACAGTTTTTTTCTTTATTTATTTTTCTCTATTTTCACTTTTGTGTAAAATATTTCTGGCCGCTGCTTCATCGTAGCTATATACGCAAGATGAAAAAGGACCGCGTTATAATCTCCGTGAATCGCGATCTAATCAGATCCCTCCTTCGGCAAATTTATGGTATAATAGGTATGGGTACCATAGCGCCCAAATGTCAACGTCGTCTACGTATGAAAGTTTATTTCGCGGGCAGAATTCCCAATCGATGTACGAAACGATCGGTATCATATGTACAACGTGGATATATACGTATAATACATGTGCTAATGGATCGCCGAAAAGACATGTGTTGTACAGACTGGTGTATATAGGTGAGGGTTGTTTAAACACATGTGTTCATGTGTCCAGCAACCTCTGAAAGTTCCGCGAGGCGCGAAATTGTTAATCGTTCTATTCGCGGAGCGTGCAGACAATCGTTTCCACGGATCGAAGAGAACACGGTGGGAAACAATCGACGAGAGAATGACGCCGGCGAATTTTCGTATCTCTCTCCACTCGTGTATACCTATACATATAGGTAATACACAGACGCATTAACTACCGAAAAATGAAATGAAATAATATATAAAATTTATATACGTATAATATGTACATATAGTATACGATCTTATGTACGGTCCGTATCAGCTGGGTGTATTTTATATAGCATGCCTATTATACGTTACACTACGCTATACACATCAAATATATACTGTATGTGTATATTAAATAGAGTTAGTTCCCGTTGCGATGTGAGTGTGCGTGGTTGTTTCTTTCTTCGGATTTTAATTTTTTTAGTTTTTGTGCGTGTGTTTTTTTTTTTTTTTTTTTAATATTATTTTTAAGAGACGTCCCCGGGACGTCGCGAGGGAAGATAACGACCGAGCTCGCGGGGTCGTTCCATCTCGTTCGGTGCTGCAGTAGCCGATGTTCGAAACGTTTCCTCAACATTTTTTTGTTCAACGTTCACCGTCCCCCCCCTATATCCAGATCTCGCACAATGTGCAACGCGATAAAACCGACTGTGGTGTATTAATAATTGATATCGACAGGGGCGCTCAAAATGGAACGAACTAGAAAAGAATCACAGAAAGAAAAAAGGAAAAGGAAAAAGGGAAACGAAAAATTTAGTGAATAAAAATCAACATAAATATAGGAACGAATGATGAAAAGAGGAAATAGCGAATATCGCCGAGCGCGCAAGCAGCGTAGAAAAGAAGCGCGATGGTAGTAAAGTCGACTGCCGTCATCCGCCTCCTCCGCTGCCGCTGCTGCTTTCGCCTCCGCTATACGCCGTATACACGGCGGGGATGTGGGTATAGGGAGACAAGCGAGTATTATATCGGGGGAACGTCTCGGGCACCTCGGGAGTGCTCGCTTGTCCGTGCGCTCGAACATATGACGCCCAAGTTTACCGTATGTAATGGTACAAGCTCCACTGTCGCTGGTATAGGCCTGAAAAAAGCTTCGCCTCTGACGAGCGTCTGAACCCTTAGCATTATATTCCGCAGCCCCCGCTGCCGCTGCCGCTGCGGCTCCCACTCGCCCTCCCGATTCTCCCCCTGGCTCCATCGGCGCTCATCCGCAAGCGTGTACCGTGTGGGGGTTTGAGGCTAAGAGGAGAGAGGAATGGAAGAGAGAAGGGCAATAGTTTCTCGGCGGCCAAAACGTCGACCGCATGACGCCAAATGGAGAACCAGCTAGTCCGCGCGGAGTTGACGAGCGGACGTCCAAAAGTTCGGCGTACACACGTCCCTGCCATTGGACGAGATTGAAACGGGATTGGTAGTTTTTCAAGAGGGCGCACGCTTAGCGTTGGAAAGAGGCGTTTTACTTGGGTGACTCGACAGCTGGTTGGCCAAGTGTTCCGACGTTGATATCTCATTGGCTGAGAGTGATATCTGCTCCGCGCGGACCGATCCGATGCGTGCGCGTATATCTATATGTGTATATATGGTATAACCAGGACTCGCAAGGAGGAATATATTTACCCCGGGTAAGGTCGGCGGGCTGGAAAACGCCCAAATGGGGTGGTTTAGCCCGAAGCACAGAACCGAAGTGGCCCAAGTCCAGGACGACTACGACGGCGACGACGGTTTAGTCGTAACGCAACGTGCTCGGTACGGACTATATAGGATTTCGCTACCCTAACCTGACCTTAACCGAACCTGCTGGGGGTGGTGCGCGAGGAGAGCCGGTGAAATTAGGTAATTTCACTCCGTAATACTGTACGACTCTCATTGTAACTAATATATACAACCGAGTAGTGAGTGAGTAAAGCTTTTACCAAATTATATCGGTGCGAGAAAGGAAAAACTGCTTGTTTCTTCAACTGATTATTTATTTTCTTTCTATTATGCATTCTCAATTCGCGTATAGTAAACGTATCACCCGTCACAATCAACACATCGGAGTTCGTTCAACCCCGTTTGATCCATTTGCATCGAAAGAAAAAAAAAACAAACCAAAAAAAAAAAACAAACACTAAAAAATGATAATTCTGCTCCTATAATTATCACACACCGCGCGTATATATATATATATATCTATCTATATGTATCTATATACGTATACCGTGCACTACCCAGTGTCAATTATATCGGGCGTTTGGGGTCCAACGACTATATGGGAATTGGATGGAAAACGGGATGAATTCGAAGGTGTTCCCGCGGGCTTCGGGGGTTTTGGATCGTCTTCTACAGCTCACCGCCTATGATCGATACTTTATCGCCCGTATACGCTAATGGTTCCATTAGGTACGCTCCGCGAGAGGTTTCCGCGCGGTAATTGCTTCGGGCTCGCCGGACAGCGCGTTTATAACTTATAGCTGGGTAGCTCGCTCGCTGCGGTGGGCTCTCCTCCTCTCTCCATACGACGCGGAGTAGATAGATATACAGATACACACACATCGCACATGCATACTAAAGTTACACTCGCAGGTTGATCGCAGGTAGGTATTACATCGCATATATACGTGCATAAAACGAGATGTAGGCTACACACACTTACAGTATATCCTGTGTGACAAAATCCTGTGTCCTTTTCAATTGTTCCTTGAGGAACGAGTATAGATACCGGGTGTACGTAGATTATGGGGTGTGGCGGCGCGGAGATCGAGGATATAATACGGTGCGAGGGAAGTAAGATGACGACGAGACGTTTCACGTGTAAAGAGAAGAGAAAGAAAACAGGCCCATCTGGCGTGAACGCGACGCGACGCTAGAGGGTGATGGAATTTAAAATAATAAAAAGGAGTGCATGCACACATGTATAGGTACAGCGGGGCACAACATCCAGCGGGAGTGAAAAGTTGGGCTTTGAGAACCTCTGACTTTTCTATGGGAGATTAATTGTCTGTCCCTCTTCCGCAGACGGGCGAACGAACGAACGAACGAACGGAGGGTAGACGCGGATGGATGGATGGATGGATGGACGGACGGGTAGCTTCCTCCGTTATATATACCGCGTCTTCTCTCCTCTCCTCTCCTCTCCTCGCTGCTTCTCTTCTCTTCTCTTCTCGGCACTCGCGTTGAAGCCTCTTCGCGTCGGGATCATAGTGCGCCCGGGTACTTCCTCGCCCTCTCGTCGTTGCGCGCCCTCAACGGCCCCGCTAGTCGTTCTCACCCTCCTCTTTCCCCTTTTCCCCGACGATTCTGCCCTCTTTTGCTTCTCGCTCTCTTTCACCGCGACCTCCGGGAACTCCACGTGAAACTTGCAGGCACTATATCTGTATATGTGTAACTACCTACCCCTCGCAACCGCCGCCACTACCGCCGCCGCGCCACCGCCGTCACCACCGGCGCACCAATACCAAACCAGTCTCGGCATGCATGGCCCAACTTTTTTCTCTCCAAAGCACCCGAAAAAAAAAGTTTATCGCAAAATGGCTGCCCGTATTTACGTGATTCACGGCACCCCCGCGCAACCCCTCCGACGACCATAGGCACCCGTCAGAGCCAGAACGGCTCAACCGCCGGGCGAAAGCTTTTGCATAATAAAACATTCTCTATGTATATATGTTGCGCGGGGGTATGCATGAATATATGGCGGGGTATAGGTACATGGTATGTATGTGTACGGCGTATGTACGCTCCAGATTACATATATACATGTATATATAACCCATCTATAGGTATATAAAGGGGTGGGCGCGGCGTTGTATACAAGCGGCTTATAATATTGCATTTCTGTACACATACGTATTTGTATATACCTATACCTATGTACACACTTCATATATAGGTGCGCGGTAAGCGACGAGCCGGGTAAAAACACGAAACAAGCCTCGCTAAGTTCTTTGCCTGGCCGGCCGGTCGGCCGGCTTGTAATCTGCAGTTGGCGCCGAGAAATTACTGAAAATTACTGAATTCCGCGAGTAGGAAACTCGACTCACCGCCCTCAACATTTTGCCATCGCCATCGCCGTCGCCCTTCGCCCTTCGCCGCCCTACCCTCGCCGACCGGCCTTCGCTCGCCTCGACTTAATAACCGTTAAGTGCCGCTGTTCCCGCGGGGAACAGATTGGCTTCCTATACTTATGCACCCTACGTATATGTATATACAGAAACAGTACCTACTTGCAACTCGCACATTTTCATGTATATATAGGTGCAGAGCGTATCGTTACACCTACCAGCTATATACATTTGCTATACATACACCGAGTTACACACGCGCGATTGTGATTAGGATATACCTTCCGTCTTCCTTCCTCTCATTTTACGCTCTCCACCGTGTGGATATATACGTACAAGTCTATGAGCCTCGAGTAACTCGGCATTGCTAGAAACCGTAAATTCTCCATTCTCTCTCTACCGATAGATACCGACGTGCGGAACACGGCGACATTTCACGTAAACACCCCGCGCGTGTTCAACAAAATTCACCCATATATAGAGGGTGGCTCTCTAATTCTCTCGTGAGTATTATACGTACCGATTTTCGAGGTAGAAATAAATTCTTCATATCGGCAAATTAACCAATGTTTCAATTCGTGAAATTTTATACTAGGTTTTCTCACTCATCTCCGGCGTAATTTATATAGATATACAATGCCCCGTATGTGGAAAAAAAAAACGAAAAAAAAAGGAAAACAGGTAACTAATTGATTTTGGGGTAAAAAAAAAACCGACCATCCCACGATATGATTTCTCTGAAATACAGCGAGGCTTGAAAATTGAAAAATACAGTTCAAACAATATAATAACAATGTTATATACCCTCACGGTTATCAAAACGCGTATATATAGACATATTATGGGTATAACGTGATACGCACGCCGCGCATGCCATGGTTACGAAATCCATCGACTGTATACATAATACGCAACGTTAACAAACGCAAGGTCCACATTAAACTGGTTATATAGGTAAAGAGTGCGTGGTGGTTAGCAGTACGCGTGCGGGTGAATAGTTATACACAATGTGCATACGTGTGCATGTATAATATCTATGTAAACCCCGTATCAGGGTGCGCTATCTGACGACCGCGATCTCATGATTCTATGTACTATACCTACTATAAATGTACAAGTTTAGAGAGAAGAGGAAAAAAGATCGGAGGAAAAAGAGAAATGAAACTATGTAGAATAAGCTGGTAGGTATAACACAGGAGAGAAGCTGTAATGTAAAGCGAGTCGCGCCACTAACTCATCGTTATCACGAAACAGTTGCACGTTATTCTCCCGCGATGACGATTCTTCGCCCCTGCAGTGTACACGCAGATCGAACGCACGGCGTAGAGGACTCCATATTCGGTGGTGTAAATGTAAAGAGCACCACTACCCGAACGAATAGTCATACGATTTTTACGCGTACAGAAGCGCCACCTATACAGCGTCCGTCCGACGCACGTTTGTATCCATATTTCCATAGAGTATATCCGTGCCAATATTTCGGTATAGGAATATCGTGTACGTACATTTCGACGCGCGTATATAACGAGACCTGTGACACGCCGATGTTTCCGGTCTACAACCACGCACCAGGCAATATCCAGGCAAATATTCTGTTAAAACCCACGTACCGTACGTATGTGTCCGTAATACATAGGCATGCCTCATACCCGAGCGAGTCGAGGTGTACGCCGATGGTTAATTTCCAGTCAAATTTCATTAATTCCTACAGCTTTGCCACACATGCATATCCGTATAGGTAGGTACGTGTTCGATGTGTGCCGTCTATATGAATGTCGAGCATGCATCGTGTAAAATTTGTACCTCGGTATCGTGCGGCGTTTATAATCACGGGCGTGTCTCGATGCAGTGTATGTTCGCGATTCGGGAAACATTATTGTTGCACAGTTGTCTATTGTCACAGGCAAAACGTTGTGCGTATACATGTGTGTGTATTAATACACCTGCGTATAGGTAGACGCGCACCGTTCGCACATCCGTATTATCGATGGTGCTGATTTCGCGCCCCTTTGGGGTATATTCGCTGCGGTATACGTTACGTGTTGTTATTTCGCGTACCTATATAATCTGGAGTTGACAATCGGATGAGAGGATTTCAAATTTTTGAGGTTACGGTGGTTGCATCAGATGCCGCGGAACGATAACCAAATGGTAGAAAATTAATGAAACCGCGGGATGTATCTATGGTGAAAAAAAATGAATAACTTCTGAGAGATTGATTCCCCAAACTTTGTGAAATTAATTTTATATACACACAATCACGTGCTTAAATTTTCATGCAGGTATTGCCGTATCGGCAGATACTTCTCACTAAATTCTCGTATAACCATAACACACGATTTATAATAAATATGCACGAGCCTAGCGTGGCTGTAGTTAATACATGAATACGCATCGTGATACAACGTTATAAAGTACATAGTTATATGTATATAGATATACCTAAATACTTATATACCCTATACAATATCGTGCGCGATAAGCGTTGTGCTACCGCGGGTATAATATAAATACGCTTGATTCATAGCCACGGCCGTAATTAAAAAGCTCAGAGGTCACTTTGGGCTGGTTAGTTAGCCGTGGGTTATCAGCTCGGATCGGCTCAATTATATGCTCGTAATCGGCAACAGCTCGATTATTTTTTCTTTTATTTTTATATAATTTCTTTTATTGGCTTTTGTATTTTTTCTCTTTTTATTTATTTTTTTTTCTCTCCTTTCTTGCTTTACATTATTTTTTCAATTTTTCTTTTTTTTTTTTTTTTCGCGCTGCTCTTTCGCGCCCGCGATGCACGCACGTATGTATATAATGTAGGTATAGATGTATACGATATCGAACAACGCCCGTTTCTCGCACATTACACCGCACGTTAAATATATTACATAGATAATAATTTACATAACATATACTTAAATAAATTACATACGGTGCACGATGGAAGTGTGTTGTGCACTTCTGTGAAACAGAGTTGTACATATGCCTATGTACCTTTTCAATATATATACAGGGTGAGTCGCCACAAAGGTCCGATTCGGGAGGAGCTTCAATTGGCTGAGGCTCCGCCTTCATGTTATTCTCAAAATTCCTGTTGCCAATCGGCGATCAGATAGTACTACTTTCGGATATTCTTATCATTGTGCTCGAGCCGATACTCAGTATAGAGTCCAGTTGCACAACGAATGGTTATGACGCTGAGTGAGACAAAAAAATCTACGCAGATACGTTAATAGGTAAGAATAGATGAAGGCGGAGCCTCAGCCGATTGAAGCTCCTCCCGAATCGGACTTTTGCGGAGACTCACCCTGTACATCTGTATAAGATTCCTCAATGATAATCTGCGGGCGAGTGCGCCACCTTTTGATTTTTAACTTTTATAGTTTAGTAGGAGGTGTACAAAGGAAAAGAAAAGAGGAAGAAATTAGAAAAAAAAAAAACAAGAAAAAAAGAAGAAAGAGAAAGAATACTCAACGTAAAGCCACGATCACCGAACCTCGAGTATCGGTAGTAGTGGCAGCGGTGGTACGTCTGAAAATTTTTTTTGCCCCGCTGATTTTTCCGGAGCGAATTACGTAGGCGCTACAGCACGCGAGACCGCCCATCCGGTCGTTCGGGCGGGCGTGCTCAAATTAAAAAGTATAATTTGGAACGTATATATACGCGGTGCCACCACCATGCGGTAAGCTCGACAGGTATCGAGCCGTGACAGGCTGTAAACTTTCGAAATAATTTCTTTTTCACGTCACCCTCGACTCGGTCGTCGTTAGTTCGCATAAACTTCCACCTAGTTATGGAGCAGATATTGAGATTTATGTACCGCAAGACGTATAGGAATACACGCGTGGATACGTATACAAGATGCGATGGGAATATTGATCGGCTTTGGATTTTTTTAAAAAATTTTTGATTCATTTATTTATTCATTTTTTTACCAAGAAGGAAGCACGACAATTACAACCCCCACGATTTTTCTACCTCGTCACGCTGCATTTGAATCGAACTTTCGACTAGTTTCCGTTTTTTGAGGGATCATTCGTACGAACTATGTACTGAGTTCTTAATATCGATGTTTCTAAAGTATAGGTCTCGGGGATTCGAAAATTTGAAATTTTTCACCCACACCTTTCCGAGCTTCAGCCCTGAGTATAGATGGCCACGAGGAATTTAAGTAACTGTGTACATACGCGACGAGTCGGTAATTACTTGTCTGCAGAGTATTTAGGACGCGCGGGACTCGCTCATTTGGTCCTCGAGTTCTATGACCCTTGTACCAACATAACCCTTAAACGGCCATTTCTTCGTTGGTATACGAGGTATTCGTCGGTGGGCGTATAAAATCGGGCGTCTTTTCCCTCTATAAAGCGCGTAGTCCCCGTCCGTTTAAAACCCCTTTTCGTCGTAACTCGGTCTTTAATTCGATACGATACGGCAGTGCAGACGAGACAAGTAGATTAATAAAATGGCGCTTCCCTCTCGCCTCGAAGTAATCGTTTGTCTCTGGAAGTATAAACGAGTTTACGCTTCCAAGAAGGAAGGAAGTTCAACCGGCAGCAGCACAGACGACATCGACGACGACGACAACGAAGACGACGACGACGACGACGAGCTATATTAGGTATGTATACGTAACTATACTGCAACCGTCGCGCGGAGCCCAGGAATTGAAATTAATTTCTCTCCTTCCCAAATTAATCCACTTGACATCGTAGGATCAACCGCGTTTAGTCAGTCCTCGAACGCTCGCTTCGTATAATGACGATGCTTCCGCGCTCCGCGCCGTGTTGCGAGCACAGGCAGATCCCTCGTCCTTAAACACGTCTTATACGTACGATCCTTTCGATCGCATCTCATCTCGATTATACACATCCACATACAGTATACACACGTATACGTATCACGTACCAGCTATATCCGTATTTAACCCGTCGTACTTACGATATGCCCGCCATATAGCGGCGGTATAATACGTTACACGACGCTTGTAATCCACCGCAAATTGCCAACTTGTTTATCAGATGTCAATGGGAGTATATAGAGGACTAGGTACATAACTTATACGCATATAGGTGCACTGTATATACCTGAGCACATAAATATTATATGTACACCTATAAATACGTATACATATATATGTATATGGCGAGCGAACGAACGAACGAACGAACGAATTAACGCGATCTGATTGCGTTATAATCTATACACTTACATCGTAGGTACCTACGTGATTAATTGTTTCGCGCCAAACAGCTCTGATTCACGTTATGTTGCATATTAGTTTATGTACGGGATATTTCATTCCGAATTATACATCCTGCGACTATTAGTTACGAGTTTTTTTTTTTTTTTTTTTAAATTAGTTCTTGACGCAATATAAATAGGTTAGGTAGCTGATGAAGATTATTTCATGATTTCATTTAAATAAAAATTCCTAAATAGAAGTATGATTCCAGTCTTTTCTCCGCGATATTTTTTTTCTATATCAAAACAACAGAATTCAAAAAAAATCAAAATTAAAATTTGTGGTAGCCTGGGTGATTTGGCACATATGCCGTGCCCTGGCACTATATAATATATTTCATTTTATCGAGAGTGAAATAACTAAATCCACTTATTGGCCTCGTCACGTCGCTTGAAAAAAGCAAATTTTACTGCTTGAGATAACTAAAGAACAAAAAAAAAAATTAATAAAAAAGAACTAAAGTGTTCTATTTCGTGATGTGGCGTTATAACCTATACTTGTAACGGCCAAGCTTTCCCCCTCTTCTTCCCCCTCAAATTAGGTACGTCATCTCAGGGGCACGAAATTAGATTAGCTCTATCATTTGTATCCGTAAATTCTCGTGTTCAAGGGCCGGATATCGTAATCAAGAAGAAATAATCATGACTGATTTATGGACAATATGTTTTATGAGTAAAATGGAGAAAAAAAACCTTTCGTTACAAACAAAAAAAAAAAAAAAAAATCGCGCACAAAAACAGTTCTAATTGATGATCCAGTTAAATATTTTGGCAGGTGAAAATTGTTCGTTCGAATGTATATCAAAAAAAAAAAAAGAAAAAAAAACTTGTGTTAGAAAAAAACCAATGAGTACCTACTAATAGTCTCGATAAATATTGATATTATTCGACGCCGATGATGTAATATTTTTACAGCGTGGGTTTTCAATTGAGATATATTTTTATTTTTTTTTTTTTGTTATAAATATGGCTATCTTACTCGATCGAAAACAATCATATAATATTATGAAAGGTCACTGCAGCGGAGTATGGGGGAAAAAGGAAACGAAAAAATCATAATGAAATCAATAGTTATAGAGTATATGTATATGGGTAACATACATGTGCAGACGATATAGTTTATTTTTTCGTTTTTTTTTTTTTTGTTTCCCAGAAGGCTTTTTGTTCTCCCGATTTTTGACGAGTCTATATCAAATTACTGAGTAATCAATCAGGATGTAGAGTTATCGACGTTTGAGTAAGTGTAGACACGTATTTGTATGTATAGGTGTATGGTGGATTTATCTGCACGCAGGAGTGACAATTTTTTTAAACTCGATATCCCAATTTTCAGTTTTACCCGGAAAATTTTTTAGTTCCCAGTATTCAAAACTTTGACCAGAGTGATCAATTTACCACGTAATATTTTCACCGTCGATTTTCGTATCGAGGATAATCGGAATTTTTGCCAAAAGTATCGATATTCACGGGTTGCGTGAGGTTTTGAAACTTGAAAAAAAGAAGAAAAACAAAAGATCGCTAAAAAGCTTGATTTCGATAACAATTCATGTAACTATATTATTATCGAAATTCTCGAACGAACTTTACGAATAATTTGCTCGTACTGCCAAAGTACTTCGGAGCTGCGGGCGCGTCGATGTGTTAAAAGCAGTGAAAAAATGTGCGAGCTGGAGGTAAAAAAAAATCGTTGCCTTACACACGATTTACGCGCACTCGTATGTGGGGCGGTACACATTGTGTAATATATAGGTACGCACAGAGTAACGAGAAAAGCAATTCTCTAATCGGTGCCTACGCGCGAAGGCCTACCACGTTTTACATCAACCCCGCATCTATATACAAACAAGGAAAGTTATTCCGTCAATTTACAGTTTTCGACCCACCCTATACAGCGGAAAACTTACGACCGACAGTCACTCGTCCGAGTCACCCGGCCCCCCATACGACGCTAAAAGATTGCCTGATTAATATTTACGGGTCCCCCTGCGCAACACGCTGCGTTATACATACCTACATTTGGCTATGTGTATGTACATGGATATGTAACCACACGCAATATATTCGGTGAACACAAAAACACGTGTGTGCAGCACGAACTCACGCATGTAATATTCAAAGCGTATACGTATACATACGACTCGGAGCCACTTGCAAACGTATATATATGTATACACATCATGGATTACATAGTTATATATATATATATATTTTATTGTATATATCTACCCGCAAAGTTGCGTGATAAGCGAGTATCACCTATCGATAAAACTCGGTTCAAGTTATACACGCGTATATGTACAGTACATGTATATATACATATATATGCACTGTAGTCTAATAGTTTTCGTTCACGGTTTCGCTCACGTTCGTATACGTACAGTTTAGTATAATACATGCGGTGGGCATATATATTTAACGGACACCAAACTCGGTATGTATTATAAATAGATAGTCGCGTATGTATATATGTGAATATTTATGTATTCATACGTATATCTACAACCACACGCATTGTGCATAGCCGGGGAAGCCTCACGACAGCGCTATCATTATATACAGCGGGGGTAATGGATAAAATGGGGATTATCCAATCATGGTTAATGCGGAAACTATCCATTTAATTACACGCAATGCACCTCGGTAGAGACAGAGGGTGCAGGGGGCGGGGGCGGGGGCGGGGGGGTTGAAAGCTGCTGCCTTCTAGTTCTCCCCATGGTTTTCGTGAATCAAATGCCCGGAGAAAGAGAAAACTCTCCGTACACGGCAGTGCTACTCGCCGTGTACTATGCAGCGTATACATATGTATATCATTTATCGTGCACGTATAGATATACACGCGGAACGGGGGGTAGAGCTTTCGACGAGGGCTAACGGAGAATAGTCTCGTGGTCTCATGGCCAGAATTGAGCCGCGGCCGACTAACCAACGTAATGGAGTGCTCTCAGTGGTGCTCAGGCACACCTGTTGTGTTGTTCATCCCTCGGCAAAGACTGTAGCTAGAACACATGCGAGAATCAACGATAATATGATGGGTACACTTGGCGAGATCGTAAGTGGCGTGGTTAGACAGAACGCGATGAGATGTAGGTTGGCATTAAATATCCTAGTCTAGACAGCAAGTGCTTTTTAGGTCCACATTTTTCAGCAGCCTCGGAAAAATATGAACGAGGTGTCATTCGATTCGGGACAGCATGTAGAAGTTTTTTGAAAAAAATCAAGTCCCGCTCGCAAAAATTACAAAAGTTATAATGAATTTGGTGAAAAAAAAACGGGGGTTTGGTTTTTCGCAAATATCTCAAGAACTAATTGAGATTTTTGAAATTTTTGAAAAGATTCGAAGAGAGGAGGAAATTTCCTTAACAAAAGTTTCGAATCCCGGAACTATAGGACCATTATTTATAATTTTCTCAGAGGGGTGAAAATACCGCCGAAATCGGGTAGTCTGGCTTGCGCGCGTCACGCAATGAAACGGCCCACAAACCAGACTAGCCGTTTTCGGCCGTATTTTCTCGCCTCGGGAAAAATTGCAAATAATGGTCCTACAGTTCCGGGAGTCGGGACTTTTTGTAAGGAAATTTCCTCCACTTTCCGAATCTTCTTTTAAATTTTGAAAATCTTAATTAGTTCTTGAGATATTTGCGAAAAACCAAACCCCCGTTTGTTTTTCACCAAATTGATTATAACTTTTAGAATTTTTGCGAGCGGAACTCGATTTTTTTCAAAAAACTTTTACATGCTGTCCCGAATCGAATGACACCTCGTTCATATTTTTCCGAGACTGCCGAAAAATGTGGACCTAAAAAGCACTTGCTGCCTAGACTAGGATATTTAATGCCAATCTAGATCTCATCGCGTTCTGTCTAACTACGCCAGTTACGATCTCGCCAATTGTACCTACGTGTATCGTTACCCTTATGGTACACATGCGTGACGTATGTCCGGATTGTGAGCGCGAGGCTGCATCCTCGTCATGACCCCTTCATGTACTCGCGTAATCACGGGACATTCAGTTGTTCATCATCATCGTGTAGTGCACGTAATGTGCTCGCAGAAATTCCTAAGGAATTATGGGACGGAGTGATAATTGATAAGGTTACATTATACCGCACGGAATACTGCGTCGTCGCACGATCAACGTATGTAGAGACGCGTAACTATTGGGTCCGATAAAAAAAAAAATAATAATCATTATTACGATCCAACTGTATACGTACCTACGCTCATACATAATTGGCGAGATAGACAAAACCGTGGGAAATTTTTATTGATATATTGCAGTCGTGAGCGACTCTGCAGTTAAGTTTTATGGGGTCAATTGTCAGTTAGGGCGCTTTTTTCTCTTGTTTATACCCCCCCCCCCCCCCCCCCCCCCAATTATATCATACCTATACCAACCTCAATTATTTCGTTGTAACCGTAAGTTCTTTTTTGTTCGTTTCGCTCTTTTTTTAAACTTGCTTTTATTTTGTACTATGAACATGTGAATATGACATTCTCGTCACACTAAACAGGCAAATAGTACTGGATCTGATTTATTCTTGCCGTGATCTATTTTAGAGAAAAAAATTTCCTTCCAAAGAATGAATCGCAATGATTAAATTTATTTATTTTTTTAATCTTCGCACACAGTGTACGGCGTACGCTCGCCACTGAATACCCAAGTGGAACACATTTCGTACGAATCCGTTCCGTCAACGGAGTATCATAAAACTAATAATTGTTTTACCGAATAACTGGAAAAATTATATGTATTTCGAAGTCAATTTTTTTGCCGTCAGCGAAGATCAGGCGCTGAAGGGAGAAGGGTGGCGGTAAACAGCAGCTTGTTGTAAAAGTAGTATCTAATAATTGACGCCATCATTACACTCGCGGAGCTGGTCAAAGTTTATGATAATATGTGGTTTATGGCTCATAAATGGTTGGTATATTGCAGCAATTTTGACGCGCCGACATCACGATTTAGGGTGAAAGAAAATTGCGTCCCCTTTGCGCGCGTGCAGATGATGTACTACATTATCAGCGTCGTGAAGCGGTGCAAGTAGGTATGGTGGGTTATAATGTAGGTCAGCGAATTTTATAACCGTACAAAATAACTGCACCGTTTCGGAATTCAGCTTCTGGTACACCACCTCTGCAATTTCCTTCTTTTGTTTTCGTTTTTTTCACATAGTCAATTTATATACACGAGAATTTGATGTGAAGAAATTTTTTCTTTTTCACTCAGAAAAAGGTTGTGAATCGGATATGAAACTCAAGTTAATGCCATTTTGCGTACAGAAATTTTTTCTTTGATGATCCGAATGGAAAAAGAAGAACGGAAACAAATTCTCTGCGCGCCCCTATTTCAGTCTTTCTCTCTCCCTCTCCCTTTCCCTCTTTTTTTTTTTGTTCCCTTAAGCTGAGCCACAGAATTCGCACTTTAGCGACACTCGCCTGCCAACTTCCTCACTTCCTTAAGTCTTTTCCATTACAACGACGGCGTCCCTGCACTGCCTCTTCGTCAGCAACTTTCAACGCGTTTTATAAGCCCGCGAAATTGGCAGCGACAACGACGATGATGGCGGCCAAAACATAGCTGGGGGAAAATGGCACACTTTAAAGTATATCATGCCGACTGTGCTATGCTGGAGCCGTTTTTTTTTTTGAATTTTTACTTCAAGAAAAAATCTAGTTCAAAGAACAAATGAACTTTTTTCATGCTTTTTGGGATGACAGGTATTCTGCCAAAATAGAATAAAGCAAAATGTTCAGGGTTATATTACAGGCTAAGGAATTTGGCAAGGAATGCCCCATACGGATATCTCTGCGGATTGAAGGTTGGCATGGGTCGCAATTACGGATTATGCGTTTCAACTACACGTTGTAATTTGCGCGGCAGTAGTGATGGCAGCAAGCAATCAGCGGAAACACGATGTCCCACGGGTCGGGTGACAATGTCCGACTCATTCGGGGAATGATGATGAATGTCGCCACTTTGTCTACGACACGGGAGAGTATAAATGTTCGCGTTGAGCTATCGCTATAATAATGGCATCGTTCGAAATCAAATAACAAACAAATTGACTGCAATAATTCGGTATTGATGAAGCATGGATTGCCCCGTCGCCTCGTGTCACGTCCTGTGCCATTATTCTCGTCAAACGCGTACGTCGTTTATGAACCAACTTTAACACCGGCACAAAAAAAAAAAAAAAAAAACAAAGTCAAAAGAAAAACCAATAAAAGAAAAATGTAAATGTCAACTCTCCGCCAATTACGTACTATATATAATATAATACAAATTCCAACACGATGACATCACATCGCTGCATCCCCAGGTTTTTTAACTAGAGTTTATGTAGTAAAAGGAAAAGTTATTTCAAGAGAAGTAATCAAGTCACCCTCTCTAAAAAAAAAAAGGAGGGGGAAAGCTGCAGAGTGCAAACTTTTAGCGAGTTGAAAAAAAGTAAAAGAAAAATGATTAACTTGGTTCCTTCCGCGGAGTATAGTTGGTCTCTTTACCAGTTCTAACGTTAATTAATATCGTCAAAGCTCGACGACGCGGGTGAAGAACGAAATAACGAGGCTCGGTTGGTTCCGCAGGCGCGTTACGTTCGTCGTTCCTACGATGATGACAATGACGATCACGATCGCGATGGCGTCGCTAAGGAAGAAAGCCCACAAATCGCGTGGTCTAAAATTAACCCCGCGCCCATAACTTTCACCACAGTTTCTAACAACTCCCGAGTAGTCGATTGCGGTGTACTACGTTACGTAGGTATATATGTACATCACGTACACCCTTAAAATGTCCCTTTGCGATGACACCGTGTCATCTGGCAGAAGTTCAAGCGTTCCGTCGATTCCCACCCGAGATAAGTTCTTCGCTTCTTATCGCCCCTGTGCCACCCCGAGGCGATCAGTTCCGTTCAGGTAGTTCTGCTGGAAAAACTTTTTTGACGAACCTGAGAGCTCTGACAGGATTCGAAGAAGGAACTCGGATACTTCATACCTATGTATATAGGTACTAGTATACATATGTATATACCTGCCTACGCTTAGCGGAAAGGCTGCTGCAGACAATGAGTCGTTTGAAACTTTTCCTGCTACTTATACTGCTGCTGCTGCTACCAGCCCTTGAAATCTATATACATATATACTATATCTGCATATAAGGATTGCGGAGAAGGTAGGGCGAATATCCCCGCCAACCATCCCTCCGGATGATTATGCCCCGGGATTTGCGTGCCGACGGACTGCGAAGCTTTCTAAACTTTTAATAACGCATTATCGACCTGCACCGCACCGCACCCCGCCGTACCAGGATCCCATCTCTTTTCGTATAGAACGGCTTACTGCTTCAACGTCGCAAACTTTCGCCAGAAATCACCCTATGACGTTCGATTTCCTCCCTCATTTTCACCAACGAATTACCTCTTCGCACTTTTTTTCTTTTCTTCTTTCAACACTCTTATCGCCGAATTAGAAATACTTTTGACAAAACGATCGAGAAATCGGTTAAGTTTTTAACCAAACAAGACCCATTTTCAAAACCCTGTTATAATTTTTCCAAAGATCAACGAGATCCTTGAAGAATAATTAGATTTGTTTTCTTTTTTTAAATTCGACACACCAAGTTTTTCGAAATCGTTTTTACAAATTGTTCGATGATCGATTTTTGTCTATTCTATTTTTTTTCTCAGTATAAAATTTTCGGATATCGTATCGGTCTTTTTTTTTTGTTGCTCGTGTGTATCGTGTGTGAAAAAACAAAACGCGATACGATTCCGTTCCGAGGGGTTTTGAAGGTTGGAACGTGGTTTTGATTCTTTATTTTTATCCTTCTTCCGTCGTTGTAAATTAAAATCCGTTCAATGTTGGCAAAAAAAATTGTCGAAGTGGAGTTTTCCGAACGAAATCTTACAGAGCGCGATCGCTTAATGATTGTGCCGAGTGAACCTTGCGTCTGTATAGCTGCCTAACGAATTTTTTATGGGGCGAACATTCAGTAATTTTATTTTCCGCATATATGTATCCAGTGTATTTCGATTTCACAGAAACTTGGAAGAAACTATTTATGAAAAGAGCCACCTGCAACAGCTGCCGTCGTTTGTTTCTCATCGTTTCAAAGTAAAGCGAACGAACTTATTACCGCAACCGCAAACGTTCTTCGTGTATGTTTCAAACTGTTCTTCTTTTTTTCATCCCCCTTTTTTTTCCTCTTTCTTCTGCACATCCTTCCGGTGAATCAAGGAATTGTGTATGTAAATAACATATCCAATGTAGAAATGAACGAAACAGGACGTCGCGAAAGATGCGTGCAACATGCGCAACATGATCCCGATTAAAAATTACCATGTACGCGGTTATAAATACCAGAAAATCGGCTGCGTGCAAAGGAAATAAACGTTATGGTACCCGTATCAAATTTCTCTTCGATATTAGGTATAACCCATATATATACCTATATTTAAACAGGTTATGTGAAAATTGTATCCATATATACCTACAGATACGGAAAGTTAGTGCGCGGTTTAATATTACTCGCGTCGAAATATTTTTCCACAAAAAAAAACAAATAAATAAAAAAATACACAAAAGTTGGAGGAAAAAAAGCCAAAAAAAGAACGAAACTTTATTTTATACCTCCACCGCGCTCTCAACGAAACATATTTCAAATGAAAAACTGTAAAATAAATTCCCCTCCCTCCGCTCCACTTCAATCCAAGCCCAGTTTGTTGAAAATTTTTAATACGACCAATATAAGCTCTGCCGAAATTATTTAGTAAAAAATGTTTCGCGTACAGGGGAGCTGACCAGGGCAGATATGGAGAGCTAAAGGAGTAAAGGATTTGTCGGAATATCAACACCCTTTTTTTGTTGCTAAAATAAAATTCATAAAAAATAGGGCGATTCCGGGACAGGATAGAGCACCTGGAAAAAATGTTCAAATTTTTATATAAACATTCAACATTGCTGATTCGATCAAAGAATTTCACGGTACACTATTTCACCTCGCCACTATCTATTTTTCACCCGCATCCAATGATCGAGTTTTCTGAATTGAAAGGTTGAATTTTTAATTAGGAATTTTTCATTCTCGTTTTCTAGGAGGTTGTAGATTCTGATAATCTCTGTAAGTTTGCGACGAAGGGATAGTTAAATAGGAGAAAATAGCGTAGCTATCGAGGTAGATATACTAAGTCTGTACCGATCAATTGCCGGCGAGTAACCGAAGGGTAGGAGGTAGGTGGGTAGGTAGATGGTATGGATGTATAACTCGGCAGTCCGCGAATCTCGATTCAGTCAATCGCAAACTCTCAAGCTCCGAAAGCAAACTCACCGTAGATTTCTTCGAGAGTAATTACGCGGTTCGAATTGGCATACATTTTCTCATTCCCCCAACGACCGAGGCGGAGAAGCTCGGAGAGGGGAAAAAGGAGGAAGGGAGGGAGGAAGCGATGAGAGTATAAAAAAACAAATAAAATGCAAAAAATAAATGAATTCCTGAACGTATCTACCTAACCCCTCTATCACACACACGTGTAATTTTTCATCGTATTTAATACATGGCCGTACGTGTACGGATATCATTTATTAAATGTACAAGGTGAGTCAAAAAAAATGATCCATTTTAAAACTTTGATACATAAAGGCCGACCGTCGGCACAGACGAAACCTGCGTTATTTTTTTTATTGTTTCATTGAAAACTGCAGCGGAATGAAGCTTTCAATCTCTATATTCCTTTTTTTGTTTTATTAGAAATTCGAAACCGTTCATCTGTTTCCGCGAAATTTTTTATCGAAATTTTCAAAAATTTCGGAAAACGAAGTATAAACTTTCTTCCTTAGATCTTTTTCAACCAAAAATTTATCGTCGCGTTTGTATATTAATCAAATTTGAATATAACTCGTTTTCTTTCCACCCACCCTATAATTATACGTATTCTATCGTCTCATAGGTGAAATAGTGGCCTGCAACGCATGTATACGTATCTATACGATGGATATACCTATAGATATACATGGAGCACGTACATATGCATGTACAAATGTACATATCTGTATTGCCGTGTGTACACCGACGCACACGAAGGTATATGTACGACAAACAAGGATTGGGAGCAATATCCCACCAGGTCAATATTTGCGCGACGGTTAGTCGACCCACCCTCTTGTGTAGCCCATCCCCCCATTTTGCCCATTCCTACTTCACTCTGCCCACGCAAAGCCCCGAGGCACCCGCGAGGGGTTGACGGGAGAGAGAAAAGTAAACGCCACTGTAAGCACCAAGTTTACATTTACGTGTTTGCCGAGCAACTCAAATATTTCGTACCCCTCCCATCGTTTTAAGACCGAGCTGCAGGCTGCTCGGTACACTACCTCCACCCCTCTGCCCCTCCTTCCCTCCTTCCCTCCTTCCCTCCCGCGGCAACTATACTCCCTTGCTTCGGTATAATGTGTACGTAGGTATATCTGTACGTCTCGGGTCCGCGCGACTTCCGACTTCCGAGGCCTGAGCCGATTTTCCAGCACGCAATGTTTAGCGAGACCAGCCCCTTTGTGGTCTCGTCTCACCCCCAGCAATCCCTCTTATTTTCACCCTCTCTTCCTCTGTCTACACTTTGTTCGTCAACGTCGTCTGCTCGCGTCCGCGTTTATACTCCGGTTCTCCTGGGCGGCGTACGATCACCTGGGGATCGATAAAAGGTATATAAAATCTACCGACACGTATAGGTATACGCCTAAAAGAGGAAATTCTTCGAGGAAAGTTCCTGCAGGCAATGGAATTCCCTTTAACGAGCGCAAACAGGTTGACGTGTAAGTAAAGGAATAGACGGCGACGTACGTTGATCGAAGTTCAATAAATATACACGTACCTACCTTACATGCACACATATATACCCGATCATGGATGATATCAAATATGTGGATTGTCAACTTTGCGGACGCCCGCGTACTAATTTTTCAAGTTGGGGTTTCATGAATAGCGTATCGACTGAATTAGTGCGAGACGAAGCGAAAAAATTGCACATTTTCAAAAGCTCGGTTTTACAAAAAAAAAAAAAATAAAACAACGTCCGGCTTCGGTCACCACGGAGCGGTCGAAAAATCCTAGGCTTTTCTATCCCTCCCCCCATTCAGGAGGGGAAAAAGAAAGAAAAAGTGAAGAAAAAATGTTCGCTGATATAATGGATGTGACCTAAACACCTGGGCACATTATGCGTACAACGACATACCTCATTACAATTATATGTATATACCTACGATCTACTACACTCGAGTATAAGTTAATTATTTTTAAGAGTAATTACATACCCCGTTCGAGGCGGTGCTCAGACCATGTTTATTACCGGTGTATAATTATGTAAATATCGTGAATACGCCACGGCGACTCGCGGTGCGCAAAAAATAACTATATAATATATGTACCTATAATATATATCCCGAGCATATAAACCTACATAAGTATACGGGATCTGTCCGTCGTCGGTATAATGACCACGTGTGTATTTATAAATGTATGTATATATGTACGAGAAAAAAATTGAATCAAGAATTATCGGGAAAGGGAAAGACGAGAGGAGAAGGAAAAAAAGAGGAAGAGAAAAAAAAGAAGAGACCCCCAAAGTCTCATTCTCGAGGAATATTTATAATCACCTCGTCTCCGGAATCGCTGTGCGCGCGTTTCGGTCGTATATCCGTGGGAAAAATTTCCCTACAGACGCATCGGTAAATTTTCTTCATATTACTAGTTTCTCGTCGATCGGATAATAACGGGATACGAGACCCAAAGGAGCTTCTGTAGTACCGTCCGTCAAGAAAGTCTCGCTGATTCCTTCCGCGCTGCAGATCTTGTGATAAATGAAACTAAATAAGAAAAAATAGATTAAAACACACGACAGAAAAATGGAGATTTGATTGGTTCCGGAAAATGTATAATCCTGGAAAATTGTAGATCTAATTTTTCGAACCTCATTCGAAACTTTTTGGTTATTTTTAGGCCTCGAAATTTGCCGATCTCCGGTATGTGGCGGTTGTATCGCGCCGTTACGAGTGAAACCTTGTCCCCGAAATTGGCGGATTTTCATTCGAGGACTGACTCCAGATTTGAAGGGATGAATGAACGTGGAATGAGTGTGAATCGAAGTGCGTATCTCGCTGTAATAAACTGCACGGTGTATACGTCTTCTCTCAGGAGGTAATCCAACGCGGGGTTTTAGTGAACGCGAAAATGGAAGGGGCCAATTGCCTCGTGTAAAATTTAAGGTTTTTCATTAGCAGGCAAAACTTTAACTCACTTTTTACGAGGGTACTAGGCGCAGGATGAGGGAAAGTTGGGGGTAAGTGGGAAAAAAAAAAAGAAAAAGAAAAAGAAAAAAGTGAGGGAAGAAGGAAAGGATAAAATAAGAGAAAAGCGAGAATATAAGGGAAAAAATAGAAAAGCTGGCGAGGGGCAAAATTTCGTATAACAACTGCGGTGCGTATTTCATGCATTATTTTGCCTGGCAGGTTGTTTGCCCGGCGCCCTGGAGCGCCCCAGGGCGTCCCGGAACGCCGGTGAACAAAGAAATACCCCATCACAGTTCCTCCCAGCGCTCCCTACCGCCGACTATGTATATATAGATATATATGTAATATGTATATGCCTGGTACTCCTTCCACAACTGCCCCCGCAAGCGCCGGGGGCGTTAATATTTTAAGCACACTTTTCTCTCGCCACCCTCCTCCGCGAAGCCCCTCGCGTCTCGCGTTCGCAAGTGGAACGGGCTGTACTTTCTTTCCCCGCAGCAGCTAAATTTTGCAACGCAAATTAAGTGCGGCTTATGGCAGTGGTTGTCACCCCTGAGGGGTCAAAAGTTGAAGGTTGTTTCCTGACACCCCTCAAAGTTGGGGGCCCCCTCCATTCCAATCAAACGAATTTTCACAGATGTTGATTCTACCAACCGAAGGCAACGCTGGGGCTCGATTAGTTTCGCTCCCTTAGCGAGAGGGCGAACAAAAATTTCTACTTCAAAGTCCTGCACTCGGCAATCAATTAACCAAAGTATAATATCCGTAATTAATCGACTGTCCTCACTGTCATTTTATACCCACTGTATGATTATAAACCAGTCTCCCTAATCTCCCATCGAAAACATATGCGTACTTTTTCTTGTTGTTTTTTTTTTTTTTTTCAAACAATTGAAATTATGGTTTTGACTAGTGAGAAAATATTTTCACAGCTCGTACGATCTAGTCAGTTACCCTGACGATTAAAACTTCTTCTTTTTCTTTAGTCAAAGTGCAGTTAGATTTCAGCTATCTCTAAAAATGACGATGCTTCTTGTTTTTAAGTAACTCACACTTGAACACACAAAAATGATTTTTTTTGTTTCTTCTTTCTTCTGTTTCAACCAGAGAAATTTCAGCTCGGATTTTAGTACGTATAAAAGAGTATTCTAAGGTGATTTTTTATGTTGCCCGAAAATCGCTTCTAAAAGCACCTGTGGATCGCATTATTATTTATTCTCTTTTGATTCCAAGAAAAATGACCGTCAAAAAAAAGAAAAAGAAGAAATTATCGAGATTTAAGTATTCAAAACCCTCTGAGAACAATAAACAAAAAATAGATAAATAAATAAAGATTGAATTCTCACTCGAGTTTTCTTAAAATTACAATTATTTCGTCTCGGAATTCGTGGGAATTTCTTCAAGATTACAAACACAGTGGCTCTTGCTAGCTCGCTTGAATAATAATTCATATAATGTAAGGAATAACGGAGGTGCAGAAAAAATTTATTTATTTTCAATTTTTTTTCTTCCCACAAAGAAAGACCCCCGGTGAAAAATTCGAAAAAAAAAAAACAAAGAAAATTCTGAAACGTTCATGGGCACAGGCCACGTGATTTTTCGTGGGACACCCCGTATATATATTTAGTTCCGATCGTGCAGTTTTTTTTTCTTTTTTTTTTTTCAATCGTCCACTACATCATTTATAAAGGTAGTATCAACCGATCGGGCGTATTGAATTGGATTCTTTGGTTGAATTGTTCGTGAAGCACACACATACCTCATTAGTCATTGTATTTAGATATCTTTAACCCCGTGGCTCACGTCGTATCGGGTTGAGTGTCGTACGCTGCTGTGGTATATTAAAGGGTTAATTGTGTCAGGGATTATACGTTGACGAGGGGACAGGGTTCGGCAACCCTTCGGAGCTCGGATGCAGAGGGGCTATAAAAAAAACAACTTTCTTGTGCTGCAATAAGGCATGTCTATCACCTGACTAAAGAAACCACTCTAACAAACTTTGATCCGACTTAACTTTTATATTAATGGATCGACAAGCTTATTGCAACGCTTCTTTCAACTCCCTACCTACCCTTACCCTCCCATTATAAGTATTTTATTTTCTGAAGCCGAACAAACAGCCCGCACGTGTCCCTTTCACCTTGTGTTATATACGTGTACATATGTACGTACCTATAATATATATATATATATATATGTAGATAAAGCTCTATAGTCCTGCATCGCCACCCATTTATATATAAGAAAAAAAGAATTTACCATACAGTCGTATCCCAACAGCCACCGGATGTGTAGATTATAAATATATGTACGACATATCGTACGGTGATTTATATATCTGTATATAACGATATATATTATACATATATTTATATATATCACGTTATACTAATCGAAAACTTAAACCGGTGTCGAATTCGGTTTATCACAGCTAATTTAATCGACTGATAAATTCCCACGGGGGTGTACACATGTGTGTTATAAATGTGTACCTACGCATACAGATATGGGTTAGGAAGTTGGTATAAATGCTCACGTACGTTTTTGCCACATCCCCGAAATATCATGAACCCTCTCGCTATTTTTGCGGCAACACGAACGTAAATCATCTATTGAGTTATACGTGAGTCGCGCTCTTCGCGGGTAGCGAATATCGAAGGGGTTTCGATGGAGGTAAACACAAAAAACCAAAAAAAAAACCAAAAAAACACAGCCGCCGTGTCGAATCGAATTATACACTGCTTCGTTTTGTTTCAGCCAAATTAAAAGTCACCGCTGTAGCAGGTAATGTATGTAGCAGGACGTGGTAATAAGTGGCAATGTTGTATTTTTTCTGATTCGAAATAGATAAAAAAAAGACATTTGTTTCGATTTTTTACTGTTATAACCCTTACAGTTTTGTGTTTAACTGAAATTTAACATTATGTCGAGGATTTTTTTGTTTTTTGTCATTCAAAAAAATAGAACTCGAGAACATAATTATTGACTGAAAAATTAAATTTCTTCAATAATATTTATTACAGGTTAAATTTAACATTCTTTTATCGATATTTTTCAGAATATAAAATGAAATCCCACCGGACCACGAACACATATATTACCATTGAACGAATTCATGTGTACCGTACGAAGATATACACGAATATGTGTGAGTATATTTTCATAAATTCACATCTTTCGAATAAAAGTTTCTGCGATGCCAAGTTTTGAACACCCGCGACGGGTAGGTATACCAGATGAATGACTTCCCTGACACGGCTACGAACTCACCGATACTTCCTGCGGTGATAGCAACGCTCATAAAACAACCTGAATATGTATACATACATATATTTTTTTCTACATCAAAGCAACCGTTTCTGAATTATCATTTTTCAAACTTTGAACTCGTAGATTATTATTTGAGCAAAAATCATCGTCTCGTCATCGTTCTATTGATCAAATTATTAGTGCATGAAATTTTTAGGGAAGTAAAATTCGCGAATAGCCGCCCTCCGATTTTCGAAAATTTCTCCTTATCTTTCAACACGTTGTATACCGTTTGCGGTGTATAATTATTTCACTCTGTACTATACGTGTATTTATTTTTCATCCTCTTTTTCTGACAGATGCAGCAAAAGCAAATTTTCAACATATAAAGGCAGTTCGCTTTCATAAACATGCGGCTCGGAACATAAAAGTTTAAAATGGCAGCTCTACTGGAAGCGACAAGAGTCCGATGTAGGACGACGCGAAATAAAACAAGTATATAAGCCAAGGGAATAAAAGTTTGAATGAAGAATGGTATACCGAGCTTTATACATATTCCGCCCGACAGTTCGCCGTCTAGTCTCTCTCTACTCGCATTCACCTTTCTCATTCTTATTCCCATTCTTATTCTCAGTCTTATTCTTATTCTTACTCTTTTATTCAGCGTCAACTTTTCAGACCTCCTCTATGCATTGCAGTACATAGCATAAACCTCTGCACCTAAACGTATAAGGAATACGTGCACACGTCCGTTACGTAATATAATTCGAAGATAGCATGAATTAACATCGCGAACTCATTGAAAAATCCGATCGGTTTTACGCTTCGAAATTCGATTATTCATGCTTTGAATTATACCGTTAACGTTGAAAAACGCGGCCAACAAATTGCGCCGAACAATGGCATTGCGGTTTTCAGTTTACTCTTCAACGGATCGGATACACCTGCGCAACCTGTAAACGTGTAAATAATTTTATCGCTAAAATAAACGGTTTGCTGTTGTACACGGTTGAACGTAAAAATTTAACGAATCGTAATTTGTACATGTTTGTTTTTTCTTTACATTCTATTTTCACAAAATCACCGCGATGATATCCAGACGGGTCTAACCCACAAAAAGAACTAGAGACCACGCGTTGGGAATCCCCATCTGACTTGAACTTTGATAATTTCCATGTTTTTCGTCGGTGTCATCAAATTTTCAAGGCTACGCCATTCTGATTTCAAGCCCTCTATATCACGTACATATACACGAATATGTAAATGTACACGAGTCGCGTTTCTGTTTCCGTTTCAGTTTTTTTTTTTTTCACCAACTCTGACCTCATATCCGGCTTTCCTGGCTCGAGAATTACAAGAGAAAACGAATGGAGGAAAGGAAGGAAGGAAGGGGTTGGGTCTTCTACCCTTTAATTTTTACTTTCAAATTAGTTGCGTGTTCGAGTCAAGCATAGAACTCGCCATTCGGTGTAATTGAGGTTACCACTCGGCTCACAAAACTCTACCACCCCTTTCTCGCCCTTAAGTAACGCGACGTTTCATGTTTTTCTTTCTATTTTTATACAATTTCTGTTTCTTTTCTTTCTTTTTTTTTTTTTTTTTATTTTTATTTTCGAATTTCTTTTCTTCTTTTTTAGTTTATTGTCTTTTATTTTCTCTCCTGTTTCTCGCTTTTATATTTTTACTTTTTTATCACGGTAAAAGGATCCGCGCCTACAGATAACACACCCACGCAATAATGATTCTCATCAACATCGTTTCTCATCCGAATATAAATGTTTTCGTGGCCTTAACATCTCTTGTTGTTATTATTGCTATTATCATTACTGTGTATGTTTTCTATTTGGTTATTTACTTTCTTACAAAGAAAGTTTTTGTTTTTATCAGACTTTTATAATCCAGAGTGGAAATGGTATAACTGAAAAAAAGCGATGTGCAATATCAAGGAGAAACTGCTTGCCGAGTCCTGGCGCGATATAAATTTCGTTGAGGTTTCACAATATGTGGGTTTTGTTGTATACTGTAGCAGGTATGTTTGTGCATGAAAATTTATATACTTATATAGTTATATACTATGTACAAGGTATATACACATGTTTACAGAAACACGAAAACAACGTTAAGAAGTTAGCGCGGCTGCAAATACATGTATATACCTATATATGTATATGACCTGGTAAGAATATAGGTATATGCATATTATATTACGGTAGCTGCTTTCAGTCTCGTGTTAATCTCAGTTTCTGTTTGTAAACCGCTAATTGGCAGCAGACTAAAACCACCCGAGTCGTCGAACTTAACCTAACCTAAAGCAAAACTCTGACGTTGTTATCAAAACGTTATACGTTGAAGGTACGCCCGCACAATTAGAGGCGCAATTTTTATAACCAAACAATAATCATGTCGCGATATTTATTAACACCAATTTCATCATTTTTTTTTTGTCGTATGCGGTTCTTCCGATTTTGATGTTTCATTTTTTCTCAACAACGCGGCCGTGCGACACGAGTATATTGCCTTGTGTACGTGGGTGAAAAATTTTGTTCACGGTGTATTAAAAAAAAACCTGAAAAATATTGAAAAACACAACCAAAGTCGACGAAATCAGATTTACGCGTTTTTCGTTTACTGCATATATGTATGTATACGCATAATATGGGTACCCGTACATGGTTGATGTATATTTCAGTAACTTCTAGAGCGCGTTTAACGCTTTTGCAGTGAACTTTACAAAGAACCCCGTGTCTGCAATACCTTCCTGTACCTATACGTACTATTTCAAAGGCACTGTTTTCGGCTCGCTGCATACGTTTCTGCAGCGAGATATACACGGTGGTACGTATGCACGGTTCTACCGACGTCACCGCCGCGCCGCTGCACCTATACGCCGATATTTTTCAAGGTATACGGTGTACCCGCACGTATACAAGGTATGTAAGTACACGACATAAATTATATACCTATGTACTTGTATATCGTGGCGGTTCGTTCCGCATGCATATTGAGACGAGAAATGCAAGGGGGTAGAAAAACAAAAAGAAAGAAGAAGGAGACGAAAAAAGAAAAAACATAACACACGGGAGAAAAGAAGAGATGTGGAATGGAGAAAAAAGGAGAGCAACGGGGATCAGTCGTTCTGCAGAACCACCGGTGCGCATATTAGAGTTCACTTTTCAGAACAGCGCCCCGCTGCACTGCACTGCACTGCACTGCACGTACCTAACCTACCTCATACACGTTATACATATATATACTTACGTATGTACCCTTCTGTGTCTGAACCGGTACGCGACTCGGTCGAGAACGATGCACTTCTCGACTTGTGTACGTACGTAATTCTCGGTGTTGTTGTTGGTAGTGGTGAATGTACAAGGAGACTGGGCTGTGTGTTGGTATGTAGAACACCTCGTTGTTAGACGAAGGATGCTGCACGCTGCAGTCGGAACACGACAAGGTTCTTTAATCTCACCGGTACCTACCTACCCTGCACCTACCTATCTACCTTCTTTGCTGCTGAACTGCTCCGAGCTGCAACCGGCGACATTGGCACTTTGGTAGCAGGTGTACATCTGTGACACTTCGCACTTCACTCTGCAACCTTTCGAAATCGACGAAACGCATGGCGAACATGTCACAGCGCAACTCTCTCTCTCTCTCTGTAGGTAAGTTTTTCGTGCCGTTTTCTGATTCTGCGTTAGAAAAAAACTTGGTCAGTTTTTTCAAGTACCAGCTTTCATTCCCGTTCGAAACCGGCAATTTTTCTCCGGGCTTCACGTGCAGTACCCTCGGTGTAAGTTGCTTTCGAAACTCAAAAACTGACGTAGTTAGCTCGTTCTGAACGGATTTAAAAAACAGGTACTGGTATGTAAACGTATACATGAGTTAAAAGTTGTGCTCCGATGTTCCTGCTCGCTGTTACATGTACGCCCGGTTAGGTTGATTGTGAATCGCTTCGCGGCCAAACTCGCTTGGACAACTTTTCGTAGCCGGCCCAGCTACACGAAAAAGTTGTCCAAACGCGCGCTTGGCGGCGAAGCGATTCAGAATCAACCTAATGGGTACCACGTGTTATACTTACTCCCCGGTTGCCGCGCTATTATTTCGTTGAGAATTCGAATGAGTTGGGAACCACTGGCAAGGGGTGTAAAATGTTTAGCTCTGATTGTGGCAGCGCGCTCATTCGGAGGCTGCCTGCTTTACCCTAAACCCAACAGCCCTTGTTTACGTTTATAGCTTCGCGTTTGACGATCGCGTGCTACCGACCACATCTACAACTGTATACTAGGCATACTTATATGTATGTATACGGTATACCCCTGGCGACTGAAACGGCTGCAAAGTTCCGTCGTTCTCCCTCTCTTTATATACACGTATATTATGTAAATTGTAGGTATACATTCATGCGAGGGAAAGATAGACAGACACGAATTTAGCCCTTGTACTATATAGGACTGTTGGATCGGAAAAGGGGGTCCTGGCAGGTGTTCGGCAGAGACACCGAGGGCGATCTCCCTTCCCTCCGCGTAACGAAAGTTCTCTGGAAACTCCTGCAGGCACTCCACCTCCCTCGACGAACTTAATTCGGGAATTATGCGAGTTGGGGTGCGGAGGGTTTTTGGGGTTGGAAGGTACCGCGGGGGCTTAGGTTTGGGTTTGAGGGCGCTCCGTTGGAACGAGGGTTGAAACCGGGAGCAGAAGAGGGAGGTTCCTGCTATTTATTGCCAATTTGCTAAATGAAATGTGCCGCGCGCGGTATGACACCCGAAGAAATACTATCCAATATCCACCGTGTACATATAACGGCTGTACCCGAATGTATATGTACATTCCATGTATATCTGTATACTTGTGTACGTATCCTATGGGGTAGAAAACTCGCTCCGTTAAGTCATCGCCTCGGCGGTTCGTAATATCGATATACCTATGTAAGTGTATTCAATGTGCACGTGTTTCCATGTGTGCACGATAAGTAATGTACATCATATGGATATATCTAACGTTTTAGACAAACGACTACTTCGGGGAGCCATAAATAACATTATCGAACCTATATGTAGAACGCGGAGACTGTAATTATAGCTATAGTCGATACATAAAACATTTATTCTATCGATACGTACAAACAGTGAGTTCGGAAAGACAAAACTAACACCCAACAACCGCATATCATATTTATAACTTTCACTCCCCCCTGAAAACTCGCTTTATAATACGTCTGCACTATTCATACCGCGGTCACGTGGTCTCAGTCGTCTCGTCTCCTTATCTTCACATGTTTGCTTTCATTGATATATTATATACATATGTCCAGACGTCGTTACTTAACAACGATATTGGAGGAATAAAATAGGGTTATGAATATCAAGATCGCGAATGCGACCATCTTGTAATTTAGTTAGAACTTTCGTACAGGAATCGATTTCAAAATTACGCACCCTGTGTATTTTAATCTTTCAATTCTCCGCCATACTTGATACATGTGCAATTAATGAGTAGTTTTCATTTCTTGAATTATAAATTTAAATTATACGTACAGCGCGGGATATTATAAATAAATTTGAGGTTAGAAAAGACGTATCGCATATATCCCATATAGGTTATTATCGTACAACGTGTACATAAGTATGAAATTCCGCGCGTAACATACGAATCGATTACAATCACATCTGTTAATTAAGGTAGGGGTTTTAGCTAGGGGTTCTCCGTACGATATCAATTCCATTATTGAATGTTAATTTGCCCAAACTAACCCCAGCAAAAGGGTGCTGCTGGCCCTATTAATATCTCTTGCCAATACATACCCGATATACACACGTATGTGTAACATGATTTATATGTATTGTTTATACCGCATACTCATATGTACAATTATTATAAATCACCTGTATCGCATATTTGTCTGTGTTACGTATACCTGGATATACGTAACATGGGCATCGGCATAATGGGCACATACGAAAATGTAAATTGGAACGGGATGAGATATTGGCCGACACGGTTCGAGCGACAGTGACGACAATGTCAATAAGTATAATGGCCATGGACTATATGATACACAACACCCCTTGTGCTCCTCTTCGTGAATATGTACATTACGTGCTACGTTCCGCGCGAGGTTATAACGACGATAAAAGTCTGCCCCATTACCCCTTCAGGTTACAGACCAAAAAATTCTGATCCGCGATATTTCGACTTGCAAAATGTCGACGGTCTGTCTATGGGTTGGAAGGGTAGAATGGAGCCGTTCGAGATAAGAGTCTAAAAGTTTAGAAGATTTTTTTACGTCAAAACCGTACGAGGATTTTCATATGTTTGTTGAATCTAAAAAATTTCTTCGTTATCCAGACAATCATAACCTATAAATCAGTTATTATTGCACAATAGATGTAAACCTATTTTTTTTTCTTTCAAATTACTTTAAACTTTGCATCGACATGTCACGGCACCACTTACCATATCTTCGAATCGCAATCGAGATAATTTTTTTTCATTATATTTCTGACACATAAAGTAAGAAACAATTGCTCCGATCAAACATGGCGCGCGACAGCGGGGTAAAAATCATATCTAACGATATACGCGTTTATATTTTGATAAAAAAATTCCACAATAACGACTCGCGGGTATCGATATCCCCGACGAAAACGGAGGAGATAAAACGTATGAAATAAAATAAATAATAACAAGGGGGAGAAGAGGTAGCGGAATAGCGGTAGCATAAAGGCTAGAAAAGATACGGGGAACGAAGAATTCCGCGAGCTGATCGCAACTCATGGATAAAGAAAAATACCCCTGGACTTCATACCTATATATTCACCTACACTTACGTTACATTCTCTATGTACCGCAGATATTTTTACACATATTTACGTACACACATACATCGACATTATTATGTAATATTTTCACCTGAAGCACAGCGGGTGCAATATATATGTACGACGTATCCATGTATATACACGTTCTATACATGGCGAGCAAATATATATAAGTACAGATATGATAGTTATGTATACATAAATTTATATATTCACACGGATACATAGATGCGTGTAAAATACATACACACGGATCGTGCGCGGTATAAAATACATACATTGCGAGCGCGGAGTTGAGACACGCGGTAAGGGGGTTGAAAAAAGGGAAATGGCGAAGGTAGCGGGGGCGGGCAGGGGGGGGAAGAGGAGGGAAGAGTCGGCGAGATGGGTACACGCGGGGGTGGGATAATAAAAAGATTTATTCGGCTTTTATCCCAGAGTTATTCACTTCTTTTCATCCGGGCGGGAGTTTCTCTTCTCTTTTCTTTTTTCTTTCTTTTTGTTTTTTTTTTTCAGTTTCTTTTTTTCTATCTTTTATTTTATTTTATTTTATTTCTTTTTATTTTATTTTATTTTATATATAAGTTCCTGCGCCCCGCCGTCGAGTATATGGAGTGGGTAACGCGGAGGTGGCGGGGGCAGGAGGTGGGCGGGGGGAAAAAGAGGGAGGGAAGGGGATGGATCCTGATTAAAATATACGACCGGGGCTTGCAGATTTCTTATGCCGGCGTCTCGGGACGGGTATTCAAAGAATTTCAAATGAGGCTGACGGTGAGGGAGCCGAGCAACATCTTTAAAATATTAGATGTATACCGTGCCTCGAGGATCCGCCGAGTATAGAAGGGGTGGGTAACATCGTCGGGGGAGTTTCGACGGGCGTATATAAGACGAGAGAAACTATATCTGAATAAGATGTATGCGCGCGATGTAACTTGACTATTATTTATGAAGTAGGTAGAGAAATATACTCGGATCTAGGAAGAAGCTTTCTTATATACATCGATCGTTGATGCAGTTTTTGTCTTTTGTTGTCTCGATAATGCGATACGCGACTTCAGAAAACGAGGTAAGAATACAACGGGTAGAGTAAAAGTAGGGAGTGTTTGATATTCGTTCGTGTAAAAAGATTCCGTAATTTTCCGACCTTGAGTCTCGGTGAAAATATCAAAATCAACGCCTGCACGCTTGAGATGAGAGAAAAATTTTGCAAAAATTTTTGTTCCAAATCCCCTCAGGTTTCTTCCGCAGGCCTAGTTATCGTTCCAATGCGCGATCGTTCGAAAAAGCAGCGATTTTTTTCTAATCTCTTCATCTTTCGATCGTTGGGGTCACTCTGAACCGGATACTGCGGATGAGAATAAGTAACTTCCGCGTCGAAATCACCGATGATTCTTGTTTTTTGTTTTTTTATTTTTTCAACACAGTCACGTGTCACGCAGCGTAGATACGAGAAATTTTTTTTTTCTACCACATTGTAGAACAATATCAAAGATTACATACGTCGTTTGTCCGGTAAGATAGTGTGTTTTCGAAGGGTTCGAATCTACGGGTATCGCAGCGTATACATGTCATGTATGTATATGTACATGGAAGTAAATATCATATGTACCCTTAGCGCACATAATATGCTGCAGTGCAGACGCAAGTATATAGGTAGATGGGATAGTTTGGTATATCTATGCAGTATGTCTACACAGGTTATTACCGATGTCGATATATGTGGAGGAGGCATTTATAGGCGGATAGATGATAGGTAGGTATATTACGTATGTACAGTACTGTGCACGTGTGTATAAGCATATAGGTGGATAAAATGCGACGCGACACGTAGTAGAACTACTCGTATTTCCACCTGGGTTACGACACGTCAGGTGTACACGATAAGTGCACCTATAGTATGTACGTATCTACGTAGTCATACGTATATGCGATAAATGTATACATATATATATTACATACTCCGTTACCTACCCACCCACTCACCCGCCTACCTATCTACCCATCCACCTACGTCTGGTTTGAATCCTCGACTGCTACGCCGTTGGAGAAGGTGTTAAGAGCGATGTTACTCCTACCCGAGGCACTCTCTCTTTCTCCCCTCATTTCTTTTTCTCCCATGTCGACGGATTCCTCTGTGTACGGAAGCGCGGTAGCGTTACACAGCAGAGAGCTACGGCAACGGCGACGACGACGTCGACGACGCAACGATGACGACGGTGGCGTCGGCGGCGTCGCGGAGGGGAAAGGTACTACAGTAGAAATACTCAGGCACGTTTACCCTGACGGGGTGTCGTCGTCGGATGAGTGTCAACATTTCGTTCTCCGTCGGCTCTGTCGACGAGTGGTTTTCCCTTCTCTCTTTCTCCTCACTCCCCCGTTCCCCATCACCCTCCGATTCTCTCCCCAGTCTCCTCTTCCTGTTCCACCCAGCGATGCGGTAGTTCAGTCGGGTGGTAGCCACCGAGTCCCGCGAGGTCAGAGGAGAAGATGGAACGGAGCTCGGGGCGGGGGTGGGGGCCGGGGGCTGGAGCTTGGCGCTGGGGGAGTCGGGGCGCTCAAGCGAGTCTGTTAATTGGACTAATTACTGTAATTACTGAAAGTTTCAGCGAGGGTGAGAGCGAGATGGGGAAGAAAAGGAGAGAGGGGAAACGATACGCGTTATACAGCTACACGGTTGAGCTGGCGGTGCGGCGTCGGTGGCGTCGGCAGCAGCAGTAGCAGCACCGACGGTAGCGGAGGCGCGGAGCGTCGAGCGGAAGGATATTAGCGATGACGTAATTCAGGCCACTTGTGGCCGTGTCGCGTGTTTTCGTGTTTGCGCGCGTCAGAGCAGCTCGCTTTGATCAAATTAACGACTTTATCGAGGAGGATTAACACCCGCTTTACTCTACATCCGCCGTTGTAAGGGTGATCGGAGATATTATTCCTGATTATGGTTATAGAGTCCGTGCATGAACCCTTAATATCTGCGTATACACATCTATGAGTATATCGGACTCCGTATATCCACCCGCGAAAATGTAGAGATTTGGACTTTTTCTTTCCACTATGGAAGCCCCCGTCTCCAAATCTCTTTCTTCTCATCCTTTCCGACCCATGAGTCCACCCTTCGGTCGAGGTTTTTGCACGTCAAAGGATACAAAATTCATCAAATCTCACCATCGTACGGGTTTTTATACCCCGATCTCTCGGAGACAATCGTGATCTCGGTTCGACGTTATTTTACCCTCATTTTGAATCCCACTTTGTTTTTTTCTCTTTCCATTTGCCTATCCTCTATTTCGTGAATATTTATATTTTCTGTAGTTACAAACTGAAATCCGTATACGATTCGGATTTCTATACTATATATTAATTAAGTCACATCCGATCTTCGCTGCCGCAGCAGCGGAGAAACCACTTTGACGGGATGATGGGAACCGGTGCGTTGCCTCGTGGCGCACGTTTCATCCCATGTTATTCGGAACGTGTATGTGTAATAATACGTATACAACTATATGTATACATACCCTAGTAAATGGAGATGAGACGAAAGCTTAAAATTAGGGTCTTGACGCGTGTTAATTACCCAGTGGTTTCATCTGGTCGGAAAGTATTAATCGCGCCACCGGGCTCCGCCTGCAGGCTACCTAAGAATTTCAATTCTAGATAATAATTCCTCCACATCGAGGGAATAAAGATAGTCTCATGGAGGGATATTGTAGAGTCTATTGAAAGGCTGATTTTAATTACAATCGATCCGAATACCGACCATTATTTCATTCTATCCGTCCATCGTTTGCCCAACAGACCAACAGAATAATTGAAAGTGAAGAATTCCCCCTTTATTCAATTCTTTACACACGATGTCGCTCGAAAATTTATAAATTATCCAGAGAAATTATTCATCGCATCGATAACGTTCGGAAAAAACCGGCTCTTGAAGAACAAAAAAAAAACAAAAAAAAGAAAAACTAAAAAAAAAAAAAATGTTCAAAAATTCATTTGACAAAAATCGAAGAATTTAAACATTTTTTGGATAATAATATATTTCGATCGAGGATATTTAGCGTATCGTGATCGTGACGTTTTCATCTGACGGTAACCGTTTCGGAATATAAAACAAAAGAAAAAAATTGGAAAAGTGTACAGAAGCTTCTGTACCAAGATATGCGCCCCGATTTTCTCGAGCTTAAGGAAAACCCACACCACGTCCTTTATAGAAATCGTAGCCTTAAGTAGTTGAGGATGGTGAAAAGGGTGCAACGAGCAGCCGACGCACCCTTCTTATCCGAGCAGTTTGACGTGGGGTGCGGAAAGCTCGATGAGATTGAAATTGAGAAGCGGGGTGGTCGAGACCGCGGCTGCCCCCGAACTCGTCAGGGTATAAAGTACGCTCGTATGAGCGTAAGGAAGGAACCTCCTACATTTACGCTCGGCTAGACACACGTATATATGTGATACATAGGCAGGTATATGTGCTTAGATTATGTAACTCCACCTATCGCACTGTAGGGGTTTTCCTGTCTTCCGGAAAAGAAACCGTACGGAGCTGCGCCGGGGGTTTCAAGTTATCTTCTGGCTCCCGCAGTGCGCGGTATACGTGCGGGGAAACTGGAGGGTCGAAGCTTGAGACGGGAATGGGGTATATATATACGGGGATGAGAAGATGTGTCTCAAAGTATGAGACACGCACTCACACATCACCGTTGAAAGAGACCAATGTTGCTCCTTCCGGAGACAAATCCCCCGCGATAGATCTATATTGTATATATCATTCTATCGCATTATGTATTACATAGGTATATCATACATAGTATATCCGTATATACGTTGGGTACAGGTATACATAAGTTATATACGCGTATATAGATAGCGCTGTGGAAGAAAAGAAAGAAGCAGAAAAAAGTCCGCGCAATCTGATAATATCCCCCATAGGAAAGTGCGATCTCCAAAATCCCTGTGGATTTTAGCGGAATAAAGGTCGAAAGGGTATGGGGGATGAAATGGAATGAGAGAAAAGATGAGACTATACCGCGCCAGCTCACGCACACCGTGCGGAACGTGGGATCGAGGGGTATGGGAAAAATAGAGGGAAAATGAAAAAAAGAAGGAAAGAGGAGAAAAAAAAAGAAATTCGTAAAAGCGAGGGAAAAAAGAAGAGGAAATGGAAGAGGAAGAGGCGGACAGAAAAGCGTGGAGCGAGTGTTAGTGAAAAGTGGGCGGGATTTTCCGACGCCGAGATAAAAAGTAAACGACGAACAAGGGTACACACCCTCGGCGAGGAGGTGCCACGGGGTGAAAATCGGGTGAGAGCCAGGAAAACGGGAGACGAGGGCGAGGCGGATGAGGATGAGGATGAGGATGAGGGTGAGAGGCGGCCACCGCCAGACGTGCCTCGAATAATGCCACTGGAATTACTCCAAAGTAGGAGAGGGTGGACGGAAGATTGAGGAAAATTAATTAATAAAGCCCACACAGGTAGTCAAGTTTTCAAATCATCGAAGCAAATTTCTTTTTTTGTTTTTTCCAGTTTTATTCTTTTTTCATATATTTTTTGTTTATTAAAATTTTCTTTTTTCTTTCTCCTGTTATATCGTTTTTCACGTACATTTTCGTTCCGCATCGCCGGTATTTCCGTCATTATATAGTTATATGAATATATATTCCCAACACTTTCACATTCTCCCGCGTTCGTCGTTTACAGTGAACTATATGCTTTTATGCTACATAAATATATATTGCCTCATTTTAGTTATTTCAGGATTGTTGAGCGGTGCAGTGTAGGTACCGCACACCGGCCGTCATAAATCATCGATAGAAATAGCTATATAATATTTACCATGGCGACTTTTGTACAAATAATATAAATATACAAATATAATACAGATGATAAACGTCCCGCTTTTGCAGTTATATAATTCAATGTATTCGATGTGATTTTATTTGTAAATATTATAATATACCAAAGATATGATATACATACCTACACCTATATACGTACAAAACGTCGACATGATTTTCTCCTACGACAAATAAATATAAACCGTATATACAACGTGTCGATTTCAGTCGTTTTAAAAACCGGAAAAACACCTGTTCTTCGGGTTACCTGTACAGAGATTATTTTCCATCGTATATAGATATTATTTTACCATACGATAATTCCTCCGTCTCTTTGTATATTTCGCGCGTTTTTTGAGCCTCAAATTCGGAACGGATCCTCATCGTCTCGATTTTTGCCGCTGACTGACTAGTGTTTTTTTTTTGTTTTTCTTTCCACTTCAATTTCTAAAAGATATACACGCTCTTCTGGTGGCATTCCCTTTGATTTTCAGCGTCGCATGTGCGCGTCGTATTACCCGGAGCCCCGAACCGTTCACGCGCTTCTAAATAACGTCACGTGTATAATACGCATTGAAAAGTGAACGGAGAAAGAAAAAAAAACGGAATCAAAGAAATCTACCGTCAAATTTATACCCTTATAACGATGACACGCGATCGAAACAGCCGTGTAGTATGTATTAATATACATAAATATATGTTGTACATCGTGCAATCGGATGCGCAGTTGTGCACGCGCCGCGGCGAGCGCAAATTCGTAACAATTTGCGGTAACCATCGGGGGCTCTGCAGCGTGATCCCTCATAGCCACCCCCATCCAGATCCTGTAAAAGCAATACATATCGTATGTTCGTCGCATGCATGTATATATCGGAGACTCGGGAGCCCTTGGGGTGAAAGTGAACAAGGTTGTAATACAGCCGCGTGGCGGTTACATGCTGTAGATGTATACGCGTGTGTAGAATACATAGGGACATTGTACGGATAGGTATATATATGTATATAAATACGCGTACACTCCAACTAGAAATTGTTGAGGGGCGGGGGGAGGCTATCAAAGTTGTGCTTTCCATTACCAGACATCTATAGATGCTCGTATATTGCGCGCGTGTATATTCGCAGTTATATCAATATCGCGTTTAGTTTCGTCCCGTACATATATAGGTGTCCCATGTGGGACATGTTACATGAAAGTGCCGGTGATACAGCCGATATAGGAAAACTGATAGAATTCCTAAAGCCGATCCGTTTCTGATGCCACCAGCCACCGTTGCTGCAGTACGTTTGCTGCACGGTTCATGTTTATCTACAGTTAATGCCACTGCGTTATTTAGTATTCCCTACCACGTACACATAGAGTAACACGAATGTCGGAAGCCTGTTTCTCTACGTAGGCTTTGCAACGACCATATTAGGCATCTGTTAACGACCGCGGAGCATTACCTACACTCTATACGCGAACCTCTGATCCGACGATATATTCACACCGCGGATAACCGGGAGCGATCGTCGCAGGATTCCTTTGGGAATTACTTAATTCTGATGCCGTTTAGAAAATTCCCATAGAAATACCTCTCCGGCGAGATAATAAGAAATATAATTTCTTAACAATATAGTGTTCAGAATTTAATTTACTACGTAACACCCGTTATTATATTCATATTATACGGATTTGTTTTATGTACTTATGTGGATTTGAATTTCTGTCTGGCTTCGGATAAATGGAATCGAAGGTGAACGTGTAAGGGTGACTAGCTATTCGCACTTTTGGGTTTTTACTCGGTTGTAAAGAATCTCTTTATTATACGACTGGAATATTTTTCTCGAGTAGTATTTCCTTTTTTTTTATTTTATTTATTTTTTTTGTTAACCGACTTAAAATAGAACTCGTTTCAGAAACATTTCCTATCATCCTGTGATTATGTGAGGCAAAATAACGACGTGGAATTTTGCAAAGTCGAAAGACTCGAACCCCCCTCACCCCCCGTCGCACGGAGCGACTATCCTGTAGCTGTAACATAACTCGATCTGGAATACAAGCTACAGCCTTTGCCTTTGGCGCAAATCCCAACTGCGGAGTAGTGGGACTTCTTCCTTCCTCCCCCTCCTACCCTCATAGCCGGTAAGTACTTAGCGCAACTTTTCACTTAATCTTCTTTCGCTTCCGTGGAAAAAGCTGGAACAGCCAAGCCGAGACAACGTTGAAATAAACGAAGGAATAAATAAAAGAAGGCGGAATGAATAACGGGGCGTAATAAGGGCAAAGTGCAGCGCCGTTTTATTTCGCACTGTTGAGATCGAAGGGAGAAAAAAACGGGGGGGGGGGGTGAGGAGGACGCCGGCGTCGAGATGATGCTGCTACTACCACAACCACCGAGCAGCCAGCCACCGAGACGGTACGGTCTTGTGTAGATGAATCCCCATCCTCCCCGAAAGATACTGGAAGCGTAGGATGTCGGGGATCGCGGGAGTCCGGGAAAGAGAAAAGCAGCGAAAATAAAGGCGCTAAACCAAATCATAAAACGAGGGTTAATGGCCAATAAAAAGAGCAGAGAAACGAGCGACGAAGATAGAAGAAAAAGAAGAAGAACAAGAAGAAGAAGAATAAAAAGAGAAAAGAGAAAAGAGAGAAATAAAGAAGGAGAACGAGGAAATATATATCCAGAGTCGTTGGCGTCGTCGGCATCGACGGCGATGGCGGTAGCGTCGTTTATAGCAATTCTTTATATCCCGGGATCCTTTGATTGAATTTGATACTACAGGAAGAGAAAAGAACTGATCTATTTTCCAACCTCGTGTTTTTTTCTTCCTTTCTTTTTCTCTTTTTACCCACCACTAAAATCGTACGTGCTTCACGAATCACGTGCGCGAGACTTATTTTTCAAATAAAACGAAAAAAAAAGAAACGAAAGAAAAAACAAATGAAGAAAATAATAGTCAAAATCAAAATAAAAAAAACAATCGAATCCGCAACAATAAACCGAACTACACGAGGGGATTGTAAAAGTGGCAACCGTCGCGCCCTTCCTCGGTAAATAAACATCGGTTATTGGTGCAGAATGAATTTTTCTTCATTTTATATTTTATTTTATTTCATTTCACTTGTATTTTTTTTTTCAATTCGAAGCGCACGCACACAGCGTACGTTACGGAGTTATATCATCTGCCACCTGCAGAATAGAGAATTGATGGCTATGCCTCGTAAACCCATTCGTACCAAAACCATGTTGTATACAGGTATATAGGCGTAGCAGCTAGAGTGAAAATTTAGCAGTGAATGCAAGGGGATTTTTTATTATCAATTTTCTTGTTGTCGGTTTCTTTTTGTTCGTTTTTTTTTTTTTTTGTCTTTTTATCGTTTCGACAAAATACGTGGAAGTTTTGCTGAAATCTGAAACATAGTCACGCTGATACGGTTTACAATTTCGAGACGGCTTCTTGGAATCATACAGGATGAGTCACCACAAAGGTCTGATTCGGGAGGAGCTTCAATTGGCTGAGGCTTCGCTTTCGTGCATTCTTACTTGTTATTTTCAAAATTCCTGTTGTGAATCTGTATCTGATCGCTGATTGGCAACAGGAATTTTGAAAATAACAAGTAAGAATTGATGAAGGCGGAGCCTCGGCCAATTGAAGCTCCTCCCGAATCGAACTTTTGTGGTGAATCAGCCTGTATACAAAAATTGATTACGTGCAAATTCAAGATACATATAATACAATTACAGTCGAACTCAATTCAGATGGAATTTGAGTCACAGAAAACTTTGATCAAATAATATCGTAGTCGCACAAATCGGAGCTATGATTGAATGATTTGAGCTACCAATATAACGATCGACTCATACAAACGTGACCTGCAGAAAATCTGACCCATATTCAATTCATTCCGAAAAATTTAGAATGAAATTTCACACGATTTCGCTCCACACCTATTGTACACGTGATCCTTTCCAACCACTACTCCCACCGAACACACGTGGCATCCAATCGTTTTTTGATCCATGAAAAAAAAAAAAAACCCGAAGGGTGTGACGTGCGTGCGGTTAATTCCTCGTGCGTATATTATATTGTGTATTATAACGTAGGCCTACCCGTAATTCATAAGCGTATTCGACACGCTGCATGAACGCGCGTATCCTGGCCGAAGGATCGCTAGCTTTGGCTGACCTGCGAGTCGAGTGGGCGTTTCGAAAATGATCAGATAAAGTTGGGTAATTGCACGTGCTGGTTGCACGAACGGTATACGTAATTCCGTTCCTCGCTATTTTAACGTTGTGACCGTAGATGCCGTTGATGATAAGCGACTTAATTCAACGCGCGCATAATTGGCGATTTGTAACGATTTGATTCTCGATCCATGTTGCCCATCATCGTTGGCGACGCTTAAGGTTTTCGCAAATCAGACGGAGTAACAATGAGGAAACCGCCGAGCTTTTGTCGACCGCGTCCAATCGACAATCGCGACGATTCATCCCTATTTAACGGAACATTAATTATCTCCCTCACAAATGTCTCTCTTCAATTGTTTTGTTGTCTGTCACGCCGTGAAAAATGAAACGAAGAAAACAACGAGCTACGGATTAAGATAAACGTGCGTGTGCGTTCTGAAAAATATTTGCAACAATTATATATACGGATTCAATGACGCGCAGGGTAATTATATCGGTTCTGTTTCACCCAAAACGAGTCGTCGTCCGGCTATAATATAACGCGATTTTGACTTTTTTTTTCACGCAGATAAAAATACTGTAATTTAACAAATTAATCACTTGGCGTAAAATTTGTACCGCGCTGTTCTTTTAAGACTCCGTCTTATTTACACGCTCGGTAACACACGTAGGCTTATATACGTTATTATTTTAACGACTCGCTCCGTGTATAAAAAAAAAAAGACGTAATATAATTTCCATTCCGGACATCGCGAGTTATCTTTAAGGTCGTAAAATATAAATGAGATGAAAGAAAAAAAAAAACTTTAGCGCCCAATTTTCTACAAACTTTCTTTTCGTCTTCAGCGCACTTTTCTTTCCTCTTTAGCAGTATTTTTTATACCAGATCCAATAAAAGGGGTATTTTCGATCGGTATGGATCTTAGCGAAAAGTTTTTTACCCGAGAAAAGTGTTTCTGATGTAATATAACGGAATTGTGACCGTCTTTTACGGGTTCCTCTTGAACATCATCAAATCCTTTCGTGAATTATGCATTTTTTTCATTAGCTACCCTCTGATTCGGAAAACAGTGCGGTGTATTTTTTGTTCTTCTTTTATTTTTCAAAATGAACACCGAAATCATACAGACGGCGGGTCGAGTGTCAATGCCAAAAGTATTTATAAGAAACGAATGCTACCGTCGTTTTCTTAGCCAGACATTGGTGTAAATAAAAAATAAATAAATAAATGAAGGAATAAATAAATGAATAAACCAGATAAAGTTAGGAATGCGCCAACACATTTTCTTTAGTCGTGAATTGCCAGCTGCACCAGTATGCATATATGTAGTGGCCGTTGCCACGTCCAAAGTGACAGCAAAAAACTCGAAAACTCTCTTACAAAGCGCAGAGTTGCCCCGAGCGTGAGTTCGGAAGAGAAAAAAAGGGGGAAAAAAGAAAATGAAGAAGAAAATATATATCTTAACGTGTTGGAATTCCTGGCGCGTTCTCGCGGACGAGTCGTATATATAGTTCGCTTTCCTCCGTTGCTTCGCTCTGATCTCCTCGTGCTGCTCGCAGAATATGAGCGACCAACTGTGCCGTGTGTTTCTTTTTCAGAGAGCCGATTGATGGCCTATGAACAATCTTATACGTTTACCTATATAAAACTGGTGCAGGAACGTTTTATGGATCTTCGTTTTATGTCCAGAAGAACTAGCAGAACTCGACGTCTGTATTTCCGTGCGTTAGACACGCTCTCTACACGTGTTCAAAGCCTGATATAGAATCCGATGAATCTACCACGATGTACATAAGTTACACCAGATTTTCTACGCCCAATGGCATAACTTCGCGTTGGTTAAAACTCGAGAAAATATTCAACAAGTATTTTATCGAATCATCGCACGTTATTCGAGTCACATTATATACGACATGATCGCGATTTGAAGAATGAGTAAAGACAGAAAAAAAAAGAAATTAATAATTAAATTGAAATGAAAATTATTTCATCGAATTATTAATGATGAAATAAATATAAGTCAGTCGATAAGTTTACCTCTAAATCTGTGGAAGCAACGTGAAGATATTTTTTCGATTCTTTTTTTTTTTTTTTGTTTTCTCCTGCGAATGAAAATTAGAATAAATGGAGAAATATTTTTATCCGCAAAACTCAGAGCGCGGAGGTAAAAGTAAACGGTATAAGTTATCGACCAGCCATCGTTCGAGACACCCTTCGTTCTCGACTTTCGAGCACGCTAATTTGAATTTACGTCCCATGGTTGCGTATATATAAAAGAAAGGAAGAAAAAAAGGAGAAATGGAAAAAGAAGGGTGAAAGAAAATGAAGGAAAAATAATTTGGAAAATCTGGAAGCTTCGGATGGGAGACGACAGTTTCGCGACAACGTCAACCCTTGCATAAATCGGGTCTTGTTCGCGTATACAAAGCCACGGCAATTTCACAATTTCGATTCTCTCGAACTAATCGGAGAGACCTTCGGGCGTCCAATTTCCCATTATATGTACGCAGACGGATCGCTGGACCGGGATAACTCGACGCATGCAAGGGTTGGCATCTACTTAGCACGCCAATTATCTACTCAACGTCTAAAAGCCTCCGATCTCAGGGCCGGAAGGAGGGCGAGATGAATGCAAAGGGGGTGCGGTATAACTTCCCATTACCACATTATCAGCCCACGACTAAAAGGCTTGGACATTAAAACGACGGTGATAGATACTAAGCGCAATGTGGGCACTATTTTAGTACCCTTAAGCACTCGATGAGTTATTTCAATAGACGTGGGTACCAAACCCGAGACTTTGTCCCCGATTGGTCATTACTAATAATAAACTTCATCCACAATAGAATCCAATGAAAATTCTTGCTCCAAAAATAAATTAGGTACGGGGAAGGAAAAAAACGTCTTTTTCCATGTGATTAGTCGATCGGAATAAAACGCGTCGATGAATGAAATTCACGATCGCTGATTTGACCAGACGATGATCAAGTTAGAAACTAGAGAGCATTTTCGCGATCGAGCGAAAAGAGAAAATAGAAATCAATATACATAAATTCTTAGAATTTTCAAACTCTATCGGTCGATTTATCGCTCTAAGTAAGTCTGACAAAATTCGAAGATGAAGTATCCCATAGGTAGATTTTATCGTTTGAAAATTTCATTGCTTTTGATGCGCCGACCATCGATCGTTCGCGATCCATTATCGGTCGACTAAATCACGATATTGTATTTCAGCTTACCTTCACACCATCCGTTTTCGCTTCAAACGTGTACTCCGATTTATCGAAAGGGTTGAATTTTCATCCCCCAAACAAAAAAATTTCTCTACCTCTCTACGTAATAGCCATATACAGTACAAAATTATAAACCACCTAGTACGACCGTATAACCTGCGCTGCAGTACGGTACAGTATATTCCACCTGAATGCTGCACAAATTATAAAAGTACCCAGGGGGAAGGTTGAAATATTTATTTCATAAAATGCGCCCCGCAACACCAGCGGAGCGCCTGTTCATGAGTTTGATATCGTATGCACATGGAAACGTAGCTCACATATACCCATGCAACAAGAATAACTAGGTATGCACGTGCATGTAATACATGCACACACACCCATGAATACGCGGACAAAAGTATATATACATGTATACTGACATCCCATGCATGTCTACCCGTAAGGGTGGTGAGAGCGGAGCGTTGTACACGTTAAATTGTAAATGTTAAATTCCGCGGCCGGGTGTCGGTGCGTCGGGGCGTTAGGCGTCGGGATGTTGGGACGAGGCTGATGAGGCTGTTGATACAATCACGAGGGATTTGGCTCCACCACGAGAGCACCGAGAGCAGCAGATGAGACAGAGGTGGAGCGAGTGGAAGGTCGTCGGGAGTGCGGGGCGGAGGGAGGGGCGGAGGGAGGGAGGGGCTATTACCAGCCCTTGCCAGCATCCGGCTGGGCAACATTACCGTACCCACTAGTCGTGCAAGCCCGTCGCGGCGGCCCCGCTAACCGTGTGTATGTTCAACACGCCGTTTCATGTTGGCGTACCCCTCTCCCCTCGCCCCTCTCTCTTCTCCCCCATGCCCCCCATTCACGCCCCCCTCATCGCCCCCTACTTTTGCTCACCTACGCCCTCGTGCGGTGGTAACGCGTCGAACATGCTGTCACAGAGGCGTCGAGCACCTGTTTCGTCGAAATTGACACGCGTTGTCGCTCCCTCATCACCCTGCCCCTGTTTTCCGTCGAGCTTTCTCTCTCCCGCTATCTGCGGGTCGTCCGTGAGCTGCTATATAGTTCTGCTATATAATCACGGGGTCAAGCTCATCCAATGATTCGAGTACACTGTATATTATCGTTTGATCGCGTACACGCGCATCGGAAGGCGTTTAAATTTCGTGTGAAGGCCGGAAGAGCTGAAGGAGGAAAGAGTAAAGAAAAAGTGGAAGTGAAAGATGAAGAGAGACGTGGGGCTCGTTCCGAACTATGGAGGGTGCGGGAAGTCCTCGGAAATTGATAAGTCAAGCAATATATATTGAAGAGGGGATAAACTTTACCAGGGCCCGGTTTTCCTCGTGGAATCCGTTCAACGCCAGACGCGACGCAATATTTTCTCCATCCGTAGCCCAACGAACGCCCAGTGGTTCTCGTTTGTATTTAATATACGTACATATTTCTTTCTTTTTTTTTACGCATCTTTTATTTTCTCTGTAAAAAATCTCCGTTACCATGAAATTCACCGCCGCAAAGTTCCTCTGGGTGTCTACCCCCCGCGCGTGTACGTACGTACACATGTGTATATAAAGCCCGTTGCACTGCAGCGTGACGCGAAACGCGAAGCGAACGAAACGAAACGAAACGAAACGAAGCGAAGCGGCGAGACCCTGTGAAGTCGGCGTGGCGACGGGGGGCGGGGGCGGGAGCGGGGGCGGGGGGGGGGGGGGGGCAAAGGTGAAAGCGTCGTTGTCATTTCGTGTCGACTGCGAACAACCCTTCCCAACCCCGTCATATTCATCCCCTACGCCGTCTGGCTGTAAATACTACTGTGTGCAGAGTGTTCTAGATGTGGGGGTTACCGTAGGTGTGGGAAGTAACTCGCGTAGGCGTGGATGTGCACAACTACGTTCACGGAACGTGGAATTTAGGTACTAAAGCTACGTGCTTGCGGTTCAAAGGCGAGGTGAGGGGCAGGCAATACTCCAACGGGTAGGAAACACCCTTCCTCTACTTTGTACATCCTCTTCTTTCTCTCTCTCTCTCCTTCTCTCTTTCCTTCTCCTCCTCCTCCTCTCTTCTTCTATCCGTCCTTTCGACTATCGCGTCTCAAAGGGTGCCGGCGCGTTTACTAACCCCTCGTTGAAAGCGGTAGCACCTCCATTTCGCATTCTCTGTACATACGGACACACACATATACCTGTGTAAATATATATACGCATATGTATACATTTATATGTATGTACCACCTTCATCTGCGGCTGTACACGCGTTCAGGGTCGGTATGGGATGTATATAATAGGCGTACTATCTACGTTGGCGCATATATTCCACGTACATATTCCATTCAGTATAGACGCCCATCGACCCGCATATACAATATTCCTCCGTCCTGACCCCGGAAAGCCACTGTCTTTACCCACTGTCGCGGATATATCTAACTTATACCGAGTTACACGCCCAACCCTCGACCCCGGCATCGCTCACTGCACAAAGTATGTGTATCCAAATACGCGGGTATTGGTTATACATGTATACGTACTGCCGAATATACATCATCTAGATGTACATCTGTGTGTTTAACCGCAGGGTGGAACTGACACATCATTTCGACACGATTCAACACAGCGTTCGAAGAGATTAGAATAAAGGAGATTATTGGAACAAGGGGGATGTTGCGTCGTCGAACCCTCGCAGCTTGACTTTTGGGGCGAGACCCCCTGTTGCGTTGTGTTTCTTATTTGTTTTTTTTTTTTTCCAATTTTTAAAGCCAGTTAAAAGATCATCAATTTTCTGGTCATATCTCGTGAATGTGTACGCGTGAGTATATAGCACTTGGACGTACTACATCCGATTCGATATACTCTGAGGTATTATATTGTTGAACTTTCTGACGAACTTTGAATATTTCCCGTTCAATTTAGCGAGTTTAGCGACCAGTTAATATTTAAAGATCCGACTTAAATAAGGAGGGGAGTATTTCGTTGGGTTGAAAATGAAGAATAACGGTATACAGGGTATATTAAAAAAATTAAAAAACGTGGCAGTTTTTCCTGTCACCCTGTTCTACACGAATTAGGGGATTTTCAAAGGAGATCGTCATCCTATTTTGGACGGCTAAATCTCTCAAAGTCTGATGTTTTTACTCCTTAAAACTCGGTAGGGAGAAAAGAGCGTGAAAAATTTTAAGAGGCAAGCGCCGTTTTATCTTTTACTTTTTTTTCCTTCTTTCAATCTTCCGTATAACATTTTATCGAAACAAAAAAATAAAAATAAGGAATCGGCGACAAGTATATTTACAAACGAGGAAAGAGAAAGTTAAACAAAAGTGAAAGAAAAGTAAGAAAACCTCGCGAGTTGCCACGATTCTGAAATCAAATCGTTTCCGCAATTTCATTATATACTGGGATCGAAATTCCATCGAAATTTTATCATGATTGGTAATGAAAAATTGTACCATCTCGTAGGTGAAAAAGAACGGAGAGTGCGAGTTGATGCGATGTGAAGTGAGCCGTACTGCAGAGAGGGGAATAATGAATTCGTTATTATCCGTGCGGATGATTTGGCGTTAACCCTCCGAGCAAAACAAACTTGGCTAACATGATGACGAATCGGTGTCGGGATGTCCGATCCTAACTGCATGCAGGCTAAGGGTACCCATACGCGTATACCCCTAACGCGAAGGCCCCAAGGGTAGGAGTCGAATTATCCCTTGGACTGTTCATTGGACCTTACGCTCAGCTAGACAAAGGTTCGACCAACAAGCGCGGTGGATTTGTTGGGTCACGTCAATAGCACTAAACTTTGAACGTTCCTCGTGAGTTCTGCTGATGCTGCGGGTCCAACGACGCGACTCGAATCGCCGATGGAACATCGGGAGTAGGAGCGAAAAGCCGAGAGCCGAGAGCCCAGAGCGGCCACTTTGCTACCGGGTAATTAACGGATCGTCGAACACGGGGTGAAGCGTTAGCCGAGCATGGGACGTTAGAAGCTCGTTTGTTCAACACCCACGTACCGGAGACTTCCGATCTCAATTTCAGATCGTCCGGAGCGGTTCGATTTCCCTTGCGCGGAAAATTGAGTGAAATAAATAAGAGAACAAAAAAAGAATGGAAAAAATCTTTTCACCGACTGTACCACTCTACGTGCACGAGGTAATGAAGTGGCAACACGGAGCAACTCACGAGGGATGGGTTGCCTGGGCGTGGGGAGTTGGAACTCCGCTAGTCGAGAAGATTGATATAGTATCACAGGGAAGGCGGCGGCGGCGGCGCGGTATGGGCGTCGCGAACCCTAGAAGACAAAACGCAGTTCCACCCGCGCACAAAAGAAGTGTATATAAGGTCGAAAAAGGGGATAAAACCCGGGAGGAAATAGTTGCCAGGAGTCGAGGGATGGAAACCATCCAAGCATGGAGTGGGACGCCAGCGAGTTTTCCACCCATTCTACTCTATTTTCCTTTTTCGCAATTTTCTGCGCTCGGCATCTGCGGTTTCCCAAGGCTGCTGCAGCACCAACGTCGAACCTGCATTTGTACGTTGTGTCTGTATACTTATACCACCAACCACCTCGCTATTCCATTTGCGATGTACACAAAGATATGAACGAGTGTAGACGTACATGGACGGTATATACCATACAACCGCACACACGCGAACACATCGCCCTTTGTTGAACGTACCCGCGTACCAAGCAAGCATCCAACCCACATCCTATATACATATAAATGGCGTACGTTTTTACCCATCTGCACAAATAACCAAACTATATCGTGTTAGCGCTGCGGAGTAAAAGAGTATTGGATTCCGTGGTTACGTACGTTGAACTGTTCGAGTAGTCGTAGCTAGCAGCGTATATAGATAGAGAAATCATACGGATAGACATAATGCATATGTTATTTACTACCAGGTCGTACGATGGCGTATAGTGTGTCGGTTGTCCGACTTACTCGTCTAGAGAACTACACGTTTCATGCCCATATAACGCGAACGGAACGTCGCTCGTAATTTTTCTAAAATCACCGTGCACAACTAGGCGTGAATCTAACTCGCCGGATTCTCTTAATACCGAATGGGCGGGAGTTACGAGCCGTCGCTCGATCGCTGTTAAATGAGAAATGTCGGATAATTTCGTTCGACGCTTTGGCCGTACGAGGTACGAGGTTATTTCGAGTTAGGTTCGATTAGGTGAGACGAGGTGAGGGTTGTTGAAGCGTAGAGTAGGAGTCGTCGGGGTATGAGATGGAATCTAACTAACTAAAACTAACTCGGCCGGGATGGCTCGTCGCGCGGAAATTCACGGATCTTAGATACCTAATTAGTTTATCTAGGTATAATCTTGCACAGTTAACACCACGGCCGGGTTCGAGGGCAACGGGCGACCCCTATCCAACTAAATCCTAATTAAGCAGGGCTGGCGATGTCGAGTAACCAACCAACCAGCCAGCCGGGCCGAAACCTCGCCGAATACACCTCGAAACGTACAGACATATACGCGACTAACACACACCTGATTCCCTCCAAAGTACTTACTTAACCCACCGCAAGCAGAACTGTACAAAGCTAAAACTACTTCCCTTTTGTAAAACGCACCCCCGGTTTTCACAGCCTAATCGAAAAGCTCCACCAGCTTCCGCATTACGCGATGTATATACGAGGAAATTCTTAAACGTTTCTTCCAATTAGCCAAACCGTAATATACATTGAGTCCTGAACAAACTGCTATAAAAACGCGGCTTTGTGCGCAGGCAAGGGTTTTCAAACCATCGGAATCGGAAGCAAGAATCGAAGAATAAGCTAAAATCATCGCGATATCGTTTATCCGTGGTGAATCGATTGGAATAATTATATAATATCGATCATCTAATAGCCCGTGCGAACAAGTCGCGCATTTGCTTTTTATAAATTAATTGTTTTTTTTTTTTTTTGTTTTTTTCTTCCACCCAGCAAATAAATTCTGAACAACCCTTGTTATGGTTTGGTACGTAATGTAACGTACTTATATACATATCCCGGCCGAGGGCCCTTCTCGGTGTAACAATGGATGTAACCCAGGAGTCCCTGTAATGGCAATAAGCGGACTCGAGGGCTCTGCGCGGTATAGGTCGTGGGAGAGAAAAGGCCGCGAGAGGAGGATAAGGGAAGGGGGGGGGGGGGGGGAAGGGGGAAGGGAAGGGCAAATAAGGGGACTCCGCATCGCGTATTCGTGATGTATCGTTTCGCTGCGTTGAACGGTCTAGTCGTCCTGCCCTACCGCCGTACAGGGGTGAAATTGATTTTCTAAGGGGTTTTGGTTATTTTGCCCCAAGGGTTACGCGCGCACTCTCCACTTTCCGGGGCCTAATTATATTTGATGGTCCCCTTAAATTCGGTACTTCCAGGGCCGACGTCATGCCGGTATAAACCTCCACCCCCAGCTCATCGTTGAAATGCATATACTTCGGGATACACCCCTTTGGTGATTTTTTTTTTCCTTTCTTTACATTTTTTCCCCCCTTCTTTCCCCACACTCCACGCGTTTTCATTCATCCCCTGCACGATCGCATTCGCCCCAAAAAAAACCCTCCACTTCCTATTTACACACATGTAGGCATCCGAGTGCCCCGTCTACGTACCGTACCTACGTCAAGCAATAAGCACCTATCCTATAATGTGAGGCTGGATATAGACGCCTATCTCATTGCTGAAAATGCAGGGGAGAGAAAGTATATGGTATTATATACAAAGCCTTCAGCGGATGACCGGAAGACACGTGCGGCAGACGCGGCAATAATACAACTATATATCTCGAGACACCTGTAATTTTCTGAACAGATAGATATCCCTCGGGGGAGTTTCCCTGTACTCTATTCTAAATGGCCGTGTATAAGCTGAGGAGGGACGCCAAGTGCATATAGAGAGAACGGTCATTACCCTTATTTTCATTATTCCATGTATTAGTTTCCATACAGTGTCAACAGCTGATTTTCTCCGTTATACGACATGCACAGGGTGACCGATATGAAAGAAAAAGTACGTTTTAAAACTGGTAGAAAGAAAAGTGGGATTTCGTTTTTTGGAAATTCATGAAATTTTCATCCCCTCCAAGAAATAAATGTTAGAAATTTGATTCTTCATTAATTCGAATTGATAAAATCAAACCTTCATTTATTCGGTTTAGAATTCGTTGAATATTGCAGTTGAAAAAAAACAAAAAATAAAACAAAAAAAAATTTTAATCTGCTGATTTTTTATTTTATCAAGCCACTCTCTCTATATGGTAATTTGAAAAACCGACCGGATTCTTATTACGATCCTCATTCTCCGTGTATCTCAAATCCATAATATTCCGGCGAGGTGTTGGCGTAGGAAATAACCGAATCACTATGTCAGCGTTATACTCATACTCGAAAGGTCCGGGGTATTAGGTTATCTCTCGGAGAGAACGAATCTTCGACTTTATTTCAGCCAATCTCGTATAACCCCTGCGTACACGTGTGTGTAGGATATGTACAGGTATAAAATACGGTTATACAGCGACAGTCTGTGACTCCGATCGGAGGATAATATAACCCAGATGTCTGCCGCTCACCAACGAAACTACCGAATCAGTTCGACGTTCGCGGTAACTGCAGCACAAACAGCAGCAGCAGCATGGCAGCAGCAGCCACCTTTATAAGGTATACATGTACGGTATATGGTAGAAGATTCTTCGTAGATATAGCTAGCTGGTCTCTCTATGGCAGTTGTTCAGGAATGCTCGACACGTCGATATACCGATTGGCATCTCAAAAGCACAATCTCTACGAACTATCTCGCGCCACGACTTCGGGCGCGGGATAACTTGCTATGAATAAATAGTCCTACCGATATACATACACCTATTTACCCGTGTACATATGTACAACCCGTGAGCATACACATACATACCTACATCGACGATATTATATTCATATGCACGCCGAAATGGCGAACGAGACGAGAGAAGATATTATAATTTGACAAACACGCGGCGTGCACGCCGAAGAATGTAGCGAGGTAACCGATCCAAAGTCAATGGACTCGATATAACGTTGGCCAAACATTACAAAGAGAAAACAAGTCTGTTTTTTTCTGTTTTTCTGTTCCCCTCTATACCACGGTGAGGAGCGATGTACGACGCAAGCACAAATGAGACAACGGGTAAAAAAAAAGAACAGAAGAGATCGGGTAAAAAAAATGAAAAACTACTTCGGCGAGGAAGGCATAATGTACACCGTACAAGTTGAATATACGTATACACACATATTTTCTCCGCACACGTATAAATCGTATTGTATATTTTAGGTATGCAATAGAAACGGCGCTCGGGTGGCGTCGCTCATGAGGTATTTCCGTATCGTACGGTTAAACCGATACCTATACGCCAAAGCCGTACGAACGAAAGGGATTCCATCGTACAGCGTGCATGCAGATACGTATGCGCTGTATATAGACGGGTAGGTATATCCGGGTTGAGGGAGGAAGAGGAGGAGGAGGAGGAGGAATGAGATGGAAAGAGGAGGTCTCTGTAAGCGGCCTTGCGAGACCAAATTTGACGTGGAATTGAAATATTCATAACAGGGAGTCCCGCGATGTCGCCACGCCTGTATTATATATATCTACGTTTCTTCGACGCTCCGTGAATTTGCATTTTATTTCAAACTTGGGACTCGGATATATTTTTATATACATGTATTATACCTTCGGATAGGTGATGGCGGAATTCCGATTCGAAGAATGCATGCATCCTGCAGTGTATCGATATAAATTCAAATTTCAATACATCAAAGCTGCTACGTCTACCGATCAATTGACGGTGGATCGGCACCGGTTTTTCAAAATTTCTTTGAAAATCATTCGAGAAAACGCTCGAATACCGCATGGAAATATTTTTCGCGGTAACGTGTCTGCGCCAGGCACTTTGTTTCGCAAAAGGTCGTACGTACTGGAAATCGGTTTGCCGAAAAATATCAAAGTGGGTTTATCCCGATTTATATTATATGAAGTGGAATTTCCACTTCTTCCGGGAGTGTATCGTAGGTGGATGTAGGTCGTTTGTATAGGTATAATCAGAAGGGGTTCGTATGTACGTACGTATGTACATTGCTGCCCATATGTATTCCGCACATATCAGCGTACTTTGAACGCCCACTATCTACAACCTTATACCAACTGTACCTAGTGCAGCATTATAATAGTCTGCGGGTAACCGCATTCTCTGCTTCCCTACCCGGTTGTAGGGTGGTCTCTATTCTATGGACATCATTTCCTGGCACAGGGTTGCCGCCGCTAATTTTACTCCACGTAATTCGCTGGCTTGATGTCTGATGTTTTACCACCTGCTATTAGCACCTGTATATTAATAGACTCGTGCGATACACCGGGAATTCACGCATGTTTCTCTATTATGTGTATACGAGATGTAATATTAATTCCACAGAAGCCAGAGACAATTAACCGTTTTACAAGATGTATTTTAGTTCATCACAGAAATTCGTATAATTTGTCGTATTTTTATAGCGCTCTGCACGTGCGGTGAGGATGTAATGTAATTCAACCGACGCGTAGGTAATAAAATGCTAAAATTTTAGAAATCTTAACAATAAACCCACACCATATTTATGGGGATTTCAAAATTGCTGTTGCAATGCAGAGTTTCGCTCTTCTACTTTCATCACCGTGAACAAAAAAAAGTTTGTCATCATTCGTTAATTTCTTTTTCTCTTACGGCTTTCCTGGACATTTTTTTACGTACATACATGTGATATTTACCCGTTGAAATAAATGTCACTTGAGTTTAACGCGCTGCGACGAAAAGGCCTCGATATTCCGCTTACGATAAAATGAGACATTTGAACCCATATTACCAGAAGGACTACTGCCTATAGCAAGTAAATGTCACGAATATCTGAAATAGAGACTCTAAGAGTTATGTGCGCATGCATGTAGTTAACATATAGCCAACAGGCACCTAGATCTTGAACAGTAATATTTGCGTGCCGAGTCTAGAATCGCGTTGGGAAACGTGACGGCGCATTAAAAATGCCGAAACTATTTTGCCTATCAGCTACACCAGAAGCCGTTAGCTATCTATACAGCGTGATCCGCAGTTGACTTCCAAACTGGGAGGAGCCCAAAACGGCTGCCTCATCCAATCAGCGCGCTATGTTCGAGAGAGATGACAAAATTGGGGATAAAGTCTGGCTCTGGAACAGTGTGCAGAACGGACGAGAAAGTCAAATAATTCTGCCCGATTTGGCTCCTCCCATTTTAGGAGTGAAGCGCGAGTCGCCCTGTATAGTTATAGCCAACTCTGCATGGCAAATGAATTCCGCATGCAATGGGTTCCGTCAGAAGCGAAAGCTTCGTCGTTTGTCTTTCCTTGCTCGTTATTACTACTCGTTACCTCGGAATTTCAAACCGATAACGAATTTATCAACCGTTCTACGGTAATGGGCCTCCATGAATTATTACCTACTTGCCTGAGATTTTCATGCTGCTAGCGCATCGGGAAGTGATAGGATAATAAAAAAAAAAAAAAACAAACAAATTCAATTATTATTATTATATTACCTGCTTGATTTCTTTTCCTCCAACGAATTATAATATTGCAGCTGCAGCTCGTGTTCTATCAATTTTATTCCAGATCGAAGATGCGGCGGCGGGTGAAATGGAGAGGAATTGAAAATTGTGCAGTTATAATAGGGACATGAATTATTTATACCAATTTGCAAATGCTGTCGGTCGTACATACAGGGCGTTCAAAGCCAAATAACTTGGCTCATTACCCCGAACATGTAATTTTTTTTTGCAATTCTTTTTTATCCAATAATCCGTACCTTATAAAAAAAAATGTTTCTTCGAATTTCAAAATGGAATGCATTTAGCTTTTTTTTCAAGTTATCAGACGGCTGACGGTGATATCACGTCTTACGTACTCGCCCATATATTGTCCGTGTATACGTAGGACGTGCTTATATTGTATATGGCCCGTATGTACACAGAGGTAACAATGTCGCTGGCGTCGTCGTCATCCGCGTCGTCGTTGTCATATGTCGCGGTGAAAACGGGCGAGTACGAGCGCTCTCCGTGTACACGAGCCATAATAATGTGCATAAACACCAGCACTGTTGGTTCCAACCTTCCACCTTGCACCTTTCACCTTTCGCCTTTTGTTCCAAAGTGAACAGATTGTCACCGCATACCTAAGATGGTTTCACGAGGGTACTTCAGTGGCTGTTGGCTATAGCGCGTGTGTGCAAAGGGCACGCTTTTGAGATACTCCGTAGTCTGGTGATCATCGGGAATAGAAGGCGTCTTTCCATGGTCGTTGCCAAGGAAATACCCTGCGGGGCGTTTCGACGGTTCGCCCGGGACGATCTCCGAGCGTCTGTCTTTACGAGGATAAAAACACGGGCGGCAAACCCCAGGGCTAGTACCCGACGATAAATCGTTCAGAAAAGATCACAAGTGGTGCATTATAAACGGGATGAGAGAATCGACCGGTAAAACTTAGCGGCGTTCGTCCGGACCGATACTCCGGGGCAGGATGTGTAACTCGTAACCGACGATGCCGCGGCAACAAGAAATGGTCGCGACCGCTTTTATGTATATGTATACATACACAAACTCAACCGGAGACGCGTCTTATGCGACTACCGAGATTCTCGTTTTCAGAATCCAGATGGACCCTTCGATTATTACGCACCTAATCTCTGTCTCCTCAGATCAAAGAGAGAAAGAAAACAAACAAAAAACAATTATTTCGAATCAGACACTCGGATCTCTACTGAATCGCCGGTGCTCGAGGTAGTTTTTGAAACGCTTTGGGATCAAATCGATCACCCTATTTCCAGACTGAATTTCAGTTTTGATAATTCACCGAATCCAGAACTCCCGAGTCCATAAAATATGGCTACATTATGCGAGCGTTTAAGGGCGAAAGTTACGAAGTGAATTTGTCGAAGAAAAGTGTTTAAAAATTTTTTAGCTCACGTACTGCAGCGGTCCAAAAGTGTAAAAATAATATTTACCCACTTGGCGAAAGGTATCAGAGAAGGCGTGTGCGAGTTTCGGAGGCGTCTTAAAACTGGTTCCGGTCGTAATTCGTAACTGCGTGGCGTGAGCCTCCCCTAAAACTGAACTTGATCTCAAGAGCTGGCAGGGGTTGGGGGGGAAAAAGTAGGGCGGCTATTACGCCAGGAGGTGGTCGTACACGGGGTTTACTGCTGGGATTAAGTCCATGTACTTAATGACACCCTTTTTAGCTCGTTATATATTTGAGCCCCGTTGTTTGTTGAGAAAAGTAAGGTGTTACCTCGCGTTACGACCGGTCCAATCCCCCTATACCTCCGTAAATCCTGCCCCTAAATCCTCGTCATATCTACCCAACGACACACGTTGCACCGCAACGAAAAAACCCCTGTTGGAGTTATTTGTTGTTTCTCTGCAGGTAGTTTTGAACTAGGAGTACCCATTCTCGGTATAACGAAACCTTGTGTGCGCCCATGTTCGTGACTTGTTTTCAAACGCCTTCCACCTCGCTACCTTTTCTCCTTTTCATTTTACCGCGTACAGAGAAAAAAAATAAAAACAAGATGAGTGTCTAGAGACTTTTAACATCCCTCCATATAAAAGTAGAGGGCTCACCTATTCTTTCGGTGCTCCACATGCCCCTCCATCGTTTTTTGTTTTTTTTTTGCTTCAGGCTCGAGACTTGGCCCCGTCAACTTAAAACTTGGCACCGGGTATCGCGTAGGAACACAAGACACACGTGTCCTGTGAAAATATCACTAACAAACGAGATTGTGAATAATTAATGTATGTACCTGCTCGAGAACTGCTATTATCTAGTTTATTCTTTGACGAGAACATAAAGCCACAAGGTTTTCGTTATTGCTATAAAGTCGGAGACGTTTTGCGTTGTGCGAAGACTTAGTCTTGAGCGTCGCAAGTTCAAACACGGCGACAGCTGACGTTCTTACGCCTATGGTTGACGGCGATGGGACAAAGTTGCGAAGATTTAAGTACGTATGGTAATTCAGTTTGGGCGGGGAATAACGTCTCCCTGTAGTATACATTTTAATTTTACGATCTTGGGTGAGTGGTGGTGCAGTTATATACGTGTACGTACACGGCTCTGGCATTTAAACCTCTCACCTTCGAAAACTTTTAGCTCTGAATTTGAATCCTAATTTACTACCGAAAGCGTCGTGCAATTATTTCCACGAGTTTCCCTCACTCCACAATTCGAATCAAGGATAGGTACTTTATCTTATACCTATATATGTGGTCGTATATTTGACTCGTTTAAATCTCCGGCCAAGTCCCATTATTGTCTTACAAAACTCCAAGATTACCAACAACTTTTTACTCCGAAGATCTAATTAACATTTCTACAAGTAATCTAATAAACTGATCTCAAGAAGGGTGGAACAAATCGGGGAAGAAAATTAGCAATATTTCTGATTTAATTAATACAATATTTAGTAGTCAATCAATTTTTGCAGACCAGAATTCTTCGCGATGAAATATCCATCAATATATGTGCAGTATATTTTTGTTTTGTTGTAACCTACAATTAGCATGAACTTTTTAGTATGAGATTTCAATTCGATGAATCTTATTGATTTTTGTAGAGAGGTAGGTACAGCGTCGTTTGATCTGACAACGAGTTATAAAATGGGTTGGAACTTCGCTTTGACCCGCAAGTCATTTTACGATGACACCACAGTTCTAATTCGCGGTTCAGTGGCGTGGAGGGTGGTAAAAGTTGATCACTTTGTGCTTTACGGTCGGCAGACTTCACCGGCCGTTAGAGAGGGTATCCAGAATCGCATTTGCAACAGACCCTCTTCTCCGCTTGTTGTTCATTGCAGCGTAAATCTACTCGTAACCAAATGAATTTTCATTCGTGATGGTTGTTTCAGCCATGCGGTGAGGCGACGCTAGCTTCGGTCCGTTAATCGCGGCGTCGCGACGTCGCCGTTACACTGCCGCAGCACCAGGAAATGCATAGAGACGCGATGATAGAATTCGATCCCACGTATGTGACGTAAGAATATGAAAAAAAAGCAATAATATTGCTTACCATTCATCTATTATTCGAAATTTTGTTCAACCGCGATATTTTTCTCTTCAAATTTATATCACTCTATAGATTAAACGATTCGAAATCTTAATTGTTCTAAAAACAAGCCTCCGGTCATTGAAACGGATGAGGTTGCTTTTCCGTGAAAGTAGCCGACGCGAGATACCAAAACAATTAGAGATAAAGAAACCGCAATCTACCAACTTTGTAGCAAACCTTTTCTGCAACGCCACTTTAAATTAATCCAACGGAAAGTATTTTCGTTCCATTGTTTTACCTTAAATGATTTTTAACTCATTATCAGACAACATCCGCCGTAATTTCTTAATTCTCCAATCGGTATACATGACATAAACTTTAGAAGATGTTGTATGAGTCGAAAAAACAAAAAAAAACACAAACACAAACAAACATTAAATGAAACCAATACGTAACGTGATAGTCATTGAGCTAGTTAACTATTTTTTCTGCGCACATGATCTCGATCGTCACGAGATTGATTTCTTTCATCTGCTCGTCTTGTCGGCTTATTCATGGTATATGGTTATCTAATTTTCCATCAATTTAGATACCCTATGCACATCGCTCGATTATCACGTACTACTCAAGGTAAAGAGACAAAGCTCTCGCATCAGAACCACAGAACCGCATGGTTAGACATCTAACACGTGCTTTGAGCTTTGAAGTTTCCACCCCGACCTACGCATCCAAAATACAAGCTTTCAGGTTTGGTAGTGGGAAGTACGTACGTTTTGCCGGAGGTATTATAGTCTGAGCGGGAGAAGCGACGGCGGTACATTATCCGGAGATAATATCAATCCGGGCAGTAATTGTAAAGCCTTCCGCCCCGTCCCCGCGGCCCAACATCCACCCTTTGGCTACGGCAGATTCTCGTAATGGAAGGACTATTTGGTAGTCCGAGGAAATTGAACGCAAAAGCCAGTCGAACGTGTCAATTAGCTGGACTGGAGACGCCATTACTCTTCGCCAATCTCACCGACACCGACGCGACGCCTCGACGTTGCAGTCGTACGAGATACGTACGCTGGAGCTGATGACGTGGATAAGCTTTTTCCCCGCTTCTGCGGTAGAAAGGAAGCTTTTATTTCATTATCATCATTACATGCGCACACCACGTTATACACATAGGTATATTATAACAGGGTGTATTTTTATCCGAAAATTAATTTTCTATTCAAAACCGCCGATCGTTCTGCGTCTTTCATATATATACGACTGGTGTATTCCGTCTGAGATATGAATATAATAACCGAGACGGATCTTTGAACGGTGAGTGGACAATTATATGGTCAAGCGGTATTGTCATTGGACTGTTTCCCGTTACAATTGGCGATTAATAATAATAATAACAACAACAACAACAACGACGATAAGTTTTCGCTTTGATAAGAAGCGATTGTGAATAAATTGTGATTCTCCTCTCAACTGTGAATCTGATATCGTGTAACGTTAAGTATAAAAATCTACAGATTTATACGAGATCCCTACGAGTCAGGGATCCGGAACAATTGATCTCCCGACACAAAGCGCCGATTATTTCTTTTCAAAGCAAGGGAAAAAAATTAAAAAAAAAAACAAAGACAATACCTCAAATTTGTGCGATTGGAAAAATCTTGGGATTATTATGTTCCGAATACGATCTAGTCAAGATCGGACGAATCACGTGGGCCGTTTTCGCGCATAGGTCAAACGTGAATTTAGCTCTCCACGCGCCCTGATTGTTGGCAAACTTGGATTACCTTATATCTGATACCGATTAGAAGACCCTCTCACGTCATTTATTTAGGTGTTTTTTTTTTTATCCCCGGGTAAACAACGTCGCCATTTTTGACGCCGTTACGGGTCCCAAAAGTTCTTTATGCAGATTTTCCATTGAGTAACAACCGCATCGGCGGCAGCAGCTGGACGGACGGTCAATGGTTCTATGTAAATTCATTTATTTTCCGAGATAACATTTGCTCAAAGAGTAATTCATACGCTGGTAGTACATACCCACATTATGACAATATTTACCGTGTATACAATATGCACAAACAGTCGCGACTCAAGAACCCACCGGCAAGGACGTTTTAGTCTATTTGCAAAGGATCCTGCTCTCAGTAGCGCCTACGACGACAAAACTTGCCGAGGCCCTTTCAAGGCGAGTTGAGACGCGACGAGGCGAGGTGAGGCGAGGTGAGGAGAAAAAGCAGAACTGGTCAAATATCCGCGTATAAACCGCAACTCACGCAGCAGATCAGACCAGACGTACTATACATAAGAGCTGGGAATCCGAGGCATCGACCAACCAAAAGGCGTCTCCACTTCATTCTTCGTATACGATAAATGTTGTATGTATATCTTCAATTCACCATGAATTTCTAACGTCTTCTTCGAAGCCGACGAAGCCGTAAGCCTTCTTACCAATTTATTTTCTATTTTCTTTTTACTCTTTCTCTTCCATTTTTTTTCTCTCTTTTCCTTTTTCCTGCTTATACGTATATATATAGGAGCGGATATACTCGCTCCGACTGAACCTAAACCCTAACCCACCCTGAGTAAAAAGAAAAAGAATAAAAATAAAAAGAACTTTCGAAAAGGACTAAGAGGAGGACGTACGTATATAGCGTATAGTGAGAGAGGTGGTAGGTACCTACCCGCGTCTTCTTAATTAAGAAAGGGTCGAGAGCGCGGACCCTTAGGGTGACTTCTCTCTTCCCTTCGTCGCCATTGCATCCCATCGCGTAAGCCCCGAGGCTGGGGGTCGTAACGTTGGCGAAAAAAGTAAAGAAAACGAAAACAAGAGGGGGGTGAGGGAAAAAATCCTTTCAATTTACAAACTCATTGAGAAGTTCCGCCTGACTCGGAGAGATATTAGACGAGTATATATAGGTGGGTACGTTACGAGTACCTATGTGAACACATATATACGTACATTATGGTTAAATTATATTTATACGTATATATAATATGCATATGAATAACACACGCGGTAGAATTTATAATCTGTGGTACACATGGGGTGTGTATGCACTGTTTATATATTGTATCGCACGTACGTACAATATGGATGTGATCGTGTACAGAGGAATTAATTTCATTTTGCATTATTGATCGATCGATGAATTAGGGGCATTGCAGCTGCGTTCAGCGATCGGTATAACGACCGTAAGCTGTATAGATTGGAAGGTAATCGTTGTATAGCGTCACTACGTCGATTCCGATTACCGCTACAGTTTTATCAATTATAGTTGTTTGGATATTAAATACCGATGAATTATGACGTAGACGTGCGTTACTCTCGTTACAGGTGTATTACAATTCGTTACTCAATCAAGGTGGTGATAACATTAATTGGCTGGTAATTCCGATTGTTTCACGGGGGTCAATAAGTGAGGACGTTCGTCGATAGCTGCAGCGAACCGGAAGGGCGTAACGCGTGGAAACGAAAAAAAAAAAGCAAAAAAGTGGCCGTGATGTGTAAACAAAATTGGAAAAGCGTGGATATTATACGGTATGTAATTTCAATCGGACTTGGCTTCGGAAATTAAATTTCTACAATATTTTTTTCTTCCGAGAATACGCTGAAAAAATGCGAGCGTTACGCCATAATTCCGGATCTATTATAGCCTCTGATATAAAGTGAACTTGATTTTTTCCTCTGGTGTAGCTATAAGCTGCAGTAACCGAGTTTTATTTCTTTTCTTCTTCTCTCTCTCTCCGCTTCTCGATTTCCATCTTAACATTACTTCTCATTCGGCAAGTTCACCGTCCTACCCCGGCCACCCGCCATAGAAAATCTCCGTCGCGTTCGAAGTCGAGAACAGTTTGTCGAGGCGCGTAAATTCTCGGTTTATCGCCATAATCTAGCCCGAGTTATAGCGCCGTACGCCCCTCATCTCCCATCCCCTAGCGATATACTAGTCCTCAAGGCCCAATAGAACCCCGACGCTCGTCGTCGTAATAGAAAAGTATATTTTCAATCCGCTTAACCGCGCGGAGCCGTACACAGATATCTCCATGTGTTGTATAGCGCGGTACGAATCCGCGTGCATGTCGAAGAAAAACCAAAGAAAAAAAAAAACACACACACGAAATAAAAAATGAATAAAAAACGAAAAATAAATAAATAAAATTGTATATAGTCGCTGTACGCGGCGGAGTGGGTCGAATAAAGTTTGTCAGTAATATGGGAGTACTTCGGTTGATGGCCTCAGTCACGCCCGAGTCAGTTTCACGCTTGAGATAATAATAAATCTTTTTCGTCGAATCGGCGAACCGGAAACGGAATTCATATACGGGCGTTATGTATGCATGAAGTACGTGTATATAACTTATTATGTACATAATGCGAGTGGTCGAGTGGGCGAGTAACTCGCGTCCGCAAGAGTATATGTACGACGTTGGCGAGTGCAAACTGCAAATTAAGCGTTAAAAACAAAAGAGAATAAACAGTCCACTCGCGGCGCGGTCGCTACTAAATAATATACGTATACGTAGAGTTTGTCATCTAATGTTTAATGATTCGTCCGTACGCATCTTACATCTATATTCACATGCGCGACTGCATTATACGTATACGCCGAACGTACGCGGCGTCTATATTCTTTCATCGAACACGCGGCGACATCCGCAAAGTTTAGCGGAGTCAACTGAAGCCAACTGAATCCAATCCACGAAGCCAACTGAGGGCATCCGCGAGACCGCGTTAGCTCATCTTCGCGCACTCCCACACGCGATATTATCCCCCAATCAACTATACTTATGTTGCGGGAACGTCGAAAGCAAATTCATCGAAAATTTGAACAAAAACAAAGCAGGATTCATATACAAATGTTCTACTCACGGTTCGTTTCTTTTTCTGTTTTCGCCTATTACACGATTCGCAGTCCGCATTATACGTATCTATCGTTTTTATTATTTACAATGTTATTTTATCAATTCAATTTTATTTTCATATTCCATTTATCTTTTGCGCACAGTCCGTCTGCAACGGACTTTTGACACGCACCACGTTCGCGGATGCACGGATACCTATACACAATAATGGATGAACAAAACGATGTATGCACAGTATATACGACGAGGTACGGTATATAGGTTGAAGATATCAACTGTGACATCACCACGCTACACGTGTGCGTGTGTAAAATATAAATGTATGGGGTGCGTGCTGCCATAGATAACAAATATTTTTCAAACGATATCTTTATCTTTTTCTCATTTCCGCGTCCTCTCAACGCACTTATACATAGCAATATTATGTACGCATACATCTGACTATGTAATACATAAAATACATCGCATGCTACATGTTCGCACGTATATAGTATAAAGTGCGGAGACCCGTGATTTCAGTTTCACAAAAAAAATTCATTCGCGCGCGGTCGCGAAAACCGCAGTCGAGATAAATTTAACAACATTTCCTTTTTTTTTTTATTTTCACTCCGTTTTAGTTATTTTATTTTTTTTCGCTACCTCTTCTTTTTTCTTTTACTTTTTTTTTCTCTCCACTTGTCTTTATGTTTCGTTCAGCGGCGTACAAATTTCGTAATTCAATTTCTGCGCGCGGTACGTATATATTTTTAACACACTCCCCCCCCCCCCCCCCCCCCCTCCCCACCTCTTCTTCTTATACAGGTTGTTTGCGGCAGATTATTGTAAACTTTTGTTACATTATTTTCACTCGTTTTTTTGTTTTTTTTTGTCTTCAATTATTTTTTTCAATACATTATCCGTGTAAAATAATGATTTTCTTGCTATACTATACCAACACCTCTCCGTTTAATTTATATTTTGCTTTTTTACGTTCTCGATTTCCAAACATATAAAAAAGCCAATAAAAATGATTCAGAAACCTCGATTCGAAACATACAGCGTTAGTTTTTCATTTATTCATTTTTTTCTATTTACACATTTTATGAACCTACATGGTTAATTGATTTCAATTTATTTAAAATAACATGGTAGCCCACTTTGGGTAAGGTACCTGTGAGGTGTCTAGGTATATAAGCGACGCGAAATGAGAGGAAATAAAAAAGAACGTCGAAACGCGTATTGTTCCTTAACAAGTTTTTACATCAAATGGATACACTATGTGTGTAATTACACGAATATATATGTATATGAGTCTACGTATAAATTTTTTTTATTCGAGGAACGACGAAGTGTGAATTATTAACGTACACGTTGAGTTTCTTTTACCAAATTTTCGTTTTTTTTTTTTTTCTTTTTTTTTTTCTATCCATATCTAATGCGATTAATTTCGCGACTATACCGATGCGAGGACTTGAAACTCTGCAGATCGCGCCTGTTATATCTGTCGATTTTCGTGTTTCGACAAATTCTAGACACACACGTAGATATAAGTTGTACGCTTCGATCTTACTCGTCAGGGAGTCATACGTTCGTTTATTTATTCAATCGGCGTCGCATCGTCGACCGATTCGTTGGCGTCGTCGCGGTCGTCTCAATCGGCTAGAGTCTCATAATACGCGTTTTATAGGTATACAATAATTGCCGGTTCGGTTAAAATTAGAACGAGCGATTAACGATTAATACCGATCGATAGTTTGGTTTTACAAATAGAGTGCATCCCTGTAGATGTGAACATTATACACGAGGTACATATGTATATATTTCTACATCTATACGTACATATGTATATTATATGTTGTGCAGTGTTACGTGTGCGTATATGGGTTGTGTAGAGGCAGAGGGTGATTAAAAGAGGAATGCCGCCGGCCAAGCGTCTCGAGAGTTAATTAAAACCTCTCTAATTATTTATAAACAGTCATTTCTTTCTCAAGCGATAATAAACGTGTAATAACGCCGTATGAAACTTATCGGTCTACCGATTGGAGACAAGCCAGCGATCCGGGCTCTCTGATTCGTCGAACAAACCCTCGGCGCAGTCGTCCGCGCGGACTCGAGCCTCGTTCTTCCTCGTCGAACACACCCGCCGCCGCCAACTGGCAACATACTATACAATCCTCTCCCTCATCTCTCCCTCTCTCCTTTTCTCTCCTATACTCTCCCAACTCCGGTTTCGCGTAATCTGTAAATCCTCAGCTGCGGAGCGTAGGAGGTATGTACAAGTCCAGTGAAGTTGCCTGAACGTGGGGATAGGGAAAGATCTCTTCTGGGTTACGGAAAAGGAGCGGTGGGTTGTTGAGGCGGTGGAAACGTGAAAAGAGAAGGACAGGGAGACGGAGAGAGAGAGAAAGAGAGAGGGAGAGGGAAAGTGGAGGTTGAGGGTTGACCGTAGGCGAAAAGGGAATGAAGTGGGTTGGGAAAGGGAAACGGGGATGACGGAGGTAGTAGGGGGTGGATTTCTTTCAGCCGATAAAAGCCTCGCCCCGCTGCCCAATATTGATTTGACTCTAATCTGTAGGGACCCTCGTCATCCGTAAAATAAACCGCCAAGTATAACTCCGCCGGATAAGTGTCCCGCACTTTGCCACCTACAGATAGGAGAACCTTCCTCCGAATACGTCTGCGTTTTTATTTGTTTTCTTTCCCTCACAATTTTTCTTTTTCGTTTTTCTTCACTTCTTCTCTTTTTCTTACATTTATTTATTTATTCGTTTATTTATTTATTTATTTTATTTTACTTTTTATCTCGCTTCTCCCTTCCTTTCGTTTATCATCGATACTCTCTTTTCACCTTTTTCTTCTTCTTCTTCTTTTTTTATTTCTCATTTTTTCCGATGCTTTCTCTCATCTACCGTCGATTCCTCCGTCCCTACGATCCATCCGTCCCCATGTCCACCGTAGTGTACAAATCAGAATTTTACTGTTTTCTCCCGAGAAACTCGACCTCCGATGTCGGAATTGTTTTTTATGTTAACCGAAATCAAACAAACCCTCCGCTACTGGGTTTTCTTACAATGTAGATATAGCTACTTATTTAATGTCGTGCGTATCTTCTCAATATTTATTGTTTTTTTTTTTTTTCCTGCTTTCTTTCATTTTCTGAATTCTTTTTCGTCCATTCTTGAATTTTCATGTTTGTTTTTTATTCTACTTCGTGTCATTTTATTTTTTCTACCCCACATCGGCACGAGTATCGGGGTTCGTTCATTCGTGTTCTTTTGTTTCAAGAACATATATCTATTTGTTCAGAAATATCATTAAATTTAATCAATAATTCGTGGACTGGGGGTGGATACCGATTACCATATACTCCAGAGAAACGTATGTACATATATAGCTATATGGCTTACGCGAAGAAACGTTATTATAAAGACCTTGTCAAATGCAAATGCGTGCGCATGATGCTCCGAGGTTGTGCATACAATTTGTAATAAACTAGGTACATAAAAAGTATACACGTATACGTACTCTTTTTTAGTGAATAATCTATCCTAACTTATACGACCTCTCAAAAGCATGTCGACGATGTATATTCTTTTATTTTATCGCACTTTATTCGCCTCGAGTCGATTCGCTATCTCACATAAGTTGTTACTCATTCTACACGACACGATAATGAATCGGAAACAAAAACCGAAAAAAAATTAATAAAAAATTGAAAACCGAAACGAAAAAAAATAAGAAAATCAATGCTCTTTGAACAGAGTGTACTTTTTCTCTTCGTTTCTTTCAATGAAAACAATACGGATAAAATGAGTTTGAAGAAAAAAGAAAGGAAAAAAAAAGAAGAGAAAAAAAAAAGAATAATACATAAACAAATGAGTAAATATAAACGTTGAATAAACTTCGAGCAATTAATCAGTGTATCCTGCGAATGTTGGAAGAGAAGAAAAACAATGAAAAAATAAATAAGAAAAGAAAAGTGCTGCAAAGTAGAAAATAACATCGCGGGTGTCGGAGCTCGGAGGAAGATAGGTTCCGAGTGCGCGGAGTGAGAGGAAGGAGGAAGAGGAAGGGGAGATAGAAAAAAAAGAAGAAAAGAAAAGAAACCTCCGGCAAGTGAGAAGAAGCTTCGTCGATCGTACCCGCGAGTATACCGCGGGCGTATTATGGGTAGTACATACATACGTATGCTCGGCACAGGTATTATACCTGTGTATGTACCTCGTTCTATAAGTATTACGAAGAATCGGCACATGGTCGCGGTTCTACACGCAAGAAATGTTAACAAGCGTGTAAGAAACTCACGATAATTACCGCTCGCTGCCTCTCTAAAGAATTTTACAGCCGAGTATACAGGAATACTTGCCGTACCTACGTAGCTATATACCTGAAACCGATCGCGTATAATACCTCAGAGTTGTCTACATATATATATACAGCCATAAACTATGTACATTAAACATATACCTTGGTATGCACGGGGCATTCCAACTGCTGATTGTAAATCGATTCGACTGTATAGGGAGCACTTTCAATTTGATCGAAATTTTTTATCCACCCTTTTTTCTATTTCTTATTTATTTATTTATTTATTCATTCGTTCGTTCGTTCTTCCTCCTTGGAAAACGTCGCACGGTCGTAATAATCGTTCGAACCTTTTGATAATCATGCACTTTTCGTAGTTCCGAAAAAATTTCCCTTCGATAACTTCGATCGCAATTTCTCCCTATTCGGCGCGACGAAAATTTCGTACGATCAAAAAATTAACGTCGCAATAATAAGGCGCAAAGAAATGAAAATTGGCGAGGGCGCTAACGCTGGTCAAATTGACTCGCGATGCCCCATTTATCGTACGAATATACCGCGTGTCTCGTACGTGTCAGACTCCCGGATATTTCATATAGTTAGCCGTTAAAGGGTTATAAGTATGTAAATGTTGGTATATAGATATGTAATGCGCGATATGTGTATATAATCCATATATTTATTCATACCCGCGTACATCGGTGTGCGTTGCGTACGTATACGCGTGGGTTTATGCGAATATATATATGTGTACGTGAGAACGAGGCAGTACCAGATTTATATAAGAGCTAATGGGGCTTCAGTCCCGGGGCGCTTAAGTTTAATCAAATCGAACGCCTATAGTATACCGAACGACGGGGTGAAATGTGAAATGGAAACGCTGGAGGCTCATGTCCACGATTATCCTCCTTCCCTCTCCTTTCCATCTCCCCCGTCGTTTTCCAGGTCGGTATTTTTTGTTCCTTTTGTTTCTTTCCGTTTTTTTTTTTTTTCTTTTTTTTTTCTATTACCAAACCTGCAGCAGCCGTACGCTTGCTCCCAATATACCATATTAGGTGGATGTATGTATACGTATATGAAATGATGCGATAACTCATAATCTGATTACTTCGCGAATTACCTACTGCTGCAGTATAACAAGGGTGGGTTATACAGGGTGTCCCAGAAGTACCGGACGCCATTGCAGCTACCGATAGAAAATAAAATTCTGAGACGAAAAGTCCCGAACCATTTTTTGATCAGACGCACAGATAATTAATTAATAAATAAAATAAAGAGCCAATCTCATGCGCGCTACAGCGGCAAGACAACGTGGAAGGAGAGCGATGGGTGACTGCGAACGTGAGACGCGAGAGGTACAGCGGTACGCTGGCTCAAGCGGCGGCTTCGAGAGTGCAACGGCGTTCACAATGGAACTAAAATTATCAATAAGTAATCCCATAATTACCCGTAGACTATTTGAATCGTTTATTTGAGAAACCCCATAAGTCAAAAATACTAAATTTTTCAGGAGGAGCAAAAAACATTTTCCCAGGTTAAGTTTGCATTAACATCGTGAACCAATGATAAATAATAATAATGTTAGCATCCCTAAAAAAGAGTCGAGCATAAAAAAATTTAATTGTTAATTACTACAATTAATAATAATGATTCAAAGTTGGTTGACTTATGGGGTTTCTCAACAAAACTAACAAAATAGTGAAAAAATCCTTAATTTGGGGTTTCTCAAATAAACGATTCATTTTTGCACAGCCGGAAAAGTCAAATTTTCTTGAATGATAAAGATGATAATAATAATCGCAATTAATAATAAACTTTTAAAGAAGTCATAATAGGAAAATTAACAGTTTTGAAATGATAAAAATAATAAGAAACAATCACAAATAATAACAAACCGACAACAAATTTTGAAGTTAGGCGAGCAGATGTTCGAAATGCCTGCCGTCTTCTTCTATGCATAGATGACAGCGAGCAATGAAATTCCTCCTGACCTCTGCCAACATCTCAGCCGAAACTGTCGTTTGTGCCGCCATAATTCTTGCCATCATCTCCATCTGATCATCCATCTCATCGAAATACACCTCCTCTTTGAAGTGACCCCATAGGAAGAAATCCAGTGGTGTCAAGTCCGGCGATCTTGGAGGCCATCTCAGTGGACCGTTTCTTCCAAACCAGCGGTTAGGGAACTGTTCATTGAGGAAGTCCCTTACGATGACAGCGGAGTGAGTCGGTGCTCCATCATGCTGGAACCACTGCGGCTGTTGCAGCCCAAATCTTTGCAACAGCTCCGGTAGTGTTTCCCTGAGAAACACCAGGTATTGGTTGCCCTGGTGAACATGAATTGTATGAACGTAATGCTTTATGAATAACGCAAAATAATTTTCAATAGTTTTCAACTTACGTTCATATTTTCCGGGAGTTCATAGAGCAACACTTGATCGCCAATGATGCCACCCCACATGTTAATTTTCCACCTGTGTTGAAAATTCCGGTTCACTGTTTGCCTTGGATTCTCCTCCGCGTAAAAATGAGAATTGTGCTGGTTGAAGCAGCCTTCCCGCGTGAACTGCGATTCGTCCGTCCACAATACATTACGGAGGAAATCCGGATCTTCTTCGTCCATTCGAAGAATGAACTGACAAAATGCCACCCTTAAGGCAAAATCGCCAGCTTCCAATTTTTGGACCTTCCTTTTGTGGTAGGGGTGGATCTTTTCACTACGGGTGATCCTGTTGATCGTCGACCTGGAGATACCAATACGCCGTTCCAGCTTGCGGGTGCTCGTCTCAGGGTTCGCACGAACTTGTTCAAGTACAAGCTCCTCGTTACCCACGTTGCGTACTTGACGGGGACGGCCGATCTTCTCAACGTTGGCAGGCAAAACGTTACCGGTATCCCGGAGTCTGCTAATAGCGCGCAGAATGACATTGCGAGTGGGATGATGAACCCGATTAGGGAACATCTCGCGATACCTTCTCGACGTCTCCTCAGCATTTCGACCGCACTCACCGTACAAAATAATCATTTCCACGTACTCCGCGGCGGTGTAGTTCGGCATCGTTAATAAATTATCACCCAAACAGCACAGAAAACCAAGCTTTAGCGTCCTAACAGCGATAAACAAATTGCATGGATACACGCAAGAAACAATTGCAGCGTTGTTGAATCGGCGTTGATTGTTTCTTACGTGTATCCATGCAATTTGTTTATCGCTGTTAGGACGCTAAAGCTTGGTTTTCTGTGCTGTTTGGGTGATAATTTATTAACGATGCCGAACTACACCGCCGCGGAGTACGTGGAAATGATTATTTTGTACGGTGAGTGCGGTCGAAATGCTGAGGAGACGTCGAGAAGGTATCGCGAGATGTTCCCTAATCGGGTTCATCATCCCACTCGCAATGTCATTCTGCGCGCTATTAGCAGACTCCGGGATACCGGTAACGTTTTGCCTGCCAACGTTGAGAAGATCGGCCGTCCCCGTCAAGTACGCAACGTGGGTAACGAGGAGCTTGTACTTGAACAAGTTCGTGCGAACCCTGAGACGAGCACCCGCAAGCTGGAACGGCGTATTGGTATCTCCAGGTCGACGATCAACAGGATCACCCGTAGTGAAAAGATCCACCCCTACCACAAAAGGAAGGTCCAAAAATTGGAAGCTGGCGATTTTGCCTTAAGGGTGGCATTTTGTCAGTTCATTCTTCGAATGGACGAAGAAGATCCGGATTTCCTCCGTAATGTATTGTGGACGGACGAATCGCAGTTCACGCGGGAAGGCTGCTTCAACCAGCACAATTCTCATTTTTACGCGGAGGAGAATCCAAGGCAAACAGTGAACCGGAATTTTCAACACAGGTGGAAAATTAACATGTGGGGTGGCATCATTGGCGATCAAGTGTTGCTCTATGAACTCCCGGAAAATATGAACGTAAGTTGAAAACTATTGAAAATTATTTTGCGTTATTCATAAAGCATTACGTTCATACAATTCATGTTCACCAGGGCAACCAATACCTGGTGTTTCTCAGGGAAACACTACCGGAGCTGTTGCAAAGATTTGGGCTGCAACAGCCGCAGTGGTTCCAGCATGATGGAGCACCGACTCACTCCGCTGTCATCGTAAGGGACTTCCTCAATGAACAGTTCCCTAACCGCTGGTTTGGAAGAAACGGTCCACTGAGATGGCCTCCAAGATCGCCGGACTTGACACCACTGGATTTCTTCCTATGGGGTCACTTCAAAGAGGAGGTGTATTTCGATGAGATGGATGATCAGATGGAGATGATGGCAAGAATTATGGCGGCACAAACGACAGTTTCGGCTGAGATGTTGGCAGAGGTCAGGAGGAATTTCATTGCTCGCTGTCATCTATGCATAGAAGAAGACGGCAGGCATTTCGAACATCTGCTCGCCTAACTTCAAAATTTGTTGTCGGTTTGTTATTATTTGTGATTGTTTCTTATTATTTTTATCATTTCAAAACTGTTAATTTTCCTATTATGACTTCTTTAAAAGTTTATTATTAATTGCGATTATTATTATCATCTTTATCATTCAAGAAAATTTGACTTTTCCGGCTGTGCAAAAATGAATCGTTTATTTGAGAAACCCCAAATTAAGGATTTTTTCACTATTTTGTTAGTTTTGTTGAGAAACCCCATAAGTCAACCAACTTTGAATCATTATTATTAATTGTAGTAATTAACAATTAAATTTTTTTATGCTCGACTCTTTTTTAGGGATGCTAACATTATTATTATTTATCATTGGTTCACGATGTTAATGCAAACTTAACCTGGGAAAATGTTTTTTGCTCCTCCTGAAAAATTTAGTATTTTTGACTTATGGGGTTTCTCAAATAAACGATTCAAATAGTCTACGGGTAATTATGGGATTACTTATTGATAATTTTAGTTCCATTGTGAACGCCGTTGCACTCTCGAAGCCGCCGCTTGAGCCAGCGTACCGCTGTACCTCTCGCGTCTCACGTTCGCAGTCACCCATCGCTCTCCTTCCACGTTGTCTTGCCGCTGTAGCGCGCATGAGATTGGCTCTTTATTTTATTTATTAATTAATTATCTGTGCGTCTGATCAAAAAATGGTTCGGGACTTTTCGTCTCAGAATTTTATTTTCTATCGGTAGCTGCAATGGCGTCCGGTACTTCTGGGACACCCTGTATATAAATTGTAATCCACATCTATTCGACCAATTTCTTCTGCGCTAATATCGTTTTTCCCTCATCGTTTCACCAAATTCTAAGTCTCGTTTGTCATTTAGAATATTCTTATATTTATACACGTATATATGTACGTATATAATACACTCTAATTGAATAGAAGTGCGTGGAAGAAAATTATTTTATTACCGTAAAAGAAGGGGAAAAAATGAAGAAAAAAAAAGAAAAAGTTAATTACAAGCCGAAATTTGTATTTTTAAAAGTTGCATCGATAATTAAAGAATTGATAAAACTCTTGTAATGAAATAATGGTCTCTCTATTAAACTTGCTTCGTTGAATATTTATAAGAAAATATTTTCTCCAATATATACATATTTACGATATATATGTATAGTACCTACCGTCAGCGCGCGAGCTGTCGTTTACATGGAATTAAATTTTCAGTTTACGCGTTGGGTAGGTATTTACAGAATATTTACAGGTGAGTTCCTTCCAATCAGGAGATAAGACGGGTTAATTGATTCGATTCGCACCGAGGCTGCTGCAGGCGCCTACTAAAGGGGCCGTTACGTACGTCATTGGAACGGCGAATTTCGTTAGCCGCCGGCCGCGGGGCACGTAAAAAAAAACGAAGCTGCTGTTCAGGTATATGTACTGAATTTTACAATTTTAATTCGTTACTGCGAGTCCGACTCGCAGCTTTCTGTAATTACATTGTGTAAAGTTATACGAGCGTTTTCTTGCAGCGCAACTTTAACGAAACTAAACTGCGTACGTATAGCGCGTTTCTCGTTGGTAGCGCTGTAACGCATATATATACACATGTACATATGTATTGTACACTGGGTATATAATATACAAGAGCTAAAGGTAACGTACATATAGATAAATTTTTATTTCTTTTTGTTTGATTTTTTTCATTTTTTAGTACACAGAAAACGGACGCAAACGAACTTTCGACGACTCTGAAATACCTGTACATAACCATCCACAGGTTACGCCAGGCCATATAACCTGAACATTTTTCTGCTCGTACACCGCAAACTCCGGGTACAGCCGCGGGCCGTCTGTGCCATAACCCGCACCTTAAAACTTCCTTTAACAGCAGAACTGGCAAAGAAACGCGCGAAAGATTTATTTAAGATATTGTTACTCGCTATTGTCTGCTGCAGCTGACGATGAATGTTGAAACCACCGCCGCCACCACTTGGGTACAAACATTTATTCATTTTTTCCTTTTGTTTATGTATTTATTTATTTTGTTTTTTGTTCTTACACCAGAAGTATGAATTTTCGTACCGCGGTAAATCTCACGACATACTATAGCTATAGGAAACAATTAATGCTGAGAAACAGAATTTCACGATCGTTATGGTTTTCTGATTTTGTCCAAATTTTCAATTCTCCCAAAAATCTTCGTCATTATATTCTAGTCTGAAACTCGATGAAATAAAGAAAAATATAACTCCAACAAAATATTGCCATCCGAATGAATATCGCACCTATATAATGCATGTGTGTGTATCATTTACTTGTACATACATACGCATATATATTATTGGCTTTGATTTATACGATCAGTCCCAGTAATCTGATCTATACTATACACATATTGGTTTTGAGATATGAAAAGTCTACGAAACACGATGTCCTACAAAAAACCAAAACAAAAAAAAACAAAAAAATTATTCGATACGAGGTTAGCTTTAACGAAAAACTTGTCGATAATCAATCTTTCATATCAAAACACGAATCGGATCGAGGGCCGATCGTGCAATGGCGATCAAAAGTAAACCAATCGTACATCGTATTATATACCTTAACCCGATCAGCAATCATAATCTACTAAATAAAATATATATAATATATTGTACTAATAGGTTGCAAGAATACATATATACACACATACATCCATGTATACATATATATTGCTATATATCCGGTGCCCCAGAATATGATATACCGATTATACGATAATTTATGTACACCAAAATTATTTGGTTGACGTATCCCTCTATCGGCTTCGCTCCATAACCTATGGCGGGCCGCAATAACGACACGCGTGCAGCGTGATGGAGAACACGCTCTATAAGTATATCTTCGGAATAAAAATTTTCTAAAAAAAAAAAAAAAAAAAAAAAAATTAAAACAATCAAAAAAGGACAGGAACTAAGTAGATGATATGTAAAAACTAAGCGCGAGAGATGAAGAGAGAGAGAGAGAGAGATCAGAGCGGAGCATAACTAGAAAAAAACTAAAAGAAAAAACTAAAGAAGGATCCAACGCGTTAAAAAACGAATTAGTGACTTACGTTAGCCAGCTCCCATTAGTCTAATGTAATAAAGTATGTTATTAAGTCACCGTGGGATCGAAGGGAACCCGGTGCACGGCCGTCCGAGCAGCTTCGGTATCTTATTCAATACATAGGGAAACAAAAAACAACAAAACAAATGTAAAGGAAATAAGAAGATGGATACAAAAATAATCAAATATGAAGAGAAAAAAAACATCAAATAACAATAATAATAAATAATAAAAGAAACGCTGGGGCGAACAGGGGGAGGGGAAGAGGGAGGGGAAGGGGGGGGAGGGGTGGAAAAATTAATGGTAGGCCATAAAACACGGTGGCGTAAAATGAATGTTAAGACGACCATGATGGTAAGTGTGGAAACGAAACACATTTTATACGTGTATACGTATATATATATATATATATATATACGCATATGTGGCATATATAAACACGCACGGGGAATACGGTTTGTACGACACGCACATGAGCATGGTACACATATCTTTTTAGTCTTTCGGACTCGACCGACTCACCTGCCCTCTCTTCTCTTGTAATCTCTCATTTTCTCTCGCTTCCTATAAACTTTTTTTTCTCTCTTTTTTTTTCTACTTCCTCTCTTTCTCACTCTCTCTCTTTTTCTCTTACGCAGGTTGACCGCGGGCACCTCAATTCCTCGTACAAATGAACAATTATTCACTGCGCATGCTTGGCGTTAATCGCCTGGCTTATGGCTAGCACGAGCTGCTATTCCCAAAGAACAAGAGAGAGGAATAGCTGCACGGCTATTGAGAGAGGAATGAAAAGAGATGGAAAATTAGAAGAAGAAGAAGAAGAGAGAGAGAGGGAGAGCGACGGATGGAATGGGATCTCAACCAAGAGCCAACATCAGCGCGCGGTAATCACTTCTTGTCGCCGTAGATGTTTACATCTTTTGAAAGCCAAGAGAAGCAGAAGCAACGGAAGAAATGGTCGCGGCGGGTAAAATAAGAAGAAAGAAAACATTGGCGTAAAGTTAATAAACTTTGGAAAAATTAAATGAAAGACCTACGTACCGGATTGGGATACGTCTAAGCTTGGGGTAAAATAATATCGCGGTAAGTGTGCAGCGGATGTAACGTTAATAATAATAATAATCATAACAGTCATAATCATAATGGTGGAAAATGTACAAGTGGCCAGCATATACAAAAGGTAAATCTCTCCCATTCGCGGTTGAATACCTTGTATGCACCTTATATACACATTACACCTCGCATATGTATATATATAAGATTTATGTATACATAGGTATAGTTTTCCACGACATAATGCAACCGATGCATATAGCTTTTGGCTTCTTCAGCTGTGAAGAAAGATTTACAATAATAAGCGCTAGGGCGAAACGAATAACGGCGGAAATTCGCTCCGCATTGGCGTAGTGTCAACAAAAGCAACCTTAAACCATACAGACTGCTCCGGTCTAGCTTCTACAGGAATGAAAAACTACGCCGGCAAGGTAGCTCAGAGGGGAAGCTACTTAATAACTTTCACGAGGATTTACATTCAACGTAGCGGAATGAGGCTCCTCCTTCGAAAGGGAGTAGATAGATAGATAGATAGATGGATAGATAGACACTTCAAGTTTTCTTTGGCTGCGGTTTAGCGATTCAACCGACCGAACAAATGAAACGTGCCCCAACAAAATTGGTGCTGCAGTCTATATCGGATCCGTAATTCCAGTAATTGGGAAAGGTGGTCACGGAGGAGCAGAACATACTGGAAAGGTTTTTTGGAATAATAATCGTGACGATAGAATATGAAAAAAAAACAGAGAGCCAAAATATTCTTCACAATCCCGTGTTCCGGGGTAAGGATATGGGAACTTTTTTTTTCAGCGTTGGCTATCGTGCGGGCTGCCATTGGAAGAAATGTGGTTCGGCAATTTCAACCTTTCAGATCTGCGAAAATTCTCAGTTTTTTGCTGTTGGACGATCATCCCTGAAAAAAATGTTGAACATTTCCAGAGATTTTATTTCCGAACCAAGCTCAATATGGAGTCATGTAATTTATGTACGTTTTTTTTCTATTTTACTTTTCAATTTCCAAGGATTATACGCCCGTGTGCCGCATCAGACTGGTTTTTCGTCCTCGATATATATACGGATAACTCGGACCGAATACCCGGAACTTTGCTACGTAAAATTGCACAGATAGTTGCACCGTGCATCTGCTCGTATAGTATGTAAACGTCTCTCAGCATCCTTGCGATGCAGAACCGCCGGATCGTCTTCCTGGTAATCGGAGCTGGAGCCCCGGGAGAACACGGTGCTTTCTGTGGAAGGTAAAGTTTTTGTTTGAATAAAGGGGCGGGGGGGTAAAAAAGGAATATCCAAATAGTTATACATACTTATTTAGTTTCCAGTCTGCAGCGTCACGTTGTTGGTTCCGAATAGGTATATAAGGGTATGTATATATATATGTATAGATGTACGTGGGGCAACGCCTAATAACCCAAATACCCAATCGTGACTGAAGTGCGCGTGGATGTGGCTACGGGTGGTTGGAGGTTACGGGTGGTACCGGAATCCCTTCTCTCTCTTTCTCTTTCTATTTCCGTCCTTCTCTCCCGTGGATAGATTTATTTAAGGGCGTGTATTCAGCAAGAGATACAATGCAGAACGTGGAGGGGTTTACGACCGACATCTGCGGGCAGTTTGCCGCTTCCCGCTGATCCCGGACTCGGAGCTTTGGAGATTCGCCGCTCCGTGAGACGCAAGAGGAGGAGAAAATTGGTGGGGAGAAAATCGTCCTGCCTCGGTCGCCCGTTCCTTCTTCACCCGCGAAGGCCACCCTCGGTGTGACGAAATGTCGAACAGCAGGGCAAGGGTAACTAACTGGATGAGTGACTCGGCCCAAAGGGAGACCCGAGGCAAATCGTCCGTTAAAAATTTCTAGGGTGAAGGGGGAGGGGCGAGTAATTCAATTAACGCTTCGGTGTGTGCTCTACACTGTGCAGTAGTATTCCGCTGCGCCTGATTCGAATCGCCCGATCGCCTCGCCTCGTGACACCGTGACCATTGCTTATACGTTATATACAATATATATACGTACCACCAAACACGGGGGCGATCAAGCGATATTTCTTTACATGCCTATACGTCGTTTATACGCAACGATTATGCATGTATAGTGTATACACAGTCTATAATCGCAATTCACAAATACCCGATAATGAGGTAACATTATATGTACATTTATTACAGAGTTACATACATAGTTTCAACGCCCGGTCATTTCTGATTCTTCGATGTACGTATATATATATATATATATATATATGTATACCGCATGATACATCCCAGATTTTGTACGGTACTCGCGGCTATATTTTTACTGCGGATTTAATACTTGCCATGTTTAAATTCTAGTTCCCCACCCGTGTTATACATACCTATGATATTTATACAATACACGAAAGTAGCTGTATACCTGAGTCCTGAAGCTTACTTATTGTTAGTTGGAAATATTTTAGCGCGCGCGCGGGCGAACTGGTAGCGTCGGTAAGTTTAAGACAACAATGGAGCACCTGCACCTGTCCAGGCTTTTATCCGTAAATTTCCCAGAGTTCCTCTCGATGCAGCACAGGCTGAAGTTGGTATATAGGTATTGTATATGTATACCGTACATTATACACGACGAAGGGGAAGTCGAAAGTATATAGTCTGCAGAATTTTACCACCCGATAAACCGAGCGTCCTTTAAATACACGTATATAATGTACGTGTGTATATAATCCTGTAGATAAGTATATACACTATACATAAGCTATGTAAAGCCTGCATACATACGTATAAGGTTGGCTCCATCGTATGGGGCGTAGTATAAAAATACCCACGCGGTTTTGACAAATTGCAAACGGACTCTTTTGGCGTATTCCGAAAGAGCTGGGGGCCGCAGGTTCGTTCTCAGCACCCGTTTCAAGCCGCGCTCCTCCTCTGCAGCGTCGTTCCGAACCGATTGCATCGATCGGTTCTTATTACATGGATTATATACATGTATACGTAAGCGATACACACACATTCACCTACAAGTGCCACGCCGGAGGTATGACGTCGAAAGATGCGATCCGCGGTATACTCATCAATGACAACACGCGGGGCGGTGGCTATGTGAGCGTAAGTTACGTGTTCCCATGTGTCATGCACGTATGTATATTATAGACACGTAGTAGAGATAGAGTACGTAGCGGCGGCGGAGGGTCCTCGGCGAAACGGCAAATCACACCAGCTGCAGTCGAGCCTTCTTTGGAGTCTATCCGTTTTACACCCGACCCCAGGGTTCTGGTATAAGAGCAGCCTTCGTGAAACCTTGGCTGCAGCATACACGACTGCAAAGAGCCATATTCACACATGTGTACGCGCTAGCGTGTCTGTGAATTGTATCGATGTGCCGCTGAGAGGTGCACACGGTTTCGTGTACACAGCTTTACGTATACGCTTTTACAACGTCGGTTATACTCGGTCGGAGCTTCTGAGCGACTCCGTCGATTGAGAGTCACTGTGCGGTTAGCCGCCAGACCGCATCGGTTCTCTCTCTACTTCACGTTTACAGGTTTTCCTTCTCTCTCGTTCCGACTTTAACAAAATTCCACCCTTTCACTCGCTCTCGTAGCGCCCCCTGACTTCGTGAACATAGCCGCGTATATAACGGAGGACACATATCTATACCGGGGAACGAACACCGCCGTGGCGGCGGTGGTGGCCGTGGTAGCAACGACGGCGGCGGCTGCAGCGGCTCCATATAACCACAACCGACAGCTTCGCCAACACTCTACTCTCTCTACCCACATGGCCGCGCATCTTTGCTTGTCCTACCGCGAAACAAGACGAAAAAGCAACTCGGCTCTTCCCATGCATTCGCTGCTGCTGTTGCCGTTGATGCAGGTAGAAAAAGAATGAAAGAAAAAGGAGAAAAAAGAAAAGAAAAAACGTAAAAAACGAGCAATGAAAAGCATTTGCAATAAACAAAACACCTTCCTCTGGGTTATCTACGAACGTAGATACAGATATGTATGTTTTATTGTAAAAATGTGCGTGTGGATGTATATCTAAACGCATTATAATATACGCATGCCGAAGAGGCACGGGATGTAACATTGAATCATTTGGGTTTTTCTTTTTACTATCTACAGTGACCTGGACTACAGTCTGTATCATCAAGTGGAAGAAGTTTTAAAAGTTCTGTTGTAACGATGTCTTATTACATAGGGAACCTAACTCAATACTAATCACTACGTGCAGCGGAGGAGTTTAAATTTTGAAGACCTTTCCAACCGAAGTAACTTGGCATAGGTATAACAAGAGGGAGAACGGCGCGTCTGTACTTCCGTGAATCGTGACAATAGAGTTTGAAATCCGTCTGAGATTAAGGGTCGAGGAGAGACGGGATATACCTACCTGTCTACCTTCCTTCCTTCTCACCCACCTTATATCTTCCAACATACCTACCTACCTACCTATCTACCTACCTACCTACCTACCTACCTAACCTAGATAATGCGATCGACGTTTCGTTATGTTGCTTTTTCAACCCCATCTCTCGTGCCAGAGAATCGGGGAATCCATCCCCGGCCCACTCACTCTTCGCGTAGCCTCGGCTCTGCCTGCCTCACCGGGCGAAGCCCCCGGCCGTGTTTTTCCCCGTGTAGCCCCCTATTTTTCATGTTTCGCTGCGGCTTCGCATGGCACCTTCATTCCGTCGACTATACAGAGTCGACTCCGCGCGGAGTTTACGTTGAGCTGTCAGTGCCGGGTGAAAAATAGCGACTCTCATTGGTCGGCTTCGAGTTTTCATTCGACTCTCTACCAGTGAAAGCTATTTTCAACGAATGGTACCGGGGCCAGAGTCACTCCGATTCGTCAAGAGACAAAAGGCTCGCTTTCCATTCGTCGAAGCAGTACGGAGTCCGCGTGGAGTTCCTTTACGAGCGAACAGACGATAGCGGCAATCAAGTAGGAAACTGCTTGGGTCTCTCTGTGTAGCGTGATACTCACGTAGTAGGTACCTCGCACACCGACAAACGTAACAACCAACACGTAGGTAAAAGGTAAAACGTGTACGTATACAGAGGCGAGTACGCGCGCGCATATCGTATCTACACGCGGGGTTACAGGTATATAGCAGCAAAGGCAAAAGCAGCAGAAGCAGCAGCAGCAGCAGCAGCAGCAGCAACGGGAGCAGCGGAATCGACGGCAGGCAGGGGTTGGGAAAACGGGTGGAGGCGCCATATTTGTGAAGGCATGGGGGAAGTGAGGGAAATCACGAGTGGAGCGAGAGAATGAGAAAGAGAAAGAAGCGAGAGGGGTAGAGTTTATGCGGGCATCCGTGTCAGAGGCTGGTGACGGCCATTTTGCGAAAAACTTCGATTTGTTTGTGTGGCTTGGCTAATATGTGCGTATGACGGGAGCGCCGATTTTGGTTGATTAACCCGAATTCAAAACTCGGCACATCCCGTGAAGCTCGACGCCCCAACGTTATGACTAACACTATAACGGAGTGTCGCCCACGCTGTATTATATGTAATACATACGTTATAATTATGTATTATGTATTCATTGTCAGACACGCGTCGCGCTCTCTCAAACTCGTAATTAATAATTTCAGCTATTAGCGCGCCGAGTATCGTATCGCGTAAGAAACTTCCCCTACAAGTGAAAATACAAACATATTAATGAAAGATAAAAACAGGGGGGGGAAAAAAAGAATGTAAAAACGAAAAACAAAACGTAAGTAGAACTGCGAGACTTTAATTGCAAATATTTACGGCCGTCAATCGTCCGGATACGCGATGTTACGTCGGGGTCGCGTTGATTAGAAGAAAAAATGCGGAATAAAAAGCTGAAAAATAAAAAGGAACACGCAAAAAATGTGTTGGAAAAACAATCAATACCAGAGCATTGGCAGCGTTGCGTTGCTGCTGCAGCACAAGCAATTTCGTTCAACCCTTGACGGTGCGACGGCGTGGTTTTATAGTGAAATTTGTTATGATCGAGTATGTTGACGAATCATAATCAAAAGAAATAAATACTACTCGAGGTGATATATATATGTATATTTTCTTCCCCTCCCCTTCGTCGTTCTCATACCGCGCCTTTTACTGCGCTCATCGAGTTCTAGTTGCTCCTAACGGCAGCGCAACAGCAGCAGCAGCAGCAGCGATGGTACCCTGTGTTGTACCTTCGCCGGCATAGCGAGCGAGTTTTTAGTTTTAATTTAATACCGCGACTAAAGAAGGTATCGGGCGGTTAATACGAGTACCGCTTCCGAGCAAGCGCTGGAGGGGAACTGAGAACTGCAGGGAACTAGAAACGAGGAACGACGAGGGAAAACCACGGTCGAGAAGAAGCAACAGCGGCGTAGTGTGCGGGGTTTTCGTCGTTCGGTACGTGCTGTTGGCAACGCAGGGGGGCGAGGAGAGCGAGCGCTCCGAAGATGAGTGGGGGAAATTCATCCCCACCACCCGTCCGACCGTCAGTTGCTCCGAGGTCGTCGCAGTGGAAGGTTGATTCACGTTGGCTCCACGTTCCTCGCGCAGTTTTATCATGTTTTTACACCGATTAAAAACACGGGGCATTTTAATATGATTATTTTCGAACATCAGTGCGCAACGACTCGTCAATTTCTGGATTAAAAATTCATGTTGAAAAGTGATTATTGACGATAATTACGAGGCGGTAAATCGTTCCCGCTTATTATTGTTGTACTCTGCGGTCGTATTGTTTATCGTTTTGTTTGGGTTTTCTCTTTTGTTTTTTCTTTCTTTATTTCTTGCTTTTCAATCGCAGATTTATTTTTATCAAGTGATACATTTATTCGACCTGCCAAGTGCCCAAACCTCTCGAGAGTGAGTTCGACGAACCCCGTCACGATACTCCAATTCGCATACATTCGAATTTCGTGAAAGTGTGTATTATATAGTGGTGCCCATGTATTTCTACAGTTGGAAACACGCTACTGTGTAAAGTGACCCGTTTGTCATTGTTTGGTTCATCCATTTAACATATTTTCCTCGATTTTTCGTTCGCTTATTTTACGTTTTTAAGGGCCCGTCTCAAGGGCCGCGCAGACGCGGTAAAAAAAAAATAAAAAAAAAAAAAAAACGTCGTGAGTTTTGTGTTACCCGTCCGCTTCTATTTGTACCGCCATTGGCGGGTTGTTAACGGACAGCGGCGTAGCCGCACGCAATTTTCAAACCGACACCGATAAAGTTTTCTGGTATGTGTATTCGTACGAACCGTGCGCGTGTGTGTTTTTTATGCAGATGCAACGAGTAAATAATAATAAACATACCGAATAAATAAATGGAGCCGACTGTGATTGCGGATCGTTAGAGCGGAGGAAAGGGAGGTTTTATTTTTTATTAAAAAAAAATAAAAAAATAAGAAATAATTAAAATTAACAAAAAAAAACAACGAAAATTCCATATTGTTGGAGTGACGAATTGAGAAGTCGTGTGAATGGCTCCTAAAACTGATGAAATATAAAGATCTATTTCTCGCCACTTGGATTGTCCAGTGATTTATGATCATAAAATGTGGTGACCTAGGGTCTGTGAATTTATTAATTTGCGATTCCCTCGGGCGGGGCAAAGAGACGGGAGTGTTTTTTACGATTTTTAAAAATCTGGAAGATGTATCCGAGTGCAGGAATGAACGCTGCTGCGGTTGCTGCAGCTGCAGCCGCGAGACATCCGGTGAGTTTCAATTAAAAATTATACCTATTTGCAATTTTTGCATGAATTTTTCCCCCTCTCACCAAACGTGAATACGTCGACGCACGCGTTCAATTTGTATCACACGTGCTACTCGTACGTATTCGAACGGTAGCCGGAGAAACGTGTGCAGCTTGAACTCGCGTGGAAAATATTCACAAAAATATCTTTCAATTTTATAATAAAATTTTCAAAATACGTCGTACACATGTTTTCATCGCAGGCGGCTGCTGTCCCGCCCAGTTTATTTCGGATAACACGTCCATCTTACATCTCATTGCACCAACGTTCTAAAATTTGAACGTCGAAAAATATTGCCGACGAAAGGGTGAAGCAGCTTCCGCAATTCTAGTATCCGTCGATTACACGATAGTAATATGCTCATGGAGATGAACGGCTTGCGGGAGTTGGCAATGTCGTTTCCGGTCGGTCTAATTGCAAGATCTGCTGTTCATTCGATCGGATATATCACAACGATGGGCTGTCAATTTGGGGCTAATCAGCGCTTAGATAATGCCCTCTGTGGCAGCGTCTCCGGTGATGATAATGGTTCAGTCGAACGTTACGTGGCGCGAGTTATGTCGATGCGTACCACGTGGAGAGTAGAAGAGGAGTGAGAGAACTGGTTACGACGACAGAAGGGGTGTAACTTTTGGTGAGGAGAAATAGGGGGGGTGGGCGAAAGAGGGGGGATTTGACAATGAATGGGGCGAGCTTTCAGGGGTTGGAGATTACCGCGGGGGTGGGAGAAACGCGTGCACGTGCGTCGATAGTCTTTCTCTTTCCGTCCAGTTGATTTCAGACCATTTGCTCGCTCTCTGTATTCGCCACGCACCCGTGGTGTACTTCTAGTTCTATCCGTTCTCGGTTTATTAGTATAATAATCAACGACGAGGCGTATGCGCGTACAGTTTCGACGGATGGCTGGATGGATGGGTGGATGATGTTATTATCGTTGCTCGTGCCGCGGGTATAAATATATAAATATATATCCGCGTGTGCATGACGTGAATTTTCTAAATTCCCGTGTTTATTTTTTCCGCTACCACCGCCCTCCCCCTCGCCCTTCCGCTCCCCCCACCTCCTCGTTCTCATCCTCGAGGGACGCGGATGGCGGCAAAATGTTGCGCAACCTTTCCGCAAAAGAGGGAAATATACGTGTTTGTAGATAAATATGTATATATATTTATGTACGATTACGATGATTATCGGTATGATAAATTTGTGCAGCTGAAAAAACATCGATCGGTGAATTTTTTTTTTTAGACCACCGACTCTAGTCCACCGCGTTACTATTGACGGTAGCAACGCATTATTAACACATCTCCTGACTAACGAATCTTCGTGAATCAGAGGCGAATTTACGTACAATTTACGAACACGCCTATATTTTACCAAGCTTCGTGAAAGCTGATGAAATTGCGATTAAAAATTAACTTAAATACCAACCGAGCGCTCGTTCGTTCATTATTCTTGTTTTTCTTATGGTTAGTTACGTTTTTAAGTAGCAGCTGCCTGCCGCCGCGCTATTCAGCTTGACTCGACTCTTGTAATTCTCTCTCGAGTCTCGAGCAGAATTATTCAAGGGGAACAAGCCTGCCCAGTTTCTGGCGACAGTCAGCTGATGCCCCGTAACCGACTCCGTCGATGGTCACACACAGATCGAAAATTTAATTTAAGAAAAATCATTGAAAATTATTTAAAAAAAGCTTCGATTAAAACTTTAGAGAAAGTGCATGCAAAAAATTTACACATCATTAAAAATCTCTGTGATAAACGTGTACACGCTAGGTATACGGAAAATACATGTATGTACGTATATATAATTATATCTGCCTCTAAAACCATGTATAAGCTCATCCCGGCAAAATCCCGGCACACCAAACTCTCGTTGACGGACAAATTTCACGTGACGAGGATGTGAAAACTGAGCTGCTGAATATACCTATACGCGCGCAATGACAGTAATTGGGCATTCTATATACCTACGTGATATCATAAGCATAATAATTGTGTACATTTGTAGTATTTACGGGGTTGCGTAGTATTTACCCTCGTATTTACCTACACATACACGTCACAGAGGTATTACTGCACCGATATTGATGCCAATATCTATAAGCTTCTTGGCGTATCGTCATCGATCGCGAATAATTTTAGCAAGCGCGTAAAGCAGTATAACGGGCGTTTCAAACTTTGGTAAATTGATCTCGCAGGTTTGAGTACCCCTGAGGGATTGAAAGATCGCGCGATGATCAACGATCGATCAACGAACTTTGGTATTAAGGGGATCATCGAGAGGATGGGGAAAATGGGGGACGAGAAGTCGAGAGATAATTTTAGATTTCGCTTTCTCCATCCCCAATACACCGCCGCTTCCGCCTCGTATATAGGTAACCACCTAATCGGCTACAGTGATTAGGGGTGTTTGACTAATTGGCTCAGCAGCAGCCAAGATTCGATAATAGCTGAACCCGCCGTAGCTTTACGGATACGTAGATCGCACCTATACAAAATAAATACCTAATTTCTCAATAATTTTATATCCCTGCAGACAACGATTTGAATTAAATTCAAATTCATTTTATCGATATTAATCGAAATTTTCGATCATCGATCGATAACCCTTGCAACGATAAACAATTACACCGATGTAGAGAGATCTTTGAGCCACTCGAAATAATAATATCAGTTTCCACGAGGGATTGTTTTTTCTATTCATTTTTTTTTCATCGGGCCGGAGGTTCGATCGTCACCGTTTGAAAACGAGTAGAAGGAAGCGGTTCTTTTTTTTTTCTTTTTTTTTGTTGCTCTCAAATTCATGGTAAAGTACACGCATAATCTCTGTATTATACACATCGATTAATCTTCCCGATCGAAAAAACGAGGCTTCGATGCAAGAATGGGTAGATTTTTTTGTCGCATTTTTCTTTCATTGAATTTGTCTTCATCGAAAGAGGGTGAAAACTAAAGTATCACATTACCGAAAGTGGATGTGTTCGGGATGAAAGTGTGGATACGCGATACATATAAGTCGATTTCCACAATGCTCCCTGCGCGAAAACGGCGCTTATTGTGTACAATATGATTATACTGTGAATGAAACTATATGCACCGTTTGCGACCTACCCCTGCACCATATATGCCCGTACACATATACGGTACGTCCTCGACACACGCACGTTAAATATATGTATATAAATTTTGGATGGATACACACCTACAAGGGTTGGGTAGGGTGCGTTCGTATCGGAGGGAGGGAGGGCAGAAGTCAGCCCTGAATTATAATTCTATTATGTTGGTAACAACATTAAGCGCGCTGCATGGGGTAGTTTCCCTTCGAACGGGAACTAGGATACAATAATCCTCTGACCTGAACGTTCGTCGTGGCTTTGAATGCTTGCGGAGGGCAGGGTGCTTAGACGGGCGGACAAACTGACGAGGTGTATACTAAAATATAGGGGTGCTTTTGCTTGCCTAGCCTTCCCTACCATTCCCCCTCTCGCAGAGAGTCCCCCTGCAACAGCAGCAGAATAATCCCTGGGGTCTAGCCAGCATGATAGCCATAACAGAAGAGGACCCGATCGTCGATCCCTATGGCGTTTCCGCTGTGACCCTTATTACAACAGGGTGTTGCAAATTGGTCCTTTTCCAAAACGGGATTCTCTCCTTTCTCTCTCTCTTTCTTTTTTTCTTTATTTTGCCCCCATTTCTCCCGAGGGGGCTCCGGCTTGTTTTCCTTTTTCATGCTCTCCCCTGAACTCTATATACCTACCTACTATTTTATTTTTCTTCACTCCCTAATTCAAGCTCTTCTTTTTCTAGTCAGGCAACAACAGAGAGCTGGGGAATCTCTCGTAATACGTTCGTCTCATTCTCTCCGCATCTTTATCTCGCCCGCTTTCAGCTCGTAAAATAAAACCACGAACATATTATGGCTTGCACACGGACCGACACACTCGTGTGAAACAACGTTAGGTATTATATTATTATTATATACGTGTATACGTGAGTATAGAATTGTGTTCGCTGTTCATTCGTTCGTTCGCTTGTTCGGTTCGCTGCAGTTGCGTGGGCAGATCACCGCGCTCCTCTTGTTGCTTGTTTCATTGTCAGAGCGTTTAAGTTGGGAGAATAGACTAGTTGTTATATTTCCCGTTTAAAAGTTTAACTATCAATATTACTTCTTTTAATACGATACAACCCACTACCACTACTACCAGCCCATCGTTTAGAGGGTGTACAATGTGGTTCGCTTGTAATTTTGAACATTGCTTCGCTGCAGAGATCTGAGAAATTTCAAAATTATCCGGATGGAATGAAAAATCTCGTGACGCTATACGAAGAATTACGTAGAGATATTGCAGCGAGTCGAGCACTCGGGAAGTTGACTAGAAATAAAGAAAAAAATGAAAATGAAAAAAAAAAAAAAACTGATAGAAGAGAAGAGAAGAGGCGTCGAACGGACGACGTGTTTCTTCTCTCTTGGGGTATTGGATGGCTGGTCTGCTGGTTCACAGTGGTTTCTCCTCCTCGTTAAATAAGAGGCCTGGTTCCGTAGAATGGCACTAATTGGCATTAGGGTTGGCACTTTGCCTTGTCGCTGGATACGAGACCGAGAGTCGCTTAGAATCAGCTCGGTGATTCATTCTTTGCCAGATAGCTAGCTAGCTGACTAGCCACCTACCTTCATCCTCTTCCGTACTGGTTCATCTTCCTTCTTCTTCCACCGCAGTCACGTGGGAGGAGTACTACGAACTGACACAGCAAACGAAAGACAGCCGGTAGACGGACTCGCAGAGGAAGGCTACTGTGCTCAGTTCTCATTCTATTAAAGTAATCGAAACGTTTGTTTGCTCGCTATCCGAGGCAGCTCTTCGCTCGCTTCGCGTTATTATTTAATCACTTATACGATCATTTATATATATATTTTTTTTTTATACAACCTCATTCCTTTACATCCGACCATTAAAATGACTCGTATAATAACTACGTTCATTAACATTTCAATATCTTTATCTTTTCTCTTTTTTTTTCTTTTTCGTTGCTTTTAAATCACGTGCGCGATCCGCGAGATTCTGAAGATTACAAGATTACACAGTCTCCGATCTTCGCTTGAATTAAGGTGAGGCAATGCGTTTCGGTCTCGATGATATTGCAACTAATATGGGTCAGGAGTATATCCATCTACCTGACTCACATACTCTACCTACCAATTGTACATACACATTTGTATATAGATATAATTGTGCAAGGTATATTATACATAAAAAGAGTAGCGTTTTGCCGTAATCCACCGTAGCTGGGCAATCATTTTACAACGGCCGTTGCATATCATACGTATAGGTTACTCGTCGTAGTCGTCCCGTACGGGTCGGCCAATAGAAATGGAAATTGCAATATAAACGTTCCGGAATAATTCACAGGTAATGGGCAGATGAACGCCAAAGATAAATTTGCTGTTGGCTGGGCTGGCTGGCTGACTGGCTGGCTGGTGGGCGACCAGTTGCCGCGCGCGGTTCGGCTATTATAATATCAGAGTTGCTCAAATTGCTCGAGGATAAGTTCCTCGAGGTTCGTTCTTGCAAATAATGCTATTATATCTTGAAAGTTACATCGACGATGATCTCTTCAAACTCATACTCCGTACAGACGCGCGATTTTATACATATCGTGTGTACGCGTACCCGTATAACTTGCGCTCCCCCCTCCGTCCCGGCGATCAATCCACCACGACTTTCTTACTCATTTTTTAATTATTAATTAGTAAGTGATCCAATCCACGAATAAATGAGGTTGAATGATCGATCTCGTCTGAAAAATTTCCTAGACATTTGCGCTGTGCGAATTTTATTGTATAGAGTGAAAATATTCATTTGAATTAGAAAAGTTTTTTTTTCTCCAAAAGATTAACAACCATTCACACTTTTGGTTTGAAAAAAAATCACATCGTCCCAACGAAAAAAGAGGTAGAAATTTTTACTCCGGAATCGAGTAATGGAGTAAAAGTTAAGGGAAAACCAAACAAAAAAAAAAGAGTAGGTACTTGGAATGAACTTTTAAAGTTGAGAAAGAAACGAGTCACGGTGGTAGATGGATCGCTCCCCTCAAAGTGACCAAATTTGATGCGATGGGTCCTGCAAGGGTCACGTTACAGGTTACCTCTGTATTCAAAAGGCAAAAAAGAACGCATCGTCTGCAGAATCGGGTGTTATAAAGAAAAGGGTTGTGAGCGCGAAAAAAATGTATTACGTACACAATAAAACAAGAGAGGATTATAATGTAGATAATATAAAAACTGATAGTTATATATATACCAGAACGGAGCTGCTGGTGCGGAAAAAAGGTGAAAAATGAATGAGACAAAAAGGGAGGAAAAGTAGGGAGGTTGTACAGTGTTGCGGGTCGAGCGGTATGAGTGAGACAACTCTAGCAATAATTTTTCGATCCTGCTATACGCCGGGATATATTATGCACCGCAGCAGTCTTTGGGACAACGCGCGACGTTAAGAAAAAGAAAAGTAGAAGTTGACAAAAAAGAAAAGGAAGAAGAAAGAGGGGAGGCTCCGGGTCTCCAGCGGCGTCAAGGTAAATTAACCTAAGAGCCTGTGTGCAAACAGCACGAGGGAACGTACACGTGTCTCTCACACGGAGATAGTTAATTACTCGTTTGCGCGCGACGAAGATGGGTGTCAGGCGCAACCGGGTTGGGGAAGCAGCAACAGCAGCAGCAACGCAAGGGCTTCTGGGATCCTCGGGGCCATCTCTGAACGGGTTGTGCGACCGAGACGAGACTACGTGTCTTCTCCTCATCCTGCTCCTCCTCGCCCCTTTTGCCGTCGTCGTCGTCGTCGTCGTCGTCTACAAGCTACATGCATTATACTGTCTCTGCTCCCTCTGCTGCCGAGGGAGAGAGAACTTGGAAACACACCGAACGGATACCAGGAACGCACACAGGTGAAGATATGTGTAATCCAAAAGATCTTACACGTGTGTATGAGTTTTGAGTGTGTCGCGCGATGAGGGCGCTCAGGACGAGAAGGGAAAGAGGAGAGGGGGGGGGGGGGGGATGCGGGCGGAGGATGAGGACGAGGATGAGGCTGAGGTTAATGATATACATGGGCTACCGTACTGCAGGCTTGATCTCATCTGCTGGTGCTCTGGCGGCTTGTTCTCCTTCCCCCCGACATCGTCGTCGTAGTCGTTTCTTTCTCTTATAATCTTGTACGACTCTATAAGTGTGCAGCGTTGTATAGTTCCCGCTATGCATCCGAGCAGCCTTTGCCTCTTTTCAACTCTCCGTATCTCATGAGTCTCTTCATATTACACATATATTCTGGAACTCACCGATCATCTACTCTCTTGTTCACCCAAAGAACTAGTCATACGTATCTCTACGTATACATCGAACGGTCGATTGGCTGCTTATCGATCGTGACGCGATGATTTTTTTGTTTTCTTTTCTTATCTTCAACATTCTCTTCTTGACTACGCGGTATAATTGTCCAGATGCATTCCCTTTCGTTGTGCCGCTCTTGAATACAAGCCTTCGATTATTTTCAGTTCAATTAAACCAACCTATACTAGGCTGCAATCTGTGAAGTATATCTTTGGATCATCGAACGCGATGATGAGGCGTGGATCGTAATTCTTTCTCGTAATCTCAAGTGCGGTTCGGTGTTGAGGTAGTATAATTATACCACCCAAATAGTACTTTTATCCGTTAGACTTTGGACTACAGGTTCGAATTGGGCTACATTCGTGTCATTCGAGCACGACCACTTTAAGGACGTGTAATGGAATAGCTGAGGATTTGGTTAACGATAAGTAGTTTGATGCCGTTTGTTGATGTCAACGTTTTACTATGTACGATTTATTCTTATAGCGTTGTACCCCAACGTATGGGTGACTGCATTTTTCTATACGCAACTTGGCTCGGTCTAAAAGCAGCACAAGTAGACGCGTTAAGGCCGTACATACGTATTACGTAAGTACGAGCACACCTTATACTATAACATGACACATGACGCCTGCGAAGAAGAGAAGAGAAGAGAAGAGAAGAGAGCGAGAATCAGACGGAAGGAGAGCTCTTCACCTGAGTGAGTTCACGTCGTCGCCTTGTCTTACATGTACAAACTGGTATAAGAGTATGTGGTATGAAACTGGGAAAAGCAACATGTCGAGTTAAACTTCGCTGTATTAAGGATCTGTCTGCGGCCGTAGAAAAAAAAGGACCAGCCGTAAATTTGGCCGATCTCGATCGAATCCGCTTTAGAACTTCCCGTTTGCGATGTTCGGACATTTTTTGTCCCGATATTGGAATCATTTGCCGGATTCGTAAATCAAAGAAATCCGCGACGACGCATTGAAAGAGAAAATTTGAGAAAAAGGTCGACAGTTTTCAACTGAATAGCTACAGAATGAATTGTTTCCGAAATATTTGTCATGAGATTCGAATCCTTGGTCATATCTAATAGATTGTAAAAAAAAAAGTTGTCAAAATTCGTTGATCCATTCAATGTATGAATCCATCCATTATATGATATGTAGGTACGGATTCCCTTGCTGTAAGGGGAAGTCGGACAAAATAAAGGGAAGCTGATTCCGTCTTATTTCATCTTCTTTTTTGGTATTATACCCGTCAGAATTTGTGCAGATAATTTGTTTGACACGCCGTTCACCAAAGTTAGATGAGTGCGGCGTTATAACCGAGGGGTTAAACTTTTGGTGGTGAATATACAGCGGAAGAGGATGGTTGAAAGGATTGTCGGTATAGTAAAAAAAAAGTCTACAAAAAAAAAAAAGAAAACAGAAAAAAAAGGGACGAGACACGAGCCGGATTTGGGATCATGCTGTACATTAACGATGCGACCTGTCTCAAGATAAAGAAGTCCTTAAAATGTTTTCACCGCCTTTACTCACCTTGCTTTCTTACAGCGTCGCGTCCCTGAGCTCTGCATTGAAGAGCGTGTATATATATTGCACGTATAAAGACGTTTTCAGATACGATAACAATTGCTTCTCCTTTGCTTCAAGATTCCGAAACATCGGCCAGGAATTCGAGCACGTTAGTTGGGGTGGGTGGGGCTGGGCTGGCTTACTCTGCAGTCACGATACCGTAAGGACGGGGAAGATTTCCCGTAGAGAAGAATCGTTCGCGCCTTCAAATATTTCCTCGGAATCTACTTGAAATCGCAGACGACGCGACGCGGAGAGTTGTACAGATAGATGTTTGGAGTCTGTGGAAAATTTACCGTGGGGTTCCGGGAATCAGTGAGCCAAAGGAGACGGGAATATACAGGGTGATTCACCAGAGGTGTCGGAATAGGCGGAGACTAAACGACGTGATGCGAGCGCGAGAACGAATGCGATAGCCGGTCTATCGTACTGCTATTTTCTTCCGTGGATTATCTCGCTATTCATTGGCCATAGAGCTAGGCACGACGTCGACTAGTCTCCGCCTATTCCGACACCTCTGGTGAATCACCCTGTATAAGACGTCACTATCTGCCACTGTACCTACCGTAGGGTCTGATAACTCCGAAAGATGCTCGTTGAAAGTAGAGTAAAAAGGAGGAAGAAAAAAAAAGAGCGAGGAGTGGAGAGAAACCGAGTAGGACGTGAGCGGTAACCCTAAAGCCTGCAACTTTCTCCTCTATACCCGCAGGGTTTCCTCTCGCACGGGATAACTGTCCAAAGTTTAGGGACGCTTGCGGTGTTTAACCCCGGTTTTTCCCTTCCTCTTACCACCCTTTCGCTTACCTCTCTACTACTTCGGTTATGTGGCTCGGGTGTCGTTCTTCACCTGCAGGGGATGTTGTACCGAGACTCCCGGAACATCCTGATTCCACTAGGAGGGTTGGTTGGTTGGTTGGTTGGTTGGGTTGACGCTGGCGGTTAGCAGCAGCGACGTGGTTACGAGGGGGAAAACCGAGGGAAGCGAAGGGGTGGTAGATAAAGGGGCAAAAACGGGGTGTGATGACTGTAACAGATTAGGTCGTCTACGTCGGGTATATATTTCGCTCCCTTTCTACCCACCTCGACACAGTCCTTTTCATCTTTCTCCTTTGCTCTCTTCATCTTCCTCTCTCTCTCTCTTTTTCTCGAAGCTCGCGCACACCGAGCCCGCATCAGCCCCGCAGCGGCGTTGTCCTATTATCATAGCTTTTGTCATTCGCTCGCCTCCGCTTTTGTTGTTGGTCTCTCTGGTAGGGGATGCGAAGCCGAGGGCAACGATGCACGACAGTTGGCCGATATTTGAGCTCCTTTGTGCCACTAAAGTCCTCTCTTTTCTACCCCTCCCTATTTTATACTGCTTGCTGCTGGCTGTAGTTCTGCAGCCATTGCTCGCCATAGCATTAGCTGGATCACAAAATATCCACCCTTCCACCTTTTCCACCCTCTTCCATTTAATCGGACTCTCATTTTTGAAAGCCCAATTTTTAACTCGTCTCTAATATAATCGCGGCCGTCACGCACCTTACTTGTTTGTGCTCATCTATAATAGAAAGCATTTCATCTATATCGGGTAGTTCGATAAGGTTCGGTTCCGAACGTGCATCAAATCTAAACGTGTTTACGAATTTCACCATATTTCTTTGATCTCAACCCTTCTCTCAATTCTTTCCTTTTCATTTCGAAACATGAAAACAAATCTTCAATTTTCTAGTTTCTAGTTTCCATCAGTAAAGAATTTGCCGAAATCCCGCCGGGAGTTTAGCTATCATATTCACGTTTCGAGACCGTTTTTTTTTTTTTTTTCATCCACCCTATAGATATTTTGTTAGTAGACGTCATAGATATATGTACATTGCACCATGTTTACAGCCCGCCTGTACCCTTCACGAGTATATAATAATACAAAAAACCCACGTAATCTCTCTCTCTTTCTCTCTTACGTGGGTGCGTGCCTCGCACGCTTTGCTCAGGTGAAATTCTAGTGTCAAGACAGCTGTCACCTAGAAACTATAGTCAACAGAGATTATACGGTTAAGCCCCACCCTTGTACACGATCACGTTTGTTTGCTTTTTATGACCGAGTGCTGCACAAACGATATGAAATGCAAGCATGGGCTCGTGATCTATATCGTTATAAATATGTTTTCACATTTGTCATCCACTTTCCACCTACATAAGAACTTTTATTTTCATTGCATCATGATAAGTTTGTATGATGCATTTTGTGTGAACATTCACCATTTGCGATTCCCCTCTATAGTTTGGTTCTTCTTCTTTTTTTTTTTTTTTTTTTTTTTTTTCTAAAATACTCTACACGCCTCAAATTTGGGGCATTTTTTTTTACGCCGTATGGTTTAAAATATCTCGTCGACAATCTTGCACCGCATGGGCTAAAAATGTATTTCTCGAATCACACCCTGTATGTTTCATGTGCACAATCTTGATTTCGATCCTTTTATTTATCGTGCATAGGTAGATATACACCGTGTAGTATAAACACATGACTGCTTGCGATGCGATCTGGTGCGTGTGTATATATTATTAATGCGGGAGGGAACCGCGAAACAGGGGCGGCCTCGCACAGATTAGTGGGGGGCGACGAGCGACGCCTCGTATATACCTATTTGCATACTTATCCGGTCTGCTCATCCTCATCCTCAACCTCCTACTCCTACGACTCCAATCTTTCCTCATCCCCCTTCGACGTCGCGCGTCGTCGTGCGCGTGTCACGTGGCCATCTATCTGGGCAAAGAATCGCCGACTCTTTCTCACCCCCCTTTTAGTTTCTGCTCTACTCAACCGTATCTACACTTCTTCTCTGATCCTGCACCCCCTCGTGTGTCACGTTTGGTGCCGCGTGCTGGATTCTTCTTCTCTTTCTTTCCCTTTTGTTTTCTCCTGTTCTTCGGTCTCCTCTTTTAGTTTTCGGCTTTGGTTTCTTTCGGAATACGTATTATGTGCGTGGCACTGCATACGATACATTCGACAATGCCCCGGACACGCGCACCCTGCTTTATGCGCTTCTTCCAGTTTTCTATCACTGTTCCGCGTACGGAACCTAAAGATCCGTATACATTTCACGGATTTTATGTATACGTATACATGCACACATACATCCGCATTACATGTGTGGTCCGTACGCATGAATCACTCAAATATGCACCCCAACTTCGTGTTTGTGGTTGTAACGTACTGTATACGAAGGGACGAGGACGGCGAGAGATAAAATGGAATAAAACAACCGACCACCTTTCTCCACGATTTTCACGTCAAAGTTTTTTTTTTCTCTCCACGTCAGGCGTGCAGGGGAAGAAAATGGACCAAAAGAGAAAAAAATAAAAGAAGTCGAAGAAGAAAATATGTGCGATGTTGGGTATATTGTGGCGATCGAAGAGGGTTCTTTTTATAGAGGAAATGTGAGAGAGACGAGGCGTAATAAGGATATCTACATATGTATAGTATGCATGTTATATATACATACGAGCAGCAGCAGTAGTACACATACACGACGAACATATAGGTACATTCATATGTAGTTATGTACCCTCTGCAAACGACGGGACGGTTGGATGAGCGATTTTTACAAGGCCCCGAGTTACGAACGCGGTGGTTTCCATCGATTCCCATTGTAGGTTATACACACCGACGCATTTCCTCGTTCTGTTGTGTTGTAATTGTAGATTTTTTTTTTTCTTTTCTCTTTCTTTTGTTTTTTTTCACGATGATATTGCGTGGGACATACCTGCATAGGTGTTGTATATATGTACGTATGTGCTTTTTATACTGGGAGGAGTACGATTCACCATACATACATAGCATCGTACATATGCATCGTTTCAACTGTATATTTTATGGAACCAGCTGATTGTATCATTTTAATTGCCTCGCGGGTTAAACGGCTGCCCGGTTTTATCGGTTGATCGGCACATGTTCGTTGTTTCCTATAGTATCAGGTGTTTCTATTCATTACGCGAGTAGTGCAAAGGTGAAGCGAGGTGATGTTTAATACATATAGATGCATGGAGCATTGTATAGAGTAAAATGGAAAGAAGCGTGTGTCGGAGGGGAGGAGCACGTGCGATTTATCTTATCCGTCTCTTCTTCCCTTTTGACGTGTAAACATGCACACACACATATACGCTAACGCGTTTAATACGAACTGGTTCTTCTTTCATCTATCTTCGCATCTTTTTTTTTTAATTTTTTTTTTCCTTTTTCTAACTGTTCTAAAGCGTAATACGTAACCGTCAGCCATCAACGACTATGTTATGAGATGTAATTGTGAGTAAAAATATTTTATAGGTATGCTGTAGCGAATAAACAGAATTAATTGGCGATCGATTAAAAGGCCAAACGATGTCTCGATGTTTGTATGTACGTAATGTTGATTGATTATACTTGCCTCAGGGATCCACGTTCAAAACGTTTCACGCGCTATTATATACTGTTGGAAATTTTTTTGCCAACGGATTATCCTGTAAGATCTTCTCGAAGTACCGCGAAACCTGAAACCATAGCATTTTAATTTCTCGAGGGTTGTAAAATTCAGTTTTCAGCCTCGTTCTTAACGGGATTTCTGGAAGACAGATAATACTGCACCGCGGGTTAATCTTGAAGGTATATTCGTACCAAACACTTGAAAAAGAAAAAATACTTGAAATTCTTTAGAGTACAAGATACGGACAAACCGTTGGAGCGTGATCGATAAATCAAAACTTATGCAAATCTCTACACTGTACGAGGACATCGGTAGGAGCTATAGTGGTACTCGAAGTGTCGACGATACCGGCGCACTTTGTCACTCGGTTAGCTCATCAGCATTAACAGCAGCAGCTGCTGTCGCTGATGCCAACATATACATACCTTGGAAATATAATCACGGATGCATCGATTCCGCCCTGTTGAGCATTGACGTTGCATATCCGGTTCAACGGAAAATCGCCTCCATGCGTCACTTACTATGGTAATTCAAATGTAACACTGTTGCGCAATGCATGCAAGCTTTCAGTACAGTATAGGTAGGAAGATTGTCTCGGGTTTGAATTTGTGGGCATTATTCTAATGCCTTAGTGCAAAGGGTTAAGGATACGCTAACACTACTCGGATGACTATATCCAGCGGCATATACTAGGTGTGGTTTAAACTCAAAACGCAAATCGACGCCTCCTGGAACATCCGCTCTCTAGGTTTGCTGCCTGAAGGTGTCGCGTTGAGCTTCCTGGCGGGAAGAACGCTCGGTCAGAAAGATAGTAACCCCATGAATAATTCAAAGATCTTGTTCGCCCTGTTCTGGCCGTAAGTACTTTGCATATGCATAGATGTAGCTATGTCTATATGCTCACTTATATAAGGTGGTACAGAATTACCGCATATTTACCATGGGAACATCTATATATTAGGTTACATTATAAGGATAAGATCGAGCAGGTCTTCATCGAAGAGTTTTTTACGACAGGCTCGGCACGTCATGTGAATTTCAATTGAAATTCAGATCAGAATTCATAAGGAAAAAAAAACATCTTCTGTCTATTACACAATAGTCGAGTTTTCATTGCTTTTCCAATTGGTTTTCTTCGTTTCTCTAGATTCTGGAAATCTTTCTTCATTCAGTTTGAAGTCGCCTCCGACATCTGTGTATAACATATTGGGCGTGAACTCCGATCCATATTTGAAAATATAGGACGTATAAATTTGTACATACCTCTGTGCTTTTCCTGTATATCACATGTCTTAGAACATAACTCACCGAATACCTATATAAGGGAGAACCGAAATTCACTTTTGTCAGCGAGGTTCGAAACGACAGATCTGGGCCACCCGCGGCTCACCACGGAGACCACTAACATGAGATGGAGGATTTCGACTCGCTAGCTATACATTACCTATTCCGTATGAGAGACGTTGCACGGTTTCCTGAAGACTGCAAAAGAAATTTAAGTGAGGGATATACACGTCTGACGACACTACTTTTCCACTCGTTCTTTTCTTTCTCCTTCTCGCAATTTCTTCTTTTCTCTTATATTTTCTTCCATTTGGACCTCTTGAATTCTATGTAGAGTAAATGGCTACACATACCTCGTATACCGTGCCATCTGGACTTGCTGAATAAAGCCAAAAGACTTTTTATCATATTTGCTCGTACATGCGGTCAACAAGGATGAATGGTTTACAATATGGAACGTCTAGACTATCGGATGCATCCGGTATTTCTGATGCCATAAGCGGCTTACGTAAGGGGACGGTATAGATATTTTGTAAAAATTTTGTTGAAGAGTTTGGTTTTCTACATCAATCGGAAATCGGATCTGAAACCTATATATGTATTCTCCCTAGTTTCGTTAACTTGGCTTTCGTAGTATTTCCAGTAGATAATTTCCGACAAATCCGTTTAGCATCGGAAAAGTCTGAAATACTTTTGAATCTGATGTGAAGCGCAGTATTCGTCATCCTTCAATGCTTTTGAAATATGAAAATCTCAGCTTTCAACGCTTCATCCAATGCCAGCTAGTACGAAAGATTTCCAGATTTCCGTATTCTTCGACGGTGGATTTGAAGCATTTTCAAGGAATAAATCACACCTGCTATACTCTTGTTGCGCATTACAAAAAATGTCACGGGTCTAGTCCTGACAGAGTCTGAAAAATGCTGAAAAATATTTAAACCCTGTACATACAGTACGGTACATCTTGTTGAACGATTTTGTTAATATTCTCGAAGTGCTGAGCTTAAATGCCTTGTGAAGTCGTTTCGAAGCTTTATTTTGGGAAATTTCTAAAGCGGTGCGTTGCATTTGAACGATGGTCGACTTTCTCTGAGATTACTTTGGTAACCCACCATGTAATCGCTGCCACGCGAAGTAAGTACCAAGTGGTATAAAAGCACAAATACAGGAGGATGCTGCACGTTGTACATGGCAGGTAGATAGAAGGTTGGAGAAGGCTGAGGTAGGAGTTGCGCTAGTGTCGGAGGATAGGTGCATAGAGGTATGCGGGTTTAGCTAGCCACCTGCGGTGGCCGGAACTGAAACCGCGAGTTTGTGGTTTCGCGGTCACACGGAGCCCCGCCAAAGCTCCTGTATGAAACTGCCCTATTTCTGGCCTGCAGTCTATTCACAACCTGGGAACATGAACGCCTCATCAAAGTTTTCTCAAATTTGAAAATCTTCGCAAACATCAAACTATGTCTTCTGAACACAAACATTTGGATTCTAAACCTTCGGTTAGTTGCCATAGAAATCTGCTTTAACTTCGATTCTCTCCATTCAATAAATCGGCGGTAAATCCAGTAGGGTCAATTGTATTTCAATGAATATTCATGCCCAGCGTTATGTCTGGACTCGCCGATAAATCCGATGCACATTTTGTACTTTTTTCCTAATAACTGGTCACACGAGAAAACAAAAAAAAAAAAAAAGAGAGAGAAAAAAACAAAAAAAAGAACGACGACCCAGAGCCATAACATAAAATCACTCACTCAAAATCCGTTCTCATTCGCTTGCGGGGATTTAACACAGGGTAGTAAAAGTTGAATACATTTCATAAGGAATACGGGATTTGCATTCCAAATTCAGCGAAAATACCTTCCAACTGTATAATAGGTTAGCATATGTACCTGACCGCCGCTGCTTCGTTAGCTGGAGTATGTGAGTTTAAAAACTAGGTATGTTCATCCACATGAATGGCGCAGGAACGAACGAGGGTTGAGGGTGGGTTGTTAACGTGCTTAACTAATTCTCACGAGACCCGAGTACCTGCATGAGCAGCACCACCACGAGCAAGCAGCAGCAATTCGTATTCGTGAGCTAAGCGAAGTGGTAGTGGGTGTATAATGGCGCGTTGCGAAGGGGAGTGAGGAGGACGAGCGCTGCGTAAGTGAGGGCAGCTCAGAGGAAAAGCCGATAAATAAATTGGATTTTAGAACGGCTTTGCGGAGACAAATGGGATCAACGATTTTGCCGATCAGCAGGCCTAGGATTTGCGACGCAACGTGAAACGACGAGACGCGACACTCCATTCTACTCTACTCCACTTCTGTCCTCTTCATTCCATTTCATTCCACTTCAATCCACTCTGCTCGACCCACACCGGGACAAACCTCCTGAAAAGACTAAAGAGTATAACGAGCTAACGGTAGACAAAAATAACTTCAAACCGTACAAGCGTAATGTGTCGACTTACATATTTATTATAGAAATATATTTACGAGGGGTGCACAACTCCCTGTAGCCAGACGCCCGCACCACATGATGAATATCGAATTCACTAAGCACTGCACTTGACTCTACTTGTTTCTATTCTCGACCTTTTCTCTTTTTTTTTTGGCGTTTTCTTTTTCCACTTCATCAACCCTCTTTGGGTCCACCATATGCATGAGCAGTTGCAGTATGACATTTTCCAACAGTTTTGAATTCTCAGAAATTTTCGAAATGCCTAACAGAAAAAATAAACAGACTACACAGTTAATTTCTAAAGTATTGCGGGCCTTGAGGTTTCGAATGAATTTCAAGTTCTCTGACCATTTTTTTATTCTTTCATTTTTTACCCATGCAATTCATATCGTAAAACAAAAATCGAGATGAAACCAAGTAGTTGTGAAAACAATTTAAGCTGTATTAATTAGTTACCACGTATTACCTTAATAGTCAATGCTTGATGATGGGAAAAAACATCGAAGAATTTGAGCGAGCTACATCTGGTTTTCCCCAACTTGTATTTACTCTATAGAATTTTTTAAGTAAGTGTGTAACATACTTTCAAATATTTTTTATTCTCGCTAGAACTCCGATGAGAACTTTTAGTTTTCTGTGAATTGAAAAATAGAGCTCAAAGTGTTGTCAGTCCGCTGGGGTGTGACTCCGAGTTTCCGATCTCTTTCGATAAATCTTTTTTTAATCAATAATGAAAAAGAACTGCAGTTAACAGCTTCACGAATTAATTTATCGCGGTGTATTTGAGCTGGGGAATTTTGAACGTACCGTTGTTGATTCAGTTGGAAACAATCGTTCCTTTTGTAATAGATGCGATGCGGACCGGCTTGGTTTGGCCATGCTGCTTCGAAAAAGGAGGTTCGGAGGGTGCGGAAAAATAAAAGAAAAGAAAAGCAATGCGGTGAACGGGCAAGGAAGGCTTAGGGGCACGGAGCCAAGCGAGCTATGTCTTTCGTACGCAGCTTCCCTGATCGCCGAACCGACCACGTCCAAACATCTTAAATCATCCGAGGCAAACGTAAACACATAAAAGCCACAAGCTAGCCGCCCACGTTAGAATAATTATTTAACTATAGTTCCCCCGCTACCACTGCTACACGTACGTCTAACGGGTTTATTATTACTTCCAATTGAAAATAGATTAACAACTATTCTCGGCAAAGACAATTTGTGCTACTATACGCCGAATTAATCGGAAATCCTGCTGCCCGGGCCAACGATATCGGCTTTATGGCAAACTCGTGTATTTTATATCTCCATTTCGAATCGTTTTATTAAGAGAAAAAAAGAATGAATAGACAAAAAAAAAGATAGTCATAGTGGACGATTATGGGAGATGGAACAGTTTATTTTCTACGGTCCGAGGTGTCGGCAGATTTAATGCGGAATGATTTGTTTCTGATATTTCTTCGAAATTTTCTGTTTCGGTAAATCGCTTTATACACGTTCGTTTTAAAATACGTGAAAAAAGAGACTGAAAAAGTCTCACGCGCAAAGGGTGATTTTCCGATTCTTCGTTTTCTCAGAAATCTTAACACGCGATAATCGTGGATTTCATGTAATTCGGGGAAGCTCGTGATGTTAAAAATGCAGAAGCTTGCGATAAAACTGTTACCACTTCATAGAAAATACCTGTTTAATTTCTATTAGTCGTATACATAAACAGCGAATTAGACCTAACGAGAGTTGAAGCTTCACTCGTGCCATCGACTGCTACAGTTACGCGATTAATTTCGATCTCCATTTCCACCGTGTGTTTATCGATGCTCCAGAGGTGCGCGGGTAGCGTAAAATAATGTGCGGTAGACCTCACATTGTGTGTAGGTAGTTACATCCGAGATTCGGACGGCTGCAGTTGAATCTGCACACATGTATGTAACATGAAACGGAATTAGGACGGAAATCAGAATCGTTATGTACCTCAAACATGTTCAATTACAAAACTTCGTTACCTATATTATACATTTATGTTAATATCGTAGGTACTTACGTAGTAATTGTTACATCGCATCGACCTTATATCTCGTGTTGAACAAGGTTTTTTTTCTTCTTTTGTTTCAGGGTCCGCCGCAACCCGGTCAGCCGTTCAAGTTCACGGTTGGGGAATCTTGCGACAGAATCAAAGAGGAGTTCAACTTTCTTCAGGCGCAATATCACAAGTAAGTTTCTGCCTGCCCCCAGAACGGATGCCACTCTCAATCGATCCAAAATTCCTACTCCCTTTTCAATTAGACAAAAAAAAAAAACAAAACAAAAAAATCCTCCCTAAAGACACCTTATAGAGCGCCAAACAAATTCGATTCAAGGCGCGCCCTATGCCTGCAGCCGAAGATTTGGATATACACAGATTTGGATTGGTAGAGAAAATATTTTTAATCGAATTATTTAATTTTTGAACACAGCTCAAGAATTAATTCTTGGTGAGACAGATTTTTCTGCCACCTTCTGATGTACCTACCTACATTAATATATGCAATGTGTATAAATGTATAATTTGTATTCGTGCCGCGCACCATATCCGTCGACGAATATCTTTCTCCTCCTTTTAATTCTTTGAGAATATAATCCATCCTTGCACCCGCCTTTCCGCGACGCTCGCGAAAGTTGAGCTTCAAACAAAATGAAATCTGTGCGAGAACGACTAGCTTATACCGTGTACGCTTCTTTGACGCCGCACGTAATCCTACAACCAAAAAGCCAGCGACTCGTCGGCAAGTCTTCTGCATTCTTTCAGCGCAAGGCTGCCAAGAAATGTAACACATCTTCACGTACTTACGTTATACATGTAGGTATTTTCTTGAGTATGTTCACGTACGTGTACCACACCCACCTCACAGTTTTCACGACAATGAAGACGAAGACGAAGACGACGACGACGACAGACGGACAGATTCGCGACGCTTCTCATTTACGAACAGAGGGTATTCTCATCCCGTGCAACATACTCACCTTAAATATCTACCTACTCTCCTAACACCAGGCATATAACTATGTGCATTACATAGCTACAAATGATGTAGTATGTGTACAATACATATCCTATGTATAAACGTGTATGAATACCTAATATCTGTGTATATCCAAGAGCATCCGCCGCCGCGCTGCGGGAATATTATACATATGTACTGTGCGCGATGAGGAGCACACGTGAAACGAGCGGATGTAATTATTTGCCCCACCGGCATCAACTATGCACACATTCAAGAGGGAAAAGATAGCGAGAGCGGATGATAGAGAGAAACTGCAGCGGTAGCAGTAGCAGAACGTTGGTGGTATAAATGCGGTGCAGGTGAGCGCGATGTCGTTTGCGACTACATATAATATGTATCTATAAATTCTAGCGGGTGATTCGAAAGTATCGCATTGAATTTTGAAGTTATGTACATCCGGTATGGAGGGAAAAATTCACGTCGTACGAATAACACTTCCTTGAAAATCGTGATTCGTAAATTGGTATAATCGTCGAAATCGATGTTACAAATTTTCCCATCGCTTCGATTTGCCAATTTTTTTTTTTCCTTTATCTCCTCGTTTCTTATCAAATTGCTTTCTCGCCATAGAAACGAGGACGAGATTTCGCAATTTTTGTCACAAGATTCTCCGAGACTTGGATTTTTGAGTCAGAATATGCGTCCTCCATTACATCGTGGAATCTTATCTCATTTTTGAATCACCTTATAGTACGATACTTGTGCTGTCTATCCGTCGTTTTAAATGCCAACTTGCACCAGCGCGTGTATACCACCCCCGCGTTGATGTCACTCACTCTTTCTTCCGCCCTTGCCATCTATCTCACTTTTTTTGTTTTTTTCTTTCTTTTTCTATTTTTTCTCTTCGTCTCTCCTCCGTATATTTTCACTCTATTATATATATTTCACGTGCTGGCGCGTCTTCATCCGCTAGATAATACGTGCATTTTACATCCAATGTATGTGTGTATATATGAAAATATACACGTATACCTATCTTCACATGTTCACCTTTCGTATATTTATTTATTTATCTATTTATTTATTTATTTATTTATTTATTTATTTATTTATTTATTTATTTATTTCTTCGTGTGCGTGTTTATAACGCGTTCGTTATCTTACGTTATGTATATGGAGAGAGGAAGGAAGAGAGAGAGAGACAGAGAGAGTGAAAAAAGAGAAAAAAGGACAAGAGAAGAGAAGAGAAGAGCAAGCGTTCCAACCGCACTACAATGCAAAGTAGTACATGCGGGGTAAATTGTCTAGTTAAAAATTCAAGAGATATAACGCTAATGAAATGCCGGTTGACGCGGAGAATAATAATTACTGAATATCTGTACCTGTATACCTATATACGTAGATACCATAGGTGTACCTATTATTTATTACACCCATGTGAGGATGAACTTTGTTTTTTTTTCTTCTACTAAAGAATCGTTTTTGTCCGTGTATAGATGAATTCATCTCACACAAAGGTATAACATAAGGTGTGCAGTCCATCATTCACAGCGTATAATGTATAACGTGTTTAGAATTATTGCTGCTACTCTGAAAAAGAATTTTTGATGACAAAACAAAAAACATAGATATTTTTGATCGTTTATTAATATCACATACCGATTTACGTATTTTTAGATGCGGTATGCGATTTTTTTTATTTTTTTTTTTTCATCAAACTGTAACTTGCGCCCATGTCGAGTTACCCCATATTTGCGAGTATAATTATGAACGAAATGAACATTACTCGATTAATTTCTTTTTACTCGAATGAATATGGAAGTCTTTGATCAATTTTCTTCTTTTAATTATTTGTTTCTTTTTTTTCAATTTTTTTTTTTCTATTTGCTCTTATTATTCTCTTTTAAGTTGTACCTATATGTAGTCGATGCAGCAACGATTAATATCACATTTTTCTCCCCGAACAGCTTAAAGTTGGAGTGCGAGAAATTGGCCAGTGAGAAAATTGAGATTCAAAGGCATTACGTGATGGTAAGCCGCCTCGAAAAAGAACAACGATAAATGAAAAAAAAACGAAAGAATAGAAATAAAATAAATAAATATACAGTTGAATAAATTGCGAACGATCCGTGAGCGCGACTCCGTCTCATTCTTGCGATATGTCATGTTGAGGTCTGGTAATAAGTATTTACGTAATGATGTAGTGCGAAACAAGTATTTTGTCGCGCATTCGCATTCACTCACTATTTTTACACACCTCGAATCCTGGCTCAAAATCCCATCAATTTGTCGTGAAAATTTGTTTGTCATCACATACATCATATCGGTGAAATGTCGGATGGCAATCATTTTTCTTTACATATTTTCGTTTCAAAGGATCGTCATGAAAAATGAAGCAAGATTGTTTCTTCTTTTTTTTGTAACTTTTTTTTTTCTTCTTCTACCGTCGCTATTTTTTGTTTTCCGGAATTTTCGGAGTTTTGGCCTGCTCTTCGTGTCGTGATTTTTATAAATTATATTACTGCACTTTCGAAATTTTCTTTTATCGCAAAAGGTGTTTGTTAGCAACAAACTTGGATTTATCGAGAAACGAGTATCAAAGAAGTAAAGGAAAAAAAATGTCACTGTGTAAATTTTCAACAAATTTTAAAAACCGAAATTCTTAGCCTTTCATTTTACAACATTCCAATAACATGTTATTAGAATTGCAAATTTTGCACCATCAAAATATTACGCGAATTAAAAAGGTCTGACAAAAACAAAAATGGAAAGAAGGAAGAGGAAGAATTAAACAACATTTAATAGAGGCATAGTATCGCGGTAATTGTTTTATGAAATTAAAATCACACTCATTTTCAATCTCATTGATGATAATCTTCATAATAAGATTGTGATGAAATTTCTTTCGCAATAATCGGAACGACTGAAATCTGCTAATTGTACAAACGATATTTTAATGCTATAAATTCACAAACGCGGTTCAGATTTGCAGTAAGATTATTAAGTATATTGTCGCAATTTTACGAGATAATGATGCTAAATATCGGAGCTGAGCTAACGACCAGTTGAAATGTTCATGATAAATTGGCAAAGTGATGAAAGTTTGTTTCGTTGTCGTCATCGTCGTCTTCGTCTTTATGTTCACATTTAAATCTTCACCTACTTTGATACCAACGTACGTAATACACCTGATCTCCTTGTACACGAATACCTAGTATGCATAAAAAGTATGAAAACGCAAAACCGACGGAGCGCGCAATCGCATCGCGCGTAACTTATACACGATATACCAATGCCAACATGCATTATTATATCGCATATATTTATACATATAACAAACGCATAATACACAACCGGATATACACCGGACGCTAACACTGGCCGTGATAATATTTGATGTCACACCGCGGCTGCACTAATCGTGTGTTTAACAGCTTGGCTGCACTTCCGTACCGAACAAATCGCATACGACGACCAAAGTGACAACGACCTCCGACCTCCGACCCCGATATCAATTCTACATCGCAATCACCTTGTACATTATACACCGCTCGTCGGTGTCAAGGGTGGATCAATTCACGATCACTTCACTTTTCGATCGTTTCAACATTTTTTTTTCTTCAAATTTTGGAATTGTTTTTTATTTATTTATTTTATTTTCAAAGGTTTGATCGCGTTGTTTCTTTGGTCGTGCGAATCCCCATACGATAACCCTTGTGCCCCGCCCCTCCCGTTGCTCTGTTTTGTTTTCCTTTCATTTATAGAATAATTGAATATATATATTGAAGTAATAAGAAAAAAACAAAAAAAGAAAAAGAAAGAAAGATTGAGATGATGGAACCTAAAAATGAAGGAAATTGGGTGACAACGTCTATCTAAATTACTATAGTCTTTGATTCGAGATGATGATATTTGTGGGTATATTTTAATCAGTATTCGGTTCCGATGAATTTATAGATCGGCGTTGTCCCCGATTAGCTTTTGAATGTCGCCTGCACTTAGGTACTAATGTCCAGCTTACACGTGCAATTTCCTGCTTGTTCTGTCCAGTATTAAATTGGAGCTGGAGAAACTCGCCCAGGAGAAGACGGAGATGCAGCGCCACTACGTTATGGTGAGTTTAACGGGGTCGTTTTTATTTCTCATGATCATTTTAATAAAATGGTCTCATAATTCACGATCGGGTTTATTTCATCGTTCTTGTCGAGAATCGCGATTAGTTAAGTATGTACAAATAACTATTTTCATTTTTTAAACTCCATCGGCGACGAATCGGTATAAAAAAATTTATGTACCTATATGGCGCAGTCGATACAATTACCTAGCCTGCGACTTCCGATAATTTCAAATTATCTTGATTTCTTTTATATAATGAACCGTAGTAAGTTGAGAGAAAAAAAAAAAAAAAATCATTTCTAAATTTTTTTTCTTTCTTTATTTAGTCAATTATTAATTATTAAACAATGTCAATATGAAAGAATTCAATGCAATTGTAAAACGGTCTCGGTAAATTGGTAAGAAATGCCCTATACGTTAAAAAGTGCAGAGATAAGAAATTAGAACTCTACTCTCAAGCGTTGTATAATCTAACCACCCCTTTCCGGGTAGGATAAAATATAATAAGAAATTCAAAGAAAGAAAATAAGATAAAAGCGAGGTGAATGGGATGCCAAGCCAAGAATTTAAACGAATGAGGTTCTCTCGGTCGTATCCGTTTTGGTTGAAGACTCAGTCCGGATCATTACCCAACTCTCAAAGTCGTCTTCTTCTTCTTATCCCAGTTCCTCATTCCTCCGCACGTATTTCGCGAACGGGTTCAATCGTCGTTATATATGTTTGTCTCGCACCCCCCGCCAAGAGGAAGAAAAAGAAGAAGTTACAGTCACCGGATCTCCACCACCGCTATACCACCGCCATCACCATCACCACCACCATTCGCTATCGCCAACGTTCACGGTATAGTGAAACGGCTTGTTTTCGACATCCTCAAACTCGCGCCGCATGCGAGTTTCCCAACCCCGCAGCCGCCAAAGTCGCCTTCGGTGAAGTAGCGGTCGGGAGATACTGCCCTGCCGCCACATTAAGCTTTTACGAGGCTTTCAAATAATTGCGTGCCTCCTAAGATTTTACGACTCGGTGAAGATCCCGAGCCGGGGGGGGAAGCCGGAGTCGTCCCGCGATGAAATGGGCTTTATGCGCGCCCCCAGGACACGGAAGGACGGGGTGGGGGATTTCTAGTAGGAAATTCTCTGCTGCTGGGGTTTTAAAAGAGTAGCGCCAGAGATAGGGGTGTGTTTTTGAATGTCTTAGAAAAGTTGAAACAGTTTGCGGAACTTTGCACACCACCTATACGTATATACATTCGTAATATAACGTGCTGGATATCGTAGAAAATCCAACCCGTCTCGCCCGTTCGTCGCGACCCGGACTTTATGGCATTTCTTAACTTTACACTACACGTATACAACCACGCCGCTGTTGCTGCCGCTGTAACTTTACCAAGAATCGGGAACGTACATTGTACGGTGGGTAGTTTCTAGCTACCCCGAAGTAGATCGTTTTCACGATTGCGGTACATGAGACTCTATATATTTTTCGAATCGAAGACAAAGGAAGCGACAACTTGCGGAGACGTTTCTCTCTCGGAAAAGAAGTCAACTCGATCCTCCGTGTAGCTGCAGGTTCTCTATTTGGTCGGTTATATGTACTTACAATGATACCGTATTTTATCACCAAGTTCGTGTGGAAATCTTCAGTACATTTTACGACGTATATTATCCACGTATACCGGTTTGTAGGTTTGCCATTCAGTAAAAAAAAAAAATAAAATAAAAACAAAACACAAACAAACAAAAAAAAATAAATAAATGAAAGAGAAAAATATGTATGTACTCGTGTATAAATATACAAGCTACTCGTGCGGACGATCGAGGTCTTGTAACTATATATTATACAGTCCTGCGGCAGCGACTCGCGAAGCAATATCCGAACGATAAGATCCTTCTTACTTCTCTCGGCGACGTAATTTTCTTCTGCTCCCTCCATTTCTCTCTCATGACCAAAACGACGGATCCATTACTTTTACGGGTTGGATTACGAGGTCAGATATTGATCTTGATTGGTATCGTTTGGAGAAGGTTGTTTAGCCCCGGTGAAGCAGCGTCGCGACGCCGCCGGTTTAATTGAAAGAGAAACTCGAGCACCTCTCTTTTTCCCATCCCCCATATTTCCCGTCTTTCTCTTTTCCCTTCTATTTATCTCTTCTCTCTCTCTCTCTCTCTGTCTTTCTCCCTCCCCTTGTTTTTTTTTCTTTTCTTTTTTTTCTTCGGATTGGATCCGTCGGCCCCGGAAAGGCACGTATATATATCTATACATATATATATCTTCGACGCTATAAGATCTTCGTGGAGGCCATTTTTGAACGGATAATTAACAGTCCAACTTGATGGCCTCCGTCGCGGCGAGGGGAGTCCATTAATTAAAAGCCAATTACTTTGAGGAGGCGAGAGTCAAACAGCTCAGGAGAAGCGACGACGCGCTGCTAGGCTACGGGGAATAAACGAATAAGAAAACGCGCGTTACGCGAAAGAGCAGAGCAAAGGCAAAGCGGAAATCTTAGCCAAGCGCGTCTTCTCATTTACTCTCATCACGATAAAGTGCTCCGGCTATACCTATATATTATACAATGTTTAGGAACGCTTACACTTCTATATGCATAATTTCTTTTATTTTTTATTTATCTATCTACCTTTTTCCTTTTTTTTTCCCGCTTCTCTCTTTTTGATTAACGAGTCCATTTAGTAGTCCGTGATTCTTTTCTCATAATTTTGTTTTCTTTTTCTCTCTTCTCTTATCTTCTGTCCTTTTATTTTTCCGTTTTTTTGTACATTTCCGATCGTGATATAGCATTCGGTGTTAATTATATTCTCGTTCGCTGGTAAAATCATTCTCACGCTTCGAGATTCTTATGAATGTTGGTAAATTTTTGTTTTCTTTTTCTTTCTTCTTCTTTTTTACGTTGTTTTTCTTTTGTTTTCAGCGTATCTTCATCAATTCGTTAATTCTCTTTAATTAGCGTGCACGTTATGTGTAATTACGTCGATAAAAAAAAACTGAATGTTATTCATATCGGTATAACGGGGAACGATATTCACGTTATAATATCCTCCTTATCACGTCTTTTTTTTTCGCTTTCGTACAATACCCTTTTTATCTTTCATCTTTACACACATAATATTATACTCGTCAGAATCACGTTGCATTAAATTAATCGTAAGCAATGAGATTATAACACATGGACATTTAATATCGGGAGTTGTTTTGTAGTAAATGGAAAGTAAGACGTATAGTAGCTACTATACACCGCATGTGATACTAAATAAAGTATATAGAGCCTTCTCATTTGTTCGTCAACGCGGAGGGTCCCGTCTGCAAACGCGTCGCATTGCTCGGGTTTCATTCTAAAAGGAGAATCAGTTTTATAAATGCGGTGCGCCAGATATTTCCATCTTATATGTACATCTATATATCTGTATACGTACAACCAACACGTTTGTTACAAACTCCCTTGTATGTTACTTACACACGGAAATTGATCGCCAGTAACGCTCTAGGGGGTTAGCCATTTTTCTCACAGATGTTGCGCGGGCAGTAAAACTCGCGTTACAACCGCACATCGTATATGTATGCGTGTACGAATATCTGTCGCATGTGCTGTACAGAGTAGAGTGTTATATACCGGGTCGGTAAAGAACTTTTCTACCTTCATACCTTCCCATTACCTTTGTTATATCCACAGATACATATGTATTATATATCACTCGGCTGCGTTATGATAGTTAAGCAATAAAACCTGTTTATCGGCACGGATTGCTATATGCGAAGGTATACGAGGGTATGTACCATATATATAATACATAACCCTGTGCTCCCGTAGGTTTTGTACGTAACAAACGGAGCTATGGGAATTTTGCAGAACCCGTTGTCGCATAGTGCGAAAGTGCCGCAGTAACGTTATACCGTGTATAAGAAATAGATATTCCATTTGTATAAACGTATGTATAATGTATATAGATGTAAATGGCGGTATGTAGAATATAAATATGAAAAAGTGTATCTATACGCGCGACTTATATGACACACGAGTATATGATACGGCGTCCTCCGAATCGTTAAATTTTGCGATATTTCGCGACGCGGCTATCTACAGTTAGGAACGATACTTTTATTCGTGACGTGCAGTATATACGCTAAGGATGGTTTATGGGTTGAGGCTATTACAGTTGCGCAGGCTATATACACCTTTAATAAACATATAAGTACGCGAATGTGATTCAATACGGCGCGGAATGATCGTCGCAATGAAAATGCCGTCGGCGGTGTCACGGTGGTGGTGGTGTCATAAAATGACAATGCGCGTCGCTACTGCAACACCCCGTGTTCCCGCAGCTAATACCTCCGCTATGCGGTGATTTGATTTCACGATACGCCAATAAACGGGGTATGACCGTTTAATGAAGTGGGCGCGATATTAACATTCCCGGGGTTCCTGTATCCAGGCGTTTACCGTTTCTGACGATGAGCCTCGAGGTATCCGGCCTCCCGGCCAATTGACCGCTGCGAGAATAACGAGAGTGAAAAAAGGGTGTGCAGTAATAATGTTACGTACATTTTACGGGGAAAAATTTCGAGGCAAAACTGCAAAGGCTGCGTCATCGATGCGGACACGTGATTGTTGAGGAAAACAAGAAGAAAAAGACAAAAAAAAAACATCCAAATCCTCGAGCAACCTCTGAATAATTTTTCTACAACTGGAACGTGATCGGGCGATTTTTCTTGCCTTTTTTGGTTTCATTTCGTTTCATCAACTCTCGGGCATTGATTTCTGTGGACGAAAATTTGTAGTGATTAAAAAATGTATAAAAAAGATATTGAAATTGCGCGGGTAGCGATAACAACACACATATGTGTAACGTATATACTCTCGACCGGTCTTCACTTGATGGCGCGAAAAGCGACGGTAGATTTGAGAGCCCCTGACTTTGGAATTAGTTAAGCCGCTTGATAGCCCTGCAGGCTTGTTACACACGATGTAGGAACCTATGTTCTCTGCAGCAGGAGTAGCTCTATATGTATATAAGCAGTGGATGGAAACCGGTCTTTCGTACTTTTATTCTATACACCAGCTCATTCGTTTTGTGTTTGTTTTTTTTTTTTTCTTTTTAATCGTTACTTTGGTTTTCGTTTTACTTTCTTCGTCGCTCTTTTTTCCTACCTTATTTCTTTATCTCTCCTTTTAGTTCGTACTTATATCTTTTGTAAGATACATACCAACAAGTTCGCGCTTACATCGCTGTACAATAGATAAATCCGTGTACGGTTTTTATAACGCGCTCAAAGTTAATTACTTACAACACACAACACGAAATATTTAATTGCATAATTTATATACAGTATTACCGTATATACTTATCGGATAAATTCATCACCGTGGAATTATAATCGAATCGATTTTGAGACGGAATAAAAAGATCAAAATTTAAACAAAACAGAAAAAAAAAAACCAAAGAATATACAATCTTCGCGGTGATGCTAATTCGTCTCTTGCAAATGACTTTGAAGATAATTTAACTAATTAACCATCCGCGTATACGTGTGCACAACTAGATACGTATGAGATACGCCTACTCGACTCGTGTATATATAATTATATGTATCTATAAAAAGAAAAAAGTAAAAAGAAAAAATTCAACCGTCGGGATACTCGACACGTGTATCATAGATACCTGTCTATAGAAATGCGCGGAGTTGTTCACGTACACGTTCGAAACAGCATCGGCATCGGGATCGGGATCGGGATCGGCATCAGCGGCAGAAGGACGAGAGCATATACGAGTTCAATTTAAATATCAATCTTCTCAGTTGCGCCGTGAATTTCTTTCTATCTCTGTTTATCTCTCCCTTTTTTGTCGTCGTACATAACAACCAGCAAATCCATACGCTGCTGCTGCTACTACCGCTGGCAGACGCTAATCGCGTAACCGAAGCCTGCGGCTGTCTTTAGATTACCTCCGTTCACCCGGTAAAATTGGCATCGATAGAAATTACTTCTCCCCCACCCCCATCACCCCGGTCCTATTCCGCTTACACCGCCCTTTTTCCTTTTTTTTTCTTTTGTTTTTTTTTCCCCATCATCCCTCGCGCCTCTTTTCGATGTATACGGAGTGTTCCAGAATTGTAGTGAAGGGTATGAAAATGATTTGTCATATCGGAAACTTGTTGAGACGAAAGTTAATTAAGCGGCGTTTTCAGGTGAACATTCGGAAATGCGCTTTTTATTTGTATATAGATAAATGAAACTTCAAATGGCACATTATTTTGGCAAAAAAAATGACGCAAAGTATTGTACGTTTTGATTCCAACGCTTGAGAGAAGAGGCAAACTATATACTGATCATTCGAAGATCTTAGATTTAGACGAAAGGAATGAATGAATAAATGAATTAATGAAAAAACTGCACGTATCATACCTTGGACTTCGTTTGGAGAAATTTGGGCTTGGCGCTTCTTTTCGTTTTATTTTTGCAAAATAGATCAAACAGAATTCAAATGATCGAACATCACCGCGCGATGAACGGTTGGGGAAAAAATTAAACCCGAAGTCCACAGAATCGGATGGAGTTTAGATGCGGGAATTGCCTTCATTATGATATGAGGAAAATTATGATAACGAATCGACTAGTTTACCACACAGGTAATTCGATAAACGATCAAAGACTCTGGGGATCTATATATATATATAGGTATATATACCTAATACAATTCAATAACTAATACATTTGCTAGAAATTTCAACCCGTATATAACTGCAGCTGCTTTTGGTTCGTCAGAATTATTAACCTTTGGTTTATAGAGCTTATACTATAGAATATATATTTATATATAATATATACCTATATATATCTACATGTATATCGCATTGCCCAGCCTTCTCTGGCGTAAAGCATGGCGCGGCATTGCACCGCATTGCATCTGAGCCATGTGTGCGATGCATGCAAATATTTGTCCGCTAAGTGGCACCGCATGAATACACAATACAAACAGTTTGGCTTGCTTGACACGTTCAGGTATTTGAATACCTATATATAGATACGTTTTGAATTCTAGTATGGATATTGTATATGTATATATATATATAATATATTATAAATGATATGGTATATAATTGTATACATACATATATATTTATAAATACATGGACAATTTCTGCGGTTATTCCGCGGCGTTTACAAGTAAATACTCATCTTCATTTTATTCATTTGCAGTACTACGAGATGTCGTACGGACTCAACGTCGAGATGCACAAACAGGTGAGGCGTAACTTTTAATATTAATTTTATTGATCACCCCCACAATTTTCTACGACAATCTTACGATGCAATTCACCTTCCAAATCTCTATAAAACTTATTTACGTATCGACAATTTCATTTATTTATCCTCTTTTTTTTTTCAATTTCTTCTTCTTGTCTCATTTCTTTTTTTTTATCCACACGCGTATAACCCAGATATCGCATTATATTGATGTTCAATTAAAATTATTGCCGGGGATAAGTTTTTCGTGATGTTTCAAAATCTCGGGTTGATAGAGAGAGCGAGGGTAAAAAACTTTCCTTCTGTTTTACGACGGGGAGGAACAGGAAAAAAGAAAAAAAAACTAAATAAAAGACCAAAAAAAAAAGGAAAGAAAAGGTATGAAAGAGGAAAAGGGAGAATAATGTATTCACTGCGGAGGGATGTGAACGTAGTCATGGCTACATGGTGGAAAGGGGGTTGAATGAGATGAGATGAGGTGAGGTGAGGTTAGGTGACGTCATCTCATCTCTTTACCCAGCACTTGCCTAACTCACGTTAGGTAAAAAACGAACCGGGTTTAATTCAGGATAAAAGGTAAAGAAAAGAAAAGAAAGAAAGCAAGACAAAAAAAGGAAATAAAAAAACAAAAAGGAAACAAAAAATAACGGGTGCTGTGGGCGCCGCGTGGAAGGGATGCTACTACTTCTGTTGCCTTTATATAGCTCCCCGGCCTCCTCGGATTAGGAAGAATTCTCCCTCTGGGAGTCGTAGACATTGAATAAATATGTAAACAAGCTAATAACATGCAAATAAGACAGCGGGATCTTTAATTGGAAAAACTTCTCTACCAAATGAAAATCTCAATGCGCCGTTGCTTCCGCTTTTAAAGAAAGGTAGTATCGGATCAAGTACTCATTCCTTTTAGTTTTTTTCATCTCTTTTCCTCCGAAGCAATTTAATGCTCTTTTTCCCCCCAGCGCTCGGTGTGACGTGCAGATATTTTTACTTCGAGTTGCCCTTCGCCAGATATTAAGACGCTTAAGTCGGAGAACTGTTGTAAAATATTCCAGTAGGTATTGTATACATGATATATGATGTATTTCATTGTATCCGTTTGTTATCTGATATGCTTTTTTTTTTTTTAAGCACGGTTAATTATTCGTTGCGGGAGGATGTACCTTAGTTATATGTTTCTTCTTTCTTCTCTTCTTTCGAAAAGAAATTTTGATCCGGGAAAAATTATTATAATTGCTTTTTCTCGTTTCAATCAAACCTTACCACCCTCCATTTGAAGGTGCGCACATTTATACCCTTTTGAATTCGCTTTGGATCAACTTACGCCGTTATTTTGTAAATATAATGTACGGTATCACTCATCAGTTCGCGTGAGTTAAACGTGAAAATTGGTATTCAAGGGAGGAAAGAGCAGGAGGCGTATCTTTTCATTCTCGAGGGCTGACATAAAAGAGAAAAAAACAAGTGAAAGAGTCGAGAGTAAGGAAAAGAAAAGGGGAACTATATTCATGAAAAAAAGAAGAACAAAAAAAGTATGGAAAGTGTGGGTTAATTTGAATATAGACGACCATCCGCGACGCCATTACATTCATTTTAGTGGCTCCTCATCCTCGAAAATGCACGGTAGTTTCAGCTGAAGCTTTTCCTTGATCCTGAAGGGTCGTCGCCTATGTGAGATTTGGAATTTTTATCACAGACTTGCCGGGGGAAAAAGCTTCTCCGGTTATGCAGGAACGTATATCTCATCTGATATACATATACACGCACCCATATATATACCCAATCGTTTACCATCTTGCATATTGCATTCAGATCAGCTGCTAGACTCCCGTTTTTTTCCTTTACTTTTCATTCATCCGGCTGTGATTCCGCGGACGCTTCGGCAGCTAGGTGGATAGGTAGGTGCAGGGTGGGTGTTTTCGATCCTTAGGTGGCACTCTTCTCAAGCTTTTCTCGCCTTCCACAGTTTAAAATCCGAATCCCGATATTTAGATATCGAGAGATTTGTTGTCGATCGATATGTTTTCATCGAGGAGGGGCGGCTGCCGTCTAGATTTATCTATATATTGGGGGATTAATGGCAGAGCGTTGAGGTGTAAAGAACCACGTTCGGGAAACGCCTATATGGCGGGTGCGAGCGGAAAAATAAAAGAGCGGTTAAACACAATAATTTGGATCCAGAAGGAGGAGCGTCCCGCGGTCCCCTGGAGCAAATTATAGGGCCGGCTTTCATTCCCCGTCCCCTACACGTTATTCGTTCGTTCCATTCTTCTTCTGCTATTTTCTTCTTTTTCTTTTTTTTTTCGTCTTTGTTCTTTTTCTTCTTATATACCTACAGAGTTTTTCGTTCCCTCTGCAGAACAGTTCTCGGTTCTCGATTCTCAGTTCCCCGGCTCAGCAGTGGAATTTAAGGGGATAAATAGCCCGCCCTCGCCGCGCCTTCTCTCTCGTTCTTTTCTCTTCTCTCATTCCCTTTTTTATTCTTTTTCACACCCCTCCTTCCCCCCCCCCAACCTCTCAGCCCTCCCTTATACTCGTTCTCTTTCGACCGACGTGCTACGAATAATGCCCACGCTTATTGAATATTTAGCAGCCGTTGCCAACCCGTTATTTTTCTTTTTTCTTTTTTTTCTCCCTTATTTTTTTCTTCCCTTTTGCACCCCCTCCTTATACTCCTATACTTTTTCATTCTCTTTTTTCTTTCTTCATTCCTTTTTTTTTTTCTGCTCGGATACGACATTCAAATTCTAAATCGGACGCACCGTGTCGCATCCCGAGGGGGAAGACTTTATACTTCGACTGAAACGCCGCCTACAATACCCGATTATCCTACAGAGATAAACTTTTCAAGCAGCATTAATCCGCCCCCGCCGCCACCATCTCCCCATAATTAAGTCGTTTAATTGACGCTAGTCAAACTGAACCATATCGCGTGCAAAGCGGCTACCTTTAATTACAAACGAATAGCCGAAATATACTTTTAAACATCAGATCACCAACGAAATGATTTTATTAATGAGCAAGTTTTCTTTTTTTCTCTTCTATTTATTTACTTGTTTTTTTTTTTTTTTTTTTTTATTTATTATCAATCTGACGAATTTCAATGGAACATAATAATTCGTTATTCGATCTAATTATGCGCTCTCAAATATTACGACATTATAATTAGATCGTTTAATTTCCATTCATCGAACAAAGTGCCTGATTTTACGCTGCGTGGTTTTGATCCATAAATTAGATACCTTACACTCATTTATTCACAAATATCGCTCCGACGCGTTGCGGTCCTCTTAACAAAATATACGGTCGTAGAAACATAGTTTTTTTTTCCCTATCAAGCTCGTTTAGTTTACCCGCCGAGTCAAACGCTACGCCGTTGAAGTATAATACGTGTGATAAATATTATAACATTCAGAATTCGATCTTCGTTATTATTTCATGGATAACTGCGAAAATGCCCGTGGGATGCGGAGATTGTATGTGCGTGATTGTATGTATATATGTATACATATATATCTCCACATGCTTCCCTCTTCCGCATGCTCGCAGCCCTGGGGCTTATAGCTGATTATTCATTATCGTATTATTGGGATTTGGTCCGTCGGCATTGGTCGCTCGGGACATATTATCCGTATAGGCATACGGAGCGAGTCGCGTGCGCGCGTAAATGTTTTGGGGAGCGAAAGCCTTCGGTATATAACAACGGTAGCTAGTCTTTACCACCACCACCATAATCAACGATGATCACACACAACGTGTGTATAAATTAAAACACGGGTAGTTGTTAAACATCGTTGCAGTTTATGTACGGAATTCTATGGGGAGGCGAACAAAAAAGTAGTGAGGGCGGGGCAGAGCGGTGGGAGTAAAGAATCGATGAAACACACCGTACACGATGTGAAAAATGAATAATCTAAAAGAAAGACCACGAAATAACAAGAATCAGAAACGAAAAATTAAAAACAACGAAAAAAAAAGTACAGTGAAATTGAACAAATGGTGGATCTCTGAATCCCTGAAAATCTGCGTATGTAGTTGTGTAGGATACACATGCGTCATTTTTACATAGGTGTACATGTACTCGTTGTGTATTGTACACATAGGTGTGTATTATACAGGGCATGGAATTAGCGGGCGCTAGCTGAAAATTCACGCATGAAAAGTATAGCCGCAGTCACCGGATAATTTGATTTGACTTGATTTTTTTTCTTTTTTTTGTCTTTTTCATTTGCGTTTCTTTTTACCTTCATTCTCGGTCCAAATACTTCATCCCAATTTTCACGGATCCTGTATAAATGACCGAACCGATGCTTGTATTATTTCGTTATAATAATCATTCGAATCGATGATAAATCTGATGTTTATTTTACGAACATAAATATCCCCATTCGGAGGACGTCAAAAACGTAGGTTCACATTATAATGGCGTGCGCCGATAGTATAATGCTAGGTACATTATAGGTACGTACTCATGGTAATATCCGATACCTAAATTTTGAAAAGGAAAATATAAAAGGAAGAAAAAACAGAACCAAGTACAAACAGACTGATGCTGACGCCGATGTTATACTACAGTACATAGCTAGCTGCAGCAGACGCGGACAAACAGACGGATCGAAGCGTATCTCGATGTTACGATACGATCTGCAGCAGCAGCAGCAGCAGTAGCGGTACAAAAACGTTGAGGGCAATGGATAAACGGGGAATGAGAGATCCCTCGTCAAGTGCTTCATGAATATCCGTTGGGTATTCGAGAGCCCGATGGTGTGTAGGGGTTAGTAATGTTTTTTCCCCCGTATTCCCTTCTTTTTTTTTTCTTTTTTTTTTAATCTATTTATTTTTCCCTTTTTCCCTAGTTTTTATTCTGTCTGCACTCGACTATGCGCCGTTTCTCTCCCTCCACCGTTTTGCAGTGTCGCTCTATCGCTGGTCCGGTTCGACGCCGGGCGTCCCGACGATGCATCGGCTGATTTTGCTGCGCTGATGCTTGCGTCGGAATGTTGGCACGGAGGGTAGAGAAAAGGGGGGGTGGGTAACTGTACGACCAAAAAAAAAAAAAAAGAAAAAGGGGGAAAAAGAAAGAAAAAAAAAACGGAGTACCGAAATTCGCTATCGAAAAAAATCTAGCACTCTGTTCTATATATATACCTATACCGACGGCAACGCATAGGATAGTCGGGGGTCGGGGGTCTAAAACGACCTGGACGGCGGCCATGGTTGCCGACCTCCGATACATGCTCTCTGAATATAAAAAAAGGAAAAACAAATAGAAAAACTGGTAAAAACGAAAAAGTACGCGAGAAAAAACCAACTCTTCTCTCTATACCAATTCTCACCCTCCCTCTGTAGCTATTCTGACCGGAACCCAATTCGACGTAAATACGTAGAAAACGGTCGGGCGTACGAGGCATTCCCGTTCCTGCTTGTGCCGCTGCAGCGAGTTTGCTAATAAAATCATCGCTTTGGTACCTACTGTGGTGCTACTATAGGTACATGTATACTGCTACTGCTGCTGTTGCCGTTCCAACTATACGGTCGTCAAACATCCGACTTTATAAACACATGAAGGCCCAAAGGGCGTGCCGAAAATCCTGGGTCTAACTGGCTGCAACTTCAGACAGGCTGGATCGCAGGTATATACTTCATAAAAAGGTAGAAAACATTGAGGAGAAATTGTTTTTTTTTTTTCTTTTTTTGTTTGAAAGGATAACCAACGTCGATTGAAAAATGAAAGATTGTAAATAATATACAGAGTATACCTTTGTATGGAACGAGTCAGGACATTTTTGCATAATAACAAAAAATATCTTTTATTTTCAATAAACCTTTCGAAACAGCCCTGCATTTGTATCATTTATGTTTATTTTTTTATTTCTTGGTTAATGTATTTTCACATTGCATTAAATTCTATATGCGATCGGTAGATACGACAGTGTCGGGATCGGGTACTTTGGGAATGTCTAAACGATCCTTTAGGCTATTTCCTTCGTGGGTCGTTTTTCTATGCATCTGAGCTGAGATGATGCCACCGTACTTCCTAACGTTCGCGAACTATAATAATCGTCACGCTAACGCGGGTGGCGCTTTTAGCTTGGTTTCTACTAGAAGACTATTTCCGTAGGGACATCTGTATGTCTCATGTGCAGTAGACCTTTACCTCCAGATCAGCCTCTATCTTTCGTTCTTCTCATGGCAGGACTGCTGGGTACGGTAACGTCGCGTCTTTTCTACCATATAAACCCGGTAATACCGGTAGTGGTAGTAATCGTAGCGGCAAGACGGTCTGCCATCCTGGAAAGGTGGCTAAGGTAGCGTTGCTGCGGCAATGGCAGTTCAGTTTTATCACTTTTATGACTTTTACGAGTTTCGCCCCGTGGGATCCCATCCCCGGGTCGTCCGAGATGGCTTATCGTTCTTCTTAATACGCTCCCATCCTCTCCCGCTTTCCCGACTCCCCCTTATTCTCACTCCCCCCCCCCCTCTTCTATTTTATTTATGCCCCGGTGTTAGTGTTATGTGGGAAGGGTGGTGTCACCGGAGAACGGAACCGTGCGAGGGTCCTGACGCCGCCAGTCGTCGTTAAGAGGCCGCCACGTCGTTCGCGATGATGGCGGTCAGGACCGTCGTCGTTGAGGGGCGTCACGAGGATCCCAGTTTATATCCCGTATATACCAACACCTTGGATATACCCATGTGACAAACTTAACTGAGATATCTTCCTCCCTAATTTGCCCGACGATCGCGATATATACTTCCGAATATAAATTTTTCCTGCACGCGTTTTGCTCACCCTGACATTTTGTGGGGGTTTTTTTGTCTCTTTTCTATTCAAGTTTTTCTTTTCCTTTTTTTTTTCCACGTGATGGAAGGAAGGAGAAAAAGTATGTTCTGAAAAATCTTCAAACTGAATTTATGAATCTTATTAACGGGCGGGGCTCGAAGAGTTTGAATTAAAGTGATGAGAGCTCGCTGGTTGGTAATCGCCTCTAATTTCGTAGCTGCAGGGAACTAATTAAGGCGAGGAAATGAGAGAAAAAAAAAATGCAGAGCGCTCGGTAAGACGGTATAATAAAGTCCCACGCGTCGCGTAACGACCGCACCGAGCGCACTTATATTCGTAAATTATCAAAATTTGTCATCGCCTTATCGGTGTAGGTAATACCGTCTCGTTCTCTAGTCACGATCCTGCTATACTGCTACGGAAAACTCGTGAGACTCCTCGGCCGCAATGTTCTAACCGAGGAGAGTTTTCAACGAGCTGACAGAGAGAAGAGAAACTCATGTAATGGGGAACCTACCTACCTACCCCTACTTATACACATTACACATACATACACACCACCGCATCGCCGTAACCCCCGTCCTCAGATATACATATAAATATGTGTACGTGTATTTATATATATGTACATCAGGGGTATATATAGTCGCGTATGTATAAATGTCGCGGGGTTCAACCCCCGGGGTGAATGAGATCAGGGCGCCAACGTTTTAACGAGGGCAGCACCCCCAAGAGGGGAAATGGGAGCGACACTAATTTGTGTTTTGTGGTATTTCAACTCGGCACTCTTACCCGAGTGTAGGGGTCGGACTACGCAGAAGTTGGGTTTGGTGAGGCTGCTGCTCTGGGGTGGGTTACGTTGGTTCTGCAGGGATCTGTGGGTGAGGTTAAAACCCCACACCCCTAAACCTCCTCTCGCCACTTAACTCCTTGGCGTCGTTTCTCAGCGAGAGGGTTGGGAGGTTGGAAAAGGACGGGGATGACTACCGAGATAGGGGTGGCAGTGGGAGGCCCTGTTCTTGCGCGGTAGATTCGTGCTCTCGCCAGGTACTTGTCGAGTCCGGGTTTCAAAACTCTCAATCTAACCCCTCCCTGGAGACTACGGGGTCCACGAGGGCTACTCGAGTCGCTGAGGTTCTACGAGTAGCAGCAACTGCAGCACCAACCGACTCGTTTTCAGAAAAATTCATTCGTTTCGTAACCACCATCACTGTGTTCGATCCCGTCGAACACGTATAGGTTGTTTCGTTTAAACTTTTTCGCAATCTCACCGGGGACAGTGCCGACGAATCAACTCCATCCCCGGACGACCATCGATCTCCCTCTAGAACTGAGAGCGGATCAATTTTATTGCCCCTGAAAAAAACGAAGAACGAAGAGCTAGAACTATCGGTAAAAAGTAAACTAAAACCATTCACTCGTGGATGATGCGGATCGCGGAAGTCCATGTGATTTATTTTCTGATATAGAATGTACAACGTTTCTACGCTCGTTTATGCGGAAAAAATGTTTCCCTGAGGTTTTTTTTTCTCTCGCCATTGCCATTTTCCAAATTCCATAGACACCGAATACTTCAGGATGAATCTCAAATGAGGCAGTTGACATCTTCGAGGAGAGGAACGCCCTACCATTCATAATGGATCGATTTTCGCGCTTCCATATTCTGAAGACGATTGGAGTTCTCACGACTTCGAGAAGGGCGTAGTCGAATCATTTCCATGCGGTCACGTTCAGGACTCTGAAGAATTCAGTTCCGCCCTATTTCTGTAGCAGATGATATACACATTCGTGCACCGACAAAACCTACTACGATTTTTTTTCTTTTTTCAAACCATCCATTCGGCTAACCCCTCATTCGAGTATACAACCCCCTCAGTTTTCGCACGACTCCGTGACTTCCGCGCAAAACAAATAAATTCGTAGTAGCCTATCATCCTACTCTGAATGTAAAGGAATCAAAATAGAATTTAGGATATCAGGATTTCGTTCATACAGTTTACGGTTGTGAAAATCTATTCGGATATTTTAGCACGTTGTGAACTGCAAATAAGATTAAACTCTCAATCCTGACGGGCCAACTTTACGACATCCGTGACCTAACCAAATAGGAAGCTTGCCAATTGGTCCTGGTACCTGTTAGACACAATACAGACTTAACCTAGAACGGGGTGAGCTTTCGGCCTAACCGTATTTCGCATCTATAACCGCATACTGCGTGTTGTAGGTTCACATATATGTATAGTGAATACCTATACCCATCTACACGAGCGGTCTAGGTTGGTCCGCTAATGTTTAGCGCAATCAACGATAATGGCGGTCTACGGCACGTTTAATCAAGGCAGTAGCCCGCGTTGTGGCTTGTGGCTTCGGGTCGGTCTGGGTGCGGCGGCAACGGTGGTCGTGCCGAAGGGGGGAATCCGGATGGCTAGTGTGAGGAGGAACCCAAGGTGGTATGCAGAGGGTTCAGCGGTTAGTGCGGACCAGCCACCAGGCCAACAGTACGCGAACTGACCATGGACTTCGACCCACCTCGACCTTCTCCCCGACCTCCGTTGCGGTCAAACTTTGGCCAGCCCCACAGAGCCCCTCGTAAGTTCTCGTAGAAAGCTTTCTCTCTCTCTTTCTCTCTCCCCTGCCTTCCGTTTTCTATTCTGTAATAGCCTGCCCACTGATCATCGTGGTTATTGGTTGCTACCGGCTTAGTTGGGCGATAGCCTAAGCAGTAGTGTTACTACAGAGAAACTTTGATATCCTCGAATTCGATGGCATTTCTGGAAGTAGCTTCAGAAAGTAACGAGAAAGAAAGTTAAGTTGCGGACGGAAGAATTTGTATCGTGGAACGACAACGGAGCTGGTTTGGGTTACAGGGGATGGGAAATGGGGAGACTCTCTCCCGAGGGAAATCTTGTAGGGGACGGTGTGGGATTCTGCAGGGAGCTATCGAAGTAGGGAAGCCTCTTTGATATCTCGTTTCACAAAGCTTTATCGGTGCTGCTTTGCGTCCTTTAAACGCGTGGCAGAAGCTCCGCGACGCCAAGCAAAAACTCTCTTCCTTCTCTCTCTCTCTCTCACTCCATTTCTCGCGCGCCATTTTCCCTTCTAGTCATTTCATTTTACCTAAACCCAGACATCTGCGAACAGGATCCCAAGTCTCTTCTCCCTGTGACGAACGCGATTCACCAGACCAGAGATTCTCTGAATTCTTTTCGCGTCTTTCATGGGAATCGTATACCGTACCATTCACGATACGGAATGTTGACGTGAACACCCTACCCACCATATCGTACTTTAATATTCTGTGCAATAATATGCAGAAGTTACGACTTATTAAGAGGAGGCCTCTTCTCGTTTGCGTGCCACTTGAGCTAAGAAGCTCATACAACCCCAACGCTGCTTTTTACGTATGTGTGTGTTCAGATGACGTAGGTATTGTGCAGATATACCGTCTACTCATATATGAGTATATGTATAGTTGTCGGCGGTAAAGAGGCGAAAGGAGTGAGTGGAAGAGAAGGTTCTAGAATCTGGGGAGTGGAAGTTCGTACTCGAAGTGAGATCGGAGTGCTGACGCGGCACTCCGCGACTCAAACATCCAAACAGCCCGATCTTTCGCCGCCTGTCAGCTCCGTTCTTCCGTTCCCTCTCCGTATTATTCCTCTTTCTATCTTTCTCTTTTTCCGTGCCCCCTTCTTCGTTCGGTCTTCAAGGACCACTTATATCCAACCCTGGGGTACTCTTCAACGCAACGCTAGTAATGGCAGCACTAGAAGGTAGTGTTCGACCCGTTGCTCGAGTGGCTCACTTGAAACCATCCGACTACGAATTGATTGCGGAGCCCGCTTATCCTCAACGCCATTATTGTCGACCCCAGGAAGTCAACCGCTGACCTCCGCACTCGCGAAGATCGAGAAATGGATAAAGGATAAGAACAAAGAGAGGTAAAAGCCTTTCCGACTCACATCGATCACTAACCGCCATCAAGCGACGCATGGATCAATTATATATCATTGTAGCCACCAGGCTCGATAACACAAACGCGTGAAATGACACGGTACCAACATCAATAAACAGCTCGACGTCGTGACGCCAAACCATCGGCACTTTGCATCTGGTGCGAAGTTCTCATTTCTATCCGTATACCTGTCTGTTCTCAGTCTGCCTGTATGTCTCCTCCACGTCTATCTCTATTATGCCCCTTCCGCTTTTCACTGCAAATACACTGCAATATGTATGTATATGTCTGTCTGTCTGTCTGCCTATCTGTCCTATACTCGACAGCTATACCGCGCGCGATGGTGTGTCCCGCGGGTATTTCGTATCGGTGTTCTCACTGTGTTCCGACGGCATTTCCTGCACAACCAGAGTGCCAACGCGTGTGTTTACCCTTGGAGTGGGTGGGTTATACATATACCCTACTCATCTATATCCAGTTGCTGTATACACACACCTTGATATTTGTACTTGTGGAAGATTCTCTGCACAGAGCAGTGCCAGTATCTCACTACTGCTACTCCCTGAACTTCTAGCTCTCCTTTATAATGTACACCACATCCTAGAAACCCAGCAGCTTCACTAACGCCAACGCCAATGGAAATATCCTTGTACCGTGACAACGTGAAACATAATATACTTGTATACATATTAGATACCGAATTGGACGCGGCATTCCATGACGTCCCCACAATCATCCTGATATTGCATACCTCTATTGACATTCTTGAGATCTGGCAATATCACGACGATGATCTTGAGGTTATCAGTATTCGTCAAATAGCTTATTCGATCAACGAATCCATCCGGTTTCTTATAATCACTGCAGCTTCTCCTAGTTTTAAAAAATACCAGTCGATATCGAATGGACAAAAGCAATGTTTTTCAAGCATTTTTCGCTTCAGATTAATAATAAATTCTTTCTTTCAGGATGTATCCCCATGGATTATTGGCTGTTCAAGTACCGCAGTAATATTAACCGTTGCACTGTTAGGGAAAAAAAACAAAAAAAAAAACCCTATTATACAGCCAATCATATTACCTGGTATTATTCTGCTTCGCTCAATCCCATGAGGGTGATTCATTTACCGATACGTGTGGGTGTAAATAATAAATGAGTGAAAACCGAATAAAATACTTGATACGGACTCGTCATTTCAGGTACATGGTTATTCTCTTTCTTTGTTGTTGATTGTTATTCTGTTTTTTGTTTTATATGGTAAATATTGAGCGGTGATCCGAGAGAAATTTTGAAACGGTGATGAAATGGTCGGAGGGGGTTCGGCCCGATTTCGATACGTTGTAAATTGAATCTCGCTCCGTCGACGACAGCGCCCGCACCCTGTTGGTTCTGCGTCCGATTTGAAACTCGATTTGTTTCGAGCCAAGAGATTCAGACGGTTGCCTTATTCATTATTTTCTTGGTTACCTCTCACCAGTCACCCGAGGATTGGGGAAAACTTCTCGGCAACGCAATTACGTTTGCGAGACACCCGCTTTCACCTCCACCTCCTTCTCCGCGCCCTCGACGCCCTCGTCCTTTACCGTTATACACGGCGTTTCGCGAGGCCTTCTCTTCCTCGCTCTACACCCTTCCTGGGGATAGGTTGCCTCATTTTCGCGTACATTATAATTAGTGGCTTAATGACTGCCACTCAGGGGGCGACGAGTAATTAAAACAACAACCCCTCGACCCTCCTTCGCCTCCCTACAGCTCACGCGAAAACCCTCCACGTTCTCTCGCTGTGTATATTCGCTTACCTATATTTATATGCATACCCACCTACCAAGTCGAGAAGGGGAGAATCTTGCCGAGAATTTTAGTGCCTGCGATATTTCAATTAGCACGTCACTAACATTTTCGTTTCGCTCGTCTTGGTATACCGTAAGTGAGTAAGTGCGTGACCTGCCTACACATGCGGAAGAGGGGCTCTTTTTTTTCAATTTTTTTTTTGTAAATACGGTTTTTTTCTAACGAACCCCAAATAACACGATTCCCTTTTCATCAGCGCCTTAAATTACTCCTCTGTATTCCCTGACGAGAAATTTTTTTTTTCGAGGGTGAGTCGTTAAAGGAATGATCCCACGAGTGGTGGGATAATTGATGCGGTCATCGAACGGCAGTCGGTTTTCAAAAGATTCATGAGGAGACCTAAGAAGTGAAAACGGTATTATAGAGATTTGGAACATTAATTAATTTTCAAACCTTGAAGACCGCGGGGCTATTTTCGTGCCAATTTACTTCTTGGTAAGCCCGCGCCTGCTGCTTTCCCTAAAAAAATTCCCCACTTTGTTAATCACACCCCATCTTCTCTACTCTTTTTTCGTCACCGCCCAACTTCCTAAAGCAGTAGATAACTAATTGATTTTACCATTTCAGACGGAAATAGCAAAGAGATTGAACGCCATCATCGCCCAAATACTACCGTTCCTCTCGCAGGAACATCAACAGCAAGTTGCCACCGCAGTCGAAAGGGCGAAACAGGTCACAATGACGGAATTGAACGCGATCATTGGAGTGAGTACCTAGTACATGTTCCCACTACTGTTCATACCTAAATTCCCAAGTAATATTTCACAGTAATGAAAATCTGGCTCTCTGAAAACGTAATGGAAAAACACATTTTTCGGATAAATATGTATAAAAGTTTCCTTCGCGGTTAGTGTATTTTTGGAAACATGATTCCGGTAAATTTCTGGTTGTAAAAACCATGTGACATGAGAACCACTGTAGAAACTTGGCAAGAACGTCTCGAGACAGGCTCGACGTACGCACCCAGAATGCGAAAGCAGCCGTCGGTGGAGGCGGAGAAGATACGCGTCCCCTCAATCCGCGAATCCAGAATCCTCCCCAATATTGCTCAAGCACTCAATTTCCTCCCTATTAAGCTACCAGCCTTGGGTCTTATCCCCGTCTTCGTCGAGGGGGATACTCTCCACGGGGTTGGGATTTTTGGTTGGGGGTGGAAATGGCAGACGAGAAGCTCCTATATAGAATACTGTAGGTAGCCCTTCTTCGCCTTACCAACCTACCCTATACCACTGGTGCAGGGTTATACTGCGCGAGAGCAACTAATCAGCATTCCTCGGAGCGGGATGGGGAACTTTGGATCCTCGCCGCTGTTACGTGCGGTAAATCTTTAGCAGGATTCTAAGGCGCGAGTTGCTACCCCCGTTCTAACAGGAGGTAGTAAACCCCACCACTAGCAGGGGTTGCGATGCGACGAGACCCGCGACGGGGTACACAAGGAGAAGGGGGCCATCGCCAACGTTTTCCAACCAACCACCGAACTTCTTTCCTACTTTCTTGCTCCGTTTCATTATTATTTACTTTTTTCTTTTTCTTTTCAAAGTTTACGCACAGGTATTCACTTCACATTCCAACTGCTGCTTTTGCCTTTTTGTTCCCATGTACACTTTGCTGCATATCGGCCACCGGTGTGGAAAAATTGGAAAAATCAGTCGATGATGTACGAAAGTACCGAGCACAGAAACCAGGGTAGAATTTGGTTAATTTTCTCCCTCGAATGTTTCCGAAACTATTTATCCAGTTTCCTAATCTAATACATATATAGCACATAATACGTGTTGCTGTCGTACACGTAGGATCCATATTAAGTGAGACTTCTTGACCGTACAGCTTAAATTTCCGGAAGCTCCGTACTTGTTGTACCTATACAGGTATATCTCTTGCAGCTATCTCTAGGTTTCTCTTCGGTTTGTCGGAGCTACTTCCACCCGTTTGGTATACCTATGTACCAACTCCATTCTCAGCGAGTACGTCTGAACTTCTCTCGGTTCGCGTGGGATTATTATATCGTTAAGCCATTTAATTATCTCGGCAAACTGCTCCCCGGACTATCCACCTACCGACGTAGCCAGCCCCGGTTGCCACCCACCCCAGACTTCTCCTTCCTCTTTCTCTTTCGCTCCTATTCTCATCCAGTTAGCTCGCTGGGTTGCGCATCTGAAACGTTTGGACGTCTGCTTCCTGTTGAGCAGCATTGTTAAAACGTAGTTACACGCTTTATGATTTGTTTAATAGACCTTGCAATTGTCTTTCGCAAGAAAAATAAAAGATAATAAACTGTGCGGACTACACAGTATCAACATTATGTAATTTTGATGCAATGAATGAAGAAAAGTAAAGTGAAGGGCCAGTGAAAATCCAATGATTAAAAATGACTTTTTTCTTTTTTTTCAATTTTCGAACGGTTACGAAGAACGCAGATATTTCATTAGTAGGCAGGACTTTGAGATGTCCAAATTTCTGTTCCAGCAACAGCGGCCTGATATCTCAAGAATGATGCAACAGATGCAAGCTCAACATCCAGGTGTCGCGATGGGACCTCATCCGGGTCTCCCGGGTCTACCTGGACTCGGACCAGCCGGAGGTCTTCCAGTACCAACCTCAGCATCCGCGGCTCTGCTCGGACTTGGTCTTCCACCTGGAGCCGGTTCAGCACCCGGTGGAAGTGCTCCACATCCACTCGCCATCCTTGCAAAGCCAGAACACCACAGAGGCCAATCCGATGACCTCAAACCCAACGGAGGTACGTCGCTCCATGTATCTGTAGAGTAGTTTTACTTTCTTTCTGTGTATGGGTGTGTTTTTTTTTTTGTCAATGCTTTGTCTCGCTCCACTACCATTACTCGTACTTATTGCTTAAAACAGAAGAAGTAGAAGAAAAAAGAAAAAGTGAGTGGTCGTGATTTAACGGGTAATCGGGTCGGTCGATCTAACGAGGCTTTCTACCGGGGTCTGCACGACAGCCTCGATGTTTCTAGTACCATCCTGATCTGACTTTACTCGGACCGTTCACACAGCCATATAACTCGGGTGTTGAGTAACGCTGACAAAGTTATAAGGGTGCCGAAGAGGCACGACCAAGAGCTCTCCAAATCTCCTCGACACAAGGGTGCTTCAGACTCCATCTCTCTTCTCCTCGCTGTCCCTCCGCCGTACTTTCCACCCTACATCTATCCCCCTTTGCTCTCCCTCTTCTCCCTGCCCCTTTGTCACCCCGCGCGCGATCCTTCGCCTGAAGGGTGGGTTGAGAACGCGCGTATCCCAAGGCTAAGCTATCTACCCTCTGTTGTTCCATATTCCCCTGCACTATCGGTAACTTTATAATTAAATACCTGGAACAAAGTTCGAGGCTTTTTTTTTGGACGGTGGTTTTTGTACTTCATCGCGCAGCGCACGTTTGGGGAACGGTTATCGGAAGCTGGATCACTCGTTTTTGAGCCGCCGCGACAGCCATTTTCTCCCTTTGTCGTTTGAAGCACCTGCGGAAAAGCGCGCGAGCGTACTACACCTTCGATGGCCTTCCAAACCTTGGGGTCTTTTTGACTTTGTCCGTGTCGTCGTAGCGAATAATGCGATACAAGTCGGTTAAAAAATTAGGTCAGAAAGCTGATAATTGTATTTCAGAAACTATAGTTATTTCGATCGGTTGTTTGCTGACTGGAAAAAAATTGATTTCATTGAATGACTATGGATTAAAAAATTGGCGTGAAATTGCTGATGTAAAAATCGACAGGCGTTTCGACAAATTAGTAAACTCCGCGAATTGTTTTTCAATGTGAACGTAGATCATGAATGTAACAATGTTTTCTAACATGTTCGAATATTCTCAATTTTATTCGTAGTCCCAGACTCAAAATTAAAAAATTCATTGAACACATCTAACCGTTAAAAATTCCTTTTCTGTTTCAGGCCTGAACCCAGCTGAAGAGAGGCATGTAAGTGTAAAACAAAAAATGTGTAATACAAGTTATTATTGAAAATTAATCCTAAAAATCGAAACTCTTATTCGATTCAAATGAAAACGAACACGTTAATAGATCTCCCAATTATAAATCTCATTAATTTTCGTGTGCAAACTACTCGAGTGAGATCATCGCCGTGGTTTATAGATGAATCCAGTTCAGGCATCAAGCTGCACTGTAGGATCGTTGAAACGTCAAAGCGTATGAATTTTATTCTTCATAGCGATCCGGGCATATGGGTAGACGTAAAAAGGTGGAAAGGGGAAGAGGGAGGCGTTAAGTTGAACCCTTTCGCGAGTCCTAGTTGAACCGAAGCGCGCTGTGAAACGCGTGAAATCCGTTTATTAAAAGCCCTTTAAAGCGAAGCTAACGCGGTTAACGACTATAACACGAAGCGAAGCGAGGCGCGGTGTGGCGCTTGCAGCTTTGCCGTTGATTTCGTTGCCGTTACCGTCGCCTTTTAGAATCGTCGTCGTCGGCGTTCTCAACGCTTTAGCTCCCGGCTACGGCGCCTATCTATTACGCCGTTGCATTCCGGTGTAGTGCAGGTACCGTCGTACAAAGAACTACCCACGTTGGGCTTGCATATTTTTACGTCGCTAGACACGTCGACGCTTTTGATTATATTCCACAACCTCCTGACTGTCGCTCTGCTCCGAAGTTAAAATGAGGAAAGCGATGTGACGAGCAACCAACCACGTCATGTATGACGTACACTATGTTTACTGTACGTAGATATACCAGATATGATACAAAAAACGAATCGATCATTGAAATTATGATGGTGTAGATTTGTTCGTACTAAAAGACAAAAAGAACGAAATATCTTGTGCATTTGTTTGATTGTTTTATTCTTCACCGCGAATTATTAACTGAATTGTTTTTGGATAATCTGATTACGGATTCCCAATGCTTGAGTGACAGTTTAGTTATTATGTTGATGTACCACACGTACGGTACAGGTGCAATTTGGAAAATCACCATGGGAGATTTAGTTGAATTTTGAGGATTGAGTGCCCGTGAATATAAATGTGTAAATAAATTTTATGTGTAGGTATACGTGATTGGTTGTGATTGATTTTTAGTAACCACAATTATTGCCGAAATTTATTGGGAAAACCGCATCGCACCGCATCGGCGTGGATGCATAATGCAATTTTGTAACCCACAGATAGAAACCGTGGCGATATCAAATACGAAGCGTTGGATTAACGAGCTTAACACTGCGTTCACAATACACAGATCATGTATAGTATTGCATACATGTACATAAATACATAATTACGAAGGTATACAAGTCAATTTATACCAACGAATAATGTAGTACCTACTGTGCAACGCGAATAGCGAAAAGGGTGTTTCCAAAATTCACCCCTCGCGGGCAACTTTTGAGTTAATCCGGTATGTAGTATACATTATTCAGAATGAACATTTGGAGTATTCGACTCTGGCAGAAATTACCTTAATTTGAACAATATCAATTTGTGTATTGTAATACAAATTCACAGTGCGTAATCGAATAGTTTATTAGACACGCATTACATGGCGATATTGTTTTCTTCATAATTTATCTCCGCGTTTTAATGATCATATAAGGTGTGTGTAATAGTTCTGATGATGGTGAAATAATATCGGTAACTCTTATGGTTCGTTGATTGAAAAATGTCTTTTACGAAATATCACTGGGACGTATAGAATGGTTTTCAGTATTTTCACTGTTTTCAATTCGTTGTCCAGGTCGGATAAAATTGATTAAAGTTTCGAATTGGCTGCCGTCCACTCTCGACATATACCTACATGTATATACTGCGTATAATATATATATACATAGGAATGAATACCACACCACGAAAATCCTCGTTATTTAACTCATACAACGTTTTACTCGATAACCTGTCTGGCTCTCAATGTGCATGGTAGGCGATTTTTCTATATTTTTGAACAAAATAAATAAATTTTCTTCAATAGGCTCTCGTATCTACGAATAAATCTTTTTACTTGGTTAGAAAAGTTACCGAGGTATCTGGGCACGTATGTGTAATATATATTTATATTCATAACCTACGTATTTACGTATATACGTGTAAAACTTGACCAGAAAATGAAAACGTGGAAAAAAAAGCGAAAAATTTTAACACGTCTCATGTCCCCCATGTCGCAGTTAGTACAAAAGGGAGCTGGCTGCTGTGTAGTGGGTACGACTTTTAGAAACACCTCAAAGGAAAGCACTGCGGGAGTGTTTCGCTCAACAAAAACTCGCTGCTCTGTACTACGAGAAACACACATCCACATCTACCGAAATAAAACTTTTTAATACACCACTGTCCGCACTTTTGTCCGTTCAACAGCGACCTCCAAAAAACGATGCGCTTATACATTTGAGCGGCAACATTTTGCGAGCCTAATTTTTCAACACCAATTAGTCTCTCCGAAAACAGCTCTTACGGCGATGCTAATAATACTCGGGTATTTCAGAATTACAATTTTCTGCCAATAATGGATTATTAGGTAGCGTCATATCCTCCTTTTTTCATCTCTCTCTCTCTTTCTGTACTCGGAAGTGTATTGCGTTGTATATTCATCTCCCGTTGATATCCTTTTTTTTTTCTTTTTTTTTTTTCATTTTATAAATTCAATTATTACGCACCGATACACCCTCGTGTAAAACGTGTGATCGATCTGTCTGCACGCAGCTTCAAGTGTAGAGTGGATTTTATTTTGCTCGGAGAAGCTGATGTTCGCAAAGCACCGGTGAACGACGATCGCCAGGGCGAAAGGTGCTTCGTTATTTATCGAGTGTATTCTCTACTCTCTGAATACAAGCTCTGCGAAGAGCTTTGGGTAGATATATGTACGTATGTTGTATCGAATAAAACCAGGTGTGCCTTCAAACGCGCGTGTATAAAGCACTCGGTTGTAACAAATTTATGAAAAACAGAAAGCGATGTCGGAGCAGAGGGGTGGAAAGAAAAAGTGTTGTAGGTACGAGGCGAGACGAGGGTTTTTCTTTTTTTTTTTCTTGTATTTTATCGATAATTCACAACCGGTTGATTCGGATGGATTGAACAAGAAAAATAAAAATAATAACGATGTAAAAATTATCGAATCACTGATCGGATAATCTACAATATAATATTGAAATTCCCACCATTCGCACGATTTTTGTTCCACTGTGATTTCTCTACGTTTTTTACCCCCAGCAGCTTTGACTGTGAAAACTTATACGAGGATTCTTGTGGCATTCTAGATTTTTCATAGAACCGGAAGTAAGTAATGAAGGAAAATCAAGTTTCCGGTTGTTTTGGAGAATAAAAATAATCGTAGGAAGTGGTTACTCGCATGAATAGATAAACAATGCATTTGGGTATAAACATGCTTTTTTTTTTATTTGTTTTGCATAATAATGTTGTAAGCAGTTTGTGGCGAACGGATAAAGTAATAGTATACGATGCTACACATACGAGCGTTATCGTTTCTGCTCATAAACTATGGACAAAAATTAAAAACATTATAGTCAACTTTAACGAAATAGACTCATTAAAAATTCAATTTCATAATACCTACAGCATCGTAGTGCATGAATATATTATAAATATGCACTTAATATTATTTGTTCTAAATTTATTAAGAAACATGAAAACTTTGCTACCGTGCTTTTCTATACAGGTATAATAAAACGCCGTGCGTTAATTACTGTGTAGTATAAATTTCTTTTATATACGTATATAAATCTTTTATTCCCCACTGGCAAGGGAAACATATAATTATATACACGCAGCGGAGGGAGGTGTGAAATTTGTATGAACTGAAATATAATTCAAAGAATAAAGTCTCATACGTGTAAGGATAGAAATATACTCGTGGAACTTGAATAAATTATAATATGTACTATACAACCGAATAATAAAGTCTATAGGTGTAAAGAAATTTTTGAAAATGAAAATAAGGCAACAAATAAAATGATAATTGTGTAGAGATGATGAAAATTATATGAGGATGCAAAAGAACGATGTAATGGACATGTTATTTCGACGGGTAAGAACCAGAAGGACGTAACCCACAAAAGTGAGAACGTAAATTAAAACAATGCATGAATGCAATCTTTTAATTTTTAATTTTTATGAATGGTTTAAAATTGCACGGAAATAATTCCTCCCGAAGGTTGCCCGATTGTTGATAATTTTTGTTTTTTAGATCTGATTTATTGTTTTTTTTTTTCTAATTCCAATTGCTCAATCTTTTTTTCTTCATCCTTTTGTTGGAAGGATAAAGTTTTCAAACCATGAGGTTGATTTCGATCGACGTGACTTCCATGACTTTTAATGTCGTTAACTTGTAAAAATTACGTCGCTGCGCCGCACTGCATTTTCTTAGATTTTTTTTTTGTGGGGCAGGCTCGCCGGATCTCAGTTTTCGATACACATCCATATTGTGTGCGTTAGGCGAAAGAAAACTATAGTTTGATAGATCGGAGCAAAGATGTAATTTATTTTAATTAGAGTCCCGCGGAACTATATATTGCGAGAAGCTAGATAGGAAAAGCGACGCTTTGACGCGTTGAAAGGATTGAAAGGGAACACGTAGATATACATAACTGTACATAATATGCAGTACAGTGAAAAGCGGAGAGGGAAGTCACACGGGGCCCACGTGGTCACGAGACCACCGAGGCCAAAGCTATACCAACCCTTATAGGGACAGACTAATTCACCCGTCACCCTTATGGCACCTCGACACTCGCCTCTGCTCCCCGAGTATATAGAAGGGTACTCGGGATTCTGACTCTCCCACTTTCCCTGCTATTCCTCTTTCACTTCATCTCTCTCTCTCTCTCTTCGATGCTTTCCTCCTTCCCCGTTCGTTCTCTGCCTCTCTCAGGCTGCCTTACCGACACCTCTGATCTCGTTAGGGACGCATTAATTAATTTACAAGATGGCGGCAGCGCCGGTGGTGGCAGTAGCGACGGTGACGGCGACGGTGACGGTGGTGGGGCACAGGGGACGACTAGGCACGTTTTAATTACTAATTGAAACGTTCCCTCCGGTTTCTCGCGCCCTCATCCCGCCCACCCTCTCTATACACCTATACACCTATACACCTATACTTCTACGATCCCACTCCTTCCTTTTCTCGACGCCAACGACTACGACGACGGTTACAAACTGAGCCAACTCACGTCTGTCGTGTTCATCGCTTGACTATACTCGTACCTCTCCGTTTAGTTACCTTATAACCCCAACGACTACGGCTATACTACCACTGCGACGACTACACCGGCAGCTACCATCTATACTCTCGTCAGTTCTCCCTCATTCCTTGTTTGTCAAAACTTGACTTCGGTTTATCATCGTCGTTATATGTAGTCGAGCACAGTTTACCTTGCCATTTTCGTGGCATGCTAGCTAGCTAAATTTTAACCAAAGACAATAAAGATCAAAATCAGATAATTAAACAAACGATAGAACAACCAACATTCCTCCTCTTCTCCCCATACGCCTATACGTGTGTATATTTTATCGTCGTAACCGCTCTTCGCGTTTAACATACGAGTCACGCAAATGCGACACGTAATACCCATTGCACTATTCTACGTCACAGATATGACCGTTTGAAAAAAAGCTTGAATTCCAAATTAACATGCTCGTTCAAAGGTTTACTCTCATGCTTCGGCGTGTGCATGTGTTACATCATAGGTGTGGGTAGGATATTAGCTGTTATATATACCCCGACTATCGCCAATGCACGAACCTCTGTTTTCACCGAAATGTACTTTGAGCCTTACGCGCGTAGCGGCGGTGCTAACCGGCGTGTCGTAATAATAAATAGATGGACATAGGCATGAAATGGAATGGAATGAAATGGAACGGAGTTGAGTGGAATGAAACGAAATGAAATGGAATGAAAGAGAAGGGAAAGGAAGGAAGAACGGGATGGGTAACTATAGCGTAGATACCCGTCGGTGATACGAGAGACCCGGTAGGAGCCTATAAAATGCTGGAACCAAGTATCCAGGACTTTTACGACGTCTGTTTTACGAGCGACTAAACTTTTAAATAATTTGCCGTCGGTAATTAGTTCGTAATTTAATGAGTCAGCCGTAAATGCCCGACGGTACACCGCTCTATAATTATGGCTACGTATTTTATAATAATTATATTTTACCAACCCCTCGCGCATCGCGATGATACTTCGTTCTCTTAAGAAAATGAAGAGAGAATAAAAAAAGACAAAAAAAAGGAACAACAAAAATCACTTCGCTATATATATTTTACCACCGCTCATATACCTATAGAATCAACAGAAAATTATCACGACACGTTATACCGGATATAGTACATGAAGAAATGGAGGAAAATCGCGAGATAAAAAAAAAGATCAAAAAAAACTTTGCGTCGCATAAGAATTGCAATTTTTTTGTTTTTAGTCCCATTTCCTTCAATTTACGTACGTACCTACGGTGATCAATTATTTTAGTGAAATAAACGATACTGTACTTTTTCATTTTTTCATCAACTTCAATTACTTATTTTCTTTCTTCTGTTTTTTGTTCATTCCAAAACTTTGAGCAGAAAAACTTCGAACTTTCAAGTCTGGGTAAATAAAGTTGTGCAAATCAAGCGACTGAACAGTTAGCTAGCGGTTTGCGTCTTTTTAGTATACATATATACTTAGATATTTATATATAAAGATATATATACATAAGAATATCTCTTCTACCGCAGCTGCAGCAGCGGAAGCAGCTTTTAGCTTGTTGCATCGTCGTGAAACTCGAACGATAATCACGTGATAAATTTTAATAACTTGCTTACGCTTTTATACGGTATCTTCGCCGTCGCTATGTACATAATATACATATACCTATAATATACATGAATATAAATGAACAAATATATAATATGTATAATTAGATATCTATATGGGCGTATTTCGCCATGGTTAATAAAATAATGAACTTGCGATCGAATCGGTGTATGTGAAAAGGTATATATGTGTGCATATGCATATATATATATATCGTACGTGCACGTTCACCGACTTATATAGAACCGGGTCAAAGATCGGGAATTAGTTTCTAATGGTTCTCCATCAGCTGTAATAATATACGTATAGCCTGTCCGACGATCATTCTCTCGACATATGTAACGTATATAAGGTATATTAGAGGAGAATCATAAAATTGAAATGAAAAAAAAGAAAAAAAAAAAAAAAAGAAGGTATTCTATAAATTCTAGTAGAACCAAATTAGGAATAATTGACTTCGGTCAACGCCGCGGAGTTGTGACGTCATATATCGTAGCGGGAGGACGGGGGATCGAAAAGTGCCTTTTTTCTATAAACGAATTGTATAAGATCTGTGTATGTGTTGAAAATTAAAATTACATCTTAATCATGCAACTAAACGATTTATAAATATAGAAATTTAACTATCCATAAGTTAAGTTATACATACTACCTATATCATAATGAAAATGTTAGACTGTACTTTTACGATTTATTTATGCCTATATATACATTTTTTTTTTCTATCTTTTTTTTTTCTTCTCTTTTCTTTCTTTAATTGATCGATGTGCTGAAAATAACGATACAATCTCAAACTGTATGATAATATTTGTTGAATAAATAATTTTTAATTGAAAACAAGGAAAAAAAAAAAATGATAAAATAAATAAAAGACAAATAAAAAAAAGCTAAGAGGTTTTGTTCGAATTTAAACCGTTCACCACTTCAGAATTGCCTTCCGATTTCGGCATTTATCACGAACGGGGGAAAAAAAAAATCCATGCAGTTTTCTATATTATACACCTACAATTGTCGCACGTTAAAATACTGCAGAAGAGAAAGAGAGAGAGAGAGAGAGAGAAAATGAATAAATAAACGTACGTAATTTAATTTTTAATTTCCCCTCCAGATGTTGGTAGTAAAATTACAATTATGGTTATTATTATAGTATTATTACCTGATTCGATTAGATTTGTTGTCGTTATTATTATTATGATTATTATTGTTGTTGTTATTGTTATTATTTATTTATTTTTTTTGTTCATTTTTTTTACCACTTTTTAATCTAAAAGTATATTGCGCATACCTGTTATGTACCCACCGCTATAGGAACGGTAGCGGATAAACGAAGCGTGTCTCGCGTGCACGGCATAAATTAAAAAGCATTATTATATTACACGTATGTACGTACATGGGTATATATGGGTATATAATACATAGGTATATGGGGGCGTGCGTTCGCTGGCTTTCGCTTGTATACATATATACATAATTTAAGTTCGGTTCAGTCGTTCGCGTTTTGGTTGCACCGTAATTAAGATGCAACTGTGCATATAAACAAGAGTCGTGAAATGTACAACGAATTCAGTGGAGTAGATATTTACAGGTGTGTAAAGTATAACGGGAGCTGAAGCCGCAGAAATTGCAGCTGATGCTTGAGACAGGGTGAAACTGAAAAAGTAGAAAGTTTGCTATACGTATATACGTAGTAATAAAAAATAATTAGAGGGAACGAGAAAATGAAAGGTGTTTTTCTTTTTTCTTCTTTTTCTTTTTGGCTTTTTCTGTTGCTTTTTTATCCCTGTACCGTAATAGGTGACATATGTTGTAACCGGAGGTCAGTAAAATCAAGAGATATTCCATACATCGATTCGAAGATGAAAAAAAGAAGAAAAAAAAAAATCTAACATTCCAACGATTATATCTTTCAAATTAGGAATAGCGCGTTAAATTTCTTAAAATTCTAATCGCGGGACGAAATTTTTCATTGTATGGTGAAAGACGTAATTGGAGGAGGGAATATTTGTTTAAATTATAAAACCGGCTGTTCTACGTCCTGTAGATATATCTGAAAAGGACGAGCCGATAATATCGTCGGGGTGGTCTGATATGCCGAGCTGATTTCTCGTTATTTTAATTTTTTTTTTTTTTGTTTTTTTTTTATCCTCCAACCGATGTATGTTCGTTCATATATCTGTATAGTTGGGCGTTTTCACCTGCAATTATCGAAAAATCAACGAATCGTCGAAATATCCATTTATCTGAAATTTTCAATTCCTGTGTACGTACAGTGGGCACTGAAGATTGGAAAGTTTACACCTGTAATTCAAAATCGTTCACGATAAACGTGAAACCCAATTTTCTTATACTTTGACCAAACCGAGGACCGCGAATTTTCATCTTCATGCACAGAGAAAATATGGAATAAAAAGATTTTTCTACTATTCAAAAAATTCTTAAATTTTCGAATATATTTTCGCTTATTTTTCGTGGCTTTCAAAGCTCGAACTGAAAAATAATTTTTTATTCTTCAGTGCCTGATCACTTTTTTTTTTTTTTTAAATCCTTTATCGATATGGCGATTTTTTTTCAAATCCAAAATTCAAATTCGCAGAGTTTGCGGAGACCGTTTTTGCACGAGTACACTTCTCGATTGAAAAAAGATTCGTTGATAAAGGCAAAAAAAAAAATCCCCTACCTCGGTATAGAGAAAACGTAGAAAAAGTAGAAGAAAAAAGAAATTCTGCTATCACAACGCCAATCAAACAACGAACTACACACGACTCCCCAGGGTGTCGGATACCGACTTATATTGGTACATACATACAAATAAATAATACATATCAGCTATGTACCTACCTTATATCTGATGAAATATTTTTCCTCCGACGAATTCGCACTACATACCGCGTTCTCCGCCTTTAGTCCTTAGCTATTTGATTCACGATCTCGAGGGAAACTTTTTTCTTTCCCATTTATTGGTAGAATACATGTACACACACACACACGCACACATATATTCTCAATGGAAAACGACGACTACGTGGGACGCCGAGGTTTGAGATGAAAATTCATCTCCTGTAAACCGAGAGAGTGGGATATATATTATTTTTATCATCATTATTATTGCGATGTATTTTTCTGGGTTTTTTTTATTTGCCGGTGGTTTTCACGCCCCAGGACGAATTACGGCTCCGGAGGCGGCGGTAGGGGCGGCGGCGCGCGCTCGCTTCGGAGTATAAACGGATTAAAAACAGAAAAGCTGCGTAATTAGCTACGTCGTAATCGTAATGATATATAGTCATTAAGTTTTTGTATAGCCCCTGGGGGCAGAGGCGCGACACGGTACATGACTATACCATATCCCGCGGGTATGCCTACCTCTGATAGGAATGAAAATAATGTAAAAACTTAAAACGACAGGCGACTGAAATTATCACGGGAATAAAAATACGGGAGTACATACGTACTCGGGCGTCGCGTCGGTCGGTTTCGTCGCACGGTATTACAGCAGGTATACGTATACGGGTACGTCGGCTCCGTGTATAAAATGGTTGAATTGTAAAATCGTAAAATTGTAAAATTGTAAAACGCGTTCTCCTGGCACTAGTCCGGGATAGCTGCAAACAGTAGCGAGTTAATTTAAAAATGCAAATTCCTCTTCTCTCCTCTAAACCTCCGCCTGCTTTTCTCCCGAGGCGTACACATAGGTATGTAATGTACATATACATACATATATATATATAGTTATGTATACATACGCCCCGTCGGCAAAAGAGAAAGAAGGGAAGAGGGTTGAGAATAAAAGTGGAAAGAGCCGGGTGGCGAGGGTAGCTTGAATCTCGCGAGAAAGAAAATAGAAATAAAAGTCGGTAAAATAAAAAGAAACACAAAGGGGGTCGTATTTATGATGCACGGCTAAAATCTGAATCATTCTCTCCGGTCCTGTAGAAACCCAGTGCGCGGTTCTACCGGTTAAGGCAGGCTCTACAGGGTGAACGATTTGAATTTCAAATTCCCATTTCCGGGTTCTTGTTTTTTTTCCTTGCGTTTTTTTTCTTTCTTCTTGTCATCCACTTTGCTTTTCACTCTTATTTTTACACTTGGTTAAATACCTACGTTAAATATTGAACCATGAAAATTTCTTTGAATAAACACTGCAACGAAAGATGTCGTTAAATTAAGATAAACAATCGTTTTCAATTCCTCTTTGTATCTTAATATTACTTAATTGATCGCGTGAATTCGACAGTTCGGTTCAGGGTCAAATATTATTGCGATAATTATACAATAGTTAATTTTCTAACCGATTATGAATATACATAGATGATTGTAATTCTATATTGTACACACTGTATATCGTTATTCTTTCAAATTATCATTATTATTAGTATTATTTTTAATTTTGCGGAATTGATCGTCGCGCATATTAATTAGTACCTACCTATGCAATTGCGCGCGAGAGTCGCAGTCAGTCTATTTAAATTCCGGTTCAATAGAGCGCTTTATATTATACATGCGAAATTATTATCAGATTACACGTACCCTACCCCCAGGGGTATTTTTATTATAATTTTTATTTTTATTTTTATTCTTATTTTTATTCTCATTATTACTATTATTATGTAGCATTGCGTAATTTCATTTTAATTTCATTACATCGGTAATGAAGATAATTGATTACGTAAAAAATAATTGGTGACAGTCAACCGCTTCTGCTGTACGAACGAACGCCAATTTTATTAATTGTCATGCTTAACTGTGTTTCATTAAATTGACAAAGGATTTGAATACCAATATGACCAGCTCACGCGGATGAGAGACGTGTACCCGTTGATCGCATCCAATTATTGTTCGAAAATGATGCGAAATTTTGAAAGAACTCGCATTTTTCGTTTTTTTTCTTTTTTCATTCTCAAAATCGTGAAATTTTTGTACGTATCTCGTAACTCTATAGACTTGCGTTTTTTTTTACACGTGTGAAAAAAAAACCATAAAAAAATGCATAAATAAATAAATAAAAGAATCGAACGTGGAATATTCGAGTAGGTTACGTTTTGCAGCTGATAAATGCTTTGTTTCTTTTTCCAATTTTCTCCTTCATTATATTTTATTTTCCAAGTAAAACAGAGTTTCGATAAGGTATACGCGAATATAAAGAGATCGTTCTTGCGATAAATACGCCATACCGCGAGATAATTTTAATTTTCTCCATAAAGGTGAGTATGGAATATTACCACCGGTATGGCTACGTTTAAACGACGTGGTTAGCAGATAAAAAGTAAAAAAAAATAAAAAAATAAAGTAAAATAATATAACAGAGAAAACCGCGTTAAGATTACGTATATAATACCAACGGGCGTTCTTTTTTATACCTCGTATTATTATACCTAATACGTTCTGAAAACGAAGCTTTCGTTTTCGACTCATACCAGTAGGTATATATAGCTACAGTTACTTATGTTCACGAAATAAACGAAAAGAACAAAGCAAGATATAAAAGAAAGAAGGTAATAGAGAGAAAAAAGAAAAAGAAATGAATAGGAATGAAAATAAAAGAAAAGCTCCTTTTTCGGTCTCCACTCGAGGAACGAAGGGTAGAAACTAACCCCGGTAGCCAGCTATCCTCTTTTTCTTGGCAGGGGTTGTGTATGAAATGAAATAAAATGAAATAGTTTAGCAACGTCGCTGGAACGAAATCGAAGGTTTCAACGTCTCGCCAGTTCTTTCCTCTTTCGAAGAACCTCACGATAAGGGTAGCTGCGGTAACACCCCGGTGAGAACCTCTGCGTGCAATCTTGTACCAGCTGGGGTTTGCGGGGTCTCAAGAGACGCGCCTTGGCTCGTAACCTTCTCGCCGCCCTACACCCCCTCGCCCCCTGCAACGGACTAACCGTACGAGCTCAGGGGGGACGAGGCGCAAGGCGTAAGAAAACGGGGGTGCACGACGTTCCGTGTAAAAGGAATAGAAATGGGAAAGGGAATAGGAACGGTGGAACGGAAACGGGAATGGGAATGGGAATGGGAATCGGAGTGGGTTTCGGAAAAGGGGGAAGGTTCTCGGGCGTACCGAAGGAGTCGCTCACTCACTTACCACCCTCGCAGTCTCGGAAACCTTGCCGCCTTCCTCCACCTTCTTCGTATTCTACTCCACCCTTCCATCCTTCCACCTACTCACCCCTGCCTTACGTTTCCGCGGTACTACGCCACCATACGACGGCACTCTCTACTCGGTATATCGCGCTACGTAGGTACTCGTATTTATATCTATGTATACTTGGTATACGTTTATACATCCAGGCTTCGTAGCTGCTTTGGGTTTCCTTTCACAGTATAGTGGCCTATAGTACTTAGGCGTCTGGTATACATATACCTATCTCATACCTTGTACCTTATACCTTATACCTTGTGCCTTGTGCCTCATACCTTGCACCTAGTGCCTCTATACCTACTACCCTATATTGATCGCGGTACAACCAACATCGCGCACCGCCTTGCACCTGGAGTCGTTCCGACTACTTTACCCCGCTACCGGTACTTACACCCCCACCTCTAGGGACCAACTATTCTTCGACTCTATTTCTCTTTCCTCCCAACTTTTCCCTACCCCTTCGTTACCTTCTTTCTTTATTTATCTAGTTTATATTCTATTATACGTATACTATATATACATATACAACAATATGTAGAGCGTTCCATGTTGATTCGGCCAGGTTTTGTAGAGACCTCCGCTATTTCTTTTTTGTTTATTCTTCTATTTTTCTTTCTTCTTTTTCCCTTGTTTCGTGTTTTTCCTCTTCCCCGATTCTATGTATACATTTTTTTTTCATCTCCCCGAGGAAAATAATCTGGAATCTCTTGCGAAATTCACTGAATTCATTACAAACGACCGTTTTCGTACGATGAATAAAATAATGCTATTATCTCCTTTTTTGTTTCCCTTCAATCGAGCATTGAAAAGCTCGAAAAATTCGTACAAATGTTTTGTTTTCCCTCGGGTACACGGTATGGGTGTACAGGTGTATTTCTTTTATTCTTCATTATCATTATATTATTCCATTTGATTTTTTTCCCTTCATTTTTTATTTATTCATTTCTTTCTATTTTTTTTTCTTCTCCTTCTTCTTTTTACGTATTCAGCGAAGCGAGAAAACTCGTTGGTGAAACAATCGTTAAAGAGAGCTTGGCCAAAATGGAGAAGAAAAAAAGCGGGAAAAGAGAGGGTCGCGCGTTAGCGTCATCCGTTGCCGGTTGGCTAATTCTAGAGAGTAGACCGGGAGTATTTTTCGACGTGCAATTTTCTCCCCTTCGCGCTTGTTAGGTATGTATAGATATACGTATATATATATACCGAATACATACACGGTATATAGATGGAGTAGTGAAGGGAGAAGAAGTAAAAAAAAAGTGGAAAGAAAAAAAGAAAAACGAGAACCGAGAAACGAAAAGTACGGAGAGAAAAAAGAATTGAAAAAGGTTAAAAGAATGAACACAAAAAAAAAATGTTGAAAAAAAATAAATAAATAAATAAAGGAAGAAAAAAATTACGAGAGTTTTTCCAGGGTGTACTTCAGGCGGTTTTCCACCAGAATAGGGGTCGGAAAGGGTGGGGATGGGCAGGGAGAGGCTTCCGAGGTAATGGAGCGCGCGAAGGAGGTGGCGAGCGCCGCCGTGACTCGGGTTGGCGCGGTCGGAGGGTTGGGGTAATTGAGAAGAGGAGATTTACTCGAGGGATCTGCGACCGCCTACCGCGACACCCTGGGGAAGAGGGTCCTTTTCCATTCCCTCATTCCCAACCCCTCCAAACTCTGTATGCTACCTACCGCTAACTATATACACATATACTATAGGTATACATACGAGTATGTATTACATAATATATTCATTCTCGAACGACGGATAGATAAATAGATACACACAGGTACACACGGATACAGGATTATGGATGAATAAATGGAAATATGTTATACTCGGATTGAACCGGTGCGAGAAAATTCTCAAGTTTCCCATTCTACTCGTGTTACTCTATTCGAGATTTTCATTGTAGTTTATTGAAAGAAAATAACTTCGTCGTATCGTATCGTGTTGGAAAGTTTTGCACGAAATTTATGGTTTCATCACGGACGATAAATCGATGGAAAGAAAGGTATCGCTGTGTTTGAATTTTGTCATTCCCCAAATGTCAGCATTTTCACAAAGTTCGTCCGGCCTCTCAAAGCGATGAAATTTTCTTAGGCCTGTCTTTTGGAGGTAAATATACCTATATTGTTTTTTTCCTGTATAAAATTATGCAAAACAACGAAATCGGTAGGTCAAAAATTTTCTCGAATCGGTACGTAATATTTATAACCCTATACAAACAGAGCGAAGTCGAGTCGATATCGGAGACGTATAGTAACTCTGGTAGTTGGTACTGAAACGGTCCGGAAGTAGAAAGGCGAGAATGGTACGAGAGACGACGCGGCAACGGATACGATCGAAAGACGTGAAATGGGGGCGGCGACGGTGCAGCTATAGAGGGAAATACGACGAAATGGTAGGTGAGATGGGCGACGGGAATGGGGACCATATCTCGGGGTGACATGCAACTACGGCGAAGACGACTACTGGCGTTTCTAGTCACAGTGGTAAAGATAAGGCTACGCTCGATAGATAAGTAGAACCACCATACCAGCCGGTGAGTCGGGGTTGAATTTCCACCCCCCTCCCTCTCTGTAATACCTACCCTCTTCTCTCGTCGAGTTGGTTTGCTGTGCTTTACCTACTCGCGCTTTGCCTTGTGTCGTGTTACACGATACGTTATACACACCTATATACGTTATATTTACCTTCAGTCACGATGGATACCTATATAGGGTCGGATTAGGTTAACTTCCGTTTACGATCCTGACGCGTATAATACTTAGCGTGTAACCGTACAGTCGTATCTAAAATTAGTTATCACGACGCAAGGGCGTCTAGGTCGCAACGTTACTGCTGAAGAAGCTAATCGAAAGACGAATTGGTGAAGCGAACGTACTTGATGTACACGTCTATACACACAACTATTATGTCGCATCCACCGCAATATCACAGGAAGGAATTCGATTTGGAATAATAAAAATATTTATTCATTTGATGCCAATTATGTTGGTGCAATTTTATGTTGATTTATTGAATCATGAATTGTGGGTATTCTCAGATCGACGTGGTCGTGAAATGCATTATACGGAAATAGCTCGTTGATATAATTATTTTCTTTTACGACTTGATTCGTGAGAATTTGTGATTCATTATCGGGATTTTAATCGAGAGCTTTGCGATATAGACGCTAAACTATTTACACAGGATACGACTAGTTTTATCGTGTGAAAAACCGGTAGCTAAGATTTTATACCCATAAAACTGCTCGGGTTTGAGTAGCGAATTGCGTGGCGGCGTCTTTGGAATAGAAATTGATAGATCTTCGCACCTTACATATACCGGTTTTCGGAATTCTCTGCAGGTTCCCATATGATCCCCGCAAATACTTGTATATTTCGCACCTCGATATAATTGAAATGAATGGTGCAGTCTCCGTGCTAAGACCAAAAAGAGAAAACGAGGTATAACGTATGGATTTGCCTCCTCATGGTTTTGCGGAGCTCTGAAAATATTGTATATAACGCCAACTCCTCATCCCCCGGTGAGGGCGGGTTATTATTCTCCTGATAAAATGCGTAAGTAATTCCACTCTCGGAATCCATCAGCGGCGGCAAAGGAATCTATTTTATTTTATCGCGAGGAGTTTGAGAGGGACTACTCGCAGGTCGGAAGGGGGTGGTGAGGGTAAAAGTGGAGGAAGAGAAGGCAAAAGTGGTGGAGGTGGAGGTTCTCGCCGGTTTACGAGGGGTTGCCGTGTAAATCTGTGGGGTCGTTAAGGGGAGAGCTACGAAGGCGTAAAGCAGTAAAGTGAAATCGGCGAGCGGAATCACGTTACCCCCTCTCACCCTCCTATTTCGCCCCAGCCGAACCAAGTATTTCAACAAAGAATCGGCGGTTGTTCGCCGACGTTTCCGCGCGCCCCTTAACTTTTGAGATCGACTATACTATAGCCAGCGACCGTTTGGACGCAGAAGAATACGGAAGGGCACCCTCTTCGACTTTCCAGTATATAACCCATGTATTTACTATACATACATTATGTGCCTACTATGTAGAACGTCGCCTCGCGGGAGGCGGTACGATCTATCGGAGAATATTAACGCACGTTCCTAAAGTTGTTAAATGGCGCGTAAGGGAAGGAGATAATTATATTGGCTCTTCTTTTGTCTTTCAGAGAAATTCAATATCCCCGGCCGAAAGAGAGAAGTACAGCAGACCTAGAAGTACGCCGGACCCTCAGCACCATGAACATATGCATCATAAGAAGATGAAGAAAGAGCAAGACAAGGATATTGGCCACGTAAGTCGGAGTTTACATTTTCTATCCGCGTTCAATCGATAATATAGGTTGTTTATGAAGTTGATATTTCCTAGTTCTGTATAATATTACTTGATTTTTCATCTTCACAGCAGAGCGATGGAGAGAAAAGTGACCAGGATTTGGTGGTGGACGACGCGAGCGAGGGTCCGAACAGTCCAACAGCAAACGGAACGTCTTCGCCTAGAGAAAACGGCCTTGATAAACTCGGACCGGCTTCGGTGCCGATGAGCAGCCAAGTAAAAAAAGAAGTACCACCACCGTCGCCGAGAAGCGGGACGAGCAGTAACGCCAGTACACCATCGGCGAAAAAGATGGAAGACAGAGAAAAACCACCTACGCCGATATCGAAACCGGTAACACCGACGTCTGCTGGAGGCAGTAGCTCTGGTTCTGGGGGATTGAAATCATCCGTATCAAACAAACCCCTCGTTTCCGCGTCCGCCGTTGGACCTTATCCACAACACTATCCACCACCGCATCATCCACCCGCCGGACCCCACGTTGATATGCTTGGATATCCGCCTGGTGCTCTCAACGGATACCCTGCTAGACCGCCTCTTCAACAATTGTACGACCCACACGGAGGCATGAGGGCACCTTTAGGACCGCTGGGCGTACCGGGAGGAAAACCGTAAGTGAAAATTTACATAATTAGGGTCAAAGGTTGGAAATATCAACCGTAAAAAGATGTCTCTATTCTTTATTAAGCATTCAAGATACTAGATTGTACATACATGCTCAATTAATTTTTTCATTTATTTTTCAGGGCGTACAGTTTTCACGTTTCCAGTGAAGGTCAGATGCAGCCGGTCCCTTTTCCCCCAGATGCCTTGATAGGTCCTGGCATACCTAGGCACGCGCGGCAAATAAATACATTGACACATGGGGAAGTTGTCTGCGCGGTAACCATATCAAACCCCACAAAATACGTCTACACCGGCGGTAAAGGATGTGTAAAAGTCTGGGACATCAGCCAAGGCGGAAGTGGAAGCGCAAAGCCGGTTTCCCAGCTCGATTGTCTCCAGAGGGACAACTATATCCGATCGGTGAAGCTTCTTCCGGATGGGAGAACGTTGATTGTCGGTGGAGAAGCTAGTAATCTCAGCATCTGGGACTTGGCGAGTCCCACGCCCCGGATAAAGGCTGAACTCACCTCCTCGGCGCCAGCCTGTTACGCCCTCGCAATATCTCCAGATTCGAAGGTCTGCTTCAGCTGCTGTAGCGACGGGAACATCGCGGTCTGGGACTTGCAGAACCAGACGCTGGTCCGACAGTTCCAAGGACACACGGACGGCGCCTCTTGCATCGACATATCCGCCGACGGGTCCAAACTCTGGACGGGAGGACTCGACAACACAGTGAGATCTTGGGACCTCCGCGAAGGTCGACAACTCCAGCAGCACGACTTTACCTCCCAAATATTCTCTCTCGGCTACTGCCCCACCGGTGAATGGCTCGCCGTTGGAATGGAAAACTCCAACGTCGAGGTCCTCCACGCGACGAAACCCGACAAGTACCAACTTCACCTTCACGAGTCATGCGTTCTATCGCTGAGGTTTGCATCCTGCGGGAAGTGGTTTGTGTCCACCGGAAAGGATAATCTTCTCAACGCCTGGCGCACGCCTTACGGAGCGTCTATTTTCCAGGTTTGTTAATGCCACAACGTCTGATTAAGATTTAGCAAATCCTACAATCGTGGTTATCGTAACTTTATATCATCTTAGTCTCTGGCCATTATTTGATATCGATTTGTTCACTTTACAGTCGAAGGAATCCTCGTCGGTTTTGAGCTGTGACATTTCAACGGATGACAAATACATCGTGACTGGTTCTGGTGATAAGAAAGCAACGGTCTACGAAGTGATATATTAGGCGTAAAGACGATCTTGGAAAGCTTGTTAACACATACTTAAAATACTTGTACTTGTTAACATATTTATGGAATTCATATACATAGCAAACCCTCTATAATCAGATAAATCTGATCTGCGCAATTGTTGTGAAAAAAAATGATAAACAAAACAAAAAAATTTTTACACGAACGTTGCTCGGCTGTCAGAAAGATACTAGCTGATACAAGTTTTAATTTCATAGCACCCAGCGCTTAGGCGTTTGTTCCAGAGAATTTCTACCATCTGAAATTAAATCGATGGAAATAATCATTCGATTGATTGTATATCGGAAAAAATTTGGCTTTAGTTTCCTCTTTTCTCCCTGCACGGCTCAACGATTATCGTTGCATATCCTGTGAATCGCTTTTGTTTAATGCGCGGAGCTATGAATAAACCGAATTACGGACTGATTAAACTACGGATGAACTAGATTCTAGGGACTGAAGTTATATAAATATATAAAGACGTAATTAGATATTTAAGGCTGTATAGAATCCCTAATCTTATAAGTTGAGAACGTTATGTATGGTGAGTTATTAGTTGCTAGGTGAATGTGCTTGTTTCCACCGACAATATACATACCTAGATGCGTATGTAAAATTAAAAATGAGATCAAGAATTCTTGAATCGTTGTATATTCTCTTCGGAAGAAACTTGCTATCTATGTAAAATAAAAAAAAAAAAAAAAAAAATTTATCGTATGACTGTATGAAAGGTGGCTTGATTTTCTCTAGACAGTTATTCTAAGGCGTAAAACAAGGCGTTTAATTAACGAGTGAATGATAAAAGTGATGAAATACCTGACGACGTATTGAATTTACACGTAGATATACCAGTATGATGAATCAATGAATTTAAACAAAACGAAAAAAATTAAAATAATTGAATGATAAAAATGTGAAGAATAAAAAAACAAATTGAAAATCTAGACGTATATTCTGCTGACAAATGATTATACATATACACATAAAAATATATAAATATAGTCTCGCGGATAAGTGTTCTCTCTGCAAATCTACGTAAATATTTCTTACATACAATATGAACTTGATGGCGATCGGACGTTTTACGTACGTAGATACGTGTTTAATAACACGGTGATATACATGCGCGTGATCTATAATGCATCGATGCAACAATGCAAAGTGCATAATTAAGAACCACGTATCGCGTAACTCACTGCAGTTGCACACTTTACGAGATACCCAACGATATTTTTGTGACTGTCATGTAAACGCTTGATAAAAAAGAAAAACAGAAACAAAACCCACAAAAAAAAATAAGGAAAATAAAAACAAAAACATTTTACCAACCGGGCGGGGATCGCGTTTAGCTGTGAATTTTTATCAAAATAGCGTGGATGCCGAATGGCAATTTTAACTCGTACTCTATTGTTGATTTTCGATAAAAGTTCATTAGACGCGATTCACGCGATTGATAAAGGCCTAGTTATAAATAGGTAGCGCGTTTTACGGCTAGCCGTGTGTGAGAACGAGATGCAAACGGATATTTATATTTTGTTACAGGATGACACAATGGCATTGCTGTGGTTGTAGCAAATAATGTACGTATATTAAAAAATTGTATTTATAAGTTTATTGTTGAAAAACGATGTGTAGAACGTAAATTTGGGACGACCACAGCTCCGATAAATAGACCAATAGAAACAACGATACCTCAACAAGACTCAATAGTTAATTATCACTAACAAAACAAATCAAGTTTATTATAAATCAATATTCTTTTACAGTGTAAGCACAACGGAATGAAATATTAAATTATTATTACTATTATTAATTAACTAACATTGCGTCCTTCGCATCCTTCGAATGTTCTCAATATAGCGCTTTCAGAAAAAAAATTCTATTATTATGTTTACATGTCCCCCACGATGTCATAGTACCATGGGCGGTTCGGTCAATGCAAAGTGCAATTCGTTTTTAACGATGTTTAAAAAGGAAAATAATCATTTCATGCACAGTTCATGTTGTTCCTATAGCTACGCAAATATTGTTTCTTTCGGCAATTAAACCATCTCTACATATAAGAAATTGAAATGTTTATTGCTTCAATTCCCCATCAAAAAACTATCCCAAATATCACAATACCCAAGATATATATATATATAAGGTTGTTAAAAGTGCAATCATTGTGGCACTATTTTGAATGGCTTTTGATGAAGTTGATTATTGCTTTATTTGAACAAATCAGCGCAAACGCTATTGTCATGTAGTGTTAAAACAAGGTAAATTTTTTCTCACAGAGAAGTGCTCATCGATTTAGGGTCACTATCTAATTACTCGAGTCATACTAGCCGACCCTGAGAATTAAAAAAAAAAATGGTGAAAATTCATCTCACCTGATTTGTGAGCATCGAACAAACACTAAGTAATAAGGAAGCCGTTCCAGGAGCAACTGTTTAACATCATTATTAGCTTGAGAAATGAATCCCACGTGCAAAGGCAACATTTGAGCCTGGGCGGTCACAATTTGGTTGACGTTTACATTCCACGTGGATCCGGGTGCTGGAAGGTGCTGCCACGAACGTAACTACCGCTACATCAACTCGCCTGTCGTCGGCCAAAAATGCAAATGGCCGCCGCGTATTGACGTGTTGCGGTTCGATACCGAGACCTAAGAAAAATAAGTACAACTTTGATATAGTATATAAGATGAATATGTCAGTAGAAAAAAAGAAATACCCATCGGCTTTGCCAGCAAATTGGCCGGTGAGAGACGAACAACCAAGGAAAACCGCTAACCAATTATCTTCAACAGGCAAAGTTGACGTATACTACTACAGGTATCAATGCACCTCTACATATAGTCAAATTTTGTTTTCATTATTTGTCAATATAACCAATAATCAAATACGTGTAATGTGAGAGAAATTAACGATGAATTTTCACTTCACAGTCGTGGTGTCCGAAACGACGCATCCCTGGTACCTCCGATTAGACAAACTGCATCAATATTCAAACAACCAGTAACTATTTACAAAACTCAGGAAGGAAAAGTGAAAGATATAAAACATGGTAATCAAGAAAAACCAAAACAGGTATGTCTTGTATTATTTATACCTATCTCATGTGATCAGAACATCGCTGTTTTTAATAGTATAGCAAAATCTCATTCTCTTTGTATTAACAGAAATCGTTTAATCACATGTTGATCCAGGTTGTTTATTGAATTCACATCCATATAAATATCATTCATTGTAATAATTCATACCAATACACTAGCTTCTCCTTTGTATTGTGATAATTTAAATCAAAATTAATTACTACGTCTGAATTGCAAAAATTTGGAACATTGATCAAACGATATTCTGAGAAACTAGCAATGAAATTATACACTATATTTAATATTATATTAATGTAACTGTAAATGATGATTAAGATTAATAGTTGGTAACCAGACACTATGAGTTAGTTCCCAGAATTTGTTGACCTGAAGACAAGAGTTGTGGATTCTGTTACAACTGATTGATTATACAGTTTTATTATAATCAGTAAACTAATCTTCCTCTATACTCTCAACAAAGTGTCGAGAAGCACCTGAAATCATTCGATCGTTAATTTTCGTAGTCTACATACACAAAATATAGAAACAAACTGGTCTTCGATTGTTTTTCGAACCCTTCGATTAATTCTAAGATTCCTCAGCACCATTAAATATAGTATGATACAACCATCGTATGTACAATTCATTCGTTTAGGAAGGAGCCGAAAAGTCTGAAGGGAAACATGGCTCCCAAGATAAACCGAAGCAGGTAATTCATTTGGCACGATCATGATCATGGCGTTAAATAATGACGTTCCGAAAAATCTTTGCCCTCGTTTAGTTACCTATGTATTGTTAATTTAAATTCTCGGACGTTCGTTTACGCATGCTCGCGTGGTAATACGGTAGTTTCTTACTTTTTCCTTTCATAGTTTTGTCACTTTTCTTTAGATTTAGAGGAGTAGCACTTAGGCGTGGCAATCTGTTTGACCGAGAATAGAAAAAATACATAATTACATAAAATAGATATCGCGACTTCCGGGGGCGACTTCAGGGGTCTCAAGAGACTAATTCAAGTTGTAACAGTTTGCTGTCATTGATACTGAAGAGATGAAAACTTTCTAAAGAAAAAAAAAATAAATAACCACAATAATAATTAGAGTGGTTTCAATTAGCTCGACAATATTTTTCACCGATTTTTCATGCGAGTAGAATATGTACACTTAAGACCCCGATCGACCCTTTAAACGGTTCAGCGAAGTTGGTGCGTTGTCTTGATGATTTATTTCCGAAATTTTTCCGAACTGCGAGAAGTGTAATGAATAATCCACGTTGCAGCTTTTCTGGGAGAAACGGCTGGAGGGTTTAAGAGCCTGTGACCCGAACGGGTTCGAATTCGACGGTATGGACTTACCGAAGACTCTGAAGCCAGTTGGCCCCTATGTTACCGAGGAGACTTTACTTCAAAGCGTAGCTACAGCCCTCCACGTTTCATCCCAACCAGTCACGGGACAGACTGGTTCAAAAACGGCTTTAGAAAAGAACCCCGGAGTCTTTCTCAACCCGGAGCAACCCTTGGTTCAGGTATTTCGCATACTCGCTTCGAGTTAAATTTTTTTTCAACCATTTTCCACGCTCGGTTTTATGCACCCTTCAAAGAATTATTCCGGGCTTATTTATTCTGCGGGTAGAAAAAAAAAATTACCGCTGCAGAGGCTTCTACTTGCTATTTTCCCATACCATGATTAATTTTCTAACTTTAGTCACGTTCTGATTTATATTTCAGTCTGTATCTATCGCTGATGACGACATTAAACGACAAGAGGACCGCGTTGCCATAGCAAGAAAAAAGTTACAAGATGCGCTAAGGAGCATCGCTACTTAAACGACACAGTACTAGGCATTGAAAAACTCATTATTTTATATTACGATTCCCAAATACATTTCACTGGTTTTTTAATAAAAAAAATAATAATAACAAAAACCAAATATCCCGTTGTAATTCCGCCTGTGCGAAAAAATATAATACGACTAACGTTCGGTTTAGAATATCAAAAATTCAAATTAATCGAAATAAATTTTGTTCTAGGTAAGCTAAAATTCCTATTTCGATATTTGGAAGTATCCTAGACGCGATAATAAACCGGATTCACTAAGTATCTTTTGTAAAAATCGGCGTCATTCTTCGTTTTTACGATAGCAATCGCTTTTTCTCTTTTCAACCTTGTTGAGTCTAAAATTTTTATTTTCCGCAAATCATAACTCGAAGTTTCGCTGCAACATGAAATCTGAAATTAGCGGTATGTATACCCTGGAGTGACGTTGTATCTGAGTGTTGCGAATTTATCTTGAAATTGTGATGTAAGTTGACTATTACAAAGAAATCAAGCAACTAAAACAAATTACCGTTCAGTAGGAACCACGCGAGCAGGCGGATCCTATTTGAAGTTAAATTATGCACCCTTGACCAGAGGAGTGAATCGGAGGGGTCGTCAGATTTGAGAAAATTTTTTACAACGGAGGGCAGACGACCTTTCTCAATCAAGATATAGGTAAGTTACGTCATCGAGGTCACTGTTACAACCGTATTCATGGTGTACAGGCGACGTAACTTGTGCGTGCTTTCCCTTCGGTGCATCCAATCTGCCTCGTGCTGCAGCTCAAATGAGGTGCGCAACGGCCCAGCGCTCCACTCTCGACTTTTGGTACACCGGCAGCATCTCTGTAGCTTCAGTTGAGAAAGCCAACGTTTACCAACTCCCGAATCTCATCACTCATTCGGAGACCTCGGTTACACCTCAACTTTCATGTCGCACGAACCACCGCTCACATATTCGAACTGCACGATCCAACAAGCTTCAATACCCCACATAAAGTTGATAATCTACGGATAATAATGCGTGAGCAATGGGTTTTTCTAAACTTGTCTCACCGTTGCAGGATAATTCCAAGGGTGCCGATGCCGTTACGAATTGAAAAAAAAGGAGTCGATTTAGCTGACCTCAATGGCCTAGCCCTGGATGTTTCCGCTCAGATTTTTTCTAGGCTCAAAAAAGACATAGGAACAAGAACGCCATACGAGCAAAAAGCTACATAGTCGGATCATACGCCTAAAAATGATTGGAGATGTTTTTTTTGGAATTAAAACACAGAGATCATGTGAAAACTGAATACTTTACTCTATAGAAATTTTTCTTGCTACACAGAACAATGAAAAACAGTAAGTAAAGTTAGAAAAAAACCGAAAAGAGTTGATAAATCTTTGATTGTTGGCTGTGTATATGGAATTTTCTAGAATAGTATTTCTCCTCGATTTCTCTGGAGGCCCTTTTGATGGCTCCGCAAATCCCCATGCTGATATATTTGGTGAGCTATAATACTCCGTAGTAGGGAGAAAAGCGGAATTCCGGAGTTCGGGTTATATTACGAGCAAGAGCATCTTCTAAGCAGCGCTAAAGCGCGTTTTGAGAAGGAAAAACAGTGGGAGCCTAATCTCTTTATAATGAGTCACTAGTTCGTTTCGGGGAGACGAACTGTAACTCGGTGTGTATATGGTAGGAATAACGAATACCGAGTTGTGGTGGCGGCTTCAACCGCATTTGCACAAAACCACGGCACATATATATGTATGTATATAATAGTACAGGTACAAAATTTACCTACGCTGTCCATCCGACGCCAGTTATAGCGAGAAAGGTAAAGAAGAGAAAGAAAAAAAAAAGTCAAGAGAAAAGAGGGAAAACAGTGCAGCGGAGGAATTAGTGCGGTCAACGTTGATGGACCGTGCGAGAAGAACTACATGGGGTTGAATGCAACCCCGTAAATGCGGCGATGAAAAGAATATTCATAAGATGCTCCATGCAGTTATTAAAGAGCGTTGGGTCTCAGCTGTAGTTCAAGCATCGTGCCTCTGCCTCCTCAAGTCGAACTGCAGGGTGCAAGGAACCGTGTTTCGTTTTTTTTTCTTTTTTTTTTCTAATTTTTTTTTATTTCTACTTTCAGGAGGGGGTACGGGATTTTATCCTACATAATAAGGGTACGGGAATAATTTCTATCCCAAAACTGTTCGTGGCACACGACAAGCCATTGTAGCTCCCTCCGTGAGAGACGGAGGTATACGCATGGTATGTGTTCGTACATAAGTGAACGCGATGCATATAATACACATAAATACACACTTTTCTATGTACGTACGTATACATAAATATATATATGTATACACATTTCCACGAGGTATTCCGGGACAAAAGAGTCCGCGGGACTGGGAACTCGTCCAGGTAGCGGCGCGGGGTACCGGGGATCGGGGGTTCAGGTACGCGTCGAAGCCAGGTACGCCAGGTGGGAACCTCTTTTTTTTTCATCAGTGATCGGCCGACGAACAGCTGTTTCCCTTAATAAAGGAGCCCTCGGCTCTCCCTCTCCGACGGGCCCTCTAAAATCCCTCCTCCCACCCCATATACCGCGCTTTTGATGGAGCCCTCGTTGTCAACCCGCCTGCCGCCCCTGCACGGCTCTGGAGCACATGTCCTACTTTAAACGTTTGTAATTTCATCGAACAGACGTCTGACGAATTTCGGGTTCAAAGAGAACTGCAACTTATGGATGTATATCTTTCTTAGCTTAATAAGTGTATTTTTTCCATCGCGTGCCTACGACGCGGTGCAATTCCAAAAATCGCGGAAATTACAGGGATTCGACTTATGTATAAACTGCACGGCGGGAAGCGTGTTTCATCGAATTACCTTTTTGGCAAGGCTTGTTTTTGTTTTCCTTGTTTTTTTTTTTTTTTGTTCTATCTGTCCCATGTATACGGCAATGAGACTTATAATTAGTCGATTGTAAAAAATGTAATGTCAATTATTTCTCTCTCTCTATTTTCTAATTTTTTTTCAAACGTAATAATTGTAGTCTGAAAGCCCCTGATCGATGATCCGTACCGCACCATCGTCATGGGTAAAGCCCTATTTGCTTAATTACTCGATATAGGTGTACATATAGCTGTTCGGTGGGGGTTATAATTGTCGGTGCAGACGGAGTGACTATAACACGTCGCATTATCGAACATGTGACCAATATCGAACGTCGAATCCCTTCGGCCACGTAATCATTGTTGTTGACTAACTTTCTCTCAAGTTATAACAGAGACATACCCGGTGTCGCCCACCACCTTTTGCAGGCTGCAGCAGCTTGCTTGCTTGTCTTCGTATCGTTTTGCAGCATAGCTCTTTTATAAATGCGCAAAAGAATTACGAGCTCCTGCGGGAATTACATATGCCTGCAGTAGCCGTTGGAACGGAGTGTCTGGAAATGGAGTTCAGTTTTCGCCGCCACATTACGTGTACGTATACCTAACTCCCAAAGTTGTATGCCCGTTGCGCCTGCTGTATAGGAGGGTACCGGACGGATCCCATTGTACAAAATCGGACAGGAAGAAGAAAAATCTTGGCCGAGAAAAAGAAAAAGGAAAAGGAAAATATAATAATTCAGATTGAAAGCCTCGCGTTGACGAAGGTCTCCCGTATATTCACATAGAACTTGCGACAGCTGCGCACTGAAACTTTTCTGCCAAAGATTTTCTATCCGATTCTTCCTGTGTATTCGTCATAATGTAATAGCACATCGGGACAACTGACAATGAGGGAAACTTGGAGGAAAAACGACACTTGGCTTGGTCTTTTTGGTACGAACAAAGATTTTTTTTTTTCATTTTTCTATCCGAGATTAAAGAATACGATTTCGAATACTCCGTTTCAACAACAAGTTAACACTGAAAATATAGCCGGTATTAATTTTCTTGGAATTTAATAATATTATATTCAAAATTTGCACGGTTGTTGATATGTACAGTTTAATTTCCAGAATCTCGAACACGTGATTTTGAAGGGCAATGAAGAGGGTAATTTTCGAGAACATAAAGCCGTTTATACCTATATACTAGGTATATATATTTTGTGGCAGAAAAATCCGATATTCGGGCGATACGGTTCTACCCATGAACCTTTGCGCACCCACTGTGCAGAGAGTCTATGTTTCGTGGCAATTACCGGTTTAATTTAAACAGTTGACAGGCGGTCAACTGCAGCAGGTAGATTTTCTTCCTTTGTCTTTTAAGTTTATAGAAATCAGTCTTTATTCCAACGATCCTTATACAAGACGTTTCGCACAATGGCCTTTTACCTTTCTTTCTAGGTATATATCTATATAAAACACACATATACAACCGTTAAATTGTTAATCATGCTTAAGCCATCGCCCAGATGAAACCTTCGATAAACGCAGGCATAAAGTACTCCACTTTTGCAGGGACAACCTTTGAAAGAATACCCCCTTAAATCATCTCATTGTACATGTAGTACGAATTTTATAATACTTGTACAACCTCACGTACAACAGTACACGGTTGCAAGACCGTCAGATGTGACATGGGAGAGGTAGAAACGAGACTAATAAATGTGTGAATTTCCGAGCATGAAAATGTCTAGAATCGCGCTGAAGTAATAGGAAAAAACATTGACGTGAATGTAGCAACACGTGAAGAGTTTATACTAAATATCCGTATAACTATACGTTTACGTACTGTGGATAGATGGATACATAATATTAATACAGACGCGGGGAACGCGCGAGTGGTCGAGTCACGGGCCAGCAATGCGGTTCTCTGAGATCGAATTCGAAAGAAATTCTCCCCAGTCGTGTCAGGGCATAGAGCTGGTTACTCGGTACAGACACGCTGTAACTATACTACATGGCTTCGAAGTTTTGCAAAGCAACGACAATGATCGTGGGGGCAACCGGTTGATTGTGCGCTTTACAAGAAAAATAACAATAAAAACATTTGAGGAAAAGAAAGTAAAAAACTGAAATAATGTTAATAAAATAAGAAAACCAATTCTATACATATATATGTATACGCGTACGTTAGCCGGGGCAAACCGTTTGAAGGGTAAATAAAAATTGTTGCTTCGTAAGTTACTAACGATCACTCGTCAAGAGATTATATGATGCATCGCGTCGAGATATACATATATGAGCATATAATTCGTCTGTGCAAACTTGCGGATCAGATGCAAGCGTTTTACCGAATTTATTTAACTGTTAATAATGATAATTACGACAACATAATCGCCACCTCGATACAAGCACGCGATCGATTATTTTTAAATGTTACACCTACGGTATTGAAAAACTTGAGGCAAAAAGTGATGACGCGTGGGAATTTTTGGAACGCGAAGATTTCTTTGTATGTTTAGAAGGATACATGTTTATAATGATAACATGTAATATAAACTATATGGATATCGAATATTATAGTTAAATTCTTCGGAGTTTATGATGTACAAGTGATTGATCTCCGTGTGTTATAAAAAGAAGTCGCGCCTTAACGCCGAGGCTAATCGTATAGTTTTATCTTAGGAGGCAAATTAAGTTTAACCGAATGAATCGGCAGGTGGCAGACAACCGTGCGCAGGCAAACGCTGCAACCTTGAGGAGCAGCAACCAGCTCACGATCAGTCTCAAGCGACCAACGATCCTCGAAGATCAGGCGACAAGATATATGTATACTTATTATATACATATACCTATGCCTGGTCAACCGCCCAGGCATTGATCGGGTAATGATTTCATATGACGTAAGACTTTACTAATTACATCTCACAGTTCACATTTTCCGACTCTAATCGTCGATATGTGGCGATAGTTAGTCACCGAAAGACGTCATTTAACTGCATCGTTAAATTCATTTGCCAGTCGATATATTCGGCCAGCCATTATAGCTTGCTCCTCTACGTTGCAGCGTTTCACGAAACTGCATCACGAGAGTGCAGCACAAAGGCGATATCCGAAGCTGGGCCGAGAATCGACATTGTCGTAGGCGCGGTTAGGGTGAAAAGGAAAATAAAAATAATAAATAAATAAAATAAAACAATAACGAAGAACAGAGAATGGGCAACAATCGGATGGGCAGAGCAGATGCCATGCCCGGCAGGCCGGCAGTGCTAACAACCGCTTCAAGGCCCGGCGAGGAGAAGGCGGCGACGGCGGCGGCGGCGGTGGCGGCGGCAGTTCCTCAGTCCTCCTCCTCTCTACGGTCAGGACGTAGACTCTTTGGAATCGTAGCAACCGCTGCCACGCGGACAAACGACGCAATCCGAAGGCCTAGACGTACGGATAACGAGCGCGTGTCCGTACCTTATTTGATTAAACTGCGGACTTCCATGTCCGTCCGTTTCTCTTTCCCTACTCGAGTCTCGATTACTAAACTCTCCCCATCCCGTCTGGAAACCGACAGAAACGACTCGTCGATCGCTGAGGTACGATGGGGTCGGAGCGGAAGGGCTTGGAAATAGAAAATATCAAAATTAAAATCCTTACAAGAATTTTTACGAGAGAGAATCTCACTCCTCTTTTGTTTTCGTACTCATTCGTTTGCGGTTTGAAAATCGCGCCGACCTAACCGGAAGGAGTAAAATTTTCAACCCACAAGATGCGGTAAATAGTTTAAGTTTTTTTCAGCTACGTACAGATGTATACACGTGTAGTACGTACATCGATCGAAGTTTGGCACGTTGCACACGCAACGACATATAGAGCTGGCTTCCGCTCGGTACTTTTAACACGCGCGAATTAATCGGTTATAATTACTGCCATTCCGAGCATATATGTAGGTGCAATATGGAAGCATAAAATGTACGTAATACATTCGGATCTGCCATACATCACGCATTATATGGTGTAATATTTTATACATATATATACACGAGTATATATTTACGTAGACGCACTCCTCGCGTGACAAAGGCACGAAAGTGGTATGCATTTCTGCGTGACTGGATGTCGATGTGTGCAACCACATCAGGGTGATGTGAGAGGCATGAGACGATCGTTCCCCTGCTTCGTCCTGCTTCAACCCGTGGTTTTCCGGTTCGCCGTTCCCTCCTTTTTTTATTTCTCCGTCGCTTGCCCTCCTTCTCTATTTCCTCAGCTCTTTGAACTAAAAAACTCAACGTTATACTCGTTCGACGAGTTTAACCAATTTTACTTAAAATTATCTACGTTTCATTTTCATCGGTTTTCCCTCGCGTTAGGTTCAGGTATACATCCGGAATAACGGCTCGCACGTAGGTATTATACATTTAATAAGTACGTATACATCGGGCAGGGTTCTATTTTTAAACCGTCGCAACATTGACATAACTTGATTGCTGCCTGATTGAAACCTAGTTCGTTTTTTGTTTGCTGCTTCACATACATGACAGAGTCTAATAGATTCGTATAACCTCGTGACGTGGTGAAGGTAGTTCACGAGGTATGAAGAGTATTTTGTTTTTTTTCTAACAACGAACCCATCTGACCCGCGAGCTAATAACTAATTAATGTGGCAAATTTAAATAACACAAAATTAAGAAAACACTAATCATATTGGCCTGATATTTAGAAAAACGATATTCTTGGATATTCTAGAATTTAGTAAACACAAATTGCGTTACGCCTGTCATTCGTTCCTCCAGAGTTCTTCTGACCTTCCAAAACCGTGGAAACGAGTCTCTCTCTCTCTCTCTCTCTTTCTCTCTCTCTCTTGTTTTATCTCTCGTTTACTCCTTTCACGGATATCAACGTGTCATTGACGTTGGGAAGCGAACCAATCGTGATTACCGCACGTTTATAAGGATAACTGAAACAAAAGCCTAATATTTTCGATGATCAATCCGCGGTTTCGATTTAAACAGTCGTCCGCGGATCACATTTTGAAGGGATCTACCTGGCGTTCCGTACGTAAAATAGGAATCTGGCAACGTGCGTTGTGTTCCCAACTCTCGACTACTAACTCCCGAGGGTTTTTGGATGACCGAACTCTCCGAGTGGAAGCCGAACCGGAGTACCCGAAGTCCCGAAGGTAGTAGTAGTAGTAGCAGTAGTAGAAGTAGTAGTAGAGAGTAGAGAGTAGAGAGTAGAGAAATAGATAGAGATAGGGGTTGTTGCCGAGAGCTGCGTCGAGTTGAAGCCGGTTGCGGAGGGGTGCGGCGGCAACGTTGTCGAGGGGTTGAGGAGGGGAGTTATACCACGTGACTAATTTCGACCAATGAAAGGCTCGTAAACCCGGCGTCTGGCACATGGCGGAGAACCGCCCGGGCTGCACGCGCCTGCCTTCTCGCCGACTCGCGCTCAGACTTCAGTCGGTCGGTGACGCCAACGTGACCACCATCTCACTACCAAAATAACGACCATTATACCCGTAAACGAAAGATTATTATAACAAATTAAAAAGGAAAAAGCTACAAGGAACGGTTTAAAAGATAACAATACAAATAAAAAAAAATAATAACAATTAAGAATATTTCAAAAATTAATGAATAAACCCTTTGAACGCGGGAAGATTTTACCAAGTAAAATATTACAATTATTATCATCACTACTAATAATCAATTATCACCAATAACAACAGCAACAACAACAAAAACAACAACAATACTGACAAAGGTGAATAAAGTTGTGTGTTGAAGTTGACGAAGATAAATAAATACTGATAAAAACAAAAGACAAAAAAAAACAAAACAAAGACGTTTGAAAGAGAAGTAATAAGTAAAAAGTAAAAATAATAGCTATAAAAAAAAATAAAAACGTAAATAACAATACAGAGGAAGAAGTTTATAATTTATTTTTGTACAGTGCATAACTTTTACATACATACATATTTCGAAATATTTCGGATACGAATATAATAAACAAAACAAATAATAAAATTAAAAGTAAAAACGGAAATTCTGTTGTTGTGCCGCGTGCATGTGTATCTCGTATAGTTGAGACTTGATATAAATATATTGTATATTTATATAAAAATTATAATATTACCAACTATCTAAATCACCGAGAACACCAATAGACAGTTGAAAAGTGTGCGAAGCGAAACATCCGAGTAATATCCGTTGGGAATCGAAGGAAAATATCGTCGTTCTTCACAAAGTGATCGAAGCGGTCTTTTTGTTATTCGGTATATTATTATATAAAATTGAACGCGTTAAAAAGGGGTACGTATAAAATACGATCGAAATGCCGACGAGTTTGTTCAGCGAAATGGATCGCGGTACGACCACCGGGTCTTTGGAAGAGCAGAGGGCCCTTCAGCTGGCCTTTGAGTTATCCATGCTCGGCCTTGAAGGAAGTCCAGGGAATACGGGATCAACCGGTGAAGACACCTTGGCCACTCCAGCAAGCGTATTCGAGGAAGCTCGCTCAAAGAAAAGCCAAAATATGACCGAATGCGTACCCGTACCCAGCAGCGAACACGTTGCTGAAATCGTTGGACGACAAGGTACGAAGATTTTGTTTTTGCTTTTTTTTTTTTTGTTTCGTTCATTTTTTCCTTCAAATCTAGTTTGAACCCCATGTACCGTCAACTGTCGTGTGGAAGTGCTAGATTATTTCGTAATTCTTTTTTTCATATTCTTCCATTCTTCACCTCCCTCTATCTCGACCGTTGCAACGTGAGCAGCGGTTCTTATCAATTCGCGAATTAGTAATTTTAAACCCACATCATTATTCTTCCCTCGTAAGTAAATAAGTCAGAAATAACAGAGACTTATTGCACGTGTGCAAAGCTCGCCAATTTTGAAATGTGTGCTTGTGTTGTGATGTGGTTGGTGTTGTGTTACGTTCAACGAATTTACTACCGCACACACATGATCACAGATACATCCGGTACAATCGACGATCAAAAATAATATTCGTCGCTGATTTCAATTTTCAACGGTCAATAACAGATCCCGTGTACTTTCGTCGTCTCGAAATCGGAAGATGTCCGCGTAACCGAATAGCGAAATACTTTTGTTGATAAATCAGACCACTTCGTTTTTATTGCAGAAGTTTACACTCGAAAAGGATGAGGTTAAGCAAAGGCAGCAGTGGGTAGGTAGGTTGGTCGGAATAGTGGGGAAATAATAATTCTTGTGGGGTGATAACTGCCGGAGCGGCTGTTTATCTCCTTTGGCTTGTTGTAGCCTTGCGCTCGTTCGATGCTCATACTCGTGACACGCTGCCACCAGCTTAAACATTCGAATCGTGTTCGTTGCGCCTCGGTCATCAGCCTGATACTTCCCGAAGGCCTCACCGGCTACGTCGACCCTCGCTCGTCATTTTGGACGATGAAAAAAATGAGAAATTTAAATGAAGAAAGAACCCAAATACAGAAATAATATATTATGTATACACGTGTAAAAAAAGTACCGGTAGATTTTTCTCCATCGTCGTTCCTATAATAAGCCATGTGATTCTCTTTCACGAGTGCAGAGAGAGAGCGAGAGAGAGAGAGAGCTTTCTCCGATTTATGTCGATGCAATAATAATTTGTTAGTTGGTAGCTGATAAATACATATTTGCAATTTCATAGAATGATACGTGTCGCAGGTATAATAATGATAGGTATAACGAATGGTTTTGCGACGCCCGTTTTGTTTGTTGCATCATGTCAAACGGTTAACGAATTTGTTAACCCGTTTCTATTAGCATTCAGCTGTTGGTTGGCAATGAAAGTGAATCGTTATGAAATAAAAAAATTCGTAAGCTTAAATCGGCTAAAGCCTTCCACGTTATTAGTTCGCGAAGCGTTAGCTGCAGGAAGGATGCTATGAGGCAATGGAATTTGAACAAAATTTAACTCGATAGTATTATAAGGAAAAAAGAAAAAGAAAAAAGAGAAGCACAAAAAACCGAAAGAAGACGATAATAATCAACGAGCGCAGAAATTCCGCGTTGACTTTCCTCGCTCGTTAATTTATTAGCGATTTCTTAATTCGGAGATTCTCTCATTCATCCGGTTGTCATATTTTCTTTTTAATTACTCCTTCAAAGGCCAAAAGAATGTGATTGTCGTTTCATTATAACGCGTCGGTTAAGTTTTCGGTTATTTGGTTTAACGTCTAAGACTTAACCCAACTTCAACTTTTACTGAGAAGATGGAGGCGCGGGGCGTTCGGTTGTAAAGGTATATGACCGAGACTGACGTCCGTCCGTTCGTTCGCCTTTGTTTGGACGATCAGACGAAATGTTTTAATACATTTAACCATTATATAGAAATATATGTACGTATACGTATATAATTCGTCGTCTGGTACATAAAGATTAACCATTAACATCTGAGTGAACCGATGAGATATCATTTCTACAGTTTATAAATTAAAACGTAATATGTTAAAACGTTCGGATGGATGATATTCATCACACACAGAGTTGGATGCGAAGAATGAGAGAGTGAAACAAAAAAGGAGAAAAAAAAAGAGAGGGAGAGAGAGAAAAAGTTGGAAAAAATATACAAGTACGAAGAAACGGTAGATAAAAAGCGGCGAGAAAAGAAAGGGGGGGAAAAGAATGAGAAAGAGAGAGATAGGGAGAGAAAACGTCGTCGGTACCTAGACTTTTATTATTTATACCTCCAGCAGCGGAGACTTCGACAAAGAAGCCATGTGCTCGCGGTACCACGTGAGTTGTACTAACCTTACCGCTAATATTGACCGTCTAATATTAGACTAGACGGTGGAAACGTTCACTCTAATTCATTATTGTTAGGAGTGAGTGTGTAATTTACACTGTATGCTAGAGATATGCCGTCGGGAAATGGTTTACCCATTAAATAGGGAAAAATTAAGTTATCCCCTCTTCCGCCCCTCCCTCTCTGCCACACGAGATCGCGTACACCATTCAGCGGTCATCGCGCGCGTGGGGCTTTATGAACGTATAGATGCGTTCGGAAATAATAAAATAGCCGGTAAAAGAGAGCGAGGAGGAAGAGAGGGCGTGAGAGATGGAGAGAGTAGAACGTCGGTTCAAAACCGCGTGTTGTTCTATTCTGATTGCGAGTCTGAAAATCCAGTTTACATACATTCAGACACAACACATAACGTAATTTGTAATTTGTCGTGAATCATTCTCTTGAAACGTTAATACGAAAGGGGGATGATAGCTGCTAATCCGTTGCGTTTTGAACGTATCTGTTTCATCTCCTTATTTTATAACGTTAGCAAAATTTATTTGTATTCCGCCGTCGTCGGCGTGTGGGATTAGAAAATTATTACCTACTCCCAATGTTGGTATATTTTCTTTAATTCCGTAGTTAAAATCTCGCGCTTCTAAAATCCAAAGAAAGTGAAACTCCGCTAGACCCATGTGTTTTATCTAGAAAAAAAAAACAAAAAAAAAAAGAACCATTGTAGAAAGATTAAAAGTTCTTTCGATATCGTTACAACAGCGCGGTGAAAATTGATGAAAATTTTATACCGGAACAAGTTTGTAATTAATCGGTTATATATATTATACATGTACACTTATCCGAATCCGATTAACCGGAACTTCGTGTGCAGTTTTAACGTAATACCGTGTGCGGTTGCACGTGTATTAGTTGATTCCCGTGGCGTGTACTTGTATTCGGAGGATGTGGCTATTTGTTGAGAGTAGGTATACATATTTGCTTTTGCTTCTCTTTCTCTCTCCGTGCTACAGTGTTTCTCGTTCGTCTTTTCCCTCTCTTTTTCTCTCTCGTTTTCTCCCGCCTCTCGTACTCACAATCAGTTATTCGTCTTTCTCGCTCTCCTCGCTCTCTCTGACCGGAAGCAGTAATGAGCGCCTCTGTCGCCAGACACACCGAGTTCTCGTGAGTTCGACGATGATGACGTTACTTTGAAAACGCCACGAGTTATTCATTCACGGGGTGCCCCCTCTTCCCCCCGCCGCCGCCGAACAAAAGAATTATATACCGTGTGTGTGCTAAATCTTTACACACCTTTTCATCTCCCAATATTATGTACCACCTTAGACGCACATAAATCTATACTCATATTCAGGTATAATATACCTCGGTGTAGTTTAAAGAAATTTACGAGCGATGCATACAAAGATGACGATGGCTTAGAAAGTTCGGGGGTCACCTTCTTTTTTCTCTAATTTTTTTTTTTTTTAACGCTTGAATTTATCGTTCGCACACCCTATGGGCCTACAGATACCATCTTTTTCTAACGGAACACCGTGGAGACATTCCTTCGGATTTTCCGGGAAAAATCTTGGCTCAGGGTTAGCATGGGGTTTGAGTCTATGTTTTAACTCCGATTTTTCCATCGTTTGAAAAAAAAAACATTTACAACTCATCCAGTAGTAATTGAAAAGTTTTTGTACGTACAGAAGTTCGGCAGTCAATCAGTTCGAAGGAGTGTTTCTTAATATCGGCTCGTAATATGGCGCGGTGTGGCCACAACAAAATGAGGCGTTTCCTATTTCCGGTCCCTGCGTACGAATTCCTTGTATTCCAGAGCTGCAGGCTCGTGTTTCCTTAGTAATATACATAAAAAAAATTTGAAGGTTCACGAATGTTTATTTCACGCACGAGAAGGTCGAGTATTTTTTTCTCTCTTTCTTTCCTTTTTCTCTTTTTTTTCTCATCTTCATATTGTGTCAAGTTCTAAATCGAAAATTTGCAACGTTAATTACCCCGACGCGAATAATTCGAAGGCTTAATATCGCACGGAGCGATGCATACAAACATGATGAACATGGACTATGATACTCTAGCTATTCAAGTGTATAATGAAGGGGTTTTGATTAGGGGCGATAAAATGAAAACATGAATAACTCACGCGCATGCATAATACTATTTAATATACATATCCATACATACCTTATACTTGCAATTAGTCAACTCGCGGGAAAGGTCGGCACAGTGAGATTGTTAAACGCACTAAACAACTGCGACGTAAACCAAGGGTCATGTTTGGGTTGCGAGTAATGTACATGTATTATGTCGTATATTATACATGATGTTACATGCGACACTGTTAGGAAGTTCGTAAGGATGATGCAGTCGGTGGTGGTGACGATGTCTGCCAACTCTGGGTGGCACTTGCAAGTTAACGATAATATTTGGAAACTTTCTCGAGAGCAGGTTGTGCTCTCTCTACATGCCTCCTGGTTAACAGATGTCGTTCGTCGACTATCGGCACTTGGGACTTTGGGCCCGAGACTATGCACAGAAAACAGTTTCCATAATCCTTACTGTTCAAATTATGTACACGCGACATTCTACGAAGCTGCAAATCTCCCGCCTTTATTTTTCAGTTATCCTTTATGCCCACTCACTCGGATCGTACGCTGCTATTGCAATTTAATTTAACATGAGACGAATGTACTTTTGGTTTTCTAAAGGAAACGAGCTGTCTTCGTGGTTTTCAGTTTTATAATTTCGATCATTCTTCTCATTTTCGGGAACGTCCGGCATCAGGTCAAACCACAAACGAAGAGCTTCCGGTTGAGAATCGTCATTTTTGGCGGTTGACTGATCGGAAAAATGTGAACATACATATGATGGAGAACCATGCTGTTGCACAGATGTGGGGATCGAATGGAGGGAAAAAAGTATATGCATGTGAAAAAAAAGACAAACATTCAAAGAAAAAACCTAAAACGATAGCGTATGCATATACGAGGGGGCGTGTCGGGTGCAAAAGCTCTCCGCGTATTCATATATGCGAAAAGAGAAATCGGCAATATTTGGTAACCCGCGTTCGCTAATTCTTTGACTCAACAAAGAGCGAACTTTGCAAATTTGTATGTCTCGTGCCCTGCAGGTTCATTATACGCGGAATCCTTCCGCACCGGTTGTACGTGTGACAAGTTCCTGAAGGAAATAAAAAAATAATAAATATATTTATTCATGTTTAAAAGAGAGGGGAAAATAGTAGAGACCGAGTACGAGAGAGAGGCCAGTTTGAAAAGCTCCATTAACCAACGAGCAGGTGCCGGTTCAACCACACATGATTCCTTCAGTGTTAATCCTCCTCACTGCAGCGAACACAGATATACTAACATCACTATGTACACGAATTTATAAATAGATAAAGTAGATATACATAAACCGAAAAGGTCAGTACGTCTAAATTTGTGTTTTGTACGTTGTGCGGTTATATCGCAATCGGAAATAACAATCCACGTCAGACGTTAATGTTTTACCAACATTACACATAATATATCGAAGATGAAACGATTTTCAAGTCAGTAAACTACGAGATATGTACATAACCATATAAATTTCATTCGCGAAAACACACCCTGTCGTACTGCACAAGTTTTTCGCGCCAACATAGATACGTCTTTCATTTTAACGGCACCGGGGCGCCCAGAGCGAGTGAAATAATAATCGATGGTGAACATTTTTCACTTTGTTATCCGAGAGAAAAAGGCATCGATAACTTTGGGGGATGGTTTCTGAGCTAGGGCCGCTCTTGCCCTGACAGAAACTTTGGTTTATGGGCAACGCGTGGATTATAGCTGATGTTCAGGGGCCCCGAACCAATTGGGCCCCGTTCTCTGGCGCCTTTGTCAGTCCCCGGCGCAGCGGCAGCAGCAACAGCAGCAGCTGCCGATCCACAAGGTCTTTCCGTTCTCAAACTCGAAACCCGATAACCACTCGACCACCGACTCGCTCCCATCACCACTACCACCATCATAATAATTATCCGGACTTTAGTCTACACTCTGCACCCCTGTAGGCGCTCTTCTGTAGTCTCAGGGTACGAGACGCCCAAGGGCCCCGACGATCACGAGGGGGGCACGAACTCTTTGAAAATTCTTTGCGATATTACGTTATGAGAACCCCTGCCGAAACATGCCCCCGCCTAGCAGATGTTTACCGCACGTCTGAAATGAACAGTTTTTCCTTTTTTTTCCCTTCTCCTTTTCATTTTCTTTTTTTATGCGTGTCTCGTTTTTTTCTTTTTTATTTATTCTGTCTACCATGTGCCCGACTAGCCCTCAGAGCGATTATTTGAGTCCGACATTCGAGGAGTTTGTTCCCCTGAGAATTTTTTATTTTCTTCTTTTTTTCTTTTCTCAAATCTGTTTATTACAATTTTTACGTGTCTGAGAAATTTGTTAATAAAGGATGCGTGAAACTTCAATTTAAATTCTGATAGAGTTATTTTTGGAAAATGGGATGTTAAGTAAAATGAAACTATAACATTAATTTGAACCCATCTACGCTTCAGGTAACCATTAAAATTGTGGAGCTTCTGCTGCCTGCAAATTGAATCGAGAATGTACAAATTTTTTGGTACAGCTAATTACCGCGTGGGTTTTCAAACAAATGTTTTGTAAGCGAAGTTTGATTTTGCGTATGGTGCGTTGGTACCCGTTGTGCTTCAGTAGAGACCGGTTCAGTAGAGTAACAGCTACGGAAGTCGAGGAGGCGCGTATAAACATGAATTTTGACAGTTGTCATTTGGATGCCGTAGTGGAGTGGTGAGTGTCATGAGTCTTTAGGGTATTACGTATTTCTAAATTGACAATAACGAGCCTCTTAATGAGACGCTCGCGTTTAATTTTCCCAAGAGTGTATTTATATCATACATATATACACATAGTATATTAGATACATTGTACACACGCCGTAGTGAACATATTATACGCTCGGTTTTCGGCCACGTCAACAGCGACGACCTCCTGGAGTAAAGGGTCTTCGTTAGTAAGGGCATTCCCCTCTGCCCGCACGCTTCTTTGATAAATTGTAAAAAGAAAAAAAAGAAGCTTCGAAAAAAGTACTTTAGGAGATTCTGTTACACCCGCGTACACGTAGGTTATGATGTACCTATAACATTTCCGTCTCGCTCTTTATATATGTTAACCTACCTTCGAAGGAAGGAAAAGTACAAGCACGCACCTCCTAACAACCAAATCTCTTTGTTCCCTCGTCCGAGAAACACGTACCGTTCAGTTTTTTCGCGGGGGATATACGTGTATATAGGATACCCATGGAACGGAGATGGGGGATGATGGTACATGTTATACGCCATGGGCCATGGGGGCGGGTATCGAGTAACTCTCGGTCGTCGTGTCGGGGCTAGCTGTCGTCCGTGCAACACTGGCGCGGTGCGTTGCGTTTCGTCGCGTCGTCTCGCGTCGGGTCGTTTCACCTTCGCGGCGATCTTCCTTTGTCAGACCTTTGTCCCACATAACCAGCACCCAGCAGCCCTCTTCTCCTCGCCGTCCTTTATTTCTCGGCCCTTCGATCCACGTCCCCCGTTCGCTTGCGTCGACGAGACGCGACGCGAACCGGGTACAGACCAACCCGATCTCGACCGTCCTTGTTTTTCCTCCGGCCGACCGGCTCTCTGATCGTGCGACCAATTCAAGAGGGACGAACGGACGGACCCGCGGGCCCTCTCGGGTTCTACGTCTGCCTTGCTGCTGCTGCTGCTGTTGCGGCCGTTGATGCCAGGGTATCGCTTCGGTCCCCGCCGCTCGGGTGTCCGATTGTTCGAGGACCGCACATCCGCCGAGGAAGTGGTTTTACTCGGACGCCACGCACACACGCATTACTGGGTCGTACCACATCGCTTCTGCACTCGCGATCCGTGTAACAAATTTATATGTAGATGGACGAGTGTGTGTGCAAACTTTGTGTCTATACGAATGTTATGTACATTTATGTCGCGGACGTCCTCCCGCAAGTGCAGGCGAACGCGTATAGCGACGTGTCGAGCGCGGTGGAGGTTCGGCGAGCGCACCTTAATCCGGTCCGCCGGGTCACGTGGTGTCACGGTTTTCGCGCCAACTGCGCGAAACCCTTTACGGACTGGTCCAACTTACGCGCCCGCGGTCGACGCTCCCATTTACTTTTGCCGCTGCACTGCTAGGGCTCCATAGGCACTGGTTGTTTGTGTACGCGGTGAGGTTGATGATGCAGAGTAGATAAGCTAGGTATATAACTAACAACTAGACGTCGACTAGTTTGCGTTTCTCATTCAGTGCCGCATCTCAGCTGATCACTGTCATGTTTAAAACGTGATCGACACCTGTCAATCTTTCACCGGCTTTTAACCCGATCTATGCGCACAACACGCTTTTATCGGGATTGCATACTTGCGATCTTGACGTGTATAGCTGCTTATCTTCAGATTTATATATTGTAATAAACCATATATACCTACGTCGCAACGAATGATTTATACGTTGGATTTTATTTTATTTCGTTTTTTTATTTCGCCTTGGTTTCAAGAAGTAACTTTTTGCACTGTACAAATACCCAAAGAAAGTATAATTTCGAACTGTGTTATATACGTGAGCGCAATTCACCGATCGTTGAGTTCATCGCGTCAAATTTGTTTTTTTCTAAAATCATTTTCTGCTCCAATGCGCGCGTTATCCGTGCGGCGTTTATGGGAAATTAGGAAAGTCTTTATCTCTTGTCGCGGTAAATGGTGCGACAACGGAATTAGAGAAAGAGAAAGATAAAGATAGGAAACTTATCTAATCAATCGGATGCAATTAAACGGATTCTTGGTGAGAGGTCAACGCTGGGAAGTCCGGCGGTCCCACCACATCCCCACCATTCGGTACTAAAACTCTCGCGTTTCGAATGAGACGAACAGACGTGAATCTAGCGAGTATAAGGTAGTCGGAGAAGGACAAACGGACGGTCTCTAGTCGACGGTGCGTATCCTAGGTCAAGATTGTCTACGCAACGGGCGTGCAGTGCTTCTCCATAGCCACCGGCCAGGGTCGACTGCCTAGCTCTTGTAGTTGAGGTCGATAGTGCTTCTTCTTCTCCCGATTCTTACCCGCTGCTACCACCGGTACAGCTTATATATTCTGCCGGTTAGCGTCCCGCGACGTACCGCGAATGATGCTCGCGGTATAATATCCCATCTTGTATCCCATGGTATGGCATGGGATGATACGGTGGTATAGAGTAGCGGCGTTTGTGGCACATGCGGCTTTCCCTCTCACTCTCGACCGCGAGTTCTCCCCCCCCTCTTCCGTCTTCTCTACTCCTCTCTCTGGTTAGTCTGGCTCACTCTCGATCTCGAACGAAGAAATTCCCTCACGGCCACGAGGTCGGGTTATAGCCACGGCTGAATCCGTTCCAGCCGGTCGTCGTCGTTCTGCAGCTGCAGCCGCTGCCGCTGGAAGACCAAATCAATTCCCTCAATAATCAACAACGAGGCGTTGTTGCAGGTTTCGTAATAACCGAAACCTTCGCACAACGTTTGAAAAAAAAATAACGACAAAAAAAAATTCAAACTTCATACTCGTCGAGAAAAAAAAAAAAAAATAAAACAAGTTTCGCGTATCCCGCGTTGACATTTTATTCATCCGAGCGTTGCAGAGGATTTTGCGCTAGGTCACAGATCATCGTGTGAGTGGTCGGGTGAGGTTTGGTAAATCGGAATATGGAACATCGACGACGTCCTCTATTGCCGTTTCAAACAATTTCTTTATTATGATTATTAATACTTTTCCCCCCATTTTTCTTGCTCGATCGATTCTGCATTCTGTCATTCCCTCATCTCCCCGCGAAAGACGCACGTACTTTATATAGAGTAGCGGGACCAGTTTTGCCATATTTCTACACGTTGCTCAACGATCCGCGCCGCGACGCCGAGATCTCCTTGGGGAAATTATAAATTTGTCTGATTGTGGGACTATACCGTAGGCGGTCAAACAACTCGTTTGTAGGGACGCCTGGTTTGTGCTCGTATGTATAATATGTACATATATAAATATGTACGAAAAATTTATTCGACACCAGACGCGCCCTGCTACGTATTAAAAGCAAAACTTCGCGAATTTAATTCGATAGGTATCATTTTTACCGGACTTCGTTCATTTGCGAAACATAGATTTTTTTATTATTACCATTCATTTTTTTTGTTTTTATTTTTTATTTTTCCTTCAACATTCGAAAAACAAAATTTGGCATCGAAACACATTTTTCATGATAATTTCTAACATTTCATGTATACGTCGTGTGTGTGCGCGTGCGTGTTTCTCCTCTCATCTGTCAACTTTTATTAGGTAATAGAATTCTATTTTTTGTTTCTTTTTTTCTCTCTCTCTCTCTTTTTTTTCTTTGCGAAACTCGGCTGGTTCGTACGTACAATGTTAATAAATGCAAAGGCTCACCTTATAACCGGCTACGATTCGGCGGACGATGGCGTCGGCAATGACCCACTTGGGACTGGATTATTGGTTAAGGCTGTAACGGACGTTAATGTCTGCATGAAAGAACCTATTTGGGGGTGGGGGGGAGGTGGTGGCGTCGAAAGATTAAATATTTATTGCCTGTAATCGGTAGTTGGATGATCGACTCCCTCTCGTGATTCATCAGTTTTTTATACGTGGCAAGTCTTAATAGGAGAAGCTGAAGAAATCCTTCCGCAATTAATTACGCGATTGCATTGTGCTCGTTACACAGATGTGTCGTACACTTCGTACACCCCTTCCCACCCCGTTACATGTGATAAAGATTTTTACGTGCATGTTTTAATGTTTTATGTACACAGATATAGATGTATAATAATACATATCTAGGTGTCGTACAAACTGGGGTCGTACCTAAAACACGCGATAAAGTGAACTGTGTGTATACATGTATAACATCTAAACCTTGCTCCAATTATCGACCCAGAAAATTTCGACTAACTCGTTGCATGCAAGATTTTTATTCCTGTTGAAAATTCACTCGTTGAACTCTGTTGAAATGCTTTTGTGTACAGCACGGAAAGGCTAAAAATAACAAACTACTATAGTATACTCGAAGGGACAAGGCTATGTTTGAAGAAAGTCGATTTTAAACTAATGAAATTTTTTGTAAACTAAAACCTGGCAGTTGAAACAACAAAATGAACTGTAAATGTTCCACGTCTTGAAAATGTTGTGTGTGAGAATTAGATTGAAAATAAAATGAAAAAAAAAAAAGAAAAAGATTCGTGCCATTGAAGCTTCGAGTATAACCTTTTTTCAGAGGGATTTCGGAAGGATTAACCACCCTTCGAAGGCTTTACAACGGTTTAAATAGAAAATTAAAGTACGGTGCTTAAAGCATCTCATCGTATGGATAGTGAAATACTAATGATAATACTTGGGAAATGATCGATGAAGTAATTGATGAGAATAAACAAGAAATGGGGAATTTTTTTTTTTTAATTTTTGCGAGGTAAAGTATTTAATCTCTTCATTCGAACGCAATGTAAGCTCGTATAATTTGAAAATTTTCGTTATTTGTTGGTTTTTAATTGAACATTCGAATTGTGGTATGTCTGTACTGTATGTATTGGTCCGGATATTTATGTCGAGTTGTGATTATGCGATATTTAAAAATATAAAGACGATCTAGAAACTGTGCCAATCTGAAGAGCGACAAATTTAAGATAGCTTTTTAGCTAACGAGCCACTAACTACCCAGCGTTCTCTAATCACCTGTACTCTAATGCAACACTAACAAGTAACGGCGGCTGAAACGTATACGAGAAGAGGATTAACCTCGTTCCTGTACTAACTTGTATTAACAAACTTACGAAGAATAACCTTTTTACTACTACTACACTTTTCTTTTATTTCAATCTTTGTCAAGTTATATTTCCCACAATTCTTTTATTACTGTATACAAACTTGCGCGCTGCAGCCATCGCTGCTTGTATTCATTATAATTTCTTTTTGTCACTTAAAAAACCCTCTGATCCTCGTACGAAAAAAAACCGAAGATATTATTATCCATTCATTATTTCGGTCATCTATTTATTGTGAAATTTTTTTTTTTTTTCAAATCATTCATCTCAATTGAAAAATAATTTTCGATCACACCGCGGGCGGGAGAAGCTGGTCCTCTGTACGCATACCCTAGCAACACGTACGCCCGTTGCTTTACTCAACTATTAGCCGAACACGTGGAAATTATTATTACCACCAAACTAAATGACGCGGCTAAATCTAATGGGCGTTCATAACGTACAGTAAGTACGATGTATATGTACAATACCCATCCAGGTACGATAATATTACAACAACTCTCCGATTCCACGGGGTCATTTAACTCGTTCAACGGTGAATTAATTAATTCGAGGACTCGAACTGTACACACAATTGGTTCAAGTGCGATTATATACCATCAATCGTCCGGTGTACGTACGCATTCGTATAGATGTATGTGTATTGCACTGTCCGACTATACGTATCTGCTTGCCGGATATCAATTCGCTTGCCAATGATATATCGTAGCTAAACTAAACTTCGGTCGTGCAGCGCACTATCGATAATAAACATGATGCAGCTGTTCACGCAATTCGGTGACTTTACACACGCCGTGCATTTAGCGCATTCGTAAAAGTCTTGCTATAAAAATATTCCGGACAGAATTTAATCTGATAAATTTTTCTCAAAGCGATCGCGCGAACATGAAACGCAAAATTTGTCTAATTATATATTGGGGATGAAGCTGCAGAGTTTTTCGGACGTATACGTATCCTTCGGCAATCTTATGTGTAATAAATGTATAGTTTCTTTGTTGGAGTTTGATCGCTGCAAGGCTGACGACGACGACGACGATGATGGGTGATAATTTACAGGATTATTGACTGTCGGATTAAACGTGTACACGTTGTATGTATATTATTATAAATATATATCGCGTGGAGAACATATATAATGTAGATGTAATGAATTATTATAACAATAAGTATCAGCGATTGTCGGTGCGCAGTTTTGTACGTAAATATATTTATTGTGTATAGCGACATGTACATAATGGGATGTAATATACTATGTAGTATAATAGATGTGTACATACATATACATATAACACGTACATTCATAACGCGGACGGCAACGCTCTTAGACAAAGACGAGCAGTGGTTCTCAATGTAACTAATTTTTATCTCATAGTATGTGAAACCGGTGCAGGTGGTCCTTTGTTTTCTCGAGGTCTAACCGTCCGAGTTGTTGGTGATGATGTTTAAAAGTCTGAAGAAAGGCGAAGAAGGAATATAACCTGCATCAGTTCGTCCTCGCGCGCATCTGCACTATTATTAAGTTCTTGCAATCATTTATTTGTGTCTGCCATTCGTGTTTTGTGATGCAGTCGACAACCTTCCTTCTCTTTCTATATACTCTGCGGTAGCGGAAAGCCGAAACGATCGAGTTTGTTCCAGCGGTAGAGAAGGGCCAAAATTCGCGAGCTGAAAAAGAACGCGAATCGCTGCAGGTACCTTTTTCAACATTTGCGCGCTAAAAACCCCAACTCTTAATTTCATATTTCGAGGGACGATTTCAGTCTGCCCGAATTTTTATTTTTATTCTTTCATTGCTCTGAAAAACAATTCCGTGAAGGACATGAGATGATTAAGGTTTTCGTCGTGGGATATATCGCGCCTGGTTTCGAGAGGGATCGGTTAATTGTGATTGCAAGCGGATTTTTTTGTCTTCACCTACCGGCCGTGCTGCAGTACCGCGACGACCGACGTCTTGAGTTCGTCGACGAAAAGACGCGGTTTTCTTCTCGCGGGCTCACGAGGCCAACACGCGTGGCGACGTTGCTCAGAATCTTATTAATACTTCGGGCTCGCCGCAAGCGCTATGCGTGGATTCGAAGAAAGGTTTCGAGGAATAAGCGGGAGAGAAAGAAAGAAACACGAGAGAAATATACATACGGAGAGAAGAAAGAATTGGTCGGATGTGACCGTAGAGAAATGGGAGAGACGGAGGATCTATAGATGGACGTCGATTCATCGATTTGGACATAATTAACGACGAAGCAACTACGTTATATTTTCTTCACCCATTATCTCTCCTCCGCAACCGTTTTTACCTTAGTTATCCTTTCTTCCTTTTTTCCACCTAATTTTTTCCTTCTTTCTTTATTCTTTTTTTTTCCCACTAACAGAAAATTCCCATTATCATTTTCTCTTTTTTACCTACAACTCGCGCTTTGCGGGGAAGTGACCGTTCGTATCTCTTCTTTTTCCGTCATGATAGATAGCTTTATTTATTCAGTGCGTTAGGAAACACCGTATGGCACATTGGCGCATAGGTATATCGGTACACCCATGAGTTACATACCGCGCGCGGCTACTATTGTCAACAATCTATCGGTCCAACTAGTTAAAATCACTTACTCTGGTCGATCAAGAATATCCAGATTCCCCTTCGTCGTTATCATAAAATTCATTCCAACAACGAAGCTGATGTGTCCGGAATTGGTTAAAAAATTGAGGATCTTTGTATACAAAATAAACATAAAAAATGGTATGGCTGGTGATCTAGAAAAGAAAATATTGAATTTTATTGAACGGGTAATCGAACGGTTGAAACTTTTCATAAACGGAAGTGGTTTGCGGATACGGGGCTTGTACACAGAATCAAAAAAAAAAAAAGAAAAAAAAAAACAAGAGAAGAATGATGGGCAAGAAAAAATATGCGGGTTGTCGTCTGAAAAATTAGAATCATCACCCTACAGCATTCCTAGTAAAATTAGGGTATTTGGGATGATGGAGCTGCGAAGAGAAACAGCATGAATTTATAGCTTTGTTATATTGCCTGCCTAATGATGGTGATAATTAATCTCGCGGGGTTGTCGCATTATGCGGTGTTGGTAGAATTTGATTTTAAACATTTGACAAAAAGCTATAGTGTTATAATTGAACCATTCGAATGCACGTTGAAGTATCAAATGCATTCGTTAATAATTACTGCAGGAATAATAGGAGAAAAATTCATTATCTTATATAGCGTATATAATATCTCGTCCCCGCGTGGCGTTATCGCGCACTATACAATACGGTTGTATGAAAATGTTCAAACATCTGAAGTGTGTATACCGCACATGCAATTCTACATAATACATATTATTCTAAGTATATATATGTACGAAGGCGACAGTCTGTCAGACCTGTACTTCCTGTCAGTCAATGACGTTAGACCTGCGCCACGAATGTTGAGAGCATGAAAAAAAAAAGAGAAAAAGAAAAAGGAAATGGAAAAAGAAAATATATAAAAAATTGGGCTCAACCTTCGTATATCGATGCTAGGCAGACAGAAACTGTGCGCTGTGCACGTCACGACGAGGGCAACGAGCTGCTGCTGCTGCTGCTGCAGCGGAAGACGTCAGTGCGTGGTGAGAATTTGAATCTCAATTTAGTCGTTCTTCCTCTCGTACCATTATATGTATGTTCGTTATATCCAATAACTATACGGATCTTTTCTTACTCGTTCAAATTCATATCACCACATGTACTCGACGTCGTCTACGGCAGCTAAGTTATTTTATTTTTTATTTTTCCGTCTATACTTTTGTTTTATCGTTACTTTTGTCTCTGCTTCTATAGTGTTTTCCATTCACATTGAGCATCCAATTTATCGTGTATAGTGACTTTAATTTGTATTCAAGAGGATTTGAGTTTTGGAAAATATTTGGTGTCCGGTCTCCCGATCGAAAATCTTATTGAAAATAATTTGACGCACGCGCGGTAGGCAGTTTTACATCTGAAAGTTATCTTCTTCGGGCAAATAAGTTTATCTAAAGTTTACCTAGTAGGTTGGGCTAGGCGTCGAGTCTCACGTATAGTGGGTATAGCGTATCTGGGCTAGTAGGGTCCCGCTTCTCTGCAGCGTAGTGCGTAGGGTTTCTCGTTTTTTTTATGTTTTTTTTTCTTCTACCTTTAAGTCCCTCTTCTTCCTTCTCTCTTTTCCTCTCGGATTCTCACGTTGAAAAGAGAAGAGAGAAGAGAAAAAGAAAAGAAAAAAGAACTGAATGCTATTTGAAAATAAGAACAAAATAGCGAAGTCCCTTTGCTCTTGCGGCACCTCGTCGCCACAAGTTGAGAACCCATGCAACATTGAATCGTTGAACCACAGAGTGGTTCAGTGGCTCCAAGGCCGGCGGAAACTACGGGTGGAACGGTCGGGAATACTCGGGGCCTTATTGCACCGGCCGCGATCCTCGGGGGCCCCCGGCCCCGTCATCGTCCCCCGCAAAACCCGGACCAAAGTAACTGAGAATTAGAAGGGCGCATCCCAGACGACTGCCGGTGATTTGAGAGTAACCCTGCGACTTTTGGTACGAGAGAAATTATTTCGCCGCCCTTTTCGCTCCCGGGACTTTTAATACTTGGGAGTAGAGACCTGTGGGACGCTTCGGAACTAGCCAGAAATCTTGCGGGAACCCGGGACCTAGGGGTTTGCGGCCTACAGGAGGCGACCGTCTGACGCTTAAGTAAAAGTGGTCGTTGTATGCTGCCGCTAAGGTGAACGCATTCCGCCACCATTTCTTCCGATATGTCCCAGCAGTCTTTCTTTGCCAGCCTTCGACCCATTTTAGGAATGAAATTCCGTTCCAGAGTATCAGTGCAAACCCTAGCCGTTTACACTGTACTTGACGTAGTGTGGAGTGCAATGATGTACCTTTTTAAATTGAGAGACTGTATAGTCAGTGTTGACGAATGGAGAAACCATTCAAACCTGAATCAAAAATTTTATTTTTTTATCTTCATCTTTCATTTATCATAGCCGATTGGTAGAAATCGTGATAACCAGGATTCGGAGAGCGTTGCACTTTCTTTCAGTGAATTTCTTGGGAATTCCATTCAAAAACAAAAAATCCGTGATCTAATCATCGTACCTCATCGGCAAGAAAATATTTCATCGTGTCAATTTCGAATAATTCTATTGACACACCTGTTCAACACTTGATCGAATAGAAGTTTTTTACGTTTAAGCAAATTCCTCATTTCGACTTCAGTTCTACAAACAACTGAAACTGAACTACTCGAGTGTTTGATATTACAGATCACTCTTAGAACAGATTTCAGCTCCCCGTCGTGTTTAAAAATTTTACATTTCTGATGGCACACGCGTATAGACGCTGCACTTGTCTGCTGAATTCCGACTACCCCATCGTCGATGAATGGCAAATATGACCGGAAAATAAAAAGAATAAAAAACTTTTATTGTTCTCTTGTCGTCGATCGAGTAAACGGATACCACGGCCCAGTAAACGCCGGATTATGAACGACCTCGAATTAAACTTTGCCGTGACCTATCGGCCGATACGGACAAGCGTAGCCTCCGCTGGGGCGGATATTTCGCAACATGCGTCCGAGACAACGTCTGACATCGTTGTCGGGGTTTCAAGGCAACCCGCCCACCATCGTTAAAGAGATATTCTGGAAGGTTGTGCAGTATTTACATGCATTATACATGTGAACATTAACTCATACGGCGATCTGTAACTACTCGTGATATGAAACCGTCGCGATGTATCTCATGCGTAATTTTTTATTCAGTCTGCTTTTATTTGTTTTTGTTTCTTTTTTCATTCAACAATTCCGTTCGTCGTCCTTCGGCCGTAATAATTCGCGATATCGAAGCTCGCTTGGAACCATGATATGGTCAGTTATGAGAATTTGTTACGAGAAACTCTTCGCAGGCTTGGATTTTGAAGGAGATTCTTTACCTCGCTCCCTGCTACGTCTACCTTATTCGAAAGCAGGTAGAAACAGGCCCAATTGTACTCGGTCAAAGAAGTCTGGAGTCCATTGGACCTATACTCGTCCGCAGTAAAAGGCAGCTCATACACTCTTGGAATGATTTTGTGAACCCCGCGTCGCTGCGCTCGGTCTCACTTTTTCACTGGTATACCTTGTACTACCTATACCTTTACCTTATAAACCTACAACTGCGACCAAAGGTAATCCACCACTTTTTAACAAACAAACTCTCACGGTCCATTCACCGTAGTTCCTATCTAAGCGAGTCTCGCTGTCTATGGACGTGCGGCTATTGGCACGTAGACACTCGATACCTACTCGGAACTGTTGGATTTATAGAGGATTTGAGAGGAAAATTTGAGATTATAGAAAAAACAAAGTACAAAAAAGAGATTGGTTCGATGTAAATAAAGCGAGGGATGTACAACGTAAACGAAACGCGAGCTGTTCTCTGCAGCCTCGGGGTTGAAGAGTAGGCGCTGAACGCCCGGGCCACATCCATCCCCTAAGCGGAGAAGTATTTTGGGGTTGGCCAACCATTGCCGCCATATTTGCTTCCTCCGATCCTTCGAAGAGTCTCCATGGAAACCATCGGCGTAGCCCATGCCGACCAGTTTTGGTATCAACGTAATTTTATAACCATTTTTCATCGTTTCGTCGAATGACTTAGTCTACAGCCGTGGCAAGCCAATTAATCGGGATCCCCATATACAAAACGCCATAATTTCAATGTTGCATGTATGTGAATATAAATGCGTATGGGGGATTTAGTCCGTTGCTCTGGTTCCCAGATATAAACAACGCGATGACTCGGATGGCGTGGAAACTAAAAACTGTTTACACGACCGGACGTGACCGCGCTTATACCTCACCTCACCTTACTTTGAAAATGAAGTAAGTGCAGGGGGTATAAACTACTTATTGCTTGCAGCACGAGGGAAACCCGTCGCTTTATTTTACCTATTAATTCAACCATCATACACGGCGAATGGTGATTCACTGTTAAGTCAATATCAAGCGGGTATATACGCGAGTTGGGTGATGTTTAAGGGCTGTTTCGTATTTGATCAATACGACGATGTCGTAGTTCTCTTCTCCGAGCACGCACAACTCCTATTATATTATACTTACCACTTCGTAACGTTACGCACAGGGTAGACGGGTTCACTAAAATTCGCTAATCTTCACCGTATCTAACCAACTAACAACCAACAAGGATCGCACCCCTCAGTTTTCTCGATAAAGGCTCTCCGAGAGCAGAGAATCCCTTCAAAAACTCCCTTCCTTCGTTCAACCCGGGACCCCCGCAGGTTACACTACTGTAAAGCTCGTTCGACGTTTTCGTTTTCGAGGGAGAGACTCTGGAACTTCGAGGGCTCCCAGATCCCCATGAAAACGTGGATCTTTCCTCGCCCCCTACCCCCCCTTCCCCCTTTCATTCCTCTTTGCCTCTTGATTCGGTGAATCGAAAAAAGAAAATACCTACTTCTTCTTCCGATTGTCAGAACAGATTCAGAGACGGGCGGAATCGTTGAGTATACGCGGAAAGATTTACGTACGTACAAAACAGAGTTCTAGGACTTGAGCGTTAAAGTACAAAATGACAAACGGAAAGGCAACTCGATCACTTTGTATATATCTATGTTCACACTTCGATTGAATAACGTCTAACCAAACCTGAATCCCATACGCGCGGCTATACATACATACCATGGCATACCATTGCCCCGTGGCACGCCGCTTTTCGATAAACGGCGATAAAGCTCGCGCGATCTTGGTACGCTAAGTTCAAACACTTAACACGGGTGCAAAGTTTCTTCATGCCATTTCCGTAATCCTTAGCGGGTATAGAGTCTAGGTACAGGTATACAAGGTCTGTATATATATCTATACAGTTTTCCGAGCGCGTTGCGTATCGATTGGTAGTTATAAACGGGCTTGTTACTTGCAAACCTCGTCGACATCCTGTAGGGATAGGCATGTATAGATACATACACATAAAGGTATAATACACGTTTAGGGGTAAAAAAGATATGAATAAAAAGAAAATATTCCTGCCGTAGAAGACGGTAAATTTTCGCACCGTCTTACCACGCAGCATCGGTTGCGATCAGCGAAAGAGCTGAGGATAAAAGCTATGCGAGTAGTAGAAGAAGCACTTATTCCTTTGAGCATGGATATAAAGAAATCAGAAACGTAGTACATAATGCATGTTAAACCTCCTCCTCCTCCCTCACCGGTACTGTACATCGCGCAACTTGCAAGCATTTTCATGGCTCGATCGCTGCCGCTGCCGCTGCTGCAGCAACAGAGAAATTACGCTCGGTGCCTCGCGAACAGCTCTCGCGAGTCTCAAGGCCTCAAACGCGACTCATGCGATAATCGCTATCGTCTTGTATTGCAGACGTAGCAAAGAACTTACACGTACTGTACGCTCGATGTGGGTGTATGTATTTATTTGTCCATACATCATACATAGCTATAAATACACGTATACGTTGGACGTCGGCATTTTTGCTTATGCGATGATTTGAATGAGAATTTCATCCTAATTTTTTTTCTACTTTTGTCGCTCAGCGCGTCAAGCCGCCGGATTTTCGTGACTAGGTGCGCTTTCGATACCTGAAAGTAGGGTATTGGCTAGACGGGTGATGATGAGCCGCGGGGAACACGATATAAGACGAAATCTTATCTCGTTTAGTAAATTTCTTTGAGTTTGCGCAAGCTCGGGAATAGGGTGGTTATACATATATATATGTATATTGCAAAGAGGGTGGAATCTAAGAGCCGCCAAAGACATGGGAGAAAGCGAGACAGTGTGAGGGATGAAGAGGAGATTAAGAGAGACGGGTTTTATTCCCTTCTGCGAAAGCTGTGTCCAAAGTACAGTCTGGCTAAGGAATCCATAAATAAACGACGGTCAGATGCGGCGGTTGTACTTGCCCGAGGTATAAGGGGCCAGACTATACCTTCTTCTTATACCTAAGCAACGAGAATCGAGAGCTTGTGGTGGAAAAGATGAAGGAAGATAGAGAATAGAGGAAAAAAAGAGGCAGGGAAAAGGAAAAGCATAAAGATACCTCGACACCACCGCTGTTGCTGTTGATGTTGCTGTTGCTGCAGTTGCTGTTAGCTGTGATGCCAGTTATAGTCGGGGCGACGAGAAAAATTCGAGAATCCGAAAGAACTTCCGACCATCGCGTATGTTCCATACTATACCCCAGCATACTACGTGTATTATACACGTGCTTGCGTTATAAACGCGAACAAAGACCCGCAGAAGGTTTTACTCGTTGTTCGATATACTCCTTATTCTTCTGCTCTTGCTTCGACTACTGGTGAAATGTCATGCTCGTTGCTACCAAACGATCTGTTGAGACTCAAATTTCATTTTCTCCCTTTGCATTTCTTTTTTTCCCCCTATTTTCTCGCTTGTCTAATTCTTTCTCTTTCCCTCTCGCGATAAGTAGGTATATCGTTACGTTCCACACTGAGAGAGAGAAAGAAAAAAAAGAGAGAGAGAGAGGGACGAATCGCTGCAGAGCGAAGGGGAGTAAACGGCACCACCGCCATCCTCGGAGGCTACAAGGGTGGTTGCCTGGCTTGCTACGCTGCTATTTTATTTATATTATGCGAGGACCGCAGCGGGGGTACAGAATCGATACAATCTCGCCATATTCTCAGGCTCGGTTCTCACTTGACAGCTGTAGTAGCCGAGCACAGCTGATGCTCTCCGTTCGGCTACGTATTACTGCTGCTGTTTAATACGAACAGTTGACTCATACGACGTACGTAGTTTACTTGCACCGTTTTATTCCCATGATGATCAAAAACTACCCCTGGGGGTCGGGAACTTCTATTAACTATAGACGTTATGTAACAGCTATATGCGTACCTATGTACGCATGTCGTAGGGGCTTTTTGAAACGCAATAACTTTACATAAATTGAAATGCGTGTATTGAAATCACACGTACATCGATCAATCTCGTCCATCGTTAACTGCACAACCTCCGCCATATTGCGTTTAATTTATAAATAACATGTTATAAATTCGAAAAAATTGAACGCGAACCACGATAATGAGACCCTCTACGCACATATAGAGTCATAACAGAAGTGGAATAATAAATGCGAAAATTGTACCGCAATTCTCGTGCACGCGCAGTATAAAATGATGAGTCAAGGTGGCGGAATGATTCTATATACCGATCGTTGGATAATTATTTTGCCCATGAAAAATGAAGAAAAAAATAATAGTTACCTAATTTCTCTTCACACATTAAAACGATCAATGTATGCACGTTTACATGTATATATATACATAAACGTATATACACATGTACGCGGCGCCTCACGGTCGCCTTGAGGTAAACGTACGCTGTAAACATGCCCTTACGCTCGCTGCAAGACGAACGGACGGACGGATCTCGTAACGACACCTCAGACTTCGGATCGCCGACCGAGTTGAGTTCTCTTGGTGATGGAGCGGATGGCTATAGGAGTTAGATATATACGACAGAGTGCAGCAGCGGCAGCGGCGAGTGTGTAAGGATATGCGGCTAAGCGCGGCGACGGTGTCAGTGGAGTTCAATCTTAATATAGTGTATGACCCCCACTGCTGCTGCCGCTGCCGCTGTCCGCAACGCGTTGCGCTTTGCTTCTTTATTTTTCTTTCTTTGTTTCTTTTTCTCTCCCTTTCTCCCTCTCTCTCCCTCCCTCTCTCCCTCTTCCTCTCTTTCTCTTTCTCTTTCTGTGAAACATGTGAAAACTCGATGTGCACGTATACGAAGTTGAATACAATCAACTTACGGAGCTAGAAGAGCCGCCGCCGTAGACCAACTCTGGTTGGTTTTGTCGTCGTCCAATGCACTTCGGAGTTCGTATTGTAGGTATATTATACCTACGCGAGTTTCGTCTGCATGTGAAACTTTGTTTCATACTTTGCTCTCGCGGTTATTTCAGAGATTGTATGTACTACGTACTTATTGCTATGATGATGCTGCAGGGGCAGAACCAGAAGTAGAATGCAAGAAGCAACCGCCTGCGTGGCTTTTGAACGAGTGCAATTTTGAACAACGTATGTTATCGCGCTTCGTGTGAAGTATGTGCATGCGATGCAGATATGTACATATATTTATATATTTACATGTATTCGACCTATCCGTACAACGACCACCGCCACGCAAACGCAGCGGGAGTGTCGCGGATGGTTCCTGTGGGTGTCATCGATCTATTTGGAGAACAAGAATCTCCGACCTATGATGCAGAAAGTCGTGAATCCTCCTTGTAAATTTTCTCTAACTATATGGTTGAACCTCGAGGGAAAATCAATCGGGTAAAATTTTTATGCATCAATGAAAATTGAAGGGAGCGTAAACTATACGTTGCTAGATACGTTGCAAGTACTAGTTTCCGAAGATCAATTTTTCTGTTTGCACAAACACCCCTTTATGCGCCGTGAGTAAGGAAATACCACAGGATAAATTGTCTACCGTGTAGTGAATTATACGAAGAAGTTTTATTTCTTGTACCCGAAGATTGTTCGAAACGATAAAATCACCTCGGTACATCGTATGTTAATCGATCATCCCTTTTACACGTCGACAAAATATTCGGCACGCGGATAAGGCAGCTTTCAACCCTGCAACTGTATCGATTACACTCACATATTTAGGTATTTTGATACACAAAGTTGATTTTCAAAGAAGCGATTCCAGATTTTTTACACCTTGGATGATTCATGTTTGGTACTCGTGTTAACGTGGAATTTTCACATTCTTATAGCGTAAATATTGTTTAGCACGGCTACGATTTTCCATTCAATTTCGATAGAGATGAATAAATTTAAAGGTCAGTATCGGATCAATGATTTCTTCAGTTATTCGGACCTAAACAGGTAAATGAAACGCTTTTAACGATCAACGATTTATTTTCCGACCAACAGGAACCCCGAGGTATTTTCGAAAAACTGGCCACAAAACGAAAGTATTCCACTCGGTAATTTTTCCTGAGTTTGGCACAAGGATGAAAACGTAGAAAAACATAGCTATAGTTGCTTATTCCTGACCAACCAAAGGTGCCCTAAAATTGAATCCAGCCAACTACGAATTTTTTTATCAAATCCCTAGAGACCGGACTTCATTCTCAATTCGAATTAATATCATATAAAACAATTAACGAAAAACGGATCTGAGACGACGCAAACGATCGTGAAACACGCGTTTCAGTTGCCGATGCCGGTAATTATGTACCAATAATTTCGAGAATATTTTACCGTTGCACGGTTGTTTCCTTCCTTATTGTCGATGAACGGTGTGTTGTTTGCCTGATATAAAAGAATTTTTTTTCTCCAAATTCTGAGACGAACAATTGAATACAGCAGTTTTCAGAGAGTGGCGTTTATATTACGTATCCGAGAAAGAAGTGCCGAATAAACCGCGAGATATGTGCGCTGCGGAAACAAAAGTGTGGAGTGCAGCGCAGTGCAATGCAGTGCAGCATAATGGCGGACGATCGTCCAACCTACCCACCTATGCTACTTCTACGGAGCCTTTGGATCCCGAACGACCCGTGTCTGCTGCAGAGCGCGGCGTCGTGGCACTATGCCATTAGCGATGATACCACCGTCGTCTTCGCGAGTTGTTTAAATTGCTCGGAGGTGACCCGCGGTCAATGACAGCTGCTGGTCGGTCAACAACACTCGGGCAAAATATATATCCCCCCTGTCAAATATCACGACGTATGTATTACAGATATACATGTATATTAGTACGTCCGTTGTGGTCAAACTTAACTTCCCGTCTGACGATCATGATCACCCAGATTCACTTGCGTACGATCACGCACCTCGGTAATGATCGCGGATTTCGCATCACAAACCTTTTGTTGCTGTTTTCATCGTGCCTACAACGTCATGTGTTCTGCATACATACGTACATCGTACATTGTACATCGGCGGCGATGAATTTTTTCCGATGAAACTGTTGCAGCTGCATTTCCATTGGGTTTTAGCAACGCAACTCGCAACTGTATTTATATAGGATTCGCGTCGTCGGGAGACCGCAACGCATTGTGGGGGTGTTGGCCTTCAACTTGACGCAGTAGTATCACTGACCTGCCTGAGAACGGGCGAACCGCGCGCTGCTGCTGTTCGCTGCATGCTTGGCGCGCGGGCAAGCGAACGGGCGAGTGGCCGCGTCGTTTTCGAATGTATAGGAGAGTAAAAGAGAAGGAAAAAGAGGCGTAGAATGAGAGAAAAGGAGTGAAAGAAAGAGAGGGACGGAAAGAGACGCACATCTCACGCGGCACCGTTTCGACTCGGTCAGTCCTAAACAAATTTCCCGCTTTCCGGTTTTCCGGGTGAAAATTGTGCACCGTAGTGGTTTTTTTTTTTGCGGCGCCCGAGGATCTCGGCCAGATCGACAGCGCCCGAAGCCTGGTGCCCACAGGCCTGCCACATAGGGACGGCATCGCCGAGGAATTCGGTGGGCGTTTTTCCCGGAGCATATAATTGCTCGGTTCTGTCTTGTTCGAATATCGTATGGAAGAGAACGTCGAATGTTTTTCCGTTTCTTTTTCGTGTTTATTATATAGTTTTTTCTTTTGTTTTCGAACTTTTTCTCTTTCCAAACGGTTTTCTTTTTTCTCGACTCGTTAGAACCGTTCGAACCTTTGTAAAAGGGCGAAAAAATGAAAGGTAAAAAAAATGGCGCCCTTCGCCGTCTTCTTTTGCTGCTTCGTATTTTCTTACGTTGCCTTCTTACACCGCTCTGCCGTATAACTATATACCTTCTTTTCTCAAACGCACTTCTGTCGAATCACCGCCCATTTTGTCACGTGAGGCTCAACTTTTCCAACTTAATTGGACCTCCATCACCGACGTCGACGTCGTCTTCGCCTTCGCTACCGCCGATGCTGAAACTGATGGCACTGCCTCCACGTGTAGCCTCAGGCACAACCATCAACGATTCTGCTATTCTATTCGTTCTAGTTTTTGGTCCCGCGGATCGAGTTTCATCGGGAGGCTCGACGCTCCATACGTACGAATGTTATTCTATTTTTTTATACAACCGCAACGCAGACTCTCGTTATGTGTACTCTCTCCTGCAATGTCGTATGTACACGTACACATTATACACACGGAGATAAGAAACTATATAATCGACCTTGAGGTTCGTAATGCACCTCATGCCGTTGAAGTGCATGCTGAGAAAAAAACCGTAGACTGGTTGATCGTTGATTAAAGACGTTGTTCAACGCAACGTCGAAGCTTATTTACGACTGATGAAGCTCGGTAAATGGGTCGCGATAAATTGTCATGGAACCGCGATTCGAGATGATGAATTTTTCGATATTCCAAGTGGCCCTATGTCCGTATCTATGGTACCTGTGAGATCGCGTGCGGTTTGTAGTTGAATTTACAATTAGTTATTCCATAAAACTACGCATATGTGTTTCGAGCCGCCCCGAGGTAGTTTGAGAAGGACGTAGGTATGTAACTTCGGAGCGACGACTTTTCGAGAACAAGCTCAGGCATTCGGTGCAGTATAGGCAAGACCCCGGTCTACCAACCGCCCCTGTCCCCCCCGATTTACCCCGCACACCTCTAAACTACTCGGCATCCTCGTTCTCTTGAGTTTTATTATATACATTTACATGTATACATGTGTACGTATACATACACGTTATAACATGCCTATAAGTATACGAGTTTAGTGTACAGAGGAGAGACACGGTCAGTCAGCTTTGCGTCTCGCCGCTCCGCTCCGCTTCGTTCCGTCCCATCCCGCATATATATACATATATATATACGTACGTATGTATGTGTGTGTATATCCAGTCGGCGCGTTCCGCGGGTAACGAAGAGACGGTGGGCAGGTGAACGTGCATCGGGAAAGGATGCGGTGCAACACAACCACCATTACAACTTTTGCTGCTGCGGCATAACGTGGAACGAGGAGTATAGTGGCAGGCAAAGGTAAAGGGAACGGCAACCGCATGGTAGGGTAGGACTTGGTTGGGATCTGGAAGAGAGAAAAAGAGGGAAGATATGCAGGGAGCGACGAAGAGAAGGAAAAGTAGGAGGAGGCGAACAAGGAGGAAGGAGGAGGCGTGGGTCGTAGACAGTTGAAGGGCCGCAGCCAAGGTGAGGTGCGACCGACCCGACCATCGAGACCTGCAGCAGCAGCAGCAGCAGCAACAGCAGCAGCAGCAACGGCTACAGACGAAGAGATCCGACACGGTGCGAGGCTCCTCTGGCCATTGTCCGCGGGTCACTTTTACCCGCGTATGTGGTATTATATCGACACGTACGATAATACGACTTTCGAACACGCGGCTACAAACGTCTGATCGCAAATGCCTAATTTCGTACTTTAGAAAAGATTCGGTGACAATGAACGATATTCAAATTTTTATCCAACTCTATTTATACACGCGTATAATTTCATCAAATCTTTATCTTGAACGCGTCATGTAATGTTGATACGTCAGTGCAGGTGACTGTGTACACGCATGTACGATAAATAATTCGGCGACGTTCATATCTAGAATGATACACGTGCGCTGGATACACGCGGTGGAATCTCCCATGGGATCGATATGGGGTTTAATGTTGTATAGGAAGTTCGATCACCGCGCGCGAGACTCACCAAAATCCGCGAGGCAACGCACCGTTCGCTATCTCTCTCTCTCGCTATCGCTCTTTCTACTGTCTCTTCACCTTTCTCTTTCACTCACTCTCTCTTTCTATCTGCAGCAGCAGCCATACAGCTGTCGGTATATATATATATATGTATACCTATATACGTATATCGTATATATGCTGTACCCACTCTGTGTACGTACGAATTTTATGAATGAATCCTGCGCGCAACGGTTCAACAGCGATTACTAAACCCCGTCTATGTACATTGTACACTATAAGGTACGGATTGTATTGTTGAAAGAAGCCAGACAGTGCGATCGAACATCCTGTACATACACATATACGTATATATTATAAACGTAATACTATAATGTACTGAGAGAACTATAGTTCGTTGCTTCTATAAATAATACAATACGTATTAAACTCCTGCGAATCATAAAAGAGAAACAACATTTGAGGGAAAGAATAGGTAAAGAGTAAGCTCGGAATATACCTAACGTACACTTTACCAACGACATCGATCCAATTCACAATTTTTTTAAGAAAAAAAAAAGAAGAATTTATTGTCCCCATGAACACGCGCATATAGCAGACCCTTCCACGAGGTGATTTTGACTCTTGTCAGGTTCTACGTATGGTCGGGGGCTGTCTGGTACACCCACGTCTGACTCCACGGGTTAGACATAACAATTAAGTATGGTATGAAATTCGCAGAATGAGCGATTCGGTGCAACAATGAATAAAAACAACCGAGTTGATACCAACGAGTCAATAATTCGAAATAACGTTAATTACACATCGATGCGATTAGAGTAGAACCAAAAGAGTTGGCCGTTTTCAATTTCTTCAGATCGTACGTGCATCGACTGTGCGAGACAACGTGGTAATAGGGTCATGCAGTTGCGTTGGAACAGAAAGGAGAGGTAAAAAAGAAAATAGAGAACAAGGGAGTTGTATACCCGGTGGTGCAAGTATATTATACATTTCTGTTATATTGTATACCTAAGCTACGCCCAAACTATATGAGATGAAGTGAAAGAATGAGAAAGAGAAATGCAAAGTGAGAGGGAAAGGGACTAAAGAGACTCTGCAGGGTACTTTATACTGTAGAGAACCCATGTATAATGTTGAAATATAAGAGCGAGCGAGAGGAAGAGATGAAGAAACGAGGAGCGAGAGAGACAAAGAGCTAGTGGTTCACCTGCATTGCCAGCATTGCCCGTTCAAGGCCAGGTAGTCTGCGAGCCGCAGACCGGGTCGAGACCTTCTTCCTCGTTACTTGGCTCTCTTTGTAAAACACCCCGCAAGATCTGGGTAAATCCTTACTATCCTCCGATCTTGAAGAAATTCTTCTTTACACATTTCCCTGAGCATTTTCTGCTGAGATGAACGAATTTTCATTAATTCGAATCATTAACGATCCTATTTTTCTTTATTCGTGTTTCAGGGTGCAAGATCAAGGCTCTGCGCGCAAAAACGAACACCTATATAAAGACACCCGTACGAGGAGAGGAACCGGTGTTCGTAGTGACCGGTAGGAAGGAAGACGTTGCCCGTGCAAAACGTGAAATTTTGTCAGCGGCTGAACATTTCTCCCAGATCCGTGCATCGCGGAAGAGTTCTCTTGGCGCTCTTCTGGGCGCACCACCAGGACCACCTGCATCAGTTCCAGGGCACGTAACTATCCAGGTTCGCGTACCTTACAGGGTTGTCGGTCTAGTCGTAGGGCCAAAAGGCGCGACGATCAAACGGATCCAACACCAGACACACACCTACATTGTAACACCGAGCCGCGATAAAGAGCCGGTATTCGAAGTAACCGGACTTCCGGAAAGCGTCGAAGCTGCGAGAAGAGAAATTGAGGCACATATCGCTCTCAGAACCGGATCAGGGCCAGGTTTAGAGGAAGCTGATCTTCTTGGAGCACTTTGTCGCGGTGGATTAGGATCCATTCTTGGTTGTTTGGATCCACCAGGTTCAAACGGATCCAACGGATCCAGTGGAGCATTTTCGAGCAGCGGAAGTTGCAGCAGTTCATCGAGCAGCTCGGGGGGGCCGGGATTAGACCTCGTGGCTATTTGGGGTGCGGGACTTGAACGCGATGAGGGTCTCGGAGAGTCACCATCCTTCGAATCTCAGGCCGCAGCATCATCAATCTGGTCATTTCCAGGGGTAGCTTTACCCTCAAGGCCATCACCCCCGGCTTCAGCTAGCCCAGCATCACCAACGGATTCTTTATTAGGAGGAGGTATCGGTAGACGCGAGTGCGTGGTGTGCGGTGACAAGGAGGTGACAGCGGCGCTCGTACCATGCGGTCATAATCTATTCTGCCTTGATTGTGGCAACCGTGTTTGCGAGAGTTCGGATCCAAGCTGTCCTGTATGCTCGCGACCGGTACTCCAGGCTATCCGTATTCTATCATAAATCGCCTATAATAATATTAAATACAAAAGAAAAGAAACAAACAAACAAAAACCAACAACGGCAAAAGGAAGAAAAAAACACTTTTCAAAAGTCACGGATGACCTTACGCGTCTGAGTTAGGAAGATAGGAGAAGTAAAAGAATGCTAAAATGCAAAAAAAAAAAAAAAAAAACAAACAACAAAAAAAAACAGAAAGTGGCCAACATTGGTCAACCTTAACGTTAACCGGTGCAGGCTGCCCCTAATTATTTGCTGCCCCCTCCCCCAACCCCCACCGTGTCCTCCGTGGCGCATTATAAAGATATAATATAACCATCACCGATATACGAAAGAAATACTTCGCTGCTTTTTTTTTTTTTTTTTATGATATATAAATATTATATGTGTGAGAAAAATGATAAAAAGGAGAAGGAGAATGAAGATTATGACGATGATATACATATAATAAGAGACGCGCACAATATTGTATGTTATTATACTATAAACTAAAAACAAAACAAGAAAAAATTATGAGGGAGTCATATTTAAACACAGAACACACACATTTTACACGAACAAACAAAAAAAAAAAAAACCACAGACCCGAAGACACGATTTTAAAAAAACGTAGCCTTCGCGCAAACGCTGCTGCCAATATATAATATACTAACTATTATGTAATTAAAAGAAAAGAAAAAAAAACAATTTTTTAAAATACCGATTGGGGATTAACCGTCGCTCATTCCCGCCAACCTGATACAACGAATAACTAAAAAAGAAAATTATTAAAGAAAGAAACAAAAAAAAACTAGAAAAAAGAAACAAAAAAAAATATAAATAAATAAATTATAATATAAGTGTGGAGAAGAGACGACGACTCATCCAGCTCCGGGAGAATCTTTTTTTTTATTATTCAATTGATATATATTTTTTTATTTTAAATTATTTTTCTTGCTCATTTTATATTTTCTATTTCTATTATTATTATTATTATTATTATTATTATTATTACTATTATTACTATTATTATTATTATTAATATTATTACGACTATTATTATCATCATTATTATTATTTTCCTTTTAAACGCGGAGCAGCGTTATATATATATACATATGTATAGATATGTGTATACATGTAACGTTCGACGATAAGTTTTACGAAGCGACCATGCATTGAGGAAAAAAAAGAAAAAAAGAAAAACTGAGAGAATAAAAATCAATAATTAAATCATCCGTATATTATATATATTACAGACACCTAGAACAAAAAAAGAAAGAAAAAAAAAACGAAAATCGATGATGACGGTACGGCATTCCCGTGTAAAGGGTGGAAACCCGGACCACAGTTTGCCGCCACCAACATTGAACCTTCTCGAAAGACATTATTCTTCCAAGGTTATTAGATGGAAAGTAGCCAGATTTTTACTGGAGAGAAAAATTAAGAAAAAAAAAAAAAAATCGAATGAAAGAAAAGGAAAAACCCACTAACACACTCATACGCTGAGAACTCCATTTATGAAATTATAATAAGAAATAAAAAAAAATTATAATATATGAATCAATTCCTTGAGACTAATACGACTATGACCTGAGACTGTAACGAACTCATCTCATCAGTTGGACAATTTTTCATTAAAAATCACCTGATCGTCGTTACTTTTGTAATTTCTATGTATAAAAATTTCTTTATGGCCATTTCTATAAGCGAGTCATTAAAAATCACCTATGAATTATTAGAAACTTTTCCTTTGCTCGTGTATATTATATTTATACTGCAACACCGCCAATAATAATTAACATTCGTAGCCAGCATGACGTTATTATTATTGTCATTATTATTATCATCATCATCATCATCATCATCATTATTATTAATATTATCATTATTATCATTATCATCATCATCATCATCATCATCATCGTTATTATTATTATTATTATTATTATTATTATTATTATTATTATTATTATTATTATTATTATTATTACTGTTATCGTCATCGTCTTTGAAAAATGATCAATATTATTGTCATTATTATTATTATCGTTGCTATTATTTTATTATTATTATTATTATTGTTGTTGTTAGAATCATAATTATTGGTTTTTGAACAGGTCGCCTTCCCTCACGTCTCTGCATCATTGTTGAAAGAAAAGAATGAAGAACAGTTATTTGAAAAAAGAAAATCAAAAAATTGGGAGATAGCGAGAGAGGGTTAGGAAAATGAAGTAGGTATATATCCGTAGACTAGGAGAAGACACAAGAAATGTAAATGGGAAAATGTAATGGGAGAGGGATAGAGAGAGAGAGAAAAAATCAGGAATAAATAGACACGCGTACGAAGTAAAAATCGCGCTCCGACTCGATTAATAACAAGTTGATACAACAAATAAAAGCCATATAATATTCATTAATTTTTCATTCTCAAACTCTGCAGTGACGTCGAGACGCCCGTCGTGTAGTCTCGCCTATTGGGCTATTATTTATCTATCCATGTCTCTTCGAAAACCGTCTTGCCATATCACCCCATCACCCGCCCGATTATTCGTTCACCCGCTACCCCCTCGCATAGGGTATTAACTTGATAAACCCATAATAAATATACAACTTATTATATGCGTATATTGAGATATATATACCTATGTATTAATAATAATAATTATAAATAATAACGTCTAGTAGTAATGAATAATAATTAATAATAATAAATGAATAAATAAATAAAAAGAAAATAAAAAAAAAAAAAAAAAAAAAACTCGTGAACATGATGATATTTTATCGATGAGATTTAGATTTTGTATATTTACGCGTTAGCCGTTGGGATGTGGAGGTGGGGAAGTGGAATGAATGAATTTTCGGCGGATGTTAAGGACTTATTAATTAACCTATAGAAATCAATGTAGATTAAATATCTCTGGGTAAATGAACAAATTGAATAAATAGGTGGATGCAAGTGCGAATGGGTGAAGACGGTACGGAGTAGGCGCGCTTGATAAAAAATGAAAATATTTGAAACAAGAAAATGAATAAAAAAAAAAAAAAAAAAACGTATTTGTGATAAACAAATCGCGAGAAAATACCGGAAGGTGACGGGTGACGGATTGACTGCGGACGGGTTATCTCCACCCGTAAGTGTATTCTTGACTAGTAATAATCAAGTAATAAATAAATATAAATGAATAATAATAATATTAATAATCATAACAAATAATTTAGATATCTATATATGGATATATATATATATACATATATATAATGCATGTAGCTTTCGTTTAAAAGAAAAAGAAAGAAAAAAAAAAGAAAAAAAAGAGAGAAAATTATATAACTTTACTATTCCCTATTATATGTACACAGATGTAAAAAAATTTATTAATTTTTGTAGATCGTTTCTAAAACAAAACACAATGTATGTATATATATGTATAAATATACATGTATACATGCTTCTTTTAGATTATAAAACTGAAACTAATAATAATAATAATAGTAATAATAATAATGATAACAATAATGGAGAAACAACAAATCATTCAAATTGCAACCAAAAAAGTTTCAAAAAAAAGGTAAGAGTAAAAGAAAAATGAGACATACCGAACACCGATATTATATACCTACTTGACGTATTTAATTAATCGTTATCGTTTTGAACGAGTCGTAGTGTTGAGCAAATGAATTATAGTAATAATGATAATGATAATAATAATAATAGTAGTAATAATAATATTTACCATAATGATAATAATGGTATCGATCGCGTACATTACATTAGGTATATATATTATATATCATAGAAGAGAAACAGATGACGAACTTGAGAAAAAATACGAAAAGAAAGAAGCATTTGAAGAAATGAAAAAAAAAACAATAATAATAATAATTAAATGAATTTTTTAAAAAAAGACAAAATTCGTAAAATTGGAAAATCATATAGAGGTTCAATTTCGGAGCTACTTTTGCAACAATTTGCCCATTTTACTAAAAAAAAACTGTAGAAGAAACAAAATGAAAAAAAAAGAGAAAAAGATAACTGATGAAAAAGAGGTTGAAAAAAGTAATAATAATGATAATTATTAATAATAATAATAATAATAATAATAATAATATTAGTAGTAGTAGTAATAATAATTATAATAACAATAATAACAACAACTATACAATAAGGCGAAAAAAAAAATGAATAAAATAATAAATAACGGTAGCAATCAATACGATGCTTTTGACTTGTTGCCATCGACAAACGTATATGCTCAATTTGCAGCTCCGACGAGACTACTTAACTTATAATATATATATATATAGTATAAACATTATACTCCCCCTATCCCCTCAAACCCCAAAATGTGTATATCCAACCGGTGAAAGAAATATTTTTTACCGCTACCTAATAAGAATACATATATATATAATCTAATATAATACTATATACTACCCTATTATACGCTGAAAGAAATGACGACTTCATGATTATACATATTATATACAATGATGATTGTTTCTTATCTTATTTTTATTACGATTGCGTTGATGTTTCCTTCTCGTATATTCTTCTTCTTCTTCTCCTTCTTTATTTTTCGTGAAGAAAAAAAAAATTTCCTTCTGATTCTGTTCATTCATTTGATTTTGGATATTGTCCTCACATCGATGTATAATTCAATGTTTTTTTTTCTTGTGTGTTTTTTTGTTCTTTATCAAAGATGAGATATAGTATATATATATATATATGTATAGGTACGTTTATATTTATAATCGAGTGACTTTTTTTAAATTTTTTTAATTCTTACTCATCCCGCCCCCAAACCCCTCCTTCGCTTTAACTGCACGACATTTATTATAATATAATATTACAATATATATATATATATATATATATATATATATATAATGTATGATAATTTAATAATCCTCGAAAGATATAATATGATGATGATAATGACGGAAAAGAAAATTTATTATTTAAGTTTGATGCAAAGTAAATTCTATTTTTTCTATGTTAATAAGTATAAAACGGTGATGACATGAAAACATATATAATATACTATACATACACCGTATCCCATATTACAGGTATATACATATAAATTAAGAACAATGAATTTGATCCGATTCCATGAAAACGAGAAACAAAAAAAAAACGAAAAAAGTTTTACGGATATAACAACACTATGTGTATGTCCATGAATATTTATACGTATGTATTGTCAAAAATCATGAAAAGAAATGAGAATCTAAAGAAAAATGGTCGCCACATTCGTGCGCATAAGAAAAAAAAAAAAAAAACTTAAAAAATACAATGCACCGAATAATAATTAGACCCGAATAATATATGATTATATGTATATGTCTAAATATGTATGTATATACGATAGATACATATGTGTATTAGCACACAAAGATGTACCATATACCTACTCATATTATAAATTCATGTCATTCGCTTCAATATAAGTCTGAAACCACGGATAAAAAGAAAAAAGAAAAAAAAAAGATTAATAAAATATTTAAAAAAAATAAAAAAATAATAATTATTATTATTATAATACTAAATAAATTAAATGAATTGAAAAAAAAAATACAAAATAAAACCCACAGTTTTTAGTAAAAATTTAGATGCGAACAAGAAAAAATTCTCAATACATATAGATATATATAAGATTATAATATATTAGTAATTAAAGAAGAAGAAAATAAATAAATAAATAAATGCTAGTATCTATTCGATATGTGGTATATATATTATACACAAAAATATATATACAAATGGTGATTGAGCTCGAGAGTTTTTACGTGTAGAGAAAAGAGAAAAAGTAAACGAAATAGAAAAAGAAAAGACAAAAAAACAAATAAAAAAAGGAAGAAAAGGTGATGAGGCGTAGGGTGGTTGCCGATACTCGGAGGGGAAGTAGAATGATAAAAAAAAAAAAAACAAAGAAAAGCGCAGTGGCGTAGGCTGGACGAAATAAGAATAAGATGTGAAAGCTAAATAATGAAATTAATAAATTGCTAAATAAAGGACGAAGACATGAAAAAAAATAAGTAAAAGAACATCTATACAGGTAATAGGGATTTCAAAAGTTGAACAGATGATGTTTGTTTCAATTCGAATTTGACGGGTTTCTTTTTGATATACTCTTTTTTTTTTCAATAAATCTTTTGCTTCTGATTTTTCGCTGTCCTCGGTTCCCAATCCGGGACGGTAGAATGTGAAGCGAGAGAAAAAAATCAATTTTTTTCTTCGTCGGATTATTTTTATTGTTTTTTTTTTTTTTTTCCAATTATATCGTTGATAAGACTTGTCTTGATCTCGGGTGATGGACTAAACGGCAACAGAGTATGCGAAAGATGAAAAATGAAGAAAAAAAATTAAATTAAATAAAACAAAATAAAATAATGAAAAAAGTTTGTCGAGAACCTCCGCTAGACCTGGAGATATATCTCTGCTATATGTATACATATATATTTACACTTACGATTACATAAATGAATGATTGATAACCAAATAGTGTAGTAGAGAAGCAGGATAAAATGAATAAATGGATGAAAAGAATAAAAAAAAAATAAATAAATAAAAAACGGAGAGTGAAACAAAAACAATGTAAACCAATAGGAAAAATATTTAAATAATAATAAAACAACAATTATCAGACACATTTTGCAGCCTTCACTTTGGCCGAGGTTCTGACATACAATTACTAAACGTACATGTATTTTATATACATATATGTATACATACCACACACAAACACATTTCACGTATTATATATTATATTGATTATTAATTATCAATTATTAATTAATATTATAAACTCTAATAAGGCGTCACACTTAAAATCCATATAGCTATAACCATCTTGATTAATACGATGCGTCTATACTCGAAAGAATTAATAAATATAACTTATACACATGCATATATTATTAGTTATCTATCTATATTAAAATTCGTTGACGAAGGGAAATGAAAAATCTATCTCATTGTATTATGTACAGTCTATCATCATCATTTGAATATATATATATTTCTAATACTTACATAGGCTTGTCCGCCATTTGCATTTAGCTCCATTGCCTCGTGCTTTTTTGTTTTTTTTCCATCAGCAGTACACGAATACAAACTGTTTAATCGCGCGGTAAATAATCTAAAGGTTTTCTTCGATTCTACATCTTTTGATTTTCTTATTTTTTCTTCATTTTTATTAACATTATTTTTTTATTTAATTTAAAATATTTCATTCCCTGAACTCCGTAATAGTATTGTATATTGGACGTATCCCGCGTTTTTTCTTCTGTCTATTCTTCTATAAAAAAATGACGTTCAAAAATTAAATTAAAAAGAAAAAAAAACACACGAACATCTCCTACGGAATATTTATTATAATCATAATAATAATAATATTAATAACAATAATAATAATAAAAGTGTGTATTGAACTAATATTATTATATAATATTTACGTATTTAAGACATAAATTGTATAAGAAATATATAAATAGCCATTGGCTGTGACCGATAACTGCCATTTTCGTAAAAAAAAGAAGAGAATAAGAAAAAAAAAGAAAGAAGTATGAAAAAATAACAAATCATGTATAACTATAGGCACACGCTCGAAAAATTCACTCATCACCACATTGAATAACATAAATCATCACGAACTATATTATATATATATATATTAATAATAAAAAGAAAAAATATTAAAAAAAAAACACAAAAACAAAAACGAACGGACGACAGAAAGAGAGAGGAAAAAAATCGGAGAAAAGCGTATTATATGTATACAAAACAACAAAAAAATATATATATATATATGTATGTATGTAATTTGGAACGTCTTACGCGATTTCTAATTTTTTATACTTAATTTATTTAGATTATTACTATTATTATTATGTTTTTCTGTTAGAAATTTTTTTGTTCTTTTTTTTATTTTCTTTCTTATGCCCCCATTATTATTGTTTCACGAATACACGAAGCGAAACGCGAAGGGTGTGGAAGAAAAAAGAGAAAAAGGAAAAAGAAAACACAAAACGCTATGATATGAACGACGATACATATCTCAAAGAATAATAACTAAAGTATAAGGGAATTATATAAATAAAAAGAAGTAAGAAGAAAAAAGAAAGAATGGGGAAAAAAAATTAAATAAACATAATTATAGCAGATACTATAGGGATATTGAAATAATAATAATAATAATAATAAAAACGAATAGATGATCATTGTTGCTTAATTTAGCTATATTTACTATATTATTATATTCTATTGAATAGGTATATTATCATTAATATTATTATCATTGTCATTATTATTATTATCATTATTATTATTATTATTATTATTATTATTATATTTAAATTAAAGTTTGCTTATTATATTGTAAAACATTACGGATTCGTGTATTTTTACGTGTATAGGTATAAAAGGAGGAAGGAACGAAAAAAAATCATTAGAGAGAAAAAAAAAAACAAGTAACGGTGAAAAAAAAAAAATAAACTGACATATATAGCTCTTTGATTGATATCCGATTGATTATATTATATTACTATAATGCTATAATATTAATATGTTCCATGTTGTTATTCTATCTCGATTTTTATCTCATTTTTACTATACTATATTATAGAACAAACTATATATTATATATTTAAATTCAACCGCGTTGTCGGCCAACCTCGTTCGTATAATAAGAAATGAAGAGAAAAAGAAACGAAAATTAATGAAAAATAAATAATTTCAATATATTACATTACGCGTGTATGAAAAAATATTATTGTAGCAACACAATCCCCCCCCACCCACCCACCCGACCACCCTTAGTTATTACATCATAATATATATATTTTTTTTTCAAAACGATCGCGTTCTATGAAGAAGAAAAAGGAGGATAGGAAGGAGGAGGAAAACAGGAATATTATCATCGTCATGATATCGTTTTAAATAAAATCGCGAAAAAAAAAAAACAACTTAACAAAACGAAACGAATAATTCGGTATAGGTTATATGTATGTAGAGATATAGAGGAGTATATGTTGTATTTAAAAAATCTGAACAATTGACTGTTATGATATATATACATATATATGTATTATTTGGTAGATTGAAATGTAGGTAAAATTATATTTAAAAAATTGAAAAATAAGGTAAAAAAAACAGATAATCAATTTTTTTGTTTTTTGTCTTCTCTTTTCTTTGTTATTTGATTGCCCTAATAAGAACTGATGGATAAGAATAATTGATAATTTTTCTACGTTGACGAGTGAAAACGGTCGAATATAAGATATATTTGTATTATTTATATATTATTAATATTATTATTATTATTATTATCATTAAAATAAGTATAAACAGCGTTCAACACCATACGATATGAACATAGATATTAATACACATGAACATACTTACGTAGCGAACATGCATGGATAATAATATGTAAGCTGCAAGAATTTCAAGGGCGTAAAAAATTAGATGAAAACTGGTAGAATCAAACCAACCCCATCTACAAAATTACCCCATTAGCGATTGACCGATGACGAGTACTCCTTAAAAATGAAACATCAGACGAACGGAGGAACGAAAAATACACGAAAAAAAGATGAGAAAGAAAAACAAACTGAAACGTTATTACAAATCGCTATTAGCCGAATGTTACATATTTCATCACGTGTTTCTTGCGAATCAAGTATAATATGATTAGATATTTGTTATTATCCCTACATACGTATACGCATGTATGTGCGTGTGAATCAATATAGTTAACGCTGTATAATTACGACCTATTCTTTTTCTATTGTAGGAATACATGAAAAGAATAAGAGAAAGATTAAGTAATAGTTAAAAAAAAATAATGAAAAAGAAAAAGCAACAACGCAGCTCAGCTCTCAGCCCACAAAATCGATCTCAGAACGAAGAGAAAGAAGAAAACAATCCTACTTCCAATTTTATTAAAGTTTATCTTATTTTTCTTCTTAATTTAATTAGGTACTTTTTTCCTACGTCTATTTATTTTCTCCCGTTATAATAAATACATTTATTTATACATTACCGATATCGCTATCATTATTATTGTTATTCATTATTTTATATATATCTTCGTTTGAACAGAGACAGAGCGGTACGGAAAGTTTGATATCCGAATTCGCGACATCTTATACTAATTGTATTATACATTATAGAAAATCTTATATTATGTATGCATAAATTAGTGATCATCGATTCGAATAATCAAAGAAGCGCGCCCAAATCAGGTTGAAGGAAAAAAAGCGGATTCGTCATCAAATAGGTATCTCGGTGTGTAATCTATAGTTTGCGAAAATGCGAGAAGGGAAACCAAAAAAAAAATTGAAATGGAACGAATGAAAAAAAGCACATTCGCGATGTCGCCGTTAACGATTATCATTCATCATAACATATGTATATCATTCAATTAAACATAGAATATTTTTCAATCGACCGATGCAAATTAATCCATGGCGACAAAAAGTGAAAAGGTTATTGTAGGACGCGTTAGGAAAAATTCTTGATCAATTTTTCTTATTTATTTATTTCTGTTTCTTTTCTTTTTTCTTCTTTTTTTTCCTGTTTTGTTCAATAAACGATGACTTCTTCTTTTTTTTTCTTGTGTTTTCTTCATATCTCAGCACTGAAATATATTATATACCCTTAGAAACACTCACACGTAGAAAGTATAGGCGTATTTACACATGTGAAACAGATAAATAATAGTGATAAAAATATATGTAGATATAAAACGAAAAATGGATTGACGAGAGTCCTGTTTAAAAAAAAAAACAGAAAAAAGAAACAAAACGAAAAATAACAACAGAATAACGAATAACAATAAAAATAAATACAAGAACATGAAAATCGTTGAATCCGGGGCAGACTGTTCACATATACATATATGTTTGTATGTATGTATATATGGATGTATATGCATAGCTATTTACACGTATATATTATATACTGAATTGCATGACATTGATATCTATACATATATATATATTTACAATAAAATTAAATCTTATATTATATTCTATCGTATACAAACACGTAACACATCCCTATACATAAATCTATACATATATCTCAGCTATATGCTATAACTACATAGTGTGATCGGGGTCATTTATTGAGAACCCCTGACCGCGTAATGCGAAAAAAAAACCGAGCGAGGCAACCACCCCAAACTAGAATCAGTATTTCAAGATAATTATTATAATAAATAAAAATAACGAGAGAGAGAGAGAGAGAGAGAAACAAAAAGTGTGAAAGAAAAAGAAATGAGGAGAAAAAATAAGACAGAAAAATAAATAATAATAATCATAATAAGTTGTATGATTCTTTCGTTTCTATCGTTTAAATTATTGCTGACTCCGGAGTCGAGAGAAATAAATCATAAAAATTTTGTATTCTTTCCTTTTTTTTTTCATCAAATCACGGAGATCAGGTATACATAATGTGTAACATTAAAAGACAAAAAAAGAAAAGATTCAAAAAAGTGAACGAAGCAAGCAAAAAAATCATAATGGTAACCGTAAGATAAATAATTATTATAAAACAAAAAACATGAAAACAAATGAGAAAAGGAATAATAACAATAACAATAATAATAATAATAACAACAAGTTAACAATAATATAAACGAAGAAATAGGGGAAAGAGAGAGAGAGAGCAAAATCAGTAATAATATCGAAATTAATATTTCTCGAGAAAAGAAAAGAAAAATTGAATAAATAAATAAAAACTTTTATAATGTACGGGAATGAGAGGAAAAAAAAAGAAAAAAAGAAAAAAAAATCTGTATCAATTATAGCGTATATGACATACATTATTATAGTTATTATATTATTATTATATATTAAATGTTGTGCGTAGTGTTTGAAAACCCCGCAAAAGAGAAAGAGAGAACGAATAAGAGAGGAAAGGTTGAATTAATGATGATGAAACGGAGAAATAAATAAAGCGAAAAAAAAAACAAGAAATATGTAAAATATAAGAAAACTAAAACACAAAAAAAAAGAAAACGAATAATAATAATAATAACAAAACATTAATATATGTAGTGAAGAATATTTTATATTTGACATTTTATTATTAAATTTATTATGACTATTACGATTATTAATATCATTATCATTATTATTATTATTATTAGATTATAATTATAGTTGTGATTATGATTATGATTATCATCCTCATGGCACATATATGCGAGCAGTTGCCTGTAACTTATGTAGCCGTAAATAATGGCATCGAATCGCCTGACATTTCTTTAGTACTCTGCAGGTGACCGGTGAATTTCACATCTGTACACTTCGTGCATGATATTTAATGAAAATGAAATAATTAAAAACAAAATGTAGCGAAAACGATAATAATCAAATTCGTGAGAGAAATTTTTACGTGAATTTCAGTCAAATCAGACTTTAATCGCAATAATTACACGATGAGATTATTTATTATTGATATATGCAGTACACATATATTATCTAGCAAATTTTTATCTTATTTTCGTCCAGATAGTCGATGAGCGCAAATGAATAATATAATGTAGTGATGAAAAAAAGTGTGCACGTGATAAAAGAAAAAGAAGAAAAAAAAAAAAAAATAAGTAAAATTATATTAACAATAATTAGACGATTTTGCGCTCGCTTCGCGTCATGCCAGTATACCTGTAAGGTATTTAAAAATAATTGATATCGGTCGAATTAGAAAACGAAAAAATATATATTACCTATATACCTACCGAGAAAAAAAAAGAAAAGAAAAAAGGAAGCAATTGAAAATAATAAGGAGGAATGGTGAATATAGAAAAAGGAAAGGAAGTTGGAGTGCAAGTAGATTACGTATAAGTATGTTAACTAGATAGAATGAATATATACACATATACATGTATCGGTGTGTGTGTATGTAAACTTATAGGAAAAGTAAAAAGTTATTGAGAGATGGAGAAAGAGAGAGAAAGAGATATTAAAGAAATGTCGGATAAATTAATTAATTAAATTTTTAACTGATATATTCTATATGATATATAATATATATATACATATGCCGTTTGCATAATATATATAAATAATACGTAAAGTGATGTTATATTATGAAATAAGTAATTCGAATTATGTACGTGTTTTTACCGCACTGCTCGCGCCCAAGTCATGTCTCTTTGTGTTTTTGTATTTGTATATAATTTATCAATGCTTAATAACACAGTATAATATAGTTATGATTCTAGATTACATATACATAGTATATACTATATACACATAGATACTCGGATTCTCTTTGCCGCTCTCGATGAAAAAGAAAGAAAGGAACAAAAAAAGAAAGAAAAAAGAATCATTACAAAAATGAAATACTTCATGCGATTTCATTCTTTTTCTTTACTTATATATAATACGTAATTATATTATTCATGTTTACTTATTTTTTTTTCTTTCTCTACTTTCGTGTTTCCTATATTTATACGACACACGGTGACTGACTGACATTTGCATTTCAATAATATATATTACAATAATGATAATAATTATATTATTTTATATCATTAAAAAAATTTGAGAAGATGAAAAGAGAAGAGAATTGAACAAATAAATGAAAACAAAAAAACCAGTACAGTTATCATCGATTATTATTATCATTTGCATTTTCATTTCCATATCACATCTAATCAATATCATCACCATCATCGTCGTCATCATTATTATTGCTATTATTATTACTACTTTATAAAATGGTATCTATATATATATATATATATACATATATACACAGGGTGGCGAGAGTCGATCTCTCGCGACTTTGCCGCACGTTTTTTTCTTTTTATTTGCGTTTTTTTTCTGTTCTTGCGCCATTTTTTTTTTTTTCTATATGTTTTTATGAAATTAGTTTATTTTGTTATATATATATTTATAACAATATACTTTTCGTCATCAATGAAAAGAATGAAAAGGAAAATAAAAAACAACAACAACAACAACAACGTTCATATCACTCGTACGAAACGCGATATTTGGGCATTAATATTTACATATAATATACTGTATAATAATATAATTCATTCATATTGCGATGAAGAAAGAGAAAAAAAAAAAAATTTCAGTGAGAGAAAATGAAAAACGAGAACCCGCTAATGAATTTGAAAGAAAAAAAAGAAGAAACAAAAATAGTTCAGAACCACGTATGAGAGAGTGAGATATGGAGGAATCAGATATGAAAATCTAGAGTAACCGGAGGTTAGTTTACGATAGTTGGAAAGGAGAAGATTATAGGGAAAATGGTACATGAAAAAACAAACTACCGGATATTGAAAACACATCGAAACTTGAAAAATTGTAAAAAGTAATGAATAACGAAACAAAAAACAACTGAGAATCTTGGAAAATTTTAAATATAGTGAGAGTTTCAACTATACTTATCATTGCGGCGATTGGTAAATGATGGCCGAAATTATAAAATGGCGATGAAATATTTTCGAGCGTAAAATTCACAAGTTTATTATTATTTGCACACTTAACATGATTATTATTATTATTGTTATTATTATTATTATTTTCCTTATGTATCTATAATTTTACGTATATATACGCTAATATATTATCATTATTAATTTTTATCATGATTATTTTTATTAATATTTTAATATATATATATATATATATATAAATAATTGATATGATTTTTAATTTAATATAATATGATATACGCACCTATGTTTTTTTGTTTTCATCCCTTGTGTTCTCGTCTGGTTGTTATCTTTGTGTTTGATTTGCGTTGTTTTCAATATCGTTATTCTCATATTTCTATATATTCTCATTAAATTTCGGTTACATGACAATGTGTTGATGGATGTAATTTTTTTTTCTCGTCTTTCGATGCACATCTCATTCTACTTTTTGTTTTTCTTTCTTCGAATAATAATTGAACTTCTGAGATAATTTTTTTACACAGACGCAGTTTCATAAGAGATATAAGATTTTTGACTCTGACACGAGATGAGGCTGACTTTGAAACAAAAATAGAAAGAAAAAAAAATTATTTTTTTCCGTTAAACTTTCCTTCACATAAATAATACTGTACAAATCAAGTGAAAATATATTCCGATCAAACACATACAAGACAAGACAACCCGACTATCCTATATATACATATATACATTACACATATATGTCTTACATGCTATAATTATAAAAATACATATTTTATCCCATAATATATTTTCGTCGAATTATTTTTTTACACTTATATTCTGTATATTGTATTTGAAATCTCATATACTATACCTACATATATTATTATTATTATTATCATCATTATTATTATACTATTCTAATTTTAATTGTTTATTTTTGTACGATATATGATTCTTATTTTATTGTAATAAATTTAGCTGAGTCTTCTTTTGTATTACTATTGATTTGACTGGCAGACTCAAAGACGAAATGATCAATATAAGAAATGAAAGAAAAAAAAATATATAATCAAATATAAGTATTTCTACAAAGTGGTACCAAATATTTTACTTAAAAAAAAAAGAAGAAAAAAAACAAAACAAAACGAAACAAAAAAAAAAAGACAAAGTAAACCCCTGCTGAAGAAAAAAAGAGAAGAAAAATGATAATGAAATGTTACAAGTAATTTTTATACATAGACGATTAATTTTTATCTTCATTTTTTCATTTGTGTCTTCGTATATTGTGAATTGAACGTTTTTTTTGCTTTTTGGGTCACTTTATATTTACTTATTTAAATTCTTTCTTCTTTTTTTTTGATTCTTCAATTTTTTCATATCTGTAATGACTGGTATACTGTTCAGTTTTATCGATTATATGCATTTTGAAAAAATGTCGGCTCTTGGCATTGTTGTTTTTTTTTGGTTCTTTTTTTTCCTTCTGACATCACCCCTAATCAATGTTGGTATTATAAATATCGTTTTTAGTAAATACGATGCGTTTTAAAACCCCTAATGGACGGAAATCGAATGAAATATAGACCGAAGAAATAATTATATCTATATAATATGTTATGAGAAAACAATCTACGATTAAGAATTAACTCGGAGTTGACATAAAGTTATGGACAAATCAATCGTCACGATATATTTGAATGGAATTGTTTTTAAGTTTTTTGTCTATGAATCCAAATCCAATGCGAATTCGCGATGGGTAAATAGTAAAATCTTTGATTACGCAGATAAAATGTTTCTTGAAAATGGCGACTGTATTCATATTGGGTGAATATCTTTTCATCTCGTGTATGTATGCTGTATGCATATGGGAATTATATATACGTGCGTACATCGATGATGAGGAAATGGCGTATACTTGACGAGGTGAAATCTGCGGAATAGATAGATAGGTATCTAAACACATTGAAAACGGGCCAGGATTCCGACCTCTCTGCAAAACGAGCCAGGCCCGTTGGGGTGGCAACGTCGCATTGCAGCAGCGTTGGGCTGCGGTCGATGCCGTTGGGGGTAGAGCAGCTAGTCTGTACTTGAAACACCCTCGCTCTCACCCCCCTCCTTTCCTACTCAACCCCCATCGTGTTTTCCTCCCTTAACCCCTCAGTCTGCGAGCTGCCCTCGCCCCATTCGCCGCCCTCCTCTCTCTCTCTCTCTCTCTCTCTCTCTCTCTCTCTCTAACACTCGTTCGCGTCCTCCGCGCCGCCGACTACGACGACGACGACGACGACGACGACGACGACGACTCTGCAGTAGATCGATAAAGTGCCGTTCGCACGAGACGCGTCGCTGCTTTCTCGCTGCAAATACAACGACGGCGGAGGGTGAAACTGCTGTAGAAAAGGGTCGGTTGTGCTTTTACTCGAGCAAAAGAAAATTAAAGGTCGTAGAAATGAGAGGAGCGAAGGGAGGAAAAAATGGGATTATATATCTTAAGAAAAAGACCTGCAACGCAATTGTTGTAGCCGCAATTGTTCAAACATAAATACGTACTGTAATACGTTATACATATTTAAGGATCACCGAGCTTCCCTGACTTTCATTTATTCGTACGAGGGAAGATAATTTTCCAGTCTGCACGGGCTTCAAATATTTTTATATATCCATGCCGCTCTCCCCGAACTCCGGATAAAATGAAGCGAAGAATGATGAAAAGCAAGAAAAAAAAAGTTGGAAAAAATGCTCAAGTATCGTGGTATTTCCTCATCCTATTGGTCCTGCGGGTCTCACGGAGAACGTTATTATGCATGTTTCTTGGCCATTTCGAGAACGTAATAAAATAAGTATATACCGATGAAAAACACATAAAAACACACGTCCTCATACATAATTATGGTATTACGTATGTATCGGTGCATGTAGGACCAGAAGTTCTTGTGTACTATATGCAAGGGTTGCGAGCGGCGGAAATTGTTTGCCGCCATATTGGAAAAACAAGCGCGGAACAACAACAACACAACAACGACGACGACGACGATGAGAATGAGGCGAGTCGTAAAGGGAGATCTTGCGGCGAGCGCTGTAGCTGAAATTTTTCTTGTTTGTCCCTTTAAAGATCTTACATGTAAACATATGTGCCATGTATGTGCATACTTTACATACGGAGGCGGCGTATGAAGCGGCGCTATTTTTCTGCATGCAGAACACAATGTCGAGTCGAAAGCTTTGTCCGAGCGCAGATACTGTGGTCGGGACGGTCGATACCCCGTGCCAGAGACGCGGCGACGCCCTACTCACCCCCTTGACGCGCGACGTCAGTGACGCTCAGCGTCGCGACGAATATCTTCTATACATTTTATTCGACACAATCCGCATCCACCCTTGTGAGATTCATTTCAATTCAATCGCGAGCCATTTGTCAACTCCGAGTCACAAAAAGTACATTCTACACGCGTTATACGTTACGATAAATAAATTTCACATTTTAAACCGAACAAAACTCGCTTATGCACAAATTACGGACCATCAGAAATCTGCGTAGACAGAAAAAGATTCAAAGAAATAATCCAACCCCGCAGAACGCGAGCGGTAGAATAATTGGAGAAGCTTGATTGAACGAATAGGACGTTAATTCTTTCCTTTCGTTGTTTATTTGTTTATTCATTTTATTATACTTACGATTTTTATCATTTCCAATATTTTATCGCGCGTTGAGAATCGGAAATAAGGTGGGAAAAGGATAAAAGACCGTTCGCTCTTGAGCCGTGTGCAAGTTGCGAGCAATTGACACCGATATACCGAGTGGCCGATAGCAAACTGCCAATTTACGAAATCCTGCGTAACAAGAAGTAACCAAAATAAGAAACAAAAAAAAATATAGTAATTCTCTATAAAAATCAGAGCATTCTTGTTCATTCCCAATAAACAAAATAAAGTTCACGATTTTTTCGACAAACTGCACGGTAATACCTGTAACAAAAGATTGCACGTTTTAAAACGTGCAAACAAATGACAATCCCAATAATTTTATTTCTCTGTCGTCTGTATGCTGCAGATACGGCGATGAAAAAAAAAATAACAAAATAACAACAAGAATAAACAATTAATTAACGATCATCAAATTAATAATGATAAAAATTACGTACGATGGCAGGGAGAATTTAAGCGTAATTTTTAACGAAAGTCGAACTTCATAGGCTGTACTGCATCACGCATAATATGAATATATGACTATATATATCTGTATGTACTGAATACATGAGGCACGCATGCAGTGAAAAAAAAATTGAAAAAAATTGAATAAATCACGTAGGTATATATGGAATTTCATGAAAATTATGAATTAAATTTCTATTCGGTAAACGCTGCGGACATAACAACAAAAACAACAACAACAATAATAATATTAATAATAATAATAATAATAATAATAATTTCGATAAAAATAATAATAACTAATTATAATGAAACCAACAATAACTGTAGTAAAAACAACAACAATAAATAAAAGATGTAGTTGCAGCAAATTATACTATACAGCAATAATTGAAATAGTATAGTATGCAGCAGTTATATAGTAAATATATATATACATATATATGTATATTATGAGGGGTTGTATATATATATGTGTATATATATAAATAAAATATTCTCCGAAAAATTCCGTGTATATTATATTGTATCACGAATAATGGGCGTGCGATGTAATTATTATGCGAACATAATATACGTATTTAATAATAATAGTAACAATAAAAATAATTAGTTTAGAATCGTATAATAATACACCCTTGTATATAAAAATTCAGGGGTTTTTTCTATTTTATTATATATATGATCCTAAACCTAAACGGTATGTATTCAAGTACGATACATAAATTATTTATAAAAATACATATAGGGCACACATATATATAATATATAATACATATATATATATATATATTCATATTCTATTACATGACACCGAAGGGAATTTAAATGATGATTGTAGAAATTAATCTGCATGCAAAAAAAAAAAAAAAAAAAAAAAAAGATGAGGAAGAAAACAATATACTTTTAGGTGTATAGTGAAATACCGTGGTGTTAAATATTGTCGATCATAATTATATAGTGACGACAAAAAAGAAATAAAAATGCAATGTTGAAGTAATATTAAAATAATGATAGAAACAAGAGGAAAAAAAAAAAATAAATAAATAAATGAGAAGAAAAAAAAAAAAAAATTAATTTTGTACTTTTTTCGTGTACGTTGCGGAATGCTCAAAAAAACAATACAAAAAACAACACACACACATACACACACAAACATTAGACACACAAAAAGAAAAAAAAATTATAATAATAATGAATGAAAAATAAAAAGCAAAGAAAAAAGTAATATAACATTATGTATCGTATATAATATACCTATATATATATATATATATACAACATAATATAGACAGTTGAGTTTTTGAAAGGGTAGGAAGAGTAAGAGAGGAAATGAGGAAGAAGAAGTAAAAAAAAAAGGAATAAACAGAAAAGAAAAGAAAAAAAAAGACAGAAATTTTTTTAAGAGAAAAAAATGCGGGGCTGGGATCGAAATCACCAGGAGAATATAATGGACGTGGAGAGAGGAGATGCGCAGGGCGCTGGGAGGGCATGAGGGAAGGGACGAGGGTGAAAGGGACGCTAAGGGATGCGCCTCGGGGTCGAAAACGCGTAAGTTGAACTATACCTAGAGTGAACAACGTAAAGAGCTGAGAGAAGCGAAATAAGTGGAATTGACGTTCGAGCGAATAAGAAACAGCGAGTATCTACTATAAAAAAAACCATCGAAGTCTTCCCGTTGCGAGACTAGAAGGTTGAATCGAAAGATTGCTTGAAAGTCACATATATACATATATAATATGCATTATGTATACATAAAAAAAAACAGACCGAGTGTATTTCATATAATAAGTATACACACGTATAATACCTACTCTATTTACCTTATGTGAAAAGAAACAAACAAAAAAACATAAACAAATAAAAATAATAACGAGAAACGAAATAGATTATTTACATATACTATACAATATACAATATACATACATCAGAAAATTAAAACGAAAAATTCAGAAATTACAATACAGAAAAAACAACCACGAGAGAAAAAAATTTGAAAAAAAAAAAAAAATTCAAAACTTGCACAAAATATTTAATGATTATTATAATTGTATTAATTGAATTTACATTACAACCATCGTTATGATATGTATTATTGTCGCTGCAATGAATCTTAATTTATTTAATATATTGCATAAATAAATTTACTGTTACATACCTTTAGATTTACATTATACATTATATATTCGATTAAAAAAAATACAAAAAAGAAAAGGAGAAGAATCATTATAATAATAACAATAATAATAGTAATAATGAATGAGAAATCAGGACATTTTTTCTTTTCTTTTTCAGATAACCCATAAAATAACATACGATTCACGCCACGATATTACACATTGAGTATACATATACATACGAAAAATCGATTCGAATATTGAATGAATGAAATTAATAATAATAGTAGTGACAGTGAAAAACAAAAAAAAATAAATAAGATAAAGGAATGAAGAAAAAACTCCCCAAAAGAATGAAAAAAATAAATGAATAAATAAAAAATGAATCAAATAATTGAAGATATAATGACAAAAAAAAAAAGAAAAAGAAAAAGAAATGAATGAATAAGTAAAGAAAAATAATAATAATAATAATAATAATAATAATAATAATAATAATAGTAAAATAATTATTGATACAAAATATTAATACCTAAATACCCGGTTTATTTTTATAATTATTTTTCGATCTATGAAACGTTATAAAAGTCTAAAGTAATATTAAATTTAAATATATGAATATTATTATTATACCTATAATATTATATATATTGATTATAATACAATTTAATAATGAAAAAAAAGAAAACCAAAAAACAAGGAAGAAAAATGAAAAATGTAACCCATATTGAATTACAATATAATACATGTAAATATAATATATCATAATACCAATGCTAATCTAACCCGCCATACATATATATATATACATATGTATGTGTGTATATATAAATGTATACATCCGCATTTGAATTATATATTATATAATTATGTACTTATAATTATATAAATACATAACTGAAAATTTGAAACACACGACCCAGTAAAATCTATGACATTGTGTATTTGAATATGGTGTTGGATTATGTAAGATGCATATTAGTTAATTAATATATACGTACACTTGAAATTTATAAAATATTTCACCTGATTATTTTGAATTGTCGTTGAATAAATTACATATTATACGTATATCCACATGTATTTGAATCACAAGCGATTTGCCTTTGCCGCGCCGTGATCGCGGTCAGCCGCGTTCAAAAGTCCCGCCCTTTTTCTCTTCTATACTTTCATTTTGTTTTTTTCTCTTCGTTTTCGATAAGTTTTTTTTTTGTTCCTTTCTTCAAACAATCATCAAAAACAGTTACACCCGCCAGCTGAGAGGGAGGAGATTTTTTGTTTTTTGGAACTTTCTATTTTCTTTTTCGTCTGTGTGTTTTCTCTAAGGATTACCAAAATTGCTGCACCTCGCGAATTGCATCCAAATGAAATCATTGCATTTAAATCTGTACAGCTATACACGTCATATACGTCATCCTCTAGGAGCTCTACGCGTAATTGTTGAAGCTGATCGCAAAAAAATAATCATGATATATTATAATATCTACTGCCCAACGCTCTGATCGATCTATACAATTATAATGGATAAATATAAATGAAGAGAAAAAAAAAAGAAAAAAATTTGAAAGGTTGAAAAAAAGAGAAGATCGTTTAGTTCGATATCGAAGAAGTAGTAGGCTCGTGAGAAATGGAAAAGGAGAAGAGGAGGAAGAAGAAAAAAATACCCATATAACGTTCGTACGTTCGTTCATAATTCACATAAATAATATATATTATATACATAAAAAATGAACAAGAAAAATAATAAAATTGAAATCATTAAAAAAAAAATCAAGAAATATACTATAACGGCTATAACGTATATAATGTATAACAAGTGATATAATGTTACTATATATATCTGTATAATATATACTATATATATATATAAATATATTATATAAATATACGCGTATAGCTTTTGACTGATTATCATATAATATACCAATATTGTCATGAGTATTTATTTAAAACTATATATATTAGTAAATTTAGACGGAATGATATGCGACGAAATAATATATGGTATAAGTATATGGTAATTGAAATTTTCAAGATTATTCAAACAATGATCAACAATATACGCAGATATTATTATTATATTGTACGCATATACCTAATATAATATTTAATCGATTCATGACAGTTTAAGGCCTATTAAGAAAACCGAAACAACATAAAATTAAAAAAAAAAAAAACTAATTACTAACTAAACAAACAAAAGAAAACACACACACACATGCATCTAATACCTATATAACACACGTAATATTATATTATCCATCTATCCATGTATCACATATGATATTCATTGCATTTGTAATTCATTCAATTGATAATAATAAGAGTAATGATAATAATAATGATGAGGATGATAATCGAAATTATTATTGCTATAATGAAGAATCAATGAAATTAAAGGTTAACACGTGTTCTTCATATTATTATTATTATATAATTATGAGAGCATATATATGTATTAGACCTGTCCTTAAAAAGGGTAAAATCGAATTTTGATGATCTCACCCCTCGAATTGGTTCGAAATAATATAGAAAAAATGCACGACTTTTGTCAATTTTTTTCCTCCATATCTACCCACCCCACTCTTACAAGGCCCCACTCTTTCTCATACAAAAAGCATTGGCTTTTCGTGGTTTTTAAACGTTCTTTCACCGTTGGCCCAATTATCAGCTAAAAAATCTGCAACTTGCAGTAAACGTCGGCAGTGATGATCCCTTTCAGTTGGATTTTTTTCAAATTTTTCAGAAAAAATTATGGGCCTTAATCACCCCTTTTTCTTCTGTACGTTGCAAAAAACCGCTGTCGAAAGAAGAAAATGTTGGAGAACGTTTGGCAAAAATTGGGCATTTTTTCTATATTATCTCGAACCAACTTGAGGGGTGAGACCATCAAAATTCGATTTTACCCTTTTTGAGGACAGGTCTAATATATATATACATATATATACATATACATATGTATTATGTGTATATGATGTGTGTATTTATTATGAAGGGTCAGCTCTATGGGCAGACTGCCTCAAGTGGCGTGATCTGTAGATTATACATATAAAGTGCAACTAATTAATAATTTATCAAACGCTACGGTGTCCTTCCTGGTCCTCCTTCAGCCACCCGACCCCCCCGTTTGCCCCCACCGCCGATTATTTATCGCGACAAAAAATAATTTTTGTTACGCGTAGATATATACCTAATATGTGAAACCGCATCATGTCTTCAATATGGAAATTGAAAGCAATAAATAAAGAAAGAGAAAGAAAAATTAGAAGAAAATGGAAGCGAGTGGAAAGATATAAAAAAAAAAAAAAAAAAAAAAAAAAAAAAAAAAAAAAAAAAAAAACAGAAGAAATTAAGAAAAAATTCAAAAGAAATCCTACACAAAATGTATAAGTACGTGAATTATTATATACCAATTATACTATATATATCTACATATATATGTGTATATGATTAAATTTGTAAACGTCCTTTCTAAAAATAAATATGATAAAATGGAAATGAGGAAGAAAAAATTGAATGAGAAAAATATAAAGATGAAGTAAGAATACTGAAATTATTTTACGTGGTGCAATGGTATATATATATATATATATATAAAATGGTATCAGACGTGTATAAATATTATATAATATATGTATACATAGTTATCTATTTATTCATACATGAAATCAAATCATATACAATATGTATATATATATGGAAGTCTGTCTCGAGAACGTCACTGCTCGCGGATCTCACGTAGGTATGTACATGATGATAATAATAATAATAATAATAATAATAATAATAATAATAATAATAATCATGAAAATTATAAACAATAACAATAAAATATAATAATATCAATATCGATTGCATTACTGAAATTAATAACAATCATCATCATCGTCATTCGTCATCCGCAAACTTTGAATACCTATAATAACAATTACACATATTATACCGTTACAGAAATACGTAAAGGAAAAAAGAATTTTTAATAATAATAATAATTGTTAATGCTCATTAAATCGCGCCTATACATGAATATATACATATATACCTACATACATATATAAATGTGAATATATGTATAGATATAATTTATCTGCAATGATTACATAAATTTCTAACTAACAAACTATCGATCGTCGAAAATGGCGTTGTGTGCTTGCGCGGTTAACACTTATGGAAAAAAAAAAAAAAACGTTTTGAAAATACCAAAAAAAGGAACTGCAAAAGGCTGTAACGGAGGAAATGGCTCTGCGATTTTCATGTTCGACATTTGTACATTTTTTATACGCCATATTTTTCACGAAATCAAAGCAATACACACATAAAATATAACTTGCAATCACGGATGTACAATAATTGATAACATCTATATCATACGTATATTATATATAATATATATATAAATAGTTTTATGAAACATTGAAATTTATCATTATTGTCATAACTATTATTATCATTATTATTGCCATAATACGTGCATAAAATTCCTATTTTTTTTTAGTTTACTGTTCTTTTTTTTCTTCATTCGTTTTTTCAAACATTTTTCCAAGATTGTCGTACTCGATTGTTTTCTCTACTCTTTTTGTGGGACGACGGAGAGTATATAAATATTGTAACAATGGGAAGAAAAAAAAAGTAAAATTTTTGTTTTTTTCGAAAATACGCGCAGAAAAATTTGTCTAATAGGCCATATCAAAGCTTTCTGTGATTCACGAAGACTGATCATCCGTTTTAGAAGAAAAAAGGAAAATGTTGTGGGGGAAAAGAGAGGGAAAAAAAATGAATAACAAAAACAAATAATAATTATAATTATAATAATCAGACTAACAATGATAATGATAATGATAATGATAATGATAATAATGATATTGTATATCGATAATTAATTGATAAATATTGAATAAATGGTGTTTATTTTTTTACTTTTCTTTTTTATCGTTGCTCTCCGTTTTGTTTCATGCATATGTAATTTCCATCAGATACGAGTGAAGACGTATATTATATATTTATATATATTATTATAAAGCCCAACATCATTATATTTTCATACTTATACGTAAATAAATTAACATATAAATAAAATGAAAATAATAATAATAATAATAATAATGATAATGATAACGGTAATGATAATAAAACTAAGTAAAAGAAAATACAAAAAGATATTTATCAGTGCAAGCGCCATTTTCTTCGAACGAAAGAAAAAAAAAATTCTAATTGAGAAATATATTAATGGTATACCTACAAATATATATGTATATGGTATGTGTAGATAAAATTATAACTATCTCTCTTAAATATTTGCTCAGTATATAGTATTGGCATGTTTCATAAACCTTCTACCTGATTCTACCGTTTATTTATTTATTTTATTTTCTTCGATCGGTTTTCTGGTTATGATATATTCACTTGTGTTCGAAGTTTAATAAACAGAAATAACTACACTTTTGAAAATCTGCAGATGATTCCGAATGACTTCAATTTTTATTCCCACTATGACTGGGTCAGTTTTGTCGTGAGATTTTTTGATTTTTTCTAACGTTCGGAAAGTTCCTTGAAATCAATCAAAAATTCTTGAAGTGCTGAAAAAGTAAAAAAACAAAACAAACTGAAGAAAAAAAAAATCGACTTCTTATCAAAAGTGATCAACGGTAAAACTATCGGAATAACAATGCGAAAATGTGGTTACTTTTTGAAACTTTGATTATATCGTAACTCGAGACGGGTTCGAAAAAAATGAAAAGGAAAATCGGGAGCTGCTATAGATGAGGCGCATTTTACTTTGTGTTTCAACTTGATTTGATATGGCAAGGGTTGAAATCCCGTTCGGATCAACGTGCGGACTCTAATTGAAAATCAACATTACTGATTAATTGATAATTATTCATCATAAATCATCCTGAGTCAAGGGAAGGTTAGCTGGCACCGAACACTCTGCAGTAGTACGTATAAACGTATGTACGTCCATACGAACAGTCTACTTTACCGATGGGTCTAAAATTTTCTGCAGCCGCAAGATCGCCGGCACCGCTGTAATATCAAAATTCACTCAATGACCTGTAGATTACAGGAGGGCCTGATAAAAAAAATTTCAATTTTTTCTCGATCTCAATTTTTTTTTCCTCTGTAATAGCTTCTAATGTCAGTAGAAGATGAATAAAAATGGAAGCAACTCTTCTGTAACTTACAGTGCCGAATTTCGTTTTGCGACGAAAATAAAAAACAAAAAAAAAAAAAAAAAAACCCGAAAACTCCGTACGTCGATGTATCTACGTCATAAATTCCTCGCAATTTTATACATATATGTGCGTATAAAAAACTTCAGGATTAGTTGTAATTTTTATTCGTGTCTTTTTTGTTTCTTGTTTTTGTTTGTTTGTTTTCCCCAAACATACAAGATAATGAATATTTACTACAAAATACAGTAACGAAAAAATGAAAAATCAGAAGATAAGTAAAATTTTCAAAAATTTTTCCTCTACTCTCTCTACCGTATCTGTCTAATCTCTGCATGAAAAAAAAATAACTATATACGTTATTATGTATAAACATAAGTAAAATGGAAAAAAAAAACGAATATGAATGCGAAATGAAATATATAAATATAATAATTATATGAATATATATTTCTCTAAAGATAACAGAAAATTGAAAAAAAAAACAAAAATAATGAGTAAATAAATAAATAAATTTTTAAAAAATCATCTAGTTTTTGAAAATATTTGATGCGGGCTTGAAACGAGTGTCGATTTCAAAAAAGACACACGTACTTAATCGTTCTGCACCGCCATATTACAGGTGTATGGATTAGTTATATTCATATAATGATGATAAAAGTGTGTAACAAAGGTTTTTATGAAACTAAAAATAATAAATAAATAAATAATGCAAATTCGTATAATCAATTGGCACAAAAATCGATATATTTTGAAACAGCTCAAAAATGCCTACTTAACGAAGAAAAAAATTTTTTTTGAAACAAATGTATAATATATATATAATATATATTATGTCGAATATGTACTTTAATATTCTACCAGCTATGTAAATAACTAGATCGAGTTGTACTTGTATAAATAATTGTACTTGTAGGATATTGTACCTACAGTAATATAATATATTTGAAATTTGAATGATGATGATGATAAAAATTGCAGCAAAGAAAAAGAAAAAAAATTGGCTTATTAATAGTATAAAGAATACTAATAATTACGATGATGAAATAAATAAGTATAGAAATAATTACAATTACAAGTAAACAAAAAAAAACAAAAGAAAAACCAACAATGAAGTGAAAAATATGATGAAAAAATTATATTATATACCTAATATATATGCGAAAAAATTACATATATCTATATATATCGGCGAATGTGGTTTTAAACTACTGTGTGGGGCTCCAGGTTCAAAATACACCCATCAACCCCCCACCACCATAAATACACCCTTCACTACCATTAAACCACCCATTACGTTGTGTTCGTATTTAGAAATATAAAACCGAAGGAAAAAACAATAACAAAAAACATGGAAAGAAAGAAAAAACAGTGCAGTATATAAAATTATTATATGCATGGAAAGCGGCGTTTTTTATTTCCACGAAGGCTTATAATTAATATTTATATTATTATATAATACCGCATGGAAGTACATATATATTATATACCGCGGTATATAATTTGCGGTAAATGGTTGATCGTCCTATTATATACATACATGGATAAGAAAAAATTGGTTTTTTCTAACAAAAATAATTCGCGGTGACGCGGTAGATTTGAAGAAGAAAACAAAAAAATTCTGCGCGTACCATAAATCGCTCATCATGTAAAATTTCGGTATTAATTAACAACAAATTACCTTTATTCCTGTAATATATGACACGTATATTACGAAAGAACAAAGGAGAGAGAAAAAAAAAGAGAGCGCGAGAGAGTTGCGGAATTTCACACTTTGACCCGTAATAAATTTGAATCAAATGAAAAAAGTCAAGAAAAAAAGGAAAAGAAACAGAAACGAAACTCAAATGTATTTGACAGCTCTCCATCGTCTATAGCATATATTTATGTCACCCTATAGACATAGTTGAAAATTATTCGCTACATGATCGCCATTATGAAAATCACTAATCATCAATGATCGATTAGTACCAGAAAAAAAAAGAAAAGAAAAAAAAATTCCCCGGCATTGGTTGGGACAAAATGCGATTCACATATATCACAAATAAATAATTATTATCGTACATTATTATAATACACTCCTATACGACATCGGGTTTGAAATGAAATATTTTATTAATAACGATTACCTCTCAACAAAAGGAAACGAAAGGTAAAAAACTTTTATTTATTTTTTTTTCATTCAAAACCCAAAAATGGGGATTCTCATCAGCTTTTAAAAGACGGTTCGCGATTCCCACGACAATATTATGTTGTACATATGTCTAGATACATATACAGCATATTCTGTACATGAAAATGATTAACCGAGCTGACCAAATGATAGGATGAAATATATAATACATATATATTTATTTATATATATATAAAAGCGTTAAAAATGCGAATATCCTGGTTAAAAACCGTCTAGCCGCCGAAAATAATTAAAATTCGTAGTGCAGTTGTTGTATATGTATTGCATATATATATTACGTAATATTACTACCGCGACTATATACTGTGTACAAGGTGTTTTTGAAAAAAAAGAACAAAGAAAAAATACTCCGAAAGACAAAAAAACGAACATGAAAAAAATTCTCGCAGAATGAATTGGTGCCAAAAACTTTTATTCAACTATATAAAAACAAAATACATATAAATTAAATTGAAGAAAACATAAAGAAATAAATAAACAATAATATATATATATATATATATATATACATCATAAAATAGAATATTTACAGAATAATGAATGCGCTTTCATACTGTTTGCAATTTGGAAGAGAAAAAAAAGAAAGAAGAAATTTCATATATAAAACTGACGCGTACATCAATTCACGAATCGTATAATATATTGTATGAATATCATAATTGTTGCTATAAAATTATGTATTTCATGATCTACCGATATCCCTATTTTTATGTATTAGGTATATAAATATTATTATGTAATAGTTCGCAGCTATTCAACCAGCCATTATAGCGTATGTACGTATAACACATACGTATACGCCTATTCATATATTTTGATGAAAGAAAAACAAATGAACAAAAATATATATATATCTGAAAATTAATAATGAACATTCACGCCACATTTATCGAAAATCAAGGGTTGTAATTATGATAACCAATACGGCGTCAAAATCGTACCTATGTCATATTATTATTATTGTTGTTATCATTATTATTATTATTATTATTATTATTATTATTATTATTATTATTATTATTATTATTATTATTATTATTATTATTATTATTATTATTATTATTATTATTATTATTATTCGTTGGTTGTTTCAACTATATGTATATGTATATCTGTAAGTAATGTAACACCATATATAGTGCGTAAAAATAGTACATTTCGATACTAGTGCATAATGCGAGGCGTTATATACGAGTGCGATGTTTTCAGCACGAACCGTAGTCGAAGCGAAAGTCAGTGCTGAAAACGTCGCACGAGCCTAAACACCGCGCATTTTACACGAGTATCGAACACTATTTTTTATAACAAACGCCTGAAAAAGTTGCTTTAATGTGGCTGCACAGCGGGCATAGCCATGTTCAATTCTGTCACTAGCGGTGCAGTAGTCCGTGTGTCATGTAGTGAAGACTACGGCGCGTGCTAAAAACATCGCGCCTGCTAAGGATCTGATTTGCTTGCGGATTTTAATGAAATTTTAATGCGCGCCAAACATGCGCCGAACGCTATGCGCATATCTACCGTGCATTAATGGTACCATATTACGCCCGCTGCGCAGTCAAAATAAAGCGACTTTTTCATGCATGCGTTATAAAAAAATAAGTAGCCGTTACATGATTGAGCGTGAAAATTTCGTATATGTATGTACGTTTCGGTTATGTAATATGCTCGGTAGGTACTTATTTATTACATATATATACGTATACATATATTTATATTTAAATATTTATACGTACGGATATCTTAATATTATTTAGAAATAATAAGAATCAAAGAAATTGAAAAAAAAAAAAATTAAAAAATTAAACAATCGAAAAAAAATTGAGAAAGCAGCCAAATATACCACGTGAAGAGACGTATGTGGATCAACTACATATACCTACACTACACATATGTATATTATATAAGTAGCGAAAATGAGGTTTCTTTTTTTGTTTGTTATTGCAAAGTTATATTAATAGGAATGATATTGTTCGAAAAATATGGGTAAAGAGTTAGAAAAGAGACGGAAAAATTACGTAATATTAATATAACAATACCTTTCGATGATGATGACATGGAGAAAAAAATTTCGGTAATAACGAAGAAACGGATAAGCTTTGTATTCGCGAACCCGGCCAACAGCGAGCGCTAATATACATAATACATATATTATAATATATATATATATATATATACATATAACAATACAATATAGGTAACCACCAATATTTTCTTTATAAAAATTTTTGGCAGACCTAACAAATAATAATATCTTGTAATATTAAAACACATTACTATATTTATTACTACATTATATTTAATACAAGTGGAAATGAAGCATCAAGTTATAACTGAATAATTTGTTTATTATGTTGAATTTTCTTTCATTTCTTCATTTTCTTTCTTTCTCAATTTTTCTAAACGTGAAATAAAATGTAACATGCTTTTCTATTTTTTAAGCATATTGTTAGATGGTTGTATTTTATACGATCTGCATATTTATATACATATGTATACATGTAATTGATATATGTATGTGCATATTTATATGATATTTACCAATACGGATATGTATTATATATATCGATTGATTAATGATACATGTTCTCCAGATATAAGAAAATAATAAGAAATAAGAAAATAAATATAAATGAATAAAAATTAAAAATTATAAAAAACAATCCTGACGAGCGTATTATTATTATTATTACTATTACTATTACGTATGATATATATAGGTATATTTGAATACATAAATATATGAAATAATAAGAATTATGTTATCGAAATGTGAATGAAAATTCCGATTGATGATTGCAATGACATAACGAACCCCGGTGTATTTGAAATAAAATACTCTATATTTGAATTGTATAACTATATACATGGCTATAGTAAATACAAAATATTATAGTTGCTATTCCCAATCTATCAGGGTTTCATGTATGTTTAATGGTATGAATATATATACATATATATTATATATACATATATACATATACATAAATATATATATTATAAAATACATTATATTAATATAAATAAAATAATATCATATCTAATATACACTATGACTTGATTATATTATCGTTAACATGTGTACATATAATCACCCATACAATTCATATTTATTTCTCAAAGCTCTATACGTAGGTGTGAATATGTCGCAAAGTGGCGGGTGAAATTGTTCCATACGTCCAGTTGGATCGTGGCGAACCCTTGAGATCTTTGCCGCAGAAATTACCCTGCTTCAATCAGAGGTATTTTTTTTTTCTTCTAGGAATTTTCTTCATACCTACATGAAGTGATCGTGAAATACGTTACTTGTATACAAGTATACTACCTAATAACGTGCGCTTCACGTGATCGATTCGTTCAAGATTCCAAAATATTTACTGCTAAATAGACCGTAGTAGGTATCAGTGATCCAGAAAGTTCGAGTTTCTGCCTGAGGCCCATGGAAACTGAGGCCCAAATAGGTAAGCGCCCTCTGCAACGAAGTGGAAAATCTGCCCCTGTTCGAACGCACCGCCCTATACACGTCGTGGCAGCGGAGTGACCGTTCTCTACATTTCTATAATACCTACTCTTTGAATCTACGAGGGTCGGATTCGGGTTCTCGACCGAAAAGCCAAAGGTAAGAATCCTGGAGTTTCGAGGTTGGGTAGTTCTGGTAACTAAAGTTCACCCCCATAAACCCTTCCTTCAAACTGTAGAGAGTGGGTATACGAATGTCTTATATTTCTCCGTGCAGAGCGGCCATATCATTTCTTGAAAGTATCCGCAGAACAAAAATATCGATATGCTATACGGTAGGTACGCAGATGGAAAGTCTTTTTTGCATTTTACAGCGGTTTTCATCAACGATGGAACAAGAAGGAGTGCGCTGCAAGTTCATGATATGAGAAATCGTCGAGTTTTGAAATAAAATAATTAGGAAAGGAAAAGAATCAACCGCATAGAAAAACTCCTGATTTACATGTGAATTAACTGTACGTATATAAACCGATGTCAATTACGGTATTTGAATTAATCGTGCAGATAATAGTTGTGAAAATGTAAATTGGCGTAGTAAGCGTGGTACAGCTCGTTAAAATTTTCCCTCGTCATTTTCAACGGTCGGTTTTCCCAGAATAGAGGGGGGACGGCATACCCGGAACCATTTTGAATCTAGCCTCGAATCCTTTTGATAACCCTTTGGAATTAATTAGTGACAGCGACCAGGCAGAATTCTCGACCTAATCTCTATGCCATGTACATCGTATGTGCTGATATACAAACATATATACATGATACATATAGTTATATTATCTAATAAACATAACTGTACCCATTTTTCGCATATATTTTGCAGGTTACATGGCACTGCTAGGGATTTTTATATATTCATAGTAGTTATTTTATTTCATCGAGCAACTCTTCGATTTCTCGTTGCTTTGCTTTCGTTTGTAATTATTACGCGCTACTGCAGCTTATATCGTTAATGAATTTTTGATGCACCGATACGATATTGTTCATGTATATCTGATGGAAAGTGGGAAAAATTTTCACTCTGATTTTACAACACGTAATCTTTTGCGGTGACTAATGTTATTGGAATACTGTATGAAAGTATTGCAAAGAAAATAAATAAATAAAAATAAAGATGGCTAAAAAAAGTCAGCTTTTCTACTCCACCTAACTCCCCAAGCTCGCAGATGAGGATCACATTTGGTGTACGTAATATTTACGGGTATCGGGAAAAGTTCAAGTATACCTTATATCCGGCGAAGTTTTTTGATAGATTACGGACACGAGGAATCACGAGTCCTTCCGAAATTTAACGCTGAATTCTCGTACCGACATCACATCTGAATTGCGGAATATTTACGTCAAAGTTTGATGGTAAAAATTATCCAATAACTAAATCGAAATATTAATGTTAATCGTATTCTCCCACGCGAAGAGATTGATATCTTTCATTTGTTAATATGCCAAAAAGACAGCATGATCGAGTCGAGTAATTAATTTTAGTCGATATTACCCCTCGGCTATCCATTTTACCATATTAATTATAATGCGCGAAAATTTTTCTGCACATTGCGATAGCTTCTGATTTTCATGTGAACAGAGAAAAATATCGGAGTAATCGAAAAGAATTGATAATTAAATTATTGTACAAATCGCGGATGATATCGTGAATGAAATTTCAGTTACACCGAGAAATGAATCGTCGGTCTGTGTTTCGTTTCAGTCGAGATGAGGATGAATTACTACATACAAAACGTTTTTCCTGGCCTTTCGATTTTCGGTAAATATTTTCATTTCTTCGAGCCCACGACTCTGTCAGGTATACGTATAAATTGTATGTACATACCTATATACAAACATATACCAGAATATAAGGTAGGTAACCGATGGTAATAACTTCTCGAAGGGTCTGAGAGGGTCGGAGGTTTCCTCATTTCGTGCAAGCAGGTGCCAAGGCACTAGTCGTAGCTTATAAAGAAAGACGACGAAAGATGTGAAAGAGGGCCACGCGCGCGCCACGCTGCAGGAAAACAGAAGCGTAATTTTTACTCCGCCATGTCGTTGTAACCATTAAATTATAATGGTCCAAATACGCCGAACAATAGTTTGCAAAAGTACGTTAGGTGTGTAAAAACCTGTTTCGGTCAGAATATTATGAGTACGGAAGTGTGAAAGATTTTTTTTTTCTTTTGTTTTTTTTTCATCAGTTTTAGAATTCTGGTGAGTTCTAATAAATTCGCGAAAGTTTAGGCTCCCTACGAACGTGAAAATAAATCAGGATTGTAAATTAAGAATTTCCGAATACAAAAATTCACGACTCAAGTGAGCCGAACGTGACAAGCAAAACAAATAGTAATTTTGAAGAAGAAAAATAAATAAATCTCCGAAGAAAAAAAAAAACGTACTGGTATATTTTGTGTCAATATGTAGGAATTATATTCGAAGAGTGGACGACGAGTCTCAAATTAGCGGTATTTTCCGGTTGACCAATCCTCTTGGAGGATCGTGATTTCAGAGAAGATGCGGTGAGGCGTCAAGGATGAAATCAGTCTGATAATTAATGGGGTACGGAAAAGGAAAGGTAAATTATATGCATAATTATAAAATCCAATCGATTGAATAATATACCAGGCGTAATTGTATATTTAAGAAAAATCACAACCGATGAATTTTCTATACAAAACGTGCTAATTAATTATTTTCCCCTTAAACTTTTCCTCAATTCAGGGTGACAAATACCGACACCGGGTAAAACGAACATTTCCTCAGTTCTTATAAATTCAACTTTCTTTTATTTTTTTCAAGCTGAGGTTATAATTTTCTGGGATTGAACGGGAGTTCATCTTCCATGTGATTGGTCAACTTGAATCATCAGTTCCTCAAAGTTTTAGCGGAAGAATTTTAACCGCAGACTTTAATAAGGATTCTACCCTAGGCGAGTCTTCCTCCCCTTCAATCCTCCGTTCCCCCACTTGTCCCGATTCACGGAGCTCTCTCTGGTTATCTTTACTATTCGGTATTTTATCCGGTTGCAGCAGCACCGGCAGCATTCGATTTTTGTATTTTTTTTTTTCTTTATTCTTTTCTATCTTTTTCTTTTTTTTTCCTACCCGTGATAAGTTGGTCGGCGAACCCACCGCGCGTTGAAGTTTTCGTTCTGCAGCGAATTGAAAATCTTCTTCTGCAGGACGGCTGTCGTATCGGAAACGGGCAAACGAACGAACGAACGAACGAACGAAGGAAGGAAGGAAGGAAGGAAGGATAGAAGAAACGAAGGAAAAGAAATGAACTAAACGGTGCAACGGTGAAATTGTAGACAGCGGGGTTTGGGGCGGATTCGAAAGTCGAGGGTGGTGAGCTGGGTATAGTCTGGGTTGGTCTGGGCTGGTCTGCGGGGGATACGAATCTGTCTGGTCGGGCTGCGGAGGAGGTCGCTATGGCAACGCACCCAGGAAACCCAGCTACTACTGCGTGCGTCCCGTGTTGCCGGTATTGCTGCCTGGTTCAACCACCTCCCGCCCTTTGCCGCGTCGCCCCCAACCCCCGGCCCTCGCCGCCCTCGCCGCCCCCGATTCCCCCATTTATTTCTCCTGCTCTCTCCTTTCTTCCGTCTTTCTGCCCTCCCGCCCCTTCGCTCCCCCGGTCGACCCCTCGACTCTTCTCCTCTTCTCTTCTTCTCCCTCAGGGAAAAGAGGGTGCATTCGACTATTCCATTTTGCGAATCTCTCCTACGTTACGCGGTCGTTCCTTCCCCACCTCGATGGAGGTTATTGTACTCCTGGTTACGACCTCTTCGGAGGTCGCGTACCCCGATATGCACACCTGTGCCAAGGGTTGACCCGGTGACCCCGGCGTTGAGGACCTCAACTAGCGTCGTAGATGTACACAGATGTATATTATATACTATATACGGCGATAGAACGTTCAAAGAAACTGCTCAACTGTTCTCTCTTATTTTTTCCCCCCTTGTTCTTTTTCTCGGTTTTTTTTTTTTTTTTTTTATTCTTCTACAACTTACCCTTAAGACCTGTTGTTTCTTCTCTAAAATTCATTTTTCTTGTATGGTTGCAGTTAGTTGTACAGCCGCTGGCTGAATTCTTACCGGTTTTCTCATTTTTTTTTTCTTCAAATCTCTCCTTCCTCGTCGTTCGCTTCCGTATTTCATTCTTACATGCCGACGAATAGAAACAATCAAACTCTTTTTATTCTTGTCCAATCTTAAAATAACGCATCCTCTATAATATCTAGGGAAAAAATAAAACCTTCAACGTGAAATAAGTGCCAACTTTATTATACTTTTACACGAGCCTTCCGTATACCTGGAACAAAACAAACAAAAAAAAAAATGCATCGCGAAGACGATTAAAATGGACGACTGTTCTGGAAGCTGACTCACACGACGATTTATTCATATCTATTTACCCATTTATTTATTAATCTACCTGCACTGGATAATACTTCCATTTAAAATACTTAAAACTATAATGATTTCGGAAAATAAATATATAAAGGATATAAATTCTTTCATAAAAACAAAAATCTTTGCTGTAAGTCTCGTGATTTTCAAGTATGGGGAGCGGACAGGAAGAAGGATCTTTTTCGTCTACGTCGAACCCGCGACTATATTATACGGTTAGGCAAGTAAGAATTTACTTCGTGGCTCGGTGTCAGGCGGTGGGTTACCCATATAAATCAGGTGAAAAATGTTTGATCGGAAAAAATATCGCTAAGCCATCAATAATTTGTAAAACCGAAAATCGTGTACCCATCTTACATGGATATACGATTTTTGGTGACAGCGAGCATTATCGAACGATCGAAAACCCGGTAAGTTTTTCACAGTCAATCCCCCCCCCCCCCGTACCCCGCCGATTTCAGCTTCCGTTCGTCGTTGATTATTGTTAATTTATACTATACAGCGTTAATGAATCGGTGAATTGAGGAATAAATAAAAGATGCGGTTCTCAAATATGACATGGAAGCCTTTGCTCTTGGTGATGTTGTGGTGCAGAGAGTAGATTTGGGGGTCGGATGGATATCAAAAATTCAATATCCAGAGCCGGAGGCGAATTTTAAACTCCCCCAGAAAAGAAAAAAAAAAAAAAAACTAACTCTCGCTATATATGACGCCCTATCATGCGGAGAGAAGAATAAAGAGAAGGGGAGATGAAAAAAAAAGAACAAGTAAAATAGAATGAAACGAGCAACGGCCCCGCAAACATGTGGGTCGTATTTTTCGACTTCATCATTTCGGTCTTGATTATCTCTATAGATTATGTTTATATGTACGACGTAAATTGTGGCGTTTTATAACCTGTGTATACATCGATGGCTGAGAATCGAAACCTCGGGAGTCGTGCAAAATGGCGATATACTGTCGCAGGGGTGTTTCCCTGAAAAATTCAACGAAAATCGAAGAACTGCAAGAAATTTATTACTTTGACTTTGAGTTTGACTTTGAAATGAGGCTCGACGATGAAATTTTTCACATTCTCGTGGGTTACGCCTTTCCTGTAGCGCGGAAGGCGTTATTTTTGAAAAACTTCTAGGAATTCAGATCCGCCAGAAGAGCTTGTTCGAAAATAATGAACAGTATTTTACCGTTTCGTCTACTTTTTGAACCATCCGTATTCTTCATGCTACAGAATTCTTGTCTTTTTGTGGGTTATGCCATGTGTATACTGTATATATTGTCCAAGTTAGAAAACAAATCAAAGGAAAAAGAAAAGGCGTTAAATAAATAAAGAAAAATAGAAAGACAATATCTGCAATTTGCGAAAGGGTCGAAGTAAGTCCGATTCGGGAGTGTCGGCGGCGCTATCAGCCTTCCCTTCCTTATTCCTTCGTATATCGATATACGTATATTATATCTGTGATCCTGTGAGAATTGATCTAGTTTGCTTTTTGTACATATATATTATATATACAGATGTATATAGACACTCGAAATCGAGTAATACTTTTGCAGCTCGAAGCATCCAGAGGGCGTAATTTTTTGAGAGGGGACTGAAATACACGAGCGCAGGGGTGATTTATCGTATCCTTGCGGGGTCGATATTGATGTGAGTGAGGAAAAATTTTCGCAACCCTACGAATTTTGATTGGATTTTCTGTTCGCAGGTTTCAATTTGACATAATACGGTTGATTCAGCGGTGGTCGATGACGTTTCGTTAATGTTTGGACACTTTTACCCCGTTTGAAAATTCCGGTATTTTTGGGAAGGGCAGCTGCGCGTACGTCTCCGAACAAAGCGATCGTCCCGCACGCCGTGGCGGTTCAATTACTGAAAAACCAGAATAACAATTGCTCGTGAAAAGTTAATTGACCTCTGCAGTTGCTAATTGGGATACTGTTAACACCATCAACATCTACAAGTACGAACCCGCGAAATGCTCGGATTTACAAGGTGCAATACAATATATGTATGTACATATAACAGAGTCGACAATAAAGCATCGTCATTAAACTGTTAATTATAATTACCGTACTCTTATGTGAATCGCCGTTGCCGCTGCTGTCGCTTCTGTAGCACGTACCTATACCGCTAACGTGTTGAATGAAATTTTATTTTAACTCATTTTCGCCTCTCCTTTAACACGTCCACATTATTATACATCGAGGGCGAGGGGAAGAAGGAAAAAGAAAAGAAAGAAGGAATATAAAGCAAAAAGAACCGTTGTCTTTTCAATTTCGCACAATATGGGATATATTCGGTTAAAAAAAATTAACAGTGTAACATGTTATTAAACCGGTTCGAAAAAGTTCTGGGCTTCTTTTTTTCTTCTTTGTTTTTTTTTTTTTGTTTTTATTTCATTTTATCTTTTTATTTTGTTGTTTACACAGAGACTTTGTTATAATACTTGGTACGGAAGAACAACTTCCGCGAAAGGAATGTTTTTTTTTCAGAATTTTTAACTTAAGGAACGATGAGCCTATTTTCGAAATTCCAAAATAAATTTATCGTGGGTTTTCAGATGTGTATTTATTAATCGTCCGACGATGCATTTAACCCGTGTATATAGTTTGTAAAACTTGGAAGACGTTGAGATATCGAAACTCTGCGAAGTATTTTATTTTATGTTTTTTTTTTTCAAATCTGGACTCGGCTGTACTTGAATGCTAATTTGAAAGAATAAAATAAATTCTCAACGCCAGATATTCTTTACGATAAGGTTGAATTTTTGTAAAATTTGTACCGCAAAATTTCGATGAGCAATAATTTTTCAATCCATTTTCTAACCGCAAAAATATATCCGTACAGCACGAATGTGGCGAAATAATTAATCCGTATCATAACCCGTTCCGTTTTGATCTATTAATTGAATTTGAAAATATGGGAAAAAATTGAACGTATATATTTTTCCACCGATACAGCGTCTACACAATTATTATATCTTCTGGATCTGGTAAATATAATAAAAAGTCGAGGGTTGCGGCCATGCTGATACGTATCCCGCGCGCCCCTGTAAGATATACCTATATAAGGGAAAAATCTCTGAACTACAGGGCTCCACCCTACAGTATAACAACAGCATCAAGCTCTTCTTCTCCCCTTCCCGGTTTTTAATTCACCGGAGTGCTGAATTCGACCTCTGACGCGGAACTTTCGACGCTTTACAATATTATCCCGCACGAATATAAACCTGCAGACGAGGATGCGTTTATAAAATAATATCCGCAGCTACCTGCGATACAATATTCCCATCGAACACCTACTATACGTTCGTTTAACGGCGCACCAGGTATACGCGCATAGTATAAAATTCCCATATTTACAATTTGAAATGTACGCAACGCAGACGAAGTAACTTTACGCGACTGTTACGAAGCCATGAGATCGGTGCCGCCGCGGCTACAGATTGCGTGGATGGATAGCCGCCGCAGCAAATACGCGGGCAACGTACCGCACATACTATATACATATATTTATGTACGGCATATACACAGCCGTGGACCCGGCGTACTCCTGGCTATCTGTACGATGCAAGCGAGGCCGAGCAAGGCACCCTGTAAGCTGTAAGGGTGCTTTTACTGCCGGTAGCTTTACGAGGCGATGCCCTATGGGGTGGCCCACGGGGCGGCCGTCGATCCGGGCGAGAGCTTCGTCGGAGCAAATGCGGTGTATATATTATTACATGCTACGTGGCCACACATACGTTCCAAGTATCTATACCCATGTATATATGCACGTATATAAATACATACATAATACATGTACAGGCGTGCGTATACAGACGGAGTCGCATGCGCGCGTTCATATCCCTGCCGAGCGGCATAAGGTATATACCTACCTATATGTATGCCGCGTTCTGCTGCGAGAACACATACGTATGTGTAAATATATACATCGATATAATATGTACAAAAAGTGCGCCGTAGTCACGGCTCCCTGCTCCACATTCACACGAGCCGTTCGACGTTGGTCGGCCCTTTCCATAATTCCCCTTATTATAACTGCTAGCTACCCCTTCGGTAACAGCTCCCTCGTATACCTCGTCCCCGTACGCCCCACGCTTATACCTCGTTTTGCAGGCAACCCAATATATAATATAATATAGGTATATAGACCTATATGCACATGGTATATGTATATGTATCTATATTATTTAGACGAAAGATCTTCCGCGTCAACGCGAGGCTGTGCATCTTTCAACGGTCATACCTTCGTGCCCGCAATACGGTACGACGAGTACGAATAGTACTCAAATCTTGGCGATCGAGAGAGAATGAGAAAAAGAAATTTTCAGGATTTTTGCAGCATTTGTTTTTCATTTCCCTTCTTTCTTCGTCGCAATTGAATATCGCCGATTATGGAATCGGAGATTCGACCGATTGTGGAATCGTGGGGAAAAATTCTCGAGAAATCATCGGTCGACGATCAGATCGTCTGATATATAATACTTGCTTACACTTCGGGCGTGCCCGAGGTATGTGTACACCCGCTTAGGTCGATTCTGAACCGCTTCGCGGCCAAGCGCGCGTTTGGACAACTTTTTCGTGTAGCTGGGCCGGCTAAGAAAAGTTGTCCAAACGAGCTCGGCCGCGGAGCGATTCACGATGAACCTAACCGGGCGTACGAATAGGTGCATACCTATATCTACCTAAATATGTACAATTTATACGTATATTATATACGATGTATATAGTTTGTATAGGTCGCATAAGATTAGGTACCCCATAAGTTATATGGGTAAATGCGCGAGACAAACGTAGCGCGACGCAACGCGGTATGACTTATGCATTGGTTTCATTCTTCGGGCGCCACTTTTGTCTTCTGTCATTCCCATACCGCGGTGAGGAGGTCGAACACAACCGCGTTCCGTCCCCAGCGCGTCAGTCCGCCTATTCTTGAATATTTAATCCTCCAATTTCGACACTCCATACCGCTGCAGTGCTCGTCTCGGTCCAAAAGCGTACAAACTACGGGAGGCTGTTCCGTTTCTGAAAAAAAAAAGACCAAAAAAAAAAAAAAAAACACATACATATGTACGTATATAGGCGTATGTATATATATATATTTCAAAATGAAAACGGTGAAAGAGAGAAAATAAAAATGTAATATAACAGTGGCATATATTGATCTCACCGAACGCGAGACCCATCGGGAAAAATCATACCGTGCATATGGGGAACTATAGTTTGAATGGAAAATTACGAATATCCGGCGCGCCGGAGTCACGTCAGCGTGCGTTAATTAGTCCAACACTAATTGCGACGCGTTTTCTTTTGAATTCTTTTGAAAAAAAACTATTAATAAAAATAAATATATAATACATATTCACGCCCGCGTATAGAGTGAGTATGGTGGATATCCTATACCGCAGCTGCGAGTCGGGATATAGGCTTTGTAAAAAAAGGTTTATTAATTTTGTCTTTTGCTGTATATTTTTTTTTCTTTCGAAGCCTAATTAGCGATTATGCGTCCGCGTAGATCGATTATTGTGGTTTAATAATTCCAAAACCTGTTGTCATCGAAGCGTAGAATTTCGACGTATAGTGGTTTAGTACGACGGTACGGAACTTGGACACATAGAAAACTATATTCGTAGATTAGAAATTATTACACGTAGAACATATGTCGCTGTTTCCGCAGTAGTCGTCAACCGGTGCTTTTATACGGAACATCTGGACTTGAACCTAATGCGTTTTTGATTTTCAAAATTTTTTTACTTCTATCGCGTGTTGTCGCAGACTATACTTTCGGTGCCGAAGTATAGCGTCGGTGCCACCGCGGAAGGTATAAATTTCATGACTCTCCTACACGTTTATCATGTATCTATGGTATATGGTACGGGTAAACTCGGAAAACTGCAACGCGGCGCGGCGCGGCGGTATTGCTGTAATGGAAGCCCAGATTCATCGAGGGTGATGAAAAAGAAAAATGATGTGAAATCGACGCGGAACAGCGATTCACTTTTCTTAATTAATTTGAAAGCTTTTAGTTTCGGTGGTAAAAAGCGTCTGCTAGCTACGGTAAAATAAAGCTCAGCAATTTTCATTAAACTCATAATTCAACGAATAGTCATCGTCACGCAGCGAACACGGAGTATGATAGTTAAATAGTTGAGAATATAAGTTACCACGGAAAGTACAAAAGGGAACATCTCTACCTCGGAATTTTCAGTCTCGAATTTCCGGAACTTATCAAAACTGAGGACGCATGTTTATACGAAGACGGAATCAAATTGCGTAAGACTTTCGCAAAACCGTGCATGTGTGCTTGCTTTTTTGTTCGTATACTCGTTTCTGAAAAACATTTTTTAACAATTATTATGAGACCGAGACGGACACGCGTCTACATAGAAATGTAAAAATTTCTCATCCCTTGGATTCTGGTTCTGCACGACATATGCGAAAATTTCATACTTCTGAATCCGTTGAAAATCTGGTACACGAAATAAGGGCGGTCAGAATCGGGGAGTTGATCCATCTTATTTCTTTTCAATTTCTTCGACCGCTCAGGATACGCCTGACACTAATGCAGCAACTCCTCGTGCACCGCGAAGGTGTTGTTCAAACGAAGAAAAAGAACTTAAACCATAAGGGCGACGGGTGGCAGGTGTCCGCACGCGCCTTACAAACTTCTACTTATACCTATGCGCGTGTAGGTATACATCTATATACTCACATACGTACACACGGGGCTCTTGGCACGCGCACCCCGAAGAGAAGAGGAGAGGATAAGAAGTGTAACGAGAATGCTGCAGTGACCAGCGGCCCGGTCGGTTGCAGCTGCGTAATACCAGCGCGTCAGTTGTTATTTTTTCTAAATTTTTTCCTTCCCTTTTTATCGTTCTTCTTCCTCGCTTTTCATTTAAATTGAGAGATTGAAAACCGGGGCACGAGCTGGTGTTGCTTGGACTTTTGTACTTGGATACGTGAAAGGAAATCTCTTGGTCGGGGACGTCCCGGGGCACGATCAATTTTTGGGTATAAGTAACATTTTATACGCTTGCGGACCGACGTAACTTTGCACAGAATCTATACAACATACAACGTCGTGTATGTAACACGAGCATATTTATGAGGGAAAAAGGGGTTGCCGCGAAGTCGAGATACGATGGAAACTTATCTTGTTTTTGACACGAGACCCGCAGGGATAATCGCGACGCTAAGTTCTGGTAAATAACTTTAGGTCCCTACGAACTAATACACATCAAGGATCCCTACGGGCGTCTGAGATGATCGTTCCCAGTTGCACCCACGCCATGTAACCTCGATAATATTTTTACCTCCTCCACAGCGAGCCGTGTGTTCCTGTGTTTTACACAATACAATATACAATATTGCAGACAATTTGCGGACGTTGGATATTTCCTTGGATCACGCGATCGTTTTTACAATGAATCGTGATCTGTGTGTAGCAAAAAAAAAGAAAACTCCATCGTTAACCAGCCGCGATCATATTCTCACTCGCACTCTTTTCGCGCTAATGTTAGATGTGCAGGGCATCAACCTACATGTATATATCCGAGATGTACCTGCACCTGCTCCGCATTCGCCCGCATGTATAAACGTCCTGGGTAAAGTTCTTTTGCGGCGCCTGGGTGTCCGAAGGGATCGAACCGTCGCTGTTGTTGCTGCGGTAGGAGGGATCGGGCATCAAGGCCCCGACACCGAGGACTCTCTAAGAACGGGCGGGCCCGGCGTCTTCGAAGGTTGATGATGCACGCCGGCCCGCAGGAGGAACCAAGGTGGAAGGAGCATCAGGAGCAGGTGGTGGCGTTTGGTACGTCCGTCTCGCAGCTGCCTCCCACCTGGTCCCGACTGACTGACTGACTCCTGGTTCCCGGGTGCGTGGCTCGGACCTGTGCATCACCTGGCCCACCTTCTACCCACAGGACTTTGAAAGCACGTTGCGTGCCGGCCGCGTACAGTGTATGTTTGGGTGGTTGTTACTCGTATGCGAGGATCCTCTCATTCGAAAAAGTCGAGACCGCGGGCGCGGCTCGACGTTGCTGCGGACGATGGGCGATCGGACGTCTGACTTATCCACGTCGCGTGTCTATAGATATAGTTACATAGGTGTATATGAATGTACATCAAGTGAGAGGAACATCGCGCCACGTGCCACTGGGTATAAACGCCCCAAAGTATCCCTCCGTAAACGCGTCCTTGCGAGTCTCTTATACGTAACGGCGAAGATGGATTCAGAGGATGGATGTTTATGAAAAGTTATGAACAAAAAATAGGACAAATTTTCTTGCTGTACAAGAATCCATTTCGGAATCGTCATTTATTCGTCCATGCTTTTTCATGTCCGGACAAAAGTATAAATTCATGACTATGTATATCATCGGGTTAGATCGACCGGGGGTTGACAAACAGTATGTAGTTGTTCCGCCTGCTGCTACTGCTGCTGGTGGTATAGCTATTAAAACGTATCGAACCGCGCAGTAGCCGTCAGCTGGGCTGTTTTTCTCCGTTCTTTTTTTTTTACTTTTTATTCCTTTTTTTTTTCCTCCAGCCGTTTTTGATCCGAGGATAGAGCGTCGACCGGGTGATTTTTGTTTCTTGTTTTTGTTTTTTTGTTTTTTTTTCTAGCTATGGCGTACCTAATTCGACTCCTTAGCGTATCCAGATTTTGGTACCTTAACCCGGGGATCAGGAAGGTATACGCGAACAAAACTTAAGAAGAAATACTAACGCTGGTACGCCATCTGCTCCGTTGGGGCTGCAGGCATTTTATATGTGTTTACTGCAGTGCAGCGGGGGCCCAGGTAGGCCCATTATATTATTCGTGTCTGGGTATTTATTATTTTATACGGCAGACGGGCGGAACAAGGTGCTCCGGTGACAGGCACATTCACAATGCTATGGGTACGAATTTAATATTTGAAAATTTCAATGTCCTTATACCTTTCGAGTAACCGAACACGTAGAGTGCACGGTGTAAAAGTTGTATGAGAAAAAAGAGGAGATCCACGGACTGATTAACGAGTGAAATTCATGAAGGTTTTGTTTATAGAATAAACCTTGATTATACCGATCAAACATTTACCGTATACGATTTACATGTAGGTACGTATAGGTATCGACCTGAAATTTGCCCAGCCGTTAGAGATCGACGAAATGAATTCCGTGAAGCGCGATGAATAACGTTGGGTGCGCTACGTAGACCCGCACTTTTATTTTAGTGCGGATAAAATACCCGTGAACTTTACCGTAAACTTCAAAGAGAACCCTTATCGTACTTTTCAAAGTCGCCATCCTGGAGCTCAGCGATCGTCGTTCAAAATCCCTGGAAAGCATCGGTGGCGCGTATAGTGAGTTTAAATTTTTTATCAATATTGATGCTTTTCACTTATCCGTGTATAAAAGTTGGAAACGTGTATTGTGCAGTTGAAAAATTTACAGTGTCTGAATTTTGCAGTGCGAGCGCCGGTCCACCCGCACGATGACCCGGGGTTGATCACCCCATTCGGTTATAACTTCGTGGCAAAACGGGATACGCGCGTACGCGACGACCAAAAATCAAAATTAGTTCGAATACATTTTAAGATCAGTTTAAAAAGTAAGAACAACCCGAAGAGACATTTCAGCTCTCAGTCTATACGGTTGGTATTTGTATGTAGAAAAAAAACGGTTAGTATTTTTCTTTCAAGAAAATTGCACACAACGAATGCATACGTACACGGCAGACGAATCGATAGCAACGCCCTTAGCAAATGGAGATGGGTGGGCTGAGGTGAAGCAGGCTACAGAGGGATAGGGGGAAGGGAGGGAATTGTTGGGTGGTGTAGCGGGCGTAGGGTGGTGGTGGCATAGGGAAGAGAGCAGAGAGAGAGACGAGAGACATTATACAAATTCCAACCATACCTTTATCGAACGTTATTCCCTTGAAATTTCCAGAAAGTTTTTTCATCGATGACATCGTTAGAAAATATTTTCTGTTTATATGTTTATAAGTCATTCTTTCCTTCTAGGAAATGTTTACTGTTCATCTAACGTTCATATAGATGTAGATATAGATATGCGGCTATGCCACCTACCAAGCAACGTCCAAAGAACTTTAACGGATTTAAGTGAACTCTGTGAGCAACCGTATAGTCTGGTCAGTTTCGACGACCATTTTCAGGCATTAAACAAACCATGCGGGACCATTCTAAGGTTCTGAGGAAAATACCGGCCCGGAATTTTGGTATTCTATAGAGGCGTTTTATAAAAGAAACTTGGACACTCGTGGAAACGAAAGAGCAAGGTAAGTTGGAAGTGCAAAGACCCCCGGTTACACGTAGTCGGTTCTGAGATTTACTCGAGGGGTGCGTTTCCCTCTTAATATGAAAAGTTTCCCCTGTGTGTTCGGGAGGGTAGAATGCCAGGGCTATATAGGGGAAATGGTGAGAAGGAGGTTTTCGCTCGAAGCTCTCCGCGCTGCAATAGCGCGGGCCTATGACCTCAAAATCGGTCATCTGGACCCGCGGAATAGCGCCGCGATGGTGTATATCCTCTACGGCAGCAGTTATAAGAAGCACCACCGCAGCAAGCTCCTTGCTTTCCGGGCAGGCCGAATTGAGAACACCGTGCAGAACAAACGAACGAACGAACCAACAGAAGAACGGAACGAACGGTGCGCTCAGCTGGCCCTGAAAATCCCATCCCCTTACGAGCACGTGGCTGCCCCTCACGTATTCTTCGCGGGCTCCGGGTTCACCGACGCGCACAAACCAGGAAAATCCCCGGTACTGTTCGTATACAAACCCATACAAATCTGAAAACACTCGTTTGTTCTAACCGTGATGAAAACCCACGACGGTATTGGTGATGCGGCAGTAACGGTGGTGGTGGTGGGTCGGTAGCAACGACCCTGGATGCATCGACTCCTGGGGTTGAACGGCGGCGGCGGTAGTGATGGTGGTGGTGGCGGCTGCAAGGGTAGGGACCCAGAGGTAGCCGGAGAGGGATGAAGGGATGGGAATCGGCGGGAGGAAGTTTGTAGCGAGGATGAGGGTGGCGGCTGGCTCCCTTTGTCGTCTGTCTTTTTCCCTCTGGCATCGTTCGGTGCACCGACTGGCACCATCTTTGTTACTCGCCTGCGCTTGCTATTGATCCTGCAGCATCCGTACGGCCAGTATAGTAGCGTCGAGAGAGGGTGGAAACGTTGGTAACGCGGTGCCGTGCAACGGTGCGAGGTGTCGCGGTACCGCGTCAACCAACACGAAGTCTACGAACTCTCATGGTGTACGAGATATGGCTATATCAACTGAAATGCAGCGTCTGGGTAACGCCCGGGTCGCAAACACATCGTATACTACTTCCATCCTCGATGCACATGGGTGTGCGGTGAATTCATACATTTCTCTCTCCTGTACAGAGTTTCATCTCAATTTTCCTACCCCGTCGACGTTGCCCCTTGCGCTCCCATTGCTGTACTCCGCTATCCGACACCGCCGCCGACGCTATTTCTATTTCACAGCTTTATGTCAATCACGATTGAAACTGTACGCGAACTTAAAGTCATTCGTGTTCACCTTTGACTACTCTTATAACGGATAAACCTGTAATGCGTCTGCTAAATCCTGAAAATCAAACGTCTACTCCTGCAACCTGTACAGGCGGGTTGAACGTACCCAGGGAAATCCATCGCGGTTAGAAATTTGAGGGCGGAAGGCGGAGGGCGATGACTAGGTGCGCTTTGCGAACATGTTGTACCTCTACCGAAGGTTGCCAGGGCCACGGCCACTACATTCAATAATTCTCGTTCACTAGCGCTTCCTCGAGATTAACGTACTCGTATAGTACGTGCTTAATTCAGTTCGGTGAATCAAATTAGGTACCTACCTCTACTCTCGCGGGTCCTGCAAACGCTCTGCGTGATACAGATACATATGTTATATATTATGCGATATATTACGTACCATGTGACACGCGGTCGTATTTATACTCACAACTCGCGTAACTCTAACTGACACGTACGTACGAAGCAAATTTAATATGTTTAGGTGTTCGCTGCAGTATATGTACCGGTGGTTACATTAACTACGTCGTGGGGCTCGTCTAGCACGACACTGCAGTGATAGTGGTCATGGTTTCCTCGTGGGCAGCTCGGGTGTCGCGCATTGATTTTCTATTAAACGTGAAAGATGGTGAAAAAGCTAATGAAAAAACTTGTCCTCGCTATACTCTGGCGACGTACTTCAGAGAAGCGTTGACGGGCTCTTATAAGCGGACGCCAGGGACCGCTCGAGTTTAACTTGATATTTGCAATAACGTTACTTAGGATCAGAGGACGGTAAATGTGTCATGCTCGCATTTGACCCTGATGCGATACTCTCAGAGATCGATCTCCACTTTACTAAGTTTAAATTAGTTTTTAAAGAAATACGAAAACCAACGTCGCTGCTCGTACTCTCGTTTATAGATAAAATGTTCGCGTTTCATAAATTCCTACTTTTAAACGAATCTGATATGCGATTCAATCAGATTACTGCATTCTCTCTGTACAGTGAAACTCAAAATTCTATCTCGAATGGGATGGACAATCTTGGGGTAATTATATTCTCGGAAAACGTCGAGATGCGGTTGACGCTTAGATATCAATACGTGACATTACATTATTTTGAGGCATTCGGACCAACCGTGAAATTGGTTGGCATGAAACTCCACATCCCTGTACAGCGGTTAACTGATTTCCGAGTCATTATGTCACGAGACTGTAATGGACAATTTAAATTTCGAACGAAGTACTCGGATAGTAAGTCGAATTTACGGAGTCTCACCTCAGCAGCGAAAGCGTACCTTCTCGATTGAGGCCCGCAAGGCCAGCATCGCGTGCGCCTATGGTAAAGTGAGCGATTTTCGGACGCTTTGAGCTGCGACGAAGTTTCTTTTAAGACGGCACTCCAAGAAGAGTACGCAAATAGCTTAGTGACAGTTGAGTCAGTGAAGAAGATCGTAGGAATTCAACCAGAGTCGTGACTAAGCGCGGTACAATCTTGGGAATGAAGTATGTGCATTGAAATTTCGAGAAAACGACGTCTGTGATATCTCGATTACTATTAATTCGGGGATAGTCCTCACCGTTGGCGTTAGTGAAATCGAGCCGTGTGCTCCAAATCGCTATACTTAATTAGCGTATCGATTGAAACTAATACGTTTAAAATAGACGAACGCCTCGCGCCGTCTGCTTCCTCTTACACGGTGGAGATCCGAAGATCTTCGATATCCAAGAGCGGCGTATGTACACCGTATATACCTCCATAACGTATAGGTTACATTACGCGATGTGAATTAAGGGTTTTTTGCGAGCATTGTCCTTCGCACATATGAGTCTGATGCAACAGTGCACGGGGGTACCAACAAAGTACCAGACACGATCAAGTACCGAACCCATACGTGTAACGAGAACTGGAGGAGGAGGAGAACCACTCGACACAGCTGCATCCTGTCGCGGATTAATACTTACCTTCGTAATTACAGACGATCGCATCGCCGTGAAGCAAGACGATTCCGAACTCGACATCTGCCACATTTTCATTCACCTTGTATATTGCCGAACCAGTAATTATACCGTTTATTGCATCATGTGTACGCGCGTTTGAATCGAATTTATTTTTCATTACAAGTGCAGTAAAACACGCTAAAACGAGTGTCGTCGAAAGGGTTTTAAGATTGTAAACTGGTCACGTTTTGGTCGTGAAACACGTTTTGCTAAACAACCAATAATACGTGTTTAGCGTAACACGTAGGTATTGTTGACCAAGGTGGATCGCTGAACTTCGCGGTAACCCGTAGTTACATATTCAATTAGATAAAACACCAGAGGTATAGTTTAGAATTAGTAGGCACAAAGTGCGTAACTGGGCACAAAGTATACCTGTAAAGGTAAATAACTTGCAAGGCAAAGTTGGAGCGATGTTCGTTCGACGAGGAAAACCTGACCGCTTTGGGTTAGCTACCCCAGTTTGTATGTAGTGACGGTTGACAAATTAGCATAACAGGGAATCGACCCAACGGTTCCTGACACCCTCCCCCCCCCCCCCCCCCATATACCCCCATGAGCCTGTCTCGAGAGCCAATTCAATGTACGTACACACGCGCGTATATTGAATTTTGTACGATACTTCGCCGTCTGATCCCATACTTTATACATGTTGAACGAAAGTAAACGAATGAGTTTGTAGATTGCACACACGTTATTCGAGTTCCGTCTCTAAGTCAACACTTTCGGTGGAAGTGAACCACCCGTTGGTACTCTTCAAGTCGCAAATATATATCTACGATGACGGTGACAATGAGTTAAATTACTCGTTCAGTCACCGCTCATTTGTTAGGCAAATTGTAAAATAGACGAGAATATACACGTACCCTTATATCGTGATCATTGACGGAATCAATTTGAAAGCCATAAAAGAATTTCCATTCGCTAAGTGAAACGATACGGCGCTTTTCAAGTTTAAATTTGGTTTAGAGCCACCTTCAGGCGGTCTATACAAATGTTTAGTTTACCACTTTTTCACTACTCTAGGGAAAAAGCGTATGATGTATGGTATGAAATTATGGCGAAGCACCAGCGCGAGGGGAGATGCAAGAAGAAAAAGTTGCATACACGTCGATATTTTATTTTATTTCTGCAATTTTGTTATTTTCTAATTTCTTACGATCCCGGTATCAGGAGATTGTGGTAGGCGATTTTAAGGATTTTGGTGAAGAGTTCTTCACTGAAATTCTCGAGGGATAATGGTCCCCATGTGTCTTGGGGTAACAGCGCGTTAACGGGAGCGCGTTGTATAGGCTGATTGTGAGAGAAACGTGTCGTTTAACAGTACAGTGTTGTAGAATCACCCCACCGAACCAGAATCCAACGGATCGATGTCGCCGGCACAACAATCCCATAACAACGACGTTTGGGTATATGAAGTTTGGGAAAATTGGAGACAAGCCGTCGCCTGGCCCGTAGAGACTCAAGATAAGCAGTGATCGTTAAACTTGTTCTTTATAATCAACCACACCGCCAGTTATCGAGCAAATTTTTTTTTTTCTTCCCTGCGATTTTATATATATACGCTAAATCAAAACTATGTCAAGTCTTCGCATTCGGTCGACAATTTCTGACGATGATCTTACGTCGATGATCAAAGTAAACGCGGTCATCGAAAGGATGTTCTTTTGACCAGAAAATCACTCAAGCTCAGCCTCGGTAGAAGAATTCAATTCAAAGTCAGACCGAAATCCGATCAAAGTATTTGTAATTCCGGTTCGCGGTGTTATTCCCATTCGAACTCGAGGCGCTTCCGTTCGAATCGAATGTTCCAGATCTGCCGGTTGATGGAGGGATGAAGACTTACCGCACGTAGCGACGTTCTTACACTTATTCATTCGATAAACGGACGTAATCGCATCAAGGTGGAAAATATTGCGCATATAATTTTTCTCGACGAATTGAATTGCGAGGGAATGCAGGTGCAGTTTTCTAAAAGAGGACGACCGAGTGCTCCAGAATCTGGCGTTTCTCATCTTTTACCGTAAGTTTAGCGACCCTGGTTGGAACCGAGGGCAATGGCTGGCGCGTCTGAGCCCAGGGAAGGAAAGAACTACTGGAAGGGTCATAGATCGGAGGACGAATTCCGGGTCGCAACGTGCGTCGGTAATCTATATAGAGGGTGGGTTCGGTATGGCAGGGAGTAGTTCGAGCTGGTTTTCCCGGGCGGCCCGCGCCGTCACTCGAGGGGGTTGCACCCTGCAGCGGATGGGTAAGCAAGTAGGCAGGCAGGCAGGCGCAGGGGTGTATCCACCTTGGTGCATCGACGGGGTGGTCGTTCGCTCCGGCCAGGTCAGTGGCCCTGGGTAACATTGAACCATCCGACGATGCAGTCACGGGCGAAGCGAAGGCGCACGCGCGATGTCCTCCCGGTCACCCCCGCTATCAGTGAAGCGGTAGGGGATTGCACGCGCCAAATCATCCCCTCCATATCCTTCCCCACACCGGGTATACATTTTCTGGTCCAGGGCAGCGTCTGGACTTTGTTCCACGTTTCTTTATTATCAATGTTATTATTATCTTTATTTTTTGTTCTGGCTTCTTTTTTTCGTTCTCTATTCTTTTCCCCGCACAAGAACTTTGCTTCGGCAACGCATCAATTACCGCCACTGTAGGATGTGAATCAGCGGGGGAAGTAGCGCCGGGTGAATATAAAAAAGTAGATAGGGTAGATCTCGTGCTTTTTGAATATTCGACGTTTCGCGCCCTAGTTGACGGTGGCACCCTCGATAGCGGACAACAATTGAAGCCTACTTTGCGCGTTCGAAGCGTCTAGGGGTTTCCTTCCCCCTCTCCGTCACTCCGTGTAGAGGACTCGGTGTAATAGCGGATAACAAAAGGAGGCTACCCGAAACCCGTTTCTTGGTGATATACCCACGACAACTCTCCGTTTCTCCTTGCCTTGCTTTACCTCCTTCTCCGTACCTCGAAGGCGAACCAGTTTTTCTATTCGTTATTAACCCCGTTGAAGTCGCTCGATCGGCTCGCGATGCCGCTGAGCTAATCGGCGAAACATTTCTTTTCCTCCGCGTGATACGATTTTCTCAGGTTATTTTGTACACCGAACTTTCATGTACAGAAAATAGACGTAGAACGGTGACGAATAGATGCCAACCACCAGTTCCGTGCAGCAAATATGGGGATCGATTCCGAGTCTGGGTCAAAGGAGGCCATTCACCCTCCGGTGCAGCCCGGGAGACACGAGACCAGGGTCGTAGCTCGGGGGTGCTTAGGGCGAGGGAGGGTGAAACGCCAGGAAAATGGGGGAAAGGGGGAAACGCAGAGTGCGGAGGGAGCGGAGAGCCAGGCCGAGATGACGAGGGACACGCTCTTCCACTTTTAGCAGCGTGTGACGAACACCCACGTTCTAAATTCACTATTTTTACAATCAATGAAAATTGTAATCCGAGAGTTTCGGAGCTTCCGTCATACTATACCTACCTACCTTCGGTTTTCGACCCGGCAAGTTTTGACGTTCTATACATACAGAAGCAGAAAACTTTTCGCGCACTACGTGCATTGCCCGTCTGCAAGTTTCTGCCGAGTATCTTTCATAGATAGGGAGAGAAACGAGCTATTCGGATCGGAAGAGAAGAGGATGCAGTAGCATCCCAAACGAAACAACCGGACGCTGACGAAGAACTTTTCTAGAAACTCAAACTCGAGTTTGGGGAACGAACGGCTGTCAGAGATCGTCAGGAGCGACTTCGACCCGCTCTTTCTGCGAGGGATGAAGTACGACGTACTGTTTTTTTCTCTCCATAGATCTCGTCATCTTTAGCCATGGGTATAAGCCGTATAGAATATCTTCGCAATCTAGTATAATTATGTACTTTAGCGAAAGTTGCTCGTTCGAGGCCCTTATTAAACAATCCAGTCATGAATGTAAAATTTGTTCGAAAGTGACAACATCGAGCAGAAGAGACGATCTAAGGTATTCGGTACCATGGCTTATTGTTTCCTTCTGAAAGACAATTGTTTGAGCGTGATGCCGGAAAGCATTAGACTGATGATATTGACATTTTGTACTTAAAATTTTCAGAAATTCGGTATTCTCGGCATCTTGAATATAGCATGAGCATTTTGAGTAAAAGTTACTCTTCGGGGGTTATTCGGCGTTATTGATACGGTATAAATCTCGGTATAAATTTTGCAATTTCTTTCACGTCGTTTCCTTTCTCCATCATAATTCTTGGCTCGTCAGCAAAAAGTTGGAGGAAGGGTGGATGTTTAGGACAATGTTAATCTCTCGACAGTCATAAAATTAAAGGTGTGATAAAAATTAATCACCCGTAACCAACCTGCGGTACGGTATCATCGCCACTTGGAAAATTCCATTCAACTGCAGATCGCAAATTCACCGACAGGTTTTCACTCGCCAACTACAAGTCCCCTTACTTACGGGCAACGGCAGCACGATTCATGGCACATCGTAGTCGTAAAAATGGGCTCTATTTTACTCGTGCGTAAAAAATCTGTAAATTAATCTGTAAAAAAAAGACATTACTCCATTCACACGCTAATTTTTCCTAATCATCAAAATACAGCTGCCAGTTTAATTTTTCACAGTCATTCAATTTTCAAGTCACCATTTCTATGACTGCCTAATATCTGTTTTTTATGAATAACGTAGAGCATAATCGTCGCGATGAAGCTGACTTGAAATTCGTGAGAATGCTTATCGATTTTTTACGTTAAGTTTTGTTCAATGACTTTCGAGCAGTGGGGAAAAACGTCGAACGGGGAAACGTGATAGGGGTGATAATGACACCTCGAATACCGTCGTCGAGTAAATGGATTTCAAGCATTCTTACATGCGAAAACAAGAGGCAAATCCGACTGACCTCAATTGGAAAGCCCTAAAATTTCCTGCCCGGATTTTGTTTCTTCAAGCTCAATAGCGAAACTTCGACAAATTTTTCTTATCGCAAATAAAGCCACTGCATCGATTGATCCCATCAATCAATTATTTCCGGGTTGAATCCGATTCTGTAGATCGTGTATACTTTAATGGAAACTCCGTTGATCTGTCCTCAGAAAATCATTGAACAAAATTTAGAAGATTCAAATAATAACCAGACTGAATGTACGAATATATACCGAACGAGCATTTCATCTGGAAGAGGGCATCTCGTTCTTATTTATGCTTTGTTCCGAAAGCTTTTCCAAGAATGAATTTTACGCACTCTCAGAAACAATGCTCGCATTTCTTGAAAAGGCGGAAGTAGATCGCGAACGTCGAATATGTACTTTACGATGAGAGAGTCTGTCGGACGTTTGGAGTGTATAGCCCAGAGTGAACAGAATGTTAAATATTTTGTAGTGTATTTCGAACAATAACTTCAACGGAGTACAGAAACATTGAATGATTAGAATAATGACTGAATCCAGTCGCAAGAATCTCACAGAGTTCGATGTTCCGGAACTTTCGATGCCTGGCGCTCTAGAAATTGCGGCTTCAAAAAAATCCATATTCTCGGTTGTTCCCTCTGCTTAACCGGCGGCAAGCAAAAGATCGACCAAGTTCGGTGTGAACCTTCTCCAGAGTACCGGCGGTTGATGTTTCTTCCAGTATAAATTCATCGACGAACGATATCTCCTTCCATTCGCGAATACTCTCGAATTATTCAAGGTGAATCACAACGTCGTTGAAATTTCCGAGCAGCTTTGTAAACTCTCCGCAAAATCCCGTCAGTCTCCGAACCGGAAAGTACGAATGTGAACCACATTTCGCGATTCAAAATATTTTCGATCATATATTTAAACGCGGATCTTGTCCGCTCGTCGGCCTCGCCATGATTTCCGGCTTGTAATTAATTGTAAGACGGGAAAACGGCTGAGTATCATGCTCATTGATTTACTAATAGTTATGCGATATAAGTTCTCCGTTTCCTTGTGTTTTCATTACACGGTTCCTAAGCAACAATATAACTGTATATATTACGAACGATGTACATTCGTGGCAAGTGCATTTGACTTTTCAAGTCCATTTGTGACAAGCCTATGCACCTGGCAACTTTGAAATCCGTATTCATTCCTCATTATCTAAAATGACGGATCAGCGAGTCAAGTTACAAAAAATAAAGGATTTAACTAATATTTTAAAGGTGCCGTAGAAATTCAGACTCCTAACTAATTCCGGATAACTAATTAATAATATTATTAAAATCTATCTTTGATTTTTCAGGACACGGACAGGAATTTGACGATATGTGAGGAGATTCTTTCGGCTTATATGAAAAAAAGATTGCAGGTAAAACACGAGATATTTTCTTTACACATTTATATAGGATATTTTTTTCATTGCATGTACTTCAGTTATAATTACTATGAAAAGAACGATAATGATAACACTCAATTCACAATGTCGAGCTCAAGACAAATTCGATTTTATAACTAACTTATAATATACGTCACAAACGAGAAACTTGTAAAAAAAAATGAAATATCGCTGATTTTTGATCGATGATGATGACACTGTGATTTTTTAACGTTCTCGATGATCATAATGATGATACTTTATTAATGCTTTTTGCTCACGTTCCTCGTGAAAACCTTAGTGCATTTTGATGACAAGAGCAAACCGACTACCATTTGCTGTGCCAGCCACTTCCATGGCCACTGTACCACCATGGCCAACCGTGACCACCATACCAACCCCCGTACCATCCGTGACCTCCGTAACCACCATATCCCCAACCAGGCCTACGAAAAAGAAACGTATGATTTGGTTTTGAGTTCTGCTATTTGAGTCAAGTTATTTGCGATTTTGCAATCATCAGATAAAGATCACTGGACCCGCACCATGGCCATCCGTATTCAGGCCACCCCCATGGCCCGAATCCGTAGCTACGTTTGTTAATCTTCTTGTCCTCCGTTTGTTCCGGTTCCTGAACTGATTGTTCCTGAGCGATGATGGCCCCTGCGGGTACCTCGTTGCTCTCGCCAATTTCAGTTGGCGCGACAGATTCTTGGCAAAAAATTTGGACCGCCAGGGTCGCCAAGCCCAAAGATAAGAGCTGAAAACGTAGATCGATTGTCGGTTACAAATTATTTTGGTCAGAATTTCCAGGCAATTATTCGCTAGAAATTAGTTAAACGAAAAAATTGCAAAAAAAAAAAAAATTCTATTCGCATCTTACCAACAACTTCATATTACAGCTTATCACGCAGTGTGCTGGACTGATAGCACTTATGAGTTGGGACGGTTCTTTTATACCAGTTTCCCTAGGTAAAACTAACTCGTTTTCTTGATTATGGTAAATTCCCTGCTATGTCGTGAAGCGGTTGAACCCCATAGGAAACAACGTTAGTGTAAACGTGGCAAGTGACCACTCCCATTTACAGAGGGCTGGATTTGTACGTAACTTTTCACGCGTTTAAGGTACTTGCAAATACAAATCTGGGTACAGTTCAAATCGATTACCTCACATATAAAACCGGGCGAAGACCTTTGATTGTGAGTTTGTCGGATTCCAATGAAGTCAACGATACATAAAGGAAAAAATAAACAACATCATTTATTTCACTCTGAACCCTACCTGCTTTTTACGTATTCGCTGTATTAGTACTACATTATACCTGGTAGAACTAGGTAACGCTACCTTTTTCATGCGTACGTAAGGATATCATGTGTGCAGTGATAAATTTGTCAACAATTATCGCGGCGTAACACTTAAGCTATGAAGTACGTGACATTAATAACGGTTCAGTTTTATTTTTTTGTTTTTTTTTTCATTTCGACTGAAACTTACTGCCGATCGAGGAGTTCATGGATGCGATGTATGTTCTTTCGATCGTGCTACTTATTTTTCAAAACGTTCATCGCCTAAAATCCTTCTTTGTGATGGTAATTTCTATCGTGTCAACACGAACCAAGCCAATCAGACCATAACTCGGTGTCTTACAACAAAAAAAAAAAGGGGAAAGAAAAAATTTGTCGCGATTCTTGTGGTGGGTTTTTAATCACACGCACGTAATATCACATTTGTATACATTCAGCGTGCTTTCTCTAATCTCGTAAGATTAGGTAATAAAGTACATTATAGAATGCTTCAACAAAAAAAAGTTCAATGAAAAATGTGGGACCAATTGGATTATCGGTAAATAGAACCGTTTATCGATTTTGAAAATCATGCGCAGATACCATTGTTTGAATATTATTATGTTTTTTTTTTTTTTTAATCTCAAAGTTGAAAGTCCCCGACTGAATAGTATGCCCAGATCTTTTCATACAATTTGATACAACGGTGCTCCAGTTCCCTGGAAACGGTTAACTGGGCACCCAACTCGGAAAAGGTTCGACTAATGAATTCTAGTTTTACGCAATCGAGTTATAGAAAGCACGTGTTTTTCTATCGTAGGAGATGAGGTTGTGCGATCGAATTGTATGCTACACGGTGCAATCTGCACTCTAGTCAGTCGAAATCGTAGATACAGTCGAGTAGGAAGCTAAAGGCAAAGAAACTTTCTCTATATATGCAACGAATAAACTCTGGCGTCATTCCAGGAAAATGACTGGCGTTTGTGCGACACTTTGGCGCAACACTTAAGAATGAATAAAATTAGATTGAAAAAAACAAAAAACCAATTAACTGTATTGGTTGAATAATATCATCTAAAGAATACCGTGGTAATTTTTCACTCTATATCATGTCATCTACAAGTAATACTTACGCCGTACGAATGTGACAGCAATTTTCAATCTAACGGTATACCGAGTGATAACGTAAAAATTGGAATAGCAATTAAATTCGACACTCTCGACAATGTTCAATATTCCAATTAGGAAGCTTGGAGCAGGTGACAATAGAGAAAAGATAAAAAAATTGTTACAATTACATCATCGATTACGGAATAACCGTCTACAGTGGCGAGAAATTTTAAGTGAATGCTTTGTCATTTGGCACTGACACTATGGCGAATGCCGTAAGCGAGGAATCATCGAAAATGCGGATATTTTATTGTTACGAAATGTTAGAATTGCGTAACGAACGCGCGCGTTCAACAACCCGGGTCTGGTGGGTTGGTGGTGCGAAAAATTGTTCGTTTTTTATTGTTATTTCAAATTGGTTATTAACTCGCGCAAATGTGATTGACTCAATAAATGATCTTTGATTATTCAATTCCGATTCAATTCTGTTATAAGAATAACTCTGTACAGGGTATTTCGTTGACAGCGTATCGTCGCTGCGCTTCAGTTGTTTCAAATCAATAAGCGTGTGTTCATGTCCATGTAATTCAAGTGAAACTCTCATTTCTTTTCAATATTATGCAAAAATACTGGAGACCAGTCGACCAGTTACCAACAAGCCTACGAAACAGTCGGCAGTCTGTCGTTCCGTGGCGTTCAAACGATCCGGTGGACAGTTCCCTAATAAACCTCACATAGTTCAAAAGTCTTCTTCCGAATTCACTCTTTGCTAGAGTTCCCGCATGCCAGGTCGTATTCTATAACTAGTTCGTGTCCCTCTTCCGTTTAGTGGTAATACTGAGTGAATATTTTCCGTGTTCAAATAAAAGTGCATTCGATGACTCGATCATCACCAGAAAGATAGTTCCACGTACAGATGAAATAGACGCAATTTATGAATATGTTAAATATTCATCTTGTTTGACAAGTGAAGTGAAGCAAGCCGTTTCAATTTTATCACATGATAATGAGGACTCTTATACTTTTCCTCTGGTTTACCTCTGCTCAAGGCAATCTTGCACGTGGTTGGATTGAAAATGGGCAATCTGTGGATGGGCATACTAGTCGTAGATCGTTGCAACCAGGTGGTAATCCGACCAGATTCATGATATCCGATCCCTTCGATGTCACAGACGCTCTGGGTTCGGTGGACTCAAAGGAGACTGTTGTAATTCTCGATGAAAATGGAAGACCAAGAGATAAACGGACATTGGGCTTCGTCGTTCGAGGCCTTGCCAGTGCTTTGGGTTACAATTTAACGCCAATTCAGATTGCCTCACTTCCCAACCCTCAACCGCCACCCCCGGCGCCGCCCGCGCCGCCCCCAGCGCCACCCAAACCACCTACGGCTTCTCTACCTCCTCCGAGAAAGCCTGCACCTCCTCCTCGACCTTCTGGACCTCCACCTAAGTCTGCACCACCACCAAACACACCTGCTCCCCCACCAAAACCCACTCAGAGAGAAACCATCAGGATTACAGGACTTGTTAACTTTGGACCAAACGCCAACGCAAATCTTCCTGCACAGTTAACTCAGTACGAGCAGCTTTTTCATGGAAATCCTGCGGGTGCAGCTCCAGCTCCTGCTCCTGCTCCTGCTCCTGCTCCGTCGGCAGGAAAAACTCCAGCCCTTGCACCCGCACCAAGACCAACTCTGGCAGAAATACCGAGCCCAATTGTTCCTAATTTGTCCCCATTGCTGCCGCCGACACGTCCCCCATCATCAATGGCGGGAGGAAGCCCGTCGAAGCCGAAACCTGCGAGTCCAATTAGTCAGGAGGTAGAAACTGAGTACAGGAATCAAGAAGATGTGGAAAAATTCAATGTGGAAAACGAAGAAATTCAAGGGGATAGAGATCTTCATTCAGCTTTCCCTAGAGCCGAAGCAAGACATGTGGATCCGCCCGATTGGCTTCAAGGATACAAAGAGAGACTCGAAGAACTTGAGGAGCGACAAAGAGAGTACGCTGACAAACTGAAATACCACGAGGACTTACTCGAGAAACAACAACAAGACCATGAAAATACTGACGAGAGGTCTAGGCATCGAGAACAGGAAATCGCGGAGAGAGATAAAGCACGTATTGCTATAATAAGAGAACAAGAGCGAGAACGGAATAGTCCGAGAAATGAAGAAACAGCGAAAAGTAACGATGAAGAATCTAATGGAGAATATGAAGAAGACAACGGGCCACTGAGTGGTCAGAGGGAACAGTTGCATTTCGATGACGAAGAGGAGCCTCCTAAAAGAGAAGTTGAACGGGACGAGGACCAAGGTCCAAGAAAGTACTCAAGGTATGATGAAGAATCTGTACAGCACGAGGACGAAGATTATTACCCAAAATTCACCAATGACGATAAGCAAGATGAAGAAAATTTACCACTTTCTAGAGGAAAAGAGACTTCGAACAGGGAGAACATTAGGAACAGCTATGGAGAGAGTTTGGAAAATGGAGGAAAAATTGATGAAAACATTGCTGATTATTTTGTAAAGTTCAAGGACTCTAGGACGGGATTATACACCCCTGAAAAGATGCAGGATTCCGGTAAATATAGAAAAGAAAAAGAACCCTGGTGGAAGGGAAATCAGGACGATTTCGACAGCCGTCTGGATAAAATAAGGAAAGAATATGGAACGCCTGCTACTCCAGAGTCCAAATACGAAGAATATGAACTTGAAGAGGAGCATGAAGGGGATTCCAGATCACCAACGAAATTAGAAAGCACTAACGAAGCAGATGAGACAACATCTAAGCCTAACAACGTGAACAAGTCGCCGGATTATTCTGAAGCATTCGGTGTCTATGAGCCCTACTTAAAAAATGAAGAAGCAGAGGAAAAGCAAGCAATTTTAACTCGTCCTAGGAATGCAGAGAACAGCAAAGAAGACTTGAAAGCCGATGTGGAGGATAATCTCAATGAAGAATCGGAGGAGAGTCAGCGTGCAGAAGATGATACAAAAGAACTTCCGCTCTACCAATTTGATTTCAAGAATTTCACCCCTTATTTTTCACCTATCAAGTACATTTATGACTCAGACGACTTCGAGCCGGGCATACCACGAATCCAATCGTACAATCGGTATTCTGGAAGCACTGAACCCACTGAAACTGCAGAATCTACCAAAGAAGAGTCAACAGAAAGGAGGCAGCCGGACGATAAATATTCACCAAAAATTGGTCTACCGGAAAAATTGACTATTAGGAATCTTCACGATGGAGAATCCAAAGAGCGTATTGCTTGGCCGGCTCCATTTGACTACGTGTTCGATAGTACGGAGCAAACGAACGTTGTTCAACTCCCAAGAATTGAAAATGAAGATCATGCCAAGGATGTAACTGATGGCTCATCTCGCAATGAAGGATTGGAAGCACCGCATGAAAGGTATCTAGTGCCAGAGTACGACACTGGCTTCCAGAGCGAACGTAGTGGACGTCAGCAACAAGATGCACCAGATAGTTTTCATGGATATCTAGTCGGGACTAAGAGTTTGGAAGAACGCCCGAAGGATTATGAAAACTACGAATATTCAAGGACTCCCAGTGCACCAAATGCCCCAGCAACCAGCGATGACTACCCTCAGAATTCAAATGAACGTTTAGCCCAACAAGAACCAAGCCCGCGTGACAAAATCGAAGAGCAACGTGACCTTCAACCAGCTTATATTGAAAATCGTGGTCATCCTGCCAACGAATATTCATCCGGAACTTCTCAACGTCACTATCATGACAATCAAAGACCAGATTTTCAAAATTCAGAGCATGGTCAGGTGTCTCCAAAGCCATTATCAACGGAGAAACAAAGCCTCCATCGAGACACTCAACAACGATATCAGCCGATTGAATCGCAATACTACAAACAGAGCAGTAATGATCACACTCCCATTTCTCATAACGGTCCCAGCAGGCATTTTGGACTTGCGAATGTTGACTTGCGTAACAGAGGAGCGGACTTGAATCAGCACTACGTGCCCTCAGAACCTCGTGTGAACGGGCGAAGATTCGATGGAGTCAGTAACGAAGAACCAAGAAATCAGGACCAAGGCTTCAACCCACAATCGGAGGACGAGTCATCGCTGAAATTTGAGGACCCGAAAAGCGCCCATGACTTTTTTGGCTTCAGTCAAAATGATTACGATTATGAACATGGCACAAAAAATGCCAAACTAGAAGAGATCAGTGGAACACCGTCGCCGGATGCTCACGACGATTTGCCGGTAGTTTCAGATCCAACTCCTTATCAGTACGATGAAAAGCTGACGGAATTTACAGTTGAGCCAGAAAGCGACACAGAAAAAGTCAAGGTCAAGGAGTATCGAAACAAAGTTGCAACTGTCACGGTTTCCACAAGAAAACAACTCAGCCCAGAGGGTCCAGTACACCTCATCGGGTATTCTCATCGATATTAGCCGTTGAATATTTAATTACTGAAAAGATTTATCATACATCGATCAAGATTGTAGAGTAAATTATTGTTATCGTTATGAATTGTTATTCTTAAAAATGTTTTAATTGTATGAAAATACCGCAGATTTTGCATTCTACGCGAATTTGCGGATAAAACTCGTGAATTATTAGCTATAAATGATGTTCAAATATTAATTCGAGATCATTTTAATTAATTGTTTTGAACAAATGGACGACTTTGTATATTTAATAAGAACTGCATATCGTACTGCAATTAAAAGTTTTTTGAACCCGCTTCCCGCGATTTACTTCCAGTAATTGAATCCTATAGCTGATAATATTGAAAAAGAAAGCAGCCATCAACAATGCATCGAGAAATGTATCAGAATCGAGGAAAGTTTAGCGTTGATTTCAGAGAAATGATGAAACCTCCTGCAGCTGAGGCAGTAACTTTATTTATATACATGCATTTCCGTGAAGACGCATTACGGCATTCCCTGGAATTTCGTAGAGATATATCGAGCACTTACTTTCGGTTATTTATAACACTTTAAGGCAGCTAAAAATAAATTAGGCAACTGTTATGGCCTCTTGTGTAACGTTATGGCCTAATTATGTGTTTCCTCTATCTAGGCGTCATCGATGCAGCATCGTTATTTTTATTCATCTTTACTTCCAAAGATCGTAATGGTATTCGACGGTTAACTATTGATAAAATTTTATATTTTCAGCAAAAAAACGAAGCAATACAGCGGCGGACAGACCTGGAAGCGAAAATGACGGAGATTTTGGATAACTTGAAAACCCGACTATTGATGGTTGATAACTAAATAAAAATTTATAAACTCAAGAAAAAATAACTGAGTCCAATGTCATTGAGAAGAGTGATTGTCTGTGCGAATTGCATGTAAGAAACTTGATTTTGGAGGATATCGGATCCATTATTGAAGTAAAACAAGATCATCTTCACGGACGATTCACATGGCGAAAATTTACGTCTCATAAACTAAGGCTCACCTATTATTTCGATGTAAGAAATACAACTGCACGTGTGCCAGATGGATTTTTGTGTAAGTTGTTTTCTAAGTTCAATATTGTCTCAACAAATAAAACCGTTAGCGATGCTTCCTAAACACCAACTCCTATAATTATTCTTAAGATTGTGGATCCGTATAAGAAATGCGTATTGCATGTTTAGGTGATCGCGATATACTTCAAGGCTATGCAAGACTTGTTTGAAAATTTTAATCACATTCTCGCAAGGATGCGTAAATAAACATTCTGTATTTCATACACATACGAAAAAAAATAGGCAAAAACTTTTAGAGAGAATTACATTTCTGTCATAAAATCAATTTCGTAAAAAAGTTTTCACGAAAAAGTATAACGTCAATGGTACTAGCAACACAGCTGATGCTTTTACAACTGTACGAACGTGGTCGATGTGTTCGACTATGCATGTCATGGATTTTGCGCCACCTCCTTGGGTTTGATGTTCTGCTGATATGAAAAGTCGAAAATGGGCTTAGAAAAGCAACATCTATTCGACTTTAGATAATATGAGGCTAGTAGCTAGGTGAGTAATCATTGATCGAATACAGTACGGGTATATCTATAAGTACAATGCTAAACATCGTTAACTTAATACCAGAATCAGTCGAGTGATATACCTACTCCAGAATTTCCCGCCACACGTCCTATGTCAGATGTTCTCCTGATACCAAAACTGAACAGCGGACTGAAATTTCGAAGTCACCTCATTTTAAACGCACCGTACGGGCGCGGGTCTTTTTCTCTCGTAAGATTAATTGCACTCGCACTCACAAGTTAATGTATCTTCATATTATATTAATGAATAATAGCTCTTCATTCATGATAAACATCCATGCCATATTTTTGAAATAATTTCTTTTCTCTCACTATGGTAGAACATTTTTATGTTATTCCTTTAGGAATTTTAAGGTAGTTTAGTGACACCGGCTTAATCCTACTGCAGATTATAAGTAAGCCTTTTAAAGTATTGTTGTTTTTTTCTGCAAAAAGGGAAAACCTGTTGGCGCAAGGGTGATCGAAGGATAGTATAGCGATGGCTATACGCAGCATTTTCAAAAAAGGAAGTTTCACCGACGGTAGATTTGATACGAGATTCAATGGTACACATAAGTATTAACTATATAGTGCCATTTAGGAATAATGGAGTTTTTGAGCGAATTAGAAGTGGGAGCGATTATAGTTGAACCTGATTATAATTCGACGATTTAATTCCATCAGCTGGGTGAGGAGGATTAAATTATGAGTATTAAATAATTAATATTAAAGGTGGCGTATGTTCATTGACAGATCATCGATGTTGATTACGCATCATCGCATCGAGCGCTAACAATCAAAAAGACGTAATTCTTACTTCGTGGAACTTCAAGCAAATATGGCATAAGAAATTATGTAATAGGTGTGTTACGCCTTTCTGGTCCTGACGCATCGACATAATGGTTGGCTGTGGATTAACGAATACCTACCGTCAACGCATCTTTCTCAAGCAGATGGATGATCATTATTTTGAGAAGACAGAAATCGAATCCATTGTGTATAAGTTTTCAATCAATTTAGTTCACAAAGATTGTTAGCAGTATCTATAGAGCCTCAAAAACGAAGGATAAATTGATTTTTTGGAATAAAGGTCAACTGAGATGGCAGATTCAGATTTCTGAGCTGATAAAATATTAGCATGTACTCGTAATAAAGATCAGTCCGTCGATGTTTTTTTAATTAACATTCTGTTCTGATTTTCCAGAAAACGGCACACTTTAGCGCCATGTCTGAGACACAGAAGACTCTTCGGGGTATCCGCGGAATGGATTGATATGAAACGAGTATTTAATTATACGCATCTCTCAATAAAAAATATATCTTGTCCTTGTAGAATTAATTATGAATTTCAAAGGTAAATGATATGATTGTATTGTCGATGATGTTGTGACGCGTTATTTATGTGAATGAACTTCCTTGTAAAAATTAATCTATGATGTGAAATTTGATGTCTTAACATGTATCCTACGTCTGCCATTTATCAGTAAACATTAACTGCCATCGATATACACTGAATGTTTGAGTAGCATTAATTACACCCCAGAACACATCATCCCTAGGGATTTTTCATGAGCGATACATCGCATCACGCCGCGGCCGCCCATCATGACATACATCATACTCCGATTCGGACTTACTCTTTCTTTAATCTTTACCATAATTAATATTTTGGTATACCTATTCTGATTTCTGGAGCGAAGAAGTCAACTTTTGCCGAATTAAAGAAAATGTTTTCTATCATATTGTTACTTCGGAAACACAACTCTGTCGATTGCATGAAGACGAACAGCAAAATTTATATGAAAATGTCTCCATCCTTTCGCTTTTCGAAACAACAAATTGGAGATTAATCAACCAATACCATAGATACGTCAAATTGCCTGGCGGATCGAGACTCCTGGGCTCGCTTCATATAAGAATATCCCATAGAATTCAATGAAAAAAATAGTTGATTTGTATCCCAAATTTTGAAAAAAATCGAAGTGAAACACGACTACGTCGATTAAATTAAGCTGGGAGTGAATCCCATCGAGATATCCTTGATTTTTCACTTTTTGGATCGATAAATTGACGATAACTCGATAAATACATATATCTAGCAAATTGACCGAGTGATCGCTAATTTATGGCTCTAAGAAGCGAAAAAAATTGAGATATCTTGATGGGTTTTATTCGTGGCTTAATTTTGTCAAAGAATTTATATTTCTGAAGTTGAATTAATTTAGGAAACACTTGTTCATACAATTAAGAGCATGTTTAATCTCCGGCGACTTTGCTTGAGAATTTTAGGCGGCAAAGTATTAGTCCTTTTATTCATCTCATTTACTTTGATTCACCATGGAGTAATATCATTTCTGGGTGTACAAATAAAAATCGTACTAATCTTAGGTGGGGTTCGAGAGATGAATACGAATTCAGCGCCACGAGTTAAAAGTATCATGGCGAACGAACACTGATATATATACTAACTGGATGGAGGATTCGCCGTTCGGCCATATATGTAAATTACTGACGCTAACAATATCTATAGGTATACATATACTGACGCTTACATATATATATATATATTCCGTCAATAATGGCCGCCGCCAGCCGTTCAATGGGGATCACGCACTGAAATATCTCTATTTCAGTGGGATCACGGTAGTCCCTAGCCCAGCATAGGCTATCCTCCAACGAACGATGCTTGAAACAGTATTTCTGACAAACGAAAAACGGACTGAGGCTGAAATGCGGAACAGAAGATTCTTGGAGTACACAGTGGTACTGATACTCACAACTGTTATTATTCTCCAACGGATTTCACGTAAGTAATATACCTAAATTCATTAAGAGACCTAAAATACGGCTGCAAACAAGAGAAGTTCCACCTAGTTGATAGCGTCCCTTTGTCAACAATGCAGCCCTACGAACCCGCAGGCGCGACATTATATGATTCAGGATCACGTGATGCTCTCGACTAGGCGGTCAATTTTGAATATCGAATGGCAATGTCCTGCCGGAGTGCAAAGTGATCGTACCGATTTCTTCATCAAACACAGCACAGAATAAAATGCAATGATCTTATCTCAAAAACGTTATGAATTGCAGATGAAACTTTACAAGAAAAATGTTCTCCGTATCCAGATGATTTGAAACGACGAATCGAAGACTCCATAAATCGCACAAACCTCGTCGCTGAGCTGCAATCCAAAGAAATTGACGAAATGATAGAAGATTTAAAGCTACAAATATTGTCTAATTCCCATAACCGTCAGGCGAATTGGCGTAAAAAACCGGCAATATACGCTATAACGCCAACTTTTGCTAGACCCGTTCAGAAAGCAGAGCTTACAAGACTGGCGCAGACTTTCATGCATGTGCCAACTTTTCATTGGATTCTCGTTGAGGACTCCGTCCATAAAACTGCACTGGTATCTAATTTACTGAAAGAAAGTAATATTGCATACACACATCTAACTGCGGTAACGCCACCGAATTATAAACTTGGCAGAAACGATCCGAATTGGAAGAAACCAAGAGGCATTGAGCAAAGAAACGCTGCACTGAAGTGGTTGCGTGAAAATCTTGAACCGGACGACGAGGGAATCGTTTATTTTGCCGACGACGATAACACATACTCAATTAAATTATTTGAAGAGGTAATCCCCTTTGGGTTTTTGAAGTCATGCACAGAAGAAGCTAGACACTAGACAGAATCACGTGATAAGATTTCGTTTCATTTTAATTCGCTACATTCATTTCTGATAGGATGATTATTTGAAATTTATATTTCTACAAATTACAGATGGAGAAAATAAAGCACGTTGGTGTTTGGCCCGTAGGACTAGTTGGAGGTCTTATGGTAGAAAAACCAATATGTGATAAAGCAACGAATAAAGTCATCGGATTTAACTCGGTGTGGAAACCTGACAGACCTTTTCCAATCGATATGGCTGGATTTGCGGTTAATGTTAAGCTGCTGTTAAAAAATAAGGATGCTTGGTTCTCGTTTGAGGTACCGTCCGGTTATCAAGAGAGCGAAATATTGAGACAAATTACGACAAGAGAACAGCTTGAATCTTTAGCGGATTTTTGCACAAAGGTAATTAACTGGATTACATATTATAAAAGTATCGTATAATTACCTTCTGTGTAATTCCAGGTATACGTGTGGCACACCAGAACCGAACCTCCTAAGCTGAGTTCTGAGCAGCTATTAATAAAAAAAGGTAAAAAATCTAACGAAGGCATGGAGGTGTGAGGAATATATGTATAGTTTTATAAGAATTTATTAAAAAATACTGAAGTGGAATTGAGCTGTTGATTGATTTTTTGTTGGTCTATGAGTGAAGTGAGGAAGTTGTAGTATTAAGTAAACGATTATCAGAAATTATATAAGACGGTTGTGAACGTTCAAATACTCCTAGCTATATTTTTACCATGATATTTATTAGATCTAATTTTATACATACAAGAGCAGAAGAATGGCCGAGATTTAACTCAATTATTCACCGATAAGATTCACGAAATATATATGTATTCCTAATTAAAGTTCCTCGCAAAACACTAGAACATCGTCTGTCACTACCCCGAACGTCCAAAACCCAAATGATCTAGAATTGCTATAATTTACAATGTATTACTGCCGAACTTGGATTTATCAAAGAATTTCCACCCGCTTCGTAGAATCCTGTTTCTGAATGCAAGCAGGATATCATATGGGAATTGAAGTGTAAGAATACACATAGATCGTATGAAGAACCGAAAGTTCGAAGTGAGATTCTGTTTTGAAAATCTTTTTACTCTTTATTTTACTTTTTATTCTTTGTCGCGTACAGAAAAAGCATACATAAAAAATATGCCTTAATATCTACAAACCTTCAATATTAAAGTAAGTTGTAATATTTATATTTGTCAAACTTTTTGGAAGATGCGTGTTAATACTTTTTCTTGGGAAGCCATATACTGCAGTGCAGATTGATCTCTCGGTTCTCTAGTTTGGTATTTTGGTAACAGTTCCAAAATAGCTGCATGTCATTTATTCTTACTTTAGTATTTTAGGATTTTATTTATTTATTTTTTGTTACGGATCATTAATAATTTTTCATGTGTACTATGTATATAAGTATTTTAATCGATATATAATATGTAATATATTATATATCTCTATATCCTCAACGTGCTCGACTTACAAGCTAATAAGTACTATATTTGGCAAAACTGTTGTCACCTTACGTAAAAAAGCTACCCTGCGCATTATATGCACTTGCTAGAAAACAAAATTTACATTTTCAATGAAAGAAAGGACTTTCAAACAAATACATATACTGCGCGCGCGATTAACACTAATTATACCGACCGGGTTTTTCTTCGTCTTTTCCCCCCTACTCTTCCTCTCCTAAGCTTACAAATTTAATAATCATAGTCCCCTTAAAGCTCGGGGAAAACGTTTACAAGCAATTACAAAAACTTATCACAATTTTAACTGTGTTTTTGCAAAAAGCTTTCTCATACTGTCCCACAATGGCATTTGTCTCTTACTCACCCGACGAGCGACATGGCGATGCTTATATTCCCCGACTCTTTTCTATCTTTCTATTTAAAATAAGTACATGCCATTTCTTCATTTAACAACAAAGCAACAATGTAGAGGATGCGTTCTGAGGGCAACGATTAAAATTAAAACAGAATATCAATAATGTTTCGTGACAATTTACAAACCGTGCTCAATGAAATCAACGGCGAGTAAAGCGAGAAGCGTACTTACTTCAGAGTTGATTTCTTCTCGAGACAATGGCACGAACGATAAGGATTCTCGTCAGAGTCAAGAAAATGCCACTGGATAATATCGTGCTTAAACTACTTACATATTGTGATATATAATATATAATATATCTAAAGAGATTTTTTCTTATTTGTTTTTTTTTTATTATATTTTTTTGTTTTAATTTTGTTTTTCTTTTATCGATAATGTAAATTTTATGGAACGTTAATATACACGGTTACAATTAAAAAATACATCTTATTATATTTGTGATTTTGAAAACAGAAATATACAGTTGTGAAAAAATAAAAACCTATAATTAACGATGAATTACGTTTCACACATCACATTTTAGGGCCGATTAAAACGAATCTAATAATACCTACGTATAGACTATAAGGTAAATAAGAACATCGGCCATATAAAAGTAATTTTTTACGACGATACACTCGGAATACAATGATCAAACAATATTATTACAGTTCAATTATCGCATAGGAAAAAACGTTTTAATACTTAAGGAAATCAGTCTTCAAAAAAACGACGACAGATGATGGCGGTGATTAAAATCAAAAAAACTTGTTTTGACCTCCGGACAAAACCTACGGAATAAATATAACACTCACTGGAACTCTCATGATCGGAATTTTTTCGTCCCCCATTCTTTCATCTTTAAGTTTATATGTACGTTTAGTATGAACGTGATCAAAAAGCTCGCATTTCGCATACAAGATGATAAGTTGTTTGAATTGACGAATCAATCATTTCTTGCTCTATATTATCTATTAGATTGATATTTATACATAGTTATATGTATACGCGCAGATAGATACATGTACATATATTTGTAAGTAGGTACGATTTATGGAGAAAAATAATATTCTCCTTTATCCCTTCTTTTTGTTCTTTTGTTTTATGTTCATCTACATGTATAAACATAGACGATTACTCTATAACCCAGCGTACTAGACTGTTCACACACCTACCACAACATATTCTGATATTTATTTATTTGTTTTGTTGCGACTCAAATTAAAACCTCCAAGCGTATTTGCGATTTGATATCTCTGCATTTATTTACCTCTGCGCTACAATTCTTCCTTTTAAAAGCCTCTATCGCGTCTACTAATCTCCTAAGTTTACTGTAATACTTTTATTTTCACTTTCTATTTCATTCTAGGAATTACTAAGAGTAAGGTTTGATCATTAAGTACAGATCAAATTTTGAGAATATCTCCCATCGACCGAATGTAATTTGTCAGGGAAGTTACATGAGAGGCAACGCTTCTCGATGATTAAAAACTCTGACACCGTAAACCCAAATTCAGATAAGTACATGTGTTTGGGTTATTACATCTCCCAAATTAGGCAAGCGATTCAGGTTTACCTTGCAGTAATAAATATTCACAGAGTTGCTTATACAATTTATAAAATCATGGAACATTGTCTCATCATGAGATAGCAAAATAGAAGATTCTTCGTAATCTTTTCTTTCTCGTTGATATCAATTCTTTTCATCAAGCCAAACTCAAATACTATCAACTCGAGTATCGATGATTGGGAAGTAAGACTGGGTAGTAATTCCATTCCTCGTTGCAGATATTAAGCAAAATTGCAATGAGTGACACTCGAGTCAAATTAAAGACCCCCCCACCCCCCAATAGACGGACATAGGTAAGAAAGAAGGATAAAAGGTTACGCTGTCACAAATTTCTCAGAGAGCTGACAAAAGCAAAATCCATCGAGTGGAGGAGTATGTTGATGAGATTAGTTTCAACTCTTGACATTTGAGGATCTTGTCTCGAGTCCTGGACAAGAGGCTACATCTTAGCAATATTTTAATACTTGTTAATACTTTGAAAGTGGTAAATTCAACTGCTTAACTGTTCGATTTTTATCGTAGTTGCGAGAGGTTCGAGAGCTGCTTTCAGCAATCGCTTTGATTGGTGCTTCAGATAATGCTGATAGTACGCCTGGTCAGGCGACGACCAGCAGCTCAGAAAATTTCAATTCATTTCAAGTCTTTCTATTCTGTTATTCAGAATTGCATCAGCTCAAAAAATAATTTACAACCTAGTACGCCGGAAGAATATCTAGACCGCGGAGTCTTTACCAACGAAACCAGTTTTCGATACAGATGTTTTCCCGTTGAAATTCACCGACGTCTCTCTGCGAAGACCCGAGTCGATTATCGGCGTGATCTTCTTCTCTTCCCTGAGAGGTTCTTTTTCATCTCTGAAATTGACGAGACGTAAGTGTCGTTAGTGGAAAAGTGTAAGAACATTTTAGACATTAGTTAGTACATTTCATGAAACGATTAAAATTGATGCGACATCCATGGCGTGCATCATGCTGATATGAAAATTTTACCGTTTGAATATACATATACGATAATGCATAACTTATTTCGCAGTATTTATTTTCGTACGATACTGATCATATTTTAAAATCGTGAACCATAAAAGTCATGCAACATCGCCAAAAGCTGTAGCAGATTGATTAAATTATTTGATGAGCGGTATAAATGAAGGAACCGATGATACCTCAAGGCTGATGAATGGCGTAAATTGGCTCTCATTAAACACAGGTGGTTGGCGGCGTACTTTAGGCAAAATTCATTGAAAAAATTATACATGCTAATTTCATCCGCCAGATGCGTAAAGTTAATTATAAAAAATAATATAATTATATTAGTTGACACTCCGTACGCCAGAATTATATACCATATAATTATCGTTACAGCTGTATAAATATCTACGTCATCATTCAATTGATTTCGGATGAGAAACAAATCTCTCACTGATAGATCGCATTAAATTTGCGTATACAATAGAAAATATACGTCAAAAATCTGGTACAAGCGAAAGTCATGTAATTAATGATAAAAAAAGAAAAAAGTAGCATGCTAAGTACACAGCAACGTACATACGTTACCAAGAGAATAAAACATTTCATGCCAATTTGAATATTTTTTTTTTCGTTCTTACATAACAGTATGTTTGACTAATTTAATCGTATTTTTTCCACCGTCCGAATCTTGAATCGCCGTTACACCGGCGACATTCGCCATTTTTTGGTCGCAATATGGCAAGGGAAACCGCCAACCGTAAAGACTATGATAAAAAAAAAACACATACAAACGAAAATATGATTTATCTATCGTCACCAATCTCTGCATTGTTGATCCACATTATTATGCGTTTGCTAAATCTAAAATATTAACAAGCATAACCTGGTCGGCACTTATTATGTTGTTATACTTCAATAAATTCAAAAAAGTTTCTGAAAATCTGCACAATTTTCTAACATAACAAGAGTAGATTATTTCTGTTATATTGTTTTTCAAATACAAGATTTACAGAAAAAAATCACCGACGCCTTATACTCGTCGTCGTCATTTTTTTTTACGTTTCTTCAACCCTCCGTCTGTACTATGGGTCTTTTAAGTCACAAGCAAAATTTTCAAATCGAATATCTCTGGAATTAGGAAAGGGAGGGCGTTGGCTCCCTTCCTTAAACAACCGAATAAATGATCGGATCATAAAAAAGGATGTTATAAAAGTATTTCAAAATTTTTCCAGATTTTTTTGACGTTTTTTTCTTAGAAGAAAATATCAGCAAAACTTTTAGGACCCATAGTACAGACGGTGTACCAAATTTTCATAGTACAGACGGAAGGTTAATTAGTGTGCATTTTGTCGAAAAATTTGAGCCATCGATAGGTTACGTTATATCGCATCCCGAAAAGAAAATTTTAAATTTCAGTTGATGATGATTATGTCTGCTTAGAATATTTATACAAACTGGCGTATCTGCCTTTTGAATATCCGAATTTATTACACCACGTAGTATCTCTAGTACAACAGTTTTATTTCCGTCAGTTCGAAAATCGTGAAATGATCGTAATTTGTGAGTAATGATGTGATACACGATAAACAATGAATCTTGTGAAATGACACACGATGATAGAGCGCCAGACTTGCCAAAAGCACAACGTAAATATCATAATAAAGTCGGAATTAAATATTCCGCAAGTCGCTAATACAAATAAGAAATACGAAAATAAAAAAAAAAAAAAACAATATCTGTAAAGATTCTCCCTCACCTTCCAAGCTTGGCATCGTCTTCGTCGACGGGCTTTCTCCTGGACCTTTCACAGATGTAAAAGATGATTCCTGAGAGAAAAAAAAATTCACGTCTCAATAACCATAATAATCAATTAGTCCTAGTTTGTGCAGGCAGAAATGAATGGAGTGTTGACGTCCAATCATCGTCAGCTGCAGACGTCCTTACAACTACCCAGGGATATGATAAACAAACCGACTTTCAATGCAATAATATTTAGAGAATGACAAACTTGTTAAAATATCATCTCTCTTATACACGTTTTGAGTTTAACTGAGAGATCAAACAGATGATGCATGGGTCGTCGGAAATTTTATAAATAAACTAACCATCCTATCCAAACGCAAAATTGGATTGACAAAAAACGTCCAGTATACACGCGGAAAATTATTGTGTTATGTAGGAAGAGAAACTTACCGGTCTTATTTGCACAGCAGCAAATAACGTCGACGACGATTATGAGGATGAATAGAACTGCTATGACGATCCCGATTATGGCTGCACTAGAGATGAGGGCACCTTCGTGCTGCATTACTTGTGTTTCTTGACCTTTAAGGAAGTAAAGAGACACGGAGTTAGTAAATATCAAATGTTTGGTAATTGCCGCTGTATAGTTAGTGCAAAAGCAAATAAACGATGTCTGGTGATTTGATGTTATAGTCATGGGGACGAACGTGCATGCGATTATGATTTAGTCGATGGTGATAGTGAATGATGACTTGTGTTTTATTCATTGTTTATGAGTTTACTTATATCGTAGGATGAAAAACTTACTGATATAATTTTGGCAGTTTGGCAAATTTTTAAACCGCGACCCATCATTTATCTACCTGAGTATGTATGCAAGGTGCGAATATTTATACATTTATTATACTTGGAGTCTTTATAGACGACGTATTTGAGCAGGGTATCAAACATGGGTGTTTCGATATACTTCCCTCTTTTTATTATGAAATTTGAGGAAAATATAAAAGGATCACCAAACACGTTACATTTTAGTTCCTGAAAGGGTGCCAAAATCCGTCTTTATCAAAAGCAGAACCAAACCAAAATCTAAATAAGTGTAGATTGAGTAGAAACAAAAAATAAAAGACAGAAAAATACGTTTGGTTAATCATAGAAAATGAAGAAGTAGACAATGTAGCGTGTAAAAAAGCGGTAGATTCTTGTTAAAATGCCAAAAAAGCCCATGAAGCCCATTCTCGTTGTTAGTCTACGCTAGACTATTCTAACAATATAGATATATATATTTTAACTTGTTCGAATAGTTTATTTTACTTTTATCTTAGTCGATCAATTCTTTTTTTTGTTACAAAACTTACTACGTACTTGATATTTACCAGTTTCTGGTCGCGATGTATTCCCACAGGACAAAAGCAGGCAAGCAAAAATAATCGAGACAGTCATCAAAGAAACCATCTCAAACCGGCCATTTATGCACAAAACGTTTAGTAATTTAAAACAAGTGTAACAGGCTGTTCTAATAAATTACAATTTATCACTTATAGTATTTCGTATGTAAGAAACAATGGGAGTATGTCATCGACACATCGCAAACGGGGGAGAAAAACATCTATCGATACTAAAAATGTGAAATTAATAACAATTTGAATTGGCTTCTCCAACGACATTTTTCGAGCGTTTCACTGGATACTTATATATTTTCATATATTTACAATATATTCCACAAGAAACTATTTACCTTCATAAATACGAGTGTTTTTTTTACGTATTGCACGTACGTGCGTGTATATATGTGTTTGTATGTCTTCAATAGTAGCCTGATGGAATTTATTTCAAATCGGGCTAAAATTGCTGTTACCAAATTGTGTGGTTTTTTTTTCGTTATAGTTGTTTCATTTTAAATAAATTGCATTGAGCATATAATGATATATTTTTCGTTGTATCTAATATTCTTTGCTGTTATTCTCAGTCGCGGATTTAAAAAATTCAATGGTCAAATTATTCGAATTTTTATTTATTCATTTTTTTCTTTTCCTTTATTTCTTTTCATCCCTACTGCTATCGTATCTAGATAATATAAGTTTTAATTTATACTTCAATCATCATTTATTGTCGTCGAATTATTTATGTATGTAATGGTATATGTACGCCATACAGTACGTTTCACATACTCTAGTATATATTATATACCTATATATATATATTACACAATGCCATACTTAAGGGCAAGAGCAAAGAAATTAAATTGCACCTCGTTATTTCCGAATTTTATATGTATAGTATATATATATGTATACGTAGGTACGCATATTTTCTATGATAAAAACTAAGTATACGTATATGTGCAAAGAGTTCATAGGAGAAAAAAAATTAACTCAAGAACTTCCATTTTTCAATAAAAACTTAATCTCCATAGATTTTATCGCGCTTGATCTTCGGATAAAAAAGAAAAAGAATCGAAATCGCAATAACATACTCTCAAGTAAACTTGCCGGACGAATATGAAATAAGAATAATCATTAATGGAACTATACTGTAATGACAAACACGATCCACTAATGATTCACAAATTCCACAATTGAATGTGATTTTTTGACGTGACATATGTTTAGACTACATACATACGTATGTATATATTACATACATATGTATGTATATATATCTATAGAGCAGCTTTTCGAAAAACAATTATACATGTATCTAGACAAGAAATGAAAAAAAATGTAAATAAAAAATAAAGAACCGTGCCATGCTCTGTGTATGTTATAATTTCAATTTAACTTATCAAATTTCGCACACCACTATATAAATTATACCATCAACAATTATAATAATAATAATAATAATAATAATAATAATAATAATAATAATAATATGATCAAAGCATTATAATTACTATTTTTTAGCAATAACAATTTTATCAATGGTATACTAATGTTCATAAAAATAATGACAATAATATTTTAATAATAATAAGAATAAGAATAAGAATAATTATAATAGTAATAACAACATTAACTATGAAAATATAAGTTGTATAATAACATAACACCAATGATCATGATAATCTAGCATTTTCTTTTTAGAACTATTCTAAAAAGATACTAGCAAACAAAAAATTAAATTATAGCAAAAACACCCATTGTATAAATCAAGATTGCAGATGAGATTGCCGTGTAACGTTTGTGTAAAATAATAGTAATTCAGTAGCAATGATATTAATTATGATGACAATGAAAAATATAATATTAACCATAGTAATAATAATCGCAATTATTATAATAATAATGATAATGATATTTCACAGATCATGCTCAATGAACACAAATTTTAATCTAGTCAAGCGAAACTATTGATTGAAAAAGTTTCCCATGAACATATTAATTTGAAATGAGCCCAACTACTATAATTATGTAACGGTAAGGGCTTTCGTCTGTACTAGATTAGGTGTATAAACCTTTTACACAATTATTTATGACATTTATTCCTCTTTGACTTTTTCTATCTTTCATTCTGATACATCTACATTCAACTATTAAATGATACTTCATTTACGGAATAGAGTCGAACGGTAATTATGACATTCAAGTACAAAAAAAAGGGAATAAAAAGAATGATAATAATGAAAATCAAGCGAATCTTTGGTTCAAACATATTAAATCGCACAGACGATAGCCTTATTCATACGTTCATACATACATACATGATATGACAAGAAGATAGATTTTAGTAATTTTTGCAATGAAGGAAAAAAAACATAAGTAATGTCCCATTTGATACAGCGCATTTATTTTTTCATCGTTGTCTGATTTGATAAAAACGGATCTTGTATGTCAAGAAAAAAAAGAGAAAGAAAAAAAAATACACATATATGTATGCCATTCTAAAAACATAGGAAATTGAGTTATGAATTTTCCTTACTGTATGTGTGAATTCAAATATATATCTATTTATCTTTAATACAGATCATGCAACACCGAATAATGAAAGTTTGTTACAAAACAAATTTTCAATTATAGTAAATACTTTCTTTTTTCTTCTTTTGTTTTTAATATAATCACAAAATTTTGGTAAGTATGATTATCTAAAAATATCTTTTCCGACTATCAACTTGCATGGGATTAAATTGAGAAAGAAATAATAATAATAATAATAATAATATTATTATTATTATCAAAGAAAAAAGATAACGAAAAGAATGTTCAACAGTACTTACAATCGACTCTGAGATTCGCGATAAACAATTGAGATAACGAAAAGAATTTGAGTCTAACGAAAGAAATAATAATACGTCATATAATTTATATGATTTCTTTAGCATAAGTTTCTATCATATACTTTCAATACAATTTATAATATATGCATGTACAGCCAATTTATACGATAGGCATTTGGCAATCATAAGGCAGTTATTAACTTTGTTTTTACATAATTAAAAGTTAAAAGTATATACGCACCAAATTATCATAGAGTATAATACTATCGAGTTTAGACGCGCAAAAGCAACTGGGAAGTTGTGTATAAAGTTGCCCAGTTCTTCGAATACATACAAACCTCAACTGTTCAGTTCTTTTCGTCGTGGCACCAGGTGAAACTTCGCGATCAACAAACGAACGTCGTCATAGAATCACCTGGTAACACGCCGCTTGAAGAACTTCTCTTTGATACCACGCAGAGTTACCGACACGTATAATTTACATCGCGATCAACGTACACGGAAAAACGAAAACAAATAAAAAAAATTGAAAAAACCAAAAAGTAACAATCAGGGGGGGGGAAAAAAATTAACTAAAAAGAACCTAACACGATATCAATCCCCTGCGTAGTTTTTAATAGTAGTACATTTTTTGTAAACCTTTGAATTGACTTCGAAAAATTTTACGTGAAACGCGATGCAATGGTTTTATTTTCATTTACATAATAATGAGATTGGTATGTGAACGTAAACGTACCAGCACGTTTTTACTCCCCCAAGGAAATAAAGAGAAAAAGAAAAATGAAAAAAATAATCAGCATTCAACAATAAATATCTTAACGCTTTATTAATATTAATAATTACTTGACGATGACTTCGGAATGTATGTTTCCGCCCTACAACATCCTAAGTTAATAATTATTAATGCAACCTCTTATTCTCATGACCCTCAAATCTAATCTATATATTTCGTTTAAGTTTTGTATTTTTGTGTTAGATGTTGTTTTCTCTTCCTTTTGATTTTTCATTAATATCTCTGCATTTTGACATTCAACTTTCCTTCTTCTTTTCATTCAGGCTAAATCGAAAGACTGATTAAGTCTTAGCTTTGCTACGCAGAACAACGTGCCGCTAGATGTCAGCAGATGTATTGTATAGATCATTGCTTGTTCCTGATTGTAAGAACTCTAATTGAGAAATGATGCAATTATTAGATATTTGATTTTTGTTTTCATGTTCCTTTGCCATAAAAATACACATTTAGCATACTGGAGACACCTAACGATTCGCAAATTATTTTTGTCCATATAATTTTGGAAAAGGTATAATTTACAAAGGCTTTGAACGAACAATAATTTGTATTACACCGTGCTGGGGGAGGGAGGACTTAGAAAAAATGCATATCGGTGGAAAAGAGAAATCTCTACAGCCTGCGTTAAGATTTGTTTTCATTTGTTTTTTCTTTTTTGTCTTGTTCTTTTTACAAAACCAGGGATAGAGTTAACGACGTTAGGGCGAGCGTTAGGGCGTACGTCGCGAGCTTGGTAGCATCTCCGCCGGATATTATCGAGTAGTCTGGTGTCGCATCTGATTCTGAATGATAAAAATTTCCTCTTGTCAAAAAAAATGTCAAATTTACATCATAGAAACTGTGTTTTTCATTATTTTTATATCAATCAGTTATGTAGATGGAACAATATCAATAAAAATAATATTAATAATAATAATAATAGTAATAATAATAGTGTGTTATGTGTGTTTTGAACAAAATATATAATATCTTTATAAATAACGGGATTTGCGACTGCGGGTTAAGTGAAATATTGGTATAAATATTGAAGTATCTGTAGTACATCGATCACGATACGTACAACCAAATTAAATGAGAAATAAATAAACGCGGAAAAAAAAGGTAATGTGTGTACTAATAGATACGTAATTATCAATTTCAAAAAGCTATACTAATTCAATTGCAAATATTACCGCACGTCAGTGGAGATATATGCGCGCGATTCGTTGCAAGAGTTAAACGCGCAACGCTTTGTTCATTCACATAAAGTGCGATGACTGTTGAAACAATTTTTCGAACGCCGTGTAAAGACACATGGGATTTGAACGAATGGAAGCTTATGTGTTGAGTACAAAGAATGTCTAAGTATTACGTTTCATGCGTATGAAAAAAATATTAGGTTTGACATATTCCATAAAATCACTACTAGGGAAACACGAATACAGTCGCGGCGCAGCAACTCGCATTTCATTTGTCAATATAATAAGAATTCTATGTGGTTTCAGAGATATAGTTTTTCGAACTTGAAATCATTCAATAAGGCTTCGTATAATATGTATATATAACACGTCATGCGGATTACACAGATTTTTATCTGGAACAGTTCAGGGGTTTCATATCCATTCCGCAAGATTTTATCATCATGATTTATACGTAGGGGGATTTAAAAAGCTTTCGTTAAATGTTCATGAAAATGAATTCCATGAGATTTGAGTAAATTTCATGGATTACTAAGAGTTAATCAATTGAAAGGTGATCTAACAATAAGTATTAGGGATCACAGTGTTCAACTAATATATAATAATGAAAACCCGTGAATTTTCAGTTACCAAAATAGATAGAAAACACATCTATATTTCTTGCAAGGAATCGAGCATACAAAAACTACCATGCGGTACTCGCGTAGTAGAGACGCTATTATAAAAACACGTCACATTGAGAAAAATATTTTATAATTTTAATAATCAAAATTATTTTCCAAATAAAACGGAGCGTATAATAACTATTATCGACGACTTCAATTTTTAATAAATAAACAAATAAACGACACGATAATTAATGGGATCTAATTAGCGATATACGATGTAAATATTATTGAATAAAGTTTACTCACCTCTAGCGGTTTTGAATTGAGCCGTTCCGGGGGGACCATATTCGATGGCGTTGTGCGCCCTGACTTCGACCCTGTAAAATGTGTCGGCCTTGAGATTTTTCAGCCAATAATTTGACCTGATCTGGCTCCTCACTTCCTCGATTATGCAGCTACCGTCCTGCACGTGCCATGTACCACGAATCCTGCTTATTGGGCAGTATTTGATTTGGTACAAATCAATAGGTTCGCCATTGTCAACCGGTATCAACCACCTCAGTTCGAACTGATTACTGTATTGAGAAACTTCATAGTCAGATCCGGGGCTGAGTTTAGACAAAATTTTTGGTTCGTTAGGGAAAGATCTTCTAGGCGTCGACTCGTGAAGATTATTACCCCAGTTACCATCGCCAACATCGTTACGCGCGCTAAACCGAAAATCGTAGATTGTTTCGGGAGTAAGCCCCTCCAGAATGTAGGGTGAGTCTGAAAAAAAATCAAATTCATTAATGGCGCTGTGAAGAATCCCCTATTTCTTTTGCGCACCCCCACATCGAGTTGAAAAGGTCGAACAAGAGTTCTTGAAATTCTCAAGTGGTTTGTCAGAGCTCGGATGGCTAAACGCGAAAAGTGAATAGCCTCTGGATGTTTATTATTTCGTAGAAAAGTTCAAAAGTAGCTTCAAACTGAAATTTCAATGATCTTTTCAACTTTTTTTATCATCAAATACGATCGCAATACCCCAGGTAAAACTAACAAAAACACCTGAAAAGTCTCACCAATTGCCCATGTTTTGTTCTTGGCAGTGGCCCAAGTATGATCGGTTTGTCTGTACTGCACAGTGATTGTCTTAACCGGAAGCCCTGGTTGCACGGGTGGTGGTTCAAGATCGAAGGTAACAGTGGTCGCAGTGATTGCGGCAATCCGAGCCTTCAGTAATTCCCTCGGTTTGTAAGCTTCTCTGAGTTCGAAGTGGTGATCCCGTGTACCATGAATATTTGAAGCGATGCACTTGTAGTTTGAATAGTACCTTTTGTCCAATGGTAAAACGGTAAGAGTAGAAACTGGTCCGTTGCCAATTTTCGTGATTTGTGGATCATTGTCGATTTCGAATCCATTGTGTTGCCACCGTATAGTAGCGTTCGGTATACTCTCAGCGATGCAGGTCAGGTTAACCGGTCTCTGTTCCCATGACCAGATGGTCAAGTTTTTCATTGTAGCAAAGCTCGGCGGAAATTCTACCGTCAAATGTCCAGTTTTAAAAGCTTCACCTCCCTTATTTTGGGCAATACATTCGTAAAGTCCATCGTCAGATCTTATCAAATTTTCAATAGTCAACACCGCGGTAGTTTCACCGGTTGGATCGTTTCTGTCATTTGCAAGTGTGATTCTGTCGTCGTTTGGTTGTACCGCGATGACAAAAGGAGTGTCTGATGTATGTTTTCTGAACGTAACAATCGGCGGGGGTCTTCCATAAGCCATGCAAGTCAAAGTGGCACTCTTTTCCACTACGGAAGTGGAGTTTCTGAATTCCATTATTTTCGGTTTAACGACTACCGTTACCAAAATCACATCACTCGCCGTACCAGCGGCGTTTGTAGCTGTGCACTGATATTCCCCAGCATCATCTCGATTAGCGTTCGTTATCGTTAAGATTCCTGTATCTTCGTCAACGCTGAACCGATCGGCACTCGCCAAGTTTCGTTGCTCTAATGATTTGACCCAAGTGAATTTCGGTGGTGGTTTACCGGTAGCTTTACAAACAATATTAGCATTTTCTCCCTCAATTATTTCAACCCCAGATTCGAGTCCCTCTATAACCGGCCTGACGTGAACTTCGACTCGAATCGCTCGTTCTTCGAGTTGACCGGTTGTCATTACAGATGCTCTGCAGGTGTAAATACCGTCGTCAGATTCTTGAACGTTCTTTATCTTCAACGAATGAGTTTCGATGACGTAATGATCGTTAGTCGTTATCAATTCGCCGTTGTAAAGCCAATCGACCGAAGGTGATGGCCTGGCTCGTACTTTGCATTTTATCGGGAAATCCTCACCGAGAATTGGATATTGATTGGGCGGAGCATCGTCCCAGGTTATCGCGACTATTGAAAAAAAAAGAATCGATCATTATTTACCTGTATAATATTATATTAGAAAACTTAATAAACAAAAAAAGGTAAGGAAAACGAATTATTACTGATTGTTTCGATCGTGACGTTCTTCGTCATAGGCTCGGTGTTCGCATACATGGCCGAGCACGAATAGGTTCCAGCCTGATCTTCTTGAAGTGAATTAAAGAAGAGTGCTAGTCCGTTACCCTGATGCATTTCCGTATACATCATAGGCTTGGAGTTGCCCTGAACACTGTTGTTCGAATGAGGAGAAAAACAAAATATATATTATAATACATACTGTAAGGCTATAAAATTAAACAATGTTGTTACTGTTAGTATCGAAAGAAACAAAAAACCAAGTAACACGCACGTAGCGAAGTATAGTTTATAGCAGACGGTGCAGTGGATTTTACAGAGGACATTAAAATCCCGTCCACACCGCCGTTGCGAACACTTACGTACATACATAATACATACACATTAGTCGAAAGACAAAGCGTGACAAAATTTTTCAATTGAAAATTATTCACAGAACTATATGATATCTTTTCGATCGCAAATATCATCGGCAAATGTATGTATCATATACCTATATTCATACGTTTTAGTATTACCAATATCACTATGAGTAGTCACACTATACGAAAAAAGTGATGTTGCAGTTGTACGAGTATGCGTATCGTACAAGTTGAGAATAAAAAAATTAAAAAAAATAAATAAAATATAACAGAGAAAAAATAATATATACAAAATAAATAAAGAAAGAAGGAAACTTAAAACACATTTCACATACGATTATCTTTGTTGCGTGTGATGAATACCTACTGAAAGCATCACGAATGGTGATAGTGATATGCACATATATACTAATATGCGTCATAAGGAAATGCCGCGTTAGCCTAGGTTAAGTTAAGTAGTATTACAGTGTCTCGATAAGTCAGAGTTGAGTCGAGTTGACTTAGATTGTCTCGAATTAAAACCGCGTGATTGTCATCATGATGGAATTACTGTGTATTCAACTTTCTAGTTTTGAGGTTCTTTAAAGCAGCGTACGTATTAGACAACCTCGTTCCGTACCATCTGCAGTGTGCTGCAGCGAAGCTAAAGAAACTTGACCTTTCACTACTATATGGGAAAGAGAGAAAAAAAAAAATGAACCAAAAATAATAATAAAACAAGCATGAAACTTTCACGCGCTTAGTGTATTACTATTCAAAGAAACAGTTATGCTGCGTATATATGTATATACATGACGCGAAAAGGTAGCAGAGGCGCAATCAGAAATCAAAACAGAAAGCAAAAACCATCAGTAATTTATAAACTAGAATTCATGTTATACATCAAATAACGTGAGAGAAATTTGATGGAAGACAGTATTTGAAAATAGAGTAGCAACATTTTGAACTCTATTTTTTAATTCCCAAAACTCATCACGAAGATGAAAGCTAATCGAGCGCTCATATTTTAGATAAGAAAAAGAAAAGAGAGAGAGAAAAAAAAACAGAGCTCGGAATGTCGTCAACCTATGATCAAATATATGATATTGAGAAAAATAGAACCATTTCTGTTGCAACTATGATTATATTTCTAAAATGCCTGTATGTATATAGAATCTGCAGCAGCAATGAAAACTATATTAGTGAAACTCGAATGAATTATGTATATTGTATAATTAGTAAATGGGTACAAAGTTGAAGAAAAACGAAAAATGGGTAAAAAATCTTATGAGAACAGTGAAAACTGTGATTGAACGTTAGACGAAAAGAGAAACAAAAAAAAAAAACCATTAGTTTAGGTATAACAGTTAAGTAAAACCTTCAATCGATAGAGTGATTTGATTGATAATTAGTTGATTTTCGTCATATACTCGCCTTCCCACCGGCCTGACGCTTAATCTGCTTGCAACAATTACAAACGATTTCCCATTAGTTTCATATACACTAACTCATGTGGCGTGTACTTAGGGTGTTCAGAAAAAAAATTTTTTGAAAAAAAAATGTAAAAAAAAAAAATAATAAAAAATGGTAACGATAAAGTTGAAGAAAAAAAAATTGTAAAAAAAAAACCATCAGTCCAACACCGTATATATAGATATAGCAAATATATAAATAAATACATATGAATATTCGTTGAAAAGCTGTATCTATGCATACATATATGTATATTATATATATATAGATACGTTATGAGTAATAATAAATAGTTAATTACGTTAGAGGTTCGATGACTCGTCCCTGGGGATCCAACCACTGAATCTTGCTGATCAATTGGGCATCCGTGACGCTCGGTTTGCATGTTAAAAGTATACTCGATCCGATAGATTTCGTGAGTACGTCACCGCTTGGTAAAATTTCTAACGAAACGGCGTTTGCGAGTGCTGTAACATAAAAGATAAAAAATAAATTACAACAGATTTTTCTATATAAATATTACAAGTCGATATGTACAACTATCGGTTCAATACAGATATATACACTAACGATAAGTAGATAGAAGAAAAAAAATGTATCTAAAAAAACCACCCAAAAAAAAAAAAAAAAAAAACTTTTTCCCACGAACCGGAATTACGTAAGTACGCTGCATGATCCAAGCTGTTCATATCTCATTGTACTAGAATTACAAGCGAGTATATAACAGATATTTAAATATATATTGTGGTCGTATATATCTACATAAACGAGCGGTTGAATTATGTGTAGAACTATAATTTTACCGAAATAAGTGCAGCGACGCCGCGGTTCTTGATCTATCTTAATATTATCTTATCTACATAATATACCTGCGTTTATACAGAATATCTGTATTTGGTGGTATTCTTGTAACAAGCTATATAGCTGCTGAAAACTGCAATCAGTTGCCGGTTTTTTCAAGTACATAGAATTTTTCTGTTTTTTTTTTTTAATTTTCACGACCTCCAATAATGGTATAATATTATATGCGAAGTATATTTACGCTAATTAGAACCGTAATGTACGACGTGACAATTTACATAATTATTAATAAAACTACACAGCGTATTATCATGTACATGCGGAGTGTATAAAAATTGTACTGCAGGGGCTCAATGTCACCTAGAATGATCGCAAAGTCGACTGGACCGAGAGTCGGAGGAATTTCGGTGGATGAATTAAACGGTCTTGACGTAGCGCCAATTTTAAGTATACCAATTTTTTTATGTTTGTTTTTTTTTTGTTTTTTTGTCTAAGTCTATTGTTAGCGTGAAGGTCTTACGGCTGGAGTAATTCACTTTCGACGTTGGTTCGATGTTGAAGAAGTAAAGGCAGATCAAGGAAACACAAAGTTTTACGTCAGCGGTCATTTTGGCGCGTATAATATACGTGTAACGTATCTATACGACACCGCTAATGTCATAGGACTGATGCTGTCGAGTGTCAAAAGCCACGCTGTAACGTAAAAATAAAAATGAAAATACTAAAGTACATGAAATACCGTCACCCTGCTCCGACTCAACGATATATGACTCGGAGCCCCAGTAAGCAATAACAGGAAACGCAAATTAACTTAATTAATGTGAGTAAAAATGTCGAATTAATAACTAGGAAATGTACGACATTATCCGTTCGTTTGCCTTTAATGTAAATTTATTTATTCATTTATTTATTTTATTTTCATTTTCATTTTAGTTTTTATTCGCAATTCTGCACAGCGTATGTACTTCCTGTATACATGTAATAATCATCGCCATTAATATAACATGGCGCCCTAAAGTAGCCATGGCCTTATTTTCACGTTTATCAACTTGTAAAGAGAAAAAAAAAAAAAAAACGAACTCAACTCTCTCCACACGTATGCGTGTATATTCACACACGTGTATCAGACCCCCGCAGAGAAGTCTCGCTGAGTGAATGAAAAAATAAGAAAAAAAACGAAACGGACGTTTCGTTCTTACAAATTTAAAGGGTAGGTATATGGGGTAGGCACTGAAGTAGGCGTGAGTTAGGGTGACAGAGGAAAACAAACTTTTGAGATAAATTTTTGAACACGCCCATATCAACCTGATTTAAATTTGACTTCGAACGCGCGGTTCGGAGCTGTTCAATTTTCAAAGAAACTAAAGTTTGCACTGCAGGGATCGATACATCGAGGGCTGAGGAATATGAGTGTTTACATTCCTCAAAGAAGAGTATAGGATCAGGAAACATGAAAAAATTAAGTTAGTTATTTCTTCAGGGGAAATACGGTTTGAAATTTGAAAACAAAAAAAAAAAAAAAAATCAAACTGTTCTAATTTTTTGCAGATAACTCCGTCTAAAAACTGAAACAATTGACCTCAGTTGAATTTTAATGTTTCATTTTTTTTTTCTTTTGTTTTTCAAATTTGTTCAAATGTAAAAAAAAAAGCGTTTGCGATTCTAATGAGAACGAATCAGAATATCGATTCGCATTCGGAAAGTAAGAAGAAGCAAATCAAGCATGTTTACGCCGTGTCGGGGGCATTCGACCCCTCGTCAAAAAATGGAAGGGGAGGTTTCGTCGTTACGTTGCCGCATCACGTCTCGGATTAGACAATCCTAAAGAAACAGTTTCCGCCGAGATTCTTGGTAATTGGAGAGAGAGAAGTTCTTTGTACAGAATTGGCTTTTACGTGATGGAAGAAGAAGCGTGGAATTACCCTCGAGTAGTTCCGAAGACTCGAAGTGAGAGCAGAAAAAAAAAAGAGCGCGCGCGGTATACGTCCACACGTATTACACGGGGGCGCAACTAACCCCCGTATCCTCATCCTTATACTATACGTAGAATATACTCTATTTCGGACGCACCACGACGACATCTTATTTACGTTAGTTAGGGTTTGTTGGCCAACCCACCCCCTGGGGCTATTCATTGGCCCTCCCTTAATGCATACGGCATCTCCTCACACTCCTCGTATACACATAGATATGTACCTTGGTATATATGTATGTACATACCAAACGCGGACACCTACATACATAAATTCGCATGTATGTGTGCAGAAGTTTAACTATATATGTATGCATACCCGCCAGGACCTGGAGTAGGTACACAGGGGAAGAGTAAGAGACGGAGAGAGAGAAAGAGGGTGAATTGAGCAAACTTCGTGACATGTTACTTGAAGTGGAAGTATCCGATCCCAGCTTGGCGCGGGGTTAGTATCGGGGTGGGAGAATTTTATCAAATTCCGATATCGAAGTAACTCGAACGAGTTTCGACGAGGGTTTCAGCTTATACGGAAGGTCCTGGATTTAGGGGTATTTTAGAGAAGACGTTTCTCGTTTACCTTGCGTATACACTATTATACCTCACGCCTTATATATATATATATACCTATATGTAAGAAAACTTTCTCGATTAGGGGACTCCCTTGTATTATAGTATACACTATGATCGCCATAGTTTCTCAAATTAATTTTATCCATAATCTAGGATTAGTTAGGAAGATTATGTCCGCAACGATCCGAACAACTGTCCATGTACTTTGAATGGCTGCCTATAATATCGCGATACCGAACCCAGAATCGTGTCAAGCTCTCCGAAATTTGTTCAAGCGCAGTTTTTTTTTGTTTTTTTTTTTTTTTTCCGAATTCTTTTTCGACTTTCCTCACTACGGCGAACCTGCGAAGCGGTTAAACCGCGAGTGTCTTTAATAATTTACTCTTGAACAAAAGCAAGGGACGGAAAAAAAATTCAACAAAATTTCTTCGGTTGTTGCCGCGTCGACAACACTACGAGTTTCGAAAAAAAAAAAAAAAAAAACAACTCTGAACAAAAAATATACGAAAAACTTGAAACTCGTTAAAAAGTACTTTCTGCTGTATGGAACGTTTCCGGAACTTCTCACCGTCGGAAAATAGATCTGTTAGTTCTGCATTATTATACACGTCGTTGACGTACATAAGTTTTCATATTTAGAATGAACGCGTATAGTATAGAGTTTTCTGGTCTCTGTTATATGGAAGGTCTAATGTGTATACGAACTCTGCGCGTTCATTCTGCAGTTCTAACAGAGCGGAACAACTCGTCTGTTAATGACGTAACGTATGCAGGCAGTCGTAAAAGGTATACAATATCGCGCATATGTTATGACCCTGTATATCACACGTGCTTGTATATTTGAATAGATTATTCAGAACTATCAACGTTTCAAAGCTCCTCATAGACACCGATACGACTAACTACTCCTATTGTCGTGAGACACTACAGTGAACTTGATATTTTTACCCACTATAGAATTATCGCGCGATTTACGATCGGCCGACTAATCGCAGCCAATGAAAATATCAGGTAACACTCTCTCGTCATCATCTTGGTACGTGAATAATAATTATTATCAATGTCAAAACACAAATCTTGTTCAAATTGCTTGGATCGGATAGATGAGGGAATTATATAAGACGCTTGATGGTGTTGAATCGCATTGGAACATTTTTTTTTTCTCTCTATTTCTACTTTTGTTCATTAGTTATTTCACCGATACGACGATCATGACTTTCGTAAAGTGGTCTTAATTAGTCAAGCAAAGAATTTGCTCAATCGTAACTTGATGATAGTCTTACAGCATACACCGAGTCATTCGATGAAGAGGTTCTTTTTTTTTCCTAATTTTTTTGAAAAATATTTCTGTTCATGTTCGATCGGAGGATTTTTTTTACTAAAGAGAACCAAAAAAAGAAGAGAAACTGTTAAAGAATATCAGCACCTTACCACACCGAACTGTTTGAAAAGAGATTAAACAATCTGTTCTGAGATTGAAGCAAAGGAACATGAAGCGAGATCATTTGCCAAACTTTGAAAAGAAAAATCGGAATCGTAAAATTTAGTTAAAAAACAAAGACGAAATATATGTATGTGTATATTTCAGATATACCAGATGCTTGTAAATATATACGTACCCAGCGGCGGGATGCACCTAAAAAGTTTTATGGTTCAACAGAAGTATAACCTTCTGAAGGATATTCGCGGTGGAACAGTTTTCTAGGGAAGCTAGCCTGGCGCGGAGGACATAAAAACGTCGAGAAATGAGTTCAATTATTAAGGTAAGGGTTTAACCCCTGGACCCACCGGACCAAGGGAGGAGATAGGAGGTCCGCGGCTCCTGGTAATACTACGGGGTGCCATAAAAGCGCAACAAAATTTCATATTTCCTCGGATGTCGTCGCCATGGGTACGCCACGTGCAGCAGCAGCAACTATAGCGAGAGAAAAAGCACGGTGGGTGGAACTGCAGGAAAGCTTCGAGCAAAAATATCGACGTCCCTTCCGCTGCGTCTGGTCGACCGGGTGCTACCGTCGGGAAAAGCAAAAAAATAGAAAAAGAAAGAAAGGAAGGAAGAAAGAAAGGAAGAAATGAAGAAAGAGAGAAAGAGGGGGGAAATCTGAGGGAGGAATGAGGAAAATATTATAGGAAACGGTGGGACACGCGGAGAACGTGAAACGACAGGAGAAACTAAAGCGAACTTTTCTCCCCTTAGGTAGCTATGGGGTGCGGGAAAACTCCGGAAGTGAATTATTTAAGTCAAGACCCTCCCGCACCCGAATCAGCCGGGGGTTTCCCGACGCTGCATCGCTCCGCGGTTTCGGTGAAATTTAATTTCGTTCAAGTATAATAATAAAAAGGTTCACGGAACGTCGGTTGGGTTCTTCTTGTCCCGACTAGAGCCAATGCCACTCGATCAACCCAATTCAAAAGCACCGGAACGAAGTTATGGCCAAATAAAAGCAGCAGCGGCATACAGCAAAAGGGAAAACCGGCCACAAGAGACCGGAATTTCTTTGGACGCGCCCGATGTGCGTCTTTGATGTTATTTTATCTCATATGGATTTCAGAGTCACAATTTCTGTGTGGAGAGTCCACAAATAACTTCCATCAATCTTCTTCTTATATGACATAACGCGTTCGGAATATTTCCGCGATTTCAAGGACCGGCAAAATTACTCGTCTTTGCTGTCGTCATTAAATCAAGGACCGTAGGTACCCTGTTGTTTGACCCGTTACTGTTGTCTCGCACTGATTTGGTAAGTATAAAAATTCGTCTCGATGTTATTGTTGTTATTATTATTCTTATTATTATTAGTGGCAAACGAGTGAAACGAATCAAGAAACGGGTGAAGAATGTTTCTCAGTCAATTAACAGCACGTTTCTTTTTAGGCGAGTTTTTAATCCTGATTAATTACGGGAACTATACATTTTTTATCAATTCGAAGTTTCATACTAAAAAATTAACGATTATACGGATGAGGTTATCGATGATTGAAAAAATATTTGGAGGTCCGAACGATCGGCTGATAAGAATGTCTATTTTGGTAATATGGTTTGAAATTTGACACTTTTGTCTAAAATAAACTATAGTGTTTGAGTTTCATTCTGTATTTCTCATCTCGCGAGGATGTCGTTACGTTGGTAAGAATACAACGATGTTGTTTGTAGCTCTTGAACTTGCAAATTATAGTTGAAAATGTTACAACCACGTAGTAGGTAGTACGAAGTTCACGTACGCATATACAAGCAAAGAGTTAGATTTGGGTAACATAAGTTTTCGACGAACCTGCAGGCCAACATCCAATAACAACGGTGGAAAGTAGAGAAGCAGCCATTACCACCCTATGCGCGCTCCGCAGCTGGTACGCGAAGCTGAAAAGACCTTCCAGATTCTAAGGAGCGCGAAATCTACATGGTACTGATTAAGTCGAGGGTGCCAGTTGGTTCCTCTTACTCTGAGTAGGCTCGCGGAATAGCTAGAGCACCTGATTTACCGCGCGGGAGTAGAATCGTATAGAAGTAGGTATATATATATACGTAAACGTATACATCGTACATAAAGCGAGGCCCAGAGGCATGCGGGCAGGCAGATAAATGGAAGTTGTAAATAAATAGTAGTTCATTCGCAGGGGATGTATGTAATGGGTGATCGTGAGCGAGTTGAACGTTTTTGGGGCGCTTTTGGTAAAAAGCCTAATAAATTAGTTGCAAACCGCTCGAGGTTCGACCATCACCTGGTGCAACGTCTAGCGTAAGAGTGGGGTGTATGTATAGGTGCACGTCTCTTCGTCGGCCGTGAATATAGCGAAACCCTTTTAACGAAATTGGTCTCTCGTTGGCTTACGCATGCGGGATAACCGGCCATCGTTGTCGTCGTCATCCCCTGCAATGTGCCCTGCAGACTCTTTGCGCCGCTGCATTATCTATACACATCTTTGCTTGTAGATATACAAGCCACATACATGCATACATACTACATACACGTCCCTGAATATGTCCGGAAAAGGCTCGTGCCTATCGCACGGGATAACCCGGAAGTGTTCGTAATATTGGCAATTTGGTCCTAACGCGTCGCGTCACTAAATTCAGAAACTACCTGCCCTGGATAGATGCACACGAAGATAGGTTTCCACACGTTAAAATGTTAAATTCGTGCATGTATGCAAAGGTGTGTGTGTGTTCGCGTGTATAAATATCCAGCGAAGCTTGCGACAGGTCTCGCCTAAGCGGTTAAGCTTTAACGACGATTCGTAAGAGCTTCGCGATGGCGCCGTTCTTTGAAAACGAGCGAACGAACCATCGCCGCTTATAGCAGGCGCTGCCGGCATTATAGGTATACCTATAGACAGTTCGGGTTTATGCTTAGGTTTAGGGTCAGGTGTCACCGTTCAAGGGCCGGGCTTAGATCTGGGTCGCTTATTGAAGCCCACGTGACGATCTATGCAGATTATATTCCAAGCCATGTTTTGCCCGTACAAATGTCGATGTGGCCACAAACAAAAAAGCCATATACTATTAAAAAATCATGTATCATGAGAACAATTGATCACAGTACTAACGTTCTTTGATATCACGTCAATTTTTCGAAATGTACAGGTATGCACATGACAAACCGACCAATCGATCAGGTGGTAAAGATTTTTCGATTCATTTTCCAAAGGTGTCCGAGGTCTGTGGGATTTTATCGTGAATTATTCAGCGATGTCGGGAGACCCATCGTATCGGCGGAGTCAAGGAACTGGAAGACGTTGACTCGATTGAACAGTGGAACATTGCGTGTAGTGCGTAATGATAGTCGTCTGGTATAGATGTACAGTAGCGGAAGAGCAGCTTGTACGCGTATAGTTTGAGATACGTGAGTTCGAGAGAACAGCGACCTGCGAACGACCCTGAGGCCCAGAGGAGAGATGCGGGACCAACGAAATGAACTGTCAATCTCAATTCCTGTTTCCCCTTTTGAGCCTTGCACGCGGGGGTATATAGATTACACGAAATAACGTTGTGCAGTACCGCATCAATTATAAAGCCAGTTTCCCGTCTCCTGCACCAGCAGCATCCACTGGAACCGTCTGTCAAGTTTGCGTGTCGTTTTACGTTACACGTTATTTAATAAAAAGGGCACACCCATCCATCCATCTATTCCATCCATCCTCGTACACCAGCGGATGAACTGACACCCTCCCCCCTCTCCCTTTCCGCAAGCTCGCCTTGAGTTCGCGAAATAAAGAAGCTTGATATTATAAATTGTTCATTCGCTAAAGTCACCGCTGGCTGGCACCGTTCAGATATATGCCGTAGAAAAATGGCTTTTAATCAAGCGACACAAAAATGGATATAAAATGATTTTGATATAAAAACAAAGAGGAGGGTTCTTGAAAAAAGAAAACAGATAAAAAAAAAACGGAAATTAGTTTATCACCTCCGTCAAAAACTATGTATTGAATTGGATGAAAAATCCGCGCTTGAATTTCACAATCTATTTTATAATATCATCGAGATTTTATCGTTCTACTTTTTACAAAAACAAAACAAAAAAATAGGTCGTTTCTATGTTAATACTACCGAAAATGAAATCGTTTTAAAAAAATCCGACCGCTTACAAGGAATGGTCAAAAATGTTAAGTCACAAAAAAGCTTTCGTTTCAACGAATCAATTGACTGAAATTTCGTAGTGAAAAAAAGATCGGTCTTTATTTTGGATCGGTCAACACAAGATATCATCGTAGAAAAGAAGAAGAAATAAATAACCTCATCAAGTTTCGTATCATTATTTTTCACGGGACACCGGAGACTGGGGAAGATGTGATACGTCATGAAAATAAAATTGGGATTGGGCATCTCGCATCGGATCATGTACGTGTACAGGGTACAAGACGAAGCGCATGTTTCGGGTTGGGTGAATCCAAACCTGCAGCACAGGGGGTTGGTTTTTGTCCAGCGGACTAACGTCAGTCGCCGCCGTGCCGGTCGCCCGGGGCTTTATTATTTCTGGCTAAAACGTCCCCGAAGAGCAATGCCATCGGAAATCACACCCTCTTTATACCTATACTATACGTGGATACGTCGAATCGAGACGTACGTTACGTACAACCACGATCGAGTAAATAGACATGTATGGGTCCAAAGCGTGAATACGTACAAAGAAAATCAAGGATAAGCGTGCGCGAGCAACGTTAGAAAAACGCACGTTATACTCATTCGCGTAGATCTGATACGGGAAGAGATTTGCACGCGTGCCGAGAGCCAATAGATCAAAATTACTCGGCGAGGCGAGATATCGGAAAATAGGGTCCTTCCTCTCGAGGTTGCCCATTAAATCTGGTCCCTTTCGGAATCGCTCATCGGACGATAGAGCAGCTATGGCGAGCGAGAAAATTAGCCACTAGAATGACCAGCTTTCTCCGGCACTCCCAAGAGCAGCTGGTCATTTCGATATAGTTTTCTATATACGGTATAAGCTTGTGGGTACCCCAGGCATGCGCTAAAAATGACGTCATGTTATGTTTGACCAGCCTTCGTACTTATGTACACATATAAGATACCGACGTGTTCGGAAACGTCAAACGGAGGGTGAAACGGATGAGAAGTACATAAAGGACTGTACGGTTTAATACGAGTATACGCGAACACTGTGTCTATACCGCGTTGCCGTGGAACGGGCGTAAATATTCTCGTGTAGTTTGCCACCGCCGTGGTGAATATTGGCCCTTAATGGTTACGTGGACGAATAGAATTTCCACGTGAATCTGTTCCAGCTAATTAATCATTCGAGATTAACGAGCTAAACCCCGGCGACACGTCGACCCGAAGCCAAAGCCGAAACCGGAGCGCGCGCTAATTGTTCACCCTTAATTCATCCCCTAATGGAGCACGAGCCGCGAAACAATGTTCGATTTAATTGTTGCAAAATCGTGGTGAAATTTATCAGAATACAGGAGCTGACGTACGGATAAGCTTTGTGAATAATAATTCAGGTTCAATACCCAACACTATAGCGTACGCGTACGTACAAAATGCCGCAAGAAGTAGGAGAAGGGCTTGAACTATTTCAAGCGGTCTAGTCTAGCAAAAAAAAAAAGAATGGGTATCCGTGTGTACTATACGTTCGTGTGGGTAGTGCACTGCTTAGTGTTTTGTACCGCGCACCCTGCACGTTTAAGTTTACGTTTAGTCTGAACCAGAAAACTCCAGAAGTCGCTTGTTCGAGTGGTCTCAAGTCCTAGACCCACTCAAACACAAGAGCTCTTCTTTTTTCCCACGTACGTATCAGTTTTATTAACGATTCCCTAGCAGGCTGCGGCTCATCGTCGAGTGCTTTTTTCGAAGAAAAAACTTTTTCCAAAGACAGAAAAGTGAACGAAAGAGAAAAAAAAAAGAATCAATATCACGGGGGCCACGTGCTTACACTTCCGCGACAGTAGATACGCTATACGTACGGCACGTGGCCTCAACACACCGGTTATTTAGTCCGATGTGGTAGGGAGTTTAAAAATTTCAAAGCCACTTCTTTACAGGGCTGAAATATAATGTACCCTTTTTTCCACTTAGGATCTTTCCCGCTTATTCTTTTCGGGTTGTAGTTACTGTGTATCAAGTTCGGAACAGACCTTTCTTACAAAGGCATTGACGGTTGCTTTTGTAACATCAATTTACGTCGTCTCTTTACAATACGTCAATCTAAAAACGTACCGTTTGATGGTCTGATTGGAGTGCTTCAGTGAATGTTTCCAAACGAAACAATTCAGAATATCGTTCTAATCGACCCTGCGCATCTAAAGCAATATTTGTGCATTAGGTTACATTGTCAGCTCTACAATCTATCGCTCGATTTCAAATCACTCGATGATAACGGGAAAATACGTCCTAGCAAAAGTTTCTTCAACCGGACAAAACCAACCAAAGTTCATCGAAGGTAAACTTCTCGATGGAAAATCGTGGAAATTTTTCTACAATCCTATGCATCGGATCTGTCAAAATTTCTTCAGATTTTTGTAAAAAGAACTAACGAACTATTGTCAAAATTCTTGAGAAATTGTTAAAAAAAAAAAAAAAAAAATTGTTGTTCGACTGGAATATTTTTGTCAACATTTTTCTCGCCAATCAAGTTAACCGAGTAATTTTTTACGTAGCTCGGACTATGTCGTACCGATTTGAATAGAAAAACAAAAAAATTTACTCTCGGAACAACATCTACTCAGTCAGCCGGCTAGTATTAGATATTTTTTCTCTATCGATCCGGCCTAACCAAGATATTCTAAGGTATCCCCCCCCCCCCCCCCCCCCCCCCCCTTCAGGAGATCTCTCGCGAGTGGGAAAAGTAATCTGACCCTACACCGTCCGCGGTGACACTTTGCCGGCAATGAATACCCTGGGTTAGTACGCTATATGCGTAGTATAAGGTACGGCAAAGCGAGCAAAGTGTACGGGCGACGTTAGGGAGTTTTGGCATAGGATGTGCAGTGCAAGGTGGATCGGTATATACGTACATACTATACAACAGGGGAAGGGAGCAGGAGGGTATTATTCCGGCATCCGTAAACCCAACACCCTTCGCCCCATGTACTTCCCCATATACTCTGCACTCTGCAGCAGAATTCGCTGCAGGATCCCTGCGCGCTGTTCTGTTCTCCGCTCCGCTCCGCTCCGCTCTGCTCTACTTCGTCGTCGTACGAAGGGTGAAGTCATTTTGTCACAATAGTGATAAAGCGAACCACCCTACGCGCGGTATGCGCACAAACGCCCCCACAATTATGCTGTTTATGTAAGGGCGTGGTTGCACACGACTAATTCACCCCGCGTATAAATAAACTTGGTTTTATTACTTTGAAGATTGGCAGTTCCGTTCACGACCGAGTTTCGGTATTAGATATATATATATGGCGTACGTATAATAACGACGAATTGATCTCGGAGTTGAGATTCTCCAGGACGACCGCGACGCCGACACCCACGTGATATTATTAGGTTTATACATCTTGACATTTATCGTATATATTATGCGTCATATTTATACGAGAATATGACGATGCGCCGCGTAGGGCATGTGATAAAAATATATATATATATATACTATATATATAATTTGATCGTAGGTATATAGATTACATCGTTCAGGTCAAATGCAGTTAACGCTTTATATAAAATAATCCTCGTGATAATCTCGTAAAATTAATCCTTGCCCATTAAACATGTAGACACGTATATACGCAGTCTCGATGTATACATTGGGTGTTCAAATTATCGGTAATTGCATAAAAGAGAAATAGGGTGAAGGTGATAAGCGACAACGTCGAGTCTGATCTGGAGGTTCGTCAAAAATCCTTTCCAGTAAACGTGTCGTGAGAAAATGTTGCGGCATATTGCATATCTTCAGTTAAGGATTGAAAAAACATGCTACGAAAAAAACCCTCTTCTTTCACGCTCCCGGGTATGATCATTAGATTGCTTTCCTCCTATTTCTTTCTGTTTTTTTTTGTTCAAATTTTTTATCCAGATATTTCCGTAATTTTGCTGTTAGTATGTGGGCTACCATAAGTGGTGCGCGCTGACTGCAGGATATGCCGAGAATGTCCCTCGAATTACACTCTACAATTATTCAAATGACTCTGATGGTTTAATACCGTATCATCTGCAGACCCTCGCCGGCATCTGTGTTCGCCTCTAAAGTTGCCGAGATATATATAAAACGTGGTCGGTAGCGCGCCTAATTGTAAGACTGCATGCGAGTATACTAATTCCGTAATCTGAAAGGTCAACGCTTTTTCACCCTGTTCGACATCGAACGTCAGCGGAAAACGAGAAACAAACAAACAAAGAAACAAAAAAATCACCGACCATTAAAATGCCACCTCTTGTCTATGCTTCCAAAGTTGATCTGATCGCAGATACGGCAAACCTAACCCCAAATTTTGAACGAGAACAAAAATTTGTCGCGTAAGCCGCACGTATGAAACCGCACGAGGTATAAACTATGAAATTCTAGACAAAAGAGAATGGAATCTCTACTCCTAGATCTGTTTAACTCGAGGGTACCGCCGGGGCGTGGTGGTGAAATTCTTGCAAGGTAAGATAGGTGGATATGCACGTATCGCACAGTAAGATAGTTCGTAAGGTACCAGGTAGGTACGAGCTCGGTTTTATACAAGGTAAGGCCGACTGTCGGAGATGCACTCGTACATAAAAGTAAAGTGGAAACGTAATACAACTCCTTTGTATTCGCCACTCAGACGGAGGCTCCCGGCCCTCTTACTTCCAACAACAATGACACTATAGAAAACCGCGCGCGCCGCGGTATCAACGTCCTTTAAGGTATAGGTGAGGTTAGGTATACCTTCGCGTACGTGGCAACATACGTGTGACGTGTATATACCTGTACACATAGATCAGTACATACGATGTGCGAGCGGTTGAACTCGCGAGGTTATAAAACCCACGTGGATATACTAAACCCCTAGACAAAATCGATTGCACCCCTATTTTGTTTCGTTATTTTTTTTTTCCTTTTTTTTTCTCTTTGCCTTTCCCTCTTCTATCTCGCGCATCTTTTTCTTTTTGATTCAGCGAAATTTGATCCTTTTCAGAAACCGCGCGTATACATAATACACGCTGCTTCGTCGAACCCGACGATCTATTGTTTCCCCATAGAGTTCGCGGGCGCGTGAGTGCGGAACCGTACGGACGAAGAGAGGAAACGAAAAAAGAAAAAGAAAAATAGAAGAGAGAAAATCGAAAGATCATTCGTCGCAATACCGAGAACAGAAATTTATCGGAAAGAAATGGCGGCGGCGGGGGGGGTAATACGATACGGGAATGAACGAAACAAACCATATCTTCGATATATACTACATGGTCATAATCCTCTGGTTCCTCTCTGAGAAATGGGTCGTTGGTTCGTTTCCGACGTAGAACCGAAGAAAGAGTCGAGGTTCTCCGCATGTTGTACTCATGGTATATCTAACTACCAACCAACCAACCTATACCTACCTACCTACCTACAGCAAGAGGTATCGAATGTCTTGCGATGACGCACGCGAATCTCAAGGGTGGAGGCGAGAATATCGTTCGAGTACGTTTCGTGCTAACTGCTGCTGCTGCTGCTGCACAAAGGGACCTCCTCTTGGGCTTCCTATCGCCATGATATACCTATGCATGCTTGTATACGTATATGTACAGCGCGCATGGCACGGCACGTTGTTAAAATTGCTGCTCGATCTGCGATCTTTATAATACCGAGCCGCGAGCCGTGAATGCTTTGCGAAGAAAATCAACACCGGACGTTCGTTATTATGGCGCACATACCTATCTCATTGGCGGCACGAAAGGCGGTTGATACACATTATATACATATATATCTAAGTTAAAATAAAAGAAAACTGCAGAAAAAATGGTATAAGATATTCGCAACTTTTTTTTACAATTTTTCTCTTTTTTTCTTGTTGCTTCGAGCATCCATCATCGTCGTGTCGGACGGCTATATGATTGGATTTTTTTGTTATTTGCATATTTTTTTTCTCCACATTTCTTCGATGAGGTAACATACCTACTCACGACGCGAGCGCGTCAGACGCGGAGAAAAATAAATAGAATTTGAAAAGCCGCGAATCGGTATCGGTGAGGTGAGGTTATAATATTACATAGTAAAAAGGCTAGACGCGGTTGCATCGGTGCCAGACAGAAAACTCTCGTCGCGTAGTCGACAGACGGACAAATATTTATTCCGAGCGAACGAAGGTCGGGCGAGTAGTATGGTGTAGTGGTGGTGGTGGTAGCGCGGATATATAACCTAACTAAAAATTACCACATCGCGAGTTGGAAAACTCCTAGCAAAGCTGACTTCGTCTTAGAATAATTTCAGACTAAACATCGTATAGATATGAAACTCGGTTAACTCGCTAACTTATATGCATAGATACTATACGAAGTGCGGGGTATATATGTATGAATATCGTAACGATATTTATTACGTGTCGAAGGAAGATTTTCAAGAGACGAGATACGGAGTGGATAATGTAATGGGGTACGAACGCGTTACGTTGTTTGTATCCATTTATCAGGATTTCAATGTTATTTCTATATTCCTTTTTTTAAATTACGACCATGAGCGATTGTGCATGAGGAATAAATCTACGGTGTATAGAGACGGTAGTGGATACCTCTGCATCCTGCTGCAGATACGAAAAAGCTCGCCCCGTCTCGTGTTCGCTTCCATCTTCACCCTAATCTGCATTTCCATCTTACTTTATTTCGCTTTTTCGTATAAATACATATACATTGTACGCATATATCCAGGCATATCTGGTATATACGTCGCACCATATGCGCTCTGAATGGGGGTGAGCTAATATTAGACCCGGAAAATGAAAAATAAATTCATCGCGTCCGTGAATACAGCCGTGTTTATTACATAACCATCTCTCTGTTTATCCGTTCAATTTTACTCATCATCCGTTAATTTCTGCAAGTTTATTTATCTGATTAAACTTTTTTTTCCACCATTTTTTTTTTTTGCTTTCTTCAAACACAGACGCACAATTTATTGATGAAATCGATGAGAACGCTTTACATATTGAACAAACATATGAATAAATATTTCACTCTGGAATTTTGCTATTTCTGCCAACCTCTATAATCTCCAAGCCCGAAATTCCGGTATTTCAAGGGTAAATCGTACAAGAAATCAAAAGTAGCGCGATATAAATCAAAGAGAAGTAAAATAAACCAACACCCACGAATTATGGGAAATAATAACGTTTCTAACGCGGCTGATCCGGAACGGACGTCGTTAAGTGTAATTGAAGTAGCGCAGATTTACAGGCGAGAAAAATTCAATAAATAAATAACTAAACAAATAAATGAATGAACGAATACGTCGATAAGAAAATTTTCAACTCATAAGAACCCAAAAATCTATGTACAGCGGGAAAAAAAAAAAACAAGAAGAAATTCTTTACTTAAAAAACCCCCGAGAAGGTTGGAGCAATAATTGAAACTACATCTGCATTATTATTCTCGAGTCAAGAATGTAATATAAATTGCTTATATCTCGATAAAATGAGACGCCAAGTGAAGAGTGTCGTCGTATACGTGGAAGAAAGGGAGATAAGATCTGTCTATAGAATGAAAAAAGGAAAAAGTAGAAGAAATCGATAATTTATACGATAACGGAAACGCGAGACAACGACTAGCAGGAAGGAGATGGAGAATAATAATGAAAAAGAAAAAAAAAACAAGAAGAAGATGTCACGAAGTCAGCCCTGTCGTAATTTTTGCAGGGAAACTGTACAGCAGAGGAAATCAGATGGCCGACGGTAGATGTGCGTGCATATAGAAGAGGAAGGGGGCGAAAAGGGATTAGGTTAGTACGAAATAAGGGGGAGAAAAAATTACGGCAATTTTCACTTCGTTAGGCTTACGCTGCCGCCGTAGCAGGCGTCTATGGATATGGTGATGCTGCGTTTATTTTAGTTTTGTAAAAGTATAAGAAAAAAATGTAACACGGGGAGGTTCGACTATGAGGTATGTGTACATGTACTGCATTATAGGTACACCAGCGTAGTATTGGCGACTCAAAATCCCTGGGGGATCCCCGCGCCGACCGAATTATCCTTTGAATCTACAATTAGAGTTCTGGGGCATGCGAAGCACGTCTCGCGAAACTTCTGCGAGGAATACTAAAACCAAGTTGCGCGGTGCAAACAGGATCAATACCTAGTGGGGGGGGGGGGGGGGATTAAGGGGGGAAGGGGACCACCGAACAGCTAGACAGAATACCAACAAATCCTCCAGGTTCACCACCGGCGACGTCCGTCATCAACGAGAGAAATAGAGAAATACATACCTATACGTACATAGATACAGGTATAAACGCCACGGGCGACGAAAAGCTTCATCATCCCATCCCTTCCCCGCGGTATATCCCTTCAAAGGGAGAATTCATACAATTCCCCGGAAAATTGCGCACGTCACACGCATGAATATATTATACATTTTTGTATAGCTATAGACGGCCGTGTCATGATTACCACGTTTTCATTACTGCAAGCTGTGTCCAAATAGCACATGGTAATCAACTCCTAATCGAATATCGTATATATACGTGCGTATGAATAAATCTAAAAAGCGTCAGAGCTGGTACGTCCGTTTTTTTTTTTCTTCTTTTCTAATTTTTTCAAATTTATTTCGAAAATAATTAACGAAAAATTTGTGGATTTTTTTTTTCTTTTATGAATGAATAGACTCACGTGTCCAAGATCTGCAAAATTAACTATCGCGTATACGATCATTTATCATGTATATTAATTTACAAAAAACAAAAATCAAAAATAAACAAAAAAAAAGAATTTTCGACGATTTTAGTATGCCTCAAGGTAGTCATCGCGATTAAAATTCTTTCCTGTATAAATATGACGAAAAATTTCACTTTCGAACATACTACCATCTACTTGACCTTACAAGTTTTTAACCTATGACCTAAAAAAAAAGATTTTATAGTATATATTCCCAAGCTCATAATAATTATACGGATATTACACGGAACTGGAGCAGCCTAGAAATTTCGGGTAAGACGGAACTGTAACAACTTTAGTACAATTCACACGCTCCGATATTATTATACCATACGTACGAACCACGGGGGGGGGGGGGGGGCCAAACACAATATTCTTGCACAACCATGAAAGTGCGGCGGTAAAGGTGTGTATATTAAAGTACGTAACCTATGTAGGGATCATCATTCGACCGAACTTAACCCCTTTTTTATTTTTAATACCCGTTGCACGGCGCATGTTTAGACTCGACGAGATAAAAAGTCGCCTTCTTTTAGACACGCGGGAAGAAAACTGTGTACGCTGCCTCGCTTAATTGTTTTATCATCATCATTATCGTCGTCGTAATTATTATTATTATTATTGCCATATTTGTGATGATAGTACGTACGTACGTACGCACATAGGTATATTATATACCATAGGCAAGTATGTGTGTACATATAGAGGTGCGCGACGATGTGCAGTGATAATAATAACAATTGTTGTCACAACGACGTTATGAAAAAAGAAGCAAAAAACCAACAAATGCTGAAATCGCAACTCGCGTCACATGGCGAATATAGGTATCTGTCGGGGCGAGCGATCGCTCGCCAAGGGTTTTCTGAAATAACAGAAATAATCTTGGTATAATGATAGTAATAACAATAATAATGATAATGATTCTCGCCGACATATTTATATCGTAGGCATAGACACTATAACGTACTATAACGTCCGGTTTGGTCGAGAATCGCGATTAGCAAATGCGATAAGCTGAATAAGCGCTGCATGAGCTTCCGCGGTAAATACGTACATACCTACCTATATGCATATAACGCGATACAGTACAGATTGCGCACGATCAAAATGATCTTTGAGTGGGGAGTTGCCTATAATCGGATCGATCGTTTAATTAGATCCAATTAAGGCGAGTTCACATCTATATACGTAGCTGTACATAAGTCTTCACTCGGGACAATCGATCTTCCTGCAGTGTAAAATTTCAAACGTTTCTCATTTACCTACCTGGTTCGTATAAATAGGCTAATAAAGTTCAACGATCTTATGACCGTGACGAATTATAACCGAACGTATACCCGAGATTATGTTTCTTATATTATTTGTTTTATTTGTTTTATTTTTTTTTCTCTTCTTAATACAAAGCGAGATGCAAAACGTGCGTTAAATTCTAGACGTATTGTATGCACACACGATATATGTATACTGTGTACGACTTTAAGAATTGCAAGATTTCCTGGAGATTATATTACGCGTGTAACAGTGCAACGCTTTGTCTCACTTATAAATCACAGTAGTTAGTGTCACATTCTAGTTTAACCGGCTACCGTGAAAAGATCCGGTGCATTCGGATGATACAATGGCCGTTATAAGTATGATACGAACCTATATGCTGGCAGTACGTGCCTCCGTGTCATGTGGGTGAAAATGTATTACGTGTTTAAAAAAAAAAACACAAAAAAAAAACAAGTCAAATACGTAAATGTATGTATAATTTTATTTTTCTCAAATGTGGTTATAGCCGCGGGTAGCGTAGTACCGCGCTAAATATAGTTTTTAGTGAATTACCCGCCTAAAAATATTTGAATAGAATGAGGAAAAAAAATAAAAGTTCTTTGACTCTGGGGAGCTGCAAAATAAGCAAAAGTGTCCGCGGAAGAGAAAATTAACGACTTGTTGAGTTTTCCTTTCTGAAGATTCGCTAATTTTCAAAGCGAAGCTATAAAGTTTCGCAAAGTCCTGAGTAATTATAACCACAGGTCGCAAGTTTTTTGTATAATTGATTTCTTTTTTTTTTTTTTACACAATTTTAGCTCGCCTTTTATTTGTTTTATTTCACTATTATCATTATCTTTTTCTGTTTTCTCTTTTTACCAGCTCGAAGAGCGAATCGGTCGATGACAGGGACTGCTATTGTACGGGTGTTTGATTAGATAGAAAAGGGAAGGAAGAATAATGAAGCGCCGGTGCGAAGGTATTCCATGGGCAAAGGCTTAAACAAGCAGTGTTAAATTAGCGAATGTTTTTTCAACCGTCGGCAGGCGAAGACTTACAAGGGATGAAACACCCGGCGGGGGTAGTTTGGAGGATTGCAAGCGGGATGCCCCCTGTTCTCCCCCCCCCCCCCCCGCCGCCTTACGCGAAGCCCTAGAAATTAATTGAGAAAACGGGGTGTGGTGCATTGCAGCGCTACGACGAACAACCCTTCGATCTAAATTCAATTATTTAGCTACCACTCAATGGCATTAGTCCGCGCTGTTTTCCATTATCAAGTTGAAGTTTACTACATTAGTCTACCGCACTTTATAACTCCCTATGTATGTATGTCCGACCTCCACCCACACATGAACGCTTGCTACTTTGTACGTGTGTACGTGTTGCGCGTACGTGGTCGTATAACAATTGAATATAGAAAAGGCAAAAAGCGCAGCGAAGCATCTGTAAAGTCTGCGGCGGTGGCGGCGGCAGTGCGGCGGCGGCTATCGAGTCAATTAGACGATCATGAACGAACAAAAAAAAATTAAGTAAATGAGGAGGAGGGCAAAACAGCCGAAGAGAAGATTGAGATGAGAGAAGAGGGGAAGAATTATAGAAGAAGAAAAGAAGATATGCAGCATGGTATTGTAGAGTCTGGAATTGACGCGCACCGACCGTGAATATTTCAATATGCATAGGGATGCCGCGTTAGAGTTAGGGAAACATACGCGAAGTTGGTTCCGGAGGTCCGAGAGGATCCGGCATCAGCGATGTCATCAACACAGCGAAATTGCAATTCATCAAAATCAACCCTTATCATATTTCACTACGCGCGGAAAGATGTCGACGGTTGGGGTTAGTCTCGGCATAGAGCACGAATTAAGTTCTATTGACGAACGTCCACCCCATGAAAACCGCAGCCACGTGAATTACGATCTATTCAACGCGATGACTCGGCGCAGAGAAAATATTAATTACATACCGCGTCGCTACTTTCGTAAATATTTGTAGGTACGCGATGAAAAAGAAACGAGAAGAAAAATCGAGAGTAAAAAAATAAATAAAAAGTTGGGGGCAAAAAAAAAAAAAAAAGACACGTTCTGCCCGATCCCGAACAAACTATGGAAACGAAAATCTTTTACAATATTCAGGCTCATGATCGTCGGCTCACGTGTCTCCGGGGCATTTTTCCGTAAGATACCTACTAATGTAATGAAAATGCAAAAATTGAGCATCGTATTTGCCAAACGAAAGAAAGATAGATCGCAAGTAACCGGTGTGCAGGATAACTAGAACAATTGAGATACGCAATGAGAAAGGTGGATTTCGTTCCTGGAAATTCTTGAACTTGAACTTATTCCCCAGCTCCCTGCGAGCACGCGAAACCCGATATCGTGCAGATGCCACTGAAACAAATGATTCGATTCCGGGGTTGGTGAGTCAGCGCCGTTCAGAGATCAACGAGATTCGAAGCAGCCTCAATCAGCATCATCTGTGTGAATCATAATTCCAGCGTATATAGTATAATTCAAAGTTCCGTCAACCGCAACTATTTCATCTCCACAGAAAAGGAAAAAAACAATTGCTCAAGACCATGGCGCGACGGTTGTCTCCACCGCAAAGATCTTCCGGGACTGTGGGATCGATCATTTTGCTGGAATTCTCTCTTCATGGAGAAAATGACGAATTTCGTTTTAATTTACATAAGGCGATTACGTAGGCATTATAACGTCGGAAGAGGAAGTCATTATGTGATTGATCGAAGCGTGTATAAAACTGGTACCTACACTACGTAATATGACACGTTTTTTTATTCAATTTGTGCGAGATATAATTTTTTACAATCTTCACAGCTCAAATTTATCGACGATACGTAATATGAAGTAAGAAAGTTTTTTATATTCCACCAAAGATTTGGGCCCAACTCAGAACTGCGATTACCACCATACGAGAAACGTGAAGTCAATTCATTTTTCTCATTTCCAGAAGATTGAGTTTTACCTACAACTGTTGTTTTTTTTTTTTCTCTTTTTTTAAAAGTAAGTATCTTAACCCCTTGTCTCTTAGAAAGAAATACGACCCCAAATCTCTCACTTTTATATACAGAGAAATAGAGTCTAATCTTTTCGAAAATGATAAATCAATCAAGAGATAGAAATATGTATCTTCAAAATTTGTCTAAAATATTAACTTTCTGTTAGTCAAACATTAAAAACGTCTGTATAGTCTCTCCCAATTTTTCTGCGAATGAATTTACAATATCCTTGCCAAAACTATATAAATCTATAGAACAGCCACGGGTGATATAATTGTTTGATCGACTCTGCAAACGATAAACGTTTACACGACTAACTTAAAAATTATAATTCCAACTCGTTGCTGGCACATATTTTAAAATGAAGGGAAAAAAAAAAAAAACATACCACAGTTATTCTGTACGGTTTAAATCTACACACGCACGACGTAACCCCCTACTTAGTCTGAACTCTCAAGGGTGAGTTTTGCGATATGAATAAGTTAGTGTAACGTTGACGCGCTCACAGCCTGACCTTCCCGCAGGAAAGGTGATTATAATCGTTGATGGAATTTGTACTTTGTAGCTATAAAATGCTTAGATTTGTATAGTTAAAGAGGTATGCGTGCGGTTCGCGTTGTCGTTGTCGTTTCGTTTCGTTTCGTTTTTTTCGCGCGGTTCTCAGCGTCGGTGGCGTCGATCTTACCTTGGTATTAAATCCGCGGCACGATGATCATCGTAGATTTTGCGGTTGTACGAACGAGCGCTTACGCGTGTACATGTATATTTTATCACCATCATCGTATGACCAACTTTATAAACTTGTCTCGGATTCCCACAGTCCTTAAAGTGAGGCTAACTCGATTCCAGTCTAGTTCACGGTTAAAACTATTTTAACGGAAACTTTTGCCCGGACTACAATGATATGAAAGCAGCAACGATGGCCAGTTCATTTCATCGGACGGAAACACGGTTCGACTCTTTTACACGTGCTGATGGAGTCAAAAACTATAAAACCGTAAAACTTTAGGGTACATAACGACAAGCGAATAACTATGAATTTAAACAAAAACAACAAAATCCGGCCGACAACATATTACGAATTTTACTAGATAACAAATACGTACCGTTATGTACCGTACTTGCTCATCATTAGCCAAGGCTATGGCAACACGTGCAGAAATAGAGGAAAAAATTTTTGGAGAACGACGCGTTAATTCCAGTATGAATTATTTCCGCGCTTCAACATGCCGTACGTCATAGGCAAAAGAGTGAATTTCTATGAGCGACAACTACTCGTTTTACTACTATAAGGAAAATTGTCATGATGCGTCACACCTGCTTTCCAGGAATGATATCGCGCAAGTTTTTTCTTGTAGTGGTTGGTTAAAGACTGTGCATCGACTAACGCTATTATCATCCTACCACGAGTATAAACGATACACCAGGTTTTAAATTCAAATCACGTGGGAAAAACACGTCCGAGTTGATTAGCCAGCGCGTTTGAAACGTGAAGAAGGTGTATATGAAGAAGGAACAAGACCCGAGTGTAGATAACTGAGTATGGTGAGTAATAGTTGAAAAGGCTAAAGGAACTCTTGTTGGTATTTTGGCGGGACTCTACGAACACTCTATACATATAAAAGTTAAGAAAACACAACTAAACCAAGCAGGTATGCACGGACTCTTATTATCTTTACAACATTTAGTCGGGACGGGGAGAAAAGAGAAGGAAGGCGGGCTAACCGTTGAAAAGTCCAAGAAGGTTCTCTTTGTCCGTACAGGTGCAGCGGCAGCAACGACGGCAGGAGCAAACTAGCAGCAGGTTGCTGGGCTGCAGAAACGTAAAACAGGTTCTCATAAACCCTCGAAGAACCCCGTGAGGAAATACACAACGCACACTTATTCTTTTGCCCTTGCACTATTCCTTGCCGTGCACACCCTTCTCCTCGTCTCAAAAATACATGAGAAGTGAGCACATGCGTACGAAACCATTTATACCGTATAGAATGCTCAACAGCCGGCAGCGGGCTCATCTCGAGTCCCAATGTCACATTGACGAGCCTTTAAATAGGCGCTGAAATTATTGTATACCGAGACGGGACGGACCAGCTAGCTAGCTGACTCGCTTCTTTTCTCATTCTTCGATCGTCAGACTTCACTATGCCGAGTAGAAAGAAAAAAAAAAAAAAAAAGAAGAAGAAGAAACCTTAGGAACAATGATTCGTTTCGGTTAATAAATATTAAAAGCGAATTAATAGTCTAGAGAATAGTTGCGCGCAACATCATTGAGCCTGAAGACGTCTTCGCGTATTGTTGAATACTGAAAAATAATGTTTATGAAATGAAACATAAACGAATGGAGAAATGAATGAACGAACCTTCAACCTTCGAGTTCTCACTGTTGAAGAAAAGAAAAAGAACAGACGATCGCTATCGTTGAAGTTTCGAGACGCGGTGACGAGACTGCGAGGAAATACGTGAATTGGAAAAGAGTCCAACGACTCGATACGAGCGACGGCCGAACGAAATGGATTACAATATCGTATTTTCAAAATAATTCTGTCGTTAAGTACGAAGCGTGCACCCGCGATATAAATAGAGGTAAAACGGCATATACGTATGTGTACACTGAAAGAAGAAGCTAGCGTGTAGATACGCGTAGACGGTATTTGAGCCACGGACAACTTTGTGGCATGCGACCCAATTATCGCATTCAAACCAACGACGGGTAGTCAAACTGCGAACGAAGCGAAGCTGCTTGCAGCTGTATACATGTACGTAGTGTATAAACATATAGATTCAGTATTAACACCTGCGGAACCATGTAAATTCACTCAACAATCCCAAGTATTAGGAATTCGTGACCAGCTTAATTTGTGTAAACGCAAAACTGATAATTAATTATTAATAATAATCATATCGCAAGGTGACTTGCCTTTCTGGAATAACAAATATCCGTGTACATGTTTAATTCCGAACGTTTTTCACGTATCATATAACGCGCGATGCACACTCGAGACGTCATCTCATCCCCGAATATTGAACAGATAAAAAAAAAGAGCATCTTATATACATCTTTGTTGGTTTTTTTCTTTACTTGCATTTCTCTGTACTCGTTCATCTCTTTTCTTTTTTTTTTCTTTCGTTTCCATCCGTCAAAGACGTGGGTGGCTAGACTTAATTTACTCTAAGTACGGTTAATCCTTCATGCTGGCCCTGCACTGACACATTCTGACGTCACGAAATCTTCATCATCATATTATATTCTAGACACTCGAGTTGAATTCTAGACGCCAGACCGTGACGTATACAAGACGTGTCATGTGAAATGGAGAATGCCTGAACGTAGCAGACGTATGTTTAAATTTTCTTATTTTCTTTTCTTTTTTCTCTCTTCTCATACATCGGATGTATTCTCACGCGGAATCAAGGGACCAATAATACCTTCCGATCATGAGGTGAATATATCATAAACACAATCGTTATAATGTCTTCGATAAATCCCTCACTCGCATAACGTGACTAACGCGTCTATCGATCGAATTCTTCAATAATTTTTTTCATCGATAAGCTCACCATTGTTATTATACCATTGAAGCGATACCGGATGACGCCGCGCGGCTACGATCCGATAAGATCATGAAGAATGATTGTAACCGTGAACGCTATGATTTCATAGTGAAGCCTAAAAACTTTACGCTGCTTTCAAACTCGCGAAATAAATACTCGTATAGTAAATTTCGCTAACGCTTAACTTGAGAGGTTTGATTCGACGTAAGATCCTTCCTCTTTTTTCTTTCGCTTCATCTCCAAGAGTACGACGGCACAACGATGCCACGTGATATTTACAAAGGTGTATTAGCCTTGTAATAATACGACCAAAGAGAAAAATAAAAATGAAAAAAGAAAAAAAGAAAAGAGAATGGAACCGTCGGAATTTTTCTCTCGGCAAGGTAGTATCGCGCGTGATGAGGATGAGACGGAAGAGAAGGAGAAAGAAAAAAAATCTACCTTCTCTTACTTTGTGCTAAGACTGTACGCCACCACCACCTTCGGGGAACACAGCAGAATTGAAAGTGAAACGGTCGGTCAACGGTATTTTACAACGGCCACGCGTGTAACCATCTCACTCACTCGTAGGTGGCCATCGTCACTCTTTCGCACGGTAGGTTTAACGAGATTCGAAGAAAAAAAAAGACAGGAAATAAAAATAACCAAATAAGACAAAGATGGGAAACGGACAATGAGGAGATGACCGGAACGCCACACTTGACGCCCTTGTAAAACCCCGCTACCGATTTCAACCAAATGTTAGCGATTTTCAGGCAGGTACATTTTTACTACGAAATTACGGCTAATATACCTCCCCGAAGGAACGGCAGGTCGAAAATTTCAAGAGTTAAAAACGATCCCCGGATGAGGGAACCGCAAACACCTTCAACCGTCGCGACGGTTGAAAACGAGTGTCCGAAGATCCGGAGAACAAAGACGACAGGTAACTTGCAGGTCAATTTTTCCGTAACTTCAAGGATTTTCGGGGTCCTATTGAGGTCCTGAAAATGGATAATATTGAAGTAGGCGGGGTGAATTTTCGCCCGACGGCAGGTTAAAATTACGGTTGTTTTTTCGACCCCTGTTCTGGTAACAGACGTCGAGCGTCTCGAGAATTCTTAAACCGTAAGTACCCGACGACGCTGCGCTTGAGGCTAACAAGGTGAACGAGGTAAACGTGAATTAGATTAAATCTCCGATCGAACAACTATTGCAGGTAAACAAACTGGAATTCCAACTCTAGATTGATAGATTGCAGAGAATAGTTGTACGATAAAAAATTATCCTATCAATCGTTACGTTCTCGATTCGATCGTCATCGGCGTGACGATGAATCAGGAAGTTGTACTCTGCATGATTCGATTCGATGAATCAACTTGACACGGATATCAAAGGCATAACGGGGTAGAAAATTAAAGATGAAAGAATAAGCGCTTCCTTCCAAAAGCTACAAAGTAAGACATTTAGAGTTGCTAAAAGGTACAAGAGAGGTACTGATTGATCCCAAGCAGTACTAGAGCGTTATATTCTACTGCTTAAAATAAATTCTACACGCGCACCTAGAAACTCTCTATAATATCTGTGTTATAAGTAAAATTGAAACTAGGTGACCTGCCAAAACGCGAGTCTGGAAAAACAAGTCTCAACAGTTATGACTCGCGATTAAACCGTCGGGAGAGACGCGTGGAATTCCGGAAAATATTAGGGAAGTTTTGCCCCGCAGAATATTTTAATTCAACTGATTCCTATTCCTTTCTTAAGGTACGTACAACTAACACGTTTTGACAATTTTCAACCCTCGTTTCGCTAGCGCAGCGAAGAGCGCGGATTATAAATAGGCGCTATCATAGAGCCGCGGGCAGCTAGATTCAAATCCCGACTCAACGGCATTCGCTTCGAAAAGGTAGAAAAAAAAAAGAAAAGAAGTCCACCCAAGTTGTGCGGCACGTTTGTTGGCATTCGTACAATTAAAACTGAATTACCAGAACCAATCGAGAGGTTTGAAGAAGGTCGCGTTGCGATCGCGTAAATATTGTCGCTCGTTGATTCGGCCACGAAATAGAATTCCGCAATACTCACGTAATGACATTATAAATATAGATTTATAAAAGTGGCATTAATCACTTACACAGGCATTGCAGTAGAAGCAGCAAAGCAGCGGACACCTGTCTTCCGTAAGCCGCCATTGTCGCAGGGTTTTCAGACAATAATTTTCAACTTTTCGTTTAGTCTTATTTTGTTATTTTCCAATCAACAATAAATTTTCGTAATTTCCGTTCGATTGTTTCTCTTGGTAATATTACAAACAACGTGATTTATCTCCGAATCATTCACTGTCACACACTATTTCTAATACTACCCCCCGTGTAATTCAAATCGACACGCCAGATGAAAAACTGGTGCCCCGATTAAACATCCGTCGCTACCATAAAATACTACGTCGTCGTTCGGCGGCGGACGATTTCATACTGTGGCGGGGAGTGCCGCGTTCGTTTGATGGTAGGTACTCGGTTATGTTCGGAAGGCTTCGTCGAATCAAGTACGCAGGTACAGACGATGAAACAAGTGGCGAACTACTTCTTCGTCAACGCCAACGGCCGGCCGAACTATTGTCGCCGTTTCTACTACCGGACCGGTTATAATGCTGCTCTGCTTCAAATGCGAGAAAATCGAGCCGCGCCCATGACGTGTGCGATACCCTTAATTGCTAAACGACATTATTAATACGTCGTCATCATCTTTACAGTCGCATCACCGAATTTAAAAACACTAGTTCGAAACTCTAGGACCGAGACTCGAGAGTACCGTCCCACAATGCACCTACTTCGAGATAGATTTTCAAATGTTTCGTATAAGATTTCCGTGTGACAGCGCGCGAATGAAAAATATCATTCGATTTTCAACTCTCCTTTCAGGTTTCTCGCTACTTCTAACAGTCGTTGAAAGTACGTACATTTTTATTCTTTCATTAGGCCATTCTCTTTGACGGTTATTTTTTTTTTCTTTTTTTGGTTTTCGCACGGTTTGGAGATGAATATTTATAATCAGCCGCATACTATAATATTCTAGGGACGGGGAAGTGCGGAGGCGAATTAAAAGCGGTAGCATAACGTAACGGCTGTTATAATGGCGCATACATACGCAGGATCGTATTTTATACATTTAGGTGTATTAGTGAAATGAAAATGAACTAATTGGCGACGTATATGAACGAAGCTGATGTAGACGCAACAAAATTACACAATACATGTACGCACGTGCATACCGTATGCTAGCTTATTATTTCACCGCGAACCAAACAGGCCGAGACACGTTGATATTTTTACATCAGAAAAACATGCTAAAATACCAGGAGGATACCTTCGCTCGTGAATAAAAGAAAGAAGTTACCCGTGTAACCCGATCGTGTCTTAATGAAAAACAGCCGATGAAATGATCGAGAATGGAAAAATGGAATATTATCCCGCGCAAGATTAACAGACTCGTTTTTGTTTTTATTCAACACCAATCAGCTGATGAGAGTTATCGTTTGTAAATTATACCGATAAACAATAACATTTAAATTTTTTAACCAACCTAATCATTCCTTCCGATATAAAATTTCACAACTCGAAAGCGAATTTATTTTATCGGTTATAACAGGGAATACTTCTGACCCTACATTCGAAAAACGAAAGAGGGGCGAAAAAAAACGTATCGGATGCCAAAAGCGCGGGTCATCAAGCTAATTATAATTACAATTAAAGCCAGTAATTCGCGCAGATAGAATTGCTGACGAAAAGGGACGGATAAAAAAAAAGGGTAATTTGGACGATAGGACAGAGAAACATTTCTATATGTAACGTGTTGTATAGCTGGTCGAAGGCGCCATGATGGCCATGCAAACACACCCAGAATTAAATAACCCTGGTCGCAATTAATCACTTGAGTGTGTAGTTAGCAACTTTATCGGTCTATAATTAATAATCAAATGTTAATTGCTGACTGGCAGCACTTAATCACCTGTGTGTATATATGATTGGATTTACCTCCGGTTGTAAACATAGAATCATCAGGAGAGCAAACTGTCTAACAATCATCGGTGGCCTTGAGGCTACGCGTGATGTCGCAGGTAGAAAAAAATAAGGAAATAAAATTTAATAAAACAATAAAAATGCATATCGAATTCGATAAAATTTTCTCGCTATTACCTGCAATTAAAAAAATGAAAAAAACATCTCCGTTATCTCCCGTTTTCCGGCAGATTGAAACTCTACACATATGAATATAGGATATGCGATACGATAAATGATTATATTTATATCACTCTAACTAAATCTAGACCTAAGCCATAGGAAGAGTTATAGGAATTAGGGTGAAGCTGTAGAGGGGCTTACAGAAGATCGCGATACAGTCTCTTGTAACATAATTTTAAGTTATATACCTACAAAGCACGAGACATGCACTTTACGTTTGTAAAGACAAGGAAGTTGGGCAAACACTCTGTTTGTAATAAGATTGAGATAACGCGGTCTCCACGGGTAAACTCAGAATATAGCTGTCGCGGCAACATTGCCGCAAAGAAGACATGCTTCGTCAAAACCATGTATAATATAACTACATATTATACTCCGGCCCAGTTTCTTGGAATCACGAATATAAGGGAGTCTTTTACTAACAAGATTACTATGTACGGAAGAGATGAAAAGAAACCAAAAAATTAAGAAGATATCTTCGACGGTTCCGAGATCATAGACTCGGTTCATACTTTTCTGATTCGGGGAAAGACATTTCATCGAAAATTTTCAAAGTATAGTCAATAATTTTAACCTAAACTCGTACTGAATTTTATAACGCTTTGGTTCGACCCAGTTTTTAGGCGATACTCCAAAGACGATTTTAATAACGACCAGCCCATTAGGTACAACGTTCCTGATCGTTTGTGCCGAAATATTACCTTCGCGTAACTCGACGCAGGCTTTCATCTGCGAAAATCGGTTCTCAGATTCATCCCCCTACAGCAGTTACTCACAAAGTATATAAGATGCAAGAAAATTTTCGCCAATTATGTGATAAATGGCTACGTACTTTAAATGTTTGAACGACAAAAATGATCGCCAATTTCCTTCACGGCGAGGGAGTGATTTAGCTTCAACTTCAATCTGCTGTATACAATGCGATCGGCAGACGGGATGAAAAAGCTTCAAATCTCGAGACTGAGCAGCGAGAGAAGCAAGGGACGATTATTATTATCGAGTACGAAAGTTCAAACTCTCCTTTTCCTCAAATATTAAATAAAATACACAATATTCAGACGGAACTTTCTTCGCTGCACGCGGCGAGTAGTAAAACGATTTCGTCTCTCAAAAAATTAAGACTGTCAGGATTGCGCCTTGCTTAATTAATGAGGTACCAGAAACACATGGCGAGCGTAACGTTGTAGCTTGTACGTGCCAACCGGGCAAACAAATTGCCTGTACGATGTAGACGGACGCGTCGGTTCGGAGGAACATGTCTCGAATTATACATCCATGTACCAATCTGATTCGAAGGGACCGAGACATTTTTCTAAAAAATTAATAAAAAAGAAAAAGTAACCGAATAGAAAGATAAACTTTTGTTCGCGATTCTACGCATTGTCTATCCCTAATTTCTCTAATAAGGTCAAAAAAAAAGAATGAATATCTGATGTCATTTTCGTCAGATACCTATATTTAACGTTGACTTGGTTTTCTTGACCTCGCGTCTCGCCTCAGAGTCCGTTATTTCTGGATCAATATTGAACTGATTTTATTTCCGAACTATACCAACGATATATACCTATATATAGCCGCAATAACAATCTTTATAAGAAAAAGTAAAGATTGTGTACCACAAAGCTTATAAGCGTGGCACGATCTATACCATCGGTGCAAAGTGGTATACAGAAAAAAAATGAGATGGAATCAAATAAAAAAAAAACAAAAAACAATAAATAAATACGTATATATATATAAAGAAATTGCACTGAAGAATGAAAAATACAAAGCTTTTATAAAGAATTCGCTTGAACGAACAACGTAATCGTTCTAGAAAGAGCAATCCCCCCAAAAGGCACCTACGGAGCAAAACAGTTCGCCAAGTACATTGAATGTTTAATAATAACGACTATCCAAATATCTTTATTGCCAAAAAGTGTATCAAGTATGGGGGAAAAAGGATTCAAATCAATTATTGTGCCAAGCACATGTAACTTCGCATCATGCATAGAAGTACTAGAGAAGACTGGAATAAACATACAACTAACAATGTTACCAAGTGTGAGAAAATAGAATTGGAAAATACATCGATGAAAATCAATTCAAGGAATCAAAAAAAATCAAACAAATAAATTTAATTAAATAAAAAAAAAAAAAAAATTGGAGGTAGTGATTCTTGGCGAGTTTTTTCGGGGAAAAAATTAGAATTCTTGTACGGCAATATAACATTAGCTTGCTGGGTAGGTGACCGGGATATGATTTGGTTGCAGTTCGTGCAGCAACAAATCTTGAATTATAATCATTTTTGCGTCAAGTCAACAAATTACTTGGTATCATCAAATTTTCTGACGCTTTGAAACGTATTGCGTATACGTACATTCGTGATAATTTTTGCCTTTGGTAGAAATAAAATGTCAGGCGCGGCGGCTGCGGTTTCCCTTCTATGCCCATATATTCGTATTAGCAGCGGTTTGGAAACTGGACAATTGTCGACGATGATGGTGAAAATCGTGAATGAAACGAGCCTTTTCTGCAATAACGAATAGCTGAGATCTTCATATCTCACCTCCCCGACCACCGATTTAATTGAAATCAGGCTCAAATGAAAGCTCATCCCCGATTTATATACGAAAAGTAATTTCAATATAATATGGGAGCTATTTAATACGCTTAAGATGACTCTACCGAGTCTCTTGATTAGAAAATCTTTGAAAGTCTCGGCCTAAAAGTCTGAATTCTGCAGAAAACTTATATCAGGATATTTTGCATGTGTATTAAATGCCGGATCCGTATAACATCGACTTGCGGCATCGATATAGTCATACCGTATAACGTAGAAAACAAGATCCGAGGCGAAGGGATGAAAGAAAATAGGTGAAGGGAGGGAAATACGTGAGTAAGGGAGTATCCGTATACGTATAAACTCTCGCTTGTGTAAAGATCGCGTTGAATGTGAAGCGAATGACGTTTGGGATGCTGCGTGTATTGGAGCAGGCTGGCTGGCGCCTGCGAGGCAGGCAGCCAGACGGGCGCCGGTTTGAGAGGGCGGCTCCCGAGAGGAGGTAGAATAGAGAGATGGGCAAGTGGAGAGAAAGAAAGAGAGAGAAGGAGAGCAGGAAGAGAGGAAATTATAGTGCGACGTTCGCGTTTGCGAAGGACGTAAAATGCGAGTCAACCCGACGAGCTGCTGCTGCTGGTGCCTGCTGCCGAAGAGAAATGAAAAATGAGAAATGCGTGCCCGTGCCCAGGTTGCAAAAAGAATCCGGAAAAAGTTACATGCATGCGGGGGAAGAAAAAAAAAAATTAAAAAAACGGGTGAAACACAAAAAGAGTTTTTGATAGTTGACGTCGCCGTAGTCATTAAGGGCTGAAAAGTTGGGAGCGAGCCCGCCGTAATAATAACGCGCAAGATGTATTCTTGGGGGGAAAAAAAAAAATCGAAGAACAAAAAATGTTTGAAAACTGTGGGTTAAATCCACCCTGCGTTCTGTTATACGAACACCCCGTTAACCGGATATAGATATATTCGCAGCCTCCCGCCGCGGTCGATAGCGACTTTTGTTTACCAGCTCCGATTCTCATTCTCAGGAGCATCCTGTGGCTTGCGAAGAAAACGGTGATTTTTCTTCCCGCGGCTACTACCACAGCATCAGCTAAAACGTCGATCGCAGACCTCTAGGATGAACGATAAAATGCACCAAATACACCGCGAAGTATACGCCGAATGGTTCTCGCTGGTAATCTAAATCGAATCGTGTCTAGCGTTTATAATGTAGAGTGGAACGATCAAGAGAAAAAGAAAGTCAAGTCAAACTGTCATAAAACGGTCAACTGTAGTTATAAGTATTCTAGATACGTGTAGCTCCTGAAATCCGATATCTGTAAACTGACGTGTGAAATCCACTGGAATTTTGCATCAAATCCTAACTGGAAATTCGCATGAAATACTCGAAAAATTGATTTTCCATTTGAATTTTCATTCCGAAGAATTGAATTCAATTTTTCAATGCTAATGAAACCACCCCAGTTGTGCAAAGAGAAAGAATTCGTTTCAGCAAACAAAAATTACTTTACCAGGCTAAATGTGGCGAACAAACATGTCGCGCGACGCGTGTTTTTTTCTATTCAAATGAATCTCTGCATTGTCAGTCGATCGAACGAGATTTCGGTTCGAACAAATATTAGACCGGCTATTGCGTCGAATTCAATAAAATGAAATGCGGTTGGGGAATCACTTTTGTAATCGTAAATCGATTTGTTAAAAATCTTTCCAATGACTTTCGGAAGTTCGAAGTAGATACAAAACGGTCATTTGTTACATCCACTTAGGGGCGCGAGCGGAGAGTTCGGTAGCAGACACGTTTTACCAACCGCACACTAGGTAACCGTTCTCACGAACCACTTAAAAAGCCAGGGAAGAAGAAGAAAGAAAAAGGATGAAAAAAAAGAAAAATATCGGTCCTGACTTGGCGCAAAAAATAACACACCCTCGTCCGGCTAAGTAAGGCTACACAAATCCCCTCTGCCGTAAACACAGCGGTGACAAATGATAAACAAAACGAACTTTTGTGGAACATGAGATTCTTGTAAATATAAATGACTATTACAGCGTGTTCCTGCTGCTCCTGATGCTGATGTTCCAGGGAACAAAAACCTCCAGGTTTGCGGCTGGTCCAACGTATTTATCGTTATCCCAAAAGATGAAATGGCTCACGACTCTTCACCTGACGCGAGCCTCGCCCATACAATCGGGGCTTACGCTGCGTGTAATCTTATCGGCAACGGTCCTTTTTCTGTGTCAAGAGTGATAAGAGGTGGTTTTCTACCTCGACGGTTTCACCGTGATTTCTATGAGCGCGTACCTTTGAAGAGAAAGTACCTTGAATGTAAATCGTATGGCTTCCCGATTTTTTTCTGTTCTTCAAAGCGATGACGTGAGATATAATAAAATCCTTGAGAAATTCTGTGACGTTTTTCAGGGGGTTGGGGGGAGGAAAGGGCCGATAAACGTGCAATGCGCGTCGTGTTTTTCTATCATAATTTTTTTTTTTTTTTTTTCTCTGAGGGGGTGAAAAAGATCCGGACAAAGGAGATTTATTTTTCTCCGGTGAAACGCAGCCCTCTTCAACTATACGTAGCGTACCTCTTCTCTCTTTTCTTGAGGTTGCGGGGAAGTGTTATTTCTTCGGAGTGAATTTTCCAAACACAGTCTTTTCAGTTTCTCCTCATAGCAAAGAAAGGGCTCGTTGTTCCGCGACCGTTGATGCATCGCGTGTACACATGTGTGTGTACATAACGTGATACATATATAAATATGAATACATATATACATAACTGGTTAAAAATCACAAGCGAAACTAACGGAAGCCGGAAGTTGATGCAAAGCAGAGATTGTTTGTGTAGACTCAACAAAAATTTTAGATAACGTAAGCCGATACTCTAAAAATTATAAATATCTCTAATGAACAATTCATTTCTGATTAGTTTGAATAAAAAAACGTAGTTTCCATTCGCGATGTCTGCATTCGCAATTTTTACACCTCAACAATTACCCTCGTGTACACAAAAAATTGTTCGGATACTTTTAATTGTAATAAATTTCATCTAATTACACAGGTTCTTGAGTAAAAAATTTTTTTACTCAACCTGCAAAGTATACCGCGTCAGACACCCGTATTTTTTCCTTCTTTTTTTTCTGTCAAGCAAATACTCATTAGCTCGGAAAGGCCCGAGGTTAAAACTTTTGAAAATTAACGTCTCGAAGGCGGTAAAAAATCGTGCTGAAAAGTTACAGGTATTATTAAAAAAGAAAAGTACATCATTGAGAGAAAAAAATTAATCTTGTTAGATTATTGGTCGATATATCAATAGAAACTGACGGTGTTCCAAAAAGCTCGAAAAATTCACAGAAACATATAATAAATAGGATGAAGATTTGGAAGTAAAAAAAAAAAAAAAATGTTTCTGTCAAAAACGTTACAGAAGTTATATAATTTCAAAACGATTCGAAATTTCGCATGATTTTTCACGCGAGTTCATCCCGACCACCCGGTTACTCTCGAAATCTGTGCATGATTATAACAATCATCGAAAGCGTCACGATCGGATATACGAGCAAATAAGCGAATAAATAAATTAGTCGAGCTATTACGGCGATCGCTACTAAAAGGGATAATCCCACTTTCAACCCCTAAAAAAGTCGGCCGCTCACAGGGCTCCCCAATGTTCTTTATGCTGCACTCTAGTTTCGGTGGTTTGCGATTGGCAAATTATACGCGAGACTTAGCCCGCCTCGTGCTGCAGAAGCGTGCACTACTACATGCATACTTCAGTTAATACCGCACGGGACGTCGAATGATATGCAACTATATGTAGAGCGTACATGTGCAGCCGTTGCATACGCGAGTAGATCTGCTGCAGAATCGTTGCAACATCGTCGATACCTACGGCGGTGGAAACTGCAACAGATGTACATACTACGTGTATATATACCGCACTACTTTTGCTGCAACGTCGCGCTGTAGTGTTACAGATTTGCACCGGATGCATTGTAGCGTAATCCGATTACACGGCCCATTGAAGTCGCAAGTGTGATCTTCTGAAAAGGGGCTAACATAATACGGTTGTTAAGCGCTGCCTGTGCTCCTGCGGAGAAATAAGAAATCAATATTTTTACCGCACACGCCCGGAGATGCACGTTCTGCTGTTGCGGGCACATGCCGATCGCGACTTATATATTGCAAACGAACATCATACGCGGAGCGAATCTTTGCCGTCGCTTTTCCTCCGGTATGACGCAGACAGATACACCTACAGCGTGTATCTACCTGCTGCCCCGCACCGTACACTGCAGATTCCGGGCTTAGGCATGAAGTAGAAAAAAATTGCTATTCCGATAACGCGAACTTTCACCCCCGATCCAGAATCTGACCCCCGTCACGGCGCCCCGGAACGGCGTGAATTTTGCTTCTCTATATGTGTTCGCTTTCCAGCAGCACATATCATATCGATTTCTTGAAACTGGAAAATAATGCGTTTGCACCCATATAGGTATGTGAACATAACCCTGCATGCACGTGCAGTATAGAGTACGTATAATACACACGGCACACGTGCGATGTAGAAAGTTCTCGCATATATCCATGTACATATATACCTATATATATATATACCTATATATGCGTGGTTGCAGGTTTTTAGCGGTAAAATGCACGCTTCTCGCGCAGATTAATATTCTCCTCCAAGTTTTCAACGCGAGCAGCTACTGCACCAGCAGAATTTATATACAACCCGGTTACATAGCCAGCTCGCCCGACGCCCGCTTTGTAACTAGAAACAAGAGGCCTTCCTCAGTTGCTGCTAAAGGTTGAAAAGGAACCGTACCCTATTCGTAACAGATATATATGTACGTATATATATATACCTACCTATATGCACCTTCGTCGACAGTTCTTTATGTCGAAGGTTCTCTAAGCCAGATTAAAGTGACAAGAATTGTCCCAGTTTCAAGCGTTTTCCCATTTAGATGGGTATAGATACATCATCATTTTTCTATTCCCCCGTTACAGAAGAATGCGTTCGCGTCGGTCGTATACGCCATTTTTTTTTTTCTTCTATCTCTATTTGTTCCCTTAATATTAAAACTGCGCCATCGTTATTACATCCAGACTGTATTTGCAGATTGCATATTATACTCGGGGATCGAAAAAAAAAGACCTGTGAAATATAATGAATAACGAACAATGAATGTGACACGTACCCATAGGTATATGAAGTGAGAAATTCGGCTTAAATTTAATTAAACTTTAATACAGAAATGGAGCCAATATTCTAAGAGCAATAATTGCATTAAACCCTCCGTGCAGTTGTACTCCGCTCGTAATTCAAGATCGTGTTACTCATCTGTTATAATGTCGCTTTCTTCCCTTCACCGCTGCGGCATATCCGCACCGAGATATTCAGAGCCCCCGCGCACCGGTTTCAAACTTCGAACGTCAACTCTGAGGAGGAAATGAAGAAACGAAAAAAAAAGAACAACAAAAAAAAACTACGGTACGAGCTCGAAAAAAATCCGGTCCGCTCGGTGTTGCATCGAGTAAAAAGGAAAAAGAAAAAAAAAGTATACACATACATGTAACATATAGTATATAGAATTTATGGATCTGCACAAAACGTTGGTCCTGCGCGACATCGAGCCTTGGTATACGTTATAATAAAAATTGGAATCGTTGGCAACAAAAGGTCGACGGCACGATATCGCTGGACCTCCTCCAAGGATATCTGGGTTAATATCCTGAAACTGTGTGTGCGAAGGTTTGCGTCGCTTTGACGAATAAACTCGCCGCAGGATCAATATTATACGTATATATGTATACTATAGTATAACGTTTCGCGCTGGGGATTTGCAGTGGCGAGGGGGAAGGAGGGGGTGGGTGGTTATTCTACCGTGGCCAGCATCTCGCTCTTTGGCGTCGTCTGACGGAGGTTCACAATTTCCAGCCTACAACGTCCTCAAGTCGTGAATCCGAGATGGTCCTTCGGGGACGCGCTATGGGCGCCGATGGAGCCCGCGTTCGACTCGACGACGACGGCGACGGTCTCAAGAATGCCGGAGAGCTGACGTCACCTGGCACAAATCAACTCCGGGCATCTCGGTCGGCGGGGAAAAACAAATAGACTGGAGAAAAAGGAAAAAAATTGATAAGAATTAAAATTAAGAAAACAAAAAAACACAAGCCAAATAAATAAATAAATGAAACGGAACGCCGTACCATAAGGCGTCTCTTTGCCCGGCCTGTACTTATTATAGTATAGCTAAAGTGCGCCCCATTACTCCCTATGAATTTATTATATTTGCTTCCAGAATGTAGGTATACCTCGATACATATAATTCGATGTAGCGTGATAATTTTCCTACGCGTTCAGCAACTGTGGCAATATGCTTTCGCATTGTGTTCGTTGGCCTGTTATTCGCAGGGGGTGTTGCGGATGGAGGATGGGAGCGAGAGAAACGACGCGCAAATCGAAGGGAAACTGAAGCTGCCTTGCCCGACTACTGCCGGCGGACGTGGTTCATCCAACGAACTAAAAGGGTGAATTTATGACAGATGCGATATCCGTGAACCGATTTTCCTCCCATATTATTACACTGCAGCACTTACGAAGTAACGCAACGGCGGCTGTCTGTTTTCATTGGCATTATACGAGTGCGATGCAGTTTTTGTGGCTTGGTAAACATGATCGTCGAGCACTTATTATACTATATACTGCAGCGTTACCCCTCTCAACGATCTATATTATTATAATTATCATCCGGCCTTGTGCGTTTGTGATGAAAAAAAAAAGATAAACAAAAAACATTCAATGAAAAAATAGATTTCAATTTTGAAAAATTACAAGGCGCGTGCGAGGGGTTCGACCGAATCGGGATCGTGTTTGTCCCGTGTATTGTGATTTCCAATGAAATCGATATCGATTTGATATAAGGGCGGGTCACGCCGATTCGGCCTTCGAAAATTCGGTGCACCCTGCACCCTTGTATAATATACCGTACAGATATAGAACTTGACATTGCAACCAATAAACATAAAGCGTGAAATATTGCTGATCGATTCGGAAGATGCGTGTCGAGAAATACAAATTTCCTATTCGGTTTTTATAGGCTCGATGAAATATATCCTGACTATGACCGTTATTGAGCGTGTTAAAGTATCGCAGAGAGAATTCTTCTTTTTTTTTTTTTGTTTTTTATTCCCCGCTCTTTGTCGTTTTATTTTTTTCCAATTTCAAACAGAGATATCGGACTGCACAAGCAGCGTTCGAAATATGAGGGAATGGTACGAACGAGCACACGTGCGAGGGTGCGATATGTATTTTATATTCGTCATATTAATTTGCAATTGGAAATTAGAAGGACATCAGGGTATGATAAATAAATAAATAAAGGAATGAGACCACCCCATTCCTTACGAACACCCTCGAATTTCATTCTCTAAATTTGATCTGGAAGTGGGAGGTGCAGATGGGACTCGCGTTTAACGATGAATATAGTCTACGAGATTAATTGCTGAAAAGTGCGAGCGATAAAAAAGTATAACACGTTGAAGATTTTTATACAGAGGGAGGGTTGAAAAGCTCGCGACTAAATCACTGGGGCTTTGGAATTCTGCGCAGTTTTCGCGCTACAAAGTGACTCGGAAACATTGTCGATGTTCGCATTGTATCTTTGAGCATTTGTTTGTACATAGTTCCTTTTTTTTTTTGTTTGTTTTTCTTTCTACTTTTTTCTTTTCATTCGTTTCAAACCTTTTCCAAGTTTTTTAACACCGCCGTCGATTTTCGCATAAAATACAAAGCGTTGTTGTACCTACTCTCGGAATTTTCACTCTTAATTTACGACCCGTCAGAGCCGTAAGCCCTGCCATCACTCAGCCACTCATATTGCTGGAAAATATGCATAATTCATAAAGTCAAAGACCCCGTATTATTAATACGTGGAAAATATAATACCGGTATACATGCCGGCAAACACTGCTGGACCCGTGTTAAAAGACTCCGAACACCAAAGAGTGATACGTATTTGTATTTGCGCACGGAGAAATCAAAGATGCCTTTGAATTTATTTATATTTTCTATCTCGGAAGGCGAGGCGAAGACTTTTAATTGCAAAGAACTCTGATTGCAATCAGCGACATCGCGAAGGAACGCGCGGGGCTCTTAATTACCATCTTCCAGTTTGTTTCTTGCTTTAGTTCCATACAGCCGGCAAACGCGTTGCTTCTGTTCGGCCGTTTTACTCGAGCTGATTCTTATAAAATTATTCAGATAACGAAGCGGTGGGAAATTAAAAAGGGCGCCATCACGCCCACCGCGCCTGATGCTGCATTACAGTATATTTTTTTCTTCATTTATTAGAAACGGTGAATTTAGTTCCCGTACACTCCCTCTACCTATGTGTATACACATTAGGGGAGTGCTGCGGTTGTAGAGAAAAAAAAGCGAAAAGATTGTAGTAAGGGATTCAGACGGTGTCGCTGCAGGCGTCGTCGCGACGCCGTCAGGGTCAACGAAACGGCGCTTGGCGTCGAGACTCGCGGGGTAAAACCCTGCGCTGCAAGGTCCAACAACTCCAAAGCTCTGCAGCTTCTCTGTTTCACAACGCGTCGTTCGATACGTTCGAAGGTTAGAAAACCATGTGACCAGCAAAGTCATCGCGATAGGCTAAAAAAGGAACAGATCCTCGCGATATTTTGTGCTTTTCGGTACTGGAATATCAAATTCGTCCTGTGAAACGTGCTCTTCTTTTTCTATCCCTCCCCCGCGTAGATCAGACGCTTGAAACCGTGGCCTGATTTAAACATACATAAACAAAGAAAAGGAGAAAATCGAATTACAGCCGGAGAAAGGTTGGAAATTGGAAATCGTCAAAAACACCGTTTCCCATTCAAATTCTTTTGCGCTTCTGCCGCGCCAACGTCGCCGTTATCCGAGACGATAAGTACAGGCGAAGCATTCGAAGAAAACTTGTGCACGTGATGAGGGTGGTTTTGCCGCGGCATGCTGCATGTAGTTATTTCCATGCTGGCGGTGTATATCGGTACCCTATACTTCTCTATACCGGGGTGGAAGTGTGAATGGAATATACATGAGGCATCGAAGGGTGTATTTCCGCCTATCGCCGATGGAACTCGACTTACTTATGTACCCAAACTGAGAACCATTTCAAGTATATTCTACCCTTGAGAGTTGCGAGACTGACGGACGCCGTCGTGTCTGTAATATTGCAAAAACTGAACTAAAAAAGAAAAAAAAAAAAGTGACGAGGGGGGCGGAAGGAGGGTTTATAACATGCCTGAAAGCGCTCCGAAGTCTTAATCTTTGATGACCATTACCCCCCATAATCGCATCGAGCGATGCTACTTTATAATTCAAGAGGAAATGAATACCCCGTGGAAATGGGATATACGACGCAACTATTCGCACGTGATAAAACCCCGTTTTCCACCCTCATCCCCCAACTCAATTTTACCCTTGCATGCGCTTCATATCCGCGCTAGCGAAGTAAATAGCAGATTCAAGTATTATACATGTATAGTATATTGATACAAAAAATTCTATCGAGTGAGGTATTACAAGGGATGATCCTTCAAAGGATATTATTTAATTAAATAATTTCACTCGAATCACGTTCAAAGACTGGGAAATCGAAGTCAAAAGCCAAACTTCAAACGGCTCCGTTTAAATCCTGCATTTTGGGATTCACGTATATTAATTTAATATTATCAGGTGAATCCCCGCATCATATATATCCCGCCCTAGAAGCTTTGATCAGATTCAGAAGCAAACGGTTTTACGACTCCATGAATTATGTTCATTGAAATGATTTTCGGTCGACATCGGACTAATTACTCGGTGCCAATAATCGAGTCGCGTAGTTTATATAGTATATTTATTATGACATTTTAACCGTAAAATAAGTTAATTCCCGATCAAAGAATTTGCGATTTATTCACCTGCAAGCCATGTAACAGAAAGTCAAGTATCGTTATAACGATAATTTTTAATTTCCAACTTTCCCACAGAGAAAACCGAGCACCAGAAATATATTTCTTCTAACTCGATCTATCGCAATAATTCATCTCGCAATTTTGAGGCTGTAATTTTGATCTAACCTAACAGAAGTTAAATCGTCGACTAGTTCTTTTCACCAGTCTGCGTAGTGCTGCATGTTTCATTTTTTTTTTCAAATTGCTGAGTTATGATATCGGAGCGTGTTTTTGTTAGAAAATAACAATGTGGGCTTGGGTTTTGCTCGCTGCACGTCGGCGTATTCGTTGCTTACTTAACGTAACGTTATATACACGTATACGTTAGGAGCCGAGGTGAATGCGTTTGCTGCATCCGATATCCGATTATTTTTGTTATTGTAACACGTCGAGCCTACCGGGGGGAACGCAGAAGAAAACTGACGTCACGAACAAACATCTTACGAGTTTGCCGGATGCTGACTCGATCGGTCTTATTTTGCAGGCTGTATATTAATATTATCCTATACTGCAGTCTCAAGTCTGACCCATGAAGAACAGCCTGGTCACGTACTTGACCGTGCAACCAAACACTCTGTTTTATAAACAATTCAAGAACGCCTTTCGACGGGATGGAAATTCATCAAATTATATATTTATGACTGCGGGGTAGACGGTACTTGCGTATAACATCTATTACCATTATAACGTGTGTAGGTCAACTGTTGCATACTGTGAATATTTTCATCGAAATGAGTTCATAATTATCATGTTCGAGACGAAGACTGGAATGAAGGCGTCTTTCAAGAGCGAACGCACAGGCGCCGAGAGACCGAAGATCTCAAAGATAACTTACACCAAGTTGAGTCCGGATGGTACAGAAATTTTAATTGAAAATACAATTTTCAGTTGTTCGATCAGAATAATCTTCGAATTTTTTTGTTCAATTTCCATGTTTCAGACTCACCATATAGACCGCAAAGTGGTCCGTTCGACGAAAAAAGATGGAAGGTACTTGGTTTGTCCTTATTTCGTGAAAGTCAAAGTTTTCAGAGTCTCGCCACCTTAGCTTTTTTCACTTACGAAGAAAAAATTCCTGCAAGACTTACCGAACCCGAGCGAACCGCGTCCTTAACCCACCTCGAAACCACCATCTTTAGAGTTCATAGTCTTGGACGATAAATAAACGAGTTTTCGAGTTTTTCCATGTCGCCAAGCAGGACGAAATCGCAATTATAACCGCAGCGGCGTGTAGAATTTTCAGCTGGAGTTTTACCACGTCCAATATATGACTGGTTGGAATTCTCGTACATTTTTAATTATTTCCCTCTAAAAATAACCTGACCTGCGACTCATTTCCAGAACAATTTTTCGACCTCCATAATGTTCGACCGAGTTTAGGTATTACAGTAAATTTCTCGCCTCAAAATTAAAGAAGTTCAATTAAGGATGAGACTCGAAGAGCTCTTACTTTCTCGGATAGACTTTTTACTGTGCAATATTTTAACAAGCGGTTCCGTCATGTTGGGCATTTTTACAACAGTATCCCCTACACAGTGGCGTTATGTTCTCGCCCATGGAATTCAATCAGAGAAATTCGTCAATCGGATAACAATATCATATCACGCGTGCGTGCAGCTTGCGATTTTCGTCAATGACATGGAGTGTGCGTTACACAGAGTTCCCGATGAGCAGAAACCACTCGACGCGGAGCTTAATTCAGTTCTCATTTATACAGCCTCAACGATCGTCATTTGTCTGCTATGACGTCACTTGAGCCCCTTATCCTCGTTATTCATCCCGTGTGATTCCGTGACTGTTATTGGTCAAGGGTTGGTCAGCCCGGTGCTCAATGTCAACTTTACCGTCCTGCAGACCGTCGAACTAATACGTGCGTGCTCGACCTTTTACTACAACATAAATATACTATGTCATTTATACATCGAGCCACTCCAAACTAATTCATAACATAGGGGCCCTCTCGATCATATGCATACCAGTTGCATCTATGATCTAGGTATATAAATGTATAACTGTAATCCGATATTTGAGGCAACGTAGACAGAACGGGAGGTTCGTTCAAATACACGGAAAAACTTTACCTCGAGACAAAAACTTGGATCGGTGAGCGATTAATTTTTTGTTTTACCCATAACGCAATACGTCGAGGGCTAAAAAACGGGAGGATGTAATCTACACTTTTTTCGGCTGAAAAACAGGCTAGTTGGATCACTCTTCGGAAATGTCCTCATTGCAGCCTCGTAATTCTTTTTTTACGGGTTGCGTCCTTCTAGTTTTTAGGTCTCGGTACCACGTCGCAATGAGGTCAGAAACGGTTGTCATTTTCCGTATTGTTTGCAGTAATTAAAAGCAGTAGTATAATCGAGAGATTCATGATATGCAAATCGGTGTGAAAATAATGGTTTCATACGGTACATATATAATATGAATATGCGAAGTGGATTTTCCACCCCAGTTCGAATCGAGATCCGGTGCGGGTGCTACATATAAATATGGTTTTGGTGTGTAGCAGGAAATGTCTGGGGCTTCGTTTTTGGCGTCGGAAACCGCGAGAGGAGGAATTTATTTGCATACACCCTTCCCTTCCGGAGTTTGACCCCAACCGCAGATTGATGCGAAGAATTATATTTGTCACCCGTTACATCTGGTGCCTAAGTTATGCCTTTCATTTACCATGTACACTATAGGCTCCGTTCCGCAACACCGCCCCTCCTGTCTGCAACCCCCGTTTTTAGCTGCCCCCGCAACCCCTCAAACTCCGTCTTCTTTGACGTATTATATAGATACTATTATACCCTCAAGTTTATTCTCGAGAATTGATCGATTTCCACGTCATGATTTATATAATCCGCAGGGCATAATGTACGCCTTACTTTTATCCCGAGCAACCCTTATGAATACATTATACGTGCATAATTTCTGATCTACGAGTGCACATTATGCGTAAATCTATATATATATATATATATAGGTCCAGTGCGGGCGCGGGGGTGAGTGCGAACAACTTTTTTTACTTACATATAATTTGAGTCGTATTCAAAATCTCGTTTAAAATATTTTGGGCTAATTAATGGCAACGGAAATATATAACTGAGGGTATATAATAAATGCAGATGGATAAACACATTAGGGTTTCAAAGTTACAAATTTATTACCTACGGAAAGTTTGGCTCATGACTAATTAGTCAAGTTTAATTTTATTTTAATTTTTGTTTGTTTTTTTTCATCCAAAAAGTTCACCACCTTCGACACCCTCCCAATTAACCTGACGTCGATGCCGTCTGCAACACCCGCACACTTTTTGAGAATTTACTTTTTTATATACATAATACATAATAGGTGTGTTGTACATAAAGTTTATGTACGTATAAAAGGGGCTGGTTGTAACGAAGGAGCGGCAACGTCAGCGTCGCCTATAAACTGCCGTCTTTGTATTCAGATTAAGACTAAGCACTGCTTAACTTCCGAATAAATAGCTTAATTTTCTTAATTAAAATTACTCCATCTATACGGCGCGGGCGTATCCAGGCCTGGTCCTTGAAAAGTGACCGTCGCGAGTCGTGCGGCGCAGTGGTCGGTCCGTATCCGGTTTAAAGTTTTACGTACGAACAATTTCTATTCCCAATTAACTAATGAAACTAAAAGATTCTCTCATTGTTTATCTCCCTTTCTTTCTCCGGTGAACGGAATTCCGCGCTTTTATACACAAGTACGTCTCCAATTAGGGGGTATGAGACCGAAGTTTAATTCTTTCGACGTAGCTGCGGAAGGACCGCCTCAAATTATTGGAAAACATTCATGGGAGAAGGTCGTTCTTTAAAATAAGAACAAAGAAGGATAAGTTTATTATACTTCAATCGTTAGCAGCTTAGATATGTCCCGACGATTTTCGTTTTTCCAGAATTTTTGCAATGTAACTTGGATTATTTTCAAGAAAATTTACGATGTTAATACAGAGCCGGTTGCTCTTCCACGTTTGAGATTCTCTAATATAATACACCCATTCGAAGTTCTTTATACATTTTAATGAAATTTTCTGTGCAGCAAAAATGATATTTGATAAAACATATATAGTTATATCTGTTTTCAGGATACCATGATATTCGTGACGTTAGAAATAATGAGAATTGATTCGTAACATTAGCCCGAATACCTTGGGACCCCCGGTCCATTGTATTCGTATATAGAGTCTGCAGAAAAGGAAGGCCGACATCGGCCACCTCCGCAGCCGCAAGGTTATAATAGAATTTTCATGTAATCCTTAGTAATTCCCTCGTGGTTGTCGAGGAGCCCGCAACGAGTGAGCTTCAACCCCTAGGGACGCTGCGGGCGACGAGGAAGGAAGGAAGGACAGACGAAAGGACGGAAGGATTGCAGGGGACACGACAAGGGGACAAACTGATGCAGGATATGCACGAATGGGGATATAAGGAACAGGGACAGGGCATTTTAAATCCCCTACGGGTTAATTGCGCCGTGTTTTGACACCAGAATTATCCGAAAAGGGTTCAAATCTCTATCCCTCTCTTCGTATATGCGTATCATGTACATATACTACCAGGTACGGAATGATACGCGTGTACGATCATCAGTTTTCCATCATTGGGATTCACCCCATCTGTAATGATATTCGCATTTGACGCGTTTAGAGTCTTTTTTTTTTTTTTATTTGTTCGTCTCGAGATTTTGTAAAAAACTTTATTTTGTTTCTTGCAGCAACTTGGCATAAAAATCTTGAAAAATTCGGGTCTTTTTGCGAAGCGGTCAAATGCAGATTACGCACCATATATAATGTATTTTTCTGTAGTGCGTACCGGACAGCAATGCACAAATGTATCATGCGCAGAATCTGAACCAAACCATATGCAATGTACGCCTCGAGCTAAAACACTCTGCGAATTTCCGAAGGGTCAAATTCACCCACGAATATTGCCTCCACAAAACGGCGCACATGACGCATTCCCGTATCGCGCATCACGCGGAGTCACCACTTTGCGATGATATCGATGAGTTTACGAGTTGTATGGAAAATCGCGCATCTCTATACACACAATACACATAGGTATATTATACCCATAGAGAAACGAATGTACCAACCCTCCACGGATCCTCTTCATGGACGGTAAAGCGGCGGTCTTTATCATTCTGTAGGGGGTTGGAAAATGCGGGTAAAATAGGCGAACCAGGTCGAGTGTTAGATACTCATAGAAGTGTTTGCTCACGTTAACGCGCCGATCTCCATATCGTCTAATGAGATAGTCGTATATATACATGTACAGGTATACATATACCTATACGCGATGGTAGTTAATGAGATGCAATTTCACGATGAAGCGGAAATCCTGATGGGGTGCAACCCGAGCCTAATTAATTACAGTGTACTGTATATACCTAGAAACACGCAGATCTTTTTAGGTACAGAGTAAAAGTATACAGTTTCGCACAACGACGATCTCTATGAATTTTTTTTTTTTTTTTTTTTTCTAAACAAAGACAGGCCACGTCATAATTTTATCCTTAAATATACACGAATAGGAAGGAAAAGAAGGAGAGAGAACGGATGTAAAATTGTAACGGAAAATTTTTGCAACAATCCTGTGGAAATGAGAAAATCATCGACGTCTTGAGAAAATATAATGATAAGAAAGTAGAAAAAGAAAAGAAGAAATGAATTCCTGCAAAAAACCTGCACTCGTATTATCGTGGGATAATATTTCCTCTCCAGCGCTTTGATTCGAGCAAAATGAGAAGGTAGAAGGAAAAAAAAAGAGATATCGGCGGCTCGTACGTTACACGGTAATTTATACGTTACAATATAAGGTGCACGTGCGCAGGACACGGTGCATTAAAGTATACGTGTGTAATGCTCGCGTGATTTCTCTTATAATAAAAGTGTGTAATATATATCTGGATACGATACAATGATAGTAGCGTACGGAGTGGAAAATTTTACGTCACAACGTCGAGTCGCGCTTAGAATGAAATAAATATGACCCAGAAGCTGCGACGCGATCTGACTTTCCAGCGTATAAAGTCAAGTCATTGTTAATAATATATTGCCCCTACATCCAAGTGATAAATAATGATAAACTTGAAATACATATACATACCTATGTATAACGCTCTTTCGGATGAAATAATAATCGCTTACACCGTGCAGTTGTATATCTATAGCAGCTGCAGTTTCCGCGCTCGCGGAGTTTTCTCAAACTTCGTTTCGCGCTGGTTCAACGTGAAAGTCGAGATAAAACACGAACGTGTTGCGAGAAATAAGCGGTGTTAATTTTCCACGAGAAGGACGATTCGCCCTTACAAACTTTTGAATATTCATGTAACAGGGATAATTAAGGTGCTTGTTAAACACCGTTAATTTCTTTAATAATTTCAAATTATTACATTATCATTAGGCAAAATGACGTCGGGGTTAAAAAAAAATTAAGCAAACATAAATGCCAACCCAAATATAATTCTCCTTTCGATATGGCGAAGTGAAAAATAAAAAATCATCCCTTCGGCGTGAACTTTTCATCGGGACTAATTACGCACATGCATGCGACCGCTAGGAATGGTATTCAACCATATTCGGACAGTAAAAATATATATGAAAGAACAAAAGATGAAGCGGTATACGATGCAGGGCGCGAGAGGGTGACTGAAAAATTCAAATCAATCTCCATCCCCGAATCGTGTCCCACTCTCGCCCCGATGATTTTCGCCGGTTGGCCCTATGGGGTTTGTAGAATGCGTAGATCGTTGATTTATTCGCGAATTTCAACGTTCATGTCCGTCGCGATGGATCGAGATCGGCATTCACCGGTGACCGACAGGTCTGGTGGAGAGGGTGGTTTTCTGAAAAGACTTTTTTACCCCCCCGCAACTCCCGACGCGTTGACGGGTAGCCCCCGAAGAGTGGAGTCACGTACGCGTTACTTTGATAAGGGTTTGATCGCGCGACTCGTCCAAAAGTAGTTACGGTGAACCGCGCACGAATCGCGTACATAACGGCGGCAAAGTTTCGGAAAAAGGAAAACAAAATCCAATAACCCTGGGGTATGCCTCATAAAGTCGATTTGGAGAGAAACTTAATTATTATAACTTCACTCGCGTTATAACTTCTCCTACAATATCAAGGACCCTGAATTTTAATATTTCAAAAGACTCCATTTCAAGTTTCTTTTACTTCGCTTTTTTTCAATGTCAATACTGACCATTTTTACACGCACAAGCACGACCGATCGTGAACCGAATTTTATTTTATCTAGATTCGTTATCGCGAAAATATTTCACCCCTCCCCCACCCCGCACCCCTAAGAAATTGTCGATAATGAATTCGAAAAGATGTTCGAAGAGTTTTATAAGAATTGCACAAAGAGAAAAATGGCTATTTCTATTAACAGAGTTGATATTAGATACGATGAAATTGCAATGATATGCGAAATGAAATAAGAAACGAATGCCGTGAGTTGATCTTTGGGGGTGGTTTGTGTACGATGAATACATGAATGCATATAGTAGAGCCCTGAGAAAAAGTTAACGAAAAAACTATTGGAATCCGAGCTGACGTATGGTAATAAGGTGCGGCAGCGAAAAGCCCCATGTATATTATATATTATAGAGTTTCAGTAACATCAGCGCGCGAACACCGTATAGCGCAGGAGTTTTGCAGCCTTGACGTGAAATTTTCCCGACGTTGTATTGTATAATATTCGACGGGCAGGTTCTCATACATACATATATACCAGCGGAAAGAGGATAGAAAAATTATAGAGACGGGTAAAAAAATGATCCTCGTGCCACCCGCGCCTCAGGGATGGTATGGTACGGGTATAATATTAAGAAGAAAAGATGAAACTGGCCGCGTTGCACATCCGAATATAGGGGGCACCATTGCCACCGTAGCAAGTTGCAGCAGCACCAAAAGTGGAAGCATATCCCGCGGTGGAACAGCAGCCCGACGTCCTTATAATGTTTTTCCAGGATAAATGGGTTTTCCACTGCGCGAGACGCGCTATGGGGTTTGGTATCCATGGCGACCCCGCGCAACACCATCGCGGCTAAAGGGCGCGCGAACTCGCGACGTTCTCCACTACTTTCTGTTACCGCACGGTGCACACGTACTAGACATTTCGTTACCTATATAGACAATAAATAGGTATACATATACTGCATACATGTATAATACGCGGTGCCGATATACGAAGACATTTCTACAAGTCGCAGATATATGTATATGGATAAATATATTCATGGGCTGCAGAGCTGCAGGGTGTCCTGTCGGAGGAATGGAACTATAAAAATAAATACCACCTCAGTTTTACCTCCGTCTCGTAAGACAACCCCGTGCATGTAGGTCTCCGTGTGCGGCATTGAAATAACGCCAGGATCAGTCGGTTCGCCCTTGTGCACGGGGTTGAGTAAAGGGAAAACTAAAATTACCGGGGACAAAATTTTATGGCTTTCAAACTCCCGCGCCGCGCCGCGCCCTTTAGAGAAAGGACCTCCCTCCCCTCTCCGCCGCGCAAGCCGAGTTGGGTTTCATATAATTTTCTCTATACACCGAATCTGCTATTGCTCTACCTCCTGCTATACACGCATGAAAATACTCGTGGAAGATAAGTAGGTATGTAGTAAAGGTTCGCGAACGTTGGAATATTTATTTTACGTCCTTACATTCAACCCGGCTACAAACGAACGAGAGCAATTTTATTCAACGGTCTGAAACCCATTCGAGCTTTTTGAAATCCGACAATCTTCATGCTTCGTGCTTTTTAATTCCAGTTTCCATTGATGGGATTAATCCACTTCTTTAATTAGAACATCTCCGAGAAGGTAGCTATAGCCTCTTTTAATTGATGTATTATACACCTGGAAATAGACGGACGAACTTACGCTGCGGGCGGATTTCGTTACGGTCAGTTTCGATTTCTATGGTTAACCCGAAGCTTTGACCTGATTTATCGGAAACTGCCCGGTAGCGCCGTTATACAGTTATTCACGTGTTTCGTTTCAGTGCGCGGATTTGGACGGATTTCGGAAAACCAACAGATGAGAGGATACGCTATACCGACTACCCTTAGCTGTAGGACGCTATACTACATCGTAGGTTAAAACGCTCGGGGTCGTTTGACCGCGAATAATTCGACGAAACAGCCCACATCAAACGGTGAAAACGTAACACGGTATACGAATGTTAAAACGATATTACGGTTGGTTCCCCGAAAATCTAGCTTACGTCTAAGCCACGAGTCGAATTATTTCTGTATATTATGTATTATATATGTATTGGAATGGAATAAAAAATACGAAAATAAAATGTATAGTCGAAGTTAAAACGAATGGAAAAAAGTGAAGAAGAAGAAGAAGAAGAAGAATTGCGGGAAATCCGGCCATCCACTGATGCGTATTGGTTCACTTGGCTTCTTTCAAATTTCGGAGCCACCCCTCTTCGTACTTGAAAATTCTAACTCAACCCCTGGAACCCCATAAGCATCGGCCCGTCATCGCGTCTGACACGCAAACACTGTAAAATTATTGAGTCAGGTTCCGTCGCGCGAACTTGAGCGAACTCCGCACTGATTTCAGGGTAAAATTGGTAGGAAAAATGCGAAACTCGTTCGATGAATCTGAAAAGTAGAATAAACTGAAACGTGACAGTCGAGCGGACGCACGGTGGTCATCGATTCTTCCCGACTCGATAAACTGAAACACACCCTCCCTTTCTTCTGTCACCTGGAACGTATTACTCCTTTACTAGGGTCCGATAGACGCGAAGCAATATTTTGCCAATAGCCTGATGGAAGTCCAACGGACCCCATTGCACGGCACTCGACCCCGTTGTATGGATACCAACCCTGCAGGCGAACGAACTTTCCACTGAATTTCGCGAGTTAAACACCCTGCGCGAGGTAACGTAGGGGAGGCTTAAAGTAGTATTTAATTTGTTTCCTAGGGTGTTTCGTCGGATTCCCCATTACCGTGTTGGAAAAGGGCCGCGCGATTTATGTGGCGAAAGATTATCCGAAAGATAAAGATAGACGGAGATGCGGAGGAATGGAAGCCGAGGGAAAGAGAGCTGAGAGGAAATAGACGACGGGAGAGAAGAGCACCTCGGGGGTTGAAAAGAGACGGATCTAATTTATCACCCATCGACCTACTTAGACTTCTCCCACTGTATCTACGGGGTGGTGGTTTCTGAGCCGCGGTATAAGAGGGCGATGCAGCTGTCCCGGAAGACACGGCGGTGCAGCGTTGTAGCGGAAGCCAAACTTTTCCAATTGTTAACGGCATCAAATAATCACGGAAGATAAGGGAATCACAATGCAGCGCGCGGTGGTGCCATACGTGTGCCCTGTAACATTATATTGATCTTCACCCCTAGAACCACATTCGGAAAAACAAACGAGGCGTAAATTCTTACTGCTCTTTTTCCCCATATTCTGGTTCACGGCTCACGGGGAGAAAGAACATCCGGACGACTCCTATCGAGGTCAGATATACGCGTATATCTATTATAGGAGTGACATTATTTTGTGCTCTAGTTTATCATTTCGTATCTCACCATATAAAAATCAATACTTGGTTAAGAGATAAAAAATTCTTGTACGGAAAATCCTCGACAAATAACGAATCTCACGATTAACGACAAAAAAAAACACACACACACACACAAATAGACAAATAAATTCTGTCCTTTCGAAACTTTTCGAGAACTTTAATTTCGTGTTCGTATATATATGAGCATTGATTTTCGCACGGGTGAAAGTCGGATTTAAAAAAAATAGCCGAAAACACTGGCATGCTATAGCGTATGGTATACGCGTGATACCTAATATTTTCCCCGCAATGCGGTAAAACAAAGTTTGACAATCTATAAAGTGTCGTCCAGTGAAGGTTAATTTGAGTAATAAGTTTGATTACATGATTTTCTTTTTTTTTAGAATCCCGTTATTTAGATGCTTTGGAAGTCGCGATGAATAGCGCCGGGAGAAACGATCGTTCCGAATAAAGTTTGGAAATTGGTATTTGTGACGGTTTCGCGGCGAGGTCGAGTCATTAGATGGAGCGTCGAAAACTAGAGCGTAAATAGTTAAGGAGGCGTGGTGGAATCCCTGATTCTCTTGCTATACAGGCGTTGAAGCTGTCTCGTGGATCAGCTGGCTTAACCCTCCATTAGCAGGGTCGAATACGACGAGCTGGCCCGGCTAAACCCGGGGATTAAGATGACCCTTGGTCCGCGGGTTGTACTAATAGTAAGACGTCTCTATCGCATCGCGTAGGCAACTACGACCGTGCAGTCTGCCGACCCACGAGACTCGTTCCGAAGACCCCATCTTTCTCTACCAAGTTATATGGTACCTCCAAATATCACCGTAAATCTTAGAGACTTCCCTAACTCTCGTCTTTCCGGAAACATCCATCGCTGCGCACATCGGTATAGCGACCTGCGAAGCACTAGTTCCAATTTCGTAATAAAAATACACGCGAATCTACGTATGGGTTTATTCCAGAGATATGAATTAATTGGTTTACTCACACGCGCGATTCGGAGTAATCGGCTTTGGGTGCAGCGTATGTTTTAATGGGGTTGCCATGAAATTTCTTATAGATGAAAAGAAGCCGAGAATACATCTTCCGAGGCGTTACGAGCTATGTCCTTTTTCAATTTACTTCTGAATTTTGTTTGGCGGTCGTTTGGGCTCCTCTATTTCTTTGTTTTATCGTAGTCTTCGCCCCTCGACTTGAAGCGTTACTGAAGGCACCTGCATTTCCCGTTCGTTAGAACGACAGGAAAGGCGTTAGAGTCCCTCCATTTCTCGTCCTAATCGACCGCGTGCAACCATAAAAAAACAGTAAACCCTAGAGGCAGTAACGTAGAATCGAAATGAAACCGAACGAAATGGACAAGTTACTACGCATAAAAACCGACTCCGATATACGTATGTAGTACCTCGGAAAACAAAAGCCGACCGCAGTGGTGTTCCACATGCATACTATATATGGTACTCTACGTCCACCGTTCGGGGAAATTGAAATGAGAACCAAAAAAAAAAAGAAAGATGAAAAATGGAAGAAGAAAAATAATATATATTTTTTTTTCCTTTTTTTCGAACAAAGCGCACCGGGGAAATTAAAATTCTTCGTGTTCCCCGCATGTCGTGCCACGTGAAAACTTGTAAAAAAATTTAATACGCCACGGTAGACCCTTCTCATGTCAAACAATGTCAGAAATATACCCATACAACTCCGTTATGTCCACCGTTTCAATATTCCGGAAGGGTTATATAGGCTCTACACCGGGAAAAGTGAGTAATGGCTTCGACGAACAGACGACCCTTGTTCAAAGGGGCCGTAACCCCTTGACCTCTAATCTCTCCGGGTCTATACGCCCGGTTACCTAATATCGGGGTTAAGTTTCCAGAATTTGTCCCACCCACTGCGACGTGAATACCAGATTTGCCCGAGATGAAAGGAACTACTATTCGAAATGATCCTCAACGATTCGTTTTCCCATTTCTTACGAGCCATACGTGCTTTTAACACGGACTTTCAATTATTTTCAATATTCATTCTGTCAATTGATTCTTACTACATCGGTCGAATATGCCTGGGTGAGGTTAATCTCACCGTAAAGAGATGTGTACTCTTGCAATGTTTCTCTCGATTCTTAGATGCTCCTTTGGAAGACCTTTATTGCGAGAAATACCTGATCAAAGCTGGATATAGAGTTGGACCGCGAATGGTCATTTGTAAATTGTCCCTTTCACGGAAAACGCTTTGGCACGTGTTCAAACGTCAGCCACCGCAGGTAGCTGAGCAGTAATCAAAGGACCTCGTGAGACCCGTCCTGTATATGTCACCTATTTACCCGCGACTCGTGACTCATCCTGCAATGTTGTAAGCGGAAATGTCGAAGACATACGCTCTTCCCTCAAAAAGGTGGATAGCTCTTTCGGTTTTCTGTTACAGTGTAAAGTTCGTCGCGAGTAGGTATGAAATTATTACTGTCGGATAATAACATTTGCGTAAGACTCCAATTACCGTAATTTCTATACAACCTTCGCATCTTCGGTCTCATTACAAACTACGTGTCTTTCCACTTACTACGGGAATGTAATAATTATAATTAGCTTGCATTTACGACTCCCAGTTCGCTCTCGAACATTTTGGCGCTACAATTTTCCGTTAGGGTCGCGCCGATCTACGAGCACCGCCCAAAAAGCTCACCGCGCATTTAGCACACCCAAAAAATGGAACGCCGAACCAAGACTCCCCTTCGTAAAGCTCCCTCGCGCCTCACACGTGCGGAGAAATAAAGAGAGAAAGATTTTCTGTCTTATTTCTTTATTTTTTTACTTCGCACATAAAATTTTATATTCCAGACGGAACTTGATAAGAAATTTCATACAGAACCATCCCCCAATAGCGGACCACTGAGGTGCACAATACACCAACCTTCAAATGTCTATATCATTCCGCGTCTGTAGCCCCGGCGCAATTAAAATTTTGCCAGGAGCGGCGGATAGCTATATAGCACCGCGACTTTCCCATTTCCAGTATTTTCAGGCAGCAAAGGAGCTAGCAGAGCCTGTCTCGTCTGAATATTTTATACCCCGCGGTAATAAAGAGCGGCCACTATAATACGACGACTTTTTACACCTTTTTAATTTATCAGTCTCGTCGCATAGAGAAAGGTCTCTGGCTATCTGTATACAAAATTCAAGAAGCACCGCTGCGCTTATAACGGCGTTGTGTATACCTATGCCGCTGATAAATTAATCAATCGACCTTCCCCGGCTCTAGGGAATTACTCGGATTCATCAGGATGCGAATTATTCAGGCAAAACATGGACGTATTGCGGATAGCCGGGAAATTCTACAACCTTGCCAATTATCCTCCTGCGTTGCTGCAGTCGGTTCGTATCTCAAAATTGTTATAAATTTTCGTACTAATTACAGTAGAGACGATCGTGCTGCAATTTCATACTCGTATTCGCCTCTAAAACGCCGCGAAACCGACGAAGCAATATATTCGTCGAAAACAAAATACAACCGATAGCCAAAATTCAATCGATGCGTGGGTGTGGGATGGATGAATAAATATTTATTGAATATGTTAGGGCGCGTCCCTCGGGTGGAACATCATCATATCTCCAAGAATTTCTTCAGTTCCAAGGCCGTAGTGACTCAGTAGTGACGCATACCTCAATTCGATCCGAGCCTCCACGGTATGGCGTTGGTAATGTCATCCAAATACCCGAATGTTCGCGGATTCTGCTTTTTAGTTATAACAGTTTTTAGGAAAAAATGGCCCTCGCGTTTCTCCTCGCGCCTTCCATCAACGATATTTTCATGAAAATATATTCATGAGAAACTCCGAAAACTCCGAGAAGAAGTTCTTTGACGAATGATAATATCCGCAACGCGTTAAACCGCTGGCCTTCCGTATTAGTTTGATACACGAAATTCCCTGCAGCGTTGACACGAGTTTCCGTTGTTCAAATATTCTACACTCTCCAGAGCGAGAAAAAGAGAGGAAGAAGGGACGACGGCAGTCCTTAAATGATAACAATTTCAAGTAGTATTAAGGAGCGAGAAGAACTTCCGGATATCCACTGCAGCCTCCGCGAGTAAACTTTCGACGCCACATAGTATATACATAGGTATAAGTATAATTTACGTGAGTCGAAAGATCAGATAACGACATTTAGACGTTTTCTCCCTATTTCTCCATTGAGAAGGTTAGATTCAACGCAAGCGAAGGATTGATAGTTCTGTGCACAGGCTAGTTGCCGGTATAGATCGCGTGGATGTTTGAACGTGTGATGTGAGTCAGATGTGTCTGGCGTCTGACCTGTAACATTAGAGATTGCAATAGGAGGATTTTCCGTACGTAGGATTTATATATATAGGTATACATACCATACGTGTGTGCGATTGGTCCATCGGTTGCTAAGCATCAGCGGCCGGTTAGAAGACGCCCTTAACAAAGGGCGAAAGCTGGTTAGCGCGTACGGCGTTCTATCAGCGCGCGATCAATGATCATTAGGTATAGAATGATCCCGCGGGACCTCTTTCACCTATGGGAAAGAAACGACTCGCCAGGCTCTCATTGACGTTGAAAATCGATTTGTTCTTAGAATCCCTATTTTTCCCCGACGCTCTGTATGGGGACGAGAATCAAACTGCACAGAATCGCTGGTACCTTACGCTTTCGTATCAGAGGCCGTGGCTTCAAGAACGCGACTAGGCGACCTTAGGTGTAATTCAGTTTGCTTTAGCACCAAGGGATGGCAATAAAGTTCCTGGGATCACCTATAAAATCGCTTGGAACAGTAGACTACTCCTCCGTACGTATCGCTTCAAGGATTATATACCGTTGCAGGAAAAGCGAAGTTTGTGTGTCTGCGTCTCACCTCGTACCTGCACCGTATTTATACCTCGCCAATTTCGATCCTTGTAGACCAACACAAATGCAGCGTATACACGTGCTACTGTGGCACCGATACGGAATACAAGCGCCCCTACGTTGCTTAATTTCGTTGGCGCGAGAAGGCGTTTTAGCTTATTTTTACCTCGGCGTTAAAAATTATTACCGAAAAAGTTTAATCTCGGTCGAGATAAATCTACCCCCACCTTCCCCCCCCTGTACTTGGAAGTTCATTTTTGGCGCGGATGCTGGAAATGGGGTATGCTCGGTATACCCGCGGTAACTCCAAAATCATGTCAAGAAATATTTAACCTAATTTATTCAGCAGCTTCTAAGCGAAGGTGCACGAGAACTATATTTGATGCCGAGGTGCCGTGCGAAATTTTCAGTATTTATTCAAAGTAGGGTTCGAACCGACGAAATAATTATCATCGCTTATTTCGAAGTCCGACTAATAAAAAAAGATGTGGAGTTTTAATTCTAATCGAAATGTACTCGCTACTGATATTACGTTTGGCGGGAAAGTTTTCATTTTTGATCAACACAAACTGTGCGAAACAGCTTTGAGAATTCCCCGAGGCATTCGGTAGCTCTTTCTTTCACCTACGAAGAAACAGATACGACGTTGGATAATAAGTGGCCTTTTCAGGAGTGGAATAAAATTTGCCATGTCTACTGAAATACTACCAACGGAATCGTTGAGAGAAAGGACGTTTTTCGGGCACGGTAATACAATAAAAGAAAACAATAAAATATCCCAACCAAAGGCCATAAAAATATTTAGAAAATACAAAAGCGCTGTATGGAGAGGCCGCGGAAATTTATTCATACACATTCCTTTGTTTCAGTTGTATGATAAGAAAGAAAAAAAATTAATTAACGAAAATAAGAGATATCGTAACGTTGGAAGAATAAAAAAATATTCATCTCACCCGGTTTCTATTGTTGGATGAAGGGATAACAAAAAAATGAATGAACGAATGACGAGAGCAAAGTCAACTCACTTTAGTTTTTAGAGTAAATTTCACCCAAATACTTGTCACTCTGAATTCAGCGTGCAGAGTACCTAAGTGTGAAACGCATAGAATGCATACCGTGAAAAGTCAAACTCGAGTCGAGTGCGTGTACGGGGCGGATGACTATAGCGGGTAGGTTGGGCAGAAGTACGGGACCCTCTGTGATCTTGATTGAAGATCAGAAGTATCCGCGCAGCATCTGTAATCTGTATGGGAAAGGGCGTCTCGCTCTAGCTAACCGGCGCATGGTTCATTTCTCTCTCATCTCGGTCTTTCTTCCCCCAAAATCGATTTGTGCAGGGACCGCGCCCAGCGCTAGATTCGGGACGGCGCGGCGTTGGGTTAGCCTCATTTAACATCAGCTCGACTTCGTCTCTTTCCTCCACCGGATTTTCCTCCTTCCTCTTTCCTCTTCCCTCCGTCTTGTCCTCCTCTCTGGCCGTTCCGCGAAACAGCGCTATTCCATTCCCACCCTCCACGTTTCATCGCGGGAGGCTGCTTCTCCTCAGTTTTCGAACCAGTGGCTGTGAAATTGCGCTCTTTTTTCGAATTTACTTACTTTTTTTTCTATATTTTATTCTCCTGCCTTTTTCTTTGTCCGATGTTTTAAACGGCGTATTATGTCGCGTGCAATTATACCCGCCAAAATTAGGGCCCAACTAGTTGCAGGATCGAAATAAGGGTTTCTTTTCGCACTCGTTGCCAACTCAACACTCAGCTGATAATACTTCAACATACTAACGATTCGCGAGTGCAGAATTTGAGGAATTATATAAGAACGAAACAAACGGTATCTCTTGTCACCGCGGGGAATCGTCTGTAACGGAGGAGAGGTAGGTATATTACAGCGTATCTTTTCGGGTGCAACCTTCCATATTTCACAGAAAATTATAAACGACCCTTCCAACCCCTGCAGGAGTCCCGGGACTCTGGGTAATAGTAGGGCGCCCCCAGGTCGCTTTATAAAAATCCATTTAGAACCATCCCTACCTTATACCCCCAGATTCTTTGGTGCGAGAATTTCGCGTTCGCTATTCGCGCACAAAACGCATTAAGACGACGCCCGAAGAAGTAGGTGTATTACGTACCTAGAAACGGATAGCATTTTCCCAGTCCCGCTCCAGATAAATTGCAAACTCGATAACGGCTATTTTTCTTTTCTTTTTTCATTTTTTTCCCCCCTGAATCGCCGCCTGCGGTGTGCGGAGTAAAGCGGGCCGCTAAGATTTATCAGATTCAGAATTCATTCGGGCGTTATACACACCCCCGTTTGAAAATATTCCCCGGTTAGTTGGGGATTAAACCAAGGATTAGCGTGAGATTTAGAATTATCTGTTGGGAGAGGTCCGCTGAGCGTCTAAGTCGAATTTATATCCACCTTTCGTCAGGTTTAAAGGCGTTTGTCTTCTCCAACCCCTATAAAATTTTCTACAACGCGAACGAACCCCCGCGATTACTTCAACAGTCGCGTCACCCCGATAACAACCCGAACAAAAGAGCATTTTCATTTTTTGAAAATACAAAAACCAAGTAGACAAAAAATCAAAAGATAGCTTAACGAGCGAAACGATGGACTATATATATGTATATCTACTAAAACCGGACTTCATAAGAACCTAAAACGTTTCGAGTGAAAAAAAAAATTACCTTCGTGACACGCTGAAATAAAATAGAGCGGGAAATTTTTGTATTATAAATCCAGCTGCTCGACTCCATATAATTCTACATCATCACACCCTTAGGCACGCGACTTTCTATACCATAAATATAATGTGACAGCATCCCCAAATCGGATCCACAGGTGATGGCAATAAAATGCGGCCCACCACCCCGCGTTGCATAATAATAGTAACAATGATAATAATAATAATGATTCATACACGTTCGCCGCTATACACATTAGTTCTTTATCGGTAACCGTCTCCCGTATTCCGAATTCGTTAATGAAGAGCTTGTTGCCTCCGGCGTAGTGGGCGCTCACCGATATCATCTCGTTTATGTAAACAACATTTACATACGCGAGGGCCGTCGAAAACGGCGAGACCACGGCGGGTGAAGTGGATAAGAGGGGGTGTGTAGACACCCTGCATATGTACTCATACTCGTAAAGGTGTATGTATGTATGTAATATGATATACAAATATACGTACGTGTGTGTATATATATATTATATCTATATACAGTGTTATAGCGTGGAAGCGACGCGACATACCAAAGATAATTTGAGTACACTGTTCTACCATTACTTTATGCACCCCATGGGAAGGAAAGGGTCATAGCGCTGTGTGTATACGTATAGTCATATGGTAGGTATACGCACAACGTTTATGAGCGCGAACCATACCTTGATGCATACCAGCATAGGCATAACCATGATATAACATTATATCGTGCGCGAATAAGGTACTATGTGTATACTATACATATAGGACATTCCATGTCGACTCGACCGAGTTCTGACCCTTATTATTATCATATTTTTCAAAATTTTTTTCAGACGACAACATATGTTACGACTGCAGTCTCTGAGAACTGTCAGACGAGCGAGAATAGGCACTTTTTAAAAAGTACGAACATTGGTCATCGATCGATTCATACGATGAATGTTTAAAGTGTCAGAAAACCATCGAAAAAAAATCGTTTATGATAATGAGTTATCGTTGATGATAATCGGAGCCGAATCAGGAAGAAGCTGTGATTTTTGGAATCTTTTTCAGCATGGGATATTTGAAAAAAAAAATTACACAGAACTGTTTTGGTGCGGTTTTCGAGGTGAAAACATCGCAACTCGGAAGAATTGGAGAGAAAAAATTAAAAATTTTTAATTTTAACACCCCGTCTAGTTGATATGAAATACCCTGTGCATACACACGTATTATATTACCACGTGCAGCTACGTGTCTCTGCAGCCACGGCGCACGCAACAGCCATAATTCGAGTGGGGGTAGAGCTTAGAGCAGCGCTGGATTAGCCGGGTGGGTATAAGTTACATAATACGATACGGTAAGGGGGATGAAGTTTTAATTGCTATATGTTAGTCAGGGGAAAACTGAGAAAGTTTGTTTTTACGGTGCGTAGCCCGCAGGACGCACAAACACAAATTTATACATACGTACCGTGTGCCCCACCGTGTGTTGTAATACCACCCTGGCCTCGTTTTTATTTCGTTTTACGCGTGCTCTCCACTCTGCGTCTACAGTATCGTCATCCCCTGCTGATGGTGCGGGTCACTCTTTGCCCAACTTTTCGACAAAACTTTTATTACAGATTTTGACGTTAAAAAGTTTCTCGTAAATCATGTTTAGTCGTGATACTGTTTATACCGGATCATGGGTGACATTTAGTTCCTTCAGAGTTATCTACTTCCAACATTCTGCATTTGACTTACCCTGACATTTGTCGCGGGGGAAAATTACAAACTCCGTGAAACGCTGTCACCGGATAGTGGAATATGGGAATGACATTATGATACTACGGGGAGGGTGGCTCCGACGATCGCGTTGCTGCACGATAAAATAACAAAATATGAAAATAGCGGTGGATAGAAAATTTTCTGTCAAATTACGGGGAATTCTTTTATCTGCACAGTATCTCATAGCAACGGACTTGAGATCCGGAACGTCCGATGCAAATCGAAGAACTATGATATAGGTATATAGGACTCGGAATGGTATGGATAGAGTTTCTGAAATGCAAATTCAGATGGAAACATACACAGAATCTTATGGGGCCGGATTGAAATTCTACGGTTTTGGGGTAAAACTATATCAGAATATTATTGCCCTCTGCCTTTTACCCGAGGCTATGGGTTATGATACGCTATTCAAAAACGAGTTTTATGCCGTTATTTGAGGGCACATATGAAATACCCCAAAACCCTGCAAACGTAAACAGCAGATGAGTTGATATTCGAAACAGTTCAAACGTTTTATTATATTACATGTTTATCTACAGCTGCCCAAAATCGAGGCAATGCAGATCCTAGTTAATGACATTTGCTACTTGACATCATTTCATAATATACAAGAATTTTTTACAGTAACAAATTCATTCATCATAGTCGTACATCGATTAATATTCTAAAAGTTGAATTCTTAACATATGTATGCCATGATGATGAATATGTTGTTTGAGGAGATATTCCTACCTTTTATCTAGCTAGAGATTGTCAATACGTATTACTTACAACGGCAATGTTTGACTGTTGCAACATTTCTCGGAGAGCTCCTACTCTTGAGTTGTCACTCGGGCTCGATCAACACTTGATCGTCATTTGTAATAGAACTATATAAATTTCACTGCACTTTTTCAGTGACTTGATTTTCTTTACTTTTTCGCAAAGCTACGTAATATTTCTGCAATCTTTGTAGCCATAGTCTCCAGTATTTATTTAATAAAGCTGGACTAATCTCATGGACCGACGCTGGGTCCCCATTGGTGTAACCAACCACTATCAAACCGTGTTGAACCTAGGAAAAGGAACGTAGTTAGTTCTTGGCCAAGAACAAACAGAATTAATAATGATGTGTGATATTGATCAAAAATGCTTACCTGGAAGTTGTAATTGCTGTCAGAGTTTAGCGCTCCGATATAGGATGCCACCTGTATGGGAGCATCAAAGGTGTTTTCTATGGAGGTTTTTGATTTATCTGATTTTTTCCAGTCAACAACGCACAAAGTCCCTCTGAAAGCAGGAATTTCGGGTATCTGGTATTATTTTGAAATAAAGGAATATTTTTCGTTTGCTGATCAGGCCAGTTTTAAAGTTTGGCCTATTCTTTTATATTTAATCCATGAGTGACCAATAGTATCTTTTGTATGGTGTCTTATCAGTCTCACCTGTATGTTGCTACACAGTCGACGACCCCTCTGTAATGTAATTTTGGGTGTATAGCGTGGCTTTCAATTGCTTGAACTTCAGCAATGTCTTTCAAAACATGCTGAACACTCTGCCAAGAATTTTCGACCATTGTCGGAACCTCAAAGGGCTGTTGCATCAGGTAATTCTGAATACTCGAATGAAACTGCTTTCCATTAAGAAGTAATTCTGGAAAGAAGATCGGCAAATTGAAAATAAATATAGATTTCATCACAATAATCTACACGGAACTAAATGCTGCTGCAGCGGGAAGCAGATTCATGAAACACTTCCACACACATCAATAATCGCATGTATTGACAGCTCTGGCAGCTCAGCCAAAAGTCAGTTGATTGTATTTGCCATATAACTTTTCTCGAACACTAAAAAAGTAGTGCATACCTTGATTGTATTTCTGAAAGCCTTCTTCTCCTAGTTCAAGAATCATCCTTTGCTTCCATAGTTCTAAATTCAATTTCGAAGCATCTGACATTGTCTGGTTCAATATTCTAGTAACGCTGGGTATTGCCAATTTGCTTTTATCACTGAACGGAGAGATTGAAATTGGCTCTTTCACATCTAGAATATTTTGCACAGCTTTAGCGCTATCCATATATGAGAACGAAGTCATCTTGTTGATCAGTATGTCCGAAGGTAGGTCTAATTCCCTTACCTGTTTTTTGTCATCTGAACTATTTTCAAATTTAACATGTTCAACTTCTGCCCTTGGACCTAGAACATCAGGAATATACAAAGGGCTTTCGAATGGCTCATTTGTTGTCTGCTCCACATTCTTCAAAATTGGTTGCTCAGACGAAATTTTTTTTGAGGTAACTATTCTTCTAAGATTTGAATTCTGTTGACACATCCAATAAAATTCCGAGTCGGCTTGCGACTTAGGAGTGCTTTTACTTTTCTTGTGAGTTTCACCTGTCGTCATTAGATTTTTGAATTTAGCTTTCATCTCGCGTTTTTCTCTCGCTAATTTTTCTTTTTTTTTCTCAAGAAGTCCACCGAATAACGCCTTATTGTCTTTGTTAAGCTGATGAACCACTTCTCCTTTCATTGTCTTTGAACGAATGGTTAACGGCAGTGTAGAATGCACGACCCTAATGCAATTTCTTTTCCAAAAAGTAAAGACAGCCTGCATTTTCGCGATGTTATAACCTCGTATGATCTTTCAACTCAAATCTCGCGATGCCATCAAAAGGTACATTTCACGCCAGCGTTATCAACTGTCACTCTACACTAATATTCCCCGCACAAACAGCACAATGACTAATTGCGAAACATTGACAACACTTTTAGAATTTCAAAAACTGCACAATCAAAACATCATGTGAGCATCAAGCATGGCTGATCAGCTGATGCCGAATGGAACCAAGTAGCGAACAGAACAAATGCGAGCTTTCGAGATTCGAGATTCTGTTTCGATATCACGATTAATAGCGCACAATTGACGAGGGAAAATTTGAACTAACTTCATAACGTAAATTAGATGTTGATTTTCAGTCAACGATTGAGTGACCACCAAATTTGTTGGTGACTACAGTTACTCAATGAGTCAAGGTTCGGACAGTAAAGCAATGATTGAATTAAAGTGATGGAATGAGAATTAATTGAATCACCAACTCAAGTAAGATGGATGAATTGAATCTAACAAGATTGTAAGATAGAATTAATGAAGATTAGCGAAAAGATTATGAAATGGAAAATGAAAAATGAAATAAATTTCTTCTGGTTTTTATCAGATAATTTCTTTTATTGGACTGATCAACTATCCCGGTAACGTCGATAACTCGAAACTTTATTACAGCAATTGTACTTATTCTTGAAAAATTTATGGATACTAAATTCTTCGTCGGTGGGTAAAAATTATACTAAAAGATATTAGATAAACATAGATTGCACATGAATTTTGTTCGATGATTGCTATAATCTGAATCTTTTCAAAAGCGTAACAACCATAGGTCATGAATGGCATTGTGTACACACTGAAGCAAATAACATCCAAAATTAAATTGTTTATGATAACGTTTGGAACCCTTACAATTGTCGTGATACTTTTCACGCATAAAATCTTTACAATTACCTACTTTTTCTCTCTGTATATAATCATAAGTAGCCTTGCGCGAAAATCTAGATCGTCACGGTTTAAAAATATAGCTCAACTTCCGGAACCGTTCAATGGTGTGGAGTGACTTAGCGCGCAGTCCCAGAAATAGACGTAAATTATTATTACGATTAAATTAGTTCCTAAAATAATTAAATAGTCTGCTCGAATACGTTAAACAATTTGACCCGAAATGGTTACACGAAAGAAAAAGAAAGGAAAAACAAATCATAAAATAAAACCTACATGACATTGATAAGTAAGTAATCGATCGCCCCACGTAGTGTCAGAGCGCCGGCAGCAAAAAAAAGGTGGGCGTAAAAGAGAAAAAAAAGCCATTATTTCATTGATAGGTCAATAACAAATATTTTTACCAAGGCCAAGAGATCCGTGGAGGTCTTCGAATTGTGAAAAATCCGCGCTACCCGAACATTTTCAATGAACGTTATAAACGCCAAACCATATTTGGAGCGCTGCGAGATAATCGCAGCATGTTTAATGGACTGTCGTGTTTCCTTTACGAAATAAAACTGGTCCATGCTGAGCTGCGTGTGACGGTTTTGTACGAGTTGTAGCAGTCGTAATGTGTACGCGAATACCTATACACAGATGACAACCGTATCGATTGTACCGCCGACACTTGCACGAATTGATTACATCGTCTAGATAAGTTTCGTACTTAGTGCAGGCAGGCTGATACTGGCTCGGGTATACAATGGTGTTTCCGTTAAAAGTGAGTCTGATTATTGGACTTTGATAGGGAGAAACGAAAAAATTAACGTTCCACAAAGTACCTTATATTGGTTCGAAACAGCTAGAAGCGTAGCCTCGAGCTAACAAGGTTCAGATCTCAAACGGATTAGAAAGGATATATAAGTATATACCTGTATTATATATTTCTAATATTCTGACTATCCTTATAGACAGTGTTGCTATTAAATTAAGGTGAACTTTGATCACACGGTGATTTGCGAGTCCATTATTAATACATTAAAATGTGGTCGAGTGCAATGTTCCGAGTGCGTATATGTTTGCTAATAATAGAAACATCCATATATTTTTTGTTAGTTATCCAAGTGCAGTTTTATTCAGACATACAAAACATATTCATGTCCAGATTTTTGTGATTTCTCTAAAAATTAATGAAATAGAGAGTGAAAAGCGAGAGATGTTCGATCGCTGTATGGATTTTAAAAATTGATTTAGGCGCGTTTCGGCTATGATATCGCGAGCAATCTGAATAACGTGATGAATAGCGAGTTGAAAAATGTGAATATCAATCCAACTGAATTCGTGATTTCTTTTCATTCCCCGTCGAGGGGTTGACTCGCTTTGTATCCCTCTCCGATTCAATTCGACTACAAAATAAACCTGTTTTGATTTGCAAAGAAAAAAAAAAAAATATCTCGGAAATCCGATCGGATTCGTGCAAATTCATTTCCATCAAATTGACCACGAGTTCTTCGTAGCAGATAAACGATTACATATGAACTATTGTCCGAAGAATGGCAACTTAAATGAATGATATTTATACTAAATTCATCAAACGCGAGATACGTTTCTAAACATATTTCAATCAATTTGCAATTATATACCTAACTCTTTGTATAAAAATTGAAAGACAACGACCTCATAACCAGACGTTTTATCTCCTTCGATCACGGATATGACAAAGATAAATGCATTTATATTAATAGACAGATGCAGTAATAATATATCGATCTCTATACCTTATCTTTCCCCGCCGGAGTATGGTGCGTGCGCCGATATTTCTATGGAACTTTTTCTTTTTATCTATGATATAAGTGTACCGTGACCACTGAGTAAGTTGATTGTTCTTTTTCTTGCAGGTTTTCTTAAGTTTTTTGCTGATGGTTCACTTTGCTAGTGGGGCATCTCTTCCACAAGATGCAGGGCTCAATTTCGGCAATCTGAAGATTGTGGAGGGGCTGAAATCTTCACGAAATGCGAAACGGTCGCCGTTAGAGGTGGGTTTCGTGTCGTTCGATCTGGATCAGCGTTACAGTAGGCACTTCAACATCCCCGCAGCTGAGCCCTTACATAACGTGATCCAGAATAAGGGGATTCCTATTGTGCCAAAGTCGAGAACGATTTCAACGACCTCATCGATTTCAAAAGAAAAAGGACCGAAAGCAGATCACATCCTAGTCCCCGTTGGAAACGAGCGCGTAATTCTTCCTATGTTAAAAAAAATTCACGTTATAGATCCAAAAATCCTCGTTGATCACAAAGAACTCCTCGTGGATCACGCGGCCAACGTAGTCCTAGACCAGAAACACGTCATCCTGGAACATTCTCCCGGAAAAACTTTACACCTGGGACACTCTAGCTCTGCACGAAGTGCGGTCCTCTTGAATCATCCGGTTAATACTCATACGGTCATTTTTGAACACAAACCGGTGCTCGTGGACCAACGGGGTCAGGAAACTAACGTCCTTATCCACCCGGCCCCGAAGACTTTGGTCATCGAACACAAACCCTTAGCGCACCCTCGTGAAAAGGACGTCGTATTACACCCCAAAACAATAGTTCTTGGGACCAGTAGGACCATCGTACTTTCTCCAAAGAGTCAAATTCACGAGATAATCGTTCATAGACACGTACCAAAGGCGGTTGTCGTTCATCAAGCCATCGAAGAGGATAGAAACATTTTCAGAAGCCATTTCGGAGGCTTCGGATCTGGACTGGATTACGGAGGGCGCGGTGCCGGGCATGGCTTCCATGTACCTGTCTTCTGAGGTTACAGATTAAGCGCGGAGGAACACCCGAAGACCGTTTCTAGAAAGATAAATCATCGTTTTTCTATCAGGAAATTGTGAGACGTTGTATATAATAGTGCGAGTATAATTTATTGGATAGAAATAAAATTCAGATTATTTATTCATTCTCACGATTATTTGACTCCTCTGCGATGTTCTTAATCTGGATTCCCGATAACGTGCAGAGTGCGGGTATGTTAACTATACTTTTTCAGAAATTTATACACCGAGATTCTATTCTATTTTATTTTAACACTTTTTAGGCAGGGGTTCTTGTCCTTAATGACCCATGAGATAACTGTGGGCTGAGAACAATTACCTCGCGAATTCTATCCACAGGAAATTACATCGTTAGTCTGACTCCAAAAGTTCTTTTAGATACAACAAGATCAGAATCTGCTTGTAAGAGAGCCGACTAAAGAGATAATTAAGTTCGCATAACAATCTGGTAAGGCACGAAAAATCCTTGCAACGGTTTCAACAATCCCATTTCACATAATATTAAACAATTTATTATAATATTTTGACAATAGGATTTTAAATCAGCTGTTCGTCGATCGAATGTCACGAAATCTAGAGTACAAGTTATTCTAACAGAACAATATCAATTTCATGCCTATATACAGATCTTTTTTCTTTCTCAATTTAGCTTTATCTCAACACACATTTGCGTAATATTTTGTTATTGTTAAAAAAACTTTGTGTACCAACTGTCGACAAATAAATTATATTTCTACCAGAAAGCTGGAGTCGTATACTTGAAGCTATAAAAAAAAAAAAAGTTTCAAATTCTCCTCTATGCAGAGATCATTTGGCGCGCCTATGATATAACCCGAATATCATAAATCCTCGCACTTACTACCGTTGTTAGAACCGTAAAGTATACAAAGCACGCAATGTTGCGCGGTAATATTCTGCACGGCTTCTGTAGCTGGTTTTTAAATGCCCCAATTATCTGTGACGTTACACGCCATTTATCTGCGAGAGATAAAAAGCAGTTTAGGCTTTCGAAATCCCCATATGTGTATATATCTATATCGTTGCAGTATTACGTTTTCTTCCGTTCAAAATAACGGATATTTCTAATTAGCGCGAGCGTAACAAACATCTCGTATGTGCACGTACAGCTATACAGTATACCTATATAATAATTACAAATAGTTCTCTGTCTTTTTCGCGCTGTGGAAAATATTTGCAAAAATTTATTTTATACATGTACACAAGACGATTGCACGGCGAGTGAGACCGACTGGTAAATAATTGCTTTGTTCCTAATTAACTGGACATAATATAAATACCTCATATACTCTGCAGGTAGATTCATTGCGCCAAACGACGATTACATACGTGTGTTTGATGTATTCTACAAGTCGCATTCGAAGAATACGAAAAACTTGTACAATTTTCAAAACAATTAAGGCTCCGTTTATGCAACGTATATATATATTTGTCGCTCACGATTAGATGTGCGTAATATAGTAGAACCAATTTCCACGTAAATTGAACAATTTGAACGACAAAGAACTTCGAGTGAAAAACTGCCGTACGATTCTGTAACTCTGCGATGTTTAATGACGATAATTATCATCCAAATATGTGGACAAATAGTTGTAAGTAATTTTTACTGCGATTGTATTTTACCCATAAATACATTATATTTATTACGTTATTATAATAAGGAAGACATTGACAGCTCAAGTATCTCCCGACGTGAAATTGTGCGATATTAGGTCCATACAAATTGCACCTTGTGGAGTAAGCGGTTTAAAAAGTGAATCTCCATTTATCATAATCCTGCACTTAATTTTGTTATTTCTCTGGCACAATCGTATATGGTAATTTTTCAACCGAAAACTCGTGCCGTTTCGAAGAGAACAGTGAAAGTCGATTGAAACTCGAATGAAATTTGAGATCTTGATTCCCTATCATCTTGCATCCGCACAACTTTGTGATATATATACGTAACGCTAGTATATGTATAATATGTACCTTATAACGATATTCGAAGAGACAGATATAATATTCACATATAATCACCGCTTACATACGTGCATACGTATAAATATATATTACATAGAATTATAACATGCACGGCCACATTTCTACTTTTATATTAATATCATATTATATCGTTGTTATCATTATTACCGCAGAGTCATAACGTTTACCGCGTCTTTGACACGACCGCTTTTGCACCGAGTTAATATCCTGAGGCTGCATTTTTAACGCACGCAAAGTAAGACCGATGACATTGTTAGCTGTAAGGTACGCAAATGCATACCCGTGTGCATATAAAATAAAATTCGATTTATCGATCGACAGATTTATAATTAGTTTACGAGTGAAAACAAGGCACGTTACTCTAATTATACCTACGCAAATTTGTACTGCATCGTGCGCTGCGGTACAACAGAGAAGAAAACCCTTAACAAAAAAAAAATAAATAATTTGATGACGTATATTATATTACTAATAGCCGAGGGATTCGGAGAGATCAAACTGTTCGCGTTGAACAAACAGAAACTGAAGCTTCTAGACAGAAGGATATACATGGAGAGCAGGTAATTAAGGCAATTTCCTAAGTAAATACCCCTGTTGACTACGCAGAATTATCCACTTGGATTTGAACTCCGAACTCTAATTCGCGAAAGATTTCATCCCTTATGCCTTCCCGCTGAGCCGCGCGAAGTTGGTTCGTAAAGTGAACCTGAAAAGTTTCATAATCAACATCGTGGGAACGAAAGAGAAAAAAAAAAAGTAAAGTTTTCTTCCACTCTTCAACATGATCATATTTGAATACCTCGTCTTGGCCAGGGGTGGATCACGACGATAATTTTGCAACGCTTGTACGGTTCGTCGTACGTTATTCGTTGCGCTGTACAGTAAATGAGTTCGGATATCTATGGGCGATATTTTATGATATAGAATCAAGTGGGAACCGATCATGGGACGTGGGTCTCGTTACGGTTGCCATCAAGATGTCTGCGTGTGATTCAAGTTGATCTTATACCATCGACCAATCCGAAACAAAGAATTTTCGTGACACGTCCGATGAGAAAAATCTCTTTAGAAAGGCGTGCACCGTACTCATGTGATAGTCATACGTAGATAGACGCTGGTATATATGTAATACGTATACATGTATGAAAATATAAAAGTACAAACATAAGTACAAGTCTTGTTCATGTAGGTGTGAAGCTACACCTATGGCAATACAAACACCGATTTATAATACGTAGATATTACATGATGGCTTAGAGAAGCCGAGATACATAGGCAAAATAACTCGACATAATACATAGAATTATATGGTATATGTGTAAGATACATAGAACATACCATGATGCGATATACAGCAAAAGAGGCAGCGGTATATATAAAGGGTGGGTCACCGTACTCTGCATCAGTTCAACATCAGCGATCTTACAATCGACACGATTTCATATCAACATGAACGCCATAGTGAGTATTCCAGATCAACCCAATCCTTTTCCGTCTCTATGGAAGAAAAACAAAAAACTCAATTTTTGCGCTTCATTATTTTGTTACCTATAACACAGACTTTCTTCGCCATCGTCGCAATGGCGGCTACCGCGGCTTCTGCCGAGGATGCTCAAGCCCCTAAGAAACAGGATAAGCGAGGAGTTCTTGGATTAGGATACGGAGGATATTCTGGTCATGGACTTCACGGAGGTTTGGCCCTCGGTGGATACGGATACAGTGGTGAGAACACGTCTTATGGTATTCAACGGGGATTATAGAGGTTGCAAAGTTTTACCGCGTTTTGCGCCAAAGCCATCTAAAATCCCTCAGGAATTTATAATTTCATTCGAAATATAAAGTGTTACGTGAGTGCTTTTCATCTCCGGAAATGTTGGAAGATCGTAACTAAAACGTACATACTAATTTACATAATCAAAATTCTATACTCACGAAGTCAATTGCGGGGAAAATCTGAATCTGTTGAAAATTTTCTGCCGATACAATAAACAACGGATGACGTCGATTCCAGTTTATTTTTAGCCTCGAAATTCATGCTGAGAGTCTTAAGATAGAAACCCGAGCCGCAAAGTACATATTATAGGGGATCGTAATTCGCGAGGTATTTACTTTCCTCTTTTCGAAGCATCATTTCATTTTATTTCGAGGTTTTCCTTCGTCAATTCTTCTCGCAAAACGTGAGACTCAATCGCTGGGCACTGAGAACTTGAATTATGATTTCCGGTTTGAAAAAATAGACAAATACTTTAAATGCCAAATTCATGTATACGTAAGCTGCAGTCGTCTGGAAATATTCATAGGCGAATGAAATTTCAGGACTTGGACACGGATACGTAGCAGCCCCTGCCTACAGCCTGGACCATGGGATCTCCGCACCCGTATCGGTGTCTCACGGAGTTCACGGTATCTCAAGCGGACCGATTTTATCCGCTGCACCCGCAATTCGCGTGGGTTACGGCCACGGATTGGGATATTCAGGACTTGGACTGGGGCATTCAGGACTTGGATTGGGACATGGACTAGCTTATGGTCATGGCTGGTAGTAACCTATAGGAAAAGGACGCCGGAGACGACTAGAATTTTTCTACTTTGTAAATTAATTTTATGTATCACTTAGTCGTAGGTATACCTATATATAACCAATACCCTGCATATTTGATTATAACCCTTTCTATATATATGTCCGTTTAATAAAATTTACCGTCGGTAATACAAATTTCATGTGATGTGTGTATTCTTTGATTCCCTTATCGACAAACCCCATTATATAGGATAGCATCGTTATACATTCCAAAAAACAAATTCTGCATGATTTCGGAGAAAACAAAGTTACGTTTAAAAAGTTTTAACGAACGATTTCGTTGTTGACGTCTAGCAAGATTTCAACGAAACATTCCCTGATTTTAAACGAGCTTGTTGAATATTTATTATCATCAATATTACGATGTTATCAGACGCCAAATGTTGTGAGAAAAAAGAAAAACTCTGATCGGTAAATCGATTAACGTGATAGAAATTTTCATTAGACCTCCGTATTTCCAATTCCTTCAATATAACCCATCAGGGTTTAATGCGGCGAAGCGCTGACGATGTTATAACCCCGCCACGGGTCTTTGTCGAGTATATTCGTTGAGTAACTGACGTCTCAACTCTTAAGGGTGTATTAAAGAGGAAAAGAAGTAAAGCAAAATGAAGCCGACGGAAGGGCAGCGGCAGCGCAGGCATTGCAGAGTATAAATAAATCATAAGATTTTGACGCGAGGCTCACTCTACAGGTTCATGAATATCTTAATCGGATTTTAGAACATGGGGAGAGAAGTAAAAAAAATTAGAAGATGTGCTAAGAATACAGGCGATAATCGATCCCCGTGTTATGTAAATCCTGCAGTTAAGTCCTTTCTCGTGTACGTATAATATGTATGTGACCTATTTCCCACGTTACTTTACTCGTATATATTCTTTTCACCCACGCAAGTGCATAGGCACGATTTAGCAGTTGCGCTGATTTTCTTTATTTATTTATTTGTTTTGTTTTTTTTCTCCTCATAAACTTCATTTCCTCATTGGGCATAGCTCCCTAGCGCTCCAGAAACTTTGGATTGTTGTCTATCCCGCGAGCGCTTCAGCAATTAGATTAATTGCATCGTGCGCTGCAGGAGCGCTCCTTATATTCCTTAATCCAACGAAAAGGTGGGGCTATAGGAATCCAATCGATATCCGAACGTACAACTTTAATTAATTACCTCGCACTAGGCGGATGTTAAAATAAAGTGATTGAAGAAAATTGAAGGAAACAAGAGAAAATTATCGAAGTATACGTGCTGCATTACGTTCCCCGGTTATATTACACAACTTTCTATATCAATTATACAAATTGAAAGAAACGAAGACTAATCTACCGAGTGGATAGGTTTGCAAAAATGAAATAATTCTATCAAGACGTTACAAATTTAAAGCTGATTCGAATAATAATGTACCGAGTAGCAACAATACGTGGGGTTGCAACAGAAAACTAATATTCTGTCGTCGTCACAAATAACTTAACGCACTTAAATTGTATGATTGAATTGGCAACTAAAAAATAGACTCGAGATCATTTTCGATTCGGTTGATTTTTAACATCGATCCACAATATTTGGTCGAATTTTTTTTTCATTTTTTTTCTTTCATATGATAAAACACCCGCAGACGATCAACTTAGAATTAATCGAGCGTCGGCATATTCAAAAGCCTTCGTCTGGTTTTCAAGGTCATGTCGATAAAACTTACGTATCCTGGAAACTAAGTTATCGACAAAAGAACGAAGAATGTGGGCTCGGGGTTCGTGAGTTTTCCATTCATGGAACGTAGCGTTGCTGTCAGCGATCGGAGCTTTAGTCGGAGCAGAAGACATAGCTACCCAATTATTTGTGAACATACTGAAAACTTCAATTTTCATAAAGATACGGTTGGTTTTTACAACTATGAATTTTTTGACGAGGAGTATAACTTCCCTAGCGAAGACATGCGCCAATAATACCATACAAGGTAAGACAGCCGAGAGGATTAATCGCTACGTTTCACAGAATGTAAAAGATAACCTATTTGTTGACAGAAAGAGCAAGTTTCGGAAAAGATTTTGATTAAAACATTTGAATGCCTAATACACGTAGTGACAATAATTTCATTATTGAATTTCATTTGTTGGACAAACTATCGCCTGGAAAGAAATATTTCAAAGTAAAAAAAATATAATAAATAGGTTTCCATGAATATAGATTTTGGAGACAGTGAATTTTCATTCTTTCGGATTTACGCATACCTAAATATTGGAAAGCCTTGAGATTTAAGTTCGGTAAACAAAATCATGAGTAACTATGGGTAGAAACCTGACTCTCTTTAGGAAAAGGTAAACAAGGGCACTCGCACTACTTTAACAGCAAAGAAGTGTAAAGAAATACAAGATACAATAAACAATAGGCAAGGAAACGATGATCTAGTTATGCGAATAAGTCGAATTCGGTATTCCATTATCCGTAGTATCCTAGAAAAACCGGGACAATTTTATCTCCATGTTTTCGTTTCCCACACAAAATCCAACAAAACTACCTTTATAAGGAAATACGAAGACATCTCGAGTTTCTGGGTTATACAAAAGGAGATAAATATGGATTTTTGAAAGTCCGCGAAAAGGGTAGCAGAGCAATTGAAAAAAATGAAAGACTCGACCATTGGCTACTGCAGTCGCTTTCCTTCGAATTTCTCTCTTTCTCCTGTGTAGTTTGCTGCAGTATTGGTCGTCAATAGTCATTCATTCTTTCGCGAAAATGCGCGTGGCTTCCAAAAACGCACGCTCGGTTCTTTCTTTCCGGGTAGCTTACCTCTTTGATCCCTTACGGAAAAATCCTTCGAAAATGCAAAAAAGGTCGAGCTCAGAAATGAACAGACGGGTAAAATGACCCGGCAGACAAAATCGGTGGGAATTGAAGGGGTGACATGTCCATTTGCGGTTGACCAGTTGTCAGATGTCCGATGCATAGATACAGCCTCCCACAAAATTCAAGCTTTACCTATTTTCGCTCCACGAGGTTCCTCTTCTTCATAATACCCCCAGATAATGTTAATGAAAAAGAAAATCAAAATCTTCCCACAAAATCACAACGTTGACCTCAGTTTGGAATTAAAAACGAACGTAAATTGCAAAATTAAGGAGATCTATGATGGCTGCTTTTCAATTCATAGCACATAACTATGATTACGTGAGACGCTACTTATCGATAGAATTATCGTATTCGCCGTATAATTTCTAGAAATCGACATATTCCGGAATGTATTTGCCCCACTTGTCATTCCGAATCTTGCGAAATTTTGGAATCTGATGGTACGTCAAACAGTGTGCGATATCTGGAAGATCTCTATTTCTGGAGGCAACAAAAGCGTAACCATGCTAACAATTTTCGCAATGTAATCTTGCGCGTGCATCTACGAAAGGGGTTGCCTGCCTTTTGTGTGCATGTAGATTTTCGTGGGAGGCAAAAGGCCCGAAAATATGCACTGTTGTACTACCGGCTAGACAGCACCGGACTAAACTGGACCGTTCCTCTGGTCTCTTGGCTTGGCTAAGCCTAAGTTAGGTTGGATTAGCCACACGGGACTTGGACATCTGTCGTATTGGTGGACTGTGGTCAGCAGATCTCTAAATGAACAACAGTTCCTATACAGTCAGAGCAAAAAGTAACAAATTAGTCGATTGCATTGATAACAGTCGTAAATTTTAATAGAATAATAAATCCTGTCACAGAATGAAATTAAAAATTTTTATAATGGTAGAATCAACCCACCCTCGTGTTCATTTTACGCGACAAATACTTATCAATTGTCTCATCGGTATTGAATGATGAATTTTCGTAACATGAAGATCTGACGGAAGATAGCATTCTTTTTTTCTCAAGTCCAGAAAATTTCTCATCGATGTTTAGCGGCCCGCGGTACGTACCATTGACGGCGGTATTCGCAGGACCATTAACCCGTCCAAGAATCGGACCGAGTGGTCAGTCAGGTGCGTTTATGCAAAACCCCTTGAAACGAGATCAACAAAGAGTTGCCCATTTTGTGGGCAAGATTTTTGTCGCCGGCTGGGTAAAAAGGACCTTATACTTTCGTTTGCACGACAGCGATTTTACCTTAATAAGCTTATACACGGTTGGCCGAAAAAGGCCAGCGCGCGGATGCAACCCACCGGGACGTAGAATGGCTCGTCATATTTGATATTTTCAGGTCTTAAGTTCCACCGACCGCTTTGAGGCAACGAGATTACATTTGCAAAAGAGTTTTCTTCATTCCTGGGGTCCCGTTACGCGACCATATATTTCCTAACTTTCAACATTTGCACAAGCAGGATATGCAGTCACGGCATGTACATAATCGCTGAATATTTAGAAATTGAAATTTTACTCGCATTATTCGATCCTCCTTTATAGTCCACTGCACCGTCTACTCCTGACCTCAGGCGTAATTTCCTAAATTCGAAACTACAAGAACAGTGCGGGAAACGTAATATCAATTAACCGTTGTTGAGTAATATTTAGGTCATTGTTGTGGCGAAGTGAAATGGCTTTGCTTCATTACTTAACTTTCTAAAACGTGATATGATTTTCTCGCGAAAATTTTACGTCATTTGTCAACGAAAATTTTGGTTTCCCAGGTTTCGAGATTGTGAGGAACATGGCGTCACTCTACAGGATGCACTTGAATGGTCCACGTTACAAAGTACGACCTCCTCGGAAACCCTTGGATGGAAAACCATTCGCGAAGGGAGTAATTCTCAAAACCCTTATAAAAAAGCCAAAAAAGCCAAATTCAGCAAACCGGAAATGCGTCTTGGTGAGGCTATCCACCGGCAAGGAATTGGTTGCATATGTTCCAGGTATATATAGCGAATGATTATTACTGTGAAAAAAACAAAATTCTCAATCTTTCCATGTCATCTGATGAAATAAATCTAATAATCTTGCAATCACCGCAGGAATCGGCCACAACCTTCAGGAGCACAACATCGTTCTCTGTAGGGTAGGAAAGTGCCAGGACGTTCCCGGGGTCAAGATTAAATGTGTCCGAGGAAAATACGACCTTCCTCATGTCATAAAGCAAACCAAATAGACCCAGACAAACGCGTGCTTACCAATCCATTAACAGCCCTTGGTTTCTACTTCTCGTAAATAGTAAATGAATAAAATATGTAAATATGACGATTTTATAGTTCGATTTTTAACCCTAGTCAACTTTAGAAACTAGCAAGCATCATGACTTTCGAATGAGTCGCATTTTGAGGCAGTGTATCGGATCTATTGATCGATCGATCAATCGTTCGCCGTTCTGTAGACTGGCAACGGTGTCTAGAAAATCAATGAAAAATTGCGGCCTTTTGACACACATTTCAACCCTGACGCTCCCCTATTTACAGTTATATGCCCTGCCGTCAGAGTGGACCATGCATGTACCACAATGCATAATGCGTCTTCCAGGCCCACACAATGCAGACGGGAAAAGGGGCGTCAGCGTCATTAACGGGGCAGGAAGGGTTGACGGTTTTCCAGCTCGAAAGTTCGGGATGCGGCCTAGAAACTCAAGCATCTGCGCTTTGGACGCCTACGCACCCATCGCCTGCCACCCATTGACCATATGACACGCTGACCAATATACTGAAATTTGGAAAAAGCTTAAGAGGTTCTCAAAACCTGATCAGTTGCAAATCTCAATAAGTGTGAAACTACTTTTTCGTAACATCACTGGTGGCTCATTCAGTGCGTTTATCTATTAAACGCGTAGAATTCTCGCCACTTACGTATAAGTCACGTGAGTTTTAAATTTTCGTTGGCCAAAATTCATCCTATCCCAAACATTTCGAAACCATTTTGGAGATGAATGAGTACCTAGCCAGCGGTCAGCGACCATATTGCACTTAGGAAGATGATTTGGCAAATACCAAATGTCGTTACAGCCTCTTGTCGGTGAATTTCTGCAATGTGCGTCACGTTGAGAGCTTCGATATTTTTGCCGACGAATTTCGGATGTTTGTTTTTCTCGTGGCTCAAAACTAAAAAGATTTTTCATTTCTTTGAGTGATAGATTTTGGATATACGAAGTAACAAAATTTATAAAAAGGTTGTATACTATGAGGTAGGATCACTGATTTTGAGACCAACGGGAAAACTACAGTTGCTACAAAAATGAAAAAAGAATAAAAATATTTGTAACCATATTTTCACCCTGTGAAATTATAATGCAAATAAACATCAATCGCTCGTTAGAATTCACGGGGAACGTGATCGAGGAATCTTAAGGCAAATGACATAGGATATAAGTGTGCAAATATTTGTGCACTGTATCAAATTAGGAGCTGTGACGTCACTTTGACGTCATGTAACGATGTTGAAATTACTCAAGTTTGACGCTACTCTGTTTGAGTAATATGAGAAATTTCTTCATTTTTCAATAAAATATTGATATCGAAATGGTATTACGCGCAACGTTTTTGAGTATATTCCAAATCGCAAAACTGTTGTCGCAAAATGTACCGTGCTCTATAGAGAACTAAAAGTGGGTGGAAAAAAAGAAAAAGAAAAATCCAAAAGGCAAATTGGAACGAAAAGTAGGGTCTTCGTTAAGTCTTACTATATATGGTCCTAGAAGATGTCTCTGCAAATCTCAACTCTTTACCCAAAAGCTTAGTAACTGGACACCGATATTCAGAACTCTAAGGGTTTTGTACGATTTGAATAGCGGTTTTGGTCTTTTAAGTTCGACGCTATGGTTCCAACTCTCATAAATATCTAGGTATGTATACGTGTACGTGCATACCTACGCGAATAGAAGTACCGTTTGCTCTGGTGCCCTTGGGAAATGATTTGGATATTGTTGAACGCGTATACCTCTTATTGCCAGAGCATATTTGCAAACGCTCTCGACGAATAGTAAGTAAATGCGTTTTGTGCGGTGTTGTTGGAAAATGTAAAATAACAGAGAATATTTTTTAGATCGAGTACCACTTCGGAAAAAATCTGTAGCGTTGATTTTTGTGAGTAAACTAACTGACCCCAATTTTGGGTAAAATTTGGAAATAGAATAAGATTCTCTCGAATGTACAATGCCGCAATTAGATATACCCTAGATATCTCGGAGCAAAATATCGAGTGGCAAACACAGAAGAGGTCATTTCAAAATTTTAAGGGTACACGACGGGGCAATCGACTAAGCGCATAATCCAAATAATCGAAGACAAAGGTAAAACAAATTTCATGCGAATCGTTAACTCATTTAAGCCGTTTTCGGAGTCAGGCAGGCAAAGTTAATCCGATCCCATAATTGAATTTTGTTTAATCCCGACTGTAAAGATGAGGGTCGAAAAATTTCCTACAGCAGTAAAATCAGTTTTTGTCGTGAAAATTTTAATTTTAAAAATATATCGCGCTGCAGTTTTATTACGTTACAACTGGTGTACCTGATTCGTGTTACATTTTACAATTTTACAATTGGGTCTCTCGTTGTTATGAGCCCGAAGGCCTCGGTGGGCCGTAAGCACCGGTCTTTTCTTATGGTTTTCCGTAATAATCATTTGCTTTTGTAAATTTCGTCACAATGAAACCCGAAGCGCCACGGGTACCGCTCCATTGTTTCAAGATCTTTACTTCCCTTCGGTTCAAAAGTACAAAGTTCGCTAGGCCAGTTCTAACCAATTCATTGGCTCATAAACGATCACCATTCTGTCATTCAATATAGTTTCCGGCCGCTGATGCTCACTCGCCAAATGCTCGAGATATTACATGATCAATAATTTCAAATCACTATTAAAATTGAATGACATTCAATGTACAAAGGCTATGGCAATACCGGTTCAAAAATCTTTTTCAGTAATAATGATCCCGCCCGAAGATTTTGGCACCGTGATGAGTTGGACAGGGGAAGGGGAGGAGGTAGAGATTATTGAGACTTTTCAGAGAACGGGGAAATATCCGAGTGCAAAAAGGGGTTTCCGTTCGAACACACAAAAGCGTTAAGGGATAAAAGGGCGTGCGTACGACCGGAAGTATGCAAATTTGAAAAGTCTGTTGGCAAAACTTGCTCGGTGGTCTGGAGCTTGAGATAAATTTGAAAATAATTACCCTGGACTGCCCACGAGGCGTCTTAATGTGTATTCAGCCCTAAATATGTCCGTTTTTTTTCTTTCGTTTCCTTCACGAATGTGTATACGTACTCTCGAATGGGGCGTATTCTTGCCCTTTGATTTGGAGATGGGACAGATCGATTTTCCTGTCGCCCGTTACCAGTTTTCGACCTCCCAAGCATACCACATAGACTACTGGTCATGAGATTTCATAGGAATACGTATTGCCATTGAATCTCATTCCAAATATCATGAATATGCAAAGGTCTAATTCTAATAATAAGTTTGCGAAGTAATTCAAGTTGGCGAAGTAGCTCGCCTATTGTCTAATTTCTGAACTCTACACGGCTATTTACAAAACCGCATCATGACGCAACCACTGTAATTCAAATTCAGCTGCATTACTAGTCATTAGGATTATACCGATATTTTTCCAGAGTAAAACAATTTTCCGATGTCACCGTGTAACCGCAAGGTCGAATCTGAAACTCATCGATTTTATTTTCACTTTATAATATAGTATCAATATCCATCAGCTTTATAATATCTTTCCGACTCTATTTTACTGCATTCTTACTGAAAATATGAAAGGCGATATTCAAAGTTTCAGAGAAAATTTAGACGAAGATCATCGCAAAGATCAAGAAACATACACGATTCTCGGAAACGCTATCGAATTTATTGCAGCGAACAATGCGCGAGTAGAGTTATAAATATCTTATGTAAAATTTTCTTGTGTCTACGTGAATTCTGTCACGAATAATTCAGGGCCTAGGGGCCCAAAACGCAACAGTTGGCTTATCTTGAATCTATTAGTTTAGTGGTTACGACATTGCAGCGAAGGCATTAGATAACAAGTGACTAATGTGAAATGCAGCTCTAGACCAGAATAAAAGCCAATAGCACACACAATTCAAAAAATATTTCTGAAAAATTGAGACAGTCATCGGCATAACAACGACGTAATTAGCACCGCTTTACACGGCAGCTGCAGGTCTCGTTAGATCGTCAAAAAATGTCAGGTATACATATCTATGAGTCTTCCTTCTCGTATTTGTATTTGAAATCGAAACGATCAGGTAACGTTGCGCAGGTTCTCGAAAACAATAGAACACAGGACGTTCATTCAAAAGTCAGAATTGTTAAAATTATATGAAAATCGCCAACATCGCGGGGGAAATCCCAGGAAGTACCAGGTAGCGTCTGTATGGCAAAGTATACAATGGGCGAGGTGGATGGTTCGATGGTTAGTTTTCACCCGGGAGTCTTTGTTCTACACGGCAACTGCGAGTACATGAGAATATCGTATTATACATTATATTGCATTGCATTATTATATAGCTACCAATATGTATGAGGACCACCCCAAGAACTACAGCGTCAAAAATTGTCCCTCAAAAGCCTCGGCTTATACGGATATACCTCAACATAGGAAGAATCTAAACTTCTATAATCACCCCTGTTTACAGTCCTGTGTCGACTTAACTGGCAGTTTATGACGCACATAAGTATACCACCAATCTGCGAAAAAAAAATAAACTTCAAATTACCATATTGACCGGCAAATAGCGATTACCAAATTAAGGGAATATACTTTTTGTTTTCCATTCTCTACGCTTCCTGATAGAAACGTGTGTCGTTCGCAAAAAGCTTGAAAATCGCGTGTAAAATAAATTCAGGAATGAGAATCAATGGGAAGCCGAGGGAAATTGAGACTTGTATAGCGTGAAATTTGGCAGCTACGAGATCTGTACACCGTAGATGGGTATACCGTTATTTGCGAGGGTGAGATCGCTTCTTGGCGCTGGTTTGGCCCGCTTGCGAGAAGCAGATGCAAATGACGGTGTTCAGGGTGTATTCATTCGGTATTCATCCCGAAGGCACGGGAAAATGCACATAACGGGTTGTGGTCACCCGCACCATAGAAATGTGGGTTATGTGGTCGAAAGAGCAAAAATTTGTATACATGGGAAAAAGATGACGCTCTGAAAAGGGACGGGGATGGGAATTGGGAGGTTTCTATGCTCGGTGGGACAGCTTTTTCCTACGTCCAGTTAGAGAACTAAATTTGGCGTGATCATGGGAGAGCGACATAATAAGAAGACGCTGTCTTTCTCTATTATACCCTCCAACTTTACAAATTCATCATGTTGCTAAATTCTAAACGACGTATAGACGACGACTCGTCTTATACAAATGAGCAGTTTTCTTTTCCCCTATGTACCAATTGCCCCATAAAACCTTCGTTGGTGAAACTCTCTTGCTTGAGGACAACAACGTAAAGTTGTGAATCAGAACGATCTACTAGATTTGATAAAGAAATAATGTCGATAATGAAATCGCTGGAATGCTGGCAAAGAAATTGCTTTTGCGTAGGTAGATGAAAATCGGAAAACTTTCGGCCAATGTGATGTTTACGTAATTGCGCTACAGCAGTCGAACATGATACCCGTACTTTCTCTTGTTTGTCAGGATGGCCCTTGATTTTTGAAACGGAGAGTTGCGTTACGACTATATTTTGTGGCTGTGGGAAGAGGGCTGGTTGATCATAACAGTGCAATAAATAAAGATTGACGCCATTAGCGAGGTCGACGAGGTCGCAAGGGCCCTCGAAAAGTAGTTGCGAATGAGAATCGCATCGCATATGGGTACCAGAATGTGAAATGTGTCGAGAACCATCAATATTCGGTGACAGCAAACTGGATTTCTAATTCTAGGATGCGATTTCGCAAATTTTACCCAGTCCGACTGCTGTAACCCTTTAACCAAATTTATGACGCTTTACGCAAATTTGGTTGGACGTACATCCAATACCATAAGACCTCAAAGACTAAGGCCATAAATCTGAGAAACAAAGGATTGAAATATTACAGAAGTAGCTAAAGGGTTGAAACTTTGAAAGAGATTTTGCGTCGGGCGCCCCGCGAGCTTTTGGTAGCAAAATTTTGAAATCACCTAACTAAACCTAACCATTCGTAAGAGAACTTTAAACTCAATCCCAGCACCGGGACTTCTATAGCCAACTTTCGCGTTTCACCGACGGAATTAACGTTCGGGTAACTAACTGGATTTTCAAAAATCCTGCATGGCTTTACACCGTAGGACGTCTCCGAGGATTACCACCGTACTTGCAACGGTACGATAATCGCATTCGCTTGTTAATCGAACTTTGGGCGATCTAAGTGGTGCACTCGTTTTAAAATTTTTGACGATAGTATACGAACTATGGTATAAATTTGAAAAATGAATCAGACCTGCACACGTATTTTGAATAACGGATCAAGAAAAAAAAAGGAAAATCGTAATACCTGCGCACCTACCAAATAATCAGCGGCTGAAAAAAAAAGTAGTGAAAACATAACACTACGAGATTTAGTTATATTTGAAGATGACCCATATCCGGGGGTGCATCGCTCCGAGATCCTATGGACGGCCCAATTTTGAAAATTGGCGAAAGCAGACGGAACTAGGGACGCGTGCCGAGGGTCAGCCTCCCACCACCTCCACCTGAGACCCCGTTTGCACGGTTACTCGCCGGACCCCCACCAAAAGGCCCCTCCCCCGAAGATCTTGCAAGGGTTGCGGAGTATATAAGCGAAAGTACACCCTTTCGAGTCATAACCGATTTTGTTGTTCGCCGAATGACCGTGAATTTTCTTCACGTTCTTTCACTGATATTGCCGCCAGTCCTTGTGAGGAGGAGAACGTTATACCGGTTGAATACATCGTCCCAAAAGTGTTGTGATTGCCATCAGTGAATCAGTGTGCCCTTGGATTTTCTTCTATTAGGTGAGATTAAAAATTAGTGAGTTTCAAGCATTCGGTTCTCTTGTTTTTGATACACTCAAGTTATTACGTGCAGCCCCGTCGCGGTTCCGAATCTCAAGATCATTTTGCGCTTTCTATGGAAACGTTTTCCGTTAGTTGAAATGAATGAAAGATTAGAAAAAATACGGTGATTCCGCATATCAAATACAGAAAGTTCACACTGCATATGGAGTCTTTCTCTTACACAAAACCGTTGATATTTGTGTTGAGAAATAGGATCGTGATTCTTCGCGTTTTTATAGTGTTATATCTGTGTCAAAACATTTATTTGATACACGTACGTTGCGAGAAATTTTGATAAGGCGGACATCTAGCACATACCTAGTAAAATATGATTACGTGTAAAAACATTTTGTACATCGTTAACGAATCACGATTGCTAATAATTCAACGTGCCTCGATTCGGCTCGCACGAAAATAAGAAAACAACTAATTTCGCATTATGTGAATGATTTTTGTTTTGTTTGCGTCGCAATAGCATTTTAATTCAACGGCAAAAGAAATTATATCCTAAATGATAAACATATGTGATATTTGACTTCCTATAAGTCAGATTATTTAGTCAAACTCAAGGATGCATCCAATAAAGTACGACACTGTATTAAAAACATTCGGTTTACTGTAAATTTACGCGTTTCGTCGATACTTTTTCACTCCGACGTATTGCTATATCAGACAGAGGCGTTTCATATGATCAAATAAAAATAAATATTATAAATAATCCAAAAATCGAGGAAAAATTTAACACAAGACTTCTTATTTTTAGATACCAGATGATAAAGATGGACTCGCGGGTAAACACAACGTTTCCCATGATGGAAAATCTTCAACCGCTGGACTTCACGGCGTCCCCAACGTACGAGGGACAAGAAGTAGAGCGAAAAACGGAAGCTGAAGCAGAACCACCAGTTTTGGATCTCTCCTGCAAACGTTACTCATCCCAAGGTACCGCAGACTATTCGGAAAGAAACACGGCGCACCCTTTAACCGATGAAAATATGAACCCTGATCACTACGTCGATACTGAAAGAAAAAGCCCGTTTGAGGGTCGCTCTTATATGGTTACACCACCTTCAGAGGGCGATTCTCCAAGAAAAACTAAATACGAACCGATTTACAATCAGATCAACTCTACGACCAGTGATTTATCAATGCCTGTCTACCCTGTCGTACCTTTACCCATGACTGCTCCTCTAGCTGCCTCTCCAAACCAAGTTTCAACAGGATTAGCTGGCCTAGTTGGCCAGGGGCATCAAATTCTGCAAAACCAACCAGCCGGAGTTCAAATGCTGACACCTGATCACCACAAAATTGGGATAATCAGTACGCCGACTCAATCACCAGAAATGGCTAAAAAAGTTCCCAGGCCATTTAAAGCATACCCTAAGGATCCTTTGTCTCTAACTATGGGAACGACGGAGCTGATCTGTGATCAGACGTCGAATGAAGCTTATTCAGAGTTCAGAAAGAGAATGCTCGAGTCAGTGAAAAAGACAAACGAAGGAACCAACATCAAGATGAGGAGAACAACAAAAAGCCCTGGTCTCCCCACTAGCACTATGGATGAGAAGGATGCTGCCTACTGGGAGAGAAGGCGGAAAAACAATGAGGCAGCTAAAAGGTCCAGGGATGCCAGACGGGCCAAAGAAGATGAAATTGCCATCAGAGCAGCTTTCCTTGAGCAGGAAAACATCAAGTTAAAGTATGAATTGGTTGCATTAAGGAATGAAACCGCAAAACTTAGATGCATGGTATATTCAAACTAAGATGAAGTTTTTGATAGAATACGTCAAATATCATGTTTCTTTGGGTCCATGGAAATCTGGCTGGGTGAGAAGTTTGAAAGTTAAATTTGATATGTGATACTTGGAATATATGCCCATAAAAGAGGCAGACTTTTACGGTTTATGTATTGATAGCCAGTCGCGTTTGACTATGGTAATGTTGTTCCTAATTAAGTTCTGAAAGTGCGAGCGTTAATATCAAACAGAAAAAATATTTTGCCACGGTTTATCAGTTGGGGATGGCGTACCAACTCATGACTTGGCATAGTCAATAGAATATTAAGTATAATTTTAAGAAATGATATGTACATATTAATTTTAGATGCAGGATAGAAGGTATTGCTAGAGTGGCATACGATAGTTCCGTTGTAAATATAAAGACAGTTGCAATATTTAAGATATATTTATAATAAAGATACCAACTTTTTATGAAAACAGCATTTAATTTATTTAGTTGCATTCTCCTTAAAACATTGGTTAACAAGTTCGTAGAATCGTCAATCATATACTAAAACTTGTGCGAATTATTTACTTTAAATCGCAGTATTAATTCGGTTTTAAAAAAATGTAATATTTATTTGCAGTTCATATGAACGCGATATTCTCCAGTGATTAATTTGGACGCGGAAGCAAGAGCTTACATCTAAATCAATCAGGCAATGCTTCAGCTAAGTCCATCATGCATCCATTATTCAAAACATCTTTCTCAGCGCTATCCGTTTTTGTAAGTGACTTTGAGTAGGACTTCACTTGTCTAGGAATAAAACAAAGAGCTGACCTTAGTGTTGGAGGTGGAGGGGTTTCTACGTTGCTTAAAGCTGATTCAGTAGGAACATTCTCGGAGAGGGGGTAGGTCTGCTTCTCAGAATAAAACGTCCTAGACTTCTGATTTTTGTTCAAGCGAGTAACCGATTTTTTTGGCTTAGGTAACTGCGTATCTCCATCGACTTCCATCTGATTTCCTGCATCCCCTTTATCCTTGCACCGAGTTTTTTCATCAAACCGAAAGTTCTTAGGGTATTGGTGGACTGTAATACAGTGATCTCTTCTTTCAGCCGGAGTTTTCAGTTTCACATCACATTCAGAAACATAACACTGATACTGAAATTTGAATTCTATTATAGTGAAAGCTTTAGGTCCGGAAACTATGATAGGAAGAGATAAGTTGAATTGTCGAGAATGTTGGAAAGTTTTTCTATGTATACCATGGGCTGTCGCTCTGCAAGAACTTTAAAGAAGCTATCGTGGGTTTCTTGTACATGGATGTCTAAGAGCCTGGAACTTGGTCTACATTTTTTACATTCCAAACAAATGTATCTGTGGGACCCATTGTAATGTGTCTCAAAATCGATAAGGGTCTGGAAAGTTGCAGTGCATCCAGGTACATTACATGAGAATTCCTTGATTCTGAAATTGCAAAAAGATATAAGTTAATTGGCATGAATTTTGCTACTGTTCAGGGAAAAAAAAACGACCTCTAAATTACTGTCTAAATATCATAGAAAATCGATGCGTTAATATCAAATAAACTTGTTTTAGCTTGGTACTAACGCTTCGTGACATAATTTTTCATCATCGACAATTGTTATTCCTTTACGCGTAAAAATTTTACAGGTCTTGGAAGCCTCATCAAAGAATGGATCACGGGGTGATCGTTGGCCGACACCGATGTCACGTAAAAACTGATCCATGTTAACGTTGAGTTTATTTGAGCGGCAGTTGTAACCGCGTAACAATCCCTCGTAACCTCACAACTCATCAAAACAAATGTCACAATACCGTGCAAATGTATAAATTTGACAGCGAACACTGGCGGCAGCACCTACAGGCCATACAACCACTGAACTATATACAACGCAAAATATTCCTCCATCGCGGCGGATTAAAATCAAGTTTTTTTGTACGACGGATTTCAAGTCTTCCGAAAAATTAAATTGAATATACGAGCCAATATTGGAGGATAGGTGATTCTGAATGAATTAAAATACAAGACACAAGTTATAATATTTATTATACATCAAAGCTTGCATAGCATCATGCTTTTCAGTAATCAAGATAATAGTAGTCTCTGTTCCAAAGAGTACACAGGGCGCTATCATATATTTCGTAGTTCTCAGGTAGGCATTATTCTATGAATAATCTTAACAATATCTGTTATTAATTACTAACAATAAGCTATGCGCAACATTTACACCTGATTTTGGCTGTAAATTTTCATTCTTTTTCTTTGAGTTAAAAATCTTCCAACAAATGTTTTGATACTTATGATTCATATCAAAATGTAGCTGAACTGGATTCATTGCTCATCATCCTGATACTCTAAAGTACAGAGATAGAGAAAACTCCTTAAGTAGAGTTATATTGATACTGAGCACTTGCTCTATTCGTCTAAAATTGTTGCAGAGGGAGGGGGCAAAATGTATCAACCATCACGCAATGCTTTTATCTTCCTGTTCAATAAAATATAAATCTCACGCGAATAAAGTCCCACATTGTAGGGAATTTTACAAATTAAACAGCATGCAACTTTAAATGTCTAATATCACCCCGCGCCATCATTATTTTATTGTTCAGTGTTAGACGTGACTAAGTATATTATTTATATCCTAAATAGGTGGGTGGTAATTTTTAACAATTATTTGATCAGATGAAAGCATAATACAAGCCTTGATCTGACTCCCTGGAATAGCTTCAGGAATATCAAAATATGTGGCCAAATTAAAAAACTGTTTTCTGACTTAAATGCCATGGTACGACAAATTTCGTAATCGTGCAGTGAATCATCTCGTGAGTGAATCTACTCTACACAATGGATAAAATGATTTAGCTGCCCAATAAATTAATAATTACGATTAATAGTTAACAAATATACATAGCGCACGGCCAGTCTCAAAGTCGTTATTCGTATAGAAAAAAGTAAAAATCTTGCAATATGGTTACTAATAAGAGCTTGATTGGACCGTCATTTAAAACTCTTGAAATCATGTGCATCCAAAATTACAACGCACTTTGGAAAATTGGAGTTAACACAATATTTGCTCAACGGGTTATTTTCTGGAACACAATGCAGGAAAAAGTTGGAATAGGCGTTGAATTTGATCAAATATCATTTTTCAAGAAATGATTATAGTACGGGTTAATGTGTATGATATACTTATAACAAAATGATATTATCTTGCGCACATACAGAATGGCGCAAAGGAAAGGCTCACAGATTTTGCATGACATTCAGTACAGCAAAGAGAGCACAAACAAGCAAACTTGTGCAACTGATTGAGCTGGATCACGAAAGAATTAATTCTTGTCTACGTTGGGGCTGTATGGTTTACATGCGTAGTTTAGTCAATGACCGAGTCTTTGTAAGCTAGGGAGCCTAGTGTGCATACGTGGAGAAGCATTTCTATGCCATAGTAACTTTAATCTCAAGTTAAATTTATAGTAAAAAACTTAGACATTGGAATAGACAGACAGGAGTGATTTGCTTGTTGACTACCTTCCATTCTTTATTTATGTCACCCAAAATCATTAGTACTACAACTGCTAGCAGTTTTTCGATTTCACCATTCTGTGTGTACAATATGTAACTCAGATAAACATATTTAATAAATTAGTAGGTAATTGCAGGGCAAAATAGTCTACCAACGTTGCAATCTTTTCTACATATTCATTTTATTGCTCCGCCAAACCCACGCATAGTGTAGAAGGAATTATGATCATGAATTGTTACGGATTTTATCAGTATATGAAATTATGACTCGCTGCATGATTGAATATATCTGTTAATAGTTAACAACTCCTGCAGGTTGCAGAACTGATGCAAATCATATGAATAAGCTTTCGAATGACAGTTTGAAAAATCGTGGTCTCGAAATTTATCCATCTTATAAGTAGCATTGTTCTATATAATGAGAACAAGAAGTGATAGACATTTTTGCCTGGTAACCAACGTAGTATGAACGCTCAATTATTCGAAAAATACGCTCATACAAGCCTTGAAATCTCGTATCCTGGTAAAAGCAGCTGGAATGTGCTGTGAAACCGAATGATGCAGGACTTGTAGACATCGGGCAACATTTCAGCAAAAACATTGTCGAGTCCTTGGTCTCCATTCAATTCTTTGTTTGATGTCCTGTGCGATCTATTGTGTGTGTCCTCATTATTGAGCACGAACAATGTGCTTACGATCCTGAAACAAGAGCAAATCGTACCATCTGCCAAAAATTGATATGAACTACACATTATAATTTGGATCTGAACTTGAGGAATGTTCTTTACACTCAAACAAAGATTACACAAGAATTTACCAACAGTCGATGTGCTCGAAAGCAAATTCGAATACTTTAAATTGGCGTAAATTGATTTTAAATTTACTGAACTTGGTTGAAGTACTCAATGGAACTATCTATTATGCTGGATTTTTAAAATATGACACTGTATGATAAATCTGCATGAAGGATTGAAAATCATTCAATTACATGTACTCCTCAATCATCTGCTACAAACACACCAAGTCTATAAAACAGTCAACATGTAGGTGATTATGGAAAACGCATGGTGACATTATTAGATGGGTCCTGCAGCTTAAAAATAAATTAGCACTACATATTAGACAAGCCAAGCAAGGAACTGCACACGCCCCATCATGTTGTAACTTTTATCTACAGAATTCATGAATCTTTTATTTAATTTCGATATAAAATGTTTTGATTTTTTGCCTTGTATCATAGTCAACTCGAATAGTAGCTTCATGACTTTTAAGTCAGGTAAAGAATTAGCGGTACTCCTTCAGCGACTACAAGATATTTTCAAATAATCAAATCATTTTCTTGTTTCTGGATTCACTGACAAGTCACACCAATGGTAGGAATCTAAAGAAAAAACAAGTTGCAAATATTTGTGGTATCAAAGAGAGAGAATGTTATATTATTATGAAGAGGGCGGCGTTGGATTTGAGCATATGCTAAGTTTAGTTAAACACACATATCAGCTATTCTTGTATTTTTACGTGCTGGATCAAGATCAGACTTCATTACAGTCAATAACAAATGATTACAACAAAAACAATATCGTCGATTACAGGCTACATGTTCTTTATGTATAAATTGACCCTGTATTTTACTATGTGCATACATTTAAAAATGAGAATGGAAAGAATAAACTACCATTACGCACCTGTTGATTCAAAGTACATTCCATCTGGTTATCTCAGATTTGATGTTCTGCTGCCGTCCGTACCTAAGCCCCAGGCCCACGGAATTCAAATCAAAGCGAAAAATGACAACGTAGTTGTAGATAAGACTCAGAGTCAGTAATAACAATTGAGCAACGATCTCAAATTTTTGTGAACATTTGTAATATCCACACCTATAATCAACATTTATCTTCGAATGACTTTCGAATTCGAAAAATATCAACGTACACAAAGAATTATCTGAACAAAGATTCGAATCGTACCTGGGTGTAGCTATATCATCGTTGTGGATGCATTTTATCAACTTCCTTACGGGATAGAACCCATTTACAACCAAGATAGTTGGTACAAAGCTGTGGGGCCAGATTCATCATAAGATAAAGCAAATGAAGAGCTATTCTACCCCACTTCAGTATGTCATATAAATTTCGTATCAATGTGACAAAGAATGTATTTTCATTGATGAGTAATAATAAATCACCAATGTAAAATAATTTATTTATTTGTTAAAGTATCAAGGCACTACCATTCACTGTTTGTAGTATTCCTACAATAACCATTCGTTAAACTCTTGAAATAATCAATCTGAACCTTAAAATTGAATCCTATCTAGCAATAAAGTTAAATATTTAATATTATTCCGTAATAAACTTAGTCACTTTGCCTAAATAAAAAAACAAAAAAAAAAAAACAATACAGGGTCCTTCGAATCGAAGTTTAACTTGTAAATAATTTGAACATACTAACATTCTGCGCGATCTGTATGCGTTAACGGTTCATTTTTCTGCATGACATAATAAGAAGCATTTGCAATAGATTAGGCACTAATTATCAGGTATGTATATTTCTGTATTTCTCGGCATTTGACGCCGCGTTTTGTAACAATGTGTGCAAACGACTTATTTTGCATAGCAGAGTATCTTTCGATTCTCACATAATGTTCTTATTAGCTACAGACTATTGAGGGGAAAAAATTCATGTGGTCTCAATTTGAGACACTCAGTATAATGTGATATTTCAGACAAAATAGTATCAAAGTACTCGAGCTGAAATTTCATTGTGAAATGCGTCACATGCGTAAAATTGAAAACACGAAGTGAGGAGTACAAAAATGAAATGGCTAATTTGAATAACAATTATATATAAATTTATAACATGCTAAAATCTTTGTGAACTGTAAATACTATGATCACGAAAGTATTTAGTGCATCTGAGAACACGATAATTGTAAATATGACTGACTTTACCTTGCTGGCAGTATTCAAAAAAAGTATTGTCTTGAATACAGTGTTTTAAAAATCGTCTTTGCGCATCTATACAAAAGTATATAGTTAGGCAAAGCAAATGTTATTGTAAATCATTTGATCAAAATAGGGTTAAAATGGTTAATTTATAAATTGAAATATGTATCTGTTTGGAAAAAAATATTCACTGAACGTTTAACAAGGAAGACTACCGTCATATTTGTTGCGACCTGATTGCATATAATTCATAACGTGAACACGTTGATGCCTGAAGAAATGCTCGACCCAAACACGAAACAGATCTGACACAACAATATCATCAGCTGTTTCATCATAACACTGTTCGAACTTCGTTATGTCATATATCTTCAACGTATTCTGAACACCATTATCCACTATGGCGATTCAAGATTGCATGAAAATTTGAAAAATTGGTGTCTTAAAAGAACTCAACCCACGAGCTTCTCAACCTAAAATTGATGAGAACCTGTAGCAATGGATACAGTTCACGTACATTTTTTCTCATCTGAAAGAATTATTGTCAATACTTCAACGATACCAAATTTTTATGCGATTTTTCAATGCCATTTCTTGATACCCAATCCTGATGGTGAATCCTCCACCTTTTTTTGAAACAGAATAGTTACTGGATGGAAAATTACCGGGTGTGAAGAGCTAGAGAAGTTACTAAAAATGGTACTATGCCTTCAGGAAGAGTTTCTCGCCATAGTGGAGTCAGCATCAATATTTTCGACTATGAAGAGCGAACAATCTATAGCAGCGATAGCTAAAATACCCCTAAGTTGACAGAGGAACAAACAACAGACCAATCAAACATTCAAAAACAACGTCCTACGTGGAAGAATGAATTCCGAAAACATTGAATAGTTTGGTTTTGAGTCCTGGTTTATTTGGGCTAGCATCTTGATGGCCAGACTGTTCTCCGTGCAGCACCCCTTGTACCAGCGGCAGCGAGGTCTGTGATTGAGTGCCGAGTCGTCGAATCGATGATTCGGGCCGGACAACGAAAAAAACAAAAAAGACAGAAGAAAAAGGATAGTAGACGACTAATGGTGTGCTACTGCATGCGGTGCGAATAATATTTAAAGAACATATCTAACACGGACTCACCTCGTCATGCGGTTCATGTTCACTGTTTGCTAAGCTCGATCGAGAACCTCGCCTTGTTGATCCCTTCTCATCTCCCAGGATCTGAGCCACTTTCGCTTGCTTTACTAAGTCGAGCGCCTGGTGAAAGAAAGTGATAGCGAATCATGAGTATCGAAGTAAGTGAAATGATTCGCACAATGGCAACAAAGTATATATGGTCATAATAGATGCAAGCAACAGCTCTAAACAAGGTTGGAAAGTTTACAGCGGAAAGAATGCTAATGTAACAAGTCTGAAACACTGTACATGAGAATAACTATTCAAGAGGTCTTGCAAGATATTTCTTTTTTTAGGTCTAACTACTCAATATTACTTCAGTATTCAACGATACCAAATGAATAAAATTATTGGTAGATCAACCTGCGATTTGAATCGCTTATCCTTATAAAATCGCTCGTTCGACTCACCTGCTGAACGTGCGGCTTGTAATGTAAGTACGAATTTATTAATGATAAAATTACACTGGTAATAGTTCAGCTCGACAAAATGTTAGTCATCATACATTTATTTGAACTCTGAGCTGTAGAATTATTCAAATTTCGACAATCTAATCTGACTTTTCATTTAAATTGGTAAGCTTTGTTCTGTACAGCAATATTCGATTAGTAATTTATGTTAACTACCTCTTTTCTCGATCTCATCGCACAGTCTTCAAGCGTTTCGGCAGCCTCATATTTTCCCTGTCGTCGATAAAGTGCTCCTAAATTCTTAAGCGTTGTGGTAACTGTAGGCGAATCAACTTTCGCAGCTTTATGCCAACCACCATATTCACCATACGGCGCATTTTCCTTATTTCTATGCTTATTCTCTTCGCGCTCTTCCGCCACCTTTAACGACATCGACATAATACATTAACAACATAATCCCTCACAGATGCGCAAGCGTTACCATGTCCCAATAACATGGAAAGATTTTCGTACGATTAAAAACTTGGAACATCAGAAATACACACCTGCCAAATAGGTTTGTTGTCACCGTCAATGGCTCCGAATTCTCGCTCATGAGCTCTAGTTAGAACTTGTTTATAGAGAACTTCTGCTTCTTTATATTTGCCTTGTTTCAGATAACAAGAAGCAAGATTATTCTTCGTCTTCGCGACATTCGGATCATCCGGACCTAATTTTGATTCGTAAATTACTAAGGCGCGTTGATAATAACGTTCAACCTATAGGCAAAAAAAATTATTTTTATTTATGATCATATATCGTATCATCGATGAGGGAGATCATGATGGTGGTAAAAGGAAAAGTATGAAAGTCAATAACGTGAAAACAATCTAGTGAAATGATTATGATCAGACTGTCAAAAGCACGAAAGTAATGATACACTACGTACTAATCGACAATGAGCATCAATTTTCAAGACCCCAAAACTAGATTTTGAGATTATCCAATTTTCAAACCGTATCAGAAATAACGAAAGATAAGAAGTATCAGTACCTCTTCATATTTTCCCTGGTTTTGACATAATAAGGCCAAGTTGTTTAATTGTTTAGCAACATCTGGATGTTCTCTGCCAAGAACCTTCTCCCGAATTTCTAATGCCCGTTTACACAATGGCTCTGCCTCCTTGTATTTTCCACGTTTCCCGTATAACACGGCCAAATTGTTTAATGTCGCAGCAACAGCAGGATGATTTTCTCCAAGCGTTTTCTCTCGGATAGCCAACGCATCGTTGAGAAGATTCGCTGCCTCTTTGTATTTGTTTTGATCCCTGTAAACTAAGGCTAGAATATTCAACATTGTTGCAACGTCAGGGTGATCATGACCAGATGTTTTCTCCAGGTCTTCCAAGGCCTGTTTGCACAACGGAACTGCTACTTCATATCGCCCTTGACTCGCATATTGGATAACAAGATTATGCAGAGTTCGTAGACGTGCTGGTATTTCATATCCAGCGTTGACTTGTTGAGCGAACTGAGATGGTGGAGTTGGTGTCATGGCTGAAAGAGGAAACCAAAATGTCATTACAAAAATTCAGACACACCATATCTGCTATAAATTCGAAACAAAATGCTTTTATTTTATAATATGATTGAAAAATCATTTTGCACTATAATATCTCGAGTCAATGTTTTTTTCATTGAAATGACATGACGAGTGAATATTAGACATCAAGAGGAGCTCACTTCGCTCATCATTGTCATCATCTGGGAATAGATCAACGACTGGATCATCTTTGGGTCTATCCTTTGTGTTTTCATCATCCGCTGGTGGATCAGGATCATATTGTCTTATGCTAGCCATGAAGTTAAGATGCCGTTTTTCTTCTTCCAACTGTGCAACCTGATGATCAACAATTAGGTATAAGGCAGTGGTCGCAGAAATATATAGATTCCTGAACAGAAGGCTTATATAATTTTAATATCTCGTTTGCATTTGGATGCTAAAGTTATCATTCTTGATATGTACTGGAGTGGCTTAAGAACTATGTTTCGCAAGTCCTGTCAAACTATACCTCACTCATCTAGCAAGATGTCTACAATATCTGTATCATAAATACTGTGAATATTCAAGATTTGTTAATCTCATTGAAGTTCTCAACACCAACAAATAGATAGAGGCATGCAAGAATCATTAGCAAACTGGAATCTGATCAATCTTCTGATGATTCAACCAGATTTGCTGAGCCATGATTCTTAGTAATAAAATAAATATAACTCGTTACTTGACCGTTATTATAATGAAGACATGAAAAAAAGTTGTAGTCGGTAATTTAGATAAAAGGAGAAAAAAAAATACAAAGTAATGTAGCAGGTATTGACCTAAAAACTTCATAATTTTCCTTTCATAGAAGATAACGACTCAGCCTGTACTGTTATATTAAACCGCACATGTCCTAATTCACATTTTATGAGAAAGAGTACAAGATTCCTACCGCTTGTTCGCTGCCCTGTAATTTCTGTTGAGTTCCCGCCAACTCGTCTCTGAGCCATGCATTTTCCTGACACAATCGTCTCACTTGAGTCCTTAGCTTTTGTTTCTCTGCTTCGACCATTTGCAGGTGACTTGCCAAGGCCATCATGACCTGTGCTTCACCAAGGCCTAGTTCAATCATTTCAATATTTCTCGATATCAAGCTGGCCTTGTCCCTTGCAGCAGGTGCATCCTGGGATTCTAGGCCCTTGAGAAGACCTCCGTGCTCGCAGCGCAGGGCCTCCAATCCCTGAGCTACGGTGCGAGCACCAGCTACTATCTCTTCCTGCGTCATGGCTGTCATTCTGCCAATGTGTTCGATTTTTTTACTGTAAATGGAAAGAATAAAATAAATGGTTTAAGAAATACCAATGAGTCTACGATTTCTGGAACTAGAAAATGATGAGTTTTTACTACTAGAAACCTAGAAAATCAAAGCTCTGATGAGGCCCAATGTGGGCTATTTCTAACAGATAATTCTTGAATTAAGCAACATCACATTTACAATGGTTGAATGATCGAGGTCGATAAGTATAGTATACATGTACAAAACTTGGAGAGCACTTTTTGTGTTCAGTAAAGTGCGTCGAATAAAAACTTCTGTGGAAGAAGTTGCTGTTTTTTTTTTTTGCACGATATCAAGTTCAAGGTAATTTCACTCATATGGCGATGATTCATTAGAACAGGTGGACAGGACCACTTTTTCATAGTGAACAAACACACCAGAAAAAAGACAAATAAAAAGATTATAATGATCGCGTCACGAAAACAACTGTCAAAAATTCGAGGTCACATGCAATTCATTACAAATGGTTAGATACGTTCGTTTAGTAATCCTTTTTTAATTTCGTTCGGTAACTACTCTGAAATCTCTAGGCGTAAGGTAGGTCATAAAACAGGTTTTACACAAGCTTGTATTATAACAATGATAGTGCGGCACGCGTTGAGAAACGCGTTTTTAAATCTCCTGACTGACAATGAGATCGGGCATAACACCTGATCCCTAAACCGGAATAGAATAATAATAGCACCTGCGAAAACGAGAAGGGAAAATGGTTCGTAAGGTATCCTTCTTTCGAAAATAGGACCGCCGCAAGATGCGGCCGGCATTTATGCGCGTTAGAGACGTACCAGGAAAGCAGTGTTATACAAAGAATCAATAAAAAACGGCGTTGCGTCGGTAGAAATGGTTGAATATTTTAGGTACGCCTAGATCAATGGAGTTTTGGGTTACTTTTGGACGTCACAGAAATACCGACTAATCAGAAGCAATCAATTAAATAAAAATTAGTCAAGATACGAACTTACCCCATGTCAGGGCCGCGCGTGAACAGAAGTTAAAGTACAAGGGCTCAATACTTTGGCGCACGCGTGCCACGAATCGATTCAATGCGACATGACAATGTAGATAGTGCTCATTCAACAGCTAAACTAAGAAAACTATTGAATAAAAGTCAGCAGGCTATAGAATTTCAACCATCGGGGCTGAACATTTGTAATATTCCAGGTAATTCTAATTCAGCGTCGCGAGAAAGTCAAAGACGCCAATTACTGTGGTAATTCACAAACATCGATTAGACCAATTGAAAACCTTGACCTTACGTATATGTGCTGAAATCCGTCCGAAATGAATGATTTATAAGAGTTGAAATACTGGATATGAAGTTTATAAAAAAGGACAAAAGGAAAACATTTGGTTCGGCGCGATGGCAAAGAGATCTAATGGAAAGATGCAAATGACTTGATTACATGAACATATTTATCGCAGACACGTGATAAAGCATTTGAACAGTATTCCAAATGTGCAGTGAAACTAGTTTTTTAGAGCTCTCGCGCGAGGCCATGCGGCAAAATCTCCATTGCGGTAAAGTCTATCTTGCTTCGATCATTTCATTGAACATCACGTCAACAAAAAATGTTGCATAATTTGAACCAAACATCGTTCATGTTGATTTGACAATGTGAATTTGATTACACGAGTATATCCATCGAATTATCGCATCAAAATAGGCGAGGGGTGTCCGATAATGATTTCACATTATCAATACTACGTTTTATCAACGTTTTGTAGATACTAATTATATACAACATATGGAGTTTGGACATACTGATAATTGTAAAAAATGAGTTTAACTGCGTTATTTAGTAGCAGGAAGTAAACAACTAAGTTTACGATTACAGCAGGATTTAAATGGGGCGAATCTACAATAAAATGATGAAATAAAAATCATATATATTTCCATAAACATAACGACGATGATTACTCACATTCTATAAGCGTTCAGCGTTTTTGACATATCTGTTCTACCCATCAGTAATGAAGATATTGATATACTTTGAACCTACCTAATTTCTAATTCCTCATAAAAAAATGGACTATACATGCATTAGAATACAATATGTATGATACAATAATTCTGTTGTCATTCGCGAGAGGATTATATTGTCACATTTCTCACTCGAAATATTATCGGTTTTTTAAAAAATATCGTACAAAAAATCAGTTTCTCTTATATCATGACGTAAGTAGAAAAATATAATATTTGTTTATCAATTCGTTATTCCACGAGGGGTGCGTTCCTCGTCGCGTTTTGCTGTATTACTGAGGGTTCCCCGTGTTTCCTACCCCCGAGGGCAGCGCCATTTCTCCGCGAATCGGAGGTTGACTTCAAAACGCCTGCGTCGATAAAGTGATGAGAAACCACGGTCAAGGTATCGGGTAGTTCGTCGCAAAGAAAAATAAATAATGAAAAAGCGCTCAATTTCATTACCAGCTAATGTGCAATGTGGCTACCAATTATTGCGAGTTCAATTAGGGTTCGCACTTCATGTCAAAAATATTCAACAAACAGCAGCCGAGACTACAGAGATTTACAAGATGATTCAAAAGTGCCACAAATCGATTCTTTCAGGTGTATTTTGCGTACAAAATTTTAAGACAAAAATTCCTGCATAGATACCATAAAAAAAAAAGAGTTGTTCAAACAACGGAAGCATCAGGTCATTTAAGAAACAATTAAGAACTTGGGAATCTGAATTTTCTGTTTCATCCCATTTTTATTTGAATTCTTTTTATTTACCGTTGTCTATTGTTCCCCAAAGTTATTGCACAGGAAGACCGGTCTGAGAATTTGACACAAAAAAGACCCTTGAAATGCAACGTAGTACTTTTAACTCACCCTATATATATTCGCTCACATTCGCCTCTATTTCTGAAATGGTCCTTCGCCCAGCGAGTTTGGTTGTTTATTTAATTTTTATTCTTCTTCTTCTCCCAAGTTCTCTACGTTCTCTTTTATCCAAAGTCTAGCGTGTATGGTTTGATGCTATACATAGACCGACTTCTCTGCAGTCGAACAATTCATGCCTAAAAAACGTGCGGATTATGTTACTATTTAGTCCGTACGCATATACCTATGTACGTACGTACAGAAGTATAAAAACATTTCAGAGTTGCAATAAACCAACATGATGGTCAATTGTAGCTATGTTTGTGAATATTACGTCAACCGAACCTGTAAAACGCTAAAAGATTCTGAAAGAAACCTTAACAAATTGAACATGCGTCCTCGCCATTTGAAGAACTGGTCGAGGAAAAAAAATCGACCTTCCGCAGAGGAATGCTGGATCGCGTTAGAAGAACAGACGGAATTCTCGGTGGTACTGTCGTCGAAATAATTCTATATACATGCAGTAAGTAATGAGAACGAGATTTTCTTGTATCTCGCGCTTGTACGTTCTGTACATCGCGTGGAACGAATAGACCTACTCCTGCTGATCGCGAATGATGATTCATAGCATGACGACACGATATATCATGGCCAACTTACGCAGCTTCCTTTCTTGAATGAAATGTAAAATCCTAGCGGCGGTGAATTTTGATTTTTCATCGAAATAAAGAGCGCGACGCTTTGCTACGGAGAGATAAACTCATATGGTACCAAAAGTTAAACCCTTCGTAGACCTTTCCGCCCTGCATCCGACGTAAAGCGATAACGATGAGAATGAGGAACAAAAAGGGATAGGCCCCTGAGATAACGGCCACCATGAGATAAGAAAAGCGCATCTCGTTGTCAAGAAATAGCATTATTTATTCCTACTCCAACAATAATTGGATGAAATCATCAACAATTTAATTTTAAATATAAATACACTGTCATTTATGAGAAATAAGAATCCCTGTTAAATGATATCCGGTGTATGCACACGTGAGCAAATGAAGCGTAATTTTTTATTATTCAACTACACATAGTGCGAGCACGCTTGCGACTCGCGAGATAATGAATGAATAAATTACTCGTGCAACGAAAGGACGGGTTGTAATATTTAATGACAAGCTAAGCAGGTGCCAAAGAGCGTTATACACCTTAGAAGGTGTGCCAATGTAAAACAATCGGGGATGACCTTATACGATACTTAACAGTTATCAAAATTATGGTTGTTGTTACACAGAATACGCGCTCATCTTAATTCGGGCATAAATAACAAGAAATTAGTAAAGAGAACAAACTGATAACGTGATAGTCGTGGATCCTGTTGCAAATTAATTCGTCATTTCGAAATAATGTTAATCCATGACGCATAAAATAATGATAATCTGTCGCTCCTCCGAAATTTTGAAGATTTTAGCATGTATCAACATTTGCAGGTTAAGATGGTTTGTTTTTGTTCTTGTTAGAATCTTTTAGAAAGCCGACAACCAGACTAGTATGGGATGACTTTAATGAATTAAATAATTTCTTCTTACAAATTAAACGGAGCAAAGAATAATTGGTGCACAAATGGTCATGGTCAGTGATTTTTCGTCACGGTACCGCAACTGGAGGAAATGGATTAAAAGTATTAACTTCCGGTTGCACCTGTTCGCTTCAGAAGGCGTGGTCCGTAAAAAATAGTGAATTATTTATTATTCACTTTGATTTATTACAAGCAAGGTAAATAAAAGAAAAAAACTTACTCTTGAGAACGGTCCATGCAGGAATCCCGAACGTGAGTTTTCAATGTACCATCCCACTGCTGAAAAAAATTGATATCTCTTTTACTCTTGGTAAATTCGAGAGACGAATTTTGAGTCAAAGTAGACTGAAATTTGGGAAGTATTATGATTCCATTTGAAAGAATCTTGCGGCGCTCATTAAAGGGCAAATAAACTGGCAAGAAAATTGTCGAAAATGATTATCAGAGACTGATGACAGGCCAAAATGGCGAACAGACGAAAAGTATTAACAACCAACACGATTTTTTTGTCGTAATTTCACGATTATCAGAGGCTTCTTCACAATTACCTTATGCACAACACAGTTTTCGGTTATTTTATAAACGCGCTAAAGGTTACGGCCCGTTTGTTAGGATGGAACTTCCTTAGAACTCGCCAACTAGGGAGCGAGCAAAAGCTGTCAGTCGATCCAGTATTTCGACTGTCGCGCCCATAGTTTCAGTGCCATACGCATCAACTATACTACATATCGCTTCCGATTTCCGGTTGAATACCGGCAAAGATTTGAATTCGTTGAGGCTACGGTCCCGTGCTATAGAAATCAATAGTTGATAGGATGAATATTTTTTGCTTTTCAGAGTCAAACGCTTCGGAAGAGTATTGAATATCGAACACTAATCCTTTTGCAAGAATCATTAATGCAACAATAAAAAACTTGAGGCAAAATCCAGAAACTAATAGCTTGGCGCAGAAGAGGCATTTCGCTTGAATACATCATAGTGCTCGAGTGGATTCAGCAGAAGTGCTGAGAAAAAAACCAGCGTTTGGTAGTACGGAATACGATTAATAGACTGATAGAATTGCGATTAACATTTATTTGAGTAATTATCATCAGAATAGTAAATATCTAGATACAATACAGAACGTCTCAGCGAGCCAACTTTTTAGTAACGGATGTAACTATTGATATCATAAGGGATCAAAGATTAATTCTCGGTAACAGTACAATATGTGTTTCAAATCAATATCTAATTGCAATAAGTGAAATAAAAACTAAAAGTTGTACATTTTAATGTGATTCGTAAACTATAAATGGCTACCTAAAAATTTGCACGTTTTTTTATTCCCACTTGTTTTTCTTTTCCTTCCGACATCGTCAATCATAATGAAAATATTGCATCATAATTCATATTTCCAATACAACTGAGCGTCCTCAAGCAGTTGCCAGACAATTTTTAGGCCGAAGATAACGTCAGTTTGCGATAACCTGTGACTGTTACAAATTGATGCTATCGAAGACAATTATTTGAACATACGTGTGTAAGCGGTGGTGCGGATACATGGGAATAAAATAAGAGAACCTAACATGAACTGCCATTGTGCCGAGACAAATCCGTGTCTACTATCATTTTTTTTTCTTAACTCAATACATTTCCTTCTTAAATGGCATCAATGTCAAAATCATCTTCTTCGGAGTCATTGGCAACAGGTTTCTTAGGCTGCTGCTGTTGTTGTTGTTGTTGTTGCTTCAACGGTTGCTTGGCTCTATCGTCATATTCGATCTGTGAAAAAAAATGAAACAAAAATAGTAAATGTAAAAACAAGTAAAGTTGGAATCTATTTCATTGCGTTGGTAACGCATGTATTACCTCCAGGTCGTCGTCTTCTTCTTGGGAATCGGAATCTTCCTCCTCAGCTTCTTTTAACCATGTAAGAAATGGAGCGGCTTTGTCATGGATCTCCTGAGCCAGGTCTTTCGAAACATATTTCTTGCTGACTTTGCTGGCCCACTCAAGCAAAGCCTTTTCCTCCAGAATATCAGCATCATAAAATAGCTGAAAAAAAAATCAAGGGCACGTAGTACATCACTAGGTGTAAGATGCTTGGATTGTAAAACTCCTATCGTAAGAATTTACGCGAATTTCAGTGTGATTATGGTTACGTCGAATTCGCAAAGATGAATTGACTGATGGAAGAAAACTAACTACCAGACGCCTTTTTTACCTTCAAAATTCCGGGTACTTTTGGCATCAGAGAATCTTTGTGTAGAGCGATGACCTGTTCAATTCCTCCCAACAGATATTTCTGAGCTTTTGCGTCATCGTGTGTAAAACGGAGTAAAAGTACACGATGTTTCTTAACTTGCAGTGCCAAAGCGTGATCGAACAAAAGTTCGGCAAGAACCAATGGAGCTTTGGATTTAATCTCCAAACGTTCAGCCTCAGCAACCAACTCCTTGTGATTATCAAGCTGGCCAGCATCCCGCCGGCGTTTGACCAACTCATAAAAACTATCCATTCGTTCTTTCTCAGATTTTTCAAGATCATCGCTGATGGTCATTCCCTTTGCTCCATCGGTCAAGTCCTGAAGACGAGCTCTAACAGCCTCTTCTGATACATCGACTGCCCACTGATCGTACTCGTCTTCCCCGGCAATTTTCGTTGGTGCTTCAACTATTATGTTAGTTGTGCTATTTTCGTTCTCCGGAGAACCAGAACGATCGCCATTGGTATCGCCATTTGTTTTCTTAGACCGTTTGCCACGCTTGCCTTCAGTGAGAGAACTTCCGGTTGACGCTGGGTTCAAAGTTGGTGGATTCTTCAAGATAAAAGTATTAAGTTTGTGGTTAAATTCCAGAGCACCATGACGACCGCAAGCTTTACAGCCTTGGAAGATTGCCATCCTTTTTACAGATAAATCAGTCTCAGGATTATCACAAGCCGGGCACAAAACATATTTCCTAATAAATCCATCCAGAAGATCTTGCAGCTTGGCTGCGTCGTGGGACCCATTGACGATGTATCTGTCATTCTTAAAGTCGAACTGGGTTTGAGCACCAAGTTCACACCCAAAGTACTTAGTAGGGTACGTTGGGGGTCTGTCAATGGCCTTAGCAACTTCTATCATGTTGACCATGACGGTTTTTATGCCATTACCTTTGCCCTCTACCTTGGCTTGGATACGAGGCATTTTGTAACGATAGAATGGGTCTTTGACCGCACGGTTTACATTCAAGCTCCCCATGGTGACTGGTATTTTCGCCTTCTACTTCTCGCAAACTTATGGCTTCGTGCAAACAGTAGAAACTTTTGACGAGACGTCTTTGCGAAACGAAGAAGCAATCTGTGAATAGCAACGTTGAGGAACAACGTTCAGATTGTGTTTGCTCTATTCTCTCGGGTGTCTTAGGAGTTCAAGTTGGCAACGTCCTCAAACTTCTATACTTTATCTTGACGGTTTTGAGCAACAGTTTGATTGCTGAGCGGCGACCTTTCCTGGCAGTGGCTACCTGCAGGTAGCAAACAACGTATCAAGTCAGGGCTGTTTGTGGTTGTTGCGGTTCGGTATGCCGCGCTACCTGGTGACGACAGTCACGTTTCCCTGAATGATTGAAGCTTCCGATGTCTATTACTGCAAAAAATAAACGAATTCTATTATGAAGTCACCGATCACCACTTGAAACTCAAAAATTTTGTACAACTAGCTTTGACAGTATATGTGTGGAGTAAAGTAAGATGATTTACCTGGAAAATTTTGAGGTCCTGTGTTTGGGCAGGACCAGATGGTTTAGGAATCGTTGGGTGGTATCTTGGTGCGGGTTTTGCCTCGGTCTGGTGGGCACAGGGGGGTGGTCTTCAATGATCATACACGCTGCCTGTCTGCCGCTCTTGCCCTCAATAAAGCTTGAACACCTCGCCGGAATTATTGCTCCACCGATTGTCGGTGAGGAAAAATTTATCTGTATGGAAGAGATGGTTCTGCTGATAGAGGGACGATTGGACAATGTCCCGCCTCCGCCGCCTTTGCCGTACACCGATCCTTTCCCTCTGGATGATATCCTGGATGTTTCTAATTAAACAAACAAGTAAAACGTTGATTAAGGATCTGTTTTTTTTTTTTTTTTTTTTTTTTTTCCACAAAACAGAGAGAATTACATATTATCATAATAATCATTCATTTACTAACGTAAATTAAATCTTAATCCAACATCTGATATTAGATGAATGAAAAAAATTCTCGTCGTAACTTCTAATTCAAATTACCGTCATCCGGTAGGCATTATTTCAATTGACCGAGCAAAAAAAAAAGGTGCAACATTCAACTAGTACAATTATTATGAAGGGACTGTGATCCTTCGTCAGCTATCTTATAGGCGTAGCCGTGGTCGAAGGGAGGCTGTGATGAGCACCATTGGATAAGATTCCCGAATCTCCGGACATTTGCAATTATGTATCAACATTTGTGAGCGTTGTATGTTCCTTTGTTTATTATTATGATTATTATTATTTTTTTTTTTTTTGGTTTCAAGTTTTTGAGAATATTATTTTAGCCGCATATGTCGCTTGGGGGAGGTGTTATCGGTCATTTAGACGGTTACCGGGAGGTTTTAAACCCAGGGTCATGATAGCGAAAATATTTTTGCCCCGTTACGACTTGAAGGGCCTCGACGATGATGTTGACTGAACAAATGAAATGAAAGAGTAGATGACTGTCTGATAAAAACGTGAACGAAGATGTCGAGATTCAAGGCATTACAAACCGGAATTGCACTGTTTCGAGTAATATAATACGCCGATATACCCATTGACCATGAGATAATCGCAAGAAGGGAAAGAAAGTCGATAATTTTTAATTACGAATCTGCAAACAAGCCTGTGTACAGAAGACGACGATCAAAGGCAAAACGATAATCTGTATTTTTTTCATCAACTACCCAACGAGATGAATTGAGAAAAGAATCACGAGTCACATAAAATATATACACTGCGTTGACATAATGTAGCTGCAGCAAATGGTTAAGATATGCCGAGATATGCTCTCAATGCATGAGCAAGAATTATTCCTCATTAATTAGTCACTAGAAATTAATAACCTCCGCCATTTACTGCCATTGATTATTAAAAAATTTGAGATTCATAAAATAACGTTTTTTTGCTCATTTTCTGAGCCAATTCAACCACCAATGTTATACATTGTCCCCGACCACTAATTGAAATAAGAAAAAGAAGTAAAAAAGTAAAATAAGATAACCTGATTAAACAAGTACCGGTGGCCATTGCTCTAATACGATTCGTCGAGATTTAGGCTTATCGGCATTTATATTTTATAATAGTCTCAGAAAAAATCTGTGCGCGACAATTTTTATTTCCACGTTATTTTCGCTGGAGGTAGATGAGAAGAGAACAAATTTGCAAGCCATACTGAAAAGTAAAAAATTTACGGCACATATCAAGACATAGTATGCAGTGCTAGGAAGTGGTATCTCGAGCGTTTCATCCAAAGAAATTTGACGAGCTCTTTAGAATTTCCGAGAAAGTTTCGTATTATGTGATGTCAGTGAGATGGGATTGAATAATTTCGTAGCAACGACCTCTTTACGAACATATTCTGTTTATCTACTGTGGACTCCTCCTTTTTTCATATTTTTCAACATAAATTTTTTGCTGTGCACGGAGTAACAGTGACGTACGTATACCGAAAGATGCCTGTTAAATGGCGTAATTTTTCCATGTGATGCGATATACTGCGGAATAATCAGCGTGTGCCAGAGCCGTAATATAAAAAATTCCGAATCTGCTTTGGTGATTAATTTTTTTGTTCAATCGTCAGATGAGATCTCATTCAACGCGGTATAGGTTCGCGCTACGGTCGTTTCGATTCCCATAGATACCGGCAAGATCATTGATCACGTACTGCACCGAGATTCGCATACCTACATACAATGTATGGATATAATAATTGACGCGGAACTATAATTTTTTAGGTTTGCCCGCACAGCTATTATTTATATTCTTCTTTGTTACAATGAAATTTTTATGGATCATAGGTCAACTTATTCGGCCGTTTCGTACACCGACCACTGTGGGCCTATGATAGGCGTGTGAAATGAATCTGGCGCATTTGTATCTTCACATTCTCAGAAGATCACAGGTCGACATATGGTACGCGTGTGAGTGACACGCTTCGAGAAAATGAAAAACATTTCAACTTATCTTATCCATCCTGCGGCTTTTTTTCTGCTATTACAATTGAATGTGTGCTGCAGAGAGACGATAATTTGTACGATCGAAAGAGATGGCGGAAATTGATAAAAAATGATGATTCAAAGAACCGCATAGAGCGTTTCGGGATCACGAAAGGGGTTGCAATTGATCTGCATCTCGGGATGTGCAGACCGCATTTAGGTATAGCGGCCGGATGATATTCTGTACAGTTGATCAGCAGACGTGCAGCGCGTGAATTACCTTCTCGCTGATGACGCATAAGTCGAGATTTGCGTATGGTGTTGTTTCCCGGTGTGTCGCTCTAAGGGACGGGCGTCGATATGTATGTAACAATACGTACGTCGTCGGAGATTTGATTCGCTACTGAATAGGGTTCGCCGTTCGTGTCCCGGACGAACTCACGGGTAGGTGATGTTCTCTTTTTCCATTTTGATATGCGCAAGCGTCGTTTTGTAAAATCAGGCGTCGAGGTGGTTCCTATTGATCGTCCTCAACGACGCCAGTGACGGTCGCAGCCGTACCATCAGCGGTTGCGGGGTGCAAAACGCGGATAGGTCGTCGGGTCCGGATGGACAAGGTCGAATTTTCGCGAGTGCAATGCGGAAAATTTGCCAAACCGTGATATACACACTTATACCTACACCGTACATGTACACATACATATAACGGAATGGGTCAATGCATGGATCGACCACCGCATGATGATGCGGACTTTTTTCTCTCTTTCCCTCTCTCTCTCTCTCTCTCTCATCACACATTATTCCAAAAATTTTCATCAAACCTGTACACAAACTAACACCTGTCCTCAATTCTCTGAAAAAAATGTAGTCATACACCTTACAGCTGGTTTAATGTAAAATGCATCCACTTGTATACTCAGTTGCAATATAAATATACCTATACATACTGTATTTACGTAGCTATGTACAACGTACATTATACTACAATAATCCGCAAATCGTTTGGCTTCATTCGCCTATAACGTGTATACACACAATAAAGAAGCCATTCTGACATACTGTTTTTTCTTTCGTTCCGTCTTTTTTCTATTCATTATTTCCCATTCTATTGTATTGGCATTAGCTGATATGATTCCTTCAATTTTATCGATTTAACTTATTTATTTATTCGTTTCAACGACTTTTTCACCGTTTCTATCGCGCTCGTATACGCATGCATATGGGTGTACAGAGATATGTTTGTTCCGACATTAAAATATAATATTGAGTCCGACAGACGGATGCGCGAGTCTTATACACACAAAAAGGTCAGGACTTCGCGTGGCTATAGAAGGTCACTGCCGCACCCACGTAAGATTATAACAATTGATCAAATCCGAGGATCAATTTACCCTGAGAATAATTCTATACCAATACTATACCCGATGACTATAACTGCGAGAAACAGCTCAGGCTTGCAGTAATTGCTAATGCAGGCGAATGACGGATATATAGGTGTACTATGCACAGTCACGTGACATTGAATCGTGAACTTATATATTCGCCCTTATCATTTATCATTAACTCGCTACAAGGTTTGATCCGTGTAATGAAAAAGATGTTTTAACAATGAAGAGTGAAAATGTATGTGCATATAAATAATTTCACCTATAATTCGTTGTTGATAACTATAATAATTATAGCTTAACACTTAATTCAAAAATACATAATTGTAGCTACTGCAATTACCTTTCGAAAACCGAAGGATATTTGGCGCGAATTGCGTAATCGGGACTATAACGGCGAACGAGTTTATCGAACGTATTAGGTGGGGATGCCATCACGCGATGTGAATGAAAATCAATCGAGTATGATTCCGGATGTGCATAATAGTAATACGTAGTGTGTCCATTTGGTGTTCGTATTATCGGCGATACATGACGTAAGCATCATATGCTCGGGCATGCATTTCGTTTTCACCCGGAATTAACCGTGTAGGTGGGTGACCTTATTTTGCTTATCGCGTTTTTTGCACGTCAAGAAAGGCTTATCTATTCATATACCTAAAGATAAATCTTTATAACGCTGAAAAATTCGTCGAACGACGTCGGAAAAGTTTTCTAAACCCGTACCCGGTACGATTAAGTCTTCTGCCCACGCATCGCCGATAAAATGAGAAGAAAAAATTTAGTAATTCTTCTAATTTCTTGACGGTAAGACCTACAGCTATGGGCTATGGAATGAGATGAGGTTATTGTATAAGTAAACATACAGTTATTTCTTATATATTTTCGTGGAAGAGCGAAAGCGTAAATTGAAAAAAAAAAAAAAAAAATAGCCCTAATGTTTGTATTAAAATTATATATTTATGGGACGCGATAAGGCACTGTTTCCTATTTTAATGTTTGTCGCAAAATCACGAGTGCGCCATTTTTTTAAATATGCATGTGGCGCGTGAAATAGGTATACACGGTTGCGTCAGACGCGGTCGAAATTTCGTTTATTTTATGTGATTTTATTGTGAATTTTTTTGTTTTTTTTTTCAATTACCAACGATATTTTTGGGAGACGAATAGACGAGTCTTGTAACTTTAGATTCAATGCAGATTTCGTGGTTTTTTACCAATGAACCGACAAGTTACACGCCTATTCCAGTTTATTCCGATTGTGCAAAGTATGAGCACATAGCATAAAATAAATATGTATTGTATACTCATTTCAGGTATTATATTGCGTAACGATTTTGCAGAAGGAATTCGAAAAGAAGGAATAAAAGGAAACTAGTCAAACGGGATCGTTCTCACCGTACATAATTTTTTTTTTATACACCTATACCGTATACGCTACTGTTTCATAGCCAGCTGAGACTTCACAGCTAAATCCGATGTTGACCCATTTCAGGTTATTGTTATTATACAACCCGAAAATTACGATTATATTAACTAGTTTACTTGCTGCGTTTAAACTTCGACGAGACGAATCGATGCGAAACTCGACTAATATACGCCTACCCCGCGGTATATGGTATCGTTGGTTAAACATAAAAATTCATATTTCATGTACACATGGGTTATATGTATACTGAGGAAACTCTGAAATGTAAAATAACGTTACAAATACAAGACGAAAATCGAAACCCCACGTATATTCGATCCTCGACAATATAAGTTGACGCGCATGAATTCTACGTTAATAAAAGGAAATCAATGGATATTTCACACACGTATTTCATCGAGGGTTTATGGAAACTAATACCCTCATATTACATTGCGTGAAGTTATTCTCATTTGATGACTTTTATATGGAAACTTTATATCATGTCTATACGTAAGGGAAACATGAGTTCTTTCTTGGGAGGTCTCATGGAATATTCCAGATCCACAGCTTTATGTAGGTACATGATATATGTGTTTCTAAATAATTCGGAGATCATATGAGACATCCCTATGTATAAACATTCGTACATTGACAAAGCAACGTAAAAATGACGGTTGCTGAATAAAGTGCGATATAATAATATACGCGGATCGCGAGATATTTACGCAGCGTGAGCTCGTGAATATATAAAAATGAAGTTAATGTTTATTTAGCAGCGATATAGGCACAGCTGTTGGCAGTCGGTTTGGTCAAGTTCAAGTTATATCTAGATACGCAATTATACGATCACAATTTATAGGTAGCACCCCATGTATTACCATGTGTAAGTTGTGACATCAAAAACCATCCATTCCACATTGTACTCGAAGATTACATATATACGATAAGTGGAGCAATTCGAATTTTATGTAATAAAAGTAGATTGTACGCTTTCAGCGGCTCTCAAACGCGGTTGTAATTGTGCCCACGGATTTGTGATACTCTTTATCCCGAAAAATAAACAAAGAAATTTCGACACGCTCATTTAAAGCGGACAAATAATGAAGGGCTTCAAAGAATATCAAAAGCAACGTCGAAGCAGGGCTAAGCAAAGCGAATCATCGATTTTCTTCAACACCTAGAAAATTCTCTGAAAGCAGAAAGTAATCGGCCTTGAAATTTAACCACCGTAATGTCTTACGTATACAAGCGTTATCGAATATTTTCGTACTTCACTCGTTCAGTGTGCCTACTCGTCTTCTGTAATAAATTATTCTGTAACCGAAGCGATAAATATCTGAATTGATAAGATGAAATCTGACTCCTGTAGCCATTCTTTTTGGTATCTGCTCCAAGCCAAGAACCGTGTAACTCATTGTGCTGAATGTGTGCATACCGCGCAGGTTAACCGTGACGTTTCGATCTCTGACTACCCTCACCTGACGTCAGATCGCCGACATCAGTTAAATTATAAAGATGACCTTTTCATACGCCACGCACCTACTACATTTGTAACTCACGTGCAGTAAACACGTATGATCAAGTGCGATGTTGAAATAAAACGCATAATTTTTGTTTTTCTACGCCCTTCTCAGCGACAGATCATATTATCTCTTGTAGAGCCGAGCGCGGTGATTTACTCACGAGTTTTATTGTACCTTTTTTTTAAATTTATTTCATCATCGTTGTTGTTTGGTCAACAGCGACGATGAAACCAAACTAGATATCGTCATGCAAACCGTCCCTATCAAGAATTCAGCCTGACGCACCGTTTTGCCACAAGGGTCAATACATAGTGAGGAAATTATAATCGCGAGAACAAAAAATATCATTAGCTTATACGTAGACATATAAATCAAACACATAATGGTTTATCTATGAATACATATATTTATAGTGCTAATTTTTGTGAAGTTAGTTGGATGAAATTGTCTTAATTTCTACTTTCTTGCATCTTCTTATTCATTCATTTATTTATTTATTTTCAAATCTATATGCGTGAATTCAATTGGAGTGGAAATTCCTTTTTTCAATTTAAACTAGAGGTGAGAGCGATTAGCTTACAGGATGACGTAATGACGAAGCTGTTTTCGTACATTGAAAACGTAAAATCAGGACGTTGGCGGGGCGGTGAAGTTTAAAATAAACTCCTAATTATAATGCTAAAAATCCACGCATGAGTCAATGGGGCGGCAGATTTATTCGCGGAGAATTACATATGGGGATTTAATATATTTTGATAACTCACTGCGAATTCAAAAATTTTATTTTATACCATCTGCGTGCATTAAATTGCACGATATGGAAACCTATTTCGGGATAAAAATTGCACACACTATCTCTTAAGAATGTTGAAAGCAAGAAGCTGGAGCTAACCACAGTATCAGGATTATGCTATAGCAAAGTTGAATTTCAGTCTCAATAATCCCGTCCCATAAGGCGTGAGGCGGAACAATTCGTATTTCGAACGGTAAATATCACAATACAAGTATGTAGGCCATTTTGAATATGGAACAATATGTCTTTCTATGTGATAAAAACATCTTTTCAAACATCATAGATATCCCGAAGAGGGCAAGAGATTATCCATAAACGAATTAAAAAAGTACTACCGCGAATAAATCAAACGCTCCTATTCATTTCCAAAATGGCTGTTGATAAAATTAGCGAACCTATAACCGTATCGTTAATTACGTTACAAGATTCAAGTTGTTTAAAACAAAAAAAAAGTTAATCCTCACCTTGACGTCGATGAAAAGTCATATAAAATGGTATCGCCCTGCTGGACGGCCGCCTTTAGCGTGAAAATTAAAAGAAAATCCACAAAAAATCCAAGACAGATGTTTCGCCCTTTTGATGAGCACCCAAAGTCGCTGTGCAGTTTTGGTAGCCTGAAAATGAAAAAATAAAAAAGTAGAGAAATTCGGTTTTCGAGGCAACACGCACGGATTGTAGCACCACAAATCCTCAGATTTCCTCTCAAGAGACGAAGATCTGACTCCGTGGACTTGAATAATTAATCGAAGAACACAAAAAAACCTACTTCTTGCTGAGAAATATGGAAAAACGGTCCGCTTCTGAGCACGGTTGCTGCTTCAATAATTAACTAAACAATCGACAATCTGACTTCCGCCGTAAGATAAATTGAGTCAAGCGACGAACTAAGCTTACGATATTCGTATTATTTTTACCGAGATTCTTCGTATAATGTGAACAAAAAATTTAGATGTAATTAGTATCAACAGTTTTCGTAAATATCTTTTGGTTTCGCCGAGACAGGGCAAGATCAGCAAGTGACATTTATAACCTCAAAATTGGTCCGAAAATCGCATGTGCTGATGATCGTAAATTCTGGTAAATTCGTAGACGATGGTGTGAGTGACATTATGAATTGTAAGCACACTCGTTCGTAAATTTGGGATCGACAAACTATAGACATTTGGAATTCAGGTTCAGTGAAATTTGTTAATTATAGTTTAAAGATAACTTTTAAAATTTTTTTAACTTTGGTAATCTCACGTTAATTTATTTTTGAGATATGGTACAATATAACCTATGAAAACTGCTTGTGGGATAATTCGGATTCAAGATTAATTTTTTTTTTTTTAGATGTGATGCAATATCGCGCAATTTTAAATTGTCACTGGAATAATAATGACTTCGCCTTAGTCAGGCCATAATTTTTTTGCTTCCATATAACTAGTACTGGCCTAATGCTTGAATCCTCATTCTTCCAGAAGAAACTGCAGTAACAAAACAGTGCAGACAATGACTTCACCATACACCTGTATTACATGTCGAGTGGCATTCAGGGACCTGGAAATTCAGAGACAGCACTACAAGTCTGACTGGCACAGATATAACTTGAAAAGAAAAGTAGCTGACTTACCCCCTGTCACATCAGAAGAATTTCAAAAGAGAGTGATAGCACAGCGTGGTAAAGAACAAGAACTGAAGCAAGAAAAATCTTACAACTGTAAAGCCTGTAGAAAGAATTTCAATACAAAAAATCAATATGAGAATCATGTACTTTCAAAAAAACATAGAGAAAATGCTTCAATTCTGAGCAACGGTGACAATGAAGGTGAAGGTATGGAAATCACCACCAAGACCTCTGAACATAGCGATATCTCATCAGTCAAAAACAATAGTCAAGTATCTTCACGATCAAAAAATAGCACCCAAGATGAGGACATTGAAATTGATTCTGATCTAGAATCAGTTGACTCGGATGAGTGGATAGAAGACGCTGAAAATCCGGTAAAAAATAATGACTGTCTATTTTGCAGTCACCACAGCAGGTCGTTTGTGCGCAATCTTAAGCACATGACAGAAGCTCATTCGTTTTTCTTACCGGATCCTGAGTACTGCATAGATCCTAGAGGACTGCTGATATATCTTGGCGAAAAGGTATATGCTGGTTTTATGTGCCTTTGGTGCAATGATTCCGGTAAGGCATTTCACAGTGCAGAAGCTGCAAGAGCACACATGATTGATAAAAACCACTGCAAGATGTTGCACGAGGGTGAGGCTTTGATAGAGTATGCAGAATTCTACGATTACTCTTCGAGTTATCCTGACGGGGAAAATCAGAATCCGGATGACGAAGTTGAAATTCCCGAACTTGATGACACAGATTATCAGCTGGTGTTACCATCCGGAGCAACGATTGGGCACAGATCATTGATGAGGTATTACAAACAGAGTTTGAACCCAAATCGGGCAGTTGCACTACCCAAAAGAGAAAAATTGCGCAGAGTCTTAATGCAGTACAGAGCTCTTGGCTGGACAGACACGCAGAAAGAGGCTACAGTAAGGAAAGCTAGAGATATTAAATATATGCAACGAATTCAAGCGAAATATTCAACACAACTGCAGTTCAAGGCAAACAAATTTCAGAAACATTATAGAGCCCAAGTAAATTTCTAGGCATTAATTATAACACAGTTACATATGTATGGTTATATCGTCCAATAAACAGCTTGATGTTTGTTTCGGTTATCTGAAAGCTCCTTTGAAAAACAATTGAAGTTCTCAGGGGCTTAAAAAGAGATTATTGAGTGACCTTCGAACTCGGTTTGTTCTCCTCACCAAATAGACTATGCCATTACTTATATATACCACTGTATTGAAGTACGATTATAGTAATAATTTCCGGATGCTGCAACGTGGTTGTTACGATGTACAATTTTAGTTGTATATACTTACTCCAATATGAATAGTAAAATAACATTTATTATAATGAAATGATTTATTTATTTTCATGGACATCCTTAAAAAATAACACGTATGATGCTTCATTATTCAATTCTTCATACTTCACAACAATAATATTTAAATATTCATTTTAATTCATAACTTCATAAAATTTGACACATGGACCCATTTTTCAATGCATAATAATAACATATCTCTACAAATGAGGTATGTATATCTCTGATACAAAATCGCTAAAAATATGAGGATTAAAAGTGGAAATTCCCTGCAGTTTTTCAAAATCAACTTGGCATTTCAAAATATTTCAATTTCTCGAATTTGCATGAATTTCATCCGGGGATGAATATGCTATCAATCAGTAACCATAATTATAAATACTTTGGCTCACAGGTGTGGCAGCTGCGATCCGTAGTTAACGATTATTAATTCATCACGGACTATAGTTCGATTAGCAAATGAGGAAATAGATCAGTTTTAAACATGTCCGTTTGTGCTGTAACGGTATATTCTGCCCCTGCAATTTCTCTCGCATAATACATGTAAATATAACATCAATCTTAAACGTTCTTAAAAAATTTAACATTCATGTATAAGTATAGAATATATTTCTATATAATAATATATAATTTTTTTCGGTTGGCTACTTCTAGGTAAGTTGTACAACAATTTTTTTTTCGTTTTCCTTCAAACTTCTAATCAATTGCAACAATAACACGAGCAATAACTATGTTATTTCTGTATACACACACACATATACTTGTATAGTACTTTTAGATACTTAACTTTCTATACTTTCGAAATATTTAAGGTATATCGTTAACAACAGCTCTTTCAGAACATTATAGACACAATACATGTATAAATAGCAATATAAACTGACTTTTTTCGTAATATAATGTATAGTACTCAGAAAATTCAGCTCGATTATTTGTATTTGTCTTTTTTGTTTTCATTTTTCAAATGAATTATTATTAGAGAGCTTTTATTGTCACGTTTAAACGGTTCAAACAGATAAAACATGGATACATCCACACCCGTGCAATTATAATTTTTGCATAGGTATATACGCACCATGAACATATTAGGTATAACAGACTACATTCTGCCTGTTGTGCGTTGGCTTTTTCTCTTATAGATCTATTATTAACTTATTATTCTAAAATCTTTACCATGAGCTTCAAGGCTTCGTGCGGTGGCCCCGGTCTGATGCTTTCGTCAATTTCGCAGTAACGAATTTCGGCTGCTATCACGAATCCAAAGTTTGTACAGATTTTTTGAGAATATATTCCAGTTGCGTCGGCTTTGAAGACCTAAAGTTTTCCGTAGAAATCATCAGAGCACGAGAATATTAGAAATTCATAATCTTACATAAAATCAAGAAATTTCTACTTCATTTTCTGTGTAATTAAATAAATTAATCCATCAGAGTTTGTCAAAATGGGTAGAAAAAATAGACAAATATAATATTTACACGTTGAAGTGGACAGAAAAGAAAACCATCCATGCAAATGAACTGAAGATCACATGCGCTGAAAAATATTAGAATACATAAATTAAGTCCGCAGATGCACAATATTTCGGGTTCAATTTTGACTTTTTATAAAAATCTTTTTGAAACTTTAACAATTAACGTATAATTACACGCTATGTAATAGTATGAGTCGCTATATGTATAACTTCAGGGATCAACAATCAGGTAATACATTGACAAAATTAAAAAATTCCCTTGACTAATTTTTGGAGTGTATAATTTTACCTTAAACCCAGCTGCTCTTGCTGTTTCCATGCTATCGGTCATCAAAGTAGAAGCTAAGCCTTTGCCCCTAAAGTTTTCGTCAACGCTCAAAATCCGGCATTCAAAAATTTTATCCACGTGGTACGTTGAAAATAAGTCGACCTTTTCATTGACACCATATAGCAGACTGAAAATTACTTTGAATTTTTCATCAGACATTTCAAGAAGGCGAGATTCCGCCTCTTCTCGTTCGCCTTTTTTCACAGCCCCATTCAGAGCGACGCCCGCGATCTATAGAAATCATTTTTTCATCATGACTTGTTTAGGTAATCTTGTAGACGTACATATTCGTAAATAAATAGAAAATCTATCTCATAATTAATTTATCATATGTTTAATCATTCATGCTATCCTATTCGCATCATTCACCATTGGGATTCAATAAATCAGACGCGGAACAAAGTACGAATTCCAGCTCAATGTGTACTGCAGGTGTGCCGGCTAATTATGTCTAGATATGATTATGTGCAAATGAATTTGAGAAAAGCCCGGCCAAAAAGACCAGTGCCCGCCTCACGGGTTAGATTTTAATAGATTCAATTCAAAAATAAAAACAGGTACAATTATGGTAAGTGAATGTGATTTACCTGTCCATCTTCGGTGACGGCCATCCGTGAAAATCCTTGGTGTAGAGTCGCCAAGCTGTGCGTTTCCAACGCAACATGAGGTTCGCCACGTTCACAGAGCTTTACCGCTCTGTTAAGAGGCTCGTCGGCGAAAAAATTATCTCTTAGGTGAACAATCACGTCGGAAAATCTGTCTTCCGGGATTGGCACAACTTTCAGATCGGAAGCCATGTTCTATAATGAACAGGGAAATTCAGACGCACGCGTCTTTGATGAGAGCTCCAGCTACAGGGATGAGGGTCCAGAGAATAAGGGTGAAGGCTTGGTCGTCTCTGTTTATATTGATTGACCCAGTTCAACCGATTTTTCTATGGCATTGCATTATTTTTCTATTGCATTATTGCACCGGAGATAGTATACGGCACTAAACGAGTGCTTTACAGCGTAATTGAGTCGCTTTAAACATTTATCATGCAACAAACCGTGCCCCGTCCCCCGTGCTCATCGGAATAGTTTCGAATGTCTTTTTATACATGTAGATACAGGTGTACTATTTTTGCGCAGATCATATCTCTTGCGCACTGGTATAGATTGCGATCTGAACTTTTCACTCGCTCGTACAACGTTAATATTGCATGAGAAAGACATCTTTATGAAATTTTGAATAGGTAATTTGTAAAAACTATGAAACAGAAATAAAACTCACGTGCAATGGAATAGGCTAATTATGAATCACTTTATACATTTGGGTACAGAGAATAAGCCAAAACCACATACATATAATAAAACTAACGTGTACATATTTTTTTTTTTATTACGTTCCAAGTAATTTATATGATGTTTCTATGTTTTAGAATTAAATATAATCTTTCTAAGCATTAAAATGAATATATATATACTTCAAACGAATTACAATACACCTAAATAGTGTATCTACTTTACTTATACGGCGATAATTGATGTAGTTAGGAAACTGTAGCAAGGTGTGGTATAATAATATCGTATCGCTTATATTTAAGATAATCTTACTACTATTACAACGTATCTCATTAATACTTTTAGCCGGATATTCGCAAACTACGATGAAAATTGGTAGTTGGCATAAATTGAACCATGTCAGCAGAAATAGTATCGTGGTAGAATCGCACGGTTGGGTGTACACCGTGAAACTAAAAATATTAGTAGAGAAACTAATACTCGATGCTTTTTACAATAAATCAACTGTAACAAACTGGCTGCCAGAGTACTGAATCTGTTGATGAGTCTGTGAAAAAAAAGCTAGGGAGCTAATAGCTTTTTGATCAGAGACTACTAGGGAAGTTATAGTGGTGAACATATTTTACAAAGGCTGGCTAAGAGCAGAAAAAGAAATAGAGCCGAGTATCTGTGGGAATATGAAGTATGAATGGACTTCTTGCCTGAAACATGTGGTATTTATCCGTCATGATTTTTATTGGATATACATGTCACGATCAGAGTTATTGGTACACAAAATCAGTACCAAACATTTCGGAAATATTTTACAAGCCACGACCAGAAAAATTGAGTGTCGTGTTTAATACGCAATCCTGTTTCTCTTTCTTTCACTAACAGCTCTTAGGTATTGTCTGATTAGAACGAATCTATTTGTAGTTTTCATCAATTTTGATGTATTGGAGCACATGGCACAGAGCATACATGTCCAAAGATCCTGTCTCTGATGCAATATACTCTACACTATGTTTTTCCAAGTATTTCAGTGCAGTTAATTGCAAATTTTAGAAGAGTATGTCTTCATCACCTTCGTCGAGCATGTTAGCCACATCTACGTACTTTCCTGCTTCGATGGTCGCTAACCGTGCAGCTTCGGTCTGCAAAACATAATGGAAAACGTGAATCAAGAGATTTGGCAAATGATCTGCATGCAAATGGATGTGTATTAATTATTAATTATGTTATTATCGAGAGTTATCTAATACTCTTACCTTTGCTTTGGCGATCTTCTTCTTATCCTGGATCTTCTTCAACCTATAGAATTCCTCTCTTTCTAGCTCATCCAACTCTGAAATAATGTACGCTAATGTGCGTTCGATTCTTGGGATGATGACGTGCTCAATGGCATTGACACGTCGATTCGTGATCTTGATAACTTCATCCAGAGTTACAAAACTTGTCTGTAAAGATGCAAGCTCAACGAGCAGCTTGACAGCCTTTTGATAATTTTTTTTCAACTTAGCTAATTGTTGACCACCTCTGGCCAACCCAGCCAGCTCATAAGTATCCGTACCATCTTGGTAGGATTCAAAAACTGGAAGATTCACACCAGCAACATTGTCTTTCTTAGAACGAATTTTAATCTGCGCCTTTGTTACGTTTTGAAGTACCACTTGATTGAAGTCACCTGTCGCAAACTTTGCCTCTGCCAACGAAAAGGCTGCTTCCTTCATTACTTCTCCCATCAAAGTTTTCGTCTATAAATGTAAAACGTGATACAAATCACATTGGATAACTCAGAATTGAAAACTTTTGAATGGCAAACATTAGTTCAATCTTTGAATGTGACTTGTGAGCAACTCAAATTGAATGAATAAAAATTATACACAGGTTTCTTACACCTGGTTTCACAAATCGAATGCAATAAGTTTTTTAAAAAAATCTTGTAATATATGTCCATACTACATCTAATCTTTAGGGGCGCATTATGAAGCATGATAATTCGATAGTGAGGAATCACCTCAATGATTTTTCCTAAAATCATCCTAAATCTCATCTGCAACGCATCTGCTTTCTTCTTGAGCAATCCATGCCCCTTCTGTGCTCCAGCCAGACGTGACTTCATCAACATCTGGGCACTGAAATCAAGTAAATAATTAGCTAGGATTAATTCAGACTACTTCACCTAGGTGCTTGAATCCAAATGATTGTTGAATAAATATGAGATATCTGGTGAACTAGTTAGGTTTACACCTTTAAGTGAAGAGCAAAATTCTGCGAATATAGGAGAATACTATAAAAAGTTCTGATTTAAGTGAACGCTAGGTTGGATAACGAATACTACATCATTCAATATATGCAAGTTATTGATACTCCAAAATTTGTTATTCCTAGGGGGTTACACCCACTTTTGGAGGCAGGTGAAAACACATCGCTATTATGGGCGCGCATTTTTAGAAGGTGGGTCAATATCACCCTGGCATGTTCGAATTATTAGACATTAATCATGAAGCGAATCGAACGCAATACTCACCCCCGAGAAGGGAAAATGGGTAGCCTGTCTTTTCCGGACATGTTTCTTTCGATCAGCAGGCAGACAGAAATGAGTTTAATCAGCTGACATCTGGAAATGAACCGTTCCTTGGTTCATCTCGTGCTCGGAAACGAACCGCGAAAAGCATATGACGAAATCAATGACGACTCCGCGGGTGAGCCTCGTCAGGATACTAAAAAAAGCGTAGAGCTTACCATCTTATGGCAATACAGAGCTTTCGGTGTATTTTATGGCAACCCAGAGCTTTTGCTGTCCCTCAGATTTAGTCGGTATACTCGGTATCATCACCCGTGATTGAAGTGTCAAGACCTCAAGCGGTTTTCAGGTGGAAATTCTTTCTAGCTAGTTCATGTTAGTTCCAGAACATTTGAGAACAAACATGTGGTCGGTCAGAGTCGGTGTCAGCGTTCAACGGTATCAGTTTTCATTTGCCCTTGCAACAGTGCGAATGTGGTTGTGTTGATTCTATTATGTTGTCATCAAATCCTTAACTGAAGAGTCTCTGTGTCAGTGCTGGGTGATGTTCTAAATCTCATTTTAATCTTTGATAGTCGAAGATTTTAATAGTACAGAAAAATATTAGAATGTCTGGCAACAATAGCAACGATGTCGATGAGGTTAGTCTAACCATTGCTAAACAATAGATCATGTTTGGCTGTCAACGGAAATTTCGAATGCGTTCATACCGCTGGTTCTTACCGTTCTTACTCAGTACTCGTTGTAACAATAGTCGACAATTCGTCTAAAAAACGAAAAATTACACATTGTTAAAAGACAATCAATAGAGAACAGAAAAAGATGATCTGCAAACGAAATTTCTAGGTTCAGGTGCAAAACATTTTATCTTGATTCTGAATTATTATATTTGACTTTCAGGAGGATTCAAAGCCAGTCACAGCACCAGACTCGCCAAAAAAGCCTGTCAAGTCAACTGCGGTTGTCAAATATTCTGCGGTTATCCCAGCTACGTATGCACGGCTACAATGTAATACGGATTTAAATTTACCACCCAGTAACTGGCTGAGTAGTTCAGCCCAAACTTATGGCCTACAGAGTGTTTGGTCTCACAGTTCAGGGTTCTCTAGCTTTCGCATGGCTCACATGTTTCCGGATTGTGTAGGAGAAGTAGATGTTGTATCAGATGCAGAAAATATAAAAAAATTACTTAAACTGCCTTATAGTCAAGGACTAGTATCTATGATGGTTCACAGGGTTGAGAATACTCTGTTAATAGACGACTTTGATATTCATAAATACTTGCTCAGACAAGCTGAAAGTGACTGGGAATGGCTACAGAAATTCTTATATGATCATGTGTTTCGGAATGTGGAAAACAAGGGAAAGAGATTATTTCATAAAACTAACAGCAGAAATACTTTACAGCAGAAAAATCTCGTCTCAAAGTTTCTCTATCATTCTTTGGTTGTTGCTGATAATAATGCAAAACAAAACAAGATACCTGAGCTACCTGTTACTCCATTAGAACCTCAGCTACCTGAGCCAACTCACGAAGAAAAATTACCAGATCCAAGTTACAGTCATAGTTTTTCTAGAAATGTTGTCTGGACTTTTGAAAACATCCAGATGCTAATTGGGACAGATATGCCGATATTCGGTGGCCAAACCCATCCATGTATCAGCTTGAGATTAAGAGATATGACTAAACCAATCAATGTATTAACTGGGATCGATTATTGGCTTGATAATTTGATGTGTAATGTCCCAGAAGTGGTGATGTGTTACCATCTTGATGGAATTGTGCAAAAGTACGAACTCATCAAAACTGAGGATTTGCCTAATTTAGATAACTCAAAGTTCAGCCCAAAGGTTATCAGAGATGTAGCTCAAAATATACTCAGCTTTTTGAAAAGTAATGCAACTAAGGCTGGACACACCTACTGGTTGTTTAAAGGTAACAAGGATATAAATTACTCTCATAACTGTATTAATTTATTCCAGATTCGAGTATTAGTTTTCAAATTAAATACTACAAACGTCATTTTTACAGGCAAGGATGATGATGTGGTTAAGTTGTATGATTTAACTTCACTCTGTACTGATTTTTCGGATGAGAAGGGTCAAAATCCATTCACAGTACCAGTTGCAATGCTGCTGTATCGTGTAGCTAGGAACATGAAATATTCTTCTGACTATCGCAGACAGCAGGGTACAATTCGGATGCTACTAAAGAATTGTGTTCAGCTATTATCAAAGAAAAAATATCCGCAAATAGTCACATCTGCTCACTACATGCTTTCCGATTTGTACATACCTGCTGATACCGATCCTGCCAGCCCTGGGCTGGTTGATCAAAGCGAAGAAGAAGATGCTCAGAGTGAATGTAGCACTGGTGGAGAGGCTGAGAACAACTTGGACAACTTTGATGAAGAAGTTAGCGTGGCTATCAAATCCCTAAGTCTAGCTCCCTGTGAGTCTGAATATTTTTTTTTTTTTTTAATTTCGCCCTCAATTTTTTTCCGGAAGTAGATATCACGTGAATAGTTATCTGATAATTTTTGGAATAATTTTCAGTGAAAGAGCAGCGAGAAAATGACGAACTTAAATATAAACCTCCTCCACTGTGTGGTACAGTCGAAGAAAGATGTCGTGCTGCATTGGAACATGTCGCTAATGGTCTGCAGTGTTTGATATATTTTCCAAACGAGGATTGTCCGGAAAGTGATCCCAACAAGAAAGAAGACCTTCTTGAAAAAGACAAAAGAGAGTTTGAAGAGGGCAATCCTCCAATGGCCAAACCTTACCAAGCTATTCCTATGCCATATGCATCTCTGAATCAGAGTTCAAATGAGATTGTAGAAAACGTAGATGTGGGTCAAAAGAAAAAAGGAAAGTCGAAGAAGAATAAAAAAACGGACGTAAATTTAGCCAAACCACTCGACCAAAACTCTACGCCTAAAGCTTTATTGTGTAAATCTAAAGCAGAAACATTACCTACTTGGCAAGCTCCGAAAAAGAATGACAATCTTAGCTGGAATGCTCATCTGAAAACTTTGCTGTATGAAAAAGCTTCACTAATTTTTGCGGTGCTGGCAGAAAACGAATATGCCGCGAACAACTACGGGGCATCGCTTAGATATATTTTGGCCGTTCTGAGATGTCAGGAAATTCTGGAGACCTTCTGTCATGTAAAGAATGACAAACTTATTAGTTATCTGCTTGGAAGAGCTGGAGATAGCTGCTTCATGACTGTTCAAGACTGGAATAATATTGAGAAACACAAACGGGATTACAATCTAAAGAACGATATTGATGAAAAAATTCTTGATGAAATATACATCACCAAATATCTGGACTCTAGTGAGTGTTTTTCCTAAAAATTACGTAACGTTAATCATCGTTAGCAAAACTAGTTTATTGATTTTTTTGTTGGGAGACGTTTCTTTTGATACCCAAATATCTTTCCAACAATTTCAGGTGGTAATGCTCTGTTGCCTCAGAGTTTGGATAGTCTGGAAGAAACACTCGAAGCATCTTATAAATGCTATGAAAAAGCTCTGTCCTTAGAACCCCTTGAAGTTGACAAAAATAATTTATTACGCAGATTAGGAAATATTCATAATGAATTGGGTGTTCTCTACATGAATCAGGCCGGTACGTAAGATTCTGATATCGATAATTTTGATTACTGTTCCTTTAGGAATAAAAACTTCTTGATCTATCTACCACACAGCCTGCTACCAGAACGATGAATCCGAAGAAAGTTCTAACGCTGATGTAACAGTGTTTCTTACTCGATCCTTGACACATTTGGAAGCAGGTGTCAAGGCCTTTGAAACCGTTCATGACGAGGCAAACTTAGCTCTTCTACATTCGAATTCCGGACGACTCATGCGCCTCTGTGCCCACATACATATGAAGCAACAATCGCAGGAAAGACACTTTTACAACAAAGCACTTATCAGCTATCAAAAGGCTCTACAAGTCCTGGGATCTAGGAAATCTAACGCCGCTATCTGGGATACTGTTACTTGGGAAATGTCAACCACGTTATATACCATGGCTACGCTATTGCAGGATTATCCAGCTCCTGGAATAAAGGTTGGTATGCAACGAATTTCAAGGTTGCTAGAAACGAGATTATTAAATGGTGCAGTTACATAAACTGTTAAATTGATGAACGTTTCATCATGCTAAAATCAACTGCTTTGTACAAATATTATAGACGGAAGAGGAGCTTGAACGGGAGGTTGTTGAAATTCTGCAAAAGGCTTTGAAACATTGCGACGTGGAGACACCTGGTCCACGGCAGCCAGTTTATCAATTTAGGGCTGCAAATATCCAACATCGACTAGCTTCTCTATATCATCGAGTCTATAGGGAGATGGAGGCAGATGTTGATACAAGCAAAAGGAAAACAACTCTACAACTGTGCAAACTCTACTATGAGAAAGCAGCTAAGTTGTTACTTTCATTAGAACAAACTACAGAATTTCTAACCGTACAAATGGAAAGAGTCGCTTTGGCAGAATTTCAGGCACAATGTGAGCTTTTACCTAATAGTGAGACTAGAAGAGTGAGAAGTGACGAGCAAAGTTGATACATTTAATTTATATTGTAGGTTCAACAACGTTCAACAGTAAGCTGAAATTTTATCAAGCTGGAGTTGATCTGATTCTGCAATGTAGACCTATCTTAGAAGTGTTACACGATAGGAACAAGGAAATAAAACTTAAAACCGATAAGTCTGAAGTCTGTGATAATCAAACTGACGTACTTCTCAAAAATGATAAAACTGAGGAAGAAAAGCTGAGTGAAGAAGAGGAAAAGTTAATCGTACTTCTCGAGCAGCGGCTTCAATTCTTGTTTAGGTCAATCGCCAAACTTTGTCTCGCAAAAAATCCTGGTGCAAATGAGAAAAAAGAGTGAGTATTACAACCTTCTATTTTTCAACATGAAAATTTGGTCTGAAATGCAATCAGAAATATGAATTCAATTATTATATTCATAAATTCTAATTTCAGATCCTACAGCTTAGCAATTTTCTACAAAAATTGTTACAGCCAGACTCTCAGGCCTGGAAGTTTATCTGGTTATGCACTGATTGAGCATATTAAAAATCTCCTAAAAACTCTCCAAGATCGTACAGAAAATTTTGCCCATGAAGCAAACGTCCAGTCGCGGACTAAAAGTACGAAATAAAATTTCGAGTTCTGAGCTTTACCTTATGATTGGCAAGTGATTATACATTCAGAATAATATTCTGTGAAAGTGTTTTTGTACATAGACTTGAATTTGTTTTGTATTTTAATTATTTATAAAATTTTATTATAGTAATGTTTGGCCCTTGAAAACTTCTTTTCTTCGTTTCACTCCCAAAGTGCGAAAATTATAATGAGAAAAAGAAATAACATTTGTTACGTTTACTATAATTCGGTTGAATATGTTTTTAATATTTAGTGAAAGTGAATATCATAGTTTTGTAATTTGTAAATATGTCATTTGATAAATACTACAATCGTGAAATGGCAAATAAAACACGTTGAATTTGAATTACTTTTCCTGTGTAATTTAGTGGTGTTAGATGTATACTTTACCGGCTAAAAAAAAATAATATAGTTGATGGTACGCCAATACCTACGGAACTTTTGTTCCGTTGTGCATTGTGCACATGGAAAATTAAGTTTTCTAGTAATATTCCAGTGTAAGTATAAATGTCTTGAGACGTTAACGTCGTAGCGGGGAGGGGGGTTTTAGAAAGACGTCGTCGCTAAAGTGCCCCGTGGTGCCTCGGGTATCATTAACCCTGATTAACTTTGCTCCAAGGTTTAAACCGGTAAACTTTTCGGCCGAGTTTTGAAGACTGGCGCGAATGAGTGGCGTAAAACTTTCTGCGGATGGGTTGCCCACCTGGGACGTGAAATCCGACTTATCTTAGCGAACCGCGGAAGCTCGATAAAAGTAAAAACTCAATAGAAACAAGGTAAAATAACCAGAAGTTTCTCTTTCCACCATATACCTACCGGAGGTGGGGGTTCGAATTGAAAAACCGCATGCTTATTATGGTTCTCTGGTGACAGCGCGTTGAAATAGATGCTATAAAATATTCGGAATAAGCAAACTCTTTTACCATTCCTGGCTTGAATTGAAACACTCCTCGTTTTTTTTGCCGTTTTTTTGTGATTGAGTTTTCTTGACCTACATTCATATTATATACCCAATCGAAAGGTATATATGAAAGTAAAGCTCTACATGTGATACCAAATTTTTTTTCGCAACACCAACTCGTGTTTCGCGTCAAATTATGATGGTGTCTCGACGCGCTATAAAAGTTTTTCGAATAAGTATTGTACGTAGAATATAGGTGAGGGGGTAGCGTGCAACTCGGAAGTTGGTATAGATGAAATATGGTTTCAAATCGCCCTGCGAAGAGAAAAATTTTATGTATGTGTTTGAGAAAATTTGAATAAACAGACGCTACGTGCTCTGTTTTCGAAATGTTCTCTTTTCTGGCCGCCCGTTTGGAGTCTCGGCGCGACGATTGGAACACGCAGAAAACACGAAATTGAAGAACACTTCCAAAAGTATTTTTTTGTTTTTTCATAGTGTTGTACGTGTACGCCCGGTTAGGTTGATTCTGAATCGTTTCGCGGGGCGCTTAGTTAGCCGCAAAACGATTCAGAATCAACCTAACCGGGCGTACATATCTCTTCTATTCTAGTTGATTCAACGCCTGCACACGTTTTTCGAATATTTCCGAGATAAAAAAGAAGCAAACAAATGGTGATAAGTAAATGAATAAAATAAAATAGCGCGGACAACAAGAGGAATCTTCTTTGTTTGACGAGTGGGTCCATCCATCCGTCAATCTGTCTGTCGGCCTATGTCCGTTGGCGTTCGTTTCGCGCTGCGGCCGAAGAGCTCTAGGGTCGGTTGAACGTGCCTGGACTTCTAAGCGAAATATTTCCCCATCTTTTTAGTCTGACGATTTAATTTACGTAATCCGCGTAATAATCTCCCTACAGGCTCCCGCTCTTCTTGGAAATTCAATATAATTGTTTTAACTGGACGTGATCGTCGCAGACAGCCAGCCAGCAGCGGCAACCAGGCAGGCTAACATCGCGTGCTTCGGAGCGAGCTGAGGGGTGTCGGTTCCCAGCTGATACAGAAAACGCGGGGAGGATCGGAATGAGCGGCAAATTTTTCATACTCTTCTCTTTTCTTTTCTCGCTTCAGTCGCGGCAAATTTCTTTGTAGATTTTATACACGCGCACCACACCGGAAAACGACGTGACTGGAGGGAATTTTTATTCGTTTCTTCGTGCCGCTCGGATATAATACACGTACAATTTTTTTTTCTACCATATCGTATAATAGAATTTGGAAATCATTGAATTAACGGAAAAATTTGAAAAATTGTGAGAGGAATCTTGAAAACCCTGAATTCGTTCGTTCGAATTTTTTTCCTGCAACGAGGTTTATAATGAATATGTAATATGCCCATAGAAAATGGATAGTTTGTTACACGATACAAAAAATTTTCGTTAAAACTTTTATACCTACCTTCTCCAGTTACCCAACTACCAGACTGTTCTTTTTTTCTCCATGATTAATTTAATTCGATCGCAATTTATCCTGTGGGAGACTTTGCCTATATTTTTGAAGTGTTTCTCTTCGTCGTCTTGCTCGACGGAATCCCAAGGGTATATATCTCCCCCTTTTCAGATGATCAATGGCGGCCGAACGTACCTCGAGATAACAATTGACTGTCAGTCGCATCCCTCTTGGACCGATGGCTTTCCACTCCCCCTTTATCTTCCGCCTTGTATATACCCACGTATTCCCTTCTTCACCTCTTTCCTACCACCTTCCCCCTCGATTTCCTTTTCTGCTGCTTTTTATTCGCCTCATTTTTTTCGCTTTTTCCTTTTTTATACTTCCTTATTGCTGCTCCGTTTAGCCTTGATGTGCGAAAACAGACGCGCTCTGTCGAACTTAACAAACAGGTATGTGGTATGTGTAGTGTATGTGTATCGAGTGCAGATTCCCATGTCGCCTTCGGTGTACATATACCTATATCGTATGTGCACATGTAATTGCATGTACTACACGCGGTGTATGTACTCATTGTCAGAGTATGCATATGTAGACGTATATATTTCACAATCTACGATACAAGTATATGGAACGCTTGAGAAAAAAGTCCCGAAAAAGGAAGAAGAATCGAGGAATTTTTTTTTCATCCTAACACCCTTCCTTTTTTTAATTTCAAATTGTTCTTTTTCCGACCATGGTTCGATAATAAGAGTCGGCGTGGCAAATACGCGACAGGACGACATGCAGCTTTTCAGACTTCAATTTGATTTTATTTTTTTTACTTTTTCTGCTGCGTTCGTATAATAAGCCATGAATATGTATTTTTATTTAATGGCAAACAAGCGTCAAAGCGTTTATTTCTTCCATTATCTCCGTCGAGAAAAATTCATTGCCTACCCGTGGGTCAGTTCGCAGAGATGAGCGAGCGCCGCTCTTATTATGTATGGTATGTAATAAATTCGTGTCCGTGAATTTATGAATTTGAAAACTGCAATTCTTGTGATTTTCAAGTAGTATTGTTTAATTACCACGTAGGGACGACAGTTGTTTAACATCCGAAGCTTTTCATTACGTTAGATTTAATATCGGTTACATAATTAAATTCTATACCAGCAGCTATAGCAATAAATTCAAATTTCAGCAGCCACGGGACGTGCATCAGGGACGCCCTTCGCGATGTCTGTTCGCGACACCAAATTTGAATGAATTAATTAATAACTAGAAATACCCCAGGCGAGTCTTTTGACGAAATGAAAAAGGTATATTACATAGAAATCCAGGCGTATAGCTTTCCTTTTTAATTTACAAACTTATGACTTGATACGAATTGAATCGTTCGTTAGAAAAAGAAATATAAGAACAAAAAAAAAAAAATTGAATATACGTCATGAAAACTCCCATCGTATAAAAGTCCCACCCATTATTATGTATATTGGAAATCTAATTTCCATGAGGTCGATATCCGCGCTTGCAGTGATTCCGATATTTATGCACCATCAGGACCGAAGAACGTATACATTTATTAATTTCTCAAGTATTTAAACGACCTGCAGTCAGCTGTTCCGGTAATAATAATAACGTCTTTACGTAGTTTTTTAACGTGTTTGAACGAACGCGCGTACGGGAATGAAAAAAAAACGAGCCAGGGTATTCACTCTGTGGAAGATTTAGAAAGGCGCAAAGACGTTGAAGGCCGTGGCACAGCTGTCGAAGAGCTAAATTGGCCAATTTTATCGGGCAATTGCATTGGCTCAATAAGTATACGAGTAGAATTTTATCCTTCTGCTGAAAATAAAAACCTACGAGGAAGACGTGGGGGGGGGGGGGGGGGCAGCAAAAGACGATAACTAAAATAAGAGAAACAAAAAAGTGAAGCACGAAAAGATGTAGCGTAAAACTATACGAGAAAAATGTTGAGAAGATTAAAAAATAAATAGGATGAAAAAAAAAAATATATATATTAGAAGAAAAAAACAGAAAGAAACGAATGGGGATAAAATGTTAGGAAATAAAAAATCGAGCGATATTGCAACCAGGTTCACAAGACGTTAGTGTACGTGACTGACTGACGCGCGTATACCTTGTAACAGTTGGCCGAAGCTTTTCCGATCCCCCCAGCTATAACTTGCTTGCTTGCTTGATTTCTTCGATCCTGATATATTGCCAAGAACTAAATGAGGAATAATCGCTGCGCTGTTAGCGAGAAAAAGATGATTCGAGAATAGTTATTGGTTTTTTTTTTATAATCTCATCGATTTACAAGCTAGAAGATACACATCGCACTGATTCATTTTATATATCCACGCATGATGTTCAGAGTTTCTTGCTCCAATTTGACAAATTTTTATTTTCGACTCTCCGCAGATATCCATTGTTCACGTTATTTCGAATTTTAATTCTCTTAAATTGAAGAATAAATTAGATGTATTTTCTTGCAGATGTATATATTTATAAGAAAAAAGTATAAAGGGCCGCCGGGGTACGATAAACTTTTCCAAAAGCCCTGCAAGTGTCGTAACAAATTAGAGCGGCGCGGAGGAATAGCTACGGAAATCAGCGAGAAAAATAAGATAAAAGAAGAGCAAGATATCAAGAAGAAGAAGTAGAAGAAGAAAAAGCTCGTCACTTCGAAGGGATGCCTGTCCGCCAACCTGCGGAAGATAAGAGCGGACGCGACCCGTGGGGGGTCCGCAATGTATATATGTATAATTTGTTTCCCAAAGTGTTTGAAATATCGCAGAGCGAATAGCAGGGGGTTGGAAAAAAGGCGAAGAGAATCGCGTGGGGAGCATTTCTCTGCGAAAGTTTTCAAACTTGGACAGCGTTAAATGTTTAATCGCAACGTCTACGGAGTTATAAGCATGGGGTAGAAAGACAGTTGAGCAAGGCTTGGTATTTCCGTTCTCGTCCGCCGCGATGTAGCTTATTTTTTTTTTTTCAAGGACACTTAACCCGTATTCCACGGGTGGCACTTCACTTTTCATCCACCTCTTCACGTCTCCACGTCCCCCTGTCAACACCCCCTCATTCAACATTTCCCACCTCTTTTCAACACCATCACGTATCTTTCTTTTTATCCTCATACTTCTTTTTAATACAGACATCTTTGCTTCGTTCTGAAGTTCATACTTCTTTTATTTTTCTCCCTCATCATTTCCTTTCGGCTTCAATTCTTCCTCTTTCGTTGCGCATTCGTCCCGCGTCGGCTAATATATTACGGCTATATACTGCGCTCTCATGATGACGTCTTGAAATATGCACGTGCAGGTTGAAGAGCCGCAGCCTGCACTGCAACAGCTTCCCTTCATGATCATCGCCATCATCAACAGCTAATAAGCTGCAGCAAAACGCGATAGTACGAGCTCATTTTTTTTCTTTCAATTTTTATTAATGAGCGCGAAGAACCATTACGGTTCGGTTTACAGATATCGTGTGGTTCGCTTTTCACCTTGAGGAAGGAATTGTGTTTTATTATTCTGCGAAGTATCGTACAGTTTGAATATTATACATTTTTTGACAAAGTTACTTACAAGTAATGTTTTTGTATTTAGATTTTAAATGTATATAGGTACACTATAGCTACGATACGTATAAAAATAGAATATAAAACGATCGTCAGCAGATTGAAAATTAGTCCCAGTCGAAATAATCTGTTGGTGGGGTTACAGCGTCAGTAGAAGAGGCTGCAGATATAAGTATAGGTTATATGTATAAGGAATAAGCAGGAGAATAGAGCGAGAAAGATAAAGAGAAATGTAACAGAAACGAAAGAGAGCAACACAAAGGGAGACGCAGAAATTGAAAACTAATTCTTGAGACCTTGCGAGGCCTCTTCTTCCATCTTTCAGGTACTACGCTATACGTATACCTATATAAGTGTATACAGGACAAAGAACGGTAAACAATAAGAGGGCCTGTGCGCCAGGAGTAGCACGAAAGCGAATGCGAAGATGGTATGGAAGCGTGGAAGGGATGGATGGTCGTGGAGGATGTTCCTAATGAGAGCGCTTCCAGAAAGCACTTTCTCGAGCTCAACGTAGTCGCCGCCCTTAGAGCGCGAGTAGCAAAAGCTTCGAACAAAACTCTTCCTAAGTTTTACTCACAATCATTCTCAATCCAAGTCGCGGCCGAGGCGCTGCAACATCGCGGAACTCAGCTTTCCGCGTATAGTGACACAAATTGACAATTTTTATTGTTTTTGTGTTTTGTTGTTTTTTTTTCCTCTTGTTCTTTTCTTTACAAAACAAGAGTAAAATGAAAAAAGGAAACAGGGTAGACCCGCACCTGATTAATCTTTTTTTTCTTCTCTTTTCAGCTCGATCCTGGGAAAATTATATTCGTGAAATAATTTATTACCTCTATACAAACGGCCCCTTTGAAAATTCTCCGGTAATAATAAATATATGGTACAACCGTGGCATTCCTTTGTTGAAATTATGAAATTTGTTTTCAACCCATATCCATTTTATACGATTCAAGAAATTCTCATACATATTATTATACGTTTTACAGATAATTTTTTCGTTCTTTATTTTTCTTCATCTTTTTACGCACTGCAGCAGTCGGTAATACGCTCGTAGCTGTTACTACTTTGGTATACACATAGGCGAAGAAAATGAGGAAGTGGAGAATGAGGAGGGATGACTCTCGGGATGGAAACGCGAGACTCGTTTATTTTATCGAGTGCGCGGAATTGGCAGGAATTATTTCATCATCCGCGAGTATCGTCGACCTGGGACTCGACGCAAGTATAGCTAGTTAGACGATGTTTCCATCCCCGCGTTTGCAGCTTTAACCCTGCCTGCCGCGTATAGCATCGTCGCGTATATTCACAGGATTAATTAATGCCCAGATGTCTACGAAGATAGCTGCAAACACATGCCGGTATAACCGGCAAAAATACAACCAACATTCCGCCGCGACGTGAGATGCTATCGGAGAGGTGAAAAAAGAAAAAGAAGATTTCAGATAAACAGTCCAATAAAACAAATAACGATCATGATATAATCTCTATTTTACGAAATATTCATAGTAAGTTACAGTACGCTACGGGTTCCATATTACCAGAGTTGGCACAGAGTATTGGGAAATTATTTAACCTGCCGTATCTTCAAAGTATTTATCCTAAGAAATAATTTCGTCCGAACATCGATGAAATCTTTTGGTAATTCGATTGATGACTGTTTTTTTTTTTGTTTTTATTCTCAATTTCTTTCCTATTCAATGTATATCGTTAAATATTTTTGTTAAAAACTTTCGGAAAGAATAAAATGACCAAGTTGAACTTGCGGACAAAAGACCGGGGGGGGGGTAGACGATTTGTTTTTTCATTTCGTCTGCGTTGTAAGTTCTACTCGAATACAAGTTTAGTCAGAACAGTGTAATATATTTTGGGGGAGAAAAACAATCCTAATTTATTTCGCTAATGCGAGGTCCTTGTGACAGGGGGTGTAATATTTTTCTCATCCTTCTTTATATTATATTTCTCGATTTCACACCCCTCGCGTTTCAGCGGCGGTGATTATTTTTTGTCCCCCGGAATTAACGCACCTCGTGCACGTGTACGCGCGCGAATACCTGTACCCTGAGCTCTGAATAACGAAACGTTCCATTTTTTTCGTTCTGATATTTCTAGATTGTAGTATACATTTCGGGCTGACTTGACGAGAACCGGGCGGACCCGCCCCAGGTCGCTTTCCATCGTTTCAGCTGGTTATGGTCTGAGTCTTGGTGATTTCATCTTGCCCTCGTCTACAGGGGTCTCTTTCATTTTTCTACGAACCTTTGTCCGTGGATAACCATTGTTCTCGATCCGAGCTTGTATAGTATGTCTTATATAGGGTACAGGTACATATATATACATACGTATGTACATATACATGTATGTTCATGTAGTAGATCTGTTCGTCTAGCCATAAGAACTTCCGAGAGGACCCCAAGGAACCCTGAAAAAGACTTTCGTTGGTGAACTTTGAGGAAAAGCTACAAGGGAATATTTAAGTATGTGTGCATTTCTTTCGTTATACATATGATATTTATATTTTATGCACTGTTATATACATATAGGCGTAAGGGTGGAAGAAAAAGCCGGAAGAGAATAAGAATATGAATAAAAATAAAGAAGGAAAGGATGGCAGGTGAATGGAAAAAGTATAGTGGGCATAATATACCATAAGAAACTTGGAAACACTTGAGACACTCCACTTTTCTCTTCCTGCTGTGTTTCCAGTGAAAGCTCAGCCACGTAATAAGCCTCTTCTTCTTCGAGTACCTGCAGCGGGCTAAACAATGAGGGGATTTTTTAATACCCGCGACGTTTATAAAACTCCCCTGATGGTGTCTTTAATATCGAATGTGTGCGTTGCCTATGTCTACACATAGGTATATAGTTAATATATATAGGTATATAAATATATACCTACACCGCACAGTGATGTATCTTTAAATATTTCATAACCGCGGAGTATTGAATTGAAAAGAGTCGCAAGGACCGCAATTTGGGGGAACTGCCCGCGAAAACGAAGAATAAGGTTCTGAAGAAGAAGAAGAAGAAAAAAAAAGGTAGAACGACGAAGGCGCCGTGAGGACGTCACCGTCGTCGTCTCGAGGAAGAGCAAAGCGCAAAAGCTCAAGTCGAGGCCTCCATCTCTCAAAAATGTATATCGTGGAGGACGGGCGGGGGGGGGGGGGGGGGAGGGTAGAAGAAGCCAATTGTTTAGGAAAGCTGCGAGTGAATTCCGGTGAAACGGGAAGGAAACTTTTTAAGACCACCTTCCGTCCTCACCCCGCTCCGGCCCTTTCTTCTTCGTCGTTCTCGACCTTCTGCTCCTCTTTTTCTCTTTCCTTTTTACATTTTCTTTTTCTTTTCTTTTTCTCTTTTCTTTCGCCTCTCTTCCGCTCTCCTCTCTCCTCCATCTGGCGTCGTTCCGTCGCTTTCACTCTCGCTATAGGTATATGATAAGGTATATGTAGCACATTTTTAAAAGCTCGCCGCGAAGCTTAGCAGATTTCAAGACCCCCGAAACTTGATGAGGTGCGTCTTCATTCCGAGATAATTTACTAAAACTTGTTGTTGTTGGTCTTCTTCTCCTTCTTCTTCTTCAATTCTTTTTGTTTAATTTCGTTTATTTATTCAAACAGAGTAAGCGAAAGAAAAAAAATAATACATCTAAATGCATATTGATAGAGATACTCGTTTAATTAATTATTTTTCCCTTCGGACGAAAATTCGTTTAGTTCATAATGATCGTATAATAACGTAGAACAATATACATATTAAATATACCCACTTCAAAGCACGGTTTATCTTTTCAATTTCATTTGCTCGTTTTTAACATTTTTTTTGTTTTTTTTTTTTCACTTTTATTCTCCCACATCACATTTACAAGATGATAAATTACACCGACGTGTCAAATGTCCCAAAAATTCTAACACTCCCCTTCCCATTTGATTCCGTACGGCACGACCGAATCATTTTTAATAACGTTGCGATTTTAACTCCGATGACCCATTTGATATGGTGGCCGGGGGGGGGGGGGGGGGAAGTAATGAAAATGAAAAAATAGAAAAACTAGATATTTTCCATGTGATACAGTAGTTAAAAATTGACCACTTATTTTTTTCCTCGATCGTACCAAAATCATACATCAATTTATTGGACGCTTGCAGCTAGAGATTTGCTGTAAAAAAAAAAAAATAATAAAATAAATAATATGGAAAAAAGCAAATAAATATATATCACTGGTTTTAGGAGCGTTCGAAAAGCTTGCAAGCCTTCGCGACCCCTGCTCGTACTTTTGTTCGATGTTGAATAGAATGTCGTTGAAGTTTTTGCGATTTACTCGACCACTCGGAGCGAAGGGTTCGATTTAAAAATACCTAGATTCATCTCTGTGATCGCGCGATCCTTTTTCCCCTTTCCGCTTTTAGAATCTCCGCAGATATTTCGCGTCCCCTCAAAGTGAGCTGGAGTGCTGCGGCCTAGCATTCTGAGGTTGTAATATTGAAAAATGTAAAACTCGATTCCGAAAAGTTGGCAGAGACGGAAGGAAAAAACGTCAAGTTATACGAACAAGGGTTCCGTTATAACCGAAAAACAAGGTAGGTGCGGAAAAAAGTCGAGGAAGGACGAAATATTTATGCACGCATAATTTTTGCCAAAATTGACTTGTTATCTCGGAGAATGTTGAAGTAAACAAAAATAAATAAAACAAACAACAAAAAGTTTTTTTTTTTTTTTTTTACAAATGTAACCTCTGTGGACGATCAATATTTTAAAAAATTATCTAATCCCGAGCGATCAAAATTTTGGTATATATGTACTACCTATATAGTCGTAAGATTTTCTGCTTTTTTGTCTCGGCAAATAAAGGGTTTTTTTTTTCCGCCCCCCCCTAAAGTATATACACATAAAGCACTCTAGGGAATGTATTCCCATGGGAATTCGTTGAAAGAAAAGGAGGATCAGGACGGTTCGGAGTAATATATATATATATATAGGTTCTCCTTTACGACTTGACGCACTTTGCAGTTTTACACCCGAAAAAACGACCCCAGTCGAATCAGTCCCTCCAGAGTTCTCAAATCTATAGAGAGTATATACCACGTAAAGGAAGGAAAAAGGGGGAGAAAGTACGTGGGTGGGAGGAGGGGGGGTGGGGGAGGGAGAGGGAGGTTGAGAACGTGAACCTAATTGTTCGGAAAGCCGCGAGTGGATTTTTTTACCAGTCCAGAGAAAAACTCTGGAAAAATCTCTCTGCATCGCGTCTCCTTAAATAATATTATTCCTATAAGAGCGCGACGATCGCGGGGTATAAGAATTAATGATATATTTTTTCTTTTTTTTCTCCCCCCCTTCTCATCTCTTGCTATTACATCGACGCGTTGATTCAATTTGCACATATACATGCGTGGATTGTGTATTGTTTTTTTTTATTTTTATATTTTATCACGGACTTTACATAGGTATATGTATAGGTATGTATACACCGCACCGAAGTCCTCAGCTGTTATATCGATCGGACGGGTGAATAAGACGATGAGAATTTAACGTGGAATCGTTTTTTAAAATTGATAAGCTTTTACCCGTGTGAAGGGGAGTAAAAAATATAGGATAAAGCCGGTTGGAAACGATATGCGAAGAGGGTGAGGGAAGAAGTTAATCGCAAAGAGAGTGACTTTAAATCTAAGCTACTATAGGCAATTTAGAGAAGTTTCGAAAAATCGTTCAAAATCGAATTAGCTAGCACAGGAAGATAAACGTTGGAAAATTTGAATAAGTAACGAGGCGGACAGGGTAGGTACCCATATATACCTATATACGTATGGATGGCGGGTGGAAGAGACGCGAAAGCTGGTAAAGCATCGGAGAGAAAATGAGAGAGGTAAAAAGAGACGGCACCAGGAACTAAGCGAGGATCCTCCTCTTTTTGTTTTGAATATATTTTAACTTTGTTTTCGTAATTTTGCATAACTCAGTGAGATTCGATTTGCCCGCGTTGATCCATTTACGCGCGCGGGGGCGTTGCGCATGATGGAAAATATCTCGTTGCTTATGGCTGTTGATCGCTTTAAAATATTTTACTTCGGGGTGCGAAGGGTGCCGACTATACATGGATATACTCTCCGTCTTACGAGCGGAGCTTTCCAACATCCGGAGTGGATATTGTAAACTCCAAAGCTAGTTAAACTTTAATCACACCGTGTAACCAAAAATAGATGTTGGTACCTACTCTCGTATCCGACGAAAATATGCAACACTGGATTACTCGAAGATCGAATTCAGGATTCTCAGATTATAAAAAATATATTTTTCATCGTTATCATTCTACTACTCTGCCCCGAAGAAGTACAACACGGGGACGCAAAGGCCAAACTAAACTTGGTATGAAGAGATTTTCCGCGCAGATTTTTTCTTTTCACCGAAAACAAGAAGGAAAGTGAGCCCCGAGATATATCGCTCGAAAAGTTGGTGAAAGTTTAGTAACCCTTTTCCTGCAATGTGACCCTCGTCACATAGTCTGTTCAATTTTGGTGCCACTTTCTCCCCTAGAATTCGCCGATCGCCTCGCGATAGAGAAACAAGTTTGATGGAGAAAAAAAGAAATATTATATAGACTTAAGTTTCGATACACCTGCATTTTGTCACAAGCTTTCAGATTTTTAGATTCCGGAAATAGAATTTGTATAGACAGGATAATTTTTTGTTGAAAATTAGTTACTCGAATTATTAATTCTTTTCATTTGTTAATTGTCTTCTGATTTTATCGCCTGAAAATGAACTCGTCAAAAGATTGTCGGTTCATTATACGTTTGGGATCATCTTTGCAGTATCCATCGTAATTGTATAAACAGATCGGAAGTTTTGTAATTGCAGATTCAACGACGGATGTTATTTTCCACGTAAAGTCGCAGTTATTTGATATTTTTTCGTCGAATACCGCGAGTGCTTTGCATCTCAAGTAATGAATAATGTGCAGTATGGATTCATTATGAGGGCCTTACCCTCTGAAAGCCCGTACCGAAATTCATCGGATCTCATCGGAATTTTGAAGAGAAAAAGAAGCGAGTATTCAATTTTTTCGAATTCTGCTTAAATTAAAGGTCGGGATATCGACGCTCGATTCAAGAGTGCGGCGTGTCTTAGGGGAGGAATAGCAGCGGGCTGGAGACGTTGATTTTCCCTTATCAAGGGAGCGGTCGTAGTCTTGGCCTAAGGGGAGAGAAGGGAGATCGCCATAGCGACCTGATCGTAATTAACAATTAACTCCCCTCTGCGGTTGGCAGGCGCCTACCCAGCTGCCCACGGGGCTGATACCGCCGCTTCCATAAATTGCATTTCTTGCTCACTTTTTGCACGTCTGTCCCGTATCGTTTGGGAATCCCAAATGTCCGCGTAGTCCTCTGGACGGGGGCCGCGGCCCCGGCCGGTGCGCGCGGTGCGAAATGCCGCTGCCTGCGCCGCGGGCGACTAAAACAAGGCGGCAGCGGCCCGGTGGCGCACCAAAAAACGCCGCTTTTCAAATTGACCGACGTTTTTGTCCCACTTCAAGGTTCAAAATACTCCGAAGAGTAAAATTCCAACTTCTCTCGGTCAGGTTGTAAGCCTTTTTTCGTTCCCTACACCATTCTATTTTTTGCCCCTCGATTCCAACGTGGGAAAAAAAGACATAAAAAAAAAATTAAAATGGCTGTTCAATTTTCCTATCGGATGATCGGGCATCCGCAGTGAATTTTCTCTGGGATTCAATACCTCGTTGTGGAATCAACAGTACGATGCAGTTTGCAGGTGCCGCATGAATGTGAAGTAATTACGTGAGCGACCTAATTAACCGGCTAATTGCAGGTATCGTACAATTCCTTGTCGTACGCTTATACCTAGTGCGGAATTCTTCATGCCGCGAAATACTCGTGATGCTTTTTAGGAGATTGGAAAACTGAATACGGGGTAAAAGAGCTTTTCAATATCACGCAAAGTAATATGGTCCATATATCGATGTGTACAATATATTACGAATAAAAAGTCACTCAACGCAACAGATTTTTTTTCAGTATCCATACCTGCTTCGCTTTCGTTTTTCTTTCTTGCAGTTTTTCTTCTTTTTCTAACGGTGCGCAGATACCGCGCCCTTATTTACGCGCGTGTCTCTTAATTGTGCGTTGGGTATAATATAATCGACTAATTGTGGGGCGGCTTTTTGTCGGTGGTGACGACGTCTCTTACCAAATACATGAGAATCTCTGTGCCAATAACACGAGAAACATGCGCGAACCGAGCATCCGATACGAACGCTAAGTCGAGCCCCGCGAGCTTACCAAGGAACTCTCAACATAGAATAGTCTCGCGCCGTCCCTCGAGCTTGCAGCATCGGGCGTCGCGACGCCCCTGGATACGGTCAGCTCGCGTGAAACGTGAAACCCGCGAATTTTACGACCACTTAATTCTCGCCCATCCCCACTTTCGAAGCAGACCACCACTGGCGATCAGCCTCGTTTTTTTTATTTTTTATCTTCGCTCGAAAGCTCCAAAGTTTTGTGAAAGTGCATTTTCTTGAATTTTTCGTTTTTCTTCCTTTTTTTCCGACAGTGTTTCTAAAATTTTTCGCATCCATCGTTAAAATTTTTCACTCAAATATCGTTGAACTAAACAAAAACGTATCGGAACATTAAAATTAAAAAAAAAAAAATAAAATAAAACAAGACTCTTTCTCTCAATTTCTCACAGCGTTTGTGTGGCTTCAAATTTTGACTGACTTCTTCCGACCGAAAAACACAGTGTGCTGCTGGTTCTTTTTCCTTTTTTTTCCCCCATTTTTCTTTCCTTTCTATTTTTCTTTCGTAACTTAATTTTTTCTTCTCTTCCTTCTTCTTCTTCTTCTTCTTTTTACTCTTCTCTTCTTGTGGTGATGTGATCTCAGCGATGAGTTTCATGCCCGTTTGAAAGCTCACAGAGGATACCGCGGACAAAGTGAGTCATCCTCCACGAACATAAGTACTATTTATACTTCGTAACCAACTGTTGTGCCCAAGCTGTGTTCCTTCCATGGTCTCAAAGGAGAATTTCGTTTCTCCCTTAAGATTAGACGATTCAACTCGTTTCATTTCAATTCTTGAATAGCTATGGTCTTTTGGCAAATTTCTCATAATGTACGCTTTTCTTTTTTCCTTTGTTTTTTGTTTTTTTTTTTTTTTTCATTCATTACACGACCAATCGCTGCTTCAAGGATAATCACAAGTGATTGGAAAGCATATTGTACTCATTTAATATCCGATGGTACTTGTGCACACCTACAGTTATGACGATGATGATGATAATGATAATAATAATAATAATAATAATGATAATTACGAGCCTCAATCGGTTCTGAACGCGGTCATAACCGCGATTATATTTGCCTTATAAGTGTCGATGTAATTATACGCATATGTATTTTAGGGGATAATTCGATATCCAATTACATTTATGATGCAAACCTACTATAAAAATGTAAGGTGCAATTCTGACACCGCAGTAATATAATTGTAATGATATAATATTTCAGAAGTAATTGGTCGTACATTCACCTCATACATTATAACATATCCATTTATATACCTTATACACACCGCTGTTATATTTTCGTGCAATAATATACGTGTCGTATTATACATATTTTAAAACCTCATTTCGCATTTCTCCGATTACATTTATTTCGCTGTTAGAGAGCCGCAACGATCGCCCGGTTTATATTATAACACATTCATATTAATTAAAATACATCAACTAGTTTACCTGAAATTATTATTTTCACCGAATGATATCCGAGAAGTTTAATAAAATTCTCTTTATATTCTCCTCATATATTTTGTCCACGTGCCCCCCCCCCCCTCCCCCCTCTCTTTCCCCCCATTGATGCAACAGCGGAGAGCTGAGGACCGCAGCCGTGGGGTTTTAAATCTTCTCGTGTGGGCGAGCGACGCGCACGAGCCTTCGTTTCTCCCCCCGCCCCCCCGCCGGCTATTCTTTTTTTTTTCTTCTTTCGATTTTTCTTCCGTTTTATTTTATTTTTATTCCTGTTACTTTAAAGCAAGATAATATCCCTAACGACTTCTACACGATGAGTATAAGTCGCGTGCCGCAAAAATCTCGTCAGCCTCTTCATCCGGCGTGCAGCAGGCGGCGTTGTTCTCTGTTATCCTGCGAGAGTAAAAAAGTTAAAAACATCGCGATTGCATCTGTATCTCTTCGGTTTTTATTTATACTTATATACTGAAGCCAGTTACATGCGGGATGCATTAATTTAATTACAAAAACATCGGCTCAATTAACTCGGTAATTATCTTGGGGGAGGGGGTATTATTAAACTGATCTGCAGAACGAAAAATCGTTTTTACCGTCTTTATTATGACGTGTACCTGTATACCTGTATATATACATCAGCAAACGGATAATATTCTTTGTTTTATTATAAAAATTGTTAATAAATTTATCCACATCTTGTTACTCTATACGGTATACATATACAGATATCCGAATGTACAATTGTTGGCGGATTGCCGGAATGATCGAGCTTGTGATTTTCATTACAACAGTTGAGCATCGGAGTTTGTTCGTAATAATATGAGGATGAGTATCGCGGTATCCGGTTCCGGTTTTAATGAAAACCCGGTGGCTGCTGTGCAGCTACCGCCTGTTTGTGTATTATGAGGGCGCGAAACAGCACGCGTGTTATATATCGTTGTTTTTTCTTTTCTTCTTATTCTTCTTCTTCACCGTTAGAAAACCAATTTTTAATGGGTAACACATATCGCACAAATTTCATTATAGACTTCCGCTCTTTGCACGGGGATGGAAGAACGATACCTTTCAATCGCTGTGTACGGAAAAATAAAAGATACAGAAGAAAAAGACAATGAAAAAAGTATCAAGAAAATGTCACGAACGAAAGTTTATCCTTGCACAAAATCACGTATTATACGTAGGTATAACGTTCTACGTATGTGCTCGCATGCGTGGGAAACTTAGGAAAAGTATTTCAATAACGACATGAAAATGTTTTCGTTTTTTTTTTTTGCTTTTTTTTTTCTAAATTTGTGTGTTTCTCATGCAACGTGACGTCACTCGTGTATACTAGCGTATAAGCTTTTTGATTCGATTGTAATTTTTTCGTCTTCTATTTTTGGTTTTTTTTTTCTTTTTTCTTTTTTTTTAAGAAATGAAACACTGCGGGTCAGCAAATAATCAAATACATATAATTGGAGTGGGTATATACCTATATACGACACGTACTCCACGAGTTGACGTCCCAAGCGCGCTATATGGAATAGAAAAAAAAACCTTTTGCTTTTTATCTCATCAATTGATTAGTGCCCGCATAAGTATATAACGTCAGAGGGAAGGGGGTTAGCCATGCGAAACGTTATTTCCAATTAAACCTATAGCGGGTCGCGCGACCGTCGTGCGTAAAAGAATACTTTACTATCTATTTCTACGTTTTACGAGGAGACCCTGGAAATCCAGGATAAGTATACAGGCATCCCGATTCAACGTATTATAGCATAAGTATAATAATAATAATAACAATAATAAGAATGATAATAATGATAGTACCTTATACGCCTACGAAAGCTTTTAAATACAACGCGTTCGAATAAAAAAAAAAAATACACTTTTTTATCAGTTATACGTGACACAACCTTCATACTCACTTCTGCAGGCTATTATCGCGCCTGCAGTCGAAGAAAACCAGAAAAAAAACACAAAAAACAAAAAAATTAATACAACGTAGAAGTGGTCTAACCTATTTGCAGTATAAGGGAAAGAAAAAAAAAAGAAAAAACACAATTTCTACTCACGTTCGCAATTACATATAGTTACTTGTAAAAAATTAAATCATTGCACATCGTACCGATTATGGTGTAAAATTATACCTTTAATGGTAGGATGTGAAAAAACACATGGCGAGAGCTTTCGAAATGGTCTTCTTTTCTTTTCCGTTTTTTTTTTTCTCTTTTCTCTTCAATTTGTTCCAAACCGGAGCTTTTTTTTGAGCTTGTACATTTTTACGTGTACGTACGATGCACCTTTTCGTTTGTTTTTTTTTTTTCTTTTTTTTCAATAGTATTTTTTTTTTTTTAACCGTGTTTTTTTCACATATGAATTTTATTTTTTTTTCTCTTTTCGTTGAATAAATTCCATCCCTACGTACTTACGTGCTTGCCTACCTTCTACTCTGTGGAATTTGTAACTCGAGACACGAACTAAAATAAACTATGTTATATACGTATACCCCACTAGCTAGCTTCGAGTTAAAATGCTGCACGTGCAGCGAACCCAGGTTAATGCTATTCCCATATGATTCTACGTTACTTAAACACACTCACGTTTATCAATATTTGAATCCATCACCTCCGAAATTACCCTCGATTTTAAAATATTGTTGCTGCAGTAAGACGTGTCTACGTAATGCAGCATTATAGGTATAATAATTGCAGTTGCCAAAATAGCTGCAAATAAATTTCTTTCTATGACGTAAATCTTCTGTTTTTTTTTTTTTTCTTCTAAATACACATGTAACTTTTTACTTACCGTCAAGTTTCTCCTTACATCATTTTCTCTCGTCTTAATACTCCCTCGATTTTATTTTATTTTATTATATTTGGTTTTATATTCTTTCAACTCGTTGCAGAAGGTCACCTGCGGGCCAAAGGCGAGTGAATTATTTATTCAAAGGCTAATCAAGGGGTTCTTTCCCTTGACATGACCCCTCAATTTTTAATCAAGTGTGATTAAACTTGTTCCGCTGCTGCTGCTGCTATCGCTACGCAAATGCTCGCTGCTATGTTCATATGGTTTATGACGCAAAAGCTTTTTTTTCTCTGACGAGAAGCCGAAAAGCCAAACTTTTTACTTACCTCAGAGACAGAATGAATTCGGACCGTGCGTTATCTGTAGGCACGTCTTTCTATACGTTTTTGATACAAATTCATTTATTCATCCTTTTATTCATTTGCAGTGAACGAAAAAAAGCCAGATTGAATAGTTTTTGTTTTCGACACGCAATTACGCTCCGTTTACTCTAGTGAGAAAAAAAAAAAGAAAAAAGTAGACCTGATTTTTGGTCAAGCGGCTTATGACTGTGCAAAAAACTGTCGAAAAAAGACGGCCACGACGAATTAACGACCTATGTGTCCATTATATACGTAGGACTGGAATAAAGAGTGACGATAGGCGCGTCTCCGCGCCGCGACGATGGTGCTCTTTTTTTTCTCTTCTTCTTCTTCTTCTTTTTTTTTGTTTTTTTTTTTTTTTTTTTTTATAGATATATACGTGACTGCGGGAGAGTCCGGTTAATAAAAAGTGAAAAACTTTTTCACTTAGGGGCTGTGCGAGTAAACTTGCGAACAAAGTCTCCCGCGATTCGACGCGACGCGGGTGGGAACGAGAGGAAACGAGCTTTGTGAAACAAAAAAATGAATAAAAGTAAACATAATGTACCGTAAAGCATAAAAACATTGCTGAAGTTTTTTTTTTTTTTTTTTTTCTCTTCATCCCCTCGTTTTTTTAACATGCAATTCCCTCTGTATACTATGTATACGTGTACAAGAGTATACTATAGGTAAATATATATAGGTATTCATGTATATTAGACTATACATTGAGTTGGTATATATAGTGAACGTATAAATGAACGGCTCTAAACCAACGTCGTAAACATTAAAATTACTCTAATTAAGAATTTTATCCACCGTAAAAAATTAAAAGCGATATAGAAACACATAATATACCAGTTCTACATCGTACGGTATATACCTATATATACCTATACATATATACGGTTATATGCACACATATATATTCCTATTGGTTTGTTACTCGGGTGCAGGTCAATGAAGTGGGTGTTGATACAGAGGTGATAATACATACAGTTCTGCACAAAGGTGTATCCTCATGTTTTCCATTATAAGTTATACGTATAAACGTGTAATAAAATGGAAGCTACATTACTGGAATTCGATGGGGTATTTCGCATGTAGCGCTATCTACAATGTAAACGCGGAAGTCTCGCAAAAATTTAAAAAAAAAAACAAAAAAAAAAAACATCAGATTCTTTCTCTTTTTCTAACATTAAATTCACTATAATGTGAGCTTATTGTTGGAGGTCCTCTTGCAAATTTGATAGAAAAAAAAAAAGAACTCGGCTCGTTATTGTACTAAATTAATAATTTTGCGGATATTTGTACGTAACGAATCCGTTGACATTTTATATCTTCATACATAATGTAGTACATGTATAATCCTACGAATGGAATCGTGAAATAAAACATATGAGAATCAAATCACGCGATTATTTAACGAGTTATTAAAAATGCATTGAAAGTTTTATGAAGTCCTTTACATATATTATATATTTGCATATGCGCGAATATCGGTAAATTCAGATATGAAACGGATATATCCCGTGCGAAACGTTATTAATACTTCGTTCCGTCAATTTTTCATTATATGTAATCTACTCATCGCGAAATATTTCCACTTGCAGAGTGCAGTTTCATCTTTCATTTATTGTAATATTTTTTTCTATTCATTTTTATCAATGGAAATGGAAATTTTGGCACAGTGTATAACAATTAAAAAAATGTTTCGTGGTAAGTGGCGAGCTTTATATATATATATATCTCCACTATATGTGCATATAACATATGTACATAGAGAGCGTTGTGCAGGTATAATAAAATAGTTGTCGCGGAACGACTTGCTGCTGCAGTGGCAGGTGGTATAGTGTTTGGTTATTTCGTCCGCCGCGGTTTTATAAATAATAATTAAAAGAATAGAATGAACGAAGTGATATGACAAAATATAGAGAGAGATAGAAGACCGCGCATGAGAGTAGAATAACGGAGTGAAAATACGAACGAACCTGAGTTGTACACACGTAGGTATACCTCTACGTATTTCAGAAATTCCATTTCATTTTAACGAGGCACTGAAATTGTAGCGCGAGCTTAAATGTACATGTAATATTACGAACGAATAATAATAATATACATATATACAAATCGCGACCGCGGCCTACCTATGAGTAGTTAGCTGCAAAATTTGCGCGATGTTGAAAGCTTTACGAGATTCGCGTCAACGGTGGGGTGAAAATTATCTCGAGTGTACACCTCGTTGACAAAAAACAAAGCGGAGAGAAGGCAGCGAAAAACAAATGACACAAAAAATTAGATATTTAATAAACAAAATAAAAAGTAAATAGTACAAATTAAAATCGTGCGAAGGGCGATCCTGCGGATGCTGTCGCACGCAGCTTTGACGAACGTTTACCTTGGTATAAATAACTGACGAATGAAGAGACAGCCGGACATTCTTTATCGTGAACTTTTTTGAATTATATTTCAAGCCGTTCGAACTGTATACTCCTCCTTTCGGTTATTTGATCGCTATTTTTTTTTTTATTCGTTTTCCGTTCGTTTTTTTTTGTCGGACAGACGGACGGTTCTGTGCAGCGTGCCAATTCAACCTGGTGGTTCGACGACACCGCCGATGGTAAACCGGATTAAAAAGGAAAAAGGGTCCAGATACGCCCCTCGATCGGTTCTCCACAAACTCCCAACGTCACCACCTGTCTTACTAACTTTCGATGTCAGAATCCAATCCCTACCTCCCTTGCAATTCCTCAATGAAATGTCACCCGCGTATAAATTTGAATTTCGATCAACACTGGGTGATATGCCTGTGGAGGTATACAGTTGATTCTTAAATTTATTCATCTAATTTATTCATTTCTTTATAATACGACCCGAAAACGACGAATCAGATTATCTCAATTTTATACTAACAATATGAGTACAGATATGATAGGTGACGAGTTTTTACGATTCCTTCTGTCTCTTTTTTTTATTTAATTTTTTTTAACCGTCGTCTGCGTATATTTATAGTTTTTTTTTTATCCATTGCCGTAATACATAGTTGAAAAATCTGTTACGAGCATCACGAATACCTGGAATTTCTTTTGCGTAGTCTAGTCTTCTTTCGATAAGCTTGAAAAGTTGAATCGGAGTTCGTCGAAATTTTCGTACGAATTTTTCAATGCATATAAAATCACCGTCGGATCGGCTTTTTTTTTTTTTTTTTTTCTTTTTTCTATTAATATTCTATAGTTGATCTCAGACTTTATATTATTCCAAAAAGATATCTGAATGGAATTATATTTTTGACAAAAAACGACCTACCGAAACGTCTCTGTATTCAGGTATGTCTAATGATGGAAGTGAATTCGCCGAAGGCTGTAGGGGATACCGAAAGTATGAAAGAAAAAAGAAAAAGGAAACAACAAAAATATAATGTATAAGGATATATAGAATGAGATGCTAGCAAAAAATAGGGTACACATTGGAATGCTGAAAAAATGTGATTCGATTAGACAGTGGAACCCCCGTTCCCCCTACTCCCTCAGCAATGTTCGACCTTATAGTAAATCGAACCTTGCTCGTAACACGTAGCCCCGGGTCCAAGAATTACGAGAAAGAATTTCACTCACATTTCGAATCACGCCTTTAGTTCGCTCACGTGGATGCCAGAGGTCACGGGCTTGATGCTCCGGAGGTCACGTGGTACTGACAGCAGGGTCGTATTTAGCCCCGAGCAATAGCACCGGTAAAACTGTAACGTAAGAATAGGGGGGGAGGAAAAGTTAGAAAAAAATAATCGAAGTAAAAGATGTTGATGAAGAAAAGAAGGAAATTGGTTAACGCAATAATCGAATATGTATTTGAATTTTTTTGATCGCAGATACGATTCTATACAAGGAGACGAGCAGCCCGGATATAAGGTGGAGAATCCGGAGTCACGATGGTTCGCGAGAGTTTTAGATCGTGGACAGGATCGTCGAGATCTTCGTGGCACTTGATACTGGCCATTGTTTTTGGAATAACGACAATTTTAGCCAACGTAGATGCTCAGTGTGGCTCGAGTGCCTCGCAACAGGACAAGCTAGCCCTTTATAAAGTCACATTAAGAACACATTGGTCAAGGGCGAGATTTCCACGACATTATCCCGAGTGGAGGCCACCCGCACAATTCGGCAAACTGATCGGTGAGTTTCAAAGGATCACTGTTTTTTTCCTTCTTCTTCTATATTTTCAAAAATCATTTTATCTTTCAGATTTGAAATAATTGGAACAGTTTTTCCAAAATTTATACAGGGTGATTCACCAGAGGTGTCCGAATAGGCGGAGACTAAACGACGCGATGCGAGCGCGACAACGAATGCGATAGCCGGTCTATCGTGTTGTTATTTTCTTCCGTGGATTCTCTCGCTGTTTATTGGCTATAGAGTATAGAGCTAGGCATGAGGTCGATTAGTCTCCGCCTATTCTGACACCTCTGGTGAATCAACCTGTATATGTATAGCTATAATACTCCAGCACGAGATTCTCTTCGGTAAAACGATTAAATATATACCTATAGGAGTGAAAATCATAGGTTAAAAAGCTGTCGGTGCAGCTGCTCCAGGTGCCAAGGGATCTTATTCGCGGATTCCTTGCCAAGATTCGGAGCTAGCCGTATGTTCCTCATGGAATTTCTCGCGCGCGGCATAGCCATTCGGGATAAGCTCTCTTACAAGCGAACGAACGAACGAATGAACGGTGGAAGACTGGATATCGTGTGTATATATGTAATATATATATATGTATAAAACTTTCTATGAACTATAAATTTATTTTCAGGAGAAAAAGAATTTCACCTTCGCGCGGATATATCCTTATATCCTTGAAAATATACCTGCACGTATAGGTATAATACGAACGGCGCAGGTCTGAAATAACGTTTTAGGTCTCTCTTTTCTTTCTCTCTCTGTTTTATTTTCTTCGTTTTTCTCTTACTTTTTCATTCAGTAGAAATTTATACACCCCTAACCCTGGACCCCCATTTTCTCACGTCCAGGTAATTCCGGGCTTTGCTGTACAGATTCCTTTGCATTTTTGACGAACTCCAGCACCAGATTCTTTTTATTAACCATCTTCCCAACCAGCTTCCGTTCTAGGTATATACCTATTTTGCAAGAAATTATGCATATCCGTTAAACTTTGAACAAAATGTATTTAAGAATAATAAGAAAAAACAAAAATAAAAAACAAAAAAAAGGTAAGGAAAACTCGTATAATTACACGAACAAAAAATTCATCGTAACGATTTGTAATTTATTGAAAATATTCATCTTATCCCCCACGCGCTTCAACATGTGGTTAAAAAGGTGTAGGAATTCAAAGTTTGAAACTATAAAAACTATACTTAATGAAATTTGAATATGTTGAAATATTTCACTTCAAATTTGAAGAGGGTGTTAGCTTACCGTTCAACGCTTGTAACATACAGTATTATATACCTATATATGCCATACATATAACTGGAGAGCATGAATGTGGAATGCAAGGCGAAGAGGATAAGCTACAAAGTTAACGTAGCGTAAAGAACTTTCCATTAAGTTCACGTGCTCTCTGCAGAGACGTTGAAAATCTTTTGATTCAGAAATTCTTCGAGATCTGTATTTGAATTGGTTGAATTCTATGTCTTCTGTCCATCGTTGTCTCTGCTTTTTCTAGCTTTCTAGCCATGTGAAAAATGATCCACAAAAAAAAAAAAAAAACACAGAACAAAATTAAGTTAAATAAAAAAAAACGGTCGGACAATAATTATCGTACGTCGACTTTGACCTTGAAAAGTAATACCGCGCTTGACCCACGGATTGCAGTACACTGCAGGATGTATATATTACGCCATATATAAATATTCTGTACGACGTTATAAATTCACCACACGCAGTCTACTTTGAGCATAAACTGCAGTTACCCCGGTTTATAATTATAACCGCGAAAATTTTAACAATTTGATATTCCGCCGGTGTAACGTTGAGTTTGCCACCTGTATAGTATACGTACGTTGTATATAGTTATAGTTAGCGGTAGATGGTATGTATGCGTAGAGAGGGAGAGAGAAAAAGAGAGAAAATTGCATCGGGTTACATATATAATATTAACTATGTACCGAGTCTTCCAACAATTTTATTACAACTATACTATACGTAATGGCATACGATAAACGTAAAGTCTGCTGTGCAATTTACGCATTCCAGTTTTAATATAAATACAAGTATCCCCGCAAAACGTGTTATATTATGTATACCTACATTCCTGCAGAATTTGAAATACAGTGATACGAAATTTTCGATAAAGCTTTTAATTGAAACAATAAAGTATTCATCTTTCTTCTTTTTCTTTAACGACAGGTAAGGTATAGGTCATTTATTTATTCTTCGCCCCGAAATCGTGCGCGGGAAAAAGAGAAGAAAATCGTATTCAGTAACTCGTGTCTGGAAATTGACTGAATTCTGGACGCTAATGCAGGACAGATTTATCGTTAGAGTACGCCTAGTAGTGAAGTGTAGAAAAAAGCTTAAGCCCACAATAAGGGGGGAGAAAAAAAGAAATGAAAAAAAGCGTTTGTTTGTCAAGGGCGAAGGGCGTCCGTCGACGTCGTGTTTCAAGAATAAGGAGCCCTCGCTGAGAGTTTTGTACGAGGAAGAAGAAGAGAGAGGGGATGAATATACGCGGGCATTCAGGCGGGAAGAAAAGCAGCGTGTATTTCTTAATTACTTTCCTGAGTGAAATGGGAAGAAAAAAAAGGAGAGAAATAAGAGAAAGAAAAAAAAATATCAAAAAGAAAAGATTTCTAGCATGCTGTACAAACGCTTCGTTATTTTTTACTTATGGTAAAGAGGATGGAAGTAGTTAAGATTATTTTTGGCTTCTCTAAGACGCCAAGTAAAGTCTCTGGTGTACGGAATCTCTGAATTTCCTTACTTTTAGCGTTCATTTCATCTTCTCGCTTAGATATCCGACCAAGGTTTTATATCTATACATGACAGTACTAGAATTTTATCATGGGCGCACTTGGTTATTCTACACAAAAGTAGTGAGAAAAGTTTTACTCAATCTTAAAGACTCGAAGTAAGCTTCGCTCATAGTATAGCTTCATTTCTCAGCAACGTCATTCGCATTTTTCTTTTTTTCCTAATTTCTTTGTTTTTTTTTTTTGGTTTCATTTCTTTGAATATTTCAGGTTGCAATACTGTGGATATATATCTATGTGTTCAGCTCTTGTTTTTTATTAGAAAATTCTTTGAAGTTGAAAGAAAAAAAAAAATTATAAATACATTTACGCTGTTCCTAATTTATTATTTTAGCCGAATGGACCACTGTCGTATCTAGACGACAGTAGCGGAGGGCCATAACCTAAAAATAAATGGCGCCCTGATGCCCGAGGGTCACGCCCCCTCAAGAATACCTACATTAAACTATGTCCCCGCGTAAATTAACGTAGGATGAACCCGCCCATATTTTTTCTGACCCTTTATCACCGGTGCAAACAAATTAAAAATGTTCATTTGAGACGGAATCGATTTAAAAAGTAAAAAAAAAAAGGAGATATACTACCAACAAATTTGGAAAGATATTATTGTTACTATTGGAAAATTATTTATCCGAAGAATTATTATACACTTCTGAAAAAAAGATAACAACCTACTCGGATTAAAAGATTTTACAGATAATTTGTGAGATGAAAATTTATCGTTTTCGAAGAAGACTCGTGCTTCCCCGTTTATTTAAGTTTTCTCAAGGCACACAATTATGCCCATAATTGTCGTTTTTACTTCAAGATCATTATTCGCCACTCTAATAATAATTCGCATAAGAACAGCCCCTCCCCTCCACCTCGTTCGCCAACCCCCTGATGCCCCCAGCGATTCTCAGAATCCGAAGCCGTGATCGTTCTTAACTGCGGGATCAGTTTATACGCTTGAGAATATAAAGTTAAACTTATTATAGAGGTGACACCCGATAAACCCCCACTTGTCAGGGCAGAAGAACAATTAAAAGTTTTATCGACACGAGAGGCGCAGCTCTCTTCGCGAACGTGTCCTTCCTCAGAGGGTGCACGAGACAAAACGGGATTATGATATGGAGTGAAGATTATCCGACCACAGTATAATTATCCTTAATGCCGCAAATTTATGCGCAAATGTCACCAATGTCTTATCCATTCTTGAAAAACGGATGGAGGGGGAAGAAGAATATATATACAAGTCGATTCACCAGAGGTGTCAGAATAGGCGGAGACTAGTCGGACACCTCTGGTGAATCACCCTGTATACATGTGTCCAAAGTTACTTAATTAGCTTCTTACATTTTTTTGTTTCTCCGCTAAAGTTATACGTACAACGTTAAAAAAAAACTTTATATTATCGCCCCAAATGAAGCAGATCTAGAATTATAACGGAGATCAGTGCAGATTCCATTTTACCAGTTCTGTTTCCATTTGCTACATTAGCTATCGTGAGTGTTCTCTCGAATCGCTCTTAGGGGATCTGGTTCAAGGGTATAACAATACCTACTCGAAACACGGTTCTAAGCTTTTTCTCTCCTCCGCTCTTTATTCATTCTTCTTTTCTCTCTCTCTGTTTCTCTTTATTCCTCAACATTACTGCAGTGTATTACGTACGTTGTACGTCTACATATGTACGATACATCTTTCTCGTATACCAAAAATTGCAGCAGCTCGAGATTGACCTCGGAAGTTGAGTGGCTTATGTATTTGAAGGAGAAGTAAGTAAGCTGGTCTTACTTACGTTTTTGTTATATAAGGTGCACGGTATGTGATAGAAAATATATAGAATGGTATATCGTACCTTATCAACCCGTTGTATATACTATAGAGCTACAGCCATTAGAAACGCCGAAGTTCGACCGAATTTCTTCTCCAACGTAATTTTATTAGTCGCAAGCTATTCGGCCAGCGATACGACCGGCAATAATCTCCGAAACTACAGCTTCCCCGCTGCAGACCCCTCCGACAGTATATAGATATAACGAATAAACGGGAGTAAACTTATCCCGCACCCTTTTGGATACGGGATTAGAATTTAAATTTAAATTTGTATCTAATTTAAAACCTGAAAAAGGTCCATTCTATCTCACCCGATGCCATATCTCCGCGATGCGACTGCGAAAAATCCTTAATTGCATTTTCGGATCATTTCATCACCCTGAATTTCACATTGAAGCACGATCCCCCAAACCCCGTTCCTTGGATTTTTCAAGAAAAGAGAGGACAAAATAATAGATTACCAATTCCTGTGGGCTTCTCATTCATTTTAACGCTACGAAGAGCAATTTCAAATCCTGTACTTCATCCATTTTGTTTGTTTTTTTTTTTTCGTTTCTATTATCTCGACGAATACTCACCCTTGTTCATTTTATGTCTAGATATATTTTTGCGTCTCGAATCATTCGCGACTTTACATAATCGACGAGACTGCATTCGACCCGTTTGCATCTGCAACGGCCGTTGTTCGGCACATTAATTCGCGTGGTGTGAGGTAAGAAGCGCAGGTATTCTGAGGCTAATTAATCGTAAGTGACCTGCGCTTCTGATTTACGGAGGACTGACCGTGTCAAAAGACCCTTTGCAGTATCCATACCTGAATAGGTTGTTTAGTCTGGCGTCAGTAAGTCGAGTCAACGATAGGTCAGCCTCGAACATACCCTCTCGCACCCTTGCAGGCGATGAAAGAATTTTTAGCCCCGAAGAAAGGAAAACTTTATTTATATATTTACCCTTCGGGGTAACAAAAAAAGAATAAAAAAGTATAAACAACTTTTTCCATATGCCGTAAGTATACGTGCGGTGAATAAAAGTTTTATGAATTCATATATCCGAAGTGTACAGTGCGATAACAATCGTAAGCTGTAAATAATACGACGAAACGCGAGGAGTTCGATCGATTAATTCTTCATTTTTTATCCTAATCAAATTTATCTTGTCGAATAGCTTGTCGACAATGAGCTTTTTTAACGCGATCAAACAACCCTGTAGATAATTAGCTTATTGTATAACATTACGATATACAGGGTGGATCTTTTCGATGATAATATACACCCCCATGATTTATTTAATTTTCTTATCCCAGAATTGTAACTTTTAGAGAAGTTTTGATTCTTTTTCCTTCTTCTTCGCCCATTGGGAGACATTTTTGGGAAGAGGGGTTGCGTTGAAAAGCGCGTCGACGTCGTGTGAGTAAACGATAGAATCGTTTCGGATTCGATACCCTGCACGTTTATCCTGCAGGTAAACCTGATCCTACCAGTGAAACGATTCGATTTATTCTTAAACGTTGGGATTTCATCCGAACGAAATTACCTAGCTACCCACCTCTACAGCGCCGAATAACCTGCAGCGCTATTATCCTACCTTAAGTTCCGTCCGTTTCGTTCGGCTTCGTGTATATCGATAAACAATCTCGATCGCTACAGAGCGCAGATCCTTGGAATTGGATATTCGATGGATTAAACGATGCGAAGCGATCGAATTGATTTGGAAGATTTTGAACGATCATCCGCGCAACGAAAATCAAAAACATAAAACGAGATCAAACATAAAGTGTGGAAAAAATTAATGGGGATAAATTTCTTCTAATTTTCTCCCTCCTTCGGATACAACCGCTCTTCATTCGATGATAATCGAATGAGGTATCATCATCTGCAGAAGATTTCCGGAAGCGAACGAGCTTTTCTACGTCATACCACTCGCCACTTGGCCATTAAACGCGCTGCACGTTTTCTCATTTTCTTTCGGCTAATTCTAGACGCCTTCTAAAAATAAGAAAGGACACGTGCACCACTGCAGGCAGTGGAACAGCTCTATAGTATACATACACCATAGCTAAGCTAGCCAGCTAACTGCTAGTCGTGGTTATGGAACGTCATCTCGTAACCCGTCGTCCCCAGACTCGTTCGACGTTATGGGGCGGACATAACATCGAACGAACGAACGAACTAACCGGCTAGTATACACGGAATTCTACAGTTTCCACCATGCCATGCTGTACTGCCATCAGGGCGCTTCTGCCTCCACCACTACAACTAATATTAATGTCCCTACTTCCTACTGCACTATCGCTATACCACGTTTACTGCACCGCCGTGCCACACCGAGGGAAAACTCGCTAACTCAATGGCACGAACACCTGGGCGCATTTACGTACATACGAAGAATATCTGCATCATCGCATATCTCGTACGAATCGAACACGCAGGGTGCAGGGGCCGCGAAAAAATTCACAAGATTTTATTGCTTGACCAAAAGTTAACGAAAGCTTTACTTTTCCATGGCTTTCGTGAGGCAAAAGAAAGCGAAGAACAAAAAAATGTCAACACCTTGTTTAGATTCGGCCGTTTCTCATCCGTTCACGCTGTATATTAGATAGTTGAAAAATCAAACGCGCGCGTCGAATTCCCGAATTTTTAATAACACAATTGATCGTGTTCCAAAAGCTGATGGATTTTTTTTTTTCAAATTGCTGCTCCGATGCTTCAAAAACGTGTAGATATTTTTTGATAGGGGGGTGGATAAATAAGCATTCTGTCGATGTTATCGTATTGGATTTTTTTTTTTTTTTTTATATTTTTTTTTTTTCATCTATCGCGTACGGTGAACACAGCTCGAGCTGTGTAGAAACGTGTATACCCACCTATACGCCGTATTGCATATTAACCCGAGCTTTTGACGTGCGTCAGAATTTGATGGATCACGTGATCTGTCACGATTCGGTAGACGCGATACACGTTCCTCTTTTTCCTCCCCAATGCTTCCTGGAGACGAACATCGTGTCGTTTTCTGCACCCCCATAACGTTTTCCCTCATATAATCTTTATCTTTCCATCTCACTCGTTCAGCCTCTCAGTCTGCCATTTTTTTGTTTTTTTTTTCTACACCGTACCTCTGACAACGTTTCGTCAAACTGCTATGTATATGTATGTTACGTGTAATATATTACCTATATGTATGAAATAAATTTATCATTGTTGTTATATATATCATATTCCGCGGGAGCGAAATGGGGTGAGTTAAGAATATATGAGAAATTCATATCTTCTGCGTCGCGTCGTTCTCTAGTTTCATAATATTTCGCTTCTTCATCTGTACTACATTATATGTATTCGTATACACGCATACGTATAAAAAGTAGCTGCAGTAGCACCACACAGCAGCGGGGGTTCCAACTGATTTGAATAATTTTACTCTCCTTTCGCCGTAATACGCGCGGTGACACTAGTTGCGTTTATTCTTGGAACAGCATATAATATATCAGTATCGCATTATTATGCATGCATGTATTTTTGCATAGAACGCTGCGCTAGGTAGAAGGGATGTTGTGAACTTTTAGCTATACTCATACCTATACTCATCTGCAGGTATATGCTGCCGCTGCAGCATAGCTGAAGAACTTAAGAGATCAGGGCGAGAAAAACTGGAGATGCAGAACTAGCGAGAAAGGAGAACAAGAGGAAGATAGAAACGCGAAGAGATAAAAAAAGAGAAAAAAATAAGAGTAGGAGGACGAGACCGAGACAGACGATGCTCCGTGTATATATACCTAGAAATAAAACACCTTACGACGCGACCACATCTCCTCGACGACGGAAAGACGTGCTCCGAGATAAAGTTCATCTGCCGCTGTTCTTTCTTGAGAATTCACCTCTTTGCGTCCCTTCATTTTCTCCCGTTTTTCCGCGTGAAAATTATTACGATAAACTAGATAGATGCGAAGAAAATAAAATGTGCAGTTATCCATCTGGGGTGGATTAGAATGACTGAAAAAACCGTTTTCGAGAATCTCATTGTTACCGTAGAAACTGACATGGGTCAAGTATCCTCGATACGATGGATTTTTCAAGAATTTTATGTTAATTCACACGAGCCGTCATTACCATGTGAAATCTAATGATCAATTATTCGGTGAAATGTTATAACCAGCTCCCCGCAATCTATACGATCCGTCCATACACCGACGGTATATCGTTGTATCTGTTTGTTCGTTCCCTTTTTTGTAAGGGTGGCTAAAACGGCGTTGGGCGTATTTTATTGCGAAGACGCTCGATTTCACTCGTTGGCCCTCAAAGCCAGAAGAAGTTCACCTATTCCATTTTATTCGTCGATACATATAGAAGGCCTCAGGAGTACCAATTCATCGACTCCTCTGCAGGACCTATATCCTTTCTCGGCTCGATCGCGTCCGAAATAAAAATGAAACAAAAGATAAGCGACGTAATAATGGGAGAGAAAAAAATTTGAAAAGAAAATATACACCCATGAAAATCCCTCTCAACCGGTATACCCGTGCACACGTATAAATGCAGTATATGATCTATGAAAACTCGTTCCGCTTCAATTCACATCGGCTAAAAAAAGCGCCTGCATTACACGTACAGTATCAGCATTAATCCCATTTATTGTATTGAAAAGTATGTACAGATATTTTTCCGTGTACCTCGCAATCGGTAGTTTATAATTTCGCCCTGATTTTACACGCGATAATATTGAAATGTATGCGTTGATTATTCGAAAATACAAGAGTTTCCGATCCATCGACAAATTTTTTGTCCGTTTCTTTTTTTTTTTTAATTTATAAATAATAATACATACGTACGTAGATTTATATCTTCATCGAAGTCAATACCGAAGCTGTCGTGAAAAGTTTATATTACGGGTAGACAACGAACAATAAGTCTTCATCCTATATACGTAAGCCGTTTATTCCCGTTATATTAGCGACGAAAATACGAATGGCTTTCAGAAATTGAGTGCGTTTTAGCTCCAGTTATTATGACGTTGGAAAAAAAGACGCCCGTTTTACTTGGAAATCGAACGATCGTCCAGTCTGCGAGACGCCATTGAGATCTATTAATCAATTTATTTATTTAGGTTCGTTAATGACCCTCTGTCTGAAGTCTTCAACGTTTACTTTATACGTTGATTCGATGCGATACGAACTGCATTGTTAAAATGTATTGATGAAAAAAAAAAAAAAAAAAAAAAATCAACGAAATAAAATAATAGAAAAATAAAAGTACCGGGAAGTATAGAATATCAACAAAGCGGATCAGACAACGAAATATAATTACTGCAGTATTATTATACAGCTGATTTTGTATAGTTATTTTCTTTTGTTTTTGCTTCTGTTTTCCACGTGCCCTATATCTTATAATATCCTATAAGTATGTAGTATTATGTGGTAGAAGTAACATCGACACACCCCACGGGGTAGAGAACAGCTGCGGAAACGACGTAGAAATAAATTACACAAAGTGACTCGATAACTTGACTTTTTCTTCCATGCCTGGTGTACACGCTTCGCTGCTTTTCAACCCTATTTCTTCCAGGTTTTTTTTTTTTTTTTTTTTTTTTCATTTCAACATTTTAGTTTCTTTGAAAGTGGCGAACCCCCCAAACTCTTGCTTTAGTAGAAAAACCAGAAACCCGGAAGTGCGAATGGTGTAGTTCTACTTCCGGTAGCTGCTTCTGTATACGTATTTTACTTCTTCACACTCTTTTTTTTCTTTTCTTTTCTCTATTTCAACACTGAATAGATATATTCCGTAGTGGAGTATATCGAGTCAATGCCTCCGTTGGCATACGTCGTCGGATCGATGATCGAAGAAATTAGACAAATTTTCAAACACTCAATCGAGCAATCTTTAGTTACTTGTAATTTGGGCAGAAAAATGACGAACGAATATCTTTCTGTTCGTAACCATCGTGAACTGATTTCGATGTAATATCGAGACTCGAAATAGCGAAATAAATCAGAAAATATATCGTCACCGTCGAGTATATCTCCAATCGACATGTCATTGGCCATTTGGCGACAACCATCGAGTTAACAATTGATGTAGAGTTAATTGGTCGGTATCACCATCTATTAGAGAGTCTGCGTAGCTCTGAATTCGTTGGCGCTGCAGTATATCAGAACTTCGGGTTGCGTTGCGTTTGGAATTAACAAATTGTAATCGGTATCGGTGAAGCAGTTGGTCCGTTGGTACATTATAGTCATCTCGGGGTACAGGGATAAACTGTATAGTTAGCGATGCAGATTAGAGAGTTGGGAGTTCGAGGGCAAACGTATGGGTCGAAAATCCACCCCGGTTGACTCTCTCGTTACACTCCAGACTCCGTGCAATGTATAGATATATACATCTAACTTCGATGTATATGTACCAACTAGTTAGCTAAAACCACCACCACCACTACCACCACCATCGCCATTCTATGTAGCAACGATAAACGTTAACGCGTAGAGGTCACCCCGCCGTATTGTCGGTGCAACAGCAGCGCCTAGCGACCGTTACGACGATGCCTGAAATAATAGCGATGAATTGTTGATGGGTTGTTGGGCTACTCTGTATTTATGTAGTGAGAGGAGTTCCAATCCTCCATCCGTCCGGAGCATGGTCCGGAGTACCCGTAGTACCAACCAACCCTGCAACCACGGCACGAACGTGGCTATGGTAACCGCTACGTAAATTCTAATAATATACTTACACAGGGTAACATACACGCGCACAAGTAGTTGTACAGCTGTGTGGTGGTCATAACGCGTGAAAACTACCCTTTCAAATATGCACCGATGCTAGAGGGGAACCAGCAACCCTTTCGCTTTCGCTTTTGCTTTCGCTCTTCGCTTGTATACGGTATGCGACGATGTTCGTCCCGCACCGCGACCAACCACCCGCAGAACTCCGTGCGCCTTGTTACAAGGTTATTAATGACGTCGAATGAAAATAGCTGCGAGCCGACCGACCAACCAAACCCCCATTTCTCCCCCTTCCCCAAATCTTCGCTTTGTGATATCCACCCTTTTGACTTTAATAACGTCCTAATGATTGCCAACGGTAGTGCACCGAGAACACGTTATTATACACGGCTAATACGAAAAAAACGTGCCTCGACCGTTTTCCTGAATGCGTTATTACGTAAAATGAAAGAAAAGAAAAAAAAAGATCGTCAATAATTCTGAGTAACGGGTTATTCAACCGATCTATATAGCCATTATTTTCACCCTCACATCACATGTATTCAAAGCCGAAGGTACAGTTTTTTTCTGTATACTCGAGCCGAAGATTACCGCGTATAAATCTTTACAAACTAATTCCCAGTTTTACGCTCATGTGGGTGTTGCGGAATCACCGATGTACACACATGAACCGTTCCAATTCGTTGTACCGCATGGTATAGGTACGAGTATATCGGTTGAAGATTCGCCCTGAAATTACCTGATGGTTTCAGCTCATCCCGTGGCCTCTCCCATTTGAACGGCGACCTTAAACAATCCCAGACGTAGTAGGTATACCATCCCTTATTCACGGCCCATTCGCCTCAGGATCACCGCGCGCTAGTCCTAGAGAGAAACGTAGATAACGTTCCAACGTAATACAGCCGAGAGATCCCATTCCCGCAGGAATTCGCGATTGTGTACGTACGATACTCGCGTACTTTGAAAAAACAAACGAGAACAAAAAAGAAACAAAAACAAAAGAAAAATGTATCACATACTATGTGTAAAGAGAAACAGGAACAAAAAAAAATTAAACACTGTTCGAGGGAATTGCGAGCAATTTTTCCGTTCCTTTTTTATTTCTCTTTTTCTTTTATATCATCAGCTCTCTCTTCTTTTTACAGTTTTGCGAGCTTTAAAGTTTCAGACACTAATTTAGCCTCCAGTACTTGATCTTGCCCATGAGACTACTGTCGCGGTTTGCACGATTCAAAGGTAAAATGTATACATGGTATACCTACCTATATATACCTAATAATAGGTATATCACGTAAACCCAAAGCGAACACCGTCGTGGGTTGGTAAAGGTAGATTATTAATGGTTGGGTACCTCGTTAATACGTAACGTGCGTTAAGTCGCGTCAAAGCCTCGAGCTTCTTTTTTTTGTCTCTCCTCTCCTTTCTTCTTCTTCTATTTTTTTTTTTTTTTTTTTTGTTCTTTGTTCAGGTTCGTGTTTTAGAATTAAAGGGTATAACCATCTTTTTCCTCTCTCTTTATATCTTTCTTGTTTTTTGTTCAATCCTTCACGTGGCTTGGGTTTGGTGTATCAGAATCAGCCGTGCCCGCAGTGGCAGTGAGTCAAAATCAAGTACATGAAAAGCGGGCTGAATTAGATTTTCTCTATTTATTTGTTTTTGCTTTGCGTTTTGTTTTTTCTCTCATTTGATTCGCAATCGCGAGAGTAACGTATAATCGCGATGAGATTTCGGGCAATAACATCGTTAAAAATGATGATTACAAATTTCGCTTGAAATAAAAAAAAAATATATTACGTATACTTACCGATGAAAATTTCTTTTTTTGGTTTTTTCGTGTAATCGATGCAAATATATTTCCCTTCTTTTTTCTTTGTCTATCGTACATACCTATATATAGGTATACAGATCGTTACGTCGCGGGGGATGGAGAAAAGGTTTGAGTTTATATGGAGGTGGTTGTAAAAGCTCAATAAATATTGGCTCAAAAACGGGAACGGAAGAATCGCATCCTGTTTATGGGAAAACTTGTCTAATAAAAAGCTAGTGGGGGTTGGTATTATATGTATCGTGACGTTGGGAACTACAAGGAGATATAGTTTGTATATGGCATTCGGAACTTATAATACGCAAAGACTGTACCTGCAGTATAAAAATTTCAATCGTCTCACTCGAACGATTCGGAGAAACAATAAAAAGCCTAGCCGGCTAGTCATTATGGATGCGGTATAATGCGGCCATCGCTGCGCAGAAAGAGAGAAAATATACCCACATATACGTGTACGTGTGATAGTTTGAAAATTTTCAAATTGCTTTCCTATATTATTACACGTACCCATATAACTTAGATTTTCATATCAACGATCAAAGTCTAAATTCGATTTATGAGAGTAAAATCAACGTCTCAATTTCGTTCCCTCTCCGTTTGTAATACAACCTTGATAACCGGACTTATTTCCACACGTTCTGCGGTATAAGGTATAATATTGCTTTCGAGCGACAAAGATATGATAGAAATTCGCCGATCCGTTGTGCTCAACATAGTTGGCACACCGCACCCTTCATATCTCTATAGAATTAGGGCGGCATGATTTTCACTCGTAATTAGAGATAACTTTAATTACATCTAGCTCTGCAGTGCACACGCCGGAAGATCGACGATAAATACTATCTATATACCGTTATACATAGGATATATGTATGTACATTCCATACGCGTGCGAATCGATGTTTCCCCATGTTATGAGTTTATGTAAATTTACTATAAATATAATATCCGCAGAGATTCATAGCGGGGGTTGAATAATAGGTTGAATTGGTTGAATTAAAAGGCTGGTAAAACTGTGGAAAAAGAGAGAAAAAAAAGAGAAACATCGTCTCGAGGTTCCGTAATCAAGGAGGGGAGGGGGGGGAACATCAATGATTTTATCGCTCTTTCAAGATGATATATATGTGCATCTTGTTTCAGGAATTTTATAACGGTAGCTCGATATGATTTTTGTCACGATCTGCGAACGTTTATTTGTTTATTGTTACGCGAGGAGGCGGAATTGAGATTGAGGGGCGATTGTTTGAATTCAAATTTTCCAGCTCAGATTCGAGCTACTAACGACTTTTGTAACGACACCCTTGACGCTTCCCATACCAAGTAATCCTTCTGCGAAGTTTGATGGTATTATAGGTATACTTGTGGCGTTACTGGCACATTACTCCGAAACCTCGCCTTTGCTGCTGCTGCTGCTGCGCTTAGATATGTAACGTCTAGATACCTACATGCGGACTGGGGAACCAGGAAATAAAAACACTGTTGGAATTTGTGAGAACTTTTACCAAGGTAACTTTGAATTATATCTGGCGATTAAATGGCCCTTCGTCTAACAAAGTCGACGGCTATATACGAGGACATCCTTGCGATGTTATACATTCTTCGTCCATTTTGCATCTCAAGGATCTCGGAATGCGAGGAAATACTTTCTGCCCCTTTTTCCTGCTTTCAAAACTGTTCGTGAAGAATTTATAAAAACAATTTACGGAATTCAGACACCGAGATGATGCGGATGCTGAATTTTCTCATAACGAGATTTCTAAGCCCAGCAGCTGATATCTTTTATCTACTTTGTTATTTTTATCATTTTCCCGGTTGTTTTGATTCTCACAAATTTCGATTCCGCATTCAGTTTGAAATAAAAAATTGTACTCAACGAACAAGTCAAAGAGTTTTCCTTTACACTTCACTCGCGGTAATTCTCCGAATAAAAATTTCATTCAATTAATTCGAAAATCGAATCAAAGGCCACACATTTTGACGACAAATTCGAGGGTCTGCTGACCCAATCGTTTCGGAGTAGTCACCGCACGCAGTATACGGTGGTTTGGTTGTACAGAATTTGCTTGTAATCGACGTTTTCAATTTTCACTGTAGAAATTTCGACGGCTTAACAACCCCGAGGTATATAGTTTATATTCTGGTCGTTGGTCACATCTGCGGACAACTTCGGATTATATCCCTGCGGTAATAATAACGATTCTTGACTTAATACTCACGGAATTCTGCAGCAACAGCAGCGCCAGCAGATGTCTTTGATGTGTCACGTCATCTATTATTGTTCATTTCGTTTAACGACACTCTCTCCGACGTATACGTCCATGGTATCTTCAGGATGCGATAAAGAAGCGAAAACCAAAAGGAAAGAAAAACGATTTATGCCTACGAAGAAATGCCTCCACGAAATCTTCCGTGTTACCATGCCATTTCCCATAGATTGCGGCTCGTTCAAAGATCCCCTCGAATTTACTTCCACTTCGTTTGAGGACAGAGTTAAGCCTTTCGACTTGTAGATAACGAACGCGGACAAGAAGGGATTACAATCAGACTACAACAATTACAGATATATATCGAGAGCTAACAACCAGAAGGGCCTAACCCATGGTTTTTCGGTCACAGAAGACCACGGGAATGAGATTAGTTCGAGTGAAATGTTGTTCAAATGTTATATGTTCGCCGTTTTTGAGAATGCCTCGATTTTTCGACTTTTCTAGAACCGGACGGATTTATCCGTCGGAAGAACATCGAATTGGATTTCCGAATCGAGTTCGATGTATTTGTAGGAATTAACCATACCAGAGTTTGCACGAACAAAACACGTAACTCAATCAATGTAATATTATAAAAAGTCAATACAATTGAAACAATTTGATTGTGAACCTAAACGCCGACGAATGAAACATGAATTTTCAGTATAATTCCTCCTCATCAAGTTCACCCTTTGCAGGGTACAAGGGATAATACTTAATCAATACGATGTTGACGGAGGGGAATTTATCTGAGGGAGAAACGGAAGGGGATATCATGGGACATAGAATGGAAGATGATAAGGCCAAACCGTTACAGATATATACATATACCTATAGGTGTGTATGAATATATATACATATGTACCGTGCACATTACATACCGTGTAGGAACCGCGCGGAGTCAATGCTCCGGAGTCACTTATGTGCGGTAACATCCTGGCTGCAGTTCATACCCGAGACACGAGCGTTCTTCCGCAAGTTATAGACACGTACGTGTTTCTCCTTTGACTGATCCTGCAGAATGTCTTCAAAGACCATGAGAAGGAAATCTGCAGCTCGTGTTGCAGTCAACGAACATTTTCGTACGTGGGTGTCCGAGGTTTACCGTGTACGGGGTGATTGGCGAGGTGTTTTTCACGAAAATCTTCAACACGTGCAATTCCCCTTCGTCAAAAGAAAGGTATAACGTCATTTCAAATTCGACTTAATTTTCGCCTGTACCGGAATTATAAAATTGGATGTTAAAGTTCAGTGTATGATTAATTCGCAGGAATAACTCGATCTCTGTATTAAAACTTTATGATTTTTGGAAGACGACGCGAAATGTGCTGAGGTCGTTAGATGTACTTACTTCGGAATATCGCGGTGCGTATATTTAATGGAATTAAATGATTATAGGGTGAAAATAATTGGAGTGCTTTGGCCCGTATATACACGCGTACCTATACATCTTATGGTTAATTAAACGGGAAAATGTGTGCTAGCTAGCAGGAAGTGTGGAGTAATAATTGACAAGATCGTACGGGGGAAGCTGCGGAGTTACACGGCGCCTAACTTCAATTCGGTACAGTTACATGAATGAAAATAATTTTCAAGCAGAACCGTAATAAAAATGGTAAAAAAGCCAAGTTTCGAAAGAACGAACCATACAACATAAACGATAGTGTGGATCAGACTCTAAATTTTTCGTGTTTTTCGTGTTTTTTTTCTTCTGTCCTTTATCCGCAATAAAAATCGCTCTTATCACCGGCATTTCGCTTATCGTCACCGACGTATCCCCGTTTGTATTAGGTATATATCTCTCTCGCTGGCTGTATTCTTCCTTCTATAACGCGTCTATTCTTTCACTTTTTTTGCTCTCCCTCAGCTGACGCCTATTATCGAAGGAACGTCCTACCAGGCTAACCCGAGCGCAGTAGCGCGGGGATCCTGCGTAAGAGTATCATAAAAGCCGGGACGACACGGGAAGGGTTTTGCGTTTATGGTGCGTGCAACTTTTCTATGGCTAAGGGTGAGGAAGACGATAGTTCTTTTTTCCTTTCTCTCCCCTAGTTTTTTTTTCTTTTCTTTTATTCGTCCCCCCTCGAATCCCTCAATCGGCACTCCGCGCTGTAATGTACACACTACAAACATTACTGGGAATTCTCCACACTTGTTGTAAAGTTTTTATTTATTTATTCAGTTTTTATCTATTTATTTTTGAAAGACACGGGCGCGTCGGTTGAAAATTCAATTTCACTGGTATAGCTACTGCAGCAATTGCTACGTATTATATAAGGTGCACCGAGATTTTGCAACACGTCCTACGTCGCGGCGTCGACGTGAAAAGGGATGTATATAATATCGAGCTATTGCGAAAACAAGAGAACTCTGATTGGATATTTCCAACCCCCTCAGGAGATGCTGCTTCCCTGCTTTTTTACCCTCCGGCTAAAAGTCCGGTTCAAATTACTCACCCCATATACCTGGCGGCCCCTCTCCCCCTCGCAGCTGTGGTTACCGGTGAAAACTTACAAGAAAATTGGAAATTCTCGTCCTCAACTACTCTTCAGCTTTCTTGAAACACGCGGCGTCGTTTTTCAACAGCGAATACCCCGCGAGGAAGGATCCTTTTCAACGGGACTTTTATTAGCTATATATACATCGTAGATCGATGAAAGAGAAATTCATAATGGCATTCTATAACGAAATACCAAACCAAAGTGATGCACTGCCGCAGCAACCTGCTGCTCGGGCTTTGAAGGAAATCTGCCGTTATAACCCTCAAATCTTATGTCCCCACCCTTAACTCTATATCGCATTACGCCGAAATTCTTCAGGCTACTGTTTGCTTTTTATCAAAACTTTACCCATGGGGCTTTCATATCCAAATCCCTGTCTACGACGTCGTTTCGCAGTTGCGTTTAGTTTTTTTTTTTTCATATTTGCTTGAATCGAACTTCATTGGATGATGATCGGTCTTTGAGAAAACCTCCCTCGTGTAATCATACTTTTAACGAAAATGATATTACAAATTTCTATTTACGATTAGATATTATCGAACGTATTTTCCGGCAGTAAAATCTACCTGTACGTACATTCTATATTCTGAGCGTATATTTTATATCCTTCGTTCCCGCAGAATTAAGGCTCGTAAAATACTTTCGCGTTGTATATCTAGCGCATTTTATCATACACGATACAGCGTCGCGTCACGAAAGCTCGCCATACCTATAACTATAGCTAGCTAGGAATAGATGCACCGATATTATACCGTACCAAACGAATGCCAGATATATTTTTGAGTCTCGATGGTAACCACGATTTTGGCGACAACTGTTGGTATTTGGACACACGAGAGAAAACGTATGGCATCGTTGTCACGATTTGGTACTTGATTCTCTACCGTATATAAAATCTGAAAGACCTAGAATAACCCATCTATAGCTAGCGATTCTCGACGCGCGAAGCTTTCCGTGATTCCGGATCGCCGTTTCGCGCGGTTATGTACACATATATGTATTCATATATATATATATAGATCGCACCTCGCGACCCGGGAGATGAAAATTAGAACAGAATATATCCTCGTATATATGTCTGAATTAACGTTCCATAACGTACTTGTTTTGGTTTTTTTTTTAACCTAGTAAAAACCAATGAAGAAATTCTTGTTTCACGATCCGAAATAAAAATGGTAGTACGTTTATAATTACCGAAAACTGGGTCAGTCTATTCCTCTTTCTTCAATTGGAGAGTCAAAACACAAGAATATTTCAGTAGAAGAAACAAAAAAAAAAAAAATACCAAAGTATTCGAATGCTGAGGATACAGAAGCAAGCAAACTATTTCTCTTACTCTTCATAATTTTAAAACATACTCTAGGTATAATGCTGCATATTTGTAAGAAAAAAGAAAGTTGACCGAGGTTACTATCTTCTATCTTATGCACCTTGTATACTATTATGTACCATGTATTACATAACACATGTGCAATGCCTGTGCGGTAAAGTTTATGCGCGGGGCGCAGAGGGAACATTTTTGGCTTAATCAACGCGAAAGCTGAGGGTGTCGTCCGCATCTTCACCGCCATATTGCGACTCCTCGTCCCCTCTTCTGTTTTCTTCTTCTCGATCCTCTTTTATTGTTCGGCTTGGTTATTACCCAGAACTATCCAGAAACTTATACGTTTACAAGGGTACCGGTTCTCATGTGTATTTCTTTTTCTGTTTTCTTTTTTCTACACTAGATTGCGCGAATCTCGCTGGAAGTGGATGGTACTTCCGGGTTCAATTATTGTACGTACACACAATTTTTCTGGCTTTGTGCAGCACATACGGTGCGTTTTATGCCAAATCATCCGGTCGCCACTTTTAACGGTTCTTCTTCTTTTTTTTTTTTGTTTTTTTTATGTAAATCATTCAGATCCTAGCTATCGATTCGTTAGGAAATGGATTCGAATACACATATTTGACGTCACATGTATTTCGGACAGTTATTTCTTGTAGGGTGGGGAAAAGAAAAATTCATTGAAAAAATGTACAAAACCGTCTGTAGATAGTTATTTTACATGGAATGCCCCTTACACAATTTTGTTACCGAAGACGTCGAAGAACTCAAGAACAGCTGCCGAGCTGGTATGGCGGACAACAGGATATAATCATCAATGGCCCGAATTCCTTGTGACTATTTTCCCTCTTCTCTTTTGTTTCGTAATTTTCTTCTCTGATTTTCGTTATTTTCATCAATTTTTTGAAGGTTCCATATTAACATGAACGTAAGCGAAACGCCAGCCCGTTCCTTAATTGGAAAATCGGGAACACTTGGCTCGTGTGATGTACGGAATATTTGGATCATGGGAACAGTGCTGCGAAGAGAATTTTCTCGACAAAATATATATCAGACGAAGTTGATAGAACCACGGAAAATCTTGGCAGCAGGAAACGCGATCCGAGGGGTCGGGTAACTCGGGAGTTCTAGTGTGCTTTGTAATTCAATTACGCTTCCTTAATTTATCCCGCGCTTTCCTCCTCAACCCCGAAAAACCCCCTCGAGCTTTTATTCTTTTGCCGCGCCTCATGTGACGGCGGCTCCTCAACGCAGGTATCTTCCTACTATATAAAAGACATGACATAGCTGTTCGTTGGTACGAAACTTTTGTCGCCTTGTTGATAGGTATGTACTTATACATGGACATTGTACATGTGTCTGTACATGATGAAGAAGGTATCAAATAAATTCAAATTTTAAAGACGCGACGGTAGTCCATCGTTTCCTTTTCTTTTTCGATCTTACTTTTATCCTCTTTTTTTTTCTAATCGGAGTTCATTTTACACGCTTCTTGAAAAGTTTTTCATTATGGGATTAAACCTTTACATCAGTGATGGGAAAATGATTATAAAAGCTGAAAACCTGTGCGCTGTATCATACGATTCGATTTATCTGTAATTTTATGTACTTACGTTAATTTATTCATATGCAAGTGAATTTAAAAAATAATTTCTTATTTTGCGAAGTCAGGAATTTTTTTTTTCCCCTCCCGTTACTTCAACTTTCGTCATCGCACCCCTCTTTTCAATTTGAACGCATCGTTTTCGCGAGATTTAATAATTGAGTACGCGAGATCAGAAAATCACGTGCCATGCTACTGCAGATAGTCAAAGATTTATTAATATCTTTTATTTCCTTTTTTTTTAGATTTATCAGGGGTGTATGTATACGTGTATACCTTATAACGGTAGATGGTACGTGGCCACTTTGAAATTCAAATACAATTTTTAAAATAAAAATTTTAAACACTTTATTGCGCTCAGCATTTAAATTTAAATATCATTCGATTAAAAGAGGATCTCTCGTGGGGATAGGCGTTTCTCTTTTACATGACGCTGCAGATCCTTATATACCTAATACATATTATATATTATATATATACCACATATATACACATGTATATATACTTTTTCGGTAGCTATTTATTCAAATTTATTCACTTGACATTCAATTTTTTACTCTCTCCGCTGGTCCCTGCCATTATTTACGGCTCATAATTCAAAAAATCGAGAGCTTCTTATCGGCTGTCCTATATTTTATTTAATTTTTTTTATTTATTTATTCAATTTTTTTTCAGTGTTTCTTTTTTCTTCTCTTTCACCTCAGTTCCTTTACTTTTTATACATCCCCATCAATGGTCCGTCTGCACGACCTTTTTTCTCCCCATTTAGATACCGCCCTCAGTGTTTTTATTATATTCTTAACTTTCTTTTCTTTCTCTTTTTCTTTTTTATACTTGTATACCTTGATAACCAGATAATTCATCATATAATTTTCCGTTTACTACATACCATAATAACCCCATCAAAGCATGATAATATCAAGGAAATGACTGTTGGATCGGGTATACCATATACAGCGCGGGGTTGTGAAAATGTAATTCTGACAGAGAGGGAGGAATGAAAAAAAAGGAAAAAAAAAAAAAAATTATCACGTACCTATCGTGATGTAAAATCCCGGGCGGAAGGACTTCGTCATAACAACTGCTGCGAGCTGCTGCAGCATATAGCCAGTTTTATTACAGCAACCAGCGAGCGACGGGTTTAAATTCAGTTATATACATAATAACCGCTCGCGCATATTGAACAGCTATAAATTTTCAAAGATGAATTGATAAATCGTTAACTATATAGGACTCAATGGGTTGCTCTCAAATTAGGGGCGCATTATTAAATTCCCAATTTTGGTGACTATATAGGGTGACGGCGGCGAAGGACGGGGAAAAATTTGAGCGGAATTACGTCACGTTAATTTTGCATAAAATAATATCCTCGTTTTCATTATCATCCAAATAATATACAACACTTTCCATCTGTTAATATAGTATACCGAATTATTTTCTAGTTCTTTGCCTCGATTGCTTTCTTTTTGTTTTAATCGAGAAAATAAGAAAAATACTTACGAACCAAGACTTTGGTATATTTCACATAGATATAACACAAAACTATACATAGATAATCCGACTACGTATAACAATAGTTATGATAATAATAATAATAACACCAATAATAACAATAATAATAATTTATCTATATGTATACGCAGCGCGGATGAGCAGAGTGGGAATATTATACCTATAAGTTGAGGTTAACACTTTCGAATGAATAATGCATTTAGTTGGTCAAAATTGCAAATGCAAATCTAGCGTTGTACCATAGGATAAATATACAACTATAGTGACCCAGTACGATGTAATATGATATAAGGTAGAGGGATCTTTTATGTGTAACGCGAAGGACCCTGCGGGTTTTTAGGAAAGAAGAGGAATGAAGGAAGGTGTATATGCGTAGGATTTTCTACAAAACATTAAGGTTGTGAAATATGAAAGAGTTTTTCCCTTTCATTACACGAAACTCCTAAATTACACGAAACTTTTCCTTCTGTATATTTCTCTCGTTATGTTAGTCCTTTAGTCTCTTTAGTCTTTTAACGGTGTCGCACTTACGTTTTCCAAAATCTTCGAGCAGCCGTGTCATGAATTTATTATAGAGATGTACGAAAGATAACAAAAGGTGCAGAAATTTATGGACGATCATCAAAAGAATCTAATCAGCGTTTTAATCAGGCGTGCGTATCAAAACTCCGTATACAATCGGTATATTATAACAGAGTTGTCCTGAATTATTAGCGTGATAAATAAATGAAAATTAAAAAAAAAGAAATCAATAAAAAACGAAAATATTGTTGTATACGTATATCTATATGCCGTACATAACCATACCTATGATGTTACCTACATCTCGAGGCGTTGTACCGTACCGTACATCCAATTCATTTTCTCCCCATAACCTTTCACGCGCGTTTCACGTTTTTCCCGTGTGTTTCACTATACCATAGACGGTGGTGAAAATACCATCGCGGAACAAACCCGCCCCCGGGGTAGGTAGCACCTAGCTATATGTAACTGGCTATGTATAGGTGGGTATAAGGTATTTTATTATTCAACGTTTTTCCCAGACTGCAATTTCGCTGCGAATATATATATATATATATATATATACACATACATGTCATGGGCGTGCAGAAAAGGGGGGAAAAAGAGAGAGAGAGCGAGCGAGAGGTGAAGGAAGGGGAAGGGATGCGGTTCCCGGGGTTAACGGGTAGATCTGGACTAGAGAGTGCGGAAGCAATAGGGAAAGAGGATGCATCGCTCGTAGCGAACGGCATAGAGTAGGTGAACCTAGGTGAGTGGAACAGGGGGAAGGTGGGAAGGGTGAATAGGGGGAAGGGGGGTGGGGGGAGGAGAGCCACGGAGTATATCATTGGAAAGCAATAACAATTGGTTGTACCGGATCCGGAAGCGGACATGACGTCAACAGGCGCGCAATTTGCCTCGCTACACGAAATTGGTTCCCTGGTAGTCCTGCATACACAACTGTACACATATTATACATATGTATGTATTGCACTGTATATTCACATATAGGTATAGGTATATATACCGCGCCACCACTCTCTCTCGCTGTTCCGTGTATTTTCTCTGAATTTCATTTTATTTTCTTTCCTCTCTCCCTCTCTCTTTCTCGCTCTCTTTAGCGTCGACCTCTACTCGTCACCGACTCCCCGCCTATCCATTCGTGATTCTACCCCTTTCGCATCCCTTTCGGCCTTCACTATCCCGCGAATGCGACGTCCGTTTACGTTTCCGACTAAAATTCACGGCGGCTTTACTCGCGGTTATCAATGTACATACCTATGGCAATGGCAGATGCGTACGATGATTCAACTTTTTCTGTTCTATAGAAACGTCACAACGTTTAATGCGCGTAATGAAAACACACCCCCCCGATATTACCACGTTTTTTGAAGGACGAAAAATAAAAGAAGGCGAAAACTGTTCTGGATCAGTGAAATCGTACGGTTTTTCGTTACGCATTATTCGTACGTACGCCCAGTTAGGTTGATTCTGAATCGCTTCGCGGCCAAGCTCGATTGGACAATTTTTCGCAGCCGGTCCAGCTGCGCGAAAAAGTTGTCCAAACGCGCGCTTGGCCGCGAAACGATTCAGTATCAACCTAACCGGGTGTACCATCAAACTGACTTGTAAGGTGAACATTTCTTTCGATGGAATTTTGAGCATACGATCAGCCGTAGGACCCACGTCAATATATCGTTGGAAGGGCTTACGTCGAAGGTGACGTGAAAAATAAGGAAATTACACGCGTGCGAGATGTTCGTGCATGAAATTCGGATTGATTGACAACAGGTAAAAGTGGTTCGAAAAATGTTGGAGGTGAAATGAAAATACAATCGATACGTCGAGATCTGGATATTATTTGAGGTTAGTGATAAATTGCGTTTGCGCAGTAATTTATTGAGGGATTAATCTGGTATTAGATTTAGATATACATACCTATTTTAGTTGTTGTATAGGTAGCGCATAATTGTATCGATGGAATCGCGAAACGATTAATCATATATCCGATACGATATAGCGATTCGAACAATCGTAACGCTTTGGCGGATTCGATTTGGGATTAAAATTATTATAACATTATTACAGCGAACGCGTATGTATTTATGAATAGATAAAATACGAATATCGTGAATGTCATTCGAATACTGTATAACCGTTACATGCGGAAATATTTGATAAATAAAAAACAAACAAATCCGATGAGAATAAATTTATCGAATTAACATGCAGGAAATACGTACGTACGGTGCATAGAACTCGGATGAAATTATAATGATCTCTTGTTTCCGAAATAAAAAGAGATAAAAAAAAAGAAAATGGTTGCTTTGAATCCCTTGAACGAAAATCGAAATTATAGAGCCTCCGTAATTCATCGTGATATTGAAATCTAGAGTAAAAATATAAAATCACCGTTATAAATTATACTCGTTAAAATTATTTGGCATTGCAGTTCGTCAAAATGAACTACGTACACATGATATACGCATACCTACCTAATTTGGGTACAGAAATTGTAACCCACGTTTTGATATTATTAGATTATTCATGGATGAATCTATTTTCATTCAAATTAGCAAGTATTATAGTGATGATAATAACTGTTTGAAAATTCAATCTATAAACGCGAAGTGAAGTAATAAGATTACTAAAAAAGATTTTATAGAGATCGAGAGGGCTGAGATTTGGAAGGGGGGTTGTATTTTTAGACGGCTCAGTAGTGCTCCAAGAAAACGCGACTTCCTCCTCATATACCGTAGCATGCACTTAAATGCTAGATATACGTAACGCGTTTCGAAAGAGCAGGAGAAAAATGAGAACAAGTAGAAGGTTGGCGGACGTGGAATTTTGAGTCGAACCAAAATGATGATATCTTTCCACAGGGTATTCATGGCGATGCACATACGTACCTATATAATGCGTTACATAGAAATATACGTATACTTTTAGCGGAATCGAATACCTGGAATTTTATCTGCTGATTCACGTCTACATACCTATGTATATATGTATATTTATATAGAACATGCACTATTATACCGTTAGTATAACTTTCACGATTTTTACCTTTTTATCTGTCTCTTGTTGCGCATTGTTTTGAATTGGACGATCCCCCGCACGTACCGTAAAACTGTTTCCCGATAAAATTCGCCCACGTAAAATATCCATTCTTCGATTTTTTTCAACAGAATTGAAATGAAAATAAATCAACCTCGCTTTCGCATATAATATATTATCGTCTGGATCTCCGGATCATCTTGATATTTAATTTTCATTATATCGCTTCGATAGTTTTCACTCATTATAACGCGTCACGAAAAAAGATCATTTTCTCTGGCGGTAAAAAATAATTGTTGAAAAGTAGAGGATAAAAACAATAATAACACAAAATTCTTTCTTTATTTTTATCATACCTTTGATTATTTTTATCTTCCGAATTATTCTCTCCTTTAGATAATCTTTTCGTCTTGTCTGTTTCCGTCTCCAGTGTCTCGGAAAATGACGCAACTTGTGTCCTCGTTTTATCATTTTTTCTTCTTTATATTTTTGTCACTGAAAATAGTTACGACCGGCACTATACATAGGCATACATACGCACACATGCATATGATGGGTGCGCTTCTGTAGTTTTCGACAATCTCGCGGCTGTAGTCGATTTGTACGTCATCATCGTCAACGGACATTATATCCATATATAACATCAATTTTCGAGATTTGGAATTTTCAATTGATCAGTAGGTAAAAACCAAAAATTGAGTACACACACATAAAAGAACTGCTCCCAAATTCAATATCGCGAAATTCAAATTGAATCAGAGATTTTTTTCTCATTCAATTTTCACTTTCTACTTTGTTCTCGAATTAAGGCATTCGTAAGATTTAATCCCATAATAAAAATTTTACCGATTCAGCTAAATTTTCTCTCGCAGTTCAAAAACCATTTACAAATAAAATGTATAATACGACAAATGAATCTCGTGCAATTTAATCGTCTTAAAAAATTAACAAACATCGAAATTGAAAATCAATTCCTAATAAGGAAAGAGAGAAGAAAAAAAAAAACAAAAGTAAATTGAAGTAAGTCGCGCACGTGAGATTACGCGGTTTGATTAAAAAGGTGCATTAAAGAAAAGTTTTTACACGGGTGGAATATAGGGAAGTTGCGATTCTGAGTTAAAAAAAAAAAAACGGAAGAAAAAAAAGAAAAGAAAAAGTAAAAGTAAAAAACAAGTTGGCGCCAATCAAGAGACGCCCACGTTGATTCGTGGGCGAAGAGCTTTTGCACTTGCATTCAAAGTCTGACAATCTTTTTGTCGGCAGATTTCTACGTACATAGTGTACGATATAACGGTACAGTAAAAAAGTTGATAACGATAACCGCTGATTATTATATACGTTTATGTGTATTCACGATTATTTGAAAATACATGTACATGTATACCTCGGTAAGTATCGTAGAAATTTTGATATCCTGTTTCAGCGTAATAACTATGTACGCTTGCGTATACCGTGTATGTGCACATAGATACATAAATATATAAGTATGGGTACAAGTAGGATGATATATCGAATATTTAGGAACACGAGTTTTTCCTATATTCAAAAGAACCGACGCGGAACTACCATATATACCTTATACTTATACCCTGTGCAGAAAGCTCATTTGTTTTTCGAGACGTTTGAAATTGGATGGAATGCGCGCCCCCGCGGTATATTCCCCGTCTCTCTATTTCCCTCTCTCTCGATCCATCTTTCGTTCTCTCTTCAAAGAAGCTGATACACGCTACGATCATCCATCAAATATAATTGTCTTAAGACGGCAGGGATTTTTATTTTTTTCATGTTTCGAACCGAAAAAATAACGATGAAAATAAGAAAATACAAGGAAAAAAAATTGATCGATAAAAAGAAAGAGAAAAATAAGAAAAATAAATAAATAAAAAGAATAAAATAAATCCTCTACTAATACGTATATATATATCGGCATCGATGTATCAAGAACACCAGGGTTCGCGTTTTATGTAATTTATCGCTTTATCGGATTTATTATATTATTATATTATGGTAGCAGTTGGTGGTTACGGATTAGAACAATTTTTTGTTTTCACTATCACTATTATGTTATTATTTTTTCGCCTTTCGATGATAAAAAAATGTATAGAGATCACCGAAAATTTTAAATTCACCATGTTATATACACACCCATGTTGTGCGGTATATACCTTAGTTTATTATTCGTATGTACTTACTTTGGGCAGATACATAAGTATATCCTGAATTCGAGTAGAGAACTTGCCGACGAATTTTTGCACCCCAATGAACAAAAATTCTGTAGCTTATGCCTTTATAAAATCGTGTGGGAGTAAGAAAAGAGAGAGAGAAAAAAAAAAGAAAAGTAGAAAGAAGCGAAAGAAGGTGTTCGAAGTTTGAAACGAGGACTCGTATATCTATACCCGGTGACGTGGTCCGGGTCCTAGGGGATTTTTTTTTTTTTCTATTCATTTTTATTTCCTTTTCTCTTTTCTCGGCGCAGGGGTTGTTCGTGACATATTTTCGATGTCTATTAATCTTTCTCGCGAGCGTTATATATAAAACGACCACTATTGCATGCATATATACATATATAGCTTTGTATGTAAGAAAAAAACAAAAAAAAACAAAAAACACAGAAATGGTGGTGTGATTTCGAATTGCGGGACCATAACACAACGCCGTGGAGTCCTGACAATTATTATAAAAAATGACGCTTGTTATTTATTCCACCCAATCCCTCGTTCTTTTTTTGTTTTTGCTCCTACTTCATTTTTTTTTTCTTTTTTTTTCTTTTTCCTTTTGATCGTTTCGCTAACAAGACGACGACGCGACGTGTCGCATGTATTACATGTATTTGGCAACAGGATCGGTTCTGCAAATTGATCGTATCATAACTCGACTATTTTGTGTAATATTATAACGTACCAGCTATACCTGATACACGATATAAACCTAATGGCCATTTATATTCTTGATGACGATGTTATACTCACTTTAAACCCTGTTAGCGGTTTCCGGACTCATCGTTACTTCGTTGTATTTAGTTATCTTTTTTTTTTCTTTTTTATTCTCATATAGTTTCCAGTTTGGTAACCGCGGAGTGACGAGAGGCGGAAAAATGCGAGAAAATGATGTGGATGAAGTAATACTCCTCTTGTGTAGATATAGGCATGTGTACATATTGACATTCGGGGAAAACAAAGGAACAAGTGAAAAAAATTCATAAAAAATTACCACCGGATTTGGTTTCTGGTTTTTCTTGTATATTTTTTGAAAAATTTACAGGTTTATCTCGATCCCAACTCAATCGGAAAAAGCGCGCGAAAATACGGGCGGAATTACATGATTTTTGAACACTCGAGATTCGGAGTAGCTAATTTTTCATTCTTTTTTCTTTTCTCATTTCGAGAACCAAATAAATTTGAATGTTCGCACGCATACGTGTTATGTAGTTTAAAATCTAACTCGCAATAATTTGACTATGATTATTGTCTACTTTTTGTCGATCGGAAGTTTTAGTCGATGCTCCTAATAGAGAGGATTATCAGAACAAGAGGGTCCTAATGGTCAAATGGTACACCCATACTTGTATCCAGTTCGATGGGATGAGGATAGGGAAATTCTTGTGCAAACTGGTCGAGTGAACCGAACGTCAAGGGGGACGAGATAGAACAGCTTGAAAGGTACACGGAACGAAGAGCTACGCGGCGGAATAGGAGGGAGCGTTCGACTATTAGATTATTTAGCCCTTACGAAATTAGATTTCACCGCCAGAGTCGGGGCCCCGGATTTAGGGAAGGGATTTCGCCCGCGGAGGGCAGAGAAGCTAGTTTTAGGTTCTCATTTCTATCCCCCATAATCGACGAGGAAAAAAAATAATATTCATAGTAAAAGGTACAGCTCGTAATTTTTTTTCTTTTTTGTTTCTGTCGAGGGAACAATGCCAGATGGGAATCAAACAAATGATCTCTTCTTGCTGAAACAGAATATAATGGCGACTAATTAAACGGAAGCGAATAACTTCGTATACATATGTGGTCATACGGATGTGAAAAAAAACCAATCCCCAGGGATTGAGTATAAATGAAAAAAAAAGAATGAAAAAAAACGAAGGTAGGGTTTGACTTGTGGACGAAAAAAGTTTTTTGGTTTGTCCCATCTATTAGTCGCTCCTCCACTGTCCTCCTCCTTTACCTTTTCAGGCGGTGGGTGACGCCGTCAGTTTGCCCTAGGGGTGCAGATTCGAACCGAAGCAAACTAACCCTCTGCTTAATTTAATCATGCTCGGAATTCGATAGAGTTACATCGGATGAGGGGGAGAAAAGAAGATGGGCGAGGAGGGGGGCGAGGGAGGAAAGGGAAAGTCTGGTTTACCTTTTTTCTTCTTTTATTTTTTCTGCAGCTATCCTCTCCAATCTAAGTGGTCGAAAGTTTCTTTTCTCTTCGAGATTCTTGCAGACGCTTCCATCCGTCTGGCTCTGCTTATATGTCTGCGCTTTGAAATTATATATTATATACCACACTACCCTCTGCAGCGCGAACCCTGAAATGACCTTCGATCCCGATCCGTGAACGTCCGTGGTCGGGTGAGACTGAAATTAGAAAAAAAAAAAAAAAAAAAAAAAAGATACGGTAACCCGGGATTGAAAAATAAAAACTCATTCGAAACGATATTCGCGTAAAGACTAAATTTTTTTTCAGGTATTTTTCATAGTTTTTTCTTTCTATTTTATTTCAAAGTTATTTATACTATAATACGCCCGCTGTGCATCAGCTGAGTGCATCTGAAATTTGCTTCGTGAATATTTCATTTCGTACCGCGCGTATGAAACCTAAAGGCGTGGCGGGGGAAGGTCTAGGCGTACGTAGTTGTAATAGAAGAGAAACTTTACATGCTGTTTGTACGAAGCGACGTCGGTGTGGCGGAGCCACTGCGGCCTCGAGACTAGAATAGGTTGCTTGCCTAGTTTCTTGAATGCGCGGTGTACAGATACCCTGCACCGTAGCTCATTCTGTTGCATCTTTGATAACATGGGAGTAACTAATGCCTGTGGGGTTTTACGACAAAAAGCTCCTACTCTGCAGGTTTATACTCATACACGTGCACGTACAGACCATGTATGAAGTTCGGTCAGTTCGATGTTTCAACGAGAATTCTTATAAACGACGCGGTATCTGAATAATGTAAGTTCGAAAGATTTTTGCGAATTTTTAGTGAAGTATTTTTCCGCAGTTTTCTGTAAAAAAAATATTTAAAATTGAAAAAAAATATAAGAAAAATTCTGCCCACGTTTCTGCGAGTGGGAGGTTGTTCCGTGTCATCCACAGAATTTTTGTGATTTTTTTCAGAATTTTAAAAAAGCTCCTTTTTTTAAAGTTAAAAAAATTCATAGCTCCGAAGTCCTTGATTGAAAAAAAAATTCGGAGGGTTCTCCACAGATAGAATGATAACATATAAAATTAAAAATGAAATCGGATATGTCGAGGTCTGGAACCGTGTCGACTTGACGTGGACAGCCCCATATACAGGTAACCAATCGGATCTGATAGAGGTAATGCCGAGAGCTAATTGTAAGAGCCGGAAAGTCGTAACCCACAAACTCGAAAAAAAAAAAAATTCAATATTCGAATCTCATCCGCGATTGATACTAAATCAATTTCTATACGTTTATTAGTCTCTTAGAATTTTCTAAGGATGCCCAATAGTCCTGGACTCGAATTTCTGAAATTTCGTGTACGTCTATCATCTAGCAAAAAGATGTATATATCTAAAAAACTGTCCCGAAGATTAAATATCCGCGTTTTTTTATTTCCTTTCTTTTTTATTCGATTCTCTTCACTTTGAGGGTTGCTGCATCCTTCCGGTTGCGAGCTACTCTTTTCACGAGGATTTAGAATTGCGGATGCGGATCTATATCGGCACGAGTCACCCGTATCACGTTGTCGGAATCGTAGTGCAACGTGCAACGTGGATCAGCGAAACGGGCGTCGCATCGGCGCAAATCGCGTAGGTGCAGCTAGGGTACGTCGAGCGAAACGGGGCGCCGGTTAAACCAACTATTGGAATAAATTAGTCAGGATTGGTTCCCGGTCGACTGTAAGAGAAATACGGCACGGCGCAACGTACTCGTTACGTATACCTATACCGGATCGTCCACCAAAATTCGTTCCAAACTTCGCACCGATATACGCTCGAAAATGATCGTTTTCGGGTTAGAAACGCCGTTAGTTATGCGAATGAAATTCCGACACGTATAATATATACTTCGTAGACGGTATGAAAATATATTCAAACTGTTATAAAAACTAAAAACAAATGAAAAAGAAGAAGACGAAAAAAGAACGAAAAGGAAATAAAAAGGGAAAGTTTTTGAAAAACTTCGGTAATTAAAATCAGATCGGATAAGATATGATATATCCGAGAGTAGAGTTGGCTTTGGTTTGACATGAACTTTGCGCAGGTCATAATATCCAAGTATAGTATAAAGTCATCGCGCGATCAGAGAGTGGAGAACACGGTTCGCTGAGTGCTCCAAAATGAGATTCGATCGGTACAGGGAACGAAATCGCGGTTGAAAGATGGGCTCCTCGGTACGGAATTAGTTTTTGGTTTGATTCTTATTTTCGTTTTTCTTACCTTTGTTCTCCAAGTTATATATAATATAGTAATTTTTTTTTTCTCTTTCAATCTAAAATTTATTCTTCTTCCCTAGGGTTATTTTATTTTATTTTCTTTTCTTTTTTTCGCAATCTTTTTATTTTTTATCCTTGTCGTTTCGATCCAACTTATAGGTTGGCACGTGGTATGCATCGGACTCGAAAATGGGCTATGTAGTGCCTATTTTAGTAAAAAGATGGTACGATTTACGCGCGAGGATATAGGGAAAGTTCAATAATGTAATTTACCAAGTTTCAAGATTAGTTTGGATCCGCTTTCGTTCGAGTGTAACGGAACGCTGTGGCAGTAGTAATGCTCCGATGTAGTCAGACGCGAGGAAGCAAATTCCTCGAAACCTCGTGCGGTGTATTAGACTTCCCTCGGGCTTGTAGATATGTGCATACATCAGATGTGATATGTCTATATAGGTACATAAATATATACACACGTATACATATATGTACTTATCTACGTGTACATAGATAACAAAACTGCACCTTTTCTTGCTTCTGATTGCACACTCCAACAGCTGTTGTGTGTACGTATGTATATAATAATACGGTACCCAAAGGTGCATGTGCATGTATACCTCGTACATAGGTAAATAGGTTCTTATATACATAGATGTATTGTAAACTGCAGTTAACAATTTATGTCGAATATCAAGCCAGACGTGACTCTAGAAACTATAATATGTATTTGTTCGACACGAGCTGCAGCAGTTTAAATCAGAAATTGTTACGATGACAAACTCAGGCGAATCATGTGTAAAGGTTATATACTCTACGTTTATAATGTTGCCGTTATTATTATTATTATTATTCATTTCATCTCGATACCCAGAGTCGACAACCAGAGTGACAAAACTCACGGATGAGATGCTGTTTTGAGGGCGTGTGTCCGTAAAAAATGGAAACGAAAAATAAAAAAAATGAATTATATGTGCGCATGATGCAGGCATCACGGCGCGGCGGTTCAGAGCCGAAAAAATTTCGGTGATTCTTTGAGCGCGGATATATAATATTATATTTATGAAGTTCAACGAAAAATCGTACCCAAGAATTTGAGGAGAAAAAACGTAGACGATCGGCGTTAGTCGAAGGCCCCCGGATATTTGGTATATCTGAGCAACGGACGGACCTCTTATCCGATTAAGTGGTCGCTGTCGATTAAATCGTGACCGATGGTAGCCCAGTGACAAGCCGACGTTGAGGGTGCCGTGGAAATTGGTGGAGGGCTAGAGGCTGCGATGGCTAAGCGTCGTTGTAGGTTGAGTCGCGGCGGCGGAGATCGAAAGCTGGAGGCGTCGATGGTATTAACGCTAATAGACAACGCTCGTTGGAGCGAAAGCGCGCGGTCAACCGAGGTCATCCGCTAAGTGAAGCACCTCCGTCCAATCTCCATTTTGGCAATCGCATGCAGCTTCCTACAGCCTTATACAGACCGTTCCGAAGCCGCTGTAGGTATTAGGCACCTTATATATCTGCACTATAATTTTCCTGCAGGGTTTCATATTATTCTGACCCACTTCCGGTGAGTTACAGAACCGTTGGGGAAGGGGAAAGGAAGGGAGATAGCGCGCGGTTCCATACATATATGGTATTATATGAACGTAGGCGGAATCGGCATCGGCATCGGCATCGGTACATATATCGATGCGGGGCGTTTTCTACGTGGACATCGGGCGTCTGCTTTTCTCTATTAATATTGATATCTCGTTTTCGTGTTTTCCTAGCTCAAATTGCATTACCGATAAATCAACCCTTCGATGCCCATATCGCGCTGGGAATGAAATCGAGTCCAATTCCAACTAACTGAACATCCCGATAGGTGTATAATACGCGGGTATCTACTATACACGGAGGTTCTTTACTCCTGCGCACTTCTCTACCAGCTACTCTTGATCGAGTCGGAGTTTCGTTCGCCAAAACCTCTGCGCGAACGGTAACAACGTCAGATTAATTACCAAACTCAGGGAATTGCCTTTACGGCGATTAATTATCTTCCTTGAACCGAGGTGTATTTTGCCTATGTAGGTATTATAGATACTATCGTTGAATCTCACATTATGTGAGTTACGGGGAAATCCGATCAAACCGCGATTTCAATTAGCCGTTAAAAATCAGTAAGATTAAAATATAATCACAGAATTGATAAACCTAAAGCAACGAACTATGGGCAGACCGCGTTATCAGTCGCTAACAATCTTATACTTTTTCATCATAATACGAGTGGACATTTTTTTTTTTTTAATCCTTGATTATAAAATTATTTTTCATTCGATTAAAGAAAAAGACGCTCCTCAAAGAATGCGCTACATGGGATAAGAGCTACGACTTTCCTCCTCAATTTTTTATCTGATTCTCCTCTTTTGTCTTTCGTACATTTTTTTTTTGTTCCTTTTTTCTTATTTGCTTCTTATTTACTCTTTATTTTTGTTACAATCGTAAAATACTTTACAGCATTGTTTACGAGCGTAGTTGAGATCCGGTGGGATGGAAGGGGTGGCAAAACCCGAGAGAGATATTGTTGATTGATGTAATCGAACAAAACAGTACAACCCAGTTCAGTCGATTAAACCAAGCGAACGGTGAAATCACCAGTGAAAAGCTTCCGGAAAAGCTCTTCCAGACCTTGATTTGTTTTCCCGTTCTTTATTCATGTTCATTCATTTCATTTTAGTTTATTTTATTCATTATTTTATTTCAACCTTGTTTTTTCTTCTTTCTTTCCAAAACTTGGCAACAGTTTTTCAGGCTGGTCACAAGCGGGCCGATAAATTCCCTCGATTTTTTCCAACCTCCATAGTGCGCAGCCCTTTTCCCTTTTCAACCTCTCTCACTCCGTTTATTCGTCTTTTTTCCTTTTTGTTTCTCGTTTCAATTACAGTGGTGATAATTGCCGATCAATTTTCTTTCTCCCTCGCGCGCATTATTCGCTGTTTTTATTTTTGTTTTTTTTTGTCAACTTCCATGTCGAGTATTTTACGTGGCCTCGCAAAAACTTAAAAATTAAACGCATCGGTTGCGACGATACGGCGACAGCAGCTGTGATGCGATAAAAACGTTGAAGAACCAACCAACTTTATATGTCGATCATCGAAAGCTTCTCGTGCGGTAACGTTAATACACATAACGACCGTCGCTGCACCAGCTGCATCGTCGTATCATATTTATATATTTACTCTGCGCAACGATGTCGTTATTGTCGTAAAAAAAACCGAGCCTCGTCCACCGGTTCGTTGTTGTACACGGCGTTGTAAAAAATTTCCAACAATGCAGCGCGCTGATATAGTTTCGTAATTTTTATTTAAAATCTAATCGTACTCCGCAGGGCGCGAGCAGCGTGAAATGAAAATTTCCAATCTCCCGAGTAAACTAGACATTAATATCAATAATTTTGCCCGGAAATTTTTCCACCTCCGCAATCGAATGGTTTGAGAATTCGTATTTTTTGTGTTTTTTTTCTACTTTTTTACATTGAGAATTTCCGAGATGTGAAAATTGTCGAAGATCGTGGATGTAACTAAATTAGAGATCATGTGCGATAATTGATGAAATGTTCAATTACGTATACATAGATGTATATATGTATATTGTATAACGCATAGGGGTGTGCACCGCTTACTAAGGGAAACGATATCTCCGAGGACGAAATTACATCCGGACCTCTCAAATCACGGTCGTTAACGATCAGATCTCAATCTTAATTAGTAGCCGATTCTATACGTATACCCAACGTCGCCATTGCAGAAGCAATAACTTTGATGAGAAGCTACAGGAAGCCAGCGTAATACGCACTATAGGTCGTATACCTATATGTACGGAAACGTACAGTCGAACAAATTATTTTTGAATGAACGAAAATCTAATTATACTCTTCAAATCAGTCGTTATTGTAGCGATGATATAAGTTTTTCTTTTGTTTTCCTTTTTCGATTTTCCTTTTTCCTTTTTCCTCTGTTCAGTATTTCTAACCGGATAGAAAAAAAAAAGGGTTCCGTATACATAAAAGCCAACATTCTCTACTATCAGATTTAATTAATAGACCACACAATGGAATCCCGAGGGAAATGTGTCGTAATACGAGCAAAAATTTTACCCAACAATACAAAGCGAAGTGTTCGGTGATATATTTGAACATCGTGTCCCGGGTTCGTTGAAAAATTGAAAAACAATGTTTTTACGTGACGGAATGAATTTTTTTATTTATTTATTTTTTTCCTATCAATTTTTCGCGCCGTTTCAAGTGTATCGGTTAGAATATCAAAATATTTCACTGGAATCTGAATATTTCATTGGCCAATTTGAAATCCGTTCAATTCCTTCGGTACACCTCCTCGTAAAATAATCGATAATTCATACAGCGAATTATAATGTTTTGCTTATTTTTTTTGTCGTCTTAGAAAGTGTTATCATTATCGTTGTCATCGTGTTTATCGGTATTGTTGATATTGTTTTTTGTTATTATTCGAAACGGTATTATTATAAGAAATATCCTTGCGGAAGCAGAGAGGAGCCTGCAGCTACTGTAGCAACAGGATGAGCAGTGGCAGAGGAGGATCCAGCCAAGTGGCAATATACCAATCAACGTTATTAAATTTGGGTGTTTCCAATACGGCAGAAGGTAGTAGCCTGATCCAATCACCCTCTCTCTTCTTTCTCTATCTCTCTCAGTTTCCGAACTCAACCCGCAACTCTCTGTAACCTGCAGATGCCTCAGGGGTTAGAAATATACGACGGGATTCGAACGTACTTAAACTGGGAAGCTGTTCAGTTCAGGTGGAGAAACCCCCAATTAGCCTTCCTCTCTTCCTCTCTCTCTTTCTATTTTTTTTATTTAGTTCCTTTTTTTCATGCCAATCAGTAGCGAAATGGGGTATACATACCGTAGGTTATATAACGCAAACATCATATATCCAGATATTTCCCCTCATCTCGCTCGTCGTTTTTTCATTTTTAATTAATAAAAAATAATCAATGAACGAGGGAAAGAAAATCCCTGCACTCGTATTGTGAGTATGGCTCGTCTCGAATTTCGCTAGCTTCTCGCGGTTCCTGCATGTCTTGCGCATCATTTGCCGCCGCGTTTCTTTGAAAATTAACAAGCGAAAGAAAACGAAGAATCTTTCAAAAACACCCTGATTTTATCATCAGATAAAAGCCGTCGTGCTAAAACGTTCCGAATATTAAACACTCGAGAAACGTTATATATTATTGAACAAAAAAAAAAAAACAAAAAAAACAATCCAAAAAGCTATCCATGCAAGCACGGTACAACTCCACAGCTCTGTACATAGGTGCGAATACTTTATACAGAAATTTCAATGTTCGCATAAAGGATCGATAAAGCTGCTGCATCATTTCCGTGTATGTCGAAGAGCCAGAATTCTGTTACATCGGCAGCAAAAGGCCTGTACTTTCTCTTTCTCTCTCTCTCTCCATCTCTGTATGTATTGGCCGTTATGTGGGTGTACGTATTCATGTAAAATCACGTGTGTATCGACGTACGTATCCTTAGTATGGGTCGAACGTCTGCCGAATACAACGTATGTATGTCTATGTATAAGGTGTAGGTGGATACGTGGAGTGCGCGTAGATGTGAGGGTTGGTATTCCTGCGGGAAATCATCCCCTAGGCCTCGAATTCAGGCAGAATCTACCACCAACACCGTCGCGGGACTCCCTTCGGCGATTGATACACGAGCTTAAATTATACACGGGCCGATATCCTTCGTTGGTTGTGCGCCTTGGGCAGCCGCTAGGATTTCCTACGTATAGTATAATAAGGATTTCCAGAAATTACTACAAGGGCAAACACCTGACGTAGATCGTTTCGGTTTCTCTGAACCACAATCTCTATTATATATATGGTTATATTTGAAAATCTATCGGACTGCAATTCCCATTTCCAGAATTCTATCGACCTTTGTTCTCATCTGATTGCATTGTACAAAATCTCTCGTAACTCGATATGGACGTATAGGTATATTTACCCATAGCTCTACCGCATAGAATGCTTCTACAATACAGAGGACAGGGTTTTCATTTTGCGAAGGTCAACGATATTTCAGCCGATTGGACGATTCGACTATCCAAAATCTGAATTCTTTCAAGTACGATGTTTAGTACCCATATGAAATATGGTAGAACACGATTTTTCACTTTTTCGACCTCACCGATGAGTAGGAAAAAATGGTAAGAAGCTGCGGCTCGAAAAATATTCAGCCAGGAATCCCATTACCGCATAAAAAAAAAACAAAAAAAAAAAAAACTCGAGCTATGAAAAAGAAAGAAAAGGAGAGGAAAAAAAAAAATGGAATCTTGCTGAAATCTAGTTATCGGATTATATTACCTACTTCGTATAGGAGCAGTCGCTCCGTTCGAGATTTTTCGTATAATACAAGTCAGATCTACAGTATTTGTATTTTAATCTTGATTCCCTGGAAATATTTCGATCCTCCTTCAGTCGTGAAGTATCTTCCATTTTTCTACATCAAAGTCCGTGTACACCTATATATATACTCTAATTCCATATTGCTCAAATAATTTTTTATTTTTTATTTTCATTTTCATTTCTCTTTCAATCTCTTACTACGGCAACAACGGCAGCAGCAGCAGCAGCATTTTTCACAACTTGTGCACATGGAACAAAAGCTCAGTGTTACCGCTTTGTACATTGAAAAAACTTTAAAAGCATTTTCTGTACACCCTTACATAGTATGTAGGACAGACGGAAACAGCATATCAAAAGCATTCCTTTGTTCGATAAATAAATTAAAAAAAAATGGAAGAAGGTAAAATAAAAAGGCAAAAAAAAAAGAATCCGAGCAATTGAAATCTCGTAAAGTTGCAAAAAACATTGACTAAAAAAAAAATGTCGATTCCTTCGTCTCATTCGTAATCTTATTTGTTTAATTTTTTTTTCTGTTACTGCCGAAGGTACACGTAATAGTTGGTTTCATGACGCGGTAGAAAAAAAAGACGTTTGGAAGTCTTGAATCGTTCGTGGCAGTTCGATTACTTTTGAAAGAATGAGAATCTAGGGCTCGGGGTTCAACGTAACATCTGCCTGAAACTTTTCAAACTGCCAAAAGTTTTTCGAAGCGTGAGGGTTGCGATCAAACGACTGGTGCACAGGGTAGGTATATGAACGTGCTGCAGTTGAGAGACGCCATTTTTATACTACTCACGCCCACCACACGCTCTTTGCCTACACATATATATATATATTGCCGTGGGCATAGTTCTTTTTTTCCTTTTTTTTTCTCCCCTCTTTTGTCCCCCCTTCTTTTTTTTTTTTTTTACATCACAAAATTTAATTTAGGTTAACGCGAATAAATTCGCGCCTCCGACGCGTATCCGATCAACGATTACTATATATATCACCTGTATAGGTAAATACCATATAAGCCGTCGTTCAAGTATATAAACTATGAGAATTAAGCTCCCTCTCTCACCGCATAATCCGTGAGCTTTTCGAGTACGCCGAACTACGTCGTAAAGTTTAATTTACGATCGCGTATCATATCGATGTGAAAGCTTTGTCAAACCTTTCCCCCTCTATACCCATCCCTACTTTAATTTATTCTTGCAAAGCGTCTTTATTCTGATCCGAATTTCGCAAAATATGTACAGAATGAAAATAAAGAAGAGACCAGGAAAAAAAAAAAAAAACGATCTCTGTAATAGCTTCTTATTGCCAAACATGGTCATTATTATCACTATAATTTCATCTCATTTTAATATTAAATCCTCTTCGACTTTCTTATATATATACCTAGACTCTTCGTAATTTTAATAACGCGGAGGGATATTAAATATATATAAAAGTATTTTAGTCGTCGAGAAACTGCAGCCGGGGAATTGCTTTGAAAGTTACTCGCCGAGATTCGCTGCAGGCTTTCATTTATTTCACTACCCTGATGATATTACGTATATCCAGCAATATATATTAATACGTATACCTATGTACTGGTGACTAACCGGTATAATCTTTTTTTTTTTCTCTCCTACATATCTATGTTACGTTATGTGCAATATATGTATCGGTATAAATGAAATTTTTGCTGAAAAATGAAAAAAACGTGAAATGAAATGAAAAAAAAGAAAAAAGATCCTGACTTTAACTCTATCGTCGGCCACGATATGAACGTCACATCTAGGTCGTAGGTGGAAAATTTTGATGTGAAACAATTGAGAAAAAACTTATTTGAAGAAGCTTTTAATCCTCACAGGGCGTTTATTTTTCGTTTTTTTTCTTTCTTTCTTTCTTTATTCGTTTCTTTCGTCTTGCAGAAAAGCGATAGAAAAAGGTGCATTATACATGTATTTCAGCCTATATACTATAGTATATATGTAGATATATTATATACCTGAATCTCTACACATCGAAAGTAAATACGTGAGGACCAGGATTATTCTCTTTGAACTTTTTCGCTTTGAGGAAAACGTCAATGGTGCGTATGTACGTGCTGCAGCAGTTGCAGGCAGATGATCTCAATAAACCGAGGAGCGAATTGTATGTATATGAAAAAAAAAAAAACATATATATATGTACAATGTGTGTGTGTGCGTATACACATGGGTTAGAAAAACGTGGCGTGGGTCGCAGCGCAGGTGGTTTCCCGAAAGCTCGCTTTGGCGAATAAAAATTCACAAACGAGAAAAGTTGGCCCGCCCAACGCCATTTTCGTCGAGAGTTCCTTATAAGGAAAGCGGGGGGAGGGATGGTCGTGGAAAGTGGAAACCGGGTGGTATGTACATAGAGGGTGGAAAAGGGAGAGAGGAAGAGGACAGGGCGGTAAGGAAGGAGAAACACGGCCTACCTATACTGTGGGAAAGTTGATAGGTCGTTTGATAATAACTCTACGACGAAGTACACTTGACAAAGTTCAAGTTTTCGAAGGGATGCCCGGAAAGAGTAGGCGAAGTAGAAGTTTTATACGGCATGTATACGTAACGTTGGGGCGACAACTTTTTAACCGCAAATTAAAAATATTTCGCGGTTGCACTTTGAAATTTGACCGTTTGTACAATTTCAGATACAAGCCACTCGAAACTTCGACATAATTAAATGATTTTGTTGAGGGGGAAGAAAAAGATCTCAACGAAATTCGATTTCGTATGAATTTTATAATATCGTTTACGAAACTCTCGAACGATTATTATGAATTTTTCAAGCGTAGATACCCGAACTTCATGAGTGTACAGCTCATGCCGGGAGTAGTAGGAATACGAAAAAATAGTGAAATTTCTACATCGCAACGAAATTTGTTTTATTTTCCTCAGCTGTATGGCCAAAATTTGACCATCGATAAATCCTTGAACTCATTTCAAGTTTGCACAGTGATCAGAACCGGTTGAACGGTTGGCGGTTAGTGATGGCATTTTTAGAGGCGCATTCGCGTAAAAAATACAAGAATCCTGAGAAACGGGGCAAAGAATAATTTAGGGGAAGCTGCACGATGCGTGGGTGTGCAGGGTCGTGACCCTTCGCACACTTTCTTTCCCTCGGGAGTCATCAAACACGTCCTATATTATATTGTACCTCGTTCTGAGCTTTACCATTACGCAAACGCGGTAGATACGTATGTACGTAACGTAGCTATGTATTTACATACTCATATATACAGCATATATATTACGTAAACGTGAAGGTGTCTCTATAGAGAGGAAAAATTTCCCACCTTTTTTTTCGACCCCTGCACTATACGCCGCGTTTATATTATACAGAGGAGTATGCAATTTCCGTTTTTTCCAAATCATTGAACCACCACTACCACCATCGACCATCGCCACCGCCACCGATTCACCGTTTATATTTGACATTTTCCAGATTTTTCGCTCGAATTCATCAGATATTATCCACTTTTCTGTTTCATATCCGTGACGTTATCCACGGCGAAGTTATTGAATACAAAATTTTTACCCTCGTGATAATTATCACCATTATTGGGTATTACGAATAATGATAATGCGGAAATTATCCGTGCACAACAGCAGTAGATTTATATATAACACACTATATATGTATTATATATCGTATAGATTGTTGCTGAGTATTTGGTATGCATGCCGCTGCACCTGTCGACGTATATGAAGATGATAACTTACGAGAGTCTGGAAAGTCGTCATCTGGCCTGAAGAGAATACCGGGCTTTAACTTTACTCTGTAGTGCATAGTACTGCAGTTGGAATACTGCCTCTAATACGTCACAAGGTAGAAAGTTAGATCAAAAACAAGCAATTTAAGCTGCTGCATGCATACCTGAACATACACATACTATACCTACGTATAAATAGCTACACCGTAGGGAGTTTGACATGAAAGCAAAATTTTCATTTGTTCAATTATCATAATTGTCTTGATCGTAGTGAGCCGGATACAACGGAAGAATGTCGATTGCAAATTGTCATCCAACAGATGAAATAGCTCGTTTCGTTTTGTTTCGTTGTATCATCAATTATCGGCAGCAGATCCGAGTGCAGGCGAATCGGTCGGAACTCGGAAACGTTGGTATTCTAAGGACTGCAGTGTCCACCAAATATAGCCTCCGCACGCGCTTCGGTGTTTGTTGAAAGTGGAAATGAAGAGACGGGTATCTGTTGCGAGGTTGGCCGTCATGGGTCTTGGGAGGATTTCGGTTCGTCGCTTCCGGTATCCCGAGGGATTCCCTACCGGTAGTTCCCTGCAAGCTCACGGACCAACTGACCGGAAACTCCCGGTAAACCCCCACTACACGTACGGTGTGATATACATACATACACGCGCACGCATGTATGCATACGTACAGCGAAACACGTACAGTGCAAAGTTCGATGGCTCCACCTCGTTGAACACTACGTTGCTCGCGTAGTTTCCTTTCTTTCTCCTCTCTTCTTTTGTTTTTTTCTTCTTCTTTATTCTTTTTTCACCTCCCCGTGTCTCTCCTGCCTCCTGCTCTACACTCTTCCGCGGCGACTCGATCGTTCTTCGATACCACAAATGTATAAATGTACATGGAAAAAACCCTCGCTTCTATACCGCGTGCAACTCACCCCTACGAAACCGCAGCGTACGTCCGAAGAACTTCCGAAGCGTCGGTGAAAACGCTACGAGAGGGATTATATCGTGAGCGCGGTTTGAGGAATTGAAAGAATTGAAAAAGAGATATACGATTCCTTTTATTCGTCGATTAACCATGGGTACGATTATAGGTTATAACACCCCGCGTTAATGGCGGCGGATAAACAGTTTTTAATGACAACGTCAAACCCGTTTGGCCGGCGCCATTTATTTACCGTTTAAGCGGGACGGGGGGTTGGGGTGGAGGTTCTCGGGGTTTTTCTATATACACCTACGTACTGTGAAAGCAAATGCCCCCTGCGGTGGTTCGGGTTCAGCCGTATAAAAGCGGGCGGTAATAAATCTCGGACACAGTGACGTGCCACGGCGAAGAGCGTTACGAAAAACCGGAAGTTGAGGAAAGCGCGGTTGGTTTATATAGACGTATACGTGTATATGTACGTATAAAATAAAAGCGGAAACTAAAAGTCGACGGAGTCTGGTGTTACAACAACCCTCTATGTAATAAGCGGTGTTCGCGATGTGGTTCTCTCTGTGCCGTAGCATCGACGGATATACGTGTGCGGTGTGACCTAACCTCACCCAAAGGATGAACGGCTAGACTACTGCAAACGGAAACGGTTGTTGATCCCTGATTTATGACCGAGAATTCTTAACCTGTACCCCGGCGACGGCTTATATCGTCAATCGAAATCCTAAAAAGGAAGAACTACATCCCATAGATTATTTTCACACGTGTCAAATCTAGCCGAAGATATTATTATACTTCTTCCCGTATACGTGCTGAGAGACTTTTCCAATTTTACTTGTTATCGTGTACAACGATAAATATGTAAAAAGTTGCTCGATCAAGCGGGCTTGAAGGGTTTTTATTTTTCCAGATAAAAAAGGTCGGAGAATTTTCGATTTAATTTATTCTCTCGCTAAATTTCCGGATGAACAAATATATTTCAACAAATTTTTTTACGAGAAATAAATCAAGAATACATTCCTGGCATGAAACTTGGAGAAATAAGACGAAAAAATGAAAATTTTGCGTCAGAAAATTTTGCTACCTCAATTTTTACCATGTATAGGACGAGTCATTCCCGACTGTGCGAACGGGAGGAGCCTTATTCGAGTTTCTTGCGCAATCGACGCGCCGCACACGAGAAAAACGGGGATAATGAAATAAGTCGATTCAAAAATGTAGCATGCTCTGTGAATGAGGGAGTCGAGTGGAAGTCGAACGGATATCTACCAAATGAAGCTACTTCCGATCTCGGAGTTTGGAGAAACTCACCCTGTTAATACCTTCGATATTATATTCGAATCTGCATAACGAATAATGGGCCCTTCTCGCGCACCAATTTCAAAACCTTCTCCCGCATAAGGTTACCAAAACAGAACTGACAATAAGCCGAAGTATGTGTGGCATATACCGCGGCTTATATATCTACAGGTTCGCTCGGTTTTGTTTGCCGACTGTCAATTATTCCGCTCACGTGATTCATGGGAGCACACTTTATTCCTTCTCTACCTACCTCCTTTATTCTCCTCCGTCTATCACCTCTACCCTCGACCAGAGTCTACACCGCAAGCTTTCGATTCTACTGGTATAGGATATGCAGGTTGTTTTGTCTGTTTCCTATGTATACATCTACAGGGTAAGGGTGGTGTGCAAGGAAGTGGGCAACTTTGGTATTAATGATGCAGAGTCGAAGCGTACGTAAGAAAGCGACTTCGGAATTCATAGACCATTGGCAAAGCAGAAGAAGAAGAAAAAGAAAAACCAGAAGTAAAAGCAAAAGGGAAATTCAGAGACGAAGAAACAGAGGGAAAAAAGAGAGGAAGAAAAAAAAACATTATTGGAGGGGATTTTATTTTACAAAACTTTCTTTCACGGGAAGTGGAAATGCTTTTTCGTCTACGACCACGGTGACAACGTCAGCGGCGTCTGCACTGGGGGACCTTCTAGACCCTACCGAGATATTTCTTATCCTACTACAGAGTCACCATACATTTGGATCCAAACTCTAAAACCAAACCAAACTAAACCGGGTGATTTAAAACCTCTCTAACGCCTAACGTCTGACGCTTCGGTTCCGATCTAATATGAGCTTTATTTATCCTTCAACTTCCTAATCCCCAAACGACTTTTTCTAAACTCGTTTTCAGAACTCCTCCTGTTACCGATACAATTTCCAAGAGTTATTTCACTTTTGGACAGTTTTAGACCGTCGATACCACATCGAAAGATGATCGCCTTTTTTCCAAATTATTATTATTCCGGGTATTCGTTTTTCCAAATTTTGTACAACAGGTATTTTATAGGCGATATTCTTGAAATTTATGAAAGATGGGAAAATATTTTACCACATAACAAAAGTTTCGCCAGTTCTCTTTAAAATGAAAAATACACTGAAATAAAAATGTATGATGCTCGTACACGTCGCGCGGTAGGTGACGAGAGACAAGGGTTCCTGAATATTCAAAAAGCTTGTCTCAGGGTTTATTTATCTATACTTTCCCCCCTCTCTTCTAATGCATACAAAATTTTTCAGCCTGAGCTCGCGCAGCCAGGATCAAAAATTTAAAAAAGTCGAGACGTAGAGTTTAGCTGGGGAGATTCGTCTCAGTTCAGGTACAAGGCGTAATTAAACCTGTGGGATAACGTAGGCTGTCTACTTAAAATTAATAAATGTGGTATATAAGTGTGCGACAAATATATAATATACACATATGTACATGAAAAACACGTTACGCAACGGACAATGTTAACAAAATGACGTAACCCATGCATTAGCAATCTGACCGAGGAACATACTTCCCGGCGTCGCTCGACGAACATGAGTCTACTAACGGGGTTCGATTTTAAAATTAACGAGTTTCAATAGCTGCGGCAGCAGAGCCTCGCTTTGCCCGGTGTTTCCATATCCCATTTAGAAGGGGTAGGTTGTCGCAGATAGGGGTTGAACCCCCTCTACGATTCGTAATGGGATTAACTGTTCGAAACTTGACGTTCAAACTAACGAGAGTCAAGCAAACAATTAGTGGAGAAGTAACTGCTACACATTCAGGGTGTAGGGTACGCAATGGGGGGATGAACGTACCAAAATTATCAATCGTACTGTACCCATCCTCGCGCCATAGGCTCATACGTGGGTAACCTGCGCACTTCAGGGCTCTCGTAATTCTCACGTGAATTATACGTAGATTTATTTTACATCGCATACCGCTACAAATTATCGAAAATATACGACAAATGGTAACGCACAAATAGCAGCCAAAACAATTTATACAATATTTTAGAGAGCTTTTTCACTCGATCACCTTATTCGGCAATCATATATTACACAGGATATACGTATATCCATATACCATATAGTACACGGAATATAATATCATAGATATATATTGAATAATATATATTTTATCGGTCTTTCGATGGAACAGCCGAGCGACCTCATTCTTTATTGACTATTCTTTTCATTGATTCTCTTTGCAAAATGCCACTGCGGTTGTCACAACAGAGAATATATGTATTTCTACAGAGTTTTCGCGCTTCGTTCTCCGAGGGTATTTTCATTTATAAATCGAAGGGAGAAAAAAAGAGAGACCACAAAAACGCAAAATGAAAGTATTTACACGTATCAATCATATAAATAATATAACATACCTGTAATTTTTATTTTCACTCAATTTTTCTCTCTTTTTCATTCATTCATTTTTTATTCCACCCACAATTTTTTTCAAATCCATAAGATTATTCCTTCTACATAAAAGAAGAAGGGCGATGGAAATGACTAGCGGTTTTAACGGCCCCGGAGCGTCGTTCGTATATTTCGAGCTTCTGTTTCTCTACCGCTACCGTTTCGTTCCCGCAGCATGAAAAGGTAAACGATAGGGGGAGAGAGGGGGGGTCCTCTCTGAATAGAATACGAATTGCAATCCTCACCCGTTTGTCATTCGGGGTTTCGTCATTCGCGTTTAAAAAAGAAAAATAAATCATCTTTTTTTTATGTTCCTTTTTATTCCTATGTGTATAACAAAATGTAAAAAACAAAGAGAAAACTTTTTTTTTACACATATATTCCCGACTCACAGCTACATTTATACCCAAAGCTTTTTCTCTTTACATAAAACTCACCACACATTATTTTTTCGACACCGTAATACATTTGTATATTTTTGTAAAAAAAAAAAAAAAATAATAATTCAATATTCGGTATATACGCGTATGTGGTAGATGGTACATATATTTTTGACTATAAACAGGTTATTCTGATCGGGTAGCGAAATAAATTTTATTTGGATAAATTCAAAATTTATACATAATTCAATTATTTTTCATAATTACATTGTTCAGAATTAGTAGAAAATTCATATTATACATAATTATGGTATAAATTTATACACACATATTTATACGTGACGTACAATTAATTAACATGTACGTTCATACGTCATCTCTTGTATCGCTATATCAATGTACGTACATTGCGCATGAAATATGAAACAATTGAATTTCAAATGAATTGTTTCAATCTTATCGCTCGAAGCTAAAAACAGGTTCGCGTTTGTAACGATGGAAATAACTGTGGATGGAAAAATCTGGATACCTCATCATATGAAAATTTTAAATACGATTCAAAATATCAACAAGAAAAAATTTTGCCCGATGCCTTGCTAGAAAATCTCATCCATTTTTACTACAGGGATAGTTACACGCTTTGCAGTAACAGTTCGAAAAATCGGTGATGGAATCGTTTTTAGTTTTGTTAGAAATCCTTCCGTTTTTTGTTTTTCAATTTTTTCTACACCAAGAGAGGCCTGCGCCAGCATCGCATAATATTCTCCAAATGAATAAATTTTATATATTATTTCACAAGAATCGATACAACTTCGCGTTATATGTCCTCGTTCATTTGTTAAAATTTCTTTTCGTTCATAAATATAATACACAAACTCTAGACATTTTCTATCAGTCGTTCGATTGAATTTCTATCTCTTGATTTTATCCTCAGCAATTCGTCGCCTAGAAGAAGGCCTCTATATACTCCAATGTACATGTGAAATATATTTTCTACGTCTGTATAGAGATATCCGCATTTATATAGAATCGTTATGACACGAAATGCTTAGAAACAAAAACCAATAATAATAATAATAGTTACAACAATAACAATGATCATAATAATAATGATGGGGTACGGAAGAGAAAACCTACAGCTAGTCTGCAGTGAGATCGGGACAAAAGTGTATCTGTGTAATATACTATACATAGGTATATATATGTTTTTTATTTCAACGCTCAGTTATACTCGCGTACCTAGTTTTGCAGCACCTCTCCCAGTGGTAGTGGTAGCAGAATGCCCCCTGCAATCCCCGCGCTTAATCTCGGTGGATGCGGATTTGCGGAGTCCTTTTATAAATTGCCGGAGCAGAATTTAAATATCTAACCTGACCTGACGAATCTCACTCGTCGTCTACACAGCAGGAGCAGCAGCTAGCACTGTACCGCATTGCCTCTATTTATCCTGCACATTGCAGCATTCTATATTTTTCGTATATTACGAAAGCTGTTTCGCTCGCTGCATCATCAGATCTAAAACTCTCGACACGTTTTATTTAACCTTTTTTTCTTTCTTTTTTTGTTTCTCCTTTTTTTCTCTTTGCTTTACTGTCCCGGAAAAAAGAAATGATGAAATTTTCCAAATGCACGCATATACCGGCGTACCGCACGTCGGTATATTTTTCCTGCACTTACAATTAGTAAATTTATTTTAATTCGTCCGCGAAATGACAGCTGCAATTATTTCAGCTCGCTCTACATAATAGTCTGCATATGTATGTATTATATGCGGTCGTAAAATCGAAAACGTTGCAAATTTCACAATATCCTATCGCGAACGATAATCGACTATACCACATGAACGAGGGAACGATTATTTCACCTGCCATGAAAGTTATCCTGGTTGAAAAAAAAAAAAAACAACAAACAACCAAAAATATATATTATATTTCGATAACAAATTTTTCTCGAGCTTTCGAAACGTAATAATAATTTATATTACACCTGCAGTGTGGAAAGGAATTCAATGTTTTTTTTTCTTTGTTTCTTCCCCCCCCTTCTCCTCTTTTATTCCGGTCTATTTTATTTTTGCCCCACACTTTCTCAGAATGCACAAATATAGGGCATCGGGTGTGATGGTAGTAGTTATTTGTACACCTCGTGTATGAAATACCACTGGAAAGCTACTTTCGTGCGCGAAACTTGCAACTTTTAACTTTGCACTACAAGGTCTAGGTATAGTTATACTTTTACCGTACTCCTGCAGTGTATATGAAGGAAGAAGGTGAAACGAAACGAAACGATACAGGCATGCACCGATCTCACAGGCAATGGGGTCGACCTGAAACTCGTGGACCGGCGAGCGAACGAAGCACGAATGAAAATAAAAAATGGTATGAAATAAGAGAGAAAAAATACCGAAGAGAAAAAATAAAAAAAAATCCAAACAAAAGAGAGAGGAAACCAATAAAAAACAAAACTCATCTGCCCGTTGAACGAGACGCGCGGTTACCGCACGAAAATTTCATCTCCGTTAGCTCGTGCATGTACACCGCAAAGGGTTCGTATTCTGGTATATATATACATTCTATGTGCAGATAGTATATGTATACCATATCATATATATATGGAACCATATGTATTTGAATTCACGACACGTTGTCGAAGAACTATGTTATCTATTTTTTTTTCTTGTTTTCTTCAAATAGAGGCATGCTCGCGTTTAGTCCGTCGTAATGGTGACGTTCGTTGTGATTGGATATGTCATGAAGAGGTTCGAGCAAAAACGAAAGAAAACTTGCACTAACTTTTTTTCTCGCAAAATTCGAGCGGAAATTTGTTTTTATTTATTTATTTTTTTTCAATCTTCAGATCTTTTTTTAATCAGAAGAACATAGTGAATCTACATATGTATACTTGCAGTTATACATCAGGCAATATCATAGCATATTACGGAAAATAATGAGAACAGATTTTTGGTACACAGATAATATGGCTGATTTGAATATCGGAACCTTTGACGATTAATTAGAGTATCAGATATGTGCACATAGTATATATATGTATATATATATATGCATATAAATTTGATGTCAATGACGGAATGTGGAGTTGAATGCAATACAGAGTGGGTCTAGTGAAACTCGTCAAAGTCCATATAATGTAAATGAGGATCGTTGGTATCCTGGAGCCACGATCAAGAAGAAAAATAATGGTAATAATGAAATGGCATAGCTGAAAGAAACGACACCGGCGACTTATTTCTGCTATCTGCATACAATTGGAGTTGGATATATGGGTACGTAGGTACACACAAAAGAATCGGTGCCACCGCCCGTAGTGTAGAATTCGAGGTTGCAGGTCCAGCTAACAGCAACGAGAACTAACAATCAGAGGAACTAGAGCAGACGTACATTACGAGGGAAGTTCACCAGAGTTTCACTCCGCGCCAGAATAGGTGGAAGATATTATGTAAAACACGTTCTACCGTACCAGCTGAGTGAAAAACTAAAGTAGCGTCAATTTCACGAACGCCGGACTAGAAAGAAACAATATTCCCCCCCCCCCTACACTGTGGAGTAATTTTGAAACGTATCAGATTTTAATCAAAATTCGATTTCCTCGTTACGAGTAAAAAGTGACTTTCGAAACAGGTTATACTTAAGATTCTTATTTTATGCATTTGATTTTTCTTCTCATAACATCAATGAAATGAATTTTAGGTTACGTCATTGTCGTTTTTCGTATATACCAAGCGATGTCTGATGCACTTTCTTGAATTATACATATGCATATGCACTATATGTAGATGGACTCGATTTTCTGCTGTGCCGTTAGCTATTATTCCACTCCAATAAGTAGTTGAGATCCGAAGTAAACGATGGCAGACATTTCTGCCAGCATCAATTCGATTCCCAATCTTTCGTGCACTTTCTTGACTTCGTACACTTTATACATACCTATGTATACATACATACAAATAAATATAATCGTTTCCCAAAACACTTTCGAATAGTGATAAACAAAAAGTTCTGCACACAAAAAAAGTAAAAAAAAAAAACATCCAAATTCATCAAACTCGATAAAATACATGTCATCGAGTATTTTCCTCGTTGAAACTACCCTCGGATATTCCAGCACGACATTTTTCTTTTATCGCTCGTAACTTTCGCGGATTGAGAAATTCAGATTTTTTTGACTCGGGAGAACTCTGGAACTCTTTGAGAACTAGCGATTAAAAAAAACAAATTCAATTTAGACACATTTGTCGTGCTACGATATTCCTGAGAAACTACCTATAAGTATTTCGTCTAACTGCGAGTGAAGTTTAATTTCGAGTTTAATTTATTTTTAATTAATAATATAATTGTACCTTATTGTTAGAAGAGAAGATTACGGAACAATGTACCTCTTGATGCGCAGCACTTTTTAGCAGGTGTACGACGTCGTTTTTCAACTGCGCGCAAGCGATGAAGTTTTCATCTCGTCGCATCGTCTTGGACGTGCAGCCCGCGATTCTCTCAAATATATAGAAGAAAAAGGAAATAAAAAGAAAAACAGGGACAGGTGCTTAACCACAGACGGTGACACCTGAAAAATAAAGAATCGTCCATTCGCACGGACGTCGCGACGCTTGAGGAGTAATATTTTATGTTTCGTTGTCGCGCCTTTGCGCGCACTTCTATATCGTTCTTTTGTTTCAGGGTGTATCACATGCGCATCGAATATTATATATATATATGTATAATTTTTTTCAAAAATATTATTAAACTTATCATCGCGTATAAATTTTGTTTTATCTCTGCTCGGTCTTTTTCCCCTTTTTTCCTTTCGTCTCTTTTTTTCTCTGGATGTATTATGTGGGTGTAGCTCAAACTTTATTTTGTTTGTGTTTATATATATATATATATATATATATATGCCTTATGTACATGGTTGATATATACGTATATATAAATACATATATATATATTCTTTTCAAAGAAAACTTTTCGCAAAGATTGCACCGCGTTCACCTCCTTATACCGCGGCCAGACGGGGGTCGCAACGCGTATCCATTGAAGAAACTTAAAATAAATGTTTCCGCCTCGAAGTCGGGTGTATTTGAATAAACTTTGCCTTTTCCAAAAGAGACTCAGGTATTTTCCCCTTCCTGTATATAACCGTCACTATCTCTCCCTCTCTATCTCTCTCTCTCTTTTACTTATTTTTTTCTCCCCTGTGTCATTCCCGACAACGATTTCGGTTTCTGTCTTCTCTTCGAACCCATCTATGGATCTCTTCATCCCGATACATATACATATAGATATATATTATATGGTACATAAACCCCCAAAATGTATCCGTGATACACCATAGTCCGTGTATATATGTACACATGCTCACTTATATATACATATATATGGGGTTTCTGAGAGACACCATGTAGGTATATAAATTTATGTACGATATATAAATGTATATATGTATAAGCGAATTCGAAGGATGTCAATCCGCGTTGAAAATGTCATCCGCATATAAGTGGATTTCCGAATACCTTCTCACGGGTAAAATACATTTCCTCGTGACTAGGGATAATATTTTATTCACATACGTGTCGTACCAGACGTGTCAGCCGGGTGATATGATGTGATTAAACAGTATTAATTATTATTGCTCGTCAAAATTTTCAACAGTATTTTCTCGGGCTTCTTCTTCCGGCAAAAGATCGATAAAATTTCAACGAAAATAATCCAAATTTACGCTGCATTCCCTACAGCTGTGCTGCAGGAGAATCGGAAGAGAGAGAAATTAAAGAAAAAGGAATCGCTCGAGGTGCGACAAACTGACGGGTAGAAAAGCCTTTGCGCTAAAATTCAATCCTGATCCTGCGTACGTCAAACTCAGGCGCAACCTACTCGCCCCATCTCTATACAACGATGTGCACGATCCTCGAGTCTTTTTTTCGACGAATTTCCGCCCCCCATTCTCGTGCAGGAAGAACGCCGAGGGATTTTTTTTATAAAACAGAAGCCATTGAGAATATTTCTCATCGTAAAATAAAGCTCGCCTTCGAACCAAATAAAAGCATCGAGACTATAGGTAACACAATGCATGGGGTCGTTTCTTTCATTTTTTTTCATTTTGGAAAGAACTTGGCGCGTTTTTCTTTCTTCATCATTGAAATCGGGGATTTCATGCGAGTCCATTTTCCGGTAAGCTTCTGACATCGAATAGAAGTTGTACGAGGCATAAGTATAGGTATAATGTAGGGTCAAGCAAAGATGACCCGCGTGAGGTTTTTTCGTCGATTTGAAAACGTCGTTTCCAATCCGCGGTCGCGGGGTATGAGGCGAGTTTCGCGGTGGCCGGGAGATACTTTGGGGTAGCTTTTAGGCCAGCTCTGCGGAAAATTGCATATTCAGAGCGTTGGGCTTTGCCGAACGTGCTGCGGGGGATCGAACTAAAAAAAGGAAAATGGAGGTGCCCCGCGGCGAGGCGTTATATATGCGATGGTGACCCGATCGCGGATTCGTTGACTTAACGAAACGCCATGACCGTTCCACGTTCCACCCTTATAACCTTATTTTCGTACCTGATCGAAGGCATAGAATCCTGCATGTATGTAGGTCTAAGAATAATCGATTCGGTTTGTTTAGGATAATTAAGAACACGCGGATAATATAATATTATCATAGCTGAATAAAAAAGTATCTGACACGTACACATGTATATAGAACATATGTACTCACTTTGTGTACCCATATATTATTGCGGCTGATTGCTGTTATACGTTGTGAGAAAATAACCTGAAACGCCCGAACTTTATCCACGTAAAAAGGATATTCTTAAAAACACGTTCGGGGCGAGGCGAAACATGGGAACGCCGCGTTTGCTTTGTGAAATTGGATACGAAATCCATAAATCGAAAAAACGACCTAACTTTTTCCATCACCTTATAGGTACGTATACCAGCAGCTTCTCTACCTACATCTCCGTATACCTACATATTATACGATCTGAACCCGAAAAGCTCCTCCCGCGCTACGCTTGCCTAAAATAAAATACCTAAAAATCGGAATTGGTGATTAGGTTGTGATACGCGGTATAAAATTCTTCTAATGAAAGGCACAGGTAGATGATTATAAAATAATCGAGTAGAAGAAAAATGGGCGCTGAGGGAGAGGAAGGGCGAGAAGAACTTAGTTATCATATTCATATATATAGATATATCTATGTACTCTCCGGCGTCTCAAAAGCAGAATATTTATACCCCTTCGGAGACAGGGAAAATTTCAAACTCGTTACGACAGAAGTTCGAACTGAGGCCTTTGCTCTTTATTCACCCTACTATACCAAAGCTACGAAGTAGACGATAAAGCACCTCCTGGTGCTATACAAGACGTCGACAGAAGTGGCATTTAGGGTATAGTCGTTATTAACATCACAGAGAATGGAGAATAGAAAAAAAGTCCAGAAAAAATCACTGCCAAATTTCATCGCCCGAGACATTTTGTACAAAATTTTACACTGCTATCTATATACACGTACATAATTACGTGGAATAATCACGTCATCGTGCGTGTAAAGAAAAATCCAGCACATCCGGAAAAGGTGAAAGAAATTTTCGTGACGCGGTGCAGCAGCGTGGTCTTTAACGTTTGGTAAGGAGATTAATCACTCGCGTCGTGAACTTATTGTGAATGTCCTGTTACCGCAATCCTCTAGAAACCTGTCTGAACGGTATCCTGAATAATACATCAGAAGCTCAAAGCCTATTCGCCGGGTTGTTCGCTTGACAGTGACCAGAGGCTAGGGAGGTTAGATGGGGTTCTTCCGTCCCTCTCTCTGCAGCTTATCTCTCTCTTTATCCTTGTTCTTACTTGAAACACGACACGCTCCATCTGTCTCTTCTCTATAAGAAGAGAAAAAGAGAAAGAAAAAAAAGAAAAAGAAAAACTGAACCGACCAACTATTCTTCGTTCATGAACTCAATTTTTCAAAGACCAGAAAAAAAGAAAAGATTCAACTTAGCTATACGGTATTCGTTCCACGCAGTCCGTCGACAACGATAACGCGTATAATTACGTCAAATTTTCCGTAAATTTCAGTGCGTCTAATTTTTCGTTTATTTATCCATATTTCTCTTTTATCTTATTTTTTTTTCATTCCAATTGTTGTAGAGAAATTTATTGGCTGCCAAGAAGCCGCAGGGGCTAAAATACGCGTCTATCCGAAAGGATGAGGTTGGATATAGCAGTTTGAAATTACGCGTCAGTGTACCAAGGACGATTACAAAGGTTACTTAGGCTAGAAGCTTATACGTAGGGGCACGCAGGTGCTTTCGGTAAGACGTGGAAACGGCGAACCGCAAGTCGTAAACTTATATGTATACAGGCACGTAGATACATACTTGCTAACTACACCTAACCAACTATACTACCCTGTAGAACTCTAAGCTTTGCTCGAGTATAAACGCTTTGGCGTGTGCCGTAGAGTTGGCCAAAAGTGTTGCCCGCCCAGCTTTCGCAAGGGTGTCGCACGATGCTGATAAGCACAGGAGCCGGGCGCGCGTATAGAAACCCTGCGCGCGCTTTTGGAACCGTATTAGAATTTCGAAAAAAAACTTTATAAACTCTCATCAATTTTTACTCTCTACACAAAGCGAAAATTTCAAGCTAACAAACCTCCCCCTTTCCCCGCCCTCGCCTGACCCTACGTTTTTGCTTTCGAGCTCCCCTACGGATTTATGACGCTTTCCGCAAAAATTATATCCCACTAGTTTACCGCGTTATTAGAACCGTTGATCGTTTTTTTTTGTTTTTTTTTTTGTTCTTGTTTTGTTTCATACCTTATGATGTAAGAAAATAAAGCTAACGGAGAAGAAAAAATGAGGGATCGAAGGGTGTAGCGTGGTAGGCGTATATACCTGTATTGTAATTTGAGAGTAAAATTTTCCCTCAACGCGAATAATATTATCGCGTATACATGCGGCGAATTTTATTTTCCAATTATAAATATTTCAGAGCGTGTCGCACGCGGGACGTTTGAAGTCGAGAAATATGTGCAGAGATACCTTAGAGGCGCACGGGATAAGAGAGAATTCGATATTTCCGTACCGAGCTACCTCTGACGTTCTTATTTTTTATTTTCTTTTTTATCTTCGAGTTTTTTATCGAGAGTTCAAATTTCTAACGGGTATACATCTACTCCGTGATTTTTCGGTTTTTCCGCGGTTTTTTCCCCGACACGTGTCTCATGGTTTTCCGGTACTCGGGTTTCCAGCTGACGTTGTAAACCTTATACACTCTGCGCGCGTGGGTTTTACCCTCCCTTAAATTCTTAATATCTTTGATGTACTACGAGATCTGATTCCCTCGATATTTCGTTAGCAGTTCTTGCTTGCCGTCTCACTCATGCCGCGAGCTTCGCGTATTTCCTACTAAAAGCAAAACCGGCTCGCGTAAGCTTCACCTTTAAAACGGTTTCCGTATACGTATTACACACGCGCATCCTTTACCCGTACCGAGCAAACTTATCAAGCTACAACGTCAACTCACTAGCGTGTTCGTTGCTACCTACGTGTTTCGTTGGAACTTGAATATAATGTACGTCTACGTATACATTGCTTTCCAAAGGGGGATTGAGAGAGTCGCATAAATTTTGTACGTATAATACTACCCCAAATTATTACCGATGGAAAAGTACTTTGAATCGCCTCTGATTTCATAGAAATTAGGTTTGTATTATGTTATTAATTTAAAACTTTCTCGAGTTGTATCTTCCCTCTCGGTATCCAGATGACGAAAAGCAAATTCTATAATCAACATTAATCAGTTTTACAATATCTGAAAGTTTTGATTCTATCTAAATTTATAAGGTAATACGTTTCAACAGATTGGAGAATTTCACATGAATTTTGAGAGTCGACTTTAAAAGAAAAAAAAAAAAAAAAAAAAAAAAAACAAGTTCATCTTTCTAATATTTGATTTTAACATAAAATAATGACGCGGGTTATTTAAAATCGAGATTGGATTTTTTGGCGAGCTGAATACGTAGTTTAAATATGTATTCACCTTCGTGAATTATTATTTTTCTCTTTTTAATTACTACGGAATGTAGTTTTCTTGTTAACGGAATGAGAAATCGGTCACCCCAAGATTTAGATGCTGCACGCATGCGGCTATTAAATGTGTATATTTATATTCATATACAGGTGAGTCATTTTCTCGGAAATCCTAATGACTCAATCACTGCAGAGTGTTAAGGATTGCAGAGAATTACGGTGCCCGGAAAATGTTCAATCGTCATTTTGGATTTACGTTATATAATTGAAAATTTATGTGACTAGACGGGATATAAACGTACAACATTTCATCATAAGAACGAGCGTTTGATCGTAAATATCGCGTTTGTTTGAAAACTGACTGCCGGACATTGTCGCCGAATGAGTGAACCGTGAATGGTCTGGTAATTAACTTTTACCGGGTCAAAGTTGGACGTCAATTGAGGGTAATGGGGCCTGTGTGCGAATTTCTTTTTTGGCATACAGTATGCCGTTCGTATAACTGAATTTTAATTGATTCCAAACGAACGAAGCAAACGAATTTCAAATGTTTGATGTACGTGCAGGTGCAGCAGCAGCACTAGTGGCAATACACCGATACACCACCTGCCAAATACAGTCGGACTGAAAAGTTTACGGGATATTAACTTCGGGAAAACGTACGAAATGTACAAACTATATTACACTTGAAGGCTTTTGAGCTTCAATTCGTTTAGCCATGAATCAAGAGCTCGATAAATCTCGTGCCCATTTATAGTAGCCCCACAATAACCCGTTTCACTTTTATTTTTTTTTATTTTCTTCGTTCTACCTCTTTTTAGCCAATATATCTCACTTCACTAACCGCAGCTTTCAGCTCTCTGCATCTACAGTAAATACATATGTACATTGTACATGTATACATTTAACGTTGGGTTAACAATAGAAAGTGACTAATATTTTGAACAATTGCAAATATTTTTGGAAAATTTGCTCATCCAGCTACCGAAGGCAGAATAGCTTTAAAACCGTTGCGTTGGCACCGGACCCTCGGTAGCTGGGTATAGCTAAACGCGCGGCGGACATCGACACTGTAAATCTTGGCACAAGATTGGGTCAACTTATAAATATCGGGCGCCAACCTGGCGACCCAAAACGCTTGGTTAAGTTACAACAGCTGTTTTAATAGTCTCTCGACTACGTAACTCGCGCCTCTTCAATGAATGAAAATACCCCGCAGATTCTCAACGATCGCTACTCTATGCAACAGAAAATATGCTCGACTATTTACTCCCTCGCAAATTCTTCGCGTTCCCGATAACTGAGACATCCCATTATTACGTGTATATGCCGTTTCACACAAAATATCATTCAAGCTACTCGAAGAGACGCGTTACGGGAGCGAGAATTTCGCACACATGTTCGTAACGAGTGATGAAAGATGGACATGTCGTTACTCAAAATTGAATTTGCCTAAAAAATCCGCTCTTTTAGATCGAATTCATAGCCGAGGGAGAATTCGTGATTTTGACGCGATGTCAAAAGGGCGTAATCCCCAAAAACAAAACCAACCGAATCGGATTTGAGGGAATAAGGCTTACTTACGGCAATTACACAACTTTCACCCTCGATGAAATCAAGGTGCGGAAAAATGTTTGGAAAATTTATTTCGAATAAACCAGAACAGAATTTGAAGGTCAGCTGTTTAGCTGCCAGTCTTCCAGTCTCTGGTCTCTAGCGTAACCTAATACCCCAAATTAATATCTCATGCCATATTTAAGCACGAGATTCTCCGGTTCATGGGATAAACCTTGAAATGGTGCATGGGTAGGTTTGACCTCGTAGTACGAGAGGATGTGTGCGCCGCGCTTACCCTGCCCTATGTGAGTATAAAAGGTGGGTCCGTATGACCCATCGAGAGGAAACTTATCCCCTTTGTTGCTCGGGATCACGTTCGTAACGACGGCAGCATCGCTTGCCTCTTCACTGCACGTCGAAGTTCTGGAAAGAGGATTTGTTTGTTTGTTTATTGGTTTCGTATTTCGTTGGCTGATTGGTCGCGCTCGGTTGTTTGTTTGCCATCTTGTGTCAAACAGCTCTTTCCTGACGGAACATTGAAAGTGTCGCCAGTTGCACGTGGTACGAATGTGTACTAGAATCTATACGTAAAAAAAACCCAAAAAAAAAAAAACAGAAAACAAAAACAAACGAAAAATAAAAAAACTATTTTCCAATTTCTCAATCGGACTGACAATGATATTTCCAATTGCACTACAATGGAGAAGGAACATCTTTCAATTCTGGAAATTTTGTTATTACGGGTCACGTGGTAGCCGTGATAATGTAGGCTGAGACATCCTGTATAAATGATATAATATATAGTGAGAAATGTCGTTGCATATACCACGTGAAGAGAACACATTTGCACCTGCTATATAACATAGTTAGCTACATTGGAAATTACAGCTTGTACACCAAATTACACACCGCTGTCTAGCGTTAGAGAGAACTCCCGCGCATGCATCCATTTACATTTGCACGCCCCGTATCTACGTAGGACGACGATGTGACTGGAGGTCAAAATTTCACCCCTTGCCAAATTTCAACTCCTTCGTTTTTCATTTTATCACCGGTACGCCTCGATAATATCACGCATTTTCGATTAATCTCAAAGGATTCGAATTGTTTTCTAGCGATTCACGAGATGAATAGATCTTTTGAAAATTTCTACATCTTCGAAAATCATAGATCGCGTATCGACGACGTTTTTAATTAATTTGATTCCGAGTAGCTAAAAACAACCATATAAAGAGAGGAAAAATAATTTTCGATTCTAGTAAAAAAAAATATAAATAAAATGAATGAACATTGACAATTTAATAATGTCTATTGGTACATTTGTAATCTACACTAACCATGTGTATATAAATACTAGGCGTGTAGTACATACGGTGTGCATACACACATGCCTATATATACCTGGGGACGGTATAAAACTACGGAACTGGAAATTTACGGAACGTTTTAATAAAATTACCAATTAAATCCAATTCGCAGAATTCAATTTTTTTGGTACAGCTGCTCGCATGCGAACCCACATCACGCACTCGTGAATAACAAGCGTAAAAGGGTGAGTGGGGGATTTTGAATCGTATAATTGAAAATTACCGAATGTAATTACTCATAAATTTTACCTCGCTCATTTAATTATCTTCGATGATACATTTTCTAATTGTTCATGTTTTTTTTTTTCTTTTTTACATCCTCATTATATCAAAGCATATTTATCTAGCAAATATTTGACAGTTTTATTCTATTTTTTTTTATTTATTCATTTTTTTTATTTTGTTCCCGAACCTATTACACAGGCGTGTATGTGTATGTACTTCGTATACATATACCTACGTATATACATTATTGATAATGGAGAAGAAGGATCGAGTATACGCGCGTTGAGCGGGTCGTTAGTCGTAGCAAGGGGAACAACTTGTTTACGCGCTATTTGAACCGCGGTTATTTCCTATAATTTATGCGGCTTTACGTGAAATTAATTATCATTTCCAATAAATTGGAACAGGTATGTGCACCACCTCGTTCGTTTAATTCTATGTGTGGTCAACCGTAGTGCGACGAGGATGCAAAATGTGATCGAATTTTACATCTACTCAAAACTGGTCGAAATATCAGAGTTTTGACTCGGGGGGCGATAACAACTGTTGCTGCAATCTAAAAAGCCTCCCTCTCTCTTTATTCCCCGGGCAAACCAACGATCAATCACTCGGCGTTCAACCCCCCTGCAAACTATGTGAAAATTAAACGTAAAAAACAAAAAGGAAGAAAGAAAAAACGGACAAGGAAAAAAAGAAATCGCGACGTTTGACAACCAATTAGTCGAACGTCATTAAAACATCCCATCGGTCATTCGTTTGGGTCCTTTACGTTTAGCTCTCAAAAGCGCGAGCGAGGCTTGGGAAAGTACCCACTCTCGAAAATAAGCGCTCACCGTTCAACCCCCGGCAGCAGTCTCGTCCTACCTGGTCATTTATTTCCTCGTTCGCCCGTTTAATTTCCTGAAACAAAGCACGGCCTCCTCGTGGAAGCGTGGAGAGCGTCGCTTTCCGGAGAGCAAGGTTCGTTTAGTTTGCTTTATAGCTTAGTTTACGTTCCAGAGATCTTGTCGTTTCGTCCATCCGCTTTATTTTTTTCTCTTTGTTCTTATTTCAATTCCCGAGGTGTTTAGAGTGCCCTCGAAAATGAGATTTTCCTTCTTTCTTTCCTTCTTTTCTTTTCACCGGAATATTTGGGTGTAAATATGTCAAGAGGAAATTCAGTGGTCAGGGTCATCCTGCAACAGCTAAGATCGCACGTGCGCACTTAGGGGAGCTTCATATCCTTTTCTCAAACAAGTCGAGTCCCAAGAACTCCTGTGTAGGTGGAAACTTTGGCCACCCAACTATAACCAACTTTGGTTCAAGTAAGCTCTGGTTCGCTTCTATTATACTCCCCAACTGGGTGATAGTCCGATGTTCACTGTTCGGTCATCTTCAGTTTGTACCCAACCTTTGTACAGACGGGTGTAACAGTGGGCAACTCTGCGTGGACAGATAACCCAATTCTAGAACTGTTTTGCGGCGACGCCTTCATCCCAGAGGAGTGAAAGTTCTGGATTACACCACTCGCTAGGATCGGTAAGGTGTACATTTCTGCTGTTTCATTACACGACACCGAACGTACCGTTAACAAGATTGATGTAGTTGACGCGGTGCTATGTCGTTGAAATTCTTCCGCTGCTCACAATTTTCATCAGTTCAAACACATACGTATACTACCTGACTTTACGATGTATTGTTGCATAAACATTTACACAGGTATACTGGAGTCGTGAAAACGGGTGTAGTAATACCGTCCTCGAAGCTATCGCTAAACCATTAGCTAACAGCTCATCCTATTTGTACGGTTCTACCAACAAACTCACTGCAGTACCACCCATCTATAAACGTACCTCTAATTCATGATAAGCACCGTTGCGTTGCGTTGCGTTACGTTACGTTACGTTACGTGGCGTTGCTTTAACGGACTGTTCAGTATTACACGGTACAGTGCAACAAACAAGCTATATTGGACCGATTTGTTTAGCTCAGGGCAAACTAACACCGCACAATGAACGGTCAAAGTGCGATTCGTACCGTGATGTAAATGCGAACATTACGCCATGAGTATAACTATCTTAATCATCATTCAATGACCATGCCGTTCCATTTTCAAATAACTTGACAAACAAAACTGCTTTTGAACAGTAAACTCTGGAACATCGTGCACAGCTTATGGTGCGGATGTAATACGTATAGCAAGTTTGTACCATAAATTAGCGAGGGGGGTGCAGACCACGATTGTAACTATGAAACATGACCTGCTTCCTCCTTCGTATGGTCCTCTTGCAACAGACCGTTGGGTTGCGCACAACAACAGACGTTTGCTATGAGGAGGAAGAGAAGCCAACACCAGGCACCGGTTATAACGGTGGTGGTGGTGGTGGTGGTCTTGAGAGTCCTTGCGGTACCGGTGGTTGTACCCAAGGGATCCTTTTTGGTCCTTGCAGTACCAGTATAGGAGCACCAACGGCAGAAGGTGGTAGGAGCAGCGCGGTGCCAGAGAAAAGAGATGGCTCACATCTCACGACTGAAGGTATTCTCGAGCTGTATGTTGCTTCACAGGTATCTCGAAAGCGAACACCGGCTATTAATTAGCAACGCACCCTTAATTAACCCTTTGACGAGAAATTCTGCGAGTCTACAGTCAAGGTGTATAATTTGATACCTTAAAGCGTTAGCGAGTACTCGCAGCTGTATGGTTATTGAAGTGGCAACGTTTTTAGGAAGCCGGAAAAGGACTATCTGAGTTAGCCGGGAAGGCTGTAAGAATTCCCTTTTTCATCGAAAATCACTCTTCTTAAATGAGCGCACGTATGAATACATTTTTTATGTTAACTGAGAACATCTCTATCAGCGAATTAAGAGACGAGTGTGTACGCGGATGGAAAATCTGGCTATGAATAATATCGCGTAGTGATTTCGAGCGGAGAAATTTTCAACGTGATAATTGGACGTCCATCATAGAGAGTTGTTTTGTGTGCTGAAGCCAGTCTACGTTATTCATTTCAAAGTTTCTTCGTGGCGAGTTTTAGATTTCGTTAACTTTGAGCGTGGTTCTGAACCACTACCTCACCGTCTTTTACTGCGTTGGATATTTATCAATTTCACTTTCGTTTCAATCAAGTCTTGCGAACAGTTTTTATCCTCGTTTTTCTTATTCTCCTACTACTACTTCTTCTTCTTCTTCTTCTCCGTCTGAGGCATGACTGAGAAACTCGAGCGCCCCTAGTACCGCCCCGGCTATTTATCAAGCGAGAAGTTGTTTGTTCTCGACGAGGCAACCACCGCATAGAACATCTACGATTGATCCTGGAAACCCCAGCTGAGTAATTAGTGCCTGACATTGTACCCTTTTGGGATCCGCCTCTGTCGGTGTAGGTTATATACACACTTTGTAACCTAGTATCAAATTTTGATGACGAGATTTCTCCGTTTTTTCCCAGGATATTTAGTCGCAAAAACCTACCTCATCAACCTCTGAAAAGCGTTTAACCATAGTTGCCACTGTCATTGTTACCACCCGTTTGACCAATTGCACAAGAAACTCGGTGATTATCTCCATCGATTCGGAAGGAAAATGACCCAGCGTACGAAACGCTGGTGGTCGGCACCCCGGATCCCAGATCTGGGGGATGAATGAAGGCATCAGACCGAGTGAATCTCTAATTCATTTGATGAAGACACGCTCGATAGCGCCGCGATTCAAAGGATTCGATTTCAAAGTAAAATTAGCGTGGTATGATCTTCAGCCAATGGCAAAAATAATTTTTTTTTACTTTTAGTTAAATATACTGTAGTGAGATGAGCTAATTTTTATGCCACTCTTTTCATGCGAGAAAATAATCCAGTCGCACAGATTTCGGTTCAGCTTTCCTCTGCGCCTCGGGCTAAAGTTCACCCTCACCTTAATTTCATTTCTTTCGCGCACAAAGAAACGTCCAATTTCTTTTACGGGAAAAAGACGCGCTGGAAGATCGAGTAGCAGAAGATATACTTTACACACATACCTATACTATATATCGATAGTCGCAAATTATAGATTCACCCCGTAATCTACGAGCGTAAGCCAAGGGCGTAAATCGAGTATACCCATCAGGGCTTGGGGGTGTAGAGAGTATAGGAAGGAGGTGATATTAATTAATCTAATTAATGGAAGGCAATTTGAGGCGAACCGCCCCTAATGGTTTCTTGCTGAGCTTACGGGCATGTCGATGCTATTTTCGGTGATTTCTAAAGATTAAGTGGCATTTACACACTGCCGAAGGGTGACGGGGGTAAGGAGAAGAAGGGAAGAAAATGGAAAGGGGTTGAGTACTCGAAAATCCCCAGCTAACTATCACGATGATAAGTACACTCAACAACCACCCCAATCTCCTTCGCTGAAAATAAAACCGTATACATATATATATTCGCTGCAGATGCTAGCTTTTACGCTAATTATAATTTCAATTCTTACCCCTCCCTGCCTTATACGATATACACCGTTCACCCTCTCTTCGTATAACTTGGCCGTTTTTATTCCTTAGAAATATAATTTTTCCTTCTGTTTCTTCTCTTTAACCGACCCCAATTTCGAATAAATCGAGACCCCGGTAAACACAAAATACATAAGCGCGAGTAAAGGAAATCTAAAAACATCCACTTTGAGAGCATCAGCTTCAGCCTTGGAGAGCGAATAAAAAATTAAGGTCGTCTCTTCTTGCCTTTCTGTACCAAATTACGCAGATATGGGTAAAATTTTATCACAACTCGGGAAAAGTTTTCACGATGTGTACCATACCTGAATCTCCATATGTGTATCGATCCATCGTGACGAGAGATTTACCATTTCGCTACTTGAAGATACGTGTTTTGCTACCTCATGGAGTTAAATTTTCACAACTGCAATTCTGCTGAAATGAGAACAAATTTGGATTCCCACTCCGTTCAAATTGGAGACTGCAAAGCGAAAAAATGCAAATGGGGGATCGAGAGCTTAAAAAATAACAAGGTGGTTATACGCAAAGCGCAAAAACCAATTTCGTGAAAATCCGGGCTTCGTGTCGCCATGGAGAAGACGAATATCTCGATTCGTTCATTACATCAGTCTTCCAGAAAAAACGAAATTGAAGAAATTGAAAAAAATGAAAGAGAGAAACACAGAAATCAGACAAACCGGTACGAAGCACGTCAGCGTAAATCAGATGACGCTCTACAGTTCCTTTGCGGACGAACTTAAATCCCGAATGGCGTACGGTTAAATTTCCTTATTAATTTCGCGCCTTTGAGACAAAATCAGGGCCAATGTTTACTCTCAGTTTAAACCTCTTTCTGTCTCCGCCTCTCAACAGCTGAATACACCGTCCTAGTTTTATACGAGCTTCAGAAGAGTATCACCCTCCCCCTTTGCCTCATCCTCATCCTCACCCTCATCCTTCCATTCCGTATAAATAATTAACAAAATAAACATGAACACAAACTCCTACCGTCAGCGCATGTATCTCCATCGTCTGCTTCTCGTGTCTGTGCAATTATGATATCAACGACTCTGAAACTCCCTCACGAAGCGGAAGGGGGCGTGTGTGTGTGTTATATATACACCTATATTCCTTTGATCATCACGATTACCTACCTATCCTATGTACCTGCGTGCACTCGTCGTCATAGATGTACGGATAGTTTGCAGTTTGATCTATGCATACCTATATCGTAGAATTCTCACGAACTGCTGGTGGTGCTGCATTTCTGAAACCCCCAGCTCTTTGAATAAACGTTCACCAACCCGGTACACAAGCGTCCTTGTATTAACTGGAAGAGGAAAAAAAGCACATTAAAGAATACAGAGGAGCTCGTCACCGGGTTCCTCATACGACACTGGTTTATAGTACGATACAGAATTCACGATCTTTTCATAGAATGTTCAAGCTGAGCTTGAAGCAGGCTATTTTACAGCGCACGTCTACTGCAGTATAAGTACAGCACCTATTATACCTTACGTACACCCATCGACAAAAACCACTGCGCCATGTTTACTTCTGGTACGTGGTGGTATAAAAGTAAAGAAATATTGGTTCACGAGAGCGAAGACAAAACTGCGTTCGTTTTCCAAGTCGCGGTATACTTTTGCGTGCGTCTTATACTCACAGCGCGCCGTTCATCTTCCGACGAACGGTTCCATAAATTCAAAGAAAGTATGAACAGCCGGAAAAAAAAACATCTGCGCATCGCAAATATTTTCTAATACACATACTCGCTTACTCTCAAGATCAAACTTTGTATTAACCTTTTTTTCTTCCCTTGTCACGTTTCAGGTCGCACACACGATTCCTCGTACACTTTGTACCGCCTGGGAGAAAGGCTTTCCCAGGGTGCTCGCCAGTACGTGGAAACAGGTCGGGCGGATGGCCTCGACGCAGGTGGAGAATCTCCGAATACGCTACACTCCTTCGTAGGACCTCCGGTACCCCAGGGCGAAGGTACGAGCATCGGACGTGCCTTTCTTGACGGTAACCATACCAGAATTAGCGTGATGGCCCGGATTAATCCAAGTCCGGATTGGTTCATCGGCGTTGATGCCTTCCAGCTTTGCGTCGAGGGAAATTGGGTGGACACGGTTACAGTCGAGGTCATTTCCATTTCCATTTCCATTTCCATTTCCATTATGCGATATTGGTTTCCGTATGCAAATTAACCGGTCTATATAAATTTAATGAGTCACTCACTTTGTCCTTTTGTTTTGGTATTGTTCCATTTCCATTGGACACAACCGCCGATAATATAACAACGATAACGTTCAGCTGGATCCACTTGACGGCGGAACCGACAACGGCTTCACTTTTACAGCAGCAAATTGGCCCACTCAACCACAAGGTGTCGCCTATAGAATTACATCCAGATATCCTGCACATCCTGCGGGGAGTTTTTACTACCCTAACTTACCTCGATTACCACCACTCGCTACGCTCACCTTCACAAAGGTAATTCGAGTCTAAAAATATGTACCAACTTTTTTATCATCCTTGGTTTCTTTTTGTTTTTGTTTTTTTGCAACAGTTAAAAACTATAATTACTTGAAGATATTGGAAAACAAATTGAAGTGTTGAAAAAAAAGGATTTTTTTTTTTCTAATCCCTGTTTAACACAGTTTGCCAAAATTTTTTGACACGTTCAGTTGATTTTGTTCACGTTTGATGAAAAAGACTTATTTTCTTGGCTCACTTTGTAAACGCGCGAAAACGCACACGTTGATGATGGAAGCATAAGAGCGATAAAGAACCCGCAAAAGCGCGACTATGAGAATAAATCTTTCGTGCAGGTAGGTTGGTGTAATGAATTTAACTGGTATGTAGCGCTCGAGGAAGTGAAGTTTATCGGTGTGAGTTACCTGACCTCTTCCTCTTTCTCATTTTCTCTCTTTCCGACGTGCAGCAGGTTAGCCGACGTTAACTCGGTTACACTGCAGTACCTGCAGATGCAGTACGAGCACAGCCGTAAGGTCCGAGTCACGAATGGAAACAAATTAACAAACTGTAACGAAGAATGAATTCGTTCCGACCGGATAAAATAATTAATTGAAGTGCCGGAAAGACCCACTTCGAAAAGTGAATTTATCGGGGCCACGGTACTACTCTTTCGCTTAATCCCGGTCACGGGGCTAACGAATAATCGTAAGAATCTAAGATCGTATCCGTAGGCTATTAACGTGAAGAGTTTTTTCGCTCAAGTCATCGAATAAATCTTTTCCAATTTCGTTCCAATCAACCTATAATCCACCCCCTTCATATCCCTTTTGACCTCTCCTTATTTCTCATTCTATTCCATCTGCAATAGTTCCCCAGTAATTTTCTCTCCGCTTTAGCCTTATTCCGCGAGGTACTTATGTATAATACGTTCTACCGCCTACCTGAGGAAGCTTGAAATATATAAGGTCGATCAGATTGTGACAAAAGTTTGGTAATTAAGTGGTAAGTGAAGTCGACAGCTTTTGCAAACCGGCACTCCCACCACTTTCTAAAACTCTGCTTTATACCAGTTTTCTCTTACGAAGCACCAGCCTGTCAGGGAAGAAGACAAGGAACGAGAGTAAAATGGAGGAAAAGAGATGGACAGATCATTAGCAAGTTAAACAAGGCCCTGATGGTAACGCCGTCAAACCGTCCTGCTTGTTCAGCGATAATAAAAACCTTACCAGTTTGACAAAAATATCTGTATCGGTATAAAAAAATTGAGTTACTAAACGAAATGGCATATGATATCTTACCTATAGCGGTTCCCAAAATATGAACGCAGCAAGAGAGGTGAATTTTTGGAGTTTGGGAAGCTTGAATTTTGCCATTTTGTCCGGGGTGTGAATGCAACGACGTGAAACGTACGAGATGAAATTTCATCTTCACCCTAGGGAACTGTTGGTGTACCTCTGCGGATATATATCATATAAAATAATCCATACGCGCTGCATTTCGGGTCAAACCGGAAGCCCGTACTTCTGCAGAATCGAGGAAGCTGGGGAACATTCCCTCGGCATTGAGGGAACAAGACTCTGTTTATTAGGGGCTCGTCGCGTTAACGACAGGAGCCGGGTGGTTTTCGTCCGGAGATCTCGTTACCGGCTCTCCCGCGCAACGTTGCCACGAAAATCTAATAAACGTGAATCTGATAAATAAATATTGACGCGAACGTCTCTCTCAAATCGAGAGGTGTACGGGAAATTCATTTACAGTTAACGATCCGTATGGAAATTCAAAGGTATAAAACGCGGGTGTAATTTAATGACGAGAAATACGTAACGATTATCTCGCTGATATATTTAAACAACCACAATTTTCGTCATATTCCTTATCTCCTTTAAAGAAAAAAAAAACGAAAAGAAAAATTGAGACGAACTAAAGCACTTTCACAAACTTTCCATACTAGGTGGAAAAGATTGTAAAAATCTTGGTATAATCATTCCAACCACGTAGCTCGAAGGGTAAACAACGCGAGAAAATACCCTGATACCCTGAAACGGTTTTCTTTGTCAGTTACGAGTATACGTGGTGGTGAAAAGGTATGGTAGAATGTGAAACGGCTGAGAGAAAACGGTGTGCAATGTTCAGAGTCGGTAAGAACTACCCCAATAGTTTGTCACGTGAGGTGTACAGCGTGGGGGTTTGCGGCCGGGAGGATGGGTCGGGGGAAGAAGAAGAAGACGAAGAGGAGAAAGAAGAAGAAGATTGAGACGATAGGACGTATGGGGTAGTGAGAGATGCAGGAACGTTGTGGCAAACTATAGAGATCCTCAAAGAGTCGCCAGATGCGCTCAGATTTATTGCTTCCCGGTCAGGCTGACGGGTTTTCCCGTGTTCCCGGGATACGTCGGGATGCCGCACGGTTCCGTAGCAATCCTCTTATTTCAACGATTCCATTTCCTCTTTGTTCGATCCGGCTCAAACGACATGTGTCACGTACGTTTCGATTCGATCTGAAACTCTCGCTGCGCCCTACTTCACTTCATTCTGTACAAAACCCTGCATTCACGGATGGAAAAACGGTGCAGCAGCGACGGCAGTAGCAGCCCTGTAACCGAGATTGACTCGCCCGCGCGTTATCTGCACAACCTTTTATGGGTATGAAACCACCCGCGATGCTGCATATAATACGGCGCAGCCAATCCTGCCGGATTCAAATGTCCGAGAATTTTCTGCTTTCCTTTCTTTCTTACTCTTTTATTTGGAAATTTCCCATGCAGCAGCAACAGGATTCTCTATACTCTTACACTTTTGTACGTGTATCTCCCATCTTCCTCTTCTTATCGTACGTACCTAACTTTATCCCCAGTCTTCCCGCGGGGCTGCAAGCGTCTACGTTTTCTCATCCCTTCGAAAATAGACCCCCCGCAGACCCGTGCCAGACAGCGCTATTGCTTTTCTCTAATCTCGCTAATCTGTACGGCGTAGATTTGGCTTCCTATCATGACTCGACTGTGTCTCCACCCCGCAGTCCTCGCTTGTGTTCTCGATAGTAAAGCGAACTTTCCCCCTCCCTTCTCTGCCCTTTTTTCGTGTATATAATTCCCTCGAGAACGACGGTGCGTTTCCTTCTCCAATCGCGGCTCTTTACCTCAGCCACGTCGCGCTGGTTTTACCATTCCGGAAAGAGGGCGAAACGCTGAGGAAAGAGAAAAAGTAAAAATCAAACGTCGCCCCGACCCGCCCTAGGACCCACTTTATTAGCACGGTCGACGAACATCGCGCCGCTTACGGATTGCCCCATAGGCACGAGGGAATACAACCTACTGTAGCACGTCCTGCACCCCTCGAAGGAGCACACAGGATGTCGCCACGATTTCGCACGTCATTCGATTCGACGTGACTTCGAGAATACAAAGAAAAAAACCAACAAAAACAAAAATAATGTAAATTAAATAAACTAGCGAAAGAGTAAATGTGAATCCTGAAAATCCAGGTCAAAAGTTTAAAGTCAGTGAAACATTCTCTAATTTAAATCCCTTAATTTCAACCCATTTTCGCCTCGTGGTTCTGTGTTCTGACCGCGGACCAACGCCGGTCACAGTTTTAACGTCTAGAGGGTTTAATTTCATTTCGTTTTACTTCGTTTGTCTGTTTGATCCTTTTTACTTACTCGTTTTTGTTGGTAGCGAGGTGGATTTACTGCCGTTGACCAATCCGCGGTACGTACCCAAAAAAAGAAAGAAACAAACACCTCCTTTTCGCCCCGCACTTTCTCTAACAGAGCTAGTGCAGCGCCGTGGCTATAATTTCACTGTTTTGGACTCTGCTGCAGCGGCAGCAACAGCAGACTTGCGATGTAACACCAAACCACATAACCACCCCTTCCATATCCCGTTCCCTGGCACGGCTCATTGCCTTATAGTTATAGCAGCCATGCCTTTGACCAAAGGCTCCCAGTGCCAACAACGGCGGTGCGACGAATGTCCAGTAAACCATCTTCTGCAGCTAACCCGAACCGTCATCTACACCGTCGCATATATTACACGAAAGCAGGTTTTGGGCGGTGTATGTATTAGATGTATACGTATGAAATTACGGGGGAAACTACATTTGCTCTACATCATTTATCTCTCACGATCAGACGATGATGAGAACAACGGGAATCAGTTCGATCGCGATTAATATCACGAAATAATCTTGTTATCCGGTACATACATCTAATATTTTTTAACATACGATACCTAAGCCGACCACTGTCGACGTTTGCGAAGATTATGGAAAATTCCATAAGTCAAGAGATACGGGGTCGAATACTTATGGGAGGGAAGACGGAGCTTGGATCCGATCCCGGCAGATCGTTGCTCAACTCGTTCTCTTGGTCAAAGGAGGAAAAGGTCAACGGCGTCGAGCTTGCGAAGAGCAGATCGTGAAGAGGAGGTCAAAAGTTGGCTCAGTAAGGGTGTGGGAAAATAGAAAGGAGGATAGTAGAGAGAGAGAATGTAGAGAGTGAGAGAGGCGGGTATGGGAAAGTCGAAGTGGCTCCGCAGTAAATCAGTGGTAAATCCCAAGCACGTCAGACGAGGTTGGTGAAAACGATTGGAGATCAACGCGCGGGTAACCCTTCCGTTTCAAAATAGATATGCCTACATATGTACGCGAAAATAAGGGTTGACAAAGTTTTATATGATTCGAGTACCATGTCTACGTACACACGATTTATTTCACTCTGTATAATTGTCGTGGATTTCGATGTAATTTGATGAAATGAAATATATTTTCAACATTCAACGATGATGTGGAGGAGAAGAAGAAAAATTTTTTTAAAAATACTCGAGGGAAAAAACGAGCCAGCGGACGTGAAATATTATTCGATACCGATCCAATGCTATTGTACGTATACAAGCTTTTGACTAATTGAATTTACATTACGAACGACAGAGATTAATCAATTTTTATCTCGAATATTCTACACGTGGTATGCATGACGTTTATGGTGGAAAAGAAGGATTGACGTTTAGCATACTCAACGAAGTATATGTATATACAGATACACATTACACGGTGGTAATACACAATATGACATAAATTCACGTGATACAAGGCCCGGGTATTATGCAGGGTAAAAAATATGGAAGGTATATGTATATAAACCTTTGGCCCCGTTTTAATTATTCAAAATGTAAACTCCGATGGAATATTTACAGATGCTTCTTATTATTATTTATTTATACGTTATTCTTTCTCTTCTTCTTCTTTTTTTTTTTGTTCTATCGTATCGTTCCGTTTTTTTATTAAATATTGCATGTACGGTACGTATCATTTTTTATTTAACCATGATTTTTTCATACGCATCTCCGCTCACTCATATACAATCGATCCGAAAGCTCTCTTCTCTTATTCCTCTGCGATTCGAGATAGTACAATATTTAGATTTCTAAAAGATATTATAAACGTAAGTTTGAAGCCGGTGTGCCTATAGACTGCGAGAATAACTCGTCGAGCATACATACTACGATATAGTATACGTGTATATAAAAATATGTATTTACAGATTGTCAAACCAGGAATACATCGTCGTATTTTCGCCTCGTTGAGAGATCGGAGGAGAAAAATCGTTTATACTTCGAGTACGCGATAAAAGGGTCCCCGGAAGGGGGAAAAAAAATAAACAAATGAATAAATAAAATAAAATAAGATAAAAATTTTTTAGACGAGTTTGAATATTTGGGTTCGTGATTTCCGCCGAATAAACATTTTATTTCACACGTCTACTCGTTGAACAAACACACAAACGAACCGAACGCGAAAGAAAGAAAAAAATAAAAAACACCAACAAAAAGGAAGCAAAAAATTCGTAACAAAACTTCCGGCCCGATTGAAACGCAGTTATTAGGTTTACTTATTTCTTTGCATCCGTGTCGATCTAGAATTAAACTTCCGCCAACACCGCAGCTGTAGTAAGTGATTCTCGTTGAGAAATTTTCTACTCTTAGAAATTATACATGCAGATAAATTCTCTTCGCCACTTTTACCGCAGTCTGAAACAATGGCAGAAATGGGAACCCTCAAAAACGTGTCAGAAACAAAAGACACTCACTACCTGCGCTTCAATTGCTAATAGTTAGACGACACATAGAAACCACCTATGTGTGAAGTACATGTCCACATTTATTTACCTCTTCCTCGGGGTCAACCGGCCAGAATTTTATAGCGCGGGTAGATTAAAATTTTTTCATCTGCAAATTTTATTTTTCACTTTTAATTTCCTATTTTTCTTATTTTGGCTTTTCTGACTGAACGCGATGCGAGAGGGCTCGGGGTTTTACGACCGAGAGTCAAAAGCGACGGTGATACTGTAGGCGCTCTACGGTGGCAACAGGAATCGAGATAGGCGAGTAGTGTCGAAGAAGAGAAGAAAAAAAAAGAAACGATGAAGAAGAAGAAAAAAAAAAAAATGGAAAGTAAAAGAAAAAGAAAAAGAATGAAGAGAGGTAGATATGGAATCCCCGCGCGATATTACCAGCCAAAAACATATGTGACGGTGCTGGCAGCAGACCCCTAAATTACTCGCGTACCCGCACGCCGGGAATATTAGACGACGTCTTTTTGTTCGCGGTTTGTTTAGCCCCCTCAGGAGCCTTTTTTCCTTCGCCCCCGAATTTTTATGAAGGGCCTATATTGCATACCCACCACCATACACATATACCTGTGCATGTATCTGTCCGTGAAGTAACATTTGCATGGAAAGAACATTTCTTTTTTTTCCTCTCCCTCTTCCTTTGCCTGTTTCTTTTTATTTTTATATTATTTTTGTTGTTTTTTTTTTTCCTATCTACCCAACTTGCCGCGGGAATAAAGGAGCGGAGAGTCTATAGGCTTGGACGACAAAATTTCTTACCTCGCACTTTTGTCTTCATAAAAGCTCCTCCTTGCATAAAATATAATATGTTCCTTTCGGTTGTGTACAACGTACATGTATTTCACGATCATCTTCGAACCCCTGGTATGTTTGGTCCCGCAACTTTCTGCACGTACAATACCTAATAGTAACTTCTCTACTGATTACTGGCGTAATTAATTTCCACTGAAACCATACCTCGTCGGAATCTATGTTTGTAGACGTAGTCACCCTATATTATATTCCTTCAGCTCAGCTGATCGTGAATGAAAACCAAAAAAAGCGAAAAAAGAAAAAGCGGTCGAAACAACGACAAGGACTCTGCTAATTGTAACAAACCACTCTTCCCTCTTCTCTACGTTTTCGCGACGACATTATTCACGTTTTCGCGATGGAGGGTGGGCAAGAAGGGGGAGGTTGTTAAATAAATGACTAGCAAAAAAAAAAAAAAGAGAGAGAAACAAAAGCGGAAAAGAAAAGTAAATTGACACGTATGATTCAAAATAATTTCAGTTATTTATATTTTCAGTTACACAAGCTGTTATATTTTATTATTATCATTATTATTATGATTATTATTACTATTATAATTATCTTGTTCAAATTTTTCCCCCCTGAACAATGGCCGTTTAAAGTTGAACATGGCGGATGCAGGGTTGTAATTTAGCAAAATTGTTAGGACAAAGGGACACGAGCGGTTAAATTCCTAACGGGATGCAGGATAAATTGTCCGAATTTCAACGTGTGGTAGTGAAGATAGCTGGGTATACATGTATACTATATCGGTACGAAGTGATCCGTGGCAAGTGACTAATTTCTCGCGAGAAATTCGCTGCTGACGGATATCTTTTCCCAGACGATAATACAGGGGAAGAGAGACGTACACCGCGGCTAGGGGGTAAAAGGGAGATAACATTACGGATGGTATTTACCCGACTAAAGATTATTTGTGTGACACAAGCTTTACGTGTTCAAGAAAACGCGATGGACCCGTATATACTTATACGTATACCTATGTAAGATGCGCGTCGTCGTCCTGCCCCCTCATATCCGGATGAAAAAGAATCCTTGGATCCTGCCACTCCTTCTCATTTCCACTACCACTAATACCACCGCACCAACTACTGCCACTACTACTCAACAAAGACTCGCTTTATTGTCCGACTTTATATTGGATTACTACACGCGGTAACAAAAGTAGAAATTTGTTTCAATTTTTCCTCACGTGTCTGACGACGATTTTGTTTTTGTTTTTTTTTCTTTTCTTTCTTTCCTTTTCTCTTTCATTTTTACTTATGTACTTATTTTTTACGTGTAATTTTTCGATTTTTTTTCCTTCTTATTCTTGTCGTATACCAAAGATAAATGAAAGAGAAGAAGAAGAAAAACAGGACAAAAAAAAAATATTATCAGCGAAAAGAAATGAACACGCCACCGCGTTATATTTTCTTGTTTTATGTTACACGCGTATACATATGCACACGTACATATGTATGTATATCATATGTATTGTATAACGACGTTTCGTTTCAGCTCAGGGAGTACACACTTACCGAAAAATATCACGAGGATGAAGTGGAGATGGAATTTATTAGCAACGACAACCTTAGCGCGCAATCATCCGCGTCTCGGGTCGTCGACCCAAATCGTGACCTCAACGAAGCCATTGCTGAAGAACGTAGGGAAATGGACCCCCAGAGATACAAGTAAGAATATAGTTTTTAACACGCTATTTTATTCTAATAACTTTAAGCGCTTCGAATAAAGAAAAGCAAAACGACTTGATTTCATTTATTTTTTATCACTCGAAGTGCAGTTCTACACGGTGCAACTATGTTTTTTGTTGTTTTTTATAAACATGCGAGAGGGAGATGAAGCAAAAGAAAATGAGAAGAAAAAAAGGAACAACAAAAAAAAAACCCGGACAAGAAAAAGAGATGATCGTGTAGAGGCAGGAAAAGACGGTAGGAACAGTGAGTCAGCAACTGACCAACTGACTGAAATAAATTGAGGCAAAAGAAGAAAAGGAATAGAACATAGGACCACAGTAGTACGGCGCCATTCGGGGAGATTTAGATAGGGCTCTCGTCGCTAAAACGCAAAACCTTGAGACGTTTGGGATAGGCGTTGGAGCCTTCCGGTGACAAAAGAGAATGATTATTACGGTATATATGTATAGGGTCTATTTGTATACGTCACCAGGGAAGCCACCCAAGCGGATATGTACGGTATACGCATAGCAACGATGTATAAAATCGCCACCGCCTATATCTCCATGGAATGCTATATACCTATTCTTTTACCTTTTTTGTTTTCATCCCAAATCAAAGGATAAAATATTTATATTCGAATGATCATGTTTGAATTTCTTCAGATACTGGACAACGGACAACAATCAGGTGATCACCGAACAACCAGGAGATAGTAATAAGGAAGCAATTTTACGCAGTATAGCATCAACTTTCGTTCAACGCGGTAGACCACTGACCCCTACTCCCATGACATGGTCGCCGAGGGACGCCATTCCGAAGACCTCAAAGGCACCGGGGTGGCCCTATTATCACACGATGTATCAACAGCAGCAAAACACGAACGTTCAGAGGATCAAAACCCAAAATAATAACAATGTTATTAACGGCAATAATAGCCAGCGAAAAATTAGCACCGATGATCGCAAGAGAAATACAACTCTGCAACTCAGACCGTGGGGGAATTTTACCGCGCCCGATCATCTACACCGACTGAGAGTTAAGCATCATAAACTACCGTCCAAGGGAAAACATCCTCGAACCCGTAAGATTATATTTTGCTCAGATTATTTTATCGCGCTACTTAGTTCCTAGTTATTTTTTTATTTTTTTCTTTTTCTTTTTTCACATACGATTTAACGACTTGCATAGTTTCTAGTTAGTACCTGACTAACAACAAGTAGTATATTTTCAACTGGTTCTTTTTTTTTGTCTTTATATTTTTTTTTTACAGTTTTTACTACGCAAGCTTTAGCTTTGTTTCCCTCTTTTTATCTTTTTTTTTAGTGCTGTAAAAGAAATGAAAAAAAAATAAAAAACTGTTTGCTTTGTTATGCCCCACTTTTTACCAGTATACATATACGAGTAACCTACTGCTACTTTTCTCTCTATTCTACGACCCACTTTTATATGCAGAGCTTTTTATCCTTACACTCTGATATGTATGGGCTGTACAATATTTTACCGTTCGATATCGACTACTCTATAATGTAATATCATTTGGTTTTGATAATTTGAAGAAAATTTTAATACCCGACATTATCATTCTTCGTTCGTTTCATTTGATTTCTTATTGTTTATTTTTATCGAGCTTGCGATTAAGCTTTAGTTACAAGCTAACGCTGCAGTACGAAGCAAATGAACTTCTTTAATTGGCCTTCTAATCTAAACCCTAACGAATTCCCGGGAGTTCAGAAACGGCCCTGGGATGAAGAGACGAATACTAAAAAGATTGGTCCCTCGTAATCGTGGTCCCTAGCAACCCCGAGGGTCGCCTCTGTGGTGGATGATCGTTTTTCCCCTACACCGCGGAGAAACTCCCCGCGCTCAATCTGAAAAAGAAACAAACCAGATAGAAAAAAAACAAAATACACACGTAAAAAAAGAAAGAGAAATAAAATGAATAACGCGAACGAGTCCGTTTCCATTATTTCTCTTTCATTTTCTTTACCTACGTACGATCTCCGAGGACAAATGAATCGTCGGCTGAGCGGTTGATAACCAGGTCGTGAATTTATCTCACCCATCCTGCAAAAAGTACATCCATCTGTACGGATCGTTGATTTCTGCCGGCGAAAGACGCTTCGCCGCTACTACCGCTGCCGGTTGCCTCCTTCTATACTTTAACCGTAAAATATCCCAGGGCTTCTGCGTACCTAATTGGGTAATTAACGCGAGCTATTTCATTAACCACGAAAAGGTGTCCCGTCCAATTTCCACGCTTTTAACCCCTTAACTGCTGAATTATAATTCCCGTTAGCGCGACGAACTCAAATCTCCCTTTCCCTTCCATCCCGCCACACCCCCTTTCTGCCGGTCTGCAGTACCTACCCTAAAATCCAAATTATTCACCATTTACAACTTTCACTACGAATAAATCAACAACTGCTTCGCTGTTTAGACCAAAAATATAACACGCTTATGGTGTTTTTTTTCTTTCTTTTTTCTTCCGTTTTTTAAACCTCATATCTACCCATGGACTCTCCATATTTGAAATTCGCAGGCGTACCCAGAGACTGCAAGGTTGGAGAATGGGGCCCTTGGAGCGCTTGCAGCAGGAGTTGTGGGGTTGGTGAAACTCAGAGGACGAGAAAGGTCACGGTAAGACCTCGTAGAGGTGGAACACCCTGTCCGCCATTGGAGGAGATTAAATGGTGCGGAAGCGCGAGTCCTTGTTCATCCGAAAACGGAAGGCCCACGGTCGTCGACATGCATCAGTGGTAGAGAATCACCAGTGAATATATCTCACTGTAATAATATTGCAGAATTAATAAAAACAAGAGGAAAAAAAACAAGAAAAAAAAACAAAAAAAAAAACGAATGACAAACCAAAGATGAATAGCGAATTTACGAAAGATACTACTGAAAAATATCTTTTACACAAATCGTCCGCGTAACACATAACATGTATGTACAATATAATATATACATTATATATATATGTAAATATACATATATACTACCCCACGTCATATCTCTTTTTTCGAACTTTTTCAAAATAGAAATGCGAAATAAATTTTTTCGCACGCATACGTCTAACTATCTTCATCAGAATTTATTTCAATAATAAGAACGTGAAAGAAAAACTTGAGAATTATTCATAACCTAAATTATTTTCCAAATTCTAAATATCAATTCTCCAATTATTTATCCTATAATCGCATAAAAACAGAAAAACAAGAAAAAAAAAAAAACAGAAAAAAAACACGCTTCAGAGAATCTTCTTATTTTTTACGAGCGAATATATAACCAAAGTGTAGTGATGAATAAAATAGAGATATTTTATAAACGCGCCGAATGTTTCACCGTACAGGTATTATACAATATACGTACCTACATAATATCCAGCTTAAAAATTCAAAGATCAAATTATTTTACCCGACTCAACGAGGCAATCCACACGTATAATAGACAATTACCAATAAAAAACAATCATATTTCATCAGACTGCACACCAGTTCAACGGGCTTATACATGGATAACTTATTACTGTCCAGCTATCTTCCAATTTCAACGAACGAGTATACCTATGTATGATGATAAAACGAGAATCAAGAAAAACTTATTACGTAAAAATAATAATATATTATATATATACATAATATTTGCACAGTATTTTCTCTCCGAAGATAAATAACGAAAATCCTACAATTGAACTTGATGAATGATTATTATTTTTATTACATTATTATTTATTACTTTATTTCTTTTCATATGATTGAAAAAATTTATCATTGCTCATAGAAGTTTTGTCCCAATAAATTCTTCGCCAATTATTATTTCACTAATTCGTACCACGAAATAGGAGGAGAAAAAAAAAGAACAAAAAAAGAAAACCAAAAAACCAAAAAAAAAAAAATTGCGAGTACATAACATGATATACCTATATATATATATTATATATATGAATATATATACCTATGTCGCGTAAATAGTATATAAGATGGGTGGAAAATTTATACAAAATATCATCAGGTACGGTTAGATGAGTGTATTATATCGTAGAGTTACCGTTAACGATAATAACTAATGATTAATAATTGTATTGATAACGAAAACTAATCGTAAAAGAGAAAAAAAAAAAAACTCATTAATTATAATAATATTAATGTGGGTACATGTATAATGATTACACGTATATGTACGTACATTATACCGCCGTTCAAGAGGTTTGAATAAACTATTGTAACCACGTTGGCTTGATTTTTCCAAAAATAACTAATGAAATTGAGAAGAAATGAAAGAAGAATAATGAAAAATCAAGAAAATCAGAAACCTGCATATAATTACCGTTACATTTCAAACTGGGCACGAAAAATAAGCCAAGCGAGCCAACGTGAATTCAACTTTAGGCTAACGTTTTATAATGTAGATCGTCTAAGACTTCTCGAGAGAAAAAAAAAAAAAGAAACGATAATAAATTAAAGGAAAACAATTAAATTTTGGAGAATCGTCCATACCACGCCACATGCTATGACTTATGCATACCGAAAACTATGGCAGTGGATCGAGTCGACACGAAAATTTCACTTCTAAAACATGATACCAAAAATTCAAAAACAAATAATAAAAAAAAAAAAAAAAACAGACGAACAAAATTCAAACGGTCAACAAATAAAACTAAATACGATTAACCGATAATATTAACAGTAATTAATAATAATAATAATAATAATAATAATTCTGTACAAGACACTGTGCATTCTGAGGTTTAAGGAATTAGTAATTTAGGCTTACAATTAGCAATAAGCGATATATGTAGCGACGTGTAACATATAAGTTTATATTACATAATAAAATCTATCCAGGAAAATCCCTGTTATGGTCCGATTATTCCGTGTAATTTGTCCATCTTTGCAGTTTATCATAAAACATCGAATCAAAGGTATAGACGTGTTTGGAATAGTGACAAATGAGCACCGCGTCGGCACCATAGAAAAAGTAAGAGAAAAGAAATCGGTAACAAAAACAGAAGAAAGAAAAAGTGTTAGCGGAGAAAGGTAATATGGGGTAAACGGTTAAGTGGATAAAATGCGATTAGGTGCGATTAGGTGTGATTAAACGCGATTAAGCGATTGTTTTACCTACTCCGTATAAATGTATACTCATGTATATATATACCCGTGCCTGCCGCGGCGTTTCAACGATAAGCCCGACCTGCGGACCTTAACCCCTTCCCTTAAATTTCCCGCTCTCCCTCATTCTGTGCATTCCTATTTTGCCGCGGCTAAAATATCTACAAAACCCGACGCTCGGACTCCACAGAACACCCTGGCCATCGACGGTGCCACCACCTCCACCCCACCCCCACACACGCTTAATCATCCTGGAACATCCCCCTACACCGACACACGATGCGATAACGTATCGATAACGCACATCCCACGGGCTTGCACGAAAATCAAAACTCCATTTTACCCTACTTTTAAACCTCGTTACAACCCCCGTTTGTTTCACCAAACATTATTTCACGCCCCTCTGATTTTAATGTTTACTAGTTCGGTTCAGTCCTCATCCCCTTCTTCAAACTCGCGATACGTTTGTCAAAGGGTGAAACATTTGTTCGTACCGAATCGCGCCTCTACTCTCTTTACACACGAAAAACCGTTGTATGCGATGTACTATCTATACACGTACCTGCAGAACCTATCGGGGATTGACTTTTCCGTTTTTTTTTTCACTTCTATTTTGTTCTTTCATAGCGGAAACGTGATAACCTTTACCAAGGATCAGATGCGCGGTATTTGTGTAAGTTTGTATAGAAATTGAGGTACCTACGTAAAATGAAAATTTTCAAATGATGTGGGGTGTGAATACATAAGAAGTCCGAAAGGGTAGTAATGCGGATGAAGAAGGGATGGTCAGGCTTCGCGGCTTACAGCATTCAGCTCTCTATACCGATAGCATAGATCGAGGTAGGAAATTTGAGGATAGCGTGGTCGCGTTTTGAAAAGCCATAACGGTGGAGGGAAAAAGAGAAAAAGTCTTCCGACGCACTCGACGTCGTGTTACACGGATAGCGAGAGAGGAATAGATTGAATAGAACTGGGGTCTGGTATCCCATAAGGAGAGAAAGAGGGGGTTAAATTTTATCCGGCCACGAAATGGGGATGAAAATGGGTAGAGATTATGATTGGATCCGTTTCCCTTATCCTGCGGGGACTACGCGACGTTCCCGCGCGCGCGTCGCGAACCCTCTTGGGTGGTACAGCAGTGTGCAAAACCCTATTTAAATACGCGAAAACTCACGCCCTTATTTCCCCGTTAAACCGAAGGGTCGCTCATCCTCCCCTGCGTCTCCCATTTTCCTCATCTCCTTTACTTTTCCATTCCTTTACTCAGCTCGTCTCCATCCCTTTCACCCGACCACCCAACTGGGACCGCCCCCGTACATGGGGTACAACAAACCTACCACCGGCTTCATTTGAATAAGAAGCACATTTTAGCGAGATTAGGACAACGAAAGGGGTTCCCGGCTACTGCAACTCTCCAACTGAGGTCGAATGAGCGACTAAAGGAAAATGAAATCCCGGAATGAGGATCCTCGGTATTACAGTGGAGCTGCAAGACCGGAAACTAACGCAGAAAGGTAGCGGAAATTTATTCAATATTTTTTTCAAATCTCACTCCGTTTAGAATTCGTATGGAATAGAAAAACTCTAGACGAAATTCTCGTAATAAATTTATGAAGAATTCAAACCGACCCTCTTTCCCTGTCAACTTTCACACGGACTTTGGTGATCCCGCATCGAAAGATCAGACGCCTCTGATAAGTATCAAATTGTTCGAGCGTAATTCTACTGCACTAAGTGTTTCCTGTTCGAATGAATGAGGTGCTCGTTGTGGTCTGGGGACAGAAATCCTTTGATTCGATTTCCAACAGTTCAACGCTTCGGACCATCCGGCGAATAGTGATTCAGAGAATTACGAATTTAACGGGACACGTCACGGAAGATCGGAAACTGTTCATTTTGTGTTTTTTGTTCTTCGTTTCTGTAACCAAGACGAGATCGTGAAGGATCTGCAACGGCTGTGGTGCAAATAATCGAAGGTTCGTCTGCGAGTGGGTATTACGATGGGATGTACACCCGGTTAGGTTGATCGTGTATCGCTTCGCGGCCAAGCGCGCGTTTGGACAACTTTTTCGCGTAGCTGCGCCGGCTACGAAAAGTTGTCCAAGCGAGCTTGGCCGCGAAACGATTCACAATCAACCTAACCGGGCGTACGATAGGGATGACGCAGGTATACCTATAAGGTATAACAGAAATTTATGTATTTTCGCGTTTTGAATATCATTTCCTGGGATAATATTTCTCCAGTTAGAAACTCGGAAATGAAAGTGTCTACTTGGGTAATATTTAAATGCCCTGAACAGGTATGTGTATCTTCACGTATACCGTGCATTATGTAAGCTGTGCAAAATCCGCTCCCTCTAATTTCTACGTGCCTCATTCGCACACGGGTCATGTATGAAGGTCACTCTTTCACGATCGTTACATGTTCATACGCATGTATGTAAATACACGCTATCATATGCAGAATCCAAAACGTGCATCTGCATTATGTTCAACATATTTTCTTTCAATGCCTACGATTGAACGATTAGAAAAAATAGAATCCCATCTTGTCACGGTCATCGGGTCCTCGTTTAACCAAAGCGTGCAGGAGCTACTGAGATTTCTAGTTATCGGGATATTAATTAGCAATTTAATATGAGGGCTGGTTACTAGACACCATGAAATCAGACCCAACAAGCGTGTACCAATCAGCTCGTATTGCCGTGAAACTCATTCTCCAAATTTGGGCGCAACGATGAACCCCGCAAGGATAATAAGGGGAAGGGACCCGCGCAGCAGGTGATGGCTACATTTCATCCCGTTACTCGTAGTCTCATCCATAGATTTCTCATTTACGGACTGATCGCGTAGTCTATTTGCATCTTTATAGAAGATTATTTATTCCACATTTTACATGTATAGATCTACAGGTGCGGGTTGTATCTGTATGTAAATATTGTAAGCGAGGAAAATTAGTCGATAAAACGAAGGAAAATGGAAAATTACGTTCATAATACTGTACATATATTCTAATATTTTTTATGGGATACGCCCTATCGGTTTTTAGCCCTCGGTATATAAACTGTGAACAATTTTCGATAGCAATTTGATAAAGCTTAGATACTATAACGTAAAGTGTGCAGTTCATTTCGAGGTCGTAATCTCTGCAGCTCGATATACTATATATTTTCCCCTATATTTTACGTGCCCTGTACACCTGGAGGTCGCAGGGTCTTTTTCCGCCGTTAACCCGCGGTGAAGAAAAACGACGCAGTGGGTTGAGGGATGCGATTTCGCACAGCTATACTTATATGACAAGTAGTCTAATTGATCAAAATCGTGTCATCGGAAAAAAAAATGCCGAGGAAGGTAATGAAAAAAAAAAAGTAGCAAATAAATATATGAAAAATCTAATATCGTTGATCAGATTCAATCGTTCCCAGGCTCACAATCTCCCGATCTTTCAATTCCTTAGCGACATCCGGTGATTAAAAATGGCGGCTCGTTTTAGCTCCTCGGTTCTTTTGACCCTTTTAAAGCTCCTTTCGGATAACGGATCGTCGCGTCGCGTATGGAGCCGCTCAAGGCTTCGAATATTGTGGGAGGAGGTAAGTCTTTTGAATTTCATGGTAAATCTCACAATAGGCGGGAGTGAGTTATGCGTAATTTCCGAACGACGTCGAGGCGTCGGAGAGCGTCGGATTCGAGAGACGCTGCCATAGTGCCATTCTCGCGGCGCGGGCCTTTTCAGCGTCGCATAGGTTATGAGGGAGGCATCGAATCATCTGGGCGAAAGATTTCAGGCTGAAAGTTTCCCGCCGTTTTCCATTTATTATACAGAAATACTCCATCAAAATCCAATCCATTATACGCCGCTGTATCATTTTCAATTTCATTAATAGCCTCGGCAATTTGTACTATACATTATTTAACCAAATACTACATTACAAATATGTGTAAGTAGGATATTCTGACATGCGTAAATATAAAGTCCGTGTCCATAAACTCCATTTACGTATACCACCGACACACTTACATACCTACGCCGAGAGTTGAGAACGGATAGAACTTTTGTTGAGGCTATGATGAATTCAGATCACACACGCACACCCATCTGATATCCGCACAAAGCGGCTTATATCATATTATAGGTATTATACCTTTCAAAGGAACCACTTTGGTGCTAGCTGAAAAATTCTGAAGTCTAAATTATATAGGCCGGAATTGGCACTCGCGCCTAAATAATAATATCAGCTAGATACATGCGCTGACGGGTTAGATAAGTTTCAAAAAAATTACACCCCGCAAGCTTAGGTCACGATATGTATAATGCTATAGAGTTACAAAAATCCATTCATACGTGTAATAAGAATTTTTTACATCCAGATTTCCTATCCAATTTTTTAATGCACTTGAAAAGCCGCGACGCGTATTTCATTTCGTTCAACATCTCTGCTGGAGTTGAATCGCTTTGACCTTGTGAGGCGTGATCTTCCCACCCTCTCATAAAGGTATTGCAGTTGAATGCAACGTAAGTTACGTACTTGCATCCGCAGTTCAGATTTGACTGTGGCCTGGATCAACTCGGGCACTGATCTTTTTTTCTCTTATCATTCTTTTGACAAAAGATTTTTCTACAACCTTCGAGAATTTAAAGACGAATGAAAGTAATTTTCAAAATGACGTACGACGTTCGCCAAGGCAATTCATTCGCCATTTAGTTTATATTGCAAAGTTGATAAAATTTATAGCTCCGCAATTGCAGCATGCTCCGCCTCGTACGATCGTTCAATATAGGTATAAAAGTATAATAACCTCTGAACACCACAGCGCTGCAGTTCCGTTCAAACTTTTAGTTCTCTCAGATTTTCTCAGTCATAAATGTTGCTGTTATTAATATAAGTGTTAACCGCTAATGAGCGAATTACATTATACCGTATAGTAACGGAGTATCTAAATAATCTTGTACAGAATAATATTTATGCCGTTCGTTTCCAAATAAGAAAAGATAAAAGAAAAAGAAAAAAAAAAATCACAATGAATCGATGGCCGGAATAAACGAAAAAAACAACGAAAAAAAACAAAAAACAATTGGTATTTATGGCGAATAATAGTATGATTTTTTTTGTCGGAAAATGCACCGCGTTCATATATGTATAGTAAAAAGTATATAAAATGAGGGTAGATATTTATCCTGTAAAGTTAGAAGTACGTTAGGTAAGTCAACTTACAGGAAGAAAGTTACGGTAAGAGAGAACGGGGGGGGGGGAGAGGAGGGGGTACAGAAGTATACTTGCACTGCACACTGACACAATGAAGGTATTGTCACACAAGAGAGACACAAGCACTGCACGTGTACGCTCCGTTAGACCCGGGCCGAAGGTTCATAAAATTAATAACCCATAAATTCCTTTAGAATATTGCGGGGAAAATTACCTTCTCGTATATTTTCACCACTGCCCTTTCCTTCCAACGTAGTTACCTTATACTTAAGAGGGTGTGTACCATGTTCTTCAACCCTGCGGGAAGAGGTAAGTGCCCCGGTACTATGATACGGAGAACCAATATATGCACATATATATATATGTACTGTATCTATAGGTATATAGTTGTGTAGGAGGTCCTTTTAAAGGAAAGGGACAAGAAGTGTGAAAGCCTAAGAGAACCCGTTTTTCCCTTTCTTTTTTGGGTCAACTCTTCCTTTGAGTATTGCCGAGGAAACGGCGCCTGTAGGAATTGTCCATGGTCGATAACTCTAATCCGTAACTTAGGATACTTCCGAGGGACCCCCGGTCCACCCTCCACCGACACTTTCAACAACTGTTAACTGTATATAGGAAAGATTTTCCGAACGAAAGTTTTACCCAACCAGTAGCTAAATCGAGAATGGCGTGTCTATGGTCATCTACCACGTGGACACCCCCGGCTCTACCTATAAATATACCTACCCACGCATTTTGCTTGTCCACGCGAAATCTCTGCGATTTATTACGAAAAACTCGCCAGGAAGTAATTCAAACCTCTCACCGGATGAAGAGAGAAAGAAAAAAAAGTAAATAACCGTTATAGGTTGAATCCGGTGTATTGATGTGTCATTCCCACATATTTTGCGGAAAAAGGTTTCGACCTACCAGATTCTACTATGGGACAAGACGATTGGTGGATGGAAAAAAAAAAAAAAAAATTAAGTATATCAGATTTCCAGCACATTTGCGTACTAAAATATCACTCGTGCTTGGTACTCACATAAGCCATTGTACTGTGCACGGTGAATTCCTCATAATCACTATAATTATAATGTGAGTTTTATGTCGCTGTAATATACAAGGAAACTAATGAGTATTTTAAGTGATCTCTGTGTCACAGCTATGAACCTAATGAAAATTGATTTCACTTAAGGACATTTCAGAGATAATTTAATAGCTATTTAAAGTTAATTAAACGTTCGCGTTACTTGCGTGACCTATTTTCATTAAGTCTAAAACTAAAACACTATCGTCGGCGTCGCTCGATATTTTTCGTTTAACAGCCCGTAACGTTTTTTGTCGAATTAGCCCATTTTATATACCTCTTTATATCATATAATAAATGTCAAGTAACTACCCCCTATCGCATGAATAGCTTATGCAACAGCTACGTTGAACGTACAAACGTATAATCTGATATAATAATAATGTTTATAAATGTTACAGACGCAGTGAAGAGTTTATTACGGCGTATCGTCGTTTGTCACGTTCCTTCGTATCCGTTTGATCTTTATCGCGTTGTTTCTCCTGTCTTTGGTTATAGTTTTGATTCACGACATAACGAACCTCCTTGAATCGTTTTCGCGGCAGTCACCGCGTCGAGCGTTTGCTGTCCTGAATGGAAAATACGAGCTCGATTCTAACGGCACGCAACGCCGTTCCCTAACCTGTCGAAAAGATTCGCGTGTCTTAAGAGAATTCACCATGAAACCCGGAGCTTTTACCCCGTCGCATCGCGCGTATTACATACCTATACGTCGGTTGCTCCGGAGCAAATTAGCCAGACTTTTCCCCGCGCATCTCGACTCTTTTGTATCCGGCGTCTCGGGGGCGTCTTTTTCTTAGACTATATTTTCGAGAGGATATAAGGTTTTTCTTCGAATTTTTTTCACCGTTTTTCTTTCCTTATTTTTTTCATACCCACGAAACGTAATGCTATATACCGTAGCTACCTCGACTTTGGCACCTACGCAATTTCGTTCACGACCAACCATCGCATTCCTTTCTTCTTCTTTTATTTTCATCTTATTTAATTCTTTTTTTTTTATCTTTGTCTTCTCAACAACGCATCGCATTCTTTTCCTAGAGTTTTTTTTAATTCTATCCATAAACCTTTTATTGTACATCAAGGGCTAAGAACCAGAAGGCCTCATGTATATATGGTCACTTGGAGGTCGAGTTTGCTAAAACTATTTCTGGGAATCCCAGAAAAATGAAAACAATTTAGATGATCGAATTTTGGAAGCAAATTCAATTTTGAAGAACTTAATTTCCATGGTTTTAGTCTTGTTCAATTTCTTACTCAGGAACGAGTAACCGCTGCATGGTTACCGAACTCGCGATATTCTTGTTCCTTCGAAATCGTGTTAAGGGAAACGGATAAAAAGGCAGCGACTGTATGTGCGCCGAGATGTGCAAGAAAGTACGTGTACGTATGTACTGTAGTCAATACTCGTGTAAGTATATAGAAACGATGTCGGAATAGTACGTGAACAAAGCAATACTGTGGTAACCAAGATGTAATTTGGTTAGTAAACCGAATCTAGGTTCCTAGACGTATTACGTCTGGGAATTGCGAGTCAGTATTCGAGCTCATTTCGTCTCAAACCCGTTCCAGAAACCTGATACGTCTCTGTCGCGCGCTACGTAGCCAAAGGCGTTTATTGTGATCGATGCAGGTTCAAGGAGGTGGTTTTTCCATAGCTACGTAACTGCACGTTTGCAAAGATGGAATCGAGGTGATTTCCATCCCGAAAAAGTGGCGCAAATTGTGCAAGCGGTGTAGGTGTATGAGATGTTTTCGAGCTTCGTAGGTGCATAACTTATAGACATATTAATAGTATAATAAACATTTTCAGGAACAATTTTTCATCGTTAGGGTTTGCTGTAAATATCTCATACCTGCCGCTGCACCGCAAGCATTTCTTTGAAGCTACACGTAAAAGCTCGTGTTTTTGCTTTTTCACGACACTTGACTTTGCGTGGGCGACGCGCGGTAGCCTGCTGGGTGTGTACGTGAGAAGCTACCTATGGCTGAATTTCATTTCTCTCTCGTTCAAGTAGTGGAGCGTCAGAATTAAGAAAATAGTACAAATCTCACAGCACTTAGGTGGTACGGCAGTTGTAATTCAGTAAAGTGCTGTCTGGTGCGCGGATCTCGAGGTTTTTACTTCTTTTTTCTTTCTGTTCGGCATAAAAGGAGGGGATGAGCGCTCGAGAAAACAGCTGAGGAAATAGGCAAAAATAAGGAGATCCAAGGGAATACCGAGGTCTGAGCCTACCTACCGACTCAATTCGCGGTTTTCTTTACTTTATACTAAGGGGATCCATCTCCCCTTTCTACCACACCGCTCTCTTCATCTCTTCAACTTTATTTATTTCTTTCTTTCTTTTTTCCCGACCTACCAACGAGAAATACATGTCTCAAGAACTCTCTCTTTCGCCCTTATATCAACCCCCCTGTGGCCGGCAACTGAATCCAAATCCTTCTGCAGGCCCGATACGCTCAGCTACTACGTTAATGTAACTCCCTAATAAACAATGGAATCCATAGGGACCTGATAGGGATAACAATTAAAGATATATACACAGAAATCACCCGAGGGGTTGGCCGTTTGCTGCTGCATACTCTCGGACAAGAGAAAAAAAGGGGATATTCTGTGCGTGTGGATTCTCTTCCGTTATCAAAGTATATATAGGTATGTGTAAAGCATACATATATGTATAATGAGGAAAAGGTCCAATTTCCTGTGTAACAAAAACACCGTACTTTTCTTTTTTCTGACTATACTTCGGAAGGGTGAGAAATTAGACGCGTCACACATAGTTCGCTAAGAAACAATTGCAATATCATCGGAGATGTCTCCCACGATCATTGTCTCGTCAAGTCCTCGTTGAGTAGCAACGCAATAATTAATCTTGCATGATTAATGCTCGCTGCAAAGAGTGAAACGCGCATCTGCGCCATTCACTAGACATTAATAATTCCTCTTCGAAAACCTTGCTTTGCATTAAAGTAATGTATAATAAACGTAAAAGATATGCTAAGGTATTATAAGTATTATTTCAACCGCGAACAAATATAAATATGGAATTTATACGCGATTCTTGTTACCGGATGAATGTGCATCGACAGATTGGAGAAGATGTGTTCGCGATGAAAATCCGTATAATATTAATCCTCCAGCCATCCTTTAAGGAGTAACTTGACTTATTTTTGTAGTATTTCAATGCTATGCAAATATTTGTGGGTCAAATATAAAAAGCTGCACTCAACATAAACACCCTGCTGAGGTGGATTAAATTTTTTATCTAACTCGACCTGCTAACGATCATGTGTATAACGTATAACTTTTACACGCGTGTCTCACAGAACGAACCAAATGCTCTTTCATTGTTCTCCATAGGAATTAGCATCGTCGGTGGTTCAGAATAAATGGATTGATTCTTTCGTGAATTACGTATCCGTCCCACTGAACTGCAGAGATCGTAAAAAACCAAAAATAATAAAAAAGAAAAAACCGGAACCATAATTTCGAGTCAACGCAGCTGTTGAGGAGCTTTTGCGCAACCCCCTTGAGTCCTAAATATATAAATCCCAAGGTCGAAGTGGCCCATAAAAAGGTCAAGCACACCTCTAATGGACTTCACACATTTCCCACTGTTATTTTATAACAACGGTGAAGCTTGTTCAGGTCTAAGAGAAAAAACGGAACACAATTACATGCTGATATCAAAATCTCTTCACGTGATCAATAAACATACCTTGTTTGCAGTTCTCATATTGCACATGGACTGTTGGGCTTAGATACCGTTTTCTGTATTCCTGTCGGCTTTCATCCTAAATTTGTAACGGGAAATTCATCCGCGGAAAAAGACAATGCAATTAAATAAATCATATGTGAAAACAAATAATTGGGATGATTATGTATTTCGAATTTTTCTAGTGACCAAAAAATATAGTTCTCGCTGAAATATACTTGATCAAAAATAGATGTTATGCCATGAAATCGTAAGCTGGGAAGCGGTGTATCATTAATTTGAATAATAACAAAAAAGGTAATATCGCTTCCGATTATGCTTGTCGCGATTCTAGCTCAAATAAGCGTACCTACCGTTGAAACGTTTCGTGTGAAACCTCCAGTCGATCGAAGACAATACGAGAGCTTTTTCCCAACTACAAAGTCTTGCCAGCTTACGACCTCTCGCTAGTCGTGCAGGCCAGTTGCTGGAACTACCAACAGTTGACGAAACCCTCGACCGACTAAGGGCGGCGCGTACCGACCGCAGTTAACGCAATAATCAATAAACCAACCGGTCGCAACGCGGTCCCAGGACGAAATAACAGGAAAATTCTCATAAATAGTTGGAACACATATTTTGAAATAAATTATATCACAAGTGAATAAGTTTTACATTCATAGGCAATGAATGTTACAGATAGGATCTTCGAAACACGAGAGCGGAGAATCGTCCTTTGAAACCATCCTTGTATAATTAGAGTCAAAGTTGTAAGAATAAATTTTTTACTGTCTGCTTCACGTTAAACTGTAAAGTTTGAATGCATACATTGTTCAGTTATAAATAAATAAGAATTCAGTGACCACAATGAGATACAATTTGGAGGGCCACAATATTCAGAATTAGAGAAACACCTGAAATGACGCGTTTCCAAACCACCTTATATGAGGTAGCGTCCTCGGCTTGTTTCGATTTTTTTCTAACATAAGTGGAACGATCGCCGATCGCCATAAGCCCCCCTCATGACCAGTCTGGTGGGATGAAACCTGTAGACATGAGAAATAGAAAAAAGAGAAAAATAGATATTTTTTCAGACCGTAAAATATGATTCTAGACATAGCAATTGCATCCTGAATCACATATAAATAAATGATGTGTTCGACACGAATAAAAAGTAGCATATCTGCATACTCATATCTATTCATTAAGCAAGAAAAAGTTAAGGGCTGAAAATTGTGTGTAAGGGAAGAAAATTCTTGTAATAATTAGAGGTCCTATTATAGTTCTAGTATATCTAGCTATCGGTAGGTACCTAAAGCGTAGACTGAGACGGTTTCAAATTAGGTTCGAATTGAGTTAAATGAATTGAAATTTTAAACATGCAAATAGATAAAAAATATAGAGATCCAATTCAAAATGAATTCAGCTGATCGCTGACTATTAAATTGACGATGAGACTAAACGAATTCTGCATTTTCGAGAAAGCTATTCAATTCAATTTCTGATGTACCTGAAAAAGCTGAAACTATATGGCAAGGGCTATCATTCGCACGCCAGAACTTTATTACCGATCAGTGATCGTGGCAAACGAGATCGATCCCCCAAAATTATAGAAAAATTAGAAAACACGTAACTCGATTAAATGACGGTCTAGTAGAGAATCACTAGATCAGCGGCCATGTTCCAGAAAATTTGAATTGACCAATCAAAATTGATCAATTCATCTGCTACATTCATTATATGTGACTCTAGCCACTCAGTGACTCTAGCACGCACCAAATGATTTCATATTTTTCGAGACCGCGTGCACGTGTCTTGTATGTCGTCAGAAACCTAACCCTTTTATCGGTGTCCCCTTTTATCAAGTCTCAAGCTCTGTGTAGGATATCATAAAATAATCGTACACTAATAAAATGAAGGAAGCGGTGGTTAAAAAACGTAAGGTTTCCAAAAAGACTAAAAAATCCTGGAGAAAACATGTCGACACTAAAGATGTGGATCAGTTTCTGGATAACGAACGGTTAGAAGAACGTCTCGGTGCACCTTTTTCACAGAGATCAAATGCTGAGTTGTTTGCCGTTGATAAAATCCCAGAAAGTAAGCCCGGACTCACCACCAAACAGCAGAGAAGGCTTGCTCTCAAAGCGAAAGAACCTGTTTGCTTTGCTATCCTGAAACCACACACGGCTATTCCAGACCCCATTGCCAGAAGGAATAGAGTTAAGACACCAGAAGAACGCAAGAACCCCATAACTAGGCGTATTCAAAAAGCTAAAAGATTAAATGGTGATTTAAAGCTGAAAGAAAGGAATGCAATTAAGGACAGGGAACTAGCTGATAAAAAAAGATCTAACAAACCAAGGATCGACCAATTTGATAAAGACATATGGCAGGAGGAAAAGAAGCTCCACATGGATGTACAGAGCGAATGGCTTACCTCAGATACCATTCGTCACACTTTAGCTAACACTGGACAAAAACAGAAGAGAATTCCTTTATCTCTACATAAAAAAACGTCCGTAGTACCAGCAGTCGAAGCTCCACATCCTGGTATCTCTTACAATCCATCGTATGCTGATCACCAGAAATTGTTGGCAACTGTTGCTAAGCAGGAACTAGAATTAATGAAGAAAGAAGCGCATTTAAATAGAGTTACAACCAGCATGTTCAAAAAGGTAAGTTTTTTGAAACTGGAAAGTATTTTAATTCCTCTTCAACAACGCCGGTTGCTATAAGATTTATGTAATGTCCTGGCAGGTATCAGCTGAGAAAAAAGGTGAAAGCTGGATGCATGAGATGTCTGAGGGATTGCCAACAAAGTCCAATAAGCAAGAGCAAGCTTCTGATATAGAGGATCAGGACCCCGATGTTCAATCAGTAAATCCGCCGGTAAAAAATGTGAAAAAAACTCTGATTAAACGGCGAAAGCAGAAGGAGCAGAGAAAGCTCGCTCTAGAACGAAAACAAGCCAAGATTGAGAAGAAAAAGGTATCGGATATATATAAGCTCAAGGCACTAGCCAAACAAATTGCAGCTAAGGAAGCAAAGGAAGAAAAATTGAGAAGAAAGCGAGATAAAGTAAAAGAGTTGAAGATTGCTGAGCCTAAAATGCTCAGCAGGACCAAATTTGAAGCCCCAGAACCTGACTTTGAACTTGCGGAAGATCTTACCGGTAATTTAAGGAAGGCCAAACCAGTAGGAAATTTACTTAAGGATCGATTCAAGTCGCTCCAGCATAGAAATATCCTGGCGCCAGCCACTAGAGTTATGTAAGTATATTTCTGGTATTATTATTTAAAAATCACTACAGTAAGTCTAGTTTCCATTTGATATTAACATGCTATCATTCTCATTGCAGGAAACGCAATAAGGCAAAGGTCAAGAAATTCGAAAAAGCAACACATAAAATGGGTTGGGAAGACACTTTCAAATAATAAAATTGTCGCTAACGATGATACGACTCGTTCAATTATTTCCACCGTGTATACATCTACACTAGATTTTCTGGTACGCTCGAAATTTTTTATTAAAAAGATTAATAATTCTTTCATCCAAATTAAGAACAACATTCATAAAAGAAAGCTGTAGAATTATTCCGTGATAGAGATTGCAGGCTCAGTTTTTTCAACCTGCTCTTCCGTTTCTTCAGTATCATAGGCTTCGTCTTTCTTTGCTTCTTCATCCTCCGTGGAGTCATCTATTCCTATCTTAGGTTCTGTTTCCTCCTCTGTTCCAGCCTCCAACTCTTCCTCTTCAACTGCTTCAGCTGGAACTAATTTCTGCCCTTGCTTCTCATCTTCACTCTCGAAAGATTGAGTTGATTCCCTACTACTTGTAATCATCTTTTCCTCACCAAACACTTGCGAGTTCTGTACCAGATCAGAGGTTTCCGGTTCTAACTATAAATCAGTGAGTAAGAATTATTATGCTAAAATCTATCATCAAATGCATGTGCTGCAGAAAACGTACAGCTTTTTGGGATTCTGTAAAGCTGTCTCCGAGAATGGTCTGCATTTTCAGGGTACTGAACTTGGATCGTTTTTTGTTTATTGATACTTCCCCCGAAGAAGGAACCTCGACATGTAAAGGCTCAAAACCCAGGTCTCCAATTTTGTAAGCTGTTTCCGGTGAAGGAATAGTAGCCAATCTGAAGAATCAATCCGATCATTAAATGAGCCTTATGATTCAATATTTCATTCTACAGTTACCATACTCCCTAAATTTGGTACATACGAAGGTGTGGAATTCAACCATCTTTGCTTATCAACTTTATTGAGTAGGTCCAACAAATAAGACATTAGCTGCAAATCTCCCATATCCGAAATATCATCTCCAGTGTCAGTCATCTGTTCCAGAATTCAAAATGACTTACAGGAGTAGATTGAAGTTGATTAAAAAACATAACGGTGTACGTACTTTTAAAGCACAAGTAACAGCATACTTGACATCATACAGAAGATCAGTACATCTTTGTACTTCGATTTTAGATCTATCTCTAAGATAGTTAACAAGTCCTAATTGACACTGCTGTCTATGAAAGTGAGTTTCAAATAGACTGATTTTCTGCAGCATCTGGTTTGCTTGGATCTTTTCAATCTCGTAAGTATCTTCTGCTAATTTTATATCATTCTTGGATCGCCGGAGCTGCTCAACCTGACCCTTTACTGTTCTGTGTTGTTCTTCTACTGTTGGTAGAAGGTAACTTTGAATTTTAGCTCTAATGATACTTTCTACTGTAGACTTCTTCAATTTCGTAGTATTGCAAATCGTTCGGTCGTTTTCCACTCTGGAGGATGAAGGATTAGTAAGCGTGCTACTTATGGCTATAATTATTATGTAAATTGACAGAGTTGAATCCTAAAGGATTACTTCTTGTGTTTCATCCACTCTTTCTTTGGTATTGATTCCCTCACAACATCTGTCAATTCATTTTTGAGGAAAACGTTTTCACGCACAAGTCGATGAATCGGCTTCGCCAACGAAGCAGCAACTTCCATTTGGAACGATCCAGCTAATTCCTGAAGGCGCAAATACAGTTCTTTTTTCAATCTAGTGTCAGGAATTTCATAAAGGGTAAAGAAAGTTATTATTGTTTTTATATCACAACATGATATTTACTTTTCTCTACCGATCTTAAATTTACGATCGATTTGCTCGCATCGCTGTTGGACTTCATTCTCTCTTTGTTCAAGAAGATTATCTCCAGCTATCAACTTGTTACGCAAATCAGTTTTTGCCACTTTATACTCCTCCAGCATATTGATTTTCGAATCTTAAACATCTTAAATTCCTATTATGAACAACTGATACTCGTATTATGTGCACAGGGTGAATAAATTACTTATGGCATTGATTTCAGAAGTAAGTTCCAGACGCTTTTTGGCATATTTTCTGTTTGCAGCTTCTACATTATCCAAGTGTGTCTGTTTTTCTTCATTTATCCATGTCTTAACTATATGTATCCGCTTTTGATAATCTATTATCTTTTCCATTTCAACAAATATTTGTCGATTCAGTTGCGCTATCTGATCTCCTGTTTGAACATCTATATCTATGCGATTAATTTCTTCAGCTGCAAGGGAATCCTCGAGAAAGCTATTCCTGGTTTCTAATCTGAGTTTATATAGTTGAAAAAAATTTCTGTTTAGTTGAATTTTATATTTATTAAATATATTTAATTTTGACCTGTGAATCCGTTTCAAAATATCTGTTATGCGAACTTGGTACACGGCTTTTTGCATATTCAGGATCATGACTTGTTTTAAATCATCAGGTTGGCCATCCAAGACTTCTGGCGGTTGAAGTCTTGGAGGTAATGATATATTTCCTTTGTCTGCTCCGGAAAGATCCACCATTATAACAGTTAAGCAAGATTTCAATGTCAAATGAGGTAAACAATTTTATTGACCTAAGATTTCTTTGACAATTTTAACAAGCCATTACTCTACTGCTATAAATGATTATTGAATGTGAAACAACTGAAACTTTGCTGACAAAGTTCATGGGATGTGAAACGTCTGTATTCTATTTAATTCAGATTTGCATGTAGATTACTAAAATTTGACTTCGAGAATTAGTTTATTGGCTTATGATCATGAAAATTACAGACAAATATACATTGATAATCAGTAATTGTGGTCACATCTCACTACTACTAGGATTTACATATTCGTGTCAATATTGTTTGACGAAGGGTCTGACATAGTTTCGAGAGGGGATGGAAGATCTGAACTGCCAGGGTCTGAGAGGAGACAGGATGGTATCGTGATTAGGTCTTCTCCATTCCCTTCTGCTTCTGCTCTGATATATTCTTCCAAACTCTCGTCTGCACTATTTAGTGTGTCTTCTTCTAATTTTTCATTGTCCTCACTTCTTGCTTCACTTTGCTCTCTATCAAACTCCTCTGGTTCTGATGTTAGTTGATATTCATTTGTAATTCTGCTAGGGACGAGGCCCAAGTCACCCAGTGTATATTCGCTGTGTTTAATTTGAGATTCCTGTGGAGAAAACTTATTTTATTTATACTCTGCCATGATTAGTAAAACCCCTCATTATTAGTAGAGATCTACTTACTTCCTTCGTTCCGGTTTGTTCTTTCCCCAAGATCTCAAGAAGGCTGCATAATAGTCTCTCTTTGACATTAGGGTAACAAGCTGTGCAGATATTTTCGTAAGCATCCCCTGCCTGAATCTATTCATTCCAATCATTATATAAATAAAATGACCTCAAGAGATTAATTGAATATGTAAATTTATCTAACCACTACCTTTAAAGCTTCGGCAACGCATTGTCTTGCTTCGCGTAAAATCTTGCTAAGCCTTTGGATTTCCTCGCAGTTTGAAGACAATTCCTTCATTACTTCATTCTCATTATATTTTGCTTGTTGTGTATGCTGCTCCAAAATTCTTACTTTTTCTTCTACATCTTGACATTTGTCTTTGTACTCTTGTGCGAGCTGCTCGATACGTTTTACTTTAACCTCGGCTCTCTGCAGTTTTCCACATTCGAGTGTCATCTTGTAGTGATCCTTGGCCAACTTTTCAATAGTTCGATTTTGTTTCAGAGTTTTATTTAAAGCCATCTTTGCCTCATTTTCATAAAGTGAAGCTTGCAGCTTTAGGGTACGATGTTTTTCCTTACACTGTTTGGTTTTTGTATCAAGATCCCGGCAAACTTGAAGCATTGCATCTAGTTCTTTGTTCAGAGCGATATTCTCGCGAATTGCACGGTGCGTTGCATCAGCTATTCTTATGTTTGTTGCATCCCTAAAGTTCTGTGCTAATTCCATTAATCTTTCTTCCATCTCTTTTTTCATCCTGAAAATCGATTATACTTGGGATCATTGGTAAAGATCAATTGATGATCACATCAGAACATAATTAAAAATGTCAAATACTTTGGAAACTTATTGATTCTTTATACCTCGCCTTGTTAATTATTAACTCTTTCTCAGCTTCGTACAGAAGTCTTTTGTGACGTTCTTCCTGTTCTGTCATTCGCTCTTCTTGTATCTCGAACTTACGCAGTAAGTCAATCCTTGCAGTTCGCCAGTCTTCCAAAGCATTTAACTTCCCAGCTAATGTAACATAATTAACATCGTATATCAGAAGTGTTCTACTAATTGACCACAAGAGATACTGCATGTTTTTACCAGCTAGCTTTATTTCTGCAGATAAAGTATTCTCCATATTACGATATTCCATTTCTAGGGCGGCTTCTCGTTTCTTAAAAGCAATTTGTTCTTCTTTACGTAATTCTTCCAGAGCTGCTAATCTTTCGCTAAGTTCATTCGCTTCTTCAGCTTTCTGGCGTAGAACAAGTTCCAGATGTGCAACTACGTCAGCTCGATCTTCTTCAAGCTGACGTACCTCCTGTTTCAGGATTTCCATTCCATGTTCCAATTCTTCGTTGCGAGCGCGTACCCTGCAATCATTCTTCATCCACTATGAATACATACGTGTACATGATGAATGATATCAAATACATAGACTTCAAAACATCTGGTGAGAATTTTAAACAGCGTTTGACTTTGCATTTAGTTCAACTTACCGTGAGAGTTGCTTGTTGTTATCGAGAATTTGCTGCTCATAGAAAACAGTGTCTTTTTCATTGAGAACATTTTTCTTCTTCTCCTTTTTTTCCTTTTTGTCTTTCTTGTCTTTTTTAGGCATTGTGGCTAATCAAGAAATTGTCTAACTCCCGAAATAGCAATTCAAATAGAATCAGTGAAATCAAAATATCGTTCAGGAATCTACCACTCATATGCCTAAGGTTTGGATTGACATGAATTTTAATACATAAACTACTTGAAGTTTTTATCTCTCATCTGTCAGTGAATCTGCGTAAAAAGTTGTTATCATCAATAATTTTTGTTGCCATGGTAATGTAATCAAACTGCGTATAAGGATTTGTAGAGTTGATCCGAAATAACGGATACATAATAAGTATCGTAGACTAAATTGTATAATATATTAACGTTAAATGTATTTTTTATTCAAATTCACGTATTCACAGATCATTTTTATATGACATTTTTCGAAATTCTACATGCCTTTGGGAACAAGGTGTTCTGCACTGCGCAATAGTCTGGTTGCCCAGTAATAATGGATTCATCTGATATTATCTTACAACATTGAAGAAAGGCGAGCTGCAGAACTTGTCGATCGAAACAGTCCAGTCTGCATTAAAGGTTCTTTTTCCAAAAATGTAATACGACACGTTGCATAGAACCAAGCACACAGTCATCCTATGACAACACTGTTATAGCAGGGGTGATTCGGAACAGATAATTGAATAAGATTCTTGGTTAAATTTTGGTTTATTTTACGGAAAAAGATTATGCCCAAACAATAGGGTTTGTAAGGATTTTAGAGATCAATTTGATCGAGTGTTTAAATATATGTTGATGCTGCGACAGCTGATAGTGTAATATACTTTATATATTTATTATCCAGCGTTTAAAACCATACAAAACTTATTATCATGTCAATCTTTTTACTCGCAATTCATTCATTCATTTGACAAACAACCAAAATTAATTACTAGATCAACGAGTAACTATGCGCTTGGTGCTGGTAATCTCAGATGTTATAGTGATTTTTATTGGTAAACTAAGACTAGTTAACAGGAGGTGCAGGTCTCGGTGGTGGCGGTTGAGGTCGACGAAAGTATATAACCATGCTTAGCATGCCAGTAAGCATCCCGATAAGGTATAAGTCCCAGTTTTGTCCAAGGAATTGATCCCACTCGTCAATAAAACTCAATTCTTGTACATAGTCTAATCCAAATAGGAAAGATAGCTTCAAAAGAGCCAAGGCAACCGGAATACGGGCGTCTGCATTAGCCTCAGCAGCTAAATCGTAACACCGTTTTGCTAAATGCCGATCCCTGGCAAGGCCAAGGCCTCGTTCATGCATGTAGCCCAGGTTGAACATCGCCTGCGCGTTATGCTGCTGCTCAGAAGCTGACCGATAATGACTTGCTGCAACTTCGTAGTCCACTCGGGTTCCTTTGCCATAATAGTGGGCATCGCCGAGTTTTACCTACAATTCAATTGGAAAATTAATATTCAGATAGCACGATGAAATTCAACTAAAACGATTGAACTTCTTCAGTTGAATCTGACCTGAGCAGGAGAATAGCCTTGTGCAGCAGCGCGGGCCCAAAGGTACAGCGCTCTGACAAAGCCTTCTTCCTCGGAGAAAATGGTTGTCTCAGCTCTGTCTAAAATAAATGCTGCGTTGCTCTGAGCAACTTCGTAGCCCATCTCCGCTAGTAATGCATAAGTGACAAACGCCTCATCTACTCTTCCTTCACGATACTCGTTGTGAGCCATCATGAGTTGATCGCTCCATTTTCCTCTTTCGGCTACATTTTTTAAGAGTTCTACAGCTGTCGGACAACTCCGCATCATTCCAGTACCAGTAGCGTGCATCTGGGCTAAGTTATAAAGCGCTAAAACATGCCCAGACTGACTAGCCAAGTTGAAATACTTATTGGCCAGTTTGTAGTCACGGCTTACACCCGTCCCACCTGAGCAAATAATGTATAAAGTAGGTCAATTTATTTGCCATCTCTTAACGACAGGGTGTATTCATGAATTACTTACTGAAATACATATTTCCCAATTGTAATTGACCATCTACCCAGCCTTGATCTGCAGCTTGACTGAAGTACTTTAGGGCTTTGGTGGTGTCTCGTTCAACACCTCTTCCGTATAGGTACATAAGCCCTAATCCACTCTGCCCAACTGGATTGCCAAGTTCAGCAGCCTTTTTGAAATACTTGTATGCTGTTTCATTATCTTGCTTTACAATGTCGCTTCCCTCCAGATAAATCTGCAAGGTATTTTTTTGAAATGAGCTTCAATACGTGGTAACGTTATACATTGTAGCAAGACTAAGAACCATAGAACAAGAATTTTGCAAACCTGTTCGTTGAGATTATAAAACTAAAATCAACCAGCCCCACAGATTGTAGCAGATATTTTATTCTACTTTGCATGGGTTCTTGGATTGTCGATTGTGAAAATGAATTACAAAAGTTGTTCTTCTTTCCTTTTTTTCTTTTTCTTTCATAGGGATGGTAAAATATTATAAACGACAAACAATTGAAATAATAATTTCTCCTAATAATCTCTAATGTTATGTTCATGAATTTGTACAGGATTAGTATGTTATCAATATGTAATTAATAATAGAGTTTGAGTTCTGATTTCAGAAATACATGCACTGTAAAAATACAAGTACTGGTAGAGTCGACAATTCACTTTAACGGCATAGTTAAAAGAACTATAAATCTACAAGCATTTAATTCATAGGTTACAAAAACTGTAATACCTGCTTTGGCAAAGGCTTTCAGTACCTCAGCCTCCACGTTGAATTTTCAAATCCCATCAGCCAAGCTAGAACTCTAAGTACCAGTTGGTATATTTTGTAATATTCATCTTTTTTTTTATCTCATTTCAATGTCTACTCTCTCAGATCTTGCGGAGACAATGTGTTTAGACTCAATCTCTGTACACAGGTCTTAGAATTATGGCAACCTGTTATTTGAAGATATCAATGTCTACCAAAAGCTACATACACCCAATGCTGCACATTGTTTCCAACAGAAAGAATAATAATGATGTATTATAAAAGTGGTACTTAAAATTCTCTTCAATGACCGACAATCCAACGAACTCACTGCAAGTTACTAATACGACTGGTATCGATCTGAGATAATAAGATCTGAGATCTGATAGATAATACTCTAATAGTAAAGGTTTATTTATGAATATAAATTACCTTCCCTAGAAAGGCCATAGCCAGAGAATTCCCGGCATCAGCTGCATGCTGAAAATAGTGAAGTGCTTTTTGATGATCCAATGGCACTCCTCTTCCTCCTTGATAGTGAAGTTGTCCTAAGCCGACTTGGGCCTGAATGTCTCCTTTCTCAGCTAGCAATTGATAATACTCGATCAAATCCTGGTCTAGAATTCCAGATGTGTATCCAGGGTTTTCGTACTCGTCCAAAAGCCTCACTCGTTGTATAACAGGCCCTCCGCTCAAGGACACCTCTTCAGCAACTTTGTTAGCCACCTTGCGATAAAAGTCTAAAGCTCGCTCGCACGATGCTGGAGTCGTTACTCCAGCCCAATGACGATATCCAAGAGCCATTTGTGCCCTAGTATCTCCTCCAAGAGCTGCCACTGTATAATGCAATAATGCCTTTCCTTGTGACGCATTTAAGCCACCAAGGCCTGTTGCATGAAAGAATCCTAAGCCCTTTAAAAGAATATTTGAGTATTTTAAAAAACAGCGTTCATGTGAGGCGGAGACAGTGCCACTTAAGGTAGCTAAATTGGCCGAGTACCATATGGGCAGAAGGTAAACCAGTCTCAGCAAGTTCTATGAAAGTTTGTAAAGCAGAGGAAATATCCTGGGAGGAAGCACTAGACGCTGAAGGACTGATTTGAGTTCCTAGAAGCTGAGCCCAGGCTAACATAGAACGAGCTTCTCTGTGTCCCAATGTTGCTGCTGCTGTCAGAAGCTTGTGCGCTTCGGCTTTATTGGCGTGTGTTGCGTTCAAAATACCCTGAGCCTTCTTAAATAATTCTTCGCCTATGGAATTCAATGTATCAAATTTAGTTTAAAACAGCAAAAGAGGAACCATCAACTAATGACAAAAGTGAACCATTCAATGCAAAGTCGGTGAATAATTCCATTGAGGAGTTCAGCTTTTGGGTAATGCTTTTATATTAAGAATAAGTGAGTTATCGAGACATTAAACCTTCTAGTTGTTCAGGCGTCAATGGAATAGTATTTTCTTCTTCAGGAAAATCAGTAACCGATATGTCATCCTCTCCCCAGGATTCAACACCGTCCCATTCTTCCAAACTCCTATCGTTAGGGTCGCTATTCTTCATTTCTTTGACATGATCAACAATTGATTTAATCAAGCTATTTGCAGCTTCCATATCGGTTTCCCGCGAATTTTCCTTTTGCACAACATCTTCGTCATCGTCGTCCTGAGGGTCTCCTTTCCGTTGTTTACCCAGGAGAACATCTCGAAGAAATGGATTAGAAGTTGGTACAAGCTTCAAAATAGTATCACGTAACACTTTAATTTCACGTAATTGTTCAAAAGCGTTTTCCAAGTCATCTTCAACAATTTCCTCATCGGTATCATCGGTTGGACCAGATTTTTTGTCGATATCCTCGCGTTTTTTTAATCTCTCCTCTAGCTCTGCATCGGAAAACATAACCAAGAGAAGCAACAAAACCAATAGTCCTTTTCCGAGCTTCATAATCACCATGAATTTTCATTCGCACGATAAAAAGAGTAACGCATCGAGGTTTCAGTCTTTATAGGAACCAGACAATTTCCAATTATTTTCAATACTTTAATCATAAATAAAGGTCGGGACGTACGCGTACATTGCGGCAGGAGACAGACTACACCACATCATACCCTCCCTCCTAGCAGACGCATTCTACGTCATTAGGACACGTCAATACACAATACACAATGCGTCAATTTTTCTTCGTCTGCTGGTGTCATACTCAAACGATGTCTTTAATTCAATGTGATCCTTGTGTTTTTAGACAATTTTGAATTCGTTCAAAAAAATTTATTATCATCTCATCGCGATTCCTCTGTTTTTCTGTTACGAGAAATTTTCTGGAAACTTTATACAGAATAGTTCATGTGAGAACGGTGGAGCTCCAATATCATGTCGGTAGAAAACCGAGCATAGGGACATTCTCATTTTGACTGGTTTGTGGTTGTTTTCGTTAACCTGCTGCGCCTGGTGGGTTGTCAAAAAGGTTGTCAATAAACTGAAACTAGGCACCACCACGCACTGGCTCGTGCAGCCTCTTTAATTGATCATCACAGAAAATTCTGGCGCGTTAGTTTCGTGTGTTTAATAAATAATAAACATCAAAAATACCCGTGAGAATGAGCGACGATGACCGCGATATCGACATCGAGAGCGATGTGAGTGTGAAATATATAATATAATCTTCATTCTCCAGTGGACTAGTATGTAAATACGCAATAAGGTTGGTTAAACCATTGTTTATATCCCTCTCCAGGAAGGTGATGACTCTGACTCCAGGCAAAGGCATTCTAACAATACCCAGTACTACTCTCAGGTATCGATCAACGCGTTTCAAAATCATTCGAATCTATTTTAAAAAAATTACCGTCAAGTTTACGCCTATTACACACATACTACACGTGCATATCCCTCGCTTTGGATATGTGCATACACAAACATACATGCACAATCACAAAACATACTCAAAAAAAAAATTCAAGTGGATGCACAAGTGCATGTATAAGACGTGTACGTGTGGGTGTCTAGGACCTGTGTCAAATATCTATGTGTAATAAGAAGTTCATTATTGTTTTAAAGACAAGGGGCTGAATATTTTACACTAATCAAGTTGGTACACATGTCTATATTGTAGGCAGAGAAGCGGGCTCACCACAATGCATTGGAAAGAAAACGACGGGATCACATAAAAGACAGTTTTTCAAGCCTACGAGACTCAGTGCCTGCTTTACAAGGAGAGAAAGTTGCGAGTAGAGCGCAAATACTAAAGAAAGCTGCCGAGTATATACAGTTCATGCGGCGTAAAAATACCTCCCATCAACAGGACATTGATGATTTGAAACGACAGAACACTCTGCTGGAATCTCAGAGTTTGTGTCTTCACAATTGTAACTAATAATCACCTTCGCATTGATATCAAAAGCATTGTAAATAACTTTAAAATGATTCTTTCATTACAGTTCGCACCTTGGAAAAAGCAAAAATCACAGGCAACTATGCCGCAGAGTCTTGCGAAGTTTCTAAATCAGATTCCGTAGGAATTGGAGCGTACAATGACTCCGAGTCAGAATCGTCCGACAGTGAAACAGGCAGAACCATCCGTAATCATAAGAAACTAAAAGTCGGAGGGATGCATCACTGACAGAAAATGTTTTAAAAAATATTTATCTGTTATTATACCTATTATTTAATACTTTATTTTGATAACAAAACAAAACGACAAAGAAACAAAAAATATGAAACAAAACCAGACGAAACAGTTATAAATTTTGTGTAAAGTACATTAATAATGTGTATTATGTAAACAATATTATCTTGTAATATGTAAGGTAGGTACTTATTTAAATAAATCATAGTCCTGTTTAGTTTTTTAATATTTATTTACATTTCGCTTCGTTTTTATTATCTTAAGAACGGTAATCATTCTTAAAGTTTATCATTGCAAACTACGAATTATGCAATTTGTATGTAAGCATGTGCTACCGTAAAGAGTCATGATTGCGTCAAGGGCTGCGGGGAGCGGGATGGTTGCTGAAGTGAGAGGAAGAGAAGTGAGTTGTGGTAACTGAGCACGGGACAGCGCCACTAGCTTTTTGGCAGGCCCATGGAGCTAGGAAAGTACCTAGCTCCATGGGCAGGCCGAACTGACAGTTCACACCGTTGCCTGGCACAGCCGAAGGCTACTTTTCGGCTACGTTTGAGCCGTGCGTATCCGCGGCGGTGTAAATTCAAACTCCACCTGTGGCCGTGGTGGGAATATTCCCACCACGCTTGTGGCCATTTCTTCTGAATGGTTGATAGTACCTCTGATTCATTTATGAACTGAAAATTCGAATGCACATTAGATTCGTTTTTTATTAGGTCCTTTTCTTTATCTCTAACTGGTGGGCATCGGTAATAGATATTGGTACGATCTGAAAATGTTCAAATCAGTCAAGCGGTTCAAGGGCCAAGCCTGGCCCGATCGTCTATGAGAATTTTTGGATTTCAAAATTTCCAAGAAACTGTGGACTTACTTGATTTCCGGATTAATTGAATATCATTTTATTGGTAGAATGCTGTTCCATAAATGGTGTCACATATTCGTAGAGATTTCACAAATGATATTACCATTATGTATATCATTATATTGATTATTAACATCGCGGGATTCGTATAAGGTTTACAAAGAACAGATTGAAAATAGATTATCGTGATTTTTATAAGTATGATTAACTTATTTTTTGCATTATTTTATTAATCAAAGACCTGATTTATATCATTTGGAATAGGAAAGTATTGGAATTTATATTCATAAACAATAATAAAAGTATTAAACGAGTTTATAATTCATTACCTGTTTTATCGTAGTAACAAATGAAATTGTACAGTGTCGTATGTATAGAAAAAAAACAAACAAAATCCATTCACTCGTCATTAAAAACGATAAAAAAAAATACACAAATTTACAATAAGAACATAACACATGTGTAGAGTATTATGGAGTGCCTCGATAAAAAAAGACCTCTATAATCATTCATTATTTACATAAAAAGCTAAATATTTATAATTAATTACGCTCATATCACAGAAATGAAGGCATATCCTTAAATACATTTACTATAACGCGTGTTATAACATTCATTCAAATATTAAAAAATTCCTGCATGACGTCAATTATTCGGTTAAAACAGGCATCCATCGTTCGTTAGAAAATAATAAATTAACTGCTAGAAAAATTAGCCAACATTCGCTTGGTTTTTTTTCTTCTACTTACATAACTACTGTGAACTTTCCGTGAAGAAATATTGAAAAAGTAGCTACTAAAAAAAGAAAATTAGCTTCCAACAGTAGAAGATTAATCATTATCTTGGAGATACTATCATTACAACTATGTACAGATGGAAAAGAACTCGCTTGAATTAATCTTGTCCATTTTACCGCCAGATATTCACGAACAACGTCACCAAGACCGTCGGGAAAATTATTGAAGCTCCTTGAATTGATGTAATAGAAGCTGCCGATCTCGTGTTTATCGAAAGCTCTCGAATGATCAAAGGAAGCCACCTGGTTATAGTCATTTTTTCTTTCATGATTTCATTTTCGATTGGATCCGGTGTAGTCGTGGTTCTCATCGTTGTTGTCGTCCTCGGTGTTGTTGTTGTCGATGTCGTTGTCGTCGTCGTCGTTGTTGTTGGCGTCGTCGTCGAAGTGCTCGACGTAGTCGCTTCCGGCGGTCCAGCTGGCGTGTAACTTCCGCATCGAGGAAAGTCCTGAGGAACTGGAGGAAATTCTTCGTGCTCTCCGACCTTGAAAACCAACGCCATTCCCAGCTCTACGTGGAACTCTATGTGGCAGTGAAAGAGCCAGTAGCCTGAAATAATTTTCATAATTTTTCACATGTCTTGCACCTCAAGCATCTACGAAAACATTGTTTCCTTTTTGTTTTTACTTACCAGGGTTGTTGGCGTGAAAACGGACTATCGTATATCCTCCGTCAGGAACCGTGACTGTGTCTTTGATCGGAGCGCGGCTAAGTTTTCTTTTTATTAATCCAGCAGCGTCGAGATTCTTCACCGCATCGACGGTGACGTTCTTTCCAACCCTTTCCATCGCTACGACTCGGAAATCGTGACCGTGCAGATGGAACGGATGATTCGCGTCGTAAGTGTAACCTGAATAGGATTAGAAAAAAACAGTTATTCATATTTCCACCGGATGCGCAGACTTGTGAACCACTTAAAGAAAATAATCCCAAATTTACCTTTATCAACTAGAACAAGCTCCACAACGCTCCCCAATTTTACCTCCAGGACATGGGTACAAGCGCAGTAATCTTCCTCACAACCAACTACGCTACTTTCGTTGCAAAATTGACCTGGTTTTATGGAATTGCGTTGCGAAAGGAGCGGAAAAGCCGGCAATTTCATTGATATGTAATTCAACTGTGGTGTGAACAACCTTTGTTTCATATTCGTAACTGTAAGAACGAAAATTTTCCCCTTTTATCAATAAATTACATTTGCAAAATATTTACTGCATAACATTAAACCCATGAAAATAATATTTTTGGAAATGGTAGATTAACCCACCTTTTTGAAACCCGTAAAGATTCTTGCGATGAAAATGCGGGTTATCTTTTCCATAGAAGTCGTAGGAAATGTAAAATTGATGGTCCGGATCTCTAGTGTTTGCTTCATCATCAGGATCGAGTGATTCCAAAAGTGGCATGCTTGTACTGGCGTTACTCTCTGTCCCCTGATTGAGCGCGTTCATTTGCTATGAAAGAATAAGAAAAAATCAAATAAATAAATGAATAAACGAAACCTAACTTATAATAGAACTCATTATATATTTCCAAGACACGCAATTATTTCAACCAAAATAAAAGACTCACCAAAGCTTGGGTGGAAGTCGAAGTTTCTCGTTCGTAAGAAACTGCTGCGGTTGGATACTCTTCAGGTGCTCCTTCGTATCTAAGAACTGCGACTTGATTTGCGCTTGTGAATCTTTGGTCGCAGTCCATCAATCCACGGAATCTAATCCAGTAGTTATCCTTTTCTTGATTCATCTGAACAATAAAGTCAAACCTTTCCCCGGCATAGGTGACGAGTGATTCGGCTGAAAACGGTACATTTATGTTAATTAATATTTTCAATCGAAGATACAAGTAAAAGTAGTAATCAAAGAATTTCAAAAGCTCATCGAATACCTTCGACTGGTTCGATATCGTTCCCGTCCGTACTGATGACATACATGGTGTGATTATCGATGGATATTTCGATAGGACAGTTTAAAAACTCAGCGTTTATCACTCGGAACCTGTATCTGTAAGACTGAAATGTGAAGTACAAATTAATGTAACAATAATTTAGTGGTTCTAAGACCTTAGGTTTCGCTATCAACCCGCACCTCTTTAACAACGAACGTAGCCGTGGGAGTCATGGTTATATTTTGAACAATTTCCGTCCCGTTAACCGAAGGACCAGGAGGTAAGTAACGTCCGAGTCCATTGACAAGAAGATTTGGTGGTTTATTATCGCCATCGCCGTGATGATGAGCCAAAAATTTATCGACACCAGCTTCGTGGTCCCAGTCCATAACTATCATGTTGTGTTCGTCAAAATCGTAGTATTTTCTAAGAGGATCTTGCGTGGGAGGCACTCGAACTATCAACGCGCCAAAGACTCCGTCTCCTCTTTGAAATCCTGTGTAAAAAAATTGAAGAAAAAAGAAATTGTAAAAAATCATTTACGTACAATGAATTTGACGCGAACGATGATTCCGTATCATGTGTTTTCTGTTATTTGTACTGACCAGAATGAGAGTGCCAAAAATGGGTTCCGGAAGTTGCCGCGACGTAATGATAGCGAAATGTAGCTCCCGGAGGAACGGGACACTGTGTCACGTAGGGAACACCGTCCATGTAGGGTGTTGTTCTATGATGTTGTCCATGCCAGTGCATGGTAGTACTTTCTGCCGGAAGTAGATTATGCACGTCAACAATCACCCTATCGCCTAAGCAAACCTGAATCAAAAAGAAAAAGAAGAAAAATAAACAAATGAAATGAAAAATAAATAATGAGAGTGAAGAAAAAGTTACGATAAGCGTTTATCGACAGTGATAAGAAAGATACGCTGTATAATCTGGTAATTTTTACCTCAACTGATGGCCCGGGCATCTGTCTGTTAACGACAAGCAGCGGACGTTTTATACCATCGGCGGAAACGCAGTCGGGCCGGAAACAGTCGGTGATATTTGAGGGGCAGTTAAAACACGCTTTACTCATAGTGTGGTAAGCTTCTAAGCGAAACTCGTAGTAACATTCCATTGGGGGTGCATCTTCTCTACAGTCACGTTTACAGGGATGTTCGCTCAAGTCAGAAATTATCGTTGTAGTTTCACCGATCAATTCTGATTCTAAATCCCAGTCTAACGAGTCTTGTGCCGTTATAACCGTTTCTGAAAAATATGATAAAAAAAGTTTTTTTCTCAACGAAGCAAAGAAAAAAACGATGGAAATAACAAATTTGGAAATTCCTAATTTATCTCATCGACGATTAGTTCACACATTAGATTAATTACTCGAATTCACATCGATGACGTCCGTATATGAAACTAATAAAGAATTTGCAAAATACGAATTCTTAATTAAACGATCTGAAGATATATTTTTTAGATTAGAAAAAGATAAAACTCGCCCATTAAGGCTTGTGATTACACTCATGATACGTGTATGCGGAAATTCGGGGATATTTAAACGATGAAACTTTTTCTTGCGCGTATAATTAATTAGTTCGATGTATCGATGACGTAAATAAAAACAGTTGTATCTGCTATTAATTAAATATAGGTACTTATATGAGGATATTTGCAGGCACGCAAACCTCAAAGCAATAAACTATATGTGTTACATGCATGAACCATAAAAATTGGAACCGCAATATCTATAGAAAATAATGAAATGAGATTCTAGAGCATAAAAAAAAGGCACGTACACATTTTATATTGTATATTCGTAAATTATCATCCTTACCTGCACTAGAATAATAGCAGGTGATTGAAAGCATCAGCTGAGCTGCCAAAACTAATTGCTTGAGAGACAGCATCTTTAGTCTGTAAAAAACAACAAAAATTTATTGAAATTTAGAAACCACGTCTACTGAATTTCCTACAACAGTTTATCTTTCTACTTCTCTTTTATTGTTGCTTTTGATCGCATGAAAAAAAGAACAAGAAATCATCGAGCAACATAATACGCGTGAATATTAGCCGGAAAAAAATTAAAATTGAAGCATCGGGTTTTTAATGAGCATAAGTATTAATTTGGCAGAGGTAAATTGGTGGGTTTTTTGCATCAATTATACTAATGGATAAATAGTTTACTATAATGATTGTTTTATTATTCTCACATCATCAGAAACGAGAGTAATGAAGGCTATTTTTGAACAAGAATATGCCGATCCGCATGCATATAAAATTTAATTATCGTTAATGATGTTCATTTAAATCTGCATCAAGAATTATCCGTTTCAGTACTTTCTAATAATAACGTAGATGAATATGTGATTCAAATAATATAAAACTATGCAAAAGATATACCTATGTGTATCTGAAAGTTGAATTATTTAAAAATTAATAATAACGATAATGAACAACAATTTCACTCATTGTCGAACATGTGCTATGCACATACTTGGAATTGAACTCTCCGCAATATCGCGAAATAAGTTAGCTGGATAAGATATGAAAATTCATTCTTTAGAAGAAAATTAAGTATAAAATATATGATTTTTCTTATTTCATTCATACCTTGGCACTATCAGAAAATTTTTGTCAGTCACAATAACAGTATCCACTCGTTCTCGTCCTGCACTTTTAACGTAACCGAAAAACAAAACTCAAATATTGATAATCCACAATAATTGCACCGCAAAAATAAATAAATAATTTTTCAAGGTATATTATGTAAGTGGCGCGTAACACTCGACTCTCCCGATGCAATTTGGAGCTCGAAGATGTCACCGCAACATTAGAAAAAAAAAAGTGTTAAACTAGTCCCTATCTTCAAGAGGTCTCGATGCAGGACGATCGGGTCTCAACGAAGAACTGACCGAGGGACTCTCGCTCACGTATCTAAGTAGAAGAATCGTTCGGAGGTCAAACACACCTCACGTTCTACTAAAAAATACAGAGAGACTGGATCCCGGGGTTCCGTTCCGAAAAGACGTCATTGGAGTTTCCTCTTAACTTCGATCGCGATTGAAATAACGTACCGGGGAATACAGTTCTTAAGATTTTATATTCTGATGTCCGATGTAGACGTCCAATTATACTATTTATGATGCGATGAGCTATCTACGGATAAAGATTATATATTAATAGCGACATACATGTACTGTAAGTAACGTACGTTTAAATTTCTACGAGGAAAATCATCGGGAAAAATACATGACGTTACGATGGCGCGCGCACGTCAAGATTTATTGCAGAAAACCGCGAGTAGTACCGATGTAGAAAATATTACGCGACCGGGATTTCTCGTACCTCATATCATATCAAATTTCGGATGCGTTATACGTTCGGAAAATCACGTACGTTTCAAAACAGATTTTCCAGCCACGTGTGTCTCATTCAACCATGGTGTCGACCATGTCCAATCGCAGCTACGTGATTCCTAGCTCAGTTTGCAGGAGAAAAAAAGGAAGAATCGACATTCCTTTGTTTTTTGAATCTTGTAAACATCTATACTAGTATTTAGTGTACTCAAAACTCAATTTGATATATTAACTAGAGCAATTACTTAATTGAAAGAAAAATTAATGAAATATAACAGATTAAAACAATATAAAATATCCTACAAGTCAAGGACGACGAGCCGGTGTCTAATTATGGCAGTTTAGCAAAGATACTTTCATCGACTGGATAGAAAAGACGTAATCACATTCTTTCATCATTTCTGATATTTATGCTATTATGTTAAACTCCGCGAGACTCAATTTTTTTTTTTACAAAACTAAGCCTTGCTTCTATAATGAAAAATCGACTTCGTCGCATTGAGTAACCTATGACGAAATAACGACGTTCCGTTCATTCATTAAAAACAATTTATTTTTTCTCCAGTAAGAATATTTCAAAATATTTTATTTTAAAAATTGTATTCCGGTTGTGTTGTTGACAATCGCGTTTTATAATCACGCAGACAATTCGTTTGTACACGTGATTTTTACCCGAATTTTAGTGTACAACATGTATAGCTTCTGCAGTGCGATCTATAAAGCAATCTGGTCAACACATGCGGAGATTTCCTCGGGGGTAATATTTCACAACACAAAAGTTTTTTTACATTGTTCCATTTAAAGCGTTCGTACGACCTTTCACTTTTTCTTACCATTTTAATAACAACGTGAAATCACGAGGACATTGAGCGCAAACATTTTACAATGTTATGGCAAATTTCAGACATTTTAGCCTGATTTTATTCATTACTGAAAACGAATAGCATTATAATTCTGATCTGAAATCCGCCATGCAGATGTACTCGATGTGTAATCATCCGGAAGTTATACTGCAGTCAAGGACGTGAAATGATCAGACGCGGGCACCCAATGGCATTCCTTATTACCCCGAGTCCCGGAACAAGATCTAGCGGATCAAACGCCTCTTTCCAATAAATGATTTACATTTCAGTAATTTCCTATTTCTCATTATAGAAGCTACGCCATAAGGCCGTTTCCGCTGGAAAAGGACAGCGGAAATAAAGCCCGCGGTTTTTCATTTGCGCCATAACTTTCCAAATGTCCAAAAATTTCAGGTTTCAATAACCTAATTTTTTCCTTATCTTGTTCCAGGAAATATAAAAGGAAATGTGCGGCTACGGTATGGATGTTGAAAAACCACTAATGCGGATGCTTTAATTTCTTTTCCGCTGATGCAAACATATTTTACTTTCGATTATTCTTAACTATATTGACCTTGCCTACATTATAATACGGCAAAGTATTTCATGCTCAGGGCAAGGTAAGTCGACTGAATGATTGTGAGTCAGAGTAACCAAATGCGGAAATATGTTGAATATGTATCCAATTTTACCTGTATTTATATACATACGTATATACTTATATATTTGTTTACCTTATGATGAACAAATTTATCTAAGCATAGTGCAAATACATGCATTGGCGTTTGCGGTAGCTGAGGGAAAAATTGTACATACATTATTTATTTCCTCACTTTTTGCCAGCTCAAAAGTAATTTCTTACGCAGTCGGTTGATTTTTTGAAAAAAATTGACACTATAACTGGTTGGCGTTAAATGATCTAGGTCGTGCTCAGAGAAGCCTAACTTTTTTTCTTGAATTTTTTTTCCTCATTTTAGCTTTTTGAAATTCGAGAAGTTTTGCATCAGCGATTATTTACGAACCCTATTAGTGCAGCTTGACACGAGGGTCCTTGAATTCTCAGAAGGTCAGGGATTCTCCTTATTTTTTAAGTAGGTTCTTACATTATATATTTTCGGACTGAAATAATGACAATGTTGCCGCGCTCAAATTGAATCTCCAAATTTTCGGTGTATGAAAACTAAAAAACAAAAATCAATTTCGCGCATGCATAGAATAATCACTGCAGCAATAAACGACAACAACTATATAATTGCATGTGATGATATTAGCGAGAAAAATAAAGTATGTAGATGAATATTTTTAAACGTATAAGTCACAATAATTTTGCTGAATTCTCTACTGCTGCAGAGGTAACTATATATGCTGCAAAACTCGGATGATTTAATCTGTACTGGTATATGACGAATACGATGATAAAATTACTGTAAAAAAATCGTAGTCTTCAAGTAAACTAAGTAAATCGACGCATCATCGGTACATTTAATTATCTCTAATTAGTTGCCATTAACTTATAATTCGTTTCTCTATAACGAACAAGCTACATACCTAACATCGGGTTCTGACGAATTCCTACATATTTATACGTTTTCACCCGTACAAGTGGGATGTACTCGAGAAAGAAATAAATCCCGGGGGAATCCCGAATGGTATATATAGTTTATAGCTGTATATTACTGGAGCGAAGTAGGTATTACACGCACAAGGGGGTTCAGGATACACGCGCTGCACCTGCGTTTGCACGCGGTACATAACGCGAGGGTATTTCCCGATGTCTGTTTTACGCCCGGATGCCTTCTTTTTTTTTTAAGGGAATCATCAATCAGGTCGAGAGTTTAATACTCCGACTGGAAATCTCGGATCATCGCCATTTTTGAACTTGATCAAGCGTAACGTAATATACAGGAGGAAAAAAACACTTTGCCCTTCTTTGAACTCTCGTGAATTTGTTTTCTTTTTTTTTTCAATGTTTAATGTTCTTATTCAAACGGAATGGATTTAACCGAATTCTGTAATGGCGACTTTATGTTTGGCATAATAGTTTCTTGGAATAACAATCTGCAGAATTCTCGCTCTTCCGCCTATAGGTGTATAACTGTACATTATTTTAATGAGACGCATTGTGTAAATAATTATTCTTTTGACATGATCGATCGAGGCATTAGGTATGACATATAAATATGTACAGATACAATCGATTTATATAATCGCGCTCAATAAGTGGAAATCACAGATTGATCGGAATGTTTATTTCATTATCGAGAATTGTCTCTTTAAATTACGTGTGCCGCTGAATCAGATCAGAAGCAGCTGCAAAAAACAATAGAAACTATAGAGCAGTTTTAAAATGTACATGGCATATGTGTATCATATAACTATTTAAATTTCGTATGTATAATTTAAATTAGTACATAATATGCGATGATAATTCTTACTGTGGGAACAAGGTCTTTTCATTCAAGGTTGCCGCGGTTATAATTCGCAGATTCGCCAAGTTAATCTTATGCTACATGTTGCAGCTCCGGAAACGCGTTTGTCATATTATTACAGGTACATATAGGTACGTACACGCATTTATAGAATGCTGTGGAGAAATGATAAGAAAATGGAGAAACTCGACAGACAAATCGTTAAAATAAGCACGTTTCGATAAAATAAGAATATTCTAAAAAATAATCATCTGTGCTTTATGACAACTGTTTTCGCATTAAAGCGTGCAATCGTAAGCGAAGTCGGCATATCTTTCAACGAGTATTAAAACAATAAAATAACAAAACTGCGTCTTTTATTAGGATTCTATTATATAAAAACCGATTATTATACTACACAAAAAAATGTTTTTCTACATGACGACGTGTAGCCAACCAGCGACGTACATACTTATACATATAGACATGATTTTATCTGACCATTTTTTTGGTTGCAAGAAAGAATCAAACCGATTACCTATTTTATGCATGGATATAAACCACATAATAATAATGTATGCATTGAAGTTGCCTGATGAATTAGCATTTTTTTTTTTTTAAACTACAACTTCATAATATATTTCTGATGATTTCACCGCGGTGTCTTCGCTAATTTTCGTTGTAGACATTTTCGTCACTCACAATTCAGTTACGAGACGATTTGCAAATAAATTACAAGCAAAACAGCTAGATGCAGCGGAATATTTTTGTGAAGAGAATGATTCTTTTTTATTCTTTGAATTTTTTTATTTTATTTGTTCACCCACGACCATGGCCATAAAGGCTGTAATTCTTCCAGCATACAGGTCGATCCGATCATGTCAATTTCACTTTTCAAAAACCGATGAATATTTAAAATTATGATTAGAGCTGGGACAAAAACAACAAAAAAGTCGTCAAAAAAGTTAACCAAATTTGCGTAATATTAAAAAAAAAAAAAGAACCAACCAAAAATAGAACAGTATTTTGAAGATACTTTTGTATTTTCATCGACCACAATACAGTTTATAACTGACATAAAAATATTTTACAAATCCAATACTTCAACATCAGACAACTTCTTACCTGTTAAAAGTCAAGTCGAATTTTATCAATGAGATCAACATTCAGACGCATGTAAAGTTTTTACTATGAATATAATGTATATACATACATACCATATACATATGTGTATAGATCTATTATACGATATAATAAAACAACTCGTTCCGGATACGGATTTTCCCACGTGATCTATAATGATCGTCGAAGTACGAACAAGTTCGATCAAACGTGTCTAGGAATTCTTCAGAATTTTTTTGTCTCATCCCAAGTGTCTTATATCTTCGAATTCACTGAGATTAATGGCCCGGAGATAAATGCTTCTTTGTTTTCGTGCACATCAATTTTTTATTTCATGTACCTGTATATACCTTTATTTTTATCTTACTTCTATTGCAACAGGTTTGTTACGTAGTTGGATCAATTATATTACCCAAATATAACGTACGCGGATATGTCGAATCTGTATAGGTATAGAGACGTACCAGCGTATAACCTATTGAATGTGAATTGCGAAATCACAGGTGTATTTAGGTAAGCGCTAAACGCGCGTTAATTTTTATTGCCTTTTTTCCTATCCGCGAAATTCCTTTTTCATTGAACCTTTTTATTAACAGAAACTACACACGCCAAAGCTATTATAATATATTATACATATATAGGTGGAGGATTACGAGTTATGCAAATGATAATCATTCATCAAATTTATATGTAAACCTAATTTTCGACTTGGATGAATTGGAATCGAGCTATAACTATACGTTTATGAACTATTTGTTATTATGAAAAGTATTTCATTTTCAGTTCAGCGAACTAATTATAGTGAAAATAAATATTATAAAAATTTTTAAAAAATATACATACCTAATTACATACATATTTTATGTTTAGTAACAATAATTCTATCAATTTTTGTTGTCTAAGTTTTCTACGATGTAAATTAACGATAAGTAATTCGTCGCAATTCGGGATGATGTGATGTAAAATATTGATGTTGATTGACGGATAAAAGCGCGACGCTATTGATCATTCTGATGTGTATAGGTGCACAATATAATAATGTGATTATGTAACAATCTTAAAAAATATAACTAAACGCCACGTAATATTTACATATATGGGAATTCAATAACTCTTGGTAATATCGAATTGAAAACAAACAAACAAAATATCACGACGACCAGCTGCAGTGATACGTACAGCTAACATATAGAGGAATTTCTTGGTTAAGCTTGTAACCGATTTCTCGCGTTTCTCACTATCATAAAATGACAACGTGTATACTAATGTATTACTATGGTCGTGAAATAAATTTGCGACGGGGACGCGCATCCGTTAGTTTTCCAACGATGCAGGTTGGTGTTGCAACTAAATCGAGGTATTAAAATCCAACAACCTACATCCATGTGTATCATCCTAAATGCAAGAAAAAAAAAAGAAAAAGAAAAAGTCGATTCGCAGGTTACGATATTAAAAATATTGTATAGATATGTATATATCTATAGATATAATTGATGGAAAGTATTATATCACTATAAGTAAAACAAAAACAAAAAAATCATTTCCATTATTTTTATCTTGTCTCAATGCCGGAAGCAAATAATATGTAATATATTTAATGTACGTACACATATTGTACTGCGGAATAAATATATGTTATGTACAAGCAAGTTTGGAAGATATTTTTGAATCACTTGTCATTATTTAACTTCGATTCTAGTTTTTTTTCCATATGAAGTTTGAAACACCCGGTAAGTTAGTCTCTAGCTTAAAAAAAAAAAAACAAAAAAAAAACAGAATCAATAATTAAAATAAAACTCCGATGCACACGACCGTTATTTTTGAATATATAATTATATAATGTGAATTTTTTTTTCATTTCTCTCAATTCGATTACGTCATACCATATTATTACGTAGGCTATATAGCCCGAGATATAGCCTATAGATGCATGAATTTGATCAGCTATTTATATACATGGGAATGAATGAATATGTTTGTTTGGAAAACAACTGATAATATTATGTATATTATACCCTAAAGTGCTGGACGATTATATCCCTGGTGTGGATAAATCTACAGACTGCCGGTCGAAAGTTTGGATTTGATGAAAACGAAAAATTGAATACAGGTCTATGAATTATCTGAATATAATTTTTTTACATTTCCATTTTATACAGATGAAAATTCTTCCTTCACCATTAATTTTATGACGTGTAACAAAAAAAAAAAAAAAATGAAGGAATTTCGTTGTTGAAATAAAATTACTAACTTTTATTCGGTTACTGTATACTTGTATTATAATTACTGCCATTACTGGAGTTATTCACACGTATAGGGAACATAATTTCAAACTGGCTTGAAAGTCGACGAAAATATATTGAAAGTGAAGATTATGCGTATATATATGGCCACTTTTCTACTTCTTCGGCTGTACGTACATGTGCAGCCATTCACGTAACTCGTCGATCACGATGCAGAAGAGGCAAGGCCGAACAGTAGGTCATTCGACTCGCAATTATCCCCGCAATGCCCGCAGCATGCGTGATATACCTATTTGACCGATATTACATATTGCACATTATGTTCCTACATTTTTTTACGCTCAATTTCATAGCTAATATTCAAATATACTCGCGCAATATGTTTCCTTCCCCTACAGACTTTAGAAATGTTCATACATAGAATACGCGCTTGTATCATGGGCATTATGTTGTAGAATCATTAAAATTCAACTGTAATAGTTTGAAAATTTATCTTTACGGCACACAAAGATCGACAAATTTGGAATACCGAACGATGTTGATTCTTAAAATATGTCACGAATCTTTGTCGCACAGATTTTGACATTCGCCGAACACAGAATCCCGATCAGAATCACAAACAAACAGAAGAGAAAAAAAAAAAAGACTTTTCTACGCATGGAATTTGTGAAAAGGTTAAATTGATCTGCAAAAAGCAAATTAGTTAAACCTAAAAAATTACTTTGTTCGAGAATAAATTTGAAAACCAAAGAAACTGTTGAAATCTAAGATAATTACCATTATATTCTCATACTGTATGGTACTCACCATAGATCAAGGTACAGATGCGATAATCTTAAAAAATCCGTTCTTCTGTAAGCGTAATATTTCTTTTTTTTTATCTGTCTTTTTTCGTATCCCCTCAATTCAGCCAAAGTCAAATGTGCAGTATGGCGGGTACAATGTGGAGAAAACAACACTTTCGCAATCGTTTCTCAGGTAACGCGTTATTTTAGCACTATAAGAACGGAACGTTACCATCTAATAAGGTACTCGGCATAATCTGTCACTTGTCTTCCCCCGAATGGCATTTGATAGATACTGCAGAATTGCGTATACCTTACCTATGTATACGTCGCGAAGTTTTGTAAGTCGCGTTTTGACGATCTGCGATCTTCACGATCCACAGGTATTGAGGGTGGGGGTGACCAGGAGTCCTCATATTATATAGATTTGGATATAAGCAGACAGAATTTCAAATGTTAATAAGATTTTCCAAACATATTCCACGCAACGCACTCATAAACTGTCGCTAAAAGCGCAGTAGTAGACGGATGAACAGATTTTTGTTAATCGTAAATACTTTGTAAAATATTTAAAAGTTTTATAATTGAAGAACCCAAAACAAAAAAAAATAAATTTATGCGAAGCCATCGAATTACTCGCGATTCATTTTCCACGACTGTATTATGAACTTTGATCGAAGTAGGTCATCTTAAAAACAGTTAACCGGACTGTATTTTAACTTAATTAGGTACAGTAATTCGACATTGAAAATTAAGTGTATACATAAATATTTTGAAACTATGAAATACCTGATCACCCAGCATGATAACATATGAGAATCCCAACTGTAAAGTATGAATCAATGAACAAATGAATTTCACGTGTACCTTTATTTTTCTTTTCCTTTCCTTAATTTTTCTTTTTTTTTTGTTATCTATTTTACTAATTGTAAAAAAATCAGTTGAACAATATTTTTTTACACTGCATTGTACGATGAAATGAATTCCTCAGTTCGTTGAGAGAGACAGATACCTTCTGTCGTTTCAAGCTCACGTCGCCATTGTACCTGCATTATATCTATCTGCTATAATATAACAATAATCGTACACATGCATGTGCCTAATCGCTTTATATTATTATCAACGTTGTAAAATTCGTTGGCACTCCATTATGACAATTGTACAAAAGTATTTTTCCATTTCTTTTATTTCAACAAATAAAAGATACACATATAATAGGTATACATATATTCACAGTATGAAATCTGAGATAAGTTGATAACAGAATATTTGTTATGCAGAAATTAGGCCCTCGAATTACATGCTGTTATATCGGAGAAATTTTGAGGAAAATTATGGATGTAAAATATTGGAAAATCAATCACGCATTTGAAAGATGACAATATGGGTTAGTGGCATTAGAAAAAAAAGAACACGCTTACTATTTTACCGAAAATCGCGTTGAATTCAAAACCTTCGACGAAGAATATTCCTGCGAGTGATATAAATTAGCAATTAATTGTTGACGACGAATAATACGTACAATATGATCGTCATTTGTTTCTATGTACATACATAATAACTAATAAACTGACAACGCGTATCGTCATACCAAACTTCGCATTGGTTGCCTTGACTTATAATTTAATAATAACCTATGAAAAAATATTATAGTTATATATGTATACACTGTATGTACTTGTGAATGAAGTATAAATATGCGTATTATCTCGATCTAAAATAATGAACGTTCGCATGAATCCTATACCTCGCTAATTATATTTAGGAGCCTTGAGTCTAGACTTCTTACCATTTCATTTTTTCTCCTTTTCGATTTTTTTTTCAACCATCTTTAACTAAGTTACCAAATTTATGAAACACGACTAATAAACACTACTTTCAATCTTTTACAACTTCGAAAGCAAATAATAAAATTATTTGCGATTGGTGTAAATTTCTTTTAATAGATTGTGCAACGTATGAGATGTATTATGCCATTGGCTAATATTCGAAATTACCAATAATATTTACATTAGTATGCGAAATTGTGCGAGATTCGTCAGCGTATATCTTATATTTCCATAGCAAATTTCCGGGTACGAAAATGATACAAAAATTATTATTATTATTATCACAAATTTCAACCACGAACTGTACGCGGATTTACATTTTATGAGCAGTTGTAATTAGAATTTTATATGTTGAATCCGCATGTTTGAACAATATGTAGCTGTTTTTACCCTCAACAATTATCATTTGTAATCCATAAATAAAAATATTTCGTATCAGTTGAAAAAGTGCATGTTTGTTACGTGGTATTTTATTCATTTGTTTTCTATCTCTCTATCTCTCTCTCTATCACTCTATGGAGGATGCTACACGAAGATGTAATTGACCTGAGATTACCTTGTGAGCCGATAATATCGCCGAGGTCTAGCGAAAGTCTAAACCTCGTGACTACGGAATGTCCTCAATGATCGGAGTAGCGTATAATGAGCTATAGATAATTGCCAATCCTAGACTCGTTAGTACTAGAGTTCGCATATACCTATAACTGCAACGGTATGTATAAGTTAAGATAATTGTAAATTACAAGGGAAAACAATGGAAAAATATGCATATGCTGAGGAAAAAAGCATGGCTATAGCGGAATGATAATTCATAGTTTGTCACTCAGAATCCGAGCAAATAGATAAAAACGCATAGAAGTTACAAACATGAGACATTATCGTATAAATGATCAATGGAATTAACCAATGCTACTTATTGTCAGGCACTGGGTCAATGTCAGGCACAAAATTATTATTTTATCCGACGATTTCCACGTGAATTGTATTCGAGATGCGAAATTACACAAGAAACAATGAAATTTGTAAGGTATACATAATTTATGTGGTCGTATACCAGACCGTGAGCTTATTCGTCAGCGCGTAAAATTTTGTTAGCCGTTTTGTTTTCATTTCATTTTATATTTATTTTTAATTACCAGGTATCCATTTTGTAACAAATTTACAACCCTGTAATAATAATTCATTTTTAACATACTTCTCCAGAATTTTCTGAAGAAAATTACGATCCCGAAAGATGCGAAGAATTTTTCTTTATCAATGTTGACGAATCGTATGTGACGTGGAATTTTTGGTTCTCCGAATTTCAACCAGCTAGTAAAAATGATGCGTACATTAATTTTGCTTTGATTGAACTATATTTATTCATTACTATCACAACGATATGTTCGTTAGTTACAGTGCCTTAAACATGTGAAATAATTTTTCATGTCATCATATACTTTCAGGTATTTACGCATTAACCAAACCGGTGATTACCGTTAACTCTGAAAACAGCTGAGATTACGGACTGCTTACGTCATTTTCATTTGATGCATCGTCTCTTCATCAAACACTCTTACTTCGATCAGAGACTGCACACAAATGAATTCTTTTATAGCTACACAGCCAAACCATCATCCGAATAAATATCCAGAGTGTGTATTAATTAAGGAGGATATAATTTTACTTTTAGGTATGTACGACTGGCGAGTCTCATTCTGACTCAAGGTCCTTCTGCTTTGTATAGGAAAATAAGTTAATATCAATTTCACCAGGCGCACGATTGTTTTTTAAATATACATATTTTATGTATACTCTTGTTCTTATTTGTTAGTTAGAAAAATACGTGTGCTTATCGCTCAACGCGTGTATAGTAGTTTGAAAACCGTGTATAATCTGAACTTGACCGTTCAATTAGTGATTTGTACATCGTCATGTTTACTTATAAGTATACGTTACAGACCTATATACGTAATTAAATTCTGATATATCTGTTTCAATTATAAAAGCGGGTAGCGTATGTAGTTTGTAGGAAGATCGTTGATATGGAGATGCATGAAATTTGATTGTTCAACGTAACCGTCAACAATTTTGTTGAAAATGTTTAGTTATGATTGATTAGTGTGCAGTATAAATAGCTTCAGTTTATAAAATAAAAGAATATAGGATACGTATCATACATATCTCTCTTTCTATATTTTGAAGATTATACCTGTAGCGAGCATAAGGAAGATTTTTAGGATAACTGTAGATTATAAAATCACGTACAATGTGTATGATATACAATAACAGGAAAAAAATTGGTTCATTGTTCTTAAATCGTTAATTCATATACTTACATAATATAAATATACCTATACAATATACGATATACTTTTGTGATAATATGTGTACATGGTTTACCATATTTATGTAATTTAAGAATTATTATCTATATTTATATGTGTATATAACATAAGAGTCAGTCAAATGTATGTAAACCTATACATATAATGTAATGTATGTATACGTAGATTCGAACAAGAAAATTGATTCGCGAAGAGATATTTTCACAATTTTCATTCTATCGAGTCTTTGGCCGAATTTGGAAATTCTAAATACGTTCTTTTTACATTCTCTCCAAACACTACGTATCCCCAATAATCTATAGGAGTGGCAATCCCAGGCTCATTTTCGAGTGGAATCGCTTGTGATTGTTTTGTTCAGTTCTCAGGACTTTCGTACCCCCTGAAATACACGAAACCATCAGGTTTTCTTTAAAAGATATCAAAAACGGGCTCACGATCAGTCGAAATATAAAAATTTGATATATTGTATACGTATAGAAATTATTTCTGCATAGCGTACCGCTATCGCAGAGCTACCGGTGAAAAAAAAGAGAAGTCGTTTACGACAGTAAATTATTATCCGTACAATTATAACCCAACGGTTTTGAAAAATCGACTCAAAAGTCTGGCTCTGCTTCATAATTTCAAATATGTTCATTCAGATGGGTATGTGTTTTTTTCTCGTTATTTTCTACTGTTCTAACTCAACAAGGGCGGCGGATAAATTCCACGCTGTATCCCTGTACATTCTAGATCAACATTTTCTATGTAACAACAAATTTTATAATTGTATTAAAAATATTCAGAAAAATATGTGCTACTTCGTATAAAACTTATGATTAGTAGATAAAAATGATATCGGGCCTCGAGGACCTTTCCCTCCAGTTATTGGGCCTTCTGTGCTACCTCTGCTACTTGCGCTGCGTGAGCAACGTGAGTAGCAACTGGTCCACCGTGTCCATTACTGATCTCCTTTTTCATAGGTATATCCAAACCAGTCTTTTTAGGCTGAATTAGTACCATTAATTTTGACACAAGTAATATAACCAGGAACGCCACTATGTGTGGAGCAAGGTACATGTGTCTGCAAATGTAATTTTGTGATAATGAGATTAAGAAAGTTATTCGATTGACATTAGAAGTAAGTAATTTTATGGTATTGTACTCACAAATACAATCTAATACTGGGATAGAACTCTAGAAGAATAAAGCTGAACGTCATGTATGCCATGACCACTCTAGTCGTGGAAAATGTCAAGAAATCGTAGAATAGTTTCGAACCATCCGATCCGAGAAAGTGAGGCCGAAAATGTCGCCGAATCTGTATAATGATGCACAAAAGACCTCAATAAATGATCTTATACCTGATTGGTACAGAAGTTTACATAAGAGCTCATCGTCTTATCTCTCGCTCCTTTCGAACCCTTTGGAGTACCTTCCGTTTCTTTATTGTAAATATACAAGAATAAAATTTTACTCACAGTACGCGATGCAAACGTGAAAAGCGCTGCTGTGGCGAAAGTGAGGTAGTATCCGGGGTAAAACCCGTGCCAAAGAACGGACAAGCTATAGGTGAGAATTGTGCTGTGGCTGCTTGCTCTTTCGTAGACGATCATTCTAAGCCACTTATTTGTTCCTTTATTCCAGTGTTCGATGCTGTCTCGCAAGCTTAGCGCCGTCTGATTAAATGTGAGTCGAAAGGTAAGCAATATTCAATCTGAAGATTGACCCAGCAAACCCTACAAGAATGAATTTAATATAGGTTGTACCTCGAACTTAAGTACATCAACGTTTGAAATAAGGTCCCATCTAGCAGAACCATCAGCATTGTAACCGTTGAATCCTAGCCCAGAATTATTGCAAATAGCATCAGCGAACAGCCAGGCATGATAATACTTGAATCTCACGACCATTGTTGACATCATGAGGAAGCCCAGTTTGTAACTGAAGGTAGTATTTTCTATAAAGTCGTCCGCTGAAAATAAAGAAAATTATCGATGAAAAGTGGTACATTTTTGCTGCTTAGCTTTTAATTCATGGTCAACTTATTCAGATGAAAGAAAAATTCAAGGAAGTGGTAGAAAAGTTTACCTTTGATCTTTTGAATTGGAAAAGCCGGAATGAACGTGACAAAAATTATTGCGCAAATACAGCTGGCAATGACCTTCTTTACAACGACTAAGCCAGGCGATGGTTCAAGGACGATTTCCTTCTTGTTTGAATTCTTATCTTGGTATCCCTGAAGTCAGAAGAGATTGGGGTCACGGAAAGCTGAGATGATTATAAAAGATCTAAAATTAAATTAAGATCATTTTTCTTACAGTCAGGGTTTTCGAAACGTAGAAGTTGTGGCCTTCAATAAAATCAATGTAGTCTCTGTGAAAAATTACAGGGCCAGCCATCAGTGCTTGAAAATGCAATACAAAACTGAAATACTCCAGGGCCGTTGGCATCTTCCTGGAATAACAAAATGAGAATCCGTTTATTTACTCAAATCTATCCAACATGAATGAATAGTTCATCTGAATCAAATGATCATAAACTGTAGATACCAAGAACTTCCATCTTCCTCTACGTTTTATGGTAATTTTGCAAGCTAACAGTTTGTTCGTGTCTTTTTATTCCCGCGTTTATTTCCCCCATTGAAAGGGGTTCCCCTCTTATGATCCACGATTTGTAAGGCCTGTGCAATGAACGAATTTAAACGACACGGGCAAGTCGAGGGGTCACTGCGGACGTTCATGAATCATAAGTAACGTCTCGTATAGTAGCAAAACATCCGTCCATTAATTCTCACGAAATTATATTTACTTACGGTTCGTACATAGGATAAAATTGAAAGTCTACGAAATCGATTAAAAAATGAAATTGAAATCTACGAAAACATTCACGAAATTCCATCTAAAATCAATCGACAAGTACTCACTTCACAGCGTAGTATCGCTGTGAAGGTGTAAGATCTTCTTCTTTCCGTATCAATCCATCGTGGACGCTGTATGCAAGACTTGTTACTTTCTGTGTGATAACCATCAGTGGACCTGCCGAGTAAATATTGTCAATCATTCTAAGTTTCACGTGTTCAATAGCGAAGTTGAGAGAGTTTCATTAATCTAATTCACATACCGGTGATATCCAGGGTGTAAGATCCATAGTCGTAAATCTGCCTATGAAAATGTATGCAGCTAAGGTACAGCAAAGCAACGATGAGAACCACTCTGAAAATATATGGGACATTTTTAGACCGACATCCGGAAATTGTGACAGTATTAAAACATATAATATAGGTATATATATGTATAGTATATGTAATATATGCATAGTATGTGTATTGGGCTGCAAGGTGTATTTTTAAAGTTGTTCACTTTTAAGTAAGACGACCGCGACGCAACCAGTCACAGAAAAATTCATCGCAGTGTATGTTTTCTATATCTGTAAATAAACATGAAAAAAAAGTTCCGAGACTTCACTGTTTTTAATTGAGGCTCCCCAATCGCGTAAAATAATCAACGACTATTCATAGTTGAACCAGGTAATACATATAAACGGTATATCCCTTCAATTAAATGCTTTAACTCTCTCACGCAAGAAATTAACAAATTATGGTTATTTACCCACACGCCGGTTAATATGATACCATAAAACTGAAAATATGCACAATGATAATAGCACAAGCTCAGCACGCGACGTGATTCAATTAATAAATCGTCACGCGCTGTTCTCATGATACGGGTATTTGATGCATTTGATAAAATCTTGGACGACGGAAGTACAAGGTCAGACTTTCATGCATTTACTCTTCGTATATTAGCTCCAATTATTTAGTTAGCCAAATTTTCAGGAAATAGGTGATTCTAAATCCTAATTACTAATATTCACCTCTGCATACTGCGTGGGTCCTGCGTCCGCATAACGACATAGCACAGAGCTGGAAGCCCTGCGAGATGAACTGCATGCCTAAAAAATGATTTCGTTTGTTTATTTTTAATTTTATTTGAAATTTATTAGACCGGCAGTTCAATAAATAGGTTTCATTGTAGAAATATACACCATATACATTATACATACACGAAAGAAACTAATCGTGGGAGAGAAGCCAATTATAGACGAAACTAGAAAGTAAAACGGAAATGATGTGCGATCGACATAATACATAATATTTGCGTAATCCGGACGATTTTGACTTCAATAACTTGCCAATTAGGAAATTTGTGGGTTCATTCAATGAATTGGACTCTCTAAAGGCTAGGAATTAGAAGGGCGTAACCCTACTTTTTTGATTTTTAATAAATTTTTTACTACAGAGGTGCATACCACAAAAGCGAAGAAAATAAAGAAACATTAAAATTACAGTAGTTCGAATGGAATGTGATTTAAAAATGATGCATCAAAACCAAACAAAACAAATAATCAAATTAAAATTATTTTGAGATTTTTTTCATCCCGTTTGTTTTTTTGGAATACGCCCTTCTGGTTACCCTTCAATACGTATGAAGTATATGCTTGTGATTAACTAAAATCAAAAAGATGATCATCGAAAATATGATTATCGATTAAATGAATTAATGAAACATTTTGGATGATAAACTGTAAAGTTAATTGGCTTACTTGCCGAAACTGAAATAGCCAAAGAAGAGACCAAATACGAGTCCAAAAGCATGTCTAGTTCCAGGACCCACAGCTCTCGGGCTCAACGATGATCTGAATAAAGAGGCCAGTCCCAACGCTGAGAATTGCGTCAACAAAAAGTTTAACTATAATGAAAAAAAAAAAATTATTTTTCAACAGTTTTTCGAAGTCTGCTAAGCAGGTCTGCTTTTTCGTCGAGTTGTTTTCGGTTTGTTACATAGACTGACAATAATAGTAATGCAGACGTTGACGCATCGTATATTTTTCTTTTCATATCCACTGCGTTATAAAAATAGAAACTATAGCGTGAGCTTATTGTCATAAAATTATTGCAAGTTGTTGATTCATCGAGTAATAGCTACAGCAACACTTTTGAAATTGACCGCCGTCCAAAATATTCAACTTGCGTTACACATTATAAAACGTCAAAATACTACGTTGAAATTTTTTTTAAATATAAGCGTTATGTACATCGTTTTTCCTTTTAGTTATTTTACGATAACCGAAATAACGATATAATTAATTATTAAATCTCTAAATTTTTCTCCGTCAATTTGTGAATAAGGCTTACTTAATGAGGTGGACAATGAAGTTTATTAACAAAATATTTCAAAAAGTGACCGCAGCCTGTCAAGACCCTCTTATCCTAATAACCCAACCGTTTATAAGAACAAATTGTCTGCATTTAACACGCGCCAGTCACACTTGTGTACCTAAATGCATAATTATACCTACATTTTACGCACGTTATGAGGTGAAAACAAAAAAATTCAAAGCCTCATAGAGGAAAACCAATTACATGTTTCGCTATGATGTTAGGAATTTCTAAGGGAGGGGGGGGCCCTTTCACTTCAGGGACGTACAATTGCGCCACGATTCATAAGAGGAAAGAGACCTTCATACCGTTATAACTTACACATGAAATAAAAGTCTTGTTTTTCAAATACAGGCCACACTAGCTCCTTCGAAATTTCAGATTTCGAGCTATAATAAACCTGAAGCAGCTACTTAACTCACATCATCGAAAATTTTTTACAACTTGTAGTACAAAATCTGACAGGCTAGTGCAATGAAAAATGAGAAAACAAAAAAAAAAAATGATATTCTTCAAAACCAACACGCCTGCAGTGGTCTGCGGTTATAGGTAACAGAAAAAATTGAAGGTAAAAAGATATAAATTGAATTACGTTGAAGAGGGAAAAAATGACCGTGTGTAAGGACAATTAATTACGTCATAGTTGACCGCGCCGAGATGCGGTGAAGAGCAGTCGTGTGAGACAAGCTGATCCGATATTATAGTATGTGTAATACATACATATATATATCGCCTATCATATACCATATGAAACAGCTACATACGACGTATGACGTAATTTTTATCTACCTTACTTTCATTTTCCTTATCTCCATAACAATGATTATATTAATTACACGTGTCACATAAATATGGTATTTCCGATGTAGGAAGTGTTATCAAATTTTTACGATTATTAAATTTTATCTTATCATATAGCTGGTATGTGTACGTAATATTATCCATCATATAAATTGTTCAATTGGGTTTGGGATGTATTAGAAAATCCATCGAAAACCCGTTACGTGTACAGTATGAATAAAAACATAATATGAATAAATAAAAATATGCACGGTATTTTATCGTCGAATTATGAGTACATACGGCGAAGTATGTAATGTAGCTTTAAAGTCGCATTATTGAATGACAAATGAAACGCGCACAATGCAGTCAGAACAGACGGAATTGTATGTATATTTTTACCCGTATGATGTATGACACGATCGATATAATCATTTTCATTACGCTTCTCAGATATCTGGGTAATCAAGCGGACACATACTGAAACGTGTATGTATATAGCAGGCACGAAATTGATTAATGATCGATATCTCATAATATGATCAATGTAAGCTGCGCACATTCATTGACAGTGACTGCCATATTCTGCGATAATATTTATCAAGACCTTATTTTTCAGCTCCACTATACGTACTATCTGCATCATAGAAGAATTCATATAAAAAACTGCATTGATATATAGGACTCTCTGGAAATAAGTTATCCATTTTAAAAAGTATAATATATCTAATCAGAGTCAACTTTTCATTGAATTGTTCTAATAACCCTGAAATTATTCCAATACAGAGCTATATGCATACAGTCATTATAATTCCCGACATTAAAAAATATACCAAATTAAAATAACTTAATTAATAAGATAAATCAAATGAAATCAAAAATGTCAGAAAAAACCAGACATAACACCCACGACAAAAACCAGCTTCCGCAAAATCGCTATATTGATTATAACATAAAATGAAAAAACAACGTCGTCTGATGTTCACAGTGATTCATGAACTCGTTACACTGAAATTGAACACCTGTTGGTTGTAAGCTCTGTGTGGCTCAGCGACGTGATTCGACAAGTATGAATTATAAAAATTCAAAAAGAAATTGATAAATGATTATAATAATAGTAATTTGAGTAGAAATTTCACACCAATTTTTTTTGCGCAACGGATGTTAGTTATGAAAACTTAGGGGGCATAATAGCTAAGAAGATAACGGAAAGGGAGATATATTTACGATGTTCTGAGAGTTTCTCAAAAGTTCTCTATAAAAAAACTGAATTAATTATAGCAAGATTTATCGGAGATCACGCTACTCGCATGAAGACTATATTTGTATACCTATAATGCTATACAAACTTCATATAGGGAGTCTGATGCAATGAGCGATTAAAATATATCTAAATATATTCTATGATATCATGCGACGTGATGTCTAGTCTATAGGAGTTTTTAATGCGACGTATTGTTATGTGAGTAGGTGAGATGCAGTAATTTGAAGGGCGTAGTATTGGCTGCAAAAATTATACAGCAATTCAACCCAAGAAAATGATGGAATAAACAATATACAGTACAACATACGTTGATAATGCTGAATTGGAAAAATTTTCAGTGGTGGAATAACTATTTAATTTTCACACCTCCGAGGAAAATAGGAATTAGAATACCAAAGTGAAATAATTAACGCGTACAATAAAGGCCATTGTTCATCAAAAGACGTCGGTTTCGCGAGAATATCCGAAAGGCTGCGTGTAGAAATAATTTTTTTTCACTTCTTTCGTACAGCATACAATACAATTCATAACTAACTCGAGAATAATCTACATTACAATATAGAAATCTCATTGACATTCTCTGCGGAATTTTTGTTCGACGAAAATGATTGGAAGAAACGACCTGGTGACAAGGCTCTAAAATAAGTCTAAATCAACCAATCTTGACGTACAAACATTTTTATATTTGAAGAAATGTAATAAAAATAAAACGTCTTTCAAACATCCTAATTCTCTCTTTTGATGAATAATTTATAAAGTACAGCCCTTAGCTCATGTTTTCTAAATAATTCAATATGAGCCGCGCACGAGTTCCAGTCAATTGTTATTGTGCAGTATTATTATTGTCAGTTTAATCTACAGTTTAGAATTTGAATTGTCGTTAGCAACTCCCTCACATGATTTGTACACGCAATCATAAATCTTATGTGATGGTGCACACTCATATCCATCTGCGACTCTTAAATGCGAGTCTATTTTCCCTTGCGATTCAATAAAATGAAATTACCACGTAGTTCGACGATTCTGAAATATCAAATGCGTGGTAGCTGTACATATTGCATGGTGTCAAAATGAATCGCATATTCATTTATCGCCTGCGGAATTCTACGCTCTTTAGAGTCACGAAAGATTTGTTAAACATTGTTTTTTCGTCGAGCAATGATCCAATAGAGCGCAAAATTTTCCTCCAACGAGCTCACATCTGTAGACTAATAACTGTTAAAATTATTCACGAGGTATTAACGAATGCATAATACGTCAACTGTCAGATTTTCTACGTCAGATGCAACACGCTGCATCAGACTGTTGCTTGGAGGATGTATAGGTATAGCTACATAACATGCATATATCGGCAGGAAATGTCAAGGAACTTCAGAGATCACAATTTCTGAAGTACGCTGCATCAAAACACATCTGGGTAGAATCCTTAATTTGCGCGGTCACTGATAAAGGGATCCTGCAATTGCACCATAATTCTCACTGTCACTCGCACTCCGTTGTAAAAATGAATTCTATCGTTTAAACCGGCGATCAATACGAAGAGTTGTTCATCTGGAATTTGCTCCACGAGAGGTTAGGGGGAAGCTGTGTACTAAGGATGTAGAATAGGGGTGTTATAAATAAATGGTTGGTCCGTAGGAGAGACGCTCACCTGGTCAATTGGTAGGCCAACCAGGTCGGCCATCCACGTGAAGGCGCGCGAGCCATCGTAATACAAATCAACATCTGCAGACGCGCCCATCCCCAATCGTGGTCAAAGCAGTACTGAAGAGTAAAACTACGTAAAACTAACCAAAGCCAAAGCAACGGACGAACTCAATTCAAACAACCCAAGAGCAGCAGCCACTCCTCACCACTCCGAACATAAAGCTGCTGGCATTCAGGGCCGTACTTACCATTGCTGACCCCAGATCACCTTTTCTTGCGTTATGTGATCGCCCTTTGCGGATGACCAGCAGCCGCTAATGATCCGAATACGCGCGGTTTCGCGTAGATAATCATATTTGTTCTGAAAAAAACTCTTGTTGGAAATACAGGAGGTGTTACAAACATGTTTATGCGCGATTTATTTTTAATGATCTAGAATCTGCAGCGGAACTCGTATACCTAGAGTTTGTTGAACAGATTTGAAGAACAAAAAATCGACACCGTTTCCTGAAAAACTCAAATCAGGGGATGATTCTTTGCATGCTTCTTCGAGTGTTCTTCGATATATTCTTCGTTAGAAAAAAAAGAACATCGCCTTTCGCGGAGTGGAGTAGAAGCTATCATAATAGAATACATAAAACATGGAGTATGAAATATCTATTCTCATTCATATTTTTATCGTTAAAAGTCTTTCATTACATTGCAGGTAGAAATAAGGAGACATTGACTGGCAGTTTATAACGGCTCGGTCACGGTTACGGTCAAGTCCATGGCAACCGGGCTCAAAAAGCGACGAAACGCAATCAGGCGGTTTCTCACACCGAGTAGATGCGATTTTCTTGATACCTATTTGAGTCTGGACTCCAAATCGATCGTCGCAAAACGGTCAAACTCTGGTTTCGTCTGAAACAACATGCATACGGGACGATTTTCTGAAAAAAAGACATAAACGTTCAAGAACTTGTAAACGAGTTCATATTTATAACCGCGGTGTGAATGAACGCTAAACTCTATATTTCCCCAACCTTAGTCGACGCCTTATATTTGCCCTGTTTTTCTACAGCGATGCCTCTTCTTATTCTCTACCACGCGGTCACGGTGAGTTTGAAGAAATATTTTTCTCTACACCGGGTGTTCGAAATGTGAAATGAAAAATTAATCAGCATATCATATTTCACGGAAATGTCCCATGGATCATTATTCTCAAAATATTATGCATCGTAAAACTGAGGCCTGCAGTGATTTTATATACAGCAATGTTTCCTTGCAACTTGTTTTTTTTTTTCCTAACCGAAAGTATGATCCTAATGAATCATGTCCCGAATTCTCGCAACCTTCTTCATTCGTAATGCCGTCGATATTTGACACCCTTTATAAAGAACTATGCAGAGCTGAAGAGAACAAGCAACAGAGCTTGGGCCAAACTGGATCGTTTCGGTAATAGCAGTTATATTCTCAACTAAGCGAGCGAAGAGGCGCGAGGTTTTCATGGCGTGTGAATAAAATTCACGTGAAATAATCACGGCTTCGATTAGATTCCAGGGATAAGAATTTCCTTTAGCAGTATAATAATGATTAGTTTTCCGTTTGGTTTCTCGGATGGTTATTACAAAAGTAATCCATCAGAGACACGGGATGATTCTACTTAGCGATAATTCAAAGCACGTTAGAGTGGCGTAGGGGATCCTGAAATAGACGAGTTAGAACGAAAGAACAAAAGAGATACTGTACTAAATAGATACACCACTAACGATGCCAATGGAACAGAGATCATACTACCGTTATGTCCTGGATAAGTTCTGTGCTGCTGCATCGTTAGATGTCTTTCCAAAACAATAAATACATAATACAATAATAAGGGCAATGGTGAAAGTACTTAAGTAGGCAATACCATAATCGCCTGAAACCACATGTATACTTACAGGTAAATTTCAACGAATTTGAAAGCTTGCGTTATTCATTATTATGATAACATGTTCTTCAGTTAGTCTTATGATGATTCCTTTAATATCACTAATCGCGCCACTCTAGCGTGTATGATTAATCACGTTTCCTATCACAAGTAGATCAACTCATTTGTATCCTATGTATCATTCTTACTTCTTAGCCGGTAAATTTATTTATTTAAAAAATGAAATATCTTTTTCAAAAACCAACGAAAGAGAGTAAACTTCAACTTTCCATCAACTTTCAATAGGTATATTATAGTAATTATTACATTTACAATATACCTATATAATATATACATATACATATAATAGGGTTATAGATTAACAATTTGTCTAATAGCTGTGACGTATATACGTAATAGTTTTCTATCGAATAATATAATTCTATCTATATACACATAATAGAGGTATAGAAATACATTTATATAATATGTGTGATGGATAACCCATGCAAGAATATACTCCGAATTTCATTCGAAACTTATAATGATTGATAAGAACTCAGAAGTAGGCAGTATTGGATATAGGTGCCACTGACAATAAATATTGATGTTCTTATAATGATTCGCCAATGCTTATCATCAGTGTTTGTCTCATCAGCGGTGCGAAGACCGACCTCTCAACCACATTTACATATTAGCTGATTGTCACAATTTGACGAGCATGATTGAATATAATATAATATATATATATATGTATATATATATATATATATATATATATATATATACCTGTATTTATGACTGTACATATCTATTTATTTCTAATTATATTCTATCAATTAGTAATAATAGTAACGAAGTAATCAGAGACTCACTTCAAACATTGATCATCTGACTACAGATTTGTCATTCGTGTTTGCTATCTGTTTGTTTGTATTTATTTTTAGAAATTGTGCTAATATCTCGATGTATTTCCCATTTCATATTTTTCAATCAGTGTCACTCATGCATAAAGTGATTATTGGATTTTGATCCGTATTATATTATTGGTTTATTTTACAACTACAGCCATTCATTTACAAATTACTGGAATTTTTTTGATTTTACATTATCTTGTTATTAATTTCATCATCTTAGGCCACCAATAAATTCATTTTTATATTATTCCTACGTAAAGTAACAATTTATACCTGAATTTCTGCAACACTAAAACTTAATCGAGTGTATGATATAATAAATGAAGCAATTTCGTGTTTACAATTAGATTATTTTGTTTTTCTATATACGTGCATCTAGGTAATGCACAATCACATAAGCATTTGCAAGGAATAATAATGATATAATTATATAAAAAAATATACAGATACCTTGCCTCTCTTTTAAGTGGATACATATGTATTTACAGATTTACAAAATTAACAAGACTAAATTTCATAAACTTTACGTTATCCCTAGATTTCAAAAATTCACATGCTTAGCAAGAAATATAAAACGAATTATACTAGAAGGAAAATTCATTATCATGGCTATCCTTTACTTGTGTACTAAATATGATATAGACCTGTATTATTGATATCATATGAGATCAAACTGTGCGCGAATAATATTAAATCCTGTACTGTCCAAATATAACGTAGACGGTGATAATGCATTCATTTTTGTTGAATTTTTAGGAAAAGAAAGAAAAAATATTTGTTAAAGAAACTAGCGAAATAGGAATAAAAACTTAGAACATGAATGTTGACCGAACGTTATCAATTTTTCTAACATATTCAAATGTAATGAACCCTGGTGATGAGTAGTGCGCCTAGATAATAATCGATCGTTCAAAATACAACCTAATAATCATAGTACCTACCGTATGCATAGTATTGGAATATTTGTTTTCTTAAGTGGCTGTAGGAGTTTGCATTAACATTATTTTAATATTTTTTATCATTTTATTTTAATCTTATGTAGTTTGAGTTTGAATCCAAGGAGCTCAGAAAGCACTCCCGATAGAGCTGATAAAATTACTACTTTGGTAATGGTGTACATGTATGGATTTGCGTGCAGACCAGATACTTTGAAAGAGCTCTCTAATTCCTGAAATAATCCAAGTATTTTTGTTAGTCAAATCTTTGATGCCTGGGAATCAAATTCTGAATTATAAAAACAAACCTTCAATAAATCTGCAGCTAACTTGAGGACACTGTTCGCTACCATAAGTTCATCCTTGTTCTGTGGTTTCTGCTCAATTTGCAAGTAAAGATTAATCTGAAAATCAGAATGAAAAACTCTTTTGTATAATTCATCAAATGATTTGAACCGTTGGAAGGACTAGGAGAGTAATTAATTTGCGAACATAGAAATTTTTTTTATCTGAATAAATCATCTTAAAGTCATAAATAACTGAACGTGTTGTTTATTTCAAATAATGAAACGACTACTTATCCTAAGAATAATAAATATTATTACTTATGGGGAATATATTAATTATGTTATGATTAAACATGTTTATTTGATTATCTATTATTTATAGACCACCTGCGCATATGTGAAACGGCAGCTAAAATTATAAATTTCTACCATAAAAATACGAATTAAATTTTTTAAGTGTCAATTACGGTAAAGTAATTCACGATAAGCTCCCTATGACAACAAATTTCGATCTATTGGGAGAAAGCGATTTATATATACGATACGATTTCATCAGAATGACGGTAACTTCTGATAGTTTGGTATTCTCTTAAAGGAATTGTGATCCTAATTAATAAAATAGACAATCTAGTCAGTCATCGCCTTTCAGAAGCCTCAGGGTATCTAGCATCTCTCGCCTCTTCTCCTGAATCCCAGTAAGTGCAACCTCGAGTTCTTCATGACGCTCTTTCAGAGCCATGATGGTTTTTTCATGTTCCATATTCTCCCTCTGTACCCTTTCGATGTCATTGAATAAACTGAGCATCTTAGAATCATGATTTTCATATTTTTCTTTATGGTAATCCAAGCTACTCGTTGTCTCGCACAGGTCAGCCTTAAGCCTATCAACAGTCTTCTTCAGAGATACAGAGCTTTCTTCAAGCTTTTCCTTAGAGATAGTCAACATATCTCTGTCTTTAACTAATCTGTCGTGGAGTTTTTCAGCTTCGGCAGCTCTTTGCTTTGCACTTTTTTCCTTCTCTAATAAGTCCGATAACTCTGCCGTCAGGTCAGTGGTATGCATTGTTGCCTTTTTCAATTTATTCTTACTATCTGTTAGCTTTTCGTCTGTATATGCCAGTCTCCCTTTAAGATCCCATTTACTAATTTTTGGTTTTACTTTTGGTTTCTGAACATTCAAATTCAAAGTTGTAGGCTCTGCTAGCTTCGTCACTATACTTGAACTTTCTTTGCGAGTCACTCGACTCGTCATGTCAATATTCCTATTTTGTTCCTTCAGAAGAGATTTCACCTCAGTACTTATCATGCCCATTTTCATATTCTGCTTTTTATTAGTAATTGTTGTCAAGGTACGTGATGCTAGAAGTTGAGATGAGGTGCTCGCCTTTTTTTTGTAAGTCTTAACAACTCCTGTTAATTTTGACTTGGTTAATCTTGTATCCATTGCAAGGCTGAAATAGAAGATGTTTATTAATTTGTCTGATTTTTATTTATCTTAGCATCATTGACAAGATACAAATAGTACAATTGCCTAAAATTTTATGCAATAGCTCAAATTTCTTTAGGACAACACAAGCTGATAAGTGATTTAAATAATATCATTTGCGAAAAACTTGATAACGGTTTGGTGAGTTCAAATCATCTAATTAACATATCCGTGAATGTCTATTAGTAGTGCTGAGAAAATGACAAAGATGTGACGTTAGCCTCAAAAGATTATCAAAGCATGACACAGTCCGATATACACATACTGGCATAAAAAAGTTCTACTTACCTTGAATTATGATTCTTCAACAGACTTAAACACGAATAAACTTTGAAAGGAGACTCTAAGTAGCGGAGACTATCGGCAATGAACCAGCTTAGTTTGCAACTGCCATTTTTAAACAGCTCTCTGTGTTTTGCCAACAGAAAGCGGAAAAATAAAGTTAACATTCGAATCGTTGACTGATTACTGAACGTTCGGATGGCGAAGTGAAAATCATCAGCTCGCAGAACCGTACAGGTTGATAAATGTACAACGTAACGTTAATAAATCGAAACAAAGTTTGTTAAGTGTTTCAGATCGTGTGTTTGAAAATTACATTCGTTTTTAACTCGCGTATCATTATGGCCTTTGAATGTCAGCAGCTGAAAGGTTGGCAAGACATGGGCAGGTGCAAGGAGTGGGGAAGGCAGCTGATGACCCTGAAAGCTCACGGCTCATGAAGCTGTGAATGAAGCCCCCTCACCACCAATACACAATGTGTAAATTCTGACGTAGTCGCACTACGAACGCATTCATTAGCGCGTATACTTCAATGAACTGGTTAATCGTGTAATTTAGACTGACTTCCACGCTGAGCGGAAGCGATATTTTTATCTCTTATCAAATATTGCCTGTTATTCAAAACATAGACAGCATGAAATAAGATTTGTTACCTGTTCTGTTAGTAAAATTGAAACGTTTCTGTATTTTCTGTCGATTTTAGTTCCAAGCATCATAAAACGGAGGATGAAAATTCCAAGAGCACAACTCCAGCAAAGAGCTTCAACGGTATATTGTGAATGTAAGCTTTCCGAATCCTGCAATGATATTTGAAATTTCTGTATTCAGGATAATGGTGTTGGCATTGATTATACAGTCTGAATCGAAATTGTATCTACCTTTATATATTCCAGGCTGATAAATGACAGCAACAACAACGTGAGAAGTAAAACGGCAGATACTATCATGTTAACAGAACGTTGAGGTCCTCTTCTCTGGAATCAGAATACAAAAACTACGTGAATTTTTTTTATTAGCGACAAAAGACGGAATCTAGTATAAAGGATTTACCTTCAGATATGATCTAACACTCAGCCACGTTTTAATATTCCTCACTTTGTTCAAACGAAAATGAGGGAGTTCAGATTGTCTAGCTTGCCTTGACGATGTTAAATGTGAAAATAACTTCGCACACAGAAGACGTTGTTTGTAAGTTCGTTCGGCAACAGCAACCAGGAAGAAGAGAAAGCAGGACAGAGTAAGCCGTTCAAAAAACGATATGAGTATCACCGTTCGCTCCCTAAAAGAATTGGAGAGTATGACAATATTCTCAAGCGTCGTGGGCCTTTTGAAAGTTCGGGTTAAACTTCTACTTACCAAAGTTTAGTTCCAAAAGCTATGTCAATAATTCGGCACAAAGTATCTGGGTATGTCTCCAAAATAACTTGAGATAAATCCCCCAAAACAAGCGAGCTCGTTATGTTACTTGCTTGGTCTTTTGTTATTTGATCACTCAATCTCCACATTGATGGTATAAATGACAGTATAAAAGAGAAAACTAGACCACAGTAAAAATAGTCCATACTCTCACGCATGGCTTCCACCCTGTATGTAATCAACGAAGCTATCTCAAGGACCGATAACTCCACTTTGCCCAAATTCCCGTTTTTCCAAATGGTGCACGAAACTGTAATAAAAAAAATATTAAATGTTAGATATATATAATTATAACTTAAATGGGTTATATTTACAAACGAACTGACCGCTGTCTGGCGCCGACCAGGAAGGAATACGCTTGAATTTGGGAATTTCAAATTCCCAAGAGAAAGGATTCTCTAAAGATTCTCCAGGGTTCACATCCACCCCAACATCGGACTGAGATTCTTCAAGCTCAGAACTGAAACATGATAATATTTGTTCCATTTTTTTATTCACAGGAAATATGGCAGATTTTTTGTTACCTATAGCTGCAATCGTCATCACTATTTGTGGTAACTCCCATCCATTCGGTTGCTGATGTTGTAGCTTCGGTGAGATGATTTGTGGCTGCATCCTCGCATCCTCCTTCCTCCTCACTTTCACATTGTTGTTCACGCACAACAAATGTACCTGAGACTTCACTTGCCTTATACGATTCGATGAATAAAAAATAAACTATTTATTCGAATTGTTTAGCATTTTTTTTACAAATCTTGGATAAGATATTGAAATTTCCACTTAGACTATTGATGATTTATTAGATTACAATTAATTAAGAGTAGATCAATTTTTACGTACCGGGTTTTTGCCGTGCTCTCTCTCGTTATCCAGATATTGTTCTTTTTTTGTCCGAGCTAGGTGCACTGCGTGAAAAATATTGACTCGTATACATACTACTGATTCAAATAGGTGAACCATGTAATGAAGCATAGCGAGTTATGTATAATTATGATTCGTGTACAAGTGATGATATGAAAACTGAATACGTTTAATAGAAAAAGTAAGGGAGGGCTGGGTTGAATGTCTGTTCAACTTCTCTACCGGAGTCTTTATTTGATAAGAATGTGCGGAGAACGGATGGTGGAATAATTTTTAGATGAATGGATTTAAAAACTAATCCCTTAATCAGCCACGGACCTGATGATCTACATCGGTGCGGTACGTCTTCAAGCTGTCTTCTATCGTTAATCATACCCTGGTACCAGTTTCTGCACTTTCCTGGGCAGCTGGTAGCTTCGACTTCCGTTTCTTTTTTCTCATTGCTTTCGAATCGTACTGCCAGTTGCTCAGTAGCAACTTCTCCAATCTCACTGGATACGTTGCCATTCAAGCTTTCAAATCCGTCGTCTTCTTGGTGGATATATTCTTGGTGTCCAACAGCCTCTGCGTCATTTTGATTGTGGGCATTGTTTGCCACTACGTCTGTCGTGAGTTTGAAAAAATTTGTGCCAGGGGTACGAGAAATTGAATAAATTAAACAATGACTTCCGCTTACCTTTTTTTTCAACTGGCGATGCATTGAATGAAACAATTGGTGGTGAAGGGAAAGTTTTGTTACAGGCTAAATTTTTTTCTTCATTCGTGTTTTCAGGACGTGCTTTCCAGGTTGTATTACGTGATTGCTGATAAATAAAAATAGGTACACATGGCATTATTTGAAAGGTATCAAACAATGAAATCTCTATAGATAAGACTTAACACCTCTGATAACTGACCTGGATAGGCATTATGGTGCTGGGCTCTTGGATAACAACATTCTTGGCAAATCTAACTGACGAAGGGATGTCGGCACCAACTGGGTTTACCTTCTCAGACGCCGTGTATTGGTAATATTGAGCTTCATGTGTAACTAAATCAAAAGGAGTAATAATAGATTAAATCAAGTGAACTGGAAATTTATCTATTGTTATTTCTGTTAGATTGAATTAGCTCACATGGATTAAGGTGTGTCCTTTTTTTGCTAACATGGCATCTTTTACGTTTTGATCGACGAGGTTTCGTCGTATCTTCTCTGTTTCGTCCCGATACTCGACCCGAGCTTGTGGAAACAATCTGTGAGTGCACCATACACAATACCAGCATCATGCCAGCTGGTATTAGAACCTCAAAGGCAGATACGATCTTGAAACAAGTGAGTATATTTGATAATTACAACCTGAAATTCCAATCATTTGCAACAAGCATTTGAGCAATATTACTGTACCTCAGGCTCACTATTGTCCTTCATCGAGTAACAACAGTAGACTGCGACGTTGAAAATTTGCAAGCAGTAAAGCAGTAAGAAAAGTGCAAATATTCTGGGGCTCGTCTGTTGGACCCACCACGTTCTGTGCATAGGAAGTAACAGCAGTCTTCGTACAGCCAAGTAAGCAACAGTACACAATCCATGTTCAGGCTTTGCTTTGGGGAATGACGAACCTAGAAACAAAAAAAGTAGATAAAAATTTGTTTTCATAAGTGTAGATCAAATCCTATACAAGTTGCAGACCCATTTTGAGATCAGGAGCCAAAATACCTTAAAATAAAAATTAGTGAAACGTGATTCTAAAAATATCGTTGTTCTTTGTTTCAATTCGTGGTCAGAAATAACTAAGGCATCTTTGATTCGGTAGATATTAGATATGCTGAGATATTCTCACCTCTGACTAGGTCAACGTCTATGAGATTTGTTTTAAGATTAGCTCTGGTAATAGGAATCCATATGAAATGATCAATGAAACGTTGTTCCAAGGTTTTTTCCCATTGCTGTTTATCATACGTGCCAATTTTTTTCTGATACCTATGAAGCGGAAAAAAACTTAACGTAAGATAAAAACACATAACCACATCCGATAATTTTTACATGGTCAAACTGTAATGACACTTACCAATACATAAGGTCGTTCAAACCCATTATACAGATTAAATTTGGAAACGATTTATTAAAGTGATCTGTAACAGCGGTCGTTAGTCTTCACGTCTTTACACAAAACCTTGATAGATTTGCTTCAGCTCACAATCAGCTGTTCAGTCAACCAATTATTTTGGTGAATTAATTTATTTCACATACATTCGTTAGTTGCTGATTTCCGAATGATGTTGGAGGTTGAACAGACATTACTGGTGTGAACCGAATTCCATTATCCTAAATAGCCCAGAGGTGTTTTTCTCTCGAATCAATAACAGGCAGGCTAAATAATAATAAAGCGGAAGACTTTAGGTTTTTCTCTCGGTAAGAAGACATACATGATGATAATCACAAAGATAAAAGATGAGAATTACTTGTCGACGTTTACGCAATTGTCACATGTCAGTAAGCACAGTAAAATTTTTGTGTAAACGATCATATCTTGGCTATCGATTTCGCAATAAGATAATAATAGTCTTTAATTACGTGATTTATTTTACTTTCAACAATCTTGAAATGATCAGTTACCGCCGGTTGTTAACCAACGTTAACCATTTAAATTTTTTTATTTACATCTACTAACAATCCGAACAGCTGTTTAATCATGCACCACCACTTATAAATCCGTAAATTTTCATCACTGGTTCGTTCCTCTGTGGTGTGTAGGATCGTTTGTGTAGGCATGCGACAGTCGAACACGCGTTTACAATCACCAACTCATCTCTGCAATCACCAATATACATTCACAAAGGCAATATTTTAGAGAAAAACACGAAGCAACGACCATGGCAACGACAAACGAGCATAAAACGGCCATCTATGAGTCCAGTCGGCATAACGTCAGGATACTTCTTACGCTTTTGCTCGATCGTCAAGAGTGATATCATATACGCGATAATCGGTGCATTCATTGAGCGCATCAATTTTCACATTCGGACGATGCTGCCCTCTGTACTTTTGACAAAACCATGTGAACAAATGAAGCGAAGATATCCTGCATCGTTGACTGAAGATTGTTATCAGTCTTAGAGCATATGTATTAGTCAACGCCTGCAAGAACAAAGATTAGGGGGGCAAGATGTTAGTGTTTGGATTTGAGGGAGGAAATCCAACATGACACTACGTGACTTCTAAAGATGACGAAAATGAAGAGGTTGAGATTTCGATAGATCACAAATTGGTGTAGAAAGAGCCAGTTCTGATATAAAACTCATTTATTATCTCTCACAAACCAGATCTTTCCTGAAATGTCACTTGCAGACTCCGAGTTTCAATATAATTGTAACAAGTTGCAATATAACTCTCTGTTTACTTTAACTCAACTTTTTCTCATAATAATTTCTGCTTGATAAATAATTATACAATAGTTACGAAAAAAATTTATTGAAATGTACAAGATATATTATCCATGCCTTAAATAATATAAAAGCTATAATGCATCTTGGTCACGACCCGAGGTTTATTTCATGATCGCATTCAGCAGGAAAATAATCAATTATATCATAATATCAATATGTTTCAAAGTAGCTGATGTATCGACTTGAATATAGTAGTTCACGTTAAATCAGAATAAACAGACACTGTACGACGTTACAATACGATAATTCAATTTCGATTTAATTTCATTAAAATGGCACATAAATAATTTAACTAAAAATTTTTTTCTCTGCTTGAAATCTGTAGACCCCCTCCCTCACCCCCCCTCAAACTTCAGGATAACATGCGTGAAATATATTATTATGCAATTTTGGAGCAATCGTTAGATGATTAAAATTGAACCTGCAATCACAGTCAGCTGCGAATGTGATATAATCATCTATGCTCAAAATTAATTCTGAACCGAATATCTTGTGGCATGAATGACCAGCACATATTCACATTGACATAATAATTAATTTATAGCCTGGTAGAATGGAAGTTTTTTTCAAGAGGGGTGAAGAAAATAATTTACAACAAAATAAAAACACCTAATAACTATATACCTTATCATTATTTACAGAGTTGATTGTGTGGGTGGCTGGGCCATTAGAATACTGAATAATTATTTCATTGATTCACATACTATAGGATGCGCATTCTTTTTATGACGCGATACAATTTAATCTTGTACATTATAACACGTACTAAAGAAATTCATTTCGCTCTCTTTCGCTCTTACTCTTTCACTCGTTATGATATCCGACAAAATAGATATAAATTACGTACAAAAAAGATATTCTGGAAGATCGAATCACACGTTACCATAAATTCAATGTCGACGATTATTGTTAGTCGTTTTTGGTTTATTTGGCATACGGAGCGCCTCTGCATATGACATCTCGAGACGTTTAAGCCTCGCCACCTCAGCTGACGCTGTACTTGGTCGATATTCATACGTCGTGTTATGGTGTTCACTTACATATCGTACGAAAGAATTGCTCTGTTTAGGAACCCCGTTGTTCATCGGTTCCTTTGCACTAGCCTGTTTGCTTGGGAAAAAGTTGAGAGTATTACCATTCCAAACAGCAGGATTGCTATCAGACGATTGTTCAGCAAAAGTTGCAGCCCTGAATTTCCTCCTGCCTCCACTGTTTACTTTTGTTTGTACAATTTTAGGATTTGTATTCTGCACAGTTTCAGGAGTAGAGGGTCTGATATCAGCATTTGCACCAACTGAGGATACTTTCTTCGCTGAATTTTTCTTTGCTGATGATTTTTTCTTTATACCAACACCGATGGAAAGGTATTCCAAAGGTTGACGTTTTATAGGAGTCAACATCGGCCTTACCGAAGCAGTGGTATTTGTTCTGCATTCATTATTCGCTGGGTTATTGGGACTAGACATGTTCGTGTTTGCTGGTTTTGCCTGCGAAGGATCTGCATATTTCGTCGATTGGCTGGTGGTTTGTTTTTGACTGCAAACGGGAGTTTGGCTTCTGTAGGGTGGTTCTGAAACTACAGAAGAAACTATGGACGAAACCACGCTCTGGGTATCATCGGCAATCTCGCTTTGAGCATCTGTGAATTTTTCTCTCAGCGTCTTTAAATGAGGAACTCTAGAAGCAGTTGCGGAGGTTTGGTGAGACTCATCAAGAAGCGGAAGTTTTTCACCCTCATCTTTTGCTTCAGCGGCACGTTTTAGCACCTCGAATATTTCCCTGAACAAGTGTCTGTATTCTGGTGTTTTACTGAACCGACTTTCGATCGGGCTAGCATCGTCGTATATGCTGAATTTGCAGTCTTCACCGTCAGCTATAGAGCACAGGAGCGATCCCGTTCGATCGTCAGTTTGCGTTGCTTTGTTACTCGTTTCATCTGAGAAACCAGAGGAGGAAGATTCCGCCTCTGATAAATCAGTTGGCGTACCAGAGAACGGTTTTTTGCATACAGATCGAAGTTTGCAGCCCCCTGTCACCTTGTTATCGTATGGAACAGGCTGATTACTCTTAAGCTCCGACTGTAATGATGTGTTTGTAAAGCTGTTAAAGTCCCCTGACATCACCAGCTCCTCCTGAAGCGACAAACACGTGCCTGTGGGACCACTTGCTTTGCGATGAGGAGCTGGATGACGCTGAACTTCTAATAAGGCTTCGTATTTCTCCACAAGGATCCTGTATGGGTTGTCTTCTACTTCTTCGTCCTCTACTTTGACGCAATTCTCCTGTGGCAAAGACCGCGCAGATTATAAATTATTGTTTGTTAGAACCATAAATATGAAAAATAATGACAGTGGGATCAACAAATGGAATATGGGATAGTGCAGGTGTACTGCCAGATTTATAGGATATTATATGAAATAAAATGCAGTGCAGTATTGTGAAAGAACTTTTATTTTATTTTCTTTAAATCATATAAATCTGGCCTCAACACATTGCACGATTATTATGATAATCAGTCATCGCAAAATTCGACTAGATAATAAAGCATTATTTAAAAATCAAGCATGCATGTAAGAAACTGAGACATCTAAAAATCTACACAATCATAAATCAAAGTATAATAGTGAAAATATTCTCAAATATATGAGCACCAATCAGTGAATTTTTTCGAAAAAATTTAGTGTACAATTATTATTTTTCTAACTCTTTGGGAATTATTTATATCGCATGGATAATTAATAACTTAAAATAATAACATTCAAGCTAAACGCGCTGAACGAAACTTTGGATAGTTCTTCAACTGTAAAGTGGACGGATTAAATCGCGGACAAGTTTAAGCTCACTTGAAGTTAGTAGAAGGGAAAGGTACCTTTAAAAAGGATGCAGATTATGCTAACGAATTCTACCGGTTAAATTGATGATGAAACTTAATAATTTCTAGAAAAACATAGACAAAATAGAATCGTTATAGCGGATATAATTGTGTAACTTGTAACCGTTGAAAATGCAGAAAAAATTATATTTATCAATCCGCTACGCGATTCAAATAGGCATGGATAGTAATTGGCGCGTTAAATCTGTCATGATAAAATTGCTCGACCTCTGACTCGACGGTTTGCATCAAGAAGCAAATAAATAACAAATTCAATGCCTTTAATAAGAATATGAAAATATCCGTTTGGGTAAAATAATTTGATAATTGACTCAGATGATAAGCAGTTCTTACCAACAACTAAATTCAAAAACGAATTTCATGAATAATCCTATAAGTAGGCAAGTATGATGTGTGACCGTTTTTACAACCATATTTTATATCAATTAGAAAGCATAAGGAAATTATTAAAGTGTGATAAAATTATTAGAATTTATATCTGGTATACTATGTAACTATCAGTCAGTCTTTATGAAGTCTCGATGGAAGCATTTTTTTTAAAATGAATAACGGTATTCTAAATGGCATTAGAACAGCCGGCATAGCATATTCATTTCGCAAATAGCCCAAAGTTTCCAAAAACAGGCCTAGAATAGACGGTGCTCTCCAAATACTAGTCACTATCTTCCAGATGAGCAAAATAAATTGCTTACTTTCTTTTTTTGACGATATCATTGATGCCTAAAGAGAAATAACAAAACCAAATTACGAGCAAAATCAGAACCAATTGAAAAAAGGAAAAGAAATCAAAGCAATCTCTAAACTTCTCTTCAAGTTTCGGCTGATAAATGTGAATGAATTGAAAAAAGCGATGAAATCAATGATTATAAATAGCAGAAAAGAAGTGCAGGTTGACGAGAAAAACACCTTGTTTTAAAAAATATTCCGGGCAGTATATTCATCCCTGTAAAATGAGGCGCGGATTCGAGGAAGTCGTAAAGTTCAATATCAGACTGTTCAAGATAAATCAATACAACAAACTTGCGAAGCAGCGTCCTACTTTACTTAGTTTAAGTTTAACCTAGATACAAGTTATCCAATAATCTTGAATCCCATAATATGCAAAGCGTCGAAAAATTATTTTGATAATAATCGATGAATCTATAAACCTGCACCTCAATTATTAATTTCATGCCAATATTAATTTCATGCACTAAGTATTTCGATTGACTTTGAACATAAATAACATCTCGAACTTTCCAAAATCTAAGAAGGATGTATGAAATAGGCTTGGTAGGAATGAGTGATACGGTTAGCGATGACCGCAAAAAAGGGGTTAATTAACTCGGTTATATTGTAATTACCTGTGGCAATGGGGTCCCGGAGTCTCTATGGCTATCAGTCGTTATAGAATCGATAAGGCTAAGATCATCATCTTCCTCTTGGTCCAACATTATCGAGAGCGCATCGTGAGTTCTGTTGTCAACGCCGCGCAAACACCGTCCGCATAAGTGACCTTGTCTGGGGGAAAAAATGAATACAAAATTCTAACGTATAAAACTACGAATAGGTAAAATAAAATTGAATAAGATAAACGTGTTTCCCACTTTTTGAACATAAACTAGACACGAACGTTCTCTTTCTCCTTCTACATCGAATATTAGTAAATTTCTATGCAGAGATATTACCAGTCGTGCAAAAACTGTGTCGTAAAATATCAACCGGTCGACGACTACCGCTTGCGAGAGAGCCATGTAAGAAGAATATTCCGACTTTTTAAGTAGAAGGTTCTTAGAGAGGTCAGACTGCGTGGACCCGCGTGTAACCTATAGCTCTTGATTAATAGGATGTCGTAACATTCAGTTGAAGGAGATAGAACTCCGGAAATCCACACTTATATAAAATCTCGTATAAAACTGTATCTCAGTAAATTTTAGAGTAAGAGGATCGGGGGTTTGAAAAAATGCAGATAGGTAACTCAGTTTGTTTAGGACCGCTGAACAACGCAACCATTTTTCAAACCGCCTCTGAACGGTCTCATTCTCGTTATATTCCGTTTGAGTTTTGATACATAGAAAAATTATTATAATAAGAATAAGACGATAAGCTTACCGCACTTCTTCCAGCGTGCTAATTTCATCTTGAAGATTTTTCATTCCTTCAGCTTTTTGTCGCCAGACATTCAACTGCTCTTCAAGATTCAGATTTTCTTGTAATATAGAATCCAACTGTTCACCAAGTTCAACAACCCTCTTCTGCTCACGTGATCTCTGATTTTTAGTCTCATGTAACTGTCTTAATAACTCGGTAACTTCGTCGTCGTTCGCTAATGTCGTGGCCAATTCTCTTATGCTCGTGTCTATTAATTTTTCAGGCAAAGGGATAGGCGAGGCAGCGACCTAGGATAATTGATTCAACAATAAAATAATACGAAGAGAAAAAAAAAAACTCGAACACAATTTTTCATGCCTCCGACCTGTTCTATGCTGCCATCCTGCGAAACCTTCGCCTTCCAAATCGCAGTGATACGAGGCGGTGTTGCATCAGCCGTTCCACTTACATGATGAAGTCGACGAAGCAAAGTTTCATGTTCAGCGGTGAGTTCGTCCAATTTTTTTTGCAACTCTTCACAGCGGGCTTCAAGAGATTCGATGCTTACCCCTTGGCTGTAAAAAGTTAAGAGGAAATTCGTCAATTATCTGTATCAAAGAAAGCGAGGAGAAAGTTTCAAGCATATTTCATCATAGTATTTATGCATACCTTTTGATCTGTTTTTTGTCCGAAGAATTTTCAAGGGCAAGACGATGATTGGCTCTTTCTAGATCTTGTATACTGACTTCCAGCTGTTCGTAGACCCTCAATCTAGAATCGTTCACTTCCCTCAACGCGGCAGTCTGTTTTTTCATATACTGTAAAGAATAATGTAAATTGCGTTACCTTTACATAATAAAATTATACACGCACCTACATTCCATAGACTGTTAATTATTTAGATCATGATATGTCTAACGCAACATGGCAGTACGCATTGAACCTTATTCATTTTTAATACATCCATTCTACTTGAAAAATGGATGTATTTCTTCGTATAGATCAGCGGACAGTTATCGATTGGCATAAATTATCTCACATGATTATAAGAAATTGCGGATGTAGTATGTGGAAAACGTTGAGAAATAAAACTGCTGATATATCCAAGGTAGTTGAAAGCCAGCTGTTGATATAGCTATTTGACCTCCAGATAAACTCGTCTTAGGATAGAAACTCGTCGAAGGATAAGAGAAGATAATATCAGCTTTTTCAAACACTTTTCTTTCATACATTGTACACGACGTTGCCAACTTCAGTAATTATGCGAACATGAAGACATTTAATTAACGTGACAAGGAAGAAAACAGTCACATCGTGCGCAAAAATCTGGATTAATTTATTCTGTCAATATCGAATGAATTTCGGTAATCTTTGAGATAATAATATCTGTACCGTAGGAACTCAGGCTGTTTTGATTATCAATTCTCAATCTTATAAAATATACTGGATTTTTGAACATCGAAAGTTTTATAATACAGATAGCTGACGTGAGAGTGTGCATAATCCGGGGGTCACTCGCGGTTCAGCGTATTGCGTTATACCAACATTTTGTTTTTAGGAGATAATGGTAAAGAAGACGTTAGAGAAAGCCATTTTCGACTAAAGTAGTCTCTATAAGTTTTACTCCGAGACAAACAATTCTTTCTTTCTTTTTTGTTTGAGGAGTTATGATTGTATGACTGTACGATGATTATATTACATAAAAAAATAGGCTATACGTCGGTTTGCAGTTTCTAACTAATTTCAATGTAAAAAAAAAATATATATATACAACACTTTGCGATATTCACCAGAGTAGCTTAAGTTCTATTAACATATAGAAAGCAACTATATAGGAGTATAGCAATTATGTGTATATACATAGGTAATATTATCGATGGCCGTCTATCTATCAGGATTTGCACGAATCTTAACACCTTTTTCAAAGCTGTATATATATACTTCATATACACATGTAGACATGACGTGTACATTAATAAACACATTTTCCCGCGCTGACACTAATCCATTGCTTAATTCAGGTATTTTATGAAAATAGTAAAGAACGAAAAATTTCACAGAGAAAAATCGTTGTAATGTTTCATAGAATTATCCATGTAACGCTGACTTATGGGGTGTATAAATCATAGAAGAATAATGCAATTTCAGCGCTTATTCCTAGAGGAAGATAAGAAACAAATTAGCGTTTTTGAACACGGTGTAATTTGTCTGTAGAATCTGACTCGTTCAACTGAAGAATGTACGAGTTAAGATGATGATCGATTGGTCGAGCTTCCGGGAAACTAAACAGGGATAAGCTTATTAAAAGTAGAGATGGTGCGTCGCAAAGAAGAAGTTAAATTAGATAAATAAGAAATCGATGCGTATATACCTGATTGAAAGGTAATCAGTATTTTTATATTAATTTTTGAAAATTTTTTGAATTCAGGTTATAATCCCGATTAAATTCGCATAACATACGTTATATTACGGGTTCGAAACTGAATTCGTGTCGGAATGATATGCGTTTATAACGAGGAATACATATATGGGAGTATATAATATCTAAGGCGCCAATTAGGCGTCTTGCATAGCAAGTTGTTCTGCTTGTATTATAGTTATAGTGAAAGTTGCGCAACTTCTAGTTGAGAAAAAGAAGGAGAAAAAATAAATACATTAATAAATAAAGAAGCAAGAAAAAGACAAAAAAATAGCACCGCATGTGCCGTCAGTTAGTGACTTACTTTTATACCGAAAGGTGAATGTGTATCGAAATATATGGAGGTATGTATAGTGTGTGTAAATATAAAATAATAAGGTGGATTTCTGAATACAAAATCCATTCGCACGGTGCCTGCAACGGGCTCACAAGAAACTAAAAACACGCATTTAAAATTTTTCATAATCTACATAAAAAACAGATGAATAAATGAAGAATTCTTTTCTTGTGTATTACAGACCCTTCTGCGTATACATGTGAAATAAATTTTGAATTCTGTACGCGTTTTGCGTGAATATTATGTGTGTACACGTTATAGGTATACCCTATACCCATTGACCAAGAACATACCTTACAGCACGCGTGTATTTGAAAGAATAAAACCGGTCCGCAAAGCTACCAACGTGTTGGTCCCATACAACTCTCATGCGACCCAGGAGCCAGCTGCATTCCATGCCACGTGTTTCGCTTGCGAGCTCTAAGTATTTTTAGTGGTCAGTATTATGGGTGGCCCTTCGGGGCCCCAGGGCCCCAGGGCCTCGGGGTCTAAGGCCCCCGGGGTACGATCGGATTCAGACTCGCAAGAAATAATCGAGTGAAGTAATCAGATCTAGCCGTACAGAATATTTGTACACATGGATATCCCTATTTTCTGTAAGAAAACTGAGCTGAGAATTCAACTCGTGCAAAAACAAAAAAACAAAAAAAATTGCCCGTGTAACGAGAGGATACACGCACAATACCACCTTGCATACCTATGCAACCGAAAAAAACGTACAGCGTATTCAACTGTTTATTCTTGATTCTTTTTTTTTGTGTTTCTCTAATTGTGATTTGTAACACGTTTCGATGGGACTAAGGAACGCGTAAAATACGAACATGTACGTGACTGAATAGAGTTGAAGACCAAATAATGAGGGGACTTGTAAATGGAAATTATTTTTCCATTGATAGTGCATGATGAATTTTTTTAGAGTAGTGTTCCAGGTGATTATCTTCAGAGTATAATTTAATCGTCAGAGAGGTCATTGGCTTGGAGAGGGATTTATTCTTTTTTTTTCACAAATACAGAATTCTATTCAGGAATTCTGAAATTTTCATCTGTATCTGATTACCCGTTATGTAAAAATGGGAAATTTACTACTCACCTCTATTTCTTGAGCTTGTTCATCGATTGTGTTCTGTTGTTGTTTCAAATTGTTTTCCAACTCTTTATTACGTTCTAGTAATGTCTTGCCGAGTTCAGCAGCCAGCTGAAGATCTGTAACAAAATAGTATTTTACAATAATTAAATTATTCACATTAAAGTGGGAAAAAATTATGGATAATACCACGCTCAATACATTGGGTTTAGGTTGAGGGAAATATCGGGGTTTAGATTTTTTTTTTTTTCTATCTAAAAATTGGATTTTTGTACCAGAATTACAAAATTTTTGAGAACATCCGAAAAAAAGAAAATTATAACGTCGAAAAGTGAAAAAGTATTTTTTTGTGACTGAAGAACATTACTGAAAAACCTACACGAAATTTTATCGATAAGTTACATACTACATTATCAATAGCTTTTTTTAACACGAGAATTCTTCAGTTTCTATATTTATCTCTCATTTATCTACGTCCGGTTGAAAATATTTCGAACATTGTGTACACATCTGTATATTATACACTTATCATAACGATGTGGTACATCATTCTTATCATATAAACGTATTGTATAAACTTTACATAACAATATTCAATTTACAAATCAAACTCCCAATCGTAACGAAAGCTTTGAAAACAAAAAGGAAAAGAAAAAAAGAGAGGGTCTCACGATAAAAATCTTCATATAAAACGAAATGCAATACATCGAAATAGATAACTTTTTCCCACACGTCTGATTTGGTTATACACAGTCATTTAAATCATCGTTGAGTAATCGTCAAAGGATGTCGTGAGTCCAACTGAAAGTCCCAATAGAAATAAAGAAAAAAAATTATTCAACGGTTCTCCTCGAAGCCGCAACGTATAAATTGCCGAGTGTTAAACCGTTTAGAAAAAAAGAACAAGAACCTGATTGTCGCTAAATTCTCAAAACGAATCCTTGGGGGGTATAAAAAAAAATCGCCACGCAGAGAGTCCGAACCGCGAACTCGAGATGAAAATTTACTTAATCGAAAATTGTTGTTGGAAATTTTGCTGTTCCAGTTCCTTTTATTTTGGCACATGGGGGACAAGCTGCGAAAGTCCTGTATAGATTTCTCTAAAAAAATGATCATGTATACCTTCAGGTCCTTGAAGGCATGCCAATTCGATAGAATAATCCCAACAATCAAGAGGATTGGTGTTAATTTGAGCGGGAGAATCCCAGACGACCTCCATGCTCCGGGTTCCCATATTCCCAATATTTTTGATATTACAATTTTTGGCGCACAAAAACTTTTTTAACAAGCCTTCAATAATTCGCGTTATACAGTGAATATGCACGTGTATATATAATTATATCCCTGAGATAGTATTTTACCATAAAAAAAAAGAAAAAGAAAAATGATATAAAATATATCGTTGCACTTGTACTCCGAATATTTCGCGCACCCTTAAAAATCAATTTTCAACCGTCGCGCGTTTTTCCTTTTTTTCGTTGGTAATCGACTATACCGTGTGGTTAACGTCGCACCACTGTAAGACGGTGAGCAAACCCGAGGACCGTACACCATGCATTTCCCTCTCCAAAAACCCTTTCTCTCTCTCTTTCCTCCCACCCTGTTTCCCTCTTTCGTCTTTCGTCCTTTTTCTTTTCCCCGACTGATTCCCTTCGCCGAGTTAAATCTTCCTCCTGAAGTTCTTCTCCTTTTAAACTGCGGTAAGACCTGCAAGAGGATTTATTTATACGCGTCCATAGGTATACCTGCAGTATTACAGTATATAGATGTACAGCAATTCTCGGGCTCTCGTGGATCTCTCACAAGTCAGGTGAACTAACGACGACGCATTTCGTTTGCACATTTATAGGCGCAGGTACATCGTTGCCATAATAAGATAAGGTATATAACGATGTCCCACTTTGAATAACGAGAAATAATTATTTGAATGAATATTTTCTAAATTCTGCATGCACGATGGTCGCATAAATTGAAGAATTAACAATTAATTTTTGTAACGATTATTACTATTATTTTTATTCATTTGTTTTTTTTTTCGGGTTCCTCGTTGCTGCACACGGCCAAAAAATTACTTTATACTGTGAACGCAGTTTGACCTTATTTACAGTTAAAAGTTCGTGCGGTGATGGAATGAAAGATTACACAATCCAAATCCATATACATGAGGCATGAGGTATATGCCCACGTAGATAACTGGTTAATATGAAATAATCTTCAACTCTATATTAGTATATAGAGTTTGATGAAACTATTTGACGTAATGAATGTAATTTTTAGTTTTTTTTAAACAAATAAATAAATACTCGATTTTTAAACACGTCGTGTAATAGGATATACCGATTATATACACGTAGCAAATCGAACGAATGATAAATGTGTAATGCAAATACCTAATTGAAAATTCGCGAATCATTTCTTTACTATATGAATAATTTATTCAATTATACTTGTTTTTTATTCAAATCATTTAAATCGAATGCACGGTAGTATAAATACGATTTACTACTGCACCGCTGCTTTCTTTACGCCGCACCCTTGAAAACTGTTTGCGATCTTTGCTTTACACTGCAGTCTATCACTTTCTAACATCAACTTAAGACTTTTACACGTATCTATAGAAATTTACCCTCGTTCGACTCGCATGACCATATAGATAAACGATTCGTCATTATTTTTAGCTGATTTAATCCAGATCTCGTGGAGCCAAAAAAAAAAAAAAAAAACGTAAAACTATCATCGGAATTATACCAAACAGCAATGGCAACTGGCTACAACAATGGATGATACATAAAATTTTTGCACATCACTCTTGCTCTTCACTATTTTACATATATACCTACTCGTGGCATCAGCTATAGTTTCACGTTCGGTTCTCACAATTGTTTGATTTTTTTTAACAACAAAAGAAAAATAAATATAAATTTTTATATATATATATATGCGTTACCTTGTAGATAGTAGAACGTAATTCTCGATCTCTTATATGGTTGAATTAAATATGTACAATTTTCACTTCTACTTCTTACTTCCATTTTCGTTATAGGTAGTATACCTATGTACATAGTTTACATCGTCTCAACATATGTATAATTACACCGCAAAAACCACAACAATATAAGTAAAAAATAAATTTTTATTCCAACTTTACAATTAGTCGAGATCAACGCATTAAAACGTAAATTTCATCCAACTATCTTCTATGTAAATGAATATTTATTAAATTCATTGTAACTAACAATAAGATAACATTAAAAATGTCAGCGTCTTCGGTCGCGATTTAATGATTTCCGGTATCAAATTATCTGCAGATGCCATCATTTTATTTATATTACACGCAAATTGGAGTCGCGTGAGATTTAAACTCACATTATATACCTTAATGCTACAGGAAAGAAGAAGAAGAGCCAAATAAATTTAATCTAACACCAATGGGAAAAATCGTAAACTTTATACAGATTCAAATCTCCTCTACAAAATCGCACGATATGATTGTTTTTTTTTTTTTATTTTTTTTTTTCAATAAGCAAAATATCTTTCGAATCGATCCGAAAGTGTAAGTAGAGAACAGAATAATGTTGCAACAAATAACTCTGGATCGATTCTATTTTTTCTTTTTAACCTTTCCCACTTTTTCCCAGTACAAATTATAATTATATTCTTGATTTTCTATTGTTTCGTTATTGTACAGTCCGCCAGTTAAATATATCCCAAAGGTATAATTGCGTCGATCTGATTTACGAGACTACGCGTCTTTTAGTTTTCGATATTTTGCTAGGTCAAGACTTAACTAAACGATCGTTATTACATCGTAACCCTAATTGGTATCAATTATCATTCGAAAAATTTACGCAAACGTAATTTACGTCGTAGTGGCGACGGTCGGATTTTACTACCGTGCATAATCATTTAATCCGTTAAAATGTAATTTTAACAAGGAGAAATGTGGAAAAAAAATTACCTTATATGATTCGTAAATTTCTCAAATCACTTTCAGATAATATACTGCAGGTATACGTATATGCACAGTATTATATACACCTACTACACCACGAATAAAAAAAAATGATTTCACTACTTAGAAATTGAAATATTATTTATGTATCGTATACATTATACATAAAATTGAGGAGGCAATGAAGCGATCGTGAAATGCATCATCATTATTATCATCATTACCAGCAGCGTAGCAGGTGCTGCAGTTAAAAAAAGCCGTTACTCCAAAAGAAAAGTGTTCTGCACGAGGATGATTGTTTTAAAATGAATTGCTTCTAGTCATATCGGTCTCAGCCATACGGCATCGAATAAAAAAATAAGGAAAAAAAAGAATAAATGAAACTCACATATACATATAAATATAAATAGGATATAGGCATTTATCGCCTCTCAATTTGGTATTATATACTCTTTATTCAATTACATCCATCGGTCACAGATTATAAACGAGTATTATTTATTCTATTCATCTTTTCTATAATTATTATACTGAATAATCGACATTATTATTTGATTCAATCTTTTAATTCCTCAAATATAATGATAATTTTTTTCCTCTTCTTTTTCTTTTTTCTCCGTCTATATAGTAGACGTTAATCCGCTAACTTTCTCCCCATTAATGATGTAAGAAGAAAAAAACTCAAAAACTAAAAATCAAACAAAAATGTAGATTTTAATTTAAAAAATCGATAACCTCTTTGTAAAATTCTTCGACTATCACCGCGGCATATGTAGCATCATCCGGCGAGTAAATTGATAATTGACTAAGTTGATTGATTGTGAGTATCGAGGAAGTTGTCTACACTACACATTACAGATTGTTCTGCAGGGCGAAAAACGGAAGTTCTAATTGTTAACGTTTGCAATACAATATCGCATCATTTACGCAATATGTAAAGATGACCCACCCACTCTTCGGGTATTTCGAATTGAAAAAGTTGTTCCAAATTAAAATCGCTTTATTTCGAATCGTTCCCAATAATATCGATCCTAATCGTGAATGAAAATTCGAAAATAAGACCCAAAAGAAAAAGAAAGTTTTTTCATTAGCCTCTCACTTTTTGAACAACGATATTTTTTTCTTCGCCCGTATTCCTTTTCAATTTCGCTCCAAAATGGCGTCGTTGTAGATCCTACGGTTTTTATGCAACGGAGGAATTTTGACCGCGATAAAAATCGAAAAACTAACAAAATGACAATGAAAATATATACCGCGATGAAAAGAGGGGGTAAAAAATAAGAAATAAATTATGCTAGAAAAAATATATCAAGAGCTATGTAATATAGGCACGTATATACTTATAGTTTTACCAAGAATATCAAATATTTGCATAGGTCATCCCTAAGATACCTGAACGGCCATTAAGACCTTTCGAACAAAATCGTAGCGAATCACCTCAAGGGATTAACTGTACCTATATCTGGTACTGTAGTGTACGGTGCAGTCGTTCGGACGATTCAGAAGTTATTAGTCGTACGAAGCGACGTAGACTCCTCTCTTATATTGTTGGATATAATTACAACGGTGAAATATTAGGCGACAGTTTGAGTAGTTTATAAGTTATTATCTCTTCTGCATAACCATTTCATAACCCCCCTGCAGAGTTTACAGCTGCGTTGGGTATATCGCTCCACCCATAGACGAAGGGTCCTGCGGTCCCGAATTTGGCTTAAAATATTATTGCAAATACGTGACTGAAAATCCAAATTTTATACCATGTAAAAGCATGCATAGTTATGTACCTGCACCTCGACCTGCACAAAGTTTTGCCGTCGCTAAAGGCCGGTTATAAGTAGACAATAAAATAGAGAGGAAAAACCAGCTCGAACAAAACTATCCCGATTGTACAAGTTTATGACAACAAGCAAGTGCGAGACGTAAACTGGAGAAGCTCTCGTCCCATTGCAGCTGGCCGCAATGGTAAGTCATTCATCCAAAATGATGGTAAAATTTTGTCAGAAAAATATAATAGGCACATAGCTAGGTAGTTGAAGTAAACGTGGTATGATATAATATTAATTAAAATACGCACTGATATGATTATATAATATATTTTCGCTGTAATAATATATATGTAAATTATCATACCATACACCGGAAGTTAGATGTATTTAATTATTTCGATTAGAGTTTATATATACACATAGGTTTACGATAAGGTAATAATTATCGCGCACCGTGAATAAGGTGTATATGTATGCAAATTTACTTGACGAGTATATGGTTAATATAATAATGAAGAATCTACTGCGCTCTGCAGCATCATCTTCATTTTGTAGATGCGTAAAATATGATATACGAGTGCAGAAAGTCCCGTAGTAAGGATATGTATGTATATCGCAGTACGGTATGCCTACCAACTGCAGAATCTCAGGGGGGGTAATTTTCAGGAACATTACGTTCCAGCAAATGATCCGCTGGGATTGCCGATCGCTACGTAGTATAAATATGAGTGTATATCTATAGGGACGGTTTGATGTGAGAGAACATCGCATGTCGTGCGGAACGCTGCCGTACAGATAGGTAATATGAAATATATCAACTAGATATCTATATATTTATCCTAAGAATTTACAAAATGATATTACCATCAATTATGCGATAAAATGTGTTGGCTGCAGAATCTGAGAAGTTGTAATGATACGTGTGTTATATACGTGTACACGTAAAACGTGACTCTAGCATATTATAACATCACCGTCAAATACGTCTGATGCACATATACATTATTGAATACGTAACACACGTATAACATGATCGACGGTATGGGTATAAGGGCATCATATCAAGAACGTTCACCTGTTGCAGCAGCAGCAGCAAAAGTAGCAGGAGAAGCAGCAGGTGTTATAAAGCAACCTTCCAAGTAGGTACGCCTCGAATTCAGATATACTAGGTATAATATCGATGCAGTGTACGAATAAACTGAGGAATGAAATTTTTGCAAAACCAAAAAAAAAAATTAGAAATACACGATAAAATTCGTCAATATCGTCGCTCCGTATCGAGATCATGTATTTCATTGTAATTCATGGTAAAAAATGAAGTTTGATAAGAAAAAAATTGGATTCGTTAAAATCGAATTTATATAATAAATTTAGAACGAAAGTTAGTATATATTATAATACGTATAGATAATTTTTAATTGGACAAATATTCTCTCTATCGCGTGCTTGTTAAAATGTAGGTACACGTACAATCTTATTCTAATCATTTGAATTTGAATTTAGGTCAAACTTGCGAAGAAAAAAAAAAAGGAAAGGATAGATAAATCAAAAAATAAAATAGTTATGGTAAAAAAATAATAAAAGCATATATGTATAATGTAATGATACTAGCAGTATTAAGAACATCAAAGTAAGAGAATAAAATTTTTTCGAATTTCTGCACTTCGCGAAAAATATGTTCGGCCGCTGTTACAGCGTGCGATCTAATTAAAATCTTGTTCGTTGTTCTTTGATTAAAATTTGCAGCAGTGCTAAGATATCTGTATACTCTATTCTGAATACAGAAGACATAAAATAACCTAACGGATTTTGTTGTTGTTGTTTTTTTTATGATTCAACTAACAAACTGATAAAAGATTATCAAAGCATATAATTATATCCTGCACCAGAATGGTATTATGTTAAGAAGTATAAATGCCACGTCCTATAGAGTAAATATGCCACACCTACGGTCATCCACCTACTTTCAGGTTTCCGACTTGTTGTTCCTAGCGCAGCTATACGTACTTACATATATTTACTCTTTATAAATAAATGATCATGATCGCAATATAACCGTCGGGTCTAAGCGAGTTAGTTCTCACGGATGCGCTGCATCTGCACGATAAGGTGTTCTTATAGGTTTGTATATATGCATGTATGTATTATAACTATATAGCAAATACCGCGACATATAGAAGAAGTATATAGTATATAAGAAGCTCTAGATCAGGTCACGCAATTAGAATAGGTGCGCGCGTAAATCGCGAGAATCTCTCTTTCTCTCTCTCTCTCTCGCTTTCGGAAAATGAATAAATAGCTTAAACAGTAATGACAAATAATAAAGATGAAATGAAAAGAAAAAACAAATCCTGATTGCAAATTGCATGACACGATGAACCGTTAAGAGCTTAATCACTGTTGAAATTTTTTTAGCCTGAAGGAAGGCGGTGAGAATATTAAATATATATATATATGTATTATATATACTCTATGTATATCCAATAGGTATATTTAAACTGGCGACCCTCGTTCTACGTGAGTAAATTTAGTTGTCCAAAGATCGGAACGTGATTAAAACTTGAGGAGGTCAAGACCGTGAGATATTGTTGATATATTATTAAATACAGAAAAATATTTATTACATTATATCTAGACGAACGTTATTAATTCCCCTTAATTTATGTGAAACATATACATATAGTCAAGTCGGATAATAAAATGAAAATAATTTTTCTCTCTCAAATTACAATATGAATTTTTTAAAGACGAGTTTTCAAAGAATCGTTTTTATACGCTCTGCATGAAGCTTTGGATTGAAATTTTATCACAAGTGTAACATATCGACGCTCTAATTAGCAAATTGGCTGACTCCATTTTTGTACATTTTTCAGGAGAGCCAAAAAACCGTTTTATTAATAGAAAAATTATAAAATTGAAAACAAAAAATTTGAACACTTGAATATTGTTAAAAATGTGTTTATTATTGAGTACATATATAAAAATATGTCAGCTAAGAAGTTTTTTCGGAATTCGACAATTTTTATCCGGAATTTTTAAAATCAGATGAGGACTCTTCTACTGAGAGCATCGATATGGAGGAAAGGAAAAGCGGAGGACTATACGTGAGAAAGAAGAAAACTGAATAATGCAAAAAAAAAAAAGTAACGTTAATCCGCGTGACCCGATCTGCCGGAAGTGATTTCGCGAATTGTATAAATGATTATATTATTTGTACGTAGTAAATATCGATCTCGTACATACGTACTCATGTAGGTACGCACATACATATATATACATATATATAAATACACGAAGATGCTTCCGCATTAGTCGCGGTATTAACGTTATATACCTACAGAATGATCGATAATCTCATGTATAGATTTGCCTATACGTATAATACGGTTGTTTATGGAGGAACGCGAGCGTTTCAGGTTCAAGTTGCGCAAATGACATCGGGAATCATCAACAGACAGCTAATGATGCCTAACCACCAGCTCTGCACGGCAGCAGCAGCGGCAATAGCTGTAGTATAATCGTCTTCTTCCGTCTGTTTTATCTGAGAGCAAACACGAGGCAGGTTGTGTTATATGTATAGAGGGATATAGGTGTACGTATAATATACCTACACGTTTGGCATTCGTCGCTTTCTCTGCAGCGCCAGGAAGAAATTTGATCCCTTGACCCAAGTCACGGTTCATATCCCGCCACAGTCGATGCATAATATCCATACGTATATCTACACAACTCCCACACCTGTCCATCCAACTGTACACCCCGTGCTGCACTCGATCAAACGATCGAGATGACGCCGATCGTAGACGGCCGCCCAAAATCGCTGAACTACTAATTTCGATAAACGAGACCGCGAAGTGGTCCGAAGAAGCTTATTTGATTTTTCGATCGTTTTTGCTAATTAGCATAGATTTATGACAAGTATAAATATCATGTGAGTTTTACGACGATATAGCTCGCTAGTATGTATAACGGGCATCGATCCCTATGTGAATACATATAGGTTTACATATGGGTATACCTATATGTGTAAAATAAATTATTTGGTACATCGTATATAGGTATATACGTTATGGGAAATGATGAGACTGCGAGAATACAAGCGAAAATGAATGTATGTATAGTGTAACTAAAGGTGCGGATGTTCGTTTAGCTGGTTTATAACTTGTAATTAATATAGAATAATAATTAGATTTATACGCGGGTGAATGTGTAGTAGGATAATTATGATAGTTAATTACGAGAGTTTGTTGTGGAGAGGTGGTAATACGTTTGTATAGTTAAAAACAATGGCCTTGTATATCCGGCGGAAATAGTAAAGTTTAAACGGAATAAAAGTGAGATTGCAGATGCCTCGAGGTACGTATACTTGATATGTAAAAGTATCTATACGTTCGTAATATGTACATGAGGTAGACTGGCACCTGCCAGCTTTTGCGGCTCCCATGGCATGCGTGATGGCAACTTTTAAAAAGTTTCATCCGCTGCGTTCGTCGGTGGCGCGGTTCACATCGTCGACCGATTGATCGGTCTACAGAACTAAGTTTGTACAACCTAAACCAGATTTAAACCATAAACTGAATGAATTTACAAGTGAACGAACCTGAAGAAGAAGTGAGCTGTTAATCTAGTTTACATATATAGATATATATGAAAACCGTGCAGAAGTTGGTCCCCCAAAGAACACCGCGGGAAAGTGAAACGCCGTTCGCTTTTGCTCCACTATACGCCGCGTTCTCCTATTTATGCGATTCTCCCGAGATAGTATTGAAAAGAAAAAAGTAACAAAAAATAAATAAATAAAATAAAAGAAAATACATTCTTTTACTTCTACTTCTTCTTCTTGTTATTCTCATTTTCGTCCGGCAAAAGCGGCACGCCCGCAACGAGGTAGGCGGTACGTACTACACATAAAACATACAACTTGACCCGCTTCGCGACGCCGGCGTCCGTCGTTCTTTCCTCCTCACCGTCGTCAAAGGGCGCATTATATGTAATAATCCACGTGTACATCAAATCCCGATGGAGATATAAAACGAAGGTTGTATATCTATAAAGAAAGAGGCGGGACTGGATTTGCTTTACCAAATATAAGGTAAAAATAATAAAATGGGGAATGGCATATCGATCGATGGAAAAAAAATATATATATCATAGTGGCAAAATGATCTTGCGGATCACGGTTTATTACGATTAATCTACGGATGGATAAAAAAAAAAAATTTCTTTCCAATTCCTTTTTCAGTAACCGAAACAACAACCTGCGATAAATTAACGTTGAAGATAACGATGTTCGATTTTCGACGATTTGCATATTTTCGAAATGATCGATTTCATCAACGTGGAAGAAATTATTGATTTTTTTCTTTCTTTCTTTTCTTCGAACTATAACTGGGTACGTTGTATATGAATCGCGTTCTCTATTATAGATCGCCGACAGATCTACGTCGGTATCCCCATCACAGCAGTAAGGTAGGAGGATAACAAGTCGTTACAAATAACGTTCGTTTAAGAAAGTTTATAATGAAATCAGTTCAAATCACTGTAGGAGATTTTTGCTCTGTCATAGAAGTCAGATGCGGGTTCAGCCGGGTGATCCCACGATTCCGTATTAGGGCATAACTCTATATGTATATAAAATATTACAAATGCAGCAAAAAAAAAACTCTGCACGAGATGTTCATTAGAAATTTCTCATCGGGTGTAGACGAGGGGGGGAAAAAAACATATGCGTAAAAAGAGAAAGAGAAAAGAACAAACAAAAGGGTCTAGAAGCTGCAGCAGAAAGTTTAACATTTATTAATATTTATATACCTGACATGGCATATGTGTGCAATAAATACGCGTGTAAATAATCATTTAACTATCGATAAAAATTGTCAATCTTTCTAAAATAATCATTAAAATCCCTGCAATTTTAGACGGGACAATAAAAACTTACTCGCTATTATATTGTTATTTTTATAATATAAAAGACGCAGGTGCCTGACATCGTAGGTATATTATATATACGTATGTTGGAAATCGTACTACGAAGATCAATAGGATATTCGTATGTAAAATGACTCGCTTTGTGTGTATGTATATTTCTTTCTAAACCGCACACTGTTACTTATTTAAATTGTATTATGCTAAGAATTGATTTACCACTGAATAAATTTTTTTTTTTTCTCTTCCTTTCATTCGTCAAATCTGTATACATACAATACTCAAATTACCGGTTAAAAAGTTCGAATAAATGATTGTATTGATCATTCCACGCTTTCTGACCCCGTGGGGATCGTGAAACGAACAGCAACGCAACCTGAAATTATTTTCACCTAATATATTTATGTACGTAGGTATGTAATGCGTATATGTATATACGGAAATAATAAAGAATGAGATCAAAACCGTCGCAACTTCAATTACATATTCCAGCGATATTTTTTGTCAATTTTTTGCACTTGAAACGTTAACAATATGGATTCAATGAATAAAAAGAAAAAAAAAACAGAAAAGTAAAAATAGAAAAAAAATCGAATGAATGGGCTGAACGGACTGAGTGGATGAAAAATATAAAATTTCCGTATGAGGTTAGTCGCAGAGACTGGAGAAGCTTAGGTCACTCCAGGTGACACCTGAGATGGTTTGAGATCTAAAACATTTAATACTCTAGAGTTCTAGACTATAATATATGGATGTGGGCAGCAGGTTGTTTCAAGACGTTTCTGCGTTCTGTTTCTTTGTCGAGTTGATGCAAAATACAATAGAATACTAGAGAGCACCCATATATGCAGGCAGCTCGGGTTCCTATACCAAACGTATCACGTGTCCGAGTGTCGACTTCTGCAACGCAACAAATAGAAAGAAGAAAAAAAGGAAAAATTATACACATATTGTGCGTAAAAAAAATGGTAAAAACAATAAAGAAAACAAAACAGAAAATGAATTTGGTTTTTGTTCTTTAAAATCAGAAAACTTCTGCTTGTAATACAGATATAACACGTTAAAAACTATAAGTTGTAAAGGAAACCTACCGAGTTTAAATTATATTCTTCGTTTTTGCTCCGTCCCAGATTTAATTTAGGGATGCAGAGCACAAGTATCATTCACCGGCAAACGAGCACAATCTTCGTCGTTTCCGCGCCTATCCCGTGGGCCAAGTGCATCCCTCCGTACGATCGATAGCGACAAGCCGCTTGTATAGGGTGTTCTAACGAAGACCTCCATTTTAAATCCACCTACCCCTAGAGATTGACTGACTGCCATACGATATATGTATATCCACCGATGGCTGCACTGTAGAGTCGCGTTATTTTTTCTTTGACCTTCGCATTTTGTACAACCGCGAATTTGATAATTGCAGATGACGTTATGTTTTGATACGCAGAACTATAACGAATATGAGAAGTATATAAGGTATCATCGAAGGTATTATAGCAAAAATGAACGTTGATGTGTATCGGTATCATTTTGGCGATCAGATCATTCGAATCATTTTTTTTTTCTTATTACGATGGTACGAAGAAAAGTTTTTTAGATTACACAGACTGTATTTATATCATGCCTTTTTATGAATCAAACCACACAACTGACAATTATATGGCGAACCAGAAACCTTATGAGGTCACGATATGTCGTTTTTTTTTTCGTTTCACTCCACATGCGTTTTACAAAATTGCCTGTACATATATGATCAGGTGGTGCCCAGCGATCGTTTTCATGTACACGATCTTCCAGATGTGATATACAAATTCTGTTTGTGCCCTATTATATTTCCCCCTGTCGAAATGATCTATAAATCATTATATACTTTATAGATCGCTAATATAATCTCACGCCCTGAGGCGGCCAGGGGCAGATTTGCAGGAATCGAGAAACGACCTGATTTAATCGGATCTTTATCTTTAGGTTTCTAGCGGTATGGTATATGTGTACATAAAAGCCGAGTGAAAATTATGGAAATCCGGTTTAAAATTATTTCGTTACGTCTGATTGAATTTTGCATGCGACGTTTACGAGCAGCCTTACACTTCATTTGCGACGAGTATCCTCGTCTGACGTAATCAGACATTGGTATCATCATTCGTCTCTAGACGACTACTTTGTAGTGCAGCGATGAAAACCTCTAATTGCGCCGCGGTTGCGCATTATATTCTCTTAGCTTCTTCGAGTATTACGTGTACAGCAAACACAGCAGCTGCTGAGTTCGAATATAGGTACATGTATGATATCCACGTGGCTGTGTAGAGCGGATATACAACCCAAGGTAGCTTAATTTGCGATTTTAATGTGCAACGAATACGTTATATTATGATATGCCTGCACTGTTTGCTCGAATATGCATCCTTTATGAACGAACGTTACAATTATTCTTTCTATACGTATAGTATTGAGTAGGTATTACCGTCTTCTAAAAGATTAAAAAAAGTTTTCTGTGTAACAAAACAATCTGTACACGTTGCAATTTAATATAATAAAACGAAATACGAAACGTGCGGTTATTCAGTTTATGCAAATGACCGCGTTCAAGCAATTCCCGCTTGTATAATCCAATATGGAGGAACTATTAACTATCGCGCCTCCACAGGATTTTATACATAATACATATGAAACTATATATTTCAATCTTTGGGCTCGATTCATTCATGATATAAAATGAACTAGGAAGGCATGATTTGGATATCGGATAACTCGAAGTGTATATAATAATATACTCGTTAGCAATATTTTTATGTCAATTGGCGATGTCCTGCGAAGGAACTGCGGGGAGAAGTGAAAGGAAGATCAAATTATTCGATTCCAAGGCTCAACGAGCAGGTTGTTTCGTTCTTTGATCGCCGTCGTATTTCGGTGACGATCAATTCGGCTGAAACAATTATATACAGATCTCTGCATAGCAAAATTAAACAAGGTCATGCAAAATATAAGAGCTTCTGATTCGGTTCGAAGTTACATCAATAGAAATGATTTAAAATTAGCTAATTGCAATTAGAGTTTGAAGATGTTCTAGAATTGAAAGCGTGCTGATTGTAGAATGCAGCGAGGTGTTTATCAAGATTGATCCGCTGGTTCGCTAATTACGAGTCGAGATAGCGAATAGCGAACTGGTACTTAAACGACCACAAAAAAAAAGCTGTAATGACGCTGGCGCATACTTTTTTATTTCTCGATATTCGCGATTGGCGAAATAATGATCGGGATAGAGTTTGATCGTGAATCGATGTATCACCAGCATTCGTTGATAATATTTTAAGCACGTGAGAGGTGAAAGTTATTTGAAATTTACCCTGCAGCATGTTGTGGTCTGCCTCCTCATCCGCCAGGCAGCGTACGCCGCCGATTGACGAGAGGACGCTCATCGTCTAGGGTTCCCAGTCAAAGTGCAGATCGATATTAGGTGTACCAGAAGGTTCCCCTTATTTTTACCAGTTGACTCCGTATCGTTCCGCAGGACTTTCAACGGCTAATTGTAGCCGGAGTTCACTCCTCAGTCCGTTCTCCAGTTTCCCGTTTTATCCCGGAATCCCCTCAAACGTGAACTCCACCTGCCACCAGGAGGCTAAAATCCCGCACCTTCACTCGCTTCACTTTCACTCGCGTATACGATGTAGAATGAGAAGATGTGAAATAGGACTTCTTTTTCCTTATTACGCTTCGATTCCGAGGAATCTAAGGTAGAAATATTGCGGGTCCACGGGGCAGGCGGAGATCACGTAAGAAAAGCTCTTTCCGATATTTGGTTACTAAACTCGCGTTTTAAATTGATAACACGAAGATGACGATTTTTAGGGACGGAGAATGACGGACGACGAGCGTCGCACCGACTGCAGCAGCAGTTCTGTTTGGATTTAGTTTTACAGGCTGATGTTTCTGGGTGTTTGTTGCAAACTATACAGTGACCACGACTTGCTCCGAAGACCCGAGCGAGTTGCCCCTCGGCAGCGCATGACTCAACGACGCTTCGCTTAACACTCGATCAATACCCTGTACGAGACGACGTCGTCGTCGTTGTTATCCACGTCCTCGACGTCGGCCGTCGCGGCGACTGCGCGATTATGCTTTGTAGCAAGAGCAAAGTAAATAGCAGCTACCGAGAGCCGGCCTTGGAACGGCTGACCACATACAATACCGATCCACTAAGACTTTGAGGAGTTCGAGGGAGCCACCGGACAGTCAAACAAATCGCTGTTTACCAATTCCTCGCTGTTTTTTTCACGGCATTTTACAATAAAAATTAAGAGAGCCAGTAATAAAAAGCGCGTTAATTGGATTCAAACACACCTTGGATTTTTACCTCCTAACTCTAGAGTTAAGACCTCGAACGTAGTGTGGGATTTAGGGGGTGTGCCGAAATCTACATGGCTTCAGCGCAAGTACTTCCGGTGCACTTCTTCAGCATCTTCTCGGACGGTCTTCTAAATGTACTATGTTCCATCGCACGGTGCTCAAATTTTCTCCATACATGCAATCAGTTTTTCAGACTGGTTCAAAAGAATTATGGTTGAAAATATCCTGAGAAGAGATTATTGAACACCGCGACAGGTGTCGGTTATTTTCGTCTCTCTCTCTCTCTCTATTTTCCTGTAAATCAAACGACGCTGGCATATTTCTGAGTCTGAATTTTGTAATATTGATGAATATTTATCGAGGGACAATCCGAACCAAAAGCTAGTTCACCTCTCACTGGCCTACAAGCAAACTCGATAATTTATGCGAATTATGTAGTTTCATTTAGCAGTTCGAAGCAATGACATCGACTTCTTTATAGATTCAACCTATAGCCGCACGATAGATTTTCCGAAGAAGAAAATCTACTAATAATATAATGCACGGATGCAACTTTTTCCCGTCTTTCCAAATCCTACGGATTTGCCCTCGTGCCCATTTGTTAACTGATTCGAAGCTTGACAGAGATTATTACAGCGTCAAAAAGCTGATAATAAATTCCGTTCTCCAGGGTTTATGGCACATTAAAGTACACAATGGTTTGAATACCCCGAAAATGTTACGGTGGAAGAACCGCAGCACCCATAGATTATATCATTCAAAGCGACGCATTAAAATGCCAAAGAGAAGAGAATTGGTATTTGAATTTGGAATGTGCGGGTGCGGCTCTTCGTCCGGTACATCCATTCGTCCGTTGGCTCGCATACCTTCCAAGTATAGGGCTATCTGAGTACTCACGTGATGCATAAATACGTCTGAAGAATTTTTTTCAGCATCAAAATTTCGATTAGCTTCAAATTTCTGCAAGCAAACTGTTGTAGCAAAATGTTTGTTCATTTTTCTTTCTTTTTAGCGACTGTACAGACTCTTCAATGTCCAATAATATAATTTACAGATCGTTAACGTCGATAATGATTGTTGTATGTACCTGCCTTATACGATCACACGATGTTAAATGAATAGAAAGTGTGTTATGGCTAGAGATACAAGCCATAGTCTGGACGCATTATTTGAGCTCGTTTATCCGGAGCAACATTCTCTGATTGGTAAAGTTCACAATCGCTCATTGTAGAACTAAAACTAATTGGAGGTATCTTTTTTTTTGCATACGATGCTTACTTTCAACGGTGGGTCAATGACTTCTAATCTAAATCGAATTCGAATCCAATCTGCTCTGCGGAAGAAATGAAAAACAATCACGAAGCGCTGTATGCTATAGCAGCTCATCTACCTGTTGGTATTTAATTGTTGTGGCTGGTAGCTTTTCACCTTTGCAGTCAGGCTAAGCGGTTGAAGTTTGTGATTAGTAAACAGTAAATACACCTTGTATTACTTATTGACAAACTCTGAAGCGAGTTGACGGTATCTCGCGGTTTCTATCTGGTATATATCTTGAATTTCTATTGGCCTCTTTCCGACCTACTCCATGTTTTAATCCAAGCCTTATCAGAGGACACATGCCGAGCCTTCAACTCATTTCGAATTTCGAACCCCGTTTCACCTGTCCGATGTAACAGTAAAATCTAGATAAGTGAATCTGGTCACCTGAGGGGTTCCCAATGTAATTATCATGCTGTACGTCCGCCAAAATGGATGTTACGCGGTGCAATATTATAAAAAAGAAAAACAAAATGACTAAGTTCATTGCCCACACACTCTCGCATCCCATATACGCAGAAGTTGTAAAAGATAACCGAAAGTAAAAGCGGGAAGAAAGTAAAGTCGATGTGTGCAAATTATCACCATACATTATAACAGATTTCCAGTCTCGGTAGAAAATTATTTTCAAAACTGCTTAATTCATCGGCAGTTACAAGACCATTTACTTATCTAACTTCCTGCACGATAATCCCTGTTAAATAATTAGGTACTCACCAGTTCTGGTCCAGCAGTCGGTGCACTCCTGGCATAGCATTGACCACTCGGTTTTCAAATCCTTAAAACTCGCCATCCTTAGGGCTCACAAAAAGTCCACATAAGAGATGGAATATGGAAAGGGATGCACGTGTTCCAGGTGTTTTTCGGGATGGTACGATAATTGACATGGAATAATAAAGTCACATTAGTATCACTGTAGGTACAACAATGCTTTCGGCTATAACTTTACATGTTATAGAATAGAATTTAAGGGTTTTAGGAGATTAGTGATCAGTTTTTTACGTAGGAACAAATCCGAGAACACGTGGGAACAGACGAGAGCGGTTCTTTCGTCGTTGCCGCGACTAGACTGCGTGTAATATCTATCGTATCATACTTCGTATCCCCAATCTCGTTGTATACACATGAGGTGCAGAGCGAGGAATAGGTAAACGCACCGTTGCCAGTCAAGAGTCTATTTCATATTCATACACACACTCTGCGTTAGAAGACAGATGAATAGAATCGATTAAGATGAGATGAAGATGAGAGATGAATTGCCAATTTTTTTTTTCGAAAATATTCAAAATGGAATCTCGCATTGAAGTCTCCAGGGTTCGGAGTTTTATTCTGTTCACTATTCGCAAATTACGTTTGGAGAATTAGTTTGAAAAAATCTGATGCTGCGTAAAGAATTATTCGATTCACGTCATTATTTTCAATAGATTCATTCTTCAAACGACTGATTATTAATTTTGAGAGGGTATATATTACGGGCAGAGTACAGACACAGGGTTTGCACACAGTCATCGAGTTATCGTATAGAAAATTACGTGTACGTACGTACTATACAAACGTAGATATACGCACACGCACTTTCACTCGACTTACCCGCCGAACCTAAGACCCGAAACCTGAAACTGCGGAACCAGTTTTTACGAAGCTCGTTGAGTGAACACTCATACGCTCGTTATAGGTCTGTCAATCAAAATTGGGAAGTGTAAGAAATCTACAATAGCTTCCCTAGAGTAACTCGTGTGTATTTGTATACATATACTTATACGTATGTGAACGACGCAAAAAATCAAACAAACAATATAGAAATGCTTTGACAAAGGGTAAAGCAAAACTGTGACAAATGATACATCGATAATAGATGCAAATGGTCAGGTTTCCGGTAACTTTTTTCTTTCATAACGCTCAAGCGGTGAGAGGGAAATTAAGATCTTGAGGTCGCAGGTAGGCAGATACATAGGCGCACATGAATTTCGTCTGTAACTGTATACGTAACTATTGCGATATATGTGTAGGTAATTTAAAGTATCTAGATAAAACGTTGACCGAAATAAGCAGGTGATCGAAAAAGGGAAGGGAGATAAGTGTCGAGTGATTTAATTAATGACTGCTGGTACAATTAAATATTGACGCAATAATATTATCCAAATAGACCACGAAGTGTTACAAAATGCACATTCAAGCATACCGGGCTGTTTATAGACCTATGTAGCGACAAACTTATCGCAGCGTTATATCGACTGCCCTTGTTACAAATTTAGAACATATGCTACATACAGGGGTATTGTTGAAAATGTTATACGGATACATATGAAACACATACAGGCGAAATTAGCTTAAAAAAACCCAGAATCAAAATCTATCAGCGTGTTCTCGTTGAACGAGGAATTCGCATGTGAAATAGATCTTTATTGATTTTTACAAATACATAATAAATTGATAGTTGGATACTTACAAGACAGAATATTACGGTTTTTTTATTTTCAAAAAACCGGCAGTATTTGAAAAATACTTTGCGTTTGCCTCATTTACTCTTTTTTCCGCTGCTTGAGGATTCACAATCTCCAGACCCTGTGAAAAAAAAAAAATTGAAATTTCTCTTGAATATTTTATTGTTGCGATATTATGTAACACGTAGAAAACAGAATTACCTGTAGCGGTGTAAATGCGACGCTTGAAGCTGTACCAGAAACTTGTTTTTTCACTGTAGTACTGCCGCCCCATTGCTGCTGCTTCTGTAAATTCTTCTGCAGAGTTTTCGATATCCGAACCTTCGTTTTCTCGTCAATCTGCGGCAACCTTATGCGGCCTGTACCCGTTTTGCCGATGGTTCCTCGAGAGTAACCCAAGTCCTCTTGATACGCATCATTTTCGATCTAATGGACCAACAAGAGTTTTTAATTACCTATATGACTCCTGCAATGAAGAAAAAATCTACAAATTTGGGGATACAATACTTACATCGGCAAAATTCATCCGATTAGCGTGTTTCCGGAACTCTGTGATAGCGTAACGTTCTTTCATTTTTCGAACTCGTTTACCTCCGCGCTTCTTCCTGCCTGGATCAATCGGTTTTGGTAAAGGTTTGACGAATTTCACTGGAGGTGGTTCTTGCAGCTTATCTAACTTCTTTTCAATTTCATCTCGGAGCATTTGGCCAATGTGGCCGTCCGTACTTTCGTGACAAGCATCGACTCTTGCGGCTAGCATACTTTTTGTAGCAACAAGCCTCGCAGCTTTTCTACGTAAATCCTGCCAATAGCGTAAGCATAGGATAATGAAAATGATGGATCGTTAGAAATATTGGAATAAAGAATAGATCTAGGGAAAAATGTAAAATATTCTCACCAAAGGATTGTCCTGCACTATTTCTGAATAGTATATAAAGCCCGCATGCGGTAGAGCAGCTACTTGAGAAAATCCGGACAAAGTTTTCTTCTGTGAACCCAAAACTAAAAGATTGCACGCTGGCATCTTGGACAACTTTGTCAACCCACCAGCAATACCTGAAAAAAAAAATCAGCAAAACTTGTATGATCGATCTGTATTTTGCTAAATAATAAGTCCAGATTCGCATATCTTAAGTAATTTGCTAGAGCTTGTAACCTACCCATGATTTTTGCTGCAGTTGATGCTCCGACAATTATGGAAAGATTTGGTGCGATGAAAGCCATTCTACTTTCGACATATTCAAATATTTTCAATTTGCAGTTATTCAATTCTACAGCCATATCACAAGCTTCACAAATTGCGTCTTTTTCCTCATCGGTCATGAGTTGTCTATCGTGAAGAAGAAATGGATAAAACTGATAAGGATTCATATAACTTGGCACACATTTAGCGTTAAGAACAAGAAGTTTACCCTTGTGTTGTGGACGCAGTTACTGAGACTACCATAATAGTAGCCTGGGTCAAAAACTGCTGTAATGTTTCATTGTTCTTAGCTCTATCCAAATCATTTCCTAATTCACGAACTGTCATCACATATTCCAAAGGGCCAACTACCAGTGATTCTAGCTCAGGGAATCTCTTGGAATATTTGTCCCTTGTAAACCGATGAATAATGGCTGAAAATTAGGTAAGTTGTCAAAATGATATTCTGAAAAATAGACAATGAATGATAGAACATTAACAGGACTTACCGATTTCATCATCGATATCAACGGCGATGTTATTTGCTTCTACAATAAGCTGATATTCTGGATCAGATTCAACAGGTCCAATAATGTCAGATGATTTTCTGGGTATCTTGCCATAGCTATCTATGAGAGATATGACTTTTTGCAATTGCGGTGAGTCACGGAGCTTTGCCAATTCTCTAACGGAAGCAACTTTTATGTCTATAGATGAAATTTAAATTTGGTAAATATTCACAGAAGATGGATGACAATTTTTTATGTGAGCTTATTGGCAAATTGAATACAGAAAGCTAACCTTCCTCAATCGGTCTGGTAACTGCAGGTGGAATAAACTCCGGTTCTGCCTCTTCCATAAACTTATCTGCATCATCATTTTCCTCTAAATCGGCCAGTAGCTCGTCCGCCAAAGACATATCTGATTTTCAATCAAAACACTTGGAGTCTCACGTTATTAATCACTTTGTGAACTTCATCGTACACCACTCATGTCACTAATCACTGTTCATGTTTGAACCATTATAGTAGTATGGTTTGAACCATGTTTGGATCACTTTGGACCACTGATATACGTATAACCATTGAGAATAGGTATAACTACACCTTCGGATGGATGCAATTGCCATCTGGCGATAGCTATAAAGACTGGTCGATAAGCGATAAAGACTAGTCGATAAGAATGTTATTCTTACCGATTTATTTATAACGATTCACAGAAGACGAAGATAACACCGTTCAAAGTTAGAAGAATGTTTAAAATCATTTCAACACTTTCAGCAACAATTAGGATTATGGCAGATATTTGAAGTCTACCAGGACGACATTGAAGACCTGGTAGGACTTTATTTTTCTGTTGATCTTATATATCTTCAACGAAAAGCGAAAATATGGCTGATTCAAAGGTAAATTAACAGTATCAGAAACTATCATAGCTCTATTCATTCTTGCACATTCAATCATGGAATGGGTAAATATTGAACTGAATTTAATTTATTCTCACAGAAATTAAAAAACACTTGGATGACATGGTCATTTGATTGCGGTTCAACTGAAAATGTGGAATCACCAGCAAAGCGGCCAAGATCTGATATCCAAAGAAAAGAGACACCTGTACGTCCAATAATACAATCCCTTGTAACTACCAATAAGAGAGAGAAATTAAGTAATTTGCCAGAGCTTCTAAGAGCATGTGAGCCTGAGCAAGCTTCAGAATTAGCTGTGAGCCGACAAAAGCAACGAGAAATTAGCGATTGGTTAGATTCTAGAGCAGCAAAGGCCAAACCACGTGCTTTAATTCTCTCTGGCCCTTCTGGATGCGGTAAGACAGTCAGCTTCAAGCTTCTCGCCAAAGATAAAGGATTTGAATGTATTGAATGGATAACTCCCGCTGATCAAGGCACAGATGAAAACAGTAGGTTGTTTTAAATCATGATTTCAATACCGATTAGAAGATTAATAATTCATCATGTCTTTCACAGATAGATTTACACGGCAAACAGACAAATTTGAAGATTTCATGGTTCGAACTACTAGATATAATTCTCTTTTTGATGATTGCTCGAGGCTTTTGGTCGTTAAAGATTTCCCGAATGTTTATTTTACTGATAAAGATGCATTCAACTCCTTGTTAGAGTAAGTGTTTCAATCCCAGAATGTCTACCCAACGAGATTCTTTAACATATCTTGCCAAACGATTATATTCAATGCCCTAAATTCTCATAATATATTTTTCTATTGCAGGCGATACTTTGCAATGGGTAGAGAATCTATCATATTTATTTGCACTGATACCGGTGGTATTGGAGTTTTACAGATTCTGTTTCCTCCAAAAACTAGAGAACGATTTGGAATTGATCATATTAGGTGGTTTAAAGTTGCAAAATTACCTAATAACTCACATTCACTTTCTACTAACTAACTTTGAGTTGAAATTATTCCACAGTATAAACCCAGTTACTCAAGTAATGACAAAAAATCTCTTGAAAAGAGTCTCTGGAATTTTTAATGCCAAGGCATCCCATATGGTGAATGTCACTCAAGAAATTATAGAAGAAATATTATCCAATAGCATCGGAGATATTCGAAGTACAATCATCAATCTCATCTTTGCCTCTCTCAAAGGTATGTAAAAATAATTCATCAATACGAGCATATAAATATCTAGTTCAAACTTCCAGTCGAAAACAGCAAAAAGGGATGCGAAGCCAGAGGTCGAGGGGAGTCCTTAGGCCTACTACATGCAGTCGGTCGCGTAATTAATCCCAAACGTAAATTGTCCAGAGTGTCAACGTGCCTAACCAGCAATTTTCTATATTTTGATATTCGTTATGAAAAAGCTGATTCCATTCCAACTTTCAGGTGTTGTAAGTAACGACTCATGGAAGTTCGTCCATGATCCAGACGAAATTGCATACTTTTTTCAAACACAGCCATCCACTTTTGTGCGGTTTTTACATGAAAATCATTTGAATACCACTAGAGCGATCGAACAAGCTAGCACAGCAACAGATATACTGAGCATGGCAGATTTGCTCGTAAGTGAATGGAGGGTAAGTATCACAGATGCAGCAGCTTCATAACAGTATTAACGCGACATAGATAATTTCTATCAACATTCTTCAGGATGTCAAATTAGGCCGACTTGGATTGTCATTCTGTATCCGTGGAATAATGACAACTAATGAAAACCCAGTAACTGCGTGGAATCCAGTTAGGAAACCACCTAATGATGAAAAAATGTAAGTTGAGTAATCACGATTACACGTATAAACTTCTGAATGATCACCTTATTCGATTTATAATTTTCAATCAGAAGTTCAATGCAAGTTTAAACTTCTTTCAGCCCCAGGGATCTTGCATCTGCTGAGACTTCCTGGTATGAATCTCTGATCAACCCTCAAATAAACTCTGCATCGGTTAGGACACTAAAAAATTAGATTTTAAGTAGCAATTATAATCATTTTCATAATAAATTAAACTTTTGTAATGAAGTAAAACAGTGATTTTTCTTGTTATCATTGCCCGTTGCGTTGACTGAAGATTGTCTTCAGTCAACGCCCGTTGAGTGAATAATATTCATAACGCTCTTATACTACCCGCGCAAATTCCAGTAGTTAGACACGCTTTGGTTGGTGCATCAACAAAAGAAGCCTAGACACCCCGTCTCGAATTCAGTTCCCCCTTGTTTTAAAAATCTTCGAAGTTCAATGCTAGCAGTCGAGTAAGCTGTCATAACAGCAGCAGCCAAAATTTGAGCGAAGCCGTGCTGCTAATAGAATTATAATGCCGAAATGTGTGATGTACGTGATGGATTTGAGAATTCGATTGTAATATTGACGAGGCAATCAATTATTGAGCTGCCCAGTCATGCATAATTTTCAGCGTGCCATGAATCTTGGGATATTCGGAAATTAAAGTGATAATGTTCCGTTTCAAGAGTGGGTGTATTGGGATGTGCCAAAAATGTGTCGAAATGGATATCACTGTCACATTACCTTACGTGATATAACGACGGCTATAGCCTGATAATTGGAGCATCAAGGTGATGTTTAATTAATAACAATCTCACAATGGCATCAGCTGCAGAACAGCAATTACAAACCACCCTGGAGTTCTACCAGGCGATGGCTGACTTCAAAAACATGTTTCCACAGATGGATGATGATGTTATCGAGGTAAATAAAATATCTTTTATTCAATATTGAAGATACAGGATTTTCAAACAATGTCCAATACCCTGCTAATTTACATACTGTAACTAATGCTGATACTAAGGCTATTAATTAGCATTATTGCCTCTCATCTGCTCCATTAATCATCACTGTGTCAATATCACTCAAAATTGATACAAGATCATTCGGTCTGAACGGCAAGAAGAGGAGTGAAATAAAGAATTCATTCCAAAAAAACCACTAAGTTTCTACTGGCCCTACTAGTTCTACACGCCTCTAACCACATAGATATCTATTTGAATAATTTCTGTTTCTTTTGGCAGGCAGTACTACGTTCTAATCAAGGTGCAGTTGATACTACAATCGATCAGCTACTGGCTATGAGTACAGATAATGAGAATGAAAAGATTCGAAGTGAAATTGAGCAAAACGAAGAAGATCCCGTACAAGAGTTACCGACAAAACCTGAGCCCAGCACATCACTGAGGAGTATTTATAAGTGGCAACCACCTCTCCTTGGTCCTTTGCCAGATACATTTCTAAGGCTTCCACGACAATGGGGCGAGGGCTGTGAGGCATCTGAATCTTGTAGTACACTAGAAAGTTCTATGATCGAAGATCAACGTATTGCAATGTTTCTTCAGAATGAAGAATTCATGGCTGAACTGAGGTGGAATGAAGACTTTCTCACGACTTTGGCTAGTGGTGAGTTAGGGTTTCATCTTTCATTAAGACATGAATAGATTATGCATTGAATTCAGTTTCAAATCAGTGCAGTTCATTAAACGAAGCTCACTAACAAAGGGAGACTTTATATGCATTTTCTTCTGCATTTTTCTATTTTATTATTCGCAGATACAAAATTAAAAGAATGTGATAAATCTGCCGATACAGTTAGCCATGATGACGAGGATTTGTTTAAAGAAAGATTGAAGAACATGGGTAAAGGTATGACAAAAACCAATTTATGGTACTTGATCATCTTTGACAAAACGATAAATAAAATGATATATGAATAATATAACCAATATCATGGTAGTCACCACGTTGTATTATATATGCACTCATTTTGCTTTATCCATCATTTCAGTATCACGGCGTAAATTTGCCCAACTCACCAAAGTTTTCACGCGCAGTAAGAAACGGGGAGGCAAGCAATTACTACCCCCCACGCCTTCGTGTGATGATCTTTTAGAACCTGAAGAAGCATCTCGATCCCAAACTTAAGCTTTTTCTCGTTATATAGTCTCATTTGTTGGAAAAAAAAACTTCAATAGCATTAATCTATTCAAATTTGGTATAATTTCTCATTCAATTTGCAGAGAGCTGAAAATAATCTAGTACCTCGTTGATTAGAGAAAACGAAAATATATTTGCGAGACTAAATACCGTAATTAATAAATAATATAAAACTATTACTCAACGTATACTTATTACAGAGTTATAATGAAAATGATAATTGCTTAAGGAAAAGGTGCATCAATGTTAAGAAGTTTAATCTACCCCTGAAAGAGTAATTAGATTGTGTGATTAAATCAAAGATATCGAAATGAATTTCAGTTTTTTATGCCAGGGGTAGCTCAATGAAAACATTTTTACTTCCATACTAGTCGAAAGAGTATTCTGCGAGATGGAATTCAAATTATAAAATTCAATTGGTAATCGAGGTGATATCTAATTAGCATTGGCTTATCTCCTTTCAGAATTAATAGTACAAACCCTTGTTAGTTGTACAATATTTTATTCACGATGCAAATCAATCAGCAATCTTATTGCAGTTTAATGGTGATTGAAATGTTTCGCGTGTACTGAATACCGATAGTAGAACATACATGGTAGAATTAAAGTTTTAGTTTGGGATTTGTGCCATACCAGGATGGATTGCTCATAATACCGAAGCTATACTATCCGTGTTACAACGAGTGTTATTATTTGACAAATCATTTGAATGATTAATCTGCCACGTGCAAACTTCTTCAATTTCAGGGTTGTTGAAGCAATAACACCGCCCTGGTCAACACGTCTAGTCATAACTTATGTTGTACCAGTCATGTAATATAATGATAATATTCATCTAGCATAGTTTATATGAAAAAAAGTAGAACCAAACTTAAAAGTAAATCTGCATACCTAATAAAGAAAATACAAAACAGAAAGTAAAGGGCAAGTTAATCTAGCAATAAATCCCTTACGATTAGTCTGTCTTTGGTTAAAACTTCTGGCTATATCATCTGTCTTTCGTCGAATCATGCTGAAAATGGTCGGCTCATTCATAGGTTACACGAGGGCTAAGTGATGTACAACATTCTAACAAATTGAACATTTTATTATCATCAACACATCTTATGAACGAATAATTCGTATGATTAATGAGTTATACACAAGTGACATCAGGCTGCTTGAAAAATACTCTTGCACCAGAGAGACTGTAATAAAGCAACTGAAACTCAGCATTTCTCTCTGCTAGACGTTTAACGGTCAAAGCCCTAGTTTGTTGCAATTTTTCATCTCCAAAATCATCTTTATTCTGCGCTGCTATTCTCTCTGTAGTGATTTGTTCTTCTACAGTTTTAAACCATTGAAGACCATCTATTTCTGTACTTTGATCAAGAAGAGCGTTGATGTAGGCGACTCCCATCGCGAACCCGTCATCAGTGAAAGCTGCACCGGTCTTATTTTTTTTAGACATTTTTTCTTTATTAGCTAAAGCATTGTCCACAAAACTGAGAGTCAACGGTGGAATAATAGCATAGAATTGTTGAAGGTGAACATTTTTTGGATCGCGAAATGCGGAAGCAAATACATCTACCAGCAGTCTAAAGTATTGCGTACCTTCCGTAAAACTTTGAACCAAATTTGCAACATCATCATCAAGGCGCTTTCCTGCTGCTTGCGTTGTTGTGGTAAAATTGAATTCTTTACACGTGGATTCAAAAGAAGTGTCGATGTTCATGTCCGGGAGAAAAGAAATTGCATTAGAACAGGCGTGCAGACCCCCAGAGCGAATCAACCTGACATAACCGAGAGCATTTCCTATTTGAGAAACCAGAATTCTGAATTGGTCCAAGAAACTGAGGCCGTCTGAAGTCATTCCCAATTTGCGTATACCCTTCTGGAATTTTTCAGCCTTCTCATACGTATAAGGAATAGCACCGTTGTCTCTTTGCGATTTGATGAACCTGATATCGCGTATTAGTCGTGATTTTATATGTTCATCAAATAAAAATTGCGAGAAAGTATGTAACTTTGCACGAAGAAACTGGTAGACAAAGTTTACAGTTGTGCTCATAATTCCATTACCGTGAGTCCTGATGGAGTTTGCTATGTGTCTGATGCCGATCGTATTCAAATATTTGTTAGAACTTGTTCGCTCTATGAATGTTTGTGTGTTTAAATTGTACAAATATTTAGCAACAAAGGTATCAATGTTCCGCATTATTTCTAGTGCATCTAAGCCCTGTTCCAAATTCTGTGTTGGTAAGTGATCCTGAACCATATCCAGGTTCAATTTGTATCTAGCTAATCTTCGCATCGTTCCATAAGTTCTCCAGTCATGTAGAGCAACAGTTGTGAGATTGTAGAACATGTCATCTAAATAATGTTCTATGAATCTCTTCGGGCTTATGAAATTATTAGAAACACACAATGGTGAAGCTCTGACGATTCTGTTTGAATTGACTGCTCCAGTTTTAAACGGATTCGAGTCATCCAACTTCAAATGTGCATGTACGTGTAATCTCAAGCTTGTTTCAATTTCGTGGCAAGCAGGTTCAAGAACATTTCTTATCAACATATCTCTATGCTCTCTGTTTCTGTGTTCAGCTGAATTTGAAGGTTCATTACTAACTACAGCACTGTTCAGCGCGCTCAGCAAGTGGACGATCCGACTAATATCAGAATTCCCATCTATGACCATGCTTAAATATGCAGGAAGCATACTTCGGTGATGTAGTACAACTGAATAATCGCATGCTTCAGGTATTAGTTCTTGCAATTCGGCAATGGTATCATATGCATCTAAAAGGCTCCTTAGTTTCGTTACTTCCTCTTCCTTAAAGCTATCTGTGAGTTGGCTAGCAGCTGAGAGCGCGCACCGCACAATAAGTCTTCGATCTCCCGTTGGAGGACCATTCATCAGTCTCACACTTAAGCCTATCAACGTCAGCACATCAAGCTGCTCTCTGGTGTACCCTTTGTCATTTAACATCAGTCCTTTTTTAGCTGCATCTAAGATGATGAGGATTTGGTAACTTAGATATTGAATTACATAGCTTTGGGACAAAACCACCTCAGACCCAAGCGTGTAAAAAGTAGTTTCAAGTGATTTTTGGATTTCTATAAGCCTGCAGACAAGTTGAACAATGTGGCGGGTCATAGGCTTCAACAATGCAGCGTGAAGATTTGTGACATAAAAAATATTTTCTTTTATCTGTAGCAATAAATTCAGGAATTCGATTAGCAATTGGCATTTTCTCTCAAGATCTGTCAGCTTGAACTTCTCAAGAGGACGTACCATCATGTTTTGTATTTCTACTGACCACTGGCCTGCTCTTCGAGCCAGACAATTGGTGACGTCAGGCAGTTTCTGGATTCTGTTGGCAAGGATCTTCTCACCAATCTGTGGACTAACCTCCGGTCCAGCCTCCTTTGGGATCAGAGAAGCCAAGAATTTACTAGGAACCCAAGTGACATTGCCAACAAGAGTAACTGAGTAATGTTTTTTATTCACTTCGCTCAGTCTTTTTAAAACTTTTTTATCCATGGCTCCAAAAAGCTTCACAATAACCACTACCCCGACATTGATTCTTATCCAGTTTTGATTGAAAGCTGAATTGTCCCCTGCTTTTCTTTCCACATCCAGCATAGTGTTTTTTAAATAGCAAGCTATGTGATTCTGCATTATAGGAGTCTTGTTTATATCCATTGCCCTATCAATTGCCTTTAGGAACAAGTTATTTGCCAATAGTTGGTGGCGCAGATCTCTCAACATCTTTTCGAATGTCCCTAACTTTGATTCAGGGATATTAAACTGTTTGGAATTATGCAGCATCGTCCTAGCACGTATGCAATACTGATCCCAAGCATCCAGTAGCGCAGGATGGGCATCTATAATCTCATCAAGTGTAACAAAGATAACAAACAAATCCATCAGATGTTCTATAACTAGTGGAAAATAAATGTCATAGGCATTACTTGTCAAGTTAGACAGCTGCTGAATTGTTAGATTCGTTACTACTGAAAGTCTGTTCACATATGCAGACAGATCTTGTAGAATTGTCAAGAGGATATTAGCGTTATCCCCCTGATCGTTGTTGGCAACCACGCTCGCATCTCCGTAGGTAAATAGTTTCTGATAAAACTTCTTCGCTTCAATTTTGAGCAGTCTTATCTCTCTGCATGTTCCGGCTACTGCAGCCAATAGCTTCGCTAATGTTTTGTTCTCCATTTCTACCATATCCATAATACTCATATCTTCGCGGGGTTTGTACACCAGACGAATTGGACCCTCAACTATGTATTTTAGGGATGAATCAGTAGCCCAGCTCACATCTTGCATTAACTTTTGTAAGAACATTCCCAGCTTTCGAAGTTGTGCTTCGCCAACTGTTCGGTGAATCACTTCATCCCTCTCAGTGTTCCAAGATATGGAATCAATCATCTTTAATATTTATTTGACAAATCCGACTTTGACAATGATTTGTATTACTATTTACGTGTTATATGTCGTACCTTTTTCTTTATTAATCCTTAGGTATAACCCTATTGGGTCATGTGCCGAATGTCGTACCCTTATTGAGAATAATATTAGGCTCAGAATACAGCCGTGGCTCAGACTGAGAGCTTGAGTTGCCAGTTTGACAGATCATTTAAGGTTAAATTAGAGGAAACGTGCATGTAGTCTATTACATTAGCAAGGTGTGAATGTGTATTCTATTACAATTGATTACAGTAAACGCACAGTCGGTACATCAGGGATGCTTTTACTGATAGTGAGATCCAAAGTAAGATCATCGCCCTCATGATGGCGCAGGATTCAAATTCCTATGGATCCCCCTTCAATCAAAAGATTGTTGGCGGAAGCGAAAGATAGTAGATGATCACATTGGCTTAAATCATCATTTTTATTTACATCATTTATTTACGTAACAGTTTTGTAGCAGTGATCATTTAACACTATCAATGTCTTGTCTCTTTACAGCGAATTCAATAGCTATTTGTCTTCTTGTTTTAGTAAGATTTCTATGCCCTGTGCAGTCCAAGTTTTCCCGAAAACACTTCTTTCTACAGCACTGTCGGCAATGTTTGTACTCGCACTTGAAACCCTATGAACAAAAACGATTCAAGAAAACTTTTGCAATAATTTATAGAAACATGGAACAGCATTTACTAACCAGTGGATTCGGGCAATCTGTACATAAATCTGAACTTCTTTTAACTGAAGCTTGTCTATTAGGTCTCCGAGCAATTCGGCGAAGTTTCTTTAACCGCTTACGCGATATTTCGTTGCCATCTTCGTCTTTGTAATCTTTTTTGACCATGTTGTTTTCTAGTTCCATTTTTTTCGCTTCAACTTTATTTAAATGTTCTTGGGGCGAATCTCTCACGTAAGGCTGGCAGAGCCATGGCGGCAATTTCAAGTTGTAATCTGAATGATATAAAAAAATATAGATCATTAATTTTTATTGCTCAAAACTGAAAAATACCACCAAAGAAGATATTTTACACTGACCACTACTCTGGGGATCCCATAATAGGCAACCTTCGTGATATGGTAAATACCGAGCCTTCAGCGCTTCCACAACTCCCCGGAATGACTCCATGGTGGAATTTCTTGCTAGATTTCCCCTCTCCTCTTCATTTCCTGGTAAACAAAGTCTACTCTCAAGTTAAACGTATGCTGTATTTGTACATGATGGAGGAATTTTCGTTGACGAAGTTATGATTTAAAGAAGATGATATGAATATTGGCAGCTGGAGAATAATGAGATTTGACGTGAATAAAATAGTGATAAACATACATGTGTTGAAATAATTTGAATAAGTGGCCTCTTATGTAAGAACTTGGTGCAGGATATCGTTCGACAAGATCCAAGTACTCCGATGCTGGTTCCCAAGCGGGAGGATAACATCCTTCAAATATAAAAGGATTGTATAAATTCCCTTCGGCAGTCATCACTCCTTCTACATTTGTTTCTTGTATACATCTATCCGCGTCCTGTACTGTTTGTATGTTACCATTCGCGAACATTGGCACTTTTACACATGCTCTGTGAGTTGAAATAAATTACAAAGATATTAATTGAGATAATCGTCAAGATTAATGAGTTTCAGAATGGAGAGAGTGTACCTGACTGCCTTGATGTGTTCCCAAGATGCTAAGCCTGTAAGAGGTCCTTTCTGATCTCTCGTACGGCCATGAACTGTGAGCATAGCTGCTCCTGCACCTTCCAGCATCTGAGCGTAATCAATCGTCTTTGAAATTTCAGGAAAAATCCTGAGCTTACAGGTAACAGGTATTTTTAGGCCTTGGCTCAATGTCGAAACTGAAAATTGACATTCAGGTTAGATAGGGAACTACTATTTGAGGCTGTCACCCATTATATGAGTGATTTGAATTTCCTCTAATTTTTTCAACCTTTTATACCTACCAATATTTTTCAGTAACTCCCAGTCATCTTGTAAAAATGCTCCGTAATGACCTCGTTTTGCAATGGCTTGTGGACATCCAAGATTTATATCTATAGCTTCACAATAAGGTTCTGCGAGTAGCGCTGCTTCTAATAATATCTTCGGATCATTACCACAGAACTGTTGAAAGACGATAATTCTTATTACCAAACCCTAGATAAAAGTCTCGTGAAAGAAAAATTAAATAAATAAATTTAAATATACCTGTACAATTAGCGGACGATCCTCAGGGCAGCTGGCGAGTGCCTCGCGCCTGTATTTCGGGTCCCTGCAGAAGACCGACGAGTGTAACATTGGAGTATAGCAAAGATGAGATCCATGCCTGCGGCAGAGTAATCTCCATGCTAGTTCACTAGCATCAACCATAGGCGCAACGACGTATCTTGGAGAGCCCAAAATATCGCGCCAAATATTACCGTTGGCTTTTTCAGATACATTTCCAGTTTCTGTGGCTGCAATTTCCATCTATGAATAGAAAAAAATGTTTTTTTTTTCGATTCGTTTGCTTGAAAACAGATTATTGACGCATCCTCTGTATTATTATTCGGATCACGTTTATTATTGTAGAGATATTTGACGAGCATGCACGCATTATCATTTCCTACTGCAGAGGGATGAAAACGACCACATCGCATGCTTACAGATACTTATAGAAACAACTATACGGGGTGTCCCATCCTGGCACAAAAGTGGCAGCTTAGTTTCTCTAATATTATTTGTCATGCTATTTTTCAACTTCTGTACCAACCTGTGCCATAACTTGCAGCTAAAACGAATGCCATCCTAAAATTCAATTATTATAATGTAGTAAGATATTTTTCATTTATTTTCCAATTCTTACGCCTCGAGAGATTTATCAATAAATATCACCGAGAATTTCACTGCTTTTATGATCATGCAGGGAAAAGACAAGTCTTGCATGAATGCATAATGAATAACAAAAGTATGTTAATTTCATTCGATTTTAATATTTATTATCCAATATAACGTGGGATTAATGATCCTATACAAATATAAACAGTGTAATTTAAGAGTATACGAAATAACGATTGGACGGCAACAAAGTTCGTTGTAGCAATAACAATACATATTATAAAAAGAAGATGATACAAAAAAAGAACTTATTGTTAATTTTATTGAAAATTATCCCTAAGGATCACGCGCGTTGATGTTATCATCGATTGTTTTCGTTGATGTATAACAATTAGGTGGTGGAAACGGAAAGTGATTAATTTGTGTCGGTGTTCTGGGTGACGCAGGTTTAGAAAATTCTGATTCAGGAATTGGTGACAACTGGGCAATTTCCGTAACATGTGGTCCCATTTTAAATCTCGGTCTTTTATAAAACGATGTCCTTCTTATCCTGAGTGTTGATTGGCTTCTTTTAGGCGGTGCAATCGGGACTTCGATAACTGATGGAATCGCTTTAATTCTATGCCTGGTCGGTAATACTAATGGCGGAAGTTTAACGGGTGGCTTAGACTGCACAGCGACAATTTTATCTTCTTTTCTGGTAGAAGAAGCGTCCAAATCAGATCTGGTTTCCGCAGCCTCTTCAAGAGCGACGTCCTTTCGTTTCTCACTGTCATCATTATCGGCAGTCATCGCAGGATTAACTTTATTTTTCCGTGTGCGAGAAGACTGCAGATCTCCGTTTACCGACTTTTGACGTGGGTTCCTCCTCAATCTTGTTCTCAGGAAAGACTGGATCCTTCTTATAGTGAGACAAGATCTGGGGCCTCTTTCTTTGTCCGATATCCCAATTTTTTGTTGCCCATTTTTTTGCTTCCCAGTTGATGATGTAGTGTGGCTTTTCTTTTCGCCAATATTCGCTGATTTTCCAGCACCGCTGATTATAGAAAAGCAACATGATACAGGCGATGGTGTTGACGGTTTGAATTCGATCGATTGATCCTGACGCTTTTGAGCCACGTCATTTGAAAAACTCTGTGATGAAACTTCTATAGATGTCTCCGAATCGCGAGTTTCATAAGAAAAATATAGATGAAAATTTCTCTTGTCTTTAGCGATATTGTTATCTGCATCGAAGCTGCTACAACTGCTGGATTGTCTCTGATGAGTGGAGCATATATAAACACTTCTTTCACTATCGTCGTTATATTCGTTGGACGAATTAGATTTTCTGAACTGATATCGTACCCTTTGATTATCCATATTTCCATTGAAAAGGGTAGGGCATTTCGAATCAGAATTAGGATTTTCATTTTCCTCTGATAAAACGCCTTCAGCTATTTTTTTATCTCTTTTATTGCGCACGTATTCGTACGTCGTTAGTCCTAGACATGCTATGTAACCGTGAAAAAAGCACAGGTGTATTAAAAGCGCCGCAGCAATGGCCGACAATATTCCAACAAGCGAAATCACGATCAAAGATCCAGTGCCAGGTGTAGATTGAGCTGTAGGTAGCGTCACGTTATCCATACTTAAATGCCAATTGGTTAAAATATTTCCATCAACATTAATGAGTGCAAGTTCAGCTACTGAAACCCCTGTAACAGCTAATGCTGAAACAACGGCGGAAATGACGCAGACTATGAATGCGATATAATTTCTACCGCCGATGCAATTATTCAACCATTTGCAATGATGATCAAATTGAGCGATGCATTTGTTGCATATAGAACAATGTTTAGTTCTCTTATTGGTAGTGTTAATATTACACAAATGACAACGACCGTTTTCTATAACATGTAAATGTTTAGTTCTATCAAATTCTGGTATTATTTTTCTCGATGATTGCGCTCTAACTTGTGGATCAGCAGGATCAAGTAGAAGTGCTACAAGATGCGCAGCAACATGTAGAGTAAATGTAACCCCGATGAGCGCAGATACAATTGGCTGAATGTTCGGTCCCAAATATGGTAGAACGGTTGTAAATGTACCGACCGCAATGCCGAACAGTGCAATCCAACCGACCACTTGTTGAGGGTGTAAAGGGAATTGAAGTCCATGTAAACGTCTTAGCTGACTTTTTTGTTCCGGATTTACGAAACCGGTGCAGCAATCTTGAACCGTGCAAAAACGCGATATTCTCCAATTTCCTTTTCGCATGCCGATTATTTTTTCTCATCCTCGCTCTATCGTGCGAATTGTTGCGGCCGTGGATATATTCGTTTCTTTTTTTTCACGTTTATTATTATTGTCACGAATTCGGAGCTGATACCCTCGCTTATACTCGGACTTATTTTAACGAAACTTTGGTTTTTTCTTATTCTTTATTAAGATTATCGGCACTTCATTAGGAACAACGCGTATTAAGCTTCAAGTGTAAATACGTGAAGAGTTTGCCCGAGACTACCGAGAGATACGAAATTCCGTGCGGCGTTTCTATAGGTACCTATAGCTACAAGACCTCCGCCCTGTGCTTCGCGAATCAATAATGGCATGGCAACCTCAACTTACTAGTTATACTTATCATACATGGGCGAATGGAAAGATAAATATGTATAAATACGGACGTGTACGTCGATTAATACGTGGCAAGGTTGCCTGATTCAAATGATCAAATAAAATTGTAGAAAATCATGGTATGAGTGAAGAATTTGTGATCACTTGCGGTTTTATCATATTATAATAAACGTTACATGCAAATGCGGATTCAGTAATCATCCCCCCCGGCGCTGTTCAAATAACAGCATTACGGATTTATTTTAATTTCTAAACAACACTTTGCAATTAAATAGCAAATTCAAAGTACTCTTTACTTGCAATTTGCTTTTGAGGTTTGCAATCAAATGTACACTCAGTTGACAATGGGGTAAGGATAATATCATTACCTAACTCATTCAAGGTACGGCTCAGCGGGTTTTCGAAATTAGGTATATTGACCTAGTTTTAGGCAGGTTACCCTAAATTGATGCATTCAACCGCGTAGTATGGAATTGATTATTTGAAACTTGAGACAGTAACTGATATTTGTAAAATAATTATGAGCATCGACTGAAGATTTGTTGAGAGAAAGAGACTCAGCTTCCTGTAATGATATTTATTCAGAGAAATACCAAGCTCCAACAGACAGCGTTACGCAAATTATCGCCTGATCATCAAGCTACTAATTCACAATAATTCATAAACTACTTTGAATTTAGTCTAATATTTTCAAAATTAAGTTGACTTGAATCAGTGCAACCGACAAGAAATAAAACACATGCTGGGGCTATTACAGTGATTACAGCATATTACAGGTTGTAGAGAAGGTGAACCTGACCTGCCCTAACCTCATTTTTGTTACATCAATTACGTGCAAGATACGTGTATAGAAGATATCGATTGCATGGATGATTGTTTATTAATGTATAGGAAAGCTGGAATAGAAATATCATCATCTCATATCATTAAATAGATCAATCAATACGCTCACAAACTTACAGTTACATACAATACTAAGTGATGATTTCGAGGTTACTTCACTGTTCACTGGTTCAACGGTAGATCCCAATTCACAGAAATTGATGATGAAGGTAGGGAAGTCGTAGATAAAACTGTCTTTTCAAATCTGAATATCCACAACGCAACATATACTTTGAAAAGAGAAATGTATCGTTTTGTATATTCATTACTTTACTTCAACGCTTTACTCAACACTCGCATAAACACGTCACCCGCCTTTGGGCTTGGATCAGCGCTTGACTCAAAATTATTTTTCAAACTTCTTTCAAAGTATTGCACTCTGTGTTTTTTATACCATACCAAAATGTGTTAACTGTTTTATCCGTTCATCGCATTCTTTATTTTTTCGTGCCAATACCAACGGTGACATCTACCGACTATCATAAATGATTGCTAGACTAGGCTGGTGCCACGTAATTTTTGTTCTTCAAAGTAGTGTCAAATAAGCATTTGCCAATTAATTTTTTCATGCATACGGATCGTTGGATTAGTGTAACGTAACTACGGGCGGTTCATAATTATGGGATCTTCCCAGAGTGTAGAAATACCAGGTGGAGGAACCGAGGGTTACCATGTCCTACGTGTAAGTGAACCAAATGTCAACTGATCTTAACCTCCTTGTATCCACCTTTTGTTAATTAAATTTTTACCTAAATATTCACCTGTATACTTTTCAGGTTCAACAAGGTTCACCAGGGGAAAAAGCGGGTCTTGAAGCTTTCTTTGATTTTATCGTCGCCATTGGAAACACCAGACTGGTATTTTACTGATTGTTGATTTCAACTATTGTTTTGGGTTTATTGTAAAAAATCAGCTAACAGTGAAAAACTTGACTGATTCGAAAAAATATTAATAAGAACTTAGTTATGCTCATTTTTACAGGACCAAGACAATGACACATTGAAAGAACTGCTTAGAGCTGGTGTTGACAGAGAGCTCCAAATAACAATTTATAGTAGCAAGACACAGTCAGTTCGACAATCTGTCATCGTTCCTAGCATGACTTGGGGCGGTCAAGGCTTACTTGGTGTTAGTATACGGTTTTGTTCTTTCGAAGGAGCCAATGAAAATGTTTGGCATATTCTTGTAAGTATAGTAGCTATAAGATAATTTTGTGGGTAATAACTTACAAGTAAATGACGTCACCAAAATAACTTGTAGGAAGTGCACCCATCATCACCAGCTGAGCTAGCAGGACTTAAGTCATTTACCGATTATATCATTGGCGCTGACTCTGTACTCCATGAAAGTGAAGATTTATTTACTTTAATTGAGGCCCACGAGTCTCGGCCACTGAAACTTTATGTTTATAATACAAATGATGATTCGTGCAGAGAGGTCACTATCACTCCCAACAATACGTGGGGTGGAGAAGGAAGGTAAATGAATTAATTAGCTTTGTTATCAATATCGAACTCCAAAAAACGATACTCAGTAATAAAAATGGATTTCACTAACGCTGTTATTCTATAGTTTGGGATGTGGAATTGGATATGGGTACCTCCATCGAATACCTATTAGAAGTATTCCTACACCAGCAACTACAGTTAGCACTCATGCATACATGGTCAGTATCTTTTCTTCATCCACATTTTCATCGATTAGTTCTAAAAAATACATATAATACATTATTATCCAGTAATGTTGTAATTGAATTTACAATTTTTGAATTAATTTCCCACAGAGTAATATCAAAACGCCTGTAACAACAGTGGCATCAACGAGTGTTCATATCAATGAAAATACTCCAGTTACGAATATACCACCTGGATTTGCCATTCCACCCAGCTATGTTACGGAAAGTGTGACTCCTCTGACGATTACAGCACCCACAGAATCTTCTACCGCAGTGTCGAGTCCTACAATTCCATCAGCATTGCCACAGGTTGGAAATATTCCTCGAGCAGATCATGTATTACCTGGATCCACTACTACAGCTCATCTTTTCCCTGGGCAGCAAGAAGTAAACTTGACAAACAGTGAGTAGCATTTAGTAGAAAAATGATTTTTTCATTAATGAGGCCATCTTACTGGATTACTGATTTTTCAGATACTGTACATCAACTTAGTGAGTATCATGGCACTCCAAATATTCCTGGTATGCCAGTAAGTCCACCACCTCCACCTACAAGCATCATGACTGTTAGCCCACCATCTGGTATCCCTAACTATCCTCCTTCCTTACCAAATTGCAATCTGCCGCTTGGCACCACAAGTGGTCCTATTCCTTTCAATGTAAGTCAACCTCACGTTGTCACAACACCTATATCTTTACCCGGAATGCCACCAATTACAGTCAGTGCTAGACTTCCGCAAAACCATCCATACTATTCTACTGTCCATAATCCTAATCAGTCACCTGTTGCAACACCAGGTTTGCCACCTACAACGGCCTCTGCACAATAACGAGATGATGGAATGATTATTGTTCACTACTTGGCATATGCTAGGAAAAATAAAAAATATGCGGGCTCAAACATAAAAGATAATTTGTCAACAGTTGTCAATGTGCATTTAGCAACTGAGCCGACTTGATGAGTCAAATACTTGACGAATGAATCTAACATATTTTTTAAGACCATTATCCTCGACTTTCAAAACATCATGTATCTATACTGCTAATAGATAAAGTATATTAATTTATATATTGTAATTATGTTGATTCAAATAACTATGATGAGTTTTATCAGCTATTGAAATACATTCATATGCCTTTTTGAAGGTGTATAAGTTGTAAAATTCTTGGTCGATAATTTCATCCTCTAGGATAAAGTCCCACATACTTTCATCATTTTTACAGAATTATTGATACTTTTCGACATTGTGTATCTAAGGTGTGACTGCAAGCGAAGCAAGAGTAATTAAATTTCAACGCATTTTTCAACAAATTTCATGTGAATTCCAAACAACTGACCTGTATGTCAATTGAAATTGTCTCTTCGATTGTCATTTGAATGAGGGTGTATTATATTTTTAGTAGTATTCACAATACTATGATAGCTATATTAAACGATATCAAAAAATGTTGACTTCCAAATTATTCTCCTGAGTCACAATGTACAAAGTCAATATTATAGCAAGAAATTATTAGCACAGGGTAAAGGGTAATGGGGTAAAAAGATCACAAGAATCTGACTAAAACTACCTCTCATGTATTAATTGGATCTGAAAAGAATTTATTGAAGGATAAAACAAGATAACGGTCCCAGGTTTCCACAAATGATTTATTGTCTGCTGGTGAATATTATTACTGTAATAACAGACTATTAATAGCGTACAGCATGTGAATTGTAAATTAGTATATCATATGCTTGGTATGTTATCGATTGTGGAATCATAATATTAATCTATAGAATATCAACTAATTATATGCAATTTCAAAAAATTCAGAGAAATGACATAATTGGTTTCTCCTAAATGATAATCTCTGTATCACCCAGTTCTTCGTCGGTGGGAAGAACTATCTTCACAGGGTCTACCAAGTTGCGATCGACATGAGGAAGGCCGAGCTGCTCTCTCCGCCGGACTTCTAGGTAGGCTTCTCGCTGAGTCCAATCTCGTAGTTGCGGGTCTGGCAAATAGCTTAATCCAAATCCTCCAAATACCATCATGACGGTGATAGTCATAAAAAGTGTATTTTTGGCAACATTTCGGTCGATGGTTTTGTCTCTATAGTCGAACCCATAGCTCACCCAATTACTTTTAGGTGGTGCAGCAAAATTTATTTCTGGAGTCTTCGATTCGCACTTTTTACTCGAAGAATTAATACCACGTCTCGATATCACTGATGTCGACACTTTTCGTAGCCTCTGAAGGCTTTGAAGACGAACGACGGCCGCCATCCTCTTACTTTCAAAAAGCACCAGCTAGCCCTGGAAACAGAGGTTAGTTACGCAAAAAGCAGAAGTCGCAGAAGTGACGATAATCCATGTAGACACGAAAAGATGTAGTATACATAAATATACGATGAAAGCAGTACGTAAATTACGTAATTGATATGAACCTGTCTGATAAGTGTCGCTCCTCCTCTAGTATTCCTTCGGTTGTTCGTGGCAATCTAAATGTGTTGAAAATTTGGGTACAGAAGGTTAGGAATTTAGGTTGAGAACGAGTGGTGTGCGTTTGTCGCGCTAAGTTTTCAAATATGGATCTTCTACCAAAATGTCACGAGGAATTTGGTCAGCAGACTTACTGGAATACATTTTTTTCCAAGCGGGGGAAAAAAGCTTTTGAATGGTATTATGAGATGGATTTTGAACCTTCAGGCAGATATTCTTTGCACTGGCTTATGATGAAGCCCACTTATATGTATGTTATTTTCTTAGGTACGGAGAGTACCCAGAGTTATGCGGACATCTACACAAATATATAAAAATAAAAGACGATGTGCTTATGATAGGCTGTGGTAATTCGAATCTGAGTATGGATTTATATAACGTTGGTTACAGGTACCTACAAATTGTGCTGAGAGTCTCTGAATTCATGGACGTGAGTAGTGAACGAATTTATGTCTCTATGTTTTAGAAACATCACTAATATTGACATATCGCAAGTTGTAATCAGACAAATGATAGACTCTAACAGAGTAGAGAGACCAGATATGGTGTTTGAACAGATGGATGCTACAGCAATGAGTTATCCTGATGAAAAATTTAGTGTCGTATTAGATAAAGGGACTTTGGATGCTCTGATGACAGATGAAAGCATAGATGTTATTCGTCGAGTGGAGAAGCTTTTTAATGTAAGAAAATACAGTAACAGCCTGTATTAATCTCTTCAGGAACCACCCACTGCCAAGTGTTTGTTCCAGGAAATAACAAGAGTTTTGCGTAATGGTGGACGATACATTTGCATATCTCTGCTTCAAGAACATATTCTCAAGAAGTTACTCTCCTACTTTCCTAATGCAGGATTTATGTTCAGAGTAACACGGTGTTATGAAGCCGAATTGAAAACTCGTGAGGAAGATGGAAATGCAATGCCTGTGTTTGTAATTGTTGCTACAAAATTTAAAAAGCTAACTCAGCCAGTAAGTTCTTCAGTTTGGATTAATGAAAAATCAACTCATTTCTTGATAACTACTTATTGTATTACTAGTTGTTTACTATTCGCAAGAGAATTGTCATGCCAATTGTTTATGATTCAAATAGCTTCTTGAGTTGGGCCTGGTCGAAGGCACTTTAGAACGTGTTTCTACGACAGATGATATTATTTCCGCTGTTAAGTCTACACAACAAATGGCAGTTATCTGCTCAAGATTACATAAAGCAAATATAACGGATGTTGGAGAGGTCTCTTTGGACCTACACAGACCCGGCGATAACCATCCAAGATATACAATATATGTCTTAGACCAACCATTCTCTAGAGAAAATGAATTGTATGCTGCGTTCATAGTTCCACAGGGAAGGTGAGTTCAATCTCACTAAAAATTCACTGCTTTGAAACGTTTCTAACTCCTAATTATTTATACAGAGAAACACAATGGTTGTTTTGTACCAAAGAGGGACGTCAGCAGCTATTGAAAACGACAAAGAGAAATAGATTAGCAATAGTCACTTTGCGGCGAGAGCATGCTTTCGAAAGCCTAGACACTATAAAAAATGAGCTCAGCGTTAGTATTCGTAATCTGGCACCTGCAGGAGTTGATAACAACACTCAAATTCCTTACTTATCATTGGACTCTAGTGTTGGCAAACGAGAAGTCTGCCATCAAGGAAATAGTAAATTCAGTGGAGAATTTGTCATTGAAGAAATCGAAGATGACAAAGGCTTTGTCTTCAGGAGACTCATATTCCTGAATAATCAATTTGTCATTCAAAGTGAAGCAAAACTAAAACTTGGTAATTATCAGCACACTCAAAAATTGCTTTTTTCTTGACTCTAGTTTCACATACTTTCAGTAAAATCGAGAAGAGGCAAATCAAAGAAAGTAATCGACCCTGGGTACCTGGCTTGCGAACATCACATTTACATGAGTGTTGGGATTTTGATCGTTAAGAATTTTAAACACGAACAGAGTGAAATTGGTATCATTGGACTGGGCGGGGGAGGTCTTTGTACATTTTTGCGATACTGTTTACCAGAGGTAACAATTAACATCAATTTCATTTACATCCACCATATAGTTAAATAACACCCCTAATCGAAGCTGAATTTCTTCCAGATCAAAATCACAGCTGTTGAGATAGATGAAACTATGCTACAAGTAGCAACTGATTATTTTGGTTTGACCCAAGACGCTAGCTTGAAGGTCGAAATTACAGACGGTTTAAAATTTATTCAAGACGCTGCTAAGCAAGGAAAAAAATTCGACGCAATTTTATTTGATGTGGATAGTAAGGATACCAGGGTTGGCATGAGTTGCCCACCAAAACAATTTATTGAAATTCCTACGCTTCAGGCGGTTTCACAGTGCATAGGAGACACTGGACTTTTCATTTTAAATTTAGTGTGCCGCGATAAAGAATTGAGACGTGAAGCTATAGGTACACTGAAATCAACTTTTCACTATGTTTATTCTTATAACCTAGAGAGCGATGTGAACGAAGTAATTTTTTGTACAACTGACAAGCTAGGAGGCGACGTTGAATGGAAGTCAATTTTCAAGTCAGCCGCCGATACTCTCAATAATCATGTACGATCCCGCAAATTGCAAAATAATGATATTGTAGACGTTTTAAATTTACTTGACCATCTGACTGTAGAACTGTAATAATAAACAGATGAAATTTCTATTCTTTATTCTTTATTCTCTAATGAACAATACGTTTTCAATTAGGCATAGCAAGGTATGGGAGAATGGAAAAATGACAATAAAACTTCGCTTGCAGGGAACGGCGCGAAGATTAATAAAGTGGGTGCGATATCAATCATGCTACACATGAATACTACACATGAATCTGAGATCATTAGATAGTTATAGATATAGATATCATCTTCTGCGATACTTATAAATATATATAAATAGGGTGTCTATAGATAGTATTATACTGCAAAAGCGATGGGTGAAGACATGAACATACTCATAAACGTACGGTGACCGGCAAGGTGAGATGCCATAGTTCTTAAACTATATCTATAAGTCTCAAAAAAAAAAAACTAGAAAAAATAATAACAGATATAATTTCAGTAAATATCAAACACGAACGCGGATCTGCTATATCATGTGTATGTCGTCCTTACTCCTTGAAGTTTTGCACAAGTCTGTATACTGGAAAATCTCGCAGTTCTAGGGCTTATAAAAAATTATTATAGGCCTCAAGATGGTTCTTATAAAAATCTGCCTTTTTAGGAGACTTAGAAAACTTAGAATAAATACTCGAGCAGTATATACTGGCAGATTATACCACATCATCTATAGCGATGATTTTATACAAATGATTAATGTAATCAATCAATAACAGGATGAAATTCCACCGTTCATGCTTGTGAAAAGAAAACTTCAGTTTTGAACCAGTTATGTGTTGTTCATAAACAAGTCTCCACATCGGAATATGCAATTATTTAGAGGTAGGTATCCTTGGTCTTCTGCATTCTAAAAATCAATATTGTCTCCGGCTTTTTAGTACGCGAAAAAGAAATTAATTAACGAACAGCTGGAGTTGACACTTTATACTCATTTCGATATTTTTGGGATTATTCAGCTTATTCAGCATAAGTATAATATACAACACCGACCACTTTCAGTTGAGCACGCACGACAAAATACCTACTCAATGTAATCAACTCTATCGTAAAATTACAATCAATTTCTGCCAAGGATCTTTATTCAGCACACTCTTCCATCCTGTATGCAATTTCTCAATTGATTTTTGCAATCGACAGTATCCAACTTTGAATCCACTGATTTGAATCGCATTTATAAAACGTATTTCTCAATGGACGATTGGCGCCGCCCATCAGCGAATCCTTTATTAGTCAAATCTCTTTTTCCCACGATTGGCAGACTAGCTCTGTCAAACGCTCCGCCCCTTAGATGCTTATCACAGCGAATTTTTAAATACTTTTCATTCATTGGTAGTCTGGAATGACGAATACTTACTTCTCATCTGTATTCCAAAAGCTCTTTTGAGTTTATTTGTCAATCACTTATATTCTCTAATTGTAGAAAATTAAACAGTATAACAATATGATAATTGACTGAACGAGATTTATTACTTACAGGTGAATACAAAATGGTACAAAAATACAATATTATATCATGTATAATTAAACATTTATTATACGATGTTATTTTTTCCTCCACTTCTCTTTTTTATTCTTTTTGCTTTTGCAACCAGTTCATGTAGTATAGATAATTATAAAGAGTTATATTCGCGGAGCTTTTGTGCTGGATCATATATGGGCATATGTATGTCAGGTGATCTTGATCCATATAATAATTCCACTAGGCGTTTGTATAATTATTGTACACATAATTATTTCTGGTATGATCTTGGTATTTAACCTAAGGCACTTTTTCCAGTGTGAAAAATTATACGCTGCCACGGTGATATTTCAATAGTTTGGTCAGCGCGATCTTATTCTTTCATAATATAAATTTTCCGTTAATAAGCTACAATGACCTCTTTAAATGGCAATTATTATACAGCTTGCTTCATGCCCTGAAGAATCTTCAACCGTAGAATTTACGTAAGTGTATTTTATACCTATAGGAGTATGATTCCTTATGAATCATACACCTATGAAAATGTATAAATGTTTCAACCCACAACTTATTATCCACTAACATTCAACTGGGAAATCTTTTTCGTTTATATATATAGGTATATGTTTGTATGTAGATCTAGTAATATTGCTCAATATTCAGTTCGCAAGTATAAGTCTATATTATTATATGTATGTATCTATATAATTTGACCGTTCAGTTTTCAAAACTCACTCGAAACAATTGATTTAAAATTATAATTCACACTATACGCTTACTTTTTATCGGTGTTTTAATTTTCTTTTTTGTTTTGATAACGGTTACATACCTATACTAGAATATCGCGATTATTGAATAGCAATTAGCAACCACATCTTTAGCAGATTCAAAATATATGAGCAATAATAAAACTTTCTTCATTTAGTTAGCTGGTTTTCCTGACAATTTTAAATGTGGTAAACAAAGTTGTAATATTATTTCCTATGGACTATCTATAACTATCTTCTCTTTTTAAGTAAATAAAAACAAGTTCCAATCACCTAAAGGTACGTGTTATATTACTTACGGATTTCATGTACTCAAAGAATTTTATTTTGTTTGTAACACAACTCAAAGGAAACACAAAATTTATTCGCCTACAGTTAAAGTTACCATCTAGTTATTTTCCTTCTTTTTTTTCTCTCAATTATATACTAAAGTATAGAAAAATAGAAAGATATTATCTAGGAGGTAGGCTTACTCGAACGGAAGACCATCGTGAACTCTTTAGACCGATCACTGTAGTTAATGTTTGAAAAGAAAAAAGGAACATTTACTTCTGCTTGCTTTTCAATTACGCTCTTGGATTGAAAGCGAGCAGTCGCGTCAGTGTAAATTTCGTCTTCTAGACGGTATTATTAATCATCTATTGAAAAATCCACTCTGAATTCTGCATTAAACCCTTTGTTGAAGCAGATGATTAATTTTTGCTCCAATGCAAATTGTTAATTGTATGCCTGGGCATTACTTGAACCCAATTATTAGGTTATTCGCCAAGCTCGATGCAATTTATGAATAGTACTATCGTGTTCACGAAAATCTTATTTCAAAAATTACAGAAATCCTGAATCCACTTCTTATAAAATGGGCTTGCACGGGTTTGACTCAATTCTTTTCGTTTCTTAATACAAACAGCAACACATGTTCAGTTTTTGAATTATTCTAAATGCACACGGTTCACAAAGCATTGGTATATGTATATTTCCATTACACTTATGACTTCGAATGAGAAATTTTGATTCTTTTTGATTATTATTCTTACTAGTTTTGTTAGTGTGTTATTGTTATCATTATTATTATTATCAATCATATTATTATTAGTATCGTTACCACTAGTTGTATCGAACATATTTATGAACTTACTTTAATTTTATATCTATACTCAATTTTTTTTTATGATCCAACGAGTTTTCTGTCTTTTTTTTCTCCATGCGAACGGAAAAATCTTCAAACATAAATAAGCTAACCAAAATTATTGTTCTCACTTACTTCTGCTGTACCGCAATAACTGGTAATGTTTGCATACCATTAGCACCACCGGTGCTCGTATCAATTTTTATAAAATTATTCTTCAGGTCATTGCTGCTCGCTAATAACAGTATTGTACCTTGTTTTCCACTCTGAACGAGATTAAAAGATTGCGGCTGCCCATTTCCGTTATTTTGTAATCCCAGTTGTTCAGGATTTCGTTGCAGCTTTATTCTCTGGGTTAACAAATTTACGAGATCTTTATTTTGTATTATTATATTATTCGATTGATTCGTTTGCAAGAAAATACGTGGCATGTTATTCGGTGCTACGCCTGATTCCGATTCATAAGTTGTCGTCGGGTATTGAACGATATGTTCTACGGCTACGTTTGCTCGTGGAGTCAGATTATTACTCGTAGGAGATTGTTCTTGAAGAAGAAAGTGGTTCGAGTATTCTGTTTCTGGTATTTCCTCGACTTTTACACGTTGTGCATCATCTGAAAGACGGCTATTCCGATTATCCACATTAGTCACGTTGTCTTCGGCATTTGAGAAATCAATGTCTGTTCTTAGATTACTGTCGATTGAAACTCTGCTTCGTTGATCCATTGGTTGACTGATTCCTTCGGACTGAAGTGAGCCCTCGATATCAGTGTCTGGCGAGTTGTTGCGATCTCCTGTAACCTGCATATTATCATATTGTTCGATATTCAATCCTGTACCTTGAGTTATTTGGATTGATTCCTCATACTGAATCTCGTTGTCTATACTCAAATTATCCTCAAAATAATCGATATTTGTCCGTTCTTGTACGTTTCCTAATTCGTAATTATTTTCTTCATCCTGTGATACTTCTACTGTCTCGTTGTACATCGTGGCATCTTCTTCTGCTTGCTTGATGTCACAGCAATCAATATACTCAATAGGACTAAATTTTTTGTTACTCAAGTTTTCATCATACAAAATTTCTTCTTGAGTATCCAAGTTTTCGTCGAACGTAGTTGCTCTGCCTTCTAAATATTGCATATTACTTATATCATTACCTTCACGAATATCCATGCTAATACAGCCGTCGCCTACAGTTTCATCCTCTTCATTCTTGTCTTCGTTGTAATCTAAGTCTTCCACCTCATTGTCGACATTCTCAAACCCACAATTTGCTACAGCTATATCAGTCTTGGTGTAATCAGTCTTCTTTTCTTCAGGATCTTGAAAATATTCATAATTTCTGTAATCTTCAGCTTTGCTCTCATCGTCTTCTGTTACATTTTCATTGTTCCATAATTCATTGGCGCTATTATCTCCATCATCTTTGCTCAACACTTGATAATTTCCTCCAAGTTCTTCACTAATCCCGTTCTCACCCTCGTCATTACATTCCGGGTACTGAAATTGCATAATTGCCTCTGGTGCAGTTACATCTTCGTCCATCATACTATCGGTATAATTGGTCTCAGACCGTCGCTTAGGGTTGGTACGAACCTTCTGGAAGTCTTCTTCTGAAAGATGCAGCAATTCACCAGTTGTTGTTAAAACTTTGCCATGTCGTGTCTTCAAATGACGTTTGTACGTGTTCCGTGTTTTGAACCTAATTTTTTGAAATAACAGAATGAATTCCTACCAGTTAAAACTACAGATTTTTAAAACAGTAAGACATTTATACGTAACAACCATTTCTACCTTTGTCCGCAATCTTCACAGCCAAATGGTGCTTCCCCAGTATGCCGTCGCCTATGTTCTCTGAAGTGAGATGGATGTCTGAACTTTTTCCCACAATCTGCACAAGTGAATCGTGTTTGATTCTGATGAATTAACATATGATACTTGAGACTGTGTCTTCGTGTAAAGACCGCCCTGCATATACGACATTCGTAAGGCTTGATGCCAGCGTGGCTTCGATAATGAGAGACAAGTGTTGTGGGGGCAGTAAAGCTACGAGGAGGATCGCAAATACGACACTGTAAGTTTCCTCCACCTGGATTTCCCTTGCGTTTTATATGATCTATCAGAGCCAGAGCCATTTCTCTTTCCTCTTTACTAGTCCCTATGAACTTTGCTTTTCCTTTCGGTTTTGCAGTCACTGACGTGTCCATATTTTTAGCACACACGTCTTCTGACCAAGTTACAGAATCTGAAAATGTTGAAAGT